>CM061130.1:115708843-121017661 GCA_030789695.1 Scilla litardierei
ACATTAGATATTAACTTAGGTAAATTCCTGAGACTTTATGCAAGGTCAAACAAGTATCGAGATGAGTATCTCGATCATGGAGAAATGTTTACCATCTGTAGCATAAGTCTAAAATGGTTCGTGGTCGTAGATGTTTCGAGACAAGGATATCGAAACATCAGATAGACCATTGTGTCCTAGTCTTCACCGTTTAGCGGTGGTGATGATCTCATGATCGTTCGACTTGGCGAAGTCGGAGACAAGACACATGTGCTCATTAGAGAATAAGTTCACTGAACGATCCACAAGAGTTATCATATGGTTACATTGACCAATCTGTCAATGATAACTCTTAGTGATGATAGGCTAGTTGGTCTTTCGACTTGAGGTCACTCTACGAACCTGTGCGTGAACGGTGCCACTTAGATCACTGACCTAACTTCGAGGCTAGGCCTGTCGAAAGGTCTTTGATTGGGTGTCACTTGAAGCGTACAAGGAGAGTAGTGGCCAAGAGAGGATTCGTCTCTCCCGGTCAATGGGAGTTAGTGTCGTAGAGTTAGTTCGGTCTTTAGTTAAATCTCTGCGTAGAGTATGTTGGAAGAAGTCCAACATTAGTTGACTAAAGATCGATAGAAACTAACCGGAGTCAAGTTATTGGGGTTGACAGTTTGACCGTACCCTAAACTTGATCTACACGACATAGTTTAGACGAAGAGACTATAACTGCAGAACTCATCACAGACACAGTCAGGGTGGTCCCGACAATTCTCATGTTGATGAGCTAACCACATTATGATGATGCTGAAACAGGGACGGCAGCCACTGCTCGTGGTCTTTGTCGTATAGGGCTTCGAGCCCAACCTGTAGTAGGGTCAGGCCGTAGGGTCACACAAAGAGTGCGACCTTCATATAGTAATAGGTAGAAATTAGTTAGGGAGAATAATTTGCATTTGATGCAAAAGAAGAGAAAATTGCATTTTGATGCAAATGATATTTAAGCCTAGATATGGACTAAAATTGCATATGATGCAAAATAGATTAAATGTGTCTTAAATTGTTTAAGACTATATTTAATAAAATAAACGCAAAGAAAAGTTCACGGGCAAGACGGGAATGTCCCGGTCTACGCCCAGGTTCGAACGGCGTCCAAATCGGACGCCAAATGCCTAACTTATGCCCAAAACAGCCAATTGGGTCAGACCAGGCCAGACCAGGCAGACCCAGACCAGACTAGGTCTGGCCTGGCTCCTGGCCAGGCCTGATACTGCCAGGACCCGCCTGGGCCTGGGCGCCCGGCCCGCCTGGGCCTGGGCGCCCGGCCCGCCTGGGCCTGGGCGCCCGGCCCCCAGGCCCGGGGCCCGGGCCCAGGCCTGGGCTCAGGCCCCGGCGGCCCCGGCGCCCTGGGCGCCTGGCCTGGGCGCCTGGCGCCCAGGCGCCAGGCCTGGGCTGCGCCCAGGTTTAGGCAGAAGTTGTGGGACCCATCTGGTGGGTCCCACATTGGGTACAGAACCCTAAAAAGGTCTGAGCAGTTTTTGACGGCTGTGTTTGCGAAAAACATGGCGTGGGCTCGACTTTGGACACTCAATTGGAGGGTCAAACGAACTCCGATTGACGAACGGTTTTTTTCCTATACGTTCACCGTTGAACACCCTTCGAATTGATAGGTTGTATCAATCATGAAGCTCAACGGTGAGTGAGTTAAAATTCACGGAAGTTTGCACTTTGTGAAAGGCAAACTAACTTGATTTAATTAACTCTCAATTATTAGTCCCACATCGGATTTTGAGAAAAGGGGAGAGTCCGTCGCCTATATAAATAGGGGTCTGCTCTCCTCCTCAAAACTTGTCCCAAGCTCTAGATCTGAGCGGCTCTCGTAAATGTTGGAGCACGCTCGGATCTAGGCTTAAATTAATATTTCTTCTATCTCCCTAAATTTCTGCCTTACTCTTGAGGGCTCTAGCAAAGCCGCAAAGGAGTTCAGATTCTGATCCGAAATCTAGGCGAAGGTTTCACTCGCGTGAAACTTTCTTCGGCGCGTGGTTGGCTCGGCGACACGGGATTGATCGCCTTGGGATGCGGAGCGGTTCGAGGAGCGGTTCGGGGAGCGGTTCGGGGAGCGGCTCGGGGAGCGGCTCGGCGTGGGACGGGGAGCGGCTCGGAAGACGGCGCGGAACATCTCGCCTGCTCCAGGGTTGAGATTCCGGGTATGTGTTTAAGTATTAGTTTAATTTAATCACAGTAGGCTAGATCCTTCTTGGGATGGTCAGATCCATCCCAAGTCGTCATAGATCTTGGCTAAGGGTCTTGGACCTTAGGGCTAAGTTAAAATTGTTTTAACTGCATGTTAATTAGATTAACTAGATTTTTCTTCCGCTGCAAATTCTTTTTGTGTCTATGTTCCGTCCGAATTAGGACGGTCATAGAGTTTTTGTGCCCTAAGGGTCCCAGAAAACCCTTCAGTGGTATCAGAGCCTGGTATGCGTAATGATCTAGCCTGTGATTATTATTAAACTTTGAAATGCTTTTCAAAATACTTTTAAAAATGTTTTAAAGTTATGAGATACTTTTAAAATATTTTAGATGCCTTTTAAAATATTTAAAATTTATGCGATATTTTTTTAAAGATGATTTTAAAAGGATTTTAGATGTTTAATTATTTTATATGATAAAATTTTAAACATGGAAATTTTAAAATGGTGTTTTAAATTTATGTAATAATTTTAAAATTGAATTTAAGGCCTTTTAAATTTATGCGATAAGTTTAAAATGTTTTAGATGTTTAAAAATTGTATAAGATAAATTTTTGAACATGGAAAATTTTTAAATGATGTTTTAAATTTATAAGATATTTTTAAAACTGATTTTAAAAGTCTAAAATTGTTTATGCGATAAACTTTAGTCTATTTAATTGTTAAATAGCTGTACACTTTCATTTTATGCGATAAAATTAGTGTAGCTTTATTTTAATGGCTAGTTCATCTTGTCCCTTATTTGATAACACAAGACAACCCTTTAGCTTAGCCATTAAGAAATGATTAAAATTTATTACTTGAATTTTAATGACATGCTATGTTTTAATAAAATATTAACAACACTTCAAGACCTAATTTCTGATTAGGGTAGTCCCTTTAATGATTTTTTAATTCTAATTGTTATTATTAATTTTCATTAAAGGACTTCGCTTTTATCGTTGTTAATAAAATTTATTAAAATCCTAATAACGATTAGGATAGCACGTGAACCTTATAGTTGATAAGGACTTAATAAAAGTTATTAAACAAATCCTAAAATTTTGAATTTAAGGATGCAACTAGTTGATAGGATTTATTAGTTGTTAATAAAAGCTGTTTAGTCTATGGCATGTATATAAAAATGACAAGCTTCATTCAATGGACCATGATCCAGTCAATGTGCTTGGCTAAGAGTTCTGGATCACCCTTTAATGGATATTGATCCTGGCTTAGTCAATTCCCTGGCTGTGTTCCGCTGGACCACAATGTCGCGAATCATGATTGTATGCCACCCTGGACTATATCTAAGTCAAATACGTTAATGATCTCTTTCAAGATTAGCCGTAGCCCTCCTTGTTTTAGGGGTTAGCAACTATAGGGCCCGTGTTACAGTTGTTGAGATACACTCAAGCTGTGACATGGCAACCCTGTAGAAACCAACTCCTTAAATACATAAGATGAAATCTTGACTGACCCAAACCGTCGTCTCGTACCCCGAGCGCAGGCGTAAGTTAAGTCAACGATGTAGTCTGACTTGATGTAAGTCTAAGACCTGACCCAAACTGACGTGTCGTGAATACACCGAGCGGCGGAGCAAGTCAGGCTAGACACGAAAACAAGGGTCCGACTAGACTAGACATTGTGATTTGGATGAGCACACGCATGATCACAAATGGCTAGGGGCAAAAACCGAATAAGAGAGTTATATCTGATATAATCGATGAAGAGTCATCTTCCGATTACAGAGTCAATCAACTTGTTAAGCTACACTCAAGGTTGCTTAGGCTCAAGGTGATTGGACCTCTTACCCATTAATTTTAATTCGATTAAATCGTTTGTTATTAAGCTTTGAAACGATCGTAAAAATAGTGGGAGGATATAGATAGATAAAAGCCATTCTACCTATATTTAATTTTGAACATATGCTAAACTAGAGCAAGACTATGTTTACGGAAGGAATCTAATTATATTATTTTAATGGAATTAGTTAACTGGTCAAATAGGTTGATAAATTGAATATCAAAGTTAAATTCTAATTGATAGGATTAAACTAAATTCTCGTTGACATTTAAATGACCTTCTAAAGAACAGACTTAAGAAATATGATTTCATTAAGTTCTGAGTCCAACAAATAAATTCACACTACATGTCACTCGTCTCTATATGAGGCAGCTTGAACATATAAGATATTCAAAGTATGTTTCTCCCTACAACTTGTCGAGCTACCCTCAAGGTTGTATGGACAAACAATTTTGATCCGCAAAGTTCGAGAATTCGATCAAACTGTTTGAGTCGAATACGAGTGCATGAGCGGTGCAAGACTATGTATCCCAACCGGATCTTGAGAGAAGCAACTTCTTGAGCTACACTCAAGATTGCAACTCTCAGGCGTTTGGATACATGAGATGCTTGCATAGCTATTTATTTATGTTGGGCTATTTAAGTATCTAAATGTGATTTAGAAAAGGAAGAAGGCACTCCGAAAAGTCAATCGAGTTAAATAGTTTAATTTATCATTAGTAAAGGCATAAGGAGGGGGAAATGAAAATGTGACATATTCAGATGTCACAATTTCATAATTATTGTTATACAAAAGTTTAACACATTTTGACGAATGTCGTCACATTGCTTTTGAAGCAATGAGTAATATGTATAACGATAATAATATATATATTAAATGTTAATATATAAATACACAAGATAGTAGCAGACTTATATGGCAAAATAGACTAGGCCGTATCGAGAGACTAAGCTTCACAAGTCACATAAAGAGGGGTCTGACCTCTCGTATTATGAAGTCTGCGGACACTTGTAAGTCTTATCCTCTTAGATATAATGGCCGAAACCCATCTGTAAGACAGTGGGAGAATGAGTAGTCGAACTCAGTCTCGTACATACTGATGTACCCAAGTCAAGATTAACCAAAATAAGTTATTCGTATATTTTATTAAGACACGTGTTCTTGATAAAACACAAGTCTGATAAAATAAAGAACGAAATGACTAAAGTATTTAAACTGATTCGATTAGATCGAATGGTCAAATACTTAGCTACATAAAATCTTGTGTAATTAAAAGAAAATGTTATTTTCTCTCAGGTAAAGTCTGTTAACACATCCGAGTGTTAAAGGTATGAATCACACTTAGTTAGACTTGGTGTGATCCATTGTAAGTGACTCTGAGTTAAGTCATCCCTCTGGGTAAGTCCCTGATAGTAATGCCTATGTTTTGATAATGTTCTATGAGGACATTATCAATAAGATATTCATTAAATCAATCATTAAGAAGTTGTATAATTACTCGAATTTCGTGTGACGAATTGTCGAGTTAGACATCATTACTGATGATGACTTAGTCAACTTCCGGGATGAAATTCGGAGTAGTAACTCCGACTTGTAACTTGATGCAATCAGAATATGTCCGGTGCGTAAATAAATTTTAGAATTTAGTTTACGTGTCCAAGGAAAATGTTTCCTCTCTTTCTGCAAGTAAATCTTTAAGTTGAAAGATTGGTGCAGAAAGGAAAATAGTGAAGTGCAATCATGTTGGTCGAGAACGGTTTTCATCCTAATTCCTATAAAACGGATTAGAATGAAACTATTTTCCACCAGCAGATGTGTACAGAACTGCTCTCCTCCTCAAAACTTGTCCCAAGCTCTAGATCTGAGCGGCTCTCGTAAATATTGGAGCACGCTCGGATCTAGGCTTAAATTAATATTTCTTCTATCTCCCTACATTTCTGACTTACTCATGATGGCTCTAGCAAAGCCGCAAAGGAGTTCGGATTCTGATCCGAAATCTAGGCGAAGGTTTCACTCGCGTGAAACTTTCTTCGGCGTGTGGTTGGGTCGGCGACTCGGGATTGATCGCCTCGGGATGCGGAGCGGTTCGGGGAGCGGTTCGAGGAGCGGCTGGGCGTGGGACGGGGAGCGGCTCGGAAGACGGCGCGAAACATCTCGTCTGCTCCAGGGTTGAGATTCCGGGTATGTGTTTAAGCATTAGTTTAATTTAATCGCAGTAGGCTAGATCCTTCTTGGGATGGTCAGATCCATCCCAAGTCGGCATAGATCTTGGTTAAGGGTCTTGGACCTTAGGGCTAAGTTAAAATTGTTTTAACTGCAAGTTAATTAGATTAACTAGATTTTTCTTCCGCTGCAAATTCTTTTTGTGTCTATGGTCCGTCCGAATTAGAACGGTCATAGAGTTTTTGTGCCCTAAGGGTCCCAGAAAACCCTTCACAAGTCACTCTACCAGCTACAGCTCGCACCGAGTACTATCCCTAAACCCCAACTCCAAGTCACCTCCAACCATATTGACCCTGGGAGGAGCACGTCAATGTGTGCCCCAGTAGGAACCAACTTGGATTTGGAACACCGTGTTAAGGTTATCAATACACAAGGCAAGGCAAGAGACATAAGACATGTAAACTAAGTAATATGGCGTAAAGTAAATAGCCAATGAAGAGGATCATACATACGGTCCAATGTCGGGCTACTGCAAGAAAAGGGTTAGCATGAGTAACAATACAAGTAGTTATACAACCACAATCTAAAAAGGGAAACACAAGGGTCAGAAGTATTGTAACAACCCTACGGTGCAAATACTAAGTAATCGTTAAATTGACCCAAGTTTCTCGTACATGTGTACACCAATCCCGGGGAGTGGAGAGATTGCAAATTGCCCCTCGATTTTTAATTTATACCCAAATGAGGTTATCATTGCAAGATTGGGCTTAAGGCAAATTTCTTTAAGTGAAGGGGTTATTGTGCAAAAGGGAAGTAGGATATTTGCAATGGCAAACTTGTAATTAGGAGGGCTAATTTGAAAAAAGAGAGATAGGAAAAAAAATGAAAATGAAAAGAAAAAGGGAGTATGGCAATAAGTTTGCCATATCAAAGTACACCTAACCCCCATCTCTCCCCTTACCCTACACCATAACCCCCCACCCCACTCCCTTCTCCTAAATCCATTTCTCTCCACCTCTCTCCATTATTTTCAGCCCATGGCTGAAATTAGCTAGGAAAAAAAAGAAAGAAAAAGAAGAAGAAGAAGAAAAAGAAGAATAGGAGGAGGAGGAGGAGGAGGAGGAGAAGGAGAAGGATCTAAGCTAGGAGAGGGTTACTACTCAAACCATCAACCATTCTTGAAGCTCCAAAGAGGTAGGAACTCTTCACCCTCCTTCTCTAATTATAGATGATGGAAAGCATCTTATATGTATGAGTTTTATCTGAAATTTTGGGAAGAATGTTGTAGAACTAGAAATCTTGTTGCATGCATGAAATTTGCTGAAACTTTAGCTGAGTTCTGGGATTAAATGGCTACCAGGAATGCTCCAAAAATTTTATATGTTGTTTAATTCGTAGTTATGAACAACTGTCATGTTCACAACTTCTTCCAATTCGAACTGAAAGTTAGGGTAAAAATTCATTCTTTACAGCATGCCTGTAATTATGTCTACCTGTGCCCAGTTTAGCAAAACGGAGCTCACGATCTGCACACACATCGGAATTTTATAATTTTAGTCTCGTTGGAAAGCTAACAAATGTTTCTAAAACTTCACCAGAGTGCTTACCCTTCGAAATTCTGACTGAAAAGTTGCTAAATTTGGCCATCAAGACAGACCCAGAAAGCTGTCTGAAAAACAGAACTGACAGTCTTCACAAGCAAATTCACCATAAATCATGTACCTCATATTTTTACATGAAATTTTGTGTGTGAACCTAGAACTTCCATATCTACAACTTTCATTTGAGGAGTTTTACCAAATTTGCACTAGAAATGGCAGTTAACCCTCTCTGAATGTGGCTGTTGGTGACAGAACAGCAATTTGAATTGGTTGTTAGTTGCTAGATTTTTGTTTTGGTTTATTTCTTTGTTCAGATATCATTGCTCAATATCGCTAATGTAGATGCTTCAGTATTAAGTACCTGCCTTGGGTTATACTACTTATGTGGCAAGTTTTGGAAATGGATGTTTATGTTCATGGCTTATGGAGCATGTAGGTTTTGTGGTGAACATCCCGATGGAAAGAATGAATCCTGGACAACATTTACATGTTCCATTGTACATGCTTAATACGCTAGGATTAAAGATTAGCTAAAAAGACAACCTAGGGTGGTCTCGTTCCACTCGTAGTGGGTGAGTGCCCTAGGAGGGGTTGGGGAAACCAAGGTGACGAGTGGGCATGCGGGGATGGACTGCTGAGTTGTGGGCCACTCCTGACGAGCCCTCAGCGGCGGGGAGTTGATGCGGTTGTGGTTGTGTTGGTGAATGGCTTCTTTCGTAAGAGCTTGTCTCGGGAAGTCGTAGCATTCCACCCACCTTACCGGGTGAGGTCCAGTCCCCGATGTCTGACCCGTTCTGAGGTTTCGAATTCATGCATGAAAACTAACAACAACAAACAGTAACTCTGGAATGTGATGCATTTTCCTTGTTGTGCTCTATGATTAGAGTGGTAGAGTTGTGGAGTTCCTACTGGACACGCTGTGACGTGTCCTTTCACCCTACAGGTCTAGGTACTAGTTCTCAGGCGGCGGGTCCGGGAGTGGAGACCCCAGAGGGCAGCTCGTTTCAGCAGGGTCCGTAGTGTTCGTGGTTAGTGTGGGTCGCGTGGTGTAGTCTTGTGTGTGTGTGTGTGTGTGTGTGTGTGTGTGTGTGTGTGTGTGTGTGTGTGTGTGTGTGTGTGTGATAGTAGTGTTGTACCCATGTTCCCTTTATACCCCGTAGGGTTGAGTTGTACTTTTGTGGGGGCTTTTGTTGTTGGGGTTGTACAGTGGACTTGTACGGTACTGGACGTGTAGTAGCTGTGCTCTGTGATGCTCTGTTCGTCGTACTTTACCTTGCTGCCTGCGTTGTAGTGCCTTGTACTATCCTTCTGTGTTGGAGCTGTACTGTTCTGTTTTTATTTCAGTCTGTACTTTACTGCATGTGTTTCCTCAGTGTTTGCAGTGGACTGCATGAAATTTGGTGTGCACTTTAGTGCTTGGTACTCTAATACCGCGGCTTGTCACGCCGACCCTCCTTATTTTGGGCAGCGAGGCGTGACAGGTTTTGTGGTGGCCCATGCAGGTCAGCGCCCACTGTGATACGCGTAAAGGGAACACATGTAAGGCTCCAATATTTCAGTACACGACACTAATGCATTTGTTCTGTTTCTCGCCTGCAGATGGAAGGTGGGAACGGGAGTTCCGGCGGGACCGGAACATCTGATGGTGGGATTGGCACAGCTGGTGATGTGCAGTCTTCGGGTGACAGGACCTCAGAGTCAGCCCTGATGGCTAAGGTTCTTGTTACGACCTAAAGATCGTAGGAAAACGACTCCCGCCCAGATCCGCTGACATACCCCATTAGCTCACCCCTTCGCGAAAGGGCCGCCATCCCGGAGGTCCGAGGCTACACGGGAACGGGCGCACCTTGCAGCACCCCCCCTCCCGGCCGAGGCATACCACCTCGGCTGCTCGGCCCGCCAGGGGCAGGGCGCCTGGGGAGCGCCCAGGCGGTGCCGCCGGGGATGCTGACGTAGGCATGTGCTTATCCCTCCTTGCCAGCGGCCCACGACCCGCGACCAAGAAGGGGCACGGCCAGGCCGGACAACCCCCGAGCAGGTCGACCCGGCTGGTCCCCATGAACCACGGTGCCGGGAATAGCATAGCCAGACCTTTAGTTCATCACATACGACAAACTACCTAGCGTAAGGACACGACTGACACTAATGCCGCCCGACCATCTGACAAAGCGCCCCCTGGCCGCTGAGCCCCCTCACACTTAATGCTTTCGGCCATGACATCCTGACAAAAGTGCCCCTGGCCGTTGCGCTGTCAGACAAAAGCAGGGCATGCACTCCTGTTCCTGACATCCTCGTCCGAAGCTTCCGCTGACAACCGAGCCAGCTCAGCACGTCGAGTCAGCATGCCAGGTCAGCCCCGACTAGTCATCTCTCGTCAGGTATAAATACCCCCTCACTTCTGACGGTGAGGGGGTTGGCAAATTCTCTCTCTCAATCCATTATTCACACACGAGGGCAAAGGTCGTCCACATCTTTGCTCTCCCACTTATAGCTCGCCACGTACGGTCGACACACCCTCAGTCCGACCGGCGTGCCTAGCCCCTGTTTTAAGTCCCATTACTGACTTAGGCATCTGAGGGGCTAAGGGTTGGTCCCTAACCCTGCCCTTCTGACGGGTTGCTCGTGGTGCAGGAAAGCTCGCCCCTTGGTCGACGTCAACCTTTGGCTCCCGCCACCCGATCTTCCTCCACAGTGTCCGGTGAGATTTGACTCCGTGGCCACCCCTGGCGGCAAGTCTAGCCTCTTCACCCCACTAATCACCTGTTAAATAGCCCACCTAAACCTTCTTATCAACATAACCACCGTGCCCTTGGTTCCCCTCAATACAAATTCATTGTACGCGAGTTTCACCTCGTAACAATTGGCGTCGTCTGTGGGAACGAAGGGTCACACCCATGTTAGACTCCATGCCAATCACTCGGAACCCTGACCACGGCAAGAATCCCGTGGGTCAGGAGCCACTCTCTTTACTAATCACCCCGGCGCCCGACCCCCCTCCGGGGATGGGCGTCGAGACAGACCGTACTTCGGCCCGTGTAATCCTGAAGAGCTTCGAGGCCGTCACTCAGGTGATGGGAGGCTACGCGGCGGCAGGGGCGGAGCCACCGCCCGGCCCCTCAGAGCCCCCGAACGTGAGACGGAATCTCCACCCTCAGTTCGAGGAGGGGGGAGACAGTGGGCTCGCCAAGGAGGTTGCGGCCCAGCAGAAGCTCCTGGAAGAGGAAATGGAGGTCGCGCGGCTGGGGAGGCGCCGGGAGGAAGCGGCCGCCGCGCAAAGGCATTTAGATGAAGCGGCCGAGACCGCCAGGAGGCCCTACCAGGACGAAGAGACCGCCCGCCACCAGCTCCGCTTCATCATCACGGAGCGCGAAAGGCTGAGGAGGGAGAACGAAGGCAACCGTGAAATCCTGGAGGTGTCGGCGACGGCCCGGCGGCTCGGGGATGGGCGGGGCCCGCTGTTGGCCAGGTCCCCACCGGGAGGAGGCAGTCCACCTCACCTGCGCCACTCCTCCGATCGCCTACACGAGGAAGCCGTTTGTCGACAACTACGCTTCCTCACCGCCGAGCGTGAGAGGCTTCTGCGGGAGAATCAGGAGCGGATGGAGATCCAGGGGAGGCGGCTGGAGGGCGATGGTACTGAGAAAACCATAGCCCGCAACCCGTCGAATCCTCGACCCGGGGAAGGAGCCCCGCCAGGCGACCGTCACGCTACTCCCCGGGGCGGGGGGACCATCGGCAGCCGAGGCGCGACCGGAGCCAGACCCCCGAATGGCGGAGAGGAGATGCGCCTGAGCGCCCTACCTATCCGGAGGAGGCCACGCCGCTTGCGCGGTGGATCATGTCCGCCCCAAGGCCAATAAGGTTCAAACCTCCCCACCTGGACACATACAACGGGAGAGGCGACCCCCTTATGCACGTGCAACAATACCGGGGGGCAATGGAGGCGCAGGATGTGGAAGAGGCGTTCCTGTGCCGGTATTTCTCCCAAAGTCTGAGGGACACCGCATTGGACTGGTACTTCGGCCTACCCGCAAGATCCATTGGGAGCTTCGACGAGCTGTCCCACAAGTTCTGCCAAGAGTTCCGGGCCGGGCGGACGAAGAAGAAGCCTTTGGACTATCTCAGCACGATAGTCCAAGGAGAAGGGGAGACGACGGGCAGATACCTCAGCCGCTTTCAGGATGAGAGACGGGCGGTGGGGACATGCGGCGACGAGGTACTTATGCTGGCCTTCAAGACGGGATTGCGGACTCAGAGCCTCCACAAATCCCTGCTCCGAGATCCGCCGACCGACTATGAGGCACTGGTTGCGATGGCGGAGAGGCACGCATTGGCTGAAGAGACTCTTGGCACAAAGGCCCTATTTCCCCCGGCGAAGCCACTCCAAGGCGAGCTCCGGTCACACCCTCGGCCAAGGCAGGAAAAGGGGCACCGAGGCCACGACCAGTTGGCCCGACCAAGGCGCGAACCGCCGGGGGGCCGCCCGCAAGATCGCCCTGGTCCGACGCGCGAGTTCGCCCCGGCCCAAGGGCCCACCTGAGCCATCCCAAGACAGGAAGGCCCCTTGCAGGCACACTACACACGGCTCAACGCCCCCATGTTGGAGGTTCTGGCCGTGGCGACGAGGGCCGGACTATTGCCGGAGCCACCCCGGGGGATGAGGTCGGACCCGGCGAAGCGGGATCTCTGGAGGTATTGCCGATATCACCATGACCACGGCCACGATACCGACCATTGCTACACTCTTAAGAGAGAGATCAAGCGGCTGATCCAGGCGGGCCACTTTGGAGGCTTCGTGGGGGGCAGGCGGGCAGAACAAGGAGAGAGAGCCCCCCGGAGGCGCGGGGCCCGGAACCGCCGGCGAACCACGATCGGGAGGAGCCACGCCCCCCGGGGCGATCATGCCCATTGAGATGATAAGCGGGGGACCGGCCCCAGAGGGGATGTCACCCACGACCTCAAAGGCAGATGTCCGACAGGTGATGGTAGCGGGTGCCAGCAGCCGGCCGAAGCGAAGGACAAACCGACCCCCTATCACCTTTACCGAGGGAGATCAGCAAGCCGTTGGGAGTCAGTGCGATGACGCCCTCGTCGTCGAGGCTCGGATCGGTGTGGTCGTCGTCAGCCGGCTCCTGATTGACACTGGTAGCTCCTGCGACATTCTGTTCCTATCAACGGTCGAAAGGATGGGGCGGGGGCGGGCAGACCTAGAGCCCTGCACGGGCCCCATTGTCGGCTTCATCGGCCATATGATCCCCATATTGGGACGATCACCCTGCCAATGACTCTGGGGGAGGAACCGAGGGTCGTCACCCGGGAGACACGGTTCGTCATCGTCGACGTCACGTCGGCGTACAACGGAATCATTGGGAGACCATACATGATGGCCATAGAGGTGCTCCCCAGCCTGCTGCATCAGATAATGAAATTCTGGACCCCGCAGGGGGTGGGACTGGTGCGGGGAGACCAGGAGGTGTCTGGGGGCCGCAACAAAGGGCCAGCCAGGCGCGGGAGCCCGAAGCGGGCCCTGGCGGTCCTCATCCCCGACGAAAGGGAGGACTTCTGCGACCAGCGGCTGACCCCGGCCGAGGAGGTCGAGGAGGTTCTCGTAGCCGCGGATGAAGAGAGAACCGTCTCCATCGGGACGAAACTCCCGGCCGCCTTAAGGGCAGCCCTCGTCGGCCTGCTTCGGGAAAATGCGGATGTTTTCGCATGGTCACCCGCAGACATGCTGGGGGTTGACCCGACGGTGATCTCCCACAGGTTGAACACGGACCCAGAAGCTCGACCGGTCCGACAGAAGAAGAGAAGCGCGGGGGGCGAAAAGAAGAGGGCGGCCGAGGAAGAAGTAGAGCGGCTCCTCGAAGCCAAGTTTGTCCGACCAGTGGATTACCCGGACTGGCTCGCCAATGTCATTTTGGTGAAGAAGCCCAGTGGAAAGTGGCGCATGTACGTCGACTTCACCGACCTCAACAAGGTGTGCCCAAAGGACAGTTTCCCCCTGCCCCGGATCGACCGCTTGGTGGACCAGTCGTCCGGTTACGAGTTGTTAAGCTTTATGGACGCCTTCTCGGGGTACAACCAGATACCGATGGCGGAGGAGGACGAGGAGAAGACATCATTTGTCACCGACAAGGGCACCTTCTGTTACACCAAGATGCCCTTTGGGCTGAAGAACGCCAGGGCAACCTATCAGTGGATGGTAGACCGAATATTCGGCCCTCAGGTGGGGCGAAACTTGGAGGTCCACATCGACGACATGCTGGTAAAGAGTAGGAGGGCCCCAAACCACCTCGCCGACTTATAAGAAACGTTCCAGAGGGTCCGCCGATACAACTTGAGACTGAACCCCGTAAAGTGTATCTTCGGCGTGCAGTCGAGAAAATTCCTGGGCTTCATGATAACGAAGCGGGGGATCGAGGCGAACCCCGACAAGGTGACGGCCCTCATCAATATGGCGGAACCCCGGACGATCCGGGACTTGTAGCGACTGAACGGCCGGATCGCTGCTCTGGGGCGATTCCTGTCGAAATCTGCGGAGAAGTCACTCCCCTTTTTAAGGGTCTTGCGCACTGCCTTTGGCGAAGCTAAGGACAAGAGGGAGGTGATCCCGTGGGACAACGAATGTACACGGGCGTTCGCGGAGCTGAGGGCTTACCTACAAAGTCCTCCGCTCCTCGCACGGCCGGAAGAAGGCGAACCCCTAGGGTTGTACTTGGCAACCAACGAAGAGGCCGTTAGTTCCGTCTTGATCAAGGAGGAAGGGGGGTGCAGCGCCCTGTTTACTACGCCAGCCAGATCCTCCGGGAGGCGGAGACCCGCTACAGTCCCATCGAGAGGGCCGCCTACTGCCTAGTCACCACCGCCCGAAAGCTCCGACCCTACTTTCAGGCCCATCCCATCGAAGTCCACACCAACATGCCCCTCGAGAAAAACCTGAAGAGGTTGGAGCGGTCGGGGAGGATGCTCAACTGGAGTGTCGAGCTCAGCGAGTTCGACTTAACGTATAAAGCCCGGACGGCGATCAAGGGCCAGGCGCTGGCCGACTTCGTGGTGGAATGCACCGCAGGGGGCACTCCGGGGGACCAACCAGAGCCCCCATCGGCGACTGTGCCCCCGCGGGGGACCGGAGGGGGCGAACCCTCAAGGACCGCCCGGACAGACGCGGACGAATTGTGGACCATCCACGTCGACGGCTCCGCAACAGGATCCGGGACGGGGGCGGGTATCGTCATCCAGACCCCCGACGGTTGCTCGTTGGAATACGCCCTACACTTCAACTTCCCGGCCACTAACAATGTCGCGGAATACGAGGCCGCAGTTAACGGGTTGAAGCTCGGTAGGGCGGTGGGGGCGACGAACGTATTGCTCCTTAGTGACTCACGGCTCGTCGTCCAACAGATCCTGGGAAGCTTCAAGGCTCGAGAAGAGACTATGAAGCGTTACCTTAAGCGCATCCAGATCGAACTCCACAAGTTCAAGAAGGCGGACGTCCAGCACCTGCCCCGCTCCAACAACCTTCGGGCGGACGCCCTATCTAAGCTAGCCTCCTCCTCCGTAGCCGAGATCGGGAAGGCCATCTACGTCGAGAGCCTATTGACCCCAACTATTGACGAAGAAGAACTGATGTGTGTGGGCGCGGTGACGACGTGGATCCATTATGAAGTACTTGGAGACGGGGGAACTGCCCGAGGAGTGGATGCTGGCTAAAAAGGTGGAGAGGCGGGCCCTGTCATTCATACTCCTGGACGGAGTAATGTACCGCCGCCGCTGCGCCAATTTCGACGTCCTGCCGTATCTAAAATTCTTGGGCCCGGAGCAGGTCGAGCAAGTTATCCGCGAAGTGCACGAAGGCTTCTGCGGAAACCACCATGGCGGTCACACCATCGCCCACAAAATAATGCGCCAGGGGTACTATTGGCCGACGATGATCCAGGACGTGGTACAATACGTCAAGAGGTGCGAGGCGTGCCAGAAATTCTGCCGACGGACGACCGCACCTCCGGCCAACTTGATGCCCATCGTGAGCCCGATCCCATTCGCCAAATGGGGACTCGACATCCTTGGGCCTTTCCCAAAGGCCTCCAGGGGAAGGAAATATCTGGTCGTCGCCGTGGATTACTTCATGAAGTGGGTGGAGGCAGAGCCGCTAGCGCGTACCACGTGGACGGACATGAAGGGCTTTATCTGGCAATCTATTATATGTCTCTTCGGGATACCCCACTCGATAGTCACAGATAACGGAAGGCAGTTCGATTGCGATGGCTTTCGTGACTTCTGTTCGGGCTGGGGAATCAAACTCCATTTCGCTTCCGTCGCCCACCAGCAGTGCAACGGAATGGCAGAGGCCGCGAATAAATGCATCTTGAACCCTATGAAGAAAAAAGTGGACGCCGCTCTAGGGGCATGGGTTGACGAACTGCCGGGAATCCTATGGTCCTATCGCACCACCCACAAGGCCTCGACAGGAGAAAGCCCGTTCATGCTAGCATACGGATCGGAGGCAGTCGTTCCCGTGGAGATTGGAGAAGAGACGCTCCGACTAAAACTCTTCGACGAAGAGATCAATGGAGAGGGACTCGGCCTCAGTCTTGAATTGATAGACGAGATAAGAGACCGGGCCCTGACGAGCCTCGCCAAGCACAGCCAGAAGATGGCGCGACACTACGACTCCTGGGTGAAGCAGCAGACTTTCAGGATCAGCGACTTGGTCCTCAGAGACGCCACCTTCCGACCCGAGACCGCCCTGCGGGGAAAGCTGGCCGCCAAATAGGAAGGGCCCTACAAGGTCATCGATATCGTCGGACCAGCCACGTACCTCTTGGCAACCCCCGATGGGAACGAGCTGGCCCATCCTTGGAACGCAAAGCACTTGCTAAAGTTCTACCAATAGTTGTGAGTTTTTCTTTTATATATACGAAATACCCATCTACCTGCTTTCCCCAACATTGTTGTTTCTACACAAGTTTTTCAGCGCTAAACCTCTGAACCTCTGGGGCAGGGCCAACCCTAGCCACCCAAACCAGAGAAGGGCACGGGCCGGGCTACGCGCCCGCTCCCCCCCTCAAGACCTCTGGGACAGGGCCAACCCTAGCCACCCAAACCAGAGAAGGGCACGGGCCGGGCTACGCGCTCGCTCCCCCCCTCAAGACCTCTGGGGCAGGGCCAACCCTAGCCACGCAAACCAGAGAAGGGCACGGGCCGGGCTACGCGCCCGCTCCCCCCCTCAAGACCTCTGGGGCAGGGCCAACCCTAGCCACCCAAACCAGAGAAGGGCATGGGCCGGGCTACGCGCCCGCTCCCCCCCTCAAGACCTCTGGGGCAGGGCCAACCCTAGCCACCCAAACCAGAGAAGGGCACGGGCCGGGCTACGCACCCGCTCCCCCCCTCAAGACCTCTGGGGCAGGGCCAACCCTAGCTACCCAAACCAGAGAAGGGCACGGGCCGGGCTACGCGCCCGCTCCCCCCCCTCAAGACCTCTGGGGCAGGGCCAACCCTAGCCACCCAAACCAGAGAAGGGCACGGGCCGGGCTACGCGCCCGCTCCCCCCCTCAAGACCTCTGGGGCAGGGCCAACCCTAGCCACCCAAACCAGAGAAGGGCACGGGCCGGGCTACGCGCCCGCTCTCCCCTCAAGACCTTTGGGGCAGGGCCAACCCTAGCCACCCAAACCAGAGAAGGGCACGGGCCGGGCTATGCGCCCGCTCCCCCCCTCAAGACCTTGTTGTGTATTGATTCCCCGGATTTGGTTTTGGATGATGAGCAAACATAAATAATGTATACTAACTTATTTGTGAGCGCAGTTATGGAGATCGTCACCAAAAGAATACGAACATCAAAAGCGACGCCTCAAGACTTATCAATACGCGTGATCGTGTGCCTGGAGCTTCGTTGAAGCGCAAGGAGTTTTATTGAAGTCAAGAATGAAGATTGAAGCTTTGAAGACGGCTCGTAAGGTTTAATTTATAGTCTTCTAGCTTCATAGATTAGAATGTTAAGCCTTGAGTAGGACTTACATTATATACTTCATTCCGCTCATATCTTAGAGCTAGGATATTCATAGAAGCCATTAGAAACTTTCCCGAAGCCTATCGTTTCTTCCCTTGACTTCGAGTGCATGTTAGTTGGTTCATGAAGAGTCACCAACCGACTAGATGACGATCAAGTCGGTCGGAAACTCTACTTGAACCGACTAGTTTGGCTCTTTCTATGACTACAGTTAGTCGGTCAAAGAAGAGTAACCGACCAACTAGATGACGATCTAGTCGGTCAGTAATCCTTCTTAGACCGACTAGTTGTGTATAGTCATTTTCAGCCTGAGCTACTGTTTCGAGTTAGTCGGTCAAAGAACGTTTACCGACCGACTAGTTGAGAAACTAGTCGGTCAGCATTTGTTCTTAAACCGACTAAGTCAACTTGAAGTCTGCCTATTCTATTTTCGACGTTATTCGGTCAAAGATCATTCACCGACCGACTAGTTGTGAAACTAGTCGGTCGGCAAGTCTTCTTAGACCGACTAGTTGTCTTTGCCTGGAACTTCGATCTTCTGGCTGTTCAACCGTTAGTCGGTCTACATTGTATCATCGACCGACTAGTTGATGAACTAGTCGGTCAGTGATCCTTCTTTGACCGACTAGTCTGGTTCAGAATAGAGCCGTTGGGAACTTTTCCAACACGATTTTCCTTGCCTCTATAAATACAAACTTGATACGTTTGAGGCAAGGTTAGAGGTCCATTTTCCAAGCAATTTTAGACCTAAGAGAAGAGCTCTCCCAAGCTAATTCAAAGCTCTCTCTCCCTCACAAGAATCTCTCCCTTCACTCTTTGAGCAACTTCCTCAAGAGAGATTCTCTCCATTGTGAGCTTCTCAAGCCAAGAGCTTGATTCAAGTCATCATACTCCACCCTAGGCTTCCATTGCTGGTCATCTTCTTGAAGCTAGGGTTTGGTGACATCCTCTTCCTCAAAATCCATCATTGGCCTAATTTGGTAAGTATACTCAAGGCATATGATTTTGTAAGGTAAGAGTTTATTTCATTTCAATCGTATTTGAATTGTGTCTCTCGGTTGTGAGAGAGTGTGTGATCCCGGTTTGTGGGAGTCACATGTCATTTGTATGATTTGACTTGTGAAGGTTTTTCACAAGTATTTCATAGTGGAAATCTTGAGTTAGGGTTACTAACTCAAGTATCCGGAGGGGATCCGGGTGGTTAGGACGTAGGATCACCGGGAACAAGTCGGGGAGACTTGGGTGGATCCGAACCCAGTAACATACTTTGTTTGCGTTGTTTAATTCTTGTTGATCGTTGTTTTATTCCGCATTGTTGTTTGTTCGTTGCACAATAGTTAGGAATAATCTTCTTAATTATTTTAAGTACTATTCACCCCCCCTCTAGTACGTGTGCAGTAGCTACCACAGGGCACCACAATTGGTATCAGAGCCAAGGTTAAAGCTACAAGTTCAAAGCTATGACGAACAACGACTACATCGCCTTCAAGGATCGTCAAGGAGCTTCTTCAGTCTTGGAAGGGCAATCTTCATCTAGGCCTCCCTCCTTCAATGGTACCAACTACGGGTACTGGAAATGCCGAATGGAAACGTTCCTCCGGAGCGCTTCACTTTGGAGAGCCACGATGAATGAATATGTCGAGCCCTCCGAACAAGACTTCGCGAAGTGGACTCCCGCGGAGGTCTCCGCGGAGGTAAGTAATGCCAAGGCAATGAACGCCTTGCAATGCGCATTGGAGCCCGAGGACTTTAATAAGATATACACATGTAAGAGTGCATATCAAATATGGAACTCCCTCCTCATCTTACATGAAGGGACGAGTCGGGTAAGAGATTCTAAACTCGTGGTTGTGAATAAAGATTTCGAATTATTTCATATGCTGCAGGGTGAAAAGATGAAAGAGTATTATGCTCGATTCGTCGACATCACAAATGAGTTGGAAGCTCTTGGGAAGACCTACACCCAAAAGGAGAAAGTCTTGAAGATAATCGATGGACTTCCTTCTTGTTGGGAGAAGCGTACCTTCGCCATCGAGGAAGGTAATGACATGAAAACTTATACGGTTACTCAACTAATGGGTACCTTGATGTCATACGAGGTACGCAAGGATAGCAAGCTCATGATGAAAGAAAAGATGAAGTCGTACTTGAAGCAAGACGAGCCTAAGAAAAAGGCGATTGCATACAAGGCCGCTCCATCTACCGATGATGAAGAATCGGAAAAAGAATCAGACGATGAGTTGGACATGGAAGCTTTGGCCGATATGGCAAAGAAGTTCATCCGATTCTTCCGACAAGGTAAGTTGAATCGTAAATCTAAATTTATTTCGACTAATGTTTCTACTCCCGTGTGTTACAAATGCAATAAGCCAGGACATATCAAGCCGGATTGTCCTCTCTACAAACACAAGGGAAAATGGAAGGGATCCAAGCACGACAAGTCAAGAAAGCACAAGAAAGGGCTTATCGGCACTTTCACCGACTCCGATTCCTCAAGTGGAGAGTCGGACGATGAAAGAGTGGAGAAAGCACACACGTGCTTCATGGGTAAAGAGGATCGTGATGAAGAGACTTCCTCCGATGAAAGCGAGGAAGGAAGCGAGGATGAAGGAGAAGAGGTAACCAATGATCAACTTAGAGTAGCCAATGAACAACTTTGGAATAAATTTTCTAATTTGGCTACTAGGTTTAATAAGACTAAAAATGAGCTAGATAGTCTTAAAAACTCGCCTAAGCCTATCATCGTCAACAACGACACCGTTGTTGAAGGGTTGAGAAATGAGATTGAAAATCTCAAATCTCAACTTGAGCATGTTCATGTCGAGGATTCGGATGAACATGTGATAGCGGATTTGACGTCTCAAATCTCAACTTTGAGTATTGAGAATAAAAATCTTAAGTCACGTGTTTGTGCACTCGCATCGCAAGTGTCCACTTTGGATGCTTCTTTGCATTCTCTCACCGAGAAGCATGAGAGCACATTGGGCCGAATTCATGAATTCAACAAAGGTAAGGGCAAGTTGGATAATATCCTAAATGACTTGCCTCCGGCCAATCATCACATTGGCTTGGGGTATAAGATGGGAGATTCATCCAACTCATCCGCCACCTTTGTTAGGCCAACGTCCGATGCTTCTACTAGTGGAAGTAAACACGTCATGGGTAGTTCTTCTACCAATGGTGCTTCGGCTAGGAACACCCCCCCCCCATTTGGAAAGAACCCCAATTTGGGTGGACCTCCAAAGAAGGGTCATGCCTTCATGTATGCCATGCCACGTAGGAACACAAATCCTACCCCACATGTTAGCACATATGCCGATTTCTATGCTCCGCATCCACGAGCACATGCACACCATGTGAGACACACTCATGCACGTGTTCCTCCACATTCATATGTTCATCCTCATTCTCATATGAATAATTATCGTCATGCTCCATTGCATCGCATGCCATATGCTTACCCACGACATGCATCACATAGAAATCAACAACGTATGCATGTTCCCAATAGGATTAGGACTCCCAAGACTTACACTATTTGAGGTCCGAAGAACACAAGCATGCATAATAAGAATTTGTATGTGCAAATCTTTTATTAATGATGTTATTTTGAATGATGATTATGTTGGGAAATCAAGTTCCTCTTGGACTTGGTTTCCGAAGGGTTAGTTTCATTTAATTTCAAGTCCCCCTACTTTTTGGTACCATAAGTTTAATTTCATTTTTTTTTGGGTACCAAAGCAATTGTGGTATGTATGGGTTACATTTAATTTGAATTTAGTTAGCTAAATTTATTGCCTAACCCATAGGATCCAAAAAGATTTTTAGATACCAAAATGATAATCTCTAGGTTAAATCCACCATGAGATACCAACCCTACCAACTCCGTGATTTGCAAGGATTTTCATTCGATTGGAGTTGATGGTGCTTGAGTGATGCACCAAAGTAGGGGGAGCTTAATGTTGTAAGTATGTTCATACTTTTGATTCATATTGGTATCCATTGGTAGAATATATTACGATTGGTATCATTTTGCTTCATTTTGTATGCTAGATTAGTGTATGCCATTGTTATATGATGTTCTATCTATTTTTGGCATAACATTCTTGCATGCTACATTTGGTATGCACATCGGATTATTTTTGTCTCTGATGTTGATTTCGTCATTCGACGATTTTATGGATTTAATAGAATTCTTTCTATGGAAACATAGAATTGTTTTCCATGCATTCTATTGATTTTGGAGAGTATGTTCCAAAACTCAATAAGTGAAATCGATTTGAGTTTTGATGATCTCGGATTTCGTTTTTCGCCTATGGCTTGATGATTTCGTATTTCGATTTTCGCCTATGGTTTGATGATTTCGTACTTCGATTTTCGCCTATGGATTGGTGATTTCGTTTTCCGATTTTCGCCGATGGTTTTATGATTTCGGTTTTCGGTTTTCGACTTTGGTCTCATTGGCACACTTTGCTTTTATTCGGTATTTTACATTTGATATTTGACATTGGCGTCATATTGGACCTTAGTCGTATTCTTCGACTCCCATGTGTTATTTTTAGCCATTGGTTTTGTCGTTGATCTCCTCCCGCTCTTTTTGCTAATGCCAAAGGGGGAGAGATATAATAATGACAATGTGCTAATTAATAATTCAAAGGAATTTACCATGAATCTAATTTGATGTGTTAGATTCAGGGGGAGTGAAGATATAAAATGGATTTAGATCCTATATGTGCAATAGTAGGATTCATATTTTATATTTCCCTCGCTGCTTGATGCATATGAATATTATTGAATATGGAACTAACGTGTCATCAATGCAGGGGGAGTAAGTAAATTTCAATTGAATCATTATTATTGTTATTATTTATGTTGGTTTGTCATCACCAAAAAGGGGGAGAATGTTGTGTATTGATTTCCCAGATTTGGTTTTGGATGATGAGCAAACATAAATAATGTATACTAACTTATTTGTGAGCGCAGTTATGGAGATCGTCGCCAAAAGAATACGAACATCAAAAGCGACGCCTCAAGACTTCTCAATACGCGTGATCGTGTGCCTGGAGCTTCGTTGAAGCTCAAGGAGTTTTATTGAAGTCAAGAATAAAGATTGAAGCTTTGAAGACGGCTCGTAAGGTTTAATTTATAGTCTTCTAGCTTCATAGATTAGAATGTTAAGCCTTGAGTAGGACTTACATTATATACTTCATTCCGCTCATATCTTAGAGCTAGGAAATTCATAGAAGCCATTAGAAACTTTCCCGAAGCCTATCGTTTCTTCCCTCGACTTAGAGTGCATGTTAGTTGGTTCATGAAGAGTCACCAACCGACTAGATGACGATCTAGTCAGTCGGAAACTCTACTTGAACCGACTAGTTTGCCTCTCTTTATTCAGCTCTTTCTATGACTACAGTTAGTCGGTCAAAGAAGAGTAACCGACCGACTAGATGACGATCTAGTCAGTCAGTAATCCTTCTTAGACCGACTAGTTGTGTATAGTCATTTTCAGCCTGAGCTACTGTTTCGAGTTAGTCGGTCAAAGAACGTTTACCGACCGACTAGTTGAGAAACTAGTCGGTCAGCATTTGTTCTTAAACCGACTAAGTCAACTTGAAGTCTGCCTATTCTATTTTCGACGTTAGTCGGTCAAAGATCATTCACCGACCGACTAGTTATGAAACTAGTCGGTCGGCAAGTCTTCTTAGACCGACTAGTTGTCTTTGCCTGGAACTTCGATCTTCTGGCTGTTCAACCGTTAGTCGGTCTACGTTGTATCACCGACCGACTAGTTGATGAACTAGTCGGTCAGTGATCCTTCTTTGACCGACTAGTCTGGTTCAGAATAGAGTCGTTGGGAACTTTTCCAACACGATTTTCCTTGCCTCTATAAATACAAACTTGATACGTTTGAGGCAAGGTTAGAGGTCCATTTTCCAAGCAATTTCAGACCTAAGAGAAGAGCTCTCCGAAGCTAATTCAAAGCTCTCTCTCCCTCACAAGAATCTCTCCCTTCACTCTTTGAGCAACTTCCTCAAGAGAGATTCTCTCCATTGTGAGCTTCTCAAGCCAAGAGCTTGATTCACGTCATCATACTCCACCCTAGGCTTCCATTGCTGGTCATCTTCTTGAAGCTAGGGTTTGGTGACATCCTCTTCCTCAAAATCCATCATTTCCCTAATTTGGTAAGTATACTCAAGGCATAGGATTTTGTAAGGTAAGAGTTTATTTCATTTCAATCGTATTTGAATTGTGTCTCTCGGTTGTGAGAGAGGGTGTGATCCCGGTTTGTGGGAGTCACATGTCATTTGTATGATTTGACTTGTGAAGGTTTTTCACAAGTATTTCATAGTGGAAATCTTGAGTTAGGGTTGCTAACTCAAGTATCCGGAGGGGATCCGGGTGGTTGGGACGTAGGATCACCGGGAACAAGTCGGGGAGACTTGGGTGGATCCGAACCCAGTAACATACTTTGTTTGCGTTGTTTAATTCTTGTTGATCGTTGTTTTATTCCGCATTGTCGTTTGTTCATTGCACAATAGTTAGGAA
The DNA here is from genome assembly GCA_030789695.1 of Scilla litardierei. Taxonomy (NCBI): domain Eukaryota; kingdom Viridiplantae; phylum Streptophyta; class Magnoliopsida; order Asparagales; family Asparagaceae; genus Scilla; species Scilla litardierei. The sequence continues at coordinate 115,733,172 of CM061130.1, forward strand.
TAATCTTCTTAATTATTTTAAGTACTATTCACCCCCCCTCTAGTACGTGTGCAGTAGCTACCACAGGGCACCACAGACCTCTGAGGCAGGGCCAACCATAGCCACCCAAACCAGAGAAGGGCACGGGCCGGGCTACGCGCCCGCTCCCCCCCTCAAGACCTCTGGGGCAGGGCCAACCCTAGCCACCCAAACCAGAGAAGGGCACGGGCCGGGCTACGCGCCCGCTCCCCCCCTCAAGACCTCTGGGGCAGGGCCAACCCTAGCCACCCAAACCAGAGAAGGGCACGGGCCGGGCTACGCGCCCGCTCCCCCCCTCAAGACCTCTGGGGCAGGGCCAACCCTAGCCACCCAAACCAGAGAAGGGCACGGGCCGGGCTACGCGCCCGCTCCCCCCCTCAAGACCTCTGGGGCAGGGCCAACCCTAGCCACCCAAACTAGAGAAGGGCACGGGCCGGGCTGCGCGCTCGCTCCCCCCCCCTCAAGACCTCTGGGGCAGGACCAACCCTAGCCACCCAAACCAGAGAAGGGCACGGGCCGGGCTACGCGCCCGCTCCCCCCCTCAAGACCTCTAGGGCAAGGCCAACCCTAGCCACCCAATCCAGAGAAGGGCACGGGCCGGGCTACGCGCCCGCTCCCCCCCTCAAGACCTCTGGGGCAGGGCCAACCCTAGACACCCAAACCAGAGAAGGGCACGGGCCGGGCTACGTGCCCGCTCCCCCCCTCAAGACCTCTGGGGCAGGGCCAACCCTAGCCACCCAAACCAGAGAAGGGCACGGGCCGGGCTACGTGCCCGCTCCCCCCCGCAAGACCTCTGGGGCAGGGCCGACCCTACCCACCCAAACCGGAGAAGGGCACAGGCCAGGCTACGCGCCCGCTCCCCCCTCAAGACCTCTGGGGCAGGGCCAACCCCAGCCACCCAAACCAGAGAAGGGCACGGGCCGGGCTACGCGCCCGCTCCCCCCCTCAAGACCTCCGGGGCAGGGCGTAGTCAAGGCCGCGTAACCGCGCCCCAGACTTGGCAGACCCGTGACCCTTGAAAAGTCGAACCTGGAGAAGAGGACAAGTACACGTAGACCAGGGGCAAACGAGGCGACAGTTCCCGAGGAGGCTGCCCCGATGCGACTCGACGAAACGAAAGGATGCTCAAGAAATACGCCGGAATTAATGATACACCACAAAAGAGGTCCCCTACCCGCCACCTGGCTAAAGCGGTTTCCAACGGGTGTGATTTCGAGGAGCCCATCAATAATGCCAGCTCATCACAATAACTATGGAGGAAACCGTCAACAAAATCCCCCTATAAATACACCTCTCACCCTCCCGAAAGAGGGAAGAACAAAGAGTCGAAAGATATGATGTATTGGTCCCAACGCCCCCACCCGCTGGGAAACGGGCCAAGACGCCTCGTCCTAACAAAAGAGAGATCACCGGCCACCAGTGGTTCCCCCCACCCTGGACGGTGGTCGCTGCATCTCCACAACCTTCGATAGGATATTCCCCTTACAAACGGATCGCCAATAGGATATTCCGCTTACACAAGGGAAATCCACCTTTCACGCCTCCGTCTACTCTAAACAAGGACGAGTCGAAGAAAGGTAGGCATCCGACCCCCGCCGGCAGGAAAAGCAAGAGCCCCCCGGGCTTGCAAGCCAACACCTCCTTGCCGTCGACCTCCGGACGGGGACCTCGGCAAGGCTGCATCCCCGACGAGCCCAAACGGCGAGTCATGGCGTGTCAGCCCACCCCAGCACAATCGGGACCCGAACCCCGCCCTCAAACCCAAACAGCGAGGTGTGGAGGGGAGGCGGCCCAATCGTCAGGATTCCCCCCACCCTCAAACCCAAACCGCGAGGCGTGGAGGGAGATGACAAAGATATGGAGTGAAGGCGGCCCGATCGTCAGGACCCCCCGCCCCCAGGACAAAAACCACAGCAAGACGGCTTCCCTGGTGAGCCCCCCAGCGCTTCTACCCGACCGAGGAGACCTGCCAACCCGTCAGTGCAGTGGACGGACGCTTACCTAGGCGCCAAGAACAACTGAAGATAAAAAGGCCCACCCGGCAAAGGGTAACCCCAAATCAGGAGGTCACTCACCGCAGGCGAGGACCGTTCCACAGCCCGCCCCCGAGCCAGAGCTTACCCCCACGAACGGGCGATAATCTAAGTACCCATGTGCGAGCCATGTAAAGGTTCTTGTAAATATAAATGAAAACATTTATCTCCATCATAGTCGTTTTAACTTTCGGAAAACGCCATAACCTGAAACAATAGCCCCACCAAAGGCCGGGCGAGCTTGCGAAACGGAACCACCCCTCGCGGTGATTAAAGCAGGAACAGAGAATTCCCCCCCCCACCCCCCTACTAACTTAGGACGCACAGTAAGTATACCCCCACAATCCAAACCCCCCGATAACAGGAAGGACCGACGCTTCTAAACGAGACCCCTCACCAACCAAAGCCCGCCATACCTTTCAGAAGCCCGCCATACCTTCCAGACAAAGGCGAAGGGGTTGAACTCAGACCCGCTCTGCGAGGCCGCTTCCGCCCGTGACAGAATCCACCCGCACCAGACACCCGTGGGTCAGCCATGCTACGAGTAGCCCCTGTTCGTAATAGGGCGACATTTCTCATCCAGATCGCATCCAGTGATCCTCCGTCCCGCCCAAACACCACACATAGACCATCAACATCCCCTTTCCCCAGACCTCGTGCTCTCGGGCAAGGGAATGTTGGGGGCAGTAATTGTGTACACAAGCAAGAAAACAAAATAGGTAACACCAGCGACAAAACACGGCAAAGACCGGCTTCCGAATGGAGACTCGCCCTCCTCTGTAGGGGCTAACCGGTCCGGCCCGCGCAGCGACCAACTACCCGAGGCCGGCCACCCAAACCACCTCAGCAATCCCCCGCCCAGATTGGGACCCCGATCCTCAAAAACCCAGCTCCGGGAATAAGGAAAAAGACACGTAAACCGGGGCGGACCGGTCGCAAGCCAGAAACCGCGAAACAATGCCGTTGGGTATACGCCTGGCACCGATAAGGCAGCACCACGACGCGACTCGACGAAGCGATAGGACACTCAAAAAACTCGCCCTCAGCATCAACACGCCCCCCGAGAGGCCAAGACAGACGAACCGTGTCAGGTGCAGCGAGGAAAAAGTGGTCCACAAAGCGCGTGATTCGGCGTTGCCCCTTAATGGCACTTGTCCCTCACACTATCCAAGATGACCCTTCTGCAGAATCCCTCCATAAGTACCCCCCCTTCAGAGTCTAGGGGAGAGAGGAAGATACACGAAAGGGATTCGCATCCCCTCACACCGGGTAGGAAACTGATGGGTTTTATTAGATCCGGGGCTTACTTTCGACTAGTGCATTGTTCGTCCTTCGCCGTACTTGAGAGCGAAGGCCGGACAACCTTGCACAAAATTTAACGCAGCGGAAGCGGAAAAATAAAGAGAAAAACTTTATATAAACACTTTATATAAACTAGCCATATCTTCATAAAACCCGAGCCAAGAAAACGCTACTATCCCGGGGTTGGGTCCAGACCAACCCCTGAGGATACTACTATCTAATTAACTACTATAGCTACTGCAATAAAATTAATGCACATTAATTAAAACTAAAGTTGAGAAAACTCAACATACCCGTAACTCTTGCCTTGCAGCAAAAGTGTTACCGAAGGCAATCAATTGCCCTTCCCGCACGAACCGCTCCGATCCCAGCAACCACTTGCGCCGATCCCAGCAACTTCTCGTCGCCGAGCCAACCACTTGCTCCAGAAAGTTTCACGCGAGTGAAACCTCCGCCTAGATTTCGGATCTAAATCCGAACTCCTTTGCGGCTTTGCTAGAGCCCTCAGGAGCAAGGCAGAAATTTATAGGGAGAGGAGAAATATTAATTTTAGCTTAGATCCGAGCGTGCTCCAATAGTTTTGAGAGCCGCTCAGATCTAGAGCTTGGGATGAGTTTTGAGGAGGAGAGCAGACCCCTATTTATATAGGCGGCGGACTCTCCCCTTTTCTCAAAATCCGATGTGGGACTATTAATATGAGTAAATTAAAATTAAGTTAGTTTGCACTTCACAAAGTGCAAACTTCCGTGAATTTTAACTCACTCACCGTTGAACTTCAGAATTGATACAACCTATCAATTCGAAGGGTGTTCAATGGTGAACGCATAGGAAAAAACCGTTCGTCAATCGGAGTTCATTTGACCCTCCAATTGACCGCTCAAAGTTCAGCTCATGACTAGTTTTTCGCAAAAACTGAGCCGTCAAAAAACTGCCCAACTTAGGTTTCTGAAAACCTATTCTGCGGGGCCCACCAGGCCTGCTGGGCAAGCCCAGACCAGGTTCAGAACCTGGTCTGTGCGCGCCCAGATTGGGCGCCTGGCCCAGTCAGGCCAGGCACCCAGGGCGCCTGGGCCCAGGCGCCCAGGCTTCTGGGCGCCTGGCCCAGGCGCCCAGGGCGCCTGGGCGGGCCCAGGCCCAGGCGCCCAGCGCCTGGGCCTGAGCCTAGGCGCCTGGGCACCTGGGCGCCCAGGCCCTGGCTTGGGCCGGGCGCCCAGGCCCGGGCGCCCAGGCCTATTCAGCCTGGGCTGATTCAGGGTCCAGCCAGGCGTCCAGGCCAGACCCAGTCTGGCCTGGGTCAGCTTGGACTGATCCGTAGAACTCTTTTGGGCATATCTTGAGCAGTTGACGTCCGATTTGGACGCCGTTTGAACCTGGGCGAAGACCGGGACATTCCCGTCTTACCCGTGAGCTTTTCCTTAAGTTTATATTATTAAATATTGTCTTAAACTATTTAAAACACATTTAATCTCTTTTGCATCATATGCAATTTAGTCCCTATTATCATTTGCATCAAATACAAATGATCTGAGGGCATATTTCCCTACATCTCCCACTTGCACTCAGGATCATTTATCCTGAATGCTGGAGACTATTGCAAACATCTTTTGCAATACTTTGTCCCTTGCATCAAATGCAAATTATTCTCCCTAACTAATTTCTACCTATTACTAGACGAAGATCGCACTCTGTGTGAGACCCTACAGCCTGACCCTACTACAGGTTTGGGTTCGAGACCCTAGACGGCAGAGACCACGAGCAGTAGTTGCCGTCCCTGTTTCGGCATCATAATTATGTGGTTTAACCCATTGACAAAATCGTCGGGACTACCAAGACTGTATCCGTGATGAATACCGCAGTTTTAATCCTTTCGTCAAGACTATGTTGTTTATTCAAGTTTAGGGTATGGTAACATGTCAACCCCACCAACTTGAAACCGGTCGGTTACATCGGTCTTTAGTTAAATACACGTTGAACTTCTTTCAACATACTTTGATCAAAGATTTTCACTAAAGCACCGAACCAACACATACAACACTAACTCTCCTTAATGAGAGAGACGAATCCTTTCTTAGACACAACTCCCCTCACATGCTTCAAATGCCACCCAACCAAAATCCTTTCGACAAGTTAAGTCTTGAAGCTAGGAAAATGATCTAAGTGACACCATTCACATGCAGGTTTGTTCAATGTCTTCAAGTCATAGGACCAGCTTGCCTATCATCACAAAAAGTTATCATTGACATTTTAAATTAAGTTTAACCAAATGATAATCTTTTATGAGTCGTTCCGTGAACTCATTCTCTAATGAGCACCTGCGTCTTGTTTCTGACTTCACCAAGTCAAACGATTACGAGTCCATCGTTACTAATCCATAGTGAATACAAAGACACAATGGTCTTATCGATGTGTCGATATCCTTTTCTCGACATATCAATGACCACGAACCAGTTTAAGACTTTAAGCTCCAATCGGTAAAAACACTTTCTCATAATCGTGATCGGCATCAAGATAAGTGTATACCTTGCTATAAGTCTAAGGAAATTATCTAAGTATATAAGATGACACGAATGCACAAAGATAATTTGATACCAATAAATTTATTTTATTCATGAATAAGATGTTTTTCAGGACAATGTGCCTCATAGGCATACAACTCTCAAAACATCTACCACTCACTACAAGGCCCACTCTTTATGGTATTTCATACCGCTTTTACACATTAGTTTCTCCAAACGATCACGTGCAAGGGCCTTTGTAAATGGATCAGCTAAATTCTCTTCAGACGAGACTCTGAGGATTTCTATGTCCTTCCTCTTCTCAATATCACGTATCAAATGATATTTTCGAAGAATGTGTCTGGATCTCTTGTGGAATCTGGGTTCTTTGACCAAGCTCAATGTGGCATTGTTATCACAATACAACGGTATTGGATCTATAACAGTAGGCACCACTCCTAGCTGGCTCACAAATTTCCTAATCCAGACAGCTTCCTTTGCTGCATCATTGGCCGCTATATATTCGGCCTCCATAGTTGAATCAGCAACGGTGTCTTGCTTTGAACTCCTCCAGCTCACTGCACATCCGTTGAGAGTGAAAATGTATCCTGAAATTGACTTGCTGTCATCCACGTCACTCTGAAAGCTGGAATCTGTGAAGCCCTCAATTTTGAGTTCTTCACTTCCATAAATCAAAACTAGATCTCTTGTTCTTCGCAAGTACTTGAGAATCGTCTTGACTGCTTTCCAGTGTTCTTCTCCATAGTTAGACTGATATCGACTTACTGCACCTAGTGCAAAAGCGACATCAGGTCTGGTACATATCATGGAATACATGATCGATCCAACTGCCGAAGCATATGGAATATTGCTCATGCGTTCTCTTTCCAAGTCAGTCTTTGGAGACATCTTCTTGGAAAGACTTATTCCGTGATTTGCGGGTATAAACCCACCTTTACTGTTTTCCATGTTAAACCGTTTTAACACAGTATCAATGTACCTAGATTGGGAGAGTCCTAGCATCCTTTTAAATCTATCTCTATAGATCTTCACACCTAGTATGTAGGATGCTTCTCCCAAATCTTTCATGGAGAAGTTAGTTGATAACCAATCCTTAACAGACTTTAACATCGGTATGTTGTTACCTATTAAGAGAATGTCATCAACATAAAGTACGAGGATGACTAAATTGTTTCCACTGGTTTTCTTATAAACGCATGGCTCATCTTCATTTTTAATAAAATCAAACTCTTTGACCGTATTATCAAATCGGATGTTCCAGCTCCTGGATGCCTGCTTCAATCCATAAATGGATCTATGCAGTCTGCACGCTTTCCCTTTGCTCCCACTGACTTCGAAACCTTCCGGCTGAGTCATGTAAATATGCTCTTCTAAATCACCATTTAGAAATGCAGTTTTTACATCCATCTGCCAGATTTCGTAGTTGTGATAGGCAGCAATAGCGAGTACAATCCAGATGGATTTGTGCATGGCTACGGGTGAGAAAGTTTCGTCATAATCTACACCTAGAATCTGACGATAACCTTTCGCAACAAGTCTAGCCTTGTACGTTTCTATTTTTCCATCTGCACCGATCTTCCTTTTGAAGATCCATTTGCAGCCAATAGGAACACTTCCCTTGGGCACATTCTCTAAAGTCCAAACTTTATTAATGTGCATGGAATCCATCTCAGATTTCATTGCATCCAGCCATTTCTTAGAGTCTCTACTCTGAATTGCTTCTTGGAAGCTAATAGGATCATCTTCAACTAAGATGCTATCCTCAACTCCTCCATCTACGAGAAATCCGTAGTATCTTTCTGGAGCTCGAGGAATCCTATTTGACTTCCTAATAATTGCTTCAGGAGCATTAGGCTCTGCCTCTCCCACTGGTTCCGCGATCTGTTCATGTGTTGATTCAGTCTCTAGACTTTCGTCCAGTTCTATTACCTCGCCATTAGACTCCTTCACAAGGAATTCCTTTTCAAGAAAGGTGGCGTGTTTGGACACAACAATCTTTTGTTGTTCCTGGTGATAGAAAATGTGTCCCGTCGAGTGACTAGGATACCCAATGAATCTACACATAACAGACCTATCCTCCAGTTTATCTGGATTAAGCTTCTTGACATACGCAGGACAACCCCATAACTTAATATGCTTAAGGTTTGGTTTCTTCCCGTTCCATATCTCATATGGTGTCATTGGCACGGATCTAGATGGAACTCTATTAAGGATATGGGTAGCAGTTTCTAAGGCATAGCCCCAAAGGGAGATAGGTAACCTAGAGTCACTCATCATTGATCGAACCATGTCTAACAAGGTATGATTCCTTCTTTCTGATACACCATTATGTTGAGGTGTGTAAGGAGGAGTGATCTGAGAGAGAATCCCATTCTCTTTTAAATGCGCAAGGAATTCATGGCTCAAGTATTCTCCTCCTCGATCAGATCGAAGAATTTTAATACTTTTGCCCGTCTGTTTTTCAACTTCGTTACGATACTCTTTGAATCGCTCAAATGTATCAGACTTGTGCTTCATCAAGAACATATGTCCGAACCTAGAGTGATCATCAGTAAAAGTAACAAAGTATGAATATCCTCCTTTCTCTAAAGTAGACATTGGTCCACATACATCAGAATGTACTAGACCCAAGAGTTCACTAACTCTTTCCCCTTTACCCGTAAAGGGAGTTTTAGCCATTTTACCTTTGAGACAAGACTCGCAAGTGTCGTACGACTCATAATTCGAGAGGTCAAGAGACCCCTCTTTATGCAACTTGCTAAGTCTTTTCTCTCCGATATGGCCTAGTCTACAGTGCCAAAGGAAAGTTTCATTAAAACCAGATTCCTTACGTTTTCGTGTGTTAACACTTAACACAACGTCATTAGACAGAGTGTATACACCATTATTCATTGTTCCAAATCCCAACAATTTATCATTAAAGAAAATGTTCATAACAGATTTATTAATGGTAAATTTATATCCGTCTTTGGCCAAAGCCGAAATGGAAATAACGTTGCATAGAAAATTTGGTATATAATAACATTGTTTCAAAAACAATGTGGCACCGTTTGCCAATGTGTGCTTTAGGTCTCCTACGGCTTTAGCAGCTACATTAGCTCCATTACCAACTTGAAGAACTATTTCGTCCTTTCTTAAGTTTCTAAATTTGCTCATACATTGTAACGAATTACAAATGTGAGTACCCGCACCAGTATCCAATACCCATGCGTTAGAAGTTACAGAAAGGACTATACTCTGTATAACTAATACCTTAGAAGTCGAGACATCAATATGTCCTTTCTTCTCTCCGTTAAGCCCAAAGTTTTCTAAGCAATCAATATTTAAACCAGTCAATTTATTATTCAGGATAAGATTCATATTCGTTTTCATGCTGCAAAAGACATAGAATGAATTTAGTGTAATTCATGATAAAATAATATAGTTAATATGGTTTTTAATTAACTATGGTCTCCCACTATTTTACGATCATTCTCGAAAATGAACGAATTTTAATATCTTAAAATATAGTGAAAGAGGGACCCAATCATCATGAACCTCACAACCTTGAGGAGACTCAACAAGTTGATTGGTTCTATGATTGGTAGACTAACTCTTAGTCAATCACATCACATGTGACTCCCTATCGATTCTTACCCACAGTTACTTATGATCTTGAGGAGACTCAACTAATCATAATGACTGGTCTAGTCAGACCCTTGATTTCGTGTTCAGATTTGACTTAGATCGATGCTCGAGGAGACCCGACGCATCGATTTGGGTCAAGTCCAGACTACATCACATGTATGTTGGAGTTTGTTCCTTAAAGAGAAACATGTCATAGCTTGAGGAGACTCAACAACTATAAATGTTTTCTTTGAGTTACAAAGCTCCAAAATCAAGGAGGGATACGAATTAATCTTTAACAAGATTTATAACACATTGACTAGATATAACCAAAGCTAACACATTTTATTATCAGCAACTTTGCGGTACAAGCGGGCATGACCAGGGTTAGGGCCGGGCAGGATCACTTGCGCCCAGCAAAGCTGAGTCGATCCACAACACCTTCCCTAACTACCTACCCATACCATTCTCCATTGAAAGTGCTAATGATAAAAAGTGTTATATTGATTTAATCTGGTTGTTATGATTTATTTAACTAGTTAATCCTATCAACTAGTCATAACCTATAATTCAAAATTATTAGGATGTGTTTCATAACTTTTATTAGAAACCTATCAACTATAGGATTTTAATAAATCACATCAGAATTGTTTCAACAAACAAGGGACAATCCTAATCATTCATTAGGATGTGTTATTTAAAATATTGTGAACAACATTTTAAAACATAGCCAAAGCTAGTCATTTAAATTTAATCAGATTAAAGATTTAAATGAATTTTAATGGCTAACCCTACAAGTCTTTCTTTTAGCAATTATCAAATAAAAGCAAAAAGAAACATAAAGACATTAATTATCACATAATTAAAAAAATATCTAATCTTGGGTTTCAAAACAATTTTCGAAAAATTTGAAAACCAACATATAGTTAGTTCAAGACTAACTACAGGTTTTAATAACATGCATTTCATAAAAGCAGTATTTAGATAGTCTATGTAGCCTGGCTCTGATACCAATGATGGGTTTTATTAGATCCGAGGCTTACTTTCGACTAGTGCATTGTTCGTCCTTCGCCGTACTTGAGAGCGAAGGCCGGACAACCTTGCACAAAATTTAACGCAGCGGAAGCGGAAAAATAAAGAGAAAAACTTTATATAAACACTTTATATAAACTAGCCATATCTTCATAAAACCCGAGCCAAGAAAACGCTACTATCCCGGGGTTGGGTCCAGACCAACCCCTGAGGATACTACTATCTAATTAACTACTATAGCTACTGCAATAAAATTAATGCACATTAATTAAAACTAAAGTTGAGAAAACTCAACATACCCGTAACTCTTGCCTTGCAGCAAAAGTGTTACCGAAGGCAATCAATTGCCCTTCCCGCACGAACCGCTCCGATCCCAGCAACCACTTGCGCCGATCCCAGCAACTTCTCGTCGCCGAGCCAACCACTTGCTCCAGAAAGTTTCACGCGAGTGAAACCTCCGCCTAGATTTCGGATCTGAATCCGAACTCCTTTGCGGCTTTGCTAGAGCCCTCAGGAGCAAGGCAGAAATTTATAGGGAGAGGAGAAATATTAATTTTAGCTTAGATCCGAGCGTGCTCCAATAGTTTTGAGAGCCGCTCAGATCTAGAGCTTGGGACGAGTTTTGAGGAGGAGAGCAGACCCCTATTTATATAGGCGGCGGACTCTCCCCTTTTCTCAAAATCCGATGTGGGACTATTAATATGAGTAAATTAAAATTAAGTTAGTTTGCACTTCACAAAGTGCAAACTTCCGTGAATTTTAACTCACTCACCGTTGAACTTCAGAATTGATACAACCTATCAATTCGAAGGGTGTTCAACGGTGAACGCATAGGAAAAAACCGTTCGTCAATCGGAGTTCATTTGACCCTCCAATTGACCGCTCAAAGTTCAGCTCATGACTAGTTTTTCGCAAAAACTGAGCCGTCAAAAAACTGCCCAACTTAGGTTTCTGAAAACCTATTCTACGGGGCCCACCAGGCCTGCTGGGCAAGCCCAGACCAGGTTCAGAACCTGGTCTGTGCGCGCCCAGACTGGCGCGCCCAGATTGGACGCCTGGCCCAGTCAGGACAGGCGCCCAGGGCGCCTGGGCGGGCCCTGGCCCAGGCGCCCAGCGCCTGGGCCTGAGCCCAGGCGCCCAGCGCCTGGGCCTGAGCCCAGGCGCCTGGGCGCCTGGGCGCCTGGGCGCCCAGGCCCTGGCTTGGGCCGGACGCCCAGGCCCGGGCGCCCAGGCCTGTTCAGCCTGGGCTGATTCAGGGTCCAGCCAGGCGTCCAGGCCAGACCCAGTCTGGCCTGGGTCAGCTTGGACTGATCCGTAGAACTCTTTTGGGCATATCTTGAGCATTTGACGTCCGATTTGGACGCCGTTCGAACCTGGGCGAAGACCGGGACATTCACGTCTTACCAGTGAGCTTTTCCTTAAGTTTATATTATTAAATATTGTCTTAAACTATTTAAAACACATTTAATCTCTTTTGCATCATATGCAATTTAGTCCCTATTATCATTTGCATCAAATACAAATGATCTGAGGGCATATTTCCCTACAGAAACGGCCCCGAACGCACCACTGAGCTACAAAGAAGGCCGATGACCACCGACGGCCCTCACTTCCCCCCAACGGTGACCGCCTCCACTCCACGACCTCTGATAGAATGTTCCCCTTACACATGGGAGGTCCCGCCTGCCTGCCTTCATCCCGCTCGTTACCCGATGGAATGGCAGGCCCGGAAGACTAGCCGCGGGCCGCCACACCCCAATTAACATCCACCCCACGGCGATCCCTACCGGGTGTGAGGGCGGAAACCCCCAACGGGTCTCCCAGCGACCCACCGGCCTGCCCCCAACCTTCCCCGCGACGCCGGCCCACCGGACTCCCCCTGGGAGGGCGACGCCACCCCCGCCACCTCGTCCTCCGCCTCCTCCGGGGTTCCCCCTCGGTGTGCGGGATCCCCGGCGAGGCCAGGCAACCCTCCAGCGCGGCGACGGTAAGACAGAACGCGAGGAAGCGAGGAAAGGGAAAGGAAGAAGGTCCACACGAAAAACGAGGGTCAGCCCCCCGAAGGGGGGTCACCACGGGGCGGCATCCCTGATGAAGCCAAACGGTGATTCATGGCACGCCAGCTCACCCCAGGACAATAAGGCAGAAGGAATTCAGCGGTCGATAGAAAGGAAGACCGCCCCGGCAACGGGGACATGCTCACCCCGACGCAGCGGGCGACGAGTTAAAACAACCTCCTGCCTCGACCACAGTTTTGGGCACACCTGCCCTACGGTTGTAAATACCCCCCTGGATCTCCTGTAGAGGTTGATGAATAGTATTCTTCCTTACTGGCCCCTCACCCTAAGCCCAAGTGCACAACAGCTAGGAATTCCACCAGGCACAGTGCGGCTAAAGCACCACAAAAATAACAACCACATCCGGTTACCACGTCACAACGAAAACCATGGCCTCCTCGAGAAGGTCGGGCTCCCCCAAAGTCCAACCCAGCCGCCACATACAATGGCACGTCCTTAAGGGGCAACGCCCCTCCCCAAATCGCAGTGTCCCACCTTGTCTCGCTCCCAGTCGGGACGAGATCCCGCGATCCCGCAACAGCGGGCGATACTCCGCGGGAACCGCGTCGCCACTCCTGAGCGTGGACCCAGGTCCGAACCATGTTAGAAGTGAGGTAGTGTTACGCCATCTGAGCCAAGCCGGGCTTCCGCCTCGCACTCGAATGCCGGGGGCAATTGTTACGACCTAAAGATCGTAGGAATACGACTCCCGCCCAGATCCGCTGACATACCCCATTAACTCACCCCTTCGCGAAAGGGCCACCATCCCGGAGGTCCGAGGCTACACGGGAACGGACGCACCTTTCAGCACCCCCCTCTCGGCCGAGGCGTACTACCTCGGCTGCTCGGCCCGCCAGGGGCAGGGCACCTGGGGAGCGCCCAGGCGGTGCCACCAGGGATGCTGACATAGGCATGTGCATATCCCTCCTTGCCAGCGACCCACGACCCGCGACCAAGAAGGGGCGCGGCCGGGCCAGACTACCCCCGAGCAGGTCGACCCGGCTGGTCCCCATGAACCACGACGCCGGGAATAGCATAGCCAGACCTTTAGTTCATCACATACGACAAACTACCTAGCGTAAGGACACGACTGACACTAACACCGCCCGACCATCTGACAAAGCGCCACCTGGCCGCTGAGCCCCCTGACACTTAATGCTTTCGGCCATGACATCCTGACAAAAGTGCCCCTGGTCGTTGCACCGTCTGACAAAAGCAGGGCATGCACTCATGTTCCTGACATCCTCATCCGAAGCTTCCGCTGATAACCGAGCCAGCTCAGCACGTCGAGTTAGCATGCCAGGTCAGCCCCGCCTAGTCATCTCTCGTCAGGTATAAATACCCCCTCACTTCTGACGGTGAGGGGGTTGGCAAATTCTCTCTTTCAATCCATTATTCACACACGAGGGCAAAGGTCGTCCACATCTTTGCTCTCCCACTTATAGCTCGCCACGTACGGTCGACACACCCTTAGTCCGACCGGCGTGCCTAGCCCCCGTTTTAAGTCCCATTACTGACTTAGGCATCGGAGGGGTTAAGGGTTGGTCCCCAACCCTGCCCTTCTGACGGGTTGCTCGTGGTGCAGGAAAGCTCGCCCCTTGGTCGACGTCAACCTTTGGCTCCCGCCACCCGATATTCCTCCACCGTGTCCGGTGAGATTTGACTCTGTGGCCACTCCCGGCGGCAAGTCTAGCCTCTTCACCCCACTAATCACCTGTTAAATAGCCCACCTAAACCTTCTTATCAACATAACCACCGTGCCCTTGGTTCCCCTCAATACAAATTCATTGTACGTGAGTTCCACCTCGTAACAGTCCTGATGGGCATTTTAGAGCACATGGGTCAGATAGAGGAGAGGGCAGCGGCGCCGAAGCCGTCGAGCTACAAGGAGTTTAGGACGCTGCGTCCACGATACTTCTCGGGCAGGGAGAGTAGCCTCGAGGTGGATGAGTGGCTAAGACATACGGAGGATGATCTGACGATGTGTCGATTTCCCCGAGATGGTTGGGTGGAGTTGGTGAGGCGCCAGTTGACCCATCAGGCCAGAGACTGGTGGGAGGCTCAGGAGAGGCGACTGAAGGGGAAAATTGCTTGGGAGACCTTTCGGGAGTTGTTTGAGGCCAAGTTCCTTCCAGAGGCAGCGAAGGATGAGTTGAGGCAGAGATTTGAGCATTTGACTCAGGATGGGAGGACGGTGGATGAGTTTGATGCAGAGTTCTCGTTGTTGAGCAAGTACGCGCCAGAGCTTGTAGCGACAGATGCCATTAGAGCCAGGCGATTCCGCAAGGGACTAGACATAGAGTTTCGGGCGGCCATGTCTACTCAGGAGTTATTGACTCAGGAGGCCGTGTTGCGGGCTGCCAGACAGCATGAGACCCACCTACGGAGTGTGGGGAAACCACCAGCCAGTGACAGGAGACCGGCTGCTCAGCAGAGGACTGCACCTGGCCTAGTTCAGCGGGTGACATTCAAGCGACCGGGGGCTCCACCTCCGGTACAGAAGGGACCTTCATGCTATAGATGCGGGAAGCCAGGGCATGTGCAGAGAGACTGCCAAGTTACGAGTGCCAGGTGTTATAAATGTGGAGAGCCAGGACACATCAGCAGATTTTGCCCACAGTCAGGTCATGCCCCGGTGCCGCCGGCGTCAGCAGCTGTCCGGCCTACACAACAGAGACCTCTTCCACCACCGCCGCAGCGGCTTGCGCTTCCGGCACCGTCAGGACCGAGACCATCTGCACCGAGAGGACCCCCTCCACCTCCCCAGTAGCGACGAAGGAACCAGGGGGCAGCTCCTCCGCCGAGGCGACAGCAGTATACCATGACCCCAGTAGAGACTTCGGAGGGTGCTAGTCGAGTGATCACCGGTATGAATCTTTTCCCAGTCAATTAGATTTGAGCCTCAGCTATTCTATTTAGCTAGTTGGCTGAGTTTTATTGTTGTGATACTTTAGGTATTGTTAGAGTAGCCTCCTACACTGCTATGTCCTTATTTGACACTGGAGCGTCACATTGTTTCTGTCGAAGAAGTTTGTGACACAACACTCCATAGTAGTTGACACCTTTGCTGCTAGTTGGAATGTTCACACCAGAAATGGGGTTATTTGTAGTGTCTCTGGGATACGAAACTGTCCAGTTGAGATCGGGGGACGAGAGTTGTATGCAGACTTTCTAGTGATTGAGTTACCCGACTATGAGGCAGTGTTTGGTATGGATTGGTTAGGAATGTTCTATGCTAATATAGACTGTAGACTAAGGAGGGTAGTTTTTCGGATCCCTGATCATCCAGAGTTTGAGTTTTGGGATGGTAGTAGTGAGCTTGAGCCTTTGAAGTTTCGAGCTACAGTCGTGGAGTATTTGGACATGGAAGCAAAGCCCGTGTTACCAAGGGTTGTTGAAGAATTTCCTGACATCTTTCCAGATGATATCTTTGGATTACCACCAGATAGGTCCCTGGAGTTTACTATTGATCTGATTCCGGGTGCTCAACCGATAGCGAAGGCTCCATACCGTATGGCCCCATCGGAGTTAGCCGAGCTTCGCAATCAGTTGACTGACCTATCAGATAAGGGATTGATTCGTTAAAGTGTGTCACCGTGGGGAGCACCAGTGTTGCTTGTGAACAAGAAGGATGGATCTCGGAGGATGTGCATTGATTATCGGGAATTGAATAAGGTGACGGTGAAGGATAAGTATCCCCTTCCCCGAATCGATGATATTTTTGATTAGCTTGGTGGATCTCGGGTGTATTCGAAGCTAGATTTGCGAAGTGGGTATCACCAAGTGAAGGTGCGGGAAGCTGATGTTCCGAAGACCGCATTCCGTACTCGATACGGTCAATATGAGTTTCTGGTGATGCCTTTTGGAGTGACGAATGCCCCAGCTACTTTCATGAGGCTGATGAATCAGATCTTCTTCGAGTATCTAGATAAGTTTGTGGTGGTATTTATCGATGACATCCTGGTTTACTCGAAGAATGAGGATGAACATGCTGAGCATCTGCGGATAGTTTTGAATACCCTCAGGTAGCACCGATTGTACGCTAAGTTCAGCAAGTGCCAATTTTGGTTGACCAAGGTTGCGTTTCTTGGGCACATAGTCTCTGGAGATGGAGTGTCTGTTGATCCTGAGAAGGTTGCCGCAGTAGAAGGTTGGCCTATACCTCGGACAGTCACAGAGATTCGAAGCTTTTTGGGGTTGGCTGGGTACTATCGGAAGTTCATTAAGGATTTCTCGAAGATTGCCTCACCTTTGACTCATTTGACGAAGAAGGATGTTGTGTATGTCTGGTCAAAGGAATGCCAGCGTGCGTTTGATGAGCTGAAGCATCGGTTGACCACTGCTCCTATCTTAACTATCCCTGACCGTTCGGGTGGATTTGAAGTTTTCTGTGACACGTCTGGCAGAGGACTAGGCTGTGTCCTTCATCAACACGGGCGAGTGGTGGCATATGCTTCCATATTGTTGAAGGAGCATGAACTGAACTATCCCACTCATGACCTGGAATTGGCAGCAGTGATACTGGCTTTGAAATTGTGGAGACATTTCTTGCTAGGTGAACACGTGAAGATATACACTAACCATAAGAGTCTAAAGTATGTGTTCACTCAGAAGGAGCTTAATATGAGACAACAACGATGGTTGGAATTAATGGCTGAGTATGACGTTGATCTGCTATACCATCCTGGGAAGGTGAATGTGGGGCCAGATGATCTTAGTAGATTACCCGCCGTAATGAAGCTAACCTCTCAATCACAGCTTCAATGGGCAATCCGACAGATGGGAATAGACGTTGTACTCCCAGGAGAGAAGACTGTTATGATGGGACTACAGATCCAGTCTGATTTAGTGAACAGGATTAAGGCAGCTCAGTCAGGGGATGCTAAGTTGAAGAGGATTTGAGAACAGGTGGAAGCTGGACTTCGGACCGATTTTCGTATCCACGAAGATGGGTCGTTGAGATTTGGGAACCGGGTTTGTGTGCCAAGTGGCGAGATTCTGGAGGAACTATTGAAGGAGGCGCATAGTTCCCCATATTCTATCCATCCTGGAGGGACCAAAATGTACCGAGATTTGAAGCAGTATTATTGGTGGTCAGGAATGAAGAAGAGTGTAGCCAAGAGTGTGGCGTCCTGCTTGGTTTGCTAGTAGGTGAAGGCTGAGCACCAGAGAACTGCAGGATTGTTGCAGTCTCTCCCCATTCCAGAATGGAAGTGGGAGCATGTGACCATGGACTTTGTGACTGGTTTACCTCGGACGCCTAGGGGCAATGATGCGATTTGTGTAGGATCCTGCCAAAACAGAGTTAGGATCGATAATTAAAGTTGAGACTTACACTTGCGTATGCGGAACGGTAGTCTCGGAACTTTGCCTTCGGATTCGCCACGACGGATCGAGTCTTCTCACGAACGGAGTAAGGCTACTAATCCACAATCTAAATCTCTATTTTAGATTAAGAACTTGGAAAGAGGAAGAGAAAGGATTTCTGCAGAGCTTCGCTAGGATGAAGATGCATGCATGAATTTCATGCAAAATGGTGTAAGAAATGGCTTACCCTTGGGTCTTATTTATAGCCCCCAAGGTAGTTATTTTAGGGTAAGTTGTTCCTTTGGAACAACTTAATTAAGGTGTACCATGATACATGGCATATTATAAGCTTAAGTTGTACCATATGCATGGTACAACATAAGCTTAAGATATTCCCCCTTTATAAGCCATATGTCGCATGCACTTATGCATATATAATGCGACTTTCCCACTCATCCAGAGATCCTCTCCGCAAGGGAACAGATTCCCTTTGTACACGACTTCGTGTACGCGACGTTCGAGGTCCGTATTCCCTCGTACATCCCCCACAAGGGTGTACAAACGTCTTCCATATCCAACATCTCCCACTCACACTTGAGGGGATTGTAAGAGAACGTATTTCCCTTAGTTCTTTCATCTATCATACCGAGAAATAGACTGTGCGACCGTCATGCGCGTAGAGTCTGTTGTTGTGCACTTGTTAGAGATACACAACGACCTCGAAGGTGCAAAGTTGAGTAGTTCAACGCATGTTTTACCCTAGATTATTTCTTCACATTTCTTGTACTTTATATTCAACAATTGAATCCCATCTGGATTACAATTGGCTGGCCAGCTTTGAATCACTAAAGTCCAAATGCGAATATGAAATCAATCTTCCTCTTCTTGCGAACCTTCTGATCTTGACTTGATTCGCTTTTCTAACGTGCCCCGCCGAGCCGAATTACCATAGCCCATTAGTAACACGCTAAGATAGCGATCATCTCGTCAAATCTAAAGGAACCAATTGGAGTCCTTGATGGTAAGAGTTAAGACCCGTATGGCCTTTGAGTCTCACATAATAGCAAACACTATTGCTACTAACTCAGTGGTCGAAATGCATACGTGGTATGAACACGTATTACAACATCACTCCTTTCCCAGGGAGAGTATGTCTTAATGATGTTGTACGGATGAAAAGATCAGACACCACAGTGCCTATCTTTTTGAGTCCCCTTACTACTCGTGAAATATTCACGGACTCTCATCCTGCATAAGACAGATAGGATTTAAAATCCTACGAGATCTCTTTCAAATATCCTTGTGATACAGATCTCAGATCTTTTGTAAGCATCCATATGATGCAGATCTTTCATTCGACTATCTTGTTTAAGTCATGACTCTAAATCATTTAATGATTTTGACTTTAAACTAGTCTCATCTCTATCTTATCCATCTGATAAGATAAGGCGGTTGCTCATGAGAGAGAGCCAACCTTAATCTGTCCGACATACACACAATAAAATAGCTGAGACTAAAACACAAATGTACATAAAATCATTTGTAAGAAACTTGTATGCAATATATAAAAGAACTTCTTTCTTTTATTAAACTTTGATCTTCTATAGACATGGGAAATATTACAAGATACAGCTCAGCACCTACGCATTCCCATAGATGATAAGTGTTTGTAGAACACATCTCTGGGGATCGCCTTCGTAAGGGGATCTGCTATCATCTCATGCGTGGATATGTATACAATGTCTACTTCCTTTCGTTTGTCATAGTCTTTTGCAAACTTGAATCGAATGTCAATGTGTTTGGTCTTACAATGAAATTTAGGATCTTTGACGTAGGCAATCGAAGCTTGACTATCACTGTATATAGGAACAGTGCTTGAGTCAGTGGCATTCGTAAGCCTGTCTAAGAATTTCCTAAGCCAAACAGCTTCTTGGACCGCCATGCTGAATGCTACGAATTCTGCTTCCATTGTTGATAGGGCAATGCAGGTTTGCTTCTTGCTGCTCCAGGATATTGCACCATTCCCGAGCAAGTAAACAAAGCCTGAGGTAGATCTTCGCTTGTCGAGATCACCCGCCCAATCAGCATCGGTATAGCCTTCGAGTCTCAAGGTATTGCCTTGATAGCATAACGCATAGTCCGCAGTCCCTTTGAGGTACCTTAATATCCTCTTCACCGCTTTCCAGTGTGCCTGTCCTGGGTTGGATTGGTAACGGCTTACCATACCAACACCATAGCAAATGTCTGGTCTGGTACACATCATAGTGTACATCAGACTCCCGACAGCACTGGAGTATGGAACTTTTTCCATAGCTTTCCTTTCTTTTGGATCTTTGGGACACATTTCCAAACATAGACCCTCGCCTTTGTTTATTGGAGTATCAATTGACTTGCAGTCCTGCATATTAAACCGTTCCAAAACTTTCTTTATATATGTCTCTTGAGAGAGAGAAAGAAGTTTCTTGGAACGATTCCTTGAGATCTTAACCCCAAGGATATATGCAGCTTCACCCATGTCTTTCATCTCAAAGACGGATGAAAGCCAAGCTTTGATATCCATGACAAGACGCTTATCATTTCCGGCTATAAGTATGGCATCTACATAAAGAGACATAATTACATACTTGTTTTTAATCCTCTTAATATATACGCAGTTGTCTTCGTCGAGCATGGAGAATCCATACGACAAAACAACTTCTTGAAAGCACATATACCACTGCCTTGAGGATTGTTTAAGACCATATATGGATTTACGAAGTTTACAAACCTTATGTTTGTTTTCTTCTTGTACGAACCCGTTTGGTTGTTCCATGTAGATCTCCTCATCTAGTTCTCCGTTAAGAAAGGCAGTCTTTACATCCATCTGATGTAATTCGAGGTCCAAACAAGCCACCATTGCCAGAATTAAGCGAATCGAGGTAAAACGCACGACAGGAGAGAAAGTCTCTTCGTAGTCTATTCCTTCCTGTTGCGTGAAACCTTTCGCAACAAGGCGAGCTTTATATTTCTCGATGGAGCCATCAGCCTTATGCTTGATTTTGAGAACCCACTTGTTCCCAATGGCTCTACGTCCCTTAGGTAAATCAACCAAGTCCCAGACTTGGTTTGTTTTCATGGATTGAAGTTCTTCTTCCATTGCCGCTATCCATTTATGTTTAGCAGGGCATGTGACGGCCTGTTTGAAATTTGCAGGTTCGTCATCATCTTGTAGTAATGTCATGAATGTTTGAGGAAATTCATCCTCAAATCTCAGAGGTGTTAGCCTCGTTCGATTACTACGTCTTGTTTGAGTTTGATCACTCCCACTTGGAATGACATCACTCCCACTTGGAATAATATCACTCCCACTCAGAATAGGATTGGTATCGTTCGTATCATCCATTGGTGAAGTTTGAAACGTATTTTCTTCTTCACCAAGAATTCTCCCACTCGAACGTTCCGATCTTTCTTGATCCCAAGTCTCAAACAAGGATAAGTCTTGACTTATCTCACCCTGTCTTGGAAACTCATTTTCCAAGAAGACAACATCCCTCGATTCGAATTCTATAAGACCCCCATTGTCCTCTTGACCGACGAAAACATATCCTTTGGAGTTTTCAGCGTATCGGATGAAGATACACTTCCTCCCACGTGGCCCAAGTTTGCCATATTTGTGAGAGGATAAATGTGCGTAAGAGGCACAACCCCAAGGTTTTAGAATGTTTAAGTCTGGAGTTCTATTGTTCCACAACTCATAAGGAGTAGAACTTACCGACTTCGAGGGTACACGGTTTAAGATGAATGCTGCCGTCAATAATGCGTCACCCCAAAAGGTGATAGGCAAATTTGCCTGAGACATCATTGATCGGACCATTTCCATCAATGTCCTATTTCTTCTTTCCGCAACACCGTTTTGTTGCGGAGTATAAGGCATAGTTATTTGATGAACTATGCCTTTTTCATCACAAAGTTCCTTAAAACTTATTGATTGATATTCACCGCCCCTATCGGTTCGCAAAACCTTAATCTTACGATCTAATTGATTCTCCACTAAACTCATATAGTTTTTAAAGCAAGCCAAAGCTTCACTTTTGTGGGATATCAAATAGATATGTCCGAAACGGGTGAAGTCATCAATGAATGTGATGAAATAGGACTTCCCGCGTCTTGTCTTAACATTCATTGGACCGTAAATGTCCGAATGGATAAGTTGTAATGGAACTTCGGCCCTTGTGCCATTTCCAAACGGCTTGCGACAAGTTTTCCCTACAAGACAATGTTCGCAAGTCGACATTTCAACTTTTGAAACATTAGATAGCAAGCCACTTTTGGCAAGTCTATCCATTCTAGTTGGTCCAATATGACCAAGTCTTGCATGCCAACAAATGATCTCAGAATTAGAGTTAGAAGCATTTGTCAAATGAAAACTTTCATTAATGGAAGAAGAATCATCATACATTGTGTTTAATACAATTAATCCATTACAAACATTACCAGAACCAATCAAAGAATTATTACAAACAAGGTCAACAGATTGTTTATAGAACCTCCACTCATAATCTAAAGACATTAACATAACCACGGAAACGATATTTCTTCTAATATCTGGAGCAAAGAGGACGTCGTGCAATAATAATGTCCGGCCGTTGTCGAGAACTAGCTTACATGTTCCGACGCCTTTGACTTCAACACGAGTGTTGTTGCCGACGTATATCCACTTTGTTCCTTGAGTTATCCTTCGATACTCTACGAAGAACCTTCTGTCCTTCGCAACGTGGTCTGTGGCCCCTGAATCAATCAACCAAAAATAGTTAGATTCAGCAAGAAACATGGAACTAGAAACACATATGTAACTAGCCCTACAAGTTACCTTATCACTTCCATCCGTACACTTACGGGCGAAGTGACCGTACTTGTTGCACTTAAAGCACTTGATCTTCTTCAAGTTTTTCTTCTTTGAGTGCACATTCTTTTGCCACTTTTTGTTCTTAGTCTTCTTTGAGGTTTCCGGTTCTTGCTTTCGTTCGTTCACAAACCTTAAGCGTTTTCGCTTATTTCCTCCATGTGAGGAACTAGCGGCCACGTGCACTTCTGCACTTGGTTTTGCGGCTTGAATCCGCTCTTCCTCGAGTTCGAGGTGTTTCGAAACATCGCTTAAAGTTTTAATGCACTCATTATGAGTGAGGTGCATTTTCATGTTATCCCAGCTATCTGGGAGTGAACGAATGACTGCTTGGATCTGCTGTTCGTCAGACAGCGTAACACCCGCATCCTTTAATTCAGATATTAGATTCGCCATGTGGCGGAGATGCTTTTTCATAGAATGATCTCGCCGCATCTTGTACGAATCAAATTGAATATTCAAGGAGCGGAGTTTGGTAACCGAAGTTCCACCAAACTTTACTTCTAGCTCAGACCATATGTCTTTGGCTAGATCGAATTCCCGAAATAGACGCATTATGTCATTGTCCATCGCAGACAGTAACGTAATGCGTGCTATTTTGTTCTTTCGAGTCCAAGTGTCATAAGCTTCACGGTCCCTCTTGTGTTGGGCCGTATTGCCCAACTCAGGTTCTACCATTATGTTTTGGAGTGTTTCGAGCACATCTTGCTCCTCCAAAACATATTGGATTTTAATTGACCAAAGTTTATAATTGTCGCCGTT
Organism: Scilla litardierei; assembly: GCA_030789695.1. Classification (NCBI taxonomy): domain Eukaryota; kingdom Viridiplantae; phylum Streptophyta; class Magnoliopsida; order Asparagales; family Asparagaceae; genus Scilla; species Scilla litardierei. The sequence continues at coordinate 115,756,687 of CM061130.1, forward strand.
GAGCTTTTCACCTTTGTTAAGCTCTGCGACAATATTCTTAGAAGCGGTAGACATATTCGATTCAAAAAACTGCAAAGAAAATGAAAAAACACGATCAAAATTCAATGCATAAAGTTTCGATTCTTTAAACACTTGATAAGTTCCTTGGATGCGTTGAAATGTTACTCTAGAATCGAGAAGTTCACTACGTTCCCAACTACCATCTAGAAGTAACTTTCAAAGTATCCCTCTTACTTATCTTAAGTAAAAAGAAATCAGAAATAATACCCGTATGGTATTAGCAGCGGAAAATTACTTTGAAAAAACATATCTTTCAAAATAGAATAGGTGAGAATTAGCGCAAAGAATTTTAACGCAACAATTGCCAAGCCACGAGACCTGTTCTACACACCCATGGGTTAGATAACCATGGCCGGATCGTGGTAGGACTTGGAATTCTAAATTGCGCTATCCCGATTTAAGGACGGGACATAACCTATTTGAAAAACACCTTTTTCCAAAAATTTGAAAGCACGTTGGCTAATCTCCGTAGAGTAGAACACAACGTCACAAGTACATTGGCTAATCTCCGTAGAGTAGAGCACAATGACATGGCTAATCTCGCATGAAGTAGAGCACTATGGCTAATCTTCAAGGAGTAGAGCCCAAAAAACTTCATTAAAACGTTAGTCCCGTATGAACTAGTCGGCACTGTGGTTAGCCCCGTATGGGCTAATCGACACATTCGAGTTTGACCAATGCCTTTTGTCACCCCGTATGGGTCAGTTGGTAAGTTTGCAGTCGACTCAGACCTTCTGTCAGATTGGTCGACCAAAAACACAAAATTGGTCGACCAATTTTCGAAAGCAACTTCTTCCCGGCCAGGGCCTCTGCCCTGGCCGGGGCTTGGCCAAGGGCCGGCCAGGGCCTCTGCCCTGGCCGGCCAGAGGGCCCTGGCCCCCTCGGCCAGGGCCGGCCAGGCCACTGGCCGGGGCGGCCAGGCCCCTGGCCTGAGGCCAGGGCGCTGCCCTGGCCTCTGCCAGGGCGCTGCCCTGGCCTCTGCCAGGGCGCTGCCCTGGCCTCTGCCAGGGCGCTGCCCTGGCCTCTGCCAGGGCGGCCTGGCTGCTGGCCGGGGCCAGGGCTCCTTCCCTGGCCTCGGCCAGGCCCTGGCCTGAGGCCAGGGCGCCGGCCCTGGCCACTGCCAGGGCCGGCCTGGCCATGGCCATGGCTTGGCCATGGCCGGTCATGGCCAAGGCCATTCGGCGTTGGGGCCATGGCCGGCCACCCCCTTTGAATGGGGTTGCCGCACTTATTCCTCCCCCTTGATGGGGTGGTCGCCGGTGGTTTTTGGCCGTAGCCAACCCCCTCCGCTTGAGGAGGGGGGGTGCATGGCCTTCATAGCCCATTTGGCCATGGTGCACATGCACCAAATTTCCTCTTACCCGATGGAAGTAACTACCATCATCTTCCTCGATGAAGCACCCGTTCGTCGATGAAGCACCCGTTCGTCGAGAAATTAGTTATTTCCTAATGGCCGTGTGCCAAAAATGAAAAATAACTTACTATGTGAACGGTCGGTTCTTCCCGTCACGGAGAGTTCCTACCATATCCGTAATGATAGGAGACCCTAACGTGAAAAGAACAACCGCTGCGTTCTCTCCGTCACGAAGCGTTCCTACTATATCCGTAATAGTAGGAGACCCATTCGTGAAAAAGACAACGACTCGTTCATAGTTTTGACGGGGTGGTGGTTTGACCGGGGCGAACCCATATGGCTCTGATACCAATGTAGGATCCTGCCAAAACAGAGTTAGGATCGATAATTAAAGTTGAGACTTACACTTGCGTATGCGGAACGGTAGTCTCGGAACTTTGCCTTCGGATTCGCCACGACGGATCGAGTCTTCTCACGAACGGAGTAAGGCTACTAATCCACAATCTAAATCTCTATTTTAGATTAAGAACTTGGAAAGAGGAAGAGAAAGGATTTCTGCAGAGCTTCGCTAGGATGAAGATGCATGCATGAATTTCATGCAAAATGGTGTAAGAAATGGCTTACCCTTGGGTCTTATTTATAGCCCCCAAGGTAGTTATTTTAGGGTAAGTTGTTCCTTTGAAACAACTTAATTAAGGTGTACCATGATACATGGCATATTATAAGCTTAAGTTGTACCATATGCATGGTACAACATAAGCTTAAGATATTCCCCCTTTATAAGCCATATGTCGCATGCACTTATGCATATATAATGCGACTTTCCCACTCATCCAGAGATCCTCTCCGCAAGGGAACAGATTCCCTTTGTACACGACTTCGTGTACGCGACGTTCGAGGTCCGTATTCCCTCGTACATCCCCCACAAGGGTGTACAAACGTCTTCCATATCCAACAATTTGGGTCATCATAGATCGATTGACCAAGACGACACATTTTATTCCGTTCTGAGTCGGACAGTCAACAGAGAATCTGGCTCAGAGGTATATGGAGGAGATCGTGAAACTGCATGGAGTCCCAGTGAGTATAGTATCCGATAGGGATAGCAGATTCACCTCACATTTCTGGAAGAGTTTACAGGCTAGTCTGGGGACGCGTCTGAATTTCAGTACTTCGTATCATCCTCAGACTGATGGACAGTCGGAAAAGGCCATTCAGATTCTTAAAGATATGCTGCGAGCGTGTATGCTTGATTTCAAGGGTTCGTGGGAGGACCATCTACATCTAGTCGAGTTCACATACAATAACAGTTATCGAGCAAGTATTGGCATGGCTCCCTTCGCAGCTCTGTATGGAAGGCAGTGTAGGTCTCCTTTAAGTTGGGATGACGTTGGAGACAGAGAGTTTTTAGGACCAGACTTGGGGGCGGCAACAACAGATGTGGTGCGGACAGTCAGAGAGAATCTGCGCATCGTGCAGGATCGATATAAGCACTGGGCTGATACAAAGCGGAGACCCTTGGAATTTCAGCCAGGGGATTACGTGTTACTAAGGATTTCACCGATTCGTGGGACCATCCGATTTGGTAAGCGTGGGAAGCTGAGTCCTAGGTACATTGGTCCGTTCGAGATTTCCGCCAAGGTCGGTGAAGTCGTGTATCGGCTAGCATTGCCACCTGCACTCGAAGGTGTGCATAATGTCTTCCATGTGTCTCAACTCAGAAGATATGTGGGAGATCCCAAACATGTTGTAGATTTCTTAGAGATAGAAGTACGATCGGATCTCAAATATGAGCAGCAACCAGTGGCTATTTTGGACCGGAGGCAAAAGACGTTGAAGAAGAAGACCATTGACTTGGTGCGGGTCATGTGGCAGCAAGAGTCTCCGGGAGAGTCAACTTGGGAGCGAGTAGATGAGATGCAAGAGAAATACCCGTACTTATTTGAGCAATGACTATTGTATCTTATATTTTCTACAGTTGTTGGGTATTGTATGTGTCACGCCCCGCTTCCCTAAAATGGAGGCGAGACGTGAAAAGGTTCGCACGAGAGTGGAGCTGTGAAGCCCCAAACCCGATAAGCGTCAATAATACATAAGCAGGTCCCTGTAACCGTAAACGGAACAACAATAATAACACAAGGAGAGATAGAAACAAAAGTCCAATCTCAGAAATTGTCCAACATTAAAATTTAGTTCAACATCCAGAAGAGCCACCAGGCTAAAAGAAAGAGTCTAAAGGCCCAGAACAAGGCCAAACAAAGACAAACGTAAACCGAGTATAGGTGCTACGCACCGACAACAAAACAGCAGTCTAAACAAAAGGGAAAGCTCAACGAAGACACTAGGACTGGTCCCCAGTGTCCACGTACTCCTCGCCAAACACAGGCTCGGGCTCAGCGTCAGCAAACACCTCGTCCTCAACAATGTACTCAGGCTCAGAGTCTAACATGTGTCACCCAAAAGAGTAAAGGGGCACATGTCAGCAAGTCTAAAAGACTTGGGCAAGGAAAATGAAAAGGAAGACAACTAGCAACCTAGCAGTTATAGTATGCATGTCATGGCAGTTATAACATGAGTGCACAAGCAAAACATGATGAAACAATAAGTACAAGAGAACAATTATCGGGACAAGTCAAGAGTAGCCAAGCTACTGACAATCTCAATCATTTCACTAGTCACATTTCAAGTTGTTTGTAGATGTTTACGCCTTACAGCTGAATGGTTTGGCATTCACGCTGATTGGCCGCTTAACACTACCCCAAAACCCAGAGTTTACGCCTTACCACTGCAGTTGCTGATCGGGCAGACTCCCAGTTGATTGGCCGCTTAACTCTTACCCCCAATACCCACATGTAAACGAGCCAGGGTCCCTGCACACGAGCTCAGTAAATGAGCCAGGGTTGCCCCGCACAGGAGCTCGCATTCTAATTCACGACTCATAAGTATTTGGCGTAGGGGTGCACCTAGCCGGAAACAAGTAGTTCGGGCATTGGTTATCAACCAACACATGGCCCGCTTCTGGAACACGAGCCAGGAAACACAAGTATTGTAGCGAAGCTACGCAATCATGGAAACACCTAAAGAATGCAATGTCATGACAATTAATTTGCGTACTGTTAATGGAAATTAAACATGACATGGTAATTGTGCAACATGATAAATGTCGGTTCTAGCTTCGTTGTCAAGCTAGTCCCTAAATTTGCGCCTAGGCAAGTATCATTTCGTCACCTAGCCTCTTTTATGCCTACAACAAGCAAATGGCCTAAGACATGGCCCAAAACCCTAAGTGGCAAGTTTCACTTGCCTAGCACCGGGGATGACGATCAACGAGGGTTCGTCCCACGGACGCTAATCTATGGGGAGGTCGCTGTTATGGAGAAACAATCATCAAAACAACATTCATTTCATTAGGGTTTCAAAAAAACACAACGGTTATGAAAACATTAAGAGATCGATTATTACCGTATCGGAAACGGAAGAATGATGCCGAGCAACCACGGCAACGGAAGAAACGCTCCGGGGAACCTAGGGTTCAGATCTGGAATAGATAGGGAAAATCTGGAGAAATGGGTTTTGATGTGGATTTTGGGGTTTTGATGAGATTTTTAGGAAGATGAGAGGTAGAATGTGTTAAGGGAGGGTTTGGATGATGGATTTTGGGCTTGGGATGAAGGAATAAGGGTTTGAGGTAGTAGGGGGCTCAATGGGGGAGAAATTAGGTTTAGAGTTGAAGAAGATGAAGAAGAAAACGTTTGGGAGGGGTTTAAATAGGAAGGGCTGGCGGCTGCCCAGAAATTTGGGTTTCGACACTGATTAGTCGGTCAGAGAACAACCACTGACCGACTAGTTTGGGAACTAGTCGGTCGGTTGACCAACGCAGACCGACTAAGTCCAAACAGTAACTCCTGTACAAAAATAGGATTTAGATTTAGTCGGTCAAAGAACAACTACTGACCGACTAGTTTGACATCTAGTCGGTCGATGAACGTTCTTAGACCGACTAAGAATGAACAGTACTGGTACCAAAAATAGTTAATGAGTTAGTCGGTTAAAGAAGCATTGCTGACCGACTAGTTTGCAACCTAATCGGTCGACCAATGTTCTTAGACCGACTAACGAGAAACAGTAACCCCTGAGAAGTTAACGAAGCCAACTAGTCGGTTCAAGAAGGCTTTCCGACCGACTGGATCGTCATCTAGTCGGTCGGTGCCCCTTCTTACACCGGCTAATGAGCACCAAAAGTTCCGAAATGGAGCACGAAGCTCCGGGATCGATTCCTAAGACTCCTAGGCTTGATCTGACAATAAGATATGACCGATATGAAGCCCGTCACGAATGACTTACTCCAAAATCGACGATCAACGGAAGAAGCTAGGAAAACGCGACGAAACGATCGAAAATGAAAGCTACGGGGACGAAAACCACACATGAGGAGAAAATCCACCAAAACATATAATATAATAAATCCAGATACATGAAAACCAGTCGTTACATCCTCCCCAACTTAAGAAAAATTCCGTCCTCGGAATTTCCCAACACTCACGTGTCCGGGAACAAAAGTGGGAAACGCTCTCGCATCTCATCCTCATTCTCCCAAGTAGACTCTCCAGGCGAGCCGTGTCGCCACATCACCCTCACAAGATTGACAACCTTGTTCCGAAGTGACTTCTGACGCCTGTCCAGAATCTGCACTGGCTGCTGGTCATACGTCATATCAGGGCGAACGGTAATCTCCAAAAAATCCACAGCATGAGATGGATCGCTAATGTATCGACGAAGCTGCGACACATGGAAAACATCGTGAACTCCTTCCAAAGATGGCGACAAGGCTAAGTGATAGGCTACCTCGCCAACTTTCTCCAGAATGTCAAACGGTCCAATGTATCGCGGGCTCAACTTTCCTCGCTTCCCAAAACGAATCACTCCACGATTCGGGGAAATCCTCAGAAACACATGATCTCCAGGCTGAAAATCCAAAGGACGACGTTTAGCATCCGCCCAATGCTTAAAACGATCCTGAGCAATCCTCAACCTCCAAGCTGATCAAAAATATCATCGATGCGAGGCAACGGGTATTTATTCTTGATGGTCACCGCATTCAACTCCCGATAGTCCACGCACATGCGATGCGAACCATCCTTCTTCTTCACCAGCAGCACCGGTGCTCCCCACGGAGACACACTAGGATTGATATAGCCCTTCTGTAAAAGCTCATCCAGCTGCTTCCGCAATTCCTCCAACTCGGTGGGTGCCATACGATAAGGCGCCTTCGAAATCGGCTGCGCTCCCGGAATAAGATCAATAGAAAATTCTAAAGCTCGATCAGGTGGCAACCCAGACATCTCCTCAGGGAAGACGTCATCGAAGCACGCACCACAGCCGGCCTCTCCAACTCCATCTGCAAAGCCACAACCTCCACCGGCCTGGCCCGAAACCTGACAGGACCAAGCGACCTGCTACCACGACTGAACTTAAACACTGGATGTCTGGGAATCTCGAACACCACCTTCTTCCTCCGACAGTCGATCGTAGCATAGAAGCTCGCAAGCCAGTCCATCCCAAGAACTGCATCATAGTTGATGATGTCGTGGACAATGAAATCAGCGTAAAGCTCATGTCCACAGACCACCAACGAGCAAGAATTGCAACCAAGATGCACCGAGACCATGCCATTCCCTGTAACGATATTCCAACTCTTGGGAAGAGGGGACGTCGACAAGGAATGCTTCTCCACGAAGCTCCGAGAAATAATGCACATCGATGCACCAGAGTCAAAGAGGACTCGTGCAGAAAATGTGCAAACCAAAACCACACCTAGCAAACAATCTAACAATCAAATCCTATTCTAGCAACCAATCATGTTTAAGCAAACAACACAACATAACAATCAAAACCAGCTAGGAAAGTAACAGCTAGATTGAGGATTACCTGCGATAACCTCATCCACAGCCCCGTTCTCCACAGCGGTCATCAGAAAAGCCTGCCTCCTCGGCGGAATAGCCTGCTGAAAAGCCTGCCTCTGTGGAACAAGAGCTGCTCCACGTCCAGCAGGAACAGACGCTCGCTGCTGCAACGGCTGTGCTGCAACAGGTGCCCTCCGCAGCTGATTCGCATGCCGACAATCCTTCGCGACATGAGAATCATCCCCACAAACTAAACACTGGCCAAGAAACTTCCTACACTGATCCTTGATGTGGCCAGGCTTGCCGCAGAAATGGCAAGTCTTCAGAACAGGCCCTCCTGGCCTCTTGAACTGAGCTGGCTGATTAGGCTTGAAATCAGGCCTAACCACCGCCCTGGCATGCTCCATAGGCCTCTTCCCAGCACCGGAAACATGTCCTCTCCTCTGACTCAGGTTCAGCTCCTGCCTCCTCGCAGCGACCAGAACATTCTGATAAGAGTCCAGATCAGAGGAAGACACAAAACTCTGGGCTCCAAAGCAAGTCCCTGCAGGAACCTCTGAGCCCTCTCATCAGCATCCTGCACCCTCTTCGGTGCGAACCGACTCAGCCTAGTGAACTCTTGGTGGTACAGGTCCACCGTCAAGCTCCCTTGCTTCAGATCAATAAAGCGCTGCAGCATCTCCTTCCTAGCAGCCTTCGGAAAGAACTCCTTATCAAACCTGGACTTAAAGGTAGCCCAAGCTATCGGCTCCACCAGCATCTTCTCTTCCGCATCCCACCAGTTCCGAGCATTATCCTTGAGTTGCCTCTTCGCCAAATCAACCCATCCAGCCGGGGTGATCTTGGCCATCTTCAAGTTATCCTTAATGTTCCGAATCCACTCATCGGCAGCCAGAGGACCCTCAGACCCATCAAAATATGCGGGACCCAGCTCCCGAAATTGCTTCGCTCCTGGCTCGGAGCGAGGGGCATCCGGAAGTGCCCGGGCAGCTCGACCAGCCGGAGCATTATGGACTTACAGGAGCACGCCTTTCTGCACCTGCATCATCTGAAGCATCATCCGCATCATCTCCCCATTGGTGGGTTCCCGCTCAGGCTCCTCGTCATGAGGGGGCGCACCACTACCTCCACCACGGGTGATTCGTCTTCCTGCCATCTAGTGACACAAAAAACGAAACAATTAGACTCATAGCTTATGACTCGGACGTCCAACTTAGTTTATTGGACATTCTAATATTATTATCGCTATTCCGACAATTCGCAGGTACAGAGGGACCTGCATGGGCCACCAACAAAACCTGTCACGCCCCGCTTCCCTAAAATGGAGGCGAGACGTGAAAAGGTCCGCACGAGAGTGGAGCTGTGAAGCCCCAAACCCGATAAGCGTCAATAATACATAAGCAGGTCCCTGTAACCGCAAACGGAACAACAATAATAACACAAGGAGAGACAGAAACAAAAGTCCAATCTCAGAAATTGTCCAACATTAAAATTTAGTTCAACATCCAGAAGAGCCACCAGGCTAAAAGAAAGAGTCTAAAGGCCCAGAACAAGGCCAAACAAAGACAAACGTAAACCGAGTATAGGTGCTACGCACCGACAACAAAACATCAGTCTAAACAAAAGGGAAAGCTCAACGAAGACACTAGGACTGGTCCCCAGTGTCCACGTACTCCTCGCCAAACACAGGCTCGGGCTCGGCGTCAGTAAACACCTCGTGCTCAACAATGTACTCAGGCTCAGAGTCTAACATGTGTCACCCAAAAGAGTAAAGGGGCACATGTCAGCAAGTCTAAAAGACTTGGGCAAGGAAACTGAAAATGAAGACAACTAGCAACATAGCAGTTATAGTATGCATGTCATGGCAGTTATAACATGAGTGCACAAGCAAGACATGGTGAAACAATAAGTACAAGAGAACAATTATCGGGACAAGTCAAGAGTAGCCAAGCTATTGACAATCTCAATCATTTCACTAGTCACATTTCAAGTTGTTTGTAGATGTTTACGCCTTACAGCTGAATGGTTTGGCATTCACGCTGATTGGCCACTTAACACTACCCCAAAACCCAGAGTTTACGCCTTACCACTGCAGTTGCTGATCGGGCAGACTCCCAGTTGATTGGCCGCTTAACTCTTACCCCCAATACCAACATGTAAACGAGCCAGGGTCCCTGCACACGAGCTCAGTAAATGAGCCAGGGTTGCCCCGCACAGGAGCTCGCATTCTAATTCACGCCTCATAAGCATTTGGCGTAGGGGTGCACCTAGCCGGAAACAAGTAGTTCGGGCATTGGCTATCAACCAACACATGGCCCGCTTCTGGAACACGAGCCAGGAAACACAAGTATTGTAGCAAAGCTACGCAATCACGGAAACACCTAAAGAATGCAATGTCATGACAATTAATTTGCGTACTGTTAATGGAAATTAAACATGACATGGTAATTGTGCAACATGATAAATGTCGGTTCTAGCTTCGTTGTCAAGCTAGTCCCTAAATTTGCGCCTAGGCGAGTATCATTTCGTCGCCTAGCCTCTTTTATGCCTACAACAAGCAAATGGCCTAAGACATGGCCCAAAACCCTAAGTGGCAAGTTTCACTTGCCTAGCACCGGGGATGACGATCAACGAGGGTTCGTCCCATGGACGCTAATCTACGGGAAGGTCGCTGTTATGGAGAAACAATCATCAAAACAACATTCAATTCATTAGGGTTTCACAAAAACACAACGGTTATGAAAACGTTAAGAGATCGATTATTACCGTATCGGAAACGGAAGAATGATGCCGAGCAACCACGGCAACGGAAGAAACGCTCCGGGGAACCTAGGGTTCAGATCTGGAATAGATAGGGAAAATCTGGAGAAATGGGTTTTGATGTGGATTTTGGGGGTTTGATGAGATTTTTAGGAAGATGAGAGGTAGAATGTGTTAAGGGAGGGTTTGGATGATGGATTTTGGGCTTGGGATGAAGGAATAAGGGTTTGAGGTAGTAGGGGGCTCAATGGGGGAGAAATTAGGTTTAGAGTTGAAGAAGATGAAGAAGAAAACGTTTGGGAGGGGTTTAAATAGGAAGGGCTGGCGGCTGCCCAGAAATTTGGGTTTCGACACTGATTAGTCGGTCAGAGAACAACCACTGACCGACTAGTTTGGGAACTAGTCGGTCGGTTGACCAACGCAGACCGACTAAGTCCAAACAGTAATTCCTGTACAAAAATAGGATTTAGATTTAGTCGGTCAAAGAACAACTACTGACCGACTAGTTTGACATCTAGTCGGTCGATGAACGTTCTTAGACCGACTAAGAATGAACAGTACTGGTACCAAAAATAGTTAATGAGTTAGTCGGTTAAAGAAGCATTGCTGACCGACTAGTTTGCAACCTAGTCGATCGACCAATGTTCTTAGACCGACTAACGAGAAACAGTAACCCCTGAGAAGTTAACGAAGCCAACTAGTCGGTTCAAGAAGGCTTTCCGACCGACTGGATCGTCATCTAGTCGGTCGGTGCCCCTTCTTACACCGGCTAATGAGCAACAAAAGTTCCGAAATGGAGCACGAAGCTCCGGGATCGATTCCTAAGACTCCTAGGCTTGATCTGACAATAAGATATGAACGATATGAAGCCCGTCACGAATGACTTACTCCAAAATCGACGATCAACGGAAGAAGCTAGGAAAACGCGACGAAACGATCGAAAATGAAAGCTACGGGGACGAAAACCACACATGAGGAGAAAATCCACCAAAACATATAATATAATATAATAAATCCAGATACATGAAAACCAGTCGTTACAGTATGTAAATAACTACTCTCCTGATTTTGCTAAATTTCCGAGGACGGAAATTTTTCTAAGGAGGGTAGGGTGTAATAACCCTAGGGTGCAAATACTAAGTAATCGTTAAATTGACCCAAGTTTCTCGTACATGTGCACACCAATCCCAGAGAGTGGAGAGATTTGCAAATTGCCCCTCGATTTTTCATTTATACCCAAATGAGGGTATCATTGCAAGAATGGGCTTAAGTCAAAAATTTTTAAGTGAAGGGGTTATTGTGCAAAAGGGAAGTAACATATTTGCAATGGCAAACTTGTAATTAGGAGGGCTAATTTGAAAAAAGAGAGAGAGGAAAAAAAAAGAAAATGAAAAGAAAAAGGGAGTATGTCAATAAGTTTGCCATACCAATGTACACCTAACCCCTCATCTCTCCCCTCACCCTACACCATAACCCCCCACCCCACTCCCTTCTCCTAAATCCCTTTCTCTCCCCCTCTCTCCATTATTTTCAGCCCATGGCTGAAATTAGCTAGGAAAAAAAAAGAAAGAAAAAGAAGAAGAAGAAGAATAGGAGGAGGAGGAGAAGGATCTAAGCTAGGAGAGGGTTACTACTCAAACCATCAACCATTCTTGAAGCTCCAAAGAGGTAGGAACTCTTCACCCTCCTTCTCTAATTATAGATGATGGAAAGCATCTTATATGTATGAGTTTATCTGAAATTTTGGGAAGAATGTTGTAGAACTAGGAATCTTGTTGTATGCATGAAATTTGCTGAAACTTTAGCTGAGTTCTGGGATTAAATGGCTACTAGGAATGCTCCAAAAATTTTATATGTTGTTTAATTCGTAGTTATGAACAACTTTCATGTTCACAACTTCTTCCAATTCGAACTGAAAGTTAGGGTAAAAATTCATTCTTTACAGCATGCCTGTAATTCTGTCTACCTGTGCACATTTTAGCAAACCGGAGCTCACGATCTGCACACACATCGGAATTTTATGATTTTAGTCTCGTTGGAAAGCTAACACATTTTTCTAAAACTTCACCAGAGTGCTTACCCTTTGAAATTCTGACTGAAAAGGGGCTAAAATTGGCCATCAAGACAGACCCAGAAAGCTGTCTGAAAAACAGAACTGACAGTCTTCACAAGCAAATTCACCATAAATCATGTACCTCATATTTATACATGAAATTTTGTATGTGAACCTAGAACTTTCATATCTACAACTTTCATTTGAGGAGTTTTACCAAATTTGCACTAGAAATGACAGTTAACCCTCTCTGAATGTGGCTGTTGGTGACAGAACAGCAATTTGAATTGGTTGTTAGTTGCTAGATTTTTGTTTTGGTTTATTTCTTTGTTCAGATATCATTGCTCAATATCGTTAATGTAGATGCTTCAGTATTAAGTACCTGCCTTGGGTTATACTACTTATGTGGCAAGTTTTGGAAATGGATGTTTATGTTCATGGCTTATGGAGCATGTAGGTTTTGTGGTGAACATCCCGATGGAAAGAATGAATCCTGGACAACATTTACATGTTCCATTGTACATGCTTAATACGCTAGGATTAAAGATTAGCTAAAAAGACAACCTAGGGTGGTCTCGTTCCACTCGTAGTGGGTGAGTGCCCTAGGAGGGGTTGGGGAAACCAAGGTGACGAGTGGGCATGCGGGGATGGACTGCTGAGTTGTGGGCCACTCCTGACGAGCCCTCAGCGGCGGGGAGTTGATGCGGTTGTGGTTGAGTTGATTGTGTTAGTGAACGGCTTCTTTCGTAAGAGCTTGTCTCAGGAAGTCGTAGCATTCCACCCACCTTACCGGGTGAGGTCCAGTCCCCGATGTCTGACCCGTTACTGAGGTTTCGAATTCATGCATGAAAACTAACAACAACAAACAGTAACTCTGGAATGTGATGCCTTTTCCTTGTTGTGCTCTATGATTAGAGTGGAAGAGTTGTGGAGTTCCTACTGGGCACGATGTGACGTGTCCTTTTTCCCTACAGGTCCAGGTACTAGTTCTCAGGCGGCGGGTCCGGGAGTGGAGACCCCGGAGGGCAGCTCGTTTCAGCAGGGTCCGTAGTGTTCGTGGTTAGTGTGGGTCGCGTGGTGTAGTCTTTTGTGTGTGTGTGTGTGTGATAGTAGTGTTGTACCCATGTTCCCTTTGTCCCCTGTAGGGTTGAGTTGTACTTTTGTGGGGGCTTTTGTTGTTGGTGTTGTACAGTGGACTTGTACGGTACTGGACGTGTAGTAGCTGTGCTCTGTGATGCTCTGTTCGTCGTACTTTACCTTGCTGCCTGCATTGTAGTGCCTTGTACTATCCTTCTGTGTTGGAGCTGTACTGTTCTGTTTTCATTTCAGTCTGTACTTTACTGCATGTGTTTCCTCAGCGTTTGCAGTGGCCTGCGTGACATTTGGTGTGCACTTTAGCGCTTAGTACTCTAATACCGCGGCTTGTCACGCCGACCCTCCTTATTTTGGGCAGCGGGGCGTGACAAGTATAACACAGTGCCACTAGTGAAGCAAGTGAGGAAAAAGGGAAGTACTGCCAGCGGAAGAAGAACATGCAAAGTTCTCATTTTATAAATGAATTAATTAATTGAATTAATTGGAACTTGGGTAAACTGTGTGATATCAGGATCTGGACATCACCCCAAATTTGGGGTGAATATATCACACGGCGCAGTTGACACGGGCACGGTACGACACCAGGCCTCTCAGCTTTCCCGTCCCTGGCAGGAGTGATGCTCTCCTACAATAACACAACCTTCGTATGTCCCCTCCACTCCCGGTAAATGCGAGTGGGTATAAATATCACATATCATATAATCATTTCCCCCAACTTCTCAGTCCAGGCCTCATATCCACAATTTACTCAAATCCCACCTAAAACCCGGGTTTTGCTAACTCACCCTTCTTAGAGAGGATAGAGACATTCTAAAACTTCATTTAGCACTGAAGGGGACACATTGCATGGTTTCACATTCTAAACTCATATCAACATGGGGCATGCACCGAAGTGCCATGCCCTCCATCGTAATCAAATCACATATCAAATGGGTCATGCACCCAAGTGTCATGCCCTTCATTATAGCCATTTCAATTCATCATTCATAACATATAAAATCATGCTTTTCATGACCCCATCATTACCAATTCACAACATAATCCATGGTACAAATATTTGCAAGCACATTTCTCATATTTCTTAATTTCCATATCAATGTGGCATTTTCACAAACACATGGTGATCGTGACGTGTATGTCCATAAGCACATTAGCAAATCAATTGGCAAAACATATCATTAGTATGAATTCCATGTAAAAACAATAATCATGCACCATAGCATGTAGAATAACAACAATACACAAGTTATCACACTATTTAACTACTTCAGCTTGCAGGAAATGTATCTGCAGTCCTAAAAGATGGATGATATCACCCAATTATAATCAGAATTTAACAAAACTTCCAAAATGAAAGTTATAGGTATGATAGTTTTGGATTTACAGATAAAATTTCAGGCTACAATATTAAGTAGGGGATTTATGGTGAATTATTTGGTGAAGTGTGTCAAATCTGTTTTTCAGACAGATTTCAGGTCTGTATTGAAAGCCAATTTTGGGCATGTTGCAGCCAGAAATTCGAAATATAAGAACTGAGATGAAATTATAGATAAACTTGTTAACTTTCCAACGATACCAAGAACATAAAATTTCATGGAGTGTGCAGGTAATAAGCTTCATTTTTCTAAGATGTGTCAACATTGAAAATCATACAGACATGTTACAAAGATGTAACTTTTTCACCTAATATCTGAATTGAACATATATCAAAATTTATATGATTTTGGGGTAGAACTTCAAGATCTACAAGAACATATTTTTTTCGAAATCTAATTCAAGCCACGGAGATCAGAATCTAAGTAGAAACACACAACAGAATTTCAGGATTTCAAAGGGGTTGTTTTTACTAAGAATTTCAAGGGAAAATTTGTGAAATTGAAACATGGCTTATGAATTTTCACCATCCTTAATACATATTAAGTAAAACATGCTATAAAACATAATAGCAAGAATTAATTTAATGGAATTCTAAATCTAAGAGGATTCCTACCTCAAAACTTTGCTTTTCCTCCTTTCTTCTCTTTCTCTTCATTCCTCCTCCTTTCTCCTTGAAACAACCAATGTTTTCTTGATTTTTAGGGGCTAAAATAGGGGTTGGATTGAAGAAGAAGGAGATTAGGGGGAGGGGATGGCCGGCCTAGCATGGGAGGGAGAGGAAAGAGGACAGAAAATGAGAGAAAAAGAGAGAAATCTCTAGATTTCTCTTTCTTTTTCTTCTTCTTTCTTATTCCTTTTTTCTCTTCAAGAAAGGAATATTCCAAGAGAATATTACATGAGGAAAATGACCAAGATACCCCCCCCATCTTCCAAGTATTTACAAGTATGCCATTACTTTATGCATACCCCACTTTAGTATGTACGCACAGCACATTTGGTTCAAATGACCATTTTTCCCTTCACCTTTCTAAAAGTTTACGGGGGTTGCCATTGACCCCTAACCCTTTCACACTTGCATGGATTCCCTACACATACTCATGCATGCCTACACATGCATACATGCACCACGCATACACGTCCAACACATTCCTGTTGTTTTGCACGCACGACGTCTTTCACACTTCTCCTGCAATCAATCTCGCTTTCTCGTCTCTTAGTCACACATTACGGCCCAATTCCACTTGTACTACGTTACATACATCGATATCCACATTTATTTCATGCCTACGTATGTACCGTAGGTAGAAATACCACGAGTATATAGTAGAATACACATATACTTCACAACAGAGCCTGACAGAATCTTTGTCTTACGTGGCAGTTTTGTCCCAGTCATATTTTGGATTGCTGACTGTGACGCTAGTAGGAGCCCTGTAGGGGTTGGGTGGGGTTTTGGGCTTGGGTTTGGGGTAGGTTTTAGTGATTTTTTTGCGTTTTAGTCCATACTTTTCCTCCTTTTGCCCCCATTCGGACTATGAAAAACAAATTTGACATGTTATTAATTAAATTCTATTATACATTTGAGGACGTTTTTTGAATCTTTGTCTTACGTGGCAATTTTGTCTCAGTCATATTTTGGATTGCTGACTGTGACGCTAGTAGGAGCACCATAGGAGTTGGCTGGGGTTTTGGGCTTGGGTTTGGGGTATGGTTTTGGTGTTTTTTGCGTTTTAGTACATGCTTTTCCTCCTTTTGCCCCACCCACACACACACACATACACACCCACACTTTTTTCACTTTGACGACCGCTTCTCTCTGAATTTGCGCCCGAGCGACGACTGGCTCCGTGCCCTCCGGACACGGACAATTTCTAGTACTCTTATAGATCCAACCAAAAACAAGTAGGAGATACAGTATATGTTACCGAACGATACCGAAAAAATGTATATTTGCTAAAAATATCCATAAGCAATCTTCACATAAATTAGGAATATAAATAACATTTTGAGGTGTCCAATGCAACTTCTTTCACTTTGAAGTAATAAAATTCAGCTAATTGAACATTTAAAATTGATGCTTTTCTTGCATAAAATTTCTCTGTCGAATGTCTTGATATTCAATTCAACGCAGCGTAATCTTCTCTTTTGTTTTGACTAATTCTCCGAGGAAAGCAAGAATAGGTTCAGACTTAAAAGTTGAGAATTGCTATATACACCGATCATTCTGTGTATATAAGCTGTTTTTGGATATAAAAAATACAAATTAAATCATTTAACTCATCATTACATACCCTATCTCCTCGTTTTTGCCCTTTTTAGCTTACCATGATTGCATACACCCCATGGGAGAGGGTGTATGTAGTCTTTGCCTAAAAGTTTCCGTGGTTTGTATTCGGAAATTAAAAAAAGTTCAGAAAATGTGCAAGTGAAAAATATATTTCAGTCCGGTCCCCACATTAATAAATTTACCATCTCAAGTATCTAACCTCTGCTTATTATCCCCCCCACTCAAATTTATTATCCCACACTCAAAATTTAACAAAACAAACACCAAAACAAAAGAAACCGTTAACAAAAACCCCCCGATAAGGTCGAGCTTTCGTTCCTTCTCACCGCCGGGATCCGAAAATGCCACAATCTCCCGACCGCCTCCACCAAATTTTTTTTGCAGAGAAACTCCATCGCAAACATCTTCTCCACCCTCCGATCCACGTCGTGGAGGAACACATCGGTGGGCCCCGCTCCCTTCCGATTCCTCGCCATCACCGCCGCCGAGAAGATCGCCCCCATCCTCCCCGGCGCCTCGTTAAAATACCCCCGCGGCGCATCGATCATTATCGCGTCCCACTCCCTATCGTACACCTCGTCTGGGAGATCCGCCAGCGCAAGCCTGCACCCGCGGTTCCCCTTAAGCTTTGCGTGCTCCGGCAGGCAACTTTTCTCCGATCGCCAGCTTTTTAACAGATCGTTGGCCTGAATCAGCTGGGTTGGGTATTTGACCGTATGCGCCCGTAGCATCGCGGCGTCTTTGAGCACCGACTGAACCCACTTGGGGTCTTCTTCTAGAAAGATCGTGGCCCCGCCGGCGTTGAAGGAGTGCCACATTAGCGAGTCGTGGCCCAGGCCGAAGACGAGGAAGTTGCAGGGGCCGCGGGAGCGGAGCACGTTGTACGAGATCTTGATCTCCGACCGGGACTGCTGAGGGGTTATGGATGACGTGGCGTAGTGGAGGATGGCGCCGGTGAGATCGGCCGTGGATTGGGTCGACGCCGACGTCGACGCCAACGCCGAGGTGGATGAGGGGGTGAGGGAGCAGAGGAGGATGCTGTCGCCTCCGTCGCCGCGGAAGAAGGCGGAGATGAGGAAGGCTCCGGCGATGAGGATGGCGGCCGCGACGGCCACGAAACAGGGTTTCTCGGAGACCGGAGCTCTCATCGTCGCCACAGATTCTTTGACAAGGAAGAAAATGTGAGGGAGTGGGAAGGGGAAAAGAATTTTAGTTATAAGAGGGGGGAGACGACTGTGTCTGTTCTCCGTACATAAAATTGTGTTATGACGAAAAAGCCCTTCGTTCGGATTTGGACACGGTTACCAGTTTAAGATTGCACAGGATATGGTGATACCGTGACATAATGGTGGTCACGTGAGTCACGTGAATTGCCGGAGAGATTTTTCGTGCACTGTTGATGTTTACAAATAACAACAATTGTAACAATTCACAAGATTTTGGAGCATATCTTCGCAAATAAATATCATAATTGTTTTAACAGCAAGGAATTTATTACATTTGGCATCACAATGAATATCTTCTGAATCTTTTATTAGAAGTAAATTCAAAAGCAGACGGCAGTGACCAGATCCCCGTTTTTAGTCTTTTGACCGCTTTGGTGGGGCATTTTGTTATTTTTGCAAACCGTTAACGGCTTTTTATGTGTGTACGATTTGTTATTGCGAGCTGCGACTAACTGTACAAAAAATTATAAACGCACCACACTTTATTTACAAGTTTGCCATTTGCCGTAAAACTTATTGTATCCGTTAAGGCCAAAAATAACCGAGAAAGTTGTCTAGCTGACGTGAACCCATTGCGCTGAGTCGGAGCCTCGTTAGCGAGTTGAATGAGACCCTAGGTTGGTAGAACCAGTGTCGGTTAATGGATGTTGATTGGCTAGAGGTGCTCGATCGACCCTCGAGCAGCTTGTACGTCGATAGATCGATGCTGGGAAGCTCGGAAGCGACCTTCGCCGAAGATGGAGACTCGACGATCTACGCCACAAAGAAACGTCAAGAGGGTCGGATCTGGGTCCCGACTTAAATCCCATCTGATGCTTAAGTTAGTATGTGAACTTAAGGAATAGATAGAGCTTGGAGCAGCTGAAATCGACCCACGGAGGTTCGTCTCAGATCTGACGTCACAAGCCCTTTAGGGGAAGAATTTCTAAGGTGAAAGAGTAGAGTATATGTATTAGATCACGTACCTTGGGAATTGGAACTTTCTTGGTATTTATACACCTCATGTGTCCTTTTAGTGATGTTAGGGAGATAACAGTCACCCATTATGGTGTCATGATCTTCCCTCTTTAATAGGAGCGAACGTTGCCAACGTTCCCGCTATTTATGAGGCCGCCTTCAATCCCACGTTCGAGTATTGGGAGTGCAACGGACGACTGGCTGGTGGGCTTTGACCGAGTCGATGTCGGGCTTCTCTTGTGGGCCTTAACCTCCGTTGGTCGATTTGTCTTAAGTGCCGGCCCAATGGTTCAATAATGTCCCCCGTCACACGACCTCTATGGGTCTGCCTGTTGAAGCCAAGCGACATTATATCGCATTAATCGGGTACGGCAGTCGAGGAATTAATGTTTGCGAGATGTATGCCCTCAAGACAATTTATCTCCGTATATCTATACAAACATCTTGTTCAAAATTACAGTAAGCTGTATAGTAAGAATTTTTCTAAGTTAAATCATTATGTAGTTATCATTATAAATTAATAGGTATAGTCATGAGACGTAATTCAAGGTCAAACATATATCGAGATAAGTATCTCGATCATGTAGAAATGTTTGACTGTCTGTAGCATAAGTCTAAAAGCGTTTGTGGTCGTAGACGTTTCGAGAAAAGGATATCGAAACATCGGATAGACCATTGTGTCCTAGTCTTCACCGTATAGCGGTGCCGATGATCTCATGATCGTTTGACTTGGCGAAGTCAAAGACGAGACACATGTGCTCATTGGAGAATGAGTTCACTGAACGACCTACAAGAGTTATCATATGGTTATGATAGACAAATCTGTCTATGATAACTCTTAGTGATGATATGCAAGTTGGTCTTTGACTTGAGGTCATTGTACGAACCTGTGCATGAACGATGTTACTTAGATCACTGACCTAACTTCGAGACTATGCATGTCAAAAGGTTTTTGCTTGGGTGACATTCGAAGCGTACGAGGAGAGTAATGACCAAGATATGATTCGTCTCTCCCGGTCAATGGGAGTTAGTGTCGTAGTGTTAGTTCGGTCTTTAATGAAATCTCTGGCCAGAGTATGTTGGAAGAAGTCCAACATTATTTAACTAAAGATCGATGGAAACTAACCGGCTTCAAGCTATTGGGGTTGACAGTTTGACCGTACCCTAGGCTTGAGTCGAACGACATAATTTTGACGAAGAGACTAAAACTGCAGAATTCATCACAGACACATTCAGGGTGGTCCCGACAATACTCATGTCGATGAGTTAACCACATAATTATGATACTGAAACAGGGACTACACCTGCTGCTCGCGGTTACTACCGTATATGGCTTCGAGCCCAACCTGTAGTAGTATCAGGCTGTAGGGTCTCACACAGAGTGCGACCTTCGTCTAGTAATAGGTAAAAACATTACGGAGAATATGCATTTGATGCAAGGGATAGAAAATTGCATTTGATGCAAATGATAATTTTAAGCTTAGGTAGGGACTATTTTGCATATGATGAAAATTGAGTTAAATGTGTCGTAATTTGTTTAAGAAATTATTTAATAAGATAAACGCAAGGAAAATATTACCTGTAAGACGGGAATGTCCCGCTCTAAACACAGGTTCGAACCGCGACCACATCGGACGCCAAATGCTCAAGTTAGAGCCAAAACAGCCAAAGGAGCCCAAATGGGTCAGCCCAACAAATTTGGGCTGAACCCTGCCTGGAAACGGGTGTGGGCGCCCACTGGGATCGGGCACCGCACGCACCCAGGCAGGCGCATGCAGCGCACGCGCCTCGAGGCACGTTTGCTGCACGCGGCCTGGTGTAGGTGGGCCCACACACTGCCTAGGGCAGCGTGCTTTTTTGTGGCGGCTGGCTGTGTTCGTTTTGGGTGGTTTTAAGCCGATCTTTGGACGATCAATTGGAGGGTCAAACGGACTCCGATTGACTCGCCGTTTTTCCTATGCGTTCACCGTTGAACGCCCTTCGATTTAATAGGTTGTATCTGTAGGATCCTGTCAAAACAGAGTTAGGATTGATAAATAAAGTTGAGACTTACGCTTGCGTATGCGGCACGGTAGTCTCGGAACTTTGCCTTCGGATTCGCCACGACGGATCGAGTCTTCTCACGAACGGAGTAAGGCTACTAAATCCACAATCTAAATCTCTACTTTAGACTAAGAACTTGGATAAAGAGAGAGGAAGGATTTCGGCAGAGCTTCGCTAGGATGAAATGCATGCAAGAAATGCCATGCAAAAGTGTAAGAAATGGCTTACCCTTGGGTCTTATTTATAACCCCCAAGGTAGTTATTTTAGGGTAAATTGTTCCTTTGGAACAATTTAACTAAGGTGTACCATGATACATGGCACATTATAAGCTTAAGTTGTACCATATGCATGGTACAACATAAGTTTAAGATATTCCCCCTTTATTAGCCATATGTCGCATGCACTTATGCATATATAATGCGACTTTCCTACTCATCCAGAGATCCTCTCCGCAAGGGAACAGATTCCCTTTGCACACGACTTCGTGTACGCGACGTTCGAGGTCTATATTCCCTCGTACATCCCCCACAAGGGTGTACAAACGTCTTCCATATCCAACATCTCCCACTCACACTTGAGGGGATTGTAAGAGAACGTCTTTCTCTTAGTTCTTTCATCTATCATACCGAGAAATAGACCGTGCGACCGTCATGCGCGTAGAGTCTGTTGTTGTGCACTTGTTAGAGATACACAACGACCTCGAAGGTGCAAAGTTGAGTAGTTCAACGCATGCTTTACCCTAGATTATTTCTTCACATTTTCTTGTACTTTATATTCAACAATTGAATCCCATCTGGATTACAATTGGCTGGCCAGCTTTGAATCATTAAAGTCCAAATGCGAATATGAAATCAATCTTCCTCTTCTTGCGAACCTTCTGATCTTGACTTGATTCGCTTTTCTAACGTGCCCCGCCGAGCCGAATTACCATAGCCCATTAGTAACACGCTAAGATAGCGATCATCTCGTCAAATCTAAAGGAACCAATTGGAGTCCTTGAGGGTAAGAGTTAAGACCCGTATGGCCTTTGAGTCTCACATAATAGCAAACACTATTGCTACTAACTCAGTGGTCGAAATGCATACGTGGTATGAACACGTATTACAACATCACTCCTTTCCCAGGGAGAGTATGTCTTAATGATGTTGTACGGATGAAAGATCAGACACCACAGTGCCTATCTTTTTCAGTCCCCTTACTACTCGTGAAATATTCACGGACTCTCATCCTGCATAGGACAGATAGGATTTAAAAAATCCAATGAGATCTTTATATCCTTTTGATACAGATCTCAGATCTTTTGTAAGCATCTGTATGATGCAGATCTTTTATTCGACTATCTTGTTTAAGTCATGACTCTAAATCATTTGTCTAATGATTTTGACTTTAAACTAGTCTCATCTCTATCTTATCCATCTGATAAGATAAGGCGGTTGCTCATGTGAGAGAGCCAACCTTAATCTGTCCGACATACACACAATAAAATAGCTGAGACTTAAACACAAATGTTTAAAATCATTTGTAAGAAACTTGTATGCAATATATAAAAGAACTTCTTTCTTTTATTAAACTTTGATCTTCTATAGACATGGGAAATATTACATGATACAGCTCAGCACCTACGCATTCCCATAGATGATAAGTGTTTGAAAAACACATCTCTGGGGATCGCCTTAGTAAGGGGATCCGCTATCATCTTATGTGTGGATATGTATCCTATGTCTACTTCCTTCCGTTTGTCATAATCCTTTGCAAACTTGAATCGAATGTCAATGTGTTTGGTCTTACAATGAAATTTAGGATCTTTGACATAGGCAATCGAAGCTTGACTATCACTGTATATAGGAACAGTGCTCGAGTCAGAGGCATTCGTCAGCCTGTCTAAGAATTTCCTAAGCCAAACAGCTTCTTGGACCGCCATGCTGAATGCTACGAATTCGGCTTCCATGGTTGATAAGGCGATGCAGGTTTGCTTCTTGCTGCTCCAGGATATTGCACCATTCCCGAGCAAGTAAACAAAGCCTGAGGTAGATCTTCGCTCGTCGAGATCACCAACCCAATCAGCATCGGTATAGCCTTCGAGTCTCAAGGTATTGCCTTGATAGCATAACGCATAGTCCGCAGTCCCTTTGAGGTATCTTAATATCCTCTTCACCGCTTTCCAGTGTGCTTGTCCTGGGTTGGATTGGTAACGGCTTACCATACCAACAGCATAGCAAATGTCCGGTCTGGTACACATCATGGCGTACATCAGACTCCCGACAGCACTGGAGTATGGAACTTTTTCCATAGCTTTCTTTTCTTTTGGATCTTTGGGACACATCTCCAAACATAGACCCTCGCCTTTGCTTATTGGAGTATCAATTGGCTTGCAATCCTGCATATTAAACCGTTCTAAAACTTTCTTTATATATGTCTCTTGAGAGAGAGAAAGAAGTTTCTTGGAACGATTCCTTGAGATCTTAACCCCAAGGATATATGCAGCTTCACCCATGTCTTTCATCTCAAAGACGGATGAAAGCCAAGTTTTGATATCCAAGATAAGACGCTTATCATTTCCGGCTATAAGTATGTCATCTACATAAAGAGACATAATTACATACTTGTTTTTAATCCTCTTAATATATACGCAGTTGTCTTCGTCGAGCATGGAGAAACCATACGACAAGACGACTTCTTGAAAGCGCATATACCACTGCCTTGAGGATTGTTTAAGACCATATATGGATTTACGAAGTTTACAAACCTTATGTTTGTTTTCTTCTTGTACAAACCCGTTTGGTTGTTCCATGTAGATCTCCTCATCTAGTTCTCCGTTAAGAAAAGCAGTCTTTACATCCATCTGATGTAACTCGAGGTCCAAACAAGCCACCCTTGCCAGAATTAAGCGAATGGAGGTAAAACGCACGACAGGAGAGAAAGTCTCTTCGTAGTCTATTCCTTCCTGTTGCGTGAAACCTTTCGCAACAAGGCGAGCTTTATATTTCTCGATGGAGCCATCAGCCTTATGCTTGATTTTGAGAACCCACTTGTTCCCAATGGCTCTACGTCCCTTAGGTAAATTAACCAAGTCCCAGACTTGGTTTGTTTTCATGGATTGAAGTTCTTCTTCCATTGCCGCTATCCATTTATCTTTAGCAGGGCATGTGACGGCCTGTTTGAAATTTGCTGGTTCGTCATCATCTTGTAGTAATGTCATGAATGTTTGAGGAAATTCATCCTCAAATCTCAGAGGTGTTAGCCTCGTTCGATTACTACGTCTTGTTTGAGTTTGATCACTCCCACTTGGAATGACATCACTCCCACTTAGAATAACATCACTCCCACTCGGAATAGGATTGGTATCGTTCGTATCATACATTGGTGAAGTTTGAAACGTATTTTCTTCTTCACCAAGAATTCTCCCACTCGAACGTTCCGATCCTTCTTGATCCCAAGTCTCAAACAAGGATAAGTCTTGACTTATCTCACCCTGTCTTGGAAACTCTTTTTCCAAGAAGACAACATCCCTCGATTCGAATTCTATTAGACCCACATTGTCCTCTTGACCGACGAAAACATATCCTTTGGAGTTTTCAGCGTATCGGATGAAGATACACTTCCTCCCACGTGGCCCAAGTTTGCCATATTTGTGAGAGGATAAATGTGCGTATGAGGCACAACCCCAAGGTTTTAGAATGTTTAAGTCTGGAGTTCTATTGTTCCACAACTCATAAGGAGTAGAACTTACCGACTTCGAGTGTACACGGTTTAAGATGAATGCTGCCGTCAATAATGCGTCACCCCAAAAGGTGATAGGCAAATTTGCCTGAGACATCATTGATCGGACCATTTCCATCAATGTCCTATTTCTTCTTTCCGCAACACCGTTTTGTTGCGGAGTGTAAGGCATAGTTACCTGATGTACTATGCCTTTTTCATCACAAAGTTCCTTAAAACTTATTGATTGATATTCACCACCCCTATCGGTTCGCAAAACCTTAATCTTGCGATCTAATTGATTCTCCACTAAACTCATATAGTTTTTAAAGCAAGCCAAAGCTTCACTTTTGTGGGATATCAAATAGATATGTCCGAAACGGGTGAAGTCATCAATGAATGTGATGAAATAGGACTTCCCGCGTCTTGTCTTAACATTCGTTGGACCGCAAATGTCCGAATGGATAAGCTGTAATGGAACTTCGGCCCTTGTGCCAGTTCCAAACGGCTTGCGACAAGTTTTCCCTACAAGACAATGTTCGCAAGTTGACATTTCAACTTTTGAAACATTAGATAGCAAGCCACTTTTGGCAAGTCTATCCATTCTAGTTGGTCCAATATGACCAAGTCTTGCATGCCAACAAATGATCTCAGACTCAGAGTTAGAAGCATTTGTCAAATGGAAACTTTCATTAATGGAAGAAGAATCATCATACATTGTATTTAAAACAATTAATCCATTACAAACATTACCAGAACCAATCAAAGAATTATTACAAACAAGGTCAACATATTGTTTATAGAACCTCCACTCATAATCTAAAGACATTAACATGACCACGGAAACGATATTCCTTCTAATATCTGGAGCAAAGAGGACGTCGTGCAATAATAATGTCCGGCCGTTGTCGAGAACTAGCATACATGTTCCGACGCCTTTGACTTCAACACGAGTGTTGTTGCCGACGTATATCCACTTTGTTCCTTGAGTTATCCTTCGATACTCTACGAAGAACCTTCTGTCCTTCGCAACGTGGTCTGTGGCCCCTGAATCAATCAACCAAAAATAGTTAGATTCAGCAAGAAACATGGAACTAGAAACACATATGTAACTAGCCCTACAAGTTACCTTATCACTTCCATCCGTACACTTACGGGCGAAGTGACCGTACTTGTTGCACTTAAAGCACTTGATCTTCTTCAAGTTTTTCTTCTTTGAGTGCACATTCTTTTGCCACTTTTTGTTCTTAGTCTTCTTTGAGGTTTCCGGTTCTTGCTTTCGTTCGTTCACAAACCTTAAGCGTTTTCGCTTATTTCCTCCATGTGAGGAACTAGCGGCCACGTGCACTTCTGCACTTGGTTTTGCGGCTTGAATCCGCTCTTCCGCGAGTTCGAGGTGTTTCGAAACATCGCTTAAAGTTTTAATGCACTCATTATGAGTGAGGTGCATTTTCATGTTATCCCAGCTGTCTGGGAGTGAACGAATGACTGCTTGGATCTGCTGTTCGTCAGACAGCGTAACACCCACATCCTTTAATTCAGATATTAGATTCGCCATGTGGCGGAGATGCTTTTTCATAGAATGATCTCGCCGCATCTTGTACGAATCAAATTGAATATTCAAGGAGCGGAGTTTGGTAACCGAAGTTCCACCAAACTTTTTCTCTAGCTCAGACCATATGTCTTTGGCTAGGTCGAATTCCCGAAATAGACGCATTATGTCATTGTCCATTGCGGACAGTAACGTAATACGTGCTATTTTGTTCTTTCGAGTCCAAGTGTCATAAGCTTCCCGGTCCCTCTTGTGTTGGGCCGTATTGCCCAACTCAGGTTCTACCATTATGTTTTGGAGTGTTTCGAGCACATCTTGCTCCTCCAAAACATATTGGATTTTAATTGACCAAAGTTTATAATTGTCGCCGTTGAGCTTTTCACCTTTGTTAAGCTTTGCGACAATATTCTTAGAAGCGGTAGACATATTCGATTCAAAAACCTGCAAAGAAAATGGAAAAACATGATCAAAATTCAATGCATAAAGTTTCGATTCTTTAAACACTTGATAAGTTCCTTGGATGCGTTGAAATGTTACTCTAGAATCGAGAAGTTCACTATGTTCCCAACTACCATCTAGAAGTAACTTTCAAAGTATCCCTCTTACTTATCTTAAGTAAAAAGAAATCAGAAATAATACCCGTATGGTATTAGCAGCGGAAAATTACTTTGAAAAACATATCTTTCAAAATAGAATAGGTGAGAATTAGCGCAAAGAATTTTAACGCAACAATTGCCAAGCCACGAGACCTGTTCTACACACCCATGGGTTAGATAACCATGGCCGGATCGTGGTAGGACTTGGAATTCTAAATTGCGCTATCCCGATTAAGGACGGGACATAACCTATTTGAAAACATCTTTTCCAAAAAATTTGAAAGCACGTTGGCTAATCTCCGTAGAGTAGAGCACAACGTCACAAGTACATTGGCTAATCTCCGTAGAGTAGAGCACAATGACATGGCTAATCTCGCATGAAGTAGAGCACTATGGCTAATCTTCAAGGAGTAGAGCCCAATGAAAAACTTCATTAAAACGTTAGTCCTGTATGAACTAGTCGGCACTGTGGTTAGCCCCGTATGGGCTAATCGACACATTCGAGTTTGACCAATGCCCTTTGTCACCCCGTATGGGTCAGTTGACAAATTTGCAGCCGACTCAGACCTTCTGCCAGATTGGTCGACCAAAAACACAAAATTGGTCGACCAATTTTCGAAATGCAAATTCTCCCGACCAGGGCCTCTGCCCTGGCCGGGGCTTGGCCAAGGGCCGGCCAGGGCCTCTACCCTGGCCGGCCAGGGGCCCTGGCCCCCTCGGCCAGGGCCGGCCAGGCCCTGGCCTCTGCCAGGGCCGGCCGGCCAGGCCACTGGCCGGGGCCAGGGCTCCTGCCCTGGCCTCGGCCAGGCCCTGGCCTGAGGCCAGGGCGCTGCCCTGGCCTCTGCCAGGGCGGCCTGGCCGCTGGCCGGGGCCAGGGCTCCTGCTCTGGCCTCGGCCAGGCCCTGGCCTGAGGCCAGGGCGCCGGCCCTGGCCTCTGCCAGGGCCGGCAGGCCGCTGGCCGGGGCCAGGGCTCCCGCCCTGGCCTCGGCCAGGCCCTGGCCTGAGGCCAGGGCACCGGCCCTGGCCTCTGCCAGGGCCGGCCTGGCCTCTGCCAGGGCCGGCAGGCCGGCCAAGGGCCGGCCCTGGCCACTGCCAGGGCCGGCCTGGCCGGCAGGGCTTGGCCAAGGCCGGCCACTGCCGGCCTGGCCTTGGCCGGCCATGGCCTGGCCATGGCCGGCCATGGCCTGGCCATGGCCGGTCATGGCCAAGGCCATTCGGCGTTGGCCGGCCATGGCCCCTTTGGCCATGGCCGGCCACCCCCTTTAAATGGGGTTGCCGCACTCATTCCTCCCCCTTGATGGGGTGGTCGCCGGTGGTTATTGGCCGTAGCCAACCCCCTCCGCATGGGGAGAGGGGGTGCATGGCCTTCATAGCCCATTTGGCCATGGTGCACATGCACCAAATTTTCCTCTTACCCGATGGAAATAACTTCCATCATCTTCCTCGATGAAGCACCCGTTCGTCGATGAAGCACCCGTTCGTCGAGAAATTAGTTATTTCCTAATGGCCGTGTGCCAAAAATGAATAACGTACTACGTGAACGGTCGGTTCTTCCCGTCACGGAGAGTTCCTACCATATCCGTAATGATAGGAGACCCTAACGTGAAAAGAACAACCGCTGCGTTCTCTCCGTCACGAAGCGTTCCTACTATATCCGTAATAGTAGGAGACCCATTCGTGAAAAAGACAACGACTCGTTCGTAGTTTCGACGGGGCGGTGGATTGACCGGGGCGAACCCATATGGCTCTGATACCAATGTAGGATCCTGTCAAAACAGAGTTAGGATCGATAAATAAAGTTGAGACTTACGCTTGCGTATGCGGCACGGTAGTCTCGGAACTTTGCCTTCGGATTCGCCACGACGGATCGAGTCTTCTCACGAACGGAGTAAGGCTACTAAATCCACAATCTAAATCTCTACTTTAGACTAAGAACTTGGATAAAGAGAGAGGAAGGATTTCGGCAGAGCTTCGCTAGGATGAAATGCATGCAAGAAATGCCATGCAAAAGTGTAAGAAAATGGCTTACCCTTGGGTCTTATTTATAGCCCCCAAGGTAGTTATTTTAGGGTAAATTGTTCCTTTGGAACAATTTAACTAAGGTGTACCATGATACATGGCACATTATAAGCTTAAGTTGTACCATATGCATGGTACACCATAAGTTTAAGATATTCCCCCTTTATTAGCCATATGTCGCATGCACTTATGCATATATAATGCGACTTTCCTACTCATCCAGAGATCCTCTCCGCAAGGGAACAGATTCCCTTTGTCCAACAGTATCAATCGTGAAGCTCAACGGTGAGGGAGTTAAAATTCATGTAAGTTTGGCCTTTTGTTAAGGCAAACTAACTTGATTTATTTTAATTCCAAACTTTAGTCCCACATCGGAAGTGGAGTAAAGGGAAGGGGTCAGCCGCCTATATAAATATGTGTCTGCTCTCCTCCTCTAAACTCGTCCCTAACTCAAGATCTGAGTGGCTCTCAAAAATGTTAGCGCACGCTCGGATCTACGCTTAAATTAATATTTCTCTTCTTCTTAAATTTCTGCCTTACTCCTGAAGGGCTCTAGCAAAACCATGAAGGGGTTCAGATCCGATCCGAAATCTTGGCGAAGGTTCTCACTCGGGTGAAACTTTCTTCGGTTGGCTCAACGACTAGAGGATTGCTCGCCTCAGGACGCGGAGCAGTTCGAGGAGCGGTTCTGCGCTGGACGAAGAGCGGCTCAGAAGATGGTATGGTACACCTTGCCTGTACCAAGGCAAGGTTCCGGGTATGTGAATTTAATTAGCTTTCCTTTAATTTAATCGCAGTAGTTTAGATCCTTCTTGGGGTGGTCTGATCCACCCCAAGTCGGCAAAGATCCTGGCTAAGGGTCTTGTACCTTAGGGCTTCGTTAAAATAGTTTAACGAATCTAATTTTTCCGCTGCATTCTCTTCTCTCTATAGTCCGTCCGACTTAGGACGGGTATAGTTTGTGCCCTGAGGGTCTATAAAACCCAACATTGGTATCAGAGCCTCGTTTGAATGATTTAGGACTGAGATAAAATTAATTGAAATGCTTTTTAAATGTTTTAAATTTGTGTGATAATTTTAAAAATGATTTTCAATGCTTTAAAATTTTATGCGATAAAAATTTTAGTAGCATGCAAATTTTATGATGATTTTAAAACAAGTTTTTATATATATTTTTAAATCATAATTTTAAATTTAAGTATGCATGTAAATTGTTTATTAGATAAATATTTTTCTATTTAATTGTTAAATAGTTGGACACTCTTTTTATGCGTTAAAATTAGTGTAGTTTATGCTTAATGGCTATGTTATTCTTGTCCCTTATTTGATAACACAAGACAACCCTTTTAGATTAGCTATTAAGAACTAGTTAAAATTTATTAAATGAATTTTAATGACATGCTATGTTTTAATAAATCATTAACAACCTTTTGAGACCTTATTCGTGATTAGGGTAGTCCCTTTAAATGACGATTATTATTTTAATCGTTATAATAACAATTCTCATTAAAATAATACGCTTAAAGCGTTGTAAATGATTTTATTAAAAATCCTAAAAACGGTTAGGATAACACGTGAACCTTATAGTTGATAAGGATTAATAAAAGTTATTAACAAATCCTAAAATTTTGAATTTAAGGATTCAACTAGTGGATAAGATTAATTAGTTGTTAATAAAAGCCTTTCAGTCTATGGCACGCCTATAAAAATGACAAGCTTCATTCAATGAACCATGATCCGGTCAATGTGCTTGGCTAAGTTTGTTGGATCACTCTAGCTAGTCTAAGGGGTAAGTGTTCCCGGCTTAGTCAATTCCCTGGCCGTGTTTCGATGGACCGCAATGACGCGAATCATGATTATATGACACCCTGGACTATATCTAAGTCAAATACGTTAATAATCTTCTTCAAGATTAGCTGTAGCCCTCCTTGTTTTAGGGGTTGGCAACTATATGACCCGTGTTCCAGTTGTTAAGCTACACTCAAGCTGAGACATGGCAACCTTGTAAAAACCAACTTCTTAAATACATAACTTCTTAAATACATATGATGTAATCTTGATTTGACCCAAACCGTCGTGTCGTGAATACACCGAGCGCTGGGGTAAGTTGAGTCTATGATGTAGTCTAGTCCTGACCCAAACCGCGTTGTCGTGAATACACTGAGCACCGGCATAAGTTAGGCTAGACAAGAAAACTAGGGTCCGACTAGACTAGACATTGTGAGTTGGATTAGCACACTCATGATCACAAATGGCTAGGGGTAAAAACCAATAAGAGAGTCATATCTGATATGATTGATGAAGAGTCATCTACCGATTACAGAGTCAAGCAATTTGTTGAGCTACACTCAATGTTGTTAGGCTAGGGGTGATTGGATCTCTTACCCATTAATTTAATCCGATTAAATCATTCATTATTAAGGATTAGAATGATCACAAAATTAGTGGGATGATATAGATAGATAAAAGCCATTCTACATATATTTAATATTGAACATATGCTAAACTAGGGTAAGTTCTAAGTTTACCGAATGAATCCAAATATAATATTCTAAAAGAATAAGCTAACTGGTCGAATACGATGATTAATGTAATATCAAGTTAAATTTTTATATTAATAGAATAAACTATATTCTCGTTGACATTAAAATGACATTCTTAAGGACAGACTTAAGGAATATGATTTCATTAAGTTCTGAGTCCAATAAAATAAATGCACGCTACATGTCACTCGCCTCTATGTGGGGCAGCTCGAACATATCGATGTTCAATAGTAAGTTTCTCTATATAATTTGTTGAGCTACACTCAAGGTTGTTTGGAAAGCAGGTTCGATCCGTAAGGTTCGAAAATTCGATCAAACTGTTTGAATCGAAGATAAGTGCATGAGCGGTGCAAGACTATGTATCCCAACTGGATCTTGAGACGAGCAACTTGTTGAGCTACACTCAAGGTTGTAAAGCTCAGGCGTTTGGATACATGAGATGCTTGCATGGCTATTTAAATTTTGTTGAGACGTTTAATATCTAAATGAGATTTAGAAAGGAAGAAGGTACTAAGGAAAGTCAAATTGAGAAAGATAGTTTTATATATCATTAGTAAAGGCATAAATAGGAGGGACTGAAAATGTGACGTATTTGATGTCACGATTTCAGAATAATTGTTATACAAAAGACGTCTAACACATTTTGACGAATGTCGTCACCTTGCTTCTGAAGCAATGTATTGTGTTAGTAATTTGTAATAACTATAATATATTAAATGTTAATATATGAATACGCAAGATAGTAATAAACTTATATGGCAAAATAGACTAGGCCGTACCAAAGAGACTAAGCTTCATAAGTCACAATAAAGAGGGGTTTGACCTCTCGTATTATGAAGTCTACGGACACTTGTGAACTTTATTCTTAAAGGTATGATGGCCAAAACTCCTTCTGTAAGACAGTGGGAAAATGAGTTGTTGAACTCACAGTCTTGTACATACTGATGTACCCGGACCCAAGTCTAAGTTAGTCAGGATAAGTCGTTCTTATTATTATTATGAAACGTGTTCTTGATGAAACACAAGTCTAATAAAATAGAGAACAAAATGACAGAAGTATTTAAAATGATTTGATTAGATCGAAAATCAAATACTTATCTGTATAAATCTTGCATAAATAAAAGAAAATGTGATTTTCTCTCAGGTCAAGTATCTTTACATATTGGATGTGTTAGAGAGCATGAATCGCACTTTGTTAAACATAGTGCGACTCATGGCAAAGTGACTGAGTCACAATCCTCCCTCTGGGTTAAGTCCCAAATAGAAATGCCTAAGTTTTGATAAGGTTCTATAAGGACCTTATCAGTAAGATATTCATTAAATCAATCTTTAGGAAGTTAAAAGATTACTTGAGTCTCGTGAGACGAAGAGTCGAGTTAGACATCATAATCGATGATGGCTTAGTCAACTTCCGGGATGTAATTCGGGGTAGTGACTCCGATTAATAACTTGATGCAGTCAGAAATGGTCCGAGCACGTGAATAAGGTACAGACTTTAGTTTATGTGCCAAAGAAATTGTTTCTTAATGTCTGCAAGTAAATCTTCGAGTTTAGAAGATTGGTGCAGAAAGAAAGTAGTGAAATACAGCTAATGTTGGTTGAGAATGTTTTTATCCTAATTCATATAAACGAATTTTGATGAAACTTGATGCAGTCAGAAATGGTCCGAGCACGTGAATAAGGTACAGACTTTAGTTTATGTGCCAAAGAAATTGTTTCTTAATGTTTGCAAGTAAATCTTCGAGTTTAGAAGATGAATAATAATTTGATGCAGTCAGAAATGGTCCGAGCACGTGAATAAGGTACAGACTTTAGTTTATGTGCCAAAGAAATTGTTTCTTAATGTCTGCAAGTAAATCTTCGAGTTTAGAAGATTGGTGCAGAAATAAAGTAGTGAAGTACAGCTAACGTTGGTTGAGAATGTTTTCATCCTAATTCCTATAAACGGATTATGATGAAACTGTCTCGTCAGCAGATGCGTACAGATCTACTCGGACCGAACTCGATGTAAACGCTCATGATAACCATGAAAACTGGAGCATTCATTTATATTTCGTTTTATAAATATGATTTAGAAAAACAAACTTATATGAATTAGCCAGAGAGTTATCAAGGTCAGTGGGAGCGAAAAAAACACATGCGAGGCATCAAGGGGTGGAACATATTTTTGACAAAGTGGTCAAAAAGAGTTTGACACTTTTGAATATGGACCATCTAAAATGACCAATAACTTATTAAAAATTATTGTCGTAAGGTACGATGAGCTGGATGAGATCGAGGAAAATTAAATGGATTCCGAAGGACCAAAGTAAATTATTTAGATGAGATTCAAATGAATGGTCTAAGATAAACATAGAAAAACCCCTGAAGTCTAATCAGTAGACAGTTTAGCAGATCCACTCACGAAGGCTCTACCACGTGAAGTATGAAAGACTTATGTGTAAATGCGGTATACGATACCGGGATAAATGGGCATGAGTGCAAGTGGAAGATGTTGCGAGATGTATGCCCTCAAGGCAATTTATCTCCGTGTATCTATACAAACATCTTATTCAAAATTACAGTAAGTTGTATGGTAAGAATTTATCTAAGTTAAATCATTATGTAGTTATCATTAGAAATTAACTTAGGTATAGTCCTGAGACTTAATTCAAGATCAAACATGTATCGAGATGAGTATCTCGATCATGTAGAAATATTTGACCGTCTGTAGCATAAGTCTAAAATTGTCATTGGAGAATGAGTTCACTAAACGACCCCACAAGAGTTATCATATGGTTATGATTAACAAATCTATCAATGATAACTCTTAGTGTTGATAGGGAAGTTGGTCTTTGACTTGAGGTCATTGTACAAACCTGTGCGTAAACGATGTTACTTAGATCACTGACCTAACTTCGAGGCTAGGCCTGTCGAAAGGTTTTTGGTTGGGTGGCATTCGAAGCGTACGAGGAGAGTAATGACCAAGATATGATTCATATCTCCTGGTCATTGGGAGTTAGTGTCGTAGTGTTAGTTCGGTCTTTAGTGAAATCTCTAGCCAGAGTACGTTGGAAGAAGTCCAACTCGCGGTTACTGCCATATCAGGGATATAAAATTGTGATAGTTTTAAGCTTAATGGGAACTATTTTGCAGACAGGAATGTCCCTCTCACAGGTTTGAACTGCGGAACCCTACCTAGAAACCGGGCGCCCACTGGGATCTCCAGCGAGTAAGGGTCGCCGGCCTGTGCCCGCGCCGCACATGCCCAGGCTGCCTCGAGGCACGTGACTGCATGTGGCCTGGTGAGGTGGGACCACACGCTGCATGCCTTTTTGCGGCGGCTGGCTATGTTCGTTTTGGGTGGTTTTAAGCTGATCTTTGGACGATCAATTGGAGAGTCAAACGGACTCTGATTGACTTGCCGTTTTTTCCTACGCGTTCATCGTTGAACGCCCTTCGATTTGATAGGTTGTATCAATCGTGAAGCTCAACATTGAGGGAGTTAAAATTCATGGAAGTTTGGCCTTTTGTTAAGGCAAACTAACTTGATTTATTTTAACTCCAAACTTTAGTCCCACATCGGAAGTGGAGTAAAGGGGATGGGTCAGTCGCTTATATAAATAGGGGTTTGCTCTCCTCTTCTAAACTTGTCCCAAGCTCAAGATCTGAGCGGCTCCCAAAAATGTTGGAGCATGCTCGGATCTAAGCTTAAATTAATATTTCTCTTCTCCATAAATTTCTGCCTCACTCCTGAAGGGCTCTAGCAAAGCCACGAAGGGCTTCGGATCCGATCTGAAATCTTGATGAAGGTTCTCACTCGGGTGAAACTTTCTTCGGCGCGTGGTTGGCCCGGCAACTATAAGATTGCTCGCCTCAGGACGTGGAGTAGTTCGAGGAGCGGTTCGGCACGGGACGAGGAGCGGCGCAGAAGACAATGCGGTACACCTTACCTGTTGACGTGCCTAGAACTTACACCTAAAATCCACCCAGCGGTGTCACAATCGCCAGACGCGGTATGGCTCCTAGGTGTCGACTCTGGATTCTATCCGCAAGCGGACAGTGTCAAATTATAGTATTTAAGGTTGTTGAATACCACAGGGACAGTGACAATGTATTGGAGTCTCAAATTATTTCTAGATCTTAGAATGAGATAGTAGACGATTGGGGGGTTGTTTGTTTGATGATGATGTTGGTTTAATATAGAGAAGCTAGGGCCTTAGGTATCACCGTTAGGACCGTCGGAGGTCGATATTAAAATAGGATTCCTACGTTGCATTGGGTTTATGGGGGTTAGTCTCTCGGCTCATATCACTCTCGTGGGTTAGAGCTTCGAGGTACTTCAGTGACTCTCATGATGCAATGGCGGTAGCCGTCAATATAGTGATATAGTTTGTCGGTGGATCCCCTCAAGACACGAGCCGGGTATGGTCACGAGCCTTGGTTGGATCCACTAACTCCCTAATTAAATCACAAGGATGCTCCTTAAGCTAATCAATTCTACCGACCGTGGGCATGATCTCAGTACGAGTGATCGGTCCATATTTTACACCTTTTTTCTGCATGGTTGCACGTCATTTCGATTGCTCATATTGCGATTTTCACAATTATTCGATTATATTGCGTTACTTTTCTCTATTTCTTGTTTTTGTCGGATTTCAGGAAATATGGAGCAATTGGGAGCAAAAATGAGCTTAAAGGACTTGCACGCATAACGGAGCATCGTTCATAGCCTTATTGAGGAGTTATCAGCACTAGAGGATGAGTGGAGAATGAAAGAATTTGATAGAATCTATGAGGAGGCAAAAAGGAGAAGAAAAGAGCTCAAGAGTACCCCACTCGGCCGAGCAGACTGCTCACTCGGTCGAGTGAAGGACCGAACTCGCCCGAGTGAAACGGATACGCACCGAAGATTTCCCATGTTCACTCGGCCGAGCAAGGAAGACCACTCGGCCGAGTAAGAAAGCCCACTCGCCCGAGTGCTACAGAGATTTCGTCCAGAGAAGAGGCCAACTTACTGGAATTTGGAGAAGCCTCACTCGACTGAGTGGCAAAGCCCACTCGCCCGAGTGAAGAAGCCCACTCGCCCGAGTATTACAGGGTTTTTCTCCCGAAATCTAAGCAGACTCTCTGGAATTTTTGGATAACCGCAGAAGACCCTACTCGACCGAGTAGAGAAGCCCACTCGACCGAGTGAAGAATCCCACTCGGCCGAGTGATGCCAATGACACGAGCGCCCAGATTTTCAGATAGACTCCCACTATTTTGAAATCTGCTATCATTCCAACAATGAAATTATTTTTTCTCATATTTTTTTATGAATAGTAGACTTCATGACGGTTCTAACGCCGCCAAGAACGCGCCAATCAAAGGTCGGATGAAATCTGGAGAATTTCTGCAAGTTGATGCTGCAGTGCTGGAATTCGCGTATCAGTGTCACTCGGCCGAGTAACACTTTCACTCGGCCGAGTGCGCTTTCCACTCGGTCGAGTAACTAGTTTTTGACAGAGTGCTGTTTTCTGGAGTTTCTGCAGGAATTCTCACTCGGCCGAGTGAGCTTTCCACTCGGCCGAGTCGCTGCCAGCCCAGAACTTAACTTACGCGCAGATTTTATTTTGGGCGTGGGTTTTAGAGGGGTTTTATGGGTTTTTGCTAGGGGTTTTTGGGAGCTATATAAGAGTGTTGTAGCCGTCATTAGAGGGAGTTCCATGATGTTTTCTTAGTGATTATTTTAGAGGTTAGGCCATGCCCTAGGCCCCCTCTTGGATCTAAAAGCTTGTAATTGGATTGAAGTTCTTCATCAAAGCTAAGTATCCTTGTTCTTGTTGTTTGAATCTTTGATTTTCTATCTTTTCATATGCAAGCAATGTCTCATATTGATTTCTATATCGTTGTTGCTATGCTTGGGTGATTGTTGTTCTAGGGCATAGGGATGAACCCTATGGATCTAATTTCTGAATTGTGAAGAATGAATTTCTATATTTCTAGAATTTCTAGAAGGTTAGATTGTGATTGATTTATTACGGATAGCTAGAAATTTCCATCGATTTGGATTTTGCAAGAGATTGGATTTCGATCGATGGGAAAGCCTAGATATTCGATTTAGATTTATAATCGAGATTATCTAGACTTGGTTTACAAGAGATTGGACCAAAGCTAGGATTTTTATTATAAATCTATACCCATATTCGTTTGCAAGAGATTGGACGAATACGAGCTATCACAATCTAGGTCGTAACTCGAGTTTGCACGAGAGTGGGCTTGAGGTGCGATTGGACGATGATGTCAATCTTCATGCTAGTGGCTTAGGTTAGGGTTTGCACGAGAGTGGGCCCTAATCTAGGTTGCTATAGATCGGCAATAACGCGAGAGCGTGAGCTTGGTTCTCTATTTAGTTACGACTAGTTCACCTCGACACAAATCTTGCAATATTGAGATTCACAATTTACAAGGATGAATGACGATTCGTAGTGTGGATTCCCTAGCTCTAGACACTTTTATTATATTGTATTTGAATCGATATTTGACCAACATCTCTATCACCAACACCGACAACCACCACCATTTCCATTACTTCACACCATAACCATCTCCACCAATAATACAGTCGTAGTCAAACCAACCTAGGATAGATTGGAACCAACACCACCTCCTCGTGTTCGATACCCACTCGCCACTACACTGTGTGCTTGCGGTAAGACTATAAGTCGTTTTTCGGGTGTACACTTGATCATTCCATATTTTACACCTTTTTTCCGCATGTTTTCACGCCATTTCGGTTGCTCATATTTCGATTCTCACGATTATTCGACGATATTGCATTACTTTTCACTATTTCTTGTTTTTGTCGGATTTCAGGAAATATGGAGCGATCGGGAGCAAAAAGTAGCTTAAGGGACTTGCACCCACTCTGGAGCGTCACCCAAGGCTCTTTTCAGGGCTATTCGGTGATGGGAGGCGGGTGGAAGAAGAAGGAACTCCGTAGGAGCGACGAGGAGGAGAAACGGAGAAGATTGGGCATTTTCAGCATGCCACTCGGCCGAGTGAAGGAGTCACTCGGCCGAGTGAAGGAGTCACTCGGCCGAGCAAAGAAGCCCGCTCGGCCGGCCAGATCGGACACGCAGCAGATTGAGTATCAGCGTGCACTCGGCCGAGCATCGCCAACCCACTCGGCCGAGCACGGAGACGCCACTTGCCCGAGTGGCATCACGACGACGGCAAGCAACAATCTCAGACTTACTGGAATCCGTCAGGCGATTGAGGGTTCTGACTCGGCCGAGTACCGAATACCCCGCGGCCGAGTGAGTAAAGCCACTCGGCCGAGCCACCCCCGGAGACAGACCCCTGAGGACCTCGAAGTTACTGGAATTTTACAGGGTCTATCACTCGGACGAGTAGAGAAGCCCACTCGACCGAGTAGAGAAGTCCACTCGGCCGAGTGATGCCGAGGACACGCAGCGCCCAGATTTTCAGACAGCCTCCCACTCTTTTGAAATCTACTATCATTACAGCAATCAAAGTATTTTTCTCATATTTTTTATGGACAGTAGACTTCATGACGGTTCCAACGCCGCTAAGAACGCGCCAATCGGAGGTCGGATGAAATCTGGAGAATTTCTGCAAGTTGACGCTGCAGTGCTGGAATTTCCACTCGGCCGGATCACATGTTCCACTCGGCCGAGTGCGGCCTGGGCCCAGATTTTAAGTTGCGGTTTGGGCTGTTTTTGGGCATGAATTTAAGGGGTTTTCTAGGGTTATTTGCTAGGGTTTTGAGAGAGTATTTAAGGGGTTTGTAGCCACCATTAGAGGGGATCCCCCCCATGTTTTCTTAGCCCCAATATATGTTTTTCTTAGGATTATTTTAGAGGTTAGGCCATGCCCTAGGCCCCCTCTTGGATCAAAAAGCTTGTATTTTGGATTGAAGATCTTCATCAAGCTAAGTATTTTCTTCTTTTTATTTGAATCTTTGTTTTTCTATCTTTTTGTATGCAAGCAATGATTTCTATTGATTCTCATATCCTTATTGCTATGCTAGAGTAGATTTGTTGTTCTAGGGTTTGGGGATGAACCCTATGGATCTAATTTCATATTTGTGATGAATGAATTTCCAAATTGTTAGAATTGCTAGGAGGTTAGGTTGTGATCGATTTACTACGGATAGCTAGGGATTTTCATCGATTTGGGATTTGCAAGAGATTGGATTCTAATCGATGGGAAGGCCTAGATATTCGATTTAGATTTACAATTGGATTTCTCTAGATTTGGTTTGCAAGAGATTGGACCAAAGCTAGGATTTTTAATTGTAAATCTATACCCATATTCGTTTGCAAGAGATTGGATGAATACGAACTATCGCAACCTAGATCGTAACTCGAGTTTGCACGAGAGTGGGCTCGAGGAGCGATTGAACGATGACGTCAATCTTCATGCTAGTGGCTTAGGTTAGGGTTTGCAAGAGATTGGACCCTAATCTAGGTTGCTATAGACCGGCAATAGCGCGAGAGCGTGAGCTTGGTTCTCTATTCAGTTACGACTAGTTCACCTCAATGCAAGTCTAGTAATATTGAGATTCACTATTTACGATGATGTATGACGATCCGTAGTGGGAATTCCCTAGCCCTAGACGTCTTTATTTGATTTTATATCCCCATACTTTGCCCGACGATTGTGACAGGATCGTCGCAAGGCAAATTCCCTCTTTTATTATATTGTATTTGAATCGATATTCGAACCGATTTCTTTATCATCGACACCGACATCCACCACCATTTCCATTATATCATACCATAGCCATCTCCACCAATAATACGTTCGTAGTCAAACCAACCTAGGATAGATTGGAACCAGCATCACCTCCTCGTGTTCGATACCCGCTCGCCACTTTGCCGTGCGCTTGCGGTAAAACTACAATCGTTCTCCGGGAGTATATCCGGGGCCGACCAAGTTTTTGACTAGGTTGTGCTCTTGGGTTGCAAATCTTCAAAAACTACAACCGTTCTTTGGGGTTGCATTCCGGAGCGATCAAGTTTTTGGCGCCGTTGCCGGGGAGGTGTTTCCCGTTGGGTGCCAATTTGTCACAATTAGGTTGATTAGACTACGGAAAAAAAAAATTTGTAACAAAAAAAAGGAAAATTTTCACCCCCGCCACCATTACTATCATTTCTATATTCTTTTGTGCCACTGATATTTTTCTCCAGGTATTAATCTTTGTTGATCAGGTGTTATGGATTACACTACGTGGACCACAGATTTTGATCAGAGTGCTCAGATGGGAGAATACTATTATGATCAGAGTGCTCAGATGGAAGAATACTATTTTGATGGGAGTGCTCAGATGGGAGAATACTTTTTTGAGGAGATGCACTGGCCCGAGCTTGATGAGAGACAAAGGATCTTTTTTGATGAGATGCATGCACACCAGGTTGAAATGCAAGCCGGGCTTGAAAAGAGTAACCTTCTATTGGAACGGGTGAAGAGGCAACTTGAAATGAATGCGCTTATGTTTAAGGTTGCGACGATTCCCAAAGATATCAGTTCTGTTCCTTTATCTTATGGGCAAGAAGCATCTCCAATCATATTACCAGAGCCAGAATGTGCCGCCGTCGATCCCACATCCTACAATACAGCTGTTGCATATGAAGAGTGGATGGACGAAGGTACAGTGGAGGAAGCAGAAATTGAGCCACCAGCGCAGCCAGAGGAGGATGGATTTCAGAGATTATTGGAGGGTCTCTTGGAGTCAGTGAGGTTCACCGGTTCAGAGAGCATTACAGCATGTGATGCATTTGAGCTACGATTTGCAGATTTTGTTATGAACCGTGTTTCAGCTGCAGGAACAATAGAGGAGGACATCCATGTCAGTCTTGAGGGGGATAGACTATATTTTCGGATTGCTTGCGGGCATTCCCCTCCAAATGATACATCCCCACAAGTTGACACGCCTGAGCAGCCATCATCACCATCCCAGAGAGAGCCTACATTGATAGTTGATGAGAAGGCAAAGGAGCACACTATTGAGCCAGAGCATATTACCGAGGAGGCCTCACATACGGAGTCAGAGCATGCTTTTGAGGAGGCCTTACACACAGAGCCAGAGCTTATCACCGAGGAGGTCGTGCATCGGGACGAGGACACATCCATTCATGAGGATCCTGAGCACTATCCTCCTCCATTAGAGCTTTCGCAGCCACCTCATCCTCCCACTGATGCAGAGGACTACCCCACAGAGCTTTTGGCCCCCCTTCAGGGAGATCTCTTTACTCCCTCGCCCTTTATCTTTGATTTCCCT
Source organism: Scilla litardierei (assembly GCA_030789695.1). Taxonomy (NCBI): domain Eukaryota; kingdom Viridiplantae; phylum Streptophyta; class Magnoliopsida; order Asparagales; family Asparagaceae; genus Scilla; species Scilla litardierei. The sequence continues at coordinate 115,798,479 of CM061130.1, forward strand.
CCAGTGTATGCTGTTTTTTATGATTCATCGTGCCTTTTGCAGGATTCATGTACATACAATCAAGAGGTACGATGGGACATATATGAGGAGGAGAGCGAGGAGTTAGCACCCATGGACACATATGAATATGATCAAGGGGTGCACTGGGATGAGTCTGACGATGAGGAGGAGAATCTTGATGGGGTCCACATCTATGATCTAGATTTACCTGAGCAGCATAGAGAAGACACCATAGAGACAGCTATCACGGCACGTGAGGATATTGGATTATTTCCAGGGAAGTATCGTCCACCATTATTTATTCCATATATTTCTATAGACGATCCTCTTTGGGATACTTTTATTATGAGGGTGCAATTTTTGCAGCGAACTGATGCATCCTATTCTCTGCAGGGTACAGGTGGAGACCTTGTGGGAATGCTGGAGGATGCATTACTGGAGTTCGTTGGTGTTTGTGGATACACGTGTCTGGCGGAGCCACGGAAAGAGCAGTTGGAGCAGTTGCCTGCACCGGCAAAGATACTGGATCCGCCTTTTGCTATAGGTGATATCAATCCAGTAGTGTAGAAATTTTTATGCTTTAAATAAACACGAATTCTCTCGACAGCGAGAGGACCGTATAGATTTTCTTGAATAAATATCACCTCATATGACGGCCACAATAATCATTTACACCCCAAACCCATTATATATATTAATTCCCCTCTTCATATTTTGATGTGTCACATCCTTTTGCTCACCACCATCGAGCATTTCGTTCAAGTGAACCCTCACTTTCTTATTTGTTTGACTTGATCACGCTTAGCAAAATCGTGATTTTTTTTGGTCGAGTCATTTGAATAGGATTGTTTGGTATAAGCTTGGGGGAAAGCGCTCTCATGCATCATTGTATGTGCATGTAGTTGCATTAGGATTTCATGTCATTCATTTCATCATTTTTCATTCACCCCCCTTATTATTATCGTTGTTCCTCATATTCTTCCACTATGATCACATTGAGGACAATGTGAAGTTTAAGCTTGGGGGAGTGCATTTCCATGCCATCTAGTTGCATTTTTTACTTTATTTTAGGGTTTTTAAAAAAAATTCAAAATTTTTGCATCATCTTTTTGAATTTTCCATCTTATTTTCCTTTTATTCGTGTTCATGCATCATGTTATGTGCTTGTTTTTCCTTTCTTTCCTCTCTTTTATTTTTATTTCTTTATTTTTATTTTCTTTTCTTCCGCTAGATAAATTTCATATGATGATATCTCTTATTGCTTTAGCAACCATCACGATGCTTATTATTCCTTGCCATGCTACTTAGAGTATTTCAGTATCATGCTATCCTTGTGCTTGCTTATATATTCTTTTGATGATTCCTCTATATATGAATGCATGATATTAGTTGAAGCTGAATGTATGGATTAGTGTTTAGTATGCTTTTGTTGGAAGTGCTCCAAGATTCACGCATCAATTGTATAACTGAAGCATCTGCCTTATTATCTTATTCACTTTCTGTTGCATGCTTGATATGAAAGTACTCTTTACCGCTTGACTTCGCTTTTTATTGAGATGATTGAGAATATCCATGCTTACATATGAGTTTTAGTTGAAGTATTATTTTATTGAACCGTTCGTGCACATCTTACAGTGAACCGAGTGTTACATTATTTCTTTCTCCACATATATCTTTTTATTCTCTACATGTCACTTGAGCTCACCTCCTAAAGCTACTTATATCGCATTTATTTCCCAAAAATCCCCACAAAAGAAAAGGTTGCTCCAAAAAGTCCAAAAAGCCAAAAAGGAGCCAAAAACCAAAAATACAAATCAAATAGCTCCTACAAAAATCCAAAAAGAAAAGTGAGAAACAAAAAAGTTCAAAAAAAAGAAAAAAAAAGAAGAAAAAAAATGTTTCTCTATCTCATTATTGGAGCCACAAAATACTTGGGAAAACCAAGGCAAAAATCCCATTTTCCACTATCATATTCCTTTAGATGCGATGCCTCAAGCTAAGCTTGGGGGGGTGAACTCATTTGACCATATGAGTGAGTGCGACATTAGAGTGGAGAGGTGCACGAATGGGGAAGTTTGATAATGCTGAAACTTAGCACAATATATTAGGTATGGAGATTTTTCATGATTTGAAACAAATATGTGAATGCCATGACTCTTATTCTATTCTCCATTGCATGCTTGGTGTGTATCATATATGCTTCATTTATAACTTTTGATTGAAAAGTGCATCGCCAACATTTGTATATTGAATCCTATGAAATGCGTGACGTGAATATGAATTGATTGTATGAATTTAGAGAATCCCTTTTGTTGTTCTTAAAAGCTTGCAAGTACCATGTTTATGTAAGATATGAAATCCTTATAGCATGTGATTTGTATTTTCCAAGTTATCGTGATGTGTAGCTTATGGCTTGAGATCTGAGAGAAGAATCTAGCGACCCCTTCCACTTCGTATTCTTTTATTTCATTTCCCTTATTTTTCATCTCCCGAGTTCGTCTTTTTACTTATCTTCCTCGAGGACGAGTAAGAGGTAAGCTTGGGGGATTTTGATCACTCCATATTTTACACCTTTTTTCCGCATGTTTTCACGCCATTTCGGTTGCTCATATTGCAATTCTCACGATTATTCGACGATATTGCATTACTTTTCACTATTTCTTGTTTTTGTCGGATTTCAGGAAATATGGAGCGATCGGGAGCAAAAAGGAGCTTAAGGCACTTGCACCCACTCTGGAGTGTCACCCAAGGCTCTTTTCGGGGCTATTCGGTGATGGGAGGCGGGTGGAAGAAGAAGGAACTCCGTAGGAGCGACGAGGAGGAGAAACGGAGAAGATTGGGCATTTTCAGCATGCCACTCGGCCGAGTGAAGGAGTCACTCGGCTGAGCAAAGAAGCCCGCTCGGCCGGCCAAATCGGACACGCAGCAGATTGAGTATCAGCGTGCACTCGGCCGAGCATCGCCAGCCCACTCGGCCGAGCACAGAGACGCCACTTGCCCGAGTGGCATCACGACGACGGCAAGCAAAAATCTCAGACTTACTGGAATCCGTCAGGCGATTGAGGGTTCTGACTCGGCCGAGTACCGAATACCCCGCGGCCGAGTGAGTAAAGCCACTCGGCCGAGCCACCCCCGGAGACAGACCCCTGAGGACCTCGAAGTTACTGGAATTTTACAGGGTCTATCACTCGGACGAGTAGAGAAGCCCACTCAACCGAGTAGAGAAGTCCACTCGGCCGAGTGATGCCGAGGACACGCAGCGCCCAGATTTTCAGACAGCCTCCCACTCTTTTGAAATCTTCTATCATTACAGCAATCAAAGTATTTTTATCATATTTTTTATGGATAGTAGACTTCATGACGGTTCCAACGCCGCCAAGAACGCGCCAATCGGAGGTCGGATGAAATCTGGAGAATTTCTGTAAGTTGACACTGCAGTGCTGGAATTTCCACTCGGCCGGTCACATGTTCCACTCGGCCGAGTGCGGCCTGGGCCCAGATTTTAAGTTGCGATTTGGGCTGTTTTTGGGCACGAATTTGAAGGGTTTTCTAGGGTTATTTGCTGGGGTTTTGGGAAAGTATTTAAGGGGTTTGTAGCCACCATTAGAGGGGATCCCCCCATGTTTTCTTAGCCCCCATATATGTTTTTCTTAGGATTATTTTAGAGGTTAGGCCATGCCCTAGGCCCCCTCTTGGATCAAAAAGCTTGTATTTTGGATTGAAGATCTTCATCAAGCTAAGTATTTTCTTCTTTTTATTTGAATCTTTGTTTTTCTATCTTTTTGTATGCAAGCAATGATTTCTATTGATTCTCATATCCTTATTGCTATGCTAGAGTAGATTTGTTGTTCTAGGGTTTGGGGATGAACCCTATGGATCTAATTTCATATTTGTGATGAATGAATTTCCAAATTGTTAGAATTGCTAGGAGGTTAGGTTGTGATCGATTTACTACGGATAGCTAGGGATTTTCATCGATTTGGGATTTGCAAGAGATTGGATTCTAATCGATGAGAAGGCCTAGATATTCGATTTAGATTTACAATTGGATTTCTCTAGATTTGGTTTGCAAGAGATTGGACCAAAGCTAGGATTTTTAATTGTAAATCTATACCCATATTCGTTTGCAAGAGATTGGATGAATACGAACTATCGCAACCTAGATCGTAACTCGAGTTTGCACGAGAGTGGGCTCGAGGAGCGATTGAACGATGACGTCAATCTTCATGCTAGTGGCTTAGGTTAGGGTTTGCAAGAGATTGGACCCTAATCTAGGTTGCTATAGACCGGCAATAGCGCGAGAGCGTGAGCTTGGTTCTCTATTCAGTTACGACTAGTTCACCTCAATGCAAGTCTAGTAATATTGAGATTCACTATTTACGATGATGTATGACGATCCGTAGTGGGAATTCCCTAGCCCTAGACGTCTTTATTTGATTTTATATCCCCATACTTTGCCCGACGATTGTGACAGGATCGTCGCAAGGCAAATTCCCTCTTTTATTATATTGTATTTGAATCGATATTCGAACCGATTTCTTTATCATCGACACCGACATCCACCACCATTTCCATTATATCATACCATAGCCATCTCCACCAATAATACGTTCGTAGTCAAACCAACCTAGGATAGATTGGAACCAACACCACCTCCTCGTGTTCGATACCCGCTCGCCACTTTGCCGTGCGCTTGCGGTAAAACTACAATCGTTCTCCGGGTGTATATCCGGGGCCGACCAAGTTTTTGACTAGGTTGTGCTCTTGGGTTGCAGCTTTGGGGTTGCATTTCAGCGATCAACACTCGGACGCGATCAAGTTTTTAGAGCCGTTGCCGGGGAGGTGTTTCCCATTGGGTGCCAATTTGTCACAATTAGGTTGATTAGACTACGAAATTTTTTTTAACAAAAGGGAATTTTCTCCCCCACCACCATTATTATCATTTTATATTCTTTTGCGCCACTGATATTTTTCTCCAGGTATTTATCTTTGTTGATCAGGTGCTATGGATTATACTACGTGGACCACAGATTATGATCAGAGTGTTTTGATGGGAGAATACTATTTTGATCAGAGTGCTCAGATGGGAGAATACTATTATGATCAGAGTGCTCAGATGGGAGAATACTATTATGATCAGAGTGCTCAGACGGGAGAATAATTTTTTGATGAGAGTGCTCAGACAGGAGAATACTTTTTTGATGAGATGCATGCGCACCAAGTTGAAATACAAGCCAGACTTGATAAGGGCGATCTTCAATTGGAACGGGTGAAGAGGGAACTTGAAATGAATGCGCTCATGCTTAAGGTTTCATGGATTTCCAAACACATTAGTTCTGCTTCTTCATATTATGTGCAATAAGCATCGCCAGACATGCTATCAGAGCCAGAATGTGCCGTCGTCGATCCCACATCCTACGATACAGCTATTGTATATGAAGAGTGGATGGACGAAGAGGCAGTGAAGGAAGCAAAAATTGAGTTATATGCGCAGCCAGAGGAGGACTCATTTTAGAAATTATTGGAGGGCCTCTTGGAGTCAGTGAGGTTCGCCGGTTCAGAGAGCATTACAGCAGGTGATGCATTTGAGCTACGATTTACAGATTTTGTTATGAACCGTGTTTCAGCTACAGGAACAATTGAGGAGGACATCCATGTCAGTCTTGAGGGGGATAGACTATATTTTCAGATTGCTTGCGGGCATTCCCCTCCACATGATACATCCCCACAAGATGACATACCTGAGCAGCCAGCATCACCATTCCAGAGAGAGCCTACATTGATAGTTGATGAGAAGACAAAGGATCACACTGTCGAGCGAGAGCATGCTTTTGAGGAGGCCTTACACACAGAGCCAGAACTTATCACCGAGGAGGTCATGCATCAGGACGAGGATACAGCCATTCACGAGGATCCCGAGCACTATCCTCCTCTATTAGAGCTCCCGCAGCCACCCCATCCTTCCACTGACGACGAGGACTATCCCACAGAGCTTACTGCTCCCACTCAGGGAGATATTTTTACCCACTCCATTTCTGAATCATGTATTCCATTCAATATTTACTTTGATTCAGATATTTTTGACACGTCATACCTTTTGCAGCACACATACGATTATTGACTGGAGGTATGCTTGGACGTGTCACAGTTTAATGAGTCTATCGAGAAGATCCACAGCTATGATCCAGATTTACCTGAGCAGCTGAGAGAGGACACCACGGAGACAACTATTACAGCACGAGAGGATATTGGATTATTTCCAGGGAAGTATCATCCACCATTATTTATTTCATATATTTATATAGACGATCCTCTTTGGAATACTTTTATTATGAGGGTGAATTTTTTGCAGCGAACTGATGTATCCTATTCTCTACAGGGTACATGTGGAGTCCTTGTGGGAATGCTGGGGGATGCATTGCTAGAGTTCGTTGGAGTCCGTGGACACATGCATCTGGCAAAGCCACGGAAAGAGCAGTTGGAGCAGTTGCCTGCACCAGCAAAGATACTGGATCCGTCTTTTGCTATAGGTGATATCAATCCAGTAGTGTAGTATTTTATGCTTTAAATAAACATGAATCCTCTCGACAGCGAGGGGACCGTATAGATTTGATTGAATAAATATCACCTCATATGCCGGAAAAAAATTTTTTTACACCCCAAACCCATTATATATATTAATTGCCCTCTTCATATTTTGATGTGTCACACCCTTTTGCTCACCACCTATCGAGCATCTCTTTCAAGTGAATACTTACTTTCCTATTCATTTGACTTGATCACGCTTTGCAAAGTCATGATTTTATTGATCGAGTCATTTCAATAGGATTGTTTGGTATAAGCTTGGGGGAAGGCGCTCTCATGCATCATTGTATGTGCATGTAGCTGCATTAGGATTTCACGTCATTCATTTCATCATTTTTCATTTACCCCCATTATTATCGTTGTTCCTCATACTTCTTCCACTATGATCACATTGAGGACAATGTGAAGTTTAAGCTTGGGGGAGCGCATTTCCATGTCATTTAGATGCATTAGTTGCATTTTTACTTTATTTTAGGGTTTTTAAAATTTTTTCAAAATTTTTGCATCATCTTTTTATTTTTCCCATCTTATTTTCCTTTTATGTGTGTTCATACATCAAGTTGTGTGCTTGATTTTCTTTTCTTTCCTCTCTTTTATTTTTTATTTTTATTTCTTTATTTTCTTTTCCTCCTTTTGCTAGATATGTTTCGTATGATGATATCTCTTATTGCTTTAGCAACCATCACGATGCTTATTATTCCTTGCCATGCTACTTTGAGTATTCCATAGTCTTGCTCTCCATGTGCTTGCTTATATATTCTTTTAATGATTCCTCTATATGAATGCATGATATTAATTGAAACTGAATGTATGGATTAGTGTTTAGTATGCTTTTGTTGGAAGTGCACCAATATTCATGCATCATTAGTATATCTGAAGCATCAGTTTTATTGTCTTATTCACCTTCTGTTGCATGCCTGATATGATTGTAAATTTTACTGCTTGACTTCACTTTTTATTGAGATGATTGAGAATATCCATGCTTACATATGGGTTTAGTTGATGTATTATCTTATTAAAACCATTTGTGCTCATCTTAGAGTGAACCGAGTGTTACATTATTTCCTTCTCCACATATATCTTTTTATTCTCTACATGTCACTTGAGTTCACCTCTTAAAGCTACTTATATCGCATCTATTTCCCAAAAATCCCTACAAAAGAAAAAGTTAGCTCCAAAAAAAGTCCAAATAGCCAAAAAGGAGCCAAAAACCAAAAGTACAAATCAAATAGCTCCTACAAAATTTCGAAAAGAAAAATAGGAAAAGAAAGAGAGAGTTCAAAAAGAAAAAAAGAAAAATATCTCTCTATCTCATTATCGGAGCGACAAAATACTTGGGAAACCCAAGGCAAAAATCCAATTTTCCACTATCATATTTCTTTAGATGCGATGCCTCAAGCTAAGCTTGGGGGGGTGAATTCACTTGACCATATGAGTGAGTGCGACATTAGAGTAGAGAGGGGCACGAATGGGGAAGTTTGATAATACTGAGACTTAGCGAATTACTTTAGCTGTGGAGATTTCTTATGAATTGATATGAAAATGTGAATGACATGTCTCTTATTTCATTCTCTATTGCATGCTTGGTGTGATTCTTATATGCTTCTGTTATAACTCTTGATTGAAAAGTGCATCGCCAACATTCGTATATTAAATTCTATGAAATGCGTGATGTGGATATGAATTGATTGTTTAAATTTAGAGAGTCCCTCTTGTTGTTCTTAAAAGCTTGCAAGTACCATGTTTAAGTAAGATATGGAATTTTTATAGCATGTGATTCGTATTTTCCAAGTTATCGTGACGTGTGGCTTATGGCTTGAGATCAGAAAGATTAATCTAGCGACTCCTTCCACTTCGTATTCTTTTTCTTTCCATTCATTTCATTTGTTTTCATTTCCCGAGTTCGTCTCTCTACTTATCTTCCTCGAGGACGAGTAAGAGGTAAGCTTGGGGGATTTTGATCGGTCCATATTTTACACCTTTTTTCTGCATGTTTGCACGCCATTTCGATTGCTCATATTGTGATTTTCATGATTATTCGATGATATTGCGTTACTTTTCACTATTTCTTGTTTTTGTCGGATTTCAGGAAATATGGAGCAATTGCAAGCAAAAATAAGCTTAAAGTACTTGCACACGTAACGGAGCATCGTTCATGGCCTTATTGAGGAGTTATCAGCGCTAGAGGATGAGTGGAGAAGGAAAGAATTTGATACAATCGACGAGGAGGAAAAAAGGAGAAGAAAAGAGCTTAAGAGTACCCCACTCGGCCGAGCAGACTGCTCACTCGGTCGAGTGAAGGATCGCACTCGCCCGAGTGAAACAGATACGCACCGAAGATTTGCCATGTTCACTCGACCGAGCAAGAAAGACCACTCGGTCGAGTAAGAAAGCCCACTCGCCCGAGTGCTACAGAGATTTCGTCCAGAGAAGAGGCCAACTTACTGGAATTTGGAGAAGCCTCACTCGACCGAGTGGCAAAGCCCACTCGACCGAGTGAAGAAGCCCACTAGCCCCAGTATTACAGGATTTTTCTCCCGAGATCTAAGCAGACTCTCTGGAATTTTTGGAGAATCGCAGAAGACCCTACTCGGCCGAGTAGAGAAGCCCACTCGACCGAGTGAAGAATCCCACTCGGCCGAGTGATGCCAATGACACGAGTGCCCTGATTTTCAGATAGCCTCCTACTATTTTAAAATCTGCTATCATTCCAGCAATCAAAGTATTTTTCTCATATTTTTATGGATAGTAGACTTCATGAGGGTTCCAACGTCGCCAAGAACGTACCAATCAGAGGTCGGATGAAATCTGGAGAATTTCTACAAGTTGATGCTGCAGTGCTGGAATTCGCGTATTAGTGTCACTCGGCTGAGTAACACTTTCACTCAGCCGAGTGAGCTTTCCACTCGGCTGAGTGACCAGTTTTTGACATAGTGCTGATGTCTGGAGTTTCTGCAGGAATTCTCACTCGGCCGAGTGAGCTTTCCACTCGGCCGAGTCACTGCTAGCCCAGAACTTAATTTACGCGCAGATTTTATTTTGGGCGCGGGTTTCAGAGGGGTTTTAGGGGGTTTTGCTAGGGTTTTTTGGGGGCTATATAAGAGTGTTGTAGCCGTCATTAGAGGGAGTTCCATGATGTTTTCTTAGTGATTATTTTAGAGGTTAGGCCATGCCCTAGGCCCCCTCTTGGATCTAAAAGCTTGTAACTGGATTGAAGTTCTTCATCAAAGCTAAGTATCCTTGTTCTTGCTGTTTGAATCTTTGATTTGCTATCTTTTCATATGCAAGCAATGTCTCATATTGATTTCTATATCGTTGTTGCTATGCTTGTGTGATTGTTGTTCTAGGGCATAGGGATGAACCATATGGATCTAATTTCTGAATTGTGAAGAATGAATTTCTATATTGCTAGAATTGCTAGAAGGTTAGGTTGTGATTGATTTATTACGGATAGCTAGGAATTTCCATCGATTTGGATTTTGCAAGAGATTGGATTCCGATCAATAGGAAAGCCTAGATATTCGATTTAGGTTTATAATCGAGATTATCTAGACTGGGTTTGCTAGAGATTGGACCAACGCTAGGATTTTTATTATAAATCTATACCCATATTCGTTTGCAAGAGATTGGACGAATACGAGCTATCACAATCTAGGTCGTAACTCGAGTTTGCACGAGAGTGGGCTTGAGATGCGATTGTACGATTATGTCGATCTTCATGCTAGTGGCTTAGGTTAGGGTTTGCACGAGAGTGGGCCCTAATCTAGGTTGCTATAGACCGGCAATAGCGTGAGAGCATGAGCTTGGTTCTCTATTTAGTTACGACTAGTTCACCTCGATACAAATCTTGCAATATTGAGATTCACAATTTACAAGGATGAATGACGATCCGTAGTGGGGATTCCCTAGCTCTAGACACTTTTATTATATTGTATTTGAATCGATATTTGACCAACATCTCTATCACCGACACCGACAACCACCACCATTTCCATTACATCACACCATAACCTCTCCACCAATAATACAGTCATAGTCAAACCAACCTAGGATAGATTGGAACCAACACCACCTCCTCGTGTTCGATACACGCTCGCCACTACACCGTGCGCTTGCGGTAAAACTACAAGTCGGTTTTCGGGTGTACACTCGGACGCGATCAACGAGTTCTCCTAGAGATTTGGGTGGATCGAACGAAATACTCCCCTTGTATTCCCAACTCAACCTAGAAATCCATATCCACATCTCTTTCCTATAGTCTTAGGGCTAACCCATCAGCCCTAGAGAAGACTACTCACGCATAGCAATTATGACAAATAAAAATGCACTTTTTACCATAGAAAACATCTTAGCAATTAAATCAAGCAAGAAATGAGGATCTTACGTACCGAAACCAAGAAAGAACGATACCCAATAGAGAATAAAAGAACTCCCACAGATTCCAAGGTGCAAGAGACAAGAAAAATTCGATCTTTTGCAGAGACGGCTCAATCCAAAACCCTAGATCTAAACAACCAATTTAAAATATCCTCTCTAAAAATTAATTAAAATCTTCCTAAAATGTCAGAAAAAAATATCTTAACTACATAGAGGGTGGACCCCAAGAAAAAATCTAAAAATCTGTAAGTTTGGGGCCCACATGTCGTCGACCGAGTCGTCGGTCGAGTAGGCGCCTGCTCGGTCGAGCAGGCACCTTAGCTTCTCCTTGCTTCAAAGAAGGGATCTGAGCTACTCGGTCGAGTAGCTCGCATACTCGGTTGAGTTGTCAGTTGGTCGGAACTCTCCTGGAAAATTGTCGATCTGCCTACTCTGGTCGAGTAGGCTCTGCTCGGTCGAGTAGATCCTACTCGGTCGAGTAGTATGCTGATGGGAGGCGGCTCGAAGACTGGATCGACTCGGGCCGAGTCGTCGCTCTGCTCGGTCGAGTAGGAGGCGCATACTCTTCCTGCTAGATTCGTGTGTCAGCTCGACCGAGTAGCTTGTGCTACTCGGGTCGAGTCACCTGGGAAAGCTGCATATGCCTAGGGCTTTGACTCCTTTCTCTCACTCGATTCTCCTCTTCTCCTCCCATATGCATCTGAACCTCGACGAACCCCTGTAGAGCCTCGCCAACGGCATCACCGACGTGCTGGATGCATCCATGTTCCAAAATGGCTTCGAATCGCTCCAAAATCCCTGAAAATTCACAAACTCTACGAAGCTCGAATATAGCGCTAGAAGCGCAGTATCGTATGGAAATGCAGGATTTGGATGCAGATATGACATGAAATGCAATGAAATGATGCTATGAAAAGATAGAAAATATGGACACATCAAAATCTCCCAAGCTTACCTCTTATTTGTCCTCGAGAAAGACGAATAATAGGCTTACTGGGCGATAATAAAAGAAAATAAAAAAGATAAGAGAGGGAAAGGGGTGCTAAAATGTTCAATCAGATCTCAAGCCCCAGCAGCATATCACGATGCTTCGAATAATTAAACACATGCAAATAGTATTTTCAAGTCCTACTAATCATATGGCTAGCATGCAATAAAGGCAAAAGTAGGGATCCTCTAAAACCATGCCATCCATTCATATCAATTTCATGCAATCTATAGAGTCTAGTATAAAAGGAGTTTGGAATGCACTTTTCAATCAATAGATATAAGTGAAGCACAAATAGATCACACCAACATGCAATAGAGAATGGAAAGGGGTCATGACATTCAAATATGCACTTCAAATCATGAAAAATCTCCAAAACTAAAATATTTTGTAAAGTTTAAGCATTATCGAATCTCCCCATTGTGCACCATCTCCACTCTAATGTTATACTCCCTCATATAATCAAGTGATTCACCCCACCGCCCAAGCTTAGCTTGAGGCGTCGCATCTAGGAATATGGTGTGGAATTTTTTTGTCTTTTCCCAAGTATTAGTAGTAGCTTCTAATAAAGAGATTGAAAATATTTTTCTTTCCTTCTTTTCTTTTCTTTTCTTCTCTTTTTTCTCTCTTTTTTGTATTTATATTTTTGGGTCTTTGGAAGCTATCTTTTTCTTTTGGGATTTTTGGGAAGTAGGTGACCTAGAAGTAGCTGTAGGGGTGAAACCAAATGATAAGTAGAGAATCATAAATATATGTGGAGAAAGAAGATAATTTATCACTCGGTTCACTCATCAGATGTGCACAACGGTTCAATAGGATAATATTCTAACTAAACGTATAGTTCCCGCTATTTATGAGGCCGCCTTCAATAGGAGCGAACGTTGCCCACGTTTTCTCTATTTATGAGATCTCCTTCAATCCCACGTTCGAGTATTGGGAGTGCAACGGGCGACTGGCCGGTGGGCTTTGACCGAGTCGATGTCGGGCTTCTCTTATAGGCCTTAACCTTCGTCGTTCGATTTGTCTTGAGTGCCGGCCCAATGATTCAACATTATCCTTAATTACAATCAGTTTTTATCCCTTTGGTCCCTGAGCATACTACACCTCTCTCTCTTTCAAAAATGAAATAATTTGAAGTATGCCACACAATTTTTGAAAAATATCATATTAACAGTGTTGTGGGCTTGGAAAGTAGCGTGTTTAGAAAAATTTGTCGTGTACAACGAAGCCCCCGTCCTCATTTAATTTAGAGGCGTGCTATCTGCACAGCACTGTCTGTGGTGCAGGCACAGAATTTTTTTGAAGCGACGGCCCGTCCTCATTTTTTTGAAGCGACGGCTCGTGATGCGACCACTGCTCCTTTAAAATTAAAAATGACTCAACAAGACGAGTCAGAAATAAATTAGGGTGCTGCTGCGCACATGTATCGAATTGCTCAACATGCACAACTGGCAAATTACCAGTTGTGCGCGGTGAGCAATTTTGCTCCACAGAGCCAAAGTTGCTCACCGCGCACAACTGACTAAAATTTTGCCAGTTGTGCGCGATGAGGAGTTTTGGCTCTGTGAATATGTTGAATGACTATTTTATACGATTAAACTAACAACATTACTCTGTAGTTGTCCTGTCGTGGGCCCGTCCCATCGCCAAGCATTGATGATAAAAATAGTCACATCAAATTTTGGTCGCCTTACGAGCCATCGCTTCAAAAAAAGAGCCGTGCTATCTGCACCGCAACATTTTACAGTGCAGACATGGAAACATATGGGGAAGAGACATTTCGTTGTCGTTTATCTTCATCAACGCATGTGAAGCGACACCTCGGCAACAGTTTCTCATCAATGGGACGGGCACAAGACGGGACAGCTCGAGACGGGGCTGCAGTGTGCCCGTGAAGCAAAGGGATGGGCCCGCATCAAATGGGGTGAGTATTTAATTTTTCTTTTTTATGCAATTTATTTTTCTTTCTCTCTCCTTCCTTCTCTCTGCTTCTTCTCGTTCGCTCTCTTCTCTTTCTTCTTCGTTCGTGCTCTCCTTCTCCTCTCTTTTCTTATTTCCAGCGACCCGCGTGTGCGAGGGACTGAGGGGAGGAGCTACGGAGCTAAACGCGTTGGTTCCGTAGAAGAGTAGCATTGGGACGCTACAATCGGCAGTCATGGGTAGAGACATCAGAAATGATCACTCTGGAGGAGCCCCTTCATGCTCTTAATATTCAAGTAGTATTGTCGAAAGTGTCGGGAGTGGTCGGATCAAGATCATTCAAGGTGGTACTGCTCCCACCATTAGGGCAGTTTCGCCGTAGCTCGGACAAGTATGAATGGTTGAGGGTCGGGCCAGGCTTGCCGGTGCCGCTGAAATTGTAGAGACGGCCGGTGATGAGCTTGCATTGAGCTCTCCCATAGGTGTGGGCTCCTGTTGGAGTTTGAGTAGGTTGTTGAATTAGTATGCATGAATGATCAAGATGTAATATAAATTTGAAAGCAGTGATGATGGTTTGTTTAGGTCTTTACTGTTGTCAGGGTCCTGAGCAGTGGAGCTTAGCTTGCTACTTGGTAGTATGTTGGGGTGTGACGGCTGGTAACTAATATCAAAGGTGGAGTAAAAATTAGGCTTAATATTAGAGGGTATGTCACCGTTTAAGCATCTGGTTGTCCGGATGTCAAGCTCCACGAGTCGAGGTTGGTTGAAGGCAGAGGAAATGCTAAGATGGAGCTGTGGTTGGGAGCTAGCAAACCGAATACAAGGAAGATAGATCGCAACATTCTTCCTCCTCTCTTTCTTCTTCTTCTTCTTCTTCTTCTTCTTCTCGCTTGCTGCCTCTTCATTCACTCTGTTTTTCTTTTTTGATACTGTGATTGAAGCATGATGGGTTCATTTTTGTTTTTAGTATATAGTGGAATGTGAAGTTAATGGAAGTGTGTTGTGTTAGGAGTAGGTGAACTTTTGATCGGGTGCTTTATTTTTTTATTTTGTTTTTCTTTTGGAGATTTTCAGTTCTTAATGCACTATCTTCTTTTTTTGGGTTTTTTATTTCTTTCTTTCATTCTTTTTTGGTTATGGGCAAAGCATTTTGGGCATTCATTCTTTCGTAATTATTTTGTTTATGGTGTCAAATTTAAATTTAATACGCAGTGGACTACTGAATGTAATATTTCTGTAGCTCATTGATTTTTGTTTTTTTATCTATATTTGCTTTAAATAAGCAAGACCATACACATATTTTGGTATTATTTTTCACGAATATATTTTCGCAATGCCTAATAATGCATGTGCATTTCTGTTTTCTAAAGCTACATTAAACTCCAGGCATGAAGAACAAGAAGGTGACACTGGACTTGTTAGTTAAAAGCGACAGAATTTATTTCCGAACCAACCCACTATGATCTTGTTAGTTTACAATCACCACACTGGACTTCTAATAGCAGCACATATAGGTCATTGGCTAGAAAACTTGTTCCTCATCGCGTTATAAAGAGAGAGAGTGTGTCAATCTCATTCAATGCTGAAGTTCCACTTGGATGCACAATAACATATGTAATTAACAAACACAAATTTGTTAAAAAAAATAAACATATATTCATGAATAAATTTTTTTGAAAGTGAGAACTCTATTTACCTTATTCCGTGGGAGCGTTTGCCGTTGTGCTTTGCGAACCCATTCAAGCTCTGCTAAAACCATCTTCCAATTCTATTTCACAAACGATGTAGTAGGATATTCAATGAAAATGTTATTTGAATGAATCATCTCAAATTTTTATATCACCTCAAAAATTTTTTTCCATTATTCCTTGCCTCGGTATAATTTATTGGTCTTTTTTCAATTTTCTGAAAATAATAATAAGAAATAATTATTAATTAAAATATATTATAATATGAAAAAGATTACATATGTAATGACAATCATACCTTATCCTACCAAATTCTCTTATAATAACGTCATTTAACATTTATATTATGGTTCTGAAGCAAGTTAACCTATAAATATATAAGCATGATTAGAAAACAAATGAGAGCACTTATTGTATAAGAATGATTAGTGCCTTACAGTTTTACACAAATCAACATCATTCGCAGCATCCATCAGTATAAAAATACAAAACCATATTTTAACAAATTACTCATTTTGGAATAAATTAAAGAAATCATAAACTGATATTAACTAAAGTTAAACATTATTACATAGCAATAAAGAGTAATGCATGTCCATATTAGGAAGCTTAAGATCGTATGATAATGTTGCACCTCTATATTAGAAACCAATTGATAAAGATTGATTTTAAATAATTTCTACATACAACCCCTACCAACATATTGCAATCATAAACCAAACCAATTTGCCTAACCCAAAATCCATACCCGAAAACCCTAACCCTAACCCTAACATAACCAATTGCAGCCATGCTGTTCTCCACAACACAGTGCTGAACCATAAAATCGTTAACGGGCAGTAATTAAATTTTAAATAAAACTGCTTGATTAAGATAGTAAAGAAATGGACATATTTTACATTCACCTAAATCTATAAATACATCTTGGGTTGCTACATTTGTATTAATATGTAATAAAGATCTAAAGTGATGCATCCTTTGTACGTAAGGAGTCTCCTATCCGCTAGCATATGCATAGTGATATCTTTTCCAATGCAGAGAAACGGGTGGTATTGGTGAGCCTTCATGCATGATGACCTGCAAACATGATGAAAAGATTATATATAATTCAAAAGAAATCCTTAATAGTCATAAGATTAATAACATTTTAAAAATACCTTTACAAAATGATTATTCTGCACAAAACCGATCTCGATAATTTTTTGTTCTTCGGGCGGTGGCGGTGCATCTCTCAATGGAAGAAATGCCATGCACAGATGGTTCGATAAATGGACGACGACTACATTATATCTTCAAGCAATCAAATGACCCATATCGGGCATGGTCATCCATTTATCGAAGGGTGCTACCGTGGGTTTGGGCATATGAAGTATATTTCAAATCTCGTTAGCACGGTCAGCCCCAAACAATTCAATGTAATCATTATGCCAATAGATCAACTCATCGAGTAGATCCCGCCTTATTTGAAACCAATTGCCCTCACCGACCAAGCTTACCCACTCTGCAATGACTCGAAATCCGCAATTGCCATCAGGCATTACATCAATAATATTTTCAATATAAGGAACAAATTGTTCAGGAAACCATTCAGAGTATGGTATTTTCTTACGTTTCAACGATTTCACTGACACGTCGATTAAAGGAGCAGGAACACTATCATACACTGCATCGATGTGTTCGAAGTACGAAGGATTCTGTTTGGTTGATCTGTCAACTTTAGAACGTGGACGGCCTTTCGTTTTAACCCTTTCCGGTGGCGATTGCATTGATGTAGTATCATGATAAGCCAATTCACATACTTTTCCATGAAGGACCCTTTTTCCTGATATATCACAATTATCTAATCGTCTCTGAACAGCCTCTAGGTCTTGAGCCAATGACTAGTGTTCATACTCATCATCATTGCCTCTATTAATAGCCAATTTTTTCCAGTGTGGATGGACAGACGATAAAGGAATCGCCCAACCGAACCTACAAAACTCGGCAAACATATGTGCGCATGGCAGCCCATATGCGTATCTTTTTACGCAACCACAAATAGATGGGTCAATCCCAACATTGCCGACTCTTTGGTACTCCTTGCTGATGTGATGTAGGGCTTCTTTTGACACAAAACCAGTCAAATTTTGGTATTGCACAGTATTAAACTGGTGCTCGACATGAATAATGCTTCTTTGAAATGATCGCGAGATTTTAGTGTGTTGAAGTGTGATTAAAGTTGTCAATTGTTTCCCAAGAATGACAGAAATCACACGTGCGTGCTAGAAGCATCCTCTTCAATGTGTGTTGTGAGCACCCTCGGCCCTTCATGTGCATGTAAAATGAACTTGTTACAATATTCAATTTAAATATGTGTTAATATGTGAAAAACATTAGACATACCTGTTTGTTGTTATGTTGCCGAGGTGCATCACTCTGTTGGTCCAGGCGCCCACAAATCTCTCCTTATATGGCAGCCATGTTTCGCATATGTAACTTAGCAACTTTTTGGAACTCGGCATATTCTTGTACTATATGCTCCAACTGGTTTCAAATTCTTCATCATTCGAAGAGTTCAAAATTGCTTCCCATGATTTAGTCACCGACTCCCACAAATCTTTGGGTTTCACATATTTCTTGATTCTTGTTTGGACATTGCTACAAATATACCACCGGCATAGTAAGTGTGTTGCTGATGGAAACACGAGTTGCACAGCAGTCAACAGAGCTAAGTCTCTATCGGTGACGATCACAAGCTGTAACGCCACGCTCCCCAGGATATCCTAAGAAGCGAGTGTTACGGAGAGAAATACGAAATACAAACAAAAGCAGGTCAACTGCGCACTGCTGGAGTAGCACCTGTAATGTTCCTAACCATAGACAACAAATAACCAAAGAACAACACGGAATAACAACAATACCAACCAGAGTACAACACTAAAGTACGTCATCCACAATGTACATACTGCAATAACTGATACACCATCTCAGTTCTACCTCACAAGTAAACCCCAAGTACAACAACTCTCTATCTGCTCTCCTCTCTCCACCCCACACTCTCAACTCTGCCACTGGACTCCACTGCTCCCCCTGCTATCGACTCCAAGAACCAACACCTGTAAAGTCAACGGGGGCACGTCAACGCGTGTCCCAGTAAGATATCCCAACTCCACGTAGTATATCATTTACATGCATGAGCTACTATGCATGGAATATGACATATATGACCATATCATGCAAGGGAAGACGTAGCTACATAATATGAAGGCAATCGTAGGAAAACATACCTGCTACACTGGTGTGTTGCTGCAAAAGAGAGTTAGTACTACGAATCATATATAAAGTAAAAGAGTCACAGCATGGGCCAAGAAGGAAATACACAAGGTGACACCAAAAAGGAATTACACAAGTAAACAACATTTACTAATGCTACAAAATAATGAGTGTTATCAATTAAATCGTTTGTTAGCGTTTTGGAACCTAGGTAGTGGGTAGGACCCTTTTGGGACTGGACCTCCCTCCCCCCAGTTGGGGTGGGACTGGAACTCCCCCAGACATGCTATGGACTGAGCCAAGCATGCAATGCTGTTAACAAAGGAGCCATTTTCCCCAATCCTCCTTATATCCGCCACTCCCCGCCTCATGGGCTACGTCAGGAGTGCAAACCACAACCGGTCCATCCCTCATGTCCACCTACTACTTTGGTTCCCCCAAACCCCTTGTCACCCTCCTTTAAGAGGACTGATTCATTTAACGAATTTGTTTAATCATCATATCAACAATGTGGGAGTCATGTATGCATGGCTTCACAAATTCTCATAACAAAATGGGTCATGCACCAAAGCGTCATGCCCTTCATCCCAGTCACATCAATTCATCAACATATAATAGCTGAAGCCATGCCATACATGCCCCCCAGACATCATACATCCATATTTTAATTCATTCTACGAACATACATAAGACCACATCTCTCATTTCCATGAATTTCTTTCATTGAGGCATTTCATCGAACATATGACGGGCATCATACACATGACCAAAATTTCTTTAGAAATGGATAACAAGAACTCACTTTCATATAGCAATATTAAGGAATAACATGTAAACATGGAATTGAAAACAAAACACAATTTGAAACATCACAAAACAGTTCAATTTGCTGAAAATTACCAGCAGTCATAAACAACAGCAGAAATCAGCAATTTCTAATGCGAATTTGGCAAAGTTTTATCAATGAAAGTTGTAGATATGGAATTTTTGTATTTTCACACCAAATTTCAAAAAATAATATGACATGTGTGATTTATTGTGCCCAGTTTAGTAACAGATGTATATTCTGCAGAAAAACAGAAACATTGCACCAACTTAATCAGTGATTTAATCCTATTTACAATCAGATCTGGGTGAAATAAAAAATATGGCATTGTGTATCTTGAAGAGTAGTTGTCCAAAATGTCCTAAAACACCTAATTTCATCAAGTAAAGAGGTGGTAATCACCATTTTAGTGCAGGGTATCAAAACTGCCAGAATTTCGATATGTTGCAGAAAAAGCTCTATTGCTCCTAGTTTTCGAATTGAACATATATTATATCTTATATGATTTTGGAGTAGGATTTCGAGATCTACATGACTATAATTATTTCAGATTTTTCCTTTCATCCAGTTTGATCAGAAATCACGGCTAACTAGTAGACAGATTTGCTGAAATTTCAAAAACAGATCCAACATCACAAAGACAAGATTTTTCTATAAATAACTTGCATGAAAGAATATACTAAGTGGAGATGGATATCCTACCTCTTGAGAAGCTCCTTTTATAAGCCCTCAAACTCTTCTCAAAGCCCTCCATCATTCATGCTAGAATCCTCCTTCAAAAGCCATTAACTCCTTTCCTCCTCTCTTCATCTTTTCTTTTGGATTTTCCCCTCCCCTTCTCCCTTCTTTCTTTCTTTCTTTCTCTTTATTTTCCCTTTTTTCTCCTCTTTTTTTGTTGATGGGTTTCATTCGGCCAAAATGGGGACAATGGAGAAAAGAAACATGAGAAGAAGATGAAGAAGAAAGGAGAAGAAAGGAGAAGAAAGGAGAAGGGTTTTTTTCTTAAACAAAATTAAATGAAAGTCTCTTTCTAAAATCCACTCTAATTACAAGTTGTCATTCCCTCACTTTTCATCTTACTATGCACACAAACCTATGCCTAAGTACAAGTATGCCACTACCTTACACACACCCTGTTTTACTATACACTCATCTCTCTCTAATATTACGAAAATGCCACTACCCTAACCCTTTTCACACTAATCCCTCTACACCAATCCTACACACCCATGCACGCACATACATACATCATCATACACACACATTCAATAGTAATCAAATATTATAAACTGTATACACCACTCCTAATTGCAAGTGTGTCATTTCCATGCACACCCACTTTGTTATACACACAACCAACTAATTACAACAATGCCATCTTCACTATGAATAATAATACTACCACTACTAATACACATATCATCACTAACACTCAAAACATCACCATATAAATCAACATTAGTAACTAATGCACTTCCGTATACACTACAATACATTTTATCAAGCACATGTACATCCAGGACATCCTTATTCAAGCAACCATATGTATACTAATAACACATTCATATAGGCATACATCCATCCATATAGGCATACATATA
Organism: Scilla litardierei; assembly: GCA_030789695.1. Classification (NCBI taxonomy): domain Eukaryota; kingdom Viridiplantae; phylum Streptophyta; class Magnoliopsida; order Asparagales; family Asparagaceae; genus Scilla; species Scilla litardierei. The sequence continues at coordinate 115,819,716 of CM061130.1, forward strand.
AGCAACCAATAGATAATTACTATACACACTACATATCTACTATTCACACAACACACATACACACATGTATATACGCATACTCACATTCTGAAGCACAAACATGTACACCCTACCGTACATGGCAACTAGGCCATTACATTCTACCCACCTTAAAATCAAGTCCGTCCTCGGACTTGCTTGACTAAAAGCCAACTTACAGATGGACAGACCAAGTCATTAAAGTCACTCTACCCCCGGTATACATACATTATAGAAAAAGCAATGCATACTTATATTCATGCACTTACACATATCAAATAGTTGTACACATACAAATACTCATACATATATACACATTTACACGCATGTCCATGCTAACATTATTACACACCTACCACATATCTTTGCAAAGATAATCACACGTACCGTATGTACATACACACAAGAATACACAAACATGATAAACCATACATGGCTAATACACTACAACAAATACACATCTATTCATAGACATAGACATACAACCATGTATGTCTCCTAGGATACATCCAAACATACATATATATACATCATCACATATGGGCATGCAACACAATACAACACTATACCCCTACTACTAAAGATAAGGCATCTGTATCCATACTATGTAAGTGGATATAGCACATATCTACTCATGCATGGGCACACACCCATGCACGCTAATATACAAATCATACCAGTATACACGTATGTTTAACTATAAGCACACATATCACTATATACATAACACCCTCTATTCATAACTTTCCTAACATACCATTACCAACATAAACAAGTAGATTCAATGATCTATACACCCCTTAGTAGATGGCTACACACCAACACCCACATGCACATATATCCCTCCAATCGTATAGCTACCAATACAAACATACAAGCATGTTCAATCACATATATCCATGTGTACAGATCACCTATAGTACCACATATGCATATGCAAAGGGATAAACAAGCATGCTATGCACACATACCAAGAGCATGCCCACTTATACATATGTGGGACACATAGATCCCTGGATCCATACATACTGACTATATATATCACACAATATATATCACACTATATATAAATACGCTTACTACATACATCTCAATCAATACAATCGCTCTATTATACCTACATCTGACAGTGCAACCACATACTAACACATACACTTATAATATCACATACCAACATATAGTCACACAGGTAGCTAAGGTAGTAGCATATACAAATATGTATAGCCACAGATACACACATGAGTATAACACACAGATATACTCGATAACAGACATACAATACTTGTATATCCATGCAAACACATAACCGCATACACATATCTATATGTCGAACTAACTACCCAAATTTATCCTCAGGAACGCTAAACCTCGAGCTTCTAATGTCAGGGCTTTATCCCAAGGCTAAACACCTACTCACCTTAAGATTCAACTACCCTGGAAACACTACACGTACTACCCTTACACAGCCGCAGTGCGATGACCTGCATGGGCCATCAAAAATGTAACGCCTCGCTCCCCAGGATACCCTGAGAAGCGAGTGTTACGGAGGAAAATACGAAATACAAACAAAAGCAGGTCCACTGCGCACTGCTGGATTAGCACCTGTAATGTTCCTAACCACAAACAACAAATAACCAAAGAACAACACAGAATAACAACAACACCAACCAGAGTACAACACTAAAGTACATCATCCACATGTACATACTGCAATAACTGATACACCATCTCAGTTCTACCTCACAAGTAAACCCCAAGTACAACAACTCTCTATCTGCTCTCCTCTCTCCACCCCACACTCTCAACTCTGCCACTGGACTCCACTGCTCCCCCTGCTACCGACTCCAAGAACCAACACCTGTAAAGTCAACGGGGGCACGTCAACGCGTGTCCCAGTAGGATATCCCAACTCCACGTAGTATATCATTTACATGCATGAGCTACTATGCATGGAATATGACGTATAGGACCATATCATGCAAGGGAAGACGTAGCTACATAATATGAAGGCAATCGTAGGAAAACATACCTGCTACACTGGTGTGTTGCTGAAAAAGAGAGTTAGTACTACGAATCATATATAAAGTAAAAGAGTCACAGCATGGGCCAAGAAGGAAATACACAAGGTGACACCAAAAAGGAATTACACAAGTAAACAACATTTACTAATGCTACAAAATAATGAGGGTTATTAATTAAATCGTTTGTTAGAGTTTTGGAACCTAGGTAGTGGGTAGGACCCTTTTGGGACTGGACCTCCCTCCCCCCAATTGGGGTGGGACTGGAACTCCCCCAGACATGCTATGGACTGAGCCAAGCGTGCAATGCTGTTAACAAAGGAGCCATTTTCCCCAATCCTCCTTGTATCCGCCACTCCCCGTCTCATGGGCTACGTCAGGAGTGCAAACCACAACCGGTCCATCCCTCATGTCCACCTACTACTTTGGTTCCCCCAAACCCCGTGTCACCCTCCTTTAAGAGGACTGATTCATTTAACGAATTTGTTTAATCATCATATCAACAATGTGGGAGTCATGTATGCATGGCTTCACAAATTCTCATAACAAAATGGGTCATGCACCAAAGTGTCATGCCCTTCATCCCAGTCACATCAATTCATCAACATATAATAGCTGAAGCCATGCCATACATGCCCCCCCCAGACATCATACATCCATATTTTAATTCATTCTACGAACATACATAAGACCACATCTCTCATTTCCATGAATTTCTTTCATTGAGGCATTTCATCGAACATATGACCGGCATCATACAAATGACCACAATTTCTTTAGAAATGGATAACAGGAACTCACTTTTATATAGCAACATTAAGCAATAACATGTAAACATGGAATTGAAAACAAAACACGATTTGAAACATCACAAAACAGTTCAGTTTGATGAAAATTACCAGCAGTTATAAACAATAGCAGAAATCAGAAATTTCTAATGCGAATTTGGCAAAAGTTTATAAACGAAAATTGTAGATATGGAATTTTTATATTTCCACACCAAATTTCAGAAAATAATATGACATGTGTGATTTATTGTGCCCAGTTTAGTAACAGATGTCTATTCTGCAGAAAAACAGAAACATTGCAGCAACTTAATCAGTGATTTAATCCTATTTACAATCAGATCTGGGTGAAATAAAAAATATGGTATTGTGTATCTTGAAAAGTAGTTGTCCAAAATGTCCTAAAACACCTAATTTCATCAAGTAAAGAGGTGGTTATCACCATTTTAATGCAGGTTATCAAAACTGCCAGAATTTCGATATGTTGCAGAAAAAGCTCTATTGCTCCTAGTTTTCGAATTGAACATATATCATATCTTATATGAATTTGGGGAAGGATTTTGAGATCTACATGACTATAATTATTTCAGATTTTTCCTTTCATCCGGTTTGATCAGAAATCACGGCTAACAAGTAGACAGATTTGCTGAAATTTCAAAAACAGATCCAACATCACAAAGACAAGATTTTTCTATAAATAACATGCATGAAAGAGTATACTAAGTGGAGATGGATATCCTACCTCTTGAGAAGCTCCTTTTATAAGCCCTCAAACTCTTCTCAAAGCCCTCCATCATTCATGTTAGAATCCTCCTTCAAAAGCCATTAACTCATTTTCTCCTCTCTCCATCTTTTCTTTTGGATTTTCCCCTCCCCTTCTCCCTTCTTTCTTTCTTTCTTTTTCTTTATTTCCCATTTTTTCTCCTCTTTCTTTTTGTGGATGGGTTTCATTCGGCCAAAATGGGGACAATGGAGAAAAGAAACATGAGAAGAAGATGAAGAAGAAAGGAGAAGAAAGGAGAAGAAAGTAGAAGGGTTTTTTTCTTAAACAAAATCACATGAAAGTCTCTTTCTAAAATCCCCTCTAATTACAAGTTTGCATTTCCCTCACTTTTCATCTTACTATGCACACAAACCTATACCTAATTACAAGTATGCCACTACCTTACACACACCCTGTTTTACTATACACTCATCTCTCTCTAATATTACGAAAATGCCACTACCCTAACCCTTTTCACACTAATCCCTCTACACCAATCCTACACACCCATGCACACACATACATACATCATCATACACACACATTCAATAATAATCAAATATTATAAACTGTATACACCACTCCTAATTGCAAGTGTGTCATTTCCATGCACACCCACTTTGCTATACACAGAACCAACTAATTACAACAATGCCATCTTCACTATGAATAATAATACTACCCCTACTAATACACATATCATCACTAACACTCAAAACATCACCATATAAACCAACATTAGTAACTAATGCACTTCCGTATACACTACAATACATTTTATCAAGCACATGTACATCCAGGACATCCTTATTCAAGCAACCATATGTATACTAATAACACATTCATATAGGCATACATTCATCCATATAGGCATACATATAAGCAACCAATAGATAATTACTATACACACTACATATCTACTATTCACACAACACACATACACACATGTTGTAGTGACCCTGTGCTATGAGGAACAAACACTAGGGGGGTGAATAGTGTTTTATAGAATTATAAGGAATTTACGCCAAATAAAACCCTACTTAACCAACAAATGCGGAATACAATAAGTGAACAACAACGCAAGGAATAAAGCAATGCAAACAAGCAATCTACCCTGGTTCGGTGCCACCCAAGTCTCCCCGACTTGTTACCGGTGCCCTACTCCAGCAACACCCGGATCCCCTCCGGATACTCTAGCAAACCGCTAGAGATTTCCTTTAGCCCACTTGTGGAAAACCTCCAACAAGTGCAATCGACCTACAATCGATGTCCGTGTATCCCACAACCCGGGAACACGCAAAATCCTTAATTCCACAACCTGGGACTAAGCACACTCTCACAAACCGAGAGTAAAACGAAATCTTGACTCCCACAACTTGGGATCAAGCCAATCCTCTCACCACCGTGAGTATACAACAATTAAGAAGTATAAAGAATGAAATATAAAACTTCTTACCACAAAATCCTATGCCTTGAGAAATACTTACCAATTTAGGGTAAGAATGGATTTTGAGGAAGATGAGATCACGAAACCCTAGCTCCACCAAGATGAGCAGCAATAGATGGCTAGGGAGGAGTTGGTGACTTGGATTCAAGCTCTTAGCTTGAGAAGCTCACAAGGAATGAGAATCTCTCTTGAGGAATTGGGCTCAAAGAGTAAGGGAGAGATTCTTGTGAGATGAGAGAGCTTGGAATAGGAGTTGAATGGCTCTCTTCAAAGATGTGAAAATGTCTCTAATTTCAGCCTTGGGTCTCTGGTTAGAAGCACTCAAACTTATATAGGGAAGAGACAAAACGGTCACAAAAATCGTGGCAATAAATGCCCAACGGATCTATTTCTGAAGCTGCTTAATCGGTCTAAGAAGGATCATCAACCGACTAGATTGACAACTAGTCGGTCAGTGAACCTTCTTGGACCGACTAGATGGTTGACAGAGAAGATGGTGAAATCTGGGTAAGAACTAGTCGGTCTAAGAAGGATCATCAACCGACTAGATTGACAACTAGTCGGTCAGTGAACCTTCTTGGACCGACTAGATTGGCTTTTAATGCATTAACCATCCTTCTTGAACCAACTAACTGGTCAACAGTACAAAGGTCGAATTCACAAGGAAAACTAGTCGGTCTGAGAAGAAACACCAACCGACTAGATCGTCATTTAGTCGGTCGGTGAGCCTTCTTGGACTGACTAATTGGTCAACAAATGGTCTTGAATTGATTAGGATAACTAGTCGGTCTGAGAAGGATTTCCAACCGACTAAATCGTCATCTAGTCGGTCGGTGAACCTTCTTGGACCGACTAATTGACCAACAGTGAATGTGCTGAATTAAGAAAGGATATCTAGTCGGTTCAAGAAGGATTTCCAACCGATTAGATCGTCATCTAGTCGGTTGGTTCTTCTTCTTGAACCAACTAAGATGCATATGAAGCCGTGAAATGAAACGATAGGCTACGGGAAAGTTTCTAATGGCTTCTAAGGCAATCCTAGAGATACGATATGAAAGTTATGAAGATTTCTAGGCAAGTACTACTCAAGGCTTAACATTGTACTAAACCGAAGCTAGAAGACAATATAAATAACATGACAAACCGTCTTCGAAGCTTCAACATGGAGAATCCGAATCCCTTGACTTCATGAATACTCCTTGAGCTTCAACAAATCTCCAGGCACAACGATCACGCGTTCTGAGGAAGTCTTGGGACGTCGCTTGAGATGAACAAATTACTTTGGCGACGATCTCCATAATTCTTCATGGACTTGAGTCTTTTAGTTGATTGACTTGAATATCTTCAACGTCATGGTCTTCGAAGCTTTTGACTCATCCATTTCCTTTCTTCTCTTTGGATTGAATCTCCATTCATTTGTTGATGCCATTGGCTTGAGGTTGAAGTAGCCTTTGAGTTCTTCAAGCCAATGCTTCACCTTTGTTGATCTACCAAGTCCTCCACTTGAATCAACACGTGTAGTCACTTTTGATCTTCTTGAATCTAATTGGTGACTTTTTAGCTAACTGCAATCACAAGAGTTAGTCACAATGATTTGTGTTTGATCATCGTCAAAATCAAGGTGGAGAGTCCAATACTCAACATTCTCCCCTTTTTGATGATGACAAACCAAATATAAACAAAACAAATAATTGTGCATTAAATATACTTACTCCCCCTGCAATGATGCCAATCAAGTTAATATCAATAATCAATAGCATCATTCAGCAGTTAATAGTGTATGTATCACATGAGGTTGTGTATATATCGCATGAATGACCAGAAATAATATGCATACACAACTCAAATCATATAGGTGATACACATCATAAACATGAGCATGATTACCAACATAAATATAATGTAATCAATATAAACCAATGTAATCACCAATGCTCCCCCTGAATCATATACATGAATGATCATACATAAAGTCTATATGATTCAAGGTAATGTTTAACACTCAACATTTAATAAGCACATCCTTTGTTTATTTCTCTCCCCCTTTTTCATAAACAAAAAGATATGGGAGTATAGAAACAACAAATGCAACAATAGACTAGAAAACATAAAGCATATGTTAGAAAAGTGATATCAATTGTAGAGATGGGGGTATATCTAATGTAGAGATATCAATTGTAAAGTTCTCTAATGTAAAGTTACCAATAGAAAACTAGATATCAAAATAAAGATATCAAAAGTAAGAGCACATATCCAACAATAACTCAACCACCCTCAATTATCACAAAAAGATAAGCAAAAAGCATATGTGATAAAAGATTGCAATAGATACTAATTGTAAAGAGTAGTGTGAGCAGTGTTAGAAAAGTGACAATTGCAAAAGTCATGACATCACTTGTGAAAGAAAAACAAGTGATCAAATATTGTCAAATACCCAAACAAACTCAATTATCACAAAATTTATAACATTAAGCATAATGTGATCGACTGTCCTTGAGCAATGAGCATGACAAATGACATGAACATGATTAAATACATCATGGTGGAATCAAAATCATCATATTAACATAGATCAATATTTTAGCAAATTGAGTGCATGGAAAACAATTCTATGTTTTCATACAAACAAAGCTATCAAATCAATATAATCGTCGAGCGACGAAGTAAATATCAGATACCAATTGTGGAAATATCATTTATAACCATGTGTACAAAGTCATGTTATTAAATAATAACACAAATTAAGTAAAATGGCATGAGAAATCAATTGTAGACATACCAAATCATCTCCAAAGTATCTCCAGCTAACCTCCACAAAGCATCTCCAAAAGTAAGCATACCAAATATAAGTGAAGTGTGCGATGTGGGGTGACAAGGTGACACAATGAAAATGAATATCAATATCTATATCATGCAAAAGTGTTATGTCAAAATAGAGATAGTAACTTCATAAAGCGTATGGCATACACAAATCTAGTACACTAGGACACTCATTGAAATAATGTTCAAAAGAACCATAATATTAGCATGCATTCCAGAAGAGATACTCACATATTGAGTCAAAGATAAGCATGGAATGCCATGAGCATGTAAAGATGATATCCAATATCAATAGTCTAACAATTGTAAATATGATACCAAATGTAAGTATGATATGTAGATATGATACCAAATGTAGTCTAACAAAGTATGCAGAGTAGGCACAAAATGTCAAGATTATGAAAACACTTGAAAAAGAAACCAAGTGAACAAATAGAGACAAGATCTCATCCTAGCTCAATTATCACAAAGGATTCAACATGAAGCATAATGTGACAAAACATCTTTTGAGCAAAAGCATGAAGATAGTCTATGAATAAAGTTATCATGAACATCGCAAGCATGCATACCAATTGTGCGAATAGAATAAAAACTTGAGTAAGCACAATATAGTCGAAGGTAGCATCAAAGAAGTCATAGTGCATCAAGATATATTCATGGAAGAATATCTATGACAGAATATACATATCATCAAACACAACTTATATGATCTTGTATAGCAAAAATTATCTCTAACATATCATAAAAACATGAGCTTGAGATGAGAGATAATCAATGCGAAAAATATAGCATGAAGATCACTAACCAATATGCATGAGTGTTATGTCACTTGTGAAAATATCATACATGAGAGATTTAGCTATAGACATGAAATATCTCTTGAATAAAATTATAGCTAAACATCAGTCATGAAGTAATTAAAATGACAAGTAACATACATTGATCACACCAAATCATATCAATGCGTCTCATAAAGATAATCATACAAACTATGAGAAAAGTATGAGATGTGTGGTGATACAATGAACAAATACACATAAATATCCTAAATCATTAATCTTATACATGACATGAATTATGTATAACGTGATGAAGTATAGCATGCCATAAAGAAATGAAAGATTCTACTAGAATGGTATGACAGATCATGATATGGTCTAAATAATCCATGAATATAGTCATCAATGAGAATTAGTTACAAGTTGTAGAATCAAAGCAACAATGAATCTAAAATGAAAGAATTGAAAAGTTTTCAATGAAGGTTAAGATCAATATACTTAATACAATCTAATAAGCAAGCAAGCATGTCATACACATCAGTTATCATAACCATAACATATAACAAACTTCATGAGGATGTGACAAGAATGAGCTAATGAAGAAGTATGCTATATTACACAAATCGAATATATTAAAATACCAATTGAAAACATGGTAGTCAAACCAATATATTAAAATACCAATTGTACAAAACTCATACTTACAACCATTTAGCTCTCCATATATGTGTGCATCTCCAATGCACCATCCTTTCCTTTGAATTGATCCATCATTTGTAAACCAAGGAGAGTGTAGGGTAGGGATCTTGCACAACAATCTGACAATTCAACAATTGGTGGTATCCAAAAACTTTTTGGATCCAATAGGTTAAGAAACAAAATCAAGTAGTCCAGTAACCAATCATTTACCAATAGTAAATAACACTCATCAATAGAAATGCATGACATGCATTGATAAGAGTTATTATAATCACGAAAATCATACATATAAAGAATTAACAATTCTAAATCATTAGAAATTAGAAACACCTAGACTAATAATTTCTATGCATATGATTTAGTCAAGCAATCATCATTATGAATACACACATCTAATACAATAGTGTGTGCAAGAAAGATTCCTCATTCAATATGCATATGTGCACAAAATAAACATTCACGTCACACGCATATTGAAGGAAGGCATGAAAAGTAATACCACAAAGAGTGTGCATGAAAAGCATAAAGTATTAATTTTCAAAACCAAATTTCTTTTTCCTTTGGCATATCAACAAGATAGAAAATCACCAAGGATTAGAGAAATCAACTAATCTATATGCACAACATAATATGAGAGAAATGTAATGGCATATAATGATGTTGGGGGTAATGGACGAACTCAACTAATCTGATACCAAATGTAATGTCCTGATAGCAATCAAACATGTCATACTCCCTCAAAATAATACAAACTAAACAAACTTGGGAGTAGAGGACGAACTCACATATAAATATGGGTACAAAAAGTAATCATACAAGCATGGTACCCAAGCAATAAAACACAATATGAGTCGCATGAGAATATGTCATTCCTAATATACGATTTTATATGTGTGTTCATACCATGCCTAGAAACAATCTTAGGAATCCAAAAGATAATGATTTGGGATTCTTAAGAAGAGGTTGTGTAGTGGCATGAGTATGAAGTTGGGATGCACTCTTGTGAAGTGGAACATAAATATAAACGTGTCCCGTGTGTGAAACATGCAAATGAACATTAGTTCTAATATGAAAATTTTTAAGCCACATGTTATAAATAATCCTCGAATAAACATATGAGTAAGGATTTTGAATACACAATGCACATCAGTCAAGAATTTGACACACATGAAATACATAGACATGAGTGACATACAAGACATATAAAATGCAAACATAGGATATGCATTAGATAGTCTCAAATAGAGAATGACATCTACATGCATCCAACACACATGGATACCAAATGTAAGAATATACTTACATCATTAAGCTCCCCCTACTTTGGTGCATCACTTAAGCACCAACAACTCCATTTGAATGAAAATCTTTGCAAATCAAGGAGTTGGTAGGGTTGGTATCCCAATGTGGATTGAACCTAGAAAACATAATTTTGGTATCCAAAAACCTTTTTGGATCCTATGGGTTAGTCAACAAGTTTAACAAACTAAATTCAAATTAATATAAGCCATATCTTAGTGTAATCATACATAATATTAATGAAACATGTAATCATGTTACAAGATAAATATTTAAACAAATACGTGCATATACCAATTATACCAAAAATAAGTGTATATATATATATTATAATCCAAACGCATGACATGTATCACATGCAACAAAACATGAATATGAGCCAACGCATGTGTTGCAAGAAGAAATATTAAATATTCTAATATGAAAATCATAAACACACTGATTTACAAATAATTATGCAATGGAAATTAAATTCAATATGAATTTACGTTTCTAATCACACATGAGCATGTAAGGCCATAATGCAAACAAAAGATAAATCAATTCTTAACACAAATGCTTTGGTACCCATAAAATGAATATAAACTTATGGTACCAAGCAAAGAAGGGTCAATGAAAACTAACCCTTTGGAAGCCACGTCCAAGAGGACCGTGATTTCCCAACATAATCATCATTCAAGATAATATCAGTAATATACGATTGCACATACATATCCTTAGCATGAATGCTAGTGTTCTTCGGACCCCAAATAGTGTATGGTTTGGGTATCCTCTTCCTAGTGGTTGCATGCACAAAAGGTTGATCTCTACGTGGTGCATGTGGCCTAGGAACATGAGATCTAGCAAGAGCATGAGGAACATTGGTTGTGCTAAAGCATGATGATGTGCATATGATTCATGGTGTGGTGTTGCATACATACGTGGATGAATATGTGGTGTATATGCATGAGGATGATCATGAGAATAAGCATGCACATGTGGATGTGATGTGTGATCATAAGCATGTGAAGGTGCATGAGCATGAGTACGTGCATGAGCGTGTATCAAATGTGTGTTTGCACGTGCTCGTGGGTGTGGAACATAAAAACCATCATTTGTAGAAATGTGAGGAGTGGATGCATTCTTACGTGTATTGGTGTACATGAAAGCATGTCCCTTCATTTGATGTCCACCCAAAGTGGGTTTCTTTCCAAAGGAGGGAGGAATAGGAGTGGTGGTTTCCTTGGTAGTAGAACTACCCAAGTTGTTATAGACACCACTCGTGGATGCACCGGAGGATGGCCTCACTAAATCTATAGTTGCTTTACTATAGGAGGTGCGTGCATTCAAGATGGATGCATGTGCGGTGAGCTCGTGCACTTGGGATTTGAGATTCTCATTCTCAATGCCCAAACAAATGTTTTGAGATTGAAGATTTTTAATCTCAAGATCGTTACTATCCACAATGAAAACACGATCAAGTTGAGATTTGAGGGACTCCACCTCATTTCTCAACATGCCATTTTGAGTAAGCAAACTTGCTTTCTCAATAGCGAGTGTCTCAACAATGGTGTCATTGTTAGAGGTGCCACATGAAGATGTGTTAGAGAGACTAGTAATCGTATTCTTAGCATCACAATATTTATGCATAAGCTTTTGATATTTATCAAATAATTGCTTAAGCTCAATTTTAAGATCATCCGTTGTTACCTCTTCATCGTCGCTATCGCTTTCACTTGAATCGCTTGCTTCGTCACTAAAGTCGTACTCTCGTGCCATCAAACCCATAAATGAATCTCTTTTATCATTGAGGAAGAACACTCCGAAGTGGACTCTTCTTGCTCCGCTAGCATGTGCCATATTTGATATGTCGTTGTTGCCTTGGACACATGCATAAGAATATCATAAGTTAAATAATCAAGCAAGAGATCCATTACCTCTTGATGTTTCTTCACCAATTCTTTTTGCTCATTTGTCCATTTATGTACGGAAGTGGTAGGTGCGTGAAAGGGCTTCTCCACAAGCTTCCAATAATCCTCATCGATGGATTGAATATGAGTCTTCATCTTCACACACCAAATTTGATAATTGGGCCCGAGGAGATATGGTGGAAGAGTGCATCGAGTGTTGTTGTTGTTGGTTGCCATAGCTATAACCTCGCTTTGATACCAATTGTAGTGACCCTGTGCTATGAGGAACAAACACTAGAGGATGGATGAATAGTGTTTTATAGAATTATAAGGAATTTACGAAAAATAAAACCCTACTTAACCAACAGATGCGGAATACAATAAGTGAAGAACAACGCAAGGAATAAAGCAATGCAAACAAGCAATCTACCCTGGTTCGGTGCCACCCAAGTCCCCCGACTTGTTACCGGTGCCCTACTCCAGCAACACCCGGATCCCTCCGGATACTCTAGCAAACCGCTAGAGATTTCCTTTAGCCCACTTGTGGAAAACCTCCAACAAGTGCAATCGACCTACAATCGATGTCCGTGTATCCCACAACCCGGGAACACGTAAAATCCTTAATCGCATAACCTGGGACTAAGCACACTCTCACAAACCGAGAGTAAAACGAAATCTTGACTCCCACAACTTGGGATCAAGCCAATCCTCTCACCACCGTGAGTATACAACAATTAAGAAGTATAAAGAATGAAATATAAAACTTCTTACCACAAAATCCTATGCCTTGAGAAATACTTACCAATTTAGGGCGAGAATGTATTTGAGAAGATGAGATCACCAAACCCTAGCTCCACCAAGAAGAGCAGCAATAGATGGCTAAGGAGGAGTTGGTGACTTGGATTCAAGCTCTTAGCTTGAGAAGCTCACAAGGAATGAGAATCTCTCTTGAGGAATTGGGCTCAAAGAGTAAGGGAGAGATTCTTGTGAGATGAGAGAGCTTGGAATAGGAGTTGAATGGCTCTCTTCAAAGATGTGAAAATGTCTCTAATTTCAGCCTTGGGTCCCTGGTTAGAAGCACTCAAACTTATATAGGGAAGAGACAAAACGGTCACAAAAATCGTGGCAATAAATGCCCAACGGATCTATTTCTGAAGATGCTTAATCGGTCTAAGAAGGATCATCAACCGACTAGATTGACAACTAGTCGGTCAGTGAACCTTCTTGGACCGACTAGATGGATGCCAGAGAAGATGGTGCAATTTGGGTAAGAACTAGTCGGTCTAAGAAGGATCATCAACTGACTAGATTGACAACTAGTCGGTCAGTGAACCTTCTTGGACCGACTAGATTGGCTTTTAATGCATTAACCATCCTTCTTGAACCAACTAACTGGTCAACAGTACAAAGGTCGAATTCACAAGGAAAACTAGTCGGTCTAAGAAGAAACACCAACCGACTAGATCGTCATTTAGTCGGTCGGTGAGCCTTCTTGGACTGACTAATTGGTCAACAAATGGTCTTGAATTGATTAGGATAACTAGTCGGTCTGAGAAGGATTTCCAACCGACTAAATCGTCATCTAGTCGGTCGGTGGACCTTCTTGGACCGACTAATTGACCAACAGTGAATGTGCTGAATTAAGAAAGGATATCTAGTCGGTTCAAGAAGGATTTCCAACCGATTAGATCATCATCTAGTCGGTTGGTTCTTCTTCTTGAACCAACTAAGATGCTTATGAAGCCATGAAATGAAACGATAGGATACGGGAAAGTTTCTAATGGCTTCTAAGGCAATCCTAGAGATACGATATGAAAGTTATGAAGATTTCTAGGCAAGTACTACTCAAGGCTTAACATTGTACTAAACCGAAGCTAGAAGACAATATAAATAACATGACGAACCGTCTTCGAAGCTTCAACATGGAGAATCCGAATCCCTTGACTTCATGAATACTTCTTGAGCTTCAACAAATTTAGTTGAATGACTTGAATATCTTCAACGTCATGGTCTTCGAAGCTTTTGACTCATCCATTCCTTTCTTCTCTTTGGATTGAATCTCCATGCATTTGTTGATGCCATTGGCTTGAGGTTTGAAGTAGCCTTTGAGTTCTTCAAGCCAATGCTTCACCTTTGTTGATCTACCAAGTCCTCCACTTGAATCAACACGTGTAGTCACTTTTGATCTTCTTGAATCTAATTGGTGACTTTTTAGCTAACTGCAATCACAAGAGTTAGTCACAATGATTTGTGTTTGATCATCGTCAAAAATCAAGGTGGAGAGTCCATACTCAACATTCTCCCCCTTTTTGATGATGACAAACCAAATATAAACAAAACAAATAATTGTGCATTAAATATACTTACTCCCCTGCAATGATGCCATCAAGTTAATATCAATAATCAATAGCATCATTCAGCAGTTAATAGTGTATGTATCACATGAGGTTGTGTATATATCGCATGAATGACCAGAAATAATATGCATACACAACTCAAATCATATAGGTGATACACATCATAAACATGAGCATGATTACCAACATAAATATAATGTAATCAATATAAACCAATGTAATCACCAATGCTCCCCCTGAATCATATACATGAATGATCATACATAAAGTCTATATGATTCAAGGTAATGTTTAACACTCAACATTTAATAAGCACATCCTTTGTTTATTTCTCTCCCCCTTTTTCATAAACAAAAAGATATGGGAGTATAGAAACAACAAATGCAACAATAGACTAGAAAACATAAAGCATATGTTAGAAAAGTGATATCAATTGTAGAGATGGGGGTATATCTAATGTAGAGATATCAATTGTAAAGTTCTCTAATGTAAAGTTACCAATAGAAAACTAGATATCAAAATAAAGATATCAAAAGTAAGAGCACATATCCAACAATAACTCAACCACCCTCAATTATCACAAAAAGATAAGCAAAAAGCATATGTGATAAAAGATTGCAATAGATACTAATTGTAAAGAGTAGTGTGAGCAGTGTTAGAAAAGTGACAATTGCAAAAGTCATGACATCACTTGTGAAAGAAAAACAAGTGATCAAATATTGTCAAATACCCAAACAAACTCAATTATCACAAAATTTATAACATTAAGCATATGTGATCGACTGTCCTTGAGCAATGAGCATGACAAATGACATGAACATGATTAAATACATCATGGTGGAATCAAAATCATCATATTAACATAGATCAATATTTTAGCAAATTGAGTGCATGGAAAACAATTCTATGTTTCATACAAACAAAGCTATCAAATCAATATAATCGTCGAGCGACGAAGTAAATATCAGATACCAATTGTGGAAATATCATTTATAACCATGTGTACAAAGTCATGTTATTAAATAATAACACAAATTAAGTAAAATGGCATGAGAAATCAATTGTAGACATACCAAATCAGCTCCCAAAAGTATCTCCAGCTAACCTCCACAAAGCATCTCAAAAGTAAGCATACCAAATATAAGTGAAGTGTGCGATGTGGGGTGACAAGGTGACACAATGAAAATGAATATCAAATATCTATATCATGCAAAAGTGTTATGTCAAAATAGAGATAGTAACTTCATAAAGCGTATGGCATACACAAATCTAGTACACTAGGACACTCATTGAATAATGTTCAAAAGAACCATAATATTAGCATGCATTCCAGAAGAGATACTCACATATTGAGTCAAAGATAAGCATGGAATGCCATGAGCATGTAAAGATGATATCCAATATCAATAGTCTAACAATTGTAAATATGATACCAAATGTAAGTATGATATGTAGATATGATACCAAATGTAGTCTAACAAAGTATGCAGAGTAGGCACAAAATGTCAAGATTATGAAAACACTTGAAAAAGAAACCAAGTGAACAAATAGAGACAAGATTCTCATCCTAGCTCAATTATCACAAAGGATTCAACATGAAGCATAATGTGACAAAACATCTTTTGAGCAAAAGCATGAAGATAGTCTATGAATAAAGTTATCATGAACATCGCAAGCATGCATACCAATTGTGCGAATAGAATAAAAACTTGAGTAAGCACAATATAGTCGAAGGTAGCATCAAAGAAGTCATAGTGCATCAAGATATATTCATGGAGAATATCTATGACAGAATTTACATATCATCAAACACAACTTATATGATCTTGTATAGCAAAAATTATCTCTAACATATCATAAAAACATGAGCTTGAGATGAGAGATAATCAATGCGAAAATATAGCATGAAGATCACTAAACCAATATGCATGAGTGTTATGTCACTTGTGAAAATATCATACATGAGAGATTTAGCTATAGACATGAAATATCTCTTGAATAAAATTATAGCTAAACATCAGTCATGAAGTAATTAAAATGACAAGTAACATACATTGATCACACCAAATCATATCAATGCGTCTCATAAAGATAATCATACAAACTATGAGAAAAGTATGAGATGTGTGGTGATACAATGAACAAATACACATAAATATCCTAAATCATTAATCTTATACATGACATGAATTATGTATAACGTGATGAAGTATAGCATGCCATAAAGAAATGAAAGATTCTACTAGAATGGTATGACAGATCATGATATGGTCTAAATTAATCCATGAATATAGTCATCAATGAGAATTAGTTACAAGTTGTAGAATCAAAGCAACAATGAATCTAAAATGAAAGAATTGAAAAGTTTTCAATGAAGGTTAAGATCAATATACTTAATACAATCTAATAAGCAAGCAAGCATGTCATACACATCAGTTATCATAACCATAACATATAACAAACTTCATGAGGATGTGACAAGAATGAGCTAATGAAGAAGTATGCTATATTACACAAATCGAATATATTAAAATACCAATTGAAAACAAGGTAGTCAAACCAATATATTAAAATACCAATTGTACAAAACTCATACTTACAACCATTTAGCTCTCCATATATGTGTGCATCTCCAATGCACCATCCTTTCCTTTGAATTGATCCATCATTTGTAACCAAGGGAGAGTGTAGGGTAGGGATCTTGCACAACAATCTGACAATTCAACAATTGGTGGTATCCAAAAACTTTTTGGATCCAATAGGTTAAGAAACAAAATCAAGTAGTCCAGTAACCAATCATTTACCAATAGTAAATAACACTCATCAATAGAAATGCATGACATGCATTGATAAGAGTTATTATAATCACGAAAATCATACATATAAGAATTAACAATTCTAAATCATTAGAAATTAGAAACACCTAGACTAATAATTTCTATGCATATGATTTAGTCAAGCAATCATCATTATGAATACACACATCTAATACAATAGTGTGTGCAAGAAAGATTCCTCATTCAATATGCATATGTGCACAAAATAAACATTCACGTCACACGCATATTGAAGGAAGGCATGAAAAGTAATACCACAAAGAGTGTGCATGAAAAGCATAAAGTATTAATTTTCAAAACCAAATTTCTTTTTCCTTTGGCATATCAACAAGATAGAAAATCACCAAGGATTAGAGAAATCAACTAATCTATATGCACAACATAATATGAGAGAAATGTAAAGGCATATAATGATGTTGGGGGTAATGGACGAACTCAACTAATCTGATACCAAATGTAATGTCCTGATAGCAATCAAACATGTCATACTCCCTCAAAATAATACAAACTAAACAACTTGGGAGTAGAGGACGAACTCACATATAAATATGGGTACAAAAAGTAATCATACAAGCATGGTACCCAAGCAATAAAACACAATATGAGTCGCATGAGAATATGTCATTCCTAATATACGATTTTATATGTGTGTTCATACCATGCCTAGAAACAATCTTAGGAATCCAAAAGATAATGATTTGGGATTCTTAAGAAGAGGTTGTGTAGTGGCATGAGTATGAAGTTGGGATGCACTCTTGTGAAGTGGAACATAAATATAAACGTGTCCCGTGTGTGAAACATGCAAATGAACATTAGTTCTATATGAAAATTTTTAAGCCACATGTTATAAATAATCCTCGAATAAACATATGAGTAAGGATTATGAATACACAATGCACATCAGTCAAGAATTTGACACACATGAAATACATAGACATGAGTGACATACAAGACATATAAAATGCAAACATAGGATATGCATTAGATAGTCTCAAATAGAGAATGACATCTACATGCATCCAACACACATGGATACCAAATGTAAGATATACTTACATCATTAAGCTCCCCCTACTTTGGTGCATCACTTAAGCACCAACAACTCCATTTGAATGAAAATCTTTGCAAATCAAGGAGTTGGTAGGGTTGGTATCCCAATGTGGATTGAACCTAGAAAACATAATTTTGGTATCCAAAAACCTTTTTGGATCCTATGGGTTAGTCAACAAGTTTAACAAACTAAATTCAAATTAATATAAGCCATATCTTAGTGTAATCATACATAATATTAATGAAACATGTAATCATGTTACAAGATAAATATTTAAACAAATACGTGCCATATACCAATTATACCAAAAATAAGTGTATATATATATATTATAATCCAAACGCATGACATGTATCACATGCAACAAAACATGAATATGAGCCAACGCATGTGTTGCAAGAAGAAATATTAAATATTCTAAATATTAAAATCATAAACACACTGATTTACAAATAATTATGCAATGGAAATTAAATTCAATATGAATTTACGTTTCTAATCACACATGAGCATGTAAGGCCATAATGCAAACAAAAGAATAAATCAATTCTTAACACAAATGCTTTGGTACCCATAAAATGAATATAAACTTATGGTACCAAGCAAAGAAGGGTCAATGAAAACTAACCCTTTGGAAGCCACGTCCAAGAGGACCGTGATTTCCCAACATAATCATCATTCAAGATAATATCAGTAATATACGATTGCACATACATATCCTTAGCATGAATGCTAGTGTTCTTCGGACCCCAAATAGTGTATGGTTTGGGTATCCTCTTCCTAGTGGTTGCATGCACAAAAGGTTGATCTCTACGTGGTGCATGTGGCCTAGGAACATGAGATCTAGCAAGAGCATGAGGAACATTGGTTGTGCTAAAGCATGATGATGTGCATATGATTCATGGTGTGGTGTTGCATACATACGTGGATGAATATGTGGTGTATATGCATGAGGATGATCATGAGAATAAGCATGCACATGTGGATGTGATGTGTGATCATAAGCATGTGAAGGTGCATGAGCATGAGTACGTGCATGAGCGTGTATCAAATGTGTGTTTGCACGTGCTCGTGGGTGTGGAACATAAAAACCATCATTTGTAGAAATGTGAGGAGTGGATGCATTCTTACGTGTATTGGTGTACATGAAAGCATGTCCCTTCATTTGATGTCCACCAAAGTGGGTTTCTTTCCAAAGGAGGGAGGAATAGGAGTGGTGGTTTCCTTGGTAGTAGAACTACCCAAGTTGTTATAGACACCACTCGTGGATGCACCGGAGGATGGCCTCACTAAATCTATAGTTGCTTTACTATAGGAGGTGCGTGCATTCAAGATGGATGCATGTGCGGTGAGCTCGTGCACTTGGGATTTGAGATTCTCATTCTCAATGCCCAAACAAATGTTTTGAGATTGAAGATTTTAAATCTCAAGATCGTTACTATCCACAATGAAAACACGATCAAGTTGAGATTTGAGGGACTCCACCTCATTTCTCAACATGCCATTTTGAGTAAGCAAACTTGCTTTCTCAATAGCGAGTGTCTCAACAATGGTGTCATTGTTAGAGGTGCCACATGAAGATGTGTTAGAGAGACTAGTAATCGTATTCTTAGCATCACAATATTTATGCATAAGCTTTTGATATTTATCAAATAATTGCTTAAGCTCAATTTTAAGATCATCCGTTGTTACCTCTTCATCGTCGCTATCGCTTTCACTTGAATCGCTTGCTTCGTCACTAAAGTCGTACTCTCGTGCCATCAAACCCATAAATGAATCTCTTTTATCATTGGAGGAAGAACACTCCGAAGTGGACTCTTCTTGCTCCGCTAGCATGTGCCATATTTGATATGTCGTTGTTGCCTTGGACACATGCATAAGAATATCATAAGTTAAATAATCAAGCAAGAGATCCATTACCTCTTGATGTTTCTTCACCAATTCTTTTTGCTCATTTGTCCATTTATGTACGGAAGTGGTAGGTGCGTGAAAGGGCTTCTCCACAAGCTTCCAATAATCCTCATCGATGGATTGAATATGAGTCTTCATCTTCACACACCAAATTTGATAATTGGGCCCCGAGGAGATATGGTGGAAGAGTGCATCGAGTGTTGTTGTTGTTGGTTGCCATAGCTATAACCTCGCTTTGATACCAATTGTAGTGACCCTGTGCTATGAGGAACAAACACTAGAGGATGGATGAATAGTGTTTTATAGAATTATAAGGAATTTACGAAAAATAAAACCCTACTTAACCAACAGATGCGGAATACAATAAGTGAAGAACAACGCAAGGAATAAAGCAATGCAAACAAGCAATCTACCCTGGTTCGGTGCCACCCAAGTCCCCCGACTTGTTACCGGTGCCCTACTCCAGCAACACCCGGATCCCCTCCGGATACTCTAGCAAACCGCTAGAGATTTCCTTTAGCCCACTTGTGGAAAACCTCCAACAAGTGCAATCGACCTACAATCGATGTCCGTGTATCCCACAACCCGGGAACACGTAAAATCCTTAATCGCATAACCTGGGACTAAGCACACTCTCACAAACCGAGAGTAAAACGAAATCTTGACTCCCACAACTTGGGATCAAGCCAATCCCTCATCACCCGTGAGTATACAACAATTAAGAAGTATAAAGAATGAAATATAAAACTTCTTACCACAAAATCCTATGCCTTGAGAAATACTTACCAATTTAGGGCGAGAATGTATTTTGAGAAAGATGAGATCACCAAACCCTAGCTCCACCAAGAAGAGCAGCAATAGATGGCTAAGGAGGAGTTGGTGACTTGGATTCAAGCTCTTAGCTTGAGAAGCTCACAAGGAATGAGAATCTCTCTTGAGGAATTGGGCTCATAAGAGTAAGGGAGAGATTCTTGTGAGATGAGAGAGCTTGGAATAGGAGTTGAATGGCTCTCTTCAAAGATGTGAAAATGTCTCTAATTTCAGCCTTGGGTCCCTGGTTAGAAGCACTCAAACTTATATAGGGAAGAGACAAAACGGTCACAAAAATCGTGGCAATAAATGCCCAACGGATCTATTTCTGATGATGCTTAATCGGTCTAAGAAGGATCATCAACCGACTAGATTGACAACTAGTCGGTCAGTGAACCTTCTTGGACCGACTAGATGGATGCCAGAGAAGATGGTGCAATTTGGGTAAGAACTAGTCGGTCTAAGAAGGATCATCAACTGACTAGATTGACAACTAGTCGGTCAGTGAACCTTCTTGGACCGACTAGATTGGCTTTTAATGCATTAACCATCCTTCTTGAACCAACTAACTGGTCAACAGTACAAAGGTCGAATTCACAAGGAAAACTAGTCGGTCTAAGAAGAAACACCAACCGACTAGATCGTCATTTAGTCGGTCGGTGAGCCTTCTTGGACTGACTAATTGGTCAACAAATGGTCTTGAATTGATTAGGATAACTAGTCGGTCTGAGAAGGATTTCCAACCGACTAAATCGTCATCTAGTCGGTCGGTGGACCTTCTTGGACCGACTAATTGACCAACAGTGAATGTGCTGAATTAAGAAAGGATATCTAGTCGGTTCAAGAAGGATTTCAACCGATTAGATCATCATCTAGTCGGTTGGTTCTTCTTCTTGAACCAACTAAGATGCTTATGAAGCCATGAAATGAAACGATAGGATACGGGAAAGTTTCTAATGGCTTCTAAGGCAATCCTAGAGATACGATATGAAAGTTATGAAGATTTCTAGGCAAGTACTACTCAAGGCTTAACATTGTACTAAACCGAAGCTAGAAGACAATATAAATAACATGACGAACCGTCTTCGAAGCTTCAACATGGAGAATCCGAATCCCTTGACTTCATGAATACTTCTTGAGCTTCAACAAATCTGCAGGCACAACGATCACACGTTCTGAGGAAGTCTTGAGACGTCGCTTGAGATGAACAAATTACTTTGGCGACGATCTCCATAATTCTTCATGGACTTGAGTCTTTAGTTGAATGATTTGAATACACGTGTAGTCACTTTTGATCTTCTTGAATCTAATTGGTGACTTTTTAGCTAACTGCAATCACAAGAGTTAGTCACAATGATTTGCGTTTGATCATCGTCAAAATCAAGGTGGAGAGTCCACTACTCAACACATGTATATACGCATACTCACATTTTGAAGCACAAACATGTACACCCTACCGTACATGGCAACTAGGCCATTACACAAGCGGAAATCGATCGGCATTTTTCATCAAAGATTTTAACATCTCTAGTGCCCAAACAAAGTTGTCAGTCTGCTCTGCCTGCATGTATGCATGTGCCACGGAAAATGTGTACTCTGTTGATGACACTCCAACAATCTCAAAGAGTGGAAAGCTATATTAGTTTGTTTCGTACGTACTGTCCATAATCAGTACATACGGAAATGTTTTTAGCAGATGAATAGCATCCGCATGTGCCCAAAAATATCTTTTACAACCTCCGTTTCGGCATCCTTTCTGTGCCATTCAATATAGTTGCTATCGTTTATAAGTTTCAATAGGTACTGCATTTCAGATCTGCCTTCTCGTATTTCACGACGATATTTTTATCGAGCATTGTATATTTGCTTTAAATGTGTCACATTTCCACTGTCATTTCTCTTTATTGTCAGTAAAATGTTTTTCAGGGGACTGCATTCCTTCTCATATCAATCATCATGTTTTTCTTCCCAGTACTTAACATACCAACAAGAGAGTGGCCCTCTAACCGCTCAGCCAATGGGTGATTATGAATTCCACTGTTTACAACAACTACCCATTCACCCCCATTTGTCAATTGCATCCCGTTCAATTTAAATGGGCAATCGCATTTTTTGTTCCCGTCCCTTTCCTTTTTAATTCGTCTGGAACACTCTTGGAGTAAGTGTCCTTTCTAAACTTCACACTCCTCACACACACCAATGTCACAGAACCTTTCCTCCCCGATTGTGGTGTATCTGAACGCTTTATAACAATGAAATATCCATTACGTTTTCCAATATCTCTCACCCAATTTATGAGATCATCACGAGTAACAAACACATGAGATTGTGTTAAATCAAATGTATTATATTGTGAATGAAGCTTCTTAAGGTTTTGGTAATTAAAATGAGGTGCAATAATAACCTCGTCAATGTTGAAATCATCTGTACAGTCTACTGTTTGATCACATGATTCAGGCTCGTTATTCGTTTCAGATATAGCATCCTACAATATTCGTCAAAAATACATAAGTTTCATTAACAATTATAAATATAGTAAGTGCAAAATCATACTTACCGAAATGGGCCAATTAGGAGGCTCGTTCAAATTAATTTCATTATACTGTTCATAGTAATTTCCGTCAAACCAATTATTGTATTTCATATTCGTCAACAAACCCTACAACAAAACCTCAATTATCACAAATACTCTAAAAAAACCCAAAGTTGGGTTCTATACACGTCCACCAATGTTCACAAATGACCATAAACTGTTTCCAACCACTGCCAATGGTCATATTAATCCTTAAATATACACATTGCACGATTTAGAGAACTATAAATGTAACCACTTACTTGAATGGAGATAATTCCAGGAAGGCATGGCTGGAGCTAGGGCTATCGGTCGTGCTCGAGCTTGCGAATCGATTCCTGTTAATATAAAATATAAACATTTATATTTATTTTATTAATTTATATTTTCTTTGATATAAATTAATTTATAAATCAATCCAAAAAGCTAACCCCAAATACATTTGTTTTCCAGCTGTATGCCTATATCTACGTATCTAGCGTATCATGTATTCTCCCCTTCTTGAGTTCAGTTATTGTTGTTTGTTGCGTATTTTGTCCGAAGACAAGTTTGAAAAAAACAATTTATTGAGTTTGCTCGCGTAACTAGTTATAATAATTTTACTTGTGATAAATATTTCTCATCCCCCCGATATTTACAAAATCTTGCATTCAAAAGACGGAAAATTAACGAAAAAGAAAGGAAAATAAGCTTAAAACTCGATCATGGGCTCTCCAACTGTCAGATTTCTTTCTACCATCCAAGGCAAGTTAAAGACATTGGTAAGTTAAAATAGAAACTACATCAACATAGTACAGCATGAACAAAAGTAGCAAGTCCAAAATTAAAATTAAATTAGTTAAAACATTAATTTTAATTGTTTAAACATTAATTTTATATTGGTAGCAGTTTAGTTGATGTTTGCAAATAAGAGCATTTTTTTCTTCGTTTTAGGGGGTGACATATTCATTTTAAAGCATGTTCTTATACTTATCCGTAAACCCCAATCCCATGCAAATATGAATATTACACAATATTGGAAGAACATATTATCTTACTGTTACGACCTAAAGATCGTGATAGTCCGACTTGCTAATCCCGCCCGCCGGTGAGCGGCAACTCGTCCCGTCTTCGTAAATATCACGTCTCGGTTGACGGGAGGTGGGTAGTTCGGCACCCCGACCTTGTCAGTGCGCCGCCGGCTACCCTTCCTAAGCACGTCAGCCTCGGGGTCACGGCCAGCGGATAGGGCGCCTGGTCGCCGAGACCGGTGCCCTCGGGGTGCCCATCTCTCCAAAGCTCGCTAGGGGAACCACAAGGTCGCCAGACAACCGCCCAGCGCGATCCGATGGGTCGAGTACGGACCGCCTACGCCTACGCGTCCCCGCAGCCCTTTGGCACATCGGACACAACAAACATCATAGTACAAGGACGCCACTGACACTTCCGTCGCTCGACAACCTGACAAAGCGCCACCTGGCCGCTGTGCCCCCTGACCGATTGGTGCTTTCGGCCCTGACACCCTGACAAAAGCACCCCTGGCCGTTGCGCCGTCTGACAAAAGCGTGGCTGACACGCCCAGACCTGACATCCTCGACCGAAGCTTCCGCTAACAGGTGAGCCAGCTCAGCACGCCAGGTCAGCATCACCTAACCGCCTCCATTAGGTATAAATACCCCTTTGCCTTTATTGGGGAAGAGGTTGGCAAATTAACTCCGAATCTCATTACTCACACACAAGGGTAAATGTCTTCCATATCTTTATTCTTCTACGATAGCTCGTCACGTAAGGTCGACTCACTCTTAGTCCGACCTGCATGCCTAGCCCTCGCTTTTAAGCCCTAATACTAACTTAGGCATCAGAGAGGCTAAGGGTTGGACCCCAACACGGCCTTTCTGACAAACTGTTCCTTGTGCAGACGAGCTCGTCTTCCCAGGTTGCGGAATCGGTCCTGTGGTCGGCCTTCGTAGTGCGCCCAGACTCATCACTACATTCATTACTTGTTAAATAGCCTACCCTAACCACATCCAATTCCTAACCACTGTGTTCGCCCTTGGTTCCCCTTAATAAAAATTCATTGTACGCGAGTTCTACCCCGCAACACTTACTAACCTAAGAACTTTATATTAAAGCAAACTTCGATGATCTTCTCCAGGTAATGAGATGTCATGAAACTGTATAGTCATCTACTCATTAACAACATTACAACATACAGAATAACTCAAATTCTACGACTTATGTGCTAAGTCTACAGCTTTTTCTTTGTCATCGGGACGAAATATGATACATTTTTTGTAGGTTTCGGGCTTCAACATTTACATCTTACATAGTTTGGTGAGATCATGCTGTTCACATAAACAAACATAGTTCTATTTTAAATATAACACATACTAAGACTAACAGAGTTCTTTTTTGGAGAAACATTCTTACTGAATCGGGTAAAGAAATCTTAGCTTGCGATGGAGACCTCACGATTGTGAGCCCACACTGCTGTGCACGACAGTGGGGTTGCGGTAGGGCACGACGGTGCGCGTGCACTGTAGGGGTTGCAATGGGGGTGGCTGTCACGACGGGAGGGTTACGAAGGGGAAGTGTAAAGAGATAAGCTTATACAGGAGGAATGGTGCTTATATAGAGATGATAGTGTAGCAGTCGATCAAACAGAGAAGAAAGTGCCCACACAAATTTTGTGTCTCTTCACATGCGTTTTTGCTTTTTACTGTTTGTTGATTTCTCAAGACATGTCAACATGACACTGTTTTTGCTTTTTACTTTGTGTCAACCTTTTTTTTTGCTTTGTGTCAGCCTTTTTTTGTCAAACGGCTGATGGAGCTTCACGTGATTCTTCAACAAATAATTCCAAATGTGTTTGTAAAATTCTAACGCGGACCCACACAGGTCGCTTCACATGCGTTGATGAGGATAAACGACAGCGAGATGTCTTTTTTCCATATGTTTCCGTGTCTACACCGCAAAATGTTGCGGTGCAGATAGCACGGCTCAAAAAAAATTAGGACGGGCCGTCGCCTCAAAAACAAAAAGAACGGGTTGTCGCTTCAAAAAAAAATTCTGTTCCTCTGGTGCAGCTAGCACGCCTATTAATTTATTGAAGTTTGAAGCGACCGGGGAGATGTTGCCACGACTAGAAATGCTCATCCGACAGGAATTTTTAATCTACGAATCGTAGCAGGAACGTGGCACGTTCTTAGTGGCAGGCACCGGCCCGAACCCACAAGGAGAGAGAAATCCGGGAAGGGATTTGGGGACGCGTGGCAAGGGATGGGGCCCTGAGAATCTAGGAGACGCTTACCTTGTGATTAGTGCTGCTCCACTTTGCGTCTGTTTGTGGGACCCACAGTCAGGGTGCCGGTAGACCCGACCGCGGTTTGGTTCCGGTTCCGAACCGTCGGTTCCGGTTCCGAACCGTCGGTTCCGGTTCCGAACCGTCGGTTCCGGTTCCGAACCGTCGGTTCCGGTTCCGAACCGTCGGTTCCGGTTCCGAACCGTCGGTTCCGGTTCCGAACCGTCGGTTCCGGTTCCGAACCGTCGGTTCCGGTTCCGAACCGTCGGTTCCGGTTCCGAACCGTCGGTTCCGGTTCCGAACCGTCGGTTCCGGTTCCGAACCGTCGGTTCCGGTTCCGAACCGTCGGTTCCGGTTCCGGCAAAACCCGAAACCAGAACCGAACCGCTTTAGAAGCGGTTCGGTTCCGGTTCCGGTTCTCAGGCGGTTCCGGTTCCGGTTCCAGTTCTGGTTTCATTTTGGTTCCGGTTCCGGTTTGGTTCCGGTTTGGGGCCGGTTCCGGTTCGGTTGTGATGAAAATATATGAAAAGTAAACAAAATTTAAAGGCTATAACTTAAAAAAGAAATATATCTTGTCACTAATCAACTTAATGCAAGTTACATATGAGAAAATTGAGTATGTAACAAATCAAACCGGGGAATGTGAGAAAACTTTGTGAGAAAATTGAGAATGTGAGCAAATTGGCCAAAACCGACCGAACCGGGGAACCGGGGAACCGGAACCGTCGGTTCCGGTTCGGTTCCACAAAAGGGGAAACCGGAACCGAACCGGCTTGGCACGGTTCCGGTTCCGGTTCTTGGAACCGGTCGGCCGGTTCCGGTTCGGTTCGGTTCCAAATCGATTCGGTTCCACGGTTCGAACCGAACCGTAGTCGGGTCTAGGTGCCGGTGCCTCCATAAGCGTTAACTTTTAGGTAGCTGCTATCCGCGAAATCTAACATTAGCGTTAACCTTTGACGGGAAATCTTATGGTCCAATTTATACGCTTTTGGTCAGGGAGTCTTAAATGTGGGTCACGTGCTGTCCACCTGCAGTTTTGGTTTACATGCTTTTTAACTTGGATTGATCGGTGAGTCATTAATTTGGGTCATGTGCTGTTCACCTTTAATTTTATCCGGGTCGAGTTATTGTCCCGTTTGTTTTTAGGGGGTCTAAATGTAGGTACCGAAAATTAGGGGTTATTAGTTACAACCACATTATAAACATAGGATCTGAGTGTACTTTATTACCCTGAGCTTAGCATGACCAACATTCAAGGGTGTTAGCTGGCTAACTCAGTTTTATTCAGATTTAAAATATCAGATTTGAATGTGTTGCAACTTAAATTTTTGATTTTCAATTACAAACAACACGAAACAATCTAGTATGAGACCATAAATTATTTAATGAATTCGTAAGTGCTGATATGATCCATAACTTCCCAAAAAAACTGTCTATTTTGTGATCTTGATCTGTATAAATGAACAAACCTAAGGTAAGTCATGATTCTCCTCTAACTCCCTTAGAAGCTTAAGTTAGTAAGAAATTTAGTGGAAAGATAATTATCAGGATAAAGTAAAGAAAGGTTGAGGGTTTTTCTATCAATAGCAAATGTATATGGAAGAACGCGCCTTGGCTACTGTAATCAAGCTATATTTACAAATGGGTATAGACAAGTGAGAAACCCACCCTTGGAGCTCAGGGTAGATTTAGTTGGCTTTCATACGGAGTGCTGATGTTGGAAGAGTCCCATCCATGCAAGCATTCAGCCTGGTTCATGGCGTTCTTTAAGTCATTTCTTTCATTGGTGGTCTTTATTTGATTCCTGGGCTAAAGGGAAGCGTAATCCACGTTTAGGTCGTGTCCACTGTTGTAAATTTCTAGGACTTCCCTTAGATTCAGGTCGTTATGCTTCATAAGTCGGACATGTTTGCTAGATTTTAATGAAAATAATAAAAATATATAGATGAATAACAAAACCCATTTACCATTGGTGATACAACCCCTGAATGGGTTGAAGAGAAGCAGGCCGACCGCTCGGCCCAGGACCGCCCCAGGCTCAAGCAAGCCCAGGGGCTCCACGACCAGATCAGGACGTCTCGGTACAAGTTCACATCCCAAAGGGCTGTTGACTTCCTGTGAATGAGGAAAACCCTCTTCAGATCGCGCCCGCCTTGATCATCATTCAAGTCACCGTCAAGCCCGCCTTGATCATCATTCAAGGGGACCATCAATGTGGACGGACGCGGAGGGATGAACGGTTAAACGCCATGAAGGCGTTGACATACGGGACTCCTATAAGATGTCCGAAAGACTGAAGATGAAGGGGGGACCGAATACTAGATATCTGACATTCAGTTATACCATCTCCTTAGACCTTCTTCCACCTTATATTTCTCCTACGTATCTCGGCTTGAGAGCTTGTGCTTGGTATCGCTGTGAACCAAGCCTGATTCTACCGAGCACTTATAAGACCAGATCTGACTTAGGCATCGGAGTGTACTTGGTCGGAACTAAGGTCCGACCCCCCTGACGAGTTCTTCGTTTTGCAGATTCAAAGAGACGTCATCCCGCCGAAGCTTCTCTTCGGCATCCCGTCGATCGCCCCCAAGCGTACCTCGCATCAAGGGTCCGCTCGGTCGACTAATCCCAGAGGTCACCTTAACACCGCCGAGGCTCCCCTTCAGCACACCGGCACTCGGCTCCGAGCATTCCTGCGCAACAGAACGCTTGGCTGATCGATCTCGAAGGCCGTCCCTATCTCTCGCGACATTGACGACCCTCGGACCTCTGAACTACCATTCTGATGTGAGAAAACACTCCGAAACATCTGGCGTCGTCTGTAGGAACGAGATCATAGTCCACGTCATACGCAACAGCCAACATGAACCAGCACAACAAAGGGGGGCCCTACATGCCGGCTATCCACGGGAGGGCAACTATGTACCGCTCGAGGCCGGACACAGTCGCTCTGCCGAGGGGACCGATGACCATGTTCGGTAACCCGCGAACAGTTTTGCATGTTCGCCAAGGAGGTGAACGACAAGTTCCAAACATTGGTGGCGGCTGTTCAGCAACTCGCATGCCCACAATATCCTCCAACGGAGACTTTACAGGCTTCCCCGACCACCCGAGGCCACGCCCCACCCTGCGCTCAACCGTAGTGACAAACCACGGCAGAAGAAGCCCGAACCGAGATCAACGGTTCAACATGCCGCACTTCTCTCCTCCACGGTCCCAGACCCCTACCTCCCTTCGGGACGAGGGGAGACAAAGAACCGAATGGACTAGGGACAAACCAACCGCGACCTTGTCCAAGCGATTCTGCTCGACCCGAGGACGATCATCCAGCCGACTGACTATTGAAAGCCGACGATGACGTATCAGGAGTCCCCGCAGGAAGAGGTAGAGGAACCGCGAAGAGCAACGCCAAAGGGAGAATACCTGGCAGCCGATGCCGGTTCCTGGCTGGGACAGACGTGGAGGCAGCCCCACCCGCTCCTCCGTTAATCTGCCTAAACAACCCGAACACCAGGGCAAAGTACCACCGAACCCGACCACCTAAAAGCCCCCGAGGAAGACCGTAACCCGCTGATAAGGAGTATCACCATCGCATGGGTATCGTCTAGGTTCAAAGTACTAACCCTGGATAAATACGACAGCAGGGGAGATCCCCAGGAGCACATCCATGATTACAAATGGATCATGAAGTTTCAAGGAGCCGACGACTCCCTACTCTGTCGAGACTTTTATACCACCCACCAGAAATCAGCTAGGGAGTGGTATGATGGCCTCCCCTGTCAGTCCGTCGGTAGTTTACGAGACATATCCCAGATCTTCTGCCAACAGTTCATGGCTGGGCGACGAAGGAAGCCGAGCTCGGATCTCCTGTTCAGCATAGTACAGAGGTCAGGCGAGACTCTGAGAAACTATATGAAACACTTCAACACCTAAAGGCTGAGTGTTGAAAGCTACCCCGAGGAGGTCATCATAGCAGCCATGAAGAAAGGGGTCCGATATAGAGGCCTAAAGAATTCACTGCATCAGGACCCCCCAAGGGCCTTGACAAACTCCTAGCTCATTCATGCTGGCGGAGGAGGCCCTAGCTGCGGAAGAAGAAGGCCCCCCACAAGGGCTAAAAGGAACTCAAGGCGCGACGAAAGCACACGTCGAAAACTGGAGGACCGCAAACAGGAGAAGAACCCCAAGATGTGACCATGCAAAGGGGAAGCAACGCCTGCCAAGCTGAACGCATCCTGAGACGTCCCCAAAAGGAATGCCGCATCAATAAGCTACCCTCGAGAATGAAATGCGGCTAAAGAGACGAGGAAAAATACTGTAGGTACCACAAGGACAACGGTAACGACACCGACGATTGATGGCACTGAAGATAAACATTGACCAGCTGATCAGCCAGGGATACCTAAAGAACTTCGTCGACGCCTCGAAAGCAAGCCCCGGAGAAGGCACATCCAGGGAAGGGATAAGGGGAAAAAGTGAACGTCGTCCAGACCCCCATTCAGATAATTGAGTAAAGATCCGGTCGCAGGAACAAAGGCAATGAGTATGGCAGCCTCATCCTCCTACTGGGCAAGTGACACTTGCCTACCCTTATCTTACCTGCTGTATGTCTTCCATTCAAAAGTGTATCTTCCCTTTTTGGTTAATAAAACTTCGACGAGAGTTCTCGCATATGAGCACTAGTCCCACCGTTCTTGATGAAGCATGTTGGATCGGACACCGTAAATCAAAATTCTTGATCGATCGTAAGGCTGGAAAAACTCCCCCAAGAGATCGGTCATCCTATCGGCCGTAAGATTGGGGGCAACTCCCCCAAGCAGGTGATGTGTCCATATTTTCCATCTTTTTATAGCATCATTCCGTTTCATTTCATGCCATATTCGCATCCAAATCCCGCATTTTCCTACGATATTGCAATTCTAACGCCATATTCGAGTTTCGTAGAGTTTTGTGGATTTTCAGGGATTTTGGAGCGATTCGAGACCAATTTTGGACTTGGACACATCCGGCATGCCCTTGAGCCCGTTGGCGAAGCTCTACAGGAGTTCGCCGAGTTTTGGAAACCTATGGAAGGAGTAGAGGAGGTTTCCAGGAGTAGAGGAGAAGCTGCAAGAGGAGCTGTGAGATTTTCCCAGGCGACTCGACCAGCTGCTTGGTCGAGCTGATACATGAGAGGGCCTGATACGCACCCTGCTTGACCAAGCAGTGTGGTGACTCGGTCGAGCAGCTTCCATTTTCGAAGCTCATCATCAACATCCTGCTCGACCGAGCAGGACTTATGCAACCAAGTCAGCTGGCGACTCGACCGAGCAAGGCCTACTCGGGCCGAGCAGACAGAATGACATTTTTGAAGAGGCGCGATCCACTGACAGACTCGACCAAGCAAGAGGGCTGCTCGACCGAGCAGCCGACCGAGCAAGCTTCTGCTCGACCGAGTCACTGACTCAGTCGACGACAATGCGGGCCATTTTTGGAATTTTTCGTGGGCCCGTCTGATGCGCGCAGCTGGGAGTGAAGTGCGGATCTAGACGAGAGAGTTAGGGAGCTCATTTTCTTTGGATATTTTTTGAATTACGTTGGGAGGGGAGAGAGGAGATTAGAAATGATTTGTAGATCTAAACCTATTTTTTGGGATAATTGAATTGTTTTTAGAAGATCAATTGCTCTTGCGTTTGTTGTTTCTATTGTTCTTTCTCACCTTCGGCAAGTAAGTCATTCATTTCTCATTCGATAAATTTGTCATAATGTTTTCTCTTATAAAAATCGTATTTTTATTCGTTAAAATCACCATGTGTGAGTAGTCTTCTCTAAGGTTGATGGGTTAGCCCTAAGACTTTAGGAAGGAGATGTAGATCTGGATCTCTAGGTTGTATTGGGAATAAAGGGGAGTATTTATGTCGATCCATCTGAATCCCTAGGATTACTCGTACTGAGATCATGCTCACGGTCTGTGGAATTGATGAGCTTAATGAGTATCCTTGGGATTTAAATAGGGAAATTAGGGGATCCAACCAAGGCTCGTGACCACGCTCGGCTCGTGCCTTGAGGGGATCCACCGACGAACTATATCGCTACATTGACGGCTACCGCCATTGCGTCAATGAGAGCCATCGAAATAGCTCGAAATCCTAACCCACGAGAGTGGTATGAATTGAGAGACTAATCCCCTTAACCTAATACAACGTAAGGATCCCATTCCAACATCGACCCTATTTTTCTCTATTATCAAGTCAACAACACCATCAAACCCAATTTTTCCAAACCGGCAGCTATCTCACTTCGAGATCTAAAAATAATCTGAGGCCTCTAATACACTGTCACCA
The DNA here is from genome assembly GCA_030789695.1 of Scilla litardierei. NCBI lineage: Eukaryota > Viridiplantae > Streptophyta > Magnoliopsida > Asparagales > Asparagaceae > Scilla > Scilla litardierei. Next base: position 115,853,374 of record CM061130.1, read on the forward strand.
TCCCTGTGGAATCCGACATCTTTTATACTATAATTTGGCACCGTCCGCTTGCGGATAGAGCCCGGAGCTGACACCTAGGATGTGGGTAAATCAGATTTCACCAGGACACATCCACTCAGTTCAAAAAAATAAACACGTTGCTCGATGAGCTGAGGGGCCAGATGTCCCAGCTACTCAAGAACCAATGGATGTTGCCTTGCAACCGGAGCCAAATCCAAGGGCTCAAGCCAATGACGTGGTCTCCGTTACCACACGTGGAGGACGGACAACCGACCCCGTTATGATTCCAGTTGTGAACAAAGAACAAGTCATAACCAAGGAGGCCACTATCGACGGTGAGAGGAAAGAGGCTACGGATGAGCCTACCATGGATGGAGAGAAGGCGGAATCACCTTCCACCGCACCTACTGTCACACCAACTCCAAGAGATGATGTAACTTGTTCTAATAAGTCGTCCCCTAATAATGTCACAAAGAACAAGGGGAGCCGATCTCCTCCGCCGTATCCACAGAGGTTGGCTTTAGCTAAAATAGAGAAGAAATATTCCAAGTTCACGGAGCTTCTGAAGGGCATCCAGCTCAACATCACATTCATGGATGCCATTACAGAAATTCCCATTTATGCGAAGTTTCTAAAGGACCTCATCACAAGGAAGAGGAAGCATGAGGAGATAAAGCTTATGGAGGACTCTACCTCCATTATAAAGCTCCCGGGGGGCCCGTTACTTATTTGATATTTGCGCTGGTCCTGCAGGTTACCAGTGAAAGCAAAATAGCCACGATGCAGAGATGTACAAAAATACTCAAATAGTGTCCAATTATTACAATCTATACTGTACAAGATGTCCCAACAAAAATACATGAAAGTAGAAAAGTACATAAGTGAAAATAACCCTGGAAGCTGCGGTCGAATTTTGGCGCTATTAGCTCAGGAGCATCTACCTCCATATGTACGTCGTCTGCGGTGCCACGAAGATGGAACCGTAGGTAAGTCACAACAATTCTAAATATAGAAAAGAAGCAGTGCACAAGTATGACAAAAGTAACTACGTACGATCAGACCAGAGTGAAAAGTAAAGTACTGAGCAACAACTGTACATAACTGAGTAGTAAACGTAAATAAAACTGAAAGGAGAGAACAACTGTACTGTGGTAGAGCAAGTGTAAAGTAGGCTAGGCAAGTGAAACGTGCTACTGCTGTAGCTAAAAGTATGACAAGTAAAGTATTGTGACTGCATAAGTGTAGTAAGTAACGTGCATGGGACGTGTAAAGTAAAGGTGACTGTAATGCGTAAAGTAAAAGTGACTATGCAAAAGTAACTATACTACGTGACTCAAGTCGGAGAGTACAATATGTGACCATCGAGTTCATCTCTTGCCTGGGCGCGACCCAGACGAATGCCGAAACACAGGCACGGTACATGTATTTTGCCGAAACACAGGCAGCGGGACGGTATGCCGAAACACAGGCAGCGAGACGGGAAGATTGAACTCCAGTTACTCCCGCACTCTCTCAAACTATGAGTTACCCCAAAACCCCCAGTAAAGTGTCAAGTGTTCTATGTACATGTTTTATACGGGATGTTTCACAAGATGTTCCATGCGATGTTCCACCAGATATTCCACAAGATATTCCACAACATGTTTCACAAGATGTTATCAATTCCTTGTTCACGATGATAGTTAACCAGGACTACTGGTTTAAAACCAGATAGTAAAGCAGAGCAGATGCTAAGAAATTTGAGGATAAAGACAAGTCCAACAAACATGGAATACAAAAACTGTTGGTTTAAGGGTGGTAGTTTCGTTAGCACACAATTTACCCAAATTGATGATTGTGGGTTACAACTACCAAAGTTGAAAGTTGGCAAAGTAATCTGTAGTTGATTACTTTCCTATTAGATTAGGTCTCTAGTTCGGATCAAGTCAAGTAACCGTTCTGAGGCTATGGTGGTGTTCTAAGTTCATACGGGTGCACTTATCTAATTTTCTAATTTTAGAATTAGTCGTGACTTACTGATTTCGAGATCGACGTAGCAAGCTGGAACTGGTTCTAGGGCTTCTACGGACGTTGGTGCACAAGAATTGGTACCTGCAATCACAAGAACACTTGGTTAAAGAACGCTACATTTCTATTTAAATAATTTGGTCGTTTTGATTTTTAAACGGATCGAAACGTTGTCGAAAAGTGTTCTAAATATTTCTATAGGCTAGATATGATGAAAATAATTTTTCTGCAAGAGGAAATATTTTTCTGAAGCTTGTTGTAATTTTTAGACTTTTTAAAAGCTCAAAAACAATTTAAAAACTATTTTTCAATTAGTAACGTATTTATTCAAACATTTATTCTGGATGCAATCTGCATCGGAATGGTTCGAGTGAGCTGTCAAAATGACCGTATTGAAGAGTGCTATAGCAAATATTTTTCTCATATATTAATATACGTGAAAATATCAAGTTACGGATTTTTGAACGAAAATAACATATTTAACTTTTAGGGTTAAAAATTAATTCTGGGAAAACTACTCGTCCGATTGAGATGAAACTAGTGTCATTGGGTCCGGAATGTCATTTCTGATTTTCTGGGGCTACTTTTATATTTTTCTGGGCCCTAAATATTTATTTTTGGATTTTTGTTCAAATAACCTATATTTTATAATATCAAAATACGTAAAAAATACGTTTATACGTATATTAGCAAAATACGTTCATAAAACACGTACACAACTCACCCTCATCCTCCGTCTCGCATGCAGCGACGAACTCGGGGAGGGGGGTCGAGGCGGAGGGCGGCAGCGGCGTCGGAGGGGGTTGCTCGGCGACGGAGGGAGGCGGGGCGGCGGTGTCGGGGCTTCGAAGCATGGAGAAGAGGTCATGGCGGCATCGTACGATGCTGTGGCGGCGAGGCTGTCGGCTTCCATGGCGGAGCTTCGGAGGGGGTGTCGCCGTGAACGGCAGCGAGGGGAGGCGGCGCTTCGTCAGACTGAGCGGCGCGAGGGGAGCGTGGCTTCGATGCTGTCGAGGGCGGAGGAGCACGGAGGAGCAGGGGAGGCCATACGGCGAGGCGAGTCGAGGCGACGGCGATCAAAAGCTCCGGTCCTCAGAGCTCGGAGGGTACGACAGGTGAGGGGCGTACGTGTGCAGGCGGCGTTGCTGGGGAGCATGAACGGGGGCGGTGAGCTTTGCCATGGTTGTGTGAGTCGGAGGGGAGCTCGGGCGGTGAAGCGGGGATGCTGAGGGGTTCTTCGGGGTGTTCTCGCCAAGGGACGGTGGTCTCGTGGGTTCGTCGGTGCATGGTGGCAAGCTCCGTCGGAGCAGGGGTGGGGGCAGCGGCATGAAGTCGTGGAAGGCAAGGCGGGGGGGAGGAGACGTCGGGGGAGGCGAGGCTGTTGGGTCGTGGTCGAAGGCCATGGCGACGGCAGACGAGAGCGAAGGGATTGAGTCTTCGAATGAAGGCAGGCTTGGGGGATGCGTGGGTTCGAGCGGCCTCGAAAGAGAGATAGAGAGTAGAGGGAGTCCGATCTGAGCCTGGGTTTAGTGGAACAAAAAGAGATGGGGAAGAGAGTTAGAGAGAGAGAGAGCGCGCGCAATGGGGATGCCATGGGTTCTCGGTGAATGGTTTGAGAGAGGATACAGGGTGATGGATTAATATATAATAAGATGATATGATATTAAGAGAGATTATTTAGTCAACAGAATTAAATGGGTTTTAGGTGAAATTAATTGGGTTGGTGGGAGGTTTGACAATTTGTTTTTAAGGGAATGAATCTGATCAGAGAAGGTGGAGAAACGTGTTTATCATGTGTTGCCACGTTTAGGTCTAGGGTTAAGGTTAATTAACTTGGGTTAAACTTAGTAGACTTTAGTAGTAAAATCAAATACACGAAATTACGATTTTGCCCCTACTAGTAAACGTGTCCGAAAAATTACGAAAACATACCCACGGGATCGTATCGTCGCGAGAATCACGAATACGAGATCCATTTCATGGTTTGGGCTACGAGGACACTAGTTTTAGGCCAAAACGTTTAGAAAGCGGGTTTGCGGGTTCTCTATCGATTTGACTTCAGAAAATTACGAAATTAATGTGGGAAGCACTAAATGATCATAGAATGATGCCGTAGAAGTTTGAAAACGTTTTGAAGACATTTGAATAGAAAATAAATTCATTAAGCCAAAACGGTAATAACTGAAAATGAATTTTTATCAGATCTTTTGGAGATATTTGGTGAAATCCGAACTTACTAAAATACTTTATAACTAGCCTGATACTTTAAAATATTTTTATAAGAAATTTCTGAAATCGTAAAACTCCTGACAAACCATTATAAAATAGTTTTAAAAAATTTGAAAATAGGTTAAATACGTAAATAGTTGTCTTGATAAAAAATAGGCCGTTACAAACAGCAATCTGCTCGACCGAGCAGACCTTGCTCGATCGAGTAGATAAGGGAGTGTTCTAAAACTTTATTTTTTTACATTTGCCTGGCTCGATCGAGCAGCTATTCTGCTCAATCGAGCAGCTTTATCCCATATCTTGCAGGGCCCGCTTCCGAACGAGTCGACCTATTAAACCCAGCTCAATTATCACTTAGCCCTTAATTCTCTCATTTTTTCGAATTCCCTTGCCCGAGCACCAAGCCTTCAACCCTGCTCGACCCACTCCGTCACCGACGTCTGCCCTTCCTCTGCCTGCACTGCCGTCCACGTTGCCTGTCCGGTCAGCACACCCTATCTCTCTCAGACTTTCTCTTTCCCCCTTCCTCCGCCCCTTTTCCCTCTTCCCCTTTCTAATCACCGACCGACGCCGCAAGCGCCGCCCATGCTGGCGGCACCGCCCCCTAAAACCCCCCTTCTCCTCTTGAAACACCCCCCATACTCCCAGCCGTTCCATATCCCTCCTCCAATGGAACCACCCGCTGCCGATCCTACCCCCCTAAATCTGATAGGGCTACTCACGCTGCTCGATCGAGCACCAGTGGTGCTCGATCAGGACATTTAGCCCCCAATCACGATCGACAATGCTCGACCGAGCACATTTCGTGCTCAGTAAGGACCTCTAAAGAAAATTTGATCTGCTCGGCCGAGCAGTATTGCTGCTCGGTCGAGCAACACTCAACACCTGAGCAACACTCAGCACCACAGCTGCTCGACCGAGCAAGGCTTTTGCTCGGTCGAGAAATTGCACACATCCCCTATTTTATTTTTCAGCTCATCCTATGACATCATATTTGTTTCTATTTTAGGTACGTTTTGCCTACGTCAGAGAGCACGTCTGGGATTACCTTGGGGAAGACCACCGATCGGCAGCATTCTGGGATCACCTTATTGGTATATTCTTTACACTTCTTACTCTTTTACCAGTACTGTCGTATGATGCCTCGCACTAGAGGGGCCCCCACACCTCCCGTTCGTGGGAAGAGGCTGGCCACTGGCGCCTCATCTTTTCGACCAGCACGACGCCATCGCCGTGCCACTACCCACCTCCCAGGAGGAGCACGTGAGCGATCCGTCGTCCGCGTCCGACTCTTCTCCCCCACGTCGCACGCACGACCCCGTCACTTCCGCTACTATCCCCACTAGTGCACTTTCCACCCCTCCTGCACCTCCCGCCGTTCCTGTCGCTCTGCCGCCACGAGTGCGGACATTCGGCATCACTTTCTGTGACGATACACACTGCAATCGCTTTGTCCGGCTGTCGCAGCGTCGTCTCGTCCCCACACTATTCATAGACGTCCCTACCCTTCGATCCTTTGGACTCCTGCAGGGAGTCCATTGGCTTTACCGCACAATTAGCTTCGAGCGGCTCCTAGCCGTCCACGCCCCCACCTATACTCGCCTCACCCTGGAGGCATTAAGTTCCATCACCCGCACCCAAGCGGGCGATGGCATTACTTTCCGCCTGATGGATCACGACTTCACGATCACATATTCCATGATCCGCGACCACTTCCACTTTTCAGCCATCCCTGACCCCCGAGCCGCCTTCTCCCCAGACTACGACCTTGGCACGTTCGATGACTCAGCTTTCTGGCATCGCATTTCAGGTCTAGACCACTACCGCCCCAGTTGGGCGAAGGCATCATGCATTGTGCATCCTTGCCTTCACTACGCATAGAGACACCTCGCCACCTCCATCTTTTGCAGGCCGGAGGTCGGGACCATGTCCCTACCAGAGCTTTTCCATCTTATGGGTATGACCCGACCTATGCGCTTCCACCCAGACGGCTCCCCCCCGCCCTTTTGTGCTTTCTGACGCAGTCCACTGGTTGTGTCATCGCCTTTTGCAGACCGCTACCACCCACTACTCTACCGATATCTGCTGCAGCGGATTTTTCACCATTTTTGCACGGATACTAGGGATCAATCTTGATGAGACCTCGTGACGTCTCCTAGCCCCAACCGCTTGACTTTTGGTATGCTCGAGCACATGCATATCATTAGGCCTTATAGAGCCTGTCACTGGACATACTTAGTTGGCACCCACCACACACCCCACCTCGTCCTTCCTGCTCCTCACCTCACCACCATAGCACCTGTCCAGTAGAGCTGGATGATTGATAAGGTCCACCCACTTCTAGCACTCCACGTACTCGAGCCCCCGGGAGCTCCTGTCGAGGCCATCACCGATGACTGGGTGCCCCGCTCCTCTGAGTACGAGGAGCACGACCTGGCGGCCATCGTGGCTGCCCTTCCAGCTCTGCCTACGCACCCACCACCGCCAAGAGGCACTTCTTCTTCCACCTCTGCCTTTACCACCACCACCGTCGAGACCTCGGGGACTGTCACCACCTTTTCCCCCAACGCCCCTGCCTCTGTCGCCTCTATACCCGTGCCTGAGGACACTGATATTCTGTCTGCTCCCGAGCGTATCGCTCTAGACTTTCCGGAGCACGAGCCAGCCATCACCCTTCCACCTCTTAGGGACCTACTAGCATCCTTGCACATCTCCATAGGATCCCTTTCACCTACCTCTGGCTCCACTTCCTCACACACATCAGCCGTACTCACAGAGAGCGTCTCAATTTCTGTCCTCACTTCTGTGTCGACGACTGCTCTACCTTCCACCGCTTCCACTGCTGAGATCCCATCGAGTACACCCTCTCCGACCTTTCAGCCTAGGCATCGTGGATTATCTCCATGGGGCCGTTTCATGAGAGTGGTGTCTCACGGTTCTTGCCCACCCCTCGACTCCCGTATCACAGACTCTCATCTGACGGCATTGGAGGAGTCGACTTCTTGCCTTCGACGGGATTTCGACGCCTTCGTCCGCTCGACAACCACCCACCATGAGAGAGTCGAGGCAGACCTAGCATCTATCATATATCTACCGCGGACACGGGTCCCACCTCCCGTAATCCTAGCTCACGCCCCCCAGGCCACCCCCAGCCTCTCGACCGTTGCACCACATAGTGTTCCACATTCTCAGGCTTCTGCAGGGCCTGCTTCTTCCATACCTGAGTCGATCGTCACAGTCGAGTCCACTACAGCTATTGTCCTATTTTCAGCTACCAGCTTACCTGGTCCACAATAGAGGGACCCATCACCCACCTCCAGAGGGTGGTGCCCATGTTTGATGATGTCCTTACACACTTTTTACCCCCTCATATTATATTGTGCACATCTGTCTTTTCGGGGCCCCGATCCTACACAGCTTGGGGGAGGACCCACCATGCATCATTTCATGCATATGCATCATATTTTTATCATTGCATCATATCACGTTTTATTTCTCCTGCATAGTTTTATTTCTCATTCCTTTTCTATCCCCTCGCCCGCCCACCCTTTCTAGCATCATTTCCCGCATACTAGCTTTTTCTCAACAGTGAGGACACTGCTGGGTTTAGCTTGGGTGATGAGCTCTATCGCTTTATTTTTCGTTTATCTTTTATATTTTTCTTCCTTTTTCAGCTTTTTAGTTTACTTTTCCACCCATTTTCCACCTTTTTATCTTTTTTCTCACTCAGCATCACGTTTTTCACTTTTTGCCTTGCATGCATGCCTGTTCTCATTCTCTTGTTCCCTCCGCCCTTTTTCTTTTTGCTAAGGTTGTTCTGCATGATGATACTTCTCGGAGCCCTCAGTAGTTACTCACAGTGCTTATTATTTGATGACATGTATTTAGGATAGTTTCAGTTTTACTATATATATGTCTGGCATATTCTTTTGCTGATCTCTCTAATTTAATGCCTGATATGAATTGAAATTGAATGCATGAAATAATATCTAGTATGTGCTTCGTTGAGTAATGCACCTAGGTTCATGCATCATTAGAACACTTGGAGCACATGTTTGCTATCTCATTCACTTCTGTTTGCATGCTTGATATTATTGTGCTTATTACTGCGTGCTTTTCGGTATTCATCAAGATGAATGAAAATATCCATACTAGTTATGAGTTTAGTTAGAGTATTATCCTATTGAATCGTTGTGCACATCTGATGAGTGAACCGACTGATTTTTTTTCCTTCTCCATATATCTTTATGATTCTCTACATATCAGTTGGTTTCACCCCCTACAGCTACTTTACCGCATCTTACTTCCCAAAAATCCCAAAAGAAAAAGATAGCTTCTAAATAAAATGAAATGGAAAAAATGTGAAAAAGAGAAAAAGAAAAGAAAAAGAAAGAAAAGAAAGAAATAACATTGTTTTATATCCTTTTATTAGAAGCTATCACAGATATTTGGGAAAAGATAAAAAATTTCATATCCTATTCCTAGATGCGACGCCTCAAGCTAAGCTTTGGGGGTGAACTAATTGATCATATGCATGAGTATAACATTAGAGTGAAGACGGTGCACAACGGGGAGATTCGATAATGCTTGAACTTTACAAAATATTGTAGTTTCAGAGATCTTTCATGATTCGAAGTGAATATTTGAATAGCATGACTCCTTTCCATTCTTTATAGCATGTTGGTGTGATTTCTCTATGCTCTACTTGTTTCTATTGATTGAAAAGTGCATTGCTAACTCTTTTTATACTAGACTTTATGGACTGCATAAGATTGATATGAGTTAATGGCATTATTTTAGAAGATCCCTATTTTTTGTCTTTATTGCATGCTAGCCATATGATTAGTAATACTTGAAAACACCATTAGCATGTGTTTTTACCATTCGAAGCATCGTGATATACTGTTGAGGCTTGAGATCTGATTGAACACTTTAACACCCTCTCCCATCTCTATTTCTTTTATTTTTATTCCTTTTGTTTATCGCCCGGCATACCTAGTATTCATCTTCCTCGAGGACGAGTAAGCGGTAAGCTTAGGGGATTTTGATGTGTCCATATTTTCCATCTTTTCATAGCATCATTCCATTGCATTTCATGCCATATTTGCATCCAAATCCCGCATTTTCCTACGATATTGCAATTCTAACGCCATATTCGAGTTTCGTAGAGTTTTGTGGATTTTCAGGGATTTTGGAGCGATTCGGGACCAATTTTGGATATGGACACATCCGGCATGCCCTTGAGCTTGTTGGCAAAGCTCTACAGGAGTTCGCCGAATTTTGGAAGCATATGGGAGGAGTAGAGGAGGTTTCCAGGAGTAGAGGAGAAGTTGCAAGAGGAGCTGTGAGATTTTTCCAGGCGACTCGACCGAGCAGAGCAGTTGCTCGGTCGAGCTGATACATGAGAGGGCCTGAAACGCACCCTGCTTAACCGAGCAGTGTGGTGACTCGGTCGAGCAGCTTCCATTTTCGAAGCTCCATCATCAACATCCTGCTCGACTGAGCAGGACTTATGCAACCAAGTTAGCTGGCGACTCGACCGAGCAAGGCCTACTCGGGCCGAGCAAACAGAATGAAATTTTTGAATAGGTGTGATCCACTGACAGACTCGACCGAATAAGAGGGCTGCTTGACCGAGCAGCCGACCGAGCAAGCCTCTGCTCGACCGAGTCACTAACTCGGTCGACGACAATGCGGGCCATTTTTGGAATTTTTCGTGGGCCCATCTGATGCACGCAGCTGGGAGTGAAGTGCGGATCTGGACGAGAGAGTTAGGGAGCTCATTTTCTTTGGATATTTTTTGAATTACGTTGGGAGGGGAGAGAGGAGATTAGAAACGATTTTGTAGATCTAAACCTATTTTTTGGGATAATTGAATTGTTTTTGGAAGATCAATTGCTCTTGCGTTTATGGTTTCTATTGTTCTTTCTCGCCTTCGGCAAGTAAGTCATTCATTTCTCATTTGATAAAATTGTCATAATTTTTTTTCTTATAAAAATCGTATTTTTATTCGTTAAAATCACCATGTGTGAGTAGTCTTCTCTAGGGTTGATGGGTTAGCCCTAAGACTTTAGGAAGGATATGTAGATCTGGATCTATAGGTTGTATTGGGAATAAAGGGAAGTATTTCGGTCGATCCATCCGAATCCCTAGGATAACTCGTACTGAGATCATGCCCACGGTCTATAGAATTGATGAGCTTAAGGAGTATCCTTGTGATTTAAATAGGGAAATTAGTGGATCCAACCAAGGCTCGTGACCACGCCCGGCTCGTGCCTTGAGGGGATCCACCAACGAACTATATCGCTACATTCACGGCTACCGCCATTGTGTCAATGAGAGCCACTGAAATACCTCAAAATCCTAACCCACGAGAGTGGTATGAATTGAGAGACTAATCCCCTAAACCTAATGCAACGTAAGGATCTCATTCCAACATCGATCTCCGACAGTCTTAGCTGTGATCCCTAAGACCCTAGTTTTCTCTATTATCAAGTCAACAACACCATCAAAACCAATCTTTCAAACCGATAGCAATCTCACTTCGAGATCTAAAAATAATCTGAGGCCTCTAATACACTGTCACCGTCCCTGTGGGATCCGACATATTTTATACTATAATTTGACACCGTCCGCTTGCGGATAGAGCCCGGAGCTGACACCTAGGAGCCATACTACGCATAGCGACTGTGACACTGCTAGGTGGAATTTAGGTGTAAGTTTGGGGTGCGTCAGTAAGCCGATCATCAGATCAACCGTAAAGCTGGGGGCAGCTCCCCCAGCAGGCCGATCACCCGATTAGCTGCACGGCTGGGAACAGCCTCCCAGCAGGCCGATCACCCGATTGGCTGCACGACTGGGGACAACCCCCGATCAGGCCAATCACCCGATCGACCGCACGGCTGGGGGCAGCTACCCCAGCAGGTCGATTACCCGATCGGCCGTAAGGTTGGAGGAAACTTCCCTAGCAGTCCGATTACTCGATGGGTCGTAAGGCTGGGGCAGCCCCCCAGCAGGCCGATCATCCGATCGGTCATAAGGCTGTGGGTAGTCCCCTAAGCAAGCCGATCATCCGATTGACCATAAGGCTAGGACAAATCCCCCAGAAAACCGATCATCTGATCGACCGTAAGGCTGTGGGCAGTTTTCCCAGCAGGCCGATCATCCGATCGACCGTAGGGCTGTGGGCACCTCCCCCAGCAGATCGGTCAACCTATCAGCCATAAGGTTGGGGCAACTCCTTCAGCATGCCGATCATCAGATCGATCATAAGGGTTGGAGAAACTCCCCTAGCAGGCCGATCATCGGATTGACCGTACGGCTGGGGGCAACTTTCCAGCTAGCCGACCATCTGATCGATCGTAATGCTGGGAGTAACCCCCGAGCAGGCCGATCATCCGATCAACTGTAAGGCTGGGGGAAGCTACCCCTACAGGCTGATTGTTCGACCGACCGTAAGGCTGGGGCAGCTCTCCCAGCAGGCCGATCGTCCGACCGATCATAAGGCTGGGGCAACCCCTCCAACAGGCCAGTCACTCGATTGGCCATAAAGCTGGGGGCAACCCCCAGCAGGACGAAAACTCAACTGGCTGTAAGGCTGAGGGCAACTCCCCCATCAGATTGACCGGCCATAGGGCTAGAGGCAACTTCCCCAGTAGGCCAACCGTTCGATCGGCCGTAAGGCCGGAGGTGACCCCCAAGCAGACCGATCATACTCTTGGTCCCGACCAGCTAATGCCCTCTCAATGAAATGCTTCCCTCAGCTTGAGCCTCCAGCCGACTTCGACCCGAGCCATGGAAAGGGGGCACACAAAGCAGGGACAATACACAACATGCAGAAAGAAAACAAAACACAACTATTGCGCAAAGGTGAAATTCCAATCAGATCAAAATTCCTTAGTTTTTATAAAAGGTAGTGGGGAGAGCAAAAGACGATCTACGTTGCCTACAGGGCAGCAGCCTTGGCGGAGGTCTTTCCAACTGGTTCGGCCCCTCCTGCGTCCCCTGTCTCAACGGGTTGGTCGGGGTTGGCCAAAGAACGAGGAAGCATCTTTGGACCTGCTCCTCGTACGCCTGAAATCCCTCCAAAAAGGAATCCGCAATCCGCATGGCCAAATCCTCCCGAATCCCTCCAGGAAAGTGTTCGCGATCCCCGGGGCCAGAATCTCCTTATAGCCCCTTGTAACAACCTCAGAGAAGCAATCTCAGACAAAAGCTCATCTCTTTCCATCCTATGCTCTCCCAGATGAGAGACAACACCTCCTTAACCTCATCTGCAGACTCTTCAGCCGCCGCACGAGAGGCGTCGGCGACCGTCAACGCTTCCTTCAACTTCTCGACCTCCGATGTCAGCTCGACAAATTGAGGAGTGCAGACTGCAACTCCTCGTGGGCCCCTCAGCCGCTCTCTCAACTGCATCCATCCTCAGTCATTCTCGTTCGAGGGCTGCCTCACCCTCAGCCATCTGCACTGAGTGTCGTCGCATTGTGATATACATCGAGGACATCTGCAAGACAACGTAGTCAAGAACGCTCAGAGCTAATGAGAGAAAAAAAAGAGGAAAGAGAAGAACATGCTGGCTCTGCCACACCATGCAGTCCGCCAGGTTCTCGGGACCAACTTTTCTAAGAGGGAGCGATCCCTTGAAAGGACGTAGTTTTGCACCAAATGAACGGCTACGCCACAGTCTGTAAAGACAGATTCGCCAGATAGTTGTCTCAGGGATGGGCTCAGCCACCGACAACATTCGAGCCAGATCGACGGGAGTCCATTCAGCTCGGCTGGGCTTGGAAACCTCCCCAGGTACCTGATGACTCCCCCCGAAGATAGATGACGGCTCCTGAGCTGCCATGTCAGCGCCTCCCCCTTTCATCCTCTTTCGGTTGTTTCAAAACCCGAGGGAGAGCGTGCTCTCTTCTTTCGGTGGCCCCTGACCAGCTCAGGCTCAGAGGAACCCCCTTTGGAACCGACCGAACACACCGCTGTGGGGACCGGATCGTCAGGAATATCGATCAGATCTCCCATGGCTGGAGAAGGGTTCACGACTACCGAAGTCAGAACCAGGCGATCATCCGCCGACCTTAATGTCCCGATCAGTGGCTCGGTCGCCCATTGCATCTCTTCCTCCGAGCGACACGGCACATGGCCGGAGGAATCTCCCCAAGAGCTCTGGAAGCCCCGACGAATGAGTAGATAAACGTTGAAGGGGTGGTTGAACTCTTGACTCGTCATTCCTACAAAAAGAGGAGAATCATAGTAAGCTAAGGAGAAGACCGAAATCTCACAATTACCTTTACGAATGGATCACAATATGCTCTTAAGAAGGAGATCGTCCAGTAAGGCCCAGACCAATCTCTCCTCCCCAGGCAAGGCCATCGAAAGTCGACCGTAGCTCGGTCCGCCTCAGAAAGAGTCAACACCAACTCGTAGGTGCCCGAAATTCCCCAGCAAGTAAGGATTTCGGTATCCCAGGAAAAGTGACGAAAACAAAGTCATTCTTCCAACCACCAGCCCATCAGGGCAAACCCAATAGGAATTCCATGCCCCTCCTAGCAGCGATATGAAGCCATGTCCCCGAGGAAACAAGCCGAACCCGGTGGAAATAGAAGAAGAGCGGTAAGGTCAGGACTAGCCCATGCAATTGACAGATCACGACAAAGCCAACCAAAGAAGGGATCGAATACGAGCTTAGCTGGCACAACGAAGCCTGTAAGGAGGTCAAGATCTGGACAATGAAGGGGTGAAGAGGAAAACAGAGTTCCAAACGAAACATCTCGGTATACACTCCAACCTCACAGACCCTAGGAAAGCAGATCCTTTCGTCAAGAAATGGGACCCGAACCCCGTACGGATAAGAGAGGCATTCTGTCCCGATCTTCTCAACCGCGGACTAAGAGACGGAAAAGTCCGTGTCGAGAATTGCGATAGAATCGCAAGATCCATCTGCCCCAGACGGGCCCCATCATCAGGTCAAATCATCAAAGAGTAGACCTTTTCCTTTCATGGGAGGCGTGGGTGCACCCTCGGACTCGGGAATCAGGGAGCTTCAATCGCCGCGATGGGATCGTCGGCTTCAAATGCGTTTCCAATACTCAACACCTTCTCCATCAATCTAAACAGAAATGAAGGTGCTAGAAAGAGTTACCTCGTGAGAACAGAGAAGAGGACGACGAAGGCGAGACCAACACGGGAATTCTCCAACGACGGGGAAGAACAAGAGGAAGACCAAGAAGCGCGAAGAAAATGCCCCTCTAAACCCTGCCATTTTATACATGTGGCGATTTCAAATCCAAATCGTCCAAGAGGGGGCACGTGTCAACATCCCTAAGGAGGCGACTCTCCGAATCCCGCACCCAAGGGATGTGAGAATTCTCGGTGCCTAACGCCATGATGATTTTCATTTAATGTGCCGCCTCGACTGATGCGCCTGTCTAATACACACGTATCACATCCCTTGGACCGATGCGCCACAACCGAACGACCCGAGTGATGGGGGCAATTGATATAACCCCCGAATGGGCTGAAGAGAAGCAGGCCGATCGCTCAGCCCAAGATCGCCACAGGCTCAAGCCTAGGGCCCAACGAGAAGATCAGGACGTATCAGTCCAACATCAAGCCCAAAAGGGCTGTTGACTTTTTGCGAATGAGGAAATCCCTCCTCGGATCGTGCCTGCCTTGATCACCATTCAAGCCACCATCAAGCCCTCTTGATCACCATTCAAGGGACCATCAATGTAGACAAGCGTGGAGGGAGGAACGGTAAAACGCCATGAAGGCGTTGACATACATGACTCCTATAAGAGGTCCGAAAGACGGAAGACGAAGGAACCGAATCTTGGATATCTGACATTCAGGTATACCATCTTCTCAGACCTACATTCACCTTATATGTCTCCTCCATGGCTCGGCTCGAGAACTCGTCCTTGGTATCTCTGCGAACCAAGATCGATTCCACCGAGCACTTATTAGACGAGATCTGACTTAGGCATCGGATGAGACTTGGTCGGAATCAAGATCCGAACCCCCTGACGAGTTCTTCGTTTTGCAGATCTGAAGAGACGTCATCCCGCCGAAGCTTTCCTTTGGCGTCCCGTCGATCGCCCCTAAGCGTACCCCGCATCAAGGGTCCGCTCGGTCGACTGATCCCGGAAGTCACCTTCATCCCGTCGAGGCTTCCCTTCGACGCATCGTCGCTAGGCTCCGAGCATTCCTGCACAAGAGAACGCTCGGTCGATCGACCTCGAAGGCCGTCCCCGTCTCTCACGACAACGACGACCCTTGAACCTCCGAACTAACATCCCGGGGTGAGAAAACACCCCGAAACAATGGGTATTTGGTTCCGAAACCCAATTATAGAGTAACAATGCTATTAGAAATTATTCAAAGGTTTAAACTCTTAAGAGTAGCACATGTGAAGTCCAATCATAAAAAATCCAAGCAACTAGATGGTGAGGTTACATAAAAATAATGCACTTCTTAGAAAATCATCACCGATGCGTGATTAAAACGAGGGAGGGTCAGCCAAAGACTATTTGTGACTTCAATTCTCGTTGGATGGCTGTGACTACGGTCGAGCGGTAAATGCAGAACCAAAACAAGTACTCATATTTAATAGTGTCAACTTTAAAATGCTAAAAGCTGCAACTGCAAACGGACAAAGTAAATAATAGACCGTTAAAATACATGTCCATCCTGCACATTATGCACCTTAAGAAAAAGATTAAAAAAGAAAACAAAAAGAAGAGGTTGGAAGGTGCGGCCCAATTAAGGATACAATCAAAACCCAATCAAACCATGCACACGTTGCATTTGAATTTACAATGGTGCCAAGATTTTGATTTGGGCCCATATTTAGATGCTACGGACAAGTCTATGGATCAAAGCCCGTATAGCTTGCGCGGTGCCTCTCACTTTGGTTCATGAAAGACATGACACCGTTGTTGGGAATAAAAAAATAGAAAAAAAGAAATTAAAAAAATTAAGAACAAAAGGGGGGTGTTACGAACTTGAGGCTGGCCTATGAAATTGAGGCCCATATGCACTAGGGGCCCAAGCGAACACCTCATCGACTCCCTAGAAGTGGCATTAGCCCAAGCAGAGGATCACCTCAACCCAGTGAAGCTCGCCTCTCCCTGCCATTAGCTCGCCTCTGAGGTCAACCAGAAGAGCTCACACGTCCGACCGTCAGGCTCGTCGTACCGAGGACAAGCTCGCCTACTCTCCAACAAGAAGCACCGTCCGAAGGAGCCAGGCTTAATCGCCGAGCTGTAGCTCACCCCCGAGGGCGCCCAGGCATAAATATCTCTGACAGGGTGATGTAAGCTCACCTTCCCACCATTAATGCCAGAAGTTAAGGGCGGGAACTGATGGCTACCCCTCGTGTCTCATTAATGCACATGTCACCATCTGACACCATTAATGCGAAAAATATCCCTGGCACAGCTCGTCAACCCATCACTTCACTATTCGAGTGCCTGCATGGTTGATTCGACAACTGACAAGATGGCGAACAACCGCCTCTCAGCCCTATAAATATCACACATGCCTCCATAGAGGGGGTTTGTTAGTTAAATCATCTAACTTATTTCTATACAAAAGGTGAGATATCTTTCACATATCTGTGCCTTCCACATAAGCTTGCCACGCTTCACCGATCTGTCTTAAGATCGTCCAGCGCACCCGACACATACATTTCAGGTCATATACTGACTTAAGAATCAGATGGGCTATGGGCTGACAGCCAGCCCTGCCTTTCTGACAAGTTGTTGTTCTCGCAGGAAGCTCGCCTCAACTACCGGAAGTCGGCGACCCTCAGGAGACCTACAGGCGACCTTGAACCCTTCCCACTGAAGCAAGTTTTGAGCCATGCAAACCTCGCCATTAGCCAAAAACTTGTAAATCATTGTACACGTGATTCTCACTTCAAATAAATCTCAATGTGTGCAGATATGACCTGCAACAGTTGGCGTCATCTGTGGGAACAATGGTTACACCCATGTCAGGATCCACACATTCTCATCACAATTCTCACCACGGCAAGTCACCCGACGTCACACCCCCTCCGCCTCTGAGGAGGCCGGGTCGACTTGAGACCATCATCAACGACACTATGAGGCCACCCTTGGCTGAAGAGCCCCGTTTGCCAAGAAGAACTTCCCCGATGAATCAACCCCTTGAGGGGTCGGTCGCGGCCATTCAGGACGCGGCCCTTGGCATCTACAAAAGCTTTCAGAGCTTCACCAAGATGATGGAGGAGTGGACCGTTGCCTAGCAAGCGGGACCATCTCGGGTAGAATGCCCCTCCAAGCTCCGCAACGTGAGAAGAGACCTCCACCCCCAATTTTATGAGAAAGCAGCATCACCGCAGAGGCGGTTCGAGGAAGCGGAGGTAGTCGCTCTGCAGAGGGAGATCAATAGGGAGGAGGAGGCCGCCCACCAGTGGCGATTACAGGAGGAAGCATCCCTTCGACAGCTTCGCCTCCTCGATGCCGAAAGAGAGAGGCTTCAAAAGGGAAGCCAAGGAGTCTCCCTAGCATCGGCCTCGATGGCACGGAGGAACACCATGCTGGACCATCCTGTGGAAAGCGATCATCGCGGGAGATCACCTAACCCGAGGCGAGGGGGTGAATCTCATAGCAAGAGCCCCCCACGACTATAGCATCGCTCTCCTAGGCATGGAGATGGGCGGCAGAGGATCTGCAACCACTGTCCTACCCTGCGGGAGAGAGGGAAGAACGCCTCTGATCGCTGAGGTGGCTCATCCGGTGATTCCAACAGCGACGGGAGCACCGAAGCGACGAGAACATTCCTCGAAGGTCGCCGGTGCCTTCCCCTGCCCCGAAGAAGCCAATCCGATGACTCACAGGGTGATCTCAACCCCGGTACAACATATGTTCAAGCTACCTCAGATTGAACTGTATGACAGTTCAGGCGATCTCCTGGATCATGTGCTGCAATACTGGAGAGTTATGGAGATCCATGGGGTCGGTGACGCCCTCCTTTGCCGAGATTTCCGGACGACCTTGGAGAAGGCGGCAGTAGAGTGGTACACGGCTTGCCCAGTGGCTCCGTTGATTCATTTGGCGTCCTCTCACAAAAGTTTTGCCACCAATTCCTGGCGAGGCGGAGAAAGAAGAGGGCATCGGACTATCTGTTCACGATGGTCCAGAGGGAGGGAGAGACCATCCGCAGATTTCTGAAGCGCTTCAACGAGGGGGGACACTCAACGTGACGAGCTGCGGGGATGAGCTCGTCATGGCGGCCTTCAAAAGGGGGCTGGTAAATAGGAGTTTGCATAAGTCCTTGCTCCATGATCCGCCAACCAACCTCGACGACCTCTTCGCCAGGGCAAAGAAGTTCATACTAAGTGAGGATGCCTTGAGGGCAAAGGAGACCGAACCAGCCAAAGCCCCCCGCGTTGAGGCAAGGCCCAACCAACGGCCATGGCAGGAAGACCGCCCTCGAGGGCACGACCAGGGTGGCCTTCGTGGGCAGAATCGCCCCGGACTCCTGAGGGGATCCCTCACCTCCGGGAACCTTGCTCCAGGAAGCAGACCTGAAAGGCCATAGGAGCTCGACAACACAAGACTCAACGCCACCTAGCGGAGGTGATGGCGGTGGCCTTAGTGGGTGGATTTCTTAGGGACGGCACTGCCAGAGATGCGGATAAGGCCTACCGATAGGAGCACGCACATGTATTATCGGTATCACCACGACCATGGTCATGACACCGACAACTGCTTCACCTTGAAGAGGGACATAAAGCAGCTCATACAGGGCGGCCACCTTCAATGGTTCATCGAAGAAGGAGGCCAGATGCGCGAAGGGCGAACTCCTGCAGAGCCTCTCCGCTGACCCAGGCCCAGAACACCAAGCAAGCCACCCATCCTATCACGAGGCCGACCCTGCGCGTAGATTGAGAGACAGGCTACCCGGCATCATCCGATCCTACTGCCTTAAAATTTTATCAATAAAATTTTTGTCCTTTACATTTGTACAAACGACATGTTGTTTGAATGAAAATTTCAGATCCCCTCTGAGATAAAAAGAAGCTCCATAAAGGTCGTCTTGATCATCTGGAGCAGACCATCTTGCCACAAGAGCTCCCCCGAGTAGGCCGACTATGCGCCCTAGAGCTCGAGCTCCCACAGGAAGACATAGTAGATAAAATCATAGGTTTTATTCTATCTCCGACCTATGTCCATACGTTTTGACTTATGAACTCTTTGAGTTTTCTATTGTGCACGAAAAATCCTAGGTCAAGAATGGCCCAATCCTTGGAGGCGAGATGACTCGCGATAAACCAAGACTTCCGGGGCAGGTCATGGTGTAGTTACCCATAACGTGCCGGACTTCGCGAACCAAACCAGACAGTGGCTTGAAGAAGGGCTCCGGCCCGAAATTCACCCTCAGGAAGACTTCCGAGGCAGGTCATGGTGCAGCGACCCCTAGCGTGCCGGACTTCGCTAACCAAACCGGACAGGGGCTTGAAGAAGGGCTTCATCCCGAATTCACCCTTAGGAAGACTTTCGGGGCAGGTCGTGGTGCAGCTACCCATAACGTTCCGGACTTCGCTAACCAAACCGGACATGGGCTTGAAGAAGGGCTCCGGCCCAAAATTCGCCCTCAGAAAGACTTCCCGGGCAGGTCGCGGTGCAACTACCCATAGCGTATCGAACTTCGCTAACCAAACCGGACATGGGCTTGAAGAAGGGATTCGGACCAAAATTCGCCATCAGGAAGACTTCCGAGGCAGTTTGCCATCCAAACCGGAGTTATAAATGCGGGGTCGGCTACGGCCCATCTATACCCGAACTCTTGAAGACCTCCGAGGTAGTTTGCCATCCAAACCAGAGTTATAAAAACGGGGTCGGATACGGCCCATCTATACCCGCACTCTTGAAGACATCCGGGTCAGTTTGCCATCCAAACCAGAGTGATAAATTCGGGGTCGGCTGCGGCTTATCAATACCCGCCCTCTCAAAAGACTCGAAGGTGATCTATCTCTACAAAGAACCTCGCCACGCTCAAACTCCGGGGCTAGCTAACGAGTTGCGCCCCAGATAGGTTTCACATGCTTATGAAGCCCGCTACCAAACAAAAGGTACGAAGAGATTCTCTAAGAAATTTCTAACGTGTCTACTCAACATTCAGTGTCTCTTCTGACCGAAGATCGTCCACACCAAATGTTAGGGGCAATTGTTACGACCTTGAGGCTGGCCAAGGAAATTGAGGCCCACTGTAACGACTGCTTTTCATGTATCTGGATTTAATATAATATAATATATGTTTTGGTGGATTTTCTCCTCTTGCGTGGTTTTCGTCTCCGTAGCTTTCATTTTCGATCGATTCGTCGTATTTTCTCGTTTCTTCCTTAGGATTGTCGATTTCGAAGTATGTCACTCGTGACGGGCTTCATAACGGTCGTATCTAACTATTACATCAAGCCTAGGAGTCTTAGGAATCGATCCCGGGGCCCCGCGCTCCGTATCGGAACTTTTTGTGCTCATTAGCCGGTATAAGAAGGGGCATCGACCGACTAGATGACGATCCAGTCGGTCGGCAATCCTTCTTGGACCGACTAGTTAGCTTTCTAAATTTCTCAGGAGTTATTGTTTATCGTTAGTCGGTCTAAGAACGTTGGTTGACCGACTAGGTTGCAAACTAGTCGGTCGGCAATGCTTCTTTAACCGCCTAACACATCATCTTAATTTTAGTTGAGTTACTGTTTACTCTTAGTCGGTCTAAGAACGTTCATCGACCAACTAGATGCTAAACTAGTCGGTCAGTATTTGTTCATGGACCGACTAACTCTAAAATCCTATTTTCGTTCAGAATTTACTGTTTGCACTTAGTCGGTCTGCGTTGGTCGACCGACCGACTAGTTGCCAAACTAGTCGGTCAGTGGTTGCTCTTTGACCGACTAACCTGTGTTAAAACCCTAATTTCTGGGCAGCCGCCAGCCCATCCTATTTAAACCCAACCCAAACGTTTTCTTCTTCCTCAACACAACCCAAAACCCTAAAATCTTCCCCTTTGAGCCCCCATCTTCTTCCAAGCTTCATTTCTTCATTCCAAGCCCTAAATCCATCATCCAAACCATCCATCCACTCTATCTACCTCTCATCTTCCCCAAAATCTCACCAAATCCATCAAAACCCCCAAATCCCCCAAAACCCTATTTTCCCCAAACTTCTCCAATCTTTTCCAGATCTGATCCTAGGGTTCTCCGGAGTGTTTCTTCCGCCTCCTCTCGGTAAGAAATCGATCTACCGTTGTTTTCATAACCTATTTATATTTTTATGAAACCCTAATAAAATTTCATGTTGTTTGATGATTGTTCCCCCAAAACAGCGATTTCCCCGTAGATTGGCATCCGTGTGACGAAGTGGTCGTCATCCCCGGTGCTAGGCAAGTGAAACTTGCCACTTAGGGTTTAGGCCATGTTTTAGGCCATTTTGCTTGTTGTAGGCGTAAAAGAGGCTAGGCGACGAAATGATACTCGCCTAGGCGTAAATTGGGGAACTAGCTTGACAACGAAGCTAGTTCCGACACTTAGCATGTTGCACAATTACCATGTCATGTTTACTTTCCATTAACGATACACAAATTAAATGTCATGTCATTGCATTCTTTTGGTGATCCCGTGATTGCGTAGCATCGCTACACTACTTATGTTCCTGGCTCGTGACCAGAAGCGAGCATAATGAGTTGCTAACCACAACGCTCGATATATTGAATTGTGAACTAAGAAACAAGCTCCCGTGCGGGGCAACCCTGGCTCACTTGCTGGGCTCATGTGCAGGGACCCTGGCTTGTTAACGTGTGGGATGGGGTAAGGGTTAAGCGGCCATTCAACTGGGGGTCTGTTTGATCAACAACTGCAGTTGTAAGGCGTAAACTCTGGGGTGGGGTAGTGTTTAGTGCCGATCGGTGTGAATGATGAACCATTCAGCTGAAGGGCGTAAACATCTACAAAACAACGTGAAACGTGAATTGGGGTTTAGTGCCGATCGGTGTGAATGATGTACCATTCAGCTGAAGGGCGTAAACACCTACAACAATGTGAATTGATTGAGATTGATAGTAGCGTGGCTACTCTTGTCTTGTCTTGTCTTGTCCCGATAATTGTTCTTTGTACAAATTGTCTTGCCATGTCTTGATTGTGCACTCATGTTATAACTGCCATGTCACGCATACTAAACTGCTAGGTTGCTAGAGCCTTACTTTCAGTTTCCTTGCTCAAGTCTTTTAGACTTGCTGACATGTGCCCCTTTACTCTTTTGGGTGACACATGTTAGATCCTGAGCCCGATTACCTTGTTGAGGACGAGGTGTTTGCAGACGCCGAGCCCGAGCTTGTGTTTGACGGGGAGTACGTGGACACTGGGGACCAGTCCTAGTGTCTTCGTTGTGTTTTACTTTTGTCAGACAGTTGTTTTGTTATCGGTGCGTAGCACCTATACTATGTTATGTCGTTGCTTTTGTTGGCCTTGTTCTGGGCCTTTAGACTCTTTTCTTTTAGCCTGGTGGCTTTTCTGGATGTTGGACTTATTTTCTTGTTGGACAATATATGGGATGTGAGATTTTATTTCAGTCTCTCCTTGTGTTATTATTGTTATTCTGTTGTGGTTACATGGACCTGCTTATGTATTATTGACGCTTATCGGGTTTGGGGCTTCATAGCTCCACTCCCGTGCGGACCTTTTCACGTCTCGCCTCCATTTTAGGGAAGCGGGTCGTGACAGGTTTTGTTGGTGGCCCATGCAGGTCCTTCTGTAACTGCGATTTTTGGAATAGCGATAATAATATTAGAATGTCCAATAAATTAAGTTCGACGTCTGATGTCATAAGCTATGAGTCTAATCTGATTCGTTTTCTGTGTCACTAGATGGCAGGAAGACGTTTCACCCGTGGTGGGGGTAGTGGTGCGATCCCTCATGATGAGGAGCCTGAGCGGGAACCCACCAGCGGCGAGATGATGCGGATGATGCTCCAGATGATGCAAGTGCAGCAGGGCGTGCTTCTGCAAGTCCAGAATGCTCCACTTGCTCGAGCTGCCCGGGCTCTTCCGGATGTTCCTCGCTCTGAGCCAGGAGCGAAGCAATTTCGGGAGCTGGGTCCCGCGTATTTTGATGGTTCTGAGTGTCCTCTGGCTACCGATGAGTGGATTCGGAACATCGAGGACAATCTGAAGATGGCCAAGATCACCCCGGTTGGATGGGTTGATTTGGCGAAGAGGCAACTCAAGGATAATGCTCGGAATTGGTGGGATGCGGAAGAGAAGATGTTGGTGGAGCCGATAGTTTGGGCTACCTTCAAGGCCAGATTTGAGGGTGAGTTCTTTCCGAAGGCTGCCAGGGAGGAGATGCTGCAGCGTTTTATCGATTTGAAGCAAGGGAACTCGTCGGTGGACCTGTATCACCAAGAGTTCATGAGGCTGAGTCGGTTTGCACCAAAGATGGTGCAGGACGCTGAGGAGAAGGCTCAGAGGTTCCTGCAGGGGCTTGCTTCGGAGCTCCAGAGTTTTGTGACCTCTTCTGACCGGGAGTCTTATCAGAAGGTTCTAGTAGCAGCTAAGAGGCAGGAGCTGCTCGTGAACCAGAGGAAGGGGTCTGTTGTTGGTGCTGGGAAGAGGCCTGTGGAGCAGGCGAGAGCTGTGGTTAGACCTGGATTCAGGCCTAATCAGTCTGCTCAGTTTAAGAGGCCGGGAGGGCCTATTCTGAAGTCTTGCCATTTCTGCGGCAAGCCTGGCCATATCAAGGATCAGTGTCGGAAGTTTTTGGGCCAGTGTCTGGTTTGTGGTGATGCTTCCCATGTCGCGAAGGATTGTCAGCATGCGGGTCTGCTGCGGAGGGCACCTGTTGCAGCTCAGCCGTTGCAGCAGCGAGCGTCTGTTCCTGCTGGTCGTGGAGCAGCTCTTGTTCCGCAGAGGCAGGCTTTTCAGCAGGCTGTTCCGCCGAGGAGGCAGGCTTTTCTGATGACCGCTGCGGAGAGCGAGGCTGTGGATGAGGTTATCGCAGGTAATCCTCAATCTAGCTGTTACTTTCCTAGCTGGTTTTGATTGTTAGATTGTGTTGTTTGCTTGAACATGGTTGTCTGCTAGACTAGGGTTTGATTGTTAATTGATTGTTAGGTGTGGTGTTGGTTTGCACATTTCCTGCACGAGTCCTCTTTGACTCCGGTGCATCGATGTGCATTATTTCTCGGAGCTTCGTGGAGAGGCATTCCTTGTCGACGTCCCCTCTTCCAAAGAGTTGGAATATCGTTACAGGGAATGGTGTGGTCTCAATGCATTGTGGTTACAATTCTTGCTCGTTGGTGGTCTGTGGACATGAGCTTTTCGCTGATTTCATTGTCCACGACATCATCAACTATGATGCAGTTCTTGGGATGAATAGGCTTGCGAGCTTCTATGCTACGATCGACTGTCGGAGGAAGAAGGTAGTGTTCGAGGTTCCCGGACATCCAGTGTTTGAGTTCAGTCGTGGTAGCCGTTCGCTTGGTCCTGTCAGATTTCGGGCCAGGCCGGTGGAGGCTGTGGCTATGCAGATGGAGTTGGAGTGGCCAGCTGTGGTGCGAGATTTTGGCGACGTCTTCCCCGAGGAGATGTCTGGTTTGCCGCCTGATCGGGCTTTGGAATTTTCTATCGATCTTGTTCCAGGTGCGCAGCCGATTTTGAAGGCGCCGTATCGTATGGCACCTGCAGAGTTGGAAGAGTTGCGGAAGCAGTTGGATGAGCTTTTGCAGAAGGGTTATATTAATCCTAGTGTGTCTCCGTGGGGAGCGCCGGTGTTGCTGGTGAAGAAGAAGGATGGTTCGCGTCGCATGTGCGTGGACTATCGGGAGTTGAATGCGGTGACCATTAAGAATAAATACCAGTTGCCTCGCATCGATGATATTTTTGATCAGCTTGGAGGTTCGAGGGTGTTTTCTAAATTGGATTTGAGAAGTGGTTACCATCAGCTGAAGGTGAAGAAGGGAGATGTTCCGAAGACAGCGTTCAGGACGAAGTATGGACACTATGAGTTCGTGGTTATGCCTTTCGGCGTAACTAACGCACCCGCAGTTTTCATGAATCTGATGAACCTGATTTTCTACGACTTTTTGGATAAGTTTGTCGTTATCTTCATTGACGACATTCTGATCTATTCGAAGTCGGAGGAAGAGCGTGCCTCGCACTTAAGGACGGTGTTGGAGATTTTGAGGAAGCATCGGTTGTATGCTAAGTTTTCGAAGTGCGAGTTTTGGCTGGATAGAGTTGCTTTTCTCGGGCATGTGGTGACTGGAGATGGTATTTCAGTGGATCCCGAGAAGATTAGGGCCATCAGGGAGTGGCATGTTCCGTCGTCTGCGTCTGAGATTCGGAGTTTCCTTGGACTTGCTGGTTATTATCGGTGATTCATTAAGGACTTTTCTCGTATTGCTGAGCCGATGACCAGGTTGACGCGGAAGGATGTTGCTTTTATTTGGTCGGGTGATTGTGAGGGTGCTTTTGGTATTCTGAAGGAGAGGTTGACGACTACCCCTATTCTTGTTGTGCCTGATCGCAGCGGTGGATTTGAGATCTTTTGCGATGCTTCTGGCAAGGGTCTCGGTTGTGTGTTGCATCAGCATGGGCATGTTGTGACGTATGCGTCTCGTCAGCTTAAGGTTTATGAGAAGAATTACCCGACGCATGATTTGGAGTTGGCTGCCGTTGTGTTTGCTCTTAAGATTTGGAGGCACTTCCTGCTGAGTGAGAAAGTGAAGATTTTCACCGATCACAAAAGCTTGAAGTATATTTTCACTCAGAAGGAGCTCAACATGCGACAGCGTCGATGGTTGGAGCTTATGGCGGATTATGATATTGATTTGCAGTTTCACCCTGGCAAGGTGAATGTGGTTCCGGATGCTTTGAGTAGGCTTCCAGCGGTGTTGATTTTGACCTCGCAGTGGAGATTGCAGCAGGATTTTTGCGAGTCTGGCGTGGAGATTGTTCTTCCTGGAGAGGCTTCTTCGTTGATGTACATGCAGGTACAGTCGACGATTGTGGATCGGATTAAGGCTGGCCAGGCCGAGGATCCGAAGCTGGTGAAGATTCGGGAGCAGGTGGAAGCCGGTCTGCGGACTGACTTTTTGATTCATGAGGATGGCTCGCTGAGGTTTGGAGCCAGGTTGTGTGTGCCAGCTGGGGATATCAGAGAGGAGCTGATGGTGGAGGCACACAGTTCGCCGTATTCTGTGCATCCTGGTGGCACCAAGATGTACCAGGATCTTCGTCTGAATTATTGGTGGTATGGTATGAAGAGAAGCGTGGCTCGGAGTGTAGCCAAGTGCTTGGTTTGCCAGCAAGTGAAGGCGGAGCATCAGCGTACGGCCGGGTTACTACAACCGCTTCCGATTCCGGAGTGGAAATGGCAACACATCACTATGGATTTCGTGACTGGACTACCTCGGAGTCCGAAGCAGAATGACGCGATTTGGGTGATCGTAGATCGATTGACCAAATCCGCGCACTTTATTCCGTTCCGAGTAGGGCAGTCCACTGAGACGCTAGCGAGGAGATATATGGAGGTAAAATTCTTTTACTCTCCGTTTTATTTCCTTTTCCTAGTTTGGATAGTGATGTAACGTGAATCGTGCAGGAGGTTGTGCGACTTCATGGAGTCCCCGTGAGTATCGTGTCTGACAGAGACACGAGGTTCACATCTCAGTTCTGGCAGAGTTTGCAGAAGATCTTGGGTACGCGTCTGAGTTTCAGCACGGCGTACCATCCGCAGACGGATGGCCAGTCCGAGAGGACGATTCAGGTTCTGGAAGACATGCAGAGGGCGTGCATGTTGGATTTCAAGGGTTCGTGGGAGGACCATCTACATTTGGTGGAGTTCTCTTACAACAACAGCTTCCAGGCGAGTATTGGCATGGCGCCTTTCGCCGCTCTTTATGGGAGGAAATGTCGATCGCCATTGAGTTGGGATGACGTTGGTGATCGGGAGTTGTTGGGACCTGAGATGATCGTGGAGGCCGTGGATATCGTCAGGAATATTCGGGAGAGGTTGAGAATTGCTCAGGACCGTTTTAAGCATTGGGCGGATGCTAAACGTCGTCCTTTGGAGTTTCAGCCGGGCGACCATGTGTTCTTGAAGATTTCCCCGAATCGCGGTGTGATTCGTTTTGGGAAGCGTGGGAAGTTGAGCCCGCGATACATTGGACCGTTTGACATTTTGGAGAGGGTTGGCGAGGTAGCTTATCGCTTGGCCTTGCCGCCATCTTTGGAAGGAGTTCACAATGTTTTCCATGTGTCGCAGCTTCGTCGATACATTAGCGATCCGTCTCATGCGGTAGATTTTTCGGAGATTACCGTTCGCCCCGATATGACGTATGACTAGCATCCAGTGCAGATTCTGGACAGGCGTCAGAAATCGCTTCGGAACAAGATTGTCAATCTTGTGAGGGTGATGTGGCGACACGGCTCACCTGGAGAGTCTACTTGGGAGAATGAGGATGAGATGCGAGAGCGTTTCCCACTTTTGTTTCCGGACTCGTGAGTATTTGGAAATTCCGAGGACGGAATTTTTCTTAAGTTGGGGAGGATGTAACGACTGCTTTTCATGTATCTGGATTTAATATAATATAATATATGTTTTAGTGGATTTTCTCCTCTTGCGTGGTTTTCGTCTCCGTAGCTTTCATTTTCGATCGATTCGTCGTATTTTCTCGTTTCTTCCTTAGGATTGTCGATTTCGAAGTATGTCACTCATGACGGGCTTCATAACGGTCGTATCTAACTATTACATCAAGCCTAGGAGTCTTAGGAATCGATCCCGGGGCCCCGCGCTCCGTATCGGAACTTTTTGTGCTCATTAGCCGGTATAAGAAGGGGCATCGACCGACTAGATGACGATCCAGTCGGTCGGCAATCCTTCTTGGACCGACTAGTTAGCTTTCTAAATTTCTCAGGAGTTACTGTTTATCGTTAGTCGGTCTAAGAACGTTGGTTGACCGACTAGGTTGCAAACTAGTCGGTCGGCAATGCTTCTTTAACCGCCTAACACATCATCTTAATTTTAGTTGAGTTACTGTTTACTCTTAGTCGGTCTATGAACGTTCATCGACCGACTAGATGCTAAACTAGTCGGTCAGTATTTGTTCATGGACCGACTAACTCTAAAATCCTATTTTCGTTCAGAATTTACTGTTTGCACTTAGTCGGTCTGCGTTGGTCGACCGACCGACTAGTTGCCAAACTAGTCGGTCAGTGGTTGCTCTTTGACCGACTAACCTGTGTTAAAACCCTAATTTCTGGGCAGCCGCCAGCCCATCCTATTTAAACCCAACCCAAACGTTTTCTTCTTCCTCAACACGACCCAAAACCCTAAAATCTTCCCCTTTGAGCCCCCATCTTCTTCCAAGCTTCATTTCTTCATTCCAAGCCCTAAATCCATCATCCAAACCATCCATCCACTCTATCTACCTCTCATCTTCCCCAAAATCTCACCAAATCCATCAAAACCCCCAAATCCCCCAAAACCCTAGTTTCCCCAAACTTCTCCAATCTTTTCCAGATCTGATCCTAGGGTTCTCCGGAGTGTTTCTTCCGCCTCCTCTCGGTAAGAAATCGATCTACCGTTGTTTTCATAACCTATTTATATTTTTATGAAACCCTAATAAAATTTCATGTTGTTTGATGATTGTTCCCCCAAAACAGCGATTTCCTCGTAGATTGGCATCCGTGTGACGAAGTGGTCGTCATCCCCCGGTGCTAGGCAAGTGAAACTTGCCACTTAGGGTTTAGGCCATGTTTTAGGCCATTTTGCTTGTTGTAGGCGTAAAAGAGGCTAGGCGACGAAATGATACTCGCCTAGGCGTAAATTGGGGAACTAGCTTGACAACGAAGCTAGTTCCGACACTTAGCATGTTGCACAATTACCATGTCATGTTTACTTTCCATTAACGGTACGCAAATTAAATGTCATGTCATTGCATTCTTTTGGTGATCCCGTGATTGCGTAGCATCGCTACACTACTTGTGTTCCTGGCTCGTGACCAGAAGCGAGCATAATGAGTTGCTAACCACAACGCTCGATATATTGAATTGTGAACTAAGAAACAAGCTCCCGTGCGGGGCAACCCTGGCTCACTTGCTGGGCTCATGTGCAGGGACCCTGGCTTGTTAACGTGTGGGATGGGGTAAGGGTTAAGCGGCCATTCAACTGGGGGTCTGTTTGATCAACAACTGCAGTTGTAAGGCATAAACTCTGGGGTGGGGTAGTGTTTAGTGCCGATCGGTGTGAATGATGAACCATTCAGCTGAAGGGCGTAAACATCTACAAAACAACGTGAAACGTGAATTGGGGTTTAGTGCCGATCGGTGTGAATGATGTACCATTCAGCTGAAGGGCGTAAACACCTACAACAATGTGAATTGATTGAGATTGATAGTAGCGTGGCTACTCTTGTCTTGTCTTGTCTTGTCCCGATAATTGTTCTTTGTACAAATTGTCTTGCCATGTCTTGATTGTGCACTCATGTTATAACTGCCATGTCACGCATACTAAACTGCTAGGTTGCTAGAGCATTACTTTCAGTTTCCTTGCTCAAGTCTTTTAGACTTGCTGACATGTGCCCCTTTACTCTTTTGGGTGACACATGTTAGATCCTGAGCCCGAGTACCTTGTTGAGGACGAGGTGTTTGCAGACGCCGAGCCCGAGCTTGTGTTTGACGGGGAGTACGTGGACACTGGGAACCAGTCCTAGTGTCTTCGTTGTGTTTTACTTTTGTCAGACAGTTGTTTTGTTATCGGTGCGTAGCACCTATACTATGTTATGTCGTTGCTTTTGTTGGCCTTGTTCTGGGCCTTTAGACTCTTTTCTTTTAGCCTGGTGGCTTTTCTGGATGTTGGACTTATTTTCTTGTTGGACAATATATGGGATGTGAGATTTTATTTCAGTCTCTCCTTGTGTTATTATTGTTATTCTGTTGTGGTTACATGGACCTGCTTATGTATTATTGACGCTTATCGGGTTTGGGGCTTCATAGCTCCACTCCCGTGCGGACCTTTTCACGTCTCGCCTCCATTTTAGGGAAGCGGGTCGTGACACCCACATGCACTAGGGATCCAAGCGAACACCTCACCGACTCCCTGGAAGCGGCACTAGCACGAGCGGAAGCTCGCCTCAACCCAGGGAAGCTCGCCTCTCCCCGCCATTAGCTCGCCTCTGAGGTCAACCAGAGGAGCTCGCACGTCCGATCGTCAGGCTCGACATACCGAGGACAAGCTCGCCTACCCTCCAACAAGAAGCACCGTCCGAAGGAGCCGGGCTTAGTCGCCAAGCTGTAGCTCGCCCCCGAGGGCGGCCAGGCATAAATATCTCTGACAAGGTGACGTAGGTGCACCATCCCACCATTAATGCCAGAGGTTAAGTCGGGAATTGATGGCCGTCCCTCGTGTCTCATTAAGGCACTTGACACCATCTGACACCATTAATGCAAAAAATATCCCTGACACAGCTCGTCAACCCATCACTTTACTACCGAGTGCCCGCAAGGTTGATTCGACAGCTGACAAGATGGCAAACAGCCGCCTCTCAGCCCTATAAATACACCCTCATGCCTACATAGAGGGGGTTGGTCAGTTAAATCATCTAACTTATGTCCATACAAAAGGTGAGATATCTTCCACATATCTGCGCCTTCCACATAAGCTCGACACGCTTCGTCGATCTGCCTTAAGATCGTCCAGCGTGCCCGACGCATACATTTCAGGTCATATACTGACTTAAGAATCGAAGGGACTACGGGCTGACAGCCAGCCATGCCTTTCTGACAAGTTGTTGTTCTTGCAGGAAGCTCGCCTCAGCTACCGGGAGTCGGCGACCCTCAGGAGACCTCCAGGCGACCTTGAGCGCTTCCTCTCTGAAGCGAGTTCTGAGCCATGCAAACCTCGCCATTAGCCAAAAACTTGTAAATCAGTGTACCCGTGATTTTCACTTCAAATAAATCTCATTGTGTGCGTATCTGACCCGCAACATGGGGAAAACAGTTCTTTTCGTTGGAAATTAATGACAAACTTGCGATCATGGAACTGCGACCAAATTCTCAATATAGAATCTATATGTGGTAATTAAATATGCAACCTCAAAGGGGATACATTACCTCTGTGAATCAAACATGCATGTCCCGAACAGAATCAACATTTCCCAGCGGCAAACTGCATTGCTGTCCAAGTTGCAACATTGATACACACGAATCAGGGGCTAAATCTGGGGCGAAGGCGCCGTATCAAACGACCTCCTCCTAACCAGCAGGCAGGTGATGTTCGAAGGGTGCGCGTGCGTGTTGTCGAGCGTGCACAGCACGAAGTCCGGCCTGTGGAGAGCGAGGCTCAGGCGGTCCTCCCCCACCACGAGCCCCGTCGCGTCGAGCAGCACGTGCCACGAGTTCCGGTGCGCCTCCGACACCCAGTGCATCGAGTAGCGCGCCCCCCTCACCTCCACCGGGTACGAGAACAGGCCCTTCGGCCTGTGCTTGCTCTTCCTCCTGAAGTACTGGCTCAGCTGTGACCCTTTGATCCTCAGGTCGAGCCACGCCTCGGGCGCGGCTATCACCTTCGATTCCTTGTACGCCGCAAACTCCCTGATGCAGTCCGCCTCCTCGTCGAGGATGGTCAGGTAGTAGTTGTAGCGAAAGAAGGGGTAGCTCTCCCCCACGAGCATCATCGCGTCTTTGCCGCTCGGCACAAAGAGCACGAGGTAGTCCTCTTCGGCGAGGCCGCAATGCCGAAGGACCCTGTTCCTTGCCTGTATCTCTGGGATCGATATGAAGCTGCCGGGAAACGAGGATTTCTTGGTGAGGATGTCGAGAAGCCTCGAGGGCTCCAGTTGGGTCTTGTCGAGGTCCGGGTGGTTGCTACCCAACGACGAGGGGGAGGAGGCGGCGCCGTTGAGCCCGCGAGGGGATTTCCGTCTGTCTTCAGGGCTGGTGTCGTTGAAGTACATGGAGAAGAGATCATTCTTGTCGGCCTCGTCTATGAGACCGTGGGAGTATTGGGGATACTTTGCCATGACGTACTCTTCGACGTACTGCATCTCGCTGGGCGTGATCGGGCCTGACCACCGGAGATCGAGGCCGTGCAGCGTCGATATGGCCTCTGCGACTATGTGAGGGGGGATGTATTCCCTCGGGCAAACTTTCTACAATTCCAAAAAATTTCGACATGTTAATTTGGTTGCCAAAAATTGGGACTAAGGATTAATAGCAACAAGATCAGGGACGCTGGATTTACCTTGACCACCATGCTGTTTGGCCTTGTGCCGGGGAGTGGAGATTTAGGCCTCTCCCCTAAATCCTTAAAGCATTTGAAAGAGAGGGAGAAAAATCAATCTTAAAGGTTGGATTAATAGCAAGATGAACGGCGTGTTTGCTACGATACATACCTTGGATTCGCGGAGGAAAGCCATCTGCTCTTCAACATTTTTGCCCATGATTCCAGTTATCTTCTTCAACGCTGATCATGAACTAGGAAGCTTACTGATTAAATGAAGGGTGTCAAAGCAAGGCGAGGACTGAACCGAACTCACCTAAACCTCTTGCGATTAGAGGAGGATTACCTAAAATTTGGGGCGTTAGTGAATGGTTGACATTAATTAGATATTTAGACGAAGGCAAAGGCAACAGCTACGCCGACAATGACAACCGCAAGCAACCGCGGCCTGAGAAAACCATGAAGAGCCATTTAAAAATATTTTAGTGGTGCGACATCATTATAATTAACTCCTGGTGTCGTTTTAATCACTACCGTGATGTAATTTGTCCAGGACCTTCAGCAATCCTTGTTTCTTAAAAAAATTACATGGACGGATGAGCATTCAACCATGGCTAATTTAGTACATGTACAGCATGGTCCATTTTTCCAACTGGACGAACTAAACAATAATTTTGTGAGAGAGGCATCCAAATGCATTGCAACTTAAATGACAAATCACAGTGGCAATTGTTCACCTTGTTGCAATATTGTAGGCCCTGATACTGTTGTTTGGTTTTCAAGGTAAATTATTCGAAATAGATTAATGTGTCTTAGCTAGCAACTAAAGGGGATGAGCTAGATGAGCTTGATTCTGAAATGAAAATTTTAGTCACCCAAGAACGAGAATGAAAAAGGAGATGAGCTAGAGAGCCATAACAAACTGTGTTTTCTATCATAAGATAAGCAATCATTGTTGCAATATTTTAGTTAATCAAGCCAAGAAAACTTTGGTTACGCAGCCAGGGCTGTTATAGACAAGAACAAGGTTTTCTAGCTCAACAAATAGATTACGAGACTAAACAAGTGGAACAATGTGAAATGGCATAAAGTCATCAGCGGATCTTCAACAAGTTTGAACGGATAGTGGCCTTTTGGGTTGCTTATTGGGGGCAAGAGGGCCCCGCCTTGGGTTTTAAAATTTGGAGGGAGACAACGAATAGTCTTGGAGTCAGCAAAACCTCCCCCAGAGAAAATGATGGGATCCAGTTGATATATGGCCAACTGCCCAATACATGATCAACAAAATGCTACGGCAAGATACAGCTAATAACGTTTTAAACTGCAAGTTGCATGAATATTCCATCACATAAGATGCTACCGAGCGAGCAGTAGAAACGGACAACTGCCTGAAATGCAACTTGTAAGCGATGTAGACATCAAGATGGCCCTACAACGATTTAAACAACAGATACCGTACCTTTCGAGCTTAGAGGGCAATGACCAGACCAACAAGCTTCCTCCTCGTTGGTTCAACTCTTAATTAATACTTCGGGTGCTATTCATGAAGCAATCTCCGAGAAGGTTCAAGTGTAGCTGTCGTGTACAAAAACAAGCCATTGAATAGATCTTCTACTAGTGTGAGATGGTATCTAGCATCAACGCAAAATATATCTAGCATCTTCACAAAGTATACAGTCTCAAAGGGCTAATAAAGCCGTAGAATGCAGCAAAAGAGAACTTTGGGGGAGAGGTTTAAATAAATTCAACAACAATGCAAGTGCTGAATATTTTTATCCAGCGATTCCATTATTTGCCCATTCAAACCCTCTGATGTTTCCCCGAAATACAATTCCACTCGTTGAGATTTAGTACCTTTCTGAAGGCCAATTGGCCATTCACCATCAACTATTTTACTTTAATAATTTACTTATCTTTTTTATCCTTTCGGTGGGGTCGTGTGGGTGTCTTGGGTCGGTGTGGGTGGGTTCGTATGTACTGTGTTCCCAATAGGGAGGTTGCTTAGCTTCTGATTGACACAATCTCATATATGATGGTGGATGGCATAGATTGTTTGATCGTGACTATTGACATCATTGATCAAAATAGTAACTCGGCTTCACCATTAAGTTCAGATACTGTTCAAATTGTTGATGGGTAAATCTGTCGACAGTGAGTAGGACGTTGACGAGAATGCCCCCAGTGACATGGCGTTCCGTCCACTAAAGAGTGGGACCCGAGGATGATCAGTCCCGGGTCAGTGAGTGCTGGGTCCGAGCTATTGGGTTGAATACCGACCGAACTCCAAGCTACCTTTATAGATTTGCAACACAAAGAAATCGTCAGGGGGGTCGAATCTGGGTTCCGACCCAAATCCCCTCCGATGTTTTTGTCAGTGAATGACTAAGAGTGAGCTGGGTGCAGCTAGATCCGACCTAGTGGGAGGTCGTCCGATCACTGTCTCGCAAGCTATGGAGGAGGAAGAAATATAAAGTGTAAGTAGATATTTGAGTATCAGAGTACCTGAGTGTTTAGTACATAAGGAGATTGATCACTGTCTTATCGTCGTTGAGACTACTTATAGGTGAGTATTTCTCTAAGTGCTGTTAGTGGATAACAGTCTTGCATTTATGACGGCATTATTGCCCCCTCTTTGCGTCGTCGTTCCTGAAAAAAGAGCATAACGGCTGTCCACTTACTCTACCATTACTGACTGACCCATTACTAACCAACCCCCCTTACTATTCGGAGCTCAAACGGGTGGATGAGCTGTCACTTTGACCGGGCAAGTAGTTAATCATCTATATGGGCCTCTGGGCTGTTGGGCTGAGGTAATGCATCCCTCTTGGCTTCTTTATTCGAATGAAATACCTTTCTCCGCCAAGTGGGCCGGCCCAATGTAGTAACAATGGCCCCTAGATCTCGAGCTCAAATGAGGCGACGGTTGAGGTCGAGTGATGTGACGTCTTATTAATTGGGCACTGTAGTCGAGGCATGACTTTTGATTTTGTCCATCAAAATTCATGTTCCTTTGATTTGGTTGTTTCAATGGGGAAAGGCCCGTGGCATTGGTGCTTCTCGGATGTCGACACGTGCCCTCATTTGAACGGTTAAGTTTGATCAGAAAAATGGCCCCTGATATAAGTAGGAAAAGAGAGGGGGAGCGGCAAACTCTTCTGTTCTCGTTTCTGAAAAATTCGCTTTTGATTTTGCTTTCCTCGCTCATCCTCATTGCTAAGTAAGGTAGCCTTCTCTCTCTGCTCGTGCTTTTCTTGGTTCCTTTCCTCTATAGATTTAAGTGCTTGATGTTGAGGATCAGAGAAGTACCTCAGCTTGAAGTACTAGAAGTTTCTCGATCTCCAAAGTATAGCCTGGTTCCTGGCAAGTGAAAAGGCTTACTTATGGAGCCAGAGCTCCCATTTTGTGAGCTGATAACTCATCCAAGGCGCCCCTAGAGACCTTGAATCTGGTCCCCAAACTTTCTTTATCCTTGACTGATAAGATTCGAATTGACTACATTTATTTCCCCTATGGGTATCGGATCCCCGAGGTGAACAAGAGGATTTGTTTCCCTAAGAAACGAGAGGTCAAGTTCTATGTTAAGGCCTTCTAGTATGGCCTTCGTTTTCCTCTTCACCACTTCACTACTGATGTTTTGAATTTTCTCAAACTTTTCCTTTGTCAACTTGCACCCAGTGTCATTTCTTCTGTGGTCGGTTTCATCATGCTTTGTCTGTTGCACAAGATAGAACCGACCATCACACTCTTCTGCTTTTTCTTCCAGGTTCACACTATCCCCCAGGGCATGTGGTACTATATCGCTACCCAAAAGAATAGAAACCTCATTTGGGATCTCCCACGTCCCGTATATGATTGGGAAGACGCTTTTCTCTTCATCACTTTTCCAAGCGCAGCGACATTTTTTACTCATGGCGGTAGCCTCAACCCTTCGACTTCTGCAAAACTAAGGCTCTCCGTTATTGAAGCAAAAGCGACCACGCTTCTGTTGAACCTCCCACGGGAAGAGAGGTCGATCAACAAATTATTGGGCATCGGCTTGTTGAAGAGTGTCTTGTGGAGCCTATGTAATATTAGAATTTGGACTCTGCCTTCATAATTGCTTACCCTAATTTCCTTTCTCTGTGTAGAGATGGTTGGCATAAAAAATGCAATGATCAAGTGCCTAAGCTACGGAAGCCCCTTTGATCAAGGCTCAAAGAGTCGACGCAGCTCGTCTGCTTGCCAGTCATCTTGTCCCAAGAAGAGGCCGTTCAAGGAAGCTGGGATGTCAACCCCGGCCTCTGGAAATTTGAATCAAACCATGGCTCCACTCGTCGGAATTGTGGTCCCAGTCCCGATCCCTGCCATTGAGGGCACGGCTCCAGTTATGGGGGTTCGAGCTCAAGGTCTGAGGAATCAACAAAGAGACAGAGAACCCACCCCTCGGTTGAAGCAGGGTGTGGGGAAGGGAAGAGGAAGAAGAACGAGGTGATCCTTTCAGGCCCTACTCCACGAGACGCTGATATGGCCAAGGACCGAGCTCTCCAGACTCAAATAGTGACCCATAGCGCGTCTTCAGAGATGTCGGTGCCACCCCCTAGATCAGGCAATTATGAGGATACATGACCATAGGGAGGCCTCG
Source organism: Scilla litardierei (assembly GCA_030789695.1). Classification (NCBI taxonomy): domain Eukaryota; kingdom Viridiplantae; phylum Streptophyta; class Magnoliopsida; order Asparagales; family Asparagaceae; genus Scilla; species Scilla litardierei. The sequence goes on from CM061130.1 coordinate 115,890,474, forward strand.
TCCCTCCAATACCATTAGTTGGTCTTGTTACGACCTAAAGATCGTAGGAGTCCAACTCCCGCCCGGATCCGATAACATACCCCATTAACTCCCCTTTACACAAAAGGGCCGCCACCCCGGAAATCCGAATCCACGCGGGGACGGGCGCTCCCCGAGCGCACCGCCCCGGGCGGGTCGAGCAACTGCGGTTGTACGCCTAGGCCAGGGGTGCTGTGAGGTGCGCCCGGACGGCACCGTTAGGCCAGCTGACTTAGGCGCGGGTATCTATCTGTGCCGGCGAACCATATCCCGCGACCGAACTGGAGGCGCGGCCGGGCCGGACAACTCCCGATCCGGACGACCCGTCTGATTCTCATGCGCCCCGACACCAAGGATAGCATAGCCCGACCTTTAGTTCATCACCAATGACAAACGGCCTAGGATAAGGGCACGACTGACACATACGTCACCCGACCGCCTGACAAAGCACCCCCTGGCGGCTGAGCCATCTGACAGTTAATGCTTTCGGCTCTGACACCCTGACAAAAGCGCCCCCTGGCCGTCGTGCCGCCTGACGAAAGCAGGTCAGGCAACCCGGTTCCCAACGTCCTTATCTGGAGTTTCCGCTGACGACCAAGCCAGCTCAGCGCGTCCAGTCAGCATGCCAGGTCAGCTCCGCCTAGTCATCACCCGTCAGGTATAAATACCCCCTCTCCTCTTACGAGGGGGGGGGGGGGGTTGGAAAATTCTCTCTTAATCTATCATTCACACACGAGAACAAAGGTCGTCCATATCTTTGTTCTCCCACTTATAGCTCGTCACGTGTGGTCGACACACCGTTAGTCCGGTCGGCGTGTCTAGCCCCCATTTTAAGCCCTATTACTGACTTAGGCATCGGAGGGGCTAAGGGTTGAACCCCAACCCTGCCCTTCTGACGAGTTTTTCGTGCTGCAGGAGAGCTCGCCCCTTGTCCAAAGCCAGCTTCGGCCTCCTGCCCTCTAACCTTCCTCAGCTGCATCCGGTGAGATTCGACCCCGTGATCACCACCGGCAACGGGTCCAACTTCTCCACCCCACTAATCACTTGTAAAACAGCCTACCTAAACCTTCTTCTCCATATAACCACCGTGCCCTTGGTTCCCCATAATACAAATTCATTGTACGCGAGTTCCACCTCGTAACAATTGGCGCCGTCTGTGGGAACGAAGGGTCACACCCATGTTAGATTCCATGCTGATCTCTCGGAACCCTGATCACGGCAAAGATCCCGTGAGTCAAGAACCGCTCTCTCTACAAATCACCCAGGCGTCAGACCCCCTTCTGGGGATGGGCACCGAAACTGAACATACTTCAGCCCACGCCGTCCTGAAGAGCTTCGAGGCCGTCACTCAGGCCAGGGGAGGCTATCAGACAGCAGGAACGGAGCCTCCGCCCGGCCCCTCGGAGCCCCAGAACGTGAGGCGAAATCTCCACCTTCAGTTCGAGGAGGAGGGGGAGAACTGGGGGCTCGCCGAGGAGATTGCGGCCCAGCAAAGGCTCCTGGAAGAGGAGATGGAAGTTGCGCGGCGGTGGAAGCGCCTGGGGGAGGCGGCCGCCGCGCAAAGGTGTTTGGACGAAGCGACCGAGACCGCCCGAAGGGCCTACCAGGACGAAGAGGCCGCTCGCCGGCAACTCCGCCTCATCGTCGCAGAGCGCGAGAGGCTAAGGAGAGAGAACATGAGCAACCGAGAAATCCTTGACGAGACGGAGATGGGTCGGCGGCTCGGGAACGGGCGGGACCCGTTGCTGACCAGGTCCCCACCCGGAGGAGGCAGCCCGCATCGCCAGCACCACCCCTCCGATACCCTGCACGAGGAAGCCGTTTGTCGACAACTACGCTTCCTCACCGCCGAGCGCGAAAGGCTCCTTCGGGAGAATCAAGAACGGATGGAGGCCCGAGGAGGGCCGGCCGGGAGGCACTGGCGCTGGGAGAACCGCAGCCCGCAACCCGTCGAGTCCTCGACCCAGGGGAGGAGCCCCGCCAGACGACCGTCGGGCTACTCCCCGGGTCCGGAGAACCATCAGCGGCCGAGGTGCGACCGAAGCCAGACCCCCGAGTGGCGGAGAGGGGATGCGCTGGATCGCCCTACCTACCCGGAGGAGGCCACGCCGCTTGCATGGTGGATCACGTCCGCCCCAAAGCCCATAAGGTTCAAACCCCCTCACTTGGCCATGTACAACGGGAGGGGCGACCCCCTAACACACGTGCAGCAATACCGGGGGGCGATGGAGGCGCAGGATGTGGATGAGGCGTTCCTATGCCGACATTTCTCCCAAAGCCTGAGGGACACTGCGTTGGACTGGTACTTTGGCGAGCTGTCTCACAAGTTCTGCCAAGAGTTCCGGGCCGGGCGAACGAAAAAGAAGCCCTTAGACTATCTCAGCACGATAGTCCAAGGGGAGGGAGAGACAACGGGAAGATACCTCTGACGCTTTCAGGAGGAAAGACGGGCGGTGGTGACATGCGGCGATGAGGTGCTTATGTTGGCCTTCAAAACGGGGTTGCGGACTCGAAGCCTCCACAAATCCCTGCTCCGGGATCCGCCGACCGACTATGAGGCATTGGTTGCAATGGCGGAAAGGCACGCGTTGACCGAAGAGACTCTCGGTGCAAAGGCCATATTCCCCCGGCGAAATCGTCCCAAGGCGAACCCCGGTCACACCCTCGGCCGAGGCAGGAAGAGAGGGGCCGAGGTCACGATCAGTTAGCCCGACCGCGGCGGGAACCGCCCGAGCCTCGCCCACAAGATTGCCTTGGCCCGGTGCGCGAGTTTGCTCCGGCGCGAGGGCTCCCCCGAGTCATCCCAAGACAAGAAGGCCCCCTACAGGCACATTACACGCGACTCAATGCCCCCATGATGGAGGTGCTGGCCGCGGCGACAATGGCCGGGTTACTGCCGGAGCCTCCCCGGGAGATGAGGACGGATCCGGTGAGGCGGGACCCCCGGAGATACTGCCGTTATCACCGGGACCACGGTCACGACACCGACCGTTGTTACACCCTTAAAAGAGAGATCGAGCGACTGATCCAGGCGGGTCACCTGGGAAACCTCGTCGCGGGCAGGCGGGTGGCAGAAGGAGAGAGAGCCCCCCCCCCCCGGAGGAGGGGGGAAGGGAACCGCCAGCGAACCGCGATAGGGAGGAGCCACGCCCCCCGAGGGCGGTCATGCGAATTGAGATGATAACTGGAGGGTCTTTCTCGGCAGGGCGGGCGCCCGCAATCCCGGGGGCCGGGGCCTGACATGTGATGGTGGCGGGCGCCGGCCGCCGACCGAAGCGAAGAAGGACACACCGACCCCCTATCACCTTTACCGAGGAGGACTGGCAGGAGGTACGGAGCCAGAACAATGACGCTCCCGTCATCGAGGCTCGGATCGGGGCGGTTGACGTCGGTCGGCTCCTGATTGACACCGGTAGCTCCTGCGACATCATGTTCCTGTCAACGGTCGAGAGGATGGGATGGGGGCATGCAGACCTAGAGCCTTGTGTGGGCCCTGTTGCTGGCTTCACCGGCCATGCGATCCCTACCGAGGGAACGATCACCCTGCCCATGACTCTGGGGGAGGAACCGAGGATCGTCACCAAGGAAACGCTTTTTGTCATCGTCGACGTCGCGTCAGCGTATAACGGAATCATAGGGCGTCCATATATGACATCCATCGAGGCGCTCCCCAGCCTGCAACATCAGACGATGAATTTCCGGACCCCGCGGGGGGTGGGACAGGTGCGGGGAGGTCGGGAGGTGCCCGGAGACCACAACCATACGCCGTCCCTGCGTAGGAGCCCGAGGCGGACCCTGACGGCTCTCATCCCTGACGAGAGGGAGGACTTCTGTGACCAGCGGCTGACCCCGGCCGAGGAAGTGGAAGAGGTCCCGGTAGCCTCGGACGAGGGGAGAACCGTCTCCATCGGGACAAAACTCCCGGCCGCCTTGAGGACGGCCCTCATCGCCTTGCTCCGGGAAAACGCGGACATATTCGCATGGTCACCTGCCGACATGCCCTGGGTGGACCCGACGGTAACCTCCCACAGGTTGAATGCGGACCCGGAAGCCCGACCTGTTCGACAGAAGAAGAGAAGTGCGGGGGGCGAAAAGAAGAGGGCAGCCGAGGAAGAAGTAGAGCAGCTCCTCAAAGCCAAATTTGTTCGGCCGGTGGACTATCCCGACTGGCTCGCCAACGTCGTTCTGGTGAAGAAGCCCAGTGGAAAGTGGCGCATGTGCGTCGACTTCACCGACCTCAACAAGGTATGCCCGAAGGACAGCTTCCCTCTACCCAGGATCGACCACCTGGTGGATCAGGCGTCCGGCTATGAGTTGTTAAGCTTTATGGACGCCTTCTCGGGATACAACCAGATACCGATGGCGGAGGAGGATGAGGAGAAGACGTCTTATGTCACCGATAAAGGCACCTTCTGTTACACCAAGATGCCCTTTGGACTGAAGAACGCTGGGGCGACCTATCAACGGATGGTAGACCGAATATTCGGCCCTCAGGTGGGGCGAAACTTGGAGGTCTACATCGACGACATGCTGGTGAAGAGTAGAAGGGCCCCCGACCACCTCGCCGACTTACAGGAAACTTTCCAAAGGGTCCGCCGATACAACCTGAGGCTAAACCCCGCGAAGTGTATATTTGGCGTGCAGTCGGGAAAATTCCTGGGCTTCATGATAACGAAGCTGGGAATCGAGGCGAATCCCGACAAGGTGATGGCCCTCATCGGAATGGCGGAGCCCCGGACGATCCGGGACTTGCAGTGACTGAACGGCCGGATCGCTGCTCTGGGGCGATTCCTGTCGAAATCGGCGGAGAAATCGCTCCCCTTCTTCAGGGTCTTGCGGACAGCCTTTGGCGAAGCTAAAGACAAAAGGAAGGTGATCCCGTGGGATGACGACTGTGCGCAGGCGTTCGCGGAGCTGAGAGCTTACCTACAGAGCCCACCGCTCCTCGCACGGCCGGGGGAAGGCGAACCCCTAGGGTTGTACTTGGAGACCAACGAGGAGGCCGTTAGCTCCGTCCTGATCAAGGAGGAAGGAGGGGTACAACGCCCTGTTTACTATGCCAGCCGGATCCTCCGGGAGGCGGAGACTCGTTACAGCCCTATCGAGAAAGCCGTCTACTGCCTAATCACCACCGCCCGGAAGCTCCGACCCTACTTCCAGGCCCACCCCATAATCGTCCACACCGACATGCCCCTCGAAAAGAACCTGAAAAGACTGGAGCGGTCGGTGAGGATGCTCAACTGGAGCGTCGAACTCAGCGAGTTCGACATAACGTACAAAGCCCGGACGGCGATCAAAGGCCAGGCGCTGGCTGACTTCGTGGTAGAATGCACCACGGAAGTCCTACCGAGGGACCGGACAGAGCTCCCATCGGCGACCGCGTCCCCACGCGGGATCGAGGTGGGCGAACCTTCAGCGCCCTCCCGGACGACCGCGGGCGAATTATGGACCATCCACATCGACGGCTCCGCGACGGGGTCCGGGACAGGAGCAGGTATCGTCATTCAGACCCCTGACGGATGCTCGTTGGAATACGCCCTACGCTTCAACTTCCCTGCAACCAACAATGTCGCGGAGTATGAAGCCGCAGTCAACGGGTTAAAACTCGCTAGGGCGGTGGGGGCGACGAACGTGTTGCTCCTAAGCGACTCCCGTCTCGTCATCCAACAAATCCTGGGGAGCTTCGAGGCCCGAGAGGAGACAATGAAGCGGTACCTGAGGCGCATCCAAATCGAACTCCGCAAGTTCAAGGAAGCGAACGTCCGGCACCTACCCCGCTCCAACAACCTCTGGGCGGACGCCCTGTCTAAGCTAGCTTCCTCCTCGGCGGCCAAGATTGGGAAGGCCATCTACGTCGAAAGCCTATTGACGCCAACCATTGACGAAGAAGAACTGATGTGCACGGGCGTGATGACGTCATGGATGACCCCCATTATGAAGTACTTAGAGACGGGGAGACTACCCGAGGAGCGGATGCTGGCTAAAAAGGTGGAAAGGCGGGCCCTGTCATTTGTGCTCCTCAACGGAGTGCTGTACCGCCGCCGCCGCGCCAATTTCGACGTCCTGCCCTACCTGAAATGCTTGGGCCCGGAGCAGGCTGAGCAAGTCATCCGCGAGGTACACGAAGGCTTCTGCGAAAACCACCATGGCGGGCGCACCATCGCCCACAAAATAATGCGCCAAGGGTACTACTGGCCAACGATGATCCGGGATGCAGTACAGTACGTCAAAAAGTGCGAGGCATGCCAGAAGTTCTGCCGACGAACAACTGCACCTCCGGCCAACCTGATGCCTATAGTGAGCCCGATCCCGTTCGCCAAGTGGGGACTCGACATCCTGGGGCCTTTCCCCAAGGCCTCCGGGGGAAGGAAATATCTAGTCGTCGCCGTGGATTACTTCACAAAGTGGGTAGAAGCAGAGCCGCTGGCGCGAATCGCATGGACGGACATGAAGGGCTTCATCTGGCAATCCGTCATATGCCGCTTCGGGATTCCCCGCTCCATAGTCACGGATAACGGAAGGCAGTTTGATTGTGAAGGCTTCCGTGACTTCTGCTCGGGTTGGGGGATCAAACTCCAGTTCGCATCAGTCGCCCACCCACAGTGCAACGGAATGGCGGAGGCCGCGAATAAATGCATCTTGAACCCAATGAAGAAGAAGGTGGACGCCGCCCTGGGGGCATGGGTCGACGAGCTGCCGGGAATCCTATGGTCCTATCGCACCACCCACAAGGCCTCGACCGGAGAAAGCCCCTTCATACTAGCATACGGATCGGAGGCGGTCGTCCCCGTGGAGATCGGCGAAGAGACACTCCGGTTAAAGCTCTTCGACGAAGAAATCAACGGGGAAGGACTCGGCCTCAGTCTCGAGTTTATAGACGAGGTAAGAGACAGGGCCCTGACCAACCTCGTCAAACACAGCCAGAGGATGGCACGGTATTACGACTCCCGGGTGAAGCCGCGGACTTTCAGGATCGGCGATTTAGTCCTCAGAGATGCCACCTTCCGCCCCGAGACTGCACAGCGGGTGAAGCTGGCCGCGAAATGGGAAGGGCCCTACACAGTCGTCGATATTTTCGGACCAGCCACATACATCCTGGCTACCCCCGAAGGGAGCGAACTGGCCCACCCTTGTAACGCAAAGCATCTGCTAAAATTCTACCAATAGTTGTGAGTTTTTCTTCACCAGCATTACGTGCAATGTACACATCTACCCGTTTTTCCCCAACCTTGATGTTCCTACTCAAGTTTTGCAGTTCGCCAAACCTCCGAACCTCTGGGGCAGGGCCAACCCTAGCCACCCAAACCAGAGAAGGGCACGGGCCGGGCTACACGCCCGCTCCCCCCCTCAAGACCTCTGGGGCAGGGCCAACCCTAGCCACCCAAACCAGAGAAGGGCACGGGCCGGGCTACGCGCCCGCTCCCCCCCTCAAGACCTCTGGGGCAGGGCCAACCCTAGCCACCCAAACCAGAGAAGGGCACGGGCCGGGCTACGCGCCCGCTCCCCCCCTCAAGACCTCTGGGGCAGGGCCAACCCTAGCCATCCAAACCAGAGAAGGGCACGGGCCGGGCTACGCGCCCGCTCCCCCCCCCTCAAGACCTCTGGGACAGGGCCAACCCTAGCCACCCAAACCAGAGAAGGGCACGGGCCGGGCTACGCGCCCGCTCCCCCCCTCAAGACCTCTGGGGCAGGGCCAACCCTAGCCACCCAAACCAGAGAAGGGCACGGGTCGGGCTACGCGCCCGCTCCCCCCCTCAAGACCTCTGGGGCAGGGCCAACCCTAGCCACCCAAACCAGAGAAGGGCACGGGCCGGGCTACGCGCCCGCTCCCCCCTCAAGACCTCTGGGGCAGGGCCAACCCTAGCCACCCAAACCAGAGAAGGGCACGGGCCGGGCTACGCGCCCGCTCCCCCCCTCAAGACCTCTGGGGCAGGGCCAACCCTAGCCACCAAAACCAGAGAAGGGCACGGGCCGGGCTACGCGCCCGCTCCCCCCCTCAAGACCTCTGGGGCAGGGCCAACCCTAGCCACCCAAACCAGAGAAGGGCACGGACCGGGCTACGCGCCCGCTCCCCCCCTCAAGACCTCTGGGGCAGGGCCAACCCTAGCCACCCAAACCAGAGAAGGGCACGGGCCGGGCTACGCGCCCGCTCCCCCCTCAAGACCTCTGGGGCAGGGCCAACCCTAGCCACCCAAACCAGAGAAGGGCACGGGTCGGGCTACGCGCCCGCTCCCCCCCTCAAGACCTCTGGGGCAGGGCCAACCCTAGCCACCAAAACCAGAGAAGGGCACGGGCCGGGCTACGCGCCCGCTCCCCCCCTCAAGACCTCTGGGGCAGGGCCAACCCTAGCCACCCAAACCAGAGAAGGGCACGGGCCGGGCTACGCGCCCGCTCCCCCCCTCAAGACCTCTGGGGCAGGGCCAACCCTAGCCACCCAAACCAGAGAAGGGCACGGGCCGGGCTACGCGCCCGCTCCCCCCTCAAGACCTCTGGGGCAGGGCCAACCCTAGCCACCCAAACCAGAGAAGGGCACGGGCCGGGCTGCGCGCCCGCTCCCCCCCTCAAGACCTCTGGGGCAGGGCCAACCCTAGCCACCCAAACCAGAGAAGGGCACGGGCCGGGCTACGCGCCCGCTCCCCCCCCCCCCCTCAAGACCTCTGGGGCAGGGCCAACCCTAGCCACCCAAACCAGAGAAGGGCACGGGCCGGGCTACGCGCCCGTTCCACCCCTCAAGACCTCTGGGGCAGGGCCAACCCTAGCCACCCAAACCAGAGAAAGGCACGGGCCGGGCTACGCGCCCGCTCCCCCCCCTCAAGACCTCTGAGGCAGGGCCAACCCTAGCCACCCAAACCAGAGAAGGGCACGGGCCGGGCTACGCGCCCGCTCCCCCCTCAAGACCTCTGGGGCAGGGCCAACCCTAGCCACCCAAACCAGAGAAGGGCACGGGCCGGGCTACGCGCCCGCTCCCCCCCTCAAGACCTCTGGGGCAGGGCCAACCCTAGCCACCCAAACCAGAGAAGGATCACGCGCCCGTGACCCTCGAAAACCAAAAGAAGGCAGAGGCACACAAACCGAGACAAAATGGCGTCATTCCCGGGGTAGTCGGCCCCGATATGACTCGACGAAACGAAAGGACGCTCGAGAAATACGCCGCCATTAATGATACACTCCAAAAGAGGACCCGTAAGAGCCACCTGGCAAAAGCGGTTTCCCACGGGCATGAATTCGAAGAGCCCATTAATGAGGACAGCTCAGCGCAATAAATATGGGAGAAACCGTCAGTGAAATATCCCTATAAAGACGCCACTCGCCATCCCGAATGAGGGAGAACCAAGAGTCGGAAGACATGAGAAACCGCCTCTTGACCCCCCCACCCACTGGGAAACGGGCCGGGATACAACGCCCTAACAAAAGAGAAGTCACTGGCCATTAGTGGCACCCACCGCCCAGGGCTGCGGTTCCTACGTCCCCAGCACCGCTAACAGGATATTCCCCTTACAAACGGATCGCTAAAAGGATATTCCCCTTACACAAGGGAAATCCGCCTTTCACGCCTCCGTCCGCCCTAAACGACGACGAGTCGGAGAAAGGGTGGCATCCGATCTCCGCCGGCTGGGCATGCGAGAGCCCCCAGTACTTGCCGGCCAGTACCTCCTCGCAGTCGACCTCCGGGCGAGGACCTCGGAAAGGCTGCATCCCTGATGAGCCCAAAAGGCAAGTCATGGCGTGTCAGCCCGCCCATGCACAATCGGGCACTGAACCCCACCCTCAAACCGAAGCAGCGAGGCATGGGGGGGAGGAGCGGCCCGATCCTCAAGAACCTCCCCAAGGCGCAAGCCCCAGAAAGACGGCTTCCCTGGTGATTCCCCTTCTCAGCGCCTCTACCGGACCGAGGAAACCTCACCCCGTCCGTGGAAGGAGATGACAAAGCAATGGAGGGAAGGCGGCCCGATCGGCAAGATCCCCACCCACCTATCTCGGGCCAAAGAGACCTTGCAACACTTCAGCACAGAAGGCGGCCAATCACCTCCGCACCAAGATCGACTCAAGTTAAAAGGGCCCACCCGGCCCGCAGTGACCCCTAGATCCGGAGGTCATTAAACCACGGGCGAGGACAGCTCTATAGCCCCTCATCGAGCCGGATCTAACGCCACAACGGGCGATAAACTAAGAACTCCTGTACAAGCTATAGATCAGCTCTTACAAATTTAAATGAAAACGTTCTTCTTTATACGCTCAGATTTTTCGGAGAATACCATAGCGGGTAGCTATCCCCCCGCCAAGTGTCGGGCGAGCAACACGCTACCCCGCCTAACTGGCTTAGGACTTCTAGGAAGTCTACGCCTGCAGCTCGAACCCCGCGATACTACGATTCGAACCCAGCCCCACCGCTCCCTGAAAGTCACCGACAACTTTCCCTCAAAGGGGATAGAGGGGCACTGGGGCTCGCCCTGCGTAACCGGTTCGGCCCGAGATCAAATCATGAGAGGACAGCGTGTCTCATCCCGAACCCCATCGCAGACTCCCCGCCCCGCCCAAAGGCAACACAAGCCGATAACATCCCCTTCCCCCAGACCTCGCGATCTCGGACTCGGGAATGTTGGGGGCATAATTGGTAATTGTGTAACTCCCGCAAGAAGCCAAGACACGTGACCTGGAACGAACCGGTCGCAAGGCAGAGGCCGCGAAATAGGCACCCAGTCCCGATAAGGCAGCGGCCCTGTCTCGTCAAAGCAGCACCACGATGCGACTCAACATAACGAAAGGACGCTTGGACAACACGCCATCAGCAGCAACACGCCCCCCGAGAGGCCAGAGTGCCGGATACCGCCAGGGAAAAGCGATTCCCAAAGCGCGTGATTCCGCGGAGCCCATTAATGGCACTAATCCCCCGCATTACCCAAGAAAAACCCTTCCGCAAAATCTCGCTATAAATACCCCCCCTCCAGAGGTCAGGGGAAAAGGAGGGAGAGACCCAGGGGACTCCGGGCATAAAACGGCCCCAAACGCCCCACCAAACTGCGGAGAAAGCCGATAGCCACCGACGGACCTCACTTCCCCCGACGATGGCCGCTACAGCCCCACCACCTCCAACAGGATATTCCCCTTACACATGGGAGGCCCCGCCCGCCAGCTTTCCCCCTGCTTGTTACTGTATCAAAAGGCAGGTCCGGAAAGCCAGCCGCGGGCCACAACACCCCAACTAACACCTGGCCGACGGCGATCCCCACAGGCTGTCGGGGGGGAACCCCCCAACGTCTCTCCCAGCGACACCACCACCGCCACCTCGTCCTCAGCCTCCCCGGGGTTCCCCCTCGGTGCGCGGGATCCCCGGCGAGGCCGGGCAACCCCCCAACGGCTCTCCCAGCGGCGCCGCCACCGCCACCTCGTCCTCAGCCTCCCCGGGGTTCCCCCACGGTGCGCGGGATCCCCGGCGAGTCCGGGCAACCCCCCAACGGCTCTCCCAGCGGTGCCACCACCGCCACCTCGTCCTCAGCCTCCCCGGGGTTCCCCCTCGGTGCGCGGGATCCCCGGGGAGGCCGGGCAACCCTCCAGCACGACGACAGCGAGGCAGAACGCGAGGAAGTGATGAAAGGGAAAGGAAGAGGGTCCCCTCCAACAACCGAGGGTCACCCCCCCCCCCCCCCCGAAGGCTGAACCATCACAGGGCGGCACCCCTGATAAAAAATATTTTTCTTTCCCGGCGCGTCGGCCCGCCTCCGGACAATGAGGCGGTAGGAATTCGGCGATCGACATAAGGGAAGACCGCCCCGACGCAGGGATCTGCTCCTCCCGACGGAGCGAACAACAAATGCGGACAACCCTCCGTCCCAACCGCCGGTTGGGCCACATCTTCTCCTAGTATTGTAAATATCACCTAGATCTCCGACAAAGATTGGTGTATAATACTCCCCCTTTCGGACTCCTCCCTCTAAGCCCAAGCGCACAACAGCCGGGAGGCCCACCGGGCACGGCCCGACTGAAGTCCCGAGAAAACTACAAACGCGTCCGATGAACGCCTCCCAACAAGAGCCATAACATTCTCAAAAAGTCGAGCTCCCCCTAAATCCGACCCAATAACCACCTACAACGGCACCTCGTTATGGGACAACGCCCCGCTCGGCTCAAACTCAGGAAGAGACCTCGTGATCCCGCTATAGCGGGACACACCCCACGGGACCAGCATCACCCCCCTAAGCGTGGATCCGAGTCCGGGTCACGATTAAAATATCACGGTAGCGTTACGCCATCCGAGCCGAACCGGGCTTCCGCCTTGCGCTCGAATGCCGGGGGCAATTGTTACGACCTAAAGATCGTAGGAGTCCGACTCTTGCCCGGATCCGATAACATACCCCATTAACTCCCATTTACACAAAAGGGCCGCCACCCCAAAAATCCGAATCCACGCGGGGACGGGCGCTCCCCGAGCGCACCGCCCCGGGCGGGTCGAGCAACTGCGGTTGTACGCCTAGGCCAGGGGTGCTGTGAGGTGCGCCCGGACGGCACTGTTAGGCCAGCTGACTTAGGCGCGGGTATCTATCTGTGCCGGCGAACCATATCCCACGACCGAACGGGAGGCGTGGCCGGGCCGGACAACTCCCGATCCGGACGACCGGTCTGATTCTCATGCGCCCCGACGCCAAGGATAGCATAGCCCGACCTTTAGTTCATCACCAACGACAAACGGCCTAGGATAAGGGCACAACTGACACATACGTCACCCGACCGCCTGACAAAGCACCCCCTGGCGGCTGAGCCATCTGACAGTTAATGCTTTCGGCTCTGACACCCCGACAAAAGCGCCCCCTGGCCGTCGTGCCGCCTGACGAAAGCAAGTCAGGCAACCCGGTTCCCGACGTCCTTATCTGGAGTTTCCGCTGACGACCAAGCCAGCTCAGCGCGTCCAGTCAGCATGCCAGGTCAGCTCCGCTTAGTCATCACCCGTCATGTATAAATACCCCCTCTCCTCTTACGAGGGGGGGTTGGAAAATTCTCTCATAATCTATCATTCACACACGAGAACAAAGGTCGTCCATATCTTTGTTCTCCCACTTATAGCTCGCCACGTGCGGTCGACACACCAATAGTCCGGCCAGCGTGTCTAGCCCCCATTTTAAGCCCTATTACTGACTTAGGCATCGGAGGGGCTAAGGGTTGAACCCCAACCCTGCCCTTCTGACGAGTTGTTCGTGCTGCAGGAGAGCTCGCCCCTTGTCCAAAGCCAGCTTCGGCCTCCTGCCGTCCAACCTTCCTCAGCTGCATCCGGTGAGATTCGACCCCGTGATCACCACCGGCAACGGGTCCAACTTCTCCACCCCACTAATCACTTGTAAAACAGCCTACCTAAACCTTCTTCTCCATATAACCACCGTGCCCTTGGTTCCCCATAATACAAATTCATTGTACGCGAGTTCCACCTCGTAACAGGTCTGATCCCCTCTGAGTATGAAGGGACTTTGCTGGTGAATAGGCAGGCATTGACTCCTATGAAACGTTCCAAAGGAGATCTTAATAAGTCCACCTTTCCTGTAGAGGACGATGAGTTTGCTTTCTTAGATGGGGGGATTGCTTCCCGAATTGTGGAGAACTACATCATCCGACAGGATCGTTCTGTCCTGCGGCAAGTCGACCATGAATGGTTGGCCAGTTTCATGGTCTGGCATAGTCACCAGGTTGGTATTCATCCTCACTCCTCAATTTTGCAAGGCTTTTATGTATGACTTCTTTGTTGGTGTAGGTATTTGTGGTGGTTGCAGAGTTGCACCATCGTGTTATAGAAATGACTGGTGCAGAAATTAAGTTAGCCATAGAGCGGTAAAGGATGATCACCGCCAAGAAAGTTCTGGTGGGGGTGAAGGTCGAGCTGAGGGCGTTGTCTAATAAGGCCCCCGAGCTCGAGTCCCAGGTTGTTGGGCTCGAATCTCGAGTGAAGGATCTAGAGGAGGTGCTAACCAAGGAGAGATGGGTTCGATCAGCTGCCAAGTGGGGTCAGTCAGCTATCGTAGATATCACCACTACCTTGTCGCTCGCGAAGAGGGAAGCCGAAGATCGATGGAAGAAGAAAAAATCCGAACTTCTAGCTTAGCAAGCCGATCTGAGGTAAACACTACTTCGTATCAATTCGAAGTGGTCTAACTGTACGACCTGTTTGAGTTTTGACCAACTTCTTCCATTATATGGTGTAACGACCCGCTCTCGGGGGCCCGTTACTTATTTGATATTTGCGCAGGTTCTGCAGTTAACCAGTGAAGTCAAAATAGCCACGATGCAGAGATGTACAAAAATACCCAAATAGTGTCCAATTATTACAATCCATACCGTACAAGATGTCCCAACAGATAAAATGCCAGAAGAAAAGTACACAACTGAAAATAGCTCTGGAAGCTGCGGTCTCATGGTCGAAGTCTGGCGCTATTAACTCTAGAGCATCTGCCTCCATACGTATGTCGTCTGCGGTGCCACGGAAATGGAACCGTAGGTAAGTCACAACAATTCTAAATAAAGAAATAGAGGTACTGTACAAGTATGACAAAGCAGACCAAAGTGAAAGTAAAGTACGGTGCAGTGTCTGTACAAGTGTAGAAAGTAACGTGCAAGGAATGCGTAAAGTAAAGGTGACTGTGCTGGCAAGTAAAGTGAGGCAAGTATGGTAACTGTACTGGTAAGGAAAATAAAGTGCAAGTACTGTAAAGTAAGTAACTGTGCAAGTTACACTAGAACTACGTGACTCAAGTCGGAGAGTACAATATGTGACCGTTCAGTTCGTCTCTTGCCTGGGTGCTACCCAGACGAATGCCGGAACCCAGGCAGCAGGATGGTTTGCCGAAACACATGCAGCTAGACAGGAGGCCGAAACACAGGCAGCTTGACATGTAGATCGAACTCTAGTCACTCCCGTACTCTCGCAACTGTGAGTTACCCCGAAACCCCGGTGACGTGTCAAGTACAAGTTTTTCACAAGATTGTTCCCCAGGATGTTCCACATGTTAGTCACACCAGGTCAACTGGTTGACTTCCTCATTGAAAACCAGCAAGGAGGATAAAGACAAGTCCAACACCAAAAGCTGTTACTTCCGTGCTTTGAGCACGTGGTAGTGTGGCTAGCACACAATTTACCCAAGTTGATAGTTGTGTGCTACAACCACCAAAGTTGAAAGTTGGCAAAGTAATCTTTGGTAGATTACTTTCATTTAGTTCTCTAGTTTGGTTTAACTTGAATAGCCGTTCTGAGGCTATAGGTGAAGTGTCACAAGTTCACGCAAGCACAGTAGACTAGTTTTCTAAACTTAGAATATGTCGTGACTTACGATATTCGAGCTCGTCATGGCAAGACGAGATTGGAGCTGGAAGAGCTGGTGCACGAAGATTGGTACCTGAAATCACAAGAACAATTGGTTAAAGTGTATCCTATTTTCTATTTATTAAACTCGATCGTTTTGATTTTTATAACTGACTGAAACGGTGTCGAAAACGATTCTAAAATTTTATATAGACTATATATGGTGAAAATAATTTTACTGCAAGAAGGAATATTTTTCTGAAGATTATAGTAATTTTTAGGATTTTTAAAAGCTCAAAAACTATTTAAAAACTATTTTTCAATTAGTGACGTATTTATTCCACAATTTATTCTGGATGCAATCTACATCGGAATGTTGCAAATGAGGTGTCAAAATGACCGTCTCGGAGAGTATTATCACATATATTTTTCTCAAGTATTAGTTTACGTAAAAATAAGAAGATACGGATTTTTAAACGAAAATAACGGATTTAACTTATAGGCTTAAAAATTAATTCTGAAAAAACTAAGCGTTGGATTGAGATGAAACTAGCGCCATTGGGTCCAGAACGTCATTTCTGATTTTCTGGAGCTAGCCTCATATTTTTCTGGGTCCTATATAATTACTTATGGATTTAAAACCATAAACACATATTATTAAATAATTAAAAATACGAAAATAATACGAAAATACGTTATTACCGCGTATTTACAAGTTTGCCCTTATAAACTTACGCAGCTGCTTCGTTCTCCTGTGCATGGCTGAAGGCGGCGGGGGTGATCTCGATGACGGCTGCGAGGGGCTCGACGGCGGCGGAACACGGTCGACGAGCGGCGGCGAAGCTCGGCGACCTGGTGGAGCGGCGCAGGCGGCGCTGTCGGTGGCGGAGCGGGGGTGGGTTCGTCGAGATGAAGGAGGGAGGTGGCTCGGGTCTTCGCACTTTGTCGGAGCTCCATGGCGGGAGGTGGAAGCTCGGAGCAGCGGCGGTGCGACGTGGAGAGATACGCACGGAGGAGCAGGGAAGCTTCACCGGAGCTCCGTGTACAGGCGGTGGGGCGTGAAGTCGAGGGAGGGAGGCGGCGTTGGAGAGCGGCACCGTGGGCTGCTCGTCGGAGCGGACGGAGCTGCTACGGGGTTGATCTCGCGGCAGTCGAGCCCCGCGAGCGAAACCCAGGGGGAAGAGAAAGACTGAGAGAGGGAGATGGGTGAGAGAGCGAAAGAGAGGGGGGCCGGTGTGCATGTGTTTGGGAAGATGAATGAGAGGCATGGGTTGAAACTGAGGGTGGGGGTTTGGGTTAGTGAGAGAGAGAGAGAGAGAGAGAGTTTGCCTGTGTGTGTAAACTAGGGGGAGGGGTTGTTAATATATAGGGTGAGAGAGAGATTGAGAGGGGGTAGATGAGGGGGGTTAGATGGGTAGTTGAGGGTTATGGGTAGGGGGTAGATACGGTTAGGGTAGTTTAATTAGGAGGTAATTAGGAAGGAAAACCCCCATTAACAAAAGTCATTAGTGAGAATACAAAAGCGAAATTACGAAAATGCCCCTACTAGTAAACGTGTCCGAAAAATTACGAAAACATACCCACGGGATCGTATCGTCGCGAGGATGGCGAATACGATGACCGTTCCAGGGTTTGAGCTACGGAAATACTAGTTTTTGGCCAAAACGTTTAGAAAGCGGGTTTGCGGGTTCTCTAATGAAACGATATCAGAAAATTACGAAATTAATGTGGGAAGCCCCAAATGACCATAGGATGCTACTGCAAAAGTTTGAAAATGTTTTGAAGACGTTTGAATAGAAAATAAATTCGTTGACCCAAAACTGCAATATCTGAAAATGAATTTTCGTCAAATCTTTTAGAGGTATCTGATGAAATCCGATCTTACTAAAATACTTCATAACTAGTCTGGTACTTCCAAATATTTTTATAAGAAATTTTTGATATCAGTTTTGTTATAAAATTCCTGACTACATTTATAAAGAGATTTTAAAATGTTAAAATTACGTTAAGCACGTAAATTGAAGTGTTGAAAAATACAGGTCGTTACATATGGACTTACTTAGAACTTGGTCTTTAGACTTCAGAGGAAACACTCAAGCCATGCATGAGAAATCATTAATGAAAGATACGAAGTAATGTTTACCTCCCAATGAGGCTGACCTAGTCGGCCCCCATATGTCGGTATGAACATAGTCAAGTACTCCCTTCGTATTATGGATGGTCATCCCAAAAGAAGTTTGTGTATGTTTTCCGAAGACACAATGCTCACAGTACTCTATCTTTCCTGTCTTGGCTCCTCTTAGACGATTTCCTTCGATAAGATTTTGCAAAGCTTTCTTCCCAACATGCCCTAAACGCATGTCCCAAAATAATGAGTCGTCTCTGTCGACCTCACAAGTCAGTACTGTTATGCCAGTCATGACTGAGCCATCCAAGTAGTAGAGATAACATCTACATCTTCCCTTCATAAAAATTTTAGCTCCTCGGGTCACCCTTAGAGCTCCATTCTCCATCGTCACTCGGCAGCCCTTGGCTTCGAGTGAACCCAACGATATGAGGTTACACTTTAGGTCTGAAACATAACGTACCTCGTCGATGCCTTGTGTAACACTGTCGCCCATCTTCATCCGAACTGTCACAATGCCTGCTATGCAGCAAGCTCAGTCATCACCCAGTAGGACTGTACTCTCAACACCTTCATAGAATGTCATAAAGTACCCTCTGTGTGGTGTCATGTGAAAGGAACACCCTGAATCGATTACCCAACTATCTGATGTCACACCCTCCGAAGCACCGGCCAATACCGATTCTTTGACTGCAATGCATTTATCAACGTTTGTGGTCACATCGTGCTTCTTCGTTGCATTTGGACAGTCTCTGATCCAATGCCATTTCTCCCAACAAAAGGCACATTGGTCCCTCGCTAAGTCTTTGCGAGGAGGGCTCTACTCAATGTCACCTTTGAAAGAATGCCCGACGATTTTTGAAGAAAAAATCATGTGTTAGGAAGTTTGTTCCATTGATTCTGGTGATTGCCAGATTTAAATGTTGTGCATAAGCTAAAATTTTAGGACCTTTCGAGCTCCACCCCTTTCATTGCTTCGACCTCTTACCACAGTAAGAGCGTCGTTAGCTCGACTTCTTGTGTCATCTTCGTTCTTCCTGAACTCATTGCTCGTAAGAGCATAAGACACAACTTCAAATATGATCGAGTTCTTACTGTAAGTAAGAACTAACACCAAGCGCTCGTAATCATTGGATAGAGAATTGAGAAGGATCGTTGCTTGATCTTCATCGTCAACCTTGATATCGACTTTTCTTAGGTCGGTTAGAAGCTTGTTGTAATAGTCGAGATGTTCTTCAATAGAAACTCCTTCCTCAAGCTTCAAACCGAATAGCTTCTTCTTCAAATGCAGTCAGTTTTGGATTTTTTTTTCATATATTTGTCATCGAGCTCTTTCCAAAACTTCTTTCCATTTGTCTCCTCCATAAACGTTTATTTCTTCTCCTTCGTCAAATACAGTCTAATCGTCCCACATGCATTGCGATTCAAAGTTCTCCACTCCAAGTCCAACATGTTCGTCAACTTCTCATCCAATGCGATATCTTGATCAAGTTGGTTCAAGACATCCAAGACCTTGCATCTCCACATACCAAAGTTGATCATCCCATCAAACTTCTCAAATTCGAACTTTGTGTTAGATACAATAGTCCGAGCCATTGAAACATACCCTATAGAGGTCAACGCCTTCAGAGTGTCGTCGTCGCCGCTGTTGCTCATCGTCGACGTCTATGAAGATACCAGTTTGTTGTGCGTCAGTAGAATCTTCGGACGGTCGACGATCGTGGTGAGGGAAGAAGATGAGAGGATCACAATCATTCACATAGAGAGATTGCAACTAATGGCCGTCAACCGGCCAAGGGAACACTAAATAGCTTTATTACGAAAGGGGAAAACAAAAACAAATTTTCAACTTCACAACGAAGAAGCAGTCAAGATCTCATTAAAAGCTCTCGATACATTCTCTTAAAGTTGGCTCTCAACAATGGCGGCTCACAGCTCTCAATATCGCAGCAACGAACAATCAAAAACATCGTCTAAACACCCCTTATATAGCCTAGGGCACAATGTATTAAAAGAAAAGGAATTCCTATTTGACTAGAACTCCGATTCAAACAGAATTATAATCAAATCACAACTCTACTTCGGATAGAACAATGCATCCTATGGTTGGCACCTCCGTGTTGTCGAACACCATGCTGAAGACCGAGCTAACAAGTGTCGGGCCGAGCTATCTGAAGTACGGACTGTAGATTTGCCGAGCTATGAGTCGCCGATCCTCCGACCTGAGTATCGATGCCTGTAGAAAGTCTGTTAGCTCAAAATCCACGTATCTGACTTGTGCAGAGCCTGATAGGCAGGATCCAGAGCACAAGCGAGCTAGCCCTGCACAATATAGCTCGTCTGCAATTAATACTTCTTCAGCGCCTCAATCGAGCCAGTTTTCACATTATAGACAAAGTGTTGAATTCAAACCAAACTCAGAAATATTGCTTCAGGCTTGGTGAGATTACCTGATAAGCAAATGAAAGAGGGGCCTGGCACTGATGAGAGAAGTTCAGTTCTCATGCTCTAGAACTGGCAGAGAAATGGTTGAATCTGATTGAATGCTTGAATGGTTTCTTATTTAAAATAATTTGGTTAGATTTTGCCACATCAGTGTCAAAGTTTCTCCTACAGTGACAGATAGATGTTTACCAACAGTAGATAAAACAACAATAATGCAGACCCCCAAAAAAATAAAAATTGTCACCCTATAGCAGTCCCCCTCCTGTCGGTACATATGCACCTGTTAGTTAGAGGAGGTTGAAGCATCGCTACAATTCCATGGGTTGAATCAACCACCTACATATCAGAAAGCAACTGTTAGTTGGGAATTACACACTAGCGGGTCCTGAATTAACCTTTTGATGGGATGTTTAGGAGAGGCCATCACTGATTGCTGTTTGTCACCCACTCTCACCATTCTTCAGACTCAGTACTCAATCATTCAACCACCTTCAGAAAGGAAGATAAAAGCAAAATACATTAATGGTTGATCCAAACCTGCCCAATTTGTTTAATAGGAAACACAATATATGGAAACTTTAGCACGCCAACTTTCTTTGGCTTCCACTCCTCCCCCTTGTACATCAAGACAGAAAAACTTGAAGCAGCAGCAAGCTTCACATTGGGTCCGAAGAAAGAAGAAGAGATGGAAGATACATCCAAGAGAGACGCAAACAGCAGCAGCTGGAGAAAAGCGAGGAGCAGAATGCCATCGAAAAAGTTCATGCTCATCCTATTTTTTGCTTCTTCAACGATTTCCTTCTTCAAACTCTTCAAAACCACAACCACCTCTTCAAATCCGTGCTCCAATAATACTCCCCCCACAAGCTCACATATGGTGCACAAGCCCAAGCGCCATGCAATGTCCCGCGAAGAAGGCAATCTCACCACAAAAGAGCACCTCCTTGTTTCGAATCTCATTTCCCGAAAAGCCCCCTGCAACCTCCTCTTCTTCGGGTTAAACCCACAACTGCTTTCCCTTGCCGCACTAAACACAAGGGGCACCACAGCTTTTCTCGAGGATGACGAAGAAAGAATAGGGAGATACAGGCGACAAATCGAAGGAGTGGGAATTTACAGAGTCGAATACCGCGAGAAGGCCAGCGAAGCATACGAGCTACTTAGACATGCAAGGGAACATTATGGTTGCAGACTTGAAGCAATCCGGCTCCTTCAGGAGACAGGCTGCAAGCTGGGACGAATCGGACTGCCTAAACAAGTGCACGAGAGGAGATGGGATGTGTTGGTGGTCGATGGGCCGAGGGGAGACGGTCCAGATGCACCGGGTAGGATGTCTGCAATCTACACCGCGGCGGTCATGGCGAGGACAGGGAACTCAACCGATGTCGTGGTTCATGATGTTCATAGGACGATCGAGAAGTGGTATTCATGGGAGTTTCTGTGCAGCGAGAATTTGATTTCTTCCCGGGGGAAGTTGTGGCATTTTAGAGTAGGAGGCGAATCTAGACCAAACGGCTTTTGCCCTGCGGCAAACTAAATTTCAGGTTGTCTATGACTTTGTTCTCTTTTACGTTGTGATGCAAATCAGTGTGGCCATCGAATTTTGGAAGAATCATCAAGCTCCAATAAGAAAGTTAGCAGCCTGGCTCCTCTTTCAATCCCATAACTTTTGTTGATCAAGGGCGTTGGAAGAAACTCCATTAGGATAACAATATTGTCGACATGAAAAGGGTAAACATATGAAGATGAACAGTTTTGTCGACTTTTGAAAATGAACCAGCTAATGTTTACAACATCCACGCTTCCAATGTCTAGGATAAGAGCTTATGGTTCACTAGATCTAATAGAATACGAAGATCAACTTGAACAGTATGGATCATCCAAAATGAAAGAGAGTGGACTTTTACGAGGTCCGTAAATAAAATTTTCATTGCGAGTAGCTACTATAGTAATACCCAGTATTCTCAGTAAAAACATTGGTTGATACTAATACTTACTGCTTGTGCGTAATATGATTTCTACGTTGACATCATAAAATTGGTTTTTCGTTATTGGTAATCTGTGGCTACACAATACACTAGAGGATGTGTGAATGGTGTAAAAGGTAAGCAAAAATGCGTAATTAAACGTTACTAAAATTAAGCGCACAACCCAGCGAAAATTAAAACGATTATCTCAACAGCCACCACCACACAAAGGAGATACGTCAAAAAAAATCGCAAACACACGAAACGTACCTGGTTCAGATCCCTATTCCACGACGATCCTACTCCAGTCTCACGTTGCAATCGCAGTCCATGGATTCCACTATCAAGTCTTTCACAAGGCACACAATTCTCCCACTACTGAAGTACAAATACAAAATCCCTTCCGGGATATCAACACGCACTTTTCACAAGTGCCATACTCTTTTCACAAGAGCCGCTCTTTTCACAAGATAGCAAACCTTATTCTAAGGGTAATCCATATTCCAATGGAATCCCACCTCTATTTCAAGATAGACTCCCCTGACCTGGGAGCAAGGTAATTTTCAAATGAAACAAAGAACAAATGCAATCTTCATATTGCCTTGATTAGATATACTTACAAATCGTGAGTTGTAGAGGCAAAGAAAGATTGATGTCCAAGTGCTAGATGTAAGCTTAATGCACTATTGGACTTCCCTTGAGCTTGGAGTTCAATTCAGCATTAAGAAGCTCTAAGGGAATTGAGAGAAATGAAGTGAGAATGAAAGCTTCTCCCTAGTTTTTTTGCTCTCTAAAATGCATTCAATATGTGTGGAGAGATACCAAAACAACCCATTAAACTGGCTTAAATAAGCCCACAAAACGCCAAAAACGGCTAGAAACGTCTAGTCCAAAAACCTAACGGCTAGTTTTTGGGGTCGACTAAGCGTCTGGAGAAGGGTGACCAGACCCCTGGTTCACTATTCAGGCGTCTGGCAAAACTGCATCAGACGTCTGACAGAATATGTACAGAAAAATGCTCGATCACCAAAACAGTCATAACTGCCTCAAATGAACTCTAATTGAGGTGATTCAAGATGCGTTGGAAAGATAACAAGATTTGCAATCTGATGGGCTTTGAATGGACAAGAAATTCTAACGACAGAAAAGCTGACAATTGTTTGAATACAGACTGACTGCAGAAAGTAGATTCTGAAAACATAGAGCACTGAAATTTTGGCTTAATGGACCAGAGCTCTGGAGTTCATTGACTAGACGTCTGGACCACTGTTCAGACGCCTGTTGACTGAACTTCGGACGTCTGGACTTCCTAGGGAATTTAGACTTCACACAACGGATGTGCCAGGCGTCTGGTGAATGTATTCCAGACACCTGGTGATAGGCTCAAAACATAATCTAGAGTGTTTTGGCCATTCAACCTATTGGGATGGATTCTAGAAAGTTCTTATGGATCTCTAAGACAGAAAATGACATGGAAATGTGTATGTGTCCATCAAATCAAGGCATACAAGTATTCTACTAAAGAAGAAGCAAAATACATAAAGAATCATAAAATGATTTACAATATTCTTCTTGATTTTTTATGGCTTCAATGTCCATTACTCCATGCCTTGAGTCCATCATCCCAACACCATATGTTTTGTCTCCCCCTTGGTATAATCAATGTTTAATAACTGAGACTAAAACATAAAAAATGATTAGCACACAACATAATGTTGATCGTCTTCAAAACAACAATGGTCTTGAACTCAAGAACCAACACCCATTTGTTTTTTCTGTGTTGACGGCATAAAAATGTTTTTCTCGATGTTTGTTCAAAAAAATTCGAGGTTGCGGTACATATTCTGAAATCTTAAACTCCTAAAATGAATGAACCTTACGGGGATTTGACCGTCAGTTTACGCATTATAAAAAGTTATATTGTTCTAAACCCGTTGAATTTTCCACAATCGGATCGAGTGTCAAATAGTATTAGATTCACTTGACTTTTCGTATGTTGATCACATATGATGTGTAGAACATGTCTGGAGAAAAAATTGAAAACTAGAAATAAATAGTGTATATGTGCGTTAGCGTGGGAAATTTTCTCGTGCTAACAACACATATATATTATTCTGTGTGTGTGTGATTAATGGGTATCATGTTTCAACTAAAAGTTTCTATATTTTCCATTTGCATCACCCCCATAAGAGTTTGTCCATCATATCAGCCGTAACTAAGAAAAACATTTAGTTACCCCTGGTGCCCTTTATTCTCATTCATACACACAATTCCTAAAATGCATACAAGTCTCTCAAAAATGCACAAATGTCTCTCGAATGGCAGAGGTGGTGTTCATAATAGTTCTTGGCATCCACCTTATTACACACCCAATAAATAAATAAATAAAATATATCCAAACTGTTCATTCTAAAAGTCTAAATTGTAAGTTCCCAGAATTACTGATCTTTAAGCATAGTAATAATTTTTGCTAGGAAAAGAAATTTACAACATCAAACAATATGCACCAACTTGAGTCGTTACATATAAAAGTTTACCATGAAGCGGAAAATTGCATGCAACCCGCCATTTACAAATTTATAAACGATTTGCAGCATCTTTACCTTTGAAACAAGAATACAAAAATTAAACAAGAATACAAAAATTGATGGTACTCTTGCTTATATGCCGAAAAACTCATCATTTAGATTTAAAATGGAGAATTAAGAAGCATGGGGACCGTCTTGAAGAAACATTACTTGGAACCCTGAACCCATTTAATTTTAAAAAAAAAAATTGGTTCTCTTTTCTTGGGGAAAACAGTCGTGTGGACGTGCACATGTAGATTACATGAATGATTAAGACACCAAAAATTCAATGCCATTTGACCTGATATAACCCCCGAATGGGCTGAAGAGAGGCAAGCCGACCGCTAGGCCCAAAACTGCACCCAGCTCTGGCCCGAAGAGGCCCAGAAGCGGGTCGGTGTGTAGCGGCCCAAGACCGCCATCCGACAGACGGTTGACCCTACTCGAAGGGAGAAACCACTGTGACGGCCCGTATTCATCAATACGGGTATAATCGTATTATACGTATTTTCTTAAATCAAAAGTATTTTATAATGGCTGGTCAGGAGTTTAATATCAAATTGGTTTCAAAAGCATTTATAAAAACTATTTTGTAGTATCAATATAGTTATAACCTATTTTAGTGAGTGCGTGCCATCCAAAACCCCTAAATAATTTATATAATTATTTAAACTTAATTATTAACGATATAACCGTATCAATTATTTTTCTATATAAACCTTATCAAAACGAATTCAAACTTCTACCATGAGATTCTATGATCATTTAGTGATCTCCATATTAATTTCGTAATTTTCTGAAGTCAAATCGACCAAGAACCCGCAAACCCGCGACCTAAATGTTTTGGCCTAAAACTCGTATCTTCGTAGCTCAAACTACGAAGTAGACCTCGTAGTCACGATCCTCACGACGATACAAACCCGTGGCTATGTTTTCGTAATTTTTCGGAGTCATATGTGATTAATGAGTATTTTAACATTATATTACTAATCACCCTTACTAATCACTTTTTACTATCACTAATTACTATTTTCTTAAACCCTAATTACCTCCACCAACCCCTAATCATGGCAGCCCATGTGCTAATAGACAACCTTTAAAAAAGGTAGTCAAAAGCTAAACCTACTTAATTAATTCTTTTACTAAGTATTTATTACATAATTATGATACTAATATTAATTACTATACCCCCCCCCAATCCTTTCTCCCTCACACAAAAACTCAACCCAGGCCCGAACCCCATCCCTCACTCATCCGACTCCTCCTCTCTCCCTCCACGCTCACCGACGGCCTCCCACCGCCGTGAGCTCCTCGTCCACCGTCGCACCACACTCCGATGAACCCCGAGCTCCCCTCCTCCCTGCCACCAGAGCTCTCCGAACCTGCCTCCAAGAGCGCCACCCCTCCCTCTCCCTCACTCACTCACAGCCGTCCATTGAAGCACCCACCGCCGCATGCCCCGCCTACTCTCCTAGCGCCTCCGACGCTGCTCCTTAGCTCGACGCCGCCCCGACCGAAGCTTGAAGCCCACGCCGTCGTCTGAAGCAGCTCCGCTCCCCGTGCATCTCCGAAGCACTCACCGTCGCTCGCTGCGCGCTCCTCGCTCGCCGTTCGACCCTCTGCCGAGTTGCCACCGTTGCATGCACCCCCGCCACCCTCGACGCCTCCCCGTCCGACGTCGTACGACTCGACACCGCCAAGAAGCCCGCAGCAGCTCCCCACCGCTCCGCCTCCGCCTTAAGCGCCTTACCCCGCTCCGCCTCCGTCGCTTCACCGCCGGCGCCATCACCGCCTCCCCCGTCGTACGCCGCCGTCGTCTGCCACCGAACACCCCCCGAGCACTCGTCGAATCGAAGGGAGATGAGAACGAGCGACGTATGATGATTTTTAATAAGAAATACGTATTTAAATATGTATAGAAATATGTATAGTATTAGATTGATAGTAATAAATTGTTTATAATTCTTATAGGCCTCAGAAAAATACGAGACCAATCCCAGAAAATCAGAAACGACGAAATGGACTCATTAGCCCTAGTTTCATCGCCAAAAGGCAAGTATATCTCCCACAGTGATTTTTCAAAGGAAAAACTTAAATAATCTAAATTCGCTTTAAAATTCTTATCTTGAGATTTTCACGTACATTGACATACGAGAAAAATATATATTGTAGTGCTAGTTAATACGATCGTTTTGACCCCTTGTTGGAATAATTCTGACATACTGTTTGGCCTAAATAGATCTTTGAACATATGTCGTAAAAATGATTTCTTGATTTAAAATTAGTTTTTGGCCCTTTTAAATAGTTTAAAAATTCTTAATAATTATTTAACAATCTTGAAAACTACCTACTAGCCTTAGAAAAATATTTTAAGCTTAATTAAACTCATTTACTTAGTTAAAATCATTTTTTGCTTATCTCGTATACTATTACGTATTTTCACCTTTTCATTTAATTGTTAAATTGAGTCGTGAAGTCGTGAACTTTTGTGAGGCTAGTATATGGACTGTTGAGACACCATGGACTCATTGTACGCATCTAATGATGCTAATGAACTAAATATAGATGAATGGAAGATGGAACTTTAATAAAAATGAATGGAAGATGGAACTTCAATATAAATAGATAGTACACGTACTTTTGACCGGCACTTGACTTGACCGTGGGATTGGGGTAGTCTATGATCACAAGTGTTACAGAGTGACTGGATGCACCGATACCGAACACCTCCAACACATTACGGAGGTTAGAGCTTGACTGTTACAATATAGGGACGGTAAGCAGCACCGCGGATTGGCCCCCGTCGCATGGCGCATGTTGGTCATCTCTCGTACTCTTAGACATGGACTTATCACTAGCATAGATTGGTTATTAAATATTGCTCTAATCTCTTCTTTTACAGGTTGCTACAGTTTTGTTATCAAATGCTAAATTGTTACAGGTTGCTAATAATATTGCAAATTGTTATTAAATGATTAAATTGCTGCAGGTTGCAAATTGATGTGAATGCTTAACTGCCATAACTCTTTTCTATTAAACTTATTGCTTGTCTTTTCAACTTTGTTTAATTAAAATGCCTAACGTTTTGGTTTTGGAAATTATCTTGCCGAGTAAACCTCGCTGACGCCATTTCACTTTGTTGTTTTACGAAATGTCCGTCAAGTATCGATATTGAGTTCGCTGAAGACATTGCTGCAGGAGTCGAGCCAGTGCTCGAAGACTGCGTGGAGTACCTACCCGCAGAAGACTAGACATTTACCTTCGCGACTGCACTTTTAAATATTTGAAATAATGTAATTGTTGTACTTGTTGATTCAATCATACTAGGCATATTAGGAGTGGCAAAATGAGCCCGACCCGACCCGACCCGACATGAACCTGGCATCCTTAACCGGGTATGGATAAGGGCCAATCCGGGTCAAGTAGGAAACGTGTTGACCCGACCCGACCCGATCCGGATAAAATCCGGGTCGGGTATGGGTTTGGCATGTCAACCCGGATGACCCGAATTCGACCCGGTTTACTTTCTTTATATATAAAAAAATTTATATAATAACTGTAATACACAGTTGTAATGAGAGTTGTGATTATACGATTTGAATTGTTGTCCTCTTCTTTAAGAGGTCTTGGATTCAATTCCCTTTACATACAACGTTTTTGTTAATTTTATTACTTTCGTTAATAAAATGGTAACATTAATTATACTTCCTTGCTGTCATCAGTGCGGTTTAAGCGACGAGCTACTGGAAATTATGCAACATTTAATAAATTATCGGTAAATCTTAATAAATATCTGGATATGGAAAAAGGAGCAATAGTGTATAAGTCAAATCTTAACTCGACGGGTTAACCCGAACCTGACCCGGAAATTTTCCGGGTCGCCCGAACCCGACCCGGATTCAATCCGGGTCGGTTTAGGGTTTACCCCTATCCGGGTCGGGTCAAATCTGACCCGACCCGAACCCGAACCCGAACCCGAACCCGCCCGACCCGTTTGCCACCCCTAAGGCATAAGTTGTACTTTATTTTCAGACGCTTTGGTATTGTAATAATGTCATCTGTACTATTTCTTATAAGCATGCAAGATCATGCCATTTTATTTCACAGACGTGTTATTGTGTATAAGCCAAGGATGAAGAAAAGAAAAAAAGTATTCCTCCTTGTTTTAAGCACATCACAGGCATGTTCGCATCCTCGCTCCCGGTAGAATGGGAAGCGGGGCGTGACAACCGCTCCCTATATTGTGCCTGCCTTGATCGCCATTGAAGCCACCATTACGTCCGCCTTAATCACCATTCAAGGGACTATCAGTGAGGGAGGGCACGGAGGGAGGAATGATAAACGCCATGAAAGCGTTAACATGCGGGACTCCTATAAGAGTCCCGAAAAACAGAACGTAAAAGACCAAATCTTGGATACTTTACACCCAGGTATGACAGATCCCATCAGACCTTCTTCTACCTCATATTTCTCCTTCTTATGTCGGTCGAGAACTCGCGCTTGGTCTCTCCGCAAACCAAGCCCGGTTCCATCGAAGCACCTCTCAGTCAAGATCTGACTTAGGCATCAGAGGGGTGACGTGCGTTTATATTTCATATATTTACGCACGTTTTCTTCCGTGTTTTTCCGTATTTTACCGCCGTCTTATATTCGTTTTCTCGTGTTTTCTTGTGTTTTCTTGTTTTCTTTCACTTTTCCGTGTTTTTTGTATTTTGTAGGAATTTTCTAGCATTTGGGACATAAAACGACGATATCATGAGCCCCCGAAGCAACGGGAGGAGTCACGCGTGATCCAGGGGGTCAAACGACGAAGATCGCATCTTTCAGCCCCTCACCTGATCGGTTGGTCACTTCCAACCGATCGGGTGATGCACGCGTGCACCACCCGGACACAAGTTGGAGCGGCCAAGAAGTCACCCGGTCGGTTCAGTGACCGGTTGAAACGCCCCAATTCTCGGGAATTTGGAGCTGAATTCCAACCGATCGGGTGACGTCTCACCCGATCGGTTCATCTGTAGCCGCATCGCCTCAAAGATCGAACCGACGGCTCCACCCGCTCTCTTTAGTGACCGGTTGATGCTCCCAAAGCCCGATGGCCAAAGCAACAAGCGGCTCACCCGATCGGTTGATGTTTCAACCGATCGGGTGGCCTTTTCTTCCGCCTTTGCACGCTGCTGATGCACTCATTGAAGATCTGCTATCATTCCAGAGGGAGTTTGGGTGGTCTCTTATTTTTCTACGTCGGCATCGTCGTTAGCTTTCCAACGATAGGTCGCATGCCCAAATCCGATTTTTCTAGATTTTTCTGGAATTTTCTGAGCGCAGCTATGTGCTGAAATTGGCTGCTGTCTGAAATTTCACTTCAACCGATCAGTTGGGAGTCCAACCGATCGGTTGAAGTCAATTTCAGCAGTTTCGTGCTCTCTGTTTATTCCACCCGATCAGGTGAGTTTTCACCCGATCGGGTGGGCCTGTTTTAGCAGATTTGAGTGGGTTTTGGACCTGAACCGGTTGGGTTTTGTGGTGGCTTATAAAAGGGAAGTTGGAGCACGACTTGGGGGGATTCTCCTCTAGTTTTTAGGGCTTTTTCAGCCCCTTTGTTTGGAGGCTTAGGGTAGATTAGTTTAGGTCTTTGCTCAATAAATCTTGTACCGGATTGTTGGATTCGAATCAAGATAAGTATTTCTTTCTCTTGTTTTCCATTATTTTGTGTTGTATTTGTTTTGCTTCATGATGATTGTTTGTATGTCTTTTGTGTTGGTTGTTTATATGTTTTTCATCATGGAGTAGTCTTGATGAACCCTAATACGGGTTAGAGTAGGATTGATGCTTGGGTTGTTTCATTTGACTTGGTTGCATGGCATGTGTTCGATGAAATGCGTCAATGGGGATTTCTAGCAATCTGGGTCCAATTCGTACGACGACACACTAGTTGTGTTGGGGGTTGGGGTCCGGTGCTTGTCCAGTCAAGATCTACTTCGATGTATTGCTAGAAATCACATTTGACCTATTTGGCCATTAGGGTTACGCGGGGATGTTTCATTGTCATTGGCGGGAGAAAGACCGCCTCTGACCATCGGGCCAAGGGGGAATAAACTTGGCGGTTGACTCCCTAGCCGCAGCTCATGCCCCGAGCATTGACATCGAGTCCTCGCGCATGGGAACGGCTTGGACGAAGTGTTGGGAGTTATCATTGTGGCCTTAATGCTCCCGGTTGCGGAAGGTGTTAATGGACATGGGAATGCCCACCGTCCGGAACCGGGTAGGCTTAGCGTGCTTGGCACCGACCGGAATATCGGGCCATGGACGATAGGTACCACCTTTTGGGGCAATGTCTCACCCTGGGTCAAGTCAAATGCCAAGTGTCATGAGTGCTCTAGCCCGTGTTAGCGGGGATTCATTTCGTGTCTTTTTTATTTCTTCTCTTTATTTCTACACTTCACACATATCATCCATATAGCTAGCACACAACCTAGGCGAGGCTAGTAGCCATTCAAGCCATCCCCCTCTCTGAGCTCGATAAACCCGCACCCTACACTAACCGTGCACTTGCGGTAAAACGACACCGCGTCCAAACCGTAAACGGGGCGCCGGTCAAGTTTTTGGCGCCGTTGCCGGGGAGGCGTTCGGTTTGATATTAGCTTAGCTTGGGTTCGTTAGACTACGCATAAAAACACAAAAAAAATTCTTTTTCTTTTTTTTAAAAAAATATATTCAATAACCAAGAAATTTTTCCCCCACTATTATATTATCTTTTTGTTATTCTCTTGTACTATTGACGCTCCTCTCTAGTTTTCTTATTTTTGTTGTCCAGGTATCTTTGGTGTAACCATGTGGAGATTAAATTTCGATGCTCAGATGGGAGGATACAATCCTTATTCGGTTGTGGTTTGTGAGACTTGTGGGATGGCGGGGCATGTGTATTATGATTGCCCATTTATGCTCGAGAGCCTCCCCCTACACCAAGGCCAAACATTTTCCCACAACCTTAGCCCAAACACCTCCCATCCCTTATATCCCTCCACCAACACAAGAAGAATCAAACCTCGTGTCTCTCCTTGAAAGTGACATGTTTAACCAAGGCCAAATATTACAAAACTTAATGGTACCAATCACCGAGCCGACACCGAGGAGAGGGGATGAAGGAGATGATATACCCACTTTCATGGTTGAGACCACCATGCCATCGGCCACCATAGACACATCTCAAGCCGATACCCCATTTTTCCATCACTACCACTTGGATGACGAAGCATTTTTTGATGATGATAGTGAGGATGGGGAGATTTATCTAGGATCTGTGGGAGAGATTTCTTGTCTTGATTTGGATACCCCATATGAGTCCTATGAGAGCACTGAGGAGTTTACAGAGATTATGCATACCGACGAGGAGGATGTGCGTAAGAACGAGGACACGATGACCACATACGAGGGGTCCGCTCCACATCCACCTCCACAGCCATCTCTGTCACAGCTTCCTCCTTGGTCGGTGGTCAACCATGAGGATGTCATTCAAGACATCGGGCAGATGGTGGAGTATGAGCATATCATCGAGGAGGACGTGCATGAGGGCTTGGATACGATGGTCCACTCCATGGAGCCCGAGTCACATCTACCTTTACCGTCGCTCTCCACTTCTTCTGCGGCTGAGCATCTACTTGAGCATATTGCCCCTATTCAGGGAGATTTTCATACTCACTCTCACTCCACTTTTGAGTCTCGCTTTTCACTTCCTATTTCTTTAGACTCATATATATTTGACACACCATATCTCTCGCAGGACACAGGATCTATTTCCCTTGAGGTATGTTGCGGTGTGTCACCACCTGGAGAGCCACTTCTCATGGAGAGCGAGGATTTGGTCGTCGCTAGTACAGAGGATAGCGACCCATTCTCAGGGAGTATTCGTCACCCTTTTATTATTTTTCCATCCTATGTTGACGATTATCTCTGGGATACATTTATTTTGGGAAATAATTTCTTGCCATGGACTAATGCACCTCATCCTTTGCAGGTCACAGGTGGTTACCTACTAAGGATGCTTGGAGGTGCATTGCTTGGGTCCATTAGCACACGTGGCACAGCGCTTCTGGCGGAGCCACAGAAGGAGCAGTTAGAGCAGCTACCTGCCCCACTTCAGATCTTGGATCCACCTATGCTCAGGTGTATCCTAATCCAGTAGTGTAAAAATTTACCGCTTTCTAGTTTAGGTTTGAATAATCTCGTCTCCTCTCATTAGTGAGGGGAGCGCATCTAGGATTTGCTTTGCATCTTAATAACCCATCATGTCGTGCCCTTCTATCATTTCACCCCACATCCTCTTCCGAGGAGAACGAGCAGACTGTCTCTCCTGATTTCTTTCTTTTCCGACTTTCCCCTAGCATATTTCTGCATCACATTGATCATATCATTTTGCTAGCATTGTCATGTTCAGCTTGGGGGAAATCGACTTTTGTGTGCATGTTTTCGTGTGTCGTTGTCGTGTGTTTATGTCTTTGAGTCCTTCGTTGCGTTTTATATCTTTTATTCTGTATGTTTCTTTTTCTTTATTTTCCAGTTTCGTTCGTGTATTTTTCGTTTTTTTTTTCATTTTTTGTGTCGGTGCGTAACTCCCCCCCATTTTCATTGCCCTCCCGTATTCACTACTATTGCATTGAGGACAATGCAAGTTTCAGCTTGGGGGAGTCGCACTTCGTGCGTCATTTGTCTCTTTTTCTTCGTTATTTGATTCGTTTTTCTCCGTGTTTTTCTTTTTCTTTTTCTTTTTCTTTTCTTCTTTTTATCTCTTTCTCCTAGAGATGAACCCTATGATGAATTGCCACGAAAATCACATGTGCACCTTGCACAGCTTCGATAATCACATTCACTAACCCTAGGATATCGAGTTCTCTTGCATTTCATGCATTACGGGTCCACTTAGCTTTTTGTGAGTCGTGCGTCGTGCCTAGCTGTTTAGTGTGCTTCTACTTTGTGATTTTACTTTATATACCTGTCCAGGAATGACCCCTAGATTATCATGCTTCGATCTGAATATGTGGTATTTGTTTCTACTGTCTGCTTCTTCTGCATGCTATATATATATATCGTACGCTTCATTTCGCATGTGTCAGGATTCCACAATCAAGGACTAGGATAACCCATTTAGCCTATGCTCTGATTAGCGAGAAATATCTCATTTGCCCAAGTGTTTAGAATCAGATTTCATTTTTATTTTACTTGGTGCAAATCCCCTCGTCGTGTACTTTCTCCCACTTGGGAGAGTACACATGTATATATCCCAATATCCAAAAACCCAAAAAAGGAGAGAAGAAAAACCCAAAAAAGAAAAGAAAAAAGAAAAGAAAGAAAAAAATTGTATAGCCAAAAAGCCAAAAAAATACAAATACCCAAAACCCAAAAAAAATTCCCGTGTGAATATTTTTCCCTACTTGCCGAGAATAAAGGGAAGGCGAGAATTTGCACCGAGTGTCCTTCTCCACATCATCTCAACCCCCATCGTTTTCGAAAACACTTGGCTTAGGAACTTTTTAGCTATTATCTAGGCTTTAGTGTGGTGATTTCCTTAACCCTAGTTGTGGAGTCCCCGACGCATGACATGTTTCGATTCTCTCTCTATTCTCGTGCATGCTTGAACTATATATTCACCGCTTTATTCAATTCGAATCGATATTTGGGTCATTTCCTGGATTTGTGTATATCGAGCTTTATCGCACATCGTAGATAGTGACACCGTCTGCTAGCGCACGACCACACTCACTCGCGCTTCATTGCATGGGCCCACGGTACTTGTCTGGAGTTGTATTCCTTGGTTTAGTGATGTGATTTGGCGTTTGCTTGCTTGGTGTGACGTTTTTTATTTTGCTGGCCCTGACGGGCGATCTAGGATATAGAGTTTTCTTTTTCTCTCTTTCTCTCTATTTTTCCCCTCCGAGCTCCTACTCTCACTCGTCTTCCTCGAGGACAAGGAAGAGTTCAGCTTGGGGGATTTTGACGTGCATTTATATTTCATATATTTACGCACGTTTTCTTCCGTGTTTTTCCGTATTTTACCGCCGTCTTATATTCGTTTTCTCGTGTTTTCTTGTGTTTTCTTGTTTTCTTTCACTTTTCCGTGTTTTTTGTATTTTGCAGGAATTTTCCAGCATTTGGGACATAAAACGACGATATCATGAGTCCCCGAAGTAACGGGAGGAGTCACGCGTGATCCAGGGGGTCAAACGACGAAGATCGCATCTTTCAGCCCCTCACCCGACCGGTTGGTCACTTCCAACCGATCGGGTGATGCACGCGTGCACCACCCGGACACAAGTTGGAGCGGCCAAGAAGTCACCCGGTCGGTTCAGTGACCGGTTGAAACGCCCCAATTCTCGGGAATTTGGAGCGGAATTCCAAGCGATCGGGTGACATCTCACCCGATCGGTTCATCTGTAGCCGCATCGCCTCAAAGATCGAACCGACGGCTCCACCCGCTCTCTTCAGTGACCGGTTGATGCTCCCGAAGCCCAATGGCCAAAGCAACAAGCGGCTCACCCGATCGGTTGATGTTTCAACCGATCGGGTGGCCTTTTCTTCCGCCTTTGCACGCTGCTGATGCACTCATTGAAGATCTGCTATCATTCCAGAGAGATTTTGGGTGGTCTCTTATTTTTCTAGCGTCGGCATCGTCGTTAGCTTTCCAACGATAGGTCGCATGCCCAAATCCGATTTTTCTAGATTTTTCTGGAATTTTCTGAGCGCAGCTATGTGCTGAAATTGGCTGCTGTCTGAAATTTCACTTCAACCGATCGGTTGGGAGTCCAACCGATCGGTTGAAGTCAATTTCAGTAGTTTCATGCTCTCTGTTTATTCCACCCGATCGGGTGAGTTTTCACCCGATCGGGTGGGCCTGTTTAGCAGATTTGAGTGGGTTTTGGACCCGAACCGGTTGGGTTTTGTGGTGGCTTATAAAAGGGAAGTTGGAGCATGACTTGGGGGGATTCTCCTCTAGTTTTTAGGGCTTTTTCAGCCCCTTTGTTGGGAAGCTTAGGGTAGATTAGATTAGGTCTTTGCTCAATAAATCTTGTACCGGATTGTTGGATTCGAATCAAGATAAGTATTTCTTTCTCTTGTTTTCCATTATTTTGTGTTGTATTTGTTTTGCTTCATGATGATTGTTTGTATGTCTTTTGTGTTGGTTGTTTATATGTTTTTCATCATGGAGTAGTCTTGATGAACCCTAATACGGGTTAGAGTAGGATTGATGCTTGGGTTGTTTCATTTGACTTGGTTGCATGGCATGTGTTCGATGAAATGCGTCAATGGGGATTTCTAGCAATCTGGGTCTAATTCGTACGACGACACACTAGTTGTGTTGGGGGTTGGGGTCCGGTGCTTGTCCAGTCAAGATCCGCTTCGATGTATTGCTAGAAATCACATTTGACCTATTTGGCCATTAGGGTTACGCGGGGATGTTTCATTGTCATTGGCGGGAGAAAGACCGCCTCTGACCATCGGGCCAAGGGAGAATAAACTTGGCGGTTGACTCCCTAGCCGCAGCTCACGCCCCGAGCGTTGACATCGAGTTCTCGTGCGTGGGAACGGCTTGGACGAAGTGTTGGGAGTTATCATTGTGGCCTTAATGCTCCCGGTTGCGGAAGATGTTAATGGACATGGGAATGCCCACCGTCCGGAACCGGGTAGGCTTAGCGTGCTTGGCACCGACCGGAATATCGGGCCCTGGACGCTAGGTACCACCTTTTGGGACAATGTCTCACCCTGGGTCAAGTCAAATGCCAAGTGTCATGAGTGCTCTAGCCCGTGTTAGCGGGAATTCATTTCGTGTCTTTTTTATTTCTTCTCTTTATTTCTACACTTCACACATATCATCCGCGTAGCTAGCACACAACCTAGGTGAGGCTAGTAGCCATTCAAGCCATCCGCCTCCCTGAGTTCGATAAACCCGCACCCTACACTAACCATGCACTTGCGGTAAAACGACACCGCGCCCAAACCGTAAACGGGGCGCCGGTCAAGGGGTTTGGTCGAAACCAAGATCGGACCCCCTGACGAGTTCTCGTTTTGCAGATCCGAAGAGACGTCACCTCGCCGAAGCTTCCCCTCGGCGTCCCATCGCTCGGATCCGAACGCCCTTGTGCTAGAGCCCGTTCGACCGACCGACCCCGGAGGCTGTCAACCCGCTGAGGCTACCCTTCGACCCAACATTGCTCAGACCCGCGTGTTCCTGCTCAAGTGAACGCTCGACCAACCGACCCCGAAGGCCATCCCCATCTCTCGAAACAGCGACGACCCTCAGACCTCCGAACTACCATCCAGCAGTGAGAAAACACCCCGAAACATCTGGCGCCATCTGTGGGAACAAAATCATCAACTGGGAACAAAGTCATCAACCATGTCATCCGCAACAACCAACATGGACCAGTTCAACAACGGAGAGGCACACATGCCGCCAATCCATGAGGAGGGTGACTATGTTACCGCCCGAGGCCGGACACAGCCGCTTTGCCGAGGAAACCGACGACTCGCATTTGGTAACATGCGAACAGTTCTACCTCTTCGCCAAGGAGATGAACACCAACTTCCAAACACTGGCGACGGCTATTCAACAACTCGCAGGCCCACAACACCTCTTTGGGGAAAATTTGGCAGGGTTCCCTGACCACCCAGTGGCACGCTCCCTACTGTGCTCGACCGTGGTCGCAAACCACAGCGGAAGACGCCCAAACCGGGAGCAGCAGTTCACCCTGCTGAACTTTTCTCCTACACGGTCTCAAACCCCCACCTCCCTCTGAAATGCGGGGATAGAAAGAACCGAATGGACTGGGGATGAGCCAACTGCAGCCGCATCCAAACGATCTCGCTTGACCCGAGGGCAGTCATCCAGCCGTCCGGCCACTGAGGACCGACGGGGGCAAAGCAGGAGCCCACGCCGGAAGAAGCAGAGGAGTCATGAGGAATGCCGTTGAAGGGAGAACACCTGGTGGCCAACACCGATTCCCAGCCGAGACAGCTGCAGGGGCAGGCCCTCCCACGCATCCGCCAATCTGCCTAAACCACCCGAACACCAGGCTGAAGCGTTGTCGGACCAGGTCTCCCTAGAAGCCCCTGCAGATGACCGCAGCCCACTGATGAGGAATATCACCTCCGTGCGGGTGCCCTACAGGTTCAAGATACCGATACTAGAGAAATACGACGGCACGGGGGACCCCCAGAAGCACATCCAAGATTACAAGGGGATCATAGAGTTCCAGGGGGCTGACGATGCCCTACTCTATGGAGGCTCCTATACCACCCTCCAGAAATCAGCTATGGACTGATATAATAGCCTCCCTGATCAGTCCATCTGTAATTTTCGGGACCTATCCTGGATCTTCTGTAACCAATTCGTGGCTGGGTCACGGAGGAAACCGAGCTCAGACCTCTTGTTCAACATAGTGCAGAAGCCGGGCGAGACTCTGAGGGGCTACATGAAGCGCTTCAATGCCCAAAGGCTGAACATGGAAAGCTACCCCAAAGTGGTCATAATAGCGACCCTAAAGAAAGGGCTCCGACATAAAGGCTTGAAAAAGTCGCTGCATCCGGATCCCCCCAAAGGGCCTCGACCAGGTCTTAGCATGGGCAGAGCGATTTATGCTGATGGAAGAAGCCCTGGTCGTGGAAGAAGAAGGTCCCCCCACGTGGGCCAAAAAGAACTCAAGGCACGACGATGGCACGCATTGCGATTCGGATGACCACAAATGGGAAAGGAACCATATGGGGAGACCGCGCAAAGGAGAGGCAGTGCCTGCCAAGCTGAACGCAACCCGAGACGTCGTCTTGACACGGGCCCAGAAGGAAGGCCACATCAACAAGCCGCCCCTGGGGATGAAGGGCGGCCAATGAGACGAAGAAAAGTAATGCAAGTATCACAAGGACACCGGCCACGACACCGACGATTGCTGGCATCTAAAAAAATACATTGACCAGCTGATCAGCCGAGGATACCTGAAGAACTTTGTCGATGCTTCGAAGGCAAACCCCGGAGAAGGCACTTCTAGGCAAGGCGATAAAGGGAAACAGGTGAACGTCGTCAAGACCCCCCTACGCATAATCGAGTAAGGGGCCAACCGCGAGGACGAGGGCGATGAACAAGGAAACCACCCCTTCTTCCACTCACCGAGCAAGTGATGCTTGCCCACCATTATCTTACCTGCTTTATGTCTTCAAGATAAGATAGGTACCTTCCATTTTTTCTCTAATGACAAACATGATCGAGGGTTCTTATGCACAACGATTTGTCCTTCAAAACTTAACGACCGCCCGGTGGATCTAACACCTCCTGTCGGGAACCGACTGTTTGGTCGGCCTAAGGCTGGGGCAACTCCCCCAGCAGGTCGATTGCATGATCAACCGTAAGGCTGGAGGAAACTCTCCCATCGGGCCAATTACTTATCGACCGTAATGTAGGATCTAAATAAGGCCTAGAGGGGGGGTGAATAGGCCTTTGACCAAATTATCGCAAGATAAAAATTAAGCCTAGTTTACAGCATGCAGTTTAGGAATTGGACAATCAAAGCATTCACAGAAGACACAGAATTTAACGTGGTTCGGTCCCCATGACCTACGTCCACCCCAATGAGCAATCACTTATACTGTTTCTTTAAGAAGTTACAATCTCCCTTAGATTGGTGCACCAACACCAACCTGTCAGACCAACTCAAGCTCACCAAAGCCAAAAAGAAACATACAAGTATCACTCCCCAACCCAACTTGCCCCAACAAGTTTGGTTCCCAAAGTCCCAAATAGCGGAAGAAATTATATTACAGAAATGCTGATCAAAACATTAATAACTTCACAAATAAATAAGATCAAGAGTTTAGAAAGCTCATTTATGAAGATCTCTCTGGTTGTCGTCTTTCAGCACATCAGTAGCTTCGCAACGCTTCTTACGGAATGATGATCGGATGTCTGTAGAAGAAGCAGTCGCTGTCCCCGTGGAAGTAGTCGGTAGAAGTTCCTCACTCAAAGTGATCTCATTTTCTGCACAGGAGGAACTAGCTGCTCAACTTGCTATCACTGCGTCGGGGATGAAGTCACGGTCGCAACGCTTCTTACGGAACTCAATTTGGATCTCTAGAACTCCACTTATTGATGAAAATGTGAAGAGATGTACATTGGTATTTATAGAATTGAGTTAACGGGTTTACGTCACTGTTCCAAGGGATCCGCACCCACGAAAATCACGTTTAAAATAGGCTTAACGGGTCGGGTTTAAAATCCGCTGTCGGCAGCGATATCAGCCGTTGGATCGAGCGGGATTCGCTGAGGAGCCGCCACGTGGCGGTCAAAATTCGCGCGTCGACGCCCGCCTCCGCTGACCCGGACCCGCTTTGTCGGCAGCCGTTGGATCTCCGCGTGGACGGCGGAGATGCAGCCACGTCGCTCGCGGATGTCGACAGCTGCGCCCGCCATTTGCGACTTATCCGCTCGGTAGGTGACCGTCGGATCGAGATCGGGCGGCGGACAAGCGGCCACGTCGCCCCGCTTCGACCGACCGTCAGATGCGCGATGAACGGCCAGGATTGCGCCACGTCGGTCGATTTAATTCTGCGATGAGGCGTATAAATGAACAGTACCGTATGCCGTATTTGCTGAGTATTTTCACTGTATTCTTGCGTATTTTGGCATCAAATAAATCCCAAAAATTCTGAAATAATTCTCAAAAATCCCATAGCTTCATATTGACATGTGAGAATATTTTCACCTCATTTCACCTCTTGTAGAAAAATTTTCTTCTTTGTATACTCAGTATTTTCTCGTATTTCCCCGTATTTGAACTTCAAACAATCTCCATAAATCCTGAGAAAAATCCCATGCTATTTATAGCCTATGATTAACTCTAGAGTAGAGTTTCATAGCTATACTCCATTGTTTGATCAGCTTGTGTAATTCCAAATGAAGTTTCATCCTTGTATCTATACGTACTTGAGTACGTACATGTGTAACCTGAGCAATCATGACTATAGGGACCTGTGACACACTCAACAAACATATTAGAACAGTTCAGTAGGGTTTGTTATCATCAAACATAGGTT
This sequence comes from Scilla litardierei, assembly GCA_030789695.1. Lineage (NCBI taxonomy): Eukaryota > Viridiplantae > Streptophyta > Magnoliopsida > Asparagales > Asparagaceae > Scilla > Scilla litardierei. The sequence goes on from CM061130.1 coordinate 115,930,947, forward strand.
AGGATGCTGTTTCCAACAATCTCCCCCTTTTGATGAGAACAAACCAGACATTAAGATTACATCAAAAATGTGTGAAGTGTGTGAGTGTGTGAAGCATGAATATGAGCATGAATGGCAAAATGATATGCTCCCCCTATTGACGTGCTCAAAAATGATATGCTCCACCTATTGACATGCTCCCCCTATCTCTGACATGCTCAATCTTAATATTTCTCTCCCCCTTTGTTTTCATCAAAAAAAATGTATGAAATAGCATATGAGGAATGGAAAATTAAACATTATAAACCAAAACAAAAGGCAATACAGCGTTTGACCACAATGAATAAATAAGCAATAATCACTAAGTCATAACTACCATAATTCATCTTCGTGCTCAAGTGTGATGATCAAATGTTTAGTACATATGGAGAGGTAATAAGGAATACAGCCTGTCATAACCATCTTTTCAACTGAATATATGAACATCAAAGATTGACTTTCCCCTTCTCATGTAATATGAGTTCAAGTTACCAATTCCAAACATGACCGAGAAGGATTTTTAAATGTGAAATGGCATTGCTTGACGGACTTAACACCAACGCAAAAAAAATGACATTTATAGCATAAGTTGGATGTCCAAGGGTAGTATCAAGGACATGGATCGTATCCATTTTTCATACGAAGCTCTGTGTATATATTTTGAAGACACTCGTCTTGCTATTCTTTTTATACACGTATATTTTGAAGAGAGCTTTTCTTTTTACCCATGCCTTGAAACATCATATCCCATTAAAACATAAATTAGTCCACCAACAACCACTTTTCTTATTCAAGATTACAATTCCATAGCAAAACATTTTGATCTGTGTAAGTGTGATTGGATGATGAAAAACGTTAGTTAGTCATTAATGAATATGACCTAATTAAGCATGTAGTCTTTGAATGCAAGCATTGTTAAGAATATAATATTCAAAATCCATAAGACATATGTTTTGCATTTAAAGCTGTTTCTGATGAAAAAATGCAAAAGGAGGAGATAGACAATTCACTTTCCTTTTCTGTGTATATTTTTCCTTTTTAATTTTTATTTTTCTTTTTCAATTTTTTTTATTTTTCTTTTTGTAGCACACCACACAAAAACAATAAAAACACACCAAATAATATTTTCACTCTAAATATAATCAATAATGCCCAGTTCTAGACGTAGACGACAAAAACGATCTTCTGGCAAAGGTTTTGTAAAGATATCTGCCAACTGAGAATCAGTAGAAATATATTCAATGGATACATCCTCTTTTGCCAAATGATCTCTAAGAAAATGATGTCTTACATCTATGTGTTTTGTCCGAGAGTGATGAACAGGATTGTTAGAAAGTTCTATAGCACTCTTACTATCACATCGTAATGGAACTTTTCTAAGATCCAAGCCGTAGTCAGACAGGGTTTGCATCATCCAAAGTACTTGGGCACAGCAACTGCCAAGGGCAATATACTCAGCTTCAGTAGTGGACAAAGCAACACTGTTCTGCTTACGACTAGACCAAGAAACCAATGAATGTCCTAGCATAAAACATGTTCCACTAGTGCTCTTTCTATCAATCATACTACCAGCATAATCAGCATCAGCATAGCCAACCAAATTAAGATTACCACAAGAGGGATACCATAGTCCAAGTGTAGGAGTGTGAATAAGATATCGAAAAATCCTCTTAATGGCTATCAAATGTGATTCTTTTGGACAGGCTTGAAATCGTGCACACAAACAGACAAAAAACATGATGTCTGGTCTAGATGCAGTTAAATAGAGTAAGGACCCAATCATACCTCGATAAAGCTTTTGGTCCACATGTATACCTTTGTCATCCTTTTCAAGCTTCGTCGTCGGACTCATTGGAGTTCGCATTGGCTTTGCATTTTCCATCCCAAATTTCTTCAACAGTTCTTTTATGTACTTGGTTTGTGAAACATATATGCCATCTCCAGTTTGTCTTACTTGAAAGCCCAAAAAGTATTTCAACTCTCCGACCAGACTCATCTCAAATTGATCCTGCATAACCTTTTCAAACTTTTGCCATAAAAGATCATTAGTAGCACCGTAAATAATATCGTCCACATAAATCTGAACAATAAGAAAATGATCCTGTTCATGCAAGATAAACAAAGTGTTGTCTGCACTACCCTTTTTAAAGTTATTTTCCAAAAGATATGAACTGAGACGGTCGTACCAAGCTCTGGGAGCTTGCTTCAGACCATACAAAGCCTTTTGCAACTTGTAAACGTGATTTGGAAAACTATGACTTTCAAAACCAGGGGGTTGTTCAACAAAAACATCTTCTTTCAAATAACCATTTAAAAATGCACTTTTCACATCCATTTGCTTCAATTTAAAACCTTTGAAACTTGCAAAAGCCAGTAATATTCTAATGGCTTCTAATCTAGCAACGGGTGCAAAAGTTTCATCACAATCAATTCCCTCAATCTGGTTATATCCTTTGGCCACTAATCTTGCCTTATTTCTGATTACATTTCCAGATTCATCAAGTTTGTTTTTGAAAATCCATTTAGTGCCAACAATTGGGTAATTATCAGGTCGGGGCACTAATGTCCAAACATTATTTCTATCAAACTGATTAATCTCATCATGCATGGCCATAACCCAACTTTCATCAGTTAAAGCGATTTCAACGTTCTTAGGTTCAATTTCAGAAATGAGGTCACCATGAATGCATAAGGCACACAAGTTATTGAAAGTGGATCGAGTGCGTATACCTTCCGTAGGAGTCCCCAGCTGATCTCCTGTGTTTAAAATGAAACACCTGCATCCAAATACTCTGAAATATGAAATGTTAGGAGTCTTGCCATGCCACAGTTCATAGGATGTTTTGTTCATTAAAGGTCTAAGCATAACCCTGTTGCAGACATAGCAGGTTGTATTCACTGCTTCGGCCCAAAAATACATAGGAATAGAATAATCATTAAGCATGCTTCTTGCCATCTCTTTTAAAGTTCGATTCTTTCTTTCGACCACCCCGTTTTGTTGAGGTGTTCTAGGAGAAGAAAATTCATGTAAGATCCCTTTTTCCAAACAGAAGTTTTCAAAAACAGAGTTTTCAAATTCACCACCGTGATCACTTCTAATTTTCATAATTGAAAGATTTTTCTCATTTGAAACTTGATTACAAAAATTTTGGAAATTTTCAAAGGAATCCGATTTCTTGGCTAAGAAGTAAACCCATGTATATCTAGAAAAATCATCGATCAAAACAAAACAAAATCTCTTTCCATTGAGGCTAGCAACATCGATAGGCCCAAACAAATCCATATGAATCAATTCTAGGACTCGTGAAGTGGTAACTTCCCGAATTCCCGTAAAAGTGGATCTAGTTTGCTTACCTTTTGTGCATGCAACACACAACTTACCATTCTCGTACTGTTGATGTGGCAAGCCTCGGACCAGGTTTTTATTCTCCAGCTTATGTAGCAACTTCATGCTGGCATGTGATAGTCTCCGGTGCCATAGTATAGCCTCCTCCTCCCTGCCAATCAAACATTTAGCAATTGTCATTTCTTCAATTATTATTGTATAAACATTATTTTTCCTATTGGCTATGAAGAGGGTATTACCTGTGACCGAGTCATAAATTTTACAAATTTTCTCATCAAAAAGTACTTTCATACCTTTGTCACAGAGTTGGCTTATGGAGATGAGGTTGTGTTTGAGATTTTCAACCCAGAGGACGTCAGAAATTTTAAAAGTATTGTTGCCAACAATACCTTTACCCATTACCTTGCACTTGCCGTTGTCCCCTAATGTAACACTTCCTCCTTCTTGCTTCACGAGGCTAAGGAACTTGTCGCTGTTCCCTGTCATGTGTCTTGAGCAGCCTGAATCCAAATACCACTCACACAGTTGTTCCTTAGCCACGCTGAGTCCCTACACATAAGAAGAACAAGGTATGTGTGACCTGGGTAGCCAAATAGGTCCACAATGGTTAGTCATAGTACCTTTCGGAACCCATACTTGTTTGAACTTCATGTTTTGGTTCTTATACCAACAATTTCTATATAAATGCTCAAAAGAACCACAGGTATAACATTTGGCGTTCCGTTTCTTTTTCTTGATGTAATGATTTTTCTTTATCATGTTTTCATTATAAACATTTCCAAATCCTAGTCCTTGTTTATCGTTTTTGATTGACTGGTATCCAAGAATGATGTCTAGTGATTTCCTTCCTACACCAAATTTTCTGATGCTCAGTTCTAAATCAGAGACTTTGGATTTCAAAAAGATGTTTTCATTTACAAGCATGACACTTTTATTTATAAAACTCTTTCTAACATTATCTTCATTTTTAGCGAGAGTTTCTATTCTTTTATTTAGGCCAACAATCTTTTCATTACCATTCTTAATTTCTAGCTTTAATGAAGCACAAGTCTGACAAGGTATAGCTTCAGTAATACTAGACTTTCCTTTGAGTTTTTCAATGCTAATTTTGAGCGATGCAATTTCATTTTTCAATTTTATTTCATTTTGCAAAACATTATAATTTTCCTGCTGTAGTTGGAAATTCATTTCTTTATAATTTTCTATAGAGGATTCAAGAGAAGTAATTTCTGAATTCATGTTTTCACAAATGTTCATTAATTCTGGTAAAGAAAATTCATCTCTTACCTTGTTCGTGTCGCTTTCACCTATTAGGCAAAGTGATGATTGCGCTACCTCGTCTTGTGGTTCGTCTTCATCGTCATCATCCCATGTTACCGCAAATGACTTCCCTTTGGCTTCGGATGACGCGTTCTTTGTTGGACAGTTTTTCATGAAATGTCCAAATTTCTTGCAGTTGAAACATTGAACACTTTTAGTAGTATTCTGTTCAGATGAGGAATTCAAAGGATTAAACTTATTAAAACGATTGAACCTTTTTGCCATTTCAGATTTTCCGGCAGGAGTTCTGATGAAGCGTCGGAATCCTCTGACCATCAGTGCATGTTCCTCGTCGAGATCTTCTTTGTCACTTTCTTCGGCTTTGAGAGCGATGGTCTTTAAAGGTTTAGCCTCACCTTTTTCTCTTGTCTCGACGGTTTTGAGTTCCAGCTCATGGGATAACAGATTCCCAATCAGATCATCCAGCTTCAGCTTAGTGAGATCTCTAGCTTCTTGGATGGCCGTCAATTTAGGTCGGAAGGAACTAGGAAGCGCTCTTAGGATTTTCCGAATGAGGTCGATGCTGTCGTAAGACTTTCCCAAGGCTTTTGAGTTGTATACGATGTCGGTGAAGCGAGTGTACATGTCCTTGATGGATTCTCCTGGTAGCATGTGGAAACCATCGTACTCTGAGCTCAGCAGCGCTAATCTGGACTCCTTCACCTGAGAGGTTCCTTCGTGAGTGACTTCGAGAGTGTTCCAGATTTCCTGCGCAGTAAGACAATGAGATATACGGTTAAACTCAGTTCTGTCAAGTGCACAGATAATTGCATTCATAGCTTTACCATTCAGAGCATAAAGTTTATTATCGTTATCATCCCATTTATCTTCTGGTTTTGGTACATCAATATCTTCAATTTTGATTGTAGGTGGGTGATAGCCTTTAGCAACAATTTTCCAAATTTCAAGATCTGAAGAGACTAAGAAAATTTTCATCCTAGCTTTCCAGTAAGCAAAATCAGTCCCATTAAATTTGGGTGGTCTAACTGTAGACTGTCCTTCAGCAAATGCTGAATCATATGTATTCATTATGAACTAGACTCAAATGGCCAGGTCTGGAGCTCTGATACCACTTGTAGGATCTAAATAAGGCCTAGAGGGGGGGTGAATAGGCCTTTGACCAAATTATCGCAAGATAAAAATTAAGCCTAGTTTACAGCATGCAGTTTAGGAATTGGACAATCAAAGCATTCACAGAAGACACAGAATTTAACGTGGTTCGGTCCCCATGACCTACGTCCACCCCAATGAGCAATCACTTATACTGTTTCTTTAAGAAGTTACAATCTCCCTTAGATTGGTGCACCAACACCAACCTGTCAGACCAACTCAAGCTCACCAAAGCCAAAAAGAAACATACAAGTATCACTCCCCAACCCAACTTGCCCCAACAAGTTTGGTTCCCAAAGTCCCAAATAGCGGAAGAAATTATATTACAGAAATGCTGATCAAAACATTAATAACTTCACAAATAAATAAGATCAAGAGTTTAGAAAGCTCATTTGTGAAGATCTCTCTGGTTGTCGTCTTTCAGCACATCAGTAGCTTCGCAACGCTTCTTACGGAATGATGATCGGATGTCTGTAGAAGAAGTAGTCGTTGTCCCCGTGGAAGTAGTCGGTAGAAGTTCCTCACTCAAAGTGATCTCATTTTCTGCACAGGAGGAACTAGCTGCTCAACTTGCTATCACTGCGTCGGGGATGAAGTCACGGTCGCAACGCTTCTTACGGAACTCAATTTGGATCTCTAGAACTCCACTTATTGATGAAAATGTGAAGAGATGTACATTGGTATTTATAGAATTGAGTTAACGGGTTTACGCCACTGTTCCAAGGGATCCGCACCCACGAAAATCACGTTTAAAATAGGCTTAACGGGTCGGGTTTAAAATCCGCTGTCGGCAGCGATATCAGCCGTTGGATCGAGCGGGATTCGCTGAGGAGCCGCCACGTGGCGGTTAAAATTCGCGCGTCGACGCCCGCCTCCGCTGACCCGGACCCGCTTTGTCGGCAGCCGTTGGATCTCCGCGTGGACGGCGGAGATGCAGCCACGTCGCTCGCGGATGTCGACAGCTGCGCCCGCCATTTGCGACTTATCCGCTCGGTAGGTGACCGTCGGATCGAGATCGGGCGGCGGACAAGCGGCCACGTCGCCCCGCTTCGACCGACCGTCAGATGCGCGATGAACGGCCAGGATTGCGCCACGTCGGTTGATTTAATTCTGCGATGAGGCGTATAAATGAACAGTACCGTATGCCGTATTTGCTGAGTATTTTCACTGTATTCTTGCGTATTTTGGCATCAAATAAATCCCAAAAATTCTGAAATAATTCTCAAAAATCCCATAGCTTCATATTGACATGTGAGAATATTTTCACCTCATTTCACCTCTTGTAGAAAAAGTTTCTTCTTTGTATACTCAGTATTTTCTCGTATTTCCCCGTATTTGAACTTCAAACAATCTCCATAAATCCTGAGAAAAATCCCATGCTATTTATAGCCTATGATTAACTCTAGAGTAGAGTTTCATAGCTATACTCCTTTGTTTGATCAGCTTGTGTAATTCCAAATGAAGTTTCATCCTTGTATCTATACGTACTTGAGTACGTACATGTGTAACCTGAGCAATCATGACTATAGGGACCTGTGACACACTCAACAAACATATTAGAACAGTTCAGTAGGGTTTGTTATCATCAAACATAGGTTAGGATGCTGTTTCCAACACGTAAGGCTAGGGGCAACTCCCTCAGCAGTCCGATCATTCGATCAACCGTAAGACTGATGGTAGCTCCCCCAACAGACCAACCAACCAGATCGACAGTAAAGCTGGGGGCAACTCCCCCAACAGGCCGATCATTCGATCGACCATAAGACTGGTGGTACCTCCCCCAGCAGGTCGATCAACCCGATCGACTTAAGGCTGGGGCGACTCCCCCAACAGACTGATTACTTGTCAACCTTAAGGCTGGGGACAACTCCCCCAGCAGGGCAAACATTCGATCGACTGTAGAACTGGTGGTAGCTCCCCGAGTAGGCCGACCGACCCGATCGACCGTAAGGCTGGGGCGACTCCCCCAGCAGGCCAATTACTTGTCGACTGTAAGGTTGGGGGCAACTCTCTCAGCATGCCGATCATTCGATCCACCGTAAGACTTGTGGCAGCTCCCCCAGTAGGCCAACCGACCCGATCAATCGAAAGGAAGGCTGGGGACAACTTCCCCAGCAGGCCGATTACTTATTGACCGTAAGGCTGGGGACAACTCCTCCAGCTGGCCGATCGTTCGATTGACCGTAAGACTAGTTGTAGCTCCCCCAGTAGGCCGACCGACCCGATCGACCGTACGGCTGGGAAAAACTCCCCCAGCATGTCAATTACTTATCGACCGTAAAGCTGGAGGCAACTCTCCCAGCAGGCCTGAAATTCAGTACGCAGTAAAGAATATAGCGAACAGCGTAAAAGCACACAACATGCAAGGACACACAAGAATTGGTATCGCAGTTCGGTGCGCACACCTACATCTGCGGGGCCACGCCCAGAAAATTGAATACTTCACTAAAAAGATTGGAGAATACAAATTCTACAATTCACGCTTTAATAAGGAAGAACACTCTCATCCTTAAAAACAAACCGTGAGGGGATGATCGCAATCAACCCCGTGAAGTATTCTTGGCAAGCTCCCCTTGTCTGCAAGCTCCCCTTGCACCACCGACTCGATCAACTCCCTTGATCCTGCGTGTCGCAGCCGTCGGCCTCCCTCCCGGAGAATATCCTTAAACTTCTTCAACTTAAGCGTCAACCCTAGCCGCTAATCAACCCATCGCTTAAAAGGGAACGACCCTGCCATCTTTGGTTCAATTTCCACGCAGGCAATCAAACCAAGATTCGGCTCCATCTTCAGCAACAACTGCACCATCTTCAACAAGAAGGAGATCCCGAAAGATCCTAAAGTGGTGGTTACGAGATCCCGATAAATCCGAACGTGGCAGCGGCAAGAGTATTGATTTGCCGAAAATCTCTCTTCAACCGATTCTCAAGAGATAACGCACAATCAACAATAAATCATTTAATAACCACCATAAGAGCAGAAACAACAAGATAGAAAATAGCGGAATACGCTGGCTCCAGTTACGCATCCTATTGAGCACCACGGCACCAGGCATGCAAGTAAGCATAGTTTGTTGAACATCCTGGTCCAACAATCTGTTCAACAAAATGTCCAACATTCTCTTCTACATATGGCAGGGATATCAACCTATCCAACATTCTCCAGTGCCACATATGACAAGACGCATACTAGAATGACCACAGAATAAATCCTAACAATCTCCCCTTTTGTCAATTGGTGGCACAACATACGGTATGATAGAAGAGAAGGTCATTGATAACTTTTCAAACCCCTGAAGCCACATTTGATCAGTAGACGCTCAACATCCAGCACAATGACATTCAAAAATATGTTCAACAAAACGACCAACGAGGTCCATCAAGACTTCCAGCATAGACTTCCAACATAATATCTAACTATGTCCAACAAAACTTGCAACATAGTAACCAACAAAGCTTCCAACAAACCACCCAGCAAAATAACAGAGAGGGAGAGAAAACAAAGCATACCACATAAATTCTCCCCTTTTGCGCCACCAAAGGACAAATACTTCAGAGACCTGCGGAGGGACCACCCCGGAGAGAAGACAGCTTGCTCTGCAATAGCTCCTTGTGGCGATTCAGAAGAACACGCTGGCTTTCAAGAACCAGAATTTGATCATCAATATTCTGAAGGGCAGTTTCGAGAAACTGAATGTCAACCGTACTTGCGGAGGAGGTAGTAGCATTAGCAGAACCGAGTGGAGGAGACTGAGATGCAGGAGGCACGGAGCCAGACGGTTCAGCATTTGGAGGTGGAGACAGACTATCAGGAAAAGAGGGCACCACCTCAGAGATATCATTGAGTTTACCAGCCACCGACTTAACTGTATATGAGATACTGTCACAGGTAGAGGGAAGATCCGAAGGAGACAAGGGCACCTTTTGAGCCAAAAGTAACATGGAGATGAGAGCTCCATGAGGTAAAGAGGTCCCGGAGGGAGAGAGTTCAGCAAAAGATACGATAGAATCGAAGATGATTCTTCCCAAATTGAACACCTGAGACGTGCCAGCAGAAAACAATAGTTTGCACATGTCCCTAGTGACTACTGAAACATTGGAGGTGGGCAACCAGTTTCGAGTAGCAACTCTGAATAGAATAAAATACTTTGCCGTAAGTGCAGAAGAGGGAAACACAGAAGACTTAGTAGGCCAGCGTGACAACTTTCCAGCAGTCACGACTTCAATCAGACGATCAAAACTCACTCCAGAGGTATCACCAAACGCAGGAACAGATTGAGAACATTTCCATTCTAACAATTTGTTCAGAGATGCAGGAGAGAATGTGACAATCTTTCCTCGGACATAGTTTCTGAAATTCCAACGAGAGGATCCATCACTAGCAGATTTGGAGAGATTACAGTAAAACTCTCGCACCAAGGTAGGATAATAGATGCTGAAGCATGTGGCAGCATGGAAAAGACCAAGATCTTTCAGAATAGATTCCAACTGAGTCTTGTCAAAGGACGATATATTGAGGATTTTTTCAGATATGAGAGGTTTCTCGGAGTAAGCTGGCCATCTGTTCTTACGTGATTTGTCAAAAAAGGTTTTGCACAGAGCATCTGAAGATGTAAACGAGGGAGGGCGACGAGGAGCAGAAGCTGAAAGTTTAGGTCGCTTGGAAGGAGAGGACTCAGCACTCCTGGATGGTGGAGGAATAGGGCGCTTCTTGGACACAGATCTACTCTTGGGCATATAAGAGGACAGAGGAGGATCATTTTCATCAGGTAACTCACATGTCGAAGGATTTGTTGCAACATTTTGTGCAACAAAATCTTCATCACCACCCTCCATACGGGGAATAGCATCAGTAATTGACCCAGAAATGTCACCATCAGCAACAGAAGAGCCTTGAGTCACGCCACAACGATCAGCAGAACCTGTCAGAGTCTCAGCAGCAACAACATCATCATCTTGACCAACCTGCACAGCATCAGTTTCTGGCAGCACTGAGGGAAGATCCACATCTTGGCCAGTCAGTGGTTCTCCTGAAATGTCTAGATTCATAGGACCACGAACCAACCCCACAGCATCTTTGGGAGACTGCCTATTTTCAGAACCACCACCGGCAGGCTCCGCAACTCCACTCGACACAGTTTGTCCCACCGAAGAGTAGTCAAGGCATGCTCCTTGGACACAGCCATCATCCTTGGGTTCTCTTTCAGACACAGGCACTTGCTGAGAGAAGACAGAAGATACAGGCTGAGCACCTTCATTTGAATCAAGATTATTGACATTAGCCACATTTTGAGCGGTCACATCATCTTCACATCTGGGAGACAGAGGGACAGGGACCTCTTCCTGAGATGGAATAGTAGGCACAGTATCAGCATCAACATCAGCTTCCATTTCAACATCCTTGTTCATCTTTTCATCACTTTGCACAAAAGAGTTCTCAGAGAACATATTAGCCGATGACGCTCCTGAAGTCCCTCCCGACTTAGGCAAATCAGCAAACACAGGGGAATCTTCAGAATCAAAGATGTCTATCACATCAATTTCAGAGATTTTAACAAAAGATGTCGGATTCCAGGTGCGAATGACAACTTTTCTATCTCGAGGAACTCTCACGCTCATAACTTTTCCCAAAATCTTCTTACGCATCAGACCTTTAAAATGAATATGAGATACATCCACATAAGAGAGATCCAATTCTTTTCCTGTTCTTCTCAAATACCAGAACCAGTCTTGGATAGTGACCGGATCAGGAAAGCATTCATCATCATCATACACATCATCATCCTCGGGAATTTTGGGAAGGGGGAATTCAAGAATTGGGGAAAAGTTCACCAACTCAAAATTCGAGACTTTGGAAGGATGCATGCTCCCAAACGAGGAAGAAGAGAGAGATGGAGAGGGATTACCACTGGAGGTTCTTTGCACAGGACGAGGAAACACCCCTTTACGTTTAACCGAAGAAGACGAGGACGGCGGAGCACTTTTACGAGCGGAAGTTCGTCGAGAAGACTGACGAGGGGGCAGAGATGATTCTCCCGACTGATTTCTAGTCATGGTAGACAAACTGGGAGAAGCTTCAACCAAGCCAATTTCAAGAACCCTAGAAGCGGGTGAAGGAGAATCTTGGAGAAAGATTTGAGTTGAGGGAAAAGCAAAAATGCGCCTTGGGAATGAAAAGAGGTAGAGGGTAATAATAACGGGTAAAAAAGAAAAAGAGAACAAATACCGACCCGTCAGCAGAGATTGAAAGACCCTCATAGTGTTGCAACAAACTGTTGCAACAAAATGCACAACACAGGGGGCAACATTAGATACGACACATCCCTAGGGCTTGCCGCAATTCCTCAAATCTGGCTGAATCAAGAGGCTTTGTAAAAATGTCTGTTAGCTGATTAGCTGTAGCAACATACTCCATAACCAGGGATTTCTTCTCAACCAGCTCTCTAATAAAGTGATGTCGGATGTCAATGTGTTTCGTTCTAGAATGCTGAACATGATTCTTGGAGATATTTATAGCACTTTGATTGTCGCATAAAATAGTCATGGCTCCTTGTTCCAAACCATAGTCTACCAACATTTGCTTTAACCAAAGCAATTGTGTACAACAACTTCCTGCAGCAATATACTCATCCTCTGCTGTAGATAACGATATGGAGTTCTGTTTTTTACTATACCACGACACCAGATTGTTCCCCACATAAAAACACCCTCCGGTGGTGCTTTTCCGATCATCTGTATTTCCTGCCCAGTCAGCATCACTATATCCTGAGACAAGAGTATTCGTATCCTTTGTATACCATATACCATAGTCTGCAGTTCCGCTGATGTACCTGATAATCCTTTTTACGGCAACAATATGAGATTCCTTAGGGCTTGCTTGATAACGAGCACAGACTCCAACACTAAAGCTGATATCTGGTCGGCTAGCTGTTAGATATAACAGGCTACCTATCATGCTTCTGTAAAGAGTAACTTCAACATCTCTTCCTCCTTCATCCTTAGAAAGTTTTTCAGATGTGCTCATGGGAGTCCTAACATGTCTGGCACTTTCTAAACCAAATCTCTTGACAAGATTTCTAGCATACTTGCTCTGCGAGATGAATAGACCATCCTGACACTGTTTAACTTGGAGCCCAAGAAATACATTCAACTCACCTACCATGCTCATTTCAAACTCCCTTTGCATGAGATTAATAAACTCATGCACAAGTTGTTGTGATGTTGAGCCGAAGACTATGTCGTCAACATAGATCTGGGCAATCATCACACTTGATCTTGTCCTTTGAACAAATAAGGTCTTATCAGCTCCTCCTCTTTCATATCCCTTTTTGAGAAGATACGTGGTCAATCTCTCATACCAGGCCCTTGGAGCTTGCTTCAGCCCATACAACGCCTTCTTCAGCTTATACACATGATTTGGAAGAAACGGATCAGCAAAGCCTTTGGGTTGTTCAACATACACTTCTTCATTCAACAACCCATTTAGAAAGGCACTTTTCACGTCCATTTGATGCAGTTTGAAGTTTAAGCTACAGGCAACCGCAAGTAACAGTCTAACAGATTCCAACCGTGCTACAGGGGCGAATGTCTCATCGAAGTCAATGCCTTCCACTTGGGTATACCCTTGAGCAACAAGCCGGGCTTTATTCCGGGTGACATTTCCCTTCTCATCAGTCTTATTTTTGAATATCCACTTTGTCCCGATGACATTAGTTCCTTTTGGTCTCTCCACAAGACTCCAAACGTCATTTCGTTGGAATTGGTTTAGTTCCTCTTGCATAGCCGAGACCCAGAAATCATCACCAATTGCTTCCTTCACATTTTTGGGTTCGATAGTAGAAAGAAAGCAAGCATACCCAGCCAGATCTCTGTAATTAACACGACTAGTACCTCTGGTGCGACGACTGTCGTGAACGTCACCAATGATTAGCTCCAGCGGATGATCTCGTATGATCTTTGTAATTCCCTCAGCATCTTGAGCATTTTCAGCTTTTACTTGGGTTGACTCCATGTTGGCAGTATCCTGTGTTGCAACAATTTGTTCAACATGGTTCTGTAGGATCTAAATAAGGCCTAGAGGGGGGGTGAATAGGCCTTTGACCAAATTATCGCAAGATAAAAATTAAGCCTAGTTTACAGCATGCAGTTTAGGAATTGGACAATCAAAGCATTCACAGAAGACACAGAATTTAACGTGGTTCGGTCCCCATGACCTACGTCCACCCCAATGAGCAATCACTTATACTGTTTCTTTAAGAAGTTACAATCTCCCTTAGATTGGTGCACCAACACCAACCTGTCAGACCAACTCAAGCTCACCAAAGCCAAAAAGAAACATACAAGTATCACTCCCCAACCCAACTTGCCCCAACAAGTTTGGTTCCCAAAGTCCCAAATAGCGGAAGAAATTATATTACAGAAATGCTGATCAAAACATTAATAACTTCACAAATAAATAAGATCAAGAGTTTAGAAAGCTCATTTGTGAAGATCTCTCTGGTTGTCGTCTTTCAGCACATCAGTAGCTTCGCAACGCTTCTTACGGAATGATGATCGGATGTCAGTAGAAGAAGTAGTCGCTGTCCCCGTGGAAGTAGTCGGTAGAAGTTCCTCACTCAAAGTGATCTCATTTTCTGCACAGGAGGAACTAGCTGCTCAACTTGCTATCACTGCGTCGGGGATGAAGTCACGGTCGCAACGCTTCTTACGGAACTCAATTTGGATCTCTAGAACTCCACTTATTGATGAAAATGTAAAGAGATGTACATGGGTATATATAGGATTGTGTTAACGGGTCTGTGCACTGTGCGAGGGGATCCGCAGCTCGGCGGCTTCGCGGGTCAAACCCGCATTAATTTCTCCATCCGCTAAAGCGGCTTGTCGGCAGCCGTTGGATCGAAGATGGACGCTCGAGATTCGCCCACGTCGCCGCTCGGATTCAGCGTTCAGCGCCCGCCTCCGCTGACGAGCCGCCCGCCTTTGTTGACTCGAAGTCGGCAGCGTTTTGACCGTCAGATGGAGATCCAACGGCTGTGATTAAGCCACGTCGCCCGCGGCTGACTCAGCGGCGCCCGCCATCCGCGACTTCGTCGATTGGTTGGTGACCGTTCGATGCTGATCGAGCGGCGCTGAAGAAGCCACGTCGCCCGCTTCGAGCGGCCGTCGGATGCGCGATGGACGGCCAGGATTGCGCCACGTCGGTCGATTTAATTCTGCGATGAGGCGTATAAATGAACAGTACCGTATGCCGTATTTGCTGAGTATTTTCACTGTATTCTTGCGTATTTTGGCATCAAATAAATCCCAAAAATTCTGAAATAATTCTCAAAAATCCCATAGCTTCATATTGACATGTGAGAATATTTTCACCTCATTTCACCTCTTGTAGAAAAATTTTCTTCTTTGTATACTCAGTATTTTCTCGTATTTCCCCGTATTTGAACTTCAAACAATCTCCATAAATCCTGAGAAAAATCCCATGCTATTTATAGCCTATGATTAACTCTAGAGTAGAGTTTCATAGCTATACTCCATTGTTTGATCAGCTTGTGTAATTCCAAATGAAGTTTCATCCTTGTATCTATACGTACTTGAGTACGTACATGTGTAACCTGAGCAATCATGACTATAGGGACCTGTGACACACTCAACAAACATATTAGAACAGTTCAGTAGGGTTTGTTATCATCAAACATAGGTTAGGATGCTGTTTCCAACAATCTCCCCCTTTTGATGAGAACAAACCAGACATTAAGATTACATCAAAAATGTGTGAAGTGTGTGAGTGTGTGAAGCATGAATATGAGCATGAATGGCAAAATGATATGCTCCCCCTATTGACGTGCTCAAAAATGATATGCTCCACCTATTGACATGCTCCCCCTATCTCTGACATGCTCAATCTTAATATTTCTCTCCCCCTTTGTTTTCATCAAAAAAAATGTATGAAATAGCATATGAGGAATGGAAAATTAAACATTATAAACCAAAACAAAAGGCAATACAGCGTTTGACCACAATGAATAAATAAGCAATAATCACTAAGTCATAACTACCATAATTCATCTTCGTGCTCAAGTGTGATGATCAAATGTTTAGTACATATGGAGAGGTAATAAGGAATACAGCCTGTCATAACCATCTTTTCAACTGAATATATGAACATCAAAGATTGACTTTCCCCTTCTCATGTAATATGAGTTCAAGTTACCAATTCCAAACATGACCGAGAAGGATTTTTAAATGTGAAATGGCATTGCTTGACGGACTTAACACCAACGCAAAAAAATGACATTTATAGCATAAGTTGGATGTCCAAGGGTAGTATCAAGGACATGGATCGTATCCATTTTTCATACGAAGCTCTGTGTATATATTTTGAAGACACTCGTCTTGCTATTCTTTTTATACACGTATATTTTGAAGAGAGCTTTTCTTTTTACCCATGCCTTGAAACATCATATCCCATTAAAACATAAATTAGTCCACCAACAACCACTTTTCTTATTCAAGATTACAATTCCATAGCAAAACATTTTGATCTGTGTAAGTGTGATTGGATGATGAAAAACGTTAGTTAGTCATTAATGAATATGACCTAATTAAGCATGTAGTCTTTGAATGCAAGCATTGTTAAGAATATAATATTCAAAATCCATAAGACATATGTTTTGCATTTAAAGCTGTTTCTGATGAAAAAATGCAAAAGGAGGAGATAGACAATTCACTTTCCTTTTCTGTGTATATTTTTCCTTTTTAATTTTTATTTTTCTTTTTCAATTTTTTTTATTTTTCTTTTTGTAGCACACCACACAAAAACAATAAAAACACACCAAATAATATTTTCACTCTAAATATAATCAATAATGCCCAGTTCTAGACGTAGACGACAAAAACGATCTTCTGGCAAAGGTTTTGTAAAGATATCTGCCAACTGAGAATCAGTAGAAATATATTCAATGGATACATCCTCTTTTGCCAAATGATCTCTAAGAAAATGATGTCTTACATCTATGTGTTTTGTCCGAGAGTGATGAACAGGATTGTTAGAAAGATCTATAGCACTCTTACTATCACATCGTAATGGAACTTTTCTAAGATCTAAGCCGTAGTCAGACAGGGTTTGCATCATCCAAAGTACTTGGGCACAGCAACTGCCAAGGGCAATATACTCAGCTTCAGTAGTGGACAAAGCAACACTGTTCTGCTTACGACTAGACCAAGAAACCAATGAATGTCCTAGCATAAAACATGTTCCACTAGTGCTCTTTCTATCAATCATACTACCAGCATAATCAGCATCAGCATAGCCAACCAAATTAAGATTACCACAAGAGGGATACCATAGTCCAAGTGTAGGAGTGTGAATAAGATATCGAAAAATCCTCTTAATGGCTATCAAATGTGATTCTTTTGGACAGGCTTGAAATCGTGCACACAAACAGACAAAAAACATGATGTCTGGTCTAGATGCAGTTAAATAGAGTAAGGACCCAATCATACCTCGATAAAGCTTTTGGTCCACATGTATACCTTTGTCATCCTTTTCAAGCTTCGTCGTCGGACTCATTGGAGTTCGCATTGGCTTTGCATTTTCCATCCCAAATTTCTTCAACAGTTCTTTTATGTACTTGGTTTGTGAAACATATATGCCATCTCCAGTTTGTCTTACTTGAAAGCCCAAAAAGTATTTC
This sequence comes from Scilla litardierei, assembly GCA_030789695.1. NCBI lineage: Eukaryota > Viridiplantae > Streptophyta > Magnoliopsida > Asparagales > Asparagaceae > Scilla > Scilla litardierei. Next base: position 115,948,431 of record CM061130.1, read on the forward strand.
AACTCTCCGACCAGACTCATCTCAAATTGATCCTGCATAACCTTTTCAAACTTTTGCCATAAAAGATCATTAGTAGCACCGTAAATAATATCGTCCACATAAATCTGAACAATAAGAAAATGATCCTGTTCATGCAAGATAAACAAAGTGTTGTCTGCACTACCCTTTTTAAAGTTATTTTCCAAAAGATATGAACTGAGACGGTCGTACCAAGCTCTGGGAGCTTGCTTCAGACCATACAAAGCCTTTTGCAACTTGTAAACGTGATTTGGAAAACTATGACTTTCAAAACCAGGGGGTTGTTCAACAAAAACATCTTCTTTCAAATAACCATTTAAAAATGCACTTTTCACATCCATTTGCTTCAATTTAAAACCTTTGAAACTTGCAAAAGCCAGTAATATTCTAATGGCTTCTAATCTAGCAACGGGTGCAAAAGTTTCATCACAATCAATTCCCTCAATCTGGTTATATCCTTTGGCCACTAATCTTGCCTTATTTCTGATTACATTTCCAGATTCATCAAGTTTGTTTTTGAAAATCCATTTAGTGCCAACAATTGGGTAATTATCAGGTCGGGGCACTAATGTCCAAACATTATTTCTATCAAACTGATTAATCTCATCATGCATGGCCATAACCCAACTTTCATCAGTTAAAGCGATTTCAACGTTCTTAGGTTCAATTTCAGAAATGAGGTCACCATGAATGCATAAGGCACACAAGTTATTGAAAGTGGATCGAGTGCGTATACCTTCCGTAGGAGTCCCCAGCTGATCTCCTGTGTTTAAAATGAAACACCTGCATCCAAATACTCTGAAATATGAAATGTTAGGAGTCTTGCCATGCCACAGTTCATAGGATGTTTTGTTCATTAAAGGTCTAAGCATAACCCTGTTGCAGACATAGCAGGCTGTATTCACTGCTTCGGCCCAAAAATACATAGGAATAGAATAATCATTAAGCATGCTTCTTGCCATCTCTTTTAAAGTTCGATTCTTTCTTTCGACCACCCCGTTTTGTTGAGGTGTTCTAGGAGAAGAAAATTCATGTAAGATCCCTTTTTCCAAACAGAAGTTTTCAAAAACAGAGTTTTCAAATTCACCACCGTGATCACTTCTAATTTTCATAATTGAAAGATTTTTCTCATTTGAAACTTGATTACAAAAATTTTGGAAATTTTCAAAGGAATCCGATTTCTTGGCTAAGAAGTAAACCCATGTATATCTAGAAAAATCATCGATCAAAACAAAACAAAATCTCTTTCCATTGAGGCTAGCAACATCGATAGGCCCAAACAAATCCATATGAATCAATTCTAGGACTCGTGAAGTGGTAACTTCCCGAATTCCCGTAAAAGTGGATCTAGTTTGCTTACCTTTTGTGCATGCAACACACAACTTACCATTCTCGTACTGTTGATGTGGCAAGCCTCGGACCAGGTTTTTATTCTCCAGCTTATGTAGCAACTTCATGCTGGCATGTGATAGTCTCCGGTGCCATAGTATAGCCTCCTCCTCCCTGCCAATCAAACATTTAGCAATTGTCATTTCTTCAATTATTATTGTATAAACATTATTTTTCCTATTGGCTATGAAGAGGGTATTACCTGTGACCGAGTCATAAATTTTACAAATTTTCTCATCAAAAAGTACTTTCATACCTTTGTCACAGAGTTGGCTTATGGAGATGAGGTTGTGTTTGAGATTTTCAACCCAGAGGACGTCAGAAATTTTAAAAGTATTGTTGCCAACAATACCTTTACCCATTACCTTGCACTTGCCGTTGTCCCCTAATGTAACACTTCCTCCTTCTTGCTTCACGAGGCTAAGGAACTTGTCGCTGTTCCCTGTCATGTGTCTTGAGCAGCCTGAATCCAAATACCACTCACACAGTTGTTCCTTAGCCACGCTGAGTCCCTACACATAAGAAGAACAAGGTATGTGTGACCTGGGTAGCCAAATAGGTCCACAATGGTTAGTCATAGTACCTTTCGGAACCCATACTTGTTTGAACTTCATGTTTTGGTTCTTATACCAACAATTTCTATATAAATGCTCAAAAGAACCACAGGTATAACATTTGGCGTTCCGTTTCTTTTTCTTGATGTAATGATTTTTCTTTATCATGTTTTCATTATAAACATTTCCAAATCCTAGTCCTTGTTTATCGTTTTTGATTGACTGGTATCCAAGAATGATGTCTAGTGATTTCCTTCCTACACCAAATTTTCTGATGCTCAGTTCTAAATCAGAGACTTTGGATTTCAAAAAGATGTTTTCATTTACAAGCATGACACTTTTATTTATAAAACTCTTTCTAACATTATCTTCATTTTTAGCGAGAGTTTCTATTCTTTTATTTAGGCCAACAATCTTTTCATTACCATTCTTAATTTCTAGCTTTAATGAAGCACAAGTCTGACAAGGTATAGCTTCAGTAATACTAGACTTTCCTTTGAGTTTTTCAATGCTAATTTTGAGCGATGCAATTTCATTTTTCAATTTTATTTCATTTTGCAAAACATTATAATTTTCCTGCTGTAGTTGGAAATTCATTTCTTTATAATTTTCTATAGAGGATTCAAGAGAAGTAATTTCTGAATTCATGTTTTCACAAATGTTCATTAATTCTGGTAAAGAAAATTCATCTCTTACCTTGTTCGTGTCGCTTTCACCTATTAGGCAAAGTGATGATTGCGCTACCTCGTCTTGTGGTTCGTCTTCATCGTCATCATCCCATGTTACCGCAAATGACTTCCCTTTGGCTTCGGATGACGCGTTCTTTGTTGGACAGTTTTTCATGAAATGTCCAAATTTCTTGCAGTTGAAACATTGAACACTTTTAGTAGTATTCTGTTCAGATGAGGAATTCAAAGGATTAAACTTATTAAAACGATTGAACCTTTTTGCCATTTCAGATTTTCCGGCAGGAGTTCTGATGAAGCGTCGGAATCCTCTGACCATCAGTGCATGTTCCTCGTCGAGATCTTCTTTGTCACTTTCTTCGGCTTTGAGAGCGATGGTCTTTAAAGGTTTAGCCTCACCTTTTTCTCTTGTCTCGACGGTTTTGAGTTCCAGCTCATGGGATAACAGATTCCCAATCAGATCATCCAGCTTCAGCTTAGTGAGATCTCTAGCTTCTTGGATGGCCGTCAATTTAGGTCGGAAGGAACTAGGAAGCGCTCTTAGGATTTTCCGAATGAGGTCGATGCTGTCGTAAGACTTTCCCAAGGCTTTTGAGTTGTATACGATGTCGGTGAAGCGAGTGTACATGTCCTTGATGGATTCTCCTGGTAGCATGTGGAAACCATCGTACTCTGAGCTCAGCAGCGCTAATCTGGACTCCTTCACCTGAGAGGTTCCTTCGTGAGTGACTTCGAGAGTGTTCCAGATTTCCTGCGCAGTAAGACAATGAGATATACGGTTAAACTCAGTTCTGTCAAGTGCACAGATAATTGCATTCATAGCTTTACCATTCAGAGCATAAAGTTTATTATCGTTATCATCCCATTTATCTTCTGGTTTTGGTACATCAATATCTTCAATTTTGATTGTAGGTGGGTGATAGCCTTTAGCAACAATTTTCCAAATTTCAAGATCTGAAGAGACTAAGAAAATTTTCATCCTAGCTTTCCAGTAAGCAAAATCAGTCCCATTAAATTTGGGTGGTCTAACTGTAGACTGTCCTTCAGCAAATGCTGAATCATATGTATTCATTATGAACTAGACTCAAATGGCCAGGTCTGGAGCTCTGATACCACTTGTAGGATCTAAATAAGGCCTAGAGGGGGGGTGAATAGGCCTTTGACCAAATTATCGCAAGATAAAAATTAAGCCTAGTTTACAGCATGCAGTTTAGGAATTGGACAATCAAAGCATTCACAGAAGACACAGAATTTAACGTGGTTCGGTCCCCATGACCTACGTCCACCCCCAATGAGCAATCACTTATACTGTTTCTTTAAGAAGTTACAATCTCCCTTAGATTGGTGCACCAACACCAACCTGTCAGACCAACTCAAGCTCACCAAAGCCAAAAAGAAACATACAAGTATCACTCCCCAACCCAACTTGCCCCAACAAGTTTGGTTCCCAAAGTCCCAAATAGCGGAAGAAATTATATTACAGAAATGCTGATCAAAACATTAATAACTTCACAAATAAATAAGATCAAGAGTTTAGAAAGCTCATTTGTGAAGATCTCTCTGGTTGTCGTCTTTCAGCACATCAGTAGCTTCGCAACGCTTCTTACGGAATGATGATCGGATGTCTGTAGAAGAAGTAGTCGTTGTCCCCGTGGAAGTAGTCGGTAGAAGTTCCTCACTCAAAGTGATCTCATTTTCTGCACAGGAGGAACTAGCTGCTCAACTTGCTATCACTGCGTCGGGGATGAAGTCACGGTCGCAACGCTTCTTACGGAACTCAATTTGGATCTCTAGAACTCCACTTATTGATGAAAATGTGAAGAGATGTACATTGGTATTTATAGAATTGTGTTAACGGGTCTGTGCACTGTGCGAGGGGATCCGCAGCTCGGCGGCTTCGCGGGTCAAACCCGCATTAATTTCTCCATCCGCTAAAGCGGCTTGTCGGCAGCCGTTGGATCGAAGATGGACGCTCGAGATTCGCCCACGTCGCCGCTCGGATTCAGCGTTCAGCGCCCGCCTCCGCTGACGAGCCGCCCGCCTTTGTTGACTCGAAGTCGGCAGCGTTTTGACCGTCGGATGGAGATCCAACGGCTGTGATTAAGCCACGTCGCCCGTGGCTGACTCAGCGGCGCCCGCCATCCGCGACTTCGTCGATTGGTTGGTGACCGTTCGATGCTGATCGGGCGGCGCTGAAGAAGCCACGTCGCCCGCTTCGAGCGGCCGTCGGATGCGCGATGGACGGCCAGGATTGTGCCACGTCGGTCGATTTAATTCTGCGATGAGGCGTATAAATGAACAGTACCGTATGCCGTATTTGCTGAGTATTTTCACTGTATTCTTGCGTATTTTGGCATCAAATAAATCCCAAAAATTCTGAAATAATTCTCAAAAATCCCATAGCTTCATATTGACATGTGAGAATATTTTCACTTCATTTCACCTCTTGTAGAAAAAGTTTCTTCTTTGTATACTCAGTATTTTCTTGTATTTCCCCGTATTTGAACTTCAAACAATCTCCATAAATCCTGAGAAAAATCTCATGCTATTTATAGCCTATGATTAACTCTAGGGTAGAGTTTCATAGCTATACTCTCTTGTTTGATCAGCTTGTGTAATTCCAAATGAAGTTTCAGCTCCGTATTTCAACGTACTTGAGTACGTTCATGTGTAACCTGAGCAATCATGACTATAGGGACCTGTGACACACTCAACAAACATATTAGAACAGTTCAGTAGGGTTTGTTATCATCAAACATAGGTTAGGATGCTGTTTCCAACAGGTTCTGTTTGGTCTTGTTTGTTGCAACATCACTTTCAACACGAACATCATCTTCATTTATTTCTTCTTGAACTCCTTTCTCACCTGTCAGAATAGATTCTCCCTGATCAAAATCATCAACCACAACGTTAATGGATTCCATCATGACATCTGTTCGTTCATTCAGTACTCGGAACGCACGACTCCGTGTAGAATACCCCAAGAAAGTTCCTTTGTCACTCTTGGTGTCGAATTTCCGTCTTGGTGTTCGATCTTGCAGGATGTAGCACTTGCTTCCAAAAATATGAAAGTAGGAGACATCAGGCTTTCGACCTTTCCATATTTCATATGGAGTTTTATCAGTCAGTGGTCGAAGATAAACCCTGTTGATGGTGTAACATGCAGTATTAATCGCTTCAGCCCACCACTTAGTATTCACTTTTCGAGCATTCAGCATAACACGAGCCATTTCCTGAAGAGTTCGATTCTTCCTTTCGACAACTCTGTTTTGCTGAGGAGTCTTAGGAGCCGAGAATTCATGTCCTATACCTTGTGCCTCACAGAATTCAGAGAATGAGTGATTCTCAAACTCTTTTCCGTGATCACTACGGATTCGAATGACTTTCCCTATGTTGTCTCCTCTTTCGACTTGAAGACGAGTACACAGGTTTTTGAAAGCATTAAAAGTGTCTGATTTTTCCTTCAGAAAATCCACCCAGGTGAAGCGTGAAAAATCATCAACACAAACAAAAATGTACTTCTTACCTCCGACACTTGTTTCTGAAGTGGGTCCAATCAGATCCATATGCAGTAGCTCCAGAGTTTTTGATGTTGTGATATTCTGAATTTGTTTGTGACTAATTTTCTTCTGCTTCCCCAGTTGGCAAGCTTCGCACACTCCTTCCTTCTTCTTGATTAACATAGGCATTCCACGGACAGCTCTTGCTTTGGAGATTTTCATTAAGGTCTTGAAGTTAACATGGCCTAATTTCTGATGCCATTGTTCAGAAGCATCAGTGGTGATACTAAGACATCTGTCAGGTTCTTGCAATAGGTAGCAGTTGTCACTGGATCTTTTTCCAGAAAGAATACATACTTTATCACTATTAAACACAAGACATTCATTTTTGTTGAACCGAACCAGCAGCCCTTGATCGCACAGCTGACTTATACTGATAAGATTAGCCTTTAGATTTTCAACATGCATCACATCTTTCAATTTCAGGGTTTCTGTCATGTTGAGATTACCTTTTCCAATAACTTTGCTTCTCTGTCCATCCCCAAAGGTGACATGACCTTTATTTTCAGCAATGTACTCAGACAGAAGTCCCTTGTTCCCTGTCATGTGCCGAGAGCACCCACTGTCAAAGTACCACTGATTTTCTGCAAAGGTAGCTAAAGAGGTGTATGCAACCATACTGACCAATTCCGACTTCTTAATCCATTTCATGCTTGTCTGTTGCTGTGGATGAACAATATTTCTTCCTTCACTCACATGCTTCATGCGCCTGAAACACCTCCAATCATTATGTCCTATTTGTTTACAGTAACTACATATAAGCTGTCTAGGAGTAGTGCCTCTTCTGTTCTTTCCTCGTGGCTTGACCTCATCATGTGGACTCCATTTAACATGTTCCTTAGCATTGAGACTACTCCTAGTCTTGGGTGTGTGAAAATTGCTTCCTCTGTTGTACCCAACTCCAGTTCGATCTCCAGCGACTTTTCCCATGTTGAGGATGTCATTGAGTTTGGTTTTCCCAGAGTTCCATCTGTTAACAGTGCTTTCAGCCTTCTCAGCTCTCATTATGGCTCTCTTCATGTCTCTCTCACAGTTTCGGAGATTTGCTTCAGTCTTCAGAAGTTTGATTTGATATGTATTCTTCTCACTCCTCAACTTAGAGCATTCATCTTTCAGTTTCTTGTTGGTTTCACAAATTTCCATCCATTTGTAGAACATAGTTTGATAGGCTACGCGGATTTCCTCATCATCAATCTCTTCTTCACTCCCAACTTCTGATTCAGCTTCACTGTCAGAATCAGCTTTGTTTGTTGTAACATTTTGTACAGCATGTTCTCCCTTGTGCTTCGTTGTAGCAGTACATGTTGCAACATTATGTTCAACAAGGCTGGCGAACTTGCCTTCAGATTTGTCATTCAGAATAGCTGTGAACGCCACATAATTACTGGTTATGTCTTCATCTTCCTCACTACCTCCAGAGTCTTCATCGCTCCAAGTGCTGGCAAGAGATTTCCCTTTTAGCTTCTTTAGAGTGTTTGCACACTCTGCCTGTATATGTCCGAAACCTTCACATTCTCTACACTGTATTCCCTTTCCTTTGTTTTTAGACTCATACCTTTGTATAGGACGACCAGCATTCCTTTCACCTGCAGGAGGTCCTGTCCGCACCTTTTTATTGGTAGCTTTAAAATTCTGACCTTTATTGCTGATCTTTCTCATCATCTTGCTAAAGTTTTTGGTGAGAAGCGCGATATCATCTTCGAGTTCTGTCTCATCATCAGATTTTGATGGTTCACTGGCTTCAATCTTCAAGGCAACACCCTTCTCCTTTTTGTTTTGTTTGAGATTCATCTCATAGGTCTGTAAGGATCCCATGAGTTCGTCCAATCTCATGGTCGAAGTGTTCCTTACCTCCTCTATAGCTGCAATCTTTGCTGAAAATTTATCTGGCAGGGACCTCAGAGTTTTTTCAACAAGTTTCTTTTGTGAATACTTCTTGCCCAGTTGAAATGCCTGGTTAGCAATATCTCTCAATCTTCCATTGAACTCTGCAACCGTCTCGTTTTCGTTCATCCTTAGATTTTCAAACTGGCTGGCGAGCATCTGTAATTTTGAGGCCTTAACAGTGCTGGTTCCTTCATGCACATTTTGAAGAATGTCCCAAGCTTCTTTAGCATGCTCACAAGTAGATATAAGCTTGAACTGCTCTTCATCAACGGCAGTAAAGATGGCGTTAACCGCCTTAGAGTTTCCTAAGGCAGCACGTTCTTCATCAGAATTCCAGTCTCTCACAGGTTTGAAACTCTCCTTACCTTCTTTGTTGACTTCAACCGGAGGATTCCATCCTTCAACTGTAGCAACCCAAGCTTTTTCATCCAAGGACTTGATAAAAGCTCGCATACGAGACTTCCAATAGGTGTAGTTCGATCCAGTAAGCAAAGGGGGACGAGTGACCGAAGCACCTTCTTTTGTGTTCATGATCAGCGTACTGACCTACAGGATCACATCCACTTTGAAAGAAGGTCAAAGTATTGTAGATGACAGGCTCTGATACCAAATGAAATTCAGTACGCAGTAAAGAATATAGCGAACAGCGTAAAAGCACACAACATGCAAGGACACACAAGAATTGGTATCGCAGTTCGGTGCGCACACCTACATCTGCGGGGCCACGCCCAGAAAATTGAATACTTCACTAAAAAGATTGGAGAATACAAATTCTACAATTCACGCTTTAATAAGGAAGAACACTCTCATCCTTAAAAACTAACCGTGAGGGGATGATCGCAATCAACCCCGTGAAGTATTCTTGGCAAGCTCCCCTTGTCTGCAAGCTCCCCTTGCACCACCGACTCGATCAACTCCCTTGATCCTGCGTGTCGCAGCCGTCGGCCTCCCTCCCGGAGAATATCCTTAAACTTCTTCAACTTAAGCGTCAACCCTAGCCGCCAATCAACCCATCGCTTAAAAGGGAACGACCCTGCCATCTTTGGTTCAATTTCCACGCAGGCAATCAAACCAAGATTCGGCTCCATCTTCAGCAACAACTGCACCATCTTCAACAAGAAGGAGATCCCGAAAGATCCTAAAGTGGTGGTTACGAGATCCCGATAAATCCGAACGTGGCAGCGGCAAGAGTATTGATTTGCCGAAAATCTCTCTTCAACCGATTCTCAAGAGATAACGCACAATCAACAATAAATCATTTAATAACCACCATAAGAGCAGAAACAGCAAGATAGAAAATAGCGGAATACGCTGGCTCCAGTTACGCATCCTATTGAGCACCACGGCACCAGGCATGCAAGTAAGCATAGTTTGTTGAACATCCTGGTCCAACAATCTGTTCAACAAAATGTCCAACATTCTCTTCTACATATGGCAGGGATATCAACCTGTCCAACATTCTCCAGTGCCACATATGACAAGACGCATACTAGAATGACCACAGAATAAATCCTAACAAGGCCGATCATTCGATTGACCATAAGACTGGTGGTAGCTCCCCCATCAGGCCAACCGACCTGATCGATTGTAAGGCTGTGGGAGACTCCCCCAGCAGGCTGATTACTTATCGACCGTAAGGCTGGGGGCAACTCCACAGCAGGCCGATCATTCGATCAACCGTAAGACTGGTGGTAGCTCCCCTAGAAGGCCGACCGACCCGATCGACCATAAGGCTGGGGTAACTCCCCCAGCAGGCCGATTACTTATCGACTGTAAGACTGGGGGCAACTCCCCCAGCATGTTGATCATTCGATCGACCGTAAAACTGGTTGCAACTCTCCCAGCAAGCCGACCGACCCGATCGACTGTAAGGCTAGGGGCGACTCCCCCAGCAGGTCGATTACTTATCGACCGTAAGGCAGGGGCAACTCCCCCAGCAGGCCGATCATTCGATCGACCGTAAGACTGGTGGTAGCTTTCCCAGCAGGCCAACCGTCCTGATCGACCGTAAGGCTAGGGGCAACTCCCCTAGTAGGTCGATTACTTTTCAACCGTAATGCTAGAGGCAACTAACTTAGCAGGACGATCATTCGATCAACCGTAAGACTGGTGATAGCTCCCCCAGCAGGCCGACCAACCCGATCGATCGTAAGGCTGGGGGCAACTCTCCCAGCTGGCCGATCATTCGATCGACCGTAAGGCTCAGGGCAACTCCTCCAGTGTGTCGGTCATTCCATCGGCCGAAAGGCGAGGAACCACTCCTCTAACAAATCAATCAAACCTCCGGTCCCGATCGATTAATACCTCCCCCAAGAAATGCTTCCCTCAACTCGAACCACCCGCTAACTTTGACACGAGCTGCAGAAAGGGGGCAGTCCAAAACAAGGGGAGTCCAATGCGTGGAAAGAGAATAAAACACAGGTACAAAAATTCCATTTAGATCAAAAGGAGGTTTTTTTACAAGAGGTAGGAAAGGAAGAAACAATTTGCGATGCCTACGGGGCGACAGCTTTGGCAGGAGTCTCTCCAATCAGTTCGGCACCTCCCGCGTCCCCCATCTCGACAGGCTGGTCGGGGTAGGCAGAAGAACGAGGAAGCATTCACTGAACCCGCTCCTCGTACGCCTGAAAACCCTCCAGGAAGGAGTTCGCGATCCGCGGGACCAGGATTTCCTCGTAGCCCCTCACGACTTCAACGACGAGACGCTCGGGGCCCACTTGCTACAAGGAAGCAATCTCAGACCTAAGATTGTCCATTTCCTTCATATGCACCTCTCAGACAAGGGATAACGCCTCCTCTGCAGACTACATGGTCGACACCCGAGAGATGTCGGCGGCCGTGAACGCTTCTTTCAGCCTCCCCACCTCCGACATCAATTCGACGGCCTAAAGAAGCGCAGACCGCAGCTCCGTGCGAGCCCCCTCAGCCGCTTTCTCAGCTGACTCTGCCCTCTGATGCTCTCGCTCAAAGACCACCTTAAACTAGGTCATCTGTGCTAAGCGTCGCTGTATCTCGATCGACATCGAAGACATCTGCAAAGCGAAGGTTGAGAACGCTCGGAACTACTAAACGAAAAAATGAGGGGAATGGAACAACCTGCTGACTCTTCCATACCATGCAGTCTGCTAGGTCCTCGGGACCAACTTTTTCTAGGAGTGAGCAGTCCCTCGAAAGAGCGGAATTCTGCGCCAGACGAACAGCTACACCGCGGTTTGCAAAGACTAACTCGCCAGACGGTGTCTCCGGGACGGGCTCGAGCACTAACAATATCTTAGCCAGGTAGACGAGAGTCTGTTCAGCTTGTCTGGGTCGGGAAACCTCCCCTAGGACCCGTGGGCTCTCCCCAAGGATGGGTAACAGGTCCGAGGCCACCACATCAGCACCTCCCTCTTTCACCCACTTCTCGGGTGTTTCAAAAGCCGTGGGAGAGTGCTCTCTCTTCTTCCTTTGACCTCTGACCAGCTCAGAGTGATCCCCCTCGAAACTGGCCGAGCCCCCCGCTGCAAAGGCCGGGTCGTGAGGAATGTTGATCAGACCTCCCACAGCTGGGAGAGGATTCTCAACAACCGAATTTGCAACTAGGTGGGCTTCCACCGGCCTCAATGTCCCAACTAGTGTCTCGGCCGCCCGTTGCATCTTCTCCTCCAAGCGGCACGACGTGTGTCCAGAGGGATTTCCCCAAGAGCCCCGTAAGCCCCGTCGAATGAGTTAGTGCACGTCGTAGGGATGATTGAACTCCTGACCCATCATTCCTACAAAAGAAAGGAGAATCAGGGTAAGCTAAGGAGAAGAACGAAATCTAAAAATCGGCTTTACCAGTGGACCACATGATGTTATTAAGGAGGATACTGTCCAGCAGGGCCCAGACAGATCTCTCCTCCCTAGGCAAGGCCATCAAAAATCGACCGATGCTCTGTCGGCCTCGAAAAGGGTCAACACCGCCTCTCTGGTGCCCGAACTTCCCCAGCAAGTAAGAATCTCGGCATCTACAGGAAAGGTGAAGAAAACGAAGTCGTTCTTCCAGTTGCCGACCCAACGAGGCAAACCCAACAAGAATTCTCTGCCTCTTCTAGCAGCAATAAGAAGCCATGTCCCCGAGGAGATAGGCCGGACCTGGTGGAAATAGTAGAAGAGCAGCAAGGTCGGCACCAACCCGTGCAATTGACAGATCACAACAAAGTCAACCAACGAAGGGATTGAATATGGGTTCAGCTGGCACAGGGATACCGGTAGAGAGGTCAAGACCTGGACAAGGAAGGGGTGAAGAGGGAAATGGAGCCCTAGCCAAAACATCTCGGTGTACACCCCGATCTCGCGGGCCCCAGGAAAGCAGATCCTTTCGTCAAGAAATGGGACCCAGACCTCGTACAGATAAGAGAGGCACTCCGTCCTGATCTTCTCAGCTGTGGAGTATGGAACGGAAGAGACTGCATCAAGAACCACCGTAGGGACGCAAGATCCATCAGTTCTGGAAGGACCCCTTCACCGGATCAAGTCGTCAAAAAGCAAACCTTTTTGTATGTTTTTTTCATTTCCCACTCTCTCATGTTTATTCTCCCAAGTCTTGCACCTTTTAACGGTTTTGCAATATAGAATTTTTTTTAAGCATTGCTAAAAGTACGAAGAGCCTTTTGGGTTAATTTGATAATAATTTGGGGTTTTGGAACATGAAAATCAAAATTGAATGAAACTGATCGATGAAAAAAATTTGGAAGGAGTGTTTATTTGAAGATAGTTAAAGAGGAAATTTCTTCTTTGGCTAGCCTCATAACCACATCCCTCCTTTTTTTACTGTTAATTTTGATTATCATTTTCTAAAACCTCAAACCATCAATTTTCAAGTGAAACCTATGGGTTTTGCTTATTCATCCACGTATCGCAAATTTAACGGTTTCACAGTAATAGAACTTTTTGTAACAACTAGAAGAATGAGCAAAATATATTGCATTCACTTGAAAAAAAAGGTACTTTGGGGTATTAGAACATGAAGATCAAAATAAACGAAACCGATCGCCATAAAAAATATGATGGTTTGAGTTTTGAAGCTATCAATTTTTTCCTTTGCTAGCTTCAAAATCCCGACCCTCCTATATTTTTGAATATCAGTTCCGTTCATTTGATCTTCATGTTTTAAAATCACAAATCATTAATTTTCAAATAAGCACAAGTAGTTTTATTTTTTTATCCAATTATCGCAAATTTAACGGTTTTGTCGTTACATTTTTTTTTTTTGCAATGATTAGATGAACAAGAAAACATCTTGTGTTCACTTGATAATTGATGAAAATTGATGGTTTCGATTTTTAAAACATGAAGATAAAAATGAACGGAACCGTTCGTCGAAAAAATATGGGAGGTGTGTGTTTTGTAGCTAGCCAAATAGAAAATTTCATCCATAGCTAGCTTCAAAATCCCACACCCTCCTATTTTTTTCAAAGATCAGTTCCGGTTTTTATCTACATTTCCAAGAATAACAAACCATAAATTTTTACGTGAAACCAAAATGTATTGCTAGCTTATCTGTTAGTCGCAAATTTAACAGTTTTCATTAACAGAACTTTTTGCAATGGCTAGAGGAACAAGCAAAACCCATTGTGTTCACTTGAAATTAAGCAATACATTTTGGTTTCACTTGAAATTAGTTGTTTAAAATTTTAGAATATGAAAATCAAAATGGACGAAACTGATCATCAAATATGTGGATTTTTTGAAGCTAGCTATTAAAAAAATTTCTCCCGCCCAGCTGACGTCATATTCATCTTAAAACGTATAAAAGAATAGAAAATTTATTTATGATTGGAATTAGACTGCATATCTAAATTGGCAGGTGATGGTTATTATGTCTAGAATTAAATTAATGATTTAAATTGGTAAAGTAATTCGAAGAGGCCTCCACGCTTTTTCATTCTCTATGCACCTAGATCAAAGATAAAAAAGAGTGCATTCCAAAATCTAGACTTTAGCCATGATACATGAGGTGAATTTATATAAAACCTGGTAAATTATACTAAAGTACAACCGACGTTAGAATGACCTTTTCTTCATACATCGAAAAGCATGAAGCAACCCCTCAACCTCACACAAGAGAGCAAAGACGAATACTACTAAACCAATTGACACTGACACGGATATCAACTTAAATTAATATATCATGTTTAAAATGCACATCATGTTTTAAGTTAATACATCATGTTTTTTCTTAAAAACCCAATACCATACATTAAATTTACGCGTTTTAAAAAAATCTCTTACAATATAACACATTTTTAGAACCCATATAAACTTAAAAGAAAATAAAATACTTTATCAACTTTAAAATTACCTAAAATTAGAGATATTTTAGTATAACCTCCCCTTAAACCCCCAACCTTTGCTATTTATATTTAGCTAAATATATTTTTTCCCGAAAGATATAACTCTCTCTCTCCTTCTTTCAATAACGTTTGATAATCTCATCCTTGCTAACATGAAATCATACTCAATCAGAGCAACATAAGAATCAGATTCTACAACTAATAGCATAAAAATCATAATAAACAAGTACACTCTCAACAAATATATATTATAGCTTTTATCACAAGAGCAAGACTACATACACCCCTAGCATAGCGGTGCATGTAATTATTATTAGCCAAAAAAACGTAGAAAACAAGTAAGAGAAGCTATGAAATGATATGAAGCTGTGATATAATTTCCTTTTTAAGCATACAATCATTATATACACCCATATGTATAGGGGTGTAGATAGCAATTCTATTGTAAGCTAGTATTATCTTCATAGATCCAGCAACTTAGTTAGAATTTTAGTATTTTACTCTGCAAAACTTCTGCCCATGGAAATAAAGACCAGATACAATTGATTCTATTGATGAATACAATATATTTTGTTCTTCGTTCTTCAATTACAAGGATAACTACGACATCTGATTCTGAGCTGCAACAGTATTAGAGACCTCTCACAAATCATGTTCCTATGGACAAGATTATGGCTCAACTCGAAGAACCAACCCTCAAAAAAGACCTTGCGCATGTTCAACCCAGATCTCCTCTACATTTGAGCTAAAAGAAATGAAGCACATCGTGAGTAGTCTACAAAAAATATTTCATTCTGTCATCTCTTCTCATTGCATTATATACAGCCTGGACCTGAAAAGCAAAGGCATCAAGTGATTGTTAGCGTGTTTGTGCTTATTACATTAATCTCCTGTAGGAAACCTTTTCATGTCATCATAAATTCAGTCAGTCTTATTCAAAAGCTTTCTGCCAAAAGCTTCGCATCAATTGAAACATCAAGCAGCAAACGAAGAAGGATGAGTATGGTTGCATTTCAGTTACGACTATATTCACACTTACCAGATGAGACTCAACAAAACAAAAGAAACCAACCCAGTTTATTTGTAATTTGTGATTTACATATGATTTGTGGCAACCAATCGCTGAGTCACTATCAGCTTAGTTTTGAATCATGTTGACAGAAATTCTCAATCCAAGATGGCCAAGCCAGGGGTAGGTCAAGGCAGGACATAGAAGTCACATTTTATACCGCATGAGGGATCATCTTCATATGAAGAATACTAGAAATAACATGTACACAAAGTGCAGACACAAACAAGACGCGAGCCCCACACGGGTCTCCCGTTGGGTGCAAACCCAGTTTCAAATGGGAGAGAGAGAGAGAGAGAGAGAGTGTGTGTGTGTGTAGAGTATTAGGTTTTTGGGGTTTTTTGATTCGGGATGGGTTTGTTGGTTATTTTGTTTTTGGGCGTTGTTTGGGTTTTTGGGTGTGATGTGGCGGGGTTCTGGGTTTCTTTGGGTGGATTTTGGGTATCTTTGGGGGTCCATGTGGCACCATCCCCCTTTGCCACATGGGACAAAGGGTGCCCATGGGACAACCCCCTTTGTCCCATGAGGGCGAAGTCCCCGTTTGTATAATAGACTAGAAATAACCCGTGCACATAGTGCATAGCACCCAAAACTCCACTCACACAACTAGGATGCTGGCCCCACACGGGTGTCCTGTTGAATGCAAATGGAAAGAGTAAGTGTTAATGTGAGTATTGTCTTGTGGTTTTGGGGGTGTTTTAATTGGAGGTGAGTTTTTAGGTTTTTTTTGTTTTGGGGTGTTGATTGGGTTTTTTGGGGTGGGTGATGGGGGTGGGTTTGTGTTTTTCGGTTGGGTTTTGCGTTAAGGGGGGGTTGATGGGACATTGCCATTTGGGACAAGCCTCATCAATCACCCTCAAATGTATAATAGATATTTATGACAATTTAATAACTTATCACTACAAAGGCATGCATAAACATGGCAGTATAGACTGTCTTTACAAGGCATGTGAAGCTATCATGTTACATGGTTGCATTGCAAAAAATTAGGGCTCAATAAGAGTTAACTAAGAACATAAATTTAGCCCACCAAACCCAACCATATAATGATTAAAAAGGTTGTGTTGGGTCTCAAAATAAAATATTAACTGTAGATGGGTTTTTCTGTATAAGCATGAACTACTCTAACATAACAAGCGGCATATGATGATAAATTTATATCATTATTGTTACGACCTGAAAATCGTGATAGTCCGACCTTCCGCCATGAACCACGTCCCGCCCAAACGGATGGTTGTAGGGCGCCAGCCAGCTCGAAAGCCGCAGACGGCGGGGGGATATGGGCGCACCTCGCCTTACCCCCCCCCCCCCCCCCGACAGAGGCGCTCGACAGCTCTCGCTCGATCCGCCGGGAACGGTGCGCTCGAGGCATGCCCGGACGGCGCAGCCTCGGATGTTCACGGAGGCGCTCCTTCGGATCCTTGGCTCATCGGACACGACAAACAACCTAGTATAAGGACACGACTGACACTTACGCCGCCCGACCATCTGACAAAGCACCCCTCTGGCCGCTGTGCCCCCTGACACTTAATGCTTTCAGCCCTGACACCCTGACAAAAGCGCCCCTGGCCGTTGCACCGTCTGACAAAAACGTGGCTAACACTCCTGTTCCCGACATCCTCGTCCGAAGCTTCCGCTTACAGCAGGACCAGCTCAGCACGCCGAGTCAGCATGCCAGGTCAGCCCCACCGAACCGCCTCCCTTCAGGTATAAATACCCCCTCACTTCTTACGGTGAGGGGGTTGGCAAATTTACTCTCAATCTCATTATTCACACACGAGAGCAGAGGTCGTCCATATCTTTGCTCTCCCACTCATAGCTCGTCACGTACGGTCGACTCACCCTTAGTCCGACCTGCGTGCCTAGCCCCCGCTTTAAGTCCAACTACTGACTTGGGCATCGGAGAGGCTAAGGGTTGGACCCCAACCCGGCCTTTCTGACGAGTTGCTCATTGCGCAGGATAGCTCGTCCCCCGGCCAGTGTTCGCCTTCAGCTCCAGCAGTTCGACCTTCCTCAACTGCATCCTGTTGGATTCGACTCCGTGGTCTGCTTCAACGACAAGCTTAGCCTCATCACCCCTCTAATCACCTATCAAATAGCCTACCCTAATCCCTCCATTAACATAACCACTGCGACATTGGTTCTCCCTAATACAAATTCATTGTACGCGAGTTCTACCCCGCAACAATTGACGCCGTCTGTGGGATCGAAGGGTCACACCCATGTCAGACCCCATACCAATCACCCGAAACCCTGACCACGGTAAGGATCTCATGGATCAAGAACCACTCTCAACCAATAACTCCCGCGACTGACCCTCCTCCGGGAGTAGAGGTCGAGACAGTCCAAGCCTTGGCCCGCGCAATACAACAAAGTTTCGAGACATTCACTAAGGCGATGGCGGGCTTCGCAGCAACAGGGACAGAAGCACCACCCGGCCCCTCTGAGCCCCCGAACGTGAGGCGGAATCTTCACCCGCAGTTCGAGGAGGGGGGAGACCAGGGGCTCGCCGAGGAAATTGCGGCCCAGCGGAAGCTCCTGGAGGAGGAGATGGAGGTCGCGCGGCTGCGGAGGCGCCGGGAGGAGGCGGCCGCCGCGCAAAGGCAATTGGGTGGGGCGGCCGAGACCGCCCGGAAGGCCCACCTGGACGACGAGACCGCCCGACGTCAGCTCTGCATCATTATCGCGGAACACGAAAGGCTCTGGAGGAAGAACGAGGAGAACCTGGGGATCCCGGAGATGTCGGCGACGGGCCGACGACACCTGGACGGGCGCGGCCCGCCGCTTGCCAAGTCTCCACCATGGGGGCGAAGTCCTCCTCGTCAGCATCTCTCTCCCGATTGTCCAGACGAAGAAGCCGTTCGACGGCAACTCCGCTTCCTCACCGCCGAACACGAAAGGCTCCTGAGGGAGAATCAGGAGCTGAGAGAGGTCCCGGAGGAGACGGCTGGAGGGCAGTGGTACTGGGATGACCGTAGCCAGCCGCCCGTCGAATCCTCTACCCGCGGAAGGAGTCCCCCCAGACGGGCGTTTCGTTATTCCCCGGGGCTCGACGACCGTCGGCGGCCAAGGCGCGACCAGAGCCAAACCCCTGAATGACGGAGGGGGTACGCACCCGAGCGCTCTGCCTACCCGGAGGAGGCCACGCCGTTGACGCGGTGGATCACGTCCGCCCCGAAACCCGCAAGATTCAAGGCCCCCCACTTGGCCACCTACAACGGAAGGGGCGACCCCCTCTCGCATGTGCAGCAATACCGGGGGGCAATGGAGGCGCAGGATGTGGATGAGGCGTTCATGTGCCGGCTTTTCTCGCAAAGTCTGAGGGACACCGCATTGGATTGGTACTTCGGCCTACCCGCGAGATCCATTGGGAGCTTTGGCGAACTGTCCCACAAGTTCTGCCAAGAGTTCCGGGCCGGGCGAACGAAGAAGAAGCCCTTGGACTACCTCAGCACGATAGTCCAAGGAAAGACAACAGGAAAGTACATGCGCCGTTTCCAGGATGAGAGACGGGCGGTGGTGACCTGCGGCGATGAGATGCTCATGCTGGCTTTCAAGACGGGGCTGCGGACTCGGAGCCTCCACAAATCCCTGCTCCGAGATCCGCCAGCCGACTATGAGGCGCTGGTCGCTATGGCAGAGAGGCATGCATTGGCCGAGGAGACTCTCGGCACGAAGAAACCGTTCCCCCCGGCGAAGCCGCCCCAAGGCGAGCCTCGATCGCATCCACGGCTAAGGCAAGAAGACGGGCATCGGGGGCGCGACCAGCTGGCCCAACCAAGACGCGACCCGACAGGGCGCCGCCCGTAAGATCGCCCTGACCCAGCCCGAGAGTTCGCCCCGGCCCAAGAGCTCGCCCGAGCCATCCTGAGGCTGGAGGGGCCCCCGCGGGCCCATTAAACGCAGCTCAACGCCCCCATGTCAGAGGTGTTGGCCGTGGCGACAAGGTCCGGACTGCTGTCGGAGCCGCCCCGGGAGATGAGGTCGGACCCAGCGAAGCAGGATCTCCGGAAGTATTGCCGGTATCACCGGGACCACGGTCATGACACCGACAATTGCTACACCCTCAAAAGGGAGATCGAGCGGTTGGTCCAGGCGGGCCACTTGGGAGGCTTCGTGGGAAGCAGGCAAGCAATCCAAGAAGAAAGGGCACCACGAGAAGCACGGAGGCCAGAGCCACCGTCAGACCATGGTCGGGAGGAGCCGCGCCCCCTAGGGCGATCATGCGTATAGACGTGATAAGCGGGGGGCCGCCCCAGATGGGGCGTCACCCGCGGGCACGGAGGTGTGGGCCCGGCATGTGATGGTGGCGGGCGCCAGCAGCAAGTCGAAGCGGAGAAGGGTAAGTCGACCCCCCATCACCTTCACCGATGAAGATCTGGAGGGAGTCGAGTATCCGCATGATGACGCCATCGTCATCGAGGCCCAGGTCGGAACGGTCATCATCAGCCGACACCTGATCGACACCGGAAGCTCCTGCGACATCCTGTTTTTGTCAATAGTCGAGAGGATGGGGTGGAAGCGGGCAGACCTAAGGCCTTGCACGGGGCGCATCGTCGGTTTCACCGGCCACGCGATCCCCGTTGTAGGAGTGATCACCCTGCCGATGACTCTGGGGAGGAACCGAGGGTGGTCACCCAGGGGACGCAGTTCGTTGTTGTCGACATCGCGTCGGCGTACAACGGGATCATTGGGCGCCCATACATGACGGCTATAGAGGCGCTCCCCAGCCTGCTACACCAGGTGGTGAAATTTCAGACTCCACGAGGGGTGGGGCGAGTGCGGGGAAACCAGGAGCTGTCCAGAAGCAGCAACGAAGGATCGACCAGGCACAGGAGCCCGAAGCAGGCCTTGTCACTCAGCATTTCCGACGAAAGGGAGGACTTCTGCGACCAACAGCCGACCCCGGCCGAGGAGGTCGAAGAGGTGCCCGTGTCCGTGTAGGAGGGCAAAACTGTCTCCATCGGGACGAAACTCCCGGCCTCTCTAAGGGCGGCCCTCGTCAGCTTGCTCCGGGAAAACGCGGACATATTCGCCTGGTCGCCCGTGGACATGCCCGGGGTCGACCTAACGGTGATCTCCCACAGACTGAATGCGGACCCAGGAGCTCGACCGGTCCGGCAGAAGAAGAGGAGCGCCAGGGCGAAAAGAAGAGGCCGGCCGAGGAGGTGGTGGAACGGCTTCTCAAGGCCAAGTTTACCGGGCCGGTGGACTACCCGGTCTGGCTTGCCAACGTCGTCTTGGTGAAGAAGGCCAGCGGAAAATGACGCATGTGCGTCGACTTCACCGACCTTAACAAGGTGTCCAAAGGACAGCTTTTCCCTCCCGCGAATCGACCACTTGGTAGACCAGGCGTCCGGCTACAAGTTGCTAAGCTTTATGGACGCCTTCTCGGGCTACAACCAGATCCCGATGGCGGAGGAGGACGAAGAGAAAACATCCTTCATCACCGATAAGGGCACATTCTGTTACACGAAGATGCCCTTCGGATTGAAGAACGCCGGGGCGACTTATCGACAGATGGTGGACCGGATATTCAGCCCGCAGGTCGGGCGAAACTTGGAGGTCTACATCGACGACATGCTGGTAAAGAGTAAGAGAGCCCCAGACCACCTTGCCGACTTACAGGAGACGTTCCGAAAGGTGCGCCAATACGGCTTAAGGTTGAACCCGGCGAAGTGCGTCTTCGGCGTGCAGTCAGGGAAATTCCTAGGCTTCAGGATAACGAAGCGAGGGATTGAGGCGAACCCCGATAAGGTGATGGCCCTCGTCAATATGACGGAACCACGGACGATCCGGGATTTGCAACGCCTGAATGGCCGGATTGCCGCTCTGGGGCGGTTCCTGTCAAAATCCGCGGAGAGATCGCTCCCCTTCTACAAGGTCTTACGCATTGCCTTCGGCGAAGCGAAAGACAAAAGGAAGGTGATTCCATGGGACGACGACTGCGTTCGAGCATTCGCGGAGCTGAGGGCCTACCTGCAAAGCCCGCCGCTCCTCGCCAGACCGGAAGAAGGAGAGCCGCTAGGGTTGTACTTGGCGGAGGCCGTCAGCTCCGTCCTAATCAAAGAGGAATGAGGCGTGCAGCGCCCTGTATACTACGCCAGCCAGATCCTCCGGAGGCGTAGACTCGCTACAGTCCCATCGAGAGGGCCGCCTACTGCATGGTCACAACGGCAAGAAAACTCTGACCCTACTTCCAGGCCCATCCCATCGCAGTCCACGCCGACCTGCCCCTCGAGAAGAACCTGAAGAGGTTGTAGCGGTCGGGAAGGATGCTCAACTGGAGCGTCGAGCTCAGTGAGTTCGACATAACATACAAGGCCCGGACGGCGATCAAGGGCCAGGCATTGGTGGACTTCGTGGTAGAATGCACCACCGAGGACGCCCCGGGGGACTAGCCCAACGCACCATTGGCGATCGCATCCCCACAAGTGATGGGGGTGGCGGAACCTTCAGAGCCCTCCCAAGGAGACATGGACGAATTATGGACCATCCACGTCAATGGCTCAGCGACGGGGTCCGGGACGGGGGCGGGTATCGTCATTCAAACCCCCGACGGATGCTCGTTGGAATACGCCTTGCGCTTCAACTTCCCGGCGACCAACAATGTCGCAGAGTATGAGGCCGCGGTCAACGGGCTGAAGCTCAGTAGGGCGATGGGGGCGACGAACGTGTTGCTCCTCAGCGACAACGGCTCGTCATCCAACAGATCCAAGGGAGCTTTGAGGCCCGAGAAGAAACGATGAAGCGCTACCTTAAGTGCATTCAAGCCGAGCTCCGGAAGTTCAAGAGGGCGGAGGTCTGACACCTGCCCCGTTCCAACAACCTCCGGACGGACGCCCTGTCCAAGCTGGCCTCTTCCTCCGCGGCCGAGATCGGGAAGGCCATCTACGTCGAAAGCCTGCTGACACCCACTATTGACGAAGAAGAACTAATATGTGTCGGCTCGATGACGACATGGATGACCCCCATTGTGAAGTACCTGGAGACAGGGGCCTTGCCCGAGGAACGGATGCTGGCTACGAAGGTAGAGAGGCGAGCCCTATCATTCGTACTCCTCGACGGAGTATTGTACCACCGGCGCCGCGCCAACTTTGACGTCCTGCCGTACCTGAAGTGCCTGGGGCCAGAGCAGGCTGAGCAAGTCATCCGCGAAGTGCACGAAGGCTTCTGCGGGAACCACCACGGCGGTCGCACCATCGCCCACAAAATAATGCGCCAGTGATATTATTGGCCAACAATGATCCAGGACGCGGCTCAGTATGTCAAAAGATGCGAGACATGCCAGAAATTCGGCCAACACACGACAGCGCCTCCGGCCAACTTGGTGCCCATCGTGAGCCCGATCCCGTTCGCCAAGTGGGGGCTCGACATCCTTGGGCCTTTCCCAAAGGCCTCCGGTGGAAGGAAATATCTGGTCGTTGCCGTGGATTATTTCACAAAGTGGGTGGAGGCCGAGCCGTTGGCACGCATCACGTGGACGGACATGAAGGGCTTTATCTGGCAGTCCGTCATATGTCGCTTCGGGATACCCCACTCTATAGTCACGGATAACGGGAGACAGTTCGATTGCGAAGGCTTCCGCGACTTCTGTTCAGGTTGGGGGATCAAGCTCCATTTTGCGTCGGTTGCCCACCCGCAGTGCAATGGAATGGCGGAGGCCGCGAACAAATGCATCTTGAATCCTATGAAGAAGAAGGTAGACGCCGCTCTCGGGACATGGGTCGACGAGCTACCGGGAATCCTCTGGTCCTACCGTACCACCCACAAGGCCTCGACTGGAGAGAGCTCATTCATGCTGGCACACGGATCGGAAGCGGTCGTCCCTGTGGAAATCGGACAAGAGACAGTCCGGCTGAAACTCTTCGATGAGGATATCAATGGGGGGGGCTCGGCCTCAGTCTCGAACTAGTGGACGAGGTAAGGGACCGAGCCCTGACGAGCCTCGTCCGGCACAGCCAGAGGATGGCCCGACACTACGACTCCAGGGTGAAGAAGCGGACCTTCAGAATCCGCGACCTGATCCTCAGAGACGCCACCTTCCGACCCGAGACCGCCCGCCGAGGGAAGTTGGCCGCCAAATGGGAAGGGCCCTACAAGGTCATCGACATCATCGGACCGGCCACGTACATCCTGGCGACCCCGGACGGAAGCGAGCTAGCCCACCCTTGGAATGTGGAGCACCTGCTAAAGTTTTACCAATAATTGTGAGTCTTTTTAATGAAAGATCTTCATTTACGCACTTTTCCAAACTTTGTTGTCTCCATGTGAGTGTTTCAGTCTGAACGCCCAAGACCTCTGGGACAGGGCCAACCCTCGCCACCCAAACCAGAGAAGGGCACGGGCCGAGCTACGCGCTCGCTCCCCCCTCCGGACCTCCGGGGCAGGGCCGACCCTCGCCACCCAAACCAGAGAAGGGCACGGGCCGGGCTACGCGCTCGCTCCCCCCCTCCGGACCTCCGGGGCAGGGCCGACCCTCGCCACCCAAACCAGAGAAGGGCACGGGCCGGGCTACGCGCTCGCTCCCCCCCTCCGGACCTCTGGGGCAGGGCCGACCCTCGCCACCCAAACCAGAGAAGGGCACGGGCCGGGCTACGCGCTCGCTCCCCCCCTCCGGACCTCCGGGGCAGGGCCGACCCTCGCCACCCAAACCAGAGAAGGGCACGGGCCGAGCTACGCGCTCGCTCCCCCCTCCAGACCTCTGGGGCAGGGCCAACCCTCGCCACCCAAACCAGAGAAGGGCACGGGCCGAGCTACGCGCTCGCTCCCCCCTCCAGACCTCCTGGGCAGGGCCGACCCTCGCCACCCAAACCAGAGAGGGCCCTCCAGACCTCTGGGGCAGGGCCAACCCTCGCCACCCAAACCAGAGAGGGGCACGGGCCGAGCTACGCGCTCGCTCCCCCCTCCAGACCTCTGGGGCAGGGCCAACCCTCGCCACCCAAACCAGAGATGGGCACGGGCCGAGCTACGTCCTCGCTTCCCCCCAGACCTCTCGGACAGGGCCAACCCTCGCCACCCAAACCAGAGAAGGGCACGGGCCGAGCTACGCCCTCGCTCCTCCCTCCCTCAAGGACTCTGGGGCAGGGCCACCCCCAAGGGTTTGACGGACTCCGACCAACCGAGCCAAGGAGGGGCGTAGAATGAAATATCCGCCCGCTCACCCCCTTACCCCCACACTGACCCATGGTCCTCGAAATCTCGAGCCTAGGAGAGAGGACAGGGACACGCAAGCCGTGGCACGAAAACCGGGGTAGACCGGACGCAGCCCGAGGACCGCCAGACAACGCCTGCTGGGTAAACGCCGGGTCCCGATAAAGTAGATTTCCGATGCGACCCATCGAAGCAGAAGGACGCTCGGGAAATGCGCCATTAATGACGACACGCCCCACGAGAGGCTAAGGCTGACGAATCGCACCAGGCGCCACCTGGCAAAAAGCGGTTTCCAAGGGGCATGATTCTGAGGAGCCCATTAATAGCGCCAGCTCATCGCATTAACTAGGGGGAAACCGTCAACAAAACTCCCTATAAATACCCCACCACCCTCCCGAGGAAGAAAGGAAAAACGGAAGTAAAAAATATGTGAGAATGAATCTCAATCCCTTACATCGAATATGAAAAGGCTCGGGATGCCCCATCCAACCACGGAGGAGGCCGATATCCACCGACTTCCCCAACCGGCACTCGCTTCTATACGACGATCACTGATAGGTTACTCCCCTTACCCAGGGAACAGCCCGACCACCAGTCTCCAACTTCCTTTAGACAGCTTGCGGCAGGGGAGTCGGAGCACCTGTGGCGGTCCCCGCCCCCCCCCCCCCCTTTCGGCATCAATGGAGGAAGGGGGCCCCGGCCGGACCTCCCCGTGGGGCCCTTCGGCCTCAACGCCGGGCATACAAGCCTCCGCCCGGGCAGACCGGCCTCAGCAGACCCACCTCCAACGGCCCGTCACGCCGATAGGGTATTCCCCTTACAAGCGGATCGCCAATAGGGTATTCCCCTTACACGCGGGGAGCCCCGCCTGCCGGTCTTCCACCTGCCCTGAACCGGATGATGCAGCCGGTTCGGAAGACTTGCGGAGGGACACTGATTCGGGTTCAATATTACATATTTAACCCCCCCCCATTTAGCCCTATTTTGTGTTCATGTGATGCTATATTGTTCTCTAATACGTACGTATTTTCTACACATTTATCTATTAGAGAAAACACACTATTTGAACACAAAACAGTAATTAATGGAGTATTTCTGCACTTTTTATATTTTTCCTAGCACCGTCTCGATCTCACGATTCCAACGAATATTTATTTGTATTTTTCTGAGATCTGTGCTAATTACTGTGTATTTTTGAATGCAGAATACCAATTAATTGAAGAAATACAAAGAAAATACGTGCACGAATCTTGGCGCATAACGCGGCCGCCATCGGAGCCGCCACGTGGCAGCATCTCCACGCTTCCCCGCCTCCATCCAACGGCGTACAATGGATCCCGCAACGCATGCGATATCGACGACGCGGCTTTCTCGTAGCCGCACGATGGTGATCGAATGGTTAGGAGCGTCCCCGCGTTTTCGAAGCGAGATCGGACGAGACGGGGCGACGTGGCACGCTGATATACGTTGGATTCGAATCCAACCGTCCAAATGAGCGTGAATCCGAGCGATGACGCGGCGATCAGCCGTCCGTCGATCGCCCATCCAACGGACGAGCTGACTCCCGCATTCAAATAATCTTGGGGCGACGTGGCGCACAGCGGGCCATTCGATCACGATCCTACGGTCATTATCCTCCCCGAAATCGAACTCGAAGCGGCCGAGATCTGAGCGTAGGATTTTCATTGAACGGCCAGGATTGAAGGCGAAACGAATGCGGGTTGTGCACGATTTTTAAAGCGACACGTGGCGGCACGAAATCAAATCCCGCTTGGATCAACGGTTCTCTTTTACTCCGCTTTGGATGTGCGGCTGAGATTCGTTCGGGTAAGTTTTGGTGCGGGTTTGGACCCGATAACACAACCCAAACCCGCAATGCCTATTATATAAGCGTATTTAGGGTTTTTTGGGCGTATTCAAGCAGATTGGGGCGTATTTTGGGCGTATTGGAGGCTCTAGAAGCCGTATTCTCCCCCTGAAAAATTCTGTAAAATTCCAGAGGCTTGTTTTATTATTTTCAGAGAGTTTGAAGTATTTTCAAAGAGAATTGGTGATATTTTCTTCAACTTCTACCTCGTATTTTAGTGTTTTTCATCGTATTTTGCTATGAATTCAATGTATTTGGCTATGGATCTTGTTTATTCTGAAAGTATGAGTAGCTAGAACTTATTTGTGCATGGTATGGAGTAGTTAGGGGATATTATTCGTGTTAGTTTGGTTGTATTTCATGTGCTTAATCGTTTAACGTCGCTAAAATTGTAATCGTTGTTCGTAAATCGACTTTTTTTAGATTCCAAAAGAATTAATTAAGTTGATGATCACCCCAAAAGGGCGAGCTTTGATCTCCCCAAAAGGAAGTTTCATACCGTAGTTTTGATCTCTCCAAAAGAGAGTTTCATATCGTATTATAGCTTTAGCGACGATCTTTTTGAATATTTTGTTTGAACCCCCAAAAGGGCATCTTCCGATGAATTGCTCCCAAAAGGAGAATTCATTGAGTTATATTGGATATTTTTCCCGGTGAATTGCTCCCAAAAGGAGAATTCGGAGGGACACCATCCCCCAATCGGCATCCGTGCCACCCCGATCCCCACCGGGTGCGAGGGTGGAAGCCCCCGCCAGGGTTCCTAACGACCCACCTGCTCGCCCTCGACCTTCCCCAAAAGGCCACCCCTTTGGAGAGCCCCCCGGGGAGGCGACGCATCCATATCCACCTCGTCCGCCTCCTCCTCCGGGGTTTCCCTTCGATGTACGGGTTCCCCGGAGAGACCTTGCAACCCGTCAGCACGACGAAGGCGAGGCGGGATATGACAAAGCAATGGAGGGGACGGAGGCCCGCCCGGCGGACAGGGGATCGATCACCCCGACGCGGCCCACAGCAAGGCTGCATCCCCGATGAATCCAAACGGCGAGTCATGGCGTGTCAGCTCGCCCACGGACGATCAAGACCAGTATCCCACTCCCAACACTACGAGGACAGAAAGAATGCGACGATCAGCAAAAAAGAAGAAGAGCCGCCCTGCAAACAGCAGCCCTCTCATCCTGATGTAACGGGCAGCGGGTTGGGTCCCACCTGCCCGGTTATTGTAAACATTACCTAGAACTCGTATAATAGCTAATGAAAAAGACTGCTCTTTGCGGACTCCTAATCATAGCCCAAGCGCGTCCTGACTAGACACTTTATAACGAGAACCGGGGCCGACCCGAAAAACCGAGGTCCCCCTCGGCCCGACCCGGCCGCCATGGGCAAATGAAGATCGGAGAGCGGCAGCGCCCCTCCGCAAACTGCCGGATCATTTCGCCTCGCCCCGAACCCACGGATCCCCACTTCGCCCTGACCTCGTCAACATCCTGCGATTCAACATCCCTCTCCCCTTTACTTAGCGTTAGTGGACAGACGTATGTTGGGGGCAATTATCCCCTCAGCAAACAGCCTACTTACATCCA
Organism: Scilla litardierei; assembly: GCA_030789695.1. NCBI lineage: Eukaryota > Viridiplantae > Streptophyta > Magnoliopsida > Asparagales > Asparagaceae > Scilla > Scilla litardierei. The sequence continues at coordinate 115,976,508 of CM061130.1, forward strand.
GTAGGCGTCAGAAGGAGCCCGGGATTAGTCCGGCAAGATCACCCGCGGAGCCCGCCAGATAAACACAACCAGACATCGGGCTCGATCCCTCGCTACCTGGTGAGCTCCTACCCCCCTAGCCTGCCGCAGCAGCAGAACGGCACGCTCGTCGTAAGAACGGCGAATGGCGGCCTCGGTCAAATCGCGCTCGGCCTCCCGCCTCCCCTCCGGCTGCTGCCTCAGAATCCCCTTCCCCCTTTCTTTTTTTACTCTACACCGACGGCCCCCTTTAGGTCGGCTATCCACCCCTTCTGCAACTCGACCACCCTCACCCTGTTAGCCACCTCCCGGCATGCCTCGATACTACATCGTCCCCCTCCCGCTTTACCCCTGGAGTTGACATTCGATCGTAGCCTTCGACAAATCAAATTACGCGGCCCGTCCTTTCTCAACATCGTAGACTGCTGCAACCCTTCCCACCATCACTCCCGTGTCCCTCGGCCTCCCCCTGACCCCGAGGAGGCTGGCCCTCGCTTCATCGAGAGCCGATGGCCACCGGGGTGCGGCGCCGCAGGGCTACCATAGCCATGATCTTTCACAAAAGACCCCTGTCATCCAGGCACGGACAAAGAAAGGGAGGGGACGAGTCAAGGATGTCAACCTACTTGCACGACAGGCCACACAGCGGAGCCACCTAATCGTTCCGCCCCCACACGGACCAAGGACCCACGATCCCGGTGCAGCGGACAATGTTCCGTGAGACGCGCCGCCGCCTCCGGACACGAACCGAAATCTGAACCACCGCCTCAAAGAGGGGAGACGCTACGTCATCCGAGCCGAATCGGGCTCCCGCCTCGAGCTCGAATGCCGGGGGCAATTGTTACGACCTGAAGATCGTGATAGTCCGACCTTCAGCCATGAACCACGCCCCGCCCAAACGGATGGTTGTGGGGCGCCAGCCAGCTCGAAAGCCCCAGACTGCGGGGGGATATGGGCGCACCTCGCCTTGCCCCCCTGACAGAGGCGCTTGACCGCTCTCGCTCGATCCGTCGGGAACGGTGCGCTCGAGGCACGCCCGGACGGCGCAGCCTCGGATGTTCACGGAGGCGCTCCTTCGGATCCTTGGCTCATCGGACACGACAAACAACCTAGTATAAGGACGCGACTGACACTTACGCCGCCCGACCATCTGACAAAGCACCCCCCTGGCCGCTGCGCCCCCTGACACTTAATGCTTTCAGCCCTGACACCCTGACAAAAGCGCCCCTGGCCGTTGCGCCGTCTGACAAAAGCGTGGCTGACACTCCTGTTCCCGACATCCTCGTCCGAAGCTTCCGCTGACAGCAGGGCCAGCTCAGCACGTCGAGTCAGCATGCCAGGTCAGCCCCACCGAACCGCCTCCCTTCAGGTATAAATACCCCCTCACTTCTTACGGTGAGGGGGTTGGCAAATTTACTCTCAATCTCATTATTCACACACGAGAGCAGAGGTCGTCCATATCTTTGCTCTCCCACTCATAGCTCGTCACGTACGGTCGACTCACCCTTAGTCCGACCTGCGTGCCTAGCCCCCGCTTTAAGTCCTATTACTGACTTAGGCATCGGAGAGGCTAAGGGTTGGACCCCAACCCGGCCTTTCTGACGAGTTGCTCATTGCGCAGGATAGCTCGTCCCCCGGCCAGTGTTCGCCTTCAGCTCCAGCAGTTCGACCTTCCTCAACCGCATCCTGTTGGATTCGACTCCGTGGTCTGCTTCAACGACAAGCTTAGCCTCATCATCCCTCTAATCACCTGTCAAATAGCCTACCCTAATCCCTCCATTAACATAACTACCGTGCCCTTGGTTCCCCCTAATACAAATTCATTGTACGCGAGTTTTACCCCGCAACAATTATGATGGTGGTGGATGATCAAATTTAAACGTAAGCTGGATCTCATCACTTTCTTGATGTGAAAAAGAATTTTTTTGGTTCTAGATCATTGAGGCACAGCATATCACATAAATAATTGTATCAGTTATCTATTATACAATTGAGGAATGTTTTTTAATCGAATAGCTGACTAGGATAAAAAGGTGGATATAAGAACGGTTAAGATTGAATCTTGAAAAATTAATAGATAGGATGAGAGTTTGTAAAAAATTTGGAGGAAAAGCACTAAAACTTTGGATGAAAATATTAAAATTTTGAGGGAAACTAAATCTGAAGGTAACTAAATTTTAAATGAACTAAAATTTTAAATTTTGGAAAGATCTAAATTTGGAAAGAACTAAATTTTGGAAGTAACTAAAAAATTTTAGGAAATAAATTCACCAAGTGGAACTAAATTTTAATTTAATATTTTGAGGAAAACTAAATCTGAAGGGAACTAAAATTTTAAATTTTGGAGGAAACTAAACCTGGAGGGAACTAAACTTTGGGGGAGAACTAAAAGTTTTGAGGAAGTAAATTCTCTGGGGGGAACTAAATTTTAGTTTGAATGTGATTAAAAATTTTGTTGGGAGAGAATATTTTGAAGGTGGTTGCAAATTTTTATTGGAGTGATTATAAAGAGGCTGCAAATATTTTTGGAAGGAGATTTTGAATGGGTTGAAATTTTTCAGGAGAATAATGTATAACTAGTAACTATATTCGGGGGGGTTTAAACTTCTATGAAACGATAACTTCAAAATTTATGTGTACATTATGTTGCAATGCATTATAAAATTGATTAAAAAGGTTGTGTTGGGTCTCAAAATAAAATATTAACTGTAGATGGGTTTTTTTGTACAAGCCTGAACTACTCTAACATAACAAGCGGCATATGATGATAAATTTATATCATTATGATGGTGGTGGATGATCAAATTTAAACGTAAGCTGGATCTCATCTACTTTCTTGATGTGAAGAAGAATTTTTTGGTTCTAGTTCATTGAGGCACAGCATATCACATAAATAATTGTATCAGTTATCTATTATACAATTGAGGAATGTTTTTTAATCGAATAGCTGACTAGGACAAAAAGGTGGATATAAGAACGGTTAAGATTGAATCTTGAAAAATTAATAGATAGGATGAGAGTTTGTAAAAAATTTGGAGGAAAAGCACTAAAACTTTGGATGAAAATATTAAAATTTTGAGGGAAACTAAATCTGAAGGTAACTAAATTTTAAATGAACTAAAATTTTAAATTTTGGAAAGAACTAAATTTGGAAAGAACTAAATTTTGAAAGTAACTAAAAAATTTTAGGAATTACATTCACCAAGGGGAACTAAATTTTAATTAAATATTTTGAGAAAAACTAAATCTGAAGGGAACTAAATTTTAAATTTTGGAGGAAACTAAACCTAGAGGGAACTAAACTTTGGGGAAGAACTAAAAGTTTTGAGGAAGCAAATTCTCTTGGGGAACTAAATTTTAGTTTGAATGTGATTAAAAAATTTTGTTGGGAGAGAATATTTTGAAGGTGGTTGCAAATTTTTATTGGAGTGATTTTAAAGAGGCTGCAAATTTTTTTGGAAGGAGATTTTGAATGGGTTGAAATTTTTCAGGAGAATAATTTATAACTAGTAACTATATTCGGGGGGGTTTAAACTTCTATGAAACGATAACTTCAAAATTTATGTGTACATTATGTTGCAATGCATTATAAAATTGAGTCTGAAATTATCTAACATAAGTTTTCCATTATTAGTACATGAGGTACCCCTTTCCTACACAAAGGTAATAAGAAAATTCTCTATTTCTCAAAAATGAAATATCTATAACAATGAGACCAATTTGTAAATTTGTTCTCTAATTATTTTAAATTTTCAGGAGATGCAAACCCCACCCCACAACCCCCACCCCCCAACCAGTGTGAAAGATGCAAAAATGGTTCAAAAACATTTTTATTTTTTTCTGATTTTTTTCAAAAAAAATTCTGAGGTTTAGTACATACATATATATATATTCCTTAATAAAAATAAAGAATAATTGGTATCATAAGACATATGAGGTAAAGCCTCATATACACCTCCAAAACTCCACACTCCGATATTTTTGGAGGATCTGAACTCTTTTTTATCTATAATTCTAAAACACCAAAACACCAAATACTAAGTGAACCCAAGAGGTTTTGCACGTTCATCTACCCATCGCAAATTTAAAGGTTATGCATGAATAAAATATGTGTAACAGTTGGAAGAATGAGTAAGACCCTTTGGGTTTACCCAATATTCGGCGTTTGGATGTTTTAGAATATGAAAATCAAAATGAATGATTCCGTCCCTCCAAAAAATAGTGAAGTGGGAGTTTAGGCGACCACATATGAGGCTTAGTCTTATATGGCATATGATACATACTATTCTTTAAAAAGATAGAAAACTCTTAAGAGAATTTGACCCTCAATCAAGCCATTAGAAATTTAACAATTTCAAAATAATAGAACATCTTATAACGATCCGATCAAGGGGAAAATAAAAGGGATTTTTTTTTCATTTTTGGAGCATGGTGATATTTATGTCTCCAACAGTTTAGATCTTAAAAACATCCAAAAAAAGACTTTCATTACAGTTTTAGCATAAGGAACTTTTTGCATATGAACATCCCCCCCCCCCCCAAACCCCCCCCCCCCCCCCCCCAAAAAAAAAACACCCAAAAACGAAATGCAATATAGTAACAATTAGAAAACTTTATGGTTGAGAGGCACAATTACCCCCGAAACAAATTTGCAGCTGGAAAGCATACAAGAATTATATATGGAAAAGCAGAGCAAAGAATACCTGTTCGCTGGAGACAACACGAATTGGTCCAATATTAACAGAGACATACTTTCCCCTTGACGATAGTTTTCGAGTCACCTGGCCCTGTTCAGACCATAAGACACGTCTCAGTGTATGACTAAAATAACAACAATTTTGTAATAACATAGAGCCTCTTTAAACCTTTGGAATTGGCTCTTGAAGTACAGATTCAACGGCAACAACCATCGCTTGGACAAAATCATCACCACCAGTTCCAATTGCAGTAAACCCTCTAACCATGGGATATGAATTTACCTGAATAATCAACAATACAAACAAAAAGGTCAACATTCATGTACCCCAACTTTGTGAAAGGTTAAGCAAATCAAATTGTCAATTCTCCATGGGAACATTATTGAACCATTACTGAGCAATCACGGAATTTTACACCCAATCTTAGATATCCGGTACTGCAAGGTGTATGAATCAGTGATCATTGGATCCCAGGCGTGCCAGGCCCCTAAAAAATTATCAAAGCTCTTGTTTCATCTTTCTAAATTTTCCCACCGTAACTTTTCCCCTTCTGTTCTATGTCAGAAGACATCAACCACCACTTGATCTACCATCATCACGTTAAACTCTATAACCACTGTATTCATAACCTCTACCACCTTGGTAACAAGAGCAGATATGTCTCTTCCATCATATTCTCATATTAATATTCTTTCTACAGCCTACGACACCAAGCATATGTCAACAAACAATGGAAACTCACCACTTCTTACTATTAGATATCTCTCTAAATCATATTACGGTCGCCATTGAGGAATAAGTATTTTTTTTGTAGTTTTATAACGCGGTTTTAAGATTGGTTCGTGACTAGCGAATCGATCCAACCAAAACAACAACTTATAAAATTAAAAAACTAAAAATAAATAAATATCATAATTTAATAACTTTATTCTTTTCTTCACCCTCCCCGTCTCTCAGCTCTTAAGGAGCCAACCCATCACGTTGTCGTCAAAGAAGAAGCCAACAATGAATACACAGAAAAAGCATATATCTTATGCAGATCCAATCATGACTCTCATCCCAAAGAAGAAGCATCTCTCTTGTCTAGACCTGATCTGTAAATCTCAAGTAAAAGCTCATCCATTCCCTTAGATTCAATGATGCTAATGGAAGAGTGATCTTGAAGAAAAAAGCTTCCGTTGAAGAATTCTGTTGCACAAATATAATGATCCAATATATCCATCACAAGATCCTACTTGAATTTGTATTAAAATTCCTCTCCTCTCAGATCTCTTGTATTCTTCTCCTTTTTCCCTTTCGAGTTGTGGATTGTAAAGGTGCAATATTTAGCAGATTCTTGAAAGTTCCATTGTAAAGCTACAAACTTTATAAGTTTTATGGGGATTTTAATAAGAGATCCATTATGTTTTGTTAAGATGGTGTTTTCAGTCTTTATTTTGTATCTAACGCTCCATAATAGCAATCCAACTGTAAATTTTGTTGTGAATTTTTCCTTATGGCACTTGCAAATGTTTTGATGCGTGCTGTAGAATCTTCGTTAAATAGGATTATATTTTGATTTCTTGTTTGGATTTTAATTTGGAAATTTTTTGGAAAAAGCCAAAAATTAAAAATAATTAGCAAAATTGAACAAAAATAATAATTAGTAAAACCGACCAACTATGGCCACGTCGGCGCCGGCTCGCCTCGACTTGGCCGTGGTTGGCAAGTGCGGTCAATTTGGCAACACTTACCAACCACGGCCAAATTAGATTGATTTCACGATTTCTTTTGGAAATAATTTGGGTCTAGTGGGTATGGTGGTATGGTGTTTGCTTTAGGAGTGGGAGGTCCCAAGTTCAATTCTCGGAGTCCCCATTTAATGTCCTTTTTATCTAACATGTAGTTATACCATTTTAATGATTAAAATTTTAAATTTTTCAAATTTTCATGATTAAAAATTAATGAAGTATTAAATTTTAAACAATTTAAAATTTTCATGAACAAAAATTAATGAAGTATTAAATTTTAAACAATTTTTAAAATTAATGAAGTACGAAACAAAATAAATATTAATGTATTAATGAAGTTTAATACTAACGAATTAATGAATTAATGAAACAAAATGGATTGATGTTTAATACTTCCCTATGGTCAAATTTAAAACAAAATAAATAATGACGTATATAAAAATTTAAAAAAAATAAATCATTCCACTAGACTATATGCCTTCTTCTGTAATCACTATTTAATAAAACAAAAAAATTAAAAAAATTGCTTGTTTCTAGAATCAAATTAAGGCCAACACACAACCTTAGCGAGAGTCATACCACTAGTCTATATGTCTTATTCGTTTTATGTAATAATGAATTTTCTAAAAAAAGTTTGCGGCTACGCATTCAAAAATTTTAAATTTTAAAAAAAGTTGAGTACCTCGTGAATCGAACCCGCAACCTGTCGCACACGAAGGAGGAGTAATACCACTAGGCAAAGCGCCTTAACTAAAATATATGTACAAATTAATTTAATGTAGTAATCTAGAGGAACGATGATATCTTCGAATTGGCCGCACTTGTCAAGTTTGACCAAACCAAATTGACCGCACTTGGCAAGTGCGGCCACGTCGGAGCAAGCCCCGTCAGCACCCAGTCAGTGCACCTGAGCGCTGACGTTGCTAAACTTGGTCAATTTCGCTAAATATTTATTTTTTGGTCGCTTTTGCTTATTTGTTTAATTTTTGGCTTTCCCCAAAAATTGTCCCTTTAATTTCAAAGTTATTCGGACTTTAACTTGATTAGATTAAAATTTGTGTAGGAATTGAATGGGATTTTGTTTTTTGATTTGATGTTTCGATTTAACTTCAAAATCTATTCAGAATTCTTATGTATTGATTTCAAACTTAAGTACATGTGGGAAACTGTTGGGGCAGCTTGGGTTTTGAGGATATGGCAAGGGGTGAGTTGGGGTTTGAACAGATGATAAATTGTTGTTTTTAAAAATAGATTTTTTTTTAAAACAATGTTGTTGGGCGTTGAAGATTAGCATTTTTCTAAATGTTTTTGGGCATACTGACTGCTATTTGATTTGGGCTTCCCTCTTAAATGTTTTAGAGTATGTTAACTTACCGTGTATTGGGCCTAAAGATCAGAATGAATTGCCCCAAATGAACCAAAACGAGAAAATCGGTACAAATTTTGTTCTGTTTTATTTCGGTTTTGAACCCAAAACATTTCGGTTTGGTTGTTAAACTTGGTGCAGTTTTGGTCTGCAAAAACCTCGCAAAACAAAACCTGAACCAACTGAATGCTCGCCTCTATTTCCACCAGACTAAGAATTTGACCAATTGTATCTATCTGCTGCTGCAAATTCCTAACACTCACATCATTAAATTCAATTCTACTTATTTTTAAGTCTGATGACACAAAAAATAACTCTACAAAAATGGTAAACACTAGAATAAGACACATCAAAAGTGCACATCAATCAAATTAATCATAAATGTTACTTTATATATTGCATCGTAGGACTTGGTAATCCGAATCAGAAATATGCTACAGATCAAATGCACAAGGTTGATTGCAGTGCGAACAGGTAGAGTGAACACAGCAAAATTGCATTGTGTTTCTTGTTCCAATGGATCACACTTCTTGATGGCGCATGAAGGATTAGAAGTATGAGCGCTATTTTCCCTAACCCATTGGTTAACACCTCTAAAACTTCCCTATTTATACAATGGATCAACTCTGTAAAGTACAACCTTCAGTGAGCTCGCGCTTTTTTGCTAACACTACATAAAATCATCATATCATTCTTCTTCTTCGTATGAAAAATCTAATCATTTTTCTTCCTTGTTTGGGAAAAGCAAACCTGTCTCAAAGAAACCTGATATATATGCCCATATTGTACAGCATGGATTTGTGCCATAAGGATAATGAAATTAATGAATGATGGTGATGATGACGATGATGTTTCAGCTAGTGAACAGATGTTGGATGATGAAGTCAAGATGATGTGATGAATAATATGAATAATTATGTATGATTCGACAAAAATGTTAGGTAGATGATAACAATGATAAATGGCAATGAGAAATCGAGTTGAGATGACGATTTATACATACAAGTGAGAACAGCCCATGCTATCTAGCCATTTTCCAATCCGGCATATGCACATGCACTAGTGAAAAGTAAACTCAATATGAAAGGATGGAAATATATTATTACAACATTAGCTATACCTTTTGATCCAGTTCAAGCCATTCATTAGTAGCATCATCCGTCACCGTACCACCAATAATAACATTAGTGGTATGTGCTACCCTTCCCTCACTCTTGGACACTTCTGGATTAGATACAACCACAAGTTCAAAGAGTAAAAAGAAAATAACAATTTCAAGTGAGAAACAAACAAACAATGTATAACTGTGTGATAGTCTAAAGAAGGCCAAGATGATAAACATTCAAAGTGAGGTAAACAAACATACTTAGAACATTAAAAAATTGAAATGAGCTATGCACCATAAAGAATCGATATCATCATATTCTTAGCAGGCTCTTAAGTAAAAAATGCATCACGATCGAGGAGTTTATTTGTTGTACAAAATACCAAACAATATTTACCAACATAGCATGCATATAACTTCATGTTAGAATTTCAAACCAGCAGTGGCAAGTATATAAGCTCGATGATGAATGACTGGATGCATGTCTCGTTAACTATGTATTCGTGCGTGTGTGTACAGGCATGTGTACGATAGAGCAAGTGATGGTGGGAAGAGAAGGGCCAGAGCACGAAATAAAAGTTGGTAACAGATATAGCATGACTAGCAGTAGTGCATAGGCATGGCCCTTTGCTTTCATGTTGATAAGAAATTCATGCAAATGTGCTATATGCATAGAAATACAAATGTGCCAGTAACTAACTTCAATTTTGTATGAGGCATGTACCTTGGCATAAATGCACAACAATGGACTGCTAGGTCATAATGACAATTATTGAAAATTCAAAATATCTTGCATATGATTTAAAATTCACTAACTAATCATTCCGGTAGCTAGTTCTTGTCTATCTGTGAAATTAGGTATGTGCTCATGTATTAACAACAGCCCAATGCTAACACTGGAAAGGAAGATAATAAGGCATACCAAATGAAATATAGACATGCTATCCATATAGGGGGATACAGTAAATTTCATGTGCAAAGTAACAGAGCTAAATCACATGTGCAGAATGAAAGAAACAAATGTTTGCATGTGATGCGCACCTGTACCTTATGCATGTATATAAAATATATATTGAACTAGTATTTAACCAGCCCCATAAAAGGCAATGACTGCTAATACTGGAAAGGTACTAGGTCCACTGGTTAAGAATACATACTACATGATGAAGAAATACTGACAACTTGTATCCAGGTGTCATAAAGAATGAGAGGCCTTAAGGCCTTGGCAGGAGGCAGTGATGTTGACGAGTGGTCGAGAATAATGAAGAAAGAATTATTAATTTACTTAGGGAGAAAATTGAAAGGCCTTGAAAGTTGAAACATAATATTATCCAGTGAAATGCATATGTATCAATTAGCAGATCAAGCATAACATGGATATTTGTCAAAGATGAGTAATAAACAAAATGTAAGCAACAAAAAAGCACAAGTGATCTAATTCTTTAAATAAAATTACAATGATTACAATCTTTGAAATAAGGAGGGCCGCTTAATGATCCAAATAGAAAAAAGGGAGATCAAATATCACGATGGTGCTGCAAGAAAGAACTTTAAATGTCCTAAAGAAACTTTACATCCAAGGACTACCTAGCAGATGTATGACTCAGAAAAAAGGTAGAAAACAACCCGAATATATAATTAGGATGAATCATGATGATTCTATGCATGGTTTGAAAAATGTGCAGGCAAGGAACCACTATCGTTTGTACTTTGTACCATATCAATTTTGAAATATACTGATATGATCCATTTGGAAACTAGCCGATACAACCATATTAGCTAATAAGTAATAACACCTAACCCAAGAGGAGGTTCGTGGTTTGAAGTACCAAAAATTGAAATTCTAAATTATTGCATACAACGGTTGTGAGAGAACTAGATAAAAAGTCAAAATCAAGGTTTTAAAAATTGCTTAGTACCAATACGAACTGGTCAATGTGGGTTGGATTTGATTCAAAACCAGCAAAATCATCAAATTTCATTCAAAAACATAATTATTCAAACATTTTGGTTTTAATAAGAAGCTAAGACATCAAACTCCAAAACAAAACTAAAGCTTAGTGGATTGATTTAGATAATATTTTTCCATAACAATGCACATAGATTTTGTTTGAGCAAGAGAAATTAGTGTTCCGTATATCACGGCTAATACATGGGTAGATAAACCACTTTAAATAGTCAAGCTCTACATGCAACCAATACCCAAACTTAGAAAAGCCAACCAATACTTAAAGTCTAATCCTTCCTGATATGTATCATCATATGCATTCGATACAGTTGATACTAAAAACTACAAAACATCGGTCAATACCAAGACCGAAACCAAGATTTCACACATTGGTTCTATGTAATAGAGTTCACCATCTCTAGCAGGTTATTTCATTTTCCCCACCATGAGTGATAGACATTATGTAAGAAATGTAATATGCAAAAAATTAAAAGATTTGTATGGCTAGTTAATAGCGGCTAGCCTTAGACAACATGTGTGCATTGCCTTCGATGTATGACAAAAGTTTGCAATGGAGGACTTCACTTGACCTTACACAGAAGTTCGCAAATAAGAATCAATGTTCATCATAAGCATCTTAAATATTTTTTAAAAAATTTAAATAATTAACATTGACAGCTTTATTAGTAGGCTTGCAGATAGGTAGGGTATCATAGAACTCTTTACATTGTAAGTTCACTAAAAACTGAGATGCACTAATGATCTTAACAATGCACTAAGTTTATAAAATTGGGCGTGAAAGACATGTTTCTCCTTAAGAATGAAATTGTGAAAGTGCCACGTCCTCTTGAACATTCTTTTCCAACATATCTACCATCTGAACCACATAATCCATAAACATCAAGGTTAGCTTTCAATAATATGACTGTAATACATGCTTCCAATAGAGGACTATAAGCTTTGGAATGCCATGTTACCAAATGGCTGCAAAAACTTTTATGTTGTATCCCACTTTGCTCTCTGATCCAAAGAATAATTTGGTGATTTCTCTCATTCAGATATAAAACTTTTATGTTGTATCCCACTTTGCTCTCTGATCCAAAGAATAATTTGGTGATTTCTATCATTCAGATATAATATAGCTATATGATTTACCAAATGATTTCAAGCTGAGACGTTTGACAAGAGGTAATCCACCTCATTAGGTAGATTATAGAGTGGTATAAAGTAAGTGAGAAAGATTTACATATGATTTTTATTGATCTAAAGAAAGCCTACAATAGAGTCCCTAGAGAAGTTTTGTGATGAAACTTGCTGAAAAAAGATGTCACTTTAAAATATGTTACTCTAATTCAAGACATGTATAAAAACAATCACTATCGTAAAAGTTTATGAATGAATAATAGATGACTTTTCAATTACCATTAGGTTACATCAAAGCTCGACTCTGAGTTCTATTCTATTTGCTATAGTAATGGATCGGCTTACTAAGCATATTCAAGATTATATGTCTTAGTGTATGTTATTTACATATAATATTATTTTAATAGATGAGATCAAAAATGATGTATATATAAAGTTAGATTTATGAAAGCAGACACTAAACATTCAAGATTTCATACTTAGCAGGAACAAGTTCAACTCAAATGTAAGTGTAATAAAATAAGACATGAAGATCATAACATGGTGAGGCTGAATAGGAAAAGTATATCGATAAGTCTTTAAATATCTCAGGTCAGTTATCCAAGATGATGCATAGATTAAGCATATATTCATCATAAAATTAAAACAGGATGGTTAAATTGAAGAGCTACAATAAAATGTTGTGTGATCAAAATGTAACGTTACGGTTAAATGGTAAATTTTATAGGATGATGATTAGTCCAAGTTTGTTATATGATACACAAGTTAGGTTATCATCAAGAAATATAAATAAAATTTAGGTATAACAGAGATGTGAATATTACAATAGATGTATAGAATCACCGGAAAAAATAAGGTAATAAACAAGGATATCCAAGTGATTGTAGGTATGATCCATATAATGGATAAGATGAGAAAGTATCACTTGAGATGGTTTGACCATATACGTCGAAAACTTATTGATGTGTCTATTAGAAAAATAAAACATATAAATGTTGAGATCAAGAGAAAGAAAGATAGACCGGAAAAGATATGGATAAAAATGATAAGAAAGGATATTAAATATCTTGTTTTGACGAAAGAGAAAGCTTTAATTGTATTATGTAGAAAATAAGTATACGACATTATCACAATCCGACATTCTTTCTATTGAGTTCATGAAGTTGATCCCAATTTTTGAAATGAAAGCTAAGATGATGTTGTTGTTGTTGTTGATTTTTGCACTTCTCTCAATGAGAATAATAATCCGAGCCGTATACTTTTCCCTACACTTTTACCTGCCATGTCTGGCTTTACATGTCTATATCATGCTTATCAGCCTTGTATGATTAAACCATATCTATTGCTGCTGTAAAATAATCTGGATAATATCAAATACACGAACTCAAAGAAGATTCAATTTTCAAATCATCTCTACTATTTCCAAACGGGAAACTACCAGAGTTTCCTACTGAACTCCTATTAGCAAGTTCTAGTCACCGGATTCTTCAAGGCTATACACGTCCCATCTTTATTGATTCCAAGGAATTGTATGACTCCTTGGAAGATGGAATACTTGGCCCATATCTCAAGTTACTATCAACCATGCCTCTGCAAGCTATCCCTTTCTTAAACGTACAATATTCTTCTATCAAAGTTTCCAACACCGCTATCGAACAGAATTATAAACAATAGATCAGAAAATTTCACATGAATCGGGAAGAAAATGGTTCATAATTATCAGAAACTGTTTAAATTTGCAATCTTTTCCTATAATCCAACTTCTTAACAATACAACATTTCACTAAATTTAGATATAATTGATGGTAATTACCGGAAATGGCCTTCAACACGACCTCCTGAGGTGGGCTATGATCGCCTTCCTGCTGGGACGACGAATGGGTGGTATTTTCGCCATTAGAGGAGCACCTCAAAGGCGCAGATGAGTGGAAAACCCTTGCCCTAGATCGCCGGCGGGAGAGTATCGAAGGGAAGGATGTCGATGATGACGATGACGATGAGACGGCGGCGACGGCGAGGCGACCACAAGGGCGCCAGGGCTCCGATGACAACAGGACGACGGAGCGCATAACGGTTCTACACGCCATTTCCCTGTTTTTTTTTGGGGTTTAGTTTGTGGTTATTCGAGACCGTTTGCACGGCAAGATAAAATGTATGTAGGCTCCTGTTGGTGTCCGATTTAGATGGCCTTTTCGGGTGTTTGATCCGCTGCAGCAACGGTATTTGGTTCTGGCTATGAAAAAAACTACCTCTGTTGTAAACGTGTTGGCTATGGAATCCATAGTCTTGTATTTATAGTGGTAGTGTTACATAATTGGTGGATACCAACTAACGGGTAGGCCCACCAAAAACCCGTTTATAACCCTTCCTTTTATCCATCCATTGTTGTAAGCCGTGATGAACGCCTCAGGGTTCATATAGCTTATCTGATCATGTGTCTATGGATACTTCTGGATCCTTAAGTTTAAGAGTACTTGCCTCATTAAAACCTTTGCCAAGGAAAACCCAGTGGAAAAAACCAGTGGCTAAGGGAAAAGAGTACAAGTCTCTGTAACTTCCCCTGATCAATGGATAACATCAGAGGTGGATACTTCCGGATCCAGAGTTGATGTGGCTGCCTCGTTAAAACCTTTGGCCATGGAAACCCCAGTGGGAAAAAACAGTAGCTAAGGAAAAAGAGTACAGCACAACATTAACTCCCCCTGATAAGTACAAGCTTCAGGCTTGTAAATCTCTCAACTGTCTCATCCCAATTCCTAGTACAAGTTTTCTAAAGGTGCTGCGAGGCAAGGCTTTAGTGAACAGGTCTGCCAGGTTGTCGCAAGACTGGATCTGCTGGATGTCGATCTGGTTGTCCACTTGCTGTTCATGCGTCCAGAAGAGCTTGGGGGATATGTGCTTCGTCCTGTCACCTTTGATGTAGTCACCCCGTAGTTGAGCGATGCAGGCAGCATTGTCTTCATACATGGTGGTAGGTCCAAGATCTTCCGTCTTCAGGCCGGTGGTCTTGAGGATGTGGTTGATGACTGATCGGAGCCAAAAGCATTCTCTGCTAGCTTCGTGGATCGCAATGAGCTCGGAGTGGTTTGGATGAGGTTGCTGTTGATGTCTGCTTCACGGATCTCCATGAGATGGCCGTCCCACCGTATGTGAACACAAAACCGGTCTGGGACTTTGCGGTATGTGGGTCGGACCTGTATCCTGCATCTGCATAACCGACCAAGTCGAAGGATACACCTTTCTTGAAGTATAGTCCCATGTCCACAGACCCTTGGAGGTAGCGCAGAAGTTGTTTAACTCCGTTCCAGTGGCGCTTTGAGGGCGCAGAACTGTATCTGGCTAGTAAGTTAACTGCGAACGCTATATCGGGACGCGTGCAGTTTGCCAGGTATAAGAGTGCTCCAATTGCGCTTAAGTAGGGTACTCCAGGACCCAGTGTTTCCTCCCCCTCTTCCAGCGGTCGGAAGGGATCTGTGTCAACTTCCAATGATCGAACGACCATTGGTGTGCTAAGCGGGTGACATTTGTCCATAAGAAAGTTTTTCAGCACTTTCTTTGTGTATGTCGATTGGTGTAACAGGATTCCTCCGCTTAAGTGTTCAATTTGTAGGCCTAGGCAGAACTTCGTTGTGCCGAGGTCCTTCATCTCAAAAGTGTGTGTTGGATATCTCATCTATCTCTTCAGGAGATCCGATGATGTTCAGGTCGTCTACGTAGACGGCAATAATTACGAATCATGTTCCCTTTGCCCTTATAAAGATGCAAGGGCAGACTTCATTTGTTGTGAATCCTTATTGCACTAGGAATTCACTGAGTCTGTTGTACCACATTCTACCTGACTGTTTTAGACCATACAGTGATCTCTGGAGTTTGACAGAGTAGACGTCCCGAGGTCTTTCTGTCATTTTTGTCGGTAGTTTGTATCCGTCTGGAATTTTCATATAGATGTCCTTGTCTATATTTCCATATAGGTATGCAGTCACAACGTCCATGAGCTGCATATCCAAACCTTCCTTTGTGGATAGGCCTATAATGAAACGGAAAGTGATCGCGTCCATGACCGGGGAATATGTATCGTCATAGTCTATTCCTGGTCGTTGGGAAAAACCTTGTGCAACAAGGCGCACTTTGTAACGCACGATCTCATTTTTCTCGTTTCTTTTTTGTACGAATACCCACTGTATCCCACAGGTTTAACACCCTTTGGTGTTAGGACTACAGGTCCAAAAACTTTGCGCTTCGAGAGTGAGTCCAGCTCTACTCCTATTGCCTCGTTCCACTTTGGCCAATCCTCTCTGCGTTTACATTCTGCTAGAGAGTGTGGATCGGTTTCATCGTCGTATTCAGTGACGTGAGTGGCAATAATGAGCGCAAAGTTATCATCGATGATTATGCTTTTTCTGTCCAGTACTTCCCCAGTACGTACATAATTTAATGATATTTGTCCTATATTTTCCTCTTCATGGGTTGTTAGAAGGGGAGAGGTAGCTGGGCTGAGCTCAGCATCCTGTGGTGGTATCGTTATTGTTGCTCCAGGATTTTTCCTCTTTCGAGGGTTCTTATCTTTGGAGCCTGGGGGTCGTTCTCTTTTTTGTTGAGGTACGGCCGCTTCTGCTGCAGGTGGATTGCATCCATCTTTGGGTATGTCAATCCTAGCTGGCGTATTTGCAGCAGGGACGTGTGATCTGACAATATTCTGGTTGTCAGTGAATTTGTCCGGTAAAATGTGAACTGTGTTTTGGATTTGAAGGATCTTCAGGATCTCTTCTTCACATTGGATTGTATGCGGATCAAAATGGTATAGAGTCTTTGTGTCCCATGTAATGGTCTTTGAAGCTTCTGGCTTCTGTGTGTTAATGCCTAGTTTCGGGAAAGTGCTTTCATCAAACTCACAATCTGCTAGACGTGCTTTAAAGGCGTCCCCTGTAAGGGGTTCGAGGTATCTAATGATCGATGGTGAGTCGAAACCAATATAGATACCAAGGCGCCGTTGAGGACCCATCTTGGTGCTCTGCGGTGGTGCTATGGGGACATAGACAGCACATCCGAATATCCTCAAGTGAGAGATATCAGGCGGGTTCCCATATGCAAGTTGCATCGGAGAATAAGATTGACTACCTGACGGTCGTAATCTTATCAGCGATGCAGCGTGCAGTATGGCATGTCCCCATGCACTTACCGGCAACTGGCATTGCATCAACAATGGTCGAGCGATCCATTGTAGTCTCTTTATAAGAGATTCGGCTAACCCGTTCTGGGTGTGAACATGAGCTACAGGATGTTCAACTTCTATGCCGGTTGCTTGGCAGTAGTCTAGGAAGACTTGTGATGTGAATTCCCCAGCATTGTCCAGACGTAATTTCTTGATCTGGTTGTCTGGGAAATGTGCCCGCAACTTTATAATCTGTGCAAGTAGCTTTGCAAAGGCTACGTTGCGGGTGGACAGGAGGCACACATACGACCATTTTGAAGATGCGTCGATCAGTACCATGTAGTACCGAAATGATCCACTTGCGGGATGAATAGGCCCGCAAATGTTTCCATGTATTCTCTCTAGGAAACTTGGAGACTCAGAGTCCACCTTCAGGGTGGATGGTCTTGTAATCAATTTCCCTTTGTAACAAGGGGGACAAGGATTTGCACCCTTCCGAAGTAGCGTCAGGCTTTTCGGGTCAATTCCACGGGATTGGGATATGATGCGACGCATCATATTCCTCCCAGGGTGTCCTAGTCTATCGTGCCAGAGTTTGAATTCTGGTTGATTGTGGCACTTCTGGTGCTTTAGTGTGTTTGTTTCCATTGCTCTGATCCTTGTATGGTAGAGACCCGACGGGAGTCCATCAAAACGCTCGACGGTGTTTTTAGCACCGTTTTTATGAGACGTTACATCAAGGTATTCTCTGTTATGTTTGCTCACCGTTTCAAGGTGGTATCCGTTTAAGCGGATGTCTTTAAAGCTTAACAGGTTTCTATGCGAGCTAGGGGAGAGAAGTGCATCTTTTATAAGTAGTTTTGTTTTGTTGGGGAGCAGAAATTGTGCTTCCCCTGATCTTTCAATGATACCTGATGGACCGGAAATTGTATTTACGGTGCCATCGTATTTATTAATGCTTTGAAAAAAGCAGATGTCTTGGAGGATCGTGTGCGTAGAGGCACTGTCCACTAGGCATTTAAAGTCCATCTATTTTAAAAGAAAATATCGCAGTATAAGGCACACACAGAAAATATACTACTGATAATTAATATAATGTCTTAAAAGTACTTCAACATGCTAGATAAGGAAAAACAAGCAGATAAATAGTTTCTCAAAAATGAAAGCTACAATGCATAGAAAATGGATAATGTCCTCAGTCGAGCAGGTCATCGTTTGAGAAGTCCTCAGCGAACCTGATTGGTGCCAGGTCTTCTTGAACCACCAGGTTTGTCTCAGCTTGCTTCTGGCTCGCTTTGTACAAGTCCTGCAGGTGGCGTGGAGTCCGACAATTCCTGGACCAGTGTCCAGTCATGCCACACCTGTGGCACTTATCTTCCCAGTCCTTTCTGGGGGCAGATGTCTGGCCGTCGTCCTTTCTTTTCCACACATTATTCTTCTTCCTCCCCTCATTGTTGCTTCTGGGAGGGGGTCCTCTAGCCTGCTTCTTCATTGCTTTGCCCTTCTGGGGTTTGCCTTTGAAGTTGCTCCTCTTCTTTTGGGAGGAGCTGTGATGCGCTTCAGGCGCTGGAGCAGTGTCGGTAGGGCGTGAGTTATGGGTGGCCAGAAGGAGGTCACGATTCTGCTCTGCCATCAGAAGGCATGAGAGAAGCTCTGAGTATTTCGTGAACTTGCGTTCACGGTACTGTTGCATTAGTATAACATCCTTCTCGTGGAAGGATGTATACGTCTTCTCTAACATGCGCTCTTCCGTCACCTTTTCACCACACAACTTCAGGCGTGAGGTGATGCTAAAGAGTGCCGAGTTGTACTCGGCAATAGACTTAAAGTCTTGGAGACGGAGGGTTTCCCATTCATATCGCGCCCGAGGAAGTATAACATCTCTTTCATGTTTATACCTATCCTCGAGGGCGGTCCATAACTCATACGAGTCTTCCACCGTGAGGTACTCGGCCTTCAGGGTCCGATCGATATGGCGTCTGATATAGATAATTGCTTTCGCTTTATCTATATCAGAAACCTTATCGCCTACAGCGATGGCGCAGCTCAATCCATGTGCTCGCAGATGGAATTTTATGTCCAACTGCCAGCTTAAGTAGTTCTTGCCTGAAGCATCCAAAACGTCGAAATCGACGCTCGCAATTTTGGCCATTTATCACTCTAGCATGTAAAAAGATAGCATTAATTAGATATTTACACAGAAAAATAAATAATCAAGCACATCAGACATAAATATTTGCTGCGTGGATCGGCTAATCACCATAATTAATTACAGTCCTTACAGTCCCAAAAAGAAAGAAAGTACAACTCGGGAACCCCCGTGGGGCCCCTATTCTTCTGGAATAGTCCTTCATCTTCTTGAGGCGTCCGCCGGGCTTGTAATGTTACAAAATTATCCTCACTACATTTTTCTCTCAAAAAAGAAAATAATGCATGGAAAATAAAATGGTGATAACTAGCCGATCCAAAACCACAGCAAATATTAATCATTCGTCGCAGGCAGTTATAATGCAGCAGGCATCATCACAGGCAGTTTATTCATCACAGGCAATTTAATCATCACAGGCTGTTTATAATGGAAAATGAAATCTATCGTTTAAAAATTAATGGACCACTAGGCAACGTCATACACCGTTAGGTTAGTTGACTAACGGCAGAGCGGTCGCAGGATCTTCTTAATTTTTAAACGTTTAAAGAAAATCATATAATCCAAATATAATGGCGATGAGTAAAAATCACATGTAATTTTGTCCAGATTATAACGAAAAGAAATCGCAATTAAATCTGAAAAATATTTGAAAAATCAAAAAAAAATTCGGGGTCAAACCCTAATTAGGGTTTATGGTCGCGCGGGTTGCCGCTTCAGGCGGCTAGGGTTTCCGGACATGAGCGCACACCGGGTGGGGCCCGAAACGAGCGGATGCCGGGGGGCCCTCCGCTGCCGGCGGCGGGGGGAATGGGGGGCCCGCCGCTGCGGCGGCGGGGCCGCCCGCCGCTGCTGGCGGCGAGTTGGCCCGCCGTCGTAGTGGCGGGGCCGCCCGCCGTCGCAGCGGCGGGGGGTTTTGCCGCCGCTTCGGGCGGCGGGCGAGGGTTTTGCCGCCGCTTCGGGCGGCGGGCGAGGGTTTTGGCGCGAGATCTAGGGGGGATTCGCGTTCCGGCGAGAAAATCCCCTAGGGTTTCATGGTTTTTGGGGATAAAAATCTAATTTTTAGTCGAAAAAAGTGTTTTTTTATCTCCAAAAATCGTTTTTATTGTAAAAGTTTGATTTTTATCAATAAAAACGATCGAATCATGAGCGATTGATCCAAGAAATTGGATCTCAACATATGCACATATGGAAAATTTAGATCTAGGGAGAAAGTTACCTCTAGATCCTACCCGCCGGATCTAGCGACGGTCGGTGAAGGAAGCCCGTTCGCGTCGCGTCTGTCCGTCGGCAGGGGTTCGGCTCAGCTTCGAGCGTGCTGATAACGTGTTGTAAACGTGGTGGCTATGGAATCCATAGCCCTGTATTTATAATGGTAGGGTTACATAATGGGTGGATACCCACTAACGGGTAGGCCCACCAAAAGTCCGTTTATAACAACCTCATACTTTTACTCAACTCCAAAAAAACTACTTCGTGTTATGAAGGTGACGGCTATTGAACTCGTAACCCTATATTTATAGAAAAAGATTACATAATGGATGGATACCCTAAACACTAATGGTCCTACAAAAGCATATTCATAACACTTCACATTATCCATCCATCATTGTAATCTTGGTATATGAATGCTTCAGGATTCATAGAGCTTATCTGATCGCGGAAATATGGATACTTTTGGATCCTAAGTTAGGAGGTCTTACCTCGTTAAAACCTTTGGCTATAGAAACCCAAGTGGAAAAAACCAATGGCTAAGGGAAAATAGTGCAAGTTTGCTTAATTTACTCCGATCGGTGGATATCACCAAGGATAGATACTTCTGGATCCAGAGTTGATGTGGTTGACTCGTTAAAACATTTGGTTATGGAAACCGCAATGGAAAAAACCAATAGCTAAGGGAAAAAGAGTACAACGCAACATTAACTCCACATGTTGTGTACAAGCTTCAGGCTTGTAACTCTCTCAACTGTCTCATCCCAATCCCTATTACAAGTTTTCTAAAGGTACAACGAGGTAGTGCTTTAGTAAACAGATCTGCCATGTTGTTGCAAGTCTGAATTTGCTGAATGTCGATCTGTTTGTCTTCTTATAATTCGTGCGTCCAGAAAAACTTGGGGGAAATGTTGTCACGCCTCGCTTCCCTAATATGGAAGGCGAGACGTGAGGAAGTCCGCTTAGACGTGGAGCTGTGAAGCTGCAGTCTGATAAACGTCTATAAAAATTCAAATAGTAGCAGGTCCTTGCATTGCGACGAAACAACAATAATAATAATGAAGCAGATAAAAGAACATCCACCAACAAAACATCCAACAATTATTTCAACATTACAGCACAAAAAGTACAAGCCTGAACATAAGGCCTAAAGCATGGCCGAAACAAAACTAAAGAGATAGGTGCTATGCACCGAAACCTAATCAGCAACTACTGAAACAACTACTAAAAGAGACTCCACGTGAGTCTAGGACTGGTCACCAGTGTCCTCGAACTCAGTCTCTGCAGGGACCTCAAACTCAGCGTCAACGACCTGCTCGTCCTCTGCTACCTGCTCTGTCCTAAAACCTGACATGTGACACCCAAAGAGAAAGGGCACATGTCAGCAAAAGTCTCCCAAGAAAACGGAGGACTTTTGTGCAAGGGTATAATAAACTGAAACAACTAACAGTTCTAATATAATGAGATGATATGACATTTTAAGGATGCAGCAATTTTAAGATGACATGAAGCATGCAAATACAAGTAACAGAAACACGAAACACTATCAATTCACTTTGTGCACAGGGTTTACGCCTTACAGCTGAAGTGGCTGTACGGGCACACTTCTACGCTGAGTGGTCGCTTAACCCTACACCTCCACGTGTATCGAGCCAAGGTTTCCCAAGTACGTGAGCTCGCTTCTGGATCACGAGCCAGGAAATGTATTTGATTTGGCATAGGGTTGTGCCCGTAAAAGCAGTTGCCTAGCCTCAATAGCAACAATATTTGTAGCGTGTGCTACTCAATTACGAAGAAACATATGATGCATGACATGACATAGGATGAGCAGTTAAAGTGCGTACCGTTAATTGTAAATTAAACATGACATGTCAGCATGAACGTGTAACGACTGGTTTCCTTGTATCTGAATTTATTTTAATATAATATATGTTTTGGTGGATTTTCTCCTCTTGTGTGGTTTTCGACTCCGTAACTTTCATTTTCGATCGATTCGTCGTATTTTCTCGATTCTTCCTTATGATCGTCGATTTCGAAGTACGTCGTTTGTGACGGGCTTCATAACGGTCATATCTAACTATTAGATCAAGCCTAGGAGTCTTAGGATTCGATCCCGGGGCTCCGCGCTCCGAATCGGAACTTTTGGTGCTCATTAGCCGGTATGAGAAGGGGCACCGACCGACTAGATGACGATCCAGTCGGTCGGCAATCCTTCTTGGACCGACTAGTGAGCTTTCTAAATTTTCTCAGGAGTTACTGTTTATCGTTAGTCGGTCTAAGAAGAGTTATTGACCGACTAGGTTGCAAACTAGTCGGTCAGCAATGCTTCTTTAACCGACTAACACATCATCTAAATTTTACTATCTATACTGTTCATTTCTTAGTCGGTCTAAGTTCATCTTTCGACCGACTAGTTGTTTAACTAGTCGGTTAAGTTTTGTACTCAGACCGACTAACTCTTGGTTCTACTGTACAGTCGAGTTACTGTTTGCTCTTAGTCGGTCTAAGAACGTTCATCGACCGACTAGATTCAAAACTAGTCGGTCAGTACTTGTTCATGGACCGACTAACTCTAAATCCTATTTTCGTTCAGGAGTTACTGTTTACACTTAGTCGGTCTGCGTTGGTCGACCGACCGACTAGTTGTCAAACTAGTCGGTCAGTGGTTGTTCTTTGACCGACTAGTCTGTGTTAAAACCCTAATTTCTGGGCAGCCG
The DNA here is from genome assembly GCA_030789695.1 of Scilla litardierei. NCBI lineage: Eukaryota > Viridiplantae > Streptophyta > Magnoliopsida > Asparagales > Asparagaceae > Scilla > Scilla litardierei. Next base: position 115,999,742 of record CM061130.1, read on the forward strand.
CCAGCTCAACCTATAAATACCCAACCCAATCGTTTTCTTCTTCTTCAACACGACCCTAAGCCCTAGTTTCTTCCCCTCTAAGCCACCATCTTCCTCCTAGATTCAATCCTTCATTCCAAACCCTAAATCCATCATCCAATCCATCCATTCACCCTATCTACCTCTCACCATCCCCAAAATCTCACCAAGAATCTCATCAAACCCCAAAATCCCCCAAAACCCTAGTTTCCTCAAACTTCTCCATTAGCTTCCAGATCTGGTCCTAGGGTTCCCCGGAGTGTTTCTTCCGCCTCCTCTCGGTAAGAAATCGATCTACCGTTGTTTTCTTATCCTATTGTAATTTTTATGAAACCCTAATAAAATACTTGTGTTTTGATGATTGTTTCCCATAACAGTGAATCCCCGTAGGCTAGCTTCCGCGGAAACGAACCTTCGTAACCGTCGTCCCCGGTGATAGGCAAGTGAAACTTGCATCTCTTGTTTTGGGCCATGTCTTAGGCCATTTACCATGCTTTAGCGTAAAAGAGACTAAACGGTGAAAGGATAGCCGTTTAGACGCCATTGACCTAGCTTGATAACGAAGCTTGGTCCGTCACCCTCATCATGCTTGTATGTCACGTTTAAATTCAATTAACGGTACGCAATCATTTGTTCATGTCATTGCATAGTGATTAATTATTGTCATTGTGTAGCACACGCTACAATATTATATTCCTGGCTCGTGTTCCAGAAGCGAGCCCTGTAGTTGGAAACCCCAACGCTCGGATACCGGCTAGGCACCTGCGTTGCGGGCACAACCCTATGCCAAATACACTTTCCTGGCCCGTGATCCAGAAGCGAGCCAATGTGTTGGCATTGCCAATGCTCGATACACATATGGGTGGGGTAAGAGATAAGCGGACTGAGCCCCGAGTTGGCCTGATCCGCCACTCCGGCCAGCAGGTGGACTCTCTAGTGCACAAGTGATTAATAGTGATAGAGATAAGCGGACTGAGCCACGATTGGCCAGCAGGTGGACTCTCTATGCACTAAGTGTTAAGTGATAAGTGTTATTAATTGTGATAGAGATAAGCGGACTGAGCCACGAGTGGCCAGCAGGTGGACTCTCTATGCACTAAGTGATAAGTGTTAAATGATAAGTGATTAGTGCTTTGGTAGCTTTTGCTACATTGTGCATGCTTGCCTCTTTTAAACTGTTGCATCATACTTAACTGCCATGTCATTGCTTAATATTACAAGTGCTAGGTTGCTAGTTACTTTCAGTTTCCTTGCCCAAGTCTTTTTAGACTTGCTGACATGTGCCCCTTTCTCTTTTGGGTGACGCATGTTAGACCTTGAGCCTGAGTTGCTTGCCGAGGGTGAGGTGTTTGCGGACGCAGAGCTTGCGCCCGTGTTGGACGGGGAGTACGCGGACACTGGGGACCAGTCCTAGTGTCTTCGTTGTGTTTACTTTTGTTAGACAGTTGTTTTGTTGTCGGTGCGTAGCACCTTTACCTTGTGATGTTGTTACTTTTGTTTGGCCTTGTTCTGGGCCCTTAGACTCTTTCCTTTAGCCTGGTGGCTTTTCTGTGTTGTTGAATACTTTGTGGACAAACTTTGGGATTGGTATTTCATATCCGTCTTATTATTATTGTTGTTGTTTCGATTGCATTTACAGGGACCTGCTATACTAAATTGACGCTTATCGGGTTTGGGGCTTCACCGCTCCACTCCCGTGCGGACCTTTTCACGTCTCGCCTCCATTTTAAGGAAGCGGGTCGTGACAGAACGGAAGCAAGTAAAAGTGTCGGATCTAGCTTCGTTGTCAAGCTAGATCAAGAGTGGTGTCGGATTTAGTTTCGTTGTCAAACTAGATCAAAAGTGTCGTCTAGGCAGCTATCATTTCACTGCCTAGTCTCGTTTACGCTAACACACAAATTGGTCTAAAACGTGGCCTAAAACATTTACTGGCAAGTATCACTTGCCTGCATAACCAAGCTGAAGTCACGATCAACCAGAGTCCAAACTATCTACGTGTTCAGATCGCAGTCCAGCCTACATTCCAATTTCTTAATCTTGATTAGTGAATCACAACCATCAGAAATTACCAATTTTAGTTGATTAACAGGCAAGTGGTGATTCATACGGGGCAGATCTTACCTCAACACGACGAGAGAGCTACTCTGACGTCGGGTAGCGACATCAGGGTTGGATTCCTGAAGCGCATTCGGTATGGAATGACGGATACTCTGTGATAAATCACATGCATGAATGAGTTCGTTACGACGGAACTAGAATTTATTAGGCAACCTAAGACGTCTAATGAACCAATTTCGACGGAACTAGAATTTATTAGGCAACCTAAGACGTCTAATTTTAATTAGGTTTTCTAATCCAAGATTGGTGACACATCAATATTAATGATCATAGAAATTACTAACATGATAATAACGTCATGTTGCTAATACGACAATTAAACAACAATTATAAAAACTACCTAGGCTAACACGTTAACTAAAAGTCGTCTAAACGAGTTATTAACCCTATGATCATCATTAACATCGTTATAACAAGGTTACTAATAGATCAAGATCAATTAATAGTCCACAAAATTATAGGCAAGCTAATCTTAGGGTAACAAAAGAACGTTCACTAACCGTTGTGAAGAAGGGATCCCACGAAGCTATCGGGAAATTGACGCGAGTTGTCTACAGCTAGGAGAACGTCATCACGCGAGGACAGCGACTAGGGGAGGCAGTAGCATGTTGCTGCGGCCAAGAGAAGCCGCTGCCGTGGTCAGAGGAGGTCGTTGCCGGCGTCGGGGATCTCGCTGCCGCTGTCGGGTCTTGGCAGCGCCGGAGACAGCATGGGGTAGGGCTGACAGTGGTCGTGACGGCGCCTGGAGACGAAGCAACTGCGAGCGACAGCGCCTGACGGCGCTGTGGGGCTGCTATGCCAGTGGGGAAGTCAGATAGAGGGCGACTGCGACAGCGGTTGACAGCTGCTGCTGCTGCTTCTTCTTCTTCCTGCGCACGGGGCGCTGCTGCTGCGCTGGACGAATCTTGGGCAGATGCCGGCGGGGGGTTGGCAGCTAGGGCACGGCGGAGATGGGTCGGAGAGCGGCTGAAGGTCGGGGAGAAGAAGTTACGTCGCTGGAGAAAGTCGTGTGTTCTATCGCGTGGAGGAGAAGAACGAATAGGGGCGGCGCTGTTTCAGTCCCCTAGGGTTTATTTAAATAGTGGGGGCTGAGGCAGCACGTGGCTAGCTACGGTTAGGTTAAAAAATTTGTTTTTAACAAAAACCCAATAGATCCCTCTCTCTAACTCTCTCCTAGGTGTGTGCGGCCAAGAGGGGAAAAATAGTGGGCTAGGATTTAGGTCTAAGACTAATAAGGAATTATTAGAAATATAATTTAGGATTTTGAAATATTATTAATAATGGGATTAGTAATTAATGGGTTAAGCTATAGTTAATAGGGAAAAGTGAAAGTGGGTCAAACGGAGCCCTAAAATCATGAGAAAAAATACTGGGGCAACCGTGTCGACGAGAGAAACAAAACTAAGAAGACCGATCACGAGTTGGGCGACGAAAAACGAAACTAAAAATAAAAAGGTCTCACGACAAAAATGAAAGTCACGACGCCTCATCAAACTAAGTCAAATTTTGGGAGAATGACCCGTGAAATGTCGTTCTAAAATAATTCCACAAATTTATACTCTTCGAGAGGGTCACAACGGAATATCACATCATAGGGTTCGGATACAAGAAAGGTCTAAAATAAATACGTGTACGAACAAAAGTACGCGCATGAAGAAAGTACGATCGAAAACCGACCGTAACATCCTACCCACCTTATGAATAAAGTCCGTTCTCGGACTTTCTAGCTACAATAACATATCTACTAGTCTTCTAGTAACTACCTCAATCACACTATAATTCAACCTGGTATTGTCGCTCCAAGTGCTAATATTGCACTAGATAGTCAAACATTAATACAACATACATGTATACACTTGCACTCTCTACACTTATACCTATCATAGACCGTCAAATTCATACACATACTTCAATCATTCATATAGTCACGTACATCCTTATATAACTATTACTCACTATAACTTAACCGAGTTACACATACCATCGAAAAAAATAAATGGTTCACACCAGCAATTACATTCGAAGTACATCACTTGTAGATAACTACTTATGAACAAACAACATTGATATACTACTCCTTATATCTCCTAGTATACATCCACGCCAAATATATCAACACATATAATCTCACCACCCATCTTCAATTCTTGTTTACTATCTCTAATATACATTCACCATTAATATAATTTCATAAATATATAGTTATTCAATGCACGCATATACTTCACCATATATTCACATCACACACAGTCCTATAACTATATTTAAGGAACATCACACTTACCACAGTCATCAATACACATACTTACCCGTGCATGGTGCACACCCACACACGCTGATATAACATTCATACATACCACCCATATCGCTATACTTAGCACATTCTACACACCAGATTTAGTTAGGACATATACATTCAAACATATAAAATCCTAGAAAATAACTATACCACAAGACCAACATCTATAACTATATAATGGTATAGCCACGTGATTCGAAAGGAATGAAGTGAATCAAATAAAACGTAAATATGAATGGGCAATAATTTAGTGAAACTGCTACATTGGAATTCTATGGTCATTAACTCATGGTGTAAGGATTAGTAGAATGATAGAAACCAGGGGCTCTAATTTCCGGGCCGACTGAAGATTAGGAGGAACTTAACACTAAGACTTTCCAATGAGCTAGAATATATATTAAAGACCTTAGGAAAAGGTCCTAAGAGAATCAAGATCATGTTCTGCTGGGCCCGAAATTGATGGACTCAAACGACGAGTAAAGGAAAAACTCTGGGAATCCAACATGTCAGAGCTGGGTGAGAGGCTACCAGGGCATCCTAAGACGAGTACGACTAAATCTTAACGAATGTGTCTGTCTATAAAACCGAACGTCTATCTAAGTCTTCTAATCAAAACCTATTCTAGTAACCAAGATCAAATCTAACATTCGAGTTCAACTAATGAAAAGTAAAGGTTAGTCTGAGGATTACCTGCAATAACTCCGTCCTCAGCCTCAACCTCTACTGCAGTCATCGTGCAAGCTTGTCTCCTAGGCCGAACAGCCTGTTGAAATGCCTGCTTCTGGGGTAGAAGAGGCGCTCCACGTCCAGCAGCTACCAGTGCTTTCCGTAGTTGAACTCCGACTGGCGCTTTCCACGGATGCTTAACTCTCAGACAGTCCTTCAAGGTATGCGATGCGTCGGCACATATCAAGCACTGGCCCAGCTTTCCCCTGCACTGTTCCTTCACATGACCAGTCTTGCCACAATGATAGCACACCTTCCGACCAGGCCCCGCTACTGGTGTTTGCGGCTGTCGACTAGTAAGCGGGCAATCCTTCAAGGCGTGCGAAGTGCCGCCACAAATCAAGCACTGACCCAAGAATCTCATGCACTACGCCTTCTCATGACCAGCCTTGCCACAAAAATGGCATGTTTTCCGACTAAGCCCACCTGGCCTCTGAACTGTGCAGACGGACTAGACTTCAATGCAGGTCTAACCACAGCTCGGGTAACGCGTCTCCCACCCATCTAAGACAAGAAAACATTCAGATTAGACTTAATCAAGACTCGAATGTTATGAATAATTAATTTGGATGTTGTTTATCATTATTGTTGTTCCGATAATTCGTAGATGCAAAAGGAGAACCTGCATGGGCCACCAACAAAACCTGTCATGCCCCGCTTCCCTAATATGGAAGGCGAGACGTGAGGAGGTCCGCTCAGACGTGGAGCTGTGAAGATGCAGTCTGATAAGCGTCTGTAAAAATTCAAACAGTAGCAGGTCCTTGCATTGCGAGGAAACAACAATAATAATAATGAAGCAGATAAAAGAACATCCACCAACAAAACATCCAACAATTATTTCAACATTACAGAAAAAGTCACAAAAAGTACAAGTCTGAACATAAGGCCTAAAGCATGGCCGAAACAAAACTAAAGAGATAGGTGCTACGCACCGAAACCTAATCAACAACTACTGAAACAACTACTAAAAAAGACTCCACATGAGTCTAGGACTGGTCACCAGTGTCCTCGAACTCAGTCTCTGCATGGACCTCAAACTCAGCATCAACAAACTGCTCGTCCTCTGCTACCTGCTCTGTCTCAAAACCTGACATGTGACACCCAAAGAGAAAAGGGCACATGTCAGCAAAAGTCTCCCAAGAAAGCGGAGGACTTTTGTGCAAGGATATAATAAACTGAAACAACTAACAGTTCTAATATAATGAGATGATATGACATTTTAAGGATGCAGTAATTTTAATATGACATGAAGCATGCAAATACAAGTAACAGAAACACGAAACACTATCAATTCACTTTGTGCACAGGGTTTATGCCTTACAGCTGAAGTGGCCGTACGGGCACACTTCTACGCTGAGTGGTCCTTAACCTTACCCCTCCACGTGTATCGAGCCAGGGTTTCCCAAGTATGTGAACTCGCTTCTGGATCACGAGCCAGGAAGTGTATTTGGTTTGGCATAGGGTTATGCCCGCAAGAGTAGGTGCCTAGCCTCAATAGCAACAATATTTGTAGCGTGTGCTACTCAATCACGAAGAAACATATGATGCATGACATGACATGGGATGAGCAGTTAAAGTACGTACCGTTAATTGTAAATTAAACATGACATGTCAGCATGAACGGAAGCAAGTAAAAGGGTCGGATCTAGCTTCGTTGTCAAGCTAGATTAAGAGTGGTGTCGAATCTAGTTTCATTGTCAAACTAGATCAAAAGTATCGTCTAGGCAGCTATCATTTCACTGCCTAGTCTCTTTTACGCTAACACACAAATTGGCCTAAAATGTGGCCTAAAACATTTACTGGCAAGTATCACTTGCCTGCACAACCAAGCTGAAGTCACGATCAACCAGAGTCCAAACTACCTACGTGTTCAGATCGCAGTCCAGCCTACATTCCAATTTGTTAATCTTGATTAGTGAATCACAACCATCAGAAATTACCAATTTTAGTTGATTAACAGGCAAGTGGTGATTCCTATGGGGCAGATCTTACCTCAACACGACGAGAGAGCTACTCCGACGTCGGGTAGCGACGTCAGGGGTTGGATTCCTAAAGTGCATACGGTATGGAATGACGGATACTCTGTGATAAATCACGTGCACGAATGAGTTCGTTACGACGGAACTAGAATTTATTAGGCAACATAAGACGTCTAATGAACCAATTTCGACGGAACTAGAATTTATTAGGCAACCTAAGACGTCTAATTTTAATTAGGTTTTCTAATCCAAGATAGGTGACACATCAATATTAATGATCATAGAAATTACTAACATGATAATAACGTCACGTTGCTAGTACGACAATTAAACAACAATTATAAAAACTACCTAGGCTAACACGTTAACTAAAAGTCGTCTAAACTAGTTATTAACCCAATGATCATCATTAACATCGTTATAACAATGTTACTAATAGATCAAGATCAATTAATAGTCTACAAAATTATAGGCAAGCTAATCTTAGGGTAACAAAAGAACGTTCACTAACCGTTGTGAAGAAGGGATCCCAAGAAGCTATTGGGGAATCGACGCGAGTTGTCTACGGCTAGGAGAACATCATCACGTAAGGACAGCGACTAGGGGAGGCAGTATCACGTTGCTGCGGCCAAGAAAATCTACTGCCGTGGTCAGAGGAGGTCGTTACCAGCGTCGGGGATCTCGCTGCCGCTGTCTGGGCTTGGCAACGTCGGAGACAGCATGGGGCAGGGCTTACGGTGGTCGTGACGACGCTGGAGACGAAGCGACTGCGAGCGACGGTGCCTGACGTCGCTGTGGGGCTGCTACACCGGCAGGGAAGTCGGATAGATGGCAACTGCGGCGGCGGCAGTGGCAGTTGACAGCCGCTGCTGATGCTTCTTCTTCTTCTTCCTGCGCGCGGGGCGCTGCTGCTGCGCTGGGCAGATCTTGGTCGGATGCCGGCGGGGGGTTGGCAGCTAGGGCAATGCGGAGATGGGTCGGAGAGCGTCTGAAGGTTGGGGAGAAGAAGTTACGGCACTGGAGAAAGTCGCGTGTTCTATCGCGTGGAGGAGAAGAATGAATATGGGCGGCACTGTTTCAATCCCCTAGGGTTTATTTAAATAGTGGGGGCTGAGGCAGCACATGGCTAGCTACGGTTAGGTTAAAAAAATTTGTTTTTAACAAATACCCAATAGATCCCTCTCTAACTCTCTCTTGGGTGTGTGCGGCTGATTCGGAGTGAATATTGCATATTTAACCCCCTTATTAGTCCTATTTTGTGCCCATATGATGCTTAATTTATCTCTAATACATTCGTAATTTTCTCATCATCATTTATTAGAGAAATTACTCTATTTGTGCACAAAATGTGAATTTAATTGTGTATTTTTGCTTTTTTATATTTTTCCTAGCATCGTCTCGATCTCACGATTCCAACGACTATTTATTTGTATTTTTCTGAGATCTGTGCTAATTTCTATGAATTTTTGAATGCAGAATACCATTTATTGGAAAATAATTAATTGCGCACGAATCTTGGCGCGCCACGCGGCGCGATCTCAGCGACTCCCGCCCAGATCCAACGGCGCTGCTGCAACAACCATATACGGGCGACGTGGCTTATTTTCAGCCGTCCGATCGAGATCCCACGGCAGCTGCGAAGCGGAGACGAGTGGCGAAGTGGCCGAATCCCAACCGTCCGATCACGATCTAACGGACCTAGTTCGCCCCGCGTTCTGAAATCAAGCAGCGACGTGGCATCGTCTCGGCGGTTGATTTGCGATCCAACGGCCCACATCCTCGTTCCAATGCAGCGAAAAAGCGGCGATGTGGCGAAACATGGACCGCGCGATCGCGATCCTACGGTCGACATTTAATCCGAGCAGCGTTCGAAGATGAAGGCGGATGCGGGTGCGATCGAAGTTCAGCCCGTTAAGGCTGCCACGCGTCACTCCCTCACTTAATCCCGCGGTGATCGGACGGCCACAAATCCAAGCGGCAGCGGGTGCGGGGTTTAAGTGATATGTGTACGGGTTTGAACCAGTTAAGCCCCCAAAACCCGCAATGCTAATATATAAGCGTATTTCTAGGGTTTTGGGGGTATTCTGGCGTATTTTGGGACTTTTGGAGCGGCTACTGTGCGTATTTCTCCAGGGGAAAATTCTGAAAAATTCCAGAGGCTATTCTTCCTATTCTAAAGGAGTTTTGGGCTTTAAAGAGGAGATTTGGTGATAAATTCTTGAACTTATACCCCGTATTTGGTGTATTTCTTTGTATTTTGGCTATTATAATGATGTATTTGGCTATGAAATCTGATTTTCTTTTCACCATGCGTGGCTAATCTCCTTGTGCTATGGTTGTGATGTAATTAGGAGTATTTATTTGATGAATTTCATGTCTTTAGCCCTATTTTCATGTCAAAATCACCCGTAACATTGATTTCTACAACGTATTTGTTGGGTATTTGCTTATTGTCGATATCATTTACATCCCGTATGGCTAGGCCCTGACAAGGCTAGCCAATTTATGTTCACTAATCTGAACTTATTGTTGCATTTATCGTTTAATGAAATCAATGTTGCTAGTGATGCGTATACGGCCACTTTGACTAGTTTTCATCGTTTCATCTTCCGACGTCTTCGCGCCCTGACCGGACGAAGTGTTGAGCTATATAAAAGACGTGATATTTCAGCGATTATTATCTCCTAATGAAATCACAACTGTAGCACATCTACTTCATATGTGTTGGTGTTGACGTAGTTAGTGTGTCGTAATTATTGATGCTTATATCTTTTCGCCCTATTTGCACTTGATTAATTCTTTGGCACGTTTTCATACGCTTGATCGCCATACTTTCCGACGTTCTCGTGCCTTGACCGGACGAAACGTTGAGTTATAGAAAAGGTATTGATATTCATTGATTGCACACACCCTAACGAAATCAAACCCAACACAAACTCCCCATACTTGTACCCCTACCAAAGTCACCGTAAATATCGTAGGATTTTCATTTCTTATTCCATACTCTTGGTCCTATATCTTCGTGTTTGATAGGTGGTTGGCTAACATCGTATTATTACTCTTTTCAGATTGACGATCGTAGTTTTGCAGGTCAGTTGTCCCGTGGATTCGATACCTGGACTCACCAGGATATTACTTGCACGATCTCCTGCGCTTGGGAGTAGTTCTCACATCATTTGAGACGAGGCAAGTTTTTGGCGCCGTTGCCGGGGATCGAACCCGGGTCACCCGCGTGACAGGCGGGAATACTCACCACTAGGATTTAGGTCTAAGACTAATAAGGAATTATTAGAAATATAATTTAGGATTTTGAAATATTATTAATAATGGGATTAGTAATTAATGGGTTAAGCTATAGTTAATAGGGAAAAGTGAAAGTGGGTCAAACGGAGCCCTAAAATCATGAGAAAAAAATACTGGGGCAACCGTGTCGACGAGAGAAACGAAACTAAGAAGACCGATCACGAGTTGGGCGGCGAAAAACGAAACTAAAAATAAAAAGGTCTCACGACAAAAATGAAAATCACGACGCCTCATCAAACTAAGTCAAATTGTGGAAGAACAACCCGTGAAATGTCGTTCCAAAATAATTCCACAAATTTATACTCTTCGAGAGGGTCACAACGGCATATCACATCATAGGGTTCAGATACAAGAAAGGTCTAAAATAAATACGTGTACGAACAAAAGTACGCGCACGAAGAAAGTACGATCGAAAACCGACCGTGACAAACGTGCTTCGTCCTGTCACCTTTGATGTAGCTACCTCGTAGTTGAGCTATGCAGGCTGCATTGTCTTCGACCATGGTGGTTGGTTCAAGGTCGTCTGTCTTCAGGCCGGTCGTCACTAAGATGTGGTGAATGATTAAATGTAGTCAAAAACATTCTCTGCTAGTTTCATGGATCGCAAATGAGTTCGGAGTGGTTGGATGAGGTTGTTGTCGAGGTCTGTTTCATAGATCTCCATGAAATGGCTGTTCCATCGTAAGTGAATACGAAACCAGTCTAGGACTTTGCGGTGTGGGGATCTGATCTGTATTCTGCATCTGTAAAACCAACTAAGTTGGATGATACGCCTTTCTGGTAGTATAGTTCCAGGTCACCTGACCCTTGGAGGTAGCGCAGAAGGTGCTTCACTCTTTCCAGTGGCGCTTTATGGGTGCTGAAGTGTATATGGCTAATAGGTTGATTGCGAACGCTATATCGGGATGCGTGCAGTTTTTCAGATAGAGAAGTGCTCCAATGGCATTTAGGTAAGGTACTTCAGGACCAAGTGTTTCCTCCCCCTCTTCTAGCGGACGAAAGGGGTCTTTATCAACATCCAATGATCTGACGACCATTGGTGTACTCAGCGGGTGACATTTGTACATTTAGAAAATTTTCAGCAATTTCCTTGTGTAAGTGGATTGATGTAACATGATTCCTCCGCTAAGGTGTTCAATTTGTAAGCCAATGCAGTATTTGGCTTTGCCAAGGTCTTTCATCTCAAAAGTCTGTGTAAGGCTTTTGGATATCTCAGATATCTCTTCGGTAGATCCTATGAGGTTTAAATCGTCTACGTAGACGACAATGATTACAAATCTGGTTCCATTTACTCTTATGAAGATGTACGGGCAAACTTCATTATTGGTGAATCCTTGTTGCACGAGGAATTCACTGAGTCTGTTATACCACATTCTTCCTGATTGTTTTAGACCATACAGTGATCTTTGGAGTTTGACCGAATAGACGTCCCAAGGTCTATTTGTCATTTTTGTTGGCAGTTTATAACCATCCAAAAGTCTCATATATATGTCTTTATCTATATTACCACATAGGTATGAAGTCACAATTTCAATGAGCTGCATATCTAGTCTTCCGTAGCTGTTGAGTTAATTATAAATCGGAAAGTGATCGCATCCATAACCGGAGAGTATGTATCATCATAATCTATTCCTGGTCGTTGGGAAAAGTCTTGTGCAACAAGGCGTGCTTTGTAGCGTACGATCTGATTATTTTCGTTTTTCTTTCTTACAAATACCTATTTATATCCCACAAGTTTTATACCTTTTGGTGTTGGGACCACAAGTCCGAATACTTTGCGTTTTAAGAGTGAGTCCAGCTCTACCCCTATTGCCTCGTTCCATTTTGGACAATCCTCTTTGTGTTTACATTCTGCTAGAGAGCGTGGATCGATATCATCGTCATATTCAGTGACGTGATTAGCAATAACGAACGCAAAGTCGTCATCGATGACAGTGCTTTTTCTGTCCAGTACCTCCCCAGTACGTACATAATTTAATGATATTTCTCCTATGTTTTCCTCTTTTGGGGATTTTAGGAGGGGAGAGGTATTTGGGCTGAGCTTAACATCCTGTGATGGTATCGTTACATTTTCTCCAGGAGTTTTCCTCTTTCGAGGGAACTTATCATTGGAGCCTGGGGGTCATCCTCTTTTTTGTTGAGGTACGGCCGCTTCTGCTGCAGGTGGATTGCATCCATCTTTGGGTATGTCAATCCTAGCTGGCGTGTTTGCAGCAGGGACGTGTGATCTGACAATCTTCTGATTGTTAGTGAATTTGTTCGGCAGTATGTGAACTGTATTTCTGTATTTTGTATTTGGAGGATCTTCAGGATCACATCTTCACATTGGTTTGTACGCGGATCAAAGTGGGATAAAGTTTTGGTATCCCATGAAATGGTCTTTGAAGCTTCAGGTTTCTTAGTATTTAAGCCTAGTTTGGGAAAGGTATTTTCGTCAAACTCACAGTCTTCTAAACGTGCCTTAAAAGCGTCCCCCGTTAAGGGTTCCAGATATCTAATGAACGATGGTGAGTCGAACCTTATGTAGATACATAGGCGACGTTGAGGACACATCGTTGTCCTCTACGATGGTGTGATGGGGACATAGACCGCGCATCCAAATGTCCTCAAGTGAGAGATATTTGGTGGAGATCCATATGTGAGTTGCATCGGAGAATAAGTTTGACTACCAAATGGTCGTAATCTTATTAGCGATGCAGCATGCAAGATTGCAAGCCCACATACAGTCATAGGCATTTGGGATTGCATTAGCAATGGACGAGCGATCCATTGTAGTCTCTTTATAAGAGATTCAGTTAACCCGTTCTGGGTGTAAACACGAGCTACATGATGTTCAACTTCAATGCCAGTTGCTTGGCAGTAGTCTAGAAAGAATTGTGATGTGAATTCTCCAGCATTATCCAGACATATTTTCTTAATCTGGTTATCAGGGAAATGTGCCTGTAATTTAATGATTTGTTCTAGTATCTTTGCAAATGCTATGTTGCGGGTGTACAGTAGGCACACATATGACCATTTATAAGATGCATCCATCAGTACCATAAAGTACCGGAATGGACCACTTGAGGGGTGAATATGCCTGCAAATGTCTCCATTTATTCTTTCCAAGAAGTTAGGAGACTCTGAGTCCACTTTAAGTGGTGATGGCCTCGTAATCAATTTACCTTTGTAACAATGGGACAAGTAAAATCACCCTTTTGAAGTAACTTCATCCTTTTGAAGTAACTTCAGGTTCTTCAAATTATGGCCATGGAACTGTGATATGATGTGGTGCATCATTGCCGATCCGGTGTGTCTAAGTCTATAATGCCAGAGTTGGAATTCTGGTTGATTTTTACACTTCTGGTGCTCAATTATATTAGCTTCCATTGCTCGAATCATTGTATGATAGAGACCCGATGGGAGTCCCTCGAAATGCTCAACGATGGTTTTAGAACTGTTTTTTAGAGTCGTTACATATAAGTATTCTTTGTCATGTTTGTCCACCGTTTCTAGGTGGTACCCATTTAGACGGATGTTTCTGAAACTTAGTAAGTTTCTGTGCAAGCTTGGAGAGTAGAGAGCATCTTTTATTAAGATATGTGTTTTATTAGGGAGCAAGATGTTTGCTTCCCCTTATCCTTCAATTATACTTGATGGACCGGAAATACTATTTACGGTGCCACCTGGTTGATGCTTTGAAAAAAGCAAATGTCGTGAAGGATTGTGTGCATAGAAGCACTGTCCATTAGGCATTTATAATCCATCTAAAGCAAGAAAGAAGAAAAGTATAGCAATATAAGGCACAAATAAGCTAATTTCATTCAAATGTCTGAAAATAAAGTAACATGCTGAAAGAAAACAAACATCTAGAAAGGAAATTGTTTTTCAACTACATAAGATTGCAGAAATAGATAAAGCATCAGTCTAGCAGATAGTCGTTCAAGAAATCCTCGGCGAAGAACTGAGTTAGAGCCAGGTCTTTATGTTCCACCAGGTTTGTTTCAGCAGGCTTCTGGCTAGCTTGGTACAAGTCCTGGAGGTGGCATGGAGGGCGACAATTACTGGACCAGTGTCCAGTCATGCCACATCTGTGGTATTTGTCTTTCCCAGTCTTTCCTGGGGCATATGTCTGATCGGTGTCCTTCCTCTTCCACATATTTTTCTTTTTCCCCTCAATATTAGTCTTTGGAGGGGGACCTCTAGCCTGCTTCTTCATTGCTTTTCTCTTCTCGGTCTGCGCCAGCAGGGTGCAAGTTATGGTAGCCAGCAAAAGGTCTCTGTTCTGTTCTGCCATCAGAAGGCATGAGAGAAATTCTAAGTATTTCGTGAATTTCCGTTCACGATATTGTTGCATGAGGATAACATCCTTCTCATAGAAGGTGTATAAGTCTTCTCCAACATGCGTTCGTCTGTCACTCTTTCACCACACAACTTCAGGCATGAGGTGATGCTGAATAATGCCGAGTTGTACTCGGCATTGGGCTTGACGTCCTGTTGACGGAGGTTCTCCCATTCGTAGCACGCTCGAGGAAGGATAACATCGTTTTGATGTTTTTATCGATCCTCGAGTGCAGACCATAACTCGCATGAGTCTTTCACTGTGAGATATTCGGCCTTTAGGGTCCGATCAATATGGCGTCTGATATAGATAATGGCTTTCGCCTTATCTATATCAGACACTTCATCTCCTTCAGTAATGGCTTGACTCAAGCCCTATGAGCGCAGATGGAATTTAATATCCAACTGCCAGCTCAAGTAAGTCTTGCCTATAGCTTCAAATACATCGAAGTCGACGTTTGCTATCTTTGCCATTTATCTAAGCATGTTAAACAAGCAATAATTAAATATTTGAAAAGAAATAAATAATCATGCAATTCAGACACAGATATTTTTTGTGTGGATTGGTTAGTCACCGTTTTCAAAGTACAAAATAAAGTCCATAAACAGTCCCATTAAAAAGAAAATACAACTTGGGAACCCACATGGGGCCCCTTTTCTTCTGGAAGTAGATCTTCATTTCCATGGGACATGCGCCAGTCTTGGAATTTTTACTATTTTAATCTTCACTACAATTTCTCTTAAAAGAAATAAAAATGCGAGGAAAATAAATGGTGACAAATATCTGATCCAAAACCACAACAAATTATCAGACATTCGTTGCAGAAACATTAATAATGCAGCAAGCATTCATTTATTCATCACATGCATGTAGTATGTTTAATCGCAAATAAATTCATGCTACGGGCAATGAAAATATGCAACATCATAGGCATTTTAATGGAATAAAATATTTATGTTTAATAATTAATTGGACCACATAGAAACGTCATTACCTGTTAGGTTAGTTGACTAACGATAGAGCGGTCTCAGGATCCTCATAATTATTAAACATGAAAAATAATAATATAATCCAATATGAAAAATACAATTGATGAAGAATTAACATAGAATGGACCAAAATTAATTTAAAAAATGGATCAAGAATTTACTGTAAGCCCCTGATTAGTTTCCGTAATTGTCATTTGTTAAAAAAATTCGGAAAACCCCTAATTAGGGTTTTGCAACGACAAGCCGCAGGCAGGGCGGGCGGGGGGCGCGTAGGGAGCGGCTGCAGGTAGCAGGCGGGCTACGTGCTTGGTGGGCGCGTGCGGCAAGGCGCGCGGGGGGCGCGCGCCGACGACGACAGGCCGCCCAGCGAGCACGCGCGGCGGGCGGTAACAGGCAGCCCGACGGGCGCGCAGGGGCACGCGCAGGCGATACGTGTGGCGGGCTCGCGAGGGCGGCGACAGGCCCTACGAGGGCATGTGCACAGGGAGGGGCGACAATCCCTCTAGATCCATAGATTTAAAAAAACATATTTTTATTGTAAAAATACAATTTTTAATCTTTGAATCAACGTTCTTTATCGTAAAAACTTGATTTTTAATGCTTAAACATTGAATTTTGGTCCAAAAATGATTTTAAAACTGTTTTAATATAGATCTGTGTTTTAAAATAGGATTTTTCTTTAATATCTAATCAGAAACAGAGATTTCTATCAGATCTAATAGAAAATACACATATTCATCATCATCATGCGCATGAAATATCGGATCTAGTAAACAAAGATGATTACCTCTAGATCCTACCCGCCGGATCTAGCGAAGTTTGGAGAAGGAAGCCCAATCCGCGTCCTCGCGATTCGTCCGTCAGCAGAGGTTCGGCTCAGCAAATGAGCGTGCTGATAACGTGTTATGAAGGTGACGGTTACTGAACCCGCAACCCTATATTTATAGGAAAAGATTACATAATGGGTGAATACCCTAAACACTAGTGGGCTCCATATGTGCCTACAAAAGCCCATTCATAACACTTCTTACTATTTTATAAGCTCAAAATTAATCTGTACTTATCATGTTTCGATAAAACCTCTAACGTCTACTAACAAAAAATTGAATTGATGAAATTAACCACACTTGTCCCCTCTCCACTTTTCTTAATGCTCCGCTCTCGCTTTTCCTCTCTCATCCCCCCTTCTCCTCGACATGGCATCGACCTTTGTAATGGCCTATTTTTTAAGCCCAAAGGCCCACAAGCCCAAAGGCTCACTAGCCTTCCCCTTTTTAATTAAACCCCACTCTTTTTTCTCTCATAACCCATTCACGCACGCAACGAACCCAACCCGATCTTTTCCTTCACTTCATTCCTTTCGCTCGACCACAGCGAGCGGCCCAACTTCTCTCATTCGACTCATTCGCCCGAGCCCAGCGAAACCCCCGACGCGTCCTCTCGTTCGATCCTCTCGCGAGCGGCGATAACCTAGCGACGATTGTTAGGGTTTTTGAAACCCTATATTATTTGATGACGCACGAGTCCTTCGTAAGAGATCCCGATGATTTCGGGTCCACGATTCCTTGCGCGATAAATATTTTCACTCTCATTTCTTATTTATATGAGATGTTTCTAGGGTTTTGATATGCAGAAAATTATCTTCTCCCTTTCAAAAAACTTTCGATTTTGCTTCTAGGCTTTTCGATTTTTCTTTGGGGGCTTCGGTGTTGCTCATTTGGTTTCGGTTTTACCTGGGACTCTCGGATTTCTTAATTTTCTTGCGTAAACTCCATTTCAGGTACATTCAATCCCTAAGCTTTTAATTATTTATTTTCTGAAATGAAAGTGATGATTCATGCAAATTTAGCGAGGATTACCCCTCCGATGAATTATTTATTGGCATTCTTTCTGATTCCCTTGCATGAAGATGACCAAGAAAAGACTACTTTCACATGTCCTTATGGCACATATACCTACCGGAGAATGCCCTTCGGACTTTGTAATGCCCCCGCCACCTTTCAAAGGTGCATGACGTCCATCTTTTCTGATTAAATTGAAAACATTATGGAAGTGTTCATGGATGATTTTTCTGTCTATAGTAGCGAGTTTGACTCATGTCTAGCCAATCTTACTAAAGTCCTTAAAAGATACCAACAAAATAATCTTACTCTTAACTGGGAAAAATGCCATTTTATGGTCACCGATGGGATTGTTCTTGGGCATCTTGTTTCATCTAGAGGGATTGAGGTTAATAAAGCGAAAATTGAGGTAATCGAGAAACTCCCTCCTCCTATTAATGTTAAGGGCATTAGGGGATATCTTGGTCATGCGGGGTTTTATCGCCGCTTTATCAAGGATTTTGCCCTAATTGCCCGTCCTCTTACTTCCTTACTTGCTAAAGATGCTCCATTTTTCTTTTAAGGAGAGTGCTTGCAAGCCTTTAATACACTAAAGGAAGCCCTCATTTTCGCACCCATCATACAACCGCCAGACTGGAATCTTCCTTTCGAGCTTATGTGCGACGCTAGTGACCAAGCAATTGGGGCAGTACTAGGACAAAGGAAGGACAAAAAGCTTCATGCTATATTTTATGCAAGCAAAACTTTGGATGAAGCACAAAAGAATTACACTACCACTTAAAAAGAGCTCTTGGCGGTTGTCTACTCTATTGAGAAGTTTCGCTCCTACCTCCTTCGATCCAAAGTGATTGTGCACACCGATCATGCAGTATTGAAGTATCTACTAAGCAAAAAAGAGGCCAAGCCGAGACTAATAAGATGGATACTATTATTGCAAGAATTTGACTTGGAAATTAGAGACAAGAAAAGCACGGACAACGTTGTGGCAGACCACTTGTCTAGGCTTGTTCGTGACGAGAAGGATGAAAGCCCACCGATTGATGACACTTTTGCTGACGAGAGGCTATTTACCATTAGACCCGGAGAGGTGCCTTGGTATGCGGATTATGTGAACTATTTGGCATGCGGGATAAAACCATGCGGGATGGCCACACAACAAAAGAGGAGGTTCATGCATGAAGTCCGCAACTATTTCTGGGAAGACCAGTATCTCTTCAAGATATGCAAGGACGGGATTATATGGAGGTGTGTTTCCAAAGGAGGAGGACACATCTATCATTTTGCATTGCCATGATATGCCTTGCGGGGGACATCACGCCGCCTCTAAAACCACCGCAAAGATATTGCAGTGCGGGTTCTTTTGGCCGACCATGTTCAAAGACACACATGACTTCGTCAAGTTTTGCGATAGATGTCAATGGACGGGAAATATTTCGAAACGGAATGAAATGCCAATGAAACCCATTTTGGAAATTGAGCATTCGATTGTTGGGGAGTGGATTTCATGGGACATTTCCCATCAAGTAAGGGAAATAAGTATATTCTATTGGTCGTTGACTACGTCTCGAAGTGGGTGGAGGCCATTGCAACCCCAACAATTGATTCGAGGGTGGTATCGAAATTCTTCAAACAAAACATATTCCCGTGCTTCGGAGTGCCACGAACCTTGATAAGTGATGGAGGAAGCCATTTTATAGAAAGCAAGTTCGAGACCATGCTAAAGAAGTATGGGATGAACCATAGAATCGGTATGGCATACCACCCTCAGACAAGTGGACAAGTGGAAGTGACAAACCGGGAAATCAAACAAATTCTAGAGAAGGCCGTCGAAAGATCTAGAAAGGATTGGTCCATGAAATTGAATGATGCATTATCGGCATATCGCACGGCCTTTCGCACTCCTATTGGCACCACCCCATACCGTCTTGTTTATGGGAAAGCTTGTCATTTGCCGGTAGAGTTGGAACATCGCGCATATTGGGCAATCAATACCTTGAATTATGACTACAAGAGCGCGACGTTGTGACGACTCCTAGACATCAATGAGCTTGACGAGATTAGACGGGACGCGTACGAGAGCTCTAGAATTTATAAGTAAAGAACGAGAATCCTCTATGATGCACACATCACCGTTATGGACATCAAGGTCAGAGACAAGGTCCTATTATTTAATTCTAGACTCTGACTCTTCCCGAAAAGCTAAGGTCACGATGGTCGGGACCTTTTACCATCCGGCACATACAACCGGGAGGGGCCTTCGAGCTAGAAAGAAAAGACGGTGCCACTTTCAAGGTGAATGGACAAAGGCTCAAGCATTATTCTGAGGAAGTCCCCACCAGGGAGGTAAATAGCATATACCTAATCAAGGGGTGGTCCATGATCTTTCATACCTTCTCGACGAGGTCATTGATGACGACATGCCATTCGCCATTAGAACTAAGCACGATGATGGATTTGAAGAGGGCCAATCTTCTAAAGATGGCGAGATGATGGGAGACCCATCGGATCATTCTATCATTGATGATAAAGACGACGCTGATGTCGCAAGAATTAGAGAGCTATGCAAGCTCTCCATGGCGAAAAATGAAAAGAAAGCTCCACCGGACAAGAAATTATCGTTGTTGGCAAAGAAAAAGAACGTGAAAAGCTCAAGCTTAGGGGACTCGTCCCCGATTACTACCCATGATGAGGGAGAGCCGAGGATGGCCTATGAACAT
The DNA here is from genome assembly GCA_030789695.1 of Scilla litardierei. Lineage (NCBI taxonomy): Eukaryota > Viridiplantae > Streptophyta > Magnoliopsida > Asparagales > Asparagaceae > Scilla > Scilla litardierei. The sequence continues at coordinate 116,020,053 of CM061130.1, forward strand.
CAATAATTAAATCCAAGTGGCCTTCCCGACAAATTTGACACGTGCATCTCACATGCGTCGAACATCGAGCATTAAACGAGTATCCTAAGGGGTCGAGCTCAAGACCTTAAACGAGCGCTTGTCGGGAGGCAACCTGACGGTTTAATATTATTTTTAGTTGAATTTTTCATTTCATTTTTGTTTTATATCTTTGTTAGAGTTTAGAGTCAAGTGTCGATGAAATTCCTGACAACGGGCTCTATTTTTCATGACAGTAGATGGAGAACAAGGAATCATTTGAATAGAGGATGACCATGGCAAAGGAGAGTGCTCCAGGAATGTGCTCAGGCCTCAGGAGGAGGAAGGAACTGACAAGGAGACGAAAAACAGAAAGTGGAGCAAAAATAGAGGTTGGAGCTGAAAACAGCAGGCCACTCGGCCGAGTGAATCAGACATTTTTAGCACTTAAAAGTGCCGAATGACCTTTGTCTACTCAGCCGAGTAGTAAGATGTACTTGTCCGAGTCGTAACTTTTGCGAGAAATTTCGAAAATTTTCTAAAACTATGCCATTCGGCCGAGTGTACGCGTCACTCGGCCGAGTGACTTATCCCTTATAAACCAAGCGACGCGGGCTCAAATCCCGAAACTCAAAAATTTTCCCAAATTTTCCCCGAGAGCTCTGTCTTCCCCCGTACTTGCCCGAACAACCCTACCCCTCGCCCGAGCCGCACCGCCCTCGCCCGAGCCGCACCGCCCATCGCTGACCATCGCCGCCAACTCCCAGCGCCGGTGCCGCTCCCCCTCTGCCGTACGTCCCCCGATTTCGCCCAAAATCCCTATTTTTCTCCACTTCCCCAATTCGTAAGCCCAACCACGCCCCAAATCAAAATTGATCTATATATATCTATTATCTCTGATCTTACCCCATACTTATTGATATACATTGTTAATTTGTGAATTTTTGTTTCAGGCTAGCTTGGGGGAGATTCAGGGCGGATTTGAAGCTTCTCGGAGGAGGCAATTCTCTGCACGCACCCACCGCTTGCTCTCACATTGTGTTCGGGTACACTCGTTCCTTATTTACAGCACTTCGCATTTGGGTGGAAACTTTTCGCGGCTCACATGCCGCGCCGCACTAGGTCACGCACGCGGGCGCCTTCCTCGAAGCGGAAGAGGACCAGCGAGCCTGGCTCCTCTTCCGCTAGAGCAGACTTCCCTCCACCTATCCCGCCACCACCCACACTTCCGACCCTACCGCACCTATCCCACCACCGGCACAACCCGCCCCCGCCTTCGACACGATGGGGATTAAGTGCAGATATGACGCACACCACGCCAGATTTGAGCGTATCTCCCATCGTTCGATCGTACCCTCTAGGTTTGCGCACCTTGTAGATTTCGAGCGCCTAGGGGTACTGGAGGACCTACTCCAGTTGTATGACAACGTGGAGTGGCGTGACTTTTTGTCGGTGTCGGCGGACACCTATATCCGTCCGATACTAGAGGTTCTAAGTTCTATAGCTAGGACTCCTGGGGGTTGCTCTTTTCGACTGATAGATCGCGAGTGTGAGGTCACTCTCGACATGCTCCGAGCCTACTTTCAGTGACCCCCAGTCCCGGACCCAGACCGAGCATATAGTCCCATGCGCATCCCCCCGCCGTTATTTGACACACACGCCTTCTGGACACGTATCACGGGATCACCTCTCACCTTTGACCCTAGCCGGGCCAAGGCCTCCGCTATCCTCCACCCATGCCTTCGCATTGCACAGCGCCTCATGGCGACCACTTTCTTAGCGAGGTATGAGCCGGGGACGATGTCGACGCCGGAGCTCTACATGCTCTACGCGATGACTCAATCGAGGGCCTTCGAGAGGGGTGGAGACGTCTTACTCCCCGCCATTGATATTGATATAGCTAGTTGGTATTTAGACCGTATCGTTATTTCTGTCGGTGCTAGGATGCCTATCTGTTGCGGCGGTCTGATTACTCTTCTGGCTCCCATGTGTGAAGTGGACCTTCCAGCTGGTTTGCTTAGACCCCCAGGCCCCACTTCCCTTTCCATAGATGTTATGGCATGGATGAGGATGGTTCGTCCTCACGGTCAGCACCACTGGGTATGGCTGCACGGTCCTTTTGGCGCTGATTACATGATCCTCCCGAGCCCCGCTCGGACTCATATTGGACCCATATGAGGGGAGTGGATTCTGACGATGGATCTCCTCATCCCTACTGCGTACGTGCTAGAGCCTGAGGGTGCTCAGCAGGAGCCCCTCCTTCCACCTCTGGTCCCGGAGATACCTCATCATGCACCTGATTTGTCTGCACCTCCCGACACCTCTGTCCACACCTCTGTCCGTGTCAGGAATACACTTGCTGAGTCCACCACCACCACCACCATTGTGCCGATATACATTGATCCCATTTCTGCTGTGAGACCTGGGCGTCCCACCACCATTATTGAGAGCGGCGAGCCCTCTTTTACCTCCGCAGTGGAGACCTTTCCTCTTTCTTATTCTCGACCCCTTGGGAGTCATTTTCTGCACACTTCTCAGCCTCCCCAGCTGTCGACACTTCCGTCTCCACTGCAGCTGTCTTCTCCGAGAGTGTCGTGACTTCTGTCCCCATTTCTGTGTCACCGACCTCTCTGACCTCCTCGCCCTCTGTCACCGTTTCAGCTTCTGCTGATGCTCCTTCTTCCTCGACCATTCCTGCGTCTCAGCCCCCAAAGAGGTTGAGCGAGTCCTAGTGAGCACAGCACCACAGCGCCACCCTGTTGTTGCACCTGTTATTTACGGTAGCCGTGCGAGACGGCCCCGTTCCTCATGTTCAACCCTATGCTCCACCGCCCCCGCCACCCTAGTTCAGCACCTGCGTGCTCTAGAGGGGACAGTTAGTGGACTCAGAGGAGATTTTCGGGCTCACTCCGCTACCGTCACGGCTGTACAGTCTCGCGTCGCTTTACTTCCTGGTATTCAGGCTAGCCTGAACCAGATTCTTACGCAACTGTCACAGCCGCCACCTGCCACCACCCGTGCCACCACCCAGCAGCCCCCTACCACCACCACCACAGGACGGTGCTGGTGCTCCACCACCCACTTAGGCACACACTGGATGCCTCTCATACTTTTGATGTTGTTATGATGGATATCTTCTGCCTGCTGATTTTGCACCCCTCCTCCACACACGTTTTTGGTCACATTTTGCTCATACTTGTCTATATCATTTTGGGAGAGAGGATGTATCTTTGGGGACACTTATATTGTGACATCTTGATCTCTGCATGCACCACTTGCATCTATGCATACATCATTTGCATGCCCATCTCACTTTCTTTTATTAACACCCTTATCATGCATGCATCCTCACCCGCCCCACCCATATCATTTTTCTCAGTGTGCCACACTTTGCACATTGAGGACACTATGCCGTTTAGCTTGGGAGAGTGAGTGTCTCACGCACTTTTTATTTTCTTCATTTTCACTTTTATTTTTTCCACCCTTCTTTATTTTACACTTGTTTTCACCCAGTTTTTTATTTTTTTCAATGCATCACGTTTTCTTACTTCTTGTGTGTGCTGCATATGTATAGTAGATCTTACTTTTCTTTTTTCCTTATTTCCTTTAGCCTTTTTTGCTAGAGATGAATTTTCTGTGATGACGACGACGTGGTATTAGCTTATCTCTATATGCATATTATCTTGTCATGCCATCGTTTTTATTTCAGATATCATATGCCATGCTTGCTATGCATTCGAGATAGTAACCCGCACCTTCATTATATGAATGTGAATGAAATTCTACTATTAGCTGAGTCTGATGATTTATATTGTATACTCTTCGTAGAAAACACACCAAGCTTCACACATTGATTGCTTAAATTTGGAGTACCGCTTTGTTGCCTTATATCACTTCTTATTGCATGAAAACTGTACGCTTCACTTTCAGGTTGATTGAATGTATGCTATATTGATAAAACCGGATTAGTTTACTTTCTGAGATCAAACTGTGTAGATTACATTACTCTGCTGAAAGTTGTCGTGCACATTCTATAGAGTGAACTGAACGTTGCATATTTTTCCTTCTCCACATATCTTGAGCATTATTTCTATACTTAAAATCATTGGTGAATCTCCCTTTAGCGAATCTTATATTGGCATATCCCCCTTGCTATAAAAGTCCATGCTCCAACACCCCAAAATCAAAAAGAAGAAAAACATACATGCATATCTCTCTATCTTTTGATTTGGGATCCTTATTGTCTATATTGATTGAAAAAAAGAAAAAAAAAGAGAAAAGAAGTACATATATGATCCCATTTCATTTCTTTTCCTTTCTTCCCTCTTTTTCTTTTGTTATTGGAGCTTCAAAATGGGGAAAAACTTATTGTTAAATTTGATGCCACCACGCTTATAGATAAGCTTAGGGGAGAGGATCCAATGATGTGAGAGAGAGTGGCTACTTGTCTGTGCATGACAACCTAAGCTAGGTAATCTTCTATACTCAGTGAGATTACTAAAGTATTACGAAATCCATGAATTGAGACTTGGCATGCATTTCATGAAAACCACTCCTTTCTATTCTTATTGCTTCATATTGTATGATACCTCTTATACTCCAAATAGAAAACAATCAATTGAAAAGTGTGTGGTCTATGATTCTGTATATTGCTTTAGATGCTTCATACGATGTTAATTCTAGAATGATTTCATATTTCATATCGTTTTGATATTCTTAGGTTTCTATATTGAATGCATCCCTTTATGATCATGATAACGAGATAAAAATCTTTCGCATGTTTTTGTTCACCGTATACTATTTGAGTAAGCAAGTCTATGCCCTGAGGAAATGATCTAGCACCACTTCATTTTTCTTTTCTATCTTCTTCTTCCTTTTTCCTTATTTTTACCTGTCGGGTTCGCCTTTTACTCATCTTCCTCGAGGACGAGTAAGAGGTAAGCTTGGGGGATTTTGATCGCTCCTTATTTTACACCTTTTTTCTGCATGATTTTATGTCATTTCGATCGCCCATATTGCGTTTTCCACGATTATTCGACGATATCGCGTTGCTTTTCACTATTTCTTGTTTTTGTCTTATTTCAGGAGATATGAAGCGATCTGGAGCAAAAATGAGATCAAGGGACTTTCACGTGCACCGGAGCGTCGCCCACAGCTTATTTGAAGAGTTAGCAGCGCCAGAGGATAAGCGGAAAAGGAAGAAATTCAATAGAATCGACGAGGAGGAGAAGAAAAGAGCCCAGAAGCAGCTTACTCGACCGAACAGAAAGTTCACTCGGCCGAGTAACGAGCTGCGTTCAGCTGAGTGAAACGGTTACATAGTGCTGAATATTCAAAGTTCACTCGGCTGAGCAAGAAAGTCTACTCGGCCGAATGAAGAAGACCACTGGCCTGAGTGGTACATGGATTTTCTCTTCTGAGAAGCGGCCAAGTTACTGGAAATTTTGAGAAGCCTACTCGGCCGAGCAAGATTGCTTACTCGGCCGAGTAAAGAAGCCTACTCGCCCGAGTCAGACAGAGCGACAGACCCCCAATTTTCCCAGACTTTCTGTCTTTTATTGGGTCTGTCACTCGGCCGAGTGACATAGGTTACTCGGCCGAGTGACACAGTCCGACTGCTACGCAATTGGGATTTCTGGGCTGCGCAGGGGCAAATCTGTCAGGATTTTTTTGATGATTTTGGCTTGTATTTAAACCTAGTTTTATCCCTAGTTTTAGGATAGACTTCTATTATTTTTTGACGACTATTCCTTTTGTAAATCTCAGCTAAAGATCATAGGCGACAATTTTGTTTTGTTCTTTCTTGCTAAAACTCTTATTTTTATGAATTGTTTCTTCTCTACTATGAATTGTGATATGATCCATTACTTTATTTCTGAGATTTCCATGATGATTTGTGAGTAGTTTATTCGTTCTAGGGCATGTGGATGAACCTTATAGACCCGATCTTTGAATTGTGATGAATGAATTGAATTGTTGCTAGGATTGAAGTAAGGTTAGGTTGTGATTGATTTGTTACGAGTAGCTAGGAATTTCTATCAATTGGGATTTGCATGAGATTGGATTCCAATTGATGGGAAGGCCTAGATATTCGATTTAGGTTTATAATTGAGATTCTCTAGATTTGGTTTGCAAGAGATTGGGTCAAAGCTAGGATTTTTATTATAAATCTATACTAATATTCGTTTGCAAGAGATTGGACGAATACGAACTATCATAACCTAGATCGTAGCTCGAGTTTGCACGAGAGTGGGCTTGAGGTGCGATTGGACGATGATGTCGATCTTCACGCTAGTGGCTTAGGTTAGGGTTTGAACGAGAGTGGGCCCTAATCTAGGTTGCTATAGACCGGCAATAGCGCGAGAGTGTGAGCTTGGTTCTACATTAAGTTGCGACTAGTTCACCTACATTAAAGCTTTGCAACATTGATATTCATGAACCACAAGGATAAGAAACGGTCCGTAGCGGGGATTTCCTATCCCTAGACGTTTTATTATATTAAATTCTATTTGCTATTTGAACGATTGTGACATTACTATCCAGACTATTCTAATTCCATCGATAGCTAGGTGATCAAAGTAGGACACTGTCAATTGTCCTCACTGTGTTCGATACCCGCTCGCCACTACGCCATGCGCTTGCGGTAAAACTACAGTCATTTTTTGGGTGTATACTCGGGGCCGATCATCGGTACAGTTTGACCTTTATACTCGGCCCAGGGTAGCACCCCACGATCCAAGGTGGACTTCATGTTACACATCGTGCTCTCCCATTTATAAGTCAATAGTCTTTTAGATACTTGCTTAATTCTTACTGCCACTTAAATCATGACAGGTCTGTAGTGTTCCCTTATAGTTCTTTTCGTGTCTTTTAAATTCCTACAAAATAAATTAATTAACAGTTTAATATGGATTCAATCTACTTTATTAATGGTGGTTCAATTCCATCAGGTGATACCCAGCTTGAAGAGGAGGCTCCGTAGTACGAGGAGTCTGACTTCCCTGTTGAGGATGCGGATTTTTGAGCTTTTGTGTTATCAGGAGAGTTTGTACATTCCTTTCAGTTATTTTCTTTTAGTATTACTTAGTTAAACGGTTTTGTTTCCTTTCTGTTTTAGATCATGTAATTCATTTGAAGGTTGAATAAAATAAGTATTTCCTTTATCATTGTCTTAAATATTTTCTGTTTAAACTATATTGACTTCACTGTATCTGCAAGACCTGCAAAACTCTTGAGAGTGTGATGACACCCATGTCTGGGGCGTTACAAGTGGTGGCCCATGTAGGTCCACTTAACTACCTCGTGAACAGTATAGGATAAACAAGAAATATTTATAAGATAATCAAATTATTAAACTAACAACCACCCTTGAGAATGTCGAAGGTGTTTAACCGACGTACACTTACCACCGATGGAACAAATCCTGATACTGCCAACACAGAGATGGAGATGAATTTGAATGGGAATGGAAACCATATCACTAATGAAGATCCTGCCACCAACAATGCCAATCCTGAAGCTGGTCCCAATGGGAACGACGCTAGCAATGATGACAGTGTTGATACTGAACAACCTCCAATGGTGCACCAGAAATCTGATCGAGTGATGTGTCATTATATTCCACGTTTTATCTATATGATTACACGTCAAAATGATTGCTCAATTACATATTTCAAACGCTTTTACACTCATAATTGGAACTATTGTACTTTAAGAGTGTTTGGTTGCATTTCAGGGATTTGGAGCGATATTGGAGCAATTTGGAGTCAATAAGATGATCGGCGACGTGAGAGCACCAAGGGCACTCATGATGACACGCTTGAGGTGCCAAAGAAGAAGACTAGAGGAAGAAAGGAGGAAGAGAAAGAGAAAGAGAAAGAAGAAGCCAATAAGCAACCAGGACACTTTTCCAGGAGATTCGACCCGAGCAGGATTCAGCTGATCGGTCGAGTCGACGGATTCAGCCAAGAGAGCACGAGCCACTCGACCGAGCAGAGAGGTAACTCGACCGAGTCAACCCAACTTTGAGCTTCTACCATCAGACATCCAACTTGACCGAGTAGGTGCCTATTCGACCGAGCAGGTGCCTACTCGACCGAGCAGAACCTACTCGACCCGAGCAAGCAGAGCGACGTTTTGGGAGGAGAGCTCCAACCTACTGATAGCTCGACCGAGCAGGAACTCTAGCTCGACCGAGCACGAAGGATACTTTGTCGAGTAAGGCGAACACCCAGATTTTCAGATAGCCATGCACTCTTTTCAAATCTGCTGTCACCTAGGATTTTTCAGTATTTGTTTGATATTTTTTCCAGATATTAGACTTCAAGATGGTTCCAACGCCACCAAGAACGCACCAATCGGAGATCGGATGAACTCTGGAGAATTTCTGCAAGTTGACAATGCAGTGCCGAAATCTGTACTCGACCACCTACTCGACTGAGCATGACCCTATTCGGTCCGAGCAGACAGTGCAATGCTTTTTGGAGGGATTTCTGTCCTACTTTTGACTCGAAGTCAGCTGGGGCCTAGAACTTAAATTGCGTCCAAATTTGGCTTTGGGCACAATTTTCAGAGGGGGTTTTGCGTTGTTTACTAGGGTTTAGAGGGTGATATATATTTGAATGGTAGCCGTCATTAGGGGGACCTTTTGGAGTCTCTTTTTTGGATCTTAGAACTTGTTTAGAGAGTTTTGGAGATGATCTTTTGGGTGTTAGGCTATGTCCTAGGCCCCTCCCTTGTATCAAGATAAGTATTAGTGTTCTCTTTAATTCTATTTTAGCTCTTCTTATTGATTGCTTTTTGAATATCTCTTTAAAGCATGCAATGAAGTTTTCTATCGTTCTTATATCTATATCTATGATGCATGAGTAGTCCTTTCTAGGGCTAATGGATTAGCCCTTGGATTTTAGGATTTAGATGCGAAGTTGAGATTTTTAGGTTGCATTGGATATAAAGGGGGAGTATTTTGGTTGATCTTGCAAAATCCCTAGGAGAACTCGTACTGAGATCGTGCCCATGGTCGGTGGAATCGATTAGCTTAAGGAGTATCTTATGGATTAAATTAGGGGGTCAGTGGATTCAACCAAGGCTCGTGACCATGTTCGGCTCGTGTCTTGATGGGATCCACCGACGAACTATATCACTAATTGACGGCTACCGCCATTGCGTTAATAGGAGCCACCAAAATACCTTAAAGCTCTAACCCGCGAGAGTGGTACGAGTTGAGAGCGTTCGACTCACGAGAGTGGTGAGATTATTGTAGATCCTTAATGCACGTACCGTATGCATCTATCGCACGAGCGGGGTGAATACAGTATGTTAGATTCATAATGCCTAGATGCATGAATTCACTTCCTAGATGTTGCAATCCCCAATAAAACCAATGCAACGTAAGAGTCCTAGCCTAGCGTCGACATCCGACGGTCCTAGTGGTGAGTCCTAAAGCCCTAGTCTTTTATATTTTATTCTTTTATATTATATGGAATCTCTTGTTTGCAATATCGAGTGACACGACCTTCGCATTCATCACCATTACAACATTCTAAATTCCACATCCACCAATAAATCTGCAAGTCTAACCCAACCTAGGAGTAGATAGGTAGTATAGCACCGCTTCCCCGTGTTCGATACCCGCTTGCCACTATACCGTGCGCTTGCGGTTAAACGACATCGTTTCGAAGTTAATTCCGGCTGATCAAGTTTATGGCTCCGTTGCCGGGAAGGCATTCTGCCATATTATCTATTTACCACAATTAGGTTGATTAGATTGCGTTAAAAAATAAAAAAAAATCAAAAAAATCAAAACCAAAAAACACACACACACAAAGAAAGAGAGAGAGAGAGAGAGAGAGAGAGAGAGAGAGAGAGAGAGAGATTTTTCCCCACCACCTGCTTTATCATTATCTCTATCTTCTTGTACCACTGATATCTTTTTCAGGTTGTTTGTTTTTGACTATTCAGGTACAATGGATTAATCTTGGCATTATTCAGGCAATGATTATTCCGCACAGTATGAGGCTCAAATGGAAGAATGCAGATATTATTCACTGGACCCATACTATCAGATGGAAGGATATGATCAATATTCAGAGTGCTATGTCTACTGCGAGTATTGTGACAGGGAGGGACACATGCCCTACGAAAGCCACGTCTGTAGCCTGAGTCCTGACTATCCCCTCAATTTGACGCTCGCACGCTTACTGGAGGGCTGTGCAGCTTTTCACCTTTAATGCACTGATGAGGGAACATCGATGAGACACTCGGGAGATATTACTGCAGAGCCATGTTGCACCATTGTCACTCCACCACCCACCAACACAGCTAGTTCCTACGATAAGCAGATGGACTGAGATGATTCAGACGGAGAAGACATCGATATTATTTACTTCGCGCCGGCTGACATATACGATGCATCCAAGGGTTACACATTCACTTCCATACCCAGAGAGCCTGAGGATACTTTAGCATACAGCTTGTCTCCCTACCAGATGCCTGAGCCCGCAGTGTCACCCACACTTACCATGGAGAGGGCCAAGCCACACCATCCAGTGCCTCGAGTTCTAGGACGGAAACGAAGACATAGGCATAAAAAGGACAAAATGAAATTCACTTTGCCTACTATACTAGAGGAGCCCGAGGAGGAGGCCGAAGCATTGCATCGCGAGGAGGCAGAGGTATATTTATTTTACATATTACACGCAGAGCCAGAGACTTTCGCCGAGATGGTCGTGCATCAGGACGAGGACATAGCCATTCATGAGGATCCCGAGCATCACCCTCCTCCTTTAGAGCTCCCGCAGCCACCTCATCCTTCCACTGACGACGAGGACTATCCCATAGAGCTTATGGCTCCCATGTAGGGATTAACGACCTGCTTTCGAGGGGCCCATTACTTATTTGATATTTACGCAGGTCCTGCAGTTAACCAGTGAAACCAAAATAGCCACGATGCAGAGATGTACAAAAATACTCACACCAGTGTACATTATTACAGTCCATAATTTAAGATACAACACCAACAACACTCTCTCACCAAATACATGGAAGTAAGGTACAGAAGGGAAACACATAGACGGTACATCACACATACACTCCAAATATAGCAGTCGACAGTCTCAGGATCGGGCTACGGCTCTGCGAACTCAGGAGTACCTAAGTCAACCTGTGCGTCGTCTGTGGTGCCACGGAGATGGAACCATAGGTAAGTCACAACAATTCTAACAATAGAAATAGAGGAGTGCAAAAGTATGGAACATGCTATAGTAAACAATTAAGTATGATCATGCAGGTGCAGAAAGTAAGGTAAGAGCAGACATGCATGTAAGAGCGATAAGTAAAGTATTGTGGCTACTCAGATGTGGTAAGTAAAGTGTATGTAATGCATAAAGTAAAGGTGACTGTGCAAGTGCAAAAGTAACGTACAAGAGCAACAACTATGGCATGGCATATGGTAGCAACAATGTTTTAACCAACATGCAATGTGATGACAATGGTAGGACAACCAGGTAGATGTAATAACAATAAAAAGGACATGCAGACAATAGTAAAGCTAGAAACTACGTGACTTATATAATAGGAAAGTACAGTGTGCAACCATTGAGCCCATCTCCTGCCACGGGGGCGCTCATCCGGGCGGATCTGAAATCACTTTAGGCGGTACATTTCATTTTTTAGACGGTCGATACTGTACGGTGCAATGTGTAAATGGCTCGCGGTCGCTCCCACACTTTCTCTAATATAAGTTACCCCAAAAACCCAGTGCTGTGCAACCTACTTTTAAACATTCAATTTCAATAGGATGTTTCCACGGTATATCATTCAATCATTATGTTGCAATACGTTCTGTCAATTCGTTGTTCCAAAAGATGCTAATGGCGGGGTGATGGACCGACTTACATACCAATAGAGTTATGCACAATGGTTTCACTCCAGAGATGTTCTAAGGCATTAACAACACTCCAAAGAGGTTGTTGAAAAGTCAAGACAGAAAACTCAACAGAGAATGTCAATCCTGAGCAATGTTTTGAAGTCCAACAACTATGATACCGATCCATGCTTTGAGCATGCGTTAATTCCATAAAGTACACTATCTAAATTTCTAAAGTTAGAATTCATTATGACTTACACTATCGAGATCATCGTAGTAAGACGAGGTTGGAGCTAGAGTTTCTAAAGATGCTGGTGCACGAGAATTGGTACCTGCAAACACAAGAAATCATTAGTTACATGCTACCCTATTTCTATTTGTTTAATCTGATCGTTTTGATTTTTATAACTGACTGAAACGGTGCTGAAAAATGTTCTAAATTTTTCTATATGATAGATATATTGAAAATAATTTTACTACAAGAGGAAATATTTTTCACAAGCTCCTGGTAATTTTTATAATTTTTAAAAGCTCAAAAATAATTTAAAAACTATTTTTACTTAGGTGACGTAATTATTCAAACATTTATTCTGGATGCAATCGGTATCGAAAAGTTGCAAGTGAGCTGACAAACTGACCGTTTCGAAGAGTACTACAACATATATTTTTCTCACGTATCAGTGTATGTGAAAATAACAAGTTACAAATATTTAATTGAAAAAGACGTATTTAAGTTTTTGACTTAAAAATTTACTCTGGAAAAACTAAGCGTCTGATAGAGATGAAACTAGCGCCATTGGGTCTAGAATGTCATTTCTGATTTTTTTGGAGCTGGTCTCACATTTTTTCGACTTGTAAATAATTAGTTTATGAATTTAAAACTATTTACCCTTATATAATATTTTATAAAAATACTAAAATACCCAAAACTCACGTATTCGTATACGTATTTTCATCTCACACTTATGCTCCTTTGTCGTATGCTGCATGCAGGGGGCTTCGTTGTCTGGGGTGCAGCGGCGGGAGGGCACGACGGACGAAGGCGGCGCACTAGCGGCGGTGGGAGGTGGTGGCGAGGTCGGCAGGGTACCGGAGACGGGGCAAGCGGCGGATGCATGCCATGCAGGTGAACATCGTGGAGAGAGGAGGGCTCGACGGTTTCTCCGGGCTGTCAGACGTCGAGAGGCGGACGGCGTCAGGAGTTGCTTCGGGGTGGCAGTTTCCGACGGTGCTCGGAGGTGAAGGCAGGCGGGAGCGAGGGCGAAGGAGCAGGCGATGTCATTAGCGGGCTTTGAAGAGCGGGGCAGGCATTTTGCGAGGCTACATCATCACTGTCGGTGTTTGATCACTCCGTATTTTACACCCTTTTTCTGCATGTTTGCTTGCCACTTTGATCGCTCATATCGCGTTTTTCACTATTATTCGACAATATTGCGATGCTTTTCATGATTTCTTGTTTTCGTCGTATTTCAGGAGATATGGAGCGATTCGGAGTGATTTTGAGATCAAGAGGATTTGCACCCACTCCGGAGTGTCACCCAAGGCTCTTTTGAGGGCTATTCAGCGATAGAAGACAAGTGGAAGAAGAAGGAACATCGTAGGAGCGACGAGGAAGCGAAAAGATGAAGATTGGGCATCTGCAGCATCTCACTCGGTCGAGTGAAGCACTCACTCGGCCGAGCAAGAAGCACACTCGGCCGACCAGACCGGACACGCACCACCGAAGGACATCAACGTGCACTCGGCCGAGTGACGATAGTCCACTCGGCCGAGTATGAAGATCCCCTCGCCCGAGTGGCATGGGAAAATCCACCATCAAAAGAGGCTGACTTACTGGAAAAGTACAGGCGATTTCAGAGTTTCGACTTGGCCGAGTACTGAATGCCCCTCGGCCGAGTGAGTAAAGCCACTCGGCCGAGTCACTTCCGAAGACAGACCCCCCAAGACCCCCGACTTACTGGAATTTTACAGGGTCTGTCACTCGGCCGAGTGATATTTGTCACTCGGCCGAGTGAGCCGCCCCGTCTGCTGCGTAAACTGCGATTTCTGGGCTGCGCATGGGCATTTTTGTCACGATTTTTGGGCGATTTTGAGGGGTATTTAAATCCAGTTTTTGCCCTACTTTAGGAGAACTTTTTGATACTTTTTGCAGCCTTTTAGAGAGCTTTTTAGATCATTAGATTTAGCTTTTCTCTTGGAGATTGAAAGGTTATTTTTGTTGGATGCTATTGGGTTCTCATTGGTTTGTCTCTTTTCTTATCAAAAACTCTATTTTTGTTGATAATTTCTCTATTGCAATGAATTGTGCTGAATTTGTCATTGATTTTCTCATGAATTGAATGATGATTAGTGAGTAGTTTTATCATCTTAGGGCATAGGGATGAACCCTATGGACCCTATTTCTAAATTGCGATGAATTGGTGAAATTCTTGCTAGAATTGATTAGGGTTAGGTTGGGATTGATTAATTACGAATGGCTAGGGATTCATATTGATTGGGATTTGCAAGAGATTGGGTCCCAATTGATAGGAAGCCCTAGAAATTCGATTTAGATTTACGATTGGACTTCTCTAGAATTGGTTTGCAAGAGATTGGGCCAAAGCTAGGATTTTTAATCGTGTTTCTATACCAATATCCGTTTGCAAGAGATTGGACGGGTAGGAACTATCTGAACCTAGGTCGTAGCTCGAGTTTGCACGAGAGTGGGGTCGAGATACGGTTGAAAGATGATGTCATTCTTCACGCTAGCGGCTTAGGTTAGGGTTTGCAAGAGATTGGGCCCTACCCTAGGTTCGCTATAGACCGGCAATAGCGTGAGAGCGTGAGCTTGGTTCTACATTTAGTTGCGACTAGTTCACCTAAAATTCAAGTCTAGCAATGATATAACCTACGAATCACAACGATGAGACACGGTCTGTAGCGGGGATTCCCTATCCCTAAGCGCTTTATTTTATTGATATTTCTATCGACATTCGAACGATTGTGACAATTTTACCCCAAATCATTCTCGACCATTTCGATAGCTAGGTGATTAGAAGGAGACACTGTCATTGTTCCTCCCTGAGTTCGATACCCGCTCGCCACTACACCGTGCGCTTGCGGTAAGACTACGAGTCGCTTGTCACGGGTGCGCGTGCATACCGGGGCGTGATCAAGTTTTTGGCGCCGTTGCCGGGGAGGTCATTTGACGGTTTTTGATTTTGATCACCCGGTTATCTCTCACCATCTATCCATCTTTCTTTCTTTATTTTTCCTTTTTGACTCTGTTTGCTGCCCAATTTACTTGCTTTCCCAGATTTCTCCATAAGATCTTAACAGGAACATGGGGGAGACAATGTTAATGACTGAGTCAAGCCTGGGAGATGATGACTCCTTTGTGAGCATTCTTAAAGAACTTGTTGATAAGGTCCATGCCACAGGGGCATTCGCCGTTGATATCGAGGACCCCATTGAGCAACAATTTGCCATTTTTGTGATGGATCAAATCTCCCCAGAAGGGACTATAGAGGGCAACATCAGAGTTGATGTGAGGGACGACAAGTTATATTTTGAAAAGGGAAGAACATACATTGAAGAGTACTACTCTTCCGAGGAATCCATTGATCAAGCCGAGATTCAGGGAAGTACACTCTACGACCCTTACTCTTATATTTGTGAACTCACTGACGCATCTCTTGATCTCAGGCTTGGACCGGAGCACAATGGCGATCCCATCGATGCCCACGCAGAGTCGTGCAGCGTCTATTCCGATGCACCGTCCTCACCGATAAGTGAATCCGAGTCGGCGTGGAGGAGCCCACTCAAGGAGAAAGAACTAAACCCAGATGTTGCCGGAGAAATCAAGCTTACACAAGGAGAGGAAATAGAGGGTACAGCGCCACCTGGGGTAGAGCTTAAACAATTACCACCAAATCTAAGGTACGCTTTCTTGGGTAATAAATTGACCTACCCGGTTATTGTTAATGCCCACCTCAACCATGATCAACTAGAAAGACTCTTAGATGTTCTTAGGAGTCACAAAGATGTGCTTGGCTACACCATCTCTGACCTTAAAGGAATAAGCCCTAGGTTTTGCATGCATATAATCCACTTGAATAACACTGAAGCCACATCGATAGAGCCTCAAAGGCGGTTGAACCCCAACATGAAGGAGGTGGTTAAGAAAGAGATTCTTAAGTTACTCGAAGCCGGCATTATTTACTCTATCTCTGATAGCCGGTGGGTTAGCCCCGTTCACGTCGTTCCTAAAAAGGGGGAATGACCGTTGTAAAAAACGATAAGGGAGAACCCATTTCTACACGCACTGTCACGGGATGGCGAATGTGCATTGACTATAGGAAGTTAAATAAAGCCACGAGGAAAGACCATTACCCATTACCCTTCATTGATCAAATGCTTGAACGCCTTGCTAAACATAAATACTTTTGTTATTTGGATGGGTATTCGGGGTTCTTTCACATTCCCTTGCATGAAGACGACCAAGAAAAGACCACTTTCACATGTCCTTATGGTACATATGCCTATCGTAGAATGCCCTTTGGACTTTGCAATGCTTCCGCCACTTTTCAAAGGTGCATGACATCAATCTTTTCTGATTACATTGAAAATATTATGGAAGTCTTCATGGATGATTTTTCTGTGTATGGAAGTGAGTTTGATTCTTTTTTGGCTAATCTTACTAAAGTCCGCAAACGATGCCAACAAAACAATCTCACTCTTAATTGGGAAAAATGTCATTTTATGGTCACCGAGGGGATAGTGCTTGGGCATCTTGTGTCCTCTAGAGGAATTGAGGTCGATAAGGCGAAGGTTGAGGTAATCGAAAAACTCCCTCGTCCCATTAATGTAAAGGGTATTAGAGGCTTCCTTGGTCATGCGGGGTTTTACTGTCGCTTTATCAAGGACTTTGCCCAAATTACCCGACCCCTTACTTCCTTGCTTGCTAAAGATGCCCCCTTTGTCTTTTCAGGAGAGTGCTTGCAAGCATTTAATACGTTGAAGGAAGCACTCATCTCCACCCCCATCATACAACCGCCGGATTGGAGCCTTCCCTTCGAGCTTATGTGTGTGCAAGTGACCAAGCCATTGGAGCGGTGCTAGGACAAAGGAAAGACAAAAAGCTTCATGCTATATTCTATGCTAGCAAGACATTGGACGACGCGCAGAAAAATTATACTACCACCGAGAAAGAGCTTTTAGCGGTTGTCTACTCCATCGAGAAGTTCCGTTCCTACCTCCTTGGATCCAAGGTTATTGTCCACACCGACTATGCGACATTGAAGTATCTTCTAAGCAAGAAAGAAGAACCGGCTCCTATTTCAATCCGTGCTGGACCGATCGATATACCAATAATAAAGTCTCCAATCAACTGGTGGAATACATCGCATCAACCTGGGAGCATTAGCCCGCAAAACCAAGATTGATAAGATGGATACTTTTTTGCAAGAATTTGACTTGGAGATTAGAGACAAGAAGGGAATGGACAACGTTGTGGCGGACCACTTATCTAGGCTTGTTCGCGACGAGGCGGACAAGAGCTTACCTATCGATGACACCTTTGTTGATGAGAGGCTCGCCATAAGGCCCGGAGAAGTTCCTTGGTATGCAGATCTCGTTAATTATTTGGCTTGTGGGATAAAACCATGCGGGATGCCCACGCAACAAAAGAGGAGGTTTATGCACGAAGTCCGTAATTTTTTTTGGGAAGATCCGTATCTCTTCAAGATTTGCAAGGATGGTGTTATCCGGAGATGTGTTTCCAAGGAGGAGGCCACGTCAATCATCTTGCATTGCCATAGTATGCCATGCGGGGGACATCACGCCTCATCTAAGACCACCGCTAAGATATTGCAATGCATATTCTTTTGGCCGACCATGTTCAAGGATACGCATGACTTCGTCAAGGGATGCGATCGATGCCAACGGACCGGGAATATATCAAGGCGAAACGAGATGCCGATGAGGCCCATTCTAGAAATTGACCTATTCGATTTTTGGGGAGTGGACTTCATGGGACCTTTTCCGTCAAACAAGGGAAACAAGTATATCTTATTAGCCATGGACTACGTCTCTAAATGGGTGGAAGCCATTGCGACCCCTACTAACGATGCGAGGGTGGTATCCAAGTTTTTCAAGCAGAACATCTTCCCACGCTTTGGAGTGCCTCGTACTTTGATAAGCGATGGGGGAATCCACTTTATAGAGAACAAATTTGAAGCCATGTTGAAAAGATATGGGGTGAATCATAGAGTTGGCATGGCATACCATCCCCAAACGAGTGGCCAAGTGGAGGTGCCAACCGAGAAATCAAGCAAATTCTAGAAAAGACCGTAGATAGATCTAGAAAAGATTGGTCAATGAAATTGAACGATGCACTATGGGCTTATCGTACGGCCTTTCGCACTCCTATTGGAACCACACCGTACCGACTTGTTTATGGGAAAGCTTGTCACTTGCCGGTAGAGTTGGAGCACCGTGCATATTGGGCCATTAAGACATTCAACTATGACTACAAGAGTGCGACGATGAGGCGACTCTTAGACATTAATGAGCTTGATGAGATTAGACGTGATGCTTATGAGAGCTCAAGGATTTATAAGGAAAGGACTAAAATCCTCCACGACGCACGCATCACCGTCACGGACTTCAAGGTCGTAGATAAAGTCCTCCTATTCAATTCCCGGCTCCGACTCTTTCCTGGAAAATTGAGATCGCGATGGTCCGGACCATTCACCATTAAGCACATACAACCAGGAGGAGCTTTTGGATTGGAAGGGAAAGACGGAGCCACATTCAAGGTGAATGGACAACGGCTCAAGCATTATTCCGAAGGAGTCCCCTCCGATGAAGTGAATTGCGTATATCTACTCAAGGGACGCCCCCACGATCTTTCGTATCTCCTCGATGAAGTGATTGAAGAAGCAATCCCCCAATCTATTGGTGCTCTCCATGACGATGGCTTCGAAGAAGGCCAAGCTTCGGGTGAAGAAGAGAAGTTGGAGGACCCTCTAGATAGCTCCACGGATGGTGATGAAGGCGACGCTGATGTCGCAAGAATACGAGAGCTTTGCAAGCTCTCAAAGGCCGAGAATCCGAAGAAAGCTCCACCGAATGGAAGATCGGTGTCACCGACCAAGAAGAAGATAGGAACAAGCTCTAGCTTGGGGGACTTATCCCCCAACATTACCCATGATGAGGGGGCATCGAGGAAGACCAATGATCATCACGACCCAAATCCAAGTGGTCTTCCCGACAAGTTCGACGGGCGCATCTCGTATGCGCCCAATATCGCGAGCTAAACGAATATCTAAAGGGGTCGAGCTCATGACCTTAAACGAGCGCTTGTCGGGAGGCAACCCGACGGTTTTTGCGTTGTTTTTTATTTGATTTTCATTTTTGGTTTAGACTTTTATTAGTGTTTAGAGTCTTATGTCCATGAAAATCGTGACAACGGGTCCTAATTTTCATGACAGGAGAAGGAGAAAGGGAGATCAATCATATGGAGGATGATCGAGGCAAGGAAGAGCGCTCCAGAAACGTGCTCAGGCCTTAGGATGAGGAAGAAACAGAATGGAGGAAGAAAAACAGAGACTGGAGCGAAAACAAAGAAACGTTGCAGAAAACAGCACATCACTTGGCCGAGTAGCATATGCCAATCGGCCGAGCAAAGACTCCACTCGGCCGAGTGGAGCACCAAACATGGAAGTTTCTGCAGACCAACTCTCTGTCAATTTCTGTAAGTTTTAGTTTTAATTGCCAATCGGGCGAGTGACTTGCCACTCGGGCGAATGACTTGTCACTCGGCCGAGCGGAACAGATACCCTCCTAGCTCAAGAATTGCCGAGTGGCAGATCCACTCGGTCGAGTGGAGTTTTTCCATTCGGCCGAGTGAAGCAAAGCCACTCGGCCGAGTCGTAAGTGGCGAAGATATTTTTAACTTTACGTCACTTGGCCGAGTGAAACCATCACTCGGCCGAGTCGTAACAATTCCTATATATAAGCGGCTGCGGGCTGCGCGAAAATCGACTCTAAAAAATTCCCAAACCCGCTGCCGTTTCGTATTCCTCGGCCACTGCGACTCCCTCCCTCGCCCGCTGCGACCCCTACCGCGCCCGAGCCGACCACCCATCGCCGACGATCGACCACCCCTCGACCGCCGACGACCGGCCACCACCCCCCTTGCCGGCGCCGGCCGCCACCGCCTGCCTCGTTCAAAATTGTGTTACTATCAAGTGTAAGAGTTCGTGCAAGTAGTAAAGTTCCGGGAGTCCGGATATCGTATCCTCGGGAGAAATCCTGTTGCAACCACAAGTTTAAATCAGTTAGAAAATTATCTTAGAGAAACTAGCTACTTTGGATGGTTGTGATTTAATGGTTTTAGTTTTTAATTTAATGGAAAATGAGAAAGTAATGTTTTTGTATTTGAAAATTTTTAAGAGAAATATGTACATGATATGGGATCATTAGAATACACGAATTGTATTAACTTGATTGAATAGAAATAACTCAATGACTTCTCTTTTTGGGAGAAAGTCATCGGAAGATGCCTTCGTAGGGGTTAAAGCTCAAAATCGATAAAATTGTTATTAAAACAATAATCTTTCAAATAAGAGAAGTACTTCCTTTTGGGAAGACCAAAACTCACCTTTGTAGGGTGATCATCAACTCATTCATAAACTTTTGGAAGATGAACGAGAGGATTTTAAATTAAGATTAGAACTTTAAAAACGTGAAAGTGATAGCATTAGAATTCAACCAAATTAACACAAAACGTGTTTTCTAACTACACCATATCATGAACAACTAAAAGTTAGCTACTCATGTTGAAAATAAAAGAGAATATAAATATAATAAACATGATTTTATTCAAGAGAAAAGAAATTTAAAAGAAAAAACAAGTAAGATGAGAAGATAACACCAATTACACCCTTCAAGCTTTGCACATGAAGCTTCTTCTTCCTCCTCTAAAATTCTCACCAAACTTAGTCACAAAAGCCTCTCTATAATCAGAACTATATAGTAGAAAAACTCTCCAAAATCTGATGCCTATAGCTCAAGAGAAAACACCTATTTATAGGCTTCACATTCTTCTTGGGTTTAATGGTGCATGGCTCTTCATCTTCCCCTTCATGAATGTAAATAAAACTCCAAAACCCTTCAAATTCTGCCCCTTGAGCTTCTGGTCATAAATATAAGATGAAGAATCACATTCATCTTCGAATTCTGATCAAAATCGAGTCCAAATTCATCAAAATCCATCAAGAAACGCATCCAATAAGCTTTAAAGAACATTGCGGGTCTGTATACGTGCTCTGGCGGGTCGGATCCGCGCCCGCATGCCGCCCGCGCCCTCAGCTGCTGCGCGCGCCTGTTGCCAACAAAACAAAGCGGGGCCGGGTCAAAACCCGGCCCGCTTTAGCCCCAAGCGCCCGCATTTGCGGGCGCTGCTGCTTCGGAAAAAGGCCCCGCTCCTTTGAGCGGGGCTGCTGAACGCGCGCGTGATTTTTTTTTTTTTGCAATTTGCTTTTTTTTTCTTTTCAATTTTTGAACTGTTTGGCTTCTAAAAATTGTAGAAAATTCACCAGAGCTCCGAAAAATATGAATGAACTGTCGTTGGAATCGTGGGCTCGAGTACTCCTCCTGAAAAATATAAGGAAGCACAAATTAGTTCACAAAAATTGATAATTGTGCAAACTATGAGATTAGGCTCTAATATTATATGATTTTCTGAATATAACCATACTAGAGCTATTTTAACACGTACATATGCACAAATTGTGGTCCAATAAGGGGAAAATAACGTAATATTATGCTAACATCACCGCCTCCGATCGCCCGTTTTCAACCCAAAAATCCCATTTCTCCCCGTTTCTCTTGATTCGTACTCCCGTTTAGTCCTGATCGCTCCGGAATGTAACCCGAAAGTGCGACCGTGTAGTTTTACCGCAAGCGCACGGTGTAGCGGCGAGCGGGTTATCGAACACAGGGAGGACGAATGAAAGTGCTTGCTCCGAACAACCTGGCTATTAAGAACAGAAAAGAGAGAAATTTGCCTTTGGCGATCCTGTCACAATCGTCAGACAAAGTACGAAGATATCAAATCAAATAAAGGACGCCTAGGGAATGGGGAATCCCCGCTACTCACCGTATCTCGTCAATGTGATTCGTTGGCATCAACATTGCTAGGGTAGAATCTCGGATGAACTAGTTGCAACTGAATGTAAAACCTAGCTCACGCTCTCGCGCTGTTGCCGGTCTATAGCTATCCTAGGTTCGGGTCCAATCTCTTGCAAACCCTAGCCTAGGCAAGCTAGCATTAGGATCAACATCATCGTTCAATCGCGCCCCGAGCCCACTCTCGTGCAAACTCGGGCCGCGACCTAGGTTGGGATAGTTCCTACCCGTCCAATCTCTTGCAAACGGGTATCGGCATGGAATTGCAACCGAGAACCCTAGTATCGGTCCAATCTCTTGCAAACCGATACTACGGAAACTCAATTTCAACCCAATTCGGATTTCTAGGGTTTCCTATCGAATTGGGATCCAATCTCTTGCAAATCCCAATCGGTATGAACTCCTAGCCATCCGTAGTAAATCGATCCCAATCTAACCCTAATAGCAATTCTAGCAATATTTCTACCAATTCATCACAAATAAGAAATTGGGCTCGTAGGGTTCATCCCCACGCCCCAAGGCGTATAGACTACTCACAATTCATAGCACAAATACAAAAATAATCAATGGAATTAACAAGAGAATTCATCACAATATTCAAATAATCAATAAAAATAGTATTTTTAAAGGAGAGGGAGACAAACCAATAGAGTTCTTCCAAGAATCCAACAAAAACCAACTTTTCTCTCCTCTCCAATCACAAAATCTAAAGCTAAAAGTTTAATCTAAAAAGCTGCAAAAAGTAAAGAGAAAAGCTCTCTAACCTAGGGTAAAAACAGGGGTTAAATACCCCCCAAAATCGTCCAAAAAACTGTGACCAAAATGCCACTGCGCAGCCTTAAAATCGAAATTTCCGCTACAGGCAGCGCGTCGCACTCGGCCGAGTGACAAAAGTCGCTCGGCCGAGTGACAAACCCTGAGAATTTCCAGTAAGTCTGGGTCTTCGGGGGTCTTCACTTCGGGGGCGGCTCGGCCGAGTGAGTTGTCGTCACTCGGCCGATGGCTTCTATGTACTCGGGCGGTCGGCATTTTCCACTCGGCCGAGTGGGTCTTCTGAAGCTCAGGCAGACGAAAAACAGTAAGTTGGCAATTTTGATGGGCTTCGTCTGAGTGCCACTCGGGCGGACGGGGTCTCGTCACTCGGCCGATGTGGCATCCGACGCTCGGCCGAATGCACATATGAAACGTGTCCGATCTGGTCGGCCGAGCGGTGTCTCGCTGGTCGGCCGAGTGACTCCTTCACTCGGCCGAGTGAGACACCAAAAATGCCCAAACAGCTTGTTTTGGCCTCCTCGTCGCTCCTGCGACGTTCTTTCTTCTTCCGCTCCTCTCCAACAGCAAAATACCCCTCGGGGAGGTCGTCGGTGACACTCTGGAGTAGGCGTATCTCGAGATCACTCCAAATCGCTCCAAATCACCTGAAATACGACAAAAACAACAAATCGTGAAAAGCATCGCAATATCGTCGATATATCGTGAAAAACATGATTTGGGCGATCTAAATGGCATGCAAACATGCGGGGAAAAAAGTGTAAAATAAGGAGTGATCAAAATCCCCCAAGCTTACCTCTTACTCGTCCTCGAGGAAGATAAGTAAAAGGCGAACCCGGTGGATTAGGAAAACGAAAACGACGAAAAGAAAAACGAAAAGCGAAATAAAAACCAAGAAGAAAGAAGGAAGCGAAGAGGGAAGCTGCTAGATCATTTTCTCAGGACGTGGGTTTCGCTTACTCATATAGCATGCACCGAATGAAAAACACACGTCAAAGAATTTTAGTTCGATATCATAGTATAATGGTGCAAATAGGAATAGAAAACCCAAGAATGATGATATAACATGAAAAACGGAATAATTTTAGAATTAACATCGTCTGAATCATTTAAAGCGGTATACAACATCGCAGATCACACACTTTTCAATTGAACGCTTTCTAAGAGGAGTATAAGAATATCACGCAATAGAATAGAAAGAATAGAAAAGTGTGGACTTCATGAAATGAGTGCTAGGCATAGATTTCTGGACTTCGTAAAGCTAAAAATAATCTCACCGAGTATAGAATATTACTTAGCCTAGGTTGTCGTGCAACGTCAAGTAGTCACTCTCTCACACATCATTGGATTCCCTCCCCCAAGCTTATCTATAAGCGTGGTGGCATAAAAAACAATATTTACATCCCCATTTTTTATGAAGCTCCAAAAGTAATGAAAATAAAAACAAAAAGAGAGAAGAAAGAGAGAACATGAGATGTGATCTTTTATTGAGGTTCTATTTTCTCTTTTTTTCTTTTTCTTTTTCTTTTTCTTTTTTTTCTCTTTTTTTTCTTTTTTTTTTCAAATAGCATATATACACAATGATCCCAACTCAAAGAGAAATAAGGATATACAAGAATTTTTCTTTTTCTTTCTTTGGTTTTGGGAAATTTGGAGCTAGGAATTAATAGCGGGGGAAATGCCATATAATAGAATCGCTAAGGGGAGATTCACCAATGATTTTAAAATAGAGAATTGATGTTCAAGATATGTGGAGAAAGAAATAAATATGTCTCTCAGTTCACTCTATAAGACGTGCACGACAACTTCAGCAGGGTAATCTAATCTACTCAATTTCGATCACAAAAAAGCTAACTAATCCAGATTTATCATAGCTAACATCATTCAATCATCCTGAAGTGAAATGTACAAATCATGCATATAGAAGTGATATAGGAAAAGAAAACGATACTCCAGATATAAGCATTCAATGCGTGAATCTTGGTGTGTTTTCTGCGATAGCATACATATGAATATTCAGACTCAGCTAATAATAAAATTTCATCCATTTTCATGCGGGAAAGTGTGGGTTACTATCTCTAAATGCAAGGCAAATCACAGCATATGATATCAGAAATAAAATCTAAGACATGACAAATATAGCATGCATATAGAGAAAGCTAACTCCACGTCATCATCATCACAGAAAAGTCATCTCTAGCATGAGATGAAAAAGAAATAAAGATAAAGGGGAAAATAAAACTATTTACAATGCAGCACACAGAGAAATAAGAAAAACGTGATGCATGGTAAAATAAAAGAAAAAATGATGAAAATAAGTGCAAAAGCGGAAAATGGCGTGAAAAAACTAAAAATAAAGGTGGTAAATCGAAAAGAACGTGAGAACTCACTCCCCCAAGCTAAATGGCACAGTGTCCTCAATGTGCAAAGTGTGGCACACCGAGAGACGTGTAATGTGAGGGGTAGGTGAGGATGCATGCATGGGGAAAAAGAAAATAAAAAATAATGAAATGAAAAATATGATGCGGACATGATGCATGCAGATACAGGAGTGATACAGATGTAAAAGTGTGACACCAAAAACTCTCCCTCTCTCCCAAAAAAGATATATAAAGATATAAACACAATGTGAATCCAAAAACAGTGAGGGGAGGGGGTGGTGGGCAAAATGCATCAGGACCCAGCAGAGACGGGCAGCACAACGGCAAAAAGAATCGATGGCATCAAGGGTGCCTAAGAGGGTGGGGCTGCGCCGTCTCCGTCCTGAGGCGGAGGTGGTGGTGGGGTGGTGGACAGGCTGCTGAGCGGGTGTGGGTGTGGAAGTGGAAGCAGGCTGGGTGTGTGTGGTAGTGGGGGTGGGAACCTGCTGGGTGGGTGTGGGTACGCGAGGGAGCCGCTCTAGAACCTGGGTGAGGCAGTAGTGAATGTGCGGGAGCAGGTCAAAGCGGCGAGCCATATCGGTGACGGTGGCGGACAGGGTCCTAAGGTCACCTCTGAGGCCACTCACCGCCCCCTCGAGAGCACGAATGCTCTGAAGTACAGTGTCGGGGGGAGGTGGTGCAGAGGGACGCACCGGTCTGTGCTGTGCAGGGCGGGGCTGGCGTACTCTGGTGGCGTAGGTGATGGGCTCAGCAGGTAAGTGAACGAAAGGTGCTGCGCTCGCAAGTGTGGGCCTGGCCTCAGTGCGAGGCTGGGCAGGACGGTAAGAAGTGGAGGCAGCAGCAACGAAAGAGGAGTACAAAAGTGGCAACGAGGCGGCCAGAGAGGTCGGTGACACAGACGTGTGGACAGACGCCACGACACTCTCAGAGAATACAGCAGCGGTGGAGACAGAGGTGGAGACCACGGTCTCCACGGCGGCGGCAAAAGAGGGCTCTCCGCACTCAACTATAGTCGGCGGGCGCTCGGGTAGGGCAGAGGAAACGGGCTCGACAGACAGAGGGCCAGTGGTGGTGGTGGGCGTGGAGGTAGTGGAAGTGGGCTCAGCAAGGGTACTCCCGACACCGACAGAAGTGTGGACAGAGGTGTCGGGAGTAGCAGAAATATCAGGAATAGGCTGAGGGGCCACGGGGTCAACAGGTGCAGCGGGCTCAGCAGGTGCAACGGGGTCTGCGGGTGCAGCGTGGGCAGCGTGGGCCTGCTCGGCCTCCTCGGCCTCGAGCACGTATGCGGCTGGGATCAGAACATCCATCGCTGGGAGCCAGTCCACCTGGGCCGGTGCAATCTGAGTCCGAGCTGGGCTCGGAAGAATCATGTAATCGGCACCGTAGGGGCCGTGCAGCCAGACCCAGTGTCGCTCACCGTGCGGACGAAGCATCTTCATCCGGGCCATAACATCTATGGACAGTGAAGTGGGGCCCGGTGCTCGTCGCAGGTCATCTGGAAAGTCCTCGCCGGTCATAAGGGCGAGCAGGGTGATCAGGCCGCCGCAGCATATCGGTGAGCGAGCGCCCACCGATACGATGATGCGGTCCAAAAACCAGGCCGCGACATCAATCACGACGGCGGGGACCAACTCATCGCCCTCCCTAGATAGAGCTCTGGGGCGTGTCATCGCGTAGAGCATATAGAGCTCCGGCGTGGACATCGTACCCGGCTCATATCTCGCCAAAAAGGTAGTCGCCATAAGGCGCTGAGCTATACGGAGGCAAGGGTGGATGATGGCCGAGGCCTTGGCCCTACTAGGGTCAAAGGCAGCGTGAAGACCCGTAATCCGGGCCCAGAAGGCGCCGGCGTCGAAGGAAGGTGGGGGGATGTGAGTGGGGGCGTAACCACGGTCGGCCCCGGGGACATCGGGCCACGAGAAGAAGGCTCTCATCATACTGAGAGTGACCTGGCACTCTCGGTCCATGAACCGAAACGAGCATCCCTCGTCGGTCCGGGCGATCGAACTAAGCACCTCAAGTGTCGGACGGATAAACGTGTCCGCCGACACCTGGAAGAAATCTCGCCAGCCCACGTTGTCATACAACGTGAGCATCCCCTCGAGTACCCCCAGGCGTCCTAGGTCTGCAAGGTGTGCGAACCTGGAGGGTACGATCGAGCGCTGGGAAATGCGCTCGAAAGCGACGCGGTGTGCGTCGTTCCGGAACGTAATCCCCAGCGGCCCGATAAGTGGAGCCGGTGGTGGTGGCTGTGGAGCGGCAGGGAGTGGCTGTGCGGGGTGAATGGGCTGTGCGGGCTCTGCAGGCTGTGCGGGGTGTGCGGGGCCTGCAGGCTGGCTGGGTGCGGGGTGTGGTGGAGAAGGCGGAGGAGAGTCCTCCACCTCGTGGGAGGGGCCGGCATCATCCGACCGCTTCCGCTTGGCGGAAGCTCTCCTCGACCGCGGCCGTGTCCGGGGCGGCATATGGGCCCCGAGCGCTCACCAAAAAACGTGAAAAGTGCGGCGTGCGTAAAATAAAGGAAAGAATATACCACGACACGCCGCGAGAGCAAAGTGATGGAAGCGTGCGAAGGTGACGCCTCCACGTAGCCCAAATCAGTCCCTGGAAGCTCCCCTGGGCTCCCCTAAGCTCCCAAAAATAACCTGCGCATGAAACGGAGGTATCAGCGAGTAATATTCAAAACGTATGGAGCATTAGGGGTATAATAGATAGAAATAGAAATTAATTTGGGTTTGGGGTTTGTTAAACACATGGATCGTCGAAAAATACGAGAGAGAGGAGAAAATAGGGCGATTTAGGCGTTACCGGAGGTGGCCGGAGGCGTGGCCGCCGGCGGCGACTCGGGCGAGGGGCGGCGGCGTTCGGCCGGAGTTGGGTGGCCGAGCGCCGGCGCGGGGCGAGAGTTCGGGCGAGTGGGGGGGAAGCTGGGCGCTGGGGATTCGAAAGGTCGGGCGCGAGCGATTTAGTTCGTTTCGAAAAACGCGCCCCCCCCAGCGACCCCTTTTATAGCAAAAGTTACGACTCGGCCGAGTGACTAGGTCGCTCGGCCGAGTGAACTCACGGAAAAATTCCTCCCCGCTTACGCTTCGGCCGAGTGGCCTTGCCACCCTCGGCCGAGTGGAGTAAGTCCATTCGGCCGAGTGGCTCAAGCTACTCGGCAAGACTCGCCCTAGGAGCGTATCAGTTTTACTCGGCCGAGTGAATATATATACTCGGCCGAGTAGCAGTTATACTGAAATCAAGAAAAGAAACAGAGAGTTGGGTACATCAGACTTCCCTCGTTCGTGAGCCGCTCGGCCGGACGAACTTGTGTGCTCGGCCGAGTGACTAGTATACTCGGCCGAGTGAACCTTGTTTTCTGCTGTTTGTCTTCGTTTGGGCTCTAAACTCTGTTTTTCTTCCTCCAGTCGATTTCATCTTCCTCCTAAGCATCGAGCGCCTTCCTGGAGCGCTCCTCGTCGCCTCGTTCATCCTCCTAATGATGGGTACCTCGTTCTCCTCTCCTGTCAAGAAAAATAGGACCCGTTATCACAAAATTTTTGGGCGAACGACTCAAAACACTAAAAATTTCTAAAACAAAAATAAAGGAAAAGTAAAAATAAAGCTATAACCGTCGGGTTGCCTCCCGACAAGCGCTCGTTTAAGGTCGTGAGCTCGACCCCCTTTGATTTTCAATTAATGCGGGATGTTTGGTGCATATGAGATGCACCCGTCAAATTTTCCGGGGAGAACGCTTGGATTCGGAAGTTGCGGAGGCGTGTTCTCCCTCGGTGGTCTCTCGTCTCGAATAGTGTTGGGGGATGGCTCCCCCAAGCTAGCACTTGCTCCGGTCATCGGCTTCACCGGTGACACCGATTTCCGTATCGGCGGAGCTTTCTTCGGAGACTTCAATTTCGAGAGCTTGCAGAGCTCTCGAATCCTTGCGACATCAGCGTCGCCTTCATCAATTTCAGCGGAGAAGTCGGGGGATTCATTTATCTTCTCATCTTGGCCTAAATCCGGCTCTTCCTCAAAATCTTCTTTGAATAGAGCGCCGATCGAATGGGGGATCGCCTCCTCAATTACCTCATCAAGGAGGTCCATATAGTCCAGCTCCTCGTGATAAGGCATGTGTTTCATTGCCTTGGGAATATGAAGCTCCACCTCGATGTTGCCGACATTCAATGTTAGGGTACCTTCTCGTACGTCGACAATGACACCGGCGGTGGCGAGGAACGGTCGTCCAAGTATTAACGACGTATCTCCCTCCTCCTTAACATCCATAATCACGAAGTCACATGGCAAACATATGCCCCCCGGGACTTGTAGCGGGATGTCCTCTGTGATCCCTACCGGCCTTGTGATCCGTCCATCGGCTAGTTGTATCCGCATGTCGGTAGGCTTTAATTTCGTGCCGGTATTTAGCCTTAGGAACATAGAGAGAGGCATGAGGCTAACACTAGCCCCTAAATCCACCAACGCCTTTTGTAGAGGGACGCCGCCCAAGGTGCAAGGAATTCGAAAACTCCCCGGATCTTTGAATTTAGCCGGCTCCTTCTCTCTCTTGGTGAACCAAGAGCCCTCCTCGGCGAGCATAATTTTCTCCTTCCTCTTTCTTCCCGAAATCAAATCCTTTAAAAATTTAGCGTATGTCGGGATTTCCACGATAGCGTCGAGGAAAGGAATGTTGAGGCTAACCCCTCTCAGATACTCGAGAAACTTTGCTAGCCTTTTCTCCATTTTCGCTCTAGCAAGCCTCTGGGGGAATGGGACCGGTGGCATAAAGCGCCTCTCTTCAATCAATTGCTCCGCTCTAGATTTCTCCTTTTCTTGCGGCTCTTTCTCCCTTTCAACTTCAACTACCGGCTCAATTGGCTCTACATTCTCCTCCACGGGCTCCTCGGTAGGAATCATGGCGGGGGTGGTATCCTTCCCGCCTCTAGTTGTAACGGCAACCACAACATTGATGTGGCCGGTGTTGCCCCGTGGGTTTTGCTCGGGTTGCGCCGGTAATTGTTGAGTATTTCGATTGAGCAACGCCAATTGCTCCGAGATTTGAGCTACAACGGTTGTAAGGGAGTCTTGGCCCGCCTTCAAGGAAGCATTGACCTTCTTTTGCTCGACCATAAACTCCTCCACTCTAGCTTCGAAGTCGGATCGTTGTTGAGCTTGTGGAGGGTTTTGATTTCTCCACCCTTGATTGTATCCGGGCGGCCTATAGGGTGGAACTTGTTGCTTCGGTGGAAAATTTTGTTGTGGAGGCCCCCTCGGTGGATAGTGTTGTTGTTGCGGTGGTGGTCGAGGTTGTTGAGGTGGTTGTTGCGGCGGGTTCAAAGCTCCTTCATTGTTGGCATAAGAGAAACCGGGATGGTTTCTAGTGGCCGGATTGGCCCAATATCCTTTGTTCCCCGCGACATATTGAACTTGCTCCAAGGATCCCTCTCCTTGCTCTCCTCCCAAATACATAGCTTGAGATTGGTCTTGCCAATCACACATTTGATTCGTTGGTGCGGATGTGGAAGGGGTTCCTTGGGGCTCCGTGATATACTTCTCCAGTCTCTCCACCACCTTGTGGAGAGAATCAAACTTGTTTGTCAGCTCCGCTACGGCCTTCGCCTCATAGATGCTAGTTGGCTTCAAGGAGGACGTAGAGTGTCCTCGCTCATCGCCCCATTGTTGATTGTTTGAGGCCATCTCCTCAATTAGGGCCGTAGCTTCGTCGGGAGTCTTGGATAGAATAGCACCATTTGCCGCGGCATCAATAATTTGCTTGGTCCTCGGTTGGAGACCATTGTAGAAACTATGCACTAGCTCCCAATCTTCAATGCTATGGTGCGGGCACTGATGCTGCAGGTCTTTGAAACGCTCCCAAGCCTCGTAGAGTGTCTCTTGGGGTCCTTGCTTGAAGGACATAAGAGCGCTCCGAATCTTTACCGTCTTGGAGGGCGGATAGAACTTGTCAATGAACGCACTCGCCAACTCGTCCCATGTGGTAAAGACTCCCTCAGCTTGCGTCCTCAACCAATAAAGTGCTTTGTCCTTTAATGTGAAGGGGAAGAGGCGCAGTCTGATGGCATCGATGGAGACCCCCGTCATCTGAAATGTGGCGCACTTCGACAAAAATAACTGGATGTGGTAGTGGGGATTTTCATGGGCATTCCCATGAAATGGATCCTGCTGCATCAGAACCACTAGTCCAGTCTTCAGCTCAAAATTCTTGTCAGCCGCCAACTCCGGCATGGCAATGGATGAGGTCGTAGAAGAGGTCTTAGGCCGAAGCCTATCTCGAATAGAAATAATCCTCGCCATTCTTGCCGCTAATTGTTCCGCAGTTTCCGGGTTGGTCATAAACCTCCCTTCCGGATCTTGTCTTCTCTCCGCTCTGATTCTCCGCGCAGTACGCTCAATCTCGGGATCAAATAATATAGCTTCAGGGTCCGCCGTTGATCTCGTGTTCATGCACGGGAAAACAAAGTTTCAAAGAAGTGATTAGCACAATGGAAGGGTTAGATAAAAATAAAGAAATAAAACAAAAAGAAAGAAATAGCTAGGGTGGTAAGATCAAACGCAATCGCCTCCCCGGCAACGGCGCCAAAAACTTGATCGCTCCGGAATGTAACCCAAAAGTGCGACCGTGTAGTTTTACCGCAAGCGCACGGTGTAGCGGCGAGCGGGTTATCGAACACAGGGAGGACGAATGAAAGTGCTTGCTCCGAACAACCTGGCTATTAAGAACAGAAAAGAGAGAAATTTGCCTTTGGCGATCCTGTCACAATCGTCAGACAAAGTACGAAGATATCAAATCAAATAAAGGACGCCTAGGGAATGGGGAATCCCCGCTACTCACCGTATCTCGTCAATGTGATTCGTTGGCATCAACATTGCTAGGGTAGAATCTCGGATGAACTAGTTGCAACTGAATGTAAAACCTAGCTCACGCTCTCGCGCTGTTGCCGGTCTATAGCTATCCTAGGTTCGGGTCCAATCTCTTGCAAACCCTAGCCTAGGCAAGCTAGCATTAGGATCAACATCATCGTTCAATCGCGCCCCGAGCCCACTCTCGTGCAAACTCGGGCCGCGACCTAGGTTGGGATAGTTCCTACCCGTCCAATCTCTTGCAAACGGGTATCGGCATGGAATTGCAACCGAGAACCCTAGTATCGGTCCAATCTCTTGCAAACCGATACTACGGAAACTCAATTTCAACCCAATTCGGATTTCTAGGGTTTCCTATCGAATTGGGATCCAATCTCTTGCAAATCCCAATCGGTATGAACTCCTAGCCATCCGTAGTAAATCGATCCCAATCTAACCCTAATAGCAATTCTAGCAATATTTCTACCAATTCATCACAAATAAGAAATTGGGCTCGTAGGGTTCATCCCCACGCCCCAAGGCGTATAGACTACTCACAATTCATAGCACAAATACAAAAATAATCAATGGAATTAACAAGAGAATTCATCACAATATTCAAATAATCAATAAAAATAGTATTTTTAAAGGAGAGGGAGACAAACCAATAGAGTTCTTCCAAGAATCCAACAAAAACCAACTTTTCTCTCCTCTCCAATCACAAAATCTAAAGCTAAAAGTTTAATCTAAAAAAGCTGCAAAAAGTAAAGAGAAAAGCTCTCTAACCTAGGGTAAAAACAGGGGTTAAATACCCCCCAAAATCGTCCAAAAAACTGTGACCAAAATGCCCCTGCGCAGCCTTAAAATCGAAATTTCCGCTACAGGCAGCGCGTCGCACTCGGCCGAGTGACAAAAGTCGCTCGGCCGAGTGACAAACCCTGAGAATTTCCAGTAAGTCTGGGTCTTCGGGGGTCTTCACTTCGGGGGCGGCTCGGCCGAGTGAGTTGTCGTCACTCGGCCGATGGCTTCTATGTACTCGGGCGGTCGGCATTTTTCACTCGTCCGAGTGGGTCTTCTGAAGCTCAGGCAGACGAAAAACAGTAAGTTGGCAATTTTGATGGGCTTCGTCTGAGTGCCACTCGGGCGGACGGGGTCTCGTCACTCGGCCGATGTGGCATCCGACGCTCGGCCGAATGCACATATGAAACATGTCCGATCTGGTCGGCCGAGCGGTGTCTCGCTGGTCGGCCGAGTGACTCCTTCACTCGGCCGAGTGAGACACCAAAAATGCCCAAACAGCTTGTTTTGGCCTCCTCGTCGCTCCTGCGACGTTCTTTCTTCTTCCGCTCCTCTCCAATGGCAAAATACCCCTCGGGGATGTCGTTGGTGACACTCTGGAGTAGGCGTATCTCGAGATCACTCCAAATCGCTCCAAATCACCTGAAATACGACAAAAACAACAAATCGTGAAAAGCATCGCAATATCGTCGATATATCGTGAAAAACATGATTTGGGCGATCTAAATGGCATGCAAACATGCGTGGAAAAAAGTGTAAAATAAGAAGTGATCAAGTCCCAAATCCAAATTAATTTTCATATCTATCTATTATCCCCCATCTCCCCCATATATATTGAATATTATTCGCTGATTTGATCGTTTGATTTGCAGGCTAGCTTGGGGGAGCTTTGGGGAGTTTTTGGACCGCATTGAGCTTCGCGGCGGAGGCGTCTCTTCGCACACACTACTTATTGCTCTCGCGGCGTGTTCAGGTACACTCGTTCCATCACTTAGCACACCGCATTGTATATTTGGTTGGGACACGTCTCGCGGCACACATGCCACCACGCACTAGGCCGCGTACACGGGGAGCCGCTTCGTAGCGGAAGAGGACCGATGATCCTAGTCCCTCTTTCGCTAGGGAGGACTCCCCTCCACCTAGCCCGCCACCGCCACCGCCACCTACACAGCCGATCCCTGCTGATCCCGTCCCTCCACCCGCTCCCGTCGTCGGGCCGATGGGGATTACGTTTCGAAATGACGCACACCGCGCCAGATTCGAGCGTATCTGCCATCGCTCGATAGTACCATCTAGGTTTGCACACCTAGCTGACCTAGACCGCCTAGGGGTACTTGAGGGGCTTCTCACGTTGTACGATAACGTGGGATGGCGTGATTTTTTGTCGGTGTCGGCGGATACTTACATCCATCCGACACTAGAGGTCCTCAGTTCTATTGACCGAACCCCTGGAGGATGCTCCTTCCATTTGATGGATCGAGAGTATGAGATCACTCTCGACATGCTTAGAGCGTTCTTCCAGTGGCCCGCCATCCCTGACCCTGACTGAGCCTACGCTCCCACGCACATCCCACCCCCGTCGTTCGACACCTCCACCTTCTGGACACGGATCACGGGATCCCCACTTGCCTTTGACCCTAGTAGGGCCAAGGCCTCAGCTATCCTCCACCCCTGTCTTCGCATTGCACAGCGCCTTATGGCGACTACTTTCCTCGCGAGGTACGAGCTCGGGACCATGTCTACGCCAGAGCTCTACATGCTCTACGCGATGACTCGCCCCAGGGTTCTAGATAGGGGTAGCGATGACCTTGTCCCCACCGTCGAGATCGACATTGCCAGTTGGTTTTTGGACCGCATCATCATTTCGGTGAGCACTCGCTCACCTATCTGTTGCGGCGGTCTGATCACCCTTCTAGCCCTTATGACCGGCGTGGACCTACCTGACGACTTGCGTCGACCTCCAGGCCCCACTACGCTTTTGATAGATGTTATGGCCCGGATGAAGATGCTTCGTCCCCACGGTCGCCAGCACTGAGTGTGGTTGCATGGTCCCTTCAGTGTTGACTACATGGTTCTTCCGAGCCCCGCTCGGACACATATTGGACCGGCTCACGGGGACTAGATTCCAGCGATGGATCTCCTCATCCCTGCTGCCTACGTGCTTGAGCCCGAGGATGCTGAGCAGGCACCCCTTGCACCACCTGTTGACCCCGTGATCCCTCAGCCTGCACCTACACTGTCTGCACCTCCCGACACCTCTGTCCATATGTCTGTTAGTGTTGGGAGCTCCTTAGCTGAGCCTCCCACCACCACCACCACCACCGAGCCTATGTCCGTCGAGCCTATCACCTCTCTGAGTCCCGAGCGTCCCACCACCATTTTAGAGAGCGGCGAGACCTCCTTTACCGCCGCAGTGGCGGTTCTGTCCTCACTTTTGTCCACAGCCACCCCGACCGTTGGCCCGTCTGACCCCACTGTCGCTGTCTTTACCGAGAGTGTCATGACTTCTGTCCCTACGTCTGCGTCACTAACCTCTCTTGCTGCCTCGTCGCCCATTTTGACTTCCACCTCTGCTGCTGCTGCTTCTGCTTCGACCCAGCCTACGTCCCAGCCTCACACCGAGGCTGGGCATCCCTTAGTAAGCACAGCACCCCTTCCACACTTTCCTGCTGGCCCCGTCACCTACACTGCCCGCCAGAGACAGCCCCGCACTTCACTTGCTAGACCTGTGCGTCCCTCTGCTCCACCACCCCCAGACACTCTAGTTCAGAGCATTCGTGCTCTTGAGGGGGCTGTTAGTTGACTCAGAGGGGACTTTAGGGCTCTCTACGCTACGGTCAGTACCGTGCAGACCTGCGTCGCCATCCTTCCCAGTATTCAGGCTTGCCTGAATCAGATTCTGGCGCGTCTGCCTCCACCACATACACCCTCCCAGCAGCCACCACGCCCACCACCTCCACCACCACCTCTGCCACAGGACGGTGCTGGTGCAGCGCCACCACCAGCTTAGGCACACTCTTGATGCCTCTGATATTTTTTGTCATTTTTCTGCCCGTTTGTTCCTGGGCCTGGTGATTTTTTGCCCCCCTCCTCCACGTATTACTTTGGTGCCTTCCTGATCATATCTTTTTATATCTTTTTGGGAGTGAGGGAGAGACTTTTTGGGGACACTTATATCTGCACCATACTGATCTTTGCATGCATCACATTCATTCAGATCTTATTTTCTTTTTCTTTTTCTTTCTTTTTCATCATGCATGCATCCTCACCCACCCCACCCACTTCACGTCTCTCGGTGTGCCACACTTTGCACATTGAGGACACTGTGCACTTTAGCTTGGGGGAGTGAGTTCTCACACTTTTTGCTTTTTGTCACCTTTTTATTTTTATTTTTTCCACCTTTTCTTTGTTTTTACACCACTTTCACTCACTTTTTCGTTTTTTTATCATGCATCATGTTTTCTTATTTTCTTTGTGTGCCGCATTGTAAATAGTAATATCTATTTTCTTTTATCATTATTTTTTTCATCTTTTGCTAGAGATGATTTTTCTGTGATGATGATTACGTGGTGTTAGCCTATCTCTATGTGCATGCTATTTTGTCACGTCATAGCTTTTGTTTCAGATATCATATGCCATGCCCCGCTTTGCATTTGAAATAGTAACCCACTCTTTTTCTGTATGAATATGGATGAAATTCTGTTATTAGCTGATGTCTGATGATTCATATGTAAGCTTATCATAGAAAACACACCAAGCTTCACGCATTGATTGCTTATATTTGGAGTACTGCTTTCCTTTCTCATATCACTTCTTATTGCATGAATTGTACGCTTCACTTTCAGGTTGATTGAATGTTTGCTAGGACGATATATCTGGACTAGTTTACTTTTTGAGATTAAACTGAGTAGATTATATTACTCTGCTGAAAGTTGTCGTGCATGTCAGATAAAGTGAACCGAGCGATACATTTATTTCTTTCTCCACATATCTTGAGCATCATTTCTCTATTTGAAATTCATTGGTGAATCCCCCCCTTAGCAAGTCTATTATCGGCATTTCCCCCGCTATTAATTTTCATGCTCCAAATCCCCAAAATCAAAAAAATATATACATGTATATCCTTCTCTCTTTTGATTTGGGATCGCTTATATATATATATGTTTATCCAAAAAAAGAGAAAAATTGAGAAAAAGAAAAGAAAAGAGAAAAGAAGTTTATAACGATCCCATCTCATACTATTTCTCTCTTTCTTCCCTCTTTTGTCTTTGTTTTTATTTTTTGGAGCTTCAAAAGAAATGTGGAATGTACATATTGATTTGTTTATGCCATCACGCTTATGGATAAGCTTGGGGGAGAGGATCCAATGATGTGTGAGAGAGTGACTACTTGACGGTGCATGACAACCTAGGCTAAGTAATCTTCTATACTCGGTGAGATTGCTAAAGTTTCACGAAATCCAGAAATCAACACTTAGCATTCATTTCATGAAAACCATACTTTTCTATTCTTACTATTCCATATCGTGTGATATCTCTTATACTCCTTATAAAAAGCATTCAATTGAAAAGTGTGTGATCTATGGTTATGCATACCACTTTAGATGCTTCAGACGATGTTAATCCCAGAATGATTCCATATTTCAAGCTATATTGATATTTTGGGGTTTTCTATTTCGAATGCATCATTATACTATGATATCGAGATAAAAGTCTTTGACGTGTGTTTTATATTCGATGTATGCTATATGAGTAAGCAAAACCCACGTCCTGAGAAGAATGATCTAGCACCCCCTTCTTCGCTTTCTATTCTATTCTATTTTTATTTTTTATTTTCCTTCTTTTCCATTATTTTGCCAGTCGGGTTTGCTTTTTACTCATCTTCCTCAAGGACGAGTAAGAGATAAGCTTGGGGGATTTTGATCACTCCGTATTTTATACCCTTTTTCTGCATGTTTGCATGCCACTTTGATCGCTCATATCGCGTTTTTCACTATTATTCGACAATATTGCGATGCTTTTCACGATTTCTTGTTTTTGTCGTATTTCAGGAGATATGGAGCGATTCAGAGTGATTTTGAGATCAAGAGGATTTGCACCCACTCCGGACTCTTTTGAGGGCTATTCGGCGATGGAAGACAAGTGGACGAAGAAGGAACATCGTAGGAGCGACAAGGAAGCGAAAAGATGAAGATTGGGCATCTGCAGCATCTCACTCGGTCGAGTGAAGCACTCACTCGGTCGAGCAAGAAGCACACTCAGCCGACCAGACTGGACACGCACCACCGAAGGAAATCAGCATGTACTCGGCCGAGTGACGATAGTCCACTCGGCCGAGTATGAAGATCTCCTTGCCTGAGTGGCATGGGAAAATCCACCATCAAAAGAGGCCGACTTACTGGAAAAGTACATGCGATTTCAGAGTTTCGACTCGACCGAGTACTGAATGCCCCTCGGCCGAGTGAGTAAAGCCATTCGGCCGAGTCACTTCCGAAGACAGACCCCCCAAGACCCCCGACTTACTGGAATTTTACAGGGTCTGTCACTCGGCCAAGTGACATTTGTCACTCGGCCGAGTGAGCCACCCCACCTGCTGCGTAAACTGCGATTTCTGGGCTGCGCAGGGGCATTTTTGTCACGATTTTTTGGGCGATTTTGAGGGGTATTTAAACCCAGTTTTTGCCCTACTTTAGGAGAACTTTTTGATACTTTTTGCAGCCTTTTTAGAGAGCTTTTTAGATCATTAGATTTAGCTTTTCTCTTGGAGATTGAAAGGTTATTTTTGTTGGATGCTATTAGGTTCTCATTGGTTTGTCTCTTTTCTTATCAAAAACTCTATTTTTGTTGATAATTTCTCTATTGCAATGAATTGTGCTGAATTTGTCATTGATTTTCTCATGAATTGCATGATGATTAGTGAGTAGTTTTATCGTCTTAGGGCATAGGGATGAACCCTATGGACCCTATTTCTAAATTGCGATGAATTAGTGAAATTCTTGCTAGAATTGATTAGGGTTAGGTTGGGATTGATTAATTACGAATGGCTAGGGATTCATATTGATTGGGATTTGCAAGAGATTGGGTCCCAATTGATAGGAAGCCCTAGAAATTCAATTTAGATTTACGATTGGACTTCTCTAGAATTGGTTTGCAAGAGATTAGGCCAAATCTAGGATTTTTAATCGTGTTTCTATACCAATATCCGTTTGCAAGAGATTGGACGGGTAGGAACTATTTCAACCAAGGTCATAGCTCGAGTTTGCACGAGAGTGGGCTCGAGATATGGTTGAACGATGATGTCATTCTTCACGCTAGCGGCTTAGGTTAGGGTTTGCAAGAGATTGGGCCCTACCCTAGGTTCGCTATAGACCGGCAATAGCGTGAGAGTGTGAGCTTGGTTCTACATTTTGTTGCGACTAGTTCACCTAAAATTCAAGTCTAGCAATGATATAACCTACGAATCACAACGATGAGATACGGTCCGTAGTGGGGATTCCCTATCCCTAGGCGCTTTATTTTATTGATATTTCTATCGACATTCGAACGATTGTGACAATTTTACCCCAAATCATTCTCGACCATTTCGATAGCTAGGTGATTAGAAGGAGACACTGTCATTGTTCCTCCCTGAGTTCGATACCCACTCGCCACTACACCGTGCGCTTGCGGTAAGACTACGAGTCGCTTGTCCCGGGTGCGTGTGCATACCGGGGCGCGATCAGCGTCGCTAGGGGGTTCGAGCGGTGCTTCGTGCCGTCGAGGGTGACGGCAGAGCGAGTCGTGGCACTTGGACTCCTTTGAGCTGTTGCTCGACGATGGAGCGTGGCGACAGTCGCCGGAGGGAGAGGTATGAGAGAGGGAGAGAGAGTTGAGAGAGGGGATGGGCTCGTCGGAGGGCTGTGTTCACTTTGGGTAGCTGAGAACGAAGGTAGGGGATGGGTTCGTGCGAAAATGAAGAGGGTGAGGGAGCCGCGGGTGCATGAGTGCGTGGGTTGATTCAATCGAAACAAAAAAGGGGAGATAGCCATGGTTTGAAACAAAGGGGGGAGAGAGGGGGGAGACAGTCGTGGTTTGAAACAAGCAAGGGGAGAGAGAGAGAGAGAGAGAGAGAGAGAGAGAGAGAGAGAGAGAGAGAGAGAGAGAGAGAGAGCAGGCTGTGAGGGTAGGGTTTAGACTGTGAGGGTTTTAGACTGAGGATTAGAGGGAGAGTTTGCCTGGGCGTGGGAAAGAAGAAGAGGCTGAGGAGAGAGAATAATGGGTTGCTAGCTAGCCCGTGTTTGGTTTGCGTGCATTACGGGGCTGAGGGGGTTTGTTTTGTGAGGGAGACGAGTTAAGGGGTTTATATAGGATAATTAAATTAATTAATTAGTTTAACTTCATTAATACTTATTTAAATTGTAATAAATTAGGGGGTTGGGAAACTTGACTAAGTGTTGATTTTAAGTAATCCATGAAACATATGGGCTACTTACGGGATGGGTTAGGTAGGGATAAGTTAATTAAATAGCTACTAGGGTAATTTTT
This sequence comes from Scilla litardierei, assembly GCA_030789695.1. Taxonomy (NCBI): domain Eukaryota; kingdom Viridiplantae; phylum Streptophyta; class Magnoliopsida; order Asparagales; family Asparagaceae; genus Scilla; species Scilla litardierei. The sequence continues at coordinate 116,060,399 of CM061130.1, forward strand.
GTTGTAATTAAGGGAAGTTAAAAGTAATTGGTGAAAGTCATTAGCAAAATCTTGTAACGAAATTACGATTTTGCCCCGACTAAGTAAACATGTCCGAAAAATTACGAAAACATACCCAGGGGTTCGTATCGTCGCGAGGATCGCGAATACGAGGTCCGTTTCAGGGTTTCGACTACTTGGATACTAGTTTTAGGCCAAAACGTTTAGGAAGTGGGTTTACGGGTTCTCTATTGATTTGACTTCAGAAAGTTACGAAATTAATATGGGAAGCCCTAAATGATCATAGAATGATACAATAGAAGTTTGAAAACGTTTTGATGTTGTTTGTATAGAAAATTAATTCATTAAGCCAAAACAGTATTAATGGAAAATGAATTTTTATCAGATTATTTAGAGGTATTTGATGAAATCCGAACTTACTAAAATACTTCATAACTAGTCTGATACTTCAAAATATTTTTATAAGAAATTTTTGAAATCGTAAAACTCCTGATGAACCATTATAAAATAGTTTTGAAAATGGGTTTAATATGTGAATAGTTGTGTTCATGAAAACAGGTCGTTACATTCTACCCTTCTTAAAATAATTCCTTCCTCGGAATTTAAAAGGCCTAATAATTGATGTTATGACGAAGGTCAAGCAAATAAATGATAGAAAAAATAGTAATATAGTAAATCAGGTTGTAAATAACATGAAATAAAATGTGATATCGCAGAATCAAGAAAACAGGAGATGTTGTTTATGAATACATACTATTGACATCATCATAGCTTCCGTAACTAGTCCCAAGACTAGTATTATTATGATAGCTACGATGCTATAATGATATGCCAAATGAACGGGTATAATAGTAAAAGCGATAACTCATACCTCCAATCATATGATTGATGGCTTCAACATCTTCCGCGATCATTGTGTACGCTTGTCGTTGCAGAGGAGGTGGTGGTCGATGAGAAGTGTCTCCAGCAGGGGCAGCAGCTGTGGTAGTAGTATTAACTCGTGTTCTTGCATTTGGTCAATCCCTAGCAAGATGATCTTTCGACCCACAAATCAGGCTGAGATCAGGTACCATCGGCACTCTGATTTCACATGTCCGGGCCTACCACAATGCTGACACACTGTACGTTGTGGTGGTGCCTATCTCTTGAATTGGGTCTGTTGGATTGGGCGATGCATCTGGTTGGATGATGGCTGACGGCTGGATCCAGCAGTTATTAGAGGTGGTGGCCTTCTGCGAGGGGCAGATATCTCACTCCTTTCTTCTCCTTCGATGAACTCATACTCGCGAGCTGCAACGAGTACCTCAGTATATGTACAGAGTATGCGTCCGACTGTCACGCCCCGCTTCCCAAAAAGGACGGAGGCGAAGCGTGACTAAGACCCGCTTAGGCCGGGGCTGAGAGCCCAGACCCAATAAGCGTCTGTGGTATTCCATAACGAAGGAAAACAGGTCCCTGCAAGTTAGTACGGAGCAACAAAAGTACTGAAAAGAGATATCATTTCATTTTATTCCAAATAAAACATCCAAAAGTACTGAGAGTCTAAAACACCCGAAGGGCTACAACTGCAGAAAAAGAACTACCGGTGCAAGCACCCAACCTAGGAAAGAAAACAGAAGGTGCTACACACCCAAACTAAACAGGAACAGAACTCTGGATCAGCAACTGGAGGCCTCTAACTCTGGTCCTCCTCTGGGTCGTACTCCAGATCAACGTCCTCCGGCTCTCCGTCTGCTGGCAAGTTCGCCTCGTCGACGTACTCTGGCTCAACACCTGACGTACATCACCAAAAGAAGGAACTGTACGTCAGGTAAGGTCTACAAAAAGGGTTAGACCAAACTACAAGTGTATCAACTTTTAGACAACGGTTTACTGGTTGATTAGCATGCTGGGGTTATAACTGAGTGACAAAAGAAGTAACGCATCAGGAAAGTAAAGCGCAACAAGTAGTAGTCGTAGCGTGTGCTACCGACTACGGGACTAACCTAAAGGTGTCAGGACAAGACGAAGACAGACAAGACAAGTCGGACACGACACAACACGTGAGACACGAAGGTGACGTGCCCCAGGTTTGCAAGCCGCAAATGGCCGGGGACCCGGTGGAGGTTTAGATATTTGTAACCGCAAGCGCATGGTGTTGTAGTGTGGCTTGGGGTTGAACACAGGGAGGCCAGGATGTACTTGTGTCAAAGAGGACCAAAATCACCCCGTGGGCGAGCTAGCCCAGATCGGATGATGGGTTGTCATAGTAAAGGAATGCAAGGTATAGACAATGTGAAGGAAAAACCCGGGACTCTGGTTTCGACCCCAACGAGCGGCTCTTGCCGATACGGCCTACGGGTAGGATGGCGATCAGAATTAGGGTCTAATGGTGAGACGTTGCCTCTAAAAGTGGTACCGGCATCCCATGGGCCTGATATTCTGGTCGGTGCCCAGGATGATACGCCGGACTTCCCGGGTTCGATCAGTGGGCACTCCCGTGTCCATTAACACTGATCGACTCCGGGAGCACTAAGCTCGCAACGATAACTCCCAACGTCTCGTCCTGCCGCTCCTGCATGCTAGGACTCGACGTCTACGCTAAGGGCATGAGCTATGGCTAGGGAGTCAACCGCCAAGTTTATTCCCCATTGGCCCAACGGTCAAAGGCGGTCTTTTTCCCGCCGATGACAATAAAACACCCCGCGTAACCGTTAGATTCCTAATCCCTATCGATTTCCTAACCCTATGGACGCATCGGAAAGAGCCTTCAAAGGGGTTTCCGCTAAAATCCCGGATTTGGGAACTACTTACAAATATTCATTAAAAAGCGATCTAAATGAAAATGGACCGTCAAAATCATAATCAGACAATAGAAATGCAATGGTAGTTGTAACGACCCGCTCCCCAGGATACCCGAGAAGTACTAGTCCGTCCCAGGTGATCCTAGAGTGGCGAGTGTTACGAAGAGAGATACAAATAAAACCAGCAGGCCACTGCGCTCGTGCTGGAAAGTACATGTACTGCTCCAATAATACAACACCAGAGAATAACACTACAGACAAAATACAACAACGAATAGATCATATATATATATATATATATATATATATATATATATATATATATATATATATATATATATACATACATACATACATACATACATACAAGTCATAACCCGTGCCCCAAGGGCACGGTTCATTTAAAATATTCCCCCTCAAAATCTTGGACACCCTAATTTTAAACAAACAACAATAATTAAAACGCAATAATTATTAGGTTCCTCTCAAAATCTTAGTTTACCCAAAATTTAGTTCACCACATAGAATCTAGTTCCCTATTTTTTGTTTAATTCCCCACAAAAAATTTAGACGCCCAAATATTTTGTTCCCCTCATAGATAAATTTAGTTCCTTTCTCCACATTGTTTAGATAGATTTTCTATGATGAAACAATAATTAATTGTGTCATCGAACTCTGTCTGCGGACTTGATGAACATTGTCTTTACAATATCCAGTTTGCAGCTTGCTTTAACCGCCATGACATTTGGCTTGGATTTGTAAGCTTCTCGTCACACTTCAGCTGCACTGGCAAAAAAATAGTAGAGACTCCACTTCAGACTTTGTCACATAAGTTATCGAACATAACTTTTCTTTGTATTATGAAATATTTTGAGTCTTTGAACAGTATGTTCTCGGCATAAATCTTTTTAGCTTGTCTTGGGTTTACTTGATTTTCTATGTCCCTATAACCCTCTAAAATGTAGGTTTACTATTAGCAAGCTATAGAGTTATACAGAGGCAAGCGATGCACACTCTTGTACTGCAAAAGTTCAACAGTCAAAAATTTTGGGAGGAAATAATGATAAGAGACGAACCCAGATATCATATATTTAAAACTTTGGGCATCGTACAAAGTAACTCTCAAATCCTAGCAAGTTTGATTTGAAATACTCATGGTAGGCCCCCCCCCCAGAAAGTTGCTTGCGTAATATATGTGTTGCAATGCACATATTGAAGTTGTTTGCATATGATATCAAACAGAATTGTAATCTAAAGAACCATAATATGGCATAATAATCTGTATTTGAATAGTGTTTTCTTAATATATCGTGTTGGTTGATTACATGCAAGGGAAATTGTGTACTCTGGAAATTGTATATAATTTGGAGAACCATGTTCTTTGATGAATTGCAACTTGTTTTTCGAGAATCATAAATTTTTCATGCAAATGTTTAACTTGGGAATCTTGCAAATGTTTAATTTTTTCACGCAAATATTTTGAGAGGCTGATGTCTTCTGTACTGGTTCCAAAATGATTGTAATACATAGTTTATGGCTGGAGCTTTTGCTCCATCATATTGTCTTCAAAAAAATCCTAAAATTGATGTGCTTATCAATGCTTAAACTCATGCAAGGGACACAACCAATGACATGCCAAAAATAACGAATGTGTTAAAGGACATTGTCAAATTTCTTTAAGAGGCTTGAGGAAGAGGTCAAACTTCTGCTTGCCACTTTTGAAGGGTGATGCTGAAGCAGGTGGGAGAAAGATGGGAGCAGCCAAGGAGGAGTGGAAGCACCAAAGCCAACTTTCAGTTCATTGCAGTAACTATTAATTTCTATTCTCTGTTTTAATTTTCCGGTTTTGTTGTAAGGTGGAGATAATTTGTGTCCACTATCATATGTTCAATTATGAATTAAGAGTTAAATGCTATATATTCGTGGTAAAACTTTCAATAGCATTAAAGCTTCTAAACTAACTTTGATGGATGGGCTGTTACACATGGATATTTTTGGCAATTTTACCCTTAAAAATTTTCTACAAATTTGATCAGGATGAGATAAAAATGAAGTATACTTCATTTCAAACATATAAGCAAATTTAAGGAAACAAAATATATGATAAGTGTCTAAAAGACTAATAGAGCGTAAATTTAAATATCATTTCATTTGAGAATACCTTTAATCAATGTGCAAGCTATACTAATCTCACATTGTAAACTGCTAATAGATTTACATTCCAGCATTCACAAATAAAATGATACAAATTGATATTCTTTCGTGCAAACAATATACATTTTGCTTCTTTTGGTCTCTTGCCATTTAAGTTTTTTGCTCCTTTCGTCCAATCTGAACTTATCTTTGCTACTTGAGATGGAACGTCGAACCCATATCACGGGTTAAAACAAATTATTGTTTGCTACAAAGGTCGTTGCGGGCACATATCACCACCCAATAAACCAAATTCTCCTTCATAAGTTACCATCCAACCACTCTCACTGCTGCTCAGGTAAGGCCTACATCTAGTCATGGTGGCAACAGAAGCTTAGGCTGATCAAGGAAGGGTAATAGAATTCTTCAAGGTCATGCTGTGACTTTCCAAAAGTTTTTCTCCACCTGCTATGGTATCACTATGTGAGTTTTGTTTGAGATGTGTGACTTGGCAAGGATAAGAGCCGGGGCGGTTGAAACTTATGTGTTGCTACTTCACTATCTCCAACCCTGGATCCCTGGTAGAAGCACACTTTCTATTCGCTTAACAGTGATTTCCCAGCCAACAGAACCAAGTTTGCGACAAACCGAGCCAAGCTTCTGGCATATACATGCTCCATGTAAAACCCAACCTGGAATTTTAATGGAGATCAAAAGCTAGTGATGTATGAACAACTATAAAGTATAACGAATTAAAGCAACATATAGAAGTGTGGCGATTCTGAAATATATCCAAAACGCATAGACAGTAGGAAGGAAACTCGAGATAAGAAGATATTTCCACAAACGATGAGATTATCTCAAAATTACTCAACATTAAGCACCAAGCTTGGAGATGGATATAAGATTCTAACAAAAGATAATGGAATACATGCAGTTGAAAGTTATTCAATGCTGAAATCATACATAAACATACATAAACAGACAATAGCGGATTCCCTTGTAAGGTATCCCCCTTAAGAAAGAGAATACCTCTATATTACTCAGTACCCCTTTAATCAGATTTATAAGCATTGTCTGAAGCATAGATTTTATAAATAGATGATATATAATCACATGTACAAAATCTGTATATTATCATAACAAAAATTAAACTTCAATCTTGTTGTCCTATCACAATGCAGCTCTTTGTACTTGTATGTAATATACAGCTAAATTTCATTAACTACAATGAACTTTGCACATTTTTGCAAAAACTACCTTGTACTTTGAAACTCAATAAATTACCTTTTCATTTGAAAAATACAGAAACGGTTGTTCATTCTAGTTCTCTCTTTCTATAATAATTTACAAGTGTTCATTTATGCAATCTTGTGAGATAGAAATCCATTTTCTTTCACCAGGATTGAGTTCATAAGGCTGTTAATGCTAAAACAACACTAACATGTATTTGTAGCATGTTTCATGTATATGAGAAGCAGACACAACATTACATGTAATAATATATTGTGGAACCAACCTTCGGGATGCAAGTATACTGTGGATGCAATTTAGGATGCAAGTATACTTTTTTGAGAAGAACGGGATGAGCTGCTTCCTCCTATGTGCGAGGAAAAAATATTGAGCCATAAGCCGCGCAAGATTAAATCTGTGAGCAAAAAAATTACATGGCTTGATAAGCCATAAGCAAAAAAAATTTGGAAGAACAAAAAAATTACATGTCTTACTAAGCCGTGAGCAAAAACCTTTTTGAGAAGACAGGATGGGTTGCTTTCTCCTCTGCATTGGAAAAAAATTAAGCCAGGAGAAAAACAGTAATTGATGAGTTGATAATGTTAGATAAATACTGACTGAGATGTAGCTTTCTGATTAGTCCTACCTTGGTTAGGCTATTGAAGCAAAACACATTCACGCACCAAAAGCTACTAAACAAACTTGCTAATGCTTGCCCCTGAGCTTGACCACCAACGTCGCACGACCTTCATGCAAGATTTCACGTCGACAGAGGTGAAAGAATCAACAAAATCAAAAATTGTAATTGTGAGAGAGAGAGAGCTCAGTTATGTTTGTGTTCAAAAACAAAGTGAACCATGTCAGAAACATTAAGCATAATTTATTTGGAAAAAATAATGATTGTAATTGAAGTAATTGAAGTAGTCAGGTACATCTTCTCATTTATTTGGAAACATTAACCCTGGTAAATTGGACGTGTACCAAAATGAATGAATTGAACTAATAGTTAATGACTTGACATATTCTCAAACTGAAGTAATTGAAGTAGTTAATATAAATTAATCCAAAATGCAAAAATTGAGAAAGAAATCATTGCGATAATTTTCCTAATTAAAGGACCGTTTAGTTTAGTCAGGTAATGTTAATAAGTAAACAACATAATCGGGCCCCCTGTAATGAGAAATTCACAGTTGCTCTCCTTAAATCAGGTCTCTCTTGCTAAAAACAGGTGCCTTTGATTTTGCTACTTCCATCGACTCGTGTATAGTGTCTCGTGCCACTAAGAAATAAGAGAAACTTGTACATAGAAATGGTTTTGGGATTAATTAACGCCCTTGTAGACTATGAGCAATATGTTTTAGAGATGACTAACAGGCTAGTTTTTAGAATGTTAAACTTTGTGATAGTGATAGAAAGCTTACATTCATGCTTCCCGTTTGACATAAATAGTTCAATTGATGAAATGGATGATACCAGTTATAGCAGTTATAGAAATGGATGATACCTAAAACTACATAGAAAACTGAGAGAAAATGGCAGAAGAAAACTTTTGGATAGTTAAGTGATGAAATGGATGATACCAGAAATAGTTGGAGTCAGCACACTGTCTCCAATCACCATACACATGCCTAGCATGACAATGAGCAACAAAGATGTATGCAGGTTCTTGTGCTTCTCCAGCACATTTTTTAACCATGACTTGCCTTTCACCTCCGGAGGGCATATGACCATGTATGTCGAAAGTTCTTCAGCCGAGACCTGTTTGTTATGAAGAAGGCTGACATTTGCATGCCTACATATCAAAGAATACAATGCGAAAGTACCACCTGCAGATTGTTAAGAGTTAAATCATCCGAGCCAATTAGGTTAAATGATATAGTTTCTGTTGATGTCCAACTTACCCTGCCCATTATCATCGGATCTAAGAACTATGAAGACATACTTGAAGAGGGGAATAAAATGGTAATGCTCCAGAACACAACCGAAAGAACGCCAAATATCTCTTCATTTATCTCTGATTGAGTGATATCTTCTGCAATTGTGCTTTTATAAACATACAACTGAGCAATGCTCAAGTCACCGTACACTACGCCAAGGCTCTCATACGCAAGAAGCAAGATGGCCTTCCATGAATCCTTCTGAAATCAATTGGGTGCTCAAAATTTCAGAAAGCAAAATTCAGCTATTGCTGAAAGATATCGAAAAAGATCAAAAACTTAAAGAGTACAGCTTCATGTTAAGCATGATATTGTTCTATCGGTTTTTTTGTTACAAAAGTTACATTGCAATGTTTCAGTTCAATTCTTTAGGCATTACTATTGTTTTCAGTTCAGTTCAGTTGAACACAAATGCAGTTGTATTCCAAGTTTAATGAAGTTAATTAAAATGTGCATGTGAACTAAAAGTTTACAAATGAGATACAACATGTTAACTAAAAGTTTAGAAAGCCTCAAATACATACATGGACATTTTTAGTTGAGAGCCTCAAATAAATTAGCCTCAAATACATACATGCATATATTCCAATAAATTATGAATGAGAAATGTGCCTGTTGGAACCCAATATCAAAGGTTATATTATATCTCTCGGTAACATACAGACGGTATGTTCTAATTTAACACAATTAAAATACATACTTGCATATGTTGGTATTTGTTGTGTTTTGTGTTTTGTTCCAATTACAGACACAACTAAAATTACAGAGAGTTCCAACTAAAACACATACACAACTAAAATACATACAGCCTCAAATAGAAGCATATAACATTTGGATGAATTAAAAAAAGATTAGGCCATGACTAAAAAAATCAATTCAGTGAACATTTTCACTAATTTGCATGCTAATGCTTAACAAAAAAATAATAGTTGCATCGATTCAAGCCTAAAAGGTGAGCACCAAAAGCAAACAAAATTTCTATATTTCCTCTCAAGACATGCAAGATTCAACAAAAAAATGCCCAAATCATATAAAAAATCAAGACATGAGAGAATGGCATCAATAACAGAATTTTGTAAAACGAAGAATCAAGACATACTATTTTGATGTATTAAAAAAGATTAGGCCAGGACTCTAATTTTGCAAACTGAAGAATCAAGACATACCATTTTCACCAATTTGCAGGCAAATGCTTAACTAAAAAAACCATAATTTTAATACAAATCTGAAATTTTTGATGCAGATTATTATTGTATCAAAAATTTCTAGCATGTTGAAAATATAAATCATAGTTTGAAAGTGATACAAATCTGGAATTCATGAAAGCATGTTAATGAAAGCATGTTGAAAATATAAATCTGAAGTTCAAACCTGTTAATTTCAAATCTATTAATTCCATAATTACAAATCTGTTAAAATATGAAAGTGATACAAATCTGGATTTCATGAGAGCATGTTAATGATAGCATGTTGAATTTTTTTGAAATTTTTTGATTAATGTTCGGTTTTGATGTATGTTCGGTTGTGAAACAAATCTGAAAATTTTGGGCTTGAATCATATCAAAATTCTGTTAGATGCATCAAAATGTTATCAATGTCAACATGAAAATGGTATCAAGACATGATAGAATTTTGCAACATATCAAAAATTTGGTATCAACATATCAAAAATTTGGGCTTGAATCGATGCAACTATGAATTTTTTTGTTAATGATGGGTGAAAATGGTGCTAATGGTATCAAGACATGATAGAATTTTGCAACAACAGAATGCATGCAAATTGGTGAAATTGGTATCAAGAATGCCCAAAACATATCAAAAATGGAATCCAGATTTGTATCACTTTCAAACTATGACTTATATTTTGCAACAATAGAATTTTGCATGATATCACTTTCAATCTGGATTTCATCTCTTGACATGCAACAACAGAATTTTGCAACATGATTTGAATCACTTATTCCAACAAAAGAGCTAGCCATTGCAATCATTTATTCCAACATGATTCTGTTGTTGGATGATTACAACAAAAGAGCAACATTTTGTTGCAAAAGAGCTGGCCATAATCACTTATTCCAACCTGATTCTGTTGTATTTCAATCTGGATTTCATGGAATAATGAATATGGAAAGACATGAATGATCTTAATTAGAGAAATAAAAAACAGAAAAATGTATTTAAAACACAATGCTGAAATAAGACCCACTTAATATTTAGAAGGAAGTATCCATTTTAAGATGTCCACAAAAATAAGACCTACTATTCATAATAACAAATTGCTGAAAGTTCCAATATAGTTCTTATACAACATGATAGTATTAAAAACGCATACATATACTCAACAACAATATAAACTTGATGATAATAAAACACATGGTGACAACAGAAACAATTTAGTTCCTTATTTGATCCAATTTCATTATATTATTAGTTGGTCTTCATCAGTAATCGTAAGAGCAGTTCTTAGCTCTAGCTTAATCCTCAAAATTAACAATGTACAAAGTTTAAGAAATTACAATGAAATATAGTTGAAAATAAAGTCTAATTTCAGTGAGAATAAGAATGGACATTAAGAGTTACAAACTGAGATTCAAATGCATTACTTGATCAAGATACATTAGCATATGGTGGGAATTCTGAAACGATGTCTGCTAAATCTGCAACAATATACTCGAAATACCATCCAAGGACTCCAATGCATAAGCTGACTAACCTTCGAGGCTTGTTTTTTCGTAGTGAATGATCTAAATGTCCAAAGAGGATTAAACCAATAAGAATAATGCAAAATAAGACATATAATCAGGTATTAGAAAACATAGTATCTTTTTATTTCAGTATTCATATGATGCTTGTGGTAGCAACGTAAATAACTAATTGATAGGTGGTGGTTCATGCAGAATATTCCTCATAAGTTAATCACAAATAAAAAGTTGATTCATCAGGATATTCATATAAAAGTGAATCATAGAAATAGCAGTGACAACCATTTTAGATGGAGTTGAACATGATTGTATTTACTACGATATCTTTAAAGACTGCCCAATTAAAAGAACAAAGTATGGATTTGAGTATTTGAAGAAAATAAGGGGAAAATGATCGAAAAGGCAGAATTTTGGTATCCATGTCTCAAATAACCTGAATAAAAGAATGTAGCACAATAATTGGCATAAAAGGTTCAAAAAAAGAACCCAAACACTAATTAACTGGAATAAATCAATCAATTGTGTGCATCAATCATATTGGAATTCCCAAATACAAACCTGCACCAAGGTACAAACTTTATCAAAATTCTAGGAAAAGATGAAATTTTGATGACACCCCACAAAACAATTAATGAAATAATAAGTGAAATTCACCAAATGGGAATAAAATCAGCATGGGTGGCACTTACAAAATCCTGCTCTTATATCATATACTAAGCATACTTGTATATATAAAATGGCATTAATATATTATCATGTGAGAAATAACAATTGAAAATTTTTTGCAACATCTGTAATGAACTTCATCATGTTAATCAAATGGCATTAATATTTTTGTAACACCAGATTTTATATGCAAAATTATATTAATCAACTGGAACGGAAAAAGGACTATAATGAGTAATCATCATGTTAAATAACTCTTATGGGCTATTCATATTTTTTAGTTAAATAACTCATTATAGTCCTCATCCTGCAGGTTAACTTTCGCTGACAGGTTAACATTAAGAATAGATTTTTGTGGGTTGTTTAAAATTCAATAAGGAGATTCCAGCATATGTATTGTAAAAGTGAAAACTATTGAAGAGATTATCAGTTAATATAATTTCCACAGACCCATCACACAAAAAGGGGGAGATTTATGAAACATCATGTGTGTGAGAATGGTCTTGAGATGGACATGTTCATGGTGAATGTAAGGGCTCGACCTATCAGCTTAAGCCAAAAAAGATATGTTGATAACTATATTTACATCCTATCTCCATTTCCAGGTAAAAATAACAGGATGAGGACTCATTATAGCCTCGTTGATTTGCAGGATGAGACTCATTTATAAATATAACTCTGGTTCCCTAGCTAGAGTTTAGTTTGATAAATATAATTTTTAACCATATATATAAAGATTGAGAGCTATGTAATGATTTTTCACTTGCTGCATAATAACCTATGAGAAGTACGTACTTGTATGCCAAACACAAGTTAAAAGATGCCTATTTTTGATAAAGGATTATAGTGAAGGGTATGAACAATGTTCACAAATGAAATCTAAGCTTCGCCATCAATATCTACTCAATGCCAACCAATCCGTTAATCCGTATAAACATAATCAAAATTAGAACCAGCCAAACATGACAAAATAAAATTACTGGGAATTCATATTAACATTCCTATTAACATGAAACATGAAATCGAATGACCATTAACAGGAATAGGAAATCCCAGTAACATGAATAGGACGTGATCACTGGGAATTACTGGGACAATGAGTAAGAAAATTACTGGGAATATCGATCAGAAAGCTAACCTCAGCCCGTTCGCAAACTTCAGCTCATGCGCAAACCAGGTTTTGTCGAAAGAAAAAAAACAGAGAAAGTATAAGATAGATCGAGGAATTAAAACAGGAAATCCAAGCATAATATTTTAACATTTAATTTTATTTTTCATATTTCAGATTCATGAGTTTCATGTCCTTGGCTATGCAAATCTGTTTTTGCAATGGACAACAATGCAAACAACATAAGATAAATGATTTTCCTAATTGCAGATTAATGAAATAATATATTAATTTTTGGGTTCATATGTTACATTTTGGAAATGAAAAATCAAAGGGATGAAAGGATTTAGAATTCACAGATTTTATACATGCTTATATACTTAAATTATAACTAATGAAATTAATAACTAATGTCCAAAATAGAATCCCAAAAAAATTATCATGCATTCAGCCATTCAACCCACTAAATAAAATGACAAACAGATTACCAAAAAATAAAACCATAAACAAATTCCAACAAACTCCAGAAAAAACCGAATCCCAAAGTACTTATTTTGTCTAGAAAAGATTTTTAATTGAAGGATATATTAGATATGGTAAGTTTACTTAACAGGCAGAAGAATCTGTGGGGACAAAAATATAGCATGTTTACAATTTCGATTCTGAAGGAGAGTTGATTTAAGGTTCTGCTTCTACCAAAAAGAATTTTTAGAATGTTTACAACACATCTGCTTTTTTAACACTAATCAATTAATTACACTAATCTGTCAAGAATTCAGAACATGAGGCAAAAAAATTGCAATCGGGGATGATTCAAGAATTCAGAACATCAGGCCAAAAATGAATTACACTAAACGCAGTCGTGCAAATGGGGATCAAACAAAAATCAGTTGAATTGCCAAGATGAAGATCAATTACCTGAAGATGAAGATCCAAGATGCTGGCAAAGGGTGATGATTCGCACCTGCAAATGGGGATACCTGCAAGAAAACTAAGATGCTGAAAATCGTGAGACTTGAAATCGGATAAATCAGTTTAATTGCCAAGATCCAAGAAGATGCTGGAAATTTGTTGATCAGACCATATTTTACTGTAAAAAAGCTTCACTCACCATGATCTATATGTTTTTTCATAAGATATCAGTAGAAATCAATCTCTTGCATGATAGCCAATTCAAACTGTATATAGATAAAGCCATCAGATTGAAGTATGCAACACTTGGTGCCAGCCAATTCAAACTGTATGCAGAGGGATGCAAGTATGCAACACTTGATGCTATCCAATTCAAACTGTATAAAGAGGGATGCAAGTTAACATCTCACAGCTCACCTGTTGTGGCTAACATCTTAATATCGTTCTTCTAGTGAGTTTACATCAATGACTCAATGCAAAATCATTCTGCATAAATTGACAACTCATTTAAATGAGCTTGTTCGGGGGGCTAAGTGAGCTAAATGAGGTGACAACTCATATCTAGCGTACACAACTTAATAACTACAATTAAGCTTTTAAAACCGGGAACGACAATGTTGAATTCATATGAAATCATGTTACCACAAAACTTCTAAAAATAGATGAAAAATAACTAAAATGAGTAAATTTGTCATAAAAATGGAAGCAGCCTAAACACTTAAAATAACTTAGCAATTAGGTACTTAAAATAACATAGCAATTAGGTACTGAACAATTAATGTCTGAACTCAGAGCAGAGATATAGTCAGTGTGCTCTTCCAATTCTTCGGTCTCAACTTGGCAACTGCTCATGCTAAATGTGAACCACCAACGATGGATGGGGAAAAATGTGATGTATGTGGAAAAAATGTAATGCATATGAAAAAATTTGGCTTTGAAAAAAATAATTCAAGGAGACATCTTACATCTAGCTTCAAAAAAGATTGGCACAAAGCAACTATAATGTCAAAAATATAATTGGGAAATAGATCATCAAAATAAGGCACTACATTTAAGGCCAAAAATATAATGTTGCTTCATACCTGATTAAGTAAATTGAGCATGAATCTAAATGTTGCAACTAACATGTGCTATGATTACAGTAACTGATTGGCATTCCCACTCCGCAAATATCCATGCAGTAGGTAGGGCTCAAGAACATCACCTTCAAAAAGTTGTTTCCCCAACTATGCTTATTGAAACAAAGCATCAAACATGTGCTTATTGAAACAAAGCATCAAACATGTAACAATTACAGTCCGCAAATATATCTCACCTCTGATTCAATGAAACCATCAAATCCAACACTTTTTCACTGGGACAAAAAGAACTAAAGAGCATGATGATGAAGAAATTAATAGATGACCTGATGAAGAACCTTGCTCCAAAGATTCTACTTTACTCCAAAGATTCAAAATGATGAAGAAATTATTTTTCTACTTTACTCCAAAGATTCTTGCTCGCATCAACCAACGACTTGGCTTGCTTAAACAAATTGCTAGAGACAGAATATAATAAGCCATCCCTATCATAAGCTACATCTTCGCTCAAGATTTCAGGGGATTTTTTACACTAAAAAATTGCAATTGATCCGGCATTGAAATGGGTTCAACAGGTAAGCCTCACATAGTCCTCTTGCTTCGTTTCGCGATCTCTTGCTCCGGCTCAATGATCCATGTCCTCAGATCTGCTCCATCTGGAAGGCTTTTCCCGTTCTTCAGATCTGCTGTGTTTTGAAGGACTGATAATCACACAATTTAGGACCCAACATCGAAAAAGCTCTCTCCTTTATACCAAAAATAACAGGAATCGACAAACCCATCAACTGGGCACGATCAAAAAAACCAGAAGAAGAAGAAGAAGAAGAAGAAGAAGAAGAAGAAGAAGAAGAAGAAGAAGAAGAAGAAGAAGAAGAAGAAGAAGATTCGACCTCATAAGAAAAGATTCCATCCGGGGCTTGGCGAGATCAGCAGCTCCACTCCAAAGTCCTCGTCTTTCCCAGATTGAAGCTCTCCCTCAGCCCTTTCATCACCAGCCCAGTGTTCTGAGATTGGGGCACGAGTGGAGGAGGAGTAGGTCGCTTGCGAGGGTTTTTTTGAGCGCAGGGTTGTTTTCTTTCAACCCAAATTTAATTCCCCCCCAAAAAATTGTTTCAAACTTCAAATTTCAAACTCAATTTCTCTTCACTTCTCCAATTTCTCTTATCTTATCCAATAACATCCATCATTTATACCCAATTTCTTAACTCTTATCCAAAAACTCTTATCCAATAACCCATGATAACATCCCTGTTTTATTATATATATATATATATATACTATTTTATAATATATATATATATATATATATATATATATATATATATATATATATATATATATATATATATATATATGGGTAAAATGCGCCTGAGCTCGTGCTCAGATGGGATTCCTGCGCTCGACCCCTCCTGACCGTCCGATCCGATCAGCGATCATGGTAATATCTGACCTTTTTGTGCAATTACCAAAACGCCCTTTAAGCTCTTTTTAACGCGCCTCTGTACTAAATTACCTTTAACCCCTTTTGTACTAAAATACAATCGCCACCAATTCTTTTGCTCACTCCCGCGCAAAACGCAGAAGCTGGACCAATCGCCACCAATTCTTTTGCTCACTCCCGCGCAAAACGCAGAAGCTGGAGCAATCGCCACCAATTCTTTTGCTCACTCCCGTGTAAAACGCAAAAGCTGGAGTAGATCCCCAGTTTTACACAAGGTCTTCGATTTCAACAGCCCACGCCTAAGATCGCCCCCAAATCCAGGCCATCACACTCTCATTGATTCCCCTGTTACTCTCCTCCATCGAGGTAAGGATCGTCATCCCTAATTTGTTGGACATCTCATATTGCTCAACGCAAACAACGGGATAAATTTTTGAACGGTTTTGCGCGGGGAGCAATTTCCAACCGTTGGACGATTAGCCTGGAAATTCCTCTCCGCGCACAACGGGCTAAATTTTTGTCCCGTTTTGCGCGGTGAGTAATTTCCAAACTAGCGAAGTGTTGCGATGGAAATTACTATCCACGCACAACCCTTCAAACATCGCACCCGTTGTGCGCGTTGAGCAATATGAGATGTCCATCAAAACTTGCCGAAGCAGCTCATATAGCACAACAACATGGAGCGAATGGCGTACATAATATTGCCCACCGCGCAAAACGGTTGATATGTTTGATTTTTTGATGGATTTGATCCTGTCATCAAATATGATGGTAACAATTAGATCAGATTGAAAAAGAATAGATATAATACGCAAGGTTTTAACATGATTAGTAATAGTAGTGTGGTTTCAACTAACATGCTGATGATGATCGACTTATACTTGGATAGACATGTATAGCAGTCATGCTGCGGCAATATTACTGATATTTTTACTTGTTTGTAATGTAGAAAATGAAAATCGAAGAGAGTGAACCCTATGTGCATGATTAGGAGATGCCAAATGAGATTGAAGCTGAAAATGACAGTGCAAACAGCGTATATCAAGAGGATATGCATAGTGATAGTGAAAAAGGCAGCCCACATGTTGGAATGACATTTCAAACAGAAGAAGATGCGTATCAATTTTATAATACATATGCAGCAATGAAAGGTTTTGCAACCCGAAAGGGATCTACGGGAAAGGGAAAAGATGGCAATACCACGAGGAGGAAGTATACGTGCAACAAAGAAGGGTATAAAAGCTTAAAAGATAAGAGGGAGATAGGGAGGGATGTTAATCGAAGGAAAAACGAGAGAGAAGGATGTATGGCTGGAATGACAATTCATAAAATCACCGGAGGAGTATGGCGGATAAACTCCTTTAATGATGATCATAATCATGAGTTGATAAAAAGCCCAGCGAAGATCCAGATGCTACGGTCACATAAAAGATCGCAGATGGACGGAACATGTAGGAATTTAGTTGATCAGATGCGTGGCTGTGGAGTAGGACCTGCAAAGATTGCAAGGATTCTAAATGCCACGAGTAGTAGTAATGTCAATATTACTACGCAACAATGCATTGATCATGGGAGAGTAGAAAGAAAGAACAACATTGGGAAGGAATGCATTAGAGTAATAGAACAATTTATTAAAAGGCAAGCTACAGACTCTCAGTTCTATTATGCTATTGAGCATGATGAAGAGAATGTATGCAGGAGTATATTTTGGGCTGATGGAAGGGCGAGGACATCATACAGCCAGTTTGGAGATGTTTTTGTATTTGATGTCACTTATAAGACAAATAGATTCATGTTGCCTTTTGCACCTTTTACAGGTGTCAATCATCATAAACAGTCTATTTTATTTGGATGTGCTCTTCTTGCTGATGAGAAGGAAGAAACCTTTGTTTGGTTATTCGGACAGTGGTTAACATGTATGTGGGATAAAGCACCAGGAGCTATCATCACCGATCAAGACCCGGCAATATGCAATGCAATCAAAAGAGTTTTTCCAAATACAAAACACAGGTATTGCATATGGCATATCAGTCTGCACGAAGATGAGCATCTACGTTCATTGCGGTCTTCTTATAACCCTGAATTTGAAGAAGACTATGCAAACTGGTGTAAGAACAGTCAAAATGTTGAAGAAGCTGAGAATTGTTGGTGCATCTTAATGGAGAAGTACCAAACGGAATTTCAGGAGCCATTGACAGAAAAACAAAAAAATGAAATGAAAGCCTGGAAGTGGTTGCATACGATGCATGAGAAAGCACAGCATTGGATTAAGGCGTACCTACTGGATACTTTCTTTGCGGGTATGAATGTTAATACGATAGAGATTGGTGTAAAAATATATGATCAAAATAAACTCAGCACATGGTATTCATTTCTTGTTTTGTGTGTAGGCATGGCGTCCAGCCAAAGGAGTGAAAGCATGAACGCGTATTTTGATGGATACGTAAACTGTATGACTCCATTATACGAGTTCATTGATTAATATGATAAAGCCGTAAAATTTCAGCGAGACAAAGAGGAGAGAGAAGATACTTTTTGTATGCGGAACAAACCAGAATTTAGCGGCATGCATGAGTTAGAGGTTCATGCCGCAAAGGTATATACTAGAAACATATTTTCCATTTTTCAAAATCGTTTCAAAAATACTTTATACTGTCGGCACGAAAGGGTGAGCACGGATGGGGACACGAGCACGTATAGAGTAAATATGCGGATTGATGGAAAGAGCTACGTGCATAATGTTCAATGCAATATATCTAAGGGAATGTTCATGTGTACGTGTGCAAGGGCGGTGACTGAAGGTTTGCTATGCACGCAAATTTTATATATGATGAAGCAAAAGTATGATATGCAAGCCATCCCTGAGAGATATATTTTACCCAGGTGGACTCTAAATGCAAGACATAGCATCATGAGTCTTGGGGCCTCGTCGACTAGCACAGTACACGGAGTGCGTCTAACTCAAATTACTCCACTTCAAGCCTGGAGACTTCGTTCATCATTCGATAAAGTCGTGGAGGCGGTAACAAGAGATCCCCTTCTGTTTGATGTCGTCTTTGGGTGGGCAAACAGTTTTTTGGACCAGCATAATATGACTAATAAAGCGCAAATTGCTTCTGGAGAGCCAAGATCACAGGTGGGGTCCAGTGCACCTATCAAACAAGAAGTGGGAGTAAATGATGTCATTATGCATGATCCTGCAAAAGCTAGAACTAAAGGCCGACCACGAGTGGCGTCAAGGATTCTGTCTGGAATACAAGTCTCACAAGAACAAAGTCAAACAAGAACAAGGACATGCAGTGTTTGTGCAGAAAAGGGTCATGACATGAGAACTTGTCGTATGAGCACAGCTGGTAGAAATAAGGTATATATGAGCACAGCTGGTTACTATTTTATATACTAGTATAAATTATTGTAACATCATTGCTCCATAATCTCTGTAGGAAAAATCTTCGCCCGATGACTTAACAAGGCTGTGATATGAAGGATGACATTTTTGTATCCTAAAGGCAACAATTTTGTATCAGCTTGGAAGAAATATACTACATGCATCTGTCACGGACATATCAGTGTAAATGGGTTGTAAGTAAACTGGTTCTCTTTAAAAATGGTCATCGGAAAACGGCAGCCTCCTATATTTTTAGTCCAAAATGCAGCCATCGTGGAGTTGAATTAAGAGGGCTGGGGGTCCAAATTGAACATTAAAACAGTAAGTCTTGGTTATAAGCCTATGAGGATGATGCCTATCATTCGAGACCTATATCCGATGCTGCGGATCTCATATCTTATAATTTCTCTGTTGCTGCAGAACCTGACAAATGTCAAGAAAATTAATGGGATTAAGGAGTAAGAAGCAGAAGCAGTAGAGCTGAAGAGAATGAAGATTCAAGAGAATGAGGCATGTAGCTGTCCGCGATGAGTAATGGTGTGTAATTGTATACAGTTTAGCTCCGCGCGCAAAACGTTTACAACTTCTACCAGTTGTGCGCGCTGATCAAAACTTGGTAATTTTACAGGCTTCCTAATAAGCGCACACAACGTTCAATAATGTTACGGATGTGCGCGCTGAGTAATATGGGTAATTGTAAGCAGTTAAGCCCCACGCGCACAACGGTTCATAACTTTGACGGTTATGATCGATGAGTAAATGTTGGTAATCGTAGACAGTTGTGCTCAGCTCGCACAACGTTCAATGCTGTTGCCGTTGGTGCGAGCTGAGTAATTGTGGGTACTTCAAGTTAGCATCACGCAATTTTGTAATGTGATGCAATTGCCCCAAATTTAATGACATTGTATTAAGATCTGTATTCCAACATGCTACAACATTTATGCATTCAAATGTACATAACACAACAAAGTAGAAACTATATCTAAACATTTTGCAACATCACAGTTTTTGCCCGACTAAGCAATTAAAGCACTAGACTATACTAGGGATACAGGGATTCCCACCATGAAAAAAATTTAAAGTTTGTTGCCATTTATGAGCTGCTCCAGCAGCTGCATCAGCGTCACTTGCTTCATTGTATCTTGGCCATCCGTCCCCCTGCCTGCGTTGAAGAAGAATCAGTGATGAACACATAACAAAGCATAATTAAGTAAAAATATTGTACGGGTAGACTTAGAATAAGATAGAACATTTATTATCATCGAGCAGTGATGTCTGCAACGAAGTATCAAGGAGCATATACAAGCAGTGAAGAAACGGGTGTGCATGGAAGGTGATAGCTTCAATGACGACAAACAGAACATATGAAGGAGCAAAGAACATCTTCGAATCAATATATATGTGATGTATTCAATTTCTGCATCACGTCACTAGACGCTAGTATATTGTCCATCTTTGAGTGTTGAGGACGCAGCAGTGATGAAGGAAAAAATAGAATGTCGTAGAGAAAATATCATATAACTAGAATAAGATACAATAAGATAGAATAATATCATCAAGAAGTGTAGTGGTTGACGAGGGCTTGTGGGAAGGGAAGCCATTTATAGACGACTTTGGATGCCATTGGATGAGGATGAGACTACAGTAGAGTTACTGGGAGGCAACACAAGAGACCCCGTGAGTCTACAGCAAATTGCTTGTGATTATACAGAAGAATGCCCGTGAATCTACAGCAGATTGAGTTCCCAATAATGTATGACCGTGGTGGTGCGCGTTGAGCAAACAAAATAGCTCAACGCGCACAACCGGCAAGAATATGGCCGTTTTGCGCGGAGAGCAAAAAATTTTGGAAGATGTGCACGATGAATAAAATCTTATGTACATTCACGATCACTGCTTTGTAGACTCACGGGGTCTCTTCTGTAGACTCATCCTCATCTAAGGGCAGTCTAATTCGTCTATAAAATGGCTTTCCAACGCACAAGCCCTCTTCAATCTCTACACTTCGAGTGATGGTTATCAGTCATGAGGAAGGAGTAATGCTACACTCGACTGTAGGCTCATCCTCATCCAAGTGCAGTCCAATTCGTCTATAAATGGCTTCCATGCCCACAAATTATATTCAACCACAACACTTCGAGTGCTGTGAAAGGCATGAGAAAGAAGTAACCTTGCTCAAATATTACTCTGACCATATCAAGCTAACCCTTCCCAAACAACCAGAGACCATAGCTTAAACAAACCATCACCGGTTTGCTGCAGCAGTGAAGATGGCCACCCAAACGAGGTTGAAGCTTTTCATAGACAAGGGGATGAAGAGAGTGTTGTTCGCGGAAGCGGGCAAAGAGTTTGTCCATTTCCTCTTCAGCCTTTTGGCCATGCCTGTGGGCTCAGTCATCAAGCTCATCAACAAAGAAAAAGTGGCAGTGGTATGAAAAGCATTTATGTAATGAAGCCCATCATTAAATGTGCTGAAAACTGAATCTCTTGAAAGCTGTATCTATGAAAAATGATTTATCTTGTATTTTAGTTCAAAATGCAGCTAGTGTGGCTTTGAATTCCTAGGTCTGCGGGTACAAACTAAAACTTAATACCCAAAGTTTTGATTATGAGAGTATGAGGATGATGCCTATCATTCGAGAAATCTATATGCTGCTGTCAATCTCATATCTTATAATTTATCTGTTACAGCAGGTCACGCCAATTGTCAAGAAATCATTCTAGAAATTGTTTCCATTGATCAAAAATAACTCCAAGTACAACGAACAAAAAGGAGAAACAAAAAAGGGTTCGATCCACCTATGATGCAGGAGCTCGAGAAGAGGCGTCCCCAGGCGATTCGTCTTCTCCCGAACCAGTAGGGTGACTAGGGACAACCGGAGGTCGGGGAAGCATTCTTCGGTCCCGTGCCTCGAACGCTGCCAAACCATCCCGGAAGGACTTCTCGATCTGAGCAGCAAAAATGGCCGAGAACTCCCGGAATCCCTCACGGATAGACTCCACGATCTTCGGAGCCAGGACATCCCCATAGTCCCTCTGGACCTCAGCTACGATCCGACCATGGGCCACTTCCCGCAGGTCGCCTATATCGGCCCAAAGAGCGCCTTTCGCCTTTCTATGCTCCTCCCGGGCGAGGGACATTGCATCCTCAGCATACTTGGCCGAACTCTTGGCGACAGCCAGAGCCTCCGTCAAACATCCCACCTCCGAGGTGAGCTCTGCAACTCTCAGTTTGAACTGGTGGGCCTCCTTGGCTGATTGGTCAGCCGCCTCAGCCCTCAGGCGCTCCTGCGCCAAGGCCGCCTCAAGACCATCTACAGTAACCGGGTAAACCTGCAAGACCGCAGGGATGAATGTCGCCATCAACAAAACAGTTGTTGAAGAAAAAAGGGTCCGACATGCTGGATATGCCATACCAGAGAGTCTGCCAGTTTCTCCCTGAAGGAGCGGTCACTCGGAAGGACAACTGGACTACTCTCTCTCCTCTTCTTCTTCCTCTCGGGACCTTCAGACCATGAGTGAGAGCGTCTCTTCTTCTCCTCATTCCCGGTTAACACACGGGAACACTGCTCGACGGCCGCCACGTCCCCCTCTCCGAGGTCGAGACCGGAGGGCGAATCAATCTGATTCGCCACGAAGGGCGAAGGTTCGGCCGTGCCCAAGGGCGGATGGTGAGGAACGTTAGGAACGTCTTCACTGAAATCCCGACCCACCATCTGAGCAAAAAAGATGAAACTCAGGGTAACGAGCAACGGGTAAAGCAGAATTTAAAAGGAGAAAGGCTTTATACTGAAGGTCCCTTCGAATCCAAGCCGTCAGTAAGGGACACGTGTCAAAGTCTCACAGAGGCGGCACTTCGAATACCACTCCCCATGGGCGGGAGAATTCGTTCGACTGGCCTTCATTCAATGCGACCCGGTCCCCGGGTTATCCGATAAGTACGAATCCTTATCATGTATTCCCGAAAAGACGAGTGTTTTTACGTAGAAAGAAATAAAAGAAGAGAGCAGAAAGAACACTGCAGGTAGTTCGCACTTGCAGGGAAGTACAAGTAAAACTCCAACACAGATAAAAAGACTGAGAAAATAACACAATATTCCATTTTAATGATACATTGATACATCTTATACATACACCAACATCTTCATATTCACAACTCACTCGAAAAAAGATGGGCAAAAGTACAAGTCTCTCATCATACATCAAATCGTAACACTAACACCCTTAGATGAGGACTACATGCATAAGATGTATTATTTGACACTTTGAATTGATTGTTTTTGTATCTCAATGATTGAATGCACGTCAGTCTTGCATTACACTCTGCCTGTTGCATGTGTCGATCCATTGTTGTACACCTTGCCTGTTGCACGTGCACGCTTTCACATGTTCATAAGTATAGTTGTTACTGCCTTTACTACAGTAGATGTATATGACATACACTCTGCCTGCTGACATGCACCATTTCCAAACTTTATGCAAGGACTAGTTGTGACATGGAATTTCTTAACAATTATGCAACGGTGATACGAATAATAAATTTACCCTTTCACATGTAAATGTGGATGGGAAAAAAATGGTTGTGTGCTGTGTGCAATTGTGAGTTTTGAGTGGGCGTGTGCGGAGAGCAATTATAGGGTTTGAGTCGTTTTGTGCGATGAGCAATAACCCCATCCCTTTTCGGCGCCGTACACGGGTTCAACATTGGCCCCCGTGATTCGTTCTCGATTATAAACGCGGATCGAGGCCGACTGATAGGTAATTTCCTTTAATAGGGCACGGCATTCGAAGCATCGAATTTGGATTAAGGCCGCCAAAACCTTTCGCCTATCTCAACCGTTGTTTTTGCCAAAATTCCGACACGTTTCGCTCATCTTGTCCGTTCGTTCGCGTAATAAAAGAAATTGGAGGTGAGGCCAATGGCTTTAGCGCTCCGAGGAAATCTCATCATCTTATTATTTCTTCCAGAAACAAAAATGGCGGGAGGAGCATACAGAGAGTTTACTTCAGAGATGGAGCGGGCCAATGAAGAAGGCCGTAAGAGGAAGAGGGCAGAGGAGGAAGAGGAGGAAGAGGAGGAATGGGAGGAATCGGAGGAATCGGAGGAATCGGGGAACCGCATGCTGGAGTTGGGGGAGGCTGGATGCTCCTCAAGTCAAGCTGCGCGGTCTTTGAAGGCGGCTCCTTCTGATCCTCGAGTTGGGGGCGCATCGTCCTCCAGCACGCCACACGACGGGTGGCCATACGAGGACATTGATCCTCCGGTCCCTTCCGTCGGCCCCATACCTCCAGAGTTCGGCCACCTTCTGCAGTCGAACCGCATTGGGTCTGGCCATCATGGGGAGATTCACGGGGAGACCTATCGGCCACCGTACGTCGTGGGGACGGCCGAGTCGGCCCTCCTGGACTTTGGGACGGTGGCTCGTCTGGCGGAGAATATCACTCTGCCAAGGGATGTCGATTTCCTGAATGGGGTCGACCTTGAGACGATGGCCAACTGCTTCGTTCGCAGTGGCCTTCAGGTTCGTTGCCAATGTGCATTTCGAATTTTGCTTCCCCTTCTGGTTTTGCTGATTGTCGCCATCTGCAGGTGACCATTTTCGGGGCAGGTCTGCGCCGCAGGGCCCGCGAACTGATCGAGGGGCAGCGCCGGGTGGCGGATGCCGAGAACGAGGCTTCTGAGCTCAGAGCCAGGTGAAGAAGCTGGAGGAAGATTTGGGGAAGATAATGGCCGCCAAGGGCAAGTCGGATTGGGCGGCCTCGGACGCGAAATCCAGCCTCGCCGCCTTGTCAAGCGCCAAGAAGCAGTTGGAAGATCAGTGGGGTAGAGAGCGTTCTCAACTCCGAGCTGATCTTGAGGCATCGAGGAAGGAGGTTGCTGCCCTTCAGGCCAAGCTTCTTGAGAAGGAGCAAGAGGTCGACGCTTTCAAATCTCGGGTCACCGCCAAGATGGAAAGGGTGGGGAGAGCGATAAAGGACCTCTTTACAGCCGACGGTGCGTCGTCTTCCTAAATATTGGGAATCGTTACTTTTGTAAGACTGCTGCTCGCGAGCGAGGCATATGTAATTTTTTTTTGGTACTTAAGTCATATGTAATTTTTTCTGAATTTAATGAAGGGGATTTTTGCAACAGACGCCGAGTGAGAGCGTTTACTTCCTCCCCCTGATTCCAGGTCGACACCCGGGAACCCTGTTGGACGGCCGACACGGCCCCGTCACCGAGGACGAGACTGGCGGGAGAATGACCTTCCGTATATGATCGCGATGAGTAATTGTGTGTAATGTGTAATTGTATACAGTTTAGCTCCGAGTGCACAACGGATTGTTAAATAACACCGTTGTGCGCGACGAGCAAAACTCGGTAATTGTAGAAAGCGTTGCTTAGCGCGAACAACTTTCATTTCTGTTGCAAGTTATGCACGCTGAGCAATTATGTGGGATGATTAATTAGTGTCCAGGGGTAAAAGGAAGCTGGTATAAACAAAAGTAGCACTTCTACTAAATAAAGGTCAACAGACGATTTCTCGTGAATATACAGAATAATCTTATACCTCGTGTATTTATTGTATGTATTACACAGATGCTGTTCCCAAATAAAGATCCTCTGACGTGCGGAGCGATGTGAGCATAATCGTTGGCCTCGATCAAAATTTATAAAAGCGCACAACGTTCACGCCGTTTGCCAGTTGTGCGCGGTGTGTAAATCTTTGTATATTACTTTTCACTAATTTTTCCCATTAAAATTCATTGTTGGAATTTGATTTAAGCAAGCATCAATGTATATATCACTAATCACAAGTTTGTAATGGGCTGCAAATGTATCACATTAAATGACATTGTATTAAGGTCTGTGTAATGGGCTGCAAATGTATCACATTAAATGACATTATATTGAGGTCTGAATTCCAACATACTACAACATTTATGCATTCCAATGAACATAACACTCCATCTCCGCCGTTCTCTTGTTCGCTTCATCTTCTGCTTTATACTTCTTTGACTCAAGGAACATCCTTTCAATCTCCTTCTGGGTCTACGTGGCACTTATCGTTAGTGATAGTGATCTTATTTTCTGCACACATACTTTCCTCTGTAGAGGCATTCAAGATACCGTCGGCATCTATCTCAAGGCAAACCATGACACTTCGAACACCCTTGGGAGCAGGAGGGATACCAGCAAGTACAAACTCCCCTAGAAAAAGATAGAATAAAAAAGTAAATATAATTAGACTTAGATAGATATAAGATAGAACAGTTGTTATCATCAAGCAGTTATGTATGCAATGATTCTGAACGGAACTTACGAAGGGTCAAAGAATTTTTGTAAGTTGGCATGGACGAGAATGAAGCTGTAATGATTGCAAGATCATGCGAAGAGAAGCAAAAGAACATCTTCGCGACGAGAATGAAGCTGTAATGAAGAAGAACAGATCATGCGAAGAGGAGCAAAAGAACATCTTCGCCGCCATATAAAGGTGATGTATACAATTTCTGCATCACGGCACTTGCCGCTAGTATATTGGCCATCTTTGTGTGATGTAGACGACGCACTCATGAACAACAACAAAATTACAAATTTGAAGAAAAAACAATGTATTAGAAGAATCAGAGAGAATCAGATAAAGGAACTATAATCACCTGGGGTAGTGGTTGATGAGGTCTGGTGGGTACGGAAACCATATACAGACGAGTTGGACTGACCAAGTACGAGGATGGAAACACCGTAGAGTAACAGTTCGTGCTCGTGAATATATGGCAGATGGATACCAGCCAGACGTTGTTCCAACTAGTATCTGAGTGCGGTGGTGCGTGAAGAGAAAAATTGCTTGAAGGTAGACCTTTTTATACTCAACGCGCACAACGGCAAAAAAAACATCTGGTTTCGATTACCAAAAGAGAAAAATCTAAATACAACGATACTCTTGCGGTGCATGTCCAAGTTTTTCCAAAAAAAACATACATCATCATAGCAGAAGACAGTAACTGTGACAAATCACAGTATAGTTAATATTTTTGCTTAGTGGACACAAAGGTCACTACTTTTGGACGTAGGGCGGGCTGATTAACTTTGAGCAATGGAATACAGTTTTGCTCATACGACAAGTTCTCATGCCGTGACCGTGTCTCCTGGGGATATTGCAGTTATGAGCAGCTCCAATAGAGATTCTTCATATTTTTGCACTGGTATGAAATGCAATAATGGCACGCATAAGAAATTCTTCTGTGCATGGAAACAAATGAGGATGCACAGTTTCAGAGAAGATTGCGCAGTTTGAGAGCCGATACCTTGGTGGCACCTTCAGGCTGATGGCAATGTGAAGCATTCGAAAACATCGTGTGCTTCTTCTGAAGGATCCAACACCATCGTTGATGATATCTGAAGTAGCAGACTCCATCTTTGATGCCTATATAAATGTGACGAATTCAATTTCAGCAACACGGCAATTGCCGCAAGTTTATTGGCTAGCTTTGTGTGTCGGAGACGAAGCATTGATTCAGTAGTAAGAACAAAAATTTAGCATGTAAAAGAAAATATAGTGTATAGGTATAACCATATAGAACACTATCATCGAGAGGAGTAGTGGTTGACGATGTCTAGAGGGAAGTGAATCACTTTATATAGACGAATTGGACTGGGTATGGTCCGCATGGATGAGGCTGAGACTACAGTTGGGTTACTGTGGGCTACAGAAATTGACGCTAACAAAATTGATTGCCTCTAAGAAAATTGCTCAAAGCGCAAAACGGGTAAAAATATGGCAGTTGTGCGAGTTGAGCAAATTATTTATGTTTATACAATATTACTCATAAATCCATTTATAGCGATGTGAACGCCCCAAATCAAACAGCGTGACCCATGAGTATCAACACTTAAATGTTTGTACACCTTATTCTGTACACCCATCCATTTATATCTTATTCTGTAAACAGTAAGATATGTGTTTCTTATCACTTAAATGTCTGTACACCCATCAGTCTGAATATTATTTAATTCTCCCCCAATTTTGTGTTTTCTTTATTATTGGGATTTTTTATTGAACGTTGTGCACGCTGAGGTAATTAATTATGGGAATTTTGTATAGAACGTTGTGCGCGAAGAGTAATTATTCGTTACGACTGTTTTGCTCAACGCGCACAGCTGGGTGTATTTTGATCCGATGTGCGCGCTGTATTATATTTTATAAATGTATACCTTTTTAAATACCCCGCACAATCCGCACTAAGACGCAAATTTAAACAAATCAAAGAAATGTGAATATTTTTGCTATCTTATTCTGTAAACTGTCGGATATGTGTTGTCTTATCACGTAAATGTCTATATACCCATCAATCAACTGCTCCGCATTTTATTTGCATCAATTTTGATTTTTTTATCTGGCATGTCAGTTTCAACATTAATTAATTCTCCACCCAATTTTGTGTTTTCTTTATTATTGGGATTTTTTATTCAACGTTGTGCGCGCTGAAGATATTAATTATGGGAATTTAGTATTGAACGTTGTGCGCGCTTGGTAATTATTCGTTACGACCGTTTTTCTCAACGCGCACAGCCGTGTGTATTTTGATCCGTTGTGCGCGCTGTATTATATATCCAAAATGTTTACAATTTAAAAACCCCGCACGGTGCGCACTAAAACTAAAATTTTAACAAATCAAAGAAATGTGAATATTTTTGCAGTCTTATTCTGTAAACTATCAGATATCTGTTGTCAAATCACTTAAATTTCCTTACACCCATCAATCAACTGCTGCCATTATATTTTTATCAATTATGATTTTTTTTTCTTTCTTGTCAGTATGAACAGTAATTAATCTACAAAAATTTTGTGTTTCTTCTTTATTATTGGGATTTTTAATTGAACGTTGTGCGCGCTGAAGTTATTAATTATGAGGATTTTGTAATGAATGTTGTGCGCGCAGAGTAAGTATTCATTACGACCATTACGCTGAACGCGGACAGCTGTGTATATTTTGTGCCGTTGTGCCCGCTGTATTATATATTCTAAATGTATACCTTTTTATATACCTCGCACTAAGGGACAAATTTAAACAAATCAAAGAAATGTATATCTTTTTGCTGTCTTATTCTGCAAACAGTCGGATATGTGTTGTCTTATCAATTAAATGTATTGAACGTTGTGCGCGCTGATGTAATAAATTATGGGTATTATGGGAATTAAATGTATTGAACGTTGTGCGCGCAGAGGAATTATTCGTTACGACCGTTTTGCTCAACGCGCACAGCGGGGTGTATTTTGATCCGTTGTGCGCGCTGTATTATATTTTATAAATGTATACCTTTTTATATACCCCGCACTAAGGATCAAATTTTAACAAATTAAAGAAATGTAGATATTTTTGCTGTCTTATTCTGAAAAAAGGTCTGATATGTGTTGTCTTATCACTTAAATGTCCATCAATCAACTATTGTGCATCAGATATGTTCAATGGTAATTTTTTTTACTGGCCTGTCAGTTTGAAGTGACTCTGACATTAATTAATTCCCCCAATTTTGTTTTCTTCTTTATTATTGGGATTTTTTATTGAACGTTGTGCGCGCTGAAGTTATTAATTATGGGGATTTTGTATTGAACGTTGTGGGCGCAGAGTAACTATTGGTAACGTCCACTTTTCTCAACGCGCACAGCGGGGTGTATTTTGATCCGTTTTGCGCGCAGAGCAATTATTCGTTACGAACGTTTTGCGTGTAATTTGATCAGTGCTCGCAATCTTACCTAATGTTGCCCATATGGCGTGATGATTAACTGTGGGTAATAGAGCATGTAATACAGTTTTGCTCAGCACGCACAACGGTCATGGCATCTGACTGTTGTGTGCGATGGTCTATTGTGTTTAATTGCATACAGTTTGGCTCTGCAAGCAAAAGTTGTGTGATTTGGGTAATGGTTGATAACAAGAAACTGTTTTTCTCATCGCGCACAGCGGTCAAACAAATCGATACGAACGTTGTGCATGCGAGTAACTGTGTGCACACGTAAATAGTTTATCACAACATATAGCATGAGCCTGTTGTGCGCCCTGGGGAATTTATAGTTCGGTGAACAGTGTTTGATCAGAATATCTATGTCGGACATTGATTCAAGTAAGCATCAATGTATATATGACCTTATATCAATTTTGTATTGTCCTGTAATTGTATCAAATTAAATGACATAGTATTAAGGTCTGAATTCTAACAAACTACAGCATTATGCATTATAGTGTACATAATGCATAAATGTTATTTATATTCGGTAAACAAGTTTGCTCAGTAATATCAACGTCGGACATATATATCACCTATATCATTTTTGTATTAGGGTCTGAATTCCAAAATACTACAACATTTATGCATTATTATGTACATTACACAACAAAGTTGAAACTACAGCTAAACATTTTGCAACTTCACAGTTTGGAACTGGTATGAAATTCAATCATGGGAATATCTTAATGGTACATTGAATCCCACTACGCAAAACTGTTCACAGTGACAGAGTCATGCTGAACAGCTCAAGCAAGATGGCATTTATGATCAGATCCAATAGCACGCACCATCATCACTAGCATCCAGATCGTCCATAACGGTATAAGTAGCCACTCCTTTAACGAAGTTGGCTGATCTGGATTCTTCAGCGCATGCCACTGTATGCGTTGAAGAAGCATCAATTATGAACGATAAAAAGCATATTTAAGTTTAAAAAATAGGGTATAAAGACATGCAACTTTACGTTTAGGGACTGATATAAAAATATATCACGGTTGCTTCTTCTCGGAAGAATCCGCTGCTGTAGTAGAACATATGAATGAGCAAATAACATCTTCCAGTACACGTCAATTGCCGGTAGTATATTGTTCATCTTTGTGTGTTGAAGACGAAGCAGTGAGGAACAACAGGAAATATTTAGCATTGTGAAGAAAAAATAGTGTATGAAGTAGAAACAGATAGAATTGGTTAGAATACTATCATTAAGAAGTGGAGTGGTTGACAAGGTCTAGTGGGAAGAGAGGCTATTTATAGACGAATTGGACTGGCCCATTGATGAGGACGATAGACTACAGTAGAGTCACTGTGCGTGATATTGTATTGGACATAAAGACGAGTGAATCTACAACATATTGTTTCAGCCAGATGATGTTCCCAAGAAGGTTTGGCCTTTACGGTGCGCGTTGAGCAAACTTGAAGGCCAATAACAAAATTGCTCAACGCGCACAACGGGGAAAATAATGGCTGTTGTGCAAGATGAGCAAATTATTTATGTTTGTACAATATTACTCAAGGCACTTTTAAGTATTTAATTTGTTGTTCCGCTAAATTGTTTTACACTAAATTTTTTATTTTGTTTAATTTAATGGATCATGCTTCTACATAATCTTTCCCAAGGCACTTTTTATTTCAAAGTTTAGGTTTCCAAGGCATTTCTCCCCTAAATTTAATCTTCACAATCTTTCCCAAGGCACTTCTAATTTCAAAGTTTAGGTTCCCAAGGCACGTCCCCCCCAAATTTAATCTCCACAATCTTTCCAAAGACACTTCTAATTTCAAAGTTTTGGTTTCCAAGACACTTTTCCCACTAAAATTTAAGTTTTCCAACTAAAATTTTCATAAAATCCAATCTCAGCCATTGATTTCCCAGGATCAAATCCTAGCCACTCTTTATCTTGTCCTAGTCAGCCCTAGAATTCAAAAAACGAGTTTGGCTCCTCGCGCAAAAAGGTCACAAATACGTGCAGTTGTGTGAACTGAGTAATTGTGGATAATCAGATACGGTTATGCTCACAGACCGCACATCGGTCAAACTCATTATGTGACCGTTGTGCGCGCTGAGTAATTGTGTGCAAACGTAAATGTTTTATCACAACGTATATAAGGACGGTCACAATTTATGCCCGTTGTGCTCGCTGGGTAAATCATATAACGGTAAAAAGTTTTTACATAGGTAATTTCAATTTCGGACATTGATTCAAGTAAGCATCGATGTATATATCACATATATCAATTTCATAATGTCATGCAATTGTATCAAAATAAATGACAGTGTATTAAGGTCTGAATTCTATCATACTACAACATTTATACGTTACACTGTACATACCACAACAAATTTGAAACTACATTTCGTACATAATGACATAAAACACCAAAGAATATCTACCCACAAACACTCTTCTCCGTCGATGATCAAAAATACAATATAAGACAAGGGAAAGGCTTGTGCGCCAAAGGCCCGGCCACCTCAAAAACCTGGAGGCGGAGGCGGAGGCGGAGGTGGTGATGGTGGCGCAACAGTACGGATGTCTCTAGGAGAGGGCACCAGAGTCTCCATCTTCTCTTGTATGTTCGACATTATGAGCATCATAGTGTCGAAGTCGCTACGCAGAAGTGAGATCGCCAGATTGGTGTTGGAGAGATGGGTTTCAATTTCTCCTAATCTACGAGTAAAGTTCACCGGCTGATGGGAGGATGATGAAGCAGCAGATGCGGGGCTTACATTGCCTATGAGTATATCCTTAAGCTGACGTTGTTCATCTGTAAGTGCAGAGACAAACGTAGTAAGCTCCTCGAGTTTGCTACGGAGGTTGTGCAGAACAGAGTCCTGACGGCGAGACATCCTATCCATAGAGAGGAGGCCGTTACTGTTGTCCTCGAGTGGGGCTTTTTCAGCCGGAGATGGAACTGATGAACCTGCATGTAAAGGAGGAAACCCAGGAGGAGGCAACAGCACATTGTCTTCACCTTGAGTTGGACCAAGCGAAAGCGAATCACGCAGAATGGGTCTATAGGCCGGGAACGATGAGGGAAGGGGATCAACGTGTTCAGGTGACGGTGAATCATCATCACTAACTCCCCAAGGGTCAGAAAAAGTCAACTCACGAGATCGTTTTGGCGGCATGAAGAAACCCGAGTACGAAATGCGAGAGTGTTGAGATGAAGAAGAAAACGGAGCGACAGATCAAAGGAAAGAGGAATGAAATTTTCCGCGAAACCCCTCGTCTACTGACTCCACATATATATAATGATTGGTTATTTTAATCTCAGCCGCTGGGTTACATATGGAAGTGGAACTGACTAAAACGATCTCATCAGACGACTGGGGTAAATCATCCGTTCGAATGGGCAAAAAAAATCATAATTAAGGGCTTACACGGAAACCGAGGTTCTACTTGACTCATTCTCCAGTTACCACACGTGAACATTGTTGAGAAGAAAGCAGAATCATTTACTATCATCATTACTTACCTCCGAAATAAGATTGTACGAGATGGCGGTTGTACTTTCATCATTACGTGGCATACCGATTGCGTCTCGCAACCGATCTATAAATATCTATTGTTTAGTAGCCACTGCACGTTCAGGAGCGATGTGCATTCAAACGGAACGTGAATGCCCATGAGGTGCACGTATATCGGTCCAGCCTAGAGCCACTGATTGGCACCCGATCTATTACCTCGGCCTCCATCTTTACGGCAGTAGTCCTCTCTATTGACAGGGATTCCTGAGTAACAGGCGGGAACTGATATAATGGAGCCGGTGCAAAGGCAGGAGCGATGTGCATTCGACCGGAACGTGAATGCCCATGAGGTGCACGTATATCGGTCGAGCCTAGAGCCGCCGTTTGGCACCCGATCTATTATCTCGGCATCCACCTTTACGGCAGTAGTCCTCTCTATTGACATGGATTCCTGAGTAACAGGCGGGAACTGATATAATGGAGCCGGTGCAAAGGCAGGAGCGATGTGCATTCAACCGGAACGTGAATGCCCATGAGGTGCACGTATATCGGTCGAGCCTAGAGCCGCCGTTTGGCACCCGATCTATTACCTCGGCCTCCACCTTTACGGCAGTAGTCCTCTCTATTGACAGGGATTCCTGAGTAACAGGCGGGAACTGATATAATGGAGCCGGTGCAAAGGCAGGAGCGATGTGTACTCAAACGGAGCGTGAATGCCCATGAGGTGCACGTATATCGGTCGAGCCTAGAGCCGCCGTTTGGCACCCGATCTATTACCTCGGCCGCCACCTTTACGGCAGTAGTCCTCTCTATTGACAGGGATTCCTGAGTAACAGGCGGGAACTGATATAATGGAGCCGGTGCAAAGGCATGAGCGATGTGCATTCAACCGGAACGTGAATGCCCATGAGGTGCACGTATATCGGTCGAGCCTAGAGCCGCCGTTTGGCACCCGATCTATTACCTCGGCCTCCACCTTTACGGCAGTAGTCCTCTCTATTGACAGGGATTCCTGAGTAACAGGCGGGAACTGATATAATGGAGCCGGTGTAAAGGCAGGAGCGATGTGCATTCAACCGGAACGTGAATGCCCATGAGGTGCACGTATATCGGTCGAGCCTAGATCTGCCGTTTGGCACCCGATCTATTACCTCGGCCTCCACCTTTACGGCAGTAGTCCTCTCTATTGACAGGGATTCCTGAGTAACAGGCGGGAACTGATATAATGGAGCCGGTGCAAAGGCAGGAGCGATGTGCATTCGAACGGAATGTGAATGCCCATGAGGTGCACGTATATCGGTCGAGCCTAGAGCCGTCGTTTGGCACCTGATCTATTACCTCGGCCTCCACCTTTACGGCAGTAGTCCTCTCTATTGACAGGGATTCCTGAGTAACAGGCGGGAACTGATATAATGGAGCCGGTGCAAAGGCAGGAGCGATGTGCATTCGAACGGAACGTGAATGCCCATGAGGTGCACGTATATCGGTCGAGCCTAGAGCCGCCGTTTGGCACCCAATCTATTACCTCGGCCTCCACCTTTACGGCAGTAGTCCTCTCTATTGACAGGGAATCCTGAGTAACAGGCGGGAACTGATATAATGGAGCCGGTGCAAAGGCAGGAGCGATGTGCATTCAACCGAAGCGTGAATGCCCATGAGGTGCACGTATATCGGTCGAGGCTAGAGCCACCGTTTGGCACCCGATCTATTACCTCGGCCTCCACCTTTACGGCAGTAGTCCTCTCTATTGACATGGATTCCTGAGTAACAGGCGGGAACTGATATAATGGAGCCGGTGCAAAGGCAGGAGCGATGTGCATTCAACCGGAATGTGAATGCCCATGAGGTGCACGTATATCGGTCGAGCCTAGAGCCGCCGTTTGGTACCCGATCTATTACCTCGGCCTCCACCTTTACGGCAGTAGTCCTCTCTATTGACAGGGAATCCTGAGTAACAGGCGGGAACTGATATAATGGAGCCGGTGTAAAGGCAGGAGCGATGTGCATTCAAACAGAGCGTGAATGCCCATGAGGTGCACGTATATCGGTCGAGCCTAGAGCCGCCGTTTGGCACCCGATCTATTACCTCGGCATCCACCTTTACGGCAGTAGTCCTCTCTATTGACAGGGATTCCTGAGTAACAGGCGGGAACTGAAATAATGGAGCCAGTGCAAAGGCAGGAGCGATGTGCATTCAACCGGAACATGAATGCCCATGAGGTGCACGTATATCGGTCAAGCCTAGAGCCGCCGTTTGGCACCCGATCTATTACCTCGGCCTCCACCTTTACGGCAGTAGTCCTCTCTATTGACAGGGATTCCTGAGTAACAGGCGGGAACTGATATAATGGAGCCGGTGCAAAGGCAGGAGCGATGTGCATTCAACCGGAACGTGAATGCCCATGAGGTGCACGTATATCGGTCGAGCCTAGAGCCGTCGTTTGGCACCCGATCTATTACCTCGGCCTCCACCTTTACGGCAGTAGTCCTCTCTATTGACAGGGATTCCTGAGTAATAGGCGGGAACTGATATAATGGAGCCGGTGCAAAGGCAGGAGCGATGTGTACTCAAACGGAGCGTGAATGCCCATGAGGTGCACGTATATCGGTCGAGCCTAGAGCCACCGTTTGGCACCCGATCTATTACCTCGGCCTCCACCTTTACGGCAGTAGTCCTCTCTATTGACAGGGATTCCTGAGTAACAGGCGGGAACTGATATAATGGAGCCGGTGCAAAGGCAGGAGCGATGTGCATTCAAACGGAGCGTGAATGCCCATGAGGTGCACGTATATCGGTCGAGCCTAGAGCCGCCGTTTGGCACCTAATCTATTACCTCGGCCTCCACCTTTACGGCAGTAGTCCTCTCTATTGACAGGGATTCCTGAGTAACAGGCGGGAACTGATATACTGGAGTCGGTGCAAAGGCAGGAGCGATGTGTATTCAAACGGAGCGTGATCGTCAAGGTAATAGGTGCAGTCAAGAGAAAGGGCTTTCTCCTCTCTTCCAAGAGAGTCTTCAACACACAACACACTTCTCCTTCAAGTTCTACTTCAAGGCATATGGGATTGTAAGTGTTGCTTTCATAATTTCATAACTTTCGTTATTTTGTTTTTGTGCTAGGTTTGCGAGAGCGGTTTGCTTACTCACAAGTTGTAGGAGTGAAGGACATCGATTGTATTCGATTTCACTTGTAGGGTTGCTACAAGTGGGTTTAAAGGCAACCTCAAGTTAGTGTTCTAACTTGAGTATCCGGAGGTATCCGGGTGGAAGGGACGTAGGATAACCGGGAACAAGGCGGGAAGTTACTTGGGTAATCCGAACACTTGAAACATAATTGCGTGTGCATTTGTTTATTATTTGGGTTTAATTTTAATTCCGCACTATATTTGTTGATCATATATCATATATATGTGTGAATTTTGTGATATGGTCTCCATGTATGCTATATCTATATGTGTTGTGATTTGAGACGTTAAGTTTCCTTCGTGTATCTCAATGTTGATATTGGACTTTCGTTCCTCTTATCACCTAAGTTTATAATGTGGTTTTATGATTTTTTGGATTTTATATATATTTAGATTCTTATTTGGCACGATTGTTGTTATTTTACTGCCGCCTTTTGGATAATGCCATAGGGGGATCGAAATAAACAAACAGAATCGTAATGAATGTTCTATGTATGGTCTAATAAACAGACATACAAAAACTGGATGTAGGTTTCTACACTGTTTTTTTATACACCGGAAGTTGCTACATTGACTCTCCAAATTTGGATGGCACTGTAGCAAACCGGCAAAATGATTCCAGTTTTGCAGGGCGGTTGATGGAGGGAAAACGCCATATTTGGCGTGTTGTTGGTGTGTGGTTTGGAGATGATATAACCGGCCAACTTCCGCTTAGACTTGCATGGAGTCGTCGAATATAGCTTAATTCACGTAAACTAAATATGGGAAAAAATACCTAATTAAATGTCACATCATCTACCAACTAGATTCAATGGGGTTGGATAGTGGGGTGTCGAGACTCGAGAATATATTATGGGGCCCGCTAAACAATATGCGGACCTTCACATTCGAATGTTGTTAACTGAGCAATTTGCAGTAGGTTTCGCGTCGTTCCGCTGTGCTGCGTTGAAATATTCTATCTTTTTCCCTCTGTGGGCTCCACTTTAATGTGTTACTATTAATAAGACGAAAAGCGATGGTACGTAGAGATGGAAATTGCGGATGAGGTGAGAGGTTGGTGGGACCACAAACAAAGAATTCGACCGGTCATCTACTCATCCAACTGCCGACTTTGCTGGTACTTTGTTTGAGATAAGTTTTTCACGTAAGCGCCATATCAGCGAATATTTGTATCCATTCTGACAAGTAAAACATTTTAGTCGTTTAATATATCTCCTCACACAACTGTATATAGTAATGCCATATGTGCGCGATGAGGAAATTCGTATAATAAATCCAAATATTCGACCGCGCACAACTATCCCTCATTTGCGCATATACTGCGCGTGACTAAATTATGTTTGCTCACCGCGCACATCGGTTCAAATTTTGCCCCATTTTGCGAGCTCAGTAATTAATCCGCCGTTTGTTTATACTTGTAATAACAAACGGAAGAGCGAGAGAGTCAAGAAGCAAGATGGCCACCCATAATGCAGGACCCGGCAAAAAATTTGAGTTGCCGCCAAACTCGGAGTATTAATGTAGCAGACCGCAAAAAAACGCCGCGAAGACCCCAGAAAACCCCGCCATGCGTCCGGTCAAGTGGAGGATATCTATCCCGCCAAATTTGGGGATATATCACCATTCGCCATGATTTGTGCCTTCACTGCAGATATGGCTGAGAAATCGTGTCAGTGGGACGAAGAAACTTTGCAAGGCCAGTCTTCAGAGGGAAGAAGAGACGGTGACGTAGCTGATAACCGTTCCCTTCATGACAGGGGGGATGTGCGGCCGTAGTTGCCTGAGACTCCCCTAAGGGATACGTGGCCATGGGGAGGTCTCGTTCCGGCAGGCTATGTCCCACCGGCGTACGAGGGGGCATTGCTGTTGAATCCGCCCACTGACGTTCCATCGGAAGGTACTAGGGGGAACCGTCACCGACCCTTCTTCCCCGTCTGGGACGGCGAGTCTGCATTGGTGGATAGGGGGGTGGCCAGTCGGCTGGTGGAGAACTCCATCCTTCCCATTGACCAAAGTGTCCTGGGTCAAATTGACATTGAAAGGCTCGCTAACTCAGTCGTTTATGGCAGTTACCAGGTTAAGTACAAATGTCGTCTCGTTGTGCTGTTGCCTTACTATTACAGTCTTACTTATCCATGATTCCCTGCAGACATCATTGGTCGGGGCGGAACTGTGTCGCCGAGTGGTGCAATTGTTGATTGCCGAGCGGAAAAAGGCGGTTTCCTTCGAATCTCAACTTAAGGATTTGAAGGAGCAGCTGATGAAAGAGAGAGACCGCAGATCTCAGGCAGAGTGGGAGGTTGCGAAAGCTAAAGATCGGGCGGCCTCTATGTCAGCGGTTCGGAAGAGCTCCGAAGAGCGATGGTACGTAGAGAAGAGCAGTCTCCTGGCTCGTATAGCCGAGTTGGAGAGAAACTCGCTTCCTCCAAACTCGATTGCAGACGTGAGGCATGAGGCTGAGGCGAGGAAGCGTCAGCGATCTGGTCGGGAGTCCGGTGGAGGATCGGCCCAAACGTAGGACGGTTTGGCTACCAACGCCCCCTCCAGCGAGTCGTCTGTGTGAATCGTGGCCATCTTAGTACCCCAAATGGTTTTCATATTTTGAGTGGTGAACATGTGATGGTTTACGCGTTAGTAATGAACCCCGAATATTCAATTGGCAATGAACACCGTCTGGTCCAGTCGTTTACCGCTTGTTAGTTTAATTATCTGTTTGCCAACCATTAGCGATCTTCGTACACCGATTGCTTAATTTCTTGTGGATATTAAAACTATTAGCATACAGCCATCATAGAAATGGTCAAGGATGGTGTGAAATATCGAAGTTTCCCGAGAATATACTTAGTGCACGTGAACTGCGTTGGAATTGAGCTTAGCATCACAGTGAACCAGATATACAATTTTTTTCTCATTGCTCACACCG
This sequence comes from Scilla litardierei, assembly GCA_030789695.1. Classification (NCBI taxonomy): domain Eukaryota; kingdom Viridiplantae; phylum Streptophyta; class Magnoliopsida; order Asparagales; family Asparagaceae; genus Scilla; species Scilla litardierei. The sequence goes on from CM061130.1 coordinate 116,100,125, forward strand.
GTCCCACCTTTTACCTGATGTGTATGGATGAATCTGATTTGTCAGTGTGTTTCATTGGAGTCATTTTCTCCAGCATTCACATAGCCTCTACATGCATCGAGATTGTTACGTATAGAGTTTTCCTTTAAACGAACTTGGGATATTGGACTTATGCCATAGATTCAAGTAGACCATTGTCAAGGAGAGAAAGATTCAAGAATACGCAGAGGTGGAAATCACTTCATGCAACATAAATAACACATTTACTGCAGTATACGGTCTTCAACATCAATAACATACCAAAGCACACAATTATGAGTCCAACTCTTAGCATTCTCCTTTATGTCCGTTGTGCGTGGTGAGCAAATTTTTAATGCTGTAACATTAATTGCTCAAAGCTCACAACGGGCAAAATTATGCCAGGCGTGCGAATTTAGCTACTGTATCCCATAACATAAATGTTCAAAGCGCACAACAAGCAAAGAAATGATGGCGCGTTGAGTTCCCGTTGTGCAGAAATCCCATAGATTTTGTACAAAAATCCCAAAAAATTCAGTATATTCTTTCATTATAAACTCAGTCACTACATTTGCACAAAATTATAAATTCAATGCTCTGATGATACGGTAATTACAGTGGGAGATTTGCCTACATCTTTACAGAATAATGTCTCGAATTGTCGCATTCTCTCTTCAAGGCCTTCCACCCATCCTTCGGCCGCAGGCAGGCGGTTAGCCTTCCATTGCCTTATTACCGGTGGGACCGGGCTTCTATCTTTAAGTTGAATATTTACAAAGTGATTATTATTTACAAAACCTATGGTGAAGGGACCACGTTTCGTACCTTGGTGTGGTCCTGATCTTAACGGAAAAAATGAAAGACATTGTTTCATTGACAGCAGATGTATTACACAGTTATAACGACTTGAGATAATATGTCCAACTTCAGGGAAGGTCATCCAATATTGCATCGGGGGTGGTCACCCATATAGTTAATTGACACTACCTGTTCTTGTGCACTTTCCTCACCCATCACCTTTGAGTACACATCATAGTGGTCACGCAGCTCTTGAAGCAATTCTCTTCTGACCACCTTCCACTGGTCCTCTCCCATCCCTAGATGTGAAGATATAGCCCTGTAACCACAGTTCCCATCTGCCGTCACATCTGTGACGTTCGATATATATTTGGCGATTGCAGCGGGGAATTGATCAAGATAAGGTATGCCTCCTTGAACGGCTCTAGCGTCCTTTGCTTCATAATTAGCTGCTGCAAATGAAGCTGTAGCAGAAACCCCAGTCATACTGCCAGATGTCGCGGCTTTGCTAGTTGGTTTCTTTCTAGCAAGTTGAGGAGGAATGGGTGGGGCAGACGTATTTTTGATCCTTTGGGACCGTCTCGGCTGGACACGGCCGACGCTTTCTTGTTTCGATGAGACTTCAGGTGGAATTTGAGCAGAGCAACTAGCCGCATCGCCGAAGTCATGATCAAAATGAGCAGGATGAATGGGGGTGGCTGTATCTTCATTTGTCAAATTATTATCCCTTTTTCTTCTTCCATTGAACACGACATTAACTTGCGGCTCTGTAATCAGATTTGTCGCCGGGGTAGCTAGCTCCTTCAACTTAATTAACAACTCCTGCTTCATCGGCCCATCAAGTTGAGCATAGAGCATGTGTATGCGCTCTAATTCAGCATGTATAAGCCCATCTTCTTCAGACATCAATTCCGGCTTAGCCTCCATGTCTAGCTGCTTCCAATGAGAATTTACGGCATCTAAGGGAATGGGGCGATTTTCCCTTGTGTATTTGCCAATCTCATTGGCACATGGTACACCATAAATCATTCTAGCTAGACAATCACCTTTGCATTGGTCCGTTCCCATAGGGTCAGATTTATCAGCTTCCACAGACATTATCTTCAACGCCGCAGCGGCTGTAAATCCTATCAGCTCCTTGAACAAGAACCCATGCACATTATGTTGCAACATGATCTTAGATTTCTCGAATGATGCCTTGATCTCGATATGTTGTCCCTCTAATGATTCATGTATGGTTGGCCAAGAAGCGGATAACCTGAAGGCCGATGAACCCAATGCCCTTTTAAGCTTAGAATGTTCAGTCTGTGCTCTTTTGGTCTGCCCTCTGTTGGTACTGACATTTCCAAAGTGGAGATTGCCATCTGTCCATACAGAAATAAACTTCTCATTGTACTTGTCCAACCAAGATGTCTTCACATAGCTCACGACCCTTGTGTAATCTTTGTACTCGGTCTCCAATGCCTTCAGTTTAGCAACATACTCCTCCTCCTTGCGTGCCCCCACCAATAAATTCCAACTAGAGATGAAACCTAACCATTTTTCTTGATCTTCAAAAGAGGGCTGGCAATTTTTGGCAATATTTTTGGATATGTGCATTCTACATATTTGGTGCACCGCAAGGGGAAATTCATGGCCAATGGCATTCATAAGTGCTGGCTCCAGGGCTGACAAAATTACACGTGGCATCCTGTATCCCTGCAGCAAAGAGCTCAACTTCCCCAAGGCCCACAAGTAGTTCTCCTCACGTACGGCCTCCGTGTAACAAAATGCCGCTGCGAACTGAATATCTGTGGACGTCACCCCATACATCTCCATCAATGGTGGCCTGTTGCGGTTGGTCTTCAACGCGCAGTCCATAACCAGAATCTCTGGAAATTTTCGTAATAACTCAACCGACTGCGGATGTGCCCAAAATATAGTCCTCACTGCAGTTGTCACTTCGTCCACTTCATGATACACAATGTAATTACTAATTACGCTGTGTCAGTAGATTAAGGAATAGCTGCATTTCTGCTCTCCAGGCCATTTCCCCTGCCTTCATCCTCTGTCTGGCTTTATAAATAGTGTTGATTGTGGTAGATGTTGCATTATCCTTTTCCTTCAGGTATTTCAAGATTTCCCTTGGCCTAAGCAGTCTATGTGACAAGTCTCTCACCGTGGCCATCTCCCCACCTCCGAACCTCCTCTCATCTGGATGTCGCTCGATGTACATTGCGGGTTTATGGTTGTGATTGCCACGTACAACTGTCAAAATCCACTTATCTGTTGCCACACCATTAGCCCTCAAGTAGAAGGGACATGAACACTTCTTGCTTCGAGTTGATTTTTTGGCCGATATATCCGGCCTGTGTGGCCGATATGTCCCACTTCTTTCACAACAAAAATAATAAGTTGGGACCCTATTGCCCTTTGTACTCATATTTGATGATTTTGTAACAACCAAATTCCCGGTTTTCACACCGACCCCTTTTACCCATTTACCAAGCTCTTCTATGCTGGGGAAAATTTTATTTGTTGTGAACTGATTTGTATAATCTTCATTAACCTCTGAGCCTTCAACAATACGCTGAATTAAGTCCCAGATACCAATATAGTCACTAAATGTTAAGCTTTATTTTCTAGTAAATTAGTCAGTTAACAAAGCAAAATAATTTCAAACCTTTGCTTCTTTGTCCGCTTCATCCCAGATCCCCTCAATGTGTACCGAGCCCATCTCAATCTTCGTAATTTCTACACAATCATGTTCCAAATGTACATTGCAGCAATAAATTTCTGAAATTATTAAAAAATACCAAATTAATTAGCATCAATTAATGGCTTACCAACTTTACGATGCAGTGCGGCCGCAGTCGACTATTTTAGGGCACCCCAACCCAATGACACAAATCTTTTGCACTGCCTTAAGGACCTTCGTTTGATATAAGCAGGAACTCTTATAGTCTATATACCTCAGCGAATTAGAATAATTTCTGTTGATCAAACCCTATCTCGTTAGCTTTTCCCGCCTTAGGTCACAAAACTGATCGCATATGGAAGCGGTTACGATGCATTTGTATATACGGATGCGTAGAAATAGTGGTTCATAGTGTAAATTACTCATCGCGAACAGTGGGAGGGAAAAAATGTAAATTGCTCTCCTCTGTAAACCGTCTAGCAGTTTGCCCACCGCACACAACCGCGCAAAACACGGACTTGCTCAGCGCACACAACCACACAAAACTGGGAATTGCTCACCGCTCACAGCCAATCAAAACGCGGAATTGCTCAACGCACACAACCACGCAAAACTGGGAATTGCTCACCGCTCACAGCCAATCAAAACACGGAATTGCTCAATGCACACAACCACACAAAACTCGGAATTGCTCAGCGCACACAACCACTCAAAACCCGTAATTGCTCACCGCCCACAACCGTTTTGGTCAAGTCCACGTGCACATGTGGACGGGTTATTTGCTAGTAATATTTCAAACTAGACTTGTTTACTCAACCAGCACAACGGGTAAATTATTGTAGACCCGATATGACCCGGTAGGACCCGAAATTGTCCCGTGATACCTTCTGCTCGCAGCGAATTGACAGACAATTACACAGATTGCTCACGGCGGAATTTCAAACGGCAAGTATTTTCAAAGATCGCTCCAGTCGCCCAGACCGAAATCCAAAAGCTTTGATTTTTATTTAATTGCTCGAAGGATACATCACTTAGTCAACTGGTGAGATCAAACAAAGAGCTGAATCGAGAGAAATCGATTTAGGGGTTTTTGACCTAAATTTATCAACATCGACTCTTTGGTACGTCTATACTTTTAAGTACAGTTTATCTGCCTTTCTTATTTTGATTTTACATGCATTCATCCACGGTTGAGGTTGATGAAGTCGGTACAAATATCCAAGGTAATATTGATTTATCTTCTCGGCAATAATGCATTAAATCTTTGAGGATCAGGTTATGAATTGTTTGATACAGGATACTATGGATTTTACAACCGACTTTACCACCAATCAACTGTTCAAGGATAGAAAAGAGCTGTTTCAGTGGATACAAAACGTCGGGTTAAGTCATGGGCATGTGATTGTTACACGTTCGGGGAGATTAAGTAAAACAGCCAAAGGGCATCATGCTGTGTACTTTGCGTGTGAAAGAAGCGGTGAGTATCGGGGACACCGAAAGCTAAAAAAGACCAACCAGCCTGTTAAAACCAAGAAGTGTTCATGTCCTTTCTCATTGCGTGGTTATATGGTGGGCGTGGGCGTTGAGGAGTGGAACATAACAGTCGTTTGTGGCAGGCACAACCATGAAGCAGCTAAATATGTCGATGGCCATTCCGATGACGGGACGTTGCAGGGAATGGAGATGGAAACAGTGCGTGACTTGGCGAATAGCAAGGTTCGGCCAGCTGAAATTTTGAAAGTACTGAAGGCAAATAAAAACTTCAGTGCTACCTCAATCAAAGCAATTTATAATGCACGAAACCGGTTACAACGGGGGAAGAAGGTTGGTATTGTAAAACAGTTGAAGGAGTTAGCATCAACTGATAAAATTGTGGGTGCTGAGAATGTGAAGGCTGTGAATAATGAGGGGGGGATCAGAAGGTGGGGGAGGCGTTTTGGGAGAATGCAGTGCCTGCTGAGTTGCAGGAGGAGGATCATACTGGGAAGATGGGTGGGGAGGATGATAAGGTGGATCGTAATGAGGCGGAGCAGACTGCTGGGGAGGAGGAGGATGATGATGAGAATGCAGTGGCTAAGGCCTTTGAGAAGGAGCATGAGGTTCTACGTCTTCAAATTTCTACCCTGGTAGCGGAGATTGCTAAGCAGCATGCTGAGTTAACGGATACGTCTACATTGACGTGTAAGCCGGGTAAGGGAAGAAGTAGACCGTTGTGGAAACGTACAATAAAGAAGCCGAAACAATCAATTTCACATGATGATAGTGACGAGGACTTGGCTGCCGATATAATAATACCATATTGGAACGCTTTTCCTGAGTGTCTACGACCCCTTATAGTGCATGTCGTAGATGTGAAAGCAGACGGAAACTGTGGGTATAGGGCTGTGGCAGCTCAGTTGGGACTGGGTGAGGACGAATGGAGGCAGGTGAAATATGACTTGCGAGAAGAGATGCAGAACCACGACGGCTTGTACCGGCAACTTATGGGTGCCGTGGAATTTAAAAAGAATGTAGTGGCACTGGGCCATTTGTTAGACCGTCCAAAAGCTAAATGGTGGATGCAGATGCCAGAAATGGCACATGTCATTGCCTCATGCTACGAATGTGTAGTACATATTCTTGCACCTCATCAGTGTGTGACATATTTTCCTTTAAGAACTCCTCCAGTACCCCTATCATCCAGACGCCACGTAACGTTGGGTCATGTGAACAATAATCACTTCGTTATTGTTAAACTTGCCCCATATGGTCCTGTCCCTCCGACTTCAAGTATGTGGCTAAGATACCGTTCCGATGTGTCAGCCGGATGGCCGGCTGCTTATGAGGATAGGATGCATCAATTCCAGTCAATAGTATTTGGGCACGATATTGCAACCGTTGACGTTATTGAAATATTGTAGGATAAAACGTTGTATCATTTTATTGTGGATTGTTTATTTCATATTGACAGATTGGTAGCATGAAATTTTATCATGTCTGCCTAAATGTGCAAATGTTATCATCTGTATGCCGTGCTTTGGTGTATGGTATCTATAAGTTATGCCCAACGATAGACCTACTAATCAAGTTTGCCTCTTACTAACTTTTTGGTGAACGGGTACAAACTGATATATATTGGATTTTGAATGCTTAATAACACACGCAATCTATCCAGATTTTCTTAAGGGTGTTAATTAATACAACTAATGATAGTTATCACGTTGGTATTATATTATTTTATACGTATCAATAATGTTGTTAACATCGGCATAAGAATATGAGGAATCCAATAGAATAAATATTAAAAACAAAATTTAGATCTCCTCAGCGCGCACCGCGGTCAAAATCGTTCTCAGCGTCGCGATTAATAACGATTACCGTTACTAATGTCAAGCCTGACAATCCATGTAATATTACTCAGCGCGCAAAACGGTTTGGATCGTGCTAAAATATAACCGTTGTGCGCGCTGAGTAAAATTTGCCAACTAAACCACCGAATTTACTCGAAACGCGCAACGGGTTAAAATTTTTACCCGTTTTGACCCGTTTTGACCCTCTTTCATCCCTTGATAAATTCTGCTCACCGCTCACAGCCATAACCTTCCACAGATTGCTCAAGGCGGAATATCAAACGGCCAGTTTTTCGTAGATTGCTCAAGGCGCACAGACGGAAATTCCAAAGATTTGATTTTTATTACTGGGCTCGACATTTACATCACAGTGGCAACTACTACGTTCAAACAAATCGGTGAAGCGAGAGCAATCGATTTAGGGGTTTTCGACCTAAATTTGTCGAAATCACGATTTGGTAAGTATACAATGTTAAGTACATTTTATTTGATATCCTTGTTACAATTACAATGTGTAGAAAGAGGAGGCGAAATTTTTGGTTTTTAATTTCCTGCAGATACAGTTGAGATTGATGGAGATGCTAAAAAATTCGGAGGTAATATTGATTTTTCTTTACGTCAATAATGTAACTAATGTTTGGTTCCCGGTCCAATTAGTTGTATGAATTGTTTGATACAGGTGTATATGGATTATACAGCCGAATTTACAACGCTTCAACGTTTTAAAAGTAGAGACGAACTCTTTCAGTGGATAAAGAGCGTCGGACGACAACAGGGGCATGTGATTGTTACCAGTGCGTCGAGTATGAATAAATCGTCCAATAGGACTCCCGCTGCCTACTATGCATGTGCAAGAAGCAGGAACTACAGGGGACACCGACCAGTACGAAAGAGCAACCGGCCAGTTAGAACCAACAAGTGTGGATGCCCGTTCAAATTGCGTGGTAATGAGGTGGGCGATGGCGGTGAGTGGAGTTTAACGGTCGTTGATGGCAGGCACAACCATCAAGCTGCTAATTATGTCGCGGGCCATTCCGACGACGGGGTGTTGCAGGGAAAAGAGGTGGAAGCATTGCGAGACTTGGCAAATAGAAAGGTGCCGCCGTCAGCAATTTTGAAAGGCCTGAAGGAAACTAAATCCTTCAATGAAACACCAATCAAATCAATTTATAATGCACGTTCCCGATTACTAAGGGGGCAGAGTGTGGGTATGGTAAACAAGTTGAAGGAGTTAGCATCACCGTGTAGAATTGTGGGTGATGAGCTTGTGGTGCATGTGGATAATGTTGAGGAGGAGCAGAAGGGAGATGAGGAGAAGGTGGATGAGGCTGAGGAGGCGACTGCATTGGCTGCTTATTGGCAGGATGATGTGGTGGATCGTAATGCGATGGAGCAGGCTGTTGAGAAGTTGGCTCTTAGTGGGCAGGAGCATAATGCTGCGGAGAAGGATGAGGTTAATGCAGCGGATGAGAATGTGGAGCCGAGGGTGCATGATGTTTATGGGGATGATGAGGCTGAGAATGCAGTGGCTGCTGAGTTGACTGTAGATGATTATGTTATTGGGGAGATGGTGGAGACGGAGGAGACGGTTGCCCTTAACGTGGAGGTGCAGAATGCTGAGGAGGTATTGGTGGAGGATAATGCAGCGGCTGAGAATGTGGAGCCGAAGGTGTATGAGGAGAAGGCGAACGAGGAGGATGATGATAAGGAAGTGGCTACTGATTTGATTGCTGAGGAGCATACTGGGAAGTTGGTGGATACGGCGGGGACGGTGGAACGTAATGTGGCTGACCAGACTGCTGAGATGGATGAGGGGGAGAATGCAGCTGGGGAGAATGAGGAGCCGCAGGAGGATGAGGCGAATGTGGAGGATGTGGAGGATGAGAAGATAGAGGATGCTGGGTTGATACAAGCTGAGCTTACGTTGGAGTTGGGGGCGACAGTGGAGACGGGGGATCATAATGTGGATGCTCAGACTGCTGGGAGGGAGGAGGAGACGGCTGTGGCCTCGTATTTTGATGAGCACGAAGAGATGGATGTCATGCTTAAACAACTTTCTCCCCTGGTTGATGAGATTTCTGATCATTTTTCGGATGTGACGGAGAAGCCTACAGTTAGGAGGAAGCCTGTTAAGGCTACACGGTTGCATTCAATTGCGGAGCATACGGCGGCGGCGAAGTGATCACTCCTTATTTTACACCCTTTTCCCGCATGTTTGCATGCCATTTTGATCGCCCAAATCATGTTTTTCACGATATATCGACGATATTACGATGCTTTTCACGATTTGTTGTTTTTGTCGCATTTCAGGTGATTTGGCGCGATTAGGAGTGATCTCGAGATGCGCGTAATCTAGACGGCCACCGACGACCTCCCCGAGGGGTGTTTTGCTGTTGGAGAGGAGCGGAAGAAGAATGGACGTCGCAGGAGCGACGAGGAGGCCAAAACAATCAGATTGGGCATTTTTTGTGTCCCACTCGGCCGAGTGGAGGAGCCACTCGGCCGACCAGCGAGACACTGCTCGGTCGACCCGTTCAGACACGATTTCCATGTGTACTCGACCGAGCGACGGAGACCACATCGGCCGAGTGACGATACCACGTCCGCCCGAGTGGCGCCCAGACGAAGCCCCTTCAAAATATCGAAGTTTCTGTTTTTCGGCCACCTGAGCTTCAGAAGACCCACTCGGCCGAGTGGTAAATCCCGTCCGCCCGAGTGAAGTGAAGCCATCGGCCGAGTGACGACAACTCACTCGGCCGAGCCGCCCCCGAACTGAAGACCCCTGAAGCCCACGACTTACTGGAAAATGACAGGGTTTTCACTCGGCCGAGCGACTTTTGTCACTCGGCCGAGTGCGATGCGCTGCCTGTAGCGAAATTTGCGGAAAACAGGCTGTGCAGGGGCGTTTTGGTCAGGATTTTTGGACGATTTTTGGGGCTATTTAAGCCCTGTTTTTACCCTAGTTTTGGGGGCTATCTCTCAGATTTTTTGCAGCTTTTTGAGTCTACTTTTTTTAGCTTTATTAATTGTGATTGGAGAAGAGAAAAACTTGGATTTTTGTTGGATTAATTGAAGATCTACATTGGTTTGCATTTCTCTTCCCCAAAAACTCTATTTTTATTGTTTATATCATTGTTGTGATGAATTCCATTGCCTATTTCATTGATTATTTTTGTGCTATTGCTATGATTTGTGAGTAGTCTCCACGTCTCGGGGCGTGGGGATGAACCCTACAAGCCCTATTTCCTATTTGTGTTGAATTGGTAGAAATTGAGCTAGGATTGTTATTAGGGATTAGATTGGGATCGAATTACTACGGATAGCTAGGTATTCATATCAATTGGGATTTGCAAGAGATTGGATCCCAATTTGATAGGAAGCCCTAGAAATCCGAATTGGGTTGGAGTCGGATTTTCGAAGTATCGGTTTGCAAGAGATTGGACCGATACTAGGACCTCCGGTTGCAATTCCGTGCCGATACCCGTTTGCAAGAGATTGGACGGGTAGGAACTATCCTAATTTAGGTTGTGGACCGAGTTTGCAAGAGATTGGGCTCGGTGCGCAATTGGACGATGATGTTGATCCCAATGCTAGCTTCCCTAGGCTAGGGTTTGCAAGAGATTGGACCCAAACCTAGGATAGCTATAGACCAGCAACAGCGCGAGAGCGTGAGCTTGGTTCCACATTTAGTTGCAACTAGTCCATCCAAATTCTCATTCTAGCGATTTCGATACCGTCGAACCACATTTATGAAATACGGTGAGTAGTGGGGATTCCCCTTTCCCTAGACGTTCTTTATTTGATTTGATATTTCGCAAATTTGTCTGACGATTGTGACAGGATCGCCCAAGGCAATTATCTCTGTTCCTAAATAGCCAGGTTGATCAGGAGCAAGCACAGTCATTCGTCCTCCCTGTGTTCGATACCCGCTCGCCACCATACCGTGCGCTTGCGGTAAAACTACAACCGTCGCCTCGGGACGTGTATCCGGGGCGCGATCAAGTTTTTGGCGCCGTTGCCGGGGAGGCGATTGCGTTTGATTCTTTTTCACCCTAGCTATTCTTTTTCTTTTTATTATTATCATTATTTTTATTTCTTATTTCTTGCCTAACCCTTCCACGGTATTAATCATTTCTTTGAAACTCTGTTTCCCCTGTGCATGAACACGAGATCTACGGCGGACCCAGAAGACTTATTATTTGATCCCGAGATCGAACGTACCGCGCGGAGACTTAGAGCGGAAAAGAGACAAGATCCGGAAGGGAGGTATATGACCAACCCGGAAACTCCTGAAGAATTGGCGGCAAGGATGGCAAGGATAATCTCGATTCGAGATAGGCTTCGGCCTAAGACTTCTTCTACCACCTCATCCATTGCCATGCCGGGGTTGGCGGCCGATAAGAACTTCGAGCTAAAGACTGGATTGGTGGTGTTGATGCAACAAGACCCGTTTCATGGGAACGCACATGAGAACCCCCACTACCACATCCAACTATTCTTGTCAAAGTGCGCCACATTCCAGATGCCGGGGGTCTCCAACGACGCTATCAGACTGCGCCTCTTCCCCTTCACGCTTAAGGACAAGGCACTCTATTGGTTGAGGACGCAGGCTGACGGAGTCTTCACTACTTGGGATGAGTTGGCGAGCGCATTTATTGACAAATTCTATCCGCCATCCAAGACGGTGAAGATCCGGAGCGCTCTCATGTCCTTCAAGCAAGGACCACAGGAGACGCTCTATGAAGCTTGGGAGCGATTTAAGGATTTGCAGCACCAATGCCCGCACCACAGTATAGAGGACTGGGAGCTAGTTCATAGCTTCTACAACGGTCTCCAACCGGGGACCAAACAAATTATTGATGCCGCGGCGAATGGTGCAATCTTGTCAAAGACTCCCGAGGAAGCTACGGCCCTAATTGAGGAGATGGCCTCAAATAACCAACAGTGGGGCGATGAGCGAGGACACTCCACATCCTCCCTAAAGCCAACTAGCATCTACGAGGCGAAGGCCGTAGCGGAGCTCACGAGCAAATTTGATTCTCTCCACAAGGTGGTGGAGAGATTGGAGAAATATATCACGGAGCCCCAAGGAAGCCCATCCACCTCCGCACCGACCAACCAAATGTGCGATTGGCAAGACCAATCTCAAGCCATGTACTCGGGAGGAGAGCAAGGAGAAGGATCCTTGGAGCAAATACAATATGTTGCGGGGAACCAAGGGTATTGGTCCAATCCGGCCGCAAGAAATCATCCGGGATTCTCCTACGCCAACAATGAAGGAGCCTTGAACCCGCCACAACCACCGCCTCAACAAGCTCGACCACCACCACCCCAACAACAAAACTTTCCACCGAAGCAACAAGTCCCACCGTATAGGCCTCCCGGATACAACCAAGGGTGGAGGAATCAAAATCAAAACCCTCCACAAGCTCCTCAACGAACCGACTTCGAATCTAGAGTGGAGGCGTTCATGGTCGAGCAAAATAAGGTGAATGCTACTTTGAAGGCGGGGCAAGAATCTCTCAATACCGTAGTGGCTCAAATATCGGAGCAATTAGCGTTGCTCAACCGGAACACTCAAAGATTGCCGGCGCAACCGGAGCAAAACCCACGGGGGAACACGGGCCACATCAACGCCGTAGTTGCCGTCACTACTAGAGGTGGGAAGGACACCACCCCCGCCATGATTCCTATTGAGGAGGCCGTGGAGGAAAGCTTGGAGCCGGCTGAACCGGTAGTTGAGGTTGATAAGGAGAAGGAGCCACAAGACAAGGAGAAATCTAGGGCGGAGCGATTAATTGAGGAAAGGCGCTTCATGCCACCGGTCCCATTCCCCCAAAGACTAGCGAAAGCAAAAATGGAGAAAAGGCTAGCGAAATTCCTCGAGTATCTAAGGGGAGTTAGCCTCAATATTCCCTTCCTCGACGCCATCGTCGAGATCCCCACGTATGCTAAATTTTTGAAGGACTTGATTTCGGGGAGGAAAAGGAAGGAGAAGATAATGCTAGCCGAGGAGGGCTCTTGGTTCACCAAGAGAGAGAAGGAGCCGGCAAAATTTAAAGATCCGGGGAGTTTTTGGATTCCTTGCACTTTGGGTGGCGTGCCTCTTCAAAAGGCGTTGGTCGACCTTGGGGCTAGTGTGAGTCTCATGCCCCTCTCCATGTTCTTAAGGCTTAACACCGGGACAAAGTTGAAGCCCACCGACATGCGCATTCAATTAGCCGATGGCCGGATAACAAGGCCGGTGGGGATCGCCGAGGACATCCCACTTCAAGTCCCGGGTGGAATATGCTTGCCATGTGACTTCGTCATCATGGACATTAAGGAGGAGGGAGACACCTCATTGATACTTGGACGCCCCTTCCTCGCCACCGCCGGAGTCATCGTCGACGTGCGCGAAGGAACACTTACTTTAAACGTCGGCAACATCGAGGTGGAGCTCCACATTCCTAAGGCAATGAAACACATGCCCTACCACGAGGAGCTTGATTACATGGACCTCCTTGATGAGGTGATAGAGGAGGCGATTCCTCACTCAATTGGTGCCCTTTTTGATGAAGAATTTGATGAAGGCCCGGATTTAGGCCAAGATGAAAAGATTGAAGACGATTCCCCCGACTTCTCCGCTGATGAAGATGAAGGCGACGCTGATGTCGCGAGGATTCGAGAGCTCTGCAAGCTCTCGAAATTAAAGTCTCCAAAGAAAGCTCCGCCGGCACGGAAATCGGCATCGTCGGTTAAGCCGTTGACCGGGGCAAATGCTAGCTTGGGGGAGCCTCCCCCCAACACTATTCGAGATAGGAGACCACCACGGGAGAACGCTACGCCGCCACGTTCGAATCCAAGCGCGCTCCCCGGCAAGTTTGATGGGTGCATCTCATATGCACCAAACATCCCGCATTGATTGAAAATTATAGGGGGTCGAGCTCACGACCTAAAACGAGCGCTTGTCGGGAGGCAACCCGACGGTTTTTGCTTTATTTTTACTTTTTCTTTATTTTCGTTTTAGAAATTTTTAGTATTTTGAGTCATCCGACCAAAAATTTCGTGATAACGGGTCCGATTTTTCTTGACAGGAGAGGAGATAGGTAGATCCGTCATGAGGAGGATGAACGAGACGACGAGGAGCACCCCAAGAAGGCGCTCGACGCTCAGGAGGAGGAGGAAATCGACTGGAGAAAGAAAGACGGAGTTTAGAGCCAAAACGAAGACAAACAGCAGAAATTAAGGCTCACTCGGCCGAGTATACTAGTCACTCGGCCGAGTACACAAGTTCGTCCGGCCGAGCCGCTCACGAACGAGGGAAGTCTGCTGAACCCAACTCTCTGTTTATTTTCTTGATTTCGATATAACTGCTACTCGGCCGAGTATATATATTCACTCGGCCGAGTAAAACGGATACCCTCCTAGGGCGAGTCATGCCGAGTAGCTTGAGTCACTCGGCCGAATGGACTTACTCCACTCGGCCGAGGCTGGCAAAGCCACTCGGCCGAAGCGATATCGGGGAGAAAATTTCTATTGCCTCGCTCGGCCGAGTGACCACTTCACTCGGCCGAGTCGTAACTTTCTATTATATAAGTGACGAAGGGGGCGCGGATTTCGAAATCGAAAATTCCCAAATCCGCCCGCGCCCCCTCGCCTACCCTCGCCCGAACTCGCTTCGTTCTCACCCCCACTCGCCCGACCAAGCCCGCGCGCGCCGCCGCTCGGCCTGCCACCGCCGGCCGACCGTCGCCGGACCCCGCCCGAGTCGCCGCCGGCAGCCCCGTCTCCGATCATCTCCGGTTCGCTTGTTTTCACCGTTTTCTCCTCTTTTCGTGTATTTTTTAAGGATCCATGTGCTAAACGCCCCCCTAACCCAAATCAATTTCTATATCTATCCATTATACCCCTATTGCTCCATACATTTTGATTATTACTCGCTGATATCGCTTTTTCACGCGCAGGTTGTTTATTGGAGCTTAGGGGAGGCCAGGGGAGCTCCTACGGGCTGTTTCGGACTTCGTGGAGGCGCGGACTTCGCACGCTTCCACCGCTTAGCACTCGCGGCGTGTTTTGGTACACTCTTTCCACTCTTTTGCACACACCGCACTTTTTCACTTTTCGGCGCGCTCGGGGCCGATATGCCGTCCCGGACACGGCCTCGGACGAGGAGACCTTCCGCTAAGCGGAAGAGGTCGGATGACGCCGGCCCCGCCCACGAGGCGGAAGAGTCTCCTCCTCCTTCCCCCACACACGCCGTCCACCCAGCACAGCCTGCAGGCCCCGCACACCCAGCACAGCCTGCAGTGCACCCACAGCCCGCACAGCCTCTCCCCGCCGATCCACAGCCACCACCACCGGCTCCACTGGTCGGGCCGCTCGGGATTACGTTCCGAGACGACGCACACCGCGCCGTCTTCGAGCGTATCTCCCAGCGCTCGATCGTACCCTCCAGGTTCGCACACCTCGCTGACCTAGGACGCCTGGGGGTACTTGAGGGGATGCTCACGTTGTACGACAACGTGGGCTGGCGAGATTTTTTCCAGGTGTCGGCGGATACTTTTACCCGTCCGACACTTGAGGTTTTGAGTTTGATCGCCCGGACCGATGAGGGATGCTCATTCCGGTTCATGGATCGAGAGTGCCAGGTCACTCTCGATATGATGAGAGCGTTTTTCTCTTGGCCCGCAGTCCCCGGAGCCGATCGCGGTTATGGCCCCACACATATCCCCCCACCCTCTTTCGACGCCGGTGCCTTCTGGGCACGTATCACGGGTCTCCACGCCGCCTTTGACCCTAGTAGGGCCAAGGCCTCGGCCATCGTACATCCCTGCCTTCGTATTGCCCAGCGCCTTATGGCGACGACATTTTTGGCCAGATATGAGCCGGGCACGATGTCTACGCCAGAGCTTTACATGCTCTATGCGATGACACGTCCCAGAGCTCTATCTAGGGATGGAGATGAGCTTGTCCCCGCCGTCGTGATCGATATCGCGGCATGGTACTTAGACCGCATCATTGTATCGGTGGGCGCTCGCTCACCGATATGCTGCGGCGGCCTGATTACCTTGCTGGCTCTTATGACCGACGAGGACTTCCCCGACGACTTGCGACGCGTCCCGGGCCCCACCTCTTTGTCGATAGATGTTATGGCCCGGATGAAGATGCTGCGTCCGCATGGTGAGCGTTACTGGGTCTGGTTGCACGGCCCTTTCGGTGCCGACTACATGATTCTCCCGAGCCCAGCTCGGACCCAGATTGCACCAGCCCACGTTGACTGGCTCCCAGTGATGGATGTCCTCATCCCCGTTGCGTACGTGCTCGAGGCCGAGGAGGCCGAGCAGGCCCACGCTGCCCACGCTGCCCAGGCTGCTCCCGCAGACCCTGCTGCACACCCTGCCGACCCCGTCGACCCTGTGGCCCCTCAGCCTGTTCCTGACGTTTCCGTTGCTCTTGACACTTCTGTCCCCACCTCTGCCAGTGTCGAGAGTATTCTTGACCTGCTTCCACTTCCACGCCCACCCCAGCTCAGCAGCCTACACCACCACCACCACCCCCTCCGCCTCAGGACGGAGACGGCGCGGCACCGCCTTCTTAGGCACTCTTGATGCCTTTATCCATTCCTGCCATTGTGCTGCCCGTCTCTGCTGGGTCCTGATGCACTTTTGTCCACCCCCCCCTCCTCTCACTTATTTTGGGATTATATTTTTGATCATATCTTTTTGTGCATATCATATCATATCTACTTGGGATTCTCATTTTGATCACAACTATATATATCTTTTTGGGAGAGAGGGAGCGTTTGTGGTGCCGTATTTATTTTCATATCACTCCTGTTTGTGCATGCATCATTTCCGCATCATATTTTCATTTCTTTCTTTTTTCCTTTCATTATCTTTTTTTTTCCTTCCCATCATGCATGCATCCTCACTTGCCCCTCACATTACTTGTCTCTCTGTGTGCCACACTTTGCACATTGAGGACACTGTGCCGTTTAGCTTGGGGGAGTGAGTTCTCACGTTCTTTTTCAATTTGCCACCTTTATTTTCAGTTTTTCACACCGCTTTTCACTTTTGCACTCATTTTTCGTTATTTTCCTTTTATTTTGCCATGCATCACGTTTTCCTTACTTTCCTGTGTGCCGCATTGCATAGTTCTATTTTCCTTTTATCTTTACTTCTTTCTTTTTCATCTCATGCTAGAGATGAATTTTCTGTGATGATGTCTACGTGGAGTTAGCTTATTCTATATGCATGCTATATTTGTCGTGTCTTAGATTTCATCTCTGATATCATATGCTATGACTTGCTTTGCATTTAGGAGTAGTAACCCACACTTTTTCCTCAAGAAAATGGATGAAATTTTATTATTAGCTGAGCCTGAATATTCATATGTATGCTATCACAGAAAACACACCAAGATTCACGCATTGAATGCTTCTATCTGGAGTACTGATTTCTTTTCCTTTATCACTTCTATATGCATGAATTGTACACTTCACTTCCGGATGATTGAATGATGATTAGCTATGATATATCTGGATTAGTTAGCTTTTTTGTGATCGAAACTGAGTAGATTAGATTACCCTGCTGAAGTTGTCGTGCATGTCTTATAGAGTGAGCCGAGAGTTATATTTATTTCTTTCTCCAGAAATCTTGAACATCATTTCTCTACTTTTAAAAATCATTGGTGAATCTCCCCTTAGCGATTCTATTTTATGGCATTTCCCCCGCTATTAATTCCTAGCTCCAAATCTCTTATTCCAAAAAAAAAAGAAAAAAAAATATAATAAAAGAGAGAAAAACATTCTTGTATATCATTATCTCTCTTTGAGTTGGGATCATTGTATATATAAAAAAACAAAGAGAAAAGAGGAAAAATCCTCAATAAAAGATCCCATCTCGCTCACTTTCTTTCTTCTTTCTCTTCTTTGCCTTTGGAGCTATATAAAAATGGGGATATAAATATTTTTGTGCCACCACGCTTATAGATAAGCTTGGGGGAGGAGATCCATTGATGTGTGAGAGAGCGACTACTTGACATTGCACGACAACCTAGGCTAAGTAATATTCTATACTCGGTGAGATTGTTTCTAGCTTTACGAAATCCAGAAATCTAAGCCTAGCATTCATTTCATGAAATCCATACTTTTCTATTCTCTCTATTCTATGATGTGATACTCTTATACTCCAGATAGAAAGCGTTCAATTGAAAAGTGTGTGATCTGAGATTTGTATACCGCTTTAGATGATTCAGGCGATGTTAATTTTAAAATCATTCCGTTTTTCATGATTATACCGTTGTTCGTGGGTTTTCTATTTTCTACTTGCACTATTCTACTATGATATCAAAATGAGATTCTTTGACATGTATTTCTCGTTTGGTGCATGCTATAAGAGTAAGTGAAACCCACGTCCTGAGAAAATGATCTAGCATCCTTCCTCTTCGCTTCTTTCTTTCTTTATTTTCGTTTGGTTTTCATTCTTCTTCGTTTTTCATTTTTTTTGTTTTTCGCCGTTTTCGTTTTCCGAATCCACCGGGTTCGCTTTTTACTTATCTTCCTCGAGGACGAGTAAGAGGCAAGCTTGGGGGATTTTGATCACTCCTTATTTTACACCCTTTTCCCGCATGTTTGCATGCCATTTTGATCGCCCAAATCATGTTTTTCACGATATATCGACGATATTGCGATGCTTTTCACGATTTGTTGTTTTTGTCGCATTTCAGGTGATTTGGCGCGATTAGGAGTGATCTCGAGATGCGCGTAATCTAGACGGCCACCGACGACCTCCCCGAGGGGTGTTTTGCTGTTGGAGAGGAGCGGAAGAAGAATGGATGTCGCAGGAGCGACGAGGAGGCCAAAACAATCAGATTGGGCATTTTTTGTGTCCCACTCGGCCGAGTAGAGGAGCCACTCGGCCGACCAGCGAGACACTGCTCGGCCGACCCGTTCAGACACGATTTCCATGTGTACTCGGCCGAGCGACGGAGACCACATCGGCCGAGTGATGATACCACGTCCGCCCGAGTGGCGCCCAGACGAAGCCCCTTCAAAATATCGAAGTTTCTATTTTTCGGCCACCTGAGCTTCAGAAGACCCACTCGGCCGAGTGGTAAATCCCGTCCGCCCGAGTGAAGTGAAGCCATCGGCCGAGTGACGACAACTCACTCGGCCGAGCCGCCCCCGAACTGAAGACCCCTGAAGCCCACGACTTACTGGAAAATGACAGGGTTTTCACTCGGCCAAGCGACTTTTGTCACTCGGCCGAGTGCGATGCGCTGCCTGTAGCGAAATTTGC
Source organism: Scilla litardierei (assembly GCA_030789695.1). Lineage (NCBI taxonomy): Eukaryota > Viridiplantae > Streptophyta > Magnoliopsida > Asparagales > Asparagaceae > Scilla > Scilla litardierei. Next base: position 116,119,207 of record CM061130.1, read on the forward strand.
GGAAAACAGGCTGTGCAGGGGCATTTTGGTCAGGATTTTTGGACGATTTTTGGGGCTATTTAAGCCATGTTTTTACCCTAGTTTTGGGGGCTATCTCTCAGATTTTTTGCAGCTTTTTGAGTCTACTTTTTAGCTTTATTAATTGTGATTGGAGAAGAGAAAAACTTGGATTTTTGTTGGATTAATTGAAGATCTACATTGGTTTGCATTTCTCTTCCCCAAAAACTCTATTTTTATTGTTTATATCATTGTTGTGATGAATTCCATTGCCTATTTCATTGATTATTTTTGTGCTATTGCTATGATTTGTGAGTAGTCTCCACGTCTCGGGGCGTGGGGATGAACCCTACAAGCCCTATTTCCTATTTGTGTTGAATTGGTAGAAATTGAGCTAGGATTGTTATTAGGGATTAGATTGGGATCGAATTACTACGGATAGCTAGGTATTCATATCAATTGGGATTTGCAAGAGATTGGATCCCAATTTGATAGGAAGCCCTAGAAATCCGAATTGGGTTGGAGTCGGATTTTCGAAGTATCGGTTTGCAAGAGATTGGACCGATACTAGGACCTCCGGTTGCAATTCCGTGCCGATACCCGTTTGCAAGAGATTGGACGGGTAGGAACTATCCTAATTTAGGTTGTGGACCGAGTTTGCAAGAGATTGGGCTCGGTGCGCAATTGGACGATGATGTTGATCCCAATGCTAGCTTCCCTAGGCTAGGGTTTGCAAGAGATTGGACCCAAACCTAGGATAGCTATAGACCGGCAACAGCGCGAGAGCGTGAGCTTGGTTCCACATTTAGTTGCAACTAGTCCATCCAAATTCTCATTCTAGCGATTTCGATACCGGCGAACCACATTTATGAAATACGGTGAGTAGTGGGGATTCCCCTTTCCCTAGACGTTCTTTATTTGATTTGATATTTCGCAAATTTGTCTGACGATTGTGACAGGATCGCCCAAGGCAATTATCTCTGTTCCTAAATAGCCAGGTTGATCAGGAGCAAGCACGGTCATTCGTCCTCCCTGTGTTCGATACCCGCTCGCCACCATACCGTGCGCTTGCGGTAAAACTACAACCGTCGCCTCGGGACGTGTATCCGGGGCACGATCACGAAGGAGAAGCCTAAATGGAAGAGGCGGCCTTCGAAGGAAAGTAGTAGGCGTCCGAAACTTCAAATAAAGAAGCCGAAACCTTCGTTTCCCCCTGATGATTATGTTGATGATTTGCCTGCCAACTTCCTCATACCATATTATTTGGATTTTCATGACACGCTACAACCCCTCATGGCGGGCGGCGTAGACGTGGATGCAGATGGCAACTGTGGGTACAGGGCTGTGGCAGTTCAGTTGGGCTTGAAAGATTCCGATTGGGGGACTGTCAGAGCTGATTTGCTCCGTGAGATGCGGACATACAGCGGCTTGTACAGGCGTGTTCTAAGTGAGGTTTCATATAATAATAATTTGAAGGCAGTGGACTATTTTATTACTGATAAAGGTCCAGGACGGGAAAATTGGATGCAGATGCCAGACATGGGACATGTCATTGCCTCATGCTACAACTGTGTAGTACATTTGATTTCAAATCGTATGTGTGTGACATTTTTTCCATTGAGAAGTCCTCCAGTAAACCGAGCCTCCAGACGCCACATAACGTTGGGTTATGTGAACGGAAATCACTTTTTTATCCTTCAACTTCAACCAGCAGGTGACGTCCCTCCGACTTCAGTTGTGTGGACAAGATCGCATGACCCTGTGGCCGATGGATGGCCGGCTGGTTACGAGCAGAGGATGCAGTCATTCGTTGATAAAGTAAAAGATACGAATATTGCTACCGCTGATGGTTTTTAGTATCTGTAAGGTAAAACGTTTATCAATGTAATAAGTTTTTTTTGGTATAAAAATGGACCACTTTGGCGGATGAAATTTTATCATGGCTTCCGAAATGTGCAAATGTCATCATCGGTATGGATTGATGTTGTGTATCATACCAATTACACCGAGCGCAACACTGCAGTTATATTGCCCGTTTTGCGCTTTGAGTAATTAAGTCTTTACCTACCAAATTGCTCAACGCGCAGAACTGGCAATATTAGTGCCGGTTTTGCGATCTGGGTATTTTTAATAACATCAACCTTTGTTCCAAATTGTTATGCGATGAGAATGTGTCATTGTTAGAGTGTCCAATACTCCAAGTGAGAGTAGGGTTATTGTATCATATATGTTATTGTCTGACAAAATTGCTTACCACAAACTCACATTGATAAGTTTTGCCCGTTGAGCGCCTTTATTAGCCAATTTGTTAGTGGTTACTACAATTGCTCACCATTCACCACGATCAGAACAAATAATTTTGGCCGGTTGTGCGCGGTGAGCAATTTTGTTAGTGCGAAAAAAAACTCCTCCTCTTTCACTCAATAAAATTTGCTGATATATCCACATTTATTGCTGCTCGCACCGTGCAAATTTTTAATGGTTAACAGAAATGCTCACAGCGCACAACGGCGATATATTGGAACCTTTGGTCTTACTAATATTCTAAGAGACCCCTCGAGTCTGCAGATCAATGTTGGAGAACATACAGAGCAGGGATCGTTAATATACAGCGGATTGCTACCAGCCGGATGTTCTGCTCTATAATGATTAATGCCTTTGCGCGTTGGGATAAACTGTAGCCTCTTAAAAAATAGCCCAACGCGCACAACGGGCAAAATAATGCCCTTAGGCTCGGGCAAAATTACGAGCACAACGGGAAAACAACGCGCACAACGGGCAAAAATTACGCGCACAACGGGCAAAACAACGCGCACAACGGGCAAAAAGGAAAGCCGGTGGTTCGCTTTTTGAGCATATAAAAGGTAGTTTATCAACAATTGTTAAACGCGCACACACCTAGTAGCCTTATGCCCGGTGTGCGCGTTGAGCAAAGTTTCAACGATAGCCCATTTGCTCAACGCGCCCCGCACAGACTAATTTTGCCAGTTGTGCGCTTTGAGCATATTTGTTGGATGCTGTAATTTTTGTTCCCATGGTTAATCATTCACAATCCTATTTTCATCATACTAAAATTGTGATTCCGCCATATGCCAACAGTCAAACTTCGCTTAGAACTTTACCTAATTGTGATTAAGGCCAATACTTATTCATTCTGAAGACATTTTATATAAAATCTGATACCTAGTCAATCTGATTCATAAACTGCATGCAAACCTTTAGATTAACGCTGATACATATTCAAACGGTGACCATTCCAAAATGGCCAACCCATTCTAACATACTGAAGTACGTACAGATACAGATCCAAACAGATACATATCCCTTTACTCTTACAAACTGATACATTTGAGTGTCTTCACAGATGTTTGCAATGAAGTGGCGCGTGATCTGCGTGTTTCCCCCTTCAACTTCCGCGAGTTCATCGGGCGCACATCTTCGTTGCGTTTATTAACGTCCTTGTAACCTGCAGTCAAGTATGTAGCCGTGTCAAACACAACGCCTGGAACCCCGATTCCCCTGTGGCGATGTACGACACGGGCAATGCGCTCAACATCTACGTTGCAGTTGCCGAATTTCTGCCCTGATCTGCTCAAGATGATTGTCATACCAGATGTTTGCAATGACGTGGAACTTTGTCCTTTGTAGGAGACGCCGTGAATTAAAAAGTCGGCAGACCGTTTCGCTTATTACCGCCATTGCTGTCGTCGTTGTAACATGAAGTCAGGACAAAAGACACCGATTGGAACTCCGTTACCGGAGACGATGTAAAACAACACAGGGTTGCATAAGAAGTTGTGTTTGGGAGTGTAAAAGATCGGAAAGGATAGGATGGAGTGTCTGTGCGTCAAAGATGATGTATAGTGAAACGATGAAGGGTTTGATGGAGGAGATGGAGTGTAGAGATGGAGATGGATATGGAGTGTATAGCAAGACACGAAAAACAAATACATAGCCACAATTCATAATATGAGGGAATAACAATCTATCATGGTACAACACCCAGCAGCTTACCTGAAACATGTGAGACAGCATAGCCAATATCACCCCAAAAGAATATGGTATGATCATCGAACACATTTTTCATAGTGTTGTTTGGGAAAAATTTTCTCAACGCAGTTGCAACACCCCCCAGCATTGTCGGGGATGCTTGATTATAAATGGACGATAGCCCTTCGTTGCATAAGTTTCCAACATGAACCATTTACCTTTACGTGAAAAGAGTATTGGATGAATGCTATCGTCCATATCTATATCAAGCATGCACGAACAGCTGAAGGACTTATTGTTTCCATACGAAGGTTGTGTGGGCAAATAAAGAAGATGATAGAAGAAAGTAGACGAAGTTTAGAGAAGATGAGTGCTCGTTGTCCGCCATTTATAGGGGAAATTGGACCAATCATAATGAAGCGTATAAAAAGTCCGTGATCCTACAGTAATGCAATGGATCTCGGGAATCGACATTTAGAGCATCTCCAAAGGGGCTCCCTAAATTATTTTAGAATGTGGAAAAAATAGGTTAATTACTCTCCGCGCAAAACCATGAAACCCTACGGTTTTTCGCCTTGATGACATAATAGGAAAATTACACTCAACAATACTACTCTCCAATAAGATTTTTTAATACATTATATTCGCCGTGCACACCGGGCTAAATAATACAGAGGCGAGTAACTATCATAATTGCTCACCGCGCAGAACGTTTAGAAAACGAGAATTGCTCAATGCGCAAAACGCAGAACGCATGACATCGAATTGTATTGATGAGAAGAAGTAGAGTTAATGTGTGGCTACATCGAAGACCCCGTCGTGCTACAGAGGGGTTCTCGTGAATATACAAATGACTGCTCATCTACAACGGATTGATGTCAGAGAGATGAAGAGACGTTAATTGCGATGGGAGAGAATTGATGTAGCAGGAGCGATTTGAAAGCTCTCAGGGAGACCTTTGACCCAGAAAATGACACAAATGTCCTCAAAAGCAATTCTGAGTTTTGAGTGGTTTTGTGCGCTGAGCAATTCTGATTTTTGAGCGGTTGTGTGCGGTGAGCACTTCTGAGTTTGAGTGGTTGTGTGCGATGAGCAATTTTGAGTTTTGAGTGGATTTGTGCGCTGATCAATTCTGAGTTTTGAGTGGGTTTTGTGCGGTGAGCTTATTCTGAGATTGAGTGGTTGTGTGCGGTGAGTAATTCTGAGGTATGAGTGGTTTTGTAGCCGCTTACTTAATTGCTCAACGCTGAGACATAATTGATCAAAGCAAAGAAAGAAAAGCCCCCGTATTCGATCTCTCCTCACAATCCCAGGGTGTTGGGGTGATTTGCCTCTAGACACTCCTCCCCTCTCAAAAGAAACCTCCCGTTGGCCCGATCGTTGGATAGGCCCTCCTTTGATACATGACCTCTCCTTCCCGACGAATTCTTCGTCTTACAGGCGGATCGCCAACGAGTTATTACTCTTACACATGGAGCGGCCCGTCTTCCACTCCCCGACTTCCCTTGTAGAACTTACACCAGGGGACTTAGGGCGGACCGCTCCTCCCCTCCAACGCCTACTCCGTGACGACCTCCACCTCCGGGGGCGGCGTCGCCGAAACCTCCCGCTGGCCCGATACCGGACCTCTCCTTCCCGACGAATTCTTCCTTTCTCAGGCGGATCGCCGACGAGTTATTCGTCTTACACATGGAGCGGCCAGCCATCCACTCCCCGAATTCCCTTGGAGAACTAACGCCAGGGGACTTAGGGCGGACCGCTCCTCCCCTCCAGCGCCTACTCCGTGACAACCTCCACCTCCGGTGGAGGCGTCGCCGCCCGCGGGGTGTCGGTCCAAATCACCGGTGAAGGCATCGCCATGCCAATCACCCCACTGGGCACCACCGTTCCCAGACAACGGGTCCCTCCGCCATCCAACGGTCTGCCTTCCACTCATCGACCTCCCGTCGCACATCCTGAAGTGGAACGAAACCCCAGCCCGCCATCCAACGGCATGCCTTCCACTCCTTGACGACCCGTCGCACATCCTGGTGCAGGTTATAGTAAATTGGAATGAAACCCCCGACCGCCATCCAAAGGCCTGCCTTCCACTCCTCGACCTCCCGTCGCACATCCTGATGCAGTTTACAGTAAAGTGGAAGGGCCCGCCATCCAACGTCCTGCATTCAACCACTGGTGTCGTTATCGACGTATTGTAAAGAACGCGAAAATGTCCCTCCAAGCAAGTTGTTAAATTCCGTCTATGATAAAATTAACTTGTTTACATGCAAACTTTTAGATTATCTCTGATACATAATCAATCTGAAGACATTTTAGATTAAATCGGCTACATATTCAATCGACTTCGTATACTGATTGAAAATCTTTAGATTATATCTCAGACATATTCCAATTGATGACATTTTCAAAATGACCCCGCCATTCAATTATATGGATGTACATACTGATACAGAACAAAACATATTCATTACCCCATGCTCTTTACAAACTGATACATATGATTGTCTTCGTAAGATGTTTGCAATGAAGGTGCTTTTTACCGGATCTATTGTCGGCGTGATCTGCGTGCTTCACCCTACAACGACGCCTGCAATGACGACACTCCTATCCTGCCTACGGTTGCCGTAAGTAGGCAACGACGTTAACTAACGCAACGAAGCGACCATCTTCGTTGAGTTTATGGACGTGTTTGCCAACTATCTGCCACCGTAGCCCTTATAGGAGTGTCGTCATTGCAGGCGTCCTTGTACCCGGCTGTCAAGTATGACGACGGTTCAAAGACACCGAAAAGAACTCCGATTGCCAAGAGGCGGTGAACACCGACACATGGTTCGTTATAAATAGAGGATCTATAGTACAAATATGAAGGGGATGGAGGAGAAGATAGTGTAAAAGAGGAGATGGCCGTTCCACGTGAATGCGTGAAAAAAGTACTGGTTGAATTCTATCGTCCATTTTTATCTCAAGCATCAGGCCCGAACAGTAGAAAACCATCTCATCTTTACACCCCATATCCATCTCCATCTCGTCCATTTCTACCTCATGCATCATGCTCGAACAAAAGAAGACCTTATTGTTTCCAGACGGAGGTTGTGTGGGCAAAAAGAAGAAGATGATATAAGAAGTTAGAGGAAGTTGTGGGAAGATGAGGGCTCCTTGTCCGCCAATTTATAGGGGAATTGGACCAATCAAAATGAAACTAAACTGTTTTTCGCCTTGATCAACAATGATGCCAATTGGAAAATTACTCCCAACAATACTAATCTCCACTAATCCTTTTAAAAACATTTTATTCGACGCGCACACCGTGCTAAATAATACAGGATCGAGTAACAAACTAACAATCAGAATTGCTCACCGCGCAAAACGCATGGAAAAAAGGAATTGCTCAAGGCGCACAACGCACAACGCATGGCAGCGATTTTTATTGGTTTACGAGGATGCGACCGAAGTAGAGTTAATGTGTGGCTCCATCGAAGACCCCGTCATGCTACAGGAGGGGTTCTCGTGAATATACAAAAGACTGCACGTCAATCTACAGCTGATTGATACCAGACATGTGCAGTTCTCAAGAATGTTTGACCGGCCGGTGGGAGGTGAGCTGGAAAAATTAATAGCTGCTAACATAATTGCACAAAGCTAGGAACAAACAAATTTATGGCAGTTGTGCGCGATGAGCAAATTTTTAATGGTTTAAATAATTGCTCATAGCGAACAACAAGAAACGACAGGTGTAGACGCTATGAGTCGTTGTGCGCTTTAACATGTGTTCGCTTTGAGCATCTAAGGTATTTTATAGACAATGGTTTAACGCGCACAACCAATCTGAAGACATATTCAATCGAATTCAACTATATTGATGTACATACTGATACAGACCCAAACTGATTCATTAGCCTATGCTCTTACAAACTGATACATATGATTAAGCCTGGATGGCGGCCCTTGGTCACATAGGTTGGCGGTGGATGGCTACTGTCCATCTGGCTCTGAGGCACAAGCAATCCTTCCTGTTGTTTTCGATCTCTTGTCTCGCATCCAAATTGAAGAATAAAATGAAGCAGAATCGCGTCGGAGTACGGAAAAAGGTGAAATTCGTGTAAGCATCGATCCAGAGGTTCTCGAATGCTTCATTGGCTGCGAGCCCTTGCGGTGTACATCGACCACGTTTACAGTTACCGTGCTCAGCGTATTTGTCATGCAATCCGAAGGCATCTGCTGATCCCAGTATTCTAGCGCTGAAGCTTCCGGGTCTGGAAAATCAAACATTTCATCCTGGTAACAAAACAGAATGCTTAATGCCATCATACATACATACGTAGTTTTGAATTATTCAGAGGAAATAATTAGAAAATTTGTACTTACTCCAATGACTAGATCCTCCAGGTTCGGGAAGCTATTCAGCAAGCATGACAGGATTGAAAACGTCGTTGTTGTGCAGGGTATCCGTCTGAGGGTGAGTTCTTTCATCTTCGGCAAGAGACACCACAGAGTAACGGGCATGATATAGATATCTGATATGGACGATAGCATTCATTTAGCTGTTCGTCCATTTATAATCAGGCATGCCCGAAAAAGGGTTTCCAGATGTGAGGATTTCGCCTTCCACGAACAGCTGAAGGACGTAATGTTTCAATAGGAAGGTTGTGGGGGCAAATAAAGAAGATGATGATGGAAGAAAGTAGATGAAGTTGTGAGAAGATGAGTGCTCCATGTCCGCCAATTTTATAGGTGAATTGGAGCGATCAAAATGAAGCGTATAATAAGTCCTTGATCCTACAGTAATGCAATGGATCTCGGGAATCAACAATTATTTACTCAACGCGCAAACCGCGGAATACCAACGCGAAAATCGCGTAATCCCAATTATTTTAGCATCTGGATCAAAATTGGTTAATTACTCTCCGCGCATAACAAGAAAACTCATCGATTTTTCGCCTTGATCAACATTGATGCTAATAGGAAAATTACTCCCGACAATACTACTCTCCACTAAGATTTTTTAATACATTTTATTCGACACGCACCCCGGGCTAAATAATATAGAAGAGAGAAACTATTATAATTGATCCTCGCGCAAAACGCATGGAAAATGGGAATTGCTCAATGCGCACAACGCACAACGCAAACGCAGTACCATATTAACTGTGGGGCTACATCGAAGACCCCGTCAAGCTACAGAAGGGTGCTCGTGAATAAGAAAATACTGCTCCTGAATCTACTGTTGATTGATACCAGACATATGATTTTCCCAAGAATGTATGACCAGTGGCAAGTGAGCTGGCAAAATTTATATTTTGGCCGTTGTGCGCGGTGAGCAAATTTTTAATGTTTTAAAAATTTGCTCAAAGCGCACAACAAGTATCGCCAGATATTCACTTTGACCCGGTGTGCGCGTTCAGCAAATATAATGCTGTACATACATACTGATACAGATCCAAACTGATTCATTAGCCTATGCTCTTACAAACTGAAACATGTGATTGTCGGTGTGATCTGCGTGCTTTCCCGTCAACTTCCGCGAGTTCACCGGGCGACCATCTTCGTTCCGTTTATTACCGTCGTTGCAGATTTTCTGCCATCATCGGCTGGATATGAGTGTAGTCATAGCATGCGTCGGTGTAACCTGCAGTCGGGTATGTAGCCGTTTCAAAGACACCTAGAGAAACTCCGATTCACATGAGGCGTCGAACAACACCAACAGATCAAAATACTAAACACCGCTGGTCTTTGAACAACTTACAAGCTCAGATGCAGAACTGCATGCGGCGATGTGTTCCAGTAAGAGAATACTAAACCCTGCATGCGGCCCCAACCTCGTCGCATCTCTTCGTTACAACCTCCTCAAGATCTGCTAAGGCGCACGTAGGTGGAGGATCTTCGTTGTAGACAATGAAGGCGGATCCTACGGAGAACACACTGGCATTTGATGCGTCCATCACCTGGTCAACATTCATCCGGACGGTTCGACCGGCAGCTAGATCCACCTTTTCGAGGAAGCCCCTTTAAGGAGGCTCGAACTGATCGGTGAAGTAAAAGCTTAATCCAGAGAAGATCTTCACCGCCTGTAAGAGACCAATATAAGAGACAAATATGATATGTGCACTACTGGACATGGGCCTCTGCACACGCATACACAAGGAAAAGTGTTCATAGATGGCTTCCTTCGATAATTATCCAAAGACTCAAATAGTTCAAAACATTTTCCAATTCAAATAGTTCAAAGGCGCGACATGCCGTCATTGGCGTGTCATTACAGTCACTTCCCTGCTCGTTTTGTAATTTCTGTCGCTTTACTTGAGCATCATCACCATCATCTGTTCGGACGAGGAAATGGATGTGTGACTCTTCACATCATTTGATTTTCTGGAAATCTGAGACAACCATGCCTTTTGTGTTTCCGCACAGGTTCCAGGCTTCCAGCTTCTGCATTATGAGACAATTATGATCTGTGTTACGCCTATTTGACCGAGACCCAAAAGACACGAGCCCAGGAGCCCGGCTGCGGACTGAGAGCCCACCTGCGCCTTCAAGCCCGCTCTACAAGGCCCAATAAGGGGCCCTCTCGAATGTCGATCCGACCCGGCCACGATAACCCGCTGGTCACTCGCCCACTCCTGCGATAACCGCTCCCCCGATCGCGCGACCACTAAATGACGATAATGGGGAGATGCTGGCATGACGTAGGAGGCGGCGGCGGAAGGGCGGATTGAGGGAGCACGATTGAGGGCGGGCGAGAGACGTGGGCCAGAGGCACTCGCACGGGAACTCTTTAAAAGGGCTAGAAGGACGACGAAGCAAAGGACCGCATCTCAGGTATCTAAAACCTAAGATACTCCATCAACGACCTCGTTCCCCCATCTCATCTCCTTCCTCCCCCGCTCGCACCGAGAGACGCCGTTACGATCTCCTCACGAGTCGAACCGTCTCCGCCGGGCCTCCTCTTTCAGATCTCTGTCTGACTTAGGCATCGGAGGGGATTTGGCCGGAACCAAGGTCCGGCCCCCTGACGAGCGTTCTCGTCTACGCAGGTAGGCAGCTGAGCAACGGGCCGAGGCTTCCCCTCGCCCCTCTCCAACCAGACAACCAACCAGACCGTGAGGCTTCCCCTCACCATCCGCCCGTCGAGGCCGAGCACATCTTACCGAGGCCGAGCGTCTCGACCCGGGCCGAGGCTTCCCCTCGCCCTTCGCCGAACACGCATCTCGCTGGGCGACTGAGGCTACCCCTCGTCGTCCTACCTCCGAGGCCGTGCTCGTCTGTCCGAGGCCGAGCGTCTCAACCAGGGCCGAGGCTACCCCTCGCCCCATCTGCATCGATTCGAAGGCCCCGAGGGACCCAAGTGGGCGCCTTGACCACGTTGACCGGGTTCTCCACGGTCAACGCTCTGTAGTGAGAAAACACTCTGAAACATCTGGTGCCGTTTGTGGGAAACGAAAACCGTCCCACGAAGAAACAAACCACACCTGCGATGACGCGACCTCCCTCATCTCGGCGAAAGGAGAGCGAGGCCCTGACGCGGGGCGGCAGGGCCCGCTATCGTTGGCAAGAATGGGCACGGGCCCGGCGCGAGGAGGATCGTGGGGAAGGGGCCGGGAAGCCCTCCCCTCCCCCTCGGTCGGGAGGCCGAGTGCGTCCGTAACGGCGCGCAGCTCGGACGTGGCTTTGGTGGTGTCAGTGGTCATAGACACTACCATGGTACGACGTCTGCTCGTCGACACCGGCAGCTCCTGTGACGTCCTCTTTATGTCAACCCTGAAAAAGTTGGGGCGGCAGAAAGAGGACTTACGACCTCGCTCGGGTCCCGTGGTTGGATTCACGGGTCACTCCACCCCCATCATCGGCACAATCCATCTCCCGGTGACGCTCGGAGACGCCCCGGACTCGGTGACCCTGGCGGTGGAATTCATCGTATTGGGGATCGGGTCGGAATACAACGGGATCATCGGCCGACCCCTACTCAACACCGTCGGCGCGGTGGTCTCGACCCTCCATCGGACTATCAAGTTCCGAACGCCGGGGGGATAGGGCGAGTCGAAGGCGACGCGAGGGGACCGAGAACCTGCTATCAACTGGCGGAGGAAGGATCCGAGGATCGTCTAGCCGACCGGATGGCCGCGCTCGACTTGAGGAGTGGGCCTAGGCCCGCCCCCGCGGAGGAGCAGGAGCAAATCCCGGTCACAGACATCGAGGGCCGGTTCGTCTCGATCGGGAGAGGGCTGGGCCAAGACCTGAGGGATCAGCTGATCGAATGCCTGGAGGCGAACCTGGACATCTTTGCCTGGTCACCGGAAGACATGCCCGGCGTAGACCCCCAGGTGATCGTCCACCAGATCAACGACGACCCCAATTTCAAGCCGGTTAGGCAGAAGAAGCGCAACCTGGGCGGCGAGAAGATGAAGGCAGCCTCCGAGGAGGTGGAGCGTCTCCTTGATGCCGGCTTCATACGAGAGGTCTGGTACCCGGAGTGGCTGTCGAACGTGGTGATGGTCAAGAAGCCCAACGGGAAGTGGCGAATGTGCGTGGACTTCAGTGACCTCAACAAGGCCTGCCCCAAGGACAGCTACCCCCTGCCACGCATCGACCACCTGGTGGACAACGCCTCGGGGTACGAGATGCTAAGCTTCATGGACGCTTACTCCGGATACAATCAAGTCCAGATGGACCCCCGGGACGAAGAGATGACAGCCTTCACGACGGACCGGGGAACTTACTGCTACAGGAAGATGCCCTTTGGTTTGAAGAATGCGGGGGCCACCTACCAGAGAATGGTCAACAAGGTTTTCAGCTCCCAGATCGGGAGGAACCTGGAAGTCTACGTCGACGACATGCTTGTCAAGTCAAGGCGACCGGAAGACCACATCGTCGACTTGCAGGAGACCTTCGAGCAGTTGCGGCGGCACCACATTCGGCTCAACCCCGCGAAGTGCACATTTGGGGTAAGATCTGGCAAATTTTTGGGGTTCATGATAACTAACCGTGGCATTGAAGCTAATCCCGACAAAATCGAGGCGCTGATCAACATGCGCGAGCCGACGACGATCAAAGAGCTACAGAGGCTGAACGGGCGCATCGCAGCCTTGGGGCGATTCCTTTCCAAATCAGCGGAAAGATCGCTCTCCTTCTTCAAGGTCCTAAGGAAAGTGATCGCGGAACCTCCAGACAATAGGAAGACGATACTTTGGGACGAAGACTGCTCCAGGGCGTTCGGAGACCTCAAAGAGTATCTCCACAGCCCACCTCTCCTGTCCAAACCACGGGAAGGGGAGTCGCTCAGCCTTTACCTGGCGTGCGCGGAGGAAGCTGTGAGTTCGGTGCTGATCCGGGAGGACGGTGGGGTGCAATGGCCGGTATATTACACGAGCCGGGTCTTGAAGGGGGCGGAGATGCGATACTCGCCCATGGAGAAACTGGCGTACGCCCTCGTCCTCTCAGCACGAAGGCTCCGACCCTATTTCCAGGCCCACACCATACTGATCCTGACCGACTCGCAGCTGGAGCAGAACCTCAAGAGATTCGATCGAATGGGAAGGATGCTAAACTGGGGAGTGGAACTGAGCGAGTTCGACCTCCGATTCAAACCGCGCACGGCCATCAAAGGGCAGGCCCTGGCCGACTTCATCGCCGAGTGCACAACGGAAGGAAATGGCCCCCGGAGGAAGAAGGCCCGGCGACAGTAATCGCTCAACCCCTGTCCTTTCTTTCGGCTGACCACTTTCAATCAGGGGATCCAGGAGCATGGATAGTCCATGTGGACGGGTCGGCCACACAGTCAGGAGGCGGGGCCGGGATTGCAATCCGGTCTCCGGAAGGGAACATTGTGGAATACGCGTTGCGGTTCGAGTTCCCAGCCACAAACAACGTAGCGGAATACGAAGCGGTGATCAACGGCCTGAGGCTGGCCCTGGAGCTCGGGGCCGAGTCCGTCCGCATCCTCAGCGATTCGAAGCTTATTGTCAACCAATTCTTAGGGAGTTATGAGGCACGGGAGGAGGCGATGCAGAGATATCTCCCTGTCGCCAGAGCAGCGATGTCCAAGTTCAAGGACGTGGAAGTCTTGCACCTCCCGCGATCAGAGAATGCGCGGGCAGATGCGTTGTCAAAGCTGGCCTCGTCCTCGCCAAAGGAACTGGGCCGCACCATCTACGTGGAGAACCTGCAGTCCCCCAGCACGGAGGAGCACGAGGTGATGGCGATCGACCAAGAACCCACCTGGATGGACCCGATCATCCGATACCTCACTCATGGAGAGGTACCGACCGATGGGGACGAACGCCGAACCCTGGAGAGAAAGGCGCTCCGATACGTGATCCATGAAGGGGCGCTCTACCGGAGACGCTGGACCAAGACGGACGTCCTCCCATACCTGAAGTGCATCGGACCGCAGGAAGCTGACTACGTCCTACGGGAGGTTCACGACGGGATCTGCGGGAATCACCACGGGGGCAAGGTGGTCGCCCAGAAGATCTTGAGGCAGGGATACTACTGGCCAACCCTGACCCAAGACGCAGCAAGCTACGTCCAAAAATGCCATGAGTGCCAGAGGTATGCCCACCACATCTCGACACCCCCGTCAGAGCTCATTCCTATCGTGAGCCCCATCCCCTTTGCGAAATGGGGGCTCGACATCCTCGGACCGTTTAAACCGGGACGAGGGCAGCGGAAGTACCTGATTGTGGCGGTCGACTACTTCACCAAGTGGGTCGAGGCCGAGCCGCTGGCCACCATCACTTGGAAGAAAGCAAAAAGCTTCGTGTGGAATTCCATCATCTCCAGGTTCGGAGTCCCACGGGCCATCGTCACGGACAACGGGAAGCAGTTCGACTCCGCAGGGTTTAAAGATTTTTGCAAGGAATGGGGAATCAAGCTTCTCTTCGCCTCCGTAGCGCACCCCCAGACCAACGGAATGGCGGAAGCGGCCAACAAGTGCATCATAGAGCCCCTCCGGAAGAAAGTGAAAGACGCCGAAGGAAGCTGGCCAGAAGAGCTCCCCGGGATACTCTGGTCATACCGGACGGCCCACAAGGAGGCCACTGGCGAGACCCCGTTCATGCTCACCTATGGGGCCGAGGCGGTGGTACCGGTCGAGTTAGGTGAAGAATCTCTCCGCCTCAAATACTTTAATGAAGATAGGAACTCGCAGGGTCTGGAGCTAAGTCTGGAGCTCCTCGACGAGCGACGGGAGCAGGCATTGGCCACCATCATCCGCCAGAAGCAGAAGGTGGCCCGATACTACAACGCCCGGGTACGGGGAAGAAGCTTCCACCTCGGGGACCTGGTCCTCCGGAAAGCAGGCTTCAACACTGATACCGCTCGCAAAGGGAAGCTCGTGGCTAGGTGGGAGGGACCCTACAAAGTCGTCGAGGTCCTCGGACCCGCAGCCTACCGACTAGCTGATATGGAGGGGAGGATTCTCACTCACACTTGGAATACGGAACATTTACGCAAGTACTTTCAGTAAATGTATCATTTCCTATGAAATAAATTTGTTTTAAATTCATTCCTTTCCAGATAAAGCAAAAAGATATACAGGACGAGGCCGAGGGGCATTCCCCTCCCTCATTCTTCTCCGGGGGCACCGGTGGAGCCACAGGCTGGCGGTCCACTAGGGTCTTTCCCCACACTCTGTTCGGTGTCAGGGTACACCCGGAGAGCCTCGAAGTTGACCCCCGAGAGCGGGAACTTCAGTTGGATCTCGGACTGACACCGGGCGAAGCCCTTCTCGAACGCATTCGACAAGGCGGTCTCCACGAAGGAGGTGGCATACTCCGCCACGGCATCCTCAGCGATCCGGGCTGGATCCACCTCCTCAAGCCCACGCATCCGGGCCTCTAAGGTCTCGATCTGGCGTTGGTGCTCCGCCCTCTCCTTCTCGATCTCCCGGGACCTCTCGTCAAGTTGGGCAAGGAGGACCCTCGCCTGCTCCTCCGCCGCTTCAAGACGATCGGGGAGCTCCAAGGTTTCGGAGGCAACAGCGGGGGCGGGGGTCTGCTCGACTCCCCCAGACGCGTCGACGCCACCCAAGACCTCGGCGAGCCACGCCTCGGCCTCTGACTTTGCAGTCAGAGCCAAGGCCCTCTCCCGGTCCGCATTCTCCAGAGCAGAGGACAACTCAGTTATGCGGGACTGCAAGGATTGGACCCGCGCCTCCTCTAGCTGACCTGCCTCCCCCTCCTCGCCGGGGGTCTCAGGGCCTCGCCCGGCATCGGATTTGGCTTTGGGAAGCGCCACGAATTGACGCCTCATTGAGAGACCGACCGAGGACAACTGCACCAAGGCAACGAAGGTGAGACAGCGAAAGCGGTTGGAGGAAGAGAGGACGGGCAGAGACACTCTACCTGTTGGCCAGCTTGAATCACGAAGGTGGCCAAACAATCGCCCCTGACTCCGTCCAACACCGCCTGATCGGGAGGGAGACAACTGTTCTCGGCCACTCGACCGGCGGCTCCACGACTCGAAAACACCGACTCCTTCTCCCCCACAGGGAAGCGTGGAAGAAGAAGACCCTCCCCCGACGAAGGGAACTCGCCAGGAGTAGAGCGGAATGCGCCAAGAAACCGATCGTAGGCATCAGGGAGAGAGCCGTCCAGGAGAGGTGAAGGGCCGACCCACGGCCATGTGACCTCAACAGGAGCAGGTTGAGGTTGATTAGCAGCCCGTGGGGCATCAGCCCCCTCAATCCCCTCACGGATCCTCTTAGAAGGCCCCAGCAAGGGGAGAGGGGGGGATGGCGCCTTCTTCCTTTTGGAGCCTCCGGTCGCGGCCACGACCCGCTGCTTCTTCCGGACCTCCAGCACATGATCCCTTCGGCGCGGATCCGGATCGGGGACCTGCACGTGAGTGCTGGTGGGAGAAGGACCAGGGGGAAATCCACCTGCACTCAAAGGAGAAATGAGAGACCAAGCAGAGCCCAGACAACCTCGAATGGCGAATACCCGGAGGAACTTACCCAGGGGCCACACCGTCTTACGCAAGTTATGGTCACTAAGAAGGACGTCAATCGAGCGCTCCCTCGCAGGAATCGCCAGCATGTCCTTCGCTGTCTGCCGCTCGGCGACCGTCGGTCACCCAGATCGAGGATGACTGCTCCGGCCGCCTCCCACCGAACCGGGAAGGGTACACTCGAAGGGAACGTGACAAACACATATTCCCCCTTCCAGCGTTTCAAGGAGCTCGGTAACCCCAACACCAGGGTCATCTTCGGGCGGGAGCTGATGTAAATCCACGCCCCTGATTGGTGGTGGCTCAGCCGGTAGAACTGGGCAAAGAGACGAAGAGAGGGCGCCACTCCCCTCAGCATGCAGACAACAATGAACCCGACGAGGAGCCCGATGGCGTTGGGACAGAATTGACACAGGCACACGTTGTGGGCCTGAAGGAATTCGACGACAAAAGGATGGAGCGGGAAACGAAGCCCGAAGCGGAAACACTTCTCGTATACTCCGACCTCGTTGGAGCCAGGAAGGCAGACCCGCTCGTCAGCCCCGGTGGCACGAGCCGAGTAGGGAGGAAGCAGGTAGGCGGAGCGCAGACTGCCGATGGCGGTGGCACAGATCGACAAAGGCCACGACAAGACCTCTGTGGGCACCCCAGAAAGATCGCCCCCATGCCGACGGATCGCCGGAGGAGGGCTACCCGCCAGAGCGGCGTCGCGCTCCGGATGACCCGAACCAGTGGCAGAGGAAGACGACATGAGGCAGAGCAGAGGAAGAATGGGGATCAGCGCAAAGAAGAAGACGGCGAGATGGCGGCTCACGAACCCCTCGGTTTCTCAACTTAAGCCGATCCCACGAACAGCGAGGATAAGCTTGCCGCTACACGTGGCAACATCAGAGGACCGACGGCGCTTCGGAGCCCGCGCCTTAAAAATATCGAACAGGCCAACTCATGATGACGACTAATTAATGAGTCGGCATCGACTGGCGAGCTTGTCAAATTCGGCAGGAGTCACATCGGCCGAGCCGAACCGGCCAAGGCCGACCGACCCGACCGATGGGGGCAATTGTTACGCCTATTTGACCGAGACCCAAAAGACACGAGCCCAGGAGCCCGGCTGCAGACCGAGAGCCCACCTGCGCCTTCAAGCCCGCTCTACAAGGCCCAATAAGGGGCCCTCTCGAATGTTGATCCGACCCGGCCACGATAACCCGCTGGTCACTCGCCCACTCCTGCGATAACCGCTCCCCCGATCGCGCGACCACTAAATGACGATAATGGGGAGGTGCTGGCATGACGCAGGAGGCGGCGGCAGAAGGGCGGATTGAGGGAGCACGATTGAGGGCGGGCGAGAGACGTGGGCCAGAGGCACTCGCACGGGAACTCTTTAAAAGGGCTAGAAGGATGACAAAGCAAAGGACCGCATCTCAGGTATCTAAAACCTAAGGTACTCCATCAACGACCTCGTTCCCCCATCTCATCTCCTTCCTCCCCCGCTCGCGCCGAGAGACGCCGTTACGATCTCCTCACGAGTCGAACCGTCTCCGCCGGGCCTCCTCTTTCAGATCTCTGTCTAACTTAGGCATCGGAGGGGATTTGGCCGGAACCAAGGTCCGGCCCCCTGACGAGCGTTCTCGTCTACGCAGGTGGGCAGCTGAGCAACGGGCCGAGGCTTCCCCTCACCCCTCTCCAACTAGACAACCAACCGGACCGTGAGGCTTCCCCTCACCATCCGCCCGTCGAGGCCGAGCACATCCTACCGAGGCCGAGCGTCTCGACCCGGGCCGAGGCTTCCCCTCGCCCTTCGCCGAACACGCATCTCGCTGGGCGACTGAGGCTACCCCTCGTCATCCTACCTCCGAGGCCGTGCTCGTCTGTCCGAGGCCGAGCGTCTCAACCAGGGCCGAGGCTACCCCTCGCCCCATCTGCATCGATTCGAAGCCCCCGAGGGACCCAATTGGGCCCCTTGACCACGTTGACCGGGTTCTCCACGGTCAACGCTCTGTAGTGAGAAAACACTCTGAAATAATCTGCTTTATCCACAGTCAGATTTGGCCAATTTGCCTGCGAGCCAAGAGATCGAAAAGAAAGGAGGGAGTGCTTGTGCCTCATAGAGACGGTACCCATGCACCGCCAACCTAATTGACCCAGAGCAGCCAATCAGGGCGCAAAGGCCCGGGGGGCCATTCTTCTCTTCGCAGACCAGGGAGAGAAGCATATTAGGGAGGCAACTGCATCAGCCTGTAGTCCTCCGATTTCATACATTTCTCCAGGGCATTCACGGCATTCACGATCCATTTATCCTACAGTAATGCTAGGGATCTCGGGAATGAACATCTTATTTACTCAACGTGTAATCCCACCGAGAAAAACGAGTAATCCTAACTCTTTTAGGCTCAGCTGAAAAAGAGGCAATTTACTCTCCCCACACGACAAGGAAACTGAACCGTTTTGCGCCTTGAATTACTCTCCGTCAAAGACTCGAAAAATTATTTATTTTCTAGCGCAACAAAAACAATCAAATTATTTCTGTTGTGCGTGCGAGTTAATTGGTTCCACTATAAGCCCTTGTGTGTAATGTGGAGTCCTCAGATGTGAGACCGTGTGTGTACAGCGGTTGGATATTGATTAACACTATGACTTTTTAACCACCTCGCATGACGCGCACGACGGCTAATTGATATCATCCCTTTGTTGCGTTTATTAACGTCATGGATTGGTAACGGCTATTTATTACAAATATTTTACAAATAACGTGACCAAATTTAATAATTTTAGTACCGATGGAAATATCTCAATTATACATACTACATGAGACCAATATTGGATATTTTTCGAGCAAATTTAAAATATTTACAACATTACAAGAAATACTAAATACTTAAAAATTAAAAAAAAATTAACATTGAAGAATAATATTATTTATAGTTTTCTTTCATGCAGGAACAATGTATTAGATTAACCCATTATAACGATAAATATTTTTCATTAGTAAAGCTTAAACAAAGAAAAAATAGGAATTGAAGATGGTGGGTTGGAGTTGCCCATCCTCAAAAATAGCATCTTTTAGAGATATTCCATTTTGAAAGGGGGTTTTTAGAGATTTGTGGTGGAGTTGCTATATGGAATTGGAGCGATCAAAATGAAGCGTATAATAAGTCCTTGATCCTACAGTAATGCAATGGATCTCGGGAATCAACAATTATTTACTCAACGCGCAAACCGCGGAATACCAACGCGAAAATCGCGTAATCCCAATTATTTTAGCATCTGGATCAAAATTGGTTAATTACTCTCCGCGCATAACAAGGAAACTCATCGATTTTTCGCCTTGATCAACATTGATGCTAATAGGAAAATTACTCCCGACAATACTACTCTCCACTAAGATTTTTTAATACATTTTATTCGACACGCACCCCGGGCTAAATAATACAGAAGAGAGAAACTATTATAATTGATCCTCGCGCAAAACGCATGGAAAATGGGAATTGCTCAATGCGCACAACGCAGATGGGTCACTGAGGATGTGACTGCTGCAGTACCATATTAACTGTGGGGCTACATCGAAGACCCCGTCAAGCTACAGAAGGGTGCTCGTGAATAAGAAAATACTGCTCCTGAATCTACTGCTGATTGATACCAGACATATGATTTTCCCAAGAATGTATGACCAGTGGCAAGTGAGCTGGCAAAATTTATATTTTGGCCGTTGTGCGCGGTGAGCAAATTTTTAATGTTTTAAAAATTTGCTCAAAGCGCACAACAAGTATCGTCAGATGTTCACTTTGACCCAGTGTGCGCGTTCAGCAAATTTGTTATGGCTAACATAATTGCGCAAAGCGCACAACATGCAGAATTATGACCGTTGTGCGTGTTAAGCTCTATAGTTGTGTCGATGACAAATTTGCTCAACGCCCCCACGGGAATAAATTTGACCGTTTTGCGCTTTGAGCATATTTGTGAATTGCTATAATTTTAATTCCACCGCCCACCAGCGCATTGAATCAATCACATTCCAAATTTCATCATACTTAATCACGCACAACCAGCAGAATTATGCCCGTTGTGCGCATTTAGGTAAAGTCATGACAAATTTGCTCAACGTCCCCACGGGAATAAATTTGACCGTTTTGCGCTTTGAGCATATTTGTGAGATGCTATAATTTTAATTCCACCTCGCACCAGCGCATTGAATCAATCACATTCCAAATTTCATCATACTTAAACACGCACAACCAGCAGAATTATGCCCGTTGTGTGCATTTAGCTAAAGTGTAGATTAAGTCACGTACATATTCTAGTTGATGTTATTTTGAAAATGACCCAGCCATTCAAATATATTGATGTACATACTGATACAGATCCAAACTGATTCATTAGCCTATGCTCTTACAAACTGAAACATGTGATTGTCGGTGTGATCTGCGTGCTTCCCCGTCAACTTCCGCAAGTTCACCGGTCGACCATCTTCGTTCCGTTTATTACCGTCGTTGCCGATTTTCTGCCATCATCGGCTGGATATGAGTGTAGTCATTGCATGCGTCGGTGTAACCTGCAGTCGGGTATGTAGCCGTTTCAAAGACACCGAGGAACTCCGATTCACATGAGGCATCGAACAACACCAAATGGTTGCATAACAAATAGAATGAGCTTTTTATCTTCGCGATCGGAAAGAACAGGAGGGAGTGTTTGTGTGTCATAGACGAGGTATAGTGAAATGATGAAGGATTTAATGGTTTGGATGGAGTTTATAAAGAGGATATGGATATGGAGTGTATAGTCGAGGGATATGGATATGGAGTGTATAGTCGAGGAGTGGAAGGAGAAATGCTCACATATGGAAGGCATTCATCGGGCGTGTATGCCCTGGAGAAGCGTATGAAATCGAAGGCATACATGCTGATGCAGACGCCTCCCGAATATGCTTCTCTCCCTGGTCTGCGAAGTGCGAAGAGATGAATGGCCCCCCTGGCCTTCCCTGGATGTCTGCACTGGGTCACATAGGTTGGCGGTGCATGGCTACCGGCCCTCTGAGGCACAAGCACTCCATCCTGTTCTTTTCGATCTCTTGTCTCGCAGCCAAAATTGGAAATCCCCAGGAGGAAAGGGACAATTATGATCTGCTTCATCCACAGTCAGATTTGCCCAATTTGGCTGCGAGCCAAGAGATCGAAAAGAACAGAAGGGAGTGCTTGTGCCTCAGAGAGACGGTAGCCATGCACCGCCAACCTAATTGACCCAGAGAAGCCAACCAGGGCGCAAAGGCCCGGGGGGCCATTCTTCTCTTCGCAGACCAGGGAGAGACGCATATTCGGGAGGCGTCTGCATCAGCCTGTAGGCCTCCGATTTCATACGCTTCTCCAGGGCATACACGGCATTCACGGTCCATTTATAGCGAAAAACGACCGATCAAATTGATGAGTATTAAGTCCGTTATCCTACAGTAATGCTAAGGATCTCGGGAATGAACATCTTATTTACTCAACGCGTAATCCCACCGAGAAAAACGCGTAATCCTAAGTATTTTAGGCTCAGCTGAAAAAGAGGCAAATTACTCTCCCCACACGACAAGGATACAAACTGAGGGGTTCTCGTGAATATACAAAAGACTGTTCGTAAATCTACAGCTGATTGATACCAGACATGTGCATTTCTCAAGAATGTTTGACCGGTCGGTGGGACGTGAGCTGGAAAAATTAATAGCCGCTTACATAATTGCTCAACGCCCAGAACCAACTAATTTATGGCCGTTGTGCGCGTTGATGATATTTATAATGGTTACTTTAATTGCGCAAAGTGCACAACAAGCACAGCCAGATCCAGCTGTTCGCTTTGAGCATCTAAGGTATTTTATGAACAATTGTTTAACGCGCACAACCAGCAGAATTTACTCGTTGTGCGCGTTAAGCTGATGTTTCAACGATGACAAATTTTCTCACCACGACCACGGGAATATATTTAATCATACTTATTCTGAATCCCAATCAAGCCTACATGCAAGCTTTTAGATTTAAGTCTTATTATACTTGTTCAATCTAGAAACATTGTAGATTAAACCGGATAACTTATTCACTCTGACTCAGAAACTACATGCAAACTTTAAAATTAAATCTGATACTTATTCAAGCTGAAGGCATATTCAATCGAATTCAACTATATTGATGTACATACTGATACAGACCCAAACTGATTCATTAGCCTATGCTCTTACAAACTGATACATATGATTGTCTACGTAGATGTTTGCAATGAAGGGCTCGCTGTAGGATAACGGACTTATACTCATCAATTTGAATGGTCAATTTCACTATAAATTGACCGTGAACGCCCTCAAAAATTTCGCTTTGTGTTTGACATTACCCTCAAAAATTACTCACACCGCAACATCTGTATGTACTGTATATTCACGAGCTCAACAACTGTAGACTCACGGGTTCTTTCCATTACTCACAGTAAATCAACTGTAGTCTCATCCTCATCCATGGGCAGTCCAAATCGTCTATAATAAATGGCGTCTCATTCTAAAATGTTGGTAACTGCTAATTTGATTGCAGCATTCAAAACCTCTCAATAAATACGCAGTTAAAGCCTCGCTTTAATACGCAGCATTCAAAGCCTATTTTAATACTCGTTTAATATTTGACCGTTTGAATTCATAACAGCTATTTTTTGAATTCTATTTATATCCCACTGCCTTCCTCAAGAAAATACACGGAAAAATTGCTTCCTCCAAAAATTCTTCTGTGCTTCATCCCGTTCTCCTGGGTATCTATACTGTGCAAAATCCAAAGTCTCTGGCCAAGTGTGGACGCGGCCAGGGGCTGCTGTGTTAACCTTTGGGAGCAACCGGCAACAGCGATTACCACCGAGGTCGCGCCTCAGCGGTTTCAATTACATCTGCCAAGTATTCTTCTTCTCGGATCTTCCTCGTATAGCCACGGTATTCTACATATTTTTCTTACAATATATTTGTTTCTCAGTTTAACCGGACAAATTCTAACCATTGCTTCGTTCTGCTTGATGTAGAAATATACCATGGTAAATGGAAGATAAAATTGAAAGTTACTCCTGCTATTTCAATGTGGAGTCGTGGACCATTTCCTTCATGATGTAGATGCCTGTAAAGAGAATGGGATGGCGGTAGAAGATGACTCCAATGAAATCAGTCTAACTTCGCAACCAAAATGCACCTTCAAATCTTCCCAGAAGATCTCAGCGGTCAGCGTAGTAGCATTTGCAACCAAAATGCACCTTCAAATCTTCCCAGAAGATCTCAGCGGTCAGCGGACCTTCTAGGATACATGAGCATTTTCTTCTTTCTTAGGTGTGAAAGTAGGGATTTTCGAGGCATTCCATTTGGTAAGTATATACTTTTAAATACACTATAGGTGTAATTCTTATTCACTTGGGTGGAAAATGATGTAGAAATTTGGTGATTTTACATGCATGCAGATACGGTTGAGATTGCTCGAGAAGGTACAAAAATCCAAGGTACTATTTATGTCGTAAAAAAATCCAGCGTTAGTGGAGGTTAACAGTCATTGAGGGCAGCTGGGCAGGCACAACCATCAAGCTGCTAATTATGTCGAGGGCCATTCCGATGAAGGCAGTTGCAGGGAATGGAGATGGAATCATTGAGAGATTTGGCAAATAGCACGCTGAGGCCGGCTGAAATTTTGACAGTCCTGTAGGAGAATCCTACCTTCCATGCAAATAAATTTATAATGCACGTCACCGTGTAAAAAGGGACAACAAGAATGTTGTCTCTTTGCATGTAAAACTTCCGATAGGATTCCTGCTGCCCTTCATCGGAATGGCCCTCGACATATTTAGCAGCTTGATGGTTGTGCCTGCCCTCAACGACTGTTAACCTTCACTCCTCACCGCCAACGCCGACGCCCACCATTACCACGCAATGAGAACAGACATTGACACTTCTTGGTTTTAACTGGCCTGTCGGTCTTTTTTTCCTTTCGGTGTCACCTGTAAACCCTGCTTCTTTCACATGCAAAGTAAACAACTTTGCATGTGAAAGAAGCGGGGTTTACAGGTGACACCGAAAGGAAAAAACGACCGACAGGCCAGTTAAAACCAAGAAGTGTCAATGTCTGTTCTCATTGCGTGGTAATGGTGGGCGTCGACGTTGGCGGTGAGGAGTGAAAGGTTAACAGTCGTTGAGGGCAGGCACAACCATCAAGCTGCTAAATATGTCGAGGGCCATTCCGATGAAGGGCAGTAGCTGGGAATGGAGATGGATCATTGAGAGATTTGACAAATAGCACGCTGAGGCCGGCTGAGATTTTGAAAGTCACCGAGTAAAAAGGGACAACAAGAATGTTGATATTGAAAAAAATTCGGTATAAAATTGATGTTAGGTTTTGTGCAAAATAATCACTTGTTGTAAGAAATTAATGCAAATGTTTACCCATATTGCTACCTTCGTATGGAAATTTCCCCACACTTGTCACTTGTGCTTTTTAAGCCCCGCGGACGACGCGCACGACGGGGGTAATTTTGCCCGTCGTGCGCGCGAATGGAAAATGCTCCACACTTGTGCGTTTTAGCCCCCGCGGACGACGGGGTTAATTTTGTCCGCCGTGCGATCGGATGGAAATTGCTCCACACTAGGCGTTTTAACCCACGCGCACGACGGGGGTAAATTTGCCCGTCGTGCGCGCGGATTGAAATTGCCTTACATATTGCGTTTTCCCCCTCGCGCACGACGGGGGTAATTTGGCCCGTCGTGCGCATGGCTGTAAATTGCTCCAGACTTGTGCGTTTACCGGCACAGGACGCGCACTACGGGGTTAATTATGTCCGTCGTGCGCTCGGATGGAAAATTGCTCCACACTAGGCGTTAACCCACGCGCACGACGGGGGTAAGTTTGCCCGTCGTGCGCGCGGATGGAAATTGCTTCACAGATTGCGGTTTCCCCCTCGCGCACGACGGGGGTAATTTGGCCCGTCGTGCGCACGGCTGTAAATTGCTCCTCACTTGTGCGTTTGCCCGCACAGGACGGGCACGACGGGGGTAATTTTGCCCGTCGTGCGCGCGGATGTGAATTTCTTCACACTAGGCGTTTTAACCCACGCGCACGACGGGGGTAAGTTTGCCCGTCGTGCGCGCGGAAGGAAATTGCTTTACAGATTGTGTTTTCCCCCTTGCGCACGACGGGGGTCATTTAGCCCGTCGTGCGCACGGCTGTAAATCGCTCTTCACTTGTGCGTTTACCCGCACAAGACGCAAACAACGGGGGTAATTTTGCCCGTCGTGTGCGCGGATGTGAATTTCTTTACACTAGGCGTTTTAACCCACGCGCACGACGGGGGTAAGTTTGCCCGTCGTGCGCGCGGATGGAAATTGCTTTACAGATTGCGTATTCCCCCTCGCGCATGACGGGGGTAATTTGGCCTATCGTGCGCACGGCTGTAAATTAATACTCTCACTTGTGCGTTTGCCCGCACACGACGCGCATTTTGCCCGTCGTGCGCGCGGATGGAAATTACCCGACACTTGTGCGTTTTAAGCCCCGCGGACGACGCGCACGACGGGGGTTATTTTGCCCGTCGTGCGCGCGGATGGAAATTGCTGCACACTTGTGCATTTTAACCCCAGCGGACGACGAGGTTAATTTTGTCCGCCGTGCGCTCGGATGGAAATTGCTCCACACTAGGCGTTTTAACCCACGCGCACGACGGGGTAAGTTTGCCCGTCGTGCGCGCGGATGGAAATTGCTTTAAAGATTGCGTTTTCCCCCTCGCGCACGACGGGGGTAATTTGGCCCGTCGTGCGCACGGCTGTAAATTGCTCCTCACTTGTGCGTTTACTCGCACAGGACGCGCACGACGGGGGTAATTTTGCCCGTCGTGCGCGCGGATGTGAATTTCTTCACACTAGGCGTTTTAACCCACGCGCACGACGGGGGTAAGTTTGCCCGTCGTGCGTGCGGATGGAAATTGCTTTACAGATTGCGTTTTCCTCTCGCGCACGACAGGGGTAATTTGGCCCGTCGTGCGCACGGCTGTAAATATCTCCACACTTGTGCGTTTGCCCGCACACGATGCGCACGACGGGGTTAATTTTGTTCGCCGTGCGCTCGGCTGGAAATTGCTCCACACTAGGCGTTTTAACCCACGCGCACGACGGGGTAAGTTTGCCCGTCGTGCGCGCGGATGGAAATTGCTTTACAGATTGCGTTTTCCCCCTCGCGCACGACGGGGGTCATTTGGCCCGTCGTGCGCACGGCTGTAAATTGCTCCAAACTTGTGCGTTTGCCCGCACACGACACGCACGACGGGGGTAATTTTGCCCGTCGTGCGCGCGGATGGAAATTGTTCGACACTTGTGCGTTTTAACCCCCGTGGACGACGCGCACAACAGGGGTTATTTTTCCTGTCGTGCGCGCGGATGGAAATTGCTGCACACTTGTGCGTTTTAACCCCCGCGGACGACGGGGTTAATTTTGTCCGCCGTGCGCTCGGATGGAAATTGCTCCACACTAGGCGTTTTAACCCACGCGCACGACGGGGTAAGTTTGCCCGTCGTGCGCGCGGATGGAAATTGCTTTACAGATTGCTTTTTCCCCCTCACGCACGACGGGGGTAATTTGGCACGTCGTGCGCACGGCTGTAAATTGCTCCAAACTTGTGCGTTTGCCCGCACAGGACGCGCACGACGGGGGTAATTTTGCCCGTCGTGCGCGCGGATGTGAATTTCTTCACACTAGGCGTTTTAACCCACGTGCACGACGGGGGTAAGTTTGCCCGTCGTGCGCGCGGATGGAAATTGCTTTACAGATTGCGTTTTCCCCCTCGCGCACGACGGGGGTAATTTGGCCCGTCGTGCGTACGGCTTTAATTATCTCCGCACTTGTGCGTTTGCCCGCACAGGACGCGCACGACGGGGGTAATTTTGCCCGTCGTGCGCGCGGATGTGAATTTCTTCACACTAGGCGTTTTAACCCACGCGCACGACGGGGGTAAGTTTGCCCGTCGTGCGCACGGATGGAAATTGCTTTACAGATTACATTTTCCCCCTCGTGCACGACGGGGGTAATTTGGCCCGTCGTGCGCACGGCTGTAAATTGCTCCAAACTTGTGCGTTTGCCCGCACACGACGCGCACGACGGGGGTAATTTTGCCCGTCGTGCGCGCGGATGGAAATTGCTCGACACTTGTGCGTTTTAACCCCCGCGGACAACGCGCACGACGGGGGTTATTTTGCCCGTCGTGCGCGCGGATGGAATTTGCTGCACACTTGTGCGTTTTAACCCCCGCGGATGACGGGGTTAATTATGTCCGTCGTGCGCTCGGATGGAAATTGCTCCACACTAGGCGTTTTAACCCACGCGCACGACGGGGTAAGTTTGCCCGTCGTGCGTGCGGATGGAAATTGCCTTACAGATTGCGTTTTCCCCCCTCTCGCACGACGGGGGTAATTTGGCCCGTCGTGCGCACGGATGTAAATTTCTCCTCACTTGTGCGTTTGCCCGCACAGGACGCGCACGACGGGGGTAATTTTGCCCGTCGGGCGTGCGGATGTGAATTTCTTCACACTAGGCGTTTTAACCCACGCGCACGACGGGGGTAAGTTTGCCCGTCGTGCGCGCGGATGGAAATTGCTTTACAGATTGCGTTTTCCCCCTCGCGCACGACGGGGGTAATTTGGCCCGTCGTGCGCACGGCTGTAAATTGCTCCAAACTTGTGCGTTTGCCCGCACACGACGCGCACGACGGGGGTAATTTTGCCCGTCGTGCGCGCGGATGGAAATTGCTCGACACTTGTGCGTTTTAACCCCCGCGGACGACGCGCACGACGGGGGTTATTTTTCCTGTCGTGCGCGCGGATGGAAATTGCTGCACACTTGTGCGTTTTAACCCCCGCGGACGACGGGGTTAATTTTGTCCGCCGTGCGCTCGGATGAAAATTGCTCCACACTAGGCGTTTTAACCCACGCGCACGACGGGGTAAGTTTGCCCGTCGTGCGCGCGGATGGAAATTGCTTTACAGATTGCGTTTTCCCCCTCGCGCACGACGGGGGTAATTTGGCCCGTCGTGCGCACGGCTTTAAACTGCTCCACACTTGTGCGTTTGCCCGCACACGACGCGCACGACGGGGGTTATTTTGCCCGTCGTGCGCGCGGATGGAAATTGCTCGACACCTATGCGTTTTAACCCCCGCGGACGACGCGCACGACGGGGGTTATTTTGCCCGTCGTGCGCACGGTTGGTAACTTCTCAACACTTGTGTGTTTTAATCCCACGCCGCGCACGACGCATAGGCTGTAGCGCGTTGTTCGCGGGGAGTAATATACTCCGTTCTCGGTCGACGCGCACAACGGTGCCGTATAGTGTAAACTATTTCTTTGAAAAGGATATAAAGGGCGGGATGGTAATTGCACCAATAGTTCTAAAAAGTTGCTTTCATAGGGGCTATAAGGGCGGGATGGTAATTGCCCCAAAAGTTCCGGGCGCGTAAGGGCCCGTTGGTAATTGCACCAAAAGTTCCTCATGTTCCGCTTTTAACAACAGCCGTGGGATTGGATCGGACGGTCAGGAGGGGTCGAGCGCAGGAATCCCATCTGAGCACGAGCTCAGGCGAATTTTACCCATATATATATATATATATATATATATATATATATATATATATATATATATATATATATATATATATGGTAAAGGGATCCTAAGGTGCCTCCTTAGATTCAATCTAAGGAGGCGCCCCCATTTCCCCCCATCTCACATTTTTTTTGAAATTTTTTTTCATGGGGTTGTTGTTCACCTCATGGATGATCAACATACCAAATTTCACGGGATTCCAATACTATTTGGGCCACCATCTACCCCTTGCAACTTCGTGGGGTTTTAAGCACGTTTTTAAACCGTTGAAGTTGTAAGGTGTAGATGGTGGCTCAAAAAGTATTGGAACCCCTTGAAATTTGGTATGTTGATCATCCATGATGTGAACAATAACCCCATGAAAAAACATTTCCAAAAAAATTGTAGGAGATGGGGGGAAATGGGGGCGCCTCCTTAGATTTTCCTCTAAGGAGGCACCTTAGATCCCCTTTTTCCATATATATATATATATATATATATATATATATATATATATATATATATATATATATATATATATATATATATATATATACCACACAATAGGCAAGCATCAATATACTATAGGGGCACACTCATTCAAGCCCACGTACACAACTTAGGTACGTGCACTACGACTACCTCACAAGGGTCAAGGGCCTACTAACAATTAAGGGTTGACACAGACATTGACGGACCCTAAGGTCTAAGCAATAAAGAGAGGTCGAGAGCGTGACGAGGGAAGGATCGATAAGCACGAGTTCAGATAGGACGAATACAAGGAGACGACTTGGTTAGGTAAAACATTGGCTCAATGGTGATGTTTAGGTTGAAGGAAAAGGAGATGTAGTGATGCTTAAATAGAACACAGAAAAGAAAATAGGGTGAATAGCATAAGCTAAAATACGTGGATTTTGAAAACTGTCGTTCTTCCAAAGTTGAAATCCCAGTCTGAAAAGAAATATTTGGAGATCGATAAAACGAGTTGTTCAAAATAAATTTGAGTCGAACATTCATAATAAGAGAAAATGGTCTATTGGTTTTAAAAATCATCATAAAAGGAAGTAAAATCATTTACACGAATATTAAGGACGTGGTTTAGAAAATTTATACGTCAGTAATTTAATATAATGTTGTCAAAAAGTTTTGGAAAGTCAAGAATGAAATCAAGTAACGGAAGAATTTAAACTCATATTAAATGCTTTCAAAACTTTTAGGCTATGGAAAATTTAAAATAACCAACATTGAAACTACTTTTTAGAGAACCAGGGTTTGCCAAAAATGAGAAACTGATTTACATAAGGTTCTTAATATACAAGCACAACAAGTCTGGCACGGATATAAAAATAGTTGAAAGTATGTATGGTGCACGGAAAATAATATTAACTTAGTAGTAGATTTATCGAAATCGAATAGCAAGTCTTTAAAATCAAATCATGGAGGGTCTAAATCAGGACGTGGTTTAGAAAATAGTACTCTGAAATAGCGAGAACGACGAGCAAAAACCAACTTGCTGGAAGCTGAAATTCCATGTGTCTTGAAAAGTATATGAATGGCATAAATCAGGAGGGAAAATTACAAGTTGAATAAAAGTACGATTCAGAATAAAATTAATATATGAAGGGACGACGCATTTGCATAAGTACGAAAAACATAGGCTGGGAAAATACTATAAGCTAGTATTCAAAAATTCCGACAAACGTTTTAAAAATTTAAATCAATGAAGGAGTATGAAGTATAAGTATATTAAAATTTTGAACAAAGTTAAACTTAGTGGGAGAGAAGGTCGAAAAATACTTTCAGAAGGTTCAAGATTTGCAATGGAAATGTTTGAATATCGACGACGATCGTCATGAGGCGATCTCGTGAATCGAGGCAAGGAAATTGGTCAGGTGATCATGACATACATACGCCTAGGATATGAATCTGAAGGATCGACAGGGAAACTCCTACGGTCGACCAACTAAAGATTAAGAACTACGCGCTAAGACTTTCTAAGGTGCTAGACGGAAACGAACTGCGTTCAGCTTGGTCCGAAATCGATGAATCCAAGCGAACGACAAAAGGAAATTTTAGAGGTCTAATATGGTCAGGGTTAGACAAGAACCCCTAAGGTAACTCCTACGACGATTAAATCAATTGCTGACAGGGAGTCTAACTAACAATCAGAGGCCTCTAACTAGCAAGCACAGACGTCTAACTAAGTCTTCTTACCACCTAGTGTCGTAAGAAAACGACTAGACTCAGGGCTTCTGACTCGGATGTTGCAATTTATTTAATGGACATTCCGTTATTATCGTTGTTTCGTTAATTCGCAATTGCAAGACTGGACTTGCATGGGCCATCAACAAAACCTGTCACGCCCCGCTTCCCAAAAATATGGAGGCGAAGCGTGAGAAGGTCCGCTCAGACTTGAAGCTACAAAGCTGCAAGTCCGATAAGCGTCAATCAAATTTGAAACTGCAGGTCCTTGCAACGCGAACGAAACAAAGATAATAATAATTAAATGAGACAAAAGAGATATCTCAGAATATCCATAAAATAAGTTCCAACATCACAGAAAAGCCACCAGGCTAAAAGAAAAGAGTCTAAGGCCCAAACACGGCCAACAAAAGTACAGCGTACAAACAAAGGTGCCACGCACCGGCAACTAACAACAAAACCTAAAACAAAAGAAAGCTCAGCAAAGTCACCAAAAAAGGTCTCCGGTGTCCACAAAACTCCTCCTGGCAATCATGGACTCAGGCTCAGCGTCAGCAAAACACCACGTACTCAGCAATGGTCTCTGGCTCAGGGTCTAACATGTGACACCCAAAAGAGCAAGGGGCACATGTCAGCAAGTCTACAAGAGACTTGTGCAAGGAAACTGAAAGTAGGTAAAAGTAAAGCAACCTAGCAGTTCTAGCATGAATGCGATGACATGGCAGTTAAAGTATGAGTGCAACAGGTAGAGTAAGGTAAAGTACGAGCATGGCATTTAAACATGGCATGGATGACAAGTATTACATGAATCATTCACAAGACAAGTACAAGACAAGAAAAGTAAGCACCTCGTGCATAGAGATTCCGTCTTTTGGCTAGAGGGCTGATCAGGCCACTCCTAAGCTCAAGTGAACGTTTATCCCTACCCCTCCACGTGTATCGAGCCAGGGCCTTACCCCCGAACGGTAATGCTCGCTTCTGGATCACGAGCCAGGAAGTGTTTTTAACAAGTATGGCATAGGGGTGCACCTAGCCGGTCCAGGAAACCGGGCATTGGCTTTTGACCAACACATGAGGCCCGTTTCCCTGGAAGTAGTATTCAAGGAGTACAAGTATTGTAGCGTGTGCTACGAATGCAACAATCAACTTGGATGACATGTAGAATGCAATGCATGGCAGTTAAAAGTGCGTACAGATAAGGAAAGTAAACGTGACAGTTTAGTATGCATGAACAACAAGTTTAAAGGGTTGGATCTAGCTTCGTAGTCAAGCTAGATCAATTAGGTGACGGATCTAGTTTCGTTGTCAAACTAGATCAAGTAGGCGTCTAGCCAGCTATCATTTCACTGACTAGTCTCTTTTACGCTAAAAACAAGGAAGTGGCCTAAAACATGGCCCTAAGCAAGAGTTGGCAAGTTTCACTTGCCTGCAAGTATAGCGTCTGAGCATACCGTCCAATGAGTCCAAAAATCACAATTATCCTACGTGCACAAGTCCACCGGCCTAAAGTCCATATTATTAATCTTGATTAGTGAATTTAAAACATTTAAAACATTTTAAAAACATCAATTTTAGTCTTGATTAACAGGCAATGGGTTGGGGGTCCTAGGGGTGCAAAGCGTTACCTCAACACGACGCGAAAGCTACACCGGCGTCGGGTAGCGACACCGGGGGTTGGAATAATAGATCGCGCTCCAAGTCCAGATTCCAATTAGATTCCTCGCTGGAAATTTCAGAGCAATCAACCGGGGCGACGATTCCAGATTCCAAAGCTAGCACGTGCGACGACGGGCTACGACGTGCGACGATGTCGTACGCAGCAAATCGTCGAAGAGAACGCACCTAGGTGGGGCCCACAGTAGTCCTAGGGACCTTTGGGGGACCCACAATACCTCTGGAGAACTTGGGGGCCCACGGAGGCAAGTGGTTGCGACGAATGGCCATCGGTCATACACAGCCAATGCGGGGGATTCCATCGGTCGAGCTTATGTGGCGGGGCTGTGCAGCGCTTGCGGAGATGCGGTCGTCGGCCACAGCGGCCGCTGCGAGGGGATCCATCGGTCAGACACTGCGGAAGCGGGCTGCAACGCTGCGGTGGTTGCAATGGAGCGGGGGAGCGGGCGATGCGGGCGCTTGGGTCGGTCAGACACAGCTGGCGGGTCGGTCGGGCGCTTGGGCTGCAGCGGAGCGGGGGTCGCGATGCGGAGCGGGGGCGGCCATCGGTCTGACCGAGAGAATTCCTCGGTCGGACATAGCTGAAGCGGGGCGATGGCCGTGCAAGCGAGCGGAACAGAGGAGCGGGCATTGGCAGCGGTCAGTGCGGTAGTTTTGGGCCCGTTCTCTCGGTCGGTGCGGGGAAAGCTCGTCGCAACGTTGCGACGATTCGTCGCAACGTCAAATTTGGGTTTTGGGAGCGGCTAGGGTTATTTTCTTGCGAAAATAGGTCTTCCTAGAGGTTGTTTATATAGTGTAGATGGGTTGACTAGGTCTAGGGCTAATCCTAATGAGATTAGAAGTTTAAAATAATTTAAAATTTAAATCTCAACTTCTCCAACTCACCCAAGGATTTGACTTGGTCCAAATGAGCTGGAAATTGGCTCAAAAATTATTTAAAATGTTCTAAACTCAAATAAATTTTATTTGGCCGAAATTAATTTAAAAATTAATTATTAAAAATATTATAAAACTTGTTAAAAATATAAAAGTGGTCAAATAAACTCCAAAAATTATAAAATAAATATCGGGGTGATCGTGATGACGAGAGTGAGCTAACTAAGAAGACGGATCTCAATTTTGACGTCGGACGACGAAACTAAAAATAGAAACGTCTCCCGTCAAAAGTGAAAATCGACACGTCTCATCGAATAAGATTAAATTGTGGGAAAACGACTCGGGAAACGTCGTTTCAAAATCGTGCCACTATTTAATATTCTTAGAGACGTTCACAACGGCATATCACATGAAAGTGTTCACCAACAAACAAAGTCTAAAACAAACACGTGCATGGCCAAAAGCACGTGCACGAACAACGTACGATGAAAAGTGGTCGTTACACGACTAGTTGGCTTTCTAAATTTCTTAGAAGTTACTGTTTATCGTTAGTCGGTCTAAGAACGTTGGTTGACCGACTAGGTTGCAAACTAGTCGGTCGGCAATGCTTCTTTAACCGACTAACACATCATCTAAATTTTAGTATCAATACTGTTCACTCTTAGTCGGTTTAAGAACGTTCATCGACCGACTAGATGACAAACTAGTCGGTCAGTATTTGTTCTTCGACCGACTAAATCTAAATCCTATTTTCGTTCAGAAGTTACTGTTTACACTTAGTCGGTCTGCGTTGGTCAACCGACCGACTAGTTCCCAAACTAGTCGGTCAGTGGTTGCTCTTTGACCGACTAATCTGTGTTAAAACCCTAATTTCTGGGCAGCCACCAGCCCATCCTATTTAAACCCCTCCCAAACGTTTTCTTCTTCCTCCACTCGACCTAAAACCCTAAAATCTCCCCCATTGAGCCCCCTTCTCCCTCAAACCCTTATTCCTTCATCCCAAGCCCTAAATCCATCATCTAAACCCTCCCTCAACTCATTCAACCTCTCATCTCCCTCAAAATCTCATCAAATCCCCAAAAACCCTAGTTCTCCAAACTTCTCCATTCGTTTCCAGATCTGGTCCCTAGGTTCTCCGGAGTGTTTCTTCCGCCTCCTCACGGTAAGAAATCGATCTCTTGATGTTTTCATAACCTATTTGTATTTTTATGAAACCCTAATGAAATGAATGTTGTTTTGATGATTGTTTCCCCATAACAGTGATTTCCCCGTAGATTAGCATCCGCAAGACGAACCTTCGTGATCGTCATCCCCGGTGCTAGGCAAGTGAAACTTGCCACTTAGGGTTTAGGCCATGTTTTAGGCCATTTGCTTGTTGTAGGCGTAAAAGAGACTAGGCGACGAAATGATACTCGCCTAGGCGCAAATTGAGGAACTAGCTTGACAACGAAGCTAGTTCCGACATATATCATGTTGCACAATTACCATGTCATGTTTAATTTCTTTTAACGGTACGCAATTTAATTGTCATGTCATTGCATTCTTAAAGTGTTTCCGTGAATGCGTAGCTTCGCTACAATGCTTGTGTTCCTGGCTCGTGTTCCAGAAGCGGGCCATGTGTTGGTTGATAGCCAATGCCCGAATTGCTTGTTTCCGGCTAGGTGCACCCCTACGCCAATTGTTTATGAAACGTGAATTAGAATGCGAGCTCCTGTGCGGGGCCACCCTGGCTCATTTACTGAGCTCGTGTGCAGGGACCCTGGCTCGTTTACATGTGGGTATTGGGGTTAAGAGTTAAGCGGCCAATCAACTGGGAGTCTGCCCGATCAGCAACTGCAGTAGTAAAGCGTAAACTCTTGGTTTTAGGGTAGTGTTAAGCGGCCAATCAGCGTGAATGTGAAACCATTCAGCTGTAAGGCGTAAACATCTACAAACAACAGTGAAACGTGAATAGTGAATTGATTGAGATTGTTGGTAGCTTGGCTACTCCTGTCTTATCCCGATAATTGTTCTCTTGTGCTTATTGTTCACCATGTCTTGCTTGTGCACTCATGTTATAACTGACATGTCATGCATACTAAAACTGCTAGGTTGCTAGTTGCCTTACTTTCAGTTTCCTTGCCCAAGTCTTTTAGACTTGCTGACATGTGCCCCTTTACTCTTTTGGGTGACACATGTTAGATCCAAAGCCTGAGTACCTTGTTGAGGACGAGGTGTTTGCTGACGCCGAGCCCGAGCCCGTGTTTGACAGGGAGTACGTGGACACTGGGGACCAGTCCCAGTGTCTTCGTTGTGTTTTCCTTTTTGTTAGACTGCTGTTTTGTCGTCGGTGCGTGGCACCTATACTTTGTTACGTTGTTGCTTTTGTTGGCCTTGTTCTGGGCCTTTAGACTCTTTCTTTTAGCCTGGTGGCTTTTCTGGATGTTGGACTTATTTCCGTGTTGGACATTATGAGATATGAGAATTTTATTTCTGTCTCTCCTTGTGTTATTATTGTTGTTCCGTTTGCGGTTACAGGGACCTGCTTATGTTTTATTGACGCTTATCGGGTTTGGGGCTTCACAGCTCCACTCTCGTGCGGACCTTTTCACGTCTCGCCTCCATTTTAGGGAAGCGGGTCGTGACATGCAACATGTGAGGATGCTACTCTAGATGATACTCCATTGACCTCCTTCATGCGGAAGGCTCGATCTGCTCCTAGAAAGCGCTCTGCTCCTTCAACTCATGATGATGCATCTCCCTCCAAGAGGTCCAGAAATTCTGCATCTGCATCAGGTTTATCTCGCTCACCCTTGTTTACATCTTCTGATGCATTCAGTAAAGTTTTCTTCGACAAGGCCTGTAAGAACAGGTGGGTCTCGTACTCTGAAAGATCCTTCCTCCCTGAGAAAGTTCTGAATGTGTCATCATTTGACAATACCCAGATGGCTTCTATTCTGAAAGACATTGGTTTGTTCCATGCTGCCTCATGCTTCAGTACTTTCTATCCTGTGTTGGTGCATGAATTCTACTGTAATCTGTCTAAATCTGCTAGTGATGCATCTTCGCAATGGGGATTCAGGAGTTATGTGAGAGGAAAGATCATTTCTTTCTCTCCAACTGTGCTGCATAAAATTTTGGAATGGAAGCGTCCTCAGTCAGTACCTGCTTTTGGGGAGTCAGTAGGAGATGACTTCAACATGTTTATTCATGTTGTGATCGCATGAAAGCTTAAGGGCTGGCCTAAGAAGTCGTCCACTTTTCCTTCCTCTGCTCTTACCACCAAATATTTTGTTCTGTACCGGATTACCACGAGGAATTGGCTTCCCACATCCAATATTTCAGTAGTCACGAAAGACATGTGCAAGCTCTTGTTCTCTTCCGGTACTAAGAAGCCTTTCAACTTAGGTAGAATCATCTTTGACTCTATTTTGGCTTTATCAGAGTCATCCTCCCCAGCGTCGTCTCTGCCCCATGGCTGTCTTATCTCCATGATGCTTTTGGGACAAAGAGTGTCCCTATCTGCCTCTGATCTTCCTACCTCGGTCGACAGTATATCGTACACTGCTAAATCTGTTGTTGGGAAGTTCGATGATATCTCAAAGGAGATACCCTCTCTTTATGATGCTCTGACTTCATCCTCTCCTCCGCAGGATGCAGATCTCGCATCCTCTGTGTTTCATGAGATACCTTCTGTTGCTTCTGCTTAGGCCGCTGCTGGTTCTTCTTCTTCAGTTTTGGAGGATATTCAGTTCTTAGAAGGGCAATTCGGAATGTCGATGATCAATTGTTGATGCTCCAAAGTCAGAAGGGTCTTTTGGATAGTCACAAAATTATGTTGCAGAGCAAACTGTCTGCTCTGAAGAGCAAACTTACTGAGGAGCAGTGATTGGTACATCTCTCTACTCTGGTGGTATTTTCCTTAAGGTATGTCTCCTTCTTTAGTGGCTCAAAGGGGGAGATTATGATAATGATAATGCTGTGTGATGTTGATCTTGCTTGGTGGTTTAATGGTGTTGGAAAAAAAAAATTGAGTGCTTGTGGTGAAGGGGAATCTCCACTGTCTTGTTGGGGTTTTCAAGGTCCCTTAGAGCTAATTTATTGCTATTCGTCCTAAGTCGGACGAACAAAATAAATAAAACAGCGGAAGAAATGATTTATTAAACTATTTAATAAATAAAGCCCTAAGGAAAAAATTCCCTAAGCCAGGAAATCTACTGACTCGAGTTGGGTCCGACCAACTCGAGAAAGTTCTAACTACTAATTAATCTAATTGCATATAAAATTGACTCACCCGGAATCTTGCCCTGGAGCAGGCAAGATGTTCCGCACCGTCTTGCGCTCATTGATCTGAGCCGTCTTCCGAGCCGTGTTGCGTCGCTCCTCGCCGCAGACTGGATCAGCTCCCGTAGCGCACTTCCGAGCCGTGTTGCGTCGCACCTCGCCGCAGACTGGATCAGCTCCCGTAGCGCACCTTGCCTCCGAAGCCATCACAAGCCATAGAAGATTTCACTTGAGTAAACCCGCGTCGTAGACTTCCGAATCAGATTCGGACCTCCTCGTTGTCTTGCTAGGACTCGGTTGGAGGACAGGAAAATTTATAGAGGGAGAGAATAAATTTAGTCTAGATTAAGTTTGCTCAAAATATTCGTGAGCTCCTTAATCAGAGACTTGGTGCAAAGAAGAAAGAAGGGAGTGCCCACCTATTTATATAGGAGGCCGGCTCCCCTTCTTTTGTCATGAGCAATGTGGGACTAATGTTAGGAAGAGGGATTTGGATTAATTCAATTTGGGTTGGTTTAGCTTACACAAAGCCTTAACCTTCAACCAATTAATCCTCACTCATCGTTGAGCTCTAGAGATGATACAAGTTATCATTTCGAAGAGCTAGTGATGGTGAACGCGTAGGAACAAACGGCGACGAGATCCGAGTTCGTTTGACCCTTCAAACAATTTCTCAAAGTTGAGCAAAAACCCAAATTTCGTAGCCGTCAAGGGTTTCAACAAAAACCCTAAAATAACTTAAGTGGCGGGCGACCCGCTAAGCTTAGCGGGCGCGCCCGCCTAAGGCTTACTGGGCGCGCCTGCTAGGGCACACCCGCGCGGGCTCAGCCCGCTGTTACCAGCGGGCTGCGCACGCTGCACCCAGCGGGCGGGCCCGCTGGGACAGCGGGCCGCGCACGCTGCACCCAGCGGGCGGGCCCGCTGGGTCAGCGGGCCCCGCCCGTTTTGCTAAGTGGGTTTTATCCCACTTCCCGTTTCGCCTTTTCTCGCGTTTCTGGGCTCATCCGAGCTCCGATTCCTACACGGTTTGATCCTCTGGATTCCATACGAAATTTCCTCCATTCCCAAATGCTCCAATTTCATAACCAACTTGTGAATTTAATATTCTCTTTACATCTAATGATATCCTCTATTTATTCTATCTGTTACTACGACGTGAGTGTTACTCGGTGTGAGACCCTACAGCCTGACCCTTACTACAGGCCGAGACTCGAAGTCTCAAGACGACAGTGGCCACTAGCAGTAGGTGTCGTCCCTGTTTGGGGATCATCGATTACGTGATAGGTTCGTTTAAGCAAAAGTGCCTGACGAAATCACTCTGACTGTGACTGTGATAATTTCCGCAGTTTTAGTCCCTTCGTCATGACTATGTCACTCGGCTAGTCTAGGGTATGGTATACTATCAACCCCATTGGCCAGCAGTGGTCGGTATACATCGGTCTCTGGTACATACAGGTTGTACAAGTTACAACATACCTTGGCCAAGGATTTACCGAGAGCCGTACTGACCCGTGACACTAACTTCCCATTAACGGAAGAGACGAATCCTCTGTTGATCACTACTTAGCTCATATGTTTCGAGTGTCACCCAGCCTAAGATCTTTCATC
The DNA here is from genome assembly GCA_030789695.1 of Scilla litardierei. Lineage (NCBI taxonomy): Eukaryota > Viridiplantae > Streptophyta > Magnoliopsida > Asparagales > Asparagaceae > Scilla > Scilla litardierei. Next base: position 116,159,357 of record CM061130.1, read on the forward strand.
AGGCCTAGCCTCGAAGTTAGATCTTTAGACCTAAGTGACACTGTCCACACATAGCTTCATACAATGATCTCAAGTCCTAAGGACCAACTTACCTATTATCACTTAGAGTTATTAATGATAGTTCAGTTAATGTATAACCATTTAATAACTCCCTGTTTTGGTCGTTCAGTGAACTCAGCTTTTACTGAGCACCTGCGTCCTGTTTTCGACTTCACCAAGTTGCTTGGTTATGAGACCAACCAGACATGGACGCAATGGTCTGTCTAATGTGTTGATATCCCTTATCTCGACACATCTATGACCATGAACACTTTTAAGATTCAAGCTATTAGAGGTCAGACATTTCTCATAATCGTAATCTACATTTCGAAACATGTGTGACCTAACTATGAATCCAAGGGAATAATCCGAGCATTGAACAACTCAGATAATACTTTACCAGAAAGAATACTTTCATTTATTGAACAAGATGTTTCATCATGATAAATAGCCACGATGGCATACATTTCTCTACATCTCCCACTTGCACTCAGGCCTATTTATTTTGGTATCTCATACCATATTTACACGCTAGTTTTTCTAAACGATCACGTGCCAGCACCTTCGTGAATGGATCTGCTAAGTTGTCTTCTGAAGAGACTCTAAGGAGTTCTATATCTTTCCTCTGCTCTATCTCCCGAATCAGGTGATACTTGCGAAGAATATGTCTGGATCTCTTGTGGAATCTAGGTTCTTGAACCAGGCTGATGGCTGCATTGTTGTCGCAATACAATGGTATTGGATTTTCAACGGCAGGAACCATCCCGAGCTGGTTAATGAACTTCTTCATCCAGACTGCTTCCTTTGCTGCATCGTTGGCCGCTATGTATTCGGCTTCCATTGTGGAGTCTGCAATAGTAACTTGTTTGGAACTCCTCCAACTGACTGCTCCTCCGTTGAGAGTGAAAACATATCCTGAGATCGATTTGCTATCATCCATGTCACTTTGAAAGCTTGAATCTGTGAACCCTTCAACATTCAGGTGTTCACTTCCATAGACCAAGACCAAGTCTTTAGTTCTTCTCAAGTACTTGAGAATTGTCTTGATGCTTTCCAGTGCTCTTCTCCCGGGTTAGACTGATATCGGCTTACTATACCTAGTGCATAAGCGACATCGGGTCTGGTACAAATCATGGAGTACATGATAGATCCCACAGCAGAAGCATATGGGATCTTGGTCATCTTTTCCCTTTCCAAGTCGGTTTGTGGAGACATCTTCTTGGTGAGGGCTATCCCATGATTGGCTGGCAATGAACCACCCTTACTGTTTTCCATGTTAAAACGTTTTAACACGGTTTCAATGTACCTCGTTTGGGAGAGTCCTAGCATCCGTTTAGATCTATCTCTATGGATCTTCACACCTAGTATGTAGGATGCTTCTCCCAAGTCCTTCATGGAGAAATTTGTTGATAGCCAATTTTTAACAGACTTTAACATCTCTATGTCGTTGCCTATTATCAGAATGTCATCTACGTATAGAACTAGGATGACTAAAGAATTTTTATTACTGGTTCTTTTATAGATGCATGGGTCATCCTCATTTCTGACAAAACCAAACTCTTTGACTGTTTTGTCGAAACGGATGTTCCAACTTCTTGATGCTTGCTTGAGTCCATAAATGGACCTGTGCAGCTTGCACGCCTTTCCATTGCTCCCACTGACTTCGAAGCCTTCTGGCTGAGTCATGTAAATCTGCTCTTCCAAATTACCGTTTAGGAATGCAGTCTTCACATCCATTTGCCAGATTTCATAGTCGTAGTAGGCAGGAATAGCGAGCACTATCCGAATAGACTTGTGCATGGCTACTGGCAAAAAAGTTTCGTCATAATCTATTCCTAGAATTTGACGATATCCTTTTGCAACCAGTCTAGCCTTGTACGTCTCTACCTTTCCATCTGCTCCAATCTTCTTCTTGAAGATCCATTTGCAGCCTATGGGAACATTTCCCTTGGGCACGTTTTCTAAGGTCCATACCTTATTTACGTGCATGGAATCTATTTCGGATTTCATTGCATCTAGCCATTTGTCAGAGTCTATGCTCTTTATGGCTTCCTGGAAGTTAATAGGGTCATCATCAATTATGATGCTATCCTCGATTCCCCCGTCTACGAGAAAACCGTAGTACCTTTCGGGTGCTCGAGGAATCCTACTTGACTTCCTACTCACTGGTTGGGAGATGTCAAGTTCTGACTCTCCCACTGGTTCCGACACTTGTTGCTGTGTGGGTACTTCCCCCGAGCATTCATTCAAATCAATTACCTTGCCAGTGGATTCCTTCACGAGGAATTCCTTTTCTAGAAAGGTGGCATGTCTAGAGACAACAATCTTTTGTTGTTCTGGATGGTAAAAGACATAACCTAATGAATGTCTTGGGTACCCTATAAATTTACACAGTATAGATCTGTCTTCCAGTTTGTCTGGATTTTGCCTTTTGACATAAGCAGGACAACCCCATACCTTCAAGTGATTGAGGCTGGGTTTCTTCCCTGTCCATATCTGATACGGAGTCAAATGCACAGATCTTGACGGAACTTTATTTAGAATGTATATAGCAGTTTCCAGGGCATAGCCCCAGAGGGAAGTAGTTAACTCAGCTTCACTTAACATAGACCGAACCATGTCTAACAAGGTCCGGTTTCTCCTTTCTGAAACACCATTATGTTGAGGTGTGTAAGGAGGAGTGATCTGAGAGAGAATCCCATTCTCTTTTAAGTAAGTGAGGAATTCATGGCTTAAGTATTCTCCTCCTCGGTCGGATCGAAGAATCTTAATACTTTTCCCGGTCTGTTTTTCGACTTCGGCACGATACTCCTTGAATCGCTCAAACGTTTCGGACTTATGTTTCATCAAGAACACATGTCCAAATCTTGAGTGTTCGTCAGTAAACGTGACGAAATATGAAAATCCACCTTTGGCTAACGTAGACATGGGTCCACATACATCGGAATGTACTAGACCCAAGAGTTCGATAACTCTCTCCCCTTGACTGGCAAAAGGAGTTTTGGCCATCTTACCTTTGAGGCAAGACTCGCAAGTGTCGAATGACTCATAATTCGAGAGGCCCAAGAGCCCCTCTTTATGTAACTTGCTGAGTCTCTTCTCTCCGATATGGCCCAGTCTACAATGCCAAAGATAGGTTTCATTAAAACTAGATTCCTTACGTTTTCTAGTATTAACGTTTAATACCACCTCATTGCTTAAAGTGTATATTCCATTGCTCAGTGTCCCAAATCCTAGCAACTTACCATCAAGGGCAATGTTCATGACATTTCCGCTGATAGTAAAATTATAACCATCTTTAGCCAAAGCTGAGACAGATATAATATTGCATAGGAAATTTGGGATATAGTAACATTGCTTCAAAAGCAAGTTAGCTCCACCAGCTAATGTGTGTCTAAGATCTCCTACGGCTACAACATCAACATTTGCTGCGTTTCCGACTTGGAGAATTATCTCATTCTTTTCAAGTTTTCTACTGATTCTCAATCCTTGTAACTGGTTACAAATGTGAGAACCTGCACCGGTGTCTAACACCCATGCATTAGAATTAACTGAAAGAACTACACTTTGCATTTTAGAGGTTAATGCATAGACATGCTTTATTTCTTCCCTTTCTGCTATAGACTTCTTCAACCAGCTATTATTAATATTAAAACCAGTTAATAAATTCTTATCTCGGATATTATTAATCTTACTCATCATGCTGCAAAGATTAGAACTCCTAATTAGCATGTGTTCAAAATATTTTTAAATATAATTAGAATGGGTTTTGTCCAATTATACTCTCCCATTAATAAACAGATCGTTTTTTTTCAAAACATGATTAAAATTAATTGGGAGCAGGAATCCAACAACCTTGAGTCGCCCGACCTTGAGTGTAGCTCAACAAGTCGTTCGACTCGGTTGTAGGTAGACGAACTCTTTGTCGATCATATCAAAATATGACTCCCTATTCGATTTTACCCCTAGTCATTAGTCATCATGAGTGTGCTCAACCGGATCACAATGGCTAGCCTAGTCGGACCCTTGTTTTCGTGTCAAGCCTGCCTTGCCCCTTTGCTCGGTGTATGCACGACACGCCGGTTTGGGTCAGAGCTTAAGACTACATTCTAGGTTAGACTTACGCCGAAGCTCTAGGGATGAGCCAACGGTTTCAGTCAAGTTAAGATGTCAATCAAGAAATCGGTTTCTATAAGATTGACCTGTTACGGCTTGAGTGTGCTCAACAACCGAAACACGTTTCTTACAGTTGCCAACTCCTAAAACAAGGAGGGCTACGATTTATCTTGAATAAGATTATTATCGTATTAGACTTAGGTATAGTCGATGGACTTACATAGTTATGAATCGACACCTTGCGGTCCAGCGGACGCGGCCAGGGAATTGACTAAGCCAGGACCACTTGTTACCCAGTCTAGCTAGGTTGGTCCAAAAACTTTAGCCAAGCACATTGACCGACATCATGATCCATTGAAGGTGTTGTCATCATTTCCATGTTCGTTCAACAACTAAAAGGTTTTTAAATTACAACTAGTTAATCCTTATCAACTAGTGGATCCCTAAAATTCAAAATTTTATGGGTTTGTTAGACGATTTTTATTAAGTCCTTATCATCTATAAGGATTCAAAAGTATATGCTGCTACCCTAATCGTCCAATAGGCAATTTAAACAATTTAAAATTCATAGCAGTGTCTCAAAATTATCACATAAGGTTTGAGGAAATTAATGGCTAACCTAATCGTCCATTAGGTAATTTTAAACAATTTAAAATTATTAAGCATGGTGTTAAAATTTATCACATAAAGTTTAAGAGTCAATTAATGGCTAACCTAGCAAGTCTTTCTTGTGACATCAAAATAAAACAAGAATGCGCCATTAAACTAATTATCACATAATCAAAACATGCAGTTAAAAAGTAGTATAGAACAGAGTAGATCTGGCTCTGATACCACTGTTGGGGTTTTCAAGGTCCCTTAGAGCTAATTTATTGCTATTCGTCCTAAGTCGGACGAACAAAATAAATAAAACAGCGGAAGAAATGATTTATTAAACTATTTAATAAATAAAGCCCTAAGGAAAAAATTCCCTAAGCCAGGAAATCTACTGACTCGAGTTGGGTCCGACCAACTCGAGAAAGTTCTAACTACTAATTAATCTAATTGCATATAAAATTGACTCACCCGGAATCTTGCCCTGGAGCAGGCAAGATGTTCCGCACCGTCTTGCGCTCATTGATCTGAGCCGTCTTCCGAGCCGTGTTGCGTCGCTCCTCGCCGCAGACTGGATCAGCTCCCGTAGCGCACTTCCGAGCCGTGTTGCGTCGCACCTCGCCGCAGACTGGATCAGCTCCCGTAGCGCACCTTGCCTCCGAAGCCATCACAAGTCGTAGAAGATTTCACTTGAGTAAACCCGCGTCGTAGACTTCCGAATCAGATTCGGACCTCCTCGTTGTCTTGCTAGGACTCGGTTGGAGGACAGGAAAATTTATAGAGGGAGAGAATAAATTTAGTCTAGATTAAGTTTGCTCAAAATATTCGTGAGCTCCTTAATCAGAGACTTGGTGCAAAGAAGAAAGAAGGGAGTGCCCACCTATTTATATAGGAGGCCGGCTCCCCTTCTTTTGTCATGAGCAATGTGGGACTAATGTTAGGAAGAGGGATTTGGATTAATTCAATTTGGGTTGGTTTAGCTTACACAAAGCCTTAACCTTCAACCAATTAATCCTCACTCATCGTTGAGCTCTAGAGATGATACAAGTTATCATTTCGAAGAGCTAGTGATGGTGAACGCGTAGGAACAAACGGCGACGAGATCCGAGTTCGTTTGACCCTTCAAACAATTGCTCAAAGTTGAGCAAAAACCCAAATTTCGTAGCCGTCAAGGGTTTCAACAAAAATCCTAAAATAACTTAAGTGGCGGGTGACCCGCTAAGCTTAGCGGGCGCGCCCGCCTAAGGCTTACTGGGCGCGCCCGCTAGGGCACACCCGCGCGGGCTCAGCCCGCTGTTACCAGCGGGCCGCGCCCGCTGCGCCCAGCGGGCGTGCCCGCTGCAACAGCGGGCCGCGCCCGCTGCGCCCAGCGGGCGTGCCCGCTGCAACAGCGGGCCGCGCCCGCTGCGCCCAGCGGGCGGGCCCGCTGGGTCAGCGGGCCCCGCCCGTTTTGCTAAGTGGGTTTTATCCCACTTCCCGTTTCGCCTTTTCTCGCGTTTCTGGGCTCATCCGAGCTCCGATTCCTACACGGTTTGATCCTCTGGATTCCATACGAAATTTCCTCCATTCCCAAATGCTCCAATTTCACAACCAACTTGTGAATTTAATATTCTCTTTACATCTAATGATATCCTCTATTTATTCTATCTGTTACTACGACGTGAGTGTTACTCGGTGTGAGACCCTACAGCCTGACCCTTACTACAGGCCGAGACTCGAAGTCTCAAGACGACAGTGGCCACTAGCAGTAGGTGTCATCCCTGTTTGGGGATCATCGATTACGTGATAGGTTCGTTTAAGCAAAAGTGCCTGACGAAATCACTCTGACTGTGACTGTGATAATTTCCGCAGTTTTAGTCCCTTCGTCATGACTATGTCACTCGGCTAGTCTAGGGTATGGTATACTATCAACCCCATTGGCCAGCAGTGGTCGGTATACATCGGTCTCTGGTACATACAGGTTGTACAAGTTACAACATACCTTGGCCAAGGATTTACCGAGAGCCGTACTGACCCGTGACACTAACTTCCCATTAACGGAAGAGACGAATCCTCTGTTGATCACTACTTAGCTCATATGTTTCGAGTGTCACCCAGCCTAAGATCTTTCATCAGGCCTAGCCTCGAAGTTAGATCTTTAGACCTAAGTGACACTGTCCACACATAGCTTCATACAATGATCTCAAGTCCTAAGGACCAACTTACCTATTATCACTTAGAGTTATTAATGATAGTTCAGTTAATGTATAACCATTAAATAACTCCCTGTTTTGGTCGTTCAGTGAACTCAGCTTTTACTGAGCACCTGCGTCCTGTTTTCGACTTCACCAAGTTGCTTGGTTATGAGACCAACCAGACAGGGACGCAATGGTCTGTCTGATGTGTTGATATCCCTTATCTCGACACATCTATGACCATGAACACTTTTAAGATTCAAGCTATTAGAGGTCAGACATTTCTCATAATCGTAATCTACATTTCGAAACATGTGTGACCTAACTATGAATCCAAGGGAATAATCCGAGCATTGAACAACTCAGATAATACTTTACCAGAAAGAATACTTTCATTTATTGAACAAGATGTTTCATCATGATAAATAGCCACGAGGGCATACATTTCTCTACATGTCTGAGTTGTTAAAGTTGTTCTGGTGGCGGTGTTATTGACTGTGGTATGTTGTTATGCTGTATATGTGATGATGTTATGATGTTTTGAGAACGGTAGTTTCTTTTTCTGGATCTGTGTTTACCCCATCTTTCTTCAGTTTGCATCAGTCTCATATCATACCGTGTTGTGCCACTAAATGACAAACGGGGAGATTGTTAGGATTTATTCATGTCTACATTCATGACTGCATTGTCATAAGTGGCACTATGATAATAGTTTGTTGCTCGTTACTATCTTGAAGAAGAAAGACGGTTTCTCTTGATGATGTTGGATGATTTGTTAAACTTGATGTTGTATCGGAGCAACAGTATTCTGAAGGAGTGAAATGACTTAGCCTTGTTTGTTGAAAGAATTGTTGAACATTATGTTGCTCCATAATGTTCAACATGCTGTGTCTATATGCGGCATTGTCTGCTCGCGATATACTTGGATCCGAGTTTAGGTATCTCGTGATCTTAACTTTCTATCTTTAATTGTTCAGGAATTTACGTTGATTAAATATGGTTAAAGATTTGTTTGGCTATTTTTATCTCTCGGTTATTTTGTTGAAAGACGGTTAGAGAGATTTTAGCGTGCAATATCTTCGCAACTGGCTCTTGCGGATTTTGTGGGATCACATGCTTGTTGGGAGTTGCGGATGTTGTGGTTGCCTAGCTGTTACCGATTGGATTGGAGACTTGCTGATTGAACCGTGGATTGAGGGGGAGCGAAGGCTATGAGGGTTCAAGGACGATGACGGCTAGGTTACGGCTTTTTGAGTAAAAAGGTTCTGTGAAAACTCCGGGAGGGAGGCCGACGGCTACGCATGTAGGATCAAGGGAGTTGATCTAGACAGTGGTGTAAGGGGAGCTTGCCGAGAATACTTCACGGGGTTGATTGCGATCACCCCTCGCGGTTTGTATTGAGGGGGAGTGTGTTCCTCCTAGTTGAATCGTGATTATTAGAGTTTGTACTCTCTGATTATTTTAGTGAAGTATTCTATTTTTCTGGGCGTGGCCCCGCAGATGTAGGTGTGCGCACCAAACTGCGTTACCAAGTCTTGTGTGTTGCTGATTGACGTGTGTTATTTCGTTGGATTTATATTTCATTACTGCGTACTGAATTTCACTAGGTATTTTTTGGAATTAAGCGAAAGTATGATGTAGTTTTACGAAAGCAAAAAAATATATAAAAGTAAGTCAAATGACATTTTAGGCATTACTTGACATCCGACCATCCGTGCTCACGTCAAACGAGTAGTTGCCACATTCGGGACTTTTCTGAAACATTAAATGAAAGTATGAGGTAATTTTGTGATTATATTATAGGAATGGATACTTTTTGGAACTCAGCGAAAGCATAAGTTACTCTTGTGAAATTAAGGGCATGTTCTTTTGGCTGAACGTGGGGAAGAGAAAGTTCAAACATTACTATTCACTCACTATTTACACATTATGCACAGGATTCCTTCACCGGGTTTTTGGTGTGTGTTCTTTTGTGCTTTTGAGAACAGTGGAAAAAAGTCTGACGTGGAGGGTGTCAGTACGAATCTGAGCGTGGGTTTGTTTTCTGCGCGATTCGTGCGGATTACACAAGAATCTGAAGCAAAAGTGGGGCCCGCTATCTCCTCCAACCAATCGGAGCAGCTTTCGGGGTTTTTTTTGTTTTTTTGTGCTTTGATTTGCTGCTTCGCGTGAAAACAAATGCCCCCGCTATATAAACCAATGTTTAGCATTTTTGCATCCAATTAAATAATTAAAGTATTAATTAGATGTTGTGAGTGAGGGAGGCCTTATTGGAGTAATGGGGACCTTTGGTGTCCACGTCTCTTCGTATTCTATATAAGATGATAAATATAGAACCATGGCTTATTACCATGGTTACACTTTCTTCTACAAATTATAACACGTTATCAGCACCTAATCTCTCATTTTTTGAGCTTTTTCTCCCGTATCCCCTCAAAAAATAACCACCGACGCGCGAAGGAATCTATTGTTGCGGCGATCCGGCTTGCGGCGAACCGTTGCGGCGACCGTTGCGGCGATCTTTTAGGCGTATCGTGAGCGGGATTTCGATCTACGGATTTTTCTTATTACGATCATCCCTAGATCTTTGATCTAGAGGTAAAACTTATCGATCCCGTAGATAATTACAAACAAATATTTTGATATGATTTTACACAGCCTTTCTTTGGGCTTGTTTAAATCTGCTATATTATGATTAATATCAAACTTAAAAACCCCCCTAAATAACCCGTTCATCTCCCCCCACTATTGAGGATGGCCGCAACCCCCCCCCCTCCCCAAAGGGGGGTTCTCTGTTTTCGTCGCCCCTGGACGGGGGGCCCTGTCTGTGCCGCCCCCTGGCAGGGGGGCCCTATCTGCACTGCCCCTCGACAGGGGGGCCTCTGTCTGCCCCCAGGCAGGGGGGCCATGTCTACGCCACCCCCTGGCAGGGGGGCCTTTGGCCGCCCCCGGGCAGGGGGGCCTGTCTGCGCCGCCCCCCGACAGGGGGAGGGGCCTCTGTCCGCCCCCCAGCAGGGGGCCTTGTCTACGCTGCCCGCCCACTGCCGGGGGGCCTCTATCTGCAACGCCCCCCGCAGAGGGGCCTCTGTCCGGCAGTCCGCTCCCCTGCCCCGACGGGGAGGGGGTCCTCTGTACGCCATCCCCCCTCCGACGGAGGGGGCTCTCTGCCAGCAACACCCCCCCTGACGGGGGGATCCTCCCACTTGCGCCGGCCACTACTGTCGTTTTTACGTAGATAGGGGAGGGGTGGGGAAACGATCTTTAAGATGAGGGGTTGGGGGCTTTTTGCATTCCTTAACCATAAAGTTTGTTTTTATTTTTGGACTTATATTAAATTTGATTTTAAAATTTTAAAGTCCATGGTCCTGCAGCCCAAAACTGTATAATAAATTAGTTGGGCTGTTTATTAGGCCTGAAACCCAGTTCATAACAATGAGAATTAAAATGAGTTTTATTTTGCTTATGGGCCTGCAGCCCCAATGAATAATAATTTATTTTGTCTTCTTATTTGGGCCAGAAGCCCATTTAATCAAATTGCAAATTAAAATGATTATTATTTTTGCTATCGGGCCTGCTTCCCGCCTCTAGCCCACAAGACTTGCGGATTATGTTGCTTTATCTGCTACTTTTCAATCTCTTAAGCAATGGATAAAACATTTATTTAAGTTAAATTGATGCGGTCTTTAGTTACCTAACCTAAAGATGAATGACGTTTCCCCGTGGTCCAACTAATCCTTTTAACTTAATTAAACTATTTTATCCAATATATGGGCTTGATGATTTTTGTAATGTCTGTGATATTGCGCTAATATTATTTGCATGTTGCATATATAACAACGTGGATGTTTAAATAAGTCAAAATGCATTTTTAGGGATCGGTCAATTTTTAGATACCCTTTTTTTATATTCATTCTCTTTGTAATTTCTTTTTCTTTTCTGATAGAAATTTGTAGTGAGGAATTTATGTATAATGCCAAAGACCAGTGTTACTACCTATGAAGATGGAGGTGATTGCATATATCTGGGACCCAACTAGGGTTTCCAAATTGTATTTTTCTTTTTTCTTTTTTATAGACTGTAATATGGACTTTGGACATTTTATATTTTGGGTATCTGGCCGATCCCCGCATTTTTCTTATTTTATTTCTTTTAAAGCATGATGTTTAATTATTAATACATGCTTATTTAATTGCATAGATTAAAATGGCAAAATTGGTAAGTGTCGATTTCGAGGTTCTTGATGCAGCGGGTAATAACTATCTTAGCTGGCGAGTGGACCTGAAGTTCCACTTGTGTTCTATGACACTTCTCCACTCGATTCTGGCCCCCGCAGTGACCGAGACACCTGCTAGCAGTGCCCCTGAAGTGGCACAACCATTTAGCAGTTCTCCTACCATTGTCTTTGACATAGATAAGGCAAAAACCATTACCTATATCAGGAGACACATAGATCGGACTTTAAAGCCCGAATACTTAACGCTAGAAGACCTTTTGGAGTTGTGGCAAGCGCTGGAGGCACGTTATAAACATCAAATTGATGTAATATTACCACTTGCCTGTTATGAGTGGGAAAAACTCAGACTTCAGGACTATAAGTCCGTTGCTGAGTATAACTCTGCACTTCATAATATCGCCTCACGCCTGAAGTTGTGCGGTGAAGAAGTGACTGAGCATCGCATGTTGGAAAAGACATTTACCTTGTTTCACGAGAAAGATGCAATCATCATGCAACAGTATCGTGAACGCAACTTCACGAAGTTCTCTGATCTGATCTCTTGCCTTCTTAGAGCAGAGCAGAATAGAGATTTACTGCTTGCCACTCATAATTTGCGCCCTGCTGGTACTGCACCTATCCCTGAAGCTCACCATGTTTCTCTCCAGAAGTGGAAAAACAAGAAGAAAGCTAGAAAGAACAAAGGGAAAGCTCTAATGAAGCCAGCAAGAGGAGCAGCACCCCAGACCAACAACAACAACAAAGGGAAGAGAAACTTCACATGGAAGCGTAAGAACACTGATCCAGTGTCAATTCCTAAGAAGAACTGGGAGGATAAATGCCATAAATGTGGCATGACTGGACATTGGTCCAGAAATTGCCGCACTCCTCGGCACCTCCAAGATCTGTATCAGGCAAGCCAGAAGTCTCAGCCTGAAACAAACTTGGTGGCAGTTCACCCGCTCACCAAGTTCACTGCAAAATATTTCGAAAATGACGACCTGCTCGATTGAGCCCTACCTTAAATCTATGCTTTAAATTCCTGTAGCTTCATCTGTGGTTTGACTTGAAAGCATTTTTATTTGAATGTCAGTTTTTCATTTACTTAAATAAACTTTCATTTTGCTTATATAGATGAAGTATGAGTGCCTAGTGGACAGTGCCTCAACGCACACTATCCTTCGCGATCCATACTATTTTAATAGCTTAAAAAATATGACGGTCCTGTTATTACGATTTCAGGACTGTCCAACATAATCGAATGATCTGGGGATGCAATCATATTGCTCCCAAATAACACAAGACTTAAGATACAAAATGCATTTTTCTCTCCAAAATCTAATAGAAATCTCTTAAGTTTCAAAGATATTCGTTTTAACGGATATCACTTAGAAACTAGAGATGAAGAAAACATTAAATATATGTATGTGACTCGTCACGAAGATGGCCAGAAGTCCATCCACGAATGATTTAAGGGACTCCCGTCGGGTCTCTACCATACGTATATTCAACCAATAGAAGCCAATATGACTGAGCACCAGAAGTGCCTTTCATTGCCAGAGTTTCAACTCTGTCACAATAGACTTGGTCACCCTGATCAGCTATAATGCGTCGCATTATCTCTGAATCCCGAGGACATAATTTGAAGAACCTAAAGATTCTTCAAAAGGGTGAATTTCCTTGTCCCTCCTTGTTTTCAGGAAAAACTAATAACGAGACCCTCCCTCTTGAAAGTGGGATTAGAGTCTTTTGGATTTCTAGAGAGAATACATGGCGACATTTGCGGACTTATTCATCCTACAAGTGTCCCATTTCGGTATTTCATGGTACTGATTGATGCATCCACAAAATGGTCTTATATGTGCCTATTGTCCACTCGCAACCTAGCTTTTCCAAATCTATTGGCACAAATAATTAGGTTGCGTGCTCATTTCCCCGATAATCATATCAAGAAATTACGTCTTGATAATGCGGGCGAATTCACTTCGCAAGTCTTCGAAGACTATTGCCGGGCAACGGGTATTGAAGTTGAACATCATGTAGCTCATGTTCACACCCAGAATGGATTAGCAGAGTCTCTTATAAGGAGACTCCAATGGATTGCACGTCCATTGCTCATGTAATCCCAGTTGCCTGTGGATGCTTGGGGTCATGCTATATTGCATGCGACATCGCTGATTAGGATAAGGCCCTCAGGTGGCTATATATTATCCTCGATGCAGCTAGCATATTGTTCACCCCCAGATATCTCTCATTTGAGAGTGTTTGGTTGTGCGGTATATGTCCCAATAGCACCACCTTAGAGGACCATAATGGGTCCTCAGCGTCATTTTGGTATCTATATTGGTTTTGATTCGCCCGCTATTATTAGATACCTGGAACCTCTTACGGGGGACGTATTTAAGGCAAGTCTTGATGACTGTGAATTCGATGAGAAAACTTTTCCAAAACTAAGCACAGTCTAAGAAGCCTGACGCTTCAGAGGCCAATTCTTGGGACAATAAGTCTTTGTCTCTTTATGATCCGCGTACTAATCTGTGTGAAGATGAGATCCTGAAGATCCTTCACGTTTAGAACATAGTACACCTTTTATCAAATAAATTTACGGACAACCAGAAGATTGTTCGTTCACACGTCCCTGCTGCCAACACGCCAGCTAGGCTTGACATCCCCAAAGATGGATGCAATCCACCGGTAGCAGAATTGGCTGCACCTCAATTGAAAAGAGGACGCCCTCGCCAGGTTCAAAAAATAAAGTTCCTCGAAAGAGGAAGATTCATGGTGATAATAATATGATCCCTCCACAGAATGCTGAGCTCAGACCAGCGACCTCTCCTTTCCTTATTTCCCCTACAGAGGAAACAATAGGAGAAACATCATTAAATTACATACGTACTGGAGAGATACTGGATAGAAACACAGTCGTCGTCGACGATTTTGCGTTCGCTATTGCCGTTCACGTCGCTGAATATGACGATGACGTCGAACCATGATCTCTAGCAGAATGTAAATGCAGAGATGATTGGCCAAAGTGGGACGATGCAATAAGAGTAGTGCTGGACTCACTCTTGAAACGTAAAGTCTTTGGACCAGTAGTCCAAACACCTGTAGGTGTTAAACCTGTGGGATATAAGTGGGTCTTCATCAGGAAAAGAAGTGAATAAAATGTGATCGTACGCTACAAGGCACGTCTTGTAGCACATTGATTTTCCCAAAGACCGGGGATTGATTATGAAGATACATATTCCCCGGCCAGGGATGCGATCACTTTCCAATTTTTGCTTAGCCTATCATCTCTGGAAAGCCTAGAAATGCAGCTCATGGACGTTGTGACTGCATATCTATATGGTGATATAGATAAGGAAATCTATATGAGACTTCCAGATGAGTTTAATTTACCCCCAGAGATCAAAGAGAAACATCGGGACGTCTTCTCAGTAAGGCTTCAAAGATCATTATATGGTCTAAAGCAATCAGGAAAGATGTGGTATAACAGACTAAGTGTTTTCCTTGCACAGCAAGGATTCAAAAACAATGAAGTCTGCCCGTGTATCTTTATCAAAAGAACGGGAACATGATTTGTCATCGTTGCAGTATATGTAGATGACGTAACCAGCAGAGATCAATGAGATATCTGAAAGCCTAAAGCATACTTTTGAAATGAAAGACCTAGGCAAAACAAGGTATTGTCTTGGCTTACAGATTGAACACCTACATGGTGTAATCCTATTACACAAATCAAATTATACAAGAAAACTTTTAAACAAGTTTAGAATGGAACATTGTCATCCTTTAAGTACTCATATGGTCGTGAGATCACTGGATATTCATAAGGACCTCTTCCGGCCGCTGGAAGAGGGGGAGGAGTTACTGGGTCCTGAAGTACCCTACCTCAATGCCATAGGAGCACTTCTATATCTGGCAAACTGTACGCGTCCCGATATAGCGTTCACAGTTAATATACTTGCCAGACATAGTACTGCGCCTACAAAGCACCACTGGAAAGGAGTAAAGCATCTTATACGCTACCTCCAGGGTTCTATAGATCTGGGACTTTATTACCAGAGAGGTTCCTCCTCCCAGTTGCTTGGTTATGCTGATGCAGGTTACCAATCTGATCCTCACACAGCAAAATCACAAACTGGTTTTGTTTTTACCTATGGAGGGACTGCTATCTTACGGAGATCAATAAAGCAACCCACCACAGCAACATCATCCAACCACGCTGAACTCATTGCGATCCATGAAGCGAGCAAAGAGTGTTTTTGGCTTCGCTCCGTCGTCCAACATATCCTAGATGCCACTGGCCTGAAGACTGGTGATCTTGAGCCCACTGTCTTGTTTGAAGACAACACTGCATGCATAGCACAACTTAAAGAGGGCTACATCAAAGGCGACAGAACGAAATACATTTCTCCCAAATTCTTCTGGACACACGATCTACAGAAGAACGAGGAGGTCAAGATTCAATAGATCCAGTCCTGCAACAACTTAGCTGATTTTTTACTAAATCTTTACCGAGATGTATTTTTGTAAAACTTGTAAAAGGAATTGGTATGAGACAGGTGAAAGACCTACAAGCCTGAAGCTTGTACGGATGAGTGGGAGTAACTTGTGTATTGCACTCTTTTCCCTTAAGCTATTGGTTTTTCCCACTGGGTTTTCCACAACTAAGGTTTTAACGAGGCAAACACGATTACTCAGGATCCAGAAGTATCCTCCCCTTAGTTTTATACGCTAAGACCAAAGTAATGGATGGATAAGAGGAGTGTTGTGAGTGAGGGAGGCCTTTTGGCCTCTCCACCACTTTATCCCTCCATTACTCCCCACTTCTTGGAGTAATTCGGACCTTTGGTGTCCATGTTTCTTTGTATTCTATATAAGATGATAAATATGGAACCATGGCTTATTGCCATGGTTACACTTTCTTCTACAAATTATAACATTAGATAATCTATTAATTAATTAATTTAGTTTTAAGTATTTAGTTTAGGTTTATATAGAACAAATTAAATTTGAGTGGTCCCCACGACACTTCGTACAATTTTCTTCAACCAAAAGAACATACTACACGGAGTGGGTCCCACCTCAACTTTCCAACTCCACAATCCAACCACACTTTCTAATAAAAGAACACACTACACATTAATTTCTCTCTCATCAGATTCCACACTTTCTCAAAAAAATAGGCCTAAGACAATATACATTGAATACTTATCGAATGGGCTTGTACACGGATGCGAGGTCATATGATCCGACCTGTTTGCATTCTGCTAGTGCAAATATTTCGGCACACTAGACATTTGAAACGGCAAATATGTACAATTCGTCGTCGGCGGAGACGACGGCGGAGATAGAGCGAACGGCCTTCCGAAATGCCGAGAAGCGGTACAAACTCTACAAGTCCCAGACTCCCAAATGCATCAGGTACTTATCCCTAAACCCCATGATTCGATTATGGTTACGATTATGTAAAGTGTTTTTAAGATTCATACCCCTTCCAATACCCGGCATTTTTCTTTAAATCTCTATTGTAGGAAGAAGCAACCGCACATCAAGGACACCGATCTCTCCGATGTCTTCGATTTCCGAGCCGTTCTCGCGCGCTTTGAGAGGAGCGGAGAGACGCCGGATGGGATTTATAGATACGAGCGCCCTGGCCTCGCTCATACTGTCTTCTGTTTCAATGATCGGCCGGGTACTGATTACTTTCTTCTGTGGTTGATTTCCCATAAATTGAGCATAAAGTTAGGTTATTTGGCTGCCGATTTCTTTATGCTTTATGGTACTGGGAATTTTGTGCGAGAAGAAATTGAAATGGTCCGTGGGCTCTATTGTATTTTGATTCTTTCATTTGGAAGGCAGTAAAAGATGCTTTTATTGAACGTCATTCAATCTTTTGCAAACAAGTTATTTCAAGCACACTTGTTTAGAGGTTAATGCATATAGTTTACTATGACACTATTGGTGGCTAGCATATGATACAGCGGAATATCTAAGTGTTGTCGCCATCGGATGCAATCGTTGTTTATTTCTTATTGTTGGGGTCGGAAAATCGGAGAATCATTTGTTGCCCAAGTTTGCCCATATGTGAAAGTTATATGGCTTATGGAATTGGAGGAAATTAAATCATTTAGGCTGGATTTGGTTTGAGAGAAAGTAAGAGAAAGAAGAATAAAATGAAAAAGAAATAGAAAGAGAAAGAAATGGAAAGAGTAATGAGATTCTTTTATATGTTTCGTTATTGAAGAAAACTATAAAGAGAATCATAAGGAAAATGGCTAAATTTTTTTATCTCTTGTTTAGTTGCTCAATAAAAATAAAACGGAGAATTACAAGGAAAATACAAATTTAATTCTAATTCATATTTGAAAGGGTCAACCTCAAACCAAAATCAGTCAATTGAAATTTAAAGGTGGGCAATAATAGAAAATTTTGATTCTTTCCTATTTTTTTTTGTTGCCGATGAAGGATTTTACAATCAATTCATTCAGCCATGTAGATGAGTGATGTTTTCAAAAACACCAATGAATAGTATTAAAATTAGAAATGCAGCATTGTTGCGGTAGACGACAACCTCAATTGATCTTATAGTACTTTAAACCATAACATAATAAATTCACATAACTTGTTCAATTGCACTTTCTAATAAATTTCACTAAAAAATCAAGAAGTAATTCTGATACTGCTATCATACTAGAAAAGATAGTACAAAAAGTATTCAACTCTTACACCATAGATCTTTGGCATAATCAGCATCGATGCTGAATCAATCAGCTCAAAGCATGCTAACAGTCTCAAAGTTCAATGTGCACTTATTGTAAACTCCAACTGAAAGGACACGGGTACTAAGAAGTTTGAATTAACATAACAAGCACCTCCAACTCCATAACAAATTAAACACACCTAAAAACTTTTTACTAATTAGAACTTCTTTTGTTTCTTTCTTGTCCATATCTTTTCAGCTAATATAGTTAATCTGTTACAATTGTAAAATTCAAATTTATATAGCGGAGTTGTTTCTAATTAATTTCTGAGATCGAACTTGAAATCTAGGACTCCTTAGAACTATTTTTGCTTTTAGTTTTATATTGAAATGAAAAACAGACATAAAAGAGGGGGAAAATCATATTACCTCCTAGCATCAATGACTCAATTGTGAGAATACCCCAGCTTTAGTGCCAAGCATCTTTTCCTTTGGGAGATTGCAATCCAATAAATGCCATTCCTCGAATTGCATACCCACAAAGGCAGTCACATGCTTGAAGTTATGCATCTTCAACTAGTCCTTCAACTTTTGACATCTCCTCAAATAGCTTTTCTTTGTTGTACATGGTGATCACATTTAAAATTGTGCGTTCAACTGAATCCATTCCACTTTAAGTATTTGAAAATCTTCGCTCATGCTGTTAATAGCCACATGCTTCCACTTGTATGCAACTTTAGAGGAAGTTGAAGTTAGCTTTGGACCTTCTGCTTTGTGAATTGAAGGCACAACAAATTTACAGTCATCCTCTTGTTTCGCTTGTCACCCTATTGGTTATTGCCATCCTCGTGGTTGCTAGTGATGGACTTCTATTCCACCCTTTCACTGTCCAGGCGAATGCACATTGTCAATTCGAATTTTGAAATTTCCAGTTCTGGGCCAAGCTAGTTTGGGTTTAGCTATCAGACAATTTATGATCATACCAATTTTGGCAACTGAATTAATGTAACATTTACAACAACCGAATTCATATAATATACACAAAATAGCTTGAAAACAAGAATACAATGAAAGGAAATACAATTCTGTCTGCTTTTTCTTAATAATGAACGGGTGCGACTTCCATAATTAGACTGAACTGGATCTGGATCCAGATTGAGGAAAGATTAACTTGATCTTGTTCAAATCCAGTGTTAACTTGTGGGTAAAGTGTTTGAAGCCGGACCTTACCCGCTTTAATTTTAGGTAGGAGCTGATTATCGGTCTTGTGAGAAAAGAAATGGTCATGGCCATCCAACTAGATTTGAGCATAGCTATAGCCATCCAACTAGATTCATATATAGCCATAGCTAGCTATATTGCAAGTGCAAAGGAACGTAGATCAATCCATCACAAGCAATTTCTGAATTTCGAAAATAAACCACAAAGCCGGAACATGGAGAGAGAAAACAAAGCCAGAGAAATACAAACATATAATAATTCAACCATAACAAATACTACTAAAAGCGTCACAAAGCTAAGATAGATCCTATGATTAAATGTTAGAAATTAAAGGTTAATGCATATGGGAGTTTCAAAGAAAAGGTTCTTATGGAAGCTGATGGGGAGTTCAATGGGGAACACAAGTGATATATGGACAATGATGATGGATTTTATTAAAATGATAGCCATAGAAAAATTTGATGTATCTAAATGTATTGCACCATCAGTAAGTGACATATTAATGGAACAAGAAAGTGAAGGTGGTTGTTAAAGCTAAACATGATAACTATAAAAAAATCGGAAGACGTAGAAATGATGATACTTTAAAGAGATATAAATTAGCTAAAAAAGAAGTCAAAAAAGTTATCCAAGTTGTTAGATCCAAGATGTATGCTGATACTTATAATTAGTTGGATATAATTCAAGGAGAGAAGAACATCTATCAATTAGCACGAATGAGGAAGGAAAAATGAAGGGATTTATGTGTGGTTAACTGCATTAAAGATAAAATCAGAACTTTTTGGTTAAAGATGAAGATTAGAGCCAAGTGGATAAATTACTTTGACAAACTTTTTAACAAAAATCATACCTTGGATATATGAGATAATAAAGTTCTTCGAAAGAGCTGGATAATAGTTTTATGCGAAGAGTATGAGTATAGGAGGTAAGCGAAGCTTTAAATAGAATAAAACCCATAAAAACTTGTGAACAAGATGAGATTCCTATCAAAATACAGAAATACAAAGGAGATGTAGCTGTTATATGATGGTAAAATTGTTTAACAAAATTTAAAAATCAAATATAATACCAAAAGAGCGAATAAGTAGCACTGTGATACATTTGTTCAAAAATAAAGGTGAAACACAAGGTTTCTCTAACTATTGTAGAATCAAGTTATTGTGTCATACCACGAAACTTTAGGGTAAGATGGTCGAGATTAGGTTGGGAAAGAATATCACTATATTACAAAATTAGTTTGTTTTCATATCAGGATGTTCAACAATAGATACCATCAATCTCATTAGATAGATTATATAGCAATATAGAGTAAGGGTGTAAAATTTGCATATGGTCTTTATTGACATGAAAGAAGCCTATGATAGAGTTCTTAAAGAGGTTCAATGGTGGGACTTAATGAAGAAAAAGTCCAGTATATTACTCAAATTCAAGACATGTATCAAAAAACAGTCACTAATATGAAAACTTTAAAGAAATAACAGATAATTTTTTATTTTTTTATTATCATTGGGTTACATCAAGGCTCAACTTTGAGACTCTTCCTCTTTGCTATAGTGATAGATGAACTCACTAAGCATATTCAAGATGCTATGTCTTGATGTATTTTTTGCAAGTATTTATTTTGATAGATGAGACCGAAAGTGATGTAAACAAACTACAAAGTTAGAACTTTGAATGCAGACATTAGAGACTCAATATTTTAGATATAATAGAAACAAGGCCGGATATATGGAATATAAGTTTAGTAAAGTGAGACATGACGATCATAGTGCAATGAAGCACGAAGTTGGATGGAGAAGTATTTTAGTATGTATTTTAAGTTTTTCAGGTTAGTTATCCAAACGGATGCATGGATCAAGGAAGATATTGATTATAGAATTAAAGTAGGATGGGTAAAGCTGAGAGTCACAACATGAGTATTGTTTAATCGAAATATACTGGTTATGGTTAAAAGATAATTTTATAAGATGACAATCATAACATCTTTGTTATATGATACAGAGTGTTGGGTTATCACCAAGAAGTATGAACACACCATGGGTGTGATAGAAATATGCATGATACGATGGATGTGTGGAAAACATTAGAAAAGATAAGAAACGAACATATCTGAGCAAATGTATGCATGGTTCTTATATATGATACGATGAGTGAATATCGCATGAGAAGTTTGGTTATATACGCTTAAGACCTATTGATGTGTTCATTAGAAAGAGAGAATATATGAATGTTAAGATCAAGAGAAATAGAGGTAGGTTGAAGAAGACAAGGATGAAAGTGATGTGACGGAATGTGAAATATCTTGGTTTGACAAAAAAGAAAGCTTTAGATTGTGATGCGTGAAAAACAAGTATCCGACGTCACGATTCGACATGATTACGATCCGATATTTTTTATCAAGTCCTTAAAGCAGACCCTAATTTTTGGAATGAAAGCTAATATGAAGAAGAACAGATACTACTAGAAAAAAGAACTAAACTAGGGTTCTCAACATATTTAAAATAACTAAAAGAAATCAGATCCATAGGATTAGGATGTACTTCAACAAGTTCATATCATCACTATCATTCACATCATCACCATCATTCTCACCCCAGCATCACTAATTATTGCTCTGGTTTCACTATTTTTTCAGATGTAACTGAATTGATGCAGCTTCAATTGGGTATCCATTATATAACACAAAAAATCAGCATGTGAGATATTACATTATTCCTAGGAATTACATTTGCAAAAATAAGCAAATGCATGTCTGTAGGTCATGAGCAGAGAAATACAAGTACAGACAAAAGTAATACAACCACATGCCAAATTGAACAACCATTTTCTAGTAATTTATTCGCATTTCGTTAGCTATTTATTGCTTTGCATTTATCTTTGTCTATACTTTTCATCATTGGTTATGATAGGAGATTCTTCTTCTTCATCTCTCACTTGGTTTAGAACTTCTTGATCTACTTGTACACTTAGTCTTTCATCAAAATCAACACCTACAAGGTAATTGTGTAGTATAGTACACATACACAATTTCCTTTTGTGTTTCGATTGGATAGTGAGGTTCGGTTCCACTACCCTAGATTGAAAAACATCTTCTTCATTACTCCAAAAGCATGTTCTATTGCATTTCTTTATGAGAAGTGTTGATGGTTGCATGCCTCACTGCTATTTTCTAGTTGTCAATCTTAGTACTCCTTAAGGTGATACCATGTTCCCTGAAACGGGATGAGAAATCTCGACGTCAACATAAATTCTGCATCCACTAGATAATATTTACCTAAAGTAAATACCAGAAGAATTAATACACTATAAGACTAAAGTCCTTTTAAAGTTAATTGACTCATTACATAGTAGCATGTGCTTGGTACCTTGAGGAACAAATATGTTGTCTGGTCTTATCAATGCATTATGCAACAGCTTAGAGTTTGAGGCTGAGCCTCCCCAACCGGTCAAGATATACATGGACTTTAGGTCCAAAGTGCAAGCTGCTAATACATTTTGAGTAGCAAATTCTTTTTGGCATTAATATCTCCTCACATTTTTGTTTGTCACTTTCATGTGGAATGAAGACCCATTGATTGCAGCAACACAATTTTATAAATGTTTACAAAGTTATTAGTAACTAGTATACATCATTATAATTGTTATAGTATGTTGCCTTAAAAAAGGGTAAAATCTATGATTGTTCGAATGCCTAATAGACTTTTGGAGCCATAAATTGTTCTTCAAGTGATATTAATGCTTCCAAAACTTTATGGTAGTCGCAATTAATAATCTCACCCGCACACATGAAATATAATTTAATACTTGATTCTTCCGGTTATGAAAAAAGTTGTAGAAATTTAGCAACTTGTTCCTCCACATAACTATGTATGGTATTACGAAGATGACACGTCTCTCGAAATAGCTGACACAACATACCAAAGCATCAATCTCCATACACAATTGTTCTTGATAATATGTATCTCTTAGTCTAGTAAGCTGATGAGTAGACTTCTGAAGTCATATTGTTGTGCTAAGACTGATATCTACATACTCCATTTGGTGCACAGTTGTTACATTAGCAATTGCATATGTAGTGTACAGAACAATGGTTTTAACCGTACATTTAATTTTCTTAAACTTTTTATCATTCATCTTATTCATACCTAGGGATTTGTTTTTTACTGCGACAGTGCCACTTATTCCAATTATTCAAATACAATCATATTAATTCCACTTTAATCTATGCATAACCCAACTATCTTATTATACTAATACTAAGTCTACAACTTGTTAAGTAAAGAACTAACAAATATATTGGAACCCAAATGAAAAGAATAGTTGGATTAACGTTCATAGAACAAAATTCTCAAATTTTGGTCATGAAAAAGCAACACCTTTCCCATTTGCCACCATCTATAAGTGACCATTACAATTTTTAGCAGCCGCAAACCATGAAAGCAATCACACAAGTCCCAACTATACTTAAAACAATCATATAGGCATAAATTACATATATTGTCCAAAAACAACGTAATTTACAGTAGAGAACAAAAGAATTTACCATTATCCTTTTACATTCTGCGGCCAAATTCAAGAATTTTGTTCTGAAACGAGATTAAAAATGCAACAAAATTCGGCTAAACATATAGATGATTCATAATTTAGAAATAAAAAATCTTTCTTTTCACACAACGAAAGGCAGCAAAAGCCCTATCCTTAACTCTATAGCCGGTTAGATGAGCAAGCACTAAAAACATGAAACAAAAACCTCACCATAGCAAAAAGGCACCAACAATGGCATAAGTTTTACTGGAGTTTTTACTAATATTATTCTAGTATTAAAACACACAACTTAATGGCATGGGAAAAGCAAAAAACTTACAGCTGCTGTTGTTGTTGAATCAAACGTCATCAATGATTTTTTTTGATTGAGCCATCAATTGAAGATCCTTCCAAAGAATTAGGTTGTGTGAAAAAAATTACAAAACATGAACATAAATACAAATGTAAATGGAAATATTGCCTATTTTCTATGGGTCTAATAAAAATTAGAGAATCGCAGTATTCCCTCAAAATAATGAGAATCGATCCTCTTTGACCGAGATATGGTGATCTCCATTTGTGATCCATCAATCTTCCCGTCTGTATTGAGGATAATGGTGGCTGCATCTTTGCTGAGATGAAAACAGCGTTTGATTGATCTGACGTGGTCAGATTTGCTTAACTTTGAATGAGATTTGAGGTGACCATATCTCATGAAGTCGACAGTCGTTGGTGATCGAAAAGAGACTGAGCATCACTGGGTGAGGATAAGAGAGAGAGGATTCACTGGGTTTTCATTCATTCATTTTCACTGGTTCTGAACAGAGAAAATGGAAAAGAAAACTTTTTACCCTGATTTTCTTTTGTGATCTCACACTTTCATTTTCTTTCAACCTTTCTTTCCAATCAAATAGTGAAAAAGATGTCCTCATTTTCTTTTCTTTTCCTTCACTCTCTCTCAAACCAAACACAACCTTAAGGAAGTGGATATGTAAATGAAGAAAGAAGAGGGGGAGGTAAAAGGGCAATGCATCCCGCGTTCATCTTCTTTTGAGTTTCAACCTTTCTTTCCAGCCAAACAGTGGAAAATGATGTTCTCACATGATTTCTTTTCTTTTCCTTCACTTTCCCTCAAACCAAACACAACATTAAGTAAGTGGATTGGGAAAGGAAGAAAGAACAAGAGGGTGAAGTAAAAGGACAATGCATCTCATGATGTTCGAGACTAAGTTTGGAGCTAATTTGTCAGCGCTGCATGATTTTAACGCGCTGCATGATTTTAACGGTACACGCAATCCGTGCTATGAATTTTAAATTGCACAAAATTATTTAATGCCTTACTTGTGATACATTGAACTATTCAGGGAAAACTAACAACAATTTTAAACATTCCAGAGATTCATATATATTTTTTAAAAAAGTCTAAAATACAATTTAATTATTCAGGAACAAGGTAGAAACACATATAGTTGGCATTCACTAGTTGTGTATTCTTGTCGTTGCCATTTTTTAGATCGACTGGGAACTTGACTAATACCACTTCTATCGTGGGCTGTGCACTTTGATGTCTTTATTATGTTTCTTTGGGCTCCCAAATAAGAAAATTCATCTATTACCTTTGACCT
Source organism: Scilla litardierei (assembly GCA_030789695.1). Lineage (NCBI taxonomy): Eukaryota > Viridiplantae > Streptophyta > Magnoliopsida > Asparagales > Asparagaceae > Scilla > Scilla litardierei. The sequence goes on from CM061130.1 coordinate 116,184,569, forward strand.
TTCCGTATGACAATATGGTTCGAACCTTGCTGGTCTCAGAGTTAACTTTTGATGCAGGATTTTATTTCATTCCTGGTGCATTGAATATTCAGGAACAGTGTCACTGGATCAGGGAGAGTTTGGCTACCTTCCCTCAGCCTCCTAACAGGACAAATCATACTGCCATATACGGATGTATCTTTCATCTTTTCAATGCTGTTCAAAACAAGAAAATTTTGGTCGAAGAACAGATGGTGGCAGATTCGGATCCCGAGCTCAGTTCTGGTGAAAACTTTAAAGTTCCTCGTAGATATGTATTTTCCGATGCAAGTTCTTTCATTTGTAAAGAGGAGCATCGTAAATCAATTGCGGCAACACTTCTTCTGCGTAAGCTACGATGGAGCACCCTTGGGTTGCAATTTGACTGGTCTAAGGTACATATGCATTTATTTATTCTACAATTAACAATCCAGCAAGTCGTGGCCTATCATGTATATCATATTTATATATTGTGGTCGTTTCATTTTTAAAAGTTCTAACAAAGTGTGGCCCTGAACGTTGGCTTTGTTTTTAAATTATTATAATGCATCTATCATTATGTTACGATTCCACTTAGTCTTACATCGGAAAGAACAAAAGAAATGCAATCTTTAAGTATTAGAGGGCCTCTCCACCTAATACCAATTGGTTTTGGGTTGGATGCTAACGAATACTTAACAATTGAGGTGTGAGCATAGTGTTAACGCCTAGTATGTGATGTGCCCTTAGAAAGGCTAGTGTTAAGGATCTAGTATGGGTTGGGTATCTAACAAATGGACTAGTGTTAGGGGCCTAGTATGGGATTGGTCTCTAACACATTATTGGTATTCGAGATTGATGCCAGTACTTAAATTTATGATTCAAAAAATCTGCCGATAAGTACCAATTGGTACTTGCGTATTAGCTATTTTATTAAAGTATTAGTATCGGTCAAATACCAAATGATACTGCTGAATGCTGATACCGGCTTCGTGGTGCTGGTTGATAAAATCAAATCAGCTTAAATTTTAATATTTGTCGCATGTACTTACAATGCTTTATCATGCTTTAGTGATACTCCTGTTTTTTTAATAATGGTGAAGGCAAGGTGGGATGATTGGAATTATCATGCTCTGAAGGCTTGGAGTTCGTAGAACCCCATGCTATGGCTATTTTACCTTATTAGCAAGCAATTCACTGAAGGATAGCTTGTTCATGGTTATAGGCAGAGAGCAAAGAAAATTTTGAATCATTATCCACTTGCAAGCTATACACACAATTTAAGTTCAACTCTCAGTATCTTTAAGATACTAATATCATCAATAATCCATAGGCTTGGGTTACTAACGAGATCTCACATAGTGACGAATCTTGCAGAGTTGTAATTTTGGAGGCTCAGTGACGTTTTCGTAATTTTGGAGGCTAGGGGGGGTATTTCTAGGGGGTATTTCTGTAATTTTGCTGAAAATCTGATTAATATTTATATGGTGCTAGGGAGATGATGAACGACTGAGGCTAAATTTTGTGAGAGAACTTCTTAGAGATTGATTAGATCATTCTTTTGTGGAGAGTGCAGCCATCCTCTCCAATTGGTGGCTTGAAAGAGTGGCCCATCTCTTGAATGGGGCCTACTATCTTTGTTTTCTTATTATTTCCAATAAAAATCAGATTTTTATCCCATAAACCCTATCAATTAATATCAATTTGGTATAGCGTTCGATCTTGATGGCGACAAGGAAAGTTGAGGCCTTAGAGTAGAAATCGGGAAGCGAAGTCAAAACCCTAAATGAGCAACATCAAGCGATGGAGGAGCAACATCAAGCAATAAAAGAGCAATATCAGGTAATGAAGGAAGAGATGTCATCGATTGTGGAAAGGATCATTTTTCGACTATAATCTTCCATGGAATCCATGTTAAAGACGATATTGGAAGGCCTAACGAAGAAAAGAGATCGGGTGAAATCAGATCTGGAGGGCAGAGGATGCCATGATGAAGATCTGGAGGACCAAAATGGGCGATCTTTGGCAAAGGGAAAGGAAAAAGTCGACGACTTTCTGCAAGTTCCACCTCCGAGTGGCATAGATCTGAATCGGGCGAGATTTTTAGTCGACAACTAAGGGAAGTCATTCTTTTTTGATGAAAAACAACCACCGGTGTCAGATCTGATCAACGGGGACTACCACAACGCCGAGCTAGGACACTACGGCCCTCAGGTTGAAACAAAAAGGGACGGCGCCCCTAAATCGTCTTCATGGCATCACGACCATGTGACGGCCTGTCGGAGTGTCGAAGGCACCCGGGCAGACCGCCCAAGGCTTGGCGGCCCTTAGGTATGCCGCCATGGGGCCTGCAAGCCCTGGGAGGCCTGCTAAGGATTTCCTGCGCACTTGTAGGCCCGCCAAGGCCTACCCGGGTTCATGCATGTCCGCTAGGCCTTTCAAAGCAGCCAAGAGCCCGTTAGGGCCACTGGGTCGCCAGGGGCCTTTTTGAACCTCGGACGCGCCGGCGATCGGATGAGTAGTGATCTGGGCGACGTGGCTTCGATGATGACTTCGAGGATCCTTGGGACCGCATGGCCTTCAGATCTTTGGAGAGAGACCCAGACGACGTGAGTCGGCTTACGAGAAGTATTGATATAACTTTGCCGACGACCCAGGTTATGAGAAGGATGGGGTGACTTGGTTTGGGGCGAAGATGACTGTGGTGGTGATTGTGACCGAGGCGGTGCCCTATTGATGTGCTGTGGGCGACCCTTGAAGATAAGACGTGACAAATCATCCACACTACTATGGGCAATCCGACGGGGGACTCGGTGTTGAATGCATGATTAAGAAGTTGAAGATGACATTGTTCTAGGGGAGGATTTGGATGGATCCACCGTGTCAAAAGATTCTTTGCAGTGTCTCGCATGACAAAGAGGGAGAAAGGTCGCTGGCATATGTTTTGAAGGGAAACCGTTCTCTTGGTTTTAATGGAGAGAGCAACGACATCGTAAATGTTCTTGGGAGGAGTTCAAGGACTACTTGGTTGACAGGTTTTGGAACACTCAGGGAGGAAATTTACATGGGTAGCGGTTGGCACTCACGCAAGATGGATCCGTTAAGGAGCACATGGGGAAGTTTGATGCACTCTTAAGACGGGTACTGGTGATACTAGATGAGACTTTGGATGAGAGCTTTATGAAGTGGCTCAAGGCGAACATCCAAGCTGAGCTTCAAATACAGAGGCCTATAAGATTGGTGGAAACAATGGAGTTGGCCTAGGTGGTAGTGGATCATCTCACAGGAGAGCGGATGTCTAAGGGGCCTGAAGCGGATCTACTTTTCACAGCCTAGAACCGACAAGAGGACATAAGGCATCGACGTGGGAGATCGGCCAGCAAGGAGAAGAACAGTAACCCACAGTTAGAAAGACACTTCAAGCGCATGACAGCTGTTGAGATGAGAGACAAGTGATCAAAGGGGTCGTGTTTCAGTTGCGATGAAAAATTCACCCAGGGGCATCGATGTCGCGACGGCACTCTCCGGCTGTTAATGGCAGGGAAGATGATGGGGTGAGGGAGAAGAGCCATTCAAAGATGAGCATTCACACTTGGAGTAGCATGCCCATAGTTTTTATGACACCACCTTGAGGACAAAGTAGTTTTTTGATGTCGGAGTAATGATGAGATCTCACACAGTGACGAATCAGTGGTGAATCTGTAATTTTGGAGGTTCAGTGGCGTTTCATAATTTTGGGGTCTAGGGACGTCTCTGTAATTTTTCTGAAAATCGGATTAGTATTTATCTGGAGCTAGGGAGATGAGGGAGGGGAGGCTGAATTTTGTGATAGAACTTCTTACTGTTTGATTAAAGCCCTCTTTTGTGGTGAGTGCGGCCATCTTTTCGAATTGGTGGTTTGGGAGAGTGGGTACACCCTCGAACGTGACTAACTATCCTTGTTTTCTAATTATGTCCAATAAAAATCATATTTTTATTCCATAAACCCTAGAAATTCCTATCAGTTACACTTGTTTGTACAAATTTTACACAAATATTGTAGAATTTCACTATTGGTCCAATTGCATATTGTGTGGTCATTGGACAAGAATAGGGTATCTATAAACTTGATGTAGCGCCCCAAGCGAGGAACTTCAGAAGGGCACCCATCATTGTATCATTCTTACTCAAGCATATCTAACCATGGATGTTTTTTTACATTGATGATTCTCTCACTCAAAAATACTGAAGTTCATTGGAATCGGCGTATATCACACTTCAGGTGTGACACTTAAAATCCATATGTAACTCTTGATGCTATACATGGAAAGAATATGGACTAGATAAAGACAAACATTGCCTAACAGTGACCATAGTGTTATGGTACGCGTGATCCATTTGAGGACCAAGCATTTCCTAACAGTGACCATAGTGTTATGGTAAGCGTGATCCATTTGAGAAGTTCTATAGTATATAAATGTATGTCTTCACTTAAAATGATGACTTGGGTAAGCAAGTAAACTAGAATCTCAACTAAATGTCATGTTCATGCTTAGAAGCACATCAAAAGTTTTAAATTCCTTTTATTTGTTCCAATATAGATTATGCAAAATTTTATACAAAATCCAGGTTCTAACAAAGCACTTTAAATCTAGAACTTAAGAATTGAAAAGGCACTTACAATTCCTTAGAACAACCGATACCTCTCCATTTTCTTTTTTTCTTTCACTTTTTCCCTTTTGGAAACATCTTGTCTTCTTCTTCTTTTTTTTGCAACTCAGTTTCTCTTCTTCTTTTCCTCGTGGAAACACCCTTCCTCCCCCCTGCCCATATTGCGAAATCTCATATGCCACCTCACTTAGGGACGGAATCATCTATCTAATCTATAGGTGAACCGTCAACTAACCAATTCTAGCAGTTGGATAAATACAAACAAGTTGCTAATATTTACATTAAGAACCAACCTATCCCATTTATTGATCTAAACTTGTAACAGTGAGCATATCATCATACTTGTCTCTCCATGTCTTTAATGTATAAGAGCCACATTGTCATTTCTCTGGCAATCATTTCTATTTTGTATATTTGTGGAAGGCGAACTTCAAAGTAAATTTTCTTTACAATATTTATTTCATCATCCTTTCTGCTTTAAATTGAATGGCACATGCTCTCGCTGCCTCTTAGTTGTGTATGGGATCCATTATTGCTTCTTTATTTCGCCAACAGACTTGACAGCATGGTGATATACATTATATACATGTCACTGGATCAGTCTATGATTCATCATTAGAATTGTGTAGGACATATGTAAGCATGGTCCCTTTAACCATTGCACGAACACACACCGGACATGCGTGGTAGATATATATCAGACATAATACTTCTATTTTGAGTATATATATATTTAAAATTTGTGTAAGTGTTGTCGTGTCGTGATGTGTTGTCTTGGTGTCGGAGGGTTTGCATTTGTGCAACATAGTGTGAGACATAATGAAACTTTTCCTCCCAATAAATGAGTACATCTTGTCCAACTCTCTGTTTTGATAATCAAGTATTAGGAACTAAAAAGTGAACTTAACTTTATGCTTTATGTACTAATGATTTAGTGATTGATAATATTATTGCTTCTGCAGAACTGATTACTCTTTCTGTTTGTGTTCATAAAAAACACTGGTCTCAAATTTTGTTGCATTAATCTTCTGCATTTCTAGACTAGGCAATCTTCATAAGTTTACTTAAAAATATAAATTGGCATGTAAAGTACAATACATAATAGATGAGTTGGGTTTTCCGGTAATGATCTTGATGTACATGACCAAGTGCTATATAGTAGTTAAGGACCTAAATACCTTGAGTTTGAGAGCTGCTTGCCGTTGAATGAAATCGGCCAAATCATCATTAACATTGACCAAGTCCTTATAAACACTTCAAGATAATATAATTAGATGAATATTAAAGCACACATTTGATACACTTCAAGATTATATAATTAGTTGTCCAAAGTCCATGGATGTATAGCATAGACAATATTGTATTTGATTTGGATCCATTGTAATATTAATGAATATCCATGGATGTTCATTGTCCATTTACAGATAAATTTTGGATAAACGGGTGAGGTCCTTGATGCTATTAATTGTTGCATAAATATCTAGGTTGAAGAGCAAATTGTGTGTGCTAGGTCATGATAATATTTATGGTGTCAAACGGGTCGGGTTCGAGTCTGGTTAGGTTTGACCTGGCCTGGATAAGGGTAAACCCGAATCCGACCTGGATTGAATTTGGGTCAAGGTCCAGAAACATGTACCCGATCCATATGTAATTCGGGTCACCCATATCCGATCCAGTTTGTTTGGCCGGTCGGGTTTGGGTCAGGTTTAGGCTGAAAAGAAAAGAGAATAATTTGCGGGCGGCAAGAGTACAGCCCTCATCCTCTCAATTGTTGATATAAACACTTATGTAGTGCGCTACCTAGTGATAGTGATTATTATTATTTACACATATATATTGAAAAGATAAAAGCTGGAATTGGTTTATATATTGATTAGTAATTTGAAAAAAACCCCAAACACCCCAATAGGATTTGAACCCGAGCCGGATGTTAATATCATCACTTACCAACGAGACATGTGAGCTTTTAGTTTTGACAATAATATATTTTAAATATATAAGCGGGTGGAATCCGGGTTAAGTCGGGTTGGCTGGTCAAACCCGTACCTGATCCAGACTTTATCTTACCCGACCCCGATTTGCACCTACCCATACCTGGCCCGAGAGGCTGGGTTGGGGTCGGGTCAGGGTCATTTTGACACCCCTAATAATATTGGTGGTATGTTGATCAGTTCAAAATTTTATGATGTCATCAAATTATAGGAGATCAAGCATGGTTTTGGTCATGCCCTGAGGTTTGACCCAATCCAGATCTTGTGCGTGACATTTAAATTTATGATTATGAGTTTGATCTGCATCATCTACGGTAGCTTATAGATCTATCTGGAAAGCATGCATAGGAGTATATATCTATTCAAAATACTAGAAGTGAGAGGTTGTTTGCTTGCTCCAGCATTAAGTTTGATCATCTTACAGTGATCATTGTTGCTTCCTTAGAACTCATGTCCTGCAGGTGGCTCTCTTCCACATCTTCCGTGCATCAAATCAGGTCGCATATGCTTGGCTTCCTTTGCCGACCCATCTGCTCATCTGATAGAAGCTAGTTTGTTTCATGATGTACCAGCTTGTGCCCTCCTCCTGCTTGAGGTGGATCAACAAGGCCCCTCCTTCAACTGTAGATTGCCCAAAGTCTAAATCTACCTCCTCTGCTTAGTTCTGTTTCGCTTTTCTCCCATTTGATCTATATGTATGCACTCCTATGTACTCTTGTTTTGGTCTTTGGTCACCAATAAGGGATAAAATCTTAGGTAATCATTGCTTTACACTTCTAAAGTTAGTTTAAGACTTGTTACTTATCGATGATGGATAGAGTGACCACTAGCAAGCAACATTGAGTTAGGTTTCTATTAACTGAAGGATCAGGTTGAAATTAAGTATCATATTGCTTACGCGCAACACATGGGTAATTTAATGTGATACAATTTGCTAAGGTCTGTAAGCTGTTGATTTCTTCACCAAGACCCACAAAGCATCACAGCTTTTACATATTATTTCTAGGCTGGTTATTAGTAATTTGGCTAATGTAACTTTTGATGCTCCTATTTCCCCTGTTCTTGAGGGGGCTGTGGGTGTCCAGGTAATGCTTGTAGTTAGTGCATTGAGTTGTGCACAGGTGTTTTAATGTCACGATGCAACCAAAGATGGTACATCACATTATCAATTTTGGTCTATAGTGCCTAGAAGACACAAGAAATTAACCATGCAAGCTTCTAAATTCTATTATTCTTAGGATTCTGCTAAACACACTCTGTTAGTAGAATTTTTTTGGTTAATGAAAGTTTTCCAAAATCCATATGCAAACTATATTTTTGTCGGTTCAAAAGTACCTTGTTTTTTGAATGGAATATTTCTACACCTGTTTGTTCATCCAAATTTTTGTTGTTGAGGTTATAGAGGAACTATGATGTTACTCTCCCTCATAACAAGATACCAGATGCCCTTGGTCTGCTTGCAAAGAAAATGGCATTACTTGCCATGCCATCGGGAGAAGAGTTTCGGCCAGAAGCTGCAATAGTGAACTATTTTGGTCCAAGTATGTCAGATTGCATCTCTTTCAAATAACCATGCCAATTTACACGATCTAAGAAATTCTCCTTTTTTGTTGTAATTTTGGAAAGAAAGTCTTGTGCATAGTACATGAACCTAAAGTTTTGTTGTTTCTTTTTTAAACAACAACTAGGTGACATGCTTGGGGGCCACGTTGATGACATGGAAGCAGACTGGAGCAAACCTATTGTAAGCATCAGGTATGCGTTATCTTAATCTCATCTACATTTGAAGTTTCAAGAAAATTGCATGTATGGAAATGTACCCATCTTCTTTTGTAGCCTGGGCTGCAAGGCAATTTTCCTCCTAGGTGGAAAGTCACGAGATGATTTACCTGTAGGCATGTTCCTAAGGAGCGGTGATATTGTTCTTATGGCTGGACAAGCAAGAGAATGCTTCCACGGTCAGACAGATATCTTCCCTGTATCTATGTTTGTTTGAACTAATATTTATTGATGCGCTAATATTTATTGATGCTCATGTGTTCTTTAATTTTTCTCACTCCTTGCAAAATATACCGTAAAATATTCTGCATGCATAATACAGATGGGCAACACTAGCAAACTAACTTCATTCCATATATTCCTAGCATTGTTATAATAATTGATTCAGCTAGGGGGTGCTAATCGGGCTGAATGAGCTGAGCGTTAGGTTGTTCGTGTTTGTTCAGTTGTCTAAGTTAGTTTGGGATTTAGTTCAATCTTGGTTCATTTAATTCAAACTAACCCAACCAAGCTCTCAACCAGCTCGAGCCGAGCTTCCTAAGCCTATTAACAATCTTAACTTACTAGTGAAGAATAAATAATTTTAAGGATTCATGCCATAAATCATAAATGATATAACTAATAATAGTATAGGAATTGGATAATGAAAATTAAGGTGGCACGTAATAGCATTGAATAGTATAACTATGTATATTGATGCGGCGCGGGATGCGGCGCGGGTCTGGGATGCGGCGCGCAAGTCCATGGAGCCAGGGAGGCCGGTTCAAGTGTATTAAAGGAGGAGGCGACTCGGGTCCACCACGGACCCGGTCACAAACTTGTAATTTCGCAACTACGAGGGGGTCGTTTAGTAATTCCACATTTGGCTAATCCCTCCCTTAAGCAAGGGCCGGCCGGCCCTGGATCGGGCTATCGAAGAATTGTTCTAAAAGGTATTTTATTTCCTAGAACCCTAGAACATTTTTTCCTAATTCTCTTATTGTTTAATTGTCTTAGATTAATATTTCCGCAATTTATTAGTGATTTCCAGATCTGTTCTTCGCATTAAAACCCTAGTTTATTAGTCCAAAGCCATAAAAATCCCACCTTTATCCCCACAAAAAGCCCTAGACGCATCAAATTGGTATCAGAGCATTAGATCCATGGAGAGCACACGATCTATGCAATGAATCGAAGAGTTGGAATAGAAAGTGGAGAGGATTGAAGCCCAAATCAGCAAAGGATTTATCGATGCCAGAAAGGAGGACGCAGAGATGGTCGCAGAGATCAAAAATAATTTCAGGGAGGAAATAGCGACGATGGTGTCGAATGTGCAGAATTCTGAAGCCCGATTGACGGAGGCAATAGAGGCAAATCGCTCTCAGATGCAAGGTCAGATGCAGGATCTAACGACAATGATAGCTAATCTCACCTTTAAGCTAGATTCAAGCAAAAAGGCGCCGCCTTTGACATCAAACAAGGGTAAAAATGTGATTTTTAACGAGGAAGATCTAGAAGAGGATGAAGACGAAAGCTTCGACCCATACAACCAGCGATACGCCGCAGAAACGCAAGATTGGATGACTTTCTGCCGTGAGGAGCTGCGGCCACCGGAGGGGGGCGGCAACCCCTCCGGCTGCATGATGGGGGTCCGGCAAACCCCAGGAAGGGGCGCCAGGTGCCGGTCGCCCTTCCCAGGGCTGAGGCAGGCCCCAGGGGCAGCGGCGGGGCCCTCTGCCCCTTCCAGGGGGGTCGACATGGCCTGGGGGCAGCGACGGAGGCCCGCTGCCCCCTCCAGGAGGCGCGACGGCCTCCTGGGGAGGTGACGGAGCCCCACCGGCCCTAAACGTGGGCCGGCAGGGACCGCCGCCTCCTTGGGGGGCCACGACGAGTCAACCCGGGGGGTTTCAACACCCCCGGAGCTTCAGAAGTGGACGGCGAGCGTGGGGGTGGGTCGACAGCCCCCACCAAACACTTCGGGGCCCCCTTGGGCCCAGCACATGCCCCGATTTGTGCAATTTCCAGGATTTCAGCCATCTATGGGACCTGGCAAAGGATTTTAGCAGCCTGGAGGGCGTCATCAGTTTCCTGGAGGGTCGTCGACTCAGTCCCCACCTTTCGAGGGTGTGACGGGAGATTGGAGAACATACCAGGACCCCCCCTAGAGGCCATCAAGCAGAGTATGGGCACCCACCGGGAGATGCGAGGGGAGACTGGCAGTGGAATGGAGCGGAAGGAGGCGCGCGTGAGGCTGCAGTGACACATCTTCCTGATAGACCGTCGGGTATCAGTAGAGAGGAGTATTTCAGCAGCAGGAGAGGGGTGGATTTACTGGGGAGAGCTGGCTGAGGAAGGTGAAGATGCCTATATTTGAGGACGGAGACCCTGATGACTGGATGTACCGGGTGGAGAGTTACTTTGAGGTCTCGGCAGTACCAGGGGAGGACTGGCTCCGAGCGATAGGGGTCTGCTTAGAGGGAGAGGCCTTGGGATGGTTCAGGTGGATACATCAGCAGCATCCATTTCAGACTTGGGAGGAGTTCACTTCACTGTTGGTGGAGTGTTTTGGCACAGTGCATTCTGGGGGAGTCTCTAAGAGGCTTTATTCATTAAAGCAGGATGGAAGCGTGGGAGAATATATAAAGAAATTTGAGTTGCTTTGCCATCGAGTCCGGGGAGTTTCTGGAGAATCATTGGAGGGCTGCTTTATGAAGGGTCTGAAGCCCACTGTTAGGTCCAGACCGAGACAGCTACAACCAGTGGGTCTGTGGAGGATGATTACATAAGCTAGGATGGTGGAGGACCATCAGGAGACTGAGAGGAGAGCCTGAGGGGCGTGGGGGAAGCACCTCTTTTCGTGGACAGGCGTTTGCTGGCGAACAGAGGACTGCTCCTACTACAGGGGCCACTCCTACCCAGGGGATTACAACCGTTGCCGCGGGCAACAGGGACAGGAGACTGGAGCCATGGGCAGTGGGGCAGGTACAGAGGATGACTGAAGCAGAGATGCGGGAGAAGCGGGCAAATGGATTATGCTTCAAATGTGATGAGAGATTCACTCCAGGACACCGATGTGGGGATCAGACTCTCCAGATACTGTTTGTGAACGATAAGGAGGATGACGATGAAGTAGTGCTAGAGAGGATAATGAGGCTGAGCACTAGCACTTGGACTTGGCAGAGGTATCTCTCAATCTGTGGTGGGGTTCACACCGAACCACACCATGAAATTGGTGGGACAGTTGGGCGGCCAGGAGCTGATCGTGCTAGTAGACAGTGGTGCCACCCTCAATTTCATCACCAGCAGGGTGGTAAGAGAGCAGGGACTGTAGCTGAGCGACACAGGGAGATATGGCGGAATGCTGGGCACATGTCAGGTGACACACAGTAGCGGCATCTGTCGGGGTGTGATAGTGGCGATACAGGTGTGTCACGGATTTTTTTCCTTGGAGTTAGGGAGCACTGATGTCATCTTGGGGATGAAGTGGCTGCAGACCTTAGGAGAGACCAGTACGAATTGGAAAATGCTGAGGATGAAGTACCGGGAGGGAGGGAGAACGGTGGTCTTACAGGAGGATCCCAGCCTCTGTCGTTCTCTAGTATCCTACAAGGCCATGACGCGAGCGATACACACGGCAGGAGGTGGATTTCTGGTCGAGCTACAGGCGGTGGCGACAGTAGAGCAGAGGGAGGATCCCACTCAGGCAGTGGCACCAGAGATAGAGCAGCTATTGAGCCAATATAAGGAGGTGTTTCAGACCCCACAGGGATTTACACCGCACCGAGACCACGGGTACTCCATTGTCTTACGAGAGGGCGTGTCCCCCATCAGCATGCGCCCCTACAGGTACCCCAGGTACAGAAGGACGAGATTGAGAGGCTAGTAGAGAACATGCTGCAAGCTGGGGTGATTCAGCCGAGTACGAGTCCGTTCTCCAGTCCGGTTTTGTTAGTAAAGAAGAAAGATGGCAGTTGGAGATTTTGTGTGGACTACATGGCTTTAAATAAGGAAACTGTCCCAGACAAGTTTCCTATTCCGGTGATCAACGAGCTTCTTGAAGAGCTCCACGGAGCTGCATGTTTTTCTAAAATCGATCTCACGTCAAGTTATCACCAGATATGGTTGATAGCAGAGGACGTGTCCAAGACGGCCTTTCGGACTCATGAGGGGCACTATGAGTTTCTCGTAATGCCGTTCGGCTTGACAAATGCTCCAGCGACATTCCAGGCATTGATAAATAATGTGTTCCGGCCCTACCTACGGAGATTTGTCTTGGTATTCTTCAACATCTTGATATACAGTCGCAATGTGGAGCATATGGAGCATCTGCAGGCAGTGTTACATGAGTTGCAGGACCAGCAGCTGTGCGTAAATAGGCAAGGTTCTAAAAAACTCGCCACGGCGACGCCATGGCGGTAAGGCACGACCTCCACGTCCCGTTAATGCCCATGTAGGCTGTTTGAGGCGGTACGCCGCCATGGCGAAATAAGACGCGCCACAAAAAAAAAAATTAAAAAAATGGTGCCGGGTCCGCATTATCGGGCTAAGAGAACCCGAACCGTTCTCTATTATTTGAGGCTTTTTAGCCTGACCGCAGCCGCCCGCATTATTAGGGCATTATATCGATTCGATTTGCCTTCGACGATCGATTCCTCTGGTCCTCCCTCTGAGCGGCATCAGTGTCGCCGGTCACCGGCAGACGACGGCCTCGGTTGAGAGGAGCTGACGAGGAGACGCTTCCACTCGTCGATCTTGGTGTCGCCGTCGGTGGCGATGGCTGAACTAACGTCATCGATCGATCCGCTGGTGAGATCTCAAACTCACATGACCCAAGTTCTTTATAATCGATTAATGATTATATGCATTATGCATAGTATGGTGTTTGTTTACTTGCTTGGCTGAAATGTGTCCATATGTTGTGTCAATATTATTCCTTTTCGGGCTTTAGACATCACTTGCGAACAAAGTTTATTCAAGATTGTTGAACTAGGACATGCAAAAATCAACGTTCCTTCAAGTATCAGCAAATTTCGTTCAGATCCAATTATCCAAATAGCTTTAACAACTGTGTTAATCGATTGCTTTGATATTGATGACGTATTGAGGTCACATGCTTTTTAGTTATGTAAACAATTGCCTTTTAGTAAAGTAACACTTTAGTTAACTGTAAGCACATATCTCAATGTAGATGGAATGCTATAGATTTGGTAGGATTTGGAAACTAATCTATTTAAGTGGAGCATAGTCTACTGTCTACATATATATATATTATATGATATATACACACATTTGCCGCCTTAAGCCACGCCTTGAAAAACGCTGTGGCTCTGCCAAGGCTCCTAAGGCTTGATGCTTGACCTCGCCGACATGCCATGTCTCACGCCATTTAGAACCTTGCAAATAGGAAGCAGTGCCTGTTTGGTTAGCCACAAGTAGAGTATTTGGGGCATATCGTTTCAGCTGAGTGGTGACGACAGATCGGGCCAAGATTGTAGCAATGTTAGACTGACCGTTAACTACCACACTACGAGGCCTGCGGTGCTTCTTGGGCCTGACAGGGTACTACGGAAAGTTCGTCCAAGGGTACAGCTCGATAGCATGACCACTTACAGAGTAGCTGAAGAAGGACAGCTTTCACTGGGGTGAGGAGGCCACCAGGTCATTCGAGGCCCTGAAGCAGGCAACGACGACCGTGCCGGTCCTGGCATTACCAGACTTCAGCAGGCCCTTCGTGATAGACACTGACGCCTCAGGACATGGGTTGGGGCGGTGCTGATACATGATCAGAGACCTATTGCATATTTCAGCCAGACCCTGTCAGCGCGAGCGAGGCTGAATTCAGTATATGAACGGGAGTCGATGGCGATCGTGCTCTCCATCTAGAAATGGCGGCCTTATTTGTTAAGGAGACGGTTTATAGTGAGAACCGACCAGCGTCGTTTGAAGTATTTGTTGGAGCAGCGCATGGTCACTGAAGAACATCAGAGGTGGCTCTCCAAGCTGGTCCATTACACATTCGAGATCCAATACCGACCCGGCTTAGAGAACAAGGCGGCAGATGAACTGTCCCGCAGAGAGGAGCCAGCAGAGATAGCAACCATTTCCGTACCAGTACTCCTACACTGGGAGCCGTTGAGCAGAGAGATTGAGGCCGATCCGGGCTTAGCACAAATACGGGAAGCATTGCAGCAGGGTTCGGCAGAACTTCCAGGGTACACCATGAGTGGGCAGCGACTTCTTTACCAGGGGAGACTGGTGATTCCCAGGGGTTCCATACATATACCACTGATCTTTCAGGAGTTCCACGATAGCTCCATCAGAGGGCATTCATGGATACAACAGACTTACAGGAGGATGTCTAAGGAGCTCTACTGGCCTGGCATGAAGAAAGACATTGCTCAGATTATAGCAGTGTGACGTCTGTCAGCGTCACAAGTACATGGCCATGGCATCGGCGGGACTTCTACAGCCATTGGCCCTGCCTGAGAGAGTTTGGGAGGATTTCAGCATGGACTTCATCGAGGGGTTGCCACGATCAGACGGCTACAATTCCATATTGGTGGTGGTCGATAGACTCAACAAGTATGCCCATTTCGTGCCACTGAAGCATCCTTACACGGCCGTGACAGTAGCTACAGCTTTTATGCGGGAGGTGCTCCACCTGCATGGTTTTCCTGCATCTATAGTATCTGATCGCGACAAGGTATTCTTGAGCAGTTTTTGGCGGGAGCTGTTTAAGGTCCAGGTAGGGGTGGCAAAATTGACCCGACCCGACCCGACCCGACCCGAACCCGGCCTCTTGGGTCGGGTATGGGTAGGGGCCAATCCGGGTCGGGTCGAATTCGGGTCAACCCGACCGACCCGGATAAAAATCCGGGTCGGGTACGGGTTTGACCCCTCGACCCGGTTGACCCGAATTCGACCCGTATTTTCACTCTTTTCACACCAACCCGACCCGGACCCGACCCGAACCCGACCCAAACCCGACCTTTTTTGAAAAATAATCAGTATTTCACACCAAACCCGACCCGAACCCGACCCGTACCCGACCCGTAAGACAAACCGGGTCGGGTACGGGTCACCCGGGTTACGACCGGGTCGGGTTCGGGTATCCGAACCCTGACCCGAATTTAATTCGGGTCGGGTTCGGGTTTACCCTTATTCGGGTCGGGTCAAACCCGACCCGACCCGAACCCGACCCGACCCGCCCGTTTGCCACCCCTAGGTCCAGGGGACCAAACTGAGGAGCACTGCCTATCACCCACAGACGGATGAACAGACAAACATGTGGTGAATAGGAGTGTGGAGACCTATTTGAGGTGTTTTGCTTCAGATTCGCCGAAGCAGTGGGCCAGATGGTTAGCATTGGCAGAATATTGGTACAACACCTTGTACCACTCGGCGGCGCAGAGTACTCCTTTTCGGATTTTGTACGAACGGGACCCGCCACAGTTGATCCACTACAGTCGGGGTACCACTCCTGTGTCGCAGGTAGAGGATCATCTTGGGGAGCGGGACCGATATTTGGAGGAGCCGAAGAAACACTTACTGCGGGCCCAGCAGGATTATGAAGGCCAAGGCAGATGGGCACCGGAGGGATGTGCAGTTTGCCGTGGGGGACCGGGTTTACATTAAGTTCAGGCCTTACAGACAGAAGACCTTGGCCCATCGGAGTAATGAGAAGCTGGCGGCCCGCTACTATGGGCCATTCGAGATCACTGCTTAGATAGGGAAGGTGGCGTACCGTCGGTAGTTACCCTCTACGTCAACCATTCACCCCGTTTTCCACGTGTCAGAGTTGCGGCTAGCCATTGGAAACCATACACTCTCACATACCTTGCTGCCCACCTTGACAGATGACATGGAGGTGCTGCTCAGATCGGGTAGTGATACGAGACTAATTTCCAGACTTCCACCTTGAGTACAAGGTGGCACTTTTGGGGGAAGTAGTGATGCAGCGCGGGATGCGGCACGGGTCTGGGATGGGGCGTGTGAGTCCGTGGAGCCAGGGAGGTCGGTTCAAGTGTATCAAAGGAGGAGGCGACTCGGGTCCACCACGGACCCGGTCCCAAACTTGTAATTTCGCAACTACGAGAGGGGTCGTTTAGTAATTCCGCATTAGGCTAATCCCTCCCTTAAGCAAGGGCCGGTCGGCCCTAGATCGGGTTATCGAAGAATTGTTCTAAAATGTATTTTATTTCCTAGAACCCTAGAACAAATTTCCCTAATTCTCTTATTGTTTAATTGTCTTAGATTAATTATTTCTGCAATTTATTTGTGATTTCCAGATCTGTTCTTCGCATTAAAACCCTAGTTTATTAGTCCAAAGCCATAAAAATCCCACCATTTCCCCACAAAAAGCCCTAGACGCATCATATACTTAGTATTATTATATGTTATATTTTCTTGTTTTACAATTGTGTCCCTTTATTGCTTCATATTCTTAGATATCATCATCATCATCATCATCATCATCATCGAGTGCTTCAAGCCCGTTAACAAGTATAGAAAGATTTAGGGTCTCAACCAAGGGTTAAGGTATTGGCCGAATCCTTTACGTTTTGGCCATTTCATATCGGTTTCGGCCGGATCAATACAAAACGTGGCCGAAATCTTGGTTTTGGATCGAAACTGTAAAAATCCAACACAAAAAGATGAAGCAACAACAGATCATGAATATAGAGAAAAAAAGAAATAGAAAAGATGATGATGAAGTAACTGAAAAAACCAAAAAAGAAAAAAGAAGAATTAGAAGAGGAGGATGAGGAGAGTTACGTACATCGTTGTCGAGCTTATTGCACCGCCGGAGAAGATCGTCGCCTTCAAAAATTGAAGAACGAAAGAATCCTGCCGCTCGAGCCCTTCGTTTTGATTAAAACGTCCACTTGAAGAGAAGAACGAGGGCTCGTTGGAAGAGGAGGGCTCTGGTGCTGCTAGTCAAATTACACTTCTTGCTTAACATGTAACATTTATTTACAAGTTTGACATCATCTTTTAGACCGTTTATCCAAAGAGAATAATAACAAACTTGTAAATAAATGTAATTTGTTATCAAAATGTGTAATTTGATTAGCAGCTCTAGATAATCTTGCTATTCACATTACACATTTTGCTAACCATATTGGATTTATTTACAAGTTTGCCATTATCTTTTAGCAATGTAAAAAAGGAATGACAAACTTGTAAAAATTGTTGCATATTTAGCGAAATGTGAACACGAATAGAATAACTTTTCTAAATTACAGAATATACGCATTTGTGACATGTTTAAATGAATGTACATATTTGTAACCTGTAACATGAATACTATGCATTTGTAACATGTAAATTATAGAACATACGTGTTTATAACATGTAATATGAATAGCAAAATGTGTAACATGAATAGCAGAACTTTACTTATTTTATTAATTTAGATGTTTTATTATTTGATTTGTATTTGTAATGTTTAGAAAAACTATCAAAACTGTCGATACAGTCAAAACGACGGAATGAAACTCCGAAACCTCCGAAACGAACGAAACCTGAACGAAACTTAAAATTTTCAAGAGACCGAAACCGAAATCAAGACCTCTAATCTTGATCTCAACCCCCAAGTATGACAATCCCATATGATGTAACAACTGAACATTCCCTTAACAAAGTCACTCTCCCAGCAAGCCTATACAACTTAAGGCCCAAGCCATTGTACAAGTGTTCTGGTAAATAAAGACACAATATTAAGCACTTAGCCTATATAAACCGTCCGGCATAAACTTCCCAAAGTATAACTATACAAAGACAAAAAGAACACCTCTTTGGATGGATAAACTTGTGGGAAGAGCACTAAGTGTCTAATATGTGTCGCTTGCAAGTTCAGTGATACCCATGCTACCATCTGTACTCATCCATCCATCGCCCTCGTCGGTTTACAGTCATCAAAATTTTGCTGGACCAAAAGAAATCACATTCTGGAAGGTTACAGACAATCATGAATTCATGCCGGGTTATCTAAAAGGCATGAGGATTCATATAAGGTGGAAAAGAGGTATAGGAATGTAAGCCAACCAAGAAGTCTTTTGCTTCTTCCTATCTAATCCAATTGGTAGATAGGAACACCCTATTAACTTGGACTTTGATCCCTGATTAGCCATACCGGTCATTAGAGAAGAATTTGGAGAAACTATCATACATCCATTGATTTCGATTCCTGACAACAACGCCAGTCATCAGGATTAAAACTCAATCATTGGTGCCGGTGAGCTCAAACCCATGAGCCTATGATTGCTTAGCGCGATGTCAAGAGATATTTAATCCCATAGACGTGAGGAGCAGTTGAGGACGAGGACGAACGTCACGAATCGACGGAAGGATCAGGATGGGGCAACCGGCTCTGTACGGTCTGAGCTTCAATTTTGATCTTAGGTGCTGAGATAAGAGAGAGATTGGTGAGAGATTTTTAGATCTAGGATTTAGTATTAGGAGTGAAAGGTTGGTGCATGAGATTGATTTGGGAGAGAGGGCACGAGAGAGTTGAAAGGGAAGAGAAGATGTAAGTTATGCTAGGCTTCTTTTAAATCTTCTTCATTGGGCTTTTTACATGGGCTTGTTATCTAAGACTTTTAATAACTGACTAATAGCACACCGTTTCAACCAAGGTTTTAGGTCTCGGTTTCGGTCTTGGTATTGCCTTCCCAAAATTTAGGTATCGGTATCGGTATCGTCCATTTTGGCGGTTTCGGAAGTGAGTTTCGTTTTGTCCGTATCGGTGATTTTAAATACTTAAAACCTTATCAAATACTATCAAATACTTAAACAACGAAAGTAGTAATCATATACTATCAAGTACTTATGAAATTTATATTACTAATATGTATTTATAAATTTGTATATATAATTTATTTACTAGTTTGCCGTTCCAAAAAAATCAGCGCTATCCCTTAAGTTATTTACAAGTTTGCCATGACAAATCAAATGCCGGGTTGTTGCTTTGCGCACCCATCGTTTTACTCTGCGCACATAGCACTTATTTACAAGTTTACCATTACAAAATGGAGGCGAGTGAGTTGCTTTGAGCACTGCCACTTATTTACTGCCACGTATTTACAAGTTTGCACTTCCACTTATTTACTATGCGCACTGCCACTTATTTACAAGTTCGCCATTAAAAATATCTGATGCTTGCTAACATTTATTTACAAGTTTGCCATGGACTTCTTTTTAAATATATGTTCTCTCTTACACTTCCAATCGGGGTGATTGATTTGCGGGAGGGCAAGCGAGAGGCTGGGAGCACACCGATCCGTGGGAGGGCGAGCAGGAGGGCGGCGACAGCGGGACTATCAGGTAACTTCTCTATTCTTCCACTTCGATTTCTTCTTCTTTTGAATCCACTCTCTCTTCTTCGTCTCCATCTTCCTTTTTGTTTTCTTCTTTCTTTTTTGGCTTTTCTTATTCTTCTTCTTTAATTTTTTTGATGTTGCTAGCCGGTATCGGCCGAAATCGGTCAATTTCGGCCGGTTACCGGCCGAAACCGGCTGAAACTGGGCGGTTTCGACCGATATCGAGACAATAGACATGGTTTCAGATCGGCCCCTTCCGAGACTGATCCGAAACGGCCGAAGCCCGGAGGTTTCGGCCGAAACCTTAATCTATGGTTTCAACGATCGGTCCAGTTTAGCATATGTTGAACCGAACCAAACCGAACCGAACCGATAAACCAAAATTTCTCAAATATCAGAATTGGACCTGGAACGATCCTTTCTTCGGACCAGACCATCTAGCTTTGTCTGGTTTGGCTAGTTCGAAGGGAAAAATGCTCACCCTTAACCATTTTAGTGGAGTTTTGGTTAAAGAAAAAGAAAGTTAATGGCTTGTATTCTATTCTTTTATTCTTAGGTGTAAGATTAAGAACATGCTTTTTCTGTTGGTAAAAACTTTTGATCTAATTAAAATATTAGACTAGAGAAGTTTAGCAAGTAACTAAACTAAATAATATAAATTAGCAATCGAACTTGATCCCAATTCCAACTGATTAAATCTTTTGATGAGCTTAATCCGAACTCAAGCCACTCCAAGCATGTATAAGCCCTTATTGGTCGAGGCCAGACATTAACTGAGTCAAGCCTAGTAATGCTTAATCTTATGTATCTAGAGTCATTTGAGTCTTGTAGTTGTTTTGAGTCTTTTAGTTATTTTATTTAGGAGAGGGTTTGAGTCTTTTTTTATTTTAGATTTTGGTCTCACAGTGGATGTGGTTTTTGATACCCAAGTTGTAAAAATATATAAATGTCACAAATTTATTTGTTTTTATACATAGATCAATGAAGAAAAGAAATTTGGTGTGAACTTTTAGTTTCTCCATAAAATCAAAATTTTCGCATTGGTATGCAAGAGTGGGCTTGGTTGCCTGGACAAGAGGCTCGAAAATTTTCCACTTGCGAGTCGTGCGAGTCGGTAATTGCGAGATTTCTGGTGTGTGAGGTCTAAAAATTTAACAACTTTCGAGCGTTCTTCTTCAAATCCCTTACACATCCCTTCATGTTTCCGTCTTGCGTCAAATTTGGTATGAAAGCTCAGCATGTGTTGTCTTCTTCCTCTTTTTCTTTTTCCCCCATGAAAAAATTATTCAAAAATTCCTTTTCTTTTAGTTAGCTTTTAGATCAAAAAATTCAAAAAAGTGATATCAAAAAGATCAAAAGAGTGAGAGTAATAGAGAATTTTTTTAAAAAACTGATAGATAAAAAACATCAAAAAGAGGAATAAAAAAGAGAATCAAAATAAAAAAAAGAGATCCAAAAAAATTAGAGAATTTTTTAAAGAAAAAATATTAGAAAAAGATATGTACAGAAAACGAAAAGAAAAAATATACAAAAACCCAAGCCCTAGCTCCATCGCGACCGTCGCCGTCGTTAGTGCCACCGTCGTCGTCGCTCACGGCTCATCCCGACACCACCATCCAATGCCTCGAATACTCAGTCTCCGTTTTACACCTCCCCCACCATCATCTTCATTGTGTTTTGTCAACACCTCCATCGCCGTCACTGACAACCTCCCCCACCTCTTCAAAAGGTGTGCCACGTCATGGCAAACATAAAGCCCTAAAGATCACTGATGATCGTCGCCTGACTCGACCGAAAAATTCGTCGGCGCTGAAGTGCTACCGTAGCGGTTCCGATGAGCCGTTTTCCTTGTCGAGCCGTGCATATGAACTGCGCCGAGATCAAACGCCGACGATGTTCATCGGCTCAGCTGAGCCGACACTATTCAACGACTCAGCTGAGCCGAAGTCAAGCCGATCCGAGCAGACCCGAGCAGGACTGCTACATTGTGGCTTCATCTTTTTCTGAGGATTTTGTTGGAGTTTCAGTATTTTGACCCTATTTTCAACATATTTTGGCAATCTCTCCAGCTTTGATGCAAAATTTTTGGCCCTGATCATCTGTATTAAGGTCCCACAAGTTTTAGAGCCTTGCATGCTATTACAAAGCTGATATTCACTCCATGTAATCTCTAGTCTGATTAAATCCGCAATTGTTAAATTCCAATTCATCTATTTGATTTTTTTTTCAGATTTGTGGATATAATTGATATTGCATATTTTTCAGTCTCGATCTGTGTATCGCATTAGTATACTTAGAATTGTATTTTATCATATAGATTTAAACACCATGATTAAATCCGCAATTGTTAAATTCCAATTCATCTATTTGATTTTTTTCAGATTTGTGGATATAATTGATATTGCATATTTTTCAGTCTCGATCTGTGTATCGCATTAGTATACTTAGAATTGTATTTTATCATATAGATTTAAACACCATGATTTTCTATTATTTGCATAATTATTGCTTGCATCTAGTTGGTGTTTAGTATATTGCATTTGCATTTGGTGACTGGTTGGCATTGCATGTTATTACGCAGTAACAAAACTTAGGATCAGACATAAATGATAATGCAATTCAAAGGCTAGAAAATCAACTTCAAAAGATATATCTAAAACTAACCTAACATAAATTGAACAGGAGATCGCCTAGAACCCCTAGAAAATAAGTTGACCATCGAACAAAATTTTGAGGATGGAGCACATAGTATAGTTGATGATAAACATAGGATGATCAAAAATGGAAACAATTGAAATAATATAAGATGAGATGAGAATTTTGAAAATAACTTTGGGTGAGATTATAGTGCACGATGGATTAAGGTAGATACTCCGAACTTTGATGGAACTTATACTTCTCAGACCTTTTCAGATTGGTTAGCAGAGATGTAGCATTTGTTCGAATGGTACCGATTATCAAACGAACGAAAAGTCCAATTTCCTAAGGTAAAACTGGTAGAGTCTGCTAAATTTTTGGACATCCATCGAGAGACAGATAGAGCATCTGAAGACCTATACCATATTAGAATGAAATGAAGATTAAGTTCAAAAAATATTTGCCTCCTACCAATATAGATCGCATACTAGAAAAACTGAATGACCTACGTCAAGGAAGCATGACTGTTGAAGAGTATATGACTAAGTTTAATGACCTTTTTGTTAAGAGCAAAGTTGTGAAAGGCTGTAAAGGCTTACGCCTTGAGGCGCGCCTCAGGGCGAGGCGCACCCTCAGCGCCCTGAGGCGTGAAGCTGGAGCGGTTCACTCTCTGAAGGCGCAAAAAACGTTTACGCCTCAGGTCGGAGGCGTACGCTTCCATCGGAGGCGCGCGTGAGGCATTCGTGAGGCGGTCGTGAGGCGTTGGGGTTTAAAGCAAGGTTAATTTTGGCAACTTTTTTCGAAAACCCTGAGGCGTATAAAATCGAAGAGAGAGAGAGAGAGAAAGAGAGAGAAAAGGAGGCCTGAGGAGAAGCAGCCGCCGCTCGACCCAGCAGCCCAGGTGCGTCTCCTTCCTTTGTCTTTTTTTTTCTTTCGTTTTTTTCTTTCTTTCTTCTGTTCCTTCTTCTTCTTCCTTCCCTCTTCACTGTCTCGCCCTCTTCTCTGTCGCCCAGTTGCGGCGTCTTTTTTTTTTCGTTGCATTTTTTTCGTTTTTTCGTCGCTGCTTATTTTCGTTTTTTTCATTTGGCTTTTTTTTTCGTCTGGCTTTTCTCTCTCTTTGATTTCTTGTCTCTTTGATGGATTAGAGTTAGGCCACTTGTCTTTCCCCTTCCACCCTCTGGAACAGACGCAAGCTCTCCCTCTCCTAAGATAATTACAATTTATGCAAGTACAGTAGATTGACATTTCGAACCAAAATAAAGTTTGAATAGGTGTAATGATCTCTGTTTAATCATTTTTCCAATCTGATAATATTTTAATTTTGGATGTAGCTAGATAATTTTAAAAGGAAAAAAATGTGTAAGAGTAGGGGTAGCAAATGGATTTGTTGGGTTTTGTTCAGGTCATTGGTAGGTTGACCCGCTTATCCCTAACACATACCCAACCCCATGTATTCAATGGTCAGGAAATAGGCTTACCCAACCCGATCAGCAGGCTCACAGGTTGACCCACAACTGAACATTTTGACACGTGAGAACAAAAACATTTGATAATCATTTTGATATATTTGAAATATACATAAACAATAAAAGCCTACAGACATCCAGCAATATGTACTTCAAAATTTATAATACAAAGACTATTATTCTGTTCTTGTCATTTTGCATCTCGAATACATTATTTCCACAACCACATATCCTGAGATCACATATCCTGGGTTGCTTTCTTAGCCCACAATCAAATCATGCATACCCATTCTCAAGTTGTAAGCTCAGGTTGGGATATCTGGTAGTCTCCTGAGAGTTACTTATATCTCATGTCAAATGTTGCTGCTCTGGAAAGAGTCTGAGGGCCTTACTGAATGTCTTCCACTGTTCGGCTGTCAAGCTTATACCTGTAAATGACACACAAAAACCAATCTTTGGTTAATAACTTAATATGAGGATCAGAGCTGTACAAAAACCAATCTTTGTAACACACAACAATTTGTTGCCTTGTAGACTCAACAAAATTGTACTTACGTCAATAATTTTGCCAATCTTTTCCATAAAGCTTAGTTAGTTATTGATAATTTGATACATAGATGCGAGTCTAAATCTTTCCTACTGGTATCCCTCAAATGTTGTTTCTAATTCTATTTTTAGTGCAATCATTAAACCCCAAGTTAATACAAAAGAAATTTTTTGTTGTAAAGTTGTTTATTTTTCCTTTTAAAATCTTAATGTATGCTTGTTCTTGTTAATGTAGGAATCAGAATGAGTACCAAAAAGGACTTTGCTTGGGAATATGGTTGTGAAGTAGTCGGTAAACCTAAGGGGTATTTGCTTTGCAAATTCTGTAGCAAGCAATGTTCGGGTGGAATTAATAGGTTGAAAAACCATTTGGCTGGAACTAGACACGGAATGGCACCGTGTACGCAAGTCCCTGACGATGTAAAGGCCAAATGTGCAGCTGGTTTGTTGGGTTATATGAAAGAAAAGAAAAAAAGTGAAGAGTTAACCGAAAGCATTGGGAGGGCCGGTACGAGTAGTAGATGTTCGTCGATTGGGGATGCACCCTTTGATGTGTCTATGTCTGATGACACTGTACCTACACCTACAACATCATTAGCACCAAGACCAAGGGGTGCAATGGACCAATTTGTATCTTCAACACCAAGCTCGAGAGTTTTGAATACTAAAGAGAAGAAAAAGGAACGCAAAGAGGTATGCAAAGCAGTTGGTAGATTTATTTATGCAAATGCGTTGTCCTTCAATTTAATGAATGATCCTTATTGGAAACATGCGGTGGAGCAAATAGCAAATTATGGTCCAGGATTCAAACCTCCTTCTATGCATGATGTTAGAACATGGATATTAGCTGATGAGGTGAAGCATGTTGATGAATTAATGGGAGAGTACAAGTTGTCATGGAAGAAATATGGTTGCACAATTATGTCTGATGGATGGACTGATCAGAAGGGTAGATGTTTGATTAATTTCTTGGTGAATACTCCTACTGGTACAATGTTCTTTAAATCTGTTGATGCATCAGATACTGTTAAGGATGGGAGCCTTATGTTCAAGTATTTGGATCAAGTTGTTGAAGAAGTTGGCGAGGAGAATGTTGTACAAATTGTTACTGATAATGCTTCAAATTATGTGAGTGCAGGAAAGAAGTTAATGGAGAAGAGGCCGCATTTGTTTTGGACTCCATGTGCAGCTCACTGCATTGATTTGATATTGGAATCAATTGGTTCAATGAAGATTTTTGCAACCACTCTAGCCCAGGCAAAGCAGGTCACTAAGTTTATCTATCGGCATGCTTGGGTTTTAGCATACATGAGGAGTTGTAGCCATCAGCGTGAGCTTATACGCCCAGCTGTGACTCGTTTTGCCACTGCTTACCTCACTTTGCAAAGTTTATACAAGCGTAAGAGAGATCTTCAAGCCATGTTCTCATCAGAGAAATGGAACTCCAGTGTTTGGGCAAACCATGTTGAAGGAGTAGAAGCAAAACATACAATACTTTTTGACAGAAAGTTTTGGAACAATGTTTCTTATTGTGTGAGATCAACTGTTCCAATTGTTGCAGTATTAAGGGAGGTTGATTCGGATAGAAGGCCTTCGATGCCATTCTTGTATGAGATGATGGATACTGCTAAAGAAAGGATTAGAGATGCATGTGGCAACACCGAGAGGCATTACATGCCAATTTGGAACAAGATTGATGAAAGATGGAACAATCAACTTCATCGTCCACTTCATGCAGCGGGGTATTACCTTAATCCTCAATTTCGATTTGAAATAAATTTCAATGCCGATGAAGAAGTAAGGAAAGGTTTATATGCAACCATGGATAGGATGATGGGACCAGAGAGTGATGACAGGCTTAATGCCGATCTTCAGTTGGATTCTTATGATAATGCACTGGGAGAATTTGGATGCGACATGGCCATCAAAACACGAGGAAAGCGTTCTCCAGGTATACACAAAGTTATCTATATATTTTATTATGTCAAGCTGTCAGCTTCTTCAAGTTATTCATATTTCATAGTTTAACTCTAAACTTGATATTTAGTTGATTGGTGGCTGCGGTATGGAAGTGATTTTCCAGAGTTGCAAAGGTTTGCTGTTAGGGTTTTAAGCCTCACATGTAGTGCTTCGGGTTGTGAGCGAAATTGGAGTGCATTTGAACAGGTATCCTTAAAATTTTCTCTTCATCATCGAATAACGTATCATTTATGTATTTTATGCAATTTACATGTAACTAATATAGCAACTTGCATGATAAATAGGTGCACACGAAGAAGAGAAATCGCTTGGAGCAACAAAGGCTCCATGCTCTAGTTTTTGTCATGTACAACTTGAAGCTGAGAGAAAGACACAAGAGGAGGATAGCCACAGTAAATAATAATATCGATCCCATCCTAAAAGAAGTCGTAGATTCGGATGATGAGTGGATTACAGAAGAACAAGAACCACTCCTTCCTGCTGGAGTTGGATGGTTAGATGATGAAAGCTTAGATGTGAATGTTCCTTCTATAAGATTGGTTGGTGTTGGAGGCGAGGAATGTGAAGAAGAAATTCCTATTGCTACTAGTGTTCCTCCTTCGAGTATGCCGAGTAGCATTCCTCCTGTGACCGTGCCTAGGAAGAGTAGCATTGCTTATACTACTATGCAGAGTGGCATTCCTCGTGCAGCTAGGCCTATTAGCATTCCTCTGGTGAGTACGCCGAGTCGCATTCCTAGTACCGGGTTCATGGCTGATGCACGGAAAAGAAGTGCCACTCAAGTGCCACTTCCAGTTCCACTTACTTATCAAAGGAAAACTCAAAAGAATCATGGTAAGTACATTCTATTTGACATTATTAGCCTATTTTTATTTTTAATGTCTTGTTTCATACAAAGTTGGTAACTTTGTGCATAATTGGTGTATATCTAGGTGATATTGGAAGTGGATCTCACAATGCAGTTGATAGGGGCAAGGGCCACATTGAGGACACTCCACCTGTCTATGAAAATGATGATCAGAATGGTTTTGGACATGGAGATGAAGATGATGTTAGTAGCCGGGGAAGTTTTGGGGAGGGAGATGGCTTAAGTGAAGAATCTGCATTTGATGATGTGGAAGAGTAGATTTACATTCTAGAGTTTTATTTTGCAACTCAAATACTCTAATCTTTTTTGGATGTTTTATTCGATGACTAAGTTTAATGACCTTTTTGTTAAGAGTGAGTTACAAGAAGACACACATATACCCTTGCTAGGTTTTTGTTCTGGATTGAGAGCCGACATTAGGCATGGCATTATGCATGGGATACTTCCACACAATGTAGATATTATGCTATACATATATAACCTAGACTTAAATTTAGAATCCATGAGAGCTCCCATATACAAAAAGCCAACATTTAAAGCCAGAGATTAGTTTAAGCGGCTATGTGACAATATGACTAAATCACAAGTTAGTGCTGCTAAAGAGATAAAATGAAAATGTTAAGGTTGGAAAATTGTTACAATGAAAACCTTAAAGGATGTAATATTTCAAATGTTACAGCTTTGGTCATTTTGCTAGTCAATGCCCTGATAGAAGCCTACTTGTAGAAGAGATCAATAATGTGGATTATTAATTGAAGAAGAATATATTCCTAATGATACAGATGGTGATGATGTAAAAGAATCTAGTGCCTAATTATAAGTCATTAGCTGTCTAGTTACTACACCTAGGCGTAAGGTTGATTGACAAATAACTATTGTTTTCTTTACCTACGTCAAAATTAGGGATATATCGCTCAAAATGACAATTGACGGAGGTAGTTGTACTAATTTAGTCGCCAAATTAGCTATTGAAAAGACAAAACTAAATGATGAACCTCATCCATGGCCATTTTAATTACATGTGTTGATAACTCGCATTTTGTTATCTAACATTGTTTAGTGCATATCCAGTTTTCGAGCTATCACAATAGCATCTGGTGTGATGTTATACGTGTTGAGTATTGATTCTCCTGATTTGATTTTGATGATGAACAAACATAAATTTCGGGTACTAATTCTCTTTGAGCGCAGTTATGAAGATCGTCGCCAAATTACTTTGTAGATCTCAAGCGACGTCTCAAGACTTTTTTATAGCGCGTGATCGTTGTGCCTGAAGCTTCGTTGAAGCTCAAGGAGTTGTTAATGAAGTCAAGAGATTCGGACTCATCATGTTGAAGCTTTGAAGACGGTTTGTCATGTTTATTTATATTGTCTTCTAGCTTCGTTTCATAGAATGTTAAGCCTTGAGTCTTACTAGCTTATTTATCCTCATATCTATCTTAACTTATCACTAAGAATACCCTAGAAGCCATTAGACAGGGTTCATTGCTTATCGTCCTTGATTTGGCTTTCTTGTGCATCTTAGTTGGTTCAAGAAGAATAATTAATCGATTAAAAGTCAATCTAATCGGTTAGGAAGTCTTCTTGAACCGACTAGTCTTCTTTGAGAATTTTGGCCTATTCACTGTTGACCAATTAGTCGGTCCAAGAAGGTTCACCACCGACTAGTTGTCAAATTAGTCGGTTCGTTTTTCTTCTTATACCGACTAGTTTACCTTTCTTATTTACTCAATTCTCTATCAACCATCTAGTCGGTCCAAGAAGGTTCATCGACCGACTAGTTCATCTACTACTCGGTCAGTAATCCTTCTTAGACCGATTAAGCTGCTTTAATTTTCCAGCCGTTGGAGATTTTATTTCCACGATTTTTCTTGATTTGTTTTGATTATTTCCATATATGTTTGATACGTTTCAAACATGGAAATTTCTCTAATATGAGAGAGGTTTTAGATCTATTTTTAGATCTATCGATTATCAATTTTTCTAAGCGCGCTCTCTCTCGAAAATCTCTCTGCTTTGTAACCTAATTTCTCAAAGAGATTTTCAGCTGGTGTGCGTTCATACTCTTGAAAGGTTGAATCACGATCATCATCATCATCCTAGCCATCTTCCTCTGTCCATCTTGGTGGCGCTAGGGTTTCTCATTGCCATAAATTCGTAAGTATTTCTCAAGGTATAGTAATTTGTGGTGAGTTCTGTTTATTTCATTTAACTCTTTATTATAAGTTTGCTCTCGGGTTGTGAGAGAAGTTCGTGATCCCGGTTTGTGGGAGTCACGATTCGTTTGTTGTATTGTTTAATCTTGTAGTAGTTGCTACAAGAAGTTGTTAGTGAAAACTTGAGTTAGTGGATTCTAACTCAAGTAGCCGGAAGGGATCTGGGTGTCTAGGACGTAGGATCACCGGGAACAAGTCGGAGAGACTTGGATAGATCCGAACCCATCATATCTATTGTTTGCGTTGTGTTATTCTTGTTCTTATTTATTCCGCATAGTTGTTTGTGAGTGCAAAATAATTAGGAATTATACTCTTGATTATTTTAAAGTACTATTCACCCCCCTCTAGTACTTGTGCAGTAGCTTCCATGGCATTACAATACGTATAGATACTACACATATTTTGTTAGGTAGGCGTTGGTTGTATGACTTAAATGTTACACATTCTGGGAGATCGAACACATACACATTTATATTTGGAGTAAAGAAAATTGGGTTGACCCTTTGTAGACCCAAGAGCATAATTAAAAATCAAAAGAATGTGTTAATCCTTAATAAGCCATTAACTCATATATCTTATTATGTATATCCCAGTTCCTTAGAGTTAGGCTTTGACATTATTTCTAATGCATTTTATGAGCATTTTGCATATGATTTGATTTCTTTGCTTCTCGAGACTTATGAAATTTTTGTCATTAACAATGATACTCATAAGTTTGCTGCAGAATCAAAGAGAAATTTATAGAAATTTGCAGTTATGGATGACAAGATGATTCGAGTTTACCCAGAGAAGTCGTAGTAGAACTAATGAGGAGGTTTTGCACACATCATATAGGTTCTTGACGGGCTTTTCTGAGTGATGATCCTGATTTGACTGAGTCAAGTATTTTACAGAAGTTTGAAGAGATTGAGTATCGCGAGTTTGTTATCTCAGATCCTCCACGTCTTATCAACAAGAATGTTCAATATGCTTTCACTTCTTTTGCTATTTGTGAGAATTCTTCAAAAGATATTCATCTGCAGATTTACATGTTATAAGGGACTGTTGATTTCTGCTCAGTTATGTTATTCATATCGACGTTCATCAGGTGGTGAAGTTCTCAAGCCGGAAGAATGATAGCGGTCGGACTTAAATTTGAGATGGAGTCGTTTATTTTAAAGATTGTATATATGAGATGAAAATAGAGTTTGAGTTGTTTGCGTCTTCTAATTGTTTTGAGTCTTTTAGTTATTTTTATTTAATATAGCGTTTGAGTCCATCTTTTATTTATTTTGAGTTTTGTTTTATTTTTAGAGTTTTAGTCTTACATTGGACGTGGGTTTTGAAGCTTTAGAGTTTTTGTCTTACATTGAATGTGGGTTTTGAAGCCCAAGTTATAAGCGTATATAAAGGCTACACACTTATTTATTTTTATGAATAGATCTATGAAGAAAAGAAATTTGGTATAAACTTTTAGTTTTTTCCCCATAAAATCAAATTTTTGCATTAGTGTGCGTGAGAATGGGCTTGGTTGTATAGGCGAGAGGTTCAAAAAATCTCCACATGTGAGGTGTTTAAGTCGGTAATCGTGAGATTTTCAGGGTTCAAGGCCCGAAAAGTTGCCAACTTTCGAGCGTTGTTCTTCTCCAAAACCCTACCACATCTCTTTCCGCTTCAGTCATGTGTAGATGAAGTATTGGTTGCAGAGGAAGAATGTTAATGACCTGTATTGTATTCTTTTTTAGGTGTATGATTAAGAAATGCTATTTTTGTTTAGTGAACCCTTTGTGAGATATTATTTTATTAGAATTGTGACCGAATTAAAATATTAGACTAGAGTTGAGTTCAACAATTCACTAAACTATATAATATGAATTACAAGTATAACTCAATTCCAACTCATAAAATCTTTGATGACATAAACATGAACTCAACCCAATCCAAGCCTGTATGAGCCTCTATTGGTCGAGCTCGAACATGGGCTGAATAGCTCGTGGGCTGAATCGAGCCTAGTAATGCTCAAGCTTGTTCATTTGTTTGAGCAAGCTCAGAATTCTGTTCAAGCTTGGTTTGTTTAGGTCATCGAATGAGTCTAAACGAGCATTTATTCAGTTGATCTCAAGCCTGCTGGCAGCCCTAGACTTGATGTGCCTATTAGATTATTTCCCCATTGTTGTGATGTCACTTGAAGAAAATTAAAACGTCTACCTACTCATGCAGATATAAAGCGCAATATGCTTTTTAAAAAAACAGAAAAAAAAAGTAATGAGTAAGCTACTTGAAAGTTTGTAAAGGTTTAATCAATTACCCAACCAGCTGCATTCAGCCTTGTGTGTGTTCAAGGATCATTTTGATATGTTCAGTTTGATGAGAGTCAACAATGGCATGCTAATTTGCATTGATATTAAACTTATGTTACTTCAGCAATTAGAATAGAACATAAAACCGGTGTGCTGCTTTCCAACAACCAAGGATCTTTGGGCTGAGTTTAAATAGCACCGCAACTACAGTATTGATTAACGAAATAAATCTTGAGTGGCATGTGTTTGGTTATTCATTGCAAGGAGATTTCTTTGTGACTAGGGGTTGAAACTAAGACCAAGCTGTGATTGAAATTAGCTTGTAGCGTTTCAACACGAACTTGAACAGAGTTTGGTCGAACATCCTTGGCTATATCAGCCGTCTAGTTGAGACACTGGGACAGTCTGAGAGTGGATTCCAGCACTGAGTGCACTATAGAGGAGGTTCTAAATGCAGGGATCTTTCACCATCTCCCGGCATATTCTTGCCAGACAGTTCGCTATGTTTTTCATTGAAGTTCATGGTCCTCGGCGATCTCATCCTAAAGATTTGTTTTATGAACAGCGGAAAGAATCTCTAAAGAGAGAGTGGCTAGAAAATTGATTTGTGATGTAGGTATAGTTAAACTTCATTACAACACCAATAACAAACACCATATTGCTGTCCTGTCTTTCCATGTTCAGTTCAATTTTAAAAAAATCACTTCATGATCCTTGCCAGTTGGTTTCTTCCGTGTTCAAGTTTTCATTAAAATCAAGTTTTGCTCTAACTGATTCAATCTTATATATTGCAGGAATACCGCGTATCTTTACAGACAAAGATCATGCGGAAGTTTCTACCCTCTTATCACAATTCGCAGGTGAAGACGATGCATGTTTCAGGGATTACATTGCAACTTCAAGGATTAATATCAACATACGACAGGTCAATTAAACAACGTTTTCCCCGCAAATTCTTTGAAGATAGCTATCAGCATCAAACATTACTTCACGTAAGATTTGTTGACGAGAATAGCAGTAGGGTTGCTTTTGTAAGAGATTTATTGCTGATGACCCAACTATGAGTTCTGATCAACTGCTATGGTTGGAACTGGTTTCGGCAAGCCTGGCAAGTAATCTCAATGCATGCAGAGCTGATCCTTCTCGATGCTGTCACCTTCATCCTCTCCACCTTCTCCATGTCTTCTCGAGCTCGCTCCCATATCATTCGAGCCCGCGAGAATTCCTTCTCAGCGAGCTCAAGCTCCCGCCTCGTCAGCTCCCTCACTCGTTCGGCATAAGCTTTCTCAACCGCAGCAAGACGGATCTGTTCGGCATTATGTCGCTTCAGGACCTGAATTCTTCTCTTGTTTCTCTCAGCCTCATCGTTGCTGGGAGATTGTTGCGACTGCCCGATGCTTATAGATAGGCTCAGGTCAAGATCTGTCGATGTTGCCGAGGGCTTAAATGCCCGGTAAGAGACTCGCGTGAGGGGCGATGGCGAGTCAAGAAGCTGGAGTTCTTCTCCATAAACATTCTCCATGTTTAAAAGAATATTTGCCAAAGTGAGATGGATGTAGGCTCCAAGAATGACTCTATATATTGAAATATGCTTGCAGTGGAATTACCAGAATGTCCTCGGCTTGTTACGGAAAGAAAATGCTTTCATGCAGCAAATGTCTGAAAGTAAGTTTGTACCTGGGTATAGAGTTTTGTATCGATTAATCAAAAGCCCAGTTGCATGCAAGTAGCCAAATGTTTTAAGTCTCGGGTGCCCAGATGGGGATTCAACCTTTTTACATGCTGATTTGAGTCATCTTAGGCTGGCATTGTCTTTCGCTTTTAGCTCTTCTTTCGGTTCCACGCATTGTGTCGAGTTGAAGTGATGATTGATCTGTTAACTTTGTGCATGTGGGGGCTAGAGAGAGAGAGAGAGAGAGAGAGAGAGAGAGAGAGAGAGAGAGTACTGGAGATGCATCAGCTGAGAGAGGCTGAATTAGAGATAAGTGAGAGACTTTGTGGTAGGCCTGGATTGTTGGTCCCTGTACCCAAAAGCAGTGGCATTTCAGCATATGATGCCATCAAAGTGTAGCTACAGTTGATATTGATTTTTATCCTTTTGCCCCTAGGGTTTTAGAGCATAGATCTTGTTCATGAAAACTTGTGGATTCGCTTGATTGGATTTCGGGTGTCATGTTGCTTGTTGTTATTCGCCAAAGGCTATGACTCTGTGCACCTTAAAATGAGCTGATTGTTTAAATGATAGAAGGGGGAGTTGCACTTTTAAGGTTTTTACTTTTTTTTAGTAAGATTCACCTCTATGCACTTCATTTTGATGTGCATAGAGCAATTCTCTTCGCCAAATCATCATCTTCTTGGGATCAGATCATTGTATGCGAAAGCCTGCTGGTTTCACTGCACGGAAAGCTAAAAGCTATTAAACTCTCGTTTTGGAACAAACCTACTTGTTTAAGTTTCTGACTTTCAACCCCATCTTCTTAATGAACTAGAAGCAAGCGAGCATGAATAAGATTATGTTGGGCTCTAGATTACTCTAGTTTCGCAATTTGTGGTTATGTTGCAGGACATGCACAGGCTAGCAAGAACTCACTAGATGTGCGTTCAATTCTTTATTTTGTATGCACGCTCGGACGATTGCCATAGCAACTTGATCTTAGCACCATACATCACAAAAAGAAGAGGGGGGAACAAAAGCTGAGTATTTCTGGAAGGCAAAGAACCCGCAGTGATATAACCTTTCTATTGATTTAGAAATAAATCCTTTGTCAGCCATAAGTTTCAAAATAGAAATATCCAAATTTTGGGAACCGTAATTAGAATTTTCCAAAAAAAAAATGAAATATGAATTTGAGTGCCAAGTGATAGGTGTTCAAAGTCAATGGACCGCCTTGCGGCTCGCTTTGGGAGTAGTATTTTCTCGCCAATGATTTGAAACCCTACCACGTATCTCTCACTTCCCATACCAAATCATCATAATACACATTCCTTGCATTAGAAAATCTATTACATAAATGAGAACTTTGTCCTAGGTGGCTGTGTTTGTCTCATATGGCATGTTTGTCTCATCTGGCAGTATAACATCACTACATGTGATGCCATTATCATCTCAAACACTCAAAAATAACCCCAAAATGATCCAAAAACACACACATTCAAGCTCAAGCAACACCAAAAGAACAAACCCAACTTCACACATTCCATCGAAAAACCTCAAAAACCCCAAGCCAATATCCACACGCACACCCACTCTTCCCATTTGAACCGGTTTGGGTCCCGCGTCCTTATTGTGCATGTGTTCTTTTGGGTGCACGTGCACTTTGTGCACGTGTTATTTCTAGCATATTATACAATTGAGAGATGTTGATGTGATTCTCATTTGGCATTCAAAGGGGAGTGCCACATGGGATGCCACAACAAATCTCAAAGAAAACACCCCCTAAGTCCCATTATTTACATGTTTGCCATTGCCCTTCCATGACCAAAAAAAACCCTCCATCTTCCACATATTTATGAGTTTGCCATTATTATTTTTTCTCTTTGACCCCCAAACGTTTTTTGCACTTTAACCCACGCTTTTTTCCCTTTTGCCCCCAGACGATACACACACGTATACACACACTTTTCTCTCCGTTTCATCTGTGCACGAGCCACATATCTTATATGCGGGTTTTTTCTTTGATCCCGTGCACTGCATGGATTATTTCTAGTATATAAACAAATAAAAGATTCTTTGATTTATTGAAATTAATTACAATTACAATATTAATGGATAATAGATAGCACTTGATCATTTTGCTAGGTACGGATGATGTGGTGACTTTTAATTTGCCGGAGAAAAATAAAGTAAAATACAACCCACGTAGTTTACTTTCTATCGGTCAATGAGAGGTCGGCAAGTCAACTATATGTGCACAGGTTATTTCTAGTACATAAACAAATAAAATATTCTTTGATTTATTGAAATTAATTTACAATTAAAATATTAATGGACAATATATATTACTCTATCATTTTGATAGTTACAGCTGACGTGGTGGATTTTTATTGGCGGGAGAAAAAATAAAGTAAAATAAAGCTAGCATGGTTTACTTTCTATCGATTAATCAGAATGGGTTAGTCAACTATTACCAAATAATCACTACACTGCAATGTGGGGGCACTGGCCTCCACCTAATTGTGAAAAATATGTATATATGCATGCATAGTTGTGTGTGTGTGTGTGCATGTACGTATGTATGTATATGTATTAGGCCCCCACTGAAAATGTATATGTACTGTGACCCCACCCAATCGATGGCCCGGTTCTGCCAATGACTACAATACAAATAATATACCATGTTATTATTGTTGAGTGATTCCTTGTGTTAGAACTTAAGTTAGAAGACCGAGTGACCCGTCCTAAACATATTAATTTGCTAAGCACATTACATTTTTTTTAAATTGCTAAAACACATGATATTTTTTTAAAAAAATTTTGTTTTATCCATCTCTTCCTCAACCTCTCTATCAACCTCTCTCCTACTCCTCAGTACCTCCTCCTCCACTCTCCCTCATTCATCTCATCTGTCGCATCCAGCTACTCTTGTTCCTCCTCCTCCTCCCTTTGCAATGAAACCCAACAAATCTTTTTAAAAATCAATTAAACCCTATTAAACCCAAATGAACAGGAAACCCAACAAAAATTAATTAAGATTAATTAAACTTTGAAAAATTGACGCGCTCGAACTTTCAATGCTGAACGTCATATGTGGCACTCGGGCCTATATCCACGTACCCCATATAAGATGCTCAGGCATATTGGCCTAAGAGCCACACAATATTTTTACAAAAAATTCAAAATTGTTGCTCGGGTTTTCAAACTCAAGCAATGAAAGTGCTGATCGTTCCTATAAGCCCGAGAGCCTCATTGGTTGCTCAGGTTTTGACAATTTTTGAACTATTTTAAGACATCAAGCGACGCAGATGAAGGGGATGAGCAGAGGGGATGACAATGTTACTTTAAGGAGGGAGTAGAACATTAGGACAATGGTAAACTTGTTAATAAAATGCAATACCTTTAGCATAGTGTGTGGTGTGAATAGCAGAACTCCAGTGATTAAATCAATGTACGACAGTGTAATAAAAAATGAGGACGGGTGGTCTTTCTATCACATGGGAAAAGGAAATTGATCCATTATTGCAAGTGGAATGAGCCACCCTTTCCTTGTAGCATTCATGCAGCCATGCATGCATCCTCCTCTCCAAACACTTTCTGCCGACTGCGGCAACCATATCCTTTTCCTCTGATTTCCAAGATCTCCCACCATAACATGATCAGGTTATCCATCCGCAGGGTTTAAAAAATTTACAGAAAAAAGTTTTTAAAAAAAATCAAAAGGCAAAAAAGGCTGCAACTTTCCATGCCCTGCCCCCTTGCACATCTCCTTTGGCCTCAAATCAAATCTCCACCCAACTTATGGATAGATATAGTATTGTACATGTTACCCAAGAACCCAAAACCACAATTCAATCGTAAATGCTTTGTCTATAACCGAACCTAATCCAACACTAATCGGAAAGAAAGAGATTTTAATCAAACCCTGAGTCCGAATCTGAATCGGATCGTACATGAATCTGATCCGAATCCAACCCGTTTGCACTATTAGGTTGGTGGGTAGGTTGATGTGTACAGGGGAAAAGTCTCAATGAGCATGTGATCTCACCCTCCCCCATCCTTTTTTGGACAATGATTTCATTATCATTGTCTCCCACTAACGCTTACACAGGCAACTCCAATTCAAAATCTTGGCCCCCCCATTTCATTTGGAAGCTTTTTCCAAAGTGGAAGATTTCGTGTTAAGACATGCAGCCATCCGGTGGTCCTTTGAGCACATCATGTATGAAAGCACTGTGACAATTGCTTGTCAATAGAAATGTTTGCCTGCTTTCTTTGTTAAGATAAAAACTCTCAGAGATTTCTTTTTTGATATGGGGACAATCCAACAAACAATACAGGACTAAAATCTTCAAAAAGCAAGCCAATAATAGCTAGGTTGAAAACTTGATATATCAAATTAAAATGGGTGGAGCCTTGGAGAGATCTAGAGAATTATTTTGATGATTCCCATTTTGCCCTGTTGTCACCATAGCAGATTCACTACAATTTCGATGAAATTTAAGCTCATGTAATCAAAAAAATCATCTCACCCTACCAGCCCTTCAGCAGGCAAAGCATCCTTGATTTTAAAGAATGTCACGGAAACTTCGCTGTTTCCCATAGGCGGCATCCATACTAAGAAATTGAGTGCAACACTCTTCGTTAAAATGCCCAATAAACAAAATCATAGTCATTGATGTTCACCAACTGGATGATGTATCGAGCTGAAAGAAATTAAGGTTATTGATTTTACCTCATGATACGAGCAAATAAGCTGAATTTTGATCAAATAGAAAGATACCAAGATAGCAATGCACAAGGTCTTACCTAGTTGTCATATTTGCAACAGTAGTGACCAGTAATGATTTGGTACAGTAATTGGAGGCAGAAAAATAACAACAATCCTCTTTGGTCTCTAATCATAAAGCAGAACATAACTCAAGATGGTATGTAGACACACGTTTACATATAACATATATGCCAATTTGCACAAAATTACATTATACAAATATCATCAAAGCCTCGATTCTTTAGAAAATATGTGCATGGATTAGAGACCAGATGGACATGGATGCACCGACTGACTGCATTAGTTTTTCACGTTGCTGTTCTTCCCCTCACAATATCGTGGATTTGATCCATAGTTAGGAATGCAGCATTGTTATCAAAGTTAGCGCCCTCCAGCTGTTTGTGAAGCTGCGTGAGAACAAATTTTAAAGAAATAATCATCTACAAAAACCCAGCTCATCAGCGGATCAAGCACATGCATAAGCAAAACAAAGTCTGCCACCTAGCCAAAAAATTTCAATTTTACACAGGAATGATGAAGAGAAATAATGCTCAAATTATAACAAAAGAAATCCAACCGCTGAAACCATCCTAACATTTTGATTGGTTTAGGTTTTTATCTACGAATAAAATGAAGACTATGAATCTATCTATAGATTTCTAATGATGGAGATGCTAATTGGAAGTCGTCTACGAGTATTGTGGCATATTATGCAGTACATCCTTCATAAATCGTTTATCATGTTTTCCCAATTGCGGTGGTGTTGCTGCTGTCAATTATTGTTTTGTTTAAAATGGAGACCAAAATCATGACAAGTGGTGGGAATATGGCTTTGAACTAAAACCCCTCCAGATTATAAAAACACTGCCTACCAGCTATGCCTAACAAGAACTAGTATAACGTAAGAAGGAATCAATGCTCCATGGTAAATCATAACCTATTTAGTTGCCGACTGATGTGGGCGCACCCATAGCCGCAACTCCCCCAACCACTCCGCATCCCCTCAAGCCGCGGGTCCCCCATGGATGACTTACTTTCGGCGCAGGAGACGTGGGGACATAGCTTAGTGGGTCAATGGGTATTCTAGTCTTTTCAGACTAGATTCGTATTCCTCTTTTCTATTTAACCGTCTTTTGTTATTTTCATGCTTATTTTGTGAAGTACATGTAGGCATCTTTTGTGAAGGTGTTTAGGTTTTTATCCGTCCATTAAAAGCTTGGAGAGAGAGTTTCCTCTCGAAAGAGACTCAATTATCAACCCTAGTTCTTTGTTCTTCCAATATTTCTTATAAAAATTCCACCTTTTTATATTTTTCCACTTTAAATCGCTGGTTTGATTGTACGATCAATCGGATCGTATCAAATTGGTATCAGAGCACAAGATCCGATGGCGCCAGAGACGAGATCCGACGAGAAGATCCAAGGTTTGCGTGAGTAGATCCAAGGAGAATTGAAAACGATGAACGAGAAGATGGATAAGCTGTTCATGGATTTCGCTCACACAGAAGAAGATACGCAGAACGACATGCGCACGATGAGAGAAGAGATGGGTCAAATCAGCAAATTTTTACAAACCCTAACTGTAGAAAAAGAGAAGAAAGGGAATAAGATTCAAGGAGAACCCGTGGAAGAGATCGATGATGATTCCGATCCAAAACTTCAACAACAAAGGACCAAAGAGGCAAAGATCGTGGCGATATTTCCGGGATTTTTCACAACGAAGAAAGGAGATGACGACGTTGAATCGGCAATCACCGGGCACCTAGGGGCTCGACCTAGGGCGGCGAACCACCCCGGAGCCCCGAGATCATCGGTGGGCCCAAAGCGGGGTCGGGTAGCACCCGGAAGGGCGGCACAGGGCTGCAACTGCAGTAGGGCCACGTCGCGGCCCTGCTGCTGAATCAAACAGGGGCACCTGCCCCTATTTTCCAGCAAACAGGGGCAGAGGCCCCTGTCTGTCAGCAAACATGGGCGGCGGCCCCTGCCTGTCAGCAAACATGGGCGTCGGCTCCTGTTTTCAACCAAACAGGGGCGACCGCCCCTGTTTTTGGCCGACAGGGCTGGGGGACCCAGTCCCAGGCCCCGAGGGCCCCGATGGGGTGTTTTGGGGGCGGGCCGGGTCACCGAGGGTTTCTACGCCTACCATGGACCCCGGGAGGCTTTAGAGGCTTCCCCGATCGCGGACAAGGCTTTGGAGGGCAGTTTGGGGGCCGCACAGCTCCTCCGCAACGACCACCGGAGTTTCCCGATTTCTATCACGACGTAGAGGCCCTGGAGAGACCTCAGTGGCCAGAGGAGTATTCGGGTGGAGGAGGCGGTGACCGGGGTGGTTGGGGAGCAGAAGGAGGAGCCCATGGTGACATAAATGCAGATCGTAGGCTGAAGAAGCTTCAGATGCCTGTGTTTGAAGGACACGATCCTGACGGGTGGATTTACAGGGCAGAGCGGTACTTTCAGGTGATGGAGCTCACCGAGGAGGAGGTTATGCACGCGATCGGCATTTACTTTGAGGGTGAGGCGTTGGCATGGTACCGGTGGAAGATGGCGAGGAGCCCATTCCGATCTTGGTCTGAGTTATCGGCCTATTTGTTGGACCGCTTTCAGGAGACGCCATGTGGAGATTTCTATGAGCAGCTGGCCGTACTTAGACAGGAGGCGACGGTGCGGGATTATATTCGAAAGTTTGAGCTACTATCAGGCAGAGTGCATGGGATCACCGAGGAGTTTGATGGGACAGTTCATGAAGGGGTTGAAGCCATCAGTTAGAGCGGAGCTGAGGATACAGAGTCCCGGAAACTTAGAGGACCTGATTCGTCTCGCGCAGAAGGCAGAGGAGAAGCAGGCTGAGGAGAGGCGGACACGCGGGGCTTGGGGAAGACAAAACCCTTGCCCAGTGCCAACAGCAGCACAGAAGGCTCCCACGGGAGCAACCAACCACCGTGGAGATGCTCGCCCAGCGACCCTAGGGAGATGGATGACAGAGGCAAAGATGAGGGAGAAGCGCGCCAAGGGGCTGTGTTTTCACTGTGACGAGAAGTTTACGCCCGGTCACCGATGTGCGAGTCGCCTACTGCAGATCACTATCGTACCCGACGAGGAGGGCTATGTGGCCGAGGATGAGTACGTGGCTGAGGAGTTTCTGGCCAATGAGGTGGAGGTGGAGGGGCACTCTTACCTTGATATGGCAGAGGTATCCCTGAACTCTATGGTAGGATTCACCCCGAATCATACCATGAAGCTGACAGTGCAGTTGGCAGAGCAGTCGGTGACAGTCCTTATTGATAGTGGGACAACCCACAATTTCATCTCAGGGCGGATAGTGGAGCGCCATGGACTACAGCTGAGCACACTGGAGAAGTTCACATTATTGCTGGGTACGAGAAAGATGGCGGAGAGTAAGGGAATATGCAAGGGGGTATGCTTGACGTTACATGGGATCCAGGTGGTGGATGATTTCTTGCCTTTGGAGTTGGAAAATGTAGACATCATTCTCGGGGTGCAGTGGCTGAAGAATCTGGGTGAAGTGAAGGTGAACTGGAAGTTTTTGCGGATGGAGTTACAGGAGGGTGACCGTACACTGGTTCTCACCGAGGACCCCACCATATGCTTCTCACCGATGGCCTTTAAGGCCATCACCCAAGCCTTGCAGCAGGACGGCGAGGGATTTTTGGTGGAGTACCAGGGGAGGCCGACAGAGGAGGATCACCAGGAGGAGGTTCCAGATGCGGTGGAGCACGTGTTAGAGCAGTATCAGAAAATCTTCCAGACTCCACAGAGACTACCCCCAGCGAGAGGACATGAGCACGCGATAGTGTTGCATGAGGGAGTAGCGCCAGTCAGTGTACGGCCGTACAGATATGTGCAAAAGGATGAGATCGAGCGGATGGTCAGGGAGATGTTGCAGGCTGGGGTGATCCAACCCAGTGTGAGTACTTTTTCGAGCCCGATGTTGCTGGTTAAGAAGACGGACGGGAGTTGGCGGTTTTGCGTCGATTACATAGCACTGAATAAGGAAACTATCCCCGATAAGTTTCCTATTCCAGTGATTGACAAGCTGTTAGATGAGCTGCATGGAGCGAGGGTCTTTTCGAAGATTGATTTGAAGGCATGCTACCACCAGATCCTGATGAGGCCGGAAGACGTGCCAAAGACGGATTTTCGCACCCACGAGGGACACTACGAGTTCCTCGTCATGCCTTTTGGTTTGACGAATGCTCCATTTACATTCCAGGTCTTGATGAACAAGGTTATCCAGCCGTTCCTGAGGAGGTTCATATTAGTCTTTTTTGACGATATTCTTGTCTATAGCAGGACAATGGAGGAGCACGTGGGCCACTTGGAGGTGGTATTCCGGGAGTTGTTGGCACATCAGCTGTTTGCTAACAGGAAGAAGTGCAATTTTGGACAGACGCAGATTGAGTATCATGTGGTGTCGGCGGCAGGGGTAGCAGCAGACAGGTCGAAGATTGAGGCGATGTTAGACTGGCCAGTACCTACGACTCTACGGGCACTTCGCAGGTTCCTTGGGCTGACGGGCTATTACCGAAAGTTCGTTAAGGGGTACAGTACCATATCGTGGCCTCTTACCGAACAGTTGAGGAAGGATGGTTTCCATTGGGGGGAGAAGCGACCAATGCGTTTCAGGCCTTGAAGGTTGCGATGACTTCGGCACCGGTTATAGCTCTACCGGATTTCAGTGTACCATTTGTAGTCGGGTTATGGCTTGGGAGCGGTATTGATGCAGATGGGACGGCCGGTAGCTTACTTCAGTCAGGTGCTGTCATCCAGAGCACGACTGAAGTTTGTGTATGAGAGGAAACTTATGGCTTTTGCCTTGGCAGTGCAGAAATGGAGGCCGTATCTGTTGGGGAGGGACTTCGTGGTCAGGACAGACCAACGTAGTCTCAAGTATTTATTGGAGCAGCGATTGATCATAGAAAAGCATCAAAGGTGGATGTCCAAGCTAGTGGGATACCTGTTTGCTATTGAGTACAGGCTGTGGGGGGAGAATAAGGCTGTAGATACCTTGTAACGCAAAGAGGAGTGCGTTAGCGTGAGAGCTCTATCTTTGCATGTGGTTAGAGTGCGAGCCGATGTTATAGGAGGCGGATGCCGATTCCGAGTTGAGGCAGATTAGAGACTCACTGCAGAGCGGAGCAGGGGGGCCGAAGGGGTACTCGATGGAGGGACAGAGGCTACTGTACCAGGGGAGGTTGGTGTTGCCACGGACATCCACTTTCATTCGGTATTGTTTCAAAAGTTTCATAGTTCGGGGGTGGGTGGCCACTCAGGGGTGCAGCAGACCTATATAAGGATGGCTCGGGAGGTGTACTGGCCCGGGATGCGAAAGGTGATAGCTCGTTTGGTAGCTGCTTGTGACGTCTGCCAGCGTCATAAGTACATGGACATAGCACCGGCAGGGTTATTGCAGCCGCTGG
This sequence comes from Scilla litardierei, assembly GCA_030789695.1. Classification (NCBI taxonomy): domain Eukaryota; kingdom Viridiplantae; phylum Streptophyta; class Magnoliopsida; order Asparagales; family Asparagaceae; genus Scilla; species Scilla litardierei. The sequence continues at coordinate 116,228,140 of CM061130.1, forward strand.
TCTTGCCTGAGCAGGTGTGGGAAGAGGTCACGATGGACTTCATCAATGGGCTGCCGAGGTCGGATGGATTCACGGTAATATTTGTGGTGGTGGATAGGCTGAGTAAGTATGCTCATTTCATCCCTCTGAAGCATCCATACACAGCAGTTTCGGTGGCGACCGCGTTCACTCTGGAGGTGATACGATTGCATGAAGTACTGGCGTCTATCATTTCTGACAGAGACCATGTCTTCATGAGTGGGTTTTGGAAGGAGCTATTCAGGGTCCAGGGGACAGTGTTGAAGAAGAGTACGGCATATCATCCTCAGACGGATGGCCAGACAGAGATAGTGAACCGCAGCACAGAGACATATCTGCGGTGTTTTGCTTCAGAGACACCCCATCAGTGGCACAGATGGTTAGCATGGGCAGAGTACTGGTACAACACTTCGTACCATTCGACAGCATGTACGACACCTTTTTGGGTTTTGTACGGGCGCGATCCACCCTCTTTGCTTCGTTTTGGGGACAGACAGACCCCGGTGTCACAGATGGAGGAGTACAGTGGGAGGGGGATAGTTTGTTGGAGGAGCTGAAGAAACATCTACTGAGGGCACAACAAGTGATGAAGGCTAGAGCTGATGGACACCGTCGGAATGTGCACTTCCAGGAGGGGGATATGGTGTACCTGAAGCTGAGGCCCTACAGGCAGAAGTCATTAGTGAGGAGGCGGAATGAGAAGCTAGCGGCCCGGTACTACGGACCCTTTAAGATAGAGGCCACGATTGGTCAGGTTGCATACATGTTGCGACTACCAACTACAGCGACGATCCACCCGGTATTTCATGTGTCCCAATTGCGGAGAGCCATTGGGGAGCAGACAGCATCTTCCACACTGCCACCTACATTGCTGAGGACATGGAGGTGATGTTGGAGCCGTTGGATGTCCGGAAAGTTCGACAGGGTCATGGCCGACGCAAGGAGGTGCTGATACATTGGGCAGGTTCACCAGACTGCGATGCTACATGGGAGGCGTACGACGTGGTCCAGGAGCAGTATCCAGACTTCCACCTTGAGGATAAGGTGGCTCTTTTAGAGGGGTATTGATGCGGGCGCACCCATAGCCACAACTCCCCCAACCGCACCCGCATCCCCTCAAGCCGCGGGTCCCCCATGGACGACTTACTTTCGGCGCAAGAGACGTGGGGACATGACTTAGTGGACCAAGGGGTATTCTAGTCTTTTCGGACTAAATTAGTAATTCCTCTTTTCTATTTATCTAGGGCTAGCCGTCTTTTGTTATTTTCATGCTTATTTTGTGAAGAACATTTATCCATCTTTTGTGAATGTGTTTAGGCTTTTATCCGTCCATTAAAAGCTTGGAGAGAGAGTTTTCTCTCGAAAGAGACTCAATTATCAACCCTAGTTCTTTGTTCTTCGCAATATTTCTTATAAAAATTCCACCTTTTTATATTTTTCCACTTTAAATCGCTGATTTGATTGTACGATCAACCGGATCGTATTACCGACACTCATTTTATGTTGATTAGTAATGTTTTCTGCACATGTAATAGTATGTAATGCTGATACTCTTTCTAAGTCTGAATTATGCTGCCAAATGCCAACCAAGGGGAAAGTGGGTAAGGTGTTCCTATGACAGGAGTGAGCACGGGAGTTAAAGGTGTGAGAAGTGCAAATAAAAGGAGTTTTCTCCCCACCTTGACGCTCAAAAATTTTAAAATTAAAAAAAGGTTCAAGCGACTATTTTTTATCTCCTATTTTTCTAACTTAAACCAAAACATTTTCAATTATTTTTCTGATGCAGCGCATCTCAAATCCAAGAATTCATTTTACTAGGATAGATTCATTGAACCTTTGCAGTAATACTTCATTAAAAAAACATTCACGGTAACTAGCAGTGATATTGACTGTAATCCTTGTTATTTTTTGCTCAAACAGAAAAGTAAGACGCCTTTTGAAATAGATGAGATACACAAATAGGAATAGCTTTGAGAAAAACATACTCCTGTCAATAACAAATAGATGGACTTACAGCCTCAAGAATTGCAGATTGGTCAGCCAGGTGAAACTTGCGGATATACTTCAGCATTTCCAGTTGCTGCAATAAACACTTTTTAGTCCAAATTTTACATCATAAGTAAACACAACAGCTACAAAACCACCTGCTCTTGCAGTTTTTGCTGATTGTCCATCTTCTCTGAAAACTCGTCTGGCTCGAGTTCAGCTTCATCAATGGCCATTTCCTCCCTGTTTATTTTGCCAATGTCAATTGTCAAGTACTGAAATAGTACATCTACAAAGATATCACGTCTTTCCGATGACCTCGAAACACAGATTAAAAATAAATTATGATACGATTTGGTCTTTTGAAATAGCCTAGTATTTGTGCTCCTGTAAGATTATAAGGACAGTCAAAAATAAGCTCCGAGGCTGCATAGTTTTTTAGAGGAAATTACATTGAAACCACCTGATACGATTAGCACATACCGGATGAGGCGCGCGGGAGCAACTTCAGGGGCAAACTCGTAAATTCTGACTGTTGGGGTTTTTATGAAATTTTGAAGATTAGGAAGGCAAAGGAGGCATCGAAGGAATGCAACAAAGCTCCCAAGGAGACGACTGCGGGCCCCGGCGACCGCCAGGTCACCCGCGGCACCCTGGCGGTTCGCAAGGGGGCCGCGCGATGCCCTGGCGAGCCGCCAGGGAGCCACCGAGCCCTGACGAGCCCGCCAGGGCCCGCAAGGCCCTCCGACGAACCGCCAGGTCCCCGCGGGCAACTGGGCGGCCCCCCGGGGACAACCGGAGGGCCTGGCGGCCCGCCCAAGCCCCCGATGATAGGATATGTGCCACCGACCCCATCTTGAGCCACCAGCGGCCCATCGAGGTGGATTTGGACAGCACATGGGACCGACGAGAGGTTTGACGGGCATTGCGATGACTGGGAAGCTGATTTCTACGATGGAGGGCCTCAAGGGCGTGAGATGGAGCCTGGGGACTATGACAGTGACCACAAGGCTGATCGTTGGTACTACGGAGATGGAGGAACAAGGCTGATCGTTGGTACTACGGAGATGGAGGAGCTGATTGGGGAGGCGGCGTGAGGAACAGGAGAGACGAAGGCCCTTGATACATGATACCATGCCACCCTCCATATCGACGACATGATTATCAGCAGGTGAGAGGAGCTCCAGGAGGATTTTCTGCGAAAAACCGAGTCAGGAAGCTAAAGATGCACGTCTTCGAGGGAGAGGACCCAGATTTGTGGATGTACAGGGTCGAGAGATAATTTGAGGTATATATGATACATGAGGAGTGGCTTAGGGCCGTTGGGGTCTGCCTGGAAGGGGAAGCGTTGTCGTGGTATCGATGGACGCAACAAGACTAGCCTTTCCACACATGGGAGAAGTTCACTATGCTCTTGCTGGAGCGATTCGGGGAGACATAGGCAGGCACTGCTTTGAGAGGTTGTATGCTCTGAGGCATGATAAGACCATGAGGGATTACATCAAGAAGTTCGAAATGTTGGTTAGTCGGATCAGTAGTGTGTCAGGAGAGTCACTGAAAGGGAACTTCATGAATGGATTGAAGTCAACTATCGGATCAGAGCTGAGGTCACATAGGCCGACGAGTCTGCGAGATTGCTAAGCTTGGCGAGTATAGTGGAGGACAGGCTAGACTAGGAGAGGAAAGCCCACATGTCTTGGGGAGGATCCTCTTTTCGAGGGCAGGCACTTGTAGGAGGGCCGAAGGCAGCCACGAGAGGAGCATCAGCTGTGGAGACATGGTCCAACAGGGAGAAAGGGGCTGAGGCACGACCAAGGGTCAAATACGACGGATGGCTGAGGCCGAGATTCGGGAGAAGAAAGCCAATGGGCTGTGTTTCAAGTGTGATGAGAAGTTTTTTGATGGGCACCAGTATGGCAACGGTAAACTGCAGATACCGATGATGGCTGACGAGGAGGACAGAGAGGATGTGATAGAGTTAGAGGCTGACGAGGAGGATCAGTAGCACCCACACTTGGACCTGGCAGAGGTTTCTCTCAACTCTGTAGTGTGGTTCACTACGAACCACACCATGAAGTTAGTAGGACAGATTACAGAGCTAGAGGTGACAGTGTTAGTCGATAGTAGGACTACCCACAATTTCAGTTCCCACCAGTTGTCGGAGAGGCTGAGGCTGGAGATCAATGACATAGGCAGGTTTGGAGTGGTGTTGAGGACATGACAGGTGGCGCAGAGCAGTGGCATATGCCGGGGTTTGCTCCTTACGATCCAGGGGGTTCAGATCGTGGTTGATTTCCTTCCGTTGTAGCTGGGGAGTACAGATATAATCTTGGGGATGAAATGGTTGCAGACCCTCAGAGACACGAAGACCAATTGGGGGCTACTCAGGCTGGAGTATCAGGAGGGAAAGGACCGTAGTCTTGCAAGGGGATCCCAGTCTATGTCGTGCCCGAGTATCTTATAGAGCCATGACTAGAGCACTTCAGTCGACAGGAGGAGGATTCTTGGTGAAGTTTCATGGCATGTCATTAGAGGAAGACGGTACGTGAGGAGAGCATGAGTTGGCACCCGAGTTGAAAGAGCTGCTTAGCCAGTTTGAGGGGGGTTTCAGACCCCGCATGGTCTTCCACCTCTACGAGACCACGAGCACGCTATTGTCTTGAGAGAGGAGGTGTCCCTTATGAGTGTGCGACCATACTGATATCGTCAGGTGTAGAAGGATGAGATTGAGAGGATGGTGTGGAAGATGTTGTAGGCAGGGATGATCCAGCCGAGCGTGAGTCCATTTTCTAGCCCGGTCCTGCTCATGAAGAAGAAAGATGGCAGATGGTGTTTCTGTGTAGACTACCGGTTTCTGTGTAGACTATCGGGCCTTGAACAAAGAGACAGTGCCAGATAAATTTCCGATCCCGGTGATTGATGACTTGCTAGATGAGTTACATGGGGCCACAATATTTTTGAAGATGGTTTTGAAATCGGGGTACCACCAGATTCGAATGAGGACGGAGGATATTTCCAAGACGACGTTTAGGATGCATGAGGGACACTATGAGTTTCTGGTCATGCCGTTTGGATTGACGAATGCCCCTGCGACATTCCAGGTCTTGATGAACAAGGTCTCTGCCCCTACTTACGGAGGTTTGTGCTGGTCTTCTTTGATAACATACTTATTTACGGCCATACTTTGGAGGAGCATCTGGAGCATTTACAAGTGGTGTTGCAGGAGTTGCAGGAGCATCAGCTATATGCCAACAGAAAGAAGTGTCTCTTCGAGCAGGTGGAATATTTGGGACAAAGCAGCAGAGGGGGTGGCGGCAGATGGGTCAAAGATATCTACTATGTTGGAGTGGCCACGCCCCCGCGACACTGCGGGGCCTGCGGAGATTCCTAGGCTTGACGGGGTATTATCAGAATATTGTCCAGGGATACAGTACGATTGCTTGGCCTTTGACTAAGCAGTTGAAGAAGGACAGCTTCCATTGGGAAGAGGCGGCGGCTAGTGCATTTGAGGCACTGAAGCAGGCTATGACGACCGTGCACGTGCTAGCCTTGCTTGATTTTAGCAGACCATTTGTGGTGGAGACAGATGCGTTAGGATATGGGTTGGGACGGTTCTTATGCGGGATCAGCGGCCGATGACATACTTTAGCCAGGTGCTGTCAGCCCGAGCATGGCTAAAGTCAGTTTATGATAGAGAGCTGATGGCGACAATACTGTCCATACAGAAGTGGCAGTCTTATTTGCTGAGGAGGAAGTTTGTAATGCAGACTGATCAGTGGAGTCTGGAATACCTCTTGGAGCAACGCATGGTTATCGAGGAGCATCAGAAGCGGCTCTCCAAGTTGGCCCACAACCAGTTCGAGATTCAGTACAAGACAGGCTTAGAGAACAAAGCAGCGGATGCCTTGTCTCGCATGGAGGAGGCAGCAGAGGTGGCATCGATTTCTGTGCTGATACTGCTAGACTGGGAGCCTCTGGCGCGTGAGATAGAAGGTGATGAGAGGCTATTAGTGATACGGGAGGCATTGCAGCAGGGATCTACAGAGTACCCAGGGTACACACTGAGTGAGCAGAAGCTACTATACCATGGGCGGTTGGTGCTACCGCGGGGTCTTCTCACATACCGACGATTTTTCAGGAGTTCCATAACAGCTCGGTAGGGGGTCATTCTAGGGTGCAGCAGACCTACAGAAGGATGGACAGAGAGCTGTACTGGCCAGGAATGAAGAGAGACATCGCACGTCTAGTAGCGGAGTGTGACGCCTGCCAGCGTCACAAATATTTGGTGATGGCTCTTGCATAACTACTTCGGCCTCTAGCATTGCTAAAGAGGGTCTGGGAGGACATTAGCAAAAACTTTATTGAGGGGCTACCAGGTCAGAGGGCTTCACTGTCATACTTGTCGTGGTGGACCGCTTAGCAAGTACGCCCATTTCATTTCCCTACTGCACCCATACACAACAGTGACTGTAGCTGCGGCTTTCATGAAGGAGGTAGTGCGTCTGCATGGGTTTTCTGCCTCTATTGTATCAGATCGCGACAGTCTTCTTGAGCAGTTTTTAGAGAGAACTATTCAAGGCGCAGGGAACCACTTTGAGGAGGAGCACGGCCTCCCACCCGCAGACAGATGGTCAAACGGAGGTGGTGAACAGGAGCGTAGAGACATATATGAGATGTTTTGCATCAGAGTCACCGAAACAGTGGGCCAAGTAGTTGGCGTAGGCAAAATATTGGTACAATACCTCCTACCACTCGACGGCACGGAGCACCCCTTTTCACATTCTCTACAGGCAATACCTTCCCCCTTTCATACACTACAGCCGAGGTACGACCTCTGTGTCTCAGGTGGAGGAGCACTTGGAGGAGAGAGACAAGATATTGGAGGAGCTGAAGCGATACTTGTTGAGAGCACAGTAGATTATGAAGGCCAGGGCAAACATGCACACGAGAGATTTGCATTTTAAGGTGGGTGATAAGGTGTATCTGAAGCTGCGGCCGTATAGACAGAAGACAGTGGCGTAAAGGAGTAATAAATAGCTGATGGCTTGCTATTATTGCACTTTAGAGGTATTGGCCAGAATTGGGAAGGTGGCGTATCTCTATAGCTACCTATTCCGTCCACCATCGACCCGGTGTTCCACGTGTCCCAGCTACGACGGACGATTGGAGACCACACTTTGTCACCTACCATTCCAACCACACTGACTGAGGCCATGGAGGTATTGCTGGAACCACAGGAGGTCCGAGGTGTTCGTCAGAGCGTAGTACGAGCCCAGGAGGTGCTTATCGGGTGGAGGGGATCTGCCGGATTATGATGCTACATGGAAGTCCCAGGAGGTGATCAGACAGCAATTTCCAGACTTCCACCTTGAGGACAAGGTGGCACTTTTGAGGAGAGAGCAATGAGACGATTATCACATATCGGAGGAGGCGCGCGGGAGCAACTTCGGGGGCAAACTCGTAAATTCTATCTTTTGGAGGGTTTTATGCAATTTTGGAGATTAGGGGGGGTTTTATGCAAAGCTGCAGTTTTATTGTGTTAATAGAATTAGTCGGCCCTAATTGTTTTTCTTATGCTTATTTTGGAGATTGTAAACCCTAGGCCAAGGTGTCGACTTTGGAGAATTAGACTTTCTTATCGAATACAAAGTTAGAAGATCTCCACATCTCGATCGGGGCTTATATTTCTTATTTCCATATCTAAAATTAATAAAAAAATCCCTCTTTTCTCTTGTTTCATCCACTAAAATCCCTAGTTTTCCACAAACAAGCCCTAAGATCTATCGCCACCCTAATGTTTTCACCTATTTTCAATAAAATATCTAATTTTGTGTTACTACTTAATGCAAGTTGATTATTAAAGAGGTACATAACGTGATGCACACATGATGTAATTGTGAATGTTTTGCCTTTGCTATCTTATTATATGAATAATTTATACAGTTTAATTTTTTAAATCTCCAAAGCTTGGGACTGGAGCATTGAACCGCTGATTAGAGCATTGAGGGCTGCGGCAGCGACGTCACTTGAGACATCTAATGATCACCACGATGCTCGGTCGAAATTATGCCCCCAAGTGCCTCAAGAACGGAAGCGGCAGCAATGGGAATGGGGACGCACACTGGTCCTCGGCACCGTGAGGAGGCAAGGGAGCTAGGAGACTGCCCCATTAATTTTTACTGGGATCATAAGTCATGTGTTTGATGAAATAACAAAGAGAAAGGTTCCCACTTTATACCATTCATCCAGCTTGTAACCGGCATCTGTTGACTGTAAGGCTCAACAAAATTCAGTCAAACAATTTCTTCCAATGTTAAATGGAATCCTTGTCCCTGAACACATGACTACATTCAGGCTCAAAAGGTGAGTTTGGTTCAACAAATGATTACTGGAACGTTTACATTTGCTTGAAAAGCATGCATGTGATAACTTGGGCTGCAGCATTGTTGGCATAAATATCAACGTGTCCAAACAGCCCACATACCCGCCTGCCCTGCCTACCCTGCACAGGCCCGGTAGGGTTGACCGGGCCGCAGGCCAGGCCATGCCCGTGCCCAAGACCGGGCTGGAAGGGGGTGCCCATCCCGTCGGCCCGTGCCCGACAGGGGCTGCACAACACAACGCATGCACCTTGGCCCTAGGAACGGTTATACGACCGTTCCTAACCCCATGTAAGGGGTTTTTGGTCTTTTTAAAAGTAAAAAAAGATCAAAAAACAACCCCCAACGGTCATAAATGGAATGGGGATGCGCACTGGGCCTCCACACCGTGAGGAGGCAAGGGAGCTGGGAGAATACTATTGGGACCTATGAGGATTGTAAATAGACACTAGACGGTGGTGATTAGTATCGAAAGAAATATTAAAAGTTCCCTCTAAAAGTTTACCTAAATTAGCAAATGGTGTTACCTAAATCTAACTTGATCAACAAAAATTATGTTTGTTAAATAAGTATGCAACGGAATTAAAATCACAAGCACATTACAATTGCAACACAGAAAATTGAATCAAACGCAAACTCGAGTAAATACCCTGGTTCGGATACCCAAGTCCCACTTGGCCGATGTATCATACTCGAGCCACCCGAGTCCCACTCGGCTCAATTCACTAATTTCCAAATAGTTATAATTGCCTCTTTCCAAGAGGTTTTTCTTACAACCAATTTCTTCTTAAGAAATTAAAACTTACCACCTCAACACTTTTGAGGATTTTCTACTTACTCTTTTGATGAAAACTTACACTTTTTTTATCAACCTTGCTTTGAAGCTCATAGAGTGAGTGATAGCTATAGTGTGATCTCCAAAGATGAGGAAATTAAAGCATTGGGTGATAAAGAAAACTTTGGCTAAAAAATCAAAAACTTTATAACATAAGCTAAAGATAAGAGAGCTTTAGGGCTATGAAAACAACTTAGAAAGTGCTCTTAAAAACTTAATTTTTGCTCATAAATTCATAACATAAATGCCCCAGCAACTCAGCTTTAGTAGGGGAGGAAAACCGTTGTAAATCGTTCCTTAAAATACCCTTCAAACGGTTGAAAAAACAAGATCACGCAAATTCTGGAAATTTGTCGTCAAGTCAAAGTAGTCGACCGATGTTCATGTAGGATCCTGTCAAAACAGAGTTAGGATCGATAATATGAAGTTTAGACTTACGCTTGCGTATGCAGCACGGTAGTCTACGAACTTCGCCTTCGGATTCGCCACGACGGATCGAGTCTTCTCACGAACGGAGTAAGGCTACTAATCCACAATCTAAATCTCTACTTTAGATTAAGAACTTGGATAAGAGGGAGAGAAAGGATTTCTGCAGAGCTTCGCTAGGATGAAGATGTATGCATGAATTTCATGCAAAAGGTGTAAGAAATGGCTTACCCTTGGGTCTTATTTATAGCCCCCAAGATAGTTATTTTAGGGTAAGTTGTTCCTTTGGAACAACTTAATTAAGGTGTACCATGATACATGGCACATTATAAGCTTAAGTTGTACCATATGCATGGTACAACATAAGCTTAAGATATTTCCCCTTTATTAGCCATATGTCGCATGCACTTATGCATATATAATGCGACTTTCCCACTCATCCAGAGATCCTCTCCGCAAGGGAACAGATTCCCTTTGTACACGACTTCGTGTACGCGACGTTCGAGGTCCGTATTCCCTCGTACATCCCCCACAAGGGTGTACATAACGTCTTCCATATCCAACAGTTCAGCTGGTAGTTGACTCCCCAATGTACTGCGGTTGACTCCCAACTAAACTGCGGTCGACTCTTTTGGGGTACAGAGAGCAGAGCTCTTCTCCCATTCACAATAGTCGACTATTACCATAAAGTAGTCGACTCTTTTGTTAATATATGGGGTTTTAGCATTAAAAACATCTCGAAACTTTTTGAAAATATTTTAAAAGTTTTAAAATCATTTTATGTGTGATCCTAAGTGTGTGTGAGCTTCTAACAAGGATTTAACATGCTAGACAAAAATAAATAAAAATACATCACTAATATTATTACATTGAAGTCCAAAGTTATGCATCTTCATTCTATGTGCTCAAGTCTAGCTCCCTTTGATCCATTGCCTTGTTTGTTCGTTACTTGACCCCTTGAGTATTATGATATGATTTCTTTAAGCTCATGCACTTAAAAGATACTAGATGCACTAATTGTTGTACATCATCAAAACCACGTGGGGTGGGACCCAATATCTCAGCATTCTCCCCCTTTTTTATGATGACAAACAATGCATGCATAAAAATCAAAAATATTGTGTGTTATGAGCAAACATATATGATTATTCATGGCATCTAATATCTCTCCCACTTTTGTTACCAACAAAAAGATATTCAATAAGTAAAGTGATCTCTCTTTTTTGATAATTCTCCCCCTTTTGTTATCTTTTAAAATTTCTCACCCATACGCAAAATTCCCCCTAAATGTATGCATAAGAAATATGACTCAATATCTTAAAATGAGAATGCATGAAACATAATTATGTAAATTAATTAGCAAAAGTTTTAGCAATAGCTCCCCCTGCAAATACGATTATAAGTATCCCTGCAGATATGAAAATTTTCTTTTGGAGGCAAGCAAGCAAGTCTTTACTCCCTAAGTATATTTGAGTACCTGAAAAATCATGAAATTTTGGTACTCGTTTCTTTTGAGACCATGAGGTTAGTGATCAGAAATTAAGGAACCAAACCTGATTGGGTTTAGATTTACTATCATATGAAAACCTATGATCACTACTATAATGAACATAGTTCATAAACCCATAAATATATTCATCCTTCATTTAGATTGTCCTTCTCTTGGGCATCCAAACTTTAATGAATCCGTTTGTGGTTTTACGAACCCTAGAATGATAAGTAATCTTAGCATTTTGATTGGTCTCCATACTACTAGAGGGTATTTGTGAGCTAATTAAGACATCTAGTTTTTCTTTACCCTTGTTGAATCTAGCAACATTCCTATACAAATCATCATATTTAGCCTTAATGGCGGTTAATGTGCTCTCTAAGTCACTAAACATATCACTTGAGTCTTTATACTCTAAACTAATCTTCCTATTCAATTCATCCAAATCCTTATTCTTTCTAGCCAATTTTATGTTCTCTTCCCTAATCTTCTCTAAATCAAGATTAGAAGAATTAGTATTACATTCTTTATGCTTTTTCTTAAGAGTAAGAAGTTCTCTTAATTCACTCTCATACTCGGCATATAGTTTGTGATACTCTTCCTCCCAATCACACTCATCACTAGAAGAATTATCACTAGAGTGTGAGTCATAATAATTTACCTCATTGTCGGTTTTGGCCATGAATCACATGTATGTCTTCTCTTCCTTTTCACTGTCAGATGAAGACGATGAAGATGATGAAGATACATCCGTCTTCCTGGGTCTCATATCCCATGCGGCAAAAGCTTTTCTTTTTGGCTTCTTGAGATCCTTGTCATTCTCCTTCCTTTTTAGCAAAGTGCAATCTCTCTTTAAATGTCCTGGCTTGTTCAACTCAAAACAAATAGCTTCGTTAGATAGTCTATGTTTTGAGTTTTGAGATTTACGTGCACTGGATTTTCTTAAGCCCCTTGGAAATGAGAGCAAGTTACTGCTCAATATCATCTTCAGTTTTCTCCGTTTCGGATGTAGCTTTGAGAGTTATGGTCTTCTTCTTCTTAGCATCCTCCTTATTTTTCCTTTGTTAGAGGCGGTTCTTATAAGCGGTGAAGTTGGAGATCAACTCCTCCAAGGTTAGCTTTGATGTGTCAGTCCCTTCTTCTATAGCGGAGGCTTTTCTTTCCCACTCCGGTGTGACACACTCAAGGATCTTGTTCACATGATCCTCTTGGTTGTAATTCTTGCCAAGACTTGCAATGGTGCTGATTATGTCGGTGAAGCGGGTAAACATATCCGAAATTGACTCTCTCGGCTTCATTTCAAAATTCTCGTACCTATTGACATTGAGAGCAATTTTAGATGATTTAACTTTAGATTTACTTTCGTGCGTTACCTCAAGAATTTTCCAAATCTCGTGAGCGGAGGTTGCACGGGCTACTAGGTTGGCATCGGTGTTGTTGAGTGAACATAGAAGAGTGTTCATCGCCTTGAAGCTCAATGCATCCATTTCTTTCTCTGCCTTGGTCCATTCATTTGGTGGCTTTGATGGTTCTACATATTCTTTCTCCACCATTGTCCAAATGTCGTAGGAGATGGACCTAAAGTAGCTGCAGATCCGATTTTTTCAAGTGTCGTAGTTGGATCCGTTGAGTAAAGGTGGACGATTGGTTGATTGTCCTTTGTAGTGGATGTCATTAGTGTTGTTGCGTGTTGATGCCATCAGAGTACTTGGCTCTGATGCTACTTATTGGGAACTACGAAGATGGCAAATAGACATTAAAGGGTGTAGATTAGTGTCCAAAGAAATATTAAAAGTTTCCTCTAAAAGTTTACCACAGTTAACAAATAATGTTACCCAAATCTAACTTAATCAACAAAAATTATGCTTGTTAAAGGAGTGTGCAACTGAATTAAAATCACAAGCACATTCCAATTGCAACACAGAAAATTGAATCAAATGCAAACACGAGTAAATGCTCTGGTTCAGATACTCAAGTCCTGTAGGAAGATATGTGCCATCGTGGCAATTTACCGAGAAAACATCTTGTTCCAATTAAATGGTACTAATTATCCTACTATGAATTAAATGGTTTTAAATTCTTGGATAATTTCCTTAGACTTAAAGTAAGGTCATACACGTATCTAGATGGAGATTTCGATTATGGAAAGTGAATGACCGATAGGAACTTAAGTCTTAAAGCATTCATGATCATATATGTGTCGAGAAAAGAATATCGGCACATCGGACAGACCATTGTATCATTGTCTTAACCTAAAGGCTAATCATTCGACCTGGCGAAATCGAAGACGAGACACATGTGCTCATTGGAGAATGAGTCCACTGAACGACCAAATAAAGAGATATCAAATGGTTAACATTAACTAAACTGTCATTGATAACTCTCTAGTGGTGATAGGCAAGTTGGTCCTTAAGACTTGAGGTCATTGTACGAACCTGAGCGTGAACGATGTCACTTAGATGTATGATCTAGACTCGAGTCTTCACTCGTTGAAAGGTCTTAGGTTGGGTGACACTTGAAGCGTACGAGGTAAGTAGTGATCAAGATAGTATTCGTCTTTTCCGTTAATGGGAAGTTAGTGTCACAAGCTCAGTACGGATCTTTGTGCAAAACCTCGGCCGGGGTATGTTATAGGAAGTACAACATGGAGATACCAAAGACCGAAGTATGCTGACCAGTGCTAGCTAGTAGGGTTGACGGTTTACCATACCTAGGCTATGCAGTGACATAGTTATGACGAAGGGAATAAAACTGCGGTATTCATCACGGACACAGTCAGAGTAATCTCGCCGACACTTTTGCCAATGGGTCAATCACGTAATTATGATGCTGAAACAGGGACGACACCTGCGGATCGTGGTCACTGTCGTCTAGGGGTTTCGAGCCCCAACCTGTAGTAGGGTCAGGCTGTAGGGCCTCACACCGAGTAGGATTTGCGTCTTAGTAATAGAAATGATTCAGGAGGAGTGCACTCGGATGCACGAGAATAATTAAAGTCACAAAGAGTTTGTGACAATAAGTCTATATTAAATGGGATTTAATAGTGTCGCAAAAGGTTTGCGATATATGCATTTGAATAATACTACGAGGGATTATTGCATATGATGCAAAAGAGTTGAAAATATATTGTAAAATGTTTACAAGAATATTTTGCATAATAAAAGTATAGAAAAGGTTACATTGGTTCTTGGGATAGTCCCATTCGAACCCTGCTTTTAAATGGATCTGAAATGTGCTCAATCGGATCTAAATAGCTCCAGAAAAGGGACAAATGTCCAGAATTGTCTGGCCCAGGCTAGCCCAGTTGGGCTGGGCTAGCCCGCCCAGCATAGGCGGGCAGGTCAAGCCCGCCACGCGGGCTAAGCCTGCCCGCAGAGCGGGCGGGTCAGACCCGTCCACGCGGGCGGGCTTGCCCAAAGCTCTGGGCGCGCCCAGCTGACCGGTGGGCCCCACAGGTGGGGCCCACGCTTCAGAAACCCTAAGTTGCTAAAAGGTTGCTGCGTTTTCAGCCATTTCGTGGTTTTTGCCCAATTTTGAGCTGTCTTTTAAGGGGTCAAACGAAGTCGGATTGGAGCGCCGTTTGTATTTATGTGTTCATCGTTCAGAGCTCTTCGATTTGATAGGTTGTATCACTTGCGAAGCTCAACGGTGAGGGATGGAAAATTAGTTAAAGTTTAGCCTTAGTGTAAGGCAAACTAATCTAACTTTCCCCTCTAATTTTGTTTAATCACACATTGCTCGTGAGACGAGTAAGGGGGGCGGCTCCCTATATAAATAGGGGTTGACCCCATTGGAAAATTTGTACCAAGTCTCCGATTCGAGTAGCTCCGAAAAGTTTTGAGCACGTTCGATCCGAGACAAAAATTATTCTCTCCTCCTTTAATCCTTCGGTTCCTTCGTTTGAGCCCTAGTAAGACGACGAGAGGAATTGGATTAGATCCAAAGTCTTTGACGAGGATCATACTCAAGTGAAACTTTCTACGGCGGGTGATTGGCTCGGAGGCACGGTGTCGGCTCGCTTCGGGTTGTCCAGTCTTGGAGGCACGGAGGCGGCTTGCTTCGGGGAGCGAAAGATAGGAGGTGAAAACAATGCTTCGTTTTCTGCAGAAGCGAAGTTCCGAGTATGTTCTTCTAATGCTTTCATATTTATATTGTTGAAGTAGTTTATATCTATTTTGAGGCTAGTCAAATCCACCCCAAGATAGTAGAGATCCTGACTAAGTGTCATGATATCCTTAGGGCCTTTTTATTAAAATGTTTAATAAATCTGTATTCCGCTGCTATTTTTGTTTCTATTGTCCGTCCGACGTAAGACGGGCATAAATTTATGCCATAATGTTCCCTCAAACCCCAACATTGGTATCAGAGCCTAGGTCTATTTTGACCTAATATCTGCAAAGGATATGAATGCATATATGTTTGCTGAGAACATGCTGTTAATGTGATTATCCAGTTTTAAAATTATAAGATAAGTGTTGAACATGCACCTTCATTTTATAAGATAAAATTGTAGATGCTTAAAAAATTATGCCTAATATTTATGTGATAAAATTTTAAGTTGCATGATATACTTTATGAGATAGATTTTAGATTGTAGAAACCGACTCCATCATACATATGATGTAGTCTGGTCTTAACCCAAACCGTCGCGTCGAGTCTTCTCGAGTGTCGGTGTAAGTTAAGTTTAGACATGAAAATAAGGGTTCGACTAGACTAGTTATTATGGTTTATTGAGTCTCCTCAAGATCATAAGTGACTAGGGCAAAAACCTATAGGGAGTCGCATGTGATGTGATCGATGAAGAGTTCATCTACCAATTACAGAGCCGATCAATTTGCTGAGTCTCCTCAAAGTTGTGAAGCTCAGGAGTGGTTGGATCCATCTTCCACAAATTTTAAATATAATAAATTGTTCGGTATTATGGCTTAAACTGTTCATTAAAATAGTGGGAGAATATAGTTTAATAAAAACTTTTTAAACGATAAAAGAACATATGCTAATTCAAACTTCTATTAAAATGCAGTATGGAGTCGGGACTTAAGTTTATCATCAAGAAGAATGTGTTGAACGGGACAAATTATAAGGGCCGGTTGAGGAAAATCAAGCTAGTTCTCTCGTTAGCTGGAATCGGTTATGTACTAATGGAAACAGCTCCTGAGAAACCGGACGACGAAGCCACCGACGAAGCCACCGACGAACAAAAGGAGTCCTACAAGCTATGGCAAATGGATGCAAAGAAGGCCAGGTGCGGCCTCGATGAACAATGATCTGCAGAGAAAGCATGAACATATGGATGTTCAGAGCATGTTTTTAAATGCAGAAAAATTGTATGGTAAGCATTCTAGGGCTGCCAGATTCAAGGCCACCTGCAACCTTTGGGAAACGAAGATGACGACTGGCCTCGTCCAAGATCATGTGATCAAGATGATCGGATACATTGAGGACGCAGCCTAGCTAGGATTAGTCCTTGATCATGAGATGAGCACTGACCTAGTCCTAAAGCCTTTGACTCTTGCGTTTAACCCGTTCATTAAAAGCTTTATAATGAACAACACTGAGGTGGAACTTCCAGGCCTCCTGAACATGCTCTGGCAGTTCGAGGAGAGAATCGAGAAGGACCCAACAGTGTTGGTTGTCGGCTCTGCTTCTTCTCACAAGCCCAATGGCAAGGGTAAGAAGAGGCAGATCCCTCAACCTGCCAAGGCCAAGCAGGAGAAGAAAAAGAAAAAGGGGACATCGTCTGAGTCTGAGTGTTTACATTGCCATAAGCATGGACACTGGAAGAGGAACTACAAGGCTTACCTTGCAGAGAAAAAAGGGGCATGGTGATACCTCAACCTAAGGTATAAATCTTGTTAAAGAGTATATTAATTACTATAAAGCTTAATACGTGGTATGAGATACCAGTATAATTACTAAACATCTGTATATTTTCTACATGTGCTTGAAGCTGTGGATTGGTGAAGTTCCTGGTTGGCAAAGAGAGTAATCGTTGCTGCTGGGGCCGTCAAAGACTTTAGAGATGTCAAGGATATCATCTGCTTTTTATTTTGAAAAAATAAATCATTGTGAGCTTGAACAATGATAGAAATGAATGTCATTTTGGATGAAAATGTTTTTGAACAAATTTCTTTAATTAAAGTCATTGTTTTAATATCTTGATGGTTATACTCTGGTGGCTTTCTGAGTTATTGTGTATGTTTTTGAGTTGATGCGATTGATTGGAGCAGACAGTATTTTAACAAATTTATAGTAACGAGTATATTCCAGGCATATATACATTAGATGCGATCTTCATAATGCGCACAATAAGAAAAGTTCTTGTTTGGCTGCATGTAATACTTCAAGTTAGAATATTAATGCAGATAAAAAAATAGTATGAGTAGTTATGATTGAGTAAGTTATCACCAAGACTCAAATAGACAGATTTTGATATAACTTATTCGTCAAACAACCTGACACAAATACATTCCATTTTAGATCATTCAGCACAAATGGGCTAGTTATACTTAATAATCAATCTTCTAAATGAGATTTAGAAAGTCAAGTTGAAGTATTAAGACCAGAAAGTTCTCAAAGTCAGTGAGAAGTAGCATGTTGAGTGGTTCCGTTTTGGGCTAAGTAAAGTTCCAAGTTATAAAAACATCTATATGTGACATACAATCAAAAAAGGTTTTGTTTATGTCAGAGATGTAGAATATTTGGTGTCATTAATGTGTTGGACATAAATGACACATGAATAATGGAATATGCTATAATATGACTGACTAGTATGAAATGATAAATCTTATATAAAGTAGTATATGCTAATCGTTAGCTATACATAAGAGGAAAAAATCGTTGGATGAGATCCAAAGACGGTTTCGTGGAATCACCCATGTGTGATCAATGGTGTATAAGTAATTAGACTCCGTAATACTACATAATAAATACGTTTTAGCAAATCCATTATTTAGGCTCTGACATATGAACGTCCGTAGAGACTGATATGTTATAGCGGTATGAGATACTGAGATAAATAGCCTGAGTGTAAGTGGAGGTATAGGAAGATACGTGCCATCGTGGCAATTTATCTAGAAAACATCCCGTTCAAATTTAAATGGTACTAATTATACTAGTATGAATTAAATGGTTTTAAATACTTGGATAATTTCCTTAGAATTAAAGTAAGGTCATGCATATATCTAGATGGAGATCTCGATTATGGGAAGTGAATGACCGATAGGAACTTAAGTCTTAAAGCATTCATGATCATCGATGTGTCGAGAAAAGGATATCGACATATCGGACAGACCATTGTGTCTTTATCTTAACCTAAAGGGTGATAATGATCTCATAATCATTCGACTCGAAGACGAGACACAGGTGCTCATTGGAGAATGAGTCCACTAAACAACCCAATAAAAAGTTATCAAATGGTTAACATTAACTAAACTGTCATTGATAACTCTCTAGTGATGATAGGCAAGTTGGTCCTTAAGACTTGATGTCATTGTACGAACCTGAGCGTGAACGATGTCACTTAGAATCTTAGATATATGATCTAGCCTCGAGTCTTCACTCGTTGAAAGGTCTTAGGTTGGGTGACACTTGAAGCGTACAAGGTAAGTAGTGATCAAGATAAAATTCGTCTCTTCCGTTAATGGGAAGTTAGTGTCACAAACTCGGTACGATTCTTTGTGCAAAACCTCGGCCGGGGTATGTTATATGAAGTACAATATGGAGATACCAAGGACCGAAGTATGCTGACCAGTGCTAGCTAGTACGGTTGACGGTTTACCATACCTAGGCTATGCAGTGACATAGTTATGAAGAATGGACTAAAACTGTGGTATTCATTACAGACACATTCAGAGTGATCCCGCTGACACTTTTGTCAATGTGTCAAACACGTAATTATGATGCCGAAACAGGGGCGACACATGCTGCTCGTGGTCACTGTCGTCTAGGGGTTTCGAGCCCCAACTTGTAGTAGAGTCAGACTGTAGGGTCTCACACCAAGTAGGATTTGCGTCTAGTGCAATCGGGTACACGAGAATAATTAAAGTCACAAAGAGTTTGACAATAAGTATATATTAAATGGAATTTAATAGTGTCGCAAAAGGTTTGCGATATGTGCATTTTGAATAATTCTATGAGGGATTATTGCATATGATGCAAAATGGTTGAAAATATATTGTAAAATATTTACAAGAATATTTTGCATAATAAAAGCATAGAAAAGGTTACATGGGTTGTTGGGATAGTCTCATTCGAACCATGCTTTCAAACGGATCTGAAATGGGCTCAATCTGATCTAAATAGCTCTAGAAAAGGGACAAATGGCCAAAACTGGGCTTTTTACCCAGTTCTGGCACAGGCCAGGCCAGCTGCGCGCTGGCTAGCCTGCCCAGCATGGGCCGACGGGCTTGCTCGCCCTGCCTGGCGGGCTAAGCCTGTCTGCACTTACGGGCGGGCTCGCCCCACCCGCCCAGCGGGCGGGTCAAACCCGTCCGCACGGGCAGGCTCGCCTAAAGCTCTGGGCGCGCCCAGCTGGCCGGTAGGCCCACAAGTGGGGCCCATGCTTCAAAACCCCTAAGTTGCTAAAAGGCAGCTGCGTTTTCAGCCATTTCATGATTTTTGTCCAACTTTGAGTTGTCGTTTGAGGGGTCAAACGAAGTCGGATTGGAGCACTGTTTGTTTATATGCATTCATCGTTCAGAGCTCTTCGATTTGGTAGGTTGTATCGCTTGCGAAGCTCAACTGTGAGGAAGGGAAAATTAGTTAAAGTTAGCCTTATTGTAAGGAAAACTAATCTAACTTTTCCCTCTAATTTTGTTTAGTCCCACATTGCTCGTGAGACGAGTAAAGGGGGCCGGCTCCCGATATAAATAAGGGCTGACCCCTTGGAAAATTTGCACCGAGTCTTCGATTCGAGTAGCTCCGAAAAGTTTTAAGCACGCACAATCCGAGACAAAAATTATTCTCTACTCCTTCAATCCGTCCATTTCTCCGTTCGAGTCCTAGCAAGACGACAAATGATTGGATTAGATCCAAAGTCTTTGACACGGATCATACTCAAGTGAAACTTTCTTCGGCGAGTGATTAGCTCGGAGGCACGTTGTCGGCTCGCTTCGGATGGTCCAGTCTTGGAGGCGCGGAGGCGGCTTGCTTCGGGGAGCGAAAGATAGTTGCTAAAAACGATGCTTCGTTTTATGCAGAAGCGCAGTTCCGCGTATGTTCTTCTAATGCTTTCATATTTATATTGTTACAGTAGTTTAGATCTATTTTGGGGCTGGTCAAACCCACTCCAAGATAATAGAGATCCTGGCAAGGTCCATGATATCCTTAGAGCCTATTATTAAAGTGTTTAATAAATCTGTATTCCGCTACTATTTTTGTTTCTATCGTCCGTCTGACGTAGGACGGGCATAGATTTATGCCCTAAGGTTCCCTCAAAACCCAACAAATCCTACATGGCCACTGTATCTTACTCCAGCCACCCGAGTCCCACTCGGCTCAATTCACTATTTTCCAAATGGTTACAATTGCTTCTTCTCAAGAGGTCTTTCTTCCAACCAATTTCGTCTCAAGAAATTAAAACATACGACATCAACACTTTTGAGGATTTTCTACTACTTTTTTGATGAAGACTGATACTTTTCCTCTGGCCTTGCTTTGAAACTCATAGAGTGAGTGATGTCTTTAGTGTGATCTCCAAAAATAAGGAAATTAAAGCATTGTGAGATCAAGAAAACTTTGGCTAAAAATCAAAAACTTTAGAACATAAGCCCACAAAAAGAGAGCTTTATGGCTCTGAAAACAACGTAGAAAATGCTCTTAAAACTTGATTTTTGCTCATAAATTCATAACATAAATGCCCTAGCAACTCAGCTTAAATAGAGGTGAAAAACCATTGTAAATCGTTCCCTAAAATATCATTCGGACGATTGAAAAAACAAGATTCCGCAAAATCTGGAAATTTGTCAAGTCAAAATAGTCGACCATCGTTCAGCTAGTAGTTGACTCCCCAATGTACTGTGGTCGACTCCCAGTTGAACTACGGTCGACTCTTTTGGGGTCCAGAGAGCAAAGCTCTTCTCACATTCAAAATAGTCGACTATTAGTATAAAGTAGTCGACTTTTTTGCTAATATATGGATTTTTAGCTTTAAAAACATCTCACAAAATTTTCAAAATATTTTAAAACATTTAAAATCTTTTTATGGGTGATCCTATTTATATGAGAGCTTTAACAAAGCTTTAACATGCTAGAAAAAAATAAATAAAAATACATCACTAATATTATTACATTGAAGTCCAAAGTGATGCATCTTCATTCTGCATGCTCAATTCTAGCTCCATTTGATCCATTGCCTTGTTTGCTCATCACTTGGCCCCTTGAGTGCTATGACCCATTGAGTGCTATGATATGATTTATTTAAGCTTATGCACTCAAAAGATGTTAGATGCACTAATTGTTGTATATCATCAAAACCACGTAGGATGAGACTCAATATCTCAACAAATGCCACCATTAATTTTTGGACAATTTTTGCAAATATGCCAAAAATAATAATTTGAAAAATCAACCTCTTTTTTTATTTAGCAACATTGAGCTCTTTTGGTTTGAGACCAAAAGAGGTCGGCTCTGGCCCGTGGGGCACGTGAGCCCCACGGTCGCATCTTCAGAGTGCGGCCGAGAGCCGCACTCTCTGCAGGTGCGGCCAAGATCTCCCCAAAACAAAGACGAAATAGCTGCTGCTGCTCCCTCCTCTCTATTTGCAAATAGCTAATGCTGATATTGTTGCTGCTCTTCTCAATTTCAGCAACTGCTTCTCCTACTCTCCCGATAATTCACCCCTGATTCATCTCAGCATATGCATATATAAATCAAAACGTGTCACAAATAATTCTCACACTAATACTTCTCACAGCCATAGCGTTTCACAAATATCACAAATAGTATATCACAACACATCACTTGGATATTAGAAAGTTCATATTAATTAAAACACACATCACATCGAATTCATCAAGCTCATGTAACACATATATCAAACAACATTGAATTCATCAACCATAGTAGTTTCAAAATACATATCACGTCGAATTCAACAAACTTACAAAAAACATATAGCAAACATACATAAAATGACCCTAACACAACATTATTAGTAGAGTAACATCCATCATTGCATCATGTGCGGGATCTGCCGCGGCCTTGAGATGAAGACGAGCCGCGGCCTTGAGATGAAGACCCGCGACCTTGAGATGAAGACCCGCCGCGGCCTTGAGATGAAGACCCGCCGCGAACTTGAGATGAAGACCTACAAGATAAGCATAAATTAGAACATTATATATATATATATATATCCACAAGAAATATATGAATTGCAAAATCAACATACGCGTGTGTTAGAGAAGGATTTCGACAACGTGATTTGTAATGCCCGAGTTGATGACAATTGTCACATCTATTCTGTCGGCTTCCTTCGCGCTGAATATCCATTGCCCATGAATACGTGTAGATGTAGGCCGACCTGAAGGTCTTTTGTCGGGTGGAAGTAATTTGGGACCATCCCAAGACTTTCAATACCGTGCATCAGGTATGGGGAGAAATAAAGGTTCATATGCAAGGCGATATCTGCTAACCTTATACCATGGCGAACAGAATGGCATATATGCTATGTTGGCATCATATTCTCGTCTGGACGTTGCGGCGATAACATGGGCACATGGGATGTGTTAAAGTAAAGGAATATTGCAACTACATCTGCATTTCTCGTCATGCAACTTAACAGTATAACAGAGACCATCGTTGTCAGTCACCTGACATTCACAATCACTAAACTTTGTGAGCATAAATGTTCGGGCCTCTTCCCTCCGTTCCCCAATAATGTCCATTGTTGTGGGAACAAAATCTGTCGGCCACCCTTGCCCACTTAGTCTTCGAAGAAATATCTATTTAACTTGTAAAATGTTCTTGCAATCAACGCTTGTATAGGTAGAGCTCTAGCACCTTTGAGCACCCCATTAAAGCTCTCAGAACAATTTGTTGTCATGATACAATAGCGTTTCCCACGATCGGCATGCATCGCCCATATGCTTTCTTCTTCATGTAAATCTGCTGATATCCGTTCATCTGCTTCAATGGACTCGTCTTTAATTTTGGCACGATAGGCATTGTATGTCAGCAAGTCTGATGCAATGCCAGCCATCCAGAAGTTTCCCTCCAAGGTACGTGTTCGGAATCCTTTCGCCTCGTAATTTGCAATAATATGCCGCAGACAATACCTATGGTGATAATGTGCTGGCCATCCCTCTTCTAGTGCTCGTGGAAGTCCTTTCATTCTATCTGAAATGAAGGTAATCGTTCGTCTATGAACACTTGGTATGTATTCATATATACATGCGAAAAACCACTTCCAATTTTCTTGGTTCTCAGCTGACACAACAGCAAATGCCAAGGGAAGCAGCCCACCATTTACATCCACTCCGGTGGCCACAAGTAAACACCCACCATATTTTCCATACAAATGGGTACCATCAATACTTAAGATCGGCCGACAATGCTTGAAACCCTTGATTGAAGGACCAAATGCCCAGAAGACCCCTGAAAATTGTGCCACTCCTTCACTGATAATGGCATAAGTGATCTTGTATATTGTACCTGGATTAGTCTCCGTAATTGCCTCTAAATACCGAGGTAGCCGATTATATGACTCCTCCCAATCTCTAAAAATCCTTTCTAACACCTTCGATCTTGTCATCCATGCTTTGTAATATGAAATTCGGATCCGTAACATGGTGATTATGGCCTCTTGGATTTCTGCCGGTGTCAAATCTAACTTTGTCTTTACCATTGGTAAAATCATGTTACAAACGAAAGATGCTGTGGCTTTTTGGTGATCTGTATTTAGGATTGGATTATTGCAAGTATGTTCCTCAACAACCCTTGAGAGCTTGAACTTCCCAATGCTACTCTTCCGCACTGCTGCATGGATACGCCACGGACAACTCCTACTAGCCTCATCTTGCGTTATCGGACTGACCGTAGAATTTATGCCGCATATCACGTTATAACTTGTCTTGTTTGTCTTGATTGGCCTAAATGAAACATTACGCTGAATGCTCCACTCCGTTATTGATTTAATCAAGGCGGCCTTTGTATCATATATATCGCCGACATTGAACATCCCCTAACATTATGAGGTCTAGCTTCTTCCATTCTCCTTTCAAGTGTATTTCTCATAACTGTTGCATTTAACCAAATTCTTCCTCTTCAACTTCATCTGGCAAAGCCTCCTCATCTTCCACAATTGTGTTAACGGCAATCGATTGTTGTATCCATGATATATCATCTTCGTTTGGATCTTCCGCATAAAGCATGCTATCCTCTCCGGCCCCGACATGCTCCTCGTCATCGCTCTCTTCTATTTATTCATCCACATCTTCAGTTATGTATGGATCTTCAGGCATCGACTCCGGTACAAAAGGGCCTTCCATGTAAGTTGAGTATTGATTTTCAATTCCCACTGCTTCAACATTCAACCTGTTACTGACATATGAAAGATTTCAAATTTTAGGTACTACTACGAATATTAAAAAATATTACAAATAACAATTCACAAAACTTGATTGAAATCTAGACTTACGTGTTCATGTTATCATTATCTTGTGGATATTGCGAATACCATACTCCTGTCGTATTTTCTTGGGCGGTGTTTATTGCATCCATACCCACATATATTTCAACTCCAAAGTGATCTTGTGATAAATCAAACAGATTCTCCATATCATCGTCATCTGATATTTTCACGGCGGTAGTCTTTCCTCCCATTACTGGCCAGTTGCACACCAGATTCAACATATATTCCTCCCGACGAATCTTCGTGATATTGTATATCCGATCTACTAGGTCGTTATACGTCGAACCACATATCAGCTTCATCGATTTAACTTTCCCTCCGACATACAGTGATTCGTGAATTTCATTAATATATAATTCACCGGCAAAATAGCATATAACAAAAATTGAATCACTTGCCATTTCCAACAACCTGCACACACACCATTATAAATCCCTAAATCCCTAAATCATAATATAATGATGAACAAAAACTCTGAATACCTATTAGGAGAGTTGAATCGGCACGGATCGGCTCTCGTATGGCAAAGGGTTTCGGATTGCAGCTGAGTTGAATCGGAACAAATCCCGTCGTCGCAAAAAAACAAGCCACATGCAACGAAGCAGCGGCTATCGTTTTCTAGGCCGCACTCCACAGAGGCGCCCTAGGCCGCACTTTCAAAGTGCGGCTTTGGGTCGCACTTTGAAAGTGCGACCGAGTGAGGGCCGCACCTGTGGGGTGTGGTGCCGGGGGCTATAAATCCTACACTTCCAACAAAGAAATTTCAGCTGAATGTGATACGGAGTGTGATACGATACGTATCACACACTCGCCGACTTCAAAACGTGGCTTGCCGGAAGCAGTTCCTGTAATGACGCTTGCTCGACGAGATAACGTGGTCAAGCTATTTGGAGAAAGATTGTTGACGGAATGATGGATGTATTCTGTCACTGGGTTGGGCTCCGCTCCAGTTGAAAATTTTCTCATCCCGATCTCATCTACGTGCTCTTTTGCTGCTTCATTGGCCGCTTGAGCCGATGTCTTCCTCCTGTAAGCTGTGGAGAAATCACGCTGCTCAAACTGCCACCGAAGCAGCAATAGGGCACGTAGGTGAGTTCGAGAGAAGAAAATTCTCGTCTGGAACGCAGCCCAATCCGCTGACTGAATACCTCCATCAAGCCCTAACACCTTTCGTGTATGTATATGTGACGTATGAATATTGGGTGTATGAATGAATTCGTTGAATAAATATGGGGTGTATGAATGAATTCGTTGAATAAATATGGGGTGAATGAAAATTTTGTTTTGAAACCATACATAACACATATATTATATATCAAATTCATTTGAGAAACCGTACATAACAATTGTCTCAAATCCAGCAAATATACATAACACATTTCAAAGATACATATCATCACGACTCCCTTAGCGTCGACTAAATACACGTGAATACCATGTCCTACCCGATGAAGTTCCCTTTTTAGGATCAACTGGCTTAGACACCCCCAACGACCTGTGACACGCCAACGACCTGTGACACGCCTTCATCATCACATTGTGTCTGAGGTGGCTGAGACACGCCAACAACCTGTGACACACCTTCATCATCACATTGTGTCTGAGGTGGATGAGACAGGCCAACATCCACTTCCACATGCTGATGTGAAATGCATGTGTCATCTCATTCTGTCTACTGCGGCTGTGACGTGTCACCCTGGGTAGGCTGCCAATCTGCCTGCGTCAAATGCTACGGCCAAGTGCTGACGTCATCCCATGTACCCTGGGTAGGCTGCTGCTGCCAATCGGCAGGAACTTCCCATACATTATCCCATCCAGGTGCCGGGTGCCAAGCTCCGACGTCAAATGATATGGGAGGGGGCTGCTGCCAAGTGCTGGTGTCAAATGCTCCATGAGGGTGCTGCGGCCAAGTGCCGGTGTCATAACCTCCGTGAGGGGGCTACTGTCACGTGCTGGCGTCATATGCTCTGGGATGGTCCAGCTGCCAAGTGCCGGCATCATGTGCTCCTGTATGCTGCTGCTGGAGGTGCCGGCGTCATCTACTCTGGTATGCTCCTGCTGAGAAGTGTCGATGTCATCTGCTCTTGTATCCTCCTGCTGAGAAGTGCCGGCCTCACCCATCCTATATAAACGACTCAGCTCGCTTGTATCTACACCTTCTGGAAGATGGCGTGTACGATGTAGCACATCGATATGGGTACTCATCGTATGCAGCAACCCTGATTCTGTGTTTGCAATACTTGGCATGCCATACCGTACAATGTAACATATCATCCAACTTGTAAAACAAATTAAGTACTAATCATATTGGATATAAAAATACTATAAAAACAAAAAAACTTGAACATTGGCGCTCGATGGGTCCGCGTGGCATTTATGCGAACGGGGGTTGCTGCCTTAGAAAAATCCACCTCCTGGTAATCCCCCAATACCACTCCATATAGGCAGCGACTGATACCACATCCCACTCATGCACAATGTGATCTGCTCTATTGATCCAATGCGCAAGAGGATCCCTGATTACAGTAACATCTGCTGGCTGCGATGGTCTTGTCTTCTCCGCCAAGACTGTAATGCCATGCTAATCTACTGCACAAGTACTAAAGGGGGTGAATAGTACTTTAAAATAATTAAGAGGCTAATTCCTAATTACTTGCAAACTCTACCAAAAAATGCGGAAATGCGGAATAGTAAATAATCGACAACAAATAGAATCAATCGCAAACAAGCAATATTACTGGGTTCGGATCCACCCAAGTCTCTCCGACTTGTTCCTGGTGATCCTACGTCCCAACCACCCGGATCCCCTCCGGATACTTGAGTTAGAAACCCTAACTCAAGATTTCCACTATGAAATACTTATGAAAAACCTTCACAAGTCAAATCATACACAAAGTAATTTGTGACTCCACAACCCGGGATCACAACCACACTCTCACAACCGAGAGTGAAACTTACAATATGAATTGAAATGAAATAGAAACTTCTTACCGACAAAATACATATGCCTTGAGTAATTCTTACGAATTAGGGCAAAGATGATTTTGAGGAAGAAGATGTGGCACCAAACCCTAGCTCCAAGATGTAGATCAGCGATGTAGAGCTATGGGGATATTGGTGACCTAGAATCAAGCACTTGGCTTGGAAGGCTTCACACTCAATGAATCTCTCTTTGGAAGTAAGAATGAGGAGAGATTATTGAATGGAATGAAAGAGCTTTGAATGAGCTTGGAATGATTTCTCTTGATCTCTAAACTTGCAATAATATCAGCCTTGACTGCAATGAATGCAGCCCATCAAGTATTTATAGGATAGAGGAGAGAGAAAGAAAAATGTTTCAATTAATGCTCCAACGGCTCTTTTCTGAACCCAACTAGTCGGTCAAAGAACAACCACCGACCGACTAGTTCATCAACTAGTCGGTCGGTCAATTAACGTATACCGACTAATGGAGGAACAGCCAAAAGGTTGAAGCACGGACAAAAGGAACTAGTCGGTCCAAGAAGAGTAGCTGACCGACTAGTTTCACAACTAGTCGGTCGGTTACTCAACTGAGACCGACTAACAGATAAAACTGAAGTCTGAGCACAAATTGACTTAGTCGGTCCAAGAGCAAATGTTGACCGACTAATTCACCAACTAGTCGGTCGCCAAATGAGCAAAGACCGACTAACGATAAACAGTAAGTTAGGTGAAAATTGGCATGTACAGTAAAGTTAAACTAGTCGGTCCAAGAAGGAACGTTGACCGACTAGTTCATCAACTAGTCGGTTGATCAAAGAACACAGACCGACTAATGATAAACAGTAGCTCAGGCTCAAATGTGCATATACATGGAAAGCTCAACTAGTCGGTCACAGTAGCATCACTGACCGACTAGTTCACAAACTAGTCGGTCGGTGAGTCAACTTAGACCGACTAACTGTAAACAGTAAAGAGCTTGGAAATGACTGACAAAAACTAGTCTGTCCAAGAAGCTTTGCCGACCGACTAGATCACCATCTAGTCGGTCAGTTCTTCTTCTTGAACCAACTAACATGCACAAGAAGTCGCGAATCGAAGCGCGAAGCTTCGGGAAAGATTGTATGGACTTCTACTAAGATCCTAGAGCTAAGATAGGAGCGTTATGAAGATTTAAACCGTAAGACCTACTCAAGGCTTAACATTCTACGAAAGAAGCTTAAAGACTATAAATAAAACTTGACGATACCGTCTTCAATAGCTTCAATCGAATCTTCATGACTTCTAAATTGGTCCATAAACTTCAGCGAAGCTTTAGGCACACGATCACGTGCTTTGAGAAGTCTCGAGACGTCGTAATTGATATTCATATGAATTTGGCGACGATCTCCATAACTGCGCTCACAAAGTGTTAGTTCACGATATATTTATGTTTGTTCATCATCCAAAACCAAATCCGGGGAGTCCAATATCCAACAAAGACTAGGAGTGCAGATGGGATGTGTTGACGTAAACCATGACGTGGTCTGGTGCATGCATCACACGTGCTTCCTAGCAGAATATGGGTACCCTCGCACGCCATAACTCGGGATGTTCGCGACATAACGCCGGCAGCTGCTCGAGTCGCTCTCCATAAGGCTCCCAGGTAACCTATTAGGCATGAAGTACACAAATATATCAGTATACTATATTATATATCAATTGATCACCGACGTTATAAAATTTACATATACAAACTTGTGCTCTCTAACGTGTCAAACTGGTCTCTGTATGTATCAAGGTTTCCATGAGCAGTTTCTATGAATGATTTTCCCGTATTCCACCTGAACCCATAGGGAACGGTGTCAGCAAATACATCCTGCAGTAGCATTGGTCTTCATATATACATTCTCTCCCAGCTCCAAGCCTGTAAATATGAATTTTTTTCTCAGAATGTGAGATATATATATATCACTACTTTAGCTAACGAAAAAAATTAAACCTGCAACAAGAAGCCGCATGCATATAAAGCCTTTGTCTGCTTTAATGCCACCTTGCTGAGCTCAGCGTACAAGAGCGCAAGCACTGCACTTCCCCATGAATATTCACCGGCCTCCTCAAAATTATCTAACTTTGTCAACCAACGGAGAATTATAGATCCTTTGCTTGGATCCGGAACCAGTAAGGTTCCAATCATATGAAGCAGATAACCACGTCCATACCGCTGAATGTCATCGTCATCTGCCAGGCAAATCATTAAATGTATCACGCAACCAACTAAGTTTTACCTTGGCCGCTTTCCCTAGTGGGGTATCATGTCCAAGTAGTCTCTCCATCAATGCCCAACTACTATCTTGCATTTCACATTGCAATATGGGTTCCCCATCAATGGGTAGGCCTGTGATGACTGTCACGTCATGCAGCGTGATTGTCATCTCTCCCTGGCGCATGTGAAATGTATGTCTTCGGCCTCCATCTTTCAACCAAAGCCGTCAGCAATGCGTGATCCAACCGTACCTAACGCAAGCTCGCATATATGTGTAATCTGGAGGCTTCAATATAATGTCGCGCGTGCTCATCTAATCTCCACTTTGTATGTTTTTGTCCATGATCCACAATTCCTAGCAATGCCTGCAAACATATAATTCACACATTAATTATTTTCCTTCCAATCATAATTAATTACTTTGACTATTAATTCTTTCTAAATACCTGCCATTACACTACGTCGGCAGAACGATGATATGCTTGGTCATACAAGACAACATTACTTATGGTTCCAGCATCCTCCATTATATAAAAACATATAACATACAATTAATTTTCATATATCACTACAAATTTCACCAATTATAGAATCATCTCATAAACCCTAAATTTCAATCTAGATTGTATAATAAATACAAAAAACATTCAATAATATAAAATAGAAGGTAGAAGTTACCTGAAACAATGCCGATTTATCACCCAAAAATAAAATGAAGCGTCGGACTCTGAAGAAGCGGCCGAATTGAGGAGGAGAAGAAAGAACAGCGGCCCAAGATCGCGGGATGCGGTCTGTTTTGGGAAGATCTTGGCCGCACCTGCAGAGTGCGGCCAAGAGCCGCACTCTAAAAGCGCGGCCCTCGGCCGCACTCTAAAGATGCGACCGTGGGGCTCACGTGCCCCACGGGCCAGAGCCGACATCTTTTGGTCTCAAAACCAAAAGAGGTTGGTTTTGCTAAATAAAAAAGAGGTCGATTTTTCAAATTATTTTTTTGGCCTATTTGCAAAAATTGTCCTTAATTTTTATGGGGATCAGAAGTCATGTGTTCGATGAGATAACAAAGAGAAAGGTTCCCTCTGTATACCATTCATCCATCTTGTAACCGGCGTTGAATGTAAGACTCAACAAAGATGTTCAATCGAAACAAAATTCAGTCAAACAATTTTTTTCCATTGTTAAATGGAATCCTTGTTCTTGAGCACATGAATACATTCAGTCTCAAAGGGTGAGTTTGGTTCAACAAATGATTACTGGAAAATTTACATTTGCTTGAAAAGCATGCAAGTGATAACTTGGGTTGCACCTTTGTTGGCATAAATAAGAAATTTTACATTTTCTTGAAGAAAATGCATTGCTGATGTTCAGAATTTGCAACACAGAACCGCTGGATCGTGATGAGGACCGTTGGATCGGAGCAATTGAGAGTTGCGGTGGGTGACCAAAGAGTTGCATGATGATGGGACAAGAGTTGGCGATTAGGGCTGAGGATGAGTTGGTGGGTTGATGGGGAAGGGGACGAGGTCCTCGTCGGTGTTTAGAAGGGAATCCTTGATGTGGAAGGTGGAGTTTGAGAGGGTAAGGTTTAAAATTTTAGTTAAGGTATCAGAGGACTAAAGCCAATGGTTTGGGAGCTGATAGTCAACGACTATGACAACGAAAATGAGGACAACGAGGGAGAAGCAAAGGTTGTTAATGATCTTATTAAGGACAGGTTAAAGGGAGTGTCGACAGGGTTACTGGTGGCGGCGATGCGAATATTCAGATAGGTAGTGGGAATATTCAAAGCCAATCCCCTAGGGGTAAATATTCAAAGTCAGAAGAATTAATGAGAATCCAGTTTAGATTTAAATTAGGCTTTTTAGAGTTTGAGTTGATGTTAACTTTTAGGACTTTGAATCCGTTTATATTTTATGAGTACTCTTTGTATTTTTTAGAGTTATTTGAGTTTTCTTTTGAAGTAAAACTCTTTTATTGTATTTTATTTAGGATTTTGAGTCATGTTAGGAGTTTGAGTATGCGTCTAAATAAGTGTTTGTTTCTTTTCCAATAATATATGTCTATAATTGAACTTATTTTATATATGATTGAATTTTTGATTTTGCAAATTGAAATCTTTTATATGCGAGGTGCGAGAGTGCGCAAGAAATCGCAAGAGCGTGAAGTTTAAAGAAATCTTCAATGCGTGAGGTATTGAAGTCAGTTATCCTTTGATCTCAAGGGTGATAGGCTTATAACCTAATTTATCCTTTAGTTCTATCATCTCTAATTAGTTTTTCTCTATATTCTTCTACCACATCTTTCATCTCATTCTGTTCCACATCAAAAGTCTTATCTAATACTCAGGTATGTGCATGCAATTCTCGTGTGCGTTTTTATAAAAATAAGTTGTTTTTTAGAACTGAATATAATAACAGAAGGCTCATGATTACGTATATCGACAAGGCACAAATCAAATCATATCTGACCCAAAAGCATAAGCTAAAGGATATAGGCTCAACTATTGTTGTATAAACGTCGTCATTTTCTATTTTATCTTATGTATGATTATTATTTTTAACACTTTACTCAAACTCAAGGTGGATTCACTTGAGTTTGTATAGTAATACTATAGCATAAAAACAATATACAATAGCCATAGTCACACTATACCTAGATATCATGTTAGAATTTAAAATCATTAAAAATAATAACGAAAGTCCCATAATAATTTATATCAATGAAGCAATAAATCAGTAACTTAAATCATATCTGACCCAAAAGCTTAAGTAGAAGG
Organism: Scilla litardierei; assembly: GCA_030789695.1. Taxonomy (NCBI): domain Eukaryota; kingdom Viridiplantae; phylum Streptophyta; class Magnoliopsida; order Asparagales; family Asparagaceae; genus Scilla; species Scilla litardierei. The sequence goes on from CM061130.1 coordinate 116,260,883, forward strand.
ATAGTAGCCCAACCGCTAATTTATGGATATCAATTTTTTTTATTTTATCCAATGTTGGACTATTATTCTTACTGTTGTGAATAGTTGCAATAGATTGTGTAACTTATCGTGTACTTCTGTCACAATAAGCCGGGGCGGAAGCAAGGGGGCAAAGGGGGGCAATTGCCCCCATTGACAATCTGCCAATTATTTCTCCATATTATTTCTCCGCCAATTATTTCTCGCATCAATTTCAAATGTTCCCAAGAATCTTAGTGGGGCCCAACTTCCAAAAAGTTTAATCCCCTCCTCTGGTTTAATAAACACGAGTTGTTCATTACCATATTCGTTCGTTTGGACGTCGATTTCGTGCAGAATTTGTGTGAAGCCTTCTCCATTATGGGAAAAATTTTCTGCAAGTATTCTCTAATTTTCTCCTTTTTTAAATATATTTCTGCAACTTGTTTGATTCAAGTGGGGCTTTTCTGGGATTGTGGTCAGACCAACAGCTTCAAAAAAGCGTTCTTTTTTGCCATAATTTTTTAATCTCAGCCAAAAATTACATATTTTCACCCTTTTTTGCATTAAGATTTTTTAAAGCAATCCCTTATTGATATGGGGCTGTCTTTTTGTTGTGTGAAATTTTACCCAATCCTTATATTTTGCTTGAATAGTTTTCGGGTAATATTCCTCTCAAACAGTGAAAAAGAAAGAATATTTTGGATGTTATATTACCTTGTTTCTTATTGAATTAATAGTGTTACATCAAGTATGGCATGCCTTCATGATCATTAATCCAACCATTATGGCCTAGTTGCATAGTATATTAAAACAAAAATGGGGTTCCGAAACACTTTAACAATGAAGACAAATTAAAAAGCCGGAGGTCCTACATCGATGCCCCGATCCAAACATTGACAGCGCTTTCGACATCGACAAACATTTGCCAGGATTTGGATGACCATTAATTCTTTCATTTTATTTCCTTTTCTTTCAATCAGTTTGGTGGCATATGCTAGGATTTGGAATCCATATGAAATTGTTTTATTATTATGAATTTTTAAATATTTTTTGATGATCATTATCAATTCGAGCTTTTGTGTAAGGAGTTTGATGATTATTATGAATTTTTAGCAATGAATATCATCAAAAGTCGACTTCAAAATCGCATGTGAGATCAACAGATGAATGATGACTTGATCACATTCATAGAAAAAGACATATTTGATACAATTAGTAATGATGTAATCATCAAGCGATTTCAAAATATGAAAACAGGTCGATATGTGTTGTAAGTTTATTTTTTATATTAATGATGAAGCTCTGATTTTTGCAATTGTATTCTTTTATGAAAATATATTTTATTATTATGTTTTCACCTCCACCCCCAAAACAAATTTTTTGGGCTCCGCCACTCACAATAAGTATGGCATATATCATACACAATACGTGTCAAAACAAGGATATCATTAGAAGAGTCGTAAGACTGACATATAAGTATCAGTTATCTAATGGTTAACTTCTTTCTTTTCCTTTTATTTGAATCTTGGTTATCTTCGATTTATATGTTTTTGGACATGTAAGTTTGAGATATGAGGTGAAACCAATTATAGTGACTTATCACATCCGCTTGAATTTCACTTAACTTGACATGTATATAATTGCAATTTGGGATGACGGTTAAGGATCTTTAAATTCCTGTAATATCCTATGATTGGTAGACACAGACGTGTTTCATACTCTGACAGGAACACAAGGTGTCGAACACAACAATCCTTCAAATCCGAGATACAGGGATGCAATTATATATGCCTTTATTTATTGTACATATATGTATTTAACTCATATTATTGTAAACATGCCAATATTTAGATAGGAGAGTCCTACACATCGTAGGTACTATCATGACGAAGGTTATGTTGGACATGCGTCGAAGGAAAAAAAGAATCCAACTTGGGGATTCTTGGCCTTCCGAAAATAAAGCTTATGAGAGATTGCTCTTTGATCAGATGATTTATTTACGTTGGTTAGAATTCTAATCCGATTGGAACTTGAGATCAGAACTCAAAATCCAAAAAAATTGGGGTTTAAAATTCAAACAAAGTTCAGGATCTTTAGTTCAAGTTCATTAAGGAGCTAAACCACCCCCATTTAAATCATATGCTTCTTTGTTTATATTTATTTTAATTTTAGTTCTTTGATTAATATGCTTTGAACGTATATATGTCTGAAATTTGGGAGAAAAGTTCAATTGCACTGACTTATCAAAACTGCTTGAAGACAAATGAAGTTAGCATTTAGTTTAGTTGATGGGAATTAAAGTAAAACCTACCATGTGAAAGATTGTCAACTGGGATGATAGTGAATAAATTTTCAAAACATGTAATGTCGTGAGGGGGTGAGGGGGTCAAGCTAGATAACTGTCCAAGTAAAAATCGAATCTGTCTTGCTATTCTTGGTATTCCCAAATAAAGGTCACGAGAGATTGCTAAAAATGAGTTGTTTATGTTGGTTAGAATTTTGATCTGGTTGAAACATAATACAATGTTTTAAATATCAGATATTGAGATCATTTTGGTTGGGTATTTTTCATATCGGTGACTGGATATTGTGGTATTTATCGGTGAAGTGTGCCAATGTCAGGATGCCTATATCGGACCTTAAATATATATAAAACTTGATAAGAATAGTTATAAATCCTTGATGTCCATATGTGACTATACCATCAAAATATCATAAATGCGATCAAAAACCATTAAGATTAATCATTATAGATTTATCGAATATTCGGTTTTTCGAAAAGTAAATATTTCTTTTTATAGTACATCTTGATTTCCTTCTTTCTTTTTACAAATTTCAAAGTTAACCAATTAATTAGCACTTAAGAGTCAAAGAATCATCATAATCAACTTCTTCATCCTTTTAATCCCCCTTCCCACCGTTAAATTCCCCGTTTAATCATCATAGTCTTCTTCTTCTTCTTCTTCTGGTTCTTCTCATTTCTTCTCTTCCTATCTTTATCCTCTTCGTGCTCTTCTTTTCTTCTGCAGCCTCTTGTTGTGATTCTCACTGATCACTAGAAGACTAATTGATTAAAGTAAAACAGTAAAAATACTGATCACGGTAAAACAGTAAAAACTGGAGAGTAAAAAAAGGTTTCACTATTTCTCACCATGAAATAAATTTACACATTAGGGTCAACACAAAAAAAACTCACTACAACTTTTACCTCTCTGGGTAATTTCTCTCACTGGAGAAATCTCTCACTTTTACCTCTCTGGGTTTCCTTCTCTCTTTCTCTTAAAGATGAGAAGCTTTTGTTTTGGGATTGGAATGATTAAACACCTTAGCCCTCTCCCCTTTTATAGGCAAGCAAAGGGAGAGGGGTTGGTGCAACAACCGTATGCAAGGGGAAAGGGTTGGAGCAACTTGAGTTGCTCTCCCCCAAAATGACCAACCAGCAACCCACATGGGCTGCTGGGTTGTGGTAGCTGGAAAAAACCAACAATTCTCCCCCTCCAGCTGCATCCGAAGTGGTTGTCATTTAACAACTATCTCGGCTATGTCTCTGCACAGCTCCATCTTCTCTCGCGTACCACTACTGGTCAGCATCAGTCCTTTTGTAGCCTTGACTCACCATGAATAAGTCAAACGTCTTGTACCACTGTCGTTGTACTTGCTTAAGGCCGTACAGACTCATCTTCAGCTTGCAAATGAGGTTTACTTTGCCTGAAACCTCGAAACATTCTGGCTGCTCCATGTAGATTTCTTCATGTAGATCACCATGAAGAAATGCTGTCTTGACATCCATCTGTCCAAGCTCTAAATTTAACTTGGCTACCAATCCGAGGATGACGCGGATTGAAGCCATCTTTACAACAAGTGAAAAAATCTCGTCAAAGTCAATACCTTTCTTCTGAAGGAATCCTTTGACCACCAGCCGAGCTTTGTGTTTCACCATCTTTCCATTGCCATCTTTCTTGAGCTTGAACACACACTTGTTCTTCAGCGCCTTCTTTTCTTGTGGAAGCTTGACCAACTCATAAGTAGAATTCTTCTGCAGAGATTCCATCTCATCGTGCATAGCTTGCAACCAACTTTCTTTGTTCTTATGAGATATCGCTTCATGGAAACTCTCTGGCTCCCCCTCTTCAGAAAGTAGAAGATATTCAGCCTCTAAATATCTGGTTGAGGGAATCTGGCTTCATTCAGATTTACGTACTTGTGAGTTATTGCCTTCAGGAGGCGTACCATCATCTACTTGCGGTGATGGTGGTGCAGTAGCTGCTGGAGAGAGTTGTGGCTCCCCCTGCTCAGCATCCGCCTCTTCTTTCACGTCTTGTTCAACAGCATCCTCCTCTTCTAGTATTTCTTTATGCACCTCTTCGTATTGTGTTGGTGCTGGGTCTGGAACAATGTCTTCAGCACTTAAGCTTGTAGTTGAAGACGCCATGGGCTTTTCAATGTCTTTCAATGTCTGATTTTCTTGGAACAGCACATCCATGCTCTGAATAACCTTCTTCGTCTTTGGGTCTCACGACATGTACCCAAATTCTTCATCTCCATAGCTGATGAAGATACAAGGAATGGTCATTGCATCAAGCGTCTGCCTTGCTCCTTGGATACATGTGCAAAGGCTTAGCAACCGAATACCCTCAAGTGAGAGTATGATGGATTCTTACCAGACCACACCTTCTCTGGAATCGCGAAATCCAAAGGTACTGATGGTGATCTGTTGACGAGGTAGCAGGCGGCACGAACAGCTTCCCCCAGAATGGATTTGGTAGCTTAGCCATACTGAGCATGCTTCTGACCTTCTCCATGATCGTCCGGTTCATCCTTTTAGCTACGCTGTTGTGTTGTGGAGTTCGAGAAACCGTCTTCTCATGCCTAATGCCTTGACTTCTGCAGTAGACATCGAACGCTCTAGAAGAGTATTCGCTTCCATTGTCTGAGCTGAGACGCTTTAACTACTTTCATGTCTCACGTTCGACCATGACGTGGAACAGCTTGAAGAAGTCGAGCACTTGGTCTTTCGTCCTCAAGAAGTAGACCCACACCTTCCGAGAAGCATCGTCAATGAAGGTCAGTAAATACCTATTGCCACCCAGCGATTCAACCTCCAAGGGACTGCAAACATCAGAGTGTACCAGACTGAGTAACTCTGATCTCTTTGTTGAAGAAGAACTGAAGGAGACTTTATGTTGCTTGTCAACTAAACAATGCTGACAAGGATCTAGTCCAGCATCCTTAGTGATTGAGATCAGCTCCTTCTTTGTCAAGAGAGATAACCCTCTCTCACTCATGTGACCGAGTCGTTGGTGCCACAGATTTTGAGTAGCCTCACGTTCCATCACGTTAAGGCTGTCGGTACATATTGTAATGCCCTACCAGCTACTGCACAAGTACTAGAGGGGGGGTGAATAGTACTTTAAAATAATAAGGCGTATAATTCCAAATTAAATTGCAAACAACCACCAAATCAATTTGCGGAAGCTTAAATTGAATGACAACAATGAAATTAACAAAGCAAACAAACGATGTTAATGGGTTCGGATCCACCCAAGTCTCCCCGACTTGTTCCCGGTGATCCTACGTCCCAACCACCCGGATCCCCTCCGGATACTTGAGTTAGAAACCCTAACTCAAGATTTCCACTATGAATATCTTGTGAAAAACCTTCACAAGATCAAATCATACATGCAATGGCAAAGTGAATCCCACAACCCGGGATCACAAACTTCTCTCACAACCGAGAGAGCCAATAAGCAATATAAAGAGTTTAAATGAAATAAATACTCTTACCACAAAATCCTATACCTTGAGTTTTTCTTACCCAATAGGTGGAATAAAGGATTTGAGGAAGATGAAGTCACCAAGCCCTAGCACCAAGGAAATGAGCAGCAATGGGTGCCTAGGGAAGAGTTGGAGACTTGGATCAAGCAATAGCTTGAAGAGCTCACCAAGAAAAAGCTTCTCTCTAGATCTAGAAATGAGAGAGAATCGGTTTCTTGTGAGGAAGAGAGCTTTAGATTTGAGGGAGAATAGCTATCTCTTTAGAACTCAATGAATCTCTTAATGGCAGCTCTATCTCTGATAGAAATGACCTAGGTTCGTATTTATAGGAACCCAAAAACATAAGTTAGGTCAATCACCAACGGAAAGAAATCTGGGAGAATTAGTCGGTCAAGGAACAATCACTGACCGACTAGTTCATCAACTAGTCGGTCAGTCACAAAGCATGGACCGACTAAGAGCAGATCAGAGAAGAGATAGAATTTCAGACCTAGAAAACTAGTCGGTCCAAGAACACTGTCTGACCGACTAAGAGGCAAAACAACATAGTCTGAAGGCAAGTTGACTTAGTCGGTCCAAGAACAAAAGTTGACCGACTAGATTGACAACTAGTCGGTCATCAAACGTTCTTAGACCGACTAACGGAAAACAGTAGCTTAGGAGAAATTTGGCATGTACAGTAAATCACAACTAGTCGGTCAAAGAAGCATCACTGACCGACTAGTTCACAAACTAGTCGGTCGGTGAGTCAACGTAGACCGACTAACTGTAAACAGTAAAGAACAAAGATTTAACTGACAGAAACTAGTCGGTCCAAGAACAGTGGCCGACCGACTAGATCTCCATCTAGTCGGTCAGTACTTGTTCTTGTACCAACTAACATGCACAACAAGGTCCGAATCGAAGCGCGACGCTTCGAGGAAGTTAGAGTGAACTTGTGCAAGAATCCTAGAGCTACGAAATGAGCGAACTGAAGATAGAAACGTAAGATATACTCAAGGCTTAACATTCTATCAATCGAAACTAAAAGACTATAAATAAAACCTTAATAAACGGTCTTTGAGAGCTTCGATTGAATCTTCATTACTTCCAAAGCGTTGCAGGAGCTTCAACGAAGCTTTAGGCTTGAATACGAGCTTTTGGAAGTGTTGAGATGTCGCTTTGAATATTCTCGTGAAATTGGCGACGATCTCCAATACTGCGCTCACAAATTGTTAGTTCATGAATTATTTATGTTTGCTCATCATCCAAAACCAAATCCGGGGAGTCCAATATTCAACATTCTCCCCCTTTTTGGTGATGACAAACCAACATAAATAATAATCGAAAATAATAATTCAAATGTAAAATACTTACTCCCCCTGCATTGATGACACGTTAATTCCAAAATGAATACAAATGAATTGCATCAAGCAGACGAGTAAGATAAATAAAATGAATTGATTTTTGAAATATCGGATTTTGAAAATCCTTATATGTATCTTAACTCCCCCTGAATCTAACATATCAAACTAGATTCTTGGAAATTGAGTTAAATTTTTCATTTGCGCTATTTATTATCATTATCTCTCCCCCTTTGGCATTATCCCAAAAATGGGGGGCATACAACGACAACAATTAGGAAATGTAAAATCCAACATCGGGAGTCGTAGACGAAGACAATGGACCAACTTGACACCAAGGGAAAAATGTGGAAATCAAAACAAGGTGTGTCAAATTTTCCATTATCAATAAAAAGAAATCAACGATAATCAAAATCATCAAAAATACCAAATGTTTATTCATGTCTTGAATAAAGAAACATACTCTTCAATATTCAATATTCTTGGTTAAATTTGTGCATGGAAAACAATTCTATACAATTATAGAATTTAAATCTATTTAACCAAGTTTTCATGCGTCGAGCGACGAAATCTCATTTCAAATATATTCAACGAATATTAAAATTTGCACGACGAATAAAAGACAGAGTGAACGATGATGAACATATATATATATGCAGAGACAACATGAGTAAATCCAAAAAGATATCACATCGAATATATGAGATACATCATATCAAGCGCTACATATCATAAAAAAAAAGGAATACATCAACATCATCGATACAATATACCCATCAAAAGGAAATACATCATCATCATCATCATCATCAAAAATAAATACAACAGCAGCGACGTCATCCAAAATACATCAAAACATAATAACCCTCATACCCTATCCTAACCCAAAATACTCTCGCAGAGATATATCATCCAAAGCGTATATGGAGAGTCCTCGGAACAACGATCACGAGGAGGAGGCAGGATCTGCAGCGTCCGTGGGTCCAGTCGACGGAGTGGACTCAGGATCTGCAGGGAGTAGAGGCGTCTCAACAGATGGAATCGACGGTGCAGGAGTCGAGATCTCAGCAACAGGCTCAACAGCAGCAGGAGTCTCGACAGAAGCAGCAGCAGCAGATACATGAGCAGGCTCGGAAACAGGGTCAGCAGCAGATGGCTCTGGAACACCTGAAGAGGTGGCAGCTCCAGGAGCAGAAGAGGAAGTACCAGCAGCAGCAGAAGTGCCCTTGGGGGCACGAGTCGAAGCACGACAGATCTCCTCAACGTCCTCCTCATCCATCTCATCCATCTCCTCTCCCTCAGACACGGAAGGAGGAAGCTCAACACCCATCTGACGTGCCATACGGCAGACCACTTCCTCGGTACGAGCCAAGCGGGACTCGTAACGAAGAAGTATCCGGACGACGTCATCAAGGGTGGCAACGGGAGTAGCAGAGGCACTGGCAGAGGCAGGGACAGACGCTGAAGGTGTCGTCCTCTGAACGTGACGAAGCGCCGCAAGAGATTTCTTGACGGCCGTCGCATTCAGGGGAGGACCGAGGGGACGCTCATCGTCACGAGGCAATGTGACACGAAAATGACGAAACACGAGGGTCAACATGCAAGGAAAAGGAATATGAGCCGATTTATTGGACTTTCGAATACACTCGAAAGAATCAATCTTATCGAGTATAATTCGAGCCCAATTAATCGAGCTCCCCATGAAGATCGCATAGATAAGCTTCAAAAATGGCTGGGATGGTAAAGATGAGGAGCCGTACTTGGGAAGCAAGCACGACTTCAGAATCAGATTTAGGACCCAAGCATTTGGCTTGAAAGATTTAGAAGGCACGCCAATCATGGCAGGAGGAATCTGATGGAAAATCTCTGAAAGGATGGTCTGATCAAGAGAAGAAATATCATCTACCGAGATATCAGAAGGAAGAAGTCCAGACGAAGAGATACCCAAAATCTCTCCTAAGATTTCCGCAGTGAGGACTATAGGAGTCCCCAAAACGGTCGTCTCAATAGAGTGGGTCTGATCGTACTGACCCCGGATCCTATTGGCATAGAAAAGCTTCACTAACCTAGGGTAGGGGTGAGGATTCGCCTTCGGGTCAAATCGAAGGTAATCGAGAAGACCCGACGACGACAGAAGATCAGCTAACCCTATGAAGTCGCTAAACTGGACGAAATGCTCCAGAAGCAGCGGGCAATGTTCGATACGGTTATACGCCGCGAGACACAAAGGGTCATCGCGACATAAGGAAATATCGACACCGCCCACCGGCATCGGAGCCTTTCCCTTAGGCTTACGGGTAGACGTACGAGGGTGGGTGCTAGACTCGGGATGAGTAGGAGGAGTGGGTTCCCTATGAGTCTCGGTCTCGGGGTTATACTCCGTATCGGAATCGGTAGGAGTATGGAACGAAGATGCAGAAGCAAGAATTTTGGCCTTGGGCTTAGGCTTGGGTTTGGGTTTCGGTTGACTTTTAGATTTAGCGGTCGTCGTCCTCTTCTTCTTGAGATGAGGCGAAGACGACGAAGGATGGGTGGTCTTGGCTCTACGCTTCGGAGGGGTTGGATGCTCGGGATCCGAAGAGATTGGATCAACGGTCATCGGAGAGGGGCTAGAGGGAGTGATCGGAATGCGTGTTCTTGCCATAGTCGAAGCAAGACACGGGACAAGGAGATCAAACGAAGAAGCCCTAGCCGAAAAAAATAAACCCTAAGAACCCTAAGAACCCGAGCAAGCCCTAGCTCTAGGAAATGAAATCTAACCCTAGGAGGAGAGGAGATCACCTAGAACGAGGGGCCGACGGAGGAGATCGACGGAGATGGCCGGAAAAATGGCCGGAAAAATGGCCGGAGATCGATCGGAAGTCGAAGGGTTTCGAGGGAGATCGGGGTTTTGAGCGGAGAGAGAAGAGATTTCGATCGATTAGAATGAAAATCGATCGACTAAACTGAGTTTAAGTCGGTCGATTTCGCAAAAGACCAAACAGCCCCTGGCACAACTAGTCGGTCACAGTTCAAGCACTGACCGACTAGATCACGATCTAGTCGGTCGGTCAATGAGCTTGAACCGACTAGTTGCAAACAGTGGCTGAATCCAAGATTTACTGACAAGATTTAGTCGGTCTGTGTTCATTTACTGACCGACTAGATCTCAATCTAGTCGGTCGGTCACTGAACATGAACCGACTAAAGAGTCAAAAACTTGAAAATCAAGTTCTCTCCATAATACGCTTGGACGATAAATCTCAAAACTCTCAATAAACATCTAAACTACCCCATTAAACATCGAAAAACAGAAATTTGACGATTACGCACAAATCGAACGAAAAATTAAGATATCACTTAAAATTCCCGAAAAACCAATAATTCTAGCATGAATGAGATATTGTCAAGAATAATAGCATGCAAAATTATTGAATGAAACATGAATCCTATATTTCGGATTCACCCATAATCCCCAATTCTCGACGCAACCGCACAAAGGAGTCCTCCTTTAGGGGTTTCGTGAAAATATCGGCGATTTGCTTTTGGGTTTCAACGTACACTAGAATGATGTCCTTTTTAGCAACATGGTCATCTAAAAGTGGTGGCGGACATCTATGTGTTTCGAGCGGGAATGATGTACCGGGTTCTTGGAAAGACATATTGCACTTTGGTTGTCAACCATGATAGGGCAAGTATCACAATTTATACCAAAGTCTTTAAGTGTGTGTCTCATCCAAAGAACTTGAGCACACGCGGCACCGGCGGCAATATATTCCGCCTCGGTGGTTGAAAGTGATACGGAATTTTGCTTCTTGGAAAACCAAGAGACAAGAGAATTTCCTATAAAATGGCAAGTGCCACTAGTACTTTTCCTGTCGGATTTGCATCCCGCATAATCGGCATCACTATATGAGATTAACTCATATGTGCTAGATCTCGGATAAAGTAATCCAAAATCTAAAGTGTAACTTAGATAGCGAAAAATACGCTTTACCGCTACTAAGTGAGACTCCTTAGGTTGAGACTGATAACGAGCACATATACATACGGCAAACATAATATCGGGCCTACTTGCGGTAAGATAAAGCAAACTACCAATCATACCTCGATATAAACGAATGTCTACATCCTTACCGCCCGTATCCTTGTCAAGATGCGTAGTCGTGCTCATTGGAGTCTTTTTCCCGGAGGCATTCTCCATTCCAAATCGCTTTAGCAACTCCACCGTGTACTTCGTTTGGTGGATGAAGATTGCATCGTTCATTTGGCGAATTTGGAGACCTAAGAAATATTTGAGTTCGCCCATGTGGCTCATCTCAAATTGTTCCTTCATAACATTAGAAAACTCTTCGCAAAGAGTGAAGTTAGTAGCACCGAAAATGATATCATCAACATAAATTTGTACTAATAAAATATCATTATTCGCATGCTTAATAAAAAGTGTTGAATCGGCTTCGCCCATTTTAAAATTCAAATCCAAAAGAAAATTCTTTAGGCGATCATACCAAGCTCGAGGAGCTTGTCTCAAACCATAAAGAGCTTTCTTTAGTTTAAAAACGTGATTTGGAAATTTTTCATTTATGAAGCCCGGAGGTTGAGAAACGTAAACTTCCTCAACTACATCTCCGTTTAAAAATGCACTTTTAACATCCATTTGAAATAATTTAAAATTCTTATGGCACGCAAAAGACAAAAGTAATCTAATTGATTCTAATCTAGCTACCGGAGCGAAAGATTCTTCGAAATCGATACCTTCCTCTTGACGATAGCCTTGAGCAACTAACCGTGCTTTGTTCCGGACGACGACTTGGTTTTCGTCGGTTTTGTTCTTGAAGATCCACTTTGTCCCTATGACGGTGTGGTTCTTCGATGGCAATGGAACGAGCTCCCATACCTCATTCCTCTCGAATTGAATGAGCTCCTCCTCCATGGCTAAGATCCAAGCGCTATCTTCGCATGCTTCATTAATATTCTTTGGCTCTATCGATGAGACAAAGGCACAATTTGCGAAGTGGTGAACTTGCGATCTCGTCTTGACACTATCATAGATATTGCCAATGACTTGCTCATGGGGATGGTCACGAACCGAATGAAGCCGTTTGGGAATACCTTGATCACTAGGAACATTCTCAACAACTTCATTAGTTGGGTTAGTCTCAATAGAATCAATAGAATCATTAGACTTAGAATTATCAAACGAATCACATAAAACATCCAAAGAATCATTATCATTTGAAATTCTAGTTGGAACAAATCCTTCATTAAATGAGACATGAAGCGACTCCTCGATCGTTGAGGTTCGTTTGTTGAATATCCGGTAGGCTTTGCTACGCGTAGAGTATCCAACAAAGATCCCCTCATCGGATCTTGGATCGAATTTGTCCAAACAACCATATGTGTTCTTAATAAAACATTTCGAACCAAAAACACGAAAATGTTTAACTTGAGGCAACCTACCAAACAACAATTCATAACAAGTTTGTTTAGTGCCGGGCCTCAAAAGTATTCTATTAAACACATAGCAAGCGGTGTGTACCGCTTCCGCCCAAAATTGATGGCCAAGTTGGCTATCATCAAGCATAGTGCGAGCACACTCCACTAGCGTCCTATTCTTTCTCTCAACTACACCATTTTGAGGAGGTGCACGAGGGAAAGAGAAGGTGTGAGTAATACCAACTTCATCACAAAATGTCTCAAAAGACTCATTCTCAAATTCACCTCCATGATCACTACGAATAGTGACAATAGTGGTCCCTAAGAGATTTTGTACTTTCTTAACAAAAATTGTGAAGTTTTCAAAAGCTTCATTTTTATTACACAATGAAAATACCCAAGTAAATCTTGAATAGTCATCTACAATGACAAGTCCATACCTTGCATTTCCTAAGGAAGCTACTCTAGTTGGCCCAAATAAATCTAGATGTAATAGCTCTAGTGGCCGTTTAGTAGAGATGCTTTTCTTAGGTTTAAATGAAGATTTAGGAAGCTTGCCGCGTTGACAACAATCACAAAAACTTTTCTTTTCAAAAACAAGCTTCGGAAAACCTTTAATAGAATTCAATTTTGAAAGCTTATATAGTGTTCCAAAGTTCACATGTCCAAAGCGTCGATGCCATAAGTGTTGTTCACTTGTGTTGGCAACGAGACATTGTTCATATGACTTAGGAAGATCCAAAATATAAATGTCTTTACGACGAGTTCCGGAAAATAATAATTTTTCATTATCCTTTCTTAAAATATGACACAATCCTTTCGCAAAGCTAACTTTGTAACCTTTGTCACAAAGTTGACTTATTGAAATAAGATTATGATTTAAACCACTAACAAGATACACATCACTAATTAATGGTTTAGAAGGGTTACCTACATTACCAACACCTATGATGGTTCCGCTCTCGTTGCCTCCAAATACGACGCGGTTTCCATTCGCAATGGGAACCACTCCGGAGAGCAAACGAGCGTCACCCGTCATGTGTTTGGAACACCCGCTATCGAGTATCCAATTCCCTTTGGAGCTAAATTCAAATTTGTTGCTCCTTCCCTTTTTCTTTTCCTTGAGTACCTAAAGATAGAAACTTCCATATCATGGTACCCAAGGTCATTGGGTCCAAGGGATTAGACCTTTGGAAGCCAAGTCCAAGTGGACTTAGACTTCCCCACATAATTCTTACTATGCACAACATCCGAAAAATAAGCATTCATGTACATTTGTTTTTCGTCCATGCTTGTGTCCTTTGGGCTCCAAATAGTGAATATTTTGGGAGCCATCATCTTATTGGGTGCATGCATGCGACGTTGATTTCTACGTGATGCATGTTGTGGATAGGCATACGGGACATGATGGAATGGTGCACGATGAGAATTATTCATATGATGCGGTGTGTGATCATAAGCATGTGTGGGAACACGTGCGTGAGGGTGTCTCACATGGTGTGCACGTGCCCGAGAATGTGTTGCATAAAAATCATCATATGTGTGAGATGGTGGAGTAGGACGTGTGTTCCTACGTGGCATGGTATTGGTGTACATATAAGCATGCCCCTTCTTTGGAGGTCCACCCAAAGTGGGTTTCTTTCCAAAAGAGGGCGTGGACGAAGTGGAAGCATCATTGGTAGATGAACTATCAATAGAGTGTTTTCTACCACTCGTAGAGTCACCGGAAGTTGGCCTAACAAAAGTAGTGGCCGCTTTGGATGGACATCCCATCGTATACCCCAAACCAATGTGGTGATTGGCCGGAAGTAAGTCACTTAGGATTTTATCCAAATGGTCCTTACCTTTGTTGAATTTGTTAATTCGGCCCAATGTGTTCTCATATTTCTCTTTGAGAGAACGCATAGAAGTATCCAAATTGGATACTTGCGATGTGAGCACAAAAACACGAGATTTAAGATTCTCGTTCTCAATACTCAAAGTCGAGTTTTGAGAAGTTAAATCCGCTATCCTATGTTCTTCCGGATCCTCGATGCTAACATGTTCAAGTTTAGATTTGAGATTAACAATCTCATTTCTTAACTCTTCAACAACGGTGTCGTTATTGGTGATGATAGTCTTAGGCGATGTTTGAATGCTAGCTAGGTCATCTTTTACCTTAGTATATCTATTTACTAACTTAGTGTATTTTGACCAAAGTTGAGAGTTAGCATTTCTAAGATCATCCATTGTTACCTCATCGCTTTCGTCATTACTATCATCGGAAGAGGAGGATCCTTGATCGTTCTCCTCTCTTGCCATGAAGCACATATGTGCTTGCTCCACTTTCTCATCATCCGACTCTCCGCTTGAGGAATCCTCGGAGTCGGTGAATGTTGCTCCGACAAGTCCTTTCTTGTACCCCTTTTTGTATTTCTTGGACTTATCGAATTTTGGCGCCTTCCACTTCTCCTTTTGTTTGTTGAGAGGACACTCCGCTTTCATGTGTCCTGGCTTATTGCACTTGAAACACAAAGGAGAGGAAGAGGCGTTAGAAGAACCAAATTTACCTTTGGTCTTGAAGTTACCTTTCCGGAAGAAACGGTTGAACTTCTTGGCCATGAGTGCCATGGACTCCAAGTCCAACTCGTTTTCCGAGTCTTCATCATCGGAAGATGTGGATGAAGCCGCCTTGAATGCAATCGCCTTTTTCTTAGGCGCATCTAGGTTCAAATATGACTTCATCTTTTCTTGTAGCTTTACCTTGCTATCTTTGCGTACCTCGTATGACATCAAAGTACCCATTAGTTGAACTACGGTATATTTGTTCATGTCATTACCTTCCTCGATGGCGAAGGTACGTTTTTCCCAAGAAGATGGAAGTCCTTCAATAAGCTTTAGGCACTTCTCCTTTTGAGTGTAGATCTTGCCGAGGGCCTCTAACTCGTTTATTATGTCAACGAAGCGAGCGTAATATTCTTTCATCTTCTCGCCCTGTTGCATATGAAACATTTCGTAATCTTTTGTTACGACTACGAGTTTAGAGTCTCTTACCCGACTCGTCCCTTCATGTAGTATGAGGAGAGAGTTCCAAATTTGATATGCACTCTTACATGTGCATATCTTATTGAAGTCCTCGGGCTCCAATGCGCATTGCAAGGCGTTCATTGCCTTGGCATTGCTTACCTCCGCGGCGACCTCCGCGGTAGTCCATTTCTCAAAATCTTCTTCTTCGGGCTCGGTGTACTCCTTCATTGTAGTCCTCCATAAAGATGCACTTCGGAGGAAGGTTTCCATCCGACACTTCCAGTACCCGTAGTTGGTACCGTTGAAGAATGGAGGCCTCGTAGAGGAATGTCCTTCCATCACGGAAGATGCTCCTTCACGGTTCCTGAAGGTGTCATAGTTGGAAGGTGGACGCACGGTCTTGTTGTCGTTGGCAGACATAGCTGAGAATCTGGCTCTGATACCAAATGTAATGCCCTACCAGCTACTGCACAAGTACTAGAGGGGGGGTGAATAGTACTTTAAAATAATAAGGCGTATAATTCCAAATTAAATTGCAAACAACCACCAAATCAATTTGCGGAAGCTTAAATTGAATGACAACAATGAAATTAACAAAGCAAACAAACGATGTTAATGGGTTCGGATCCACCCAAGTCTCCCCGACTTGTTCCCGGTGATCCTACGTCCCAACCACCCGGATCCCCTCCGGATACTTGAGTTAGAAACCCTAACTCAAGATTTCCACTATGAATATCTTGTGAAAAACCTTCACAAGATCAAATCATACATGCAATGGCAAAGTGAATCCCACAACCCGGGATCACAAACTTCTCTCACAACCGAGAGAGCCAATAAGCAATATAAAGAGTTTAAATGAAATAAATACTCTTACCACAAAATCCTATACCTTGAGTTTTTCTTACCCAATAGGTGGAATAAAGGATTTGAGGAAGATGAAGTCACCAAGCCCTAGCACCAAGGAAATGAGCAGCAATGGGTGCCTAGGGAAGAGTTGGAGACTTGGATCAAGCAATAGCTTGAAGAGCTCACCAAGAAAAAGCTTCTCTCTAGATCTAGAAATGAGAGAGAATCGGTTTCTTGTGAGGAAGAGAGCTTTAGATTTGAGGGAGAATAGCTATCTCTTTAGAACTCAATGAATCTCTTAATGGCAGCTCTATCTCTGATAGAAATGACCTAGGTTCGTATTTATAGGAACCCAAAAACATAAGTTAGGTCAATCACCAACGGAAAGAAATCTGGGAGAATTAGTCGGTCAAGGAACAATCACTGACCGACTAGTTCATCAACTAGTCGGTCAGTCACAAAGCATGGACCGACTAAGAGCAGATCAGAGAAGAGATAGAATTTCAGACCTAGAAAACTAGTCGGTCCAAGAACACTGTCTGACCGACTAAGAGGCAAAACAACATAGTCTGAAGGCAAGTTGACTTAGTCGGTCCAAGAACAAAAGTTGACCGACTAGATTGACAACTAGTCGGTCATCAAACGTTCTTAGACCGACTAACGGAAAACAGTAGCTTAGGAGAAATTTGGCATGTACAGTAAATCACAACTAGTCGGTCAAAGAAGCATCACTGACCGACTAGTTCACAAACTAGTCGGTCGGTGAGTCAACGTAGACCGACTAACTGTAAACAGTAAAGAACAAAGATTTAACTGACAGAAACTAGTCGGTCCAAGAACAGTGGCCGACCGACTAGATCTCCATCTAGTCGGTCAGTACTTGTTCTTGTACCAACTAACATGCACAACAAGGTCCGAATCGAAGCGCGACGCTTCGAGGAAGTTAGAGTGAACTTGTGCAAGAATCCTAGAGCTACGAAATGAGCGAACTGAAGATAGAAACGTAAGATATACTCAAGGCTTAACATTCTATCAATCGAAACTAAAAGACTATAAATAAAACCTTAATAAACGGTCTTTGAGAGCTTCGATTGAATCTTCATTACTTCCAAAGCGTTGCAGGAGCTTCAACGAAGCTTTAGGCTTGAATACGAGCTTTTGGAAGTGTTGAGATGTCGCTTTGAATATTCTCGTGAAATTGGCGACGATCTCCAATACTGCGCTCACAAATTGTTAGTTCATGAATTATTTATGTTTGCTCATCATCCAAAACCAAATCCGGGGAGTCCAATATTCAACACATATCTTCACATGAATTTTATATAACGTACCACAAATGTGCCCCTTTGCAATAATCATGGCACCATTCGTCATTCTCCATGTGACATTGCTGAAGTGGTTGTCGAAACCCTGTTTGTCAAGGGCTGTCCTCGAGAACCTCCGGCACATGTCGGACATCCTTCAGCGTGATTGTGCAGCCAACGTTCGTCTGAATCTGAACGTCGCCAATTCCTACAATCTTGCAGGAACTTGTATTCTCATCTTCAAGATGCCAAAGTCTCCTGCTTTGTAGTTGGTGAAGAAGTCACTTCGAAGAGTGGCATGGAATGATGTTGTTGTAACAACCACCCACTCGTCCTGGTTGGAAACGTGAAGGCATGTCTCTTCTTGGATAAAGCAGATAGCCACTTCACCGATAAAGTGACTAACGCCTCTCCATCCTTCGTCTTCTGTTGAGAACCATTTTGACCTTATTAACGCAACAGCTTCCGGTAGTTTTTCTTCATGTGGCTCTCCATGCCACAATGGTAACACTTGTAGGTAGACCTCCTCCCGTCTGTGGACCTACCACGGCTCTTGCTACTGCCTCTGCCCCAGCTTCGACCGCCTCCTTGTTGTCTTCCTCGAGTCTCTGTCACAAGGGCATGCGATTGGTCGGTGCTGGCTTCTTTTCTCATGGCCTCCTCGGTGAAGAAGGCATCCTTAACCATAGCCATGGTAAGTTTGCCGTTTGGGGCCGAATTGCTGAGAGAGACCACCAACGTCTCCGAGTTGTCCGGAAGAGAACTGAGAAGAAGAAGAGCTTGCTCTTCATCTCCAAGCTGTAACTCCACCGCAGATAGTTGATTCACCAGGCTCTGGAACTCGCTCGTGTGCTCAGCAACGGAAGTTCCACTCCGCAGCTTCAAATTTACCAGTCGCCTCATTAATAAGGCTTTATTTCGAGCAGTCTTCGCTTGGTACATGTCCTCTAGCTTTTGCCAGAGGGCATATACGTCCGTCTCCTGCGCAACATGATGGAAGACGGTGTGATCGATCCATTGTCGAATTTGACCGACAGTCTTTCGATTTATCTTCTTCGAGTCACCTTCTTTGGTGGATTCCGTCTTTACTCATTTGACCTCCAATAGGTCAAATAAATCTTTACAACTGAGGAGATCCTCCATTCGAGGTCTCCACAATGTGTAATTTATGGCTGTCAGTTTGACCATAGCTCCCGATTAAAATGATTCTTCCATTGACATTTTGAAGAGGAAAAAATAATAATGGTATTAAAAAAATTCCCTCCCCAAAAAAATTTTCACTCCTATTTTTAAACTCTCGCACGGCTCACCTAGGCTCCGATACCACTTGTGCTTCTCAATAATCACTAGAAGACTTACTGATTACAGTAAAACAATAAAAATATTGATCACGGTAAAACAATAAAAACTGGAGAGTAAAAAGGTTTTACTATTTCTCACCAGGAAATAAATTTACACACTAGGGTAAACACCAAAAAAAAACTCACTACAACTTTTACCTCTCTGGGTAATTTCTCTCACTGGAGAAATCTCCAACTTTTACCTCTCTGGATTTCCTTCTCTTTCTCTTGAAGATAAAAAGCTTTTGTTTTGGAATGGGATGATTAAACACCTTAGCCATCTCCCCTTTTATAGGCAAGCAAAGGGAGAGGAGTTGGTGCAACAACCGTATGCAAGGGGAAAGGGTTGGAGCAACTCAAGAGCAACTTGAGTTGCTTTCCCCAAAAATTGACCAACCAGCAGCCCACAGGGGCTGCTGGGTTGTGGTAGCTGGAAAAACCCCAACACTTCTGCCCCTTAGTTTGCAATAAAGTAGCAGGTTGCAACTGCAGCGACATAAGAGAAGAGGCTAAAAAGAGACACAATATGCTAAAAAGAGTCTGTGAAAAAAGAGAATGGAAGAAGAACAAGTGAAAAAGAATGGTGAAAAGAGACTAAGGCAGATGAGGACGGAGAGGGACTCACGAATCTTATTGTCACATCTAATCTTGCCGTCGACGTCTTTACCTCCAATCTCTTTTGGTCCCCTCTAATCCTATTGTCGGACCCTCGTTGATATCGATTGGGCTCTCTTTCCCTGCCCAATATACAAGCAAATTTGTGTCAAATATATTTTACGTGTCACATTTAAAAATAAAACGGATAGTATAAGTCGATAAATGTTTCAGCTCGATTTATCAACCAATATGACCTAATATGTGGCAAAATTTTCAAACCAAATAAATATACCTTCTTGTATCGTAGGTTTTCCAACACCGATATATCAACCATATCGGTCGATATTGATGAGAATGAGGGTGCGGGTGGCAAGCTTGTAATTTTGGTCTTTAGGGCATTTATGTAATTATGGACAAATCAGTCCATTATATATAGGAGAGTTAGGGCTTTGTTTTTATGTGGAATTTGAGTGAAGAAAAAGAGAGAGTAGGAGTAGACTAGAGTGGATTTTGGGAGATTTAAGCTTTATCTTGAATCAAAGTTAGGAGAGCGGTCCTCTAGAACTGATGCCACTTTTCCGTGTATTCCTCGTATTATCTATAAAAATCCTCTTTTTATCCCTCCAACCCCTAAAAATTCCTATCAGATATTTAAAATGCTGACTTAATATTAAGACGGTAAATAATACCCAAAACATTGATCCGACTATTTCGACATTTTTTGGGTTTGGATAATAAAATTCAAACCTGAATTCTTATCGGATCGGATTCGAGTACAAACTTATCGAACCCAAAACCCATATAAAACATTTAAACCCCAATGCCTAGCCAAAATAGAAAGATGTTTATGAAAAAGGATGCTAGTACAATAAATTTCACTATATTCTAAGAAATAAAGCTATAAAAACAAAGCTTCATGGTTATGTTGAACGGATAAAGTTTAAATTGATCAAGTTCCATATAATAAACATTAAATTATCGCTTAAAACACAATTTCTGTACAAAGTTTAGTTTAAACCCAAGCCTGATAAGAAAGAATAGATTTCAACTCAAACCCACGTCCTAATCCTAATTTTTTATTGGGTTCGGGTTTGGATCTTACATGAATCCAATCCGAGTCCAATAATATTAATCAATCCAAACTTGATTTAAAATGCAAAAATAACGAGAGTTCAAAATCTAAACAAAGTTCAAGTTCTTCAGCTCGAGCCCCTTTAATCTCATTAGCACAATCCTCTAAAAGAATTTAGTTCAAATCCATGAGAGAGGGAGAGATGCAATGCTATCAAGCTCATTAAGAGAAGCAATCCTATCAAGCTTGTTACGTATCTACATGAAAAGCCCAAATATGCAAGTAAACTGGTCTATAGTCTTAAAAAGATGATTATAAGCTCTTAAAACTCTTCTTGCATTCAATCATTAACATATGGCTCCTTGAGTCTTGCTAAACCCCAACATCTGCCGCTCTCACCCACCAGGAAGAGAAAAAGAATGATCGGAGTTTAATTAGCCTTCTCTCATTTATGTCTTATTTATATCAAAAAAATTACACAGGTGTGTAATAAATCCACATCCATCGTGTATATCACTAATTAAGACACTAATTGTGACATGATATGTGATACATTGTATCTAAACACTTCTTATTAGGGGTAAGCATCGGTCAGTTCGGTTCCGGTTTTGACAAAATTGGCAAAATCGAACCGATCCAAACAGAAATGGTGGGTAAACCAACCGAACCGATCAAATGCTCTAGGCTAAACTGAAATCGAACCAAACAGTTTGGTTCGGTTCGGTTTCAGTTCTGTTTGGGGCCTAGAGCGGTTGGCATTGATTAATCGATTAATGCTTAGAGAAAATTTTTAATTTTTGGTCTCTGCAATGCAGTTTAGTCAACTATTTAAAGTTGTTAGTTGACTAATGCTTGCATTAGCAGTCACATAGACGGAGCTTATTTCTCTAATCTGTGCATTAGTTGACTACCAATTTAATTAGTCGACTAATTAAATTAAAACTTATAAAATCCTCAATACACAATGTTAATCTCAATACACAATGAAAATCACAATACAAAATGTAATAAGATAATATAAACTATTTAGGAAAAGAATTCATCAATAACATAAGGCATCAACAATGTGATACATAAAACTTTAATGTCAATACGCATGAAAGTCATCAACAATGTGATTTAAAATAGACCCAAAACACAAGGATAGAAAATACAAAACACTGACTTTTAACAACTTTTGACAGTAGGATAATAGAATTTTTAGTTGATAAGGTTGCATTCATGTTTTTCATCCTAGTATCATACTACATTAGAGAGCTTCCTTCGTGTGAATCATGCCTTCACTTCTGATTCATAATTCATTTGACACAACTGTTTCTTGTGATTCCTACAAAATATAAACCTAATAAAAAATTGAAAGAAAATACGAAATGATACACAAGTGTATAACACATTATAAATTTATTGCAAGAATAAATTAAAAATAAATATAGCTAAAGTTACCAAATAATACTTCTTTTAACTTACCATGCATTCCAAACATAACATTAAGATTTAGTTATGATTGATCACTTGATTAAGTATCTGCATCAGTCATCTCTAAAAAAATAAGTACTAGAATATTTGAAATTACTTCATTTGCATCAATTAATAAAAAACAATAAATAAGAAAAATAACAACATAATAAAATATATTTTTTCCATCATCTCTGCATCGGCAATATCCTCCTCAATACTAACCATCAGAACTTATAATGATGCCCTTAACTAAGCTTGAGTATAAATAATGGTCTCGACCGTATTTGCTTATAAATAACTCCTAAAACAATCAAGAACCCTTCCACCGATGTTGAATACTAATTCCAATGCAATTGTAGAGACATGAATAACTAAAATATCACATGCCATATTTGAGAGAATTTAAAATCTAGCACTATTCATCTACCAAAATGTAAAACCATCATACTTCTCCACAAGTGATTCCGACGACTCATTCAAATATTTATCCAACACACAAAAACTTGGCTCACTTTGACTTGTCATCCTCATCCTTTTGCACCTTGATTGCAAGAAATTCTTCTTACCATCCATTTCTTGTAAAAGGATATACATCACGCTTTCTTCAACATGCGAGGAGCCGTCAACCTTTGCGACATGTGCTTTGTGATATTTTTCAAATAATGATTTGAGAACTTCTTGAACTCTTATAGCTAATACATTACTGAATCATCGTTAAACATTTGTGTAAAGGCAAATTGCACAAAATCTAACTTGTACCGATGGTCTAGTATGACAGGAATAAAGATGCACGTATTTATCTTCTCAAAGTTTCCCCAATACTTATCATATTTCTCTTTCAGACGCCTACCCAATGTATCAATCTCATCATCTCTTCTTAGAGATTTTGTCATGAAACAACTCACATTGCAAATTTGTTCCAAAAAATATTAGAAGTAACATACAAAGTTTCATAAACACATAATGTTAGTTTAAAAATGACAAAAAAATATGCATAAAGACCTAGTAACCAACCAATCTTCATCTCATGGCATCCCTCCAACATTGTATTCATTCCTAAAAGATGAATCCATCTCCTCGTATCTTTCAAATGTCGATTAACAAATCACAACCACATAAAGTTCCATCTAGTGAATACATCCAAACATAAACCATTATAATCCTCTGTACCACTCTCATTGATCTTCTATTTTTTCCATATTCTTTCCACTTTGCCCACCTAGCTGGAAAAGTCCTCACAGAACGAACGGCATTCCAAATTCAATTTATCGCATCAATAAATTCTGTCAACCCATCTTGTATCACGAGATTAATAATATGATCAATGCACTGCATATGCATGTGTTGGCCACCCAATGGAGTGATTCTCCAATGTGTAATCTTCTTCTTTAGATATCTAACTATCACATCACTGGAACTAGCATTGTCAACAGTAGTGGTTAGCACCTTATCAATACCACCATCTTGCTAACACCCTTCAATGACCCATCCAAAATCTTCACCTTTATGACTATAAACCGGAATGAAATTAAGAACCATTTTAACATCCATTCTTAATCGATCAAATGAACTGTGAGGCACGTATAAGTAATTTTCTGAATTGATGTACATATATCGTTAGTGGGACAAACAAAATTAGATGATCTTCGAATAAATTCTTTCAACTTTTTTCTCTCATCCAAAAAAATTAATTATACCTCTATCAATGGTCCATCTGGACGGAATATGAAATCTAATACATACAGATGCATAGAACAACTTAATGCCAATTCATTCAACAAATTTAAAGAGTGGTTCATCCAACACAATTATTTTTTGCAAGGACAACCCTTATTGTTTGTGAATTAAATTAGTAACTTAAGTTTTCCATCTTCACACCATCACCACTTTGTCCTATTACAGGTTGAAAAGTAAATTATTTTTGACATGTGTACTTATTGTGTAGGTTTTCTTTACAAGACTATGCATGCGCTGTTAGTGCTAACGTTCCATTTCTTTTAGAATTTGCCCAAAATCCTTGACCACAATAATTGTATCTTGCTAAGTCTGGAATTTTTTTATCATCTTATGTAAAATGATTTAATACCTCAGACCTCTTTTTCGTTGGCTTCTTACTCGACTTGCTTACCGTTGTATTCATATTTTCTGTTTCCTAAATATAAGTATTATTAGGAGTTGGTGTTTCTCATGTCTTGGACATCTACATAACAAAAATACAATCAAATTAAAATCATCAAATTAAACAAATAAAGCAATATAATCAAATCAATTAAATTAGGGTTTTTCTCATATTAGTCCCTTAAATTATGTATATTTTGATATTAGTCCCTTAAATTATGTATATTTTGATATTAGTCCCTTAAATCTTTGTAATTTGAATTTAGTCCCTTAAATATATAATATTAACCTAAATAGTCCCTTTTGTTAACCTAAATAGTCCCTTAAATGTTTAACATTTAACCTAAATAGTCCATTTAAAGGACTAAATTCAAATTACAAAGATTTAAGGGGCTAATATCAAAATACACATAATTTAAGGGACTAATATGAGAAAAACCCAAATTTGAATTTAGTCCCTTAAATGTTTAATATTAACCTAAATAGTCCCTTTTGTTAACCTAAATAGTCCCTTAAATGTTTAACATTTAACCTAAATAGTCCATTTAAAGGACTAAATTCAAATTACAAAGATTTAAGGGACTAATATCAAAATACACATAATTTAAGGGACTAATATGAGAAAAACCCATTAAATTATAAAATCTAAGAATCAAATCAAAATCATACGTTAGGATTTTGGACGGCTGCCGGCTCCGTTGGCTCTTGGTTCGGTCTATTCGGATGCTGAATGAGAAAAAAATGAAGATGGAAAATTGAAAAAGAAAAAATGAAGAGTTTAGGTGGCAGCAGCTCAGTAGCTATGTGTTGGTACTTGGTTCAGCTAGGAAAAAACGAAGAGGGAAAGGTGAAAAAAATTGAAGAAGAGAATTTGAGCGGTTCTTCGTAGGAATGGCAATATTGCGGGTCGGGTCGGGTATTTAACTACCCAAGCTTGCCCCGACCCATCTACAGGCCGGGCGGGACGGGTCTCGGACCGGGGCAGGATGTGTACTTTCTTACCAAAACCGAGTCGGGCCAGTCAGGTCAGGTCATTACTGACATCCCTATGAATCCCAAATAAAAATTTTATTTGGGAATTGGAAGAATTTTGATTTATTTGGTAATTTAGAATTGGGAATTGGCCCAATTGGAAGAACAGTAGAACAGAATATGAGTTATGGGTTATTGACTGACTGCATGGTCTGCATCAAAATAGTAAGGTTTTTTAGAATCTCTATACTTTACCGGGGCAGTCCGGGACGGTCCGGGGCGCATACAAAGCCCAAGCTTGCCCCAACCCATCTGCGAGTTGAATCGGGCCGGGTCAAAACCGGGTTGGGCCAGGTCGGCCAGGCGGGTCAGGCCATTACTGCCATCCCTAGTTCTTCGTCGGTTGAGAAGTGGAAAAAAACTGCACCGGGAAAAGGAAAATTTTGAAGAGTGAAAAGAGGCGGTAAAATGTCAAAATTTCCTGCCACAGCATTTGATATTGATTGGTTGAGCATTAATGCTCCGAAACTCGGTTCGGTTCGGTTAGATTCGGTTTGTTGAACCGAACCAAAACATATTGTCCAAAAACCAAACCGAACCGATCAATTTCAGTTGATAACCCGAACTGAAATGCTCATTTCGGTTTAGTTTTTCGGTTGGGTCGGTTTTTTTCACATTTATTGATCACCCCTACTTCTTATGTTTAACACATTCTAATTCTAACAATCCCCCTAAAGCTACAACATGTCAATTATACACATCTTATCATAAAAAATAAAAACACTTCAGAATACAAACACATAGGCATCAACGAACCATAGGTAATAGCAGATACAGAATAACCCGTAAGTAGGAAATAACATATAGCTAATAGCATATACATAACCAATACATAGCAAAAATCCTGCACATAGGAACAAATACAAAACCCATAGGTTGCAATCAAAACCACATAAGCAACAGTAATCATAAAACTTGTAGGTATATGAAACAGATTTGACTAATCAAATTGAATCGGATTAGATCAAGAAAAGAGAAGGAGATATTGATGAAGATAGTTTGCTTGATGATGACCTTATGCAAAGCACATGTTATATGAGTATGGTCGAACACAAGCTTGTTGACGATACGAAGATTACAATACCATAGATCGAATACTGAGATACTATGTTAGAATAGAAAATAATAAAGATGATGAAAAGAATGAACAAAGCTTAATTGGCCTTCTCTAAAGGTAGCAACCGGGTCGGGTTAGGTTCGGGGCGGGTCAATTTTGACCCAACCCAAAAGGGACCATACCCAAGCTCAGAATACAACAGATCGGAGCCCCTATCCATACCCGTCCCATAAGAAATTTGGATGACCAGCATTTAACCCGCTTAAGCAATCGGATTAGGTATGGGTCAAGTTTGGACTAAGTTCAGTAAAAGTGAGTCGAGTTTAAGTTGGGTTTGGTATAGCATAAATAACTATTTTATTAAAAAATTAAAGTCCACGCAAGTCTTGAGAATCGATCCCCCATCAACATCTTACCTTCAAAGCAAACCAACCATCTAGCCACTTTACCCTTGTGTTAAAAGTAAAAATTAAATATGTATACTTATATGGGTAGAATTCGAGTAAGTTCGGGTTATAGCATCAAATCTGAAGCTGATCCGCTTGCTATTTGGGTCAAGCACGTTGACCCGATGCAACCCGAACCCAATTAGGCCCTTACCCATAATTGGATAAAGGAATGGGTTCGGGTTCGAATCATCAGTCGGTTTCAATTTGCCAAGTCTAACCTTCCTCCATTTGTATCTTATTGATAGTGGAAGAACTATACATGCATGCTACTGATTAAGATATTAAGTAAAGCATGACAAGTGATGTACTGTCTGTAGCATAGTTTTAGGTTTCGGCCGAAACCTAAAGGTTTCGGCCGTTTCGGATCGGTTTCGGAGGGGACCGGTCCGAAACCACATGTTACTTCTCGGTTTCGGCCGTATCGGCCGGGTTTCGGCCGTATCGGCCTGGGTTTCGGCCGTATCGGCCTGGGTTTCGGTCGTATCGGCCGGGGTTTCGGCCGTATTGACTGATACCGGCCGAAACTTGTCCGATACCAACTGAAACTTAAAAAAATGAAAACAAGAAGGAGGAGGAGGAGGAAACATCACCAAAATCCAGAAAAAGAAGAAGAAACGAAGAGATGGACGTACCTCATGGTCGCCCGCCTCCCGTCGCATCCCCGAAGAAGCCCGCCTCCTGCAATTTGAGATCTTACATGGTAGCATATTCTAGCATTTAATTTAAATTTTGTTTGCACGGTGCAAGTGCAATTGTCCAACACATGCTAGCATTTATTAAGAAGTTTGACCTTTTGAGTGAGCTGGCCACTAAAGGCTTTCCATTTAATTACAAGCTTGACATTCAGCCACTAAAGGTTTTCCATTTATTTACAAAGTTATCATTTTCAGCCACCAAACCCTTCCATTTATTCAGAAGCTTGCCATTCTCATTTATTTTCAATCATGTTGATCAAAAAAATGTAATATATTTAGCATAATACTTTTAACAAAATGTGTAACTAGTAAAAAGGTATTTGTGCTAATATTTGATAATATTTGATAGTATTTAATAGAGTTTTAAGTATCTGAAACTACCGATACCGATGAAACGAAACTACCGTCCGAAACCACCGAAACGGACGATACCGATACCGAAACCTAAATTTTGGGAAGAGCGATACCGAGACCGAAACCGAGACCTAAAACCTTGGTTTGTAGACACTCGTATTTAACACATGTTCCAATTCTAACATTCTTACCTCCATCTAACATTAATCTTCCCGAATGCATCCACTATCAATGCTAATAAAAAAAGACTAAAATGCAGTGTCTTTGTTTAGCTTTAATCATACAAGTCTAAGGCTGAAGAAAATGATATCAGAGTTCATGCCAATAAAATCTTCGAAATAAGTCTCGTAATCTTCCATCATTTCCTATACTATAACAAGTCTATAACTGGAATTTTCACCATATCAAGTGTAATGAGGATAATTTTTGGAAACTTCATTTGCTGTTGATGTATTAATGTATCATTGACAAAAAGCGATCAGAGGTTGAGATAGGACAGCAAAAAAGTTAAGGCACTTACTTCGCAACAAATCCATAAAACTGGATCATCAAGTCTCTATCATTCTCATATAATGCATTCACTTTTCCCAAGCAAGCAATTCCAACCCTTGGGTCTATAAAAAACAAATAAATTTAAAGTCCTGTGCAGACCAAGACATATATCACAGATACAACAAAGCACATATAAGTTACATGTTTTTAAGCCATTCATGCAGAAGAATGTAACTGAACTGACTTCGCAAGAAATTGAATTCTAAAAAATGATAGAATACACCTTAATTGTTTAATGTATTTTATATAATTTAAGGAGCAAGTATAAGTTTTGCAATTTAAGCAAATCACTGAATTTATCAACAAGAGCAATCCACCAATCTAGCTGCAATAGCTTTTGCAACGGTGGGCAGTAGAGCTGATGTTCATCCATTGTTGACATGATTAGTATATTTTACTTTTTTTTTGTCACTGCAACAATTGTACTATTGCTGTTTTTATCTATGTGAAAGAGCATAAAGGGTCCAACATGCCAGTAAACTGTACAAAGCAATAACCCACCAATTCCCATTTCCAGAAGAATTTCCTCTTGTATGGCGGTGGTTACAGCAACTGCCTCCTGCATAGAACAATCAAATAAGTGGTTGTACTCATTTCTTTCTGGTGGACGAGTGGTCATACACACACGTTCAGACATGAGTGCACAAACAATATATACGGGTGAGTGAGCAGGTGAATGTCTTACATGCTTGTGCGTTACAGCGTGAGTAAGCCTTAACATGGACTATAAGCAGAATGCACAAGCAAATTCAGATTTTTTTTTTTGCAGCATACAAGCTAACGAGACAAATGGCGCACAATTTCAGAAAATCAATCATTCATCCTTGTTCTTTTGCCATGAAAGCACCTATCCTCAGAAAATCTAATACCACCTAGATATTCATCTCCTCCCAATACCAAAATTGAATGTTCTAATGTATATCTCCATGCTTAAAATGATGATTAATCTCTATTACATCACTTAAGAGCATGCCCTAACTAATAAAACCATAACTAGTGAGTATTGTAATTTGTACTTCACAGTTTCCGCAGACATGCGATAATTAAAAGATTTCTAACCAAATTGTGACTCACTTATGAGAATATTTTTACTTTTTTCCCTCCTTGCATTAGACCAAGTCAATTGAACTTAAAGAGTAAAATGCTCTCGAGGATGCTAAGGTCCTGTTCTTTTGCTGGAATATGAAAAATGGAATATTGGAAAGTTTGTATTTCAATGAGAGAGAAAATGAAGTTTTGTGTTCTTTTGGGTGGAATAGAGTATGGAAAGTGGGGTTTGGAATAGAAAGTGGTGTCCACATTCTATTTTTGTGTTCTTTTGGGATTGTGGAGTTAGAATGAAAAAGTAGAAAGGGGATGAGTTGGAGGGGAGAGATAGAGAGAGATGAGAGAGTGGGGTCCACCATTCCTAAGGATTCCATTGTATTTCAAGCAAAAAGCTTGGAATAGAAAAGTGCTCATCATTACCAAATTGCAATAGCCACGTAGGATTCTATTACACGCCCAAAAAAACAACCGCTTGGAATACAACCTTGGAATAGGATGAATAGTGCATGAACAGTGTCATTATTCTTATTCCCACCCCTATTCCGCGCAAAAGAACATGCCCTAAGTCGCTAACAATCACAATAGATTAGAATTAAAGCAAGGTCCATGAAACATCTAAAATCACAAGAATTAATCCCAAAAATCCCAATTTGATATGACAAGTTTATTGGACCAAACTATTTCTAGCAAAAAGCAAATCACACAAACTAGGGGTTCTAAAGTGATAGCAATATTTATTTGATAGAAATAAAAAATGGAGGATAAAATCGTTACCTGCTTATCTTTGACGGCATCTGCAATTCTCTTCTTTACATCTGATGTACCAAATCAAAATTATGCAAAAAATAAATTAAATAATTTAGAAAAAGGATTATAATTTGGGGATGCAAAATGACATGCGTGATGAAATTTTTGAAAACTTACCGAGTTGTGAAGTGAGGAAAGCAAATCGAGAGAAGAGATGAAGCAGCTGCTCTTTGGAGAGCATATCCGGCTTTTTGGTGTCCCGCGGAGCAACAGAAGCGATCGACATTGATGAGAAAGAGAGCGCGAGTGCGAGGAGCAGATAGATGAAATCTAGGCCGCTACTCTAGGGAACAATGGCCAGAGATCCGACGGCTGGATCATCCCGTTGCTTAATTGTAACGGGAAACAAAAAAACCGCTAACTAAGCGCCTGTTTTGTTGCGAAGTGGGGAGATTCTACTATTTAAGACACTATTCACTCACTTCAACACTTTAACAAATCCTGTTCTTTTGGGCT
Source organism: Scilla litardierei (assembly GCA_030789695.1). NCBI lineage: Eukaryota > Viridiplantae > Streptophyta > Magnoliopsida > Asparagales > Asparagaceae > Scilla > Scilla litardierei. The sequence continues at coordinate 116,291,606 of CM061130.1, forward strand.
GGATGCTTTCTCCGTTGATCTTGTCTACGTGGCAGCTAGATTCCAACAAATGTAGAAGCCAAAAAATGTTGTGATTACGGTGTTGGAATGGGGGCCCGCCTCTCTCTCTCCAACGTAGCGCGGCCCGCCTCTCTCTCTATCTCTCTCCAACATTCACACTAACATTCACAACCCACTTCAACACTAAAAACACAATAAAGTTGTGTGGGCCCCACAAAAAATTCCAACATCCACATTCAAAAGCCCACTTTCACCCAAAAAACACAATACTCTACTTTCCCAACACTATTCACTCATTCCAACAAACACAAATATAATCTCAAAAGAACAGGCCCTAATATTATTTGGGAGCTGCTACAGTACCGAATTGCTCTGCGCACAAGTTCGACGTATTTACAAGTTTGTCATTCAAAATTACTCAACTACGCACAACAAATATTAATCCCCAAATTGCCCCCGTTGTGCACGTCCCTGTTGTGCGAGGTGAGTAAAAACACACGGCTACCACGTTTTTGCTCAGCATGCACAACCGTGTTCCTCCCTCCTCAGCGCGCACAACCACAATTCATTACCGCGGAGAGTTCGTTGGAGTGGAGTCCTCTTCATCTCATTGTATTCTTCCACTCAAATCTTCCGCTCCAATCTTCATCTCATCTCATCGGAAATTTGAGGTAATCAAATCTCCTTCTCATCCGAAAGGAAAAATGAGATGATTCTTACAAGCAGTGGTTTTTCGCTTGAACATCGATTTCACCTTGGGGCTCCTCTTGAGAATGGGATGTAGATTCTTCCATCGAAAAGGGAAATTTTGTAAGAATCATCTCAAATCGTCGGCGGAAATTTGAACTGTTTACAAAATTTGAGTCACTGACGACGACGATTAGTTCGTATCATCAGAAATTTGAGTCGTCGCTGGATCATCTCAAATCCTTAAATCTTTAGCTGACGACAATGAGTTCCGATGAAATTCCCAATCTTCCGCTCAAATCTCGCTTCGGAAGAACTCATCGTCGTTTGATGAGGTAATCGGACTCAAATCGCCTCACCTCCTCCGATCGTGTGCCCTAGTTCACCTCCTCCGCCCCACCTCCTCCGCCGAGTATCTCGACGCTATTCAGATAGAAAAGGTTCAGAGATTCTGACATATGTGGTCAGATGTATGAATTTGCCATCGAAGCCCTTGATGTTCTGAATTCTTTCCGTCGAAGTCGTTGCCCGATCCTGCCGGCGGCACCAAGAAATCGATGGCGTCTTCTGCGTTGTGTGGTTGTGCGTGTTGATGAGGTGATAATGGTTGTGCGTGCTGAGTAAAACCGTGGTGGCGTCGGGTTTTTACTCAGCGCGCACAACTACTATGTAGGATGGGGGTAAAAGCAGAGTAATTTTTAAATGGCAAACTTGAGAATAAGTGGTTGTGCGTGCGAGCAATTTGGCGTGTAGCAGCTCCCATTATTACGTTCGAATTCTTCTATTTTCCACCTATTTTGATATAGAACAGATTTGCGAAGTAGGATAATTTTGTAAAATATTAAAGAACTAATCATAACTTGTGCCCGTAGTGCACGGTTCATTTAAGATATTATTTTGTCAAAAGTTTAGCTCCTTAAAAATTTAGCTCATCCCAAAGAATTTAGTTCCACCCAAAAAAAACTTAGAAATTACGAACCAATTGCACATACTTATTGTCTGGCGTTGTTATTCCTTGAAGATAAAGTAGTAATTTTTGTTTTCAGGACTATGCAGTGGCAAAAAATCAATTTCTAAATTTCTAAACATTTCTCTAAATTTCATGCAACATATATAAAAAACCTAAAAAGAACAATCCAGACAAAGAGCAACTAACCTTCAGTAGTATCTTTCGACAGCCCCCACCAAAAATCTTCCTACAGAAAAAGAAAACAAAAGAAACAAAAATTCCCAAAAAAGGACTATATGTTATGAATCAACACATGATGGGGGAGCCCTCATGTCTTTATTTATAGCCAAATGGGAGAATACAAAGTGGGCTTACACAGATATGGGCCCAATACTAGGATGGCCCAGTAACTCAACCAACCCAGTAAATAATCGTTCACAACACTCCACCTTATCCAGCCATATGTGTGGACCCTGCTCATGAATACTTCGGGATCCTGAGCCTGTATGGGTCTCACATGGGGTGGATACTTCAGGATCCTGAGTTAGTGAGATTTGCCTCGTTAAAACCTTTGGCTATGGAAAACCCAGTGGGAAAAACCATAGTTAAGGGAAAAGAGTACAAACTCTGCCAAACCCCCCCTGATCTGTACAAGCTCTCAAGCTTTTAGATCTCTTAGGCGTCTCATTCCAATCATATGTACAAGTTTTCTAAAAGTAGCAGTAGGAAGGGCTTTAGTGAACAAATCTGCCAAATTGTCACATGACTGCACTTGTCTGATGTCGATCTTGCCATCTCTCTGTAGCTCGTGCGTCCAGAAGAACTTTGGTGAAATGTGTTTTGTTCGGTCGCCTTTGATGAAGCCACCTGGTAGTTGAGCTATGCAAGCAGCGTTGTCCTCGAACATGGTAGTGGGCTCGAGGTCTCCAGTCTTCAGTCCGGTCGTAAAAAGGATGTGGTGGACAACTGAGCGTAGCCATACGCATTCTCTGCTTGCTTCATGGATGGCAATGATCTCTGAGTGATTGGATGAGGTCGCCGTCAAGGTTTGCTTGATGGATCTCCAGGAAATGGATGTCCCTCCGTAGGTAAACACGTACCCAGTCTGTGATTTTGCTTTGTGGGGATCAGACAAGTAACCTACATCAGCATAACCTGCAAGTGTAGAGGATGTTCCATTTTTGTAGAAGAGTCCCAAATCTGTATACCCTTGGAGGTAGCGCAGAAGGTGCTTTACTCCGGTCCAGTGGCGTTGTGTAGGCGCTGCATTGTATCTGGCTAGCAAATTTACTGCAAACGCTATATCGGGATGCGTGCAGTTTGCCAGATATAGTAGTGCTCCGATGGCACTCAGATAAGGAACTTCTGGACCAAGTATGTACTCCCCCTCTTCCAGCGGCCGGAAGGGGTCTTTATGTGCATCCAACGATCGTACCACCATAGGTGTACTTAGTGGATGACAATGGTCCATATGGAATCTTTGTAACATTTTCTTCGTATATGTGGTTTGGTGTAATAGGATTCCATCCTTTTGATGTTCAATCTGTAAGCCAAGGCAGAATTTCATTTTGCCTAGGTCTTTCATTTCAAATTCTTTTGTTAGGCTTACAGATATCTCGGTGATCTCTTCAGGAGATCCTATGAGATTCAGATCGTCTACGTAGACAGCTATTATCACGAATCCTTTTCCCTTTGTTCTTATGAAGATACAAGGGCAGACTTCATTGTTCGTGAATCCTTGTTGAACAAGGAACTCACCGAGTCTGTTATACCACATTCGTCCTGATTGTTTGAGACCATACAATGATCTTTGTAGCTTAACAGAATAGACGTCCCGAGGTCTATCATTTAGTTCAGCAGGCATGGAAAAGCCATCAGGAAGTTTCATGTATATCTCTTTGTCGAGATTGCCGTATAGATATGCAGTTACAACATCCATTAGCTGCATATCTAGGCCTTCCTTTGCTGTTAAGCTTATCAGGAATCTGAAGGTGATCGCATCCATGACCGGGGAATATGTTTCGTCATAGTCTATACCCGATCTTTGGGAAAATCCTTGTGCTACAAGTCTAGCTTTGTAGCGTGCGATCTCATTATTTTCGTTTCTTTTTCTGACGAATACCCATTTGTATCCCACAGGTTTGACACCAGTAGGTGTCTGGACTATTTGCCCAAAGACTTTTCGTTTCTGAAGCGAGTCCAGCTCGGCTTCTATTGCCTGATTCCACTTTGGCCAATCGTCTCTACGTTTGCATTCAGCAACGGAGTGTGGTTCATAGTGTAGGGAAATATGCCCTCAGATCATTTGTATTTGATGCAAATGATAATTTAAGCCTAGATAGGGACTATTTTGCATTTGATGCAAAAGGGATTAAATAAGTTTTAAATAGTTTAAAATAATATTTAATAATATAAACGCAAGGAAAGGTTCACGGGTAAGACGGGAATGTCCCGGTCTACGCCCAGCTTCGAACGGCGTCCAAATCGGAAGCCAAATGACCAAGATACGCTCAAAAACAGCCAAACAGATCAGACCGGGTCAGACCAGGCTGACCCAGGCCAGACTAGGTCTGGCCTGGGCGCCTGGCCAGACCTGGCTGAGCCAGGTCGCCAGCCCAGGCGCCTGGGCTCAGGCCCAGGCACTGGGCGCCTGGGCCCGCGCCCAGGCGGGCCCGCCCAGGCGCCCAGGGGCGCCTGGGCGCTGGCCCAGGCGCGCTGGGCCAGCGCCTGGGCCTGGCCCAGGCGCAGGCGGGCCGCCCAGGCTCCCAGGGCGCCTGGGCGCCTGGCCCTGGCCTGGGCCAGGCGCCCTGGCTGGGCGCACCAGCCTGGGTGCGCCCAGACCAGGCGTCCAGCCTGGTCTGGGCTCACCTAGCTGGTCTGTTGGGTCCCGTTTGTGCTGAAATTCTGGCCCTAGGGCAGAATTGTTTTGACGGCTCAGTTTTTGTGAAAAACTAGCCATGAGCTGAACTTTGAGCGATTAATTGGAGGGTCAAACGAACTCCGATTGACGAACGGTTTTTTCCTATGAGTTCACCGTTGAACACCCTTCGAATTGATAGGTTGTATCAATCCTGAAGTTCAACGGTGAGGGAGTTAAAATTCACGGAAGTTTGCACTTTGTGAAGTGCAAACTAAATTGAATTTGATTAAACTCTATTTTAGTCCCACATCAGATTTTGAGAAAAGGGGAGAGTCCGCCGCCTATATAAATAGGGGTATGCTCTCCTCCTCTAAACTCGTCCCAAGCTCTAGATCTGAGCGGCTCTCGTAAATGTTGGAGCACGCTCGGATCTAAGCTAAATTAATATTCATCCTCTCCCTATAAATTTCTGCCTTACTCCTGCGGGCTCTAGCAAAGCCGCAAAGGAGTTCGGATTCTGGATCCGAAATCTAGGCGGAGGTTTCACTCGCGTGAAACTTTCTTCGGCGGTGGGTGGCTCGGCGACACGGGGATTGATCGCCTCGGGATGCGGAGCAGTTCGAGGAGCGGTGCGGGGAGCGGTTCAAGGAGCGGCTCGGCGTGGGACGGGAGCAGCTCGGAAGACGGCGCGGAGCATCTCGCCTGCCCCAGGGCTGAGATTCCGGGTATATGTTTAAGTTTTCATTTAATTATTCGCAGTAGTTAGATCCCTCTTGGGGTGGTCAGATCCACCCCTAGTTGGCAGAGATCCTGGCTAATAGGGTCTGGTTTCTTAGGGTTGCATGTTAATTAGATTAACATAAAATTTTTTCCGCTGCATTTCTGTCTATGTTCCGTCCGACTTAGGACGGGACTAGAGTTTTTGTGCCCTAAGGGTCCCAGAAAACCCTGCATTGGTATCAGAGCCATCTCTGTATGCTGATTTAGGACTGCGAATTTATTATTTGAATGCATTTACAGAAAAATGTTTTCTTTAAATTTATGCGATAAATTTAATTTTGTTTTTGTTTAAAAATTTTATATGATAAATTTTAAACATGAAAGTTTTAAAATGGAATTTTTAAATTTATGTGATAAATTTTAAAATTGTTTTAAAGCTTTAAAACTTTATGCGATAAGTTTAAAATGTTGTTTAAAATTTTATGTGATAAATTTTAAACATGGAATTTTTTAAATGATGTTTTAAATTTATAAGATATTTTTAAAAACTGATTTTAAAAGTTTATGTGATAAATATTTTAAAGTAGCATGCAAATGTTATGATTTTTAAACAAGCTTTTACTTTATGAGATAAAATAAAATGTTTTAAAAATCGTATTTTTAAATTTAAATGTTAAATTTAAGTATGCATGCTAAAATTGTTTATGCGATAAACTTTAGTCTATTTAATTGTTAAATAGTTGTACACTTTTTATGCGATAAAATTAGTGTAAATTTTTAATGGCTATGTCTTCTTGTCCCTTATTTGATAACACACGACAACCCTTTAGGTTAGCCATTAAATAATGATTAAAATTTATTACTTGAATTTTAATGACATGCTGTGTTTTAATAAAACATTAACAACACTTCAAGACCTAATTCCTGATTAGGGTAGTCCCTTTAATGAATTTGTAATTCTAATTGTTATAATTAATTTTCATTAAAGGACTTCGCTTTTAGCGTTGTTAATAAAATTTATTAAAATCCTAATAATGATTAGGATAGCACGTGAACCTTATAGTTGATAAGGACTTCATAAAAGTTATTAAACAAATCCTAAAATTTTGAATTTAAGGATGCAACTAGTTGATAGGATTAATTAGTTGTTAATAAAAGCTGTTTAGTCTATGGCACACATACAAAATTGACAAGCTTCATTCAATGGACCATGATCTAGTCAATGTGCTTGGCTAAGAGTTCTGGGTCAACCCTTGCTAGTACAAGGGGCAGTGATCCTGGCTTAGTCAATTCCCTGGCTGTGTTCTGCTGGACCGCAATGTCGCGAATCATGATTGTATGACACCCTGGACTATATCTAGTCAATGCGTTATAAATCTTATTAAAGATTAATTCGTATCCCTCCTTGATTTTGGAGCTTGGTAACTCAAAGGAGACAATTATAGTTGTTAAGTCTCCTCAAGCTGTGACTTGTTTTTTCTTTAAGGAACAAACTCCAACATACATGTGATGTAGTCTAGACTTGACCCAAATCGATGCGTCGGGTCTCCTCGAGTATCGATTTAAGTCAAATCTGGACACGAAATCAAGGGTCTGACTAGACCAGTCATTATGATTTGTTGAGTCTCCTCAAGATCATAAGTGACTGTGGGTAAAAATCGACAGGGAATCACATGTGATGTGATTGACCAAGAGTTAGTCTACCAGTCATGGAACCAATCAACTTGTTGAGTCTCCTCAAGGTTGTGAGGTTCGGGATGATTGGATCCCTCTTTCACTAATTTTTAAATTCGATTAAATCGTTCGTTATTAAGCTTTAAAACGATCGTAAAAATAGTGGGAGGATATAGATAGATGAAAGCCAATCTACCTATATTTAATATTGAACATATGCAAAAACTAGGGCAAGACTATGTTTACCGAAGGAATCAAAATATAATATTTGAATAAGTTAACTGGTCAAATAGTTGATTGATTGAATATCAAGTTAAATTCTAATTGATGGAATTAAACTATATTCTCGTTGACATTAAATGACCTTCTAAAGAACAGACTTAAGAAATATGATTTCATTAAGTTCTGGGTCCAACAAATAAATTAAAGATACATGTCACTCTTCTCTATATGAGGCAGCTTGAACATATAGGATATTCGAAGTATGTTTCTCCCTACAACTTGTCGAGCTACCCTCAAGGTTGTATGGACAAACAATTCTGATCCGCAAAGTTCGAAAATTCGATCAAACCGTTTGAGTCGAATACGAGTGCATGAGCGGTGCAAGACTATGTATCCCAACCGGATCTTGAGACAAGCAACTTCTTGAGCTAAACTCGAGATTGCAAAGCTCAAGCGTTTGGATACATAAGATGCTTGCATAGCTATTTATGTTGGGTTAATTAATATCTAAATGTGATTTAGAAAAGGAAGAAGGCACTCCGGAAAGTCAATTGAGAAAGTTAGTTTAATTTATCATTAGTAAAGGCATAAGTAGGAGGAAATGAAAATGTGATATATTTTGATGTCACGATTTCAGAATAAATAGTTATACAAAAACGTCTAACACATTTTTTGGACGAATGTCGTCACCTTGCTTCGGAAGCAATGTTTTGTGTTAAGTAATTTGTAATACCTATATATATATATTAAATGTTAATATATAAATACACAAGATAGTAGCAAACTTACATGGCAAAATAGACTAGGCCGTATCGAGAGACTAAGCTTCACAAGTCACATAAAGAGGGGTCTGACCTCTCGTATTATGAAGTCTACGGACACTTGTGAGTCTTATCCTCTTAGATATGATGGCCGAAACCCATCTGTGAGACATTGGGAGAATGAGTTGTCGAACTCAGTCTGGTACATACTGATGTACCCGAGTCTAGATTAACCAAATTAAGTTATTCGTATATTTTATTAAGACACGTGTTCTTGATGAAACACAAGTCTTATAAAATAAAGAACGAAATGACAAAAGTATTTAAATTGATTCGATTAGATCGAATGGTCAAATACTTAGCTACGTAAAATCTTGCGTAATCAAAAGAAAATGTGATTTTCTCTCAGGTCAAGTCTGTTAACACATCCGTGTATTAAAATGTATGAATCACACTTAGTTAGACTTGGTGTGATCCATTGTAAATGACTCCGAGTTAAGTCCTCCTTCTGGGTTAAGTCCCAGATAATAATGCCTAGGTTTTGATAATGTTCTGTGAGGACATTATCAATAAGATATTCATAAAATCAATCATTAAGAAGTTGTATAATTACTCGAATTTCGTGAGACGAAGAGTCGAGTTAAACATCATAACTGATGATGACTTAGCCGACTTCTAGGATGAAAATACGGAGTAGTAACTCCGATTTAAAATTTGATGCAATCAGAATAGGTCCGTGTGCGTAAATAAATTTTGGAATTTAGTTTACGTGCACAAGGAAAATGTTTCCTCACTTTCTGTAAGTAAATCTTTAAGTTGAAAGATTGGTGCAGAAAGGATAATAGTGAAGTGCAATCATGTTAGTCGAGAACGGTTTTTCCATATTAATTCCTATAAAACGGATTATAATGAAACCGTTTTCCACCAGCAGATGTGTACAGAACTACTCGGACCAAACTCGATGTAAACGCTTAAGTTGACCATGAAAATTGGAGCATTCACTTACAAGTTCGTTTTTCTAAATATGATTTAGACGGACCAACTTATATGAATTAGCAAGAGAGTTTTCAAGGTCAGTGGGAGCGTATAAATTACATGCAAGGCATCAAAGAGATGGAACATATATTTTGACAAAGTGATCAAAAGAGTTTGATACTTTATTAGAAATAAATATGAGCCATTTGAAATGACCAGTAACTAATTTAAATGATTATCGTAAGGTACGATGAATTGGATAAGATCCAAGTAAATTAAAATATTATGGATTCCGAAAGACCAAATGAATTATTTGAATGAGATTCAAATGGTTGGTCTAAACATAGAAACCCTTAAGTCTATAGTGTAGACGGTTTTTAGCAGATCCACTCATGAAGGCTCTACCACATGAAGTCGGGAAAACTTATGTGTAAAAACGGTATGAGATACCGTGATAAATGGGCCTGAGTGCAAGTGGGAGATGTTGAGAGATGATACCCTCGAGGCTATCTATCTTCATGTGTGAATAGCACAAACATCTTGTTCGAAATAACAGTAAGCTGTTTGGTAATAATTTATCTAAGTTATTTTATAATGTAGTTAACATTAGACATTAACTTAGGTAAAGTCCTGAGACTTTATGCAAGGTCAAACAGGTATCGAGATGAGTATCTCGATCATGGAGAAATGTTTGACCGTCTGTAGCATAAGTCTAAAAGGGTTCGTGGTCGTAGATGTTTCGAGACAATGATATCGAAACATCGGATAGACCATTGTGTCTTAGTCTTCACCGTTTAGCGGTGACAATGATCTCATGATCGCTTGACTTGGCGAAGTCGTAGATGAGACACAGGTGCTCATTAGAGAATGAGTTCACTGAACGATCCACAAGAGTTATCATATGGTTATAATGACCAATCTGTCAATGATGACTCTGAGTGATGATAGGCTAGTTGGTCTTTTGACTTGAGGTCATTTTGACGAACATGTGCGTGAACGGTGCCACTTAGATCAAATGACCTAGCTTCGAGGCAAGCCCCGTCGAAAGGTCTTTGATTGGGTGACACTTGAAGCGTATGAGGAGAGTAATGACCAAGAGAGGATTCGTCTCTCCCGGTCAATGGGAGTTAGTGTCGTAGGGTTAGTTCGGTCTTTAGTAAAAACTCTGGCCAGAGTATGTTGGAAGAAGTCCAACATTTTTTTGACTAAAGATCGATAGAAACTAACCGGAGTCAAGTTATTGGGGTTGACAATTTGACTGTACCCTAGACTTGATCTACACGACATAGTTTAGACGAAGAGACTATAACCGCGGCATCATGGAAACAGTCAGGGTGGTCCCGACAATACTCATGTCAATGAGTTAACCACATAATGATGATTCCTGAAGCAGGGACGGCAGCCACTGCTCGTGGTCACTGCCGTATAGGGCTTCGAGCCCAACATGTTGTAAGGGTCAGGCTGTAGGGTCTCACACAGAGTGCGATTCTTCGTCTAGTAATGGGTAGAAATTAGTTAGGGAGAATAATTTGCATTTGATGCAAGGGATAAAGTATTGCAAAAGATGTTTGCAAAAATCTCCAGCATTCGGGATAAATGATCCTGAGTGCAAGTGGGAGATGTAGGGAAATATGCCCTCAGATCATTTGTATTTGATGCAAATGATAATTTAAGCCTAGATAGGGACTATTTTGCATTTGATGCAAAAGGGATTAAATAAGTTTTAAATAGTTTAAAATAATATTTAATAATATAAACGCAAGGAAAGGTTCACGGGTAAGACGTGAATGTCCCGATCTACGCCCAGCTTCGAACGGCGTCTAAATCGGAAGCTAAATGACCAAGATACGCTCAAAAACAGCCAAACAGATCAGACCGGGTCAGACCAGGCTGACCCAGGCCAGACTAGGTCTGGCCTGGGCGCCTGGCCAGACCTGGCTGAGCCAGGTCGCCAACCCAGGCGCCTGGGCCCGCGCCCAGGCGGGCCCGCCCAGGCGCCCAGGGGCGCCTGGGCCTGGCCCAGGCCCGGGCCAGGCGCCCAGGCTGGGCGCACCAGCCTGGGTGCGCCCAGACCAGGCGTCCAGCCTGGTCTGGGCTCACCCAGCTGGTCTGTTGGGTCCCGTTTGTGCTGAAATTCTGGCCCTAGGGCAGAATTGTTTTGACGGCTCAGTTTTTGTGAAAAACTAGCCATGAGCTGAACTTTGAGCGATTAATTGGAGGGTCAAACGAACTCCGATTGACGAACGGTTTTTTCCTATGAGTTCACCGTTGAACACCCTTCGAATTGATAGGTTGTATCAATCCTGAAGTTCAACGGTGAGGGAGTTAAAATTCACGGAAGTTTGCACTTTGTGAAGTGCAAACTAAATTGAATTTGATTAAACTCTATTTTAGTCCCACATCGGATTTTGAGAAAAGGGGAGAGTCCGCCGCCTATATAAATAGGGGTATGCTCTCCTCCTCTAAACTCGTCCCAAGCTCTAGATCTGAGCGGCTCTCGTAAATGTTGGAGCACGCTCGGATCTAAGCTAAATTAATATTCATCCTCTCCCTATAAATTTCTGCCTTACTCCTGCGGGCTCTAGCAAAGCCGCAAAGGAGTTCGGATTCTGGATCCAAAATCTAAGCGGAGGTTTCACTCGCGTGAAACTTTCTTCGGCGGTGGGTGGCTCGGCGACACGGGGATTGATCGCCTCGGGATGCGGAGCGGTTCGAGGAGCGGTGCGGGGAGCGGTTCAAGGAGCGGCTCGGCGTGGGACGGGAGCAGCTCGGAAGACGGTGCGGAACATCTCGCCTGCCCCAGGGCTGAGATTCCGGGTATGTGTTTAAGTTTTCATTTAATTATTCGCAGTAGTTAGATCCCTCTTGGGGTGGTCAGATCCACCCCAAGTTGGCAGAGATCCTGGCTAATAGGGTCTGGTTTCTTAGGGTTGCATGTTAATTAGATTAACATAAAATTTTTTCAGCTGCATTTCTGTCTATGTTCCGTCCGACTTAGGATGGGACTAGAGTTTTTGTGCCCTAAGGGTCCCAGAAAACCCTGCACATAGTCATCGTCTCTTCCGGGGACGTGAATGGCAATGTGAAACGCGAAGTCTTCGTCGATGACTATACTCTTTCTGTCCAATACCTCCCCTGTACGTACATAATTTAATGATATTTCAGTTTCTCCCGGCAGTTCCTCTGCAGTGGATTCCGGGAGGGGAGAGGGTATGGACACGAGCTCGTTTCTCTGTGGGGGTATCGTCCCAATGTCTCCGGATATTTTTCTTTTTCTTGGATTTTTATCCTTGGAGCCTGGTGGTCTGCCTCTTTTCTGTTGAGGTGCAGCCACTTCTGCTGCTGGTGAATTGCATCCATCCTTTGGGATGTCAATCCTAGCTGGAGTATTCGCAGCAGGGATGTGTGATCTGACAATCTTCTGGTTGTCAGTAAACGAGTCCGGTAATCTATGGATTGTGTCCTGGATATGTAAGATCTTCCGGATCTCATCATCACATTGTTTTGTTACCGGATCGTAGTGGGTCAAGCTTTTTGTATCCCACGTTAACATTTGCTTTGCACTAGACTTTTCGATGTCTAGGCCCATTTTGGGGAAATACATCTCATCAAAATCGCAGTCTTCAAGACGTGCCTTAAAAGCGTCCCCCGTTTGGGGTTCTAGGTATCTTATAATGGAGGGTGAGTCAAACCCTACATAAATACCTAGGCGACGTTGAGGACCCATCTTTGTTCTCTGTGGTGGTGCAATGGGGATATAAACTGCGCAGCGGAAGATCCTCAAGTGAGAGATGTTCGGCGGCGTTCCATATGCAAGTTGCATTGGAGATAGACTCTGACCTCCCGAGGGTCTTATTTTTATTAGGGATGCAGCATGCAGAATTGCATGTCCCCATGCATCCACCGGCAACTGGGATTTCATCAGCAATGGACGTGCGATCCATTGGAGTCTTTTAATCATCGACTCGGCTAACCCATTCTGGGTATGAACATGCGACACTGGATGTTCGATTTCTATTCCCGTTGCCTGGCAATATTCTTGAAATGACTGAGAGGTAAATTCCCATGCATTATCCAGACGTATTTTCTTAATTTGGTTGTCTGAAAAATGCGCCCACAACTTTATTATTTGTGCCAAGAGCTTTGGAAAAGCCAAGTTGCGGGTTGAAAGTAGACATACATACGAGTATTTTGTAGATGCATCAACCAGTACCATAAAGTACCGAAAGGGCCCACTAGGGGGTGGATAGGTCCACATATGTCTCCATGTATTCTTTCAAGGAAGCTAGGAGACTCGATATCCACTTTAAGTGGTGATGGCCTTGTTATTAATTTTCCCTTAAAACAGGGTACACAAGGGAATTCTCCCTTCTGAAGAATCTTCTGGCTCTTCAGGTTATGCCCGTGGGATTGTGATATAATGCGGTGCATCATCACAGATCCAGGGTGGCCAAGTCTATCGTGCCAAAGTAGGAATTTGGCCGATGTCGGACACTTCAGGTGCTCCGTTAGGTTTGCTTCCTCTCTCCGAATTTTTGTATGGTAGAGGACTGATGAGAGGCTCTCAAAACGTTCAAGTATGGATTTAACTCCATTGTCTTGAGACGTTACATACAGTAATTCATTTTCTTTAACATTTGCTGTTTCCAAGTGGAATCCGTTAAGACGGATATCTTTGAAACTTAATAAGTTTCTCTTGGAATTCGGAGAGTAAAGTGCATCTTTTATTTTTTTTTCTGTTCCATTGGGAAGCAACAAGGTTGCATTCCCAGAACCTTCAATTATGTCCGATGTCCCTGAAATTGTGTTTACATGGCTCTTATACGGAGTAATGCTATGAAAATAGCATTTGAGTTGAAGGATCGTATGTGTCGACGCGTTGTCTACTAAGCAGCCATGAGAGCATCCCATCTAAAAAGATGAGTAAACATTTACATTTCAGAAAAGCTAAATTTTATTCAACAGGATTCAGATTACATAAAGGCTCTCATAAAATAGATTGTTCATACAATAAAAATGCTAAGATAAATGAAAACAGGCTAATCAAGCATATCATTTGACTCGAAGTCTTTGGCTGTGAACTTGACTGCATTATTCGTAGCCACCAGGTTTGATTCAACATTCTTTTTCTTGCTTTGTTTATAAAGCTCCTGGAGACGCACTGGGGTCCTACACACTCTGGACCAGTGGCCTGTCATGCCACAGCTGTGGCACTGGTCTTCCCAATCCCTCTTGGGTGGGGGTGCATTATTTTTCTTGTTATCATTCATGCGCCAGGTGAACTTGCGCTTCCATTCATTCTTGCGCTGTTGTGGTGGGCCCTTGGCTCTTTTCTGTTGTCCCCCTTTCTGTGGTCTTTCTTTTCTTTTATTATCCCTCTTCTTTTTGAAGGAAGAGGTATGGTGAGTTTCTGGTAGGGGGCAGTGCCGGGAGGGCGCATATTGTAAGTGGCGAGAAGAAGCTCTCTGTTTTGCTCGGCCATGAGAAGACATGACAGCAGCTCTGAATACTTGGTGAACTTACGTTCACGGTATTGCTGCATGAGTATCGCCTCCTTTTCGTGGAAAGACGTATACGTCTTTTCCAGCATGCGATCTTCTGAGACTTTTTCACCACACAACTTCAGGCGTGAGGTGATGCTAAAAAGTGCTGAGTTATACTCAGCAATGGACTTAAAGTCCTGCAGTCTCAGGTTCTCCCACTCATATCTCGCTCTTGGGAGTATAACATCTCTCTGATGTTTATACCTATCCTCAAGGGCGGTCCATAGCTCAAGTGGATCTTCGACCGTAAGGTACTCAGCCTTTAAGGTCTTGTCCACACGGCGACGAATATAGATGATGGCTTGCGCCTTCTCTATATCGCTAACATTTTCTTTTTCAGTCACAGCAGTGATGAGGGACTTGGCCCGCAGGTGAAACTTAACATCTAGCTGCCAGCTTAGATAGTTTCTTCCTGATGCATTCATCACTTCAAAGTCAACGCTTGCAATTTTAGCCATTTATCTAGCAGAGCACAAACATGCATGAATTAATAATCAATCAGAAAAACATTTTCATGCGGAGGCAATATTTAATGAAAAGCTAAACGTATGGATCGGCCAGTCCCACAAGAAAGAGTCCAAAGTCCACAGTCCAAATTATACAAATTTATAGCTTGAATAAAATGAAAATACAACTTTGAAAACCCCGTGGGTCCCATATAATATCTCCGTCTTCAAGCGTGGCCTCCGTCTCCATGGAAGTTGGTCTTCTTTCTTTGACATTTACATAAATTCCTCACTACAATTTCTCTCAAAAATAAAAGAAAAGTGCGGGAAATAAACTGTGGGACTAAACGGCCGATCCAAAAACCACATTTAGCAATTCATTCAGAAATATTGTGCTCATCAACATTTTCATTCACAGACATCACAGGAAGTTTATTCACATGAGGATAAAATAATATTTAATCACTTAATAATTATTGGACCACTGGGCAACGTCATACACCGTTAGGTTAGGTAACTAACGGCAGAGCGGTCGCAGGATCTTCCTAATTATTAAGTTTTAAATAAAATACACAACCACACATTTAATATCCACATAATTTTGCCAGAGATGAAAAGCATGTAAAAGTAATTACGATGCATGGGTTGTAAAGTAAATGGGTTTAATCAATTAAATTGATTAAGTGCCCAAAATAAACATTTTCTTTGTCTGAGGAAAAGTGGTTCCCTCATTATCCCAAGAGCCCCCCAAAAATCCCCAAAAAGTCCTCGCTTGCCCGATATTAGTCCCGTAATTTACCGTGATTTTTCACGAATATTTTGCCCTTAAAATCCCCTTTTTAAATTAATTTTTAGGCCAAACAGTTGCCTTTTCAGGCTTGTTTTCAGCCTATGCCCCCCCATTTTTTTTGGAACGGCCTGCTGGCCTGAAGCCCGCAGCCGGCTGTGGGCTTCAGGCCCACATGCCAATTTCCACAGGCTTTCTGTTTTTTTAAAAAAAATAGGCATGTGGGCCTGAAGCCCACAGCTGGCCTGTGGGCTTCAGGCATACAGGCTTTCTCTGTATTTTTTTTCGGATTAGGGTTTGATGGGGATTTGGGGGGGCGCCGCCGCCGCCCCCTGCGGGGGGGGGGGGGGGGGGGGGGCGACGGGGCCGCCGCCCCCCTGTAGGGTGAAGCGACGGGGGCCGCCCCCCCTGCAGCGGCCTCGGGGGCCGCCCCCCCTGTAGGGGGTGGTGGGGGCCGCCGCCCCCCTCTGTAGGGGGGCGCTGCGGCCACGGGAGGGCCGTCGCCCCCCCCCCCCTACAGGGGGGTGCTGGCGGCCGCCGCCCCACCCCCTCTGTAAGGAGGGAGGGGGAACGACGCGGGGGGAAGGGGGGCCGGCGGCAAAGCCGCCGGAGGTCAAATTTCTAGGGTTGGGAGAAAAAAAATCATAGAACCCTAAAAAATTGGTTTTTTGGGATAAAAAAATTCGTCGTTTTCAAGGCGACAATAGATCCCTATAACGATCTTTTGAGATCTAGGGATAGAGCAATCATACGTATGATAAAAATATCGTTTTTAGTGTTTTTACCTCTATATCCGTCCTCCGGACATAGTGACGGTTGCTCGAAGCCCTACGCGGATGACGACACTCGATTGAGGAAGCCTAGCACCGCGCTCGTGGATCTCCCGTCTCACCTTCGCCCTCGCCCTCGCCTTCGCAACGAACGAAGAAAATTTTGTGGGAAAGAAAATTTTTAGAGTCGTGCTGATAACGTGTTATGAATCAACACATGAGTGGGGAGCCCTCCTGTCTTTATTTATAGCCAAAGGGGAGAATACAAAGTGGGCTTACACAGATATGGGCCCAATACTAGGATGGCCCAGTAACTCAACCAACCCAGTAAATAATCGTTCACAACACTATAAATAAAAGATCCAACAAAAAAGATGGAATCTTAATAGAAACAAAAAAAGAGTAAGTACCCAGGACTGGAGCCTCAATAGAAGGCTTAGAAGCAGAGGAGTGAGTAGCATCGTTAGTATGGTTCTCATCGTCCTTCACTTCGTCTTCTTCTTTGATATCTGATTTGTTCCCTTCTTACTTGGTTTCTTCCCCCTTAATTTTGAGTTTCCCCCCAAGGCAAGGGATGAGAAGGTGCGGTTCTATTCTCCAAACGTGTGTGGGAAAGTGAGTGAGTGAGTTGGAGAACGTGTACTACGGTAGTCACTTGTTTTTGTTTTTTGGTTTTAAAAAAATGCAAAAGGCCATATCCTAGTCACTAAGAACAAGCACCATTTTTGTCCTAGTCATATTTTGGGTGTCACGTAGGACAAAATTCAAAAAAGGTCGTCAATTATATAATAGATTCGTTCTAGTTTAAAAACAATTTAAAAAATTCATCGAATTATGACACGTCAGCCTGCCTGTATGGTTTTTTGGTGATGCGGACAACGAAAAAAATGAATGGGATTGGCAACCTGTTTATTTTATCGATGGCGCCATTCTGACTAATATTAAAAATCTTGGTTTTTTGTGGAGACAAATTGATCGAGGCTGTCAATCGTAATCATTTTGGTTGGGGAGAAATTGAACTTGATTACCAATTCACCATGCGAGGGCCGATCATTTATAGAAATTCTGACTTACCATATCTCCTTCCCTTTTGTAAAATGCATGCTACCCAACCCTAAACTCACACGACACAGCACAGACCGGACCCCTTTCCTATCGCTATACGTCACACCACCCATCGCATTTCCACCGTCGTATGCAGCCTTCACCGCCATGTACCACTTTCTAACTATAAATATATCTAGCCACTCTAGTAACTACCCCAATAGCATCACACTATAAGCCAAACCATATATGGTCACTACAAGTGCTTATATACGCACTAGTTAATCAAACATTTTTACTACAACCAGGTATGTATATAGGCACATTCTATAATTGTACCTATCATAGACAGTCAGATTCATACACGTATTTCAATCATTCATATAGTCACGTACATCCTTATATAGCTATTGAAGGATCCTGTCCAAAACAGAGTTAGGATCGATAATATGAAGTTTAGACTTACGCTTGCGTATGCGGCACGGTAGTCTACGAACTTTGCCTTCGGATTCGCCACGACGGATCGAGTCTTCTCACGAACGGAGTAAGGCTACTAATCCACAATCTAAATCTCTACTTTAGATTAAGAACTTGGATAGAGGAAGAGAAAGGATTTCTGCAGAGCTTCGCTATGATGAAGTTGCATGCATGAATTTCATGCAAAAGGTGTAAGAAATGGCTTACCCTTGGGTCTTATTTATAGCCCCCAAGGTAGTTATTTTAGGGTAAGTTGTTCCTTTGGAACAACTTAATTAAGGTGTACCATGATACATGGCACATTATAAGCTTAAGTTGTACCATATGCATGGTACAACATAAGCTTAAGATATTCCCCCTTTATTAGCCATATGTCGCATGCACTTATGCATATATAATGCGACTTTCCCACTCATCCAGAGATCCTCTCCGCAAGGGAACAGATTCCCTTTGCACACGACTTCGTGTACACGACGTTCGAGCTCCGTATTCCCTCGTACATCCCCTACAAGGGTGTACAAACGTCTTCCATATCCAACATCTCCCACTCACACTTGAGGGGATTGTAAGAGAACATCTTTCTCTTAGTTCTTTCATCTATCATACCGAGAAATAGACCGTGCGACCGTCATGCGCGTAGAGTCTGTTGTTGTGCACTTGTTAGAGATACACAACGACCTCGAAGGTGCAAAGTTGAGAGTTCAATGCATGCTTTACCCTAGATTATTTCTTCACATTTCTTATACTTTATATTCAACAATTGAATCCCATCTGGCTTACAATTGGCTGGCCAGCTTTGAATCATTAAAGTCCAAATGTGGATATGAAATCAATCTTCCTCTTCTTGCGAACCTTCTGATCTTGACTTGATTCGCTTTTCTAACGTGCCCCGCCGAGCCGAATTATCATAGCCCATAAGTAACACGCTAAGATAGCGATCATCTCGTCAAATCTAAAGGAACCAATTGGAGTCCTTGAGGGTAAGAGTTAAGACCCGTATGGCCTTTGAGTCTCACATAATAGCAAACACTATTGCTACTAACTCAGTGGTCGAAATGCATACGTGGTATGAACACGTATTACAACATCACTCCTTTCCCAGGGAGAGTATGTCTTAATGATGTTGTACGGATGAAAAGATCAGACACCACAGTGCCTATCTTTTTGAGTCCCTTTACTACTCGTGAAATATTCACGGACTCTCATCCTGCATAAGACAGATAAGATTTAAAAAATCCTTTGAGATCTTTATATCCTTGTGATACAGATCTCAGATCTTTTGTAAGCATCCATATGATGCAGATCTTTCATTCGACTATCTTGTTAAAGTCATGACTCTAAATCATTCGTATAATGATTTTGACTTTAAACTAGTCTCATCTCTATCTTATCCATCTGATAAGATAAGGCGGTTGCTCATGTGAGAGAGACAACCTTAATCTGTCCGACATACACACAATTCAGCTGAGATTTCAAAAATGTACACAAACATTTCTTAAGAAATTCATATGCAATGTTTGAAAAAGAACTTATTCTTTTATTAATTTTGATCATTTACAGACATGGGAATTTACATTGGTACAACTCAGCTCTTACGCAATCCTTGAGATGATAAGTGTTTGTAAAACACATCTCTGGGGATCGCCTTCGTAAGCGGATCCGCTATCATCTCATGCGTAGATATGTACCTTATGTCTACCTTCTTGGTTTTATCATAGTCTTTTGCAAATTTGTAGCGGATATCTATGTGTTTGGTCTTACAATGGAATTTCGAATCTTTGACATAGGCTATAGATGCTTGACTGTCGCTGTGTATAGGTACAGCACTTGAGTCACTTGCATTAATTAGCATGTCTAAGAACTTCCTAAGCCAAACAGCCTCTTGAACTGCCATGCTAAATGCTACAAACTCGGCTTCCATGGTTGAAAGTGCGATGCAGGATTGTTTCTTGCTACTCCAGGATATTGCACCAGATCCGAGTAGAAAAACATATCCTGAGGTCGATCGTCGCTCATCGAGATCACCCGCCCAATCAGCATCAGTGTAGCCTTCGAGCCTCAAGGCATCTCCTTGATAGCATAAAGCAAAGTCTGCAGTTCCTTTGAGATGCCGCATTATCCTCTTAACCGCTTTCCAGTGTACTTGCCCTGGGTTGGATTGGTAACGACTTACCATTCCAACGGCAAAACAGATGTCCAGTCTTGTACACATCATGGCGTACATTAGACTACCAACTGCACTGGAATATGGAACTTTTTCCATAATCTCCTTCTCTTTTTGGTTCTTCGGACATGATTTCAGACATAAATTGTCGCACTTGCTTATTGGAGTATCAATGGACTTACAGTCCTGCATATTAAAACGTTCTAGAACCTTCTTTATATAAGTCTCCTGTGAAAGAGAAAGAAGTTTCTTTGAACGGTTCCTTGAAATCTTAACTCCAAGGATATATGCGGGTTCTCCCATGTCTTTCATCTCAAAAACTGATGAAAGCCAAGCCTTGATATCCATCACAAAGCCCTTGTCATTTCCGGCTATTAAAATGTCATCTACATATAGAGACATAATAACATACTTGTTCTTATTCCTCTTGATGTATACACAGTTATCTTCATCAAGCATGGAAAATCCATTTGATAAGACAACCTCTTGAAATCGTATATACCATTGCCTCGAGGATTGTTTAAGACCATATATGGATTTAAGAAGTTTACAAACCTTATGTTCGTTTCCTTCTTTTACAAACTCTGTTGGTTGTTCCATATAGATCTCCTCGTCCAATTCTCCATTGAGAAAGGCAGTCTTTACATCCATTTGATGTAATTCGAGGTCTAAGCAAGCTACCATTGCCAGAATCAGGCGAATTGAGGTAAAACGAACAACATGTGAGAAAGTCTCTTCGTAGTCTATCCCTTCCTGTTGCGTAAAACCTTTCGCGACAAGGCGAGCTTTATATCTGTCAATAGAGCCATCAGCCTTATGCTTGATCTTGAGAACCCATTTGTTCCCAATAGCTCTACGTCCTCTGGGTAAGTCAATTAAGTCCCAGACTTGGTTAACTTTCATGGATTCTAATTCCTCTTGCATCGCTTCCATCCATTTGTCTTTAGCAGGGCAAGATACGACCTGTTTGAAAGTAGCAGGCTCGTCATCTTCTTGTAGTAAAGTCATAAAGGTTTGCGGAAATTCATCCTCAAATCTTAGAGGAGCCAACCTTGTACGACTACTACGTCGTATTTGAGATTCTTCAAGTCCTTGTTGACTTGAATTTAGATCAATTCTAATATCACTCCCACTTGGAATGTCGTTAGAATTGCTCCCACTTGGATCATTATTCCCGTATGGAATAGGATAATCGTCATTCGTATAATCCATTGGTGAAGGTTGAAACGTATTTTCATTTTCACCAAGAATTCTCCCACTCGAATGAGGTAATCCTTTTTGATCATAAATCTCAAATATAGATAAGTCCTGACTTATCTCGCCCTGTCTTGGAAACTCGTTTTCCAAGAAAGTGACATCCCTCGACTCAAACTCAATTAGCCCACCATTGTCTTCCTGACTAACAAAAACATAACCTTTGGAGTTTTCTGCGTATCGTATAAAGATACATTTCCTTCCCCTTGGCCCAAGTTTGCCATACTTATGGGAGGAAATATGTGCGTAGGATGCACAACCCCAAGGTTTCAAAATGTTTAAGTCAGGAGACCTTTGGTTCCACAACTCATAAGGAGTGGAGCTAACTGATTTCGAGGGTACGCGGTTTAAAATGAAAGTGGCCATCAATAATGCATCACCCCAAAAGGTGATTGGCAAGTTAGCTTGTGCCATCATTGAACGGACCATTTCCATTAAAGTCCTATTTCTCCTTTCTGCAACACCGTTTTGTTGAGGAGTATAAGGCATAGTTACCTGATGTACTATGCCTTTTTCATCACAAAGTTCCTTAAAACTTATTGATTGATATTCACCGCCCCTATCGGTTCGCAAGACCTTAATCTTGCGATCTAATTGATTCTCCACTAAACTCATATAGTTTTTAAAGCAAGCCAAAGCTTCACTTTTGTGGGATATCAAATAGATATGTCTGAATCGGGTGAAATCATCAATAAAAGTGATGAAATAGGACTTTCCGCGTCTTGTCTTGACATTCATCGGACCACATATGTCCGAATGGATAAGCTGTAATGGAACCTCGGCCCTTGTGCCGGTTCCAAACGGCTTGCGACAAGATTTCCCCACAAGGCAATGTTCGCAGGTCGACATTTCAACCTTTGAAACATTGGATAGAAGGCCACGTTTGGCAAGTCTATCCATACGCGTTGGTCCAATATGACCAAGCCTTGCGTGCCAACAATTCACATCAGACTCATAAGTCTTAGAATTTGCAACAAGGAAATTTTCATTACATGAGGAATCATACATTGTACTCATTACAATAAATCCTTTAAATACAAATCCAGTACCAATAAGAGTATTATTACAACTTAAGTCCACATTACAATCATGAAAAAACTAGCTATAGCCAAGACCCATTAATACAACCACAGAAATTATATTCCTTCGAATATCTGGAGCGAAGAGGACATCATGAAGTAGGAGAGTGCGTTCGTTGTCCAAGACTAGCTTGCAAGTCCCAACGCCTTTCACTTCAACACGTGTGTTGTTTCCTACATAGATCCACTTCGTTCCTTGGGGTATCCGGTGATACTCCACGAAGGACCGTCTGTCCCTTGCTATGTGGTCGGTGGCACCTGAATCAATTATCCAAAATGGATTAGATTCCATAAGAAATATTGAACTAGAAACACATATGTAACTAGAATATTTACAAGTTACCTCGTCGCCTCCACACGTACACGAACGAGCATAGTGACCGAGCTTGTTGCACTTGAAGCACTTGATCCTCTTCAAGTCTTTCTTCTTGTGCCATTTCTTGTGCCCACCCTTATGTTTGGGTTTCTTGGTAGACTCAGGTTGCTTATTACGTTCATTAGTGAACTTCGAACGATTTTTCTGTTTCTTTCCCCCGTGTGAGGAACTAGCAACCATGTGCACTTCTGTACTTGGCTTGGCAGCCGCAAGCCGCTCTTCCTCTAATTCGAGGTGCTTGGAAACATCGCTGAAGGTCTTGATGCTCTCATTGTGAGTGAGATGCATCTTCATTTGGTCCCACCCATTTGGTAGGGAACATATGACTGCTTGGATTTGTTGCTCATCCGTGAGCACATGACCTGCGTCCTTTAACTCTGAGATAAGGTTCGCCATATGTCGCAGATGTCCCCCCATGGAATGATCTGGACGTTTCTTATATGTATCAAACTTTATAGTTAAGGCGCGAAGTTTGGACACCGATGTGCCACCGAACTTCTCCTCTAGCTTGGACCATATGTCCATGGCTAGGTCATGTTTTCGGAAGATGCGCATTATGTCATCAGCCATACTGCTTAATAACGTAATGCGCGCTATCTTATTCTTCCGAGACCAAGCATCAAAAGCTTCCTTGTCTCTTCGGTGTTGGGCCGTAGTGCCCAACTCCGGTTCAATCATAACGTTCTTTAGAGTTTCGAGCACTTCTTGCTCCTCTAGAACGTATTGTATTTTAATGGACCAAAGTTTGTAATTATCGCCGTTGAGTTTTTCACCTTTGTTTAACTCAGCGACGATATTCTTTGAAGCGGAAGACATTTTACCTTTAAAATGCTGCAAAAGACATAAAAATCGAAGGTTCGATCAAAAAACACATTGCATAAAATTCTTAAAATATAACTCCCACTTGAAATTATATTATATTTGATAAGTTACTTTCGAAAAATATTGAAGATGTTGTTCTAGAATCGAAAAGGTCTCTTTGATTCCAATCACCATCTAGAACAACCTTCAATATTCCCCCATCACTTATCAAACAATAGTACTCTTATAGTACTAGCAGCGAAAAAACGAGTTTGAAAACGTATTTTTTAAATATAATTCCCACTTGAAATGATAATAGAATATCCCATATGGATAGTTCTAAAATCAACTCCCACTTGGAATGATATTCATAATTTGATAAGTTACTTTCGAAAAATATTGAAGATGTTACTCTAGAGTCGGAAAGGTCACTATGTTTCCAATCACCATCTAGAGTAACTTTCAATATTTCTCCCTCACTTTATCAAATGTTAGTACTCTTATAGTACTTTGCAGCGGAAAAGCGTTTTTTGAAAAACGTATTTTTCAAAAATTCAAAATACATTGGCTAATCTCCGTAGAGTAGAGCACAACGTCATAAGTACATTGGCTAATCTCCGTAGAGTAGAGCACAATGACTTGGCTAATCTCGCATGAAGTAGAGCACTATGGCTAGTCTTCAAGGAGTATAGCCCAAAAAAAACTTCATTAAAACATTAGTCCCGTATGAACTAGTCGGCACTGTGGTTAGCCCCGTATGGACTAATCGACACATTCGAGTTTGACCAAGGCCTTTTGTTACCCCGTATGGGTCATTTGGCAAGTTTGCAATCGACCCAGACCTTCTGTCGAATTGGTCGACCAAAAACACCAAATTGGTCGACCAATTTTTGGTCGCAACTTCTTCCCGGCCAGGGCCTCTGCCCTGGCCGGGGCTTGGCCAAGGGCCGGCCAGGGGCCTTGGCCCCCTCGGCCAGGGCCTCTGCCCTGGCCGAGGCCGGCCAAGGCCGGCCAGGCCCTGGCCGAGGCCAGGGTATTGGCCCTGGCCTCTGCCAGGGCAGGCCAGCCGGCCCTGGCCCCTGCCAGGGCCGGCCAGGCCCTGGCCGAGGCCAGGGCGCCGGCCCTGGCCACTGCCAGGGCCGGCCTGGCCGGCCAGGGCCGGCCCTGGTCTCTGCCAGGGCTGGCCAGGCCGGCAGGACTTGGCCAAGGCCGGCCACTGCCGGCCTGGCCATGGCTGGCCATGGCTTGGCCAAGGCCGGTCATGGCCAAGGCCATTTGGCATTGGCCGGCCATGGCCCCTTTGGCCATGGCCGGCCATCCCCTTTGAATGGGGTTGCCGCACACACTCCTCCCCCTTGATGGGGTGGTCGCCGGTGGTTATTGGCAGTAGCCACCCCCCTCCGCAAGTGGAGGGGGGTGCATAGCCTTCATAGCCCATTTGGCCATGGTGCACATGCACCAAATTTCCTCTTACCCGATGGAAATAACTACCATCATCTTCCTCGATGAAGCACCCGTTCGTCGATGAAGCACCCGTTCGTCGAGAAATTAGTTATTTCCTAATGGCCATGTGCCAAAAATGAAAAATAACATACTACGTGAACGGTCGGTTCTTCCCGTCACGGAGAGTTCCTACCATATCCGTAATGATAGGAGACCCTAACGTGAAAAGAACAACCGCTGCGTTCTCTCCGTCACGAAGCGTTCCTACTATATCTGTAATAGTAGGAGACCCATTCGTGAACAAGACAACGACTCGTTCATAGTTTCGACGGGGCGGCGATTTGACCGGGGCGAACCCTTATGGCTCTGATACCAATGAAGGATCCTGTCCAAAACAGAGTTAGGATCGATAATATGAAGTTTAGACTTACGCTTGCGTATGCGACACAGTAGTCTACGAACTTCGCCTTCGGATTCGCCACGACGGATCGAGTCTTCTCACGAACGGAGTAAGGCTACTAATCCACAATCTAAATCTCTACTTTAGATTAAGAACTTGGATAGAGGAAGAGAAAGGATTTTTGCAGAGCTTCGCTATGATGAAGTTGCATGCATGAATTTCATGCAAAAGGTGTAAGAAATGGCTTGCCCTTGGGTCTTATTTATAGCCCCCAAGGTAGTTATTTTAGGGTAAGTTGTTCCTTTGGAACAACTTAATTAAGGTGTACCATGATACATGGCACATTATAAGCTTAAGTTGTACCATATGCATGGTACAACATAAGCTTAAGATATTCCCCCTTTATTAGCCATATGTCGCATGCACTTATGCATATATAATGCGACTTTCCCACTCATCCAGAGATCCTCTCCGCAAGGGAACAGATTCCCTTTGCACACGACTTCGTGTACGCGACGTTCGAGGTCCGTATTCCCTCGTACATCCCCTACAAGGGTGTACAAACGTCTTCCATATCCAACAGCTATTGCTCACTTATCACATAACCAATGTACTCATACTTACATAAAAATAGTTTCACACTAGCGATTACAATCATAGGGCTCATGTACAAATACCTACCTATGAACAACAAACATGGATAACTAGTCCCTATATCTCCTAGTATACCTCCAACACCAACATTTCAACTCATGTAATCACACCACACAATATTAAATCAGGTTTATTTTATTTAATATACATTCACCATTACTATAATTTCACAAATATATAGTTATTCATATGCACGCAGATACTTCGTCATAACTTCACATCACATACAGTCCTATAATTATATTCAAGTCACACCACACATAGCATAGTCACAAATACCTATAACTAAGCACGTACTTACCCGAGTATGGTGCACGCCAACACGCGCTAACATACCACTCATACCCTATATACTTAACACAACTACACACCTAGTTTAGCTAACATGTATACATTCATCATGGAAAAACTTAGTAATTAACTATACAGCAAGACCAACGCTTATAACTATATAATGGTATAGCCACCAACAACCATGTGCGTAACGAACCATGAACAATCAAACCTATCACTATACATACATCATCCACCACTATATTCATGGTACTACACACAACCACAAACGTATGTAACAATATACTTAGAGTAAACCCACTCGAGCTTGAGTGAGACTCAAAACCCATGTCAGACTACTCTGTATACATAACATGGCACTTATACCTACAACAACTCAACACTCCAATATATATATATATATCTACCAACATAACTACACACATACCATAATATCAACCACACTTAATATTTAGTCAGGTAACACCCACACAATTCAATTAATTTACACCCTATAATAATATGGCAATATCAGCACACGTATAATTAGAATACACTCTCTAATACATGCATTCATCGTATAGCCACATACATGTACTATATTCACGCCATAGCAATATTAAATATAATCAATACACTATTACATATACCTATCCATGCATAGTCATGACTTACAATAGTCGTGTATACCTCATGGTACACACGTACACACATAATATCCCATAAAGGCAAGCAATACCAAACAAAATTATAATCCTATTACCATACGTATATCGCACACATTCATGCAGCAGATATATAACTACTTATGTCTAAGCACAATACATATCTACGTATAAGCACACGCTCACACATATGAACATGTAGGTCATGTAATAGGCCTACGTACTTAACTATAATTACATCTATTATCATTACACCTAACATGCACATGACTTACTAGTATATATATTAAGCATTTACAAGTATCTTCAAATTACATGCACTACTAGTATATACTCCAATACAATTTCCTATATATATCTATTCTATAAAACACGCTTGTCCCAGTCAGCGGGCTTTGTCCCAGTCACAAGCTGATTGGGACAAAGTAGCCCGTTTTGCAAAAACCCCCTCCCTTTGCACCTCTTTTTAAAATAACCTTCGCTTTGGCTGTTTTGCACTTTTGGCCCACCAACAATACCCACACACCTACCCACCCTTTTCCGCTTTCTCCCCTTAGCTTCCGATCGGATCTTTTTTGTTCCTCCGTCTTGATTTTTGACGTGCACGTGTGCACGGGTTTTTCCTATACATATATATATATATATATATATATATATATATATATATAAACTTATATATATATATACACACACATATATACATATATACATATATATATACATACATATATACATATACACATACACATACATACATACATACATACATACATACATACATACATACATACATACATACATATATACAGACATTCCTAAAGTAGTATAGCTATCCACACTTATATAACTAATATCATTCATACAACTTCATACACATATCGTGAATAACACTGAGTACTCATACATAACACAAGAGACAATCATTAATATTCCAAGGGTAGCACACTCATACAGGTCCACACACTCTACCTATATACATGCACCACGACTACATCCCAAAACCAAAGGGCCTACTACTAAACTAGAGTTGACATAAACAAAGGCAAGTACTAGTGGGATGATTAAGCAAGAGGAAGAGAACCGAAGTCAAAAAAAGCGTAATGAGCCAAGATCGGAATGAACGGGTTCAAAATGGGCGAGGGTAAAGAGGTAGTTGGTTGGTTGAAACAGTGATATAATTGTGAATGTTTAGGTAAGGAAAGGAGGATGTAATAATACCCTTATAGGATAAAGAAAAATAGTGTGTAAATGACATAGGTTAAAATACGAAAAGTATAAAAACTGTCGTACTTCAAAAGTTGGAGTTCCCTTTTGCATAGAAAATATTTGGAGGTCGATAAAATGAGTTGTTCGAAACAAGTTTGAGTCGTATATACATAATAAGAGAAAAATGATTTACTGGCTTATTGAGAAATCATTATAATAAAGAAGTAAAACATTCACACGAACATTAAAGATTTGGGTTAGAAAATATTATACGGTAGTAATTTAATAATTTCGGCAAAAGTTTCGAAATTCAAAGAATGAATTTAGATCAACTGAACTGTAGGAAATTTAAGCTCGGACTAAATGTTTTCAAAGTCTTTAAAATGGGGAGAAATTTAAAATAAATAATATTGAAAATACTTTTAGAGAAACCAGGATTTGCCAAAAGAAACGGATTTATACAAAGATTTTTGAAGTATGAGCACGATGAACCTAGAACGGCTATATATAAAAATATTGAAGTTCTATTTAGCTTAGAAAAATATTCTAAAAGCATGTACGGTAAGTGGTTAAAAGTAATAAACTTAGTAGTATAGAAAGGAAGGAATGATATTTTGAATTTTCAAAATGGTAGTAAAGTTTTAAAACCGAAATACGAAAGATCTAGGTCAGGAAATGATTACGAGATAGTGGTTAAAATTACAACCAATAGACTTCAAAATATACAAAAGAATTTTAACTCAATCGAAAAGTAAAGATTTTAAATATATGGGGGGGGCTTAAAAACAAAATTTAAACCGAGTGAAAACTTTTAATAAGGAAAATTGAAAATAACTTTGGAAGAATTAAGATTTGCAATGGAGAAGATTCGAAAAATTAACAATAATCGTCGGGAAGCGATCACGTGTATCGAGGGCAAAGAATATGATCGCGTGATGAATACGCCTAGGATACGATTCATGAAAATCCACGACAGGATTATACGGTCGATAACACCGAAGTGTAATGATCAGTAAAATGATAGAATTAGGGGTTTTAATTATTGGGTTTACTAAGGGTCAAGAAAAACTTAACACTAAGATTCTCTAATAGACTAGACTGTAATAGAGGTCTCAGGGTGGGGTCCTAAGAGTAACAATATTACGTTCTGCTGGGCCCGAAATCGATGGACTCAACGAACGGGTAAAAGAAAAGCTCTAGAAGTCTAATATGGTCAGGGCTGGGTGAGAGACTACTAAGGCAACTTATGACAAGTACAACAAAATCTTGACAAAGTCTCTTGACTATCAAACCTAAACATCTACCTAAGTCTTCCAACCATCTAAGACAGGAAAACGTTCAGATTAGACTTAATCATGACTTGGATGTTCCGAATATTTAATTGGATGTTGTTTATCATTATTGTTATTCCGATATTTTGCGGATGCAACTAGGACCTGCATGGGCCACCAACAAAACCTGTCACACCCCGCTTCCCAAGTACGGAAGGCGAGATGTGAGTAGGTCCGCTCAGACGTGGAGCTGTGAAGCTGCAGTCTGATAAGCGTCTGTGAAAATTACAAATAATAGCAGGTCCTTGCATTGTGACGAAATAACAACAATGATAATAAAGCAGACAAAAGAACATCCACCAACAACATCCAGAAATTATTCTAACATCACAGAGCAGTCACAAAAGTACAAGTCTGAACAATAGGCCTAAAGCATGGCCGAAACAAAAGTAAAGAGAGTCACCGGCTGAGATTAAGGGTAGGACCGGAATCCTCGAACTGAACGTCAGCAACCTGTCGTCCTCTGCAACTAAATCAAGCTCAAAACCTGACATGTGACACCCAAAGAGAAAAGAGCACATGTCAACAAAAGTCTCTCAAAAGAAAGCGGAGAACTTTTGTGTAAGGATACAAATAAAATAAAGCGACTAGCAGTTCTAAATCTAATAAAATGACATTTAAAGAATGCAACAATTTAATATGGCATGATGACATGCATGCACGTCGTAGCAGAAGCTACGAAAAACACTGCTTCACGAGTCACGAACATTATCATTTCATGACGTGCACAGGGTTTACGCCTTTTGGCTGAAGTGGCTGTACAGGCACACTTTTACGCTCAAGTGATCGCTTAACCCTACCCCTCCACGTGTATCGAGCGTTGGTTTTCCAATAACACTGTGCTCGCTTCTGGATCACGGGCCAGGAAGTGTATTTGATTGGCATAGGTTTGTGCACGTAAAAGCAGGTGCCTAGCATCAATAGTTACAATATTTGTAGCGTGTGCTACACAATCACGATGAAACATTATGATGCATGACATGACCTGGCAATGAGCAGTTAAAGTGCGTACAGTTAATTGAAATTAAACATGACATGGCAGCATGAATGAAAGCATGTAAAAAGCGTCGGATCTAGCTTCGTTGTCAAGCTAGATCAAGTAGGGGTCAGATCAAGTTTCGTTGTCAAACTAGATCAAATATGGTCGTCTAGGCGACTATCATTTCAATGCCTAGTCTCTTTTACGCAATTTTACAAAATGGCCTAGAAGATGGCCTAAACAATTTCTGGCAAGTATCACTTGCCTGAACAACCAAGCTGAAGTCACGATCAACCAGAGTCCAAACTACCTATGTTTTCAGATCGCAACCCAACATACCGTCCCAATTATTAATCTTGATTAGTGAATCACAAACAATCAGAAGTTACCAATTTTTAGTTGATTAACAGGCGAGTGGTGATTCCTACGGAAAGGGACTTACCTTAACACGACGCGAGAGCTACTCTGACGTCAGGTAACGACGTCAGGGGTTGGATTCCGGTAGCGCGTACGGTACGGAACAAACGATTTCTGTTGATAAATCACGTGTTCAATTAAGTTCGTAACGACAAAAACAACTTTTTAACAATCCTGTTAACGTCTAGTGATTCAATTTTTAATTATGTTCTCCATCTCGCAACGGGGTTCATATCATAATATTACTGTAGCCAACATGTTAACTAAGTCAAGTTACTGGTTCATATAAGTTATAACATTCTATCATAGCAACCTAGCTAAACAACTGCTAGGAGTAGCACAACAAGAAATCAACCCTATAGATTAGCATGTAAACATCATAATACTAGGTCAACTCGCTGTTCAACATTTAATAACAAATTGGTATTAAAGTATTTAATCAAACGATTACTAACCGATGCAAGAGATCCCCTACGGCTACCGAGGTTGACGTGCGGCAATCAGAGGTTGCAGGTGGTCGAGCGGCGCGAGGGGAGACTGCCATGCGTCGCTGCGGCCAAGTGGGCTGCCGTGCGTCTCTGCGCGAGGGGAGAGAAGGCCGCGGAAAAGGCAGACGGGGGTCTACGCGATGCGAGGAGGTGCTGGGAGCACGCCTGCAGGCGAAGGGGCACACACTGCTGCGGAAGGCCGGAGGGTAGGCCGTCGGGAGCACGCGAGGGCGCTGTGCTCTGGGAGAGCGCGGCTGTCGCGTGCCTGGGCGCACTGTGGGCAGCGCGGGCGCGCTGTTGTGCCTGAGCGACGGCACCATCGCGAAAAAGCACGTGCGGGGATCTGCGCGACGTGAGGAGAGCACCGGGCGCGCTGGGTGGAGAGGCTGACGGGGTGTGACGTGAGAGAGATGGCTGAGACGGGCTGGAGGCCGGAGAGAAATGCGCGCACGAGGGCTATGTTGCGCGTTGTGCGTGAGTCGCTGTGCTGCGCTGCGTGAAAAGAAATAGGGGGCGGCGCGCTGTTGTGAGGTTGAGGGGAAATCAATAAAACCTAGGTTCGGTTTTATATAGAAGATATCACGTGAAGTGCTTGTGCCTCGGGTTTTATTATAAAAAATAGAGATTGGGTTGCCAGCACGTGAGTGCCTAGCCTTAGGCTTAGGTGTTTAAAATTCATTGAATGTTAACTCTAGGTGTGTGGGTTTGTATAGCAAGGGCTAGGTCTTAATGTCTAAAAACAAGTTTCATATATGTTTCTTTTTTTAATTGCGTGAGTATTGTGTGCATGCGTGTTGTGCTGGGTGCGTGTACACTTGGGTTCGGCCACATGGGATTCAAAACGTTGGGTAGGGTTTAATAGGAAGTGATTAGAATTATTATAAATAATAATTAGATGGTTAAAAATCATATAAAACTTAGGATTAAATAAATAGGCTGGGAAATATAGTGAAAGTGGGTCAAACGGAGCCCGAACATTATGAGAGAAATATCAAGGCGACTGTGTCGACGAGAGAAACGAAACTAAGAAGATTGATCACGAGTAGGGCGACGAGAAACTGAACTAAAAATAAAAAGGTCTCACGACAAAAGTGAAAATCACGACACCTCTTCAAACAAGATTAAATTGTTGGAGAACGACCCGTGAAATGACGTTCCAAAATAATTCCACAAATAAATGCTCTTCGAGAGGGTCACAACGGCATATCACATCATAGGGTTCGGATACAAGAAGGGTCCAAAATAAATACGTGTAGGAACAAAGGTACGCGCACGAAAAACGTACGATCGAAAACCGACCGTGACACAGTCTAAAGAAGCCTGAAGCTTCTAAGACCATATCATGGGACACAAAATTCCTAATTTCGTTATGATCAGCATACTATTTCTATGTGAAGATGAGATCCTGAAGATCCTTCACATTCAGACT
The DNA here is from genome assembly GCA_030789695.1 of Scilla litardierei. Lineage (NCBI taxonomy): Eukaryota > Viridiplantae > Streptophyta > Magnoliopsida > Asparagales > Asparagaceae > Scilla > Scilla litardierei. The sequence continues at coordinate 116,324,480 of CM061130.1, forward strand.
AAAGTACATCAATTGCCGGATAAATTCACGGACAAACCATAAGATTGTTTGTTCACACGTACCTGCTGCCAACACGCCAACTAGGATCGACGTCCCCAAAGATGGATGCAATACACCGACGACAGAATTGGCTGTACCTCAATTGAAAAGAAGACGCCAGACAGGTTCAAAAGATAAAGTTCCTCGAAAGAGGAAGATTCCTGGAGATATTAAAATGATCCATCCGCGTGATGCTGAGCTCAGACCAGCGACCTCTCCCCTCCCGATTTTTCCTACAGAGGAAACACTAGGAGAAACATCATTATATTACATACGTACTGGAGAGGTACTGGACAGATATAGCACAGTCGACGACGACGATTTGGCTTTCGCTATTCCCGTTCACGTCGCTGAATACGACGATGATGTCAACCCACTTTTCTATAGCGTAGACGCATAGATTGGCCAAAGTGGGACGAGGCAATAAGAGTGGAGTTGAACTCACTCATGAAACGCAAAGTCTTTGGACCAGTAGTCCAAACACCTTAATGTGTAAAACCTGTGGAATATAAGTTGGTTTTCATAAGAAAAAGAAATGAAGGAAATATCATAATTTTCCTATTTCATACTAAGCCTAACCGTCTCTGGAAAAGCCAAGAAATACATCTCATGGATGTTGTGACTGCATATCTATACGGTAATATAGATATAGAGATTTATATGAAACTTCCAGAAGGGTATACTCTACCCCATAGATGAAAGAGAGACGTATGAACGTCTTCTCTATAAATGCTTCAAAGATCATTATATGATCTTAAGCAATTAAGAAAAATGTGGTATAATAGATTTATCGAATTCCTTGCGGAACACGGATTCTCCAATAATGAAGTCTGCCCGTGTATCTTTATCAAAAGAACGGGGACATGATTTGCAATAATCACCGTATATATGGACGACTTAAATCTAATAGGATCTCCTACAGAGACCATTGAGATATCTCATAGCCTTAAGCATACCTTCGTAATGAAATACTTAGGCAAAATTAGGTATTGTCTCGGCTTACAGATTAAACACCTTCGTGGTGGAATCCTTTTATACCTATCATATTCTTCATACACCAGGAGTTTATGAAGAAAGATGTCCATTTGCAATCTATTAAAAATGGATGCTTATTTATGACGCCTTCCAGTCGCTGGAAGAGGGGGAGGACGTCCTAGGTCCTGAAGAGCCTAGCTCTAGTGTACTAGTTACACTCTTTTATCTGGTCAACTGAACGTGTCTCTAATAGAACGTCTACAGTAAAGCTGTTAGCCAGATACAGTGCTGCACTCGAGAGCACCACTGGACCAAGGATAAGCTGCTTCTGTGCAACTTCCAATGGTTAAGGATCATCATCCAAGGAATATATATCACATATGCAGGTTTACAGATCATCGCGATGACTAAGCACAAATGTCCGGACACCTCCTAAAGATCTACACATCATCCTCCAAAGTCTGCATCTTCTTAGAAGCTCATCATCCAAAAAGCAAGTCTAGAATACGCTCAGCCAGGTCTAGCAATACATTGCAGACACAGTGAAGACTGAGTAAAAGAATACATACGTGGAGTCATCTACCAACTTCGAAGAGCGTATCACTCAGAGCGCCACTGTTTTCAGTAGCCGCTAGATATGCGTGAAACTTTAGATGAGTGATGACTGTACTTGCTTTCAGAACATGATGGATGTATAGACGAATAGGAAATGATTGTAAATATACATAGGAGATCTGCAAGTCTGAAGCTTGTACAGATCAGGAGGAGTTGATAGTATATTTGTACTCTTTTTCCTTAGCTATAGGTTTTCACACGAGGTTTTCCATAGCCAAAGGTTTTAATGAGGCAACCTCATTTAACTCTGGACCCTGAAGTGTCCACCTCTAATGAAAGCTGAAAGACCTACAAGTATACGGCTTGTATGGATCAGGGGGAGTCACCAGCTGGTTGTACTCTTTTCCCTTAAAGCTGCTGCTTTTTCCCATTGGGTTTTCCACAGCTAAGGTTTTAACGAGTGAACCACAGTGGCTCTGTATTCAGAAGTATCTATCTCATTAACATATTGAATCCCGAAGTATTCATATGATTAAACAAGGTAATGGAGAGATAAGGGGGAGTGTTGTGAGTTGAGGGAGGCCTTTGGCCTCCCTCCCCTCATTATCTTGTATTACACCCCACTATTAAGTAGTGGTGGTCCCTTTGGCTTCTTACTCCCAATTGAGGAAGAATATATAGAGGGCCATGACTTATGCCATGACTACTTGACACTTTGAAATTGATATCATCTTATGAATTTATAACAATATTCAATATATTAAATACGATTACTATTCATATCTGATTCATATCTGAATTTGCCATATGTAGATATGAATATTAATTTTTTTAACACATTCTCCGCATCCGAAGTTATATTCAGAAAATCATTTCGAACGCCGACGTCAAAATCATGTCCGAGATACATCCAAACCTTTTTAAGTCGCAACTTGTGTTCGGTGCCGTCAGTTATCCTAAGCACGCCGTCTAAGCGATATTCGTGTCGGCCCACAGGCTCGTGGGTTGGGCCCCTGCCTAGTGGAAGGATCGCAAGGGTCCAAGAATGCGGCCCAAATGTCATTAGGTAACTATTCATCAGTAATTTTGTAACGACGCATCCCACCCATTTACACGGCCGATAGCAAGCGTTCCACGTGTCAGTGCCAACGTGGTCCTCTACAAACCCCACGTCCCCAGAGAGCTACCACAAGCTTTCCTACCCGGGTCCACTGCCGGCAGAGATTTCTCCGGCCACAGGCCCTCCCGCCACACTCCCACCCGCCCGAAGATAAATCTCCCGCCAAAATTTCGACGCCAAATCGAAAATTTCCCCCTCGAACGTCTGGGGTTTTAATCTTCCCTCGCAAGCTGTGCACGTTAACGGTAACCGCACCGGCGTGGTAACCCTACCCATCCTTCTCCCGCAAGACTCCTAACCCTTAAAATTTCGAATCCCGCGCCCCTTGTCCTCGCACCTCATCTATAAAAATTCCCCAAATCCCCCTATCTTTCTTCACCCCCAAATCTCTTCCCAAAATATCCCTCTTCCCCCTTCCCAATCTCCAACCATGCCCTCGGTGCCCTCCGCCGTTGCCGAAGAGCCCCTGCTCGCTCCCAACCCCGACCGCTTCTGCATGTTCCCGATTAAATATCCGGAGATCTGGGAGATGTACAAGAAGGCTGAGGCCTCGTTCTGGACCGCCGAGGAGGTCGATCTCTCTCAGGACATTCGCCACTGGGACCAAACCCTTACCGCCGACGAGCGCCACTTCATCACCCACGTACTCGCCTTCTTCGCCGCCTCCGACGGGTTAGTCATCGAGAACCTCGCCGTCCGGTTCATGAAGGAGGTCCAGGTCGCCGAGGCTCGCGCCTTCTACGGATTCCAAATCGCCATCGAGAACATCCATTCCGAGATGTACTCGCTGCTCCTCGAGTCTTACATCAAGGATTCCGACGAGAAAAATCGTCTTTTTCACGCGATCGAGACGATTCCGTGCGTAGCCAAGAAGGCTGAGTGGGCGCTCCGCTGGATCGACGGGTCCAAGTCTTTCGCAGAGCGATTGGTGGCTTTTGCTTGCGTCGAGGGGATTTTCTTCTCTGGAAGTTTTTGCTCCATTTTCTGGCTCAAGAAGCGGGGTCTGATGCCGGGACTGACCTTCTCGAACGAACTCATCTCACGAGATGAAGGTCTCCACTGCGATTTCGCTTGTTTGTTGTACTCTCTGTTGAATAATAAGTTGAGTGAGGAGAGAGTGAGGGGAATTGTGAAGGACGCAGTCGATATCGAGAGGGAGTTCGTTTGCGACGCGCTGCCGGTCGGTTTGGTGGGGATGAATTCAGAGTTGATGTGTGAGTATATCGAGTTTGTGGCGGATCGATTGCTGGGGGCTCTTGGGTATGAGAAATTGTATGGGGTTTTGAATCCGTTCGATTGGATGGAGTTGATTTCGTTGCAAGGGAAAACGAATTTCTTCGAGAAGAGGGTCGGAGAGTACCAGAAAGCTTCGGTGATGTCGAGCTTGAATGGCAACGGGACGGGCGCAATCCATGAGTTCAAGATGGATGAGGATTTTTGAAGGCCGGCAGCATTATTTCGGTATTTTATGTAATATTTGGTTTTTTATTCGAGTATCTGTAGTGTGGTTTTATTTATTTTCTCCGTAGTTGGAATCTGTTTAATGTGAGAATATGCATAAGATATCTAACGCGCTAGTGATTAAGGTGGCTTTTTATGTGAAAAATGTTGCTTCTTTTGTTTTATTTTTTGGATGGTTCTGGTTGTGTAGATGTGAATGCTACAGTTTATTGGTACATGAAGTGTTTGAGAAAATGCCTGAGCGACCTGGTTCATTTGGAATGTCTCATGCATATTGTGCATTTGTTGTATTTGAGAAAATGCCTGAGATGGAGGGCCAAACAGCTGTTATTTATTTAGGATGAAGATCAAATTAAGTTGTATTTGACATCATTCTGTGGATGCGTGCTGTTTGACGAAATGCCTGTGAAATGGTTGGGCAGCGTGCATGCTAAATGGAATGGCTATCGGCTATGGATTTGATGTTGCTTCTTCCATGTACTTGTGCATGCATGCTATCAAGGTTTTGGTTTTCTCTGCACCAATGACCATGAGATATTAGACTCCCGCTCTTTCTGAGAGGTTAGTTCAGCCTGATCCACAAATACTTGTAGGGCCTGTTTTTTTTGGTGAAAGTGGGTGGGAAAATTGTTTTGGGATTTGTTTGTGGGGCTCATAGTAAAGTTGTGTTTCTTTGGTAAATTGTACGTTTGGGATTGTTCGATGATGATTGTTGGGATTTGGTTATGGTGTTATGAGGTGAGAATAACTCTTTATGAAAATATGAAGTAGAAAAATCATTTAATTAACTAAACTAATAACTATTAGGGCCTGTTTTTTTTGCCAAGAATAAGACCGGGAATGAGAATAGGGACACTATTCCTGCACTATTCACCATATTCCAAGTTTGTATTCCAAGCGGTTGTTCTTTTGGGCGTGGAATAGAATCCTACGTGGCTATTCCAATTTGGTAATGATGAGCATTTTTGTATTCCAAGCTTTTTGCTTGGAATACAATGGAATCCTTGGGAATGGTGGGCCACACTCTCTCATCTCTCTCTCCCCCTCCAACTCATCCTCTTTCCACTTTTTCATTAAAACTCTCCAATCCCAAAAGAATACAACTATTCCAAACCCTCATTACATACTCTATTCCATCCAAAAGAACACAAAACTACATTTTCTCTCCTGGGAATACAATCTTTCCTTCTATTCCATTTTTCCTATTCCTGGAAAAAAACAGGCCCTTAGTTAATTAACTATTAACTATTAAGTAAATATCTATTAAATACGCATAATTAAATCTCACGTATCAAAAATAAATATTAAAATACCGAATTTAATAAAAAAAGAATTAATTAATTTCATTACTGGGCTATTAAATACAAACGAAGGCAATACCTGCAAAGCAAGCACCCGAATGTGGTAGTCCATTGCATTTCCAACATTCATAAATTGTAAAAAGAACAACTGATTTGCAGAGAAAGCATACAACCGAAATCACATTCCTATTTACCATAACACATGAACCCAGCATATACAAAATACTTATAGTATCCATATTACAGTCTCATTGTGCATAATAAACAACCAGTTATAAAGTGTTACATTGTACCCAACCTAACATCAACCACTCTTGTGTATAATCAACAATAACACAACTAACATCAAACCTAGGAGCGTAAACAAAACCAACTTCACGGTGTCCATTTTCACCGTGGTCCGCTCAAATCGCCTCACGAGCGTGGTGAACCGACCATCTATCTCTAAAAGCCGCCGATCAGAGAACATAGTGGAGGAGGCAGCAGTAGTGGGGCCTCTTTCAATCTCATCCAGCAACTGAAGTATCACGTAGGTGGACCAGTCCGAGTGTGGCGGATCCTTCCATCCGTAGAATTTGCATCTATCCACGCGGGATGGACAACTCCAAAAGCGCCTGCCGGGATTTTTTCGGGTCCATGATGTCCGCCTGACAACCCTGAGCCCACAGTAGCAAAACTTGCAGTCATCATCATCAGCCGCCAACTCACCGCCTGCAGCAAATCTGGGTCTGGATTGAATAGAAGAGCTGGACCGGTGCTCATTTTAACCTTGCATGAAATAAAAAATATTAGCGTGAATAATGATTTAAAGAGATATAACAATGAGATGAAAAATGGGGGAAGCAGCGTACCTACAGACAATTACAACACTGCGGAAGATTACATCAGCTGGCTTAATTCAGAAGTAAAAGATAAAAGGAAATACCGTAACAAAGACAACGCAAAAACCCAAAAGAACCAAACATAAAGCAAGAATAAAGCAGAGACAATTAAAATATTACTAAATTAAAGCCCTCAGGTAAACATCGATTTTAGCCATAAGTTATGTATTAGGCGGTTGCTCAATATGAATGAACCTTCTCGCCAAATACCAATTTTTTCTTCATAACCGAGAGACAAATTGATTAGTATATATATGTTCATCATCATCGGGCTACAACATATGTGCATTTCTCCATGTTTCAGTTATGGGGGAATGTCTCAATGTTGCTGCTAGGGTTTTGTGATATAGAAGCCCTCAGGAAGAAAGTTAAATTAGCAATAAAACATGGTGGAAAGAAGCAGTTGCTCCATCACATCTATCCCCCTCATTGGTAATAAAACCATCAAGCCTATAACCACCTATTTTTTCATAACCGCGGGACAACGAGATCAGCTAATTATCTTCATCATTGGGCCAGGAGAACTGAACATATGTTTCACAAAACAACAGCAGCCTCAGTGTGCAATGACCCAAAAAACCTGAAACTGTAGAGAAATGCACATATGTTTCCCACAACAGCAGCATCACCAAGTTGCAAAGCCCCAAATAATAGATAAACTGGGAGAAATGCACATGAATCACACCAGAAGAACCAATGTGCAAAGCCCCCCCAAAAAATGAAACTGGAGAGAAATGCACATGAATCACACAGCAGCAGCAGCACCAATGTGCAAAGCACCAAAAAAGCTGAAACTGGAGAGATGCACATATGTTTCACACAACAGCAAAAAAGCTGAAACTGGAGAGATGCACATATGTTTCACACAACAGCAGCATAACCAATGTGCAAAGCCCCAAAAATAACTGAAACTGGATAGAAATGCACATATGTTTCACACAACAGCAGCAGCACCAATGTGCACAGCCCCAAATATATTAAACTGGGAGAAATGCACATATGTTTCACACAACTGCAGCAGCACCAAGTTGCAAAGCCCCAGATAATATATAAACTGGGAGAAATGCACATGAATCACACAACAACAGAAGAACCAATGTGCAAATCCCCCCAAAAAAATGAAACTGGATAGAAATGCACATATGTTACACACAACAGCAGCAGCACCAATGTGCAAAGCCCCAAAAAATTGAAAAACTGGGAGAAATGCACATGAATCACACAACAGCAGCATCGCCAATTTGCAAAGCACCCAAAAAACTGAAACTGGAGAGAAATGCACATGAATCACACAACAGCAGCAGCACCAATGTGCAAAGCCCCAAAAACGCTGAAAACTGGAGAGATGCACATATATTTCACACAACAGCAGCATCACCAATGTGCAAATCACCAAAAAATTGAAAACCTTGGAGAAATGCTTTATGAATCCCACAACAACAGCAGCACCAATGTGCAAAGCCCCAAAAAAACTGAAACTGGAGATAAATTCACATATGTATCACACAACAGCAGCACAACCAATGTGCAAAGCCCCAAAAAAATGAAACTGGATAGAAATGCACATATGTTTCACACTACAGCAGCAGCACCAATGTGCACAGCCCCAAATAAATTGAAAAATTGGGAGAAATACACATGAATCCCACAACAGCAGCAGAACTAATGTGCAAAGCCCCAAAAAAACTGAAACCGGAGAGAACTGCCCATATGTAACACACAACAGCAGCAGCACCAATGTGCAAAGCCCCAAAAAATTGAAAAACTGGGAGAAATGCACATGGATCCCACAACAGCAGCAGCACCAATGTGCAAAGCACCAAAAAAACTGTAACCGGACAGAAATGCACATGAATCACACAACAGCAGCAGCACCAATGTGCAAAGCCCCAAAAAAGCTGAAACTGGAGAGATGCACATATGTTTCACACAACAACAGCAGCACCAATGTGCAAATCACCAAAAAATTGAAAACATGGGAGAAATGCTATATGAATCCCACAACAACAGCAGCATCAATATGCAAAGCCCCAAAAAAACTGAAACTGGAGATAAATTCACATATGTATCCCACAACAGCAGCAGAACCAATGTGCAAACCCCCAAAAAAACTGAAACTGGATAGAAATGCACATATGTTTCACACAACATCAGCATCACCAATGTGCACAGCCCCAAATAAATTAAACTGGGAGAAATGCACTTATGTTTCTAGGCCCTCAGGTTAACATGTTTTTAAGCATTCAGTATGTCACGGGCGGTTGCTCATTATGAATGAACCTTCTCGCCTCGTACCACTTTTTCTTCATAACCGAGGGACAAAGTGATCAATATATGTTCATCATCATAGGGATGAAACATATGTGCATTTCTCCCAGTTTCAGTTTTTTTGGGGCATGGCACATTGGTGATGCTGTGGTTGTGTGATACATATGATACAAACGCCCTCAGGAAGAAAGTTAAATTATCTGTAAATCATGGTGGACATAAGCAGTTGCTCCATCACATATCACCCATGCATATGTAGTGGAACCATCAAGCCTATATCCACCTATTTTTGCATATCCAAGGGGCAAAGGGATCATGTTATTATCTTCATCATTGGGCTATAGGGAACTAGCTTCAAGGAGCCAGAAACCAAAACTGAAAATAGGAGCCATGCCCATATGTTTCATATTATGACACTAAGCAACAAGCCGACATGCCCAAAACCTGCACAAATAGGCCATGCACTTATGCAAATAAACCAAAAAATCAACACTGACACATGCAACAAAAAATTGAACCAAAAGAGCAATGCATATATGTTTCATATTATAACACCCAGCATAAAGGAGCTATGCCCCAAACACTCCACCAAGTAGCCATACCCACATGTATCACATTATCACACAAAAATCATCCCCAACCCCAACCACCACTCATCCATTATCAACCAAAATGCCATAGGGTAGGGCCCACCCATACTCATATCTTTCCGACGCCATCTCCTTTTCCATAACCTGCGTCCCGTAAGTCCCTTTCCATTTCAGCAACTAAATCTTCAAGGATTAGCTTTCGACTCGTTTGTGGCACGGCCAAAAATTGATGCCCCGCCAGCTTATTCATGCTAAGATCTTTAAAAAACTTCAACAAGAGGGTGGAGGGTACTCTGTAAACTCGTACACACGCTGTGCAAGCGTTTCAGTCCAGTGGGGCTGGGAGTGTGCACTCCGTATAGCCTCAGCGACCTCTTTCACATTGATAGCTATATCCCGCATTACATCTGGGTCTTCCCTCACGGCGCGTTGCCGCTGTTTCTTCTTCCCAGCGAAGGTGGGGTAGCATTTCTTGTCCCCCCATGTGGACACTCTCCTGTCGACGCCTGTGTGGGTATGTACTCAGGGACATGGTGGGGTGGAGTAGGAATATGTGTAGGATCAGGCGTTACAGGCTCACCTTCCCCTCCAGAAAATGGGCCTGCAAAGCTATCGTACAAGGAACATGACATATCCCCCCGTGCAGCTTCATCCCCAATGATGACAACCAGATCATCAAACCATGGTATTGGTTGGTTAACATAAGCGCGCTTCCGAGGGTTTGCCTAACTGATTAGCAGAGCATATATAAACATACCATTCATATCTATATTTAATGTACTAGCACCTACCCTATGTATAAGATAGAAGTAATTACCGTCGCTCACATGTCATAAGTTTCCGGATCCAGCTCAATCATCTTCTTCTCAGCATCCCAGCCCGCCCCGCTCATTTCCATGCACTCGTAAACATCCTTGAGACGTGTCTTCAATGCTTTCATGTGGTTTTTCACATTACCACTTATGAACGGCGTCCCATGAGTTTTATTGATTTTCGCTACAGCGGCATTGAAGGCGGCCCCTTTAAAGGTCTTATCGACCTTAAGGCCCTGCCGTGCAAGTTTAGCTAGTAATGGTATAAGGGTGGCATCGTGCTCGGGCTTCCATAGTTTGTTGTGTTGTGAAGAAGAGGAAGGTTGCTTCAGCTTTTTGCTTGGACTTGAGACAGACCCCTTGGCATCCTCGCTACGCTGGCTCGACTTCCTCGAGGAGTCACTGCCGGGAGGAGTTCTTTCATTGCCACTTGGTGGCGTTGGCATCGCGAATGCACCATGAGACGAGGGGGTTCTGAAATTGGGGAGTTCTCCCCCTTGTAGCATATGCATATACCCATGGCCACTATGCGAGGGCATAGACATGGGCATTTGCATTGGAGGAGACATGGGCATTTGCATTGGCAAGTTGAAATTTCCATAAGGTTGATATGGCATTCCATGCCCACCAGATTGGAATCCAAGCATTTGGTAGGGGTTACGAGGAACCCGCATGGGAATTGGATGGTTGAGAAGGGGTTCCACCCTCCTTTCGGCATCTCCACGTTGTGTCCCATATACATTTTCATATAATTGATGCATTGGATCACTCCCATCCAAGGATGGCTCACCCCCATGCCCTAATTTTTTAGATCCTTCCATCCCTACAACATCAATATTATGATAATTAAAACGCATAATTTTACATTAAACATCATTGTAATGATACCGAATGGTGAAAAAAATACAGAATTGTAAATGATTAAAATGATCAGCCAAAACATGAAAATATTGTCATACTGAACACACCAAACATAATGCAATAAGCAAGGAACATTGGTAAATTGTTCAGACTAGGTACGCAAATAGTACGACCCCCTCATAGGCCATGCTCTACTGTGTTCCCATTATTATTTATGTTACAGTAGTCCACCCACATATCCCAAGCTAGCTGCTCCCTGCGCATTTTCCAACGATCCCGTTGTTCGGTTTGTTCACGAACGGTCCCTTGTTGGGATAGATCAAAAACATCGTCATCCCTCTCATCAATATCCTCTACTTCCTCCTTAACCCCATCACCTTCTTCAGTAAGTTGGGGGTCATGAGGATCTGCAATTTGGATGTAATTATGCTAACTAGTGCATGATAGTACGGTAGCGACCTGGCTCTTGAATGGGTAGTGAGGTTTGGATGTCAATATTTTAAACTTGTTCTTTAGGATACCAAAGGTGGACTCGATCTTTGATCTTAATGTAGAATGACGTAGGTTGAATAGCTCTCGTCGATTTCGAGGAACCCGATCAGTATGGTCCTTCAAATGGTATCTAACTCCCATGTATGGAGATATGAATCCTGGCATTGTAGTATATCTAGCATCGCAAAGGTAATATTTACCTACATTCAAACAAATAAACCAATTTTCTGTTCAGACACTTTCTGAGATACGTAATAATAATTTATATGTAAATTTTTACATATTACATTCATACACTCGCAGCCCCAGTGGGGGTGGGGTAAAGACAATGCATCATTCAGGACCGTAAAATCATTTGCGGATCCTTCCCACCCGGCCAGTACGTATGTGAATTGTTTGTTTGGAGTAACAGCTGCAAGAACATTTTGCGTCACCCCCTTTCGCCCTCTAAAGCGGGTTACAAGCCTTGCTGGTAGCGTGGCATCTATGTGCGTCCCATCAATGAGCCCGATGTAGTCCTACAACATATTAAATGAGACCAATGTGCAATTTCAAAAACAATCCTTATTATACTGCCACATATACATATAATCACACATACCTTAAAATATGGGAACCAATTTGGATTATTGACTATCTTCGGCGGCGTCTCATTGGGAGCTTGCTTCACGAACATATCCCGAAGTGCACACAGTCCCGCCATCACTTTGTTAAAATAACGGCTAACTGTCCCCCCGCCCCTTATGAAATCCACTTGCATTACTCTATTCTTTGACTTGTGCCATACCATATGCAGGAACATGGCCACCTGCTCCTCTACGGATACATGAATAGTGTCCTTGAGAAGATCACGCTGGCGCATTAATGCTGCAAGATTCATGAAAGCATGTCTACGCATTCGTAGGTAGTTCAAATAGCTACTTTCAGACCCCCACAAAATTCTCCGCATGTGGGATTTTCTATGCAGATCCCGCATAGCTGAGGGCTCTCTGGTATAGGGTCGGGCCTAGCGGAATTGTGCATTTATAAGGCTAGTACGACAAACGTTATTGCAGCTGCAGCGGCGATACATAACTCACAACTCGAATGGTCTCCTTGTGTATCCATGTCACCCTTAATTGAATAACACATATATTTACTGTTAATTATATAACTACCATGATACATATGAGTAACACCTTTCACATAAAATTATGCATATCCAAATGTTTTGCCCTCAGATTTACTGTGTAATCATATGCACACACGTGGTTGTTTTGCCGTTGCTATATCCTTTTCACCCCATAAATGCAACAAGGTAACAAGCCCCAAAAATTTATAAAATGAGCCAAGCATAACAACAAACCAAGGAGCTAGGAGACATGCCCGAATAATCTGATACATTGACCCCAGAATAGCATCAAAAAAAAACCCAAAATGCAAGAAGGAGCCATGCACAAAAAAACAGAAAGCAGTCACCAAGGACATAACATCCCAAAACAGCTTCAATAAGCTAGGAGGCATGCACCAACCATATTATAAAATAAGCCAAAATACCAACATCAAAATCCCAAACACTAACAAGGAAACTTGCCCCAAAAATCTGATACACTGACCCTAGAATAGCATCAAAAAACCCAAAATGCAACAATTTGCCATGCACAAAAAAACAGAAAGCAGTCACCAAGGACATAAAATCCCAAAACAGCTTCAATAAGATAGGAGGCATGCACCAACCATATTATAAAATGAGCCAAAATACCAAAATCAAAATCCCAAACACCAACAAGGAAACTTGCCCCAAAAATTTGATACACTGACCCTAGAATAGCATCAAAAAAACCCAAAATGCAACAATTTGCCATGCACAAAAAAAAACAGAAACAAGTCACCATGGACATAACATCCCAAAACAGCTTCAATAAGCTAGGAGGCATGCCCCAACCATAGTATAAAATGAGCCAAAAATACCAACATCAAAATCCTAAAAACCAACACGGAGACAAGCCCCACTAATCTGATACACTGACCCTATAATAGCATCCTTAAAACCCAAAATGCATCAAGGAGCCATGCACAAAAAAAATTGAAACAAGTCACTATGGCCAGACCATAACAAAACAACTACAATCCATTGGGAGCCATGCCCCAAATTTTTTTAAAAATGAGCCAAACATCTTATACACCAAAAACCTAACTGCATCTAGGAGACATGCCCCAACATGTAAACATCAACATGGGGCTTAAAGGGAACCATCGTAGCAAGCCATCCTACGTGTATGTATGTAATGAAATTCCCTTCATTCGTTCCTCAATTTTTTTTCCATCATTGGGCACATTTTAGATTGTACAATTATTTTCATTCATCCATAAAATACAATAGCATACGCAATCAGATCATCTCAACAGATCAATAATAAGAAATAGCCGCAAGCACACAAGCCCAGTAAACCGACATCAACCATCAGCAAACCCTATGAAACCCTAGCTTCAACACAACAAAGATAAATTTTATAGAGTGCCTAGATTATACATCTGCGATAAAATCCCAAAATTAGATAGAGATCCTGACGACCGAAGTTAGGGTTTTGCTTTGAGCTTCACCGACGAACCCAACAAGCTAGGCACACCCCCTCCTTCAGAGCCTATCACGAAATCAAAGCCAGCAACCCTGAGATCAGCAAAGGATGCATACAAAACCACCGGAAACCTCAAGTAGATCTAGGGTTTGCAAAGCCCCAACTGAATCCCGCGCAAAAGAAGGTGAGTGGAATGGTTTTCTGACCGTGTGGGACCAAGAACGAGGATTCTCAGCGAAATCGCCGCGATTTCGGGGGATTTCAGAAGGAGATTTTGGGCTCTCCACATCGGAACCACGGAGGAGGCGAGAAATCGCTTCGGAGTCGCCGAAAGAAACAGCCCCGAGGAAAGCGAGAGAGGAAAATGAGTGAACAGTGATGAAGTGACGCGTGAATAGTGTCAAAAATACACTTCCCCCCCAACTTTCACCAAAAGAAACAGGCCCTTAGGGCCTGTTCTTTTGTAGGAAAGTATAATTGGGGAAAGTTGAGAAGTGTGAATTCTGATGAGATAGAAATTGGGTGTAGTGTGTTCTTTTGTTGGAAAGTGGGGTTGGATTGTGGAGTTGGAGAGTTGAAGTGGGGTCCACTCCGTGTAGTGGGTTCTTTTGGATGAAGAAAGTTGGATGAAGTGGGGCCCACCAATACTCATTCGTTGCTGCAAGTGACAGCAAAAAAAAATAGAATAAAAACCTCCATTCTGATTGGGCGCGCGCGTCAAGGGCCCACCAAATCATTCATTCCTGTGCACCGAAATCGTTGGTTCCTCTGCAACGAACGTAAAAAAATGAAAGTTGTGCTCTGATTGGGCGAGAGAGAGAACGAGGCCCACGTCATAGTGGGATTCCAACGTAATCCGAGGGATTTCGTCGGATTGCATTTGGCCCCCCTTCCCACTGACGCAAGCCACGTAGGCTTGAAACCCAAAAAGAATCGGGGCTCAAAAGAACAGACGAATTGATTTTGAAGGGGGATTCTGATGAATAGTAAGGAACAATGTTAAAAATAGGATTCTTGGCCAACATTCGACGAAAAGAACAGACCCTTAGTGAAAGTTCTAAGAACTCTAGAGGATGAAAATGATGTCTAATCTAAAGATTGCTTAGAATACCGAAGAACTCGCTGCAATAGGAAGAACAATCAAAGAACACTTTGAATATTTTGGAGAAACTTGGAGAATTCTTTTTACTACTCAAATGACTGATCCACTCTTGTATGGTTTGCAAATGAAAGATGGACCCATATTTCTATGCATCCTACACTTAAATGGATGGATATGATTAAATTGATCCTATTGTTACAAATGAATTCTATAATGATCTACACAACTTCCAACTATTTTAATAATTACAAGACTTATCTAGAAAACTACTAGGTCTTATCCATTAATCTTTTTTCTTTTTAGAGTCTTCCACCCAACTCTAGAAAAGGCCAGAATTTCTCTTGACTTTGAGCCTTCCATGAAATCTTCATCCAACATAAAACCCATTTGTAGAGATTTCCACCCATCTTTACATCTTAAATTGGACTTCCATGGCCTTAAGGGCCTGTTCTTTTGCTAGAATCTGGATGAGAAAATGAGAAAATCCCACGGTTCACCCATTGTTCACAGGAATTCTTGGGGGGGATTTTTTTGGCCTGTTCTTTTGATAGAATGTTAATTTGTGAATCTGTACCGAGGTGGTGGGCAAAAATAGGACCCTGTGGGTTTTTTGTTTTCTCCGCGTTTTGCGGGGAAACACAAGAATCCTCTCAGCTGGGCCCACACTATCCCAGATCCGCAATGATAAAAGCACCCGATTTTTTTTGCACGTGGGTCCCACCCTCTCATCCTTCCAATCGGATTGCTTCTTTCCTTTTTTAATTTTTTTCCTTCGAAATCTGTAACACGTCAAATCAGTGGGGCCCTCTTTAAATGCACAATGATTAAAATATATAGTACTCACTTAATCAGAATAGAGTATTAATTAAAGAGGAAGGATCAAATGACCCCCCTAATATAACCCCCTAATATAACCCCCTCCCTTGGCCGCACGATCAACGTAGATCAACGGCACGGATCACCCAATGGTTGAGGGAGATGATGGAGAGAAATCGCGAGAAATTGAATTTCTCGCGCGAGAAATTCAATTTCTTGCTCAAAAAGTTTCAGATGTTAATTAATTAATCCGCTTAGTTTACCCACCATTCTCCCCACTTTAAAAATGATTTCTGGCCAAACGAGTGGACATCTTAACATAAAAATTAGTTTTTCCGTCCCCCCTCGTCCTCCCGATCAGAACGCGCAGTGTGAAGCCTTTGTTTCAGTGAGGTTTCGGCGACTGAAACCTTGGCCTGGGCGGACTGAAACCCAGGTTTCAGTGAGGTTTCAGTCCACCCAGGCACTTGGGTTTCAGTCGTCGAAACCTCACTGAAACTGAGGCTTCACACTGCGCGTTCTGATCGGGAGGACGATGGGGGACGGAAAAACTAATTTTTATGTTAAGATGTCCACTCGTTTGGCCGGAAATCATTTTTAAAGTGGGGAGAATGGTGGGTAAACTAAGCGGATTAATTAATTAACATCTGAAACTTTTTCAGCGAGAAATTGAATTTCTCGCGAGAGTAATTCAATTTCTCGCGTGAGTTGGAGGGGGCGATCCGGACCGCTGATCTGCATGATGGAGGGCCACGAGAGGGGGTTATTTTGGGGGTTATTTTTGGGGGTCATAAGATCCTACCTCTTAATTAAATAGTTTTATAAATAATTAATTTAATTTGAGTGAACCCCACACCACTTTCTTCATCCAACTTTCCAAACAACATTCTCAACCAAAAGAACACAAGAAAGTTTTGGGGGTCCCACAAGAAATTCTCAACTCCACTTTCCATCCAACTTTCCAACAAAGAAACACACTACACCAAATTTCTCTCTTCCAAGATTCCACACCACTACAACTTTCCACAAACCACATTCTAGCAAAAGAACAGGCCCTAAACCTTTCACGGGCATTGTAGAATACATTGGGCTTGAGCCTCCCTTTGGACCTTCATACACAAGTTGACTTGAAGAAGAAACAGATTGTGACATTCTCCCCCACTCGCATGAGCAACGTCCTCATTGTTGGATCCTGTGGATGGCAAACGACACTAGAGGGGGGTGGGTTGAATAATGTTGTACAAATTATAAAACTTTTTCCGATAGTTATTATAACACAATTATATCCCTTCCAATGTTGCCTAAGAAACCAAGTAGAGTGATTTACGCTTGGTTCTTAATTAACAAGTTTAAACTTAAAAATGATTACAAAAATAAGTTATAATCAAATAAGATTACAAACAAATAGATCTTTACACAGTGGAATTAAAAGGATGTACTTTGCAATTATATAAATAAAGAATTACAAAGATACAATATCGACAAATAAATAAAAGAATTCTTGCACAAATAAATAATCACAGACACAGAAAAGCAACGCAGAAACACGATATTTTTATCCTGGTTCCCCTTAACCTGGGTACGTCTAGTCCCCGACTAATCCGGTACGAGATTTTAATCCACTATTACCTTGGCAATACAATTACCTAACTCCACTTGTTAGGATTTCCAACCACATAGACTTGTCTAGGATTTTCCACAACCCTTATCACAAAGGGAATCCAAAAATACAAACAAAGATCCAATTCTCCACAATATTTGATGTAGATTGGTTTTACACCCAACACGAATTCTATAGCCAAGATAATATTGCAATTGTGCCTTATGTGGCTAATAGAATTTAAATGGATCAGATCACACAAGGAATCACAAAGAGAATCCAAAAATACAAACAAAGATCCAATTCTCCACAATATTTGATGTAGATTGGTTTTACACCCAACATGAATTCTATAGCCAAGATAATATTGCAATTGTGCCTTATGTGGCTAAAAGAATTTAAATGGATCTTAGATCACATAAAGAATATAAATTAATTCGTTGTGATCTAGATCTCTTGTTTTCAAAAACCTTTCAAGAAAATAAAATAACAAGTAAGAGATTTTGCAAAACATTTTAAATATCAAAATAAAAATGGATCTCAAAAAGAAATTCAGATTAGAACTTGAGATCAGAAAATTGAATCAGAAATTGGCTATAACGTTAAGATCGATGAGAGCGATTAAGATCTTTAGAATATAACTTTTAGCTCAAAATAATAGAGAGATTGGTGTGTAGAAATGATCTCAAAGGGGCTCTATTTATAGAGTTTTAGAGGTGAATTTGAAATTCAAATCGTTTGACTTTCAGCCCAACAATCAAGGAAGTAAGAGTGAAATCAGGAAGTCAAAACACAGAAAAATGACAGCTGGTAGTCGACTCCCATTATGAGGTAGTCAACTCCCAGAGAATTTCACTGAAAATACTGCTCACAGCTGGTAGTCGACTCCCGCCTTTGGTAGTCGACTCCTAGAGCACTTTTTCACTGAAACTCAGCTAGGGAATGTGTAATCAACTCCTGGGTGTTTGGAGGTTGACTACGAAGATTAGATCAACTAGCTAATGCTCTCAAAGAGTTTAAAAAATATTTAAAACGTTTTTGTTTCGAAAACATTATGTGTGTGTGCAATAATACTTAGCTTTTTAACATAATCCTAAAGAGACCAACTCACACACTAGACTTAGACAAGAACTTCTTAAAGCCGATCAGATGTTGATGTAGATACATGCTTCTCTTGAATTTCAGCTCCTCTTTCATTAAGCTTGAGCACCTGCATGAGCTTCAACATTGAGCTACGCTTGTGCTTGACGTAGAGCTATTAAATTCGTCTCCGTCTTCTGAGTGTGGTTGAGCTTCTTCGGAGTATGCATAAAGCTATCGATCACGCAACCTACACACTTTAGATATTGTGTTATTAGTATACTAACATCATTTGGTGTGCTCATCATCAAAACTTCTTAGGGGTGGGATTCGATTTCCCATCACTCGTCGCTTCGGACTTGACTGGCTCAAATGGGTGGCCCTCTGGACTCTTAGACTTGATGCACTCCTTCATTTGGTTTGACGCCATCTCCGCTTTTTAGAATGCTTCACTCGAGCACCTTGCTTGGCCCGCATCTTCAAGCTTGGCTCCAAGGCTTGCTTAGACTTCATTCTTGTAACAACAATCTTGCCTGCCTCCACCACGGACTTGGGCCTTAGGTTTGATTCAATGTTGTCCATTTCAACCGTGGACTCTGGCTTGTGGTGTGTCTCCACACACAACACTTCTTGGTCATTTAGAGGTTAGAATTCCCTCACATCTAGCACCACCTCCTTCTCAAGTTGCCTCCTTGCTTCTCTTAGCTCGGACATCATCACAACTATTGGCTCCTCGACATCCACATATCTTGGACCACCAGCTCATCTTCAACATACACCTCTCTCTTGGGCGACTCCTCAAACTCTTGCTCCACCACTCCTTTGGGCAAAACTTCATCTCGTGCATCATATGGCTTATCTTCACTGATCTTTTTAAAGACCTGACCTTCATTGGATTCTGAATCATCATATCCTTCCTCTTTCGACAATCCCTCGACTGATGTGGTCCATCACACCAAAAGCACTTGGGTCCCCACTTCTTTGGGCAAGCCAACCCTAAATGAGGATCTCCACAATATCAGAACTTGTCCGTATCGGTGCAAACGGAAGAAGAAATTTATGTTGGCCATTTGGTGAAGAAGAAAATTGAGTATTTTGATGATTTTTTAGGCTTCACGAATCACATATAGGGGATCTGACGATCATTAATTCACACACCTTACATGCCAAGTTTTTTCGGTCATCTCTCCTAGACAACCAAGGTTACTATCGTATGCCAATGCAAAAGATTTAAATTTTTAAGAAAATTTGAAGTGTACACCAAAATTTCAATTTTTATTTAACTCTTCATTAAAAATAAACTTATTACAAATAAATTAAGTTTATGGTTTTTATATAAGGGTATTCACAAAAAAATACCCCAACGTTTGGTGCATCTTTCAAATTAATACCATGAACACGAATGCAACCATGAAGACAAGAAGTTTGAACTGCCAAAAAGAAGCCATATGGAGAAGATGACCCCAAAAGCCAACAAAGACCTCGCCGCTGCAGTATTACTCACCCAAGTACATTTGAAGAACATGAAGACTGCTAAATTCACCACATTCCATTTGGCATGCCCACCATATCCCATTCTTTTTAGGTTGTTTGCTACAAAAGGGTGGCAGTTGCACGTGAATAGGATGATGGTCTTGGTCTTTGTCATCTCGGCGGGCGCTGTCGAGGTCTCTTCAAACGCATCGATGATGGCTTGACTGACATGTCGGTTAGGGGAATAATCCCAGCGAGCCCAGAAGCTCGTGTAGCAGCCGAAGCAGGAGCATCCCAATTTAGGGGGTGGTTCTTCTTGTTCTTCTGTTTGTCCATGTCTTTCTTGTCGGAGCATCAGCAGCCTAAGAGATAGGCAAGCACTTTCCGCTCCTCGGCGAAGATGGCTAAGGCTAGGGCTAGGAGAGCGGGGGGGGGGGGGGGACCGAGAGATGGGAGGAGGGAGGTGGGGGATGGTTGGGGAGAGGGGTGGACCCTCTTGGCCACTTTGTTAGGGGAGCAAAGCTTCTTCAATTGAGAGAGACGATGCTCTCGACCATCACCTACTGTTCGTCCCGGGGTCCACATCAACGACATATTCTTCTATCATATGGAACTCTGCGTCATTAGTCTTCATGGGCATGTCCATGCTTGCATTGATTTCGTGACCCCTGGCCAGAGACCCAACAGTGAGCCCATCACCACATGCATCATCATTTCTGGTGAATGAGAAAGAGAAGGCGAGTCGAGCAGTAGCAGCAGCAACAACACATGGCTCCATGGTGATTGTGGCCGATGGTTATAAAACTGGGAGCTGGTGGTGTGGTGTTTGATAATGCCGCTGATCAATCGTCCATTGTCGTCGTCATCCTATGATGTATTTGCTCTCGAAGAACAACTACCCAGCATTGATGCCTTGCATAGCTTGCCACTGCTAGTACCACCACCACCATCAGATGTCGAGGCGTGTCCATCTTATTCGGTTCCTTTGATGACTGAACCTGATCATGTCCAACATTGGCCCAATTTTGATCATGATTGGTCATTTGACCTGATACTGGAGAAAGAATTAGACATCCTTTCGCTTGAGGACCTCCTACAGCAATATGTTCATGCCATGGTGCCATCCGACGGCTGCTATCGATTTTGAGTTGCATTTCTCCGAGGGGTATGTGGATGTCGGTGTATTAATTTTGTTTCATTGGCATACAGATCCTCTTGTTTTCAACAGGATTCATCGGAATTCTTTTCCGTAAAGCAAAGGAGAGTAGAATTAATCGCTATGTTGATGGTCATATGAGGCAATTTTACTACCATTCTGGGTATTAAATTGGAATATAACATAAACGTTAGGGTATTTTTTGTGATTTCCCTTATGAGGAATGAGGGGAGGGGTAAAATCGTCCAGATTTCAATCTTTTGGACGGAAAATAGAAAAAAGGTATCAAGTTAAACCAGACATATAACGTTAGGATTTAAATATGTACAACTTAAAAGTTCAGGGTATTAACTTGAAAGATAGCCCAAACAGTAGGGTAATTTTTTGTGAATACCCCTTTTATATATGCTCACAACTTGATTTTCAAAAATTACATCTAACATGTGACTAAAATTTAAAAATAACTAAAAGATTTAAAATAATTAAAATACTTAAAAGGAATCAAATTCTACCTCAAATAAAATAATTAAATGAATTAAATGATTCAAATTTTATCTCAAATAAAATCTAAGAATACATCCCTTTTATATCAAAACAACGTAAAAATCCTAACTTTGCATCTAAATCTTAAGATCCTAGGGCTAATCCATTAGCCCTTGCGACAACTACTCACAATTCACGGCGATATCAACAAAAGCATTTAGAATTACAATAGTCACGATTGCAATAAAAGACATCGAAATAAGCATAGAGAGATGAGAGAACGTTATCAAAGCGCTGAAGGCGAACAAATAGTCAAAGAGAATTAAGATCAAGAGATTCCACGCGAATTACAATAATAAAAATATCAACTTTGTCTTCAAACAATGGAGACGACTCAAGAACTCTTTAAGAAAAACTAAGAACTTCTAAGAAATAAAATTTGAATAGACTATCTCAAAACTAGGGTAAAAACTATGCTTAAATACAATGGGGATGTGCCCCATAAAAATCTAGAGAAATGGCTTCTTGGGCCCCCTTTCAATTGGGCTACAACGCCCTACTCAGTCAAGTAGCGAGCCGCTCGGTCGAGTGGTGACAAGGTTAACCGCTTCTCCTATCTTGGCTCGAGTGATCGCCGTGCTCGGTCGAGTCACTCAGGGATACTTCTTTAGGCTAAAAGTGACGTTCTGAAATTAATTCCGCTCGGCTGAGTAGTTGTAGTACTCGGTCGAGCGCTGGTCCACTCGGTCGAGTTACAGTAAGTTGAGGATGCCTTTACAAATATTCGTTCTGATCGGGCTTCAGCTCGACCGAGCGGTTAAACTGCTCAGTCGAGTCACTTCTGTGCTCTCCTACTTCGAATAGGAATTGGAATTGGTCGAAGTTGGTCGAGTTGAGCTGACCGAGTGATGTTTCTACTCGATGGAGTGGCATTTGCATATCAGCCGAGGGAGATCTTCTCTTGCGTTGAAGGTCAGCTCGGTCGAGTGCTAATGCACTCGATCGAGTGGTATGGGAAAATAGCACAAGATCTTCTTTGAGCTCCTTTCTCTCTTTCTCTTCTTCTCTTCTCTTCTCCTACTCCAATATTTTTTCCCACCTTGTCGAACACCTATCGAACCTCGTCATAGGTACTCCGTATAGCTGAGATGTGTCCATGTGCTAAAATTGCTCTAAATCGCTCCAAAGTTCCTGAAAATTCACAATTCTATATGAAAATCGAATATATTGTGAAAAGCACGATAATATATATAAAAGTGAACTTCGGATGGCGAAAATGCCATGAAAACATGCAGTAAAAACATGGAAAATATGGACACATCACGTATCTTTCTTTGTGGTTGTTTGTTGTTGAGCACATTATTTTCATTTCTGTTGCATTGTATGTTTAATTATTAGTAACTTTTTGATTATGCGTATTGCTTTCCTTTACACTATTTATGCTCTCGTTTAGTGTATTTTGTAGCCACAGTTCCCAACAACTGTGAGTTCTGCCTAAGTGCATATGTAACTAAGTTTGCTTGGCCAAGCCTGTATTCCAACACATAGTTGAATTCTATCAAGAAATCTTACCACATTGCTTGATTGAGGGACAACTTCTTCTGGGTTGAAAGTAGCTTGTGGCCTTTTTTCCGTATTCACTACAAACTTGGAACGAAGTAGTGCCTCCATATCCGTTAGCAATGGACCAACAATGTCATCTCCTTCTCTTGAATGGTGTACCTTCATTCAGTGTAATTCAGCTTTCTACTCTCATAGGTGATGTGGTGTTCATCTTGCATTAACACCCCTCCATTGGCAAAGTCACTTGCATCGGTATGAACTTTTTTGTCTTGCTGAATTCTATAAGTGTTAAGGCCAAAATTGACCGGGACAGTTGTCAAGCTGACGTAGACTCGAGGTACTGAGTTGGAGCCTTGTCAGCAGCTAGAGTGGGTCCCTTGATTGGAGGAACCAGGGTCGAGTGATGGCAGTTGGAGGTGATACGACCTTCACTGACCTTTGGGCGGCCGTTGCGTCGATCGTTCGAGGTTGGGGAGCTCAACGTCGACCTTTGATGTTGGATAGAGACCGTCGATCTACACCACATGGACTCGTTGGAGGGGTCGGATTTGGGTTCTGAACCAAATTCACTCCAATGCTTAAGTTAGTAGGGAACTTAAGGGAGAGAGTGAGCTTGATGCAGCTGCGATCGACCCACGGAGGTTCGTCTCTATATTGGCGGCGCAAGCTCGAGTATAAGGTTTGAAAGCTGAGAAAGTAGAGCTCTATGTCTTAGACCTCGTACCTTGAAGATGTGACCATTTCCTCTATTTATAGACATTCAGGGTCCCTTTGGAGACATTGAAAGATAACTGCCACCCATAATGGGGCCACGATCTTCCCTCATTAATAGGAATAAATATTGTGCACGTCTCGAAGATTCCCAAGCCCCCTTTAATCCCACGTTTGAGTGAGGCAAACATAACGGTCGACTGGTTGCTTGGGCTTTGACTGAGTTGACATCGAGCTTCTTTGGTGGGTCTGATGGGCCTTCGTCATCGGTCGACTGAGTTGTCTCGAATGCCGGCCCAATGGCTCAACAATGGCCCCTGTCGCATGACCTTGAAGGATCCATCCGCTGAAGTCAAGCAACATTGTAACGGTACGTTTTCGTTGTACTTTGTTCGTGCACGTGCTTTTGGCCGTGCACGTGTTTATTTTAGACTTTACTTGATTGTGAACACTTTTGTGTGATATGCCGTTGTGAACGTCTCTGAGAGTATTAAATAGTGGCACTATCTTGGAACGACACTTCTCGAGTCGCTTTCCCACAATTTAAACTCACTCGATGAGACGTGACGATTTTCACTTTTGACGGGAGACGTTTCTATTTTTAGTTTCGTCGTCCGACGTCGAAATTGAGATCCGTCTTCTTAGTTAGCTCACTTTCATCATCACGATCACCACAATATTTATTTTATAATTTTTGGAGTTCATTTGACCACTTTTATATTTTTAACAAGTTTTAAAATATTTTTAATAATTAATTTTTAAATTATTTTCGGCCAAATAAAATTTATTTGAGTTTTAAACGTTTTAAAGAATTTTTAATCCAATTTCCAGCTCATTTGGACCAGGTCAAATCCTTGGGTGAGTTGGAGAAGTTGAATTTCAAATTTTAAATTATTTTAAACTTCTAATCCTATTAGATTTAGCCCTAGACCAAGTCAACCCATCTACACTATATAAACAACCCCTAGGAAGACCCATTTTTGTAAGAAATTAACCCTAGCCTCTTCCAAAACCCAAATTTGACGTTGCGACGATTCGTCGCAACGTTGCGACAAACGGCTGCCACACCGACCGAGAAAACCAGGCAAAATTCCCCGCTCCGACCGCTAGCCGCCCCCGCATCCATCGCCGCTCGCATCGCAGCACAGCCATCCCCGCTCCGTTCCCTCGGTCTGACCGAGGGCTTGGCCCGCACCCCGCTCCGCATCGACTCCACATCGTCGCCTGCAGTTGTCGCCCGCATCGCCCCACGCCTGACCGAAGCGCCCGCTCGCATCGACCGCTCGCCGCTCGTTGCAACGTTGCAACGTTGCAACGACCCGCTCCCAAGCGCACGACCGACCCGCCCTACCGCTCTGACCGAAGGAGACAGCCCTGCACCGCTGCTGCGACCGACCCAAACGCTGCACAGCCCCGTTCCCCGCGTCTGACCGAGCAAATCCCCCGCATTGGCTGGGTACGACCGAGAGCCACTCGTCGCAACCCCGCATCCGTCGCACCACTTGCCTCCGTGGGCCCCCCAAGTTCTCCAGAGGTACTGTGGGTCCCCCAAAGGTCCCTAGGACTACTGTGGGCCCCACCTAGGTGCTTTCTCTTCACGGGTTTGCCGCGTACGACATTGCGACACGTCGTAGGCCGTCGTCGCACGTGCTAGCTTTGGAATCTGGAATCGTCGCCCCGGTTGATTGCTCTGAAATTTCCAGCGAGGAATCTAATTGGAATCTGGACTTGGAGCGCGATCTTTTATTCCAACCCCCGGTGTCGCTACCCGACGTCGGTGTAGCTTTCGCGTCGTGTTGAGGTAACGCTTTGCATCCCTAGGACTAGGACCCCAACCCAATTGCATGCTAATCAAGACTAAAAATCAGTATTTTAAAGTATTTTAAATGTTTTAGAATTCACTAATCAAGATTAATAAAACGGATGTAGGCCGGTGGACTTGTGCACGTAGGAATTGTGACTTTGGACTCGTTGGACGGTGTTTCTCTGACGTGATACTTGCAGGCAAGTGAAACTTGCCAAATCTTGCTTAGGGCCATGTTTTTAGGCCACTTCCTTGTTTTTAGCGTAAAAGAGACTAGTCAGTGAAATGATAGCTGGCTAGACGCCTACTTGATCTAGTTTGACAACGAAACTAGATCCGTCACCTAAATTGATCTAGCTTGACAACGAAGCTAGATCCAACCCTTTAAACTTGTCATTCATGCATACTAAACTGTCACGTTTACTTTCCTTACCTGTACGCTTTACTACTTGCCATGTCATGTCATCCATGCATTGAATGTCGCATTCGTAGCACACGCTACACTACTTGTACTTCCTTGTCCGGCTAGGTGCACCCCTATGCCATACTTGTTTAAAACACTTCCTGGCTCGTGGTCCAGAAGCGGGCCTCATGTGTTGGCTGAAAACCAATGCCCGATACACGTGGAGGGGTAGGGATAAACGGTCACTTGAGCTTAGGAGTTGGCCCGCACAGCCACTCTAGCCAAAAGACGGAATCTCTGTGCACGAGGTGCTTACTTTACTTGTCTTGTACTTGTCTTGTGAATGATTCATGCCATGTCATGCTCGTACTTTACTTTACTTTACATGTTGTACTCATTACTTTAACTGCCATGTCATCGCATCATGCTAGAACTGCTAGGTTGCTTTACTTGTACATACTTTCCGTTTCCTTGCACAAGTCTTCCAGACTTGCTGACATGTGCCCCTTGCTCTTTTAGGTGTCACATGTTAGACCCTGAGCCAGAGACAGTTGCTGAGGACGAGGTGTTTGCTGACGCTGAGCCCGAGCCTACGTTCGTCGAGGAGTTCGAGGACACCGGAGACCAGTCTTAGAGACTGATTTTACTTGCTTTTGCTTTAGGTTGCTGTTAGTTGTCGGTGCTTGCACCATTGCTTTGTTTTTGTACTTTGTACTTTTGTTGGCCATGCTGGGCCTCTTTTAGACTCTTTTATTTTAGCCTGGTGGCTTTTCTGCGATGTTGAGATTTATTATTATGGATATTCTGAGATGTTTCTCTTGTCTCTTTTCGTTATTATTATCTTTGTTTCATTTTGCGTTGCAAGGACCTGTAGTTTCAAGTGATTGACGCTTATCGGACTTGCGGTTTTGTAGCTTCAAGTCTGAGCGGACCTTCTCACGCTTCGCCTCCACGTTTTTGGGAAGCGGGGCGTGACAGGTTTTGTTGGTGGCCCATGCAGGTCCTATCTTGTGATTGCGAACTAACGGAACAACGATAATAAACGGAATATCCATTAAATAAATAGCAACATCCAAGTCATTAAGCTTTGAGTCTAATTTGTTTGTTCGTTTTCTATGTCATTAGATGGCTGGACGACGACAGACCCGATCTGGCAGTGGGCCCAATCATGCTGAGGAGCCGGATAGAGAGCCCACCAATGCTGAGATCATGAGGATGATGCATCAGATGATGCAGGTGCAGCAGGGCATGCTCCAGAACACTCAGAGTGCTCCTCGCTTCGAGCCAGGAGCGAAGCAGTTTCAGGAGCTGGGCCCGACTTACTTTGATGGATCTGAAGGACCGTTGGCTGCAGAGGAGTGGATCAGAAACACCGAGGATAATCTGAAGATGTCGAAGGTCAACCCGGCTGGATGGGTTGATCTGGCGAAGAAGCAGCTTAAGGATAATGCCCGAAATTGGTGGGATGCAGAGGAGGAGTTGTTGGTGAGCCCTATACCCTGGGCTACTTTCAAGTCTAGATTCGACGAGGAGTACTTTCCGAAGGCTGCTAGGAGGGAGATGTTGCAGCGCTTCATTGAGCTGAAGCAGGGGAGTCTGACGGTGGACCAGTACCACCAGGAGTTTACTAGATTGAGTCACTTCGCGCCGAAGATGGTAGAGGATGCTGAGGAGAAGGCCCAGAGGTTTCTGCAGGGTCTTTCTCTGGACTTGCAGAGTCTGGTGTCTACGTCGGACATGGAGTCTTATCAGAAGTTGCTGGTAGTTGCTCAGAGACAGGAGAGGATTGCGAAGCAAAAGAGAGGACTGATTTCTGGAGCTGAGAAGAGGCCTATGGAGCAGGTCAGAGGAGTGGTTAGGCCTGGGACTAGGCCTAATCAGACGGTGCAGTTCAAGAAGCCAGGTGTGCCTCCTGAGAAGACTTGCTATTTCTGTGGCAAGACCGGGCATGTCAAGGATCAGTGTAGGAAGATGTTGGGACAGTGCCTGATTTGTGGAGACCCTACTCATGCTATGAAGGAGTGCCCGAAGTCTAAGCTACCTTGGAAGGATCCCGTTGCCGCACAGCCGTTGCAGCAGAGAGCACCTGTACCTACAGGTCGTAGAGCACCTCTCCCTCCTCAGAGGAAGGCTTTTCAGCAGGCCATGTGTTGAGTATTAGACTCCCCGGATTTGGTTTTGGATGATGAGCAAACATAAATACATCATGAACTAACAGTGTGTGAGCGCAGTTATGGAGATCGTCGCCAAAATACCACGTACAACAAAAGCGACGTCTCAAGACTTCTCAATGCGCGTGATCGTATGCCTGGAGCTTCGTTGAAGCTCGAGGAGCAATATTGAAGTCAAGAGGAATGAAGATTGAAGCTTTGAAGACGGCTCGTAAGGTTTATTTTATAGTCTTCTAGCTTCATAGATTAGAATGTTAAGCCTTGAGTAGGACTTACTTTATAATCTTCATTTCGCTCATATCTTAGAGCTAGGATTTTCTTAGAAGCCATTAGAAACTTTCCCGAAGCCTATCGCTTCTTCCCTCGGCTTCGAGTGCATGTTAGTTGGTTCATGAAGAGTCACCAACCGACTAGATGACGATCTAGTCGGTCGGAAACTCTACTTAAACAGACTAGTTTGCCTTCTCTAATTCAGCTCTTTCTATGACTACAGTTAGTCGGTCAAAGAAGAGTCACCGACCGACTAGATGACGATTTAGTCGGTCAGTAATCCTTCTTAGACCGACTAGTTGTGTTCAGCCTTTTTCAGCCTGAGCTACTGTTTCGAGTTAGTCGGTCAAAGAACGTTTACCGACCGACTAGTTGAGAAACTAGTCGGTCAGCATTTGTTCTTAAACCGACTAAGTCATCTTGAAGTCAACCTATCCTATTTCGACGTTAGTCGGTCAAAGATCATTCACCGACCGACTAGTTGGGAAACTAATCGGTCGGCAAGTCTTCTTAGACCGACTATTTGTCTTTGCCTAGAACTTCACCTTTTGGCTGTTCAACCGTTAGTCGGTCTACGTTGTATCACCGACCGACTAGTTGATGAACTAGTCGGTCAGTGATCCTTCTTTGACCGACTAGTCTGGTTCAGAATAGAGCCGTTGGGATCTTTTTGAACTCGTTTTTCCTTGCCCCTATAAATAGAATCCTGATTCATTTCTTGAAGGGGTTAAGCAACATATTGGAGATATTTTCAGATCAAAAGAGAAGAGCTATCAACTCTATTTCCAAGCTCTCTCTTCTCACAAGAATCTCTCCCTCAAGTTCTTGAGTCCTAAATCCTCAAGAGAGATTCTCTCCATTGTGAGCCATTCAAGCTAGAAGCTTGATTCTAGGTCACCATCTCCACCCTAGGCTTCCATTGCTGGTCATCTTCTTGAAGCTAGGGTTTGGTGACTCTTCCTCCATCAAAATCCTCTTTGCCCTAATTTGGTAAGAAATCTCAAGGCATAGGTATTTTGTTGGTAAGCATTTCATTTCAGTTATATTTGAATTGTATACTCTCGGTTGTGAGAGGTTTTGCGTGATCCCGGGTTGTGGGAGTCACGGTCATCGATTGTAGGTCGATTGCGCTTGTGAGGTTTTCGCAAGTGTTCATATTGGAAATCTTGAGTTAGGGTTTCTAACTCAAGTATCCGTAAGGGATCCGGGTGGTTGGGACGTAGGATCACCGGGAACAAGTCGGGGAGACTTGGGTGGATCCGAACCCATTAAACCATTGTGTTTGCGTTTGCATTATTTCTTGATTGTAGTTATTCCGCATCGTTGTTTGTTAATTGCACGATAATTAGGAATAACACTCCTTATTATTTAAAAGTACTATTCACCCCCCTCTAGTACATGTGCAGTAGCTTCCCAGGGCACTACAATTGGTATCGGAGCCAAGTTCAAAGCTACACATAGCCAAAGTTCAAAGCTATGACGAACAACGACTACAACGTCTTCAAGAACCGCGATGGAGCTTCTTCAGTTATGGAAGGACTATCCTCAGTCAGGCCTCCACACTTCAACGGTACCAACTATGGGTACTGGAAATGCCGGATGCAAATTTTCCTCCGGAGCGCTTCACTATGGAGAGCCACCATGACGGAGTATGTCGAGCCTTCCGAAGAAGATTTCGCGAAGTGGACTCCCGCGGAGGTCGCCGCGGAAGTAGCCAATGCCAAGGCAATGAATGCCTTGAATTGTGCGTTGGAGCCCGAGGACTTCAACAAGATATGCACATGTAAGAGTGCATATCAAATATGGAACCAACTCCTCATATTGCACGAAGGATCGAGTACGGTAAAAGATTCTAAACTCGTCATTGCTAATAAAGAATTTGAGTTGTTTCATATGGAGCAGGGCGAAACCATGAAGGAATATTACGCTCGCTTCGTGGATATATCAAACGACTTGGAAGCTCTTGGAAAGGTCTATACCCAAAAGGAGAAAGTCGCGAAGATTATCGATGGTCTTCCATCATGTTGGGAAAAGCGTACCTTCGCCATCGAGGAAGGTAATGACATGAATAAATATACCGTCGTACAACTAATGGGTACCTTGTTGTCTTACGAGGTACGCAAGGATAGTAAGATCCGAATGAAGGAAAAGATGAAAGCGTACTTGAAGCAAGATGAGCCAAAGAAAAAGGGGATTGCCTTCAAGGCCGCTCCATCTACCGATGATGAAGAATCGGAAGACGAATTGGACATGGAATCCATTGCCCGTATGGCAAGGAAGTTCGATCGATTCCTCCGAGAAGGTATATCTTTGAATAAATCTAAATTTAGTTCGACTAATGCTTCTACTCCCGTGTGTTATAAATGCAACAAGCCAGGACACATCAAACCGGATTGTCCTCTCTACAAACACAAGGAGAAAGGGAAAGCATCAAAGTACGACAAGTCGAGGAAGTACAAGAAAGGACTTGTTGGAACATTCACCGACTCCGAAGAGGATTCCTCAAGTGGAGAGTCGGATGATGGAAGAGTGGAGAAAGCAAAACTTTGCTTCATGGCGAATGAGGCAAAAGATCGAAAGTCCTCCTTCGATGATAGCGAGGATGAAAGCGACGAAGGTAGCGAGGAGGAAAGCGGAGAACCTACTATTGATGAAATGAGGTTAGCAAACCAAGAAATTTGGTCTAAATTTACTAAATTAGTAGAAAGATATAATAGGACCAAAGATGAACTTGTTAGCCTCCAAACCTCTCCTAAGTCTACCATCATCAACAATGACACCATTGTTGAGACACTCGCCAATGAGAAAGCAAGTTTGCTTACTCATAATGGCTTGTTGAGAAATGAGGTGAAGTCCCTCAAATCTCAACTTGAGCATGTTCGTGTTGAGGATTCGAATGAACATGTGATAGCGGATTTGACGTCTCAAAACTCAACTTTGAGTATTGAGAATAAGAATCTCAAATCACGTGTTTATGCACTCACATCGCAAGTATCCACTTTGGATGCTTCTTTGCATTCTCTCAAAGAGAAGTATGAGTGCACGTTAGGCCGTATCAATGATTTCAATAAAGGTAAGGGCCATTTGGATAATATCCTAAATGACTTACTTCCGGCCAAACACCACATTGGCTTGGGGTATAAGATGGGAGACTCATCCAAATCGCCTACCACCTTTGTTAGGCCGACATCCGATGCCTCGACGAGTGGGAGCAAACACCCCATTGGTAGTTCTCCTACCAATAGTGCTTCCACTTCGTACACACCCCCGATTGGAAAGAAACCCACTTTGGGTAGACCTCCAAAGAGGGGTCATGCATTTTTGTACTCACATGCTATGCCACATAGGAACACACATCCTACTCCACCGGTGCATGCAAATGTTAATGATGATTTTTATACTCCGCACCCACGAGCACGTGCACGTAATCATGCTCATGCACATCCTAATGCTTATGTTCAAACATCTCATCAACATGTGCATGCCTACTCTCATAATCATCCTCATGCACACACACCTCATGCTTATCCACGTATGTATGCTACACCACATCATGGATCTCATGCTCATCATAATGCTATTGCTAGATCTCATGCTCCTAGGCCCTATGCACCACATAGAAATCAACCTTTTGTGCATGCAACCACTAGGAAGAGGATTCCCAAAATGTACACTATTTGGGGTCCCAAGAACACTAGCGATGATGCTATGAATGTTTATGTGCAATCCTATATTAATGATGTTATTTTGAATGATGATTATGTTGGAAAGTCAAGTTCCTCTTGGACTTGGTTTCCGAAGAGTTAGTTCCTTTAACTCTTCAATGCTTGGTACCATGAGTTTATGATCATGTTTTGGGTACCAAGGCATATGTTTATAAAATTGATTTTGATTATATTAATTTATGGGTTACAATAATTTTTATTTCGTATTTCAAATTTGTTGTCTAACCCATTGGATCCAAAAGGATTTTTGGATACCAAAATGAAGTTTTCTAGGTTCAATCCACCGTGGGATACCAACCCTACCAACTCCTCGATTTGCGAAGATTTTCATTCAAACGGAGTTGATGGTGCTTAGGTAATGCACCAATGTAGGGGGAGCTTAATGTTGTAAGTATGATATTACATTTGGTATCCATGAGGGTTGAATGCATGCTTGGTTAGAATCTATTTCTTTACATTGGTATCATTTTGTTTCTCCTAGCATGATAGAATTGTGAATGCCATAAATGCTTTTGAAATTCATATCTATTTTTTGCATGACATGTTCTTAAAAGTTATTATGATGATTTTCATATTACTTTTTCACTTCTCATCGCACACTTCACTTAGTTTTGATGTGCTTTTACTTAATGTTCATTTTCAATCGATATTGTGACATTTGATATTCTATGATGTGCACCACTCTTCTGATGGTTCATTTCCTTTGTGCACATTTTATGTATGTCTCTGATATTGATTTCGTCGCTCGACGATTTATTATGAATCAATAGCTTTAGTTGTATGAAAACATAGAATTGTTTTCCATGCACTAAAATAGCTATAAATGTTGATATTGGAGAGTAAATTCATTTCTTCAATAAGTGAATTTACATTTGATATTTTGATGATTTAAGTTTTCGATTTTCGACTATGGTCTCATTGACACGCTTTGATTTTATTCGAATTTTATTTTGGTGTCATATGAAACGTGGTCGTATTCTTAGACTCCCATGCTTAATGAATTATTTGGACATGATATATTGTCATTGGCTTCCTCCCGCTCTTTTTGGATTATGCCAAAGGGGGAGAGATATAATAATGGCATAATAATGGCATGTGCTAAATGATAATTTACCATGAATCTAATTTGATATGTTAGATTCAGGGGGAGTTAAGATATAAAAATGGATTACAAATCCTAAATCTCAAAGATTGGATTTGCATTTTTACTTTCCTCGTCTGCTTGATGTATGTGCTTATTATTTCATATGGAACTAATGTGTCATCAATGCAGGGGGAGTAAGTATATTTCATTTAGTTCATTATTTTTGATTATTATTTATGTTGGTTTGTCATCACCAAAAAGGGGGAGAATGTTGAGTATTGGACTCCCCGGATTTGGTTTTGGATGATGAGCAAACATAAATACATCATGAACTAACAGTGTGTGAGCGCAGTTATGGAGATCGTCGCCAAAATACCACGTACAACAAAAGCGACGTCTCAAGACTTCTCAATGCGCGTGATCGTATGCCTGGAGCTTCGTTGAAGCTCGAGGAGCAATATTGAAGTCAAGAGGAATGAAGATTGAAGCTTTGAAGACGGCTCGTAAGGTTTATTTTATAGTCTTCTAGCTTCATAGATTAGAATGTTAAGCCTTGAGTAGGACTTACTTTATAATCTTCATTTCGCTCATATCTTAGAGCTAGGATTTTCTTAGAAGCCATTAGAAACTTTCCCGAAGCCTATCGCTTCTTCCCTCGGCTTCGAGTGCATGTTAGTTGGTTCATGAAGAGTCACCAACCGACTAGATGACGATCTAGTCGGTCGGAAACTCTACTTAAACCGACTAGTTTGCCTTCTCTAATTTAGCTCTTTCTATGACTACAGTTAGTCGGTCAAAGAAGAGTCACCGACCGACTAGATGACGATTTAGTCGGTCAGTAATCCTTCTTAGACCGACTAGTTGTGTTCAGCCTTTTTCAGCCTGAGCTACAGTTTCGAGTTAGTCGATCAAAGAACGTTTACCGACCGACTAGTTGAGAAACTAGTCGGTCAGCATTTGTTCTTAAACCGACTAAGTCATCTTGAAGTCAACCTATCCTATTTCGACGTTAGTCGGTCAAAGATCATTCACCGACCGACTAGTTGGGAAACTAATCGGTCGGCAAGTCTTCTTAGACCGACTAGTTGTCTTTGCCTGGAACTTCACCTTTTGGCTGTTCAACAGTTAGTCGGTCTATGTTGTATCACCGACCGACTAGTTGATGAACTAGTCGGTCAGTGATCCTTCTTTGACCGACTAGTCTGGTTCAGAATAGAGCCGTTGGGATCTTTTTGAACTCGTTTTTCCTTGCCCCTATAAATAGAATCCTGATTCATTTCTTGAAGGGGTTGAGCAACATATTGGAGATATTTTCAGATCAAAAGAGAAGAGCTATCAACTCTATTTCCAAGCTCTCTCTTCTCACAAGAATCTCTCCCTCAAGTTCTTGAGTCCTAAATCCTCAAGAGAGATTCTCTCCATTGTGAGCCATTCAAGCTAGAAGCTTGATTCTAGGTCACCATCTCCACCCTAGGCTTCCATTACTGGTCATCTTCTTGAAGCTAGGGTTTGGTGACTCTTCCTCCATCAAAATCCTCTTTGCCCTAATTTGGTAAGAAATCTCAAGGCATAGGTATTTTGTTGGTAAGCATTTCATTTCAGTTATATTTGAATTGTATACTCTCGGTTGTGAGAGGTTTTGCGTGATCCCGGGTTGTGGGAGTCACGGTCATCGATTGTAGGTCGATTGCGCTTGTGAGGTTTTCGCAAGTGTTCATATTGGAAATCTTGAGTTAGGGTTTCTAACTCAAGTATCCGGAAGGGATCCGGGTGGTTGGGACGTAGGATCACCGGGAACAAGTCGGTGAGACTTGGGTGGATCCGAACCCATTAAACCATTGTGTTTGCGTTTGCATTATTTCTTGATTGTAGTTATTCCGCATCGTTGTTTGTTAATTGCACGATAATTAGGAATAACACTCCTTATTATTTAAAAGTACTATTCACCCCCCCTCTAGTACATGTGCAGTAGCTTCCCAGGGCACTACACCATGCAGCCGAGGAGGCAGGCTTAGCTGATGACGGCAGTGGAGAGCGAGGCTGTGGATGAGGTTATCGCAGGTAACTCTCAAACTAGTTGTTTCCTTCCTTAGATAGTTTTGATTTTAGCTTATGTTTGAATTGATTGCATATGATTGTTTGTTAGAATAGGGCTTGATTGTTAGATTATTTGTTAGGTGTGATTTTGGTGTGCGCGTTTCCTGCACGAGTCCTCTTTGACTCAGGTGCATCGATGTGCATTATTTCTCGGAGCTTCGTGGAGAAGCATTCCTTGACGACTTCCCCTCTTCCCAAGAGTTGGAACATCGTTACGGGAAATGGCGTGATCTCGGTGCATCGTGGGTGCACTTCTTGCCATTTGGTGGTCTGTGGACATGAGCTTTACGCTGACTTTATTGTCCACGACATCATCAACTACGATGCCGTGCTCGGGATGGATTGGCTTGCGAGCTTCTATGCTACGATCGATTGTCGGAGGAAGAAGGTGGTGTTCGAGATCCCCGGACATCCAGTGTTCAAGTTCAGTCGAGGTAGCAGTTCGCTTGGCCCTGTCAGGTTTCGGGCCAGACCGGTGGAGCTTGTTGCTATGTAGATGGAGCAGGATAGACCAGCCGTGGTACGTGAATTCGATGACGTCTTCCCTGAGGAGATGTCTGGGCTGCCGCCCGATCGAGCTCTCGAGTTTTCGATCGATCTTATACCGGGAGTGTAGGATCCTGTCCAAAACAAAGTTAGGATCGATAATTAAAGTGGAGACTTACGCTTGCGTATGCGGAACGATAGTCTCGGAACTTTGCCTTCGGATTCGCCACGACGGATCGAGTCTTCTCACGAACGGAGTAAGGCTACTAATCCACAATCTAAATCTCTATTTTAGATTAAGAACTTGGAAGGAGGGAGAGGAAATATTTCTGCAGAGCTTCGCTATGAAGAAGATGCATGCATGAATTTCATGCAAATGTGTAAGGAAAATGGCTACCCTTGGGTCTTATTTATAGCCCCCAAGGTAGTTATTTTAGGGTAAGTTGTTCCTTTGGAACAACTTAATTAAGGTGTACCATGATACATGGCACATTATAAGCTTAAGTTGTACCATATGCATGGTACAACATAAGCTTAAGATATTCCCCTTTTATTAGCCATATGTCGCATGCACTTATGCATATATAATGCGACTTTCCCGCTCATACAGAGATCCTCTCCGCAAGGGAACAGATTCCCTTTGCACATGACTTCGTGTGCGCGACGTTCGAGGTCCGTATTCCCTCGTACATCCCCCACAAGGGTGTACAAACGTCTTCCATATCCAACATCTCCCACTCACACTTGAGGGGATTGTAAGAGAACGTCTTTCCCTTAGTTCTTTCATCTATCATACCGAGAAATAGACCGTGCGACCGTCATGCGCGTAGAGTCTGTTGTTGTGCACTTGTTAGAGATACACAACGACCTCGAAGGTGCAAAGTTGAGTAGTTCAACGCATGCTTTACCCTAGATTATTTCTTCACATTTCTTATACTTTATATTTAACAATTGAATCCCATCTGGATTACAATTGGCTGGCCAGCTTTGAATCATTAAAGTCCAAATGTGAATATGAAATCAATCTTCCTCTTCTTGTGAACCTTCTGATCTTGACTTGATTCGCTTTTCTAACGTGCCCCGCCGAGCCGAATTACCATAGCCCATTAGTAACACGCTAAGATAGCGATCATCTCGTCAAATCTAAAGGAACCAATTGGAGTCCTTGAGGGTAAGAGTTAAGACCCGTATGGCCTTTGAGTCTCACATAATAGCAAACACTATTGCTACTAACTCAGTGGTCGAAATGCATACGTGGTATGAACACGTATTACAACATCACTCCTTTCCCAGGGAGAGTATGTCTTAATGATGTTGTACGGATGAAAAGATCAGACACCACAGTACCTATCTTTTTGAGTCCCCTTACTACTCGTGAAATATTCACGGACTCTCATCCTGCATAAGACAGATAGGATTTAAAAAATCCAATGAGATCTTTATATCCTTGTGATACAGATCTCAGATCTTTTGTAAGCATCCGTATGATGCAGATCTTTTATTCGACTATCTTGTTTAAGTCATGACTCTACATCATTTGTCTAATGATTTTGACTTTAAACTAGTCTCATCTCTATCTTATCCATCTGATAAGATAAGGCGGTTGCTCATGTGAGAGAGCCAACCTTAATCTGTCCGACATACACACAAAAATAGCTGAGACTTAAACACAAATGTATATAAAATCATTTGTAAGAAACTTGTATGCAAATTAAATTTTGATCTTTTATAGACATGGGAAATATTACATGATACAGCTCAGCACCTACGCATTCCCATAGATGATAAGTGTTTGAAAAACACATCTCTGGGGATCGCCTTAGTAAGGGGATCCGCTATCATCTCATGCGTGGATATGTATCCTATGTCTACTTCCTTCCGTTTATCATAATCCTTCGCAAACTTGAATCGAATGTCAATGTGTTTGGTCTTACAATGAAATTTAGGATCTTTGACATAGGCAATCGAAGCTTGACTATCACTGTATATAGGAACAGTGCTCGAGTCAGAGGCATTCGTCAGCCTGTCTAAGAATTTCCTAAGCCAAACAGCTTCTTGGACCGCCATGCTGAATGCTACGAACTCGGCTTCCATGGTTGATAGAGCGATGCAGGTTTGTTTCTTGCTGCTCCAGGATATTGCACCATTCCCGAGTAAGAAAACAAAGCCTGAGGTAGATCTTCGCTCGTCGAGATCACCCGCCCAATCAGCATCGGTATAGCCTTCGAGTCTCAAGGTATTGCCTTGATAGCATAACGCATAGTCCGCAGTCCCTTTGAGGTATCTTAATATCCTCTTCACCGCTTTCCAGTGTGCCTGCCCTGGGTTGGATTGGTAACGGCTTACCATACCAACAGCATAGCAAATGTCGGGTCTAGTACACATCATGGCGTACATCAGACTCCCGACAGCACTGGAGTATGGAACTTTTTCCATAGCTTTCTTTTCTGTTGGATCTTTGGGACACATCTCCAAACATAGACCCTCGCCTTTGCTTATTGGAGTATCAATTGGCTTGCAGTCCTGCATATTAAACCGTTCTAAAACTTTCTTTATATACGTCTCTTGAGAGAGAGAAAGAAGTTTCTTGGAACGATTCCTTGAGATCTTAACCCCAAGGATATATGCAGCTTCACCCATGTCTTTCATCTCAAAGACGGATGAAAGCCAAGCTTTGATATCCAATATAAGACGCTTATCATTTCCGGCTATAAGTATGTCATCTACATAAAGAGACATAATTATATACTTGTTTTTAATCCTCTTAATATATACGCAATTGTCTTCGTCGAGCATGGAGAATCCATACGACAAAACAACTTCTTGAAAGCGCATATACCACTGCCTTGAGGATTGTTTAAGACCATATATGGATTTACGAAGTTTACAAACCTTATGTTTGTTTTCTTCTTGTACGAACCCGTTTGGTTGTTCCATGTAGATCTCCTCATCTAGTTCTCCGTTAAGAAAGGCAGTCTTTACATCCATCTGATGTAATTCGAGGTCCAAACAAGCCACCATTGCCAGAATTAAGCGAATCGAGGTAAAACGCACGACAGGGGAGAAAGTCTCTTCGTAGTCTATTCCTTCCTGTTGTGTGAAACCTTTCGCAACAAGGCGAGCTTTATATTTCTCGATGGAACCATCAGCCTTATGCTTGATTTTGAGAACCCACTTGTTCCCAATGGCTCTACGTCCTTTAGGTAAATCAACCAAGTCCCAGACTTGGTTTGTTTTCATGGATTGAAGTTCTTCTTCCATTGCCGCTATCCATTTATCTTTAGCAGGGCATGTGACGGCCTGTTTGAAATTTGCAGGTTCGTCATCATCTTGTAGTAATGTCATGAATGTTTGAGGAAATTCATCCTCAAATCTCAGAGGTGTTAGCCTCGTTCGATTACTACGTCTTGTTTGATTTTGATCACTCCCACTTGGAATGACATCACTCCCACTTGGAATAACATCACTCCCACTCGGATTAGGATTGGTATCGTTCGTATCATCCATTGGTGAAGTTTGAAACGTATTTTCTTCTTCACCAAGGATTCTCCCACTCGAACGTTCCGATCCTTCTTGATCCCAAGTCTCAAACAAGGATAAGTCTTGACTTATCTCACCCTGTCTTGGAAACTCTTTTTCCAAGAAGACAACATCCCTCGATTCGAATTCTATTAGACCCCCATTGTCCTCTTGACCGACAAAAACATATCCTTTGGAGTTTTCAGCGTATCGGATGAAGATACACTTCCTCCCACGTGGCCCAAGTTTGCCATATTTGTGAGAGGATAAATGTGCGTAAGAGGCACAACCCCAAGGTTTTAGAATGTTTAAGTCTGGAGTTCTATTGTTCCACAACTCATAAGGAGTAGAACTTACCGACTTCGAGGGTACACGGTTTAAGATGAATGCTGCCGTCAATAATGCGTCACCCCAAAAGGTGATAGGCAAATTTGCCTGAGACATCATTGATCGGACCATTTCCATCAATGTCCTATTTCTTCTTTCCGCAACACCGTTTTGTTGCGGAGTGTAAGGCATAGTTACCTGATGTACTATGCCTTTTTCATCACAAAGTTCCTTAAAACTTATTGATTGATATTCACCGCCCCTATCGGTTCGCAAAACCTTAATCTTGCGATCTAATTGATTCTCCACTAAACTCATATAGTTTTTAAAGCAAGCCAAAGCTTCACTTTTGTGGGATATCAAATAGATATGTCCGAAACGGGTGAAGTCATCAATGAATGTGATGAAATAGGACTTCCCGTGTCTTGTCTTAACATTCATTGGACCGCAAATGTCCGAATGGATAAGCTGTAATGGAACTTCGGCCCTTGTGCCAGTTCCAAACGGCTTGCGACAAGTTTTCCCTACAAGACAATGTTCGCAAGTTGACATTTCAACTTTTGAAACATTAGATAGCAAGCCACTTTTGGCAAGTCTATCCATTCTAGTTGGTCCAATATGACCAAGTCTTGCATGCCAACAAATGATTTCAGACTCAGAGTTAGAAGCATTTGTCAAATGAAAACTTTCATTAATGGAAGAAGCAACATCATACATTGTATTTAAAACAATTAATCCATTACAAACATTACCAGAACCAATCAAAGAATTATTACAAACAAGGTCAACATATTGTTTATAGAACCTCCACTCATAATCTAAAGACATTAACATGACCACGGAAACGATATTCCTTCTAATATCTGGAGCAAAGAGAACGTCGTGCAATAATAAAGTCCGGCCGTTGTCGAGAACTAGCTTGCATGTTCCGACGCCTTTGACTTCAACACGTGTGTTGTTGCCGACGTATATCCACTTTGTTCCTTGAGTTA
Organism: Scilla litardierei; assembly: GCA_030789695.1. Classification (NCBI taxonomy): domain Eukaryota; kingdom Viridiplantae; phylum Streptophyta; class Magnoliopsida; order Asparagales; family Asparagaceae; genus Scilla; species Scilla litardierei. The sequence continues at coordinate 116,365,255 of CM061130.1, forward strand.
TCTTTCGATACTCTACGAAGAACCTTCTGTCCTTCGCAACGTGGTCTGTGGCCCCTGAATCAATCAACCAAAAATAGTTAGATTCAGCAAGAAACACGGAACTAGAAACACATATGTAACTAGCCCTACAAGTTACCTTGTCACTTCCATCCGTACACTTACGGGCGAAGTGACCGTACTTGTTGCACTTAAAGCACTTGATCTTCTTCAAGTTTTTCTTCTTTGAGTGCACATTCTTTTGCCACTTTTTGTTCTTTGTCTTCTTTGAGGTCTCCGGTTCTTGCTTACGTTCGTTCACAAACCTTAAGCGTTTCCGCTTATTTCCTCCATGTGAGGAACTAGCGGCCACGTGCACTTCTGCACTTGGTTTTGCGGCTTGAATCCGCTCTTCCTCGAGTTCGAGGTGTTTCGAAACATCGCTTAAAGTTTTAATGCATTCATTATGAGTGAGATGCATTTTCATGTTATCCCAGCTATCTGGGAGTGAACGAATGACCGCTTGGATCTGCTGTTCGTCAGACAACGTAACACCTGCATCCTTAAATTCAGATATAAGATTCGCCATGTGGCGGAGATGCTTTTTCATAGAATGATCTCGCCGCATCTTGTACGAATCAAATTGAATATTCAAGGAGCGGAGTTTGGTAACCGAAGTTCCACCAAACTTTATCTCTAGCTCAGACCATATGTCTTTAGCTAGGTCGAATTCCCGAAATAGGCGCATTATGTCATTGTCCATCGCGGACAGTAACGTAATACGTGCTATTTTGTTCTTTCGAGTCCAAGTGTCATAAGCTTCCCGGTCCCTTTTGTGTTGGGCCGTATTGCCCAACTCAGGTTCTACCATTATGTTTTGGAGTGTTTCGAGCACATCTTGCTCCTCCAAAACATATTGGATCTTTATTGACCAAAGTTTATAGTTGTCGCCGTTGAGCTTTTCACCTTTGTTAAGCTCTGCGACAATATTCTTAGAAGCGGTAGACATTTTCGATTCAAAAAACTGCAAAGAGAATGAAAAACACGATCAAAATTCTATGCATAAAGTTTCGATTCTTTAAACACTTGATAAGTTTCTTGGATGCGTTGAAATGTTACTCTAGAATCGAGAAGTTCACTACGTTCCCAACTACCATCTAGTAGTAACTTTCAAAGTATCCCTCTTACTTATCTCAAGTAAAAAGAAATCAGAAATAATACCCGTATGGTATTAGCAGCAGAAAATCACTTTGAAAAACTTATCTTTCAAAATAGAATAGGTGAGAATTAGCGCAAAGAATTTTAACGCAACAATTGCCAAGCCACGAGACCTGTTCTACACACCCATGGGTTAGATAACCATGGCCGGATCGTGGTAGGACTTGGAATTCTAAATTGCGCTATCCCGATTTAAGGACGGGACATAACCTATTTGAAAAACTTCTTTTTCCAAAAATTTTGAAAGCACGTTGGCTAATCTCCGTAGAGTAGAGCACAACGTCACAAGTACATTGGCTAATCTCCGTAGAGTAGAGCACAATGACATGGCTAATCTCGCATGAAGTAGAGCACTATGGCTAATCTTCAAGGAGTAGAGCCCAAATGAAAAACTTCATTAAAACGTTAGTCCCGTATGAACTATTCGACACATTCAAGTTTGACCAATGCCATTTGTTACCCCGTATGAGTCATCTGGCAAGTTTGCAATCGATCCAGACCATCTGTCAGATTGGTCGACCAAAAACACAAAATTGGTCGACCAATTTTCGAAATACAAATTCTCCCTCCCGGTCAGGGCCTCTGCCCTGACTGGGGCTTGGCCAAAGGCCGGCCAGGGCCTCTGCCCTGGCCGGCCAGGGGGCCTGGCCCCCTCGGCCAGGCCCTGGACTCTGCCAGGGCCTGCCGGCCAGGCCACTGGCCGGGGCCAGGGCTCCTGCCCTGGCCTCAGCCAGGCCCTGGCCTGAGGCCAGGGCGCCGGCCCTGGCCGCTGCCAGGGCCGGCAGGCCGCTGGCCGGGGCCAGGGCTCCTGCCCTGGCCTCGGCCAGGCCCTGGCCTGAGGCCAGGGCACCGGCCCTGGCCTCTGCCAGGGCCGGCCTGGCCCTGGCAGTGGCCAGGGCGCCGGCCCTGGCCTCTGCCAGGGCCGGCAGGCCGGCCAAGGGCCGGCCCTGGCCACTGCCAGGGCCGGCCTGGCCGGCAAGGCTCTGCCAAGGCCGGCCACTGCCGGCCTGGCCCTTGGCCGGCCACTGCTGGCCTGGCCATGGCCGGCCATGGCTTGGCCATGGCCGGTCATGGCCAAGGCCATTCGGCGTTGGCCGGCCATGGCCCCTTTGGCCATGGCCGGCCACCCCCTTCAAACGGGGTTGCCGCACTCATTCTTCCACCTTGATGGGGTGGTCGCCGGTCGTTATTGGCCGTAGCCAACCCCCTCCGCATGGGGAGAGGGGATGCATGGCCTTCATAGCCCATTTGGCCATGGTACACATGCACCAAATTTTCCTCTTACCCGATGGAAATAACTTCCATCATCTTCCTCGATGAAGCACCCGTTCGTCGATGAAGTTAGTTATTGCCTAATGGCCGTGTGCCAAAAAATGACTAACGTACTACGTGAACGGTCGGTTCTTCCCGTCACGGAGAGTTCCTACCATATCCGTAATGATAGGAGACCCTAACGTGAAAAGAACAACCGCTGCGTTCTCTCCGTCACGAAGCGTTCCTACTATATCCGTAATAGTAGGAGACCCATTCGTGAAAAAGACAACGACTCGTTCGTAGTTTCGACGGGGCGGTGGATTGACCGGGGCGAACCCATATGGCTCTGATACCAATGTAGGATCCTGTCCAAAACAAAGTTAGGATCGATAATTAAAGTGGAGACTTACGCTTGCGTATGCGGAACGATAGTCTCGGAACTTTGCCTTCGGATTCGCCACGACGGATCGAGTCTTCTCACGAACGGAGTAAGGCTACTAATCCACAATCTAAATCTCTATTTTAGATTAAGAACTTGGAAGGAGGGAGAGGAAATATTTCTGCAGAGCTTCGCTATGAAGAAGATGCATGCATGAATTTCATGCAAATGTGTAAGGAAAATGGCTACCCTTGGGTCTTATTTATAGCCCCCAAGGTAGTTATTTTAGGGTAAGTTGTTCCTTTGGAACAACTTAATTAAGGTGTACCATGATACATGGCACATTATAAGCTTAAGTTGTACCATATGCATGGTACAACATAAGCTTAAGATATTCCCCTTTTATTAGCCATATGTCGCATGCACTTATGCATATATAATGCGACTTTCCCGCTCATACAGAGATCCTCTCCGCAAGGGAACAGATTCCCTTTGCACATGACTTCGTGTGCGCGACGTTCGAGGTCCGTATTCCCTCGTACATCCCCCACAAGGGTGTACAAACGTCTTCCATATCCAACAGGGAGCGCAGCCTATTTCGAAGGCACCATATCGGATGGCTCCAGCAGAGTTGGAGGAGTTGCATAGGCAGCTGGATGAGCTTCTACAGAAAGGATACATCAATCCCAGTGTGTCTCCGTGGGGAGCACCGGTGTTGCTGGTGAAGAAGAAGGATGGTTCGCGTCGCATGTGTGTGGATTACCGGGAGCTGAATGCTGTGACTATCAAGAATAAATATCACTTGCCTCGGATAGATGACATATTTGATCAGCTCGGAGGATCGAGGGTGTTCTCTAAGTTGGATTTGAGAAGTGGCTACCATCAGCTTAAGGTGAAGAAGGACGACATCCCGAAGACAGCTTTCAGGACGAAGTATGGTCACTATGAGTTCGTGGTTATGCCATTTGGTGTAACCAATGCGCCCGCAGTCTTTATGAACCTGATGAATCTGGTCTTCTACGACTTTCTAGACAAGTTCGTCGTCATCTTCATTGACGATATTCTGATCTATTCAAAGTCGGAGGAAGAGCATGCATCGCACTTGAGGACAGTGTTGGAGATTTTGAGGAAGCATCGATTGTATGCTAAGTATTCCAAGTGCGAGTTTTGGCTGGATAGAGTTACCTTTCTCGGGCATGTGGTGTCTGGTGATGGAATTTCTGTGGATCCCGAGAAGATTGTGGCTATCAGAGAGTGGCCGGTTCCGCAGTCGGCGTCAGAGATTCGGAGTTTCCTTGGGCTTGCAGGATATTACCGACGTTTCATTAAGGACTTTTTTCGGATTACTGAGCTGATGACCAGACTGAAGCGGAAGGATGTACCATATGTTTGGTCTGATGATTGCGAGAAGGCTTTTGGTATTCTGAAGGAGAGATTGACGTCTGCCCATGTACTTGCTGTGCCTGATCGGAGTGGAGGATTCGAGATCTTTTGCGATGCTTCTGGCAAAGGTTTAGGATGTGTGTTGCATCAGCATGGGCATGTGGTTGCGTATGCTTCTCTTCAGCTTAAGGCCCATGAGAAGAATTACCCGACACATGATTTGGAGTTGGCTGCTGTTGTGTTTGCGCTGAAGATTTGGAGGCACTTCCTGCTGAGTGAGAAGGTGAAGATCTTCACTGATCACAAAAGCTTGAAGTATATCTTTACACAGAAGGAGCTCAACATGCGACATCGTCGATGGTTGGAGCTCATGGCAGACTATGAGATCGACTTGCAGTATCACCCTGGCAAGGTGAATGTGGTTACTGATGCGCTGAGCAGACTTCCAGCGGTGATGATGTTGACCTCGCAGTAGAGATTGCAGCAGGATTTTTGCGAGACTGGTATCGAGATTATTCTTCCTGGAGAGACTTCTTCGATGATGAGCATGCAGATACAGTCGACAATCGTGGATAGGATCAAGGCTGGACAGGCTGGAGATGCTAAGCTGGTGAAGATTCGGGAGCAAGTGGAAGCCGGTCTGCGGACTGACTTTTTGATTCACGAGGATGGTTTGTTGAGATTTGGAGCCAGGTTGTGTATGCCAGCTGGAGATATCAGAGAGGAATTATTGGTGGAGGCACACAGTTCACCGTATTCTGTACATCCTGGTGGGACCAAGATGTACAAGGACCTTCGCCTGAACTTTTGGTGGCATGGTATGAAGAGGAGTGTGGCTCGGAGTGTAGCCAAGTGTTTGGTTTACCAACAAGTAAAGGCGGAGCATCAGCGTACGGCAGGGTTGATACAACCGCTTCCGATTCCGGAGTGGAAGTGGCAGCACATCACTATGGATTTCGTGACTGGACTACCTCGGAGTCCGAAGCAGAACGACGCGATTTGGGTGATCGTAGACCGATTGACCAAATCCGTGCACTTTATTCCCTTCCGAGTGGGACAGTCTACTGAGACGCTAGCGAGGAGATATATGGAGGTAAATTCGTTTACTCTCCGTTTCTACTTCCTTTCCTAGTTTAGATAGTGATGTAACGTGAATCGTGCAGGAGATCGTACGACTTCACGGAGTCCCCGTGAGTATCGTGTCGGACAGAGATACGAGATTCACATCTCAGTTTTGGCAGAGTCTGCAGAAGAGCTTGGGTACGAGTCTGAGTTTCAGCACGGCGTACCACCCGCAGACGGATGGCCAGTCCGAGAGGACGATTCAGATTTTGGAGGACATGTTGCGAGCGTGCATGCTGGACTTTAAGGGATCTTGGGAGGATCATCTCCATCACGTTGAGTTTGCCTACAATAACAGCTACCAGGCGAGTATTGGAATGGCGCCTTTCACCGCGCTATATGGAAAAAATGTCGATCGCCACTGAGCTGGGATGACATTGGAGACCGGGAGCTGTTAGGACCGGAAATGATCGTGGAGGCCGTGGATGTTGTGAGGAACATCCGGGAGAAGCTGAGGATTGCGCAGGACCGTTTCAAGCATTGGGCTGATGCTAAGCGGAGGCCTTTGGAGTTTCAGCCTGGCGATCATGTCTTTCTGAAGATTTCTCCGAACCGCGGAGTTATTCGATTCGGGAAGAGAGGCAAGCTGAGTCCGAGGTTCATTGGACCGTTCGATGTTCTGGAGAGAGTTGGAGCTGTGGCTTATCGCTTGGCGTTGCCACCGTCGCTTGTGGGAGTTCATGACGTATTTCACGTATCTCAGTTACGTCGGTACGTTAGTGATCCATCCCACGCTGTGGACTTCTCGGAGATTACGGTTCGTACGGATCAGTCTTATGATCAGTAGCCAGTTGAGATTCTGGATCGTCGACATAAGCAGCTGAGGAATAAGACCGTCGACTTGGTTCGAGTGCAGTGGCGTCACGGTTCCCCGGTAAGTCCACCTGGGAGCGTGAAGATGAGATGAGAGAGCGCTTCCCGCACCTTTTCCCGAGCAGTGCTTGATGTTGATTCCAAGGACAGAATCATTTCTAAGGTGGGGAGGATGTAACGGTACGTTTTCGTTGTACTTTGTTCGTGCACGTGCTTTTGGCCGTGCACGTGTTTATTTTAGACTTTACTTGATTGTGAACACTTTTGTGTGATATGCCGTTGTGAACGTCTCTGAGAGTATTAAATAGTGGCACTATCTTGGAACGACACTTCTCGAGTTGCTTTCCCACAATTTAAACTTACTCGATGAGACGTGACGATTTTCACTTTTGACGGGAGACGTTTCTATTTTTAGTTTCGTCGTCTGACGTCAAAATTGAGATCCGTCTTCTTAGTTAGCTCACTTTCGTCATCACGATCACCACAATATTTATTTTATAATTTTTGGAGTTCATTTGACCACTTTTATATTTTTAACAAGTTTTAAAATATTTTTAATAATTAATTTTTAAATTATTTTCGGCCAAATAAAATTTATTTGAGTTTTAAACGTTTTAAAGAATTTTTGAGCCAATTTCTAGCTCATTTGGACCAGGTCAAATCCTTGGGTGAGTTGGAGAAGTTGAATTTCAAATTTTAAATTATTTTAAACTTCTAATCCTATTAGATTTAGCCCTAGACCAAGTCAACCCATCTACACTATATAAACAACCCCTAGGAAGACCCATTTTTGCAAGAAATTAACCCTAGCCTCTTCCAAAACCCAAATTTGACGTTGCGACGATTCGTCGCAACGTTGCGACAAACGGCTGCCGCACCGACCGAGAAAACCAAGCAAAATTCCCCGCTCCGACCGCTAGCCGCCCCCGCATCCATCGCCGCTCGCATCGCAGCACAGCCATCCCCGCTCCGTTCCCTCGGTCTGACCGAGGGCTTGGCCCGCACCCCGCTCCGCATCGACTCCGCACCGTCGCCCGCAGCTGTCGCCCGCATCGCCCCACGCCTGACCGAAGCGCCCGCTCGCATCGACCGCTCGCCGCTCGTTGCAACGTTGTAACGTTGCAACGACCCGCTCCCAAGCGCACGACCGACCCGCCCTACCGCTCTGACCGAAGGAGACAGCCCTGCACCGCTGCTGCGACCGACCCAAACGCTGCACAGCCCCGTTCCCCGCGTCTGACCGAGCAAATCCCCCGCATTGGCTGGGTACGACCGAGAGCCACTCGTCGCAACCCCACATCCGTCGCACCACTTGCCTCCGTGGGCCCCCCAAGTTCTCCAGAGGTACTGTGGGTCCCACAAAGGTCCCTAGGACTACTGTGGGCCCCACCTAGGTGCTTTCTCTTCACGGGTTTGCCGCGTACGACGTTGCGACACGTCGTAGCCCGTCGTCGCACATGCTAGCTTTGGAATCTGGAATCGTCGCCCCGGTTGATTGCTCTGAAATTTCCAGCGAGGAATCTAATTGGAATCTGGACTTGGAGCGCGATCTTTTATTCCAACCCCCGGTGTCGCTACCCAACGCCGGTGTAGCTTTCACGTCGTGTTGAGGTAACGCTTTGCACCCCTAGGACCCCCAACCCAATTGCATGCTAATCAAGACTAAAAATCAGTATTTTAAAGTATTTTAAATTTTTTAGAATTCCCTAATCAAGATTAATAAAACGGATGTAGGCCGGTGGACTTGTGCACGTAGGAATTGTGACTTTGGACTCGTTGGACGGTGTTTCTCTGACGTGATACTTGCAGGCAAGTGAAACTTGCCAAATCTTGCTTAGGGCCATGTTTTTAGGCCACTTCCTTGTTTTTAGCGTAAAAGAGACTAGTCAGTGAAATGATAGCTGGCTAGACGCCTACTTGATCTAGTTTGACAACGAAACTAGATCCGTCACCTAAATTGATCTAGCTTGACAACGAAGCTAGATCCAACCCTTTAAACTTGTCATTCATGCATACTAAACTGTCACGTTTACTTTCCTTACCTGTACGTTTTACTACTTGCCATGTCATGTCATCCATGCATTGAATGTCGCATTCGTAGCACACGCTACACTACTTGTACTTCCTTGTCCGGCTAGGTGCACCCCTATGCCATACTTGTTTAAACCACTTCCTGGCTCGTGGTCCAGAAGCGGGCCTCATGTGTTGGCTGAAAACCAATGCCCGATACACGTGGAGGGGTAGGGATAAACGGTCACTTGAGCTTAGGAGTTGGCCCGCGCAGCCACTCTAGCCAAAAGACGGAATCTCTGTGCACGAGGTGCTTACTTTACTTGTCTTGTACTTGTCTTGTGAATGATTCATGCCATGTCATGCTCGTACTTTACTTTACTTTACCTGTTGTACTCATTACTTTAACTGCCATGTCATCGCATCATGCTAGAACTGCTAGGTTGCTTTACTTGTACCTACTTTCCGTTTCCTTGCACAAGTCTTCCAGACTTGCTGACATGTGCCGCTTGCTCTTTTGGGTGTCACATGTTAGACCCTGAGCCAGAGACAGTTGCTGAGGACGAGGTGTTTGCTGACGCTGAGCCCGAGCCTACGTTCGTCGAGGAGTTCGAGGACACCGGAGACCAGTCTTAGAGACTGATTTTACTTGCTTTTGCTTTAGGTTGCTGTTAGTTGTCGGTGCTTGCACCATTGCTTTGTTTTTGTACTTTGTACTTTTGTTGGCCATGCTGGGCCTCTTTTAGACTCTTTTATTTTAGCCTGGTGGCTTTTCTGCGATGTTGAGATTTATTATTATGGATATTCTGAGATGTTTCTCTTGTCTCTTTTCGTTATTATTATCTTTGTTTCGTTTCACGTTGCAAGGACCTGCAGTTTCAAGTGATTGACGCTTATCGGACTTGCGGCTTTGTAGCTTCAAGTCTGAGCGGATCTTCTCACACTTCGCCTCCACGTTTTTGGGAAGCGGGGCGTGACAAACGTTACATCGCATTTAATGGGGCTCGGCAGTCGAGAAAATAGCACTTGAGTTCCAGGCGCCAAAATGACCGCCTCGTCGATTCAGATGATTTGTCGGTTCGAAATACAAGACATTCTGGATTCTTGGATCCTTGACACGTGTTATATCATGCAGTTGTTTTCTTGCCCATATATGGCGGTTCTAGCGATGGAGTGCAGGAGTACCGTCTTCATTCTCTCGATTCAGATTTTCCTTCTCTCGAAAGCAATGGCTTCGTCCTTTGCCTCCGAAAGGAATGTGGTCACCGCCATTCAGAAGAGTCGGGAAGGGGTCATGGATCCGAGCTTGCTAGCAAATGTGAGGTCCAAAGTCAAGGCCGGTCAAATCGACGCACTTCAGAGGAACTATGTTCGTCTCGATTATCAAATCATACTGCCTGGGAGGGACGAGAGGGCTCATCATCCCAGCGACCGAGAAGCGGGGGTTTATGTCAAATTCTACGAACGGGGCCTTTGATTTCCCATGCATCCCTTCCTGCAGTACTTCCTGAGTACCTGAACATCTTCCTCTGCCAGCTGATGCCGAACGCTATCGGCATGTTGATGGGCTTCATAGTTCTATGCGTGACGAAGGGAATCGAGCCATCCCTGCATCTGTTCAACCACTTCTTCTCGATCCCTCCCCTTAAGACCCCGGGGTGGTATACAATAATGGCCCGTCGAGGCGAGAAGCTGCTAGAAGATCTTCCCACCTCCAATCTCAAATGTAAAGACGAGTTTTTATTTGTGGTCTTCCAGGGGGAGGCAAGCTTCTGCACTGGTTGGGGAGCCCCTGATTTGGGGCATGTCAAGGATAAACCGCTGACTATCGAGGAGAAGAAAGCTGCCAATACTCTGAAGAGCTTGCCAGAGGGTATGAGGTCGATCGAGTGGCTGTGGTCGAATGACGTGTTGCGTCGGACCGTGTGGATGAAAGGTTGGTTCGACCATGCTCGCCAACTGTTCGACCTTCGTTACTCGATCTAACTCGTTTGTTGCTCTGGCAGGTATGACCAGTGTGGATTATCAGGTAGATCCCGCATTAAGGGAAGTAGTCGAGGCTTCCATCGGAGAGGCGGAGGCGAGAATGTTGTCGCCCCGGGGGCCGGTCCTATTGAAATTAGTAGCCCAGCCGTCCGGTGATCAGCCTATGGTCGTTGAGGGGATTGCTCAAATAGCCCGTCCTCAACAGAAGAAGAAGAGTTAGGGGTCTGCCTCTGAATTTGAAGTGGTTGCACTGGAGGGGGGCAAGAAGAGGCGGAAGCTCGTTCTCAGCGACTCGGAGCCATCTGGGTCGAACGTAGCTGCAGAGCAGGTCTTCCAGCCAAGGAGTGATGCTCCTCATGAGGAAGACTCGGAGGGGACACAGGTTCAACCGGTTCAACCGGACCTCCATGTGCACCAAGACTCCTGGACATTGGGGAGGTCTATTCGCTCCAGTAGGGCTGTCCGAAGACATCCCTGACGAGTATAGGCCGATTTTGTTAGAGGGCCGGTTTCCTTAGGCCCCGTTCAACTGCTCCGAGAAGGAGCTCATCGGGTGAGATTTCCGTTGAGGCATGGAGATTCTGCACTTCTTAATTACGGGACCGCCTGTCACATTGTTGATAATGCGACCCTTCCACGGGACAAGGGTGTCGTGGAAATGGTCAATTATGAGCGGCTTGCATTAATAGCCGTTCATGCCAGCATCTAGGTAATTATTGTTTGGGCCTTTATCGATGTTCACGTCAGCGCACAAGCTGACCATCGAGTGTTGTGTGCAGGTTCTCGTGGCGACTGTGACGTTGCGTCGTCGAGATCCGGTGGTGGCTGATCATGGCGTCACCCTGGAGGCCGTAGGTCGAGGGTGGAGAAGTCCCAAGCTGAGCTGGAATGAATCAGCCTCCTCTCTAAGACGAAGTTGGTCTGCATTCAGAAACTCGAGCACGAGCTAAGCGAGTCTCGTCGGAGGGAGGTCGAACAAATCGCCTCAAGGGAGTGAGCGGAAGATGCTCTGCTGGAGGAGAGAGTTGAAGCCGAGGTTCTGAGATTTCACGGATGTGTTCCCGACTTTGACAAGCTATATAAGCAAGGTTACGAGCGATGTCGATTGGAGATGAAGAACTGAGTTCCTGACCTCTCTGCAGAGATCGACGAGATCCCGGTGAAAATTTCGGACCTCGGTGAGGATGAGTCGAGCCAAGGTGATAACGAGTCGAGCCGAGGCATGGAGGAGGCAGCTCCCATGGACGAGGCTACCACCATGGATGATGACAAAGCAAGAGCAGGCGCTACGGGGGAGCCAGAGACTACGGCCGTACTGGATGGAGATCAAGGGCTTGAACGGTCGTTGAAAGATCTCGGCGATTTAGTTTTAGGCCTGCTTGTAGAAATTTTTGAATGTATGGGGGGAATGTAAATCAAAACAATTTTTTTGCAATGGAAATTGACATGAGAATTGGCCTGTGTATCATTATATGCCATTGCCTCTGTTTATTTGTTGTCGCTCACGCCCCGTGGTGGTCTCAATGCCTGCTGGTCCCTTTCGATGGGTTAGACACTGCTTCGAGGTGATCGATGATAAACCATCGAACCACATTTATAATTTGACCACCATGTTCCATAGAGAAGGAGAGATCCACCTGACTCATGGTTGACGAAATGGGGATTTGGGTCGTTCAGTAGCGAAGGGGTGGCCCCTTCGACTCACGGCTGACGCTCGTTTAGGAGAGTCGTTCAGTAAAGAAGGGGTAGCCCTTCGACTTACGGCTGGCGCTCGTTTAGGAGAGTCGTTCAGTAGCGAAGGGGTGGCCCCTTCTACTTACGACTGACGCTCGTTTAGAGAGTCGTTCAGTAGCGAAGGGGTGGCCCCTTCAACTTACGGCTGATGCTCGTTTAAGAGAGATGTTCAGTAGCGAAGGGGTGGCCACTTCGACTTACGGCTGACGCTCGTTTAGGAGAGACGTTCAGTAGCGAAGAGGTGGCCCCTTCAACTCACGACTGACGCTTGTTTAGGAGAGTCGTTCAATAAAGAAGGGGTGGCCCCTTCGATTTACGGCTGACGCTCGTTTAGGATAGTCGTTCAGTAGCGAAGGGGTGGCCCCTTCGACTTACGGCTGACGCTCGTTTAGGAGAATCGTTCAGTAACGAAGGGGTGGCACTTTCGACTTACGGCTGACGTTCGTTTAGGAGTCAATTGCATCAAAGTAAGTTTAGTTTTCCCAAGACCTCCCGAGAATCGGATCCTTTTTTGAGGGGAGTTTTGAAGGGATAGTTTTTGTAGACCTTACGAAGACTTATGGAAGCGAGACATTTGTTCGGAAAAAGAGACATGCTTTCTTGACGGAAATAAACGGAAAAGGGTGTAAAGGTGTTTTTCGATCGACGTCGGAGCTGTTACCACTCATCGCCCTTTTATTCTCCTTGAGACTTGGATGGCTCATTAGTCGACCACCTTGGTGACAGGCGATCCCGTCATCTTGTCCTTCTATTTTGAGGATCCTTTCTTTCTGGGAGGATCATTGGTCGGGCCCTTGGAGTGTCCTCGCTTGACTAGGGTATCGATCTCTTTTGAGAGTCCAACAGTCATTTGTGTCGTGCCCGTAGTCGTTGTGATATTTGCTTAATTTGAGGTCGTCCCTCTTCTTATATTTGTCTTTCTTTGCAGCCTCTTAGATCAGCTCTTCTCGTGGGGCACAGGTGAGGACTTCTGTCTTAGGGACGACCGGCTTAGCGTAGGTAGGATGCTCCTTGCTTTGAGGGCTTCTCTCGCTAGGCATCTTGTCTCGGGACTCCTGGCGGGGGGGGGGGGGGGGGGGGGTTCCCGAGCTTGGTTTCTCTCGCCTTGTGTCTCCACGACGGGAGGGGGTGCCCGTTGCATTAGCTCCAGCTGGTTCTTTCGCCTCCTCGGAGGAAGTGAGCCTATCTTTTATGTTGAGCATCTCTGCGACGGTGTAAGGGGGGAACTGGTGAAGGGCACTCTTTAGGTGTTTGTTCCTGACAGCCTAGGTGAGCGTCGCTATGATGATCACGTCCAGTATCTCCTCTACATCGATCCTCTCGTCGTTGAACCTCTGGACGAAGGCTCGGATCGACTCATTCTCGTTTTGTTTGAGCAAGAAGAGGTGGGACGAGTTCTTCTTGAGTCGTCGTCCTGCGGAGAATCGCTTGTAGAATATCTCCACCAGTTCGTCGAATGAGCCGATGCAGCTGTAGGGTAGCCCTTCGTACCAGCTTTCTGCCCTCTTGATTAGGGTGGCGTGGAAAGCTCTACAAAGGTATGGCTCGTCGGCCCAGTGGAGTAGCATGACATTTATATACTTATGAATGTGCGACCATGGGTTGCCTCTGCCATCATAAGCTGGTAGAGTAGGGAGATTGAATTTTGGAAGAAAAGGGGCAGCGAGGATATTCTCCTTCAGGGGGTCTTCCAAATCACAGATTGGACCAGTACGGATCCTCCTGCTCCAGGTTGAGAGAAGTTGGCTCTGGAAAATCGATTCATGATTTCTTCCCTCCTTGCGAATCCACCTGCAAGGTTTAGTGGGTTATAACCTGGAGGATCCATGTACATTACCTGGTGTAGGATGTTACGGGTTACCCGGTAATTAGAGTGGGTGGGTTCCTCCTGGAGCACGAAAGCTCGATTATCGACTCCCGCTCCGTTGTATTGGTGGGCCAAGGGTCGAATCGTGGAGGTTAATATCTGCCCTTGGGTCCTCCAGATCTCGGAGGAATATTGAGCCCATTGTTGGCGTCAGGTACAGGTTTGGAGGAGGCGACAGCTCATTTACTGGGGATGGGCTCCACATGTTTTGGCGTATTAAAGTTTACAATGTGCCTAAGTTCCTATCGATCTACTCGGTGAACTGGGTGAACTTTTTTCGGGTCACCCCGGGCTCCTTTGTTTCCTCCGTTGGTCGAGGTGGTGGCGTTGTGGAGTCTGCGACGTCCTCCACCGGGACGCTGTTTGTCTTTTGGCCTCTCATTCGGACCTTCAACCGATCCAGCATTGCTGGGTCCAGCTGTCATAGCTTTTGGATTGCTTTGGGATGTCAAGCTGGTTAACGTTTTTCCACAGACGGTGCCAAACCGTTAAGGTCAAAATTGACCGAGACAGTTATCAAGCTGACTTAGACTCAAGGTGCTGAGTTGGAACCTCGTCAGCAGTTGGAGTGGGTCCCTTGGTTGGAGGAACCAGGGTCGAGTGATGGTGGTTAGAGGTGATACGACCTTCGACCGACCTTTTGGCGGCCGTTGCGTCGATCGTTCGAGGTTGGGGAGCTCGACGTCGACATTCGCTGTTGGATAGAGACCGTCGATCTGCACCACAGGGACTCGTTAGGGGGGTCGAATCTGGGTTCCGACCCAAATCCCCTCTGATGCTTAAGTTAGTAGGGAACTTAAGGGTGAGAGGAAGTTTGGTGCAGCTGAGATTGACCCACGGAGGTTCGTCTCTAGACTGGCGGCGCAAGCTCAAGTATAAGGTATGAAAGCTGAGAAAGTAGAGTTCTATGTCTTAGACCTCGTACCTTGAAGATGAGACCATTTCCTCTATTTATAGACGTTCAGGGTCCTTTTGGAGACGTTGGGGAGATAACGGCCACTCATAATGGGGACACGATCTTCCCTCATTAGTAGGAATAAATGTTGTTGTTGAGTCATTGGGCCGACACTTGAGGAAGCTCGGTCGACAAGTGACCCAGGCCCACCAGTCCCACCATAGCTACCCAATATCGTCTCGGTCAAAGCCCAAAGTAGCCAGTTGACCGTTGGGTCTATTTTGCACAAACATGGGATTAAAAGCCGTCCCAAGAATCTCGCATACTTGGGTAATGTTTACTCCCATTTATGATGGGAGATCGTGGCCCTATTATGGGATATCGTTACCTCCCCAATGTCTCTATTGAGACCCTGACCCCCTATAAATAGAGGAGGGGGTTCCATCTTCAAGGTACTAGTGCTAATACATAGAACTCTATCTTCTCACTTCTCCATTTTTATATTCGAGCTTGTGTCGTTAGTCCAGGGACGATCCTCAGTGGGTCGTTTTCAGCTACGCCTAGCTCCCTCTCATCCTTAAGTCCCTCACTAACTTATGCATCAGAGGGGATTTGGGTCGGAACCCAGATCTGACCCCCTAACGATTCCCTGTAGTGCAGATCGTCGATCGCCATTCACCGCCCAAGGTCGACTTTGAGCTCTCCAACCTCAAGCGACCAAACCAACGACCGTTCTTAGGTCGATCGATTGTCGTATCATCATCTACCTACAACCACCGACCCCGGTTCTTCCAACCGAAGGTACCACTTCGAAGACTGACTAGGCTCCAGCTCAGCGCTCCGAGTCTTCGTCAGCTTGACAACTGTACCGGTCAATTTTGGCCTTAACAGTTTGGCACCGTCTGTGGGAAATAGTTTACCAGCCTGTCATCCCAAAGCCATTCAGAAGCTATGATAGCTGGACCCAGTAACGTCGGACCAGTCGAAGGTCCGAAGGAAAAGCCCCGTGCAAACAACGTCTTGTTAGAGGACACCACAGACTCCACCACGCCCCCGCCTCGACCAACGGAGGAGGCAAGTGACACCGGGCTAACTCGGAGAGAATTTAACCAATTCACTGCACAGGTCGATAGGAGCTTGGGCGCGTTGGCGGATTTGGTACGCCAGAATACAGGGAGCACGTCCCCGGCAAGGGAGCCACCACCGCCTCTGAATCCATACCTGACGCCAACAAGGGGCTTAGCATACCTCTAGAGTCTGGGGGACCCAAGGGCCGAGATTCACCTTGACGGTTTGACACCCCCGACCCACCAATACAATGGGACAGGGGTCGACGATCAAGCTTTTGTAATCCAGCAGGATTCCAACCACTCCAATTACCAGGCGGCAACTTGCATCATCTTGGACCAGGTAATATACGGAGCTCCCGCTGGTTATAACCAACTAAACCCTGCAGGTGGACTCGCAAGAGGGGAAGAGATCCAAAATCGATCCCCCGGGGCCAATTTTTGCAAGTCGGAGCAGGAGGATCTGTGCTGGTCCAACCAGCTATACGGAAAACTCTGCTGAAGGAGAATATCCTCTCCGCTCTGTTTCTCTCCAAAATCAAGCTCCCGGCCCGACAAACATATGATGGCAAAGGCGACCCATGGTTGCACATTCAAAAGTATTTGAATGTCATGCTACTCCACGGGGCCGATGAGCCATACCTTTGTAGAGCTTTCAACGCCACCCTGACCAAGAGGGCAAAAATCTGGTACGAAGGGCTGCCCCGCTACTGCATCGGCTCGTTCGACAAGCTGGCGGAAATATTCTGCAAGAAATTCGTTACCGCGCGACGACCCAAAAAGAGGTCGTCCCACCTCTTTGTTGAGTATTGGACTCCCCGGATTTGGTTTTGGATGATGAACAAACATAAATATATCGTGAACTAACTCTTTGTGAGCGCAGTTATGGAGATCGTCGCCAAATTCATATGAACATCCCAAGCGACGTCTCGAGACTTCTCAATACACGTGATCGTATGCCTAAAGCTTTGTTGAAGCTTATGGACCATCATTGAAGTCATGAAGATTCGATTGAAGCTTTTAAAGACGGTTCGTCAAGTTTTATTTATAGTCTTTTAGCTTCGTATCGTAAAATGTTAAGCCTTGAGTAGGTCTTACGTTTTAATCTTCATATCGCTCATATCTTAGAGCTAGGATCTTAGTAGAAGTCCATACGAACTTTCCCGAAGCTTCGTGCATCGATTCGCGACTTCTTGTTCATGTTAGTTGGTTCAAGAAGAAGAACCAACCGACTAGATGGTGATCTAGTCGGTCAGCAAAGCTTCTTGAACCGACTAGTTTGCCTCCTTCAATTCTAGCTCACTTACTGTTTACAGTTAGTCGGTCAAAGAAGGTTCACCGACCGACTAGTTGTGAAACTAGTCGGTCAGTGTTTCTTCTTGGACCGACTAGTTGAGCTTCTACTGTACAGCCTAACTTTCTGTTTATCGTTAGTCGGTCAAAGCTCATTTGTCGACCGACTAGTTGATAAACTAGTCGGTCTGCATTTGCTCTTAGACCGACTAATTCATCTTGTGCTCAGACTATTTGTTTTATCTCTTAGTCGGTCTCAGTTGAGTCACCGACCGACTAGTTGTGAAACTAGTCGGTCAGCAACTCTTCTTGGACTGACTAGTTCTCTTTAGTCTGAACTTATTCATTTGGCTGTTCTACCTTTAGTCGGTTCATGCTGTTTGACCGACCGACTAGTTGATGAACTAGTCGGTCAGTCAACCTTCTTTGACCGACTAGTTGGGTTCAGAATAGAGCCGTTGGAGCATTAAATGCCACGATTTTCACTCTCTCTTTCCTCTATCCTATATATACTTGGAGTGCTGCATTCATTGCACTCAAGGCTGATATTAATTGATATTTAGAGATCAAAGAGAAAGCATTTAATCTCATTCAAAGCTCATTGATTTCATTCTTGAATCTCTCCCTCACTCTTATTTCAAAAGAGAGATTCATTGATTGTGAGCCTTCCAAGCCAAGTGCTTGATTCTAGGTCACCAACAACCTCATAGCTCTCCATCGCTGATCTACATCTTGGAGCTAGGGTTTGGTGCCTCTTCATCTTCCCCAAAATCCGTTTTGCCCTAAATCGTAAGTTTTACTCAAGGCATAGGATTTTGTCGGTAAGAATTTCTATTTCATTTACTTTCATATTGTAAGTGTTTTTATCTCGGTTGTGAGAGATTGTTTGTGATCCCGGGTTGTGGGAGTCACAATTACATTGTGTATGATTTGGTCTTGTAGAGGTTTATCTACAAGAATTTCATAGTGCAAATCTAGGGTTAGAGGTTTCTAACTCTAGTATCCGGAGGGGATCCGGGTGTTTGGGACGTAGGATCACCGGGAACAAGTCGGGGAGACTTGGGTGGATCCGAACCCGTTAAATCATTTGTTTGCGATTGTTTTTGTTTGTTGTCTATATTTACATTTCCGCATTTCCGAATTGTTGGTTAGAGTTTGCAAGATAATTAGGAATTATCCTCTTAATTATTTTAAAGTACTATTCACCCTCCCTCTAGTACTTGTGCAGTAGCTTCGTAGGGCATTACATTTGGTATCGGAGCCAAGTACCTAGCTATGTCTGCCAACGACAACAAGACCGTTCATCCACCTTCAGATTACAGCACCTTCAGGAAC
This sequence comes from Scilla litardierei, assembly GCA_030789695.1. Taxonomy (NCBI): domain Eukaryota; kingdom Viridiplantae; phylum Streptophyta; class Magnoliopsida; order Asparagales; family Asparagaceae; genus Scilla; species Scilla litardierei. The sequence goes on from CM061130.1 coordinate 116,383,587, forward strand.
CGTGAAGGAGCGTCTTCGGTGATGGAAGGACACTCCTCGACGAGGCCCCCTTTCTTCAACGGTACCAACTACGGGTACTGAAAATGCCGGATGGAAACTTTCCTCCAGAGTGCTTCACTATGGAGGGCCACGATGAAGGAGTATGTCGAGCCCGCCGAAGAAGATTTCGAGAAGTGGACTACCGCGGAGGTCGCCGCGGAGGTAAGCAATGCCAAGGCAATGAACGCCCTGCAATGCGCTTTGGAGCCCGAGGACTTCAACAAGATATGTACATGTAAGAGTGCATATCAAATATGAAACTACCTCCTCATCTTACATGAAGGAACAAGTAGGGTAGGAGACTCCAAACTCGTAGTAGTAAATAAAGATTACGAGTTATTTCATATGCTACAGGGTGAGAAGATGAAGGAGTACTACGCTCGCTTCGTCGACATCACCAACGAGTTGGAGTCTCTCGGTAAGACCTACACCCAAAAGGAGAAAGTCTCGAAGATCATCGATGGACTACCTTCTTGTTGGGAGAAACGTACCTTTGCCATCGAGGAAGGTAATGATATGAAAACATATACCGTTGTTCAACTAATGGGTACCTTAATGTCTTATGAGGTATGCAAGGATAGCAAGTTAAAGTTGCAGGACAATATGAAGTCCTACTTGAAGCAAGACGAGCCTAAGAAAAAGGCGATTGCGTTCAAGACCGCTCCATCCACATCCACATCTACCGATGATGATGAATCGGAAGAAGAATTGGACTTGGAGTCCATTGCCCTCAGGGCAAAGAAATTCAACCGGTTCTTCCGGAAAGTTAACTTTAAGAACAAGGCTAAATTTGGTTCTTCTAACGCCTCCTCTCCTTTGTGCTTTAAATACAACAAGCCATGACACATGAAAGCGGAGTGTCCTCAAAACAAGCAAAAGGAAAAGTGGAAGGCGCCAAAATTCGACAAGTCCAAGAAGTACAAGAAAGGGTACAAGAAGGGACTTATCGGGACATTCTCCGACTCCGAGGATTCGTCAAGTGTAGAGTCGGACAATGAGCGAGTGGAGCAAGCACACATGTGCTTCATGGCTAGAGAGGATCAAGATAAAGATTCCTCTTCTGATGATAGCGACAACGAAGGCGATGAGGTAACCATGGATGACCTTAGAAATGCTAATGAGCAAATATGGTCTAAATACACTAAATTAGTAAATAGATATACTAAGGTAAAAGATGATTTAGCTAGCATCCAAACCTCGCCTAAATCTATCATCACCAACAACGACACCGTTGTTGAAGAGTTGAGAAATGAGATTGTAAATCTCAAGTTTCAACTTGAACATATTAGTATTGAGGACTCGGAGGAACACAAGATAGCGGATTTGACTTCTCAAAACTCGACTTTGAGTATTGAGAATGAGAATCTCAAATCTCGTGTTTATGTGCTCACATCGCATGTATCCACTTTGGATGCTTCTATGCGTTCTCTCACTGAGAAATATGAGTGCACATTAGGCCGAATCAATGAATTCAATAAGGGTAAGGGCCATTTGGATAATATCCTAAATGACTTACCTCCGGCCAATCATCACATTGGTTTGGGGTATAAGATGGGAAATTCATCCAAATCGTCTACTACCTTTGTTAGGCCAACTTCCGATGCTTCGACGAGTGGGAGAAAACACTCTATTGGTGGTTCATCTACCAATGGTGCTTACACCTCGTACACACCCTCTTTTGGAAAGAAACCCACTTTGGGTGGACCTCCAAAGAAGGGTCATGCTTATATGTACACAAATACCATGCCACGTAGGAACACACCTCCTACTCCACATGCTCACACATATGATGATTTTTATGCACCACATCCACAGGTACGTGCACACCATGTGAGACACCCTCACGCACGTGTTCCTCTACATGCATATGTTCACCCACATCATCATATGAACAAGTATCATCATGCACCATTTCATCATGTTCCTTATGCCTATCCACGACATGCATCACGTAGAAATCAACAACGCATGCATGCTCCCAATAGTAATAGGGCTCCCAAAATCTTCACTATTTGGAGCCCAAAGGACACAAGCATGAATGAAAAACAAATTTACATGAATTCGTATTTCATGAATGTTGTGCATAGTGATAATTATGTGGGGAAGTCTAAGTCCAATTTGACTTGGCTTCCAAAGGTCTAATCTTTTGGACTCAATGACCTTGGGTACCATGATACGATGTTTTCTATCTATAGGTACTCAAGAGAAATAAACGGAGCAACAAATCCAAATTTAGCTCCAAGAATAATTGGATACTCGATAGCGGGTGTTCAAAACACATGACGGGTGACGCTCAATTGCTCTCCGGAGTGGTGCCCATTGCAAATGGAAACCACGTCGTCTTTGGAGGCAACGAGAGCGGAACCATCATAGGTGTTGGCAAAGTGGGTAATCCTTCTAAACCACTTATATGTGATGTTTACCTTGTTAAAGGATTAAACCACAATCTTATTTCAATAAGCCAACTTTGTGACAAAGGTTACAAAGTTAGCTTTGTGAAAGGAATGTGCCATATTTTGAATAAAAATACTAATGATGTATTGTTTTCCGGCACACGCCATAAGGATATATATATCCTAGATCTTCCAAGATCACATGAACAATGTCTCATTGTCAACACAAGTGAACAACACTTATGGCATCGACGTTTTGGTCATGTGAACTTTGGAACACTCTTTAAACTTTCCAAGTTAAATTCTATTAGAGGTTTCTCTAAGCTTGTCTTTCAAAATAAAAGCTTTTGTGACTCGTGTCAACGAGGCAAGCTTCCAAAATCTTCATTTAAACCTAAGAAAAGCATTTCTTCTAAGCGGCCTCTAGAGCTATTACATTTAGATCTTTTTGGGCCAACTAGAGTTGCTTCATTAGGTAATGCTAGATATGGACTTGTCATCGTTGATGACTTTTCTAGATTTACTTGGGTATTTTCCTTAAGTAATAAAAATGATGCTTTTGAAAACTTCACATTTTTTGTTAAGAAAGTACAAAATCTCATCGGAACCACCATTGTCACTATTCGTACTGATCATGGAGGGGAATTTGAGAATGAGTCTTTCTCAACGTTTTGTGATGAAGTTGGTATTACACACACCTTTTCATTCCCTCGCGCACCTCCTTAAAATGGTGTTGTTGAGAGAAAGAATAGGACGCTAGTGGAGTGTGCTCGCACTATGCTTGATGATAGCCAACTTGGCCATCAATTTTGGGCGGAAGCGGTACATACAGATTGCTGTGTTTAATAGGATACTTTTGAGGCCCGGCACTAAACAAACTTGTTATGAATTGTTGTTTGGTAGGTTGCCTCAAGTTAAACATTTTCGTGTTTTCGGTGCAAAATGTTTTATTAAAACACGTATGGTAGCTTGGACAAATTTGATCCAAGATCCGATGAGGGGATATTTGTTAGATATTCCTCCCGTAGCAAAGCCTACCAGATATACAACAAACGAACCTCAACGATCGAGGAATCACTTCATGTCTCATTTAATGAAGGTTTTGTCCCAACTAGAATTACTAATGATGATGACTCCATGGATGTCTTATGTGATTCTATTGGTAATTCTAATTCTATTGATTCTATTGAGAATAACCCAACTAATGAATCTTTTGAGAATGTTCCTAGTGATCAAAAAATTTCCAAACGGCTTCATACCGTTCGTGACCATCTTCATGAGCAAGTCATTGGCAATATCCTTGATAGTGTCAAGATGAGATCGCAAGTCAACTACGTCGCTCATTGTGCCTTTGCCTCCTCGATAGAGCCAAAGAATATTAATGAAGCGTGCAAAGATAGTGCTTGGATCCTTGCCATGGAAGAGGAACTCATTCAATTAGAAATGAATGAGGTTTGGGAGCTTGTTCTTGTTGGATATTGGACTCCCCGGATTTGGTTTTGGATGATAAACAAACATAAATATATTGTGAACTAACAATTTGTGAGCGCAGTTATGGAGATCGTCGCCAAATTCATATGAACATCTAAAGCGACGTCTCGAGACTTCTCAAAGTACGTGATCGTATGCCTAAAGCTTCGTTGAAGCTTATGGACCATTTTAGAAGTCATGAAGATTCGATTGAAGCTTTTGAAGACGGTATCGTCAAGTTTTATTTATAGTCTTTTAAGCTTCTTTCGTAGAATGTTAAGCCTTGAGTAGGTCTTACGGTTTAAATCTTCATAACGCTCATATCCTAGCTCTAGGAACTAGTAAGAAGTCCATACTAACTTTCCCGAAGCATCACGCTTCGATTCGCGACTTCTTGTGCATGTTAGTTGGTTCAAGAAGAAGAACCAACCGACTAGATGGTGATCTAGTCGGTCGGCAATCCTTCTTGGACCGACTAGTTTGCTTTCTCAAATCATTGCTCTTTACTGTTTACAGTTAGTCGGTCTACGTTGACTCACCGACCGACTAGTTTGTGAACTAGTCGGTCAGTGATGCTTCTTTGACCGACTAGTTGAGCTTCTACTGTACATGCCTAGTTATTGTTTGTCGTTAGTCGGTCCATGTACATTTGGCGACTGACTAATTGATGAACTAGTCGGTCAACTTTTGTTCTTGGACCGACTAATTCTATTTGTTATCAGACTTTGTGTTTTATCTCTTAGTCGGTCTAAGTTATCTCACAGACCGACTAGTTGTGAAACTAGTCGGTCGGCAAGTGTACTTTGACCGACTAGTTCCTTAAGTCTGAACTTCGACCTATTCCCTGTTCACCAGTTAGTCGGTTCATGTTGATTGACCGACCGACTAGTTGATGAACTAGTCGGTCGGTGGTTGTTCTTTGACCGACTAGTTTGGTTCAGAATAGAGCCGTTGGAGCTTTAATTGAAACGTTTTTTCTCTCTCTCTCCTCTAACCTATATATACTTATTGAGCTGCATTCATTGCACTCAAGTCTGATATTAAGACAAGTTTAGAGATCAAAGAGAAATCATTCTAACTCATTCAAAGCTCATTCATTTCCAATCTTGAATCTCTCCTCACTCTTATTTCAAAAGAGAGATTCATTGATTGAGAGCCTTCCAAGCCAAGTGCTTGATCCTAGGTCACCATCAACCTCATAGCTCTCCATCACTGATCTACATCTTGGATCTAGGGTTTGGTGCCTCTTCATCTTCCCGAAAATCCGTTTTGCCCTAAATCGTAAGTTTTACTAAAGGCATAGGATTTTGTCGGTAAGAATCTTTATTTCATTTACTTTGATATTGTAAGTTTCACTCTCGGTTGTGAGAGTGTGTTTGTGATCCGGGTTGTGGGAGTCACAAGTTCATTTGTGTATGATTTGACTTGTGAAGGTTTTTCACAAGTATTTCATAGTGGAAATCTTGAGTTAGAGTTTCTAACTCGAGTATCCGGAGGGGATCCGGGTGTTTAGGACGTAGGATCATCGGGAACAAGTCGGGGAGACTTGGGTGGATCCGAACCCAGTAATATTGCTTGTTTGCGATTGTTTGTATTTGTTGTCGATTGTTTACTATTCCGCATTTCCGCATTTAATTGGTAGAGTTTGCAAGGTAATTAGGAATTAGCCTCTTAATTATTTTAAATTATTATTCACCCCCCTTAGTACTTGTGCAGTAGCTTAGCAGGGCATTACATTTGGTATCAGAGCCAAGTCTATAGCTACGTCTGCCAACGACAACAAAAGCGTTCGTCCACCTTCCGACTATAGCACCTTCAAGAACCGTGAAGGAGCATCTTCGGTGATGGAAGGACATTCCTCAACGAGGCCTCCATTCTTCAACGGTACCAACTATGGGTACTGGAAATGCCGGATGGAAACCTTCCTCCGGAGTGCTTCACTATGGTGGGCCACGATGAAGGAATACGTCGAGCCCGTCGAAGAAGATTTCGAGAAGTGGACTCCCGCGGAGATCGCCACGGAGGTAAGCAATGCCAAGGCAATGAACGCCTTGCAATGCGCTTTGGAGCCTGAGGATTTCAATAAGATATGCACATGTAAGAGTGCATATCAAATATGGAACTCCCTCCTCATTTTGCATGAAGGGACAAGTAGGGTAAGAGACTCTAAACTCTTAGTTGTTAATAGAGATTACGAGTTATTTCATATGCTACAGGGTGAGAAGATGAAGGAGTATTATGCTCGCTTCGTCGACATCACAAACGAGTTGGAGGCTCTCGGTAAAACCTACACCCAAAAGGAGAAAGTCTCGAAGATTACCGATGGACTTCCTTCTTGTTGGGAGAAACGGACCTTCGCCATCGAGGAAGGTAATGACATGAAAACTTATACCGTTGTTCAACTAATGGGTACCTTAATGTCATACGAGGTACGCAAAGATAGCAAGTTGAAGTTGCAGGACAAGATGAAGTCCTACCTAAAGCAAGATGAGCCAAAGAAGAAGGCTATTGCTTTCAAGGCCGCTCCATCAACTTCCACATCAACCGACGATGAAAACTCGGAAGACGAGTTGGACTTGGAGTCCATGGCACTCATGGCAAAGAAGTTCAACCGGTTCTTCCGGAAAGGTAACTATAAGAACAAAGCTAAATTTGGTTCTTCTAACGCCTCCTCTCCTTTGTGTTTCAAATGCAACAAGCCAGGACACATGAAAGCGGAGTGTCCTCTAAACAAGCAAAAGGAGAAGTGGAAGGCGCCGAAGTTCGACAAGTCCAAGAAGTACAATAAAGGACTCGTCGGGACATTCACCGACTCCGAGGATTCCTCAAGCGGAGAGTCGGACGATGAGCAAGTGGAGCAAGCACACATGTGCTTCATGGCGAGAGAGGAGCATGATCAAGGATCTTCCTCCTCTGATGATAGCGACAACGAAGGCGATGAGGTAACAATGGATGACCTTAGAAATGCTAATGAGCAGTTATGGTATAAATACTCTAAATTAGTAAATAGATATACTAAGGTAAAAGATGATTTAGCTAGCCTCCAAATCTCGCCTAAAACTATCATCACCAACAACGACACCGTTATTGAAGAGTTGAAGAATGAGATTGTTAATCTTAAGACTCAACTTGAACATGTTAGCATTGAAGATTCGGAGGAACACAAGATAGCGGATTTGATTTCTCAAAACTCGACTTTGAGTGTTGAGAATGAAAATCTCAAATCTCGTGTTTATGTGCTCACATCGCAAGTATCCACTTTGGATGCTTCTATGCGTTCTCTTAACGAGAAATATGAGTGCACATTGGGCCGAATCAATGAATTCAATAAGGGTAAGGGCCATTTGGATAGTATCTTAAATGACTTACTTCCGGCCAAACACCACATTGGCTTGGGGTATAAGTTGGGAAATTCATCCAAGTCGGCCACTACTTTTGTTAGGCCAACTTCCGATGCTTCGACGAGTGGTAGAAAACACTCTATTGGTAGTTCAACTACCAATGGTACTTCCTCCTCGTACACACCCACGTTTGGAAAGAAACCCACTTTGGGTGGACCTCCAAAGAAGGGTCATGCCTACATGTACACAAATACCATGCCACGTAGGAACACACGTCCTACTCCACCGGCTCACACATATGATGATTTTTATGCACCACATCCACGGGCACGTGCACACAATGTGAGACACCCTCACGCACGTGTTCCCCCACATGCATATGTTCACCCACATCATCGTATGAATAATTATGCACATGCACCATTTCATCATGTTCCTTATGCCTATCCACGACATGCATCACGTAGAAATCAACAACGCATGCATGCACCCAATAGGATGAGGGCTCCTAAAATATTCACAATTTGGAGCCCAAAGGACACAAGCATGGATGAAAAACAAGTTTACATGAATGCTTATTTTTCGAATGTTGTGCATAGTAGTAATTATGTGGGGAAGTCTAAGTCCAATTGGACTTGGCTTCCAAAGGTCTAATCTTTTGGACCCAATGACCTTGGGTACCATGATACGATATTTCATGTCTATAGGTACTCAAGAGAAAGAAACGGAGCAACAACGTTAAATTTAGCTCCAAGAGGAATTGGATACTCGATAGCGTGTGTTCAAAACACATGACGGGTGACGCTCAATTGCTATCCGGAGTGGTTCCCATCGCAAATGGGAACCAGGTAGTCTTTGGAGGCAACGAGAGCGGAACCATCATAGGTGTTGGTAAAGTGGATAATCCTTCTAAAACCCTAATAAGTGATGTTTACCTTGTTAAAGGATTAAACAACAATCTCATTTCAATAAGCCAACTTTGTGACAAAGGTTACAAAGTTAGCTTTGCGAAAGGAATGTGCCATATTTTAAGAAAAGATAATAATGAATTATTGTTTTCCGGCACACGCCATAAGGATATATATATCCTAGATCTTCCAAGATCACATGAACAATGTCTCATTGCCAACACAAGTGAACAACACTTATGGCATCGACGTTTTGGTCATGTGAACTTTGGAACACTATTTAAGCTTTCCAAGTTAAATTCTATTAGAGGCTTCCCTAAGCTTGTCTTTCAAAAGAAAAGCTTTTGTGACTCGTGTCAACGAGGCAAGCTTCCAAAATCTCCATTTAAACATAAGAAAAGCATTTCTTCTAAGCGGCCTCTAGAGCTATTACATCTAGATTTATTTGGGTCAACTAGAGTTGCTTCATTAGGTAATGCTAGATATGGACTTGTCATCGTTGATGACTTTTCTAGGTTTACTTGGGTATTTTTATTATGTAATAAAAATGAAGCTTTTGAAAACTTCACAATCTTTGTTAAGAAAGTACAAAATCTCTTAGGAACCACCATTGTCACTATTCGTAGTGATCATGGAGGAGAATTTGAGAATGAGTCTTTTGAGACATTTTGTGATGAAGTTGGTATTACACACACCTTTTCATTCCCTCGCGCACCTCCTCAAAATGGTGTTGTTGAGAGAAAGAATATGACGCTAGTGGAGTGTGCTCGCACTATGCTTGATGATAGCCAACTTGGACATCAATTTTGGGCGGAAGCGGTACACACCGCTTGCTATGTGTTTAATAGAATACTTTTGAGGCCCGTCACTAAACAAACTTGTTATGAATTGTTGTGTGGTAGGTTGCCTCAAGTTAAACATTTTCGTGTTTTTGGTTCAAAATGTTTTATTAAGAACACGTATGGTAGCTTGGACAAATTCGATCCAAGATCCGATGAGGGGATTTTTGTTGGATATTCTTCGCGTAGCAAAGCCTACCGGATATACAACAAACGAACCTCAACGATCGAGGAATCGCTTCATGTTTCATTTAATGAAGGATTTGTTCCAACTAGAATTACTAATGATGATGACTCCATGGATGTTTTATGTGATTCAATTGGTAATTCTAATTCTAATGATTCTATTGATTCTATTGAGACTAACCCAACTAATGAAGTTTTTGAGAATGTTCCTAGTGATCAAGGTATTCCCAAACGGCTTCATACCGTTTGTGACCATCATCATGAGCAAGTCTTTGGCAATATCCATGATAGTGTCAAGACGAGATCTCAAGTCAACCACTTCGCTCATTGTACCTTTGCCTCCTCGATTGAGCCAAAGAATGTTAATGAAGCATGCGAAGATAGCGCTTGGATCCTTGCCATGGAAGAGGAACTCATTCAATTCGAGAGGAATGAGGTTTGGGAGCTTATTCCATTGCCATCGAAGAACCACACCGTCATAGGGACAAAGTGGATCTTCAAGAACAAGACCGACGAAAACCAAGTCGTCGTCTGGAACAAAGCTCGGTTAGTAGCTCAAGGATATCAGTAAGAGGAATGTATCGATTTCGAAGAATCCTTTGCTCCGATAGCTAGATTAGAATCAATTAGATTATTATTATCTTTTGCATGCCATAAGGATTTTAAATTATTTCAAATGGATGTTAAAAGTGCGTTTTTAAACGGAGATGTTGTTGAGGAAGTTTATGTTTCTCAACCTCCGGGTTTTATAAATGAAAAATTTCCAAATCATGTTTTTAAACTTAAGAAAGCACTTTACGGTTTGAGACAAGCTCCTCGAGCTTGGTATGACCGTTTAAAGAATTTTCTTTTGGATTTGAGTTTTAAAATGGGAGAAGTTGATTCCACATTATTTGTTAAGTATTCGAATAATGATATAATTTTAGTTCAAATTTATGTTGATGATATCATTTTCGGTGCTACTAACTTTGCTCTTTGCGAAGAGTTTTCTAATGTGATGAATGATCAATTTGAGATGAGCCACATGGGTGAGCTCAAGTATTTCTTAGGTCTCCAAATTCGTCAAATGAACGATGCAATCTTCATCCACCAAATGAAGTACACGGTGGAGTTGCTAAAGCGATTTGGAATGGAGAATGCCTCCGGGAAGAAGATTCCAATGAGCACGACTACGCATCTTGATAAGGATACGGGCGGTAAAGATGTAGACATTCGTCTATATCAAGGTATGATAGGTAGTTTACTATATCTTACCGCAAGTAGGCCCGATATTATGTTTGCCGTATGTGTATTTGCTCGTTATCAGTCTCAACCTAAGGAATCTCACTTAGTAGCGGTAAAACGAATTTTCCGTTATTTAAGTTACACTCTCGATTTTGGATTACTTTATCCAAAATCTAGCACATATGAGTTAATCTCATATAGTGACGCAGATTATGCGGGATGCAAATCCGACAGGAAAAGTACTAGTGGCACTTGCCATTTTATAGGAAATTCTCTTGTCTCTTGGTTTTCCAAGAAGCAGAATTCCGTATCACTTTCAACCACCGAGGCGGAATATATTTCCTTCGGTGCCGCATGTGCTCAGGTTCTTTGGATGAGACACACACTTAAAGACTTTGGTATAAACTGTGATACTTGCCCTATCATGGTTGACAACCAAAGTGCAATATGTCTCTCCAAGAACCCGGTACACCATTCCCGTTCGAAACACATAGATGTCTGACACCATTTCTTAGATGATCATGTTGCTAAAAAGGACATCATATTAGTGTACGTTGAAACCCAGAAGCAAATCGTCGATATTTTCACGAAACCCCTAGAGGAAGACTCCTTTGTGCGGTTACGTCGAGAATTGGGGATTATGGGTGAATCCGAGATTTAGGATTCATATTTTATTCAAATCTTGCATGCTATTCAATTCTTTATATTTGCTCATGCTAGATTTATTGGAATTTTCTGGATTTTTTGTTGAATTTTTCGAATTTTCGCTCGATTTGTGCGTAATCGTCAAATTTCAGATTTTCGATGTTTAATGGGGGTAGTTTAATGATTAATGAGAGTATTTTGATATTTCGTCGAAGTGCTATTAGGAGAGAAATCAAATTTCAAAATTTTCAATTTTTGGACTCTCTTAGTCGGTCCAAGTTCATTGGCCGACCGACTAGATTAAGATCTAGTCGGTCAGTGAATGAGCTTAGACCGACTAAATCTTGTCAGGAAATTTGGCTTCAGTTACTGTTTACAACTAGTCGGTTCAAGCTCATTGACCAATCGACTAGATCGTGATCTAGTCGGTCAGTGCTTGAACTGTGACCGACTAGTTGTGACGGGGACTGTCTTGTCTTTTGAGCTTCCAATCGATTTTATTAACTCTCTCGACCGACTTAATTCACTTCTAATCGATCGATACATTCCCTCTCCAGCCAAAAACCCCTGACCCCTTCGACTTCCACCCTCTCTCCGTCGTCGTCTCCGACCTATCTCCGGCCATATCTCCGGTCGACCTCCTCCTAGGGTAAACCACCCTCTCTCCTATCCCTATCTAGGGTTAGATTTTTTAGCTCCTGTGCTTAGGGTTAGGGTTTAGCTCATTTCGGCTAGGGTTTCAATTTTCTAGGGCTATCTCGTTTGATTGCATCGTGTCGTGCCGCGCTTATGGCTCGTACACGTATTCCGATCCAACCCTCGAGCCCATCACCTATGACCGTAGAACCATCCCCTACGGATCCCGTTCAACCCTCGCAACCTAGACGCCGTTCTAAGACTACCCAACCCTCGTCGTCGTCGCCTCCTCTCAAGCGGAAGAGGAAGACGACAGCGAAGCCTAGAGCCCAATCTCAGCCTAAACCCAAGCCCAAGCAACTTGCGTCTCCCTCCTCTTTCCATACTCCTACGGATTCCGATACGGAGTATAGACCCGAGACTGAGACCCATAGGGATCCCTCACCTCCTCCTAGGCAGCCTGAGTCTAGCTCTCGACCCCGTACCCGTCAGCCTAAGGGAAAGGCTCCGATGCCGGTGGGCGGTGTCGATATTTCATTGTGTCGCGACGACCCTATGTGTCTCGCGGCTTACAATCGTATCGAACACTGTCCGCTGCTTCTGGAGTATTTCGTACAGTTTTCTGACTTCATAGGGCTAGCTGACCTTCTGTCGTCTTCGGGTCTTATCAATTACCTTCGATATGACCCTAAGGCGAATCCTCACCCCTACCCTCGCCTAGTGAAGCTTTTCTATGCCAATAGAATCCGGGGTCAGTACGACGTGACCCACTCGATTAAGACTACTGTCTTGGGGACTCCGATAGTCCTTACGGCAGAAATCTTAGGAGAGTTGTTTGGTTGTTCGTCGTCTGGCCTCCTCCCCTCTACATTTCTGTTGATGATATCTCTTCACTTGATCAGGTTATCCTATCTGAGATCTTCCATGAGATTCCTCCCGCCATGATTGGCGTACCCTCCAAGTCATTCAAGCCTAATGCATGGGTCCTGAATTTGATTTTGAATCGTGCTTACTTCCTAAGTACGGCTCCTCCTCTTTGCCCTCCCAGCCATTTCTGAAGTTGATCTATGCCATCTTCATGGGTAGCGAGATTAACTGGGCCCGGATTATACTCGATAAGATGGATTCTTTCGAGTGTATTCGAAAGTCCACGAAATCTGCGCATATCCCATATCCGTGCTTGTTGACCCTTGTCTTTCGCCACTTCCGTGTCACACTTCCTCCTGACGATGAGCGTCCTCTTGGTCCTCCTCTAAACGCGATGGCCGTCAAGAAGTCTCTTGCGGCGCTCCGTCACGTTCAGAGGACGACACCTACAGCGTCTGCCTCTGCTTCTGTCTCAGTTGCTCCCTCTACCACTCTTAACGAGCTCGCACGTTCAGTTCAACGTATGAAGTCTCGTTATGCTCGGACTGAGGAGATACTTGCTCGTATCGCCTCTCGTTTGGGTGTTGAGATCCCTCCGTCAGTCTCTGACGAGGAGGAGATGGATGAGGAGGAGATTGAGGAGCTTGTGCGTGTTTCTACTCGTGCCCCCGAGGGCACTTCTGGTGCTGCTGCTGCTGCTTCGTCTGCTGGTGACCCCGAGAGCACACCTGTTGCCACCGTTCCTGCGGTGGATACTCCGACTGGTGCTTCCGAGGCCACTACTGTTGATGCTCCAGAGATTTCCACTACCGTCGCTCCCGTGGACACTACTGCTGATCCAGTGACCACCACTCCTGCTGCAGAGCCTGCTGCTGCTGCAGATCCTTCCACTGCCTCTGAGCTTCCTTGAGGCCTCTCCCGATGCACATTAGATGAGATATCTTGTAGTGAGAGAGTGTGGGTTAGTATATTTTGGGTGGTTTTTGTGGTTATGCTTTTTGATATTTTTGGCTCTATGATGAGGTATCCCTGATGATGTTGTATGTTTCGTGATACTCTTATATATGTGTGATATGATGTTGTATTATGTGCACCGATCGTTGGATCGATGTTTTGTATGTCGGCGATGTATTTTTTTGATGTACTCATGCTTCACTTATATATATATACATCGATGTTGACATTTCATTATGTTGTGCACATTTTATATTTTCTATGTCTCTGATGTTTTGATTTCGTCGCTCGACGAAAATACTTGGTTAAATAGAATTCATTTTATGAAAACATAGAATTGTTTTCCATGCACTAAATTAACCAAGAATGTTGATATTGGAGAGTATATTCCATAACTCAATTCGTGAAATTAATTTGAGTTTTGATGATTTTATTTATTGATTTTCGACTTTGGTCTCATTGACACGCCTTGATTTCATTCGTGTTTTTTTCCTTGGTGTCATTTGGACCGTGGTCGTATTCTACGACTCCCGTGCTTTTATTTGAAGCCATTGTTGTTTTCGTTGATATCCTCCCACTCTTTTTGCTAATGCCAAAGGGGGAGAGATATAATAATGACATGTGCTAAATGATAATTTACGCATTTTTCCAAGAATCTAATTTGATATGTTAGATTCAGGGGGAGTTAAGATATATAAATGGATTTCAAATCCGATATTTCAATAATGGATTCTCATTTTTATACTTTACTCGTCTGCTTGATGCGTATTATTATTATTAATTTTGGAATTAACGTGTCATCAATGCAGGGGGAGTAAGTAAATTTCATTTGAATTATTATTTTTGATTATTATTTATGTTGGTTTGTCATCACCAAAAAGGGGGAGAATGTTGGATATTAGACTCCCCGGATTTGGTTTTGGATGATGAACAAACATAAATATATTGTGAACTAACAATTTGTGAGCGCAGTTATGGAGATCGTCGCCAAATTCATATGAACATCTAAAGCGACGTCTCGAGACTTCTCAAAGTATGTGATCGTATGCCTAAAGCTTCGTTGAAGCTTATGGACCATTTTAGAAGTCATGAAGATTCGATTGAAGCTTTTGAAGACGGTATCGTCAAGTTTTATTTATAGTCTTTTAAGCTTCTTTCGTAGAATGTTAAGCCTTGAGTAGGTCTTACGGTTTAAATCTTCATAACGCTCATATCCTAGCTCTAGGAACTAGTAAGAAGTCCATACTAACTTTCCCGAAGCATCGCGCTTCGATTCGCGACTTCTTGTGCATGTTAGTTGGTTTAAGAAGAAGAACCAACCGACTAGATGGTGATCTAGTCGGTCGGCAATCCTTCTTGGACCGACTAGTTTGCTTTCTTAAATCATATCTCTTTACTGTTTACAGTTAGTCAGTCTACGTTGACTCACCGACCGACTAGTTTGTGAACTAGTCGGTCAGTGATGCTTCTTTGACCGACTAGTTGAGCTTCTACTGTACATGCCTAGTTATTGTTTGTCGTTAGTCGGTCCATGTACATTTGGCGACCGACTAGTTGATGAAATAGTCGGTCAACTTTTGTTCTTGGACCGACTAATTCTATTTGTTCTCAGACTTTGTGTTATATCTCTTAGTCGGTCTAAGTTATCTCATCGACCGACTAGTTGTGAAACTAGTCGGTCGGTAAGTGTGCTTTGACCGACTAGTTCCTTAAGTCTGAACTTCGACCTATTCCCTGTTCACCAGTTAGTCGGTTCATGTTGATTGACCGACCGACTAGTTGATGAACTAGTCGGTCGGTGGTTGTTCTTTGACCGACTAGTTTGGTTCAGAATAGAGCCGTTGGAGCTTTAATTGAAACATTTTTCTCTCTCTCTCCTCTAACCTATATATACTTGTTGAGCTGCATTCATTGCACTCAAGTCTGATATTAAGACAAGTTTAGAAATCAAAGAGAAATCATTCCAACTCATTCAAAGCTCATTCATTTCCAATCTTGAATCTCTCCTCACTCTTATTTCAAAAGAGAGATTCATTGATTGAGAGCCTTCCAAGCCAAGTGCTTGATCCTAGGTCACCATCAACCTCATAGCTCTCCATCGTTGATCTACATCTTGGAGCTAGGGTTTGGTGCCTCTTCATCTTCCCGAAAATCCGTTTTGCCCTAAATCGTAAGTTTTACTAAAGGCATAGGATTTTGTCGGTAAGAATCTTTATTTCATTTACTTTGATATTGTAAGTTTCACTCTCGGTTGTGAGAGTGTGTTTGTGATCCCGGGTTGTGGGAGTCATAAGTTCATTTGTGTATGATTTGACTTGTGAATGTTTTTCACAAGTATTTCATAGTGGAAATCTTGAGTTAGGGTTTCTAACTCGAGTATCCGGAGGGGATCCGGGTGTTTGGGACGTAGGATCACCGGGAACAAGTCGGGGAAACTTGGGTGGATCCGAACCCAGTAATATTGCTTGTTTGCGATTGTTTGTATTTGTTGTCGATTGTTTACTATTCCGCATTTCCGCATTTAATTGGTAGAGTTTGCAAGGTAATTAGGAATTAGCCTCTTAATTATTTTAAAGTACTATTCACCCCCCTCTAGTACTTGTGCAGTAGCTTAGCAGGGCATTACAGTTCCATTGCCATCGAAGAACCACACCGTTATAGGAACGAAGTGGATTTTCAAGAACAAGACCGATGAAAACCAAATCGTCGTCCGGAACAAAGCTCGGTTAGTTGCTCAAGTCTACCGTCAAGAGGAAGGTATTGATTTCGAAGAATCCTTCGCTCCGGTAGCTAGATTAGATCTATTAGATTATTATTGTCTTTTGCATGCCATAAAGATTTTAAACTCTTTCAAATGGATGTTAAAAGTGCATTTTTAAATGGAGATGTTGTTGAGGAAGTTTACGTTTCTCAACCTCCGGGTTTTATTAATGAAAAATTTCCAAATCACGTTTTCAAACTTAAGAAAGCACTTTACGGTTTGAGACAAGCTCCTCGAGCTTGGTATGACCGTTTAAAGAATTTTCTTTTGGATCTGGGTTTTAAAATGGGAGAAGTTGATTCGACATTATTTGTTAAGTATTCGAATAATGATATAATTTTAGTTCAAATTTATGTTGATGATATCATTTTCGGTGCTACTAACTTCACTCTTTGCGAAGAGTTTTCTAATGTGATGAAGGATCAATTTGAGATGAGCCACATGGGTGAGCTCAAGTATTTCTTAGGTCTCCAAATTCGTCAAATGAACGATGCAATCTTCATCCACCAAATGAAGTACACGGTGGAGTTGCTAAAGCGATTTGGAATGGAGAATGCCTCCGGGAAGAAGACTCCAATGAGCACGACTACGCATCTTGATAAGGATACGGGCGGTAAAGATGTAGACATTCGTCTATATCGAGGTATGATAGGTAGTTTACTATATCTTACCGCAAGTAGGCCCGATATTATGTTTGACGTATGTGTATGTGCTCGTTATCAGTCTCAACCTAAGGAATCTCACTTAGTAGCGGTAAAACGAATTTTCTGTTATTTAAGTTACACTCTCGATTTTGGATTACTTTATCCAAAATCTAGCACATATGAGTTAATCTCATATAGTGACGCAGATTATGCGGGATGCAAATCCGACAGGAAAAGTACTAGTGGCACTTACCATTTTATAGGAAATTCTCTTGTCTCTTGGTTTTCCAAGAAGCAGAATTCCGTATCACTTTCAACCACCGAGGCGGAATATATTTCCTTCGGTGCCGCATGTGCTCAGGTTCTTTGGATGAGACACACACTTAAAGACTTTGGTATAAACTTTGATACTCGCCCTATCATGGTGGACAACCAAAGTGCAATATGTCTCTCTAAGAATCCGGTACACCATTCCCGTTCTAAACACATAGATGTCCGTCACCATTTATTAGATGATCATGTTGCTAAAAAGGACATCATATTAGTGTACGTTGAAACCCAGAAGCAAATCGTCGATATTTTCACGAAACCACTAAAGGAAGACTCCTTTGTGCGGTTGCGTCGAGAATTGGGGATTATGGGTGAATCCGAGATTTAGGATTCATATTTTGTTCAATAATCTTGCATGCTATTCAATTCGTTATATTTGCACATGCTAGAATTATTGAGATTTTCTGGATTTTTGTTGAATTTTCGGAATTTTCGCTCGATTTGTTCTTAAACGTCAAATTTAAGATTTTCGATGTTTAATGGGGTAGTATAATGATTAATGAGAGTTTTACGATGTTTCGTCGAAGTGCGATTAGGAGAGAACTCAAAATTTTCAATTTTTGAATTTTTGAACTCTGTTAGTCGGTTCATGTTCATTGACCGACCGACTAGATCAGCATTTAGTCGGTCAGTGAATGAACTCAGACCGACTAACTCAAGCCCTAAATTTTTGGCTTCAGTTACTGTTTGCACTTAGTCGGTTCAAGCTCATTGGCCGACCGACTAGATGGTCATCTAGTCGGTCAGCGCTTGAACTCTGACCGACTAAGTGCTCAGGGACAGTTGCGTCTTTTCAAATTCCGATCGACTTAAACTCTATTCTAACCGACTATTCCTCATTTTAGTCGGTGAGATTTTTTTCCCAAAATCCCCTAAACCATGTGCCTCTTCGTCTCCCTCCGTCGAGTTCGTCGATCTCCGGCCATCTTTCCGACCATCTCCGACCGAGGATCACTCCCTCTCCTCCTAGGGATCCTCCCTCTCAGCTTTTAGACATAAGGTTACTTGTTTTCAGCTCTTAGGGTTAGGGCTTCTAGTTCATTCGACCTAGGGTTTGTGATTTAGGGTTTCGTTTGAATCGTCGATCTCAGTTGATTGCTCTTGTCTCGTCACGCTTATGGCGAAGACAAGAATCCCGATCCGACCCTCGAGTCCATCTCCTATGACCGTCGATTCACCTCCTAGGGAACCCTCGCAACCTAAACGCCGATCGAAATCCACTCATCCCTCTTCGTCTTTGCCTCCTCTTAAGCGAAAGAGGACGGCGACTGCTAAATCCCGATCTCAGCCTAGGAAGCAACCCGTATCCCCAGCTTCATTCCGTGCACCCACTCCTCCTGATTCTGACACGGAATATATCTCTGAGACCGAGACCCATAGGGAACCCACTCCTCCACCTAGGTCTTCCACACGTCCGACATCTTCCTCACGTCCTTCTAGCACTCGTCAGCCTAAGGGGAAGGCTCCGATGCCGGTTGGCAGTGTCGATATTTCGTTGTGTCGCGATGAGCCTATGTGTCTCGCGGCTTACAACCGTATCGAACACTGCCCACTGTTGTTGGAGCATTTCGTACAGTTTTCCGACTTCCCAGGCCTCGCAGATCTTCTTTCGTCTAGCGGTCTTATCGATTATCTTCGGTATGACCCTAAGGCGAATCCACACCCATACCCCCGCCTAGTCAAGCTATTCTACGTCAATAGGGTTCGCGGTCAGTACGACGAGACCCATTCTATTGAGACTACTGTCTTGGGGACACCGATAGTCCTCACGGCAGAAGTCTTAGGAGATTTGATTGGTGTCTCCTCGTTTGGCCTTCTTCCTTCTGATATCTCCGTCGATGACATCTCTGAGCTTGATCAGGTGATGATCGCCGAGATCTTTCATGAGATTCCTCCTGCCATGATTGTCGTGCCATTGAAGTCCTTCAAGCCGAATGCTTGGGTGCTTAATCTGATTCTGAAGTCGTGCCTCCTTCCGAAGTACGGCTCTTCTTCATTGCCATCCCAGCCATTCCTCAAACTCATATACGCTCTTTTCATGGGGAGCGAGATTAACTGGGCTAGTATCATTCTCGATA
The DNA here is from genome assembly GCA_030789695.1 of Scilla litardierei. Classification (NCBI taxonomy): domain Eukaryota; kingdom Viridiplantae; phylum Streptophyta; class Magnoliopsida; order Asparagales; family Asparagaceae; genus Scilla; species Scilla litardierei. The sequence goes on from CM061130.1 coordinate 116,402,902, forward strand.
AGATGGATTCTTTCGAGTGTATCCAAAATTCCACGAAATCTGCTCATATCCCATATCCGTGCCTGTTGACACTTGTTTTCCGTCACTTCCGTGTCACTCTCCCTCCCGACGATGAGCGTCCCCTCGGTCCCCCTCTGAATGCGACTGCCGTCAAGAAGTCTCTTGCGGCGCTTCGTCATGTTCAGAGGACGACCCCGTCTGCTTCAGCCTCTGCTTCAGCTGCTCCTGCTCCATCTCCTACTCTTGCTGAGCTTGCACGTTCGGTGAAACGTGTAGAGTCTCGTTGTGCTCGATCTGAGGAGATTCTCTCTCGCATCGCATCTCACTTTGGTATTGAGATCCCTCTGTCAGTTTCTGACGAGGAGGAGGAGTTAGATGATGATGAGATTCTCGAGCTTGCTCGTGCTACTGTTGCTCGTGCCCCTGAGGGTACTTCCGGTGCTGCTGCTACTTCTGCCGGTGATCCCGAGAGCACACCTGCTGCCACCATTCCTCCGGTGGATGCTTCGTCTGTTGCTGCTCCCGAGACCACTCATGTCGTGCCAGAGATTTCCACTCCCGTCACTCCTGTTGACACTCCTGCCATTCCAGTGACCACTCCCTCTGCAGAGCCTGCTGCTGCTGCAGATCCTCCCGGTGCCTCCTGAGCTTCTCTGACGACTCTCTTAGTGCACTTTCGATGATAGATCTTGTGTGAGAGAGTTGGGTAGGATAGAGGGTGGTTATGATTTTTTTGATACTTTTGGATGTATTTTGATGTATCTCTGATGATGTTTTGATAGTGGTATATGTATGTGATACTCTGGTGTTCGTGGTGACATATGTTATATGTTTTGATTTGATGTTGTATTTTGTGCTTCGATCGTTGGATCGCTTATATGTATGTTGGCCGATGTATGATTTTGTTGTACTCATGTTTCATATATATATATATATATACATCAATGTTGACATTTATTCTCTTGTGCACATTATATTCCTTTTTTTATGTCTCTGATGTTTGATTTTGTCGTTCGACGATAATAACTTGGTTTAATAGAAATTTCTTCTATGGAAACATAGAATTGTTTTCCATGCACTTAATTAACCAAGAATGTTGATATTGAAGAGTATATTCCATAACTCAATCCGTAAAATTGATTTGAGTTTTGATGATTTTATTTTTCGATTTTCGACTTTGGTCTCATTGGCACACTTTGATTTAATTCGTATTTTACTTTGATGTCATTTGGACCGTGGTCGTATTCTACGACTCCCGTGCTTTTATTTAAAGCCATTGTTGTTGTCGTTGATCTCCTCCCACTCTTTTTGCTAATGCCAAAGGGGGAGAGATATAATAATGAGGATGCGCTAAATGATAATTTAAAGCATGTTTCCAAGAATCTAATTTGATATGTTAGATTCAGGGGGAGTTAAGATATAAAAATGGATTTCAAATCCTAAATTTCGATAATTGGATTCACATTTTATACTTTACTCGTCTGCTTGATGCTTATGAATATTATTGAATATGGAATTAACATGTCATCAATGCAGGGGGAGTAAGTAAATTACATTTGAATCATTATTTTTTATTATTATTTATGTTGGTTTGTCATCACCAAAAAGGGGGAGAATGTTGAGTATTGGACTCCTCGGATTTGGTTTTGGATGATGAACAAACATAAATATATCGTGAACTAACTCTTTGTGAGCGCAGTTATAGAGATCGTCGCCAAATTCATATGAACATCCCAAGCGACGTCTCGAGACTTCTCAATACGCGTGATCGTATGCCTAAAGCTTCGTTAAAGCTTATGGACCATCATTGAAGTCATGAAGATTCGATTGAAGCTTTTAAAGACGGTTCGTCAAGTTTTATTTATAGTCTATTAGCTTCGTATCGTAGAATGTTAAGCCTTGAGTAGGTCTTACGTTTTAATCTTCATATCGCTCATATCTTAGAGCTAGGATCTTAGTAGAAGTCCATACGAACTTTCCCGAAGCTTCGCGCTTCGATTCGTGACTTCTTGTGCATGTTAGTTGGTTCAAGAAGAAGAACCAACCGACTAGATGGTGATCTAGTCGGTCAGCAAAGCTTCTTGAACCGACTAGTTTGCCTCCTTCAATTCTAGCTCACTTACTGTTTACAGTTAGTCGGTCAAAGAAGGTTCATTGACCGACTAGTTGTGAAACTAGTCGGTCAGTGTTTCTTCTTGGACCGACTAGTTGAGCTTCTACTGTACAGCCTAACTTACTGTTTATCGTTAGTCGGTCAAAGCTCATTTGTCGACCGACTAGTTGATAAACTAGTCGGTCTGCATTTGCTCTTAGACCGACTAATTCATCTTGTGCTCAAACTATTTGTTTTATCTCTTAGTCGGTCTCAGTTGAGTCACCGACCGACTAGTTGTGAAACTAGTCGGTCAGCAACTCTTCTTGGACCGACTAGTTCTCTTCAGTCTGAACTTATTCATTTGGCTGTTCTACCTTTAGCCGGTTCATGCTGATTGACCGACCGACTAGTTGATGAACTAGTCGGTCAGTCAACCTTATTTGACCGACTAGTTGGGTTCAGAATAGAGCCGTTGGAGCATTAAATGCCACGATTTTCACTCTCTCTTTCCTATATCCTATATATACTTGGAGTGATGCATTCATTGCACTCAAGGCTGATATTAATTGATATTTAGAGATCAAAGAGAAAGCATTTAATCTCATTCAAAGCTCATTGATTTCATTCTTGAATCTCTCCCTTACTCTTATTTCAAAAGAGAGATTCATTGATTGTGAGCCTTCCAAGCCAAGTGCTTGATTCTAGGTCACCAACAACCTCATAGCTCTCCATCGCTGATCTACATCTTGGAGCTAGGGTTTGGTGCATCTTCATCTTCCCCAAAATCCGTTTTGCCCTAAATCGTAAGTTTTACTCAAGGCATAGGATTTTGTCGGTAAGAATTTCTATTTCATTTACTTTCATATTGTAAGTGTTTTTCTCTCGGTTGTGAGAGATTGTTTGTGATCCCGGGTTGTGGAAGTCACAATTACATTGTGTATGATTTGGTCTTGTAGAGGTTTATCTACAAGAATTTCATAGTGCAAATCTAGGGTTAGAGGTTTCTAACTCTAGTATCCGGAGGGGATCCGGGTGTTTGGGACGTAGAATCACCGGGAACAAGTCGGGGAGACTTGGGTGGATCCGAACCCGTTAAATCATTTGTTTGCGATTGTTTTTGTTTGTTGTCTATATTTACATTTCCGCATTTCCGCATTGTTGGTTAGAGTTTGCAAGATAATTAGGAATTATCCTCTTAATTATTTTAAAGTACTATTCACACTCCCTCTAGTACTTGTGCAGTAGCTTCGTAGGGCATTACACTCTTTTCACTCAAACAGAATGAGAACGAGTCAATCCGAGACTTCGTCTCTAGATTCAACGACGAAAGGCTCGATGTAGAAGAGACGCCAGACGTGACCATCATAGCAGCACTCACTTAGGTGGTTAGGAACAAGCACCTGAGGAGGGCCATTCACCAGTTCTCCCCTAATACCGTTGCAGAAATGCTCAATATCACGGATCGGTTCACTTCCTTTGAGGAAGCAGAGGAGCCCGACGGAGCTAATGTAAGGGGCACTCACTCTCACCACAGAGACACGAGGCGAGAGAAATCAAACTTGGGGCCCCCCGCCAGGAGTGTCGTGATAAGAGGTCCAGAGAGAGGATCCCTCAAAGCAAAGAGCGTACCACCTATGTTAAGCCGGCCATCCCAAGGGCAGAAGTCCTCGCCTATGCCCCGAAAGAAGAGATGGTATAGGACGCAACAAAGAAGGGCAAATACGAGAAGAGGGACGACCTCAAGTTCTGCAAATATCACAATGACTATGGGTACGACACAAACGACTGTTGGACCATCAAGAAGGAGATCGACCCCTAGTCAAATGGGGACACCCCAAAGGCCTGGCCCGTAATCCATCCGGCAAGGAAGGATCCTCAAAACAGAAGTGCAAGATGACATGGTCACCCGTCACTAAGGTGGTCGACTGAAGAACCGTCTGATGAGCCCTGGCGAATAATATGGCGAGGAATGACATCAGCTCCAACGTCGATAGGAAAATACATGTACGCCTTTTCTGTTTCTTATTTTCGCTAATAAATCATGTTTCCTTTATCAAAAAAATCTTGGCATCTTCGAGCCTTCATAAAGTTTGGGGAGATTTCCCAACCAAAAAACTCCTCTACAGGGGTAGGAAGACCGAACGAATCGGTCGGCAGCCGTAAGTCGAAGGGGCCACCCCTTCGTCAGCAGTAAGCCGAAGGGGCCACCCCTTCGTCAGCCGTAAGCCGAAGGGGCCACCCCTTCACCACTGAACATACCTCGTAATCGGTCGTCAGCTGTAAGTCGAAGGGGGCACCCCTTCGCTGCTGAACGAATCTCGTAATCAGTCGTCAGCTGTAAGTTGAAGGGGCCACTCCTTCGCCACTGAACGGTCGCCAGCCGTAAGTCAAAGGGGCCACCCTTTCACCGCTGGACGACCCTCGTAATCGGTCGCCAGCCGTAAGTAGAAGGGGCCACCCCTTTGCCACTGGACAACCCTCATAATTGGTCGCCATCCGTAAGTCGAAGGGGCCCCCCTTCGACCAAGATCCACATATCGTCGGACCACGTGTTAGACGAACCTCTCCACGGGGCATGTCGGTCGAGGTCTAAGTGTGATTCGATTGGCTACCTACAAAGCAGAGCCTAACCCGTCGAAAGGGGCCACCCCCGGGTTGTGAACCAACAACAAATAAGGAGAGGCAACGGCATGCGAGAATATACAAGCTAATTCTCTTGTCACTTTTCATTACAAAATATTGTTATCATTCACACCACCCTCCTATACCTTTAAAAAACTTCAGGCGGACCAGATCTTACAACGGCCTATCAGGCCCCTGGTCTCCCTTCGACATGGTCGTGAGCCCCGGCTCCTCCGTAGCAGCTACTCCTGTGCCATCACCAGCTGTGACGTGTTGATTGTTGAACGCAACGATCTAGGATCTTTAGTTTGAAGATAACAAATGTGTACGAACTATCTAATGTGTGGGATAAGTGTTTTCAGGTTGAAAAGAGTTTGGAAAATTAAAAGGCATGTTGGGGGCATAAAACGACAATTTGGTCATTTCAGCACTTTCAGCGACGGCGTAAAATATCAACTATGGCACTGGATTATGGGGAAGACAACTAAAAAGCCATAGAATTTTTCGAATCTGGATTTGGCATAAAAGGGCTAGAATAAGTAAAAATAGACTACCGGTGGCAATTGTGTAAATAACTCACCTAGGGTTTTCTTTAAAACACCATATATATTCAATGAGGCCGGCCAAATGCAAGCACCCTCCTCCCAAAAGATTTCTTGCGGCTAGGTTGAAAAATAAGGAGAGAAAGAGAGAGGGATAGAATCCTTTTATTCAATTATATAATTCATACTCTCCACATGATGTTTGCTTTTTGATCTCTCTTCTTTTGTTGCAGGTCACCAGATGCAGGTACACCGTTTGCAAGAAAGAGCACCGTCACAAGGAGTAACTCGCAGAGCCCCTCCCTAGAAACAGTTCGGCTCCATGCACAAATTCAAACATGATTGGAGGGAGAAGGATTAATATATATAAATAACAAAAGGGTTCTTAAACAATTACAAACTGTGCTTTTATGTTTGTCCTTTGGTTTTTAATTTCGTGTTGCAGGGAAATCCAAAAGGACGGCACTAATTTGTTTTTATCCATCGTACACCAACCATCCTCATCCAAAATTATTAGCATCAAGCATATGAGAAAGTGTCATCTGACATGCACCAAGGACAAAGCAAACAAAGGTAGGTTTCTTTTAACTATTTATTCAAATTGAATCACATTTGGGTTGGTGCTGCACGTACAAAACGCAACCCCAAGAGAGAGCATTGCGGCAAACAAATATCAGATAGAGAGAGAGAGAGGCTGAAAATTCTAAATATCAGATAGAGAGAGAGCGAGAGGCCGAAAATTCTATGGGATGCCGCAATACATGTACCCCGCAGTACCTGTATCCAAGGGGTGGTTGAATTGTTGTGTTGCAGGCTAATTTTTAAAGCTGCCGACCATAGCTTCAAGTCCCGAGCGTTGCACACAACCCAGGAGATTAAATTGGATGCAAATTTATATGCAAACACTTTTTCTTTGAATTACACCATCATTATCTTGGTATTTGCATGCCTTTTTTGTTATGCACAGATTAAGCTCACGTGAATAAAGGTGAGTGCTGTTTCTTTTTCTTTAAAAAAATAATTGAATTTTTTTTGTGCAGAGCACTTCAAGGGAAAGAGAAAGTCTAAAGGGACGGGGTTTGAATTAATTAATTCCTTCATATTTTGATTCTCTCTCCACTCAAATTTGTTTTGCATGCAGAGATTAACAAAGTCTCACATTGTGCTTTGCAGGCCGAAATTAACAAAGCCCCTCAATCCCCAATTTGCTTTGCAGGCCAACATTAACAAAGCCTCTTAATTCCCCAATTTGTCTTGCAGACTGAGAAAACAGTTGAGCTAGAGAGCTTGCCGACCAAGACTTTTTGTGTGCCAACAAGCAGAGAGCTTCAACCAAGGATTTTCAAGTGCCGCAGTCGTCTACCATTGAGCGAAGCCGCAACTAGAGTTGTCTTGGGACTTCTACATCTTGCCAGAAGAGATCTGGCCTGTGCTGATCGACGAAAACATCGCCGCTACACGAACTGAGCCTCCTAAACTCCGTTCTTTATTATTTTGTGTAGTTGTTGTGTTAGATCTTCGTAGGGAAAACTTTACCAATATTTGTGATATTTTAGACTTGTCTGGTTGGGCTAGACAAGAGGGTTTTGACGTGTTGTTGCAGTTAAGATACGCATTTACTAGGTTGATACGGTTCTGCACTTTGTTGAGTATAGTACAGTCTAGGTGGGGAGTTGAATCTAGGAATCCATTGTAGGTGTACAGAAGGAACATATTAATGCTAGTATTTGCTTGGGGCTGGACATAGTTTGCCATACCATATTTAGCACTATACGTGTATTCTACTGAACACACGTGGTATTTCTATCTACGGTGCATACGTAGGCATGAAATAAACGTGGATATCGATGTATGTAACGTAGTGCAAGGGGGATTGGGCCGTAATGCGTGGTTAAGAGTCGAGAAAACAAGATTGAGTGCAGGAGAAGTGTGAAAGACGTCGTGGATGCGAAACAACAGGAATGTGTTGGACGTGTGTGCGTGGTGCATGTATGCATGTGTAGGCATGCATGGGTATGTGTGTGGAAGCCATGCAAGTGTGAAAGGGGTTAGGGGTCAATGGTAGCCCCCGTAAAATTTTAGAAAGGCGAGGGGCAAAATGGTCATTTGGACTAAAACTGATGTGCGTACATACTAAAGTTGTGTGTGCATAAAGTAATGGCAAACTTGTAAATACATGTAAGTTGAGGGGTATTTTTAGGAGGGTATTTTAGTCATTTTAGGGATTGTATGGCTTATTCGGCAAGCTATGGGGGGAGTGTAGAAATTTCTAGTGATTTCTTCTCTTTTCTTTTATCTTCCCGTTTCTTCTCCCTTCCTCTTTCCCTTTCCTCTCCCTCCCAAGCTAGGCCGGCCACCCTCTTCCCCTTTTCCCCTTATTTTCCAAATGAAAACCCTAATTCCCATTCACAAATAGAAGGAATCCATGCTTGCTTGAAGAGAGAAGAAGATGGAGAAGAAAGGGGGAAGAGAAGAGGAAATTAAGCTTTTTGAGGTAGGAATCCTCTTGGATTTGGAATTCCATTAGATTGATTCATGATATTATGTTTTTATAGCATGTTTTACTTAATATGAATTAGGGATGGTGAAAATTCATGAGCCATGTTTCAATTTCACAAATTATCCCTTGAAATTCTTAGTAAAAAACACCCCCTTGGAAATCTTGAAATTTTGTTGTGTGTTGTTTCTGTAATCCTGGTTACTGTAGCTTGAATTAGGTTTCGAAAAAAATATGTGCTTGTAGATCTTGATATTCTACCCCAAAATTATATAAATTTTGATATATATTTAATTCAGGAATTAGGAGCAAAAATTCCATCTTTACAACATGTCTGTTTGATCTTCAGTCTTAAAACAGTTCAGCAAAATTGATCTAAATACCTGCACACACAATGTAATTTTGGTCTCGTTGGAAACTCAACAAGTTTATCTATAATTTCATCAGAGTGCTTATATTTTGAAATTCTGGCTAAAACATGCCCAAAAACAGCAATCTTTATAGACTCTGAAATCTGTCTGTAAAACAGACTTGACACACTTCACTAAATAATTCACCATAAATCACCTTCTTAATATTTTTGTATGAAATTTTATCTGTGAATCCAGGACTAGTATATCTATAACTTTCATTTGGGACGATTGGTCAAATTCTCACTGAAAACTGATGATGTAAGTCCATTTGTGGTGATTGTTTACAATTTCCTGCAAGCTGAAATGTTTAAGAGATGTTATAACTATGACTTGATGTTAAATTTTCCTCTATTATGCATGTGCTTTGTTATTGCTTGAAGTAGGGGTTCATTGTGATAATTGCTCTTGGATTTACTTATGTTATAATGGCTATGTTAATGACCCCATCATGTGTTCGATGAAATGCCTCAATGAAGGCAATATCCGGTAATTTGAGTAACAGGCATGTGTTACTGTTGGCCTTGAGCCACATTGATAATTGGTGAAGTTAGAGGCTTGAATGACATGGATGCATTGTAATTATGAATGGATGATGTGTTGTGATAGATGGCATGTCACGTGAGTGTATGACCCTATGTTTAATGATGGACGGCTAAGGTGATATGTCCACCATGCCATCATGACCCCTAACATGTTACATATGGTGTTAAATTATAAAATTGGATATATCTCAATCCTGTCTAATGATGGTGAGTTAGCGAAACCTGGGTTTAGGTGGGATTTGAGTAAATTGTGGATATGAGACATGGACTGAGAAGTTGGGGGAAATGATTATGTGATATGTGATATTTATACCCACTCGCCTATACCGGGAGTGGAGGGGATATTTATACCCACTCGCCTTTACCGGGAGTGGAGAGGACATACGGAGGTTGTGTTATTATGTGGAGATCCTCACTCCTGCCATGGACGGGGGAGCTAAGAGGCCCGGTGTTGTACAGTGCCCGTGACCACTGCGCCGTATGCTATATTCACCCCAAATTTGGGGTGATGTCCAGGTCCTGGTATCATACAGTTTATCCAAGTTCCAATTAATTCAATTACAAAATAATAAAATAAGAATTTGGCATGTTACTCCTTTTGCTGGCAGCATTTTCCTTCCCTTTACTTGCTTCACTAGTGATACTGTGTTATAATTCTGACACTTGTGATTCCCCTATTAGATTGTGGTTGTATGAATATTTGTATCATTATTCGTGCTAACCCTTTTCTTGCAGTAGTTCGACATTAGACCGCAGGTATGATCCTCTTATTTGGCTGTTTACTTTTCGCTATATATTTAGTTTACATGTCTTATTTCCCTTGCCTTGCCTTGTGGATTAATAACCTTAAAACGATGTTCCAAAACCAAGTTGGTTCCTACTAGGACACGCATTGACGTGCTCCCCCCTTATTTTTCAGGTAGCAGAGACAACATGGTTGGTGGTGGCTTGGAGTTGGGTTTCAGAGGTAGTCTGGGTGTGAGCTATAGTTTGTATTGTGACTGGGTTGTCTTGGCAGATTGAGACTGGTGTATATGTATGGTTACACCCGGACCATGTATATAAATGAAGCATGTTATATATAAAAATGATGTTGTTGTTTTGTGAGACTATTTGATATTATGGTGGAGCTTCACGTGCACTATCCCAGCATGTGCGTAGTGGCCTGCATATTCAGTTTCTTCTTTATCTCCCTTTTTCTTTCTCATCACCCTCACTCTTCAGGATACTTGGAAAAAATATTAATTAATTAATTGTCGGGTATTCTGAGGAACGGGACGTGACATAGGTCGTTGATGCGACCGAAGCAGGGTAAATCTATGCGTACTCTGTGATTGTCTCTATTTACTCTGGTTGTGCTTTTAACTGCATGTGATTTCTCGTGGGTTGCGCGAGAATTATTATTAGCCTATTCACCCCCTCTAGGCTAGGATCCAGATCCAACATGACGGTGGTCTCGTCCACGGGGGTTGCCTCATCTACGTCCTGACTGGGCTCCTCATCATCATGGCTCGACTCGTCCTCGCCAAGGTCTGGAAAAACCACCGGGATTTTGTCGATCTCCAAGGAAAGGGCAGGGAATCGGTTCTTCATCTCCAACCGACACCGTTCGAAGCCCCACTCATATAACATGTCAAAGTCGAGAAACTTATCCGTGAAATCCTGGAGCGCACTCTCCGAAATGACGTCGGCTTCAACTCTCTCCTCCAGCAGATTATTCTTTGCCTTTTCTCTTAAGGCAATCTGTTCCACTTCTCTCCTACGAGACTTGTTGACTCTCGCTCGAGCTTCTCAACGATCGACGTCCTCATCTCGGAGAGATGACATAATTTTTCAAGCTCAGCCAGGGACTTCTCCACCCTTGAGCTGACGGCCTCCAAAGTGACACCGTAATCGGCCACCTCTTAAGCTCGGCAGCGCAACACCCCGGTCGCCACAAGAGCCTGCATATAACAATTGATGATCAGCATGTATGCAGATGATAACATCGATAGACGTCCTGATGACAATTACCTGGATGCTGGTGTGGACAGCTACTGACGCAAGTCGCTCGTAGTCGACCCTGTCCACGACCGTCCGGTCCCGTAGAAGGGTCGCGTTCTCGGCAACACGGGAAGCTGCTCCACAATCAAGAAGGGCAAAATCCTCAAGTCTCAATATGAATCTCGCCCTGACAAGCTCCTCCTTGGCACCGGCAAAGGGGGCTTGAAAAGATCGACCCTCCAGCAGCATAGGTCGGTACTCCCCTGGGATGTCTTCGGGCAACCCTACGGAAGGAAATAGGCCCCCCCAGGGCCAGGAGTCCTGGTGCGTGCGAAGATCCGGTGGAACCTGAGTCCCCGTTGAACCTTCCTCATGGGACACATCACTCCCCAGTCGAGAGGTCTGCTCTGCGGATGCATTCAACCTAGATGGCTCCTCGTCACTAAGAAGAAGAACCATCCGCCTTTTCTGGCATCCCTCCCGTGTGACCACCTCGAACTTGGAGGATGTGTCTTTCTTTTTCTACTGAGGGCGATCCTCCTGGGCGATCCCCTCGACAATCATGGACCGATCCACAGTCGGCTCAGTCAAAGACCCCAATACGGTCGGGGCCCGAGGCGACAACATTCTCGCCTCCACCTCTCTGATGGAAGCTTCAACCGCGACTTTCAGTGTAAGGTCCACCTGGTAATCCACGCTGATCATCCCTGCTAAAACAGTAAGCAAGTTAATTCGGGAAAAAAAGGTCGAACAGTTGGAGAGCATGGTCGAACCAACCTTTCGTCCACACGGTCTGATGCAACACTTCATCCGACCATAGCCACCCAATCGACCTCATCTCCACTGGCAGACCCTTTAGAGCGTCAGCAGCCTTCCTCTCCTCAACGTCCAGTGGCTTATCCTCGGTAGGCCCCAAATCAGGGGTGCCCCAACCGGTGCAGAAGCTCGCTTCTCCCTGAAAAACCACAAACACATATTTGTCCTTCCACTTGGGGTTGGAGGTGGGGAGAGCTTTCAACAACTTCCTCCCCCTACGGGACATGATCGTGTACCACCCAGGGGTCTTAAGGGGAGGGATACAGAAGAAGTGGTTGAACATGCGCAGAGATGGCTCGATGCTCTTCGTCATGCACAGAACTATGAAGGCCATCAACATACCAACACCGTTCGACATCAGCTAGCAGATGAAAATGTTCAGGGTACACATGAAATATCGCAGGAAAGGATGCATGAAAAAACGGAGGCCCCGTTTAAAGGTCTTGACATAGACCACCACTTCCCGATCACCGGGACACTGAACCCTCTCATCCCTCCCAGGCAGTCTGATATGATAATCAAGGCAAACATACTTCTTCTGCAGCATGCCAATTTGGCCAGCCTTAACTGTGGTCCTCAATTGCAACAGCAAGTCCGGCTTCATGACCCCTTCCTGATTCTCTGAGACGGCGTCAACCACATTCTTTTCTGCGACAGAGGAAGAAGCCATTTGATTTTAAGAGAATGGAGGAGGTATCCCCCTCCACCTCCACCGGAACCGTCATATATGGGGAAACAGCAACCCTACGATGGGACGCGTGTCGATGATCCAAGGACTAAGGCGTCTGGGATTTTGAATCGACAAGAATCAATGAGGTGGGCGTTCTGGCGCCTAGGACTCGAGTGATATTTTCTCGACTGTCGTGCCCCATTTAATGCGATGTAACGTCACTTGATCCCAACAAATGGATCTTCTAAGGTCGTGCGACATGGGGCCATTGTTGAGTCATTGGGCCGGCACTCGAGGAAGCTCGGTCGACAAGTGACCCTGGCCCACCAGGCCCAATATAGCTACCCGATATCGACTCGGTCAAAGCCCAAAGTAGCCAGTCGACCGTTGGGTCTATTTCGCACAAATGTGGGATTAAAAGCCATCCCAGGAATCTCGCAGATGTGTGTAATGTTTACTCCCATTTATGATGGGAGATCGTGGCCCCATTATGTGATACCGTTACCTCCCAACGTCTCTATGTAGACCCCGACCCCTATAAATAGAGGAGGGGGTTCTATCTTCAAGGTATGAGTGCTAATACATAGAACTCTATCTTCTCACTTCTCCATTTTTATATTCGAGCTTGTGTCGTTAGTCCAGGGACGAACCTCAGTGGGTCGATCTCAGCTACGCCTAGCTTCCTCTCATCCTTAAGTTCCTCACTAACTTAAGCATATGAGGAGATTTGGATCAAAACCCAGATCCGACCCCCCTAACGATTCCATGTGGTGCAGATCGTCGATCGCCATTCAACGCCTAAGGTCGACTTTGAGCTCTCCAACCTCGAGCGACCAAACCGACGACCGTTCTTAGGTCGATCGACCGTCATATCATCCTCTACCTACAACCACCGACCCTGGTTCTTCCAACCAAGGGTCCTACTTCGAAGGCTGACTAGGCTCCAGCTCAGCGCTCCGAGTCTTCGTCAGCTTGACAACTGTACCAGTCAATTTTGGCCTTAATAGTTGTGCACGTCTCCGAGATTCTCGAGCCCACCTTTAATCCCACGTTCGAGTGAGGCAAACCCAACGGTCGACTGGTTGCTTGGCCTTTGACTGAGTCGACATCGGGCTTCTTTGGTGGGCCTGATGGGCCTTCGTTATCGGTCGATCGAGTTGTCTCGAATACCGGTCCAATGACTCAACAATAAGGGAAAGGACCATGTCCTCAATCACCACTCTCTTCAATCCTTCGAATGCTCCCTGGTGCTTTAGGCCCTAGTTCTAAGTCCAATTTCTTCTTCAGCAAGTGCTCAATGGAGCCGCGATAGCCGAATAACATAAAATAAATCTTTGATAGTAGTTTGCTAGCCCAATGAACGACTTTAGCTCTGTCCCCTTGGTAGGAGGTTCCCACTCTTGTATTGCCCGAACCTTCACTTGATCAATCTTGATTTGGCTCATCCCATTGACGTGTCCCAAGAAGACGACTTTCTCATATGACAACGAGCATTTTTCCTTCTTTATGTTCAACTCAGACGGTCGAAGGGCCTCGAACACTTGCCTCAAGTTCTCCCAATGCTCTAGGATGCATTGGCCAAAGATCTTTATGTCATCAAAGTACACAGGGCAAAAAGATCTAAGAAGGGCTCCAGTACTTTGTTCTCTAATGTGCAGAGGTTATTGTAGCATTTGTGAGACCAAAAGGCATTACTAGAAACTCGTAAGATTCATCCCTCGTCACACTTGCCGTCTTTGGTGCATCTCCTTCGGCATTCCACACTTGGTAATATCCCGATCTGAGATCTAGTTTGGTGAAGTACTTGGCTTGCCTCAATCGATCGAACAAATCCGCCACCAAAGAGCTCAGATATTTTTTCTTCACCGTAACTTTATTGAGTGCCTGGTAGTCTATTCTAAACTGAAGAGAATCATTGTCCTTCTTCTGTAAAAGTACTAGTGCACTATATGGAGCCTTCGGTGGTCGGATGTACCCCGTATCCCACTAGTCCTTAGTTACTTCTGAAGTTTCTCTAACTTTGTTGGAGCCATTTGGTAAGGTCCCATCACTGGTGGTTGCACTCTTGGCATCAACTTGATCTTATGATCCACCTCTCTCTTGGGTAGTAGCTTGCTGGGTAACTTTTCGGGAATAATTGGTACTCATCCATGATAGGTTTGATCTCCTTAAGTATCTCCTCATCCTTAGTTGGACCTTCTTTTATCTCCACTGCCGTAATGAAGGTCATCTCATTCCTTCAAACACCCTTGGAGAGTTGAATTATAGATGGCATTTTTCTTAACAAGGTTTTCTCATGAGATGGGAATCGTGCAAGCCTTTCCCTTGAGGAAGCACATTGCTTTGATGTATGGAACCAACACAGCCTTCATCCGGTCCAGGAAATCTAAGCCGATGACCACATCAAAGTCATCCATGTCCACCACCATCATGTCCACTAGCCCAGACCATTCTCCAATTATTACTTGTAATTGCCAAGCTATGCCAACAATGTGAGTATGTTCCGAGTTGACGGCCTTGATGGTATCATTTTATTTGGTCAACGCAAGGTCCAAATGTTCAGCCACCCTACCAAAGATGAAAAAATGAGAAGCACTAGTATCTAGGAGAGATTTTACACCCATCTTGCTGTGATTAGAACTGAGAAGACGTGGTGAGTTCATCCTCATCTCATCGTGTTGCTTTTCATCTTCCTTCTGGATTAGGACATCAAGATTTGCCCTCGTTGGACACTTCCGAGCTTTGTGCAGACCTTCACAAAAGTAGCATCGTAGTTTCTTCATGTGATCCTCCTTGGATCCCTCCAAGGATTTTCCTGTCCATTAGTTCGAGTTAGGTTAGGAGTCTCTAGATGATTTCTCTTTCTCTTCCCCTCCTTTACCAAGCTCTACCTTATTGTCTTTTGGCTTGACAAAGTCCACATTCTTGAACTTGATCAGTGACTCTGTAATTGCTATAGCTTGAGCGAGGATATAGACTCAACGCCTTTGTATTTCCATCTTTACCCATCGTGCGAGGCCATCCATAAAGGTGAAGAGCTATTCCTCCATGCTTATGTCAGGAATATCAAGAAATAGCTCTAAACATTCCTTCACGCAATCTCGAATAGAACCTTTCTTAGTGAGGCGTCGAAGCATACCTTGTGCTTCATTCTCAATATTTTCAGGATAGAATTGCTTCTTGATCTTCGTATTGGACTCCTATAAGTGTTAATGGCACACATTTCCTTTTTTTACATCATAGCATCGCCTACGCCACTACAACATAACAACATTTTGGAGGTATAAAGGGGCCAAAAGAGCTTGGACCCATCGTCCTTCATCTATCTTTCAATATTCCACAAAAACTTATGGAGTTCTTAAGAATTCCGCATAAGACTTCGGTTTTGGAACGTCCATCTTTGGTAAGAAGGGATGGGTGACGACCGCTCCACTTACCCATGACATCTTTTATTGGTTCAATTCACACACTTGAGCCGTTAAGGTTGCATTCATCCGTTCCAAGAGATCATCCCTTTTGTGGAGCATGTCGACAGTTGAGTTCAAGACCGTTTGCATCTCCACCCGAAGCTCGTCCCTCTCAGGCCTGAGCTCCTCGATGCTTTCCTCCATTGGCCTCAAAATGATCCTTCGCCTCAGGCACGTTAGGCTTCACATTGCCAAGCCATGTCTCGAACACTGACATGATGTCCTTGGACTTCCCCTTGCGAGGTGGCCTAATGGTGCACTTTGCCGACATCCTCTTTTCTGAATCGTAAGCTTTGATACCAACTACACGAGTGGATTATTTAACAACTTGACTTCTCCAATCATGTAAGGCACTTAGCTCGCTCTCCCTCTATCAGAGTGGATTAGTCCGCCTTTCCTCGAATTCTTCCACTTACAAGGCACTCAACAACACAAGAGAGCTTTGTAGTGGAGAGCTATTGCATGTACTTGGCTATTGCATGTTAAATCTTGTTGGATACAAATGGCATCCCCTTGCCCCCTTTAATTAGTGAGGCTCCCTTACAATGGATGGTGGATGTTAGGCTTCTAGAGACTTCCTTGATCCACTTGCCTAGTTAGAGTCTTTAGAACATTCTTCATTATTACACACAAAGTTCTCTCATTAAGGAATTCTCATAAATACACAAGAACCTCATAGACACGATATTTACAAGAGTACCATTGGAATCCTCTAAAGAGTGCCATCTCACGTGCCAAGTAAGCACCAACTAAGCAGATGACATGGCGATCATGACTATAGCAGGTTAGTTCCTCAATGAGTCAGACCAACGTGTTTCAAGTTTAGATGTCCAAACCATCTTTAAAAAATTTAGAAAAATTACAGAAAAATTCTAAAAATTCTAAAACTGTTGGATGAAAATGAACTCAAGAGAGAGAGATATATATAATTTCATTGTTCAGAATGAGTAACCATGGCTAAGAGCCATGGTGCTCTATTTATTTATCTCATAGTGGGGAGGCCAAAAGCCTCTAGTAGACCAAGGGTCCCCATTACCCTAAGTAATGGGGGACCTAATGAATGGGTAATGAAGGAGGGGAGGCCAAAGACGTCCCTCATTCATAACACTCCCCCTTACACATTCATCACTTCGGTCTCAGCTACTGAGGCAAGGGGTGGATACTTCTGGATCCAGAGTAAGTGTGTTTGCCTCGTTAAAACCTTAGCCGTGGAAAACCCAGTGGGAAAACCCAACAGCTTAAGGAAAAAGAGTGCAACCCACAGGTTACTCCCCCTGATCCGTACAAGCTTCAGGCTTGCAGGTCTTTCAACTGTCGCATACCAATGTTCTTTACAAGCTTTACAAAAGTACATGTAGGCAATGCCTTAGTAAAAAGATCAGCTAAGTTGTTGCATGACTGGATCTGTCGAACTTCAATCTGCTTGTCGTTCTTCTGCTCGTGCGTCCAAAAAAACTTGGGAGAAATGTGCTTTGTACTGTCGCCTTTGATGTAGCCCTTCTGAAGCTGAGCAATGCACGCGGCGTTCTCTTCGAATAGGGCAGTAGGCTCCAGATCACCGGTCTTCAGGCCAGTGGATTGGAGGATGTGTTGGACGACGGAGCGTAGCCAAAAACATTCTCTGCTCGCTTCATGGATCACGATGAGCTCTGCATGGTTGGAAGATGTAGCAGTATTGGTTTGTTTTACCGATCTCCAGGAGATAGCAGTTCCTCCGTAGGTAAAGACAAAACCAGTCTGTGATTTTGCCATATGCGGATCTGAAAGATAGCCTGCATCGGCATAACCAAGTAACTGGGAGGAGGCACCTCTCTGGTAGTAAAGTCCAAGGTCTACGGAACCCGGGAGGTATCGCAGAAGATGCTTTACTCCATTCCAGTGGCGCTTTGTAGGTGCTGCACTGTGTCTGGCTAGGAGATTGACTGTAAACGCTATATCGGGACGTGTGCAGTTAGCCAGATAGAGAAGTGCACCAATGGCACTTAGGTAGGGTACTTCTGGACCCAGTATCTCCTCCCCCTCTTCCAGAGGCCGGAAGGGGTCCTTTTGTACGTCTAATGATCTCACGACCATAGGGGTACATAAAGGATGACATTTATCCATTTGGAACTTATTTAAAAGCTTCCTGGTATAATTGGATTGATGTAGAAGGATTCCACCTCGTAGGTGTTCAATCTGCAAGCTAAGGCAATACTTCGTTCTGCCTAGGTCTTTCATTTCAAAAGTGTGCTTTAGCCTTGAAGATATCTCATTAATCTCTGCTGGAGAGCCTATGAGATTTAAGTCATCAACGTAAACTGCTGTAATGACGAATCCTTTTCCCGTTCTTTTGATAAAGATGCACGGGCAGACTTCGTTATTAGTGAATCCTTGCTGTGCTAGGAAATCACTTAGTCTGTTATACCACATTTTGCCTGATTGTTTTAGTCCATACAAGGATCTATGTAGTCTAACAGAGAATACGTCCCGAGGTATCTCTTTCATCTCTGTGGGTAAGTTAAACCCATCTGGTAGTTTCATATAGATCTTTTTATCTAAATCGCCATAAAGATATGCAGTCACAACGTCTATGAGCTGCATTTCTAGGCTTGCCAGAGATGATAGGCTTATTAAGAATCTGAATGTATTAGCGTCCATTACCGGGGAGTATGTATCTTCATAATCGATACCCGGTCTTTGGGAAAAACCCTTTGCTACAAGACGCGCCTTGTAGCGGACGATCAGATTTTCTTCATTTCTTTTTCTAATGAAAATCCACTTATATCCCACAGGTCTAACACCTACTGGTGTTTGGACTACAGGTCCAAAGACTTTGCGTTTCGAGAGTGAGTCCAGCTCTACTCTTATCGCCTCGTCCCACTTTGGCCAATCATCTCTGCGTTTACAATCCGCTAG
Source organism: Scilla litardierei (assembly GCA_030789695.1). Taxonomy (NCBI): domain Eukaryota; kingdom Viridiplantae; phylum Streptophyta; class Magnoliopsida; order Asparagales; family Asparagaceae; genus Scilla; species Scilla litardierei. Next base: position 116,421,444 of record CM061130.1, read on the forward strand.
AGAAAGTGGTTCGACGTCATCGTCGTATTCAGCGACGTGAACGGCAATAGTGAACGCAAAATCGTCGACGACGACTATGCTATGTCGGTCCAGTACCTCCCCAGTACGTACAAAGTTTAATGATGTTTCTCCTAATGTTTCCTCTGCGGGGGAAATTAGGAGGGGAGAGGTAGCTGTCCTGAGCTCAGTATCCTGTGGAGGGATAATCTTATTTTCACCAGGAATCTTCCTCTTTCGAGGAACTTTATCTTTTGAACCTGGTGGCCGTCCTCTTTTCAATTGAGGTACATCTATTTCTGCTAGTGGTGGATTGCATCCATTTATAGGGATGTCAATCCTAGCTGGAGTGTTAGCAGCAGGGACGTGTGAACGGACAATCTTCTGGATGTCCGTTAATTTATCCGGCAATTGGTGTACTGTATTCTGGATGTGAAGGATCTTCATGATCTTATCTTCACACAGATTTGTACGTGGATCATAAAGGGACAAAGACTTATTTTCCCAATTAATGGTCTCCGAAGCTTCAGGCTTCTTGGAATGTGTGCCTAGCTTTGGAAAGGTTTTCTCATCGAATTCACAATCAGCAAGATGTGCTTTAAATGCGTCCCCCGTTAGGGATTCTAGGTATCTAATAATCGAGGGTGAATCAAATCCAATATAGATTCCTAGACGACGTTGAGGACCCATTTTGGTCCTCTGAGGTGGTGCTATTGGGACATAGACCGCACAGCCAAATATTCTCAAATGAGATATATCTGGAGTTGAGCCGTATGCTAGTTGCATCGGGGATAATGTATGGCCTCCAGAGGGGCATATCCTGATAAGAGATGCGGCATGCAGAATAGCATGCCCCCAAGCATCCACCGGCAATTGGGATTGCATAAGCAATGGACGTGCAATCCATTGGAGTCTCTTTATAAGAGACTCTGCTAATCCATTCTGGGTGTGAACATGAGCTACTGGATGTTCAACTTCTATACCTGTTGCCTGGCAATAGTCTTCGAAGACTTGAGATGTGAATTCGCCCGCATTATCAAGACGTAGTTTCTTGATATGGTTATCGGGGAAATGAGCACGTAACCTAATTATATGTGCCAACAGCTTTGGAAAAGCTAGGTTACGGGTGGACAAGAGGCACACATAAGACCATTTTGTGGATGCAGCTATTAGTACCATGAAGTACCGAAATGGGTCACTTGCGGGGTGAATAGGCCCGCAAATGTCACCATGTATCCTCTCAAGGAAGCCAGGAGACTCTAAACCCACTTTTAGGGGCGATGGTCTCGTTATTAGTTTCCCCTTGAAACAAGGGGGACACGAAAATTCACCTTTCTGAAGAATCTTCTGGTTCTTCAAATCATGTCCGCGGGATTCAGATAAGATGCATCGCATCAGAATGGATCCAGGGTGACCAAGTCTGTTATGCCATAGTTGAAATGGTGGCATTGGCTGGCACATCTGGTGCTCAGTCATATTGGCTTCGACTGGTTGAATGTATGTTTGGTAGAGACCCAACGGGAGTCCCTTAAATATTTCGCAGATGGTCTTCTGGCCATCTTTACGAAGAGTGACATACAGGTATTCAACCTTATTTTCATCTCTAGTTTCTAAGTGATATCCGTTTAAACGGATGTCCTTGAAGCTTATGAGATTTCTATTTGATCTTGGAGAAAATAGTGCATTTTTGATTTTTAGTCTTGTATTATTTGGGAGCAATAATATTGCGTCACCAGATCCTTCGATTATTTTGGACAGTCCTGAAATTGTCATGACAGGACCGTCATATTTACTTATGCTATTGAAATAGCATTCATCGCGAAGGATAGTGTGCGTCGAGGCACTGTCTACTAGGCGCTCATACTTCATCTATCTAAGCAAAAAACGATAATTTATTGATGGAAATGTAAAATGCATACATTCAAAATAAAAGATCGTCTTTATTAAGCATGCTAGAGATGAAGCTACAATTTATTCTTTGAAAAGCATAAATAAAGATAAGGCTCAATCGAGCAGGTCGTCATTTTCGAAATCCTTCGAAGTGAACTTCGTCGGATTTTCCACATCTGCCATGTTTGTTTCAGGCAGAGGCTTCTGGCTCGCCTGATATAGTTCCTGGAAGTGGCGAGGTGTGCGACAGTTTCTGGACCAATGTCCAGGCATGCCACAACGATGACATTTGTCCTCCCATGTCTTCTTTGGAATTGACACTGTATCAGTGTTCTTACGCGTCCAAGTGAAGTTTTTCTTCCCTTTGTTATTCTTGCGTTGGGGAGGAGCATTGGCTGGTTTCATAGGGGACTTTCCTTTGTTCTTTCTGCCCCTCTTCTTGTTCTTCCACTTCGAGGGGTGAACACTGTGGGCTTCGGGGATAGGAGCTGAGCCTGTCGGGCGCTGGTTATGAGTGGCCAGTAAAAGGTCTCTATTTTGCTCTGCCCTCAGGAGGCAAGAGAGCAGGTCAGAGAACTTCGTGAAATTACGTTCACGATACTGCTGCATGAGGATAGCATCTTTCTTGTGAAACGAGGTAAATGTCTTTTCCAACATGCGGTGCTCCGAGACTTCTTCACCACACAACTTCAGGGGTGAGGTGATGTTGTGAAGTGCTGAGTTGTACTCAGCAACGGACTTGTAGTCCTGTAGTCGGAGGTTCTCCCACTCATAGCTGGCACGCGGGAGTATGACATCAATTTGATGTCTGTAGCGTGCCTCTAATGCTATCCATAACTCCAGAGGGTGCTCTACCGTCAAGTATTCAGCCTTCAGGGTCCGATCTATGTGTCGTCTGATATAGATAATGGCTTTCGCCTTGTCCATGTCAGAGACAGTGGTAGAGGTACTGCTAGCTGAAGGGGCCGCTTCTGGGGCTTTGCTAGCAGATGCATCGGATGCTGCGGGAGCCGATGATTGGGCCACTGCGGGGGCCAGGATGGAGTGCAGGAGCGCCATGGAGCGCAAGTGGAACTTCAGGTCCACTCGCCAGCTCAAGTAATTCTTGCCAGATGCATCGAGCACCTCGAAATCGACGCTTGCCAATTTAGCCATTTTATCTATGCAATTTAAAGATAAGCATGAATTAAAATAAATTCAACAATACATGCATAAAGAAATTAATAAGTAAAAATGCAGGGATTGGCCAGATACCCAAAATAATACACAGTCCAAAGTCCGATTACAGTCCAAAGAAAAGAGAATGAAAAATACAACTTTGGAAACCCCGGGTGGGTCCCTATTTCTGCATCCGTCTTCTTATGCTGTTGCATCGAGCCTTGGCTATTAATACAATTTCCTCACTTACAAATTCTCTCAAAAAAAAGAAAAAGTGCTGGGAATGTAAATAGGTATGCAATGGCCGATCCCGAAAGACACATTTTTACTTATTTTAAACATCCACGCAGTTTATATAAATATGCTACATGCATAAATTAAACAACCACACATATATCTCAAGCACAAAAATATGGAAAAAGTAAACTAGAAAATATAATTATCTCGTAGACCACGTGGAAACGTCATACACCGTTAGGTTAGTTAACTAACGGCAGAACAGTCTCAGGATCTTTGAGATGATTATATTTTAAAAATTCTAGTAAACCATACATAATATGCAAGAGCGATAAATAAATAATAGAATATAGAATTTAATTTTTTTTGATTTTACAAAGTTTTCCCGATTTTGCCAAATTATTTTGATGTGTAGACATGAATTTGATTAAATATAAACATATTTATAGGCCTTGCTAACTACTTGACTTGGGGCTTCGGGCCCAAGTTTATTTATAAGTTTTATGTTAGGCTTATGGGCCTAAAATCCATTCCGCTTAACGCGTGCGCATGCCCCTTCTTTGGTTTATTCATTTAGATCTAGCTTTGGGCTTTGGGCCCAAGCTAATGAAAAAGAATTTTTTCTTTTTATCTTTTGGGCTTGGGTACAAATTTTGACCCAAAAAACCCAAGAGGTTTTCTAGAAAACTGTAACGGCCTGTATTTTTCAAACACTTCAAATACGTACTTAACGTATTTTTATTCTAAATTTTCTTTATAATGGTTAGTTAGGAGTTGTATATCAAAACTGATTTCAAAAATTCTTATAAAAATATTTTAGAGCACTAGACTTATCATATTGTATTTCAGCAATTTCAGATTTCCTCAAATGCCCAAAACATTTCTGTTAAAATTCATCTTCCAAAATTACCGTTTTGATTCGACGAATTTATTTTCTATTCAAACATTTTCAAAACATCTTCAAACTTCTACAGTGGCATCCTATGATCATTAAGGGCCTCCCATATTAATTTCATAAAATTCTGATATCATTTCAGCCTAGAACCCGCACACCCGCTTTCAAAACGTTTTGGCCTAAAACTAGTGTTTCTGTAACTCAAATCCCAAAACGGATCTTGTATTCGCGATCCTCGCGATGATACGAACCCGTGGGTATGTTTTCGTAATTTTTCGGAGTCGTTTGTGAAAACGCGTCTGTATTTCACCGCTTTGCTAATTACAATCACTAATGACCTTTTTACAATTACTTTTAACTATTTACTCTTACCCTAAACCCCCAACCAACTCTTAACCCACCGAAATACTGGTTGGATCTGAAATCATTCAGATCCAACACTCATCTTCCCAATTAAAAATGTTGTCTCCCCTAATTTACAATATTGCCATTACTTAACCCTATTTAAACATCCATCTCCCTTCACAAATAATCACACAGTTAATATCGATCTCTCTCCTCTTTGGCGTTCGGATCAATCCCAAGCCCAGGCAAAACCCCCTACTTCTCTATTATCATACACACAGTATCCTTGCTCACTCTCCATTCTATTTTTTTTCGTTCAAAATAAACTCACACATGCCCTCTCTCTAACTCTGTGAACCCCCCTCACCTCTCGAACCCAGGCTCACAGCAGCCTCGACCCATGATCACGCCATCGCCAGCAGCTCGAGCCTCCGCCGTTCTCCACCCCAACGACCTCCGACGAGCGCCCTTCACCGTCGCAACAACCGCCCACAAGCCGCCATCGCCGCTCGCCTCCGCCCGCTTCGAAGGAACCCCGCCGCCGCTCTCGCCATCGCCTCGCTGCACCCTCTCCGACGCCGAGAGCCCATCAGACACCCCCCGACTGCCGCCGCTCCCTTCCGACGTCGACCGCCACCCACCGCCTCGGAGCTCGCCCCGCCATCGCTCCCGACAGCCCGCAACGATCCCCTCGACCCAGCAGCACCGCCGGAGAACCCCCGCCTTTGACGCACCCCGCCGTCCGCCCTCGCCTGAAGATCCGCCGCTGCTCCCCGCCTTCGCACGCCCTCCGCCCCCGCTGCTCCGACGAGCACGAGCCCTCTGCAGTGATTCGAAGCGAAGGTGATATCGATGGCAAAATTGTAAATACGGAAATAATTTTCGTATTTCGTATTTTAAGTAATTATTAAATAGGGTTAAATGGTTTTAAATCTATAACTTGAAATACAGGACCCAGAAAAATATGGGGATAGCCCTGGAAAATCAGAAACATTATTTCGGACCCAATGGCGCTAGTTTCATCGCAATCAGACGTCTAGTTTTTCCTGAATTAATTTTTAAGCCAAAAGATTAAATACGTATAAATCTTTCTAAAAATCATAACTCGCTGTTTTCACTCACAATATTATGTGATAAAATTATATGTGAAAGTAATCTTTGAAACGGTCATTTTGACTACTTACTCAAGTTATTCCGACTTGTATTGCTCCCGTAAGAAATTACGGAAGATACGCGCTAGTAGAATAAATTGGGGTTTTAAACTAGTTTTGAGTTTCTAAAAATTATAAAAATTACTATAGACTTCAGAAAAATATTCCCTCTTGCAGTAAAACTATTTTTATCATATATAGCCTATATAAAAATTCAGAACACTTTTCATCACCGTTTCAACCAGTTTCGAAAATCAAAACAACCAATTAATTAGATAATAATTAGTGTAGCTAGTAACTAATGACTTCTTGTGTTTGCAGGTACTCCTCCTCGCGCTCTAACTCCATCCTCGTCTTGCTACGACGATCCTGATAGTGTAAGTCACAGTAAATTCTACCCTTAGAAATATAGATAGTGTACTCGTATGAACATAGGACTTGACACCTAGTCTCGAAACAGTTATTGACCTAAACAGATTATTGACATTGCTTGACAGAAAAATTGTAATTGGAAATGTAAGAACAGTAAATGACTCGTAAAACTGCAAGTACGGTAACCTGCACAGACATTGGGTTTTGGGGTACCTTATAATAGTGAGGGTGCGGGAGCGACTAGTCCAGCCTTTGTTGTCACCGTGCGGGTTCTAGCAACCCATCATAGTAGCCGGTGACAACCATCACAGATCACAGATTATTGCATAGTATTCATAGTATTCATAGCATAGTTCACCCGGGTAGCACCCGTGGTAAGAGGTGGCCTCTTGGTTGCTCATTGCACCCCGCATTATAAGTCACGAACTAGGCTAGGCACAATTACTCTCCATATTGCTATTGTCATTGCTATCGTCATGGTTATTGCTATTGTCATTGCTCGGCCAGCTTTACTTTACGTGTCACCCTTGCATGCTTGACATATGTACTTTACTTATCGCACTTGCATGCTTGTCTGTCCCTGCTTTACTTTCCGCACTTGTTTACTATAGACTGCTCCATATTTGTGCACTCCTCTTTTTCTATCGCTAGAATTGTTGTGACTTACCTTCGGTTCCATTTATGGCACCGACAGACGAAGACCTGATCGAGGAGATTGCCCCAGAGTTAGTGGAGCCTACATTGACCCAGAGACGGCAGAGTTTTAGTTACTATTCTGTTGGTGTGTGTGTTGTTCAGTGTATTTCCTTTTTCGCATTTCCTTTCAGTACTTCCTTCATGTATTTGTGAGAGAGAGTGCTGGTTGTTGTTGTACGTTAATTTGGACTGTAATAACCCATGTAAGTTGGTCTGAGTATTGTGATACATCTCTGAGTTGTGGCTATGCTGATTTCACTGGTAAACTGCGGAACCTGCGAATAAACCAAATAAGTAACGGGCCCCCGAGAGCGGGTCGTTACAGTTTTGGCGGCCCACGCAGGTCCGTGCAAAATACCTCGTGAACAGTATAGTGAAACCAGGATGTGTCATATACGATACTCGACTAAGCTGACATTTTTCTTGAATGCAGGTTTGACACTCGAAAGATGGACGGAAACACCTCAGAGAGCCCAATGGAGTTAACCTATCTGGCCTTAATAAAAAGTCGTCAACAAAACCAAAAAAAAAAATCTTGATAGGAATAATTAGTTGTTAATAAGAAAAATCTTTTGTATCGGTGGCACTCGTATGAATGATAATCTTCCTTCAATGGACCATGATATCGGTCAATGTGCTTGGCTAAAGTCTGTTGGATCGACCTAGCTAGACTGGGCATAAGTGATCCTGGCTTAGTCACTTCCCTGACCGTGTCCGCTGGACCGCAAGGACGTGAATCATGATTACGTGACGCCATCGATCATCTTCACTATTAACCTCCCTTTAGCTTGATGACCTTTCGATTGACCTTTCTTTCTAGCTACGGAGAGTAGCGTTCAAATTTTCGATCATCAGAAGTTCGAGTTCGACAACCGAAGCGAATCGATGGACCACACTGCAAGGGACTATCATGAGGGGAAGTCTCAGTCTTCCAACCCTGCTCCAGCCAATGCCCTGCCAGGAATGCACTGCAGCCACTACCGTCTGTTCAGCAACGCCAATCACACCCTTCTCAACAGCAAGTGTACCAGCAGACTCGACGACAGTCGCCACCCCAGAGACGCCAAGCTTATGCCATGACAGTAGAAGAAGCCGAGGCTACGGACCAATTAATCACAGGTACGAGATATCTCACTAAGCTACATACTCTAATATTTAGAAATCGTAAGCTTAGACTCGATTCTCATCACGGTAGGTACCGTCTTAATAGCCGGTAAACCTGCCCTCACACTGTTCGACTCGGAAGCTACACATTGCTTCTTGGCGAGTCGATTTGTCCTAACACATGCCATCTCTGTTCAACCTCTGACTTCCCGTTGGAAGGTCGAGACCGCTGGCAGTTCCCTACCGGTAACCAGCAGATGCCTCCAATGCTCTGTAGTGATTTGTGGACGAGATCTCTTTTGCCGACTTCATGGTGATAGAGATTCCAACCTTTGATGCTGTTCTTGGGATGGACTGGTTGGGAGCATTTCATGCCACCATTGACTATCGTCAAAGGAGGGTAGAATTCGAAATACCCAACCATCCTAAGTTCGAGTTCCTCAACGAAAGCCGATCAGAAGGACCAGTGAAGCAACGAGCCAGACCCGACGCGTAGGCTGTTGCATCGTTACATCCTTCTTGAGCTAGTATTTCTTTTCTAACCCTACTTTCATCTTGTACCCGATTTTTCCATGTGTTTGAATTCTTTCCCGCCTACCACCTTCCCCCCTCATTATTGCCTTTTTTGTCCTTATCCTCTCCTTGAGCCCCGTTCCCCGCCTAACCTACCCTACCGTATCATGACTTTCGGCACCCCCTTTTAAACTTTATGATCTTCATGTTATGTTGTTAAATAAAGCTTGCTACTGGTTTATCACCTCAGGTTCCAAGTTCGAACAGAGGTCATCATCATGATAGCCCTCATTTTCATGTAATGCCATTATCTCGTATTTTGGCTGCTTGAAAAATCGAGATAACTATGCTAATGATACTAGGTTTCGAAACTAGTTACGGAAAGATGGTAATGTCAATAGTATGTAATTAGGTATTCATCTCTTGTTTTCTTGATGCTGTGATATCACATTATATTTCATGCTATTAACAACTTATTTTCCTATGTCGTGGTCGTTCGTCAAGCCTTCCGGTCAATCGTTAAAATTGCTTAGGCAATTATCGATCCTCTTAAATTCCGAGGACGGAATTATTTTAAGGAGAGTAGAATGTAACTGCCTGTATTTTTCAAACACTTCAAATACGTACTTAACGTATTTTTATTCTAAATTTTCTTTATAATGGTTAGTTAGGAGTTGTATATCAAAACTGATTCCAAAAATTCTTATAAAAATATTTTAGAGCACTAGACTTATCATATTGTATTTCAGCAATTTCAGATTTCCTCAAATGCCCAAAACATTTCTGTTAAAATTCATCTTCCAAAATTACCGTTTTGATTCGACGAATTTATTTTCTATTCAAACATTTTCAAAACATCTTCAAACTTCTACAGTGGCATCCTATGATCATTAAGGGCCTCCCATATTAATTTCATAAAATTCTGATATCATTTCAGCCTAGAACCCGCACACCCGCTTTCAAAACGTTTTGGCCTAAAACTAGTGTTTCTGTAACTCAAATCCCAAAACGGATCTTGTATTCGCGATCCTCGCGATGATACGAACCCGTGGGTATGTTTTCGTAATTTTTCGGAGTCGTTTGTGAAAACGCGTCTGTATTTCACCGCTTTGCTAATTACAATCACTAATGACCTTTTTACAATTACTTTTAACTATTTACTCTTACCCTAAACCCCCAACCAACTCTTAACCCACCGAAATACTGGTTGGATCTGAAATCATTCAGATCCAACACTCATCTTCCCAATTAAAAATGTTGTCTCCCCTAATTTACAATATTGCCATTACTTAACCCTATTTAAACATCCATCTCCCTTCACAAATAATCACATAGTTAATATCGATCTCTCTCCTCTTTGGCGTTCGGATCAATCCCAAGCCCAGGCAAAACCCCCTACTTCTCTATTATCATACACACAGTATCCTTGCTCACTCTCCATTCTATTTTTTTTCGTTCAAAACAAACTCACACATGCCCTCTCTCTAACTCTGTGAACCCCCCTCATCTCTCGAACCCAGGCTCACAGCAGCCTCGACCCATGATCACGCCATCGCCAGCAGCTCGAGCCTCCGCCGTTCTCCACCCCAACGACCTCCGACGAGCGCCCTTCACCGTCGCAACAACCGCCCACAAGCCGCCATCGCCGCTCGCCTCCGCCCGCTTCGAAGGAACCCCGCCGCCGCTCTCGCCATCGCCCCGCTGCACCCTCTCCGACGCCGAGAGCCCATCAGACACCCCCCGACTGCCGCCGCTCCCTTCCGACGTCGACCGCCACCCACCGCCTCGGAGCTCGCCCCGCCGTCGCTCCCGACAGCCCGCAGCGATCCCCTCGACCCAGCAGCACCGCCGGAGAACCCCCGCCTTCGACGCACCCCGCCGTCCGCCCTCGCCTGAAGATCCGCCGCTGCTCCCCGCCTTCGTACGCCCTCCGCCCCCGCTGCTCCGACGAGCACGAGCCCTCTGCAGTGATTCGAAGCGAAGGTGATATCGATGGCAAAATTGTAAATACGGAAATAATTTTCGTATTTCGTATTTTAAGTAATTATTAAATAGGGTTAAATGGTTTTAAATCTATAACTTGAAATACAGGACCCAGAAAAATATGGGGATAGCCCTGGAAAATCAGAAACATTATTTCGGACCCAATGGCGCTAGTTTCATCACAATCAGACGTCTAGTTTTTCCAGAATTAATTTTTAAGCCAAAAGATTAAATACATATAAATCTTTCTAAAAATCATAACTCGCTGTTTTCACTCACAATATTATGTGATAAAATTATATGTGAAAGTAATCTTTGAAACGGTCATTTTGACTACTTACTCAAGTTATTCCGACTTGTATTGCTCCCGTAAGAAATTACGGAAGATACGCGCTAGTAGAATAAATTGGGGTTTTAAACTAGTTTTGAGTTTCTAAAAATTATAAAAATTACTATAGACTTCAGAAAAATATTCCCTCTTGCAGTAAAACTATTTTTATCATATATAGCCTATATAAAAATTCAGAACACTTTTCATCACCGTTTCAACCAGTTTCGAAAATCAAAACAACCAATTAATTAGATAATAATTAGTGTAGCTAGTAACTAATGACTTCTTGTGTTTGCAGGTACTCCTCCTCGCGCTCTAACTCCATACTCGTCTTGCTACGACGATCCCGATAGTGTAAGTCACAGTAAATTCTACCCTTAGAAATATAGATAGTGTGCTCGTATGAACATAGGACTTGACACCTAGTCTCGAAACAGTTATTGACCTAAACAGATTATTGACATTGCTTGACAGAAAGATTGTAATTGGAAATGTAAGAACAGTAAATGACTTGTAAAACTGCAAGTACGGTAACCTGCACAGACATTGGGTTTTGGGGTACCTTATAATAGCGAGGGTGCGGGAGCGACTAGTCCAGCCTTTGTTGTCACCGTGCGGGTTCTAGCAACCCATCATAGTAGCCGGTGACAACCATCACAGATCACAGATTATTGCATAGTATTCATAGTATTCATAGCATAGTTCGCCCGGGTAGCACCCGTGGTAAGAGGTGGCCTCTTGGTTGCTCATTGCACCCCGCATTATAAGTCACGAACTAGGCTAGGCACAATTACTCTCCATATTGCTATTGTCATTGCTATCGTCATGGTTATTGCTATTGTCATTGCTCGGTCACCTTTACTTTACGTGTCACCCTTGCATGCTTGACAGATGTACTTTACTTATCGCACTTGTATGCTTGTGTGTCCCTGCTTTACTTTCCGCACTTGTTTACTATAGACTGCTCCATATTTGTGCACTCCTCTTTTTCTATCGCTAGAATTGTTGTGACTTACCTTCGGTTCCATTTATGGCACCGGCAGACGAAGACCTGATCGAAGAGATTGCCCCAGAGTTAGTGGAGCCTACATTGACCCAGAGACGGCAGAGTTTTAGTTACTTTTCTGTTGGTGTGTGTGTTGTTCAGTGTATTTCCTTTTTCGCATTTCCTTTCAGTACTTCCTTCATGTATTTGTGAGAGAGAGTGCTGGTTGTTGTTGTACGTTAATTTGGACTGTAATAACCCATGTAAGTTGGTCTGAGTATTGTGATACATCTCTGAGTTGTGGCTATGCTGATTTCACTGGTAAACTGCGGAACCTGCGAATAAACCAAATAAGTAACGGGCCCCCGAGAGCGGGTCGTTACAAAAACCCTAATCTCTAACTTTTTTTTGTTAGAGATCAGCCGTCATCCTCATCTCGCAGCCATGGCCGGAGTTTGATTGCATCCATTCCCCCCGGAAGGTGGTGAGGCCGCGGGAGACGCCCCCCTCTGCAGGGGGGTGCGGCCGCAGCAAGCGCCCCCTGCAGGGGGGTGGTGATCTGGAGGGCCCCCCGGCAGGGGGGGGGGTGCGGCCGCAGCAAGCGCCCCCCCCCTGGAGGGGGGGTGCCGGTCGGAGAAGGCCCCCCCTGCAGGGGGGTGGCTATCGGGAAGGCCCCCCCTCCCCCGCGGGGGGGGGGGGGGGGGGGGGGGGGGGGGGGGGGGGGGGGGCTGCGGAAGGCGCCCCCCCGGCAGGGGGGTGGCGGGCGAAGAAGGCCCCCCCGGCAGGGGGGTGGCCATCGGGAAGGCCCGGCCCCCCCTCCGGCAGGGGGGGTGGCCATCGGGAAGGCCCCCCGGCAGGGGGGGTGCGGCCGTGGCAAGCGCCCCCCTGCAAGGGGGGTGGCGGGCGGAGAAGGGGCCCCCGGCCGGGGGGGGGGGTGGCCGCGGGGAAAAGGCCCCCCCTCTGCCGGAGGGGGGTGGACAATCCGTTTACTCTTCCCGAAAAGAAATTCATGGCAAAATGAAGAAATTACTTTGTAAAACGAAATTTTTTTTTTCATTTTAATTTTTACTTGTATTTTAACAATGTAAAATTTTTCATGTATAGACCATTGTAATCTACGGGAATAAGAATTTTACCTCTAGATCGATGATCTAGGGACGACCGTAGATTAGAACCGTAGAATAAAAATCCGAGCTCCCGAACGCTTTGAGGATGCCGCAACGCTCCAACGAATCGCCGCAGCAACTATAGATTCCTTGCGCGTAGGGGATGAAATTTTGTTGAAAATTTGTGCTCAAGAGGAGAACACGTGCTGATAACGTGTTGGATGAAAATGAACTCAAGAGAGAGAGAGATAATTTCATTGTTCAGAATGAGTAACCATGGCGAAGAGCCATGGTGCGCTATTTATTTATCTCATAGTGGGGAGGCCAAAAGCCTCTAGCAGACCAAGGGTCCCCATTACCCTAAGTAATGGGGGACCTAATGAATGGGTAATGAAGGAAGGGAGGCCAAAGGCGTCCCTCATTCATAACAAAAACTTGTTTTAAAAATAACTTGATGATTAAAAACCTTTTATCTCAGTTTAGCAAACATATGAACAAGAACTAGGGCCATTACAATTGATCAGCATTTTTGTCAAGCAGCATATTGATTAGTCAATGCAGATTAAAGGAGCATAAGTTTAGCCACTTAATTATTTATTATATATTGAGTTTAGGATGATGTGGGCTTGTAAAGAATAAAGTAACAAACTTTCTTGAACTAGTTGAACTAGTCTTTACAAGCGGGCCTTCCAACTTGCCCTTTTTAAATTAAAAAAAAAACTGGAGGACTCAATAATTAGTCTTGTCAAGGACATGTGCGAAAATACCCAGTCAAGAAACCATGAATATTAATCCCTCTTTTTTTAAATATAAATTCGTTGATCTTTTTAGTAAGTAACTAACCCTCAATTATGTCGACATAAACTAATTTCTTAAATCAGATTGTTTGATCGATTCAATCTCAATGAGGCCAGCCGTTATCTTTAAATTGTCATTTGATACGAAGAAAATCGCAAACAAAATATTATTTTCACCTAAATTAGTGTGAGGATTTTCTTTCTCAGCCGACCGTTTGTAAGCGTACGAGCCATTGCAATTAAAAAACGTAATTGGGGTCAAAAATATCTAGAAGTATTTGGGGACAACCAGAACTTTTCCATGCCACAATACGTAGCTAGTGAAAATCTGCAATTTGAACGAGTCATCGTTTGAGTTCTAACACGGGTTTCACGTGGGTGAAATCTGGGTGCCTTCTGAAATCGGTGCCTAATGAACAAAATCGCGCGGTTCGCGTTAACCCACAGATCCAGCTAGTCGCGGTCTCCATAACAAACCCACGGTGGAAAAGGGCGAACAATTTAATGTACCGGATTCCTTGTGACCTGAATCGGACCACACGCCAAACATGAATATCAACCAATGAAAGGGGGCCACGTCAAAAATTCGGCCAGATTAAGTCAAGTTGCAAGCAAACTCTCATCGCCACTACGATCCAAACCCCAAACTTACGCAATCGTACCCGCCTCTTTTGAATTTATAGTTTACATGACCCACCCAAAAAGACAAACTTGTTACGTGTTCTTCCCTCCAACCAATCGACCCCGTCTCATATCCAACTCCCTCTTATATATTCTCCTTCACACACACACAAATTTCTTCAAACAAACACAACCACGAACACAGAGGAAAAAAAGAAATCATGGGTCCTTTGGTGGTGGCTTCTCAACTGGCGACGGGGTTGGGGGTGCTCGCGGGGGCCGTGCTGGTGAAGTCTGCCATGGACCACCAGGACGGCGGCCCGATGGCCGGAGGATGGCGGGGCTCGCGGTGCGCCACGTGCAACGGGACGGGACGGGTGGCATGCCTTTGCTCCCGGTGGTCCGACGGTGACGTGGGATGCCGCACGTGCGCCGGCTCCGGCCGCACGGCATGCAACAACTGCGGCGGGTCCGGGACCGGCCGGCCGCTGCCCATATCGGTGTCCATGAGGCCTAAAGGACGGCCGCCGCTGTGAGATGAGGGATGGAATTAATTAATTGATTTTTATGTAATGAATGACCGACGGGATTTGTATATTGTTCTTGATTTTGGGATTCTTTTGATCTGATTAAGGCCAAATAAGAAAGTATATAATTATTCAGAAGTGTGAGTAAGCATAAAGAGTAAAATTTTCGGATCAGAAACCAACTGCGATGTTATGATATATACAAAATTCGTAAGGGAGAGATGACCTCGTAGCCTGCCCTAGGCCCTTGGACGATAATCGGAGGCACGGCTCGTAGCCTGTCCCGGATCTCTGACAGGGAAGAGACGATGACCGTAACCTGCCCCAGGCCCTTGGACGATAATCGGAGGCACGACCCTTGTGCGACCTATCGGGGGCGCGGCCTGTAGCCTGCCCCAGGTCTGTGATAGGAAAGGGACGAGGCCCGTAGCCTCTCCCAAGCCCTTGGGCGACCTATCGGGGGGGTGCTGCCCGTAGCTGCCCCAGATCTTTGTTCGTGGCGAGGTAGCTCGTTCTCAATGATCAAGCCGACCTACGTGGAGGTGTTTCGATTTTGGGGAGGAGCTGAAATTCAAATTGAGACAACACAAAATAATTTAGGCCACAGTTTATTGATAATATTTGAGCAAGTGATTGGCGTTCCATGGGTGAGTTAACTCCTCGCCCTCAATTGTCGCCAATATGTAGGTCGTCGGCCCTACAATATCGGTTATTTTATATGGGCCTTCCCACTTTGATGTGAGCTTTCCTCGTCGCATCTCTGAGGACGAGGTCGCCGACCCTGAAGCTCTGCTTCTTTACATGGGAGTTATAGTGCCGGGTCATCCTCTGGCTGTGCTCGATGCGGCTTATCAGAGCCCGGTCACTTACCTCGGCGATGAGCTCAATGTTGATGTCGAGGCCATCTAGATTGGCCTCTGCGTTGAAGTACATGAGCCGGAGGGATTTCTCGTTGACCTCCACCGAAACGACGGCCTCTGCTCCATAGGCGAGCAGGAAGGGGCTCTTACCAGTCGAAGCTTCGTGCTGTAGGACCAAATGATGCCGGGTAGCTCGTCAGGTTGATGTCGAGGCCTTCTAGATTGGCCTCTGCATTGAAGTACATGACCCGGAGGGATTTCTCGCCGACTTCCACCGAAACAACGGCCTCTGCTCCATAGGCGAGCATGAAGGGGCTCTTACCAATCGAAGATTCGTGCTGTAGGACCAAATGATGCCGGGTAGCTCGTCGGGCCAAGATCTGTGGGCGTTGACTGTGAGGGTTTCTATCATAGTACAACTAATTTATATGCAGCGGAAAATAGAAACCTACCAAGATCCATGCGATTCTAATTAATTCGAATAGATTACTAACCTTTCTGACGATCTGAATCTGTCGGACTATAGGTGCTGCGACGATCTGAATCTGTCGGACTATAGGTGCTGCGACGATCTGAATCTGTCGGACTATAGGTGCTGCTCTACGAACGACCACCCTCGATCGGTATCCACACGCGAACGTCACGAACAAGAATTGCGAGGGTGCTAGCTCCTTCTCCGCAACTAGGGTTTCTCTCGCTCTTTGTTTTTCTCAAAAACGGAGGAGATAGATTGAAAACATAAAAACTGAAAATCGTGATTCTATATCTTATATAGAATCCTACGTTAACCCCTTAACAACATCCAGTTAAGCGATGCTATCTTAGGGATAAGAATCACACGTTAACACATTAACGTATTTCAGTTAAGCGACGATATCTTAGGGATAATATCTTAACGAGATACGATATCTGATGGTTAAGATATTTCACCTTATTACGAATTTCAAATCATATTCGAAATCATGTTTAAACTCTATCCTATCCAATTCGTTCTTTGTGTGCGACCCAATAGGCTCATATTAAATTGGCAGTGGGCCTAATCTCATTAGAAGCCTACAAGTCATAATTGGTCTCTAGCAAGACATTTTGACTACCCAATTAATATGAATATCGTTAGTCCGATATTAACCTAACCAATAGAACATGTCATAATCCTTTTGTCACGCGATATCTTATTTGAACATAAGTCATGGGCAGTGTCATACTATATTGTTCAAACATTTAATTTCTCGCTTTCTAAGTAGACTGATAAAATCAAATGACATTCATTTGAGCACGGCCATGCATTTCTCAGTCCTACTTATCGAGGGGCCCATTAGATATCTCTCTCATAGGAGAGGGACAAATTCCATCTTGTTCATTCACTTTCCTCTGCATAATTCACCTCATGTTCAATCATAACCTTTATGATTATCTGATTAAAGATAACGTTTGGTTATGTCAAAACATGATGTTCCTTATGTAGGAATCTGTGATGATCTCAGGTCTAAGGATTCTATGACATAACTATTATGAGATCATTTATGACACTAATCCATGTAATGATCTCATAGCGAGTCTATCCAGTACATGTTCTCCAACAAGTACCTATAGTTTGATTTGTATCACCATACATATAATTATCTCATAATTATCAACCAAACCCATACTAGTTTTAATTCATTATTAAACCTTTAACGATGAATGACTAGGGATACTTAGAATAACAAAAAAGCTATTCAAACATAATTATAAAGAAACATGCAAGCAATAATAATAATAATAGAAACATTTTATTAATGAAAATGACATAACATAAAGGTACAAATATTTGGCCTAGGGCAAAACCACTAACATTGACGACCTTCTTCTTCAGGGGCCCAAGGATGCGTTTGTTCGCCGCTTCCGCCATACCATTGCTTTGTGGATGCGCCACAGAGGCAAAGTGGAGGTTAACGTCCCGGTCCGAGCAGAAGATTCTGAAGTCTGCACAGTCGAACTGCTTCTCGTTGTCCGTCACTATAGAGCGGGGTATCCCAAAGTGGCATATAATGGACATTCATATGAAGTTCTTCATCTCCTTCCAGGTGATGCGCGCTAGTGGCTCCGCCTTGATCCATTTGATGAAGTAGTCAATGGCGATGACGAGATACTTCCTTCCTCCTGACGCAGTTGGGAATGGTCCGAGGATGTCGAGACCCCATTTGGCGAACGGGACTGGGCTGATGATTGGAATCAGGTCGGCCGACGGGACAATGGTATGCTTGTAGAATCTTTGGCACTCCTCGCACCGCTTGACATACTTGGTCCCGTCGTCCAACATGGTCGACCAGTAATAGCCCTGATGGATTGCCTTGTGTGCTATGGTACGGCCACCGTAATGATTCCCACAGAGACCTTCATGTATCTCGTGGATGACCTGCTCAGCTCTGGTGGGCCCCAGGCATTTCAAATAAGGCAAAACATCATACCTCGCGTGACGCTTTCGATAAAGCACACCGTTGAAGATCACGAACGTCAAAGCCCGCCTCTCGATCTTCCTGCATCTAGCCGATCTTCGAGCAAGGCCCCAGTCTCCAAGTAGGCTACGATCGGGCTCATCCATGTCGGCTCCTGGCTGACGCACATCAGCTCGCCTTCTTTAATACTTGGTGTTAGTATGTTCTCGATGTAGATGGCCTTCCTAATCTCGGTTGGAGAAGAAGACACCAACTTTGAGAGTGCGTCGGCCCGGAGATTGTTCGATCGGGGCAGATGCTGGATCTCCGCTCTTTTGAACTTTAGGAGCTCGGCCCAGGTGCACTTTAGATAACGCTTCATCAGGTCCTCTCTAGCTTCGAAGCTGACTTGTATTTATTGGAAGACGAGCCTTGAGTCGCTAATCAACAACCCATTCGGTGCCCCAAACGCTTGGCAAAGCTTCAGCCCATTAAGGGTGGCTTCATATTTCACCACATTATTGGTCGCTAAAAATTGAAGCGGAGTGCATAATCCTGTAAGCTCCCTTTCGGGGGCCTCTATCACGATAACTGCTCCGCTCCCTGAGCCCGTGGCCGATCCATCAACGTGGACAATCCATAGCTCGCCTTTGGATCGGGTGGATGTTGAGGGGGTGTCCTCGACGATGGACTTTTGTTATTTTGCGCTCGGTCGAGCATCCGAAGAAGTTCCATCAAGCTCTTCGACCGTGCATTCTGCCACGAAGGCTGCCAGTGCCTGACCCTTCATCCCCGCCCTAGGCCTATAGATGATGTCGAACTCGCTAAGTTCAACATCGTCTAATTCAACATCCGGCCTGATCTCTCCAACCTCTTCAGATTCTTCTCGAGTGGCGAGTTAGTATAGACCAAGATGGTATGTGTTTGAAGTAGGGTTGGAGCTTTCTCGTCGTCAGGGTGAGGCAGTAAGCGAACTTCTTTATATGGTTGTAGCTGGTCTCTGCCTCCCAGAGCACCCGGCTGGCATCGTAGACCGGTCTCTAGATGCCACCGTCTTCTTTGATTAGGACCAAGATGACGGCTTCCTCGGTGGCGGCGAGATAGAGGCTGAGTCGCTCCCCTTCCTCCGGCTTCACGAGCAGTGTCGGGCTTTGTAGATAAGCTTTCAGCTGCCAAAGGCTTGGACACAGGAGCCATCCCACTTGAACTCCTTCCTCGCACCTTTCTTCATATTAAGGGCCTTCCATAAGACTTTAAAAAACAGGAGGGACCTCTCGATAGACTTTGACAGACATCTCCCTAGTGCGGCAATCCGCCCATTCAACCTTTGTAAGTCTAGATCGTCATCAGTTCGCTCATGTTGATGAGGACGGATATCTTGTCGGGGTTTTTCCTCAATCCCTCGCTTGGTGGTCATAAAGCCGAGGAACTTCCCAGACTGGACGCCGATTATGCACTTGGCCAGGTTGAGCCGTAGGTTGTAGCATCGCACCTTTTGGAAGGTTTCCTCAAGGCCGGCGAGGTGATCCTTGAACTTCTTCGATTTTACCAACATGTCATCAATGTATACTTCGAGATTCCTTTCGACCTGGGGATGGAAGATTTGGTTCATCATCCTTTGGTTGGTCATCTCAGTGTTCGTTAGTCCGAATGGCATCTTTGTGTAGCAGAATATCCCTCGGTTGGTGACGAACGATGTTTTCTCCTCGTCGTGTGTCGCCATTTGGATCTGATTATAGCCAGAAAAGACGTCCATGAAGGTCAGTAGTTCGTACCCGGAGGCATTGTCTACCAAATGGTCGATCCTCGGTAGAGGAAAGCTGTCCTTCGGGCATGCGTTGAGGT
This sequence comes from Scilla litardierei, assembly GCA_030789695.1. NCBI lineage: Eukaryota > Viridiplantae > Streptophyta > Magnoliopsida > Asparagales > Asparagaceae > Scilla > Scilla litardierei. The sequence continues at coordinate 116,441,274 of CM061130.1, forward strand.
CGGTGAAGTCCACGCACATACGCCATTTGCCGCTGGGCTTCTTCACCATCACCACATTGGCGAGCCATTCTAGGTAACTTACTTCTCGGATGAATTCAGCCTCATGGAGCCAATCCACCTCCTCTCCCATGCCCACATCTTTTTGTAATGCCCTACGTAGCTACTGCACAAGTATTAGAGGGGGTGAATAGTACTTTAAAATAATTAAGAAGATAATTCCTAATTATCTTGCAAACTCAACCAACAATGCGGAAATGTAAATATTGACAACAAAGAAATGCAATCGCAAACAGACGATATTAACGGGTTCGGATCCACCCAAGTCTCCCCGACTTGTTCCCGGTGATCTTACGTCCCAAATACCCGGATCCCCTCCGGCTACTTGAGTTAGAAACCTCTAACTCAAATTTGCACTATGAAATACTTGTAGAAAACCTCTACAAGATCAAATCATACACAAATGAAAATGTGACTCCCACAAACCGGGATCACAAACAAACTCTCACAACCGAGAGTAAAACACTTACAATAGCAATGTAAATGAAATAAGAAATGCTTACCACAAAAACCTATGCCTTGAGTAAAACTTACGATTTAGGGCAAAGAGGATTTTGGGGAAGATGAAGGCACCAAACCCTAACTCCAAGATGTTGACAAGCAATGGAGGCCTAGGAAGATGTTGGTGACCTTGGATCAAGCTCTTGGCTTGAATGGCTCACTATCAATGTGAATCTCTCTTTGGAAATAAGAGTGAGAGAGAGATTCTTGAGAAATGAATGAGCTTAGAAATGAGAATTAATGCTTCTCTTTGATTCTCTAAACTTCAATAAATATCAGCCTTGAATGCTATGAAAGCAGCACTTCAAGTATATATAAGATAGAGGAAAGAGAGAGCAAAATTCGTGGCATTTAATGCTCCAACGGCTCTATTCTGAAGCAGACTAGTCGGTCAAAGAAGGATCACTGACCGACTAGTTTCACAACTAGTCGGTCGGTGATTCAACATGAACCGACTAACTGAAGAACAGCCAAAAGAAATAGTTCAGGGAATATAGAACTAGTCGGTCTAAGAAGACTTGCCAACCGACTAGTTTCACAACTAGTCGGTCGGTGAGTGTTCTTTGACCGACTAACAGATAAAATCAAAGTGGCTGAATCTAAAGACAGCTAGTCGGTTTAAGAACAACTTCCAACCAAATAGTTTCTCAACTAGTCGGTCGGTCGTTGTGCTTTGACCGACTAACTGTAAACAGTAAGTTAGGCTGAAAAATGGAAGCTCAACTAGTCTGTTAAGAAGGATTCCTAACCGACTAGTTTCACAACTAGTCGGTCGGTGAACCTTCTTGGACCGACTAACTGTAAACAGTAAAGAGCTGAATTTGAACAAGGCATTCTAGTCGGTTCAAGAAGCATTGCCGACCGACTAGATTGCCATCTAGTCGGTTGGTTCTTCTTCTTGAACCAACTAACATGCACAAGAAGCCGCGATGAGAAGCGCGAAGCTTCGGGAAAGTTTGTATGGGCTTCTAATAAGATCCTAGCTATAAGATATGAGTGTTAAGAAGATTAAAACGTAAGAACTACTCAAGGCTTAACAATCTACTTAACGAAGCTAGAAGACTATAAATAAAACTTGACGAACCGTCTTCAAACGCTTCGATTCGAATCTCTTGACTTCAATAATGGTCCTTGAGCTTCAACGAAGCTTCAAGCACACGATCACGCGCTTTGAGAAGTCTTGAGACGTCGCTTTTGATGTTCATAGAAATTTGACGACGATCTCCATAACTGCTCTCACAAAGAGTTAGTTCACGATATTTATGTTTGTTCATCATCAAAACCAAATCCGGGGAATCAATACTCAACATTATCCCTCTTTTTGGTGATGACAAACCAACATAAATAATAATCAATAATAATGATTCAAATGAAATTTACTTACTCCCCCTGCATTGATGACACGTTAATTCCATATTAAATAATAATCATAAGCCTCAAGCAGACGAGGAAAGTATAAAATGTAAATCCAATTATCGAAATTTAGGATCTAAATCCATTTTTATATCTTAACTCTCCCTGAATCTAACATATCAAATTAGATTCTCGGAAAATTGCTTTAAATTATCATTTAGCTCATCGTCATTATTAATTCTCTCCCCCTTTGGCATTAGCAAAAAAAGTGGGAGTAGAACAACGACAACAACAATGGCTTCAAATAAAAGCACGGGAGTCGTAGAATACGACCACGGTCCAAATGACACCAAAGGAAAATACGAAGTAAATCAAAGCGTGCCAACGAGACCATAATCGATAATCGAAAAATAAAATCATCAAAACTCAAATTAATTTTCGTATTGAGTTATGGAACATACTCTCCAATATCAACATTCTTGGTTAATTTAGTGCATGGAAAACAATTCTATGTTTTCATAGAATTAATTTCTAATTAATCAAGAAATTCGTCGAGCGACGAAGTCAACATCAGAGACAGAAAAAAATAAATAATGTGCACACTGAAGTAAATGTCAACAAGATGTGTGTGTGTGTGTGTGTATATATATATATATGTATGTATAAACATGGATACAACAAAAGTATACATCTGCCAACAATAATATAAACGATCCTCAGATCAGGGCACATCATACAACATATCTCACAGCATACATCGAAGTATCACAAAACATGTATACATCAAAATACATCATATAACATCCAAAAATATCAAAAATCCATAACCACCAACTATCCTACCCCACACTCTCACTACCAAATATATCATCCAATGTGCATAGGGAGAGTCCTCCAATGCAAGCTCAGGAGGCAGAGGGAGGGTCAACAGCAGCAGGCTCTGCAGACGGAGTGGTGGTCTCAGGAACGACCGAAGTGTCAACAGATAGGAGAGTGGCAACGGGAGTGGTCTCGGGAGCACCAACAGACGAAGTATCCACCGGAGGAAGGGTGACAGCAGGTGTGCTCTCGGGATCACCGACAGAAGTAGCAGCAGCACGAGCAGACGTACCCTCAGGGGCACGAGCAGCAGATCCAACAAGCTCCTGGAGCTCATCCTCATCCATTTCCTCATCGTCAGAAACAGACGGAGGAACCTCAATACCAAAATGAGAGCAGATGAGAGCTAGCATCGCCTCAGAACGAGAAACTCGAGACTCCACACGTCTCAGAGAGACGGCAAACTCAGCAAGAGTAGGAGTAGGAGGAGGAGCTGAAGTAGCTGAAGCAGAAGCTGAAGGGGTCGTCTTCTGAACGTGACGAAGTGCCGCAAGAGACTTCTTGACGGCCGTCGCATTCAGAGGAGGACCAATAGGACGCTCATCATCAGGAGGGAGAGGGACCTTGAAGTGACGGAAGACGAGGGTCAAATGGCAGGGATATGGGATGTGAGCTGACTTGGTGGACTTGTGAATGCATTCAAAAGAGTCCATCTTATCAAGAATAATCCTAGCCCAATTGATCTCGCTCCCCATGAAGAGAGCGTAAATCAGCTTAAGGAATGGCTGGGAAGGCAAGCTCGATGAGCCGTACTTCAGAAGGATGCACGACTTCAGGATAAGATTAAGAACCCAGGCATTCGGCTTAAAAGATTTTGATGAAACGCCAATCATGGCGGGAGGGATCACATGGAACATTTCGGCAAGCATCGCCTGGTCAAGATCAGAAATATCGTCGACAGAGATATCGGCAGGAAGAAGGCCAGAAGAGGAGACACCTATCAAATCTCCTAAGATTTTTGCCGTGAGGACAATCGGTGTCCCCAAGACAGTCGTCTCAATGGAATGGGTCTCGTCATACTGACCCCGAACACGATTCGCATAGAAAAGCTTGACAAGACGGGGGTACGGGTGAGGGTTCGACTTGGGGTCATGGCGAAGATAATCGATGAGACCGCTATGGGAAAGAAGATCGACGAGGTGTGGAAAATCGGAGAACTGAACGAAGTGCTCCAATAACAGTGGACAGTGTTCGATACGATTGTATAGCGAGACACATCGGGTCATCGCGACATAACGATATATCGACACCACCAACTGGCATGGGAGCCTTCCCCTTATATGGACGAGTGCTAGATGTCGGACGAGTGCTAGAAGTCAGACGAGTGCTAGATCGAGGAGGAGGAGTAGGAGCCCTATCGATAGGCTCAGACTCAGGGATATACTCGGTGTCAGAATCAGAAGCACCGGGAGGAGTGGGAGCACGGAAAGAGCTGGGCTTGGGCTGAGTAGATCGGGCTTTAGGTTTCGCGGTCGCCGTCCTCTTCTTCTTAAGAGGAGGCGAAGAAGACGATGGATGGGTCGTTTTGGCTCGGCGTTTGGTTTGAGGGGGGGTCCGTAGACTGAGACTCTACGGTCATGGGTGACGGACGCGAGGGTTCGATGGGAATACGTGTCTTCGCCATGATCGAGACGAGACACGCGCAAACAAACTAAAACTCGAAGTCTAGGTCGGAAAAGAACCCTAGAACAAACCCTAAAAACGAGCTGAAAATCGACGAAACCTAGGTCTAAAAGCTGAGAGGGAGTGAGAGAGTTACCCTAGAACGAAGATGGAGGGAGATCGATGGAGAAGATGGCCGGAAAATGACGCAATCGACGGAGGAGATGAAGGGTTTTCGGGGGTTTAGGGGGTCTGAGAAAGATTTCGCACCGATTAGAATAGATTCTAATCGGTGCGTGGCAGTTTAAATCGACTGGGAATGGAAAAGACCAAAGCAGCCCCTGAGCATTTAGTCGGTCACAGTTCAAGCGCTGACCGACTAGATGACGATCTAGTCGGTCGGCCAATGAGCTTGAACCGACTAAGTGCAAACAGTAACTGAAGCCAAATTTAGGGCTTGAGTTAGTCGGTCTGAGTTCATTCACTGACCGACTAGAACTCAATCTAGTCGGTCGGTCAATGAACATGAACCGACTAAGAGAGTCCAAAAATTTGAAATTTAGAAATTTTGAGTTCTCTCCTAATCGCACTTGGACGACACATCGAAATACTCTCATACATCATTATACTACCCCATAAAACATCGAAAATTCTTAAATACGACGTTCATGAATAATTCGAGCATAAATTCCGAAAATTCAACCAAAAATCCAGAAAATTTCAACACATCTAGCATGAGCATATATAAAAAAATTTAATATCATGCAAGATTATTGAAAATATGAATCCTAAAGCTCGGATTCACCCATAATCCCCAATTCTCGACGTAACCGCACAAAGAAGTCCTCCTTGAGTGGTTTCGTGAAAATATCGGCGATTTGCTTTTGGGTTTCAACGTACACTAAAATGATGTCCTTTTTAGCAACATGATCATCTAAAAAATGGTGACGGACATCTATGTGTTTAGAACGGGAATGGTGTACCGGATTCTTAGAGAGACATATTGCACTTTGGTTGTCCACCATGATAGGGAAAGTATCACAGTTTATACCAAAGTCTTTAAGAGTGTGTCTCATCCAAAGAACCTGAGCACACGCAGAACCGTCGACAATATATTCCGCCTCAGTGGTTGAAAGTAATACGGAATTCTGCTTCTTGGAAAACCAAGAGACAAGAGAATTTCCTATAAAATGGCAAGTGCCACTAGTACTTTTCCTGTCGGATTTGCATCCTGCATAATCTGCGTCACTATATGAGATTAACTCATATGTGCTAGACTTTGGATAAAGTAATCCGAAGTCGAGTGTGTAACTTAAATAACGGAAAATACGTTTTACCGCTACTAAGTGAGATTCCTTAGGTTGAGACTGATAACGAGCACATACACATACGGTAAACATAATATCGGGCCTACTAGCAGCAAGATATAATAAGCTACCTATCATACCTCGATATAGACGAATGTCTACATCTTTACCGCCCGAATCATTATCAAGATGTGTAGTCGTGCTCATTGGAGTCTTCTTCCCTGAGGCATTCTCCATTCCAAATCGCTTGAGCAACTCCACAATGTACTTGGTTTGGTGGATGAAGATTGCATCGTTCATTTGGCGAATTTAGAGACCTAAGAAATATTTGAGCTCACCCATGTGGCTCATCTCAAATTGATCCTTCATAACATTAGAAAACTCTTCGCAAAGAGTGAAGTTAGTAGCATCGAAAATGATATCATCAACGTAAATTTGAACTAAAATAATATCATTATTCGAATACTTAACAAATAATGTAGAATCAACTTCACCCATTTTAAAACCCAAATCCAAAAGAAAATTCTTTAGACTGTCATACCAAGCTCGAGGAGCTTGTCTCAACCCGTAAAGAGCTTTCTTAAATTTGAAAACGTGATTTGGAAAATTTTCATTTATAAAACCCGGAGGTTGAGAAACGTAAACTTTCTCAACAACATCTCCGTTTAAAAACGCACTTTTTACATCCATTTGAAAGAGTTTAAAATCTTTATGGCATGCAAAAGATAACAATAATCTAATAGATTCTAATCTAGCTACCGGAGCAAAGGATTCTTCGAAATCTATACCTTCCTCTTGCCGATAGCCTTGAGCAACTAACCGAGCTTTGTTCCGGACGACGATTTGGTTTTCGTCGGTCTTGTTCTTGAAAATCCACTTCGTTCCTATAACGGTGTGGTTCTTCAAAGGCAATGAAACAAGCTCCCAAACCCCATTCCTCTCGAATTGAATGAGTTCCTCCTCCATGGCTAAGATCCAATCACTATCTTCGCATACTTCGTTAATATTCTTTGGCTCAATTGAGGAAGCAAAGGCACAATGAGCGAAGTAGTTGACTTGAGATCTCGTCTTGACACTATCAAGTATGTTGCCAATGACTTACTCATGGGGATGGTCACGAACTGTATGAAGCCGTTTGGGAATTCCCTGATCACTAGGAACATTCTCAAAAGATTCATTAGTAGGGTTAGTATCAATAGAATCAATAGAATTAGAATTACCAATAGAATCACATAAGACATCCATGGAGTCATCATCATTAGTAATTCTAGTAGGGACAAAACCTTCATTAAATGAAACATGAAGAGATTCCTCGATTGTTGAGGTTCGTTTGTTGTATATGCAGTAGGCTTTGCTACAGGAGGAATATCCAACAAATATCCCCTCATCGGATCTTGGATCAAATTTGTCCAAACTACCATACGTGTTTTTAATAAAACATTTTGCACCGAAAACACGAAAATGTTTAACTTGTGGCAATCTACCAAACAATAATTCATAACAAGTTTGTTTGGTGTCGGGCCTCAAAAGTATCCTATTAAACACATAGCAAGCGGTATGTACCGCTTCCGCCCAAAATTGATGGCCAAGTTGGCTATCATCAAGCATAGTGCGAGCACATTCCACTAGCGTCCTATTCTTCCTCTCAACAACACCATTTTGAGGAGGTGCGCGAGGGAAAGAAAAGGTGTGAGTAATACCAACTTCATCACAAAAATTTGAGAAAGACTCATTCTCAAATTCCCCTCCATGATCACTACGAATAGTGACAATGGTGGTTCCAATGAGATTTTGTACTTTCTTAACAAATATTGTGAAGTTTTCAAAAGCATCATTTTTATTACTTAAGGAAAATACCCAAGTAAATCTAGAAAAGTCATCAACGATGACAAGTCCATATCGTGCATTTCCTAATGAAGCAACTCTAGTTGGCCCAAAAAGATCTAGATGTAAAAGCTCTAGAGGCCGCTTAGATGAAATGCTTTTCTTAGGTTTAAAAGACGATTTAGGAAGCTTGCCTCGTTGACATGAGTCACAAAAGCTTTTCTTTTGGAAGAAAAGTTTAGGAAAACATTTAATAGAATTTAACTTGGAAAGCTTAAAAAGTGTTCCAAAGTTCACATGACCAAAACGTCGATGCCATAAGTGTTGTTCACTTGTGTTGGCAATGAGACATTGTTCATGTGATTTTGAAAGATCTAATATATAGATATCCTTATGGCGTGTGCCAGAGAATAATACATCATTAGTATTTTTATTCAAAATATGACACATTCCTTTCGCAAAGCTAACTTTGTAACCTTTGTCACAAAGTTGGCTTATTGAAATAAGATTGTGGTTTAATCCTTTAACAAGGTAAACATCACTTAAGAGTGGTTTAGAAGGATTACCTACTTTACCAACACCAATGATGGTTCCGCTCTCGTTGCCTCCAAAGACGACTCGATTCCCATTTGCAATGGGCACCACTCTGGAGAGCAATTGAGCATCACCCGTCATGTGTTTTGAACACCCGCTATCGAGTATCCAATTATTCTTGGAGCTAAATTTGGATTTGTTGCTCCGTTTCTTTTTCTTGAGTACCTAAAGATAGAAATATCATTCCATGGTACCCAAGGTCATTGGGTCCTAAAAGATTAGACCTTTGGAAGCCAAGTCCAATTGGACTTAGACTTCCCCATATAATCATCATTATGCACTACATTCATGAAATAAGAATTCATGTAAGCTTGTTTTTCATGCATATTGGTGTTCTTCGGACCCCAAATAGTGAATATTTTGGGAGCTCTATTCCTATTGGGAGCTTACATACGTTGTTGATTTCTACGTGATGCATGTCGTGGATATGCATATGGCACATGATGAAATGGTGGTGGAATCATATGATATGGTGCATGATGGTAATCATTCATATAATAATGTGGATGAACATATGCATGTGGAGGAACACGTGCGTGAGGGTGTCTCACTTGGTGTGCACGTGCCCGTGGACGTGGTGCATAAAAATCATCATACTTGTGAACCGGTGGAGTAGGATGTGTGTTCCTACGTGGCATATTATTGGTGTACATAAATGCATGACCCTTCTTTGGAGGTCCACCCAAAGTGGGTTTCTTTCCAAAAGAGGGTGTGTACGAAGTGGAAGCACCATTGGTAGATGAACTACCAATAGAGTGTTTACTCCCACTCGTTGAGGCATCGGAAGTTGGCCTAACAAAGGTAGTAGACGATTTGGATGAATTTCCCATCTTATACCCCCAAGCCAATGTGGTGATTGGCCGGAAGTAAGTCATTTAGGATTTTATCCAAATGATCCTTACCCTTATTGAATTTATTAATTCGGCCTAATGTGCACTCATACTTCTCGGTGAGAGAACGCATAGAAGCATCCAAAGTGGACACTTACAATGTGAGCACATAAACACGAGATTTGAGATTCTCATTCTAATACTCAAGGTTGACTTTTGAGAAGTCAAATCCGCTATCTTGTGTTCCTCCGAATCCTCAATATGAACATGCTCAAGTTGAGATTTGAGATTTACAATCTCATTTCTCAAGTCTTCAACAACGGTGTCGTTGTTGATGACGATAGACTTAGGCGAGGTTTGTAGACTAGTTAGCTCATCTTTAGTCTTAGTATATCTATTTACTAATTTAGAATACTTAGACCATATTTGCTCGTTAGCTAATCTAAGGTCATCCATAGTTACCTCATCGCCTTCGTCCTCGCTATCATTGGAGGAAGACTCTTGATCATGTTCCTCTCTAGCCATGAAGCACATGTGTGCTTGCTCCACTTGGTCATCATCCGACTCTCCACTTGAGGAGTCCTCGTCTGAGTCGGTGAATGTCCCGACAAGCCCTTTCTTGTACTTCTTTGACTTGTCGAACTTGGGCGCCTTCCATTTCTCCTTGTGTTTGTTTTGAGGACAATCCGTTTTCATGTGTCCTGGCTTGTTGCATTTGAAACACAAAGGAGTGGAGGCGTTAGAAGAACTAAATTTTGAGTTGTTCTTGAAATTACCTTTCCAGAAGAATCGGTTGAACTTCTTTGCCATGAGGGCAATGGATTCTAAGTCCAACTCTTCTTCCAATTCTTCATCATCGGTAGATGTAGATGTAGATGGAGTGGCCTTGAACGTAATCGCCTTTTTCTTTAGCTCGTCTTGCTTCAAATAAGACTTCATCTTGTCCTGTAACTTTAGTTTGCTATCCTTGCGTACCTCATAAGACATCAAGGTACCCATTAGTTGGATAACAGTATATTTACTCATATCATTACCTTCCTCGATTGCGAAGGTACGTTTTTCCCAACACGAAGGAAGTCCGTCAATGATCTTTGAGACTTTCTCCTTTTGGGTGTAGGTCTTTCCAAGAGCCTCCAACTCGTTGGCGATGTCGATGAAGCGAGCATAGTACTCCTTCATCTTCTCACCCTGTTGCATATGAAATAACTCGTAATCTTTATTTACAACTACGAGTTTAGAGTCTCTTACCCTACTCGTTCCTTCATGCAAGATGAGGAGGGAGTTCTAGATTTGATATGCACTCTTACATGTGCATATCTTGTTGAAGTCCTCGGGCTCCAAAGCACATTGCAAGGCATTCATTGCCTTGGCATTGCTTACCTCCGCGGCGACCTCCGCGGTAGTCCACTTTGCGAAATCTTCTTCTTCGGGCTCGACGTACTCCGTCAACGTGGCTCTCCACAATGAAGCGCTCCGGAGGAAAGTTTCCATCCGGCATTTCCAGTACCCATAGTTGGTACTGTTGAAAAAAGGAGGCCTAGTCGAGAAGTGTCCTTCCATCACCGAAGAAGCTCCTTCACGGTTCCTGAAGGTGCTGTAGTCTGAAGGTGGACGTACGGTTTTGTTGTCGTTGGAAGACATAGCTAGGTACTTGGCTCTGATACCAAATATAATGCCCAACGTAGCTACTGCACAAGTACTAGGTGGTGAATAGTACTTTAAAATAATTAAGAAGATAATTCCTAATTATCTTGCAAACTCAACCAACAATGTGGAAATGTAAATATTGACAACAAAGAAATGCAATCGTAAACAGACGATATAACGGGTTCGGATCCACCCAAGTCTCCCCGACTTGTTTTCGGTGATCCTACGTCCCAAATACCCGGATCCCCTCCGGCTACTTTAGTTAGAAACCTCTAACTGAAATTTGCACTATGAAATATTTGTAGAAAACCTCTACAAGATCAAATCATACACAAATGAAAATGTGACTCCCACAAACCGGGATCACAAACAAACTCTCACAACCGAGAGTAAAACACTTACAATAGCAATGTAAATGAAATAATAAATGCTTACCACAAAAACCTATGCCTTGAGTAAAACTTACGATTTAGGGCAAAGAGGATTTTGGGAAAGATGAAGGCACCAAACCCTAACTCCAAGATGTTGACAAGCAATGGAGGCCTAGGAAGATGTTGGTGACCTTGGATCAAGCTCTTGGCTTGAATGGCTCACTATCAATGTGAATCTCTCTTTGGAAATAAGAGTGAGAGAGAGATTCTTGCGAAATGAATGAGCTTGGAAATGAGAATTAATGCTTCTCTTTGATTCTCTAAACTTCAATAAATATCAGCCTTGAATGCTATGAAAGAAACCCTTTAAGTATATATAGGATAGAGGAAAGAGAGAGCAAAATTCGTGGCATTTAATGCTCCAACGGCTCTATTCTGAAACAGACTAGTCGGTCAAAGAAGGATCACAGACCGACTAGTTTCACAACTAGTCGGTCGGTGATAACATGAACCGACTAACTGAAGAACAGCCAAAAGAAATAGTTCAGGGAATATAGAACTAGCCGGTCTAAGAAGACTTGCCAACCGACTAGTTTCACAACTAGTCGGTCGACGAGTGTTCTTTGACCGACTAACAGATGAAATCAAAGTGGTTGAATCCAAAAACAGCTAGTCGGTTTAAGAACAACTTCCAACCGACTAATTTCTCAACTAGTCGGTCGGTCGTTGTGCTTTGACCGACTAACTGTAAACAGTAAGTTAGGCTGAAAAATGGAAGCTCAACTAGTCGGTCTAAGAAGGATTCCTAACCGAATAGTTTCACAACTAGTCGGTCGGTGAACCTTCTTGGACCGACTAACTGTAAACAGTAAAGAGCTGAATTTGAACAAGACATTCTAGTCGGTTCAAGAAGCATTGCCGACCGACTAGATTGCCATCTAGTCGGTTGGTTCTTCTTCTTGAACCAACTAACATGCACAAAAAGCCGCGATGAGAAGCGTGAAGCTTCAGGAAAGTTTGTATGGGCTTCTAATAAGATCCTAGCTCTAAGATATGCGTGTTAAGAAGATTAAAACGTAAGACCTACTCAAGGCTTAACAATCTACTTAACGAAGCTAGAAGACTATAAATAAAACTTGACGAACCGTCTTCAAACGCTTTGATTCGAATCTCTTGACTTCAATAATGGTCCTTGAGCTTCAACGAAGCTTCAAGCATACGATCACGCGCTTTGAGAAGTCTCGAGACGTCGCTTTTGATGTTCAAAGAAATTTGGCGACGATCTCCATAACTGCGCTCACAAAGAGTTAGTTCATGTTATTTATATTTGTTCATCATCAAAACCAAATCCGGGGAATCAATACTCAACACTTTTCTCCTCCCATGCTCCGCTTCTTCTGCCTGATGGGGCGAGTATCTGGATCTACATGTAGCTCCTGGGCGATCACTGTTGGGTCGACTCCTGGATGTTTACAGGCATCCATGCAAAGATATATGCATTCGCCCTAAGGAGGTCTGCAAGCCCCGCCCTCAGCTCGGTGGACAGCTTTGTGCATATAGACACGATCTTGCCATCTTCCTTTACCACTGGCACCTCCTCCATGTCCTCCACTGGAGCTGGCCGTCGATCAACAAAATCCTTCCGATCGTCAAAGAGATCGATCGGTAGGGTATGCTCAGTCCTTTTGTGTTTGGTGGAGCCGATGTAGCAGCTTTGGGAGAGCTTCTGGCATCCTCGCATCTGTCCAACTCCCTGCGGAGTCTGGAACATCACCATCTGATACAACATCGAGGGGAGAGCTTCAATGGTGGTCATGTAGGGCCACCCAATAAGGTCGTTGTATGCCAAATCAATGTCGACGACAACAACCTCCATCATCCAAGTCACGACCTTCGGTTTCTCCTCCAGGGTCACAGGCAAGGTTAACACTCCAACAATGGGAACCGAATGGCCTTCCCTCCTAGAGTTAAGAGTCAATACGTGGCTAGACCGAGGACCTCGGTAATCACATAGGGACCCTCCCATTTGGCGACGAGCTTCCCTTTGCGTGCGATTTCTAGGTTGAAGATCATTTTCCTCAAGACCAGATCTCCTTGGTGGAAGCCCATCCCTTTGACCCGGGAGGTGTAATAGCTTGTCAGACAACTGAGGCCAGAGCTTGGTCACGCCGCTCGTCTATAAGCTCCAGATTGATCTCTAGGCCCTTCGAGTTCCTTTCTTCGTTAAAGTGCCAGAGGTAGAGTGATTCCTCGCCCACCTCAACAGGCACGACCGCCTCGGCCCCATACGCAAGCATGAAGGGTGTCTCCCCTGTGGCCTCTTTGTGTGTTGTTCGGTAGGACCAGATTATCCTAGGAAGCTCTTCTGACCAGTCTCCCTATGCTTCCCCTACTTTCTTGCGAAGCAGTTCAAGGATGCACTTGTTGGCAGCCTCGGCCATCACATTGGTCTAGGGGTGGGCCACGGAGGCAAACATGAGCTTGATCTTCCATTTCGTGCAGAATTCTCTGAACCCCACACAATCAAATTTTTTCTCGTTGTCTGTGACGATGGACCAAGGGATTCCGAACCTGGAAATGATGGATTTTCATACGAATCTTTTCGACTTTTTCCTGGTGATGGTGGCAAAAGGTTCAGCCTTGATCCACTTGGTGAAGTAGTCCACTGCCACAATCCGCTGCTTCCTCTGCCCCTTCTCAGAAGCAAAAGGGCCGAGGATATCTGTAACGACCAGTTTTTATGATACGTTTTATTCGTATTCTCTTTTGTCGCATGTCTCTTCCATACCCGTAATTATTACGTATTTGTCGTTATACGTAATTATACCGTGTATCCGTACCAGCTATAAACCTTAATACGTATTAACTATACTTATTTTAAAAATCTACTATGATATATTTCACTAAGTAATTAATCTAAATTTCAAACTTCAAACTTTTTAAATTCAAATATTTTCGAAAAACCTTCCTAATTAAATCCTATGAAAACTTATAACTAATTTGGTATCATTAACCCCAAATTTCCTCCTCTATTAATGTTTTCATTTCAAAATTTCCTATTTTGAATAAACCCTAACCCTTCAAACCCCAAGCCGCACACTTTTACACACTCACTCACACATGCCACTAGACCATACATACCCCTATTATATTTAAAACCCTATCAAAGCTAAACAAAATTAGAGAGACAACCTAGGGCTATTGAACCCAGCCCCCCTGAACTGCCACCACAATCTCCAGCGGCCGCCAGGCCTCTCCAGCGACCAAGACCCCCCGCTGCCCTCTTCTCTGGGCGATACAACCCTCCTCGACTAGATCTGCCGCCCCTCAGCCCGCCTGCAGATTCCCTCGCCGCCGCGACGAGTATTCAGTCCATAGACGCTATAGACACCGTTCAGATCTGTCGCTACCCCTCACCGCATCGTCGCTGCCCCTTTCGCTGCGTAAACGGTTAGTAAACCTATCACTAATCTTTAACCCACATCGTAGTGTAGAAAAGCCTAATAAAAACGGATTATTAGACGTCGTAAGGATCGTTTAATGTTTCGATATGTTGAAAAAAACCTAACTCGATTGTATGTCTAATCAAACCAGTGAACCGATCTCACCATAGCATAGTACTCGTCGAGACGAACCCAACGACACCAAGAACGCGGAAAACAGGCAAGTGTACAATTTATTGTGAATTATTGAAGTTGGATGCTTTAATAGTCATTTTTATTTAAAGCTGTATAATTCGAAATCTACACGTGAAGTGACACATGAAAATAATACCATGATGTTCTAGCCTTAAAATGTGATGCATCGACATATAACTTGATATGTTTTAGTTTTAAATATTGGCAAAGAAAATCATTGTCTGTAGCATGTTCATTAAATCAACATGTTCAACATTCCTTTTAATTATTGTAAATATTGTTCAACATTCTATTTAATTATTGTAAATATCGTACAAAAATAAATATTGACATTGTTAAATTGGTGCATACCTGATCACTCCATATTTTACACCTTTTTCTGCATGTTTGCATGCCATTCTGATCGCTCGAATCGCGTTTTTCACGATTTTTCGGCAATATTGCGATGCTTTTCACGATTTCTTGTTTTTGTCGAATTTCAGGAGATTTCGAGCGATTTGGAGTGATTCTGAGATGCACCCACTCCGGAGTGTCACCCGTGACTCTTTCGAGGGGAATTTTGCTATTGGAGAGGAGTGGAAGAAGAAAGAACGTCGTAGGAGCGACGAGGGAGCAAAAATACGAAGATTGGGCATTTTCAGCATATCACTCGACCGAGTGAAGGAGTCACTCGGCCGACCATCGAGAGCCCGCTCGGCCGGCCAGATCGGACACGCAGCAGATTGAATATCAGCGTGCACTCGGCCGAGCATCACCAGACCACTCGGCCGAACACAGAGACACCACTCGCCCGAGTGGCATCAAGATGACGGCAAGCAAAAATCCCAGACTTACTGTAATCCGTCAGTCAGCTCCCGAGTTCCGACTCGACCGAGTGAAGAAGTCCCCTCGGTCGAAGCAAAGAAAGTCACTCGGCCGAGTGACTCCCGAGGAGCCGACCCCCAAAAGTCTGAAGTTACTGGAATCCGTCAGGGTTTCTCACTCGGCCGAATGACATGTGTCACTCGGCCGAGTAAGCCGCGCTGCCTGTAGCGTAAATTGCGATTTTCAGGCTGCGCATGGGCAATTTTGTCACAGTTTTTTGGGCGATTTTGGGGGGTATTTAACCCCAGTTTTTAACCTAGTTTAGAGAGCTTTTTCAGAACTTTTTGCAGCCTTTTTAAGATTACTTTTTAGGAGATTAGATTTAGTTCTTTTGGGAGAGAGAAAAGTGTTATTTTGTTGGATGCTATTGAATCTTCATTGGTTTGTCTCTCTCTCTCTCTCTCTATCAAAAACCTCATTTTTATTGATATATTGAATATTGCAATGAATTCTATTGATTTTATTATTGAATTTCCATTGAATTGCATTATGAATTGTGAGTAGTTTTATCATCTTAGGGCGTAGGGATGAACCCTACGAACCCTATTTCTAATTTGTGATGAATTGGTGAAATCATTGCTAGAATTGATTAGGGTTAGGTTGGGATTGATTTAATACGAATAGCTAGGGATTCATACCGGTTGGGATTTGCAAGAGATTGGATCCCAACTCGATAGGAAGCCCTAGAAATTCGAATTGGGTTGCAATTGGATTTCTCCGGAATCGGTTTGCAAGAGATTGGACCGAAACTAGGGTTTTCGATTGCAATTCTATACCAATACCCGTTTGCAAGAGATTTGACGGGTAGGAACTATCCCAACCTAGGTCGTAGCTCGAGTTTGCACGAGAGTGGGCTCGAGATACGATTGAACGATGATGTTGTTCTTCACGCTAGCTTGCCTAGGTTAGGGTTTGCAAGAGATTGGACCATACCCTAGGTTTGCTATAGACCGACAATAGCGAGAGAGCGTGAGCTTGGTTCTACATTTAGTTGCAACTAGTTCACCTGAATTGCAAGTCTAGCAATTGTGAAACCTACGAATCACAATGACGAGATACAGTTTGTAGCGGGGATTCCCTACCCCTAGGCGTTTTTATTAATTTGATATTTCCTTTATACAATTAAACGACTGTGACCGCTTTGTTGCGAACATTTCTCAACTGTTCTTATAGCCAGGTGAATTGAAGAAGACACTGTCATTTGCCCTCCTCGTGTTCGATACCCGCTCACCGCTACACCGTGCGCTTGCGGTAAGACTAGCGAGTCGCTCGCCCCGGTCGCGTGTGCACACTTCCGGGGCGTCGATCAAGTTTTTGGCGCCGTTGCCGGGGAGTGTTTTTGACGGAGTTCAATTTGGATCACCCGGTTATTTTTCAATTTCTTTATTTATTTCTTCATTCTTTTCTAACTCTGTTTACAGCCCTATTTTGCACGTTCTCCCGAAATTTTCCACAAGATCTTAACAGGTAAAATGGGGGATGCAATACCGATGCCTGAGTCTGGCCAGGGAGATGATGAATCCTTTGCGGAGCTCCTTAAGGAACTTGTTGATGAGGTCCACGCTACCGGAGCTTTTGCTATTAATATCGAGGACCCCGTCGAACAATTGTTCGCTAGCTTTGTGATGGATCAAATCTCCCCGGATGGGACTATTGGGGGCGATATCAGAGTTGATGTGAGGTACGACAAGCCATATTTTGAAGGCAGTAGAACATACGTCGAAGAGTACTACACTCCCGAGGAATCCTTCGAGCAAACCGATATTCATGGAGTTACACTCTATGACCCCCACTCTTGCATTTATGAATCTGCTGACATATTTCTTGATCTCAGGAATGAACAAGAGCAAAGTGGTGGTCCTATCGATGCTAGCACAGAATTGGAGAGCGTCTATTCCGATGCACCGTCCTCACTGAGAAGTGAATCTGAGTCTCCACACGAGGGCACACCGCCCGAACAAGAACTAAACTCAGATATATATGAAGAAGCCGAACTCTCACAAGCAGAAGAAGTGGAGAGTACAACATCCTTTGAGGTAGCGCTTAAATAACTACTGCCGAATCTAAGGTATGCTTTCTTGGGTAGTAAATTGACCTTTCCGGTGATTGTTAATGCCCACCTCGGTCATGATCAACTTGAAAAACTATTAGAGGTCCTTAGGGACCACAAGGATGTCCTTGGCTACACTATCTCGGATCTTAAGGGAATAAGACCTAGGCTATGCACGCATAGGATCCACTTGGAAAACACTAAAGCCACTTCTATTGAGCCTCAAAGGCGGTTGAACCCAAATATGAAGGAGGTAGTCAAAAAGGAAATCCTTAAATTGCTTGAGGCCGGCATTATTTACCCTATCTCTGACAGTAGATGGGTTAGCCCCGTTCACGTTGTCCCCAAAATAGGGGGGATGACTGTTATAAAAAATGAAAAAGGAGAACCCATCTCTACACGCACTGTCACGGGATGGCGGATGTGCATTGATTACAGAAAACTAAATAAAGCCACCCGAAAAGACCATTACCCACTACCCTTCATAGATCAAATGGTTGAACGGCTTGCTAAACATAAATACTTTTGCTACTTGGATGGGTATTCGGGGTTTTTCCAAATCCCTTTGCATGAAGATAACCAAGAAAAGACTACTTTTACTTGGCCATATGGCACTTACGCCTACCGTAGAATGCCCTTTGGTCCTTGTAATGCACCCGCCACCTTTCAGAGGTGCATGACCTCCATCTTTTCCGACTATATTGAAAATATTATGGAAGTTTTCATGGATGATTTCTCAGTTTATGGAAGTGAGTTTGATTCTTGTTTGGCTAATCTTACCAAAGTTCTTAAAAGATGTCAACAGAATAATCTTACTCTTAATTGGGAGAAATGTCACTTCATGGTCACCGAAGGGATAGTGCTTGGGCACCTTGTCTCCTCAAGAGGGATTGAGGTTGATAAGGCGAAGATTGAGGTAATCGAGAAACTCCCTCCTCCTATTAATGTTAAGGGCATTAGGGGCTTTCTTGGTCATGCGGGGTTTTACCGCCGTTTTATCAAGGATTTCGTCTTGATTGCCCGACCTCTTACCTCCTTGCTTGCTAAAGATGCCCCGTTTGTTTTTTCAGGTGAATGCTTGCAAGCGTTCAATACATTGAAGGAAGCACTAATTTCTGCACCCATCATACAACCACCGGATTGGAGCCTTCCCTTTGAGCTCAAGTGTGATGCAAGTGACCAAGCCATTGGGGCGGTATTGGGACAAAGGAAATACAGAAAGCTTCATGCAATATTCTATGCAAGCAAAACGTTGGATGTCGCACAGAAAAATTATACAACTACGGAGAAAGAGCTTCTAGCGGTCGTTTATTCCATTGAAAAGTTCCGCTCCTACCTCCATGGATCCAAGGTAATTGTCCACACCGACCATGCGGCATTGAAGTATCTTCTAAACAAGAAAGAGGCCAAACCTAGGTTCATTAGGTGGATACTTCTATTGCAAGAGTTTGATTTGGAAATCAGAGATAAGAAGGGTATGGACAATGTTGTGGCGGATCATTTGTCTAGGCTTATTCGTGACAAGGAGGACGAGAGCTTGCCCATCGATGACACCTTTGTTGATGAGAGGTTATAAGCCATAAGGCCCGGGGAAGTCCCTTGGTATGCGGACTTTGACAATTACTTGGCTTGTGGGATTAAACCATGCGGGATGCCCACACAACAAAAGTGGAGATTTATGCATGAAGTCCGTAGCTATTTCTGGGAAGATCCGTATCTCTTTAAGATATGCAAGGATGGGGTTATCCGGAGATGTATTTCTAAGGAGGAGGCTACCTCCATCATCTTGCATTGCCATGGTATGCCATGCGGGGGACATCACGCCGCTTCCAAGACTACAGCTAAGATATTGCAGAGTGGATTCTTTTGGCCAACCGTGTTCAGAGACACGCACGACTTCGTCAAGGGGTGCGATACATGCCAACGGACCGGGAATATTTCCAAACGAAACGAGATGCCAATGAGGCCCATTCTAGAGATTGAGCTCTTTGATTGTTGGGGAGTGGACTTCATGGGACCATTTCCATCAAGCAAGGGTAACAAGTATATCTTATTGGCCGTGGACTACGTCTCCAAGTGGGTAGAAGCCATCGCCACCCCTACCAATGATGCGAGGGTTGTCTCCAAGTTTTTCAAGCAGAATATTTTCCCACGCTTTGGGGTGCCTCATACTTTGATAAGTGACGGGGGAAGCCACTTTACAGAAAACAAATTTGAAGCCATGTTGAAAAAGTATGGGGTAAACCATAGAATTGGCATGGCCTACCACCCTCAGACGAGCGGACAAGTGGAAGTATCGAATAGAGAAATCAAGCAAATTCTTGAAAAGACCGTAGATCGATCTAGAAAAGATTGGTCCATGAAGTTAAACGATGCTCTTTGGGCATATCGCACGGCCTTCCGCACTCCCATTGGCACCACGCCATTCCGACTTGTTTATGGGAAAGCTTGTCACTTGCCGGTAGAGTTGGGGCACCGCGCGTATTGGGCCATCAAGAACCTCAATTATGACTATAAGAGTGCGACGGTGAGGCGGCTCCTAGATATCAATGAGCTTGACGAAATTAGAAGAGATGCCTACGAGAGCTCAAGAATTTACAAAGAAAGGACCAAGATTCTCCACGACGCCCGCATAACTGTCACGGACTTCAAGGTCGGAGACAAAGTCTTGCTATATAATTCCCGACTCCGACTATTCCCCGGGAAGTTGAGGTCACGGTGGTCCGGACCTTTCACCATCAATCACATACAACCGGGAGGAGCTTTTGAATTGGAAGGGAAAGACGGAGCCACGTTCAAGGTGAATGGACAACGACTCAAGCATTATTCCGAAGGAGTCCCTACGGGTGAAGTAAATAGAATATATCTACTCAAGGGACGGCCGGATGACCTTTCATACATCCTTGATGAGGTTATAGAAGAGGCTATCCCCTACTCCATCGGTGCACTCCATGATGACGGCTTTGAAGAAAGCCAAGACTTGAGCGAAGAAGAGACATTGGAGGACTCTCCCAAAATTCCCATGGTGAATGATGATGGCGACACTGATGTCGCGAGAATACGGGAGCTTTGCAAGCTCTCGACATTGAAGAATCCGAAGAAAGCTCCACCGATTCAAAGATCGGTGTCACCGGCGAAGTCAAGGACCGGAACTAGCTCAAGCTTGGGAGAGCCATCCCCCAACATTGCTCATGATGAAGGGACGCTGAGGAAGGCCACACACCACCACGATCCAAATCCGAGCGGTCTTCCCGGTAAGTTCGACGGGTGCATCTCATATGCACCCAACATCCCGCGCTAAATTGAATATCCAAAGGGGTCGAGCTCAAGACCTTAAACGAGCGCTTGTCGGGAGGCAACCCGATGGTTTTTGCATTATTTTTATTTGGTTTTTATTTTTATTTTAGACTTTATTTGTGTTTTGAGTCTTTTTGCCCATAAAAACCGTGACAACGGGTCTTAATTCTTATGACATGAAAGGAGAAAAGGAGATCTCTCATAGGGAGGAAGATAGAGGCAAGGAAGAGCGCTCCAGGAATGCGATCGAGGCTTAGAAAGAGGAAGGAACCAATTGGAGGAAGAAAAACAGAGAGTAGAGCGAAAACGGAGCCCCGAAGCAGAAAACAGCATGCCACTCGGCCGAGTATCATATGCGACTCGGCCGAGCAAAGGACCCCATTCAGCCGAGTGGGGCACCAACCAGGGAAGTCTGCGGAACCAACTCTCTGTCTTTTTTGTGCATTTCGTATTAACTGCCACTCAGCCGAGTACGTTTAGTCACTCGGCCGAGGAAAACGGATACCCTCCTAGCCTGAATATTGCCGAGTAGCTTGTGCCACTCGGCCAATGGAGTTTTCTCTCTTCGGCCGAGTGAACAAAAGCCACTCGGCCGAGTCGTAAGTGGCAAGGAGAAATTTAAATTCTTTTTGACGTTACGTCACTCGACCGAGCAACATAGTCACTCGGCCGAGTCGTAACTACCCATATATATATCGCTGCAGGCTCGGCGCGATTTTCGAAACGCCTTTCCCCAATTTCGCCTGAGCCCAGCACCTGTTCATCTCCCCTCGCCCGCAACAGCACCCCCCTCGCCCGAATCACCTCGCCGCCGGTCCCACTCGCCCGACCACCGCTGGTGGGACCAAAAAGGTGCTTCTCTCAAGCGCAAGAGTCCGTACAAGTAGTAAAATCTGGGAGTCCAGATGTCGAATCCTCGGGAGAAAATCTGTTGAAACCACATCACAAATCAAACAGAAATCTGACGGAAAGAAACTAACCACTCTAATAATGAAAGTGATGATGGTGTGAAAGTGTGTCGTGAATACGTAATCAAAGCGAACAACGAAAGAGTCGTGTATGAAAATATATGAGAAACATGCACATGATATGGGTTTGTTAGGATCAGCGATTCGTGTATTTTGGTTGATTAAATATAACTCAACAAATCCTCCTTTTGGGAGCGATTCGTCGGAAAATACCCTTTTGGGGGTTCAAGCACAATATGAATAAAAACGTCGCTAAAACTATAGTTCTACGAATATGGTATGAAGCTCTCTTTTGGAGAGATCAAATCTCACCCTTGTGGGGTGATCATCAACGTATTCGCTTCTTTTGGAAGACGAAAAGAGGATTAAATAGCAAAAACATACAATTTTAGCGACTTTTACGATGAAGAACAACAATATTAAACCAAAATAACACGAATCACATCCCCTAACTACTCCATATCATGCACAAATAGGATTTAGCTACTCATCATGCAATAATAAACAACTTCCATAGCAAAATACATCAACTTTATAGCAAAATACGCTAGAAAACACCAAAATACGGGGTTTGAGTTAAAGAAAATATCACCAAATCTCCAAGTTTCGACTTCAAACTCTCTGGAAATACTAAGAAAAGCCTCTGGAATTTTACAGAATTTTTCAGAGAGAAGATTCGGCTCCTAGGTGCTCCAATACGCCCAATATACGCCCAAAACCCTAGAAATACGCTTAAATAATAGCATTGCGGGTTTACTGTGCTTAACGGGTCGAAACCCGCACGAAACCCGCTACCCGAATTCATCCAGACCGTAGATCCCGATCGGCGCATTTCTCAACCGTCCATCCATGCGGGATCGCTTGTGGAGCTGACGCGTGGCACGCCAGATCGGATCCGCGCCCGCTACTTCGCTCCGCTCCAAGTTCGCATCCAAATCGACTTTGGGGTTTGATCGCTGCCATTGGATGAAGGATCGACGGCTCTCGCTTGGCCACGTCGCCGCTTGCGAATTCGAATTCGAGTTGATGTGCACCGTTGGATCAAGCGGTGAAGCCTCCAATGATTGCCGCGTGTCCTCAAGAAGTAACGCTCCGCGTCGCTAGCTGCTTGACGCTCCACCGTTCGATCGAGATCGGACGATCGAAAGTTCGCCCACCCTCCGCTGCATTCATCTCAGCTGCGAGCCGTTGGATCGAAGATCTACACACACGATGAAGCCACGTCACCCGCCTATTTTGCACTGCTGCTGGCCGTTGGATCGGGGCGGGGAGCGACGGATGGGCGCCACGTATTGCACCAAGATTCGTGTGGAGACGTATTTCTGCGCGTATTTCGTATTTCTTTACGTATTTCTCCAATTAAAATAGTATTCTGCATTCAAAAATACACAGTAATTAGCACAGATCTCAGAAAAATACAAATAAATAGTCGTTGGAATCGTGAGATCGAGACCAAGCTAGGAAAACTATAAAAAGTGCAGAAATGCGTCGTTAAATGCTGTTTTGTGCTCAAATAGTGTGTTTTCTCTAATAAATGAATGTGTAGAAAATACGTATGAATTAGAGAATAATGTAGCATCACATGAGCACAAAATAGGGCTAAATGGGGGGTTAAATATGTAATATTGAACCCGAATCAACCGCCGGCGATCATCCCACCACCGACGCCCCGACCTCCGGCGAGTAGCCTCGCCGCCGGCCGGCCCCCTATCGCCTCGGTTTGCCCCCAAACCCCATTTTTCTCCCATTTTTGACGATCCGTACGCCCATTGAGCCCCTAACCCAAATTAACTTCTTTATCTATCTATTATACCCCACCTCCCCCATGTATTTTGAATATTATCCGCTGAAATTGTTTTTTGATTTGCAGGCTATCTTAGGGGAGCTTTGGGGAGCTCCAGGACGCACTTTTCGCTTTGCGGAGGCGGCGCTCTTCGTACGCACTTGCTGACTTGCTCTCGCGGCGTGTTCAGGTACACTCGTTCCTTTTTTTGAGCACGCCGCATTATATTTTCATTGGGTGAGCACTCGCGACACACATGCAGCCCCGTACTAGGCTACGCACGCGGGGAGCCTCTTCCAAGCGGAAGAGGACCGATGATGCCGGTCCCTCTCACGCTAGGGAGGACTCCCCTCCACCTAGTCCACCACCACCCACACAGCCGCTTCCCGCCGATCCCATCCACGCACAGCCCATCCCCGCCGATCCTGTCCCACCACCGGCTCCCATTGTCGGGCCGCTGGGGATCACGTTCAAAGACGACGCACAGCGCATCCGATTTGAGCGTATCGCCCAACGATCTATAGTGCCCTCTAGGTTCACACATTTAGCAGACCTTGATCGCCTAGAGGTGCTAGAGGGGATGCTCACGTTGTACGACAATGTGGGTTGGCGCGACTTCTTGTCTGTGTCGGCGGACACCTACGTCCGTCTAACACTTGAGGTACTTAGCTCGATAGCCCGGACCCCTGGAGGATGCACATTCCGCCTTATGGATCGAGAGTGCGAGGTCACTCTCACCATGCTTCGTGCGTTCTTCCAGTGGCCCGATGTCCCCGTCCCCGACCGAGCCTACGCACCCACTCACATCCCACCGCCGTCATTTGACACTTCCACGTTCTGGACACGTATCACGGGCTCCCACCATGGCTTTGACCCTAGTAGGGCCAAGGCCTCAGCCATCCTACACCCCTACCTCCACATAGCACAGCGCCTCATGGTAACCACATTCTTGGCGAGGTACAAGCCTGGGACGATGTCTACGCCTGAGCTCTACATGCTCTGCGTGATGACTCGCCCCAGAGTTCTGGATAGGGGTAGCGATGACCTGGTCCCCGCCATTGAGATTGATATCGCTAGCTGGTTCTTAGACCACATCTTCATTTCGGTGGGTGCTCGCTCACCTATTTGTTACGGCGGTCTGATTACTCTGCTAGCCCTGATGACTGGCGTGGACCTACCTGCTGACCTTCGACGAGCCTCGGGCCCCACTGCACTATTGATAGACGTCATGGCCCGGATGAAGATGCTTCGTCCCCACAGCCAGTGACACTGGGTGTGGTTGCACGGTCCTTTTAGTGCAGATTACATGATCCTCCCGAGCCCCGTTCGGACACATATAGGACCGGCCCACGAGGATTGGATCCCAGCGATGGATCTCCTCATCCCAGCTGCCTACGTACTTAAGGCTGAGGGCGCTGAGCAGGCACCCCCTGCACCCCCTGCACCTCCTGCTGACCCCGTGATCCCTCAGCCCGAGCCTGCACTGTCTGCACCTCCCGGCACTTCTGTCCCCACTTCTGTCAGTGTCGGGAGTACCCTTGCTGAGCCGTCCACCACATCCACCACCACCCCCACCACTGCTGTGCCTATCTCGGTTGAGCCTATTTCATCACTTCTTCCCGAGCGTCCACCCACTATCCTTGAGAGCGGCGAGTCTTCCTTCCCTGTTGTTGTGCAGTCCCTATCCAGCTTGCTATCCGCTGGGGTGTCACCTTTTGGTCCTTACACTTCCACCCCAGTGGTCAACCCTTCTGTCCCAACCGCAGCTGTCCTATCCGAGAGTGTCGTGACGTCTGTCCTCACACCTGTGTCACCGACCTCTCTTGCTGCCTCGTCGCCGATTTTGTCTTCCACCACTGCTGCCGCTACCTCCTCGTCCCAGCCTGAGTCCCAGCCTCGCACTGAGGCTGGACATCCACTAGTGAGCACAGCACCCTTCCCGTACTTTCCTGTCAGCCCTATTACCTACTCCACCCATGTGCGGCAGCCCCATCCTTCACAGCCTAGACCTGTTCGTCCCTCCGCTCCACCACCCCCTGACACTCTACTTCAGAGCCTTCGTGCTCTTGAGGGGGCGGTGAGTGGACTCAGAGGCGATTTTAGGGCTCTCTCTGCCACGGTCAGTTCCGTGGAGTCCCGCGTCGCCATGCTTCCCGATATTCAGGCTTGCCTGAATCAGATCCTGGCACGACTCCCTCCACTACACCCACCCACCCAGCTGACACCTCGACCACCACCTCCTCCTCCACCTCCGCCACAGGACGGAGATGGTGCAGCACCACCAGCTTAGGCACACCTTTGATGCCATTGATCTTTTTTGTCGTTATGCTGCCCATTTTCTGCTGGTCTCGGAGATTTTTGGCCCCCCTCCTCCCCTCACTATTTTGGTCCTTATCTTGCTCACATCATTTTCTATCTTTTTGGGAGAGAGGGAGAGTATTTTTGGTGACACATTACCTGCATCACTCCGATCTTTGCATGCATCATTCACATCATCATATTTTCCTTTCATTTATTTTTCCTTTTTTATCATGCATGCACCCTCACCCACCCCACCCATTTCACGTCTCTCGGTGTGCCACACTTTGCACATTGAGGACACTGTGTACTTTAGCTTGGGGGAGTGAGTTCTCACACGTTTTGCTTTCATCACCTTTATTATTAGTTTTTTCACGTTTTTTCCGCTTTTGCACCCATTTTTCATCACTGTTTCATTTTTTTACCATGCATCACGTTTTTCTTATTTTCTTTGTGTGCTGCATTGTAAATAGTCTTGTTTTTCTTTATCTTTATTTCTTTCATCTTTTGCTAGAGATGATTTTTCTGTGATGACGATGACGTGGTGTTAGATTTTCTCTATATGCATGCTAATTTTGTCATGTCATAGCTTTTGTTTCTGATATCATATGCTATGTTCTGCTTTGCATTTGGAAATGGTAACCCACCTCTTTTTTTGTATGAAAATGGATGAAATTCTATTATTAGCTGATGTCTGATGATTCATATGTATGCTATCGTAGAAAACACACCAAGATTCACGCATTGATTGCTTATATCTGGAGTACGGCTTTCTTTTCTCATATCACTTCTTATTGCATGATTTGTACGCTTCACTTCAGGTTGATTGAATGTTTGCTAGTATTGATATATCTGGACTAGTTTGCTTTTTGAGATTAAACTGAGTAGATTAAATTACCCTGCTGAAGTTGTCATGCACGTCATATAGAGTGAACCGAGAGATACATTTATTTCTTTCTCCACATATCTTGAACATGATTTCTCTATTTTAAATTCATTGGTGAATCTCCCCTAGGTAATTCTATTATTGGCATTCGCCCCGTTGTTCTATCCCATGCTCCAATTTCCCCAAAACCAAAAAAGAAAAAATACTCGTATATCCTTCTCTTTTGATTTGGGACCATTTGTGTATATATATCATTTGAAAAAAAAAAGAGAAGAAAAAGAAAAAGATTTGAGAAAAAGAAAAGAAAAGAGAAAAGAAATTCGAAAACGATCCCATCTCATACCCTTTCTCTCTTTCTTCCCTCTTTCGCTTTTATTTTTATTTCTTTTACTTTTGGAGCTTCAAAAGAAACGGGGGATTTAAATATAGTTTTGTTTATGCCACCACGCTTATGGATAAGCTTGGGGGAGAGGATCCTATGATGTGTGAGAGAGTGACTACTTGACGGTGCATGACAACCTAGGCTAAGTAATATTTTATACTCGGCGAGATTGCTAAAAGATTCACGAAATCCAGAAATCTACGCTTAGCATTCATTTCATGAAAACCACACATTTCTATTCTCACTACTCTATTGTGTGATATCTCTTATACTCCTCATAGAAAGCATTCAATTGAAAAGTGTGTGATCTACGATATTGTATACCGCTTTAGATGCTTCAGACGATGCTAATTCTAGAATTATTCCATTTTTCATGCTATATTGATATTCTTGGGTTTTCTATTTCAAATGCATCATTATACTATGATATCGAGATAAAAGTCTTTGACATGTGTTTTATATTCGATGCGTGCTATATGAGTAAGCAAAACCCACGTCCTGAGAAAAATGATCTAGCAGCTTCCTTCTTCGTTTTCTATTTTGTTTTTCATTTTTTCATATTCCACTTTTCCATCGTTTCTATTTTCTTTATCCACCGGGTTCGCTTTTTACTCATCTTCCTCGAGGACGAGTAAGAGGTAAGCTTGGGGGATTTTGATCACTTCATATTTTACACCTTTTTTCTGCATGTTTGCATGCCATTCTGATCGCTCGAATCGCGTTTTTCACGATTTTTCGGCAATATTGCGATGCTTTTCACGATTTCTTGTTTTTGTCGAATTTCAGGAGATTTCGAGCGATTTGGAGTGATTCTGAGATGCACCCACTCCGGAGTGTCACCCGTGACTCTTTCGAGGGGAATTTTGCTATTGGAGAGGAGTGGAAGAAGAAAGAACATCGTAGGAGCGACGAGGGAGCAAAAATACGAAGATTGGGCATTTTCAGCATATTACTCGGCCGAGTGAAGGAGTCACTCGGCCAACCATCGAGAGCCCGCTCGGCCGGCCAGATCGGACATGCAGAAGATTGAATATCAGCATGCACTCGGCTGAGCATCGCCAGACCACTCGGCCGAACACAGAGACACCACTCGCCCGAGTGGCATCAAGACGACGGCAAGCAAAAATCCCAGACGTACTGTAATCCGTCAGTCAGCTCCCGAGTTCCGACTCGACCAAGTGAAGAAGTCCCCTCGGTCGAAGCAAAGAAAGTCACTCGGCCGAGTGACTCCCGAGGAGCCGACCCCCAAAAGTCCGAAGTTACTGGAATCCGTCAGGGTTTCTCACTCGGCCGAATGACATGTGTCACTCGGCCGAGTGAGCCGCGCTGCCTGTAGCGTAAATTGCGATTTTCAGGCTGCGCAGGGGCAATTTTGTCACAGTTTTTTGGGCGATTTGGGGGGGGTATTTAACCCCAGTTTTTAACCTAGTTTAGAGAGCTTTTTCAGAACTTTTTGCAGCCTTTTTTAGATTACTTTTTAGGAGATTAGATTTAGTTCTTTTGGGAGAGAGAAAAGTGTTATTTTGTTGGATGCTATTGAATCTTCATTGGTTTGTCTCTCTCTCTATCAAAAACCTCATTTTATTGATATATTGAATATTGCAATGAATTCTATTGATTTTATTATTGAATTTCCATTGAATTGCATTATGAATTGTGAGTAGTTTTATCGTCTTAGGGCGTAGGGATGAACCCTACGAACCCTATTTCTAATTTGTGATGAATTGGTGAAATTATTGCTAGAATTGATTAGGGTTAGGTTGGGATTGATTTAATACGAATAGTTAGGGATTCATACCGGTTGGGATTTGCAAGAGATTGGATCCCAACTCAATGGGAAGCCCTAGAAATTCGAATTGGGTTGCAATTGGATTTATCCGAAATCGGTTTGCAAGAGATTGGACCGAAACTAGGGTTTTCGATTGCAATTCTATACCAATACCCGTTTGCAAGAGATTGGACGGGTAGGAACTATCCCAACCTAGGTCGTAGCTCGAGTTTGCACGAGAGTGCGCTCGAGATATGATTGAACGATGATGTTGTTCTTCACGCTAGCTTGCCTAGGTTAGGGTTTGCAAGAGATTGGACCCTACCCTAGGTTTGCTATAGACCGGCAATAGCGAGAGAGCGTGAGCTTGGTTCTATATTTAGTTGCAACTAGTTCACCTGAATTGCAAGTCTAGCAATTGTGAAACCTACGAATCACAATGACGAGATACGGTTTGTAGCGGGGATTCCCTACCCCTAGGTGTTTTTATTAATTTGATATTTCCTTTATACAGTTGAACGACTGTAATCGCTTTGTTGCGAACATTTCTCGACTGTTCTTATAGCCAGGTGAATTGAAGAAGACACTGTCATTTGCCCTCCTCGTGTTCGATACCCGCTCGTCGCTACCCCGTGCGCTTGCGGTAAGACTAGCGAGTCGCTCGCCCCGGTCGCGTGTGCGCACATCCGGGGCGTCGATCAATACCTTGTTTGGTCATTTTTGGAATGTTTAAATAATGAGTGACATCGTGAAATCGTGCGCCTCAAAGGCGAAATCGTGACTTCGTGATGTCGTGTGAGTCGACTAGGCTGGCTCGTGTTCCGACACAAATCTGGGGTGGGGTTAGGGTTGAGTGGCCACTAAGCGTATGAAGGGATCCTCTCTTCAAGAGCACCACCCGCATGCGGTGGGGTAGCGTCAATCACGGTAAAACCCCGTGAGAAGAACGATCCACTCATCACGACTTAAAGGCGTGAACCCTATGAGAGATAGGAAACACTGACACGGAACTTGTATTTACTATTGTTTTCTCAGTTAAAATTGCCATGTTAATAAATCTTAAAATGCCATGCTCATTACTTTACTTTGCTTCTTAAACTGTTTAGAACTGCCATGTTATAAATACTTTACTTTACTTCACTTAGAACTGCCATGCTTAAACTTGTTGCTGACATCTCGTATAAAACTATTAATGCTTCATAATTCAATTTTATTTTGTAAACCTTGCCTTGGGTTTCTGACCTTCACTTGCAGACCCTTGCTGACATACATTCATGTTTTTGGATGTATATCAGATCCCGAGCTACAGTACCAGGAGGATCCCTTTGAGACGCCTTACTTAGAGAGCCAGGAGTTCGCCGTTGATGCCGAGTCTCTCCATGCGGAGGACGAGAGACATACCCCTTGCCACCTTCTTGTAGTTTTATTTTTTGTACTTGCTTAGTGTACGTTTCTTTGTTGTTACTTTGGCCCAGCTGTGGCTTTTCGCTTTATTTCGTGTATGGACATTTTTTCCTGGATGTGGATTTAATTTCTTATTGTTCTGGAATGCATGCAAGGACCTGACTTGTTGTTGTTATCACAGACGGTCATTGAACTCGAGCTTCATTGCTCCAGTTCATGCGGACCTCGTAACGTTCTCGCTTCCGTTGTATTTTGGGAAGCAGGGCATTACAATATCCAGCCCCCACTTGGCAAAGGGGGCGGGGCTGATTATCGGCACAAGTTCGGCTAGGGGGGTCGAGCTGATCATCGTAAACCTTTGGCACACCGGGCATTGTCGAACGTACTGGATCAATTTGTTAACCATGGTCGGCCAATAGTACCCTTGCCTTAGGATCTTCATTGCGATCCTCTTGCTCCTGTGGTGGTTCCTGCAAAGCCCTTCGTGGACCTCCTAGATAACATAGTCGGCCTCCTGTGGTCCGAGGCATTTGAGGTAGGGGAGGACGTCGGTTTTGGTCCAATGCCTTCTAGACACGCACCTTCGTGGAGCACGTATCGGAATGCGTTCTGTTCCAGCATCTGGCACTCCTCTTGGTCTATCGGGATCTCATCGGCAGTGAGGTACCGAACAATTGGGTCCATCCAGGAAGGTTCAGCGTCGATGATCTTTAGCTCCTCTTATTCTGTACTGGGGTTCTGGAGGCTTTCGACATAGATGGCGCGACCCAACTCCGTGAGGGAGGAAGAGGCCAGCTTTTATAGGGCATCTGCACAAGTGGTTTCTGACCTTAGCAGATGGAGTGTCTCGACGTGCTTGAACTTGACAGCTTGGATTTGTCTGAGGCTAGGTTGCGCTGCATTGCCTTTTCTTGAGCTATGTAGTCCCCTTGTAGTTGGCTGATGATGAGTCTGGAGTCGCTAAGGAGGCATATGGACTCCACCCCCAGCGCTCTGGCCAGCTTCAGGCCATTGAAGACGGCTTTGTATTCGACCATGTTGGTGGGGGCCGAGAACTCGAACCAAAGGGTGTACTCGACTGTGTTACCGTCAGGGGACCGAATAGCGATGTCGGCCCCGCTTCCCGCCTCCGTCGTTGACCCGTCCACATGGACTACCCACGTGTCTTGCCCTCTGCTTGGTCACTGGGAACGGTATCAGCCCAAAGGAGGGATATAGGTTGAGGCATTACGTGCTCAACACATCGAGACGCGCTTCATTGTCAATGGTATATTTGGCGATGAAGTCTACTAGCGCATGTCCCTTGATGGCCGTCCTTGGCTTGTATTTGAGGTCAAACTCGCTCAGCTCTACTCCCCAGTTCAGCATCTATTGAGTATTGGTGTTTCATACCAATGTTATTTTGATGATGATCACAACATTATGTTGTTGCTAATGACTCTCTTATTTTAGTCTCTTAGTTACATTTCAAGAATATCATTTTTGGAGACTAAACACTTGGTGTAAGGATGGACATCAAGTGGAGAAGGGCCAAAGCTTGGACTCAAGGGGTGCCAAAGCTTGGAGATGATGGGGAGCATCAAGGCATATAGATTGAAGCCATAGAATCTAAGGAAAGCAATGTAAGCCATGCAATATTTCATTTATTGCTTTCTCTCTTTTTTGAGTCTAGGTTTGATGTAATGCCTTGATAGATGGTCTACTCAATCATGCATATGTATTTAACCATCTTAGTGAGACTTAGGATTATTATAGAATCCAATCCGATAGGCTCATCTTGCCCAAAGACTCATTTGGAGTCTCTGGCTATCCAACAGTCGCCTGATGAAGGTTTTACAGTCGACTGGGTGATTTCCAGTCACCTGTCGAGCCTTTTACAGTCGATTGTGGTGCACTGCTAAAGTCAACATCTCTATTGACTCTACTTGAGCTTTTTGCATCAGTCGACTGATGTTCAATTTATAGTCGCCTGTATATTTACAGTCGCCTGTGAAATGGTCAACAGTCGTCTGCAAGACGTAAGTGCGAAAATTGCATCTCTCTATTTTTCTCCATCTCATGCAGCAGTCGAATGATGAAGGATTAACAGTCGCCTGTCTATTTTACATTCGACTGTCATTTGTTCATCAGTCGCATGTATGCATACTGGGAGTAAGAGTACAACTCTCTGTTTTATTCCATCCACTGCAGTAGTCGCCTGTTGAAGGTTTAACAGGCGCATGTCCTGTTTTCAGTCGACTGTATCGTCTTCATCAGTCGACTGTCATGGCTCAGATTATAGTCGTTGGGATTTATTTAGTCGTTGGACAGTCGACTGTCATTTGTTCATCATTCGATTGTCAGTGACGTTTCAACCCAAAATCTAGTTGTTTCAGCTTTTTGTTTTTGGCTGTTTTCTTGGCTTTTGAGAGTTCCTATAGGGTTCCTATATATATGAGGGGGTTGAGTTCATTAGAGCTTCTTGATGCTACTGAAAATCATTAGAGTTGAATTAATCCACTCTCAAACTCTCTCATTTCCCTTTTAGAGCTCAATCTCTCCTTCATGCATTGAAGTCCAGCTCAAGGAAAATCATCCAAGTGTATTTCTAGCAAATCTCATCACTTGGAGATCCTCTTCCATACCTTGCATTCATTAATGAGTAAGTTCATTTCAAGGCATATGTAAGAGTATTTGTTTTACTTTGTTATTTCATCGAAACCCTAGCTTTCTGTGTGAGAGCTAGTTACTCTCTGTGTGAAAGTATAACCTTCTGTGTGAGGGTCGGTTGAGATCTCTGTGTGTGTGAGTTTGAGTCTCTCTGTATGAGAGCAAAAGTCTTTCTGTGTGAAATCAAGGATATCTCTTTGTGGAAATCCTAAATCCTCTGTGTGAGGTCTCTCTGTGTGAGATTGTATTCACTTCTCTGTGTGAGAATTATAGTGGATATTGGTGTGGTTGGACGTGCCCAAGTTTGGGGAACCAGGGTAATATCTTGTGTTTGCGTTTGGATTTTTGTGGAGTTTAAATTCCTCTTGTATTTATAATTCCGCATTTGTAAGTTTAATTTTTAAATACGCAATTTGTGCCATTGCATTATTCGCCTCCTGTCTCTAGTGTGTTGTTGTTAGTATTGCAAGGATAAGGCGATCCTTGCAATTGGTATCAGAGCGAGGTTGAAGCATATAACAACGATGGCATACAACGATTCATCCATGTCTCATAAAGAAGGTCTATCAACCGTTCGACCCCCGCTCTTCAACAGAACCAACTACCCAAGTTGGAAGATCAAGATGATGATCTACTTGGAGGGTCAAGACCTTTGGGACATCACAGAGTCGCCATTTGAGAAGCCTACTACACCCGCGGCTTCGAGAACAAAAGCGGAGAAGGACTCGATCAAATTTAATGCGAGGGCTATGAATGCATTCCATTGCGCCCTCACCTCAAATGAGTTCAACTGCATCTTCATGTGCAAAACGGCTAATGAAATTTGGCATACATTGGAGATTTCTCATGAAGGGACTTCAAAGGTAAAGAAATCTAAATAATACGTATTTAGATCTAAATATGAGTTGTTTAAGATGCAGGAAGGTGAAAACATCTCGGAGATGTTCACAAGGTTCACATAAATCGTGACTGCTTTGGAAGGACTTGTGAAGGTGATTTCCCAAGAGGATCGAGTGGAGAAGATCCTTGACTCGCTCACATCTCAATGGGAGTCAAAGGCCAACAGTATTTTGGAGTCTAACGACATGTCCAAATACACCATTGAGGAGTGCATTGGGAATCTCATGGCGTATGAAGTAAAGCTTCAACACAAGAAGGAAATTCAACCATCCAAGCCTGAGAAGCCTGAGAAGCAAAAGGGGGTTGCATTCCATGCCGAGAAGCAGCCAATCGAATAGAGAAAGAAATTCCATCGGGAAGCTCCGAGTGAAGATGATGGAGAAGATGATGTTAGCGATGATGATTACATCGAGCTTGCCAAGCAATTCAAGCAATTCAAGGCATTCCTTAAGGGCAAGCAAGGTAAATCTTTATCAAAGTTTACCTCCAAGTCTAACAATTCTATTTGTTTCAATTGTAGAGGAAAAGGTCATCTTTCTACCGAATGCCCTTCCAAGCCCGACAAAGAGACTTACAAAGGGAAAGGGAAGAAGCATTGGAAAGACAAGTCCAAATTCAAGAACAAAAGGAAGGGATTTGTCGGCACATTTGATGACTCCGATGAGGACACATCAAGTGATGAAGAAGAGGATGACAAGGAGCAAGCTCACATGTGCTTCGCGGCTTTTGATGATTCTTCATCAATCTCCTCTAGCTCAAGCGATGAAGAGATAGAGGTGTGGCTCAACTCCAACGAAGAAATGTGCATCATGGCTAATTGGGAAAAGTCTTCGTCAAGATCTAGCGAGAAGGAAAGCGATGAGGAAGTTGAGGAGGAAAAGCTATTCTACGAGGAGTTCGAATACCGCTTCAATGTGTCCTCCAACGTGGCAAGTAAGTGCATCGACTCATATGATAAATTGAAAGTTAAATTTAAGAATGCTATGAGTAGGGTACATGCTTTAGAATCTACTAGTGTAAAGAATCATAATGCTTTGCATGTTTGTGACACTAGTGAGAGAGACACACTTCTCTCTCAAGTTAAGGAATTGAGCATAACCAATGAAAAATTAGTAGCTCAAAACCTTAGCTTAGAAACTCGCATTCAACAACTTACGTTGAAATGCGAAGAGGAATCCTATAAGTTTTTTAGCTTTGTTCATACTAGGGATTCACTCCACGGTTTGCTTGAAAAACAACTTTCGACAAACCATAGAGGCAGGTTGGGATACACTCCAAAGGTGGTTATCAAACCCACCTTAATTCTTCTTTTGGTGCAAATTCAAGAAATATTGCAAAGGCACCTAAGAAGAATCACAATGCTTTCTTGTATAATAATAACACCAACAAGAAGCATGTAAATCACAAGGTGGTGAGGAAAAATGGAAATCCTTCATTTTTTACTAAGAAGCAAAATCCTCATTCTATGCATACCAAGAAATTCTTTTCTATACCTAAGCATGCCACATCCACCCCTCTTGCAAAGGCAAAATCCTTGCCTAGGAAATCCTTAAGATTATGGATTCCCACTAAGTGTAATGTGCAAGAGAGGGATAGCTACATCAACTCTTTGGTTAGGGATGTGATCACCTCATGTGATTACATTAGGAAATCAAACTCCTCTTGGGTTTGGTTCCCTAATGTTTAGGTTCCTCACACATGCATATTGCATGGGTATTGTGCTTAAATGTTTATTTTAGCATACCCATTGTTTGTGTGTGTTTCATGATTTTGAAAATATTTTAAAATTTATTGTTCATGAAAATGGGACCTTGGGGAATACATTAGCATATATGCATTTGTTGATCCATATGTATG
The DNA here is from genome assembly GCA_030789695.1 of Scilla litardierei. Taxonomy (NCBI): domain Eukaryota; kingdom Viridiplantae; phylum Streptophyta; class Magnoliopsida; order Asparagales; family Asparagaceae; genus Scilla; species Scilla litardierei. The sequence continues at coordinate 116,476,983 of CM061130.1, forward strand.
TCAATGGGGGAATTAATATGTTGTATGTTTAAAATATTTTAAAACATATGTCAACTCTCATTTTGGGTTATTCTTGGGATCATTGTTTCAATTGGTGTCATTTTCCAATTGGTTATGATGGTTTCAAACTCAACCCATTGATATTGCCAACATGTTTCATGTTATATCTCTTTTGGCAATGTCATTGCGTATCAATGAAGCCTGATTTTTCCATATCTATTGCTTTGATATACTTTAGGCACATGGCTCCAATTATGTTTGACAATTGGTACAGAGGATTATCTTTCAAGATTCTTTTTCTACAATTGGTATTACATCAATTGTTAGAGATTGTTTGTTCTCCTATTTTACAATTGGTATTATATCCTAGAAGTCAAAATTTGACCATTTCTATGATCTAGGGGGAGCATGGGATAGTGATTGATACCCACTAAATTTTTACAATTTGGTATCATACATTTCTTTACACTTGCATATTGTCACATCTTTGATTAAGATGTCAAGGGGGATATTTTTGATGTCCACCTTTTTGACGATGTCAAAGGGAAGAGATATATGTATTATGTAAATCTTGTATATCATACATATGCATATTGAGAGAGATATATTTATGGGGAGAGAATTGTGGGATTATATAAACCATTCTTGTGTGTATTATTAGTTTCTATTGCAATTGGTTTATGTAATCCATGCCTATTATATGTCACCATGGTGTCTCATTATTTCATTTGATATAATGAGTATTTACAATTGTGTATCTCATTTTACAAGTGGTGCATACAATAGGGAGAGCTCATTAGCATTGTGCTTTATTTCTTTATGTTTTACATAATGTGTGTCATAATCAAAAATGGGGAGATTGTTGAGTATTGGTGTTTCATACCAATGTTATTTTGATGATGATCACAACATTATATTGTTGCTAATAACTCTCTTGTTTTAGTCTCTTAGTTACATTTCAAGAATATCATTTTTGGAGACTAAACACTTGGTGTAAGGATGGACATCAAGTGGAGAAGGGCCAAAGCTTGGACTCAAGGGGTGCTAAAGCTTGGAGATGATGAGGAGCATCAAGGCATTTAGATTGAAGCCATAGACTCTAAGGAAAGCAATGCAATCCATGCAATATTTCATTTATTGCTTTCTCTCTTTTTTGAGTCTAGGTTTGATGTAATGCCTTGATAGATGGTCTACTTAATCATGCATATGTATTTATCCATCTTATGAGCCTTAGGATTATCATAGAATCCAATCCAATAGGCTCATCTTGCCCAAAGACTCATTTGGAGTCTCTGGCTATCCAACAGTCGCCTGATGAAGGTTTTACAATCGACTGGGTGATTTCCAGTCGCATGTCGAGCCTTCTACAGTCGACTGTGGTACACTGCTCAAGTCAACATCTCTATTGACTCTACTTGAGCTTTTCGCATCAGTTGACTGATGTTCAATTTACAGTCGTCTGTATATTTACAGTCGCCTGTGAAATGGTCAACAGTCGTATGCAAGGCGTAAATGCGAAAATTGCATCTCTCTGTTTTTCTCCATCTCATGCAGCAGTCGATCGATGAAGGATTAACAATCGCTTGTCTATTTTACATTCGATTGTCATTTGTTTATCAGTCGCATGTATGCATACTGGGAGTAAGAGTGCAACTCTCTGTTTTATTCCATCCCCTGCAGTAGTCGCATGCTGAAGTTTTAACAGGCGCATGTCCTGTTTTCAGTCGACTGTATCATCTTCATCAGTCGACTGTCATGGCTCAGATTATAGTCGTTGGGATTTATTTAGCTGTTGGACAGTCGACTGTCATTTGTTCATCAGTCGACTGTCAGTGACGTTTCAGCCCAAAATCTAACTGGTTTGGTTGTTTTCTTGGCTTTTGAGAGTTCCTTTAGGATTCCTATATATATGATAGGGCTGAGTTCATTAAAGCTTCTTGATGCTATTGAAAATCATTAGAGTTGAATTAAGCCACTCTCAAACTCTCTCATGTCCCTCTTAGAGCTCATTCTCTCCTTCATGCATTGAAGTCAAACTCAAGGGAAATCATCCAAGTGCATTTCTAGCAAATCTCATCACTTGGAGATCCTCTTCCATGTCTTGAATTCATTAATGAGTAAGTTCATCTCAAGGCATTGGTAAGAGTATTTGTTTTACTTTGTTATTTCATCGAAACCCTAGCTTTCTGTGTGAGAGCTAGTTACTCTCTGTGTGAGAGTATAACCTTCTGTGTGAGGGTTGGTTGAGATCTCTCTGTGTGAGAGTTTGAGTCTCTTTGTGTGAGAGCAAAAGTCTTTCTGTGTGAAAACAATGACATCTCTTTGTGGAAATCCTAAATCCTCTGTGTGAGGTCTCTCTGTGTGAGAGTAAGGATTTCTCTGTGTGAGAATCCAAATCCTCTGTGTGAAGTATCTCTGTGAGAGATTGTATTCACTTCTCTGTGTGAGAATTATAGTGGATATTGGTGTGGCTGGACGTACCCAAGTTTGGGAAACCAGGGTAATATCTTGTGTTTGCATTTGGATTTTTGTGGTGTTTAAATTCCCCTTGCATTTATAATTTTGCATTTGCAAGTTTAATTTTTAAATACATAATTTGTGCCATTACACTATTCACCACCACCCCTAGTGTGTTGTTGTTAGTATTGCAAGGGTAAGGCGATCCTTACAGCATCCTCCCCATCTGATCAAACCTCTTAAGGTTTTGTTCGAGCTGGGAGTCAGTCAGGACCAGGATGGTGTGTGCTTGGAAGTAAGGACGGATTCGTCGCACCAAAAGGATAAGGGCATAATCCATCTTCTCTACCGGGCTGTACCGCTCCTCTGCATCTCTCAAGATCCGGCTAGTGTAGTGTTGGATCTTGATCGTAGCCTAGAGGGTGGGTGAATAGGCTAATAAAAATTCTTGTGCAACCCACGAGAAATCCCACGCAGTTATAGGCACAGACAGGGCAATAAAATAGCAATCACAGAGTACGCACATATATACCCTGGTTCGGTCGTCCCCATGACATACTCCAGCCCCCGAAAGCAACTACTAGATAGATATGTAATCAAGTACAGCTACAATGAGTCAAGATCCTAAATCTACTATCACCTAGCTCGTACGTACACCACGTGCTCTACACACTCAATCTAGTTAGATGCTCTCCCTCCGTGACGACTCCCAAGTCGTCAGGTCCCCAAAAAGTAACACAGAAGGTAAAGTTTCACCTACAGAGATCGCTACACCAGTACAAAGGTAAATAAATAGAGTTTTAGGAATGCTTAGTAATGGTGCATCGTCTCTGTCGTTCAGTGCGTGGTCAGATCAATCTGACAAGTAGTAGTAGTCTCTGATGTCCCCTCAATACTTTGGCTTGCCTCTCGATGAAACTTGCGCCTTTTGAGAATTACGGCTTGCACTACTCCTCTTGATTTAATTGCAGAGATTCATATGCTCACGTTTTTGTGCCTGCAACAAAAAACAAAACAAACAGAACTTAAGATTCGGCCTGTACAATTGAGGTCTTCAAAGAATTGCTTGGAAGAGAAGATTTCGGCTCCCGGTCCCAATTTGATTGGATGATTAAAGAATAATTCGGCAGACCCTTGTGCATTGAGATCTTCAAAGGGAGAAGAGCAAAAATAATATTAATGCATGTGCTGCCAAGAGCCTCTGAGAATTGTTGTGCGGTTTCAAAAAATCATGCGGCCTTGAAGCCCAAAAAGTCTGTGTGGCTCTCAAACAAGCAAACCCCTTTTTTTTTGCTTGGCTTCAATTGCCCTCAGCCATCACCTGCATCTTGCGTCAGGTTCCTCTCCTCTTTGATTGATGAAACCAAGGTGCGGCTGAGGATGGACTTTGTTGTGTGCCTGCACAATCAAAAGAAAACAATGTAACTTTATTTTATTAATTAAAGTAAAAGCTCACCTTGATTCAAAGTCAAATATTGAGGCTATCATTGATGCTTGAGCTCCTTGCACAAAACAATTCGGCTCCCCCTGTTTTCTTTTGGTGGCCGGCCCCTTCACAAACCCTCCTCAATTTTGTGCGGCTGTGCACTGCCTTTAGATTTGTGAGTCCATTTTTTCAGCTCTCCTTGGAGGTAGGTTGCGACTACAAGAGGGTGTCTATATTTGAGACGTGCGGCGCCTTTTTTTGATGATGAGCTCTTCCGAAAATAATTTGGAGAAGTGCGGCCCTTGCTTTGATGACGAGCTCTCCTCAAAACCTAAGATGTGTCATTCTTTAAATAGGGGTGCTGAACAAATAATTTCATATTTATTACTCTTTTGCCATTTTGTGTTTTGCTTGGTCAACGAAACATTATTCCAGATTGCCATGCCATTCCACTTTGATTTCTTTATTACTCGGTTTGGTTCCTCTGATATTTTGGTTAGGTTAACTTGTGGCTCCCCTAGAAAATGGGAATTGATGCAATCCCTAATTGGTGTATAGTATTGAATAAGATTTGCTCTTATCTCCCCTCATCCCCTTCATATTTGACCAAGTCTTCGAGGAATGTGTATAGCAATTTGTCCAACACATTCATTTACTTCCTCGCCATTTCTGCAAGCACTTAACACACACATCAAAATGTTCACAAATGTTTGTTATCATCAAACACGAAGTTCATAGATCGTTGCTACCAACAATCTCCCCCTTTTGATGATGACAAACTACGTATAAGATTTGCGCAATAAAGCTCCAAAATAGTGTGTGAAAGTGTGAGGATAGTAGGTGGGTGATATGTAATGATATATAATGATGTGCAATGATGATGCATACAGTTAAACAATAAGCATGCTCCCCCTATTTTTGTGCTTCCCCAAAATTCATTAATGCTCCCCCTTAATCAAACAAACATATTTTCATGAGCATTACTATCAAATCTTTCCCAAATTTTTTCCCCCTTTGTTATCATCAAAAGTCGAAACACGAAGGCAAATTCATATACATGCAAAAAGAGAGTATTATTAACCATTACCAACAATTGCATGCAAACTTATTATAGAATAATCAAGTCAAAATCCAATGAAATTATATAACTAAGACTTCAACACCAACGTGTAAAGTGTGATGATTAAAATTGAAGCACATAGGGAGACTCATTAAGAAAGTCAACCAAAACCAATCCACATTTTCCATATAACATTCTATCACATAGGATTGATTTTTCCCACCTCATTAAAAATGAGTTCAAGGTACCACACCCCAAAACATAGCCTATAAGGACTCGTAGATGTGGGGGTGGCATTGCTTGACGAGTAAATACACCAACGCTAAAGTTTACTCATAAAGCTTATGTTGGATACTCGTGGGTAATACCGTTGCCTATGATTGTATCCATTTTTCATACGGAGCAATTAACCTTCTTTGTTTTCACATTTTTTTTAAAATACTTATAACAACAATTTCTTTTGCTCAATTTTTATCCATGGCAAGGTATATCATATCCCTTAGATTTCTAGTTAAGTTTTCCTCCTACATTCACTTTCCATACTTCATAAATGATACCTCCAAATGTGCAACAATAATAATACATGTGGAAGTGAAGTAGGTGGTGTAGAAATCAAGTTATTCTCAGTCATTGAACATGTCATGAATATTTAGAAAGATGAACATGCGCATGTAGCAAGAGTAATAATACACCAATTTCTACACAGATATGAAAATCATTCGTGCATACTTCAATAATGAATCAAAGAGAAAAGATACACATTTAAGCAACCTTTTTTTTATTTTCAGTTTTTCAGTTTTTTTTAAATGCATGAAGTACTAAAGCAAACATGAGATGCAATCACACAAACAAAAAAAAATCATGCACACATAGAAATGCAACTACTAGCACACAAACAAAGAAAAGTCACGCACACAAAAAGCTATGAAGGTATGCATTAAGTTCAAAGAGAAAAATATACCTTCGCGTCACCGTTTGACTAAGGAGCTAAAAAATAATGAGACATTCCATTTATCACTTCTCGTCAAATTTCCATCCACCTACAAAAGAGGTGTCGTGTGTGACCTTGGAACCCAACAAGGTCCACTAGTGTTAGTTAACAAAGATTTAGGAACCCATATTTGTTTGAATTTAATATTGGAATTCCTATATTTGCAATGATATGATGTGTGACCAACACTATCACACGTAAAACACTTTGCATAAATATTTTTAGCAATAGAGAGCACGTTGTGAAATTTCTTATACTCAGTCTTTTCAACATTTTTAGCGCTAAATCCAAGGCCTCGCCTATTATTGCCATAAAGTTGATTTCCGAGAATAATGTCCAAATTTTGTCTTCCAATAGAAAATTTCTTTAAAGACAATTCTAAACTAGCAACTTTGGATTTCAAATGATCATTTTCATTCACAAGCAAAGTGCATTTACTAATGAAAGCTTGCTTGTTTTCCTCTTCTTTCTTTTCAAAATCCCTCATTTTTTTCTTTAAGTTCAAGATTTAGCATGTTAATCTTTTCAGAAAGCAATTCATTTTCAGTTTCAAGCTTTATCTTATCTAGCTTATACATGCTAATATCCTTTAATAAAGAGGGACATGAAAGACAATCAATTTTTTCAGGCAAACTGCCTTTCTCTTTTTCTAAAATGGTGATGGTAGATTTGCATGCAACAAGCTCTTGTTTAAGATTTTTCATTTCTATAGACATGTCATACTCAGTTTGTTGCATATCAAAATTATCATTCATATAACATTCCACATGCATGTATTTTACATGAGGCTTAGGAATCTAAAATTGGTCCTGCGTAACTGGGCGCAGCTTAATGCTTTTGGAGGGGGTGTTAAAACTTGTTCTGCGGAGCTCCAGGAGGTTAGAAACTTACCTACTTTACACTCTGACATTAACCTTCAGCTTCATGAACAAAACTTGGCCAAAAAACTGAAAGCTATAATAGAAATGGAGGAAGACATGATGAGCCAAAAAAGCAGACAGAACTGGCTTACTCTGGGAGACAAGAATTCGAGGTTTTTCTATACGGCCATGAAAGCTAGACAAAGTTATAACAATTTGGGTCATCAAATTAATGCTAGCGGAAGTCATAGCAACACTTATGAGAATATAAGAAATGACGCCCCCAATTTCTTTAAAGATCTCTACACGCAAAGCTCTTACTGGAATGTTTTCCCCAGACTGGTTACAAAGAGACTTGTTGCTCCTAGTACGGTGATTTGGCTAGAGCGGAAAGTATCAGATGATGAGATCAAGGAAGCGGTTTTCCAAATAGGGGTGGATAAATCCCCTGGGCCTGATGGATATAATGGGTTCTTCTTCCAGCATGGGTGGAGCATAGTAGGTAATGATTTAACTCATGCTGTCCATTCCTTTTTCCGCTCGGGTAGGATAATGCATCCCCTAAATCACACTAATCTTACCCTTGTACCAAAGAACTCCAATGCTTCTAATCTTGCGGACTACAGACCCATAGCTTGCTGCAATGTCATTTATAAAGTTATTAGCAAGATCATTTGTAACAGGCTTAAAATGGTTATCCATGATCTTATATCCCCGAACCAATCCGCTTTTTTAAAGGGAAGACTACTCTCTGATTGTGCCCAGTTAGCACATGAACAAATAAGAGACTTTAGCAATCCTATGGGTTCCAGAGCTTGCATAAAACTGGATCTGCGGAAAGCATTCAATAGTGTGAACCGAGAGTTCATATTATATATACTCCACAGAATGGGTTTTGGCAGGAGGTTTATAACTTGGATACAGGAATGTATTTCTACCCCTACTTACTCTGTTATGGTTAATGGATCCCCAACTGGCTATTTTGAGGGGAACCGGGGTATTAGACAGGGAGACCCACTATCACCTTATCTCTTTGTTATTTGCATGGAAGCATTTTCTCTGCTCATTGAAAAGGCTATGTATGTGGGAAATATTCATCCCATGAGGCGAAGTGGGGCTGTTTCTCACCTTCTATTTGTAGATGACTTGCTGTTGTTCTGTCGAGCTAACAAGCATTCCTTTAATGGCCTTATTCTGCTACTGGAGGAATTCAACCATTTTACTGGTCTGGAAATTAATTGGGACAAAAGCACCGCAATTTTCAGTAAAGGAACAAGGCACCCAATGGAATTGGCTAATCTACTTGGTATTAAGCTCGGGACTTCTCTTACTACCTATCTTGGTCTGCCATTATCTACTAAATATCCTAAACCCTCTATGTACAGCAGGCTAGTTGACAAGTGCAAAAAACGATTGACAGGATGGACTTCTTCTTTGTTATCAATCTCGGGGCATTGAATTAGTCCGAACTGTTATCTATGGCATGCTATCTTTTTGGATGCAAGTGTATCGCATTCCAAAAACAATTCTCTGCAATATCACTTCAGCTTGCAGGAAATTTATCTGGGGTACTTCGCATACTTGGGCCTGGAGGGATATATGTAAACCAAAAGATGAAGGAGGAGTGGGCTTAAGACTGCTACCGGATTTGAATATGGCTGCCGGTGTTAAATTAACATGGCGTATGTTATCGGAAGATGGACTATGGGCTAGTTTCATGAAACGCAGTTACAGGGACTCATCTCGTTTCTTTGTCGCGAAGGCTAAAGCAGACCAATCGGGCACTTGGAAATTCATGTTGTACTGCAGGAGATTCACAAAACATTTGATCAGGAGGAGAGTTCGAGATGGAACGTCCACTCTATTTTGGCATGATAATTGGTTGCCGTGCGGCCCCCTTGTTGATTCGTATGCTGTTCCTGATGGTGCAAATGAGAAAAAGGTGGCTGATTACTGGACGGGAGCTGCCTGGAGCCAAGATGCGGCTATAGAGGTCTTACGGCCTATGCTCCAATATATTAGACTGGAACTCGGCGCAGATGGTTGGGAGCTAATGGCCGGGTGTGACCTCAAGCTTGGGGCGGCTTGGGATGTTGTCAGACATAAATGGCCGGCATTCCCTTACAGTAAATTGATCTGGTTTACTAAAAGCGTCCCTAAATATTCTATTACCACCTTAAGAGCATTCCTGGGCAAGCTACTCACAAAGGCCGAGCTTGCAAAATGGTGCAACAGTGTTGATGTTAGCTGCGGTTTATGTGACTCGGGCCTAAGTGAAGATATTGATCATCTCTACTTTGAGTGCGAATACAGCAGCTACATACTCAAAAGGAGCTTCCTGAAGTTGGGTATTACTTCCGCTATCGAATTTCAAATCGGCAAGGTGGGTGATTATTTTTTGGCTAATTTCTCCAGAAAAGATTCACTAGGCATTCTATCAAAAACAGTACTCTCTGCAATAGTATGGCATATTTGGAAGGAAAGGAATAGGCGATTTTTTGAGCACACATGCAAGTCAAAGATTGCTCTCTTTGAAGAGATTGCAGAGGATGTCCGGACTATACTAGGAAACATGGAGTCTGATTCTCATGAGAGTAAAATAGCAATGGAGCGCTGGGAATTCCAGGACATGGGTTGATGTTTAAGTGTGTAGATATTTTCATGATGGTTGGAATACCTAGTTGAGGGTGACGGCACATGTGCCCTATCCCCTCTCTTGTATTCTTTTCCATTAGATGTATCTACTTTCTGTACATATAACCTTTTGGTATCTCAATAAAGATAACATACTAATTCTCCAAAAAAAAACATTCCACATCAGCTTCTAGCTCATCAATTCTATGTTGCATTCCTTTACAGATTTCTAAGAATTCAGCTTTAGTGGGATATTCTACCTCATTGTGTTTGGCCATCAATGCCATGCAGGAGTGGGCTTCATGTTCCTCATCCTCATCCTCAGCTTCGCTATCCATGTCCCACGTCAGCACTTTCGTTTTTCCTTTTGCAACTTGAGCTGTGTGTTGTTGTGGGCAATCTTTTATGTGGTGCCCTTTCTTCTTGCATTTAAAACATTCACTTCTATTAATAGCTTTCTGATCATAGGAATTTCTACCAAAATTAGAATTATTAGAACGAATGAACCTTTTTCCCATCTCAGCTCTTCCTTGATCAGTCTGAATGTATCTCCTGAAGTTTCTGACCATTAGGGCTTGCTCTTCATCAAGATCGTCGTCGTTAGCTTGAAGAGCTAATGGTGTGGAAGCTTTGGTCTTCTCTTCAGGTTTTCTCTGGCTTCTATACTCTGCAACTCAAGCTCGTGTGACATTAGGTTGCCTATCAAGTCCTCCACTTTCATTGTTGATAAGTCCTTAGCTTCTTGAATAGCGGTGACTTTAGGCCTGAACGAGCTTGGTAGCGCCCTTACGATCTTTCGTACATGTTCATGGCTAGAGTATGGCTTACCGAGGGAACTAGATTTGTAGACGATGTCTGTGAACCTCGCAAACATCTCTTTAACAGATTCTGTTGGTAGCATGCGGAAGCTCTCATATTCTGTGCAAAGCAACGCAAGTGTGGATTCCTTCACTTGCGATGTTCCCTCGTGTGTCACCTCCAGAGTATGCCAGATTTCCTGCGCAGTTAGATAATGTGAGATACGATTAAACTCAGATTTATCAATAGAGCATATAAGCGCATTCACAGCTTTACCATTAAGAGTATAAAGTTTCTTATCAGCTAAATCCCACTTGTCTTTAGGCTTAATCATAACAGTGTCTTCAATTTTAATAGTGGGTAGACTATAACCATTTTCAACAATATCCCACACATCATAATCAACAGACACTAAATAGATTTTCATCCTAGCCTTTCAATATGCAAAGTCTACACCGTTAAACTTAGGGGGACGGGCTATAGACTGACCTTCAGCAAAAGCACAATCAGATATATTCATGGTCATCTAAAAATCTAGACTAGATCCTCTAAACTGGCTTTGATACCACTTGTTGGATCTGGATCGTAGCCTAGAGGTGGGGTGAATAGGCTAATAAAAATTCTCGTGCAACCCACGAGAAATCCCACGCAGTTATAGACACAGACATGGCAATAAAATAGCAATCACAGAGTACGCACAGATATACCCTGGTTCGGTCGTCCCCACGACCTACTCCATGTTGGATATGGAAGACGTTTGTACACCCTTGTGGGGGATGTACGATGGAATACGGACCTCGAACGTCGCGTACACGAAGTCGTGTACAAAGGGAATCTGTTCCCTTGCGGAGAGGATCTCTGGATGAGTGGGAAAGTCGCATTATATATGCATAAGTGCATGCGACATATGGCTAATAAAGGGGGAATATCTTAAGCTTATGGTGTACCATGCATATGGTACAACTTAAGCTTATAATGTGCCATGTATCATGATACACCTTAATTAAGTTGTTCCAAAGGAACAACTTACCCTAAAATAACTACCTTGGGGGCTATAAATAAGACCCAAGGGTAAGCCATTTCTTACACTTTGCATGGCATTCATGCATGCATCTTCATTCTAGCGAAGCTCTGCAGAAATCCTTCCTCTCCCTTTATCCAAGTTCTTAATCTAAAAGTAGAGATTTAGATTGTGGATTTAGTAGCCTTACTCCGTTCGTGAGTAGACTCGATCTGTCGTGGCGAATCCGAAGGCGAAGTTCGTAGACTACCGTGTCGCGTACGCAAGCGTAAGTCTCAACTTCATTTATCGATCCTAACTCTGTTTTGGCAGGATCCTACATTGGTATCGGAGCCATACGGGTTCGCCCCGGAGAAACTATGAACGAGTCGTTTTCTTTTTCACGGATGGGTATCCTACCATTACGGATATGGTAGGAACGCTTCGTGACGGAGAGAACGCAGCGGTTGTTCTTTTCACGTTAGGATCTTCTGTCATTACGGATATGGCAGGAACTCTCCGTGACGGGAAGAACCGACCGTTCATATCGTCAAACTCACTCTCTTCATGGATGCTGAGTCTCCATTCATAGGGAATGTGCGCTCTCTTCATGTGGAGCGCGTAGTTTACGAATTTTTGAAGTGGGTTCATTTTTTGGCACACGGCCATTGGAGGACAACTACTTCCTCGACGAACGGGTGCTTCACCGGAGAAGAAGGTGGTGGTTATTCCCATCGGGGAAGATGAATTTTTTTTGTGCATGTGCACCATGACCAAATGGGTTATGAAGGCCATGCACCCCCCTCCCCATGCGGAGGGGGTTGGCTACGGCCAATAACCACCGCGGCAAACCCCTCCGGCGGGGGTGTGCGGCCACCTATGAAAGGGGAAACCGGCCATGGCCAAAGGGCCATGGCCGGTCAAGGCAAAAATGCCATGGCCGGCCGGCTCTGGCCAGCCACGGTCAGGGCCAGAAGGCCCTGGCCGTGGCCAGGCCAGGGCCTGGCCTCCCTGGCCGAGGCCAGGGCAGGGGCCCTGGCCCCGGCCAGGGCTTTACCGCCCTGGCAGAGGCCAGGGCAGCGCCCTGGCCTCAGGCCAGGGCCCGGCCGCCCTGGCCGAGGCCAGGGCAGAGGCCCTGGCCCCGGCCAGGGCCTGGCCGCCCTGGCAGAGGCCAGGGCAGCGCCCTGGCCTCAGGCCAGGGCCCGGCCGCCCTGGCAGAGGCCAGGGCAGGGGCCCTGGCCCCGGCCAGGGCCCGGCCGCCCTGGCCGAGGCCAGGGCAGGGGCCCTGGCCCCGGCCAGGGGCCTCTGGCCTAGGCCAGGCCAGGCAGAGGCCAGGCCGGCCTCTGGCCGAGGCCAGGCAGAGGCCAGGCCGGCCTCTGGCCGAGGCCAGGCCGGCCCTGGCAGTGGCCAGGGCTGCCGCAAGCCGTCCATGGCCGGGGGCCGGACTGATCGGCACTGGCCGGGAGAAGTTTCAGACCAATTCGGCAAAAGGCCTTGGTCAAACTAGCCCATACAGGGCCAAACGACAGTCGTCTGCATCAAATTTCTCTCATACGGGGGGGAAACGCCTGGATCCATACGAGAGCCGGCGACGATAATTTGCAGAAAAATCCCCAAAAGGGGGATCCGACCTAGGCACGGCTACGGCTCATTCCCGACAAATGGTCAGGAAGTGCCGAATATTTCACTAGTATCATAAGGGTACTAAGTTGAAATATATTTTTTTTTGAAAAATACGTTTTCATACGTTTTGAAAAATAAGTTTTCAAAAACGCTTTTCCGCTGCAAAGTACTATAAGAGTACTAACATTTGATAAAGTGAGGGAGAAATATTGAAAGTTACTCTAGATGGTGATTGGAAACATAGTGACCTTTCCGATTCTAGAGTAACATCTTCAGTATTTTTCGAAAGTAACTTATCAAATGTAATAATATCATTCCAAGTGGGAGTGATATTAAACTAGTCTGAAATTTCACATTCGATTGATTCAGTATCTCAATGGATCATGATTCGACCAGTGGTCTTTTGGACTAGTTTGTGGGACACCTCAGTTAGTCTGGGGGTAGTGAACCATAACTTAGCCATTTCCCTGGTCGGTCCGCTGGCCGAGACTAATGAATCATGAAAATGTATGATGACTATGTATATAAGAAATTTATGCAATGATTTTTTGATCGAACCTTTGGTTTTTATGTCTTTTTGCAGCATTTTAAAAGTAAAATGTCTTCCTCTTCAAAGAATATCGTCGCTGAGTTAAACAAAGGTGAAAAACTCAACGGCGATAATTACAAACTTTGGTCCATCAAGATACAATATGTTCTAGAGGAGCAAGAAGTGCTCGAAACTCTAAAGAACGTTATGATTGAACCTGAGTTGGGCACTACGGCCCAACACCGATGAGACAAGGAAGCTTTTGATGCTTGGTCTCGGAAGAACAAGATAGCGTGCATTACGTTATTAAGCAGTATGGCTGATGACATAATGCGCATCTTCCGAGAACATGACCTAGCCATGGACATATGGTCCAAGCTAGAGGAGAAGTTCGGTGGCACATCGGTGTCCAAACTTCGCGCCTTAACTATAAGGTTCGATACATATAAGAAACGTCCAGATCATTCCATGGGGAAACATCTGCGACATATGGCGAACCTTATCTCAGAGTTAAAGGACACAGGTCATGTGCTCACTGATGAGCAACAAATCCAAGCAGTCATACGTTCCCTACCAAATGGGTGGGATCAAATGAAGATGCATCTCACTCACAATGAGAGCATCAAGACCTTCAGCGATGTTTCCAAGCACCTCGAATTAGAGGAAGAGCGGCTTGCGGCTGCCAAACCAAGTGCAGAAGTGCACATGGTTGCTAGTTCCTCACACGGGGGAAAGAAACGGAAAAATCGTTCGAAGTTCACTAATGAACGTAATAAGCAACCTGAGTCTACCAAGAAACCCAAACATAAGGGTGGGCACAAGAAATGGCACAAGAAGAAAGACTTGAAGAGGATCAAGTGCTTCAAGTGCAACAAGCTCGGTCACTATGCTCGTTCGTGTACGAGTGGAGGGGACGAGGTAACTTGTAAATATACTAGTTACATATGTGTTTCTAGTTCGATATTTCTTGTGGAATCTAATCCGTTTTGGATAATTGATTCAGGTGCCACCGACCACATAGCAAGGGACAGACGGTCCTTCGTGGAGTATCACCGGATACCCCAAGGAACGAAGTGGATCTATGTAGGAAACAACACACGTGTTGAAGTGAAAGGCGTTGGGACTTGCAAGCTAGTCTTGGACAACGGCCGCACTCTCCTACTTCATGATGTCCTCTTCGCTCCAGATATTCGAAGGAATATAATTTCTGTGGTTGTATTAATGGGTCTTGGCTATAACTGGTTTTTTCATGATTGTAATGTGGACTTAAGTTGTAATAATACTCTTATTGGTACTGGGTTTGCATTTAAAGGATTTATTGTAATGAGTACAATGTATGATTCCTCATGTAATGAAAATTTCCTTATTGCAAATTCTAAGACTTATGAGTCTGATGTGAATTGTTGGCACGCAAGGCTTGGTCATATTGGACCAACGCGTATGGATAGACTTGCCAAACGTGGCCTTCTATCCAATGTTTCAAAGGTTGAAATGTCGACCTGCGAACATTGCCTTGTGGGGAAATCTTGTCGCAAGCCGTTTGGAACCGGCACAAGGGCCGAGGTTCCATTACAGCTTATCCATTCGGACATATGTGGTCCGATGAATGTCAAGACAAGACGCGGAAAGTCCTATTTCATCACTTTTATTGATGATTTCACCCGATTCGGACATATCTATTTGATATCCCACAAAAGTGAAGCATTGGCTTGCTTTAAAAACTATATGAGTTTAGTGGAGAATCAATTAGATCGCAAGATTAAGGTCTTGCGAACCAATAGGGGCGGTGAATATCAATCAATAAGTTTTAAGGAACTTTGTGATGAAAAAGGCATAGTACATCAGGTAACTATGCCTTATACTCCTCAACAAAACGGTGTTGCAGAAAGGAGAAATAGGACTTTAATGGAAATGGTCCGTTCAATGATGGCGCAAGCTAACTTGCCAATCACCTTTTGGGGAGATGCATTATTGACGGCCACTTTCATTTTAAACCGTGTACCCTCAAAATCAGTTAACTCCACTCCTTATGAGTTGTGGAACCAAAGGTCCCCTGACTTAAACATTTTAAAACCTTGGGGTTGTGCATCCTATGCACATATTTCCTTCCATAAGTATGGAAAACTTGGGCCAAGGGGAAGGAAATGTATCTTTATACGATACGTAGAAAACTCCAAATGTTATGTTTTTGTTAGTCAGGAAGACAATGGTGGGCTAATTGAGTTTGAGTCGAGGGATGTCACTTTCTTGGAAAACGAGTTTCCAAGACATGGCGAGATAAGTCAGGACTTATCTCTATTTGAGATTTATGATCAAGAAGGATTACCTCATTCGAGTGGGAGAATTCTTGGTGAAAATGAAAATACGTTTCAACCTTCACCAATGGATTATATGAATGACGATTATCCTATTCCATACGGGAATAATGATCCAAGTGGGAGCAATTCTAACGACATTCCAAGTGGGAGTGATATTAGAATTGATCTAAATTCAAGTCAACAAGGACTTGAAGAATCTCAAATAAGACGTAGTAGTCGTACAAGGTTGGCTCCTCTAAGATTTGAGGATGAATTTCCGCAAACCTTTATGACTTTACTATAAGAAGATGACGAGCCTGCTACTTTCAAACAGGCCGTATCTTGCCCTGCTAAAGACAAATGGATGGAAGCGATGCAAGAGGAGTTAGAATCCATGAAAGTTAACCAAGTCTGGGACTTAGTTGACTTACCCAGAGGACGTAGAGCTATTGGGAACAAATGGGTTCTCAAGATCAAGCATAAGGCTGATGGCTCTATTGACAGATATAAAGCTCGCCTTGTCGCGAAAGGTTTTAAGCAACAGGAAGGGATAGACTACGAAGAGACCTTCTCACCTGTTGTTCGTTTTACCTCAATTCGCCTGATTCTGGCAATGGTAGCTTGCTTAGACCTCGAATTACATCAAATGGATGTAAAGACTGCCTTTCTCAATGGAGAATTGGACGAGGAGATCTATATGGAACAACCAACAGGGTTTGTAAAAGAAGGAAACGAACATAAGGTTTGTAAACTTCTTAAATCCATATATGGTCTTAAACAATCCTCGAGGCAGTGGTATATACGATTTCAAGAGGTTGTCTTATCAAATGGATTTTCCATGCTTGATGAAGATAACTGTGTATATATCAAGAGGAATAAGAACAAGTATGTTATTATGTCTCTATATGTAGATGACATCTTAATAGCCGGAAATGACAAGGGCTTTGTGATGGATATCAAGGCTTGGCTTTCATCAGTTTTTGAGATGAAAGACATGGGAGAAGCCGCATATATCCTTGGAGTTAAAATTTCAAGGAATCGTTTGAAGAAACTTCTTTCTCTTTCACATGAGACTTATATAAAGAAGGTTCTAGAACGTTTTAATATGCAGGACTGCAAGTCCATTGATACTCCAATAAGCAAGTGCGACAATTTATGTCTGAAATCATGTCCGAAGAACCAAAAAGAGAAGGAGATTATGGAAAAAGTTCCATATTCCAGTGCAGTTGGTAGTCTAATGTACGCTATGATGTGTACAAGACCGGACATCTGTTTTGCCGTTGGAATGGTAAGTCGTTACCAATCCAACCCAGGGCAAGTACACTGGAAAGCGGTTAAGAGGATAATGCGGTATCTCAAAGGAACTGCAGACTTTGCTTTATGCTATCAAGGAGATGCCTTGAGGCTCGAAGGCTACACTGATGCTGATTGGGCGGGTGATCTCGATGAGCGACGATCGACCTCAGGATATGTTTTTCTACTCGGATCTGGTGCAATATCCTGGAGTAGCAAGAAACAATCCTGCATCGTACTTTCAACCATGGAAGCCGAGTTTGTAGCATTTAGCATTGCAGTTCAAGAGGCTGTTTGGCTTAGGAAATTCTTAGACAGGCTAATTAATGCAAGTGACTCATGTGTTGTACCTATACACAGCGACAGTCAAGCATCTATAGCCTATGTCAAAGATCCGAAATTCCATTGTAAGACCAAACACATAGATATCCGCTACAAATTTGCAAAAGACTATGATAAGACCAAGAAGGTAGACATAAGGTACATATCTACGCATGAGATGATAGCGGATCCGCTTACGAAGGCGATCCCCAGAGATGTACTTTACAAACACTTATCATCTCAAGGATTGCGTAAGAGCTGAGTTGTACCAATGTAAATTCACATGTATGTAAATGATCAAAATTAATAAAAGAATAAGTTCTTTTTCCAACATTGCATATGAATTTCTTAAGAAATGTTTGTGTACATTTTTGAAATCTCAGCTGAATTGTGTGTATGTCGGACAGATTAAGGTTGGCTCTCTCACATGAGCAACCGCCTTATCTTATCAGATGGATAAGATAGAGATGAGACTAGTTTAAAGTCAAAATCATTAGACGAATGATTTAAAGTCATGACTTTAACAAGATAGTCGAATGAAAGATCTGCATCATATGGATGCTTACAAAAGATCTGAGATCTATATCACAAGGATATAAAGATCTCATTGGATTTTTTAAATCCTATCTGTCTTATGCAGGATGAGAGTCCGGGAATATTTCATGGGTAGTAAGGGGACTCAAAAGATAGGCACTGTGGTGTCTGATCTTTCATCCGTACAACATCGTTAAGACATACTCTCCCTGGGAAAGGAGTGATGTTGTAATACGTGTTCATACCACGTATGCATTTCGACCACTGAGTTAGTAGCAATAGTGTTTGCTATTATGTGAGACTCAAAGGCCATACGGGTCTTAACTCTTACCCTCAAGGACTCCAATTGGTTCCTTTAGATTTGACGAAATGGTCGCTATCTTAGCGTGTTACTTATGGGCTATGATAATTCGGCTCGGCGGGGCACGTTAGAAAAGCGAGTCTAGTCAAGATCAGAAGGCTCGCAAGAAGAGGAAGATTGATTTCATATTCGCATTTGGACTTTAATGATTCAAAGCTGGCCAGCCAATTGTAATCCAGATGGGATTCAATTGTTGAATATAAAGTATAAGAAATGTGAAGAAATAATCTAGGGTAAAGCATGCGTTGAACTACTCAACTTTGCACCTTCGAGGTCGTTGTGTATCTCTAACAAGTGCACAACAACAGACTCTATGCGCATGACGGTCGCACGGTCTATTTCTCGGTATGATAGATGAAAGAACTAAGGGAAAGACGTTCTCTTACGATCCCCTCAAGTGTGAGTGGGAGATGTTGGATATGGAAGACGTTTGTACACCCTTGTGGGGGATGTACGAGGGAATACGGACCTCGAACGTCGCGTACACGAAGTCGTGTACAAAGAGAATCTGTTCCCTTGCGGAGAGGATCTCTGGATGAGTGGGAAAGTCGCATTATATATGCATAAGTGCATGCGACATATGGCTAATAAAGGGGGAATATCTTAAGCTTATGTTGTACCATGCATATGGTACAACTTAAGCTTATAATGTGCCATGTATCATGATACACCTTAATTAAGTTGTTCCAAAGGAACAACTTACCCTAAAATAACTACCTTGGGGGCTATAAATAAGACCCAAGGGTAAGCCATTTCTTACACTTTGCATGGCATTCATGCATGCATCTTCATTCTAGCGAAGCTCTGCAGAAATCCTTCCTCTCCCTTTATCCAAGTTCTTAATCTAAAAGTAGAGATTTAGATTGTGGATTTAGTAGCCTTACTCCGTTCGTGAGTAGACTCGATCCGTCGTGGTGAATCCGAAGGCAAAGTTCGTAGACTACCGTGCCGCGTACGCAAGCGTAAGTCTCAACTTCATTTATCGATCCTAACTCTGTTTTGGCAGGATCCTACACTCCAGCCCTCGAAAGCAACTACTAGATAGATATGTAATCAAGTACAGCTACAATGAGTCAAGATCCTAAATCTACTCTCACCTAGCTCGTACGCACACACGTGCTCTACACGCTCAATCTAGTCAGATGCTCTCCCTCCGTGACGACTCCCAAGTCGTCAGGTCCCCAAAAAGTAACACAGAAGGTAAAGTTTCCCCTACAGAGATCGCTACACCAGTAAAAAGGTAAATAAATAGAGTTTTAGGAATGCTTAGTAATGGTGCGTCGTCTCTGACGTTCAGCGCGTGGTCAGATCAATCTGACAAGTAGTAGTAGTCTCTGATGTCCCCTCAATACTTCGACTCGCCTCTCGATGAAACTTGCGCCTTTTGAGAATTGCGGCTTGATCACTCCGTATTTTACACCCTTTTTCGGCATGTTTGCATGCCACTTTGGTCGCTCATATCGCGTTTTTCACGATTATTCGACAATATTGCGATGCTTTTCATGATTTCTTGTTTTTTGTCGTATTTCAGGAGATATGTAGCGATTCGGAGTGATTTTGAGATCAAGAGGATTCGCACCCACTCCGGAGTGTTACCCGAGGCTCTTTAGAGGACTATTCGACGATAGGAGACAAGTGGAGGAAGAAGGAACGTTGTAGGAGCGACGAGGAGGCGAAAAGATAAAGAATGGGCATTTGCAGCACCTCACTCGGCCGAGTGAATTACTCACTCGGCCGAGCTAGAAGACCACTCGGCTGGCCAGAACGGACACGCATCAACAGAAGAAAATAGGCGTGCACTCGGCCGAGTGACGATAGTCCACTCGGCCGAGCATGGAAATCCCCTCGCCCGAGTGGCATGGGAAAATCCACTTCAAAAGAGGCCGACTTACTGTAAATGTACACGCTTTTGACGACTCCGACTCGGTCGAGCAAGAAAAGCCCCTCGGCCGAGTGAGTAAATCCACTCGGCCGAGTCACCTTCCGAAGACAGACCCCCAAAATCCCGAACTTACTGTTAATGTACATGGTTTGTCACTCGGCCGAGTGAGCCGCCCCGCCTGCTGCATAAACTGTGATTTTTGAGCTGCGCAGGGGCATTTTTGTCACGTTTTTTTGGGCGATTTTGAGGGGTATTTAAACCCAGTTTTTGCCCTAGTTAGAAAGAACTTTTTGATACTTTTTGCAGCCTTTTTAGAGAGCTTTTTAGGGAATTAGATTTAGGGCTTTTGAGAGATTAGAAAGGGGATTTTTGTTGGATGCTATTGGATTCTCATTGGTTTGTCTCCTTTCTTGTCAAAAAACTCCATTTTTATTGATAATTTCTCTATTGCAATGAATTGTGTTGAATTTTCTATTAAATTTCTTATGAATTGCATGATGATTAGTGAGTAGTTTTATTGCTCTAGGGCATAGGGATGAACCCTATGAACCCTATTTCTAAATTGTGATGAATTGGTAAAATTCTTGCTAGGATTGATTAGGGTTAGGTTGGGGTTGATTGATTACGGATAGCTAGGGATTCATATTGATTGGGATTTGCAAGAGATTGGATCCCAATTGATAGGAAGCCCTAGAAATTCGATTTAGATTTACGATTGGACTTTTCCAGAATTGGTTTGCAAGAGATTGGACCAAGGCTAGGGTTTTCAATCGTAATTCTATACCAATACCCGTTTGCAAGAGATTGGACGGGTAGGAACTATCTCAACCTAGGTCGTAGCTCGAGTTTGCATGAGAGTGGGCTCGAGATACGGTTGAACGATGATGTCGATCCTAATGCTAGCGGCTTAGGTTAGGGTTTGCAAGAGATTGAGCCCTAAGCTAGGTTTGCTATAGACTGGCAATAGCACGAGAGCGTGAGCTTGGTTCTACATTTAGTTGCGACTAGCTCACCTATAATTCAAGTCTAGCAATGACGTAACTTACGAATCACAACGATGAGATACGGTTTGTAGCGGGGATTCCCTATCCCTAGGCGCTTTATTTTATTGATATTTCTATAAATATACGAACGATTGTGACAACTTTACCCGGTATTATTCTTGACCATTCCGATAGCTAGGTGATTAAAAGAAGACACTGTCACTGTTCCTCCCTGAGTTCGATACCCGCTCGCCACTACGCCGTGCGCTTGCGGTAAGACTAAACGTCGCCCGTCCCCGGTTTTATATGTGTATGCCGGGGCGGTCGACCAAGTTTTTAGCGCCGTTGCCGGGGAGGCGACAGTGTTTTATTCTCTTTAGTTAGTGTTTTCTTTTTCTTTTGTTACTTTTAATCTTTTTACTCCTTATCCGTGCTAACATTTCCTTTGAAACTCTGTTTTCCTTTGCATGAACACGAGATCTACGGTGAACCCCGAAGAAATATTATTTGATCCGGAGATCGAACGTACCGTGCGGAGGATTAGAGCCGAGAGAAGGCACGCTACGGAGGACGGTTGTATGAACCGTGCGGAGACACCGGAGGAGCTTGCGGCACGAATGGTGAGGATCATATCCATTAGAGATAGGCTTCGGCCTAAGACTTCTTCCACCACACCATCCATCGCCATGCCGGAACTAGCGGCAGACAAGAAATTTGAGCTAAAAACGGGCTTGGTGGTATTGATGCAACAAGACCCGTTTCATGGGAATGCCCATGAGAATCCGCATTACCACATCCAACTTTTCTTGTCCAAGTGCGCCACTTTCCAAATGCCGGGTGTTTCCGTTGATGCAATCCGACTGTGACTCTTCCCCTTCACACTCACGGACAATGCCTTATATTGGTTGAGGATGCAAGCTGAAGGGACATTCACCACTTGGGATGAGTTGGCAAGCGCCTTCGTCGACAAATTTTACCCTCCTTCCAAGACGGTGAAGATACGGAGTGCTCTCATGTCCTTCAAGCAAGGACCGCAAGAAACCCTCTATGAAGCATGTGAGCGCTTCAAGGACTTACAACATCAATGCCCCCATCATAGTATAGAAGATTGGGAACTTGTTCATAGTTTCTACAATGGACTCCAACCGGGCACGAAGCAAATTATTGACGCAGCCGCCACTGGAGCCATACTATCAAAGACCCCGGATGAAGCTACGGCCTTATTAGAGGAGATGGCCTCTAATAACCAATAATGGGGAGACGAGCGAGGGCATTCTTCATCCTTCTTGAAGCCCACTAGCATTTATGAGGCCAAGGACGTGGCGGAGCTTTCAAACAAGTTTGACTCTCTCCACAAGGTGGTAGAGAGATTGGAGAAATATATCACCGAACCACATGGAGCACCCTCTACATCTACGTCGATAATCAATATGAGCGATTGGCAAGACCAATCCCAAGCAATGTATGTAGGAGGGGACAATGGAGAAGGAGCTTTGGAGCAAGTACAATATGTCGCGGAGAATTCCGGATATTGGGCCAACCCGGCCGCTAGAAACCATCCGGGCTTTTCATATGCAAATAATGATGGTGCTTTGAACCCCCCGCCACAACAACTTCCTCAAGCTCGACCTCCACTACCACAACCTCAATATCAACCGAGGGGGCCACCGTAACAAAATTACCCGCCGAGGCAACAAGTGGGACCATATAGACCCCCCGGGTACAACCAAGGTTGGAGAGCTCCCAACCCACCTCAAGCTCAACTACGATCGGACCACGAAGCTAGGGTGGAGGAATTTATGTTGGAGAAACGGAAGATCAACGCTAGATTGACGGCGGGGCAAGAGTCACTAAGTACCGTCGTCGCCCAACTTACGGAGCAACTTGCATCGCTCAACAAGAACGCCCAACAATTGCCAGCTCAACCCGAGCCCAATCCACGGAGCAACACCGGACACATCAATGCGGTGGTTGCGGTTACAACAATGGGCAGGAAGGATACCACTCCCGCTATGACCCAAACCAAGCAACCCGTGGTGGAAATTTTGGAAGAAAAAGAGACGGCGATTGAAGAAGAGAGCAAAAAGGAGCCAATTGAAGGAGGAAATTCTAAAGTGGTAGAGCCACTTGATGAGCGTTGCTACATGACACCGGTGTCGTTTCCACAACGGCTAGCTAGAGCCAAGATGGAGAAAAGGCTCGCCAGGTTTCTAGAATACTTGAGGGGAGTAAGCCTCAATATTCCTTTCTTAGATGCAATTGTTGAGATACCGTCTTATGCGAAGTTCTTGAAGGACTTGATTTCGGGAAAGAAAAGGAAGGAAAAAATCATGCTTGCGGAGCAAGGAACTTGGTTTACTCGGAAGGAGAAGGAACCGGCGAAATCGACGGATCCCGGGAGCTTCTGCATCCCTTGCACACTAAGAGGCGTCCCTTTGCAAAAAGCTCTAGTTGACTTAGGCGCTAGTGTGAGCCTTATGCCCCTTAGTATGTTCTGGAGATTGAACACGGGCACCGACTTGAAGCCGACCGACATGAGGATTCAACTTGCGAACGGTCGGATTACTAGGCCGGTAGGGATCGCAGAGGATATTCCACTCCAAGTACCGGGAGGTATATGCTTGCCTTGTGATTTTGTCATAATGGACATCAAGGAAGAGGGTGACACTTCGCTCATACTTGAACGCCCGTTCCTCGCAACCGCCGGTGTTATCGTCGATGTGCGTGAAGGAACTCTTGTAATGCCCTACAAGCTACTGCACAAGTACTAGAGGGGGGGGGGTGAATAGTACTTTAAAATAATAAGGAGTATAATTCCAAATTAAAATGCAAACAACTACCAAATCAATTTGCGGAAGCTAAAATTGAATGACAACACAAAATTAACAACGCTAACAAGAGATGTTACTGGGTTCGGATCCACCCAAGTCTCCCCGACTTGATCCCGGTGATCCTACGTCCCAACCACCCGGATCCCCTCCGGATACTTGAGTTAGAAACCCTAACTCAAGATTTCCACTATGAAATACTTGTGAAAACCCTCCACAAGTCAAATCATACAAAATGTAATTTGTGACTCACACAACCCGGGATCACAACCACACTCTCACAACCGAGAGTGAAACTTACAAATCAAATATGAAATGAAATAAAGAAACTTCTTACCGAACAAAATACCTATGCCTTGAGTATTGCTTACGAATTAGGGCAAGGATGATTTTGAGGAAGAAGTGGCACCAAACCCTAGCTCCAAGATGTAGAACAGCGATGGAGAGCTTTGGGGATGTTGGTGACCTAGAATCAAGCACTTGGCTTGGAAGGCTTCACACTCAATGAATCTCTCTTTGAAAGTAAGAGTTAGGAGAGATTAATGAATGGAGGGAATGAGCTTTGAATGAGCTTGGATTGATTTCTCTTGAACTCTAAACTTGCATTAATATCAGCCTTGGCAGCAATGAATGCAGCCCAACAAGTATATATAGGTTAGAGGAGAGAGAGAGAGAAAAACGTTTCAATTAAAGCTCCAACGGCTCTTTTCTGAACCCAACTAGTCGGTCAAAGAACAACCACCGACCGACTAGTTCATCAACTAGTCGGTCGGTCAATTAACGTAAACCGACTAATGAGTAAACTGAGAAAAGATCAAAGTACAGACTAAGGAACTAGTCGGTCTAAGAAGAGTAGCTGACCGACTAGTTTCACAACTAGTCGGTCGGTTACACAACGTGGACCGACTAACAGATAAAACTGAAGTCTGAGAAGAATTGTACTTAGTCGGTCCAAGAACAACTGTTGACCGACTAATTCACCAACTAGTCGGTCACCAAATGAACATAGACCGACTAACGATAAACAGTAAGTATGGTGAAAATTTTGGCATGTACAGTAAACCAAACTAGTCGGTCCAAGAAGGAAAGTTGACCGACTAGTTCATCAACTAGTCGGTCGATCAATAAGCACAGACCGACTAATGATAAACAGTAGCTCAAGCTCAAATGTGCATGTTCAGGGAAAGCTCAACTAGTCGGTCACAGAAGCATCACTGACCGACTAGTTCACAAACTAGTCGGTCGGTGAGTCAACTTAGACCGACTAACTGTAAACAGTAAAGAGCTAAGAATTAACTGACAGAAACTAGTCGGTCCAAGAAGCTTGGCTGACCGACTAGATCACCATCTAGTCGGTCAGTTCTTCTTTTTGAACCAACAAACATGCACAAGAAGTCCCGAATCGAAGCGCGAAGCTTCGGGAAGAATTGTATGGACTTCTACTAAGATCCTACAGCTAAGATATGAGCGTTATGAAGAATTAAAACGTAAGACCTACTCAAGGCTTAACATTCTACGAAAGAAGCTTAAAGACTATTAAATAAACTTGACGATACCGTCTTCAATAGCTTCAATCGAATCTTCATGACTTCTAAATAGGTCCATAAGCTTCAACGAAGCTTTAGGCATACGATCACGTGCTTTGAGAAGTCTTGAGACGTCGTTATTGATATTCATGTGAATTTGGCGATGATCTCCATAACTGCGCTCACAAAGTGTTAGTTCATATTATATTTATGTTTGTTCATCATCCAAAACCAAATCCGGGGAGTCCAATATCCAACATTCTCCCCCTTTTTGGTGATGACAAACTAACATAAATAATAATCAGAAATAATAATTCAAATGAAATTTACTTACTCCCCCTGCATTGATGACACGTTAATTCCAATTTAAACAAAAGTGATACGCATCAAGCAGACGAGTGAAGTATATTAAATGAGAATCGATTATTGAATTATTGAAATACCAAATGAAGGTTATTGAAATATCGGATTTGAAAATCCATTTATATATCTTAACTCCCCCTGAATCTAACACATCAAGTTAGATTCTTGGAGAAATGCTTTAAATTTTCATTTGGCACATCGTTATTATTATATCTCTCCCCCTTTGGCATAAGCAAAAAGAGCGGGAGGATAACAACGACAACAACAATGGCCTCAAATTAAAAAGCACAGGAGTCGTAGAATACGACGAAGGCTCAAGTGACACCAAAGAGAAAAATACGAATAGAATCAAGGCGTGTCAATGATACCAAGGTCGAAAAATCGTAAAACAAAATCATCAAAACTCAAATCAATTTAACGGATTGAGTTATGGAATATACTATCCAATATCAACTTTTCTTGGTTAATTTAGTGCATGGAAAACAATTCTATGTTTTCATAGAAGAAATTTCTATTAAACCAAGTGAATATCGTCGAGCGACGAAATCAAACATAAGAGACATAAAAATTGTACATGGCACAAAAATTGTATATGTCAACTGAGATATATATATATACTAGTCATAACCCGTGCCCGCGGGCACGGTTCATTTAAGATTTTCACCCGCGAAATCTTTGTTCCCAAACATTATTTACACAGTCAAATTTGTGCGAAACAACAAATTCGACGTAGAACAATAAATTCGGTGAGGGCACACTTGAGTCGGAACAACAAATTAGCGTAAAAAAATTTAGCGGTATTCTGCGTAAGTGCATAAGTGTGTGTGTGTGTATGGTGTGTGGGTAAAAAGTGAAATGAGAGGGTTTTTTAAGGAAAAAGGGGAAATAGGTGGTATTCTGCGCAAATGTAGTGATTGTGGGGGGTTTAAAAACAAAAGGAAAAAAGTGGTGGGTTTTCCAAACACGCATCTCAACCCTTCTTTTACTAAGATTAAATCCTAGCCATTCTTCTATCAACCTCTTTATACATCAGCATGACATCAGCTTGTCTCAGTCAGCCCTAGAATTCAAAAACCTTTGTGTTTTAATATATAGATAATGCATGAAGCAGAGTACATCACCGATATACAAACCGACGATCAACAGATCGGGGCACAAAAATACATCATACATCACAAAATATCGGAGTGTCAAAAAAAATTACATCATCATTAAACATATCAAAATACATCATCAAAAAGATCCAAAATACATAGCCACCCATACTATCCTACCCAACATCTCTCACAA
The DNA here is from genome assembly GCA_030789695.1 of Scilla litardierei. NCBI lineage: Eukaryota > Viridiplantae > Streptophyta > Magnoliopsida > Asparagales > Asparagaceae > Scilla > Scilla litardierei. The sequence continues at coordinate 116,504,039 of CM061130.1, forward strand.
CAAGATATATCATCCAAAGAGTATCAGGAGAGGCCTCGAAGAAACTCAAGAGGCAGCGGGAGGATCAGAAGCAACTGCAGGCTCAGCAGGAGCAGAGGAGGTGACTGGATCAGCAAGAACGTCCGAAGCATCAGCAGGAGCGACGACAGAAGTGGCAACCACTGAAGCAGCGACCGTAGTGGCCTCGGGAGCACCAGTCGGAGTATCCACCACAGGAGTGGTGGCAACAGGTGTGCTTTCGGGGACACCAGCAGAAGAAGCAGCAACAGCAGCACAGGAAGAGGTATTACCAGCAGCAGCAGTACCAACAGAAGTGCCCTCGGGGTCACGAGTCGAAGCACGACAGAGCTCCTCAATGTCCTCCTCAGCCATCTCATCAAACTCCTCATCCTCAGACACGGAAGGAGGAAGCTCAACACCCATCTGACGAGCCATACGGCAGACTACCTCCTCGGTATGAGCCAAGCAGGACTCGTGACGACGAAGTATCCGTAGGACTTCATCCAGGGTGGCAGAAGGAGCAGCAGAGGCACTGGCAGAGGCAGGGACAGACGCTGAAGGTGTCGTCCTCTGAACGTGACGAAGCGCCGCAAGAGATTTCTTGACGGCCGTCGCATTCAGGGGAGGACCAAGGGGACGCTCATCGTCACGAGGCAACGTGACACGAAAATGACGAAACACGAGGGTCAACATGCAAGGAAATGGGATATGAGCCGATTTATTGGACTTTCGAATACACTCGAAAGAGTCAATCTTATCGAGTATAATTCGAGCCCAATTAATCGAGCTCCCCATGAAGATCGCATAGATAAGCTTCAAAAATGGCTGGGACGGGAGAGATGAGGAGCCGTACTTGGGAAGCAAGCACGACTTCAGAATCAGATTTAGGACCCACGCATTTGGCTTGAATGATTTAGATGGCACGCCAATCATGGCAGGAGGGATCTGATGGAAAATCTCTGAAAGTATGGTCTGATCAAGAGAAGAAATATCGTCTACCGAGATATCAGAAGGAAGAAGGCCAGACGAAGAGATACCCAAAATCTCTCCTAAGATTTCCGCAGTGAGGACTATAGGAGTCCCCAAAACGGTCGTCTCAACAGAGTGGGTCTGATCGTACTGACCCTGGATCCTATTCGCATAGAAAAGCTTCACTAATCTAGGGTAGGGGTGAGGATTCGCCTTCGGGTCATATCGAAGGTAATCGAGAAGACCCGACGACGACAGAAGATCAGCTAACCCTATAAAGTCGGTAAACTGGACGAAATGCTCCAGAAGCAGCGGGCAATGTTCGATACGGTTATACGCCGCGAGACACAAAGGGTCATCGCGACATAAGGAAATATCGACACCGCCCACCGGCATCGGACCCTTTCCCTTAGGCTTACGGGTAGACGTACGAGGGTGGGTGCTAGACTCGGGATGAATAGGAGGAGTGGGTTCCCTATGAGTCTCAGTCTCGGGGTTATACTCCGTATCGGAATCGGTAGGAGTATGGAACGAAGAGGCAGAGGCAAGAACTTTGGCCTTAGGCTTAGGCTTGGGTTTGGGTTTCGGCTGACCTTTAGGTTTAGCGGTCGTCGTCCTCTTCTTCTTGAGAGGAGGCGAAGACGACGAAGGAAGGGTGGTCTTGGCTCTACGCTTCGGAGGGGTTGGATGTTCGGGATCCGAAGAGATTGGATCAACGGTCATCGGAGAGGGGCTAGAGGGAGTGATCGGGATTCGTGTTCGGGCCATAATCGCGGCACTACACGAGACACGAGATCAAATCAACGAATCCTAACACAACCCTAGGAAATCCGAAACCCTAGAGGAAGAGATCTAGAAACCTAGGCTGAAAAACCTAACCCTAAACTGAAAATGAACCCTAGATAGGAGAGGGAGGAGAGAGGGTTACCCTAGGAGGAAGAACGACGGCCGGCGACGGCGGAGATGATCGGAACAAGGCCGGAAGTCGATCGGAAGGGTCGGGGTTTTGAGCTGGAGGAGAAAGAGAACTTGACCGATTAGAATGAGAATAGACCGACTAAAATCATTTTAAGTCGGTCGAGATCGCAAAATACCAAACAGTCCCTGGCACAACTAGTCGGTCACAGTTCAAGCACTGACCGACTAGATCACGATCTAGTCGGTCGGTCAATGAGCTTGAACCGACTAGTTGCAAACAGTGGCTGAAACCAAGATATACTGACAAGATTTAGTCGGTCTGCGTTCATGTACTGACCGACTAGATTTCAAGCTAGTCGGTCGATCACTGAACATACAGACTAAAGAGTCAAAAACTTGAAAAACAAGTTCTCTCCATAATACGCTTGGACGATATATCTCAAAACTCTCAATAATCATCTAAACTACCCCAGTAAACATCGAAAAACAGAAATTTGACGATTACGCACAAATCGAACGAAAAATCAAGATATCACATAAATTCCCGAAAAATCCAATAATTCTAGCATGAATGAGATATTGCCAAATATAATAGCATGCAAAATTATTGAATGAAACATGAATCCTATATCTCGGATTCACCCATAATCCCCAATTCTCGACGCAACCGCACAAAGGAGTCCTCCTTTAAGGGTTTCGTGAAAATATCGGCGATTTGCTTTTGGGTTTCAACGTACACTAAAATGATGTCCTTTTTAGCAACATGATCATCTAAAAAGTGGTGTCGGACATCTATGTGTTTCGAACGGGAATGATGTACCGGGTTCTTGGAAAGACATATTGCACTTTGGTTGTCAACCATGATAGGGCAAGTATCACAATTTATACCAAAGTCTTTAAGTGTGTGTCTCATCCAAAGAACTTGAGCACATGCGGCACCGGCGGCAATATATTCCGCCTCGGTGGTTGAAAGTGATACGGAATTTTGCTTCTTGGAAAACCAAGAGACAAGAGAATTTCCTATAAAATGGCAAGTGCCACTAGTACTTTTCCTGTCGGATTTGCATCCCGCATAATCGTCATCACTATATGAGATTAACTCATATGTGCTAGATTTCGGATAAAGTAATCCAAAATCTAAAGTGTAACTTAGATAGCGAAAAATACGCTTTACCGCTACTAAGTGAGATTCCTTAGGTTGAGATTGATAACGAGCACATACGCATACGGCGAACATAATATCGGGCCTACTTGTGGTAAGATAAAGCAAACTACCTATCATACCTCGATATAGACGAATGTCTACATCCTTACCGCCCGTATCTTTATCAAGATGCGTTGTCGTGCTCATTGGAGTCTTTTTCCCGGAAGCACTCTCCATTCCAAATCGCTTTAGCAACTCCACCGTATACTTCGTTTGGTGGATGAAGATTGCATCGTCCATTTGGCGAATTTGGAGACCTAAGAAATACTTGAGCTCACCCATGTGGCTCATCTCAAATTGTTCCTTCATAACATTAGAAAACTCTTCGCAAAGAGCAAAGTTAGTAGCACCGAAAATAATATCATCAACATATATTTGAACTAAAATTATATCATTATTCGCATGCTTAACAAAAAGTGTAGAATCGGCTTCTCCCATTTTAAAATTCAAATCCAAAAGAAAATTCTTTAGGCGATCATACCAAGCTCGAGGAGCTTGTCTTAAGCCGTAAAGCGCTTTCTTTAGTTTAAAAACATGATTTGGAAATTTTTCATTTATGAAGCCCGGAGGTTGAGAAACGTAAACTTCCTCAACAACATCTCCGTTTAAAAATGCACTTTTAACATCCATTTGAAATAATTTAAAATCCTTATGGCATGCAAAAGACAATAATAATCTAATTGATTCTAATCTAGCTACCGGAGCGAAGGATTCTTCGAAATCAATACCTTCCTCTTGTCGATAGCCTTGAGCAACTAACCGAGCTTTGTTCCGGACGACGACTTGGTTTTCGTCGGTTTTGTTCTTGAAGATCCACTTTGTCCCTATGACGGTGTGGTTCTTCGATGGCAATGGAACAAGCTCCCAAACTTCATTTCTCTCGAATTGAATGAGCTCCTCCTCCATGGCTAAGATCCAAGCGCTATCTTCGCATGCTTCATTAATATTCTTTGGCTCTATCGAGGAGGCAAAGGCACAATGAGCGAAGTAGTTCACTTGCGATCTCGTCTTGACACTTTCATAGATATTGCCAATGACTTGCTCATGAGGATGGTCACGAACGGTATGAAGCCGTTTGGGAATACCTTGATCACTAGGAACATTCTCAACAAATTCGTTAGTTGGGTTAGTCTCAATAGAATCAATAGAATCATTAGACTTAGAATTATCAAATGAATCACATAAAACATCCATAGAATCATTATCATTTGAAATTCTAGTTGGAACAAATCCTTCATTAAAAGAGACATGAAGCGACTCCTCGATCGTTGAGGTTCGTTTGTTGAATATCCAGTAGGCTTTGCTACGCGAAGAATATCCAACAAAAATCCCCTCATCGGATCTTGGATCGAATTTGTCCAAACTACCATATGTGTTCTTAATAAAACATTTCGAACCAAAAACACGAAAATGTTTAACTTGAGGCAACCTACCAAACAACAATTCATAACAAGTTTGTTTAGTGCCGGGCCTCAAAAGTATTCTATTAAACACATAGCAAGCGGTGTGTACCGCTTCCGCCCAAAATTGATGGCCAAGTTGGCTATCATCAAGCATAGTGCGAGCACACTCCACTAGCGTCCTATTCTTTCTCTCAACTACACCATTTTGAGGAGGTGCACGAGGGAAAGAGAAGGTGTGTGTAATACCAACTTCATCACAAAATGTCTCAAAAGACTCATTCTCAAATTCACCTCCATGATCACTACGAATAGTGACAATGGTGGTTCCTAAGAGATTTTGTACTTTCTTAACAAAAATTGTGAAGTTTTCAAAAGCTTCATTTTTATTACACAATGAAAATACCCATGTAAATCTTGAATAGTCATCTACAATGACAAGTCCATACCTTGCATTTCCTAAGGAAGCAACTTTAGTTGGCCCAAATAAGTCTAGATGTAATAGCTCTAGTGGCCGTTTAGTAGAAATGCTTTTCTTAGGTTTAAATGAAGATTTAGGAAGCTTGCCACGTTGACAACAATCACAAAAACTTTTCTTTTCAAAAACAAGCTTCGGAAAACCTTTAATGGAGTTTAATTTTGAAAGCTTATATAGTGTTCCAAAGTTCACATGTCCAAAGCGTCGATGCCATAAGTGTTGTTCACTTGTGTTGGCAACGAGGCATTGTTCATATGACTTAGGAAGATCCAAAATATAAATGTCTTTATGACGAGTTCCGGAAAATAATAATTTATCATTATCTTTTCTTAAAATATGACACAATCCTTTCGCAAAGCTAACTTTGTAACCTTTGTCACAAAGTTGGCTTATTGAAATAAGATTGTGATTTAAACCACTAACAAGATAAACATCACTAATTAGGGGTTTAGAAGGGTTACCCACTTTACCAACACCTATGATGGTTCCGCTCTCGTTGCCTCCAAATACGACGTGGTTTCCATTTGCTATGGGAACCACTCCGGAGAGCAAACTAGCGTCACCCGTCATGTGTTTTGAACACCCGCTATCGAGTATCCAATTTCCCTTGGAGCTTAATTTAAATTTGTTGCTCCTTTTCTTTTTCTTTTCCTTGAGTACCTAAAGATAGAGAATTTCATATCATGGTACCCAAGGTCATTGGGTCCAAAAGATTAGACCTTTGGAAGCCAAGTCCAATTGGACTTAGACTTCCCCACATAATTTCTACTATGCACAACATCCGAAAAATAAGCATTCATATACATTTGTTTTTCATCCATGCTTGTGTTCTTTGGGCTCCAAATTGTGAAAATCTTGGGAGCCCTCATCCTATTGGGTGCATGCATGCTACGTTGATTTCTACGTGATGCATGTTGTGGATAGGCATACGGAACATGATGGAATGGTGCACGATGAGAATTATTCATATGATGTTGTGGGTGAACATATGCATGTGAGGGAACACGTGCATGAGGGTGTCTCACATTGTGTGCACGTGCCCGAGAATGTGTTGCATAAAAATCATCATATGTGTGAGACGGTGGAGTAGGACGTGTGTTCCTACGTGGCATGGTATTGGTGTACATGTAGGCATGCCCCTTCTTTGGAGGTCCACCCAAAGTGGGTTTCTTTCCAAAAGAGGGTGTGGACGAGGTGGAAGCACCATTGGTAGATGAACTACCAATAGAGTGTTTGCTCCCACTCGTTGAGGCTTCGGAAGTTGGCCTTACAAAAGTAGTGACCGACTTGGATGAATTTCCCATCATATACCCCAAGCCAATGTGGTGTTTGGCCGGAAGTAAGTCTTTTAGGATATTATCCAAGTGGCCCTTACCCTTGTTGAATTTGTTGATTCGGCCCAATGTGTCCTCATATTTCTCTTTGAGAGAACGCAAAGAAATATCCAAAGTGGATATTTGCGATGTGAGCACATAAACACGAGATTTAAGATTCTCGTTCTCAATACTCAAAGTCGAGTTTTGAGAAGTCAAATCCTCTATCCTATGTTCTTCCGTATCCTCAATGCTAACATGTTCGAGTTTAGATTTGAGATTATCAATCTCATTTCTTAACTCTTCAACAACGGTGTCGTTGTTGGTGATGATGGTCTTAGGCGATGTTTGAATGCTAGCTAAGTCATCTTTTACCTTAGTATATCTATTTACTAATTTAGTGTATTTTGACCATAATTGAGAGTTAGCATTCCTAAGGTCATCCATGGTTACCTCATCGCTTTCTTCATCACTATCATCGGAAGAGGAGGATCCTTGATCGTGCTCCTCTCTTGCCATGAAACACATGTGCGCTTGCTCCACGTGCTCATCGTCCGACTCTCCGCTTGAAGAATCATCGGAGTCTGTGAAGGTAGCTCCGACAAGTCCCTTCTTGTTTCCTTTCGTGTACTTCTTGGACTTGTCATACTTTGGCGCCTTCCACTTCTCCTTGTGCTTATTGAGGGGACACTCCGCTTTCATGTGTCCCGGCTTATTGCACTTGAAACATAAAGGAGAGGAAGAGGCGTTAGTAGAACTAAATTTAGCTTTGTTCTTGAAGTTACCTTTTCGGAAGAAACGGTTGAACTTCTTGGCCATGAGTGCCATGGACTCCAAGTCTAACTCGTTTTCCGAGTCTTCATCATCGGTTGATGTGGATGTGGATGGAGCGGCCTTGAAAGCAATGGCCTTCTTCTTTGGCTCGTCTTGCTTTAGGTAGGACTTCATCTTTTCCTGCAATTTGAGCTTGCTATCCTTGCGTACCTCGTATGACATTAAAGTACCCATTAGTTGAACTACTGTGTACTTGTTCATGTCATTACCTTCCTCGATGGCGAAGGTACGCTTTTCCCAAGAAGAAGGAAGTCCTTCGATAAGCTTTGAGCACTTCTCCTTTTGGGTGTAGGTTTTGCCAAGAGCCTCTAACTCGTTTATGATGTCGACGAAGCGAGCGTAATACTCCTTCATCTTCTCGCCCTGTTGCATATGAAACATTTCGTAGTCTTTGTTTACAACTACGAGTTTAGAGTCTCTTACCCGACTCGTCCCTTCATGAAGTATGAGGAGAGAGTTCCAAATTTGATATGCACTCTTACATGTGCATATCTTATTGAAGTCCTCGGGCTCCAATGCGCATTGCAAGGCGTTCATCGCCTTGGCATTGCTTACCTCCGCGGCGACCTCCGCGGTTGTCCATTTCTCGAGTCTTCTTCTTCGAGCTCGATGTACTCCTTCATTGTAGTCCTCCATAAATATGCACTTCGGAGGAAGGTTTCCATCCTACATTTTCAGTACCCGTAGTTGGTACCGTTGAAAAATGGAGGCCTCGTAGAGGAATGTCCTTCCATCACCGAAGATGCTCCTTCACGGTTCCTGAAGGTGTCATAGTTGGAAGGTGGACGCACGGTCTTGTTGTCGTTGGCAGACATAGCTGTGTATCTGGCTCTGATACCAAATGTAATGCCCTACAAGCTACTGCACAAGTACTAGAGGGGGGGTGAATAGTACTTTAAAATAATAAGGAGTATAATTCCAAATTAAAATGCAAACAACTACCAAATCAATTTGCGGAAGCTAAAATTGAATGACAACACAAAATTAACAACGCTAACAAGAGATGTTACTGGGTTCGGATCCACCCAAGTCTCCCCGACTTGATCCCGGTGATCCTACGTCCCAACCACCCGGATCCCCTCCGGATACTTGAGTTAGAAACCCTAACTCAAGATTTCCACTATGAAATACTTGTGAAAAACCTCCACAAGTCAAATCATACAAAATGTAATTTGTGACTCACACAACCCGGGATCACAACCACACTCTCACAACCGAGAGTGAAACTTACAAATCAAATATGAAATGAAATAAAGAAACTTCTTACCGAACAAAATACCTATGCCTTGAGTATTGCTTACGAATTAGGGCAAGGATGATTTTGAGGAAGAAGTGGCACCAAACCCTAGCTCCAAGATGTAGAACAGCGATGGAGAGCTTTGGGGATGTTGGTGACCTAGAATCAAGCACTTGGCTTGGAAGGCTTCACACTCAATGAATCTCTCTTTGAAAGTAAGAGTTAGGAGAGATTAATGAATGGAGGGAATGAGCTTTGAATGAGCTTGGATTGATTTCTCTTGAACTCTAAACTTGCATTAATATCAGCCTTGGCAGCAATGAATGCAGCCCAACAAGTATATATAGGTTAGAGGAGAGAGAGAGAGAAAAACGTTTCAATTAAAGCTCCAACGGCTCTTTTCTGAACCCAACTAGTCGGTCAAAGAACAACCACCGACCGACTAGTTCATCAACTAGTCGGTCGGTCAATTAACGTAAACCGACTAATGAGTAAACTGAGAAAAGATCAAAGTACAGACTAAGGAACTAGTCGGTCTAAGAAGAGTAGCTGACCGACTAGTTTCACAACTAGTCGGTCGGTTACACAACGTGGACCGACTAACAGATAAAACTGAAGTCTGAGAAGAATTGTACTTAGTCGGTCCAAGAACAACTGTTGACCGACTAATTCACCAACTAGTCGGTCACCAAATGAACATAGACCGACTAACGATAAACAGTAAGTATGGTGAAAATTTTGGCATGTACAGTAAACCAAACTAGTCGGTCCAAGAAAGAAAGTTGACCGACTAGTTCATCAACTAGTCGGTCGATCAATGAGCACAGACCGACTAATGATAAACAGTAGCTCAAGCTCAAATGTGCATGTTCAGGGAAAGCTCAACTAGTCGGTCACAGAAGCATCACTGACCGACTAGTTCACAAACTAGTCGGTCGGTGAGTCAACTTAGACCGACTAACTGTAAACAGTAAAGAGCTAAGAATTAACTGACAGAAACTAGTCGGTCCAAGAAGCTTGGCTGACCGACTAGATCACCATCTAGTCGGTCAGTTCTTCTTTTTGAACCAACTAACATGCACAAGAAGTCCCGAATCGAAGCGCGAAGCTTCGGGAAGAATTGTATGGACTTCTACTAAGATCCTAGAGCTAAGATATGAGCGTTATGAAGAATTAAAACGTAAGACCTACTCAAGGCTTAACATTCTACGAAAGAAGCTTAAAGACTATTAAATAAACTTGACGATACCGTCTTCAATAGCTTCAATCGAATCTTCATGACTTCTAAATAGGTCCATAAGCTTCAACGAAGCTTTAGGCATACGATCACGTGCTTTGAGAAGTCTTGAGACGTCGTTATTGATATTCATGTGAATTTGGCGACGATCTCCATAACTGCGCTCACAAAGTGTTAGTTCATATTATATTTATGTTTGTTCATCATCCAAAACCAAATCCGGGGAGTCCAATATCCAACAACTTTATCCTTGAATGTCGGGAACATAGAAGTCGAGCTTCACATACCCAAGGCCATGAAACATATGCCATATCACGAGGATCTGGATTATGTGGATCTTCTCGATGAAGTGATTGAAGAAGCAATCCCCCACTCTATTGGTGCTCTCCATGACGATGGCTTCGAAGAAGGCCAAACTTCGGATGAAGAAGAGAAATTGGCAGACCCTCCGGATAGCTCCACAGATGATGATGAAGGTGACGCTGATGTCGCAAGAATAGGAGAGCTTTGCAAGATCTCAAAGGCCAAGAATCCGAAGAAAGCTCCACCGAAAGGAAGATCGGTGTCACCGGCCAAGAAAAAGATGGGAACAAGCTCTAGCTTGGGGGACTTATCCCCCAACATTACCCATGATGAGGGAGCATCGAGGAAGACCGATGAACATCATGACCTGAACCCAAGCGGCCTTCTCGACAAGTTTGACGGGTGCATCTCGTATGCACCCAATATCGCAAGTTAAACGAATATCTTAAGGGGTCGAGCTCACGACCTTAAACGAGCGCTTGTCGGAAGGCAACCCGACGGTTTTAGCGTTATTTTCATTTTATTTTTATTTTTGGTTTAGCCTTTTGTTAGTTTTTAGAATGTTTTGTCCATGAAAATCGTGACAACGGGTACTATTTTTCATAACAGGAGAAGGAGAAAGGGAGATCAATCATATGGAGGATGATCGAGGTAATGAAGAGCGCTCCAGGAATGCGTTCAAGCCTTAGGAGGAGGAAGAAACAGACTGGAGGAAGAAAAACAGAGACCAGAGCAAAAACGGAGAGCCGATGCAGAAAACAGCATGTCACTCGGCCGAGTAGCATATACCACTCGGCCGAGTAAAGACTCCACTCGGCCGAGTGGAGCGCAAAACAGGGAAGTTTCTGCAGACCAACTCTCTGTCAATTTCTGTAAGTTTTAGTTTTAATTGCCACTCGGACGAGTGACTTGTCACTCGGCCGAGTGAAACAGATATCCTCCGAGTCTGAAAATTGTCGAATGGCAGAGCCACTCGGCTGAGCAGAGTTTCTCCCTTCGGTCAAATGAAGCAAAGCCACTCGGTCGAGTCGTAAGTGGGAACAAGATTTTCGAAATTTTTTCGTTTACGCACTCGGCCGAGTGATATTTCCACTCGGCCGAGTCGTAACATATTCTATATAAGCTCAGAGGCGGGCGCGAATTTCTAAAAACCCAAATCGCCCCATTTTTGCCCGAGCCCGCTGCCTTTTTGCCTCCCTCGCCCGCTGTTTCACACCCCCCGCGCCTGAATCGAGCCAACCCCGCCGACGATCGCCTGACTGAGCCACGCCGACCACCGGCCGCCACTCCACCTCGCCGGCGCCGGCCTCCACCGCCCCCGATCACCCCATTTTGCCCCCAAAAACCCCCTTTTCTCCCCGTTTCTCTTGATCCGTACGCCCATTGAGCCCCTAACCCAAATTAATTTCTATATCTATCTATTATCCCCCATCTCCCCCATATATATTGAATATTATTCGCTGATTTGATCGTTTGATTTGCGGGCTATCTTAGGGGAGCTTTTGGGAGCTTTTGGACGCGCATTTAGCTTCGCGGCGGAGGCGTCTCTTCACACGCACCACTTATTGCTCTCGCGGCGTGTTCAGGTACACTCGTTCCATCACTTAGCACGCCGCATCATTTTTTTTAGTTTGGGACATGTCTTGCGGCACACATGCCGTCGCGTACTAGGTCACGCACGCGGGGAGCCTCTTCAAAGCGGAAGAGGACCGATGATGCCGGTCCCTCTCACGCTAGGGAGGACTCCCCTCCACCTAGCCCGCTGCCACCGCCACCACCTACACAGCCGATCCCAGCCGATCCTGTCCCTCCACCCGCTCCTGTTGTCGGGCCGATGGGGATCACATTTCGAAATGACGCACACCGCACCAGATTCGAGCGTATCTGCCATCGCTCGATAGTACCCTCTAGGTTTGCGCACTTAGCTGACCTTGACCGCCTAGGGGTACTCGAGGGGCTTCTCACGTTGTACGACAACGTGGGATGGCGTGATTTTCTTGCGGTGTCGGCAGATACTTTCATCCGTCTGACACTAGAGGTCCTGAGCTCGATTGACCGGACCCCTGGAGGATGCACATTCCGCTTGATGGATCGAGAGTGCGAGATCACTCTCGACATGCTTCGTGCATTCTTCCAGTGGCCCGCTGTCCCTGTCCCTGACTGTGCCTACGCCCCCACGCACATACCACCCCCGTCGTTCGACACCTCCACCTTCTGGACACGGATCACGGGATCCCCACTTGGCTTTGACCCTAGTAGGGCCAAGGCCTCAGCCATCCTGCACCCCTGCCTCCGCATTGCACAGCGCCTCATGGCGACCACTTTCCTCACGAGGTACGAGCTTGGGACGATGTCTACGCCTGAGCTCTACATGCTCTACGCGATGACTCGCCCTAGAGTTCTGGATAGGGGTAGCGACGACCTGGTCCCCGTCGTCGAGATCGACATCGCTAGTTGGTTTATGGATCGCATCATCATTTCGGTGAGCGCTCGCTCACCTATTTGCTGCGGCGATCTGATCACACTTCTAGCCCTTATGACTGGCGTGGACCTACCTGACGACTTGCGTCGAGCCCCGGGCCCCACCGCACTTTCGATAGATGTTATAGCCCGGATGAAGATGCTTCGTCCCCACGGTCGCAGGCACTGGGTGTAGTTGCACGGTCCCTTTAGTGCTGACTACATGGTTCTTCCGAGCCTCTCTCGGACACACATTGGACTGGCCCATGAGGATTGGATTCCAGCGATGGACCTCCTTATCCCCGCTGCCTACGTGCTTGAGGCTGAGGATGTTGAGCAGGCACCCCCTGCACCCCCTGTCGACCCCGTGATCCCTCAGCCTGCGCCTGCACTTTCTGCACCTCCCGAAACTTTTGTCCACACGTCTGTCAGTGTCGGGAGCACCTTAGCTGAGTCCACCACCACCACCGCCGCCGCCGCCGCCGCTGAGCCTATGTCCGTTGAGCCTATCACCTCTCTGAGCCCTGAGCGTCCCACCACCATTCTAGAGAGCGGCGAGTCTTTGTTTTCTGCTGCTATGGAGACCCTCTCCCGATTGCTGTCGACGGCTCCTGGGGAGTCCACTTTTGTGACCTACACTGCCTCCCCAGTCATCGACCTTACGGTCTCCACCGCCCCTGTCTATACCGAGAGTGTCGTGACTTCTGTCCCCACTTCTACGTCACTCACCTCTCCTGCTACCTCGTTGCCTGTTTTGACTTCCACCTCTGCTGCTGATGCTTCCGCTTCAACACAGACTGCGTTCCAGCCTCACACCGAGGCTGGGTGTCACTTCCCGAGCACAGCACCCCTTCCACACTACCCTGCTGGCCCCATCCTATACGCTTCCCGCCAGAGACAGCCCCGCACCTCACCTGTTCGACCTGTGCGTCCCTCCGCTCCACCTCCCCCTGACTCTCTAGTTCAGAGCCTTCGTGCTTGTCACGACCCGCTTCCCTAAAATGGAGGCGAGACGTGAGAAGGTCCGCACGAGAGTGGAGCTATGAAGCCCCAAACCCGATAAGCGTCAAAAATTACATAAGCAGGTCCCTGTAACCACAACGGAACAACAATAATAATAAAAGGAGATACTGAAATAAAATCTCACATCTCATAAAATGTCCAACAAGAAAAATAAGTCCAACATCCAGAAAAGCCACCAGGCTAAAAGAAAAGAGTCTAAGGCCCAGAACAAGGCCAACAAAAGAAACGACATAACAAAGTATGGGTGCTACGCACCGATAACAAAACAACTGTTCTAACAAAAGTAAAACACAACGGAGACACTAGGACTGGTCCCCAGTGTCCACGTACTCCCCGTCAAACACAAGCTCGGGCTCGGCGTCAGCAAACACCTCGTCCTCAACAAGGTACTCGGGCTCAGGATCTAACATGTGTCACCCAAAAGAGTAAAGGGGCACATGTCAGCAAGTCTAAAAGACTTGAGCAAGGAAACTGAAAGTAAGGCAACTAGCAACCTAGCAGTTTAGTATGCGTGACATGGCAGTTATAACATGAGTGCACAATTGAAACATGGCAAGACAATTTGTACAAGAGAACAATTATCGGGACAAGACAAGACAAGACAAGACAAGACAAGAGTAGCCACGCTACTATCAATCTCAATCAATTCACTAATCACGTTGTTTTGTAGATGTTTACGCCTTACAGCTGAATGGTTTCACATCCGCTGATTGGCCGCTTAACATCTACCCCAAACCCAAGAGTTTACGCCTTACCACTGCAGTTGCTGTTCGGGCATACTCCCAGTTGATTGGTCGCTTAACTCTTACCCCCAATACCCACACGTAATGGAGCCAGGGTCCCCACACAATGAACTCAGCTAGTGAGCCTGGGGTTGCCCCGCACATGAGCTCGCATTCTTAAACATTTGGCGTAGGGGTGCACCTAGCCGGAAACACGCAATTCGGGCATTGGCTATCAACCAACACATGGCCCGCTTCTGAAACACGAGCCAGGAACACAAGCATTGTAGCAAAGCTACGCATTCACAGAAATACTTAAAGGATGCAATGACATGACAAATAATTTGCGTCCCGTTAGTGGAAAGTAAACATGACATGGTAATTGTGCAACATGCTAAATGTCGGAACTAGCTTCGTTGTCAAGCTAGTTCCCCAATTTGCGCCTAGGCGAGTATCATTTCGTCGCCTAGCCTCTTTTACGCCTACAACAAGAAAATGGCCTAAAACATGGCCTAAACCCTAAGTGGCAAGTTTCACTTGCCTAGCACCGGGGATGACGACCACTTCGTCACACGGATGCCAATCTACGGGGAAATCGCTGTTTTTGGGGGAACAATCATCAAACAACATGAAATTTTATTAGGGTTTCATAAAAATTATAAATAGGTTATGAAAACATAGAGGAATCGATTTCTTACCAAGAGGAGACGGAAGAAACACTCCGGAGAACCCTAGGATCAGATCTGGAAAAGAGTGGAGAAGTTTGGGGAAACTAGGGTTTTGGGGGATTTGGGGATTTTGATGGATTTGGTGAGATTTTGGGGAAGATGAGAGGTAGATAGAGTGGATGGATGGTTTGGATGATGGATTTAGGGCTTGGAATGAAGAAATGAAGCTTGGAGGACGATGGGGGCTCAAGGGGGAAGATTTTAGGGTTTTGGGTCATGTTGGGGAAGAAGAAATCGTTTGGGTTGGGTTTAAATAGGATGGGCTGGCGGCTGCCCAGAAATTAGGGTTTCAACACTGGTTAGTCGGTCAAAGAGCAACCACTGACCGACTAGTTTGGCAACTAGTCGGTCGGTCGACCAACGCAGACCGACTAAGTGCAAACAGTAACTTCTGAACGAAAATAGGATTCTAGAGTTAGTCGGTCCATGAACAAATACTGACCGACTAGTTTAGCATCTAGTTGGTCGATGAACGTTCTTAGACCGACTAAGAGTAAACAGTAACTCAACTAAAATTAAGATGATGTGTTAGTCGGTTAAAGAAGCATTGCTGACCGACTAGTTTGCAACCTAGTCGGTCAATCAACGTTCTTAGACCGACTAACGATAAACAGTAACTCCTGGGAAATTTAGAAAGCTAACTAGTCGGTCCAAGAAGGATTACCGACCGACTGGATCGTCATCTAGTCGGTCGATGCCCCTTCTTATACCGGCTAATGAGCACAAAAAGTTCCGATACGGAGCGCGGGGCCCCGGGATCGATTCCTAAGACTCCTAGGCTTGATCTAATAGTAAGATACGACCGTTATGAAGTCTGTCACGATTGACTTACTTCGAAATCGACAATCCTAAGGAAGAAGCGAGAAAATACGACGAATCGATCGAAAATGAAAGCTACGGAGACGAAAACCACACAAGAGGAGAAAATCCACCAAAACATATATTATATTATATTAAATCCAGATACATGAAAAGCAGTCGTTACATCCTCCCCAACTTAAGAAAATTCCGTCCTCGGAATTTCCAAATACTCACGAGTCCGGAAACAAAAGTGGGAAACGCTCTCGCATCTCATCCTCATTC
Organism: Scilla litardierei; assembly: GCA_030789695.1. Lineage (NCBI taxonomy): Eukaryota > Viridiplantae > Streptophyta > Magnoliopsida > Asparagales > Asparagaceae > Scilla > Scilla litardierei. The sequence goes on from CM061130.1 coordinate 116,519,948, forward strand.
TCCCAAGTAGACTCTCCAGGTGAACCGTGTCGCCACATCACCCTCACAAGATTGACAATCTTGTTCCGAAGCGATTTCTGACGCCTGTCCAGAATCTGCACTGGATGCTGGTCATACGTCATATCGGGGCGAACGATAATCTCCGAAAAATCTACCGCATGAGACGGATCACTAATGTATCGACGAAGCTGCGACAAATGGAAAACATTGTGAACTCCTTCCAAAGATGGCGGCAAGGCCAAGCGATAAGCTACCTCACCAACCCTCTCCAAAATGTCAAACGGTCCAATGTATCGCGGCTCAACTTCCCACGCTTCCCGAAATGAATCACACCGCGATTCGGGGAAATCTTTAGAAACACATGGTCGCCCGGCTGAAACTCCAAAGGACGACGTTTAGCATCCGCCCAATGCTTAAAACGGTCCTGAGCAATTCTCAACCTCTCCCGAATATTCCTGACGATATCCACGGCCTCCACGATCATCTCAGGTCCCAACAACTCCCGATCACCAACGTCATCCCAACTCAATGGCGATCGACATTTCCTCCCATAAAGAGCGGCGAATGGCGCCATGCCAATACTCACCTGGAAGCTGTTGTTGTAAGAGAACTCCACCAGATGCAGATGGTCCTCCCACGAACCCTTGAAATCCAACATGCACGCCCTCAGCATGTCTTCCAAAATCTGAATCGTCCTCTCAGACTGGCCATCCGTCTGCGGGTGGTACGCCGTGCTGAAACTCAGACGCGTACCCAAGCTCTTCTGCAAACTCTGCCAGAACTGAGATGTGAACCTCGTGTCTCTGTCAAACACGATACTCACGGGGACTCCATGAAGTCGCACAACCTCCTGCACGATTCACGTTACATCACTATCCAAACTAGGAAAAGGAAATAAAACGGAGAGTAAAAGAATTTTACCTCCATATATCTCCTCGCTAGCGCCTCAATGGACTGTCCCACTCGGAACGGAATAAAGTGCGCAGATTTGGTCAATCGATCTACGATCACCCAAATCGCGTCATTCTGCTTCGGACTCCGAGGTAGTCCAGTCACGAAATCCATAGTGATGTGTTGCCATTTCCACTCCGGAATCGGAAGCGGTTGTAGCAACCCGGCCGTACGCTGATGCTCCACCTTCACTTGCTGGCAAACCAAGCACTTGGCTACACTCCGAGCCACGCTCCTCTTCATACCATGCCACCAATAATTCAGACGAAGATCCTGGTACATCTTGGTGCCACCAGGATGCACAGAATACGGCGAACTGTGTGCCTCCACCATCAGCTCCTCTCTGATATCCCCAGCCAGCACACACAACCTGGCTCCGAACCTCAGCGAGCCATCCTCATGAATCAAAAAGTCAGTCCGCAGACCGGCTTCCACCTGCTCCCGAATCTTCACCAGCTTCGGATCCTCAGCCTGGCCAGCCTTAATCCGATCCACAATCGTCGACTGTACCTGCATGTACATCAACGACGAAGCCTCCCCAGGAAGAACAATCTCCACGCCAGACTCACAAAAATCCTGCTGCAATCTCCACTGCGAAGTCAAAATCATCACCGCTGGAAGCCTACTCAAAGCATCCGGACCCACATTCACCTTGCCAGGGTGAAACTGCAAATCAATCTCATAATCCGCCATAAGCTCCAACCATCGACGATGTCGCATGTTGAGCTCTTTCTGAGTGAAAATGTACTTCAAGCTTTTATGATCGGTGAAAATCTTCATTTTCTCACTCAGCAGGAAGTGCCTCCAAATCTTAAGAGCAAACACAACGGCAGCCAACTCCAAATCATGCGTCGGGTAATTCTTCTCATGAACCTTAAGCTGACGAGACGCATACGCCACAACGTGCCCATGCTGATGCAACACATAACCGAGACCCTTGCCAGAAGCATCGCAAAAGATCTCAAATCCATCGCTGCGATCAGGCACAACAAGAATAGGGGCAGTCATCAACCTCTCCTTCAGAACACCAAAAGCACTCTCGCAATCACCCGACCAAACAAAAGCAACATCCTTCCGCGTCAACCTGGTCATCGGCTCAGCAATACGAGAAAAGTCCTTAATGAATCGCCGATAATAACCGGCAAGTCCAAGGAAACTCCGAATCTCAGTCGCAGACGACGGAACAGGCCACTCCCTGATGGCCCGAATCTTCTCGGGATCCACTGAAATACCATCTCCAGTCACCACATGCCCGAGAAAAGCAACTCTATCCAGCCAAAACTCGCACTTCGAAAACTTAGCATACAAACGATGCTTCCTCAAAATCTCCAACACCGTCCTTAAGTGCGAGGCATGCTCTTCCTCCGACTTCGAATAGATCAGAATGTCGTCAATAAAGATAACGACAAACTTATCCAAAAAGTCGTAGAAAATCAGGTTCATCATATTCATGAAAACTGCGGGCGCGTTAGTTACGCCGAAAGGCATAACCACGAACTCATAGTGTCCATACTTCGTCCTGAATGCTGTCTTCGGAACATCTCCCTTCTTCACCTTCAACTGATGGTAACCACTCCTCAAATCCAATTTAGAAAACACCCTCGAACCTCCAAGCTGATCAAAAATATCATCGATGCGAGGCAACGGGTATTTATTCTTAATGGTCACCGCATTCAACTCCCGATAGTCCACGCACATGCGACGCGAACCATCCTTCTTCTTCACCAGCAGCACCGGTGCTCCCCACGGAGACACGCTAGGATTAATATAACCCTTCTGCAAAAGCTCATCCAACTGCTTCCGCAACTCTTCCAATTCTGCAGGTACCATACGATACGGCGCCTTCGAAATCGGCTGCGCACCCGGAACAAGATCAATAGAAAATTCCAAGGCCCGATCAGGCGGCAAACCAGACATTTCCTCGGGGAAGACGTCGCCAAAATCACGCACCACAGCTGGCCACTCCAGCTCCATCTGCATAGCCACAGCCTCCACCGGCCTGGCCCGAAATCTGACAGGACCAAGCGAACTGCTACCACGACTGAACTCAATACTGGATGTCCAGGAATCTCGAACACCACCTTCTTCCTCCGACAGTCGATCGTAGCATAGAAGCTCGCAAGCCAGTCCATCCCAAGAACTGCATCATAGTTGATGATGTCGTGGACAATGAAGTCAGCGAAAAGCTCATGCCCACAAACCACCAAAGAGCAAGAATTGCAACCACGATGCACCGAGACCACACCATTCCCTGTAACGATATTCCAACTCTTGGGAAGAGGGGACGTCGACAAGGAATGCCTCTCCACGAAACTCTGAGAAATAATGCACATCGATGCACCAGAGTCAAAGAGGACTCGTGCAGGAAATGTGCACACCAAAACCACACCTAACAAGCAATTTAACAATCAAACCCTAGTCTAGCAAACAACCATGTTCAAGCAAACAACATAATCTAACAATCATAACCAGCTAGGAAAGTAACAGCTAGATTGAGGATTACCTACGATAACCTCATCCACAGCCTCGCTCTCCGCAGCGGTCATCAGAAAGGCCTGCCTCCTCGGCGGAACAGCCTGCCGAAAAGCATGCCCCTGCGGAACAAGAGCTGCTCCACGTCCAGCAGGAACAGACGCTCGCTGCTGCAATGGCTGAGCTGTAACAGGAGCCCTCCGCAGCTGATTTGCATGCCGACAATCCTTCGCGGCATGGGAAGCATCTCCACAAACCAGACACTGGCCTAAAAACTTCCGACACTGATCCTTAATATGGCCAGGCTTGCCACAGAAATGGCAAGTCTTCAGAATAGGCCCTCCTGGCCTCTTAAACTGAGCGGACTGATTAGGCCTGAATCCAGGTCTAACCACAGCTCTCGCCTGTTCCACAGGCCTCTTCCCAGTACCAACAACAGACCCCCTCCTCTGGTTCACGAGCAGCTCCTGCCTCTTGGCTGCTACTAGAACCTTCTGATAAGACTCCCGGTCAGAAGAGGTCACAAAACTCTGGAGCTCCGAAGCAAGCCCCTGTAGGAACCTCTGAGCCTTCTCCTCAGCGTCCTGCACCATCTTTGGTGCAAACCAACTCAGCCTCATGAACTCTTGGTGATACATGTCCACCGACGAGTTCCCTTGCTTCAGATCGATAAAACACTACAGCATCTCCTCCCTGGCAGCTTTCGGGAAGAACTCACCCTCAAATCTAGCCTTGAAGGTAGCCCAAGCTATCGGCTCCACCAACATCTTCTCTTCCGCATCCCACCAATTCCGAGCATTATCCTTGAGTTGCCTCTTCGCCAAATCAACCCATCCAGCCGGGGTGATCTTGGCCATCTTCAGATTGTTCTCAATGTTCCGAATCCACTCATCGGCAGCCAGAGGACCCTCAGACCCATCAAAATATGCGGGACCCAGCTCCCGAAATTGCTTCGCTCCTGGCTCAGAGCGAGGGGCATCCGGAAGAGCCCGGGCAGCTCGAGCAAGTGGAGCATTCTGGACTTGCAGAAGCACGCCCTGCTGCACTTGCATCATCTGGAGCATCATCCGCATCATCTCACCGCTGGTGGGTTCCCGCTCAGGCTCCCCATCATGAGGGACCGCGCCACTACCCCCACCACGGGCGAAACGTCTTCCTGCCATCTAGTGACACAGAAAACGAATCAGATTAGACTCATAGCTTATGACTCGGACGTCGAACTTAATTTATTGGACATTCAAATATTATTATCGCTATTCCAAAAATCGCAGTTACAGAAGGACCTGCATGGGCCACCACTAAAACCTGTCACGACCCGCTTCCCTAAAATGGAGGCGAGACGTGAGAAGGTCCGCACGAGAGTGGAGCTGTGAAGCCCCAAACCCGATAAGCGTCAAAAATTACATAAGCAGGTCCATGTAACCACAACGGAACAACAATAATAATAAAAGGAGATACTGAAATAAAATCTCACATCTCATAAAATGTCCAACAAGAAAAATAAGTCCAACATCCAGAAAAGCCACCAGGCTAAAAGAAAAGAGTCTAAGGCCCAGAACAAGGCCAACAAAAGAAACGACATAACAAAGTATGGGTGCTACGCACCGATAACAAAACAACTGTTCTAACAAAAGTAAAACACAACGGAGACACTAGGACTGGTCCCCAGTGTCCACGTACTCCCCGTCAAACACAAGCTCGGGCTCGGCGTCAGCAAACACCTCGTCCTCAACAAGGTACTCGGGCTCAGGATCTAACATGTGTCACCCAAAAGAGTAAAGGGGCACATGTCAGCAAGTCTAAAAGACTTGAGCAAGGAAACTGAAAGTAAGGCAACTAGCAACCTAGCAGTTTAGTATGCGTGACATGGCAGTTATAACATGAGTGCACAATTGAAACATGGCAAGACAATTTGTACAAGAGAACAATTATCGGGACAAGACAAGACAAGACAAGACAAGAGTAGCCACGCTACTATCAATCTCAATCAATTCACTAATCACGTTGTTTTGTAGATGTTTACGCCTTACAGCTGAATGGTTTCACATCCGCTGATTGGCCGCTTAACATCTACCCCAAACCCAAGAGTTTACGCCTTACCACTGCAGTTGCTGTTCGGGCAGACTCCCAGTTGATTGGTCGCTTAACTCTTACCCCCAATACCCACACGTAATGGAGCCAGGGTCCCCGCACAATGAACTCAGCTAGTGAGCCTGGGGTTGCCCCGCACATGAGCTCGCATTCTTAAACATTTGGCGTAGGGGTGCACCTAGCCGGAAACACGCAATTCGGGCATTGGCTATCAACCAACACATGGCCCGCTTCTGAAACACGAGCCAGGAACACAAGCATTGTAGCAAAGCTACGCATTCACAGAAATACTTAAAGGATGCAATGACATGACAAATAATTTGCGTCCCGTTAGTGGAAAGTAAACATGACATGGTAATTGTGCAACATGCTAAATGTCGGAACTAGCTTCGTTGTCAAGCTAGTTCCCCAATTTGCGCCTAGGCGAGTATCATTTCGTCGCCTAGCCTCTTTTACGCCTACAACAGAAAATGGCCTAAAACATGGCCTAAACCCTAAGTGGCAAGTTTCACTTGCCTAGCACCGGGGATGACGACCACTTCGTCACACGGATGCCAATCTACGGGGAAATCGCTGTTTTTGGGGGAACAATCATCAAACAACATGAAATTTTATTAGGGTTTCATAAAAATTATAAATAGGTTATGAAAACATAGAGGAATCGATTTCTTACCAAGAGGAGACGGAAGAAACACTCCGGAGAACCCTAGGATCAGATCTAGAAAAGATTGGAGAAGTTTGGGGAAACTAGGGTTTTGGGGGATTTGGGGATTTTGATGGATTTGGTGAGATTTTGGGGAAGATGAGAGGTAGATAGAGTGGATGGATGGTTTGGATGATGGATTTAGGGCTTGGAATGAAGAAATGAGGCTTGGAATGAAGAAATGAAGCTTGGAGGAAGATGGGGGCTCAAGGGGGAAGATTTTAGGGTTTTGGGTCGTGTTGGGGAAGAAGAAATCGTTTGGGTTGGGTTTAAATAGGATGGGCTGGCGGCTGCCCAGAAATTAGGGTTTCAACACTGGTTAGTCGGTCAAAGAGCAACCACTGACCGACTAGTTTGGCAACTAGTCGGTCGGTCGACCAACGCAGACCGACTAAGTGCAAACAGTAACTTCTGAACGAAAATAGGATTCTAGAGTTAGTCGGTCCATGAACAAATACTGACCGACTAGTTAGCATCTAGTCGGTCGATGAACGTTCTTAGACCGACTAAGAGTAAACAGTAACTCAACTAAAATTAAGATGATGTGTTAGTCGGTTAAAGAAGCATTGCTGACCGACTAGTTTGCAACCTAGTCGGTCAACCAACGTTCTTAGACCGACTAACGATAAACAGTAACTCCTGGGAAATTTAGAAAGCTAACTAGTCGGTCCAAGAAGGATTGCCGACCGACTGGATCGTCATCTAGTCGGTCGATGCCCCTTCTCTAGTTCAGAGCCTTCGTGCTCTTGAGGGGGCTGTTAGTAGACTTCGAGGAGACTTCAGGGCTCTCTCTGCCACGATCAGTTCTGTGCAGTCCCGCGTCGCCATGCTTCCCGATATTCAGGCTTGCCTGAATCAGATTCTGGCGCGTCTGCCTCCACTACACCCACCCACCCAGCAAATACCACGCCCACCACCTCCTCCTCCACAGGACGGTGCTGGTGCAGCCCCACCACCTGCTTAGGCACACTCTTGATGCCTCTGATATTTTTTGTCGTTTTACTGCCCATTTGTTCCTGGGCCTGGTGTTTGATTTTTGCCCCCTCCTCCACGTATTATTATTTTGGTACCTTCCTGGTCATATATTTTTATATCTTTTTGGGAGTGAGGGAGAGACTTTTTGGGGACACTCATATCTGCATCATCCTGATCTTTGCATGCATCACATTCATTCATATTTTATTTTCTTTCTTTTTCTTTTTCTTTTTTATCATGCATGCATCCTCACCCACCCCACCCACTTCACGTCTCTCGGTGTGCCACACTTTGCACATTGAGGACACTGTGCACTTCAGCTTGGGGGAGTGATTTCTCACACTTTTTCATTTTAGCCACCCTTTATTTTTGATTTCTCACGTTTTCTTTCCACTTTTGCACTTATTTTCACCACTTTTTCATTTTTTATCATGCATCACGTTTTCTTATTTTCTTTGTGTGCTGCATTATATATAGTTCTATTTTCTTTTATCTTTGTTTCTTTCATCTTTTGCTAGAGATGATTTTTCTGTGATGATGATGACGTGGTGTTAGCTTATCTCTATATGCATGCTTTTTTTGTCACGTCATAGCTTTTGTTTCAGATATCATATGCTATGTCCTGCTTTGCATTTTGAAATAGTAACCCACTCTTTTCCTGTATGAATATGGATGAAATTCTGTTATTAGCTGATGTCTGATGATTCATATGTATGCTTTTCATAGAAAACACACCAAGCTTCACGCATTGTCTGCTTATATTTGGAGTATTGCTTTCCTTTCTCACATCACTTCTTATTGCATGAATTGTACGCTTCACTTTCAGGATGATTGAATGTTTGCTAGGGTGATATATCTGGACTAGTTTTGCTTTTTGAGATTAAACTGAGTAGATTATATTACTCTGCTGAAAGTTGTCATGCACGTCCTATAGAGTGAACCGAGCGATACATTTATTTCCTTCTCCACATATCTTGAGCATCATTTCTCTATTTGATATTCATTGGTGAATCCCCCCTAGCAAGTCTATTACCGGCATTTCCCCCGCTATTAATTTTCATGCTCCAAATCCCCAAAATCAAAAAGAAAAAAATATATACCTGTATATCCTTCTCTCTTTTGATTTGGGATCGCTTATGTATAAATTGACTATTCAAAAAAAAGAGAAAAAGAGAAAAAAAGAAAAAGAGAAAAATTGAGAAAAAGACAAGAAAAGGGAAAAGAAGTTCATAACGATCCCATCGCATACTCTTTCTCTCTTTCTTCCCTCTTTTAAGTTTTTATTTTCACTACTTTTTGGAGCTTCAAAAGAAATGGGGAATATTCATATTGATTTGTCTATGCCACCACGCTTATGGGTAAGCTTGGGGGAGAGGATCCAATGATGTGTGAGAGAGTGACTACTTGACGGTGCATGACAACCTAGGCTAAGTAATCTTCTATACTCGGTGAGATTGCTAAAGTTTCACGAAATCCAGAGATCGACACTTAGCATTCATTTCATGAAAACCATGCTTTTCTATTCTTACTATTCCATACCGTGTGATATTTCTTATACTCCTTTAGAAAGAATTCAATTGAAAAGTGTGTGATCTATGGTTATGCATACCGCTTTAGATGCTTCAGACGATGTTAATCCTAGAATGATTCCATATTTCATGCTATTCTGATATTTTCGGGGTTTTCTATTTCGAATGCATCAATTATACTATGATATCAAAATAAAAGTCTTTGCGGTGTGTTTTATGTTCGATGTATGCTATATGAGTAAGCAAAACCCATGTCCTGAGAAAAATGATCTAGCGCCCCCCTTCTTTGCCTTCTATTCTGTTTTCTTTTTTATTTTCTTTTCCATCATTTTGCCCGCCGGGCTCGCTTTTTACTCATCTTCCTCGAGGACGAGTAAGAGGTAAGCTTGGGGGATTTTGATCACTCCGTATTTTACACCATTTTTCTGCATGTTTGCAGCCACTTTGATCGCTCATATCGCGTTTTTCACGATTATTCGACAATATTGCGATGCTTTTCACGATTTCTTGTTTTTTGATGTATTTCAGGAGATATGGAGCGATTCGGAGTGATTTTGAGATCAAGAGGATTCGCACCCACTCCGGAGTGTTACCCGAGTCTCTTTTGAGGACTATTCGGCGATTGGAGACAAGTGGAGGAAGAAGGAACGTCGTAGGAGCGACGAGGAGGCGAAAAGATGAAGAATGGGCATTTGCAGCATCTTACTCGGCCGAGTGAATTACTCACTCGGCCGAGCTTGAAGACCACTCGGCTGGCCAGAATGGACACGCATCAACAGAAGAAAATAGGCGTGCACTCGGCCGAGTGATGATAGTCCACTCGGCCGAGCATGGAAATCCCCTCGCCCGAGTGGCATGGGAAAATCCACTTCAAAAGAGGCCGACTTACTGTAAATGTACAGGCTTTTGACGACTCCGACTCGGCCGAGCAAGAAAAGCCCCTCGGCCGAGTGAGTAAATCCACTCGGCCGAGTCACCTTCCGAAGACAGACCCCCAAAATCCTGAACTTACTGTTAATGTACTGGGTTTGTCACTCGGCCAAGTGACATTTGTCACTCGGCCGAGTGAGCCGCCCCGCCTGCTGCGTAAACTGTGATTTTTGAGCTGCACAGGGGCATTTTTGTCACGATTTTTTGGGCGATCTTGAGGGGTATTTAAACCCAGTTTTTACCCTAGTTAGAAAGAACTTTTTGATACTTTTTGCAGCCTTTTTAGAGAGCTTTTTAGGGAATTAGATTTAGGGCTTTTGAGAGATTAGAAAGGGGATTTTTGTTGGATGCTATTGGATTCTCATTGGTTTGTCTCCTTTCTTGTCAAAAAACTCCATTTTTATTGATAATTTCTCTATTGCAATGAATTGTGCTGAATTTTCTATTAAATTTCTTATGAGTTGCATGATGATTAGTGAGTAGTTTTATTGCTCTAGGGCATAGGGATGAACCCTATGAACCCTATTTCTAAATTGTGATGAATTGGTGAAATTCTTGCTAGGATTGATTAGGGTTAGGTTGGGGTTGATTGATTACGGATAGCTAGGGATTCATATTGATTGGGATTTGCAAGAGATTGGATCCCAATTGATAGGAAGCCCTAGAAATTCGATTTAGATTTACGATTGGACTTTTCCAGAATTGGTTTGCAAGAGATTGGACCAAGGCTAGGGTTTTCAATCGTAATTCTATACCAATACCCGTTTGCAAGAGATTGGACGGGTAGGAACTATCTCAACCTAGGTCGTAGCTCGAGTTTGCACGAGAGTGGGCTCGAGATACGGTTGAACGATGATGTCGATCCTAATGCTAGCGGCTTAGGTTAGGATTTGCAAGAGATTGGGCCCTAACCTAGGTTTGCTATAGACCGGCAATAGCGCGAGAGCGTGAGCTTGGTTCTACATTTAGTTGCGACTAGCTCACCTATAATTCAAGTCTAGCAATGACGTAACTTACGAATCACAACGATGAGATACGGTTTGTAGCGGGGATTCCCTATCCCTAGGTGCTTTATTTTATTGATATTTCTCTAAATATACGAACGATTGTGACAACTTTACCCCGTATTATTCTTGACCATTCCGATAGCTAGGTGATTAGAAGAAGACAATATCACTGTTCCTCCCTGAGTTCGATACCCGCTCGCCACTACGTCGTGCGCTTGCGATAAGACGACACGTCGCCCGTCCCCGGTTTTATATGTGTATGTCGGGGCGGTCGATCACGGCTTGCACTACTTCTCTTGATTTAATTGCAGAGATTCATATGCTCACGTTTTTGTGCCTGCAACAAAAAACAAAACAAACAGAACTTAAGATTCGGCATGTACAATTGAGGTCTTCAAAGAATTGCTAGGAAGAGAAGATTTCGGCTCCCTGTCCCAATTTGATTGGATGATTAAAGAATAATTTGGCAGACCCTTGTGCATTGAGATCTTCAAAGGGAGAAGAGCAAAAATAATATTAATGCATGTGCTGCCAAGAGCCTCTGAGAATTGTTGTGCGGTTTCAAAAAATCATGCGGCCTTGAAGCCCAAAAAGTCTGTGCGGCTCTCAAACAAGCAAACACCTTTTTTTTCTTGGCTTCAATTGCCCTCAGCCATCACCTGCATCTTGCGTCAGGTTCCTCCCCACTTTGATTGATGAAACAAGGTGCAGCTGAGGCTGGACTTTGTTGTGTGCCTGCACAATCAAAAGAAAACAATGTAACTTTATTTTATTAATTAAAGTAAAAGCTCACCTTGATTCAAAGTCAAATATTGAGGCTATCATTGATGCTTGAGCTCCTTGCACAAAACAATTCGGCTCCCCCTGTTTTCTTTTGGTGGCCGGCCCCTTCACAAACCCTCCTCAATTTTGTGCAGCTGTGCACTGCCTTTAGATTTGTGAGTCCATTTTTTCGGCTCTCCTTGGAGGTAGGTTGCGGCTACAAGAGGGTGTCTATATTTGAGACGTGCGGCGCCTTTTTTTTTATGATGAGCTCTTTCGAAAATAATTTGGAGAAGTGCGGCCCTTGCTTTGATGACGAGCTCTCCTCAAAACCTAAGATGTGTCATTCTTTAAATAGGGGTGCTGAACAAATAATTTCACATTTATTACTCTTTTGCCATTTTGTGTTTTGCTTGGTCAACGAAACATTATTCCAGATTGTCATGCCATTCCACTTTGATTTCTTTATTACTCGGTTTGGTTCCTCTGATATTTTGGTTAGGTTAACTTGCGGCTCCCCTAGAAAATGGGAATTGATGCAATCCCTAATTGGTGTATAGTATTGAATAAGATTTGCTCTTATCTCCCCTCATCCCCTTCATATTTGACCAAGTCTTCGAGGAGTGTGTATAGCAATTTGTCCAACACATTGATTTACTTCCTCGCCATTTCTGCAAGCACTTAACACACACATCAAAACGTTCACAAATGTTTGTTATCATCAAACACGAAGTTCATAGATCATTGCTACCAATATGTAGTACACCGGCCTTTGCACCCTGTCATCCTCTCTGATCAGCACCGAGCTCACTGCCTCCCTGGTGCTGGCCAGGTACAGGCTCAGGGGTTCCCCCTCCTTAGGTTTGGAGAGGATCAGGGGCTACGGAGGTACTCCTTCAATTCGAAAAACACCCAAGCACAGCTTTCATCCCATTCTACAGCTTTCCTCTTTCCGACCGGCTCGGCGAGGGCCTTCCTTAGGATCTTGAAGAATGTGAGAGATCTCTCCACCAATTTGGATAGGAAGTGTCCCAAAGCAGCGATCCGCTCGTTCAGCCTTTGCAGTTCTTGGATCGTCGTTGGCTCTTTCATGTCGACCAGAGCCTCATTCTTGTCCAGGTTGGCTTCAATGCCACGGTTGATGATCATGAAGCCCAGGAATTTCCGGACCTCACCCCGAACGTACACTTCGTGGGGTTGAGTCTGATGTTGTGTCTTCGTAATTATTCGAAGGTCTCCTGGAGGTCGGCGATATGGCCGGTGGGGTCCTTTGATTTGACCAGCATATCGTCCACATAGACCTCTAGATTCCTTCCAATCTGAGAGCCAAAGACCCCGTTGACTATCCCTGCATTCTTCAGACCGAATGGTATTTTTTTGTAGCAGAATGTCCCATGGTCAGTGATGAATGACGTCTTCTCCTCATCTTCCGGACCCATTTGAACTTGGTTGTACTCGGAGTAGGCATCTATGAAGCTGAGCATCTCGTAGCACAAAGCATTATCCACGAGTTGATCGATGCAGGGCAGCGGGTAGTTGTCCTTAGGGTAGGCCTTGTTGAGATCAGTGAAGTCTATGCATATTTGCCACTTGTCACTAGACTTCTTCACCATTACAACATTGGCCAGCCAGTCGGGGTACCAGACTTCTCTGATGAAGCCTGCTTCAAGGAGAAGTTCCACTTCCTCAGTTGCAGCCCTCGTCTTTTTACCGCCCAAGTTCCTCTTTTTCTGCCTGATTGGCTTGAAGTTGGGGTCGACGTGCAGCCGGTTGGTGATCACCTGGGGTCCACACCTGGTATGTCGTCAGATGACCAGGCAAAGATGTCCAGGTTGGCTTTCAAGCATCTGATCAACTCGTCCCTCAGGGCCAGATCAAGTTCCGATCTGATAGACACAAACAGGCCGTCCATGCCTGTAAGGGGAATGAGCTTTGATTCCTTAATAGTGGCAGGTATCAATTGCCCGAGCCGCCCCTTTGATTGAGGAGGTCCATCGGGTCGTACCGCTCCATGTCGTGCCCCTCACCGGATAATTGGTAACAGGTCATGGGTCTCGACTGGTCGCCTTTAACCTTTCCGACTCCCCTCAGGGTCCGAAACTTGACCATTTGATATAGGGTCGAGACCATGGCTACGGTCACTTTGAGAAGCGGTTAGCCGATTATCCCATTATATGTCGACCTGATGCTCAAGGCCATAAACTCAATGGTTTAGAGTGATTGAGTGGGGCGGCTCCCCAGGCGTAACAGGGAGCAGATCATTCCCATGATGGGTGCAGAATGTCTTATGAAGCCCACTACGGGGCCCGAACAAGGTTCAAGATTTTTAGCCCGCAACCCCATTTTCTCTAAGATCGACATGAACAGGATGTTGCATGATCTTCCAGTGTCAACGAGCAGCCGACGGACCAGGGCGGTGTCAATGACGGCCGAGACGATTAGTGCATCATCATGCGACAGCTCTACCCCCTTCAGGTCCTCCTTGGAGTAGGAGATGGGCTGAGGGTTGTTCCCAACTTCCTCAGGTCTATGTCCATTACCGTGGCCCATGGCGTGCTCGGCTCCTCGATTCGGGGCATGCATTGGGCGGTTGTGGCCTTTCCAAGGCGGTCACTAGCAGGCCTCAGCATTGGCATAGCTGTCATCGTATTCCTGCGCCCCCTGGTGCGTGGCTGCATCACCTTCGGTGCGGTTGTTTGACGTGGACGTAGACAATTTCTCGTTTCCCACAGACAATACCAGATGTTTTAGGGTGTTTTCTCACCATAGTTTGGTTGTCAGGATGGTCAGAGGTCGGCGTGGTCACACAAGACATGTGCGGCCTTTGAGATCAGGTAGCGGTATGTTCGCTCGGTCTGGAATGCATTGATTCATGTGTCAGACACCCGAAGGGTGGCTTCAGGGGAACGACTGCATCCTCGAGTGGAAAGGCAAACGAGATCGGGATCGAGACCGTTTGGCTCCGGTGGATCAAGCGCCGAAGGGTAGCTTCGATGGGGTGAAGTCTCCTTGACCTACATGGACGAGAAAGCTCATCAGGGGGGGTCGGACCTTGGTTTCGACCAAGTCCCCTTCGACGCCTAAGTCAGATATGATCTAAAGGATGCCCGGTGGGATCGGGTACGGTTCACGGGGAGACCGATACACGAATCATCGGGCCGAGCTGTTGATGTCTCCATATTTTCCATCTTTTCATAGCATCATTCCATTCCATTGCATGCCATATTCGCATCCAAATCCCGCATTTTCCTACGATATTCCAATTCTAACGCCATATTCAAGTTTCGTAGAGTTTTGTGGATTTTCAGTGATTTTGGAGCGATTCAGGACCAATTTTGGATATGGACACATCCAGCATGCCTCTGAGTCCATTGGCGAAGCTCTACTGGAGTTTACCGATTTTGGAAGCCTATGGGAGGAGTAGAGGAGATTTCCAGGAGCAGAGGAGGCTTCTCTCTAGAGGGAATTCAACAAGGAGAAGCTGCAAGAAGAAGCTGAGATTTTCCCAGGCGACTCGACCGAGCAGAGCATTTGCTCGGTCGAGCTGATACATGAGGCAGCTGATTGAAGGCTGATACGCACCCTACTATGGTGACTCGGTCGAGCAGCATGGTGACTTGGTCGAGCATCCATTCTTCGAAGCTCAATCAACATCCTGCTCGACTGAGCAGGACTTAAGCAACCGAGTCAACTGGCGACTCGGCCGAGCAAGGCTCACTCGGGCCGAGCAGACAGAACGACATTTTCTTGAAGAAGCCCGGCCCACTGACGGACTTGACCGAGCAAGAGGGCTGCTCGACCGAGCAGCCGACCGAGCAAGCTCCTACTAGACCGAGTCACTGACTCGGTCGACGACAATGCGGGCCATTTTTGGTATTTTTCGTGGGCCCGTCTGGATGCATGCAGCTGAGAGTGAAGTGCGGATCTGAACGACGAAATCAAAGGAACTCATTCTTTTTGATATTTTTTCGAATTACATTGGAGAGAGAGGAGATTAGAAAGGAGATTGTAGATTTAAACCTATTTTCTTTGGGATTATTGAATTGTTTTGGGAAGATCGATTGCTCTTGCGTTCTGGAATCTACTTGGATTATTATTGGTTATTATTCTTTCTAGTCTTCGACAAGTAATCAATTCATTTCTCGCTCGATCCAATTGCTACAATGTTTTCTCTTATAAAAATTGTATTTTTATTCGTTAAAATCATTATGTGTGAGTAGTCTCCTCTAGGGTTGATGGGTTAGCCCTAAGACTTTAGGAGAGAGATGTAGATCTGGATCTCCAGGTTGAATTGGAAATAAGGAGGAGTATTTTGGTCGATTCATCCGAATCCCTAGGATAACTCGTACTGAGATCATGCCCACGGTTGAAAAAATTGATGAGCTTAAGGAGTATCTTTGGGATTTAAATAGGGAAATTAGTATATCCAACCAAGGCTCGTGACCACGCCCGGCTCGTGCCTTGAGGGGATCCACCGACGAACTATATCGCTACATTGACGGCTACTGCCATTGTGTCAACGAGAGCCACCGAAATACCTTGAAATTCTAACCCACGAGAGTGGTATGAATTGAGAGATTAATCCCCTAAGCCTAATGCAACGTAAGGATCCCATTCCAACGTCGATCTCCGACGGTCTTAGCGGTGATCCCTAAGACCCTAGTTTTCTTTATTATTAAGTCAACAATAACATCACAACCAATCCTTCCAGACCGACAGCTATCTCACTTCGAGATCTAAAAATAATCTGAGACACCAAATACACTGTCACCGTCCCTGTGGGATCCGATATCTTTTATACTATAATTTGACACCGTCCGCTTGCGGATAGAGCCCAGAGCTAACACCTAGGAGCCATACTACACCTAGCGACTATGACACCCCTAGGTGGAATTTAGGTGTAACCTCGGGGTGCGTCAGCTATATAGGAGAATTGTGAGGTGGAAGACAAGGTCGTAGGAGGAAGAATACATGAGTGTAGAGTCTTCAGAATTCGGTCCCTTTCGCCCTTCGTTCTCCTGGTCTATTGTAGAGATTGAATCGTCCACGTCTCCCTCATCCTTCCCCTATTTTCGTCCCACGTCTGCGCCTCTTTGATGGTCCATTGATGTGCCATGAAGGCGAACGTAATGGCGATTCAAGTGGACGAAATCCCACTACTATATAACCGGCTTTCAGCCACGGAAAAATCTGTGGCTGAAAGCCGGGTTTCCGTGGCTGACACGTTGCGGCCACGGAAAAAAATTCCATGGTCAAAAATCTGTTGCCGATACCGTAGTCGCTAATACCCCTTTTCCCACAGACTTTTCCGTGGCCGATAATTTGCCACTGGTTAACGCCCACGGATGTCTGTGGCCGATAATTCGAATAAAAACAATATAAAAGTATCAGCCACAGACAAATCCGTGGTTGATATGTATTTATGGCCACTGAAAGGTCTATGGGTGATATTTATCGGCCACGGATAATGGGCACGAAGCTGACATAATCCATGCACACAAATCGTGGGCGAAAACTATCTGTCACGGACGTTTCCATGGCCATAAATACATATCAGCCACGGAAAAGTCCGTGGCCATTAGGTATTGGCCACGGATTTAGTGCATGAAATTGACGATTTTGTGCACATAATCCGTGGCCAATACCTAACTGCCACGGACTTTTCTGTGGCCATATCGTGCTATTAGCCACGAATTTGTTTGTGGCTGATAGTATAAATTGTTTTTAAAAAAAGTACAGTATTTTCGTTATATAATATACAATATTTTATAACAAACAAATATGTATATGTATATACAAAAAAATAAAGCAAACAAATATTAAAAAGGAAATGCAAACATTTAATGACAACAATGTATCAAATAAAATATATTATACATACATAGCCAACGGCCGCAGTTTAAAATTATGTTTATGCCAACGTTAAAAAAATAAAATCATAACACCCTACAACGCCATCGCCATCGCCACATCCCCATGACCACACCATCGCTATCAATCGCCTCGCCATTGCCATCATCGAACGCCTCCATCGTTGCCATCGCCACCAAGCCCGGTATATACCGCCATCACCGCCATCGCCATCGCCGCTATCCATCGCCACCGTCACCATCGCCCCCAATCCCTCTCCCCTCACCATCGCCATCGCCACCCTCAGGTCCTGAAGGACCTCCATCGCCAATCACGCCATCGCTATGTTGACCCTACCAAAAAATATTATGTTAGACAGTAAAACAAATAAAATAATAAATGAGGATAAAAAGAAACACTTATAAAATTTAAGTTTGACAAGTAACGCTTCAAAATTTAAGTTTACCCATAAAAAAAGCGTGCAATTGAGTGCACGTGTGACCCGGCCGAAAGCAAAGGTTGCGCGCGCTCTGGGCAGATTCTGCCCAGAGCTCTAGGTAGATTCTGCCCAGTTTATGGGCAGAGTATGCCCAAAAAACTAGGCAGAAGTTTTCCTAGTTTTCTGTGCAGACTTCTGCCCAGTTTTCTGGGCAGAAGTCTGCCCAGTTCACTCCCTCCATTGCTACATCCCTCCCTCCATCCCTTCCTCTCACGCTCTCTCAAACCCTAACCCTAGGGTTCAAAACGATCGGATAAGGAGACGAAACCCTAACCCTAAATTCCTAAAGTTTACAGAAGGAGAAAGCGGATATGATTTCATCCACTTCCAAGAGGTAGGACTCCCTACTTGTGAGATGAATTTTAGTTTAGGAATGTTGTTGGAGTTTTACCATTAAGTAGTGTGAAAGTTGGAATTTTTAGTTGAGATTAATGTTAAACCAATAAAATGCAAACTTGCAAATGCATCCAATAAAATGCAAGTTGACTAATACCCATTTTGTAAACTACTTAGAAATACCCACATTTAGTGCAAGCTTTGTTGTTCCATTATAACACCCTAATAGAGTTAAATGCAATTCCCTCAATGTTGTGTGCTAGTCTACTTAATTTAAATGCTAATAAATGATAGGGGAAACTCCACTCTGTGACTCATTCTAATCTTAACACTAACTCTAACCCTAGCCCTAAAGTGTAGCCCATCTTGATATTTATCAATGTGTGTTTTGACTTTGATCCATGTGTGTTATGTGCACGGGTACTTTCTAGTGATTGATAAATATACGTAGACCCAAACACAAAGTGTTATAGGTGATATGCTATATGGTTATAGGAGAGAGAGAGAGAGAGAGAGAGAGAGAGAGAGAGATATATATATATATATATATATATATATATATATATATATATATATATATATATATATATATGAGATTAATGGGTATCATACGCCATATGAGGCCTTGCCTCATATTAGAGAGGCTCTCATATGGCGTATGATAGCCATTATATATATATATATATATATATATATATATATATATATATATATATATATATATATGAGAATAATGACTATCATACGCCAAATGAGGTAGGCTCTCATACGCACTCTCACATAAAGCAACCAAGTACAAGCCCACATGTGCTTGTACTTGGTTGTACTTGGTTGCTTTATGTGAGAGGTCGTATGAGAGTCTACCTCATATGGCATATGATAGTCATTATATATATATATATATATATATATATATATATATATATATATATATATATAGGGATTAATGGCTATCATACGCCATATGAGAGCTTCTCTCATACGCCCTCTCACATAAAGCACCCAAGTACAAGCCCACATGGGCTTGTACTTGATTGTACTTGGGTGCTTTATGTGAGAGGGCGTATGAGAGAAGCTCTCATATGGCGTATGATAGCCATTATTCTCATATATATGTGTAGGTGGGATCAAATGACCCCCAAAAATAACCCCCAAAAATAACCCCCTATCAAAAATCATATGCCCCCCATTTTTTCGGAAGATCCGAACCGTTCATCTTGATCTCCACCCTATAAATACCTTACCCACCAATTTTCAACCCGATTCCATGTGTTTTGCCCGTTCATCAACCATTCGCAAAAGTTCTGTTCATGCGAAACCGTTAAATTTGGGTCGGATGGATGAACAGGCAAAACACATGGGATCGGGTTGAAAATTGGTGGGTCAGGTATTTAGAGGGTGGAGATCAAGTTGAACGGTTCGGATCTTCTGAAAAAATAGGGGGCATAAGATTTTTGATAGGGGGTCATTTTTGGGGGTTATTTTTGGGGGTCATTTGATCCCGCCTCATATATATATATATATATATATATATATATATATATATATATATATATATATATATATATATATATATATATATATATATATATATAGGAAAAAGGGGATCTAAGGTGCCTCCTTAGATGAAAATCTAAGGAGGCGCCCCCATTTCCCCCATCTACTACAATTTTTTTTGCAAATTTTTTTCATGGGGTTGTTGTTCACATCATGGATGATCAACATACCAAATTTCAAGGGATTCAAATACTTTTTGAACCACCATCTACCCCTTACAATTTCAACGGTCTAAAAACGTGCTGAAAAGCCCACGAAGTTGCAAGGGGTAGATGGGGGCTCAAAAAGTTTTGGAATCCCTTGAAATTTGGTATGTTGATCATCCATAAGGTGAACAATAAACCCATGAAAAAAAATTTCAAAAAAAATGTGTGAGATGGAGGGAAATGGGGGCGCCTCCTTAGATTGAATCTAAGGAGGCACCTTAGGATCCCTTTACCCATATATATATATATATATATGAGGGATCAAATGACCCCCAAAAATAACCCCCAAAAATGACCCCCTATCAAAAATCCTATGCCCCCCATTTTTTCGGAAGATCCGAACCGTTCATCTTGATCTCCATCATCTAAATACCTGATCCACCAATTTTCAACCCGATCCCATGTGTTTTGCCCGTTCATCAACCATTCGCAAAAGTTCTGTTCATGCGAAACCGTTAAATTTGGGTCGGATGGATGAACATGCAAAACACATGGGATCGGGTTGAAAATTGGCGGGTCAGGTATTTAGAGGGTGGAGATCAAGATGAACGGTTCGGATCTTCCGAAAAAATGGGGGGCATAGGATTTTTGATAGGGGTCATTTTTGGGGGTTATTTTTGGGGGTCATTTGATCTCTCCTCATATATATGTATGTATGTATGTATGTATGTATGTATGTATGTATGTATGTATGTATGTATGTATGTATGTATGTATGTATATATATATGTATGTATATATATACATATATATATGTGTGTGTGTATGTATATATATATATATATACTAGTCATTACCCGTGCCCATAGGGCACGGTTTATTTAATGGCTGAGTTTTTCTCCCCCACAAATTTCAAGTTCCCCCAAATTTCAAGTTTTCCCACAAAATTTCAAGTTTCCCCCCAAATTTAACTTTTCCCCCAAAATTTAAGTCCCCACAAAATTGTCATTACCACCTAGGACAAACTTGCCACGTAGGACAAAGCTTTGTCCAAGTAGGATAAAATTCAAAATCTTCAAAGAAATCGAAAAAAAAGGTCGGAAGGGGTGATAATAAAATGTGTGGGTGGGTGTGTGGGGAGGGTCCATGGGCAAAAATACAAAAACCGGGGTTGTAAGTGCAAAATTCCACTCCTCCTCTTTTATCTCTCAAAATCTCATCTCTTATATTTTCTCTTATCCAATTTCCCTGTTTTATATAATAGATATCCAAATTCTCTTATCCAATTTCTCATGTCCAAATTCTCTTATCAATTTCTCTTGATAACATCCGTCTTTTATATAATAGATATCTCTTATCCAATTTCTCTTTTCCAATATCTCTTATCCAATTTCTCTTGAGAACATCTCTCGTTTGTAATATAGATATCTCTTATCCAATTTCTCTTGATAACATCACTCTTATCCAATTTCTATTTTCCAATATCTCTTATTCAATTTCTCTTGATAACCTCCCTCTTTTATAATATAGATATCTCTTATCCAATTTATCTTGTCAAATATCTCTTATCCAATTTCTCTTGATAACATCCCACTTTTATAATATAGATATCTCTTATCCAATTTCTCATGTCCAATATCTCTTATCCAATTTCTCTTGATAACATCCCTCTTTTATAATATAGATATCTCTTATCCAATTTCTCTTGTCCAATATCTCTTATCCAATTTCTCTTGATAACATCCTTCTCTTATAATATAGATATCTCTTATCCAATTTCTCTTGATAACATCCCTCTCTTATAATATAGATATCTCTTATCCAATTTCTCTTGTCCAATATCTCTTATCTAATTTCTCTTGATAACATCCCTCTTTTATAATATAGACTAGTCATTACCCGTGCCCATAGGGCACGGTTTATTTAATGGCTGAGTTTTTCTCCCCCACAAATTTCAAGTTCCCCCAAATTTCAAGTTTTCCCACAAAATTTCAAGTTTCCCCCAAATTTAACTTTTCCCCCAAAATTTAAGTCCCCACAAAATTGTCATTACCACCTAGGACAAACTTGCCACGTAGGACAAAGCTTTGTCCAAGTAGGATAAAATTCAAAATCTTCAAAGAACTCGAAAAAAAAAGGTCGGAAGGGGTGAGAATAAAATGTGTGTGTGGGTGTGTGGGGAGGGTCCATGGGCAAAAATACAAAAACCGGGGTTGTAAGTGCAAAATTCCACTCCTCCTCTTTTATCCCTCAAAATCTCATCTCTTATATTTTCTCTTATCCAATTTCCCTGTTTTATATAATAGATATCCAAATTCTCTTATCCAATTTCTCATGTACAAATTCTCTTATCAATTTCTCTTGATAACATCCGTCTTTTATATAATAGATATCTCTTATCCAATTTCTCTTTTCCAATATCTCTTATCCAATTTCTCTTGAGAACATCTCTCGTTTGTAATATAGATATCTCTTATCCAATTTCTCTTGATAACATCACTCTTATCCAATTTCTATTTTCCAATATCTCTTATTCAATTTCTCTTGATAACCTCCCTCTTTTATAATATAGATATCTCTTATCCAATTTATCTTGTCAAATATCTCTTATCCAATTTCTCTTGATAACATCCCACTTTTATAATATAGATATCTCTTATCCAATTTCTCATGTCCAATATCTCTTATCCAATTTCTCTTGATAACATCCCTATTTTATAATATAGATATCTCTTATCCAATTTCTCTTGTCCAATATCTCTTATCCAATTTCTCTTGATAACATCCCTCTCTTATAATATAGATATCTCTTATCCAATTTCTCTTGATAACATCCCTCTCTTATAATATAGATATCTCTTATCCAATTTCTCTTGTCCAATATCTCTTATCCAATTTCTCTTGATAACATCCCTATCTTATAATATAGATATCTCTTATCCAATTTCTCTTGTCCAATATCTCTTATCCAATTTCTCTTGATAACATCCCGCTCTTATAATATAGATATCTCTTATCCAATTTCTCTTGTCCAATATCTCTTATCCAATTTCTCTTGATAACATCCCTCTTTTATAATATAGATATCTCTTATCCAATTTCTCTTGTCCAATATCTCTTATCCAATTTCTCTTGATAACATCCCTCTCTTATAATATAAATATCTCTTATCCAATTTATCTTGTCCAATATCTCTTATCCAATTTGTCTTGATAACATCCCTCTTTTATAATATAGATATCTCTTATCCAATTTCTCATGTCCAATATCTCTTATCCAATTTCTCTTCATAACATCCCTCTTTTATAATATAGATATCTTTTATCCAATTTCTCATGTCCAATATCTCTTATCCAATTTCTCTTGATAACATCCCTCTTTTATAATATAGATCTCTTATCCAATTTCTCTTGTCCAATATCTCTTATCCAATTTCTCTTGATAACATCCCTCTTTTATAATATAGATATCTCTTATCCAATTTCTCTTGTCCAATATCTCGTATCCAATTTCTCTTGATAACATGCCTATTTTATAATATAGATATCTCTTATCCAATTTCTCTTGTCCAATATCTCTTATCCAATTTCTCTTGATAACATCCCTCTTTTATAATATAGATATCTCTTATCCAATATCTCTTGTCCAATATCTCTTATCCAATTTCTCTTGATAACATCCCTCTTTTATAATATAGATATCTCTTATCCAATTTCTGTTGATAACATCACTCTCTTATAATATAGATATCTCTTATCCAATTTCTCTTGTCCAATATCTCTTATCCAATTTCTCTTGATAACATCCCTCTTTTATAATATAGATATCTCTTATCCAATTTCTCTTGTCCAATATCTCTTATCCAATTTCTCTTGATAACATCCATCTTTTATAATATAGATATCTCTTATCCAATTTCTCTTGATAACATCCCTCTCTTATAATATAGATATCTCTTATCCAATTTATCTTGTCAAATATCTCTTATCGAATTTCTCTTGATAACATCCCTCTCTTATAATATAGATATCTCTTATCCAATTTCTCTTGTCCAATATCTCTTATCCAATTTCTCTTGATAACATCCCTCTCTTATAATATAGATATCTCTTATCCAATTTCTCATGTCCAATATCTCTTATCCAATTTCTCTTGATAACATCCCTCTTTTATAATATAGATATCTCTTATCCAATTTCTCTTGTCAAATATCTCTTATCCAATTTCTCTTGATAACATCCCTCTTTTATAATATAGATATCTCTTATCCAATTTTTCATGTTCAATATCTCTTATCCAATTTCTCTTGATAACATCCCTCTTTTATAATATAGATATCTCTTATCCAATTTCTCTTGTCCAATATCTCTTATCCAATTTCTCTTGATAACATCCCTCTTTTATAATATAGACTAGTCATTACCCGTGCCCATAGGGCACGGTTTATTTAATGGCTGCGTTTTTCTCCCCCACAAATTTCAAGTTCCCCCAAATTTCAAGTTTTCCCACAAAATTTCAAGTTTCCCCCAAATTTAACTTTTCCCCCAAAATTTAAGTCCCCACAAAATTGTCATTACCACCTAGGACAAACTTGCCACGTAGGACAAAGCTTTGTCCAAGTAGGATAAAATTCAAAATCTTCAAATAACTCGAAAAAAAAAGGTCGGAAGGGGTGAGAATAAAATGTGTGGGTGGGTGTGTGGGGAGGGTCCATGGGCAAAAATACAAAAACCGGGGTTGTAAGTGCAAAATTCCACTCTTCCTCTTTTATCCCTCAAAATCTCATCTCTTATATTTTCTCTTATCCAATTTCCCTGTTTTATATAATAGATATCCAAATTCTCTTATCCAATTTCTCATGTCCAAATTCTCTTATCAATTTCTCTTGATAACATCCGTCTTTTATATAATAGATATCTCTTATCCAATTTCTCTTTTCCAATATCTCTTATCCAATTTCTCTTGAGAACATCTCTCGTTTGTAATATAGATATCTCTTATCCAATTTCTCTTGATAACATCACTCTTATCCAATTTCTATTTTCCAATATCTCTTATTCAATTTCTCTTGATAACCTCCCTCTTTTATAATATAGATATCTCTTATCCAATTTATCTTGTCAAATATCTCTTATCCAATTTCTCTTGATAACATCCCACTTTTATAATATAGATATCTCTTATCCAATTTCTCATGTCCAATATCTCTTATCCAATTTCTCTTGATAACATCCCTCTTTTATAATATAGATATCTCTTATCCAATTTCTCTTGTCCAATATCTCTTATCCAATTTCTCTTGATAACATCCCTCTCTTATAATATAGATATCTCTTATCCAATTTCTCTTGATAACATCCCTCTCTTATAATATAGATATCTCTTATCCAATTTCTCTTGTCCAATATCTCTTATCCAATTTCTCTTGATAACATCCCTCTCTTATAATATAGATATCTCTTATCCAATTTCTCTTGTCCAATATCTCTTATCCAATTTCTCTTGATAACATCCCGCTCTTATAATATAGATATCTCTTATCCAATTTCTCTTGTCCAATATCTCTTATCCAATTTCTCTTGATAACATCCCTCTTTTATAATATAGATATCTCTTATCCAATTTCTCTTGATAACATCCCTCTCTTATAATATAAATATCTCTTAACCAATTTATCTTGTCCAATATCTCTTATCCAATTTGTCTTGATAACATCCCTCTTTTATAATATAGATATCTCTTATCCAATTTCTCTTGTCCAATATCTCTTATCCAATTTCTCTTGATAACATCCCTCTTTTATAATATAGATGTATATATATATACATACACACACACACACATATATATGTATATATATATACATACATATATATATATATACATACATACATACATACATACATATATATATATACACACATATATATATCATGATACATGATATATATATATATATACATATATACATGATATGTATATATATATACATATATATGATATATATATACATACACACACACACACATATATATGTATATATATATACATACATATATATATATATATATACATACATACATACATACATACATACATACATATATATATATACACACATATATATATCATGATACATGATATATATATATATATATACATATATACATGATATGTATATATATACTTATATATGATGTATATATGTATATATATATATATATATATCATGTATCATGATATATATATACATATATATATCATGTGTATCATGATACATACATACATACATACATACATACATACATACATACATACATACATACATACATATATATATATATAATGTATATGATATATGTGTGTGTGGGAGGGGAGGGGGTGAGTAAAGATAGATAATGTCATATATATATATATATATATATATATATATATATATATATATATATATATATATATATATATATATATATATATATATATATATATTAATCTTAATTAATCCAAACAAATCAAAGTTTGGATATAATTAAGTTGTAGAATGGTATCATACTTGAAGTCCATGGACAAATAAATGAAGTCAAACTCAAAGAGCTGCTATCCTTCAGTTGCAGAACTGATGTTCTCCGTAGTGCAGTGCTGATCCAACAAAATAATCAACAAATTTAGAATACAACAAAAATTTAGATCTAAACTAGATAGACGTGCATGCATTAAGTAAGATATATTGATTAAAGACAACACAGAGTTACAAATCAGAACTGGAATTGTTGGGTATGATATTAGTCATGACAGTTGTACATAGCATAAAGCTACGGCAACAACTACTGCTACCAACTCCAACCCCTTAGTGTAGAGTAGGATTGTGGTTGTAGGTGCAGTAGCAATAGCCATGGGGTAGAAAACATCTAGTAGTTGGAGGAGGTCGACGGGGAGTGGCTGGGTATTTTACCAATTAGTTTACAGAATTAAGCTTTTGCTTCACCGATCAGTCCGAGCCTCCTCACAGTGGCTTCCTCGAAGAGGTGGTTCTAGTTGATGTGGAACCGTCTTGAAGAATGTTGACATGGCGATGGACGCATCAAACTTCAAGGTGTTCTCCCTAGGTTCAGCCTTCATTGTTTACAACGAAGAGCCTCCACCTGCGTGTAACTCAGCAGATCTTTAGGAGTTTGAACTGAAGAGATGCGACGAGGTTGTGGCCCTGGAATCAAAGACGGGTTTTAAAGTTATTGGCCACATACTGTTATTGGACCACATTGTCGCTTGCAGTTCGCCAAGGTCACAAAGTAGGGAGTGCTTTCTTTCTCTACAAAGAAAGAGAAATTAAAAGAAAGAAATCGTCGGTTAGAACACAGTCACTTGAAACATTGTCATTGGATCTATTATACATATTCAAAGTGACTGTGTTATCTAATTCTTCCTTGAAACCGTCGGATCTGCCTTCTCTAATTCTTTTCCATTATACAACATAATATAATAATGTTACACAGATCTTGTAACATAATTAGTAATACACAATATTAGTAATACACAATATCTGTTATACAATCTTGTAACATAATTATGAAAAAAACCGTCGGATTATGTTTAACACAATAGTAGTATTACTTCAAGGGCACAAGTAACACAATATTTGCATAATTTCCACTTAAATTCTTCTTGTGAAAATTTTTAAAAATATATAAAATATATAAAAAATGACATGTGAGTCTCAAATACTACAAAGTTTTAAAAATAAATAAAGAAAAAATAAAATTTGAGAATTACCATAACATATCATCTTCCCCTCTCTTTCCTCCATCTCCCTCCACCCAACATTTCTCCATGCTCCCTAGCCTCGCCATCCTCTCTCTTACAGCCCACCCCGGCTCCTCTGCCCATATCGTCTGCCACCAAAAACTCACACAATGTCGTCAAAATGGAATGGAGGTAGAACTGGAGATGCAGGTGATTTAATTTTTTATGGTTTAAAACCCCATTCACATGGTTCAAACTAAGATGTATATTAGAAGATGATCTTCAACAATATTTGCATTTAGTATACAATTATGTAACCTTATTTATAAAATTAATATTCTGTTGTGAACGGATGTTGATAATGTATTTGTATTTGGGATTACGTCTTGTCCATAGGATAAGACTGTATCTATTGTACTCTATCCTTGTACGCTCATCCATCCACTATAAATAAAGAGCGGTGGTCTCCTCCCCAGATTGATGATTCATAACATGTTATCAGCACGAGCCTCTAAATAATTTTCCACACAAAAACCGATCGTTGCGAAAGCAAAGAAAAGGTGGAAGATCAACGCGCGCGGCTTCGTTTACTTCAAACGGGCGTCGTCATCCACACGTAGGCTTCATCAATCGTCGCTAGATTTAGATGACGGATCTAGATGCATTATCCCTAAAAATTCAATTTTTAATCATGTGCATAATTGGTTTTTCCATCGATCTCGCTAGATCGGAGTGGATTCTTTGGGCTAATAATATAGAACGACGATTTTTAATCGTCGATTATCGTTTTCACATTGTTATAACCCCTATTTTTAGGGTTAATTTCCCTGAAATCGTTTAAAACGTTTCAATATAAAAAGAAATCGAACCCACCCACGGCTCCGCCGGTAGCCTTACCAACGGCCGCCGTGGGTCATCCTGCGCCTGCCCTGCAGGTGGTGACGCGACGACACACACACACCCCCCCTCACGCCTCGGCGGGATCGGTAACCCCCCTCGCCTTTACGGTCGTCCCCCTAAACACCTGCCTCTCGGCGGGTTTCCCACCCCCTCGATATGCCGCCTCACGTCGGCTCACCGTCCTGCTCCGCCAGTCGTCGGTGCCCCCCACCCCACCCCCACCCCCGCCTCGGCAAGGGGCTGTTGCAGACCCCCCTGCTACGGGGGCTTCTCCTGACCCCGCCACGGTGGGGCCAGCCCCCCCTGCGGTGGCATTGAACGTGGCGGCGGTGGCAAGCCCTAGCTGCCACCCCTATCTACTCAAAGAACGCTAATACCCCATTAACCCTTGCCCCCATCCACTTTTATTAAATACTTAGTCAAAATTTGTAACCACTCCTGTTAAATGCTAATAACCCATTAACACTATAAATAAACCCCTAATCCATCTCTCTCTCCCAGCTCCCTCTCTTTCTCTCTCCCCCTTCGTTAAAACCCAAACCCTGTTCAAACCCTCTCCCCCTCTCATTCTCGTTTCTCTCCCTAACCCCTCACCCCACTCCCTCTCTCCCTACGGTCGACTGCCGCCTCACCACCCTCTGCCGTCCTCCGGTGCTCTGCACGCCACCACCGTCGCGAACAACTCCCCCCGAACACCACCGAACGCCACTCTACCTTTGGTCTCACTTCGACTGCACACCCCTAACAACACCTCGTCTTCGATCTCGCTCTCCCCGCTCGGAGATCCGACGAGCACGCCGTGCCCTGCCTTCGTCGCCGTCGCTTCCCCTTGACGTCGCCGCCCCAAGCTCCGCCCGCTCCGACGAAGAACGATGCCGCCCGAGCGCCCTTCGTTTCAAAGCCACGCCTCGCTGCCACAGCTACTGCCATCTCCTCCGCGTTGTCTCCGCGCTCCTCGCTTCTGCCTGCAACGCCCGCTGCCGTCCGTCGTTGCCTTCGCCGCCGTCCGACACGAAGACCCCCGCTGCATGTGCACGAGCGAAGAACGACGGGAGGTGAGTTATTTATAAACGTATTTTTTTCGAATACGTATAAAACTCGTATAAATACACGTATAAATGGATATAAATAGGGTTTATTGGTTATAAATTGATAATAAATAATATAAGGGTCGAAAAAATACAAGGCTAGCTCCAAAAAATCAGAAATGACATTCTGGATCAAATGGAGCTAGTTTCATCTCAAGCAGACGAGTAGTTTTTCTAGAATAAATTTTTAAGCCTAAAACTTAAATACGTCATTTTCACTCAAAATCCATAACTTGTTATTTTCACATAAACTGATGCGTGAAAAAATTATATGTTGTAGTACTCTTCGAGACGGTCATTTTGACAGCTCACTTGCAACTTTCTGATTATTATAACACCCAGAAGAAATTGTTGAATAAATGCATTACCTAATTAAAATTAGTTTTAAATTGATTTTGAGCTTTTAAAAATTGTAAAAATTACCAGAAGCTTCTAAAAAATATTTCCTCCTGCCGTAAAATTATCTTCTTCAAATCTAGCCTATATAAAAATTTAGAACGCTTTTCAACACCGTTTCGATCATTTATAAAATCAAAACAATCAAATTATTTAGATAGGAAATGTTGGGTTCTTTAACCAATTATTCTTGTGTTTTCAGGTACCGGTTCTTGTGCACAAACTTCCGTAGAAGCCCTAGATCTAGTCCCGACTTGCTACCACAACCTCGAAGACTGTAAGTCACGACAAATTCTAGATTTAGAAAATTAGTTAGGTGTACTCGTACGAACTTAAGAACACCACTTATAGCCTCAAAACGGCTATTTGGCTTGAACCGAACTAGAAAACTAATCTAATAGGAAAGTAATCAACTACAGATTACTTTGCCAACTTTTAACTTTGGTGGTTGTAGCACACAACCATCAACTTGGGTAAATTGTGTGCTAAACAATACTACCACATGTTCGAAGCATGGAATCGACACCCCGAATGTTGGACTTATCTTTATCCTCTACATCCTTAGCATCCATCATTCTTTGGCACCGTCTGCTTTGAAATGAGTTTCCTATCTTTCTGGTTTTCAATAAGAAAGTCAACCAGTGGTCTTGGTTTGACTAGCATCATGTGATACACCGTATGGAACATCTTGTGAAACATCTCGTATAACACTTGACACTTCACTGGGGTTTTGGGGGTAACTCATTGTTTGAGAGAGTGTGGGAGTAACATGGAGTTCATCTACATTCTAGCTGCCTGTGTTTTGGTACTCTGTCTAGCTGCCTGTATTTCGGCAAACATAAATATGTTGTCCGTGTCAGCATCCTGTCTAGATGCTTTTGTTTCGGCCTTCGTCTGGGTAAGCGCACCCATGCAAGAGATGAACTCAATGGTCACATATTATACTCAACGACTTGAGTCACGTAGTTCTAGTGTAGCTTGCACGATCACCTCTATTATGCATTACGTACACCTTGCCTGCTACACCTGTGCAGTCACAGTACCTTACTTGTCGTATTTTTAGCTACAGCAGTAGCATGTTACTCTTGCACTACCACAGTACAGTTGTTTTTTCCTTTCAGTGTTGTTTACTTTTATTACTTAGTTGTGTACAGTTGTTGCTCAGTACTTTACTTTTCACTCTGGTCTGCTTGTACGTAGTTACTTTTGTTATACTTGTGCACTACTTATTTTCTATATTTAGAATTGTTGTGACTTACCTACGGTTCCATTTATGGCACCGGCAGCCGACGACCAAATCGAGAAGTTGCCCCTGAGTTCGAAGAGCCAGAGTTCGACCCGGAGACTATTGAGTGTTAGCTGCTTGTGTTGAGGTGTGTGTGTGTGTTATATTATGTATTTTCCTTTCGCATTTCCTTTCTGTACTTCCTTTTATGTATTTGGTGAGAGAGTGATGCTTGCTGCTGTATTTTAAATTCGGATTGTAATAATGTATGTACGCTGGTTTGAGTATTTGGTGCATCTCTGGATTGTGGCTATATTGATTTCACTGGTAAATTGTAGACCTGCAATTAAAATCAAATAAGTAATGCCCCCCTGAGAGCGGGTCGTTACAAGTTTGGTGGCCCATGCAAGTCTGCATAAAATACCTCGTGAACAGTATAGTAAAATCAGGATGTACTGTATACGATACTCGACTAAGCTGGCATTTTCCTATGTATGCAGGTGTGACCCTCAAAACGATGGACGGAAACACCTCTGAGAGTTCCAATGGAGCTAACCTATCTGGGGCCAGCAACCAGACCAGCAACGGACCACCTCCCACGGTGCATCAGATTTCTGATATCGCATTGTGAGAGTTGGTTCAAGCTATCCGAGGAGAACAAAAGCACAGAGGAGGCATACAACAATTCTGGTCACTCCGCCCAAAGACCTGGAATGGCATGGATGGTCCTCTGAAGGCCGATGAATGGCTGCAAAGTACCGAAGATGATTTGAAAGCCACTCAGATCGCAGAATATGTATGGGTGGACACTGCCAAACCCCAACTGATTGACGGAGCTAGAATCTGGTGGAGCTCCACTGAATGTCGTCTACAACGACCAATCGACTGGGCGACATTCACCGATCACTTCAACACCCAGTACTTCTCACCCAAAGCCCAGATGGAACTGCAAGCTCAGTTCGTCAGGTTGAAGCAAGTTTTTATGTCAGTGGAACAGTATGATGCCCAATTTACAATGCTTAGCTGTTTTGATCCTGGGATGGTTGCCACCCCTCTGACCCGAGCTCAATGCTTCAAGCAAGGGCTAAACATAGACATCCGATGAAACTTGGTCGGACGCCAACTCTGTACACATACTGAGGTACTAGCCGCAGCTCGTGAACACGAGTTCATTGAAAGAGAAGAAAGGTGAGAGATAGCTGCCCTTCCCAGAAGGTCACTACCTCCAACCTCTGCTGCTGGATCCAACCATCGACCTCCATCCAACCAGGTGTACAGGCCTACCCAGCAGACTCAATTCAAGAGACATGCTCCACCACCATGCCTGGTGTGTCATCATTATGGAAAGCCAGGACACTTCCGGTCCGAATGTCGAGCATATCTGAACCTTTGCCTAATCTGTGAGTCGAAGGACCATGCCGCAAGGGATTGCCCAAAGAGGCCACCACCACCTAACCGTGCTCCGGCTAATGCCCCTGCCAGGAATGCTCCACAACGACCACCACCACCTGCTCCGCAACGACAGCCACTCTCTCCTCAGCAGCGAGTGTTCCAGCAAGCACGACAACAAGCACCACCCCTGAGGCGCCAAGCTTAAACTATGACTGTGGAAGAAGCCGAAGCTACTGACCAAGTAATCACAGGTACGTAATATCCCTTTCAGCACCATATTCTATTATTTAGAAATTGTAAGCTTAGACATGATCCTCGTAACCGTATGTAACGACCCGTATTTTTCAATACACTTAATTATGTATTTAACGTATTTTCATTTTTAAAAGTATTTTATAGTGGTTGATTAGGAGTTGTAAGTGATTTCAAAAAATTTCTTATAAAAATATTTTAAACCATTAAACTAGTTATGGTGTATTTCTGTAAGTTCGGATTTCATCAAAAACCTCTAAACAATTTTGATACATATTCATTTTCAAATATTACTGTTTTGGCTTAATGAATTAATTTTCTATACAAACATCATCAAAATGTTTTCAAACTTTTACAGTATCATCATATGACCATTTAAGGCTCTCCATTTTAATTTCGTAATTTTCTGATATCAAATCAACCTAGAACCTGCAAACATGCTTTCTAAACATTTTGGCCTAAAACTAGTATCTCTGTTGTTCAAACCCCAAAATGGATCTCGTATTTACGATCCTCGCGACGGCACGATCCCGTGTGTATGTTTTCGTAATTTTTTAGAGTCGTATGCGAAAACAGGGTTGTATTACTCCGTTTTCACTAATTACATTCACTAAATGACCTTTTTACGATTACTAACTAACTTTTACCTAATTACTTCTACCCTAAACCCCCAACCAACCCCTTAACCCACCTCCCTAGTTGGTCAGATCCAATAAAATTAGATCTGAATTGATATCAATAATCAATACCTTTATTATATATATTATTTTCTATTATTATTATTATTATGAATTCTAACATATATAACTCTACCCAGGCTTTCATTCAAACAAACCCATCTTCTTCATCTCTTCTCCCTCACACGAAACGAACCTCCCCCCTACGTTTTAAACACACACACCCAAGCTCTCTTCTCTCGTTCACCAACCCAAACGAAACCCAAGCACACACACCCAGCTCTCTCATTCAAAAAACCCATCCCCCTACACTCAAGCTCTCTCCCTCACACGGTCTCCCTCTCTTTTCTTTTTTCGTTCGAAACCAACCCAAGGAAAACCACCCCCTCTCGCACTCTCTCTCACTCTCCTGCTCCCGCTCTCTCGCTCTCCCCCCGGTGGTGCGCCGCCGACCGCCGTCAGCGAAGGCCATCCTCCCCCACCAAGCTCCGACGTAAACCCCCCATGCAGCTGCAAAACAAAGTGAGTAGGGTTAGTTTATAACGTTTTTATACGAAATACGTATATACGTATTGGTATTTTAAGAGTATTTTAGTATTTTATAAGAATAATTGGTTTTAAATTGATAACTAATTATATACAGATCAGAAAAATACAAGACCAGCTCCAAAAAATCAGAAATGACATTCTGGATTCAATGGCACTAATTTCATCTCAATCAGACGCTTAGTTTTTTCCGAATAATTTTTTAACCCTAAAACTTAAATACGTGAATTCCTTTTAAATATCCATAACTTCTAATTTTCACATACACTGATAGTGAGAAAAATATATGTTGTAGTACTCTTCGAGACGGTCATTTTGATTGCTCACTCGAATCATTCTAACATGTATTGCATCCAGGATAAATTGTTGAATGATTACGTTACTTAATTAAAATTAGTTTTTAAAGAGATTTTTGAGCTTCTAAAAATTATAAAAATTACCAAAGCTTCTGAAAATATTTTTCTCTTGCAGTAAAATTATATTCTTCATTTTCAGTCTATATAAAAATTTAGAACGTTTTTCGACACCGTTTCAACCAGTTTTAAAAATCGAAACGACCAAATTAATTAGATAGAAATTAGTATAGCCATTAAGTAATAATTTCTTGTGTTTGCAGGTACCAATCCTCGCACTCTAGCTCCAACCTCGTCTTACTACGACGATTTCGATAGTGTAAGTCACAATGAATTCTAACATTAGAAATTTAGCTAGTGTACTTAATGGAAATACAGCGTGCTCGAAGCATGGAATCGGTAACTTAGTTGTTGGACTTCAAAACATTGCTCAAAAATTGACATTCTCTGTTGAGATTTCTGCCTTGACTTTTTAACAAATGAAGCTCTTGGAGTGTGTTAATGCATCTGAATACGTTTACCTTAGGAACATCGGTTTGACATAACGTATTGCAACATAATAAGTGAATGATATACTGCATTGACATCCTACTGTTGGAACATCCTATTGAAATTGAATGCTTAAAAGTAGTTGGCACTGCACTGGGTTTTTGGGGTAACTTATATTAGAGAAAGTGTGGGAGCGACCGTGAGCCATCTACACAGTGCACCGTACCGACAGTCTAAATGAAATGTACCGACTAAATTGATTTGAGATCCGCCCAGGTGAGCGCCCTCGTGGTAGGAGATGGGCTCAATGGTTGCACATTGTACTTTCCTATATAAGTCACGTAGTTTCTAGTTTTACTATTGTCTGCATGTTCTTTTAGTGTTACTACATCTGCCTGGTTGTCCTATTATTGTCATCACATTGTCTGCTGGTTAAAATATTGTTGCTACCATATGTCATACCACAGTTGTTGCTCTTGTACGTTACTTTTACACTTGCACGGTCACCTTTACTTTACGCATTACATGTACTTTACTTACCACACCTGAGCAGCCACCAATACTTTACTTACCACTCTTACACCCATGTATGCTCTTGTTTTACTTTTACAATTGCATGATCATCTTTTGTTTACTATAGCATGTTCCATACTTGTGCACTACTCTTTTTCTCTTGCTAGAATTGTTGTGACTTACCTTTGGTTCCATCTCCATGGCACCGCAGACGCCGCACAAGTTGACTTAGGCACTCCTGAGTTCGCAAAGCCGTAGCACGATCCTGGGACTGCTGACTTTTATATTTAGAGTGTATGTGTGATGTACCTCAGATGTATTTCCTTTCTGCTTTACTTTTCATGTATTTGTTGAGAGAGAGCTGTTTGTTGTTGTATTTTTAATTTGTGGACTGTAATAATGTATGCTGGTTTGAGTATTATTGTACATCTTTGCATCGTGGCTATATTGATTTCACTGGTAATCTACAGACCTGTGAATAAACCAAATAAGTAACGGGCCCCCGAGAGTGGGTCATTACAAGTTTGGTGGCACAAGCAGGTCTGCGCTAAATACCTCGTGAACAGTATAGCAAGATCAGGTTGTATTGTATATGATACTCAACAAAGCTGACAATTTTTCCTTGTATGCAGGTGTGACATTCAAACAATGGACGGGAACACTTCTGAGAGTCCCAACGGAGCTAATCTGTCTGAAGCTAGCAACCAGACCAGCAATAGACCACCTCCCACGGTGCATCAGATTTCTGATATCGCATTACGAGAACTGGTTCAAGCTATACGAGAAGAGTACAAGCCCGAAGGAGGTATATAACAATTCCGGTTACTCCACCCAAAGACCTGGAATCGTGTGGATGGCCCTCTGAAGGTCGAAGAATGGTTGCAAAGCACCGAAGATAATTTGAGGGCCGCTCAGATCATAGAATATGTATGGGTGGACACTGCCAAGTCCCAACTGACTAACGGAGCCAGAATCTAGTGGAGCTCCGCTGAAGATCGTCTACAACAACCAATCAACTGGGTGACATTCACTGACCACGTCCACACCCAATACTTCTCCACCAAAGCTCAGATGGAACTTCAAGCATAGTTCATCGTGTTGAAGCAAGGTTCCATGTCAGTGGAACAGTATGATGCACAATTCACCATGCTTAGCCGTTTTGCTCCCGGGATGGTTGCCACCCCTCTGACCCGAGCTCAACGCTTCAAGCAAGGGCTAAACTCAGAGATCCAATGGAACTTAGTCGGACGCCAACTCTACATAAATACCGAGGTCCTGGCTGCAGCTCGTGAACACAAGTTCATTGAAAGGAAAGAAAGGCGAGAGACAGCTGCCCCTCCTCGAAGGCCACCACCTGCAACTACTGCTGGACCCAGTCATCAGCTATCAACCGACCAGATGCATCGCCCGATCCAGCAGACCCAGTTCAAGAGACAGGCACCACCATAACGTCCAGTGTGTCACCATAGTGGTAGGCCTGGACATGTAAAATCAGAGTACCGATGGTATCTGAATCTCTGTCTGATTTGTGGGGCAGAGGATCATCTTGCTAGAGATTGCCCAGATGCAAGAGTACGAGTTACTACCACCGCTACATATGTTGCCCCTGCTGAAGACGTTTCTAATCGACCGCCACCTCCTCCGCAACGACAGGCCTACACCATGATCGCAGAAGATGTCGAAGCCATCAACCAGGCGATTGGAGGTATACATTATCACTTTTGATATTATACTCGTTCATTTGCAATCATTACCCCATGCCATTATATCATCGTAGCTATTATGATAGTACTAGTGTCATGCCCTATTTTGCACTATACGGGTATTCTACAGAATATGCATGGTATTTCTACCTAAGGTGCATACGTAGGCATGAAATAAACGTAGATATCGATGTATGTGACGTAGTGCAAGGGAGATTAGACCGTAATACGTGGCTAAGGGAAGAGAATGCGAGTGGGAATGCGGGAGAAGTGCAAAAGACGTCGTGGGTGCAAAACAACAGGAATGCGTTGGACGTGTGTGTGTGGTGCATGTATGCAGGTGTAGGCATCCATGGGTGTGTGTAGGGATGCCATGCAAGTGTGAAAGGGGGTAGGAGTCAATGGCAACTCCCGTAAATTTTTAGAATGGCGAGGGGCAAAACGGTCATTTGGACTAAATTTGCTGTACTACATCCTAAGGTGGTGTGTGTATAAAGTAATGGCAAACTTGTAAATACCTATAATATGGAGGGGTATTTTGGTCATTTAGCATGTTGCATGCTTATCCTAAGAGCTTTCTAGTAATAGATATTTTAGGAGAAACTTCTCCATTTTTCTTTACTTTTCTCTTCTTTTCTCTTTTCATTTTTCTATTCTCTCTCTCTCCCACATGCATGGCCGGCCACCCCCTCTCCCATTTCCCCCTCTTTCTTCAAAACAAAACCCTAATTCCCATTCACAAATAGAAGAAGTTCATGCTTGCTTGAAGAGAAAAGATGGAGAAGAAAGAAAGAGGAAGAGAAGAAGAAATTAAGCTTTTGAGGTAGGAACTCTCTTGGTTTGGAATTCCATCAAATTAATTTTTGCTAATATATTTTTATAGCATGTTTTATCCAATATGTGATGAAGAAAATCAATTTTTACATGCTATTGCTCAATTTCACAATTTCCCCTTTGAAATTCTTAGCAAAGTTATCTCCTTTTGAAATTCAGAAATCTTGATGTCTGATTTTGCCTTGATTGTGGTTACTGTAGCTCGAATTAGGGTTCGAAAAAAATATGAGCTTGTAAATCTTGAAGTTCTACCCCAAAAACATATAAATTTTGACATGGTTTCAATTCAGAAATTAGGAGCAATAAATCCATCTTTACAACATGTCTGTCTGATTTTCAGTGTTGACACAGTTTAGTAAAATTGGCCTAGACACCTGCACACATTATGGAATTTTATGATCTAGGTCTTGTTGAAAATTTAACGAGTTTTTCTAAAAATTCACCAAAGTCCTTATATGTCGAATTTCTGGCTCCAACATGCCAAAAATTGGCTTTCAATACAGGCTCTGAAATCTGTCTGAAAAATATATTTGACACACTTCACCAAATAATTCACCATAAATCACCTACTTAATATTTTTGCATGAAAAATTATCTGTGAATCCAGAACTAGTATATCTATAACTTTCATTTGGAACAATTTATCAAATTCTCAATGAAAACTGATGTTATATGGCCATGTATTGTCACTTTCTGCAATTTCAGCAAGCTGAATTCATTAATCGATGTTCTTATTCATTAATTGTGGTTAATTGGCCATCATTATTCTTGCTTATTATGATTGTGTGGTGGAATGAATATTTATACCCATGGCACATGTAAATTATATTGTGGTTCCTTGATATGAATTACGCATGCCATGTGTTCGCTAAAATGCTTCAATGAAACAAAAGTTGAGAAACATGTGTAACGGACATGTATATATTTGTAATATGAGAAATGATGTGAATGGAAAATGTATTAGGACACGGATGGCACTACATGGAGCGAGAGCCACAGTAGGAGGCGGGGGAATTCGCTGTGGGCCGTGACCGTGTAGGCACCTCTTGACTCCATTGGTAGTTGCCACAAATTGAGAACGGAGTAGATCACGATGCACTTGCACGCCGGCACATTCATGGGATCCCATTGCATTGCATTGCATCTCATGTTGCATCATATGCATCATCATGTATCATTATATCCATTGTGTGTGATGTGTTACATATATGCAATGTATGCGTGTTGCGTGTTGTGCATTGTATGTATACTTATATGTATGTGCTTGTACGTGTATTTGTGTATGTGGTTGTATAAATATGTATATTATTATTCGTGCTAACCCTTTTCTTGTAGTAATTCGACATTGGACCGCAGGTATGATCCCTTACTTAGCTATTTATTTTTCATTACGGCACTTAGTTTGCATGCCTTATTTCTCTTGCTTTGTCTTGTGGATTAATAACCTTAAAACGGTGTTCCAAATCCAAGTTGGTTCCTACTGGGGCATGCATTGACGTGCTCCCCTTATTTTTAAGGTAGCAGGGACATCATGGTTGGTGGTGACTTGGAGTCAGGTTTAAGGGGTAACACTTGATGTGAGCTGTAGTTGTGGTGTGACATGGTTGTCTTGGGAGGTGAGAGTGATGGTGTATATGTAGTGGTGTACTTGGACTATGTATATTAATGGGAGTTGTTATACATATGATATGATGTTGTAGAGCTATGTTATTTATGAGGTTGTATTGATATCATCGTGGAGCTTCACTTATACTATCCCAGCATGTGCGCAGTGGCCTGCTTGTTCTATTTCTTCTTTCTCTTTCTTTTCCTCTCTCATCACCCTCACTCTTCAGGATACTTGAAAAAAAATTTAAATGCCAGGTATTCTGAGGAACGGGGCGTGACAACTAGTCTTGAGACTAGCTACTAGTCTTGAGACTAGCTATAGAAGCTATGGTGATGTCAATAGTATGTATTCATACATAACATCATCTCTTATTTTCTTGATGCTGTGATATCACATTATATTTCATGCTATTAACAACTTATTTTCCTATATCGTGATCGTTCATCAAGCCTTCCTTTCGATCGTTTAAATTGCTTAGGCAATTATCGGTCTTCTTAATTCTGAGGACGGAATTATTTTAAGAAGAGTAGGATGTAACGACCCGTATTTTTCAATACACTTAATTACGTATTTAACGTATTTTCATTTTTAAAAGTATTTTATAATGGTTGATTAGGAGTTGTAAGTGATTTCAAAAAATTTCTTATAAAAATATTTTGAAGCATTAAACTAGCTATGGTGTATTTCTGTAAGTTCGGATTTCATCAAAACCCTCTAAACAATTTTGATAAAAATTCATTTTCAAATATTACTGTTTTGGCTTAATGAATTAATTTTCTATACAAACATCATCAAAACATTTTCAAACTTTTACAGTATCATCACATGACCATTTAGGGCTCCCCACTTTAATTTCGTAATTTTCTGATATCAAATCGACCTAAACCCGCTTTCTAAACGTTTTGACCTAAAACTAGTATCTCCGTTGCTCAAACCCCAAAATGGATATCGTATTCGAGATCCTTGCGACGATACGATCATGTGGGTATGTTTTCGTAATTTTTCGGAGTCATATGCAAAAACGGGGTTGTATTCCTCCGTTTTCACTAATTACATTCACTAAATGACCTTTTTACAATTACTAACTAACTTTTACCTAATTACTTCTACCCTAAACCCCCAACCAACCCCTTAACCCACCTCCCTAGTTGGTCAGATTCAATAAAATTGGATCTGAATTGATATCAATAATCAATACCTTTATTGTATATATTATTTTCTATTATTATTATTATTATTATTATTATGAATTCTAACCTATATTACTCTACACATGCTTTCATTCAAACAAACCCATCTTCTTCATCTCTTCTCCCTCACACAAAACGAACCTCCCCCCTACATTTTACACACACCCAGGCTCTCTTCTCTCGTTCACCAACCTAAACGCAACCCAAGCACACACACGTAGCTCTCTCATTCGAAAAACCCATCCCCCCTACACTCAAGCTCTCTCGCTCTCTCTCTCGCTCTCTCTCTCTCTCTCTCTCTCTCTCTCTCTCTCTCTCTCTCTCTCTCTCTCTCTCTCTCTCTCTCCCCCTCCCTCCCTCTCTTTTTTTCGTTCGAAACCAACCCAAGGCGAACCACCCCCTCTCGCACTCTCTCTGCCTCTCCCACTCCCGCTCTCTCGCTCGCTCCCCCGGTGGTGTGCCGCCGCCCGCCGTCAGCGAAGGCCATCCTCCCCCTCCGAGCTCCGACGTAAACCCCCCATGCAGCTGCAAAACGAAGTGAGTAGGGTTAGTTTATAACGTTTTTAAACGAAATACGTACATACGAATGGGTATTTTAAGAGTATTTTAGTATTTCATAAGAATAATTGGTTTTAAATTGATAACTAATTATATACAGATCAGAAAAATACTAGGCCAGCTCCAGAAAATCAGAAATGACATTCTGGATTCAATGACGCTAGTTTCATCTCAATCAGACGTTTAGTTTTTTCAGAATAATTTTTTAACCTAAAAACTTAAATACATGAATTCCTTTTAAAATCCCTAACTTCTAATTTTTCCATACACTGATACGTGAGAAAAATATATGTTATAGCACTCTTCGAGACGGTCGTTTTGACTCTCACTCGAACCATTCTGACATGTATTGCATCAAGGATAAATTGTTGAAGATTACGTTACTTAATTAAAATTAGTTTTTAAAGAGATTTTTAAGCTTCTAAAAATTATAAAAATTACAGAAGCTTCTGAAAATATTTTTCTCTTGCAGTAAAATTATATTCTTCATTTTCAGTCTATATAAAAATTTAGAACGTTTTTCGACACCGTTTCAACCAGTTTAAAAATCGAAACGACCAAATTAATTAGATAGAAATTAGTGTAGCCATTAACTAATAATTTCTTGTGTTTGCAGGTACCAATACTCGCGCTCTAGCTCCAACCTAGTCTTACTACGACGATCTTGATAGTGTAAGTCACAATGAATTCTAACATTAGAAATTTAGCTAGTGTACTTAATGGAAATACCACGTGCTCGAAGCATGGAATCGGTAACTTAGTTGTTGGACTTCAAAACATTGCTCAAAAATTGACATTCTCTGTTGAGGTTTCTGCCTTGACTTTTCAACAAATGAAGCTCTTGGAGTGTGTTAATGCATCTGAATACCTTTACCTTTGGAACACTGGATTGACATAACGTACATAATAAGTGAATTATATACTGCATTGACATCCTACTACTGGAACATCCTATTGAAATTAAATGCTTAAAAGTAGTTGGCACTGCACTGGGTTTTTGGGGTAACTTATATTAGAGAAAGTGTGGGAGCGACCGCGAGCCATCTACACATTGCACCGTACCGACCGTCTAATGAAATGTAACGACTAAAGTGATTTGAGATCCACCCGGGTGAGCACCCCCGTGGCAGGAGATGGGCTCAATGGTTGCACACTGTACTTTCCTATATAAGTCACGTAGTTTCTAGTTTTACTATTGTCGGCATGTTCTTTTAGTGTTACTACATTTGCCTGGTTGTCCTACTATTGTCATCACATTGTCTACTGGTTAAAATATTGTTGCGACCATATGTCATGCCATAGTTGTTGCTCTTGTACGTTAATTTTGCACTTACACAGTCACCTTTACTTTACGCATTACATGTACTTTACTTACCACACCTGAGCAGCCACCCGTACTTTACTTACCACTCTTACACCCATGTACGCTCTTGTTTTACTTTTACACTTGCATGCTCATCTTTTGTTTACTATAGCCTGTTCCATACTTGTGCACTACTCTTTTTCTATTGCTAGAATTGTTGTAACTTACCTTTGGTTCCATCTACGTAGCACCGCAGACGCCGCACAGGTTGACTTAGGCACTCCTGAGTTCGCAGGGCCGTAGCACGATCCTGGGACTGCCAACTTTTATATTTAGAGTGTATGTGTAATGTACCTCAGATGTATTTCCTCTCGGCTTTACTTTTCATGTATTTGTTGAGAGAGAGCTGTTTGTTGTTGTATTTTTAATTTGTGGACTGTAATTGTAACGACCTGCTTTCCGGGGGCCCGTTACTTATTTGATATTTGCGCAGGTCCTGCAGGTTACCAGTGAAAACAAAATAGCAACAATGCAGAGATGTACAAAAATACTCAAATAGTGCCACAATGCAGAGTGTATGTGTAATGTACCACAATCCATAATGTACAAGATGTCCCAACAAATATACATGAAAGAATAAAGTACACAATACTGAAAATAGCTCTGGAAGCTGCGGTCGAACTCTGGCGCTATTAGCTCAGGAGCATCTACCTCCCTATGTACGTCGTCTGCAGTGCCATGGACATGGAACCGTAGGTAAGTCACAATAATTCTAAATATAGAAAAGAAGCAGTGCACAAGTATGACAAAAGTAACTACGTACAAGCAGATCAGAGTGAAAAGTAAAGTACTGAGTAACAACTGTACACAACTGAAAAGTAAAGGCAAACTGAACTGAAAAGGGAACAACTGTACTGTGGTAGAGCAAGTGTGAAGCAGGCTAAGCAAGTGAAACGTGCTATTGCTGTAGCTAAAAGTACGATAAGTAA
The DNA here is from genome assembly GCA_030789695.1 of Scilla litardierei. NCBI lineage: Eukaryota > Viridiplantae > Streptophyta > Magnoliopsida > Asparagales > Asparagaceae > Scilla > Scilla litardierei. The sequence continues at coordinate 116,563,513 of CM061130.1, forward strand.
AGTACTGTGACTGCACAAGTGTAGTAAGTAACGTGCATGTAACGTGTAAAGTAAAGGTGATAGTGCAGAAGTGTGTAAAGCAAAAGTGACTGTGCAAAAGTAACTACACTACGTGACTCAAGTCGGAGAGTACAATATGTGACCATCAAGTCCATCTCTTACCTGGGCGCGACCCAGACGAATGCCAAAAACACAGGCAGCGGGACATGTATTTTGCCAAAACCCATGCAGCAGGACGGGATGCCAAAACTCAGGCGACGGGACAGGAAGATCGAACTCCAGTCACTCCCGCACTCTCTCGAACTATGAGTTACCCCAAAACCCCCAGTGAAGTGTCAAGTGTTCTATGTACATGTTTTATAGGGATGTTCCACAAGATGTTCCATGAGATGTTCCATCAGATATTCCACAAGATATTCCACAACATGATTCATAAGATGTTATCAATTCCTTGTTCACGATGATAGTTAACCGGGACCACTGGTTTAAAACCAGAAAGTAAAGCAAAGTGGATGCTAAGAAATTTGAGGATAAAGACAAGTCCAACAAACATGGAATACAAAAATTGTTGGTTTAAGGGTGGTAGTTTCGTTAGTACACAATTTACCCAAGTTGATGGTTGTGTGTTATAACCACCAAAGTTGAAAGTTGGCAAAGTAATCTGTAGTTGATTACTTTTCCTATTAGATTAGGTTTCTAGTTCGGTTCAAGTCAATAGCCGTTCTAAGGCTATATGTGATGTCCTAAGTTCATACGGGTACACTTATCTAATTTTCTAATTTTAGAATTAGTCGTGACTTACTGATTTTCGAGCTCGTCGTAGCAAGACGAGGTTGGAGCTAGAGGAGCTGGTGCACAAGGAATGGTACCTGCAAACACAAGAAATGGCCGGTTAAAAGTACACTATTTTCTTAACGTGTTTGTATTTTTATAGTAGCTTATAACTCGTCAAAATACGTACTAAACATTTTTAGAGGGGCTAGATGGGAGTAAAATAATTTAATGTAGGAAGAAAATATTTTTCAGAAGCTTAAATAAATTTTTATAATTTTTAAAAGCTCAAAAATAATTTAAAAACTATTTTTCAACTAGTAACGTATTTATTCAATCATTTATTCTGGATGCAATCTACATCGGAATGGTTCAAGTGAGCTGTCAAAATGATCGCACCGAAGAGTACTATAGCATATATTTTTCTCACATATTAGTGTATGTAAAAATATCAAGTTACAGATTTTTGAACAAAAATAACATATTTAACTTTTAGGGTTAAAAATCAATTTTGGAAAAACTACGCGTCTGATTGAGATGAAACTAGTGTCATTGGGTCCAGAACATCATTTCTGATTTTCTGAAGCTAGTCTTGTGTTTTTCCGATCCCTATATTATTTATTATCAATTTTAGACTGTTAAACCCATATTATTTAGTTATCAAAATACCTAAATATGTGTATTAATACGTTAAAAATACGTTTTTATATGTTTTAAACTACGTTTTTATAAAACGACGTACCCTACGTCGACCGTTGCATGGAAGCATCTGGGGGGGGTTCGCTTCGGCGGCGTCGACACCGACGAGGGGAGGCGGCGTAGGCAGCGGTGGCGGTGATGGCAGGCGACTGCGAAGGGCTCCGGTGGAGGCAGCGATTGGGGGTGGAGCAGGGCGCTCCGAGCGTCGGAGGATGGGTTCGATCGGCGGAGTTGGGGTCGAGGCGCTCGGAGCGGCCTCATTTGCCGTCAGACGGAGGAAGAGGGGCGGAGCGCAGGGCGAGCGGTGGCTCAGGGTGTCGATGCTCGATGAAGCGGGGGATGGCGTCGCTGTGGAGTCAGGGAAGCAGTCGGACGGAGGCCGTACGGCGAGGCGAGGGTGCTCGATGGCTCCGGTGAGGCGGAGGATCCTAGGGGAGGCGGCGATGTCAACAGGGTGGCGGCTGCGAGCGTCGGGGTGCTTCGGAGGAGGGCAGAGGTGCCATAGCGAGGTCGACGGGGGGTTGATCAGAGAGATGGTGGTAAGCTGAGTAGGAGAGCGTGGGGGCTTGGTGTCGGGGTGCCGGGCTCTCAGAGATGCGGGGTCTTCGGGTGCGGGACTGGGTTCTCCGGCGATCGACCGCCTCAGGCGAGAGCGAGGGACGAAGTTGAAGGCGATGTGAAGAGGAGAAAGTGGGTTCGACGCTCGCCGAGGATCAGTCTGAGCGAGGTGGCGGGCGAAAGCCGTCGGCGGTCTCGAGTGCGAGGAGAGGAGGCGGGGTGCGTGCGTACGGATTAAAGAGAGAGGGAAAGATATGGAGGAAGAATGAGAGAGAGAGAGAGAGAGAGTCGTGGTTTTTCCGCACGTGAGAGAAAGAGATGGCCTGGGGGAAGAATCGAAGAAAGAGGGGGGGTTTCGTTTGTGAGAGAGGGAGTTGGGTTGCTTTGTATGCCCTGGGGAAGTGATTAAACAGGGGAGGGGTTTCTTTGAGTTAGCTTGGTTGTGTGCCTGGGTTAGAGAGATCAGTGAGGGGATTTTATAGGTTAATTAGAATTAGTTTAATATAATGTATTTATTACTTAGTCAATAGTATTAAATGGCTTAGGTTAGGGGATTAATGGGGTAGGTTTTCTTTTTGACTAAGGGTAGACTAAATCCCACGGTGAGCTTCACATTGGTTGCTAATCATCGGGGTTAGGTGAGAGGTAAGTTAATTAAGGTTAAAGTAATCAGTAATTTAGCTAAGGTAATTAGTGATGGTAATTAGTAAAATTTGTAACAAAATTATGATTTTGCCCCTACTAGTAAACGTGTCCGAAAAATTGCGAAAACATACCCACGTGATCGTAGCGTCACGAGGATTGCGAATACGAGATCCAATTCGGGGTTTGAGCTATAGAGATACTAATTTTAGGCCAAAACTTTTAGGAAGCGGGTTTGTGGGTTCTCAATTGATTTGACTTCAGAAAGTTACGAAATTAATATGGAAAGCCCTAATTGATCATAGAAGGATACTGTAAAAGTTTGAAAACGTTTTGAGGATGTTTGTATAGAAAATAAATTCATTGATCCAAAACGGCAATAACTGGAAATGAATTTTTATCAGATCTTTTAGAGGTATTTGATGGAATCCGATCTTACTAAAATACTTTATAACTAGCCTGATACTTCAAAATATTTTTATAAGAAATTTTTGAAATCGTAAAACTCTTGACAAACCATTATAAAATAGTTTAAAATGAAAAATACGTGAATAGTTGTGTTGAAAAAAATACGGACCGTTACACTCTACCCTCCTTAAAATAATTCCGTCCTCGGAATTTAAAAGTCTTTTCAAATAATTGATGTTATGAAGAAGCTCAAGCAAATAAATGATAGAAAAGATGGTAATCTAGTAAATCAGGTTGTAAATAATATGTGATATTATAGTATCAAGAAAACAAGAGATGTTATATATGAATACATACTATTGACATCACCATAGTTTCCGTAACTATTCCTGAGACCAGTATCATCACCATGGTTACTCTGACTTCCCAAAATTAACGTGAGATAATAACATCACATGAAAATGAGGGCTATTATGATTACAACATCTGTTCGAACTTGGAACCTGAGCTAATAAGCCATTAGCAAGCTATTTAAACCACATAAACCGGAAGACCATAAAGTTTATTCGTGCTACTGGTGACTAACTGGGTCTAGCCAAAGATGTCGTCCATAATATAGCATGTAACGACTAATCCACGGGTACTCGTGCTTTCCAACTAAGCACCAACAACATCAGTCTCCATAATGCCCAACCACATGCTAATGTCCAAATCAATGCCCAAAGGTAAGTACAAGGCCAACACCCAAATTCAGTACTTATTGCCAGTATTCCTTCCATCAATCTCCATAATATCCCACAATAAGGCAAGATCCAAGCTCTCATCCAGAGCCAAACACAAGGCCTACATCCAACTTCAACACCCAAGGCTAATGTCATGCCAATGATAATCGCCATCACTCCTTCCGTAGACCAATACTTGATATTCGCAACACCCAACATCATCCAACAAGTAAACAACCAAAAACACGCTTTCCCGCAAACCAAAAGGAGTAGACGCAAGAGGAAGCCTAAATGGGATCTCAACCTGGGTGAGACCCAGGGCAGAGAGCTCAAGAGAAGGCCAAGGATTACGGCTTCCCAAGATCTCAGCCACACAGTGGTAGCGAGGGTGGCGCTGAGGGTTGTCGCCAAGGCCAAAAATCCCAAAACCGAACGTCGAAGGGCCATCGGCGGCTGTCGATCCATGTCGTGCAACGACTACTCGTCGTGGTAGGCGTAACTGGAAAGGGGATGAGGTGGTGAAGCTTCGAGTGAGGCCGGAGGAGCTTGAGGCGAGATGGGTCGAGTTCGCTTGGGGGAGAGGCCGGGAGGAGGAGTGGGAGTCGATACGGCGTAGGGGAAGCCACGGAATGACTTGGTGAGGAAGAGATGGGGTTTTAAAGAGAAGGGGGCATCAAAGTCGTTGGTAGGGTAGGCTAGGTTAGGCGGGACCGGGGCTCGAGGTGAGGAAGAGGACAAAAGGCAATAAAGAGGGGAAGACGGTAGGTGGAAAAGAATTCAACCCATGGGGAAATGGGTACAAGATGATAGCAATGGATAGAAGAAGAATACAAGTTCAAAGAAGATGTAGCTGCTTACGCTTGCATGTCTCGGTTTGGTTTGTCTCAATTTCTCTAGCATCATCATTGAATACTTCTGAGCGTCATTCGATTCACTTCCATTGTCGAACTCGATCTTCTGGTGATCGAAAATCGAATGCTACCCTGCTTAAAATAGACGTAGCTAGAGTTCAAGCGAACTACAAGTAGAAAGATTCTAAGAAGGTCAATCGAAAGTTCATCAAGTTAAAGGAAGGGTGATAGTGATGAAGATCGATGGTGTTACATAATCATGATTCACGTCCTTACGGTCCAGCGGAACACGGCCAGGGAAGTGACTAAGCCAGGATCACTTACCCCAAGTCTAGCAAGGGTGATCCAACAAACTTAGCCAAGCACATTGACCGGATCATGGTCCATTGAAGGAAGCTTATCATTTATATGCGTGCCATCATCAACTGAAGGAAAGATGATGAAGTGGGTAGATAGTTCAACCTATGAAAAGTCACTATAACTGCTAGCAAAAGAGGTTACTATGGAGAGTATAACCAAGGATGGAACACGAGTTCCTAAGCAAGGGTTAAGAGTTCAAAGGAGATGATGAGGATCAAGGAAAAACCTAATGAAGATGGTAATAAGGACGCTTCACCCGTATATCTAATACAAGTGAACACTCGAGACATCCAGTACTCGAGAGTTCTATTTGAGTATTTTATACTGAACACCCTGATCTTGCTATATTGTTCACGGGGTAGTTATCGCGGACCTGCGTGGGCCACCAAACTTGTAACGACCCGCTTTCCGGGGGCCGTTACTTATTTGATATTTGCGTAGGTCCTGCAGGTTACCAGTGAAAACAAAATAGCCACAATGCAGAGATGAACAAAAATACTCAAATAGTGTCCAATTATTACAATCCATACTGTACAAGATGTCCCAACAAATATACATGAAAGAATAAAGTACACATTACTGAAAATAGCTCTGGAAGCTGCGGTCGAACTCTGGCGCTATTAGCTCAGGAGCATCTACCTCCCTATGTACGTCGTCTGCGATGCCACGGAGATGGAACCGTAGGTAAGTCACAACAATTCTAAATATAGAAAAGAAGCAGTGCACAAGTATGACAAAAGTAACTACGTACAAGCAGATCAGAGTGAAAAGTAAAGTACTGAGTAACAACTGTACACAACTGAAAAGTTAAGGCAAACTGAACTGAAAAGGGAACAATTGTACTGTGGTAGAGCAAGTGTGAAGCAGGCTAAGCAAATGAAACGTGCTACTGCTGTAGCTAAAAGTACGACAAGTAAAGTACTGTGACTGCACAAGTGTAGTAAGTAACGTCCATGTAACGTGTAAAGTAAAGGTGACGGTGCAGAAGTGCGTAAAGCGAAAGTGACTGTGAAAAGTAACTACACTACGTGACTCAAGTCGGAGAGTACAATATGTGACCATCAAGTACATCTCTTACCTGGGCACGACCCAGACGAATGCCAAAAACACCGGTAGCGGGACATGTATTTTGCCAAAACCCAGGCAGCATGACGGGATGCCAAAACTCAGGCGACGGGACGGAAAGATCGAACACCAGTCACTCCCGCACTCTCTCAAACTATGAGTTACCCCAAAAACCCCAGTGAAGTGTCAAGTGTTCTATGTACATGTTTTATAGGGATGTTCCACAAGATGTTCCATGAGATGTTCCATCAGATATTCCACAAGATATTTCACAACATGTTTCACAAGATGTTATCAATTCCTTGTTCACGATTATAGTTAACCGGGACCACTGGTTTAAAACCAGAAAGTAAAGCAAAGTGGATGCTAAGAAATTTGAGGATAAAGACAAGTCCAACAAACATGGAATACAAAAATTGTTGGTTTAAGGGTGGTAGTTTCCTTAGTACACAATTTACCCAAGTTGATGGTTGTGTGTTATAACCACCAAAGTTGAAAGTTGGCAAAGTAATCTGTAGTTGATTACTTTTCCTATTAGATTAGGTTTCTAGTTCGGTTCAAGTCAATAGCCGTTCTAAGGCTATATGTGATGTCCTAAGTTCATACGGGTACACTTATCTAATTTTCTAATTTTAGAATTAGTCGTGACTTACTGATTTTCGAGCTCGTCGTAGCAAGACGAGGTTGGAGCTAGAGGAGCTGGTGCACGAGGAATAGTACCTGCAAACACAAGAAATGGCCGATTAAAGAGTACACTATTTTCTTAACGTGTTTGTATTTTTATAGTAACTTATAACTCGTCAAAATACGTACTAAACATTTTTAGATGGGCTAAATGGGAGTAAAATAATTTAATGTAGGAAGAAATTATTTTTCAGAAGCTTAAATTAATTTTTATAATTTTTAAAAGCTCAAAAATAATTTAAAAACTATTTTTTAATTAGTAACGTATTTATTCAAACATTTATTCTGGATGCAATCTACATCGGAATGGTTCAAGTGAGTGTCAAAATGATCGTATCGAAGAGTACTATAGCATATATTTTTCTCACATATTAGTGTATGTAAAAATATCAAGTTACGGATTTTTGAACAAAAATAACATATTTAACTTTTAGGGTTAAAAATCAATTTTGGAAAAACTACATGTCTGAATGAGATGAAACTAGTGCCATTGGGTGCAGAACATCATTTCTGATTTTCTGAAGCTAGTCTTGTATTTTTCCAATCCCTATATTATTTATTATCAATTTTAGAATGTTAAACCCATATTATTTATTTATCAAAATACCTAAATATGTGTATTAATATGTTAAAAATACATTTTTATATGTTTTAAAATACGTTTTTATAAAACCACGTACCCTACGTCGACCGTTGCATGGAAGCATTTGGGGGGGTTCGCTTCGGCGGCGTCGACACCGACGAGGGGAGGCGGCGTAGGCGGCGGTGGCGGTGATGGCGGTCGACGGTGAAGGGCTCCGGTGGAGGCAGCGATTGGGGGTGGAGCAGGGCGCTTCGAGCGTCGGAGGATGGGTTCGATCGGCGGAGTTGGGGTCGAGGCGCTCGGAGCGGCCTCGTTTGCCGTTAGGCGGAGGAAGAGGGGCGGAGCGCGGGGCGAGCGGTGGCTCGGGGTGTCGACGCTCGATGAAGCGGGGGATGGCGTCTCCGTGGAGTCGGGGAAGCAGTCGGACGGGGGCCGTACGGCGAGGCGAGGGTGCTCGATGGCTCCGGTGAGGCGGAGGATCCTAGGGGAGGCGGCGATGTCAACAGGGTGGCGGCTGCGAGCGTCGGGGTGCTTCGGAGGAGGGCGGAGGCACCACAGCAAGGTCGACAGGGGGTTGATCAGAGCGGCGGTGGTAAGCTGAGTGGGAGAGCGTGGGGGCTTGGTGTCGGGGTGCCGGGCTCTCGGAGATGCGGGGTCTTCGGGTGCGGGACTGGGTTCTCCGGCGATCGGCCGCCTCAGGAGAGAGCGAGGGACGAAGTTGAAGGCGATGTGAAGAGGAGAAAGTGGGTTCGACGCTCACCAAGGATCAGTCTGAGCGAGGTGGCAGGCAAAAGCCGTCGGCGGTCTCGAGTGCGAGGAAAGGAGGCGGGGTGCGTGCGTACGGATTGAAGAGAGAGGGAGAGATACAGAGGAAGAATGTGAGAGAGAGAGTCGGGGTTTTTCCGCACGTGAGAGAGAGAGAGATGGCCTGGGGGAAGAATCGAAGAAAGAGAGGTGTTTTCGCTTGTGAGAGAGGGAGTTGGGTTGCTTTGTATGCCCTGGGGAAGTGATTAAACAGGGGAGGGGTTTCTTTGAGTTAGCTTGGTTGTGTGCCTGGGTTAGAGAGATCAGTGAGGGAATTTAGGTTAATTAGAATTAGTTTAATATAATGTATTTATTACTTAGTCAATAGTATTAAATGGCTTAGGTTAGGGGATTAATGGGGTAGGTTTTCTTTTTGACTAAGGGTAGACTAAATCCCACTGTGAGCTTCACATGGGTTGCTAATCATCGGGGTTAGGTGAGAGGTAAGTTAATTAAGGTTAAAGTAATCAGTAATTTAGCTAATTTAATTAGTGACGGTAATTAGTAAAATTTGTAACAAAATTACGATTTTGCCCCTACTAGTAAATGTGTCTGAAAAATTGCGAAAACATACCCACGGGATCGTAGCGTCACGAGGATTGCGAATACAAGATCCAATTCGGGGTTTGAGCTACAGAGATACTAATTTTAGGCCAAAACTTTTAGGAAGCGGGTTTGTGGGTTCTCAATTGATTTGACTTCAGAAAATTACGAAATTAATTTGAAAAGCCCTAATTGATCATAGAAGGATACTGTAAAAGTTTGAAAACGTTTTGAGGATGTTTGTATAGAAAATAAATTCATTGAGCCAAAACAGTAAAAACTGGAAATGAATTTTTATCAGATCTTTTAGAGGTATTTGATGAAACCCGATCTTACTAAAATACTTTATAACTAACCTGATACTTCAAAATATTTTTATAAGAAATTTTTGAAATCGTAAAACTCCTGACAAACCATTATAAAATAGTTTAAAATGAAAAATACGTGAATAGTTGTATTGAAAAAAATACGGACCGTTACAGTAATAATGTACGCTGGTTTGAGTATTATTGTACATCTTTGCATCGTGGCTACATTGATTTCACTAGTAATCTGCAGACCTGCAAATAAACCAAATAAGTAACGGGCGCCCGAGAGTGGGTCATTACACCGTAGGTATCATCTTAGTAACTGGTAAACCCGCCCTCACTTTATTCGACCCGGGAGCTACACATTGCTTCTTGGCAAGTCGATTCGTTAACACACATGACGTCCCCGTCGAACCTCTGACCTCTCGTTGGAAGGTCGACACCGCTGGCGTTTTCCTACCGATAACTAGCGGATGCCTTCACTGTTCTGTAGTGATTTGTGGACGTGATCTTTTCACCGACTTCATGGTGTTAGAGATGCCAAGTTTCGATGTTGTTCTTGGAATGGATTGGTTAGGGACATTTCATGCTACCATTGACTGTCGTCAAAGAAGGGTAGAATTCGGAATACCCAACCGTCCTAAGTTCGAATTCCTCAGCAGAAGCAGATCAGAAGGACCAGTAAAATTTCAAGCCAGACTTTCAGAGGCAGTGGCGACTGCAATGGAGGTCGAAGAAGAGAAACTGGAAGTAGTGCGAGAATTCTTGGACGTATTTCCGGACGAACTCTCAAGTTTGCCTCCAGATCGCGGCCTCGAATTTACCATTGATCTTATGCCAGGTGCACAAGCGATATCCAACGGACCTTATCACATGGCACCGCTTGAGCTTGAAGATATTCGAGCTCAGCTAGATGATCTCATACAGAAGGGATGGATACGACCCAGTGTATCCGCATGGGGTGCCCCGGTACTACTCGTGAAGAAGAGAACGGATCCCAGCGCATGTGCGTCGACTACCGTGAGCTGAACAAGATGACAGTGAAGAACAAGTATCCTCTACATCGTATGGACGACCTTTTCGACCAGCTGGAAGGATCGAGCGTATACTCGAAATTGGACTTGAAGACCGGGTATCATCAAGTGAAGGTAAAGAAGGAGGATGTCCACAAGACTGCTTTTCGGACCAGATATGGACACTACAAATCCTTGGTGATGCCATTTGGTGTGACTAATACACCTGATGTATTCATGAGTCTCATGAACCATGTTCTGTACAACCATCTGGACAAGTTCGTAGTTGTCTACATCGACGACATCCTCATCTACTCGAAGAACGCTCAGGAGCACTGAGAACATCTGAGGAATGTCTTGGAGACGAGACAACACCAACTGTATGCCAAATACAGCAAGTGTGAGTTCTGGCTCGACAAGGTGGCTTTCCTGGGCCACATCGTATCGGGAGAAGGGATATTCGTTGACCCCGAAAAGGTAGCTGCTATTCAAGATTGGCCGGTCCCTAAGACTGACTGAGATTCAAAGTTTCCTGGGACTGGCTGGTTACTACAGACGATTCATCCAAGACTTCTCGAAGATCGCGGGGTCTATGATGCGAATTGACGAGAAAGGACGTGGTATTCGTCTGGTCGAAGGCTTGTAAGGATGCATTCCAGGAGCTGAAGAGAAGATTGACTTCGGCCCCGATTCTGGTCATTCTAGACAGAACCAGAGGGTTCGAGGTATTTTGTGACGCTTCTGGCAAAGGACTTGGGTGTGTGCTGCATCAGCATGGCCAAGTCGTTGCCTATGCATCCAGACAACTGAAGATCCACGAGAAGGACTACCCCACTCATGATCTTGAGTTGGCGGCAGTTATCTTTGCCCTGAAGATTTGGAGGCACTTCTTGATGGGCGAGCATGTGAAGATATTTTCAGATCACAAGAGTCTCAAGTATCTGTTCACCCAGAAGGAGCTCAACATGCGAAAACGTCGATGGATCGAGTCTGAGGATCTTACTAGTCTTAAGGCTAGTCTCGGAAACAATGGTGATGTCAATGTGGGATCCTGTCAAAACAACGTTAGGATCGATAAATGAAGTCGAGACTTACGCTTGCATACGCGGCACCGTAATCTCGGAACTTCGCCCTCGGATTCGCCACAACGGTCGATACTTCGTCACGGAGGATCGAAGCAGAGTTTCACCGCCTAAATCTCTAACTAGAAGAGGATTTTAATGGAAGGGAGAAGAAGAACATAAGGATGCCTTATGCAAACTTATGGCATGGAAAAGTGTGAATGAATGCCTTACCGTTGGGTCCTATTTATAGGCTTTAGGGGTGGTTATTGTAGGAAATAACCAATTATAAGCTTATTAGCCTATATTAGCACATTCATTTATCTTCTTCTTTATCCACTTATCAAGTGCCATTTTGCACTTATAAAGTGGCTTTTTCCACTTATCGAGTGGCTTTTTCCACTTATCGAGTGGTCCTTTTCACACGAGAAAAGGTTCCCTTCGCGCACGCCTTCGTGCACGCGACATCTGAGGTCCGTATACCCTCATACATCCCCTCATGGGTGTATTTATGTCGTCCATATCCAACATCTCCCACTCACACTTGAGGGGATTGTAAGGAAACTTATTTTCCTCTAACTCTTCTGTTTATCATACCGAGAAATAGGCCGTGTGACCGTCATGCGCATAGAGTCCGCTGTTGTGCACTTGTTAGAGATACACAACACTCCTCGAGGTGCAAAGTTGAGTAGATCAACGCATGCTTTACCCTAGATTATTTCGTCACATTTCTTATACTTTATATTCAACAATTGAATCCCATCTGGATTGCAATTGGCTGGCCAGCTTTGAATCTTTAAAGTCCAAATGTGAATGCGAAATTAATCTTCCTCTTCTTGCGATCCTTTCGATCTTGACTTGACTCGCTTTTCTAACATGCCCCGCCGGACCGAATTAACCATAGTCCATAAGCAACATGCTAAGATAGCAATCACCCAGTCAAATCTTAAGGAACCAATTAGAGTCCATAAGGGTAACGAGTTAAGACCCATGTGGTTGTTGGGTCTCACATACTAGTAAACTTATTTACTATTCTAACCCAATGGTCAAAAATGCATACGTAGTATGAATACGTATTACAACATCGCTCCTTTCCCTGGGAGTGTATGTTTCAATGATGTTGTAAGGATGATGATCAGACACCACAATGTCTGACTTTGAGTCCCTTTTTCTACTCAAATTATCCTTTGGACTCACATCCCGCATTTAGACAGATAGGATTTCAAAAATCCTCTTAGATCTTCTGTAAGCATCCATATGATGCAGATCTTTCATGCGACCATTTTGTTTAAGTCATGACTCTAAATCATCCGTCTGATGATTTTGAATTTAAACATGTCTCATCTCTATTCTATCCGTCTGATAGAATAAGGCGGTTGCTCATGAGAGAGAGCCAACCTCAATCTGTCCGACATACTAGAAAGTATAGCTGAGATTTCAAAAATGTACACAAACATTTCTCAAGAAATTCATATGCAATGTTTGAAAAAGAACGTATTCTTTTATTAAATTTGATCATTTACAGACATGGGAATTTATATTGGTACAACTCAGCTCTTACGCAATCCTTGAGATGATAAGTGTTTGTAAAACACATCTCTGGGGATCGCCCACGTAAGCGGATCCGCTACCATCTCATGCGTAGATATGTACCTTATGTCTACCTTCTTGGTCTTATCATAGTCTTTTGCAAGTCTGCAGTTCCTTTAAGATACTGCATTATCCTCTTAACCGCTTTCCAGTGTTCTTGCCCTGGGTTGGGTTGGTAACGACTTACCATTCCAACGGTAAAACAGATGTCCGGTCTTGTACGCATCATAGCGTACATAAGACTACCAACTGCACTGGAATATGGAACTTTTTCCATAATTTCCTTTTCCTTTTGGTTCTTTGGACATGATTTCAGACATAAATTATCGCATCTGCTTATAGGAGTATCAATGGACTTGCAGTCCTACATATTCCGTTCTAGAACCTTCTTTATATAAGTCTCTTGTGAAAGAGAAAGAAGTTTCTTCGAACGATTCCTTGAAATTTTAATTCCAAGGATATATGCGGCTTCTCCCATGTCTTTCATCTCAAAACTGATGAAAGCCAAGCCTCGATATCCATCACAAAGCCCTTGTCATTTTCGGCTATTAAAATGTCATCTACATATAGAGACATAATAACGTACTTGCTTTTAATCCTCTTGATATATATACGCAGTTGTCTTCATCAAGCATGGTAAAACCATTTGATAAGATAACTTCTTGAAATCGTATATACTATTGCCTCGAGGATTGTTTAAGACCATATATGGATTTAAGAAGTTTACAAACCTTATGTTCGTTTCCTTCTTTTACAAACCCTGTTGGTTGTTCCATATAGATCTCCTCGTCCAATTCTCCATTGAGAAAGGCAGTCTTTACATCCATTTGATGTAATTCGAGGTCTAAGCAAGCTACCATTGCCAGAATCAGGCGAATCGAGGTAAAACGAACAACAGGTGAGAAGGTCTCTTCGTAGTCTATCCCTTCCTGTTGCGTAAAACCTTTCGCGACAAGGCGAGCTTTATATCTGTCAATAGAGCCATCAGCCTTATGTTTGATCTTGAGAACCCATTTGTTCCCAATAGCTCTACGTTCTCTGGGTAAGTTAACTAAGTCCCAGACTTGGTTAACTTTCATGGATTCTAACTCCTCTTGCATCGCTTCCATCCATTTGTCTTTAGCAGGGCAAGATACGGCCTGTTTGAAAGTAGCAGGCTCGTCATCTTCTTGTAGTAAAGTCATAAAGGTTTGCGGAAATTCATCCTCAAATCTTAGAGGAGCCAACCTTGTACGACTACTACGTCGTATTTGAGATTCTTCAAGTCCTTGTTGACTTGAATTTAGATCAATTCTAATATCACTCCCACTTGGAATGTCGTTAGAATTGCTCCCACTTGGATCATTATTCCCGTATGGAATAGGATAATCGTCATTCGTATAATCCATTGGTGAAGGTTGAAACGTATTTTCGTTTTCACCAAGAATTCTCCCACTCGAATGAGGTAATCCTTCTTGATCATAAATCTCAAATAGAGATAAGTCCTGACTTATCTCGCCCTGTCTTGGAAACTCGTTTTCCAAGAAAGTGACATCCCTCGACTCAAACTCAATTAGCCCACCATTGTCTTTCTGACTAACAAAAACATAACCTTTGGAGTTTTCTGCGTATCGTATAAAGATACATTTCCTTCCCCTTGGCCTAAGTTTGCCATACTTATGGGAGGAAATATGTGCGTAGGATGCACAACCCCAAGGTTTCAAAATGTTTAAGTCAGGAGACCTTTGGTTCCACAACTCATAAGGAGTGGAGCTAACTGATTTCGAGGGTACGCTGTTTAAAATGAAAGCGGCCGTCAATAATGCATCACCCCAAAAGGTGATTGGCAAGTTAGCTTGCGCCATCATTGAACGGACCATTTCCATTAAATTCCTATTTCTCCTTTCTGCAACACCGTTTTGTTGAGGAGTATAAGGCATAGTTACCTGATGTACTATGCCTTTTTCATCACAAAGTTCCTTAAAACTTGTTGATTGATATTCACCGCCCCTATCGGTTCGCAAGACCTTAATCTTGCGATCTAATTGATTCTCCACTAAACTCATATAGTTTTTAAAGCAAGCCAATGCTTCACTTTTGTGGGATATCAAATAGATATGTCCGAATCGGGTGAAATCATCAATAAAAGTGATGAAATAGGACTTCCCGCGTCTTGTCTTGACATTCATCGGACCACATATGTCCGAATGGATAAGCTGTAATGGAACCTCGGCCTTTGTGCCGGTTCCAAACGGCTTGCGACAAGATTTCCCCACTAGGCAATGTTCGCAGGTCGACATTTCAACCTTTGAAACATTGGATAGAAGACCACGTTTGGCAAGTCTATCCATACGCGTTGGTCCAATATGACCAAGCCTTGCGTGCCAACAAATCACATCAGACTCATAAGTCTTAGAATTTGTAATTAGGAAATTTTCATTACACGAGGAATCATACATTGTACTCATTACAATAAATCCTTTAAATACAAACCCAGTACCAATAAAGGAATTATTACAAAACAAGTCCACTTTACAATTTTGAAAGAACCAGCTATAACCAAGACCCATCAACACGACCACAGATATAATATTCCTTCGAATATCTGGAGCGAAGAGAACATCATGAAGTAGGAGAGTGCGGCCGTTGTCCAAGACTAGCTTGCAAGTCCCAACGCCTTTCACTTCAACACGTGTGTTGTTTCCTACATAGATCCACTTCGTTCCTTGGGGTATCCGGTGATACTCCACGAAGGACCGTCTGTCCCTTGCTATGTGGTCGGTGGCACCTGAATCAATTATCCAAAATGGATTAGATTCCACAAGAAATATTGAACTAGAAACACATATGTAACTAGTATAATTACAAGTTACCTCGTCACCTCCACTCGTACACGAACGAGCATAGTGACCGAGCTTATTGCACTTAAAGCACTTGATCCTTTTCAAGTCTTTCTTCTTGTGCCATTTCTTGTGCCCACCCTTGGGTTTCTTGGTAGACTCAGGTTGCTTATTACGTCCATTGGTAGACTTCGAACGATCTTTCCGTTTGTTTCCCACGTGTGAGGAACTAGCAACCATGTGCACTTCTGCACTTGGCTTGGCAGCCGCAAGCCGCTCTTCCTCTAATTCGAGGTGCTTGGAAACATCGCTGAAGGTCTTGATGCTCTCATTGTGAGTGAGATGCATCTTCATTTGGTCCCACCCATTTGGTAGGGAACGTATGACTGCTTGGATTTGTTGCTCATCTGTGAGCACATGACCCGCATCCTTTAACTCTGAGATTTGATTTGCCATATGTCGCAGATGTTTCCCCATGGAATGATCTGGACGTTTCTTGTATGAATCAAATCTTATAGTTAAGGCGCGAAGTTTGGACACCGATGTGCCACCAAACTTCTCCTCAAGCTTGGACCATATGTCCATGGCTAAGTCATGTTCTCAGAAGATGTGCATTATGTCATCAGCCATAATGCTTAATAACGTAATGCGCGCTATCTTATTCTTCCGAGACCAAGCATCAAAAGCTTCCTTGTCTCGTCTGTATTGGACCGTAGTGCCCAACTCGAGTTTAATCATTACGTTCTTTAGAGTTTCGAGCACTTCTTGCTCCTCTAAAACGTATTGTATCTTGATGGACCAAAGTTTGTAATTATCGCCGTTGAGTTTTTCACCTCTGTTTAACTCAGCGACGATATTCTTTGAAGCGGAAGACATTTTACTTTTAAAATGCTGCAAAAGACACAAAACCAAAGGTTTGATCAAAAACATTGCATTGAAAATTTCTTAAAATATAATTCCCATTTGAAGTGATAATAGAATATCCCATTTGGATAGTTCTAATTTCAACTCCCACTTGGAATGATATTTATAATTTGATAAGTTACTTTCGAAAAATATTGAAGATGTTGTTATAGAATCGAAAAGGTTTCTACGATTCCAATTGGTGGGACCGGAAAGGTGCTTCTCTCAAGCGCAAGAGTCCCTTCAAGTAGTAAAATCTGGGAGTCCAGATGTCGAATCCTCGGGAGAAATCTGTTGAAACCACAAGCTTAAATCAAATAGAAAGTCTACGTAGAGAAACTAAACACTTTAATAATGAAAGCGATGATGGTGTGAAAGTGTGTCGTGAAAACGTAATCAAAGCGAACAACGAAAGAGTCGTGTATGAAAATATATGAGAAACATGCACATGATATGGGCTCGTTAGGATCAGCGATTCGTGTATTTTGGTTGATTAAATATAACTCAACAAATCCTCCTTTTGGGATCGATTTGTCGGAAAATACCCTTTTGGGGGTTCAAGCACGATATGAATAAAAACGTCGCTAAAACTATAGTTCTACGAATATGGTATGAAGCTCTCTTTTGGAGAGATCAAATCTCACCCTTGTGGGGTGATCATCAACGTATTCGCTTCTTTTGGAAGACGAAAAGAGGATTAAATAACAAAACCATACAATTTTAGCGACTTTTACGATGAAGAACAACAATATTCAACCTAAATAACACGAATCACATCCCCTAACTACTCAATATCATGCACAACAGAGATTTAGCTACACATCATACAAAAATAAACAACTTCCATAGCAAAATACATCAAGTTTATAGCAAAATACAAGAGAAAACACCAAAATACGGGGTTTAAGTTAAGAAATATATCACCAAATCTCCAAGTTTCGACTTCAAACTCTCTGGAAATAATAAGAACGGCCTCTGGAAATTTACAGAATTTTTTAGAGAGAGAATACGCACAGTAGCCGCTCCAAAAGTCCCAAAATACGCCCCAATCTGGCTTGTATATGCCCAAAACCCCCTAAATACGCTTATATAATAAGATTGCGGGTTTACTGTGCTTCGCGGGTCGAAACCCGCATCCAAATCGCGCCCGAACTCATCCTGACCGTTAATCCAGATCGGCGCAATTCTCAACCGTTCGATCAAAGCGGGATTTAATCTGGGCTCGACACGTGTCCAAGCGGGTCGGAGTCTCGCCCGCTTCACTTCCGCTTGCTGCGTTCATCCTCGCTTTCCAACCGTTGGATCGTGATCCAACGGCTCCCGAAGCGCCGCGTCGCCCGCTCCGCTGCTTCGTCCGAGCGGGGTTGCTCTCAGCCATTCGATCGCGATCGGGCGATCGACATTTCGCCACGTGTCGTGAGGAACCGCCGCTTCTCGTTCGGCCGTGGGATGAATCGTGACCGTTGGATGTTGATCTTGCGGTCCATGCCTCGCCACGTCGTCGTCTCTCGATTTCAAAATTGCGGGGCTGATAGCGGCCGTTGGATCAGCATCGAACGTTCAGCATCTGGCCACGTCACGCTCCCCGCCTTCGCGTTTTCTCTCGCGTGCGGGCCGTTGGATCGGCATCGAACGGCCACAAACTGGCCACGTAGACATCATGCTAGCATCCGTCGGATGAAGCGGGAAAGGCCAGATTAGCGCCACGTGTCGCTATTTGATTGGCCGGCGACCGTATATTTCGTATTTTGAGTGTATTTTCCCATTTAATTTGTATTCTGCATTCAAAAATTCATAGTAATTAGCACAGATCTCAGAAAAATACAAATAAATAGTCGTTGGAATCGTGAGATCGAGACGATGCTAGGAAAAATATAAAAAGTGCAGAAATACTTCATTAATTACTGTTTTGTGCTCAAATAAGGTGCTTTCTCTAATAAATAAATGTGTAGAAAATACGTATGAATTAGAGAACAATGTAGCATCGCATGAGCACAAAATAGGGCTAAATGGGGGGTTAAATATGTAATATTGAACCCGAATCACACCCCCCAACTAGCGATTTGCTAGTCTCTAGCAAAAAGAGCGATTAATACGGATGAGTAATAAAACAATAAGTTCTTTCAAATTGCTCATGGAATGGCTCAATAATACGCATTCCAACATGGTCTTGACCATCAATATTCACATCCACGAATAAAATCAATCACATGATATTTTCTCTAATTTAGTATGAACATCGTTTTGCGCAAGCGAAAGTATAACACGTCGTTTTAAACTAGTTTTCGTGTTTCCAAGGAATTGGCCTATCAAAACAATCATTCAAGACATGGGTATTGAAGTTGCTTAGTATATTCACCATTTCTTTTCTTTTATTAGTTCCGCGTAACGCGCATCAAGCAACATTCGCAGAAAAAAATATAACTTGGATCGCTCCATCAAATGAGTGAGGTTCCGGTCAATGGCTCCCAAATCAGACGATCATAGGGCATTAGGCCAAGAAGGACCCCTCGGACTGTACTACACGAGCCAACCAAGTTATTTATTTAGTGTCATACTTCATCATTCATTTTTCATTCATTCTTCTTTTCTTTTCTTTTCTTCATCTTTTTCTCTTTTTCTTTGTAAGCAACTCAACACCCATTCTTTGAATATAAACATTAGCATCAAAGGCCAAATTCCTCTTCAACTTGAAGACTTTTCTAATAAATCGTGTATACTTAAGCTTTTTCATCACATTAGCATGCATGAAATGAATTCAAACTATTTCGAGATATTAATCAAGGAAATTGAAAATTTTCATGAATCGCATATTTAAAAGTAATTCCATGAAGAAAAAATAATTTAATCAAGCCATAAACAATTTTTAGAACTCAATTAATGCGTAATCAACCGAGTTTGAGGCATATGAATGAGTTTTAAAATAATGAGATTTGGCGATTTATTCTTCTCAACAAAAAAATTCCTAAGGTCTCATACACACCCCCCAACTAAAGATGGACATTGTCCTCAATGTCGAAAGGGGTACGAGTTTATTCAAGCCAGCAACCTAGAAAGCATATAAAAACTACACTACTGGAAAGAACACACCGTGATCAAATGGCGGATCCCGAATCTTTAATTGTGGAGGAAGTTGTTCAATTTGCTCATTGCGCTCCTCAGCGAGTAATCTTCCTCCAACGACTAAACTGGATCCCAGCAACGTAACTCCCAGCATCTCTATAAGATGTCCACCCGTATCCTGCAAGAGATGAGTCACGTCAATCCATTTTAGTTTAAAATTCTTCGAAATAAAATTATTCCAAATGTAGTCATCAAAATAAGTGAAAGAAATTAAAATAAGTTGAAGACTACTCCCTGAAAGATATGCACTACTCTCTGTACGATGCTCGTTCATTGTGGAGAGGGATAAATGATTTTGGGACAAAACTGGAGGAGGGCATGGTTCTGACTCCATCGCGATAATCTCAAAACCCTTTTCCCTAGCTGTCTCCTCCTCTCGTTCATCCAAAATTGCTAGCTCGTCCTCTCTTTTGCACACACTTTCTGCCATGTGGATATTTTTATTCGTGTCATCAATGTGACATGGCTCGCTCGATATTCCTGCAATAGAAGATGAACTCGTATTAGTTTCTTTAAATTGAGTTTCAAAATAATTATTTTCTTCTAAGCAAGCGGCAATCAAATTAAGATCTTCAATAGATTTTTGAATCTGCCGTCTCCGAGCAAGGAAATTCTCCTGGAATTGATGGGATGTGGCTTCCTGTGTCTGAATAGTCTGGTAAGCTTCCTCTTTCAAGGATTGCAAAGGTACGTCTACGCTTTGCTCTTCTTGATCGAGGCATGAAGGCTCTGTTGAATCGCTCTCTGAAGTCTCTTCCACGATTTCTTCGTTTTCTTGCAGAGACTCCATGTATTCCCACGCCACTGTCGGCGTCATGCCTCCCAATAATTCCTGCAGCTGCGGTTGTAGTCCATCTAGGAAGAACGCCATAAGCTCTTCATTTGTGTACCCATGCTGCGGATAGCTCAATATAATGTCTGTGAACCTCCTCCAGGCCTGAAAGAAAGTTTCACAGTCAGTTTGATTAAAATTAACAATTTTGAGCTTCTCCATTCTATGTTTGTGTGCATTAGCATATCGTGCATCATAAAGATTGTTTGTGCAATAAAAGTTCATATATTCCATTTTGAAATAAAATAAAATAAAATAAAAAAAAAAGTTTATGTACAGTAAAGTGGAAAGATCTCACCGAAGGTCCTCTGAATGAAATAAACCGTAGTCACAAACCATTCCTCCCCGGCAACGGCGCCAAAAACTTGGTGGGACCGGAAAGGTGCTTCTCTCAAGCGCAAGAGTCCGTTCAAGTAGTAAAATCTGGGAGTCCAGATGTCGAATCCTCGGGAGAAATCTGTTGAAACCACAAGCTTACATGGAATACAACCAAACTAACACAAATCATAGCCCCTAACTACTCCATATCATGCACAACAGAGATTTAGCTACACATCATGCAAAAATAAACAACTTCCATAGCAAAATACATCAAGTTTATAGCAAAATACAAGCGAAAACACCAAAATACGGGGTTTAAGTTAAGAAATATATCACCAAATCTCCAAGTTTCGACTTCAAACTCTCTGGAAATAATAAGAAAGGCCTCTGGAAATTTACAGAATTTTTCAGAGAGAGAATACGCACAGTAGCCGCTCCAAAAGTCCCAAAATACGCCCCAATCTGGCTTGTATATGCCCAAAAACCCCTAAATACGCTTATATAATAAGATTGCGGGTTTACTGTGCTTCGCGGGTCGAAACCCGCATCCAAATCGTGTCCGAACTCATCCTGACCGCTAATCCAGATCGGCGTAATTCTCAACCGTTCGATCAAAGCGGGATTTGATCTGGGCTCGATACGTGTCCAAGCGGGTCGGAGTCTCGCCCGCTTCACTTCCGCTTGCTGCGTTCATCCTCGCTTTCCAACCGTTGGATCGTGATCCAACGGCTCCCGAAGCGCCGCGTCGCCCGCTTGATCGCTCCGCTGCTTCGTCCGAGCGGGGTTGCTCTCAGCCATTCGATCGCGATCGGGCGATCGACATTTCGCCACGTGTCGTGAGGAACCGCCGCTTCTCGTTCGGCCGTGGGATGAATCGTGACCGTTGGATGTTGATCTTGCGGTCCACGCCTCGCCACGTCGCCGTCTCTCGATTTCAAAATTGCGGGGCTGATAGCGGCCGTTGGATCAGCATCGAACGTTCAGCATCTGGCCACGTCGCGCTCCCCGCCTTCGCGTTTTCTCTCGCGTGCGGGCCGTTGGATCGGCATCGAACGGCCACAAACTGGCCACGTAGACATCATGCTAGCGTCCGTCGGATGAAGCGGGAAAGGCCAGATTAGCGCCACGTGTCGCTATTTGATTGGCCGGCGACCGTATATTTCGTATTTTGAGTGTATTTTCCCATTTAATTGGTATTCTGCATTCAAAAATTCATAGTAATTAGCACAGATCTCAGAAAAATACAAATAAATAGTCGTTGGAATCGTGAGATCGAGACGATGCTAGGAAAAATATAAAAAGTGTAGAAATACTTCATTAATTACTGTTTTGTGCTCAAATAAGGTGTTTTCTCTAATAAATAAATGTGTAGAAAATACGTATGAATTAGAGAACAATGTGGCTAGCAGTAAGCTTCGCTACAGCGAAGCGCTTACCAAGCGCGAAGGAAAGGGCCTTCGCCACTTGAGCCGTATGCGGGGGAACCGCAAGCATGAGCACAAAATAGGGCTAAATTGGGGGTTAAATATGTAATATTGAACCCGAATCACAAATCACCATCTAGAACAATCCTTCAATATTTCCCCCTCACTTATCAAACGATAGTACTCTTATAGTACTTCGCAGCGAAAAAGTGTTTTTGAAAACGTATTTTTCAAAAAATATTTTGCAAACGTATTTTGCAGTATTTAGAAAACGTATTTTTCAAATGCATTTTGCAAACGTATTTTGCAAGGCCTATACCCCATTATAGGGTGTTATAGCCAAAACATTTCGACAATTTCCCCGGCCATTATCGGGGTGGTGCCGTGGCAAGGCCGAATTCATCTTCCTTTTGAAGTGAGAGTTGCCATCGCAACTTGGCCAAAGCCGGATCCCCCTTTTGGAAAAAATGCGATATTCCAACTTAGTACCCTTATGATACTAGTGAAATGTACGGTAATCCCTGGCCATTTTCAGGGATAAGTCGTACTTGTACCAAGGCCGGATCCCCCTTTGGGGATTTTTCTGCAAGCCATCGTCGCCGGCTCCCGTATGGATCCAGGCGTTCCCCCCTTATTGGAGAATTTTGCCGCAGATGACTGCCGTCGGCCCCGTATGGGCTAGGCTTGTAGGTTGCCGGGGCCGAAACCATTGTCAAGGCCTCTGGCTAAATTGGTCGACCAATAATCCCGAACTAGTCATAACCCATGCCCTTGGGCACGGTTCATTTAAGATATCCCCTCAAAATCTTTGTTCTCCCGAAAAATTATTTTCCCCTCCAAAATCTAAACGAACAAAAATCTAGTTTCGGCACATAACACGTGCCATCGGGCACAGTTTATTTAATATATCCCCTCAAAATCTTTGTTCTCCCCAAAAATTATTTCCCCCTCCAAAGTATAAACGAACAAAAATCCAAATACTGTCGAGCTTTGGCGCGAGTGGTAGTGTTTTTTAGTAGTAAATTGTGGGGGGCGTGCATACTTGCGGGTGGTGTATGGTGTGGGGATAAAAAGTGAAATGAGATGGCTTTTAAGCAAAAAGTGGAAATGAGTGGTATTCTGCGCAAATGTAGTGATTGTGGGGGGTTTGAAAGCCAAAGGAAAAAAGTGGTGGTTTTTCCAAACACTCATCTTAACCCTTCTTTTACCAAGATTAAATCCTAGCCATTCTTCTATCAACCTCTTTATACATCATCATGACATCAGCTTGTCCTAGTCAGCCCTAGAATTCAAAAATCGTTGTCAAATGTAATATAGATTGGTCTACCAATACCGACCAATCAGTTATTTGGCACCCCCTTGGCCAGGGCCTCTGCCCTGGCCGGCCAGGGGCCCTGGCCCCTCGGCCAGGGTCAGGCTGGCCCTGGCCCCTGCCAGGGCCGGCCAGGCCGGCCCCTGGCCGTGGCCGAGGCCGGCCAGGGCCCCCTGGCCCTGGCCTGGTCTCGGCCAGGCCTGGCCTTGGTCTCGGCCAGGCCTGGCCTTGGCCACGGCCAGGGCTCCCTGGCCTGGCCGGGGCCGGGGCCGGCCGGCCATGGCCCGGCCATGGCCTATTGGCCTAGGCCGGCCATGGCCCTTTGGCCATGGCCGGTCTCCCCCCTTGCATGGGGTGGCCGCATGCACTCCTCCCCTTCGACGGGGTGGTCGTGGTGGTTTTTGGCCGTAGCCAACCCCCTCCGCATGAGGAGGGGGGATGCGTTGCCTCCATAGCCCATTTGGCCATGGTGATCATGCACCAAAAGTCATCTTCTCCGATGTAGATAACTACCATCATCTTCCTCGATGAAGCACCCGTTCGTCGATGAAGCACCCGTTCGTCGAGAAAGTAGTTATTCTCTAATGGCCGTGTGCCAAAAATGAAAAATAACACACTTTAAAGTTCGTAAACTACGCGCTCCACATGAAGAGAGTTCAGATTCCCTATGAATGGAGACTCGGCATCCATGAAGAGTGCGAGCTTGACGACGTGAACGGTCGGTTCTTCCCGTCACGGAGAGTTCCTGCCATATCCGTAATGGTAGGAGACCCTAACGTGAAAAGAACAACCGCTGCGTTCTCTCCGTCACGAAGCGTTCCTACCATATCCGTAATGGTAGGATACCCATTCGTGAAAAAGACAACGCCTCGTTCATCGGTTCGACGGGGCGGCGGTTTGTCCGGGGCGAACCCGTATGGCTCTGATACCAATGTGGGATCCTGTCAAAACAACGTTAGGATCGATAAATGAAGTCGAGACTTACGCTTGCGTACGCGGCACCGTAATCTCGGAACTTCGCCCTCGGATTCGCCACAACGGTCGATACTTCGTCACGGAGGATCGAAGCAGAGTTTCACCGCCTAAATCTCTAACTAGAAGAGGATTTTAATGGAAGGGAGAAGAAGAACATAAGGATGCCTTATGCAAACTTATGGCATGGAAAAGTGTGAATGAATGCCTTACCCTTGGGTCCTATTTATAGGCTTTAGGGGTGGTTATTGTAGGAAATAACCAATTATAAGCTTATTAGCCTATATTAGCACATTCATTTATCTTCTTCTTTATCCACTTATCAAGTGCCATTTTGCACTTATAAAGTGGCTTTTTCCACTTATCGAGTGGCTTTTTCCACTTATCGAGTGGTCCTTTTCACACGAGAAAAGGTTCCCTTCGCGCACGCCTTCGTGCACGCGACATCTGAGGTCCGTATACCCTCATACATCCCCTCATGGGTGTATTTATGTCGTCCATATCCAACAAATAGTATGTATTTATAAACAACATCTCTTGTTTTCTTGATGCTGTGATATCACATTATATTTCATGTTATTTACAACCTGATTTACTAGATTACTATCTTTTCTATGCTTTATTTGCTTGAGCTTCTTCATAACATCAATTATTTGTTTCAGAAAGTTCGAGAAATTCCGAGGACGGAATTTTTTTAAGGATGGTAGGATGTAACAACTCGTTTTCATCAACACATCTAATTACGTATTTAATCTATTTTCACAATTTTTATAAACTATTATATAATGGTTAGTCATGAGTTTTATATCAAAATGACTTCAAAAATTTCTTATAAAAATATTTTGAAGTATTAAACTAGTTATAGTGTATTTCAGTAAGTTTGGATTTCATCAAATGCCTCTAAACAATTTTATAATAATTCATTTTTCAATCGTTACTATTTTAGCTGAATTAATTAATTTTCTATATAAACATCATCAAAACGTTTCAAACTTCTACAGCATCATTATATGATCATTTAGGGCTCCACATTTTAATTTTGTAATTTTCTGAAGTCAAATCAATAGAAAACACGCAAACCCGCTTCCTAAACGTTTTGGCCTAAAACTAGTATTTTCGTAGCTCAAACCCCAAAATGGATCTCGTTTTCGCGATCCTTGCAACGATACGAACCCGTGGGTATGTTTTCGTAATCTTTCGGAGTCGTTTAATCTCAAAGGCAAAATCGTAAATTCGTTACTAAATTTTACTAATGACCTTCACTAATTACTTTTTAACTTATCTTAATTAATTTAACCTAAACAAAAATTATCCTAACCATGTCTAAAACGTGGGAGGGGACACATTTAAACATTTCTAACCTTGGTCAATTTCTAACCACTTTTATTAAATACTTGGTCAAAAGTTGTAACCACTCCTATTTAATGCTAATAACCGATTAACACAATAAATAAACCCCTAATCCATCTCTCTCTCCCAGCCCGCTCTCTTTCTCTCTCCCCCTTCGTTAAAACCCAAACCCCGTTCAAACCCTCTGCCCCTCTATTCTCGTTTCTCTCCCTAACCCCTCACCCCACTCCCTCTCTCCCTACGGTCGACCGTCGCCTCACCACCCTCTGCCGTCCTCCGGCGCTCTGCAGGCCACCACCCCGCAAACAACTCCCCCCGAACACCACTGAACGCCGCTCTCCATTCGATCTCACTCCGACTACACACCCCCGAGAGCCCCCCCCTTCGATCTCGCTCTCCCCGCTCGGAGCTCCGACGAGCACGCCGTGCCCCGCCTTCGCCGAATTCGCTTCCCCTCAACGTCGCCGCCCTGAGCTCCGCCCGCTCCGACGAAGAACGACGCCGCCCGAGCGCCCTTCGTTTCGAAGCCACGCCTCGCCACTGGCATCGCCTCCCCGTTGTCGACGCGCTCCCCGCTTCCGCCTGCAACGCCTGCCGCCGTCTGCCGTTGCCTTCGCCGTCGTCCGACACGAAGACCCCCGCTGCATGTGCACAAGCGAAGAACGACAGGATGTGAGTTATTTATAAACGTATTTTTTGAATCCGTATAAAACTCGTATAAATACACGTATAAATGGATATAAATAGGGTTTATTGGTTATAAATTGATAATAAATAGTATAAGGGTCAGAAATATACAAGGCCAACTCCAGAAAATCAAAAATAACATTCTGGATCCAATGGCGCTAGTTTCATCTCAATCAAACGAGTAGTTTTTCCAGAATAAATTTTTAAGCCTAAAACTTAAATACGTCATTTTCACTTAAAAATCCATAACTTGTTATTTTCATGTTAACTGATACGTGAGAAAATTACATGTTGTAGTACTCTTCGAGGCGGTCATTTTGACAGCTCACTTGCAACTTTCTGATTAGTATTGCACCCAGAAGAAATTGTTGAATAAATACGTTACCTAATTAAAATTAGTTTTTAAATTGATTTTGAGCTTTTAAAAATTGTAAAAATTACCAGAAGCTTCTAAAAAATATTTCCTCCTGCAGTTAAATTATTTTCTTCATATCTAGCCTATATAAAAATTTAGAACACTTTTCGACACCGTTTCGATTATTTATAAAATCAAAACGATCAAATTATTTAGATAGGAAATGTCGTGTTCTTTAACCAATTATTCTTGTGTTTTCAGGTACCAGTTCTTGTGCACCAACTTCCGTGGAAGCCCTAGATCTAGTCCCGGCTTGCTACAACAATCTCGAAGACTGTAAGTCACGACAAATTCTAGATTTAGAAAATTAGTTAGGTGTACTCGTACGAACTTAAGAACACCACTTATAGCCTCAGAACGGCTACTTGACTTGAACCGAACTAGAAACCTAATCTAATAGGAAAGTAATCAACTACAGATTACTTTGCCAACTTTCAACTTTGGTGGTTGTAGCACACAACCATCAACTTGGGTAAATTGTGTGCTAAACAATACTACCACATGTTCGAAGCATGGAATCGACACCCCGAATGTTGAACTTATTTTTATCCTCTAAATCCTTAGCATCCGCTGTACTTTGGCACTGTCTGCTTTGAAATGAGTTTCCTACCTTTCTGGGTTTCAATAAGAAAGTTCAACCAGTGGTCTTGGTTTGACTAGCATCATGTGATACACTGTATGGAACATCTTGTGAAACATCCCGTATAATACTTGACGCTTCACTGGGGTTTTGTGGGGTAACTCATAGTTTGAGAGTGTGTGGGAGTGACTGGAGTTCATCTACATGTCTAGCTGCCTGTGTTTCGGTATCCTGTCTAGCTGCATGTGTTTCGACAAACATTAATATGCTGCCTGTGTCAGCATTCTGTTTAGCTGCATGCGTTTCGGCATTCGTCTGGGTAAACGCACCCAGGCAAGAGATGAACTCAATGGTCACATATTATACTCAACGACTTGAGTCACGTAGTTCTAGTGTAGCTTGCACGATCACCTCTACTTATGCATTATGTACACCTTGCCTACTACACCTATGCAGTCACAGTACCTTACCTGTCGTACTTTTAGCTACAGCAGTAGCATGTTACTCTTGCACTACTACAGTTCAGTTGTTTTCTTCTTTCAGTGCTGTTTACTTTTAGTACTCAGTTGTGTACAGTTGTTGCTCAGTACTTTACTTTTCACTCTGGTCTGCTTATACGTAGTTACTTTTGTCATACTTTTGCGCTGCTTTTTTCTATATTTAGAATTGTTGTGACTTACCTACGATTCCATTTATGGCACCGGCAGACGACGACCAGATCGAGGAAGTTGCCACTGAGTTCGAAGAGCCAGAGTTCGACCCAGAGACTGCTGAGTTTTAGCTACTTGTATTGGTGTGTGTGTGTGTTATATTATGTATTTCCTTTTCGTATTTCCTTTCTGTTCTTCCTTTTATGTATTTGGTGAGAGTGCTGCTTGCTGCTGTATTTTAAATTCGGACTGTAATAATGTATGTACACGGGTTTGAGTATTTGATGCATCTCTGGATTGTGGCTATATTGATTTCACTGGTAAATTGCAGACATGCAATTAAAATCAAATAAGTAATGCCTTTCTGAAAGCGGGTCGTTACAAAAGAGCTGGGGTCTCCGCCCCTTATTGATGATTTATAACAAATTCGTGGTTAACCTGTATGACTCAAGGGCAATGAATTTTTTGGCAACTTGCAAAGTATATGATTGGTTGTAATAATTGCATTAAATTCCAGAATTAATCTTTGGGAGAAATTTAGCATTCTATAGAAAATTAAGGTGATCTTTTGCTCTTTTGCTCAGTTGGCATCCTCAATCCCCTCTACCCCTCCCTCTTGTCTTTTGTGAGAGAAATGGATTGAGGCGCAACACGCACGATTTAAAATGCTTTCCGATTTATCAAAAAAGAAAAGAAAATTAACGTCAGTTTGTCATATTTTCAGAGCTAAACTTTGCATTCTAAATTATTTTACTAAATTTTGCACACCTCCGTCACACATGTTCTTCCCATGGATACAGCAGTCCTCTGTCGACTCCTACGTGACTAGAGCTATTTTCCCGCCAAAGCATGTCATAAACTGAGAAAAACTGTAGGCTTCATAACTTAGAAGCATCCCCAACACAAGGCACGATCCTTGACACTTCTGGCCTCAGCCTCAAAACGTGACGCAGCTTAGGTACCCATATGAAAGATCATACCCGTTACTAATCCTGAACTGCAGTTTGAAGGCTCCTTTCTAAGGCCATATTTTGGCAATGTGTCATCGGTGAATTGGTGCAATGCAAATGCCACGCCTTACACTCTAAGCCATTCTATCCTCATAGCAAGGCACATGGAATCCGGCTACTCTTTTGACGAACCTGCATCATGGACAATTTGCAGCTCTGTATGCCACGGCAGTGTGCCCAGAAACACTGGTCTAGAAGAAGGAAATGAACCATAGCTTTGCTATTGCATCCAGGTGACTGACCTGGAGTGGTTAGCATGAAAGTAAGAATAATCATCCAACAATTATGGCCTAGTATTATGCTATTCAAGCCAAAATTCAGTTTCATCTACTGCACTGCAAAGGTAATAACAAACTCAACAACTGCCCTCAAACTGATGTCCTCTCTCAGGAAATAACCTCCTTTTGCATTGCCACTATTTGCCAGGTCTGCCAAATCAACTCAAAAACAATTAAGAATATGTTTTCAAGGCTCAAGCGCCCCTGCACAGGTTAAAACACACAAAAAGTGCATCCAGCAAAAAGAGCAAACCAAGAGAAGCAAAAAATGACATCGAGTGAATCAACCGACCAAGAATTGTGAAAACCCAAAACCAAAAAACCAAAAACCCTTTCAAAGAAAACAAAGTCGTAGAATTTGAAATAATATGACATTTCAAATTTCATGGTCAAATCGATGACTCTCCGTCTCGGTCTTCTCCTTTCCCTTGCCCCCCTTATGCAAATAAGTCATGAACCAATAAAAGAAAATGCAAGAGACCCGCAGAATAAACCAAAATTGAAACCATAACCCCAAAAACTGCGGTCACACAAGATCAACCAGACCAAAAGAGAGAGAACGTAAGGAATGAAAGCCAAATGCAAAGTAAATGCAATAACAGAGAAGATTGTCAGAATAATTTATGCTACCATGAAGAAATAATCCACATATCAACATGAACACTAGAAAGCTGGGCAAACAGCTAAAAAATCGATAATTCAATTGACAGCAGTATCCTTGCATGCGGGGGACTAATATAAGCAATATCAATTATTTTATTTGACATTGTCCTAATCCTGAAGTAAACTGGAATAGGCTGAGACTGAATATAGAAGTCTAGCTATCTTCACAATTCAAGAGAAATGTAACAAAGAAATAGAGCGTAATGGCTCTTCTTCATGTGGCTGTAAAATGTTGTCAACAAAGTCACCAATGACGTTCGTTTCTCCTAGATAAGCAAGATCTCGTCTAAAAAGCCTAGAACAAACGTGAAAGAATGAAAACAACTGTACTCCTACAGTGTGTGCATCAATTAACTTGCAACTCTACACTTCCTGAAACCCCCTTTTAGCCATGCTTGGCAATTCAGATACTCTGATAGACCCACGAGACATACAAACATAAGCAAAACTGTAGAGGAGTTATCACACAGGACGGCCCAAGAATCGTTGTTGTAAAACTTGCAGACTGCAACCCGGACAAATGAACAGCAAAGGTATGTCAAACATGTACGGAGGCAGATGTAATTCTATGTTACCGCTAGTCACCCATCTAAGCATTCTGGGACAAGACCCTTACGCACCGACAGAAATATAATTATAAAATAAATAAATAAAGAAAAACTCCCAAGGCATATATAAAACTCTAAATACCTAGTCGGCACCAATGTCAAAGATGTGCACTGACACGAGAACTACGGGTCAGAAAGAACACTCTCCACTGCTTCCAGAGTCTCCCAATACGTGAACGTTGTCACAAAATTCTTATCCCAACATCAAAGCGCAACAAACATGTTTAAAGTTTATAGTAATTCCCAAGAAATAATTACTGTTACTCATCAGTTACTAGTTATCAATCAAGCCAAAGGATAACAATCCACCGCTGCCAACGAAGCCATCACCTACACCTAAGGAAAGGCAGCAACCCAACATCACAGTTATTTCTTCTGCATAATATATCGGGTCAGCCCATACTCTTTTCTACCCTTCAAAGCAATTACATATTTCATTTACACGTAAAGCTCTTAAACCTTCCATTGGTTGAATATTTAACCTAGATATTCAAGATTAAACAATATTTTCTCGAAATCTTACCATGAGTCACACACACCCCCCCCCCCCCCCCCCCGCGCGCGGGGGGGGGGGGGTGTGTGTGTGTGTGTGTGTGTGTGTGAGATTGAGTGTGAAATATCAAAAACCTCGCAATTCATCCATTGTGATCAAATCCTACAAAAGGTTCATCTATTTCCCTCTTTTGTCCCATATATAAAAACATCAAACACCCTACTCGGGAACTGCTTCCCGAATTAATTGTAAATTGTTATCATTTGGGGGGGGGGGGGGGGGGGGTGTGTGTGTGTGTGTGTGTGTGTGTGTGTGTGTGTGTGATTGAGTGTGAAATATCAAAAACCTCGCAATTCATCCATTGTGATCAAATCCTACAAAAGGTTCATCTATTTCCCTCTTTTGTCCCATATATAAAAACATCAAACACCCTACTCGGGAACTGCTTCCCGAATTAATTGTAAATTGTTATCATTTTCAATACCATGTAAAAGATTCATGCTTGAGGCCAGTATGCATAATTAGGAGTAATTAGCAGGGCAGCCTACCTAGAGCTACTGATAGTGTGTAGGCAGCCCACATGTAAGCTGCTAAGTATATAGCCATTCAATATTCCAACTTGTTTATATTTGTCATATTCTAAAATAGTAACAAAATGTAAAGATGGTTAAACGTCAATATATTCCTGCTGACCAGACAATATCTCAATGAAAGCATTCTTAACCCATCTATCTTGGAGCCATTTTAGCCATTTTCAGGCTCAATTTATGCATGTTTGTTAAGTAATGTTGGTGGGTGCTTCCTGATAAGGAACTAAAATGACAAAGTTGAGGACACTTCAAAACATTACTTAATTCATTTAGAATCAGAATAATTTAAATTTTAATAACTGACAAAAGGCCATAGTTGCAAAAAAAATCCAAAATCCAAAAGTATCGCAGGGAAAAATGCATAATACAATGTTAAAACAACTTATATATAATGTTAAAACCACAAATTACAAACAGACTAACGCCCAAAACATATAATAGACGCAACATAATGCACAAACACGATGCACATTCTTTGCATGATTCAATACTTTGCAACTTATACATTCATAAACAGCATATTCATTGAATCAAAAACTGGTAGGACAATTACACCGCAACTACCAGACATATCTCATAATCATATTTATAAAAACTCTCTCAAATAAACATAGCACTTAAAAATAAAACATACTACAGCATGATGCAATCCTACATGAGCCACGTACACATAAAAACAAAGGAATAAAGTAAACACATGCAAAAAATCCCAGAAAGAATGTAGTTGAATCCATAAAACTTGGATAGTCTACATTACCAGGATGGCCCGTCCAACTCCACCAGATAAGCGATCTCTTAAAAACCATAATTAAATCAC
Organism: Scilla litardierei; assembly: GCA_030789695.1. Lineage (NCBI taxonomy): Eukaryota > Viridiplantae > Streptophyta > Magnoliopsida > Asparagales > Asparagaceae > Scilla > Scilla litardierei. Next base: position 116,596,022 of record CM061130.1, read on the forward strand.
ATGATTACAGTCAGGATATAAGATATGTATCGTAACATCACAAAGCTGTGAGGAATGCAAATCATGTTTGACTTTCTAACCCAATCAAAGGACAAGGTTCACATATCCACATTCCATGTCAATGACTGCTTCCAACTATAACAAAATGCTAACCAAGTATATTTCTAACCACACACAATCAAAATTCTCTATGCTGGACTTAGGAAAACCTAAAATTCTACCCAACTGAAAACTAATAGAATGGTAGACATTAAGGTCACATAATGTGGCATCACTTTTCAAGATTTAGAATATTTCCATGTGTAACAGAGCTTACACACATTAGGTGAAAAAAGAACTTGCATGTATCTTCAGATCACACTATAATCACTAAATAAGTAGTTGATGGGACATCAGGGTTTATACGCACAGACGACCTCGTGATCCCCAGCCTAGTTCGTTGTGGATGGGCCCGAGCCCACTTGAGACTTGGAATAAAGTTGAACTTTGTACTTTTAATTTGTTTCTTTTGTTTAGTCGCACATCAGGTAGAACATGAGAATTGATTGGTTGTAAGGCTATTTAAAGCGATGTATTTGGTTATTTTGGAGGAATGAAAGTTTGAGATTAAAATTCCCCTCAAACCAGTGAAAGGTTCCCCCTTGGTGTGAAGCCTTAGATTCCTGGTGTGAAGCCAAGTTATATTATTTCCTTCCCCCAAATTTACCAAATCCCTAAGATTGTTCGTGTTCTACATCAAATTTGGTATCAGAGCGTTCCCATGTCGAGTGTCTGAATCAGCCAAGTCATTTGCACAACGCATTCATGATTTGCATAAGGAGATGAGAATTCACTCTAGCAATGAAAAAAATAAGGCTAGTGCAGATGCCCATAAGCGCTTTAAGGAGTTTAATGATGGTGATTATGTTATGGTGCGACTCAAATCAGATAGGTTTCCTCCTGAAACCTTAAAAACTACAAGCTCATAAAGCTCATAATGATCGCACATTCAACATCTTAAAGAAAATTGGTTGAGTCACGCATATGTGGTAGATCTCCCTGCAGATTATGGGATTAATTCTACTTTTAAAATTGAAGATCTAGTGGCTTATAAGGGTCCAGCAGCAATACCCACAAACCCATTTTTTGAGTCTTCTCAGGATAAGTTGAGTGTCCCTCTTATTCCACCTCATATTCCGTTGCCATCTATACCTCCACATAAAGAGCAGATTGATAGCATATTAGATGAGCAGGTTATAGTAACCAGGCATGGTGGTTATCAACGTTACTTGATAAGTTGGAAAGGCCGGCCAAAATCAGACTGCACTTGGATTACCAGAGCAGAACTCTATATGCTAGATCCAGATTTACTCGGGAAATATGACAGCCAACATGCCCTACACTCGTCGGAGCCGAGTTCTTCCCACCCGAGGAGAGCAGATTGATAACATATTAGATGAGCAGGTTATAGTAACCAGGCATGGTGGTTATCAACGTTACTTGATAAGTTGGAAAGGCCGGCCATAATCAGATTGCACTTGGATTACCAGAGCAGAACTCTAGATGCTAGATCCAGATTTACTCGAGAAATATGACAGCCAACATGCCCTACACTCGTCGAAGCCGAGTTCTTCCCACCCGAGGAGAGTTGATGGGGACATCAGGGTTTATACGCGCAGATGACGTCGGGATCCCCAGCCTAGTTTGCTATTGGATGGGCCCGAGCCCACTTAAGACTTGAGTAGAGTTGAACTTTGTACTTTTATTTTTTTCTTTCGTTTAGTCCCACATCGGATAGAACTTGAGAGTTGATGGATTGTAAGGCTATTTAAAGCCGGTACTTGGTTGTTTTGGAGGAATGAAAGTTTGAGATTAAAACTCTCCTCAAACCTGTGAAAGATTCCCCTTAGTGTGAAGCCTTGGATCCTTGGTATGGAGCCAAGTTATCTTATTTCCTTCCCCCAAGTTCCCCAAATCCCTAAGTTCATTCGTGTTCTACATCAGTAGGTGCCTTGTGCAGGGTTCTCATTGGAACAAAAACCCACACATTGTTCTCCAAAAGTCCAAGAACATAAAGAGACTGACCCGAAATCAAAGTTTAAAAATCAAAATCTCGTCCTTCAGCTATTTGTGGACAACAAATATTAGGACACCAGATTTGTACATCACAAGTCAAATTCATGATGTCAAATAAGTGGAAAGTAAAGGGGGACATTGACGTCACATGCCCCCCTTGTGCAAGCCTATAACTCATTAATAAACAGTGAAGGGTGTCTATTTGTGAGTGGGAGCACCATTGCTTGGTTAATGGCAAGCATACTGACCAATCCACTAAAAGTCTTATATCACACAGCACCAGATATAAATAAATGTATCAAGTTTTTTCTGATAAATATACTCCAACCCAAATGACCAACCGATTCACCAAGACAAACATTACAATAAAACATATGAAAAATAAATTTATATCTGTCTAGATGCATCCATTCATGCAAAACCGCACTTGCATTTCCAGTAGTTTTGTTGTCTTTTCACAACATAATTTTCTTCAAATCTTCGGAAAGCGTTTTCCACAAAGAATTGGATTTTCCAACATATAAAGCTTGTTGACAAAAATGAAACTGAAATATTGAGATGAACGTGGGAAAAAATAATGTAAAATGAGAAAAAAGTCTCCATGCTTTTCTTCAGTAAAGAGGAAAAAGAAGATAGCAGAAAATAGGCAACAAGGAAATATAATGTCCTGAATGATGTCAAGAATGCTATGCATTGTTGATTATACTTGCACCTCTTCCACTTTTATCATCTTATAATCACCAAGGCTGCATGCATTCTACTTAAGTTGAACATACACTGGATGATGACTTTATCATAATTAAAGTTCAGGGAAACAATAAACAGCTTTCTCATACAGATGGGAAAGAAAGGGGCAATTCCATCTTGGAAGTTACGAGATTGTCTTAATTGGTGCCAAATTGTCCAAGGCACTATTGTCCCAAAAGCCATATTATAAATTTTAAATTCTCAGATAAATTAACCATATATAATACATATAAATAATACATATTTAACTTGAGGATACGAGAAATATGGTATCACAAAAAAAAATACTCTCCTGTGACAGTTTAAAAGTCCAATCTCCCTATGTTTTTTGATCGATCGATACCGTTCAAGTTGATCTTCGTATTCTAAAACCCCAAAACAATAAAAAGATCTTGCAAACCCTAGGTTTTTTAACCATTGCTTTAGAAGGTGAAAAAAAATTTATTACAGCAAAACCATTAAAACGTGCAAACAACCTGAGAACCACAAGATTTTTTATTTATGTACATTTAAGGATATATAGATTAACTTCAACGGTGTTGATCATTCAAAAAGTATGTAATGAGTGTAATGAGTGGATTTATGTGCCACCTTATTTCCTGTTTTCTCATTTAACTAACATACATTATATTTTACATATATCCTCAACGCCAAAGACATCCTTTTTCTAAGCTTCCTCTAGTAATATGCATCTGATTAATGACCACACTCATGAAATATGACTTACAAGATATGCATGCTCCTATTTCAGTGCACCAAAAAGCAAACAGAAGAGTACAAATTTTTAACACAACCCCTTTAAAGAAATCATTTAACACGTGTTATTAATCAACTTTAATTAAAAATCTGTTTCCTAGCATATCTCAACAAAAATCCAGTAGTATGAATAACAATTATGATGGGGGAAAATCATACATCTAAATCATTTCCTAAATATCTGCTCATTTAATATCTTTTCTAGCCCCGAAATTGAACAGTTTATACAAAATATAATATTCTGGTATTTTTCCACAAAACCCCAGTATCATGCCATATCAAACCAAACATTAGAAATTTAATGCAGTAAATCTTAGATACGAAATTACATTGTCCAAGAATGTAAATGACATCATTAGATGCCTACCCATGCACAATGCACAAGTTATAGCAGAAACTATAAGGCAAGCATCTTCCTGCACAGTAAACTATCAAACGAATAGACCAGGTGGCAACCTCCCAAGAACAGGGAGAGAAGGCAGATGTAAAAGGTCAATGGTATTGCTAAACTTGATCAATTCCAAATCTACTGTATACCTGTTGGAAAAATGCTCCCTCTAATGATCAGCCCATCTATCATTATGGGAAAAAAGCATTCTGAATGCATACCCTATTTGTGCCCACCCACATTATGTAATAGTTGGATATATATCTTGATTAAATAAATTCAGAAAGACAAACGTTAGTAAGTCTGCCTCCGCACAACCACTCACCCCATGGGGCAGATGTGGTTGCTTATCATATTCACCTTCACCAGGTCCACAATAGCTGCATCGTCTATCTTGAGCAAGCAAGTACAAAGCATCCTTCATGTTCTCCACAACTTAAAAATGCATTAGCCCTATCGCATTAAAAGCAATCAGGTTACTTGCAACTGACAGTCAAAAGCTAAACAATCATTTCAGAATAAAGAATCATTACTTACTACAAACTCGAGTATGACCAACCTGCCCATCAGACAAAAAACATTTAATTGGCTCCTGAATTTGTTATCAAAGACATATATTTGACATGGCCACACTAATCTATCTTTTATTTATGTGACTAGTTAAAGTAAGAAACAAGTAGAAGTTTGGTAACGGAATAAGTCTCAGAAAGAAGCTGAGAACTACTTGTAAATATATAATTGTTAGAGAAACACCTTGGAGCAAGGAGGCTTCTTGCTCTATGGTTCATACTTGAGGCACATGATCCATCGAAAGTGCCATAAATACACTACTTAACATGATCAGGTCAAAGTTAGAAACCACAAAGATATCATGCAGAGTTTGAGATCACACAGATATGCAAAGAGATAGCCTGCCATCACAAGCTAACATGGTCAGTTCAAGGTTAAAAATCATACTAAATAACATAGTCACTCCATGTTAGAACACAAAGGCAAACAAATAATAATGCAAAGCCAGGCCCTGTAATCCGACAAAATCTGCAATCAACTTGATATCAACTGATAACAGATAACTGGTGGTTACCAATATTAGCAATCTGTCCTCTTACCTGTAATATAAGGCTAGTGAAGAACATTAGGCAAGCTACAAGATAGAGAGTAAAGGCAATAACACGTTAGCAAAACCCCAATACATACCAATATGAAGCCAAGGCCTTCTCCGTGCCTGAACCTTGAGGAACTGCCTATACTAGGCAGCTCCAGCTCACATATGAATTCACGGGTTACAGAAAAGAAAGTCAATAGTACCATAATAAAACAATTTAAACTGGTTAACCAGCAACAGAATAAAAGCACATAAATTGTCTTTGACAGATATAACATCACAGAAACATTAGTAAGCAGGACCAATATATGTTCTAAAAGAGAGCAGATATATAAGGAAACCAACACCCTCATGCTCGTTGGTAGCAGAGAATCCCACCAAGCAAGAAAAATCAAACCCCACAGTAGAGGGAGCCAGCAACAAAGAAATCAAACAAATCCAGATACCATATGAAATGCCATGTTCGGTGTTCTACGCCAGCAATCTCTGCAAGTGACATAACACTACATCAAGGTTAAAGAGGTGAGTCCCAAACTTCCAACTAGTTGTAGTCATAGCAAGAGGAAATAATATCAGGCTCATGTTAGCTCCAAGAAACCTTAAAGCCTGCCAAGAAAAAGTCAATCACCACCAAAAAGTTATGTCAATAAATGTAATATAAACATGGAAAACAATATGAAGACAGTTCCTAATCTTATAGAGGAAATAAGTAAACTGAAAATCATGTCATATATGGCTTATGAAAATAATAAAAAAGAAGAAAAATCCAGCACTAAGTCTTTATCATTGAAAAAAATTTGAATACAAAAATGGTCAATCTGTTACCGAAGAACAGGAACAAAGGTCTTACCCTTAAAGCCGGAAACAATCAAGCACAGCAACCAGCATTACTTCATCTCAGACATGAACTTTTCATATTCCGTGTCACCACCATAAGCTGTCTGCTTCTCCGCAGCTGATGCAGGCTGGGTCGGCAGTGGCTGAGGTGGTGGGTTTGATGTCCATGGTGCATTAACAATTCCCTGGAAGGCATCATTGCTCGGAGGTTGTGGGTTCATGGCCCAGGGTGCATTAGCAATACCCTGAGTAGTGTCATTGCTAGATGTCGGTGGTACTGGAGGGACCGGAGCATAATAAGAAGAATAGCCCATGGAAGGAGGAGGATACGAAGGAGGGGCACTGCCATATATATTGTTTGGCATCGGCTGAGCAGGTCCAGTACTAGTTTGTGGCTGCACTCCAGGGGGATAGCTCTGCATTGCTTCGCTTGAGGTCGCAATCTGACCAGCCGGCTGTGGGGGTGGGGGTGGAGGTGGGTATTGAAACCCATAAGGAGGTGGAACAGGAGCATACATGCTAGAACCAGGTGGCGGCGGCGGGGGGTATGGAGCATATTGAGAAGGAACGTGTGGCCCCCAAGGAACCGGGGCAGGAGCATAACTTCCAGGTGGAGGTGGCTGTGGGTTTCCAATGGGCCCGCCAGACATATAGTGCTGAGATGGATATCCGCCATTTGACCCATCAGGTGCAGGGTAAGTAGGAGCCATGGGGGCTGGCGGGCCAGGTGGCACGGTGGGCTGCGGGGGTTTTCCTGCTACTCTCACTGCAATAGTTCTCCCCTCAAGCTGATAGCCATGCATGCTAGCGATAGCACTGCTAGCCTGGGAGGCATCAGCATACTTAACAAACCCATACCCTTTGCTCAGCCCAGTGATTCTGTCCTTGATAACCTTAGCCATAACAATCTCGCCAAAGGATGAGAACAGCCTTATGATTCCTTCATCATCAAGAGTAGGCGGAAGATACCCAATGTACAAATTCGTCTCATCATATTCCTTCTGGACTCCGTTCACCGCTCCCGCCTGTCCAGGTGTACTGCTACTTCCAACGGCCCAAGGAGGATTAACACCTGAAGTTCCTGAACCCATTATAGGCAACGCTGAGCTCTGCCTGGTTTGTGAATCAGGGGCAGCCCCGCCAAGTTCAGCCAAGAAGTTCTGATACTCGTCATCCATCTTCTTCCCGGTTCCTTTCATAGGGCAATCAATAGTTGGGTGCCCTCCATCCCCACAAATCTTACACAAAACGTCACTCTTAAAGGTCGAAGTCCTCGCGGGACAGGCATACTGCCTATGCCCCGGCTCACCACACAACCTACAAAACTCATCATCCCTAATAGTCCCGTTCAATGCTGCAAGCTCCCTCAATTGCTGCCTTTTGTGTTCATTCAACCCTTCATCAACAGGCTGCAACAACTTCTCCACCATCCCAGCCGCTGCATCCAACGCCTCCTGAGTCTCAGCCTCAACCAAAACATGCAAGTCCTCATTCTCTGCAGGGTCTGGCTTCAAGTCCCTCTTCTGCTGCAGCCTCCCTTCTTTCACCGACCCTTTTCCTCTTATCACAATCTTGGCCCCCGTCTCCCTCTCCATTCTCTTCTGCGTATTGCCCCTTGGCCCAATAATCAACCCAATGAAATTGTAACCGGGGTACTCTTTCATAGGAATATACAATTTCTTCTGAAGCTTTGGGGGTCTGTAATCTGCCGGAGGGCGAAAAGCCGGGTTCCGGCGGATAAGCTGAGATATAATCTCTTGTCTCTCTCTATTCAGCCTCTCTCGTGCACGATACTCTCTTGTATTGATCCTAATCCCCATGTTATCGTAAATGGGTTCGGGTGACGGGGATCGAGCGCCTTCAGGACGGTCATCCAAAGGCAAGCCCGATGACAAAAGGCGGCTGATTTCGAGAAGCCTGACGTTAAGGCGCTGGACCTCAGGATCAAGATCCGCCGTGAAGTCCTTCATGAAGTCGGGGAGTTGGACCACCGGCTTTGCATCGTCGTCTGCCCATCGGGACTTCCTCTTGCGGGTCCCACCACTGGCAGCGCCCGCCGCGTTGGGGTCGGATGCGTTGGCCGAACCGTTGGCGCCGGATTCCGGGGGCGGGTCCCACCTGGATCGACGGCGGCGCCGGCTGCTGGTCTCCTCCTCGCCGCCGGAGGCCCCGTCGCGGTCGGTGCCGCTGTGGGTGCCGACGGTAAGGCCGCCGTTATCGGAGAGAAGGGGCCTCTCTAGGGTTAGTGGTTGGGGTTGGGGATCTAGGGTTTCGGGAGGAGGGGGAGGAGGGGGGTTTTGGGATGATGGATCTAGCGTCTCGGGAGGAGGGGGAGGGGGATTTGACGGATCTATGGCTTCGGGAGGAGGGGGAGGCGGATTTGACGGATCTATGGTTTGGGGATTCGGGTTGTAGGGATATGGATCAAACCCCATGGTTCCAATCGACTGATAAGGGTTGCTGCTATCGTTGCCGGTGTTGCTGTTATTGGTTAGGGTTTCGACTTGAGAGGCAGAAGAAGAGATGGCGACTTCCTCCATTTTGAGATAGAGAGAGAGAGAGAGAGAAGTTAACTTTCTACAGCTCGAGAGATTGAAGGAGAGAACGATCCAAAGAGATAAAGAGAAAAGAGGGGCTTACCCAGGTTGTATTTATATACTGGGGTTTGCGGCGGCGGTCGATCGAACTAGTTTCTGCCTCCTCCGTGGAAAGGTTTATAAATGGGCCCGGTGAATGTTTTAACGTGGGCATCCATGGGCCCCAATGTGGCCCAGCTGCAGGCGAGCCTCTGATAAAATGGCCTTAACAAGAGATTTTGACTAGACCCGGGCCTGTGACATAAGTAATAGGCTAGGCCTATCAATGTGGCGGGCTCGATATGGGTTAGTGTACTTTTAACAATCTAGCCTGTTAGGAACATTTCTTCGTGCGAGAGAATGTGAGTTCTGTTCTGAGTTGAGGGAGGCATTTGGCCTCCTTCCCCTCATCATCTCACCATTACTCCCCCACTAAGTTAGTGGGGAGTCCCTTGGACTCCTAAAAACTATTCTCAATGAATATATAGAGAGACATGGCTTGTACCATGACTACTCCTAATTAGAGTTTATTTTAATCTTCTTCCAATATCCTTCAACACGTTATCAGCACGTTTGCTCTAAAATTCTTTGAGCTTTTCATCCCGCCTCCCCTCAAAAATTAAACCCCTACGAGCTAAGGAATCTAATTGTTGCGGCGAACCGGCTTGCGGCGAACCGTTGCGGAGAACCGTTGCCAATTTTGCCATTTATCTACGCAATTTAAAATAAGCATGAATTAATTAAAATTGAAATTCACGCAAAACAAAAAAGTAAGCAAAATTTCACATGGAAGCGAAAGAACGCCGAGCAAGTGTCACTTCCTAAGAAGAACTGGGACGATAAATGACATAGATACGGCATGACTGGCCATTGGTCCAGAAACTGCCGCACTCCTCGCCACCTCCAGGATCTATACCAGGCGAGCCAGAAGTCTCTACCTGAAACAAACTTGCAGCTGTTCAGCCGCCAACAATGTTTACTGCAAAAGACTTCGAGAACGACGACCTGCTCGATTGAGCATCATCTTTTATCTATGCATTTAGAATTCGATGTATCTTCATCTTTTAATTGCTTTAGTACGAACTTTTATTTTTGAATGTTGTCAACATTTCGCTCAAATAAAGCTACATCTAGCAGCAGCACTCCTACCACTGTCTCCGATGTGGATAAGGCGAAAGACATAATCTACATTATGAAACATATAGATTGGACCTTAAAGGCCGAAACTTAATGGTAGAGGACCCAAAGGAACTGTGGATAGCGCTGGAGGCACGGTATAAACATCAAAATTGATGTTATATTACCGCGTGCCAGTTATGAGTGGGAAAAGCTCAGACTTCAGGACTATAAGTCCGTCGCTGAGTATAATTCTGCACTTCATAATATCACCTCACGCCTGAAGTTGTGCGGTGAAGAAGTGACAGAACAACGCATGTTGGAAAAGATATTTACCTCGTTTCACGAGAAAGATGCAATCCTTATGCAGTAGTATCGTGAACGCAACTTCACGAAATTCTCTGATCTGATCTCTTGCCTCCTTAGGGCAGAGCAGAATCGAGATTTACTGCTCGACACTCATAATTTACGACCAGCTGTCACTGCACCTATCCCTGAAGCCCACCACGTTTATCCCCAGAAGTGGAAAAACAAGAAGAAGGCTAATAATAACCAAGGGAAAGCTGTGATGAAAAATGGACGAGGATCAGAACCCCTGTCCAACAACAACAATAAAGGAAAGAGAAACTCCACATGGAAGCGAAAGAACACTGACCAGGTGTCACTTCCTACGAAGAACTGGGAGGATAAATGCCATAGATGCTGCATGACTGGCCATTGGTCCAGAAACTGCCGCACTCCTCGCCACCTCCAGGAACTATATCAGGCAAGCCAGAAGTCTCTGCCTGAAACAAACTTGGTGACTGTTCAGCCACCAACGATGTTTACTGCAAAAGACTTCGAGAACGACGACCTGCTCGATTAAGCTTCATCTTTTATCTATGCATTTAAAATTCCATGTAGCTTCGTCTTTAATTTTCTTAAGTACGAACTTTTATTTTGAATGTCTTTTTAACATTGACTTAATTAAAATTTCGTTCTGCTTATAGATGAAGTATGTAATATTGTGGACAGTGCCTCGTTGCACTGGCGTAGCATTTATATTGCTTCCACATAAAACGAGACTATAAGATGCAAACTTTTTCCCTTAAACATATAGGAATTTTCCAAGTTTCAAGTATTTCATTTAAACGAACATAACTTGAAAACTGTGGATAATAAATATTGAATATCACTATGTAAATCGTCACGAGAATGGCCAGAAGCCCATCTACTTACGATTTCATTGGGCCCCCGTCGGGTCCCGATAATTACAGATATTCATCATATAGAAAGCCAACTTGACTGAGCACCAGAAGTGCCTTTCATTGCCATAGTTTTTAACTCTGGCAAAATGGACTTGTTCATCCTGGATGATGGACGCATCATCAAATGAATTCATTGGAGAACCTGAAGATTCTTCAAAAGGTTGAGTTTCCTTGTCCCCTTATCATAAGGGAAAACTAATAGAGAGACCTTCCCTCCTGAAAGTGGGATTAGAGTCTCCTGGCTTCAGTGAGAGAATACATGGTGACCTTTGCGAGCCTATTCACCCAGCAAATGGCCCATTTTCGGTACTCCATTATTGTACTGATAGATGCATCTACTAGATGGTCTTATGTGTGCCTTTATATTCCCTCGCAACCTAGCTTTCTCAAAAGTTTATAATGTGGGTGAATTTACTACACATACCATTCAAGACTTCTGTCAAGCAACTGGCATTGAAATTGAACATCCTGCAGCATGTTCATACTCATAATGGGTTAGCAGAGTCTCTGGTAAAGAGACTCCAATGGATTTCACGTCCATTTTAAAATCACAGTTGCCTGTTGATGTTTAGGGACCAACACACTGCATTCTGTGATCACTCCATATTTTACACCTTTTTTTCTGCATGTTTGCATGCCATTTTGATCGCTCGATCGCGTTTTTTGCGATTTTTCGGCAAAATTGCGATGCTTTTCACGATTTCTTGTTTTTGTTGAATTTCAGGAGATTTCGAGCGATTTGGAGTGATTCTGAGATGCACCCACTCCGGAGCGTCACCCGTGACTCTCCCGAGGGGAATTTTGCTATTGGAGAGAAGTGGAAGAAGAAAGAACGTCGTAGGAGTGACGAGGGGGCAAAAATACGAAGATTGGGCATTTTCAGCATGTCACTCGGCCGAGAGAAGGAGTCACTCGGCCGACCATTGAAAGCCCGCTCGGCCAACCAGATCTGACACGCAGAAGATAGAGTATCAGCGTGCACTCGGCCGACCGTCGCCAGCCCACTCGACTGAACCACGGAGACACCACTCGCCCGAGTGGCATCAAGACGACGGCAACAAAAAAATCCAAACTTACTGTAATTTGTCAGTCAACTCCCGAGTTCCGACTCGGCCGAGTGAAGAAGTCCCCTCGGCCGAAGCAAAGAAAGTCACTCGGCCGAGTGACTCCTGAGGAGCCGACCCCCCGAAAGTCCAAAGTTACTGGAATTTGTCAGGGTTTGTCACTCGGTCGAATGACATTTGTCACTCGGCCGAGTGAGCCGCGCTGCCTGTAGCGTAAATTGCGATTTTGAGGCTGCGCATGGGCATTTTTGTCACAGTTTTTGGGCGATTTTGGGGGGTATTTAACCCCAGTTTTTAACCTAGTTTAGAGAGCTTTTTCAGAACTTTTTGCAGCCTTTTTTTAGATGACTTTTTAGGATATTAGATTGAGCTTTTAGGGGAGAGAGAAAAGTGTTATTTTGTTGGATGCTATTGATTCTTCATTGGTTTGTCTCTCTGTCTCTATCAAAAACTCCATTTTTATTGATATATTGAATTTTGCAATGAATTCTATTGATTTTATTTGTGAATTTCTATTGAATTTCATTATGAATTGTGAGTAGTTTTATCGTCTCAGGGCGTTGGGATGAACCCTACGAACCCTATTTCTAATTTGTGATGAATTGGTGAAATTATTGCTAGAATTGATTAGGGTTAGTTTGGGATTGATTTAATACGAATAGCTAGGGATTCATACCGATTGGGATTTGCAAGAGATTGGATCCCAACTCGATAGGAAGCCCTAGAAATTCGAATTGGGTTACAATTGGATTTCTCCGGAATCGGTTTGCAAGAGATTGGACCGAAACTAGGGTTTTCGACTGTAGTTCTATACCAATACCCGTTTGCAAGAGATTGGACGGGTAGAAACTATCCCAACCTAGGTCGTAGCTCGAGTTTGCACGAGAGTGGGCTCGAGATACGATTGAACGATGATGTTTTCCTTCACGCTAGCTTGTGTAGGTTAGGGTTTGCAAGAGATTGGACCCTAACCTAGGTTTGCTATAGACCGGCAATAGCGCGAGAGCGTGAGCTTGGTTCTACATTTAGTTGCAACTAGTTCACCTGAATTGCAAGTCTAGCATTTTTGATACCTACGAATCACAATGACGAGATACAGTTTGTATCGGGGATTCCCTACCCCTAGGCGTCTTTATTAATTTGATATTTCTTTTATACAATTGAACGACTGTGACCGCTTTATAGCGAATATTTCTAGACTGTTCTTATAGCCAGGTGAGTTGAAGAAGACACTGTCATTTGACCTCCTCGTGTTCGATACCCGCTCACCGCTACACCGTGCGCTTGCGGTAAGACTAGCGAGTCGCGTGCCCCGGTTGCGTGTTCGCACTCTTCGGGGCTCCGATCGAGTTTTTGGCGCCGTTGCCGGGGAGTGTTTTTGACGGAGTTCAATTTGGATCACCCGGTTATTTTTCAATTTCTTTATTTATTTCTTCATTCTTTTCTAACTCTGTTTCCAGCCTCATTTTGCACGCTCTCCCGAAATTTTCCACAAGATCTTAACATGTAGAATGAGGGATGCAATTCCAATGACTGAGTCTGGCCAGGGAGATGATGAATCCTTTGCGGAGCTCCTTAAGGAACTTATTGATGAGGTCCACGCTACCGGAGCTTTTGCTATTAATATCGAGGACCCCGTCGAGCAATTGTTTGCTAGCTTTGTGATGGATCAAATCTCCCCGGATGGGACAATTGGGGGCGATATCAGAGTTGATGTGAGGGACGACAAGCTATATTTTGAAGGCGGTAGAACATGCGTCGAAGAGTACTACACTCCCGAGGAATCCTTCAAGCAAACCGATATTCAGGGAGTTACACTCTACGACCCCCACTCTTGCATTTATGAATCTGCTGACGTAATTCTCGATATCAGGAATGAAGACTAGGCGACGAAATGATACTCGCCTAGGCGCAAATTGAGGAACTAGCTTGACAACGAAGCTAGATCCGACATTTATCATGTTGCACAATTACCATGTCATGTTTAATTTCCATTAACGGTACGCAAATTAATTGTCATGTCATTGCATTCTTTAAGTGTTTCCGTGATTGCGTAGCTTCGCTACAATGCTTGTGTTCCTGGCTCGTGTTCCAGAAGCGGACCATATGTTGGTTGATAGCCAATGCCCGAACTACTTGTTTACGGCTAGGTGCACCCCTACGCCAAATGCTTATGAATCGTGAACTAGAATGCGAGCTCCTATGCGGGGCAACCCTGGCTCATTTACTGAGCTCGTGTACAGGGACCCTGGCTCGTTTACATATGGGTATTGGGGGTAAGAGTTAAGCGGCCAATCAACTGGGAGTCTGCCCGATCAGCAACTGCAGTGGTAAGTCGTAAACTCTGGGTTTTGGGGTAGTGTTAAGCGGCCAATCAGCGTGAATGCCAAACCATTCAGCTGTAAGGCGTAAACATCTACAAACAACTTGAAACGTGACTAGTGAAATGATTGAGATTGTTAGTAGATTGGCTACTCTTGACTTGTCCTGATAATTGTTCTCTTGTACTTATTGTTTCACCCTGTCTTGACTGTGCACTCATGTTATAACTGCCATGTCATGCATACTATAACTGCTAGGTTGCTAGTTTGCCTTAATTTCAGTTTCCTTACCCAAGTCTTTTAGACTTGCTGACATGTGCCCCTTTACTCTTTTGGGTGACACATGTTAGATCCTGAGCTTGAGTACTTTGTTGAGGACGAGGTGTTTGCTGACGTCGAGCCCGAGCCTGTGTTTGGCGGGGAGTACGTGGACACTGGGGACCAGTCCTAGTGTCTTCGTTGAGCTTTTCCTTTTGTTTAGACTGCTATTTTGTTGTCGGTGCGTAGCACCTATACTTTGTCACGGTGTTGCTTTTGTTGGCCTTGTTCTGGGCCTTTAGACTCTTTCTTTTAGCCTGGTGGCTTTTCTGGATGTTGAACTTAATTTTCATGTTGGACAATTTATGAGACATGAGAATTTTATTTCTGTCTCTCCTTGTGTTATTATTGTTGTTCCGTTTACAGGGACCTGCTTATGTTTTATTGACGCTTATCGGGTTTGGGGATTCACAGCTCCACTCTCGTGCGGACCTTTTCACGTCTCGCCTCCATTTTAGGGAAGCGGGGCGTGACATTGTGCCTTTGCCTCCTCAATAGAGCCAAAGAATATTAACGAAGCGTGCGAAGATAGTGCTTGGATCCTTGCCATGGAGGAGGAACTCATTCAATTCGAGAGGAATGAAGTTTGGGAGCTTGTTCCATTGCCATCGAAGAACCACACCGTTATAGGAATGAAGTGGATTTTCAAGAACAAGACCGACGAAAACCAAATCGTCATCCGGAACAAAGCTCGGTTAGTAGCTTAAGGCTATCGGCAAGAGGAAGGTATTGATTTCGAAGAATCCTTTGCTCCGGTGGCTAAATTAGAATCTATTAGATTATTTTTAACTTTTGCATGCCATAAAGATTTTAAACTCTTTCAAATGGATGTTAAAAGTGCGTTTTTAAACGGAGATGTTGTTAAGGAAGTTTATGTCTCTCAACCTCCGTGTTTTATAAATGAAAAATTTTCAAATCACGTTTTCAAACTTAAGAAAGCACTTTACGGTTTGAGACAAGCTCCTCGAGCTTGGTATGACCGTCTAAAGAATTTTCTTTTGGATTTAGGTTTTAAAATGGGAGAAGTTGATTCTACATTATTTGTTAAGTATTCGAATAATGATATAATTTTAGTTCAAATTTACGTTGATGATATCAATTTAGGTGCTACTAACTTCATTCTTTACGAAGAGTTTTCTAATGTGATGAAGGATCAATTTGAGATGAGCCACATGGGTGAGCTCAAATATTTCTTAGGTCTTCAAATTCACCAAATGAACGATGCAATCTTCATCCACCAAACCAAGTACATGGTGGAGTTGCTAAAGCGATTTGGAATGGAGAATGCCTCCGGGAAGAAGACTCCAATGGGCACTACTACACATCTTGATAAAGATACGGGTGGTAAAGATGTAGACATTCGTCTATATCGAGGTATGATAGGTAGTTTACTATATCTTACCGCAAGTAGGCCCGATATTATGTTTGCCGTATGTGTATGTGCTCGTTATCAGTCTCAACCTAAGGAATCTCACTTAGTAGCGGTAAAACGTATTTTCCGTTATTTAAGTTACACACTTGACTTTGTAGTACATTATCCAAAGTCTAGCACATATGAGTTAATCTCATATAGTGACGCAGATTATGCGGGATGCAAATCCGACAGAAAAAGTACTAGTGGCACTTGCCATTTTATAGGAAATTCTCTTGTCTCTTGGTTTTCCAAGAAACAGAATTCCGTATCACTTTCAACCACCGAGGCGGAATATATTGTCGCCGGTGCCGCGTGTGCTCAGGTTCTTTGGATGAGACACACTCTTAAAGACTTTGGTATAAACTGTGATACTTGCCCTATCATGGTGGACAACCAAAGTGCAATATGTCTCTCTAAGAATCCGGTACACCATTCCCGTTCTAAACACATAAGATGTCCGTCACCATTTCTTAGATGATCATGTTGCTAAAAAGGACATCATTTTAGTGTACGTTGAAACCCAGAAGCAAATCGCCGATATTTTCACGAAACCCCTAAAGGAAGACTCCTTTGTGCGGTTGCGTCGAGAATTGGGGATTATGGGTGAATCCGAGATTTAGGATTCATATGTTCAATAATCTTGCATGCTAATAAATTTCATTTATATTTGCACATGCTAGATTTATTGGAATTTTCTGGATTTTTGGTTGAATTTTCGGAATTTTCGCTCGATTTGCTCATGAACGTCAAATTTAAGATTTTCGATGTTTTATGGGGTAGTATAATGATATATGATAGTATTACGATGTATCGTCCAAGTGCGATTAGGAGAGAATTCAAAATTTCAAATTCTAAAATTTTGGACTTTTTTAGTCGGTTCATGTTCATTGACCGACCGACTAGATTGCGTTCTAGTCGGTTCGTGAATGAACTCTGACCGACTAACTCAAGCCCTAATTTTGGCTTCAGTTACTGTTTGCACTTAGTCGATTCAAGCTCATTGGCCGACCGACTAGATTGTCATCTAGTCGGTCAGCGCTTGAACTGTGACCGACTAAGTGCGCATGGACTGCTTTGTCTTTTCGACTTCCAATCGATTTATTCAAGCCCGCACCGATTAGAACTCATTCTAATCAGTGCAAACTCATCTCTCTCAGCCTAAAACCCCCGCAACCCCCTTCGACTTCTCATCTCCTCCGTCGTTTGCGTCAGTTTTCCGGCCATCTCCACCGCTTGCCGTCGATCCCTAGCCGATCTTCCTCCTAGGTATCCCTCTCTCATAGCTCCTAGGGTTTGATTTCTGTGTCTAGGGTTAGGGTTTCATTCGAATTTCCGTCGGCCTAGGGTTTGTTCTAGGGTTTAGATTTCGATTTCTAGTTTGTCTTCGTGCGTGTCTCGTCTCGATTATGGCGAACACACGCATCCCGATCGAACCCTCGCGTCCGTCTCCTTTTAACGTCGAATCTCCATCTACGGACCCCCCGCAACCTAAACGCCGATCAAAATCGACCCATCCTTCGTCTTCTTCGCCTCCTCTTAAGAAGAAGAGGACGGCGATAGCGAAACCTAGAGCCTGATCTGCTTAGACCAAGCCAGTTTCATTCCGTGCACCCACTCCTCTTGCTGACTCTGATTCCGACACGGAATATATCCCTGAGACCGAGCCTACCCATAGGGATCCTACTCCTCCACCCCGGTCTAGTACTCGTCAGCCTAAAGGGAAGGCTCCCATGCCAGTTGGCGGTGTTGATATATCGTTGTGCCGTGATGACCCGTTGTGTCTCGCGGCCTACAACCGTATTGAGCACTGTCCTCTGTTATTGGAGCACTTCGTTCAGTTCTCCGACTTCCCTCACCTTGCCGATCTTCTTTCGTCTAGTGGTCTTATCGATTATCTTTGATATGACCCTAAGGCGAATCCACACCCGTACCCCCGTCTAGTCAAGCTTTTCTATGCGAACCGTGTTCGCGGTCAGTACGACGAGACCCATTCCATTGAGACGACTGTCTTGGGGACACCGATAGTCCTCACGGCAGAAATCTTAGGGGATTTGATAGGTGTCTCCTCGTCTGGCCTTCTTCCTTCTGATATCTCTGTCGATGATATTTCTGACCTTGACCAGGCCATGCTCTCCGAGATTTTCCATGTTATCCCTCCCGCCATGATTGGCGTCCCATCCAAGTCTTTTAAGCCGAATGCCTGGGTCCTAAATCTTATCTTGAAGTCGTGCCTCCTTCCGAAGTACGGCTCATCTAGCTTACCATCCCAGCCATTCCTCAAACTCATTTACGCTCTTTTCATGGGGAGCGAGATCAATTGGGCACGGATTATTCTTGACAAGATGGACTCCTTCGAATGTATTCGAAAGTCCACCAAGTCAGCCCACATTCCTTACCCGTGCCTATTGACTCTTGTATTCCGTCACTTCCATGTCCCTCTTCCTCCCGATGATGAGCGTCCCATTGGTCTCCCTCTGAATGCGACGGCCGTCAAGAAGTCTCTTGAGGTGCTTCGTCATGTTCAGAGGACGACCCCCTCTGCTTCAGCTGCTCCCTCTCCTACTCTGGCTGGGCTTGCACGTTCGTTGAAACGTGTGGAGTCTCGTTGTGCTCGCTCTGAGGAGATTCTCGCTCGCATCGCATCTCACTTGGGCATTGAGATCCCTCCGTCAGTTTCTGACGAGGAGGAGATGGATGAGGATGAGCTCCAGGAGCTTGTTCGTTCTGCTGCTGCTCGTGCCCCAGAGGGTACGTCTTCTGGTGCTGCTGCTACTTCTGCCGGTGACACCGAGAGCACACCTGCTGCCACAGTTCCTCCGGTGGATACTTCGTCTGGTGCTCCCGAGGCCACTCCTGTAGCGACACTCCCGTCTATGGATACTCCTGCTGACCCAGTGACCACCACCCCTCCTGCAGAGCCTGCTGCTGCTGCAGATCCTCCCTCCGCCTCCTGAGCTTGCTTGGAGGATTCTCCTAGTGCACATTGGATGATATATGTAGTTGTGAGAGAGTTGGGTAGGATAGATGGTGGTTGTGGATTTTTGATACTTTTGGATGTATTTTGATGTATTTTGGATGGAGTTTTGATATTTTTGCATGTATGTGATACTCCGATATCTGCTGTGATATAGTGATGTATTTTTTTGTGCTTCGATCTGAGGATCGCTTATATGTATGTTGGCAGATGTATCATTTTTTGTATCATGTTTGATATATATATATATATACATCGTTTTGCCTTTTACTTTGTTGTGCACATTATAATATTGTCTCTGATGTTGACTTCGTCGCTCGACGATTACATTTGAATTAAATAGAAGTTATTTCTATGGAAACATAGAATTGTTTTCCATGCACTTAATTCAAGAAGAATGTTGATATTGGAGAGTATATTCCATAACTCAATTCGTGAAATTAATTTGACTTTTGATGATTTTATTTTTCGACTTCCGACTAAGGTCTCATTGACACGCTTTGATTTTATTCATATTTTCCTTTGGTGTCATTTGGACCGTGGTCGTATTCTACGACTCCCGTGCTTTTATTTGTAGCCATTGTTGTTGTCGTTGATCTCCTCCCGCTCTTTTTGCTTATGCCAAAGGGGGAGAGAATTAATAATAACGATGTGGTAATGATAATTCAAAGCAATTTACCGTGAATCTAATTTGATATGTTAGATTCAGGGGGAGTTAAGATATAAAAATAGATTTCAAATCCGATATTTAAATAATTGAATTCTCAATTTTTACTTTCCTCGTCTGCTTGATGCGTATGATTATTATTTAATTTGGAATTAACGTGTCATCAATGCATGGGGAGAAAGTAAATTTCATTTGAATCATTATTTTTTATTATTATTTATGTTGGTTTGTCATCACCAAAAAGGGGGAGAATATTGAGTATTGACTCACCGGATTTGGTTTTGGATGATGAACAAACATAAATATCGTGATCTAACTCTTTGTGAGCGCAGTTATGGAGATCGTCGCCAAATTTTTATGAACATCTAAAGTGACGTCTCAAGACTTCTCAAAGCGCGTGATCGTGTGCTTGAAGCTTCGTTGAAGCTCAAGGACCATTATTGAAGTCATGAAGATTCGATTGAAGCTTTTGAAGACGGTTCGTCAAGTTTTATTTATAGTCTTCTAGCTTCATTTCGTAGATTGTTAAGCCTTGAGTAGGTCTTACGTTTTTATCTTCATAACGCTCATATCTTAGAGCTAGGATCTTAGTAGAAGTTCATACAAACTTTCCCAAAGCTTCGCGCTTCGATTCGCTACTTCTTGTGCATGTTAGTTGGTTCAAGAAGAAGAACCAACCGACTAGATAGTGATCTAGTCGGTCAGCAAAGCTTCTTGAACCGACTAGTTTGCTTTCTTCAATTCAAGCTCGCTTACTGTTTACAGTTAATCGGTCAAAGAAGGTTCACCGACCGACTAGTTGTGAAACTAGTCGGTTAGGAATTCTTCTTAGACCGACTAGTTGAGCTTCTACTGTACAGCCTAAGTTACTGTTTATCGTTAGTCGGTCAAAGAACATTTGTCGACCGACTAGTTGATGAACTAGTCGGTTAGACTTTGTTCTTGGACCGACTAATTCAACTTGTATTCAGACTATTCTATTTCTTCTGTTAGTCGGTCTATGCACAGTCACCGACCGACTAGTTGTGAAACTAGTCGGTTGGCAAGTCTTCTTGGACCGACTAGTTCTTTAATTCTGAACTTCTCTATTGACTGTTCACCTCTTAGTCGGTTCATGTTGTTTCACCGACCGACTAGTTGATGAATTAGTTGGTCAGTGATCCTTCTTTGACCACTAGTCTGCTTCAGAATAGAGCCGTTGGAGCATTAAATGCCACGAATTTTGCTTTCTCTTTCCTTTATCCTATATATACTTGGAGTGCTGCATTCATAGCATTCAAGGCTGATATTTATTGAAGTTTAGAGATCAAAAGAGAATCAATTAATTCTCATTCAAAGCTCTTTCATTTCTCACTTGAATCTCTCCCTCACTCTTATTTCAAAAGAGAGATTCATTGATTGTGAGCCTTCCAAGCCAAGAGCTTGATCCAAGGTCACCAACAACCTCCTAGGCCTCCATTGCTGATCTACATCTTGGAGCTAGGGTTTGGTGCCTTCATCTTCACCAAAATCCTCTTTGCCCTAAATCGTAAGTTTTACTCAAGGCATAAGTATTTTATGGTAAGCATTTCGTATTTCATTTACTTTCATATTGTAACGACCCGCTCTCGGGGGCCCGTTACTTATTTGATATTTGCAGGTTCCGCAGTTTACCAGTGAATTCAGCATAGCCACAACTCAGAGATGCACCACAATACTCAAAACCAGCGTACATACGTTATTACAGTCCAAATTAAAGTACAACAACCACCAGCACACTTTCTAAAAAGAAGTGCGGAAAAGTAAATACACAGTACAACCCACACACCAACAATAAAGTAAATAAAACTCTGCAGCTTCAGGGTCAAGTGTAGGCTCCACGAACTCTGGGGCAATCTCCTTGATCAGGTCGTCGTCTGCCGGTGCCACAAGTGGAACCGAAGGTAAGTCACAACAATTCTAGCAATAGAAAAAGAGGAGTGCACAAATATGGAGTAGGCTATGGTAAACAAGTGCTGAGAGTAAAGTAAGGATAAAGTAAGGACAGACAAGCATGCAAGTGCGATAAGTAAAGTACATCAAGTCAAGCATGCAAGGGTGACAAGTAAAGTAAAGGTGACCGAGCAAGTACAATTAGTAATGACGATAACAATGACGCTAGCAATGACGATAGCAATGACAATTGCAATAGTGAGAGAACTTGTGCCTATTCTAGCTCGTGACTTATAACGGGAAGTACATTGAGCAACCAAGAGGCCAACTCTTGCCGCGGGTGCTACCCGGGCGAACCAATTCTCTGAGTACTGTGCAATAATATGTGATCTGTGATCTGTGATGGTTGTCACCGGCACTGTTATGGGTTGCTAGAACCCGCACGGTGACAACAAAGTCTGGACTAGTCGCTCCCGCACTTCCGCAATTATAAGTTACCCCAAAACCCCAAGTGGCTGTGCAGGTTACCGTTCTTTGCAGTTTTACGAGTCATTTACTGTTCTCACATTTCCAGTTACAATCTTTCTGTCAAGCATGTCAATCTGTTCAGGTCAATAACTGTTCCGAGACTAGATGTTAAGTCCTAGGTTCACACGCGTTAACTATACTCTAAAGATCTTTGCTTGTTGAAAAGTCAAGGCAGAAACCTCAAGAGAGAATGTCAGTCCTGAGCAATGTGTGAAGTCCAACAACTAAGGTACCGATCCATGCTTCGAGCATGCAGTGTTTCCAATAAGTACACTATCTAGATTTCTAAAGTTAGAATTTACTGTGACTTACTATCTTCGAGGTGATGGTAGTGAGCCGGGACTGGATCTAGTGCTGATGCACGAGATTCGATGCCTGCAAATACAATAACAATTAGTTAGAGAATACATGATTTCTTATTTATTTAACTTGGTCGTTTTGATTTTTAAAACTGTTGAAACGGTATCGAAAAGCGTTCTAAATTTTTATATAGGCTATATAGGACAAAAATAGTTTTATTGCAGGAATGAATATTTTTCTGAAGTCCATAGTAATTTTTATAATTTTTAGAAACTCAAAATAGTTTAAAAATCCAGATTATTTAAGTTACGCGTATCTTCCGTAATTTCTTACGGGAGCAATACAAGTCGGAATGACTTGAGTGAACATTCAAAATAACCGTCTTGAAGTCTATTATCACATATAATTTTATCAAATATTAGTATACGTAAAATCAGCGAGCTACGAATTTTAGAACGATTTATACCTATTAAATCTTTAAGTTCGAAAAATCATTCCGGAAAAAGTAGGCGTCTGATCGCAGTGAGACTAGCGCCATTGGATCCGAAATGTCGTTTCTGATTTTCTGGGGCTATCCACACATTTTTCTGGCCCCTGTATAATTAGTTATGGATTTATAACCCTTAAACCCTATTATTAATTATTTAAAAATCGAAAATTACGAAAGTTCGCCATATTTACAAGTTTGCCATTCGAGTCTTACGCACGCTGTCGACCCCTTCGATCGGCAGCTCCGGGGGGCGGGGGCTCGTCGGCGGGGCTTCGGGCGGCGCCTGCGGAGGCGAGGCGGCGGGGCGATGTCGGAGGGAGCGGCGGCGGCGGCGGACTTCGCCGACGTCGGGGCCTCACGGCGGCGGTACGGGGGGAGTGGCGCTGCGGGCTTCGGGATGGACAGGGGCGGCGGCGAGGCGCTGAGGAGCGGCGGCGGTTGCCTGCGGGGCGGTCGCGAGCGGCGAAGGGGGCGGCGGCGAGGAGGCGACGGCGGAGGGAGGCCTCGGGGGTGGTTGTGCTGCGGAGCGGGGGCTCGGCGTTGCGAGGAGCTCGGCCGGTGGGGGCGTGGAAGGAAGACGACGGCGGGGGAAGGCCGGCGGTGAGTCGCCGTCGACGGCGAGGCGTGGGTCGTCCTCAGGCGAGAGAGCTGGAGAGAGAGGGAGCGGGATTGATCGGAGACGTCGGGGCAGCGGGCTGAGTGAGCGTATGTGGGTTAGGGTAGGGTTTTATAGTCTAATAATATAAATATAATAACAAACATCATTAAGTGAGGTTGTTGGGGGAGAAGACTAAGCTTAGAAAATGCACACACATCATTTAAGTGAGGTTGTTGGGGGAGAAGACTAAGCTTAGAAAATGCCCAAGGACGTGTATCACATGGGTGCTTACGGGTAGGTTAATTAGGGGGTAATTAGCATAGTTAGAAATGTAATTAGTAATAAGTAAAATCCATTAGTGAAGGTATTTTGTCAAATACAAAAACGAAATTACGATTTTGCCCCTACTAGTAAACGTGTCCGAAAAATTACGAAAACATACCCACGGGATCGTATCATCGCGAGGATGGCGAATACGAAGTCCGTTTCAGGGTTTGGGTTACGGGGATACTACTTTTTGGCCAAAACGTTTGGAAAGCGGGTTTGCGGGTTCTCTACTGAAATGATATCCGAAAATTATGAAATTAATGTGGGAGGCCCTAAATGATCATAGGATGCTACTGCAGGAGTTTGAAAATGTTTTGAAAGTGTTTGAATAGAAAATAAATTCGTCGAATCAAAACGGTAATTTTGGAAGATGAATTTTAACAGAAATGTTTTGGGTATTTGAGGAAATCTGAAATTGCTAAAATACAATACGATAAGTCTAGTACTCTAAAATATTTTTATAAGAATTTTTTAAAGTCAGTTTTGTTAGAAAATTCTTGACTAACATTTATAATGTAAAATTTATTCTTAAAAATACGTAGAAATACGTAAATTGAACTGTTGGAAATTACTGGTCGTTACATTCTACCCTCCTTAAAATAATTCCGTCCTCGGAATTTAAAAATATTTCTGAAACAAATAATTGATTTTATGAAGAAGCTCAAGCAAATAAAAGATAGAAAAGATGGAAATCTAGTAAATCAGGTTGAAAATAAAACCAAATATGATATGATATTATAGCATCAAGAAAACAAGAGATATTACTAATAAATATATACTATTAACATCACCATAGCTTCCGTAACTATTCTTGAGACCAGTATCATTACAATAGTTACACTGCTATCTCAAGTAGACCAAGATTAACATGAGATAATAATATCACATGAAAATGAGGGCTATTATGATGACAACATCTGCTCGAACTTGGAACCTGAGGTGATAAGCCAGTAGCAAGCTATAAGAACGGAAGACCATAAAGTTTATTCGTGCTACTGGTAACTAACTGGGTCTAGCCACAGATGTTGTTCATAATATAGCATGTATCGACTAATCCACGGGTACCAACACCATCAATTTCCATAATGCCCAACCACATGCTAACGTCCAAATCACCGCCCAAAGGTAAGTACAAGGCCAACATTCTAAGTCAGTACTCCCTGCTAGCATTCCTTCCGTCAATCTCCATACTATTCCACAATAAGGCAGGATCCATGCTCTCATCCAGAGCCAAGCACAAGGCCTACATCCAACTTCAACACCCAAGGCCAATATCATACCAGTAACCATTGCCATCATTCCTTCCGTAGACCAATACTTGATATTCGCAACACCCAACATTACCCAACAAATGAACAACCAAAAACACGCTTTCCCGCACACCAAAAGGAGTAGACGCAAGAGGAAGCCTAAACGGGACATCAATCTGGGTGAGACCCAGGGCAGAGAGCTCAAGAGAAGCCCAAGGATCACGGCTTCCCAAGATCTCAGCCAAGCGACGGTAGCGAGGGTGGCGACGAGGGTTGTCGCCAATGCCAGAAATCCCAAAACAGAACGTCGAAGGGCCATTGGTGGTTGCGGGTCCTCGGCGATGAGAGCTGCGGCTGGTTGACGATCCATGGCAGGGACTTCCGATGGAGTGGAGCAGAGGCTGGCGGAGCTTCGGGTGAGGTGGGTCGAGTTCGCTTGGGGAAGAGGCCGGGAGGAGGAGGGGCGATGTCTGAGCGAAAAGGGAACCACGGGTTGGCTTGGGAAGGAGGGAGAAGAGGGGTTAAAAAGAGAAGGGGGGCACCGAAAGTCGTCGGTGTTAAGCGGGAACGGGGATCGAGGTGGGGAAGCGGACAAAGGAAATAAATAGGGGGCGCCGAAAGTCATAAGTAGATAGTATTGGGTAGGCGGGAACGTGGCTCGAGGCAAGGATGAGGATAAAGGCAATAATGAGGGGAGGTGGTAGGCGGGAAGGAATTCCAACACGAGGAAAAATCGGGTAGAAGATGGGAGCAGGGTTAGAAAAGAAATACGAGTTTCAAAAACATAACAGCCTATACGTGCACGCTACGTTTGGCTCGTCTCAAAATCTCCAGCATCATCCTCGAGTACTTCTGAACGTCCTTCGATCTGCTTCTGCTGAGGAGCTCAAACTTCTGATGATCGAAAAATTCGAACGCTACCCTCCTTAAAATAAACGTGGCTAGGGTTCAAGCAAACTAGAAATAGAAAGATTCTAAGAATGTCAAATGAAAGGTCATCAGGCTTAAAGGGAGGTTGGTAGTGAATAAGATCGATGACGTCACATAATCATGATTCACGTCCTTGCGGTCCAGCGGACACGGCCAGGGAAGTGACTAAGCCAGGATCACTTATGCCCAGTCTAGCTAGGTCGATCCAACAGACTTTAGCCAAGCACATTGACCGATATCATGGTCCATTGAAGGAAGATTATCATTCATACGAGGGCCACCGATACAAAAGATTTCTTCTTCTTTTTAATACAACTAAGTAATCCTATCAAATTTTGTCTTTGTTATTGATTTTTTTTAAGGCCAGATAGGTTAACTCCATTGGTGCTCTCCGAGATGTTCCCATCCGTCTTTCGAGTGTCAAACCTGCATTCACAAAAAGATGTCAGCTTAGTCGAGTATCGTATACGATACATCCTGGTTTTACTACACTGTTCACGAGGTATTTTGCACGGACCTGCATGGGCCACCAAAACTGTAACGACCCGCTCTCGGGGGCCCGTTACTTATTTGATATTTGCAGGTTCCGCAGTTTACCAGTGAATTCAGCATAGCCACAACTCAGAGATGCACCACAATACTCAAAACCAGCGTACATACGTTATTACACTCCAAATTAAAGTACAACAACCACCAGCACACTTTCTAAAAAGAAGTGCGGAAAAGTAAATACACAGTACAACCCACACACCAACAGTAAAGTAAATAAAACTCTGCAGCTTCAGGGTCAAGTGTAGGCTCCACGAACTCTGGGGCAATCTCCTTGATCAGGTCGTCGTCTGCCGGTGCCACAAGTGGAACCGAAGGTAAGTCACAACAATTCTAGCAATAGAAAAAGAGGAGTGCACAAATATGGAGTAGGCTATGGTAAACAAGTGCTGAGAGTAAAGTAAGGATAAAGTAAGGACAGACAAGCATGCAAGTGCGATAAGTAAAGTACATCAAGTCAAGCATGCAAGGGTGACAAGTAAAGTAAAGGTGACCGAGCAAGTACAATTAGTAATGACGATAACAATGACGCTAGCAATGACGATAGCAATGACAATTGCAATAGTGAGAGAACTTGTGCCTATTCTAGCTCGTGACTTATAACGGGAAGTACAGTGAGCAACCAAGAGGCCAACTCTTGCCGCGGGTGCTACCCGGGCGAACCAATTCTCTGAGTACTGTGCAATAATATGTGATCTGTGATCTGTGATGGTTGTCACCGGCACTGTTATGGGTTGCTAGAACCCGCACGGTGACAACAAAGTCTGGACTAGTCGCTCCCGCACTTCCGCAATTATAAGTTACCCCAAAACCCCAAGTGGCTGTGCAGGTTACCGTTCTTTGCAGTTTTACGAGTCATTTACTGTTCTCACATTTCCAGTTACAATCTTTCTGTCAAGCATGTCAATCTGTTCAGGTCAATAACTGTTCCGAGACTAGATGTTAAGTCCTAGGTTCACACGCGTTAACTATACTCTAAAGATCTTTGCTTGTTGAAAAGTCAAGGCAGAAACCTCAAGAGAGAATGTCAGTCCTGAGCAATGTGTGAAGTCCAACAACTAAGGTACCGATCCATGCTTCGAGCATGCAGTGTTTCCAATAAGTACACTATCTAGATTTCTAAAGTTAGAATTTACTGTGACTTACTATCTTCGAGGTGATGGTAGTGAGCCGGGACTGGATCTAGTGCTGATGCACGAGATTCGATGCCTGCAAATACAATAACAATTAGTTAGAGAATACATGATTTCTTATTTATTTAACTTGGTCGTTTTGATTTTTAAAACTGTTGAAACGGTATCGAAAAGCGTTCTAAATTTTTATATAGGCTATATAGGACAAAAATAGTTTTATTGCAGGAATGAATATTTTTCTGAAGTCCATAGTAATTTTTATAATTTTTAGAAACTCAAAATAGTTTAAAAATCCAGATTATTTAAGTTACGCGTATCTTCCGTAATTTCTTACGGGAGCAATACAAGTCGGAATGACTTGAGTGAACAGTCAAAATAACCGTCTCGAAGTCTATTATCACATATAATTTTATCAAATATTAGTATACGTAAAATCAGCGAGCTACGAATTTTAGAACGATTTATACCTATTAAATCTTTAAGTTCGAAAAATCATTCCGGAAAAAGTAGGTGTCTGATCGCAGTGAGACTAGCGCCATTGGATCCGAAATGTCGTTTCTGATTTTCTGGGGCTATCCACACATTTTTCTGGCCCCTGTATAATTAGTTATGGATTTATAACCCTTAAACCCTATTATTAATTATTTAAAAATCGAAAATTACGAAAGTTCGCCATATTTACAAGTTTGCCATTCGAGTCTTACGCACGCTGTCGACCCCTTCGATCGGCAGCTCCGGGGGGCGGGGGCTCGTCGGCGGGGCTTCGGGCGGCGCCTGCGGAGGCGAGGCGGCGAGGCGATGTCGGAGGGAGCGGCGGCGGCGGCGGACTTCGCCGACGTCGGGGCCTCACGGCGGCGGTACGGGGGGAGTGGCGCTGCGGGCTTCGGGATGGACAGGGGCGGCGGCGAGGCGCTGAGGAGCGGCGGCGGTTGCCTGCGGGGCGGTCGCGAGCGGCGAAGGGGGCAGCGGCGAGGAGGCGACGGCGGAGGGAGGCCTCGGGGGTGGTTGTGCTGCGGAGCGGGGGCTCGGCGTTGCGAGGAGCTCGGCCGGTGGGGGCGTGGAAGGAAGACGACGGCGGGGGAAGGCCGGCGGTGAGTCGCCGTCGACGGCGAGGCGTGGGTCGTCCTCAGGCGAGAGAGCTGGAGAGAGAGGGAGCGGGATTGATCGGAGACGTCGGGGCAGCGGGCTGAGTGAGCGTACGTGGGTTAGGGTAGGGTTTTATAGTCTAATAATATAAATATAATAACAAACATCATTAAGTGAGGTTGTTGGGGGAGAAGACTAAGCTTAGAAAATGCACACACATCATTTAAGTGAGGTTGTTGGGGGAGAAGACTAAGCTTAGAAAATGCCCAAGGACGTGTATCACATGGGTGCTTACGGGTAGGTTAATTAGGGGGTAATTAGCATAGTTAGAAATGTAATTAGTAATAAGTAAAATCCATTAGTGAAGGTATTTTGTCAAATACAAAAACGAAATTACGATTTTGCCCCTACTAGTAAACGTGTCCGAAAAATTACGAAAACATACCCACGGGATCGTATCATCGCGAGAATGGCGAATACGAAGTCCGTTTCAGGGTTTGGGTTACGGGGATACTACTTTTTGGCCAAAACGTTTGGAAAGCGGGTTTGCGGGTTCTCTACTGAAATGATATCCGAAAATTATGAAATTAATGTGGGAGGCCCTAAATGATCATAGGATGCTACTGCAGGAGTTTGAAAATGTTTTGAAAGTGTTTGAATAGAAAATAAATTCGTCGAATCAAAACGGTAATTTTGGAAGATGAATTTTAACAGAAATGTTTTGGGTATTTGAGGAAATCTGAAATTGCTAAAATACAATACGATAAGTCTAGTACTCTAAAATATTTTTATAAGAATTTTTTAAAGTCAGTTTTGTTAGAAAATTCTTGACTAACATTTATAATGTAAAATTTATTCTTAAAAATACGTAGAAATACGTAAATTGAACTGTTGGAAATTACTGGTCGTTACACATATTGTAAGTGTTTTACTCTCGGTTGTGAGAGTTTGTTTGTGATCCCGGTTTGTGGGAGTCACATTTCGATTTGTGTATGATTTGACCTTGTAGATGTTTCTACAAGTATTTCATAGTGCAAATTTGAGTTAGAAGTTTCTAACTCAAGTATCCGGAGGGGATCCGGGTGTTTGGGACGTAGGATCACCGGGAACAAGTCGGGGAGACTTGGGTGGATCCGAACCCGTTAAATTGTCTGTTTTCGATTGCATTTCTTTGTTGTCAATATTTGCATTTTCGCATTTCCGCATTGTTGGTTGAGTTTGCAAGATAATTAGGAATTATATTCTTAATTATTTTAAAGTACTATTCACCCCCCACTAGTACTTGTGCAGTAGCTACGTAGGGCATTACATATAGCACAGTCGTCGACGACGGTTTTTCTTTCGCTATTGCCGTTCACGTCGCTGAATACGACAATGACGTCAACCCACTTTTCTATAGCGTAAACGCATAGATTGGCCAAAGTGGGACGAGACAATAAGAGTAGAGCTGGACTCACTCTTGAAAATCAAATTCTTGGGACCAGTAGTTCATACACCTGAATGTGTAAAACATGTGGAATATAATTTGGATTTCATAAGAAATTGAAATGAAGGAAATGTGATCATTTTCCTACTAAGCCTAAACATCTCTGAAAAAGCCAATAAATGCAGCTCATGGACGTTGTGACTGCATATCTATACGGCAATATAGATATATATATCTATATAACACTTCCAGAAGGGTATACTCTACCCCCAGAGATGAAAGAGAGATGTAGAAACGTCTTATCCATAAATGCTACAAAGATTATTAGATGATCTTAAGCAATATTCTGTCCGAAAGATCGTTGATAGCATTTGTGATAGTCGCCGTATATGTGGTCGAATTAAAACTAATAGGATCTCCTGCAGAGACCATTGCGATATCTGATAGCCTTCAGCTTACATTGGAAATTAAATACCAAGGAATAACAAGGCATCGTCTTGGCTTACAGATTAAACACTTTCGTGGTTGAACCCTTTAATATTCTTCATTCACCTGGAGTTTATGAAGAATGGTGTCCATTTGTAATCTATTAGAAATGGATTCTTATTTATGACACCTTCCAGTCGCTGGAAGAGGGGGAGGACATCCTAGGTCCCGAAGAGCCTAGCTCTAGTGTACTTGTTACACTTCTTTATCTGGCCAACTGCACGTGTCTTTGATAGAACGTCTGCAGTAAAGCTGTTAACCAGATACAGTGTTGTCCTGGAGAGCACAACTAGACCAAGGATAAGTTGCTTCTGCACAACTTCCAAGGGTCAAGGAATATATATCGTATATGCAGGTTTAAAGATCATCGCGATGACTAAAACACAAAAGGTGGGCCACCTCCTAAAGATCTACACATCATCCTCCAGAGTCTACATCTTCTGAGAAGTTCATCATCCAAGAATCAAGTATTAAAAACACTCAGCCAGGTCCAGCAGTACCTTGCAGACACAGTGAAGACTGATTCTAAAGAATACTTTAGTGGATTCATCTATCAACTTCGAAGAACATTCCACTCCAGAGCGCCACTGCTTTCCAATAGCCGCTAGATGAGTGAAACTTGTATAGATGAGTGATGATTGTATTTGCTTTCAAAACATGATGGATATATAGACGAACAGGAGATGATTGTATCGATACATAGGAAATCTACAAGCCTGAAGCTTGTACAGATCAGGGGGAGTTACTCGATTGTTGTACGCTTTTCCCTTAAGCTGCTGGTTTTTCCCACTGGGTTTTCCACAACTAAGTTTTTAACGAGACAACCACAGTGGCTCTGAATCCAGAAGTATCTACCCCATTAGCATACTGAATCCTGAAGTATTCATATGCTTAACCCAAGGTAATGTAGAGATGAGGGGGAGTGTTGAGATTTGAAGGAGGCCTTTGGTCTCCCTCCACTCATCATCTCACCATTACTCCCCCACTAAGTTAGTAGGGAGTCCCTTGGACTCCTAAAAACTATTCTCAATGAATATATAGAGAGCCATGGCTTGTACCATGACTACTCCTAATTAGAGTTTATTTTACTCTTCTTCCAATATCCTTCAACAAGTTTAAATATTTTGCTTCAAGCAACAACGTAATTTTCAGAACTAAAAAAATTCCGATATGTAGAAAATAGGGTTATTGCTCAACAACGTTAGTTCACATTCCATGAAGGAGAATTTAGGTACGTCCTTTTTAGCTGATTTTTGAGAACAGACAAGTCGAAAGAAGGGAGTAATTGATTAAGGAAGGAAAGAAAGAAAGAATGACAGAGAAAATAAACGGAATCAGGGGAAGGCCCAAACGATCGCAACCCAAACAAAAAAAATAAAAGTAAACTAAAGTGGGGAAGGCCCAATACCCGTCGGCCCACAACAAAAAAATAAAAGCAAACTAAAGTGGTGAAGGCCCAATGCACGTGGGCCCACAACAAAGAACAAAAGCTAACTAATGGGGAAGGCCCAAAGTCCGTCGGCCCAAAACAAAAATAAGACTGACTGCGCACCATAAAACATACAGCAAGTAGAGTTTGCTATTAAACGAAACATGAATGTTTCCGTATGATTTATACTTATAACTGGTACGTTAAGCAAACCGCGTGTGTGTGTGCGCGCGCGCGCAATTACAACACCCCGCGCAGGGAACAAGCTATCAGTGCGTTAAGCAAACTCCCGAGTCCTGACACTCCCCCCGCAAATCCTCAAACTACTTCAATTCCTCGAGGGGGGAAAACTATTTATGCACATTAGCTTGTGTTTAGAGATCTATACGTACATGAGTAATGAGAAACAATATCTAAGTAATCTTAAAATTATTAAAGAAAAGATAAGTTTAATTAGAAAACGTGCAGGAAAAAATAGAAGAAGAAAACGCATGTGTAGTTTGTGTAGTTCAATGCAGGGAACAAGGCACCGATACGTTAAGCAACATCCTCCTTCCTCCCCCAAATCCCCATGCTTCTATTCCTTCCTCAAATTCATTAAAAAAAACGCATATCAATCCATTAAAACTAATAAATTAATTTAGATGCAGAGAATGGAAGGAATGAGCAGCAAATTAACATTACATTAAGACACAATCCCAAGGCTCCATAGCTCCTTTACTTAACGGTCACACTAATTATTTTGATCGAGAGCGAGCACAATATTCTAAAGGCTTACATATGCTTAAATTTGATTGGATGAAATTGAGTAATGTTTAAGGTCGCAAGACAAACTACAGCTTCAAATATTTCTTTATGCACTGGGATCATGAATATTCATCAGAGAGCGAGGGTCAAGCTAATTAATTAGTGTAAAAAAGCTTGAATGTTGCCGTGTCACTTAATTATAATTAATGGTAAGTTAAGCAAACTAATTAATATTAATATCTATGTGCCAGGAAATACAACCCCATGCAGGGAACAAGCTATTGGTACGTCAAGCAAACTCCAACACCTCCCCAAAGATCCTCAAACAACTCCCTTAATTAGTAACATCAGTCTCTTTTGAGGATTTCTTTGCCATTAGGCTTTATTATATCATTTTCTGATTGGAAATTGAGTAGGGCTTACGATATCTAAATATTTTGCATGGGGATAGATAAGTTTATTGACTTTGACACTTCGGAATCACTTCTTCTTCTTCTTCTTATCCTTCGTTATGAGACCGATGATTGC
Source organism: Scilla litardierei (assembly GCA_030789695.1). Taxonomy (NCBI): domain Eukaryota; kingdom Viridiplantae; phylum Streptophyta; class Magnoliopsida; order Asparagales; family Asparagaceae; genus Scilla; species Scilla litardierei. Next base: position 116,629,325 of record CM061130.1, read on the forward strand.
AATGAGAATGGTTGCTTACAAGAAGCTTCAAAGTTGATGACTACACTCATCGGCGTGACCGTTAAGGATAACTATCTCTAATTAATTTGACTTTTAAGAATTCTTGAAATTTAAATCTCTATTCGTACATAACATACATTATATATGTAATTTGTTGAACTATGCATAACATGCATCAAGTCCTCAAGCAAACGTTGAAGAACTAACTAACTACCAACAATATTGCAGGTGAAAATCTGGATCGATATTTATGTTGTTACACACTCAAATCTAACCAGCAATGCAATTGCATCCAAAATAATAAAATGTTTTGCTTCAATGTTCTTCATAATATCATTCAGAAGCATAATTAATGATCATGAAACTCGCATTTTATTTTTATTTTTATTTTTTATTATCTAACAGTGCTCAAAATTGGATTTTTCCCATTTTAATGATCGTACGATCGAATTGGTAGAAGCAGAACCACCATGATTTGATCAATGTTCAATAATATATACGCAAACCTAACGAGACACATGGCATGATGCGTGAGGCAAAACTTAGCTTCAAGTTTCTACTTTTTTAGTTACCCTTAATTTGGATGTTTGACAGTTTGAGTCAATAATCTTAATTTGTACAACTTTGTGGACGTAATGTTTTTAGTGAGAATCCAATGCTGACCAGCCATAGACATAGAATGACACGGTTAGTTGAAAGCCAGCCATGAGATTTTAAGGAAAATTAATCAACCTCTCGTTTGAACCTAAGTAGCCACCTACCGCATCGGGATGAATCAGAAAATATATTAATGTAAATTTCGCTAACAACCTTTAAATTATGGCTAGGGTATCATAATATACATCATGAACTATGATATTCGCAAAAAGTACTCCTAAAAAAGTAACAGATATTATACATATTCTATTGGCATGTGGACGCTAACGCCACATGTACAAGAGCAAGTATTTCTAGTAATATATTATAGTTCATGAAATTGATCATATACTGGTCATATATATCTTGTAAGGTGTTAGCAAAATGAGAATAATGGCTATGACATATGAGTCTAAGCCTCGTATGCGGCCTCCAAAACTCCCATCATTTCTATTTTTGTCATTTAAAAGATTTTAGTACTAAATGATGCAGTGCACACATACAAAAATGTTAGCTAGGGTTTTGGAAAAATGTTGTGTGTAGTTTATGCCATCCCATGCAGTGAAACAAGGCACATGCAGTGAAACAAGGCACACAATTGTACTCAAATTAATTAATGGGGTTTAACTATAGAAAGTAGAAATAAATACAAGTGTTCTCAAATTAATTATATTAGAGACAGACAAAGCATGCGTAGTTTATGCCATTCCATGCAGTGAAACAAGGCACTGATACGTTAAGCAACATCCTCTTCCTTCTCAAATCCCCATGTTTCTATTCCTTCATCAAATTCATAAAAGAATAAATAATTACACTCCATTTTATTCAAATAAATTAATTTGTACGCATAGAATGGAACGAAGGGATGATGAATAATATGCCCTAGTTTATATACAATCCCAATACTGAAGTTCCTTTACTTAGCCGTAATTATACTTCACACACACACACACACACTGGACAGTTAACTATCAATAGTACCATTAGTATATTATGTAGAGATTAACAAGAGACATTTAATCCAAGCTGGGGATCGAGCAACCGTTACGTTAAGCAACCTTCACCCCTCAGATTCATACAAGAACGCATTTCAATCCATCAAATCAAATGCACAGTTAACTATATCAATATATAAAATTTTCCAAGAGTCCAATTCCTTAAGGGACACACACACCCTGGACAATATGCATCTCTATTATTTTAGTCTTTTTGGCATCCATGACTAGAAATAACATGTATGTTCAGTGGTTAATTATTTGCCAATAACTTGGGTAACAATTCTGAAATTTTGGATTTAATCCCTAGTCAGAAAATAGTACAATATGCATGATCTAACTGTTAGAAGCAATCATTCTTGCTTGTTGACAATGCATGTGCAAGTGACCTAACAAGCACCAAATGCAGTGAGGGTCCATCGACACATCACATGCGTTGTTAGGCAAACTAGCTTTTGTTTTTTTCTCTTCTGGTCACCCCTCTTGGATCTCCAAGTCAAAAAACCATGCCTCCAAAGATTTTGTTGACTTGCAAGTGAGAATCCAGGCTCCCCAAATCTTTGTCCTGGAATGACATATGGTTAGCTACCAACCAACCTCAAAATGTGAGGGGAAACCTCTCGTTTGCAGCTAAAGTAATCACCTACCACATGGTTTGTAATGAGAAAAAATGATGGAGTTTCCCTAATGACATGCATTAATTAGTGTAATTTAAAAACAACTTAGTACAAGAGTTTGCTTGCATCCAACTCTACTGCATTTATATTAGGCCCACAATATTCAAAGATGATGAGTTGGGTGGTACTAAGAAGGCATGGGGTTTAGCTGATTGTGTTGGGCTTTATTTCAACACACGAGATCATGTGAACCTAAAATGATTGCATCCAATCACATTATGCACTGTTCTTTCACGTGAACGCAATGACTTAGAGACTAAGATTTGTCGGCAGAAAATTATGTAGGGTTAGTTTGCTAGATATCTGGCCATTTGTGGTAACATGTATGCGTGATATTCCATCAAAAAAAAATTCATGCTTTATACTTCTCTGGTGTTTTTTTTTGGGGTGGGTGGGTGGGTGGGTGGGTGGGTGGGTGTGTGTTAATGGATTTCTCGAGATCTCAGCTTGGGTTAATTTTGACCTAAATTGAACATGATAGGATGCAATATGTCCCCATTGTGAGCTCTGAAATGAAGTGGTTTTGATAGCTGCCTATTATAAAATAAACAAAATTAAGTCAATAACTTAGATTTAAAATGTCGAGCACAAAAATGCAAAAAAGGCTTACCTGTTATGAATCAACTACTGCGGGAGGAGCCCCAGTCCTTTATTTATAGGCAAATAGGGAGAGCACAAACATGGGTTACATTGATATGGGCCTATCTCTAAGATAACCCATGATCTAAACCAACTCGGTTCACAACCGTTCACAACACTCCCCTTATCCAGCCATAGGTGTGGACTCTGCTCGTGAATACTTCGGGATTCTGAGCATAGAAGAGTCTCACATGGGGTGGATACTTCGGGATCCTGAGTTGGTGAGATTTGCCTCGTTAAAACCTTTAGCTATGGAAACACCTGTGGAAAAAACCATATTTAAGGGAAAATAGTACAAACTCTCCCTAACTCCCCCTGATCTGTACAAGCTCTCAAGCTTTCAGATCTCTTAGGCGTCTCATTCCAATCTTTTGTACGAGCTTCCTAAATGTGGCAGTAGGAAGGGGTTTAGTGAACAAGTCTGCCAAATTGTCACATGATTGCACTTGTCTGATGTCGATCTTGCCATCTCTCTGTAGCTCGTGCGTCCAGAAGAACTTTGGTGAAATGTGCTTTGTTCTATCGCCTTTGATGAAGCCACCTCGTAGCTGAGCTATGCAAGCAGCATTGTCCTCGAACATTGTAGTAGGTTCGAGGTCTCCAATCTTCAATCCGGTAGTCAACAGGATGTGGTAAACGATTGAGCGTAGCCATACGCATTCTCTGCTTGCTTCATGGATGGCGATAATCTCTGAGTGATTGGATGAGGTCGCCGTCAAGGTTTGCTTGATGGATCTCCAGGAAATGGCCGTCCCTCCATAGGTAAACACATACCCTGTCTGTGACTTCGCATTGTGGGGATCAGACAAGTAGCCTGCATCAGCATAACCAACAAGTGTAGATGATATTACATTTTTGTAGAAGAGTCCCAGATCTGTAGACCCTTGGAGGTAGCGCAAAAGGTGCTTAACCCCGGTATAGTGGCGCTGTGTGGCCGCTGCACTGTATCTGGCTAGCAAATTTACTGTGAACGCTATGTCGGGACGCATGCAGTTTGTCAGATATAGAAGTGCTCCGATGGCACTTAGATAAGGGACTTCTGAACCAAGTATATCCTCCCCCTCTTCCAGCGGCCGGAAGGGGTCTTTATTTGCATCCAGAGATCGTACCACCATAGGTGTACTAAGTGGATGACATTGATCCATATAGAATCTTTGCAACATTTTCTTTGTGTATGTGGTTTGATGTAATAGGATTCCGTCTTTCAGATGTTCAATCTGTAGGCCAAGGCAGAATTTCGTTTTGCCTAGGTCTTTCATTTCGAATTCTTTTGTTAGGCTTACAGATATCTCATCGATCTCTTCAGGAGATCCAATGAGATTCAAATCGTCTACGAAGACAGCAATTATAACGAATCCTTTTCCCTTTGCTCTTATGAAGATGCAAGGGCAGACTTCATTGTTATTGAATCCTTGTTTAACAAGGAATTCGCTGAGTCTGTTATACCACATCATTCCTGATTGTTTAAGACCATACAATGATCTTTGCAGCTTAACAGAGTAGACGTCCCAAGGTCTATCTTTTAGATCAGACATTGAAAAACCAGCAGGAAGTTTCATGTATATCTCCTTGTCGAGGTTACCATATAGATATGCAGTCACATCATCCATTAGCTGCATATCTAAACCTTCCTTTACTGTTAAGCTTATCCGGAATCTAAAGGTGATCGCATCCATGACCGGGGAGTATGTTTCGTCATAGTCAATACCCAGTCTCTGGGAAAATCCTTACGCTACAAGCCTTGCTTTGTAGCGTGCGATCTCATTATTTTCATTTATTTTTCTTACGATTACCCATTTGTATCCCACAGGTTTGACACCAATAGGTGTCTGGACTTTTTGCCCAAAGACTTTGCGTTTCTGAAGTGTGTCCAGCTCGGCTTCTATTGCATGATTCCACTTTGGCCAGTCATTTCTACGTTTGCATTCAGCAACGGAATGTGGATCGTGATCATCGTCGCTTCCGACGACGTGAATAGAAATGTGAAAAGCGAAGTCATCGTCGACGACTGTACTCTTTCTGTACAATCCTCCACTGTACGTACATAATTTAATGATATTTCTGTTTCTCCTAGCAGTTCCTCTGCAGTGGATTCTGGGAGGGGAGAGGGTATGGACACGAGCTCATTTCTCTGTAGGGGTATCGTCCCCAGGTCTCCGGATATTTTTCCTTTTCTTGGATTTTTATCCTTGGAGCCTGGTGGTCTGCCTCTTTTCTGTTGAGGTGCAGCCACTTCTGCTGCTGGTGGATTGCATCCATTCTTTGGGATGTCAATCCTAGCTGGAGTATTTGCAGCAGGGATGTGTGATTTGACAATCTTCGGTTGTAAGTAAATGAGTCTGATAATCTATGAACATTGTTCTGAATGTGTAAGATCTTCAAGATCTCATCATCACATTGTTTTGTTACCAGATCATAGTGGGTCAAGCTTTTTGTATCCCATGTTAACATTTGTGTCGCGCTAGACTTTTCATTGTCTAGGCCCATTTTGGGGAAATATGTCTCATCAAAGTCACAGTCTTCAAGACGTGCCTTAAAAGCGTCCCCCGTTTGGGGTATTAGGTATCTTATAATGGAGGGTGAGTCAAACTCTACATAAATATCTAGGCGACGTTGAGGGCCCATCTGGGGTGGTACGATGGGGATATAAACTGTGCAGTCGATGATTCTCAAGTGAGAAATGTTCGGCAGCGTTCCATATGCAAGGTACATTGGAGAGAGACTCTGACCTCCTGAGGGTCTTATTCTTATTAATAATGCAGCATGCAGAATTGCATGTCCCATGCATCCACCGGCAACTGGGATTTCATTAGCAATGGACGTGCAATCCATTGGGGTCTTTTAATCAGCGACTCTGCCAACCCGTTCTGGGTGTGAACATGCGGCACCGGATGTTCAATTTCTATTCCCGTTGCCTGGCAGTATTCTTGAAATGACAGGGAGGTGAATTCCCCCGCATTATCCAGACATATTTTCTTTATTTGGTTGTCTGGAAAATGCGCCCACAATTTTCAATTATATCCGATGGCCCTGAAATTGTACTTACAGGGCTCTTATACGGTATAATGCTATGAAAATAACATTTATTCTGAAGGATCGTATGTGTTGAAGCACTATCTACCAAGCAGTCATGAGAGCATTCCATCTAAAAAGACGAGTAAAACATTTGCATTCAGAAACTAAATTTTATTCAAAGGAAATCAAATTACATAAAAGCTCTCATAAGATAAATTGTTCTGAAAATAAAATGCTAAGATAAATGTAGTAGGCTAATCAAGCAGGTCCTCTGATTCGAAGTCTTTGGTTGTGAACTTGACTGCAGTGTTTGCAGCAACCAGGTTTGTTTCAGCATTCTTTTTCTTGCTTTGTTTATACAGCTCCTGGAGATGTAGTGGGGGTCCGACACACTCTGGATCAGTGGCCTTTCATGAAACAGCTGTGACACTGGTCTTCCCAATCCCTCTTGGGTGGGGGTGCATCATTTTTCTTGTTGTCATTTCTGCGCCAGGTGAACTTGCGTTTCCCTTCATTCTTTCGCTGCTGTACTTGGTCCTTGGCTTTTTTGTGTTGTCCCACTTTTGTGGTCTTTCTTTTCTTTTGTTATCTCGCTTCTTTTTGAAGGAAGAGGTATGACGAGCTTCTGGTAGGGGGACAGTGCCAGGTGGCGCATGTTATGATTGATCGACGGGGCGCAGAAGGTCGCCCCCCTCGGGGGGGCTAGGGGCGGTGGCCCCCCCTTCAGGGGGGTCTGGACGGCGGCGAAACGCCGTGCCCCCCCTCCGGGGGGTTTGTTTACGGTGGCGAGGCACAACACCCCCCTTCGGGGGGTCAACTACGACAGCGAGTCACGACACCCCCTTGGGGGGTCGACTGTGGCAGCGAAGCACAGCGCCCCCCTTCAGGGGTTTGACTGCGGTGGTGATACAGGCGCACCCCCCTTTGTGGGGGTTTCCCGCATCGGCGGGATGCCGCAACCCCCTTCGGGGGGGTTTGCTCTGCGGCGGTGGAACGGCCGCACCCCCCTTTCGGGGGGGTTTGCTCTGCGACGACGGAAATGCCGCACCCCCCTTCGGGGGGTTTGCTCTACGGCGGCAGAAACGGCCGCACCCCCCCTTCGGGGGGAGGGGGTTATTCTGCGACGGTGGAACGGCCGCACCCCCCTTCAGGGGGGGTTGTTCACGGGACGACGCGATGCGTCGCAATAGGGGTTGTGGGGGGGAATGGTTTTTGGACGAACAAGTTTGTCGATTTCAGGCGATTAGCAATTCCCTTATCGATCTTGCGAGATCAGAGGGTAGATTAATCATACGAATGATAAAACATCGTTTTTAGTGGGTTTTACCTCTATATCCGTCCTCTGGATATAGCGACGGTTGAACGAAGCCTACGCAGATGACGACGCTCGTTTGAGAAAGCCTTGCACCACGCGCGTGGATCACCGTCTCCCTTCTCCTTCACAACGATCAGAATTTTTGTGGAAAAAATTTAGAGGCTCGTGCTGATAACGTGTTATGAATCAACTACTGGGGAAGGAGCCCCAGCCCTTTATTTATAGACAAATAGGGAGAGTACAAACATGGGCTACATTGATATGGGCCTATCTCTGAGATAGCTCAGAATCTAAACCAACTCGGTTCACAACCGTTCATAACACTACTAAAAATTTAAAAAATCTACAGTTTTCTTAAAAAAGCAAATAATCTCCACCTTTTTTCTCTAAGGCATCTTTTTGACGGATGGGTCCGGCCAACAGTACGGTGGGCTGACTCGGATGCATGTGATGACGTGGACCCTCATCAGCTGGTACGTGGGACCGCATCGATGGTAACCCAGGTCAAGAGGAGTCGAGTCTGAGCTACTGTGATAAAGCCCGACCTAGCTCTGGGGCACTCCGAGCTATCTGAACCACTTGCTGAATCGTCCGTCGAGATATATGCAACACAGACAATCGTCAAAGGGATCAGATCTGGGTTCCTACCCAAATCTTCTTCGACATTTAATTCAGTATGGGACTTAAGGAGACTCGGGGTAGAATGATCAACCTAAAGGGAGATCGTCCGTGATGTTGACATACCGAGGGAAGAGGAAGAAATATGTGAGTGTGAAAATAAAGTGGTAAAGTTGTCAGAGTACCTAGTACTTAGTATCGCTGGAGTTTGAACCATTTCCTCATTGTCGTCTTCTCTATTTATAGGTGATGATTTCCTTTGCCAGTATGTAACGGCTCCTCATTCATGGCAGCGATATCCCCTCCAGGAATGGAGATGACTGAATCCCATTTATTCTGCCATTACTAACCGTTCCAGTGGCTTTAGTGGGGCCCAACGACTGGATATGCTGACGCCTTGACTGAGTAATTAACACCCCACGCTTGGTGGACCCAAATGTTACTGGGCTCGGGCCCATCGTCCCAATTGGGCTCTTCTTTCTTAGAAGAATGTATCTCTCCGCTTCATGGGCCAGTCCCATGTATCAACACATCTTTATCATTAAAATATTTTATAAATAAATATTTTAAATATATTTAAGTCTAATCAAAAGGAAATTAAAAAAAATCAAATCTCTTATTGTTGGGAGAAATACCTTGGTGAAAACAATCACTGAAATATCAAGAATATTCATATTAAATTCATTGAGAATATGTATATGTATATGTACACACACATGCACATATACTGCCACCGCAGGAAATTTTCTATGTTGGCAGAACACGAAACCCATCAGATTAATATTTAAATTTTTTCCCAAAGTTGTGCACATACTAAAACCCTAAAACCTCACTTATGTATGAACCTTTATGGGATTTGACTATCGTTCGGCTCATTACAAAAAGTTCAATTGTTCTGATACCTTTGAATTTGCAACAATTGAATCGAGTGTCAAATATCATTGCATTCACTTGATTTTTGATGTTTTAATCATTCACGTGTTCATTCAAAAAACGTAAAAAATAGAACAATATATATGTGCATTAACACGTGAAGATTTTTAGTGCTGCTCGAATGTAAAATTCAGCGACGAATTCAGGAATTAAATTTAGTGTGGGCATAATTTTTAGGACAGAAATAATTTTTGTTTATTTTATTTATTGTAAAATTGTAAAAAAAATGAAAATAAGTTTGACTCAAGCACATTCTTAGACAAGATAGTCATAACAACTTACAAACTACAATTGCACTTAACGAGGTCTCATGTTTTGAAAACGTTGTATAACAACTTCATTGTCGATGCTAGTAAAAATATCCTCCAAATATACACAATCAAGTTGTCATTCATCAACTGACTTCACTCTGATTGTGTAAACGACTCTTCACAATATTCATACTAGAAAATACTCTCTTAACTGTTGTCATAGCTATTGGAAGAACCAAAGAAAGTGTAATAAGAAAATAAATTAATGGATATATCTTATCCTTTGAGTCTTGACCATCTTCTTAGCAAGATCTCTTAATACTTTGATTCTAACAAACTCCTCATTAGAGCGCACATAAAATATATAATCTTCAAGTTGATCTTCAATTTTTAAAAGCTCTATATGAGAAAAGTCTTTGGGAGAAAATTGAGCAAGACAGATCAACTTTTGCTTTTCATAAGAAGAAAAAGAATCATTAGGATACAAACCTGCTACACAAAGAAGAAGCGGTGAAATGATCATTTAACTCCTGAAGTTACATATAAATAACTGGATGAATAATGCTTGCTTTGAATCAAGGAGATTTAAGGATTGGTATAGCACAAAAAATTAAATCAAACCAATAAACAGCCGGAAGGCATTGTTGTTAAAATTAATTAAGTAAAAAAGGACGAATGTGTTTTTATTGTTGTCCATGACGTAATCGTTCAAACTATTAAATAATAATTATGGTGGGGATTTTGCAAAATATATAATCAATAGTTGGGAGATGTCAGTAATTTTTCTTTCTTTGATTCCTCTAAATATTCACAATAAAGAGTGGAAAAAATCGCAAATATATTGGATATAAATCTTAAATAGTTGGGAGAAGTATATAATTTTTCTTCCTTTGATTCCTCCAAATATTAACGATAAAAAGAGTAGATAAAAATCATGGAATGGAAGAGTTGAACCTGTGCTGTCAAAGAGCAGACGACTTCCAATCTATGCCTGATAACCAATCAAACACGACCCTCGCGTGTTTGGTGTTGTATGGAGTTTTTCATTTTTTAATTCCTCTAAATACTAACAATAAAAGGCTCAGAAAAAAAATTGTTGGTAGGAAGGATTCGAACTAGGTGTTGCAATTTGGGCTGGCTCGGTCTTATTGTGGCGGGTCGGCCTAGTCTGATAAGACTTCGGACCATTCTGGTGCGGCCCGGGCACCGTCCGATAAAAATTTGGACCACCCGGCCCAGTCCGATAGGGTTGAAAGAATTATGTACGTCCATGAATTTATTTTGTTGCAATAATTCGCAATGATCATCATTTACTTTTTCGCTGTCATTTTTTGGTAAGGAAGCTGTTAGGTTCTTTTCTGTTTACAGGTGTTTTCTCACCACGGGCTCGTTGACCTTCGCCTGGACGGTCAACGTGGTCAAGGGGTCGAAGGGATCCATTGGTCACGCCAAGCTCACGTGCTCTTGGCGTGGGTAGGTGAAAAATCCGTGGCTAAGCAGACGCTTCTTGGCGGAGTGTCGTTCTTCGGTCGACGTGGAGACGAGGTGAAGCCTTGGTTCCAGGTCGGGTGCTCGGCCTCGACTGGACGAGCGTCGAGGAGTAGCCTCGGCACCTTGAATGCTCCCTGGTCTTGATTGACGTTGGCTCACGCTGATGATGCGTGGGTCCGTTCCGCTCCGAGGGGAAGCCTCAGCGCCTCGGTTCAGCTCCTTCCTGGACAGACGAGAAAGCTCGTCAGGGGGGCCGGACCTTGGTTCCGGCCAAGTCCCCTCCGATGCTTAAGTCAGATCAAGGTTTGAAGGGAACTCGATGAGGTAGGTATGACTCGAGGAGAGATCGATATGCTGAGCCTCAATCCGAGCAAAGGAAGGGAAAATATGGCAAAAGCAAGGTCGTTGATGGTGTACCTCAGATTTCGATACCTGGGATTCGATCCCCTTCCTGGTTGCTCCCGCCATCCTTTTATAGGGTCCGAGCCACGATTGTCCCCGATCCACATCCTTCGTCCGCCTCCCCTCCGCACCCGTGATCCGCCTCCTTCAAGGCGCATGCGTGCGTCGTGGGGAGTGTTGATTAACGGGCTCCTTAATGGTCATTAAGGAGCTGCGGATTTAGGGGAACGGCTGTCTCTGAGGAGTACGAGCTGATCGTGCGTCTATGGGCTAGGCCAGCCCGACTTAGGGTTTTATCCGTGGGCCTCGTCTGGCGGGCCCAATCTCATTCGTGGGCTTCCCGTTCATGGATGGGTCTCGGGTCTCTGTTTCTTGGGCTTCTCCAAAATAGTCGTATCATTTTCCATTTGGTTTGTTATCCACTGAAGTGAATTGTAAATTCGGCATTTATGTTGCTTTTTGTAGTCAAGGAGATTATCATGTGGGTTAGAACATTGGTGGATCTTTATTAGGGCATTTTGTTGCCACATGAAGTAATGAGGAAACATACAAGCAGGTTTGTGTGTTATGTAAATTAATGCTTCATCACATGAATCAGAATACATGCTCATGTTTATTCTGTATTTTGTCCATCTGTTTAGATGTTTGACAATAGCAGTAGATATCTTGTTTTTAATTCATGAAGTTTTTTGCTTATTTATGTTGCAATCATTAAGTTCTTCAACAGTTAGCATGGACAACCTCATATGAGTTACAGTCCTTGCAAAAAAAATTATTACTGTGATTGTTATGATCAATATATTTCAAATTCACACTTTTGCATTGCCCTTCCTGAATGCTTAGCCCTTCTCCAAATCCATAGATATACCGTATCAGAATAAGCATGAATCTTTCGATAGTAGTTGAAGGTTTGTAGTTTGGACAAATGTGTTTAGTGGGACGGTCATGCAACCTCAAAAAGATTACGTACCGTGTCGTGCCGCCTAATGGGCCGAATATCATAGCCCGGGCCCGGCACGAAAATGAATCGGGCTGGCCCGATAAGGATTCGAGCCAAAGTTGCCGGCCCAGGCACGGTCTTATCGCGTCGGGCTATCGTGTCGGGCCGAAAATTGCCACCCCTAATTCGAACCTGCATTAGCAAAGACGTGTGATTTTTAGTTTAAACACATGTAGATCCGTCCATGTATACATTATTATGTGAATGCATTATTTTTTTAAACATTAATCAAGCTATGTACCTAGCTTAACAAAGAAGAAAGTGAGAAGAAAATTGTGTGTTTGTTATGAATGGGGTTGACCTTTGGTCTCCATCCACTAACCATCCACCATTACACCCACTTAGTAGTGGGTGTCTCTTAGGGTCTAGATGATGTAACCCATATATGAATGAATATAAGTATGGATATGGCTTAGAACATTAGCTAGTTCTTCCAACTCTCAACACGTTATCATGCATGATTGCCTCTAGAAATTTTTCTCTACAAAAATTCTTTCCAATAAACAAAAAGGCAAAGGAATCTTATATCTGTTGGCGGATCGTTAGCCAACAATGCAAGGAGTTTGATTGTTTGCGTAGCCGCTGATTTTCCTACGTCCTCAAGGAGCGGGATTATTTTCTGCGGATTTTTCGCTCTTCGATCTTCCCTAGATCTAACGAATATAGAGGTAAATACTAAAATTCCTAGATTTAAACATAGTTTATATATATTCATTGTGTTTACATCAAATTACATGGATCACATTAGATCATACATATTCATTATATATCTCTTTAAATTACATAATAAATCAAAAAAAAACAATCTCCACAGCCTGAAGCGGTTCTCTGTCGCGGCCTGCGGCCTCCTGGCATCCCGACCTAATCCCCAAAATCGCCCATGAAGGGGGCCTTTATCCGGCACACCACCCCCTGAAGGGGGAGTCTTTAACGGCACCCCCGGAGGGGGGATCTTTAATCGGCGCCAACCCCCCCGTCGGGGGGACCTTGCTTCGGAAAATCCCCTAAAGGGGGGTCTTTCACGACGCCCCCCCCGACAGGTAGGGCTGTTGACGAACGAGCTTGAACGAGCTTGAACAAGGAGCTTGGTTTTGTTCATGAACAAAAACCACGGTCAAGCTATGTTCGTTTACTAACCGAGCTCTAAAAACATGTTCAAGCTAGTTTGTTAAGCTTACCGAACGAACGTAAATGAGCGTAAATGAACATTTACCGAACTTGTTCACGGGTAGTTAATCGAACTGTAACGGCCCGTATTTTTTCAATACATTTAAATACGTATTTAACGTATTTTTTGTTTTTAAAAGTATTTTTATAGTGATTGATCAGAAGTTTTATATCCAAAATGATTTCAAAAATGTCTTCTTAAAATATTTTAAAGTATCAAACTAGTTATGGTGTATTTCAGTTAGTTTGGTTTCCATCAAATACCTCTAAACAATTTTGATAAAAATTCATTTTCAATTATTACTGTTTTGGCTTAATGAATTGATTTTTTATATAAATATCATCAAAATATTTTCAAACTTTTACAGTATAATGCTATGACCATTTAGGGCTCTTCATTTTAATTTTGTAATTTTCTGATATCAAATTGACCTAGAACCTGCAAACCCGCTTTCTAAATGTTTTGGCCAAAAACTAGTATCTCCGTAGCTCAAACCCCAAAATGGATTTCGTACTCGCGATCCTCGCAACGATACGATCCCGTGGGTATGTTTTCGTAATTTTTTGAAGTCGTATGCGAAAACGGGGTTGTATTACTCCGTTTTCACTAATTACAATCACTAATTACATTTTTACATTCACTAATTAACTTTTTTTTACCTAATTACTTCTACCCTAAACCCCCAACCACTCCCTTAACCAGCCTTCCCTAGCTGGTGAGATCCAAATTATTTGGATCTCATCCATCCCTTTTAAGTTTTGTGTCCCCCCACTAATTACAACTTTGCCATTCTCTAATCTCTATTTAAACCCACCTCCCTTTGTATTAACACACACATCACACACACACACAATATATATATATATATATATATATATATATATATATATATATATATATATATATATATATATATATATATATATATATATATATATATGAGGGAAATGTGCCTAAGAATGACCTCGGGTAGAGATACCTGAGCACACCCCCGCTGTTCGGGGTTTGTGAGTTTTTTTTTTTTGAAAATTTTTTTGCAGTAGGTAGATATACGTGTTATGTAGCTCCCCACAAAATTTCAGGTCGATCCGACACCGTTTGAGCCTCCGTTCATCGATTTCAAAAACGTTGCGCAAAACTGTCCAGAATTTGGACAGTTTTGCGCAACGTTTTTGAAATCGATGAACGGAGGCTCAAACGGTGTCGGATCGAGCTGAAATTTTGTGGGGAGCTACATAACAAGTATATCTACCTACTGCAAAAAAAATTTTCAAAAAAAAATACTCACAAACGCCGAACAGCGGGGGTGTGCTCAGGTATCTCTACCCGAGGTCATTCTTAGGTACATTTTTTGCTATATATATATATATATATATATATATATATATATATATATATATATATATATATATATATATATATATATATAGTGAAAAATGGAGAAGAGCTGACAGCGCTGGAAATTTTTCCAGCGCTATCCGCATTTTGGGCCCCCTAAAAGTATTTTTTTTGAAATTTTTTTTTCAGTAGTTAGATATACTAGTTGGGAAGCTCCCCACAAAATTTCAGCTCGATCCGACACCGTTTGAGCCTCCGTTCATCGATTTCAAAAACGTTACACAAATCTGTCCACAGTTTTGCGTAACGTTTTTGAAATCGATGAACGGAGGATCAAACGGTGTCGGATCGAGCTGAAATTTTGTGGGGAGCTTTCCAACTAGTATATCTAACTACTGCAAAAAAAATTTCAAAAATAAATACTTTTAGGGGGCCCAAAATGCGGACAGCGCTGGAAAAATTTCCAGCGATGTCAGCATTGGCCCATTAACCTCATATATATATATATATATATATATATATATATATATATATACACACACACACACACTAGAAATAACCCGTGCACAGAGTGCACGGAGAATAAAAAACCCACATAGAGGATACGGTGAACGCTCGAAACCAAAAGAATGGCGAAAAAAGTGAGTGTGCGTGGCGGTATCGTCGGGGGGTAAAAGGTGAAAAGCAGGGGGTCCAAACTGCAAAAAACACTTGTGGGGGCTTACTGGGAAAAGGAAAATGGCAATTATGTAAATAGATTAGAGAGGATGGGTTTGTGTGGGCACATGAAAAAGGAATTTCATAAATGTAATTAAGGAAAAAAGCAAGGTCCATTGTTTTGGTTCCACACCAACTCACCATAAAGCACACACATTCCAACACCCACTTCAAGGGGAACCCACATTGCCCATGTGGCAAATCTAAGGCCAATCATCTGTCCCAATAAACTTGTGACCGGGACAAAGGCTCTCTTTTGTATAATAGACTAGTCATAACCCGTGCCCGTGGGCACGGTTCATTTAAGATTTTCCCCCGCGAAAACTTTGTTCCCCAAAAAATTATTTTCACAGCCAAAATTGCGCGGAACAACAAATTATCGTAAAAATATTTAGCGGCACAGGCGCCTTGGTGCGGAACAACATATTCAACGTAGGCGCCTTTGACACGGAACAACAAATTAGCGTAAAAAATCGACGCGGCACCCTTGGCGCGGAACAACAAATTAGCGTAAAAATTTAGCGGGGCGCCTTCGGCGCGGGCAATTATTCTCATCTTTGACACATGGGTCAAAGAGACTGTGGGCCCCGCATTGAGGGAGAGATCATTCGATCTGCAACATTAATTGCAAGTTAATGTTTTTCCCTAAATGCATTAATTGCGTGCACTCTGCTATTCCCAAGAAAATTTCATTCCCCATAAAGTTTCATTTCCCAAGAAACTTTCATTTCCATAGAAATGTTTTTCCCTCCAAAATTTTCCACAAAATCGCATCTCAACCATTCATTACTCAAGATTAAATCCAAGCCGAATTTCTATCAACCTGTTTGTCCTAGTCAGCTTGTCCTAGTCATCCCTAGAATTCAAAAACAGTTGTGTTTTAATATATATATCCCGTTCGAAAAAACCCCCGCCGGCGTAAACACCCCCCACCGCTCTCACACTCTCCCCTGGCAGTCGACCGCAGACCGCAGACCGTCGACCGCCGTCCAGCACCGCCGCCACCCTTGCTCGATGACACCCACCGCTGAGAGACTGCCACCTTCCGAATACTAATTTTATTATTCTGTTCGGATTTGTAATTCCGAACATAAGAATAACAGTAGCATATACGTTCGGATCTCCAAATCCGAACATCTGAATGCATCAGTTCATTGTTTCTTTATTCTTTGTTCTGTTCGGCTGTATGAATTAGAACACAATACCAATTTTATTATTCTGTTCGGATTTGCAATTCCGAACATAAGATTAACAGTAGCATATCCGTTCGAATCTCCAAATCCGAACATCTGAATGTATCAGTTCATCGTTTCTTTGTTTTGTTTAAACGAATGGCCAACACCATTGCAAATGACTCAAGCCACCCTCAAATAACTCAATAAAAAATCGATCTCATTGATACACAAGTGAAGGTATTGGCAGAAAGTAGTTGCCACCTTGAAAGATCAACCAAACATATCTTGATGTTGCATGTCTACTGGGGCATTAATTTCGAACACCCCATTTCAATGTTGATTTAGTTGGAGCAGAAGTTTGTAGATAATATGTAGATTAATATTTTTGATTTGATTGAGTCTTGAATTTTGAATATTGTCTTGTAGGTTGGGAAATCTTAATTGCCAGCTGAGCGGCTATGATTTCATCGATCCAGACAAAGCGTTAGGCTCCACCTCAGATGCAGTAGCAGCTGCTCTTTTCCTACTAGCTGTTCTTTTGCTACTAGCTGTTCTTTGTTTTTGCTTGTTGTTGTGATTGTATATACTTGGAAATGACACCCAAGAGACATGAATTAGCTTCCACGGGTTGAAAGAATGAAGAAAGACTTTGATGACGGCAAACAGTGACATGTTGTACATGAATTAGTTTCAGAGGAATTCATATCACAATCAGCACATGTTGTACTTTCTAAATCAATTGAGATCCCAAATTTGAAGGCTTGCACCTATATCACATAGTTCACACCCAAAGATCATAAATCATAAATCTAGCATGAAAAGCCTGCTGATCATCTGCGTTAGGATTTATATAGATGACAGGTCATCTAAAGGCCAAAAGTGCAAATAGAAGTTTACATATAAGAATATACATATAAGCTTTCTCGAGACCAATTTCTTGCAGTTGCCGGTGCAGCTGAAGCATCAGGTGCAGCAGCCTCCTTGGCCGCTGGTTCAGCCTCCCAGAAGGAGGTTTTCTTCCCCGTCTTAGAAACTGTCTGGAGAACTGCATCTAGTTTCACATTGCCTTTCATTGTTACCTTTTGTTCCTTGATGTCCACATAATGTTTGGAAATACTGTAGTGAATGAAGTAATAAACAAACAATAGATTAAAACAGAAACTCAAAGAAGAATAAGTACAAAAGAGTAGCACTCAGAAAACTAGTGAACAAAAATGACAAACACATAATGAATGAAAATAACCAATGAAAAGAGAATGGCATACATATAGAAATGTGAATGTGTACACTACACTCTTTGAAAGTAAATGGCCATGTACACCCCACCAAAACCAGCAACAACAACAAATGACACTATTCATATCACAAACTTTTTCATGTCAACTAGGATCCATATTAACCAGCAGCAACAATTTAGACTAACCAAGTATTCCTTCAAACAACAATCCGCAGGCATCAGCGTTACACATCACCACAAAACTAGCAATATGCCGTCAAAGAAAAACGTTTATCAAACAACAGCTTCCCTTTCCCCAGAAGTCTTTTCAATTTCATATAATATCAGGCTCGTGAGGGTCACCACGTAGTAAA
Organism: Scilla litardierei; assembly: GCA_030789695.1. Classification (NCBI taxonomy): domain Eukaryota; kingdom Viridiplantae; phylum Streptophyta; class Magnoliopsida; order Asparagales; family Asparagaceae; genus Scilla; species Scilla litardierei. The sequence continues at coordinate 116,647,285 of CM061130.1, forward strand.
CTGACTGTGAGCTTGGTTGACGCTTGCTTTGGTTTGTGCCACATAATGCCAAAGGGGGAGATTGTTAGGGTTGAATTTCTGCTGATATTTGTTGGCATTAGTGGCACTATATCTGGAGAGCTCAGTTTGTGGAATCTGGATTGTTTTTGAGCAGTTTGAGCAAAATGTTGAACAGTATGTTGTAACATTATGTTCAACATTCGGGATCTGGAATAATTGTTCCTATACAGTAACGATGTAATGCAGCGCAGCCAAGCAAGATAAAGCAGTTAATGAGGAAATCTCAGTCGACAATCAAAACCCAAAAACAACCAAGTGTCATTAACCATCCTTCAACAGCTTCAACAATAATCACCTAATCCCGTACTGTAGAAGAAGATCTGATTCTAATCAACAAACTCGATGACATCTTATCTCCAAAAACAATAGTTCAGTCACCAAGAGGTCTTATCTTCAATAGACGCAAATCAAATAGCTGCATGGAAGATTTGCCGAATCTGATCTCAAATGTTGAACAATAAGTTCAACATTTCATATGACATTTTGTACAACATTTCATAAACACTCATTTGATAGTGGATCTTTCATACCTCGGTTGTGGATGATCCTTTCATTCACCTTCGTCAGCAAATTTTATGCATACCTGCATTCAACCGAATATCTGGAGAAGATCTAAACAATAATGCAAGATCTGAAAACATTCATATATAGAATCTTCAACCGCACATATCTTCAACCGCACATACCATTCAGTTATGAAACCAACCAGATTTTGTAACCACTATATCTGGGTAAATAACTTCCTCTTTAATGCTAAATATCCACCAATATTTCTAGGATCACTTCGGGTACGAAATCTCATATTCAAGGAACCACCGAATCTATTTTGGTTAAGAATATTAAAACAAATCTCATGTTGATATTTTGCCCATAGAATAAGGATCTATTTCTGGTAAATAAAACCAATAAATCTCAGCAAATATTTCATCCCATCAATTTAGGAACTAACCAGATTCCCAAATATTCTCAACAAACCTCCATCAATTAAGGAACTAATTCGGGTAAGAAGGAGTATAAAAATCTCACCAATATCTGGAATCAATCAAATCAGGAACCTCCGATATTCTAGGCTACAAATCAGATCTGCGATCACCACGACAGATTTGTAGACCAAAACATCGTTACTGTATAGGAACAATTATTCCAGATCCCGAATGTTGAACATAATGTTGCAACATAATGTTCAACATTTTGCTCAAACTGCTCAAAAACAATCCAGATTCCACAAACTGAGCTCTCCAGATATAGTGCCACTAATGCCAACAAATATCAGCAGAAATTCAACCCTAACACTGACGATCTTGCTCAAGCCCCTTAGCACATTCTCGATCGTCTGATACGATCCTCCTGCTAGAGTTGATTCACCGATGCGAAGTGCCTCATCTACCTAATATCATGAAAAAGATAAAATAGATTATCCATAGTACAGATAAAGATTGAACAATAAATCATGTAAATACTAACCATGTGAACTAAATCTGCATCTCTCTCGCCTGGACGAACTTGTCATTTATTGATGGGTTTTGGACCACAAGATGTAATATACTACGATACCAATCTATATATCATGGGGATGTGTCCCATGCTAAGCGACATCGTGTACCAGTTAGTCGAGCTTGTAGGAGGTGATCTTCCCAACGACTCCAATAAACATCAGGAGAAGGATAAACAACACGATAACTATTAGATGTTGAGCCCCTAATGGCATATGTCGGCTTGATCGGTTCTGGCGGGATTGTTTGAACAATTCTAAACTGTCTGAGAACCATATGTGGATGGTAAGGTTCAATAACATCAAAAGCACAGATGCACCCTGAGTAGAACGTAACATATGGGATAGGAAATAGATCTCTAACATACTTATATGGCTCCCACGTAATCTGAAAAGTATACAAATTTCAAATAAGTCAATAAGAATATAATTGGCATAACGCAAATACATAACATAAAATAAAGACATAAAAATTAATGCTAATTACCCTCTCTTCTCTTACACCATCTAACTTCTCCCGGTTCACTTGGAGAGCATTATCTGGATCCGAGCCTTCTCTTTGAACAACCCAACGAGATGATCGAGGTGCATTGTCTTGATAATTCACATTGGGAGAAAGACAACAGAATGGAAAGTATTCAGAAATCCATGACTGCAAAAAAAATATTTAAATAAGATTAGAAAAATAAAAGATTGTTATGACCATTTAAATTTAAAAATTATACCTGAAGCAAGGTAAGATATCCCGCAATCTGTCTGCAATTCCATCGACTAGCACGTCCAAGCTGACGATATAAGAAAACAAGGCATGCTGCTCCCCCAGAATAGCTACCAACCAATGGAAGATCCATAAGTAAATATAAATATTTAATTGACACTCGAGTGCAAGTCTTATTGGCGAATAATGTACAACCTAAAAGGTACAATAAATATGCCCTTACAGACTTCTCAACACCTACTTTTTAAATATCACTACATTTTCCTTAAGCCACTCCAATCTTACACCCGAACATCTAAAACTGTTCAACTCTTCTCATGCAACCGTACGACTAACTCCTAATGTATGCACAATTAAATCAATATCATCCATCTCATCAACGTTCTCTATGGACACTCCCTTACCTACAACTGTAATGCCTAAAAGAGTAGTTACATCATCCAAAGTGATGGACATCTCACCGAATGGTAAGTGAAACGTATTTGTCTCTGGTTGCCATCTCTCAACAAAAGCAGAAACAAGACCTTTACTGATATAGTTATGAGAACGTGCAGCCAAAGATAACAAGCCTGACTGCTTAACAAGGCCGTCAAAATCAGGACAATTTTTGGGAAGAGGTCATGATGTGACCTTCAAAGCATGGTTTATGCATTTAAGTGTCGGTCACTCCTACATTGTTAAATGGAACTATATTTTAGTCATACGAGATATAAATGCTCAAACATCAAAGAAAGTAATAATTTTTTCATGTAAATTATTTACTTCTCCATTCTATATGTGGTAAGCAACATGAGACCGAAAGCTAGATATGATCTTCACATTCTCGGGGCCGCCTGGAATCGGCCCCCTTATTGTCCTCCACTAAGTCATGAGGCACAGAGCTATCAGCTAAATCATGCTAGTCCTCAGACTCGACGATATGATCCTGCAAATGTTCAAGCATTTGTTCTCGTCGTCGTCGTCTGACTGATCCAGTAGGCCGTACACACACTTGGGCTGATGAAGAATCCATCATCGAAGAAGAATGAGCTTTAGGAGTTCTCAAAGACCTTCTTAACTGTACTTGTATAAATAAATTTTAACTGTCAGAACTTTACACATGAAATGCATCAAAGCACATCGTATCAGTAAAAAGGACACAAAATTCCTTAAGTCAACGAGTCGATAATTAAATGAATCAAACAAATAAATTTCTCTTTCCAATTTTGCCACGAAATTGACCGAATCATATAAATTGGGGAATTTCAGTTAAGTTTAAGAACCTGCATAGCATGCATGACCTCATCATTCTTCGCCAAGTGCCGAGGTTGATGATGTCGAACCTTCTTGTCCCTCAGCTTCCTCAATGGCGATTTCATCTCTAAAATCTCCAAATCCCCTGAAAACTGTTATGAAATCAAAAGAGATGAATTACTTTTTCACGAGATTTGTAAAACATTACCGCACCGTAATAAACTCTAGATTTGCACCTTTTAATTAAGCAACTACAGTCATTCAGTTGTGATTAGGATGGAGACCAAGATAAAAAAGAATGCACCAACTTGTATATTTTCTATCTCAATAGAAAAGCTTTCTCTTGGTCCTCAAAGAAGCAGGAAGTTGTGGCATTGCCCACATGCAAGGCAGAGTACATTACAACATCATCAACTATGTGTGAAGTGATTAGGTTTAGAAATGTCCTAAAGGAGTTTGACCATCCACAAGCAGAGCCTGCGATGGTATATGTAGACATCAAGAGTCATAAAACTTGCCAAGAATCCGGTATGGCATGAGAGAAGCAAGCCAACCGGATTCCATTTTCTTATAGATCATTTCAAGCAGAAGACAACTCTGCTTGAGCACGGTCATACCCAGGATCAAGCCGCAAGAACTTTCAGTAGCCCCTTACTAACAATTACATTTAGAAGATTACATGACAAGCTCAGCATGAATACACATTGGGTTTAAGGGGGAGATTTGTTGGAGTTGTTAAAACAAACCTAAAGTTTTATTAGTTCTTTCATTATGTTGAAATTAAACCGAAGTAACTTACCTGGAGTTTCAAAGGTTAGTAACATTTTTATTCAAATAGATGAATTAAGAAAGCATGTAACCCCTCTTGCCAGAACATATGAAGGGTTCAACATTTTGTTTGTTCTTTCATTATTAGTTCTTTCATTATGTTGAAATTAAACCGAAGTAACTTACCTGGAGTTTCAAAGGTTAGTAACATTTTTATTCAAATAGATGAATTAAGAAAGCATGTAACCCCTCTTGCCAGAACATATGAAGGGTTCAACATTTTGTTTGTAAATCAAGTAAATAAGAAAAAACAAAACAAAACAAAGCCTAGCAAAAAATTTGATTGCAGTGTGGTCCTTGAAAAAAAATTGTTCGGTACCTAGGGGTGTGGAGTTAGCAAACATCCAACAACCCCAATCCTATTCCTATAACAAATATCTATGTTCAAAAGTGAATCCACAAGGAAAAAAAAGATAAACAAGTATAAAGGGGTGATAAACGTTAAATAAAATGACAAACATTAATTAAAGAAGAATAATTCATTACATGTAATTTAACACCTAGAAAGTTACCAAGTCCAAAATGCATCCAGACCATATGCATTTTGCTAGTGCAAATTAACTGAGGCATCATTCCAACAAAAGCACAGAACTTTTGCCACCATCAAACTCTTGATCCTTTCAAGCAACAAAATCACACAATAGTTTGATTTTAGTCCCAGCGAGACCCAAATATTTGCAGCTGTAATAACTCTCATCTATTCTCACTCACCAAGCACCACTTGCACATAAAGTACACTAATAAGGAAGCAAGCATGCCGTATAATACTGAAATTAAATCATTTCATCCATGTCGCAAATCTGTATTGAATCCAACAATGAGAAAAAGGACCGTATCGAATGTTCTACCCCCTGGAAAGCCTGTTCTATTAACGCAATCAGAGGGTTTCGATGGTGCAGCAGAACTTACAGCATCAATCTTACTAGCACATCTTTTAGGCTAAAACTGACAACATCACATCCAACAACCCCAATCCTATTCCTACAGCAAATATCTATGTTCAAAAGTTAAAGAATCCTATTCCTTGCATGTCGATTCTTTTTTCTATTCATTTTTTAGATCATGGTATGAATCATGGTTTCATGGGTAAAGGTTACGAATTAAAGAAGGGGAAAAACCCTAATCTGTACCAAAAAGAAAATGGCAAAAAGAAACTAACCTGATGCTATTTATGGCCGTCGTAGCCCAGAAACGAACGGAAAAACCCTAATCTTCCCTGATCGTCGCCGGTCGTCGCGGCCTGAAGATCGTCGCCGGTCGTCGCGGCCTGAAGAAAGCTGCAGACCCTTTTTTGCGGCCTGAAGAAAGTCGCGGCCTGAATTGAATTGTTGCTTCCACAAATGTGCGTTGGGGGGATTTTCTGTTTTGCGACCTAAAGAGAGCGGTACGATTTTCTATTTGTGGTGTATTCAACCGACTAAACAAATGAAAAGTATGAGTAAAGGGTATAAACGTCAAGATTTGTAGTGTAGATATAATTACTAGAGATGTTAAAAATCAAGGTGTGGTGAATCACGTAGTGTAGTGTATTCATCACATTTTTGTGGTGTGAATAACAGCACTCTTACAAAAATACATCATTATGTTAACGAAAAATTATCTCAGTCTTAATAAACATCATCAATTGTTTTTGTTGGGCAAAACTCCCTCGCTTTACTTTAACATTTTTATAAGTCTCAAAGAACTAACTCAATTTTTAGATACAGTTAATGAAAATATTGCATTTATCTATTAACAATTTAGAGGTATCTTTTTAGGAAAAGCAAATTTATGGTATGTTTCTGTTATTTTAAAAGTTCGATGTAGTATTTTGGAAAACGGTGAAACATAAAGTATTTTTTTAAAGTTAGCCTTTTTAACCTTACATAACCTATGTAATAGTTTGTTTTCCTTTTTCCCCAAAAAAACAAGAAGCGTTAAATATAGAATGTAACGTCCCAAACCCCAGAATACCCGGAAGTTTAAATTTTTTCCTCTAGGTATCCTGAAGGGTGAGGATGATGAGAGAGGAAAAGAGAGGGAAATGAGAAACATAACATGCAGGCCACTGCGCACATGCTGGGATAGTACAAGTGAAGCTCCACTATAGTATCAAAACAACCTCATAAATAACTTAGAACAACAACAACATTATATATGTAACAACTTTCATTTATATACATAGTCCAGGTGCATCACTACATATACACTGCCACTCTCCACCTCCCAAGACAACTATGTCATAATACAAAGCTACAGCTCACACCAAGTACTACCCCTGAAACCCAACTCCAAGTCACCGCCAATCACGCTGCCACTGCTACCTGAAAAATGGGGAGGAGCACGTCAATGCGTGCCCCAGTAGGAAACAACTTGGATTTGGAACACCGTTTTTAACGTTATCAACTACTAGGCAAGACATGAGGAATAAAACATGTAATCTAAATAATATGGCAGAAAGTAATCAGCCAAGTAAGAGATCATACCTGCGGTTCGCTGTCGAGCTACTGCAAGAAAGATGGTTATCATGAATAATAATGCAAGTGTTCACACATACATATTCTAAAAAGGTAATTACAAGTGCCAGAAGTATAACAAGTGTCACAAGCAAAGCAGGTGAAGGGAAAGGGAAGTGCTGATAGCAGAAGAAGTAACATACAAAACTTTTATTTAATAATTTAAGTAGTTGGAAACTTGGGTACACTGTGTGATACCAGGACCTGGACCTCACCCCAAAGATTTGGGGTGGAAACTGCACTCGACGCAGTGGACACGGGCACTGTACGCCGGGCCTCTCACTCTGCCCCATCAAAGGACCTGCCTCACGGGCCTCACCCCAAAGGTTTGGGGTAAATATGGCACACGGTGCAGTGGACACGGGCACTGTACACCGGGCATCTCCTCTTCCTCCCTGGACGGTAGCAAGAGTGAGGCTCTCCACCATATACCTCTCCACACCCAAACCACATCATCACAAACACCAATGCCCCTCCACTCCCTGTAAAGGCAAGTGGGAATAATCATCACATATCATATCATCCTCTCCCCACCTTCATAGTCCAGGCCTCATATCCACAATTTACTCAAATTTCCCCCAAACCCCAGTTTTAGTAGCTCACCCCCTTTTGGAGGGGATTGAGACATTTCCATACATCAATTAAGCATTATAAGTTTCATTATAGGAATCATGATGGCATGGTACATGTTCAGTAACTTCCTTTCATCAACACGGGTCATGCACCTAAGTGCCATGCCCTCATCATCGTCTCATCACATAGCAACCTGGGTCATGCACTCTCGTGACATGCCCTCCATCACATCACATTACACATTCATGTATAATAGTGTAGCCACGCCATCTATGTCCCCAACATCATCAATTTATAACAGGGATCTTTATACGAGAGTATATAATCTCATTTCTCATTTTTCTCAACTTTTGTTTCATTGAAGCATTTTCATGAACACATGGTGAGCGTGACGTACATATCCATGAGCACATTAGCAAATCAATTGGCAAAATATATCATTAGTTTACCTTTCATGTAAAAACAATAATCATGTACTATAGATGGTAGATTAGCAACAATACCCAATTCATAACACCACTTAACCATTTCAGCTTGTAGGAAACGTACATGCAGTCATAAAGGATGTATGATATCACCCAATTATATTCAGCATTTACCAAAACTTCCTAAATAAAAGTTGTAGATCTAGTAGTTCTGGATTCACATATAAATTTTCATGAAAATATATGGAATATATGATTTATGGTGAATTGTTTGGTGAAGCCTGTCAAATCTGTTTTTCAGACAGATTCTGAGGTCTGTAAAGATTGCTAATTTAGGGCATGTTTACGTCAGAATTTCGAAAAATATGCACTGAGATGAAGTTGTAGAAAAGCTTGTTAACTTTTACAACGAGACTAAGAATGCAAAATTCCATGGAGTGTGCAGAGACTGAGATAAGTTTTACTGAACTGTGTCTAGTCTGAATGAAATTCAGACAAGTTGTAAAGATGGAATTTTAACTCCTAATTATTGAATTGAAGCTAAGTCAAATTTTATATGATTTTGGGGTAGAACTTCAATATATACAAGTATATAATTCTTTTGGAAACTTAATTCCAGCCACAATGTCCAGAATTCAAGCAATAACACACCACAGAATTTCAGCTTTTTCAAAAGAGTGATTTTGCATGGAATTTCAAGGGGTAATTCATGAAATTAAATCATGGCACATCAATTTGGCTACCACTACTACATATTAAGTAAATCATGCTATAAACACATGATATCAAGAACAAAGTAATGGGATTTCAAATCCAAGTTAAATCCTATCTCAAAACTTGATTTCCTTCTCTTCTTCTCTCCCTTTCTTCTCTAACTTTTTCCCACTTGCAACCAACTTGGTATTCTTGATTTTAGGAGGGAGTAATTAGGGGTTTGAATTGAAGAAGATGGAGAATAGGGGAAGGGGATGGCCGGTCATAAAGGGGATAGGGAGATGAGAATATAAAAGAAAAGAAAGTTGAAGAAAGAAAGAGAAGATTCCATTAAAAAAATCTCTACCTAGGAGCCTCTCTTAGGATAAGCATGCAACATGTTAAATGACCAAAATACCCTCCCAAAAGTATCCCTCAACTTTCATGTATTTACAAGTTTGCCATTACTTTATGCACACACCTTTTTACTATACACACACACCCCCTCTTTTGTCCAAATGACCATTTTGCCCCCCACTTTTCTAAAAATTACAGGGATGCCATTAACCCCTAATCCCTTTTCACACTAGCATGGCTTCCCCCTACACAACCATGCACACTCGCATGCATTCATGCACCAAACACACATGTTCAATGCATACTTGTTATATTATACACACGACGTCATTCGCACATCTCTCGTATTCACGTCTCGCATTCTCTTCTCTTAGCCACATATTACGGCACAACCCCCATGCACTATGGTATATACATCGATATCCACGTTTATTTCATGCCTACGTATGCATCGTAAGTAGAAATACCCCGTGTATTCAGTAGAATACACGTATAGTTCAAAATAGGGCATGACATAGAATCTAGAATTTGAATTACAGCCTTGTATTAGTATGAACTGGACTGCGTCCCACAACTGATTGAAAGCCCAATAAGAAAAGAAATATACTTTAAGGGTTGCAAGTCAACTAAAACTCGGATCTTCTTAAAAGGTGTTACCGCCACTAGCCCGTCAACCTTGCCCCACCTCGGACGTCAAATTAAGGCTTCTCCAGCCATCTTAATATGCTTGTGTGTGCGTCGTTGAAAAGCATATTGTTACAACATTGGGCCGGCCCCATAAGGGGAGAGGAATACTCTCATCTTAGTAAAGGAGCTCACAAAAGAGAAGTTGTGGCCCATCACGCCCACGAAATCCACGTGGAAGACTACTCACTTGCCCAGTCAAAGCCAGGTTATATTTTGTCTGTTGAGCTTCCGAGCCTTAATGAGATGGTTAAGAATGTGCTTATTAATGGCGGGGTAAATAGACAGTAGTTACGCCTATCTTGCAGGGACAATCATGCTGCCAATACAGCAGTGCAGTTATCCACCAACGACACTGAGATGTCACTTTCACCTATAAGTAGTCTTAACGACGACAGGACTAAGGACCAAGCTCCAGAAATACTAAGTCATATCTAGGTACTCTGACAACTCATTTCATTTCCACTTATACGTACATTTCTTCCTCTAAAGCTTGGTGGGACATCCGCAAGTCGACCTCCCATAAGGTCGGTCTTCACTGCCCCAAGCGTTCTTAAGTCACATACTGACTTAAGCATTAGAGTGGATTTGGGTCGGAACCCATATCTGACCCCCCTGTGATGCAGATAGCTCGGTAGATCAGTCGGAACTACTCATAAGTTGGGTCGGGCGTCGCCTTAGGCCCTCAGTGGATCGGACCCAACCCTCTCTGACCCGCTTTCTAGCCATCGCGGGTCCCCTTCCTTAGCTGACAAAGGTCCACATAACTAGTGACGTTCTCGTCAGCTCCACCTCACCGTTCGACGATTTCAGTTGTAAACGCATATGAAGAATGCATGCTTTCCCTACACAAATATATCTTATAATTAGTCAATAGTATCTTCCTTCAACGCTCCTATTCATGCGTGGCAATCTGTGCAGATGTACAAGGAAAGACGATACACCACAAGAAATGACTTCCTCATTTCAAAAATGTCATGAACATATCCATTAGAAGTCATACGTATTTATGATATGTAATCGGATCTCAAAAGCCAGCTCGCATGACTTCTCTTTTGTTCATATTGATCTTATCTTTTTATAGCTAACAAAATTAATTTGTCTACAGTGGCGGGCTGTTGCCTGTTGGTGAGATGGCAGCTTGAAGTTTCGTGTCTTTTTGGACAACCGTACTTTCGGCGTACTTCCTTGTTCTTCAGTTCCTTCTGTCCGTTTACCCTTTATTTACGTGCTCCCCGCCATATTTTTCCGTTCCGTTTTGTCACGTTACTTTACGTTACGTTTGTACCGTAGCACGGAGAAGGCGGAACGGGAACAGCTCAATGACGTCATTTTATTATGTATAATTATACAGACCCGTTCCGTTGGAATCAAACCCTCATCGATCTCACGTGCGATAGAGAGCGTAGTGCACGGAGTGGCAGCCACGTGTGTCCGGTTGAATGACACGTGTGTGCATGCTTGCATGGGAAAGATAATATTAAACGAGGATATGTCACGTTCGTCGCTGCACACGGTGAGCGAACCCGGAGCTTGAGTATTGGCAAAATGGATGGCTGTATTGCTATAAATCTTAATTTATGGGGGGCTCATTTACAAAAAGCATGACAAATTTTGAATCCTAAAATTGTTGTGTTGTTTTAACATCCTTCCATTAAATCATTCTCATTTTTAATAATAATCGTTTACATCATCGTATTTTGAAAATGGTCCCTCAAAAGGGCTATAATCCGATGTAACTTAAGGTATTTAAGTTAGCATTTTCAGAATTAAGTTACAAATTTAACCAAAAAGATTAATTTGATTTAATTTAGTCTTGTTAAGGCCAAAAATGGCGTTAAAGGTATTGAGGCTGACGTGGACTCTTCCGTCGAGGTGGAACCTTGTCAGCTGATTGCGTGGGACCCTATTTAGTAGAACCGGTGTCGTTTGTGTTAGGAATTAGTAGCTGACAATCAATCGACCCTTTGAGCGGGTCAAGTCTTCAACGAATGTCGATAGAGATGCGGCCTGGTTGTTGAGTCACTCCACGAGCTTCATGTATCACAGATGAACGTTAGGGGGGTCGGATCTGGGTCCCGAACCAAATCCTCTCCGATGCTTAAGTTGGTATGGGAACTTAAGAGGGAGAGAGCTCGGAGCTGTCGAGATCGACCCACGGAGCTTCGTCTCGAGTCAAGCGTCGCGAGCGATTTGGAAGAAGAAAATATTGAGTGGAATATAGAATGTCAGAGTGTCGAATCTCGTACATCCTTTGTTCTGTTCATCTTCAAGGTATTTATAGACCCCCGAGGCCTCTTTAGTGACGTTGGGAGGATAATAGTCACTACTTATGGTGCCACGATCCTCCCACCTTAATTGGGGGTAACCGTCGCCCACGTCCCCGCTATTTATGAGCTTCCTTCAATTCCACATTCGATGGATGGAAGTGCAACGAGCGAATATCACATGGGCACAAGGGCGACTGGCACAAGGGCGAATGTGTAACGGCCTGGTTTTCATATTGCACGTATTTCCGTAACAGCTTTTCAAACGGTTTCAAAAATGAGTAAATGATTTTTTTTCTATTTTTTTCATCGCTCAAACTTAGAATGGACTTTGTATTCATGATTCTGGCGACGATACGGACCAGTGGTACTATTTTCGTAATTTTTCGGATACGTTTAATATCAGGGGCAAACTTGTAGTTTCATATTTCTAATTATTTTTACTAATTACATTTTTATCTTAACTTAATTATCTATTTCATTAACCTTAGTTAACTTTACCTTAACCTACCAACTGTCGGCAGCACATGCAAAAAACCCTTTCACGTTTAAAACTTTGCAAAGCAGGTTCATTCCCCCTTAACCTCATTTAATACTATAATTAATGATGTTTAATATTATACTAATATAGTTTCACTATTTAATCCCCTTCTCTTCGTAGCAAACCTAGGCACACAACTCAGCAAACCCAGTCCTCCCTTCGACTCACTCACTCACTTCTTCTCCGACCCCAACCCATGCCAACCACTACCGGCGCCCCCACTTAATCGCCCTCATTGGCGCCTCCCTCCTCCTTCATTCAAACAAGCTTCAACGACCCAATCGAAGACCCCAACCCCAGCTCCTTCCTTCTCCACTCGTTGACGACCCAAGCTCGAGCCCCCCACCGCCTGCGGCTTGCCCCTCCGCCTCCTCGCTCGACGCCACACCCTTATCCATCCATCGCCGCCTCCACATCCACTCGGAGCCCCCCTACGTCGACAAACCCATCAACGACTAGCTCTGACTGCTCCCCGCCACAGTTCTATACCCTGTTGCCCTATTTTTCGCCACACCGCCCTGCCATGGCCACCCCGCTGCTCCACCACGCCGCTGGTGCTTCTCCTGTCGTCGTTGAAGGAAGCGCCACCCCCAGCGCCACCTATGAACACCGTCGACCCTCCTCCAAGATGCATCCTCTCCCCTTACCGCCGCATGCCTCCACCACCACCACCACACCCCACCAACTCCGACAACCCCCGCATGAACCCCCTCGAGCACCCCTCACAACCGCTCGTCGTTACCAACCTTCGCTCCGCCGCCCTCCCTCCTCCACTGCCTCCATCAGTGCCGCAACGCCCCTCGCCTGACACTGCCCTCTGCCACCGCATCCCCGACGTCGCCGCTATCGCCCACCGCCCGCACCGAGGAGCCCCGCGCCCCTCCTCCACGCCGTCGTCAACGAAGGCACCCCCCTCCGGTGCTGCATGCAAGAAGAGAGACGGAACGAGTTTTAAATGTACGTATAAAAATAGGTATATACTTATTACAATACGTGTGTATATATATAATGGAAAATTAGTTTAAAATTGATATTAAATTCTACAAGTCTAAAAAAATACATGGTAAGGCCCAGAAAATCCAAAATGACGAAACAGACCCGTTGGCGCTGGTTTCATCGCCAAAAGGCAAGTACATCTCCCACAATGATTTTTCAAATTCAAAACTCAATAAAGCTAATTTCGCTTTAAAATTCATATCACGAGAATGTCACGTACACTTACGTACGAGAAAATTATATGTTGTAGTACTAAACGAGACGCTCGTTTTGACAACCTATTTGAAGTTTTTCGATGAATTTTTTCGTTGTCGTCACCGTCAGTTCGGCTGCCCCTTCGCGTCCTCTGGTTTTGCCGACCACAGCGAGCCGGACTCCAACTGTGAGCTGGCCCTACGGTTGCACGCCGTTCGATCTGGAGAAGCCGGCCCCTCCTAGCTGTGAAGCGGCGCTCGCGACCTTCAAGTCGCGGAAGGAGGAGCTCCTTGCCCTCTCTCCGGAGAATTTCATCGCGATGCGCTACCCGGTGGGCACCCATGAGTCAGTCTTCGACGAGGCCAGGGTAGCGGCGCACCTGGCAGAGAATAGCACTCTGCCGAGGGACCGAGAGTCCCTGATTAATGTGGATGCCGAACGCCTTTACGGTACAGCCATCTGGCACGGGATGCAGGTTTGTCACCCCCTTTATTCGCCTCGCTGATCTTTGTCTTTGTTATTTGTGCTTACTCTTTTGATTCTATCTGTCACGCCCCGATCCCAAGAATACCCAGAACTTTTAAATTTTTTTCTTTTTTTCAAGTATCCTGAAGAGTGAGGGTGATATGAGGGGAAAAGAGAGGGAGAGGAGAAACAGAACATGCAGGCCACTGCGCACATGCTGGGATAGTACAAGTGAAGTTCCACTATAATATCAAAACATCCTCATAAATAACATAGAACAACAACAACATTATATATATAACAATTTGCATTTATATACATAGTCCAGGTGCATCATGATCGCTCCGGGACGTACACCCAAAGAACGGTTGTAGTTTTACCGCAAGCGCACGGTATAGCGGCGAGCGGGTATCGAACACAGGGAGGACGAATGACCGTGCTTGCTCCTAATCAACCTGGCTATTCAAGAATAAAGAGAGTTGCCTTGGGCGATCCTGTCACAATCGTCAGACAAATGTGCGAAATATCAAATCAAATAAAGAACGTCTAGGGAACGGGGAATCCCCGCTACTCACCGTGTTTCATAAATGTGGTTCGTCGGTATCAAAATTGCTAGAATGAGAATCTGGATGAACTAGTTGCAACTAAATGTGGAACCAAGCTCACGCTCTCGCGCTGTTGCCGGTCTATAGCTATCCCAGGGTCGGGTCCAATCTCTTGCAAACCCTAGCCTAGGAAAGCTAGCATTAGGATCAACATCATCGTCCAATTGCGCACCGAGCCCAATCTCTTGCAAACTCGGTCCACAATCTAAATTAGGATAGTTCCTACCCGTCCAATCTCTTGCAAACGGGTATCGACACAGAATTGCAACCGGAGATCCTGGTATCGGTCCAATCTCTTGCAAACTGATACTTCGAAAATCCGACTCCAACCCAATTCGGATTTCTAGGGCTTCCTATCAAATTGGGATCCAATCTCTTGCAAATCCCAATTGATATGAATACCTAGCTATCCGTAGTAATTCGATCCCAATCTAATCCCTAATTATTGATTCTAGCACAATTTCTACCAATTTATCACAAATACGAAATTGGGCTTGTAGGGTTCATCCCCACGCCCCAAGACGTGGAGACTACTCACAAATCATAGCAATAGCACAAAAATAATCAATGAAATAGACAATGGAATTCATCACAACAATGATATAAACAATAAAAATAGAGTTTTTGGGGAAGAGAGATGCAAACCAAAGTAGTTCTTCAATTAATCCAACAAAAATCCAAGTTTTTTCTCTTCTCCAATCACAAAATAATAAAGCTAAAAAGTAATCTCAAAAAGCTGCAAAAAATCTAAGAGATGCCTCCTTAAAACTAGGGTAAAAACTGGGCTTAAATAGCCCCAAAAATCGTCCAAAAATCCTGACCAAAACGCCCCTGCACAACCTGTTTTCCGCAAATTTCGCTACAGGCAGCGCATCGCACTCGGCCGAGTGACAAAAGTCGCTCGGCCGAGTGAAAACCCTGTCATTTTCCAGTAAGTCGGGGGCTTCAAGGGCCTTCAGTTCGGAGGCGGCTCGGCCGAGTGAGTTGTCGTCACTCGGCCGATGGCTTCACTGCACTCGGGCGGACGCGGTTTACCACTCGGTCGAGTGGGTCTTCTGAAGCTCAGGTGGCCGAAAAACAGTAACTTCGATCTTTTTGAGGGCCTTCGTCTGGGCGCCACTCGGGCGGACGTGGTATCGTCACTCGGCCGATGTGGTCTCCGTCGCTCGGCCGAGTACACATGGAAAACGTGTCTGAACGGGTCGGCCGAGCAGTGTCTCGCTGGTCGGCCGAGTGGCTCCTCCACTCGGCCGAGTGGGACACAAAAAATGCCCAATCTGATTGTTTTGGCCTCCTCGTCGCTCCTGCGACATCCATTCTTCTTCCGCTCCTCTCCAACAGTAAAATATCCCTCGGGGAGGTCGTCGGTGGCAGTGTAGAGTAAGCGCGTCTCGAGATCACTCCTAATCGTGCCAAATCACCTGAAATGCGACAAAAACAACAAATCGTGAAAAGCATCGCAATATCGTCGATATATCGTGAAAAACGTGATTTGGGCGATCTAAATGGCATGCAAATCCACGGGAAAAAGGTGTAAAATATGGAGTGATCAAAATCCCCCAAGCTTGCCTCTTACTCGTCCTCGAGGAAGATAAGTAAAAGGCGAACCCGGTGGATTCGGAAAACGAAAACGGCGAAAAACGAAAAAAAATGAAAAAACGAAGAAGAATGAAAACCAAATGAAAATAAAGACGAAAGAAAGAAGCGAAGAGGTAGGGTGCTAGATCATTTTCTCAGGACGTGGGTTTCACTTACTCTTATAGCATGCACCGAATGAGAAATACATGTCAAAGAATCTTATTTTGATATCATAGTATAATAGTGCAAATAGAAATAGAAAACCCACGAACATTAATATAATCATGAAGAACGGAATGATTTTAAAATTAACATTGCCTGAATCATTTAAAGCGGTATACAAATCACAGATCACACACTTTTCAATTGAACGCTTTCTATCTGGAGTATAAGAGTATCACACTATAGAATAGAGAGAATGGAAAAGTTTGGATTTCATGAAATGAACGCTAGGCTTAGATTTCTGGATTTCGTGAGGCTAGAAACAATCTCACCGAGTATAGAATATTACTTAGCCTAGGTTGTCGTGCAATGTCAAGTAGTCACTCTCTCACACATCAATGGATCCCCTCCCCCAAGCTTATCTATAAGCGTGGTGGCACAAAAATATTTACATCCCCATTTTCATATAGCTCCAAAAGCAAAGAAAAGAAAGAAGAAAGAAAGAAAGTGAGATGGGATCTTTTATTGAGGACTTTTCCTCTTTTCTCTTCTCTTTTTTTTTCTTTTTTTTTCAATAAGCAATATATACACAATGATCCCAACTCAGAGAGAGATAATGATATACAAGTATGTTTTTCTCTCTTTCATCTATTTATTTATTTTTTTTAGAAATAGGGGATTTGGAGCTAAGAATTAATAGCGGGGGAAATGCCATAAAATAGAATCACTAAGGGGAGATTCACCAATGATTTTTAAAAGTAGAGAAATGATGTTCAAGATTTGTGGAGAAAGAAATATATATAACTCTCGGTTCACTCTATAGGACATGCACGACAACTTCAGCATGGTAATCTAATCTACTCAGTTTCGATCACAAAAAAGCTAACTAATCCAGATATATCATAGCTAACATCATTCAATCATCCCGAAGTGAAGTGTACAATTCATGCATACAGAAGTGATATAGGAAAAGAAATCGGTACTCCAGATATAGGCATTCAATGCGTGAATCTTGGTGTGTTTTCTGTGATAGCATACATATGAATATTCAGGCTCAGTTAATAATAAAACTTCATCCATTTTCATGCGGAGAAAGTGTGGGTTACTATTCTAGATGCAAAGCAAGTCATAGCATATGATATCAGAAATAAAATCTAAGACATGACAAATATAGCATGCATATAGAATAAGCTAACTCCGCGTAGACATCATCACAGAAAATTCATCTCTAGCATGAGATGAAGAAGGAAAGAAATAAAGATAAGAAAAATAAAACTATGCAATGCGGCACACAGAGAAATAAGAAAAACGTGATGCATGGCAAAATGAAAGAAAATAAAGAAAAATGAGTGCAAAAGTAAAAAGAAACGGTGTGAAAAACTAAAAATAAAGGTGGCAAATCGAAAAAGAACGTGAGAACTCACTCCCCCAAGCTAAAGTGCACAGTGTCCTCAATGTGCAAAGTGTGGCACACAGAGAGACAAGTAATGAGAGGGGCAAGTGAGGATGCATGCATGATGGAAAGAAAAAAGAAAATAAATCGAAAAATAAAGAAACGAAAATATGATGCGGATATGATGCATGCACAGATATGAGTGATACGAGTATAAATGGGTCACCAAAAGCTCTCCCTCTCTCCCAAAAAAGATATATAAAGATACGGCAAATGAGAATCACAAAAAAGTGAGGGGAGGGGGGGTGGTCAAAAAGGAATCAGGACCCAGCAGAAACGGGCAACACAACGGCAAAAGGAAACGATGGCATCAAGGGTGCCTAGGAAGGTGGTGCTGCGCCGTCTCCGTCCTGAGGCGGAGGAGGAGGAGGTGGTGGTGTAGGCTGCTGAGCTGGGGTGGGCGTGGAAGTGGAAGCAGGTCTAGTGTGTGTGGCAGTGTGAGTGGGAACCTGCTGGGTGGGTGGTGGTACGCGAGGAAGACGCTCTAAGATCTGTGTCAGGCAGTAGTGGATCTGAGGGATCAGGGCAGAGCGTCCAGCCATCGTAGAGACGGTGGAGGACAGGGTCCTAAGGTCAGCTCTAATACCACTCACCGCCAACTCAAGAGCACGTATGCTCTGCAGTACAGTGTCGGGTGGGGGTGGTGCAGAGGGACGCACCGGTCTAGGCTGCGCGGGGCGGGGCTGGCGTACGCGAGTGGAGTATGTAACGGGCTCAGCAGGGAAGGGGACAAAAGGTGCCGCGCCAGCAAATGTGGGCCTGGCCTCAGTGTGAGGCCGGGGCACCGGCTGGTGAGAAGTAGAGGCAGCGGCAGCAAAGGAAGCGTGCAAAAGAGGCAACGAGGTGGCAAGAGAGGTCAGTGGCCCAGAAGTGTGGACAGACGCCACGACGCTCTCGGAGAATACGGCGGCTGTGGAGACAGAGGAATCTACCGCTGGGGCGGAACTGTGTGGAACAAAAGGCGCAATCCCAGCGGAGATCATGCTAGCCATGGTCTCCACGACCGCGGCAAACGAGGGCGCTCCACTCTCGACAAAGGTCGGCGGGCGCTCGGGGAGTGCGGAGCAAAGAGGCTCCACGGACAGAGGGCCAGAGGTGGCAGCGGGGGTGGTGGGGACAGCCTCGGAAGTGGTGACAGTGGTGGAAGTGGGCTCAGCAAAAGTGCTCTCGACACTGACAGAGGTGGGGACAGAAGTGTCAGGAGCAGAGGAAACGTCAGGAACAGGCTGAGGGGCCACAGGGTCGACGGGGTCGGCAGCAGGCTCGGCAGGGTGCACAGCAGGGTCTGCGGGAGCGGCCTGGGCAGCGTGGGCAGCGTGGGCCTGCTCGGCCTCCTCGGCCTCGAGCACGTACGCAGCGGGGATGATGACATCCATCGCTGGGAGCCAGTCAACGTGGGCCGGTGCAATCTGGGTCCGAGCTGGGCTCGGGAGAATCATGTAGTCGGCACCGAAAGGGCCGTGCAACCAGACCCAATGACGCTCACCATGCGGACGCAGCATCTTCATCCGGG
This sequence comes from Scilla litardierei, assembly GCA_030789695.1. NCBI lineage: Eukaryota > Viridiplantae > Streptophyta > Magnoliopsida > Asparagales > Asparagaceae > Scilla > Scilla litardierei. The sequence continues at coordinate 116,666,618 of CM061130.1, forward strand.
CCATGACGTCTATCGACAAGGAAGTGGGGCCCGGAACGCGTCGCAGGTCGTCAGGCAGGTCCTCGCCGGTCATCATGGTAAGCAGGGTGATCAGACCGCCGCAGCATATCGGTGAGCGAGCGCCCACCGACACAATGATACGGTCTAAAAACCAAGCCGCAATGTCGATCACGACGGCGGGGACAAGCTCATCTCCATCCCTAGATAGAGCTCTGGGACGTGTCATCGCGTAGAGCATGTAAAGCTCTGGCGTAGACATCGTGCCCGGCTCATATCTGGCCAAAAAGGTGGTCGCCATGAGGCGCTAGGCAATACGTAGGCAGGGGTGGACAATGGCCGAGGCCTTGGCCCTACTAGGGTCAAAGGCGGCGTGGTGGCCTGTGATCCGGGCCCAGAAGGCACCGGCGTCAAAAGAAGGTGGGGGGATGTGGGTAGGGCCGTAACCGCGATCGGCTCCGGGGACTGCGGGCCATGAGAAGAACGCTCTCATCATATCGAGAGTGACCTGGCACTCTCGATCCATGAACCTAAATGAGCATCCCTCATCGGTCCGGGCGATCGAACTCAAAACCTCAAGTGTCGGGCGGGTAAAAGTATCCGCCGACACCTGGAAAAAATCTCGCCAGCCCACGTTGTCGTACAACGTGAGCATCCCCTCAAGTACCCCCAGGCGTCCTAGGTCAGCGAGGTGTGCAAACCTGGAGGGTACGATCGAGCGCTGGGAGATACGCTCGAAGACGGCGCGGTGTGCGTCGTCTCAGAACGTAATCCCGAGCGGCCCGACCAGTGGAGCCGGTGGTGGTGGCTGTGGATCGGCAGGGAGAGGCTGTGCGGGCTGTGGGTGCACTGCAGGCTGTGCGGGGTGTGTGGGGCCTGCAGGCTGTGCTGGATGTGCGGGGTGTGTGGGGGACAGTGGAGGAGAAAAGTCCTCCAACTCGTGGGAGGGGCCGGCATCATCCGACCGCTTCCGCTTGGCGGAAGCTCTCTTCGACCGCGGCCGTGTCCGGGGCGGCATATCGGCCCCGAGCGCGTGCCGAAAAGTGAAAAGTGCGGTGTGTGCACAAAGAGTGGAAAGATTTTACCCAAACACGCCGCGAGTGCTAAGCAGTGGAAGCGTGCAAAGTCCGCGCCTCCACGAAGTCCTGAGCAGCCCGTAGAAACTCCCCTGAGCTCCCCTAAGCTCCAAAAAGCAACCTGCGCATGGGAAAGCGATATCAGCGAGTAATAATCAAAATGTATGGAGCAATAGGGGTATAACAGATAGATATGGGAATTGATTCGGGTTAGGGGTTCGATTAATACGCGGATCCTCAAAAACTACGCAAAAATAGAAGAAAATGGTGAAAATAAGCGAACCGGAGGTGATCGGAGACGGGGTTGCCGGCGGCGACTCGGGCGGGGCGCGGCGACGGTCGGCCGGCGGTGGCAGGCCGAGCGGCGGCGCGCGCGGGCTTGGTCGGGCGAGTGGGGGTGAGAACGAGCGGTATCGGGCGAGGGGAATCCGAGGGGTCGGGAGATTTGGGAATTTTGCGGTTTCGAAAAACGCGCCCCCCCTCGGTCCTTATATAATAGAAGTTACGACTCGGCCTAGTGACGTGGTCACTCGGTCGAGCGAGGCAATAGAAATTTTCTCCCCGATATCGCATCGGCCGAGTGGCTTTGCCAGCCTCGGCCGAGTGGAGTAAGTCCATTCGGCCGAGTGACTTAAGCTACTCGGCATGACTCGCCCAAGGAGGGTATCCGTTTCACTCGGCCGAGTGAATATATATACTCGGCCGAGTAGCAGTTATAATGAAATGAGGAAAATAGACAGAGAGTTGGGTACAGCAGACTTCCCTCGTTCGTGAGCGGCTCGGCCGGACGAACTTCTGTACTCGGCCGAGTGACTAGTATACTCGGCCGAGTGAGCCTTGTATTCTGCTGTTTGTCTTCGTTTAGGCTCTAAACTCCGTCTTTCTTCCTCCAGTCGATTTCATGCTCCTCCTAAGCGTCGAACGCCTTCTTGGGGCGCTCCTCATCGTCTCGTTCATCCTCCTCATGATGATCTACCTATCTCCTCTCCTGTCAAGAAAAATAGGACCCGTTATCACAAAATTTTTGGTCGGATGACTCAAAACACTAAAAATCTCTAAAACGAAAATAAAGAAAAAAGTAAAAATAAAGCAAAAACCGTCGGGTTGCCTCCCGACAAGCGCTCGTTTTAGGTCGTGAGCTCGACCCCCTATAATTTTCAATCAATGCGGGATGTTTGGTGCATATGAGATGCACTCGTCAAACTTGCCGGGGAGCGCGCTTGGATTTGGACGTGGCGGCGTAGCGTGCTCCCTCGGAGGTCTCTTGTCTCGAATAGTGTTGGGGGGAGGCTCCCCCAAGCTAGCATTTGCCCCGGTCAACGGCTTAACCGGCGATGCCGATTTCCGTACCGGCGGGGCTTTCTTTGGAGACTTTGATTTCGAGAGCTTGCAGAGCTCTCGAATCCTTGCGACATCAGCGTCGCCTTCATCTTCATCAGCGGAGAAGTCGGGGGAATCATCATTATTGTCTTCATGGCCTAAATCCGGGCCTTCTTCAAATTCTTCATCAAAAAGGGCGCCAATTGAGTGAGGAATCGTCTCCTCTATCACCTCATCGAGGAGGTCCATATAATCGAGCTCCTCATGGTAAGGCATGTGCTTCATTGCCTTGGGAATGTGGAGCTCCACCTCGATGTTTCCGACGTTTAAGGTTAAGGTACCTTCGCGCACATCGACGATAACTCCGGCGGTGGCGAGGAATGGGCGTCCAAGTATCAATGAGGTGTCTCCCTCTTCCTTAACGTCCATGATGACGAAGTCACATGGCAAGCATATTCCACCCGGGACTTGAAGTGGGATGTCTTCGGCAATCCCCACCGGCCTTGTTATCCGACCATCGGCTAATTGAATGCGCATGTCGGTGGGTTTCAACTTTGTCCCGGTGTTAAGCTTTAAGAACATGGAGAGGGGCATGAGACTCACACTAGCCCCAAGATCGACCAACGCCTTTTGGAGAGGCACGCCGCCCAAAGTGCAAGGAATCCGAAAACTCCCCGGATCTTTAAATTTTGCCGGCTCCTTTTCTCTCTTGGTGAACCAAGAGCCCTCCTCGGCTAGCATGATCTTCTCCTTCCTCTTTCTCCCCGAAATCAAGTCCTTCAAGAATTTGGCATATGTGGGGATCTCCGCAATGGCGTCGAGGAAGGGGATATTGAGGCTAACTCCTCTTAGATACTCGAGGAATTTCGCTAGCCTTTTCTCCATTTTCGCTTTCGCTAGTCTTTGGGGGAATGGGACCGGTGGCATGAAGCGCCTCTCCTCAATTAATCGCTCCGCCCTAGTTTTCTCCTTGTCTTGCGGCTCCTTCTCCTTTTCAATGTCAACTATCGGCTCAATTGGCTCCGAGCTTTCCTCCACGGGCTCCTCAATAGGAATCATGGCGGGGGTGGTGTCCTTCCCGCCTCTAGTAGTAACGGCAACTACGTCATTGATGTGGCCCGTGTTGCCCCGTGGGTTTTGCTCCGGTTGCGCGGCAATCTTTGAGTGTTCCGATTGAGCAACACCAATTGCTTCGATATTTGAGCCACTACGGTATTAAGAGATTCTTGCCCCGCCTTCAAAGTAGCATTCACCTTGTTTTGCTCGACCATGAACGCCTCCACTCTAGTTTCGAAATCGGATCGTTGTGGAGTTTGCGGAGGGTTCTGATTTTGATTCCTCCACCCTTGGTTGAATCCGGGAGGCCTATAAGGTGGAACTTGTTGCTTTGGTTGGAAGTTTTGTTGCGGAGGCCCCCTCGGCGGATAGTATTGTTGTTGGGGTGGTGGTGGTCGAGCTTGATTAGGCGGTTGTTGTGGCGGGTTCAAAGCTCCTTCATTGTTGGCGTAGGAGAATCCCGGATGATTTCTTGCGGCCGGATTGGACCAATACCCTTGGTTCCCCGCAACATATTGTACTTGCTCCAAGGACCCTTCTCCTTGCTCTCCTCCCGAGTACATGACTTGAGATTGGTCTTGCCAATCACACATTTGGTCGGTCGGTGCGGAGGTGGATGGGCTTCCTTGGGGCTCCGTGATGAATTTCTCCAATCTCTCCACCACCTTGTGGAGAGAATCGAATTTGCTCGTGAGCTCCGCTACGGCCTTTGCCTCGTAGATGCTAGTTGGCTTTAAGGAGGACGTGGAGTGTCCTCGCTCATCGCCCCATTGTTGGTTATTTGAGGCCATCTCCTCAATTAGGGCCGTAGCTTCCTCGGGAGTCTTTGACAAGATTGCACTATTCGCCGCGGCATCAATAATTTGCTTGGTCCCCGGTTGGAGACCGTTGTGGAAGCTATGAACTAGCTCCCAATCCTCTATACTGTGGTGCGGGCATTGGTGCTGCAAATCCTTAAATCGCTCCCAAGCTTCATAGAGCGTCTCATGTGGTCCTTGCTTGAAGGACATGAGAGCGCTCCGGATCTTCACCGTCTTGGATGGTGGATAGAATTTGTCAATGAATGCATCCGCCAACCCGTCCCAAGAGGTGAAAACTCCGTCAGCTTGCGTCCTCAGCCAATAGAGTGCTTTGTCCTTTAGCGTGAAGGGGAAGAGGCGCAGTCTGATGGCATCGATGGGGACCCCCGGCATTTGGAAAGTGGCGCACTTCGACAAGAATGATTGGATGTGGTAGTGGGGGTTCTCATGAGCGTTCCCATGAAATGGGTCTTGTTGCATCAAAACCACCAATCCCGTCTTTAGCTCGAAGTTCTTGTCAGCCGCCAACTCCGGCACGGCAATGGATGACGTAGTAGAAGAGGTCTTAGGCCGAAGCCTATCGCGAATAGAAATTATTCTCGCCATCCTCGCCACCAATTCTTCGGGAGTTTCCGGGTTGGTCATAAACCGCCCTTCCGGATATTGTCTCCTTTCCGCTCTAAGTCTCCGCGCGGTACGTTCGATCTCGGGATCGAATAATAAGGCTTCGGGGTCCGCCGTAGATCTCGTGTACATGCACAGGGAAAACAGAGTTTCAAAGAGATGATTAGTACCGTGGAAGGGTTAGGTAAGAATAGTAGGGGAAATAATAATGGTAATAAAAAAAATAAAAATAAAAGAAAGAAATAGCTAGGGTGAAAAAGAATCAAACGCAATCGCTTCCCCGGCAACGACGCCAAAAACTTGATCGCTCCGGGACGTACACCCAAAGAACGGTTGTAGTTTTACCACAAGCGCACGGTATAGCGGCGAGCGGGTATCGAACACAGGGAGGACGAATGACCGTGCTTGCTCCTAATCAACCTGGCTATTCAAGAATAAAGAGAGTTGCCTTGGGCGATCCTGTCACAATCGTCAGACAAATGTGCGAAATATCAAATCAAATAAAGAACGTCTAGGGAACGGGGAATCCCCGCTACTCACCGTGTTTCATAAATGTGGTTCGTCGGTATCAAAATTGCTAGAATGAGAATCTGGATGAACTAGTTGCAACTAAATGTGGAACCAAGCTCACGCTCTCGCGCTGTTGCCGGTCTATAGCTATCCCAGGGTCGGGTCCAATCTCTTGCAAACCCTAGCCTAGGAAAGCTAGCATTAGGATCAACATCATCGTCCAATTGCGCACCGAGCCCAATCTCTTGCAAACTCGGTCCACAATCTAAATTAGGATAGTTCCTACCCGTCCAATCTCTTGCAAACGGGTATCGGCACGGAATTGCAACCGGAGATCCTGGTATCGGTCCAATCTCTTACAAACCGATACTTCGAAAATCCGACTCCAACCCAATTCGGATTTCTAGGGCTTCCTATCAAATTGGGATCCAATCTCTTGCAAATCCCAATTGATATGAATACCTAGCTATCCGTAGTAATTCGATCCCAATCTAATCCCTAATTATTGATTCTAGCACAATTTCTACCAATTTATCACAAATACGAAATTGGGCTTGTAGGGTTCATCCCCACGCCCCAAGACGTGGAGACTACTCACAAATCATAGCAATAGCACAAAAATAATCAATGAAATAGACAATGGAATTCATCACAACAATGATATAAACAATAAAAATAGAGTTTTTGGGGAAGAGAGATGCAAACCAAAGTAGTTCTTCAATTAATCCAACAAAAATCCAAGTTTTTCTCTTCTCCAATCACAAAATAATAAAGCTAAAAAGTAATCTCAAAAAGCTGCAAAAAATCTAAGAGATGCCTCCTTAAAACTAGGGTAAAAACTGGGCTTAAATAGCCCCAAAAATCGTCCAAAAATCCTGACCAAAACGCCCCTGCACAGCCTGTTTTCCGCAAATTTCGCTACAGGCAGCGCATCGCACTCGGCCGAGTGACAAAAGTCGCTCGGCCGAGTGAAAACCCTGTCATTTTCCAGTAAGTCGGGGGCTTCAAGGGCCTTCAGTTCGGAGGCGGCTCGGCCGAGTGAGTTGTCGTCACTCGGCCGATGGCTTCACTGCACTCGGGCGGACACGGTTTACCACTCGGCCGAGTGGGTCTTCTGAAGCTCAGGTGGCCGAAAAACAGTAACTTCGATCTTTTTGAGGGCCTTCGTCTGGGCGCCACTCGGGCGGACGTGGTATCGTCACTCGGCCGATGTGGTCTCCGTCGCTCGGCCGAGTACACATGGAAAACGTGTCTGAACGGGTCGGCCGAGCAGTGTCTCGCTGGTCGGCCGAGTGGCTCCTCCACTCGGCCGAGTGGGACACAAAAAATGCCCAATCTGATTGTTTTGGCCTCCTCGTCGCTCCTGCGACATCCATTCTTCTTCCGCTCCTCTCCAACAGTAAAATATCCCTCGGGGAGGTCGTCGGTGGCAGTGTAGAGTAAGCGCGTCTCGAGATCACTCCTAATCGCGCCAAATCACCTGAAATGCGACAAAAACAACAAATCGTGAAAAGCATCGCAATATCGTCGATATATCGTGAAAAACGTGATTTGGGCGATCTAAATGGCATGCAAATCCACGGGAAAAAGGTGTAAAATATGGAGTGATCACATCACTACATATACATCGCTAACCCCATCACAATACAAAGCTACAACTCACACCAAGAGCTACCCCTGAAACCTAACTCTAAGTCACCACCAATCAAGCTACCACTGCTACCTGAAAAATGGGGGGAAACACGTCAATGCGTGCCCCAGTAGGAAACAACTTGGATTTGAAACATTACTTTAATGTTATCGGCCACAAGGCAAGGCAAGATAAATGAGATGTGTAAACTAAAAAAATGTCGCGGAAAGTAAACAGCTAAGTAAGGGAGCATACCTGCAGTTTGATGTCGAGCTACTGCAAGAAAGAGGTTAGCACGAATAATAATACAAGTGTTCAAGCAAACATCATCTAATAAGATAAGTACAAGTACCAGAGGTATAACACAGTGTCACAAGCAAAGCAGGTAAAAGGGAAAGGGGAAGTGCTGCCAGCAGAAGAAGTAACAAAAAGAACACATATCTATTAATTCATTTAGTTGGAAACTTGGGTAAAATATGGGATACAAGGACCTTGGCCTCACCCCAAAGATTTGGGATGTAAACTGCACTCGACGCAGTGGACACGGGCACTGTACGCCGGGCCTCTCACCCTGCCCCGTCAAGGGACCTGCCTCATGGGCCCACCCCAAAGGTTTGGGATAAGTATGGCATACGGTGCAATGGACACGAGCACTGTACACCGGGCATCTCTGACTCCTCTCTGGACGGTATCAAGAGTGAGGCTCTCCACCATATACCTCTCCATACCCAAACCACATCATCACAACCCCTCCACTCCCTGTAAAGTCGAGTGGGAATAATCATCACATATCACATCATCGCATCCCCACCTTCATAGTCTAAGCCTCATATCCATTATTTACGCAAATTTCCCCCAAACCCCAGTTTTAGTAGCTCACCCCCTTTAGAGGGGACTGAGACATTCTAAATCATCAAATAAACACTATAAATCATATTATAAGAATCATGATGTCATGGCTTCACAGTGTTAACATTCCTCATTTATATCAATCTGGGTCATGCACCTAAGTGTCATGCCCTCCATCATAGCCACATCACATATCAACATGAGTCATACACCAAAGTGCCATGTCCGCCATCACCACTCATTAGCCCATCACTTATGAAACCATGCCATACATGTCTCACAACATCACAAATCCATAACATAGTTCATGGGAGCTCATTTTCCCATGTTTCTCAAATTTTATTTCATTGAAGCATTTTCACAAACACGTTGTGAGCGTGACGTATACGTCCATGAGCACATTAGCAAATTTATTAGCAAAGCATATCATTAGTCTACCTTTCATGTAAAAACAATGATCATGTACTATAGAGAGTAGATTAGCAACACTACACAATTCATAACACCACTAAACCATTTCAGCTTGCAGCAAACGTACATGCAGTCATAAAGGATGGTTGATATCACCCAATTATATCCAGAATTTAGCAAAACTTCCTAAATTAAAGTTGTAAATATGGTAGTTATGGATTCACATATAAAAGTTCATGCAAAAATATGAACTATATGATTTATGGTGAATTGGTTGGTGAAGCCTGTCAAATCTGTTTTTCAGACAGATTCTGAAGGCGGTAAAGATTGCTAATTTAGGACATGTTGCAGTCAGAATTTCGAAAAACATGAACTGAGATGGAGTTGTAGAAAAACTTGTTAAATTTACAACAAGACCTAGAATACAAAATTCCATGGAGTGTGTAGAGACTGAGCTAAGTTTTACTGAACGATGTCCAGTCTGAATGAAATTCAGATAAGTTGTAAAGATAGAATTTTTACTCCTAATTATTGAATTGAACATATGTCAAATTTTATATGATTTTGGGGTAGAACTTCAATATCTACAAGTATATAATTTTTTCGAAACTTAATTGGAGCCACAGTGACCAAAAATCAAGCAATAACACACCACAGAATTTCAGGTTTTGCAAGGGAGTGATTATGCTTGGAATTTCAAGGGGTTATTCATGAAAACTGAATCATGGCACATTAATTTGAATACCATTACTTCATATTGGGTAAAACATGATATAAAAAGATGATGGAAAGAAACCCTAAATATATTCCCAAATCCAAGTTGGATTCCTACCTCAAAACTTGATTTTTCTCATCTCCTTCTCTTCCTTTTTTCTCCACCTTCTTCTCTCTTGTAACCCACTTGAGATTCTTGATTTTTGTGAAAGAGAATTAGGGTTTTGGATTGAGGAAGAAGGAAAATAGGAGGAGGGGATGGCCGGCCTTAGGTGGGAGGAAAGGAAGAAAAGAAAATGAAAGAAAAGGAAAAAAATGAAAGATAAAGAAGAAGGAAGATAGTTCCTAGAAAAATCTTCCACTAGAACCTCCTTAGGATAAGCATGCACCTTGTGAAATGACCAAAATATCCTTTCAAAATACCCCTCAACTTTCATGTATTTACAAGTTTACCATTACTTTATGTACACACCTTTTTACTATACACACACCCCCTCTTTTGTCCAAATGACCATTTTGCCCCTCACTTTTCTAAAAATTTACGGGGATACCATTAACCCCTAATCCCTTTTCACACTAGCATGGCTCTCTCTACACCCATCCATGCACATCCATGCATGCATACATGCATCACACACACACGTCTAGTACATACGCGTTATACAATACACACGACGTCATTCACACTTCTCCCGCATTCACATCTCACATTCTCTTCTCTTAGCCACATATTACGACACAACCCCCATGCAATATGATATATACATCGATACCCACAATTATTTCATGCATATGCATGGATCTTAAGTAGAAATACCACATGTATACAGTAGAATACATGTATAATTCAAAATAGGGCACGACAATATCTGCAGGCAATGGCCGCACTGGTGTCCCTCCAGCCACATACGTCGGTGGCGGTCAAGGCCGAGTCTACACTGGCGAGGAAGGTAAGCAAACTGAAGGCGGCCGAGGCGAAGCTGAAGGACGTCGTCGGGAAGCTGACGAAAGTCTGGGGGTATTATCAGAACCAGAAGGACGAGACCGCCAAGCTGGACACGGCCGATGGGGAGCTGGAAGAGGTGTTTGCGATGAGGAGGCACGGAGGGTCGCTGTCGAGAAGCTCCTGGCCTCTGAGAAGGAGGCAATTGCGACAACGATCGCTGAGCTGGAGCAACGGAACGCCGAGCTGGCGAAGGTCGACTTAATCAAGGTCAGGGCTCAGGCCGTCCTCCAGTATCAGACCGACGAGCTCATCCCCGCCCTGACGGCCATGAGGGCGAGGGCTATGGTTACGGTTTGGAGGTCGGCCTCGAGAGGGCCAAGGCGAGGTTGGGGAGGCTCTACCCCAACCTAGAGATTGACTTTGCCTTCCTGTCGGCGGCCTCTGATGATGAAGCAGAGGCTTCCCATGCTGTTGAGGTCGAGGTGGCAGAGATTCCAGCCGGTGGCGACCAGGCAGACTCCCAGTTCCCAGAGGGCGGTGAACAAGGGAGTTGCGGCCGAGTTGAGTCACCGTAGGCTTGGGGGGCGTTGATGTATGGCCGGCCTTGAGGCCGAGCTTGGAGCCTTCCTGTTGTAATCTGTAGTGTAGATATTAAATGAAATGAATTGAAATTTTTGGCTTACTATCGTTGTTGTTTGTTCCTTGTTTGTTCTGCGCCTTGTGCCTTGGTATGTGTATTCCCCCAATAGTCGGCATGGACGAGCTTAGGGCCGAGGAGAGGGAGAATGTTGTAGAGTCGTATTTTTGCTCTGGAGGTCGTAGAGAGGGGGGGTGCAGATGGGCCGAAGCCGACCCCGTGGCCTCTGTTGATGGGTACACTGACCTCGAGGTATTTGATGTAGAGGAATATGCCCTCAGATCATTTGTATTTGATGCAAATGAAAATTTAAGCCTAGATAGGGACTAATTTGCATATGATGCAACAGAGATTAAATGTGTCTTAAATTGTTTAAGACTATATTTAATTAAATAAACGCGTTGAAAAGGTTACCTAGATGACGGGATCGTCTCGCTTTAAACGCAGGTTCAAACCGCGTCAAAAACAGAGTCCAAATGCACAAGTTATAGCCAAAACAAGTCAGCCCAAACTGTTGGGCTGAAACCAGCGAAAATGGAGGCCCACCAAGCCCGAATTTTCTGGTTAGGGTTTTTTGAAACCTGGGATTTTCTTGACGGCTACGTTTCTAAGAGAAGCATGACTTTTGGCTAACTTTGGACAATTGTTTGAAGGGTCAAACGGACTCGGATTGACGAGCCGTTTTTTCCTACGTGTTCACCATTGAACCTTCTTCGATTTGGTAGGTTGTACCAACATTGAAGCTCAACGTTGAGGGAGTTAAAATTCGAGGAAGTTTTCCCTTTGTGAAAGGCAAACTAACTTGATTTAATTAATCCCAAATTAATAGTCCCACCTCGGTTGTGGAGAAAAGGGGAGAGTCAGCCGCCTCTATAAATAGAGGCCCTCCCCCTTCCTCATAACTCATCCCAAGCTCTAGATCTGAGCAGCTCTCGTAAATGTTGGAGCACGCTCGGATCTAGGCTTAAATTAATATTTCTCCTCTCCCTATAAATTTCTGCCTTGCTCCTGAGGGCTCTAGCAAAGCCGCAAAGGAGTTCGGATTCAGATCCGAAATCTAGGCGGAGGTTTCACTCGCGTGAAACTTTCTGGAGCAAGTGGTTGGCTCGGCGACCAGAAGTTGCTGGGATCGGCGCAAGCGGTTGCTGGGATCGTAGCGGCTAATGCGGGAAGGGCAATTGATTGCCTTCGGTAACACTTTTGCTGCAAGGCAAGAGTTACGGGTATGTTGAGTTTTCTCAACCGTAGTTTTAATTAATGTGCATTATTTTAATTGCAGTAGCTACAGTAGTTAATTAGATAGTAGTATCCTCAGGGGTTGGTCTGGACCCAACCCCGGGATAGTAGCATTTTCTTGGCTTGGGTTTTATGCTGATAGGGCTAGTTTATATAAAATGTTTATATAAATTTTTCCTCTTTATTTTCGCTTCAACTGCGTTATTTTGTGTAAGGTTGTCCGGCCTTCGCTATCAAGTAGGACGAAGGACAGACAATGCACTAGTCGAAAGAGAGCCCTTGGACCTCAAAAACCCTTCAGTGGTATCAGAGCCAGGCTACATAGACTATCTATATACTACTTTTATGAAATGCATGTGATTAAAACTTGAAAGTTTTCTATGCATTTTTTCTAACTATGTGATGGTTTTATGCATTAAAACTTGTAGTTAGTCTTGCACTAATTATTTGTTGGTTTTCAAATTTTTCGAAAATTGTTTTGAAAACCAAGATTAGATCTTTTTTAATTATGTGATAATTAATGACTTTATGTTTCTTTTGCTTTTATTTGATAATTGCTAAAATAAAGACTTGTTGGGTTAGCCATTAAAATTCATTTAAATCTCTAATTTGATTAAATTTAAATGACTAGCTTTGGCTATGTTTTAAAATGTTGTTCACAATATTTTAAATAACACATCCTAATGAATGATTAGGATTGTCCCTTGTTTGTTGAAACAATTTTGACGTGATTTATTAAAATCTTATAGTTGATAGGATTCTAATAAAAGTTATGAAACAGATCCTAATAATTTTGAATTATAGGTTATAATTAGTTGATAGGATTAACTAGTTAAATAAATCATAACAACCAGATTAAATCAATATAACACCTTTTTATCATTAGCACTTTCAATGGAGAATGGTATGGTTAGGTAGTTAGGGAAGGTGTTGTGGATCGACTCAGCTTTGCTGGGCGCAAGTGATCCTGCCTGGCCCTAACCCTGGTCATGCACGATTGTACCGCAAAGTTGCAAATAATAAAATGTGTTAGTTTTGGTTATATCTAGTCAATGCGTTATAAATCATATTAAGATTAATTCGTATCCCTCCTTGATTTTGGAGCTTGGTAACTCAAAGAAGACAATTATAGTTGTTGAGTCTCCTCAAGCTATGACATGTTTTTCTTTAAGGAACAAACTCCAACATACATGTGATGTAGTCTAGACTTGACCCAAATCGATACGTCGGGTCTCCTCGAGCATCGATCTAAGTCAAATCTGGACACAAAATCAAGGGTCTGACTAGACCAGTCATTATGATTTGTTGAGTCTCCTCAAGATCATAAGTGACTGGGTAAAAATCGAAAGGAAGTCACATGTGATGTGATTGACTAAGAGTTAGTCTACCAATCATGGAACCAATCAACTTGTTGAGTCTCCTCATGGTTGTGAGGTTCAGGATGATTGGATCCCTCTTTCACTATATTTTAAATATTAAAATTCGTTCATTTCAGAGAATGATCGTAAAATAGTGGGAGACCATAGTTAATTAAAAACCATATTAACTATATTATTTTATCATGAATTACACTAAATTAATTCTATGTCTTTTGCAGCATGAAATCGTATATGAATCTTATCATGAATAATAAATTGACCTAAGGTATTAGTTTTAAGAAACTTAAGAAACGACAAAATAGTTCTTCAAGTCGGTAATGGAGCTAATGTAGCTGCTAAAGCTGTAGGAGACCTAAAGCACACCTTGGCAAACGGTGCCACATTGTTTTTGAAACAATGTTATTATATACCAAATTTCCTATGCAACGTTATTTCCATTTCGGCTTTGGCCAAAGACGGATATAAATTTACCATTGATGAATCTGTTATGAACATTTTCTTTAATGATAAATTGCTGGGATTTGGAACAATGAATAATGGTGTATACACTCTGTCTAATGACGGTGTGTTAAGTGTTAACACACGAAAACGTAAGGAATCTAGTTTTAATGAAACTTTCCTTTGGCATTGTAGACTAGGCCATATCGGAGAAAAAAGACTTAGCAAGTTGCATAAAGAGGGGTCTCTTGACCTCTCGAATTATGAGTCGTTCGACACTTGCGAGTCTTGTCTCAAAGGTAAAATGCCTAAAACTCCCTTTGCGGGTCAAGGGGAAAGAGTTAGTGAACTCTTGGGTCTAGTACATTCTGATGTATGTGGACCAATGTCTACTTTAGCGAAAGGAGGTTATTCATACTTTATTACATTTATTGATGATCACTCTAGGTTCGGACATGTGTTCTTGTTGAAGCACAAGTCTGATACATTTGAGCGATTCAAAGAGTATCGTAACGAAGTTGAAAAACAGACGGGCAAAAGTATTAAAATTCTTCGATCTGATCGAGAAGGAGAATACTTGAGCCATGAATTCCTTGCGCATCTAAAAGAGAATGGGATTATCTCTCAGATCACTCCTCCTTACACACCTCAACATAATGGTGTGTCAGAGAGAAGGAATCGTACCTTGTTAGACATGGTTCGATCAATGATGAGTGACTCTGAGTTACCTATCTCCCTTTGGGGCTATGCCCTAGAAACTGTTACCCATATCCTTAATAGAGTTCCATCTAGATCCGTGCCAATGACACCATATGAGCTATGGAACGGGAAGAAACGAAACCTTAAGCATATTAAGGTATGGGGTTATCATGCGTATGTCAAGAAGCTTAATCCAGATAAACTGGAGGATAGGTCTGTTATGTGTAGATTCATTGGGTATCCTAGTCACTCGACGGGGCACATTTTCTATCACCAGGAACAACAAAAGATTGTTGTGTCCAAACACGCCACCTTTCTTGAAAAGGAATTCCTTGTGAAGGAGTCTAATGACGAGGTAATAGAACTGGATGAAAGTCTAGAGACTGAATCAACACATGAACAGATCGCGGAACCAGTGGGAGAGGCAGAGCCTAATGCTCCTGAAGCAATTATTAGGAAGTCAAATAGGATTCCTCGAGCTCCAGAAAGATACTACGGATGTCTCGTAGATGGAGCTGAGGATAGCATCTTAGTTGAAGATGATCCTATTAGCTTCCAAGAAGCCATTCAGAGTAAAGACTCTGAGAAATGGCTGGATGCAATGAAATCTGAGATGGATTCCATGCACATTAATAAAGTTTGGACTTTAGAGAATGTGCCCAAGGGAAGTGTTCCTATTGGCTGCAAATGGATCTTCAAAAGGAAGATCGGTGCAGATGGAAAAATAGAAACGTACAAGGCTAGACTTGTTGCGAAAGGTTATCGTCAGATTCTAGGTGTAGATTATGACGAAAATTTCTCACCCGTAGCCAAGCACAAATCCATCCGGATCGTACTCGCTATTACTGCCTATCACAACTATGAAATCTGGCAGATGGATGTAAAAACTGCATTTCTAAATGGTGATTTAGAAGAGCATATTTACATGTCTCAGCCGGAAGGTTTCGAAGTCAGTGGGAGCAAAGGGAAAGCGTGTAGACTGCATAGATCCATTTATGGATTGAAGCAGGCATCTAGGAGCTGGAACATCCGATTTGATAATACGGTCAAAGAGTTTGATTTTATTAAAAATGAAGATGATCCATGCGTTTATAAGAAAACCAGTGGAAACAATTTAGTCATCCTCGTACTTTATGTTGATGACATTCTCTTAATAGGCAACAACATACCAATGTTGAAGTCTGTTAAGGATTGGTTATCAACTAACTTCTCCATGAAAGATTTGGGAGAAGCATCCTACATACTAGGTGTGAAGATCTATAGAGATAGATCTAAAAGGATGCTAGGACTCTCCCAATCTAGGTACATTGATACTGTGTTAAAACGGTTTAACATGAAAAACAGTAAAGGTGGGTTTATACCCGCAAATCACGGAATAAGTCTTTCCAAGAAGATGTCTCCAAAGACTGACTTGGAAAGAGAACGCATGAGAAATATTTCATATGCTTCGGCAGTTGGATCGATCATGTATTCCATGATATGTACCAGACCTGATGTCGCTTTTGCACTAGGTGCAGTAAGTCGATATCAGTCTAACTATGGAGAAGAACACTGGAAAGCAGTCAAGACGATTCTCAAGTACTTGCGAAGAACAAGAGATCTAGTTTTGATTTATGGAAGTGAAGAACTCAAGATTGAGGGCTTCACGGATTCCAGCTTTCAGAGTGACGTAGATGACAGCAAATCAATTTCAGGATACATTTTCACTCTCAACGGATGTGCAGTGAGCTGGAGAAGTTCAAAGCAAGATACCGTTGCTGATTCAACTATGGAGGCCGAATATATAGCGGCCAATGATGCAGCAAAGGAAGCTGTCTGGATTAGGAAATTTGTGAGCCAGCTAGGAGTGGTGCCTACTGTTATAGATCCAATACCGTTGTATTGTGATAACAATGCCACAATGAGCTTGGTCAAAGAACCCAGATTCCACAAGAGATCCAGACACATTCTTTGAAAATATCACTTGATACGTGATATTGAGAGGATGAAGGACATAGAAATCCTCAGAGTCTCGTCTGAAGAGAATTTAGCTGATCCATTTACAAAGGCCCTTACACGTGATCGTTTGGAGAAACTAATGTGTAAAAGCGGTATGAAATACCATAAAGAGTGGGCCTTGTAGTGAGTGGTAGATGTTTTGAGAGTTGTATGCCTATGAGGCACATTGTCTTGAAAAACATCTTATTCATCAATAAAATAAATTTATTGGTATCAAATTATCTTTGTGCATTTGTGATATCTTATATACTTAGATAATTTCCTTAGACTTACAGCAAGGTATACACTTATCTTGATGATGATCACGATTATGAGAAAGTGTTTTTACCGATTGGATCTTAAAGTCTTAAACAGGTTCGTGGTCATTGATATGTCGAGAAGAGGATATCGACACATCGATAAGACCATTGTGTCTTTGTATTCACTATAGATTAGTAATGATGAACTCGTAATCGTTTGACTTGGTGAAGTCAGAAACAAGACACAGGTGCTCATTAGAGAATGAGTTCACTGAACGACTCATAAAAGGTTATCTTTTGGTTAAACTTAATTTAAAATGTCAATGATAACTTTTAGTGTTGATAGGCAAGTTGGTCCTATGACTTAAGGACATTGAACAAACATGCATGTGAATGGTGTCACTTAGATCATTTTCCTTGCTTCAAGGCTTTACTTGTCGAAAGGATTTTGGTTGGGTGGCACTTGAAGCGTGTGAAGGGAGTTGTGTCTAAGAAAGGATTCGTCTCTCTCATTAAGGAGAGTTAGTGTTGTATGTGTTGGTTCGGTGCTTTAGTGAAAATCTTTGATCAAAGTATATTGAAAGAAGTTCAACATGTATTTAACTAAAGACCGATGTAACTGACCGGTTTCAAGTTGGTGGGGGTTGACATGTTACCATACCCTAAACTTGAATAAACAACATAGTCTTGACGAAAGGATTAAAACTGCGGTATTCATCACGGATACAGTCTTGGTAGTCCCGACGATTTTTGTCAATGGGTTAAACCACATAATTATGATGCCGAAACAGGGACGGAAACTACTGCTCGTGGTCACTGCCGTCTAGGGTCACGAACCCAAACCTGTAGTAGGGTCAGGCTGTAGGGTCTCACACAGAGTACGACCTTCGTCTAGTAATAGGTAGAAACATTAGGGAGAATATGCATTTGATGCAAGGGATAAATATTGCAAAAGACGTTTGCAATAATCTCCTGCATTCGGGATAAATGATCCTGAGTGCAAGTGGGAGATGTAGAGGAATATGCCCTCAAATCATTTGTATTTGATGCAAATGAAAATTTAAGCCTAGATAGGGACTAATTTGCATATGATGCAAAAGAGATTAAATGTGTCTTAAATTGTTTAAGACTATATTTAATTAAATAAACGCGTTGAAAAGGTTACCTAGATGACGGGATTGTCCCACTCTAAACGCAGGTTCAAACCGCGTCAAAAACGGAGTCCAAATGCACAAGTTATAGCCAAAACAAGTCAGCCCAAACTGTTGGGCTGAAACCAGCGAAAATGGAGGCCCACCAAGCCCGAATTTTCTGGTTAGGGTTTTTTGAAACCTGGGATTTTCTTGACGGCTATGTTTCTAAGAGAAGCATGACTTTTGGCTAACTTTGGACAATTGTTTGAAGGGTCAAACGGACTCGGATTGACGAGCCATTTTTTCCTACGCGTTCACCGTTGAACCCTCTTCGATTTGGTAGGTTGTACCAACATTGAAGCTCAACATTGAGGGAGTTAAAATTCGAGGAAGTTTGCCCTTTGTGAAAGGCAAACTAACTTGATTTAATTAATCCCAAATTAATAGTCCCACCTCGATTGTGGAGAAAAGGGGAGAGTCAGCCGCCTCTATAAATAGAGGCCCTCCCCCTTCCTCATAACTCGTCCCAAGCTCTAGATCTGAGCGGCTCTCGTAAATGTTGGAGCACGCTCGGATCTAGGCTTAAATTAATATTTCTCCTCTCCCTATAAATTTCTGCCTTGCTCCTGAGGGCTCTAGCAAAGCCGCAAAGGAGTTCGGATTCAGATCCGAAATCTAGGCGGAGGTTTCACTCGCGTGAAACTTTCTGGAGCAAGTGGTTGGCTCGGCGACCAGAAGTTGCTGGGATCGGCGCAAGCGGTTGCTGGGATCGTAGCGGCTAATGCGGGAAGGGCAATTGATTGCCTTCGGTAACACTTTTGCTGCAAGGCAAGAGTTACGGGTATGTTGAGTTTTCTCAACCGTAGTTTTAATTAATGTGCATTATTTTAATTGCAGTAGCTACAGTAGTTAATTAGATAGTAGTATCCTCAGGGGTTGGTCTGGACCCAACCCCGGGATAGTAGCATTTTCTTGGCTTGGGTTTTATGCTGATAGGGCTAGTTTATATAAAATGTTTATATAAATTTTTCCTCTTTATTTTCGCTTCCGCTGCGTTATTTTGTGCAAGGTTGTCCGGCCTTCGCTCTCAAGTAGGGCGAAGGACGGATAATGCACTAGTCGAAAGAGAGCCCTTGGACCTCGAAAACCCTTCATTTGAGAGGGTGGGTATTGGGCCATCACCGACCTCTCATCCTCTATAATCGGGTGGGTATTGGGCCGTCGCCAACCCCACATGTCCGCTCCGGTGTTGGTGGCAAGCTGCCGAGAGGGGGGTGTAGATGGGCCGAAGCCAACCCTGTGGCCTCTGTTGATGGGTAAGCTGTCCCAAAGGTCTTTGAGAGGGCGGGTATTGGGCCGTCGCCGACCCCACATCCTCTGTAATCAGGCGGGTATTGGGCCGTCGCTGACCCTGCATGTCCGCTCCGGTGTTGGTGACGAGCTGTCGAGAGGAGGGGGTGCAGATGGGCCGAAGCCAACCCTGCGGCCTCTGTTGGTGGGCGAGATGCCCCGGAGGTCTTTGAGAGGGCGGGTATTAAGCCGTCACCGGTCCTGCATCCTCTGTAATCAGGCAGGTATTGGGCCGTCTACAACCCCGCATTTTCGCTCTGGTGTTGGTTGCGAGCTGCTGAGAGGGGGGTGCAGATGGGCCGAAGCCAACCCCGCGGCCTCTTTTAGTGGGCGAGCTGCCTCGGAGGTCTTTGAGAGTGCGAGTATTGGGCCGTCATTGACCCCGCATCCTCTGTAATGGGCAGATATTGGGCCGTCACCGACCCCGTATGTCCTCTCCGGTGTTGGTGGAGAGCTGCCGAGAGGTGGGATGCAGATGGGCCGAAGCCAACCCTGCGGCCTCTGTTGGTGGGCGAGCTGCCCCGAAGGTCGTAGAGAGGGGGGTGCAGATGGGCCGAAGCCAACCCCGCCGCCTCTGTTGATTCGTCTTGCGAAGTCTTGGGCTCCCGAACGCATAGCCGACCTTCACTGTGGCGCTCTTAATTTTTAGAGGAGGTCTGAAATTTAGATTCAGACAACTCATTGAGTATACAAACACAGAAATTTATTAAACATATCCAGTGAATGTACAAGGAAGTGCATTTATTGGAAATATTTGAGCAAATGCTTGGCATTCCAAGGGTGTGCTAGCTCATTACCCTCCATGGTTACCAAAACGTAGGTCGCCGGTCCCACGACGTCTGTTG
This sequence comes from Scilla litardierei, assembly GCA_030789695.1. NCBI lineage: Eukaryota > Viridiplantae > Streptophyta > Magnoliopsida > Asparagales > Asparagaceae > Scilla > Scilla litardierei. The sequence goes on from CM061130.1 coordinate 116,686,505, forward strand.
TGGTGTAGGGGCCTTACCATTTTACAGAGAGCTTCCCTCGACGGCCAATCTCTGGTCTGAAAGTTGCATCCTTGAGGACGAGGTCGTCGACTCTGAAGCTTCGCTTCCTGACGTGGGAATTGTAGTACCTCGCCATCCTTTGGCAGTGCTTGATCAGATTTGTTAGTGCACGATCCCTTAACTCGTCGACGAGCTCGCTATTGATGTCGAGGCCTTCTTCATTTGCTTCTTCATTGAAGTACTGGAGCCAGAGGGACTCCTCGCTGACCTCCACTGGGACTACGGCCTCCACCCCATAAGCTAGCATGAAGGGGCTCTCGCCAGTTGAAGCTTTGTATGTAGTGCGGTAGGACCAAAGGATGCCGAGTAGCTCGTCGGGCCACGATCCAGGAGCACTGCCGGCCTTCTTCTTTAAAGGCTCCATGTTGCACTTGTTCGCTGCTTCGGGTAGGCCATTGCACTATGGATGCGCCACAGAAGCAAAGTGTAGATTGATGCCCCAGTTCGAGCAGAAGCTTCTAAAGTCTAGAGAGTCAAACTGCTTCTCGTTGTCCATCACTATGGAGCGAGGTACCTTGAAGCGGAATATAATTGACTTCCAAACGAAGTTCTTCATGTCCACCCAGGTGATGCGTACCAGCGGCTCCGCCTCGATCCATTTGGTGAAGTAGTCGACGGCGACGACGATAAACTTTCTTTCCCCTACCGCCATGGGGAACGTGTCGAGGATATCGAGGCTCCGCTTGGCAAACAGGACCGGGCTAAGGATTGGTATCAGATCGACGGGTGGGGCGGTCGTATATTTGAAGAATCTTTGGCACTTCCTGCATCGCTTGACGTAGTTGGTTGCATCCTACACCATGGCCGGCTAGTAATAACCTTGCCGGATTGCCTTGTGTGCCAGGGTGCGGCCTCCGTAATGATTCCTGTAGAGCCCTTCATAGATCTCACAGATGACCTCCTCCGCCCTCATTGGCCCAAGACACTTTAGATACAGCAAGACGTCGTACCTCGCATGGCACTTTCGATAGAGCACGCCACCGAAGATCACGAACGTCAAGGCCCGCCTCTCAATCTTTTGTGCCTCCAGTCTGTCCTCTGGTAGGGCTCTGCTCTCCAGGTAGGCGACGATCGGGCTCATCCAAGACTTCTCCAGGTCGACGCATAGTAGCTCGCCCTCCTCCAGGCTTGGTGTCAGCAGGTTCTCAATGTAGATAGCTTTCCTAATCTCAGCCGGAGAAGAGGATGCCAGCTTTGAGAGGGCGTCGTTGCGGAGGTTGTTCGACCTTGGGAGATGCTGGACATCAACCTTCCTGAATTTGAGTAGCTCGGCACGGTCGCACTTCAAATACAGCTTCATCAGATCATCCATTGATTCGAAGCTGCCTTCAATTTACTGGACGACGAGCATTGAGTCGCTGATCAACAGCACATTTGTCACTCCAAGCGCCATGCAGAGCTTCAGCCCATTGATGGTGGCCTCATACTCTACCATATTTTTTGGTCGTCGAGAATTTGAAGCGGAGTGCGTACTCCAGCAGGCTTCCCTCCGGGGTCTCAATCACAATACCAGCTCCGTTTCCCTACCTGGTGGCTGATCCATCGACGTGGACGATCACAGCTCGCCTCCAGACGGTGTGGAAGTTGATGGAGGATTCTCGTCGGTGATCTGCTGCTGTTGTGTGTTCGGCCGGCCGTCGGGCGTCTCTTCACCAATTTCCTCGACGTTGCACTCCGCTGCGAAGTCCGCCAACGCCTGATCATTGATCGCTGCCCTGGGCTTGTAGATAATGTCGAACTTGCTGAGCTCGATGCTCCAATTCATCATTCAGCCCGATCTCTCCAGCCTTCTCATATTCTTCTCGAGTGACGAGTTGGTGTAGGCGATGATCGAGTGCGCCTGGAAATAGGGCCAGAGCTTCCTTGCTGTCAGGGTCAGGCAATATGCAAACTTCTCGATGGGGCTGTAGCGAATCTCTGCCTCCTGGAGCACTAGACTAGCATAATAGATCGACCTTTGGATGCCCCCCGTCCTCTTTGACTAGGACCGAGCTCACCGCTTCTTCAGTGGTAACGAGGTAGAGGCCGAGCCGCTCTCCTTCTTCTGGCTTTGCGAGCAGTGGTAGGCTTTGAAGATAGGCTTTCAGTTCACCAAAGGCTTGGACGCATGAGTCGTCCCACTCGACCTCCTTCCTTATTCCCTTCCTCTCGCTCAAGGCTTTCCGCATGATTTTGAAGAACAGGATGGACCTTTCGGTGGACTTCGACAATAACCTCCCCAGTGCGGTGATCCAACCGTTTAGCTTCTGTAGGTCTCTGATCTTCTTTGGCTCGCTCATGTTGATGAGGGCAGATATCTTGTCCGAATTGGCCTCGATCCCTCGCTTCGTGATTATGAAGCCGATGAACTTTCCAGACAGACGCTGAATATGCACTTCACCGGGTTGAGCCACAGATTGTAACACCACACTTTCTGGAAAGTCTCTTCAAGGTCGGCGAGGTGGTCCTCGGCCCTCTTCGATTTGACCAGCATATCGTCGATGTAGACCTCCAGATTCCTACCGACTTAGGGGTGAAAAATCTTGTTCACCATCCGCTGGTAGGTCGCCTCAGCGTTCTTCACTCCGAAAGGCATCTTGGTGTAGCAGAATGTTCCTCGGTCAGTGATGAACGATGTCTTCTCCTCGTCGTGGAGAGCCATTTGAATTTGATTGTAGCCGGAGAAGACGTCCATGAAGGTCGGCAGCTCGTACCCGGAGGCGTTGTCCACCAGATGGTCGATCCTCAGTAGCGAGAAGCTATCTTTCGGGAAGGCTTTGTTGAGGTCAGTGAAGTTCACGCACATTCGTCATTTACCGCTGGACTTCTTTACCATTACCATATTAGCGATCCAATTAGGGTAGCTCACTTTCCTGATGAATTTGGCCTCGAGGAGCCGCTCCACCTCCTCGCCTGTAGCCCTCATTTTCTCCCCTCCAGCGCTCCGCTTCTTCTGTCGAACTGGGCGAGCTTCTGGGTAGACATGAAGTTCATGGGCGATCACCGCTGGGTTAACTCCGGGCATGTCCAAGGGTGACCATGCGAAGATATCCGCATTCGCCCTAAGGAGGTCGACTAGCCCCTCCTTCAACTCTGCGGGCAACTTTGTGTCAATGGACACAGTCATGTTTGCTTCCGTCGCCAGGGGAACCTCCTCTACATCCTCCACCAGAGCTGGTCATTGATGAGCGAAGTCCTCCCGACCGTTGAAGTGGTCGATCGAGAGGGCTTCCTCGGACTTTTTGTGCTTCATAAAGCCGACGTAGCAGCTTCAGGAGAGCTTCTGGGATCCTCGCACCTGCCCAACTCCGTGCGGAGTTTGGAACTTCACCATTTGATGTAGCAACGTGGGAAAAGCTTCGACGCGGTCATATAAGGTCGCCCAATGATGTCGTTGTATGCTAAGGCGACGACGACGATGACGAACTGCGTCATTTGAGTTACGATCTTTAGCCTCTCCCCAAGGGTGACAGGCAGAGTGATTACTCCAACAATGGGCACTGAATGTCAGGTGAAGCCGACAATCGTGTCCAAGAAAGGCTTCATCTCCACCTGGTCTAGCCCCATCTTCTGAATCGTGGACATGAACAGGAAGTCGCACGAGCTTCCTGTGTCGACTAGGATCCTGCTCACGATCGCTGGTCCTATGAGAGATTCGATGACGATGGCGTCCTCATGCGGCAGCTCGACCCCCTCCAGGTCGTCATTAAAGAAGGAGATGGGGGGACGAGCCACTCTTCTCAGCTTTTCCCCTGTGCTGGTGCCCACCGTCATGACTTGTCGAGCGTACGCCTTCCTTGCCGATGCTGATGTGCCGCCCTAGGATGGCCCGTCGCAGATTATATCCACACGCACAATCGGCTCGGGCCTATGGTGGGCCACTTGCTCGACGTCGTGGGTCGGTTGATCAGGCCATGCGGTCACCCTTGTCCCGCGGTCTGGTCTCTCTGGGTCAATGAATCTCTGGAGATGGATGTGCTGGATCAATAGCTCAATGTCTTTCTTCAGGGCGAAGTAGTCGTCGGTGTCATGGCCTTTGTCGCGATGGTATCAATAATATTTTTGCATTTTCTTTCCACAGGGTCTCATCCTCATCTCCGAGGTCGGGTCTTTGGGAAGCCCACTCGTCAGGGCTGCCGCCATCACTTTGGTCAAGGGGGCATTGAGTCTTGTGTTGTGCTCTTTCTGGCCCGCCTCTCGGAGCGGGGTTCCTGGGCGCGAAGAACCCCCTCAGAGGTCCGGGGTGATCTTGCCCTCGAGGGCCTCCCTAGTCGCGCCCTCGGGGGCGGTCCTGGTCGCACCCTTGGGGTGGTCCTGGTCGTGCCCTTGGTGGCGTTCATCATGTATCAGCCGTTTTAATGGGCCTTGCTTCAACGCGAGCATCTACGACGGGTGAGGTCTTCTTCACCGTCCCCTAGTCCTCCTTGCTCAACATGAACTTTTCTGCCCGGGCGAAGAGGGTGTGGAGGTCGGCAAGCGGATCTCGGAGCAGCGACTTGTGTAGACTTCTGTTCGTCAGTCCCTTCTTGAAGGCCACCATGAGGAGCTCGTCTCTGCAGCTCGTCGCGTTGAGTCTTTCTTCGTTAAAGCGCTGCAAGAAGTTGCGGATGGTCTCCCCCTCCTTCTGGATCACTGTGAACAGATAGTCCGACACTTTCTTCTTCCTCCACCCGGCCAGGAATTGATGGCAAAACTTTCTTGAGATGTCGTCAAATAAATCAACGGAGCTATCGAGCAAGCCGTTGTACTACTCCACCGTCGCTTTCTTCAAGGCCGTCCGGAAAGCTTGGCAAAGGAGGGCGTCACCTGCCCCATGGATCTCCATCACTCCCCGGTATCGCTGCACATGCTCCAGGGGATCACCCGAACCGTCATACAATTCAATCTGAGGTAGCTTGAACATATGGGGTACCGGGGTTGATATCACCCTTTGGGTCAGCAGATTCACTTCTTCGGGGTAGGGGGTGTAACGACTCGTAATTTTTCAAAACATTTAATTACAAATTTAATATATTTTAATGGCTTGTTAGGAGTTTTAAATGATTTCAAAAAAATTCTATAAAAATATTTTAAAGCACTAGACTTATTATATTGTATTTCAGTATTTTCGGATTTCCTCAAATGCCCAAAATATTTCTGTTAAAATTCATTTTCAAAAATTACCGTTTTGATTCGACGAATTTATTTTCTATACAAACGTCTTCAAATCGATTTCAAACTTCTACAATAGCCTCCTATGATCATTTAGGGCTCCCCACATTAATTTCGTAATTTTCTGATAACATTTCAATAGAGAACCCGCAAACCCGCTTTCTAAACGTTTTGGCCAAAAACTAGTATCTCCGTAGTCCAAACCCGGAAACGTACTTCGTATTCGCCATCCTCGTGACGATACGGTCCTGTGGGTATGTTTTCGTAATTTTTCGGACACGTTGGATAGTAGGGACAAATTCGTAATTTCGTTACAATTTTACCGTCCTCAATTACCCTAGTTAATTACATTAACCTAATCAAATCTTTTTTTAACCCTAAACATGACTAACACATGGGAGGGGACACGTTCAAAAAAATTCTACACTTAGTCCTAAAGCTAACCTGCCCTAATTAATACTAATTGACTAACTAAAGGTGTATTTAATGCTAATAGTAGATATTAACCCTATAAATACCCCCACTAACCCAGTTTAAACACAAAATCAATATTTTTTTAAAAACAATCCCCAGGCTTATCTCCCCTCGCGTTCTCTCTCTCTCCCGCTCATCTCACTCACGGCGAGCCCCCGACGCCGCCTCCTCCGGTGCCGCTTCGCCGCCGTCGCCGTCGCCAGCGCCTCCGCCTCCATCTCCGCCGGCCCCGACACCCCGCCGCCGTCGCCAGCACCCCCGCCTTCCGCCGGTGAGCCCCCGCCCCTCGCCCCAGCTCGACCCCGCTCGCCACTCCCCACTCCTCGCCCCGCCGCCGTGCTGCGCCGCCGTGACCGCCGCCCCGCCTTCGCCGCTCCGCCGTCGCCCCCGCCGAGCACGCCGCCGCCCCTCGCTCGCTGATCGCCGGAGAAACGCCCCCGCCAGCGTCGATTGATCGGGCAGCGTAAGTTTGCTCGAATGGCAAACTTGTAAATATGAGGAAAATTCGTATTTTCGATTTATTAAATTATTTATAATAGGGTTTAATGAGTTAAAATACATAACTAATTATACAAGGGCCAGAAAAATGTGTGGATAGCCCCAGAAAATCAGAAACGACATTTCGGAGCCATTGGCGCTAGTCTCACCTCGACCAGACGCCTACTTTTTCCGGAATGATTTTTTTGAACCTAAAGATTAAATAGGTTTAATTCATTCTAAAAATCGTAACTCGCTGGTTTTACATACACTAATATTTGATAAAATTATATGTGATAATAGACTTCGAGACGGTCGTTTCGACTATTCATTTATGTAATTCCGACTTGTATTGCTCCCGTAAGAAATTACGGAAAATACACGTCACTTATGTATTTTAGGGTTTTAAAGCTATTTCTAAGTTTCTAAAAATTATATGAAATTACAGAAGCTTCTAAAAATTCTTCCCTCTTGCAGTAAAATCTAAATAATTATTTTAGGTTTATATAAAAATTTTAAATATTTTCCGACACCGTTTTACCGAGTTTAAAAAATCAAACTAACCTAATTATTAAATAGGAAAAAGTCGTGTTTTTCTAAAATAAGTATTTTGTGTTGCAGGTACAGACTTTGGTATACCAACTTCTGAGGAAGCCCTAGATCCGCTTCCGGCTTACTACAGCGGTATTAATTTTGGTAAGTCACGATAGGTTCTAACCTTAGAAATCTAGCCACTGTGCTCGTACGAACTTGTAGCACCGCACTACTACGTGCTCGAAGCACAGAAACATACGCCACTTTCTTGTGTTGGACTTGACTTGGAACATCCCGTGGAACGTTCATGTAAAGAACTTGTACTTGACACAACACCGGGTTTTGGGGTAACTCATAGTTTGCGAGAGTACGGGAGTGACTAGAGTTTGGTCTACCTGTCCTGTCGCCTGTGTTTCGGCGCCCTGTCCTGCTGCCTGCGTTTCGGCAAACCATACTGCTGCCTGGGTACCGGCATTCGTCTGGGTAGCACCCAGGCAAGAGACAAACTGAACGGTCACATATTGTACTCTCCGACTTGAGTCACGTAGTTTTAACAGAGCTTGCACGGTTACTTCTTTACAGTCATGCACTTTACTTTCTGCACTTGTACAGACACTACACCGTACTTACTTTACCTCTGCTTGTCATACTTGACAGTACTCCTTTTCTTTGTTTAGAATCTTTGTGACTTACATTCGGTTCCACTTGTGGCACCGACAGACGAAGATCAGATTGAGGAGATTGCTCCAGAGTATGAGGAGCCTGCGTACGACCCGGAGGCCACAGAGTTTTAGTTACTTTTCTGTCGGAGTGTGTATTGTACTATGTATTTCCGTTTCTGCATTTCCTTTCAGTATTTCCTTTCATGTATTGGTGTGAGAGAGTGATGGTTGTTGTACTTTAATTTGGACTGTAATAATGTCTGTAAGCTGGTTTGAGTGTTGTTGGTACATCTCTGCGTTGTGGCTATGCTGAATTCACTGGTAAACTGCGGAACCTGCGAATAAACCGAATAAGTAACGGGCCCCCGAGAGCGGGTCGCTACAGGGGGAGGCGTTGGCGACCTTTGGGAAATGTTCCTGTCGCTACGATGTTCTCGATGTTGGTTTGAACCGCCGGATGAGCCACCTCGGCGCTCAGAGGCATTCCTCCCTCTCTCCCGAGGGGTTGGACTGCGGTTGTGGCTCCTCCTCCATCGGTCAACACAAGTAGGAGAATGGCGATCTGGTCGGGGGGCTCCTGCTACGATAGGCGCGCCCTTCTCGCCTCGGGCTAGGCGATCTCCCGCGGCGATAGCTCTCCACAGGATGGTCTAGCATGGGGTTCCCCTGCACCATCAAGGCCGATGCTAGGGGGATTCCTCAGCTCCCCTCTTGAAGCCTCTCCCTTTCAGCATCGAGGACACGAAGCCTTCGAATGGACGCTTCTTCATCTAGTCACCTATGATGAGCGACCTCCTCCTCCTTAATGAACTCTCTCTTCATAGCGGCTACTTCTGCCTCTTCAAATCACCTCTACTGTGCGGCTGCTTCTTCGTCAAATTGGGGGAGGATGCCTCTCCTCACATTGTGGTGTTCGAAGGGGCCTTCCGTCTGAGGTTGTCTCGCTTGCCTAGCAATAGTCCATTCCTCCATCATCTTAATAAAGTTCTGAAAACTCTTGTAGATGCAGAGTGCCGAGTCCTGAATGACCGTGGTTGACCCCTCAAGGGGTAGATTCATTGGGGGAGTTCTCCTGGGAGAACGGGGCTCTTCGGCTAAGGACGACCTCAGAGTTGCACTGATCATTGTCTCAAGTCGTCCCGGCCTTCTCGGAGATGGCGGGGGTGTGACATCGGGTGACTTGCCGCGGCGGAAATTACGGTGAAGATGTGTCACGACCCGCTTCCCTGAAATGGAGGCGAGACGTGAAAAGGTCCGCACGGGAGTGGAGCTGTGAAGCCCCAAACCCGATAAGCGTCCACAATACATAAGCAGGTCCATGTAACCACAACAGAATAGCAATAATAACACAAGGCGAGACTGAAATAAAATTCCACATCCCACAAATTGTCCAACATCAACAAAAGTCCAACATCTAGAAAAGCCACCAGGCTAAAAGAAAAGAGTCTAAAGGCCCAGAACAAGGCCAACAAAAGAAACGACAACAACCAAGCAAAGTATAGGTGCCACGCACCGATAACGAAACAACTGTCTAACAAAAGTAAAACACAACGAGGACACTAGGACTGGTCCCCAGTGTCCACGTACTCCCCGTCAAACACAAGCACGGGCTCGGCGTCAGCAAACACCTCGTCCTCAACTAGTAACTCAGGCTCGGGCTCTAACATGTGTCACCCAAAAGAGAAAAGGGGCACATGTCAGCAAGTCGAAAGACTTGTGCAAGGAAACGGGAATAATGGTAAACTAGCAACCTAGCAATTAAATCATGGTGCATGGCAATTAAAGTAAGGTGGTAACAAGTGAGGTAAAGGAGAGTACACGTGGCAAGTATCAAGTAGTAGGGGTGACATGTAATGTCAAGTAACAAGTAAGGTAGAGTATAGTACAAGTGGCGAGGGGTTGTTGTGACATGTAATGTCAAGTAACAAGTACAAGTACAAGGGGTCACTCAACGAGTGCCCTATTGCCCGCAGGCTGTGTTCAAGTATCAAGTACAAGGGATCACTCAACGAGTGCCCTATTGCCCGCAGGCTGTGATGAGCTCGTCTTCTGGAACACGAGCCAGAAAGTGTAATCGATGAGTATGGCGTAGGGGTGCACCTAGCCGGAACAAGTAACACTAGTATGTAGCGATGGTACGCAATCACGATGAGTATTCAAGCATGCAATGACATAAGCAGATAATTCGCATACCGTTAATTAAATTAAACGTGACAGGCGAAATGCAATGACATAAACATATTCGCGTACCGTTTATTTAAATTAAACATGGCAGTTAAAATGCAATGGCAGTTAAGGATGCATGGATGACATGAACAGTTAATACGCGTACCATTTAGGGAAATTAAACGTGACATACAAGCATGATGAAGGTGACGGACCAAGCTTCGTTGACAAGCTAGGTCAATGGCGTCTAAACGGCTATCCTTTCACCGTCTAGTCTCTTTTACGCTAAAGCAAGGTAAATGGCCTAAGACATGGCCCAAATCAAGAGATGCAAGTTTCACTTGCCTAACACCGGGGATTTACGATCACTTCGTCACACGGATGCTATCTACGGGGGAAATCGCTGTTATGGGGGAAACAAGCACCAAACACTTGAAATTAATTAGGGTTTCACCAAAATTATAAATGAGTTATAAAAACAACGGTAGATCGATTTCTTACCGAGAGGAGACGGAAGGAACACTCCGGGGAACCCTAGGATCAGATCTGGAAGCGAATGGAGAAGTTTGGGGAAACTAGGGTTTTGGGTGATTTTGGGGATTTGATGGATTTTGGGTGTGATTTGAGGAAGATGAGAGGTAGATAGGGTAGATGGATGGTTGGGATGATGGATTTAGGGCTTGGAATGAAGCAATGGAGCTTGGAGGAAGGTGGGGGATCAATGGGGGCGATTTTAGGGTTTAGGGTCGAGTTGGAGGGGAAGAAAACGTTTGGGTTGGGTATTTATAGGCTAGGCTGGCGGCTAGGGCAAAACTAGGGTTTACAGCACTAGTTAGTCGGTCAAAGAACAACCACTGACCGACTAGTTTGACAACTAGTCGGTCGGTCGACCAATGCAGACCGACTAAGTGTAAACAGTAGCTACAGGTGAAATTAGGATCTAGAATTAGTCGGTCCATGAACAAGTACTGACCGACTAGTTTAGCATCTAGTCGGTCGATGAACGTTCTTAGACCGACTAAGAGTAAACAGTAACTGATACAAAAATAAGATGATGAGTTAGTCGGTTCAAGAAGCATTGCTGACCGACTAGTTTGCAACCTAGTCGGTCAACCAACGTTCTTCGACCGACTAACGATAAACAGTAGCTTCTTCAGAAAATTAGAAAGCTCACTAGTCGGTCCAAGAAGGATTGCCGACCGACTGGATCGTCATCTAGTCGGTCGGTGGCCCCTCTTACACCGGCTAATGAGCATAGAAAAGTTCCGATACGGAGCGCGAGGCCCCGTGATCGAATCCTAAGACTCCTAGGCTTGATCTAATAGTTAGATATGACCGTTATGAAGTCCGTCACGAGTGACATACTTCGAAATCGACAATCCTAAGGAAGAAGTGAGAAAATACGACGAATCGATCGAAAATGAAATCTACGGAGACGAAAACCACACACAGAGGAGAAAATCCACCAAAACATATATTATATTATATTATAATCAGATACAAGAAAAGCAGTCGTTACAAGATGTGTGGAGCCTGACATGGGTGTAACCCTTACTTCCCACAGACGACGCCAATTGTTGCGGGTCAAGTCTGCATAACAATGAAATTTATAGTTAATGGAAAACACGGGTACAATGATTACAAGTTTTGGGTTGATGGCGAGGTTAGCACGACTCAGAATAAGCTTTCGGAGTGAAGAATCCAAGGTCGCCTGAAGGTCGCCCAAGATCGGCATCTCCTGGTAGCTGAGGCAAGCTTCCTGCGACAATAACAACTCGTCAGAAAGGCGGGGCCGGTTGTCAGCCCGTAGCCTCTCCGATGCTTAAGTCAGTGGGTGACTTGAAATAAGTGTGTCGGACACGCTTGGCGATCTTAAGATAAATCGGCGACGCGCGGCGAGCTTATGAGGAAGGCACAGTTATATGGGAGATATCCGACATTGAATATTGGAAAGAGTTAGAGATTTTAGCTGACCAATCCCCTCTGTAGAGGCAGGAGGGGGTATTATACAGCCGAGAGTCGGTTGCTCGCCGTCCCATCAGCTGTCTAGTCTGCTTAGCTGGAGGAGAAGTGATAGGTCCGCGGGGCATGTCATAGATATTTTACGCATTAATGGTGTCAGACGGTGTCAGACGCATTAATGAGACGCGATGGACGACCGTCATTCTCGCCCTTAACCTCTGACATTAATGTAGAGTAGGTGGATCTACGTCACACTGTCAGAGATATTATGCTGGGCCGCCCTTGGGGAGAGTCAAGCTCGACGACCAAGCTCGGCGTCTTCAGACCGTCTTACCGTGCTTCCTGTTGGAGAGTATGCGAGCTTCTTCTTGGCATGCATGACGAGCATATTGATCGGCAAGGCGAACTTCTTCAGGTGGCCTGGGGGGCGAGCTCGTCGTACGGCGAGACGTGCTTCCCTGGATAGGCGATCTTCCGTTCGGGCTAGTACCCCTTCCGGGGGGTCGGAGAGCTGTTCGCTTGGGCTTCTAGTGTATGTGGGCCTCAATTACATGGGCCGGCCATCAGGCCGTAACATTTACATTTGAGCATTCCTTTTGTGGGTTCTTAAATTGATTCTAATATATTACTTAATATAATTGATGATTCTAGGTTTTTTTTTCATTTTAACATATTATCTCATATGAATCGAGCCGAACAAATTTTTTTCAATTTATATAATTGTTCCGATGAACAGTTTGTGGGTTCTATATCAGGGTGTTGTTTAAGTTCTTGATGAACAGAATATTTAGGGTACTAGCCCAGAGCAGGAAAAAATACGGGCTCTCGTTTAGATTCAGTTATGCACCACGGCCTCCACCTTTGCACATCGAGAGCGCCGTTCAGATTAAGTTATGCACCACGGCCTCGGATAAAAGATTGATATATGATTAAATATAGAAATATCCAAGACTCAAAATAAGAATTTTTTAACGGTCAAATTGAGTTTCATGATTATTTACTCAACATGCAACTGCTTAATTTCGTGATTAATCATGCCGTAATATAGATTATTCTCAAGATGGTAGGTAACATGCAACCAGCTAGGGTCACTCATTTTTGTTGCTTCGCCAACAACAAACATGCCCAGGCTTTGACTGAACTATCATTGCAAGTAACAAGCACGTCCCACAATACCCTTAGTTAACAGTTTTAGCCCCATAATGATTAATGGGTTAGCCATCTACCAATCAACTCAGCATCAAAATTAAGACGTTGCTAGAAGCCTAATCCTAAATCTTAATCTAGATTTTGAGCTCCAACCCTCCAACCTAACCCTAACGAAATCATGTTCTTTTGTTCTAACGTGGGTTACAGTAACTAAAGATGCAAAATTGCAGCGTTCCACGCGTACGCCAGCTCCTAGGGTTTTGATTAGGGCTACCAATAGAGAGAGGAGTCACTTGGTTGCATCATGCAGTGGGCTTCTGGGTAATAATTAGACTCAAATGCTCCACTTGACTTAACATCCAAGTAATTTGCTCTGCAGAAAATATGATTGATGTATACTTTTTGCATATATATTTTTGGAACAAAAAACTTGTTATAATTTTGTATATCCCTTTGATATCCAAACAATAAAAGGGAAGGGTGTTTGCGGTTGGGAAGTGAAGCTGGACTTCAATGGAATTTTGCTGGGAGCATGCAATATATCTCGTCTTGACAATCTGCAGGAATCTGTAGATCAAACTAAAACCTCTCCTCTCCTCCTTGTATTTGCTTCAAAAGGGAATGACGATCGATGAGTAGGCAAAGATGGGAAAGGGGTGAACAAGACAAGGAAGTGGCAAATGATAATGGCCTTGATTGATGCACTCCCTTCAACTACTTCCCCAGTGGCCTGTCCCCCTTGTAAGCCCCCTGCGTTAATGGATTCCACCACGTTAACGTCCTAATCCCAAACTCTATGTAGCCTGGCCCCCCTTTCTCGTCTTTTACTCCATGATCGGTTGGTCGACAATTTTGACTTGCACTCCCCCCACAGGGCTTGCTACCTGTCTTCGTGCTGAGCAAGAAATTATAAAACCTAATCTTTTTGTAAACATCTGTTAAATCTGAGAGAAATCTACGTGTGATAGCACAAGGACAGATGTGTCATTTTATAAACAACAGTAACAGTATCAAAGGTCATTCAGGTCACTCAACTCGAGGATTAATGTTAGTTACCGTCTAAATTTCAGGGTTTAGCTTGATCCAAAAGCCTTTGTTCCTACCGCATCACGTGACCCAGTCCCCAAGAAGAAGGGAACAAGAGCGAAACTAACCCCTGATACGCTAAGCAACGTCCTTTGTTTTATTTATTCCCCCTTCTCTTATCCCGATTTTTGCGAATATTTTCATTCCACCCTCATAATCGAATGAGGGAATAAAGGGGCGCTAACGAGTCCATCTTAAATTAATTATTATTATTTGCGCAGTTGTCCCCCCCGAAAAAAAACCCCACCATCGTTGCAACGTAAAGTTACCGAGGGTTCTTTTGAGAAAAAAATAAGTGCTTTAACCCCACGTAGGCTTCGTCGCACACGTGTCGAGGATCCGATCGAGCCGTGCCTCTGCGGCCAACGACAGACGCGCCTGCCGGCAAAAACCCCGACATCTCGCGTCGGCCGTGGGACCCACACCTGGGGGCCTTGCAGCCCGCAAAGCGTTTCCGGAACGGAACGGCGGGGACCTTCGCCTGCGGTGGGGCCCGCCGAAGGGATGGGAGATGCTACGCTTTCTGATTCGCGATATGTTACCGTCCCTGGTCTTCTCGCGATATTTTTAAACCCCCGGCCCCCGCCTTCCTCTCTTTTCATAACACGTGCTGTCAGCGTGAGCGAACGGAGAGGGGGGATGCGTCACGTGGCGTGGCCGTGCGAGGAGCACGTGTGGCCCCTACGTGAGCACTGGTTGATTGCTTTTGGCGGCAAACGCAAGACTTGTATAAAGTTGACCAAGACTTTGCCATGCTTTATAATTATACCAAGTTCTAGAATTTCTTTTGCAGTGTGGAGGGGTGTGTAGGGTATGCGGTAAAAGAAGGGGAAAAAGTAGGCGTTAAATTGCAAAAAACCATTTGGGGAAAGGCAATGTGCACAAATCTGGGCCTTTTCTTTGGGGCTCCACAACTAAACACCAAAATACTTGCACAAACACACAACTATCCCAAAATGGACCACATCATAATGAGGTGGCCAAACCATGACAATTACTCTGTCTAATCTTTTATGTTAATAGGACAAATGATGTGTTCTTTATAAAGGATAACTATAGAATTTGTAGTTATGATACATTAACAAATATAACTAGCTCTTCCATTTGTCTTATTTGCAGCTTTTCACAGTATATGTGTCACGGGTATTTTGCCATCAATGGAAATATATGAAAAAAAAAATAAAAAAATAAAAATAAAAAATATCATCTTTTGCAGCTTGATTTAGAACCACTCAAGGGTGATTCTAACGAAAAGTCCGCACTTTTACCTCAAATCACATGAACGGAAGAACTCAATCCTCCCTTGCAAGTCTTACTCATCTCTCTCTCTCTCTCTCTCTCTCTCTCTCTGATAGCCTTATCCCCAAGAATTCTCAAGTATGAACCCAGCTGCTGACACGTCAACGCCAAGGGCCCCACATTAGTATGTACTATCACCACGTACGTTGAGCAAAAAAGGACTATTCCCCAAACCCACCCACCCACAGTATTCCATCCAATCCACGTACAAAAGCCATTTCTTTAGAGCACGGCTAAATGCATCGCATCTGATGCGGTGCAATGTACTATTTTTTTTGCTAAAATTAGGAAAAATGTCAAATAAAAAGTCTAATCCAAAGTCTAATCAACATATTTAACCCATTTTAAGCAAAAAAAAAAAAAGTACATGCACCGCATTGATGCGGTGCATGCAGCAATCCTCTTTCTTTATCATGCAAATAATAATAATACTACAAAAATAAAAAGAACATATCTAATAAATTAATTTACGACCATCACAGCAGAATCCACTAAATTATATGTACTTAATTCTTGCGCATTTTGGTAATATATTCTCTTAATTTTCCTTCATTAGCATCGATCCAAGGATGAATCTATGTACCAATGCTTGTTTTGCGTTGCTTAAAACGAGTTACTTTATGTACAAGTGCACAATTGGAGTACTGGACAACGACACAGGGCAACTTGCTGGGATGCAAACAGATCGTATCTCAACGTATAAAGTCTCGAAGGGCAAGTGGGGCTACAAAGTGTAGAGAGGGGTGGGGGGAATTTGGGTAGCGTGAGAGAAGGGAAGGTCACACTTGGCTTGTCCTAATCGAGGGTGAGAAGAAAACACAAACAAAATCTAGGGAAGATCTAATAGACCAATACATGTTTAGATAAATAAGACGAATTTTTTTTTTTACAAGGCTAGAAATTAAAGCTCCCCACTGTTTTTGACCTAACACACACATAATTAGAGGGAAAAAAGTCTGTACGCATTCCTGTCATATTGTCAATTAATCAGATGGAAACGGTCCCCTACCCCCAAAGGGGAAGAAACCAAGCAGCCCCTAGTTTGATTACTGTGAGCAGACGGGGGACTATGCAATTAAAGATACGAGCAACATCTTCGATACGATCAAAGGCGTATCTTTGCATCTTTCAGAGTAATCAAGGATGAGTGCGAGCCGTGGCGGAGCCGGAACCAGGCTGTTGGTTTAGTGGGGTCCACATACACACTGCGTTATTCTCAACTAATTATTCTACAATATTCGTTAAATAATGTAAGCTGATGGCCAGTATCATGCGCACAATACATCACCCTTCCCATGCTGCAAGTGCAATTTGGGATTTCGGAACATCACAGTCCTACGTGGCACGTCAACGGTGGGGTTGGTTGATCTACCAAGCGATCCACGCCACCCCCCTGTGCTTAACTATTCCTGATCACCTAATACTCTTAATCCCCTCCAGCACTTTAATCATCATCAAGCTCACCCCCCTTTTTCCCCCTTAAAAAAGCATATCTACATTGCACTAAAAAGCATCACAAAAAATAAACAAAACAATGCCGGCGCCCTCCCCCCTAATGAAAAACACAAGCTGCTCACGTCGCATCAAATCGCGTCATTTTTTTGCCCTAACAGGGACGCTAACTCGTCTTAAGCCCCAGCTAATGCCAGCCTTCAGCTCATCGTCACGGCCAATTAGTGGAACGAGTCAAGCCTCCCTCTCTGCTTAATTTAGCCTAAATAATATTTTATAGTTCGACAAGATCACTGTCGAAGAACAGAAGTCGTTGGGTTTGTGTCTCGCATCCTGCCGAGCACTTGCTTGCAGATCTTCGCTTCTGTACGCTATAACATCGTCCTACGTACGCTTCCAGCATTGATGTGCATGCTGTGTCGCGCTTGCTTGGGGGCTTTCTTGTGTCCTGACGTTGAGTTGTTACTGTGCGTAAATTCTTAGTCCCAAGAGAGACAAGTCCTCGGTTTGAAATTAACCGTGGTTGATGATAACTGAATGATTTAATTTAATTTTTATGTTTGGTTAGTGCAACTCTTTGCATCTGGCTTTTGGTAAACATTTGGAATTTGCACCTCTTTGCATGCCCACAAAGGCGACCCCTTTAACGTGACCCATTACAAATTGATTAGCCGTTTAGTTTTTGTTACTAATGTTTGCTTAGCGCGCTAATTATAAATAACTTTGTAATACACTAAGTTAGAATATTAAACGTGAAGAAGAAGAAGAAGAAGTAGATGGAATATATGTTGGATTTAAAATATATAAGATTCTTAAATGAAATATCCTCTAAGAACCGGCCAGTTGTGGTTAAAAGAGTCCTTGCCCTTGTGAACTACAATTGGAGCTCATTTTTTAAGTTCTCATCTTTTCTATGTTATTGTTAATTTATATATTTATTTGTTACGTGTGGACGATATTTTTTTCAACACAAAATTTGCATGGTATTAGTGGAGTTTTCATCCCGCGTCGCCTTCAACTAGCTGTTTCACCTAATAGATTGGAAACCAGGAGAGAGAAACTTATCTTTTCTATAAAATTCTAGCTTGTTTGATGTTTCAAACAACAATAAACACAGAAAAAACACACAAATAAGAACACGTGCACAACGTGCACGGGGCAACCCCCGAACAAAAAGTGGTGAATGCTCACGACTAAAAAGGAGTGAGAAGTGTGTGTATCCTCGGTCAATGTGGCCAAATGGCCCGAAAGCCCGCGGCCCGCCCGGCCCGGCCCGGTCAACGAGCCAGCCCGGCCTGGGCTCGGAGGGGTTGACCAGGCCCGAAGCCCGGCCGGGCCCGCAGACAGGACCAGGCTTCCGGACCCTGCCCTGGCCTGGCGGGCCGGGCTGGCCCGCTGGGGGATTAATGTGGGCCGTGCCGGCCCGGCCCGGCCCGGCCCGCAGCAGGCTGCAATTGCAGCCTGCGTTCGCTGCAGGCTGCAATTGCAGCCTGCCGCGCGCGCAACGGTCTTATGACCGTTGCAATTTTTTTAATTTTTTTATTAATTGGGCAGATTTGTGGGGAGGGGGTTTTTTGTCATTTCTTGGGCATTTGATCAAAAGTACCCCTCCCAGCGGTCATAAACGGCTATTTGGGAGGGGGATTTTGGACATTTTACACCGAAAACCCCTATAAATTTCACCCAACCCCTCTCATTTTTTTCACAATTCTCAAACTCTTAAACTCTCTCATACGTTCAAGCAAGCAAGATCAACCCCTCTCAAGCAAGATCAAGATTCAAGGCTCAAATCGATATCGCTCTCATCTTCCTCCGCTGTCATCATCATCTCAGTTCACTCCTGAAGGTGGTCTGCTTTTAGTGCAGGTGGTCGCGTTCTGAGCAACAAGAGATCACAGCTGAAGGAAGACATTATTGAAGTTGCAGTATGTGCGAAGGATTGGTTCCATGCTTAAAGCCGCTCACAGAACAAGAAGGACATTTCTGAAGATTCCGATGAAGAAGCCGAGTCATGAATTTTTATTTTCTTAGTTGTATTATTTTTCTGTTTTGGTCATTGTATGAGGGATAAGGTTGGCCGATGTACGTCCCCCCCTCAAAAAAAGATTTTAATTAATAAAATTTAAAGGTTCAACCCGGGACCTTCGAAAATTTCGGGCTTAATTATCTACTTCCAAATTGTTTGAATTTTTTCAAGTAAATAACAAGTGTATGTTATGAATAGGACCCATTGGGCCTATTGGGTATCCACCCACATGAGTACCCATTATGAATACTATATAAAGGAGGCTAGGGGTTTCCTAGCCTCAACCCTTCTCCAAATCTGTATCTCGTTCATAACACGTTATCAGCACGATCACGCTCGTAGGAGGAGACGGCGGCTCGCGGGGAAGGAGATCCATCAATCGCTCAGATTCAAGAAGATCGTAACATTCTCAACGGGGAGCGAAAAGGGCATCCTTCACCAACCGTCGACTAGATTCCTTTGTCGAATCTAGAGGTAAAAATCAAAACTTTTTAGATCTAAACTTGCTTTTCACGTTAGATCTGCATGTTTTAGGATCAAAAAGTTTAAAAACACGGTAAAAATCACATTTTTTAGATCCGCATGCCTAAAAACAATAAAAATCTGTTTTTTAGCGACCTAAATCCTTGAAAAATCCGGTTTTTACCCCCCCTTTGATCCAAAATCTCCGCACGCCGTAAGGCGAAACGGAGGCGCCTCACAAGCGCCACCGGCGGCAAATAAACGCCGCGGCCAACAGCCGCGGCCCCGTGCCGCGGCCTGCAGGCCGCGGCCCGCCGCCGCCACGGCAGCCGCGTTCTGCGCGGCCAGCCGTCGCGGCGGCCAGCCGTCGCGGCGACACGCCGCGGGCCCCCCCTAGGGTTTTCCGAAACCCTAACCCTAAACGGGCCAATTTTTCGGGGGATGCCCAATTAACCCTAATGGGTTGTTTTCATGGCCCAAAAGGCCAGAAAATTAGCCCATTTACATAAATAATTTTTCTTCTTTTATTTTTGGCCCTAAAAAGCCCAAAATAATTAAAGGAAAATTTAAAGGGTTTTAAAGCGGTAAACAAAACATTAAAATATGGATCAAAGGTAAAAGTTTTTCAAAATAAATTTTTGCACGTCACAATTTAGATTATTTAAATTAATTTTTACATGCATGTGATTGATTATCTGCGTGGTTGTATGTTTCCAATATATTATCTGCGTGGATGTGCAAATTAGGCTATGTTTTTAGGGATCAGCCAGGTTTCCGACACCTTTTAATTTCCTGCAATTTTTCTTTTTTTTTGAGAGAAATTTGTAAGTGAGGATATAAATGTAAAAAGAAGACCGAAGGACACCAAAAAGGAGCTGAAGGCGTACGCACAATGAAGATAGTCGCTTCTCTCTGAAGTTCCCGAGTTGTATTTTATTCTTTCATGCTATTTTTGATGTAACTTCGGACTGTACTTCTTTTTATTTCGGTGTCGGCTGGCTGATCCCCATAGTCCTAAGTCATTTTCGTTTTCATTGCTTATGCATTAATTGCGTGGATGTTAATTATTTTAATACCATGTTAATGTTACAATGAAACTGTCAAAAAGCATGCTAAAATCACTTTGATATAGTTCAACGCCTATTGCTAGACTATATACCTGCGATAAGATTATTTTAAATGCCTGCAGCATATAAATAGCATGTGTACATCATACTTGTTTCAATTCAATTGAACATAATCTTCTGTTTACAAGCTTTACATTATATGTATGATGGGCTCATGATATGACGATATTTATGACAATAAGACAATAATGATTTCAAAAAAAAAAATTTTTATATCATATCCACTTTGACAAAATGAACCTGAAGTTCAAAATCAAATCAAAAGTCAACACTCTCTCTCCCTAATAAAATAAATATGATGGTTTATGCGAAAATTATAATTGCTATCTTTATAAATGATGCACACTTTGCGGTAAACAGATATATAAGATCTATGATCTATATAATCCAATATGGACACCAGAAGTTTTCCATAATACCGCTAAACTCTTTAAAAGAGTACTCTCCTTTATTTTTACAAGGAAAGATTTTTTCTAGCCTGAATATAAGCATACGCCTGAAGTCGTGGCTTAATGAATAAGTGAGAAATATATTACGCACCCACGTATTTGTTCCCCTCTGAGCATGGTAAACTATCCACATAAAATTTGAACGACTCAAGTAAAACGCCTGAAGCTATACTCGAGCATTCAAATAGACTTTTTAAAAGTCTCTTATGAATTGAAAAAGTGGAAGTATAAATAATTTGCTCAAACCCCTGCTTATGTCTCCTTAGCAAGACTAATTTTCATTATCCTTTATAAATAAGGAATATTGAAATCAGGGGAAGTTCAGGATCAAACATGACCTGAAATAAAAATAAGGAAAACTCAAAACAAGGGAAGTCTTGGATTAAATGGGAAAGGGAAGATACGATATACCTCGACATGGAGTAAGCAATGGCAAGCCAAAATCAGACCGGAAGTTATGATAAGAGCCATAATGTTTTTGCAAACATGAATGTGCATTAACTTATGCCATATAAAAATACATACATATCTAGTCAAAACGACGAAAGTCTAATTGACCTTATGTATATTTAGCTACTCCCCGAGGACAAATAAATTTTGAAATCAAATATAATCTGTTGTCATAACATAAGTCTTAAATGAGCATAATTATTGTTGTATGTTTTCAAGAGCACACATCACACTATGTCACTTGTAGACTTATCATCAGTATTATTCCCTTGTAGTTTTAATACATTTTATTTTATTGCGTATGTTTGGCTATCTTGAATACCCCTAAAAAATAAAATGAGGATGCCATATACTCTCTGAAACTTATACAGTTTCAAAAGGATATTCGTCAAAACGAAATCCCTAATGACTCAAGAAATAAATGAAGCCTGAAGCTTTGTCCCAAAATGATCCGCACAATAGTCAAAGTGAAGATGTAATCCTTCACAGTTTGAACACAGTTCAACTATTACCGGACAAAATTAACTTGAGCATTTTAATGGACTTTTCAAAAGTGCCACATAAATTCAAAAGAGGAATTATTTTGGAACACCAGAAGTGTCCAAAATCGACCAACTTTGGATCGATATCACCCTGGAGTGATGATGCAAGACATCATCAACCAGACGAACCCGAAAATTCCTCAAAAAGGGTGAAACTTTCATTGTCCTATTCAAAAAGGAAAAATGATAATGAGATCATCTCCATTCACATGGACCTTGACTCTCCCCACTTCCTCAAATGAATTTAAGATGATATACCATCATCATTAAAGATAATGAAGACCTTTAGGTCTCTTGAGAGTATTTAAGGGATATAAATAGGCTTCGTCCACTCCCTTAACCGGACTGATGATGTACCCTTGGTGTACTCATCAATATATCCTCTAAATAAATGGTCATTATCCAACCACATTCTTTTATAAAATGGTGGTAACTTTGGATAACACTGGGAAATTTAAATGTTTTACAACTGGAAAAATAACGAACACTCTGAAGCTTGTGTTCACACCCAAGTATGGGTAATATAAATCATTAAAATGATTTAAATGGATTTCTTATCCATTAAAAATCCAGTTGTAGGTGACCACATGGAAACATGCAATTACATTGCAAACCATCAAAACGCCTCCTTAGAACCTATTTATATGAGTCTGATCACCTCATATAAACAGTTTCCGAAAACCCCTGACGAGGGAAGCGTTTAGAGCACATCTTATAGATTGTGCCATGATGAGTAGACACCCCCATATCACCACTATAGACCATCAAAATGCAGAACTATTTATCGGAAGTAAATATCCCAGATAAATAGAGTCTGAGCACTCTGAACAGGGGAAACATTCAAATTCACTTCTCCTAAGACGTGCATCGATGATCCTATTTTAAAGATTTGATGAGATCCTGAAGATCCCTCACAACTTTAATGTCCCAGAATCAGTTTCAACAGAAATACTACAATCATCCATGAGCCTGAAGCTCAAATGACCATTTAAATCATTAATACCTATGATCTGTTTATCATGAATTGTGATGAGATCATGAAGATCCACACTTATGAAACTGTTAAAACAGTTATCAGACATAGTTACTGACAATATAGATATTGTCAAAACTTTCACATCCCTGCTACTAAAAATCCAGCTAGGATTGACATACCAAATATATTGGATGCAATCCACCAGTAGCAGAAGTGGATATCCTCAATGGATGAGAGGACATACCACTAGGCTCCAAAAAGAGAGATCTACTCCTGGAGACCGAAAAAACAATACCACCACAGGAAAGTGAGCTCAAATCCAGAACCTTATTGCAACTTGGTTGCTAAGGACCAATTCTGGATCTGTCCATATTCTTTACCCGTCCCAGAACCTTCACTTCTTTAACGCGTCGTGAAGGAGACACCTCTGGGAGAAATCAAATGATTATAGTACGTACGGGGTGAGTTTTGGACAAGAAAGAACACATTTTGTCGACAAATTCTCTCATATTTCATTTTGCCAGTTAAATATAAAATATCGTTTCCACAACTCTGCTTTGCCTGAAGCAAAGATAGAGCTTTGGCCAAATTATAATAATGTGGAATGAGGCAATAATAAGGTGAGCTGGACTCAGTTATGAAATATGAGGTGTTGGACCTGAAGTCCTGGTATCAAAAATGATATCAAATCCTGTGGGATAACTGAGTATTGAAGGAGAATTAAAATAAAATCGTTAGCTATAAGCATTTTAATTTGCTATAGTTTTAGAGGTATAAATCGCTCAAACCAGGAAGTAATCAAGTAAGATGAGCTGAACTCACTTACAAGATGAATCTGATGCATCGACTGGTTTATGTCAAGGCGTAACCCAACGAATGGCAAAAAGAGGGAATTTTTGGTTGATGTTGCTATTGGATGTGACAACATTACCGATATAAAATTCCTTCAACTGCATATATAAATTTTTTCTTTACTTTCCTTTCTTTTTGGGACACATATTAATAATATGATTAAAGGAAAGACAACCGAGACAAAGATTCCTTCAACTAAAAGGTTGTTGTTTGCACCTCTTAAAAACAATATTGTTCTTAAGAGAGCAAATTAAAAGAATTGAGATTATTTTAATAACTCAAAATATTATCGGATCTCCTGAAGAGAAAATACCGTAATATCTGTTAAAGCCTATCTATCAAAAATGCTATGAAAGTCCTAGCTAGGCATAAATTCTAGACTTACAGAATATAATCATCCATGAAGATGACATTAATCATCCTGAAGATGAACAATCATCCCGAAGATGAACTATTATCCTGGAAATGAACAATCATCCTGAAGATGAAAACTTCATACAATGAAGATTGATAAAGAAACATTAAATTCATTCTCCACCAAATACACCTATTTGGTTATATGGATATACATTAAAAGACCCCTTTCCGTTAGCTGGAAGAGGGGAAGAATATATATGGTCCAGAAGTACCTTAAGTGTCTTTGAAACACTCTTTTACCTGGCCAACTGCATGCGTCTTTTTTGAGCGTTAGCAGTATAGCTATTAGCCAGGTACAGTGCAGCGCCTCCAGCACGCCACTGGACCAGAGATATGTAACTTCTGCGCTATCTCCAAGGGTCGAGGAAAAATCCTCTATGTTAAATGTATTTGCATATGCAGGTTACAGATCATCGCGATGAATGACATAAAAGGGACGTCCACCTCCTGAAGATCTACACAGAATCCTTCCAAGTCTACATCCTTCCACCATCCCGAGAAGCTCATCACCCAAGGAGCAGTTCAAGAACATACAAAGCCAGGTCCTGAAGTACCTCGCAGACAATGACGATTGAGACGTGGAGCTGTCTACCAAGTTTGATAGCGCTCCTTTAGTTTCTGCTAATGCCTTATATAAGTGAAACTTGTATAGATGAGTGATGCTTGTACTTTACTTTTGCTTTCGGAATGTTGCAGATAAGATGGATGTATAGACACATAGGAGATAAATGTATAGATATATAGGAGATCTACAAGCCTGAAGCTTGATCAGATTAGGGGGAGTCAACTGTAAAGTTGTACTCTTTTTCCTTGGCTAGTGGTTTTTCCCACAGGGTTTTCCATAGTTAAGGTTTTAATGAGGCAACCACATTGACTCTGGATCCAGAAGTATCCACCCCTTGACACATCTCCAAATCAGGGGAAGTTATGGAGTATTGTACTCTTTTCCCTTCGCTATCGGTTTTTCCCACAGGCTTTTCCATAGCTAAGGGTTTTTAACGAGGCAGTTACCCTTAACTTGGATCCAGAAGTATCCACCCTTTAAGATACTCAGTAGTACTAATGAATCATTCAGTATTCATAAAGTCGAGTATACCACGTTGGTTGGATAAGGGGAAGTGTTATGAATAGGACTCATTGGGCCTATTGGGTATCCACACACATGAGTACCCATTATGAATACTATATAAAGGAGGCTAGGGGTTTCCTAGCCTCAACCCTTCTCCAAATCTGTTTCTCGTTCATAACAGTGTAGATATTATTTTCCAAGTAGTTTGAATTTTATAGATTTTTTAGAATTTTTTTAGGGAGACATATTATTTTTCACGTAAATAGGAATACATAATATTATTTTTTTTAGGGAGACAGAGATTTTTTTGATATTTTTTTTAGATTTTTTTAAACAATTTTTCTTATTTTTTAATTTTTTTTTTAAAATTAAGAGGCGGCCCGCGGCCCCGCCCGGCCCCGGGCTTGGCCGGGCTGCGGGCTAGGCTCCCCCCCGGTCTATTCCGGGCCGGCCCGGCCCGGCCTGGGCACCGCCGTCAGCCGGTCCGGGCCGGCTAGGGGCCCGGTCAAAGCACGGCCAGGCCCGGGCACCGCCGTCAGCCGGGCTGGGCCGGGCCGACGGACGCCCTGAATCCTCGGGGGTAAAAGGAGAAAAAAATATGTGTTAAATTTCAAAAAAACTTTGGAAGTGCAAATTGCATAAATCCCAATGACAAGCTTGTAATTCATGTGTATAGCAGTGGCTTTTTTGGACGCTCCCCGACCACACCGAACCAAACCCAACTCACCACCAACATGTGGGGAGTTGAAGTGGCAGCCCTCTCTCTTTGCCACATTGGACAAAGGGTGTCACACGCGTTTGTACCAGTAGGACAAACATATTGTCAAAATCCTGCAATTGTATAAAGGATTTCTCTCAGTTTTCATCACAGTTCTGTAGCTATATCAACGCCATGAGGATGTACTTAATAAACAGATTAAAAAATACTGTGATGTAAAAACCGCTTAGCTTTCGACGCAGAAAAATTAACGTTTAATTCTTTACTAGAACAGTTACAAATGACAGACTCATACATCTCATTAACATAACTCGACAACAAGAAAAAGAAACAATATGGTAATATTCCAAGAATTCGGATTAAACTACAGTTTTGTCTCTTTCACAAGACGTATTGATATTAACCAAAAAAAAATTAAAAATTCAAGCCGATCATCCCAATTATTAGAGTAAGTTAACCCCACTTAATAATTGTATGATGGAAGCCCATCTGACGTATTAATTTTTTAGCAAGAACGTCGCTTCATCACCTGGGACTAATTCCTTGTAAAGAGTGATTCGTCGGCAATTGTAAATTGACACTGTAATTATTTTTGATTAATCGAATAGACGTAACTTTACTATCTACTAACAGCGCAAGCAGTTGAGATTAATTTAGTGCTTCAAATTAAGTTAACCCGTTCAAAAGATTGACGGGAATAATATTTTATATGTTGCAAAGTTGCTCTTGGATTTCTCAGACAAGAAGACGTAGAGAGGGACCCACTGTCTTTTTATAAACCATACGAATGCTTGTCACAGTTTCATAAGATGAGTTTTTCTTGGACGGCATTTTTTTATCCCCGTAAACTCTCACCAATCTAAATAAAGCATTTGCAAATCGTAGCTCGATCTAGCCAAACATCCATCTATCGGTGCTTTTGAGTTTTGACCGCACCTCTTCGAAGTAGTTATCTTAAACAGTTATAACAGTTTTTTTACCATTCGTGTTTGCTTTAATCTCATCCAAGCTCGCTGAAACTAAAAACCGGTCTTTTTCTAACTGCTATCCGCCTCCGCACCCTCAAATTCTAACTGCCTCCGCTCTCTCGTGCAACTGACTTCCTCAAACAATAACAACCCATATTTACCCTGACTAAGTACGTTTTACATACCAAATATGCAATAAGGAGCGGTATTATGGACCTTTATGTAATTATTGAATTTCATTATATCAGCTTTTAAGGTAAAATATTACGGAAAATGGGAAAGGCACGGGGTTTCCGTTTCTGAAAGCAACCCCGGCAAAGCGGTCAACCCAGTTTGACCACGGGCAGCATCGTAGGGGCATAACTGTCATTACGTTCCGCTCCCCCGTATATTTATACCGAAACTTGCAGTCCCTGTTCCCCCCATCTTTCTCCCCTCTTCCTTCTTCAACAATCATTATCGGATCCTTTGCTATGCAAACCCGAAGCGGGTTCTGCTACCCGACACCTGAAATCGATGTCTCCATTCGAGGGAAACGGTGCAGAGACGGGTTTAGAGAGAGTAATAGCAATAACACTCGTCGGAAACGCCCTCGGCCGGCGGCGGCGCCCTCTTCCGCCGACGATTTCTTTGACGGCTTGCCGGACGATCTCGTCCTCTGTATCCTCTGCCGGATAAGCTCTTCCGCTGGCTGCCCTTCCGATCTTGTCAACATCCTCATGACGTAAGCCCGTCTTCATTCTTTCTACGTTTTGGTGAATTTTGTTTGTTGTGTGCTCTCGACTTCCGAAGAATTAATTCGTATTCTCGTGTTCAGATGTAAGAGGTTCAATGGGTTGGGGCTAAATCCGGTGGTTTTGTCCAAAGCATCGCCGAAATCGCTCGCCGTCCGGGCTAAGAATTGGTCGGAGCAGGCCCATCGCTTCTTGAAGCGGTGCGCCGACGCCGGCAACCTCGAAGCCTGCTATATTCTCGGCATGGTCGGTTCCTGGTACCAAATTTGCAATTTTTTTGTTCGTAAAAAAATTGCAGTCAATTAATGAGTTAATTTTTATCTGAAAGCAGATCAAGTTTTACTGCCAGCAAAATCGAGGCAGCGGAGCTTCGCTGATGGCGAAGGCGGCGATCGGGTCCCACGCGGCGGCGCTTTACGCGCTCGCCGTCATCCAATTCAACGGCAGCGGCGGGTGCAAGAACGACAAGGACCTGCGCGCCGGCGTCGCCCTCTGCGCCCGGTCGGCGTTCCTCGGCCACGTGGACGCCCTCCGTGAGCTCGGCCACTGCCTCCAGGATGGCTATGGTGTCCGGCAGAACGTCGCCGAGGGCCGCCGTTTCCTCCTCCAGGCCAACGCACGGGAGCTTGCCGCCGTGCTCCCATCGATGACGTGGCAGGGGCACCGCCACGTCATCACGGCTCCGGCGGAGGGACTTGTTTCGTCGTGCCCTCTGTTGAGCGATTTCGGGTGTAACGTGCCGGCGCCGGAGGTCCACCCGGCGAACCGGTTTCTGGTCGAGTGGTTCGGGGCGAACCGGGTAGGGTCGGAATGCGACGGGCTAAGGCTGTGCTCGAACTCGGGCTGCGGGCGGCCGGAGACGAGGCGGCATGAGTTTCGGAGATGTTCGGTTTGCGGGAGCGTGAACTACTGCTCGAGGGCTTGTCAGGCGCTCCACTGGAAGTTTGCTCACAAGTGCGAGTGCCGTCCTATGGACCGGTGGCTCAACGACGGCGACGGTGCCAATGTTAATGCCGACCCCGGCCCGGCCGCCGACGGTGGCCCTGATGTAATTTAGGCGAGAAGAAGAAACGAGAGGTCTGTAGCTGTTTGTTTTTTTTATAAAAAACCCTTGTTGTAATTTTGATTAATTTAAGTAGTTTTTTTGTTGGGAGTTACATGACATCTATGTACAGAGTTTTCCAATTTTTTCTTTTTTAAAAAGAAATCGACCCGTTTTCAAGAGGTTTTTGCGAAACTGGTTATAATGTGTGATTTTAGTGGTTTTTTTTTTGAAAACGATTTAGATTTGGTGGAGAAGTGAAATTGTTGGGATTGGGTGGGTGGCGGTTAAAAAGATATGGAATCAGTGGACGGGTTTTTTTGCGATTGTAGCAGAAAGAAGAGACAGCGAGAATAGGTAGCCACTTTGTATCATTAGATGCTCTCTATGTGCAAACTGTCTAAAAGAGAATACGATGTATACATAAAACAACACTCCTTTGTACGACGCCCCTGTTCTTATCGAGTATTGCTTAAATATCCTCGTCAGTTTCTAATTATAATTGCAACTTTTGTTGTCTGGCTAGAACATTAATTAGTTAGCAAATCTTATAACTGAAACTCTAAAATTTCACGTATATGGAAGAAAGCCTTAGTTGGCTCTACATCTTTCCCAGCTCGACTGGTTAGGTAAGTAAGAAAGTTCAAATGTTTGTGGGGGTTTTAATGATAATTTTACCCAAGAGAATAAGGTGTGGAAATTAAAGGCAGAAAATGTTAACCTTTCGTTTCTTTTGATGGTGGCTAAGCTTTATTCGTACGGGTGTGGACCTCGGTGAAAATTTTGGCTTTGCGTTGGGGCTAAGCCTACTTGACCCACAGTCTCCACGTGCATTTATCACGACCCAAAAAAAAAAACATTTGTTTTCGTAATTTATTTTTCTTAATAGGTTAGGGTTCTATTTGTGAAATTGACAGGATAATGTGATACGGTGAGAAACAGCTCATGGTGGATCGGATCCCACTAGCCATGATTACTACATGCGTGATGGCGTACAAGGAATCCAAGATAAAACATGTCCTCCATTTGCAAATTTTTCGATTGTTACTTTTTATTTTTCTTTTTTTTTAAATTACATTTTTGAGATGCTACGATCCCCACCACGAAGACCACCCAACGAAGCAAATTCGATCTGGTCACCGAAGGATGAGGTTACCTTCTTCTATCGTATCACTTGCTTCACCGTACCTACAGAGGCTACGGCCGATTCTGACGAGTCTGCGTTGTTGGGGAGTTTGCTAAACACATAGACCGAATTGCTTCATACACAGATCGTTTATTGATAAGTTCGCCATTCAAAATTTATGTCATTAACAATTTCCCCCCCTTTTGTTATCATTCTCCTCCCATCACTTCTTCCTCCTCATCTCGATTACCACGGTCGCCATTGCCCGTCATCTCCTCTCCATCATCCCTCCTCTTCTCATCTCTCATCTTCCTTCGCTCCTGTTCCGGAATAAATCCCATACATCAAAAAGTGTGGCCATCCACACGATCGTGTCGCTCCAAGAAGACCAAGGGCGTCAGCTGCTCATCTTACGTATAGCAGTGATGCTGTCGTGTGGCCATCCACACGACCGTGCCGATTCACATCTTCTGTAGGGAGCTGAAGGCCGTAATTTTGATATTTTTGCCCACACAACCGTGTGGCCCTCCACACGATTGGGTCGGGTCAGGTCTACTGCTAACCAGTTAGGGTTTTGGACGAGTTATATATAGATTGGAGAGCCGCCAGAGTGAGGGGGCGACTTGGGGGCTGCATTTTTACCCCAATTTTACATCCTTCCTTGTTTTCTAGGAGTATATTAGATTTAGATTAGGTTTTAATGCTTTTTACATTGATGTAATTGTGGAATTGACGACTCTATGTTCGATATCAATTGAGATAAGTATGTGTTTTCTTTTTATTTCACATCTTATTATTTGGTCATTTTCTTATTGTTCTTCTTGTTACTCTTTGTGATTCTTCGGTGTTTAGCGATTAGACCTTTATCCCTCTCACGTAGCTAACCACGACATACGATAGAGTT
Organism: Scilla litardierei; assembly: GCA_030789695.1. Taxonomy (NCBI): domain Eukaryota; kingdom Viridiplantae; phylum Streptophyta; class Magnoliopsida; order Asparagales; family Asparagaceae; genus Scilla; species Scilla litardierei. The sequence goes on from CM061130.1 coordinate 116,716,818, forward strand.
AGTACTCGATTACCAACCTCCCTCCGAACGAGCCATTTGCGCTATTACGATAGCCGTGCGCTTGCGGTTACAAATGTAAAACTCCTAACATCAGATTATAAAAGTTACAGAGAGGTTTCTAGTCGACTAGTTACAGTAACTAGTCGATTAGCCGACTAATGCTGAAGTGGCAGGATGCGAATTTGACACGGGATTCGGTTGGGAATTAACTCCAATTCGTATCCAAGAGTTTCGACGCGATTGGAACTCATTTAGGATACCAATTCTACTTGGGGAAGGTTGAGAACGATGCTAATTCAGGATAAATGTTGCATATTTATTCCCTTATTTGTTAGTATTTTGTGCATGTATGATGATTATTTGGCCTCTAATACAAATGTTTTTAGAACATTATTTAATATTAGAGCACAACATTTATTTCTGCATAAAACCTATTTTTATTACTTATTTTTGTCTTCTCTTATTTTTCAGGTGAACCTGAAAATTTTCCGAGTCTAAGGGCTATTTTTCCAGATTTTTCTGAGCACGTGACTATTTTCTAGAATTTTAGAAGATAAAATAATATTTAAAAAGGAAAATAACAAAATAAATAGGGGGCACGTGCGCCACACATGCCCCCGATATAAACTCCACTACGTGGCACGATCTTAACGACTATCGCCTTGATCCAACGACTGTAGCCAAGCAGACAATGCGGCTCGATCTCGACCGTCGCGCTTTGATCCAACGTCCCAAATCAACCCCGCAAATGAGTCGGATTCGAAGCGGGATTGGTCGGCAGCTACGGGTCAAATGTCATTTCCTCAGCATATCCTGCTCGGATCGGACGGTGGAGATCAAAGTGAAGGCGAAGAGGTTTGGTTGGCGTACCGCCAGGACACGTGGTGTGCTCTTGAGCGATCTCGCCCCAATCGGATGGCCAGCATTTGTAGCGGGTTGCAGGCAGAGACTTAAATCGAATTTGAAGCAGATTTGGGATCCACTGCTGACCTAAAAACCAGTAGTATAAATATACGTATTTGGCTTTATTTTTGGAGTATTTTGAAGTATTTTGGAGCGTATTTTGGATAAACTTTGAGGGCTTTTAAGCTAGAAGAAGGAGATACACATGTGAAGAAGATCTAGGGTCCAATTGAAGAAATTTGATGATAAAGTTTCCTATCTTTCTACGTTGTATTGAGTTTTATAACTTGTATTTAGGGTTACAGATGGTGTTTTTGCTAATGAAAATTGATTCTGCTTGGCTAAATCTCTTATGTGTTAGTTGTGATGTAGTTAGGGTTATATAATTATTGGTATTAATGTCTTTTCGCCCTACTTTCACGACATGTCGAGTGCTTTATATGTTTCTACATATTCTATATATTTGATTATGATCATTATCAATGTGAACACGCTTTAAAAAAAATTTTTAAAGCAAAAACTGCTAAATAGCTAAACATATAAAACTACCTACTTATCTCCCCCAACTTAAAGACAGACATTGTCCTTTATTTTGAAAGAGTATATGATTATTGAAAGCAAAGAATATAAAAAGTAAAACATACTACGAAAGCAATAAAATTTAAAACATTTATTTATGTATATACACTACTTGATAGAACACACCTGATCAAATGGCAGATCCCGAATCTCTAATGGTGGTGGCAGCTGATCTATCAGCTCCTTTCGCTCCTTTGCCAGCTGTTTTGAAGCTATGTCTCCACTGGCCTCCTTAGATTCCATCAATGCATCTCACAGCATCTCATTTGAATAGTCTCATGTGTCCCATGAGAGACGAGCTGCATCAATCCAAGCGTTGTTTTCATGCTCGGCAACAAAATTATTTCAAAATAGGTCGTCATATAAAATAAAATAATTTAAATGTGCTTGACCACAATTTGAATCTAGAACTATTGCACCCTTGTCCAGGTGCTGGAGGGATTCGTTCGAATGGTGATAAAAGCCCACAGAGGCCATGAAAGAAGCCCGAAGCTGACCTAGTCAAAGCCCACGTGTCATTTGCCCGTTGGACTTCCATCGTCTCGAACGTACAATCGATAATGGGCTTATAAATAGCTGAGGCGTGGGTGACAGTTACCGGTATTAAGAGGATCGTGGCGGAATAATTGGTGACCGTTATCCTTCCAACGTCAATGAAGAGACCCCTGATTCGGGATATAAATTGCATATTCCCCCCACATTTCTTGACATTTTATGTGTATATCATGTTAATTTTGGCTTAATACGGGCGTATTTATGATATTGTGAATTATTAAAGCCTATCTCTAGTTTATACATAAATGTGATTTTTGTGGACTAATTTTTGCTTCACTTATTTTTAGGCACTTCTGAAATTTTTCTGGATTTTCTGGAATTTTTCCAGAATTTTCTGGAGCTCGAAATTATTTTTTGGGAATTTTTAGAGCTAGAGAACAATTCTGGAATTTTGTAAAAAGAAAAACTTAAAAAATATATTATATAACTTTTGGGCCGGCCAGCTGGCCGACCCAATCTCACGGCCCGCTCTTGGAGCGGGCCGCTGCTGTATCATTTAAAAAAAAGTAAAATAAAAAACACGCCGGCCCGCTCCCGCTTTTGCAGCAGCGGGGGGAGGTATGCGTGATCCCGCTTTTGCAGCAGCGGAGGGGGGCACGCGCGGAGGGAGGCACGCGCTCCGCGCGTGCCCCCCCGCTGGGCACGCGCCTCTTGCATTGAGGGCAGGTCGGGCTAAAAAAACCCGACCCGAAATCGTTTTCTTTGGGCCTTATCTCGGCTGAATGCGAAAAAATGAGGCTCTCGGCTGTTGGAACTTCTTCTTGCTGATTTTTTGATTTTTTAGGGCTTGGAGGAAAGCTTGGAGGCCATGGATGAATGTGAAAGCTTGGAGGAGGAGCAAGAGGGTGGAAGCAAGGGTTAATTTGGGGAGAGCTTGGGTGATACCTTTCTTCACCTCTTGTAATTTTGATATCTCTCATTTGTATTGAGCTAGAGATTGTTATTTTTTGTATAAAAATTTCATATCTTTTTCATGATGATTGAGTAGTGTTGAATGTTTGGGTTGTGATTCATGATGGGTGGTTGTTAATTGTAGTTCTAATTATCTCTTGCTCAATATCATGTTAATGTTGGATGTTTCATTAGGGTTAATTTTATTGGTTAAGACCCAAGTGGGCACACTTTGAGAAAAGTCCATGATCCTAATTTGATTAGTGCCATGCTGATGCATCCCTCCTTTTAGCAAATTATCGTGTTCATGAAAGCTAAACTTTCCGATTAAGCTTGCCATAGCCGAATGCCTAATTGAGTTATATGTGGGTAATTTGAGCTTAATTAACTCCAACATTAGTGAACCCACAACCCATGCTCCTCGCCTAGCTATCCTACATCCTCATTTGGTTCTCTAGCCCTACCCACTTAGGATAGAATTATAATTTCACCACACTTTTTTCCACTCATCCACCGTTAGTTGAGATTGTTGAATCACACTTTATTTTTCTTTATCGATCAATTTTGCGAATATAAAATGACTTGTCCATGTGATCCGATCCGGAACTCACTGGTTATTTTTATTGCATTGACACTCCTACGCTTGGGAGTGGAAGGCGTGCTCCGTGCGCGTCCTCTCGTCACAAGCAATCCTCGAGGTTCATAAATATACTGAAGATGAACAGAATAAGGGTATCTCAAGGTACGAGAAACCTAATACTCTTACATTTTACTTCCCACTTGATAATTCTTCTTCCAAATAGTTTGTGACGACTGATTCGAGACGAACCTCCGTGGGTCGATTTCGACAGCTCGAAGCTTATTCTTAAGTTCCCGCACTAACTTAAGTATCGGAGGGGATTTGGGTCGGAACCCAGATCCGACCCCCTACCACTCCTTTGTGGTACATGAGGATCTTGGTGTGACCTAACAGGAGGTCGATCAACTGCTCCAGACGACTGTCATACAAGGATCGATCCCACTAAAAGGTCGAACGACCTTCGTATTTAGCCACCGGGTCGAGCGAGCTTCCGCATCACCTGCCCGTCACAATTATCATCGGCACTGGTTCTACCAACCAAGGGTCCCATTCGACTGGCTGACGAGGCTCCACCTCGACAAAGAATTCCATGCCAGCCCTAACACCATTATCGCTAATTTTGGCCTTAACAAGAACATATGGAATTGAAATTTGTGATCCAGAAATAAAGGGCATGAGTTGGTCAGAACTTCCTTGAAATGTGTCGATATACATGCTCTGATACTCTGCCTCAGGATGAGTAGGAAGTGGCTGCAGAACTAGATCTTGAAGGGAAGACAGCTCGGGCTTATTGTAGGTCATCTCATAGTCAACTTCATTTGCTTCATCTTTTCCATCAAAAAGCACATGCTCTACAGGCCTCCCTGAACTCTGTGGTTCTTCCTAAAAATCCTCATCGATATTGGCTTGGTGTGCATCCTGAGGTGAAAGAAGTAGTAGCTGCTGAAATTTATCGATAGGGAGGCATGGCTCGGCCTCCATCATACTCTGTAGGCTCTCTCCCTCGTTGTAATGCCCCTAAGTGGGATATACTATGTAGTGTATATCTGCTTGTGTATATGTGTGTATTTACATAGTATGTATATGTGGATATATATGTGTGTAGTAGCGACCTATATTACGATATATGATTGTGTGATATATTTGGAATGTGGTGGATATCTTGTATTATGATTTATAGCATGACGTGTGTAAAGAGAGTAGAGTATGCTACTATTGAACGCCTATTGTAATGTATTGTGTATTATGTGCTTGTTGTGTGTAGGGGTTAAGTGAGGGAGAGATGGGGTAGTGGCATTATTGTATTTAAGTTAAGGGGGTGTGTAGAGTAAGAGTGGGTGTGTATAGTAATGGCACATTTAGTAAATAGGTAGTTAAGTGGGAGAGGGTGTGTAAAGAAACATGTAGACTTTTCCAAACTTGAATTCCAAAGAGAAGACAAAAGACAAAGAAAAGAGGAGAAAATGTAAGAAAAGAAGGGAAAAGAAATGAGAAGAAAAATCTAGAAATATGCTTCCATTTCTCTGCCTTTTTCTTCCTTTTTCCTTTATTTTTTTCTTTTTCGTGTCATTTTCATTTTCCCCTCTCCATGCCATACTACTTCTATGTTTTTTCAAGAAAAATCTTCTCTTTCCCCTCCTTTAAACATCATTGTGCAAGCTTATGTGTTACGCCCCGCTTCCCATTCTACCGGGAGCGAGGACGCGAGCGGGTCCGCGGTGTGCTTAAAACATGGAGGAGTACTTTATTATTTTCTTTTTCTTTCTCCTTGGTTTAAACATACTAAGCGTCTTTGTAAACTGCAGGTCCTTGCATGCAAATTTAAGAAGCAGCTCAAAACGACATTATTACATATCCAGCGTACAGAATTTAAAATACATTTTGGGCCTAGCATAGCCAATACAAACAAATACACAAATTACATTATTAAAATAGGAAATGCTAATGCGAAGGTACAATAGTTCTAATTCTATGAGGGCAGGTACTCCACGTACTCGTCAAGTGCTGGCTCGACCTCTACTGGAATGTCCTCCACAAAATCACTCTTAATACCTGACAGCCATTTCATAAACAATAATTGAAATGCCCGTCAGCGAGGTTTACTCGTCAAGTAATTTCTGCAAAAGAAATATTAAGTATTTAAAATGACCCATGCTAAACTTAAGGCAAGCAATATGTTTTGTTGCGGGGTAGAACTTGCGTACAATGAATTTGTATTATGGGGAACCAAGGGCACAGTGGTTATATTGATAAGAGGATTTAGGTAGGCTTTTTGACAAGTGATTAGTGGGGTGAAGAGGCTAAACTTGCTGTCGGAGCAGACCACGGAGTCGAATCCCACCGGACGCGGCGGAGGTGGATCGGATGGCGGGAGCCGAAGGTGAATCTCGGCCAAGGGGCGAGCTACCCTGCACAGTGAGCAACTCGTCAGAAAGGCCGGGTTAGGGTCCAACCCTTAGCCTCTCCGATGCCTAAGTCAGTAACTGGACTTAAAGCGGGGGCTGGACACGCAGGTCGGACAGAGGGTGTGTCGACCATACGTGACGGGCTATGAGTGGGAGAACAAAGATATGGACGACCTTTGCTCTCGTGTGTGAATAATGGAATTGAGAGGGAATTTGCCAACCCCCCCACCGTAAGAAGTGAGGGGGTATTTATACCTGATGGGAGACGATTAGATGGGGCTGACCTGCCATGCTGACTCGACGTGCTGAGTGTAGTGCCCTGCTAAGCTACTGCACATGTACTAGAGGGGGGTGAATAGTACTTTAAAATAATCAAGATAGTTATTCCTAATTATTGTGTAAGAAACAAACGACAATGCGGAATAAACAACAATCAACAAGAATTATCAAACACAAACAAAGCATGTAACGGGTTCGGATCCACCCAAGTCTCCCCGACTTGTTCCCGGTGATCCTACGTCCCAACCACCCGGATCCCCGCCAGATACTTGAGTTAGAAACCCTAACTCAAGATTTAGCACTATGAAATTCTTGTGAAAAACCTTCACAAGACCAAATCATACAAATGACATGTGACTCCCACAAACCGGGATCACACCCTCTCTCACAACCGAGAGACACAATTGCAATATCAATTGAAATGAAATATGAAACACTTACCACAAAATCCTATGCCTTGAGTATAACTTACCAAATTAGGGCAAAGATGGATTTTGAGGAGAGAATGTCACCAAACCGAATCTCCACCAATAAGATCAGCGATCGAAGGCTAGGATGGAGGATGGTGACTTTGGATCAAGCTCTTGGATTGGAAGGCTCACAATGGAGAGAATCTCTCTTGGGGAATATGGCTCAAAGAGTTGAGGGAGAGATTCTTGTGAGGAAGAGAAAGCTTTAGAATAGAGTTGAATAGCTTCTCTTTGATATCTCTAAACCTCTAAAATGGCAGCCTTGAATACAAGGAAAGAACCTCTCAAGTATATATAGGATAGAGGAAAGAGAGAGGAAAAATCGTTTCAATTAAAGCTCCAACGGCTCTATTTCTAAAGCAGTTAGTCGGTCTAAGAAGGATCACTGACCGACTAGATTGCCAACTAGTCGGTCGATGATTCCTCATGAACCGACTAACAAGCTTACAGCCAAACAAGAAAGGTCCAGGCAACATGAACTAGTCGGTCTAAGAATACTTGCCAACCGACTAGTTTGTCAACTAGTCGGTCGGTGAGTGTTCTTTGACCGACTAAGATAGAAAGGCACGTAGCTGAATATAAGTTACACTAGTCGGTCTAAGAACAAATGCAGACCGACTAGTTTCACAACTAGTCGGTCGATGACTGTTCTTGGACCGACTAACTGTAAAGAGTAACTCAGGCTGAAATCAGGCAATGATAACTAGTCGGTCTGAGAAGGATTCCTAACCGACTAGATCGTCATCTAGTCGGTCAGTGAACCTTCTTTGACTGACTAATTGATCAACAGGGCCTGGGCTGAAATGAGCAAGGACATCTAGTCGGTTCATGAAGAGTTGACGACCGACTAGATCGTCATCTAGTCGGTTGGTTCTTCTTCTTGAACCAACTAAGATGCACTAGAAGCCGAGGGAAGAAGCGATAGGCTTCGGAAAAGTTTCTAATGGCTGCTATGATAATCCTAGCTCTAAGATATGAGCGAAATGAAGATTATAATGTAAGTCCTACTCAAGGCTTAACATTCTATTCTATGAAGCTAGAAGACAATAAATAATACATGACGAACCGTCTTTGAAGCTAGCTTCAATCTTCGCTCTTGACTTCATTAATACTCCTTGAGCTTCAACGAAGCTTCAGGCACACGATCACGCGTATTGAGAAGCCTTGAGACGTCTCTTTTGATATACGTATTCTTTTGGCGACGATCTCCATAACTGCGCTCACAAACAGTTAGCACACGATATTTATGTTTGCTCATCATCCAAAACCAAATCCGGGGAATCAATACTCAACATTCTCCCCCTTTTTGGTGATGACAAACCAACATAAATAATAATCAATAATAATGATTCAATAGAAATTTACTTACTCCCCCTGCATTGATGACACGTTAGTTCCGTATTCAATAATATTCATACGCATCAAGCAGACGAGGGAAATATAAAATATGAATCCTATTATCGCAATTTAGGATCTTAATCCATTTTATATCTTAACTCCCCCTGAATCTAACATATCAACTTAGATTCATGGTAAATTGCTTTGATATCAATTAGCACATTGTCCACATTGTCATTATTAATTCTCTCCCCTTTTGGCATTAGCAAAAAGAGCGGGAGGAGATCAACGACAAGATTACAATGGCTAAGAAATAAAATAAGAGAGTCTAAGAATACGACCACGGTCCAAATGACACCAAAGTAAAATACCAAATGTAAAATACCGAAGAAAATCAAAGTGTGCCAACTTGACCATAGTCGAAAATCGAAAATCGAAACCATCAAGCCATAGGCGAAAATCGAAATGCGAAATCATCAAACCATAGGTGAAAATTGAAATACGAAATCAACAAGGCATAGGCGAAAATCGAAATACGAAATCATCAAACCATAGGCGAAAATCGAAATCTCCAAAACTCAAATTAATTTCACTTATTGAGTTATGGAACATACTCTCCAATATCAACATTCTTAGTTAAATAGTGCATGGAAAAAAATTCTATGTTTCCATAGAAAAAATTTCTATTTAACCAAGTTAATCGTTGAGCGACGAAATCAACATTAGAGACAAAAATCCAATGTGAAAACCAAATGTAGCAAATATGATACCAAGAGTAACATGCAAAAAGTGTTATGCCAAACATAGATAGAGAACATCATAAATCTATGGCATACACAATTCTAGCATACACATTGAAACAAAATGATACCAATGTAAATATTCTAACAATGCATGCATTCCACCTACATACATAGATACCAAATGTATATCAAATGTAAGAATATACTTACAACATTAAGCTCCCCCTACTTTGGTGCATCACTTAAGCACCATCAACTCCATTTGAATGAAAAACTTTGCAAAACAATGAGTTGGTAGGGTTGGTATCCCATGAAGGATTGAACCTAGAAAACATCATTTTAGGTATCCAAAAATCCTTTTGGATCCTATGGGTTAGGCAACAAATATAACACATTAACTTCAAATAAACGTAACCCATAGCTATATTAAATTCAAATTAACATGCACGTCCACGATTAATATAAAAATAAAAATAAACCAATTCTTACCACAATTGCGTTGGTACCCATAAAATGAAATTAAACTTATGGTACCAAGCAATGAAGGGTCAAAGGAAACTAACCCTTCGGAAACCAAGTCCATGAGGACCGTGATTTCCCAACATAATCATCATTCAAAATAATATCGTTTATATACGATTGCACATACATATCCTTAGCATGCATGCTTGTGTTCTTCGGACCCCAAATAGTGTATGTCTTGGGAGTCTTAATCCTATTGGGAACATGCATACGTTGTTGATTTCTATGTGATGCATGTCATGGGTAAGCATATGGCATATGATGCAATGGTGCATGATGATACTTATTCATATGAGAATGAGGATGAGCATATGAATGTGGTGGAACACGTGCATGAGTGTGTCTCACATGGTGTGCACGTGCTCGTGGATGCGGAGCATAAAAATCATCATATGTGCTAACATGTGGAGTAGGATGTGCGTTCCTACGTGGTATGGCATACATGAAAGCATGACCCTTCTTTGGAGGTCCACCCAAAGTGGGTTTCTTTCCAAATGGGGGTGTGTACCTAGCGGAAGCACCATTGGTAGAAGAACTACCCATGAAGTATTTACTCCAACTAGTAGAAGCATCGGACGTTGGCCTAATAAAGGTGGCGGACGATTTGGATGTGTAACGACCCACTTAGGGGCCCGTTACTGCTTGGAATATGCACAAGTCCTGCTAGGCACCAATGAAGTCAACACAGGCTATGTTGCAAAAATACGCCAAAATACTGATAATGAAAGTGGTACACTACCTTATTACAACCCAGCAGCTAACATGAAAGGAAAATACAACCGAAAATACAAAAGATACATCAAACCACTCTCGAAACAACAAAGCAAATCTCCCACACTCACTCTCAATACTCAGGATCCTGCTGGTCCTACTGGTCGAACTCAACCACAAAATCAGCGTCTGCGGCCGCTGGTGCTAACTCCTCGACCTGGGTGATATCTGGCGAGTCCACCACAAAGAGAAGGGTCGCCAGGATCAGACGTAACTCAAAGTATCTCTATACATGGATATTGAAACAAATGTGCAAGCATGGTAATTTAAAAGTAAAGAGGTAAAGTGCAAACAATACTGGTAAGGGAAAAAGAGCAGAAAAGTAACCTTGCAGATGTACATCTATCATCAATTTCTAGCAGTTAAAAGTGCAATATTAAAAGTGACTATGTAACAAGAGTCTATTTGTGCCTATACCTAGACCGTGACTTATAATGCGGGGTGCAATGAGCAACCAAGAGGCCACCTCTTACCACGGGTGCTACCCGGGCGAACTATGCTATGAATACTATGAATACTATGCAATCACTCTGTGATATGTGATGGTTGTCACCGGCTACTATGATGGGTTGCTAGAACCCGCACGGTGACAACAAAGGCTGGACTAGTCGCTCCCGCACCCTCGCTATTATAAGTTACCCCAAAACCCAGTATCGGTGCAATTTTCTAGCATGTCACATTTCCAGTTACAACTTTCTGTCAATCATGTCATGAAGCCCAATTCTGCTTCCTTTACGATACCTTGCAATTTATGATACGATACCATGCAATTTTAGCTAACAGTTCAAAAATGGAAACACTGTGATAGCGAAATAAAACTAGGTTGGCATGCATTTGTTATTGTTTTAAGAATCCATGTCAAGGGTACGATGAGTTACCAAATCGCCTTGTCGTGAAAGGCGTGTTTTGAAAGGCGGTCGGTGTACCTGGTCCACATGTTACAAATGAGTTAGCTACACAAATTGTTAACATGCTAAGAGGGAACGTTACACTAACTAAGTTTTAATTAATTACTTAAATCATGTTATTAGAACTTAACTTGTTGTTATAAGTGATTAATTACATTAACTACTGACATATTTACTTATATAGGGTTATGAAAATAATAGCTTTATATTAGAAACTTAAACTTAAGCTTACTTAATATCCATAACTTAATCTTAATAAAAATTAACTTTTACTTAACCTGTTATAATTAACTTATATAACTTTATAATAGTATCTTATATAAAATCCTATTATAATAAATTAACTTATCTTTATAAACTTATCTTTATAACTTAATAAAACTCTTCACTTCTCACCCTCTCTCTCTGTCTTCTGTTCTTCTCGTTTCCCTTGCTTTTTCCTTTTTTTTGCTGTTGATGCTTACAGAGGGCGCACAGGGGAAGATCGGCGGCAAGGGGAAGCTAGGGCGGCGCGGCCAAGGGCAACGCGGGGATGGGGATCCGGCCTGGGCGGCGTCCTGGGGGGCTCAGGCGAGCGAGATCCGGCGGCGGCCTCTTCCAGGCGGAGGCGAGGCGGAATCGCGGCGCGGTTCGATGGGGGGCGCGGCTGAGCAGCTCCGGGGGGCGGCGGTAGGCGGTCCGAGGCGGTAGCAGCGCGGTTCGATGGGGGGCGCGGCTGAGCAGCTCCGGGACGGCGCGATTCACGATGGCGCAAGGCGTGGGTGGCGTACGGGGGCTTGGCGGCGGCTGCGAGATAGGGGGGTTTTGATTTTTGGGTTTATTTTGGGGGATTTGTGGTTTCAGATTTCTCTCTGGCTTTTGATTTCTGGTTTGTTTTGGGGGAGAGGGATGGTGGTGATGTGAATGGGTTTAGGTGTTTGCTGGTTGCTTGTTTGGTGGAGTTGTATGGTGGAGGAGGTGGTGGCTTGGGGGGAGATGGGGGATGGTTGCTGTTTGTTTTTCCCTGTATGTTGTTTTAAGAACGAGGATGGAGGAGACAGATTGAATGAGGGTTGGTTGATGGGTAGGGGCTGTTGTTAAGGACTTGACGTGTGATGTTGGATCTCACCAAATTTTGGTGGGAAATGAAGGCTGTAGGGTAGTTAGGGTAAAAGGTAAGATGGTTTTAGGAAAAAGTAATTAGTAAAAAGAACTAGTTAAAAGAAATTAGTTAGTAATTAATAGTTTAATTAAAGATAATTAGGGATTTTAAATTTTCAATTTAAAAGCAATTATGATTTTAACAGGTTAGAATCACGCTACGGTAAAAAGTTAAAATAACGACGCGCTCGCGTCGATGCGTAGAATAGGAGAACACTCGGATGAAAATAACCGGGTCAACGAAGTAAAAATACACGCACACAACAGTCAAAATACGACTAGAAAAACAGGCAGTTACATCCTACCCTCCTTAGAATAATTCCGTCCTCGGAATTCTCTACGGGGTATGGAAAAGGTAGGGGAAACGTCCTCGCATCTCATCCTCTCGCTCCCAGGTAGACTCTCCTGGCGAGTCGTGATGCCACATCACTCTGACCAGATCAATAGTCTTGTTCATAAAGACCTTCCGGCGTCGATCGAGGATCTCTATGGGTTGCTGCTCGTACGTCAAGTCCGGACGAACTGCGATCTCTGAGTAGTCCACGACATGACTCGGGTCGCTCACATAGCGACGCAACTGCGAGATATGGAATACATTGTGCACTCCCTCTAAGGCAGGGGGCAGTGCAAGCTTGTATGCCACCTCTCCGACTCGTTCCAAAATATCGAATGGCCCAATAAATCGGGGACTGAGCTTTCCTCTCCGACCAAAGCGAATCAATCCTCTGTTGGGTGAGATCTTCAGAAATACATGATCACCGGGCTGGAACTCCAGATGTCGACGCTTCGCATCTGCCCAATGCTTGTACCTGTCCTGAGCCAGCTGCAGCTTCTCTCTGATGATCCGAACCACATCCACGGCTTCGGTGATTTGCTCAGGACCAACCAACTCTCGATCTCCTACATCATCCCAGCTCAAGGGGGATCGGCACTTTCTCCCAAACAGTGCCGCGAAAGGTGCCATACCAATGCTAGACATGTAGCTGTTGTTGTATGCAAACTCCACCAAATGGAGATGATCTTCCCATGATCCTTTGAAGTCTAGCATACATGCCCGCAGCATGTCTTCCAGTATCTGAATAGTACGCTCTGACTAACCATCTGTCTGCGGATGGTAAGCCGTACTAAAACTCAAGTGGGTTCCCAAGCTCTCCTGAAGGCTCCTCCAGAAACGAGATGTGAACCTGGTGTCTCTGTCCGAGACAATGCTGATAGGAACTCCATGCAGCTTCACAATCTCATCCATGTACTTCTTGGCCAATACTTCTGTAGACTGGCCCACTCTGAAAGGAATAAAATGCGCAGTCTTGGTCAATCGGTCTACGATCACCCAGACAGCGTCATTCTGCTTTGTACTCTTGGGTAGACCAGTCACGAAGTCCATCGTGATGTACTTGTTGGATATTGGACTCCCCGGATTTAGTTTTGGATGATGAACAAACATAAATATATCGTGAACTAACACTTTGTGAGCGCAGTTATGGAGAACGTCGCCAAATTCATATGAATATCAATTACGACGTCTCAAGACTTCTCAAAGCACGTGATCGTATGCCTAAAGCTTCGTTGAAGCTTATGGACCATTTTAGAAGTCATGAAGATTCGATTGAAGCTATTGAAGACGGTATCGTCAAGTTTTATTTATAGTCTTTAAGCTTCTTTCGTAGAATGTTAAGCCTTGAGTAGGTCTTACGGTTTAAATCTTCATAACGCTCATATCTTAGCTCTAGGATCTTAGTAGAAGTCCATACAATCTTTCCCGAAGCTTCGCGCTTCGATTCGCGACTTCTTGTGCATGTTAGTTGGTTCAAGAAGAAGAACTGACCGACTAGATGGTGATCTAGTCGGTCGGCAAAGCTTCTTGGACCGACTAGTTTTTGTCATTTATTTCCAAGCTCTTTACTGTTTACAGTTAGTCGGTCTAAGTTGACTCACCGACCGACTAGTTTGTGAACTAGTCGGTCAGTGATGCTTCTGTGACCGACTAGTTGAGCTTTCTCTATACATGCACATTTGAGCCTGAGCTACTGTTTATCTTTAGTCGGTCTGTGTTTATTGATCGACCGACTAGTTGATGAACTAGTCGGTCAACGTTCCTTCTTGGACCGACTAGTTTAGCTTTACTGTACATGCCAATTTTCACCTAACTTACTGTTTATCGTTAGTCGGTCTATGCTCATTTGGCGACCGACTAGTTGGTGAATTAGTCGGTCTACATTTGTTCTTGGACCGACTAAGTCTATTTGTGCTCAGACTTCAGTTTTATCTGTTAGTCGGTCTCAGTTGAGTAACCGACCGACTAGTTGTGAAACTAGTCGATCAGCTACTCTTCTTGGACCGACTAATTCCTTTTGTCTGTGCTTCAACCTTTTGGCTGTTCTTCCATTAGTCGGTCTACGTTAAATGACCGACCGACTAGTTGATGAACTAGTCGGTCGGTGGTTGTTCTTTGACCGACTAGTTGGGTTCAGAAAAGAGCCGTTGGAGCATTAATTGAAACGGTTTTCTTTCTCTCTCTCTACTCTATCCTATAAATACTTGATGGGCTGCATGCATTGCAGTCAAGGCTGATATTATTGCAAGTTTAGAGATCAAGAGAAATCATTCCAAGCTCATTCAAAGCTCTTTCATTACATTCAATAATCTCTCCTCACTCTTACTTCCAAAGAGAGATTCATTGAGTGTGAAGCCTTCCAAGCCAAGTGCTTGATTCTAGGTCACCAACATCCCCATAGCTCTCCATCGCTGATCTACATCTTGGAGCTAGGGTTTGGTGCCACTTCTTCTTCCTCAAAATCATCTTTGCCCTAATTCGTAAGCATTACTCAAGGCATAGGTATTTTGTCGGTAAGAAGTTTCTATTTCATTTCAATTCATATTGTAAATTTCACTCTCGGTTGTGAGAGTGTGGTTGTGATCCCGGGTTGTGGGAGTCACAAATTACTTTGTGTATGATTTGACTTGTGAAGGTTTTTCACAAGTATTTCATAGTGGAAATCTTGAGTTAGGGTTTCTAACTCAAGTATCCGGAGGGGATCCGGGTGGTTGGGACGTAGGATCACCTGGAACAAGTCGGGGAGACTTGGGTGGATCCGAACCCAGTAATATCGTTGTTTGCGATTGTTTCTTTGTTGTCTAACATTTACATTTTCGCATTTTTCGCATTGTTTGGTAGAGTTTGCAAGTAATTAGGAATTAGCCTCTTAATTATTTTAAAGTACTATTCACCGCCCCTTTAGTACTTGTGCAGTAGCTTAGCAGGGCATTACAGTACTGCCATTTCCACTCCGGAATGGGCAATGGCTGCAACAAGCCGGCAGTTCTCTGGTGTTCAGCCTTCACCTGCTGGCACACAATATACTTCGATACGCTCCGTGTGACGCTTCTCTTCATGCCATGCCACCAGTAATGCTGTCATAGATCCTGGTACATCTTGGTACCTCCAGGATGTATAGAGTAAGGAGAACTGTGAGCTTCCTCCAACAGCTCCTCTCTAATGGCACCAGACGGTACACATATCCTGTCCTCAAACCTCAAGGATCCATCTGCATGAATCTTGAACTCTGGTCTCTGGCCTGCCATCACCAGATCTCTAATCTTCCGTAGCTTCTCATCCTCCATTTGAGTAGACTTGATCCTCTCTACCAAGGTCGACTGGATATGCATGCCCATAAAAGATGCAGTCATCCCTGGTAGAATCACTTCTATACCCATGTCTCGGATCTCTTGCTGCAACCTCCACTGAGTCGTAAGGGTCATCACTGTTGGAAGACGACTCAATGCATCCGGTACAACATTGACTTTCCCAGGATGGTACTGAAGGTCAATGTCATAATCTGCCATGAGCTCGACCCATCGCCTCTGACGCATGTTGAGCTCCTTCTGAGTGAAGAGATACTTCAGACTCTTATGATCCGAGAACACCTTCACGTGCTCACCCAATAGGAAGTGCCTCCAAATCTTCAGTGCAAAAATCCCTGCCGCCAACTCAAGATCGTGAGTGGGGTAGTTCTTCTCATGTATCTTCAACTGCCTGGATGCATATGCTACGACTCGACCGTGCTGATGTAGCACGCATCCAAGTCCCTTGCCAGATGCATCACAGAAGACTTCGAATCCTCCTGATCGGTCTGGAATGATCAAGATGGGTGCAGTTGTCAATCTCTTCTTCAACTCCTGGAAAGCATCCTCACATGCTTTTGACCAAACAAACATCACATCCTTTCTTGTTAATCGCGTCATGGCTCCCGCGATCTTCGAGAAATCTTTGATGAACCTCCAGTAGTAGCCAGCTAGTCCCAAGAAGCTTCGAATCTCGGTCACCGTTCGGGGGACTGGCCAGTTTTGAACAACGGCTACTTTTTCAGGATCAACAGTAATCCCTGCTCCAGACACCACGTGGCCTAGAAATGCCACCTCGTTTAGCCAGAACTCGCACTTGCTAAGTTTGGCATAAAGCTGGTGTCTTCTTAGGGTCTCGAGAACCTTCTTGAGATGCTCTGCATGCTCCACCGCATTCTTCGAGTAGATGAGAATGTCGTCAATGTAGACTACAACGAACTTGTCCAAGTATTCATACAATACTTGGTTCATGAGACTCATAAATACCGCGGGTGCATTGATCACACCAAACGACATCACTAAGTACTCATAATGTCTGTATCTGGTCCTGAATGCAGTCTTGGGAACATCTTCATCCTTCACCTTCACTTGATGGTACCCTGTCCTCAGGTCCAGCTTCGAATAAACGCTTGACCTACCGAGCTGGTCAAAAAGATCGTCGATACGCGGTAGAGGGCACTTGTTCTTCACGGTGACTTTGTTCAGCTCGCGGTAGTCAACGCACATACGAAGGGATCCGTCTTTCTTCTTCACCAGCAATATAGGAGATCCCCAGGGAGATACACTGGGTCGTATCCATCCCTTCTTCAGTATCTCATCAAGTTGGACCCGCAATTCTTCTAGCTCAGATGGTGCTAAACGATACGGTCCCTTGGACATCGGTTGGGCTCCTGGCATTAGTTCGATGGCAAATTTAAGGGTGCGATCCGGAGGCAAACCTGTAAGGTCGTCTGGAAACACATCCAAGAACTCTCGAACCACTTCTGGTATCTCGGGCTCAGCGTCCATCGCGGCTGCTACTGCTTCGGTCGACCTGGCCTTGTACTTCACCGGTCCCACAGATCTGCTCCCACTAATGAACTCGAACTTCGGATGATCAGGAATGTCGAAGGCTACCCTCCTTCGACAACATTCGATGGTGGCATAGAAAGTTCCCAACCAATCCATCCCGAATACAACATCAAAGTTCGGGATATCAATCATCATGAAGTCGGTGAACAAAGCTCGCCCACAAATCACACGGGGCATTGAGGATACCCACTGGTCGCCTTTATCACTCCGCCACCCGTATTGACGTTCCAACCGGTAGATAAGGTTTTGACAGGAACAGTGTGGGTGCGAACGAATCGACTCGCTAGAAAGCAGTGTGATGCTCCCGAGTCGAACAAGGAGAGGGCGGGATTCCCAGCTACTAGCATGACACCTAGGTTCA
This sequence comes from Scilla litardierei, assembly GCA_030789695.1. NCBI lineage: Eukaryota > Viridiplantae > Streptophyta > Magnoliopsida > Asparagales > Asparagaceae > Scilla > Scilla litardierei. The sequence continues at coordinate 116,734,456 of CM061130.1, forward strand.
AACACTAATCTAAGCAACCAATGCTAATGAAAGAAAAGATAATAATGTAAGAATTATACATGTGATCACTTCACCGGTGGCCTCGGCCTCTTCGACAGTCATGGTGTAAGCCTGGCATCTCGGTGGTGGCTGCCTAGCCTGCTGGAACACCCTCTGCTGTGGAGGTAGTGGTGGACGCTGTGGGGCGATCCCAGTCGGGGCAGCACGAGGAGCTGGAGCTGGAACTGGAGCTGGAGCTGGAGCTGGAGCACGTGACCTATGATGCGGGCAATTCCTAGCCACATGTCCAGACTCTCCACAAACCAGACAAAGGCCCAGAAAAACTCGACACTCAGATTTGAAGTGTCCAGACTTTCCGCAAAAGTGGCAGACCGGGAGGGCCTGCTGCTGTGGTTCTGGCCTCTTAAACTGAACCTGCTGAATAGGGCGGTGCATCTGTGGCCGTCTGCTTGGCCCAGCTTGGGTCGGTGGGGGCCTCGCAGATGCTACCAGCATGCATTCTTCATTTTCCTCCTCTTCGACCATCTCATGGTTACGAGCAATGGCCAGAACTTCAGCATGTGTGGTCGGGCTAGCACCGACCATCATCCTTCGAATCTCAATATTGAGCCCATGCTGGAACTGCTGGGCTCGAGTCAAAGCATTTGTAACCATCTCTGGAGCAAACCTGCTAAGCCTGGAGAACTCAGCGTCATATTGATCCACCGTCATCGAACCCTGCTTCAGGTTGAAGAACTTCTTCCTCATCTTGATCGTTGCGTGTGGGGGAAAGTACTGGGCGTTGAAGGTACTTGTAAATACATCCCATGAAATCGGCAATCCCAAGCGGTCTTCAACCGCCTGCCACCAGTCTCTAGCACCATCCGTCAGTTGCCGCTTGACGACAGCCACCCAGGCTTCTTCTCGAATCTGAGATGCTCTCAGATCATCAGTGATGCGCTTGAGCCATTCTTCCGCCTGAAGATGGTTCTCCGTCCCATGCGAAGGTCTTCGGGCTCATCCCTCGAAAGTGATAAGCACTCGGGTCAGCTCGTTGCTCTCTGCGCAAAGCCTGTTCCAAGGCCTGTCCAAGCTGCTGATGAAAGGCATACATGCCCCACATGCAATCTTCTGCAGACAACGGTGCAGTCGGGAATGCTGTTGCGCCCGAAACGTTGTTGGCTCCATTGCCAGCATCATTCTGGTTGGGACCCCCATTCTGGTGGTTGATCCCGGATCCAAAGGCACTGTCACCGCTTCCCGAAGTGTTCCTTTCCATGGCTTATCTGCATTTCATAAGGTTTGATCAGTTCCATTGAGTATTTTATACGACATATTCTGAACTTCCTGTATTGTTCATGTGGCTTTTAGCGCGGACCTGCATGGGCCACCAAACTTGTAACGACCCACTTACGGGGCCCGTTACTGCTTGGAATATGCACAAGTCCTGCTAGGCACCAATGAAGTCAACACAGGCTATGTTGCAGAAATATGCCAAAATACTGATAATGAAAGTGGTACACTACCTTATTACAACCCAGCAGCTAACAGGAAAGGAAAATACAACCGAAAATACAAAAGATACATCAAACCACTCTCGAAACAACAAAGCAAATCTCTCACACTCACTCTCAATACTCAGGGTCCTGCTGGTCCTGCTGGTCGAACTCAACCACAAAATCAGCGTCTGCGGCCTCTGGTGCAAACTCCTCGACCTGGGTGATATCTGGCGAGTCCACCACAAAGAGAAGGGTCGCCAGGATCAGACGTAACTCAAAGTATCTCTATACATGGATATTGAAACAAATGTACAAGCATGGCAATTTAAAAGTAAAGAGGTAAAGTGCAAACAATACAGGTAAGGGAAAACGAGCAGAAAAGCAACCTTGCAGATGTACATCTATCATTAATTTCTAGCAGTTAAAAGTGCAATATTAAAAGTGACTATGTAACAAGAGTCTATTTGTGCCTATACCTAGACCGTGACTTATAATGCGGGGTGCAATGAGCAACCAAGAGGCCACCTCTTACCACGGGTGCTACCCTGGCGAACTATGCTATGAATACTATGAATACTATGCAACACTCTGTGATCTATGATGGTTGTTACTGGCTACTATGATGGGTTGCTAGAACCCGCACGGTAACAACAAAGGCTGGACTAGTCGCTCCCGCACCCTCGCTATTATAAGTTACCCCAAAACCCAGTATCGGTGTAATTTTCTCGCGTGTCACATTTCCAGTTACAACATTCTGTCAATCATATCATGAAGCCCAATTCTGCTTCCTTTACGATACCTTGCAATTTACGATACGATACCATGCAATTTTAGCTAACAGTTCAAAAATGGAAACACTGTGATAAAGAAATAAAACTAGGTTGGCATGCATTTGTTACTGTTTTAAGAACCCATGTCAAGGGTACGATGAGTTACCAAATCACCTTGTCGTGAAAGGCACGTTTTGAAAGGCGGTCGGTGTACCTGGTCCACATGTTACAAATGAGTTAGCTACAAAAAATTGTTAACATGCTAAGAGGGAACGTTACACTAACTAAGTTATAATTAATTACTTAAATCATGTTATTAGAACTTAACTTGTTGTTATAAGTGATTAATTACATTAACTACTGACATATTTACTTATATAGGGTTATGAAAATAATAGCTTTATATTAGAAACTTAAACTTAAGCTTACTTAATATCCATAACTTAATCTTAATAAAAATTAACTTTTACTTAACCTATTATAATTAACTTATATAACTTTATAATAGTATCTTATATAAAATCCTATTATAATAAATTAACTTATCTTTATAAACTTATCTTTATAACTTAATAAAACTCTTCACTACTCACCCTCTCTCTGTCTTCTGTTCTTCTCGTTTCCCTTTCTTTTTCCTTTTTTTTGCTGTTGATGCTTGCAGAGGGCGCACGGGGGAGGATCGGCGGCAATGGGAAGCTAGGACGGCGCGGCCAAGGGCAACGTGGGGAGGGGGATCCGGCTTGGGCGGCGTCCTGGGGGGCTCAGGCGAGCGAGATCTGGCGGCGGCCTCTTCCAGGCTCATTTGGCGACCGACTATTTGGTGAATTAGTCGGTCTACATTTGTTCTTGGACCGACTAAGTCTATTTGTGCTCAGACTTCAGTTTTATCTGTTAGTCGGTCTCAGTTGAGTAACCGACCGACTAGTTGTGAAACTAGTCGGTCAGCTACTCTTCTTGGACCGACTAATTCCTTTTGTCTGTTCTTCAACCTTTTGGCTGTTCTTCCATTAGTCGGTGTACGTTAAATGACCGACCGACTAGTTGATGAACTAGTCGGTCGGTGGTTGTTCTTTGACCGACTAGTTGGGTTCAGAAAAGAGCCGTTGGAGCATTAATTGAAACGTTTTTCTTTCTCTCTCTACGCTATCCTATAAATACTTGATGGGCTGCATTCATTGCAGTCAAGGCTGATATTATTGCAAGTTTAGAGATCAAGAGAAATCATTCCAAGCTCATTCAAAGCTCTTTCATTCCATTCAATAATCTCTCCTCACTCTTACTTCCAAAGAGAGATTCATTGAGTGTGAAGCCTTCCAAGCCAAGTGCTTGATTCTAGGTCACCAACATCCCCATAGCTCTCCATCACTGATCTACATCTTGGAGCTAGGGTTTGGTGCCACTTCTTCTTCCTCAAAATCATCTTTGCCCTAATTTGTAAGCATTACTCAAGGCATATGTATTTTGTCGGTAAGAAGTTTCTATTTCATTTCAATTCATATTGTAAATTTCACTCTTGGTTGTGAGAGTGTGGTTGTGATCCCGGGTTGTGGGAGTCACAAATTACTTTGTGTATGATTTGACTTGTGAAGGTTTTTCACAAGTATTTCATAGTGGAAATCTTGAGTTAGGGTTTCTAACTCAAGTATCCGGAGGGGATCCGGGTGGTTGGGACGTAGGATCACCGGGAACAAGTCGGGGAGACTTGGGTGGATCCGAACCCAGTAATATCGTTGTTTGCGATTGTTTTTTGTTGTCTAACATTTACATTTCCGCATTTTCCGCATTTTTTGGTAGAGTTTGCAAGTAATTAGGAATTAGCCTCTTAATTATTATAAAGTACTATTCACCCCCCTTAGTACTTGTGCAGTAGCTTAGCAGGGCATTACATTTGGTATCAGAGCCAAGTCTATAGCTATGTCTGCCAACGATAATAAGACCGTTCGTCCACCTTCTGACTATAGCACCTTCAAGAACCGTGAAGGAGTGTCTTCGGTAATGGAAGGACATTCCTCAATGAGGCCTCCATTCTTCAACGGTACCAACTACGGGTACTGGAAATGCCGGATGGAGACTTTCCTCCGGTGTGCTTCACTATGGAGGACCACGATGAAGGAATACGTCGAGCCCACCGAAGAAGATTTCGAGAAATGGACTCCCGCGGAGGTCGCCGCGGAGGTGAGCAATGCCAAGGCAATGAACGCCTTGCAATGCGCTTTGGAGCCCGATGATTTCAAAAAGATATGCACATGTAAGAGTGCATATCAAATATGGAACTCCCTCCTCATATTACATGAAGGGACGAGTAGGGTAAGAGACTCTAAACTCGTTGTAGTTAATAAAGATTACGAGATGTTTCATATGCTACAGGGTGAGAAGATGAAGGAGTATTATGCTCGCTTTGTCGACATCATAAACGAGTTAGAGGCTCTCGGCAAATCCTACACCCAAAAGGAGAAATGTTCGAAGCTTATCGAAGGACTGCCTTCGAGTTGGGAAAAGCGTACCTTCGCCATCGAGGAAGGTAATGATATGAACAAATATACCGTTGTTCAACTAATGGGTACCTTGATGTCTTATGAGGTACGCAATGATAGCAAGTTGAAGTTGCAGGAAAAGATGAAGTCTTACCTACAACAAGAAGAGCCAAAGAAGAAAGCTATTGCTTTCAAGGCCGCTCCATCTACTTCCACATCAACCGATGATGAGAACTCGAAAAACGAGTTGGACTTGGAGTCCATGGCACTCATGGCCAAGAAGTTCAACCGGTTCTTCCGGAAAGGTAACTTCAAAAACAAATCGAAGTTCAATTCATCTAACTCTTCTTCTTCTTTGTGCTTTAAATGCAACAAGCCAGGACACATGAAAGCGGAGTGTCCTCTAAACAAGCAAAAGGAGAAGTGGAAGGCGACAAAGTACGACAAGTCCAAGAAGTACAAGAAAGGGAACAAAAAGGGGCTTGTCGGGGCAACATTCACCGACTCCGAGGATTCCTCAAGCGGAGAGTCGGACGATGAGCAAGTGGAGCAAGCACACATGTGCTTCATGGCAAGAGAGGTGCATGATCAAGGATCTTCCTCTTCCGATGATGGCGACAACGAAGGCGATGAGGTAACTATGGATGACCTTAGGAATGCTAATTCTCAATTATGGTCTAAGTATACTAAATTAGTAAATAGGTATACTAAAGTAAAAGATGACTTAGCTAGCATTCAAACCTCACCTAAAACTATCATCACCAACAACGACACCGTTGTTGAAGGGTTGAAGAATGAGATTGTTAATCTCAAGACTCAACTTGAACATGTTAGCATTGAGGATCCGGAGGAACACAAGATAGCAGATTTGACTTCTCAAAACTCGACTTTGAGTATTGAGAATGAGAATCTTAAATCTCGTGTTTATGTTCTCACATCGCAAGTATCCACTTTGGATGCTTCTATGCGTTCTCTCACCGAGACATATGAGAACACATTAGGCCGAATTAATAAATTCAATAAGGGTAAGGACCATTTGGATAAAAATCCTAAGTGACTTACTTCCGGCCAATCACCACATTGGCTTGGGGTATACGATGGGAAGTTCATCCAAATCGGCCACTACTTTTGTTAGGCCAACTTCCGGTGACTCAACGAGTGGTAGCAAACACTCTATTGGTAGTTCTTCTACCAATGGTGCTTCCACCTCGTCCACACCCTCTTTCGGAAAGAAACCCACTTTAGGTGGACCTCCAAAGAAGGGGCATGCTTATATGTACACCAATACTATGCCACGTAGGAACTCACGTCCTACTCCACCGGCTCACACATATGATGATTTCTATGCTACACGTTCACGGGCACGTGCACACCATGTGAGACACCCTCACGCACGTGTTCCTCCACATGCATATGTTCACCCACATCATCGTATGAATAACTATCCACATGCACTATTCCATCATGTTCCTTATGCCTATCCACGACATGCATCACGTAGAAACCAACAACTCATGCATGCACCCAATAGGATGAGGGCTCCCAAGATTTTCACTATTTGGAGACCAAAGGACACAAGCATGGATGAAAAACAAGTTTACATGAATGCTTATTTTTCGGATGTTGTGCATAGTAGAAATTATGTGGGGAAGTCTAAGTCCAATTGGACTTGGCTTCCAAAGGTCTAATCTTTTGGACCCAATGACCTTGGGTACCATGATATGAAATTTTCTATCTTTAGGTACTCAAGGAAAATAAAAAGAAAAGGAGCAACAAATTTAAATTTAGCTCCAAGGGGAATTGGATACTCGATAGTAGGTGTTCAAAACACATGACGGGTGACGCTCAATTGCTCTCCGGAGTGGTTCCCATTGCAAATGGAAACCGCGTCGTATTTGGAGGCAACGAGAGCGGAACCATCATAGGTGTTGGTAAAGTGGGTAATCCTTCTAAACCCCTTATATGTGATGTTTACCTTGTTAAAGGATTAAATCACAATCTCATTTCAATAAGTCAACTTTGTGACAAAGGTTACAAAGTTAACTTTGCGAAAGGAATGTGCCATATTTTAAGAAAAGATAATAATGAATTATTGTTTTCCGGCACACGCCATAAGGATATATATATATCCTAGATCTTCCAAGATCACATGAACAATGTCTTATTGCCAACACAAGTGAACAACACTTATGGCATCGATGTTTTGGTCATGTGAACTTTGGAACACTTTTTAAGCTTTCCAAGTTAAATTCTATTAGAGGCTTCCCTAAGCCTGTCTTTCAAAAGAAAAGCTTTTGTGACTCGTGTCAACGAGGCAAGCTTCCAAAATCTTCATTTAAACCTAAGAAAAGCATTTCTTCTAAGCGGCCTCTAGAGCTATTACATCTAGATTTATTTGGGCCAACTAGAGTTGCTTCATTAGGTAATGCTAGATATGGACTTGTCATCGTTGATGAATTTTCTAGGTTTACTTGGGTATTTTCATTGTGTAATAAAAATGAAGCTTTTGAAAACTTCACAATTTTTGTTAAGAAGGTACAAAATCTCTTAGGAACCACCATTGTCACTATTCGTAGTGATCATGGAGGTGAATTTGAGAATGAGTCTTTTGAGACATTTTGTGATGAAGTTGGTATTACACACACCTTTTCATTCCCTCGCGCACCTCCTCAAAATGGTGTTGTTGAGAGAAAGAATAGGACGCTAGTGGAATGTGCTCGCACTATGCTTGATGATAGCCAACTTGGCCATCAATTTTGGGCGGAAGCGGTACATACCGCTTGCTATGTGTTTAATAGAATACTTTTGAGGCCCGGCACTAAACAAACTTGTTATTAATTGTTGTTTGGTAGGTTGCCTCAAGTTAAACATTTTCGTGTTTTTGGTTCGAAATGTTTTATTAAGAACACGTATGGTAGTTTGGACAAATTCGATCCAAGATCCGATGAGGGGATTTTTGTTGGATATTCTTCGCGTAGCAAAGCCTACCCGATATTCAACAAACGAACCTCAACGATCGAGGAATCGCTTCATGTGTCATTTAATGAAGGATTTGTTCCAACCAGAATTACTAATGATGATGACTCTATGGATGTCTTATGTGATTCAATTGGTAATTCTAACTCTAATGATTCTATTGATTCTATTGAGACTAACCCAACTAATGAAGTTGTTGAGAATGTTCCTAGTGATCAAGGTATTCCCAAACGGCTTCATTCCATTCGTGACCATCCTCATGAGCAAGTCATTGGAAATATCCATGATAGTGTCAAGACGAGATCGCAAGTGAACTACTTCGCTCATTGTGCCTTTGCCTCATCGATAGAGCCAAAGAATGTTAATGAAGCATGCGAAGATAGCGCTTGGATCTTAGCCATGGAGGAGGAACTCATTCAATTCGAGAGGAATGAAGTTTGGAAGCTTGTTCCATTGCCATCGAAGAACCACACCGGCATAGGGACAAAGTGGATCTTCAAGAACAAAACCGACGAAAACCAAGTCGTCGTCCGGAACAAAGCTCGGTTAGTTGCTCAAGGCTACCGTCAAGAGGAAGGTATTGATTTCGAAGAATCCTTCACTCCGGTAGCTAGATTAGAATCAATTAGATTATTATTGTCTTTTGCATGCCATAAGGATTTTAAATTATTTCAAATGGATGTTAAAAGTGCATTTTTAAATGGAGATGTTGTTGAGGAAGTTTACGTTTCTCAACCTCCGGGCTTTATTAATGATAAATTTCCAAATCATGTTTTTAAACTAAAGAAAGCTCTTTACGGTTTGAGACAAGCTCCTCGAGCTTGGTATGATCGCCTAAAGAATTTTCTTTTGGATTTGAATTTTAAAATGGGAGAAGCCGATTCTACACTTTTTGTTAAGCATTCGAATAATGATATAATTTTAGTTCTAATATATGTTGATGATATCATTTTCGGTGCTACTAACTTTGCTCTTTGCGAAGAGTTTTCTAATGTGATGAAGGATCAATTTGAGATGAGCCACATGGGTGAGCTCAAATATTTCTTAGGTCTCCAAATTCGCCAAATGGACGATGCAATCTTCATCCACCAAACGAAGTATACGGTGGAGTGCTTAAGCGATTTGGAATGGAGAATGCCTTCGGAAAAAAGACTCCAATGAGCTCGACTACGCATCTTGATAAGGATACGGGCGGTAAGGATGTAGACATTCGTCTATATCGAGGTATGATAGGTAGTTTACTTTATCTTACCGCAAGTAGGCCCGATATTATGTTTGCCGTATGCGTATGTGCTCGTTATCAGTCTCAACCTAAGGAGTCTCACTTAGTAGCGGTAAAACGTATTTTCCGTTATCTAAGTTATACACTTGATTTTGGATTACTTTATCCAAAATCTAACACGTATGAGTTAATCTCATATAGTGATGCCGATTATGCGGGATGCAAATCTGACAGGAAAAGTACTAGTGGCACTTGCCATTTTGTAGGAAATTCCCTTGTCTCTTGGTTTTCTAAGAAGCAAAATTCCGTATCATTTTCAACCACCGAGGCGGAATACATTGCCGCCGGTGCCGCGTGTGCTCAAGTTCTTTGGATGAGACACACACTTAAAGACTTTGGTATAAACTGTGACACTTGCCCTATAATGGTGGACAACCAAAGTGCAATATGTCTTTCCAAGAACCCGGTACACCATTCCCGTTCGAAACACATAGATGTCCGACACCATTCTTAGATGATCATGTTGCGAAAAAGGACATCATATTAGTGTACGTTGAAACCCAGAAGCAAATCGCCGATATTTTCACGAAACCCCTAAAGGAGGACTCCTTTGTGCGGTTACGTCGAGAATTGGGGATTATGGGCGAATCTGAGATATAGGATTCATTTTTATTCAATATTCTTTCATGCTATTCTATTCGTTATATTTGCTCATGCTTGAAGTATTGAAATTTTCTAGATTTTTGTTGAATTTTCGGAATTTTCGCTCGATTTGTGTGTCATCGTCAAATTTCAGATTTTCGATGTTTAATGGGGCAGTATAATAATTAATGAGAGTATTTTGTTGTTTCATCCAAGTGTGATTAGGAGAGAAATCAAATTTCATAGTTTTTCAATTTTTGAACTCTCTTAGTCGGTCCAAGTTCATTGACCGACCGACTAGATTCAGTTCTAATCGGTCAGCAAATGAGCTTAGACCGACTAAATCTTGTCAGGAAATTTGCCTTCAGTTACTGTTTACAACTAGTCGGTTCAAGCTCATTGACCGACCGACTAGATCGTGATCTAGTCGGTCAGTGCTTGAACTGTGACCGACTAGTTGTGCCAGGGACTGATTTGTCTTTTGAGATTCTAATCGATTTTATAGGCCTCAAACCGACTATTTCCCCTTCTAGTCAATTCGAAGCTTATTTCTCAGCCACAAACCCACGTGCCCCTTCGTCTGCCTCCCTCTCCGCCGTCGATCTCCGGCCATCTTTCCGGCCATCTCTGCCTATGCCGTCGACCCCTCTCCTCCTCCTAGGTATCTGTCTCTATTCTAGGGCTAGCTTTCAGCTTCTAGGATTAGGGTTTCTAGTGATTTCATTTCGGCCTAGGGTTGTGCTAGGGTTCTTGATTTCGGCTAGGGTTTCTTAGATTTGATCTCTTGTGCGTCGTGTCTTGCTTCGATTATGGCAAGAACACAAATTCCGATCACTCCATCTAGCCCCTCGCCGATGACCGTAGAACCTACCCCTACGGATCCCGATCAACCTTCGAGAACCCCTCCGAAACGCCGATCTAAGACTACCCAACCTTCGTCGTCTTCGCCTCCTCTCAAGAAGAAGAGGACGACGACCGCCAAGCCTAGAGCCCAACCCAAGCCTAAGTCCAAGCCCAAGCAACTTGCGTCTCCCTCTTCTTTCCATACTCCTACCGATTCCGATTCCGAGTATAGACCCGAGCCTGAGACTCATAGGGAACCCACTCCTCCTATCCATCCTGAGTCTAGCTCCCGACCTCGTACGTCTACCCGTAAGCCTAAGGGAAAGGCTCCGATGCCGGTAGGCGGTGTCGATATCTCGTTGTGTCGCGACGACCCTTTGTGTCTCGCGGCTTACAACCGTATCGAACATTGCCCACTGCTTCTGGAGCATTTCGTCCAGTTCAGTGACTTCCTAGGCCTCGTCGATCTTCTTTCGTCCTCCGGTCTTCTCGATTACCTTCGATATGACCCGAAGGCGAACCCTCACCCCTACCCTCGCCTAGTAAAACTTTTCTATGCCAATAGGATCTGGGGTCAGTACGATGGGACCCACTCTGTTGAGACGACTGTTTTGGGGACTCCTATAGTCCTCACAGCAGAAATCTTAGGAGAGATTTTACGTATCTCCTCGTCTGGCCTCCTCCCCTCAGACATTTCTGTTGATGATATCACCTCCCTTGATCAGGTCGTCCTATCCCAGATTTTTCACCAGATTCCTCCCGCCATGATTGGCGTGCCCTCCAAATCCTTCAAGCCTAATGCATGAGTCCTGAATTTGATTCTGAAGTCGTGCTTGCTTCCCAAGTACGGCTCCTCATATCTACCGTCCCAGCCCTTCTTGAAGTTGATCTATGCTATTTTCATGGGGAGCTCGATTAACTGGGCTCGCATTATACTCGATAAGATGGACTCTTTCGAGTGTATTCGCAAGTCCACGAAGTCGGCTCATATCCCCTTCCCGTGCTTGTTGACTCTGGTATTTCGTCACTTCCGTGTCACATTGCCTCCTAACGATGAGCGTCCACTTGGTCCTCCCCTGAACGCGACGGCCGTCAAGAAGTCTCTTGCGGCGCTCCGTCACGTTCAGAGGACGACACCTTCAGCGTCAGCCTCTGCTTCTGCCTCAGCTGCTCCCTCTACCACTCTTGCCGATGTCGTTCGTTCGATCCGTCGTTTGGAGTCTCGTCAGGCTCGTTCTGAGGAGATTCTCTGTCGTATCACTCGACACCTTGATATTGAGGTCCCTCCGTCTTTCTCTAACGAGGATGAGTTGGATGAGGAGGATATTGAGGAGCTTGCTCGTGCTGCTGCTCGTGCCCCCGAGGGCACTTCTGGTGATGCTGCTGCTGCTTCGTCTGCTGGTGCCCCCGAGAGCACACCTGTTGCCACCGCTCCTGCGGTGAATGCTCCGACTGGTGCTCCCGAGGCCACTACTGTTGCTGCTTCAGAGATTGCCACTTCTGCCGTCGCTCTCGTTGACATTCCAGATGTTCCTGTGACCACCACTTCTCCTGCAGAGCCTGCTGCTGCTGCAGATCCTGCCGCTTCCTCTTGAGCTTCTTTGAGGACTCTCCGATGCTCCTTGGATGATACATCTAGTATGAGAAAGTTTGGGTAGGATAATGTGGGTGGCTATGATTTTTGGATCATTTTGATGATGTATTTTGATGTACTTTGATGATGTTGTATGTTATGTGACACTCTGATATCTGTTTGATATGATGATGTATTTTGTGCCCCGATCGTTGGATCGATGTTTTGTATGTCAGTGATGTATATTTTTGATGTACTCTGGTTCATACTTTTTATATATATACATCGACGTTGACATTTCATTCGATTGTGCACATTATATCTTTTTTATGTCTCTGATGTTTGATTTCGTCGCTCGACGATATTAACTTGGTTTAATAGAAATTTCTTCTATGGAAACATAGAATTGTTTTCCATGCACTAAACTAACCAAGAATGTTGATATTGGAGAGTATATTCCATAACTCAATCCGTAAAATTGCTTTGAGTTTTTGATGATTTCGTTTTATGATTTTCGACTATGGTATCATTGACACGCCTTGATTTTATTCGTATTTTTTTCTTTGGTGTCACTTGAATCGTCATCGTATTCTACTCAACCCGTGCTTTTATTTGAAGCCATTTTTGTTGTCGTTGATCTCCTCCCGCTCTTTTTACTAATGCCAAAGGGGGAGAGATATAATAATAACGATGTGCTAAATGATAATTTAAAGCACTATTCCAAGAATCTAATTTGATATATTAGATTCAGGGGGAGTTAAGATATATAAATGGATTTTCAAATCCGATAGTTCAATAATCATCCTTTGGTACTCGATAATTCAATAATCGATTCTCTTTTATATACTTTACTCGTCTGCTTGATGCGTATTATTATTGTTTAATTTGGAATTAACGTGTCATCAATGCAGGGGGAGTAAGTAAATTTCATTTGAATTATTATTTTTGATTATTATTTATGTTGGTTTGTCATCACCAAAAAGGGGGAGAATGTTGGATATTGGACTCCCCGGATTTGGTTTTGGATGATGAACAAACATAAATATATCGTGAACTAACACTTTGTGAGCGCAGTTATGGAGATCGTCGCCAAATTCATATGAATATCAATTACGACGTCTCAAGACTTCTCAAAGCACGTGATTGTATGCCTAAAGCTTCGTTGAAGCTTATGGACCATTTTAGAAGTCATGAAGATTCGATTGAAGCTATTGAAGACGGTATCGTCAAGTTTTATTTATAGTCTTTAAGCTTCTTTCGTAGAATATTAAGCCTTGAGTAGGTCTTACGGTTTAAATCTTCATAACGCTCATATCTTAGCTCTAGGATCTTAGTAGAAGTCCATACAATCTTTCCCGAAGCTTCGCGCTTCGATTCGCGACTTCTTGTACATGTTAGTTGGTTCAAGAAGAAGAACTGACCGACTAGATGGTGATCTAGTCGGTCGGCAAAGCTTCTTGGACCGACTAGTTTTTGTCAGTCATTTCCAAGCTCTTTACTATTTACAGTTAGTCGGTCTAAGTTGACTTACCGACCGACTAGTTTATGAACTAGTCGGTCAGTGATGCTTCTGTGACCGACTAGTTGAGCTTTCCCTGTACATGCACATTTGAGCCTGAGTTACTGTTTATCTTTTGTCGGTCTGTGTTCATTGATCGACCGACTAGTTGATGAACTAGTCGGTCAACGTTCCTTCTTGGACCGACTAGTTTAGCTTTACTGTACATGCCAATTTTCACCTAACTTACTGTTTATCGTTAGTCGGTCTATGCTCATTTGGCGACCGACTAGTTGGTGAATTAGTCGGTCTACATTTGTTCTTGGACCGACTAAGTCTATTTGTGCTCAGAATTCAGTTTTATCTGTTAGTCGGTCTCAGTTGAGTAACCGACCGACTAGTTGTGAAACTAGTCGGTCAGCTACTCTTCTTGGACCGACTAATTCATTTTGTCTGTGCTTCAACCTTTTGGCTGTTCTTCCATTAGTCGGTCTACGTTAAATGACCGACCGACTAGTTGATGAACTAGTCGGTCGGTGGTTGTTCTTTGACCGACTAGTTGGGTTCAGAAAAGAGCCGTTGGAGCATTAATTGAAACATTTTTCTTTCTCTCTCTACTCTATCCTATAAATACTTGATGGGCTGCATTCATTGCAGTCAAGGCTGATATTTTTGTAAGTTTAGAGATCAAGAGAAATCATTCCAAGCTCATTCAAAGCTCTTTCATTACATTCAATAATCTCTCCTCACTCTTACTTCCAAAGAGAGATTCATTGAGTGTGAAGCCTTCCAAGCCAAGTGCTTGATTCTAGGTCACCAACATCCCCATAGCTCTCCATCGCTGATCTACATCTTGGAGCTAGGGTTTGGTGCCACTTCTTCTTCCTCAAAATCATCTTTGCCCTAATTCGTAAGCATTACTCAAGGCATAGGTATTTTGTCGGTAAGAAGTTTCTATTTCATTTCAATTCATATTGTAAATTTCACTCTCGGTTGTGAGAGTGTGGTTGTGATCCCGGGTTGTGGGAGTCACAAATTACTTTGTGTATGATTTGACTTGTGAAGGTTTTTCACAAGTATTTCATAGTGGAAATCTTGAGTTAGGGTTTCTAACTCAAGTATCCGGAGGGGATCCGGGTGGTTGGGACGTAGGATCACCGGGAACAAGTCGGGGAGACTTGGGTGGATCCGAACCCAGTAATATCGTTGTTTGCGATTGTTTCTTTGTTGTCTAACATTTACATTTCCGCATTTTCCGCATTGTTTGGTAGAGTTTGCAAGTAATTAGGAATTAGCCTCTTAATTATTTTAAAGTACTATTCACCGCCCCTCTAGTACTTGTGCAGTAGCTTAGCAGGGCATTACAGTACTGCCATTTCCACTCTGGAATGGGCAATGGCTGCAACAAGCCGGCAGTTCTCTGGTGTTCAGCCTTCACCTGCTGGCACACAATACACTTTGATACGCTCCGTGCAACGCTTCTCTTCATGCCATGCCACCAGTAATGCTGTTGTAGATCCTGGTACATCTTGGTACCTCCAGGATGTATAGAGTAATGAGAACTGTGAGCTTCCTCCAACAGCTCCTCTCTAATGGCACCAGACGGTACACATATCCTGTCCTCAAACCTCAAGGATCCATCTGCATGAATCTTGAACTATGGTCTCTGGCCTGCCATCACCAGATCTCTAATCTTCCGTAGCTTCTCATCCTCCATTTGAGTAGACTTGATCCTCTCTACCAAGGTTGACTGGATATGCATGCCCATAAAAGATGCAGTCATCCCTGGTAGAATCACTTCTATACCCATGTCTCGGATCTCTTGCTGCAACCTCCACTGAGTCGTAAGGGTCATCACTGCTGGAAGACGACTCAATGCTTCCGGTACAACATTGACTTTCCCAGGATGGTACTGAAGGTCAATGTCATAATCTGCCATGAGCTCGACCCATCGCCTCTGACGCATGTTGAGCTCCTTCTGAGTGAAGAGATACTTCAGACTCTTATGATCCGAGAACACCTTCACGTGCTCACCCAATAGGAAGTGCCTCCAAATCTTCAGTGCAAAAATCACTGCCGACGACTCAAGATCGTGAGTGGGGTAGTTCTTCTCATGTATCTTCAACTGCCTGGATGCATATGCTACGACTCGACCGTGCTGATGTAGCATGCATCCAAGTCCCTTGCCAGATGCATCACAGAAGACTTCGAATCCTCCTGATCGGTCTGGAATGATCAAGATGGGTGCAATTGTCAATCTCTTCTTCAACTCCTGGAAAGCATCCTTACATGCTTTCGACCAAACAAACATCACATCCTTTCTCGTTAATCGTGTCATGGCTCTCGCGATCTTCGAGAAATCTTTGATGAACCTCCGGTAGTTGCCAGCTACTCCCAAGAAGCTTCGAATCTCGGTCACCGTTCGGGGGACTGGCCAGTTTTGAACAACGGCTACTTTTTCAGGATCAACAGTAATCCCTGCTCCAGACACCACGTGGCCTAGAAATGCCACCTCGTTTAGCCAGAACTCGCACTTGCTAAGTTTGGCATAAAGCTGGGGTCTTCTTAGGGTCTCGAGAACCTTCTTGAGATGCTCTGCATGCTCCACCGCATTCTTCGAGTAGATGAGAATGTCGTCAATGTAGACTACAACGAACTTGTCCAAGTATTCATACAATACTTGGTTCATGAGACTCATAAATACCGCGGGTGCATTGATCACACCAAACGGCATCACTAAGTACTCATAATGTCTGTATCTGGTCCTGAATG
The DNA here is from genome assembly GCA_030789695.1 of Scilla litardierei. NCBI lineage: Eukaryota > Viridiplantae > Streptophyta > Magnoliopsida > Asparagales > Asparagaceae > Scilla > Scilla litardierei. The sequence continues at coordinate 116,750,704 of CM061130.1, forward strand.
CAGTCTTGGGAACATCTTCATCCTTCACCTTCACTTGATGGTACCCTGTCCTCAGGTCCAGCTTCGAATAAACGCTTGACCCACCGAGCTGGTCAAAAAGATCGTCGATACGCGGTAGAGGGCACTTGTTCTTCACGGTGACTTTGTTCAGCTCGCGGTAGTCAACGCACATACGAAGGGATCCGTCTTTCTTCTTCACCAGCAATATAGGAGATCCCCAGGGAGATTCACTGGGTCGTATCCATCCCTTCTTCAGTAGCTCATCAAGTTGGACCCGCAATTCTTCTAGCTCAGATGGTGCTAAACGATACGGTCCCTTGGACATCGGTTGGGCTCCTGGCATTAGTTCGATGGCAAATTTAAGGGTGCGATCTGGAGGAAAACCTGTAAGGTCGTCTGGAAACACATCCAAGAACTCTCGAACCATTTCTGGTATCTCGGGCTCAGCGTCCATCGCGGCTGTTACTTCTTCGGTCGACCTGGCCTTGTACTTCACCGGTCCCACAGATCTGCTCCCACTAATGAACTCGAACTTCGGATGATCAGGAATGTCGAAGGCTACCCTCCTTCGACAACAGTCGATGGTGGCATGCAAAGTTCCCAACCAATCCATCCCGAATACAACATCAAAGTTCGGGATATCAATCATCATGAGGTCGGCGAACAAAGCTCGCCCACAAATCACCACGGGGCATTGAGGATACCCACTGGTCGCCTTTATCACTCCACCACCCGTATTGACGTTCCAACCATTAGATAAGGTTTTGACAGGAACAGTGTGGGTGCGAACGAATCGACTCTCTAGAAAGCAGTGTGATTCTCCCGAGTCGAACAAGGAGAAGGCGGGATTCCCAGCTACTCGCACGACACCTAGGTTCAAACACTAATCTAAGCAACCAATGCTAATGAAAGAAAAGATAATAATGTAAGAATTATACATGTGATCACTTCACCGGTGGCCTCGGCCTCTTCGACAGTCATGGTGTAAGCCTGGCATCTCGGTGGTGGCTGCCTAGCCTGCTGGAACACCCTCTGTTGTGGAGGTAGTGGTGGACGCTGTGGGGCGATCCCAGTCGGGGCAGCACGAGGAGCTGGAGCTGGAACTGGAGCTGGAGCTGGAGCTGGAGCACGTGACCTATGATGCGGGCAATTCCTAGCCACATGTCCAGACTCTCCACAAACCAGACAAAGGCCCAGAAAAACTCGACACTCAGATTTGAAGTGTCCAGACTTTCCGCAAAAGTGGCAGACCGGGAGGGCCTGCTGCTGTGGTCATGGCCTCTTAAACTGAACCTGCTGAATAGGGCGGTGCATCTGTGGCCGTCTGCTTGGCCCAGCTTGGGTCGGTGGGGGCCTCGCAGATGCTGCCAGCATGCATTCTTCCTTTTCCTCCTCTTCGACCATCTCATGGTTACGAGCAATGGCCAGAACTTCAGCATGTGTGGTCGGGCTAGCACCGACCATCATCCTTCGAATCTCAATATTGAGCCCCTGCTGGAACTGCTGGGCTCGAGTCAAAGCATTTGTAACCATCTCTGGAGCAAACCTGCTGAGCCTGGAGAACTCAGCGTCATATTGATCCACCGTCATCGAACCCTGCTTCAGGTTGAAGAACTTCTTCCTCATCTTGATCGTTGCATGTGGGGGAAAGTACTGGGCGTTGAAGGTACTTGTAAATACATCCCATGAAATCGGCAATCCCAAGCGGTCTTCAACCGCCTGCCACCAGTCTCTAGCACCATCCGTCAGTTGCCGCTTGACGACAGCCACCCAGGCTTCTTCTCGAATCTGAGATGCTCTCAGATCATCAGTGATGCGCTTGAGCCATTCTTCCGCCTGAAGATGGTTCTCCGTCCCTGTGAAGGTCTTCAGGCTCATCCCTCGAAAGTGATAAGCACTCGGGCCAGCTCGTTGCTCTCTGCGCAAAGCCTGTTCCAAGGCCTGTCCAAGCTGCTGATGAAAGGCATACATGCCCCGCATGCAATCTTCTGCAGACAACGGTGCAGTCGGGAATGCTGTTGCGCCCGAACCGTTGTTGGCTCCATTGCCAGCATCATTCTGGTTGGGACCCCCATTCTGGTGGTTGATCCCGGATCCAAAGGCAATGTCACCGCTTCCCGAAGTGTTCCTTTCCATGGCTTATCTGCATTTCATAAGGTTTGATCAGTTCCATTGAGTATTTTATACGACATATTCTGAACTTCCTGTATTGTTCATGTGGCTTTTAGCGCGGACCTGCATGGGCCACCAAACTTGTAACGACCCACTTACGGGGCCCGTTACTGCTTGGAATATGCACAAGTCCTACTAGGCACCAATAAAGTCAACACAGGCTATGTTGCAGAAATACGCCAAAATACTGATAATGAAAGTGGTACACTACCTTATTACAACCCAGCAGCTAACAGGAAAGGAAAATACAACCGAAAATACAAAAGATACATCAAACCACTCTCGAAACAACAAAGCAAATCTCCCACACTCACTCTCAATACTCAGGGTCCTGCTGGTCCTGCTGGTCGAACTCAACCACAAAATCAGCGTCTGCGGCCTCTGGTGCAAACTCCTCGACCTGGGTGATATCTGGCGAGTCCACCACAAAGAGAAGGGTCGCCAGGATCAGACGTAACTCAAAGTATCTCTATACATGGATATTGAAACAAATGTACAAGCATGGCAATTTAAAAGTAAAGAGGTAAAGTGCAAACAATACTGGTAAGGGAAAAAGAGCAGAAAAGCAACCTTGCAGATGTACATCTATCATCAATTTCTAGCAGTTAAAAGTGCAATATTAAAAGTGACTATGTAACAAGAGTCTATTTGTGCCTATACCTAGACCGTGACTTATAATGCGGGGTGCAATGAGCAACCAAGAGGCCACCTCTTACCACGGGTGCTACCCGGGCGAACTATGCTATGAATACTATGAATACTATGCAATACTCTGTGATCTGTGATGGTTGTCACCGGCTACTATGATGGGTTGCTAGAACCCGCACGGTAACAACAAAGGCTGGACTAGTCGCTCCCGCACCCTCGCTATTATAAGTTACCCCAAAACCCAGTATCGGTGCAATTTTCTCGCATGTCACATTTCCAGTTACAACATTCTGTCAATCATATCATGAAGCCCAATTCTGCTTCCTTTACGATACCTTGCAATTTACGACACGATACCATGAAATTTTAGCTAACAGTTCAAAAATGGAAACACTGTGATAGCGAAATAAAACTAGGTTGGCATGCATTTGTTATTGTTTTAAGAATCCATGTCAAGGGTACGATGAGTTACCAAATCGCCTTGTCGTGAAAGGCGTGTTTTGAAAGGCGGTCGGTGTACCTGGTCCACATGTTACAAATGAGTTAGCTACACAAATTGTTAACATGCTAAGAGGGAACGTTACACTAACTAAGTTATAATTAATTACTTAAATCATGTTATTAGAACTTAACTTGTTGTTATAAGTGATTAATTACATTAACTACTGACATATTTACTTATATAGGGTTATGAAAATAATAGCTTTATATTAGAAACTTAAACTTAAGCTTACTTAATATCCATAACTTAATCTTAATAAAAATTAACTTTTACTTAACCTGTTATAATTAACTTATATAACTTTATAATAGTATCTTATATAAAATCCTATTATAATAAATTAACTTATCTTTATAAACTTATCTTTATAACTTAATAAAACTCTTCACTTCTCACCCTCTCTCTCTGTCTTCTGTTCTTCTCGTTTCCCTTTCTTTTTCCTTTTTTTGCTGTTGATGCTTGCAGAGGGCGCACGGGGGAGGATCGGCGGCAAGGGGAAGCTAGGGCGTCGCGGCCAAGGGCAACGCGGGGAGGGGGATCCGGCTTGGGCGGCGTCCTGGGGGGCTCAGGCGAGCGAGATCCGGCGGCGGCGAGGCGGAATCGCGGTGCGGTTCGATGGGGGGCGCGGCTGAGCAGCTCCGGGGGGGCGGCGGTAGGCGGTCCGAGGCGGTAGCGGCGCGGTTCGATGGGGGGTCACGGCTGAGCAGCTCCGGGGGCGGCGCGATTCACGGTGGCGCAAGGCGGGGGTGGCGTACGGGGGCTTGGCGACGGCTGCGAGATCGGGGGGTTTTGATTTTTGGGTTTATTTTGGGGGATTTGTGGTTTCAGATTTCTCTCTGGCTTGTGATTTCTGGTTTGTTTTGGGGGAGATGGATGGTGGTGATGTGAATGGGTTTAGGTGTTTGCTGGTTGCTTGTTTGGTGGAGTTGTATGGTGGAGGAGGTGGTGGCTTGGGGGGAGATGGGGGATGGTTGCTGTTTGTTTTTCCCTGTATGTTGTTTTAAGAACGAGGATGGAGGAGACAGATTGAATGAGGGTTGGTTGATGGGTGGGGGCTGTTGTTAAGGACTTGACGTGAGATGTTGGATCTCACCAAATTTTGGTGGGAAATGAAGGCTGTAGGGTAGTTAGGGTAAAAGGTAAGATGGTTTTAGGAAAAAGTAATTAGTAAAAAGAACTAGTTAAAAGAAATTAGTTAGTAATTAATAGTTTAATTAAAGATAATTAGGGATTTTAAAATTTCAATTTAAAAGCAATTATGATTTTAATAGGTTAGAATCACGCTACGGTAAAATGTTAAAATAACGACGTGCTCACGTCGATGCGTGGAATAGGAGAACACTTGGATGAAAATAACCGGGTCAACGATGTAAAAATACACGCACACAACAATCAAAATACGACTAGAAAAACAGGCCGTTACAGGATGACTCTCCCGTCTTATACCCCAAGCCAATGTGATGATTGGCCGGAAGTAAGTCATTTAGGATATTGTCCAAATGGCCCTTACCTTTATTGAATTCATGAATTCGGCATAATGTGCACTCATACTTCTCGGTGAGAGAATGCAAAGAAGCATCCAAGGTGGACACTTGCGATGCGAGTGCGCAAACACGTGATTTGAGATTTTTATTCTCAATACTCAAAGTTGAGTTTTGAGACGTCAAATCCGCTATCACATGTTCATCCGAATCCTCGATATGAACATGCTCAAGTTGAGATTTGAGATTTACAATCTCATTTCTCAAATCTTCAACGAAGGTGTCGTTGTTGACGATGAAAGGCTTAGGCGAGGTTTTAAGACTATCTAGCTCATTTTTAGTCTTAATAAATTTAGTAGCCAAATTAGAAAAGTTATTCCAAACTTGTTAGTTGGCTAATCTAAGTTCAACTATAGTTACCTCTTCGCCTTAATCCTCGCTTCCATCCTCGCTTTCATCTTCGCTTTCATCGGAGAAGGTCTCTTGAACACGTTTCTCTTTTCCCATGAAACACGTGTGTGCTTTCTCCACTCATTCATCATCCGACTCTCCACTTAAGGAGTCCTCTTCGGAGTCGATGAATGTGCCGACAAGTCCTTTCTTGTGCTTTCTCGACTTGTCATACTTGGATGCCTTCCGCTTCTCCTTGTGTTTGTATAGAGGACAATCCGGCTTGATATGTCCTGGCTTATTGCATTTATAACACACGGGAGTAGAAGCATTAGTCGAAATAAATTTTGATTTACTCTTCAACTTACCTTGTCGGAAGAATCGGTTGAACTTCTTTGCCAAGTCGGCCAAAGCTTCCATGTCCAACTCTTCTTCCGATTCTTCATCATCGGTAGATGGAGCGGCCTTGTACGCAATCGCCTTTTTTTGGCTCGTCTTGCTTCAAGTACGCCTTCATATTCTCCTTCATCTTGATCTTACTTTCCTTGCGTACCTCGTAAGACAACAAGCTACCCATTAGTTGTACAACCGTGTACTTATTCATATCGTTACCGTCCTCGATGGCGAAGGTACGCTTTTCCCAACAAGAAGGAAGTCCGTCGATTATCTTTGCGAATTTCTCCTTTTGGGTGTAGATCTTCCCAAGTGCTTCCAATTCGTTGGATATGTCCACGAAGCGAGCATAGTAGTCCTTCATAGTTTCACCCTGTTCCATGTGAAACAACTCAAATTCTTTGTTAGAGATAACGAGTTTAGAATCTTTTACCGTACTCATTCCTTCGTCTAGGATGAGGAGTTGGTTCCATACTTGATATGCACTCTTACATGTACATATCTTGTTGAAGTCTTCGGGCTCCAACGCACATTGCAAGGCATTCATCGCATTGGCATTGCTTACCTCCGCGGCGACCTCCGCGGTAGTCCACTTCGCGAAATCTTCTTTGGCGGACTAGACATACTCCGTCATCGTGGCTCTCCAAAGTGAAGCGCTCCGGAGGAAGGTTTCCATCCGGCATTTCCAGTACCCATAGTTGGTACCATTGAAGTGAGGAGGCCTAAATGAGGATATCCCTTCCAAAACTGAAGAAGCTCCTTGACGATCCTTGAAGACGTTGTAGTCGTTGTTTGTCATAGCTTTGAACTCTGGCTCTGATACCAATTGTAGTACCCTGCTAAGCTACTGCACATGTACTAGAGAGGGGGTGAATAGTACTTTAAAATAATCAAGATAGTTATTCCTAATTATTGTGCAAGAAACAAACGACAATGCGGAATAAACAACAATCAACAAGAATTATCAAATGCAAACAAAGCATGTAACGGGTTCGGATCCACCCAAGTCTCCCCGACTTGTTCCCGGCAATCCTACGTCCCAACCACTCAGATCCCCTCCGGATACTTGAGTTAGAAACCCTAACTCAAGATTTAGCACTATGAAATTCTTGTGAAAAACCTTCACAAGACCAAATCATACGTATGACATGTGACTCCCACAAACCAGGATCACACCCTCTCTCACAACCGAGAGACACAATTGCAATATCAATTGAAATGAAATATGAAACACTTACCACAAAATCCTATACCTTGAGTATAACTTACCAAATTAGGGCAAAGATGGATTTTGAGGAGAGAATGTCACCAAACCGAATCTCCACCAATAAGATCAGCGATCGAAGGCTAGGATGGAGGATGATGACTTTGGATCAAGCTCTTGGCTTGGAAGGCTCACAATGGAGAGAATCTCTCTTGAGGAATATGGCTCAAAGAGTTGAGGGAGAGATTCTTGTGTGAAAGAGAAAGCTTTAGAATGGAGTTGAATAGCTTCTCTTTGATATCTCTAAACCTCTAAAATGACAGCCTTGAATACAAGGAAAAAACCCCTCCAAGTATATATAGGATAGAGGAAAGAGAGAGGAAAAATCGTTTCAATTTAAGCTCCAACGGCTCTATTTCTGAAGCATTTAGTCGGTCTAAGAAGGATCACTGACCGACTAGATTGCCAACTAGTCGGTCGGTGATTCTTCATGAACCGACTAACAAGCTTACAGCCAAACAAGAAAGGTCCAGGAAACATGAACTAGTCGGTCTAAGAATACTTACCAACCGACTAGTTTGCCAACTAGTCGGTCGGTGAGTGTTCTTTGACCGACTAAGATAGAAAGGCACGTAGCTGAATATAAGTTACACTAGTCGGTCTAAGAACAAATGCTGACCGACTAGTTTCCCAACTAGTCGGTCGATGAATGTTCTTGGACCGACTAACTGTAAACAGTAACTAAGGCTGAAATCAGGCAATGATAACTAGTCGGTCTGAGAAGGATTCCTAACCGACTAGATCGTCATCTAGTCGGTCGGTGAACCTTATTTGACCGACTAATTGATCAACAGGGCCTGGGCTGAAATGAGCAAGGACATCTAGTTGGTTCATGAAGAGTTGCCGACCGACTAGATCGTCATCTAGTCGGTTGGTTCTTCTTCTTGAACCAACTAAGATGCACTAGAAGCCGAGGGAAGAAGCGATAGGCTTCGGGAAAGTTTCTAATGGCTTCTATGATAATCCTAGCTCTAAGATATGAGCAAAATGAAGATTATAATGTAAGTCCTACTCAAGGCTTAACATTCTATTCTATGAAGCTAGAAGACAATAAATAATACATGACGAACCGTCTTCAAAGCTAGCTTCAATCTTCGCTCTTGACTTCATTAATACTCCTTGAGCTTCAACAAAGCTTCAGGCACACGATCACGAGTATTGAGAAGTCTTGAGTCGTCGCTTTTGATATACGTATTCTTTTGATGAGGATATCCATAACTACGCTCACAAACAGTTAGTACATGATAATTATGTTTGCTCATCATCTAAAACCAAATCCGGGGAATCAATACTCAAGACTGAGTTGGCCCAGCTATCAGCGGAAGCTTCGGACGAGGATATCTGGAACAGGAGTGTCAGACTCGCTTTTGTCAGGTGGCGCAACGGCCAGGGGCGCTTTTGTCAGGGTGTCAGGGCCGAAAGCATTAAGTGTCAGGGGGCGCAGCAGCCAGGGGGTGCTTTGTCAGATGGTCGGTAGGCGCTAGTGTCAGTCATGTCCTTATACTAGGTTGTTTATCGTGCGTGATGAATCAAGGGTCCGGCGATGCTGTCCCCCGCGGCGAGGTTTGCGTGGGACTATCGGGTCGACCTGTTCGTGGGTTTTTCGGCCCAGCCGCGCATCTTTTCGGTTACGGATCATGGACCACTGGCAGGGAGGGGTATGCACGTGCCTCTGTCAGCATCCAAGGCTGCGCTGTCTGGGTGTTCCCCGAGCACAATGCCCCTGGCGGGCCGAGCGAGAGCGGTTATACGCCTCGGTCGGGAGAGGGGCACTGTGAGGTGCGCCCATTCCCTTGTAGCCTCGGACCTCCGGGTCGGCAGTCCGTTTGCAAAGGGGTGAGTCAGTGAGGTATATTAGTGGTTCTGGGCGGGAGTCGGACTCCTACGATCTTTAGGTCGTAACAATTGCCCCCAGCATTCGAGCACGAGGCGGGAGCCCGACTCGGCTCGGATGACGTAACGCTACCTCCCTTCTAACATGGTTCGGACTTAGGTCCGCACTCAGGAGTGGCGGTGCGGCTCCCGCGGAGTACTACCCGCTGTCACGGGATCGTGAGATCTCGTCCCGCGTGGGGGCAAAGCGAGGAGGTGTGACCCTGCGATTTGGGGAGGGGCGTTGCCTCTTAATGACGCGCTGTTGTATGTGGCGGCCGGGTCAGACCTTGGGGGAACCAGGTTTTATTGAGATGGCCCTGGTTTTCGTTGTGATGTGTTTACCGAACTTGGTTGCTATTTTTGCGGGGTTCTAGCCGCCCTGTGTTTGGTGAAATCCCTAGCTGTTGTGCGCTTGGGCTTAGGGTGAGGAGTCCGCATGGAGGAATATTTTTCATTGGCCTTTACAGGAGATTTTGATGATATCTACAACAATAGGGCAGGTGTGACCAAACCCATGGTCGGGTTAGGAGGTTGTTTTAACTTGTCGCCCGCTGCATCGGGGTGAGAGGGTCCCTGTTTGCGGGGCGGCCTTCCTTCTTTTCTGCTGACCGCTGAACTCCTTCTGCCTTTCTGTCCGGGGGCGAGCTGACGCGCCATGAATTACCGTTTGGCTTCATCGGGGATGCAGCCCTGATGTGACCCCCTCGGGAGGACCGACCCTCCGGTTGTCTGGCGGACCTCCTTCCCCTCCCTTGCTTCATCGTATTTCGTCTCGCCGTTGCCGTGCTGGATGGTTACTCGGCCTCTCCAGGGATCCCGTACATCGAGGGGGAACCCTGGAGGGGGCGGTGGACGAGGTGGAGGTGGAGGCGTCGCCCTCCCGGGGGGAGTCCGGCGGGCCGGCCTCAAGGGGAAGGTCGGGGCAGGCAGGTGGGTCGTTGGGAGACCCGTTGGGGGTTTCCACCCTCACACACCGTGGGGATCGGCGTGGTGAGGATGCTAATTGGGGTGTGGCGGCCCGCTGCTAGTCTTCTGGACCGGCTGTTTCATCTGGTTTAGAGCAGGAGGAAGGCTGGCAGGCGGGGCTTCCCGTGTGTAAGGGGAATACCCTATTGGCGATCCGCTTGTAAGGGGAGTATCCTATCAGTGGTCGTCGAGTGGAAGCGGTCACCGGTATAGGAAGTGAGATCCGTCGGTGGACATCAGCCTCCTCTGTAGTTGAGTGGGGCGTCCGGGGCTTTTTCATACATGGTGTAAATGGATGCGATTCCTTCTCATATATATTCTCCTTTTCCCTAAACTCCGAAGGGGGTATTTATAGAGGGATTCTGCGGACGGGTTCGCCCTAGATAATGCGAGGGACTGGCACCATTAATGGGCGCTGCCGAATCGCGCGCTTTGGGAACCGCTTTTGCCTGGCGGCATCTGACGCGGTTCGTCAGCCCTGGCCTCTCCGGGGGCGTGTTGCTGTTGATGGCGTGTTTCTCGAGCGTCCTTTCGTTTCGTCGAGTCGCATCGGGGTGCTGCTTTATCGGGACCCGGCGTATATCCGACAGGCATTGTTTCGCGGTTCCTGGTTTGCAACCGGTCCGCCCCGGTTTACGTGCCCTTGTCCTCATTCCCAGGTTTGAGTTCTCGAGGATCATGGGCCTAATCGGGGCGGGGGAATCTAGATGTGGTTTGGGTGGCCAGCCCCAGGTAGTTGGTCGATGTGCGGTTTGAACCGGGTAGCCATTACCGAGGTGAGCGTGTCGCCCCTGGGAAGCCGGTCTTTGCCGTGTTGTATCGTTGGTGTTACCTATTTTGTCTTCTTGCGTGAGTATGATTATTTCCCCCAACATTCCCTTGTCCGAGAGCGCAAGGTCTGGGGGGAAGGGGATGTTGATGGTCGACGTGTTAGCTTTGGGCGGGGCGGGGGATCGCCGGCTCGGATTGGGAAGAGACATGCCGCCCTATCACGGGTAGGGGCTAACCATAGTGTGGTTTACCCCTCGGTGTCTGTCGCGAGGGAATTTTTGCCTCGTGCGAAAGTGGCCCAGCAGAGCAGGCCTTAGCTCACCCCCTTCCCCTTTGTCTGAAAGGTATCGGCGATTTTAGTTCGCGAGGGGTCTCGTTTTGAAGCGTCGGTCCTTCCTAGTATCCGGGGGTTCGAACTGCGGGTATGTACTTCCTGGACGTCTTGAGTTAGTCCAGGGGGAGTGCGACGCTCTGTCACTCCTTTCCCCGCCATAAGGGGTGGCCCCGTTTTGTTAGCTTGCCCGGCAATTGGCAGGGGGATCGTTTCAAGCTAGAGCATTCTCAGATAGTTGGTGTGACTTTGATAGGGATAATCTTTTTCATTTAAATTTACAGGAACTCTTCTTTGGTTCGTACATGAGGACTTAGATCATTGCAAGTTGGGGGAGTACGATCTGGTCCGAGAGCGGGCTGTGGAGCTGTTCCCGCCTGCTATGAACTATCTCAGGATTTATGGGTTACCATCTGCGGGGTGGGCCTTCTTATCTTCAGTTGTTTGCGACGCCTCGGTGAGCGCCCTCCCTCCGTGCTGAAGGGTTGCAAGGTCTTTTCGACTGGGTGGATGCACTAGGGAAGCTGTCTTGATGTGGGGTTTGTCCGGGTGAGCGAACTCCTGACGACCGGGCCGCCTCCCCTCCGCTCCATTGCTTTGTCATCTCCCTCCACGCCTCGCGGTTTGGGTTTGAGGGCAGAGTATAGATCTCGATTGTTCGGGGGCGAGCTGACACGCCATGAATCGCCTTTTGGATTCATCGGGGATGCAGCCTTGCTGTGGCCCCCGTCGGGAGGTCGAAGGCGAGCAGGTGTAGACCTGCCAGCCTGGAGGAGCTTTTGACTTTCCTGCCGGCGGGGGGCGGAAGCCTATCTTCCCCCGTCTCATCCGGTTTAGAGTAGACGGAGGAGTGAAAGGTGGATTTCCCTTGTGTAAGGGGAATATCCTATTGGCGATCTGTTTGTAAGAGGAATATCCTATCGGAGGTCGTGGCGGTGGAGCGATCGCCGCCCGGGGAGGAGGGAACCATTGGTGGCCGGTGACCTCCCTTTTATTTGGGCGAGGCATCTCGGCCCGTTTCCCAGTTGGTGGAGGGTGTTGGGGCCGATTTCTCATACCTTCCAAATCTTTGTCCCTCTCTCTTTCGGGAGGGTGAGTGGCGCCTTTATAGGGGGATTTTGTTGACGGTTTCCCCCCCGAATTACTGCGATGAGCTGGCATTATTAATGGGCTCCTCGAAATCACGCCCCTTGGGAACCGCTTTTGCCAGGTGGCGCTTGTGGTGACTTGCCAACCCAAGCCTCTTTTGGGGCGTGTCATTATTGGTGGCGTTTTTTCCGAGCGTCCTTTCGTTTCGTCGAGTCGCATCGGGGGGCTGCTTTATCGGGACCCGGTGTATATCCGACAGGCATTGTTTTGCGGTTCCTGGTTTGCGACCGGTCCGCCCCGGTTTTCGTGCCCTTGTCCTTCTCCCCAGGTTTGAGTTCTCAAGGAGCTCGGGTCTATCAGTGCGGGGGGTGTGGCTACGTGGCGAGGCCCATGCCCTTCTCTGGTTTGGGTGGCGAGGGATGACCCTACCCCAGAGGTGTTGAGGGGTGGAGCGGGCGCGTAGCCCGGCCCGTGCCCTTCTCTGGTTTCGGTGGTGAGGGTTGGCCCTGCCCCAGAGGTCTTGAGGGGGAGCGGGCGTGTAGCCCGGCCCGTGCCCTTCTCTGGTTTAGGTGGCTAGGGTTGGCCCTGCCCCAGAGGTCTCGAGGGGGGAGCGGGCACGTAGCCCGGTCCGTGCCCTTCTCTGGTTTGGGTGGCTAGGGTTGGCCCTGCCCCGTAGGTCTCGAGGGGGGAGCAGGCGCGTAGCCTGGCCCGTGCCCTTCTCTGGTTTGGGTGGCTTGGGTTGGCCCTTCCTCGGAGGTCTCGAGGGGGGGAGCGGGCACGTAGCCCGACCCGTGCCCTTCTCTGGTTTAGGTGGCTAGGGTTGGCCCTACCCCAGAGGTCTCGAGGGGGGGAGCGGGTGCGTAGCCCGGCCCGTGCCCTTCTCTGGTTTGGGTGGCGAGGGTTGGCCCTGCCCCAGAGGTCTCGAGGGGGGAGCGGGCGCGTAGCCCGGCCCGTGCCCTTCTCTGGTTTGGGTGGTGAGGGTTGGCCCTGCCCCAGAGGTCTCGAGGGGGGAGCGGACGCGTAGCCCGGCCCGCGCCCTTCTCTGGTTTGGGTGGCTAGGATTGGCCCTGCCCCAGAGGTCTCGAGGGGGGAGCGGGCGCGTAGCCTGGCCCGTGCCCTTCTCTGGTTTGGGTGGCTAGGGTTGGCCCTGCCCCAGAGGTCTCGAGGGGGGGAGCGGACGCATAGCCCGGCCCGTGCCCTTCTCTGGTTTGGGTGGCTAGGGTTGGCCCTGCCCCAGAGGTCTCGAGGGGGGAGCGGGTGCGTAGCCCGTCCCGTGCCCTTCTCTGGTTTGGGTGGCTAGGGTTGGCCCTACCCCAGAGGTCTCGAGGGGGGGGAGCGGGCACGTAGCCCGGCCCGTGCCCTTCTCTGGTTTGGGTGGCGAGGGTTGGCCCTGCCCCAGAGGTCTCGAGGGGGGGAGCGGGCGCGTAGCCCGGCCTGTGCCCTTCTCTGGTTTGGGTGGCTAGGGTTGGCCCTACCCCAGAGGTCTCGAGGGGGGAGCGGGCGCGTAGCCTGGCCCGTGCCCTTCTCTGGTTTGGGTGGCTTGGGTTGGCCCTGCCCCAGAGGTCTCGAGGGGGGAGCGGGCGCGTAGCCCGGCCCGTGCCCTTCTCTGGTTTGGGTGGCTAGGGTTGGCCCTGTCCCAGAGGTCTCAAGGGGGGGACCGGGCGCGTAGCCCGGCTCGTGCCCTTCTATGATTTGGGTGGCTAGGGTTGGCCCTGCCCCAGAGGTCTCGAGGGGGGGGGGGGGGAGCCGGCGCGTAGCCCGGCCCGTGCCCTTATCTGGTTTGGGTGGCTAGGGTTGGCCCTGCCCCAGAGGTCTCGAGGGGGGAGCGGGCGTGTAGCCCAGCCTGTGCCCTTCCCTGATTTGGGTGGCTAGTGTTGGCCCTGCCCCAGAGGTCTCGAGGGGGGGAGCGGGCGCGTAGCCTGGCCCGTGCCCTTCTCTGGTTTGGGTGGCTAGGGTTGGCCCTACCCCAGAGGTCTCGAGGGGGGAGCGGGCACGTAGCCCGGCCCGTGCCCTTCTCTGGTTTGGGTGGCGATGGTTGGCCCTGCCCCAGAGGTCTCGAGGGGGGAGCGGGCGCATAGCCCGGCCCGTGCCCTTCTTTGGTTTGGGTGGTGAGGGTTGGCCCTGCCCCAGAGGTCTCGAGGGGGGGAGCGGGCGCGTAGCCCGGCCCGTGCACTTCTCTGGTTTGGGTAGCTAGGGTTGGCCCTGCCCCAGAGGTCTCGAGGGGGGGAGCGGGCGCGTAGCTCGGCCCGTGCCCTTCTCTGGTTTGGGTGGCTAGGGTTGGCCCTGCCCCAGAGGTCTCAAGGGGGGAGCGGGCGCGTAGCCCGGCCCGTGCCCTTCTCTGGTTTGGGTGGCTAGGGTTGGCCCGTGCCCTTCTCTGGTTTGGGTGGCTAGGGTTCGCCCTGCCCCAGAGGTCTCAAGGGGGGAGCGGGCGCGTAGCCCGGCCCGTGCCCTTCTCTGGTTTGGGTGGCTAGGGTTGGCCCTGCCCCAGAGGTCTCGAGGGGGGGGGGGTGCGGGGGCGTAGCCTGGCCCATGCCCTTCTCTGGTTTGGGTGGCTAGGGTTGGCCCTGCCCCAGAGGTCTCGAGGGGGGAGCGGGCGCGTAGCCCGGCCCGTGCCCTTCTCTGGTTTGGGTGGCTAGGGTTGGGCCTGCCCCAGAGATCTCGAGGGGGGAGCGGGCGCGTCGCCTTGAAAAGACTTCAAACTCTCTGAAAATAATAAAACAAGCCTCTGGAATTTTACAGAATTTTTCAGGGGGAGAATACGGCTTCTAGAGCCTCCAATACGCCCAAAATACGCCCCAAACTGCTTGAATACCCTCAAAAAACCCTAAAATACTTTTTATAAAGGGATTGCGGGTTTGGGTTGTGCTAACGGGTTCAAACCCGCTCTAAAATCGCGCCCGCATCATCCAGGCCGCACATCAAAGTCGGAACAAACAAGAGCCGTCGATCCAAGCAGGATTTGATTTCGTGCCACCACGTGTCGCTTTAAAAATCATGCACAACCCGCATCCGCATCATTTAAATCCGACCTCAGCTCAGATTTAATCCAAACCGTCGAATGGGCCATCGGACGGATCAGCGGAGGCCACGTCGACCACTTGCTTCGCTGCTGCGCTTCGAAATTGCGGGGGTGATAGGAGCCGTCCGATCTCGATCGCTTGGCCAGTGCTTCGCCGCGTCGTCGCTGAATGCGGGGCCGAGATCCGCCGTTGGATCAGAATCGGACGGTCGTTATAATGCCACGTCGCCCGCCTTTTCGAACATCTCCGAGCGCCGTTCGCTTTAAATCCTGGCCGTGTAATCTTGGATCAACGGTTGATAAGAGGCCATGTGGCTCCTAAAAATCCCGCTCCGCTGCGCTTTCGTATTCGATCTGCTGGCCGTTGGATTAAAATCCAACGGCCAGTAATTTTCCACGCTGCGGCGTGTTAAATACGAATGGGCTTCGATCTGCACCGTTGGATGCGGCGGGAAAGGCTAGATGCGCGCCACGTGTCGCGTGCTGATTGGCTGGCGGCCGTATAATCCGTATTTCTTGCGTATTTCTCCATTTAAGTTATATTCTGCATTCAAAAATTCGTAGAAATTAGCACAGATCTCAGAAAACTACAAATAAATATTCGTTGGAATCGTGAGATCGAGACCAAGCTAGGAAAAATATAAAAAGTGCAGAAATACGTCGTTAAATGCTGTTTTGTGCTCAAATAGTGTGTTTTCTCTAATAAATAAATGTGTAGAAAATACGTATGAATTAGAGAAAAATGTGGCATCACATGAGCACAAAATAGGGCTAAATGGGGGGGTTAAATATGTAATATTGAACCCGAATCACCCGGCCCGTGCCCTTCTCTGGTTTGGGTGGCTAGGGTTGGCCCTGCCCCAGAGTTCTCGAGGGGGGAGTGGGCGCGTAGCCTGGCCCGTGCCCTTCTCTGGTTTGGGTGGCTAGGGTTGGCCCTGCCCCAGAGGTCTCGAGGGGGGAGCGGATGCGTAGCCCGGCCCGTGCCCTTCTCTGGTTTGGGTGGCTAGGGTTGGCCCTGCCCCAAAGGTCTCGAGGGGAGGAGCGGGCGCGTAGCCCGACCCGTGTCCTTCTTTGGTTTGGGTGGCTAGGGTTGGCCCTGCCCCAGAGGTCTCGAGGGGGGAGCGGGCGCGTAGCCTGGCCCGTGCCTTTCTCTGGTTTGGGTGGCGAGGGTTGGCCCTGCCCGAGAGGTCTCGTGGGGGGGAGCGGGCGCGTAGCCCGGCCCGTGCCCTTCTATGGTTTGGGTGGCTAGGGTTGGCCCTTCCCCAGAGGTTCGGAGCTAAAACACTCATGTGGAAACTGTTGGATCCTGTGGATGGCAAACAACACTAGAAGGGGGGTTGAATAGTGTTGTATAAAGATAACACTTTTTCGTTCTTTAATCAATCAACACAAAAACAAATCCTTCTAATGTTGCCTAAGAAACCAAGTAGAGCGATCTACGCTTGGTTCTTAATCAACAATATAATTTAGAGTGCACAGCGAAAAATTCACAGCAGGTAGTCGACTCCTTATGAGCAGTAGTCGACTCCCAGAGTATAAGTTAGATCAAATAAAATTACAGATGCAAATTTCAGCGTACAGAAATAAGATTGATATTTGCTGAAGATAGAATAAATGCAAAGATAATCAAACACAGAAAATGCAAGCGCAAAGACAAGGATTTTTATCCTGGTTCCCCGCAACCCGGGTACGTCCAGTCCCCGACCAAACCGGTACGAGATTTCCACTATCTGCCTTGGCAAATACAAGCACCTAACTTCACTTGTTAGGATTTCCAACGACCTAGCCTTGACCAGGATTTCCGAACACAACGCCTAGACTTGTCTAGGGTTATACCCTTGCCTCACAAACCGAGGACTTTCCAACTGGCAACAACTAGACTTGTCTAGTGTTCCAACAAATAGCACAATGAGAAATTTTGTCCAATACTCTACAACAAGTGATAGAGATTGAAAGTACACCCGATTCTATAGCCAATCAAAAGATAGACAATGTGTAGTGGCTTAATAGAATGATAGTCTAGATCACACAAAGATACGAGATAAGTTCTTTGTGATCTAGAGCTTTTTCAAAAATCCTTCAAATAGAATTAAAGAGAAATAATAGAGAGGATTTTGAAAAACAACTTAGCCAATAAAATAATAATATGATCTTCAAAAGAATTTAGAAAATATTGCAAGATCAAACAAAACTGAAATTAAAATTGGCTAGAGAAAAATTGAGAGAGCTTTGATTCACGAGAGCTTTTGCAAATTTTGATTTTCAATAATCTTGTATTTTTCACAAAAGAATTAAGCTCTATTTATAGGGAAAAACTGGGATTTGAAATTTGAATTTCGTTTGACTTTTGTCCCAAAAATTTCGGAGTAAATCACTCAAAAGAATTTAAAATTCAAATTCAAAACGTTTGAAAATTTCCAGCAGGTAGTCGACTCCCTCTATAGGTAGTCGACTCCCAGAGGAGTCTAGGAAATTTTCATCCCTGAGAAGTAGTCGACTCCCTACTTTTGGTAGTCGACTCCCAGAGGAGTTTTTCCTGTTGTTCTAGTCAAAAGTTGTAGTTAGCTCCAGGGTGCGTGGAGTTTCACTACGAGAATTATGAAGTGACTAGAAAAATCTTTTGAAAGCTATTTTGAAGATAGTAAAAAAAAATTATTTCGAAATCTTTCATGTGTGTGTGTTGTCTACTTGTTATGGCTTTGACAAATATCCTAAAAGACACGACACACTCACACTAGACTCAGAACATGTCTTCGGCAGTTTAGTCCACTTGATGAAGTGAAGATGAGCTTCTTCTTTGAGCTTCTTGCTTTGTTTGAGCTTGAGCTTCATCACTTAAGTTTAGCCATGTTCTTCTTTGTCGTGGAGCGTTGATGCGTGCTTCTTGGAGTATTAGTAGGGCTTCACGAAATCTGTATACTTAAAGTGTAGTGTAGTTAGCATTCATTTGGTGTGCTCATCATCAAAATTACTTAGGGGTGGAATTCAATTTCCATCACTCTCCCCCTTTTTGATGATGACACCCAAATGCAAAATTTTGAAGGAATACATGAATATGAGTAAAAATTTCAAGTATACTTACTCCCCCTGCTTTGATGCGGTTCTCCCCCTGCATCTAAGCTATTTCACATATTCACATTTTTGCATTATAACATTCATTTTTCTCCCCCTTGTCATCAACAATAAATTTTAAAGCTGAGCATTATTCAATTCTTTTTCTCCAACAATACCCAATTCTCGACGAAGTCTCGAGAATGTATCCTTTTGTAAGGGTTTTGTTAGAATATCTGCAACTTGACACTCAGAGGAGACAAATTTAAGTTCAACATCCTTTTTGGCACAATGATCATCAATAAATCTGTGTCTTATATCAATATGTTTTGTTCTAGGATGAAGAACAGAGTTTTTAGTGAGATTTATGGTGCTTTTATTGTCACAATAAATTACACATGTAGATGTATTAACACCATAATCGACGAGGACTTGTTTCATCCAAAGTATTTGAGCACAGGCAAGTCCGGCAGCTATATACTCTGCCTCAGTGGTAGATAGTGAAACGGAACTTTGCTTTTTGCTAAACCACGAAACAAGGGAATGTCCAAGGAAGTGACATGTTCCACTTGTACTTTTTCTTGTGGCTTTACAACCAGCATAGTCTGCGTCACTAAATGAAGTTAAATCGAATGTGCTTCCTTTGGGATAGAAGAGTCCAAAGTCAGATGTGGTTTTAAGATATCTAAATATGTATTTTACTGTTTTAAGGTGTGATTCCCTAGGATCACATTGAAATCTAGCACATGCACAAACACTAAACATGATGTCAGGTCTGCTGGCGGTTAAGTAGAGTAAAGAACCGACCATACCTCTATATGTTTTCTGATCGACCTTCTTACCTGTTTCATCTTTGTCTAAGGAAGTGGACGTTGCCATTGGTATATTCTTTCCTGATGCAGTTTCCATCCCGAACCTTTTGATCAAATCTCTTGCGTACTTGGTTTGATGAATGAAAGTTCCTTCCTTTCCTTGTTTGATTTGTAATCCGAGAAAGTATGTTAGTTCTCCCATGTGGCTCATTTCAAATTCTTCCTGCATTAACTTGGCAAACTCTTGGCAAAGATCATTATTAGTAGATCCAAAAATGATGTCATCTACATAGATTTGGATAAGAATGATATCATTATGATCTTTCTTAACAAATAAGGTTGTATCTATTTTTCCAACAGTATAATTAGAGTCACTTAAAAATTTTCTTAGTCTTTCATACCAAGCTCTTGGAGCTTGTTTTAGCCCATATAATGCTTTGTTTAACTTGTAAACAAATCCAGTTTTCTTATCATGTTCAAATCCTGGAGGTTGTTCAACGTAGACTTCCTCCTTTATGAATCCGTTTAGGAAAGCGCTTTTTACATCCATTTGATAAAGTTTAAAATTCTTATATGATGCAAATGCAAGTAACATCCTAATGGATTCTAGTCTAGCAACAGGAGCAAAGGTTTCATCGAAGTCTATACCTTCCTCTTGAGAGTAACCCTGTGCTACCAACCTTGCTTTATTCCTTATCACATTTCCATCTTCATCTAGTTTGTTGCGGTATACCCATTTAGTACCGATAACGGGACGATCTTCCGGTCTAGGCACTAACTCCCATACTTGATTGCGTTCAAATTGTAGAAGTTCTTCTTGCATAGCCTCGATCCATGCTTCATCTGCAAAAGCTTCTTCTACCTTTTTCGGCTCAATGTTAGAAACAAATGCAACATGTGTTAAGTGTTCTATTTGAGATCTAGTTCTAATTCCTGCATCAATGTCACCTAAGACTTGTGTGTGTGGGTGATGTGTGACTTCAGGAAATGATTTAGGCAAAGAACTAGGGATATCATTTAGAAATTCATTATTAGGAGTGTGTGCAATGAACATGTTATCATCATCATCATGAGCAATGTTATGAGGTAAAGATTCATCAAATGTTACATGTAGAGTTTCAACAATAGTCTCGGAACTTTTATTGTAAATTCTATATGCCTTACTACGTAAAGAGTAACCGATAAATATGCCTTCATCCGCTTTGGAGTCAAACTTATCTAAGTTATCTTTAGTATTCAGAATATAGCATTTACAACCAAAAACTCTGAAGTAAGATACTTTTGGAATTCGTTGGAGCAATAATTCATACGGGGTCTTTTCAAAAGGTTTTCTAATTAAAACTTTATTTTGAATATAGCACGCGGTTGCTACAGCTTCCGCCCAAAATTTCTTTGGAAGGTTGCTTTCACACAACATTGTTCGTGCACACTCTTGGAGTGTTCTGTTTTTCCTTTCAACTACCCCATTTTGAGGAGCAGCTCTGGGAAAAGCAAAGGTGTGAGAAATACCTTGTTCTTCACAAAATGATTTAAAATGTTCATTTTCAAATTCTCCACCGTGATCACTTCTTAAGGAAATAATTTTCATGGAATATAAACGTTCAATCCTTTTGAAAAATATTTCGAATTCACGGAAGGCATCATTCTTATGAGTTAAGAATAATACCCACGTATATCGAGTAAAATCATCAATTATGACAAATACGTATCTAGAGTTGCATAATGATGGAGTTCTAGTTGGGCCAAACAAGTCCATATGGAGTAGTTCAAGTGGTCCATTAGAACTGAGAGCTCCAATATTTTTAAATGAACTCTTATGAATTTTGCCAAATTGACATGAGTCACAGATTTTATCTAATTTAAAACTTATCTTAGGAAGTCCTTGCACCAACTCTTTCCTAGAAATCTTATCCATGTTTTTGATGTTCACATGGCCAAAGCGTCTGTGCCAAAGCAGTGGATCATTTGTTGAAACAAACAAGCATACATTTGATTCATACTCTTTTAGTCTAAGTATATAGATATTTTCTACTCGCTTACCTTTAACAAGGATATTTTTCATATCTTTGTCATAGACTAAGCATGAGTCAAGAGTAAATATAACTTTCATACCTTTGTCGCATAGTTGGCTTATGCTTAAAAGATTATGTTTTAATCCTTTCACCAAGCTTACATCTTTGATGAGCAATTTTGAGTGGCTGCCGATATTGCCAATTCCGACAATTTTACCTTTCTTATTGTCACCAAATTTCACAGTTCCGCCATCATACATTTTTAGATTGCTAAGTAACTTTGCGTTCCATGTCATGTGTGCAGAGCATCCACTATCCATTATCCATGTGTCCTGAAAATAAAATAATCTCTACACGTTTGGTACCCACTTCTATTTGGGTCCGAAATGTTAGAAAATTTATTTACATATCCTTTTAAACGTTTGGGTATCAGACTAATATACATGAAGCATGTGGATACCCTAATTTTTTTTTAAAAAAAATGAAGTTACTTATTTGGAACCCAAATTCGATGTGAATTCGATTTCCAATAAACAAATGAATCTTTGTGGAGTCTATGCATACTGCTAGTCAAATTTTGAATATAAGCCTTTTTATCATGCACGCCTAAGTGTTTAGGCACCCATATCATGTTATCTCTAGCATTGTATATATTTTGAGGTTTGTGTAAAGAATGTGATCTTTGATGTGCATTGTGTACAATATTTTTGTGTGCCATGTTATGTGGTATAACATGAGATTTATTGTGTGTATTATGTGTAGCATGTAGATCATGTGAGGCGTGAGAAGTGTTATTGTATTTAACATTTTTTCCATACATGAAAGCATATTTTTTAACATTGGCATGCACAACATTTACATTTCTACCCATGTCTTTAGAAGTAGAAGCTTGAGCATGAGTAGATTTATTTACAGCATTTCTAGGAGTATAAGAGCAAGAAGAAGTAGAATTATTCTTGATACAATCAAATTTTGCAATTAGTTCTTCATGCTTTATACGTCTAGAAGCAATAAGACTTTCAAGTGAATCTATCTTATCATTAAGACAGGAAACATATAGAGCATGTTCATTTTTCAATAAGTTATTATCAAACAATAATGCATCATATTTTGCCTTTAAGGAATTATGATCATTCAATGAAATATTACTACAATCATTTTTCAAAGCATTATAATTATCCAGCAAACTGTCATATTTTTTGTATAGGTCATCATGATCATTATTCAAAGCTTTGTACTTGTTGTTTACACTTTTGTATTTCTTATTCAATCTCTCAAATTCTCTATACAAATTTTCATATGCACTAGCAATGTCAAAATCATCTTCATCGTCAGAACTAGATTCACATACCTTTTCCTGATTGTCTTGACAAGCCATCATGCACATATGATTTTTGGATTGCTCTTCCTCTTCTTCGTTGGTGTTGATGGTCTCTATGGGTGTTTGAATTTCTTTTGATTTTGATCCGAATCTCTCATCCAATAAGTTGAGGATTTGGTGTGCGGTTTCGGCCCTTTCTACAATATCTAACATTTCATTAGTTAAACCAGTATAGATTAAATGCATTACCTTTATGTTTCTGAAGTAGGCTTCTTCTTGATCCGGATTCCATTGATTTTGAGGAGTGGTTGGAATCTCATATCGTTCACCGAGAGATCTTGAGTAGCTTAGATCTTGTGCTTCCAAGAAAATCTCCATTCTTCTTCTCCATTGGGAATAACAGTTGCCGTCAAAGATTGGAGGAGTATGGGTGTTGTAGACGTTTGTTGATGCCATCGTCTTAACCTTGCTCTGATACCAAGTGTTGGATCCTGTGGATGGCAAACAACACTAGAAGGGGGGGTTGAATAGTGTTGTATAAAGATAAAACTTTTTCGTTCTTTAATCAATCAACACAAAAACAAATCCTTCTAATGTTGCCTAAGAAACCAAGTAGAGCGATCTACGCTTGGTTCTTAATCAACAATATAATTTAGAGTGCACAGCGAAAAATTCACAGCAGGTAGTCGACTCCTTATGAGCAGTAGTCGACTCCCAGAGTATAAGTTAGATCAAATAAAATTACAGATGCAAATTTCAGCGTACAGAAATAAGATTGATATTTGCTGAAGATAGAATAAATGCAAAGATAATCAAACACAGAAAATGCAAGCGCAAAGACAAGGATTTTTATCCTGGTTCCCCGCAACCCGGGTACGTCCAGTCCCCGACCAAACCGGTACGAGATTTCCACTATCTGCCTTGGCAAATACAAGCACCTAACTTCACTTGTTAGGATTTCCAACGACCTAGCCTTGACCAGGATTTCCGAACACAACGCCTAGACTTGTCTAGGGTTATACCCTTGCCTCACAAACCGAGGACTTTCCAACTGGCAACAACTAGACTTGTCTAGTGTTCCAACAAATAGCACAATGAGAAATTTTGTCCAATACTCTACAACAAGTGATAGAGATTGAAAGTACACCCGATTCTATAGCCAATCAAAAGATAGACAATGTGTAGTGGCTTAATAGAATGATAGTCTAGATCACACAAAGATACGAGATAAGTTCTTTGTGATCTAGAGCTTTTTCAAAAATCCTTCAAATAGAATTAAAGAGAAATAATAGAGAGGATTTTGAAAAACAACTTAGCCAATAAAATAATAATATGATCTTCAAAAGAATTTAGAAAATATTGCAAGATCAAACAAAACTGAAATTAAAATTGGCTAGAGAAAAATTGAGAGAGCTTTGATTCACGAGAGCTTTTGCAAATTTTGATTTTCAATAATCTTGTATTTTTCACAAAAGAATTAAGCTCTATTTATAGGGAAAAACTGGGATTTGAAATTTGAATTTCGTTTGACTTTTGTCCCAAAAATTTCAGAGTAAATCACTCAAAAGAATTTAAAATTCAAATTCAAAACGTTTGAAAATTTCCAGCAGGTAGTCGACTCCCTCTATAGGTAGTCGACTCCCAGAGGAGTCTAGGAAATTTTCATCCCTGAGAAGTAGTCGACTCCCTACTTTTGGTAGTCGACTCCCAGAGGAGTTTTTCCTGTTGTTCTAGTCAAAAGTTGTAGTTAGCTCCAGGGTGCGTGGAGTTTCACTACGAGAATTATGAAGTGACTAGAAAAATCTTTTGAAAGCTATTTTGAAGATAGTAAAAAAAATTATTTCGAAATCTTTCGTGTGTGTGTGTTGTCTACTTGTTATGGCTTTGACAAATATCCTAAAAGACACGACACACTCACACTAGACTCAGAACATGTCTTCGGCAGTTTAGTCCACTTGATGAAGTGAAGATGAGCTTCTTCTTTGAGCTTCTTGCTTTGTTTGAGCTTGAGCTTCATCACTTAAGTTTAGCCATGTTCTTCTTTGTCGTGGAGCGTTGATGCGTGCTTCTTGGAGTATTAGTAGGGCTTCACGAAATCTGTATACTTAAAGTGTAGTGTAGTTAGCATTCATTTGGTGTGCTCATCATCAAAATTACTTAGGGGTGGAATTCAATTTCCATCAGAAACAACGAAGTTTGGAAAAGTGGGCAGACGTAGATCTTGTATATAAAAAAAGAAAAACTCACAACTATTGGTAGAACTTTAGCAGGTGCTTCGCATTCCAAGGGTGGGCTAGCTCGCTTCCGTCTGGGGTTGCCAAGATGTACGTGGCCGGTCCGATGATATCGATGACCTTGTATGGCCCTTCCCATTTGGCGGCCAGCTTCCCCCGGCGGGCTGTCTCGGGTCTAAAGGTGGCGTCTCTGAGGACCAGGTCGCCGATTCTGAAAGTTCGCTTCTTCACCTGGGAGTCGTAGTGTCGTGCCATCCTCTGGCTGTGCCTGACGAGGTTCGTCAGGGCTCGGTCTCTTATCTCGCCCACCAATTCGAGACTGAGGCCGAGCCCCTCTCCAGTGATATCTTCGTCGAAGAGTTTTAGCTGGAGCGTCTCTTCTCCAATTTCCACAGGAACGACTGCCTCCGATCCGTATGCCAGCATGAATGGGCTTTCTCCGGTCGAGACCTTGTGGCTGGTGCGGTAGGACCAGAGGATTCCCGGCAGCTCGTCGACCCATGCCCCAAGGGCGGCGTCCATCTTTTTCTTCATAGGATTCAAGATGCATTTGTTCGCGGCCTCCGCCATTCCGTTGCACTGCGGGTGGGCAACTGACGCGAAATGGAGCTTGATCCCCCAGCCCGAACAGAAATCGCGGAAGCCTTCGCAATCGAACTGTCTTCCGTTATCCGTGACTATCGAGCGGGGTATCCCAAAGCGACATATAACGGACTGCCAGATAAAGCCCTTCATGTCCGTCCACGTGATACACGCCAACGGCTCGGCCTCCACCCACTTCGTGAAATAGTCCACGGCGACGACTAGATATTTTCTTTCCCCAGAGGCCTTTGGGAAAGGCCCAAGGATGTCGAGTCCCCATTTGGCAAATGGGATCGGGATCACAATGGGCACCAAGTTAGCCGGAGGTGCAGTCGTACGTCGGCAAAATTTACAGCACGCCTCGCACCTTTTGACGTACTGAACCGCGTCCTGGATCATTGTCGGCCAATAATACCCCTGGCGCATTATTTTGTGGGCGATGGTGCGACTGCCATGGTGGTTTCCGCAGAAGCCTTCGTGCTGATGGGTTTTATCTGATCCGGGGCTCTCTTTCGACTAGTGCATTGTCCGTCCTTCACCCTACTTGAGAGCGAAGGCAGGACAACCTTGCACAAAATTTAACGCAGCGGAAGAGGAAAAAATAAAGAGGAAAAACTTTATCTAAACACTTTATATAAACTAGCCTTATCTTCATAAAACCCGAGCCAAGAAAACGCTACTATCCCGGGGTTGGGTCCAGACCAACCCCTAAGGATACTACTATCTAATTAACTACATTAGCTACTGCAATTAAAATAATGCACATAAATTAAAACTAAGGTTGAGAAAACTCAACATACCCGTAACTCTTGCCTTGCAGCAAAAGTGTTACCGAAGGCAATCAATTGCCCTTCCCGCATAAGCCGATTCGATCCCAGCAACTGCTTGCCCCGATCCCAGCAACTTCTGGTCACCGAGCCAACCACTTGCTCCAGAAAGTTTCACTTGAATGGATCCAACGCCTAGACTTCAGATCCGATCTGAGTTCCTCCGATGCCTTGCCAGGGCTCGACCGGAACAAAGAATAAGAACGAGAACTTTTAATTTAGCTTCCAGATCAATGCTTGTTCTTAATTTGAACTGCCTTGATCATCGGCTGGTGCAAGTTTCAATGAGGAGACCACCCTACTATTTATAGGGGGAGTGAGGAGCTCCTCAATTGAAACAGTCGATGTGGGACTAAAATTGGGAATGGAATCTTATAGTTCAAAACTATAAAGAGCCATAGACAATTCGTTTCTCAAGCAAAACGTACACATCATATATGTAAATCGGAGTGCTCGACGAGACGAACGCATAGGAAGAAACGACACCTCATTTGGACTTTGTTTGACCCTTCAAACTTGAGTTTTAAAATCCGATTTCAAAATTAATCCAAGAACGCGAACAGATTCGCGTTCTTCGAGAGAGAAACAACCCAGGCGCCACGTGGCACGCCCGGAGCGCGCCACGTGGCGCGCTCCCATTATTGCCCAGCCGCCCGCACTAATTGCGGGCGGCATGCGCGAGTGCGGGCGGGGCCCGCACCCGCATCGCTGACGCAGTGCGGGCCCCGCCCGCACTCACCGCGCGCGTCAGTGTGCGCTGACGCGGGTCAGCGCGCTGACACGCGCTGACGTCAGCGGGCCCCGCGTCAGCGCCAGAAAAGGGGTAAGGGGGGGTTTTTTTCTGTTCTTTTACGAAAAGAACCCTGTAATTCCACTAATTACAAAAAGACTCTTTTGAGCATAACTTGCTCATTTGATCTCCGATTCAGGTGCGGTTTCTTCCTATGCTCTTCTTAGAATGTCCACAACATTCCTAAGCATATAATATCCCATTTATTTATTGTATCGTATACAAATGATCTGAGGGCACCATCCCTCAACATCTCCCACTTGCACTCAGGATCATCTATCCCGAGTACAAACTATCTGCAACTTCCTTACCGTATCAGTTCTCATGCATCTTAATGCATTATTCTCTTTTCTTTTACTAGACGTAAGACCACACTCTTTGTGAGACCCTACAGCCTGACCCTACTACAGGTTTGGGTTCGTGACCCTAGACGGCAGTGACCACGAGCAGTGGTTGCCGTCCCTGTTTCGGCATCATAATTATGTGGGTTAACCCATTGACAAAGTCGTCGGGACTACCAAGACTGTATCCGTGATGAATACCGCAGTTTTAATCCTTTCGTCAAGACTATGTTGTTTATTCAAGTTTAGGGTATGGTAACATGTCAACCCCACCAACTTGAAACTGGCCAGTTACATCGGTCTTTAGTTAAATACATGTTGAACTTCTTTCAACATACTTTGATCAAAGATTTTCACTAAAGCACCGAACCAACACATACAACACTAACTCTCCTTAATGAGAGAGACGAATCCTTTCTTAGACACAACTCCCCTCACACGCTTCAAATGCTACCCAACCAAGATCCTTTCGACAAGAAAAGTCTTGAAGCTAGGAAAATGATCTAAGTGACACCATTCACATGCAGGTTTGTTCAATGTCCTCAAGTCATAGGACCAGCTTGCCTATCATCACTAAAAATTATCATTGACATTTTAAATTAAGTTTAACCAAATGATAACCTTTTATGAGTCGTTCAGTGAACTCATTCTCTAATGAGCACCTGCGTCTTGTTTCTGACTTCACCAAGTCAAACGATTACGAGTTCATCGTTACTAATCCATAGTGAATACAAAGACACAATGGTCTTATCGATGTGTCGATATCCTCTTCTCGACATATCTATGACCATGAACCTGTTTAAGACTTTAAGCTCCAATCGGTAAAAACACTTTCTCATAATCGTGATCATCATCAAGATAAGTGTATACCTTGCTAAAAGTCTAAGGAAATTATCTAAGTATATAAGATGTCACAAATGCACAAAGATAATTTGATACCAATAAATTTACTTTATTCATGAATAAGATGTTTTTCAGGACAATGTGCCTCATAGGCATACAACTCTCAAAACATCTACCACTCACTACAAGGCCCACTCTTTATGGTATCTCATACCGCTTTTACACATTAGTTTCTCCAAACGATCACGTGCAAGGGCCTTTGTAAATGGGTCAGCTAAATTTTCTTTTGACGAGACTCTGAGGATTTCTATGTCCTTCCTTTTCTCAATATCACGTATCAAGTGATATTTTCGAAGAATGTGTCTGAATCTCTTGTGCAATCTGGGTTCTTTCACCAAGCTCAATGTGGCATTGTTATCACAATACAACGGTATTGGATCTATAACAGAAGGTACCACTCCTAGCTGGCTCACAAATTTCCTAATCCAGACAGCTTCCTTTGCTGCATCATTGGTCGCTATATATTCGGCCTCCATAGTTGAATCAGCAACGGTATCTTGCTTTGAACTTCTCCAGCTCACTGCACATCCGTTGAGAGTGAAAATGTATCCTGAAATTGACTTGCTGTCATCTACGTCACTCTGAAAACTGGAATCCGTGAAGCCCTCAATCTTGAGTTCTTCACTTCCATAAATCAAAACCAGATCTCTTGTTCTTCGCAAGTACTTGAGAATCGTTTTGACTGCTTTCCAGTGTTCTTCTCCATAGTTAGACTGATATCGACTTACTGCACCTAGTGCAAAAGCGACATCAGGTCTGGTACATATCATGGAATACATGATCGATCCAACTGTCGAAGCATATGGAATATTGCTCATGCGTTCTCTTTCCAAGTCAGTCTTTGGAGACATCTTCTTGGAAAGACTTATTCCGTGATTTGCGGGTATAAACCCACCTTTACTGTTTTCCATGTTAAACCGTTTTAACACAGTATCAATGTACCTAGATTGGGAGAGTCCTAGCATCCTTTTAGATCTATCTCTATAGATCTTCACACCTAGTATGTAGGATGCTTCTCCCAAATCTTTCATGGAGAAGTTAGTTGATAACCAATCCTTAACAGACTTCAACATCGGTATGTTGTTACCTATTAAGAGAATGTCATCAACATAAAGTACGAGGATGACTAAATTGTTTCCACTGGTTTTCTTATAAACGCATGGCTCATCTTCATTTTTAATAAAATCAAACTCTTTGACCGTATTATCAAATCGGATGTTCCAGCTCCTGGATGCCTGCTTCAATCCATAAATGGATCTATGCAGTCTACACGCTTTTCCTTTGCTCCCACTGACTTCGAAACCTTCCGGCTGAGACATGTAAATATGCTCTTCTAAATCACCATTTAGAAATGCAGTTTTTACATCCATCTGCCAGATTTCGTAGTTGTGATAGGCAGCAATAGCGAGTACAATCCGGATGGATTTGTGCATGGCTACGGGTGAGAAAGTTTCGTCATAATCTACACCTAGAATCTGACGATAACCTTTCGCAACAAGTCTAGCCTTGTACGTTTCTATTTTTCCATCTGCACCGATCTTCCTTTTGAAGATCCATTTGCAGCCAATAGGAACACTTCCCTTGGGCACATTCTCTAAAGTCCAAACTTTATTAATGTGCATGGAATCCATCTCAGATTTCATTGCATCCAGCCATTTCTTAGAGTCTCTACTCTGAATTGCTTCTTGGAAGCTAATAGGATCATCTTCAACTAAGATGCTATCCTCAACTCCTCCATCTACGAGAAATCTGTAGTATCTTTCTGGAGCTCGAGGAATCCTATTTGACTTCCTAATAATTGCTTCAGGAGCATTAGGCTCTGCCTCTCCCACTTGTTCCGTGATCTGTTCATGTGTTGATTCAGTCTCTAGACTTTCGTCCAGTTCTATTACCTCGCCGTTAGACTCCTTCACAAGGAATTCCTTTTCAAGAAAGGTGGCTTGTTTGGACACAACAATCTTTTGTTGTTCCTGGTGATAGAAAATGTGTCCCGTCGAGTGACTAGGATATCCAATGAATCTACACAGAACAGACCTATCCTCCAGTTTATCTGGAGTAAGCTTCTTGACATACGCAGGACAACCCCATACCTTAATATGCTTAAGGTTTGGTTTCTTCCCGTTCCATATCTCATATGGTGTCATTGGCACGGATCTAGATGGAACTCTATTAAGGATATGGGTGGCAGTTTCTAGGGCATAGCCCCAAAGGGAGATAGGTAACCCAGAGTCACTCATCATTGATCGAACCATGTCTAACAAGGTACGATTCCTTCTCTCTGACACACCATTATGTTGAGGTGTGTAAGGAGGAGTGATCTGAGAGAGAATCCCATTCTCTTTTAAATGCGCAAGGAATTCATGGCTCAAGTATTCTCCTCCTCGATCAGATCGAAGAATTTTAATACTTTTTCCTGTCTGTTTTTCAACTTCGTTACGATACTCTTTGAATCGCTCAAATGTATCAGACTTGTGCTTCATCAAGAACACATGTCTGAACCTAGAGTGATCATCAGTAAAAGTAACAAAGTATGAGTATCCTCCTTTAGCTAAAGTAGACATTGGTCCACATACATCAGAATGTACTAGACCCAAGAGTTGACATTAATTATCAAATAAAAGCAAAAAGAAACATAAAGACATTAATTATCACATAATTAAAAAGATCTAATCTTGGTTTTCAAAACAATTTTCGAAAAATTTGAAAACCAACATATAGTTAGTTCAAGACTAACTACAAGTTTTAATAACATGCATTTCATAAAAGCAGTATTTAGATAGTCTATGTAGCCTGGCTCTGATACCAATGATGGGTTTTATCTGATCCGGGACTCTCTTTCGACTAGTGCATTGTCCGTCCTTCGCCCTACTTGAGAGCGAAGGCCGGACAACCTTGCACAAAATTTAACGCAGCGGAAGCGGAAAAATAAAGAGGAAAAGCTTTATATAAACACTTTATATAAACTAGCCTTATCTTCATAAAACCCGAGCCAAGAAAACGCTACTATCCCGGGGTTGGGTCCAGACCAACCCCTAAGGATACTACTATCTAATTAACTACATTAGCTACTGCAATTAAAATAATGCACATAAATTAAAACTAAGGTTGAGAAAACTCAACATACCCGTAACTCTTGCCTTGCAGCAAAAGTGTTACCGAAGGCAATCAATTGCCCTTCCCGCATAAACCGCTTCGATCCCAGCAACTGCTTGCGCCGATCCCAGCAACTTCTGGTCGCCGAGCCAACCACTTGCTCCAGAAAGTTTCACTTGAATGGATCCAACGCCTAGACTTTAGATCCGATCTGAGTTCCTCCGATGCCTTGCCAGGGCTCGACCTGAACAAAGAATAAGAACGAGAACTTTTAATTTAGCTTCCAGATCAATGCTTGTTCTTAATTTGAACAGCCTTGATTATCGGCTGGTGCAAGTTTCAATGAGGAGACCACCCTACTATTTATAGGGGGAGTGAGGAGCTCCTCAATTGAAACAGTCGATGTGGGACTAAAATTGGGAATGGAATCTTATAGTTCAAAACTATAAAGAGCCACAGACAATTTGTTTCTCAAGCAAAACGTACACATCATATATGTAAATCAGAGTGCTCGACGAGACGAACGCATAGGAAGAAACGTCACCTCATTTGGACTTCGTTTGACCCTTCAAACTTGAGTTTTAAAATCCGATATCAAAATTAATCCAAGAACGCGAACAGATTCGCGTTCTTCGAGAGAGAAACAACCCAGGCGCCACGTGGCACGCCCGGAGCGCGCCACGTGGCGCGCTCCCATTATTGCCCCGCCGCCCGCACTAATTGCGGGCGGCATGCGCGAGTGCGGGCGGGGCCCGCACCCGCGTCGCTGACGCAGTGCGGGCCTCGCCCGCACTCAGCGCGCGGGTCAGCGTGCGCTGACGCGGGTCAGCGCGCTGACGCGCGCTGACGTCAGCGGGCCCCGCGTCAGCGCCAGAAAAGGGGTAAGGGGGGTTTTTTTTCTGTTCTTTTACGAAAAGAACCCTGTAATTCCACTAATTACAAAAATACTCTTTTGAGCATAACTTGCTCATTTGATCTCTGATTCAGGTGCGGTTTCTTCCTATGCTCTTCTTAGAATGTCCACAACATTCCTAAGCATATAATATCCCATTTATTTATTGTATCATATACAAATGATCTGAGGGCACCATCCCTCAACACGTGCACTTCACGGATGACTTGCTCAGCCTGCTCCGGGCCCAAGCACTTTAGATAGGGCAGGACATCGAAGTTGGTGCGGCGGCGGCGGTACAACACTCCATCGAGGAGTACGAATGATATGGCCCGTCTCTCCACCTTTTTAGCCAGCATCCTCTCCTCGGGCAGGTCCCCCGTCTGCAGGTACTTCATAATGGGGGTCATCCACGTTGTCACCGTGCCCGCACACATTAGTTCTTCTTCGTCAATGGTGGGGGTTAGTAGGATTTCGACGTAGATGGCCTTCCTGATCTCGGCCGCGGAGGAGGAAGCCAGCTTAGACAGGGCATCCACCCGAAGGTTGTTGGAGCGGGGCAGGAGCTGGACGTCCGTTCTCTTGAACTTGCGGAGCTCGATCTGGATGCGCTTAAGGTAGCACTTCATCATTTCCTCTCGGGCCTCGAAGCTTCCTTGGATCTATTGGACGACGAGCCGTGAGTCGCTAAGGAGCAACACGTTCGTCGCCCCCACCACCCTACTGAGCTTCAGCCCATTGACCGCAGCTTCGTACTCTGCGACATTGTTGGTTGTCGGGAAGTTGAAGTGCAAGGCGTACTCCAACGAGCATCCGTCGGGGGTTTGAATGACGATACCCGCCCCTGTCCCAGATCCAGTCACTGAGCCATCGACGTGGATGGTCCATAATTCGTCCATGTCCCCCTGGGAGGGCTCTGAGGGTTCCGCCACCCCCGTCGTTTGTGGGGACGTGGTCGTCGATGGCGGATCTGGTTGGTCCCCCGGGGTGTCCCTAATGGTGCATTCCACCACGAAGTATGCCAACGCCTGGCCTTTGATCACCGTCCGGGCCTTGTACGTTATGTCGAACTCGCTGATCTCGATGCTCCAGTTGAGCATCCTCCCCGACCGCTCCAACCTCTTCAGGTTCTTCTCGAGGGGCATGTCGGTGTGGACGGCGATGGGATGGGCCTGGAAGTATGGTCGGAGCTTCCTAGCCGTTGTGATCAGGCAATAGGCGGCCCTCTCGATGGGACTATAGCGAGTCTCTGCCTCCCGGAGAATCCGGCTGGCGTAATATACAGGGTGCTGCACGCCCCCTTCCTCCTTGATTAAGACGGAGCTAACGGCCTCTTCGTTGGTTGCTAAGTACAACCCTAGCGGTTCGCCTTCTTCCGGCCGTGCGAGGAGCGGCGGACTTTGTAGGTAGGCCCTCAGCTCCACGAATGCTCGAGCACAGTCCTCGTCCCATGGGATCACCTTCCTTTTGTCCTTTGCTTCACCAAAGGCAGTGCACAAGACCCTAAAGAAGGGGAGCAATTTCTTCGCGGATTTTGACAGGAATCGCCCCAGAGCGGCGATCCGGCCGTTCAGTCGTTGCAAATCCCGAATCGTCCGTGGTTTCGCCATATTGACGAGGGCCGTCACCTTATTGGGGTTCGCCTCGATCCCCCGCTTCGTTATCATGAAGCCTAGGAATTTCCCTGACTGCACGTCGAAAATGCACTTCGCAGGGTTCAGTCTTAAGTTGTATTGGCGGACCCTTTGGAACGTTTTCTGTAAGTCGACGAGGTGGTCTAGGGCCCTCCTACTCTTTACCAGTATGTCATCGATGTAGACCTCCAAGTTCCGTCTGACCTGTGGGCTGAATATCCGGTCTACCATCCGCTGATAGGTCGCCCCGGCGTTTTTCAGTCCGAAGGGCATCTTAGTGTAACAGAAGGTGCCCTTATCGGTGACGAAGGACGTTTTCTCTTCGTCCTCCTCCGTCATCGGTATCTGGTTGTAGCCTGAGAAGGCGTCCATAAAGCTTAACAACTCGTAACCAGACGCCTGGTCCACCAAGTGGTCGATCCGCGGGAGGGGGAAACTGTCCTTCGGACACACCTTGTTAAGGTCGGTGAAGTTGACGTACATGCGCCATTTTCCACTGGGTTTCTTCACCAAGACGACGTTGGCGAGCCAGTCCGGGTAATCCACTAGCCTGATAAACTTGGCTTTGAGGAGCCGCTCTACCTCCTCCTCGGCCGCCCTCTTCTTCTCGCCCCCTGCACTCGTCTTCTTCTACCGGACCGGTCGGGCTCCTGGGTCCGCATTCAACCTGTGGGAGATCACCGTCGGGTCAACCCCCGGCATGTCTGTAGGCGACCAGGCGAATATGTCCATATTTTCCCGGAGCAAGCTGACGAGGGCCGCCCTTAGGGCGGCCGGGAGTTTCGTCCCGATGGAGACGGTTTTTTTTCTTCCTCCGCGGCTACGGGTACCTCTTCGACCTCCTTGGCAGGGGTTGGCCGCTGGTCGCAGAAGTTTTCCCTTTCGTCGGGGACAAGGACCGTGAAGGCCCGCTTCGGGCTTCGGCGCCTGACTGGCCCCTCGTCGCGGCCTCCAGGCAGCCCCTGGTTTCCCCGCACCAGTCCCACCCCCTGCAGAGTCCGGAATTTCATCATCTGGTGTAGCAGGCTGGGGAGTGCCTCTATGGCCGTCATGTATGGGCGCCCTATGATTCTGTTGTACGCCGACGCGATGTCGACGACGACGAATTGTGTCCCCCGGGTGACGACCCTCGGTTCCTCCCCCATAGTCATCGGCAGGGTGATCATCCCCACCATGGGGATCATGTGGCCGGTGAAGCCGACAATGGGCCCTGTGCAGGGCCTTAGGTCCGCCCGCTTCCACCCCATCTTCTCGACTGTTGACAGAAACAGGATGTCGCAGGAGCTTCCGGTGTCGATCAGGAGCCGGCTGATGATGACCGTCCCGATCTGAGCATCGATGAGGAGGGCGTCATCACGCGGACACTCAACCTCTCTCAGATCTTCTTCAGCGAAGGTGATAGGGGGTCGATTTATCCTTCTCCGCTTCAACTTGTTGTTGGCGCCCGCTCCCATCATCTGTCAGACACCTTCCTCCGTGCTCATGGGAGACGCCTCACCTGGGGGTGGCCCCCCCCGCTTATCACATCGATGCGCATGATCTCCCCAGGGGGGCGCGGCTCCTCCGGACCGTGTTCTGCTGGCGGCTCCGGCCTCCATGCCTCTCGGGGGCTCTTTCTCCTTGGATTGCCTGCCTATTTCCCACGAAGTCTCCCAAGTGGCCCGCATGGATCAGCCGCTCGATTTCCCTATTAAGAGTGTAACAATGGTCGGTATCATGGCCGTGGTCCCGGTGATACCGACAGTACTTCTGGAGATCCCGCTTTGCTGGGTCCGACCTCATCCCCCGGGGAGGCTCCAGCAGCAGTCCGGCCCTTGTCGCCGCGGCCAGCACCTCTAACATGGGGGCGTTGACTTGTGTGTAGTGAGCCCGTGGGGGCCGCTCTAGCCTCGGGATGGCCCGGGCGAGCTCCTGGGCCGGGGCGAATGCTCGGGCAGGGCCGGGGCGGTCCGGCGGGCGACGCCCCATCGGGTCACGCCTTGGTTGGGTCGGCTGGTCGCGCCCCCGGTGCCCGTCTTCTTGCCTCGGTCGTAGGTGCGATCGAAGCTCGTCCAGGGGCAGCTTTGCCGGGGGGAATAACTTCTTCGTGCCGAGGGTCTCCTCGGCCAATGCATGCCTCTCTGCCATAGCGACCAGCGCCTCATAGTCGACCGGCGGGTCTCGGAGCAGGGATTTGTGGAGGCTCCGAGTCTGCAATCCCGTCTTGAAGGCCAGCATGAGCACCTCATCGCCGCAGGTCACCACCGCCCGTCTCTCATCTTGAAAGCGGCGCAGGTATCTCCCTGTCGTCTCTCCTTCCCCTTGGACTATCGTGCTGAGATAGTCCAGGGGTTTCTTCTTAATCCGCCCGGCCCGGAACTCCTGGCAGAACTTGTGGGACAGTTCGCCAAAGCTCCCAATGGACCTCACGGGTAGGCCAAAGTACCAATCCAACACTGTGTCCCTCAGACTTTGCGAGAAGAGCCGGCATAGGAACGCCTCATCCACATCCTGCACCTCCATTGCCCACCGGTATTGTTGCATGTGCGTGAGAGGGTCGCCTCTTCCGTTGTAGGTGTCCAGGTGGGGGGGTTTGAACCTTACGGGCCTCGGGACAGACGTGATCCACCGTGCCAACGGTGTGGCCTCCTCCGGATAGACAGAGCGCTCGGGTGCGTGCCCCCTTCGCCATTCTGGGGTCTGGCTCCAGTCGCGCCTTGGCTACCGATGGTCTTCTCGCCCTGGGGAATAGCGTAGCGGTCGCCCGGGGGGACTCCTTCCACGGGTAGAGGATTCAACGGGTTGCAGGCTACGGTCCTCCCAGTACCACCGCCCTCCGGTCGGCTCCTCCCGGATCCCCCTCCGCTCCTGATTCTCCCTCAGGAGCTTTTCGCGCTCGACGGTGAGGAAGCGTAGTTGTTAACAAACAGCTTCCTCGTTCAGACGATCGGGGGAGTGGCACTGTCGGGGCGGACTCCCCCCTCACAGTGGGGATTTGGCCAACGGCGGGCCGCGCCCGTCCAGGGGCCGCCGGCCCATTGCCGACACCTTCAGGATCTCCCGGTTGTCTTCGTTCTCCCTCCGGAGTTTTTCACGTTCCGCGATGATGAAGCGGAGCTGGTGCCGGACGGTTTCTTCGTCCTGGTAGGCCCGCCGGGCGGTTTCGACCGCTTCGTCCAAATACCTCTGCACGGCGGCCACCTCCTCCCGGCGCCTTTGCAGCCGCGTGACCTCCATTTCCTCCTCCAAGAGCTTCTGCTGGGCCGCAATCTCCCTGGCGAGCCCCTGGTATCCCCCTCCTCCTCGAACTGAGGGTGAAGATCCGTTTCACGTTCGGGGGCTCCGAGGGGCCGGGAGGCGCCTCCATTCCTGTCGCCGTGCTGAAGGATCCTACCAAAACAGAGTTAGGATCGATAATATGAAGTTTAGACTTACGCTTGCGTACGCGGCACGGTAGTCTACGAACTTCGCCTTCGGATTCGCCACGACGGATCGAGTCTACTCACGAACGGAGTAAGGCTACTAATCCACAATCTAAATCTCTATTTTAGATTAAGAACTTGGATGGAGGGAGAGGAAATATTTCTGCAGAGCTTCGCTATGAAGAAGATGCATGCATGAATTTCATGCAAAAATGTGTAAGGAAAATGGCTACCCTTGGGTCTTATTTATAGCCCCCAAGGTAGTTATTTTAGGGTAAGTTGTTCCTTTGGAACAACTTAATTAAGGTGTACCATGATACATGGCACATTATAAGCTTAAGTTGTACCATATGCATGGTACAACATAAGCTTAAGATATTCCCCCTTTATTAGCCATATGTCGCATGCACTTATGCATATATAATGCGACTTTCCCGCTCATACAGAGATCCTCTCCGCAAGGGAACAGATTCCCTTTGCACACGACTTCGTGTACGCGACGTTCGAGGTCTGTATTCCCTCGTACATCCCCCACAAGGGTGTACAAACGTCTTCCATATCCAACATCTCCCACTCACACTTGAGGGGATTGTAAGAGAACGTCTTTCCCTTAGTTCTTTCATCTATCATACCGAGAAATAGACCGTGCGACCGTCATGCGCGTAGAGTCTGTTGTTGTGCACTTGTTAGAGATACACAACGACCTCGAAGGTGCAAAGTTGAGTAGTTCAACGCATGCTTTACCCTAGATTATTTCTTCACATTTCTTGTACTTTATATTCAACAATTGAATCCCATCTGGATTACAATTGGCTGGCCAGCTTTGAATCATTAAAGTCCAAATGCGAATATGAAATCAATCTTCCTCTTCTTGCGAACCTTATGATCTTGACTTGATTCGCTTTTCTAACGTGCCCCGCCGAGCCGAATTACCATAGCCCATTAGTAACACGCTAAGATAGCGATCATCTCGTCAAATCTAAAGGAACCAATTGGAGTCCTTGAGGGTAAGAGTTAAGACCCGTATGGCCTTTGAGTCTCACATAATAGCAAACACTATTGCTACTAACTCAGTGGTCGAAATGCATACGTGGTATGAACACGTATTACAACATCACTCCTTTCCCAGGGAGAGTATGTCTTAATGATGTTGTACGGATGAAAGATCAGACACCACAGTGCCTATCTTTTGAGTCCCCTTACTACTCAGGAAATATTCCCGGACTCTCATCCTGCATAAGACAGATAGGATTAAAAAATCCAATGAGATCTTTATATCCTTGTGATACAGATCTCAGATCTTTTGTAAGCATCCATATGATGCAGATCTTTCATTCGACTATCTTGTTAAAGTCATGACTCTAAATCATTCGTCTAATGATTTTGACTTTAAACTAGTCTCATCTCTATCTTATCCATCTGATAAGATAAGGCGGTTGCTCATGTGAGAGAGCCAACCTTAATCTGTCCGACATACACACAATTCAGCTGAGATTTCAAAAATGTACACAAACATTTCTTAAGAAATTCATATGCAATGTTGGAAAAAGAACTTATTCTTTTATTAATTTTGATCATTTCTTAGACATGGGAATATATATTTGGTACAACTCAGCCCATACGCAATCCTTGAGATGATAAGTGTTTATAAAACACATTTCTGGGGATCGCTTTCGTAAGCTGATCCTCTATCATCTCATGCGTAGATATGTACCTTATGTCTACCTTCTTGGTTTTATCATAGTCTTTTGCAAATCTGCAGTTCCCTTAAGATACTGCATTATCCTCTTAACTGCTTTCCAGTGTTCTTGCCCCCGGGTTGGATTGGTAACAGTTTACCATTTCCAACGGCAAAACAGATGTCCGGTCTCGTACACACCATAGTGTACATAAGACTATCAACTGCACTGGAATATGAAACTTTTTCCATAATTTCCTTTTCCCTTTTGGTTCTTTGGACACGATTCCAGATATAAATTATCGCATATGCTTATATGGATATCAATGGACTTGCAGTCCTGCATATTAAATCGTTCTAGAACCTTCTTTATATA
Source organism: Scilla litardierei (assembly GCA_030789695.1). Classification (NCBI taxonomy): domain Eukaryota; kingdom Viridiplantae; phylum Streptophyta; class Magnoliopsida; order Asparagales; family Asparagaceae; genus Scilla; species Scilla litardierei. The sequence continues at coordinate 116,789,552 of CM061130.1, forward strand.
AGTCTCCTGTGAAAGAGAAAGAAGTTTCTTCGAACGATTCCTTGAAATCTTAACTCCAAGGAAATATGCGGCTTTTCCTATGCCTTTCATCTAAAATACTGATGAGAGCCAAGCCTTGATACTCATCACAAAGCCCTTGTCATTTCCGGCTATTAAAATGTCATCTACATATAGAAACATAATAACATGCTTGCTTTTAATCCTCTTGATATATATACGTAGTTATCTTTATCAAGTATGGAAAATCCATTTGATAAGACAACTTCTTGAAATCGTATATACCATTGCCTCGAGGATTATTTAAGACCATATATGGACTCACGAAGTTTACAAACCTTATGTTCGTTTCCTTCTTTTACAAACCCTGTTGGTTGTTCCATATAGATCTCCTCGTCCAATTCTCCATTGAGAAAGGCAGTCTTTACATCCATCTGATGGAATTTGAGGTATAAGCAAGCTACCATTGCCAGAATTATGCGAATCAAGGTAAAACGCACAACAGGTGATAAGTTTTCTTCGTAGTCTATCCCTTCCTGTTGCGTAAAACCTTTCGCGACAAGGCGAGCTTTATATCTATCTATAGAGCCATCAGCCTTATGCTTGATCTCAAGAACCCATTTGTTCCCAATTGCTCTATGTCCTCTGGGTGAGTTAACTAAGTCCCAGACTTGGTTAACTTTCAAGGATTTCAATTCCTCCTTCATCGCTTCCATCCATTTGTCATTTGCAGGGCATGATTCGGCATATTTGAGATTCTTCAAGTCCTTGTTGACTCGAATTTAGATCAATTCTAATATCACTCCCACTTGAAATGTTGTTAGAATTGCTCCCACTTGGATCATTATTCCCGTATGGAATAGGATAATCGTCATTCGTATAATCCATTGGTGAAGGTTAAAAAGAATTTTCGTTTTCACCAAGAATTTCTCCCACTCGAATGAGGTAATCCTTTTTGATCATAAATCTCAAAATAGAGATAAGTCCTGACTTATCTCGCCCTGTCTTGGAAACTCGTTTACCAAGAAAGTGACATCCCTCGACTCAAACTCAATTAGCACACCATTGTGTTCCTGACTAACAAAAACATAACCTTTGGAGTTTTATGCGTATCGTTTTAAAGATACATTTCCTTCTCCTTGGCCCAAGTTTGCCATACTTATGGGAGGAAATATGTGCGTTGAATGCACAAACTCAAGGTAAAAATGTTTAAGTCAGGAGACCTTTGGTTCCACAACTCATAAGGAGTGGAGCTAACTGATTTCGAGGGTACGCGGTTTAAAATGAAAATGGTTGTCAATAATGCATCACCCCAAAAAGTGATTGGCAAGTTAGCTTGCGCCATCATTGAACGGACCATTTTTCATTAGAGTCCTATACCTGCAACACCAATTTGTTGAGGAGTATAAGGCATAGTTACCTGATGTACTATGCCTTTTTCATCACAAAGTTCCTTTAAACTTGTTGATTGATATTCACCGCCCCTATCGGTTCGCACGACCTTAATCTTGCGATCTAATTGATTCTCCACTAAACTCATATAGTTTTTAAAGCAGGTTTAGTGCTTTCACTTTGTGGGATATCAAATAGATATGACCGAATCGGGTGAAATCATCAATAAAAATGATGAAATAGGACTTCCCGCGTCTTGTCTTGACATTCATCGGACCACATATGTCCGAATGGATAAGCTGTATTGGAACCTCGGCCCTTGTGCCGGTTCCAAACGGCTTGCGACAAGATTTCCTCACAAGGCAATGTTCGCAGGTCGACATTTCAACCTTTGAAACATTGGATAGAAGGCCACGTTTGGCAAGTCTATCTATACGCATTGGTCCAATATGACCAAGCCTTGTGTGCCAACAAATTATATTAGACTCATTAGTCAAAATATTTGTCACAAGGAAATTTTCATTACATGAGGAAACACATTGTACTTATTACAATAAATCCTTTGAAATACAAACCCAGTACCAATAAAGGAATTATTACAAAAATATGTCCATATTACAAACATGAAGGAACCAACTATTAACCAAGACCCATTAAATTGACCACAGTATTAATATTCCTTTGAATATATGGAATGAAGAGAACATCATAAAGTAGGAGAGTGTGGCCGTTGTCCAAGTCTAGCTTGCAATTCCCAACGCCTTTCTCTACAACACGTGTGTTGTTTCCTACATTGATCCACTTCATTCCTTGAGTATCCGGTGATACTCCACGAAGGACCGTCTGTCCTTTGCTATGTGGTCGGTGGCACCTGAATCAATTATCCCAAAATGGATTAGATTCCACAAGAAATAGTGAACTAGAAACACATATGTAACTAGTATTACAAGTTACCTCGTCACTTCCACTCGTACACGAACGAGCATAGTGACCGAGCTTGTTACACTTGAAGCACTTGATCCTTTTCAAGTCTTTCTTCTTGTGTCATTTCTTGTGCCCACCCTTATGTTTGGGTTCCTTGGTGGACTCAGGTTGCTTATTACGTTCATCAGAAGACTTCGAACGATCTTTACGTTTCTTTCCCCCGTGTGAGGAACTAGCAACCATGTGCACTTCTGCACTTGGCTTGGCAGCCGCAAGCCGCTCTTCCTCTAATTCGAGGTGCTTGGAAACATCGTTGAAGGTCTTGATGCTCTCATTATGAGTGAGATGCATCTTCATCTGATCCCACCCATTTGGTAGGGAACGTATGACTGCTTGGATTTGTTGCTCATCCGTGAGCACATGACCTGCGTCCTTTAACTCTGATATAAGGTTCGCCATATGTCGCAGATGTTTCCCCATGGAATGATCTGGACGTTTCTTATATGTATCGAACTTTATAGTTAAGGCGCGAAGTTTGGACACCGATGTGCCACCGAACTTCTCCTCTAGCTTGGACCATATGTCCATGGCTAGGTCATGTTCTCGGAAGATGCGCATTATGTCATCAGCCATACTGCTTAATAACGTAATGCGCGCTATCTTATTCTTCCGAGACCAAGCATCAAAAGCTTCCTTGTCTCTTCGGTGTTGGGCCGTAGTGCCTAACTCGGGTTCAATCATTACGTTCTTTAGAGTTTCGAGCACTTCTTGCTCCTCTAAAACGTATTGTATCTTAATGGACCAAAGTTTGTAATTATCGCCGTTGAGTTTTTCACCTTTGTTTAACTCAGTGACGATATTCTTTGAAGCGGAAGACATTTTACTTTTAAAATGCTGCAAAAGACACAAAACCGAAGGTTCGATCAAAACATTGCATAAAAAATTCTTAAAATATAACTCCCACTTGAAATGATAATAGAGTATCCTTTTTGGATAGTTCTAAAAATTCAAATCCCACTTGGAATTATATTATATTTGATAAGTTACTTTCGAAAAATATTGAAGGTGTTGTTCTAGAATCGAAAAGGTCTCTATGATTCCAATCACCATCTAGAACAACTTTCAATATTCCCCCATCACTTATCAAACAATAGTACTCTTATAGTACTAGCAGCGGAAAACGAGTATTTGATAAGTTACTTTCGAAAAATATTGAAGATGTTACTCTAGAATCGGAAAGGTCACTATGTTTCCAATCACCATCTAGAGTAACTTTCAATGTTTCTCCCTCACTTTATCAAATGTTAGTACTCTTATAGTACTTTGCAGCGGAAAAGCGTTTTTGAAAACGTATTTTTCAAAACGAATTTAAAATACATTGGCTAATCTCCGTAGAGTAGAGCACAACGTCATAAGTTCATTGGCTAATCTCCGTGGAGTAGAGCACAATGACATGGCTAATCTCGCATGAAGTAGAGCACTAAGGCTAATCTTCAAGGAGTAGAGCACAATTTCATAAGTACATTGGCTAATCTCCGTAGAGTAGAGCACAATGACTTGGCTAATCTCGCATGAAGTAGAGCACTATGGCTAATCTTCAAGGAGTAGAGCCCAAAGAAAAATTTCATTAAAACGTTAGTCCCGTATGAACTAGTCGGCACTGTGGTTAGCCCCGTATGGGCTAATTGACACATTCGAGTTTGACCAATGCCCTTTGTCACCCCGTATGGGTCAGTGAACAAATTTGCAGTCGACCCAGACCTTCTGCCAGATTGGTCGACCAAAAACACAAAATTGGTCGACCAATATTCGAACTGCAACTTCTCCCGGCCAGGGCCTCTGCCCTGGCCGGGGCTTGGCCAAGGACCAGCCAGGGCCTCTGCCCTGGCCGGCCAGGGGCCCTGACCCCCTCGGCCAGGGCCGGCCAGGCCCTGGCCTCTGCCAGGGCCGGCCGGCCAGGCCACTGGCCGAGGCCAGGGCTCCTGCCCTGGCCTCGGCCAGGCCCTGGCCTGAGGCCAGGGCGCTGCCCTGGCCTCTGCCAGGGCGGCCTGGCCTCTGGCCGAGGCCAGGGCTCCTGCCCTGGCCTCGGCCAGGCCCTGGCCTGAGGCCAGGGCCCCGGCCCTGGCCTTTGCCAGGGCCGGCAGGCCGCTGGCCGGGGCCAGGGCTCCTGCCCTGGCCTCGACCAGGCCCTGGCCTGAGGCCAGGGCACCGGCCCTGGCCTCTGCCAGGGCCGGCAGGCCGACCCTGGCCACTGCCAGGGTCGGCCTGGCCGGCAGTGCTTGGCCAAGGCCGGCCACTGCCGACCTGGCCTTGGCCGGCCACTGCCGGCCTGGCCATGGCCGGCCATGGCTTGGCCATGGCCGGTCATGGCCAAGGCCACTCGGCGTTGGCCGGCCATGGCCCCTTTGGCCATGGCCGGCCACCCCCTTTAAATGGGGTTGCCGCACTCATTCCTCCCCCTTGATGGGGTGGTCGCCGGTGGTTATTGGCCGTAGCCAACCCCCTCCGCATGGGGAGAGGGGGTGCATGGCCTTCATAGCCCATTTGGCCATGGTGCACATGCACCAAATTTTCCTCTTACCCGATGGAAATAACTTCCATCATCTTCCTTGATGAAGCACCCGTTCGTCGAAGAAATTAGTTATCTCTTAATGGCCGTGTGCCAAAAAATGAATAATGTACTACGTGAACGGTCGGTTCTTCCCGTCACGGAGAGTTCCTACCATATCCGTAATGATAGGAGACCCTAACGTGAAAAGAACAACCGCTGCGTTCTCTCCGTCACGAAGCGTTCCTACTATATCCGTAATAGTAGGAGACCCATTCGTGAAAAAGACAACGACTCGTTCGTAGTTTCGACGGGGCGGTGGATTGACCGGGGCGAACCCATATGGCTCTGATACCAATGAAGGATCCTGCCAAAACAGAGTTAGGATCGATAATATGAAGTTTAGACTTACGCTTGCGTACGCGGCACGGTAGTCTACGAACTTCGCCTTCGGATTCGCCACGACGGATCGAGTCTACTCACGAACGGAGTAAGGCTACTAATCCACAATCTAAATCTCTATTTTAGATTAAGAACTTGAATGGAGGGAGAGGAAATATTTCTGCAGAGCTTCGCTATGAAGAAGATGCATGCATGAATTTCATGCAAAAATGTGTAAGGAAAATGGCTACCCTTGGGTCTTATTTATAGCCCCCAAGGTAGTTATTTTAGGGTAAGTTGTTCCTTTGGAACAACTTAATTAAGGTGTACCATGATACATGGCACATTATAAGCTTAAGTTGTACCATATGCATGGTACAACATAAGCTTAAGATATTCCCCCTTTATTAGCCATATGTCGCATGCACTTATGCATATATAATGCGACTTTCCCGCTCATACAGAGATCCTCTCCGCAAGGGAACAGATTCCCTTTGCACACGACTTCGTGTACGCGACGTTCGAGGTCCGTATTCCCTCGTACATCCCCCACAAGGGTGTACAAACGTCTTCCATATCCAACACGTGCAGCCTCCCATCACCTTAGTAAAGGACTCGAAGCTCTTCTGGATCGCGCGGGCCGAGGCCTGGACTGTCTCGGCCTCTATCCCTGGAGGGGGGTCAGTCACCGGAGTGATTGATAGAGAGAGTGGCTCCTGATCCATGGGATCCTTGCCGTGGTCAGGGTTCTGAGCGATCGGCATGGAGTCTAACATGGGTGTGACCCTTCGTTCCTACAGACGGCGCCAATTGTTGCGGGGTAGAACTCACGTACAATGAATTTGTATTATAGGGAACCAAGGGCATGGTGGTTATATTGATAAGAGGATTTAGGTAGGCTTTTTGACAAGTGATTAGTGGGGTGAAGAGGCTAAACTTGCTGTCGGAGCAGACCACGGAGTCGAATCCCACCGGACGCGGCGGAGGTGGATCGGATGGCGGTAGCCGAAGGCGAATCTCGGCCAAGGGGCGAGCTACCCTACACAGCGAGCAACTCGTCAGAAAGGCCGGGTTGGGGTCCAACCCTTAGCCTCTCCGATGCCTAAGTCAGTAACTAGACTTAAAGCGGGGGCTGGGCACGCAAGTCGGACTGAGGGTGTGTCAACCGTACGTGACGAGCTATGAGTGGGAGAACAAAGATATGGTCGACCTTTGCTCTCGTGTGTGAATAATGGAATTGAGAGGGAATTTGCCAACCCCCCACCGTAAGAAGTGAGGGGGTATTTATACCCGATGGGAGACGATTAGGTGGGGCTGACCTGGCATGCCGACTCGACGTGCTGAGTTGTCCTGGCTGTCAGCGGAAGCTTCGGACGAGGATGTCAGGAACAGGAGTGTCAGACTCGCTTTTGTCAGGTGGCGCAACGGCCAGGGGCGCTTTTGTCAGGGTGTCAGGGCCGAAAGCATTAAGTGTCAGGGGGCGCAGTGGCCAGGGGGTACTTTGTCAGATGGTCAGGCGGCGCTAGTGTCAGTCATGTCCTTATACTAGGTTGTTTATCATGCGTGATGAATCAAGGGTCCGGCGATGCTGTCTCCCGTGGCGAGGTTTGCGTGGGACCGCCGGGTCGACCTGTTCGTGGGTTGTTCGGCCCGACCGTGCATATTTTCGGTTGCGGATCATGGACCGCTGGCAGGGAGGGGTATGCACGTGCCTCTGTCAGCATCCAAGGCTACGCTGTCTGGGTGTTCCTCGAGCACAATGCCCCTGGCGGGCCGAGCGAGAGCGGTTATATGCCTCGGCCGGGAGAGGGGCGCTGCGAGGTGCGCCCATTCCCATGTAGCCTCGGACCTCCGGGCCGGCAGTCCGTTTGCAAAGGGATGAGTCAGTGAGGTATATTAGTGGTTCTGGGCGGGAGTCGGACTCCTACGATCTTTAGGTCGTAACAAGTTTAATTTAAGATAGTTATAGCAATTAAGCATTCACAGCAATTTGCAACCTACAGCAATTTAATCATTTAATAGCAATTCTGTAATGTTGTTAGAAATATGTAGAAGAAGAGGTTAGAGCAATATTTAATAACCAATTCATTCTAGTGCTAAGTCCATGTCCAAGAGTACGAGATATGACTAACATGTGACCTATTACGGGAGCCAATCCGAAACGCTACTCACCGACCCCATAGGGTGATGGTCAAGTTCTAACCTCCATAAGTGGTGGAGATATTCGGTCGGGTGCATCTAGTCACTCTGTAACACTTGTGACCATAGACTACCACAATTCCATGTGTCAAGTCAAGTGTCGGGTCAAAGTACGTGTACTATCTATTTATATTGAAGTTCCATCTTCCATTCATTTATATTGAAGTTACATCTTCCATTCAGTCTATTCAGTTTATTTGCATCATATTAGATGCGTACGGTTGTTCCGTGGTATTTCAATAGTCCATATGATTAGTCTCACAAAATTTCACAATTAATGATTTACTTTAACAATTAAACAAACTGTGAAAACATACAATAGTATACGAGAATGAGCACAAAAATGATTTTGTCAAGCCCTATTTTGCACTATACGCGTATTCTACTGAACACACGTGGTATTTCTACCTACGATGCATACGTGGGCGTGAAATAAGCGTAGATATCGATGTATGTGACGTAGTGCAAGGGGGATTAGGCCGTAATACGTGGCTAAGGGAAGAGAATGCGAAATATGAATGCGAGAGAAGTGCAAATGACGTCATAACAACATGAATGTGTTGGACGTGCGTGCGTGGGTCATGTATGCATGTGTAGGCATGCATGGGTATTTGTAGGGAAGCCATGCAAAGTGAAAGGGGTTAGGTGTCAATGGCAACCCCCGTAAATTTTTAGAAAGGTTAGGGGCAAAACGGTCATTTGGACTAAAGCTGCTGTGCGTACATACTAAAGTTGGGTGTGTATAAAGTAATGGCAAACTTGTAAATACTTGGAAGATGGGAGGGTATTTTGGTCATTTCCACATGGGATATTCCCTTGGAATATTTCATTCTTGGAAGAGAAGAAAGGAATAAGAAGAGAATATTCCATATATTTTTCTCCTCTCTTCTTTACCTTTCTTTTCTGTTCTCCTTTCATTTTTTCTCTCTCCCCTCTTCCCCCCTACGATGGTCGGCCACCTCCCTAACCCATGGCCGAAATTCTTCAAAAAAAAGAAAAAGAAAAAAAGGGGGGGAAGAAGAAGAGGAGGAAGAGAAAGAGAAGAGGAGAAGAAAGAACACTCTTAAGGTACGAATCAAACTTGGATTTGGAAATTTAATTAGGGTTTTATTTTATCATGTTTTTACATCATGTTTTATCAATATGAAGTAGTGGTGATCAAATTAATATGCCATGATTCAAATTTCATGAATCTCCCTTTAAAATTCTTAGCAAAATTACCCCCGTTAAAATTCTGAAATCTTGATGTCTATTTTTGTTTTGATTCTGCTTACTGTAGCTCGAATTAGGGTTCGAAAAAAATATGAGTTTGTAGATCTTGAAGCTATACCCTAAAATCATATAAATTTTGATATATGTCTAATTTAGAAATTAGGAGCAAAAATTCCATCTTTACAACATGTCTGTTTGATTTTCAGTTTTGACACAGGTTAGTAAAATTGATCTCAACACCTGCACACACAATGGAATTTCATGTTTTTGGTCTTGTTGAAAATTTAACAAGTTTTTCTAAAAATTCATCAGTGTGCTTATATGTTGCATTTCGGGCTGCATCATGCCCAAAATTGGCTTTCAATATAGACCCTGAAATCTGTCTTAAAAACAGATTTGACATAATTTACCAAATAATTCACTATAAATCATATACTTAATATTTGTACCTGAAATTTTACCTGTAAATCCAGGACTAACATATATACAATTTTCATTTAGAAAGTTTTGTACAATTCTGACTATAATTGGGTGATATTATCCATCTTTTAGGATTACAGATACATTTCCTGCAAGCTGAAGTAGTTAAACAGTGTGATAACTTATGTATTCTTCTTATTCTACCTGCTATGGTGAATGATTATTGTTTTTACATGGAAGGTAGACTAATGATATATTTTTACAATGGATTTGCTAATGTGCTTATGGACATTCACGTCATGTTCACCACGTGCTTGTGAAAGTGCCACAATGAAATGAAATTTGAAAAATATGAGAAATGGACTTATAAACACTGTGTTATGAAATATGCTGTGAATTAGTAATGATAGGGTCATGTAACGCATGGTTTAATATGTGATGAGTGATGAATTGAAATGGCTATGTTGAAGGAGATGACACATGGGTGCATGACCCATTTAATATGTGATTCGATTACGATGAAGGGCATGTCACTTCGGTGCATGACCCATGTTGGTATGAATATGGAATGTGATGCCATGCAACATGACTTCTTCATTGCTAAAATGATAAAATGAAATTCTTGAATGTCTAAGTCATCTCTAAGGAGGGTGAGTTAGCAAAAACCCGGGTTTTAGGTGGGATTTGAGTAAATTGTAGATATTAGGCCTGGACTGAGAAGTTAGGGGAAATGATTATGTGATATGTGATATTTATATCCACTCGCTTTTATCGGGAGTGGAGGGAACATACGGAGATTGTGTTACTGTGGGAGAGCCTCACTTCTGCCAGGGACGGGGGAGCTGAGAGGCTCGGTGTTGTACATTGCCCGTGTCCACTGCGCCGTGTGCTATATTCACCCCAAATTTAGGGTGATGTCCAGGTTTTGGTATCATACAGTTTACCCAAGTTCCAATTAATTCAATTATAAATTAATAAATAAGAATTTGCGTGTTACTCCTTCTGCTGGCAGCACTTTTCCTTCTCTTTGCCTGTTCTTGTGACTCTGTGCCATGCCTTAGGTACTTGCACTTATCTTATTAGATAATGGTTGCTTAAACACTTGCGTTATTATTATTATTCGTGCTAATCCTTTTCTTACAGTAACTCGATATTGGGCCGCGGGTATGATCCTCTTATTTGGCTATTCACTTTTCACTATATTTTTAGTTTACATGTCTTATTCCTTTGCCTTACCTTATGGATTGATAACCCTAAAGCGATGCCCAGATCCAAGTTGGTTCCTACTGGGGCACGCATTGACGTGCTCCTCCCTATTTTTCAGGTGACAGGGATAGCATGGTTGGCGGTGGCTTGGAGTTGGGTTTCTGGGGTAGTCTTGATGTGAGCTGTAGCTGTGTAGTGTGACATGGTTGTCATGGGAGGCGGAGAGTGACTGTGTATGTGTAGTGGTGCATTTGGACTAAGTATGTAAATAAAATTTGTTATATAAATTTGTCGTTGTTGTTCAATATTATTTATGAGTTGTTTGATATTTTAATGAAGCTGCACTTGTACTATCCCAGCATGTGCGCAGTGGCCTGCTTATTCAGTTTCTTCTTTCTCTCTTTCTTTTCCTTTCTCATCACCCTCACTCTTCAGGATACTTGGAAAAAAAATTTAGATGCCGGGTATTCTGGAGAATGGGGCGTGACAGTTTTTGGCGGCCCATGCAGGTCACCGCACTGCGATGTGCGTAAGGATAGTACATGTAATGCTTCAGTAGCTGATTGGGATACATTAGCCCTAAGGTGGGTAGCGAGCTTAGTGACCTTAGAGCTTTAAGTGGCACACCCTTGAACCCCTAGCTTTAGGGAGTCCGGTGATGAACTTTCTGCAGTATATTATACTATAGAAGTATATTGTGGGTGTACGTATGTATCTATAACTATGTGAACCCGTGTGTATAAGTGCAGTTGTTGTGATTAGAGGTTTGAATTATATATGTGGTGGTATACTTGTATTTATACTTGAATAGCATGAAGTTGCATGTATGGCGTATATACTAGGTGTGCAAGTGCTTGAGTATATGTATATGCTTTGTCTCTATATAGATACATGATACGGGTATGTGAGTAGGTATGTGTTATACTTGTGTGACTCTGAGGTATAGGTGATAAGTATATGTTTGTTAGTGGATGTGTACTGGTGGATACATATCAGCTAGCGGGGATATTATATGTTTGTAGAGACGTGGACGAGGGTGTGTACATATGTGATGTGAGTGCATGTATGCAGTTCACTATCTCCTAAATTATAGTTGTGTTTCATGTGGGGAGTACACCAATGTGTGTACATCTACTCTTGTATGGATAAAGTAGTGGGATGTCCAAATTGTCCTTGGACATATGTGGGAAAGTGCATGCGTGTGAATATATGTGTGTTTGTATGGGTAGGTGGTGTAGATATAGGTTGGGATATTGGTGGATATATATCGCTAGTGTTGCATTGCTAGTGTATGAATTCCTAATGTGTTAGATTTGAATAATTGTGAGTATGTGTATGTGCTGCCTACGTGTCCATATGAGCCGATATATTCTCTTAATTTGGTATGTGGTTGTGGGTTGTATTATTGCGTGAAGATAGGTGTTGTGCAATGGCCATATATGGTGTGTAGGTAGCGATATAGATGCGTAATGGACGTATGGATAATATAAGTAATGCTCCCGAGTGTTTGGGATAAATGCGTCCTGAGGTGGGTATTGGTGCTTTAGACCCGTCCATCCTAAGTTTAAACTCTTAGCCCTATACCGTGCCTAATATGGGATATGGGTATAAGTGTGACGTGTATCATGTGTAGAATGTGATGGATGTAAGGATTTGAGATTATACAGTGCATGTATAAGTGGGATGGCCATGGGTTTACATGGTTTAGTGGAGTGATGGTATACGTATATATGTGTGTATATGCTTACCCGTAGAATGGTGCCTATAGGACCATTTGGATGTATATGTAGTGCACGCACCCTTCCGTATATAGCGGCATGAGGGGGGATTGTGTATTGGTATATGAGATACTTGTATGTAGGCGTGTTTTAGCAAGCGTGGTGTGACTGTATATATGTGTTACTGAACGTGTATTGGTGTATGCCTTATGAGTGGTTATATGTATATGTATGTGAATGATCCCTATTCAGATATGCATCTATTAGTATATGAATGTGTATGTATCTGGGGTGTGACTGTCTACTGAAGGTGTATGACTATTGATATACACTTATTTGTGTATGTACTAGGATGCTAGTAAAAGTGTGGATATATTGGATGCTATGCACATAGTGGTATGGGTAGCTACCGACTACCTGGTGGTATAATTTGAGTAGCTTGACGGTATAGGTGTGTAATAGTAGGATGCGTATGGTATGTATGAATGGGCGTGTGTGCCCATACATGGTAATGTATGTGCATGGTGCATGGGTCCTAGTGTGTGTGTATATATATATATGCATGTCTGTGTGCGTATCTACTATTAGTATAGTAGTCGTGTGTGTATGTGTGTACATGTATTTGGCTATATGTAGATTCAGGGATCTGTGTATGGTATTGATACTTATACATCTGTGGGTGTATAATGAGTGTGTGCTTGTGAAATATCTATGTAGGGGTATTACTTGTTGCGTATACGTGAATATTTATTATAGTTGTATGGATTTCTATTATACGTGTCACAATGGAGCGTAGGGGCGTGTTCATGTATGTGTAGTGTGCAGTAGGAGAATATGTAATGATGTGTATATTGGGTGAATGAATGTATGTATATACTTATACATATCTTTGTTTGTTTACCTGCTGATGTATCCTATAGGGTTGTCTATCCAGGTGTATCTCTGTGTGCCTTGGATAAATGTATTCTTGTTTGTATGTGTGTGTACATGGGTCTGTACCGGAGCACATGCGTATGTATATAAATATGCAATGTGGATGTAAATGTGGTAGATATGGAATATAAGTGTATATACACATATTTGATGAATATAAATGAATGAAACTGTTTGGTATATAAGTATTGAGATGTGTGTGAATGTTTGTATATGTATACGCATGTGTGGAGTGTAGATGGATATTTATATTTATTTGACTAATATGGCAGTATGTACGTAGAATATACAAGGGTGACTATATATATCTAACATATGGAGGGAACGTATTATATTTGTGCACTCTTGTATGTATTGTGTGTGGTATATGTACCTATCTGTGTGAGGCGTATGTGCACTGATATGGATGTGAGGTTATGTACACTACTACAAAATGGACCTTTCATAGCACACCTTTAACAGCGCTTGCCAATTATAAGCGCTGTTAATTAGAGGCACATATAATAGACATCGCTTCTTTCTACAAGCGCTGCTAAAAGTCGGTTAATAGACAGCGCTTCTTTCTGCAAGCGCTGTTAAAGGTCAGATAATAGACATCGCTTCTTTCTGCAAGCGCTATTTATTAGAGACACTGATAATAGACAGCGCTTCTTTCTGCAAGCGCTGTTAAAGGTCAGATGAGAGACATCGGTTCTTTCTGCAAGCGCTGTTAAAGGTCAGATGATAGACATCGCTTTTTTCTGGAAACGCTGTTAAAGATCAGAAAATTTTTCCCCAAAAAATTTCGCTAACGCGGGCTTCCCAAATGTTTTAATCTTTTTCATTCCCAAATTTTGTAATCTTCATCATTCTCCTTCTCACCTCCCCTCTCCAGGTCTCCACCAGCGTCCTCCTCACCGGCGCCATCTCCGTCCTCCTCTACCGCTCCCCACTGCCGTCGTGCCAGCAGGGCCAAGGAACTCGTATTCCCCCATCAACCCATCTTCGTCTTTCATCTGTACCTCAAAACTCGCAAAAGCTCATCTCCGTCCCCTTCATCATCGGACAATCTCTCGGAGCTCCCTCGTACCCAGTCCCGATCCAATCTCTTACCGCGTGGCCCCCTTACCCCCGCTCCCATCTCCTCACGTGCCACCTCCGCCCTCATCTCCTCCGATTCGCTGTACTACATTGGGATGAGGCGGTGCCTTGAGGATCCGTACGATCCCGTCTCGAATCCTGACGGGATTATTCAGCTTGGCGTCGCAGAGAATCAGGTAGCCAGGTCTCTCAGCTGTTCGATTCGTTAAGATTTGTTCCTTTGTTGTGAAGATTGTTAGGGTTTATTATTCGTTTAGAGCAGCTGTCGTTGGATCTGATACGGGATTGGCTGGATCGGAATTTGGCAAAGTCGATGATGGATGAGAAAAGTGGGGGTTTGAGTATTGGCAGATTAGCGACCTATCAACCTTTTTGATGGGCTCATGGATTTGAAAATTGTAAGGTCTCATTATGGGATTAATCCTTCATTGGTTTGTTCATTATGTGCTAGGCTTTGGATGCTTTAACAACTGATTGAGATTAGTTGATCTTTATCTTTATTTCAATCAATGCTTCATCTTTGATGCCATGCGAACAGCGGCTTTTATTAAATCTTGCAGGGAACTTTTGATGCATAAATTTATTAGAGAGGGTAATGATGCTCCTGTGACACTTTTGTTTTGAAAAAAAAATATTCTGCATTTGAACTCTTTTTCTTGGTGCAGATGATTAAGGCTTATTCATTTTGGGCTAATTTTTGCATCTCATCTTGCAAAGCTATTATAATTTTGTGTGGAACATTAATGGAAAATGCTCATTGTTGGACCGTTAATCAAGCTTGAGACTCACATTGTAAATTTTATGTCAGACCTGCATTGTTAATTTCTCTCTCATGAACTTGGTATAGATCATTTGATGCTATATGGCTTCATTGATCAAAGTTAAGTATATCCCTCTCTTTCCATCTTTCCTTGTTTTCACAAATTTCCGTCCGTTTTGCTATCTAATCTTTTGCCCACTCCATGTTTGTAGAAATTCCTCAACCTAAGGCCAACTTGCAGTCTCCTTGCACTTCCTTCGACATAAAGAGAACGTGAAATTCTTGAGAAGCTTGCCTACAAAAAAATTCTCAGTTTCCCCCCATTTTTATCATCTCTTCCCTCGTCATGAATTTATGATGGGTCAATGAAATCAAAATACAATTTTGATCGCCGATGATATCCCAAGCTGACGTTGTTTGAAGGTATCTCCATTTCTCCATCAAATTTAAAGATTTTGTGCAATTTGAGTCAGTGATTCGTTGATTGATTTTGATAAAAAGTTGTATATTTATTCATCTCTTTTCTTATGTAATCATGATTTGCTTGTGTGTTAGAAGTCTTTGGGATGCACTTTAGGAATCACAGTCGCTACTCAGGCGATGTCCTCCACTCAGTAGCTGCTAGTGTCAGCCCCCCTGTCCATCCATAGTGGATGCATCTGGATTAACATGGATACAATCTTGTCCTTACGTGCAGTGGAAGTGCTTTATTTAGAGGTCCGCTGATGTGGCGCCTACCTAGAATAACATATTATCGGATTGAATGAGATAGTTTGGTAAGGGTCTCTATGCTGACTTTAAAACTACCTCCATCTCCCCTGAATTCATCCTCAGTATGATTGTATTTCATCCTTAGTATGATTGTCGTTCATGTGGTTGTCTGACTGATATACCATGTTGATCCACAACCTAATAGATTTTGAGGCAAAGTGGTTTCCTGCTATCATTTGAAGTCTGGATGAGCTTGTTGGATATGGACGACATGTATACACCCATGAGGGGATGTATGAGGTTCTATGGACCTCAGATGTCGCGTGCATGAAAGCATGTGCGAAGGGAACCTTTTCATGTATGAAAAGGACCACTCGATAAGTGGAAAAAGTCACTTTATAAGT
This sequence comes from Scilla litardierei, assembly GCA_030789695.1. Taxonomy (NCBI): domain Eukaryota; kingdom Viridiplantae; phylum Streptophyta; class Magnoliopsida; order Asparagales; family Asparagaceae; genus Scilla; species Scilla litardierei. Next base: position 116,805,437 of record CM061130.1, read on the forward strand.
GCATAAAGGCACTTGATAAGTGCATAAGGAAGAGGATAAGGAAATGTGCTAATATAGGCTAATAAGCTTATATGTAGTTATTTCCTACAATAACTACCCCCAAGGCATATAAATAGGACCCAAGGGTATGGCTTTCAAGGCTAATCCTTCATGCCATAAGTTTGCATAAGGCAACTTATTTTCCTCTTCTCCCTTCCATTAAGTTCTTCTTCCAAGTAGAGATTTAGAAGGTGAAACGCTGCTTTGATCCTCCGTGACAAAGTACCGACTGTCATGGTGAATCCAAGGGCAAAGTTCAGAGACTATAGCGAAGCATACGCAAACGTAAGTCTCCTCTCTTTCGATCCTCTATCATCACATGATGGGATCCTACATTGGTATCAGAGCCACACGGGTTCGCCCCGGTCTCACCGATGAATGACGCATTGTCTCTTTCACGAATGAGTTTCCTTCCATTATGGATATGGTAGGAGCTCATCGTGACAGAGAGAACGCAAAAGTTGTTCTTTTCACGTTAGGGTCTTTGCCATTACGGATATGACAGGAACTCTCCGTGACGGGAGGAACTGACCGTTCATCTCGCCAAACTCGCACTCCTCATGGATGCTGAGTCTCCATTCAATAGGGAATGTGAACTCTCTTCATGTAGAGCGTGAAGTTTGCGGCCTTGAAAGTGTGTTATTTTTTTTGGCACAAGGCCATTAAAGCATAACCATTTTCTCGATGAACGGGTGTCTCATCGGAGAAGATGGTGGTTTCAAAACTTCTCATCTGAGAAGATGAACACGTATCTCTTTGGTGCATGATGCACCCCCTCCCCATTGGGGAAGGGGTTGGCTTCGGCCAATGACAACCAAGACCACCCACCCATAGGGGGGGTGTGTGGCCGGACTCCAAGGAGGCCGGTCGGCCGGCCCGACGGGACTCCAAGGAGGCCGGTCGGCCGGCCCGACGGGACTCCAAGAAGGCCGGCCGGTCACCCAGGGCCTCGGCCAGGCCCAGGCACCCTGGCCGGCCCTGGCCTCGGTCAGGCAGAGGCCCTGGCTAAGGGGCCAGGGCCCTGGCCGGCCCTGGCCTCTGCTAGGGCCAGGGCCGGCCCTGGCCGATGCCAGGGCCAGGCCAGGGGAGCCCTGGCCTCGGCCAGGGCCAGGCCGGCCCTGGCTGATGCCAGGGCCATGCGGAGGAGCCCTACGGTGCCGGCGGCCTCAGCCCCAGCCACCTGCATGGCCGGCTCCTACCGTGCCAGCGGCAGTTGCCTGAGGCAAAGCCCCCTGCAGGGGGGAGGGCCTGGATCCCTACGGGGCGGGAGAATCCGGCCTTGGCACGGCCACGGCTCGACCCCGGTAATGGCCGGGGCAGGCCACTACCTCCCGCTGCAAAATACGTTTGCAAAATACTTTTTCAAAATACGTTTTTTCAAAAACGCTTTTCCACTGCAAGTACTATAAGAGTACTATTGTTTGATAAGTGATGGGGAAATATTGAAAGTTGTTCTAGATGGTGATTGGGATCGTAATGACCTTTTCGATTCTAGAGCAACATCTTCAATATTTTTCGAAAGTAACTTATCAAATGTAAAATTTATGCAATGTCTTTGATCGAACTTTTCTTTATGTCTTTTACTGCATTTTAAAACTAAAATGTCTTGCGCTACTAAGAAATTCGTCGTTGAGTTGAACAAAGGTGAAAAACTCAACGGCGATAATTACAAACTATGGTCCATGAAGATACAATATGTTCTAGAGGAGCAAGATGTGCTCGAAACTCTGAAGAACATAATGATTGAACCTGAGTTAGGCACTACGGCCCAACACAGAAGAGACAAGGAAGCTTTCGATACTTGGCCTCGGAAGAACAAAATTGCTCGCATTACGTTGTTGTCAAGTATGGCCGACGACATAATGCGAATCTTCCGAGAATATGACCTAGGTATGGACATATGGTCCAAGCTAGAGGAGAAGTTTGGTGGCACCTCGGTGACCAAACTTCACTCTTTAACTATAAAATTCGATTCGTACAAAAAACGTCCAGATCATTTCATGGGAATGCATCTGCGACACATGGCGAATCTTATTTCAGAGTTAAAGGATGCAGGTCATATGATCACTGATGAGCAACAAATCCAAGCAGTCATACGTTCCCTACCAATTGAATGGGACAAATGAAGATGCATCTCACTCATAATGAGAGCATCAAGAACTTCAACGATGTTTCTAAGCATCTCGAGTTAGAGGAAGAGCGGCTTGCGGCTGCCAAGCCAAGTACAGAAGTGCACATGGTTGCTAGTTTCTCACATGGGGGAAAGAAACGTAAACATCACTCGAAGTTTGCTCATGAGTATAAAAAGCAACCAGTGTCTACCAAGAAACGCAAACAAAAGGGTGGGAACAAGAAATGGCACAAGAAGAAAGACTTGAAGAAGATCAAGTGCTTCAAGTGCAACAAGTTAGGTCACTTTGCCCGTTCATGTACGGATGGAGGTGACAAGGTAACTTGTAATAATACTAGTTACATATGTGTTTCTAGTTTAATATTTCTTGTGGAATCTAATCCCTTTTTGATAATTGATTCAGGTGCCACCGACCACATAGCAAAGGACAGACGGTCCTTCGTGGAGTATCACCGGATACCCCCAAGGAACAAAGTGGATATATGTAGGAAACAACACACGTGTTGAAGTGAAAGGCGTTGGGACGTGCAAGTTCGTCTTGGAAAACGGCCGCACTATCTTACTTCATGATGTCCTCTTCGCTCCGGATATTCGAAGGAATATAATATCTGTGGTAGTCTTAATGGGTCTTGGTTATAGTTGGTTCTTTCATAATTATAATGTGGATTTGTCTTGTAATAATTCTGTAATTGGTTCTGGGTATGTTTTTAAAGGATTCATTGTAGGATCCCATCATGCGATGATAGAGGATCGAAAGAGAGGAGACTTTCGTTTGCGTATTCTTCGCTATAGTCTTTGGACTTTGCCCTTGGATTCGCCACAACAATCGGTACTTTGTCACGGAGGATCAAAGCAGCGTTTCACCGTCTAAATCTCTACTTGGAAGAAGAACTTAATGGAAGGGAGAAGAGGAAAATAAGTTGCCTTATGCAAACTTATGGCATGAAGGATTAGCCTTGAAAGCCATACCCGTGGGTCCTATTTATAGGCCTTGGGGGTAGTTATTGTAGGAAATAACTACATATAAGCTTATTAGCCTATATTAGCACTATTCCTTATCCTCTTCCTTATGCACTTATCAAGTGCCTTTATGCACTTATAAAGTGACTTTTTCCACTTATTGAGTGGTCCTTTTCACACATGAAAAAGTTCCCTTCGCACATGTTTTCATGTACGCGACATCTGAGGTCCATAGACCCTCATACATTCCCTCATGAGTGTATACATGTCGTCCATATCCAACATCTCCCACTCACACTTGAGGGGATTGTAAGGAAACATCTTTTCCTTTAGTTCTTCTGTTTTTCATACTGAGAAATAGACCGTGTGACCGTCATGCGCATAGAGTCCGCTGTTGTGCACTTGTTAGAGAAACATAACACTCCTTGGGGTGTAAAGTTGAGTATATCAACGCATGTTTTACCCTAGATTATTTCTTCACATTTCTTTTACTTTATATTCAATAATTGAATCCCATCTGGATTACAATAGACTGGCCAGCTTTGAATCTCTAAAGTCCAAATGTGAATATAAAATTAATCTTCCTCTTCTTGCGATCCTTTCGATCTTGACTTGACTCGCTTTTCTAACATGCCCCGTCGGACCGAATTGACCATAGTCCATAAGCAACATGCTAAGACATCGATCACCTAGTCAAATCTAAAGGAACCAATTAGAGTCCTTAAGGGTAAGAAGTTAAGACCCATGTGGTCTTTGGCTCTCACATAATAGTAAACACAATTACTATTCTAACCCAATGGTCAAATGCATACGTAGTATGAATACGCATTACAACATCACTCCTTTCCCAGGGAGCATATGTCTTAATGATGTTGTAAGGATGATGATCAGACACCACAATGTCTGACTTTGAGTCCCTTTTATTACTCATTAATTTCCTGGACCCACATCCCGCATAAGACAGATAAGATTTCAAAAATCCTCTTAGATCTTTTGTAAGCATCTATATGATGCAGATCTTTCATACAACCATTTTAGTTTAAGTCATGACTCTAAATTATTCGTTTGATGATTTTGACTTTAAACAGGTCTCATCTTTATCTTATCCATCTGATAGAATATAGGCGGTTGCTCATGTGAGAGAGTCAATCTCAATCTGTCCGACATACTAGAAAATTTAGCTGAGATTAAAAGAAATGTATACAAACATTTTCAAGAAACTCATATGCAATGTCGAAAAAGAACTTATTCTTTTATTAAATTTGATCTTTCATAGACATGTGAATACATTGATACAACTCAGCTCTTACGCAATCCTTGAGATGATAAGTGTTTGTAAAACACATCTCTGAGGATCGCCTTCGTAAGCGGATCCGCTATCATCTCATGCGTAGATATGTACCTAATGTCTACCTTCTTGTTCTTATCATAGTCTTTTACAAATTTGTAGCGGATATCAATGTGTTTGGTCTTACATTGGAATTTTGGATCTTTGACATAGGCTATAGATGCTTGACTGTCACTGTATATTGGTACAGCACCCGAGTCACTTGAATCAATTAGGTTGTCTAAGAACCTCCTAAGCCAAACAGCTTCTTGGACTGCCATGCTAAATGCTACAAATTCGGCTTCCATAGTTGAAAGTGCGATGCAGGATTGCTTCTTGCTACTCCAGGATATTGCACCAGATCCAAGTAGAAAAACATGTCCTGAGGTCGATCGTCGCTCATCGAGATCACCCGCCCAATCAGCATCAGTGTAGCCTTCGAGCCTCAAGGAATCTCCTTGATAGCATAAAGCATAGTCCGCAGTCCCTTTAAGATACCGCATTATCCTCTTAACTGCTTTCTAGTGTGCTTGCCCTGGATTGGATTGGTAACGACTTGCCATTCCAACGGCAAAACAGATGTCTGGTCTTGTACACATCATAGCGTACACTACCAACTGTACTGGAATATGGAACTTTTTCTATAATTTCATTTTCCTTTTGGTTCTTTGGACACATTTTTAGACATAAATTATCGCATTTGCTTATAGGAGTATCAATGGACTTACAGTCCTGCATATTAAAACGTTCTAAAACCTTCTTTATATAAGTCTCTTGTGAAAGAGAAACAATTTTCTTCGAACGATTCCTTGAAATCTTAACTCCAAGGATATATGCGGCTTCTTCCATGTCTTTCATCTCAAATACTGATGAAAGCCAAGCCTTGATATCTATTACAAAGCCCTTGTTATTTCCAGCTATTAAAATGTCATTTACATATAGAGACATAATAACATACTTGCTTTTGATCCTCTTGATATGTACACAGTTATCTTCATCAAGCATGGTAAAACCATTTGATAAGACAACTTCTAGAAATCGTATATACCATTGCCTCGAGGATTGTTTAAGACCATATATGGACTTACAAAGTTTACAAACCTTATGTTCGTTTCCTTCTTTTACAAACCCTGTTGGTTGTTCCATATAGATCTCCTCGTCCAATTCTCCATTGAGAAAGGCAGTCTTTACATCCATTTGATGTAATTCGAGGTCTAAGCAAGCTACCAAAGCCAGAATCAAGCGAATCGAGGTAAAACGAACAACAGGTGAGAAGGTCTCTTCGTAGTCTATCCCTTCCTGTTGCGTAAAACCTTTCGCGACAAGGCGAGCTTTATATCTGTCTATAGAACCATCAGCCTTATGCTTGATCTTATGAACCCATTTGTTCCCAATAGCTCTACGTCCTCTGGGTAAGTCAACCAAGTCCCAGACTCGGTTAATTTTCATGGATTCTAATTCCTCCTTCATCGCTTCCATCCATTTTTCTTTTGTAGGGCATGATACGGCCTGTTTGAAAGTAGCAGGCTCGTCATCATCTTTTAGTAAAGTCACAAAGGTTTGTGGAAATTCATCCTCAAATCTTAGAGGAGCTAACCTTGTACGACTACTATGTCGCATTTGAGATTCTTCAAGTCCTTGTTGACTCGAAGTTGGATCAATTCTAATATTACTCCCACTTGGAATGTGATTAGAATTGCTCCCACTTGGATCATTATTCCTATATGGAATAGGATTCACATCATTCGTATCATCCATCGGTGAAGGTTGAAACGTATTTTCGTCTTCACCAAGAATTCTTCCACTCGAATGAGATAATCCTTTTTGATCATAAATCTCAAATAGAGATAAGTCCTGACTCATCTCGCCCTGTTTTGGAAACTCATTTTCCAAGAAAGTAACATCCCTCGACTCAAATTCAATCAGTCCTCCATTGTCTTCCTGACCAATGAAAACATAACCTTTGGAGTTTTCTGCGTATCGTATAAAGATACATTTCCTCCCCCTTGGCCCAAGTTTGCCATACTTATGGGAGGAAATATGTGCATAGGATGCACACCCCCAAGGTTTTAAAATGCTTAAGTCAGGAGACCTTTGGTTCCACAACTCATAAGGAGTTGAGCTAACTGATTTCGAGGGTACGCGGTTCAAGATGTAAGCAGCTGTCAATAATGCATCACCCCAAAAGGTGATTGGCAAGTTAGCTTGCGCTATCATTGAACGGACCATTTCCATTAAAGTCATATTCCTCCTTTCAGCAACACCATTTTATTGCAGAGTATAAGGCATAGTTATCTGATGAACTATGCCCTTTTCATCACAAAGTTCCTTAAAACTTGCTGATTGATATTCACCGCCTCTATCGGTTTGCAAGACCTTAATCTTGCGATCTAATTGATTTTCCACTAAACTCATATAGTTTTTAAAGCAGGTTAATGCTTCACTTTTGTGGGATACCAAATAGATATGTCCGAATCGGGTGAAGTCATCAATAAAAGTGATGAAGTAGGACTTCTCGCGTCTTGTCTTGACATTCATCGGACCATATATGTCCGAATGGATGAGCTGTAATGGAACCTCGGCCCTTGTGCCGGTTCCAAATGACTTGCGACAAGATTTCCCTACAAGGCAATGTTCGCAAGTCGACATTTCGACCTTTGAAACATTGGATAGAAGGCCACGTTTGGCAAGTCTATCCATCCGTGTTGGTCCAATGTGACCAAGCCTTGCGTGCCAACAAATTACATCTGACTCATAAATCGAAGAATTTGTAACAAGGAAATTTTCATTAAAATTTGAGGAATCGTACATCGTATTCAATACAATGAATCCTTTAAAAACATACCCAGAACCAATTACAGAATTATTACAAGACAAATCCACATTACAATTATGAAAGAACCAACTATAACCAAGACCCATTAAGACTACCACAGATATTATATTCCTTCGAATATCCGGAGCGAAGAGGACATCATGAAGTAAGATAGTGCGGCCGTTGTCCAAGAAGAGCTTGCACGTCCCAACGCCTTTCACTTCAACACGTGTGATGTTTCCTACATATATCCACTTCGTTCCTTGGGGTATCTGGTGATACTCCACGAAGGACCGTCTGTCCCTTGCTATATGGTCGGTGGCACCTGAATCAATTATCCAAAAGGATTAGATTCTACAAGAAATATTGAACTAGAAACACATATGTAACTTTCGATTCTACAAGAAATATTGAACTAGAAACACATATGTAACTAGTATTATTACAAGTTACATTGTCACCTCCATCCGTACATGAACGGGCAAAGTGACCTAACTTGTTGCACTTGAAGCACTTGATCTTCTTCAAGTCTTTCTTCTTGTGTCATTTCTTGTTCCCACCCTTTTGTTTGGGTTTCTTGGTAGACATTGGTTGCTTTTTATACTCATGAGCAAACTTCGAGTGATGTTTACGTTTCTTTCCCCCATGTGAGGAACTAGCAACCATGTGCACTTCTGTACTTGGCTTGGTGGCCGTAAGCCGCTCTTCCTCTAACTCGAGGTGCTTAGAACATCGTTGAAGTTCTTGATGCTCTCACTATGAGTGAGATGCATCTTCATGTTGTCCCATTCGATTGGTAGGGAACGTATGACTGCTTGGATTTGTTGCTCATCAGTGATCATATGACCTGCATCCTTTAACTCTGAAATAAGATTCACTATGTGTCGCAGATGCATTCCCATGGAATGATCTGGACGTTTTTTGAACGAATCGAATTTTATAGTTAAAGAACGAAATTTGGTCACCGAGGTGCCACCAAACTTCTCCTCTAGCTTGGACCATATGTCCATAGCTAGGTCATATTCTCGGAAGATTCGCATTATGTCGTCGGCCATAATTGACAGCAACGTAATGCGAGCAATTTTGTTCTTCTGAGACCAAGCATCGAAAGCTTCCTTGTCTCTTCTGTGTTGGGCCGTAGTGCCTAACTCAGGTTCAATCATTATGTTCTTCAGAGTTTCGAGCACATCTTGCTCCTCTAGAACATATTGTATCTTCATGGACCATAGTTTGTAATTATCGCCGTTGAGTTTTTCACCTTTGTTCAACTCAGCGACGATGTTCTTAGTTGCGGAAGACATTTTAGCTTTAAAATACTGCAAAAGACATTAAAAATAATTTCGATCAAAAAACATTGTGTAAATCTTACATTTGATAAGTTACTTTCGAAAAATATTGAAGATGTTGCTCTAGAATCGGAAAGGTCATTACGATCCCAATTACCATCTAGAACAACTTTCAATATTTCCCCATGACTTAACAAACAATAGTACTCTTATAGTTCTTGCAGCGGAAAAACGACTTTGAAAACGCATTTTTGAAAAACGTATTTTTGAAAACGCATTTTGCAGCGGGAGGTAGTGGCCTTCCCCGGCCATTTTCGGGGTCGAGCCGTGGCCGTGACAAGGCTGGATTCTCCCCCCGTAGGGATCCAGGCCCTCCCCCTGCATGGGGCTTTGCCGTATGCAACAGCCGTCGGCACCGTAGGGGCCGGCCATGCAGGTGGCCGGGGTCGAGGCCGCCGGCACCGTAGGGCCTCTCGGCCTGGCCCTGGCCGAGGCCAGGGCTCCCCTGGCCTGGCCCTGGCTTCAGCCAGGGCCGGCCTGGCCTGGCCCTGGCCTCGGCCAGGGCCGGCCTTGGCCCTGGCAGAGGCCAGGGCGCCTCTGCCCTGGCCTCGGCCAGGGCCGGCCCTGGCCCTGGTAGAGGCCAGGGCCGGCCAGGGCCGGCCAGTGCCCTGGCCCCTCGGCCAGGGCCTCTGCCCTGGCCGAGGCCGGGGCCGGCCAGGGTGCCTCGGCCTGGCCGAGGCCCTGGCCGGCCGGCCGGCCTCCTTGGAGTTCGGCCGCACACCCCCCCCCCTATGGGGGGGGTGGTCTTGGTTGTCATTGGCCGAAGCCAACCCCTTCCCCAATGGGGAGGGAGGTGCATCATGCACCAAAGAGATACGTGTTCATCTTCTCCGATGAGAAGTTTTGAAACCACCATCTTCTCCGATGAGACACCCGTTCATCGAGAAAATGGTTATGCTTTAATGGCCTTGTGCCAAAAAAATAACACACTTTCAAGGCCGCAAACTTCACGCTCTACATGAAGAGAGTTTACATTCCCTATTGAATGGAGACTCAGCATCCATGAGGAGTGCGAGTTTGGCGAGATGAACGGTCAGTTCTTCCCGTCACGGAGAGTTCCTGCCATATCCGTAATGGCAAAAGACCCTAACGTGAAAAGAACAACTTTTGCGTTCTCTCCGTTACGATGCACTCCTACCATATCCATAATGGAAGGAAACTCATTCGTGAAAGAGATAACGCATCATTCATCGGTGAGACCGGGGCGAACCCGTGTGGCTTTGATACCAATGTAGGATCCCATCATGCGATGATAGAGGATCGAAAGAGAGGATACTTACATTTGCGTATGCTTCGCTATAGTCTTTGAACTTTGCCCTTGGTTCGCCACAACGGTCCGTACTTTGTCACGGAGGATCAAAGCAGCGTTTCACCGTCTAAATCTCTACTTGGAAGAAGAACTTAATGGAAGGGAGAAGAGGAAAATAAGTTGCCTTATGCAAACTTATGGCATGAAGGATTAGCCTTGAAAGCCATACCCTTGGGTCCTATTTATAGGCCTTGGGGGTAGTTATTGTAGGAAATAACTACATATAAGCTTATTAGCCTATATTAGCACTATTCCTTATCCTCTTCCTTATGCACTTATCAAGTGCCTTTATGCACTTATAAAGTGACTTTTTCCACTTATCGAGTGGTCCTTTTCACACATGAAAAAGTTCCATTCGCACATGCTTTCATGTACGCGACATCTGAGGTCCATAGACCCTCATACATTCCCTCATGGGTGTATACATGTCGTCCATATCCAACAGTATGTGTATGTGGTGTAGATATAGGTTGGGATATTGGTGTATATATATCGCTAGTGTTGCATTGCTAGTGTATGAATTCCTAATGTGTTAGATTTAAATAACCGTGAGTATGTGTATGTGCTGCCTATGTGCCTATATGAACCGATATATTGTCTTATTTTGGTATACGGTTATGGGTTGTATTATTGCGTGAAGATAGGGGTTGTGCCATGGCCATACATAGCGTGTATGTAGCGATATAGATAAGTAATGGACGCACGGGTAGTATGAGTAATGCTCCATGGTGTTTGGAGTAGATTATCCTAAGGTGGGTAGGGGTGCTTTAGACCCATCCACCCTAAGTTTAGGCCCTTAGCCCTATACCGTGCCTATTATAGGATATGGATATAAGTGTGACTTGTATCGTATGAGAATGTGATGAATGTGAGGATTTGAGTTTATACAGATGTATAAGTAGGGTGGCTATGGGTTGCACGGCTAAGTGGAGTTATGGTATATGTATATATGTGTGTATACTCTTACCCGTAGAATGGTGCCTATAGGACCATTTGGAGGTATATGTGTGCGTTGGCTTGATGGAGGATTGTGTATTGGTATATGAGATACTTATATGTATGTAGGTGTATTGTATGTAGTATGGTATGATTGTGTGTATGTGTTGTTATTATTGAACGTGTATTGGTGTATATCTTATGAGTGATTATATGTATATGTATGTGAATGATCCACATTCTGATATGCATGTATCAGTATATGGATGTGTACGTACTTGGGATATGGCTATCTATTGAATATGTATGTCTATAGAAATACACTTATTTGTGCATGTACTAGTGTGCTAGTAAAAGTGCGGATATATTGGATGTTATGTATATGGTGGTATGGATAGCTACCGACCACCTGCTAGTATAGTTTGAGTAGCTTGACTGTATAGGTGTAAAAGCAGGATATGTATGGTATGTGTGTATGGGTGTGTTCCCATACATGGGAATGTATGTGCATGGTGCATGGATCCTAATAAATATATATGCATGTCTGTGCACATACCTACTATTAGAATAATAGTCTTGTGTGTATAAGCGCACGTGTGTTTGGCTATATGTAGATTCAGAAATCTATGTTTGGTATTGATACTTGTACATCTGTGGGTGTATAATAAGTATGTGCTTGTGGAAAATCTATGTGGGGCATTGCTTATTGCGTATACGTGAAAATGTATCATAGTTGTATGGATTTCTATTATACATGTCACAATGGAGTGTAGAAATACGTTCATGTATATGTAGTGTGCAGTAGGAGTATATGCAATGGTGTGTATAATGGATGAATGAATATATATGTTTATATATACTTATACATATTGTGTTGTCTACTTGCTGATCTAACCTATAGGGTTGTCTTTCCAGATGTATCTCGGTATGCCCTGGATGATGTATTTCTGCTTATATGCGTGTATATATAGGTCTGTGCCAAAGCATGTGTGCATGTATATACATGTGCAATGTGGATGTAAATATGATAGATACTGAACATAGGTTTATACATATATTTGAAGAATTTGAGTGCGTGAAACTGTTTGATATGTGTGTATTGGGCTGGGTGTAATTGGTTGCATATTTATAGGTATACGTGTGTATGGAGTGTAGATGGATATTGAAAAAATATTGTGGCAGTATGTGCGTAGGATGTGCAAAAGTAGTTATGTATATATATAGCATATGAGGAAAACGTATTATGTTTGTGAACTCGTGAGTGTATTGTGTGTGGTATATGTGCCTATCTATGTGAGGCAGTAGGTGCATCACTATGAATGTGAATTATATGTATATTTATCTATAGTTATGATTGCTGACCTAAGTGACTTGATCATGCATGTGTTAGTACGTGCACGTGAATGTATGTATGGATGTGACTAAATATCGTGTGTGTATAGATATTTATGTGCCTATGAATGCGAGTGAACTTATATGACTAAGTATTGAGTGTATAGAGATCCGGTGTACATACGGTGTGACACAGTGATAGTGACCCTGTTTATCAAGTAATGGTGTGTAGATTAATGTGTATTGTTGTGTGTTTGTGCATGGATATATACGTATATATAAATGTATATAAACAGGTAGGATGTAAGTCGAATATACCTGAATGTATTATAGTGTATATGAAAGCATGCCATGTATGAATGCCCTATATATCGTGATATGGATATGATGTGATGTCGTATGCACATAGATATGAGTAGTGATCTAAATACGTGTAATAATACGTATAGAGACTTATTTGTGGTATGTGTGAATATGTGTGCCTAGATGTTTAAGTGAAAGACATATGTGTATGTATATGTAGTGATGCATATAGTGATATGGATGTGTTACTAGATGAGTAATAGGATATATGTGTGATATGTGTGTGATGTGGATGTGTATGGATGATAGTGAAGCATATAGTGTATATAAGTGTGGTGTAGATACGTATTCCTGTTGGTACTTCATGGGTAGAAAGACCTTCATATCTAGCTGACTTTCGGTGGGGCTCACACCCTAAAAAGTCCGAGGACGGACTTTATTTTGAGGTGGGTAGGATGTAATGCCCTGTTTTGAACTATACGTGCATTCTACTGTATACTCGTGGTATTTCTACCTATGATGCATACGTAGGCATGAAATAAATATAGATATCGATGTATGTAGCGTAGTACAAGGGGGATTAGGCCGTAATACGTGGCTAAGAGACGCAAAAGCGAGATTGAGTGCGGGAGAAGTGTGAAAGACGTTGTTGGTGCAAAACAACAAGAATGTATTAGACGTGTTTGTATAATGCATATATGCATGCATGGATGTGTGTAGGGGGAAGCCATGATAGTGTGAAAGGGGTTAGGAATTAATGGAAACCCCCGTATAGAAAGGCGAGGGGCAAAATGGTCATTTGGACCAAATGTGCTATGCGTACATACTAAAGTGGTGTGTGCACAAAGTAATGGCAAACTTGTAATTACTTGGAAGTTGAGGAGCATTTAGGCAAGGGCACTTTGGTCATTTTATTTTTTTCATGATGACTAGGATAAGGATGGAGAGATTTTTAAGAGGATTCTAGGGTTTTCTCCCTCTTTCTTCATTCTTAACTCTTTCCTTCTCTTCTTTTCATTATTTTTCCACACACTTCTCATCTTCTCCTCCTCCTTGACCTACCCATCCCCTCCCCCATGGCATGGCCGAATTTTTCATGGCATAAAAAAAGGAAAAAAGAGGGAAAAAAAGGAAGGAAGAAAGAAAGAAAGGAGAAAGAGGAAGAGAAAGAGGAGGAGGAAAGGAGAAATCAAGTTTGAGGTAGGAATTTATTTGGATTTAGAAATCAAATTAGGGTTTCTTTTTATCATATATTTATGTCATGTTTGTTCAATATGTATTAGTGCAAGTTAAACTTTATGTTCCATGATTAAATTTCATTAATAACCCCTTGAAATTTCAAGCAAAATCTCCCCTTTGAAATCCTGAAATCATGTTGTATGTTGTTGCTGTAATTATGGTTACTGTAGCTCGAATTTGGTTTCAAAAAAATATATCCTTGTAGATGTTGAAGTTCTACCCCAAAATCATATAAATTTTGATATATGTTCAATTCAAAAATTAGGAGTAAAAATTCCATCTTTATAACATGTCTGTTTGATTTCAAGTTTTGACACAGTTTAGTAAAATTGATCTCAACACTTGCACACACAATGGAATTTCATGTTCTTAGTCTTGTTGGAAAGTTAACAAGTTTATCTATAATTTCAAGGGGGGTGCTTATATTTCGTAAATCTGGCTAAAACATGACCAAAAACAACAATCTTTATAGGCTCTGAAATCTGTCTGGAAAACAGACTTGACACACTTCACCAAATACTTCACCATAAATCACCTACTTAATATTTTTGCATAAAATTTTATCTGTGAATCCAGAACTAGTTTATCTATAACTTTCATTTGGGACATTTTTTTAAATTCTTAATAAAACCTGATGATACATGCCCATATATTGTCAACTTCTGTAAATTACAGCAATCTAAAGTATTAAAGTGGTGTTGTGAATTGTGTATCGTTGCTATTCACTCTTTATAGTGCATGATTATTGTTTTTGCTTGGAAAATAGCTAAGTTATATAGATGGTTAATGAAATTAATGATGTGACAATAACCATATGTATGTCGCCCGTCATGTGTTCGATGAAATGCCTCAATGAAGGCAATATTTGGTAATTTGAGGAATGTGCATGTGTTAGTGTTGGTCTTGAGTGTAACGACCACTTATCGTTGTACGTTTTTCGTGCACGTGCTTTGGCCGTGCACGTGTTTGTTTTAGACGTTGTTCGTTTGTGAACACTTTCGTGTGATATACCGTTGTGAACGTCTCTAAGAGTATTAAAAAGTGGCACTAATTTGGAACGACGTTTCTCGAGTCGTTTTCCCACAATTTAATCTTACTCGATGAGACGTGACGATTCTCACTTTTGACGGGAGACGTTTCTAATTTTAGTTTCGTCGTCCGACGTCGAAATTGAGATCCGTCTTCTTAGTTAGCTCACATTTGTCACCACGAGCACCACGATATTTATTTTATAATTTTTGGAGTTTATTTGATCACTTTTATAATTTTTACAAGTTTTATAATATTTTTTAATAATTTATTTTTAAATTAATTTCGGCCAAATAAAATTTATTTGAGTTTTAAACGTTTTAAAGAATTTTTGAGCCAATTTCCAGCTCATTTGGACCAGGTCAAACCCTTGGATAAGTCAGAATAGTTTAAATTCAAATTTCAAATCTTTTTGAACTTCTAATCCTATTAGATTTAGCCCTAGACCAAGTCAACCCACCTATACTATATAAGCAACCCCTAGCAAGTCCTATTTTCGCAAGAAATTAGCCCTAGCCTCTTCCAAACTCATTTTGGACGTTGCGACGAATCGTCGCAACGTTGCGACGTTCAGCCCCCGCACGACCGAAGAAAACCCCCACAATCCCCCGCTCCGACCGAGGGCAAGCTCCGCATCCGCCCCGTCCGCACCGCTGCAGCAACCCCCGCCCCGTTCCCCCGCTTGACCGATGGATCCCCTCGGTCTGACCGAGAAGCACAGCCCGCATCGCTGCTTCTCCGCATCCCCGCTCCGCACCAAGCCCCCGCTCAGCGCCCGCACCGTTCACCCGCATCTCTCCGTGCCCGACCGGCCCGCATCTCCGCATCGACCGCTGCTCCGCAACGTTGCAGCCGTTGCAACGTTGCAGCGTTGCGCTCCCCGCATCCAACCCGCACGACCGATGGCCTCCCCCGCTCCAACCGAGAGACCCAGCTTCCGCCCGCTGCTGCGACCGACCAAGCGCTGTGCAGCACCCGTTCCCCAGTGTCTGACCGAGCCACACCCCCGCATTTGGCTGTGTACGACCGATGGCCAATCGTCGCAACCCCGCATCCGTCGCACCACTTGCCTCCGTGGGCCCCCCAAGTTCTCCAGAGGTATTGTGGGTCCCCCAAAGGCCCCTAGGACTACTGTGGGCCCCACCTAGGTGCTTGCTCTTCAAGGATCCGTCGCGTACGACGTCGTCGCACGTCGTAGCCCGTCGTCGCACGTGAGAGCTTTGGAATCTGGAACCGTCGCGCCGGTTGAAGCTCTGAATTTTCCAGCGAGGAATATATTTTGGAATCAGGACTTGGAGCGCGTTCTATTATTCCAACCCCCGGTGTCGCTACCCGACGCCGGTGTAGCTTTCGCGTCGTGTTGAGGTAACGTTTTGCACCCCTAGAACCCCCAACCCAATTGCATGCTAATCAAGACTAAAAATCAGTATTTTTAAAGTATTTTAAATGTTTTAAATTCACTAATCAAGATTAATAATATGGACTTTAGGCCGGTGGACTTGTGCACGTAGGATAATTGTGATTTTTGGACTCATTGGATGGTGTGCTCAGACGTCGAATTTACAGGCAAGTGAAACTTGCCAACTCTTGTGTAGGGCCATGTTTTTAGGCCACTTCCTTGTTCCTAGCGTAAAAGAGACTAGTCAGTGAAATGATAGCTGGCTAGACGCCTACTTGATCTAGTTTGACAACGAAACTAGATCCGTCACCTAATTGATCTAGCTTGACAACGAAGCTAAATCCAACCCTTTAAACTTGGTGTTCATGCATACTAAACTGTCACGTTTACTTTCCTTATCTGTACGCACTTTTAACTGCCATGCATTGCATCTTACATGTCATCCATGCATTGATTGTTGCATCGTAGCACACGCTACATTACTTGTACTCCTTGAAAACTACTTCCGGGGGAAACGGGCCTCATGTGTTGGTCAAAAGCCAATGCCCGGGTTCCCTGGACCGGATAGGTGCACCCCTACGCCATACTTGTTTACACACTTCCTGGCTCGTGGACCAGAAGCGGGCCTCATGTGTTGGCCAGAAACCAATGCCCGATACACGTGGAGGGGTAGGGATAAACGGTTACTTGAGCTAGGAGCTGGCCGTGCAGCCACTCTAGCCAAAAGGCGGAATCTCTGTGCACGAGGTGCTTACTTTCCTTGCCTTGTACTTGTCTTGTGATTGCCATGCCATGCTCGTACTGTACTTTACTTTACCTGTTGCACTCATACTTTAAACTGCCGTGTCATCGCATTCATACTAGAACTGCTAGGTTGCTTTACTTTTACCCACTTGTAGTTTCCTTGCACAAGTCTCCCAGACTTGCTGACATGTGCCCCTTGCTCTTTTGGGTGTCACATGTTAGACCTGAGCCAGAGATCGTTGCTGTGTACGTGATGAGTTGCTGACGCTGAGTCTGAGTCCATGATTGCCCAGGAGGATTTTGGTGGACACCGGTGACCATGCTTTGAGTTTTGTTGAGCTTTAGGCCTTTTGTTAGTTGTTGGTGCGTAGCACCGTTGTTTTGTACTTTATACCTTGTTGGCCATGTTTGGGCCTTTAAACTCTTTTCTTTTCAGCCTGGTGGCTTTTTCTGTGATGTTGAAACTTATTTTATGGATATTCTGAGATATCTCTTTTGTCTCATTTAAATATTATTATGTTTGTTTCGTTCGCGTTGCAAGGACCTGCAGTTTAAATTTGATCGACGCTTATCGGACTTGCAGCTTTGTAGCTTCAAGTCTGAGCGGACCTTCTCACGCTTCGCCTCCATATTTTTGGGAAGCGGGGCGTGACAGGTTTTGTTGGTGGCCCATGCAGGTCCAGTCTTGCAATTGCGAATTAACGGAACACCGATAATAACGGAATGTCCATTAAATAAATTGCAACATCCGAGTCATAAGCCCTGAGTCTAGTCATTTTCTTAGGACACTAGGTGATAAGAAGGCTTAGTTAGACGTCTGTGCTTGCTAGTTAGAGGCCCTGATTGTAGTTAGACCCCTTCTAGTAATTGATTCAATTGTCGTAGGAGTTACCCTAGTGGTCCTTGTTTACCCCTGACCATATTAGACTTCTAGAATCTCCTTTAGACGTTCGCTTTTGGGTTCATCGATTTCGGACCAAGCCGAACGCATTTCTTTACCGTCTAACCTTTAGAAGTCTTAGCGCCTAGTTCCTAATCTTTAGTTGGTCGACCGTAGGAGTTTCCGTAGACTTTTCTGATTCATAACCTAGGCGTATGAATGTTTTGATCATCCGACCAATTTCCTTACCTCGATTCACGAGATCGCCTCGTGACGATCGTCGTCCATTTTTGAACCTCTCCATTACGAAACTTGAAACTCTTGAAAGTATTTTTCGACTCCCTCCTTTTCCGAAGTTTAAAATTTTGATCCAAATTTCAATGCATGTATACTTATACTTCATACTTCTTCATTGATTTAAAATTTTTTTTTTAAAAAAAAAGGTTTGTCGGAATTTTGAACTCTAGCTTATAATATTTTTCCCAGCCTATGTTTTCCGTACTTGTGTAAATGTGTCGTTCCTTCATATATTAACTTTATTCTGAACCGTACTTTTATTCTGCCCAGTTTGATTTATAATTTTCCCTCTTATTTATGCCATTTGAATAATACATCATGTTTACTTTTAATATACTTTTCAAGTCACATGGAATTTCAGATTTCAGCAAGTCGGTTTTTGCTCGACGTTCTCACTATTTCAGATTTTTGCAAAATTACTATTTTCATAACCTCTTCCTGCTCTAGACCCTCCCTGATTTGATTTTAAAGATTTGCTATTTGATCCTGATAATTCTTATGCTAAGTTACTACTATTTTCTTCCGCCCACCATACGCGCTTTTAGAAAAATTTCTAAACCAAATTGAATTTCAATTATTTTTATAACCGTGCCAGACTTGTTATGCTCATATATTAAGAACCTTGTGTAAATCGTTTTTTTCATTTTCGGCAAACCCTGGTTCTCTAAAAGTAGTTTCAATTGAGTATTTTAAATTTTCCATAGCCTAAAAGTTTTGAAAGCATCTAATATGAGTTTAAATTCTTCCGTTACTTGATTTCATTATCGACCTTCCAAAACTTTTGACAACATATTATATTAAATTACTGACTTATAGATTTTCTAAACCATGTCCTTAATATTCGTGTAAATGATTTTACTCCTTTTAAAATGATTTTTAAAACAAATAGGCCATTTTCTATTATTTTAAATATTCGACTCAGATTTATTTTGAACAACTCGTTTTATCGATCCCCAAACATTTCTTCTCAGATGAGGATTTTAAAGTACAACCGTTTTCAATTTTGCGTATTTTAGCTTATGCTATTCACCCTACTTGCTTTTCTGTATCCTATTTAAGCATCTCCACATCTCCTTTTCCCTCAACCTAAACATCACCATTGAGTCAATGTTTCGTCTAACCAAGCTGTCTCCCTGTATTCGTCCTATCTGAACTCGTGCTTATCGATCTTTCCCTCGTCACGCTCTCGACCTCTCTTTATTGCTTAGGCCTTAGGGTCCTTCAATGTCTGGTCAACTCTTAGTTGTTAGTAAACCCTTGGACCTTGTGAGGTAGTCGTAGTGCACATACCCAAGTTATGAACGTGAGCTTGAATGAGTATAACCCCATAGTATATTAATGTTTGCCTATTGAGCGACCCATATATTATTACGTATGAGTATGTGCTCGTAAATCGATATATTTAGTGTTTAGACGTAAGTAGTTACGTTTCGTTGCATGAGTATATAGGTGATATACATATGGTAGTAGGATTATAGTTTTGATTGGTATTGCTTGCTTTTGCGGGATGTTGCATGTGTGCATACCGTGAGGTATACACGACTATTGCACATCTTAATTGTGTATGCGTGGATGTGTTAGTATGCTAATTATAGGTAGTAGGCTATAGTGTGAATATATATGTTACACGTGTGTGGCTATACGATGTATACGTATGCATGTATGAAGGAATGTATTATAAATATACGTGTGCTGATGTCTGTATTATTATTATGGTATATAGAATGATTGAACTACGTGAGTATTGCCTGACTAAATATTAAGTGTGATTGATTTATGGAATGTATGTGGTTGTATTGATAGACGTATAAATATTGGAATGGTATTGGTGTAGGTATGAATGCCGTGTTACGTATATAGAATATCCTGATGAGTGTATTGAGTCTCACTCAAGCTTGAGTGGGTAAACTCTAAGTATATTGAATGTATGTTTGTAGCTTGAATATGACGATGCTTGATGTATGTATAGTGATAGGAGTGTTTGTGCCTGGTTGTGCTACGCACATGATTGTGGGTCGCTACGCCAGTATATAGTTATAGGTGTTGGTCTTGTGGTATAGTTATTTACTAAGGACTTGTTGTGTGAACATATGTGTACTAGCTAAAACTAGGTGCATAGATGTGCTAGTAATATAATGGTATGATTGGTATGCGTAAATGAAATGTTAGCGTGTATGGGAGTGCACCATGCACGGGTAAGTATGTGCTTAGTTATAGGTATGGATGACTATGGTATATGTGGCGTGTCGTAAATATAGTTATAGGACCGAATGTGATGTGAATATACGGTGAAATTATTGCATGCATTCGTATGACTATATATTGTGAAATTATGGTAGTGGTGAGTGTATACTATATATGGTGAATTTGATTTAATAGTGGTATGGTGTGACTATATGTGTTGAGATGTTTTGTATTGGATGAATATTAGAGGGTAGTATACCCTTGATGTTTGTGCATAGGTAGCTACATATAGGTAGAGCAATGATTGTATTTGCTAGTATGAGATCATACCTATATGAGTATCTGAAATATTGTTTTGTGTTTAGGTAAGTAGTAGCAGTTATATAAGGGATGTATGTTTATATACCTGATTGAAATACATGTATGAAGTTGACGAACTATAATAGGTAAAAGTGTATACGTACGTGAATGTATATATATACGTGTGGTAATAATAATGTTCGACTACCTAGTGCATATATGAGCACTTGTAATGACTATACTTGGTTTGAAATACGATGTGACTTGATTTGGGGTAGTTATTAGAGTGACTAGATGTATTAGGAAGTCCGAGGACGGACTTTATTCTAAGGTGGGGAGGATGTAACGACCACTTATCGTTGTACGTTTTTCGTGCACGTGCTTTGGCCGTGCACGTGTTTGTTTTAGACGTTGTTCGTTTGTGAACACTTTCGTGTGATATACCGTTGTGAACGTCTCTAAGAGTATTAAAAAGTGGCACTAATTTGGAACGACGTTTCTCGAGTCGTTTTCCCACAATTTAATCTTACTCGATGAGACGTGACGATTCTCACTTTTGACGGGAGACGTTTCTAATTTTAGTTTCGTCGTCCGACGTCGAAATTGAGATTCGTCTTCTTAGTTAGCTCACATTTGTCACCACGAGCACCACGATATTTATTTTATAATTTTTGGAGTTTATTTGACCACTTTTATAATTTTTACAAGTTTTATAATATTTTTTAATAATTTATTTTTAAATTAATTTCGGCCAAATAAAATTTATTTGAGTTTTAAACGTTTTAAAGAATTTTTGAGCCAATTTCCAGCTCATTTGGACCAGGTCAAACCCTTGGATAAGTCAGAATAGTTTAAATTCAAATTTCAAATCTTTTTGAACTTCTAATCCTATTAGATTTAGCCCTAGACCAAGTCAACCCACCTATACTATATAAGCAACCCCTAGCAAGTCCTATTTTCGCAAGAAATTAGCCCTAGCCTCTTCCAAACTCATTTTGGACGTTGCGACGAATCGTCGCAACGTTGCGACGTTCAGCCCCCGCACGACCGAAGAAAACCCCCGCAATCCCCCGCTCCGACCGAGGGCAAGCTCCGCATCCGCCCCGTCCGCACCGCTGCAGCAACCCCCGCCCCGTTCCCCCGCTTGACCGATGGATCCCCTCGGTCTGACCGAGAAGCACAGCCCGCATCGCTGCTTCTCCGCATCCCCGCTCCGCACCAAGCCCCCGCTCAGCGCCCGCACCGTTCACCCGCATCTCTCCGTGCCCGACCGGCCCGCATCTCCGCATCGACCGCTGCTCCGCAACGTTGCAGCCGTTGCAACGTTGCAGCGTTGCGCTCCCCGCATCCAACCCGCACGACCGATGGCCTCCCCCGCTCCGACCGAGAGACCCAGCTTCCGCCCGCTGCTGCGACCGACCAAGCGCTGTGCAGCACCCGTTCCCCAGTGTCTTACCGAGCCACACCCCCGCATTTGGCTGTGTACGACCGATGGCCAATCGTCGCAACCCCGCATCCGTCGCACCACTTGCCTCCGTGGGCCCCCCAAGTTCTCCAGAGGTATTGTGGGTCCCCCAAAGGCCCCTAGGACTACTGTGGGCCCCACCTAGGTGCTTGCTCTTCAAGGATCCGTCGCGTACGACGTCGTCGCATGTCGTAGCCCGTCGTCGCACGTGCGAGCTTTGGAATCTGGAACTGTCGCGCCGGTTGAAGCTCTGAATTTTCCAGCGAGGAATATATTTTGGAATCAGGACTTGGAGCGCGTTCTATTATTCCAACCCCCGGTGTCGCTACCCGACGCCGGTGTAGCTTTCGCGTCGTGTTGAGGTAACGTTTTGCACCCCTAGGACCCCCAACCCAATTGCATGCTAATCAAGACTAAAAATCAGTATTTTTAAAGTATTTTAAATGTTTTAAATTCACTAATCAAGATTAATAATATGGACTTTAGGCCGATGGACTTGTGCACGTAGGATAATTGTGATTTTTGGACTCATTGGACGGTGTGCTCAGACGTCGAATTTACAGGCAAGTGAAACTTGCCAACTCTTGTGTAGGGCCATATTTTTAGGCCACTTCCTTGTTCCTAGCGTAAAAGAGACTAGTCAGTGAAATGATAGCTGGCTAGACGCCTACTTGATCTAGTTTGACAACGAAACTAGATCCGTCACCTAATTGATCTAGCTTGACAACGAAGCTAAATCCAACCCTTTAAACTTGGTGTTCATGCATACTAAACTGTCACGTTTACTTTCCTTATCTGTACGCACTTTTAACTGCCATGCATTGCATCTTACATGTCATCCATGCATTGATTGTTGCATCGTAGCACACGCTACATTACTTGTACTCCTTGAAAACTACTTCCGGGGGAAACGGGCCTCATGTGTTGGTCAAAAGCCAATGCCCGGGTTCCCTGGACCGGCTAGGTGCACCCCTACGCCATACTTGTTTACACACTTCCTGGCTCGTGGACCAGAAGCGGGCCTCATGTGTTGGCCAGAAACCAATGCCCGATACACGTGGAGGGGTAGGGATAAACGGTTACTTGAGCTAGGAGCTGGCCGTGCAGCCACTCTAGCCAAAAGGCGGAATCTCTGTGCACGAGGTGCTTACTTTCCTTGCCTTGTACTTGTCTTGTGATTGCCATGCCATGCTCGTACTGTACTTTACTTTACCTGTTGCACTCATACTTTAAACTGCCGTGTCATCGCATTCATACTAGAACTGCTAGGTTGCTTTACTTTTACCCACTTGTAGTTTCCTTGCACAAGTCTCCCAGACTTGCTGACATGTGCCCCTTGCTCTTTTGGGTGTCACATGTTAGACCTGAGCCAGAGATCGTTGCTGTGTACGTGATGAGTTGCTGACGCTGAGTCTGAGTCCATGATTGCCCAGGAGGATTTTGGTGGACACCGGTGACCATGCTTTGAGTTTTGTTGAGCTTTAGGCCTTTTGTTAGTTGTTGGTGCGTAGCACCGTTGTTTTGTACTTTATACCTTGTTGGCCATGTTTGGGCCTTTAAACTCTTTTCTTTTCAGCCTGGTGGCTTTTTCTGTGATGTTGAAACTTATTTTATGGATATTCTGAGATATCTCTTTTGTCTCATTTAAATATTATTATCTTTGTTTCGTTCACGTTGCAAGGACCTGCAGTTTAAATTTGATCGACGCTTATCGGACTTGCAGCTTTGTAGCTTCAAGTCTGAGCGGACCTTCTCACGCTTCGCCTCCATATTTTTGGGAAGCGGGGCGTGACATTGAGCCACAGTGATAATTGGTGAAGTTAGAGGCTTGAATGGCATGGGTACATCGTATTTGTGAGTGGATGATGTGTTGTGATAGGGGGCATGTCACGTGAGTACATGACCCTATGTTTAAGGATGGACAACTGAGGTGATAAGTGCATACCCATGCCATCACGACCCCTAACGTGTCATTTATGATGTTAACTTATAAAATTGAATAAGTCTCAATCCTCTCTAAGGAGGGTGAGTTAGTAAAACCCGGGTTTAGGTGGTATTTGAGTAAATTGTGGATATGAGGCCTGGACTAAGAAGTTGGGGGAAATGATTATGTGATATGTGATATTTATACACACTCACCTTTACTGGGAGTAGAGGGGACATATGTAGGTTGTGTTATCGTGGTAGAGCCTCACTCTTGCCAGGGATGGGGAAGCTAAGATGCCCGGTGTTGTACAGTGCACGTGTCCACTGCGCCGTGTGCTATATTCACCCCAAATTTGGGGTGACGTCCAGGTCCTGGTATCACGCAGTTTATCCAAGTTTCCAATTAATTAAATTAATTAACTAAATCATAAAAATAAGAATTGCACAAGTTACCTTCTCCTGTTGGTGACACTTTCCCTCTTCCTTTCACCTGCTTTGCTTGTGACGCTATGACATACCTCTAGCACTTGTACTTATCTTATTAAATAATGTTTGCTTGTATATCTGTATTATTATTTGTGCTAACCCTTTTCTTGCAGTAACTCGACATCAGGCCGCAGGTATGATCCCTCACCTAGCTGTTACTTTTCGCCATATTATTTAGTTTACACGTCTTATTTCTCATGCCTTGCTTAGTAGTTGATAACCTTAAACTGGTGTTCCAAATCCAAGTGGATTCCTACTGGGACATGCGTTGACGTGCTCCTCCCTATTTTTCTGGTAGTAGGGACAGCGTGGTTTGTGGTGACTTAGAGTTTGGTTTCAGTAGTAGAATTTGGTGTGAACTATAGTTATATAGAGTGACATGGTTGTCTTGGGAGGTGGAGAGTGGCGGTGTGTGTAGTTGTGCACTTGGACTATGTATGTAAATGAAAATTATTATATAAATTTTTTGTTGTTGTTCTATGTTATTTATGAGTTGTTGATATTTTAATGAAGCTTTACTTGTACTCTCCCATCATATGCGCAGTGGCCTGCATATTCAGTTTTCTTCTTCCTCTCTCTTTTCCTCTCTCATCACCCTTACTCTTAGGATACTTGGTAAAAAAATTTAGATGCCGGGTATTCTGGGGAACGGGGCATGACACTATAATTGTTTTGATGATTCAAAATATTTTTTATAAAGGATTTTGAAACCATTTTTGATATTAAACTCCTGACAAACCATTTTAAAATATCTTCAACGTATAAAAATACATAGAAACGAATATAAGTGTACTGATGGATACGGGTCGTCACAGTTGGAAATCTCTTTCACCTCTCTCCTCTCATTACCACTTGCAAAATCGAGAGGGTTGTGGCCTTGAGTGACCCCATTCATTACCTAATCCAAGATGTTGCGGGTTATGCGTCTATAGTTGGAGGGACTGGGTCCTCCCTAGAAGCCGAATGCACGGTTATCATCCCACATCTCCCCATTACGGTGAGATGTAGGTGTGGTATTGAGTGGTGCATTCTCATGTCGGTTCGCTCTTGGATCTCTTGGATCCCTAGGCATAGCAGCATCCCTCGTCGACGCCAGAATTGGATTTGGAGGCGGCGGTTGCTCAATTGGGTGTGGCGGGCCCCCTATGCTTTGTTGCACCACAGCCGCCAATACGTTGATGCTCTTCTCAACCCGCTCCACAAATCGGTCAAATTGCTCCTGGGACACCTTTGGCACCTTGGTTTCCCTTCTGGGGTCCTTTTAATGAGGATGCAGAGTCTGCGGCATCTTCCACATGAAAGTTGTTCGCATTCTGATTCTTGTTTGGACCAATGTTTGGTCCTATGTTGCTGGGTCCAGCCGACATAGCTTGTTAATTGCTTTAGGATGTCAAACTGATGAGCTTCCCACAAACGGCGCCGACTATTAAGGCCAAAAATGACCGAAAAAATAATGATGCTGACATGGCCCCTTTTTGCTGAGTTGGAGCCTCGTCAGCCGGTTGAGTGGGACCCTAGGTTAGTAGAACCGAGGTCGTTGACAATTTGTAGTTGACTTACGAGGCTCGTTCGAACCTTAAATGGCTTGAGCCTCGGTCAATTGATATTGAGGAGCAGCCGCACAGCCTTCCTACTGGTAAAATGCTGTCGTTCGAGCCTCCACCTGAATCGAAACTCGATAATCTGCACCACAAGGAAGCATCAAGGGTGTCAAATTTAGGTTCCGATCCAAATCCCCTCCGATGCTTAAGTTAGTACGGGACTTAAGGGAAGAAGCTTGGAGCTGCCAAGATCGACCCACAGAGGCTCGTCTCGAGTCAGGCATCGCAAGCTTTAGAGGAAGAAATATTAGGTGAAGTATAGAATGTTAGAGTATCGGATTTCGTACCTCCCATGTTTTGTTCCTCTTCCATATATTTATAGACATCCTCAGTCTCTTCAGTGACGTTGGAAGGATATCGATAACTAATTATGGCGCCATGATCCTCCCCCTTAATTAGAGTAACCGTTGTCCCCCATTATTTATGAGCTTCCTCCGATCCCTTACACATTAGACGATAGTGCAATGGTCGAATGGTGCATGGGATTTGACTGGTTTACTTTAGAGTTCCTTTGTGGGCTGGGCTTTGGTCACTCGCTGAACGAGCCCCTCGAGTGTCGGCCCAATGAAGCAACACTAACATTGGATTACCCAACATTCAACATTAACATCTCTACCACAACCAAAACATCAACAGTCTAGCTCTACTGGTGCTCTTTCTAGTGATTATTTCTTTGATCATCATTATCGTAACTTGGTTTAATAAGTTTAGAATCTGTCAACAACTCAAGAATTTATTCTGTTAACCAATTGCGTGATATTACATCATCTTGCTAAGATTCAAGAATCACACGATAATTTACTACACTGATTTCATGAGCACTTTCCACTACCACAGTAAATCATGTTAGCAACATTCTTATATGTTAGTTTCATGCATGTTTGATATACTAAGACAATATTTAAGACTTCAAGCATTTTTAATTAATGAAATACATGTTTCGATTATTTTTCTCTTAACTCCCTTTTTGGTAATGACAAAAAGAGAGAAATATACATGTGATTTTATAATATGTTTGTTTATTGAAATTAATATGCAAATATACAAGGGGAGCGTGTTTGTTATTAATTCTTACTGATATTGAATATATTATTGTTTGACATCATCCAAAAAGGTGAGAATTGTTGAGAGTTTGAAGAACTAGCTAATGGTCTAAGTCATAGCCATACTTATACCCATTCATATATGGGTTACATTATCTAGACCCCGAGGGACACCGACTACTAAGTGGGTGTAATGGCGGATGGTTAGTGGGTGGAGACCAAAGGTCTCCCCCATTTATAACACTCCCCCATACATCCATTCTTAGCATATGAATTCTTCATGATCCAATGCGCTAATGTGAGGTGGATACTGTTGGATCCAGAGTTACCGTGTTTGCCTCGTTAAAATCTTAGCTGTGGAAAATACAGTGGGAAAAACCAGCAGCTTAAGGAAAAAGACTATAATACACAAGTGACTCCCCCTAATCCGTACAAGCTTCCAGCTTGTAGGTCTTTTTTGCTGTCTCATCCATATATCTTTTACAAGCCTTCTAAAAGTACATCTAGGCAATTCCTTAGTAAACAGATCAACTAAATTATTACAAGACTGAATTTGCTGTACTTCAATCTGCTTCTGCTCTTGTAGCTCGAGCGTCAAGAAAAACTTGGGAGAAATGTGCTTCATTTGGTCGCCCTTGATGTAACCATCTTGTAGTTAAGCTATACAAGCTGCTTTATCTTCAAATAAAGTCGGTGGCTCAAGGTCGTTCGTCTTAAGGCCGGTCATCACTAGAATGTGATGAATGACTGAACAAAGCCAGACACATTTTTTGCAAGCTTCATGGATCGCCAAGAGCTCTGAGTGGTTGGATGAGACTACTGTGGTGGTCTGCTTCACAGATTTCTAGCAGATGGCCGCACCACCGTAGGTGAACACGAAACCAGTCTGTGATTTCTCGGTGTGTGGATCAGACCCGTAACTTGCATATGCATAACAAATCAAAGTGGAAGATCCACCTTTCGGGAAGTATAATCCCAGGTCAATCGACCCTTGGAGGTAGCGCAGAAGCTGCTTTGCTCCGTTCCAGTGGCGTTTTGTGGACGCTGAACTGTATCGGGCTAATAGGTTGACTGCGAACGCTATGTCGGGACACGTGCAGTTTTCCAGATATAGAAGTTCTCCAATGGCACTAAGGTAAGGTACTTCAGGACCTAATGTTTCCTTCTCCTCTTTCAGCGATCGAAAGGGGTCCTTATGCACATCCAAAGATCTAACGACTATTGGTGTACTTAGAGGATGGCTCTTATCCATATGGAAATTTTTCAGTAATTTCCTTGTGTGTTTGGATTGGTGTAACAGGATTCCTCCGATGAGGTGTTCTATCTGTAAACCAAGACAATATTTAGGCTTGCCCAGGTCTTTCATTTCAAACGTTAGTTTGAGGCTTGCAGATATATCATCAATCTCTGCAGAAGATCCGATGAGGTTTAAGTCGTCTACATAGACGGCTATTAATACGAATCTTGTTCCCGTGGTTTTAATGAAAATATACGGGCAAACTTCATTATTGGTGAAACCTTGTTGAACAATTAATTCACTCATTCTGTTATACCACATTTTTTCCGATTGCTTAAGACCATATAATGATCTTCGAAATAACAGAATAGACGTCCCGAGGTCTATCTTTTATTTCTGTTGGTATTTTGAAACCATCTGAAAGTTTCATATATATATGTTTTTTATATTGCCATATATATATGCAGTCACAACGTCCATGAGCTGTATTTCTAGGCCTTCCATTGATGTTAAGCTTATTATGAATCCGAATGTGATCACATCCATAACCCGTGGATATGTTTCTTCATAATCTAACCCCAGTCGTTGGGAAAATCCCTGAGCTACAAGCCATGCTTTGTAGCATACGATCTGATTATTCTCATTTCTTTCCTTATGAATATCCACTTGTATCCGACAGGTTTTACACCTCTTGGTGTCTGGACTACTGGTCCAAAGACTTTGTGTTTCAAGAGTTAGTCCAGCTCTACTTCTATTGCCTCGTTCCACTTTGGCCAATTATCTTTTATTTGCATTCAGCTAGAGATCGTGGATCGATATCATCGTCGCATTGAGCGACGTGAACAGCAATATCGAACACGAAGTTGTCGTTGACGACAATACTTTTTCTGTCCAGTACCTCCCCAGTATGTACGAAATTTAATGATATTTCTCCTGTATTTTCCTCTTCGGGGGACTGAAGGAGGGGAGAGATTACTGGTCTGAGCTCAGTATCATGTGGTGGGATATTCGTTATTTCTCCAGGTATTTTCCTTTTGAAGGGAAATTTATCTTTGTAGCCAGGTGGTCGTCCTCTTTTTATTTGAAGCACGGCCGATTCCGCTGTCGGTGGATTGCACCCATCTTTGGGGATGTCAATTCTAGCTGGCGTTTTGGCAGTAGGGACGTGTGAGCTGATAATTATCTGGTTATCAGTGAATTTGTCCGGGAGTAAATGTACTGTATTCTGAATGTGAAGAATCTTCAGGATCTCATCTTCACACAGATTAGTACGTGGATCATAATGAGACAAAGTCTTAGTGTCCCAAGAAATGGTCTCTGAAGCTTCAGGCTTCTTGGTTTGTGAGCCTAGTTTGGGAAAAGAATTTTTGTCAAACTCACAATCTTCAAGACGAGCCTTAAATGCATCGCCTGTGAGGGGCTCAAGGTATCTAATAATGGAGTGTGAATCATACCCTACGTAGATACCAAGACTGTGTTGAGAACCCATTTTAGTCCTCTGTGGAGGTGCTATGGGAACATATACTACACAACCGAATACTCTCAAGTGAGAACTATTAGGAGGTGCACCATATGCAAGCTGCATCGGTGGTAAAATATGACCACCAGAGGGTCGTATTCTGATAAGCGAAGCGACATGCAAACTGGCATGTCCCCATCCATCCATAGGCAACTGTGATTGCGTTAGCAATGGACGAACAATCCATTGCAGTCTCTTTATAAGAGATTTAGCTAATCCATTCTGGGTGTGAACATGAGCTACTGGATGTTCAACTTCAATGTCAGTTGCTTGGTAGTAGTCTTGAAAGACTTGGGAAGTGAATTCCCCAGCATTGTCTAGAAGTATTTTTTAATTTGATTATCTGGAAAATATGCATGTAACTTTATTATTTGTGTCAATAGATTTGAAAAGGCTAGGGTGCGGGTGGACAAAAGGCACACAAACGACCATTTTGAAGATGCATCTATCAGTACCATAAAGGACCAAAATGGACAACTTGATGGGTGAATTGGCCCACAAATGTCTCTATGTATTCTCTCCAAGAAGCTAGGAGACTCTAACCCCACTTTCAGGTTGGATGGTCTCGTGATTAGTTTACCCTTATAACAGTGGAGACAAGGAAAATCATCCTTTTGAAGAATCTTCAGGTTCTTCAAATTGTGTCAAATGGATTGGGAGATGATGTGGTGCATCATAACCTATCTTGAGTGATCTATTCTATAATGCCAGAGACTGAATTCTGGTGATGTAGTACACTGTTGGTGCACCATCAGATTAGCTTCTATATGTTGGATGTATGTTTGATAAAGGCTTGACCGGAGTCCTTTAAAACGTTCTAGGATGGTTTTGATACCATCCTTCTGACGAGTAACATACAAATATTCAACGCTATTGAAATCGGTTTCCAAGTGATATCCGTTTAAACGGATGTCTTTGAAACTTAGTAGATTTCTGTTTGATTTTGGAGAAAATAAAGCATCTTTTATTATAACTTGTGTTTGGTTTGGGAGCAATACAATTGCTTCACCAGATCCTTCTATTATATTATATAGTCCCGAAATGGTAGTGACGAGACCATTATAATTAATGATGCTATTAAAATAGCATCTATCTCGAAGGATCGTGTGCGTGGAGGCACTGTCCACTAGGCATTCACACTTCATCTCTAGAAAAGAATATAAAAACTTTTATGAAAAGGAAAACTACATTCGATTCATAGTTAAGATAAAGAAGTACATGGACATAATAGAAGATACATCAAACATAAATGAAAAAGCTTAAAAGATAACTAAAACAGCTTCAGTCTAGGAGGTCGTCATTCTCGAAATCCTCGGGGGTGAACCGAGTTGGAGGCTGTATATCCAACAGATTTGTCTCAGCGGAAGGCTTCATGCTTGCCTTATAAAAATCTTGGAGGTGGCATGGATTACGATAGACCGTGTACCAATGTCCAGTCAAGCCACATTTGTGGCATTTGTCTTCCCAGTTTTTCTTGGTAGCAGACGTCTGGCCAAAGGTATTCCTCTTCCAGGTATTCTTCTTCTTCCCTTCATTATTGTTTTTTTGGGGAGGAGCTTTGGTCTGCTACTTCGCATCTTTCCCCTTGTTGAATCTGCCTTTGTGCTTGTTCTTCATCTTCTGGAAAGAAACTTTGTGATCCTCAGGGAGAAGAGCAGAGCCAGCCGGGCGTAGGTTATGAGTGGCCCGTAGGAGGTCTCTGTTCTGCTCTGCCATAAGAAGGCAGGAGAGTAACTCAGAGTACCTCGTGAACTTGCGTTTACGATACTGTTGCATGAGAATTGCATCCTTCTCATGGAAGGATGTATATGTTTTCTCTAGCATGCGGGTATCCGAGACTTCTTCATCACACAACTTCAGGCATGAGGTGATGTTATGGAGAGCTGAGTTATACTCAGCTACGGACTTGAAGTCCTAAAGTCGGAGATTCTCCCACTTATAACATGCATGAGGGAGGATCACATCTTCTGATGTTTGTATCTGTCCTCAAGTGTTGTCCACAGTTCATGAGGGTCTTCCACTGTTAGATTTCGGCATTCAGGTTTCGATCAATATGTCTCCTGATATAGATAATGGCTTTTGCCTTCTCTATATCGGATACTCTAACAGTAAAAGTCCCTTCACCAGATGCCACAGGCGTAGCTGGAGCTTAAATTGTGAGACTTAGGCCCTGTGAGCGCAGGTGGAACTTCAGGTCTAGCTGCCAGCTGCCAGCTCAAGTAATTTTTGCCAGCCGCATCGAGAACATCAAAATCGATGCTCGCAATCTTTGCCATTTATCTAAGCATGAAATAAGCATGAATTAAATATTTTTAAAAATTAAAACATGCATAGTAGTAAAACAAATTAGTTATGGGGATTGGCCAGTCACCACCAAAAATAATAAAAGTCCAAAGTCCATAATACAATCCGAAGTACGAAAAATTTAAAATTACAATTTGAAAACCCTTGGGGGTCACAGCATTAGCAATTTTGCCTCCGTCTTCAGGATAAGTATCTCCAGGCTTTGGCTTTTACAATTAATTCCTCACTACAGTTTTACTCAAAAAAAGAAAAAATGTGAGGAAAATAAATAGTGGTGATTAAAAACGACCAATCCACAAACCACAACACCGTTTTACTAACATTCCAGGCAGTTAATTATGCAACATCATAGGCATAAACAATTTAATTTATTCAACATCGCAAGCAATTTATTGGAGAAATATAAAATTTACGTTTAATAATTAATTGGACCACGGGGAACGTCATTACCCGTTAAGTTAGGTAACTAACGACAGATCGGTCTCAGGATCATTGTATTATTAAATCGTGAATTAATAATTAATTTAATCCAATTGTTATAAATTACAAGATGTTGAAATTAACAGAAAATGGACAAATAATTAATTTTATTAACAAAAACCATCCCAAAAGTAATATATTAATGCCACACATTACAATCTTAATTATCCAGAAGGTTTTTTATATTTATCCAGATTTAATAGATTTTTTCTGATTTAAATATATATTTAAAAAATAATTATGATATACCCCATTTATTTATAAAAAGTCTATGGGCCTGAAGCCCCTTAGGCTAGCTGCGGGCTTCAGGCCCAACAACCAAAAATTTTATTTATTTTATTTTTTAATAAAAGGGTTAATGGGCCACAAGCCCATATGTTAAGTGCAGCCTTATATTACCCTAACCCTAACCCTAACCCTAGGGTTTAGGATTAGATCCAGCCCCAAAAGAACAAAGAGGCCACCCCCTGCAGGGAGGCTGCCATCATAGTGGTACCCCCCTTCAGGGGGGTGGGGTTCCGACGAGTGCCCCCCCTCTGACGGGGGGCGTTTGTGGCGCGGGAAGCGCACCCCACCCCACCCACTCCCCCCGACTGGGGGGGTTGCGCTGCTAGGAGGCCCCCCGACAGGTGGGGTACTTCGGAAGGGCCCCGACGGGGGGTCGCAAGGGAGGACCACTCCCCGACTGTGTGGGTGGCGCTGTGGCAAGGCCCACCCCTATCGAGGGGGGGTCGTGAAAGACCCCCGACGGGGGGTTGGCGCCGATTAAAGATCACCCCTTCGGGAGGTTACCGTTAAAGACTCCCCCTTCGGGGGTGGTGTGCCGGATCACGGCCCCCATTCAGGGGGGTTTTGGGGACGAGGCCAGGAGGCCGCAAGCCGGGACGGAGAACCGCTTCAGGCGGTGGATGATTTTTTTTTGATTTTTTATGTAATTTAAAGAGATATACAATGAATACGTATGATCTAATTTGGTCCATGTAATTTGATCGAAACACAATGAATATATATAAACTATGTTTAGATCTAGGAGTTTTAGTATTTACCTCTAGATCCTTTAGATCTAGGGAAGATCGGAGAGCGAAAAATCCAAAGAAAATAATCCTGCTACTTGAGGACGTAGGAAAATCAGCGGCTACGCAAATGATCAAACTCCTTGCGTTGTTGGCTAATGATCCGCCAATAGATATAAGATTCCTTCGCCTTTTTTGTTTATTGAAAAGAATTTTTATAGAGAAAAATTTCTAGAGGCAAGCGTGCATGATAACGTGTTGAGAGTTGGAAGAACGTGTTGAGATAATAATGGTGTAATGGTGGATGGTTAGTGGGTGGAGACCAAAGGACTCCCCCATTCATAACAAGAATGTTTATTCTTGGATATCCTATAATGGTTTTATGATGATCAAATACTATATTATATGCTAAACTCTTTATGCAACTCTAACATGAAGCATTGACCCAAGGATATTCAACTCAAGACGCAACTCAAGACGCAACTGTATGTTTCAAACATCAATGGATTTTGTTATATATATTTATATTTTCATGTATTTTGTTTTTCTTCATTTATTTATATTGATATTAAGCTATAACCACATACACATCACTTAACAACCAATAGGTTTCAAGACTTAGAAACAACCTCAAACTTGAGCCATATCATTTTGATTCTAAGTTAAACCTTTAATTCTAAATATCTATTAGTCAACCAATAAACCCATCAGTCGTCCGATTTGTATTCATAAATTCAAATTCAAAACACTCACTGATGAGTCGACTAATCAATATTTGTAGTCGACTAATACAGACCAACATTTTTGTTTTGAACAGTTAGTTAACTAACCATGACTTAGTCCACTAACATTGATAAGTGAGTTTTTAACTTTAAACTACTAATGTACTAACTAGTTGACTAGTTGACTAATGTACACGGGCGCTGCTTTGAATTGCTTCTTTAGCCGACTGAGCAATCTATTAGTTGACTAACACAGACTTGATTTTTCTTGACTATCAACCATTAGTCGACTAATGCAAACTGATTCTTCTTCTTTTATTTAAATGGTATATCAACCAACAAAGTCAATAGTCAACTAATCAATCCATTTGTTGTCTGATACATGTTCGTGATATATGTGACAGTTATAATAACTAGAACTTGATAGAACTAGAGATCTAGATGTGTATACAGCCCTAATAATACAGATCTAGATGTAGGCATGCTGAATCTTAAACATTTACCTTCTCTGATAGGAATGATACTTGAATCTAGGAAGACGATGATCTGGATGACGCAGCGGAAAGATCTTCCAAATCCACACGAATCAACCGTTGGAGAATTCCTTTGCCTTTCTCACGGTTTCTCTTCTAGCAACGGGACGTAGAAAAGACGACTCCCTTGTTCGTGTGTTCCGGGGATCATGACACATATAAATAGGCTAGCCTCCTTAGCCCTAGGGTTTCCAATTCAGCCCATCAACGAATTGAAGCCCAATTGTCTCTACACATAAAGGCCCACAACCTACTTGACTCATTTAAGCCCAATTAACCAATTAAATGAGATCACTTATTTAATGGGCTTTAATATGACAATGTAGAATTATATAATTATATTCCAATGTTGGATTAAGATCCAACTGAGTTGAATAAGTTCCAACAATCTCCCACTTGGGCTATATGCTAAACTTTATAATTATTTTTCATTATGCATACAACCAAATAAGATCTTAACTTAATGTCATTTCTTTAATAAGTCAAAAAAACAATCCGGTCCATCAACTAGATTAGCAAGGGATCAAAGAGATCTTCGCCGCATCGATTGCAGCTCGACCCATCAGTTGTCACCGTGCTAATATAAAAGAATGACTTATGAAGTGGATGTGTAGCATGGAAATTACATGTAATGTGATCTAACATATCTATTTCCAATTGTTCATCCTTAACCTTAGTGAGATAATAAAATTAAACACATATTTTCTTATGCATTTATAAACATAGAATTGGAATATAAAGCCAAATGAAAAATGTACTTTATTTCTGCAGAAATAAACCAAATATGCATAAACTAGAGTCTGAAATGTTGTCTAAAAATAAGAGCAGTACAAAATTACAAACTCCCACTTAAACTGAGCATCTTTAGATGATATGACACACATACGAGCAACATTCCCATGAAACATTTTCGGTGGCAGTCCCTTAGTAAGCGGATCCACAATGTTTGAGTTTGTACCAATGTGCTCTATAAATAACTGCTTATTTCGATATGCTTTGATTTCGCTGAGCTTCTGTTGTTAGTTAAAAATGCAACCGCGGACATATTGTCACAAAATAACTTGAGTGGCCTTTCAATGCCATTTACAATTCGCAGCCCCGTGAAAAAATTCCGTAGCCATAATCCATGATTGGATGCCTCATGACAAGAAATGAATTTTGCAGCCATAGCAGAAGAGGCTATAATAGTCTGTTTAACACTCTTCCAAGAAATGTCACCTTCTGCTAATGTATAAACAGAGCCTGTAGTAGTTTCATGCTGTCTTGACATCCAGCAAAATCAGAGTCAGTATATCCTACGATCTCAAGCTTTTTCGACCTTTGATATACGAGCATGTGTCCTTTTGTCCTCTGTAGGTATCGTAAGACCCTTTTGGATGATTTCCAATGGTCCAATCTTGGATTGCTCAAGTATCTACCAAGCATTCCTGTAATGTATGCTAAGTCTGGACGTGTACATACTTGAGCATACATGATACTCCCAACTGTAGGATCCTGTCAAAACAACGATGTTAGGATCGAATGAAGAGGAGAGACTTACGCTTGCGTACGCGGCACCGTAATCTCTGAACTTCGCCCTCGGATTCGCCACAACGGTCGGTACTTCGTCACGGAGGATCGAAGCAGCGTTTCACCGCCTAAATCTCTATTTAGAAGAGGATTTTAATGGAAGGTAGAAGAAGAACACAAGTTGCCTTATGCAAACTTATGACATGGTAAGATTAGTGTAAATGCCTTACCCTTGGGTCCTATTTATAGACTTTAGGGGTAGTTATTGTAGGAAATAACTAAATATAAGCTTATTAGCCTATATTAGCACATTTAATTATCCTCTTCTTCATTTACTTATCAAGTGCCTTTATGCACTTATAAAGTAACTTTTTCCACTTATCGAGTGGTCCTTTTCACACGAGAAAAGGTTCCCTTCGCGCACGCTTTCGTGCACACGACATCTGAGGTCCATAGGCCCTTATACATCCCCTCATGGGTGTATATATGTCGTCCATATCCAACATCTCCCACTCACACTTGAGGGGATTGTAAGGAAACATATTTTCCTTTAGCTCTTCTGTTTATCATACCAAGAAATAGACCGTGTGACCGTCATGCGCATAGAGTCCGTTGTTGTGCACTTGTTAGAGATACACAACACTCCTCGAGGTGCAAAGTTGAGTAGATCAACGCATGCTTTACCCTAGATTATTTCTTCACATTTCTTATACTTTATATTCAACAATTGAATCCCATCTGGATTACAATTGGCTGGCCAGCTTTGAATCTCTAAATTCCAAATGTGAATATGAAATTAATCTTCCTCTTCTTGCGATCCTTTCGATCTTGACTTGACTTGCTTTTCTAACATGCCCCGCCGGACCGAATTGACCATAGTCCATAAGCAACATGCTAAGATAGCAATCACCCAGTCAAATCTAAAGGAACCAATTAGAGTCCATAAGGGTAACGAGTTAAGACCCATGTGGTCTTTGGGTCTCACATAATAGTAAACACAATTACTATTCTAACCCAATGGTCAAATGCATACGTAGTATGAATACGTATTACAACATCACTCCTTTCCCAGGGAGCGTATGTCTTAATGATGTTGTAAGGATGATGATCAGACACCACAATGTCTGATTTTGAGTCCCTTTTACTACTCAAATAATCTTCTGGACCCACATCCCGTATAAGACAGATAGGATTTAAGAATCCTCTTAGATCTTTTGTAAGCATCAATATGATGCAGATCTTTCATACGACCATTTTGTTTAAGTCATGAATCTAAATCATCCGTCTGACGATTTTGACTTTAAACAGGTCTCATCTTTATTTTATCCGTCTGATATAATAAAGGCGGTTGCTCATGTGAGAGAGATAACATCAATCTGTCCGACATACTAGAAAATATAGCTGAGATTTTAAAATGTACACAAACATTTTCTAGAAACTCATATGCAATGTTGAAAAGAACTTATTCTTTTATTAAATTTGATCTTTTACAGACATAGGAATTTACATTACTACAACTCAGCTCTTACGCAATCCTTGAGATGATAAGTGTTTGTAAAACACATCTCTGGGGATCGCCTTCGTAAGCGGATCCGCTATCATCTCATGCGTAGATATGTACCTTATGTCTACCTTCTTGGTCTTATCATAGTCTTTTACAAATTTGTAGCGGATATCAATGTGTTTGGTCTTATAATGGAATTTTGGATCTTTGACATAGGCTATAGATGCTTGACTGTCACTGTGTATCGGTACAGCACCTGAGTCACTTGCATCAATTAGCCTGTCTAAGAATTTCCTAAGCCAAACAGCCTCTTGGACTGTCATGCTAAATGCTACAAACTCGGCTTCCATAGTTGAAAGTGCGATGCAGGATTGTTTCTTGCTACTCTAGGATATTGCACCAGATTCGAGTAGAAAAACATATCCTGAGGTCGATCGTCGCTCATCGAGATCACCCGCCCAATCAGCATCAGTGTAGCCTTCGAGCCTCAAGGCATTTCCTTGATAGCATAAAGCATAGTACACAGTTCCTTTAAGATATCGCATTATCCTCTTAACCACTTTCCAGTGTACTTGCCCTGGATTGGATTGGTAACGACTTACCATTCCAACGGCAAAACAGATGTCTGGTCTTGTACACATCATAGCGTACATAAGACTACCAACTGCACTAGAATATGGAACTTTTTCCATAATTTCCTTTTCCCTTTGGTTCTTTGGACACGATTTCAGACATAAATTATCGCATTTGCTTATAGGAGTATCAATGGACTTGCAGTCCTGCATATTAAAACGTTCTAGAACCTTCTTTATATAAGTCTCTTGTGAAAGAGAAAGAAGTTTCTTCGAACGATTCCTTGAAATCTTAACTCCAAGGATATATGCGGCTTCTCCCATGTCTTTCATCTCAAAGACTGATGAAAGCCAAGCCTTGATATCCATCACAAATCCCTTGTCATTTCTGGCTATTAAAATGTCATCTACATATAGAGACATAATAACATACTTGCTCTTAATCCTCTTGATATATACACAGTTATCTTCATCAAGCATGAAAAAACCATTTGATAAGACAACTTCTTGAAATCGTATATACCATTGCCTCGAGGATTTTTTAAGACCATATATGGACTTACGAAGTTTACAAACCTTATATTCGTTTCCTTCTTTTACAAACCCTGTTGGTTGTTCCATATAGATCTCCTCGTCCAATTCTCCATTGAGAAAGGCAGTCTTTACATCCATCTGATGTAATTCGAGGTCTAAGCAAGCTACCATGGCCAGAATCAAGCGAATCGAGGTAAAACAAACAACATGTGAGAAGGTCTCTTTGTAGTCTATCCCTTCCGGTTGCGTAAAACCTTTCGCGACAAGGCGAGCTTTATATCTGTCTATAGAGCCATCAGCCTTATGCTTGATCTTGAGAACCCATTTGTTCCCAATAGCTCTACGTCCTCTGGGTAAGTCAACCAAGTCCCAGACTTGGTTAACTTTCATGGATTCTAATTCCTCCTTCATCACTTCCATCCATTTGTCTTTTGCAGGGCATGATACGGCCTGTTTGAAAGTAGCAGGCTCGTCATCTACTTGTAGTAAAGTCATAAAGGTTTGTGGAAATTCATCCTCAAATCTAAGAGGAGCTAACCTTGTACGACTACTACGTCGTATTTGAGATTCTTCAAGTCCTTGTTGACTTGAATTTAGATCAATTCTAATATAACTCCCACTTGGAATGTCGTTAGAATTGCTCCCAGTTGGATCATTATTCCCGTATGGAATATGATCAGCATCATTCGTATCATCCATTGGTGAAGGTAGAAACGTATTTTCGTCTTCACCAAGAATTCTCCCACTCGAATGAGGTAATCTGTTTTTATCATTAATCTCAAATAGAGATAAGTCCTGACTTATCTCGTCCTGTCTTGGAAACTCGTTTTCCAAGAAAGTGACATCACTCGACTCAAATTCAATTAGACCTCCATTGTCTTCCTGACCAATGAAAACATAACCTTTGGAGTTTTCTGCGTATCGTATAAAGATACATTTCCTTCCCTGTGGCCCAAGTTTGCCATACTTATGGGAGGAAATAAGTGCATAGGATGCACACCCCCAAGGTTTCAAAATGTTTAAGTCAGGAGACCTTTGGTTCCACAACTCGTAAGGAGTGGAGCTAACTGATTTCGAGGGTACGCGGTTCAAGATGAAAGCGGTCGTCAATAATGCATCACCCCAAAAGGTGATTGGCAAGTTAGCTTGCGCCATCATTGAACGGACCATTTCCATTAAAGTCCTATTCCTCCTTTTTGCAACACCATTTTGTTGCGGAGTATAAGGCATAGTTACCTGATGAACTATGCCCTTTTTTCATCACAAAGTTCTTTAAAACTTGTTGATTGATATTCGCCGCCCCTATCGGTTCGCAAGACCTTAATCTTGCGATCTAATTGATTTTCCATTAAACTCATATAGTTTTTAAAGCAGGTTAATGCTTCACTTTTGTGGGATATCAAATAGATATGTCCGAATCGGGTGAAGTCATCAATAAAAGTGATGAAATAGGACTTCCCGCGTCTTGTCTTGACATTCATCGGACCACATATGTCCGAATGGATGAGCTGTAATGGAACCTCGGCCCTTGTGTCAGTTCCAACCGTCTTGCGACAAGATTTCCCTACAAGGCAATGTTCGCAGGTCGACATATCGACCTTTGAAACATTAGATAGAAGGCCACGTTTGGTAAGTCTATCCATACGCATTGGTTCAATGTGACCAAGCCTTGCGTGCCAACAAATTATATCTGACTCATAAGTCGAAGAATTTGCAATAAGGAAATTTTCATTACAAAATGAGGAGTCATACATTATATTTAATACAATAAATCCTTTGAAAACATACCCAGTACCAATTAAAGAATTATTATAAAACAAGTCCACTTTACAATCATGAAAAACCCAACTATAACCAAGACCCATTAAAATGACCACAGAAATAATATTCCTTCGAATATCCGGAGCAAAGAGAACATCATAAAGTAGGATAGTGCGGCCGTTGTCCAAGACGAGCTTGCACGTCCCAACGCCTTTCACTTCAACACGTATGTTGTTTCCTACATAGATCCACTTCGTTCCTTGGGGTATTCGGTGATACTCCACGAAGGACCGTCTATCCCTTGCTATGTGGTCGGTGGCACCTGAATCAATTATCCAAAAAGGATTAGATTCTACAAGAAATATTGAACTAGAAACACATATGTAACTAGTATTATTACAAGTTACATCGTCACCTCCACTCGTACACGATCGAGCATAGTGACCTAACTTGTTGCACTTGAAACACTTGATCTTCTTCAAGTCCTTCTTCTTGTGCCATTTCTTTTGCCCACCCTTATGTTTGGGTTTCTTGGTAGACTCTGGTTGCTTGTTACGTTCATCAGTAAACTTCGAACGATTTTTCCGTTTCTTTCCTCTGTGTGAGGAACTAGCAACCATGTGCACTTCTGCACTTGGCTTGGCGGCCGCAAGCCGCTCTTCCTCTAACTCGAGGTGCTTTGAAACATCGCTGAAGTTCTTGATGCTCTCATTATGAGTGAGATGTATCTTCATTTGGTCCCACCCATTTGGTAGGGAACGTATGACTGCTTGGATTAGTTGCTCATCAGTGAGCACATGACCTGCATCCTTTAACTCTGAGATGAGATTCGCCATATGTCGTAGATGCTTCCCCATGGAATGATCTGGACGTTTCTTGTATGAATCGAATCTTATAGTTAAAGAACGAAGTTTGGACACCGAGTTGCCACCAAACTTCTCTTCTAGCTTGGACCATATGTCCATGGCTAGGTCATGCTCTCGGAAGATGCGCATTATGTCATCGGCCATACTGGACAATAACGTAATGCGAGCTATCTTGTTCTTCCAAGACCAAGCATCAAAAGCTTTCTTGTCTCGTCTGTGTTGGGTTGTAGTGCCCAACTTGGGTTCAATCATTACATTCTTCAGAGCTTCAAGCACTTCTTGCTCCTCTAGAACATACTGTATTTTAATGGACCATAATTTGTAATTATCACCGTTGAGTTTTTCACCTCTGTTTAACTCAGCAACGATGTTCTTTGAAGCGGAAGACATTTTAGCTTTAAAATGCTACAAAAGATATGAAAAGAAAGGTTTGATCAAAAACATTGCATTAATTTCATATACATAGTCATCATATTGTTACATTTTCATGATTCATTAGTCTCGGCCAGCGGACCGACCAGGGAAATGGCTAGTCCATGGTTCACTACCCCCAGGCTGAGCTGAGGTGTCCCACAAACTAGTCCAAAAGACCACTGGTCGAATCATGATCCATTGAGATGCTGAATCAATCGAATGTGGAAATTTTCAGACTAGTTTAATATCACTCCCACTTGGAAAACCCAACTTGGAATGATATTATTACTTTCGAAAAATATTGAAGATGTTGTTCTAGAATCGAAAAAGTCATTACGATCCCAATCACCATCTAGAATAACTTTCAATATTTCCCCATCACTTTATCAAATAATAGTACTCTTATAGTACTTTGCAGCGGAAAAGCGTTTTTGAAAACATATTTTTCAAAATATATATTTTAACATAGTATCCTTATGATACTAGAGAAATATTCGGTAATCCCTGGCCATTGCCGGGTTTGAGCCGTAGTCGTGCCAAGGCCGGATCCCCCTTAAGGGGATTTTTCTGCAAGCCATCGTCGCCGGCTCCCGTATGGATCCAGGCGCTCCCCTTCTGCAGGAGAATTTACCACAGAGAACTGCCGTCGGCCCCGTATGGGCTGGTCATGCATGTCCCCATCCTTGCAAGTCCCCCCCCCCCAAATACAGGGTCAACCGGGGCTCGGCACTGGCCGAGGCCAGGGCCGGCAGTGGCCTGGCACTGGCCTCGGCCAGGGCCGGCAGTGGCCCTGGCAGAGGCCATGGCCGGCCTCGGCCTGGCCCTGGCCACTGCCAGGGCCGGCCTGCGCTAGGCCCTGGCCGTGGCCAGGGCCCCCTGGCCCTGGCCGTGGCCAGGGCCCCCTGGCCTGGCCGTGGCCGGCCAGGGTCGGCCCTGGCCTGGCCAGGGCCCCCTGGCCCTGGCCGAGGCCGGCCCTGGTGTAACGGCCAGTATTTTCTAGGCGTATTATTTGTGCGCACCCGTATTTTCGTTTTGACCATCCGGATATTTTCGTACGCGAGTTCGATGTTTGTGCGTCAACGCGAGCGCGTATCCGTTCTTCTTTTTACCGTATCATCATTAACCGATTATCGAGTTTCACTAATTATCCTAACTTAATTATCCCCTAATTACAAAATTGCTAATCACACTTAACTTTCACTAATTACGTCATTTTTTTTAATAATTACACCTTGCTTAATTACTTATTTAACTTAACAATTAATTACACTTTTGCCATTGGATGAAAACATTTTAACCCTAGCTATTAACCCCTAATGAATTCCACCGTTTGGGTGGGTGAGATCCAACATGAAAATTTAATCCCTCCCCACAACCAGCTCCTCTCCCTTCAATTTGTCTCCCCCATCCACTGTTGTATTTCAACAACAGTAAGGAACGTTGCCAACGACCATCTCCCTGCAAACATTTCTCCCCTGCATTTCCCCATCATCTCCTCCATCAACCCAAACCACAGAGCACACACCACCATCGTCTTCCTCGTTTGATACAAACAACCACCATCATCTTCCCCAAAATCAGTATCCCAAATCCTTTACAAATTCAGATCCAAAATCTGAAATCAAACCCAATCAAACCCATTTCGAGTTCAACCTCAAATCAAAATTCAAAACAGAGAAAGAGAGAGGCAAATCTCAGATCTAAGATCAAATTTCAGTCCTTACAAAACCCCAAAATAATCAAATCTCCATCTCCAATCTTCTTCCTCCTTCCTCCTCCTCCCTCACCCAAGGCCGGCCCCCTCCTCCTCCACCCTCAGCTCACGCCTCCCCGTCGCCGGAGCACCGGGACGACGCCGCCGCCGCCGTGAGGCGCCGCTGCCCGCCGTTCAACCGCCCCCGTCGCCCCTGCGCTGCCGGAGAGCCGCCGCCGCCGCCGCCGCCTGGGGAGCGCCGCCTGCCACCGTACGTCGCTCCTCACTCCCTTGCGTGCGTGCGTGGGTGTCTCTGCCCCTTTGCTTACGTGATCTCTTTCCCTTGCTGCAAAACTTGGAATGTTATCAAAAAAAAATGAAATGAAAAAAAATAAAAGAAAGAAAGAGTGGAGAAGACAGTGAGACAGAGAAAGGAAGAGAGATAGAATAAGGAAATGAGGAGAGAGAGAATTTATAACTTGTTATTGTTATATTTACCTTTAGTCATGATAGAGGTAGGTGGGGCAGGTGTACGATTATTTGAGATGTTAACCATGAACTTATCTTTATAAGTAGTTTGTAATTAGGCCAGTGTTAATGTTAAATGATAATTTGTTAGTCCAACTCGTTAGTTAGATGTTAGTATTAACTTGTTAGGGTATTTGTATGAAATAGGTGTATCATGTTGTTATAACCTAATACGAACACCACCCTAGCCTGTGACCTGAATAAAATCGATCGTACCCAATTCAAGGGGGGGTTAACGTAATATTTTACTTGATTCACAAATATCTAATTCATTGATTTGTTTAACTAAAACAGAAAACCGGGCATACCGTAACGAAGTACCCGTCGGGACAAACCCAAAATCACCGAAAACAGGCAAGTATGCAATTTATAGTGAATTTGTGAATTTTAACGCTCTTTAGTTTTCTGCATGCAAAGTTCCATAACTCCGTTTACATGTCGTACTTGTTAAATCTCACACCCAGTACTTCTGTTAAATTGTTGTAAATATTGCTCGATATTCTTGTAACCATGGAAATTATT
Source organism: Scilla litardierei (assembly GCA_030789695.1). NCBI lineage: Eukaryota > Viridiplantae > Streptophyta > Magnoliopsida > Asparagales > Asparagaceae > Scilla > Scilla litardierei. The sequence continues at coordinate 116,850,239 of CM061130.1, forward strand.
GCGTAGAGATAAATGGTCATATTATTTAAATTGCTGCATGTCTCAAAATGACTAACAAGAGAGTGACATCGTGAAATCGTGCGCCTCGAAGGCGAAATCGTGACTTTCGTGATGTCATGTGAGTTGACTAGGTTGGTTCGTGTTCCAGCACAAATATTGGGGTGGGGTTAGGGTTGTGCGGCCACTAGGCGTATGACGGGGTACTCTCTTCAAGGGCACCACCCGTATGCGGTGGGTTAGCGCCAAGCACGGTAAGCCCCCGTGTGAAGAACGACCCACTCATCACGTCCTACCGGCGAGAACCCTATTATAGATGTGTGACACTAACTTGAAACTTGCAAAGTGAAATTGTTACCTCAGTGAAAATTGACATGTTTTACTTTACTCGTCAGATTGTTTAGAACTGCATGATAGGATGTTTTTACTTTAAAATCAGCATGCTCAAACTTTTATTGCTATCTCGTTTAAATTATAATTGCCTCTTAAATTCAGTATAAATTTGTATATCTTGCCTTGGGTTCTAATATCTTCTTGCAGACCCTTGCTGACATACATTCATGTTTTTGGATGTATGTCAGATCTCGAGCTTGAGTATCAGGAGGTTCCTTCCGAGACACCTGACTTGGAGAGTCAGGAGTTCGCTGTAGACGCCGAGTTTCTCCTTGCGGAGAACTAGTGGGCTATTCCATTGCTGCTTGCCGTAGTTTGCTTTCCGTCGTTGTGCGTACGTTATTATTGTTGTATTTCGGCCCAGCTGAGGCTTGTTGTCTTCATTTCATGTACGGACGTTTATCATTTCTGGATGTGGCTTGTAATGTATGAATAATTCTGGTTGTTCTGAAAAGCGTGCAAAGGACCTGCCCTTGCGTTTTACCACAGACGCTTCATGAACCTGAGTTTCACCGCTCCGGTTCAAGCGGACCTCAGTAACGCTCTCGCTTCCGTCGTTTTGGGAAGCGGGGCGTTACAGGTTTTAGTGGTGGCCCACGCAGGTCCGTCTCTTTGCATTTGCGAATTCAGAACAATGAGAATATTTTCATCGACCAAACATCTACAGAATCACATACGCGGGGTTAACTCGGGTTTTTCCTATCTCAGAATGGCTGAGGAACGAATCACCCAAAATGGACCCGGAGCTGCTGGAGGCGGAAGTGACGACATCCGCCAGATGCTTGGTGTTATGAGGGAAATGCTTGAAGTTCAGCACCACTTGGTCCAGCAGGGACGTCAGGCTGCACCAGTTGCTCCACCGCCTCGCTATGAGCCTGGAGCTAAGCAGTTCAAGGAGATGCATCCGACGAGTTTCTCTGGACGAGAGGGCCCACTAGCGGCCGAGGAATGGCTTCGCAAGACTGCAGATAACTTGGGTCTTGCCCGAATCAACCCGAACGATTGGGTAGACCTCGCCAAGCAGCAGCTGACAGACAATGCACGTCATTGGTGGGATGCTGAAGAGGCTAGGCTGATCAAGCCGATTCTTTGGGCTACTTTTCGTCAGAGGTTTGACACCCAGTACTTCCCGAAGTCTGCAAAGAGGGAGATGCAGCAGCGCTTCATCAACCTGGAGCAAGGCACCAGGACAGTCGATGAGTATGAGGCCGAATTTACCATGCTGAGTCGATTCGCCACTACACTGATAGCAGACAAGGAGGACTGTGCACACCGCTTTCTGCAGGGCTTAGACCTGGACATACAGGAGATATTGTCCGGGCACACCTTTACTACTCATGAGCAAGTCCTAGTGGCCGCGAAGCAGCGCGAGCAGGTAGTTTATCAGAAGCGGGCACGTCAGGCGGGCAAGCGCCCGATGGAGCCACAGAGGAGTGCACCTAGGCCCGGCTTTCGTCCTGTTCAGACCACACCGTTCAAAAGGCCAGCTGCACCTATCCCCAACCGAGCTGAGTTGGTTTGCCATTTCTGCGGCAAACTTGGTCATGTGAAGAAAGACTGTAGGAGGATGCTGAATCAGTGTTTGGTCTGTGGATCGCCTTCTCATGCTGTAAAGGATTGTACCCGCGGTTCTCGACCCGTGCCTCCTGGAGCACCTGGACCCGCTCAGAGGACCGCACCGGCACCTGGACAGCGTGGACCACCTCTGGTTCCACAGGATCGGGCCTTTCAGCAGGCCAATCCACCGAAGCGCCGAGCTTTCAATATGACAGCCGTTGAGGCTGAAACTGAGGACGACGTGATTGCAGGTAACCCCTAAACTAGTCTTCCTTATTTATGCATTTGTGTTTGATTAGTTATATCCATGTTAATCTAGTTGCATGTTATCCTTAGGCGTCATCTTAGTTTCATCTCACCCGGCCTTGACCCTATTCGACTCTGGAGCTTCCATGTGCCTCCTATCTCGGAAGTTCGTAGTCGAACACTCGATACCCACCTATACACTTCCCAAGTGTTGGAATATTACGACTGGGAACGGTGTAGTGAAGGTTGCACTGGGATGTAGACCATGTCCGTTGGTAGTTAGTGGACACGAGTTATATGCTGACTTCATTGTCCACGACCTACCCAACTTTGATGCTATTCTCGGCATTGACTGGTTAGGTGCTTTTTATGCCACGATCGACTGTCGCCGGAAGAAAGTGGTATTCGAAATTCCTGACCACCCAGTATTCGAATTTGTTAGCGGAGGACGTTCGCTTGGACCTGTCAAGTTTCGAGCCCAGCCGTGCAGACTTACTATTGCATCCATGATAGCTGAGCCGGAGAAGCCTGCAGTAGTGAGAGATTTTGAAGACGTCTTCCCTGAAGACATTTCTGGATTGCCGCCTGACCGAGCATTGGAGTTCAGCATTGATCTTATGCCAGGAGCTCAACCAATTTCGAAGGCGCCTTACCGTATGGCTCCTGCAGAGTTAGAAGAGCTGAGGAAGCAGTTGGATGAGCTAATGCAGCAGGGTTTCATTCATCCCAGCGTATCTCCCTGGGGTGCCCCCGTCTTGCTGGTGAAGAAGAAGGATGGCTCGAGGAGGATGTGTGTGGATTATCGGGAGCTGAACAATGTCACAGTGAAGAACAAGTATCCACTGCCCCGTATTGATGATATTTTCGATCAGCTTGGTGGATCGAGAGTATTTTCGAAGTTGGACCTCCGGAGTGGATACCATCAGGTCAGAGTCAAGAAGGAAGACGTGCCCAAGACAGCTTTTCGTACTAAGTACGGGCACTACGAGTTTGTTGTCATGCCGTTCGGTGTGACCAACGCTCCTGCTGTGTTCATGAATCTCATGAACCTTATCTTTTACGACTTCCTCGACAAGTTCGTGGTGATCTTTATTGATGACATCCTGGTGTACTCGAGGAGCGAGGAGGAGCATGCAAAGCACTTGAAGATGGTATTGGAGACGCTCCGTCACCATAGACTATATGCCAAGTACAGCAAATGCGAGTTCTGGCTGGACAGAGTTGCATTTCTTGGGCATGTGGTATCAGGAGCTGGTATCTCAGTAGATCCGGAGAAGGTCAGAGCAGTCAGTGAATGGCCTACACCTCGATCGGCATCGGACATCAGAAGTTTTCTCGGATTGGCCGGTTACTACCGCAGATTTATTAAGGATTTCTCGAGGATAGCTGAGCCGATGACGAGATTGACGAGGAAGGATGTTAAGTTCAGTTGGTCAGACTCTTGTGAGCAAGCTCTTTCTACTCTGAGAGAGAGGCTGACATCTGCACCAGTTTTAGCTATTCCGGACAGAAGCGGAGGCTTCGAGATTTTCTGCGACGCATCAGGCAAGGGACTTGGATGTGTTCTGCATCAGCACGGTCATGTAGTCGCTTATGCTTCTCGACAGTTGAAGATCCACGAGAAGAATTATCCGACTCACGACTTGGAGTTAGCTGCCGTCATATTTGCTTTGAAGATTTGGAGGCATTTCTTACTGAGTGAGAAAGTGAAGATTTTCACTGATCACAAAAGTTTGAAATATATATTCACTCAGAAGGAGCTGAATATGAGACAGCGCAGATGGTTGGAATTGATGGCGGACTACGACATCGATCTTCAGTATCATCCAGGGAAGGTGAATGTCGTACCAGATGCTTTGAGTCGACTGCCCGAAGTGATGATTCTCACAGCTCAGTGGAGATTGCAGCAGAATCTGCGAGAGATGGATGTTGAGGCTGTCCTACCTGGAGTCACATCGTCGTTGATGAGCATGCAGATTCAATCAACGATCGTGGATCGGATCAAGACTGCTCAAGATGGAGATGCTAAGTTGAAGAAGATCAGAGAACAAGTTAAAGCAGGACTTCGGACAGATTTTTTGATTCACGCGGATGGATCTTTGAGATATGGTAGTAGGGTCTGCGTTCCTGCAGGAGATATCAGAGAAGAATTGATGAATGAGGCTCACAGTTCGCCTTATTCTATTCATCCTGGAGGTACGAAGATGTACAAGGACCTTCGTCAGAATTTCTGGTGGCATGGGATGAAGAGGAGTGTGGCACGGAGCGTTGCCAAGTGTCTTGTGTGTCAGCAAGTGAAGGCTGAACATCATCGCACCGCTGGACTACTACAACCTCTGTCGATTCCAGAGTGGAAGTGGCAGCACATCACGATGGACTTCGTGACTGGCTTACCTCGGAGCACCAGGCAGAATGACGCGATCTGGGTCATCGTTGATCGATTGACCAAGTCTGCGCACTTTATACCTTTCCGAGTTGGGCAATCCACGGAGATATTAGCAAGGAAGTATATGGAGGTAATGACCCAACTCATACCTTAATGATTTCCTCCTAGTACTAGTCGTGATATGAATTATATCGTGTAGGAGATCGTGCGCTTGCATGGAGTCCCGGTGAGCATTGTATCAGATCGTGATACGAGGTTCACGTCTCAATTCTGGAAGAGTCTGCAGACCAATCTGGGTACCAGTCTGAAGTTCAGCACTGCGTATCACCCGCAGACGGATGGACAATCGGAGCGCACTATTCAGATATTGGAGGACATGTTAAGAGCTTGCATGTTAGATCTCAAGGGTTCGTGGGAGGATCATCTGCACCTGGTGGAGTTCTCCTACAACAACAGTTATCAGGCGAGCATTGGCATTGCGCCATTTGCTGCTCTCTACGGGAGGAAATGTCGATCACCACTGAGTTGGGATGACGTCGGTGATAGAGAGCTCTTGGGGCCAGAGATGATTGTGGAAGCAGTTGATGTTGTGCGTGATATCAGGGACAAGCTTCGGATTGCCCAGGACCGTTACAAGCATTGGGCAGATGCTAAACGACGTCCTCTAGAGTTTCAGCCGGGAGATCATGTGTTCCTGAAGATCTCCCCGAATCGAGGGGTGATCCGATTTGGGAAGAGAGGCAAGCTTAGCCCGAGATTTATTGGACCTTTCGATGTGCTAGAGCGAGTTGGAGAGGTAGCTTATCGCTTAGCACTACCACCGTCCTTAGAAGGAGTTCATGACGTTTTTCATGTGTCCCAGCTGCGTCGTTACATCAGCGACCCTTCTCATGTTGTGGACTACTCTGAGATTACAGTTCGACCGGATCTGACGTATGAGCAGCAGCCGGTGTAGATCTTAGACCGACGTCAGAAGGCGCTCAGGAACAAGGTTGTCAATCTCGTGAGAGTGATGTGGCGCCGTGACTCGCCAGGAGAGTCTACCTGGGAGCGAGAAGATGAGATGCGTGAGCGTTATCCTTATTTGTTCCATACTCTTTAGTGGACAAGAATTCCGAGGGCGGAATTTTTCTTAAGGTGGGTAGAATGTAACGGCCAGTATTTTCTAGGCGTATTATTTGTGCGCACCCGTATTTTCGTTTTGACCATCCGGATATTTTCGTACGCGAGTTCGATGTTTGTGCGTCAACGCGAGCGCGTATCCGTTCTTCTTTTTACCGTATCATCATTAACCGATTATCGAGTTTCACTAATTATCCTAACTTAATTATCCCCTAATTACAAAATTGCTAATCACACTTAACTTTCACTAATTACGTCATTTTTTTTAATAATTACACCTTGCTTAATTACTTATTTAACTTAACAATTAATTACACTTTTGCCATTGGATGAAAACATTTTAACCCTAGCTATTAACCCCTAATGAATTCCACCGTTTGGGTGGGTGAGATCCAACATGAAAATTTAATCCCTCCCCACAACCAGCTCCTCTCCCTTCAATTTGTCTCCCCCATCCACTGTTGTATTTCAACAACAGTAAGGAACGTTGCCAACGACCATCTCCCTGCAAACATTTCTCCCCTGCATTTCCCCATCATCTCCTCCATCAACCCAAACCACAGAGCACACACCACCATCGTCTTCCTCGTTTGATACAAACAACCACCATCATCTTCCCCAAAATCAGTATCCCAAATCCTTTACAAATTCAGATCCAAAATCTGAAATCAAACCCAATCAAACCCATTTCGAGTTCAACCTCAAATCAAAATTCAAAACAGAGAAAGAGAGAGGCAAATCTCAGATCTAAGATCAAATTTCAGTCCTTACAAAACCCCAAAATAATCAAATCTCCATCTCCAATCTTCTTCCTCCTTCCTCCTCCTCCCTCACCCAAGGCCGGCCCCCTCCTCCTCCACCCTCAGCTCACGCCTCCCCGTCGCCGGAGCACCGGGACGACGTCGCCGCCGCCGTGAGGCGCCGCTGCCCGCCGTTCAACCGCCCCCGTCGCCCCTGCGCTGCCGGAGAGCCGCCGCCGCCGCCGCCTGGGGAGCGCCGCCTGCCACCGTACGTCGCTCCTCACTCCCTTGCGTGCGTGCGTGGGTGTCTCTGCCCCTTTGCTTACGTGATCTCTTTCCCTTGCTGCAAAACTTGGAATGTTATCAAAAAAAATGAAATGAAAAAAAATAAAAGAAAGAAAGAGTGGAGAAGACAGTGAGACATAGAAAGGAAGAGAGATAGAATAAGGAAATGAGGAGAGAGAGAATTTATAACTTGTTATTGTTATATTTACCTTTAGTCATGATAGAGGTAGGTGGGGCAGGTGTACGATTATTTGAGATGTTAACCATGAACTTATCTTTATAAGTAGTTTGTAATTAGGCCAGTGTTAATGTTAAATGATAATTTGTTAGTCCAACTCGTTAGTTAGATGTTAGTATTAACTTGTTAGGGTATTTGTATGAAATAGGTGTATCATGTTGTTATAACCTAATACGAACACCACCCTAGCCTGTGACCTGAATAAAATCGATCGTACCCAATTCAGGGGGGGTTAACGTAATATTTTACTTGATTCACAAATATCTAATTCATTGATTTGTTTAACTAAAACAGAAAACCGGGCATACCGTAACGAAGTACCCGTCGGGACAAACCCAAAATCACCGAAAACAGGCAAGTATGCAATTTATAGTGAATTTGTGAATTTTAACGCTCTTTAGTTTTCTGCATGCAAAGTTCCATAACTCCGTTTACATGTCGTACTTGTTAAATCTCACACCCAGTACTTCTGTTAAATTGTTGTAAATATTGCTCGATATTCTTGTAACCATGGAAATTATTGCGTAGAGATAAATGGTCATATTATTTAAATTGCTGCATGTCTCAAAATGACTAACAAGAGAGTGACATCGTGAAATCGTGCGCCTCGAAGGCGAAATCGTGACTTTCGTGATGTCATGTGAGTTGACTAGGTTGGTTCGTGTTCCAGCACAAATATTAGGGTGGGGTTAGGGTTGTGCGGCCACTAGGCGTATGACGGGGTACTCTCTTCAAGGGCACCACCCGTATGCGGTGGGTTAGCGCCAAGCACGGTAAGCCCCCGTGTGAAGAACGACCCACTCATCACGTCCTACCGGCGAGAACCCTATTATAGATGTGTGACACTAACTTGAAACTTGCAAAGTGAAATTGTTACCTCAGTGAAAATTGACATGTTTTACTTTACTCGTCAGATTGTTTAGAACTGCATGATAGGATGTTTTTACTTTAAAATCAGCATGCTCAAACTTTTATTGCTATCTCGTTTAAATTATAATTGCCTCTTAAATTCAGTATAAATTTGTATATCTTGCCTTGGGTTCTAATATCTTCTTGCAGACCCTTGCTGACATACATTCATGTTTTTGGATGTATGTCAGATCTCGAGCTTGAGTATCAGGAGGTTCCTTCCGAGACACCTGACTTGGAGAGTCAGGAGTTCGCTGTAGACGCCGAGTTTCTCCCTGCGGAGAACTAGTGGGCTATTCCATTGCTGCTTGCCGTAGTTTGCTTTCCGGCGTTGTGTGTACGTTATTATTGTTGTATTTCGGCCCAGCTGAGGCTTGTTGTCTTCATTTCATGTACGGACGTTTATCATTTCTGGATGTGGCTTGTAATGTATGAATAATTCTGGTTGTTCTGAAAAGCGTGCAAAGGACCTGCCCTTGCGTTTTACCACAGACGCTTCATGAACCTGAGTTTCACCGCTCCGGTTCAAGCGGACCTCAGTAACGCTCTCGCTTCCGTCGTTTTGGGAAGCGGGGCGTTACACCTGGCCGGCCAGACTCTGGCCGAGGCCTGGCCATGGCCGGCCTCCCCCTTGCACGGGGTTGGCCGCACACCCCCACCGGAGGGGTGGCCGTGGTTGTTATTGGCCGTAGCCAACCCCCTCCGCATGGGGAGGGGGGATGCATAGCCTCCATGGCCCATATGGCCATGGCGATCATGCACCAAAGAGGTCTTCTTCTCCGATGAGAATTGTTCCAACCGCCATCTTCTTCTCCGATGAGGCACCCGTTCGTCGAGAAAGTAGTTATTCTTTAATGGCCGTGTGCCAAAATGAAAAATAACACACTTTCAAGGCCGCAAACTTCATGCTCCACATGAAGAGAGTTCACATTCCCTATTGAATGGATACTCAGCATCCCTGAAGAGTGCGAGTTTGGCGAGATGAACGGTCAGTTCTTCCCGTCACGGAGAGTTCCTGCCATATCCATAATGACAGAAGACCCTAACGTGAAAAGAACAACTGCTGTGATTCTCTCCGTCACGATGCGCTCCTACCATATCCATAATGGTAGGAAACTTATTCGTGAAAAATACAACGCCTCGTTCATCGGTTAGACCGGGGCGACGGTTTGACTGGGGCAAACCCGTATGGCTCTGATACCAATGTAGGATCCTGTCAAAACAACGATGTTAGGATCGAATGAAGAGGAGAGACTGACGCTTGCGTACGTGGCACCGTAATCTCTTAACTTCGCCCTCGGATTCACCACAACGGTCAGTACTTCGTCACGGAGGATCGAAGCAGCGTTTCACCGCCTAAATCTCTATTTAGAAGAGGATTTTAATGGAAGGGAGAAGAAGAACACAAGTTGCCTTATGCAAACTTATGGCATGGTAAGATTAGTGTAAATGCCTTACCCTTGGGTCCTATTTATAGGCTTTAGGGGTATTTATTGTAGGAAATAACTAAATATAAGCTTATTAGCCTATATTAGCACATTTACTTATCCTCTTCTTTATTCACTTATCAAGTGCCTTTATGCACTTATAAAGTGACTTTTTCCACTTATCGAGTGGTCCTTTTCACACGAGAAAAGGTTCCCTTCACGCACGCTTTCGTGCACGCGACATCTGAGGTCCATAGGCCATCATGCATCCCCTCATGGGTGTATGTATGTCGTCCATATCCAACACCAACTGCTGAAGAATAAGGAATATCCTTCATTTGTGCTTTCTCAATTTCACTTTTAGGGGACTGATTGAGACTAAACTTGTCTCCTTTAGATACCGAGGTATCACCTGGTTTACAACTTTCCATGCCAAATCTTTGCAGAACCTTTTCAATGTAGGCCTTTTGTGGTAATCCAAGTATACCACGAGAACGATCTCGGTGTATTTGGATTCCTAATACAAAAGATGCATCACCAAGATCTTTCATCTCAAAGTTCTTAGCTAGAAAGTTCTTGGTTTCATGCAATAAGCCTTCATTGTTACTGGCAAGTAAAATGTCATCGACATATAAAACCAGAAAAGCAAATTTACTCCCACAGAATTTATAGTATATACATTCATCAACCAAATTCATCTCGAAGCCAAATGAGATGATAACTTGATGAAACTTAAAATACCATTGTCGAGATGCCTGTTTTGAGTCCATAGATGGATTTCTTAAGTTTGCAAACCATATTCTTTGGGTCTCCCAACACAAAGTTTTCTAGTTGCACCATATAAATTACCTGATCAATGTCCCCGTTAAGAAACGCTGTTTTCACATCCATCTGATACAACTCAAGATTAAAATGAGCCACTACTTCCATTATTATCCTGAATGAGTCTTTCGTGCAAACCGGAGAGAAAGTCTCATTATAATCAATGCCTTCCTTTTGAGTAAAGCCCTTAGCGACAAGACGTGCCTTATATCTTTCCATATTACCTTTTGGATCCTTCTTGGTTTTAAATATCCATTTGCAACCAATGGGCTTCACATCTTTTAGTAATGGGACAAGATCCTAAACATCATTGTCCTTCATTGACTTTATTTCCTCATTCATGGCATCTATCCATTTTGGAGAGTTAGAACCATTTTTGGCTTGATGGAAGTTGATTGGATCGTCTTCCATCACTCCAATAGTAACCTCATGTTCATGGAGATATGCAATGTAGTCACTTGATATTGCACTTCTCCTCTTCCTAGTGGATGTCCTTAATGGCAATGTTTCTTGAGGTGCAAGGTTTTGTTCTTCTTGAACAGGAGGAGCAACAACATTGTCTTGAATGTTTGTGTCTTGTTTTATAACAGGAATGGAATCCTGATCAAAAACAAGATCACATGTGGGAATATCTACATATTCCTCTTCGAAAACAATGTCTCTTCCTAAATCCCCCCAACAAACCAGGTATCCTCAAGAGATCTGGCATTTTCAGTCTCAAAAATATTCTTGTGTGTGTGATCGTAAAATTTGTAACCCTTCGATCTTTCAGCATACCCAATAAAATAGCAACTAATTGTCCATGTGTCTAGTTTCTTATCATTAGGCCTATAAGGCTTTGCCTTAGCTGGAATCCCCATATGTACATATGCTTTAGACTCGGTTTTTTTGCTTGTCGAAAGCTTATATGGTGTTTTATTAGTTGCTTTCGTTGGGACCCTGTTTATGATGTAAGCTGCAGTCTTTAATGCTTCTTCCCAGAGTCTTTCTGGTAAGGAAGAATGACTAATCATACTTCTTACCATGTCTTTAAGCGTTCTATTTCGTCTTTCAGCTACACCATTAATAGTGGGCGAACCCGGTATGGTGTACTGTGGGACAATACCGTATTCTTCTAGGAATTTAGCAAATGGTCCTTGACGTTGTTCACCTGAACCATCATATCTACCGTAGTATTCACCACTACGGTCAGATTTGACAGTTTTAATCCTTTTGCCTAGTTGGAGTTCAACTTCAGCCTTAAAATTTTTGAACGTGTTTAAGGACTGAGACTTTTCATGTATGAGATAAATGTAGCCATATCTTGAATATTCGTCAATGAACGTTATAAAATATTGCTAATCATTCCAAGCAACCGAAGGGAATGGTCTGCAAATATCCGTATGTATAAGTTCTAAGATGCCATTTGACCTTTTGGCTTCAATCAGTTTGTTTTCCCTTTATACAATTAATACAGACATCAAAATCTAAAAAATCTAAAGGGCCGAGAATATCGTTAGACACAAGTCTCTCAATTCTCCTTTTGGATATGTGACACAATCTCTTGTGCCATAACGAACTTGAATTTTCATCAGTTAATTTTCTCTTTAAAACCTGTGTACCCACATGCAAGGATTCATTTACTGTAGCAATTGTATCAAACATATACAGATTATTAAAACCAGATAAATAACCAGAACCAATTAACTTGGAATTAAGAGACGAGCTGAATTTTCCATTCGCAAAAGAACAACAATAACCAGATTTGTCTAATGCAAAAATGGAAATTAAGTTTCGTCGAAACGACGGTACAATAAAAGTCTCAAATAATTTCAAACAGTTTCCAGTTTTTAACGATAATCTGAAATCCTCAATTGAAGCAACCTTAGCCTTCTTGTCGTCGCCCACAAAGATGAATCTTTCAGCATCATTTGACTTTCGGTATTTCAGGCAGCCCTGCATAGACACATTGATGTTAGTAGTTGCACCAGAGTCTAACCACAATGTGTCTATAGGTACAGAAGTTAAATTAACTTCTGAACAAACCAAATTAAGAAGAGTACCTTTCTTAGCATGACAGGTGTGATAATTAGTGCACTCCTTCTTCACATGCACCTCAACTCCACAAAAGAAACAACTATGTTTCTTAACCGTCTTAACAGGCTTCTTTTGTTGTTTCTTAGGTGGGGCTATAATTGCAGCTTCTTTACCCTTTTTTCCTTTTGTTGTCCTTAAGAGTAAAAGCAATATTGGCACTTTCAGTCTTGTCTTGCTTCAGTCTATCCTCTTCTTGAACACAGTGCGAGATGAGCTAATTCAGAGACCAAATCTCTTTCTGACAGTTATAGCTCACCTTGAACTGGTTGAACTGAGTAGAAAGGGATATAAGAACCAAATGCACAAGCAGATCCTCTGAGAGGCTTAAGTGCTTTCAACCTTGAAGTAATGTGGGACGGTTCCAAAATGTATTCCCTTATATTGCCTTTCTCCTTATACTTCATTGAGATAAGACTTGTCAGAAGCGTACCAATTTCTGCCTTTTCGTTTCTGACAAATCTTTTCTCAATATCTGCAAGGAAACCTTTAGTTGTGGTGATCGAATTAGACATAGAGCCCCGAAAGGCTTCTGGGATGGCTCTCTTCATGATCATGACATACATGCGATTATACTTTTCCCACTTCTCATACTCCCTCTTTTTTCTCAGAGGTACTCTTTTCCGTAGTAAGTTGGGGGGGGGGGGCAGTCTATTCTAATCGCAAGTTCCAAATCTAGTATCCCAAGAATTATGAGTAAGTTCTCTTTCCAGAATTTAAAATTAGAGCCATTTAGCACCGGAATTAAGTTCAAACTAGCAGTTATATTTGCCGGAGTAGCAGCTGAAAAATAGGACAATAAACATAGACAAACATGCTAACATAAATATTAATTTTGAAGCAATATTATAAATTCAAAATTGCATGTTCCCATATCAAGATATCCCGCACTAGCTTAACATTTATCTTTGGATAATCTATTAACTAGTAAATGATATCTTGTCGCAACAATCAAACAAAGACAATAATTAACATGCCAAAAATAAATCTTCCTTTGGGCCGAATTAAATTTGCATGCACAATTCTCAACAATCATCACTTATTTATTGCCACAGGTGCGCATAAATTGATATGAAAAAGTAATCTTCATTTGGGCCGATTTAGCATTCATATAAAATTATGCACATAAAATTCCTTTTATATTTATGAAACGAATTAATGCAAAACAACAGAGCCCACTTTGACGAGATGATGATTACACCATGTCATTTCAAAAAATATATATATAGCAAAATTTGAATTTATTTCAGCACAATTAATACTAATTTATGCTTGAGGAGAAATATATAAAAAAAACTTTTATTTACTCCTTCAATCCGATTTAAAATTCATTTCAGGCAACCAATCATATAACGTATGTATTTAACCGTTTACATTCCGAAATAACAATAATTTTACAGTAGAGCCCACTTTGGTGGGGTTTCGTATTAATTAGAATCATTTCGAAACGTATAAATGAAGTATGCCTAAAAGAATTTAAATGGAACAAATAAAATTTAATACACAAATAAAACGTATGAGGAAACATATACAAGATGGCCGTGTATATGGTCGTTTATTTCCTCTTATTATTAATGCATTAATATAACCAAACATGGCTTAAAATAGAATTTAATTAGCCCTAAAATAGGGTTTAGAATGACCAAATAATTCAAAATAAGCCCAAAATTGTGCAATAGCCAAAACAGGCCCAAAATTAAAGCACATATACTGAATTAAAAAAATTTTGAAAAAAAAACTGGTTGGGCCTTTATTCTGGCCCAAAGTCTGCTTGGGTTGGAAACCCTAGCAGGCTGGCCATCCTAGGGGTGGCCTCCGCCGCCCCCTTCCCTCACATCCAACGTCGCCAAGGATCCGGCGTCGTCGTCTTCCGACAGGGGGGCGGTAGAGCACCGCCCCCTTTCTTTCTTAAAGCAGGCGCGAGGGCGCCTGCTTTTCCCAGCGAAGGGGGCGGTGGAGCCGCCCCCTTTTTGCTCTGATATGCTTCCGCCGCCCCCTTTTTTTTGCTCTGATCTGCCAACAAGGGGGACCCCCCTTCTCCGATCGCTGACCGGGGGCGACAGGGCACCGCCCCCTCGGGGTCATCCGACAGAGGGGAGCAGCACCCTGCCGCCCCCTCCGAAAGCCGGTGCCGCCCCCTCTGAGTCTTGCGGTAGGCCCCGACTGGGGGGGCTGCTCTTCCGGCGGAGGGGGCGGCATGGCGCCGTCCCCTCCGAAACCCAGCTGGGGGAGGCGAGTGACACACCCTCTTACCCTGCAGCAGGCGTCGGAGGTGCCTGCTTGTCCGACAGGGGCGGCCAGGTCGCCCCTTCTCTCCGTGTCGGCACCGGCAGGGCCAGCGTCGATCTATTCTGCTGCCCACTCTTAATCTGTGTCGGACGGCGGCCAGCAGACTGCCTCCGATCTAGGGTTAGAATTTTTTTAACAGGAAAAATCAATCAAAAAACCCATAAAAATACAGATCTAATTATAAACAGATTAAAAATCTTATTTTTATCAGATCTACACATAGAGCAGACAAAATAATAAGATCCAAGCACGCAGGCTCCGATACCACTTAATAGAACTAGAGATCTAGATGTGTATACAACCCTAATAAAACAGATCTAGATGTAGGCATGATGAACCTTAAACCTTTACCTTCTCTGATAGGAATCATACCTGAATTCAGAAAGATTATGATCTGGATGACGCTGCGGAAAGATCTTCCAGATCCACACGAATCAACCGTTGGAGAATTCCTTTGCCCTTCTCACGGTTTCTCTTCTAGCGACGGGACGTAGAAAAGATGGCTCCCTTGTTTGTGTGTTCCGTGGATCATGACTGCATATAAATAGGCTAGCCTCCTTAGCCCTAGGGTTTCCAATTCGGCCCATCAACGAATTGAAGCTCAATTGTCTCTACACACAAAGGCCCACAACCTACTTGACTCATTTAAGCCCAATTAACCAATTAAATGAGATCACATATTTAACGGGCTTTAATATGACAGTGTAACATTATATAATTATATTCGTACATTAGCCCAACGTTGGATTAAGATCCAACTGAATTGGATAAGTTCCAACGGAACTTTCGAACTTTTTACGTTGAACCCGTGCTCTATTTATAGGGAATAACTTCCTTGTTAATCGAGCCAAGCTCTTGATAAAACTATGTCCTAATATATGTTCTTCCAAATTTCATGTTCCTGAACAGAAACCCACTCCAGAGCATTCTAAATCGATGCACATTCATGGAATCAAGGCACAAGGGTACTCTATATTTCATTCTCTTCAAGGTTCTCTCAAGGTGGATTGGGAGAAGTATATAATTTGGTAACGTACGATAGGTTGTTAAGATTGTTAGAAAAGTTTGATCTTTCGGTTTGCAAGAAGATTAGTCAAAAAAAAATTCAAGGTGGAAGGCTCAAGGATTGGAATATGTTGCAGCGTCCTCCCGAGTGCATTCTGAAGGCGCTGGCGGAGGATTTGCTGGATGTGGAAGTTGAGAGAGGAATAGGTTAATGTAAGCTGGAGGTTTGAAATTTTTATTTTCATTTTAATCCAAAAAAAAAAAAGGATTGGAATATGTTTAGAGTACCGAAACATGATAAAATCCATGTGTTTGTGATTGATTTCTCTGGTCTGGTTACTCTATATATTCCTCTATTTCTATCGTCATCTATTTAATTCCGCAAAGTTTGTAAAAAATTACTAACATAACACTTAGAATTTCTAATTAAAAACTATTCATGTACCTCTAGTGTGTCCTTTGACCAATGGATATCCCACATGGGGGTTCTCTCCTTCTTGTGACGCTCAAGTTAGATCTTAGCTTAGGGCCTGTTCTTTTGCCGAGAATAGGGGAGGGAATGGGAATAGAGACACTATTCCAAGTTTGTATTCCAAGCGGTTGTTCTTTTGGGCGTGGAAAAGAATCCTACGTGACTACTCCAATTTGATAATGATGAGCACTTTTGTATTCCAAGCTTTTTGCTTGGAATACAATGGAATTCTTGGGAATGGTGGGCCCCACTCTCTCATCTCTCTCTATCTCTCCCCTCCAACTCATCCCATTTCCACTTTTTCATTCCAACTCTCCAATCCCAAAAGAACACAAGAATATAATGTGGACCCCACTTTCTATTCTAAACCACACTTTCCATACTCTATTCCACCCAAAAGAACACCAAACTCCATTTTCTCTCTCTTTGGAATACAAACTTTCCCACATTCCATTTTTCCTATTCCAGCAAAAGAACATGCCCTTAGTGAAATAAATCAAAGCGAAAGAAGTGAGTTATTTTCTTGTATGATGGGCACAGAGAAAACAAAACATACCTCTGAGGATCATATTGTAAACCGACTAAAAAGAAAACCACAATTTGAGGATATCACTAAGGTTTCATGATCACATTTTCAGGTAGGACGAACCACAAGATTAAATGTTATAATAGAAAATGATATCTAATTCATTAAGAAAAGTATTTTTTTTAATGAATTGTTGAGTTCACAGATAAACTGACATGTCATTAAAAACTGTTTTGTGCTAGAGAAAAATAGCAAGGAAAAATAGAAGAGAAAAGAAGAAGAAGATTAAAGGAAGAAAAAGACAGCAAGAAAAGGGATGAAAGGGGCAAACAAAAAGTCAGTGGGCAGATTAAATGTCTGCGGCCATCCAATTATTGTAAATAAAAAAAGGCCCACCAAAGATCACGCTTGTTTCTTGTTGAGATTTCAAAATCCCCGTCTCTTTTTCAATCCAAATCAACCCATTACTGCCAGTGCAACTACTTGGCCGCAGTATCATCCCTTTTTGTAATCTTAATTTTCCCACAAATTCACATCCCACACGCAACCTTTTTTCTTCCCTGCCCCTTGTCTCTCATTCTCCATCTTTTGAATTTTGCTTGTGACACGATGTGCGTGCGTCGCCTGCCACGTGGCAAGGGACCGAGGAGGGTGGAGATGAGGTACCCGTGTAACCTGGGCCGTTGGTTTCTCTTGTGTCGCGTGAGTGGGCCAGGTCCGAGATGGCGTGTGTCGGCGGCTAAAACAATGGGCTTTTTGTTAGGAGACACAAAAGTGCATGGGCATCATGTGAAGGGGTGGCGCAGGTCCAAGGCATCTTTGCCGGCTTTTCTCGGTTGGCTTGGGGAGGGAACATGTGTCGTCAAATTTGGCAAGAAATTTCAGGGTGGGGCAGAATTTTGCCAATGCAACGACAATTCTACTGTATTGGGCTATGCAGCCCAGAACTTATATCCTAACACCATACGAATGTGCATGATACGAACCTCCTAGGATGGGCCAAACCCCCCTAGGCCAAAACCCAATGGTACAGGCCCGTGTCGAAAGCCCACGGCCCTAGGGAGAACGGACCGAGCGATGAGGCTCCCACAAAGACCCACAGCTGGGCCGGCCTCGGACTGGAGCGGGCGCAACCGCTGACCCACGCCGGCAGGAGTTAACTGCTCCCCTTAAACCACACCCCCTTAATCACCATTAAGGGGCCCCATTACGTTCACCTTCATGACCCATGAAGGCGCCATTAATAGGCGGATGATAAGGGCGAGATAGGAGGAGGTGGAGGAGACGTGGCTGGAAGGAGGCTCATATAAAGAGACTCGAGGTACACCGTACAAGGGGATCACTTCCTTGATATCCAAAACACTGAGGTATTCCTCTCATACGACCTTGTATTCCACCTAATATTCCTCCTCCACAGCTCGGCCCGAGGACTCACGTATCGGCCTCCCTGTGAGCCATACCGATCCCACCGAGCACCCATCAGATCCGTTCTGACTTAGGCATCGGAGGGGACTTGGTCGGAACCAATGTCCGACCCCCCCCCCCCCCGACGAGCTTTCTCGTCTATTCAGGTCAAGCAGATCCAGCCGCGCCGAGTCTGCCCTTCAGCGCCCAGCTAGACAGCAGCCGAACGCGCTCGCTCCCGAGTCTGTTCGTCAACACCCCATAGGAGGTCGTCGCCCTGCCGTGGATTCCCTTCAGCACGCCGACGCATAGACCTGCACGATCTTCACCAAAGCCGAATGAGCCGAGTCCGGCTCCTGAAGGCCGCACGCGATCCTCACGAGCGTGTTGACCTCCCGCCCCCAGTCAACCATTCCGTGGTGAGAAAACACCCTGAAACATCTGGCGCCGTTTGTGGAAACTTTCAAGCACCCACGTCAAACAACCGCATCGTTAAAATGGAACCAACTTGCAATGAAACAGGATGCATGCCCCCATCCATGAGGAGGGCGACTACGTCCCGCCTGAAAACAGGCACAGCCACACCACCGAGGGCACCAACGACTCGCGCTCGGTGACTCAGGAGCAGTCCCGTCTCTTTGCCCAAGAGATGAACGCCCACTTCCGAACACTGGCCGTGGCGATTCAACAGCTCTTCGGCAACCTACGCCTCCCGGAAGGGGGCTCAGCAGCCATCCCCGACCGACAGAAGCTCCGCCATCCGATGCGCTCGGCCGTGGTCACCGACCACGGTAGCGAGGACGCCCATCCGAAGCGACAGTTCACCATATCGAACTTCATACTGGTGCAATCCCTCACCCCCACCTCACTACAGGGTGAGGCAGACGGAAGGCTCGAGTGGACCAGAGAAGAGTCAACCACGGCCTCGTCCCGGCGACCACTCTCTGTGCACCGATGGTCACCCATCCGTCGAACCGTCGAGGATCGGCGGGGTCAGAGCAGGAGCCCTCTCCAGGAAGATCGCCGCGAGAGGAGAAGCGATCGGTGACCAACGCCTATCCCCAGTCGGGATGGGCGTCGAGCGGATTCTCCCCGAACCCCGGTCAGCCCGTCGGGGCAACCTGGCCCTCGCATCGAAGCACTGGCAAGCCACTAAGGCCCCAGGGATGACCTCTGCCCGTTAGCGAGGAGCATTATTGACGTACGGGTACCATCCAGGTTCAAGGTACCGACCTTAGAGAAATACGATGGCACGGGGGACTCGGAAGATCATGTGATGGACTACGAAGGGGTCATGACATTCCAGGGGGCCGACAATGCCCTGCTCTCCCGTGGTTTCGACTCCACTCTCCGGAAGTCCGCCAGGAGTTGGTACCACAGCCTCCCCAACCGCTCCATCAGCAACTTTCAGGACCTCTTCCAGAAATTCTGTAAGCAATTTATGGCCGGCCGACAAATAAAGCCGGACTCGGAGCTTCTATTCAATGTGAGATAGAGGCCGGGCGAATCCCTAAGGAGCTACATGCGACGCTTCAACACCAAAAGGCTGAATGTGGAGAGCTGCCCCGAGATGGTCGTGAAGATGGCCTTGAAGAAAGGGCTCCGATACAGGGGTCTAAAAAAGTCGCTGCACAACAAACCCGCGAGGGACCTCGCTGAGGTAATAGCCCGAGCGGAGCGTTACATGCTGACGGAAGAGGCGTTAGCAGCAGAGGAAGGAGGTCTCTCCACAGGAGCCAAGCGGGGCTCCAAACTGGACGAAAGCGAGCACCACGAGCCGGAAGACCATAAGCGGGAGAAGAAGGCAAGGGGAAAGCAGCTCATGGAGGAAGCACGACACCCCAGACTGAACGCTACTCAGGACGCCGTCCTAACATAGGCTCAGAAAGAAAGAGGGCCACATCGACAAACCGCCCCCCAAGATGAAGGGTGGCATAAGGGACGAGGAGAAGTATTGTAGGTACCACAAAGACAATGGCCACGACATCGACGAATGTTGGCACCTGAAGAAAGACATAAACAAGATGATCAGTCGCGGTCACCTGAAGAACTTTGTTGACGACCCAAAGGCAACGCCCGGAGAGGGGACGTCCAAACCGATGGACACGGGAAAAAAATGTGACCGTCTTATCCAGTGAGAAGGCGGAACAATCAGCCACAGCTCCTCCCCTCTAGGCGAGACTAGCTCGCCATTATCGTCCATGCTTTTTTTCCTTTCAAATGTATTTCCGGTTCAGAGAATGAAATGCGAAGTTCGCACTGAAGCAGTCATGTTTCTTCCCGCTCTGCTGCATCAGACCTCACGATCGACCATAAGGCTGGGGGCAACTCCCCCAGCAGGCCGATCACGACGATCGTCCGTAAGGCTGGGGGTAACTCTCCCAGTAGGCCGATCGCTCCGGTCAACCGTAAGGCTGGGGGCAACTCCCCCAGCAGGCCGATCACAACGATCGACCATAAGGCTGAGGGCAACTCCCCCAGCAGGCCAGTCCATCGATTTACCGTAAGCCTGGGGGTAGCTCCCACAGCTAGGAGACCGATCCGACCGACCGTAAGGCCGAGGCAACTCCCCCAACAGGCCAGTCCATCGACCATAAGCCTGGGGGTAGCCCCCCAGCTAGCCGACCGACCCGATCGACCATAAGGCTGGGGTAACTCCCCCAGCAGGTCGATCACCTGATCCACCGTAAGGCTGGAGACAAGTCCCTCAGCAGGACGATCACCCATTCGACCTTAAAACCGATGGCAACCCTTCGGCAGGGCGAACATCCAGTCAACTAAAAATCTAGGGACACTTCTGTAATGGCCCAGAGTGGCATTTACGCATGGCCTATATTTTTGGGGTGAAAGTAGAGTGTATATCTGTGTACTATGTATTGTGTATATGCTTGTATACAAATGAGTACATATTGGCGTGTACTTTATATGGTTGGTTGTGCATGTAGAGTGTGTAGTGAACTATGAAGTGCTATAGTAATATTGTATGATTGTCTGGAGCAGTACTAGTAATTAGACTTACTATTAGTATTACTACTTGATGCTAATGGTATATTCTTATTGGGTGCTTGCATGGTTGTCCATAGATGCGTGTTGAATACTTATGTATTAGTAATATAATGTGTTTAGTAATGTGTGTGTAGTATGCATGTATGAATGGTGAGGTGATACATGGGTATGTGATGCATGATGCGGTTGTATGATGGTATGTGGGTGAATGGGTCTGTAGGATTGGTGTAGAGAGCCTAGTGTGAGAAGGGGTTAAGGTTAGTGGCATTCGTGTAATTAACAAGGGAGTGTGAGAAGTAATGGCCTACTTGTAGTTAAGGGTGGGTATGTATAGGAAAAGGTGACATGTGGAAGGAATGACATACTTGTAATTAGGGAAGTAAGTTGGATGGCAATGGTGAGGAATATGAGTAATGGAAAATTTGTAAATAAGAGGATTCTTGGAAGAAATATCTTTGATTCCTTGATTCTTCTATGTTCCACACTCTTCTCTTCTCTTTCCTTTTCTTTCTTTTATTTTGAGAAATGGCAAACTTGTAAATATGACTTCTTGACTCTTCTACTTAGTTCTTGGCTCTCCTACTCCTTTTCCCGAATTCTCCTCGGTTCTAACCTCTTCTAAAAATATATATATCTCTCTCCACAAAACCAGGCCGAATTCATCCCTTCCCCTTACTCTCGCTTAGACTTTAGGGAGGCTGAGCACCCATAGGGCTATGTCACCCTCACTCTGCACACCCCCGTAGCATCGTTGTCGTCGTTTGGGTGATGTTGCTCATTCTAGGAGCTTGTGGAGGAGAAGAGGAAGAAGGAGAAGGGCTTGAAGAAGGAGGAGCCTTAGGGATTTGTGCTACCCTATTATCTCTCATCACCCCTAAGGTAGGATTCCATCTCCAACTAGTATTAGAGTTACATGCTTAGTTTCATGGTTGTTGTTGTTGTCGGCGTTGTTGTTCTTGTGGTTTTACCTTTTCTTAAGTTAATCTTGCGTGTTGTATGGTTGTGTTCGTTGAGCAATTCTAAGTTTTGTATGGTTTTGTGCGTTGAGCAATTCTAAGTTGTGTATGGTTTTGTGCGTTGAGCAATTCTGAGTTTTGTAAGGTTTTGTGTATTGAGCAAATCTGAGTTTTGTTTGGTTGTGCGCAGTAAGTAATTCTGAGTTTTATCAAGAATTAAATTCTGAAAAAATTATATTCGTGTAGCCCTTGAAATTCTACCCCAAAATCATATATAATATGTCATATGTTCAGTACAGTAATTAGGAGTAAAAATTCTATCTTTACACCTTGTCGGAATTTCATCTAGACTGGACACAGTTTGGCAAAATGTAGATCAGTCCCTGCACACTCCATAGAAATTGATGATCTTAGTCTCGTTGGAAAGATAACAACTTTTTCTATAACTTTTCCCGAGTGCACATTTTTGAGATTCTAACTGTAACATGTCCGAAATTAGCAATATTCACAGCTCTTAGAATCTTTCTGAAAAACAGATTTGACGGGCTTCACCAAATAATTCACCATAAATCACACATCGGGAATTCCCTCTTGAAATTTTAGCTGTGACTCCACAACAAATATATCTGCAACTCTTAAGAGAAGAAAAATTGATGTTTAATACAAATACTTGGAGCATTATGCCTCTGTTTGGGACTGTCCTGTTATTTTCAGAACTAGGTTGCATGAATGTGTTGTTTTGTGTTCAATTATGGAATTCCATGTTTGTGGCTTTATTATATGATTATTACATGATTCATCAGTTATTTATTTTGCCACCTCATGTGTCATAAAGTTGTCAATTTTCATTTATGTTCAATGTCTTGGTGACTTAATTGTTGGTAAAAATGTTGGCCTTCAAGAGGTGTTGATGTGGGGAAAAGAAAGCAAGTTTAGCTATGTTCATATTAGGGATACAGAAGCGGAGTGCACGGGCATGGACAAAGTTGCCACGGTAGGAGGCGGGTGAAGTCGTCGTGGGCAACCTCTTGATACCATTAGGTGGCTCTACGTGATAACGGAGTAGGTGAACGATACACTTGCACGCCAGCTCATTCATGTGATCCCATTGCATTGCATTGCATATCATAGCAATTGCTTTGTGTTTCATATGCATCATGGTATCATTGAGCATTATGTGTGACGTGTGGTTATAGATGTGAATGTTGCCTTGTATGTATGATTGTTGCCATGAATGCGTAAATTGCTTGAGATGGGTGCATATTGGAAAGGTGAGGTGGTTTGTTTTCATTTGTGAAGCTTAAGTAAGTGGAAGTGAGACGGATACCATGTTTGTTATCAGTTTCCTTGGTTTACTATTAACATTTAGTTGTTCATTATAAATGTTGTACTTGTTCATTGTCACTTCTTCTACATTATGCTAGTATGTACACCTTGCATGTTGCACGCACACGCTCCCACATGTTCATACTATAGTTGTTACTTCCTTTACTGTAGTAGATGTTTATGCCATGTCATACACTCTGCCTGCTCACGTGCACATTTCCACACTTCATGTAAGGGCTAGTTGGGGTATGGTATTCCTACTGGGTCACGCTTTGACGTGCCCCACCGTTGACTTTTCAGGTTCAGGTGTTGGAGTTGGTTGGTAATTATGAGGTGCAGCAGTGGACTTATGTGGATGAGTTAGGTTGGGATGGCGAGGGGAGAGGAGAGAGTGTTTGTACTTTTGGGGTTTTGTTTGGGTAGTGACGAGATGTTCTGTTGAGTATTGGACTTCTCCCTACTTAGTGTTAATGATGAGCAAACATAAATACTTGTGACTACTCCCCTATTTAGCAATTAATCCATTGCCTAAGCTTATTATGAATATCAACTAGCAATGGATGGCTCACAAACGTCATTGAAGGCAAATGAAATGAATTGGATGATCGTAGATTGATGATTGAAGCTCCGTAAAGACTTCAAGCTCATACGATGGAAAGAAGAGATTATTCGTCAATGTAATTTTTCTTTTATCGCTTCTCGTATGTCGCTTAGAAGTAGAACTTTGATGGAGCACTCACACACATCTACATTCTGTCATAGGACATCATTAGAACTTTGTCCTTTGATCCCAATTCAATTCTCTTTTATTTGGGCTAGGATTGTTTATAACAGCCGACTGCTTAACAGTTTACAGTCGCATGTCTCAAAAACAGTCGACTGTATTTTGTTCTACAGTCGCCTGTTATGCACAGACTATTACAATGTAGTTTTGGGCCTTCTTTGATTATTTCGCACAGGCTACTGTTGAATGATTCACAGGCGCCTGTCATAGTGACAGTCGACTGTGTATTGTAAATCAGTCGCCTGTCTCTCCTTGCCCAAACTCTGTTTGATCTGAATTCTACGGCCAGTCGACTTATGCTGTATATACAGTCGACTGTCTATTAGATCAGTCGACTGTCTATGCTGCAACAGTCACCTGTCTGTAAATCATTTCTTTGACTCAGCTCTCTGGAAATTTCTCTTACTTTTGACAGTCGTCTGTAAGGTTTTACAGTCGCATGTTCTGATTAACAGTCGACTGTATTACTTGAATCAGTCGTCTGTCCTGTATCTTGTGAGATTTCCAGTATTTATCTAAACTTACTCTTCTCTCGGCCAGTCGCCTGTCGAAGAAATTACATTCGCATGTTGGTTTAACAGACGACTGTCTTTGCTTCATCAGTCGACTGTCCACGTGGTAAGTTACCGTTATGAATTCTCATCTACCCTTGCTGACTGTGCAACAGTCGACCGTGGATTGTTCAACAGTCGACTGTCGCGAGTTCAGATTATATCCGTTGAGATTTTTCTCACGGATTCCGATTGGGTTTTTGCCTAAACTGTTTTGTGGATTTGAGAAAGCTATAAATAGAGCTTCTACTGTTCCATTGGAAGGTTACTCATTCATTGCAAAAATCCTTCAAGCTTTCATTTCCAACGATCAAAGCTCTCAAATCCAAAGCCCTAAGTATTTCCAAATCTTGTTCTCTTGCTCTCCAACCTAGAACCAAAGATTGATCTTCTAGGCAATTGGTACAGTCAAGAGAAAGGGCTTTCTCCTCTCTTCCAAGAGAGTTCTTCAACATACATCACACTTCTCCTTCAAGTTCTACTTCAAGGCATAGGTGATTGTAAGTGTTGCTTTCATATTTCATAACTTTCGTTATTTGAATTGTGCTCTCGGTTGTGAGAGTGGTTTTGCTTACTCCCTGGTTGTGGGAGTCAAGGACATCGATTGTATTCGATTGCACTTGTAGGGTTGCTACAAGTGGGATATAAGGAAACCTCAAGTTTGGGTTCTAACTTGAGTATCCGGTGGTATCCGGGTGGTAGGGACATAGGATTACCGGGAATAAGTCGGGAGTTGACTTGGGTAATCCGAACCCTTGAAACATCTCTGCATTTGCGTGTGTTTCTCTTTGGATCGTTTTTCTATTCCGCACTATTTTTTGGATTGCATTTTATTTGGCCTAAATTCCTTTTAAATTTGCATAAACACTATTCAACCCCCTTCTAGTGTTTTTCCCATAGACATGGTCCTTACACTTGGTATCAGAGCGCAAGGTTTCATCTATGGCATCCAACAACAACAACGTTCCTCCGCCGCCTTCGTACAATAATCACGACCGTGATGGAGCGTCCACTCTTTTCGAAGGTCAATCTACTGTACGTCCTCCACGTTTCAATGGTACTAATTTTGGCTATTGGAAGTGTAGGAAGGAGACATTCCTTAGGAGTGCTTCTCTTTGGAGAACTCTCCACAAGGAGTACGTCGAGCCCGCCGAAGAGGATTTCGAGAAATGGACGACTTCCGAGAAGTCCGCCGAAGTCAACAACGCTAAAGCAATGAACGCTCTTCATTGTGCATTGGACCCGAATGAGTTCAACAAGATATGCACATGTAAGAGTGCATATCAAATTTGGAACCATCTCATCATTACCCACGAGGGAACGAATAAGGTAAAGCTTTCAAAGTTATATGTTGCCATGCAAAACTTCGACTTGTTTCATATGCAGGAAAATGAGAGCATTGCGTCGATGTACAGACTCTTTACCGACATCACAAATGAATTGGAAGCCCTTGGCCAAATCTACACCGAACCTGAAAAGGTAAGGAAGATCATCATGGGGATGACCTCCAAATGGGAAAGAAGAGCAATCGCCATCGAGGAGGTCAATGACTTGAAGAACTACACCGTGGTGAATCTCATCGGGACTCTTATCTCTTACGAAGTAAGACGGGATAACCGATTGAAGATTCGAGCCATGATGAATCCCTCGGAGGCCAAGAAGAAAGCTTTGGCATTCAACGCCAATTCATCATCCTCCGAAAGTGATGAATCCGAGAACGAGATGGATTTGGGTGAAATGGCCCAAATGACGAAGAAGTTCCAACGCTTCTTCCGTAAAGGTAAATTTTCCACCAACAAACGTTTTGAGTCTACTAATGCTACTTCCTCTCTTTGTTATAAGTGTAATAAGCCAGGGCACATCAAGAGGGATTGCCCAATGCTAAACAACAAAGAAAAGTGGAAAGCACCAAAGTACCACAAGTCCGACAAGAACAAGAGAGACAAGAAGAAAGGACTCGTAGGTACCTTTGATGACTCAAGTGATGACTCATCAAGCAATTCCGATGATGAGAAGGGTGAGAGCGCCCACATGTGTTTCATGGCACTTGAAGATCCACTCTCGGATGAGAGTGATTCCGACATGGATGACACCGAGGTAACAATGGATGAACTTCGTATAGCTAATGAAGAACTATTTGCTAAATACCAATCTTTAATGCTTAGATACACTAGCTTAAAGAAATCAAATGTTAGCAAGTCATCCATTCCATGCATTATCAACAATGACACCATTGTTGATACTTTAACTCTTGAGAAAGCAAACTTAGCTTCTCAAAATGTCACATTGAGAGATGAGGTGAACTCCCTCAAATCTCAACTAGATCAAACACATCACATGGATAATAGTGATCTAGTTACACGTCACACACAATTGGGTTTATAGAATGATTCTCTTAAAACCCAAGTGCACGAGCTCAAAGCACGGGTGTCCACCTTGGATACCAAAATTTCTTCTTTAAAGGAGAAATATGAGCTCATGTCCTCCCGTATTTTGAGATTCAATAAGGGAAAAGGACAATTGGATGATTTGCTTGCAAACCAATTTCCGGCCACACATTGTGTTGGCCTTGGATTTGTAAAAGCAAATGCATCTAATGCTCGCACCTCATATAGTGGTGTCACTATAGATTTTGTGAGGCCTTCCTCCGGTGCATCCACAAGTGGTGTCAAAGACACTATAGGTAGCAATCCTACCAAGAATGTCACCACATCATCTTCTCTTCCTTTTGGCAAGAAACCCACTAAGTGTGGAAACAAAAAACAAGGCCATGCTTATATGTACACTAACACTCATCCACGTAGGAAACATCCTACTTCACAAGAGGATAATCATGACACATTTTATGCTCCGCACTCACGGACACGTACACAACCACACATGAGAAATACTCATGTACGTGCTCCTATACACCCGTATGCACATGCGCATCATTCCTTCATGTATGCTCATCCTCCACATGTCATGCATGATCAATATGCTTCACATAATATGCATGTTCCCCAGCATACATATCATTCTAGAATGTACAATGCATATCCTCCACCACATCTCTATGCTAGAAATCATGTTCCTAAGAAGCATGTACCACATAGAAATCCAACACATATGCATGCAACTAGGAATAGGACTCCCAAGATGTACATTATTTGGGGTCCTAAGAACACTAGTCTAAATGTTAGGAATGCTTATGTTGATTCCTACTTTCATGATGTGATTAGAAATAGTAACTATGTTGGGAAGCGGAAGTTCACTTGGACTTAGCTTCCAAAGGGCTAATCCCCTTGGACCCAACAAACATTGGGTACCATAAGCTTATGGTATATTATATAGATACCCAAGAGAAAGAAGAAGAGCAATAAATGTCTTATTAGCTCTAAAGGGAAAGGATGGATTCTTGATAGCGGTTGCTCCAAACACATGACGGGAGATCCCTCATTGCTCTTCGAAGTGATTAGCATCAAGGATGGTGCAACGGTCACTTTTGGAGGAAATCAAAAGGGAACCATCATTGGAGTAGGTATCGTTGGTAATCCTTCCAAACCTTTAATTACTAATGTTTATCTTGTTAGTGGTTTATGTCACAATCTCATTTCCATTAGTCAACTTTGTGACAAAGGTTACAAGGTTAACTTTGGAGAAGGATTGTGTACTATTGTTGATTGTGATTCAAATGTTTTATTTTCCGGTATTAGGCGTAAAAATATTTATTATTTGAGCTTGCCTAAAACCGTAGAACATTGCTTAGTTGCTAACACAAGTGAATAACTATTATGGCATCGCTGTTTTGGTCATGTTCACTTCAAGCACTTATTTAAGTTAACTAAGCATGATCTTGTCAAAGGTTTTCCTAAGATTGTTTTTAATAAGAAAAACTTTTGTGATTCATGTCAAAGAGGTAAACTAAATAAATCTTTATTTAAGCTTAAAGAAGGGATTACTTCTAAGAGGCCCCTAGAACTTCTTCATCTAGATTTATTTGGGCCAACTAGAACCGCTTCTTTAGGTAATGCTCATTATGGACTAGTTGTCGTTGACGACTTTTCTAGATTTACTTGGGTTTCATTCTTAACTAATAAGAATGAAGCTCATGAAGAGTTTACCAAATTTGCAAAGAAGATTCAGAATCTTTTAGGATCCACCATTATCACTATTCGTAGTGATCATGGAGGAGAATTTGAGAATGAGTCTTTTACTAAGTTTTGTGATGACTCCGGGATAACTCATAACTTTTCCTTTCCTCGTGCTCCACCAAAAAATGGTGTTATAGAAAGAAAGAATAGGACTCTTATTGAGTGTGCTCGCACTATGCTCCATGATAGTCATTTAGGACTACAATTTTGGACAGAAGCGGTGCACACGACATGTTATGTGCTCAATAGGATCCTAGTGAGACCCCGAACAAACAAAACTTGTTTTGAGTTGTTTTATAATAAAAAGCCTCAAGTGAAATATTTTCGTGTTTTTGGTTCGAATTGTTTTATAAAGAACACCTTTGGTAATTTAGACAAATTCGAGCCAAGATCCGATGAAGGAATTTTTGTTGGATATTCCACACGTAGCAAAGCCTACCGGATATACAACAAAACTTCTTCAACGATTGAGGAATCACTTCACGTATCTTTTTATGAAGATTTTGATTTTTCTCATGTTGATGATGATAATGTAGATATTCTTTGTGATTCTATTAATAATGTTAAGATTAATGATTCTATTGTTGAGGCTAACACTTCTAACGAAGTTGTTGAAGTTGTTCCTAGTGATCCAGGTTTACCCAAAGCTTACCCGATCGTTCGCAACCATCCCCATCACCAAATTATTGGAGATATTGGTGTGGGTGTTCGAACGAGATCAAGAATTGAAGAATTCTCTCATTGTGCATTTGTATCTACCATTGAGCCAAAGAACATCCAAGAAGCTTGTGAGGATAGCTCTTGGATAGTGGCAATGGAAGAAGAACTAATGCAATTCGAGAGAAACGAAGTTTGGGAACTTGTACCTCTTCCAAGTGGTCACCAAGTTATTGGGACCAAATGGATTTTCAAGACCAAGACGGATGAAAACGAGGTAATCACAAGGAACAACGTAAGGTTAGTATCTCAAGGCTACCGGCAAGAAGAAGGTATTGATTTCGAAGAATCATTTGCCTCCATAGCTAGATTAGAAGTTATTAGGTTGCTTTTATCTTTTGCATCTCATAAGAATTTTAAATTATTTCAAATGGATGTTAAAAGTGCATTTTAAATGGGTTTGTCAATGAAGAAGTCTATGTTTCTCAACCTCCCAGTTTTATTCATGAAAAATTTCCAAACCATGTTTTCAAACTTAAGAAAGCGTTGTATGGATTGAGACAAGCTCCTAGAGCTTGGTATGATCGTCTTAAGACCTTTATTTTGAATTTAGGTTTTAAAATGGGAGAAGTTGATTCTACACTCTTCATTAAAGATTATGAAAATGACATTCTTTTGATTCAAGTTTATGTAGATGATATTATTTTCGGTTCTACTAACTTTAATCTTTGTCAAGAATTTTCCAAGTCTATGAAGGATGAGTTTGAGATGAGCCACATGGGAGAGCTCACCTACTTCCTTGGATTGCAAATTCGACAAATGGAGAATGGCACGTTCATACATCAGACAAAGTACACAGTGGAGCTTATTAAGCGATTCGGGATGGAATCGTCTTCGAGCAAAAGGACTCCCATGAGTACTACTACTCATTTACACAAGGATGAAAGCGGAAAAGATGTAGACGTTCGTCTATATCGAGGTATGATCGGTAGCTTACTTTACTTAACCGCTAGTAGGCCCGATATCATGTTTTCTGTATGTCTTTGTGCTAGATATCAAGCAAGACATAAGGAATCACACTTGATTGCGGTTAAACGAATATTTCGTTATCTCAATCAATCTCTAGATTTTGGGTTACTTTACCCTAAGTCTAGCACATATGAGTTAATCTCATATAGTGATGCCGACTTTGCCGGATGCAAGTCCGACAGGAAAAGTACTAGTGGCACTTGCCATTTCTTAGGAAATTCCTTAGTTTCTTGGTTTTCTAAGAAACAGAATTCGGTGTCATTGTCCACGACTGAAGCGGAATATATTGCCACGGGTCTTGCATGTGCACAAGTTCTTTGGATGAGACACACTCTTAGTGACTATGGTGTCAATTGTGATACTTGCCCTATCATGGTTGATAATTAAAGTGCTATTTGTCTTTCCAAGAATCCGGTACACCACTCCCGTACCAAACACATAGACGTGAGACACCATTTTATAAATGATCATGTAGCTAAGAAGGACATCATCTTAGAGTATATTGAAACCCAAAAACAAATTGCTGATATCTTCACTAAACCTCTTAAAGAAGATTCATTTGTGAGGTTGCGTGGAGAATTGGGAATTATGGGTGAATCTGAAATCTAGAAGCTCAATCTTTCATGTTATGACTCCTTATTGAGCTCATATCTTTTTGATTGTCTTTCTTCATGTGCTTTATTATTTTATGAGTTTAAGAAAGGCAATTGTGACTTATTTGATTTCATGAGTTTTGAGTTTGATTGAAGTAATTTGTGTTTCAATGGATTTATTGTTTTCATAATGATGTTACGATGGATTTTGTGATTAGAGTATAGGTCCTAGGGTGAGTGTTCTTATTCGCTGGAATTCTATCTCACTGTGCACTTTTAGACCAGGACAAACGACTGTCTTTCCTTTGATATTCGACTGTCCTTCCTTTGATATTCGACTGTCCTACTCTATCTCCTCTTTCTGAGATTTGGTATCTTTCGCACAGCCGACTGATGACTGTTTTACAGTCGACTGTTAATTTAACAGGTGACTGCATTTTAGTCATCAGGCGACTGTACTCTCTGTCGAATTTTTACAGTGTTCTCTGTTTTTTTATGAACTGTACTAATTCTCGGCCAGCCGAATGTTGAGTATATATCAGTCGACTGTCCGATGGACAGGCGACTGCATGTCACTTGCCAGTCGACTGCCCATCTCTCTGAGCTTTATTTTAATCACTTCATCCAGTCGACTGGCATTTGTTCATCAGTCGACTGTCTTATGCTGTGTCGGTTCAAGTGATTTGATCCGAGCTGTCGATTCCTTGATCCAACGGCTCAGATTCGTTCCCCTAATTTTATATTCGAGTTTACGCAATCATTTACCCACGTCGACTCTCTCTCCTCTGTTTCGACCGTTCGTCTTCCCGCTTGTTTTTCTCTCCAAAAACCGCTCGATTTCGCTTCTTAAACTGTCGAACTGCTCCTATCCGTCGTCGTCGATCACGTTCTGCCGTTGCCATCGATCTTCTTCCCCGCGATCGTCTTTGCTTCTTCACGTGGTTTTCTTCTCTCACTTGCTCTTCGTTCGATTTTTCTTTGCTGTAGTTTCTCCTTCTCTTGTTTCCATGGCTCCTAAACCAAAGGGAAAAGAAAAGATCGTTGCTCCTAAACGTCCTAGGGCACCCAAGAAACTTATTGCCAAGAAAAAGAAACCCTATTAAGCCCGAACCAAGCATGTCCAGTCACCCGTGCGTTCGTATTCACCGGGTTACTCTCCTTCTGGCTCTTCTAGCGATGCTCAGCCTTTGATCCATCGTCAGCGCAAGCCTGCTGGTGTTCACATCTGTGAGCCTGTTGCTGAGAACCCTCGTTTGTCTCCTTCTGTGTCAAGTTCTTCTGAAGAGACTCCTGGCGTACCCCCCTCTGATCCCCTAGTTCCCATCTGTCGAGACGATCTTTGTCTGGCAAAATTTCACTCTCTTCTCGGGATCAACCTACTTAGGGAGCGGTACATTGCTTTCCCCGCCTTCACTGCTGAGAGACTATCGGACATTCTTTCTGCTACTCACCTAGCCGATCTTTTTCGCTTCTCTCAGAGCGAGTCACCCAGAGCCTATCCATTTTTGGTGAAGCTCTTCTATGCAAACCACGTTCGCGGTGAGTATTCTTCTACCGGCATCCTCGATACTGTCGTTCAGGGAACCCACATTCAGATCACTCCCTCTCTCTTAGGGACTATTCTTAGGATTTCCTCCATTGGTTCCCTTCCCACTGATATCTGCATTTCCGAGATTGACGATCTTGACCAGTCTGTCCTCCGGGATATGTTTCGAGAGGTACCTTTAACTCTTGATTCGGGTGTCAGATCATCTATGTTCTCTGCGAGAGGTTGGGCTGTTCACCTAGTGGTGAAGTCCAACATCCTGTCGAGATATGGATCGTCTGACCAGCCGTCTCAGGATATCCTGAAGTGTATGTATGTTATCTTCTCTGGCATGTCCGTGAATTGGGCCGGTGTCCTCCTTGATAGGATGGACAAGGTTGAGTTCACGTCCTCCTCGTCTCACATTTCTTACGGTGGTCTTCTGACTCGTGTCTTCCGTCATTTTGGTGTTGACTTGACTCGTTACGAGCCCATGCCCTTTGGTCCTCTCCTCGACGCATCTGCTAAGTCGAAATCTTCTTCGGCTCTGCAGACTGCCTCGAAGAAGGGGAAGTCTACTTCAGCTCCATCCTCATCCACTGTGCCTCCAACTGATTTGCCTTCTTCATCTGCTCCACCGTCTCGGGATATTCTTTTGGAGATGGTCTCTGGTATTTACAGATTGTTGTCCCTCTATTTCCTCCATCAGGGAATTCCCTTCCCTGAGGATCTGAGACAGTTTGTTCCCCAGCTTCATGTGCCTCCTCAGCCCACTGGTGTCGTTGAGCCTCCTGGTGTATCTTCTACTCAGGATGTTGCTGCTGCTGCTTCTGTTGCTCCTTCTGACCCTCCTCCAGAGGATACTCCTGCTGCTACAGAGCCTGCTTCCTCTCCTGCAGCCCCTGGAGACGCTCACTCTTGATAGATGTTTGAGTGATGTTATTTTGGTGATGATATTTTTTTGATGTATGATGGATGATGTTGTCAGCGACTCTTTTATATATGTATGGTGATATACTTTGATGTCGTCATGATGATGTTTTTTTGTCTTGATGATGATGTCTCTTTTTGGGGATTGCCATGTAGATGCCCATCCGTTGATGTACTTTTTTTATATATCTATATATATGATGTTGCTGCTTATCTTGTATCACACTATGCTATACTGTATATCTTATCTGTGTGATGAAATGATATGTTGTCTCCATGTATGCTTCACTTTCCTTGATGTACTTTTGAGACAATATATGAATTTGATATTGGTTAATTCATAGTATCTTTGATGTGATGAATTTGTGAAATTTATTTTCGCTTCGTATATCTAAATGTTGATATTGGATTTCACTTCCATTATTCACATGTGTATATGATGAGATTTTATGAGTTTTTGATCGATATATCTTTATACTCTTTGATTGTTGTTAGCTCGTATTTAGCACTATTGTTGTTGTTGTTATTTGCTCCCACCTTTTTGGATAATGCCATAGGGGGAGAGAAATAAACATACAAGATTCATAATGGATGTGCTAAGTATGTTCTAACGCTTGAATCTAAGATTTTCGTTGCCTTAGATTCAGGGGGAGTAAGATTACAATGAATAGGGATTTCATTTCCTAGATTACTTGGATTGAATTCATTCATATCTCACTCATTTTCCTCAATTGTTATCTAGATGCTCTAATATGTGTTGACTAACTTGATTGGCATCTATGTAGGGGGAGTAAGTTTTCATTACGCACAATTATTTATCTTTTTGTTTATGTTTGTTTGTCATCATCAAAAAGGGGGAGAATGTTGAGTATTGGACTTCTCCCTACTTGGTGTTAATGATGAGCAAACATAAATACTTGTGACTAATCCCCTATTTTGCAGTTAATCCATTGCCTAAGCTTATTATGAAGATCAACTAGCAATGGATGGCTCACATACGTCATTGAAGGCAAATGACATGAATTGGATGATTGTAGATTGATGATTGAAGCTCCGTAAAGACTTCAAGCTCATACGATGGAAAGAAGAGATTATTCTTCAATGTAATTTTCTTTTATTTCTTCTAGTATGTAGCTTAGAAGTAGAACTTTGATGGAGCACTCACACACATCTACATTCTGTCATAGGACATCATTAGACCTTTATCCTTTGATCCCAATTCAATTCTCTTTTGTTTGTGCTAGGATTGTTTATAACAACCGGCTGCTTAACAGTTTACAGTCGCCTGTCTCAAAAACAGTCGACTGTGTTTTGTTCTACAGTCACCTGTTATGCACAGACTATTACAATGTAGTTTTGGGCCGTCTTTGATTATTTCACACATGCTACTGTTGAATGATTCACAGGCGCCTGTCCTAGGGACAGTCGACTGTGTATTGTAAATCAGTCGCATGTCTCTCCTTGCCCAAACTCTGTTTGATCTGAATTCTACGGCCAGTCGACTTATGCTGTATATACAGTCGACTGTCTATTAGATCAATCGACTGTCTATGCTGCAGCAGTCGCCTGTCTGTAGGTCATTTCTTTGACTCAGCTCTCTGGAAATTTCTCTTACTTTTGACAGTCGTCTGTTTAAGATTTTATAGTCGCCTGTTCTGATTAACAGTTGACTGTATTACTTGAATCAGTCGTCTGTCCTGTATCTTGTGAGATTTCCAGTATTTATCTAAACTTACTCTTCTCTCGGCCAGTCGCATGTCGAAGAAATTACAGTCGCATGTTGGTTTAACAGACGATTGTCTTTGCTTCATCAGTCGACTGTCCACGTGGTAAGTTACCGTTATGAATTCTCACCTACCCTTGCTGACTGTGCAACAGTTGACTGTGGATTGTTCAACAGTCGACTGTCGCGAGTTCAGATTATATCCGTTGAGATTTTTCTCACGGATTCCGATTGGGTTTTTGCCTAAACTATTTTGTGGATTTGAGAAAGCTATAAATAGAGCTTCTACTGTTCCATTGGAAGGTTACTCATTCATTGCAAAAATCCTTCAAGCTTTCATTTCCAACGATCAAAGCTCTCAAATCCAAAGCCCTAAGTATTTCCAAATCTTGTTATCTTGCTCTCTAACCTAGAACCAAAGATTGATCTTCTAGGCAATTGGTGCAGTCAAGAGAAAGGGCTTTCTCCTCTCTTCCAAGAAAGTTCTTCAACACACATCTTCTCCTTCAAGTTCTACTTCAAGGCATAGGTGATTGTAAGTGTTGCTTTCATATTTCATAACTTTCGTTATTTGAATTGTGCTCTCGGTTGTGAGAGTGGTTTTGCTTGCTCCCTGGTTGTGGGAGTCAATGATATCGATTGTCTTTGATTGCACTTGTAAGGTTGCTACAAGTGGGCTATAAGGAAACCTCAAGTTAAGGTTCTAACTTGAGTATCCGGTGGTATCTGGGTGGTAGGGACGTAGGATTACCGAGAACAAGTCGGGAGTTGACTTGGGTAATCCGAACCCTTGAAACATCTCTGCGTTTGCGTGTGTTTCTCTTTGGGTCGTTTTTCTATTCTGCACTATTTGTTGGATTGCATTTTATTTGGCGTAAATTCCTTTTAAATTTGCTTAAACACTATTCAACCCCCCTTCTAGTGTTTTCCCCATAGACAGGGTCCTTACATGTTCATGATGGTTGTATGTACAGATGGATGATGTATATATATATATCAGACTTTTCTTTGGGTGTAGTTGTTGTACAGTTTTCCTCTGTATTTCTTTCTGTGTTACGTTTTTGGTTGTTGGTTGTGCTTTGGGAACATTACAGGTACTATTCCTGCAGTGCGCAGTGGACCTGCTAGAGTTTTTTGTATTTCCTTTCGTAACACTCGCTGCTTTGGGATCACTTGGGATGGATTTGTACTTTTCGAGTATCCTGGGGAGCGGGGTGTATCAGTTGGTGGCCCATGCAGGTCACCGCACTGTGGCTGTGTAAGGGTAGTGCGTGTAGTGTTCCGAGGGTAGTTTGGTCTTAAGGTGGGTAGGAGTTCTGCCTTAAGATAGAGCCCTAATATCAGAAGCTTGAGGTGTAGAGCCCTGATGGTAGACATTAGTATGTTGATTGGGTAAGTATATGTGTGCATATATATATATGTGTATATATGTGTACATATACGTCTATATCTTTATGAGTGTTGAATATGGCTTGTCGAGTGTATTGAGATGAGATACTCATGTGCATATGACTATGATATATGTACGAATGATTATATGGCTATGTAATTGTATTTGATGTATATGTGTTAATACATGGTTGATTTATGAATAATGTGCAGAATTGAGTCATATACTTGATTGAGGTGTATGTAGTGTATAGATGTACTGTATAGTGACTATATACTGTATATGATGTATGCATATGTAGAGTGTGCAAATGCATGTGTGGACCCTTGAGTACCACCCATGTATGTGTGGATATGTCTTAAGAGTATTAGTGTTATGTGTTGATATATGTGATGAGTATATGATACATGTATGGCTGTAAGCCAGTACGCTTATACCTGTATATGAATGAATATAGTTTTGTATAGTTCTCTATGTGTATTGATATTGATATGGTAGACCTTGTGTGATGATACATCTGTGAATGTTGAATGGATACTAGGAGACATACATAATTGTATGTCTGAGTATAGAGATGCATGCGTATATTTGTTAATATATGGTAACCTATAAGGAGTGTGTATTATGGACCTATATAGTTGATTGAGCTCTAGGTGATGTATATATATGGCATGTCATCTGTATTTGTAATATGTGGTGTATTTGTACATGATGATTGTGTAGATTCATGTGCGGATCTTTGTGTTCTGCTCTGGTATGAGTGGGCACGCTAGAGTAAGCATAGTGGTTATGTTTTCATATAGTGATCTATGTGTGTAAGTAGTGATCTACGTGCGATACATATGATTAGATGTATAGTTGCAAGCATGTACGAGTGTACATGTTTGCAGGTGCATATGCTGTGGTATGGGTATATGTGTGTGATGATGTGGATGTATATTTGAAGGTACTTGTTGTGCTTGTTTTAGTATGTCATGTCATAAAGGCAATTATGGCATGTGTGTGTTTCATGATATGTTTCATGTCATAACATTGGTTATGGCATGTGTATGCTTTATGCTTCATGGTATAGTTCATGTCATAACATTTGTAATGACATGTTTATGTTCTTACACAACATGTGTGTTGACATGATTTGTGTATGCCAGGTTGTGTGACATGATTGTATATTAGCGTGTATGGGCGTGTGCCCATGCATGAGTAGGTATGTGTTTGGTTATACATATGAGTGCCTTATCATTAGTAGTAAGGGTATAGTACTGTATTGTGTTGCATGACCTTATGAGCCGATATATATGTGTGTGTGTGTATGTTTGGATGTATCCTAGGAGACGCGCATAGTTGTATGCCTATGTCTATGTATAGATGTGTATATGTAGGAGTGTCTTAGCCCTATGTGAAGTACCATGGTTGTGTATGCTTGCGTGTACATATAGTATGTATGTCTATATTTTTGTGTATATTGGTAGGTGTGTATCAGAGTGAGAATGAATATGTGTATAAATGTATATACATGTATGAGTATTTGTTTGTATGTGAATATCTGATATATGTGTAAGTGTATGCACATGCGCATGCCTGGCTCTTGTTATAATGTATGGAATGTATGTATGCTTGGGGTATAGTAACCTTAATATTTAAGTCTGTCCATTCTTACGTTGACCTTGGGTTGGAAAGTCCGAGGTTGGACTTGATTTTTAAGATGGGTAGAATGTAATGGCCCAGAGTGCCATATACATAGGGCCTATATTTTTGGGGTGAAAGTAGAGTGTATATCTGTGTACTATGTATTGTGTATATGCTTGTATACAAGTGAGTACATATTGGCGTGTACTTTATATGGTTGGTTGTGCATGTAGAGTGTGCAGTGAACTATGAAGTGCTATAGTAATATTGTATGATTGTCTGGAGTAGTACTAGTAATTAGACTTACTATTTGTATTACTACTTGATGCTAATGGTATATTCTTATTGGATGCTTGCATGGTTGTCCATGGATGCTTGTTGAATACTTATGTATTAGTAATATAGTGTGTTTAGTAATGTGGGTGTAGTATGCATGCATGAATGGTGAGATGATGCATGGGCATGTGATGCATGAATGCGGTTGTATGATGGTATGTAGGTGAATGGGTCTGTAGGATTGGTGTAGAGAGCCTAGTGTGAGAAGGGGTTAAGGTTAGTGGCATTCGTGTAATTAACAGGTGTAATGACCCT
Organism: Scilla litardierei; assembly: GCA_030789695.1. Classification (NCBI taxonomy): domain Eukaryota; kingdom Viridiplantae; phylum Streptophyta; class Magnoliopsida; order Asparagales; family Asparagaceae; genus Scilla; species Scilla litardierei. The sequence goes on from CM061130.1 coordinate 116,888,950, forward strand.
AGTGCCTATATGCCTAGGGTATGCATATTAATGGATGTATGTACAGTATTTGTACTTGTTTGCTGATGAATGTTGAGTAGTGTGCATAACAATTGTGTCGTGTGAATATAAATGGGGGTATGTGTGTGTAGTAATTCAGTGGTATGCACGGTAATTTGTCTACTGAATGAGTGTGCCTATATGAGAGGCTTATTGGATGCTAATGGATGAGTATGGAGAAGTGCAGTGAATAGTGGTGTTGGTTTTATTGCTGTGAAGTAATTTTTATGTTGGTGTGTGTGAGCAGTAAAATGTATTTTTAATACTGTTTTAATATGAATTATTTTATGATGCTTATTTCGTGAAGCCTATTTTAAAGCGAATATTTTTATTACTATTTTATTCTTATTAATTAATTTTGCAATGGCATTGTTGTGATATAGTGAATTGTGTATGTATTAGAGAGGTGTGTGCATAAAGGGAATGGCATACTTGTAAATAGGTATATGTGTGTGTAAGGAGAGATGGCATGTAAAGAAATGGCATGTAATGTAATTAATATACCAAGTTGGAGGGCAATTATAAAAGGGATTTGTGCCATGGTAAACTTGTAAATAAATGGAAGCTTAGAAGAAATATCTTTCCTTTTTAATTATTTCTCATTCTTCTACATTCTTCTAAATTCTTCTCATTCTTTCCTTTTCATTTTCTTTTCATTTCCTTTTCTCCATTTTCTTTCCTTATGGGGGGGGGGGGGGGGGGGGGCGAAATTTACTCATGCACCAAAAAAAGAAAGGAAAAAAATAAGAAAGGAGAGAAAGAAGGAAGGAGGAGTGATGGATGGAGAATTAAGGAGGAGCTTGTAAAGGAAAGAGAAGATAATGAAAAGAAGAGCTAAATGCCTTGATTGAAGGAGGAATAAATGGAGCTTAAAGAGGAAGTTTAGAGGAGAAGAATCAAGCTTCATATTAGGTAGGAATCCCCACTTGTGCAATTAAATCTTAATTTGGGATTGTGGTATAGCTTGTAGCACAAATTGTTGAGAAAATTGTGGTTCTACATGAGATTCCAATGCAAGTTATTATTTTTCTTAATTCCCATGTTATAATTGTGCCAAAGATAATGTCTTTATGTTTTACTAATTAAAGTTAGCATCTTTCCTAAGCCTTGTGTCAAATTTGTGCTAAAGATAGTAACTTGCATGGCTTTCTTCATTAAAGTTAGCATTTTTTATTTTAACTTTGCTATATCTCCATGCCATTTGGTTCTAATTGGTTGTTGAGGTAGCATGCCAAAATAGGCAGTGCTAAAAGTTGTTAATTGGTTGCACTTTATGTGATTGCATTCTTAGTTAAAGATGGTGGCAATTTTGGTGTAACTTTGATTAAAATTTAGTAGATTTTCATTCTCCATAAAATTAGTAGCTTTTCCATGTAGGCCTAAACTTGTATCTAATGTTGTATTCTAATGTAGCATCCTATGTTGGTAGTTTCTTTAACTTGCTTTAAAATCAAAGCTAGTAGCCTTTTGTGTTGAATCCTTGATGAAGAAATTCATGAATTTGTAACTAAATGTTGCATGGAAAAATGGTTAATGATGTTATATGGAAATGGTTCATGTTGCAAGTTCCTACTAATGAAGTTGAGTTTATGTTTTGGGGGAATGGTTCATGTTGAAATGTTATGTTGCATGCTAATTACTTAAGCTTGATGTTTATGGTGAATGGGTTATGTCTCATAAGGATGTGTTATGGAGAATGATTTATGTTGTTGCATAATGGAGATTGAAGGGAGCCTTATGTTGGAAGGTTCACGATGGTGGGGAATTGGTTTATGTTGCTTACTAATCTTTGAATTTGACAATGATTCATGTTGTAGGTAAGTCCTTTCATTTAATTACATGCTAGCCTCCTAATGTTTATACTGCATTGAGAATGGTTTAAGTTCCACTCAGATATTTTAAGTAAAAAGGTTCACTTGGCATGCTAGTCTCTTAAATTAAATGCACACTAGCTTTATTGTTTCCCTTATGTCACTTCTTGTTGTCCCTTTTGTGTTCACTCTATTGATGCATGATATCCTCGTAGTTTCAATGTAGTTCGCATTCCTAGATATGGTAGTTCACATCTTTAACAGTGTACGTTAGTTTGGTTGACTTAAACGTTGTTAAATGACTAAGTCCTCTTAAATGAGGGTGACATGGGGCTGGGGGAACCGAAGTATTAGGTGGACATGAGGGATGGACCGGTTGATGTGGTTTGCACTCCTGACGTAGCCCGAGAGGCGGGGAGTGGCGGATATAAGGAGGATTGTGGAAAGATCTCATTTGTTAACAGCATTGCACGCTTGGCTTAGTCCATAGCATGTCTGGGGGAGTTCCAGTCCCACCCCAACTGGGAGAGGGAGGCCCAGTCCCAAAAGGGTCCTACCTACTACATAGGTTCCAAAACGCTAACTGATACTCTTATAAATTATATTTTCCGTTGTAATTAGGGTGATGGACTTGATTATAACTTACTTGTAATTTTTCTCATTTTTATCTTTATTGGTTGTCTCTTGTACTTGTAGCACTTAATATCATATGTCATACCTTACACCTTACTTGTTGCACGGGCACCCTCTTACTCACACCTGTGAAATGTCTAACTTCCTTCTCTGTCTGAGCATATGTGGTTCTTTCCATACATTGTGTTATGGTGTGATAATGACAACATCCCCAAATTAATATTTACATGCACGAGTTAGGTTTCCTACGTGGACACGCTTTGACGTGCTCCAATTTGTGGTCTCAGGATTATGGAGCTGGAGGCATGGAGATGGAGTTAGAGTTAGGGCTGAGAATTTTAGGTTGTGAGTTGGGTTATGAGGGGCGAGGACGAGGAATTTGTACTTTTGGGTTTTTTTTGGGGTATGTTTGGGGATGAGTTGCTGATGTACTTGATGTATGTATAAGTTGATGTACAATGGACTGTTACATTTAAATATAGTGTTTGCCTTTATTTCCTCTGTGTAGTTGTATTTGTAGTCATTGGTTTTGGTTCCTTCTGTGTCTTATCTTGGTTATTATCTGAGAACATTACAGGTACTACCCTAGTAGTGCGTAGTGGCCGACAGTTTTCATTTGTATTTTTCTTCTCTTTTCCTTCGTAGCACCCGCCTCTTAGGAAATACCTGATACGGATTCGTACTTATCGGGTATCCCGGGGAGCAGGGTGTTACAACAGGGGAGTGTGAGAAGTAATGGTCTACTTATAGTTAAGTGTGGGTATGTGTAAGGAAAGGTGGCATGTGGAAGGAATGACATATTTGTAATTAAGGAAGTAAGTTGGATCGCAATTGTGAGTAATGGCAAATTTGTAAATAAGAGGATTCTTGGAAGAAATATCTTTGATTCCTTGATTCTCCTACGTTCCGCACTCTTCTCTTCTCTTTCCTTTTCATTCTTTTATTTTAAGAAATGGCAAACTTGTAAATATGACTTCTTGACTCTTCTAGTTAGTTCTTAGCTCTCCTACTCCTTCTCCCGAATTCTCCTCGGTTCTAACCTCTCTCTCTCTCTCTCTCTCTCTCTCTCTCTCTCTCTCTCTCTCTCTCTCTCTCTCTCTCTCTCTCTCTCTCCCCCCCCCCACAAGACCAGGCCGAATTCATCCCTTTCCCTTACTCTCGCTTAGACTTTGGAGAGGCTGAGCACCCATAGGGCTACGCCACCCTCACTCTGCACACCCCCGTAGCATCATTGTCCTCGTTTGGGTGATGTTGCTCATTCTAGGAGCTTGTGGAGGACGTGTCCATATTTTCTATTATTTTCATATCATCATTTCATTGCATCTCATACCATTTTCGCATCCAAATCCCACATTCTACTACGATATTGTATTTCTGACGATATATTCGAGTTCGTAGTGTTTTATGAGTTCTCAGGGATTTTGGAGCGATTTGGGACCCCACTTGGGTATGGACACATCCGACATGCTCGTGAGCTCATTAGTGAGGCTCTGGAGGAGTTCGCCACACTTTCGGAGCCATTGGAGGAGAAGAGAGAGAGCAGAGGAGAGAGAGAGACACCCAGCAGCTCCTGGAGATAGTTTCCCAGGAAATGCTCGGTCCGAGCAGTTCAGCTGCTCGACCGAGCAGCTTCAATTTCAGAAGAGGAGCTAATACGGGATGGCTCGAACCGAGCAGTTCATCTGCTCGGTCGAGCAGCCATAGATTCCACGGCTGAAGCAGTCCAACGACACGGTCGGAGTAGCTGACCGAGTCAGCCCCTGCTCGGACCGAGTAGACCTTACTCGGTCCGGTTAGGCAGAGCGGCAGTTTCGAAGATTTTCAATTCCCTGTAGTGCTCGGTCGAGCAGCTCATCTGCTTGGTCCGAGCAACCGAACGAGCAGCGCATTGCTCGACTGAGTCACCTACTCGGTCGGCAATTCCAAGGCCATTTTGGAAAGTTTTCTGAAGCCGCGATGCGCGTGATTTTGGCACTGAAAGCTCTGGGAGCTGGGCGACTGAAGAGAGGCAATATTCATTAGAGTTTTTTGAATAGTTTTTAACAAGAGCTCAGGCAATTTTTGTAGGGTTCTGAGATCGATTTGTATTAAGGAATTTTGGATCGAGAACTTGGAGATATTATTTGCGTTCTTGATTTCTCTTGCGTTTGGAATCTTGTAATTTTTCTAGATCTATAAACTACAATTTCTATTGATTTCTCGCTGTAAGTCTTTTATCCCTATTCCTTTGATTGTTATCATGTTTTCATATCTGAGAATGATGTTTTTGTCCGTTACTATTGCGATGTGTGAGTAGTTTCCTTCTAGGGTTGATGGGTTAGCCCTAGGATCCTAGGGGAAAATGTAGATATGGATCTCTACATTGAATTGGGGACTTAGGGAAGTATTTCGGTAGATCCTACCAAATCCATAGATAACCCGTACTGAGATCATGCCCATGGTCTGTGGAATTGATGTGCTTAAGGGGTATCTAGGGATTCGAATAGGGAAATCGGTGGACCCAAACAAGGCTCGTGAACATGCCCAGCTTGCGTCTTGAAGGGATCCATCGACGAACTATACTGCTACGTTGACGGCTACCGCTATTACGTCAACGAGAGCCACCGAAATACCCCGCAATTCTAACCCACGAGAGTGGTACGAATTGGGGGATTAATTCCCTAGCCCTAATACAATGCAAGGATCCTATCTCAACGTCGACCCCCAACGATCCTAGTGGTGATCCCTAAAGCCCTAGTCCCTTTTATTAATATTACAACAACAACACCCCAACCAAATCTTTTACCCCGATAGCTATCTCACTTCAAGACTTAGAAATAAACTGAGAATCCATTGACACTATCACCGTCCCTGTGTGATTCGATATCATTTATACTATAACTCGACACCGTCCGCTTAGGGATTGAGCCCGGAATTGAAGCCTAGGGGCCATATCACGCCTGGCGATCGTGACACCGCCAGGTGGAACCTAGGTGTAGGTTTCGGGTGCGTCAAGTTTTTGGCACCGTTGCTGGGGATGGCAATTGTGTTCTATCTCAGTTTGTTTTTATTTTGTGAAGTTTGCTGGCATTCTAATCATTCCTCACCGTTCCACCATTTTCATTCTCTTTCTATTTTCTCCGCCTTGCTACTAACATTTTCCTCCAGCTAGCGATTATTTCATTACTGATCAGGCATAATGGAGATGGTAATGCAAGTGCAGTGGACCTGTGAGTCTGATAGAGACTTGGAGGAGTTCAGCTTCTCTCCTTATCATTTACACGGCTTCCAAGACTCGCGCATGGACGAGTCCATAGTTGAACGCACGGCTAGAGAACTGATTAATGCAGTTCGATTTATCAGCTCAGGAACCTATGTTGCAGGTAACGCAAATCAGCAATTAGTTATGGATCATATAATGAACCAGGTTTCTGATGCAGGTACCATTGAAGACGATATTCGCATAAGCTTCGAATAAAACGTAATGCTCCTTCAGACCATTGAGACTCCACCTGTTAATGCATACTCGGGAGAGACTCATCAATCGGAATCATTGAACAATTCTCAGATGCTTGAGATAATAGAGAGTGTGGTAGCTGACCCATGGGCCCATGGCCCAGTTGAATTCCCTACAGACGACCCAGCTACGCAAGAGCTCTCGGTTTTCATCGCAAACGCTTTCCACAATGCGGACGCCCTAGATGGTGTCGCCGTAGCTGATGGAATCTATGTGCGGCATAAGGGAGATACATTACGCTTCTATAACGACAGCCTTCTGCAGATTTCAGCATATGAAGAACATGCCTATGAAGAGTACACAGACTCATCACCATCGCAAAACCACATCAACCAGGGAAGTACTCCAGATTTTATGTTTGATAGCGAATGCATACCTGAAAACCTTGCCTCTGTTGACAGGTGCGCTACGGGAACGGAACCTGCAGACGTCTGCCTCGACGCACCATCATCTCCCTGCTCCTCCTATAATTCCGTAAATGAAGAATTTTTACCTTCTGAACCCGAGATCGAGGATGCATCTTTCTCACATGCAAGAGATGACGGGGGTACAATGCCCCCTCAGGTAGAACTAAAACCCCTCCCTGCCAATTTGAAATATGCTTTTCTAGGGGAAGATTCCACTTACCCTGTTATTGTGAATGCGGCCCTCACCGGGCCCCAGCTAGAGAGTCTCCTAAAGATCCTTGGGTCTAACAGAAAAGTGATGGGGTACAACATCTCTGACCTAAAGGGTATCAGCGAGACCATATGTACGCATAGGATTCACTTGGAGGATAAGGATGCCACCTCCATTGAGCCTGAAAGGCGATTGAACCCCAACTGAAAGAGGTGGTTAAAAAGGAGATCCTGAAGCTTTTAGAGGCTGATATCATTTATCCCATTTCTGATAGTAAATGGGTTAGTCCCGTGCAGGTTGTCCCTAAAAGGGGGCATGACAGTCGTAAAAATGAAAAAGATGAATTAGTCTCCACTATGACTGTCACCGGGTGGTGCATGTGTATCAATTATAGGAAACTGAATAAAGCCACCAGGAAGGACCATTACCCTCTACCCTTCATAGACCAAATGCTCGAGCGCTTAGCTAAGCACAAATACTTCTGCTACTTAAACGGATACTCCGGATTTTTCCAAATACCGTTGCATCGGGAAGACCAAGAGAAAATGACGTTCATGTGTCTTACATCACCTTCGCTTATCTAAGGATGCCGTTTGGGCTATGTAACGCACCAGCCACATTTCAACGGTGCATGACGTCTATTTTTTCAGATTTCATCGAGTATATCCTGGCGGTCTTCATGGATGATTTTTCCGTTTATGGCACCGAGTTTGATAATTGCTTAGCTAATTTGTCCAAGGTCTTAGAACAGTGCCAAGACAATACTCTTACTTTCAATTGGGAAAAATATCATTTCATGGTGACAGAAGGAGTTGTTCTTGGGCATGTCATCACTTCTAAAGGAATTGAGGTAGATAAGGCCAAGGTAGAGGTTATTAAAAGTCTACCGCCACCCACTAACCTCAAGGATATCCGTGGTTTTATAGGGCATGCCAATTTTTACCGACGTTTTATAAAGGATTTTTCCAATATTGCTCGCCCGCTCACGGAGCTCCTAGCCAAGGACGCTCCTTTTGTGTTTACTGACGCCTGTTTGCTAGCTTTTAACATGTTAAAGGAAGCTCTCATCTCGGCTCCGATTATACAGCCGCCAGACTGGAATCTGCCATTTGAGCTTATGTGTGATGCTAGTGACCAGGCGGTGGGAGTTTTTCTTGGTCAAAGGAAGGAGGGGAAGCTCCATGCTATATACTACGCTAGCAAAACCTTAGATGACACTCAAAAGAACTATACTACCACGGAGAAAGAGCTGATAGTCGTAGTCTATTCTATCGAGAAGTTCAGATCCTACCTTTTGGGGTCCAAGGTGATCATCCATACGGACCACGCGGTGGTGAAGTATCTACTGAGCAAGAAGGATGCTAAACCACGTCTAATACGGTGGATCCTCCCGCTCCAAGAATTTGACATCGAGATCAAAGACAAGAAGGGAGCAGAAAATGTGGTAGCAGACCACTTTTCACAGTTTTCAAAGGCTCTGGGATGACAGCCTGCCGATTGACGATTCATTTACAGGTGAACAATTATTTGCGGCGAATTCCTCTGAAGCTTCCTGGTACGCCGATATAGTGAATTATTTGGTGAGTGGGATAGTTTCGCATGGGTTGGCGACCAATTCAAGGAGGAAGTTCCTACGTGATGCCAAGAGTTACTTCTGGGACGACCCGTATCTATTCAGGACGTGCACCGACGGGATCATCAGACGATGTATCCCAAAAGAAGAAGCAACCTCCATCATATCGCATTGCCACGATCAACTATGTGATGGACACGCAGCTGTCACCAAAACCACGGTGAAAATTCTCCAAAGTGGCTTCTGTTGGATCCTGTGGATGGCAAACAACACTAAAAGGGGGGGTTGAATAGTGTTGTGTATATAGTAAACTTTTTCGCTCAACGATATTAACACAAATAAATTCCTTCTAATGTTGCCTAAGAAACCAAGTAGAGTGATCTACGCTTGGTTCTTAATCAACAAAACAATCTTAACAAGAATATGAAAGAGATTGGATTAAGATCAGATAAATATAACTTTGACAAATAGATCTTTACAAATAGATTTATACACAGCGGAAATTAAAGATACAATCTTTTCAATAAGTTAACAATGAATTACAAAGATGAACAATTAATAAGTAAAGAATGCTTGTACAAGAAAGATAACAAATCACAGAAAACAAACGCAGACAAAAGGATTTTTATCCTGGTTCCCCGCAACCCGGGTACGTCCAGTCCCCGACCAATCAGGTACGAGATTTCCACTATCTGCTTTGGCAAATACAAGTACCTAGTCTCAACCAGGATTTCCGACCACAACACCTAGACTTGTCTAGGATTTACCCTTGCCTCACAAACCGAGGACTTTCCAACTGGCAACAACTAGACTTGTCTAGTGTTCCAACAATCAACACAATGAGAATTTATCCAATACACCACAATAAATGATGGAGATTGGTTTACACACCCGATTCTATAGCCAATCAAAGTTTAGACAAATTTGTGTAGTGGCTTGATAGAATAAGAGTCTAGATCACACAAAGATATGAGAGTAATTCTTTGTGATCTAGATTTTTTCAAAAATCCTTTAAATAAAAATTAAAGAGAATAATAGTAAGGATTTTGAAAATGTTTTAGCCAATAAAAATAAGAATATGATCTTCAAAAGAATTTGTAAGAAAGTATTGCAAGATCAAATAAAATAAAATTGGCTAGAGAGAAAATAAGAGCTTTGAATTCAAGAGAGTTTTCACAATAGATTGATTTTCAATGTTGTATTTTTCATCAAAGAATTTAGCTCTATTTATAGGGAAAAAACTGAGATTTGAATTTCAAATTTCGTTTGACTTTTGTCCCAAAAATTACGGAGTAAATTGCTCAAAGGATTTCAAAATTCAAATTCAAAAACGTCTGATATTTACAGCTGGTAGTCGACTCCCTCATATAGGTAGTCGACTCCCATAGAACTCCAGGAGTTTTTTTATCTCTGACAAGTAGTCGACTCCCTACTTTTGGTAGTCGACTCCCAGAGGAGTTTTTTCTGCTGCTCTTCTAGTCAGACAAGTAGTTAGCTCCAGGGTGCGTGGAGTTTCACTACGAAAATTATGGAGTGACTAGAAAAAGCTCTCGAAAATATTTTGAAGATAATTAAAATTATTTTCGAAATTTTGTGTGTGTGTGTGTGTTTTGTCTATTTGATATGGCTTTAACAAATACCCTAAAAGACACGACACACTCACTTTAGACTCAGAACATGTCTTTGGAAGTTTGGTCAACTTGATGAAGTGAAAGCGAGCTTCTCTTTGTGCTTCTTGTTCTGTTTGAGCTTGAGCTTCATCACTTGAGTTTAGTCATGTTCGTCTTTGTCTTTGAGCGTTGAAGTATGCTTCTTTGAGTATGAGTAGAGCTTCGCAAATTCTGCGCACTTGAGTGTAGTGTAGTTAGTACATCAAGCTTTCATTTGGTGTGCTCATCATCAAAATCACTTGGGGTGGAATTCAATTTCCATCAGCTTCTACTGGCCTACTATATTCAGGGATGCAAATGAATACATAAGGAAGTGCGACAGATGCCAGAGGACAGGGAATATCACAAAGAGGAATGCAGTGCCCCTCCACGGCATCTTGGAGATAGAACTATTTGACTGTTGGGACGTCGATTTTATGGGGCCTTTCCCATCGAGTAACGACAACAAGTACATCTTGGTTACCGTTGATTATGTCTCGAAATGGGTGGAAGCCATATCCACCTCGACAAACGACGCGAGGATAGTAGCCAAGTTTTTTAAGAATACTATCTTCCCTTGTTTTGGACTCCCCCGGACGATCATAAGTGACGGAGGGAGTCACTTCATCAAGAGAAAGTTCAAGGCGATACTGAAAAAATATGGAGTTCATCACAAGGTCGCCCTCGCCTACCACCCTCAGACTAGCGGCCAAGTGGAAGTATCTAATAGAGAAATAAAAAGTATCCTGGAAAAAACAGTTAGTGCCTTAAGGAAGAATTGGTCGCACAAGTTGGGCGATGCCCTTTGGGCATACCGCACTGCCTTCAAAACTCCCATCGGCACAACCCTATACAGACTAGTGTATGGAAAATATTGCCACCTTCCGGTAGAATTGGAGCATAGAGCATACTGGGTGATAAAGAAAATGAATTTTGACTACCAAAGCGCCGTCACCAGACGAGCCCTTCATAGCAATGAGTTGGACGAAATTCGGCGTCATGCCTATGAAAATGCGAAGATATATAAAGAGAGGACCAAAGCCTATCATGGTAGAAATATCACAGTTGTTCACCATGATGTCGGTGACCAGGTACTTCTATATAACTCAAGACTACGTCTCTTCCCTGGAAATTTAAAGTCAAGGTGGTCTGGCCCCTACAAGATAGTAAGCTTATCCCCAGGAGGTGCCGTTGAGCTCGAAGGAAAGAACGGAAACTTCAAGGTTAATGGTCAGAGAATTAAACCTTACAGAGCTGGAGAACCTTTAGGACCGGAGGAGACATACTTCCTCGAGGGATTCCCCGACAACAACTGATAAATTAAGGGGAGTCAAGCTCACGACTAAAAACGAACGCTTATTGGGAGGCAACCCAGTTTCTTGGATTCCGAATCTTCTTTTTCGGTTTCTTACTCTTATTTTATATATTTCATAGATAAAAAATTTTGAAAACCACAGAAAAATTGATGAATTTCTACTTTGTACAGGTTAGATATGAGAGCAGATCATTAGGAGGAAGATGGAGCACAATAAGAGATAGCCTGTGAAATTGGGGCAGCAAAGGCACAGGTGACTCGATCGAGCAGCTCTACTGCTCGGTCGAGCAAAGCAGACACGGAAAAAGGAAAGTAAGAGGGTTATTTCTACACAACCCGAGCAGTCTCATGCTTGGTCCGAGTAGAAATCGACTCGGTCCGAGCAACGCATTACTCGATCGAGCGCTACAGGCTTTCGAAGTTGAGGAGAAAACGTCACTCTGCCAACCCGATCGTTAATTATTGGCTCGGCCCGAGCAATAGGCGACTCGACCGAGCAGCCTGCTCTCGGTCGAGTACTACAGGCTTTTGGTAATGTCGAAAAATCATCACTCTGTCAATCTGGGCCGAGCATTTGCGACCCGGTCCGAGCAGTTTTTCAGCCCGACCGAGTAACCTTCTGCTCGACCGAGCAGGCTGTAGGAGTATCCTCACATTTTTATCTCTTTCTTTCTGCAGATTACTCGACCGAGCAATCGTATTGCTCGGTCTGAGTCATCCTACCTCCAACTTACTCGACCGAGCTACCTTATAGCTCGGACTGAGTTCTATACCCCTGCTTATCGGGTCGCTGCGCCTTTCAACCAAACCCGCATGCGCCTTTTCAAAGCCGTAACCTAATCACCCCTCCCTTCGCTCGACCCAACCTCTTTCCCTCCCCACAGCTGTCGCCCCCTCTCCATAGACCGCCCCTTCTCTCCACACAGCCGCCACCCCTCGCTTAATCCTGAACCGAGCATCCTTTGCAATAGAATTTACCTGTTTACGCTTAAATATACTGACATCCTCCCTTTTCCTATTTCAGGTATGAATTTCCAATGTCAGAGGACACTTCTTTGAAAAGCTTGGGGATACTCTGGATCAGCGGCAATCACGACACCGAACACAACGCCATCTCATTCTAGTCGGTAAATTCGTTTCCCTATTTGCTTTAAATAGTACATTACTATTCTCCTCCACTTGCACAATGCATCCACGCCGTGCCAGACCCACCAACACCGACACCTCAAACCCTAGGCCTACCCTGCGTACACGTCGCACACGCTCGCAAATTCAAACCAACACTGTCGTCGAATCATCCACCAATACCCCCGCTCCACCCACCGCCCCTTTCCCCCTCAACCCCTTTACATAGGCGACGCAGAATACGAGGTGACATTCCGTGACGATGACCAAGCCGACCAGTTCTCCGTCATGCTCCTACTAGCAGGATATGGTGGTGCGATGACTCAGCAGTCGGTCGAGTGTGACCTGCCTTTCCTTCAGAGCCTCATTCGTCACATTCGAACTGACCCACCCCACGACTTCCAGCCAGATCTTCCACCCACCACTCCTAGTCCACAGCAGAGGGACCCATCACCACCCCCAGAGGGTGGTGCCTCTGCTTGATGTCGTCCATACCCGCTTTTGCCTCCCCTATTTCTTTTGTGCCCATCTGTCTGTTCGGGGCCTTACACTTACACAGCTTGGGGGAGGAACCACCCATGCATCATATTTCATCCCGCATTGCATCATGTCATGTTTTTATTTTCTTTCTTTTTGCACAGTTTTGTTTATTTTATTTTCTTTTATTCCCCCACCTACCCCCACCCCTCTAGCATCATCTCCCGCTCACGAGCATTTTCTTAGCAGCGATGACACTGCTAGGTTTAGCTTGGGGGATGAGCGCTACCGCTTTATTTTTTGATTTTTTCTTTTACATTTTCTTTCCTTATTTCAGTCTTTATTTTATTTTTCCGCCGTTTTCTCACGTCGTTTTCTTTTTTTCTCACTTTTGCATCATATTTTATATTTTCACCATGCATGCATCTCTTTTTCTTTATCTTCCTCTTTTCTCCACCTTTTTCTCTTTATTTGCTAGGAATGTTCCGCATGATGATATCTCTCGTGGCTTTATTAGTCTTTTACGATGCTCATTTTAGATGACATGCTATTAGGGTGAATTTCAGTTATACTATCTATATGTGTGCATTTCTTTTGCTGATCTATCTGGTTTAATGCCTAAAATGAATTGAAAATCGAATGCATGAATTAGTATCTAGTATGATCTATGTTGGAAAATGCACCTAGGTTCATGCATCACTAGAACACTCGAAGTATCTGTTTTTATCTTATTCACTTCTGATTGCATGCCTGCTGGTATGGTACTATTTACTGCATGCCTTTTTCAGTATTCATTTAGAGAAATGAAAATATCCATGATATCTATGAGTTTAGTTAGGGTTTTATTTTATCAAACCGTTGTGCACCCTCTTATGAGTGAATCGAGAGTCCTACTATTTTTTCTTCTCCACATATCTATTTATATCTCTACATATCAGTTGGCTACACCCCACAGCTATCTTTACCGCATCTCACTTCCCAAACCCCAAAAAAAAGAGAGAAAAAGTGTCTAAATATTCATATGTGAAAAAGAAAAGAAAAAGAAAGAAAATGAATAAATATTGTTTTATATCATTTCATTAGAAGCTATCATTTATTCTGGAAAGAAAAAAGAAAAATTTCATATCATTTTCCTTGATGCGACGCCTCAAGCTAATCTTGGGGGGTAAACCAACTGATCACATGAGTGAGCATGACATTAGAGTGGAGACGGTGCATAACGGGGAGATTTAATAACACCTAAAATTTACGAATTGCTTTAGTTTTTGGAGATTTTTAATGAATCTAAATGAATATCTGAATGGCATGATTTTACCTATTTTCTATTACATGTTGTGTGATTTTTTTATGCTCCTTGTGTATCTGTGATTGAAAAGGGCATTGCAAACTTCTTTATACTAGACTCTAGAGATTGCATGAGATTGATATGATTTGATGGCGTTATTTCAGTAGATTCATACCACTTGCCTGCATTGCATGGTCATATGATTTGTAAAACTAGAAATTGCCAGTAGCATGTGTGCTTATCATTCCGAGCATCGTGATATACTATTTAGGTCTAAGATCTGACCGATCATCCTTAGCACCCTCCTCTCACTTCTCTTTTTACTTTTCCTCTCTTTCTATTTTCATTTTTCTTATTTCTTTTTGTTTTCCTCTCGACGTACCGATTATCCGTCTTCCTCGAGGATGAGTAAGAGGTAAGCTTGGGGATTTTGATGTGTCCATATTTTCTTCTATTTTCATATCATCATTTCATTGCATCTCATACCATTTTCGAATCCAAATCCCACATTTTACTACGATATTGCATTTCTGACGATATATTCGAGTTCGTAGTGTTTTATGAGTTCTCAGGGATTTTGGAGCGATTTGGGACCCACTTGGGTATGGAAACATCCGACATGCTCGTGAGCTCATTGGCGAGGCTCTGGAGGAGTTCGCCACACTTTCGGAGCCATTGGAGGAGGAGGAGAGAGAGAGAGAGAGAGAGAGAGAGAGAGAGAGAGAGAGAGAGAGAGAGAGAGAGCAGAGGGGAGAGAGAGACACACAGCAGCTCCTGGAGATAGTTTCCCAGGAAATGCTCGGTCCGAGCAGTTCAGCTGCCTGACCGAGCAGCTTCAATTTCAGAAGAGGAGCTGATACGGGATGGCTCGGACCGAGCAGTTCATCTGCTCGGTCGAGCAGCCTCAGATTCCACCGCTTAAGCAGTCGAGCAACACGGCCCGAGTAACTGACCGAGTCTGCCCCTGCTCGGACCGAGTGGACCTTACTCGGTCCGGTTAGGCAGAGCGGCAGTTTCGAAGATTTTCAATTCCTTGTAGTGCTCGGTCGAGCAGCTCATCTGCTCGGTCCGAGCGACCAAACGAGCAGCGCATTCTCGACCGAGTCACCTACTCGGTCGGTAATTCCAGGGCCATTTTGGAAAGTTTTCTGATGCCGCGATGCGCGCGATTTTGGCACTGAAAGCTCTGGGAGCTGGACGACTGAAGAGAGGCGATATTCATTAGAGTTTTTTGAATAGTTTTTTACCAGAGCTCAGGCGATTTTTGTAGGGTTCTGAGATCGATTTGTATTAAGGAATTTTGGATCGAGAACTTGGAGATTATTATTTTCGTTCTTGATTTCTCTTGCGCTTGGAATCTTGGAATTTTTCTAGATCTATAAACTACAATTTCTATTGATTTCTCGCTGTAAGTCTTTTATCCCTATTCCTTTGATTGTTATAATGTTTTCGTCTCTGAGAATGATGTTTTTGTCCGTTACTATTGCGATGTGTGAGTAGATTCTTTCTAAGGTTGATGGGTTAGCCCTAGGATCCTAGGGGAAACTGTAGATCTGGATCCCTACATTGAATTGGGGACTTAGGGAAGTATTTCGGTATATCCTACCGAATCCATTGATAACCCGTACTGAGATCATGCCCACGGACTGTGGAATTGATGTTCTTAAGGGGTATCTAGGGATTCGAATAGGGAAATCGGTGGACCCAAACAAGGCTCGTGACCATGCCCGGTTCGTGTCTTGAAGGGATCCATCGATGAACTATACCGCTACGTTGACGGCTACCGCCATTGCGTCAACGAGAGCCACCGAAATACCCCACAATTCTAACCCACGAGAGTGGTACGAATTGGGGGATTAATTTCCTATCCCTAATGCAATGCAAGGATCCTATCTCAACGTCGACCCCCAACGATCCTAATGGTGATCCCTAACGCCCTAGTCCATTTATTAATATTACAACAACAACACCCCAACCAAATCTTTTACCCCGATAGCTATCTCACTTCAAGACTTAGAAATAAACTGAGAATCCATTGACACTATCACCGTCCCTGTGGGATTCGATATCATTTATACTATAACTCGACACCGTCCGCATGAGGATTGAGCCCGGAATTGAAGGCTAGGGGGCCATACCACGCCTGGCGATCGTGACACCGCCAGGTGGAACCTAGGTGTAGGTTTCAGGTGCGTCAATATGCACATAAATATTTACATACACACAATATTTAGTCACATCCAACATACATCGACGTGCACGCACTAATACATGCATGATCAAGTCACTTAGGTCCGCAATCATAATTATAAATAAATATACACATAATCTCACATTCATAGTGATGCACATACTGCCTCACACAGATAGGCACATAACCACACACAATACACACAAGAGTGTACAGACATAATACGTTCCCCGCCATATGCTATATATATAACTACCTTTGCACATTATACGCACATACTGCCATAGTAGTCAAATGATTATAAACATCCATCTACACCCCACACACGCGTATACCTATACAAACAATCACACACACTCAATGCCTATATACCAAACAGTTTCATTCACTTATATTCATCAAATATATACATATATGCACATATATTCCATATCTATCACATTTATATTTGCATTTGCATATTTACATACATACACACGTGCTCTGGTACAGACATATATATACACGTATACAAACAAGAATACATTTATCCAAGGCACACCGAGATACACCTGGATAGACAACCCTATAGGATATATCAGCAGGTAAACAAACAAAGATATGTACAAGAGTGTGTGTGTGTGTGTGTGTATATATATATATTCATATTCATTCACCCAATATACACATCATTACATATTCTCCTACTGCACACTACACATATATGAACACATCCCTACACTCCATTGTTATACGTATAATAGAAATCCATACAACTCGGATACATATTCACATATACCAACAAGCAATACCCCACATAGATACTCCACATGCACATACTCATTATACACCACAGATGTATAAGTATCAAAACCATACATAGATTTTTGAATCCACATATAGCCTAATACATGTACACACATACACACAAGACTATTATACTAATAGTAGATATGCACACAAACATGCACATATATACGTACTAGGACCCATGCACCATGCACATACATTACCATGTATGGGCACACACACCCATTCACACATACTATACATATCCTGCTATTACACACCCATATAGTCAAGCTACTCAAACTACACTAGCATGTAGTTGGTAGCTACACATACCATTATATACATAACATCCAATATATCCACACTTTTACTAGCATGCTAGTACATACACAAATAAGTGCATTTTGATATTTATACACATTCAATATATAGCCACATCCCATATACGTACACATCCATATACTGATACATGTATATCAGAATAGGGATCATTCACATACATATACATATAATCACCCATAAGACATACACCAATACATGTTCAATAACACATATACACAGTCACACCATGCTAGCTGCATCACACCTACATACATACAAATATCTCATATACCGATACACAATCCTCCCTCATGCCACTATAGACGAAAGGGTACATGCGCTGCATATACATCCAAATGGTCCTATAAACACCATTCCACGGGGTAAGCGTATACACACATATATACATATATCATAATTCCACTTAACCATGCAAACCTACAATCATCCCATGTATACATGCACTCTATGGTCTCAAATCCTTATATCTATCACATCCTACATATGTTACACGGCATACATATATCCATATCTCGTAACATGCACGATATAAAGCTAAGGGCCTCAACTTAGGGTGGACAGGTCTAAAGCACCCCTACCCACCGTAGGATACATCTACTCCAAACACCCTAGAGCATTACTCATACTACCTGTACGCCCATTACTTATCTATATCGCTTCATACACACCATACATGGCCATAGCACCATACCTATCTTCACGCAATAATACAACCCATAACCATAACCCAATTAAGACAATATACCGGTTCATATAAGCATATAGGCAGCACATACACATACTCACAGTAATTTTAAATTTTAACACATTAGGAATTCATACCCTAGCAATGCAACACTAGCGATATATATGTACCAGTACCCCACACCTATATCTACACCACCTACATATACAAGTACAAATATATTCACACACATACACTTTCCCCCCCATATATCTACAAGACAATATGAACACTTCACCACTCTATCCTCACAAAGATAGATATATACACCTTGGTACTTCCCCACACGGGGAAACAACCATAATGTAATAGATAGGAAAATGATAATATGCACTTATATCACGTACGTACATATTCTCACTCACACCCCTACAAGGTATATGTCCACACTAGCTTATATGTACCCACCAATATTCATTCACGAATAAACATGTATATATCACATATGTCTCAGAGTCTCACAGGTATACCACATACATGCCTCACATATCCGTATCATGTACTTTTATAGAGGCGTAATATACATACACTCAAGTATTCGCCCACCTAGTATATACACCCCACGCATATCCATATACCACTACAAGCATCCAGGATACATGTAACTTTCATGCCATTCAAATATACAAGTATACCGTAACATATATAATTCAAATCTCTAAGCACAACAAATGCACTTATGCACACGGGTTCACACAGTTACATATACACGCGTATACCTACAATATACATCTATAGTATAATATACTGCAGAAAGTTCATCCCCGGACTCCCTAAAGTTAGGGGTTCAAAGGTGGATCACTTAAAAATCTAAGGTCACTAAGATCACTACCCACCTTAGGGCTAATCTATCCAAATCAAATATTGAAGCATTACATGTATTACCCTTACGCACATCGCAGTGCGGTGACCTGCATGGGCCACCAAAAACTGTCACGCCCTGATCCCTAGAGTACTCGGAATTTTACAAATTCTTTTTTCCAAGTAACCTGAAGAGTGAGGGTGTTGAGAGGAAAGGAGAGAGAAAGGCGATATAGAACATGCAGGCCACTGCGAACATGCTGGGATAGTACAAGTGAAGCTCCATAAACATACCCAAAACCAACCTCGTAGTAACATAGAACAACAACAACAAATCATATATAACAACTTCAATTTATGTACATAATCCAGGTGCGTCACTACACAAACATCACCACTCTCCATCTTCCAAGACAACCCAGTCACAATACAACTACAGCTCACACTAAAGGCTACCCTTGAAACCCAACTTCAAGTCACCACCAACCATACCGCTCCTGCTACCTGCAAAATAGGGAGGAGCACGTCAATGCATGTCCTAGTAGGAACCAACTTGGATTTGGAACACCGTTTTAAGTTTATCAACCACTAAACAAGGCATAAGAAATAAGGCGTGTAAACTAAATAATATGAAGGAAAGTAATCAACCAAGCAATGGATCATACATGTGGTCCAATGTCGAGCTACTACAAGAAAAGTGTTAGCACGAATAATGATACAAGTATTCATACAAACATAATTTAAAAAGGGAATCACAAGTGTCAGAAGTATACCGAGTGTCACGAGTAAAACAAGTAAGGGGAAAGGGAAGTACTGCCAGCAGAAGGAGTAATATGCAAAATTCTCATTTTATCATTTTATAATTGAGTTAATTGGAAACTTGGGTAAACTTGTGATACCAGGACCTGGACCTCACCCTAAATTTGGGGTGAATATAGCACACGACGCAGTGGACACGGGCACTGTACGCCGGGCCTCTCAGCTCCCCCGTCCCTGGCAGGAGTGAGCCCTTTCATAATAACACAACATCCGTATGTTCCCTACACTCCCGGTAAATGCGAGTGGGAAAAAGTATCACACATCACATTATCTTTCCCCCTCAACTTCTCAGTCCAGGCCTCATATCCACAATTTACACAAATTTCTCCCAACCCCCAGTTTTGATAGCTCACCCTCCTTAGAGAGGAATGAGACATTCAAGAGTTTCATTTTATCATTTTAGTAATGATGGAGTCATGTTGCATGGCATCACATTCCACATTCATACCAACATGGGTCATGCACCGAAGTGTCATGCACTCCATCGTAGTCACATTTCATATCAACATATTTTCCCATAGTATATCTTTTAAATGCAAAAGCCATAGTATAGATTTTACACACACACTGACACACAGTAATTCTGGAAAAATCCTTTTAAAATATAATATACTATATAATACTTTAATATAATTTTTATAAATTAATTTTCAAGTATTTTTAAGTAGAAAAACTCATGTATCCAAAAATTGTCGACTATCCTATCCAGATAGCCGACTATCCTAGCCAGATAGCCGACTACTGGCAGGAAGATTTCACTCCAAACTCTCTGTCATAATAATAGCCAACTATCCTTGAAAATAATCGACAATCTAGGTGAAATAGCTGACTATTCTCCAGATTAGCCGACTATCTGGGTCAAATGTGACAGATTTGGCAGTTTTATTTGAATTTAAACTAGTCGTTAACTAGCCGTTAGAGGAGACTTTTTAAGCGGATTTCAAGCGATTTTAAGCGGATTTGTGCTAATAATTCTCTATAAACAGCTGGGATTTCAGAAGTTTTAAACACAACAATAATATATCAAAGAAATCTCTCTTTTGCTCAAAGTGCTCAAAGCTCGATTTATGTTCGTCATTATATTCAAAGGCTACTGATTTAATTCTTTCTTACTCAATCTTCTAAGATTATTTTCAGTTTTTATTTAGCCGTTTGAATACTTGTTTTTATCTCCAAGTTAAAAGCTTTTTATATTGAGATTCAAATCCAAAGCTTTTTATATTGAGATTCAAATCCAAGTCTTTCTTCTAATCTTTGTGTTTTAAAGTTATATATTTGTTAAGGCCAAAAATGACCGAAACAATTGGTTGCGGACGTAGACCCTCTCTTGCTGAGTCAGAGCCTCGTCAGCCAGTTGAGTGGGACCCTAGGTTGGAAGAACCAGGGTCGTGGATGGATGGTAGCAGACTTGTGATGCTCGATCGACCCTCGAGCAGTTCGTACGTCGATCGATCGAGACTGAGAAACTCAGGAGCGACCCTCACGTAAGATTGAGACTCGTAGATCTGTATCACAAGGAAGCGTCAACGGGGTCGGATCTGGGTACCGACCCAAATCCCCTCCGTTGCTTATGTTAGAACGGAACTTAAGAGAGGGAGAGAGCTTGGAGCAGTCGAGATCGACCCACGGAGGTTCGTGTAACGACCAGTAGTCATCGTACATATTTCGTACGTATTTTGTGATCTATCGAATTATGAGATTATTCGTGTTATGATTTTGTTGTTTAGCCTGAATGCATGATTCGTTGCCATATTTGTGACCCACTCGACTTCACGATCGCGCTGACACTAACTTTGTGGTTTTTGGACATCTTTGACGTGCAGTGGAAAAATCGTAATAACTGGACTATTTTGACAATATAGTCTTCCCTAACTCATTCACATCTTGTTATATCTTAACAAATCTTAAGAAGATTTAAGAAAATATAATTTAAATCCTAATAAAAATCCTAACAATCAAATCTAAAAAATTTCCCCCTAAATCTTAAGTATTCTAACCAAATTTTTTTATCCAAATTAAACCCTTTTTCTAATCAGATTTAAATTAACATCCAAACACTAACCCCCACGTCATCCTCATTTGTATGCGGATAACCCAACTCGAAAACCATCTCGCGCGATCACGTGCATGGATCTCAACAGCTCCTCACGCAAAATCTCTAGAATAAAATCATAATCAACCCACGTATCAAACTATCCCAAAAAAATCTCAACGTCATCCCAAGTCCCAACCTCTGCTCGTTCACTTATCTTCTTCTCTTCTTCATAAAACACAGCCCTAAGTGTTCCCCTCCCTTCGACTTCAACCCAAGCCACCGCCCTCTCAACCCACGCAACCCAAGCCACCTCCAAACTCCTCCGCCCCCGTCAACAGCTGTGCCACCACGAACTCATCCTCCCTTCAACCAAACTCCGACCACCCTCTCGTTACACCGTCGCCTCGCTCCTTTCCTCAGCCCAACCCCGCCAATAGCCCCACCTCCTCACACTCTGAACATCGCCAACGCTCCGATGACCTTCAGACGCCGCAAACACCTCTCCCACGCCATCATCACTGCCTCGCAACTCCTTCCTCCGGCGAACCCAACTCCGACCCTCCCCGCTTCCTTCGTTCAAACCCAAAAGCCTCCGCCTTCGTCTTCTATCACCCCAGAACCCCAGTGACACCGTGCTCTCTGACCTTCAGCCCAACATCACTGCCGTCTGCTCTTTTCTCCGACCTCACCTCCGTTACTTCGGCCTCAAACAAACTGCGACACCCCACTGCAGGCGTTCGCCGACGTCCTCCGACCCACCGCGCTTTCTCTCCAACAGCAGCGCCTCCAATTCGAACGCCTCATCCGCCGCTCGAGCTCTCTGTACCGCCACACGTGCAGACACCGTCGCCGTCGCCGCCCGGACCCTAGCTGCAGCGCCCGACCCTTCGCCGCCATCTGCACACACGCGAGGGCCACGAACACGAAACCACCTAAGTTTGTTATATTTAAATAACAGCATGATGTTAGTTTAGAGAATATTGTCATGTTATTAGATATAGGGTATAATATAAATTGTTAAGTATATTAACTGCATGTTATGTAATGTAGTACGTTATAAATTATAATACAATATGTCATGTAACAATAACTAAGGATATAATGTTAGTATGACAGTGTGATTAGTTCATTAATGCTTTTAAAATTATATCGTGCATGATGTGTCACAACATTAAAATGATTATAAGATATGAATTTTATATAATGTAACCATATACTTCTATTAGCAGTAGGTTAGTTTGTTAGTGCCGCATGTTATAAAATTAATTGACATATGTTAATCTAAATAATGTCGCAGGTTTAGTAATAAACAATATAATGTATAATAGTAAAACTTTGATTAGTTCGTTAAGAACCATTTAACTGATATCAAACCCAACTTCGCAGAAACAATCATGCCTTCCATTACGACTGTCTGGACACCTAACAACTCTCGAGGCAAGTATTTTATCGTAATTAAAATGCAAAACTGAACTGCATGTTTTCATTAGTTGCTTTGTGATGGACACGTGATAACGTTGTTATTGCTGGAACAATTTAATCTCTGCATGTTAACATAACGAACCAAACTAGACAGAGGGTAGGATACAACCCTCGAAACGAACATATGTAACACCATCGATTACAGATGGGATGAACCAAGTCGAACGACTAAACAGACACTTGGGTGGGGTTGGTTCATATAGTAGAGTCTGTAAGTGTGTCTTTTATACCTTACGGCTACTTCCATACCACACCAATGGAAGCAAGCATCTTGGCCATTTTCCAGGTTAGGGATGGCAAGAAGCGTCACGGTAAACCCCCGATGATAGGGTGTATCGAGAACACTATACTTACTCAGACATGGACTTTCACGAGCATAAATAACTGAAAATATTACATTTGTAAATGTTTTAACTTCTTTAAAATGCAACTCACCGGTCAGATTATTCTAGCATGCTCATACTTTACTTTACGCACTTGCTTATCATATCTGGGTCTGACTCTTTTCTGTTGCTAAGTGATTGCTTTTCATTTGCTATAAAAATCTTGCCAAGTCATTTCACAGACATATCTTTTAATGAAACTATGAAATAAATTTTACGTTCAGAGATGGAGTATAGCGAGGACCCCACTTATGAGGATCCGAATCAGGAAGCAGATCCCGCGGACCAGAGCTACGAGGACGCCAAGGTTCTTCCTGCCGAGGACTAGATTATTGCTAATGTCTCCATTTATTTAGTTTCATTTATTATTACAGGTGTGTTACTCATGTAATAAAATGTACGGTCATGCTAGGCCTAACATATTTGTATACTTGCTTTTGAACTCTGGGCGAAGTTGTAATAAATATCTATGTTGTTTCTGAATAATGCAGTTGCAAGGACCTGATTGCTTTACACACAAAACGCTTATTGTGCTTAAGTCAAAGAAGAAAGAAAAAAGCACTTCTTCTTTGCTTTAAGCACATGCAGACCCGCTCACATTCTCGCTCCCAAGTACAATGGGAAGTGAGACGTGACAGATTTTAGTTGTGGCCCATGCAGGTTCTCTTGCATCCTGCGAGACATTTCAGAAACAGTGCAAATATTATTAATAACCAGATCGTTTAGACAACTCATACACAAAAGTTTACATTGTTTTGTTTGCAGCATGCCAGGACGGCCCATTACTCGCAACGGGAATGGATTCAATGGGAACGGTACTCCTGACATCCACGAGCTTATGGAAGTCATGAAGGGCATGTTGGAGATCCAACAAGAGCTTATTCAGTAAGGTCAACAACACCAAGCTGTACAACCTGCACCACCGCCTCTGCGAGCTGTACCCGGAGCCAAGCAATTTCGGGAGCTAAACCCGAAGAGCTTCTCTGGAACAGAAGGGCCGCTGGAGGCTGAAGAATGGGCCCGGAGTACGGAAGATGATATGATTCTTTCCCGTATTGATCAAGCTGAATGGGTGGAAGTGGCCAAGAAGCAACTGACGGGCAATGCACGAAACTGGTGGGACACTGAAGAAGCTCATCTGGTCAAACCCATCAATTGGACCATGTTTCGAGAGCATTTCGACGCTCAATATTTTTCCCAATCAGCGAAGAGGGAACTGTAGCAACGATTCATCAACCTGAAACAAGGTAATCGTACAGTTGACGAATACGAGGCAGAGTTCTCAATGCTTAGTCGATTCACTCCACATCTGGTGGAGGATCTCGAGGACCGTGCATTTCAATTTCTCCAGGGTCTAGACCTGGACTTTCAGGCTTCGATGTCTTCGACGAATCTGACTACACACCAGGACGTATTGGATGTCGCTAAGAAGCACAAGCTTATTATGAATCAGAAGAATGCGCTTCAGACTGGAGGAATCAGACGTCCACCGGAGCCACCCAGGGGCAATCTCGAGCCTACTTAGACTGCTCAATTCAAGAGGACTGCTGCTTCTGCCAACAATCGAGCTCAGATGGTGTGCTTCCACTGCAAGCACACTGGTCATCTCAAGAAGGACTGTCGGGAACTGCTGAACCAAATTTTGGTATATAGAGCGTCAGCACATACTACAAAAGACTGCCCTCGTCGCACCAACAAACCGATGATTACTGGACCATATGGATCATCTGGACTGAATCAGCGGGACCTCCTGGACCTATTCAGCTTGGACCTCCTAGACCTACTCAGCGTGGACCACCTCTGGCTCCACAACAGAAAGCTTATAAACATTTGAGGCAAAACTAGCCGAGACACAAGGCGTTCACCATGACAACCGATGAGGCGGAGACTGATGAGCAAGTGATCTCAAGTATTACCTGAACTCTTTCTTTTATATGCTTATAGTATACATATGTGTGTGTTTGATTGTTTGCCCTTAGCTAAGGTGTTTTCCTATATTTTAGGTGGTATCTTAGTAGCCTCTCACCCGGCTCTATCCCTGTTCGATTCTGGAGCCTCTCATTGCTTCATATCCACAGGATTCATAGAGAAGCACTCTATTCGTGTTGATTCTCTACCGAATTGTTGGAGCATCACTATCGGGAGTGGAGTAGTGAAAACTTCTTCTGGCTATCGATCTTGCCGTATAGTGATCTGTGGACACGAGTTGTTTGCAGATTTTATGATAGTCAACATGCCAAACTTCGATGCAATATTCGGCATGGATTGGTTAGGAAATTTCTATACTACCGTCGATTGTCACAGGAAGAAGGTAGAGTTCGAAACCCCCGACCATCCGGTGTTTGAATTCGCTAGTGGAGACCATTCACTTGGACCGATCAAGTTTCGGGCCAAGCCGAGAAGCCTAGATTGTTTCGAGACTTTGCAGATGTATTTCCTGAAGATATTTCGATATCGCCTGATCGAGCTTTGGAGTTCACTATCGACCTTCTGTCGAACACTCAACCGATTTCGAAGGCATCTTATTGTATGGCTCCGGCTGAACTGGAAGAATTTCAAAACCAGCTCGACGATCTACTGCAGAAGGGATTGATACATCCCAGCGTATCTCCTTGTGGTGCGCCTGTTCTTTTTGGCCAAGAAGAAGGATGGATCGAGAAGAATGTGTGTGGACTATCGAGAACTGAACAAGGTAACCATTAAGAACAAGTATCTGTTGCCGCATATCGATGCTATTTTGATCAACTCGGTGGATCACGAGTCTTCTTGAAGCTGGACCTCAGAAGTGGTCATCATCAAGTGAAGGTCAGAAGTGAAGATATTCCAAAGACGACATTTATGACCAAGTATGGGCACTACGAATTCGTAGTCATGCCATTCAGTGTAACTAATGTTCCAGTTATATTCATGAATATCATGAATTTGATTTTTTATGAATATTTGGAAAAGTTCGTAGTGATCTTCATCGACGATATTCTGGTCTACTCGAGGAATGAAGAAGAACATGCCAAGCATCTGCGGATTGTATTGGAGACCCTGCGACATCATTGATTATACGCCAAGTACAGCAAGTGTGAATTATGGCTAAATCGAGTTGCGTTCCTTGGACATATGGTATCAGGAGACGGTATTTCTGTCGATCCGGAGAAGGTTACCTCAGTTAGAAATTGGCCGACTCCTTGGTCAGCTTTAGATATCCGAAGTTTTCTCAGATTGGTTGGCTAATACCGTCGTTTTATCAAGGACTTCTCGAAGATTGCTGAGCCTATGACTCGCCTGAAAAGGAAGTTTATTAAGTTCATCTGGTATGAGGCTTATGAGCAAGCATTTGAAGAGTTGAAGAAGAAGCTGACGACTGCACCAGTGCTAGCTATACCAGATAGAACCGGAGGATTCGAAGTTTTCTGTGACGCATCTACCAAGGGTCTCGGATGTGTCCTACACCAGCATGGGCATGTGGTTGTGTATGCATCCCGACAGCTAAAGACTTATGAGAAGAATTATCTGACTCATGACTTAGAGTTAGCTGCTGTCATATTTGCCCTGAAGATTAGGATGCATTTTCTTTTGCGTGAGCAAGTAAAGATCTACACCGACCACAAGAGCATGAAGTACATTTTCACTCAGAAGGAGCTCAATATGAGGCAACACAGATGGTTAGAGCTTATGGCTGACTACGACATCGATCTTCAGTATGATCTGGAAAAAGTGAATGTCGTACTTGAGTCATTGACCCGATTACCTACGATCATGAATCTCTCAGCTCAATGGAGACTTCAGCAGGCTATGCGAGAGATGGAGGTTGATGTTATTTTACCCGGGACTTCGGCATCATTGATGAATATGCAAGTTTAGTCTACTATCGTGGATCGAATTAAAGCTGCTCAGACTGGAGATGCGAAGTTGCGGAAGATCAGGGAGCAAGTCGAAGATGAACTTCGGATGGATTTTCTTATCCATGAGGATGGTTCTTTGAGATATGGTAGTAGGATTTGTGTGCCTTCCGGTGATACCCGAGATGAGCTATTGAATGAAGCACACAAGTCTCCCTACTCTATTCATTCTGCTGGCACCAAGATGTACAAGGATCTTCGTTTGAACTTTTGGTGGCATGGAATGAAGAGAAGCGTAGCTCGCAGTGTTTCCAAGTGCCTCGTATGTCAGCAGATGAAGGCTAAACATCATCGCATTACTGGATTGCTTCAACCTCTGCATATTCCGGAATAGAAGTGGCAGCACATCACTATAGATTTCGTGACTGGACTGCCTCGGAGTGCTAAGCAGAATGATGTGATTTGGGTGATCGTTGATCGATTAACCAAATCGGCACACTTTATACCATTTCGAGTGGGACAATCTACGGAAATACTGGCAAAGAAGTATATGGAGGTAACAATCTATCATATACCTTTATGAACTCTTCTAGAATACATTGTGATGTAATCGATAATCTTGCAGGAGATTGTTCGATTGCATGGTGTTCCAGTGAGCATCGTCTCTGACCGGGACACCAGATTTACATCTTAGTTCTGGAAGAGCTTGCAGACCAATCTAGGTACCAGTCTTAGTTTCAGCACTGTGTATCACCTGCAAACTGATGGGCAATCAGAGCGTACTATCCAGATATTGGAGGATATGTACAAGCTTGCATGATGGATTTCAAAGGCTCATGGAAAGATCTTCGGCATTTGGTAGAGTTTGCTTACAACAACAGCTACCAGGCCAGTATTGGCATGGCCCCGTTTGCAGCACTCTATGGACAGAAGTGACGATCCCTGTTGAGTTGGGATGACATTGGTGATCGGAAATTATTGGATCCAGAGATGATAATTGAGACCGTGGATGTAGTACATGGTATCAGAGACAAGTTACGCATTCCACAGGACCGGTACAAGCATTAGGCTGATGTCAAGCGTCTTCACTTGGAGTTTCAACCGAGAGATCTGTCTTCATGAAGATATCCCCAAACAGAGGAGTGATACGATTTGGGAAGAGAGTGAAGCTTAGCCAAAGATTCATTGGACCATTTGATGTGCTAGAGCGAGTTGGAGAAGTTGCTTATCGATTAGCTCTACCACCTTCATTGGAGGGAGTTCATAATGTTTTCCATGTCTCCCAACTGTGTCGTTAGGTCAGTGACCCTGCTTATGCGGTTGACTACTCCGAGATTACTGTTCGACCAGATCTGACCTACGAGCAGCGGCCAGTTTAGATCTTAAACGATGATAGAAGCCCCTCAGGAATAAAGTCGTCTATCTTGTTAGATGATGTGGCGTCACGGATCACCTGGATAATCCACCTGGGAATGAGAAGAAGAAATACATGAGTGTTATCCCCATTTTTTTCCTGAACCCTAGCTGATAGAATTTCGAGGGCAGAATTTTAATAAGTTGTGTAGGATGTATGACAGGTATTCATCGTATGTATTTCGTACGTATTTTGTGATGTATCAGATTATGAGATTATTCATGTTATTATTTTGTTGATTGGCCTGAACGCATGATCTGTTGCCATATTTGTGAGCCACTCGACTTCACGATCGCGCTGACACTAACTTTGTAGTTTTTGGACATCATTAACGTGCAGTGGGAAAATCGTAATAACTGGAATATTTTAACCATATAGTCTTGCCTAACCCATTCACATCTTGTTATATCTTTACAAATCCTAAGAAGATTTAAGAAAATCTAATTTAAATCCTAATAAAAAATCCTAACAATCAAATCTAAACAAAAAAATATTTCCCCTAAATCTTAAGTATTCTAACCAAATTTTTATATCCAAATTAAACCCTATTTCTAATCAGATTTAAATTAATATCCTAACACTAACCCCCACGTCATCCTTATTTGTATGTAGATAACCCAACTCGAAACCCATCTCGTGCCATCACGTGCATGGATCTCAACAGCTCCTTACGCAAAATCTCTAGAATAAAATCATAACCAACCCGCGTATCAAACTCTCCCCGAAAATCTCAAAGTTATCCCAATTCCCAACCTCCGCTCGTTTGATTATCTTCTTCTCTTCTTCATAAAACCCAGCCCCAAGCGTTCCCCTCCCTTCGACTTCAACCCAAGCCACCGCCCTCTCAACCCACGCAACCCAAGCCCCCTCTGAACTCCTCTGCCCCCGTCGACAGTTGCGCCGCCACGAACTCCTACTCCCTTCCACCAAACTCCGACCACCCTCTCGTTACACCGTCGCCTCGCTCCTTTCCTCAGCCCAACCCCGTCGAAAGCCCCACCTCCTCACACTCCAAACATCACCAACGCTCCGGTGACCTTCAGACGTCGCAAACACCTCTCCCACGCCATCATCGCCGCCTCGCAACTCCTCCCTCCAGCAAACCCACTTCCTCCGTTCAAACCCAAAAGCCTCTGCCTTCGTCTTCTCTCACCCCAGAACCCCAGCGACCCCGCGCTCTTCGACCTTCAGCCCAACTTCACCGTCGTCCTCTCTTTCCTCCGACCTCACTTCCGTTACTCCGGCCTCAAACAAACTGTGCCACCCCACTGCAGGTGTTTGCCGATGTCCTCCGACCCACCATGCTTTCTCTCCCAACAGCAGTGCCTCTGACTCGAACGCCTCGTTCGCCGCTCGAGCTCGCCATATCGCCACCCGCGCAGACACCGTCGTCGCCACCGCCCTGACCCCAGCTGCAAGGCCCGACCCTTTGTCGCCATCTGCACAAACACGCGAGGGCCACGAACATGAAACCACGTAAGTTTGTTATATTTAAATAACATGTTAGTTTAGAGAATACTGGCATGTTATTAGATATAAGATACAATATAAATTGTTAAGTATATTAACTGCATGTTATGTAATGCAGTATGTTATAGATTATAACACAATATGTCATGTAACAGTAACTAAGGATATAATGTTAGTACGTCCGTGTGATTAGTTCATTAATGCTTTTAAAATTATATCATGCATGATGTGTCACAGTATTAAAATGATTATAAGATATGAATTTTATATAATGTAAACCTATGGTTCTATTAGCAGTAGGTTAGTTTGTTAGTGCTGCATGTTATAAAATTAATTGACATATGTTAATCTAAATAATGTCTCATGTTTAGTAATAAACAGTATAATGTATAATAGTAAAACTTTGATTAGTTCGTTAAGAACCATTTAACTGATATCAAACCCAACTTCGCAGAAACAATCGTGCCTCCCATTACGACCGTATGGACACCGAACAACTCTTGAGGCAAGTATTTTATCATAATTGAAATGCAAAACTGAACTGCCTGTTTTCATTAGTTGCTTTGTGATGGGCACGTGATAACGTTATTATTACTGGAACAATTTACTCTCTGCATGTTAACATAACGAACCAAACTGGACAAAGGATAGGACACAACCTGCGAAACGAACATATGTGACACCATCGATTACAGATGGGATGAACCTAGTCGAACTACTAGACAGACACTTGGGTGGGGTTGGTTCATGTAGTAGAGTCTGTAAGTGTGTCTTGTATACCTTACGGCTACTTCCATATCACACCAATGGAAGCAAGCATCTTGGTCATTTTCTAGGTTAGGGATGGCAAGAAGCATCACGGTAAACCCCCGATGATAGGGTGTATCGAGAACACTATACTTACTCAGACATGGACTTGCACGAGCACAAATAACTGAAAATATTACATTTGTAAATGTTTTAACTTCTTTAAAATGCAACTCACCTGTCAGATTATTCCAGCATGCTCATACTTTACTTTACGCACTTGCTTATCATATCTAAGTCTGACGCTTTTCTGTTGCTAAGTGATTGATTTTCATTTGCTATAAAAATCTTCCCGAGGCATTTTGCTGACATATATTTCAATGAAACTATGAAATATATGTTGGGTTCAGAGACCGAGTATAGCGAGGACCCCACTTACGAGGATCCGAATCAGGAAGCAGATCCCGTGGACCAGAGCTACGAGGACGCCAAGGTTCTTCCTGCTGAGGACTAGATTATTGCTGCTGTCTCCATTTATTTAGTTTCATTTATTATTGAAGGTGTGTTGCTCATGTAATAAAATGTACGGCCATGGTAGGCCTAACTTATTTGTGTACTTGCTTTTAACCTCTGGGCAAAGTTGTAATAAATATCTGTGTTGTTTCTGAATAATGTAGTTGCAAGGACATGATTGTTGTACACACAAAATGCTTATTGTGCTTAAGTCAAAGAAGAAAGAAAAAAGTACTTCTTCTTTGCTTTAAGCACATGCGGACCCGCTCACGTTCTCGCTCCCAAGTACAATGGGAAGCGGGGCATGACAGTTCGTCTCCACTCTGATGTTGCAAGCTCTTTTGTTGAAGAAATATATATTGGAGAATATAAAGTCCGAGTATTAACTCTCGTACCTTAGGAGTTGGAACCTCCTATATTTATAGAACTCCTGGGTCCTTTTAGTGACGTTGGGGGATAACGGTCACCAATTATGGTGCCATGATCTCCCCCCTTTAAAAGGGATAACTGTACCCATACGTTCCTGCTATTTATGAGCTCGCCTTAAATCTCATGTTCAATTGGTGGGCGTTCAACGGGCGACTGGTTGGTGGGCCTTGACCGAGTCAATGTCATGCTTCTCTCGAGGGCTCTACGGGCCTTAGTCACTCTTCGGAGGAGTCATCTCGAGTGTCGGCCCCATGATTCAACAGTGGCCCCCGTTGCTCGACCTCAGAGAGTCTACCTGTTTGGGTCAAGTGATGATACATCGCATTAATGGGGCACAGCATTCGAGGAATTAATACTCAAGTTCTAGGCGCCAAAACACCTGCTTTGCTGATTTGGATGAATTGTCGATTCGAAATCCAAGATGCTTAGAGCCTCGGATCTTCGAAACGTGTCTCATCATGTCGCTGTCGTCTTGTCGATATAAGACGGTTCCAATGCAGAAATTTGACGATATTGTCTTCACCATTCTTGATTCGGATTTCCACCTTTTGAAAAATGGCTTCATCATCCGTCCCTGCTTCTGAAAGGAGTTTAGTTATCGTCATGCAGAAGGCCAAAGTGGGAGCTGTTGCGGGGTAGAACTCGCGTACAATGAATTTGTATTATGGGGAACCAAGGGCACGGTGGTTATATTGATAAGAGGATTTAGGTAGGCTTTTTGACAAGTGATTAGTGGAGTGAAGAGGCTAAACTTGCTGCCGGAGCAGACCACGAAGTCGAATCCCACCGGACGCGGTGGAGGTGGATCGGATGGCGGGAGCCGAAGGTGAATCTCGGCCAAGGGGCGAGCTACCCTGCACAGCGAGCAACTCGTCAGAACGGCCGGGTTGGGGTCCAACCCTTAGCCTCTCCGATGCCTAAGTCAGTAACTGGACTTAAAGCGAGGGCTGGGCACGCAGGTCGAACTGAGGGTGTGTCGACCGTACGTGACGAGCTATGGGTGGGAGAACAAAGATATGAACGACCTTTGCTCTCGTGTGTGAATAATGGGATTAAGAGGGAATTTGCCAACCTCTCCACCGTAAGAAGTGAGGGGGTATTTATACCTGATGGGAGGCGATTAGGTGGGGCTGACCTGGCATGCTCACTCGACGTGCTGAGTTGGCCCGGCTGTCAGCGGAAGCTTCGGACGAGGATGTCAGGAATAGGAGTGTCAGACTCGCTTTTGTCAGATAGCGCAACGGCCAGGGGCGCTTTTGTCAGGGTGTCAGGGCCGAAAGCATCAAGTGTCAGGGGGCGCAGCGGCCAGGGAGTGCTTTGTCAGATGGTCGGACGGCGCTAGTGTCAGTCGTGACCTTATACTAGGTTGTTTGTCGTGCGTGATGAATCAAGGGTCTGACGATGCTATCCCCCACGACGGGGTTTGCGTGGGACCGCCGGGTCGACCCGTTCGTGGGTTGTTCGGCCCGGCGGCGCACCTTTTCGGTTGCGGATCATGGACCGCTGGCAGGGAGGGATAGGCACGTGCCTCTGTCAGCATCCAAGGCTGCACTGTCTGGGTGTTCCCCGAGCACACTGCCCCTGGTGGGCCGAGCGAGAGCGGTTATACGCCTCGGCCGGGAGAGGGGTGATGCGAGGTATGCCCATTCCCATGTAACCTCGGACCTCCGGGCCGGCAGTCCGTTTGCAATGGGGTGAGTCGGTGAGGTATATTAGTGGTTCTGGGCGGGAGCCAGACTCCTACGATCTTTAGGTCGTAACAATTGCCCCCGACATTCGAGCACGAGGCGGGAGCCCGGCCCGGCTCGGATGACGTAACGCTACCTCCCTTCTAACATGGTTCGGACTTTGGTCCGCGCTCAAGAGTGGCGACGCGGCTCCTGCGGAGTACTGCCCACTGTCACGGGATCGTGAGATCTCGTCCCGCGTGGGGGCAAAGCGAGGAGGTGTGACCCGGCAATTTAGGGAGGGGCGTTGCCTCTTAACGACGCGCCGTTGTATGTGGCGGCCGGGTCGGACCTTGGGGAAACCCGGTTTTATTGAGGTGGCCCTGGTTTTCTTTGTGATGTGTTTACCATACTTGGTTGCTATTTTTGCGGGGTTCTAGCTGCCCTGTGTTTGGTGAAATCCCTAGCTGTTGTGCGCT
This sequence comes from Scilla litardierei, assembly GCA_030789695.1. Classification (NCBI taxonomy): domain Eukaryota; kingdom Viridiplantae; phylum Streptophyta; class Magnoliopsida; order Asparagales; family Asparagaceae; genus Scilla; species Scilla litardierei. Next base: position 116,923,071 of record CM061130.1, read on the forward strand.
TGGGCTTAGGGTGAGGAGTCCGCATGGAGGAATATTTTTCATTGGCCTTTACAGGAGATCTTGATGATATCTGCAACAATAGGGCAGGTGTGACCAAACCCGTGGTCGTGTCAGGAGGTTGTTTTAACTTGTCGCTCGCTGCATCGGGGTGAGAGGGTCCCTGTTTGCGGGGCGGCCTTCCTTCTTTTCTGTTGACCGCTGAACTCCTTCTGCCTTTCTGTCCGGGGGCGAGCTGACGCGCCATGAATCACGTTTGGCTTCATCAGGGATGCAGCCCTGCTGTGACCCCCCTCGGGAGGACCGACCCTCCGTTTGTCGGTCGGACCTCCTTCCCCTCCATTGCTTCATCATATTCCGTCTCGCCGTTGCCGTGCTGGATGGTTGCTAGGGCTCTCCGGGGATCCCGTACATCGAGGGGGAACCCTGGAGGGGGCGGTGGATGAGGTGGAGGTGGAGGCGTTGCCCTCCCAGGGGGGAGTCCGGCGGGCCGGCCTCGAGGGGAAGGTCGGGGGCAGGCAGGTAGGTCGTTGGGAGACCCGTTGGGGGTTTCCACCCTCACGCACCGTGGGGATCGGCGTGGTGCGGATGCTAATTGGGGTATGGTAGCCCGCTGCTTGTCTTCCGGACCGATTGTTTCATCTGGTTTAGAGCAAGAGGAAGGTTGGCAGGCGGGGCTTCCCGTGTGTAAGGGGAATACCCTATTGGCGATCCGCTTGTAAGGAGAGTATCCTATCAGTGGTCGTCGAGTGGAAGCGGTCACCGGTAGAGGAAGTGAGATCTGTCTGTGGACATCAGCCTCCTCCGTAGTTGGGTGGGGCGTCCGAGGCTTTTTCATACCTGGTGTAAAGGGATGTGATTCCTTCTCATATATATTCTCCTTTTCCCTAAACTCCGAAGGGGGGTATTTATAGAGGGATTCTGCGGATGGGTTCGCCCTAGATAATGCGAGGGACTGGCACCATTAATGGGCTCCGCCGAATCACGCACTTTGGGAACCGCTTTTGCCTTGCAGCATCTGACGCGGTTCGTCAGCCCTAGCCTCTCGGGGGGCGTGTTGCTGTTGATGGCGTGTTTCTCGAGCGTCCTTTCGTTTCGTTGAGTCGCATCGGGGCGCTGCTTTATCGGGACCCGGCGTATATCCGACAGGCATTATTTTGCGGTTCCTGGTTTGCGACCGGTCCGCCCCGGTTTACGTGCCCTTATCCTCATTCCCAGGTTTGAGTTCTCGAGGATCATGGGCCTAATCGGGACGGGGGAATCTAGATGCGGCTTGGGTGGCCAGCCCCGGATAGTTGGTCGATGTGCGGTTCGAACCGGGTAGCCATTACCGAGGTGAGCGTGTCGCCCCTGGGAAGCCGGTCTTTGTCGTGTTGTATCGTTGGTGTTACCTATTTTGTCTTCTTGCGTGAGTTCGATTATTGCCCCCAACATTCCCTTGTCCGAGAGAGCAAGGTCTGGGGGGAAGGGGATGTTGATGGTCGACGTGTTAGCTTTGGGCGGGACGGGGGATCGCCAGCTCGGATTGGATGAGACATGCCGCCCTATCACGGGTAGGGGCTAACCATAGTGTGGTTGACCCCTCGGTGTCCGTCGCGAGGGAATTTTGCCTCGGTCGGAAGTGGCCCAGCAGAGCAGGCCTTAGCTCACCCCCTTCCCCTTTGTCTGAAAGGTATCGACGATTTTAGTTCGCGAGGGGTCTCGTTTTGAAGCGTCGGTCCTTCCTAGTATCGGGGGGTTCGAACTGCGGGTATGTACTTCCTGGGTGTCCTGAGTTAGTCCAGGTGGAGTGCGACGCTCTGTCCCTCCTTTCCCGCCGTGAGGGGTGGCTGCGTTTCGTGATCTTGCCCGGCAATTGGCAGGGGGATCGTTTCAAGCTAGAGCATTCTTAGATAGTTGATGTGACTTTGATAGGGATAACCTTTTTCATTTAAATTTACAGGAACTCTTCTTTGGTTCGTACATGAGGACTTAGATCATTGCAAGTTGGGGGAGTACGATCCGGTCCGAGAGCGGGCTGTGGATCTGTTCCCGCCTGCTGTGAACTACCTCAGGATTTATGGGTTACCATCTGCGGGGTAGGCCTTTTTATCTTCAGTTGTTCGCGGCGCCTCGATGAGTGCCCTCCCTCCGTGCTGAAGGGTTGCAAGGTCTTTTCGACCGGGTGGATGCACTAGGGAAGCTGTCTTGATGTGGCGTTTGTCCGGGTGAGCAAACTCCTGACGACCGGGCCGCCTTCCCTCCGATCCATTGATTTGTCATCTCCCTCCACGCCTCGCGGTTTGTGTTTGAGGGCGGAGTATTGATCTCGATTGTTCGGGGGTGAGCTGACATGCCATGAATCACCTTTTGGATTCATCGGGGATGCAGCCTTGACGTGGCCCCCGTCGGGAGGTCGAAGGCGAGCAGGTGTAGACCTGCCAGCCCGGAGGAGCTTTTGTCTTTCCAGCCGGCGGGGAGCGGATGCCTACCTTCCTCCGTCTCATCCGGTTTAGAGCAGACGGAGGAGTGAAAGGTGGATTTCCCTTGTGTAAGGGGAATATCCTATTAGCGATCCGTTTGTAAGAGGAATATCCTATCGGAGGTCGTGGCAGTGGAGCGATCACCGCCCGGGGAGGAGGGAACCATTGGTGGCCGGTGACCTCCCTTTTATTTGGGCGAGGCATCTCGGCCCGTTTCCCAGTTGGTGGAGGGTGTCGGGGCCGATTTCTCATACCTTCCAAATCTTTGTCCCTCACTCTTTCGGGAGGGTGAGTGGCGTCTTTATAGAGGGATTTTGTTGACGGTTTCCCCCCGAATACTACGATGAGCTGGCATTATTAATGGGCTCCTCGAAATCACGCACCTTGGGAACCGCTTTTGCCAGGTGGCGCTTGTGGTGACTTGCCAGCCCAAGCCTCTTTTGGGGCGTGTCATTATTGGTGGCGTTTTTCCCGAGCGCCCTTTCGTTTCGTCGAGTCGCATCGGGGGCTGCCTCATCGGGACCTGGCGCCTGGTTTGCCCCGGTTTACGTGCCCTTGTCCTCCTCCCCAGTTTCGAGTTTTCAAGGAGCCCGGGTCTATTAGGGCGGGGGGTGTGGCTACGTGGCGAGGCCCATGCCCTTCTCGGGTTTGGGTGGCGAGGGTTGGTCCTGCCCCAGAGGTGTCGAGGGGGGAGCGGGCACGTAGCCCGGCCCGTGCCCTTCTCTGGTATTGGTGGCGAGGGTTGGCCCTGCCCCAGAGGTCTCGAGGGGGCAACGGGTGCGTAGCCCGGCCCGTGCCCTTCTATGGTTTGGGTGGCTAGGGTTGGCCCGGCCCCAGAGGTCTCGAGGGGGGAGCGGGCGCGTAGCCCGGCCCGTGCCCTTCTCTGGTTTGGGTGGCTAGGGTTGCCCCAGCCCCAGAGGTCTCGAGGGGGGATCGGGCGCGTGGCCCGGCCCGTGCCCTTCTCTGGTTTGGGTTGCGAGGGTTGGCCCTACCCCAGAGGTCTCGAGGGGGGAGCGGGCGTGTAGCCCGGCCCGTGCCCTTCTCTGGTTTAGGTGGCTAGGGTTGGCCCTGCCCCAGAGGTCTCGAGTGGGGTAGCGGGCGCGTAGACCGGCCCGTGCCCTTCTCTGGTTTGGGTGGCGAGGGTTGGCCCTGCCCCAGAGGTCTCGAGGGGGGGAGCGGGTGCGTAGCCCAGCCCGTGCCCTTCTCTGGTTTGGATGGCTAGGGTTGGCCCTGCCCCAGAGGTCTCGAGGGGGGGAGCGGGCACGTAGCCCGGCCCGTGCCCTTCTCTGGTTTGGGTGGCTAGGGTTGGCCCTGCCCCAGAGGTCTCGAGGGGGGGAGCGGGCGCGTGGCCCGGCCCGTGCCCTTCTCTGGTTTGGGTGGCTAGGGTTGGCCCTGCCCCAGAGGTCTCGAGGGGGGAGCGGGCGCGTAACCCGGCCCGTGCCCTTCTCTGGTTTGGGTGGCAATGGTTGGCCCTGCCCCAGAGGTCTCGAGGGGGGAGCGGGTGTGTAGCCCGGCCCGTGCCCTTCTCTGGTTTGGGTGGCTAGGGTTGGCCCTGCCCCAGAGGTCTCGAGGGGGGGAGCGGGCGCGTAGCCCGGCCCGTGCCCTTCTCTGGTTTGGGTGGCTAGGGTTGGCCCCGCCCCAGAGATCTCGAGGGGGGGAGCGGGCGCGTAGCCCGGCCCGTGCCCTTCTCTGGTTTGGGTGGCGAGGGTTGGCCCTGCCCCAGAGGTCTGGAGGGCGGGAGCGGGGGCGTAGCCCGACCCGTGCCCTTCTCTGGTTTGGGTGGCTAGGGTTGGCCCTGCCCCAGAGGTCTCGAGGGGGGAGCGGGCGCGTAGCCCGGCCCGTGCCCTTCTCTGGTTTGGGTGGCTAGGGTTGGCCCTGCCCCAGAGGTCTCGAGGGGGAGAGCGGGCACGTAGCCCGGCCCGTGCCCTTCTCTGGTTTGGGTGGCTAGGGTTGGCCCTGCCCCAGAGGTCTCGAGGGGGAGAGCGGGCACGTAGCCCGGCCCATGCCCTTCTCTGGTTTGGGTGGCTAGGGTTGGCCATGCCCCAGAGGTCTCGAGGGGGGGAGCGGGCGCGTAGCCTGGCCCGTGCCCTTCTCTGGTTTGGGTGGCTAGGGTTGGCCCTGCCCAGAGGTCTCGAGGGGGGAGCGGGCGCGTAGCCCGGCCCGTGCCCTTCTCTGGTTTGGGTGGCTCGGGTTGGCCCTCCCCAGAGGTCTCGAGGGGTGGAGCAGGCGCGTAGCTCGGCCCATGCCCTTCTCTGGTTTGGGTTGCTAGGGTTGGCCCTGCCCCAGAGGTCTCGAGGGGGGTAGCGGGCGCGTAGCCCGGCCCGTGCCCTTCTCTGGTTTGGGTGGCTAGGGTTGGCCCTGCCCCAGAGGTCTCGAGGGGGGAGCGGGCGTGTAGCCCGGCCCGTGCCCTTCTCTGGTTTGGGTGGCTAGGGTTGGCCCTGCCCCAGAGGTCTCGAGGGGGGTAGTAGTCGCGTAGCCCGGCCCGTGCCCTTCTCTGGTTTGGGTGGCTAGGGTTGGCCCTTCCCCAGAGGTCTCGAGGGAGCGGGCGCGTAGCCTGGCCCGTGCCCTTCTCTGGTTTGGGTGGCTCGGGTTGGCCCTGCCCCAGAGGTCTCGAGGGGGGAGCGGGCACGTAGCCCGGCCCGTGCCCTTCTCTGGTTTGGGTGGCTAGGGTTGGCCCTGCCCCAGAGGTCTTGAGGGGGGAGCAGGCGCGTAGCCCGGCCCGTGCCCTTCTCTAGTTTGGGTGGCTAGGGCTGGCCCTGCACCAGAGGTCTCGAGGGGGAGCGGGCGCTTAGCCCGGCCCGTGCCCTTCTCTGGTTTGGGTGGCTAGGGTTGGCCCTGCCCCAGACGTCTCGAGGGGGGAGCGGGCGCGTAGCCTGGCCCGTGCCCTTCTCTGGTTTGGGTGGCTAGGGTTGGCCCTGCCCCAGAGGTCTGGAGGGGGGAGCGGGTGTGTATCCCGGCCCGTGCCTTTCTCTGGTTTGGGTGGCTAGGGTTGGCCCTGCCCCAGAGGTCTCGATGGGGGGAGCGAGCGTGTATCCTGGCCAGTGCCCTTCTCTGGTTTGGGTGGCTAGGGTTGGCCCTGCCCCAGAGGTCTCGTGGGGGGGAGCGGGCACGTAGCCCGGCCCGTACCCTTCTCTGGTTTGGGTGGCTAGGGTTGGCCTTGCCCCAGAGGTCTTGTGGGGGGGAGCGGGCGCGTAGCCCGGCCCGTGCCCTTCTCTGGTTTGGGTGGCTAGGGTTGGCCCTGCCCCAGAGGTCTCGCGGGGGGGAGCGGGCGCATAGCCCGGCCCGTGCCCTTCTCTGGTTTGGGTGGCTAGGGTTGGCCCTGCCCCAGAGGTCTCGAGGGGGGAGCGGGCGCGTAGCCCGGCCCGTACCCTTCTCTGGTTTGGGTGGCTAGGGTTGGCCCTACCCCAGAGTTTCGGAGGGTTGGCGCTGAAACACTCATGTGGAAACAACAAAGTTTGGGAAAGTGGGCAGACGTAGATTTTGTATATAAAAAAAGAAAAACTCACAACTATTGGTAGAACTTTAGCAGGTGCTTCGCATTCCAAGGGTGGGCTAGCTCGCTTCCGTCTGGGGTTGCCAAGATGTACGTGGCCGGTTCGATGATATCAATGACCTTGTAGGTCCCTTCCCATTTGGCGGCCAGCTTCCCCCAGAGGGCGGTCTCGGGTCTGAAGGTGGCGTCTCTGAGGACCAGGTCGCCGATCCTGAAAGTCCGCTTCTTCGCCCGGGAGTCGTAATGTCGTGCCATCCTCTGGCTGTGCCTGACGAAGTTCGTCAGGGCTCGGTCTCTTATCTCGTCCATCAATTCGAGACTGAGGCCGAGCCCCTCTCCATTGATATCTTCGTCGAAGAGTTTTAGCCGGAGCGTCACTTCTCCAATTTCCACGGGAACGACCGCCTCCGATCCGTATGCCAGCATGAATGGGCTTTCTCCGGTCGAGGCCTTGTGGGTGGTGCGGTAGGACCAGAGGATTCCCGACAGCTCGTCGACCCACGCCCCAAGGGCGGCATCCACCTTTTTCTTCATAGGATTCAAGATGCATTTGTTCGTGGCCTCCGCCATTCCGTTGCACTGCGGGTGGGCAACTAACGTGAAATGGAGCTTGATCCCCCAGCCCGAACAGAAATCGCGGAAGCCTTTGCAATCGAACTGTCTTTCGTTATCCGTGACTATCGAGTGGGGTATCCCGAAACGACATATAACGGACTGCCAGATAAATCCCTTCATGTCCGTCCATGTGATACGCGCCAGCGGCTCGGCCTCCACCCACTTCGTGAAATAGTCCACGATGACGACTAGATATTTTCTTCCCCCGGAGGCCTTTGGGAAAGGCCCAAGGATGTCGAGTCCCCATTTGGCGAATGGGATCGGGCTCACAATGGGCACCAAGTTAGCCGGAGGTGCAGTCGTACGTCGGCAGAATTTCTGGCACGCCTCGCACCTTTTGACATACTGAACCGCGTCCTGGATCATTGTCGGCCAGTAATACCCCTGGCGCATTATTTTGTGGGCGATGGTGCAACCGCCATGGTGGTTTCTGCAGAAGCCTTCGTGCACTTCGCGGATGACTTGCTCAGCCGGCTCCGGGCCCAAGCACTTTAGATAGGGCAGGACGTCGAAGTTGGCGCGGCGACGGCGGTACAACACTCCGTCGAGGAGTACGAATGATAGGGCCCGTCTCTCCACCTTTTTAGCCAGCATCCGCTCCTCGGGTAGGTCCCTTGTCTCCAGGTACTTCATAATGGGGGTCATCCACGTTGTCACCGTGCCCGCACACATTAGTTCTTCTTCGTCAATGGTGGGGGTCAGTAGGCTTTCGACGTAGATGGCCTTCCCGATCTCGGCCGCGGAGGAGGAAGCCAGCTTGGACAGGGCATCCACCCGAAGGTTGTTGGAGTGGGGTAGGTGCTGGACGTCCGCTCTCTTGAACTTGCAGAGCTCGATCTAGATGTGCTTAAGGTAGCGCTTCATCGTTTCCTCTCAGGCCTCGAAGCTTCCTTGGATCTGTTGGACGACGAGCCGTGAGTCGCTAAGGAGCAACACGTTTGTCACCCCTACCGCCCTACTGAGCTTCAGCCCGTTGACCGCAGCCTCGTACTCCGCGACATTGTTGGTTGCCGGGAAGTTGAAGCGCAAGGCGTACTCCAACGAGCATCCGTCGGGGGTTTGAATGACGATACCCACCCCCGTCCCGGATCCCGTCGCTGAGCCATCGACATGGATGGTCCATAACTCGTCCATGTCCCCCTGGGAGGGCTCTGAGGGTTCTGCCACCCCCGTCGTTCGTGGGGACGCGTGTTGGTTCCTGACAAAACAAGGACGTTATGATCGAATAACAAAGTTGAGACTTACGCTTGCGTACGCGGCACCGTAATCTCGGAACTTCGCCCTCGGATTCGCCACAATGGTCGATACTTCGTCACGGAGGATCGAAGCAGAGTTTCACCGCCTAAATCTCTAACTAGAAGAGGATTTTAATGGAAGGGAGAAGAAGAACATAAGATGCCTTATGCAAACTTATGGCATGGAAAGTGTGGAATGAATGCCTTACACTTGGGTCATATTTATAGGCTTTAGGGGTGGTTATTGTAGGAAATAACCAATTATAAGCTTATTAGCCTATATATGCACATTCATTTATCCTCTTCTTCATTCACTTATCAAGTGCCTTTATGCACTTATAAAGTGACTTTTTCCACTTATCGAGTTGCTTTTTCCACTTATCGAGTGGTCCTTTTCACACGAGAAAAGGTTCCCTTCGTGCACGCTTTCGTGCACGCGACATCTGAGGTCCGTATACCCTCATACATCCCCTCATGGGTGTATTCATGTCGTCCATATCCAACATCTCCCCCTCACACTTGAGGGGATTGTAAGGAAACATCTTTTCCTTTATCTCTTCTGTTTGTCATACCGAGAAATAGGCCGTGTGACCGTCATACGCATAGAGTCCGTTGTTGTGCACTTGTTAGAGATACACAACACTCCTCGAGGTGCAAAGTTGAGTAGATCAACGCATGCTTTACCCTAGATTATTTCTTCACATTTCTTATACTTTATATTCAACAATTGAATCCCATCTGGATTGCAATTGGCTGGCCAGCTTTGAATCTTTAAAGTCCAAATGTGAATGCGAAATTAATCTTCCTCTTCTTGCAATCCTTTTGATCTTGACTTGACTTGCTTTTCTAACATGCCCCGCCGGACCGAATTAACCATAGTCCATAAGTAACATGCTAAGATAGCAATCACCCGGTCAAATCTAAAGGAACCAATTAGAGTCCATAAGGGTAATGAATTAAGACCCATGTGGTCTTTGGGTCTCACATAATAGTAAACTTATTTACTATTCTAACCCAATGGTCAAAAATGCATACGTAGTATGAATACGTATTACAACATCGCTCCTTTCCCAGGGAGTGTATGTATCAATGATGTTGTAAGGATGATGATCAGACACCACAATGTCTGACTTTGAGTCCCTTTTTCTACTCAAATAATCCTTTGGACTCACATCCCGCATTTTAGACAGATAGGATTACAAAATCCTCTTAGATCTTCTGTAAGCATCCATATGATGCAGATCTTTCATGTGACCATTTTGTTTAAGTCATGACTCTAAATCATCCGTCTGATGATTTTGACTTTAAACAGGTCTCATCTCTATTCTATCCGTCTGATAGAATAAGGCGATTGCTCATGTGAGAGAGCCAACCTCAATCTGTCCGACATACTAGAAAGTATAGCTGAGATTTCAAAAATGTACATAAACATTTCTCAAGAAATTCATATGCAATGTTTGAAAAAGAACTTATTCTTTTATTAAATTTGATCATTTACAGACATGGGAATTTATATTGGTACAACTCAGCTCTTACGCAATCCTTGAGATGATAAGTGTTTGTAAAACACATCTCTGGGGATCGCCTTCGTAAGCGGATCCGCTACCATCTCATGCGTAGATATGTACCTTATGTCTACCTTCTTGGTCTTATCATAGTCTTTTGCAAATTTGTAGCGGATATCTATGTGTTTGGTCTTACAATGGAATTTCGGATCTTTGACATAGGCTATAGATGCTTGACTGTCGCTGTGTATGGGTACAGCACCTGAGTCACTTGCATTAATTAGCCTGTCTAAGAACTTCCTAAGCCAAACGGCTTCTGGGACTGCCATGCTAAATGCTACAAACTCGGCTTCCATGGTTGAAAGTGCGATGCAGGATTGTTTCTTGCTACTCCAGGATATTGCACCAGATCCGAGTAAAAAACATATCCTGAGGTCGATCGTCGCTCATCGAGATCACCCGCCCAATCAGCATCAGTGTAGCCTTCGAGCCTCAAGGCATCACCTTGATAGCATAAAGCAAAGTCTGCAGTTCCTTTGAGATACCGCATTATCCTCTTAACTGCTTTCCAGTGTACTTGCCCTGGGTTGGATTGGTAACGACTTACCATTCCAACGGCAAAACAGATGTCCGGTCTTGTACACATCATAGCGTACATAAGACTACCAATTGCACTGGAATATGGAACTTTTTCCATAATCTCTTTCTCCTTTTGGTTCTTAGGACATGATTTCAGACATAAATTATCGCTTTTGCTTATAGGAGTATCAATGGACTTGCAGTCCTGCATATTAAATCGTTCTAGAACCTTCTTTATATAAGTCTCCTGTGAAAGAGAAAGAAGTTTCTTCGAAAGATTCCTTGAAATCTTAACTCCAAGGATATATGCGGCTTCTCCCATGTATTTCATCTCAAAAAATGATGAAAGCCAAGCCTTGATATCCATCACAAAGCCCTTGTCATTTCCGGCTATTAAAATGTCATCTACATATAGAGACATGATAACATACTTGCTTTTAATCCTCTTGATATATACACAGTTATCTTCATCAAGCATGGTAAAACCATTTGATAAGACAACTTCTTGAAATCGTATATACCATTGCCTCGAGGATTGTTTAAGACCATATATGGATTTAAGAAGTTTACAAACCTTATGTTCGTTTCCTTCTTTTACAAACCCTGTTGGTTGTTCCATATAGATCTCCTCGTCCAATTCTCCATTGAGAAAGGAAGTCTTTACATCCATTTGATGTAATTCGAGGTCTAAGCAAGCTACCATTGCCAGAATCAGGCGAATCGAGGTAAAACGAACAACAGGTGAGAAGGTCTCTTCGTAGTCTATCCCTTCCTGTTGCGTAAAACCTTTCGCGACAAGGCGAGCTTTATATCTGTCAATAGAGCCATCAGCCTTATGCTTGATCTTGAGAACCCATTTGTTCCCAATAGCTCTACGTCCTCTGGGTAAGTCAACTAAGTCCCAGACTTGGTTAACTTTCATGGATTCTAACTCCTCTTGCATCGCTTCCATCCATTTGTCTTTAGCAGGGCAAGATACGGCCTGTTTGAAAGTAGCAGGCTCGTCATCTTCTTGTAGTAAAGTCATAAAGGTTTGTGGAAATTCATCCTCAAATCTTAGAGGAGCCAACCTTGTACGACTACTACGTCGCATTTAAGATTCTTCAAGTCCTTGTTGACTCGAATTTAGATCAATTCTAATATCACTCCCACTTGGAATGTCGTTAGAATTGCTCCCACTTGGATCATTATTCCCGTATGGAATAGGATAATCGTCATTCGTATAATCCATTGGTGAAGGTTGAAACATATTTTCGTGTTCACCAAGAATTCTCCCACTCGAATGAGGTAATCCTTCTTGATCATAAATCTCAAATAGAGATAAGTCCTGACTTATCTCGCCCTGTCTTGGAAACTCGTTTTCCAAGAAAGTGACATCCCTCGACTCAAACTCAATTAGCCCACCATTGTCTTCCTGACTAACAAAAACATAACCTTTGGAGTTTTCTGCGTATCGTATAAAGATACATTTCCTTCTCCTTGGCCCAAGTTTGCCATACTTATGGGAGGAAATATGTGCGTAGGATGCACAACCCCAAGGTTTCACAATGTTTAAGTCAGGAGACCTTTGGTTCCACAATTCATAAGGAGTGGAGCTAACTGATTTCGAGGGTACGCGGTTTAAAATGAAAGCTGCCGTCAATAATGCATCACCCCAAAAAGGTGATTGGCAAGTTAGCATGCGCCATCATTGAACGGACCATTTCCATTAAAGTCCTATTTCTCCTTTCTGCAACACTGTTTTGTTGAGGAGTATAAGGCATAGTTACCTGATGTACTATGCCTTTTTCATCACAAAGTTCCTTAAAACTTGTTGATTGATATTCACCGCCCCTATCGGTTCGTAAGACCTTAATCTTGCGATCTAATTGATTCTCCACTAAACTCATATAGTTTTTAAAGCAAGCCAATGCTTCACTTTTGTGGGATATCAAATAGATATGTCCGAATCGGGTGAAATCATCAATAAAAGTGATGAAATAGGACTTCCCGTGTCTTGTCTTGACATTCATCGCACCACATATGTCCGAATGGATAAGCTGTAATGGAACCTCGGCCCTTGTGCCGGTTCCAAACGGCTTGCGACAAGATTTCCCCACTAGGCAATGTTCGCATGTCGACATTTCAACCTTTGAAACATTGGATAGAAGGCCACGTTTGGCAAGTCTATCCATACGCGTTGGTCCAATATGACCAAGCCTTGCGTGCCAACAAATCACATCAGACTCATAAGTCTTAGAATTTGCAATAAGGAAATTTTCATTACACGAGGAATCATACATTGTACTTATTACAATAAATCCTTTAAATACAAACCCAGTACCAATAAGAGTATTATTACAACTTAAGTCCACATTACAATCATGAAAAAACCAGTTATAGCCAAGACCCATTAACACGACCACAGAAATTATATTCCTTCGAATATCTGGAGCGAATAGGACATCATGAAGTAGGAGAGTGCGGCCGTTGTCCAAGACTAGCTTGCAAGTCCCAACGCCTTTCGCTTCAACACGTGTGTTGTTTCCTACATAGATCCACTTCGTTCCTTGGGGTATCTGGTGATACTCCACGAAGGACCGTCTGTCCCTTTCTATGTGGTCGGTGGCACCTGAATCAATTATCCAAAATGTATTAGATTCCACAAGAAATATTGAACTAGAAACACATATGTAACTAGTATATTTACAAGTTACCTCGTCGCCTCCACTCGTACACGAACGAGCATAGTGACCAAGCTTGTTGCACTTGAAGCACTTGATCTTCTTCAAGTCTTTCTTCTTGTGCCACTTCTTGTGCCCACCCCTGTGTTTGGGTTTCTTGGTAGACTCAGGTTGCTTTTTACGTTCATTAGTGAACTTCGAACGATCTTTCCGTTTCTTTCCCCCATGTGAGGAATTAGCAACCATGTGCACTTCTGCACTTGGCTTGGCAGCCGCAAGCCGCTCTTCCTCTAATTCGAGGTGCTTTGAAACGTCGCTGAAGTTGTTGATGCTCTCATTGTGAATGAGATGCATCTTCATTTGGTCCCACCCATTTGGTAGGGAACGTATGACTGCTTGGATTTGTTGCTCATCAGTGAGCACATGACATGCATCCTTTAACTCCGAGATAAGATTTGCCATATGTCGCAGATGTTTCCCCATGGAATGATCTGGACGTTTCTTATATGAATCGAACCTTATAGTTAAGGCGCGAAGTTTGGACACCGATGTGCCACCGAACTTCTCCTCTAGCTTGGACCATATGTCCATGGCTAGGTCATGTTCTTGGAAGATGCGCATTATGTCATCGGCCATACTGGACAATAACGTAATGCGGGCTATCTTTTTCTTCCGAGACCAAGCATCAAAAGCTTCCTTGTCTGGTCTGTGTTGGGCCGTAGTGCCCAACTCGGGTTCAATCATGACGTTCTTTACAGTCTCGAGCACTTCTTGCTCCTCCAGAACGTATTGTATCTTAATGGACCAAAGTTTGTAATTATCGCCGTTGAGTTTTTCATCTCTGTTTAACTCAGCGACGATATTCTTTGAAGCGGAAGACATTTTACTTTTAAAATGCTGCAAAAGACACAAAAACCGAAGGTTTGATCAAAAACATTGCATTGAAAATTCTTAAAATAAATACAATTCCCACTTGAAATGAGAATAGAATATCCCATTTGGATAGTTCTAATTTCAACTCCCACTTGGAATGATATTTACAATTTGTAAGTTACTTTCGAAAAATATTGAAAATGTTACTCTAGAATCGGAAAGGTCACTACGTTTCCAATCACCATCTAGAGTAACTTTCAATATTTCCCCATCACTTTATCAAATGTTAGTACTCTTATAGTACTTCGCAGCGGAAAAGCGTTTTTTAAAAAAACGTATTTTTCAAAACGTATGAAAACGTATTTTTCAAAATTGTATATTTCGACTTAGTACCCTTATGATACTAGCGAAATATTCGGCAATCCCTGGCCATTTGCCGGGGTAGAGCCTTAGCCGTGCTAAGGCCGGATCCCCCTTGTGGGGATTTCTCTGCAAGCCACCGTCGCCGGTTCCCGTATGGATCCAAGCGTTCCCTCCATCAGGGGAATTTTCCGCAGAGAATTGCCGTCAGACCCGTAGGGGTTGTCCATGCAAGCCACTGCCATGCATGCCCCCCCTTTCGGTCACGTAAGCCCCATCCCCAAAAATTTGGACAACCAAGGCTCGGCAATGACCCCATTCCCTCGGTCAAGGGCCTCTGCCCTGACCGGGGCCGGCCAACGCCGGCCAAGGGCATAAGACAGGCCGGCCAGGGCCTCTGCCTTGGCCGGCCAGGGCCTCTACCCTGGCCGAGGGCCGGCCAGGGCCTCTGCCCTGGCCTGGCCCCTCGGCCAGGGGCCCTGGCCCCTCGGCCAGGGCCTCTACCCTGGCCGAGGGCTGGCCAGGGCCTCTGCCCTGGCCGGCCAGGGGCCCTGGCCCCTCGGCCAGGGCCTCTGCCCTGGCCCCTCGGCCAGGGCCTCTGCCCTGGCCGAGGGCCGGCCTGGTTCCTGCCATGGCCTGCCAGGCCCTGGCAGAGGCCAGGGCGCCGGCCCTGGCCCCTGCCAGGGCCGGCCAGGGCCTCCTGGCCCTGGCCTGGCCTCGGCCAGGCCTGGCCATGGCTGCGGTCAGGGCTCCCTGGCCCTAGCCGGCCATGGCCCCGCCATGGCCTATTGGCCTAGGCCGGCCATGGCCCTTTGGCCATGGCCGGTCTCCCCCCTTGCATGGGGTGGCCGCATGCACTCCTACCCCTCGACGGGGTGGTCGTGGTGGTTTTCGTCGTTATTGGCCGTAGCCAACCCCCTCCGCATGGGGAGAGGGGATGCATTGCCTCCATTGCCCATATGGCTATAGATTTTATGCACCAAAATTCATCTTCCCCGATGGGAATAACCACCATCTTCTTCTCCGGTGAAGCACCCGTCCGTCGAGAAAGTAGTTATCCTCCAATGGCCGTGTGCAAAAAAATAACTTACTTCAAAAAGTTCGTAAACTACGCGCTCCACATGAAGAGAGTGCCCATTCCCTATGAATGGAGACTCGGCATCCATGAAGATAGCGAGTTTGACGATATGAACGGTCGGTTCTTCCCGTCACGGAGAGTTCCTGCCATATCCGTAATGGTAGGAGACCCTAACGTGAAAAGAACAACCGCTGTGTTCTCTCCGTCACGAAGTGTTCCTACCATATCCATAATGGTAGGATACCCATTCGTGAAAAAGACAACGACTCGTTCATAGTTTCGACGGGGCGACGGTCTGACCGGAGCGAATCCGTATGGCTCTGATACCAATGTTGGATCCTGACAAAACAAGGACGTTAGGATCGAATAATAAAGTTGAGACTTACGCTTGCATACGCGGCACCGTAATCTCGGAACTTAGCCCTCGGATTCGCCACAACGGTCGATACTTCGTCACGGAGGATCGAAGCAGAGTTTCACCGCCTAAATCTCTAACTAGTTGAGGATTTTAATGGAAGGGAGAAGAAGAATATAAGATGCCTTATGCAAACTTATGGCATGGAAAGTGTGGAATGAATGCCTTACCCTTGGATCCTATTTATAGGCTTTAGGGGTGGTTATTGTAGGAAATAACCAATTATAAGCTTATTAGCCTATATTAGCACATTCATTTATCCTCTTCTTTATTCACTTATCAAGTGCCTTTATGCACTTATAAAGTGACTTTTTCCACTTATCGAGTGGCTTTTTCCACTTATCGAGTGGTCCTTTTCACACGAGAAAAGGTTCCCTTCGTGCACGCTTTCGTGCACGCGACATCTGAGGTCTGTATACCCTCATACATCCCCTCATGGGTGTATTCATGTCGTCCATATCCAACAACACGGTCGCCGATGGTGGCTCTGGTTGGTCCCCCGGGGCGTCCCTAGTGGTGCATTCCACCACGAAGTCCGCCAACGCCTGGCCTTTGATCGCCGTCCGGGCCTTGTACGTTATGTCGAACTCGCTGAGCTCGACGCTCCAGTTGAGCATCCTCCCCGACCGCTCCAACCTCTTCAGGTTCTTCTCGAGGGGCATGTCGGTGTGGACGGCGATGGGATGGGCCTGGAAGTATGGTCGGAGCTTCCTAGCCGTTGTGATCAGGCAATAGGCGGCCCTCTCGATGGGACTGTAGCGAGTCTCTGCCTCCCGGAGAATCCGACTGGCGTAATATACAGGGCACTGCACGCCCCCTTCCTCCTTGATTAAGACGGAGCTAACGGCCTCTTCATTGGTTGCCAAGTACAACCCTAGCGGTTCGCCTTCTTCTGGCCGTGCGAGGAGTGGCGGACTTTGTAGGTAGCCCTCAGCTCCATGAACACTCGAGCGTAGTCTTCGTCCCATGGGATCACCTTCCTTTTTTCCTTTGCTTCACCAAAGGCAGTGCGCAAGACCCTGAAGAAGGGGATCGATTTCTCCGCGGATTTTGACAGGAATCGCCCCAGAGCGGCGATCCGGCCGTTCAGTCGTTGCAAATCCCGAATCGTCCGTGGTTCTGCCATATTGACGAGGGCCGTCACCTTATCGGGGTTCGTCTCGATCCCCCGCTTCGTTATCATGAAGCCTAGGAATTTCCCTGACTGCACGCCGAAAATGCACTTCGCAGGGTTCAGTCTTAAGTTGTATTGGCGGACCCTTTGGAACGTTTCCTGTAAGTCGGCGAGGTGGTCGGGGCCCTCCTACTCTTTACCAGCATGTCATCGATGTAGACCTACAAGTTCCGTCCGACCTGTGGGCTGAATATCCGGTCAACCATCCGCTGATAGGTCGCCCCGACGTTCTTCAGTCCGAAGGGCATCTTAGTGTAACAGAAGGTGCCCTTATCGGTGATGAAGGATGTTTTCTCCTCGTCCTCCTCCGCCATCAGTATCTGGTTGTAGCTCGAGAAGGCGTCCATAAAGCTTAACAACTCGTAACCAGACGCCTGGTCCACCAAGTGGTCGATCCGCGGAGGGGGAAACTGTCCTTCGGACACACCTTGTTAAGGTCGGTGAAGTCGACGCACATGCGCCATTTTCCGCTGGGTTTCCTCACCAAGATGACGTTGGCGAGCCAGTCCGGGTAGTCCACTGGCCTGATAAACTTGGCTTTGAGGAGCCGCTCTACCTCCTCCTTGGCCGCCTTCTTCTTCTCGCCCCCTGCGCTCCTCTTCTTCTGCCGGACCGGTCGGGCTCCTGGGTCCGCATTCAACCTGTGGGAGATCACCGTCGGGTCAACCCCCGGCATGGCTGCGGGCGACCAGGCGAATATGTCCACATTTTCCCAGAGCAAGCCGACGAGGGCCGCCCTTAGGGTGGCCAAGAGTTTCGTCCCGATGGAGACGGTTTTTTCTTCCTCCATGGCTACGGGTACCTCTTCGACCTCCTCGGCAGGGGTCGGCCGCTGGTCGCAGAAGTCCTCCCTTTTGTCGGGGACGAGGACCGTCAAGGCCCGCTTCGGGCTTCGGCGCCTGACTGGCCCCTCGTCACGGCTTCCAGGCAGCTCCTGGTTTCCCCGCACCAGTCCCACCCCCCGCAGAGTCTGAAATTTCATCATCTGGTGTAGCAGGCTGGGGAGCGCCTCTATGGCCGTCATGTATGGGCGCCCTATGATTCCGTTGTACGCCGACGCGATGTCGATGACGACGAATTGTGTCCCCGGGTGACGACCCTCGGTTCCTCCCCCAGAGTCATCGACAGGGTGATCATCCCCACCATGGGGATCACGTGGCCGGTGAAGCTGACAATGGGCCCCGTGCAGGGCCTTAGGTCCGCCCGCTTCCACCCCATCTTCTCGACTATTGACAGAAACAGGATGTCGCAGGAGCTCTCGGTGTCGATCAGGAGCCGGCTGACGATGACCGTCCCGATCTGAGCATCGACGAGGAGGGCGTCATCACGCGGACACTCAACCTCTCTCAGATCTTCTTCAGCAAAGGTGATAGGGGGTCAATTTATCCTTCTCCGCTTCGACTTGCTGTTGGCGCCCGCTCCCATCATCTGTCGGACACCTTCCTCCGTGCTCATGGGCGACGCCTCACCTGGGGGTGGCCCCCGCTTATCACATCGATGCACATGATCACCCCAGGGGGACGTAGGGATGGCAAAAATGGCCTGACCCGCCCGGCCTGACCTGGCCCGACCCGGTTTTGACTCGGCCCGACCCGGCCCGCAGCCGGGTCGGGGCAAGCTTGGGCTTTGTATGCGCCCCGACCCGCCCCGCCCCGCCCCGACCCGCCCCGGTAAACTATAGAGGTTTACTATTTTGATGCGGACCACGCAGTCAGCGAATAACCCATAACGCATACTCTATTCCACGGTTCTCCTAATTAGGCCAATTCCCAATTCCACATTACCAAATAAATCAAATTCCTACCAGTGAGCACATGACCTGCATTTGGATTTGTTGCTCATCAGTGAGCACATGACCTGCATCATTTAACTCCGAGATAAGATTCGCCATATGTCGCAGATGTTTCCCCATGGAATGATCTGGACGTTTCTTATATGAATCGAACCTTATAGTTAAGGCGCGAAGTTTGGACACCGATGTGCCACCGAACTTCTCCTCTAGCTTGGACCATATGTCCATGGCTAGGTCATGTTCTTGGAAGATGCGCATTATGTCATCGGCCATACTGGACAATAACGTAATGCGGGCTATCTTTTTCTTCCGAGACCAAGCATCAAAAGCTTCCTTGTCTCGTCTGTGTTGGGCCGTAGTGCCCAACTCGGGTTCAATCATGACGTTCTTTAGAGTCTCGAGCACTTCTTGCTCCTCCAGAACGTATTGTATCTTAATGGACCAAAGTTTGTAATTATCGCCGTTGAGTTTTTCACCTCTGTTTAACTCAGCGACGATATTCTTTGAAGCGGAAGACATTTTACTTTTAAAATGCTGCAAAAGACACAAAAACCGAAGGTTTGATCAAAAACATTGCATTGAAAATTCTTAAAATAAATACAATTCCCACTTGAAATGAGAATAGAATATCCCATTTGGATAGTTCTAATTTCAACTCCCACATGGAATGATATTTACAATTTGATAAGTTACTTTCGAAAAATATTGAAAATGTTACTCTAGAATCGGAAAGGTCACTACGTTTCCAATCACCATCTAGAGTAACTTTCAATATTTCCCCATCACTTTATCAAATGTTAGTACTCTTATAGTACTTCGCAGCGGAAAAGCGTTTTTTTTTAAAAAACGTATTTTTCAAAACGTATGAAAACGTATTTTTCAAAATTGTATATTTCGACTTAGTACCCTTATGATACTAGCGAAATATTCGGCAATCCCTGGCCATTTGCCGGGGTAGAGCCTTAGCCGTGCTAAGGCCGGATCCCCCTTGTGGGGATTTCTCTGCAAGCCACCGTCGCCGGTTCCCGTATGGATCCAAGCGTTCCCTCCATCAGGGGAATTTGCCGCAGAGAATTGCCGTCAGACCCGTAGGGGTTGTCCATGCAAGCCACTGCCATGCATGCCCCCCCTTTCGGTCACGTAAGCCCCATCCCCAAAAATTTGGACAACCAAGGCTCGGCAATGACCCCATTCCCTCGGTTAAGGGCCTCTGCCCTGACCGGGGCCGGCCAACGCCGGCCAAGGGCATAAGACTGGCCGGCCAGGGCCTCTGCCTTGGCCGGCCAGGGCCTCTACCCTGGCCGAGGGCCGGCCAGGGCCTCTGCCCTGGCCGGCCAGGGGCCCTGGCCCCTCGGCCAGGGGCCCTGGCCCCTCGGCCAGGGCCTCTACCCTGGCCGAGGGCTGGCCAGGGCCTCTGCCCTGGCCGGCCAGGGGCCCTGGCCCCTCGGCCAGGGCCTCTGCCCTGGCCGAGGGCCGGCCTGGTTCCTGCCAGGGCCTGCCAGGCCCTGGCAGAGGCCAGGGCGTCGGCCCTGGCCACTGGCCGAGGCCGGCCAGGGACTCCTGGCCCTGGCCTGGCCTCGGCCAGGCCTGGCCATGGCCGCGGCCAGGGCTCCCTGGCCCTAGCCGGCCCTGGCCTGGCCGCGGCCAGGGCCGGCCGGCCCTGGCCCCGCCATGGCCTATTGGCCTAGGCCGGCCATGGCCCTTTGGCCATGGCCGGTCTCCCCCCTTGCATGGGGTGGCCGCATGCACTCCTCCCCCTCGACGGGGTGGTCGTGTTAGTTTTCGTCGTTATTGGCCGTAGCCAACCCCCTCCGCATGGGGAGAGGGGATGCATTGCCTCCATTGCCCATATGGCTATAGATTTTATGCACCAAAATTCATCTTCCCCAATGGGAATAACCACCATCTTCTTCTCCGGTGAAGCACCCGTTCGTCGAGAAAGTAGTTATCCTCCAATGGCCGTGTGCAAAGAAAAATAACTTACTTCAAAAAGTTCGTAAACTACGCGCTCCACATGAAGAGAGTGCACATTCCCTATGAATGGAGACTCAGCATCCATGAAGATAGCGAGTTTGACGATATGAACGGTCGGTTCTTCCCGTCACGGAGAGTTCCTGCCATATCCGTAATGGTAGGAGACCCTAACGTGAAAAGAACAACCGCTATGTTCTCTCCGTCACGAAGTGTTCCTACCATATCCATAATGGTAGGATACCCATTCGTGAAAAAGACAACGACTCGTTCATAGTTTCGACGGGGCGACGGTCTGACCGGAGCGAATCCGTATGGCTCTGATACCAATGTTGGATCCTGACAAAACAAGGACGTTAGGATCGAATAATAAAGTTGAGACTAACGCTTGCGTACGGGGCACCGTAATCTCGGAACTTCGCCCTCGGATTCGTCACAACGGTCGATACTTCGTCACGAAGGATCGAAGCAGAGTTTCACCGCCTAAATCTCTAACTAGTTGAGGATTTTAATGGAAGGAAGAAGAAGAACATAAGATGCCTTATGCAAACTTATGGCATGGAAAGTGTGGAATGAATGCCTTACCCTTGGATCCTATTTATAGGCTTTAGGGGTGGTTATTGTAGGAAATAACCAATTATAAGCTTATTAGCTTATATTAGCACATTCATTTATCCTCTTCTTCATTCACTTATCAAGTGCCTTTATGCACTTATAAAGTGACTTTTTCCACTTATCGAGTGGCTTTTTCCACTTATCGAGTGGTCCTTTTCACACGAGAAAAGGTTCCCTTCGTGCACGCTTTCGTGCACGCGACATCTGAGGTCCGTATACCCTCATACATAACCTCATGGGTGTATTCATGTCGTCCATATCCAACAACGCGGTCGCCGATGGTGGCTCTGGTTGGTCCCCCGGGGCGTCCCTAGTGGTGCATTCCACCACGAAGTCCGCCAACGCCTGGCCTTTGATCGCCGTCCGGGCCTTGTACGTTATGTCGAACTCGCTGAGCTCGATGCTCCAGTTGAGCATCCTCCCCGACCGCTCCAACCTCTTCAGGTTCTTCTCGAGGGGCATGTCGGTGTGGACGGCGATGGGATGGGCCTGGAAGTATGGTCGGAGCTTCCTAGCCGTTGTGATCAGGCAATAGGCGGCCCTCTCGATGGGACTGTAGCGAGTCTCCGCCTCCCGGAGAATCCGACTGGCGTAATATACAGGGCACTGCACGCCCCCTTCCTCCTTGATTAAGACGGAGCTAACGGCCTCTTCATTGGTTGCCAAGTACAACCCTAGCGGTTCGCCTTCTTCTGGCCGTGCGAGGAGTGGCGGACTTTGTAGGTAGGCCCTCAGCTCCATGAACGCTCGAGCGTAGTCTTCGTCCCATGGGATCACCTTCCTTTTTTCCTTTGCTTCACCAAAGGCAGTGCGCAAGACCCTGAAGAAGGGGATCGATTTCTCCGCGGATTTTGACAGGAATCGCCCCAGAGCGACGATCCGGCCGTTCAGTCGTTGCAAATCCCGAATCGTCCGTGGTTCTGCCATATTGACGAGGGCCGTCACCTTATCGGGGTTCGCCTCGATCCCCCGCTTCGTTATCATGAAGCCTAGGAATTTCCCTGACTGCACGCCGAAAATGCACTTCGCAGGGTTCAGTCTTAAGTTGTATTGGCGGACCCTTTGGAACGTTTCCTGTAAGTCGGCGAGGTGGTCGGGGGCCCTCCTACTCTTTACCAGCATGTCGTCGATGTAGACCTACAAGTTCCGTCCGACCTGTGGGCTGAATATCTGGTCTACCATCCGCTGATAGGTCGCCCCGACGTTCTTCAGTCCGAAGGGCATCTTAGTGTAACAGAAGGTGCCCTTATCGATGATGAAGGATGTTTTCTCCTCGTCCTCCTCCGCCATCAGTATCTGGTTGTAGCTCGAGAAGGCGTCCATAAAGCTTACAACTCGTAACCAGACGCCTGGTCCACCAAGTGGTCGATCCGCGGGAGGGGGAAACTGTCCTTCGGACACACCTTGTTAAGGTCGGTGAAGTCGACGCACATGCGCCATTTTCCGCTGGGTTTCCTCACCAAGATGACGTTGGCGAGCCAATCCGGGTAGTCCACTGGCCTGATAAACTTGGCTTTGAGGAGCCGCTCTACCTCCTCCTCGGCCGCCTTCTTCTTCTCGCCCCCTGCGCTCCTCTTCTTCTGCCGGACCGGTCGGGCTCCTGGGTCCGCATTCAACCGGTGGGAGATCACCGTCGGGTCAACCCCCGGCATGTCTGCGGGCGACCAGGCGAATATGTCCACATTTTCCCGGAGCAAGCCGACGAGGGCCGCCCTTAGGGTGGCCAAGAGTTTCGTCCCGATGGAGACGGTTTTTTCTTCCTCCATGGCTACGGGTACCTCTTCGACCTCCTCGGCAGGGGTCGGCTGCTGGTCACAGAAGTCCTCCCTTTTGTCGGGGACGAGGACCGTCAAGGCCCGCTTCGGGCTTCGGCGCCTGACTGGCCCCTCGTCGCGGCTTCCAGGCAGCTCCTGGTTTCCCCGCACCAGTCCCACCCCACGCAGAGTCCGAAATTTCATCATCTGGTGTAGCAGGCTGGGGAGCGCCTCTATGGCCGTCATGTATGGGCGCCCTATGATTCCGTTGTACGCCGACGCGATGTCGATGACGACGAATTGTGTCCCCGGGTGACGACCCTCGGTTCCTCCCCCAGAGTCATCGACAGGGTGATCATCCCCACCATGGGGATCACGTGGCCGGTGAAGCCGACAATGGGCCCCGTGCGGGGCCTTATGTCCGCCCGCTTCCACCCCATCTTCTCGACTGTTGACAGAAACAGGATGTCGCAGGAGCTCTCGGTGTCGATCAGGAGCCGGCTGACGATGACCGTCCCGATCTGAGCATCGACGAGGAGGGCGTCATCACGTGGACACTCAACCTCTCTCAGATCTTCTTCAGCGAAGGTGATAGGGGGTCGATTTATCCTTCTCCGCTTCGACTTGCTGTTGGCGCCCGCTCCCATCATCTGTCGGACACCTTCCTCCGTGCTCATGGGCGACGCCTCACCTGGGGGTGGCCCCCGCTTATCACATCGATGCACATGATCACCCCAGGGGGACGTAGGGATGGCAATAATGGCCTGACCCGCCCGGCCTGACCTGACCCGCCCGGCCTGACCTGGCCCGACCCGGTTTTGACTCGGCCCGACCCGGCCCGCAGCCGGGTCGGGGCAAGCTTGGGCTTTGTATGCGCCCCGACCCGCCCCGACCCGCCCCGGTAAACTATAGAGGTTTACTATTTTGATGCGGACCACGCAGTCAGCGAATAACCCATAACGCATACTCTATTCCACGGTTCTCCTAATTAGGCCAATTCCCAATTCCACATTACCAAATAAATCAAATTCCTACCAATTCACAAATAAAATTTTTATTTGGGATTCATATTGATGGCACTAATGACTTGACCCGACCGGCCCGACCCGGCCCGACCCGGTTTTGGTAAGAAAGAACCCGCCCCGCCCCGTCCCGCGACCCGCCCCGCCCCGGCCTGTAGATAGGTCGGGGCAAGCTTGGGTAGTTAAATACCCGCCCCGCCCCGCAATATTGCCATTCCTAGGGGGACGCGGCTCCTCCTGAACGCGGTCCGCGGGCGGCTCCGGCCTCCGTGCCTCTCGGGGGGCTCTTTCTCCTTGGATTGCCTGCCTGTTTCCCACGAAGCCTCCCAAGTGGCCCGCCTGGATCAGCCGCTCGATTTCCCTCTTAAGAGTGTAGCAATGGTCGGTATCGTGGACATGGTCCCGGTGATACCGACAGTATTTCTGGAGATCCCGCTTTGCTGGGTCCGACCTCATCCCCCGGGGAGGCTCCGGTAGCAGTCCGGCCCTTGTCGCCGCGGCCAGCACCTCTAACATGGGGGCGTTGAGTTGTGTGTAGTGGGCCCGTGGGGGCCCCTCTAGCCTCTGGATGGCCCGGGCGGGCTCCTGGGCCGGGGCGAACGCTCGGGCTGGGCCGGGACGGTCCGGTGGGCGACGCCCCGTCAGGTTACGCCTTGGTTGGGTCGGCTGGTCGCGCCCCCGGTGCCCGTCTTCTTGCCTCGATCGTATGTGCGATCGAAGCTCGTCCAGGAGCAGCTTTGCCGGGGGGAATAACTTCTTCGTGCCGAGGGTCTCCTCGGCCAATACATGCCTCTCTGCCATAGCGACCAGCGCCTTATAGTCGGCCGGCGGGTCTCGGAGCAGGGATTTGTGGAGGCTCCGAGTCCGCAATCCCGTCTTGAAGGCCAGCATGAGCACCTCATCTCCGCAGGTCACCACCGCCCGTCTCTCATCTTGAAAGCGGTGCAGGTATCTCCATGTCGTCTCTCCTTCCCCTTGGACTATCGTGCTGAGATAGTCCAGGGGCTTCTTCTTCGTCCGCCCGGCCCAGAACTCCTGGCAGAACTTGTGGGACAGTTCGCCAAAGCTCCCAATGGACCTCGCGGGTAGGCCAAAGTACCAATCCAACGATGTGTCCCTCAGACTTTGCGAGAAGAGCCGGCATAGGAACGCCTCATCCACATCCTGCGCCTCCATTGCCCCCCAGTATTGTTGCACATGCATGAGAGGGTCGCCTCTTCCGTTTTAGGTGGCCAGGTGGGGGGTTTGAACCTTACGGGCCTCGGGGCAGATATGATCCACCATGCCAACGGTGTGGCCTCCTCCGGATAGGCAGAGCGCTCAGGCCGTGCCCCCTTCGCCATTCTAGGGTCTGGCTTCGGTCGCGCCTGGGCTGCCGATGGTCATCTCGCCCTGGGGAATAGCGTAGCGGTCGCCCGGGGGGGACTCCTTCCATGGGTAGAGGATTCAACGAGTTGCGGGCTACGGTCCTCCCAGTACCACTGCCCTCCGGCCGGCTCCTCCCGGATCCCCCTCCGCTCCTGATTCTCCCTCAGGAGCCTTTCGCGCTTGGCGGTGAGGAAGCGTAGTTGTCGACAAACGGCTTCCTCATTTAGACGATCGGGGGAGTGGCGCTGTCGAGTCGGACTCCCCCCTCCCGGTGGGGATTTGGCCAACGGCGGGCCGCGCCCGTCCAAGGGCCGCCGGCCCATTACCGACACCTCCGGGATCTCCCAGTTGTCTTCGTTCTCCCTCCGGAGCCTTTCGCGTTCCGCGATGATGAAGCGAAGCTGGTGCCGGATGGTTTCTTCGTCCTGGTAGGCCCGCCGGACGGTTTCGGCCGCTTCGTCCAAATGCCTCTGCGCGGCGGCCGCCTCCTCCCGGTGCCTCCGCAGCCGCGCGACCTCCATTTCCTCCTCCAAGAGCTTCCACTGGGCCGCAATCTCCTTGGCAAGGCCCTGCCTCCCTCCTCCTCCACGAACTGAGGGTGAAGATTCCATCTCACATTCGGGGGCTCCGAGGGGCCGGGAGGTGCCTCCGTTCTTGTCGCTGCGCCGCCTCCCATCGCCTTAGCAAGGGCCTCGAGGCTTTCCTGGATCATTTGGGCCGAGGCCTGGACTGTCTCGGCCTCTATCCCCGGAGGGGGGTCAGTCGCCGGAGTGATTGGTAGAGAGAGTGGCTCCTGTCCCACGGGATCTTTGACGTGGTCAGGGTTCCGGGCGATCGGCATGGGGCCTAACATGGGTGTGACCCTTCGTTCCCACAGACGGCGCCAATTGTTGCGGGGTAGAACTCGCGTACAATAAATTTGTATTATGGGGAACCAAGGGCACGGTGGTTATATTGATAAGAGGATTTAGGTAGGCTTTTTGACAAGTGATTAGTGGGGTGAAGAGGCTAAACTTGCTGCCGGAGCAGATCACGGAGTCGAATCCCACCGGACGCGGTGGAGGTGGATCGGATGGCGGGAGCCGAAGGTGAATCTCGACCAAGGGGCGAGCTACCCTGCACAGCGAGCAACTCGTCAGAAAGGCCGGGTTGGGGGTCCAACCCTTAGCCTCTCCGATGCCTAAGTCAGTAACTGGACTTAAAAGGGGGCTGGGCACGCGGGTCGAATTGAGGGTGTGTCGATCGTACGTGACGAGCTATGGGTGGGAGAACAAAGATATGGACGACCTTTGCTCTCGTGTGTGAATAATGGGATTGAGAGGGAATTTACCAACCTCTCCACCGTAAGAAGTGAGGGGGTATTTATACCTGATGGGAGGCGATTAGGTGGGGCTGACCTGGCATGCTGACTCGACGTGCTGAGTTGGCCCGGCTATCAGCGGAAGCTTCGGACGAGGATGTCAGGAATAGGAGTGTCAGACTCGCTTTTGTCAGATGGTGCAACGGCCAGGGGCGCTTTTGTCAGGGTGTCAGGGTCGAATGCATCAAGTGTCAGGGGGCGCAGCGGCCAGGGAGTGCTTTGTCAGATGGTCAATCGGCGCTAGTGTCAGTCGTGTCCTTATACTAGGTTGTTTGTCGTGCATGATGAATCAAGGGTCCGGTGATGCTATCCCCCGTGGCGGGGTTTGCGTGGGACCGTCGGGTCGACCCGTTTGTGGGTTGTTCGGCCCGGCCGTGCACCTTTTCGGTTGCAGATCATGGACCGCTGGCACGGAGGGGTAGGCACGTGCCTCTGTCAGCATCCAAGGCTGCGCTGTCTGGGTGTTCCCCGAGCACACTGCCCCTGGCGGGCCGAGCGAGAGCGGTTATACGCCTCGGCCGGGAGAGGGGCGATGCGAGGTGCGCCCATTCCCATGTTGCCTCGGACCTCCGGGCCGGTAGTCCGTTTCCAATGGGGTGAGTCAGTGAAGTATATTAGTGGTTCTGGGCGGGAGCCGGACTCCTACGATCTTTAGGTCGTAACAGGAGCTATGGAGCCTGGTTTGATCACCAATCTGAGATCCAAAGTTGGAGCCAATCAGATTCCCGAACTTCAGAGTAAATATGTTTGGCTCGACTATCAGATCTGGTCGCCAGAGAGGGATGAAAAGATTCATCGTCCTGGCGACAGTGAAGTTGGGGTTTACGTCAAAGCCTTCCAATGATGACTTCGATTCCCCATGCATCCTTTCATGCACTACTTTCTGAGCACCATGAACATTTCTCTTTGCCAATTGATGCCAAAAGCCATATGTGCATTGGTTGGATTTATTACTCTATGCGTGATGAAGAAATTTGAATTGTCGCTAGGATTGTTCAATTACTTCTCCTCGATATCTCCTTTCAAGACTCCGGGCTGGTACATGGTAATGGCCCGTCGAGGCCGGAAGCTATTTGATGGTCTCCCTTCCTCGAATTCCAACTGGAAAGAGGAGTTCGTTTTTGTGGGTTTTCAAGGCGAGGCGAGCTTTTGCACCGGATGGGGCGTCCCTGATTTAGGTCTTGTGGAGGACAAGCCTTTGTCTGGAGCTGAAAAGGAGGATGCCGATGCTTTGCTGAGCCTGCCAGAGAACGTAAGGAAGACGAAGTGGTTGTGGTCCGACTCGGTGCTGCGTCGGACCGTATGGACGAAAGGTCGAGTTCAATCGTGCCCATCAATTGTTCGATGTTTGTTCATTGCCTTAACATGTTTTTCTTCTAAAGGCATGGTCGGTCTGGAGTACCAGATGGACCCTACGCTGAGAGAAGGAGTCGAGACTTCTATCAGAGAAGCTAAGGAGAGCATATTATCTCCTCGAGTGCCTTTTGTGGAAGAAGGAACGGCTCGATCTTCCGAGGAACTATCCATGTCGCTGATGGGGCTACTCAGCTGGCTTGTCTCCAGCGGAAGAAAAAGGAGAAGCCCCCCACTGAATTTGAGGTGGTTGATATTGAGGGAAATTAGAAAAGATGGTGACTTCGCCTTAGTGACTCGTAGCCATCTGTGTCAACTGAAGCCGTGGAGTGGCATGGGCCTTCGGGTGTGATCCATTTGCTTGGCGAGACCCACATTCCCGAGCAGGAGCAGTGAACTCTTCTAAAGGGAGATTAAGGCGAGACCCGGGCCCCTCCGGAGCCCCTTCTGCTTGAGGATTCCTGGCCGTCGAGTGCATGTTCCCTCCAGTGTCTCTGTCTGAGGACATTCCCGATGAATTCAGACCAATTTTGCTGGAGAGTCGATCGCCTCAAGCTCCATTTGATTGTCTCGTGAAGGAACTCATTCAAATGGAGTTTCCAATGAAGAGGGACGATTCTGATCTTCTATAGTGCGGGACCGCCTCTCGGATTGTCGAAAACGCGACCCTTCTACGGGATAGGGCCATTGTGGAGAGGGTCGATTATGAGAGGCTTGCGTTGATGTCCGTCCACGCGAATGTCCAGGTAACTACCGCACCAGCCTCTATTATAGATGATGCAAGCATGGATGTTGACCATTGTTCCATGTTTACAGGCTCTTGTGGCCACTGCTATGCTGCGTTGACGCGCACTGTTGGTGGCTAATCACAAAGTCACCCTGGGGGCCGTTAAGATGGTCGTGGAGAAGTCTCAGGTGAAGCTGGATAGAGTGGAGTTTCTGTGCAAACTGAGACTAAACAACATTCATCAGCTCGAGCATGATTTACACGAGGCTAAACAAGTCGCCTCGAGAGAGAAAGCGAAGAAAGCTTTGCTGGAGGAGAGAGCCAGTGCCAAGGCCATAGCGGAGAGGGCGGTACATGAATTCAAGGATTCACTATCCGATTTCGATGAGCTGTACACACAAGGCTATGAATGACGTCGATTAGAAGTGACGGACCGATTCCTTGGCATCGCCGCTGAGATCGACCAGATCCCTGTGCTGTTCCCGGATATCGATGACGACGATCTAAGCCAGGGTATGGGGGAGGCCACTCCTACCGGCAAATTCGTCATTACGACGGGTGACGATGCGGGCGCTGGTGCTTCGGGAGATCAAGAGCATGTGGCTGCGCTTGAGGGGGACCAAAGGCCTAGCGACTCGTGGCAGAATCTTGACGCTCTTCTTACCCCGCCAAAATTTTCAAATATATGGGGGTAATTTGGATATAAACGAGGACAATTTTGTAATATAAACGCCAGAAAAATTTGCTTGTATCTCTTCGTTTGTCGTCGCTCATATCGTGTGGTCGTAATGCTTGATGGCCCCTTTCGACAGGTTAAACTGTTGATCAAGATGGTCAGGGTTAAGCCGTCGAACCGTGTCAAAAATAGACCACTTCATTCAGTGGCGAGAGAGTGGTTACTTTGACTTACGTCTGACGTTGCGAGAGGGTCATTCAGTAGCGAAGGGGTGGCCCCTTCGACTTACGGTTAACGACGCGAGAGAGTCGTTCAGTGGTGAAGGGGTGGCACATCCGACTTACGGCTGACGACGTAAGAGGTTCGTTCAGTGGCGAAGGGGTGGCCCCTTCGACTTACGGCTGACGACACGATAAGGTCGTTTAGTGGTGAAGGGGTGGCCCCTCCGACTTACGGCTGACGACGCGATAGGGTCGTTCAGTGGCGAAGGGGTGGCCCCTCCGACTTACGGTCGACTTACGGCTGATGACACGAGAGAGTCGTTCTGTGGCGAAGGGGTGGCCCTTCGACTTACGGCTGACAATGCGAGTGGGTCATTCAGTGGTGAAGGGGTGGCCCCTTCGACTTACAGCTGACGACGCAAGAGGGTCGTTCATTGGCAAAGGGGTGGCCCTTCGACTTACGGCTGATGACTCGAGAGGGTCATTCAGTAACGAAAGGGTGGCCCCTTCCACTTATGTCTAACGACACAAGAGGGTCGTTCAGTAACAAAGGAGTGGCCCCTTCGACTTACGTCTAACGATGCAAGAGTGTCATTCAGTGGCGAAGGGGTGGCCCCTCCGACTTATGGCTGATGACGCCATAGGGTCGTTTAGTGGCAAAGGGATGGCCCTTCGACTTACGACTGACGACACGATAGGGTCGTTCAGTAGCAAAGGGATGGCCCTTCGACTTACGACTGATGACACGATAGGGTCATTCAGTGGCGAAGGGGTGACCCTTCGACGTACAGCTAACGACACGAGAGCGTCGTTCAGTGGCGAAGGAGTGGCCCTTTGACTTACGACTAACAACACAATAGAGTCATTCAGTGGCGAAGGGGTGGCCCCTCCGACTTACGGCTGACGACACGATAGGGTCGTTCAGTGGCGAAGGGTGGCCCTTCGACTTATGGCTGACGACACGAGAGAGTCGTTCAGTGGCGAATGGGTGGCCCTTCGACTTACGGCTGACGATGCTATAGGGTGCACATGGGTTTCATCAATATGAATTCGGCTCATCTAGATTCCCCCAATGATTGGATCCTTTTAGTGGGGAGTTTGATGGGATAGTTTTCATAGAATTCATAAGTGCTATATCGAAGAAAGTTGTTTCGAAAAGGAAGCAGAATTTATTTGACGAAAACCATGTTTTATTGAAGAAAGAAAAAAGCGTACAGGAACTTCCGAATTTCATCGGGGGTTGCTTTCGTCCCACGTTTTTTATCTGCCTTTGAGCTTAGAAGCTCGCTAGTCGACCACCTTAATGACAGGCGACCCCATCATCTTGACCTTTTACTTCGAGGACCCCATGCATGTCTGTTACCACAAATAATCATTGTTTAATGATTACATCTGATGATACACTTTTATGGCATAAACGTTTTGGACTCACTAATTTCAAAAATCTAGCACATATTTCAAAACACAAATTAGTAAATGGAATGCCAAATATTTCTTTCAAACACAAACATTTTTGTGATGCTTGTCAACAAGGAAAAATGCACAAATCTTCTTTTAAATCAAAGGATGTTATCTCAACAAAGAGACTATTAGAACTCTTACACTTAGATTTGTTTGGTCCTTCAAGAGTAGCTTCTTTGAATAGAAGTAGATATGCATTTGTCATTGTTGATGATTATTCAAGATATACTTGGGTTATATTCTTACAAAACAAGAATGATGCATTTGAAGAATTTTCAATATTTTGTAAAAAGATACAAAAAATCAAATCCTCTAACATTGTCACTATTCGTAGTGATCATGGAGGAGAATTTGAAAATGAATCGTTTACCAAGTTTTGTAATGAAAATGGTATTACTCACAATTTTTCTTTTCCTCGTGCTCCTCCTCAAAATGGAGTAGTTGAAAGGAAAAATAGAACTTTACAAGAATGTGCAAGAACAATGCTTTGTGATAGTAATTTACCGAAATATTTTTGGGCTGAAGCTGTCGCAACTGCATGTTACATTATGAATAAAATTCTCATAAGGCCATTACTTAATAAAACGTGTTTTGAATTATTCTTTGATCGCATTCCACGTGTATCATATTTTAAAGTGTTTGGATGTAAATGTTTTATTCTTAATACTAAAGATGCACTTGATAAATTTGATTCTAAATCTGATGAAGGTATTTTTGTTGGATACTCAACACGTAGCAAAGCCTACAGAGTATATAACAAAAGAACTTCAACAGTTGAAGAATCACTATATGTCACATTTGATGAGAATCTCTCATCTAAGTCTCCCATTATTGATGATGAAGAAAATATATTACCTTTATCTAATTCTTTAGATAATATCAAACTTGATGAAATTGATGCTACTAATCATTCTGTTGAGTCTATTTCAGATAATACAGATCTTCCCAAGGCTTTTGCACAAGTTACAAATCATCCATCAGAATTAATCATTGGAGATATTACAGATGGAGTTAGAACTCGTCGTCAAATTGAACAAATGGCGCATTGTGCTTTCCTTTCATCCATTGAACCAAAGAACATCAAAGATGCATGTGAAGATAGTTCATGGATTATCGCTATGCAGGAAGAACTCAATCAATTTCAACGAAATGATGTTTGGGAATTAGTTCCCAGACCAACAGATCATTCAATTATTGGTACCAAGTGGGTATTCAAAAATAAATTGGATGAATCTGGTCAGGTAATTAGAAACAAGGCAAGATTGGTTGCACAAGGTTATTATCAAGAAGAAGGTATTGATTATGATGAAACCTATGCACCAGTTGCTCGTCTTGAGTCTATTCGCATGTTGTTATCATTTGCATGTTTTAAAGATTTTAAATTATTTCAAATTGATGTCAAAAGTGCTTTTTTAAATGGATTTCTTAAGGAGGAAGTTTATGTTGAACAACCTCCTGGTTTTCATCATGAAAATTTTGAAAATCATGTTTTCAAATTAAAGAAAGCTCTTTATGGTCTCAAACAAGCACCTCGTGCTTGGTATGAAAGACTTAAAAGTTATCTTTTAAATTCTGGTTATAATATTGGTAAAATAGATTCCACTCTTTTTATTAAAAATATTAAAGACATAATCATTATTCAAATATATGTTGATGATATTATTTTTGGTTCTACTAATGAATCTCTTTGTCAAGATTTTTCTAAGATTATGCAGAAAGAATTTGAGATGAGTCACATGGGTGAACTCAATTACTTCATCAGTCTTCAAATTAAACAATTGAATGAAGGAATCTTCATTCACCAAAGCAAGTACTCAAAAGAACTCATCAAGCGTTTTGGTTTAGAAAGTTCTGCAGAAAAACGTACTCCAATGAGTACATCTACATCTCTCAACAAAGACTTAAATGGTAAGAGTGTTGATCAACGTCTTTACAGAGGTATGATTGGCTCTCTACTCTATTTAACGGCTAGTAGACCAGACATTATGTTTTCAGTATGTTTATGTGCACGTTTTCAGGCAGATCCTAAAGTTTCACACTTAACTGCCGTAAAAAGGATTATTAGATATGTTAAGCACACTTCTGATTTTGGCTTATTTTATCCTAAGTCAAGCACATTTGATTTATTATCCTATAGTGATGCAGACTTTGCTGGTTGCAAATCAGATCGTTAAAGTACCAATGGTACTTGCCACTTTTTAGGTCATGCTTTAGTTTCTTGGTTTAGCAAAAAGCAAAACTCTGTTTCATTATCTACAACCGAGGCAGAATATATTGCCGCCGGTTTAGCATGTGCTCAAATCTTAAGGATGAAACAAACTATATCTGACTATGGTATTGATTGCTCTACTTGCCCTATTATGTGTGATAATACTAGTGCTATTAATCTTTCTAAAAATCATGTGCATCATTTTCGTACAAAACATATTGATGTACGTCATCATTTTCTAGATGATCATGTTCAGAAAGGAGATATAGTTCTTAAATTTATAGCTACTGAACATCAGACAGCTGACATTTTAACCAAACCATTGAAAGAAGATACGTTTATTAAGCTTCGTAGGAATTTAGGGATTATTAGTGAATCGGACTTATGACACATTCTTATTTTTATTTTTAGAATTTTCTCAAATTTTTTCGAATTTTTCTGGGTATTTTTGAAATTGGTCGACCAATTCACCAATATTGGTCGCCAATTGTCGAATTTTTTTTATTTTTTAATTTTCGGTAACTACTTCGTCTCCCCGCTTATTTTATTTATCCGTTCCCTCCATTTCTGTTTCAGAAACTGAACACATCCTTTCATTTTCAAATTTTGGAGGGATTCGTTTCTTAAACTACACTACCGATTGGCCTTCTGCAAACTTCCATTCACTGACTTTATTCTCTCTATTTAATTCTTATCCTGCCTAGGGACTCTCATTTACAAACATTTCTCCCAAGGCCTCCACTTCTCGTTTTCCAACACTCTCATTCACAAAAATTTCCAACACGCCCATCTTCCCAAAATCCCGCCGGCCTCCTCCCTTCCCAAATCGCCGCCGACCACCCCAAAATCACCGGCGATCTCCTGCCTTCTCACCAGCGCCTCCCTCCTAACACCAGCCCATCACCGATCTCTCCTTTTCTCAACACTCCGCCACTCTCCACGGCCGCCGACTACCGATTTCGACGACCTCACCGGCCCGTTTCCGTTCTCTGGCGGCCACCCAACATTGTCGCAACCTGGAGAACTTGCCATTTCATCCGGAACTCCATGTGGACTTCGCTGATCCTGGCTTCTCCCGGATTTTCGGCCCCCTTCACTCCGACGTCTCTCCTTCGCGGCCTGAGCCATCCACTAGGCCTTAGATTTCATATGCTGTTGGTTATCTTGGCATAGGATGGTTGTTTTGGGTACTTCGGGTACTCTTTTCCATAGGTATTTGGTGATATTTCTGGTGATGTTTCTTGGGTTGTTGCTATGCACTTTGGGGACTTTATGGTTTTGTTGGTTCTGTTGTTCTGTTTAGTATGTTGTCTCTGGGATATCTGTTGTTCACGACTATGTGATATTTTGGGTACTTGGCTATGTGGCATGTATGTACTTTAGCCTTAGTTCTTGTATGACTATGTGAAATGTTGTTCTTCTCTTCATTGCATATTATGTCAATGGTTGTTTTGTTGGTGATGTGAGTTATGTTGGCTCTATTCACTGTTGTTTTACTTGTTCTGTCCTTGTTATCACCTCTTTCAGTCACTTCATTCTCATGGCTACATTGTATTTTTGTGATATTCTGTTTTCTTCTAGTAGTTCTGTACAATTACTTGGTTCTTTTCCATGATTGTTTTGACAATTTCCTCCTCCCTCACGGTAATTTTTCTCCAAGTTATATTATATTCATTTTTTTCAACTGCCCTGTCCACTCAATACTTAGGCCTGACTTCTTATATATATTTAAATGCCCTGTCAACTCAATCCTTAGTGGGAGTAGATATTTTCAAGTGTGTACTTAGTTAGTGGCCTGTATGTACTTTCAAGTGTGTGTTGTAGAGTTTTTTTTATATAAATCACCGGTTGCTTCTTCAACAAGCCTCATTAGTGGGAGTAGATATTTTTTAGGTACAGTCATTATATGGCCATTTGATAACAATACATCAATCAATTGCTGTATATGACATTGGGCCGGCTGCAAAGATTTATTTTTTGGGCTTGCAGCGCTTACTAACTTTTACTGACCCTTTGCTTGTATTACTGGATTTTGCATAAGCCTATGTGCCAGATATATTATTATGGACTTGCATGTCATAAATTAATATTGGGGCCATGATTCTTTCGGCCATGCATTATTTCGATTGTTCTTTCCCCCATGGATATTCTACTTCCTATCCTGATTTCCTGATTCTGTTAATCACCATCTACATATGCTTCAATTTTTTTCAATTATTATAATGGGATGTTCATTTTTCGGCCTATACCTTCCATATTCGACTAACTCTAATTTGCCTCTTTTTGAGGATTCCAAAGGTGGAGAATATATTTAATCTACTCAGGGGGAGTATTCACAACCTCCACATATTCAGGGGGAGTATATCTGATATGTTCAATTTTAACTATATATATATTTCATGTTTGTCATCATCAAAAAGGGGGAGAATGTTGGAATTTCATAATTCCATATTTCTATTCCCATATGGTTTTGATATGACAAACACATTCAGTGCTACTAACTCTATGTATGCAGATACATATCAATGTTGAGTTCCACACAATCAGATATCTTCATGCATACTCAATCAGATATACCATTCATGAAGCTGGAAAGACAAAGGCACCTAATCCATGACTTGGATATATAATCACTTGATAAGGATCTCTTGCAAAGAAGCTTCTCAGATTCAGTTGTAGATTCAGTCCTATCTACGACTTTATGTAATCAATGTAAAAATTTACTTTATTAGAGTCACAAAGCCTTGTGATAATATATCTTAGTCATCTAGGTTCAATTCCTCAGAGATCTACACTTCCCAATTTCGAAAATTCGCAACTTTGAAAATTGGCAGCCAATAACCCCATTTTGGTCGACCAATTTTAAACCTTCGAATTTGGTTATGGGATTGCATATGCAAACTCCCCTAACCGTGTAGATTCTAGAAATGTCTTCCAACGGTCGAAATTCCCTCTCTAAATTTTGGTCGACCGATTTGTCCTTTTGGTCGACCAATTTCAAAACTAGCCGTTTTGATCCCAAATTTTCAGGGACGGTTTCTGCCCGTTTTTCAACGTTAACTACAGTCCCCAACCGTCCCTAAATACTATAAATAAAGGGGTAGACCCTCTCTTTTCTTACACACACTTTCCTCTTCTTTACTCTCTTATTTGTTGGAATCAAGTCTTCTCTTTTCTAAAGCTTTAGGCCATTAGTTGTTCTTTTCTTATTTGTAAGAAGAAATCATTAGATTTCCTTCTTCATTTAAGAACGGAAGAACTTGGATTTTTCAACATCATTTTGGAAAGTTGTTTGTGTTCATAATTGCAAGAAGAAATCGATTGATCTCTCTCTTCTTTTATGAACCAGAGAACTTCAAGTGTTGCTCTTCATTACATATCTTTTACATCTTGAAGTTCTTCTTCTAAAACACCATCCTTGAATTCATTCTCTGAAATTTATAACAAGGCTATAGGTGTTTTTCTATTTCATTATTTTACAGGTTTGAATCTCTGTTAGAGATTGTACAAAGTTTGGGACACGAGGAGTGTCGCCATTTTTGTAAGTTCGTGCTTGCGGGGCAAGTGATTATAGTGGATTGAAAATCTCTACGGGGTAGAGGACTGGAGTAGGATCACAAGGATCTGAACCAGGATAAATCTCTGTGTTTGCGATTGATTTAATTTCAGTACTTGTCTTTTTATTTCTGTGCCATCTTTGCAAATATTACTAACATTTTATTTGCGACATTTTTTTATATACACTATTCACCCCCCCCCCCCCCTCTAGTGTATTGATCCTTACAAGCTAAAATTACAGAAATGGCCCACTAGGGGGTGGATAGTGGATAGGTCCACATATGTCTACATGTATTCTGTCGAGGAAGCTTGGAAACTCGATATCCACTTTTAGTGGTGATGGCCTTGTTATTAATTTTCCCTTGAAGTAGGGGATGCAAGGGAATTCTCCCTTTTGAAGAATCTTCTGGCTCTTCAGGTTGTGCCCATGGGATTGTGATAAGATGTGGTGCATCATGACAGATTCAGGATGGCCAAGTCTATCATGCCAAAGTAAAAACTTGGCTGATGTCGGACACTTCAGGTACTTCGTCAAGTTAGCTTCCTCTCTCCGAATCTTTGTATGGTAAAGCCCTGATGAAAGGATCTCAAAACGTTTAAGTATGGATTTTACTCCTTTTTGAGACGTTACATACAATAATTCTTTTTCATTTACATTTGTTGTTTCCAAATGGAATCCGTTTAAACGGATATCCTTGAAACTTAGTAAGTTTCGGTTGGAGTTCGGAAAAAATAGTGCATCTTTTATTTTAATTTCTGTTCCATTAGGGAGCAACAAGGTTGCATTCCAAGAACCTTCAATTATATTCGATGGCCCTGAAATTGTATTTACAGGGCTTTTGTATGGTATAATGCTATAAAAATAGCACTTATACTGAAGGATCGTAAGTGTCGAAGCACTGTCTACCAAGCAGTCATGAGAGCGATCCATCTATAATGATGAATAAAACATTTGCATTTCAGGAACATAAACCTTATTCATTCAAATTCAAATTACATAATTCAAAAGCTAGCATATCATGAAATGTTCTAAACAATTTGCTAAGATAAATATAGAAGGCTAATCCAGCAGGTATCAGTTTCGAAGTCGCCATCTGTAAACTTGACTGGAGCATCAGATGTCACCAGGTTTGTTTCAGCTTTCTTTTTCTTGTTTTCTTTATACAGCTCCTGGAGATGCTACGGAGTTCGGCACACTCTGGACCAGTGACCTTTCATGCCACAGCTATGGCACTGGTCTTTCTAATCCCTCTTCGGTGGGGTGCATCATTCTTCTTGTTGTCATTTCTGCGACAGGTGAACTTGCACTTCCCTTCATTTCTTCGCTGTTGGACTTGGCCCCTAGCCCTTTTGTTCTGCCCCCCTTTCTGTGGTCTTTCTTTTCTCTCTTCTTTCTAGAATAAGAGGCATTGTGAGCTTCTGGGAGGGGGCAGTTCCAGGGGGCGCATGTTGTGAGTGGCGAGGAGAAGCTCTCCGTTTTGTTCAGCCATGAGTAAACATGACAGCAGCTCAGAATACTTGGTGAACTTTCGTTCACGGTATTGCTGCATTAGTATCGCATTTTTCTCATGGAAAGACGTGTACGTCTTTTCCAGCATGCGATCTTCTGAGACTTTTTCACCACACAACTTCAGGCGTGAGGTGATGCTAAAAGAGCTGAGTAGTATTCAGCTATGGACTTAAAGTCCGGCAGTCTCAGGTTCTCCCACTCATATCGTGCCCTTGGTAGTATAACATCTTTCTGATGTTTATACCTATGCTTAAGGGCAGTCCACAGCTCAAATGGATCTTCAACCGTAAGGTATTCAGCCTTTAGGGTCTTGTCCACATGGCGGCGAATATAGATAATGGATTGCCTCTTTTCTATATCGCTTACATTTTCAGTCTTAGTCACAGCAGAAATGAGAGACTTAGCCCGCAGATGGAACTTCACATCGAGCTACCAGCTCAGATAGTTTCTTCATATTGCATCCAGCACATCGAAATCGACACTTGCGATTTTAGCCATTTTATCTAGCAGAGCACAAATTTGCACGAATTAATAATTTAAACAATAAACATTTTCATGCGGAGGCAATTTTTATATGAAGAGCTAATTGCGTGGATCGACCAGTCCCACATAAATAAAAAGGCCAAATTCCATTACAGTCCCTATTACACAAATGAAAGCTTTAAAAAAGAAATTACAACTTTGGAAACCACGTGGGTCCCATATAAGATCTTCAGCTTCAAGTGTGGCCTCTGTCTCCATGGAAAGTAGTCTTCAGTGTTGGACATTACATAAATTCCTCACTACAATTTCTCTCAAAAGTAAAAGAAAAGTGCAGAAAATAAAATGTGGGACTTAAACAGCCGATCCAAAACCGCAATTAGCCATCCATGCAAATATTTGTGCTCATCAAACATTTTCAGCAGACATTTTCATCACAGGCATCACAGGCATTCATATTCACAGAAGGATAAACAATTTAATTACTTAATAAATATTGAACCACTGGACAACGTCATACACCGTTAGGTTAGTTGACTAACGGCAGAGCAGTCGCATGATCTTCCTAATTATTAAGTTTAATATTGCACAACAAAATATCAGTTTATCCAAAGAATAAGCCAAAAAAGTTATGCAAAGCATATAAGTATGATCCTAAAAAGGCATCATATAATGCAAAAAGTTGTGCTAGTTGGGATTATTCAAAAGAGTTTGAAAAAAGCCCAAATGACATGTTCTTCATGAAAAAGGACAAAGTTTTCCTTTTAAATTATCTCCAATTTATCCCCAAATGTCCCCAAATGTTCCCTATTTTATCATAATTTTCCATGAATTTTTAGGCCCACTGAATCCTTTTTAAACTAATTTTCAGCCCCCAAAATCCTTTTAAAGCTTATTTTTAGCCCCTCCCATTATAAATATAATCTGTTTTTTCAGAAAAAACTGGCATGCGGACCTGAAGCCCGGAGCATGGCTACGGGCTTCAGGCCTGCAGTCTCATATATTTTTTCGAAAATAGGCATGCAGGCCTGAGGCCGGCAGCTTGGCTGCGGGCTTCAGGCCCGCAGAGGTTTTTTTGTTATTGGGCTGCCGGCCCAAATAATATTGGGGGTGGGGCGGCGGCTAGGGTTTGCCGCCGCCGTCGCCCCAGGTTGCGTCACCCCCGGAGAGGGGCAGCCGCCCCGTCGTAGCAGGGGCGGCAGGTGGACCCCCCTCTGCAGTCAGGCGAGGGGGGATAGGAGTACCCCCCCCCCCCCCCCCCCCCCCCGCCACCGTGGCGGGGGTGGGGGTAGGGGAGCCCCCCTCCTCCACTGTAGCGGGAGGGGGTCGCCGGCACCCCCCCCCCCCCCCCCCCCCCCCGCGCCGTGGCGGGTGGGATTCAATCGACGGGCGCTGGGGCAGCGGCCCCCCTTGGGGGGGAAACTGCGCGGGGACGGTGCCCCCCTCGAGAGGAAACGGTGCGGGGCCGGCGGTGGCCCCCCTTCAGGGGGGAACCGACACGTGGAGGGGGGACGGCGAGGCCGAAATAGGATAAAAAGACCTAATTTTTATTATTTACATATTTTAAACATGTTAAAACATAATTTTTAGACGATAAAAATCGTCGATTTAGGCGATTAGCCCTATTTCCACTCCGATCTTGCGAGATCTATGGATAAAACTATCATATGTATGATAAAATGACATTTTTAGGGAGATTTACCTCTATATCTGTCCTCCAGATATAGCGACGGTTGAACGAAGCCTACGCGGATGACGACACTCGTTTGATGTGTATGACGCCGCGAGCGTGGATCTCCCGCCTTCCTTCTCTTTCGGAACGATCAATTTTTGTGTGGAAATATTTAATTAGAGTCTCGTGCTGATAACGTGTTATTAATCATCATCTGAGGGAACCCCCTGCTCTTTATTTATAGCATATAGAGGAACGTATACAGATAAGATACAATAGATACGGTCTTATCTATAAGATAAGTCGTGATCCCAACCGACTAACCAGCTCGGTATTATTCTTTCACAACAAAAATAAAAAAAGGAATATAGTCGAAAATCTGAAAATTCTTGCACCAAGCGTCGAACTCGCGACCGTTCTCTTGGGGAGGGAACGCACTACCACCCTGCCATTGAAACAACTATGTGAATGGGGATAAACTTAATTTACTTAACCTATATTGCTGCCCAAGCCATATACTCGTGTAAATTTTGAAAAATGGGGGGGCAAACTCATCGGTGGGTCCGCCCCTGGATGTTAATACACGATTTACTAACATCACTAATGAGCTTATAGGTCTAGAAAGAAAATTCCTGAATACGGTCAAGTGATGAAAATAGTTCGATCACTTCAATCGGAATGGCAGGGAAAGACCACTGCCATTCGAGAAGCTCATAACATGAAGACAATCAGTATCGAAGAATTGATGGGAAATCTCATGGCATATGAGATAGAGCTGTAAGAAGACAAAGAAATCGATGAAAAGCCAAAGAAGAAGAACTTGACATTTAGAGCAAACGAAAAGAGCTCAGATTCAGAATACCCCGAAAGGGACTAAAAGGAAATCGCCTTCATAACGAGGAAATTCAAAAAATTCCTCCAAGGTAAGTTCGCAAAACGAAGATCTCGTTCTACTAATGATATTATTTGTTTTGGATGTAATAAAGCAGGACATGTTCGGAGAGATTGCCCATTTGAGAAAAATCATGATCAAGGAAAGGCAAAGAAAAGGAATGAGATAGAAGACGGCGACAAAAGGACAAAAAGTTCGAAAAGCCAAAGAAAAAGGCATTTGTGGCTTTTGATCAAAGTGACGTGGCAAGTTCTGATGAATCATCAACATCATCCGATGAGGAAGAACCAAGAGGAGAACAGGTGCACATGTATTTTATGGCGTCAACGGTAAACAATTCTAAACCATCTTCGCATCATTATAGTGACGACGACTTACATTGTAGTAGTCATAGAGATGATGAAAATGATAGCGATTATGAGTTTGATTTTAATGGTGCATATAATGAATTTTGCAATGCTCATGAGAAGCTTATTAAAGGGCATCACAAATTGAATAAAAGATTAAAGATTTGCGACAAAAGAAATGATGCGATTGAAAAAGAAAATGATAAGTTAATCAAGAAAAACAAATCACTTTGGAAGATGTAAATGGGATGAAAACTAGAATAAATGACCTAGATATTATTATGACCACAACAACAAAAAGTTTGATGATCTATCAAAAATTGTGGAAAAGTTTAACAAGGGAAACTGAAAGCTTGCTGATATAATTGATACCCAAAAAGCTTCGGGGAATAGAACTGGCTTAGGATATAAAAAATCCAACCCTAAGCATATAGAAAAGCATATTAGAAATGTCCGCAAGAAAAACAGGTACATCAAAATGTGGATTCCCAAAGACGTCACAAGCGAGATGAAGGAAAGGTATGTAAATGAATTTTTTCGTAAAGTTCATTTAAACAAAGATTATACGTATGTTTGTGAAGGAAGTACTAAACCTTAGTGGGTTTGGCTTCCATGAAAATGAGATTGAATCTCATCTAATCCCTTGGACCCAAAAGAAAAAGGGTACCAAAATTTATGTCTATATTTCAGGTACAAACAGATACGAGGATCAGCAAAATAGTCTCTCTCAAAATTCGCTTGCATACAAAATTGGAGAGAAGACAAAAAGGAAAAAACAGTGAGTAAATATGTTAAAATAAGGTAATATATTGAAAAATTACTTTTATGCAGTAGAGTTATACTTTGAATGATTATTTGTTAATATTAGTCAGTTTGGGACATTATTGAAAATGATAAAAAGCATTCTTTAACCAAACTGCCAGATAGCCGACTATCCTAGAAATAGCCGACTATCTGGAGGTATTTTCCACATCTAAAAACAGCCGACTAGTAGGTTTATGATTTTGGGTTTTAGGTTTTCTTATTGGGTTTACCACCTCTATTTACTCATATCCATTAAGAGAAGAGATCTACACCCTTGGTTATAATTCAAAGGCTAAGATTTCTTATGGTAAGAGTAAAACCCTCGATTTCACCATTTTTCATCATCTCACACCCATAGCCGACTATTTCTCTCTCCCCCACTCAAAACTTGAAATTTTTCAAAAATTCTCAAGGATCGCTAAGCTTTTGGTGAAGGAATCTTCAAGGAAGTCATCATCTACACATTAAGTATACTTCCTTCCTTTACAAATCTCATCTTTTTCATATCTATAACCATGGTTAGGGGCACTTACATCAAAAAGAAGAGAATGAAATTATCATCTTCCCGACCTCTATTGGAAAGGGAAATCGTCACCCCAACCACCTTAAGCCCGACCTAATGTCCACTTTTTATTTGAATGCCCAAAGGACTATCCTCCAAGAGATGTATGTCAAAATTAGTGACTTAGCTAAGTAAGGTATTGATACCATATTTCAATTTTAAGGTTTAACTGAACTATTCTCACATAACTATATGTGCAAGTATTTTCCTATGTTAATTAACATACTCTACAAGAATATGATCGTAAACATCGCAACCTCTACTAGATCGCCTAGGATCTCCACTAAAGTTCTTGATGTGACCATTGTACTTGATATGGAGGGATTGGGTTTGATACTAGGCATCACAACCACGGGGCACTACTCCGTGAAATAGAAATGAACGACAAGGATGTCTTGGATCTCATCTATCGAGAAGGAAAACACTACATGGCTAGCTTGTCCGCTGGCTACCTCACTCCTAGAGCGTGAATTCTCGCGAATATTCTTTCATATAACATTAATCAAAAGGGAGGGAGTCGAGCCGTATTGTCCTTAAATCAAGCCAAGTGTGTCTATGCAATGTTAGCCAAAATCAAAATCAATTGGTCTGAGATTATCTTCAAGAACATCATCCATAGCACATTTTCTGTGAATCCCACTTTTCCACTACACCACGACCACTACCTTACATACATTTTTGTCTCCTCGGTGTAGACGTTGAGAGTGAGACCTAATTTGTAGAACCAATGACTTTATTCGATGTGGGTGCACTCAATAGAATGGGACTCCATACGGACCCCAGGAAGAATTTTGATGATAGTGAAGAAGAAGAAGAGGAGGAAGCTGAAGAAAGAGAACCAATGGAGCAAGGCGAATCTTCATTTTCTGAAGATATTACACCATACATGCTCTCATTTCAAAAAGCTATAATTGCAAGGCTTGACAAGTTGGAACTTCATGTGAGCAATGCTAGAAATGACTTGATCCAAAGAATGGAAAAATTGAAGGAAACAATGAAGGACTGGCACGATATCACTGATGCCTTAGTTGAAGAAGTTAGAGACGTGCTCGAGAAGATCAAGGAGGAAATCAAATGCGGATAGTTTCATTACGCATTGTTGACTTATTTATGCTATGTTATTTTGAACAATATTATGGTTTGTAATATTTGCTACAATCGGGTAATTCTCACAAATTTTGTACTATTGTGTGAGAATGGTATGCAATATTTACTTTGGATCCATGACACTTATATATGTTTCTATCTATGTTATGACTTGATTTGAATGGATGACGATTATACTTGCTAAATAATTCTCGCTGTATATTGCATAATATGCTTGCCAATTTGTATGGCAAATTGCAAATTCTTCTTATGCAAATATGAAGAAATTATATTTTTGATGTCACATTTTGTTCATCTACACTTGGTACCTTAGTTTCATATGCTACTCTGTGCATATATATTTACAATACTTGGTGCCATAGTTTTTACTCTTGTCACAATTCTTACTACAAGTTTGTATTAATTTTTGATGTGACAAAGGGTGAGAAAGAAAGCTCACAATGTATTCCACATAAAATGACACTTGAATTGGAATTAAGAGTAATATAAAAAGCATATCTCATCTTATTGCTGACCATCTTTGATGCAAGAGGAGTAACATCTCATAGCAATCAAGCATCTCTATAGGGAGAGCGTAAGTAATTTTTACATTTCATATTGTTTCCATATTTTATATTACTTGTTGTCATCATCAAAAAGGGG
Source organism: Scilla litardierei (assembly GCA_030789695.1). Classification (NCBI taxonomy): domain Eukaryota; kingdom Viridiplantae; phylum Streptophyta; class Magnoliopsida; order Asparagales; family Asparagaceae; genus Scilla; species Scilla litardierei. Next base: position 116,967,623 of record CM061130.1, read on the forward strand.
AGGGGAGAGTGTTGGGATATTGAGACCCACCCAAGTGGATTTTGATGATGTGCACAAATGATATGAGTACTAATGTGTTTATTTCAAGTGTATATAGATTATAGCCATGAAGCTTTAAGCTCACTGTAAAGTAAATCGAAGGACTTAGAAGCCAAGATCAAAAGTCTACTATTAAGCCATGAATTGAAGCATATGGAGGATTCGACTTATAAAGCTTATGAACACTTAAGATCAAGTGGAAACGGCTCAAGTCAATGATTGAAGAACAAAGAACTATACGTGCGTCTAAGTGAGTTGGTTACTTTCAAATGTAAAAGCCATAGTATTTATTTTACACACACACATAATAATTCTGGAAAATTCCTTTTAAAATATACTATACTATATAATAATTTAATATAATTTTTAAAAATTAATTTTCAAGTATTTTAAGTATAAAAACTCATGTATGCAGAAATAGCCGACTATCCTAGCCAACTGACTACTGGCAGGAAGATTTCACTCCAAACTCTCTGTCAAAATAATAGCCGACTATCCTTGAAAATAGACAACTAACTAGGTGGAATAGCCAGCTATTCTCCAGAATAGCCGACTATCTGGGTCAAATGTGAAAGATTTGGCAGTTTATTTGAATTTAAACTAGTCGTTAACTAGCCATTAGATGAGACTTTTTGAGCAGATTTCAAGCTGATTTTAAGCTAATTATGCTAATAATTCTCTATAAATAGCTGGGATTTCAAAAGATTTAAACACAACAAGTATATATCAATGAAATCTCTCTTTTGCTCAAAGTGCTCAAAGCTCGATTTTTTTTCATCATTATAATCAAATGTTACTGATTTAATTCTTTCTTACTCAATCTTCTAAGATTATTTTCGGTTTTTATTTAGGCTTTTGAATATTGTTTTGATCTCCAAGATAAAAGCTTTTTATATTGAGATTCAAATACAAGTCTTTCTTTTAATCTTTGTGTTTTAAAGTTATATACTTTCAAAGATTAAATATTGATCATTGATCTCTAAAGCCCAGGTGCACATTTTAGAATATCATTTTCAAGACAACTATTTGATCAAATCGTGTTTCATCGATATCATTTATTTGATCAAATCGTGTTTCATCTATATCATATATTTGATCAAAAGTTTTAGATTTTCTAAAAGCCACACTGCACACTTATATACTATTTGCTTGTAGGAAATCTTGTACTCATTTTTATATCTTTTGTAAAAGTCTTTGGAGAAGACTTGAGTATTGTAATTCCCGTGTAATAAAGGAAATTGGTGTTGAAAATCCTAGTTCGTTTTAACTAGGTGTGTGAGTTGGAAATTCCCATCGAGTGTAGCTAGGTACTTGTATTGCTTGTTGCAATAGTGAATTAAATTCCGAGGGAGGTCGGGGACTGGATGCAGGCCAAGGTTGGACCGAACCAGGATAAAATCTCTGTGGCTGCGTTGTGATCATTTCTCTCTGACTCCTGATTTATTATTGCTTGTACTATTTTATTTCCGTTGTAACTTACAATTTTTACAAGCATATAATATTTGTATTGATTAAGTACAAATTGAGGCAACTCGAATTTGAGACTTAGGCAACTCTTAGAAGAACTTCAATTAATCGAAAAAGTTTATTATTTGTTGACAACCCTATTCAACCCCCCTTCTTGTGTTGTTTGCCATCCACAGAGATCCTACAGTTACATATGGTCATATTTGAAAAATAATAATCATCTCACTCCATCTTATTATAAAAATAAAATAAAATATGCATTTGATTAAATCATAAGTAATTTTACATTTTTGATATAAAATTTAATTTGTTAGTAATACCTAAATATTAACTTTTTTAATTAACTTTTCAATTTATTCTCATTTAGTTAAATTAAAAAAATTATGCATGATTTTAAGATTTATTTGCTTATTATATAAAAAGTAGATATAACTAAGGCTCAACACTCGCTTGTTAATTTTAAAAATGGTCTCTAACCTAGAAATCAAGCCGAATAAATAATCGGGTCATGCTTAGGCTAATATGAATCTAGCTCGAACTCTCCCACTCTCCTAAGCTTTTCTTGATGGGCAATATGTAGCATAGAATTTTTCTCGTCCAATTGGGGCTCTACGTCTTAGTGGACTTTATTGGATCCTCCTACAGGATGGCAAGTAGACACTAGAGGAGGTGAATAGTGTATATGAAATAATAAAGTCCCCTTTACCTAAATTTACAATTAGTATTACCTAATTTAAAATTATTCAATAACAATTATAACTTACTAAAGAGTATGCAACGGAAAAAACACAAGTAAGATATAATATCACAACACAAAAAATAGTACAACACTGCTTCCCAAGAGGATTTACAGCTCACCACCTCACAAATAAGGATATCCACTTATAATGAAGAGGATAAAATTTACCTATAGCCTTGCTTGAAGATCTTGTGTAGTTGTGTAGTGTCTATAAAAGAACTTGATCTTAAAAGATAGAATTTGATGCTTGGGAGATCAAGGGTTTGGCCAATAAAAAGATTGAAAACTTTGGAGAAATTTGGCCAAGAGAAAGGGAGATTTTCTTAAACCTTTGGAGCTCAAAACACTTTAATTTTACCCAAAATTGGTGTTTTCTAATTGACGAAAACTGAGAAAACTCCTCATTTTATAAGACAAAAATTGGGTCAAAACAGTTTACTAAAATATCCCTTTAACGGTCGAAAACAGCTAGTTCAACTGTCAGAAAAATTTAACCATTGGGACTCACTGGTCGACCAGTCAGACTACATTGGTTGACTAGCAATCAACCCAACAGAAACCCGCTGGTCGACCACAGTGTGTTCACTAGGCGACCAGTTTTTTTGATACACTGATACAAATCAGAAAACTTGGGATTTTTCTACTAAAATTATTTTAAATCATTTTAAAAATATTTTTATTGTTTTCTTATGTGTGAAGAGCTTCAATCGACTTTAACATCCTAAGACAAGAAAAAAGCAAATTACATCAAAAGAAAAACTTTACAATAAAGTCCATGATGTATCTTTGATTCTCCAAGCTCCTTGTCTAGATTTCTTTGATCTATGGCCTTGTTGAACTCACTTCTAGCCTTGAGTGCTTCCTTTTAATTTGTTGTAAGCTCTTATACATGCACTAATAGATATTAGATGATATGTTTGCTCATCATTAAAACTACTTAAGGTGTGACTCGATATCTCAACAGACCTTAGAAGTTTATGTTGGGATCCTGAAGATGGCAAGTAAGCACTAAAGGTGGGATGAATAGTGTTACTGAAAAATAATTACAAAAAAAAAAATTAATCCCTCTAAGCTTACCTAAGATTCCTACTAGAGTTACATAACTTGGATCTTAATCAACAAACTCAAATATTTGCCAGCAATAGTAGCAATGGAAATGTAAGCCAAATATGCAAATATAGTGTAAGAGTGCAAGAGACAAGAGATCACATGCAGACACAAGAGATTTTACCCTCGTTCTGTGAATCCGTGACCTACTCAGCATCCACTTATCAACTCTCTATTGGGGATCCTGTAAATGATAAGCAAACATTAGATGGGTGAATAGTGTTATCTAAAAATAATTACAAATTAAAACTTATTTGCTCTATGTTTGTCTAAGATTCTAACCAGTGTTACCTAACTTGGATCTTAATCAACAAACTCAAAAACTTGCAACAGAAAGCAAGTGCACAACGTAATTAAAAACACATATTGCAAGTAAAGAGAAATAGAGTCATGAGGCAACAATGGAAATCCAAGAGAAGTATCCTGGTCCACCTAACCCTTGGGCTAGTGCAGTCCCAAGCATTGCTTAGATTTCCACTAATTAACTCTCTCAAATATAGGACTTCTATTACAATCTTGCCTCTTCCCAACTAAAGGACTTATACAACCAAACAACATCTTGACAAAGGACCTCACACTAGAGGATTTTCATAAATTAGAACTACTTGATATATTACAAATTTACAATCTTATCACAATTTAATATACTTAACTATGAATTGATGATTTTCCATGCTGGTTTCAATAATTTTATAGTTAACAATGTAAGTAAGAGTTCTTTTGATTAACTTCTACTTAACGTTCATTCTTATGGTAAAGACTTCTTAACCAATACATATACAAACAACTCGATATCCTTGTGCGTCTAGTGTTGGGGTAAATTAGATTAAATAACCATGTACTTTCTTCAATTATAGTTTAACACCATACGTATTATCATTTTCTACCATTATACCCTCTGATTGACCATTTTATTACTTTTTTTAACAAATTTGGGCTTCACTTTGCGGTAATCTAGACTTCACGTTAGTTTTGGCATAAGTAAATATAAACTAATATAAGACATATAAGATCCAAATTAACAAAAATACAAGTAAAATCATCAGTTAATGAGCGTTATTCTAAAACTTAACGATTGGTTATCACTAGACACTTTAACTACATATTTACAGAACAAAAGAAATCAAACATCAAATGGCCCAGCAACCTCAATCATCAGTGACTTCGGGCTCTTCACCGACGTCATTATCACCGTCGTCATCGTTGCCGTCGTCCGGCATCTGCTGCTGCTGCTCCAACATTGGCGCGCACTCCGTCTTGTGCACCAACTTCCAATGAATCGCCTGGCAACCTCTCGAGCAGTAGTTCACCTTCCCGCACACCGAGCACCTCCTGAACTCGTGCTTCCTCGTCTCGGGCCGACCGCATCCCGTATGCGAGCACGCCCTCAGCTCACAGCCCCTCCCTCTCAATTCAAGCCACTCCAACAAAAACCTGTTCGCGGGGTGAGATGGAACATCGAGCCGCTCCTCCTGCGCATTGGCGCTGGCCAGGAGGAGAAACCGTCTGCCCTCGTCGGCGTTCCTGCGGACGCCATAGCCGTCCATGAGGCAGTGGCCGAGCTCCCGGAGGGCGTCCACGTGGCCCACGGATGCTGACCTGGCGAGAAGGGCGACCCCGGCACGGAGGTCCTTGTCGGTCCTGCATCCGCCGCTGCCGTTGAATTGGATGATAGCTAGGGAATAGAGAGCTGCGCCGTGGGATCTGACGGCTGATTTGGCCATTAGGGAAGCGCCGCTGCCTCGGAGTCCCAAACAGTAGAATTTGATCTGTTGGGAACAAAATATTATAGTTAAAATCAAGATTAATATTTTGGTTGACAAATTAATATAAGAATGTCATAAAACTGTGCTACTGAAAATCTTCTTTTTCCAACGAAAAAATTTAATTTCACGTTTATATTTATTGAGTGCTTAGTAATTTTCTAATTTGACCTGATAATTTTTTTAAATTGATGATAAATTTTAAAATATATATAATTTTCCGTTGGAAAAAACATCTGGAACTGGTCGTATTGGAATTTTTTATTTGAAATACTATTTTAAAAATTCGTGTTTATCTTCACTGCGCACTTGCAATTTTTATTTGTCATTTGATAAATTTCTACTTTCAAAAAAATGATTAATATAAAGGTGCTTCTAAATATTGTAACTTCAAGATTTATGATAAATGAAGAAAAGAGAATTTCTTTAAAATCAAACTGCTAAAATGGGAAAGAAACAACTCACCATTCCGAGCATATAACAAGCTTCAATGCTGCCGGCATCGGCACACATTTTCAAGAACCGGCGAGCTTCGTCAGACCAATTTTTAGCCCTAATCGCCACCAAATTCGGCGACGCTTTCGATAGAACTAACGGATCCAGCACCAATCCATTCAATCTCTTGCATCTGATTTTAACGAGAAACAGAAATTTCATTAACGATAGAAATAATAGATCAATTTTGAAATAATAATTACAGAACGGAGTGCCTACATCAGCAGGACGCTGATGAGATCGGAAGGGCAACTAGCAGAGAAGCTGAGCTTGCAGAGGATCGAGATGACGAGATCGTCCGGCAGCCTACTGAAGAAGTCAGCGGCTGGATCCACCGGGCGAAGCTTTTTGAGGCGAGGGCTTTCCGATGGGTCCGCTTCGGGTTTCTTGTAGCGGAACCCGCTCCTGGTCTGCATTGTGAAGATCCGATAAGGATCCGATAAATGTGTTTGAAGAAGGCGGCGAAACGAGAATGAAAGGAGCAGACGCATATTTTGGGTATTTATAGCCAGCAAATGAGAAGTGTATTTAGGGTTCGGAGAAATGACCTTCTTACCCCTGTGACGGTCTGAGGGAACGTTGACCCCCGGACAATCCATTTTTTGGGAGGTAATTAACAATTAACTCTGAAATATGATGTTAACTATGGTTGTTTTAAGTCTTTTGACGCGTTAATTTCGAAAGAGGGAAATTAAAAAAATCGGGGTCATGAATCATGATGCTGGATAATGGCTATACAGCAATTGTTTTTTAGTGTGTTAAAGTTTTATTTGATGGAATGTAGCTTGAGCCACAAGCAGGCAAGGCAAGGGCGGAACTGCATTGAAATTGCCCTCACGATAAAATAAATGTTATTATTACTCTATCCCAATAGCTCCTTATAGCGCAGCGGGTAAATCGTCGTTGTCCCAAGCCAGAGTGCCGCGTTTGATTCTCAGCAAAATCATTTACTATTTCTTCAACTTTTTACTATATAAATTCTTTTTGTTTATTGGAAAAAAATCAAATATCCTTGTGTGCTTTATATGAGCCTAGGGATGGCAAAATGAGCCCGATCCAACCCGAACCGAACCAAACCCGACATCCTTAATCGGGTATGGGTATGGGCTAATCCAGGTCGAGTAGAATCCGGGTTGACCCGACCTGACCCGGATAAAATCCGGGTCTGGTATGGGTTTGGCATGTCAACCCGGATGACCCAAATTCGACCCGGTTTACTTTCTTTATATCTATAAAAACTTATATAACTTCAATACACAGTTGCAAGGGGAGTTGTGCTTATACGATTTGAATTGTTGTCCTCTTCTTTAAGAGTTCTTGAATTCAATTCCCTTTACAAACAACTTTTTAGCTAATTTTATTACTTTCGTTAATAAAATGATAACGTTAATTATACTTCCTTGCTGACATCAGTGCGGTTTAAGCGACGAGCTGCTGGAAATTATGCAACACTTAATAAATTGCCAGTGGCTCTTAATAAATAGCTGGATATTGAAAAAGAAACAGTTGTGTATAAGTCAAATCTTAACCCGACGGGTTAACCCGAACCCGACCCGGGTCAACCGAACTCGACCCGGATTCAATTTGGGTCGGGTTAGGGTTTACCCCTATCCGAGTCTGGTAAAATCTGACGTGACCCGAAACCAAACCCACCCGACCTGTTTGCCACCCCTATATGAGCCTGGGGATAATGCATTATTTTAAAAAGTGTAGCATTTGGGATCGGTCTCAAATGAAGTCTTTGATTATTTGTTGCATATTATTATGTTTTACATGTTATATTATTTTTTGCATGTTTTCTATTTGGTACTTATCATAATTTGTATTTTAAAGTGCGATTTCTATTTGGATTCCTAATAGTGGTACGGTACTTCCTTTCCTTTTATTTTGATTTTGATTCATATGGTATTATACTACGCAATGACGAAACTATGTAAAACTTGACTTGAGCAGCTCAGTGCAAGAAACCAATAAATTTTTTATTATGTATAATCAACATCTCTCTCTGAATTTCTCATCTCTTTATCTCTCTATCACATTGCATCTCACTTCTTTACATCTTCTTTCTCTAAGTCTCACTCTCTTCTATCTCTAAATTAATGTAAAAAAATCTATATCAATTACTATTTCAATATGTTGTGTGTGGATATGTATTAGTGTAAAAAAATAATTTTTAATTATTACTTTTTTTTTAAATATTATTTTCATAGGGATGCATGTCTATATATATGATACTTTTTTCTTCTTAAATAGACATTTTATATGTTATATATTATATGTGTAGCTACTAAAATAAATAATTAAAGCATGTTAATGTTTAATTTTTTTTGTTTTAGTATTTAGGAATAATTCTTTACGACATTTTTAATTTCGCCCAAGGAAAAAATTCCTGGTTATGCCACTGGCCACAAGCTAATCTTAAAACAAAACAATATTTATATTGTTATGAATAGGCCCATGAGGCCCATTGGTATCCGGCCCATCATTGAAAGCTATATATATGAGGGTGGGTGGCTCTTAACCCTCTACACCTATTACTCTACTTTTCCCTTCACAACACGTTATCAGCACGATCACGCTCGTTGGAAAAGGCGACGACGCTCAAGGAAGGAGATCCATCAAACGCTCAGTTTTAAGAGGATCGTATTCTTCTCAACGGGATGCGAAAAGGACATCCTTCATCAACCGTCTCTAGATTTCCTTGTCGAATCTAGAGGTAAATCCTCAAAAAATTTAGATCTAAACTTACTTTTCCAGTAGATCTGCATGTTTTAAGATCTATATAGTTTAAAATTGCAGTAAAAATCGAATTTTTTTAGATCTGAACATCTAAAATGGTAAAAAAATCGATTTTTATCTTAAAATCAAATTTTTTAATACAATCCATGGTCGTGCCATCGTGCACGGCCAGGCCATGCCCAAAAGGGCATGGCCGGCCGCGCCCTGCAGGCGCGGCCTCGCCGCGTCTCTAGGGCGCGGCGGCCGCGCCCCCTGGCACGGCCAGCCGTCGCAGCGGCCGCCACGGGCCCCCCTAGGATTTTTCCGAAACCCTAGCCCTTAACGGACCATTTTTTAGGGGAGGCCCAAATTAACCATATTGGGTTGTTTTCATGGTCCAAAAGCCTGGAAATTAGCCCACTTACACATAATATTTCTTTTTTTTATTTTGGCCTCAAAAGCCCAATAATTAAAGAAATTTTAATTTTGTGATAGGATTAAGCGGAAAGATAAAATAAATAAAATGGATCATGATTAACAAGTTTTTCAAAATCATTTTTTAGCACGTCACTTTCTTTTTGGATTACTTATTAATCTTTATATGCCTGTGATATAATTCTCTGCGTGGTTGTATATTTTTATATAAAATCTGCACGGATGTGCTATTAGACTATGATTTTAGAGATCAACCAGGTTTCCGACACTTTTATCATATTGCAATTTTTTTCCTTTTTAAGAGAAATTTGTAAGTGAGGTTATATATGTAAAAAGAGGCTGAAGGACCACCCAAGGAGCTGAAGGCGCTAGTATAAAGAAAGGGGGCTTCTCTCAGAAGTTCTCGAGTTGTCTTTATTTTTATGCACTTTTTGTTTAATGGGATGTAATTTCGGACTTTCTTTAGTGTCGGCTGGCTGATCCACATAGTTCTAATTTATTTTCATTGCATATACATTAAATGCGTGAATGTATACTTTAAATAGTTAAATAACTCATGCTATTTTAATGTTAAAATGAAAATGCATGCGTGGATGTTTATTTTTTTAAATAATTCACGCTATTTTAAAATGTTGCAAGATCGCATGCGTGGATGTTTACTTTAAATAGTTAAATAATTCATGATATCGTGTGTTTATGTTGCTAGATTGTTTAAATGGCCAGACTTGCGAATGTCGATTTTTCGGTCCTGAAGGCCGATGGGTCGAACTACTTGAGTTCGCATTTAGACATGAAGTTTCACTTGCGTTCTCATGGGTTCAGTCTAACACCCACTGAAAAGGCAACAACAAGTATTGCCGCAGCTGAAAAGGATGCTTTTAAAGAAGCCCCTAATGCAGAAGAAGTTTCCGATATACTTAAGGCAAAAGCCATTATTTATATCAGGAAACATTTAGACTTGACCCTGAAGGACAAGTATCTTATTGTAGAGGATCCTTATGAACTGTGGGACGCACTTGAGGAGAGGTACAGACATCAAAGGGATGTCATACTCCCTCGGCGCAGTACGAGTGGACTCACCTCCGCATATAGGATTACAAATCTGTAGCGGAGTACAACTCAGCACTATTCCGTATCACCTCACGCCTGAAGTTGTGTGGTGAGAATGTGACTGAGAATATGTTGCTAGAAAAGACGTTCACGTCTTTTCACGAGAAGGACATAATCCATATGCAACAGTACCGTGAGAGAAAGTTCACTAAGTATTCTGATCTGCTCACATGCCTCCTAATGGCTAAACAGAACAGATATTTGTTAGTTGCCACTCACAACGTGCGCCCTCCTGGCTCCGCTCCACCTCCACCTCTTGCAGAGGCACATTTCCAGTCTTCCCAGAAGAAGAAGATGGATAAGAAGGCTAAGTTCTAGAAATGGAAAGAACAAAAGCAGCGAAAAAAGGCCACTCCTCAAGTTCCTCCCCAGAACCAGAAGTTCACGGCAAAGAAGCAAAAGTGGACGCCCAACAAAGGTGGTACTCCCAAGAAAGACTGGGAGGATAAGTGCTCTAAATGCAGAATGACTGGACATTGGTCCAGAATCTGCCGCACTTCCAAACACCTACAGGACCTCTACTAGGCAAGTCTCAAGCCTCACGTTGAGACAAACCTGATAGAAAGCGCAGCGCTACCAGAGACCACATAGAATCCAGAAGATTTCATAAGAGACGACACTCTTTAGTCATGGACTATAAAAAAATTTTCTAGCAATGTATCTTCCATTTTCCTGTAATGTATCTTGCTTTATGTCTTTTCAAATTCCATGTCAAACTATTCAGCATCTTAATATAAATGGAAGTAGTTTCTTTTTCGTATTATTTATTGCTTGAATTTTTTTATAGATGTGGAATCTATATGCCTAGTGGACAGTGCATCAACTCACTCAATCCTTCAAAATACAGACTACTTTACGAGCATTAGTAGCTATTCTGGTCCGTTAAGAACAATCTCAGGACTAGCAGATATAATAAAAGGATCAGGGGAAGCAATCATATTGCTCCCCAATAATACACTCATCAAAATTAGAGATGTGTTATACTCACCAAAATCAATCCGAAACCTCCTAAGCTTTAAAGATATCCATTTAAACGGGTATTACTTAAAGACGGTCGAGGAAAATGAAAAAGAATACTTGCACGTAACGTCTCTTACAAATGGTACAAAAACAATTGTGGAACGTTTCAAGAAACTCTCCTCGGGACTCTACCAAACAAGTATTCAATTTCCAGAAACATTATTGATGGAGCACCTGCAGTGCCCTCAAACACCAGAATTCCAACTCTGGCATAGTAGACTGGTGTTACGAGGTGGAACTCGCGTACAATGAATTTGTATTAATGGGAACCAAGGGCACGGTGGTTATGTGGAGAAGGGGGTTTAGGTAGGCTATTTGACAAGCGATTAGTGGGGTGAAGAAGTCGATCTCGACGCCAGTGTCGGTCGCGGGGCTGAATCTCGCCGGATGCGGCAGGACAAGGTTGAACGGCGGGGGGGTGACGCCGACTGGTGTTGATAGGCGAGCTCTCCTGCAACACGAACAACTCGTCAGAAGGGCGGGGTTGGGGTTCAACCCTTAGCCCCTCCGATGCCTAAGTCAGTAATAGGACTTAAAACGGGGGCTAGACACGCCGGTCGGACTAACGGTGTGTCGACCGCTCGTGGCGAGCTATCAGTGGGCGAACAAAGGTATGGACGACCTTTGTTCTCGTGTTTGAATGAGAGATTGAGAGAGAATTTTCCCCCCACCCCCTCACCGTAAGAGGAGAGGGGGTATTTATACCTGACGGGAGATGACTAGGTGGGGCTGACCTGGCATGCTGACTAGACGTGCTGAGCTGGCCCTGCTGTCAGCGGAAGCTTCGGACAAGGATGTCAGGAACAGGAGTGCCTGCCACGCTTTTGTCAAACGGTGCAGCGGTCCGGGGTGCTTTTGTCAGGGTGTCAGGGCCGAAAGCATTAAGTGTCAGGGTGTCAGGGCCGAAAGCATTAAGTGTCAGGGGGCGCAGCGGCCAGGGGGTGCTTTGTCAGATGGTCGGGCGGTGATAGTGTCAGTAGCATCCTTGTACTAGATTGTTTGTCGTGTCCAATGTGCCAAAGATCAGTCACGTAGCTCGTCGCCGTAGCTCGGCCCCCTTAGCTCGCCCCGTCCCCTTAGCTCGGCCCGTCACCGTAGCTCGGCCCCCTTAGCTCACCAGTGGTCGTCACTGGCTATCAGCGGCCGAGGCAGAGTGCGACGTTCCCATAGTCGCGTCAGACTCTAGAATCGACAGGCGCCATGTGGCCATCTATCGTTCGGGTGTGGAGCGCCCTGACACTGGGTCTACCGTCCTTCCAGAGGGAGGGACGAGCCGACGGGGTATCTAGACGGTCTGGGATGGATGGTCGGACTATCACGATCTTTAGGTCGTAACAATTGCCCTCGTCATCCGGGCTCGAGTTGGAAGCCCGGCTCGACGCGGATGACGTATCACCTTCCCTCCTGGGAATAGCACGTTGGGTCTACCTACCCCGGAGTCTTTACTTGAGGGGGAACGAGCGCGTAGCTCGGCCCGTGCCTTTCTCTAGTTTGGGTGGCAGGGACAGATCCTGCCCCAGAGTCTTCGTAGGGGGGAGGGAGTCGTAGCTCGGCCGTGCCCTTTTTCGCCAGTTTGGGAGGCGAAGCGTTTTTAGGCTTGCCTCGGAGGTCTTCAAGATCGCGGGTACAGAGCGCCCGAAGCCTCCCCTGCATTTTGACCCTCCAGTTTGGGTGGTGAGCTGACGAGCTGCCCCAGAGGACTTTAAGATCGCGGGTACAGGTTGGCCGAAGCCTCCCCCGCATTTTTCCTCTCCGGTTTGGGTGGCGAGCTGACGAGCTGCCCCGGAGGACTTGAAGATCGCGGGTACAGGTTGGCCGAAGCCTCCCCCACATTTTTCCTCTCCGGTTTGGGTGGCGAGCTGACGAGCTGCCCCAGAGGACTTTAAGATCGCGGGTACAGGTTGGCCGAAGCCTCCCCCGCATTTTTCCTCTCCGGTTTGGGTGGCGAGCTGACGAGCTGCCCCAGAGGACTTGAAGATCGCGGGTACAGGTTGGCCGAAGCCTCCCCCGCATTTTTCCTCTCCGGTTTGGGTGACGAGCTGACGAGCTGCCCCGGAGGACTTGAAGATCGCGGGTACAGGTTGGCCGAAGCCTCCCCCGCATTTTTCCTTTCCGGTTTGGGTGGCGAGCTGACGCGCTGCCCGGAGGTCTTCAAGATAGCGGGTACAGGTCGGCCGAAGCCTCCCCCGCATTTTTCCTCTCCGGTTTGGGTGGCGAGCTGACGCGCTGCCCCGGAGGACTTTAAGATCGCGGGTACAGGTTGGCCGAAGCCTCCCCCGCATTTTTCCTCTCCGGTTTGGGTGACGAGCTGACGAGCTGCCCCGGAGGACTTGAAGATCGCGGGTACAGGTTGGCCGAAGCCTCCCCCGCATTTTTCCTCTCCGGTTTGGGTGGCGAGCTGACGCGCTGCCCCGGAGGACTTTAAGATCGCGCGTACAGTTTGGCCGAAGCCTCCCCCGCGTTTTTCCTCTCCGGTTTGGGTGGCGAGCTGACGAGCTGCCCCGGAGGACTTGAAGATCGCGGGTACAGGTTGGCCGAAGCCTCCCCCGCATTTTTCCTTTCCGGTTTGGGTGGCGAGCTGACGCGCTGCCCCGGAGGACTTTAAGATCGCGGGTACAGTTTGGCCGAAGCCTCCCCCGCGTTTTTCCTCTCCGGTTTGGGTGGCGAGCTGACGAGCTGCCCCGGAGGTCTTCAAGATCGTGGGTACAGTTTGGCCGAAGCCTCCCCCGCGTTTTTCCTCTCCGGTTTGGGTGGCGAGCTGACGAGCTGCCCCGGAGGACTTGAAGATCGCGGGTACAGGTTGGCCGAAGCCTCCCCCGCATTTTTCCTCTCCGGTTTGGGTGGCGAGCTGACGAGCTGCCCCAGAGGACTTTAAGATCACGGGTACAGGTTGGCCGAAGCCTCCCTCGCATTTTTCCTCTCCGGTTTGGGTGGCGAGCTGACGCGCTGCCCCGGAGGACTTGAAGATCGCGGGTACAAGTTGGCCGAAGCCTCCCCCGCATTTTTCCTCTCCGGTTTGGGTGGCGAGCTGACGCGCTGCCCCGGAGGACTTTAAGATCGCGGGTACAGGTTGGCCGAAGCCTCCCCCGCATTTTTCCTCTCCGGTTTGGGTGGCGAGCTGACGCGCTGCCCCGGAGGACTTGAAGATCGCGGGTACAGGTTGGCCGAAGCCTCCCCCGCATTTTTCCTCTCCGGTTTGGGTGGCGAGCTGACGCGCTGCCCCGGAGGACTTTAAGATCGCGGGTACAGGTTGGCCGAAGCCTCCCCCGCATTTTTCCTCTCCGGTTTGGGTGGCGAGCTGACGAGCTGCCCCGGAGGTCTTCACTTGATCACCGGGTAGGGGTCCAACCCTTAGTCAGGGTCTCGGTGATTGGTATGGGATTTGACATGGGTGTGACCCTTCGTTCCCACAGACGGCGCCAATTGTTACGAGGTGGAACTCGCGTACAATGAATTTGTATTAATGGGAACCAAGGGCACGGTGGTTATGTGGAGAAGGGGGTTTAGGTAGGCTATTTGACAAGCGATTAGTGGGGTGAAGAAGTCGATCTCGACGCCAGTGACGGTCGCGGGGCTGAATCTCGCCGGATGCGGCAGGACAAGGTTGAACGGCGGGGGGTGACGCCGACTGGTGTTGATAGGCGAGCTCTCCTGCAACACGAACAACTCGTCAGAAGGGCGGGGTTGGGGTTCAACCCTTAGCCCCTCCGATGCCTAAGTCAGTAATAGGACTTAAAACGGGGGCTAGACACGCCGGTCGGACTAACGGTGTGTCGACCGCTCGTGGCGAGCTATCAGTGGGAGAACAAAGGTATGGACGACCTTTGTTCTCGTGTTTGAATGAGAGATTGAGAGAGAATTCCCCCCCCCCCTCACCGTAAGAGGAGAGGGGGTATTTATACCTGACGGGAGATGACTAGGCGGGGCTGACCTGGCATGCTGACTAGACGTGCTGAGCTGGCCCTGCTGTCAGCGGAAGCTTCGGACAAGGATGTCAGGAACAGGAGTGCCTGCCACACTTTTGTCAAACGGTGCAGCGGTCCGGGGTGCTTTTGTCAGGGTGTCAGGGCCGAAAGCATTAAGTGTCAGGGTGTCAGTGCCGAAAGCATTAAGTGTCAGGGGGCGCAGCGGCCAGGGGGTGCTTTGTCAGATGGTCGGGCGGCGATAGTGTCAGTAGCATCCTTGTACTAGATTGTTTGTCGTGTCCAATGTGCCAAAGATCAGTCACGTAGCTCGTCGCCATAGCTCGGCCCCCTTAGCTCGCCCCGTCCCCTTAGCTCGCCCCGTCACCGTAGCTCGGCCCCCTTAGCTCACCAGTGGTCGTCACTGGCTATCAGCGGCCGAGGCAGAGTGCGACGTTCACATAGTCGCGTCAGACTCTAGAATCGACAGGCGCCATGTGGCCATCTATCGTTCGGGTGTGGAGTGCCCTGACACTGGGTCTACCGTCCTTCCAGAGGGAGGGACGAGCCGACGGGGTATCTAGGCGGTCTGGGATGGATGGTCGGACTATCACGATCTTTAGGTCGTAACAACTGGGACACCCTGGATCTGTTATGATGTACCGCATCATAAAAAGCTCAATGGGTATAAATTTGAAGAACCAGAAGATTCTTCAAAAAGGCAAATTCTCATGTACACCCTGTTACGAGGGTAAACTAATTACGAGACCCTCTCCACTCAAAGTGGACTTGGAGTCTCCAAGCTTTCTGGAAAGAATCCACGGAGATATTTGTGGGCCTATACACCCATAAAGTGGTCCGTTCAGGTACTTTATGGTCCTGATAGACGCATCTACTAAGTGGCTGCATGTGTGTCTACTGTCAACCCATAACTTAGCAATGTCTAAGCTTTTAGCTCAGATAATCAGGTTGCGGGCCCACTTCCCTGATTACCAAATAAAGAAACTTCGTCTGGACAATGCGCGGGAGTTTACATCACAAGTCTTCCTAGACTATTGCCAAGCACAGGGCATTGAAGTCGAACATCCTGTAACGCATGTTCACACCCAAAACGGGTTAGCAAAATCTCTAATTAAGAGACTGCAATGGATTGCTCGTCCATTATTACTTCAATCCCAGTGGCCAGTGAATGCATGGGGTCATGCAATATTGCATGCTGCATCCTTAATAAAATTAAGACCTTCTGGAGGTCAGTCATCTTCTCCTATGCAATTAGCACTCGGAGCCCCACCAATTGTCTCACGCTTGAGAATATTTGGTTCTACAGTATACGTCCCCATAGCACCACCACAAAGGACAAAGATGGGTCCACAACATTGCCTAGGCATTTATGTTGGGTTTGGCACGTCCTCCATAATAAGATTTCTAGAACCCCTTACGGGAGACGTTTTTAAGGCACATCTAGAAGACTGTGAATTTGATGAAACATCATTTTCAAGACTAGGCTTACAAACCAAGAAGCCTGAAGCTTCAGACGGTATCAATTGGAATACAAAGACACTAAGTCACTATGATCCGCCCACAAGTCAGTGTGAGGAGGAGGTCCTGAAGATTCTCCATATCCAAAACACTGTCCATCTCTTGCCGGATAAATTTACTGACAATCAGAAGATTATCAGATCACACGTCCCTGCTGCTAACACTCCAGCTAGGATTGACATATCACAAAATGGATGCAATCTGCCTGCAGCAGAGATGGTTGGACCTCTTAAAAAGAGAGGGCGACCACCGGGATACAAGGACCAAGTCCCTCGAAAGAGTAGGACCCTTGGCAATGGTAAAACAATACCACCACAGGATGCTACAATAAGACCTGCTCCCCCATCTCTCCCAAACTCCAAAACAGAGGAAAAACAGGGAGAAAATGAAGTTTCGATACATTATGTACGAACTGTGGAGTATTGGGACAGAAAGAGCACAACTATAGATGACACATTTGCGTGTAATATTGCCATCAACGTCGCGTACTACGACGATCATATTGAACCACGCTCTCTGACAGAATGTTAAAGCATAGATGATTGGCCAAAGTGTAAAGCGGCAATAGGAATGGAGTTGGATTCACTCACAAAATGCAAGGTCTTCGGACCTATTGTCCAGACACCAAAAGGTGTAAAACCTGTGGGTTATAAATGGGTATTTGTTAGTAAAAGAAATGAACAAAATGAGATTGATCTCTACAAAGCAAGGCTTGTAGTGCAGGTTTTACCCAACGTCCAGGGGTGGATTTTGAAGCCACATACTCCCCGGTCATGGACGCGATCACCTTCCGATTCCTCATTGACTTGACAGCTCAAGAGGGTTTAGATATGCAGCTTATGGACGTTGTGACTGCATACCCATATGAAAATTTAGACCGAGACATCTATATGAGATTGCCTGACAGTTATACTTTGCCTGCAGCACTAAAAGAGAGACAATGTGACATCTACTCAGTGAAACTGCAAAGATCATTATATGGTCTAAAACAATCTGGAAGGATGTGGTATAACAGACTGAGCAACGTCCTTGCAAAACAAGGATTTACAAATGACCCAGTCTGTCCTTGCATCTTTATAAGAGCAAAGACAACAGGATTTGTCATTATAACCATCTATGTGGACGACTTGAACCACATCGGATCTCCTGAAGAGATCGCCGAGATTTCTAGAAGCTTGACAGAAACCTTCGAGATGAAAGACCTCGGAAAGTCAAAATTCAGTTTAGGTCTTCAAATAGAGCATCTTAACGATGGGATCCTGTTACATCAGTCAACTTACACATCGAACTTGTTGAAGAAGTTCCAAATGGATAAGTGCCACCCCCTCAGTACCCCAATGGTCGTCAGATCATTGGATGTGTATAAAGACCCCTTTCGGTCGTTGGAAGAGTGGGATGAAGTACTAGGCCCTGAAGTGCCTTATCTAAGTGCTATCGGTGCACTCCTTTACCTGGCTAACTGCACTCACCCTGACATAGCATTTGCAATCAACCTACTAGCCAGATATAGTGTTGCACCTACACAACGGCACTGGACTGGAGTTAAGCATCTTCTGCGTTACCTCCAAGGGTCCATAGACTTAGGTCTATTCTACATGAGAGGGGCAACAACAGGTTTAGTTGGTTATGCTGATGCAAGCTACAGGTCTGATCCTCATACGGAGAAGTCTCAGACCGGATACATGTTTACCTATGGCGGCACTGCCATATCCTGAAGATCTGTGAAGCAGACCATGATGACCGTCTCATCCACTCATTCAAAACTTCTTGTGATCCATGAAGCAAGTAAGGAGAGTTTCTGGCTACATTAGGTGATCCAGCATATCCCCACCTCCACCGGCCTGATGACCGGCGTTCTTGCGCCTACACCACTCCATGAAGACAATGCAGCATGTATAGCCCAGCTACAGGAGGGATACATCAAAGGCGACAAGACAAAGCATATCTCTCCCAAGTTCTTCTGGACGCATGACCTTCAGAAGAAAAAGCAGCTTGAGGTACAGAAGATCCAAACATGTAATAACTTGGCGAATTTGCTTACCAAATCCCTGCCCACTAGTATCTTTGAGAAACTTGTATATGGGATTGGGATGAGGAGAGTGAGAAAATGTAAACTGGGTTAGGATGAGAGGACTATGAATGTATAGATAGGAGACTGATGTATAGATTCATAGGAAATCTGCAAGCCTGAAGCTTGGTCAGACGAGGGGGAGTCAACTGCAGAGTTGTACTCTTTTCCCTTGGCTATTGGTTTTTTTTCACAGGGTTTTCCATAGTCAAGGTTTTGACGAGGCAACCTCGTTGACTCTGGATCCTGAAGTATCCACCCCTAGACACATCCCTAAAACAGGGGAAGTTATGGATAAACTGTTCTTTATTTGACAAGGCAGTTATCCTAACTAGGATCCTGAAGAATCCACCTCTTATTCAATGTTGGTTGGATAAGGGAAGTGTTATGAATAGGCCCATGAGGCACATTGGGTATCCGGCCCATCATTGAAAGCTATATATATGTGTGTAGGAGGCTCTTAACCCTCTACACCTATTACTCTACTTTTCCCTTCATAACAAATATTAATATTACAGTAATAATAATAATAATTTGATAATTTGATGTTTATTGTGAAGAAAGTACATGACCAACTCTAACTTACCTAACAAACATCATTGATAGAAAGTAAGGCCCCAATTATTCTATTTTTTCTAATACATCGAAATACAGTAATCGATTTCTTGGTTTCTCATAAGAGAGGGATGACGAATACCACTAAAACAATTGGCTCGAATAAGGTGCCAATCTAAGACCATATTCGGGCCTTTATATATAATTTTTTTTGAAAAAAAATACTCAAGTTGTTGTACTTAAACCCATTATATGTAGCCCAATGGCACCTTTAGCCTAGCAGCAAGCCTTTCCCTCTCCCGAATTGGTCACATGTTCCAGTCCCAAAAGCATGTGTCGTAGTGTGTTATATAGTTTAACTAGTCATAACACGTACCCGCGGGCACGGTTCATTAAAGATTTTCTCCCGCGAAATCTTTGTTGCCCAAAAAATTATTTCCATAGCCAAAATTGTGTGGAATAACAAATTATCGTAAAAATATTTAGCGGCACGGGTGCCTTCGACGTGGAACAACAAATTAGCCGTAAAAAATTTAGCAGGTGCCTTCGGCGTGGGAAATTATTCTCATCTTGTTGCCACATGCGTCGAAGAGACGGTGGGCCCCACGTTGAGGGAGTGATCATTCGATCTGTGTCAGTATTCAATCTGCAGCATTAAGTGCAAGTTAAAGTTTTTTTCCCAAATACATTAATTGCAGTCTGTTATTCCCCAGAAAGTTTCATTCCCCGCTGTTAAGGCCAAAATTGACCAAGACAGTTGGCAGGCTGACGGGGACTTGTAGTGCCGAGCTGGAGCCTTGTCAGCGGTTGAGGTGGGATCCTTGGTTGGAAGAACCAGGGTCGGATGCGGATAGTTGGAGGTGATACGATGTTCGACCAACCTATGAGCAGCCGTTGGGTTGATCGTTCAAGGTTGATGACACAACGTCGACCCTCGATGCTGAATGGCGATCGTCGATCTGCACCACAAGGAGTCGTTAGGGGGGTCGGATCTGGGTTCCGATCCAATTTCCCTCCGATGCTTAAGTTAGTAGGGAACTTAATGAAGAGAGGAAGCTTGGTGTAGCTGAGATCGACCCACGGAGGTTCGTCTCTAGACTGATGACACAAGCTCGAATATGAAGATAATCAGAGTGAGAAGATAGAGTTCTATGTATTAGATCTCGTACCTTGAAGATGGAACCTTTTCCCTATTTATAGAGGTTCGGGGTCCCTTTGGAGACGTTGGGGAGATAACGGCCACCCATAATGGGGCCATGATCTTTTGCCAGGAATGGGAGTTAACGTTACCCACGCCCTCGAGATTTCCGAACATGCCTTTAATCCCACATTTGTGTGGAGGGAAACCAACGGTCGACTGGCCACTCGGGATTTGATTGAGTCGGTATTAGGTCTCTTTGGTGGGCCTGGTGGGCCTTGGTCATCGTTCGACCGAGTTTCCTCGAATGCCGGCCTAATGACTCAACAATGGCCCCGTCGCACGACCTTGAAGTATCCATTCGCTTAGGTCAAGCGATGTTACATCGCATTTAATGGAGTGTGGCAATCGAAATAATAGTACTCGATTTTAAGGCGCCAAAACGCCCGCCTCATTGATTCAGATGTTTTGACGGTTTGAAATACAAGACACTCTGGGCTCTTGGATCATCGACATGTGTTCCATCTTACAGATGTTGCCTCGCCCATATATGACAGTTCCAGCGATGGGGTGCTGGAGTACCGTCTTCCTTCTCTCGATTCGAATTCTCTTGCTCTCAAAGCAATGGCATCATCCTCTGCTTCCAGAAGAAATGTGGTCACCGTCGTTCAGAAGAATCAGGAATGGGTCATGGAGCCAGGCTTGTTGGCGAATTTGAGGACCAAAATTAAGTCTAGCCAAATCGACACGCTTCAGAGGAAGTATGTTCATCTCGATTATCAGATCAAGCTGCCTGGAAGGGACGAGAGGGCTCATCGTCCCAGCGACCGGGAACTGGGGGTCTACATCAAAACCTTCGAACGGGGCCTTTGATTTCCCATGCATCCTTTCATGCGGGACTTTCTGTGTATCCTGAACATTTTCCTCTGCCAGCTGATGCTGAATGGTGTTGGCATGTTGATGGACTTCATAGTTCTGTGTGTGACGAAGGGGATCGAGCCATCCCTGCGTTTATTCAACCACTTCTTTTGGATCCCTCCTCTTAAGACCCCAGTGTGATATACGATAATGGCTCATCGGGGGAGGAAGCTGTTGGAAGATCTCCCCACCTCCAACCCCAAGTGGAAGGACGAGTTTCTATTTGTGGTCTTCCAGGGGGAGACAAGCTTCTGCACCGGTTGGGGTGCCTCCGAATTGGGGCCTATCGAGGACAAGCCGCTGACCGTTGAGGAGAAGAAAGCCGCCGACACTTTAAAGTTCCTGCCAGAGGGCATGAGGTCGGCCGAATGGCTATGGTCAGAAGATGTGTTGAGTCGGACCGTATGGACGAAAGGTTGGTTCGACCGTGCTCGCCAACTGTTCGACCTTCGTCACTCGAATTAACTCGTTTATTGCTCTGGCAGGAATGACCAGTATGGACTACCAAGTAGATTCCGTATTGACGGATGCAGTCGAGGCTTCCATCAATGAGGTGGAGGTGAGCATGTTGTCGCCCCGGACGTCGACCGTGCAATCATCCAGATATCAGCCCATGATCGTTGAGGGAACTACCCAGGAGGCTCGCCCTCAGCAGAAGAAGAATAAAGAATCCTCCTCCGAGTTTGAGGTGGTTGCACTGGAGGGAGGCAAGAAAAGGCGGAGGGTTCTTCTTCTCAGCGACTTGGAGCCGTCTGGGTCGAATGCAACTGTAGAGCAGGCCTCTTGACCAGGGAGTGATGCGCCCTATGAGAAAGGTTCGACTGAGACTCAGATTCTACCGGATCTCCGTATGAACCAGGACTCCTGGCCTTGGTGGGTCTGTCTCCTTCCGTAGGGTTGCCCGAAGATATCCCCAAGCAGTACCGATCGATGTTGTTGGAGGGTCGATCTCATCAGGCCCCTCTCGACTATTCTGAGGAGGAGTTCGTCAAGGCGAGATTTCTATTGAGGCTCGGGGACTCTGCTCTTCTTGATTTGCAAGGCCGCTTCCTGCATCGCCGAGAATGCGACCCTACCCCGGGACAGGGCTTTCGTAGAGAGGGTCAACTACGAGCGGCTTGCATCGGTAGCCGTCCATGCCAGCGTCTAGGTCATTATCATCTGGACCTCTATTGATGTTAACATCTGCGTACAAGCTGATCATCGATCGTTGCTTGCAGGCTCTTGTGGCGACCGCGGCGTTGCATCGCCGAGCTTCGGTGGTGGCCGACCATGGTGTCACCCTGGAGGCCGTCATGTCAAGGATGGAGAAGTCCCAGGCTGAGCTAGAAAGGATCAGCCAACTCTCCGAGACAAGGTCGTTAGTTGTTCAGAAACTCGAGCATGAGCTAAGCGAGTCTCGTAGGAGGGAGGCTGAGCAAATCGCCTTGAGAAAGCGAGTGGAAGATGCTCTATTGGAAGAGAGGGTCGAAGTCGTTGTCATTACGGAGAAGGCGATCCAGGATTTCACGGACACGTTTTCCGACTTCGAAGAGCTATATAAGCAGGGCTACGAGCGATGCCTACTGGAGATGAGGAATCGATTCCCCGACCTCTCTACGGAGATCGACGAGATTCCGGTGATATTTTCGGACCTCGGCGAGGATGAGTCGAGCTAGGGCGAGGATGAGTCCAACCAGGGCGAGGGCGAGTTGCACCGAGGCATGGAGGAGGCTGCTCCTGCAGACGAGGCTACCACTACGGCTAGCGACAAGACGAGAGCGGTTGCTATGGGGAGCTGGGGCCCACGACCATGTTGGAGGGAGATCAAGGGCAGCCGATGTAAGATATGGCCTGCCATTTTTGAATGTATAGGGGGGTGATGTAAGTAAAAACAATATTTTGTAATAAAGAGTGACAAGAAAGTTAGCTCGTGTATTCTCATATGCCATTGCCTCTTTTTGTTTGTTGTCGCTTACGCCCCGTGGTGGTGTCTCAATGCCTGCCGGTCCCTTTCAATGGGTTAGGCGCTGCTCTGGGGTGATCGAGGATAAACCATCGAACCACGTTTAGGATTTGACCACCATGTTATGTGGAGAGAGAGAGAGAGAGATCTACCCGATTCGTAGTTGGCAAAGTGAGGATTTGGGACACTCAGTCGCGAAGGGGTGGCTCTTTCGACTTACGGCTGGTGCTCGGGCGAGAGAGTCATTCAGTCGCGAAGGGGTGGCCCATTCAACTTATGGCTGACGCTCGGGCGAGAGAGTTGTTCGGTCGCAAAGGGGTGACCCATTTGACTTACGGCTAACGCTCAGGTGAGAGAGTCGTTCAGTCGCAAAGGGGTGGCCCATTCGACTCACGGCTGACGCTCGGGCAGGAGAGTCGTTCAGTTGCGAAAGGATGGACCCTTCGACTCACGGCTGAAGACCGTTCAGGAGAGTCGTTTAGTAGCAAAGGGGTGGACCCTTCGACTTACGGCTGACAACCGTTCAGGAGAGTCGTTTGGTAGCGAAGGGGTGGCCCCTTCGACTCACAGCTGATGCTCGTTCGAGAGATTCGTTCAGTAGCGAAGGGGTGGTCCCTTCGACTCACGACTGACGCTCGTTCGAGAGAGTCGTTTAGTAGCGAAGAGGTGGCCCATTCGACTTACGGTTGACGCTTGGGTGAGTCGTTCAGTAGTGAAGGGGTGGTCCCTTCGACTTACGGATGAAGCTCAGGTGAGTCGTTCAGTAGAGAAGGGGTGGTCCCTTCGACTTACGGCTGACAACCGTTCAGGAGTCGTTCAGTAGAGAAGGGGTGGCCCCTTCGACTTACGGCTGACACTCATCCGAGAGTGAGTCGTTCAGTAGCGAAGGGGTAGTCTCTTCGACTTACGGCTGACAACCGTTCAGGAGATTCGTTCAGTAGCGAAGGGGTGGCCCCTTCGAATTTCGGCTGACGCACGTTCGAGAGAGTTGTTCAGTAGCGAAGGGATGGCCCCGTTGACTCACGGTTGACTCTCGGTCAAGAGAATCGTTCAGTAGCGAAGGGGTGGCCCCTTCGACTTGCAGCTGACGCTCGTTCGAGAGTGAGTCGTTTAGTAGCGAAGGGGTGGCCCCTTCAACTTATGGCCACACACAATATAGGACAGTTCCACCCCAGAGAGATTTAAATCTCAACCGTCCTTCTATCAACCTGTTTGTCCTGGTCAGCTTGTCCTATTTAGCCCTAGGATTCAAAAAAATTGTCAAATGTAATATAGATTTCTATTTACTACGACACGTCATTATAAAATAACTTAATCTGCGTGCAGTTTCAAAAATAATTGTTGGGCCAAAATGGTTAAGCGATGCAGTTAATTTTTACTCAACACATCCAAATATTTGTACGTAGGGTCCCAATAGGCCGGATGAATAACAAAACCAGACCTTTGATTTGGTGAAGTTACAAATCGGAGCCTAGTACATATGCGCGCACGCACAAACACACACATATATCTTTTTATAAATTTTTGGTGTGGAACATGTCCTTATAACCTATCGTAAAAGGCAATTCCACCCCAGAAATAGATATAAAGCGTATATATATACTATCACATTCATATTTATTTTGTTTCAATAGAGGTTGATATTTAACTCAATAACCATATTTAGCAGATGTGTAGATGTGTGGATAATTAACTTACTAATTATATTTGGCATATATGAAGTTGGATTGATTTTTATTGGATAACATATATTAATCAGATATAAATGCACTAGTGCCTGCTGGCCAAAATTTAAAAGAACAAAAAATTCGCATAAAAAATTTAGCGGCACGGATGCCTTCGGCGCAGAATAATAAATTCGGCACGGATGCCTTCGGCATAGAACAACAAATCCGGTGCGGAAAAACAAATTCGACGCGGGCACCTTCGGTGCAGAATAACAAATTCGGTGTAAATAAATTTAGCGGGCGCCTTAGATAAGGATGTTTTGATAAGGATGTTTTGAATAAGCAACATATAATTCATTGATAATATAATTTTTCTTTATTTTTGTTCTAAATATTGTAAATTAAATCACATAAATGCATGACTGTTCAACTTAACAGACCTCTTAAATTCAAAGATCTCGAATTTCACAAAATTAATTGAAGATTTATTTCTCCAAAAAGTTCCCCTCAAAATTCAAACGTTTTTTCTCACAAAATTTTCACAAACTCTCATCTCAACTGTTGATTTCTCAAGATTAAATCGCAACCATCTTTCTATCAATCTGTTTGTCCTAGTCAGCATGTTCTAGTCAGTTTGTCCTAGTATTCAAAAACAATTGTCAAATGTAATATAGATATAACGCACATAATCGTATAAAAAGCAAAGCCCGGCCACTTATATGATTATTTGACTCAAATTAAATTTTGATTTCTAATTGAATTAGTTATTTATAATGTTTTTCTTTTATTAGAGTTGTAATGTTTTTCTTTTAAGAGCCCTATATTGACTAGAATTGTGAGTAAACTTTTTGATTTGTTTTAGGAGTGTTTAATTAGTATAACTAACGTGTCATGAACTAATATTGGCTATTAGTTTTTTTTCCATATTTGTGAGAGTGTTTTAAAGAAATTTTGAGAGTTTTTAATAAAAATTTTGTTTTGTGATGAGTGGATAATAAAAAATTTCTTTGAATTTTGCTTTTGTTATACCTAACTTATAGTATCAGAGCTAAAAGTACTTTGATCGGACTATTATGACCAGGGAAAAAGAAATTTGATGGGAAGAAGTTTGATGGTGTCGAAATTTATGCAAAGATATTTTACAAGTATTGAATGTTATTTTTGTGAAGAGAAATGACATACAATAAGATTTTGCAAACATCCACTAGACAAGTTCTAAGAATTATATAAGTTGAAAGATGAAAAGTTCAAAGCGTAACGATATCAGTTAAAGGGACAGATGAAACTTTATCATCAATGTCTAAAAATCACTCATCAAATTCATAAATTTTGGATTCAATAGCTTCATATCAGATGTGTTCTACCTAAAAATTATTTGCGATTTATAAGTTGACTATGTTGTAAACCATGGCGGCTACGGAACCCCGTAGCCCTGTATTTATAGTAATAGGGTTACATAATGGGTGGATACCCACTAACGGGTTGGGCCTCCAAAGCCCGTTTATAACACTTCCCCTTATCCATCCATTGTTGTAAGCCGTGATGAACGCTTCAGGGTTCATAGAGCTTATCTGATCATGGGTCTATGGATACTTCTGGATCCCAAGTTTAAGAGTACTTGCCTCGTTAAAACCTTTGCCAAGGAAAACCCAGTGGGAAAAACCAATGGCTAGGGGAAAAGAGTACAAGTCTATGTAACTTCCCATGATCGATGGATATCACTAGAGGTGGATACTTCTGGATCCTAAGTTAGGGATAACTGCCTCGTTAAAACCTTTAGCTATGGAAAACCCAGTGGGAAAAACCAATAGCCAAGGAAAAAGAATACAGTTTCCGTAACTTCCCCTGATTAGTGGAAGTATTTAGGGGGTGGATACTTCTGGATCCAGAGTCAATGAGTTTGCCTTGTTAAAACATTTAGCTATGGAAAACCCAGTGGGAAAAACCAATAGCTAAGGGAAAAGAGTACAACACTACATTTGACTCCCCCTGATCTGTACAAGCTGCAGGCTTGCAGATCTCCTAGGCAACTATACATCAATCTCTTACAGTGTTCCGATAATAAGTACAAAGTACAAGGCATCGCTCACCTATACAAGACATCGCTCATCTATACAAGTATCGCTCATCTATGGCAGCTACTGAATCTGAGGGATCTCTTCTGAGGAGGAGTGGTCTGCAGACTCGGTATGTAGCATCACGTCTCTGACCAGTCTTCACTGTGTCTGCGAGGTACTGCAGGACCTGGCTGTGCGTACTTATGATTTGCTTCTTGGATTGATGAGCCTCTCGGGATGGTGGGATTGATGTTGCCTTGGAAGTATGCTTTGCTGGTCTCCAGGAGCTGGTCGCTTCTTGGTTGCAGTCATCGCGATGATCTGTAACCTGTATCTGCAAATACATTTAACATGTTGTATGATCCTTGACCCTTGGAGGTAGCGCAGAAGCTACATATCTCTGGTCCAGTGGTGCGCTGCAGGCGCTGCACTGTATCTGGTTAAAGTGTTTACTTCCAGATAAAGGAGTGTACAAAAGAAATTTGAGTAAGGCACTTCAGGACCTAGGATATCATTCCCCTCTTCCAGCGAACAGAAGGGGTCTTAATGTGCATCCATACAACCAGTAGGTGTATTGGTGGATTGCAATTTTCAATGTTTCTTCATCGACTGGATGATAATTTCATCTTCTGGATGGTAATTCATCTGCTGGATGATTATTCATCTTCGGGATGATTATTCATCTTCGGGATGATGGTTTCATCTTCGGGATGATTATTCATCTTCGGGATGATGGTTTCATCTTCGGGATGATTATTCATCTTCGGGATGAAGGTTTCATCTTCAGGATGATTATTCATAAGGGTATGTTGTCACATCATCCATAGCAACATAGCCTAAAATTATCTTTGTTAATCGCATGGGTTTCGCAATCATGACCAGGGAGCCTGATGCATCAATTTGATTAATTTTGTAAGTGAGTTAAACTCATCTTACATGGTTACTTCCTGGTTTCTGCGAAATAAACCTCTAAGGCTATAGCGTTTTGCTTATAGCATACGATTTTATTTATTTATACAATACTCGG
The DNA here is from genome assembly GCA_030789695.1 of Scilla litardierei. Classification (NCBI taxonomy): domain Eukaryota; kingdom Viridiplantae; phylum Streptophyta; class Magnoliopsida; order Asparagales; family Asparagaceae; genus Scilla; species Scilla litardierei. Next base: position 116,995,332 of record CM061130.1, read on the forward strand.
TAGCCCACAGGTTTGATATCTTTTGATATCAGGACTTCAGGTCCAAACACTTCACGTTTCATAAGTGAGTCCAGCTCAACTTATTATTGCCTCGTTCCACATAATTTGGCCAAATTTCTGCGTTTGCTTCAGGAAACGGAGATTGTGAACGATATCAATGGCAAAATGAAATGTGAGTAATTGTCGACAAGTGTGTTTTATCCAAATACCTCTCCGTGTACGTACATTATTCAATTTATTCCAGATTTATCTCTTCCGGAGGTTCTGGAAAGGGAGAGGGTATGGAGATGAGCTCACTTTCCTGTGGTGGTATTGTTTTAGGGTCTCGTGGTATGTCCTCTCATCCATTGAGGATATCCACTTCTGCTACTGGTAGATTGCATCCATTATAGTTAGTATGTCAATCCTAGCTGGATTTTTAGTGGCAGGGATGTGTGAATTTGACAATATTTATATTGTCAATAGCTATGTCTGATAACTGTTTAACAGTTTCATAAGTGTGGATCGTCAGGATCTCATCACTATTCATGATAATCAGATCATAGGTATTAATGTTTTAAATGGTCCATAGTGGTGATATGGGAATGTAAACTCATCATGACTCCATCGATAAGATGTGCACTAAACGCTTCCCCCGTTAGGGGTTCTCGGAAACTGTTTATATGAGGTGATCAGGCTCATATAAATAGTTTCTAAGGAGGCGTCCTGATGGTTTGCATGCTCCCACGTGGTCACCTACAACTGGATTTCTAGTGGATAAGTAATCCGTTTAAATCATTTTAATGATTTACATATAACCCATTTCTGGGTGTGAACACAAAGCTTCAGGGTGTTCAATTTTCTTCCAGTTGTTAAATTGATTTCCCAGTGTTATCCCAAAAATCCGCAATAAGTTCGACTTCAATGAAGTTGAGCATAGAACTAGGGATATGAACCCGTCAAGGCTCCATCTATAAGATGTGCTCTAATGCCTCCCCCCGTTTGGGGATCTCGGAACATATTCATCTAGGAGGGTTAGTCCCGATGAATAAGTTCCACTGCGGCATTTTTGAGGGTGGTATGAGGGTAAGTAAAAGCCCGACCAATATCCCAGTAATGTAATATGTCCGTTGTGAGTGGGGTCGCCCGCCGTCCAGCGGCGGGGGGTTTTGTCGCCGCTTCGGGCGGCGGGCGAGGGTTTTGCCGCCGCTTCGGGCGGCGGGCGAGGGTTTTTCCGCGAGATATAGGGGGGATTCGCGTTCCGGCGAGAAAATCCCCTAGGGTTTCATGGTTTTTGGGGATAAAAATCTAATTTTTAGTGGAAAAAAATCTATTTTTAATCTCCAAAAAAACGTTTTTATTGTAAAAAGTTGATTTTTCATCAACAAAAACCTTGATTTTCATTAAACAATCGATCCAAGAATTTTGGATCTAGACATATGCGCATATGAAATTTTAGATCTAGGGTTTCAGGATTACCTCTAGATCCTACCCGCCGGATCTAGCGACGTTCGGTGAAGGAAGCCCGTTCGCGTCACGTTCGTCCGTCGGCAGGGGTTCGGCTTAGCTTCGAGCGTGCTGATAACGTGTTGTAAACCATGGCGGCTACGGAACCACGTAGCCCTGTATTTATAGTAATATGGTTATATAATGGGTGGATACCCACTAACGGGTTGGGCCTCCAAAGCCCGTTTATAACAGACTATAAATAACCCGGGCCCACTTTTGTTGTAGTCACTTTTGAGCCTCCACCTAAGACAACTTCCGCAATTGTATAAGAGATTCATAAAGATTAATTACTTACAGAAGGAGATGAGTCTTGTTAGGTTGTTGATGTATAGATTATTGAAATCAAGATGCTTGGTATGACCATTAGAACATTATTAAGTGGAAGATCATGAGCAACAGAGAGAACGAAGAGAAGATAAGCTTCTCTTATGATCCTCTACCTTTGATTTTCAAAGCTTTTCATGGCGTGAAGGAAGCGAAGGCAGCTGCAGAACAAATGAAGAAAAATGGCGTCCGAACAAAAATCATCACAATAAAAAGTCATTTTCTCTTCTTGTCCTTTGAGAGATTATAAGAGCAATCTCACTGCATATATATATATATATATTGTCAACTATTGGAAAAACTTAGTTTGTTCAACTCAAACTTGGCTACGAATTCTTTTATGCATGCAAGTTAATTCCACAACTGAGGCCAGCAAAGCCTGACTCCCAACTTAGTCATCGAGTCCTCTTCTGCCCACAACTTGCCGTGTCATAATCAAGAACATGCAACGCAAGCAAATTATCAATCATGTTGAGTTTAAGGACGTCGCCTTTCGGCAATCATGGGCCATTAAGGCGGTGATTAAGTAATACATTTTCACTAATAAAATCAAAAAAAAAATTTCCTTGCTTTTCACATAAAGAAGGCCCTGTTAGTTGGGGATGATGCGATGAAAAGCGACAAATTTTTTGTTTAGAAAACCAGCATGCTTTTATTTTTCCTTCCGAGATTCAAAAAAAAAAAAAAATGAAAGATTAATCTTTCAGTTTATAGGCCGGCTTCTTAACTACCGCTTTAAATCTAACCACAAGAAGATAATCAATTAATTATGACAACCCGCGGTTATCTACCTCCTCCGCCAAAGGCCTTTGAAGCCGCAAATTATTAACGCCTCTGATTATTCTAATTAACGTTCGAAGCCGCATCATTAGCAAGTTTAAAAATTCCGACATTTTATCTAACTCCAATTGTTAAGCGATTTAATAGGAAAAGTCCCATTATTTACAATTAAGCTATTAATGGTAGGGAAGACTCAGAGCTAAAGAAGAGCGATTGACTGATAGGGCCTTGAAGATAAATGAGCACATGCAGTAATGCCGCATAATCATGCATCCTAGGGGCACTAACATATTGCCTAAGAACATCGACAGCATGAGATACATCTGGACGTGGGATAGAAAGACAGATAAGAGAACTTACAAGTTCAATGTATCTAGTTATTTGTGGTAGAAGATCACCATCATCACATCCAAGGTTTAGATTGAGCTACATATGTTGTGTACTACCATCCATATCCATACAATCAAGAATATCAAAAATATATTTTTGCTGAGATGGAAAATATCCACTAAAGGAATATGCAACCTGTTTCGGGGTGTTTTCTCACAACAGGTTAATAGTCTGAAGGTTCGGAGGTCGTCGATGTCACGTGAGGTGGTGGCGACCTTTGGAGTCAGTCGGCCGCGCGTTCACTTGAGTTGGAAGACGCAGATCCGTGCTTCGGTGCGCCGAAGGGTAGATTTGGCGGGCCAATGACCTCCGTGATCGATCGGACAAACGGGCTCTGGCAAGAGGGCATACAGATCCGAGCGACGGGAAGCCGAAGGAAAGCTTCGACAGTGGTGACGTCTCCTTCGATCTGTAAAACGAAGAAGCTCATAGGGGGGTCGGACCTTGGTTCCGACCGGGTCCCCTCCGATGTCAAAGTCAGATCTAGTCTGAAAGATGCTCGGTGTGATCGAACTTGGTTCACGGAGAGACCAAGCACGAATCCTCGAGCCGAGCTATGGAGGAGAAATGTTTTCGGTGGAAGAAGGTGTGAGCGTTGTGTTGTGATACCTCCGTTATAGATCTCGGAGACCCCCACCGTGACGGCCTGTATCCGTCAATATATATTTTCTAAGTATTTACCGTATTTTTATGTTTTGTATAGATTTATATATATGTATTGGTGTGGTTTGTATTATTATATAATTAAATAATATTATTCATGGCTGATAAATACTTTTATATGTGAACATCGTCAGAACGACTTCAAACTCTGTCACCATGAATTTTATGTCATAATAGACCATCGAGTCAAGTTTCGCACGATTCCGAAGTATGATCGATTAGGGACCCGCAGACCCGACACCGATGATCGAAACGACCTTTTTATTTTTTTCATGAATTATCTATAGCTCAACATGAGATACAGACCGCGTATTCGTGATCCCCGCGTCGTCAGGGACATGCCCGTATTTTTAAATATTTTTTCCGGAATATTTCAAAAAAAAATACTATTTTTTAATAATATAATATGAGGGAAATGTGCCTAAGAATGACCTCGGGTAGAGATACCTGAGCACACCCCCGCTGTTCGGGTTTGTGAGTATTTTTTTTTGAAATTTTTTTTTGCAGTAGGTAGATATACTTGTTATGTAGCTCCCCACAAAATTTCAGCTCAATCCAACACCGTTTGAGCCTCCGTTCATCGATTTCAAAAACGTTGCGCAAAACTGTCCAGAATTTGGACAGTTTTGCGCAACGTTTTTGAAATCGATGAACGGAGGCTCAAACGGTGTTGGATTGAGCTGAAATTTTATGGGGAGCTACATAACAAGTATATCTACCTACTGCAAAAAAAATTTTCAAAAAAAATACTCACAAACCCCGAACAGAGGGGGTGTGCTCAGGTATCTCTACCCGAGGTCATTCTTAGGTACATTTTTTGCATATAATATTATAATAATTAATAAAAAATAAAAAAATTCAGAATGCTGAAAACGTGGAGGGACAAATTTAAAACCTAATCTTATTCTAATCTAACCCTTTTGATTAAAAATTAAATGAGTTATTAAAAAATTAAAAAACCTAATCTATTTAAACCCTCCCTCTTCACCGGCAAACCTCCACACTCCGGCGAAAGCTCCGGCCATCTTCGGTGAGCTCCTCCACCTTCCCCTATCATTCTCCTTCATCTCCATCAAAAATCTCTATCAATCTCTCTCTAAATCTCTCTTTCTCTCTCTAAAAATCAACACCAAAGCAAGAGAACCCATCAAGGCCACTTCCGGCCATGGCCACCTCCGGCGACGGCGACCCCCTCCAGCAACGAACCCATCGCCTTCCTCCTCTCTCCCTTGATCTCCTCTCTCTCCATTAATCTCTCTCCCTCTCTCCATTGTTTTCCAACAAAATCAAACAACAAAAAGGGGGGCAGATTTCGGCCTGGCCGCAGGCGACGGCCGGCCACCACCTGCCCAGCTCCCCCTCCTTGCTCCCCTTGGCTCCTTCATGGTTCACCTACAAAAAATAAGAAGAGGAAGAAGATGGAGCAAAAAAAATTTTTTGCAAATTTTGACAGTTTCGTGAAGAGAGTGGGATTTTGAAGGGAATTGAGAAGAGAAGGGGATTTTGAAGTAAATTTTTTGTGTGAAGGGAATTTTGAAGTGATTTTTGGAAGGGAAATTTTTGTGGAGGGTATATAGGAAATTGTTTTTGTTATTGTATTTTATACGTGTATACATGTACGTGCATACATTCACGGGTGTGAGTTGTACAGGTTGTAACTTCGATTATTAATGAATAAAATATGGGTACGTGCATGTGATGTTTGTAGGTAGACGTTCCGAGAAGACATCGACTTTCAGACACGGCACGGGACTCGTCCAAGGAACCGGACTGCAACGAGTCATGACCACAGGCAAGTATCAACCACCCTCTACACTGGGTCATGTGTAGTTTACTTCTTCCGCATTAAAAGAATTGTTCTTATGCACTGTTGATGATGTGATGGGCCCATGAGGCCATAGGAATACAAATACTAGTATGAACGTAATACACGGGTTATGGGGTAATCTTGAGCTACGAAGTGTGCGGGAGTGACCGGGTCTACCCTTATTTGGTAAGCTGTACCATCACCCTGCAGGGGATGGTAGGTAGATATTCCACGGGTTGCTCCGTAGGATGGGTGCACTTATGGTTACACATCATGCCCTCGGGCTAAGGCTGATTCCCTAGTTCGGTTGTACTTTACTTTTCTGTCGAGTCGATGTAGGCCGTACTATAAGGCCCAGTCCTGTACTACTTTTCACTATTGGATAATAAAGATGTAGTGTGTTGTTTCTCTGATTTTGCATGACAAGAACCTACCTTCGATGGATTTACTACAGATGCTTATTGTGCATCAAGCAAGGAAGAAAAAAAGGAAAAAAAATTCCTCCTTGTTTTATGCACATGCGGACCTTCGTCGCGTCCTCTCTCCCGGGCATTATGGGACGCGGAGCGTGACATGTTTATGTGGTGGCACATGCAAGTCTTGCAAATACTCAGAGTAATATACGCATCGTTACGATCCTAAGCTGATTGAGTACATAACAGGTTTATTGTTTTGCAGCATGGCAGGAAGACCAAACACCTGCAACGGAAATGTCGCCAATGGAAACGGTGCCAATGCAAATGGTGCCACTGAGATATCTGCAGTCATGGGAGTGATAAGAGAAATGTTGGAAATACAACACCAGATGCTTCAGCGGGAACCACCAGCATCACCACAACCCACTGAACCTGGGGTTAAGCAATTCTAGGAGCTTCGTCCGAAGACTTTCTCTGGAAAGGAAGGGCCACTGGAAGCTGAAGAATGGGCCCTAGCCACTGAAGACAAGTTGAGCGATGCTCGCATCTCTCAAGCAGGATGGATTGAAGTTGGAAAACTGCAACTGACTGACAGTTCTCGAAGCTAATGGGATCGTGAATAACGACGTCTGGTTAAGCCTATCTCTTGGGGCATGTTCCAAGAAAGGTTCAACGCCCAATATTTTCCTCCATCAATCAAGAGGGAACTCCAACGTCGCTTTGCTAATATGAAACAAGGCAATAAGACTGTTGATGAGTATGAGGCAGAGTTCTCAATGCTCAGTCGTTTCACTTCGTACATGGTCAAAAATCCAGAAGACTGTGCATATCAGTTTCGTCAAGGCCTAAACACCCGTGTTCAAGCCTCGATGACTTCAGTGAAGCTGACTACTCTTGAGGATGTTCTGGAAGCTGCACAGAATCATGAAACCGTTGCATGACTTAACAGGTGTTTTCAAGTTAATACAGGCAAACGCCCGATGGAACCTACCAAGAACAATTTCCGTCCGACTCAGACCACCAATTTCAAGAAGCCAGCAGCTCCGGCCAATGCCAAGTTCACTATGGTGTGCCACTACTGCAACCGTGTTGGACATATCAAGAAGGACTGCCGTGTGTTCTTGAACCTGTGCATAGTGTGTGGGACATCTGACCATCTTACCTAGGACTGCCCTCGTCTCACTATCAAACCAGCCAACCCTGTGATGGCTTCAGGATCAGCTCAGCAAAAGCAACCCCTGCCTCCTCAGCAACAAGCTTTTCAGAATGCCAAGCTTAATCCACCAAGGCGTCAGGCATTTACTATGACTGCTACTGAAGCCGAGACCACTGATCAAGTGATCTCAGGTAACCTCTAGACCACAGTTTCATATATCATTTTATATCATATGCTTAGTTAGTGAGTATCTCTTGCTAAGATGTATCCAATCTTGACCTAGGTATCATCTTATTATCTGCATCTCCGGCTTTAGTTTTGTTTGATTCAGGAGCTTCACATCGCTTCTTGTCGCAAAAGTTTGCGACAGATCATTCTATTACTATCTGTGATCTTCCGAGATGTTGGAATGTCTACACTGGAAATGGCATAGTAAAGGTCTCTACAGGATGCAAGTCATGTCCACTAGTGATTTGTGGACGTGAACTGTTCGCTGATTTCATGATCATCAGCATAGCCAACTTTGATGCGATACTCGGTATGGATTGGTTAGGAAATTTCTACGCTAACATTGACTGTCACCAAAAGAGTGTAGTGTTTAAAATTCCTGAACATCCTGTGTTCGAATTCATGAATGGAAGTCGTTCGCTTGGTCCTATCAAGTTTCAGGCCAAGCCTAATGAAGCAATAGTCACATCAATGCGGGTTGAGCCTGAGAAACCTTTAGTAGTTCGAGACTTCGAAGACGTATTCCCTGAAGATATTCTGGGATTACCACTAGACCAAGATCTCGAATTCACTACTGACCTTATGCCAAACACTCAACCTATCTCCAAGGCTCCTTACCGCATGACGCCTGCTGAATTGGAAGAACTACGGAGTCAGCTCGACGACCTGCTGCAGAAAGGATTGATACATCCCAGTGTGTCTCCTTGGGGTGCGCCTGTCTTATTGGTCTAGAACAAAAGATGTATCGAGAAGAATGTGCGTGGACTATCGAGAACTGAAGAAGGTGACTGTAAAGAATAAATATCCATTGACTCGCATCGATGATATTTTTGATCAACTCGGTGGATCACGAGTCTTCTCCAAGTTGGATCTCAGAAGTGGTTACCATCAAGTAAAGGTCAGGAATGAAGATATTCCTAAGACAGCTTTTCAGACCAAGTATGGACACTACGAATTCGTAGTCATGCCTTTTGGTGTGACTAACGCCCCAGCGGTATTCATGAATCTCATGAACCTTATATTATATGAGTTCTTGGATAAATTCGTAGTTATATTCATCGATGACATCATGGACTACTCAAAGAGCGAGGAAGATCATGACAAGCATCTACAGATAGTTTTGGAGAATTTGCGTCGTCATCAGCTCTATGCCAAGTACATCAAGTGTGAATTCTGGCTGGATCGAGTCGCCTTTCTTAGACATATAGTTTTAGGAGATGGTATTTCTGTCGATCCTGAGAAAGTCACATCTGTTAGAAACTGGCCGACCCCTCAGTCAGTTTCAGACATCCACAGTTTTCTAGGATTAGCTGGTTATTATCGTCGATTCATCAAGGACTTCTCAAAGATTGCTGAGCCGATGACTCGACTGACTAGGAAGGATGTTAAGTTTGTTTGGTCTAAAGCTTGTGAGCAAGCATTCAGAGGATTGAAGATGAAGCTGACAACTGCACCAGTTCTAACTATTTCGGATAGAACTGGAAGGTTCGAAGTTTACTGTAATGCATCTGAAAAAGGTCTTGGAAGTGTGCTGCATCAACATGGTCACGTGGTTGCATATGCTTCTCGGCAATTGAAGAATCATGAGAAGAATTATCTAACACACGACTTAGAGTTGACAGCCGCCATCTTTGCTCTAAAGATTTGGAGACATTTTCTGTTGGGAGAGCAAGTAAAGATATTCACTGACCACAAGAGCTTGAAGTATATTTTCACACAGAAGGAGCTCAACATGAGACACCGAAGATAGTTGGAACTCATGGCTGATTATGACATCGACCTACAGTATCATCTTAGAAAGGTGAATGTCGTTCCTGATGCATTGAGTCGACTACCAACAGTTATGCCTCTGACGACTCAATGGAGACTTCAACAAGACTTGAAAGAGATGGGAATCGAAGTCGTCTTGCCAGGAGCTACATCATCATTGATGAACATGCAGATTCAGTCTACCATTATCGATCGGATCAAAACTGCTCAATCTGGAGACGCGAAGCTGCAGAAGATCAAGCAACAAGTTGAAGCTGGTCTAAGAACAGAATTTCGTATTCATGAAGATGGATCTTTGAGGTATGAAAGTCGCATCTGTGTACCTTTAGGAGAGATCGGGGAAGAGCTGCTGAATGAAGCACACAGCTCTCCTTATTCCATACGTCCAGGTGGTACCAAGATGTACAAAGATCTGCGACTGAACTTCTGGTGGATCGGAATGAAGAGAAGCGTCGCCCGAAGCGTCGCCAAAATGCCTCGTATGTCAGCAAGTGAAGGCTGAACATCATCGAGCCGCTGGATTGCTTCAACCTTTGCCTATTCTAGAGTGGAAATGGCAACACATCACTATGGACTTTGTGACTGGACTACCTCGGAGCTCAAAACAAAATGATTCCATCTGGGTGATCGTTGATCGATTAACCAAGTTGGCACATTTCATAACATTTCGAGTATGACAATCCACGGAAATACTCGCAAAGAAGTATATAGAGGTGATGATATATCTCATACCTTTAAAACTCCTTGCAGTATACATAGTGATATATGTTTATCATGCAGGAAATTGTGAGGCTTCATGAAGTTCCAGTAAGCATCGTCTTCGACCGAGACACGAGGTTCACCTCATTTTTCTGGAAGAGCATGCAATCGAATCTGGGTATACATCTCAAATTCAGCACTGCGTATCACCTGCAGACTGATGGTCAATCGGAGCGTACCATCCAGATTCTTGAAGATATGCTGAGAGCATGCATGCTGGATTTCAAAGGATCATGGGAAGATCATCTGCACTTGGTAGAGTTTGCTTATAACAATAGCTACCAAGCCAGCATTGACATGGCCCCTTTTGCGGCACTCTATGGAAGGAAATGTCGATCTCTATTAAGTTGGGATGACATTGGTGATCGAGAACTTTTAGGTCCAGAGATGATCGTGGAAGCTGTTGATGTGGTGTGTACTATCAGAGACAAGCTGAGAATCGCACAAGATCGCTACAAGCACCGGGCTGACCAAGTGTCGACATTTGGAATTTCAACCTGGAGACCATGTTTTTCAAAGATATCACCAAACAGAGGAGTGATACGCTTTGGGAAACGAGGAAAGATCAGTCCAAGATTCATCGGACTGTTTGATGTGCTAGAGCGAGTTGGAGAAGTAGCTTATCGTCTGGCCCTGCCACCATCATTGGAGGGAGTTCATGATGTCTTTTATATCTCCCAGCTGCGTCGTTACATCAGCGACCCCAAGCATGTAATCGACCACTCGGAGATTATTGTTTGTCCAGATCTCACCTAAGAGCAGCAACCGGTGCAGATCATAGACCATCGACAGAAAGACTCTCAGGAACAAGGTTGTTGAGCTAGTGAGAGTTATGTGGCATCATGATTTGCCTTGTGAATCCACCTGGGAACGTGAAGAGGAAATGCGCGAGCGTTATCCTCATCTCTTTCCTTTAATTCTGATGACAGAATTTTTATAAGGTGTGTAGGATGTGACAGCTCGTATCCTTCAATATATATTTTATAAGTATTTTCCATATTTTTATGTATTTTTATAGATTTATATATATTTATTGGTGTGGTTTGTATTATTATATAATTAAATATTATTATTCATGGCTGATAAATACTTTTATATGTGAACGTCGTCCAGACGACTTCAAACTCCGTCACCATGACTTTTAGGTCATAATAGACCATCGAGTCAAGTTTCGCGCGATTCCGAAGTCGGATCGACTAGGGACCCGCAGACCCGACGCCGATGATCGAAACGACCTTTTTATTTTTTCATGAATTGTCTATATTCAACATGAGATACGGACCGCGTATTCGTGATCCCCGCGGCCTCAGGGACGTGCTCATTTATTTTAAAATTTTTCCGGAATATTTCAAAAAAAATACTATTTTTTAATAATATAATATTATAATAATTAAAATTTAAATAATAAAAAAATTCAGAATGTTGAAAACATGGGGGGACAAATTTAAAACCTAATCTTATCCTAATCTAACCCTTTGACTAAAAATTAAATGAGTTATTAAAAAATTAATAAACCTAATCTATTTAAACCCTCCCTCTAATCCTCCTCCTTCATCAGCAAACCTCCCCACTCCGGCGCAAGCTCCGGCCAAATTCTGGCCATCTCCGGTGAGCTCTTCCACCTTCCCATATCATCCTCCTTCATCTCGATAAAAAATCTCCATCAATCTCTCTCTAAATCTCTTTTTCTCTCTCTAAAAATCAACACCAAAGCAAGAGAACCCATCAAGGCCACTTTCGGCCAAGGCCACCTCCGGCGACGGCGACCCCCTCCGGCAACGAACCCATGGCCTTCCTCCTCTCTCCCCTGATCCCCTCTCTCCATTAATCTCTCTCCCTCTCTCCATTGTTTTCCAACAAAATCAAACAACAAAAAACTGGGGGGGGACAGATTTCGGCCTGGCCACCGGCGGCCGCCTGGCCGATCGGCGACGTCCTGCCACCACCTGCCCAGCTCCCCCTCCTTGCCCCCCTTGGCTTGGTTCACCTACAAAAAAGAAGAAGCAGAAGAAGATGGAACAAAAAAATTTGAAAATTTTGATAGTTCGTGAAGAGAGGGGGATTTTGAAGGGAATTGAGAAGAGAAGGGGATTTTGAAGTAAATTTTTTGTGTGAAGTGAATTTTGAAGTGATTTTTGAAAGGGAAATTTTTGTGGAGGGTATATAGGAAATTTTTTTTGTTATTGTATTTTATACGTGTATACTTATACGTGTGTACGTGCACAGGCATGAGTTGTACAGGTTGTAACTTCGATTATTAATGAATAAAATATGGGTGCGTGCATGTGGTGTTTGTAGGTAAACGTCCCAGGAAGACACGGACTTCCGGACATGGCACAGGACTCGCCTAAGGAACCGGACTGCAACCAGTCACGACCACAAGCAAGTATCTACCACCCTCTACACTGGGTCACGTGTAGTTTACTTCTTCCGCATTAAAAGAATTGTTCTTATGCACTGTTGATGATGTGATGGGCCCATGAAGCCATAGGGATACGAATACTAGTATGAACGTAATACATGGGTTATGGGGTAGTCTTGAGCTATGAAGTGTGCGGGAGTGACCGGGTCCACCCTTATTTGGTAAGACATACCATCACCCTACAGGGGATGGTAGGTAGATATTCTACAGGTTGCTCCGTGGGATGGGTGCACTTATGGTTACACATCGTGCACTCGGGCTAGGGCTGATGCACTAGTTCGGTTGTTTACTATGTTTCCATTGTTCTGTCATGACTACTGACTGGATACGACTGTTCTACTAACTAAGTCGAGACTACTCGAACGTGATAGAACGGTATAATAATAAGCGGTCTTAAATTACTACTGGATCGGTGTCTAAAAAGGAATGGGAAGGGGATTGGTCAACCAAAGGACTCCTCCTGTTGTCATAGAAGTGACCTGTGTCTTCACGCCCTAATTGACTGGCTGGTTTAGAAGTTAAACTAGACTTCTTATTATTAGGCCAGCCTACACTATTAGATAGTCAAGCGACGTTTGTTACCTCTTGCTCGCTCATTACTTGCTGCCTTTACTTTCTGTTGGTTTTTTACTTACTGCTTAGCACTGACATGTATTTCATTATTTTCTTTGAAATACATGTTAGACTACGAGCCGACGGAGTACGTGGAGTACTACACTGAGGACGATCCCATGGACCAGGGATCAAAGGACGTTACTGAGCCCGTACCTGCAGAGGAGTAGGATTCTCCGACTTGACCACAGCATCAGCTTTCACTTCACTGTCAGTGTGCTTTCCTTACCGCCAGCATGCTAGTTACCTTTCGAGTATTGTACTTTACTTTTCTGTCGAGTCGATGTAGGCCGTACTATAAGGCCCAGTCTTGTACTACTTTTCACTATTGGATAATAAAGATGTTGTGTGTTGTTTCTCTGAGTTTGCATGACAAGAACCTGCCTTCGATGGATTTACTACAGACACTTATTGTGCATCAAGCAAGGAAGAAAAAAATTTCCTCCTTGTTTTATGCACATGCAGACCTTCGTCGCGTCCTCGCTCCCGGGCATTATGGGACGCTGGACGTGACACCCACTTAGATGATGTCTCTCTTGCCCTCTTATAGGCGAGTCATCCCCCCTGTTGTAATGGGCAATGATGATCCTGTATTTCCATCATTGACGTGGACGTGCTAATTGGGAAATGATGACCCCCATAATTGCGCTCGTTTGATGAAGGGATGAATGCCATGAAGGTGGGCCATGATTGCTGGAGTGATGGTCTTGAGTGGCTGCCATAATTGACGAGTGGTCCCCTCGGTTTGGCGAGCGATTTCCTCCACTATGGACAATGGATGGTCTATTGGGCCTTCATCTTGGGTAGGGAAGCGTGACCCGTCCGTGAGGTCCTTGGGCTAGAGCCCAGGGTCGTGGAGGGTTGGTTGACTAGTCGCGGTTGACTTGGTTCCTCTGGGTCCGGTCAAAAGGATTGTATCAATTGCCCCCAACTTTCGAGCTCTACCGTTGTTGAGGTTGAGGTTGGGAGATTTAGTATAAGAGGAGAAGTGGCTTGTTTTGTAAAATTGGTGTACGAAGTCAGGTAGCAACAATAATTGGTCGGTCCGAGATTCGTTCGGTGGCGATGGGAGTGTCCCCTCGACTTATGGCTGGCGAGGAGGTGTCGGCCTGTTGGGGGAGTGGCCCCCAGTCTTACGGCAACCCGGACGGGTCAGCATGCTTGGAGAGTTGCCCTCAGCTTTACAGCCGATAGGTTGGTCGACCTGCTGGGGGAGTTACCCCAGCCTTACGATCGAGAGGTTGGTCAGCCTGCTTGGGGAGTTGCCCCCAGCCTTACGGTCGACAGGGTGATCTGCCAGCTGGGGGAGTTGCACCCAGCCTTACGGTCGATGTGGTCGGTCTACTGGGGGAGTTGTCCCCAGCCTTATGATCAACAGGATGATCGGCCTGCTGGGGGAGTTGCACCCTACCTTACGGTCGATATAGTTGGTCTGCTGGGGGAGTTACCCCAGCCGTACGATCGACGGGTCGATTAGCCCGATGGAGGATCTACCCCTAGTCTTATGGTCGATCGAGTGATCGACCTGCTAGGAGAATTGCAACCAGTCTCATGGTCAATGTGGTCGGTCTGATGGGAGAGTTACCCCAGCCTTACGATCGACAGGTTGATAGGCCTGGTGAGCGGACGGCCCCCAGTCTTACGGTCGATCGAGTGCTCGGCCTGCTAGGGTTATTATTCCACATCTCTCCGTTCTGTTGAGATGGAGGAATGGTATTCAGCGACAAGTTCTCATGTTGCTCGAGTCCTTGCTCGCTAGGCCCCTGGTTTCCCTTAGTAGCTCGCCCTCCCCCTGGTTGTGGGCGTTCGATGTACCGTTGAACATCGACGACTAATAATGCCTGACTATTTTCAATCTTCTCAGCGAAGTTGTTGAATTGTTCACGAGTCAGCAATCGAGCATTGGGTGGGGATCCTTGGTCTTCAGGTTTCACATTCGGAACGCCCTCGTTTAATGTGTCCTCAACTAGAGCGAGTAGTGATCCAGTGTCATTGGATCCAGTCGACAATCGCTTTAGTTGCTTTAGGATGTTGATTGGTGTTTCCCACAGACGGTGCCAACTGTTACAGCCAAAATTAGAGTCAACAGTGATTGGGCTGACGTAGATTCTCTTACTGAAGTGGATCCTCGTCAGCGGTAGAAATAGGACCCTCGGTTGGTAGAACCATGGTTGATAATGGTGAAATTTAGATGCAATGCAGAAGCTCGAACGGTCGTGTTACAGAGTATTACGACCCTTCGACCTTTTATTAAGGTCGAAGCTCGATTAGTGTCTCGCGGGAATAGTCGTTCGATCCTCCTGTTGGGTCATGACACAATCTTCCTGCACCACAAAGGAATGTCAGGGGGGTCGGATCTGGGTTTCGACCCAAACCTCCTCCGATACTTAAGTTAGAACAGGAACTCAAGTAAAGGCTCGGGGCTGTTAAGATCGACCCATGGAGGTTCGTCTCGAGTCAGTCACCGCAAGTTGTTTGGAGCAAGAATTATGAAGTGGAAAACAAAATGTCAGATTATTTGGTCTTTCGTACCTTCGGGCCCCCCTTATTCTGTTTATCTCCCGCATATTTATAGACTTCAGAAGTCTCTTCAGTGATGTTAGGAGGATACTGGTCATCAATTATGGTGCCACAATCCTCACCCTTAATGGGGGTAACCTCACCCATGCCTCCGTAATTTATGAGCCCATTATCAATCGCCTATTTAATACGACGGAAGTTCAATTGTCAAATGACACGTGGGCTTTGACTAGGTCAGCTTCAAGCTTCATTCGTGGGCCTTGTGGGCTCTGGTGTCATCCGAGTGAATCCCTCGAGTGCCGACCCAAGGGTTTAACAGAAATCATTTGCTACTAAAACATGACATGTAACAAAGCTATTAATTTTCATAAGGATAACCATTTTTGCTACTAAAACATAGCATGCAACAAAGCTACTAATTTTCATAAATTTACATTGAGAAGTTGACTTAGAATTACGAATAAAACCTGTAGATAAGTTATCCATGTTTTCATAGGAACAAAAATCATAAATTTTGGATGTCTATGCTAATAATTATGGCTTCTAGAGTATAAGGTGCAGAATCTGTCTGAAAACTGGATTATTAGGCTGTAAGGATCAATTAATTGCAGTTATCTATAGTCAAAATCATGATAAGGTCTTGTTAAGGCCAAAAATAACCAAGACAGTTGTCAAGCTGACGTGGATCCTTCGTGCTGAGTCGGAGCCTCGTCAGCGAATGAGGTGGGACCCTTGGTTGGTAGGACCAGGGTCGGATGATGGAGGTGTAGGAAGATATATGCCCTTGAGGCAATTTATCCTAATATAACATCTTGTTCGTAAATATAAATGGTAATAATTGTCCTAGTAGAAATTCTATGAATTATATGTGTTTGGATAATTTCCTTAGACTTATAGTGAGGTCATTACGTATCTAGATGAAGATCTCAATTGTGAGAAGTGAATGACCGACAAGAACTTAAGTCTTAAAACGTTCATGGTCAAATATGTATCGAGAAAAGGATATCAGCACATCGGACAGACCATCGTGTCGTTGTCTTACCATGTAGGGTAATGATGATCTCATAGTCATTCGACCTGGCGAAGTCAGAGACAAGGCACATGTGCTCATTAGAGAATGAGTTCACTGAATGACCCAAATTAAGAGTTATTAAATGATTAAACTTTAACTAAACTGTCATTAATAACTCTATAGTGATGATAGGAAAGTTGGTCCTTAAGACCTGAAGCATTTGTACAAACCTGTGTGTGAATAGTGTCACTTAGATCTTTGATCTAGCTTCGAGGCCAGGCCTGCTGCAAGGTCTTAGGTTAGGTGACACCTGAAGCATACGAGGTAAGTAAATGACTAAGATGGGATTCGTCTCTTTCGTTAAAGGGAAGTTAGTGTCACAGGCTCAGTACGGTCTTTTTTGCTAAACCTCAGCCTGGGTATGTTGTAGGATGTACAACGTGTATATAACAAAGACCAATGTATACTGACCGATGCTGGCTAGTAGGGTTGATGGTTTACTATACCCTAGGCCATGCAGGGACATAGTTGTGACGAAGGGACTAAAATTACGGTATTCATTACTTACACAGTAAGTGTGATCCCGATGACACTTTTGTCGATGGGTCAATCACGTAAGCATGATTCTAAAACAGGGACGACACATGCTGCTCGTGGTTACTGTCGTCTAGGGGTTTCGACCCCAACCTGTAGTAAGGGTCAGGCTGTAGGGTCTCACACCGAGTTCGGTTCACGTCTTAGTAATAGGAAGAATTTAGGAGGAGTGCAATCGGGTGCACGAGAATAATTAAAGTCACTAAAAGAGTTAGTGACATTAAGTCAACCTATATTAAATAGGATTTAATAAGGTCGGATAAGTTTTGGACAATTAAATGAGATTTAATAATGTCGCAAAATGTTTGCGACTTCAGCAATAATAGAATGCTGAATGGGATTATTGCATATGATGCAAACATGTTTAAAATACATTGCTTGCAATGATATTTTGAAACATATAACGCATAACGCATATGATGCAAACAGGATTATTGCATATGATGCAAAATAGATTGTAATGATATTTTGAAACATATAACACATAGAAAGGGATAAATGGCTCTTTGGGATGGTCCCATTCAAACCATGCTTTCCAACGAATCTGGAATCGGCCCAATCGAAGTTGTAGAACTCAAGTTATAGCTCAAAAGGCCAGAACTGGGCTTTTGCCCAGTTCTGGTCTGACCTGACCCAGCTGGACTGGGCTAGCCTGCCCAACTGGGCAGGGGCCAGCCCAGCCCGCCAAACCAGCGGGCTCAGGTCAGAGCCCGCCGGTTTGGCGGGCTTGGCAAGCTCTGGCAGGAGCCCACCCAACGGTGGGCTAAGCCCAGCTCGCTCTGTGGGCGAGCCCGCCTGCTCTGTGTTTGACGGGCTCAGGTCAGAGCCCGCCGGTTTGGCAGGCTTGGCAAGCTCTGGCTTGAGCCCACCCAACGGTGGGCTAAGCCCAGCCCGCTCTGCAGCCGAGCCCGCCTGCTCTGTGGGAGGGTGGGCCCGCCTGGCGAGCGGGTTTGACCTGCCCGCTGTGCAGGCGGGTCAGCCCATGCGCACCAGGCACGAGCTGGCGCCCAGATCGGGTTGGGCGCACCCAGCTAGCCCGTGGGCCCCACCTGCGGGGCCCAATTTCCAGAAACCCTAGGAGGGTTGCGGCGGCTACGAAATTAGCCGAATTGTGGCTTTTTGCTCAACTTTCAGCAATTATTTGAGGGGTCAAACAAAGTCAGAATTCATCACCATTTATTCCTATGCATTCACCGTTCATAGTTCTTCGAATTAATAGGTTGTATCATTTCTGAATCTTAACGGTGAGGGAGAATTAATTCGTTAAAGTTTAGCCTTTATGAAAGGCAAACTAATTTAATTAATTCTCCAAATTTTAATTTAGTCCAACATCAGATATGATGAGAAGGGGAGGGCCGGCCGACTATATAAATAGGGGCCAACACTCTCCTTGAAAACTTGCACCAAGTCTTTGAAAATTGAGAAGCTCCAAAAAGTTTTGAGCACGCTCGAGTTAGAGACGAAAATTATTCTCCCCTATTTCTTCTGTTTCCTTCGCGTTCGTTCTAGCAAAACGACGAGAAGGATTTGGGTTTAATCTGAAGTCTAAGACGTCGAATCGAGCTCAAGTGAAATCTTCTTCAGCAAGTGATTGGCTCAGAGGCGGGGTGTCAGCTCGCTACGGGTGGATCAGTTCGGGAGCGCAGAGGCGGCAAGCTTGGGGAGCAGAAGGCGGTTCAGTACACCTTCCCGATGCAAGCAAGATTCCGGGTATGTAGTTTAATTAGCTTTTGTTTAATTATGTCGCAGTAGTTTAGATCTTTCTTGGGGTGGTTAGATCCACCTCAAGTTAACAGAGATCCTGGCTTAGGGTCTTGTTTCCTTATGGCCTTCATTAAATAGTTTAACGAATTCTTTTTCCGCTGCTTTCTTTTGTTTCTATAGTCCATCCGACGTAGGACGGACATAGAATAGTGCCCTAAGGGTCCATCAAAACCCTTCAGGAGGTTGGTGGGTATGCAGTGCTCGATCGACCATCGGACAGCTTGCACGTCAATCGTTTGAGGTTGGGGAGCTCGGAAGCGCCCCTCGCGGAGGATGGCGACTCGTCGATCTATACCACGAAGACACATTAGTGGGTCGGATCTGGGTCCCGACCCAAATCCCCTCGGATACTTAAGTTAGTGTTGGAACTTAAGGATGAGAGGGAGCTTGGAGCAGCTGAGATCGACCCATGAAGGTTCGTCTCAAATCTGATGTCGCAAGCTGTATAATGTAAAAAAATATCAGTTAAAGGAATAGAGTCTATGTCTCAGATCTCATACCTTGAGAATTTGAACCCCTTTACCTTTGTCTTTTCGGTTATTTATAGGCAGCTCCTTAATGACTGTCCCTCATTGATTCGGGCAGATCTTCTCGGGATTCGAGATAACAACTGCCCATTGATTCAGCCCCATTAACTTCTTCTTGAATATCAGTGGAAGCTTAACGGTCGAACGAGCCGTTCGTTTAACTCGGTAATACTCCTTTTCGAGTGTCGGGGTATCGGGTTGTGGGCGCCAAATGGGTTGAGTATGCAGATACTTCACCATGATCCACACATGTGCACTAACAATGGCCCCCATCATTCGTGCCTCAGAGACTGCGTTGATTGAGACCACATGATGTGTAATCTCCTTAAATGCGCACAATTTTCGAAACTTTTGATTTGATTTTTGCTGCCAAAACCCTTCGTCTTTGATTTAATCTCCACCACTTCTTGAGGCTGTCTTCAGACACGTGTCGTTCATCGATCTTCGGTCGATTGAACTCCTTCGTATAAAAAGAAAAGCGAGGAAGAAGAAAAGATCTTCCTGTTCCGCCTTCTTCCTTGTTTCGAAAGCTTGATTCAAGTATCGCCTCCCCGGAGATTGCTTGTTCTTCCTAAGGTAATTTCTACTGTTTGACCTTGACTCACTTTTAGATTCGTCAGGTATGTTCGCATCGGTTAGGATGAAGGAGCCATCCTACGAGGAGCTCATGGCGTGCCTTCGACCCCCTCAATGCGAGGAAGTTCCTGGACATGGGAAAGGGGTTCGAAGCGAACCGGCCCTTCCCGTTTGTCAGATGGATCCGAGCTTTGAAGGTTCCCAGAGTTATCTTAGATATGCCACATGGGGTTTCTCGTGATCTGACCGCGAAGTTCTGGTTGATTGTTTCTGCCATCCTTTTAGGGTTAAGGTGCCCAATTTAGATGAGAGGGTTTGCTTTCCACGAAAGAATAAGGGTGGAGTGTATCTCAAATCTTTTCACCTAGGACTCCACGAAAGAACAAGGTTGGAGTGTATCTCAAATCTTTTCACCTAGGACTCTGATTTCTTATTCATCTATTCATCGTAGAAGTTCTGTGCTCTTCGGAGCTTTCCATTTGTCAAATCTCTCCCCAAGCTTTTCCTCCCTTAGTTGGTTTCATTGTGCTTTGTGAGCTCTGTGTGGTTCGACCATCCCTTGGGCTATTCAAGTATTTCTTTCAGATAATACTCAACCCTCGCCAAGTGTGATACCATATCGTTGCTCGTCCGGCAGTGAGGCTCATATACGACCTTCTGATTTTCGACCATAGATGGAAAGACACCTTTGTGTTTGTCGTCCTTCCCGACCTGGGACCGATGCTCAATAGTTGGAATTCTCCGAATCCTGAGCTTGCTAAAGAGTCTCGGCTATCATCAGAAGAGGTCAAAGCCAGGTTGTCGCCTAGCAAGGTTGAGGCGACAAAGCTTCTTCTAGGTCGATCAAGGCGAGAGAGGTCGACTCAGTATTTGGTGGACGGTCATCAATTGAAGACCCTTTTATGGAGCCCGGGTAATGCATTTCAATTCTATGTCTTTATCATCATCGATCACGATAATTATATCTGTTGTTTACAGATATGACTAACGAAACCTGTCGGAGTGGTGATTCTGGAATGGACCGGGTCTGGAGGGAGCAGAAGAGGAGGAGGAGGAGCGTCGAGAGATCGAGCGCTCGTGCTAAAGGGTCGAGCGCTCGTGCTGAAGGGTCGAGCACTTGATCTCCCCTCCCAGCCAACCAGAGCTCTTCTTCTGAGGGGGATGAGGTTAGGCAGACCTCGAGGCCTTCTTCTCGTGCCCCCTCAAGGGAGGCTCCAGGTCCGACCCCCATTCGAACTGATGTGTCCCTTGCCTCTGTCGTGGTCTCAGAGCCGCTGGTGGTGGTTGACATTGACGCTACCGACGTTGCTGAGCCGACCGAAGCTGTTGGCCAAAAAAGTGAGATGTCCTCCCAAGGGGAGGAGGAGCCAGGAAAAAGGAGGCGAGCAGAGAAGGAGAATCCTCTTATTTCGCCCATGGGGAAAGGTATGGGGGTCGCCTATCTCGAGTCTCAGCGGAAAATCGAGACTTCTTCAGCATCTCAGACTCACGTGATGCCCCTTCTAGATCAATGGCCCTGGGGCGGCATTGTGTCACATGTCCCTTTGGTCGGCCCGATCCCTGCAGAGTTTGATAGAGCTATACTACTCAATCAACTTTCGTCTCGCTCCTCAGGGAATGTACAAGGTGAGCCTTACCAACCTCCATACACCGTTGGAAGGGATCAGCCGGTCCTGATGGACTTTGGGATGACTGCTCGATTGGTGGAGAACTCGATTCTCCCTAGGGACCTGGAGCTCTTTCAGAGGTTGGACCTCGAACTGGTGGCCAACTTCTTTGTGGGGATCGGATATCAGGTACGTCTTCTACCTTCTGTCTATTGGCTCCCAAGTTAGCCGTCACTGACTTAATATTTTATGTAGATGTCCATTCTCGGCACCGTGTTGCATCTTCAAGCCGTCGACTTGATCGAAGGAGGTCGGCGGGTGGCAGACGCTGAGCGCAAGGCATCCGAGCTCGAGGCTCGGACAGGGAAGGCATAGGAGGACTTAGAGAAAGCCATCGCCGCTAAGGCATAGGCTGAGTGGGCTGCTGTGGAGGTTAAGAATATTCTCTCGTCCATGTCGGATCTTCGCAAGTCTGCCGAGCTTCAGTGGAGGATGGAGAAGGCTCAGCTTGAGGCGGATCTCGATGCTTTTAAGAAGGAAGAGAGCGAGCTCCGAGCCAAAGCTTTCGGCTTTGAGAGTTGGACGGAGGCTTGCAAGGCGGAGACTACTGAGTTTCAGGCCAAAGTTGTCGAGCTCGAGGGGGCCATTGTGAGGGAGAGGGTGGAGCTCACCGCAAGGTTTACGAAGGCGATGGAAGCTTTCCACAATGTTTTTGTACCCAGAGGTGCTCCCCCTCCTTCCTAGGCTGGAAGCATTTAGCTTTGGCTTTTTGTAATTCGTTTTCGCTCCTTCTTCTTTTAAAATGAATGAAAATTGTTGCGACTCTTGCGCTTTCATCTATTTGAACATATGAGTGTGTATGGCCCCTCGACGACTCAACTTCCAGTTTCGTAGAAATCGATGATAAGTTTGGTCGTTGATAAGTTAGGTGCATTCAATCGATGAATACAATCTTTTAAACCATAAATCGCGCTTTGTTTGGTAGTGGGGGGCAGAGCCCCTTCGAATTAGAGCCGACGAAACTTGGGGGTCATTTGGTGGTGAAAGGAGAGGCTCCTTCGACTTACGGCCGACAACTGTCGGGGGGTCATTCAATGGTGAGGGGTGGTCCCTCGGCTTACGACTAACAGATAGGTTCGTTCGGTGGCGAGGGGCGAGTCCCCTTCGACTTACAGGCCGATGACTGTCGTGGATCCTTCAGTGGCAAGGGGTGATCCCTCGACTTACAGCTGATGAATGGGTCGTTTGGTGGCGAGGGGCGAGCCCCCTTCGACTTACGACTGACGATTGTCGTGGGTCGTTTGGTGGCGAGGGGTGATCGCTCGGTTTATGGCTGACGACTGTCATGGGTCGTTCGATGGCAAGGGGTGATCCATCGGCTTACGGCTGACGACTAGGATCGTTCGGTGGCGAGGGGCGAGGCCCCTTCGACTTACGGTCGACGACTGTCGTGGGTCGTTCAGTGGTGAGGGGTGATCCCTTGGCTTATGGATGACGACTAGGGTTAGAAGTTACCAGATAGATATCGAAAGACAATCGACTTTGCATTTATCACGAATCGATATAAGATACAAGATAAAGATAAGTTTCGATCATTTAGTGCATTTACCCTTGCTGGTATAATCACTGATGGTACTTCTGCAAATGCTCAGCGTTCTAAAGATGAGGTAGTTATTTCTCATCCAGAGTAGCGAGCCGGTAGGTGGCAGGACCAAGTAACTCGATCACTATGTAAGGTCCTTCCCACTTTGCAGCGAGCTTTCCTTGCTTGAGAATCTCGGGAATGAAAGCAGCCTTACGTAGCACCAGGTCGCCTACACGGAAGTTACGTCTGCAAACCCTTGAGTTGAAATATCGAGCCATGCATCCTTTCTGTTCGATGAGGGTCACCAAAGCCCGTTTGCGGACCTCGTCAACCAATTGTAGGTTGAGTTTGAGTCCTTCCGAGTTTCTTTCTTTGTCATAGTATTGGAGACGAAGTGGTCGTTCATTAACTTCCATTGGGACGACAGCTTCACATCCATAAGCCAGCATGAATGGTGTTTCTCCCGTCGAGGTTTTGTGGGTCGTTCTGTACGACCATAGTATACCAGGGATTTCTTCTGGCCATGTCCCCTCGAGCCCGATTATTCTCTTTCGAAGAGGTCCAAGAATGCATTTGTTAGCAGTCTCTGCCAATCCATTAGACTGGGGATGGATAACAGAGGCGATATACTACTTGATCTTCATCTCGGAGCAGAAATCTCTGAAGCTGGCACTGTCGAATTGCGTACGATTGTCCGTGACAATGGATTGTGGGATGCCAAAACGACAGACAATGGATTTTCAGATGAAGCTTCGAGCCTCCTTCCAGATGATTCTGGACAGGGGCTCTGCCTCGATCCACTTCGTGAAGTAGTCGATCGCCACTATTAGGAATTTTTGTTGCCCGCTCGCTTGTTTGAACGAACCGATGAGGTCTAATCCCCACTTAGTAAAAGGCATCGGGCTGATGATGGGGATCAAATCAGTTGGAGGGTCTGAGCTGATCCTTGAGAATTTTTGGCAAATCAGGCACTTTCACACGTACTTGACGGCATCTTTGAACATCGTTGGCCAAAAGTAGCCTTGTTTTACGGCATTCAAAGCTATCGCGTTTCCCCCGCAATGGTTCTTGCCTCGTCCTCATTGATTTCTTGGATCACATAGAGCGCTTCATGCATGGCTAAACATTTGAGATAGGGAAAAACGTTATACCTGGTCAATCGTCTTTTGTACAATGAACCATCTAGTAGAACGAATTGGTACGCCTTCCGTTCTAGCTTTTGTGCCTCCACTGGGTCGGTCGGATTCTCTCCCGTGTACAGGTAACGCATTATGGAATCCATCCAAGTGATTCCTCGGTCGAGGCTTAGCAACTACTGCTCCAGCCCGCTGCGGTATGGTAGACGTTGTATATACACTGTTCGATCGAGCCCCACGGGAGAGGATGATGCGAGCTTCGATAGGGCATCGACTCAATGATTCTTCGACCGTGGTACATGATGGATTTCTATGCGTCTGAACTTGGCGAGCTCCGCTTTAGCAACTTGCATGTAACTCTGCATTGAGTCTTCGCAGGCCTCGAAACTTTTGTTTAGTTGGTGGACGACGATGCTGGAATCGCTGAGTAGTTGGACCACTTTTGCTCCTAGGGCTCAAGCCAATCGGAGTCTGTTAATGACCGCTTCGTACTAAGCACCATTACTTGTGGTTTGGAAATCGAAGAGGAGAGCGTACTCGAATATGTTGCATGCTGACGTTTGGACAATTATTCCAGCCCCGCTCCCAGCTTGAGTGGCCGAACCGTCAACTTGTACGATCCAGATTCCCTCGTCTTCAATTGTATCAGTTGACGAATTGATACCTGTCAAGGGTGAGGGGGTAACCTCGGGTTGTATGTTAGTAACACATACCTCTTCCTTTGGGTCATCGTCGTAAGTGAGTTCAACAATGAAGTAGGCAAGAGACTGTCCTTCGATGGCGGTCCTCGGCTTGAACTGGATGTCGAATTTGCTCAGCTCGACTCCCCATTTCTTCATTCTTCCAGAATGGTCGAGCCTCTTTAGGGTTTGTTCCAAAGGAGTGTCGGTGAAGACTAAGATGATGTGCGCTTGGAAGTACGATCGTAACCTCCATGCAGATTGGATCAGCGCAAAAGCCATCTTCTCTATCCTCGAGTATTTTATCTCCATGCCTCGGAGAACTTGACTGACGTAGTAGATGGGCCGATGAACCTCCGAGTCTTCTTTCACGAGCGCCGAGCTCACGGCCTCCATGGTAGCAGCCAGATAAATGATGAGTTGGTCATCTTTATCTGGCTTGGTCAGGAGTGGTCGGTTGCAAATGTACTCCTTTAACTTGGAGAAGGATTTCTTGCCGTCCGCGTCCCACTTGATGACCCTCTTGACATTCGATGCGTAGGCTATCACCTTTCTCAACACTTTGAAGAAAGGCAATGATCTCTCGGCTGACTTAGACCAGAATCGGCCTAAAGCAGCTATTCTTCCGTTCAATCTTTGGAGTTCCATGATGGTCGAAGGCTCCTTCATCGTCACGATCACCGTGATCTTGTCGGGGTTGGCCTCGATCCCTCGATTCGTCAGCATGAAACCGAGGAACTTCCCTGACCGCACCCCAAAAGTGCATTTGGCAGGGTTCAGCAAGAGGTTGTATCGTCGGATCTGTGCGAATATCTCTTGGAGTTCCGCAATGTGATATGACGGCTTCTTCGACTAAACCAGCATGTCGTCAACGTAGACCTCTAGGTTCTGCCGGATTTGAGCCTCGAAAACCCCGTTCATCATGCGTTAGTACGTGGCCCCTGAATTTTATAGACCAAACGGCATCTTGGTATAACAGAAAATACCTCGATCAGTGATGAAAGAAGTCTTATCTTCGTCCTCCGGTGCCATCTGGATCTGGTTATATCCTAAGAATGCGTCTATGAAGCTGAGGAGTTTGTAGCCCGAAGCGCTGTCGACCAGATGGTCGATTCGCAGCATGAGGTAACTATCCTTCGGGCACGCTTTGTTGAGATCGGTAAAGTCGATGACGTTCGCCTTCTTCACCATCACGACATTCAAGAGCTAATCAGGATATTTGACTTCCCGAATGAAGCCTGCTTCCAGAAGTCAATCCACTTCATCGATCACAGCCTTCATCTTTTCTCCTCCGATGTTTTCCTTCTTTTGCTTCATGAGCTTAGAAGTCAGGTCGACCTCCAGCTTGTGGGATGCCACCTTAGGGTCAATGCCAGGCATGTCTTTCGGGGACCAGGCGAAAATGTCTGCATGCTCTTTCAAAAGAGCGACCAACGGTTCCCTTAGGTCGAAAGGGAGCATTGATCTAATAGAGACAGTTTTCCATTCTTCTTCAGAGATCGGGATGTTCTCCGTCTCTTCGACTTCTACGGGCCATCGACCTTCGCCTTTGGGACCGACTGGGTCTGCATGCCCAATTCTTCTCAAAGCAGTGGACAGTGTATAGCACGAATGCGCCTGCTTCTGATTCCCTCCCTCTTGCTTTCCTGACTCCTTCGAGGGTCTGGAATTTGATCATCTGATGGAAAGGTGAGACCACTGCTTCTATTACGTTCAGTAGTGGTCTACTGATGATCTCGTTGTACGCCGAGTTGATTTTCACCACCATGAAACTGGTCAGGTGGGTGACTTGTCGTGGATATGTGTCGAGGGTTACCAGTAAGGTGATGATGCCTACTATTGGGGCTGAGTGTCCAGTGAATCCCACTAAGGACCCCGAACAAGGCGTCAACTCCGTGGAGGACAACCTCATACTCTCCAATGTGGTGAAGAAGAATACGTCGCATAAGCTTTTGGTGTCGACAAGTAACCTCTTTACGACGATCTCATTGATGGTGTCCATGATGACGACGAAATCATCGTGTGGCAGCTCCACACCTTCTAGATCGTTATCTGAGAAGGAGATAGGAAGTGTAGAATCCTTGGGGTGCTTTCGCCCTACGGATATTGTCATCAACCTTTTGGCGTTGTAGCTTTGGTACGAGGTTGACAGTTCTAGGAGCAGAGGACCTCCCATTATCATGTTGATGAGGCTGACTCAAGAGGTGACAGGGCATCACCGGAGGGTGTTGATGGACGAGTCGACATGGTCGAGGTACTTTGTCGATAGGGATGTCGACTCATGTTTTCCCACAGATGGCACAAATTATTAACACCAAACATGACCGAAACAGTTGTCAAGCTAACGTAGACCCTTCATGCTGAGTCGGAGCCTCGTCAGCGAATGAGGTGGGACCCTTGGTTGGCAGAACCAGGGTTGGATGATGGAGGTTGGTGTGTATGTAGTGCTCGATCGACCCTCGGACAGTTTACACGTCGATCGTTCGAGGTTGGGGGGCTCGGAAGCGACCCTTGCAGAGGATGCCGACTCGTCGATTTACACCACAAAGACACATTAGGGGGTCGGATCTAGGTCCCGACCCAAATTCCCTCCGATGCTTAAGTTAGTGTGAGAACTTAAGGATGAGAAGGAGCTTGAAGCAGCTGAGAATGACACACTGAGCTTCGTCTCAAATCTGATGTCGCAAGCTCTATAATGTAAGAAATATCAGCTGAAGGAATAGAGTCTATGTCTTAGATCTCGTACCTTGAGAATTAGAACCCCTTTACCTTTGTCTTTTTGGATATTTATAGGCAGCTCCCTAATGGCCGTACGTAACCGTCCCTCTTTGATTCGGACGCGATCTTCTCGGGATTCGAGATAATGGCTGCCCATTGATTCGGTCCCATTAACTTCCTTTTGAATATCAGCGGAAGCTTAAGGGTCGAACGAGCCATTCATTTGACTCGGTAATACTCCGCTTCGACTGTCAAGTATTGGGTTGTGGGCGACAAATGGGTCGGGTATGCGGATACTTCACCATGATCCGCACCCGTGCACTAACAGATTTCGACATGAAAAGTGCATCTATTTCAGACTTTCAGTTAAGATTCCAAATTATATTAAATCAGGTCATTTGGAGTTCTGGAGAGAAAGTTAGACTCAGTTTCCCAACATAGTGCAGAATCTGCAAAATTTTGATACTACGACAGATGTCACTTATTTCACTACTTACATGCCGAATTTGAGTGTGGTCTCTAAATGAAAGTTGAAAAAAAACTTAACAAGCTTTACAAATTGTATTAATTCATGATTTTTGGAGATTTAGAACAAATGTTATACCCATTCCAAAAACAGCAACAGAGCTGTAAAAACAATAAGCAACATATAGCATATGACATACGACGCACATGGAAGCATATGACAATTTTAGCATACTAACCAATTCTTAACAAACATATAGCATATGACAATTTTTAGCATGCAAATCAACATGTAACATTTATACTAATATGTATGGAAGCATGTCACAATCTTTAACATATTAACCAACATTTGATATGTTACAATATTCATTGAAACCTATACTTTCCATTTTCCTTTTTATTTGCAAGAATGTAGGGTTTAGAACATACAACATATTTCCTACACAATTCATGAGATTGGAACCTAAACTAGTGTAGCTAGAGATCCTACCTCAATGTCCTTCTCTTCAAGCTCTTATCCTTCCAAGTTTTCTCCTTCAATCTCATTCTTCAAATCCCAACTTCCAACTTCCTTTTCTTCTTCAATTAAATCAATGATGGTGGGGGGTTTCTTTGGCCTTGGTTATGGTGGAGTTGGTGGGTTTTGGCCTATATGGGGGTGGTCTTGGAGGTGGTGGTGCAAGGGGAGGTGCAAGAGAGATGGAGAGATGAAGATTTTTTTTGGCATTGTCCTTTTTCTTCCCCCTTTACTTTTTCCTTTTGTATTTTCATACTTTAAACACAACATTGACAAGTGTGTGATTATGTGTCCTAATTAGGATGATGGTTAGCTAGGGAAATGACAAATGTATGCTAGGTGACAAATTTTGGTGAAGATTAATCATAAGGGGACACATATGCGAATGATGTGTCATGCATATAAAATTGGGATTTTCTCATTTTTGAAAACTATAACTATACCCACTAATACTTCATGCCATACCAAATACAATGTATTCATTAAATACCACACATTATGTCTATTTAGAATATAGTTAAAGATGTTACAGAACATATTTTTATATTATTCTAATTTTTAAAAATTTGGGGGAAATCTCCAAAATATATGAAAATGTACATGTATTAAATACGATCGAAAATGCGTAGTAGAATACCGGTATATATAGAAACACAGTATTACATTGTTCGATCAGAAGGTAAAAAAGGAATTGATTTGCGCACCCACCGTTTTACTCGGTGCACATACCATTTATTTACAAGTTTGCCATGCGCACATACCCAACTATTTTCCTTTTTTACCCCGCGCACATACCAACCGTTTTACTCCGTCGCCACCCAACGAGGAGGAGGAGGAAGCGTTGGCGGCCGTCCCCTTTTACCCCCACCATCCTCCCATCGTACCCAGCCGCCCTCTGTCACCCACCCACATCTCCAGCCCCCCTTCGCCGCCCATGCATCCTCTCCAGCCCTATCCCCCTCCCCTCCCCCACCGCCCAACCCCTCCTCCAACATCCACATGCCCCTCCCCCCTCCTCCAACATCCACATGCCCCTCCCCCTCTTCCATAGACTCATCCACCCCCCATGCCAAGCCCCTCCTCTGACCACCTTAGCCCCTATCCATCTCTTTGCATGCCCCTTCATCTGCGCCCTGTCCACATCCCTCGACATGCACGTTGCCCCCTCCTTTGACCTCCTCGGCACCTCCCTCCTCCGACCTCCCCAGCCCCTTCCTCGCCCCCTCAACCACTGCCCCCTCCGCCGCTCCCCTCATCCATGGCATTAGGGGGGGCTGTGGAGGTCGAAGGAGGGAGGGGGTGCTAGGGAGACCCCGTCGAGATCGGACGACCGTAGATGTAAGTGGACGATGTAGATTTTCTTTGGGGAAATCCAGGTGAAGCATTAGTGATTTTTTTGGAAATTTTTTAATTGGTCTATGCACATGAGTAACTTTAGTGTCAACATTGTAAATAAGTGATATGTGTATGGGATTAATGGCAAACTTATAAAGAAAGGCATGTTCTTTTGGTGGACTTTGGGCGAGAAAGTGTGGGTTTTCCTACTGTTCACGCCACTGTTTGGGGGATTCTTCGCTTGGATTCCGTTTGGCTGTTCCGATTGGTTGAGAAGGGAGGGGGGATTTTTTTTGCTTCGTTGGCTCCTATGTTGCTCCCTCGTGGTTGATCAATTCTCAAATGCATTTTCTCCGGGTTTTGCGGGGATTACGCTTGGAATTCCTTGCTTTTGTGGGTCCCACAGGGTATTATCACCTCACATCAGGCTTCCTCCTTCACTTTCGCTGCTTCTAGTTGCCTTTTGAGAAAACCCTATAATTTCTTATCGTCGTCGGCAGATTTTCTTGCGTATTTTGGGTTGTTGAAGTTGATCCACTGCTCGGATCTCGTTGGGAGTGCCCTAGGTGCTTGCTATCGGTGAGGGGCATTTCATCTTGTGGCTTTTGGCAACTGATTTGAGAAGGTGGTATAATTTTTGATTTAAATTCATATTTTTGGTCAATGGCTATTGCTTTTGGATATCAGTTTCATTCCAGTCTTGCCTAGGCTACTTGCTGTCTATGGTTTTTATGATGAAGCTGCCTTGGGGAATATTGATTTATGCCGAAGAATTTTGTTTGGGGGGGTAATCTTACCTAGGTTCACCACACCCCACAATCTCACTTTCTTCATCTAACGTTCTTCAACCAAAGAAACACACGAAAGTTTAGTGGGCTCCACAAGGAAGTCTCAAATCCACTTTCCATCCAACTTTCCAACACTGGCTTGTTCTTTTTGTCGAGAATGGGTTTTTGATAAAGTTGTGAATAGTGTTTAGGGGTTGGAATCTTGGGGTGAGAAAAGTAGGGGTTTGTGTTTTTTTATGGAAAGTGGGTTGGAAAGTTGTTTTGAGAAAGTTTTGTGGGACCCACACAACTTTCTTATGTTTTTTGTTAAGAATGTTGGATTAAGAAAGTTTAAAATAGGGTCCATGGTCTTAAAATAATAAATTACTTGAATTTAATTAATTTGAATTCCTAATTAAATTCCTAATTAATTTGGATGGGGGTACTATTCTTTTCACACTAATTAATTAAATTCCTAATTAATTAAATTTGCGTTCACTATGCATAATGGAGGGTATTGTTGATTCCCATCAGAAAAAAGTATTTAAAAAAATCAAATCGGTTATGAACGGGGAGACCTTTGGTCTCCCCCCACTTACATCCACCATTACACCCATTACTAAGTGGGTGTCCCTTGGGATTATATTCTTGTAACTTATCATCTATATCAATATATATGGCTATGGTATCAACCATAAGCCTACACTTTTTCATACTATTCCAACACGTTATCAGCACGCTCTTACGCTGAGTCGAATCCCTGCCGACGAACGAATCGGTACCGACGGACGATTTGCGAGGACGCGGATATGGCTTACTTCTCCGAACTTCGCTAGATCCGGTTGGTAGGATCTAGAGGTAAATTCTAAGAAAACCCTAGATCAATATTTTTACATGCGCATGTAGTTTTACTTTTCAGTCTTTTCTTTTCTAGAGATGAAGTGTGAAAGCCTAGTGGATAGTGCCTCCACACACACACACGATCCTTCGTGATGGATGCTATTTTAAAAGCATCATTAATTATAATGGTCCTGTCACTACATTTTCAGGACTAAATAAAATAATAGAAGGATCGGGTGAAGCAATTTTATTGCTCCCACACCAAACACACGTCATAATAAAAGATACTTTATTTTCCAGTATCAAACAGAAATCTATTAATTTTCAAGGACATCCGTTTAAACGGATATTACTTGGAAACTTAAGATTTCAAATAGTTTTGAATAATTGTATGTTATTCGTCATAAGGATGGTATTAAAACAATCCTAGAACGTTTTAAAGGACACTCGTCTGGCCTTTATCAAACATACATCCAACCTATAGAAGCTAATCTGATATAGCACTAGCAGTGTTCTACATCACCAGAATTCAATCTCTGGCATTATAGACTGGGTCACCCAGGATCGGTTAAGATGCAACGCATCATAACGCAATCCTGTAAACATAATTTGAAGAACATGAAGATTATTCAAAAGGGTGATTTTCCTTGTCCCCCTGTTATAAGGGTAAATTTAATCACGATACCATCCCACCTGAAAGTGGGGTTTGAGTCTCATGGCTTCTTAGAGAGAATACATGGAGACATTTGTGGGCAAATTCACCCATCAAGTTTTCCATTTCGATACTTTATGATACTGATAAATGCATCTTTATATAATTCTTTTCCCATACTAGGCTCACAAACTAAGAAGCCTGAAGCTTCAGAGACCATTTCTTGGGACACTGTGTCTTTGTCTCATTAAGATCCACGTACTACTCTGTATGAAGATGAGATCCTGAAGATCCTTCACATTCAGAATACAGTACATTTACTACCGGACAAGTTCACTGATAACCAGACGATTATCAGAGCACACGTCCCTACTGCCGATACGTCAGCTAGGATTGACATCCCCAAAGATGGGTGCAATCCACTAGCAGCAGAATCGGACGTACCTCAAATAATAAGAGGACGACCGCCTAGCTCCAAGGATAAATTCCCTCGCAAGAGGAAAATACCTGGAGAAATAAAGAATATCCTACCACAGGATGCTGAACTCGAACCAGTAACCTCTCTCCTCCTTCAGTCCCCCAAAGAGGACAATACAGGAGAATTATAACAAAAATTTGTACGTACGGGGGAGATACTGGACAGTAAAAGCACTGTCGTCGTCGACGACTTCACGTTCGATATTGTTGTTCACGTAGCTAAAGTCAACGATGATATCGATCCACTATCTCTAGCTGAATACAAACGCAGAGATGATTGGCCAAAGTGGAACAAAATAATAGGAGTAGAGATGGACTCACTCTTGAAATGCAAAGTCTTTGGACCAGTAGTCCAAACACCAAAAGGTGTAAAACCTGTGGGAGTACAAGTGGGTTTTAGTAAGAAAAATAAATAAGAATAATCAGATTGTACGCTACAAAGCACGGCTTGTAGCTTAGGGATTTTTCCAACGACCGGGGATAGATTATGAATATACTTTCCTGGGTTATGGATGCGATCGCATTTTCGATTCATAATAAGCTTAACATCAATGAAAAGCCTAGAAATGCAGCTCATGGACGTTGTGACTTCATATCTACATGGCAATATAGATAAAGATATCTATATGAAACTTCCAGATGGTTTTTAAAATATCAATAGAAATAAAATATTGACCTCGGAACATCTATTCTGTTAAGCTGGTAAGATCATTATATTGTCTTAAGCAATCGGGAAAAACGTGGTAAAACAGACTGAGTGAATTCCTTGTTCAACAATATTTCACCTATAATGAAGTCTGCCCGTGTATTTTCATTAAAACCACGGGAACATGATTCGTATTAATAGTCGTTTATGTAGACGACTTAAACCTCATCAGATCTCTTGCAGAGATTGATGATATATCTGCAAGCCTCAAATTAACGTTTGAAATAAAAGATCTGGGCAAGACTAAATATAGTTTTTGCTTACAGATAGAAAACCTCAGCGGAGGAATCCCGTTACACCAAACCACATATACAAGGAAATTACTTAAAAATTTCCATATGTATAAGTACCATCCTCTAAGTACACCAATGGTCGTTAGATCTTTGGATGTACATAAAAACCCCTTCCGGTTTGCTGGAATAGGGAGAGGAAACATTAGGTCCTGAAGTACCTTACCTTAGTGCCATTGGAGCATTACTATCTAGCAAACTGCATGAGTCCCGACATAGCGTTCACAGTCTTCCTTCTAGCCAGATACAGTTCAGGGCCCGCAACGCCACTGAAACGGAGTAAAGCAGCTTCTGCGCAACATCCAAGGGTCAGTTGACCTGGGATTATACATCCCGAAAGGTGGATCTTCCACTTTGTTTGGTTATGCAGATGCAGGTTACAAGTCTGATCCACCCACCAGGAAATCACAGACTGGTTTTGTGTTCACCTTCAGTGGTACGACCATCTCCTGGAATTTTGTAAAGCAGACCACCACAATAGTTTCATCCAATCACTCAGAGCTCCTGGCGCTCCATGAAGCAAGCAGAGAATGTGTCTGGCTTCATTCATTCATTCATCACATTCTAGTAACGACCGGCCTGAAGACGGACGACCTTGAGCCAACCATATTATTTGAAGATAATGCAGCTTGAATAGCTCAACTACAAGCTGGTTACATTCAAGGGCGACAGGACGAAGCACATCTCTCCCAAGTTCTTCTGGACGCACGAGCTACAGGAGCAGAAGCAGATTGAAGTACATCAGTTTCAGTCTTGTAATAATTTAGCTGATCTGTTTACTAAGGCATTGCCTAGATGTACTCTTAGAAAGCTTGTAAAAAATGTATAGATGCGACAGCTGAAAGACCTACAAGCCTGAAGCTTGTATGGATCAGGGGGAGTCACTTGTGTATTGTACTCTTTTTCCTTAAGTTATTGGTTTTTCCCACTAGGTTTTCCACAGCCAAGGTTTTAACGAGGCAAACATGGTAACTCTGGATCCATCAGTATCCACCCCATATTAGCATATTGGATCCAGAAGAATTCATATGCTAAGAATGGATGGATGAGGGGGAGTGTAATGAATAGGGGAGACCTTTAGTCTCCTCCCCACTTACATCCACCATTACACCCCCACTTACATCCACCAGTACACCCACTACTAAGTGGGTGTCCCTTGGGATTCTATACTTGTAGCTCCTCATCTATATCAACATATGAAATTCAGTACGTATGCACAACCAATAAAACTGTAACGGCCAGTTTTCTTAGTGCACGTTTTTCCGTGATGAAGATTATTTCAAACGATTTCGATAATAACTAAATGATTTTCCTACTATTTTTCGTCGTTCAATCTTAAAATGGACTTCGTGTTCGTACTTCTCGCGAGGAGACGAACCCCTGGCATTTTCGTAATTTTCAGAGTAGGTAGTGAAAATCGGTATTTCAATATTATAACAATTACTCTTCCCTAATTTCGTTACCTTCCTACCGTCTATCAAATACTTTTACTAATTACATTTACTAGTCAGTTTTACTAATCAGTTTTACTATTCATTAATTATCATTATCACTTACTAATTAAATTTAGTAGTTATTTTTACCATTTACTATGTAACCTTTATAGAATTTACTCACTAATTATTTTAACTAATTACTTTACTAATCTATTTTTTTTACCCTTAGTCATCATTCAAACCCCTCTTCAATTCCCACCGAATTGTGAGGTGAGATCCAACATCTCACCCCACAAACAACTCACCCCCTTCAATTCTATCCCCTCCATTATCTGCAGGCCAAATCCTTGCATCACAATCCCAACTGCAACTCCCAACTCTCATCAGCAACTTCCCCTTCTCCTTCTCCTCCAACATCGTCGACGCCCTCCTCCACCAAGGCAGCCAACATCCTCCTTCTCCATTCAACCACAAACAAACCCATCATCCACTGCAAGAAAACCCTTCTGCAAACCGATTTCACCAAATCAACCAGAAACAATTTCAACTTCCCCAAAATCAGTCCCAATCAAACAAATTTCAGAAATCTAAACAACTTTAGATTCATCAGTTCCCAAGCAAATTCCCCAAATCAAACCAGCAACCCAAAACAGTTTCTGATCAAACAATCCACCCAAATTCCCCATCAAAAACAGTCCCAATCATCATCAACCCAACCCAACTCCCATCAACAAGAAGCCAGCAAGTGATTTCTCTAAAACCCTCAAACGAATCCCCACAATATTCAAAATCAACCCGAAATCTGAAATCAGCTTGATGGAGAAAGGGGAGGGGCAAACATCAGATCTGAAACAATAAAATTTCAGATTCAAAACTCCAAATTCAAATAAAACAAATTAAACATCAGATCTCTCCATCCTTCCTCCCATCCGAACAACCCACACCCAAGCACCCATGCCGTCGAACGCCGGCCAACAGCGCTGCCGCCGTGTGCGTGCGTGACCGCCGGGAGCCCCGTCGTCTGACGCCCTGCGCGCGCGTTGTGCCGTCCGTCAGGCCGGAGCCGCCGCCTGGGTCGTGCCTCCGACCTCCTCCGCGCTTGCGCGAGATCCCATCCTCCCTGCGTGAGTATTCTTCCTTGCTGCAAAACGAGTTGAAACAAAAAGAAGAAGAAGAGAGCAAAGAGAAATAAAGAGAAGGCCAGGAAGAAAGAGTGGCAGAGTAAAAAAATAGAAATAAAGAAAGAGTTAAAAGAGAGGAGAGAGAGAGAGTTAGAAGGGCTATTAAAGGATGTAGGAAGAGTATAACATGCTAGCTATTTTAACCCATAGTCAAAGTTAGTAGGTGTAGTAGGTAGACCTATTTATCATGATGTTAACCATACCATTAGCTTAAGCTAAGATGTGTATTAATATGTTGTTAGAATTAAAAGTTAAACGTGTTTGAATTAATCTGTTAGTATTAATTTCAGAATAATTATTAACTGTTAAATAATGTTGGGATAACATTAGAGATTAAAATATGGCTTATCATGTGTATATAAGACTGATATAATACAATATAGACATCACCCTAGCCAGAAAATGTTGGGGTTTTGGCGGACCCCCAGAGCTCGGATCCGTATCCGTCCTAAGTCGGACGGACCACGGAGGCACAAAAGCGCAGCGGAAAAACCAGAAATCATATTTCTACACTAGCTAAACTTTTTAGCTAGGCTCTGGGGAGCCAGAACCTAGTCCGATCTATGCCGACTTGGAGTGGGTCTGACCACTCCAAGAAGGATCTACACTAAGCGACTAATTAAAATTACGCTAAAAAACGCTTAACCACATACCCGGAATCTTGGCCCTGGAGCAGGCAAGATGTACCGCACCGTCTTGAGAAGCTCCTCGTAGCCGAGCCGCGTTGACCCGATCTCCCTGAGCCGCCTCGCACCCTCGCACCGATCCGCCCGAGCCGCTTTCGCCTCCGAGCCGATCACACGCGGTAGAAAGTTTCACTTGAGAAGAACCCGCGTCTTAGACGTCCGGATCAGATCCAAACCCCCTTCGTAGTCGTGCTAGGACTACTCCGGAGAATAGGAAAATTAGAGAGAGAGATTTAGTCGCCGATCGAGCCTGCTCTAAAATTCTGGAGCTACTCGATCGTTGACTGGTGTGTTTTTCAACGAGGAGAGTGCACCCCTATTTATATAGGGAGTGAGCACTCAACTTCTCGTTGCGGGCAATGTGGGACAATTCCCATGAAGAGAAAATTCAATTAAGCCATTTGGCTTAATTTCAACTTAAAGTTAGGCTTTTACAAAGTCATACTTTAACGAATTAATTCTCCTCGTATACTTAACCTCAGACACCAAACAAGCTATCAATCAGAAAAGCTTGGAATGGTGAACGCGTAGGAACTGACGGTGACGAATTTCGACTTCGTTTGACCCCTCAAACAATTGCTCAAAGTTTAGCAATTTTCACAAAATTCGTAGCCGTCATTAGGGTTTTCAGAAACCCTAATTTGACTTAAGTTGCGGGCGCGCCCGCTAGACTTAGCGGGCGCGCCCGCCCAAGGGGGCAAGGGCGGGCCGCCCGCCCGCTGCTGCAGCGGGCTCCCGCCCGCTGCACACAGCGGGCCATGCCCGATGCTGCAGCGGGTCACGCCCGTTTGCCTTTGCACATGGGCCTTTTGGCCCAGTGGGTCTAACCCACTTCCCCTTGAACTCTTTCTGAGTTTCTGGGCTCGTTTGAGCTCCGATTTGGACGCGGTTTGAACCTGTGTTTAGACCGGGACGATCCCGTCACCCAGGTAACCCTTTCCAACAAGTTTGTTCCTACTAAATTCGTTGTAACTAATTTACAACACGTTTAGTCATAGTTAGCATCTAATGCAACGTTGTGTCCCTATTGCTAATGCGACTAACTTTCACAACTTAACTTGTGAATATCATCAAATGACATTTCTCTCTATTCTATATTCCTATTACTAAGACACGAGCACTACTCGGTGTGAGACCCTACAGCCTGACCTTACTACAGGTTGGGGCTCGAAACCCCTAGACGACGGTCACTACGAGCAGTAGCTGTCGTCCCTGTTTCAGAGTCATCATAACGTGATCGACCCTTTGACAAAAGTGTCATAGGGTTTGCATTGGCCGTGTCAGTGATGAATTCCGTTAGCTAAAATCCCTTCGTCAAGACTGTGTTATTGTTGGCCTAGGGTATGGTTTTCTGTCAACCCTATTAGACAACATTGGTCAGTATACGGCGGTCTTTATTGTATACACATTGTACTACTTGCAACGTACCCCGGCCGAGGATTAACATAAAGACCGTACTGAGCCTATAACACTAACTTCCCTTTAATGGAAGTGACGAATCCCATCTTAGTCATTTACTTACCTTGAGAGCTTCAGGTGCAACCCAACCTAAGATCTTTCATCAGGACTGGTCCTCGAAGCTAGATCATGGGTCTAAGCTACACCGTCCGCTCACAGGTTGGTACAGATGACTTCAGGTCTTAAGGATCAACTAACCTATCATCACCCTAGAGTTATTAAAGACAGATCATTAAAGTTAACCATTTAATAACTCTAATTTGGTCGTTCAGTGAACTCATTCTCTAATGAGCACCTGTGTCTTGTCTCCGACTTCGCTAAGTCGAATGACTATGAGATCATCATTACCCGAAGGCAAGACGAAGACACAGTGATCTATCCGATGTGTCGATATCCAGTTCTCGACACATCTATGATCACGAACCGTTTAAGACTTACGTTTCTATTTGGTCACTTACTTACTCATAATCGAGATCTCATCTAGATATGTAAGGACCTAACTATAAGTCTATGGATATTATCTAAGTATATTAATACAAATGTTTTTATACTTAGAATAATACGTACCATCTACGGTATGAACAAGACGTATAATCAAGATAAATTGCCTTATGGGCATATATCTTCCTACATCTCCCACTTGCACTTAGGCTATTTATCTCGGTATCTCATACCGTTATAGCATATCAGTCACTTTGACATTTGATATGACAAACCTAAGAATGGTTCTACTAATAAGTATCTACAACGAATTTTAATGGATTGAAATTACATCTCTTGATCACACAGGGTTGATCCTTTGGAAAAATGATCTGGATCAATTTTTCTAACTTCGTATAGCTAACAGTTTAGCTTATACGATTTAGATGTGGGGTCTAACATTTCCGTAAGTCAGTTCTAGCTCACACCACTTTATTGTGTCAATATGTCAAGTACATATTCGACACCCTAAGTCTCTATATATATATGATTAAATCAAAACAATTTTGACTTAATGATTTATATAGAAGATTCATTAAAGTGAAATATCCTTTTTTACTTAGTCCGAAAAACGGAACTAAGTATATGAGCTCGCTCCCACTGACTTTAAGAATTACCTGGTTAAATTACTTCAACATAATATCTAAATCATATTTAGATTTATGTGCAAAATATAACCTTTTGGTAAGTGCCTCAGATGGAATGTACAAGTGTCAGATTCGGTTTGACGAATGAGTCAAGACAAGATCGTTTTAAGGAATCTTGACATTGACTCGTTCAATCAAAACGTACTACACTGTACATATTCCTTTAACCACATTTAGTATTAACTCTTTTAATAACTAAATGCAGATAATCGAGAAATAATCTTGATATGCGTATTATTGTGATCGCACACAATTTATACGCCCCTTGGAACCTATACTTAACTACTGATTGACTTTTAACATTTAGTCAGCTCCAAAATCAATATTATCGAAGCAATACACCATTATTCGAAATTATACGCAACCATCACAGAAAAGCCACATCCACAGAATTTAAGCCAATTCAATTTCAATTGCAACAAACGAGACATCCATTCCAAAACAACGGGTTCATAAAAAGAACCTTAATTTGTTTATCAAAAATAAACCTTGAGTGCAAAGCACTCATTCATTGTTTTCGATCCTTAAAGATGATACATTTTATTCAAATAAGAAAAATATCATCTCCATCACGATCAGCGTCTCCAGAAGTCTTTGAGCGGTCCTAGCAGCAACTGTTGCTTTGATTGCCGACCGATCTCCGTGCTTCTCTAATCTCCAGTTCTTATCAGCCACCTGTATACAGTACACAGATGTCTATAAGTATCTCATACTATATGAATGGAAATAATTGCATTTAATTGAATTTTAATTTGTACCTGAGGTGGGGGCATCAGTATGCCCCTTCTTCTTCTCTGCAAGATAGATCTTGCAGTTCCTCTTCCAGTGGCCAATCTTGTGGCAATGGAAGCACTCAGATTTCGACGGGGCCCCTTTGTTCTTCTTCTTCCCATTCTTAGCCTTCGCAGGTTGTGGGACCTGCCTCTTCTTTCCTTTGCCTTTCGGCTGGTCGGAAGTAGCAGAGCCAACAACCAGTGCAGCCGGCTTCTTCTCAATCTTCTCAAATTGCCGAAGCATATTGAGGAGACCAGGAAGATCCGTCTCAAGGCTGTTCATTATAAAGCCAGTTATAAAGGGCTTGAACTCGGGAGTTAAAGACTTTAGGATAATGTCCGTGGACATCTCATTGTCCAGGACAAATCCTAACTGGGCGGCGTCCTCCACGTACCCGATCATCTTGATAACATGATCTTGCACGGGTCCTGTCGTCATCTTCGTGCCCCAGAGGTTACTAGTAGCTTCGAACTTGGCAGCTCTGGATCGCTTGCCATACAACTCTTGTGCATTAAGGAGTATGCTCTGAACATCCATATGTTCATGTTTCCTTTGCAGCTCGTTGGTCATCGAAGCTAGAGCAAGGCATCTTGCCTTCTCAGCATCCCTCTGGTACAACTTGAAGGCTTCTTTCTCTTCGTGGGTCGAATCCTCATCGGGCTTGTCCGGAGCGTCCTCGAATAATATGTATCCAATCCCAGCTAGGGAAAGGACCAACTTAATGTTCCTAAGCCAGTCTTTGTAGTTGGTTCCATCCAGCATGTTCTTTTCTACCATGTATTTTAGACCTGAGTCCATTCTGCATTTTATAGATACTTTAGTTAGCATATGTTCGTAGTATAGTTTTAATGGTTTTAATAAAACTATATTCTCCCACTAAATTTATTTAAAGCCATAATAATAAACAATTTATTATAAAATAATATTTGTGAGAGAGGGATCCGACTACCCTGAGTCTGACAACCTTGAGTGTATCTCAACAAGTTGTCCGACTCTGCAGTCGGTAGACGAACTCGTCGTCAATCATATTTACTATGATTCCCTATCGATTTTTACCCCTAGTCATTTGTGATCATGAGTGTGCTCAACCGGATCACAATGGCTAGCCTAGTCGGACCCTTGTTTTCGTGTCTAGCTTGACTTGCCCCTTTGCTCGGTGTATGCACGACGCGCCGGTTTGGGTCAGGTCTTAGACTACATTCTTGGTTAGACTTACGCCGAAGCTCGAGGGATGAGACAACGGTTTCAGTCAGGTTAAGATGTCAATCAAGAAATCGGTTTCTATAAGATTGACATGTCACGGCTTGAGTGTAGCTCAACAACCGGAACATGTTTCTTACAGTTGCCAACTCCTAAAATAAGGAGGGCTACGATTTATCTTGAACAAGATTATTATCGTATTGACTTAGGTATAGTCGATGGACTTACATAGTCATGAATCGACTCCTTGCGGTCCAGCGGACGCGGCCAGGGAATTGACTAAGCCAGGACCACTTGTTACCCAGTCTAGCTAGGTTGGTCCAAAAACTTTAGCCAAGCACATTGACCGACATCATGATCCATTGAAGGAGTTGTCATCAATCTTATGTTTTCCAAACAACTAAATGGCTTTTAATTAAAAGAACTAGTTAATCCTTATCAACTAGTGGATCCTAAAATTCAAAATTTTTCAGATTGGTTGAACATCTTTTATTAAGTCCTTATCAACTATAAGGTTCTACGTTCAACTTACTACCCCAATCTTATTAGGATTTTAATAAAACAATTCAACATTTTGTCTTTTATGAAAATCATTATTTAAACATTTTAATGAAATTATTTACAAACAAAGGGACTACCCTAATCAGGTATTAGGTTCGAATGTTGTTTTGTTTTATCAAACATAGCATGTCACTAATTAAAATTTCATCTCATAAAATTTTAAATATTTAATGGCTAACCTAATAAGGTTTACAAGTCCATGAAACAAGTAATTTATCAACATAAATAAAATGTTCATTTTATGACATACATGAGAATTTGCAAGTTCTAAAATTATCTACATAATTAAAACATGCAAATCTGAATTTTAACACTTAAAAATAAAGATTAAAATTTAAAGCCTTCATAAAAATTTTATCGCATAAAACTAGGTCGTACAAAATTATCTAATAATTTTAAACCTAGGCCTTTAAAATTTTTAATCTTATTTCTAAAATTAAAATATCACATAAAAAATTTTAGAAACAACTATGTAATAAAAGAAATTAATTTATGTTTCATCTCATGAAAATAAAACATTTCTATTATTAAAATGATTTTAAAACTCTTTTAAAACTTTTAGAAATCTTTTTAGAAGCTTTCAAATAAAGTTTTAAAGATCTCTAACTTTTATGTAACTAAAGAAAAATTCTTAAATTTCAAAAATAAAATTTTTCTAAAGTTTACATAAACTTTAAACATTCTTTTAAAATTTTTAATGTCTCATAAAAATTTAAT
Organism: Scilla litardierei; assembly: GCA_030789695.1. Taxonomy (NCBI): domain Eukaryota; kingdom Viridiplantae; phylum Streptophyta; class Magnoliopsida; order Asparagales; family Asparagaceae; genus Scilla; species Scilla litardierei. The sequence goes on from CM061130.1 coordinate 117,038,058, forward strand.
AAAGTATTTAAAATAAAAGAGACTACTTTTAGATTTATCGCATAAAAATAATTTGTCCCTTAATTAAAATAATTTTCCGTGTTGCAACAAATTAATTTTTTGAAACACAAAATATTTTCAAAACTAATTTAACATAAAGCTAAAAGGTTTTGAACATGCAGGCTAAGCATTTTTTTTAACTATTTAAAAAGTCGCTATAGTAGATCTATAGCATAACCGTGGCTCTGATACCACTGTTGGGGTTTTGGCGGACCCCCAGAGCTCGGATCCGTATCCGTCCTAAGTCGGACGGACCACGGAGGCACAAAAGCGCAGCGGAAAAACCAGAAATCATATTTCTACACTAGCTAAACTTTTTAGCTAGGCTCTGGGGAGCCAGAACCTAGCCCGATCTATGCCGACTTGGAGTGGGTCTGACCACTCCAAGAAGGATCTACACTAAGCGACTAATTAAAATTACGCTAAAAAACGCTTAACCACATACCCGGAATCTTGGCCCTGGAGCAGGCAAGATGTACCGCACCGTCTTGAGAAGCTCCTCGTAGCCGAGCCGCGTTGACCCGATCTCCCTGAGCCGCCTCGCACCCTCGCACCGATCCGCCCGAGCCGCTTTCGCCTCCGAGCCGATCACACGCGGTAGAAAGTTTCACTTGAGAAGAACCCGCGTCTTAGACGTCCGGATCAGATCCAAACCCCCTTCGTAGTCGTGCTAGGACTACTCCGGAGAATAGGAAAATTAGAGAGAGAGATTTAGTCGCCGATCGAGCCTGCTCTAAAATTCTGGAGCTACTCGATCGTTGACTGGTGTGTTTTTCAACGAGGAGAGTGCACCCCTATTTATATAGGGAGTGAGCACTCAACTTCTCGTTGCGGGCAATGTGGGACAATTCCCATGAAGAGAAAATTCAATTAAGCCATTTGGCTTAATTTCAACTTAAAGTTAGGCTTTCACAAAGTCATACTTTAACGAATTAATTCTCCTCGTATACTTAACCTCAGACACCAAACAAGCTATCAATCAGAAAAGCTTGGAATGGTGAACGCGTAGGAACTGACGGTGACGAATTTCGACTTCGTTTGACCCCTCAAACAATTGCTCAAAGTTTAGCAATTTTCACAAAATTCGTAGCCGTCATTAGGGTTTTCAGAAACCCTAATTTGACTTAAGTTGCGGGCGCGCCCGCTAGACTTAGCGGGCGCGCCCGCCCAAGGGGGCAAGGGCGGGCCGCCGTGCCCGCTGCTGCAGCGGGCGGACTTAGCGGGCGCGCCCGCCCAAGGGGGCAAGGGCGGGCCGCCCGCCCGCTGCTGCAGCGGGCGGGCGCCCGCTGCAGCAGCGGGCACGGCAGCGGGCCGTGCCGCTACAAGCAGCGGGCGCTGGCCCGCTGTAGCTGCGAGCAGCGGGCCGCGCCCGCTTGCAGCGGGCGCTGGCCCGCAGCGTGCAGCGGGCCGTGCCCTCTGCATCAGCGGGCGCTGGCCCGCTGTGCAGCGGGCCACGCCCGCTGTGCAGCGGGCGCCCGCCCGCTGCACACAGCGGGCCATGCCCGCTGCTGCAGCGGGTCACGCCCGTTTGCCTTTGCACATGGGCCTTTTGGCCCAGTGGGTCTAACCCACTTCCCCTTGAACTCTTTCTGAGTTTCTGGGCTCGTTTGAGCTCCGATTTGGACGCGGTTTGAACCTGTGTTTAGACCGGGACGATCCCGTCACCCAGGTAACCCTTTCCAACAAGTTTGTTCCTACTAAATTCGTTGTAACTAATTTACAACACGTTTAGTCATAGTTAGCATCTAATGCAACGTTGTGTCCCTATTGCTAATGCGACTAACTTTCACAACTTAACTTGTGAATATCATCAAATGACATTTCTCTCTATTCTATATTCCTATTACTAAGACACGAGCACTACTCGGTGTGAGACCCTACAGCCTGACCTTACTACAGGTTGGGGCTCGAAACCCCTAGACGACGGTCACTACGAGCAGTAGCTGTCGTCCCTGTTTCAGAGTCATCATAACGTGATCGACCCTTTGACAAAAGTGTCATAGGGTTTGCATTGGCCGTGTCAGTGATGAATTCCGTTAGCTAAAATCCCTTCGTCAAGACTGTGTTATTGTTGGCCTAGGGTATGGTTTTCTGTCAACCCTATTAGACAACATTGGTCAGTATACGGCGGTCTTTATTGTATACACATTGTACTACTTGCAACGTACCCCAGCCGAGGATTAACATAAAGACCGTACTGAGCCTATAACACTAACTTCCCTTTAATGGAAGTGACGAATCCCATCTTAGTCATTTACTTACCTTGAGAGCTTCAGGTGCAACCCAACCTAAGATCTTTCATCAGGACTGGTCCTCGAAGCTAGATCATGGGTCTAAGCTACACCGTCCGCTCACAGGTTGGTACAGATGACTTCAGGTCTTAAGGATCAACTAACCTATCATCACCCTAGAGTTATTAAAGACAGATCATTAAAGTTAACCATTTAATAACTCTAATTTGGTCGTTCAGTGAACTCATTCTCTAATGAGCACCTGTGTCTTGTCTCCGACTTCGCTAAGTCGAATGACTATGAGATCATCATTACCCGAAGGCAAGACGAAGACACAGTGATCTATCCGATGTGTCGATATCCAGTTCTCGACACATATATGATCACGAACCGTTTAAGACTTACGTTTCTATTTGGTCACTTACTTACTCATAATCGAGATCTCATCTAGATATGTAAGGACCTAACTATAAGTCTATGGATATTATCTAAGTATATTAATACAAATGTTTTTATACTTAGAATAATACGTACCATCTACGGTATGAACAAGACGTATAATCAAGATAAATTGCCTTATGGGCATATATCTTCCAACAGAAAACCCAATAAAATTAGACAAACCCAATTTAGGGATTAACTCGATATTTTAATTATCTTGCAACGAATCTAATTCGGTGATTTGTTTAACCAAAATAGAGAACCAGCAGTACCAACACGTAGTACCCGTCGAGACGAACCCAACGACACCAAAAACGCTGAAATCAGGCAAGTATGCAATTTATATTGAATTTTTGAAGGTAGATGCTCATTTGGCCTATTGCATGTAAAGTTGTATAACTCAAAACCTGCACGTGAAATGACGCGTGAAATCACTTCCATGACATCCGTGCCTAAAAATGGGATCCAACGGCATATAATTTGATATACCTTAATTTAGAACAAATGCATGTAAAGTTAGCTTTCTGCATCATAATCGTTAAACTCTCATGTTCACTCTTTTGTTAAATTATTGGGAATGTCGTTTTGTAATTCTGGAAAATGCTTTAAAAGAACAATTGATGATGTTATTGCTGCATAAGTAATAAGAGAGTGAGACATCGTGAAATTGTGCGCCTCGAAGGCGAAATCGTGATTTTCGTGATGTCATGTGAGTTGACAAATTCGTGCTTGTAAATCGTGAATTAGGCCGGCTCGTGTTCCAGCACAAATCTTGGGTGGGGTAAGGGTTGAGCGGCTGCTAGGCGTATGAACGGGTACTCTCTTCAAGGGCACAACCCGTATGCGGTGGGTTAGCGCCAATCACGGTAAGCCCCCGTGAGAAGAACGACTCACTCATCACGTCCTAAAGGCGAGAACCCTATTATAGACGTGAATGCTAACAATCGTGAATGCTAACATGAAACTTGCAACTTGAAATTGTTACCTCAGTTATATTGACATGTTAATAAACCAAAGAAAAGATTTACTTTACTTGTTAAACTGCTTAGAACTGCATGATAGGATGCCTTTTACTTTATTTCAGCATGTTTAATCTTGTTGTCGCTATCTCATTTAAACTATTAATGCCTCTTAAATTCAGTATAAATTTGTATATATCTTGCCTTGGGTTCTAATCTCTACTTGCAGACCCTTGCTGACATACATTCATGTTTTTGGATGTATGTCAGATCCCGAGCTATAGCACCAGGAGGACTAGTTGAGATAGCTAAACCAGTGGACCAAGAACTGTCAAACTAGAGAACTTTCATTGAACTTCTTTTCACTTATTGTACGGGTCATAAGACCCACTCTCCTTTTCTCCATTGTTGCAATTCCATTGAGACATCTGAGATTGTAATAACGTTTTATTTATCTGTGTTGTTTTGAGTAATGCAAGCAAGAACCTGTAGTTTTTTCACAGACGCTTATTGTGTTAAGTCAAGGAGGAAAGAAAAGCAGAAGTACCTCCTCCTTACTTGCACAAGCGGGCCCGTTCGTGTCCTCGCTCCCAAGCCTAATGGGAAGCGGGGCGTGACAGGTTTTAGTGGTGGCCCATGCAGGTCATGCTCATGCAAATTACTTTAAAACAGCATGGATAATATTACAATCTTAATTCTCCTACAACACCTTCCCTAGAATCTTCTACCCCGATCAAATTCATTAGAACATCCTAGTCCTAATATTCCTGATCCTTAGTCAACCAAATCAGTACATCCTTGATTTTTAATCTCCATTTATTTTACATTCCGCTTTTGACCTTAGAAATCCATCGTAGCCTTTTCACGTGTCATTTCCTACCCATACTCACAATCGATCATCATATTCTAATCCTTGCTCTCGATCCACGTGATCTTCCTGACAGCCAACATTATCCTTTCGAATCATTCACATTACTATACTGATTCTACTTTCGATATCCTTTTCGTGGAGTCTCTCGCCCAGTTTTATTCCGTTTAAAAATCTTTAGTATATACCTAGATCTCATACTCTCCAGTTGACTTAAATTCATTCTTTGATTTGAAAATTTCATCGTCGTAACCCTTAGTTACTATCTCGCCACGATTTTCTGGCCTATAACATCCATACTCGTATATTCACCATATTTTTTTTCATATAATAAACTTCATTTTAAAAAGAAAAAAAAACCTTACTTCTATTTCACTACTTCAAATATAGGGATTTCTTTTCTTACGATGCTACTAGCATATTTCAAAACAACCTATCATATATGTTTTTTTTCAAAATCCTTTCTTTACTAAATCTATCTCCATTTGCATTCGCAAAGCAATCGCTGCTTCACTATACTCCTTTGTATGTTACTCTTCTCATTCATTACTTAACTAAATTACATTTCATGTTTTAACTTATACCATTTACACATTTCGTTATTTTCCACATATCTGTCCTTCTCCTTAATTATTTGATTAATCATGAGTATTTTATGTTATCTAACAAACCTGACTCCCTATCCATGCCTCATCTGAAACCGTTCATCACAATCTAGACCCGTTACATCTTTCAACTCTAAATCCTACACTATGTTTAGTTATCATTAGTGCTCGTCATTACTTATTACAACCTTAGCAAGATTCGTTTTAAAATTACGTTATAGCCTTTAAATTTTCCCTTCTATTTCATTTCATCCTCAGCAGTGTTAACTTATGTTAAACGTCATATTGTTAAAGCATTAGATATGATCGTTGTTGTTATAGGATTAGGTTTCAGCTAGACATAATGAGAGGTGATATAAGGGAAATGGTGATTAGTTGATTATGAACACAACGAATTTAGATTATTCCATTTTATATGGTGAAAATAGAATGATGTGTTCAAGACTTACATTTGGATAATACACATGCCTAACGGATTCAATGGAGTTTCTTACGCAGGAGGACGAGTACATTTCAGATTTGAGATTCAGATCAGTAACAACTAAAGAGTACATATGAAGGTGCACTATGATTCATGGAGACCATAAAAAATGAGTAGAATATTTGAAGTAACAAGACTTAATTATACGGATATGGTGAAGAAGGTATTAGAAATGATACGTTATGGTGATAAGAATGGATAGTTATGTGGATTGATTGAAATTGTTTAGAACAAGATACAATGGAAAATGGCAAGATGTGATTTAGTAGTTTGTTAAGTATGGTGAATAAATTTATGAGTTGTCACGAAGAAGGATGTGTTGGGAGCAGGACAATTATTGAAAATAAATAGTGATGTATACTAGGCGTATTTATAATGGTCGTCATACATTAGTAACTGGTGTATCATCATTATATTGATTGCTTCATATAAAGATAAGATTGGAGTTGGAAGATGTCACAGTTGTAGTGTTACCAGTTAGGTCATGCAATGGACGATGTGATGATATATAATGGATAAGACCACTTAGGAGAATAAATAATTTTGGAGAATTTGGCTACAGATGAACTATACATTAGAGATTTCATAGGAGATGGTATTGATCTAATATCAATGACAAGTGTAGGGTGAAGAAATTTGTAAATGGTACTGATTGAGGATACTTAGTGTTTTCCTTCAAAGGTTCATTTGTACAAAGTATTGATTATTTTGAAGCGAGAACTTTGAGTTAGAATTCGAACGATAAGGTTGGATCTATAGCTAAGTTTTAGGATACGATTACAGTTGTAGCGTTATTCGATGACGAGACGAGAAGTGGTGATTTATTTTAGTAACACTTGTTTGAAATTATGAGTTTAGCAACATGTGTGTTAAGATATTGGGGTTGCTGTTAAGAGGATACATATATACATTATTCATCACTCATCCTCATCCCTGCACATCTTGGGTATCCGTCCCTAGTCTTTTCTCTTGCACACTAACAATTAAGGCCATCAATGGTGCTTAGTCATCCGAACCTGTTTTTAAAACTCAATCTTAACCACATCACATGTATCACTTCCAGACTAGTTTCGCTTCTTCATCTTGAAGTATTTCCAGATCATAGTTTACCTCGTAGAATACGAGGAGATACATAAGTATTATCGGCATCTCTTAATGAACTCCAATCCTAAGAAATTCCGAGGACGGAATTTTTTTTAAGGTGGGTAGGATGTAACGGTCAATTTTCTTAGTGCACGTTTTTCCGTGATGAAGATTATTTCAAACGATTTCGATAATAACTAAATGATTTTCCTACTATTTTTCGTCGTTCAATCTTAAAATGGACTTCGTGTTCGTACTTCTCGCGAGGATACGAACCCCTGGCATTTTCGTAATTTTCAGAGTAGGTTGTGAAAATCGGTATTTCAATATTATAACAATTACTCTTCCCTAATTTCGTTACCTTCCTACCGTCTATCAAATACTTTTACTAATTACATTTACTAGTCAGTTTTACTAATCAGTTTTACTATTCATTAATTACCATTATCACTTACTAATTAACTTTAGTAATTATTTTTACCATTTATTATGTAACCTTTATAGAATTTACTCACTAATTATTTTAACTAATTACTTTACTAATCTATTTTTTTACCCTTAGTCATCATTCAAACCCATCTTCAATTCCCACCGAATTGTGAGGTGAGATCCAACATCTCACCCCACAAACAACTCACCCCCTTCAATTCTATCCTCTCCATTATCTGCAGGCCAAATCCTTGCATCACAATCCCAACTGCAACTCCCAACTCTTATCAGCAACTTCCCCTTCTCCTTCTCCTCCAACATCGTCGGCGCCCTCCACCACCAAGGCAGCTAACATCCTCCTTCTCCATTCAACCACAAACAAACCCATCATCCACTGCAAGAAAACCCTTCTGCAAACCGATTTCACCAAATCAACCAGAAACAATTTCAGCTTCCCCAAAATCAGTCCCAATCAAACAAATTTCAGAAATCTAAACAACTTTAGATTCATCAGTTCCCAAGCAAATTCCCCAAATCAAACCAGCAACCCAAAACAGTTTCTGATCAAACAATCCACCTAAATTCCCCATCAAAAACAGTCCCAAATCATCATCAACCCAACCCAACTCCCATCAACAAGAAGCCAGCAAGTGATTTCTCTAAAACCCTCAAACGAACCCCCACAATATTCAAAATCAACCTGAAATCTGAAATCAGCTTAATGGAGAAAGGGGAGGGGCAAACATCAGATCTGAAACAATAAAATTTCAGATTCAAAACTCCAAATTCAAAGAAAACAAATTAAACATCAGATCTCTCCATCCTTCCTCCCATCCGAACAACCCACACCCAAGCACCCATGCCGCCGAACGCCGGCCAACAGCACCGCCGCCGTGTGCGTGCGTGACCGCCGGGAGCCCCGCCGTCTGACGCCCTGCGCGCGCATTGTGCCGTCCGTCAGGCCGCCGCTGCGCCATGGAGCTATCGACTGGGTCGTGCCTCCGACCTCCTCCACGCTTGCGCGAGATCCCATCCTCCCTGCGTGAGTATTCTTCCTTGCTGCAAAACGAGTTGAAACAAAAAAGAAGAAAAAGTGAGCAAAGAGAAATAAAGAGAAGGACAGGAAGAAAGAGTGGCAAAATAAAAAAATATAAATAAAGAAAGAGTTAAAAGAGAGGAGAGAGAGAGTTAGAAGGGCTATTAAAGGATGTAGGAAGAGTATAACATGCTAGCTATTTTAACCCATAGTCAAAGTTAGTAGGTGTAGTAGGTAGACCTATTTATCATGATGTTAACCATACCATTATCTTAAGCTAAGATGGGTATTAATAGGTTGTTAGAATTAAAAGTTAAACTTGTTAGAATTAATCTGTTAGTATTAATTTCAGAATAATTATTAACTGTTAAATAATGTTGGGATAACATTAGAGATTAAAATGTGGCTTACCATGTTTATATAAGACTGATATAATACAATATAGACATCACCCTAGCCAGAAAACCCAATAAAATTAGACAACCCCAATTTAGGGATTAACTCGATATTTTAATTATCTTGCAACGAATCTAATTCGGTGATTTGTTTAACCAAAACATAGAACCAGCAGTACCAACACGTAGTACCCGTCGAGACGAACCCAACGACACCAAAAACACTGAAATCAGGCAAGTATGCAATTTATATTGAAATTTTGAAGGTAGATGCTCATTTGGCCTATTGCATGTAAAGTTGTATAACTCAAAACCTGCACGTGAAATGACGCGTGAAATCACTTCAATGACATCCGTGGCTAAAAATGGGATCCAACGGCATATAATTTGATATACCTTAGTTTAGAACAAATGCATGTAAAGTTAGCGTTCTGCATCATAATCGTTAAACTCTCATGTTCACTCTTTTGTTAAATTATTGGGAATGTCGTTTTGTAATTCTGGAAAATGCTTTAAAAGAACAATTGATGATGTTATTGCTGCATAAGTAACAAGAGAGTGAGACATCGTGAAATCGTGCGCCTCGAAGGCGAAATCGTGCGCCTCGAAGGTGAAATCGTGATTTTCGTGATGTCATGTGAGTTGACAAATTCGTGCTTGTAAATCGTGAATTAGGCCGGCTCGTGTTCCAGCACAAATCTTGGGTGGGGTAAGGGTTGAGCGGATGCTAGGCGTATGAACGGGTACTCTCTTCAAGGGCACCACCCGTATGCGGTGGGTTAGCGCCAATCACGGTAAGCCCCCGTGAGAAGAACGACGCACTCATCACGTCCTAAAGGCGAGAACCCTATTATAGACGTGAATGCTAACAATCGTGAATGCTAACATGAAACTTGCAACTTGAAATTGTTACCTCAGTTATATTGACATGTTAATAAACCAAAGAAAAGATTTACTTTACTTGTTAAACTACTTAGAACTGCATGATAGGATGCCTTTTACTTTATTTCAGCATGTTTAATCTTGTTGTCGCTATCTCATTTAAACTATTAATGCCTCTTAAATTCAGTATAAATTTGTATATATCTTGCCTTGGGTTCTAATCTCTACTTGCAGACCCTTGCTGACATACATTCATGTTTTTGGATGTATGTCAGATCCTGAGCTATAGCATTAGGAGGACTAGTTGAGATAGCTGAACCAGTGGACCAAGAACTATCAAACTAGAGAACTTTCATTGCACTTCTTTTCACTTATTGTACGGGTCATAAGACCCACTCTCCTTTTCTCCATTGTTGTAATTCCATTGAGACGTCTGAGATTGTAATAACGTTTTATTTATCTGTGTTGTTTTGAGTAATGCAAGCAAGAACCTGCAGTTTTTACACAGACGCTTATTGTGTTAAGTCAAGGAGGAAAGAAAAGCAGAAGTACCTCCTCCTTACTTGCACAAGCGGGCCCGTTCGCGTCCTCGCTCCCAAGCCTAATGGGAAGCGGGGCGTGACAAAAACTCAAAGATAAAACAAAAAAACCAAGGTGACACAAAGAACTTGGTAACGCAGTTCGGTACGCATACCTACATCTACGGGGCCTCGCCCAGAAAATCAAATAACTCCACTAAATATTAATGATTACAATCACCAATACCACGTAATATTAGGAGGAACAAACTCCCACTCAATACAAACCGCTAGTGGTGATCGCAATCAACCCGTGGAGTAATTTGCGCAAGCTCCCCTTGCGTGCAAGATCCCTTTGCATAACTGACAAAGGTCAACTCCCTTAATCCCCTACCTCGGTAGCCGTCAGCCTCCTCCCGGAGCTCCTTGCAACTTTTGCAAAAGTCGTCGTTCAAGTTGTCAAACCCTAACCGCCAATCTTCACACTTCTTTTAAACATACTCTCCACCTCAAACACAGAGCAGTTAAAGGAAGTTAGCTCGATCAAATCCGAGAGGATTGGCAACCCACAATTAACGAAACCAAGCGAGGAGTAGTTCCGTCAAATCTTCTAAAAACATCAATAACAAAAGGTGGACGAAAATCTCTCTCTCCAACCGACTCAACAATAGAAATGAGAGATAATAGATACCAACAAAATCTTCAACGATTCCTCAGTTGACGGAATATAACACAATAACGTTGAAGGTAATAAACTGTGATCAGAGGCTCCTCCCTTCTTCAATAATCCCAAGCCCATCATACATCCCATCTACCTGATGCAGCATGTTGAACATAATGTTCAACATATTATCCAACATTCTCCATAACACAAGCTGAGGTCCGTCATATGAACCCATTGTGCCATTAATGACAACATATCCATACACAGATGACCTAACAATCTCCCCCTTTGGCTTTTACTGGCACAATCAAGAATAAATGAAGATGAGAACAAGATGAAGAACATTCAAGAAGAATTTCATAACCATGGTTTATGATGAAGTTTCATACAGATGACATATAGTGAACATCATACACCCGCATAGACAACAACCCGACACACATCGCCCAGCACACATCACAAAAGCACAAATTCTTCAAAGCATTACTACAACATATCATAATGTTACTCCCTCTTTGGGCCACTAAAAGACCAAAAGATGTACCTTACTTGGTACCATTACTAGAAGCAACATGCAATGATTCTGAAGGGACAGAAGCAAGCTTAGACTTTAGCTGAGAAAGTCTGACCCGAAGCATAAGCTTGTGAGCTTCAAGCAATACCTTTTGACTGTGAAGAAGAAGAAGCTGATCATCAACATTCTGCATAGCCTTTGCAATCAATTGAATTTCCTCCATGATAAGAGACTGACTGTCCACCGAGCAATGAAGATCAGAAATACCAAGAGCAGATGGAGGCTCCCTGTCAGCAGAAGTAGATCCAGATCCAGGAGATAATGGAGAGGTAGGGAGAGTCCTCCGTGAAGGAGAAGAGACACCACATATATCATCTATTTCCCTGCCAAAGACTTGGCAGTAAAACTAATACCCTCACATGCCGAAGCAAGATCAGTAGAAGAAGGGACAATCCGCTGGGAGATGAGCAACATGGAGATAAGGGAAGCATGTGGCAGAGATGAAGAGGGTGCAGAGGACTCCGAAAGAGATAGTATGGATTCAAAGATGATACGTCCAAGATTGAAAGGAGGCTTAGTCCCAGCAGAATAGATCAATTAGCACATAGTCTTAGTGACAACAGACACATTTGAGGTGGGGAGCCAGTCCCTAGTAGCAATCATGTAGAGCAAAAAGAATTTTGCCAATAGGGGAGATGATGGAAAAGAAAACGACTTTGGCCAACACTTGTACTTGCCCCCTGAGACAGTCTTCACATAGATTCCCCTGCAGATTTAGAGAGATTGCAATAGAATTCCCTAACCCAGACAGGATAGAAAGTCTTGAAGCAACTGGCAGCATGAAGGAGATTGATTTCCTTTAGAAAAGATACGAACCGAGTCTTACCAAAAGAGGGTAGAGATAGAGACTTTTCAGCAAGAATGGATCTTTCAGAATATGAGGACCATCTCTTCTTGTAGGATTTGTCAAAAAATAGCTTGGACATAGCATCAGACGTAGTAAAAGGAGATGAGGGGGGACCCTGAAGAGCTAGCCACTTTGGATTTCGTAGATGGAGTGGAGTGACCAATCTGGATGGAGCTGCACGCTTTCTAGAATTAGACCTTGACTTGCGTGTGTGAGGGTGAATCAGATCAACTGCAGGAGAACCAGCCACAGAGTCTCCTTCTTCTTGTACAACAGTCTTCCCTTCTGCATCAGATGGTGCAACATTGGGTGCAACATTGACATCAATAGTAACATCAAAATGAGCAGCATCTCCAGAAGTTTCTTCATCTCTAGGGGCAACCAAGGAATCCACATCTGGCATAACTTCAATGCCATCTTCATGTATAGCCACTGGATCATCTACTTGAACAGCTTCTTCATGAACAAGAGGCTCATGAGACTTAGATGGAGAAACTGGTTCAACCACCACTGGAGTTCCTTCAACATGAATACCTTCTACCACTATATCAGGTACTTCAGCTGCTTCGGCCACATCAGGTACTTCAGCTACTATGGCCACATCAGGCATCACACCCACTCCTGTTGCAACAGGCATTTCTGCCATACCAGACACATCAGGCACATTAGTTACAATAGTGACATTAGGATCAACATCCATTTCAGCCAACTTGGCCACATCCTCCACACCAGCTTCGATATGTATATCGGATACAGCCTGGGCATCGTCAACAACAAGTGACACTTGAGGTAGGTCACCATCAAGAGAAACACTGCTACCACTTCCATTAAGATCTTCACCATGAACTCCACTACCAGTGGGTTCAGCATGAGCATCACGGTCTTCAGCAACAACATCCACAAAGCTAGATTCAGCACCACCATCAACACCCACACTGGGCTTCTCTGTAGACATGGAGGACTCAGAGTCAGAGATATCCACTACAACAATTTCTGAAATCCTCACAAATGATCTTCTTGGCCTCCATGTTGCAAGGATGATCTTGTCATCATCAGGCACTTCGACACTAACCAACTTGCCTCGCAATTTATTTAATTTGAAAGGCCCAAGGTAAACTCCAGAGAAGTCCAACCACGAGAGATCTAGTTTGCGCCCAGTCCTTCTGAGATGCCAAAACCAATCTTGAATAGTGACAGGATGGGAAAACTTCTCATCTTCTTCAGAGTCCGATAATGAGGGTTTGATCGATAAAAGAGGAATATCAAGAATCGGGGAAAAAGGTACTAACACCAAATCCGATGAAGAACCATAATGCATGTAATCAAGAGACACTGGAGATGATGTGGGAGGAGAATTACCAAACGATGAGACCCTAGTGGAGCGAGGAATCGTCCTCTTTCGTTTACCTCGAGGTGATGAACAAGATGATGCAGTTCTCTTAGATGATGAGGCCTGACGAGATGAACGTCGAGGGTTCTGAGATGACTTCTTGTTCTGATCGTGACCTATTTGATGAAGGGAGACAGAGAAGTTTTCCAAAGAAAAAAGATCAAGAACCCTAGAAACACTTTGGAGCTTTTGAAAGAAATTTGGGAAGAAATGAGCGTCGAGAGAGAAAACCCCAAGACGGAAAATATAACAACTGGGCTAAGTATTAAACAGCCCCCACCACAAATACCCACTCAATACCCCCTTTATGTTGCAACATAATGTGCACCATTAAATACGACACAGCCCAAGAGCCTGTCGCAATTCTTCAAATCTACTGGAGTCTATGGGTTTAGTAAATATGTCAGCTAATTGGCTGGAAGTTGCAACATATTCCATGGTTAGAACTTTCTTCTCAACCAGTTCTCTGATGAAATGATGTCGGATGTCTATATGCTTGGTTCTAGAATGTTGACAGGATTCTTGGAAATATTGATGGCACTCTGGTTGTCGCATAAAATAGTCAAGTCACTCTGCTCCACCCCATAATCTGTCAGCATCTGTTTCATCCATAGGAGCTGTGTACAACAACTTCCTGCAGCAATGTATTCGGCCTCAGCAGTGGATAGAGAGATAAAGTTCTGCTTCTTGCTGTACCAAGAGACAAGATTATTGCCCACGTAGAAGCATCCACCTGTGGTACTTTTTCTGTCATCTGCATTTCCTGCCCAATCAGCATCACTGTAGCCTGAGAGTAAGGTATTACTGTCCTTAGTATACCATATACCATATTCGGCTGTCCTACTGACATATCTTATTATTCTTTTAACTGCAGTAATATGAGACTCTTTAGGACAAGTTTGATAATGTGCACATACCCCCACACTGAAACTGATATCTGGCCTGCTATCTGTCAGATACAGTAGACTCCCTATCATACTTCTATATAATGTGACTTCCACCGATTTCCCACCATCATCCTTGGAGATCTTTTCACTCGTGGACATAGGAGTGCGAACTTGTCGAACATTTTCCAGGCCAAACCTCTTAACAAGCTTTTTAGCATATTTACTTTGAGAGATGAACAAACTGTCACTAGATTGTTTTACCTGAACTCCAAGAAATATGTTCAATTCACCAACCATGCTCATCTCGAACTCCTTCGGCATTAGAGCAATGAATTCACGCACCAGCTGTTGTGAAGTGGAGCCGAAAACTATATCATCCACGTAAATTTGAGCTAAGTAACAGCTAACCTGGTTCTTTGAACAAATAATGTCTTGTCGGCTCCCACTCGTTCATCCCCTTTTTGGAGAAGATACTTAGTTAACCTCTCGTACCAAGCCCGTGGCGCTTGCTTCAATCCATAGAGAGCCTTCTTCAGCCAATAGACATGATTTGGAAGAAACTGATCTTCAAACCCCTTCGGTTGTTCGACATACACTTCTTCATTCAATATCCCATTCAGGAAGGCACTCTTCACATCCATCTGATGGAGCTTGAAATTGAAACTGTAGGCAACTGCCAGAAGAAGTCTGATTGATTCCAGCTGAGCTACAGGCACAAACGTCTCATCAAAATCAATGCCCTCAACCTGAGTGTAGCCTTGAGCCACCAGACGAGCCTTGTTGCGAGTGACGTTGCCTTTCTCATCGGTTTTATTCTTAAATATCCACTTTGTCCCAATGGCATTTATCCCTTTAGGTCTCTCAACCAGACACCAGACATCATTACGCTGAAATTGATTCAACTCTTCTTGCATTGCTAACACCCAGAATCCATCAAGTAGTAATTCCCTCATATTTTTTGGTTCAACAACTGAGAGGAAGCAGACATACCCGGCAAGATCAAGATAGTTAACTTGGCTTGTACCTCTTGTATGGAGACCATATTGAACATCACCAATAACCAACTCAAGAGGATGGTTCTGTATGATTCTATTGATTCCTCTAGGGGCGTGAGCATCACCTCCTCAGATAGTGGTTCCTCTACGGATGTCGAACCCTGTGTTACAACATTTTGTTCAACATTACCTTCTGTTGTATCGCATGTTGCAACATTTTTTTCAACACGGTCTTCTTCATCAGCACCTTCTTCCTGAGGAGTAGTCCCTTCACTTATGGCAGCTTCTCCCGAATCAAAATCGTCTACAACAACATTAATTGACTCCATCATGACATTGGTACGATGGTTTAACACTCTGAAAGCACGACTAGTTGTGGAATATCCAAGAAATATCCCTTTGTCGCTCTTAGCATCAAAATTTCCCCTCGGGGTGCGGTCTTGCAAAATGTAACATTTGCTTCCGAAGATATGAAAGTAAGATACATCAGGTTTTATTCCTTTCCAGATCTAATATGGAGTTTTCTCAGCTCTAAGTCGGAGATAAACTCTATTTATAGTGTAGCATGCAGTGTTGACAGCCTCAGCCCATCATCTGGCACTGACCTCCCTAGCATTCAGCATCACTCGCGCCATTTCTTGTAGGGTGCAGTGTTTTCTTTCAACCACTCCATTCTGCTGAGGGATCTTAGGGGCTGACAATTCAGGCTCAATCCCTTGAGCTTCACAAAAGTCAGTAAAAGAATGATTCTCAAACTCCTTACCGTGGTCAATTCGAATCCTGATAATCTTCCCAATGATATCTCCTTTCTTAATCTGAAGACGAGTGCATAACTTCTTGAAGGCTTCAAATGTGTCTGACTTTTCCTTAAGAAAATCTACCCAGGTGAACCTTGAAAAATCGTCAACACAAACATATATGTATTTCTTACCTCCCATGCTAACTTCTGCCATAGATCCGATCAGATCCATGTGTAACAGCTCCAAGTTCTTCGACGTAGTGATCATCTGAAGTTGCATGTGGCTAGTCTTCTTTTGTTTTCCTAGTTGACGAGGACCACACACCCCTCTCTCTTCTTGTTTAATGTCGGTATCCCCCGAACAGCTCCTACTTTGGATATCTTCATCAAGGTCTTGTAGTTGAAATGCCCTAGCTTTTGGTGCCACTGATCATAGATATCAACAGTAACATTGAGACACTTGTTAGTTTCTTGAAGTAAATAGCAGTTGTAAGCAGATCTTTTCCCTGTCAGAATGCACGCTCCGTCTTCATTGAAAACTAGGCACACATCTTTAGTAAACTGAACGAAAAGACCTTGATCGCACAATTGGCTTATGCTAATAATATTTGCCTTCAAATCTTCCACATGCATAACACATCTTTTAGATTAATAGATCCCGTCATCTTTAAGTCTCCCTTTCCAATGACCTTGCTTCTTTGACCGTCACCAACAGTTACATGACCTTTGTTGCCAGTTACATACTCAGTAAGGAGACTTCGATTACCAGTCATGTACCGAAAGCACCCACTGTCGAAGTACCACATGTTTACGGAAAAGGAAATCATAGAAGTGTAAGCGACCATGATGTACAATTTAGATTTTCTTACCCACTTTTTCGTCAACCTTTTGTCGGGATGTCTATCGTTCCTTCCTTCACGCTGATGCTTCATGCGGCTGAAACAATTCCTGTTCGTGTGCCCTACAAGCTGACAGTAGTCATACACGGGACGCCCAGATGTAGTACTTCTCTTCTGCTTCAACTTCTGTTTTCCTTGCTTGAAATGTCTCATCTTTTTCAGTTCTTTAGTAACAAGCACCTGTCTTTCCTTGGGAACATGAAGATAACCTCCTTTGTTGTACCCTACACCAGTGCGATCTCCTGAGATTTTCCTCATGTTTAGAATGTCATCGAGCTTTGTCTTCCCGGAATTCCACTTATTAAGGATGTTTTCTGCCTTCTCAGCTCCGAGGATAGTTTTCATGAGTTGGTTCTTAAGATTCCTGAGATTGAGCTCGGTCTTCAACAGTTTAGCTCTAGCATCGTCCTTTTCACCTTTCAGTTTGACATTTTCTTCCTTTAAGGATTTGTTGACCTCACAAATCTTCATCCACTTGTTGAACATAGTTTGATAGGCTAACCGAATGTCTTCTTCACCAACCTCCTCATCACTACCTGCTTCAGAATCAGTCACTGTCAGATGTTGAACTAGGTGTTGCAACACCCTTTTTGACATTTCCAAGTTCCAATGTTGTACTTGATGAGGCAACATTAGGTCCAACATAGCTAGGGGTGTCACAATCGGATTGATCATCCAGAATAGCTGTAAAGGCAACATAGTTGCTGGTGATGTCCTCATCTTCAGCACTTCCTTCGGAATCCTCATCACTACAGGTACTGGCTAATGATTTTCCTTTCTGCTTCTTAAGGGTATTTGCACATTCAGCTTGTATGTGACCAAACCCCTCACACTCCCTGCAATTTATTCCTTTGCCTTTATTCTTCTGTTCACATTTCTGTGCGGGACGACTGATAGCCTTTCCTGTAGTGGGGAGATTCGGTCGTGTTTCCTTGTTGATAAATCTGAAATTCTGGCCCCTGCTGATCTTTCTCATCACTCTGCTAAAGTTCTTAGTCAACAGTGCAATGTCATCATCAAGCTTCGATTCATTCTTTGATTTTGGTGTTTCACTAACTTCTGCCTTTAGAGCCACCCCTTTGTCCTTTTTGTTCTGCTTCATATTCATTTCGTAGGTCTGAAGAGACCCCATGAGTTCATCCTATCTCATAGTTGATGTGTTCCTCATTTCTTCAATAGCCGCAATCTTTGTAGAGAACTTGTCAGGTAGGGATCTCAGAGTTTTCTCAACCAACTTCTTTTGAGAGTAATTCTTTCTCAATTGAAAAGCCTGATTTGTTATATCTCGCAGTCTTCCATTGAACTCAGCTACAGTCTCATCATCATTCATCCTAAGATTTTCAAATTGAGATGCAAGCATTTGGAGTTTAGACGCTCTTTCCGTACTGGTCCCTTCATGAATATTCTGAAGGATATCCCATGCTTCCTTGGCATACTCACATGTAGAGATTAACTTGAACTGCTCTTCATCCACAGCTGTAAAGATTGCATTCACGGCCTTTGAGTTTCCCCGAGCCGCTCGATATTCTTTGGGACTCCAATCTTTAGCCGGTTTGAGGTGTTCCTTTCCTTCTTTGTCATCTTGGTCTGGAGGAGTCCATCCTTCTATTGTGGCAACCCAAGCCTTCTCATCGAGAGACTTAATGAGCGCACGCATCCGAGACTTCCAGTAGGTGTAGTTTGTACCGGTGAGCAGCGGAGGACGTGTCACGGATGCACCTTCCTTCGTATTCATGGTTTGCATACTAAAAACACAGGATCACACCCACTTTGAAAACACAAAGCAGCACGGATGACATGCTCTGATGCCAATTGAAATTCAGTACGTATGCACAACCAATAACACACAAAGATAAAACAAAGAAACCAAGGTGACACAAGGAACTTGATAACGCAGTTCGGTGCACACATCTACATCTGCGGGGACTCGCCCAGAAAATCAAATAACGTCACTAAATATTAATGATTATAATCACCAATACCATGTAATATTAGGAGGAACAAACTCCCCCTCAATACAAACCGCTAGGGTGATCTCAATCAACCACGTGGAGTAATTTGCGCAAGCTCCCCTTGCGTGCAAGATCCCTTTGCATAACTGACAAAGATCAACTCCCTTGATCCCCTACCTCGGTAGCCGTCAGCCTCCTCCCGGAGCTCCTTGCAACTTTCGCAAAAGTCGTCGTTCAAGTCGTCAAACCCTATCGCCAATATTCACACTTCTTTTAAACATACTTTCCCCCCCAAACACGGAGCAGTTAAAGGAAGTTAGCTCGATCAAATCCGAGAAGATTGGCAACCGACGACTAACGGAAGCAAGCTAGGAAGTAGTTCCGCCAAATCTTCTAAAAACACCAATAACAAAAGGTGCGCGAAAATCTCTCTCTCAAACCGACTAAACAATAGAAACGAGAGATAATAGATACCAACAAAATCTTCAACGATTCCTCAGTTGACGGAATATAACACAGTAATGTTGAAGGTAATAAACTGCGATCAGAGGCTCCTTCCATCTTCAATAATCCCAAGCTCATCATACATCCCATCTACCTCATTCAGCATGTTGAACATAATGTACACTATAATGTTCAACATATTATCCAACATTATCCATAACACAAGCTGAGGTTCGTCATATGAACCCATTGTGCCACTAATGACAACATAGCCATACACGTATGACCTAACAATATATATGGCTATGGTATCAACCATAAGCCTACACTTTTTCATACTATTCCAACAAAATCAAGGTTGATTCCCATCGGGAAAAAAGAATTTAAAAAAATTCAAATCACTGTGTATTTCTCCTTAATAGTCCAAATTGGGCGACGCAATTTCTGTAGCTTCGAATTTTTTTTTAAAAAAATTCATTCCTGCGCGCTGCGATTGGCGGGGAGCCGGTGGGAACCACGAAAATCAGATTCCAAGCACAGAATCGTTGGAATTTGCGGAGAATCCACTCGAGAGAAAGTTGCCGCCACGGCGGAGCCACGTCCGCATTTCTCAACAAAAATTTTCGAACCCAAACAAACATCGCGAGAAAGTGGAATGAGCAAGTGGTGAACATTAGAGGAATAGTGTAATGAACAGTGTAAATGGACAACTTTCTCGTCCATTCTCAACAAAATGAACAGCCCAAAAAAAAACACAATACACTACTTTTCTCTTTCTACGTTTCCACACTCTACAACTTTCCACAACCGCACGTTCCGCCAAAAGAACATGTCCGAAGTGACGTGTGCCCGGAGTAAAACGGTGAGTGCGCAAATCAAGACCCTCAAAAAAAAATTCAATAAAAAGGCGTAAGGGTTTAGGCTATCTCTCCGAATGGACGACGCTCCGCGGAACGATGTGGAACGTCTCTTCTTCTTCGAGAAAACTCGCAAGACCGCCGAGGACATCTACAAGAATAATCCACTCGATGCGGAGGCAAAGCCCTACTGTTCCCCCCGTTCCGTTTCATTATTTCATTGATTTAGAATTATAGTTTGATCTGTTTCATTGTTTCTTCTCGTCTCTGATTTTGTTCAGAACTTGACGCAATGGGGAGCGGCACTTATCGAGCTCGCCAGTTGTTTAGAAGCCCCGCATAATATCAAGTTAATTGCAGGTAAATATTCCTTTCCTTTTCTCGCCTGACTCAGCAAATTAGTCGTGATGTCTTGTTGATTGGGTTGCATTCTGGGGGAAAAAACAAAAACATAATTTCTGTAGGTGTTAAGTTGATGAATTAATTGCAATCGATTAATGCAGCATTTCGATGACATCTGTACTCTATTAATATAAATTTTATGCCTGTAATTTTTGTTTTGAAAGCTGTCTGATTGTAGATTTCTCAGCATAGAACTAACTCACCATGCCGTGCAACTCCTATAGTGTAATTGTTAAATTCACAAATTTTGGTAACTTGGTATGGCTAAACGGAAGAGTCTGCGGCAGTTTCTGTTTATTATGTCATAATAATAGAAATCGATAAAACTTGAAAAGGAATGGTTTCTACTTCTAAGATGGAGGTGGGAAGAGCCCACTGGAAGATCTAGAGGATTTAGAAGTAGCAAAGTGAAATGGGATGTGTGACTGATATGTTACCTTACTGGAACTCTAAGAACAAGGGAGTGATTGTGCCGATAATGTTCAACAAGAAATTGTATTGGTCAGTTAAGATAAGCATGGCATCATAGTACACTGATACAGAACCAAAGAGGATGCATGATGCTGTTTATTGAATTAATGCAATGTTTTTTAAAGGCAAGAAGTGCTCATGAGTGCTATATTGATTCTTGAGTGCATTTGTTATCTGAATCCCATGGCTTACAGCTGAAGTGGGAGGACAAGGAGGACAAGGAGGACAAGGAGTAGATGAGTGCTACGGATACTTAATGGAATGCACCCACAATAAGGGGAAATAAACATTTGATCCATGTTCTAAAACAAGTTATATGTGGCGGCATATAAGGAGGCGACCTCTGGCCGCATGAAAAATCAGTTATGCGGTCAAATTATGCGGTTGGTCGCATAATCAGTCGCACAAACATTATGCACCAGCATATGTGAATATACGGGCGCATAATCGGCAACAAAAAACCTTAAACAGTTAAGAAACCCTACCAATTAAGCATAAAAATCAGTTTTTTTGATTTTGTGGATTTTTCCAATACAAAAAGCAGCGGCCACTCTCTCCGTCCTATCCAAGGCAAAGCAGCATCGGACCGCAGAGGGAAGCAACGGAGCGAAGCAACGACAGGAACCAGATATCCCCGCATGTGGTTTTCTTTTTTTCTTTTTTCTTTTTTCATAGCGGGAAACAACGGCTTCGTCGCATGTTTTTTTCTTCTTTTTTCTTTTTTCTTTTTTCTGATGGCGGGTTAGATGATGATGTTTTGTTATGAAGCTGACAAGGAAGATGATGAGTAAATATAGAATGGATCTTTTGTTATTTTTATGTTTGACATGCCTTTGATTTGGATGTAAAACTAAATATTTATGTTGTGTGTGTAGATATCTTTAGACTTTAGTTATGTTATGTATTGATTGTCTTGATGGTGCCGATGTTTTAGTATGAATTAATCCATATTTTTAAAAGTTAATATGATTTTTTTCTTGTTACCATTTTAAAGGATTTTTTATTTTAATATACACAAACATATGTATGTATATATACTGCTGCTTATTTATTTATTAAAATATTTATTTTCACGTAATCCGCATTATCCGCATAATCAGTCGCATAATCAGTCGCATAATTTGCATATGTTTTGCACTTTTGGACCACACACATAATGAAACCGCCTTTTAGAACACTGCATTTGATAGATGTGAACTTGATGGAATGATCCCATAACAGAGCAACATGTGAGCAAAAATTGTGAGATAACACAAAAAGATTGAGTTATGGGATTTTTCTGTTGCTGATATATAAGTTTGCCCATTTTCTATGCATTTTAAATATATAAGTTTGGTTTATATAGACATAAAATTATTTCCTTAGTTGTTTGATGATTTGATTTACAGATAAGTTCATAATTTAAAGTTCTCTAAGCTGTGCACCAATTTGTTTATGCATTAATTTCAGCATTTTGTTTTTATCTATCAATTTGGCTTTAATTAAGAGGTGTTATATATTGTTATATAAACATCTTTTGTTCTTTTCGTTTCTTGATTTATAGATCTATTTACAATATTTCCTCTAAAAAATTTCTTTACTATTGATCAATGCATCTTTGGAGTTGATTTTTCATTCTTTCTGCAAGTGCTCTATATATCAAATTGGTTTTTGTAGATGCTGAATCAAAGCTGGAGGAAGCCTTAGAGATCAATCCGAGAAAGCATAATACACTCTGGTCCTTAGGCAATGCCTACACTTCCCACGCGTTCCAAGTTCAAGATCACGAAACTGCAAAAGGATACTTCACAAAGGCGACTCAGTGTTTCGAGGAAGCAGTGAAGGAGGTGACGTTTTTTAAAATTTTCATTGTCTTTGCTGTTCTACAACAGAGAATAACCCCTGCACTTCTCATAGGATCCTGCAAATTCGCTGTACACGAAGTCTTTGGAATTGTCAAAACAGGTAGAATTTCTCATTGGTAATGTATATCCATATGAAAGTTTTAGATAATCTTTTGGACCATCTCCACTTGTGATATGCATCTTTCGTTTTTCACATTACAGTTTGATTATCAGAACATTGCTTTACTTAATATAGATGACTTAAATGGGTTTGTATTATCTTTATGCTAAATTTTTTATTATAAGGATCTTCTTGAAATATTTCATATACACTGATACTCAATGATTGAGAAATCATAGAATGTTGGCCAGGAATCACATGTGATAACCGATTTAGCTTATGTTTTTGATATGGTTCTGGTGTGTTTTAAGAAGCTTTGGTTTCTTGTGTCTTCTTCATCACCGGTGTTCGTCGTCGTCACCATTATCGTCATCATCTACTTCACTTCTTTTTCCATCAAAATGGGTTGGGGCAAGGCTTCATGAAAGATTTGACAAAATTCAACAACCAGCTGCTGACTTGGCTGACATTAACCCCTTACCAACTATCCAAACTCCTGGCCACGAAGAGCGAGTACAGCAGATGGACTCCCGTAATAGGGAATACGAATTGCCATCAAGATCCTGGACTTTTGGTAAGAGTCTTGAAGAGGGAGGAAAACGATAAATGTGCTATATGATTCCAATAACGAGGCAATGACTCACTATAGGCTTGCTTCACACAAAAAAATTGGCCTGCTGATTTGGCTGACATAATCCCCTACCAACTATCCAAATTCATGTACAAGCCGAGTCTGTATGACAGATATACTCAGGAATACATGTTGCCATCCTCCAAGTTCTAGATGTCCTGGACTTTTGATAAAATTTTAGGAGAGGGAGGACAATGATAACTGTGCAATTGAATTCCAATTATGAGGCAACAATTCACTGGAGGCTTGTTTTTTTAAAAATGACTTCTTGTCTACACTAATAATACTGGGCTGTGTGGGGATGTTAATAAATATTTGAAGATTACAGTTTATGACTCTGGATAAACTTGTAATTTAGTCTTGTCTAGCTAATGCGAGAACCCTTGATAATTAGTTATTAATATCAGAAGTGGAAATAGCAATTGTCCATCTGTATTACGAGTCGATAGTTGAGTCAGTTCGACAACTTGGATCTAATAAGGATCCTAATCCAGATATTTTGATTTAACCATATTAGAAGGTATATTTTGGCACATGCATTTTCTATGTTGTAAAGGAAAATGTTTCCTGACATATATAAAGATAAGCGTCAGAACAACTTGGGGGGCTCCTACTTTCACTACATTTTGTAATTTGAAATGGTTGGTTTGGTATACAAATGAATTTAAAGGATATCGTATGAAGACAAGAAATTCTTGCTTGATGTGTTGACCTGGTAGAGCTAAAGATATATAGGAGTTGGAGGTTGAATCTTTCTAGAGGGTCACAATACATAAACATCCCCTCATATTGTTTGGCCATTCTTTATTGGATAAACTGTTGATTGTTAGGTCAATCCATTAAATACAGAAGGAAAGTTGTTGGTTTTGATCTTTATGCAGTAAACCACCTTTAAAAGATGAGAGTTTATGGTTGTAAACCAGATCGGAGAGAGAGAGAGAGAGAGAGAGAGAGAGAGAGAGAGAGAGAGAGAGAGAGAGAGAGAGAGAGAGAGAGAGAGAGAGAGAGAGAGAGAGAGGAGTTTAATGTAAAGAAGGTGGCACTTGACCAACTAGGGTCAGGTGCGCTGACGTGGATGCCTACCATTGGCCGGCCATAAAGTGAAAAGTACATAAATCAAAAAGTACTTTTCGCTTTATGGCCGACCATTGGTAGGCCTCCACGTTAGCGCACCTGACCCATGTTGGTCAGGTGACACACACATATAATCTTGTCGAACTCTCTTAGTACACTTGTTCTCTCAATTGTCTTCTGCGATCTGTTTGTTTTCTGCATTTCGTGCAAGAAATTCACAGTTTTCTACACAAAATCCATTAGTCTCATTCATTTGTCGGCCATGCCCCAATAAATTCTATCAAATATGATTGATCTCATTTATTTGACTTTAAATTTCTCTTGGACTCTCAAATATCAATATTTGCCAATTTTAAGAATAAGTAAGAAGGTTTGAACTTCATTTATGCTTTCCGATGTATAAAAAAACTTTATTTATCCTTCTTGCCACATTAGCAACCAAAATTTTCTTTACATTCACTCACTTATATATAATAATAAATCAAGGTAATCATGGGTAGCATATTAACATGTGCCCATTTTGAGGTTGGAATTGAGTAAGACATTATCCATTCAAGTTTAGTGACTTGGGTCATAATATTCGAATTAATCAACCGACAAAGGGGATGGGCGCATATTTACCAATTTCTTACGATATGCGAAACATATCATACTATATGATACCATTTAAAAGGATTTCGATGTAAGGGTCATCTGAATCTTTGTCAAGTAGACAATTACCTTGTGAAAAATCAAGAATCGTGAATTAACAGCTAAAGCTAATTGCACCATTTACACAAAACTTGCAATCACAAGTAATATGAAAATTAAATGCAAAATAAAAAGGAATCATGCACAACACCAAAATTTATAATGGTTTTACCAATTCTTGGTGTAAAACTAGTTAGAGAGATAATTAATGCTTCAACCAACTTAGATTACAATACATGACACTTGGGTTTAAAGAAAAATATAGCCTGTTAAGAACGTTAGAGAGAAATCTACCTTTGGCTCACAAATAACTCTCTAATCTTTATGTATGTACCATTTGTAGATGTTACAGGAATAGCAAAGTAGGTTTCAAGGATTGCTCTCAAATCTATAAAACTCTAGCTAAATCACATTTAAATAGCCTTCAAAATTGACTTGATATCAGTTGCACAATGTTTAGATCTGTCTCGGAAGCAGATTCTAAATCCGCTTTGCGATCTGCATCCACATACCACATATGCCCACTTCGATTGTGACGTCTGATCAGGTTACGATGATCGCACCCTGTCACACTGTGTGTTGCGACTGTTGCGCTCTGATTGTGCGCCTGTAATTGATTCTATGCACGTATGTTCTTGTAGCCCACATGCGCTACGTGCCACGTGGGTGTGCTATGCCCATGTGCCACGTCTGACTTGCATGTGCTATGCTTATGGGCCGAGTGTGGGCCACTGTCTGGGCCACGAAAAAATTGAAAATGAGTGAAAAAATTGCTGATGCTAGTCGCTGTTTTGAGCTTTTAAAAATCAATGCGGTTGTTTAAAAAGCTCCAAAATTTTCAAAAATTCTTAAAATTTTTAGGTTGATCTTGAAATATTTTAAATGTTTTGTATTACATAATTTAATACTCTACCTTAATACCAATACACCCTAAAAACTAAGCCAACTCATATCTCTAAACTATTCACCTTCAAAAATACACCTCACTATAAAGCTAGTGCAATTGGTTAGTGAACTTTGTCCTAAGTATAATCAACTCATCGAGTATCTAACGAATCTCTTACGAAGATGAATATCTAAATTCAATGTACCTTCAGAATCTATAAACATGAAGCAACTTTAGTATCTCTTCGTACCATTTCGTGTCACCCTAGCACAGTTCCAAAGAAATTAAATTTGAGACTCGCTCAAATTTCGTTGCCAACCTATCTGTCACCGAATTCTCCTCGCAAGTTTTCTCAAGACGTATCAACATATTGACATCTTTCTTAGTACACATCCACACAAAGTTTATGTTTAATTTAATGCCTGTATTATATTCCTATCATCCATAGGATCTCCGTGTTTATGCAATGCATGTGTCAAATTTATGTAATCATTATAACGAGCTGAGATCTTTATAGTATTCATCTCATTATGCTAGCAATCATGTTATCTATAGTAGCTCTAAGATCTATATCTCGACTAAAGCTTTCACTACCATCTTCGTCATCGTTACATGTAATAGTAAACTTATGTGGACTCTCTTCATGAATCATCACTCCTTTGCTAATACCCTTAAACATGTTATTTGAAATAAGTCTATTCTCCTCATTCAGTACCTCTTTATCTTCACCTGTTTTGGTACTTTTTGAAGCCTTACTTTTCACCATTATTGATTCATCAAAAGTCATATATCAAGAAGCTAATATATTCTTCATATCTGGGTTCCAAACTCTGTAACATTCGATACCATTTATGTATCTTAACATGCCACACTTTTTTCATTTGGTAGCAAAATTGTTACCTTCCTCGTGCACATACACTGAGCTTAATAATACTCGAAGATGTCATAATTTCACTTGCTTCACTATCCAAACATCTCCTAAATTTTTTCCACTGATAGTCGATAGAATTTTGTTCATTAAATTGCTCTAATCGATTTAGATTCAGTCCAAAATCTTTTTGACAAACTAGATGTAAATCTCAAACATCTCATCCTTTTCTAGAAGTGTTGTATTCATTTTATTCGTTACTCCATTCGACTACGGATTGTCCGGTTTAGTAAAGCACCTTTTTGCTCACTGCTTCTTACAGAATTCATTAAGCTGAGCAGATGTGAACTCACTATTATCGTTGGATTTAAGCACCTTCAGTTTTGACTCTTCACAAGTGTTTCCACTTCTTGAACTTCTCAGGTGCATTTGATTACTCTTTCATCACGTACATCCAAAGTTTTTCTGAAAAAGTTATCAATGAACGATATAAAATAATGAAATCCAATTAGAGAGTGAATTGGTGCATCATTCAAAATGGAACAATATAAAATAATGAACTCCAATTAGAGAGTGAATTGGTCCATTAATCAAAATGTCGATATGATCATACTCAATAAACATGCTTTCCTTTACAGAAACTAACTTTAATCTATTTTCTTTAAACACAATCATCACAAAACTTCATATCCTTGAAATTCATTCATTTGATCAAACTACGCTTCATCAAAGCTTCTAAGTTTTTATG
This sequence comes from Scilla litardierei, assembly GCA_030789695.1. NCBI lineage: Eukaryota > Viridiplantae > Streptophyta > Magnoliopsida > Asparagales > Asparagaceae > Scilla > Scilla litardierei. Next base: position 117,065,987 of record CM061130.1, read on the forward strand.
ATATTTCCAAGTTTGAGATGTTACACTATGGTCGAATCAATATCCTGTGAACGCTCCTATCTAATGCTAGAATCTCTAATGATTTCAGCTTTGGAACATGCCACACCTTTATGAATGCGCACACTACGCCATTAAACATCCTCATTTTCATCGAATCAACTCCAACAGTAATACATGCATCATTATTGCCCATCATCCCTCCTGTGGTAGATAGAGAAACACTCATGTTAAATGAAATGACACCCTGGAATCCATGATATATGTTTGATTTCTAACTTTTGACGAACACATTGTCAGCACATCATTCCTTACTGCTAACCTTGTCCATCTTCATAATTGCAATCGATAAATAACCTATCACTTCATCTATATCTGTTCTTTCTTTCTGGGTAGTCTGTATTCTGGTATTTGATTTTCTTGCAAATAAAGCACTGTGTGCCTCTAATCCTCGACCTTGATCTTCTCCCATTTTGCCTCTTCCGTTGCTTTGTTTCGAAGCAAAAGTCGTGGCTATTTCAATCTCTTCCACTCAAACTAACTTTTGTCATCTGATCTCGTAACTTCTTGTTACACGGGCACTGCCTTCATATCCTTTAGACTCAGTTTATGCTGACTATAAATCATGGTATTGACAAACATCATATATATTCGGTAATGATAAGAGCAGAATTATTACCTCACACTGTGCCATTACAGTCAATCAAATGATCATCATTTCTATTGAATGTATCTAGCTGATCTGTTTATGAGATACCATCTCACATCTTAAAAGTGAAGAAAGCTTTCGATAAGATCAGTCTATTTGTAAGTTTTCAGGTAGAGCTTCTCTCATAATTGTTTTTTAATCTTCTCAAACATCTGATAGCTTATATAGTTCGATAGGTTCAACTGAATAGCCATCATAGTTGAATTTTCCATCTCCATCTTCTCTCATCGAGATAGCTGTCGGCAACACAGCCATCATACACCACTATGTGCATATAATCTTTTCTTAAGATTGTCTTCATCGTGTAGTACCATATCGTAAAATTTCTCTTAGTATCAAACTTCTCTATCTTGTATTGTACATCACCAACTGTCGCATACGAACCAACTGTCACATACGAACCACATGTATATAAGCTCAAACCTTTTTTTCCAGTTGCACCAGTCTTTAAAGAACTCACCGACATTACTTTGATTCTGATTCAGACACATTGCTCTAATACCACTTACAGGGGTTGGGTGAATCTTGTCAATGAGATTATCACCTTGTAAAACTTCAAGAATCATAATAGCAATTTCTACACAAACCCCGCAACCACATGCAATTTAAGAAATATACGCAAACCAAAAGAGAATCATGCATATGCTATCAAGATTTAGACTCGTTTCATTCAATTTTGGTTGATGTTCAGTTGAAGAGATCAATAATATTTTAATCACTTTAGATTACAATGTATAACTCTTGGTTTTAAGGAAAAACAAAGACCGTTCAGAACTTTAAAGGATAAACCTTTGGAGAATAAACCTTTGGAGAAAAATCTAACTTAAAGCTCTTATACAACTCTCAAATCTCTCTATTTTATCCTCTATATATGTTACATAAACACCAAAATAGGATTTAGGGATTGGCTCTCAAACATGTAAAAACCTTCACTCTTAAACAGCTTTCAAAATAGACCCAAAACCTGCTGCATGGTGTTCGGATCCGTCTCGGAACCAGATTCCAAATCCACTTCTTGCTCCGCATTCTCCTGCAACCGATTCACTTGCTCCATTTGATTAGGGCATGGTTGTCTTGTTGCGTCACATTTTGTGACTATTGCGCTCCAATCGCGTGCTTGCGTTCGATTCTACATGAGTTGTGTGTCCTTGCAGTGTGTACGTGTCACACGATGCACATGTGTTATGCTGCGCGTTCGCGGGCTGCTCCCACGAGCCATGCATGGGCCACATTGTTTGGGTTGCGAAAAATATGAGAAATCAGCGAAAAATTCATTGATGCTAGTTGTTGTTTTGGGTTTCTAAAAACCAATGTTTTGAACTTTAAGAATCTTCAAAAAAATCCCTTAAAAATCTATAATATTATTTGTATTGATCTTAAGTTATCTAGATGTTTTGTATCACATAATTCAACATTTGATACATATTGGACTACCATATCAGAAATATAAAATATCTAACAAATATCAGAATAATACGTTGTATATCAACCGATTTTCATTTAAAATGATTTATCATTAGTCAAAAGTTATGTTATAGATGGGTTCTTCCAGTAGGATCTAGTTTAAAATTTGATACGCTTAATTAAGGATAAAATTAATTAATTATTCTTTTTAGCAAAAAAAACATCCAAATCACTAATGCTCACAATGTTCTTCTCGTTCATGCTCACCAACCATATCAGTTATCTTTGGAGCTTGTACAACCTGTTGTATCTAAATTTACCGATTTCAAGGACACGTCTACTCTTGTCGATCCTTTAGGAGGCTCACTTGACTCTTCGTCTCACACAGAGATTCTGTCAATCTTTCTTGGCTTTTGCCAACTCCCACCGACCTTTGTAATTGTGATTTCAGACTCTAAACTTATCTCCTTGTGCATTATTTATTTTATGATAAATCTCTCAATATTATTTGGGATATATTTAATTATTTACACAATTACTTAATTATTGCATACGATAAATTTATCTTACGATATGTGGTTCGATACGATACATGATGCGATAATAATAGAAAAATGATGTACGTCATCTATATTACAATTGAGAGCTGTTTTTGAACTTATCTTATGTGGCAATGTCACATCAAATTTTGGAGGGAAAATTTTTGGGTTGGGAGAAAATTTGTTGGGAGAACAAATTGCTTTTTTGAAATTGAATGCATCAGCCTTTAATACCCACACATTCATCAAAGAGCCAGACTGTGCTTTAATACCCACACATTTCTCAAAGAGGCGGAATATGCAAAGGCACATTGCAGGTCCCATTGTTTTATGCGGGCTGAGATTGAAAGCCAGCTGGAAAACCAAGAGACATTTGTCAAGTTGTAACATGCATACACCTATTTGATGCACTTTCCACCCTTTATAAAACCCCTCCATCGTCACTGTGCTCACATCACACTGAACCTCCATTGTCCCTTGATCATTCATGGCTAAAGCCAAGGCTATTTTCGTAATATCTGTGGAGTAATGGTGCACACGATGGAGCCCGCAGCCACCTAAACGTTGCATCGTAACAACACAACATGCTCCTAAAATAATTGTTTAAAAGAATTGTTTCACCATAAATACGCACACATTTACATGTATGTGTATCCACATGCAATATATATTTTTGAACCAACAGAAGGCGTCTGCGCCGAAGGCGTATTTTTGCCAGTGCCAAAGGCGCCGGCGTCGAATTTGTTGTTCCGCGCCGAAGGCGCCTACGCCGAATTTGTTGTTCTGCGTCGAAGGCGCCCGTATCGCTAATTTTTTTTTACGCTACTTTGTTTTTTTTTTAAATTTTGGCCGTGAAAATATTTTTTTGGGGACCACAGATTTCGCGGGGGAAAAATCTTAAATGAACCGTGTCCGCGGGCACGGGTTATGACTAGTATATCAATATATGATAACTTCGGATGTGCAGGAGAGGTTTAACTATCATAGACTCCTGGAAGGGCTTGAGTAAGAAGTGTCCAAATTGGTATATCATGTGGGACAATCATGCATATCCAAGAAGGATCATGTGAAATTCCGAATAGATTAAATAGAGTGCTTTTTGTGCAAAACTCCCTACTTATCTTAGTTGCATTGGCCAGAATAGGGAGAAGGCTTATGGATGGCGCAGCCATGAAAAGTAGAGGAGATATTTTGTCCTGATTTTGGGACAGTTTCCCTTTTTGGAATGACTCCGAAGTAAGACCCAAGTCTTGCCCTTGAACATAATGTCATTCTGTTTGTTTATTACACAAATACTAAAGAAATTTGATTCAGTAAATGCTATCCTGCTGGAATTTTAATGAATTCATGGGTGAATAATTAATAAACTGCTTGCTAATTATGGGGTCACACCATCTTTTCTGATAAGTTCTGATTTTCATATAAATCAAAATTTTTTTTTAAAAAAATCCAGTGAACTTGATACAATGGGAATCCTGAACAAAAAAAGAACTGCTAAATAGATTTTTGACATTTTGGAATTTGCAGATCTGAATTTTATGTTTAGATTTTAGTTAAGGTGGAACAACGAATTACTTCTCCTTTCAGGTGTAGAAAGCCTTGTGCCTTTAACGTTTAAATCTACATTGAAAATTTATAGAATTTCCGAAAAATCTCTAAAAAATATAGTCTAGTCTAACATAGTTTAAGTGGAGTAGAAGGTGTATATTTGATTTTGGGTCTGTATTATGAGCGTTGTCCTATATATTATGAGCTGATAAGATTTTCCAGTTCTTTGAGATGGAGGGCGCATATGTATTCTCTGGATGCCATCACGGGAAATTTGGTATTGGGTGGTGATGTCTGTTTTGTTAATTCATAATGCTATATTAGTTCTTTTCTCTCGCATATAACTCTGTAACAGTCATCTTGGACTTGAAGTCTGGACTGACCCAACTTTCGCAGATGCCTGTAATGTATTCAGAGTTACATAGGAAGGCAGCTCCTCAAGTGGTTGCAGATAGAGGAACCTCAGCATCAAGTGTGAAGGTACATTTTCAATGATGTGCTTTTCAAAGGCAGACTGCTCAGAATTTTATACATAAATTATTTGATAACCGTTTTATTATGCATCTTTTATTTCATGACTTGAACTGTTACTCTGATTGGATTGCTAACTTAATTATCTTGTTTAGGGTGTTTAGGGAGTCACAAAAGCATTTTTGACTGACATGATTAGCTACTAATTAATCATCCGGAGGATGAGATAATATGAATAGGCTAGCTTATATCATAGTCTGCTGCAATGTTACATTCATTCATTCTCATTTTTGGCGGGAGTCACTTTGACATTTTTCTGAAAATGTGTTCTAGTTTTAGGCTTGTGGGTTCCCTATTATTTACGGATAGTAATGCTTCTTAATTTCAGGTTTCCAAAAATATGAAGAAGAGTGTTGATAAATACGATATACTTGGTTGGGTGATTCTTGCTGTAGGCATTGTTGCATGGGTTGGTATGGCCAAATCTCACGTTCCTTCCCCACGTTCTAGGTGAGAAACCAATTGTTCTTTTTGTTCTTGCTCTGAGGTTTAGTATCATTTAAGCTTAAACTAGGAGGTCGAATAGAATCATATCAGTTCATGAGAGCATTTATGAAAGACTAGTATGTACTTGTCATTATGCTCAGTAAGATTCTGTAATTGTATCCTTTGTTTTTAACTGCACATTGGTTATGCCTGGAAGATAGAATTTTTTCTTGATATTACTTATTCATTTATTCCATTGTACGTCTTCGTCTAATGTGAATAAGGTTGTGCGACCTATGTCTAAGGTTATATATGGGAATCATATCTTCCTTGTTTGTATGTTTTGATATCTTTTATATTGATCTTGTTACAATGAATGTGTTTGTTATTATATATTTTTTGTTATTATATTTTCTCTGTAGCTTTTGATTTGGGTGAATTGCATATTGGCATGTTTAGTATCTTATATATGCTGGAGACATTTCCACATGCAGTTCATCTTTTCACCTACCTCGAACTTCATCAAAATGGTAAAGAATATAAAAGACGAAGAGAAACTTCACCGACTCAAGAAAAGAGTGGGATCAGTTGCAGAGTGATAAATCAATTAATGGCATATATTAAAGTTGGCTTCCACATTTAGTTCATCTTTTCGCCTAGATCAAAGTTGGCTTCATCAAAATTGTAAAGAAGTTAAGAGGAGGGAAAGTTCACTGCCTCAGTAAAAGAATGGGAGCAGTTGTAGAGTTATAAAGTAGTTATAGTGGCATGAATTAAAAGTATAGTTTTTAACAGAAAGATCACAGTCAATAATTTGAACTTCCTTCCTTGGATAAATTATTAATTCAGGTTTCGACTAATTTCTTAAAGTAATACTGCATGTTAGGGTTGTGTCACACCTCGGGATGCAAATAGGCCCGGACACCAGCCCTAAGATATTTCGGGCCTAAAATCAGGGCCCGGGCCCGGGCTTTTTAAATGGAAGCACTACCCCTATCCTATGGGCTTTTGGGCCGGCCCTTTGGCTTTTGGGCCAGCCCTTTGGCTTTCTGGTTGGCCCTTTACTTGTTTCAATTGCAATTCTAATATATAAGTATTAACGATAGCATATCAAACAAATAAAATTAAGACCAATAATTATATGTAGCCGGTATGGAGATAATATTCATCAATTTCATAAGTTTCTTCTTAGTTAGTTGTTCATGATTTCGTGCTTTCATCAATTTCCATCAATTTCATAATAAAGAGATGATGTAATTTCTAGATTTCATGTTTTTGTTTTTTTGGAAGGAAGAAACTAGAAAGGGAGAAAGATTGAGATAAGATTTTTTTAGAAATGGATGGTTGGGTTTTGATTAGAGAAATATAGAGAGAATGAATGGGTTAAATTTATATTGGACAATTTTTTGATTTCATGTGTTTGAGTCAAATATTTTAATATGCTTTGGAATTATATTTTATTTAAAAATTATAGGGATGTGGCCGGGGCCGGGGCCGGGGCTGGGGTTGGGCCCTAATGTCGGCCCGGCCCCGCCCCCCCAAAAGTCAGGCCTTAATGAAAGCCCTAACCATAATCTTCTTTTTGCAAGGGCCTGGGTCAGGGTCGGTCTTTTTCAGTGCTGGGTCAGGGGGCCCTCGGGCCAGTAGCCCATTTTCATCCATAGTCACCCCCTGCCTCACAAAAGGCCAAAGAAAACAGGGGTGACAAGCCCCAGTATATCTAAGTCTTCTAAGAATTCCATCTTTTTAGTCTTAATGCGAACACGTCAGAATAAAATCTAAGATTCAGATGTTTCTAACTAGTAACGAGCAACAGAAAACAATGGCATATACAGATCTGTGGTCAACGGATATATCAAATGACTTAAAAGACAATGGATATGAAACCAGGTAGCTGTTATGATGGAATGTAACCAAATATTAAAAACAAACTTGTTACCTGGTTACTGGTATTCTGCGTCCTGCTCCACATGCGCTAGATTCGCGATGTCTAGACTATTTTCAAAACTACTTCCAGTACCAAACGGAAGCACAACAACAACAACAGTCAGAAGTCATAGATTCCTAAAACCAGAAAAGAAGACATGTGAGATATGCATATACATGTAAATTGAACACAATAGTAAGAATGATATCATGAGATCAGAATACAATAGTCAGAGTAAAATCATGTAAGAATGAATGATATTTCAATATATGACATGATAATAATGTGATATACTAACGGGGTCGCATGACTATACAAGTGGTGACTGTATTCTTAGTCTAGTGATGTGACTCATGTCTGAGGGTATATATGCAACTCCAATAGAAAACATGTGCCATGTAGTATAAGTCTGCTCCCGATGTGAGAAGCAGAACATGGATACAGTAGCAAACACCACTTCCATTACTGAAAATAGAAAATACAGATACATTAGTAAAAGTTAGGGCCAAAAGCCCTAATTTTCTCACCTCAATTTTTCCGCTCTTTCTCTCTTCGACCAACAGTTTTGCTCCTCTCCCTCGACCGACGACACATCTCTTCCTCTCTTCGACTGATGACGCACCGACGACACAGCTTTTCCTCTCTCTTCGACTGACGACACAGCTCTCCATCGCTCTTCGACGGTTTGATCGATTACACAACTCTCCCTCTCTCTTCGACTAACGACACATCTATCACTCCCTTCGACTGACGACACATCTCTCTCTTCGACCGATGACACAGCTCTCTCTCTCTTCGACATAAGTCCAAAGGTGAGGATTTATCGGCTTTAGTTTGCATTCTTCGCATAAGATTGACCGGCTCCTTTTTTCAATTTTTTTGATGATGTTTATTCGCTTCAATTTGCCGTCGCTGCTCTCTTTTATTTGCATCAGCCTTCAATTTGCAGTCGATGCACCAGTGAATCAGTCGACATATTTTTCTCTCTCTTTGACTGTTTGACGCTTTCATGCTCATTCGCTCTCAAATCTACATGTAATTTTAACTGCTAGAAAAATTGATACGTGATATAGGCTAGCAAACAATGTTATGTTTTAGTGAAATAAATTTCGTAGATAAATGCCTTGGGGATAATAGCTTGCTGATTTTTCCTAACTTTCAGAATTTCAGTTAATTTTATAGCTCTATTATGATATTATCTCACCGTCGTGGCTCATTTGTTACGATAACTAATCAAAAATTATCATCACATGATTCCCATTAATGTAATATGAATAAGAGTTTTGTATAATAGTTGTTAAAGTGTAATTAATTTTTGCTTAATAGCTAACAACGTAGTTATGTTATTAAAATGATAGCATGCTTAATTAATGTGGTATGAAATCATATTTTGTAGGTATTGTACTTGCTTGGTACATGACTACTTAAATTCTTTTTTCACCAGGTGAATATGTGAATAGCTGATATTCATATTTAATGAGCTAAGTATACCAAAAACATATTTTTATTTGAGTTTGTATAGTTTATATCTTCTAAGATACATCTATGCTTGCATAAGCCATCATTTATTAGCCTCCGATATGACACTCTTATATTTAGTCAATATCCCTGATATATCCCAGATATTCGCAATCTGATATCAAAATTTCCAAGCCGATACATGACCGATATCTGATAGAGCACTGGAACGATGAACCTTGAAGAACAAGAGAGATAGATCACCGTAATTTCACACCGAGAGGGCTTAGGGCTTTCGTGAGAAAGGGAAAGAGGGAGTAAATAGAGAAAGAGAGGGGGGGAGAGTAGCCGTTGCGAGAGTTGTGAGGGAGGAGACGGTGTCGTGGGCCACGCCCCCGCCAACGTCACCTCACGTGTGATGGCATGGTAAAAGGAGAAAGAAAAAAAGAATGAAGAAAGAAAAATAAATGGGAGAGCTGATGTTATATAATTAAGTTATTTAGTTTAAGTTAAATGTGTTGTCGATTTAGTTAAACGGGTTAACCGATTTGAGTGCAAATGAGCTCATAAAAATTTGAAAAAAAATACATAATAATCACTAAAAATAATAAATCATTTGCATAAAAATTTGAAAAAAATACATAATAATCACTAAAAATAATAAAAAATATATTTTCATTTAAAAAATATTTTTATTGCATAAAGCCACACAAAGATGGGTTAAGGGTATTACATTGTGTGATTAGAATAATCAGATATCGGAAACTTATTATATAGATGTGAGGGACATATATGAAAGTTGGGCCTCTACTTACTGACTTAAAGTTTTTGTATCATGGTTGGTTTGATGCAATGTTTTGTCGTTATTGTTAGTTTCCATGAGGAGTTTGTTTCGTTGTAACAAATTGACATCACATCATGGTTATTACCTGAGGAGGAATGTGAAAGCAACATGAGGCCCTGTTGGGGTTGGATTTCTCTCAGGTGATAGAGGCTCGGATGCATCTGCCTATGCCGTTTGAGTTATCTGCACAATCCCCATCTATTTTAGATGTTGGACCGTGTTACCGTCTTATGTTGCACCCATGAATGAGGGATTGTTGGCCCACGTAAACTCGGTGAACGCCTACATTTGATATGGCCATGTGTGATTAGAATAATCCCATATCCACAACTTATGTAAAAAGTGAAGGACATGACTAATCTTGGGTATTTACATATTACCTTAAGCTTTTGGGTTAAAATTTTAGGTACAATGCTTGGTGACTAAAATGTGCTGACTGAACAATGATGTTGGCATGTTTACATTCATGCGATACTGCTAATCAATATTACAAACATCAAGATTTAGTTTTGTGGACTAATACAAACATCAAAATTATGGGAACTGAGCTAAGGCAGCCAGATGTATGTTTTAAGTGGAAGTTGGGTTATGCAAACTTCATTTTGCAAGAACATCCACTAAAAAACCTTTGGTTATCCTACCTTTGTTCACAAACAAGGTTGACTTGGGAAGATGGATAAAGAGATGGGTTGTGTTTGTTTTTCCTCAAAAGTGATGAAACAGATGTTCGAATGGATTTTTTTCTTGCCTCTAATCGTACCTTCATCTGGGCCCAAACAAATAGAAGTATGGACCTCTCTTTAGTCTTGGAGGTTGGTATTTTGAAGTTAAGCTAATCTGTCTTCAAATTTTGGAGGTAAGATACATTGCATTCATTCCCAAACTCGGCCAAACATGGGTGTTTGTTATGGAAAAGGTGGACAGATTTTACCAAAAAGATGATGGTTGCAGTTGGCGAGTGTGGGGGCAAATGGGCTTAAGAGCGATTATGAAAACTCATGAGACTATGTATTTGCAAATACATACATGCGATCAAATGGCATAATAAAAAACTCTTGAAAGGGCGAGGGAAGGGGGAATGTAGTTGATTCGACTTTGTGGTGATGCAGTAAAGCTGCGTGGACCTAAAAGTGTTGTAAAATTATTTTTGGTTTTGTAATGGTTGTGCGTGGGATTATTGCTTAAAATTATCCCTTGAGTCGCTTTGATTTTCAAAATAATCCGTTCTGATTTGGTGATAATTTGATGTGAAACAAGGCCTGAGCACGTTGACATTATTTTGAAAATTGGAACGAATCCTACTACTTGAAGGACTTGTTATCGTAGAAGGAGAAAGAATTAGAATTTTTTATGATTTTCTTTTTAATTTTGAGTTTATTTAGGAGTTTGCTTTATATTTAGTATAGACTTTGAGTCAAATTACGATTTTAAAATCTTTTTACTTAGATTTTTAATTGGCGTCTTTTTGTAGCCTTAATTATAAAAGGCAAAATTTAGAATACTAGTAAGAATAGTGTAACGCTCCGATCCCCAGGATACCTGGGCAGTACGAATATGTTTCAAGTATTCTCAGAGCAGCGAGTGTGAAGAAGAAAGAGAAGGAAAAGAGAAGCAATGCACAACAGAAACCAGCAGGCCACTGCACACGTGCTGAGAAGTACACGTAATGCTCCAATAATAGGCAACGAACAGAAAACACAGATACACAACACATTCTTATATACATTAAAACATGGATACATCTTTCACTTACATCATAACTGTACATGAGTAACTGTACAAGAGGGTGCACAAGGAAAACAAAAAAGAAATCTCAGAAAACCCACAAAAGACAAAAAGATCCACACACTGTACCATGCTTTTCCTAAACTACCTCTGTAAGTCCAACTGTACAAGGTCACCCGAGGTGGGCTCCATCTCTGCCTCTGAACTGGGAGTAAACTCCCGAGTCTGGTCTGCTCTGGCTGTACTGCTCCTGAACCTGAAAATGTAAACGGGACACGTCAACGCGTGATCCAGTAGGAAAGTCTTAATAGGCTAGATATGGTCCAGTCTCAGAACTGCCCTAGCTACTTAGGTCTGTCTACTAGGGTAAACAACATGTCGGTGCAAAAGTAAAGTACAACAGCGCAAGTATGAAATGAGCATATAAAGGAATTTCTATACTACAACTTGAACTCAACATAAATTAAAAGTAAGGCGGCAGATGGTAAACTGCATGCGTAAAAGTAAATACGAGCAGAAACATAGGTAAACAATCACAACTTGTTAACAGAGAAACACATTTTCCACATTCACTTCATTTACATGGTCTCATGGATTCTAGAGGTGGCTCAATGGATTCAGGAGGTGGCCCCCGGTATTTTCGTGGTACGCTGGTCCATGTGACACTTTGGTCTATGTGATGTAAATTTTAATTGGATTTCCATTATTTTCACCACCACACATGATGCTCACATAAACATGGTATTAAAACACAACCCATGGAAGAATATACACAAAACTGAACATGTATGACAACACATCTCAATGCATGGGTAGGCAAACATAGTATTAACCATCTCATTCAAGTCACTAACTCATTCAAGCACGGACATATCCAACATATCATAGTATGAAATCTAACATAGTCTTTAGCATGGACATTCTCATACGGTATGACCAAAGCACACGACATTAACATATTATGAAACATAATCAACGTAAGCACAACCTAGTTGAAGCATAAGATGGCATGTAGCATTGGCCTAACAGGATGCATGATTTAGGATTTAACATAAAATAAACATAAGGAGATGACATGATAACAACACAATTGGAAGGAGTAATCACTTAAACCCCCCCACACGGTCGTTTGGTGCAACCCACACGACCATGTGGAGCATATCTTGCGGAAATTAGAAAAACAGCAAGGCCACACGGTCGTTTCAATATGTGGAAACGAGAATACGCACCTAATCGACGACCTTGTCTACGTCGACACGACTGTGTGAAACAGAGGAAACTATGCATTTGCTACTCGGTTACGACATGACCGTGTCCGATACAACCGTATTTGGACAAAAATCTTACGTGGTCAGCGACACGTTTTTGACTCGACCTTGTCAGCTGCTGTTAGGGGTTGACACGACCATGTCGTGTTGAATGCTGTCGATTTCTACAGAACTTACGCTACTTACAACACAATTTTGAAACCAGATCCTAGCTAATCTAGTTAGAATTCTGATGGGCCTTCCGGCCCATCTAATGACCTGCGGGTTTACACCCGCAGGAAGGGGGTGCGGGCCCAGGCCCTAGCCGCACCCCCTTAGCCCTAGCCGCCCCCTATTGATGGCCGGCCTCCTCTTAGCCGCATACCATCCCATTGCCCTAGTTTTGATTATAAATAGGGGGGTGTAGCCGCTTGTTTTACATATGCTATTTGATGATTGATATTGTGTTATTCCATAGGTAGACGAGTGCGGATGTCCTCTAGGCGTCTTGGGAGGAGAGCACATCTCTTTTGTACTCAATTATCTTTCTATTTGCTATTTGTTTTTCTAATAAAAATTCCATCTTTGTTAGTTCCTAACAATTTGGTATCAGAGCACGTGACGATTCATGGCGGCTTCAACAAGATCACAAGACAAATTTGAGGCGTTGGAGGCGAAATTCACGGGCGAAATTGAGGCAATCAAAAAGTCGTTGGCGGGGAACGACGAATCCATGGCGAAATTGACTACTTCCCTCTCCCAATTGGCGTCAAATCAAGCAAAACACGACGCTCAATTCGCACAATTAATGGGAGCTCTAAATCAATTGGCAACAAACCCCAAAGGTGAAGGGAGCCCTAATTCGACATCAAAGGCGTCACCTTTGAAGAAAGAGAAGGAAAAAGAGGGAACTTTTGCGCAAAATCAACTCTACTACGTGGAGGAATTGGATGATGAAGACGACGGCGAGCCATGGAGGGTGGACTACCGCGAGGAGGTACGGCGGAAGGCGTTGGAGAGCCAAAGGAGGGGCGGCGGCCCTAGCCGCCCCAACGAGGGGGGCCACGCCCATGAGGGGGCCGGCCAAACCCCCACAACAATCTAGGGGGTCGGCCGTCGCGGGATACAGGCGGGGGGCCTCCCCCCGCCTTCACCGGACCCTGGCAGGGGCGGCCCAGCCCTGCCGGGGCTCGGCAGGGTCCGACGACCCTGCCGGACCTCCGGTAGGGCCCGCCGGCCCTGCCAGAGGCCCGGCAGGGCCTGCCGCCCCTCCGGGGTCCACTGGCATCCTCCCGAAGGGCAGAGGACGCGCGGACAGCCACCGGATGACTTCTTTGAGCCCCCCGGACAGCGGACAGCGAACGAGGAGGTCTACGGGCAGTTTTCGGGAGATTTTTGTGACCCTCTGGAGCGTCGACCAGCAGTTGATGATCCCTTCTATGGCGACGGACGCCGGAGAGATTATTATTCCGATGGCAGGGGTGGCTACGAGGCGGAGTTCGGAGATGACGTCGGATGGGACGATTTTGAGGGCTGGCGGGGAGATTACCGTGGAGACTACGGGGCCCGCGGGGGAGGGCCACCCAGGCGATACGAGACCATGTACGAGAGGCGTCAGCATTACCGGCCGCATCACAGAGAGGAGGAGAGGCCCGAGCAGGGGCGATTTGGAGGAGATTGCCGCGTCTGGAAGCTGAAGATGCCGCTATTTTCTGGGGAAGATTCACACGCCTGGTTGTTTACAGCAGAGAGATACTTCACGGCACATCACATGATCGAGGCCCAGAAGCTGGAGGCGGCGGCCATCTGCATGGAGGGGCGTGCCTTGGGATGGTACCAGTGGAAGGAGATGCGGCAGCAGATCAGGAGCTGGGAGGAGCTAAAGGCCATGGTGCTGGAGAAGTTCAGAGACCCTCGCCTGGGGAACCTACACGAGCAGCTGTACGCCCTCAGGCAGGAGGGACAGGTACGGGATTACATTGAGAGATTTGAGACGCTGGCTGGGCGAGTACATGGCGTATGACGAGTCAATGGAGGGCACTTTTCTGAAGGGGTTGCGCCCCAGTCTACAAGCAGCGGTGAGACTCTACAAGCCCAGTGGGCTTTCAGAGGTCATAGAGATGGCACGGATGGTGGAGGATGCGCAGACCGAGGATAGGCGGGTCCGGAGCAGCTACAGCAGTCAGGCATCGAGAGGCGCCCCATCTAGGGCTGGAGGAGCAGGTACCCCCGCGGGGGTGGTCCAGACGAGCCGGGAGAAGACTGGGGAGAAGAGTAGTGCACCGGTAGCTGGGGGGCAGTTCAGACGCATGACGGATGCGAAGATGAGGGAAAAGAGGCAGACGGGCTTATGTTTCCGGTGCGATGAGCGGTTTTCACCAGGCCATCGGTGCGCAGGGCGCAAGCTCCAGGTGATCCTGTTGGAGGATGACGACGGCGAGTCTGATGTCGAGGAAGAGGCCGCTGAGGCAAAGTAGGAGCTGGAGGGCCAGCAGTTGGATGTGGCAGAGGTGTCCCTCAACTCTGTGGTAGGGTTCACACCGAACCATACCATGAAGCTGAGGGGAGAGATTGGTGATCAGGAGGTGACTGTGCTTATTGATAGTGGGGCTATCCACAATTTCATTTCCAGGAGGGTGGTGGCACAGTAGGAGCTTCAGCTGACAGATTGCGGCAGCTTTAGTGTGATGATGGGGACAAGAAAGAAGGAGAGCAGCCGAGGAGTTTGCAGGGGACTGGTGCGGACCATGCATGGGATACAGATTATTGCAGATTTTTTACCGCTGGACCTGGGGAGCACCGACGTCATTCTCGGCATGACCTGTCTACAGACTTTGGGGGAGATGACCATAAATTGGAAGCTACCGCGGATGGAGTTTCAGGAGGCGGGGCGAGCAGTGATACTCCAGGGGGACCCCATCCTCTGCAGGGTCTTGGTCTCTCTAAAGACCATGGTTAGGACCATCCAGACGGAGGGCGGAGGATATTTAGTAGAGCTGTACTCCTTGACAGGTGAGGGAGGCGCCGAGGTCAGTACGGAGCAGCCCATTCCAGGGGAGGTTCAGCAGCTGATGGAGCAGTTCGAGGAGATCTTCCAGGAGCCTCGAGGTCTTCCTCCACCGCGGGACCACGAGCACGCCATCGTTCTACGGGAGGGGGTTTCTCCCATTAGCGTGCGGCCATACCGATATCCCCAGCATCAGAAGGACGAGATTAAGAGGATGGTTTCAGAAATGGTGCAGGCAAGGTGATCCAGCCGAGTGTGAGCCAGTTCTCTAGCCCAGTATTATTAGTGAAGAAGAATGATGGTAGTTGGCGGTTCTGCGTAAACTACCGGGCACTGAATAAGGAGACGGTCCTTGACAAATTCCATATACCTATGATTGATGAGCTCCTGGACGAGCTACACGGAGCAGCCTGGTTCAGCAAGTTAGATCTTAAGTCAGGCTACCACCAGATCCGGATGCGGCTGGAGGATGTGCCCAAGACGGCGTTCAGGACGCATGAGGGCCACTATGAGTTTCTGGTCCCTTCGGGTTGACCAACGCCCCTGCCACCTTTCAAGCCCTAATGAATAAGGTATCCCGTCCCTATCTCAGACGATTTGTACTGGTTTTCTTCGATGATATTTTGGTGTACAGTTGTACTCTGGAGGAGCATTTGGACCACCTACAGGTGGTCTTTCAGGAGCGCTGCAGTACCAGCTGTTATATGTGAACAAAAAGAAGTGCCTTTTCGGGCAGCCACAGGTGGAATATCTAGGGCACGTGGTATCTGCTGGAGGGGTGGCTGCAGATAGAGCAAAGATAGCGGCCATGCTGGACTGGCCACGCCCCACTATGCTCAGAGGACTACGGGGTTTTTTGGGGGCTTACAGGTTACTACCACAGATTTGTGGAGGGATATGGGACGATTGCCTGGCCATTGACGGAGTTATTAAAGAAGGATCAGTTTCACTGGGGAGAGGAGGCGACGACAGCCTTTGAGGCTCTGAAAAGGGCAATGACCACTGTGCCAGTACTAGCGTTGCTCGACTTTACCAGACCCTTCGTAGTAGAGGCGGACGCATCAGGACATGGGCTGGGAGCAGTACTGATGCAGGAGCAGCGACCTATAGCTTACTACAGCCAGGTGTTGACCGCGAGGGCCCGATTGTGATCGGTCTATGAGAGGGAGCTGATGGCGATAGTGTTGTCCATTCAGAAGTGGAGACCATATTTATTGGGACGGAGCTTCATAGTTCGCACAGATCAGCGGAGCCTGAAGTACCTTCTAGAGCAGCGGATGGTAGCGGAGGAACATCAGAAGTGGCTGCAAAAGCTGATGGGGGTACATGTTCGAGAGCGAGTACCGTCCGGGATTGGAAAATAAGGCAGTTGATGCGTTATCCCGGCGGGAGGAGGAGGAGGAGGAGGCGGAGTTAGCGGCACTCACAGTGTCTATCCTTGAGGATTGGGGCCCACTGCAGCAGGAGGTAGAGCAGGACCCGGAGTTGGCAGCTATACGAGAGGCCCTTTTACCGGGGTCGACTGAGTACCTGGGATATTCTTTGCAAGGTGGGCAGTTACTTTACTGGGGGAGGCTCGTGATACCGAGGACTTCTACATTTTTACCGGCCATATTCAGTGAGTTCCACGGCAGTGCTATTGGAGGACATTCTGGGGTCCTCAAGACCTACCAGCGGCTATCAAGGGAGGTCTACATGAAGGGGTAGAAGAAGGACGTGTCCAGGATGGTGGCAGAGTGTGACATGTGCCAGCGTCACAAGTATCAGGCTATGTCTCCAGGGGACTACTACAGCCGCTATCCTTACCAGACAGAGTTTGGGAGGACCTCTCTATGGACTTCATTGATGGATTGCCAAAGTCGGATGGATTCAGCGTCATTTTTGTTGTGGTTGACCGCCTCAGCAAATATGCACATTTTATTCCGCTTAAGCATCCTTACAGCGCCGTTTCAGTGGCAGAGGTTTTTGTGAGGGAGATTATTCGTTTGCATGGCCCGTCGAAGTCCATAGTCTCGGATAGAGACAAGGTATTCCAGAGTAAATTTTGGCAGGAGCTCTTCCGACTACAGGGGACCGCTTTGAAGCGGAGCACAGCTTATCATCCCCAGACTGACGGTCAGACGGAGGTAGTTAATCGGAGTATGGAGACTTATCTGCGATGCTTTATCTCAGAGAATCCTAAGGAGTGGGCACGTTGGCTATCGTGGGCGGAATACTGGTACAACACTTCATATCACACAACGACGCAGACTACTCCTTTCAGGATTTTGTACGGCAGAGACCCTCCGCACTTACTTCATTATGGTCATGAGACGACTCCGGTTTCTGATGTGGAGCAGTACTTGGCTGAGCGGGACCGGATTTTAGAGGAGCTGAAGCTCCACTTGGCAAGGGCTCAGCAGGTGATGAAGGCACGGGCAGACCTACACCGTCGAGACGTACACTTTGAGGTTGGAGATATGGTATATCTGAAGCTGCGGTCCTATAGGCAGAGGTCGGTGGCTCATAGGAGGAATGAAAAGCTGGATCCGCGGAATTTTGGACCTTTTGAGGTCGAGGTGAGGATAGGACCAGTGGCCTACAGATTGCGCTTACCCCCAGGATCTACCATTCACCCTGTTTTCCATGTGTCACAGTTGCGCCATGCCATTGGCGACCATACCCCTTCCCCTACATTACCCGAGACCCTTACTGCAGATATGGAGGTGAGGATGGAGCCCAAGTTGCTGAAGGGAGTTCGTCAGAGCGACACAGGTGGTGGGCAGGTGCTGTTGCAGTGGAGAGGCTTACCAGAGCACGAAAGCACGTGGGAGGACATGGAGGACATGATGGCGCGCTTTCCAGACTTCCACCTTGAGGACAAGGTGGCTCTTTGGGGGGAGTATTGATGGGCCTTCCGGCCCATCTAATGACCTGCGGGTTTACACCCACAGGAAGGGGGTGCGGGCCCAGGCCCTAGCCGCCCCTTAGCCCTAGCCGTCCCCTATTGATGGCCGGCCTCCTCTTAGCCGCATACCATCCCCTTGCCCTAGTTTTGATTATAAATAGGGGGCGTAGCCGCTTGTTTTACCTGTGCTATTTTGATGATTGATATTGTGTTATTCCATAGGTAGACGAGTGCGAACGTCCTCTAGGCGTCTTGGGAGGAGAGCACACCTCTTTTGTGCTCAATTATATTTCTATTTGCTATTTGTTTTTCTAATAAAAATTCCATCTTTGTTAGTTCCTAACAAATTCTTACCTGTTTCAGTCCTCCTAGATGTCTTTGACCTTTCTTCTCCTTGAAGACCCCTCCATATTCTCAAACTTCTACCCAATGGTGAGGATATGAGGGTTTGTAATTTGGTGGAGGATCTGGTGGAGTAATGGAGGAGCAAGGGCTGTTGGGGGTTCGGCCAGAGAAGAGGATATTAGGGTTTGTAATTTGGTGGAGGATCGGGTGGAGTAATGGAGGAGCAAAGGCTGTTGGGGGTTCGGCCAGAGAAGAGTAAGGGAGGAGCAAGTGGTGGGGTTGTTTGGGTTCATGCATGAGGAAGAAGATGGGTTTGCTGGTTCTTGCGTGAGGGGTAAGAAGAGAGAGGCGTTTTGGGTTTCTTTTGCTAGGCTGTTTATTTCCTTCTATTTTCATTTTTCTTTTCTTTTTTCTTTTTTCTTTTTAAAGCAAAATTAGAAATACCTAATTAATACCATACATCCCAAATACAAAGTATTTCATCCAAATACTTTACCCATTACAATTCAAAGGATGTTTAAAAATTACTAAAAATAATTTTATCATTTTATAAATTAAAGAAAATTCTTAAAAATACACTACAATAATACTCGTATAAATACGATCAAGAATCTATATTACAATTGAGGGCAGATTTTGAATTTGTCCTATGTGGCAATGTCACATCAAGTTTTGGAGGGAAATTTTTGGGTTGAAGAGAAATTTGTTGGGAATACACAAAAACATTGAAATTAGGAATAGTCTTTTGATATTAGTTATAAAAAATGTTGTGTACACACACACAATCTCATCTTGGAAATGAACGCGAGCTGTAGGAGAATGAACGCGGGAGATGCTGCCAACTCATTGATCCGCGTTGTAAAACCCTGTAAAATTTCGATCACATCTGCTGATAATTATTGATGTTTGTTTAAAATTAGTGGGTCCAAGATTTTTAAATGAACAGGGTCCAAGGGCACGTGTTATATGTATATGAAGCCCGCGCCGAAGGCGCCCGCGAAATTTTTAACGCTGATTTGTTGTTCCGCGCCCCTAAGACACCCGCGCCGAAATTGTTGGTTTATGTCGAATTTGTTGTTTTGCTCCGAAGGCACCCACGTCGAATTTGGTGTTCTGTGTCGAAGGCGCATGCGCTGAATTTGTTGTTCCGCGCCGAAGGCGCCCGCGCTATTTTTTAACGCTGATTTGTTGTTCCGCGCCTAAGGCACCTGCGTCGAAATTGTTGTTTTACGTTGAATTTGTTGTTCTGCGTCGAAGGCACCCGCGTCGAATTTGGTGTTCTGTGTCGAAGGCGTATGCGCTGAATTTGTTGTTCCGCACCGAAGGCACCCACGCCTAAGGCGCCTGTGTCGCTAAATATTGTAAGCTAATTTTTTTTCTTTTAAATTTTGGCTTTGAAAAAAAAAATTCGGGTAACAAAGATTTCGCAAGGGAAAATCTTAAATTACTCGTGCCCGCGGGCATGTGTTATGACTAGTACATATATAATACCCGTACATGTGAATACATGGTATTTCAAATAATTTTCGAGTTGTCATCCTATAAAATCGCATTTACACCTTTCATTGTAAGAATATATTATTGAAGAAAGTTAAAATTTGAGTTTGGTAAACTTTTGTTGATTTGCGAGAAACCTGGTTTTGAATCTCTTTGCATCCGAGGTGTGAGAGGGGTAAGCGATTCACCTAGGTTCGAGGCCCAAAGGTAATTTAGTTATCTTTATTGTGCCATCTTTGACACTAGTTCAGCTTGTTCTTCTCCAAATCTCCAATTTTTCACCATATATTAAACACTAACACCTCTACATCCCCTTCAGTTTACTACCTGTCTAGGACTTCTCGTAAGTCCCTTGCATATATTTCCTTGGTGTAAGTTTTAGACTATTTTACAAGGTTGAGATTAGGTTTGAAGGATAATATCTGATCCCATGTGCGTGCAGTACGTAGAGGCTTTGTCAACACCTCAATTATCACCATAATTAGTGTCAAAATTTTCTGTTTCTACCACTAAGTCTTTCGGTTTCTGGCCTTTCAAAATTGGTGCAATTTCTAGAACAACATTGTAATTTCTTGCTTGGATGCATCAAAATCCGTATATGCTAATGATTTAGTTTTTTTTTTCGCTTTTTCTGATCTAGTTGTTAAACAATTTCAACATATCCAGTGTTCAAATCAACGGAGGTGATAATGGATGCAAAGTGTTTTTTGCTAGAAATGTGTTGGAAAATAATAATTTAATTGTAATAGTTAGTATGAAGGAAAAAAAATTTAAAATGCGTTGTTACATCAGATAATATTTTATTAGTGCTTTGAAATGTTAATTGTGGGGCATAAATTAGTTGGGGCCCTTTTTATGACGGATTGGACTGTTTTCTGGGAACAAATTCAATGACACTGGGATACTGTTGTGATTCTTTGTTCTCTTTGGGGTCCTGTGAGGTTATGAGTGACGGTGTATTGCAACTGTGCTGTGGGTGAATATTATTGTTTGTTACAAGGAAAAATTTCCTAAATAAACAATGGAAATTTAAAGCATTAAGTTTATCAAATTGCTAGGACTTCGGTTCAAATAAATTTCTGTAGATTGCTGAAGTTTCCTGCCACTTAATGATGGTCATATCAAACAGATCTCCACTGTATGTGTAGCTCTATTTGTTATTTGAGAGAGAATCTCACAGAAAATTCAGTATCACAATATTGATAGTCAATTGGTAGGCTTCTTTTTCTTGCGGTAGGTTATATTATCGTACAATCATTTATCACTGGAAACCATGAAAATCTATCTAGATGTTATGCGATCATCCTTCCAAAAACATGTGACTTTCTTGGCTATTTGTCTTTGTGGGTTGTGAGCTTCTCAATACGTGATCATTGCCCCTTTATGTATTGTTTGGGTGCTGGTACAACACGACCCATTGTCTCATGTCAAATTTTGTGCAACACTATACCTCCCTACATCATTGTGCTCTTGGCCTTGCTAATCAAATTCCCTTTTCATGGTTGTGTTTTTAGCAAACAGGCTAATTCTTGGTTTCATAAATGCATTCAATCTCTAACCACAGATTATTTGACACCTGTAGATTTTCAAGTGCTAGGTTACTTGTATCTTACAGTTGAGCTTCTTCCCAGTTCTGTATTTCTACCATAGCTTCCAAAGTGTATTAACTATTATATCCTCGTTATATCCCTATGAAAATTGACTCTGTGTATACCACATTTTGATGATTCCAATCATGGAGAAAGAACCATATCTGTAATCAGCTCGTCTAATGTGGGACATCGATATCTTATTTTCTTGGACAGGTGTTCCGATCTTTCCACCCCAATCTGGTTATTGCTTGCTGCATCATGATCCATCACTAATGGCTACTCTACTAAAAGAAACAAAGAGAGATGGTAGCATTTTGAGAGGAAAGGGATATCCATTATACGTCAGAGCCTCCTTTATTTATGGTCCTGACCTTGGTGGGGTTTCAGCTTTCCCTTTCCATCATAACACCTGTACCCTTTGTGAATTCAAGGCTCTTAAAGATTATTATTAGGGACTAAAGGTCCCCGTTTTTTTTTCCTGTAGAGCTTAGACCCACATCTCCATATTCA
The DNA here is from genome assembly GCA_030789695.1 of Scilla litardierei. NCBI lineage: Eukaryota > Viridiplantae > Streptophyta > Magnoliopsida > Asparagales > Asparagaceae > Scilla > Scilla litardierei. The sequence goes on from CM061130.1 coordinate 117,088,180, forward strand.
GTGTAGCTACCTTATGCCTTCTAGGTATTGTTATCCTTGCACATTTCTTCCCATCAGGTGATTTTTTTCACATGATTAGGCATTCCGGGTAACTTTACGAGGCTAGACGGTGTAGCGTAGTCTGTACTGTCTAAATGAGATTGGTGTGTTTCCTGTCTTCCCATTTTGTGGATATCTCATTGATTAGATTTACAATTTGTAGAGCCACCTGAGCTTCACAACCGTTCATAATTTCTTAAATTGGAATGGCTTCGTGGAAGAAAAGTAACCACACTCGTTTGTGCTTGACAACTTGCCATTCGTGGAAAGAAATCTCACCAAACCTCCATATTATATATAAAACATTACCCCATACTGTTACAGTATTCTAATGGACTTGGTAGCACACATCATAACCCACTTTAAGATCTTTGCTATTTCTTAAGCTTGTATATTTCGAAAGCTGGCTTGCTAGAATAATCTGCCGAAAAGATGATATACTTTTTTCTCTCTTTTAGCAAAAGAAGCTTTCAATCAGTGCCTAATCTACCAAGCGACCTGATGATTGATCGGTCGAATGCGTATTTTAATTTCACGAGCCGTTGGTTGTAGTTCTGTGCTTTCCTCTCTCTTGTGCTCATCCTAACTTTGATTAGGCATACTTTTGTTGATACTTGCTCAACAAATAATGATCTCCACTTCTTCCCCTTTTCTTCGTCCCCTGTTTCAAAGGAACCAATTCCCATTGCCAATACCCAAAACCTACAAGTAAACTGTATTGAAACATAACCTGCGGGCAGGCGGGCGGTCTTTTGGGGCATTCTTGTTTTGTTCTCTGATTCGCTACTGGATAGCTTCATGATAATGCCTTGCATTCTATAATCCATAAAGCTCAGTGCGTGTGATGGCAAGACGAACAATAGTTTATTTTTTTAGTAACATTCATGCTTGGTGTCATCAGCTTTTCAAGAATTGATAACTATAATAATTGTCATGGTCCATCTTTATTATATCTTTAGTTAAAACTAATAACATTGCTTCCCCAGGTAATGCGTTTCATGTGATTGGTTGCTGCTTTCCGATAAAACACTGGTCCGGATGAGAATCAAAGGCCGCGTCCTTCAGGTAAAAAGTGATCAGTGATGGATACATGAATTGATTTGGGGGGGATATAATTTTTGTTTAATTTATTTTTTGTAAAATTATAGCACTAAAATTTACATTGCCTCAAGTGCATCATTAAAATGAAACTCGTAACGGCTTAAATGGAATAGACGTGCAGGAATTTTTTTTTCATACATCCGTACATGCAAATAACAGAAAACACTACAATTGAAAAAAGATCGAATTTTTTGGAATGAGATTCACATAAATTTCGGAAAAAATTTAACATTTTATAAGCTAAATAGATTAAAATAACGTTCTATATGATATAACTAACTTCGGAATACTACCAAAAAATAACTACCTTGAAAACGCCGACATGAACGCCTCAAGCCAGATGCGCAATCCATGGTCAGATCGAAAGTTTTGACAAACTCTGTTCCTTTGCAAAACCTGGAAAAAATTACAAATCAATTTATGGGGGCAAAAATTTGTATGCCTTGATATTCTGAGAACTATCTACCAAGAAATATAATACGCTACAAAAAATAACTTGAGATTGTAAAAACATCGTCCTATTGTTTCTTTGCAAAACCTAGCAGGAAAAAAATACAGTTATGCCGCACTGTCGTTCGTTTGCAAAACCCAGGGGAAAACACAAACGTTATTTAAGTATTTAAGGGGCAATTAGTTGCAAAACATAGTGGAAAAATACAAACGGGGAGAGGGCGAAAAAAGCAGGGAAATTTTTTTCAGCCCGCCCAAATTGGAAAAACGTAAGTGGGAAAAAATTCCCTCTTAAACTGGGCGAGCAAACTATCACTGATGCCGCTGGGGCTGGGAGTCGAACCCAGGTTGCTGCCCAAGCCGGCAAACCACCAAATCCCTTAACAAACAATGGCCTTTTATCGACATTTATAACAATATAGGTATTTGGTCATGATAATTTATTCATAAAAGGGTATAAAGGTAATTTCATTATCGATATTCAGGGGGGGGCACGTCCCCCCCTGGCCCCTATGTGGGTCCAAAGTGATGCATGTTTTTTTGGTAGGAAAGATAATAGGTATTCTTAGGGCCGGTTCTTTTGCTGGAATAGGAAAAATGGAATAGTGGAAAGTTTGTATTCCAAGGAGAGAGAAAATGGAGTTTTGTGTTCTTTTGGGTGGAATAGAGTATGGAAAGTGGGGTTTGGAATAGAAAGTGGGGTCCACATTCTATTCTTTTGTTCTTTTGGGATTGGAGAGTTGGAATGAAAAAGTGGAAAGGGGATGAGTTGGAGGGGAGAGATAGATAGAGATGAGAGAGTGGAGCCCACCATTCCAAAGGATTCCATTGTATTCCAAGCAAAAAGCTTGGAATACAAAAGTGCTCATCATTACCAAATTGGAATAGCCACGTAGGATTCTATTCCACGCCCAAAAGAACAACCGCTTGGAATACAAACTTGGAATAGGGTGAATAGTGCATGAATAGTGTCCCTATTCCCATTCTCACCCCTATTCTTGGCAAAAGAACATGCCCTTATTGACGAACATAAGAATCTCTGGCATTTGTTGTGCCAAAGCTTAGGAGCTGTTCTTTTCGCCGAATGTTGGCCAAGATTCCTATATTTAACACTGTTTTCTACTATTCATCAGAATCCTTCATCAAAATCATTTCGTCCGTTCTTTTCGGCCCCGATTTTTTTTTTCGGTTTCAAGCCGACGTGGCTTGTGTCAGTGGGAAAATGGGGGGGCGAATGCAATCCGACGATATCACTCGGATTACGCTGGAATCCCGCAATTAGTGGACCCCGCGCTCTCTCTCGCCCAATCAGAGGTAGCGTCCGGTTTTCTTTTTTTCTTTTTTAAAGTTCGTTGCAGCGGAAACAAAGATTCCGGTGGGCCCCTGACGCGCGCACCCAATCAAAACGCTTCGTTTTAATTTATTTTTTTTCTTTCGCTTGCAGCAACGACTAAGAATTTGTGGGCCCCATTTCATCCAACTTTCTTCATCCAAAAGAACACACTACACGGAGTGGGCCCCATCTCAACTTTCCATCTTCACAATCCAACCACACTTTCCTACAAAAGAACATACTACACATCAATTTCTCTCTCATCAGATTCCACACTCCCTCAACTTTCCCAATTTTACTTTCCTGCAAAAGAACATGCCCTTAGTATATGTACATATCTGAGTTCGATGTATTGTCGGTTTGGTCTGTTTTGAACGTGTCAGGCCATCTGTCATTCATAGTCTTCATAATCCGTCATTATTGCTTTCTTTGGCCTCTCTGCATTGGTCGTTTCTTTCACTGTGGTACAATTTTATGAAGGCACTTTTAAATAGTATTATGTCAAACTTTTCTTGCTTTGTTTTTTTAAATCGGATCACATGAAACTTACCTCGCTCCTATCTCAGTGTTGTGTTATGTTCTTATGGTTGCCACTGGTGTTTTCATTTCGTTGTGCTGGCTTGTTCTTTTTGTCACACACACAACTGTGGGGGCAATTGTATGTTAGGTTTCATGTCCCAGTCTATGGGTAGTTAAGACTAGTTTATTGCACCTAGGATACTGATTTGTTTAGCATCTACAGGTCACCTGGTACAAAGCTAATAGGATATGCCGTTGTCTGTTTCATTATTCTTAAAGCATTTTCTATTTTCAAGTACTGTACTTCCAACTTTAATGCTCTTTAGCTGTAGAGATTTAACTAGTATGCTATCTATATACAATCGAGGGGGCTTTGACACGGCGGGCTTTGACACGGCCTTGTCCCATGTGGCAAAGCCCCCTCAACCGTGGGGGATGTCCCATTAAAAAAATTTCAATCCCACACTTTCCAATTAATTGCGCAAAAAAAAAACCTTCCCATAGATTCGACTTATTGTTTTGCGTTTAGGCTTTTTTGCATTCGTATTAGCGTGCTTGCTCCCCTTTTATCCCCCAATGCTGTCGACATGCACACCCACGCTTTTCGCTCCTTTCCGGTTTCGCAAGTGTACCGCGGCCGTGTTCGTTGGGGGTTATTTTTGCTCCGTGCACCAAGTGCATGTGCATTCTAGTCTATCTTACAAAGGGGGCTTGTCCTAAGTAGCATGTTTGTCTTATGTGGCATGATACATCGCCACATGAGATGCCACCTAGGATAAAAACCACAGCCCCTCACTTATTTTCATGATTGCCAGTACCTTATCCCAAAAAATCACACCTCCATCACTTATTTACGTTTTTGCCCTAGGGGATTTTTTTCATTATAATCCCCAAGTTTTTTGCATTTACTCTTTTACTCGACGTACCGAGACATACACCCACACTTCTCACTTCTTTTCATTTGCGTGTGTGTACCACATCTTGTTCGTGGAGAGTTTTTTGACTCCGTGCACTGTGTGTGCACATGTTATTTCTAGTCTATTTTACAATTAAGGAGGTTGTCTCATGTGGCATGTTTGTCCCATGTGGCAATGTCACATCGCCACATGTGACGGCCTCCTCCACATCACCCTTTGCATCACCCCAAACATCCAAAAAACACCCAAAAACGCAGAACACACCCAAAGTTCAAACAACATCCAAAAACTCGGTGGTCCCATTGGGGTTGGGTTTTGGGTTTTGTTTTGGGGTCCTTTTACCCCCCGACGATATTGTTACCCACACCCCACAGTTCTCACTCCTTTTCAGTTGTGTGTACATCCTGTTCGTGTGGGTTTTTTTTTTTGCGCAGTGCACTGTGTGCACGGGTTATTTCTAGTACTACTATGTTTCTGATTGTGCATCAAATTGTACTTGCTTCAGGCTATGCATTACTTGCTGCCAATCAATGTAGTCCAAACAGGATCGGTTATCGAACCGAAAAATTGATTGGGTTGGTCTTGTATGGCTTAGATGTCGGTTCTTTAATTATGATGATGTCAACCAACACAATATTTCGTCACACTCTTTAGATTATGGATTTATATAGAAATTTCATTGGAGTTATTTGACATCATGGTACGTGTAGACGATCCAACATTTTCTCTATGGAGTTCATAAAGCTTATCCTAATTGTTTTTGGGATGAAAGCTATGATGATGATGATGTTATTGGTTCAACATCATTTGTATTGTGACAAGTACATCTACTAGCAATATATATAATTCATATATATTAATATATTGCTCTTTATCTAAATTGATGGGTGGACATTTGATTAATGCATTTAGTTAAAAGGTCAGTTAAAAGGTCGATCTCTTTCAAAACATAGTTGTACTAGAAATAACCCGTGCACAGTGTGCATGGTGACCCAAGAAAAAATCTACTCGTGATGGGGCGCACGTGCGCACCCGACAAAAGAGCGAGAAGAGTGGGTATGTGTGGGTATCGTCAAGAGGAGGCGGGAACCACACGATACCCAAAAAGAGAGGTGTGTATATCTCATTGTCAATAATTAATTTATGTATACCCTTCTGTTGGGAGAAGTGTGGGTTGGACATGACAGGTTGGGTCATCGGTTGATGTCTAAACTGTTTGGTTCAACTTGGTTCATGTGGGGTTTTTAATTTTTTTAATATTGTTATATGATTCAGTTTGATATTTGCTTTGGGTTAAGCCCGGTCCGGTTTTACAGCCTTGCTGCCAACCGAAAATTAGTCCGCATTGAAACTGTGCTATAAAGTTGTTCAGAAGTCATGCAAGCATCAATGATAGACAACTGTTGACGGATAAGCTCGTCACACAATAGAATGATATTGACGAGGACGCCTCTGATAACGTGTCACTTCGTCGGTGAACGAGCTGGATCTGAAGAAGGTTAGGTCCGATTTGGGAGACCTAAGTCCGAGCTATCGGGTGAAGCCAAACCTAACTCTAAGCTACTTCTGACTATCTGCAGCACAGAGAAATCGTCAGGGGGTCGGATCTGGGTTATGACCCAAATCCTTTCCGATGCTTAAGTCAGTAATAGACTTAAAGGGAGCTCGGAGCAGCCAAGTCTGACCTATTGGGAGGTCGTCCAGTCACTGTCACACCGAGCTATGGAGGAAGAAATATAAAGTGGAAGAAGTAGTTTGTGTTGCCAGAGTACATTAGTGTTTAGTATCTCTAGAGCCCCCCTTTTCCATTGCCGTTTTGACTATTTATAGGTATGGTTCTCATCCGTGCCATTAGTAGATAACGGCTTTGCTTTAATGGTGGCATGATTGTCCCTGAAAAAAGGGCATAACCGATGTCCACTTACTCCGCCATTAATATCAAGCCCATTATTAGCCGATCCATTGAGGCTCGGGAGCTCAACGGGTAAACGTGGATTGTCTTTGACTGAGCGGTTGGCCTTTGGCGGGGACTTGGGCTTTTTGGGCCACAATATCACGTTTCTTGTGGGCTTCTTTAGAGTTGTCCTCGCTCGCTTCGGGGGTCGGCCCATTGTAGTAACAATGGCACCATCATTTGAGTTCAGACGAAGCGACAGTTGAGGTCGAGTGATGTGATATCTCATTAAACGGGCTCGACAGTCGAAGCGCGAGTTTTCGATTTTGACTGCCAAAATTCCCGTTCTTCTGATTCGGCCATTGAAATGGTACGAGGCTCGGGATATGAATGCTCATAGATCATCGACACGTGCCCTCCAATCAGCGGGTTGGGCTTGATCGTGGATAGATTGCCCTCCGTATAATTAAGAAAGAGAGAGGGATGCCGCAAACTTTCCTGTTTGAATGTGCAAAAGGAAACACTTTGCCTTCTTTGTTGCTTTTGCTGCCTTCTAATTTGATAATCTTCTCCAAGGCTTCTCCTTTGACATTTGGGTCCACTGAGCAATGAGAAGAGATGGAAAGAGCAGAGTTTGCTTCGTCCTAGATCTCTCGCCTTGAGGATCCCTCAAATGTGAATGAGGCACAAGCGACCGTTGAACCTCCGGAGCGAGCTATAGAGAAAGGGAAAAGCTTAGTTCTCGTCCCTGTCGACCATGAGGCCCCAATCCCGCGAGACAATAAAGGAAATCACATTGTGCCTGACGTGGTTGCTAACCAAACCTCTGAAGTGTCGGCTAATCAGCTTCATAGACTCCAGGAAGACTACATCCGACTTCCCTATCAAGTTTGGATCCATCTGGCCATCGAAAGGGTTTGCTTTTCTGGGAAGTATAAAGTGTGGGTGTACACAAGAGCTTTCCGTCATGGGCTTCGCTTCCCCATGCACCCTTTTATTCCCCAAGCGTTGAATGCTCGGGCTCTCCCTTTGCCAGCTAACGCCCAACTCATTGGGCTACCTGGTCGGCTTCATCGTGCTCTGTATGCTGACCAGAGTAGAACCGACCTTGCCATTGTTCAACTACTTCTTTCAATTAAAAATCCTTGAGTACTACGTCACCGTCCAAAGTAACAGACAACTAATTAAAGATCTCACTAGCTCTAACCGAGGGTGGAAAGAGCACTTTGTTTTTGTGACTTTCCCTGGCATGGCGGTCTTCCTTAATCATTGGGAGCACCGGGACTTGCCGCGACTTAAGAAGTGCTCCTCTCGGAGGGCGAGCTAAAGGCCGATGATTGCTTATTAGTCCAGCCGGAAAGCCTCAGATCGGCGTCAAGGCTCCTGTCCACTGAGACTCTGTTAAGGACCGTTTGGTCGGAAGGTAAGGTATTCTCTTAGGCCTTGTGTTTGCCTCTGCTTTTACCTAACCCCCGGTTTCCTCTCGCAGACATGGTGGGGGCAAGAATATCAGGATGATCCTGAACTTCAAGGCGCTTTTCGAGCTTTGCTTCAAATAATTGAAGGAAGCTCGCCCTCTCGACAGGTGGTGCGACCTGACCGAAACTTGGTCAAGGCCGTTGGGAGCTCGTCCCAAGTGGCCCAGGACATTCCTGGGAGGGGCCTGAGTATGGAAAAGAAAAGGCTATGTAGCATGGCTGGGGCTGTAAGAGCCAAATAGAAGAAGATGAGATGTGAAAGTCGTTGTCACGAGCTCGACCTCTCCAGACCTTGATGTAACCGATGCCCGGATCATGGTATCTGAGCAAATTCGGGCCCCTGCTCATGAGGCACCTTCAAGGGAGTCAACGCCACCTCTCGAATCATGTCTCTTTGAGGATAATTGGCCCTTGGGAGGTCTCCACTATCTGGAGCTGTTGGTTGACGGGATCCCCCTGAGTTTAGGTTGATCCTGTTGGCAAACAGGTCACCCCAAGCTCTGCCAGAATGTCCTAAGGACAAGCTTCACAAGTTCACCTTCCCAGTGGGAAAGGGGGTGTCAGTGTTCATGAACTGTGGGGATGCCTCTCGGCTTGTTGAAAATTCAATTCTTCCTCAAGATCGGGATGTTCTGCAGAAAGTCGATCACGAGAGTCTGACCAGTTTTATGGTTTGGCACAGTCACCGGTTGGGTATCTTTCCTTCTTTCAAATCGGTGGCAGATACCATGTTTAACCGCCTCTCTCTCTTTTGATATATAGATGGCATTGGTGGCGGCTGAGCTTACGAGGCCGATTTAACTCGCAAGAGAAAATGGATAGCCACCGCCCAGAAAGCTATTGACAAAGCGAAGACGAAATTGCAGAAATCATCGTTTCATGGAGTCAAGCTCGGATCTCAGTGGAGGAGCTGGAGAAGGAGTTGATAATGGCAAGAATTATGGCTGAGGATGAGGTGACTCTCAGGAGGCATGTCGAGCAACAACTGCTTGAGGATGCTGCCATCAGGAAGCAGGCCGAGGAACGACTGCTTGATGTGGAAATGAAGTGGAAGGCGGAGGAAGCCGACCTTCGAGCTCAGCTAGTTGTGTCGGAGGGGGTCGACCCTTCGAATATTGCAGAGGAGGCAGTGGAAAAATACAAAGAAAGCCTTGGACCCATTGACTTGTTTAAGGCAGGCTTTTCTCGGTGTCGGTAGGAAATCGAGCACAAGTTCCATACATCGGCGGTTGAATTTGATCAGCTGACATTGATGTCCGATGATGAGCTCAAACAGGAAAATGGCAATGCCCCTGTCGGGGAGAATGACAATGCACATGCCGAGGAAGCTGCATCAATGTCCCCGGATGGTCATCCATATGACTCTGCCGCCTTATGAATTCACTGCTTATTTTTGGGTGTGGGCCTCCACCTTTTTGTATTCTATAAGCGAAATAAAGTTTATTATAAGAGGTGAATGTTCATCTTGTCATGATATACCTTATTGTCATGATATACCTTATTGATGATGGGTTATCTCGTCTGTGGGGGCAGAGTATTGCTTGCTTGCCCCTTCAACAGCTCGGACTTATGCATTGGTAGGATGTTGAGTGCGAGCTGTTGAACAACGAACTTCTACCTCAGTCGGAAAGCTTCGTACTCCTTGTTGTAGAGGATTCGCCCCCCCAGTTAGTAAAGTTAGCACAGCCCCTGAGGGAGTAGCTTTCGATAGCATGGCTAGGCGAGCCCTTGCGAGAGTGTAGATAAGTCGTCCCTGTTCAAATAGTTAGGTCGGCCAGCGAAGGGGATGCCCCTTCGGTCGTAAAGCCGAGCAGCTCGTGAGGGTGTAGATAGGTCATCCCCCTTCGTATAGCTAGGTCGGCCCGCGAAGGGAATGCCCAATCGGTCGTATAGCGGAGCAGCCCGCGAGGGTTTAGATATGTCGTCCACGTTCGTATAGATAGGTCGACCTGCGAAGGGTATGCCCCTTCGGTCGTATAGCCGAGCAGCCCGCGAGGGTCTTAATTGAACGTATAGACCTGCCTACTTGAAAAGAAAACAAGACAAAATGACCCTTTTAAAGTATATTTGTCGCATGTGTATTAGCTCGACACAGTGGAAGTATTGAAAAAGATACTTTATTTATTGATTCAATTTAAAATCAACAAAAAGCAGAAACACAAACAACAGAAATCCATACATTTGTTTATTTGATGTGGGTGACGCTCGAAGTGTTGTCTCGCACGTTTTAAACTTTTGGCTAATGAGACCTCCTTCACAGATCATTCAACAACCCGTGTAATTGGCGAGTTTGGCAGGACTCCTTTTCCTTTATTTTTGCCTTTTGAGGTTCCTTCCACTGGCCTCGTCTCCGAGGTGTCAATGAATTTCTTCAAATGACCACGTTTAATTAAAGCTTCAATATCCTATTTCAAGGTCCAGCAATCCTCGGTGTCGTGGCCATTATCTTGGTGATACCTGCAAAATTTTAGGTCATCCCTTTTCTCATACTTACCCTTCAATTTGGGGAAGGTCGGTCGAAGTATCTTTCGCCTTTCGCATAGGCCAATACTTCAGTCTTGGACGCGTTCAGCTTGGTGAAGGTCTCCTCGGATATGTGCGTTCGATCTTGGGTCTTTTCCCTCATCGTTGGTCTCGGGACTTTCGACGAGATCTGTCTGGAGGCCGAGTTTCCCTTCCCATTCGGCCTGACTTTGAGAGGCGCTCTTGTTCCAGTTGGCCAATGTTTCGTCTACCAGCATGTATCGTTCCGCCCGAGGGAGGAGATGGTTGAGGTTACATATGGGTTGGTGGTGCAGTGATTTCAGTAAATCTTCGCAGCGGATTCCTTTCTTGAGAGCTGCAATGATAATATCGTCATTGCATGCCTCAACGTTTAGCCTCTCCAGATTGAAACGCTTGAGGTAGGCCCGCATCGTTTCCCCTTCTCTCTGCTCCAGAGCGAACAGGTGGTCCGGACTTCGTTTCCGCCGTCGCTCTGCCATGAACTGTTGACAGAAAGCTTGGATAAACTCTTAAAAGATCTAATGCTGTGATTGGGGAGCCCATTGTACCATGTTTTCATCGCCTTGCACAATGTCATGTGAAAGGCTCGACAAAGGAAATGGTCGTCTGCCCCGTGTATCTCCATTACGCTCTTTTAGTCCTGGGCGTGTTCGCGAGGGTCGCCCGAGCCATCATGTTTGTCTAGTGTGGGCATCTTGAACTTGGTTAGTCGTGGAACCGAGGTGACATTCTTCTTCAGGGGGTTGCGCTCATCCTCCGAACTTGAGGACAGAGAAATAGGATGCTGCTCACCGTCGCAACGTCTGGTCTTTTGACAGGTGGAGGCGTTGGAGGAATCATCTATGTCCCATCCCGAACCGTTGGGGGAGTTCGGGGTGGGTGGGTGGGTGGAGGTTGTTTCCCTGATTTTTCCGCTTGTGTCCGGACTTGGGCTGCGAGGGGGACTGCGACAGTGATCATGTGTGCGGCGGGTTTTTGCTCGGTCCACGTTTCTCTGAGCAGGATGGTGGGATGCCTTCCCATTGGTGGATGGCCCCAAGCCTTTGGGTCCGACATAGTGGTTATTGTTGCCCCTTTCACCCCCCTGACCCCCCATCGAGGTTGTCAACCTCAGGTCTTTGTCGAGGTGTGGGAGTCTTAGTCAGAGAGATAACTTCCTGCTTCGAGTTCGGTGCATCATTCCTCTGGCTCTTGAGTGTTGATTGCAGCCCCTCGGGGCCCAATCCTGTGTTGGTGGGTTGTGGCCTGGTAGTCATCTGTGGCGGTTTGTTCGCCAGTTCGCCAGTTGGTCTATCACGAAGGTCAACGTCTGAATGTTGGCATTGACTGCCTGGAAAATGCTTGGAATTGCTCCAGTGTGACAATGTGTGGCTTTGGCCCTCCTTGGGAAGAGGAGCTAGGATCCTCATGGAGGATCGGTGCATTTGCCTCCCTAGTAGTGAACGGCCCAGTGGGCCCTTAGTTAGTGGGACGAGTTGGCAATGTTGATGACATGGATGCTGACTCTGATTTCCCACAGACGGCATCAACTATTTATGGGTAAGTTCGTCACATAGTAGAATGATGACGCCTCTGATAATGTGGCACTTCGTCAGCGAACGAGCTAGATCTGAAGAAGGCTAAGTCCTAGTCTGGGAGAGCTAAGGCCAAGTTATCAGGTGAAGCCCGACCTAACTACTCCGAGCTGCTTCTGACTATCTACAGCACAGAGAAATCATCAGGAGGTCGGATCTGGGTCCCGACCCAAATCCCCTTCGATGATTAAGTCAGTAATGAACTTAATGGGTGCTCGGGGTAGCCAAGTTCGACCTATTGGGAGTCGTCCAGAACTTAAAGGAAGAAATATAAAGCGGAAGTAGTAGTTTGGGTTGTCAGAATACCTTAGTACCTTAGTGTTTAGTATCTCTGGAGCCCCCCATTTTTCCATCGTCCTTCTGACTATTTATAGGTAAGGTTTTCCTTCGTGCCGTTAGTAGATAACTGCCTTGCTTTAATGGTGGCATGACTGTCCCTGAAAAAGGGATATAACCGCTGTTTTCTTACTCCGCCATTAATATCAAACCCATTAACAACCGATCTCTTAAAGCTTGGGAGTTCAACTGGCATACGTGGCGTGCGTTTGACTGAGCAAGCGGTTGGCCTTTGGTGGGGACTTCTTTGGCTTTTTGGGCCACAACATTGCTGTCCCTGTGGACTTCTTTATTTGGATGAGTTGTCCTTGCCCGCTTCGAGGGTCGGCCCATTGTAGTTACAACAGCAATTCAAACTTCATTTCTTTCAGGAAATTCGAAGGTCTTGAGTCGGTCGCAATCTGCAGATCTTTTCGATGCCGGGATAAATGAGAATCTGTGTCTTAGTATGTGGCATTATAACTGTCGAAAGACTTGTCCTTTTGACAAGAACCGTTCATTCATCAACGATTCATTTTTCATTTGCCCCTTTCCGGCGGGGGGTTTCAAAGCCCGCCATAAAATGGCCGACCGGCCTGCGGCCATCCCATCTCCTTGATAGGAATACCGTGGCTTGCTTCTCGTGGGTCCCAAATTACGTTAAAAACATGAGGTCACTGCTTGCTTATGCTCACTCGCTAGTGCCCCGCAACGGCACGCGTCCACCCGGCACTGAAAATCGTTGGGCCCACGTGACATGGTGCTCGCACGTGCACCTGTCAACGTGGTATTGCGTTACACGGCAGTAGGCCATGCCTTGATTGTTTTTCATATTCTTGCGAACATACAAAGATTTTATCACTGTTTTATATCTTTGAGGCGGGGATCCGGTGGTCGGTTCGGTCCATCAAGAACCGTTATGGGGGGAGGGTCAATTGGAGGCCAGGTTCAGGATGTGACCGGATCCACAGCTTAAACAATAGGCACAATTTTCGTAGGGCTGTGACCTTTGGTGCATGTCTAAACCGTAGAGTGGGACCCCCTTCCTCAAATCCTACCCTGTCACGGCTAACCATCTCTCTCTATTGCTACCTATAAATAAGAGACCCGTCTTCCATTGCTATCCGTATGAGCAAAAGACCTTCCCTTAACAAGAATCACACACACACACACACAATAGAGGAAGCATGAGGGCTAACTTCTTAGCAAGCCTTTGCCTTCTCCTTCTAACTCATACACTGACAAATCATTTTCCATGGCCCTTTGTTATGCTTTTGTTCATGCTTTCATTGTTGCTTCCTCTCTATCTAAGCTGTTGTCTCGTGCAGCGTGGCTTTGCATGGAGTAAAGCCACCCATGACGGCCTTCCAACTGCTCCTGGCCCGGCCGGCTGGCCCATTTTGGGTTGTATACCAATCATGGGCCCGCTGGCTCACCGAAAGCTGGCTTCCCTCACGAAGTCGCACGACGCTAAGCATCTCATGGCACTTAGCTTGGGCATGACGCCGGTGGTCATAAGTAGCCATCCGGACACTGCCAAGCAGATCCTCTCTGGCTTTGCATTCTCGGACCGGCCCGTCAAAACGTCGGCCCGACTGCTGATGTTCGAACGGGCCATTGGGTTTGCCCCCTCTGGGGATTACTGGCGCCACCTCCGCCGTATCGCCGCCACGAACATGTTCTCCCCCCGGAGGATTGCGGCCTCTGAGGGGTTGCGGCAGCGGGTGGCCAACGAGATGATGGAAGGGGTGAGGAAGGAGATGGCAAGGGGAGGGGGGGTTATTTTGAGAGAGATATTACAGAAGGGTTCACTGGAGAGTGTTGTTGGGAGTGTGTTTGGGAGTTCACTGAGTGAAGCAGACAAGGAAGAACTGGCGGAAATGGTGAGGGAGGGGTATGAGTTGATAGGGATGTTCAACTGGGGTGACCACTTTCTTCCTCTTGGGGATCTATTGGACTTCCAAGGTGTGGGGAGAAGGTGCAAGAGTTTGTCTGCTAGGGTTAAGGGTCTGTTTGGGAGGATCATTGAAGATAAGAGAAGCGAGGGTGATGGACTCAATCAGGATGGCAGCTTTCTCTCTGTTTTGCTTGGCTTGCCAATGGAGGAGAAGCTAAGTGATGCAGATGTCATAGCGGTCCTCTGGGTGAGTCTCTCTCTCTCTCTCTCTCTCTCTCTCTCTCTCTCTCTCTCTGCACGTTGCACGTTGCATGCACACGCACACAAAAACTTGTGGTACAATATTCTCTTGGTCTTACACTCATTAACCTAACGCTCTAGACTTCAGCCAAAGTGATCCATAGACAAAAATTACTCTTCAAGGAGAGTTCTCATTTTGGCCGACCTGTCAAGATACGTACGGCTCTGGGAGATTGCGATAGTATTTGTTAGTTATCCCTTGTGAGCAGTAGGATATTTTCTTTTGGGCCATGAGAGGGAGAGAGAGTGATGTATATCCAAGAGGACAAGGACCCGAAACGAATATTAACGGAAGCATCCTAAAGTCTCCATTTTTTAAATGGGCGTGCGAGAGTCGTCATCTGACAAAGATCTCTCCCTCCACCTACCGTGGGCTGGGAAAGCGAAATGACAATGATGAGTAGTGGCTTGCTATTAGTGTCCAACCTAGTATCACGCACATATATGCCCATTTGTCAATCGCAGCCTACTACCATTTGTTTGTTAATAGATGACAAACTCTGATTGGCTCTTTTAAAGTTTTTATTTAGTATTAAAAATACCCTCCCTCTCCTCTCCCTATTTTCTAGCTGTTTATTTGCCACTTGTCGGCTCTGCTACTGACCTCCATATCCTGTGTATATTTTCTTTTACGTCAAGCAGTAGATTACAACTTTTCCAGTTTGATTACTGGACATGAGCTCGACTTGGCAGTCTTTTCTGAAAATATTTACCACCTTAATTAGTCTTCTCTCTCATTGGCACACAGTTAATTTCTCTTATGACGACTTAACCTGCTATAGAAACAATTATGCTTGAAAAGATTTGAACTATGGCTGCTCACTGATGGTAAGTTTTTTTTTCCTCTAATAGGAGATGATATTCCGAGGAGCAGACGTGGTTGCAATTCTCTTGGAGTGGATCATGGCCCGTTTGGTCCTACACCCGCAGATCCAGTCCAAGGCCCAACAAGAAATCCACAGCATTGTGGGCTGCCGGCCTGTCAATGACTCTGACGTGCCAAACCTCCGCTACCTCCAAGCCGTCGTCAAGGAGGTCCTACGTGTTCACCCGCCAGGCCCACTCCTGTCATGGGCTCGAATGGCTGTTCATGACGTCTACGTCGGCAAGTTCTTCGTGCCGGCCGGAACCACGGCCATGGTTAACATGTGGGCTATTACTCATGATGGGTCCATTTGGAAGGACCCATGGGCCTTTAGGCCGGAAAGGTTCATCGAGGAAGATGTGAGCGTCATGGGCTCGGACCTAAGGCTTGCACCATTTGGGTCTGGCCGGAGGGTTTGTCCGGGGAGGGCCTTGGGCCTAGCCACTGTCCATTTGTGGCTCGCTCGGTTCCTCCAAAGTTACAATTGGGTTCCGGGCCGACAAGTTCACTTGTCCGAGTGTCTCCGGCTGTCGATGGAGATGAAAAAGCCGTTGGTTTGCCAAGCTGTTCGTCGCCAGTATTAGAGTAGTAAGTGTAAAAAGAATGGGGGTTGGGAGTGTAGGCAAAGACAAGGAGCTTTTATGATGTATTTTGTTGTATTTCCAATATTGCAATCGTACATCAGGCTTGTAGACAAGGTGACTAGTCTTTATGTATTGCCTTTTTATGTGCTGGCAGAACAAACTTATATTGGCTTCCAATAACATAGATTTTCCTTCGAATTGTCTTGATCTGGGAGAGAACCTCCACATAAACATGAAGACTATTACCAACATCTCTCAATTTTCTCATATTTAGAGTGACGAAAATGCGCAATCACACAAACGAAAAGATTTCGGGCTAATTTCCTTCTGCTTATTAGACTACGTAGAGATAAACTTATAGATCAAATCCAACATGGATTACAGATCATATAATGGCTTAGGTCTTGATTAAGGCGTTCTCTCATGTTTTCTTTAAAAGAAAAAAATTCTGTCACGTACATTTTTGTTGATAGGATTTGATTCTGATATATCCGTGAAGCACTTTGCCAATATGCTGAGAAAATTCTTGCTAACTTCGGGAGCCAGTGAGTAGAAGGCAGCACCAGGAGAGTGGGCGTTGTTGAGTATCCTACATTTTCTTTTCACGTTTGAGAAATAACGTTGTTCTTATTTCCTTTTCATTTTTCTTCTTTCTTTTTAGTCTTTTGTATTATTGCTATCTGTTTACGGGTGTTTTCTCACCGCAGGATCGTTGACCAAAGACTGAGTGGTCAACGCGGTCAAGGGGTCGATGATGACCCCTTGGGAGTGCCGAACGCACGTGCACTCAGTGCGGGTTGGAGATAGCGCCGGATTCGAGCAGGGCATCGGCTCCTGGTTGAAGCAGAGCGGAGGGGAAGCCTCGGCGCCTCGATCAGCTTCTTCCTGAATAGACCAGAAACTCGTCAGCGTGGCCGGACCTTGGTTCCGGCCGTATCCCCTCCGATGCCTAAGTCAGATTAGGGTCTGAAGGATGCTCAACGGGGTAGGCATGACTCGAGGGGAGATCGATGCGTTGACCCATGTCACGAGCAAGGGGAGGTGAAAGGAATGGCGGAGCGCCAAGGTCTTTGATGGTATACCTTCCGTTAGAATACCTGAGGTTCGATCCCCCGCTCCGTTGTCTCTCTGGTCCTTTTATAGGTGGATCCGCCGCGATTGCCTCTCGCCCATGTCGCTACGCCATTCCCCACGATGGCGCCCGCCGGCATCGTGGGGGAGCCGTTTGTCCCCGGTCATGCCGTCACGCCGTTCGCCCCCATCCGCCCCTCTCGAGATCCGTCCCCACGATGGCGCCTGCCATCGTCATGGGAGGTGTCCCACTCCTGGACCTCTTGATTTGACGGTAAAACCTTATACTTCTCGGGAGTGGTTCCTCCGGGGGGCCGCGGGCCGGTTTTGAGATTTCTCGAGGGCCTCGTCGATCGGGTCGCGTTTTCTTCGTGGGCCTTGTCTGGCGGGGCCCAACCTTGCGGGCAGGCTTCTCGTACTCAGCTTGACTTTGGGCCTCCAGCCTTTGGAACTTAACCATAATAGCCGTATCAATTGCCCACATCGGTCGTGTCGATCCCATCTGTTGGCTCGGTTCAGTCGATGTGACTTCTGCTGATTTTGACAGGCGCGCCAGTCGAGGCTGGTTCATTAAATGGAGACCATCATTAAGCGGCCCGTTCAAATCCTTCTGGTGCTGGTCTCGAAGCGCCGTTGGCTCGCGGATGCTACCACGTGCCCTCGCGTGTCCATCTCCGTCGCACGTGGGGTCGTCTTGAGTAAAGAGGTGTATAGAAAGGGGATCCGCCATCCTTCGGGCGAGGGTCTGCCCTTTTCAATCGTCTTCCCTCCTTTTCGTCAGGTTGAATCCCGATCGAGTTCCATCTCATGTCGTCCTCCTCTGTTGTCGTTTTGGGTTGCCCGGAGGACGTTGCTGACCCCAACCCGGCCGGCGGGTCCGTTCCGGCGGTTCGCCTCCACGGGGTCGTGCTTTCGGGGGTGCCTCCCGAGGTTCTCGGGTGTACTTCGCCCATCTGTGCCACCACTATCGGGAATATGCGCACCAGCTTCCTTCTTCCCCCTATTCTGTCCGGGCCCCGGAATCCGACGAGCGAATCTGCTTTCCCCGGCCTCGGGAGGTCGGGGTTTATGAAAAGTGTTATCAGTTCGGGCTTCGGTTCCCTCTCCACCCCTTTATTTCCGAGTTTCTGCGAGCCCATAGGGTGGCCCTATTCCAATTTTACCCCAATGCCATTGGTCTCATCGTCGGGTTTGTCGTTCTCTGCGAATTGAAGGGGGTGGTCCCCTCCCTTCGACTCTTCGCCCAATTCTACCGCCTGAGCCACCATCAGTCGGGGTCTGGATTTACATCAGCGCTCGGCCAAATAAGAGCCTAGTGCTGGGGCTGCCGAGCTCTTTGAAGCACTGGAAGGGTGAATACGTCTTTATCATTTTCCCGTCGGACGTTGACTTCCCGTCTCAATGGAGCAGCGTCTGCACGCTGCCCCTTGAGTTGGGCGACCCTACTGACGCCGATCTCGAGGCGGTGAAGTCCCTGTTGGCGGTTCCCGCAAAGGATCGGAGAATCGACGTTCTCTTTGATGATCCTAATTTGCGGAAGACCACTTGGCCCCCGGGTGAGTTCCACTGACGCCCGCCGTGTTGAACTATCCCGGCCAGTCCTGACCTTTTCCTCCGTGCTTTTTACAGGTGGATTCGTCCTTGATTCTGCTCCGACCCCTCCGCCGGCCATGGTCCCTGAGCCTGCCCCGCGTAGGAGGGATCACGTATTAGAGGTTCGAAAGAAACAACCACCTCCTGTCGCGGGCTCCAAAAGAGCGAGGGGGCATGCCCCATCTTCCCCCTTGCCGGGCGTCTCGAAGAAGGCCCGTGCCCAAGTTAAAGTGGGAGGTTCTCTGCCGCCCGAGGGTCGGGCTGCGCCCTTCCCGGCTGAGGTCACCTGGCCATGGTCTTGGCCGTCATCACCGCCCCCGAACCCCCTCCCCAAGGTTTACGAGCGGCACCTGGGAGCGTTCCACTCGGTTCCCGTCGATTTTCCCCAGTCAGGTGAGGGCCTTCTCCGACCTCGCTTCCCAGTGGGGTCGGGGGAGTCAGTTTTTGCTGATTGTGGCGTGGCGGCGCGGCTGGCCGAAAACTGCTGGCTTCCTTCGGATCAGGCTACGTTGGACGGGGTTAAAGGCGACTGCTTGGCTGCCTTCGTGGTCCAGGCTGGCCAGCAGGTGAGGCGTTCTCGCATATCTCGTTTATGATGTCCATATTTCATCCCGTCTTTTTGGTGCAGTTGACCTCGGTGGGGCTTTCCATAAGGCGCCAATTCGAGGCTCTTTATCAGGCCGGGGCTGACGCGACACGGTTTGCCGAGGCCGAGGGGGTCGAGGGCGATGCTAGTCTGCCGGCTGAGGCGCGTATCAAGTCCCTGGAGTCCCGGATAACTGAGCTCTCCTCTGCCCAGGATGAGTCCGATCGGGAGAGGACCTTGGCTTGGGTTGGGAAGTCCAAGGCCGAGGACCGGATTGCCGAGCTTGTGGAGGCCGTCGAGGCGCGCATCGAGGCTGGCGAGGGCCCTCCCCCTGTTGTCGCAGCCGATTCCCTGGAGCTCTCCAGCCTTCTGGAGGCGGCGGAAGAGAGAGAGAAAGTTCTCCTAGTCCATCTTAACGCGAGATCCAGAGAGGTCGAGGTGGAGTGGGCGAAGCATCAGCGCCAGGTTACCATCCTCGAAGATCGGATCCGAGAGCTGGAGGCGGTGAACCCTGCTCAAATTGCTCAGGACGCTGTGGATGAATACGCTCTCTCTTTTGCGGCCCCTGGTATGTCTGAAGCGTTCGAGAAGGGGTTCGCCCGCTGTAAATCCGAGATCCAGAAGAGGTTTCCACTCTCGGGGATCGATTTTGAGGAGCTCCGGGTGTACTCCGACGACGAGGGTGAGACACGGGTCTGACCCTTGCCTCCGCCGGGAGCCCCCTCAGGGCCGACATCGGGATGAGTGAGAGAGTGTTGTTTGTTCGGTCATTATGCCGTTGTGTAACACTCCCCTCTTTTTTCAGAAATGAAGTCCCCTTTTTCTGCCCGGGACCGCTTGTCTTCCCCCTTGGTCTGTGTCCACTTTTTGGGACTCGCTGTCAAAGAAGTGGTGGTCCTATCGGGGACGTCGCCCCTCATCCTTGGAGCATGTTTGGCTGACCGGCTGGCTGGGGGGTGCTACTCCTCAGGCTCACGGTCCGGTCGACTCGCCCATATGCTGGGGGAGTTGCCCCCGGCCTTACAGTGGGCTTGGTTGGGCAGTCTGCTAGGGGTGCGACCCCGCGCCTTGTGACTGACCGATGAGGCCGACTGCTGAAGTCGACCTCTGGTCCGACCTGCTAGGGGAGTTGCCCCCAGCCTTACGATTGGTCGGTCAACCGGCCTGCTAGGGGAGGTGCCCCCAGCCTTACAGCCGGTTGGTGTCGTTCAACCTGCTGGGAGAGCAACTCCCAGTCTGATGACGGATCAACGGACCGACCCGCTGGGGGAGTTGCCCCCAGCATTATGATCGATCCACCCCCTCCTGGTCGACCAGGGGGGAACCGGCCCTCGGCCTGTCGGCCAGTTGGGGGGGTCAACCCACGGAGGGTCTTTCCCCGGGCCTTATAATCCTCTGCTCGGATGCTCACCCCGTGAGGTCTCGTTCTTCCCAAGTGAGTCCCCGAAACATGAAGGCAAAATAGGCTCAAACGGTTTTATTCGGGCCGATGGTGGAAGGGGGGTACATTTGCGGGTGATCTCATTGATAATATTTGCGCAGGTGCTCGGTATTCCAGGTGTGGGTGAGGATCTTTCCCTCCGAATTGGCTAGTCGATAGGTTGTGGATCCGAGGACCTCGATGACTTTGTAGGGTCCCTCCCACTTGGCCGCCAGCTTCCCTTTACGGGCGATCTCTGGGCTGAAGGCGGCTTTTTTGAGGACTAGGTCCCCTTGGCGGAAGCTCCTTCCCCTAACTCGGGAATTGTAATAGCGAGCCACCTTCTGCTTCTGGCGGATGATGGTGGCCAAGGCCTGTTCCCGCCGCTCACCTAGGAGCTCTAGGCCGAGCTCTAAGCCCTCCGTGTTCCTTTCCTCGTCGAAGTGTTTTATGCGGAGGGATTCCTCACCTACTTCAACAGGTACCACCGCCTCGGAGCCATACGCAAGCATGAACGGGGTTTCACCCGTGGCTTGTTTGTGGGTCGTTCTATATGACCATAGTATCCCTGGGAGCTCCTCCGGCCAACTCCCCTCGGCGTCCTCCACTTTCTTGCGGAGGGGTTCTATGATGCACTTGTTGGCGGCCTCTGCCATCCCGTTGGTCTGGGGGTGATCAACTGACGCGAAGAGGAGCTTGATCTTCCATTCAGCGCAGAAGTCTTTGAACCCGGCGGAGTCGAATTGTTTCCTATTGTTTGTGATGATTGCTCGGGGGATTTCGAACCTGGAGATGATGGAGTTCCAAACGAAACTCTTCGCCTTCTTCCATGTTATGGAAGCAAGGGGTTCGGCCTCGATCCACTTGGTGAAATAGTCCACCGCCACGATTAGGTATTTCCTCTGTCCTCGTCCCGAAGCGAACGGTCCGAGGATGTCGAGTCTCCACTTTGCGAAAGGTACTGGGCTGACAATTGGAACGAGTTCCGACGGGGGGGGGGGGGGGGGGGATGAGCCGAGTTTGGCAAATCTCTGGCATTCCTGACACCTTTGGACATACTCCGTTGCGTCGTGGACCATGGTTGGCCAGTAATATCCTTGTCTCAGGATTTTCTGGGCGATCGTCTTGCCCCCGTGGTGATTTTCGCAGATCCCCTCGTGCACCTCCCGGAGGACGTAGTTAGCCTCCTGAGGACCGAGGCACTTGAGGTAGGGGAGGATATCCGTCTCTGTCCATCGTCTTTTGTAAAGTACTCCTTCGTGGATCACATATCGGAGTGCCTTCCTCTCCAAGGTTCGACGTTCGTCAGAGTCCGTCGGCACTTCACCATGAGTGAGGTATCGGACGAACGGGTCCATCCAGGTGGGGTCCCCGTCGATCGCCATCACCTCCTTCTCCTCTGTGCTGGGGAATCGGAGATTTTCCATGTAGATGGTGCGGCCCATCTCCTTGGTCGAGGAGGAAGCTAGTTTGGATAGAGCATCCGCGCGGGCATTCTCTGACCGGGGAAGGTGAAAGGTTTCAGCCTTCCTAAATTTGGACAGCTCGGTCTTGGCTGTGGCTAGGTAGCTCTGCATCGCCTCTTTGCGCGCCTCGTAATTCTCCTGTAGTTGGTTGATGACGAGTTTTGAGTCGCTGAGGAGCCGTACGAAGTCTGCCCCGAGTTCTATGGCCAGCCTCAGTCCGTTTATCGCGGCCTCGTACTCGGCCACATTGTTGGTGGTCGGGAACTCGAACCGAAGCGCGTACTCTACGACACACCCCTCGGGAGATCGGATCACGATCTCGGCTCCACTGCCTGACCGGGTCGCCGACCCGTCCACATGGACTATCCAAGTGTCCCGGTTCTCTGGATGACCAGTAAGAACAACATCAGTCGAAAGGAAGGATAGGGGTTGGGTTGTTACCGTGGCTGAGTTTTCTCCGAAGGAGTTCTCTCCTTCAATGGTGCATTCGGTGATGAAGTCCGCCAGGGCCTGCCCTTTAATGGCCGTCCGTGGTTTGAACCTAGGTCAAACTTGCTCAGTTCCACTCCCCAATTCAGTATCCTTCCCATCCGATCGAATCTCTTGAGGTTTTGCTCCAGCTGAGAGTCGGTAAGGACTAGTATAGTGTGGGCTTGAAAGTAGGGCCGGAGCCGGCGGGCTGAGAGAACGAGGGCGTATGCCAGCTTTTCCATGGGTGTGTACCGTCCTTCCGTGTCTTTCAGGACCCGACTGGTATAATACACTGGCCTCTGCACTCCGTCGTCCTCCTGGACCAGCACCGAGCTCACTACGTCTCCCGTGCAAGCCAGGTAGAGGCTCAACGACTCTCCTTCTCGCGGTTTGGATAGGAGCGGGGGACTGCGGAGATACTCTTTGAGTTCGGCGAATACTCGAGAGCAATCCTCGTCCCACGGTATCGTCTTCCTATTATCGGCCGGCTCCGCGATCGCTTTCCTCAGGGTCTTGAAGAATGGAAGGGATTTTTCCGCCGATTTGGACAGAAATCGTCCCAGAGCGGTGATGCGTCCATTCAACCTCTGCCGCTCCTTAATTGTCGTCGGCTCCCGCATGTTGATCAGCGCCTTGATCTTGTCAGGGTTAGCTTCGATGCCGCGGTTGGTGATCATGAACCCTAAGAACTTGCCCGCTCTTACCCCGAATGTGCATTTCGTGGGATTGAGGCGGATGTTGTGTCTCCGCAACCGCTCGAAGGTCTCTCTGAGGTCAGCGACGTGATCTCCCGGGTCCTTCGACTTGACCAACATGTCGTCGACATAGACCTCCAGGTTCCTTCCTATCTGGGAGTCGAACACCTTGTTGACCATTCTCTGGTAGGTGGCCCTGACGTTCTTTAAACCAAAAGGCATCTTCTTGTAGCAGAAGGTTCCCTTATCTGTCGTGAATGCTGTCATTTCTTCATCCCAGGGGTCCATCTGGATTTGATAGTACCCGGAGTAGGCGTCCATAAAGCTGAGCATTTCATATCCTGAGGCGTTGTCCACAAGGTGGTCGATGCGAGGCAAAGGGTAGCTGTCTTTAGGGCATGCTTTGTTGAGGTCGCTGAAGTCCACACACATTCACCATTTCCCGTTGGGCTTCTTGACCATTACGACATTTGACAGCCACTCCGGGTACCAGACTTCTCGGATAAAGCCGACGTCGCGGAGGCGCTCCACCTCTTCGGAGGCTGCCTTCATCTTTTTGCCGCCCAGATTCCGCTTCTTCTGTCTGACTGGCTTGAAATTGGGGTCGGCGTTCAGCCTATGCGTAATCACTCGGGGATCTATGTCGGGCATGTCATCGGGCGACCATGTGAAGACGTCAAGGTTCGCCTCTAAGCATTCCATCAATCGGCTTCTCAAGTCCGAGCCCAGCCCCGATCCGATGGAGACGAACCTTCCTTCTGTAATGCCCTACAAGCTACTGCACAAGTACTAGAGGGGGGATGAATAGTACTTTAAAAATAACAAGGAGTATAATTCCAAATTATAGTGCAAACAACTACCAAAACAATTTGCGGAAGCTTAAATTGAATGACAACAACAAATTTAACAATGCTAACAAAAGATGTTAATGGGTTCGGATCCACCCAAGTCTCCCCGACTTGTTCCCGGTGATCCTACGTCCCAACCACCCGGATACCCTCCGGATACTTAGGTTAGAAACCCTAACCCAAGATTTCCACTATGATATCTTGTGAAAAACCTTCACAAGATCAAATCATACATGCAATGGCAATAGTGAATCCCACAACCCGGGATCACAACCTTCTCTCACAACCGAGAGAATCAACAAGCAATATAAATGAGTTTATATTGAAATAAACAAACTTACCACAAAATCCTATACCTTGAGTTTTTCTTACCAAATAGGTGAAAGGAAGGATTTGAGGAAGATGAAGTCACCAAGACCTAGCACCAAGGAAATGACCAGCAATAGGTGCCTAGGAGTGATTTGGAGACTTGAATCAAGCAATAGCTTGAAGAGCTCACCAAGAACAAGCTTCTCTCAATATGGATTCTAGATCTAGAATGTGAGAGAGTGGGTTTCTTGTGAGGAAGAGAGCTTTAGAAATGAGTGAGAATGGCTATCTCTTTCTATCTCAATGAATCTCTTAATGGCAGCTCTAACCTAGAGAGAAATGACCTAGGTTCGTATTTATAGGGTCCCATAAAAACAAGTTAGGTCAATTCCCAACGGATAGAAATCTGAGGAAACTAGTCGGTCAAAGAACAACCACTGACCGACTAGTTCATCAACTAGTCGGTCAGTCAAACAACATGGACCGACTAAGTGAGGAACTGAGAAGAGATAGAAGTTCAGACCTAGAAATCTAGTCGGTCCAAGAAGACATTCTGACCGACTAGTTTCACAACTAGTCGGTCAGTCAGTGAACGTAGACCGACTAAGAGGCAAAATGAAATAGTATGAATACAAATTGACTTAGTCGGTCCAAGAACAAAAGTTGACCGACTAGATTGTCAACTAGTCGGTCACCAAGCGTTCTTAGACCGACTAACGATAAACAGTAGCTTAGGAGAAATTTAGCATGTACAGTAAATCACAACTAGTCGGTCAAAGAAGCATCACTTACCGACTAGTTCACAAACTAGTCGGTCGGTGAGTCAACGTAGACCGACTAACTGTAAACAGTAAGATGCAAGAAATTAAGGAAGCAAACTAGTCGGTCCAAGAAGAGTTGCTGACCGACTAGATCACCATCTAGTCGGTCAGTACATCTTCTTGTACCAACTAACATGCACAAACAAGTCCGAATCGAAGCGCGACGCTTCGAGGAAGTTAGAATGAACTTGTACTAAGATCCTAGAGCTACGATATGAGTGTTATGAAGTTAGAATCGTAAGATATACTCAAGGCTTAACATTATATAGATCGAAGCTAAAAGACTATAAATAAAACCTTAAAGAATGGTCTTCGAGAGCTTCGATTAATTCTTCATGACTTCCAAAACGGCGCAAGAGCTTCAACGAAGCTTTAGGCATGAATACGAGCTTTGAGAAGTGTTGAGATGTCGCTTTGATTGTTCTCGTGATTTTTGTGACGATCTCCAATACTGCGCTCACAAATTGTTAGTTCATGAATTATTTATGTTTGCTCATCATCCAAAACCAAATCCGGGGAGTCCAATATTCAACATTCTCCCCCTTTTTGGTGATGACAAACCAACATAAATAATAATAAAAAATAATGATTCAAATGTAAAATACTTACTCCCCTTGCATTGATGACACGTTAATTCCAAAATGAATATTTATAAATTGCATCAATCAGACGAGTAAGATATATAATGAGAATCGATTTTTGAAATATCGGATTTTGAAAATCCTTATATATATCTTAACTCCCCCTGAATCTAACACATCAAATTAGATTCTTGGAAATTGACTTAAATTTTCATTTGACCTATTTATTATCATTATCTCTCCCCCTTTGGCATTATCCCAAAAATGGGGGGCATACAACGATAACAACTAGGAAATGGAAAATCCAACATCGGGAGTCGTAGACAATGACGATGGAACTAATTGACACCAAGGGAAAAGTGGTGAAATCAAATCAAGGTGTGCCAAATTGTCCATTATCAAAAAGCGATAAGTAAAATCATCAAAAATACCAAATTATTATTCAGTTCTTGAATAAAGAAACATACTCTTCAATATTCAATATTCTTGGTTAAATTGGTGCATGGAAAACAATTCTATACAATTATAGAATTTCAATCTATTTAACCAAGTTTTTCAATCGGCGAGCGACGATTTCACATAGCATGGACATTGAATAAGAATTAATGTGCACGACGAAGAAAATATCACAACATGAACATCGATGTATATATAGATAGAAACATCATGAGTACATCCAAAAAGATATCACATCGAGGACATCGAATACAACATACCATGGATATAAATATCAAAAGATACAACAACATCATCAGAACACCATCATCAACATCCAACAACACAAAATACAACACATACACCGACATCCAACATATCAAAATACAACAAATCAACACCCAAACTCCATCCTATCCTAACCCAAAAACACTCTCAAAAAGGTATATCATCCAATGAGCAGTGGAGAGTCCTCGAAACAAACGATCACGAGGAAGTGGCTGGATCTGTAGTCTCCGTGGGTCCAGTCGACGGAGTGGACTCAGGCTCTACAGGGAGGAGAGGCGTGTCAACAGACGGGATCGTCGGGGCAGGTGTGGAGACATCGACGGTAGGCTCAACGGCTGGGGTCTCAACTGGAGTATCAGCAGGCAAGACATGAGCAGGCACGTCAGCAGGAGCAGCAGCAGCCTCAGAAGTCTGAACTACTGGTGCAGAAGTATCTGGAGCACCGGAAGTGGTGCCATCTCTAGGAGCAGATGTGGTAGCAGCAGCAGCAGCAGTGGCCTCATCGCCACGAGCCAAGGAAGTGACAAGATCGTCAATATCCTCATCGTCCATCTCCTCGGCCTCAGAAACGGAAGGAGGAAGCTCAATGCCCATCATACGAGCCATACGGCAGACGACCTCCTCGGTACGAGCCAAACGCGACTCGTGCCGACGAAGAAGGCGTACGACATCATCTAATGTGGCATGAGGAGTGGGGGCAGCAGCAGCTGAGGGAGTGGCCTGGGAAGCAGATGTGATCGACCTCTGCACGTGACGAAGCGCCGCTAGAGATTTCTTAACGGCCGTCGCGTTCAGAGGAGGACCCAAGGGACGCTCATCATCAGGAGGGAGGGGAACACCGAAACGACGAAATACCAAGGTCAACAGACATGGATATGGGATATGCGCAGATTTATTGGTCTTGCGAATACACTCAAAAGAGTCCATCTTATCGAGTATAATGCGAGCCTAATTAATCTCGCTACCCATAAACAAAGCGTAAATCGGTTTCAAAAACGGCTGAGATGGAAGAGATGAAGATCCATACTTGGGAAGAAGGCAAGATTTCAGGATCAGGTTAATCACCCAAGCATTCGGCTTGAATGATTTCGAAGGTACTCCTATGAAAGCAGGGGGAATAACCTGAAAGATTTTGCCTAGGGTCCGCTGATCTAAGGAGGAGATATCATCAACTGAGATGTCAGAAGGGAGGAGGCCACACGACGAGCAACCTATCAGCTCCCCTAAGATCTCTGCCGTGAGGACTATAGGAGTCCCCAAAACAGAAGTCTCGATGGAGTGAGACTCGTCGTACTGGCCCCGAACACGATTGGCATATAATAATTTGACCAGGCGAGGATATGGTCTAGGGTTCGCCTTAGCGTCAAATCGAAGGTAGTCCAATAGGCCACTATAGGAGAGAAGATCAGCAAGGCCAAGGAAATCAGAAAACTGAACGTAATGCTCTAACAGCAGTGGGCAGTGCTCTATACGGTTGTACGCTGTGAGACACTGAGGGTCATCGCGGCACAACGATATGTCTACACCGCCGACTGGCATAGGAGCTTTACCCTTAGCCTTACGGGACTTCGGAGGAGGTGGAGGAGGAGGTGGTGGTGGAGTGGGTGCCTTCTTGGGATGTTCAGGGGTGTATTCCTCATCGGTATTATCCTCGGAATCACTACCTGAACTCTCACCGGGAGGTGTGGGGGCACAG
This sequence comes from Scilla litardierei, assembly GCA_030789695.1. Classification (NCBI taxonomy): domain Eukaryota; kingdom Viridiplantae; phylum Streptophyta; class Magnoliopsida; order Asparagales; family Asparagaceae; genus Scilla; species Scilla litardierei. Next base: position 117,116,231 of record CM061130.1, read on the forward strand.
AACTTTTTAGGCTTTGGCTTGGGCTTGGACGATTGGCCGGTAGGTTTAGGCTTAGATGTCCTCTTCCTCTTCAACGGAGTCGAAGACGAAGAGGGGGGACGTGTGGTCTTAGCCCTACGTTTGGGAGGGGTCGAAGCGGTCCCGGTCTCAACGGTCATGGGGGATGCCCCAGAAGATGTAATCGGGAGTCTCGTTCGTGCCATGATCTCGGCACAACGAGTACAAACAAGCGATGGTATAGGATCACACAACCTAAGCACAAACCCTAAGATTATTTCCGAAACCCTAACTCAAACTCTAGAGGAGAAAATAAGATGAAGAACTAACCCTAGGGAAGGAAAACGAGATCAAAGAAGAGGGGTTATACCTAGGGGAGATGGTCGACGGCGGCGGACGGCGGGGATGGCCGGAAAGATGGCCGGAAAGACGTCGGAAAACGAAGGGTCTCGAGAGGGTTTAGGGGGTTTTCGGGCTGGAGCTGAGAAAAATACCGACTAAAAGTGAAAAAGATCGGTTAGAATGTGTTTAAGTCGGTCGGGAAATGAAAAGACGCGTTTGCCCTAAGACACTTAGTCGGTCACAGTTCAAGCACCGACCGACTAGATGACGATCTAGTCGGTCGGTCAATGAGCTTGAACCGACTAAGTCGAAACAGAGGCAAACAGAAATTTCTAGGGCTAGAGTTAGTCGGTCGCAGTATAATCACTGACCGACTAGTTTTCAATCTAGTCGGTCGGTAAGTGTACTATGACCGACTAAAAGAAGTCAATGACAGGAGATAGTTAAAAGCTTGATCTAGTCGGTCTGAGTTCACTAGCTGACCGACTAGATGGGCATCTAGTCGGTTGGCTAATGAACTGAAACCGACTAGAAGAGTCCAAAAGTTGATAAATGAGTTCTCTTCAAAAACCACTTGGATGAAGCATTTTAACACTCTCATTAAACATCTAAATTACCCCATAAAACGTCGAAATCTTAAATACGACATTCAAATACGAATTCGAGCACAAATTCAAACATATCACATAAAATCCCAAAAATTCAATAAATCTAGCATGAACGAAATATCGCGAAATATAATAGCATGCAAGATGATTGAATGAAATATGAATCCTATATCTCGGATTCACCCATAATCCCCAATTCTCGACGCAACCGCACAAAGGAGTCCTCCTTTAGGGGTTTCGTGAAAATATCGGCGATTTGCTTTTGGGTTTCAACGTACACTAAAATGATGTCCTTTTTAGCAACATGATCATCTAAAAAGTGGTGTCGGACATCTATGTGTTTTGATTGGGAATGATGCACCGGATTCTTTGAAAGACAGATAGCACTTTGGTTATCCAACATGATAGGGCTAATATCACAGTGAATACCAAAATCCTTCAGTGTGTGTCTCATCCAAAGAACCTGGGCACAAGCGGCACCGGCGGTAATATATTCCGCCTCGGTGGTTGAAAGTGATACGGAATTTTGCTTCTTGGAAAACCAAGAGACAAGAGAATTTCCTAGAAAATGGCAAGTGCCACTAGTACTTTTCCTGTCGGATTTGCATCCCGCATAATCAGCGTCACTATATGAGACTAACTCATATGTGCTAGATTTCGGATAAAGTAATCCAAAATCTAAAGTGTAACTTAGATAGCGAAAAATACGTTTAACCGCTACTAAGTGAGACTCCTTAGGTTGAGACTGATAACGAGCACATATGCATACGACAAACATAATATCGGGCCTACTTGCGGTAAGATAAAGTAAACTACTTATCATACCTCGATATAGACGAATGTCTACATCCTTACCGCCCGTATCCTTGTCAAGATGCGTAGTCGTGCTCATTGGAGTCTTTTTCCCGGAAGCACTCTCCATTCCAAATCGCTTAAGCAACTCCACCGTATACTTCGTTTGGTGGATGAAGATTGCATCGTTCAATTGGCGAATTTGGAGACCTAAGAAATATTTGAGTTCGCCCATGTGGCTCATCTCAAATTGTTCCTTCATAACATTAGAAAAATCTTCGCAAAGAGTGAAGTTAGTAGCACCGAAAATGATATCATCAACATAAATTTGAACTAATAAAATATCATTATTCGCATGCTTAACAAAAAGTGTAGAATCGGCTTCGCCCATTTTAAAATTCAAATCCAAAAGAAAATTCTTTAGGTGATCATACCAAGCTCGAGGAGCTTGTCTCAAACCATAAAGAGCTTTCTTTAGTTTAAAAACATGATTTGGAAATTTTTCATTTATGAAGCCCGGAGGTTGAGAAACGTAAACTTCCTCAACAACATCTCCGTTTAAAAATGCACTTTTAACATCCATTTGAAATAACTTAAAATTTTTAAGGCATGCATAAGACAATAATAGTCTAATTGATTCTAATCTAGCTACCAGAGCGAAGGATTCTTCGAAATCGATACCTTCCTCTTGGCGATAGCCTTGAGCAACTAACCGAGCTTTGTTCCGGACGACGACTTGGTTTTCGTCGGTTTTGTTCTTGAAGATCCACTTTGTCCCTATGACGGTGTGGTTCTTCGATGGCAAAGGAACAAGCTCCCATACCTCATTCCTCTCGAATTGAATGAGTTCCTCCTCCATGGCAAGGATCCAAGCACTATCTTCACACGCTTCAACTATATTCTTTGGCTCTATCGATGAGGCAAAGGCACAATTGGCGAAGTGGTGGACTTGCGATCTCGTCTTGACACTATCATGAATATTGCCAATGACTTGCTCATGGGGATGGTCGCGAACTGTATGAAGCCGCTTGGGAATACCTTGATCACTAGGCACATTCTCAACAACTTCATTAGTAGGGTTAGTATCAATAGAATCAATTGAATCAATAGACTTAGAATTTTCAAACGAATCACATAAAACATCCATAGAATCATTATCATTTGAAATTCTAGAATTAGTAAAATTCTCATTAAAAGAGACATGAAGTGATTCCTCGATCGTAGAGGATCTTTTGTTGTATATCCGGTAGGCTTTGCTACGTGAGGAATACCCAACAAATATCCCCTCATCCGATCTCGGATCAAACTTGTCCAAATTATCATATGTGTTCTTAATAAAACATTTTGCGCCGAAAACACGAAAATGTTTAACTTGAGGCAATCTACCAAACAACAATTCATAGCAAGTTTGTTTGGTGCCGGGCCTCAAAAGTATTCTATTAAACACATAACAGGCGGTGTGTACCGCTTCCGCCCAAAATTGATAACCAAGTTGACTATCTTCGAGCATAGTGCGAGCACACTCCACAAGCGTTCTATTCTTCCTCTTAACAACACCATTTTGAGGAGGTGCGCGAGGGAAAGAAAACGTGTGAGTAATTCCAAGATCATCACAAAAATTTGAGAAAGACTCATTCTCAAATTCACCCCCATGATCACTACGAATAGTGACAATGGTGGTTCCGATGAGATTTTGTACTTTCTTCACAAATATTGTGAAGTTTTCAAAAGCTTCATTTTTATTACATAAGAAAAATACCCATGTAAATCTAGAATAATCATCGACGATGACAAGACCATATCTTGCATTTCCTAAGGAAGCAACTCTAGTTGGCCCAAATAAATCTAGATGTAATAGCTCTAGTGGCCGTTTCGTAGAAATGCTTTTCTTAGGTTTAAATGAAGATTTAGGAAGCTTGCCACGTTGACAAGAATCACAAAAACTTTTCTTTTCAAAAACGAGCTTCGGAAAACCTTTAATGGAATTTAATTTTGAAAGCTTATAAAGTGTTCCAAAGTTCACATGTCCAAAGCGTCGATGCCATAAGTGTTGTTCACTTGTGTTGGCAACGAGACATTGTTCATATGACTTAGGAAGATCCAAAATATAAATATCTTTATGGCGTGTGCCGGAAAATAATAATTTATTATTATCATTTGAAATATGACACAATCCTTTCGCAAAGCTAACTTTGTAACCTTTGTCACAAAGTTGGCTTATTGAAATAAGATTATGATTTAAACCATCAACTAGATAAACATCACTAATTAAGGGTTTAGATCGGTTACCCACTTTACCAACACCGACGATGGTTCCACTCTCATTGCCTCCAAATACGACGCGGTTTCCATTTACAATGGGAACTATTTCGGAGAGCAATTGAGCGTCACCCGTCATGTGTTTTGAACACCCGCTATCGAGTATCCAATTCCCTTTGGAGCTAAATTTAAATTTGTTGCTCCTTTTCTTTTTCTTTTCCTTGAGTACCTAAAGATAGAAAATTTCATATCATGGTACCCAAGGTCATTGGGTCCTCAAAGGTTAGACCTTTGGAAGCCAAGTCCAATTGGACTTAGACTTCCCCACATAATTTCTACTATGCACAACGTCCGAAAAATAAGCATTCATATACACTTGTTTTTCATCCATACTTGTGTCCTTTGGGCTCCAAATAGTGAAAATTTTGGGAGCCCTCATCCTATTGGGTGCATGCATGCGTTGTTGGTTTCTACGTGATGCATGTCGTGGATAGGCATAAGGAACATGATGGAATGGTGCACGATTAGAATTATTCATATGATGAGGTGTGTGAACATATGCATGTGTGGGAACACGTGCGTGAGGGTGTCTCACATGGTGTGCACGTGCCCGAGAATGTGTTGCATAAAAGTCATCATATGTGTGAGACGTTGGAGTAGGACGTGTGTTCCTACGTGGCATGGTATTGGTGTACATATAAGCATGCCCCTTATTTGGAGGTCCACCCAAAGTGGGTTTCTTTCCAAAAGAGGGTGTGGACGAGGTGGAAGCACCATTGGTAGATGAACTACCAATAGAGTGTTTGCTACCACTCGTAGAGTCACCGGAAGTTGGCCTAACAAAAGTAGTGGCCGCTTTGGATGGACATCCCATCGTATACCCCAAACCAATGTGGTGATTGGCCGGAAGTAAGTCACTTAGGATTTTATCCAAATGGTCCTTACCCTTATTGAATTTATTAATTCGGCCTAATGTGTTCTCATATTTATCTTTGAGAGAACGCATAGAAGTATCCAAGTTAGATACTTGCGATGTGATCACATAAACACGAGATTTAAGATTCTCATTCTCAATACTCAAAGTCGAGTTTTGAGAAGTCAAATCCGCTATCCTATGTTCTTCCGGATCTTCACTGCTAACATGTTCAAGTTTAGATTTGAGATTAACAATCTCATTTCTTAACTCTTCAACAACGGTGTCGTTGTTGGTGATGATAGTCTTAGGCGAGGTTTGAATGCTAGCTAGGTCATCTTTTACTTTAGTATATCTATTTACTAATTTAGTGTATTTAGACCATAAATGAGAGTTAGCATCCCTAAGATCATCCATAGTTACCTCATCGCCTTCGTCGTCGCTATCATCGGAGGAGGAAGATCCTTGATCATGCTCCTCTCTTGCCATGAAGCACATGTGCGCTTGCTCCACTTTCTCATCGTCCGACTCTCCGCTTGAGGAATCCTCGGAGTCGGTGAATGTTGCTCCGACAAGTCCCTTTTTGTACCCCTTTTTGTACTTCTTCGACTTGTCGAACTTCGGCGCCTTCCACTTCTCCTTTTGCTTGTTTTGAGGACAATCCGCTTTGATGTGTCCTGGCTTATTGCATTTAAAGCACAAAGGTGGAGAGGCGTTAGTAGAAGTAAATTTAGATTTTTGTTTGAAGTTACCCTTTCGGAAGAAGCGATTGAACTTCTTTGCCATGAGTGCCATGGATTCCATGTCCATTTCTTCTTCCGAGTCCTCATCATCGGTAGAGGTGGATGAAGCCGCCTTGAATGCAATCGCCTTTTTCTTAGGCGCGTCTTGGTTCAAATAGGACTTCATCTTTTCTTGTAACTTCACCTTGCTATCTTTGCGTACCTCGTATGACATCAAAGTACCCATCAATTGAACTACGGTATACTTATTCATGTCATTACCTTCCTCGATGGCGAAGGTACGTTTTTCCCAAGAAGAAGGAAGTCCTTCGATAAGCTTTGAGCACTTCTCCTTTTGAGTGTAGGACTTGCCGAGGGCCTCTAACTCGTTTATTATGTCAACGAAGCGAGCGTAATATTCCTTCATCTTCTCGCCCTGTTGCATATGAAACATTTCGTAATCTTTGTTTACGACTACGAGTTTAGAGTCTCTTACCCTACTCGTCCCTTCATGAAGAATGAGGAGGGAGTTCCAAATTTGATATGCACTCTTACATGTGCATATCTTATTGAATTCCTCGGGCTCCAATGCGCATTGCAAGGCGTTCATTGCCTTGGCATTGCTTACCTCCGCGGCGATCTCCGCGGTAGTCCATTTCTCAAAGTCTTCTTCTTCGGGCTCGATGTATTCCTTCATTGTAGTCCTCCATAGAGATGCACTCCGGAGGAAGGTTTCCATCCGGCATTTCCAGTACCCGTAGTTGGTACCGTTGAAGAATGGAGGCCTCGTAGAGGAATGTCCTTCCATCACCGAAGATGCTCCTTCTCGGTTCCTGAAGGTGTCATAGTTGGAAGGTGGACGCACGGTCTTGTTGTCGTTTGCAGACATAGCTAAGTATCTGGCTTTGATACCAAATGTAATGCCCTACAAGCTACTGCACAAGTACTAGGAGGGGGGGTGAATAGTACTTTAAAAATAACAAGGAGTATAATTCCAAATTATAGTGCAAACAACTACCAAAACAATTTGCGGAAGCTTAAATTGAATGACAACAACAAATTTAACAATGCTAACAAAAGATGTTAATGGGTTCGGATCCACCCAAGTCTCCCCGACTTGTTCCCGGTGATCCTACGTCCCAACCACCCGGATACCCTCCGGATACTTAGGTTAGAAACCCTAACCCAAGATTTCCACTATGATATCTTGTGAAAAATATTCACAAGATCAAATCATACATGCAATGGCAATAGTGAATCCCACAACCCGGGATCACAACCTTCTCTCACAATCGAGAGAATCAACAAGCAATATAAATGAGTTTATATTGAAATAAACAAACTTACCACAAAATCCTATACCTTGAGTTTTTCTTACCAAATAGGTGAAAGGAAGGATTTAAGGAAGATGAAGTCACCAAGACCTAGCACCAAGGAAATGACCAGCAATAGGTGCCTAGGAGTGATTTGGAGACTTGAATCAAGCAATAGCTTGAAGAGCTCACCAAGAACAAGCTTCTCTCAATATGGATTCTAGATCTAGAATGTGAGAGAATGGGTTTCTTGTGAGAAAGAGAGCTTTAGAAATGAGTGAGAATGGCTATCTCTTTCTATCTCAATGAATCTCTTAATGGCAGCTCTAACCTAGAGAGAAATGACCTAGGTTCGTATTTATAGGGTCCCATAAAAACAAGTTAGGTCAATTCCCAACGGATAGAAATCTGAGGAAACTAGTCGGTCAAAGAACAACCACTGACCGACTAGTTCATCAACTAGTCGGTCAGTCAAACAACATGGACCGACTAAGTGAGGAACTGAGAAGAGATAGAAGTTCAGACCTAGAAATCTAGTCGGTCCAAGAAGACATTCTGACCGACTAGTTTCACAACTAGTCGGTCAGTCAGTGAACGTAGACCGACTAAGAGGCAAAATGAAATAGTCTGAATACAAATTGACTTAGTCGGTCCAAGAACAAAAGTTGACCGACTAGATTGTCAACTAGTCGGTCACCAAGCGTTCTTAGACCGACTAACGATAAACAGTAGCTTAGGAGAAATTTAGCATGTACAGTAAATCACAACTAGTCGGTCAAAGAAGCATCACTTACCGACTAGTTCACAAACTAGTCGGTCGGTGAGTCAACGTAGACCGACTAACTGTAAACAGTAAGATGCAAGAAATTAAGGAAGCAAACTAGTCGGTCCAAGAAGAGTTGCTGACCGACTAGATCACCATCTAGTCGGTCAGTACATCTTCTTGTACCAACTAACATGCACAAACAAGTCCGAATCGAAGCGCGACGCTTCGAGGAAGTTAGAATGAACTTGTACTAAGATCCTAGAGCTACGATATGAGCGTTATGAAGTTAGAATCGTAAGATATACTCAAGGCTTAACATTATATAGATCGAAGCTAAAAGACTATAAATAAAACCTTAAAGAATGGTCTTCGAGAGCTTCGATTAATTCTTCATGACTTCCAAAACGGCGCAAGAGCTTCAACGAAGCTTTAGGCATAAATACGAGCTTTGAGAAGTGTTGAGATGTGGCTTTGATTGTTCTCGTGATTTTTGCGACGATCTCCAATACTGCGCTCACAAATTGTTAGTTCATGAATTATTTATGTTTGCTCATCATCCAAAACCAAATCCGGGGAGTTCAATATTCATCACCTTCGACACTCGTGACCGAGATCTGCTCTGGCTCTTTCGCGAGCTCGGGTCTCGGCCCGTTCCTCAGGTCAAGCATGGCCATCGTGTCGTCAGGTTGCACTGTGGGTTTTTCGTCTGCTAGCTGGTAGCAGATCTTTAGCTTCCCCGCGTCGCCGTCGACTCGCCCGATCCCTCTCGGGGTCCGAAACCTGATCGTTCGGTGAAGAGTCGAGATCACCGCTCCAACAGCGTTGAGGAACGGGTGGCCGATGATCCCATTGAACGCCGACCTGATCCTCAGCACCACGAACTCCATCGTCAGGGTCACCGAGTCAGGTGGCCCGCCGAGCGTGACCGGGAGGTGGATCGCTCCCACGATGGGCGTGGAGTGACCCGTGAAGCCCACCACGGGCCCCGAGCTCGGCTCCATGTAACGACCAGTAATTTTCAACAGTTCAATTTACGTAGTTATACGTATTTTTAAGAATAAATTTTACATTATAAATGTTAGTCAAGAATTTTCTAACAAAACTGACTTTAAAAATTCTTATAAAAATATTTTAGAGTACTAGACTTATCATATTGTATTTTAGCAATTTCAGATTTCCTCAAATACCCAAAAAATTTCTGTTAAAATTCATCTTCCAAAATTACCATTTTGATTCGACGAATTTATTTTCTATACAAACATCTTCAAATCGATTTCAAACTTCTACAGTGACATCCTATGATCATTTAGGGCTCCCCACATTAATCTCGTAATTTTCCGATATCATATCAGTAGAGAACCCGCAGACCCACTTCCTAAACGTTTTAGCCTAAAACTTATATTACCGTAGCCCAAACCCTGTAACAGACTTCGTATTCACGATCCTCGCAACGATACGATCCCGTGGGTATGTTTTCGTAATTTTTCGGACACGTTTACTGGTAGGGGCAAAATCGTATTTTTGACTTTATCTACTAATCAGCTTTTAACCTTTTTTTTACCAGATTAACTATTTTAAATACCTTTAATCCATACCTAACCTACCCTAAGCCATGTGATTCACACACTTTCACATTTTCTAAAACTTAGTCTAAAGTTTCATTTAATTACAACCTAACATCATAAATATTATTGACTAAGTAGTGCCTACTTAATTTTATACTAATATAATTACTTATATAAACCCCCTAACGCTTTCTCTCAGCTTGAACCGATTAACCCACAGTAAGCTCTCTATCTCTCTTCCCTGTTCTCGTTTGATACCCAGGCTTTCATCCAAACAAACCCATCCCTAAGAATTTCGTAACACTAGGATCTCTCTCTCTCTCTCTCTCACCCTCTCCCGCCCTCACGGTGGCTCGCCGTCCCCGAGGAGATCCGAGAGCCTCTTCGCCATTGACGGAGCCCGCCACCGCCGTCACCGTCCGCCCGCCGTCCGACGCCATCGCCGCCGCCTCCAGCGGCCTCCGCCGCACAAAACCCCCGCCCAGCTCACGCCTCCGGAGCCCCCTCCGTCAAACGCCTCCCCCGCCTCCGAGAGGCTCCACCGCCCCGACAGCGGCCCCCGAAGCCTCCGCCGTCCCTTACGCCGCCCCCGCCTCCCCCGAGCTCCGCCAGCGCCATCTCCCCCCTCTGCCGCCGTCGACAGCAGCTCCTGCGCCTCCACTCGCCACTGCAACCTCCCCCTCGACCGCCCAACGCCGCAGCGCCGTCGTCATCGCCCCGCCGTCGCCGACGTCGCCACGCCATGCACGCCACCGCCCCTCCGCTCGCCGAGCGCCGGAGCAACGACCCCCCTCCGACAGCGTAAGAACGGTGGGAGCGTAAAGCTCCGGTGGCACAACCGTAAATACGAGTTTATTTCGTATTTTCGTAATTTTAATTAATTAAAAAAATAGTTTAATGGTTTTAAATCCATAACTAATTATACAGGAACCAGAAAAATGTGCGGATAGCTCCAGAAAATCTGAAACGACATTTCGGATCCAATGGCACTAGTCTCACTGCGATCAGACGCCTACTTTTTCCGGAATGATTTTTCAAACTTAAAGATTTAAAAGGTATAATTCATTCTAAAAATCGTAACTCGCTGATTTTACGTACACTAATATTTGATAAAATTATATGTGATAATAGACTTCGAGACGGTCATTTTGACTGTTCACTCAAGTCATTCCGACTTGTATTGCTCCCGTAAGAAATTACGGAAGATACGCGTAACTTAAATAATCTGGTTTTTTTAAAACTATTTTGAGTTTCTAAAAATTATAAAAATTACTATGGACTTCAGAAAAATATTTCTTCCTGCAGTAAAACTATTTTTATCCTATATAGCCTACATAAAAATTTAGAACGCTTTCCGATACCGTTTCAACAGTTTTAAAAATCAAAACGACCAAGTTAAATAAATAAGAAATCGTGTATTCTCTAACTAATTGTTATTGTATTTGCAGGCATCGAATCTCGTGCATCAGCACTAGATCCAGTCCCGGCTCACTACCATCACCTCGAAGATAGTAAGTCACAATAAATTCTAACTTTAGAAATCTAGATAGTGTACTTAATGGAAACACCGCATGCTCAAAGCATGGATCGGTACCTTAGTTATTGGACTTCACACATTACTCAGGACTGACATTCTCTCTTGAGGTTTCTGCCTTGACTTTTCAACAAGCAAAGATCTTTAGAGTATCGTTAACGCGTATGAACATAGGACTTAACATCTAGTCTCGGAACAGTTATTGTCCTGAACAGATTGACATGCTTGACAGAAAGATTGTAACTGGATATGTGCGAACAGTAAATGACTCGTAAAACTGCAAAGAGTGGTAACCTGTACACACACACACTGGGTTTTTGGGGTAACTTATAATTGCGGAAGTGCGGGAGCGACCAGTCCGATCTCCAGTGGATAGTACCGTATTGACTGAACAGTATCGTTTTGTTGAAAAGTACCGTTTTGATTGTATCGTATTGATTGTACCGTATCGTTTTGTTGTAACCCGGGATATCAGGTGGACTCTTGGTTGCATATCGTACTTCCCGTTATAAGTCACGAACTAGAATAGGCACAAGTACTCTCACTATTGCAATTGTCATTGCTAGCGTCATTGCTATCGTCATTACTAGTTGTACTTGCTCGGTCACCTTTACTTTACTTGTCACCCTTGCATGCTTGACTTGATGTACTTTACTTATCGCACTTGTATGCTTGTCTGTCCTTACTTTATCCTTACTTTACTTTCCGCACTTGTTTACCATAACCTGCTCCATATTTGTGCACTCCTCTTTTTCTATTGCTAGAATTGTTGTGACTTACCTTCGATTCCATTTATGGCACCGGCAGACGAAGACCTGATCGAAGAGATTGCCCCAGAGTTCGTGAAGCCTACACTTGACCCTGAAGCTGCAGAGTTTTATTTACTTTACTGTTGGTGTGTGGGTTGTACTGTGTATTTACTTTTCCGTACTTCTTTTTAGAAAGTGTGCTGGTGGTTGTTGTACTTTAATTTGGACTGTAATAACGTCTGTATGCTGGTTTTGAGTATTGTGATGCATCTCTGAGTTGTGGCTATGCTGATTTCACTGGTAAACTGCGGAACCTGCAAATAAACCAAATAAGTAACGGGCCCCCGAGAGCGGGTCGTTACAGGTTTTGGTGGCCCACGCAGGTCCGTGCAAAATACCTCGTGAACAGTATAGCAAAACCAGGATGTATCGTATACGATACTCAACTAAGCTGACATTTCTATGGATGCATGTTTGACACTCGAAAGACGGACGGGAACATCTCGGAGAGCCCAATGGAGTTGGCCATCTGGTTTTTTAAAAAAAAATTCATTTTGATAGGATTAATTAGTTGTATTAAAAAAAAATCCTTCTGTGTCGGTGGCACCCATATGAATGATGATCTTCCTTCAATGGACCATGATATCGGTCAATGTGCTTGGCTAAAGTCTGTTGGATCAACCTAGCTAGACTGGGCATAAGTGATCCTGGCTTAGTCACTTCCCTGACCGTGTCCGCTGGACCGCAAGGACGTGAATCATGATTATGTGACGTCATCGATCTTATTCACTACCAACCTCCTTTTAAGCCTGATGACCTTTCATTTGACATTCTTAGAATCTACCTATTTCTAGTTTTCTTGAACCCTAGCCACGTTATTTTAAGGAGGGTAGCGTTCGAATTTTTCGATCATCAGAAGTTCGAGCTCCTCAGCAGCAGCAGATCGAAGGACGTTCAGAAGTACTCAAGGATGATGCTGGAGATTTTGAGACGAGCCAAACGTAGCGTGCACGTATAGGCTGTTATGTTTTTGAAACTCGTATTTCTTTTCTAACCCTGCTCCCATCTTGTACCCGATTTTTCCACGTGTTGGAATTCTTTCCCACCTCCCCTCATTATTGCCTTTGTCCTCATCCTTGCCTCGAGCCCCGTTCCCGCCTACCCTACACTACCTACCCATGACTTTCGGCGCCCCCTATTTATTTCCTTTGTCCGCTTCCCCACCTCGATCCCCGTTCCCACCTAACACCGACGACTTTTGGTGCCCCCTTTTCTTTTAAAACCCACCTCCTCTCCTTCCTCCCCAAGCCACCCCGTGGTTCCCTTTTTCGCTCAGACATCGCCCCTCCTCCTCCCGGCCTCTTCCCCAAGCGAGCTCGCCATCTCACCCGAAGCCCCGCCAGCTTCTGCTCCACTCCATCGGAAGTCCCTGCCATGGATCGTCAACCAGCCGCAGCCCTTACCGCCGTGGACCCGCAACCACCGACGGCCCTCCGACGATATGTTTTGGGATTTTTGGCCTTGGTGACAACCCTCGCCGCCACCCTCGCTACCGCCGCTTGGCTGAGATCTTGGGAAGCCGTGATCCTTGGACTTCTCTTGAGCTCTCTACCCTGGGTCTCACCCCGGTTGAGATCCCGTTTAAGCTTCCTCTTGCGTCTACTCCTTTTGGTGTGCGGGAAAGCGTGTTTTTGGTTGTTCATTTGTTGGGTAATGTTGGGTGTTGCGAATATCGAGTACTGGTCTACAGAAGGAGTGATGGCGATGATTATTGGCATGATATTGGCCTTGGGTGTTGAAGTTGGATGTAGGCCTTCTGCTTGGCTCTGGATGAGAGCTTGGATCCTGCCTTATTGTGGGATAGTATGGAGATTGACGGAAGGAATGCTAGCAGGGAGTACTGACTTAGAATGTTGGCCTTGTACTTACCTTTGGGCGGTGATTTGGACGTTAGCAGGTGGTTGGGCATTATGGAAATTGATGTTGTTGGTGGATTAGTCGATACATGCTATATTATGAACAACATCTGTGGCTAGACTCCGTTAGTTACCAGTAGCACGAATAAACTTTATAGTCTTCCGGTTTATGTGGTTTAAATAGCTTGCTACTGGCTTATCACCTCAGGTTCCAAGTTCGAACAGATGTTGTCATCATAATAGCTCTCATTTTCATGCTATGTTATTATCTCATGTTAATTATGGTCTACTTGAGAAGTCAGAATAACTATTGTGATGATACTGGAATAGTTACGAAAGCTATGGTGATGTCAATAGTATTTATTCATATATAACATCTCTTATTTTCTTGATGCTATAATATCATATCATATTTCGTTTTATTTACAGCCTGATTTACAAAGATTACCATCTTTTCTATCTTTTATTTGCTTGAGCTTCTTCATAACATCAATTATTGGTTTCAAAAATATTTTTAAATTCCGAGGACGGAATTAATTTAAGGAGGGTAGAATGTAACGACCAGTAATTTTCAACAGTTCAATTTACGTAGTTATACGTATTTTTAAGAATAAATTTTACATTATAAATGTTAGTCAAGAATTTTCTAACAAAACTGACTTTAAAAATTCTTATAAAAATATTTTAGAGTACTAGACTTATCGTATTGTATTTTAGCAATTTCAGATTTCCTCAAATACCCAAAACATTTCTGTTAAAATTCATCTTCCAAAATTACCGTTTTGATTCGACGAATTTATTTTCTATACAAACGTCTTCAAATCGATTTCAAACTTCTACAGTGACATCCTATGATCATTTAGGGCTCCCCACATTAATCTCGTAATTTTCCGATATCATATCAGTAGAGAACCCGCAGACCCACTTCCTAAACGTTTTAGCCTAAAACTTATATTACCGTAGCCCAAACCCTGTAACGGACTTCGTATTCACGATCTTCGCAACGATACGATCCCGTGGGTATGTTTTCGTAATTTTTCGGACACGTTTACTGGTAGGGGCAAAATCGTATTTTTGACTTTATCTACTAATCAGCTTTTAACCTTTTTTTTACCAGATTAACTATTTTAAATACCTTTAATCCATACCTAACCTACCCGTAAGCCATGTGATTCACACACTATCACATTTTCTAAAACTTAGTCTAAAGTTTCATTTAATTACAACCTAACATCATAAATATTATTGACTAAGTAGTGCCTACTTAATTTTATACTAATATAATTACTTACATAAACCCCCTAACGCTTTCTCTCAGCTTGAACCGATTAACCCACAGTAAGCTCTCTATCTCTCTTCCATGTTCTCGTTTGATACCCAGGCTTTCATCCAAACAAACCCATCCCCAAGAATTTCGTAACACTGGGATCTCTCTCTCTCTCTCTCTCTCTCTCTCTCTCTCTCTCTCTCTCTCTCTCACCCTCTCCCGCCTTCACGGTGGCTCGCCGTCCCCGAGGAGATCCGAGAGCCTCTTCGCCATTGACGGAGCCCGCCACCGCCGTCACCGTCCGCCCACCGTCCGGCGCCATCGCCGCCGCCTCCAACGGCCTCCGCCGCACAAAACCCCCGCCCAGCTCACGCCTCCGGAGCCCCCTCCGTCAAACGCCTCCCCCGCCTCCGAGAGGCTCCACCGCCCCGACAGCGGCCCCCGAAGCCTCCGCCGTCCCTTACGCCGCCCCCCGCCTCCCCCGAGCTCCGCCAGCGCCATCTCCCCCCTCCGCCGCCGTCGACAGCAGCTCCCGCGCCTCCACTCGCCACTGCAACCTCCCCCTCGACCGCCCAACGCCGCAGCGCCGTCGCCGTCGCCCCACCGTCGCCGACGTCGCCCCGCCATGCACGCCGCCGCCCCTCCGCTCGCCGAGCGCCGGAGCAACGACCCCCTCCGACAGCGTAAGACCGGTGGGAGCGTAAAGCTCCGGTGGCACAACCGTAAATACGAGTTTATTTCGTATTTTCGTAATTTTAATTAATTAAAAATAGAGTTTAATGGTTTTAAATCCATAACTAATTATACAGGAACCAGAAAAATGTGCGGATAGCTCCAGAAAATCGGAAACGACATTTCGGATCCAATGGCACTAGTCTCACTGCGATCAGACGCCTACTTTTTCCGGAATGATTTTTCGAACTTAAAGATTTAAAAGGTATAATTCATTCTAAAAATCGTAACTCGCTGATTTTACGTACACTAATATTTGATAAAATTATATGTGATAATAGACTTCAAGACGGTCATTTTGACTGTTCACTCAAGTCATTCCGACTTGTATTGCTCCCGTAAGAAATTACGGAAGATACGCGTAACTTAAATAATCTGGTTTTTTAAAACTATTTTGAGTTTCTAAAAATTATAAAAATTACTATGGACTTCAGAAAAATATTTCTTCCTGCAGTAAAACTATTTTTATTCTATATAGCCTACATAAAAATTTAGAACGCTTTCCGATACCGTTTCAACAGTTTTAAAAATCAAAACGACCAAGTTAAATAAATAAGAAATCGTGTATTCTCTAACTAATTGTTATTATATTTGCAGGCATCGAATCTCGTGCATCAGCACTAGATCCAGTCCCGGCTCACTACCATCACCTCGAAGATAGTAAGTCACAGTAAATTCTAACTTTAGAAATCTAGATAGTGTACTTAATGGAAACACCGCATGCTCAAAGCATGGATCGGTACCTTAGTTATTGGACTTCACACATTGCTCAGGACTGACATTCTCTCTTGAGGTTTCTGCCTTGACTTTTCAACAAGCAAAGATCTTTAGAGTATCGTTAACGCGTATGAACATAGGACTTAACATCTAGTCTTGGAACAGTTATTGTCCTGAACAGATTGACATGCTTGACAGAAAGATTGTAACTGGATATGTGCGAACAGTAAATGACTCGTAAAACTGCAAAGAATGGTAACATGTACACACACACACTGGGTTTTTGGGGTAACTTATAATTGCGGAAGTGCGGGAGCGACCAGTCCGATCTCCAGTGGATAGTACCGTATTGACTGAACAGTATCGTTTTGTTGAAAAGTACCGTTTTGATTGTATCGTATTGATTGTACCGTATCGTTTTGTTGTAACCCGGGATATCAGGTGGACTCTTGGTTGCATATCGTACTTCCCATTATAAGTCACGAACTAGAATAGGCACAAGTACTCTCTGTTGGATATTGGACTCCCCGGATTTGGTTTTGGATGATGAACAAACATAAATATAATGTGAACTAACACTTTGTGAGCGCAGTTATGGAGATCGTCGCCAAATTCACATGAATATCAATTACGACGTCTCAAGACTTCTCAAAGCACGTGATCATATGCCTAAAGCTTCGTTGAAGCTTATGGACCTATTTAGAAGTCATGAAGATTCGATTGAAGCTATTGAAGACGGTATCGTCAAGTTTAATTTATAGTCTTTAAGCTTCTTTCGTAGAATGTTAAGCCTTGAGTAGGTCTTACGTTTTAATTCTTCATAACGCTCATATCTTAGCTCTAGGATCTTAGTAGAAGTCCATACAATCCTTCCTGAAGCATCGCGCTTCGTTTCGCGACTTCTTGTGCATATTAGTTGGTTCAAGAAGAAGAACTGACTGACTAGATGGTGATCTAGTCGGTCAGCCAAGCTTCTTGGACCGACTAGTTTCAGTCAGTTAATTCATAGCTCTTTACTATTTACAGTTAGTCGGTCTAAGTTGACTCACCGACCGACTAGTTTGTGAACTAGTCAGTCAGTGATGCTTCTATGACCGACTAGTTGAGCTTTCCCTGAACATGCACATTTGAACCTAAGCTACTGTTTATCATTAGTCGGTCTGTGTTCATTGATCGACCGACTAGTTGATGAACTAGTCGGTCCACTTTCCTTCTTAGACCGACTAGTTTAGTTTACTGTACATGCCAAATTTTTCACCATACTTACTGTTTATTGTTAGTCGGTCTATGTTCATTTGGTGACCGACTAGTTGGTGAATTAGTCGGTCAACATTTGTTCTTGGACCGACTAAATCTAATTCTTCTCAGACTTCGGTTTTATCTGTTAGTCGGTCAACGTTGAGTAACCGACCGACTAGTTGTGAAACTAGTCGGTCAGATACTCTTCTTAGACCGACTAGTTCCTTAGTCTGTACTTTGATCTTTTCTCAGTTTACTCATTATTCGGTTTACGTTAATTGACCGACCGACTAGTTGATGAAATAGTCGGTCGGTGGTCGTTCTTTGACCGACTAGTTGGGTTCAGAAAAGAGCCGTTGGAGCATTTAATGACTCGAATTTCTTTCTCTCTCTCCTCTATCCTATATATACTTGATGGGCTGCATTCATTGCTGCCAAGGCTGATATTATTGCAAGTTTAGAGATCAAGAGAATTCATTCCAAGCTCATTCAAAGCTCATTCATTCCATTCAATAATCTCTCCTAACTCTTACTTCCAAAGAGAGATTCATTGAGTGTGAAGCCTTCCAAGCCAAAAGCTTGATTCTTGGTCACCAACATCCCCAAAGCTCTCCATCGCTGATCTACATCTTGGAGCTAGGGTTTGGTGCCACTTCTTCCACAAAATCATCCTTGCCCTAATTCGTAAGCAATACTTAAGGCATAGGTATTTTGTTCGGTAAGAAGTTTTCTTATTTCATTTCATATTTGATTTGTAAGTTTCACTCTCGGTTGTGAGAGTGTGGTTGTGATCCCGGGTTGTGGGAGTCACAAATTACATTTTGTATGATTTGACTTGTGGAGGATTTTCACAAGTATTTCATAGTGGAAATCTTGAGTTAGGGTTTCTAACTCAAGTATCCGGAGGGGATCCGGGTGGTTGGGACGTAGGATCACCGGGAACAAGTCGGAGAGACTTGGGTGGATCCGAACCCAGTAACATCGTTTGTTAGCATTGTTATTTTTGTTGTTGTCATTCAATTTAAGCTTCCGCAAATTGATTTGGTAGTTGTTTGCATTATAATTAGGAATTATACTCCTTGTTATTTTTAAAGTACTATTCACCCCCCCTTTAGTACTTGTGCAGTAGCTTGTAGGGCATTACATTTGGTATCAGAGCCAGATACTTAGCTATGTCTGCCAACGACAACAAGACCGTGCGTCCACCTTCCGACTATGGCACCTTCAGGAACCGTGAAGGAGCATCTTCGGTGATGGAAGGACATTCCTCTACGAGGCCTCCATTCTTCAACGGTACCAACTACGGGTACTGGAAATGCCGGATGGAAACTTTCCTCCGGAGTGCATCTCTATGGAGGACCACAATGAAGGAATACATCGAGCCCAAAGAAGAAGACTTCGAGAAATGGACAACCGCGGAGGTCGCCGCGGAGGTAAGCAATGCCAAGGCAATGAACGCCTTGCAATGCGCGTTGGAGCCCGAGGACTTCAATAAGATATGCACATGTAAGAGTGCATATCAAATTTGAAACTCCCTCCTCATTCTACATGAAGGGACGAGTAGGGTAAGAGACTCTAAACTCGTAGTTGTAAACAAAGATTACGAAATGTTTCATATGCAACAGGGCGAGAAGATGAAGGAGTATTACGCTCGCTTCGTCGACATCATAAACGAGTTAGAGGCTCTCGGCAAATCCTACACCCAAAAGGAGAAGTGTTCGAAGCTTATCAAAGGACTTCCTTCTTCTTGGGAAAAGCGTACCTTCGCCATCGAGGAAGGTAATGACATGAATAAGTACACCGTAGTTCAACTAATGGGTACTTTAATGTCATACGAGGTACGCAAGGATAGCAAGCTCAAATTGCAGGAAAAGATGAAGTCCTATCTAAAGCAAGACGAGCCAAAGAAGAAGGCTATTGCTTTCAAGGCCGCTCCATCCACATCCACATCAACCGATGATGAAGACTCGGAAAACGAGTTGGACTTGGAGTCCATGGCTCTCATGGCCAAGAAGTTCAACCGTTTCTTCCGAACAGGTAACTATAAGAACAAAGCTAAATTTGGTTCTTCTAACGCTTCTTCCTCTCCTTTGTGTTTCAAGTGCAATAAGCCAGGACACATGAAAGCGGAGTGTCCTCTCAACAAGCAAAAGGAGAAGTGGAAGGCGCCTAAATTCGATAAGTCCAAGAAGTAAAAGAAAGGAAACAAGAAGGGACTTGTCAGAGCAACATTCACCGACTCCGAGGATTCTTCAAGCGGAGAGTCAGATGATGAGCAAGTGGAGCAAGCACACATGTGCTTCATGGCAAGAGAGGAGCATGATCAAGGATCCTCCTCTTCCGATGATAGTGATGACGAAGGCAATGATGAGGTAACTATGGATGATCTTAGGAATGCTAACTCTCAATTATGGTCTAAATACACTAAATTAGTAAATAGATATACTAGAGTAAAAGATGACCTAGCTAGCATTCAAACCTCGCCTAAGACTATCATCACCAACAACGACACCGTTGTTGAAGAGTTAAGAAATGAGATTGTTAATCTCAAATCTAAACTTGAACATGTTAGCATTGATGATCCGGAAGAACATAAGATAGCGGATTTAACTTCTCAAAACTCGACTTTGAGTATTGAGAACGAGAATCTTAAATCTCGTGTTTATGTGCTCACATCGCAAGTATCCAACTTGGATACTTCTATGCGTTCTCTCAAAGAGAAATATGAGAACACATTAGGCCGAATTAATAGATTCAATAAGGGTAAGGACCATTTGGATAAAATCCTAAGTGACTTACTTCCGGCCAATCACCACATTGGTTTGGGGTATACGATGGGATGTTCATCCAAATCGGCCACTACTTTTGTTAGGCCAATTTCAGGTGACTCTACGAGTGGTAGCAAACACTCTATTGGTAGTTCATCTACCAATGGTGCTTCCACCTCGTCCACACCCTCTTTCGGAAAGAAACCCACTTTGGGTGGACCTCCAAAGAAGGGGCATGCTTATATGTACACCAATACCATGCCACGTAGGAACACACGTCCTACTCCACCGGCTCAGACATATGATGATTTTTATGCAACACATTCTCGGGCACGTGCACACCATGTGAGACACCCTCACGCACGTGTTCCCACACATGCATATGTTCACCCACAACATCATATGAATAATTCTCGTCGTGCACCATTCCATCATGTCCCTTATGCCTATCCACAACATGCATCACGTAGAAATCAACGTCGAATGCATGCACCCAATAGGATGAGGGCTCCCAAGATTTTCACAATTTGGAGCCCAAAGGACACAAGCATGGACGAAAAAAAATGTATATGGATGCTTATTTTTCGGATGTTGTGCATAGTAGAAATTATGTGGGGAAGTCTAAGTCCAATTGGACTTGGCTTCCAAAGGTCTAATCTTTTGGACCCAATGACCTTGGGTACCATGATATGAAATTCTCTATCTTTAGGTACTCAAGGAAAAGAAAAAGAAAGGGAGCAACAAATTTAAATTTAGCTCCAAGGGAAATTGGATACTCGATAGCGGGTGTTCAAAACACATGACGGGTGACGCTAGTTTGCTCTCCGGAGTGGTTCCCATCGCAAATGGAAACCGTGTCGTATTTGGAGGCAACGAGAGCAGAACCATCATAGGTGTTGGTAAAGTGGGTAACCCATCTAAACCCTTAATTAGTGATGTTTATCTTGTTAATGGCTTAAATCATAATCTTATTTCAATAAGCCAACTTTGTGACAAAGGTTACAAAGTTAGCTTTGCGAAAGGATTGTGTCATATTTTAAGAAAAGATAATGATAAAGTATTATTTTCCGGCACTCGTCATAAAGATATTTATATTTTGGATCTTCTTAAGTCTTATGAACAATGTCTCGTTGCCAACACAAGTGAACAACACTTATGGCATCGACGCTTTGGACATGTGAACTTTGGAACACTTTATAAGCTTTCAAAATTAAATTCCATTAAAGGTTTTCCGAAGCTTGTTTTTGAAAAGAAAAGTTTTTGTGATTGTTGTCAACGTGGCAAGATTCCTAAATCTTCATTTAAACCTAAGAAAAGCATTTCTACTAAACGGCCACTAGAGCTATTACATCTAGACTTATTTGGGCCAACTAGAGTTGCTTCCTTAGGAAATGCAAGATATGGACTTGTCATCGTAGATGATTATTCGAGATTTACATGGGTATTTTCATTATGTAATAAAAATGAAGCTTTTGAAAACTTCACAATTTTTGTTAAGAAAGTACAAAATCTCTTAGGAACCACCATTGTCACTATTCGTAGTGATCATGGAGGTGAATTTGAGAATGAGTCTTTTGAGACATTTTGTGATGAAATTGGTATTACACACACCTTCTCTTTCCCTCGTGCACCTCCTCAAAATGGTGTAGTTGAGAGAAAGAATAGGACGCTAGTGGAGTGTGCTCGCACTATGCTTGATGATAGCCAACTTGGCCATCAATTTTGGGCGGAAGCGGTACACACCGCTTGCTATGTGTTTAATAGAATACTTTTGAGGCCCGGCACTAAACAAACTTGTTATGAATTGTTGTTTGGTAGGTTGCCTCAAGTTAAACATTTTCGTGTTTTTGGTTCGAAATGTTTTATTAAGAACACGTATGGTAGTTTGGACAAATTCGATCCAAGATCCGATGAGGGGATTTTTGTTGGATATTCTTCGCGTAGCAAAGCCTACCGAATATTCAACAAACGAACCTCAACGATCGAGGAGTCGCTTCATGTCTCTTTTAATGAAGGATTTGTTCCAACTAGAATTTCAAATGATAATGATTCTATGGATGTTTTATGTGATTCGTTTGATAATTCTAAGTCTAATAATTCTATTGATTCTATTGAGACTAACCCAACTAATGAAGTTGTTGAGAATGTTCCTAGTGACCAAGGTATTCCCAAACGGCTTCATACCGTTCGTGACCATCCTCATGAGCAAGTCATTGGCAATATCTATGATAGTGTCAAGACGAGATCGCAAGTGAACTACTTAGCTCATTGTGCCTTTGCCTCCTCGATAGAGCCAAAGAATGTTAATGAAGCATGCGAAGATAGCGCTTGGATCTTAGCCATGGAGGAGGAGCTCATTCAATTCGATAGGAATGAAGTTTGGGAGCTTGTTCCATTGCCATCGAAGAACCACACCGTCATAGGGACAAAGTGGATCTTCAAGAACAAAACCGACGAAAACCAAGTCGTCGTCCGGAACAAAGCTCGGTTAGTTGCTCAAGGCTATCGACAAGAGGAAGGTATTGATTTCGAAGAATCCTTTGCTCCGGTAGCTAGATTAGAATCAATTAGGTTATTATTGTCTTTTGCATGCCATAAGGATTTTAAATTATTTCAAATGGATGTTAAAAGGGCATTTTTAAACGGAGATGTCGTTGAGGAAGTTTACGTTTCTCAACCTCCGGGCTTCATAAATGAAAAATTTCCATATCATGTTTTTAAACTAAAGAAAGCGCTTTACGGCTTAAGACAAACTCCTTGAGCTTGGTATGATCGCCTAAAGAATTTTCTTTTGGATTTGAATTTTAAATTGGGAGAAGCCGATTCTACACTTTTTGTTAAGCATTCGAATAATGATATAATTTTAGTTCAAATTTATGTTGATGATATCATTTTCGGTGCTACTAACTTTGCTCTTTGCGAAGAGTTTTCTAATGTTATGAAGGAACAATTTGAGATGAGCCACATGGGTGAGCTCAAATATTTCTTAGGTCTCCAAATTCGCCAAATGGACGATGCAATCTTCATCCACCAAACGAAGTATACGGTGGAGTTGCTAAAGCGATTTGGAATGGAGAGTGCTTCCGGGAAAAAGACTCCAATGAGCACGACTACGCATCTTGACAAGGATACGGGCGGTAAGGATGTAGACATTCGTCTATATCGAGGTATGATAGGTAGTTTGCTTTATCTTACCGCAAGTAGGCCCGATATTATGTTTGCCGTATGCGTATGTGCTCGTTATCAGTCTCAACCTAAGGAGTCTCACTTAGTAGCGGTAAAACGTATTTTCCGTTATCTAAGTTATACACTTGATTTTGGATTACTTTATCCAAAATCTAGCACGTATGAGTTAATCTCATATAGTGATGCCGATTATGCGGGATGCAAATCCGACAGGAAAAGTACTAGTGGCACTTGCCATTTTATAGGAAATTCCCTTGTCTCTTGGTTTTCCAAGAAGCAAAATTCCGTATCACTTTCAACCACCGAGGCGGAATATATTGCCGCCGGTGCCGCGTGTGCTCAAGTTCTTTGGATGAGATACACACTTAAAGACTTTGGTATAAATTGTGATACTTGCCCTATCATGGTTGACAACCAAAGTGCAATATGTCTTTCCAAGAACCCGGTACACCATTCCCGTTCGAAACACATAGATGTCCGACACCACTTTTTAGATGATCATGTTGCTAAAAAGGACATCATTTTAGTGTACGTTGAAACCCAAAAGCAAATCGCCGATATTTTCACGAAACCCCTAAAGGAGGACTCCTTTGTGCGGTTGCGTCGAGAATTGGGGATTATGGGTGAATCCGATATATAGGATTCATGTTTCATTCAATAATCTTGCATGCTATTATATTTCGAAATATTTCGTTCATGCTAGACTTATTGGATTTTTCGGGAATTTATGTGATATTTTGAATTTTTGCTCGAATTCATGTTTTGAATGTCGTATTTAAGATTTCGATGTTTAATGGGGTAGTTTAGATAATTATTGAGAGTTTTGCGATATATCGTCCAAGCGTATTGAGGAGAGAACTTGATTATCACTTTTTGGACTCTTTTAGTCGGTTTCAGTTCAACCACCAACCGACTAGATGCTCATCTAGTCGGTTAGTAGACGAACTTAGACCGACTAACTTAAGCTTTTTGAGTTTCCTCTCCATTTTAACTCTTTAGTCGGTTCATGTTCAGTGACCGACCGACTAGATTGAGATCTAGTCGGTCAGTAAATGAACGCAGACCGACTAAATCTTGTCAGTAAATCTTGGATTCAGCCACTGTTTGCAACTAGTCGGTTCAAGCTCATTGACCGACCGACTAGATCGTGATCTAGTCGGTCAGTGCTTGAACTGTGACCGACTAGTTGTGCCAGGGACTGTTTGGTCATTTGCGATCTCGACCGACTTAAACCAAGTTTAGTCGGTTTGTTTTCATTCTAATCGATCAAAACCCCTTCTCCCTCAGCTCAAAACCCCGATCTCTCTCGTGCCCCTTCGACTTCCGATCGATCTCCGGCCGTTTTCCGGCCATCTCTGTCGATCTCCACCGTCGGCCACTCCTTCTAGGTGATTTCCTCTCCGTCTAGGGTTAGTTTTCCATTCCTAGTGCTAGGGTTAGTTCGGTTTCTAGGGTTTCTAGGGTTTAATTCTTTTTCAGCTAGGGCTTACTTTTGATCTTCCTTGTGCCGTGTCTTGCTTCGACTATGGCAAGAACACGTATCCCGATCACTCCATCTAGCCCTTCGCCGATGACCATAGATCAAAACCCTTCGGATCCCGAGCATCCAACCCCTCTGAAACGTCGAGCCAAGACCACCCAACCTTCATCGTCTTCGCCTCCTCTCAAGAAGAAGAGGACGACGACCGCCAAGCCTAGAGGTCAACCCAAGCCCAAGCCTAAGCCCAAGACCAAAGATCTTGCCTCTCGTTCTTCATTCCTTACTCCTACCGATTCCGATACGGAGTATAACCCCGAGACAGAGACTCATAGGGAACCCACTCCTCCTATCCATCCCGAGTCTAGCAGCCACCCTCGTACGTCTACCCGTAAGCCTAAGGGAAAGGCTCCGATGCCGGTGGGCGGTGTCGATATTTCGTTGTGTCGCGACGACCCTATGTGTCTCGCGGCGTACAACCGTATCGAACATTGCCCGCTGCTTCTGGAGCATTTCTTCCAATTTAGCGACTTCCTAGGGTTAGCTGATCTTCTCTCGTCGTCGGGTCTCCTCGATTACCTTCGATATGACCCGAAGGCGAATCCTCACCCCTACCCTAGATTAGTAAAGCTTTTCTATGCGAATAGGATCCGGGGTCAATACGATGAGACCCACTCTGTTGAGACGACCGTTTTGGGGACCCCTATAGTCCTCACAGCGGAAATCTTAGGAGAGATTTTGGGTATCTCTTCGTCTGGCCTCCTCCCCTCTGATATCTCTGTTGACGATATTTCTTCCTTAGATCAGACCGTCCTCTCTGAGATTTTCCATCAGATTCCTTCTGCCATGATTGGCGTGCCATCAAAATCTTTCAAGCCGAATGCATGGGTCCTAAACTTGATTCTGAATTCGTGCTTGCTTACCAAGTACGGCTCCTCATCTTTACCGTCCCAGCCCTTTCTGAAGCTTATCTATGCTATCTTCATGGGGAGCTCGATTAATTGGGCTCACATTATACTCGATAAGATTGATTCTTTCGAGTGTATTCGCAAGTCCTCTAAATCGGCTCATATCCCATTTCCTTGCTTGTTGACCCTCGTGTTCCGTCACTTCCGTGTCACGTTGCCTCGTGACGATGAGCGTCCCCTTGGTCCTCCCCTGAACGCGACTGCCATCAAGAAATCTCTTGCGGCGCTTCGTCACGTTCAGAGGACGACACCTTCTGCGTCTGCCCCTGCCTCTGCCAGTGCCTCTGCTGCTCCCTCTGCCACCCTGGATGATGTCGTACGGTTACTTCGTCGTCACGAGTCTCGCTTGGCTCGTACCGAGGAGGTAGTTTGCCGTATGGCTCGTCTGATGGGTGTTGAGCTTCCTCCTTCTGTGTCTGAGGATGAGGAGTTGGATGAGTTGGCTGAGGAGGATGTTGAGGAGCTTTGTCGTGCTACGACTCGTGCCCCCGAGGGCCCTTCTGGTACTGCTGCTGGTGCTTCCTCTTCCGATGCTGCTGTTGCTGCTTCGTCTGCTGGTGCCCCCGAGAGCACACCTGTTGCCGCCACTCCTGTGGTGGATACTCCGACTGGTGCTCCCGAGGCCACTACGGTTGCTGCTCCAGAGGTTGCCACTTCTGCCGTCGCTCCTGCTGATCTTTCGGACGTTCCTGCTGATCCAGTCACCTCCTCTGCTCCTGCTGAGCCTGCAGTTGCTTCTGATCCTCCCGCTGCCTCTTGAGTTTCTTCGAGGCCTCTCCCGATACTCATTAGATGATCTATCTAGTTGTGAGAGATGTTGGATAGGATAGTGTGGGTGGCTATATATATTTTGGGTCATATTGATGTCTTTTTGATATTTTTGATGATGTGTTTGGATGTCTTTTGATGATGGTGTATTTTTGTTGACACTCCGATGTCTGTGATATGATGATGTATTTTTGTGCACCGATCAGTCGATCGATGTTTTGTATGTCGGTGATGTACTCTGCTTCATACTTTATATATATATATACATCGCAGTTGACATCTCATTCTGTCACGCCCCGCTTCCCAAAATGGACGGAAGCGAAACGTGACGAGGCCCGCTTAGGCCAGAGCTTTAGAAGCTCGGACCCAATAAGCGTCTGTAGGGGTACCATTTTAAAAGACTTTTCAGGTTCTTGCATTTTTATAGTTCGAAACAACAAAAGTACAGAAAAGAAATTTGCATTCATTAAATTAGAGATATGATATCCAACAGTACAAAGTCTAAAAGAAGCCTAAGCGTGGCAACAAACTATCTAAAAGAAAACGGAAAGTAGTAACCTCTGAAAGTGGCGAATAAAAGACCTCAAGGTCTGGTCCTCGTCAGGCACGTGCTCTGGGTTGACGTCCTCGGCTCCTCGTACTCCAGCGAGTCTGCCTCGCCCACGATCTCTGGCTGAACACCTGCCATACAGCACCCAAGAAAAAGGAACTGTACGTCAGGTAAAGTCTACAAGAAGGGTTAGACTTTACTGCAAGTGCACCGAACTTTAAACAACGGTTTACTGGTTGATTAGCATGCTGAGGTTCTTTTACACAACAGTTTACTGGTTGATTAACATGATGTGGTTATAACAGAGTAACACGACAGGAAGTAACGCAGCAGGAAAGTAAAACGGGACAAGTAGTAGTCGTAGCGTGTGCTACCAACTACGGGACTAGCCTAGAGGTGTCAAGACAAGACGTGACGTGACGGAAGCAAGGCAGGACAAGACAAGTGAGACATGAAAGGGTTCACGCCTTACGGTTCGAGGGGGATCAGACCCTCTTGCCGTGCACGCGCTCAACCCAAACCCAAACCCCAAGACAAGACAAGACAAGACACCAGTACAAGGGATCACTCGCTCTAGCTTGGCGAGTGCCATATTGCCCGCAGGCTGAGAATCCGTACAAGGGATCACTCTCTCTAGCTTGGAGAGTGCCCTATTGCCCTCAGGCTGTGTATCAGTACAAGGGATCACTCTCTCAACTTGGAGAGTGCCCTATTGCCCGCAGGCTGTGAATCAGTACAAGGGATCACTCGGCGAGTGCCCTATTGTCCAGCGGGCTATGCAAGACGGGACGTGACGTGACACGACGGGAAGGGTTATTCTAGGGTGTCCACACACACGCACACACATGATAGCCCTACAGCATCAAAAGTTGTTGTTGTCAGGCTCAGACTTCGTCGTCAAGTCTGAGCCGTCCGGAGTCGTCCCAGACGCTATCATTTCACGTCCGGTTCTATACATTCACAGTCTAACAGTTCTAGCAACCTAAGACCAAAGCACGGTCAAAAACGCAAGTGGGTACACTTGCCTGAAATGGCGAGTGTGTCGTCCTCTCGAAGCGTCTCGTCCAAGCGTCTCGTCCAAGCGTCTCGTCCGCAGAAGTCCGTCTGAAATATCGCCACGGTGACGATGTCGGGTCTCAAATTTATCAAATCCTATTAGGTTTCATT
Source organism: Scilla litardierei (assembly GCA_030789695.1). NCBI lineage: Eukaryota > Viridiplantae > Streptophyta > Magnoliopsida > Asparagales > Asparagaceae > Scilla > Scilla litardierei. The sequence continues at coordinate 117,144,546 of CM061130.1, forward strand.
TCTAGGTTTTCGGGACTATCATATTCGTCAAAAGTCACTTTTTGATATATCAACCTAATCGACGATCTATCCTATGTGCACAGTCAAATTAGTCCGTTCGTCGATTTTCTATGTTCGTACAACGTTTTACAGGAGCTGGAAAGTAAATTTAGTTCAAGTTGACGGTTTTTAGTTTAGGGTTCAGTCAGCTATTGTGGGGGTTTCTACGAGTTTCGGGGAACCAACCTGAACCGGAGTTTGCTATAGATTGGATGTCGGATCTGATCGGAGAACTCCTCGACTTCAGATCTGGTCCTCGCACGTCTCTCCAAAAGTTCGAACTTGCGACGAAGGCCTACGACGTGTCGCAACGTCGTAGACGGCAAATCCGCGAAGTGGCACGTCCAAGTGGGGCCCACAGCAGTGCTAGGGGTCCAAGGGGGGCCCACAACACCTCAGGAGCACTTGGGGGGCCCACCACAGAAGTTGGTGTGGGAGAAACCCACTTGCGACGAAGTTCTGTCGATCGTTCACCCTCGGTGCGAGGGTTTCTCTCGGTCAGACCGAGAGAAGCTCTCGGTCGTGCACTGGCGATGCGGGGGGGCTCGGTTGCAGCGGCGGTGCGAGGGAAAACGTCGGTCAGACTGACAGATCCCGTCGGTCGTGCGAGCTGCGGGTGCGGGCGAAGCGACGGGCGATGCAGCGGGGCGGCTTCTCGGTCAGACCGACAAGGCGGGTCGGTCTGGCGCTGCGGTGATGCGGGGAGCGCTGCAGCGTGCGGGCGAAGCGGCGGTGCGAGAAAGTCTCTCGGTCAGACCGAGAGACAGCCTCGGTCGGAGCGGGCGACAGCGGGGGGGGGGGGGGGGGGGGGGGGCGATGCAGCGGCTGTGCGAGCGGCGATGCGGGGGCTTGCTCCGGTCGTGTGCTAGGATTTGTGGGGGAGAGCTCCGGTCGTGCACGTTGCTATCGTCGCAACGTTGCGACGAACGTCGGGAAGGGGTTTTTGACGGCTAGGGTTTGTGTGGCTGCGAAAATAACCTAGCCTAGGGTTTATTTAAATAGAAAAGAGTTAGGGTTTGGGTTTGGGTTAAGAAAAACGTAATTAAAATAATTAAAATAATTAGTTAAAAATAAATTTACTCTTCTCTCCCTCACACGAGATGGGTGCGGCCAAAAATTCTGAAACTTTGCCTAAAAATTCTTTAATACGTTATTATAATATAGGAATTTTATTGTAATTAAAACTCTTATAAAAATAGGTTTAAAATTATTTAAAACTTTCAAAAAATGGAAAATAGGTCAAATTAAGTCCAAAAATTGTGAAATAATTCTGGGGTGTTCTAGATGACTAAAGAAAGATAGTGGAGAAGACGGATCTAAATTTTGATGTAGAGAGACGAAACTAAAATTTGTAACGTCTCGCATCAAAACAGAAAGTCGCGACGTCACGTCAAATAAGTTAGTATCGCGGAAGAACGACTCGAGATATATCGTTCCAAAGTTGTTCCACAATCTAATACTTTCAGAGACGATCACGACGACATATCACACAAAAACGTTCAAAAACCAATAAAGTCTAAAATAAACACGTGCACGATCAAAAGCACGTGCACGAAGAAGGTACGATAGAAACAGGCCGTTACATTCTACCCACCTTAGAAATGATTCCGCCCTCGGAATCACTCACACTAGTTATAATTACCCATATAACCCTTTACCCGCGACTATCATATCTACTCATAAAGATTTCTAATCCTGTAACTTCGAACAACGCTGCTCAATAATACCCCCATAAATTCTTCCACCAAATATTTTGATCTGTCAGAATTACACCTCATCCTGCTCACTATAACTAATCCCAACCAATATTAAGTCCGACTGCCTAATCATCCATTTATCTCCACACGTCGTGTTATTCTCAAAGTCTTCTCATCGTCGATTCATCAATCAGTCTCAATGCTAATATAAGCTCTACTCAATCTCATGATCCTCCTGACTCATACTATTCCCCGCAGTTACTCCTATCTACTACCCGTCTAAGCCTCAAGTCTGATGAGTCATCATCTCCTCGCATTTAATCTCATTCAAACAGAATTCTCCATTGAGTCTGCCACACTCCGGTTTTGTAAACAAGTCTTTGGACAGTCCATTCTTTTTATCCAAAAGATATTCTAATCCATCATCCTTGTGTTCCCAAAATCAATTAATCATTCCCAAAATAAAACTCATCTCACTCCAAGCCTGCCTGCAACCAAAAATCATATAACGATAACAGCTAGGCCCAATTAATATAACAACCATAAACACGAAAATTTTGTTTAAGGGAGTAAGAAGAGAAGAGAAAGAGAGACTTAAGGCCAAGGAAATATTTTAAAACATTTGGGAAAAACGTGTGGTGTTGCGGTAATGGATGAGGGAGGTTAAGTGATTTGTGATCTTGTGAGCTAGTTTTAAAACTTTAAAATTTTGGTTTAAAGAAAACAAGGTTTTTTTTTGATACAGTCACATACAACCAAGATAAACCATTCATTAAAACTAAAACTAAGTCTAAGGATCTGCCTGGATGACGCCATTCATATAAGTATGAATACCGTCATTCAGACAACTTCCAGCATACCATGGTTAACGCCGAGTACACATTCAAGACACAAAAGGCAATCATCGGGATCCTAAAGAACACACATTCATATGGGTCTACGCACTCTACCTAAACTCATGCACCATGACGACATCACCTACCAAAGGGCCTACTCCTAAACCGGAGATAGCATGGATAACTACAAGATCTATTGCCTAGATAAAAGAAGGAAGGAAAAACTAAATCAAAAGCGGAACGAAATAAGATCGGAAGGAACGAGTTCAAATAAGGCAAGATAAAGTGGTAGTTGGTTGGGTGTAAAACGATTGTTTTGCAAATGAGAAATAAGTTTACACAAAGATTTTGAAATGTGGTCACGAGAAACATAGAACAGATATAATAATAATAAAATAATTGAAGTTCCACCTAGTCCAGAAAATATTTTAAAAGTATGCACTGTAAGTGATTTGGAAATAGATCTGGTAGCCCAGAAAATATAAATTGAATTATCAAAATGTTAACACGGTTTTAAAAATGAAAATATGAAAGATACTGATTTGAAATAATTTCCAGGTAGTAACTTGAAAATTGCCGACCAAGGAGATTTCAAAATCTAAGAAGGAACTTTTAATCGAAAAGCAATAAATTTTAAATATATATAATAAAGGGTTTTCAAGGAAGTTAAACCGAGCGAAGAATTTAATAATGGGTTTCGAAAACAAGAAATAAAGGAAATAAAAGTGGGATGAGGTAGCGATTGTTTTGTAAATGAAAATGAATTTAAACAAAGGTTCTTGAAGTATGAGCACGATGAACATAGAGATGTTTATATGTAAGAAATTTAAAATCCCCCTTTGTTTTAGAAAAATATTCTAAAGTACGTATGTAAATGGTTAAAATAAATTTCGTAGGTAGAAAAAATGATATATTGAATTCCCGAAATGATAACAAAGTTTTAAAACTAAAATACGATGGATACTGATTCGAAAATAAGTATGAGGTCGTAACTTAAAACTTTCACGACCGAAAGGTTTCAAAATTTGCGAAAGAATTTTAACTCAACCGAAGATAAGAAATTTTAAATAATTAATAAAAGTTTTCAAAGAAGTTAAACTGGGCGGAGAATTTAATAATAAATTTCGAAAATACTTTTAAAGGAAGCAGGTTTTGGGAAAGGGAAAACTTCGAAAATAAGTACAAGATAGTAGAAGTAAATTGTGTAGTTTATAAAAGTAATATATATATTTTAGAAACAAGGCAAATAAAAACTGAATTTGAGGAATAATGATTTAAAACGAGTGCGAGATATTGACTTAAAATTTTTTTTTTTTTCGTCCAAGAAAGCTCCAAGTCAATTAAAAGTTTTAACTCGATCCAAAACAGCAAATTTTAAATATATAATATAGGGGTTTTCAAAGAAATCAATCTGGAGCGAAAACTTAATAAGGAAAGTCGAAAATAATTTTAGAGGAGGTAGAATTGGTCAGGGAAGGGATTCGAAGGATTGATGATGATCGTCAGGAAACGATCACGAGAATCGAGAGAAAGGAAAAATGATCGCATGAAGATTACGCGTAAGATATGAATCGTGAAGAGCTACGATGGGACTCTATGGTCGATAGCACAAAATTTGCAAGGATCAGAGGGATGCTAGAGGACAAGGGTTCTAATCATCGGGTTGTCTAGAGATTTAGGATAACTCAGCTCTAAGACTTCCTATGAGCTAGAATATAATCAGGATCTAAAGAGAGGGTTCCTAAGAGAATCGAGGTTACGTTCTGCTGGGCCCGAAGTCGATGGAGCTGGGAGAGCGACTAACTAAAAGAAGGACTCAAGATATCTAATACGATCAGAATCAAATGGGGATGCTAAAATAGTCTAGGACGAGGACGACTAAATCTTAACCAAGACATCCGACTATCAACCTGGGACGTCTACCTAAGTCTTCCTACTATCTAAGACTGGGAAACTAATTCAGACTTGTACGTGGATATCAAATGAATGCGGTACTTTTATTGTTCCGAACTTTTGCAAGACCTGCATGGGCCACCACTAAAACCTGTCACGCCCCGCTTCCCAAAATGGACGGAAGCGAAACGTGACGAGGCCCGCTTAGGCCAGAGCTTTAGAAGCTCGGACCCAATAAGCGTCTGTAGGGGTACCATTTTAAAAGACTTTTCAGGTTCTTGCATTTTTATAGTTCGAAACAACAAAAGTACAGAAAAGAAATTTGCATTCATTAAATTAGAGATATGATATCCAACAGTACAAAGTCTAAAAGAAGCCTAAGCGTGGCAACAAACTATCTAAAAGAAAACGGAAAGTAGTAACCTCTGAAAGTGGCGAATAAAAGACCTCAAGGTCTGGTCCTCGTCAGGCACGTGCTCTGGGTTGACGTCCTCGGCTCCTCGTACTCCAGCGAGTCTGCCTCGCCCACGATCTCTGGCTGAACACCTGCCGTACAGCACCCAAGAAAAAGGAACTGTACGTCAGGTAAAGTCTACAAGAAGGGTTAGACTTTACTGCAAGTGCACCGAACTTTAAACAACGGTTTACTGGTTGATTAGCATGCTGAGGTTCTTTTACACAACAGTTTACTGGTTGATTAACATGATGTGGTTATAACAGAGTAACACGACAGGAAGTAACGCAGCAGGAAAGTAAAACGGGACAAGTAGTAGTCGTAGCGTGTGCTACCAACTACGGGACTAGCCTACAGGTGTCAAGACAAGACGTGACGTGACGGAAGCAAGGCAGGACAAGACAAGTGAGACACGAAAGGGTTCACGCCTTACGGTTCGAGGGGGATCAGACCCTCTTGCCGTGCGCATGCTCAACCCAACCCCAAACCCCAAGACAAGACAAGACAAGACACCAGTACAAGGGATCACTCGCTCTAGCTTGGCGAGTGCCCTATTGCCCGCAGGCTGAGAATCCGTACAAGGGATCACTCTCTCTAGCTTGGAGAGTGCCCTATTGCCCTCAGGCTGTGTATCAGTACAAGGGATCACTCTCTCAACTTGGAGAGTGCCCTATTGCCCGCAGGCTGTGAATCAGTACAAGGGATCACTCGGCGAGTGCCCTATTGCCCAGCGGGCTGTGCAAGACGGGACGTGACGTGACACGACGGGAAGGGTTATTCTAGGGTGTCCACACACACGCACACACATGATAGCCCTACAGCATCAAAAGTTGTTGTTGTCAGGCTCAGACTTCGTCGTCAAGTCTGAGCCGTCCGGAGTCGTCCCAGACGCTATCATTTCACGTCCGGTTCTATACATTCACAGTCTAACAGTTCTAGCAACCTAAGACCAAAGCACGGTCAAAAACGCAAGTGGGTACACTTGCCTGAAATGGCGAGTGTGTCGTCCTCTCGAAGCGTCTCGTCCAAGCGTCTCGTCCAAGCGTCTCGTCCGCAGAAGTCCGTCTGAAATATCGCCACGGCGACGATGTCAGGTCTCAAATTTATCAAATCCTATTAGGTTTCATTTCTAGGTTTTCGGGACTATCATATTCGTCAAAAGTCACTTTTTGATATATCAACCTAATCGACGATCTATCCTATGTGTACAGTCAAATTAGTCCGTTCGTCGATTTTCTATGTTCGTACAACGTTTTACAGGAGCTGGAAAGTAAATTTAGTTCAAGTTGACGGTTTTTAGTTTAGGGTTCAGTCAGCTATTGTGGGGGTTTCTACGAGTTTCGGGGAACCAACCTGAACCGGAGTTTGCTGTAGATTGGATGTCGGGTCTGATCGGAGAACTCCTCGGCTTCAGATCTGGTCCTCGCACGTCTCTCCAAAAGTTCGAACTTGCGACGAAGGCCTACGACGTGTCGCAACGTCGTAGACGGCAAATCCGCGAAGTGGCACGTCCAAGTGGGGCCCACAGCAGTGCTAGGGGTCCAAGGGGGGCCCACAACACCTCAGGAGCACTTGGGGGGCCCACCACAGAAGTTGGTGTGGGAGAAACCCACTTGCGACGAAGTTCTGTCGGTCGTTCACCCTCGGTGCGAGGGTTTCTCTCGGTCAGACCGAGAGAAGCTCTCGGTCGTGCACTGGCGATGCGGGGGGGGGGGGGGGCTCGGTTGCAGCGGCGGTGCGAGGGAAAACATCGGTCAGACCGACAGATCCCGTCGGTCGTGCGAGCTGCGGGTGCGGGCGAAGCGACGGGCGATGCAGCGGGGCGGCTTCTCGGTCAGACCGACAAGGCGGGTCGGTCTGGTGTTGCGGTGATGCGGGGAGCGCTGCAGCGTGCGGGCGAAGCGGCGGTGCGAGAAAGTCTCTCGGTCAGACCGAGAGACAGCCTCGGTCGGAGCGGGCGACAGCGGGGGGGGGGGGGGGGGGGGGGGGGGGCGATGCAGCGGCTGTGCGAGCGGCGATGCGGGGGCTTGCTCCGGTCGTGCGCTAGGATTTGCGGGGGAGAGCTCCGGTCGTGCACGTTGCTATCGTCGCAACGTTGCGACGAACGTCGGGAAGGGGTTTTTGACGGCTAGGGTTTGTGTGGCTGCGAAAATAACCTAGCCTAGGGTTTATTTAAATAGAAAAGAGTTAGGGTTAGGGTTTGGGTTAAGAAAAACGTAATTAAAATAATTAAAATAATTAGTTAAAAATAAATTTACTCTTCTCTCCCTCACACGAGATGGGTGCGGCCAAAATTTTTGAAACTTTGCCTAAAAATTCTTTAATACGTTATTATAATATAGGAATTTTATTGTAATTAAAACTATTATAAAAATAGGTTTTAAAATTATTTAAAACTTTCAAAAAAATGGAAAATAGGTCAAATTAAGTCCAAAAATTGTGAAATAATTCTGGGGTGTTCTAGATGACTAAAGAAAGATAGTGGAGAAGACGGATCTAAATTTCGATGTAGAGAGACGAAACTAAAATTCGTAACGTCTCGCATCAAAACAGAAAGTCGCGACGTCACGTCAAATAAGTTAGTATCGCGGAAGAACGACTCGAGATATATCGTTTCAAAGTTGTTCCACAATCTAATACTTTCAGAGACGATCACGACGACATATCACACAAAAACGTTCAAAAACCAATAAAGTCTAAAATAAACACGTGCACGATCAAAAGCACGTGCACGAAGAAGGTACGATAGAAACAGGCCGTTACACATTCTATTGTGCAATTTATAATTCTTTATGTCTCTGATGTCTGATTTCGTCGCTCGATGACAATAACTTGGTTTAATAGAAATTTCTTCTATGGCAACATAGAATTGTTTTCCATGCACTAAATTAACCAAGAATGTTGATATTGGAGAGTATATTCCCTAACTCAATCCGTAATATTGATTTGAGTTTTGATGATTTCGTTTTACGATTTTCGATTTTGGTTTCATTGACACGCCTTGATTTTATTCATATTTCTTTGGTGTCACTTGAACCTTCGTCGTATTCTACGACTCCCGTGCTTTTTAATTTGAGGCCATTGTTGTCGTTGTTATCCTCCCGCTCTTTTTGCTTATGCCAAAGGGGGAGAAATATAATAATAACGATGTGCCAAATGAAAATTTAAAGCATTTCTCCAAGAATCTAACTTGATGTGTTAGATTCAGGGGGAGTTAAGATATATAAATGGATTTTCAAATCCGATATTTCAATAACCTACGTTTGGTATTTCAATAATTCAATAATCGATTCTCATTTAATATACTTCACTCGTCTGCTTGATGCGTATTATTTTTGTTTAAATTGGAATTAACGTGTCATCAATGCAGGGGGAGTAAGTAAATTTCATTTGAATTATTATTTTTGATTATTATTTATGTTGGTTTGTCATCACCAAAAGGGGGAGAATGTTGGATATTGGACTCCCCGGATTTGGTTTTGGATGATGAACAAACATAAATATAATGTGAACTAACACTTTGTGAGCGCAGTTATGGAGATCGTCGCCAAATTCACATGAATATCAATTACGACGTCTCAAGACTTCTCAAAGCACGTGATCATATGCCTAAAGCTTCGTTGAAGCTTATGGACCTATTTAGAAGTCATGAAGATTCGATTGAAGATATTGAAGACGGTATCGTCAAGTTTAATTTATAGTCTTTAAGCTTCTTTCGTAGAATATTAAGCCTTGAGTAGGTCTTACATTTTAATTCTTCATAACGCTCATATCTTAGCTCTAGGATCTTAGTAGAAGTCCATACAATCCTTCCCGAAGCATCGCGCTTCGTTTCGCGACTTCTTGTGCATATTAGTTGGTTCAAGAAGAAGAACTGACCGACTAGATGGTGATCTAGTCGGTCAGCCAAGCTTCTTGGACCGACTAGTTTCAGTCAGTTAATTCATAGATCTTTACTGTTTACAGTTAGTCGGTCTAAGTTGACTCACCGACCGACTAGTTTGTGAACTAGTCGGTCAGTGATGCTTCTGTGACCGACTAGTTGAGTTTTCCCTGAACATGCACATTTGAACCTAAGCTACTGTTTATCATTAGTCAGTCTGTGTTCATTGATCGACCGACTAGTTGATGAACTAGTCGGTCCACTTTCCTTCTTAGACCGACTAGTTTAGTTTACTGTACATGCCAAAATTTTCACCATACTTACTGTTTATTGTTAGTCGGTCTATGTTCATTTGGTGACCGACTAGTTGGTGAATTAGTCGGTCAACATTTGTTCTTGGACCGACTAAATCTAATTCTTCTCAGACTTCAGTTTTATCTGTTAGTCGGTCAACGTTGAGTAACCGACCGACTAGTTGTGAAACTAGTCGGTCAGCTACTCTTCTTAGACCGACTAGTTCCTTAGTCTGTACTTTGATCTTTTCTCAGTTTACTCATTATTCGGTTTACGTTAATTGACCGACCGACTAGTTGATGAACTAGTCGGTCGGTGGTCGTTCTTTGACTGACTAGTTGGGTTCAGAAAAGAGCCGTTGGAGCATTTAATGACTCGAATTTCTTTCTCTCTCTCCTCTATCCTATATATACTTGATGGGCTGCATTCATTGCTGCCAAGGCTGATATTATTGCAAGTTTAGAGATCAAGAGAATTCATTCCAAGCTCATTCAAAGCTCATTCATTCCATTCAATAATCTCTCCTAACTCTTACTTCCAAAGAGAGATTCATTGAGTGTGAAGCCTTCCAAGCCAAGTGCTTGATTCTTGGTCACCAACATCCCCAAAGCTCTCCATCGCTGATCTACATCTTGGAGCTAGGGTTTGGTGCCACTTCTTCCACAAAATCATCCTTGCCCTAATTCGTAAGCAATACTCAAGGCATACGTATTTTGTTACGTAAGAAGTTTTCTTATTTCATTTCATATTTGATTTGTAAGTTTCACTCTCGGTTGTGAGAGTGTGGTTGTGATCCCGGGTTGTGGGAGTCACAAATTACATTTTGTATGATTTGACTTGTGGAGGATTTTCACAAGTATTTCATAGTGGAAATCTTGAGTTAGGGTTTCTAACTCAAGTATCCGGAGGGGATCCGGGTGGTTGGGACGTAGGATCACCGGGAACAAGTCGGAGAGACTTGGGTGGATCCGAACCCAGTAACATCGTTTGTTAGCATTGTTATTTTTGTTGTTGTCATTCAATTTAAGCTTCCGCAAATTGATTTGGTAGTTGTTTGCATTATAATTAGGAATTATACTCCTTGTTATTTTTAAAGTACTATTCACCCCCCTCTAGTACTTGTGCAGTAGCTTGTAGGGCATTACACTCTCACTATTGCAATTGTCATTGCTAGCGTCATTGCTATCGTCATTACTAGTTGTACTTGCTCGGTCACCTTTACTTTACTTGTCACCCTTGCATGCTTGACTTGATGTACTTTACTTATCGCACTTGCATGCTTGTCTGTCCTTACTTTATCCTTACTTTACTTTCCGCACTTGTTTACCATAGCCTGCTCCATATTTGTGCACTCCTCTTTTTCTATTGCTAGAATTGTTGTGACTTACCTTCGGTTCCATTTATGGCACCGGCAGACGAAGACCTGATCGAAGAGATTGCCCCAGAGTTCGTGGAGCCTACACTTGACCCGAAGCTGTAGAGTTTTATTTACTTTACTGTTGGTGTGTGGGTTGTACTGTGTATTTACTTTTCCGCACTTCTTTTTAGAAAGTGTGCTGGTGGTTGTTGTACTTTAATTTGGACTGTAATAACGTCTGTATGCTGGTTTTGAGTATTGTGATGCATCTCTGAGTTGTGGCTATGCTGATTTCACTGGTAAACTGTGGAACCTGCAAATAAACCAAATAAGTAACGGGCCCCCGAGAGCGGGTCGTTACACTCCAGGTCTTTGTTCTGTAGCCCCATCCTTTCTAAAGTCGACATAAATAGGATGTCGCAAGAGCTGCCAGTATCGACTAGCAGTCCCCGGACCACAGACGTGTCGATGACTACGGATACCACCAGCGCTTCGCCTGGCCGTGGCGGCTCCTTTGCCGCACCCGCCTCGCCGACCCGGAGGGGCGGCGGTGGGCTCCTACGCTCCATATTGCGGCCCTCCTTACGGCCGATCCGAGGTTGCCCTTGCGCCCCGACCGGTTGCGTGCGCCGGGGAGCGGCGATCCCCTCCCACCGGCCGTGGCGGGAGCCAACGCCCGTCGTCGGGGGCGCGCCCCCACGCTTCGGGGGATGAAGCCGTGTCATTGTCGGTGTGGTTGTTTTACGTGGGTGTTGGTTCGTTCCCATAGACGGTGCCAGATGTTTACGGGTGTTTTCTCACCGCAGGATCGTTGACCAGAGACTGAGTGGTCAACGCGGTCAAGGGGTCGATGATGACCCCTTGGGAGTGCCGAGCGCACGTGCACTCAGTGCGGGTTGGAGATAGCGTCGGGGTCGAGCACCGGATTCGAGCAGGGCATCGACTCCTGGTTGAAGCAGAGCGGAGGGGAAGCCTCGGCTCGTTTTCTATTGACTCGGCCTCGGTCGGACGTGCGTCGAGGGGTAGCCTCGGCGCCTTGATCAGCTTCTTCCTGAATAGACGAGAAACTCGTCAGGGTGGCCGGACCTTGGTTCCGACCGTATCCCCTCCGATGCCTAAGTCAGATTAGGGTCTGAAGGATGCTCGACGGGGTAGGCATGACTCGAGGGGAGATCGATGCGCTGACCCACGTCGCGAGCAAGGGGAGGGGAAAGGAATGGCGGAGCGCCAAGGTCTTTGATGGTATACCTTCTGTTTGAATACCTGAGGTTCGATCCATTGCTCCATTGTCCCTTTGGTCCTTTTATAGGTGGATCCGCCGCGATTGCCTCTCACCCACGTCGCCACGCCATTCCCCACGATGGCGCCCGTCGGCATCATGGGGGAGCCGTTTGTCCCTGGTCATGCCGTCGCGCCGTCCGCCGTCCGCCACTATGCCCATCATGGTGCCTGCCAGTGTCGCGGGCCAGCCCATTCCGGAGCTCCCTGACGGGTATGTAATGCCCCCATTCCTCGGGGGAGTGGTTTTTCCCATTGATCGTGGGCCGGTCAGGCGTGTGTCAATCCGTGGGTGGTTCGAGTTTGAGAGTTCCCAGGGGCCTTGGTGATTGGGCCGCGTTTTTTCCGTGGGCCTCACCCGGTGGGGCCCAATCTTGCTAGCAGGCTTGTTAACAATAGTTGTATCAATTTCCCCCATCGTGTGAGCCGTTCGGGTTTAGCCAGTCCGGTTCGGGCGATGTGACTGTTCGGGGATTTGTCAGGCGTGTCAGTCGAGGCCAGCCCATTAAATGGGGGTCATCATGACGCAGCCCCGTTTGATCTTCTCTCGGCGCGGGTTTCGAAACGCCGTCGACCCTCAGATGCCGCCAGGTGTCCCTCTCCAGACGGTTTGTATTCCTGGATTGTCCAGTATATAAGGTACCGGCTTCCCAGACTTCAATCCCTTCACACTCTTCTGATCTCGTCTTCATAGGCTTCCCTCCTTTCATCACCACCCTCCTTCCGCCTCTTCCTCTCGCTGGGACCGGCGGAGGTAGGAGGGGAGCGCTTATGCCCCACACCGCGACCACCCGAGGGCGCCCGGGGGAGGGGATCGGCTCCCGTATCTATCCCCTCTGTTGGGGCAGGGGGGAAGCTCGGCCCTCGGAGCCTTGCCTTCGGGAAAGTTCTCCACAACCAGAGGGAGGGTGGTCACCATCGCCGCGGGCTCCACTCTACCCACGGTCGGCTCGGCCTGGCTCACCGCTTCGTCAACGGTGCGGCAAGGCGCCTGGCCCGAGGGGTTCCCTCGGTTTCGGCTCGAACCCCTCCGGATGAGTTCATCGACGTTGCAGGTGAATTCGCACCCTGACCATATCTGCAGAAGAGGAAAAAATCAGGGTAAGCAAAAGGAGGAACAGAAAGAAGGGGAGGGCCTACCGGGGGAACCATAAAACGGTCTTGAGAAGCAGGTCGTCTAGCAGGGGCCAGACCGACTTCTCCTCTAAAGTAAGAGACGACAGTAGCCGAGCAACTGCCTGGTCGGCCTCGGAGAGGGCCAACGACAAGTCGTGCTGACATAGCCCTCCCCAGCCCGTCAATATCTCGGCGTCCTCAGGAAAGACGACAAAGACGTAATTCGAGCTCCAGTCCCCCACCCAACGGGGCAGACCGAGCAGGCATTCAGGTCGATGCGCTTTGAGACCAGCACCAGAAGGATTTAAACTGGCCGCTTATGATGGTCTCCGTTTAATGAACCAGCCTCGACTGGCGCGCCTGTCAAAATCAGCAGAAGTCACATCGGCCGAACCGAGCCAACTAGATGGGATCGACACAACCGATGGGGGCAATTGATACGGCTATTATGGTTAAGTTCCAAAGGCGGGAGGCCCAAAGTCAAGCTGAGGACGAGAAGCCTGCTAGCAAGGTTGGGCCCCGTTAGACAAGGCCCATGAAGAAAACGTGATCCGATCGACGAGGCCCCCGAGAAATCTCAAAACCAGCCCGCGACCCCCCGGAGGAACCACTCCCTAGAAGTATAAGGCTTTAACGTCAAATCAAGAGGTCCAGGAGTGAGACACCTCCCATGACGATGGCAGGCGCCATCGTGGGGACGGATCTCGAGGGGGCGGATGGGGGCGGATGGGGGCGAACGGCGTGACGACATGACCGGGGACAAACGGCTCCCCCACGATGCCGGCGGGGATTTCTCGGGAGCCTCGCCGATCAGGTCGCGTTTTCTTCGTGGGCCTTGTCTGGCGGGGCCCAACCTTGCCGGCAGGCTTCTCGTCCTCAGCTTGACTTTGGGCCTCCATCATTTGGAACTTAACCATAATAGCCGTATCACTATCGTTTACCATCCTTGTTCCTACTACGTTTGCATCTAACAAGGCACCGTCATCAATACCAATAACTCAAGCCAAAATCAACAAGGCACCTTAAAATCTCGGATGTTACCATCTAACGTCCCTCAACAGCGATCGCATATAAATAGGCTCTCGGACAATGAGAGACGTGATGATTCCAGAGACATTCTCCCAAACATTCTCTGACAATCAGATTTCCTTACATCGTTATTTGCTCCACCTAAACTTTACATTTCCTCCATAGCTCAGCTTGATAACTATCGGTGGATCTCCCAATAGATCTGTCATAGTTATCTTGAGCCTCCTTGGGTCATTATCTGACTTAAGCATGAGTGGGGGTTAGGTTGAACCCCAGACCAGACCTTCCTTAACGAGCTTCTCGTGTTGCAAAAAGCCGAAGGTAGCCCAATGATAGTTCGGATTCGACTCCAACAGCTCGGACCAGAGTCCATCCATTACACTATTCACCCCCCTCTAGTGTGTGTTGTTATTATTGCATGGTAGATGGTCCTTACAATTGGTATCAGAACGAGATTATAGCATACAACTACAATGGCATTCAACGCTATATCCGCGTCTCATGAAGAATGCCTACCAACCGTACGACCCCCGCTCTTCAACAGAACCAACTACCTAAGTTGGAAGATCAAGATGATGATCTAGTTGGAGGGTCAAGGCCTATGGGACATCACGGAGTCGCCATTAGAGAAGCCTACTGTACCCGCGGCTTCAAGAACAAAAGCGGAGAAGGACTCAATCAAATTCAATGCGAGGGCTATGAATGCATTCCATTGCGCTCTCACTCACAATGAGTTCAACTGCATCTCCATGTGCAAAACGGCGAACGAAATTTGGCATACATTGGAGATTTCTCATGAAGGAATTTCGAAGGTAAAGAAATCTAAATGATGCGTATTTAGATCTAAATATGAGTTATTTAAGCTGCAGGAAAGTGAAAACATCTCAGAGATGTTCATAAGGTTTACAGATTTTGTGAATGCTTTGAAAGGACTTGGGAAGGTGATTTCCTAAGAGGATCAAGTGGAGAAGATCCTCGACTCGCTCACATCTCAATGGGAGTCAAAGGCCAACAGTATTTTGGAGTCAAACGACATGTCCAAATACACCGTTGAGGAGTGCATTGGAAATCTCATGGCGCATGAAGTGAAGCTTTAACATAAGAAGGAGATTCAAACATCCAAGCTAGAAAAGCCAGAGAAGCAAAAGGGAGTTGCATTCCATGCCGAAAAGGAGCCAATCCAATGGAGGAAGAAATTTCATCAAGAAACTTCGAGTGAGGATGACGGAGAAGATGATGCTAGCGATGATGATTTCATCGAACTTGCCAAGCAATTCAAGGCAGTCCTCAAGGGCAAGCAAGGTAAATCTTTGTCAAAGTTTGCCTCCGTTTCTAACAAGATTCCTACTTGTTACACTTGCAAGTAAATGTCATCACTTTACCGAATGCCCTTTCAAACCATCCAAAGATTACTACAACGGGAAAGGGAAGAAACATTGGAAAGGTAAGTCCAAATTCAAGAACCAAAAGAAGAGACTTGTTGGATGAGGACTCATCAAGTGACGAAGATGAAGATGACAAGGAGCAAGCCCACATGTGCTTCACGGCATTGGAAGATCCTTCTTCAAGATCTAGCAATGAAGAGGTAGAGTCTAGGCTCAAGTCCAATGAAGACGTGTGCTTCATGGCAAAAGGGGGAAGTCTTTGTCAAGATCTAGCAAGGATGAAAGCGATGATGAAGTTGAGGAGGAGCCAAAGCTACCCTATAAGGAGCCTGAATACAGATACAATGTGACTTCCAATACGGCAAGTAAGTGCATTGACTCATATGCTAAATTGAAAGCAAAATTTTAAAATGTTATGAGTAGGGTGCATGTTTTAGAATCTTCTAGTGTAAACAACAATGATATGCATATTTGTGACACTAGTGATAGAGACAAACTTCTCTCTCAAGTTAAGAAATTGAGCATAACCAATGATAAATTAGTCGCTCAAAACCTTAGCTTAGAATCTCGCATTCAACAACTTACGTTGAAATGCAAAGATGAATCTCGAAAGCTCAAAAGCTTTGTTTATTCTAGGGATTCACTCCACAGTTTGCTTAAAAAACAATATCCGACAAACCATAGAGGAGGTTTGGGATACACTCCAAAGGTGGTTACCAAACCCACCTCTAATTCTTCTGTTGGTGCATATACAAGAAATATTGCAAAAGCATCTAAGAAGAATCAATATGCTTTCTTGTACAACAATAACACCAACAAGAAGCATGTAAATCACAAGGTGGTGAGAAAAAAAATGAAAACTCTTCATTTTTTGCTAAGAAGCAAAATCCTCACTTTAGCATGCCAAGAAAATATTTTGTACACCTAAGCATGCCACATCCACCCCTCTTACAAAGGCAAAACCCTTGCCTAGGAAATCCTTGAGTTTATGGGTTCCACTAGGTGTAGTGTGCATGAGATGGATAAATACATCAACTCTCTAGTTAGGGATGTGATCGCCTCATGTGATTACATTTGGAAATCAAACTCCTCATGGGTTTGGTTCCCTAATGTTTAGGTCTCACACACATATGCATATTGCATGTGTATTATGCTTAATGTTTATTTTTAGCATACCCGATGATTGTGTGATGTTTCATAATTTTGAAAATGATCTCAAATTTATTTTTCATGAATATGGAGACCTTGTGGAATTCATTGACATACATGCATTGGTTGATTAATATGTATGTCAATGGGGGAGTTAATGTGTTAAGTATGTTTAAAATATTTTAAAACATATTTTAACTCTTATTTTGGGTTGTCTTGAGATCATTATTTACAATTGGTTATTATTGGTCTCAAATTCAACCCTTGAATATTGTCAACATGTTTCATGTTATATTTTGTATTGGCGATGTCAGGTGTATCAATGTGATTTTTTCATATTTATGCCTTGATACACTTTAGGCCCATGGCTCCAAGCATTAATTTACATTTGGAAAAGAGGACTATCTTTCAAGATTTAATCTCTTTCTTACAATTGGTATTAGACCCTAGAAGTCAACAATTTGACAGTTTCTATGATCTAGGGGTATCATAAGATAATGATTGATACCCACTAAATTTTTATATTTGGTATCATACATCTCTTTATCTCTTGCATATTGTCACATATTTAATTAGAATGAAAAGGGGGGTCCATATTTTACACCTTTTTATGCATGTTTGCATATCATTTTGATCACCCATATCGCGTTTTTCACGATTATTCGACGATATTGCATTGCTTTTCACTATTTTTTGTTTTTATCAGATTTCAGGAAATATGGAGCAATCGGGAGCATAAATGAGATTAAGGGACTTGCACGCATACCGGAGCATCGCCCATGACCCTATCGAGGAGCTAGCAGCGCTAGATGATGAGTGGAAGAAGAAGAAGATCGATATAATCAACAAAGAGGCGAGGAGGAGAAGATTTTACCCCAAAAACAGGCCACTCGTCCAAGTACGCAGTTCACTCGACCGAGTGAAGGAGCGAACTCGGTCGAGTACGACTCATACGAGAAAGCATTGTGCCGCAATGCACTCGGCCAAGTGGTTACTTTCACTCGGCCGAGTAGAGAACTCCACTCGACCGAGTGAGTCAGGATTTCTAAAGGAGATCGAAGCCAACTCTCTGGAATTTTGGAGAGCACAGCAGAAGACCTACTCGTCCGAGTAGGAAGTCCACTCGACCGAGTGAGAAATCCCACTCGGCCGAGTGACGCAGAGTGCCAGATCCCCCAAACCCCCATCTTCTCTGTCTTTATTTGGGTCTGTCACTTGACCGAGTGAGATTTCCACTCGGCCGAGTAGCGCCGCCAGCATGTATCGAAAACTAGGGTTCTGGGCAGCGCCACGGGCAAATCTGTCAGGTTTTTGGCCGTTTTGGATATGTATTTAAGCCCAGTTTTCATCCTAGTTTAGGGAGAGACCAGAAAATAGGTTTTAGCTTAATTCTAATTGTAATCCCCTTTTGGAGATTGAAGAACTCAGATCTGGTTTGTTATTCTTATTGAAATTTCGCATTTTTATGATTTGCTTTCTTCCAAATCTGAATTGCTATATGTTTTTATTCATTGATTTTGCTATTGCTATGATAAATTGTGAGTAGTTTCGCTGTTCTAGGGCATGTGGATGAACCCTATGGATTCAATTTTAGAATTGTGATGAATATATTTCTGTGTTGCTAGAATTGTTAGAGGTTAGGTTGTGATTGATTTATCACAGATAGCTAGGAATTTCCATCGGTTTGGGGTTTGCAAGAGATTGGATTCCGATGGATGGGGAGGTCATTCGATTTAGATTTATAATCGAAATTCACTAGACTTGGTTTGCAAGAGATTGGACTAAAGCTAGTATTTTTATTATAAATCTATACCCATATTCGTTTGTAAGAGATTGGACGAATACGAGCTATCACAATCTAGATCGTAACTCGAGTTTGCACGAGAGTGGGCTCGAGGAGCGATTGAACGATGATGTCGATCCTCATGCTAGTGGCTTAGTTTAGGGTTCGCACGAGAGTGGGCCCTAATCTAGGTCGATATAGACCGGCAATAGCACGAGAGCATGAGCTTGGTTCTCTATTTAGTTACGACTAGTTCACCTGAATCCAAGTCTTGCAACATTGAGATTCACGATTCACAGAGATAAATAACGATCCGTGGTGGGGATTCCCTAGCCCTAGACGCCTTTATAATATTGAATTTGAATTGTTAATTGAACGACTGTGACAACAACATCCTATAAACCATCCTTCCACCAATAGCTTAGTGATCAAGATAGAGTATCGTCATTAGTCCCTTCTCGTGTTCGATACCCGCTCGCCACTACACCATGCGCTTGCGGTAAAACTACAACTGTCTCTCGGGTGTGTATCCGGTGCCGATCAAGTTTTTGGCACCGTTGCCAGGGAGGCGACTGTATTTTATTTTCTTTACTTAGCTATTTCTTATTATTATTATTATTAGTTTCACTCTTTTATTCCTCTATTGTGCTAACAATTCTATCTAGACTCTCTTTTTCTGTGCATGTACACGAGATCAAAGGCTTCCCAAGAAGACATATTATTTGGTCCTGAGATCGAGCGTACGACAAGGAGGCTTAGAGATGAGACGAGATCTGTTATAGAGGAAAATCAAAAGGCCACCCTGGAAACACCAGAGGAGCTGGCACAACGAATGACTAGGATTATCTCCATCCGAGATAGGCTATGGCCCAAGACCACGTCTACCACCTCTTCTATTGCCATAACGGAGTTGGCGGCCGAAAAGAACTTTGAGTTGAAGACGAGACTCGTAGTGTTGATGCAACAAGACCTATTCCATGGGAATGCTCAATAGAACCCACACTACCATTTGCAAATGTTCTTGACGAAGTGCGCCACTTTCCAGATGCCTAGCATGCCGGCGGATGCTATTCGACTGCGTCTTTTGCCATTCACTCTTCGTGATAAGGCTTTGTATTGGCTGAGGACACAAGCCGAGGGAATCTTCACCACTTGGGATGAGCTAACGAGCGCATTTGTCAACAAGTTCTATTCTCCATCCACGACTGTGAAGATACGAAGCGCCTAGATGTTCTTCAGACAAGGCCCTCAGGAGTCTTTATATGATGCGTGGGAGCGCTTCAAGGATCTCCAACACCAATGTCCCCACCATAACATTGAACCGTGGGAGCTAGTGCATTACTTCTACAATGGATTGCAACTGAGCACCAAGTAAATAATTGATGCCACTGCCAATGGAGCCATTTTGGCAAAGATATCGGATGACACTATGGCCTTATTTGAAGAGATGGACTCAAATAATCAGCAGTGGGCCGACGAAAGGAGACATTCATCGCCATCTTTAAAGCCAGCTAGCATCTATGAGGCAAAAGCGGTGGCGAAACTCTCTACCAAATTTGATTCCCTTCAGAAATCCGTAGAGAGGCTAGAAAAGTTGATGAGCGAGCCACATGGAGCTTCAAATGCATCTACATCCGGAGGAAGCATGAGCGACTGGCAAGATCAAAGCCAGGTTATGTTCATTGGAGGGGAGCAAGGAGACGGAGCTATGGAGCAAGCTCAATATGTTGCCGGCAGTAGTGGTTATTGGGTGAACCCGGCTGCAAGGGATCACCCCGGATTTTCATACGCCAACAATGATGGAGCCTTAACTCCACCACAGTAGCAACCACAGCCGCAACAACCACAAGCCCGGCCTCCGCAACAACCATAGTATCAACACAGGCCATCCCAACAACAAAATTTCCCACCGAGGCAACAAGCGGGGCCCTATAGACCCCTGGGATACAATCAAGGATGGAGGGCACCCAACCCCCCCACAAGCGCAACCGATGTCGGAGCACGAAGCAAGGGTTGAAGAATTCATGGCTGAACAAAAGAAGACTAACGCAGGATTGACGGCTCAACAAGATTCCCTCAACACCGTCGTGGCACAGCTGGCCGAGCAACTTACATTGCTCAACAAGACTAATCAACAATTGCCGGCTCAACCGAAACAAAACCCACGGAGCAATACCGACCACATCAATGCAGTCGTGGCAGTAACTACAAGAGGTGGGAAGGACACTACCCCCGTCATGATTCAAGCTAATAAACCAAGGGAGGAAATTTCAGTTGAGAAGGAGACGGTCAATGAAGAGGAGGACCCAAAAGCGACAAGCAAAGATGAAAAATCTGAAATGAAGGAGCCACGAGAGGAGCGAACATATATGCCACCGGTACCGTTTCTACAACGGTTGGTGAAGGCAAGGATTGAGAAGAGGCTGGTTAAATTTCTGGAGTACTTGCGAGGAGTAAGCTTGAACATCCCGTTCTTAGATGCAATCGTCGAAATTCCGTCCTATGCAAAGTTCCTCAAGGATTTGATCGTGGGAAAGAAGCAAACGGAAAGGGTCATATTAGCCGAGCAAGGTACGTGGTTCACCAATAAGGAGAAGATACCGACCAAGTTGAAAGATCCCGGTAGCTTTCGAATCCCTTACGCTTGGAGGAGTCCCCCTACAAAAAGCCTTAGTAGATTTAGGGGCAAGCGTGAGCCTCATGCCCCTCGAGATGTTCAAGAAACTAAATATGGGGACCGACCTCAAGGCAACATACATGAAGATACAGCTCGTTAATGTGCGAATCACTAGGCTGGTGGGGATAACAGAAAATGTCTTGCTGCAAGTACTAGGTGGACTTTGCTTGCCGTGCGACCTCGTGGTGATGGACATTAGAGAAGAGGGGGATACATCGTTGATACTTGGACGGCCCTTCCTAGCCATTGCCGGAGTAATTGTAGATGTGATGGAAGGAACCTTGTCCCTCAACGTTGGCGAAGTAACAGTTGAGCTCCATATCCCGAGGACGATGAAGTGTATGCACTGGCCAGAGTAAGTGGACTACGTGGACCTCCTTGACGAGGTCATTGACGACGCCATGCCATTTTCCATTGGAGCCAAGCACAATGACGACCTTGAAGAGATCCAAATTGCCAAGGATTGCAAAATGATGGGGGACCCACCGGGTCCTCTTACGGATGAAGAGAAGGATGACACTGAGATCGTTAGGATTAGAGAGCTATGCAAGCTCTCTACGGCAAGGCACGTGAAGGAAACGCCACCGATGAACAA
Organism: Scilla litardierei; assembly: GCA_030789695.1. NCBI lineage: Eukaryota > Viridiplantae > Streptophyta > Magnoliopsida > Asparagales > Asparagaceae > Scilla > Scilla litardierei. The sequence continues at coordinate 117,166,011 of CM061130.1, forward strand.
ATTCTCACCGCCAGTCAAGAAGAAGGACGCCAGGAGCTCAAGCTTTGGGGAGTCATCCCCCACTACTACCCATAATGAGGGGCAGCCGAGGAAAGCCGACGAAAATCAACAAGTAAACCCAAGCGGCCTTCCCAGCAAGTTTGGCACGTGCATCTCTCATGCGCCAAACATCGAGCATTAATCGTGAATCTTAAGGGGTCGAGCTCAAGACCTTAAACGAGCGCTTGTCTGGAGGCAACCCGACGGTTCTATCTCAGTTTTTAGTTGAATTTTCCTTTCATTTTTGTTTTAGATCCTTATTAGTGTATAGAGTCAAGAGTCTAGGAAAAAACCTGACAACATGCTCCGGTTTTCATTTCAGGAAAAGGATGAGAGGAGACCATATGAACAGAGGATGACCATGGCGACGGGGAGCACTCCAGGGATGCGCTCAAATGCCGAGGGGTGGAAGAAACTGACAAGAGAAAGAAAATCAGAAAGTGTTGCAAAAACAGAGAGTTGGAGATGATAACAGCAGTCCACTCGGTCGAGTGACATTTTCACTCGGCCGAGTGAAAACCCTACTCGGCCGAGTAGGGTACTGCACAGGGAAGTCTCGAAAACCTCTCTCTGTAAATTACATGCCACTCGGCCAAGTGACTTTGTCACTCGACCGAGTAAACCTGACACTTTCAACACTTAAAATACTCTGAGTGGCCTATCCACTTGGCCGAGTGACTGTGTCTACTCGACCGAGTGATAGCTTCCAATCAACCGATTTGGAACTTAAATGAGAAAATTCGAAATTTCAAATACAGCTGCCACTCGGTCGAGTGACTTTGCTAGTATGGAGTCACGTCGTGTTCTGGTATATTCTTTCTATTTTATTAGCACTTTGCGGTAGTTTTCACGTTTCACGGCATCAGCATACGTCCATGCACTAGGTCCCGTGCGTGGGAGCCTGCTACCAAGCAGAAGAAGACCAGTGACCTGGCTCTTCTTCCGCAAGAGCAGACTCCCTGCCTCCTAGCGACCCACCACACACACTTTCACCTCCTACTGCACCCATTCCACCCCCAACAGCATAGCCCGCCGCGGCCATCGACGCGAAGTGTGTCATGCACCGTTCCCCAGAATACCCGATATTTAATTTTTTTCCAAGTATTCTGAAGAGTGAGGGTGATGAGAGAGGGAAAGAAGGAGAAGGGAGAAACTGAACAAGCAGGCCACTGCGCACATGCTGGGATAGTACAAATGCAGCTTCGTTAGAATATCAACAACTGGTAAATAGTATAGAACAACAACAACTATTTTATACAACATCTTTCATTTACGTACATAGCCCAAGCGCACCACTATACATATACCGTCATTCTCCACCTTCCAAGACAAACATATCACACCACAGGACAGCTCACACCAAGTGCTACCCTGCACCCAACTCCAAGTCACCAATAACCATGCTGCCACTGCTACCTGGAAAATAGGGAGGAGCACGTCAATGCGTGCCCCAGTAGGAACCAGCTTGGACTTGGAACATCGTTCTAAAGTTATTAATCCACCAAACAAGGCAAGGAGACTAATGCATGCAAACTAAATAACGTAATGAAAAGTAAATAGCTAGATAAGGGGATCATACCTGCGATCTAATGTAGAGCTGCTGCAAGAAAGGGGTTAGCACGAATAATAATAATAATAACGAAATAATAACACGAGGGTTCAAGTAACCAATATCAAATAAGATAAGTGCAAGTGCCTTAGGCATGACACAGAGCCACAAAGTATGGTCAAAGGAGAAGGGGAAGTGCTGCCAGCAGTAAAAGTAACACACAAATCTTATTTTATCATTTCATAATTGAGTTAATTGGAATTTGGGTAAACTGTGTGATACCAGGTCCTGGACTTCACCCTAAATTTGGGGTGAACTAGCACACGACGTAGTGACACGGGCACTGTATGCCGAGCCTCTCAGCTCCCCCGTCCCTGGCAGGAGTGAGGCTCTATAACCCCCTTACACCTCCACTCCCGGTAAAGGCGAGTGGGTATGAAAATCCCCTCCACTCCCGATAAAGGTGAGTGGGTGAAAACTCCACACATCACATAATCATCTCCCAACTTCACAGTCCAGGCCTCATATCCACAATTTACTCAAATCCCACCTAAAACCCGGGCTTTGCTAACTCACCCTCATTAGAGATGATTGGGATTTATTCAATTTTATTAGTTAACATCATAAGTGACACGTTAGAGGTCTTGATAGCATGGGTATGCACACATCACCTCAGCTGTCCATCATTAAGCATAGGGTCATGCACTCACTTGACATGCCCTCTATCACAACACATCATCTACTCACAAACACGGCGTTCCCATGCCATTCAAGTCTCTAATTACACCAATCATCACCATGGCTCAAGGCCAATACTAACATGTGCATGTTACTCAAATTTTCAGATATTGCCTTCGTTGAGGCATTTCATCGAACACATGGCGGGTGTGACATATATGTCTATAATCACATTAGCAAACCAATTAACAAGACACATTATTAGCATAGATTCCATGTAAAACAATAGTCATGTATCATAGAGGGTGGATTAGTAGCAATGCACAATTTAACACACACTCATCCATTCAACTAGCAGGATTTACACATGCAGTCATAAGAGATGGCCCATATCACCCAATTATGATCAGAATTTAGCAAAACTTCCCAAATTAAAGTTATAGATATGTTAGTCCTTGATCACAGATAAAATTTCAAGAAAAAATATTAAGTATGTGATTTATGGTGAATTAATTTATGAAGTGTGTCAAATCTGTTTTTCAGACAGATTTCAGAGCCTGTATTGAAATCCAATTTTGGGCATGTTGGAGCCAGAAATTCGACATATAAAAACGCTGGTGAATTTTTAGAAAAACTTGTTAACTTTTCAACAAGACCAAGAACACAAAATTTCATGATGTGTGCAAGTCTCTAGGCCAATTTTACTAAACAGTGTCAACACTGAAAATCAAACAGACATGTTGTGAAGATGGATTTATTTCTCCTAATTTCTGAATTGAAACTATATCAAAATTTATATGATTTTGGGGTAAAACTTCAAGATCTACAAGATCATATTTTTTTCGAAACCCAATTCGAGCTACAGTAACAGTAATTATAGCAACAACACAAAACAAAAATTCAAGCTTTTAAAGGAGATGTTTTACTAAGAATTTCAAGGGATACTTTGTGAAATTGAAACATGGCTCATGAAATTTCACCATCTCTAATTCATATCAAGTAAAACATGCTATAAAAACAAAATAACAACAATCAATTTAATGGAATTCCAAATCCAATAGATTCCTACCTCAAATCTCCATTTTTCTCCTTTCTTTCTTTCTTTTTCTTCTCCATCTTCTTCTATCTTGAAGCAAGCTTGTAACCCTTCTAATTGGAATTAGAAATTAGGGGTTTTGAGTTGGAGAAAGAGGGGAAATGGGGACTAGGGTGGCCGACCATGGTGATAGGGAAAAGAAAGAGAAAAAAAGGAAAAGAGAAGGTAGAAACGATAAGAAAGTAAAAGAGTTTTAAAGAAGGTTCTTTTGAAATATCTCCATCTAGAATCCTCCCATAGGATAAGCATGCCACGTATAAAATGACCAAAATACCCTCTTAACTTCTTACTAATTACAATTGTGACATTACTTTATGCACCGACCACTTAAGTATGTACGCTCAGCAATTTTAGTCAAAAAGACCGTTTTGCTCCTGACTTTTCTAAAAATTTACGGGGGTTGCCATTGACCCCTAACCCGTTTCACACTAGCATGGCACCCCTTACTCACATCCATGCACATCCATACATGCATACCTAACACATTTCTGATGTTTTACACCCACAACGTCTTTCGCACTTCTCCGCATTCACACTTCGCATTCGCTTTCCTTAGCCACGTATTACGGCTCAATCCCCCTTGTGCTACGTCACATACATCGATACCTATGCTTATCTCATGCCTACACATGTATAGCAAGTAGAAATACCATGTGTGTTCAGTAGAATGCACGTATAGTGCAAAATAGGACATGACAAAGTGGATCACTTTAAGAGATGACGCACACCGCGCCAGATTTGAAAGAATCTCACATCGATCGATTGACCCCTCTAGGTTTGCGCACATTGCTGATCTTGAGCGCCTTGGGGTATTCGAGGGGCTACTCCAGTTGTATGACAACGTGGGGTGGCGCGATTTTCTTTCGGTGTCAACGGACACCTACGTCCGACCAACCCTCGAGGTCCTGAGTTCTATTCGTAGGACTTTCAAGGAGTGCACTTTACGTCTGATGGACCGTGAGTGTGAGATCACTCTCGATATGATCCGGGCCTATTTCCATTGGCCCCCTGCTCCGGACCCTGACCGTGCTTTTGGTCCCACGCACCACACCCCTCCTTCCTTTGATACACATGCATTCTGGACCCTGATCACAGGTTCACCACTTGCCTTTGACCCTAGCTGGGCCAAGGCCTCCTATATCGTCCACCCTTGCCTCCGTATTGCTCAGCGCCTTATGGCGACCACTTTTCTTACGAGGCATGAGCCTGTGACAATGTCTACGCCTGAGCTCTAAATGCTCTATGTGATGACGAGAGAGAGCCTTCGATGGCGACACGGACGTCCTAGTCCCTGACGTTCAGATTGATATTGCTAGCTGGTATCTGGACCACATCATTTCCTCTGTCACCGCCAGGACGGCAATTTGTTGTGGCGGTATGATCACCTTGCTAGCTCCTTTGTGCGAGGTTGAGCTCCCAGCTGGTTTGCTTCAAACTTCGGGCCCCACTTCCCTTTCCATAGATGTTATGGCCTACATGAGGATGTTGCATCCTCATGGTCAACACCACTGAGTTTGGCTACACGATCCATTTGCTGCTGATTATATGGTGCTTCCAAGCCCCGCTCGGACCCACATTGGACCCGCATGCGGGGAGTGGAGACCAGATATGGACCTCCTCATCCCAGCTGTGTATGCACTTAAGCCCAAGGGCACTCAGCAAGATCCCCTCCTCGACCCCTAGCCCCGAAGATCTCAATCCCCCAGCCTGCACCTGATTTGATTCCAGCTCCCGTCACTTCTGTCCACACTTCTGCCAGTGTCGGGAGCACTGTTGTTGTGTCCACCACCACCATTCCTCCCTCCATGCCATCGAGTACTGACCCCATTTCTTACGTGAGCTTTGAGAGCGCCTCCACCGCTGTACTTGAGAGAGGCGAGCCTTCCCTTGTTTCGACAGCTGAGACCATGTCCGCACCAGATTTCTCGACCCCAGGGGAGTCAGTTTCTGTTGATTTCACGACCTCTCCAGTCATCGACCATTCTGTCTCTGCTACCGCTATTTTTACTGAGAGTATCATGACGTCTGTCCACACATCTGTGTCTATGACCTCTATGCCTGTCTCGCCCTCTATCGCCATTTCATCTTCTGCTGCTGCTCACACTCCTGAGAGCATTCCTGCGTCTCAGCCTCCCACCGAGGCTGAGCGTCTTTTAGCGAGCACCGCACCGCACCCACACCCACTAGTTACCCCACTTGTCTACGGTGGCCTGTGCGTCAACCCCGACCTCCTCCTGTGCGACCCTCTGCCCCCGCTCCTGACACCCTCGTCCATCACCTCCGTGCTATAGAGGGGGCCGCTAGTGGACTCAGAGCAGATTTTCGGGCTCTCACCATCACTGTTAGCTCTGTGCAGGCACGCGTCGCCCTTCTGCCTGGTATTCAGGTCACCCTGAACTAGATTTTTGCGCGCCTGTCACAACCTCCACCAGCCGCACCCCGTCCCATCTCTCAGCAGCCTCCACCACCGCCACCCCTTCCCCCACCACAGGGAGGTGCTGGCACCCCACCACCTGCTTAGGCACACACTTGATGCCTCTCATATTTTTTGTCGATGCTCTGAGTGATAGTTTTACTGCTGATTTTGCACCCCCTCTCACCCACATATTTTGATCACTTTTTGCTGGGCTATATATTTATCCGTCTGGGGGAGAGGTGGTATTTTTGAGCATTACTATTGCTCTCCCATGATCTGTTTTCTTATCACATCCATAATTTGCATTCTGCACTTATCACATGCATATCCATTCCATTTTCTTTCATTTTCACTTCTTTATCATGCATGTATATGCACCCATCCATTCCTATCATTTATGTCTTTGTGCCACACTTAGCACATTGAGGACACTGTGCAGTTTAGCTTGGGGGAGTGAGTGTCTCACGCATTTTTATTTTCATCATTTTATCTTTACTTTTCTATCTTTCTTTATTTTCCACTTATTTTCACCCACTTTTTCATTTTTTCTCATGCATCACGTTTTCTTACTTTCTGCGTGTGTTGCATTCGTATTGTTAGTTCTTATTTTTCCTTTATCCTTATTTCTTTTATCATATTTGCTAGAAATGAATTCTCCATGATGACGATGACTTGGAGTTAGCTTGCTCTTATATGCATATTTTCTTGCCATGCCATCATTTTTTATTTCAAATATCATATGCTATATATCGCTGTCATGCCCCGCTTTCCAAGTATGGAAGGCGAGACGTGAAGATGTCCGCTTAGACTTGGAGCTGTGAAGCTACAGTCTAATAAGCGTCTGGTAATTTAATCCATTAGCAGGTTCTTTGCATTACGACGAAACAACATCAATAATAAAGAAAGGTAGATAATTAAAATTATCCAACATTGAACATCCACAGATTTATTCCAAACATACACGGATATCATAAAGAAACGTACAGAGTCTAAAAGGAAGGCCTAAGCATGGCCAAAACTACAACCAGAAATGGTGCTACACACCAAACAACCTAACAGCAGCTATTAGAAAAGTAAACAACAACTTAGAAGAAACCTACAGCTGAGACCAAGACTGGCCTCTGGTATCCTTGAACTGGACGTCAACAACCTGGTCGTCTTTGGCACTATCTTAAGCTCAAAACCTGACATGTGACACCCAAGAGAAAATGGCACATGTCAGCAAAAATCTCCAAAGAGGGAAAAGGAGACTTTTGTGCAAGGAAACGTAAAGTAAAAAAATGCAACTAGCAGTTCTAAAATGAGATGCCATGGCATAATAATTCAATGAATGCAGCAGTTAAAATGAGATGACATGGCATATTATTTCAATGAATGCAGCAGTTAAAAAGAACATGATACTTGCAATACATGACACGTCATAGCGAGAGCTACTAAACAATATTCACGATTTACTTGTATTCACGATGTGCACAGGGTTTACGTCTTTTGGCTGAAGTGGCTGTACGGGCACACTTCTACGCTCAAGTGATCGCTTAACCCTACCCCTCCACGTGTATCGAGCGTTGGTTTTTTCACCAACAACACTGTGCTCGCTTCTGGATCACGAGCCAGGAAGTGTTTTTGGTTTGGCATAGGGTTGTACCCGACATGCAGGTGCCTAGCCTCAATCATTATGTAGGAGTCAAAATCCTACTCGCCGCAGCTTACATTTCAATAGTAGCGTGTGCTACACGTTCATGATAAAGCAAGTTGATGCATGAAATGACATGGCAAGATGCATGAACATGTCAATAAGCAGTTAAGAGTGCGTACAGTAAGTTTGAATTTAAATGTGACATGCGGTATGAAATGATAGCATAGCAAGGTGCCAGATCTAGCTTCGTTGTCAAGCTAGATCAAGTATGTGTGTCGGATCTAGCTTCGTTGTCAAGCTAGATCAAATATGACCGTCTAGGCGGCTAATATTTCACCGCCTAGTCTCTTTTACACAAAAACCATAGAATGGCCTAAACATGGCCTAACAAATTATTGTGCAAGTTTCACTTGCCTGAAATGACGTGCTGCAAGTATCAGATTAATGAGTCTAAATACTTCCTATGTGCTCAAACCATCGCCCAACATACAGTACCATATTATTAATCTTGATTAGGGAGTTACCAAAGAAATTAAAGTTATAATTTTTAGTCTTGATTAACATGCAAGCGTGGGGGTTCCTACGGTTAAGAGTTTACCCTTAGAACGACGCGAGAGCTACTCTGACATCGAGTAGCAACGTCAGGGGTTGAATTAATAGAAGCGAGCAACGATCTAACTGTATGGTAGCGATCAGCAACAACGGACGACGATCAGCGGCAAGTTCTAACGGCAGCGAATGGCGATCAGCCGGGTAGCGGCACGATCCCCGAACACGACGCGAGGGGAAGAGGACAGCCAATGTCTGGACGTCGGCGGCTGGTTCTACGATGTCGGGAAGTCACGAACAGCGAGCAGCGGCTGAGGGGAAGGCACGAGAGGTCTGCCTCCAGGGAGACGCCGCACGGATCTCGGTCGCACAGGAGGACAGCTGTGCGAGAGGTCTTGGGCGACCTGGGGACAGCCACATGGCGGACTGCGGCATCGCGAGGGACATGGGTACGCTGCTGCCAGGCTGGGATGGGTCTGCACGTCTGGGGAAGGCACAGATGGTGCGCTGGAGGTACGGTCGGCGGCAGGGGATGGCCGGCGGCGGCCCAGGCGTGCTGGCCGTGAGGGTTTTTGTGCAAAAAAGACGGTTTTGTGTGAGGAGAGGGTGCTATCGGCAGTTCTTGGGCTGGTCTGTGCGGTTTGGGGGCTTGCAGGTGTCACACGGGGTGGTTGTGGCCTAGGGGAGGCCAACGACAAGGTGCAGGATGGGGGATGTGGAGGTGGCTGTTAATGGGGGTGAGAGATGGCCGGTAAGTTGTTTTGGGCGGTGGAGTTCGGTAGCTAGGCTAGGGAGGTGGCTGTTATGGAGGATGGCCAGATGTCGGGAGTTGGCCATCCTATAGTTATTCAAATGCACGAAGATACTTCATCATATTTACACATCACATACAATCCTATAACTATAATCAAGACATAAGACACATACCATAGTCGAAAACACCTATAGCTAAGCACATACTTACCCGTGCATGGTGCACGCCCACACACGCTAATATACCATTCATACAGGCCACTCATACCACTATATACTTAGCACATCTATACACCTAGTTTAGCTAACATATATACATTCAAACATGTAAAATCTTAGTAATTTACTATACTACAAGACCAACACCTATAACTATATAATGGTATAGTCACCCATAACCATGTGCGTAACGTAACCAGGCACAACCAGACCTATCACCATACACACATCATCCATTACTATGTTCATAACACTATACACCAACCACAGACAAATATAACAATATTTTTAGAGTATACCCACTCAAGCACGAGTGAGACTCAAAGACCCATACAAGAACCAGAATAGTTTATATTCATAACAAGATATTTATACCAATACCAACACACCACTATATATATACACACACACCAATGTAACCAAATGCATATAATAATATCAATCACACTTTATATTTAGTCAAGTAACACCCCCATAATGCAATCACTTTACATACTATAATAATATTACAAACATCGGCACACGTATACAATCAAAATACACTATCCCATAATATATATATATACACACACACAAACATACCAACGTAACCACATGCATACAATAATATCAATCACACTTTATATTTAGTCAAGTAACACCCCCATAATGCAATCACTTTACATACTATAATAATATTACAAACATCAACACACATATACAATCAAAATACACTATCCCATATATGCATACATCGTATAGTCACATACACATTACTATACACATATACATTGCATGCATACCATACCTACATACTTATACGCTTACCACATATCTACACAAAACATAGACATCCATATGATATATTCACACCATAGCAATTCACATATAATTAGTATACTGCTACATATACCTATTCATACATAGTTACGACATACAATAATCGTGTATACCTCATGGTATACACACACGCACACACACACACACAACATCCCGTAAAGACAAGCAGTACTACACAAAATCATAACCCTATTACCATACGTATGTCATATGTATTCATACCATAAGTACATATCTACCTACGACTAAACATATACATAACTATGTACGAGCACACGCTCATACATGCTAACATATAAATCATATAATAGGCCCACACACTTAACTATAAGTACACCTATTATTATTACACCTAACATGTACATGACTTACTAGTATACTATTTCAAACATTTACAAGTATCTTCAAACTACATACACCACTAATGGATATTCTAACACTAATCCTAATATACATAGACATACCTAAAGTGGTATAGTTATCCACACATATATTTATATACTATCATTCATATAACTTCTTATATATCATAAATAACACTGAGCATGCATATATAACACAAGAGACAATCATTATTATACTAAGGGTGTGCACTCGTACATGAGCGGTACGCAGGGGTCACACACTCTACTTATATACATGCACCACGACAACATCACAATAATACTAGTGGGCCCACCACTAAACTAAGGTTAACATAGGCAACGAAAAACAATAGAAGGATGACTAATCAATAGCAATGGAACTGAAATCAAATAGCGTAACGAAACAAGGTCGGAATGAACGGGTTCAGATAAGGCGAGGATAAGGAAAAAGCTTGGTTAGGTGAAACAGAGATATGATTGTGAATATTTAAGTAAGGGAAAGAAAGATAAAATACAGGAGAACAGTGTGTAAATGATATAAGTTAAAATACAAAGAATATAAAAATGGCCATACTTGAAAAGTTGGAGTTCTCTTTTATATAGGAAAATATTTAGGAGTCGGTAAAATAAGTTGTTTGAAATAACTTTGAGTAATATATATAGTAAAAGAAGAAATGGTATATTTGATTATCGAAAAATCATTATATGAAAGAACTAAAATATTCACATGAGTATGAAAGATATAGGTTAGAAAATATTATAAGATAGTAAATTAAAGATTTCGGCGACGAAGTTTCGAAATTCAAAGAATGTAGAAAGTCTAAGCGCATGCTAAATGTTTTCAAATAATTTAAACCGGGAGAGGAATTCAAAATACATAATATTGAAAATATTTTTCGAATGATCAGGATAGTAATGGAGAAGATTTAACGATTGATGATGAACGACATGAAGAATCACGTGAATCGAAAACAAGGAAGTGAATCAAATATTCAAAACGCACGACTGAGAGAAGGTAGTGAATCTGCTACGATGGGATTCCATGGTCAGTAGCTCGAAAGTGTAATGATCAGGAAAATGATAGAAATCAAGGGTTCTAATTACAGGGCCGACTAAAGATTAGGGAAAATTTAGCACGAGGACTTTCTAACGAACTAGACTGTAATAGAGGTCTCAGGAAAAGGATCCTTAAAGCATCAAGATTACGTTCTGCTGAGCCCGAAATTTGATGGACCCAAACGAACGACTAAAGGAAAAGCTCTAGAAATCTAATATGGTCAGGGCTGGGTGAGAGGCTACTAAGGTAACTTAATGTGAGTACGACTAACTCTTGACGAAGGCGCCTGACTATCAAATCTGGACATCTATCCAAGTCTTCCTACCATCTAAGACAAGGAAAACCCTCATATTAGACTCAAATTTTATGACTCGAATGTTTCGAATGTTTCAATGGATGTTTTTATTTATTATTGTTATTTCGATATTTCGCAGGTGCAACGACCTGCATGGGCCACTACTGAAACCTGTCACACCCTGCTTCCCAAGTATGGAAGGCGAGACGTGAAGATGTCCGCTCAGACTTGGAGCTGTGAAGCTACAGTCTGATTAGAGTCTGGTAATTTAATCCATTAGCAGGTTCTTTACATTATGACGAAACAACAATAATAATAAAGAAAGGTAGACAATTAAAATTATCCGACATTCAACATCCACAGATTTATTCCAAACATACAGGGATAGTCATAAAGAAAAGTACAGAGTCTGAAAGGAAGGCATAAGCATGGCCGAAAATACAACCAGAAATGGTACTACGTACCGAACAACCTAACAGCAGCTACTAGAAAAGTAAACAACAACTAAGAGGAAACCTCCAGCTGAGACCAAGACTGGCCTCTGGTATCCTTGAACTGGACGTCAACAACCTGATCGTCTTCGGCATTATCTCAAGCTCAAAACCTGACATGTGACACCCAAGAGAAAATGGCACATGTCAACAAAAATCTCCAAAGAGGTAAAAGAAGACTTTTGTGCAAGGAAACATAAAGTAAAAGAATGCAACTAGCAGTTCTAAAATGAGATGACATGGCATAATAATTCAATGAATGCAGTAGTTAAAATGAGATGACATGGCATATGATTTCAATGAATGCAACAGTTAAAAAGAACATGATACTTGCAATACATGACACGTCGTAGCGAGAGCTACTAAACAATATTCACGATTTACTTGTATTCACGATGTGCACAGGGTTTACGCCTTTTGGCTGAAGTGGCTGTACGGGCACACTTCTACGCTCAAGTGATCACTTAACCCTACCCATCCACGTGTATCGAGCGTTGGTTTTTTCACCAACAACACTGTGCTCGCTTCTGAATCACGAGCCAGGAAGTGTTTTTGGTTTGGCATAGGGTTGTACCCGACATGCAGGTGCCTAGCCTCAATCATTATGTAGGAGTCAAAATCCTACTCGCCGCAACTTACATTTCAATAGTAGCGTGTGCTACACATTCATGATAAAACAAGTTGATGCATAAAATGACATGGCAAGACGCATGAACATGGAAATAAGCAGTTAAGAGTGCGTACAGTAAATTTGAATTTAAACGTGACATGCGGTATGAAATAATAGCATAGCAAGGGTGTCGGATCTAGCTTCATTGTCAAGATCAAGCATGTGTGTCGGATCTAGCTTCGTTGTCAAACTAGATCAAATATGATCGTCTAGACGGCTATCATTTCACCGTCTAGTCTCTTTTACACAAAAACCATAGAATGGCCTAAACATGGCCTAACAAATTATTGTGCAAGTTTCACTTGCCTGAAATGACATGCTGCAAATCTCAGATCAATGAGTCCAGATACTTCCTATGTGCTCAAACCATCGTCCAACCTACAGTCCCATATTATTAATCTTGATTAGTGAGTTACCAAAGCAATTAAAGTTACAATTTTTAGTCTTGATTAACATGCAAGCGTGGGGGTTCCTATGGTTCAGAGTTTACCCTTAGCACGACGCGAGAGCTACTCTGACGTCGGATAGCGACATTCGGGGTTGAATTAATAGAAACGAGCAACGATCTAACTGTATGGCAGGGATCAGCGACAATGGACGACGATCAGCGACAAGTTCTAACGGCAGCGAATGGCGATCAGCCGGATAGCTGCATGATCCCCGAACACGACACGAGGGGAAGAGGACAGCCAACATTTGGACGTCAATGGTGGGTTCTACGGTGTCGAGAAGTCACGGACAGCGAGCAGCAGCTGAGGGGGAGGCGCGAGAGGTCTGCCTCCGGGGAGACGCCCCACGGATCTCAGCCGCATGGGAGGACAGCCGTGCGCGAGGTCTAGGGCGACTTGGGAACATCCACACGGTAGACTGCGGCCACGCGAGGGACCTGGCGGCGCTGCTACAGGGTTGGGAAGGGTCTGCGTGGCTGGGGGATGCGCAAATGGCGCGCTGGAGGTGCGGCCGGCGACAAGGGATGGCCGGCGACGGCCCAGGCGTGCTGGCTGTGAGTTTTTTTGTGCGAAAAAGGCAGTTTTGTGCGAGGAGGGGTGCTATCGGTAGTTCTTGGGCTGGTCTATGCGTTTTGGGGGCTTGCGAGTGTCGCGCGGGGTGGTTGCGGCCTGGGGGAGGCCGGCGGCAAGGTGCAGGCCGGGGAGGTGGAGGTTGCTATTAATGGGGGTGAGAGATGGCCGGCAAGTTGTTTTGGGTGGTGGAGTTCGGCAGCTAGGCTAGGGAGGTGGCTGTTATGGAGGATGGCCGGATGTCGGGAGTCGGCCGGCGGTAAGGAGGGAAGGTGGCCGACGATCATCGAGTGCAAGGAGGGTGCGGCTGGGTTGATGTCGGCGGCTAGGTTAGGTGTTCGCGTGAGTTATGTAAACCCTAGGCTGCTCACATATTTGGATGGGATTTGTGCTAAATAGGGTTGAAAGGGGGTATAATTTGGGATGATTGGAGTGAGAGGGTGTGAGAGGGGAGGGTAGAATTAGTGTGGCGAATAGCTAGGGTTATATCAACATGTGATATGTATAAAACCTATTGATTTGATTAGATTAATTAAGGTTTGAATTAGGCTAGACTAATTACAGGTTGAAAGTGATCAGTGGAAAAAGTGGGTCTAGCGGTGTCCGATAATTATAAGAATAATACCAGGACAACCGCGTCGACGAGAGGGTCAAGACTAAGATAATCGGTCACGGGCTAGGGTAACGAAAATCGAAACAAAAAATAAAACGACCAAACGACAAAGGTAAGCGTTACGACACCCCTTCAAACAAAGTTGTTTTGTGAGAGAACGACCCCTGAAATGACGTTCACAAATAATTCCACAAATAAGTACTCTTTCAGAGGGTCATAACGTCATATCACATCACACGTTTGGGATACAAGAAGAGGCAACTAAAAATACGCGTATGAACGGAAAGTACGTGCACGAAAAACGTACGATCGAAAAGCGATCGTGACAATCGCCTTGCATTTGAGAATAGTAACCTTCAATTCTAGCATTAGCTAAGTCTGAAAATTTATATCGTATACTTTTCATAGAAAAAATACCAAGTTTTACGCATTGATTGCCTAAACTTGGAGTACTGCTTTGTTATCTGCTATCACTTCTATTTGCATGAAATTGTACGCTTAACTTCCCGGTTGATTGAATGTATGCCTTTTTGATATGACTGGATTAGTTTACTTTCTGAAATCAAATTGAGTAGATTACATTACCTACTGAAAGTTGTCGTGCACATACAAAAGAGTGAACTGAGCGTTTCATATTTTTCTTTCTCCACATATCTTGAACATCATCTCCATACTTAAAATCATTGGTGAATCTCCCCTTAGCAAATCTTATATTGGCCTCTTCCCCATGCTAAAAAGTCCAAGCTCCATCACCCCAAATTCAAAAGTAAAATACATGCATACCTTTCCACCTCTGATTTGGGATTGTTATTGTGTATATTTCCTTTTTTAAAAAAAGAAAAAAAGGGAGAATCAAAGACAAGAAAAGAGAAAAAAGGGGAGTTCATTTGTATATACACAACCCCTCCTTCCTTCTTTCTTTTTTATCTTTCCTCTATTCCTATGGAGCTTCAAAAAAAATAGGAAAAGTCGTATTGTACTATTTGATGCCACCACGCTTATAGATAAGCTTGGGGGAGGGGATCCAATGATGTGTGTGAGAGTGACTATCTATATGTGTATGACGACCTAAGCTAGGTAATTTTTGATACTTAGGGAGATTACTAGAGTATTACGAAGTCTATGAATTGAATATTTGGCATGCATTTCATGAATACCATCTCTTTCTATTCTTATCGCTTTATAATGTGTGATATCTCTTATACTCCAATCAGAAAGCGATCAATTGAAAAGTGTGCAGTCTATGATTACGTATATCACTTTAGATGCCTTAGACGATGCTAATTCTAGAATGATTTCATATTTCATATCGTTTTGACGTTCT
The DNA here is from genome assembly GCA_030789695.1 of Scilla litardierei. Lineage (NCBI taxonomy): Eukaryota > Viridiplantae > Streptophyta > Magnoliopsida > Asparagales > Asparagaceae > Scilla > Scilla litardierei. The sequence continues at coordinate 117,181,599 of CM061130.1, forward strand.
TGGTTTCTATATCAGATGCACCTATATATGATGTGATATTGAGGTAAAAATCGTTGGCATGTTTTATTCATCGTGCGCTGTTTGAGTGAGTGACTCCATGTCCTGAGCGAATGATCAGGCTCCTCCCTCTTTGTTTTCTATTCTTTCTTTCTTTTTCATTCTTCCTTATTTTTATCCACCGGGTTTGCCGTTTTGCTCATCTTCCTCGAGGACGAGTAAGAGGCAAGCTTAGGGGATTTTGATCGGTCCATATTTTACATCTTTTTTCTGCATGTTTGCATATCATTTTGATCGCCCATATCGCGTTTTTCACGATTATTCAACGATATTGTGTTGCTTTTCACTATTTCTTGTTTTTGTTGGATTTCAGGAAATATGGAGCGATCGGGAGCATAAATGAGATAAAGGGACTTGCACGCATACCAGAGCATCGTCCATTACCCTATCGAGGAGCTAGCAGCGCTAGATGATGAGTGGAAGAAGAGGAAGATTGGTAGAATCGACAAAGAGGCGAGGAGGAGAAGATTTTACTCCAGAAACAGGCCACTCGACCGAGTACACATTTCACTCGACCGAGTGAAGGAGCGTACTCGGTCGAGTACGACTGATACGAGAAAGCCTTGTGTCGCAATCCACTCGGCTGAGTGGTTTCTTTCACTCGGCCAAGTAGAGAACTCCACTCGACTGAGTGAGTCAGGATTTCTAAAGGAGATCGAAGCTGACTCTCTGGAATTTTAGGGAGCACAACAGAAGACCTACTCGGCCGAGTATGAAGTCCACTCGACCGAGTGAGAAATCCCACTTGGTCGAGTGATGCAAAGCGCCAGAGCCCACAAAACCCCCATCTTCTCTGTCTTTATTTGGGTCTGTCACTCGGCCGAGTGAGATTTTCACTCGGCCGAGTAGCGCCGCCAGCATGTATTGAAAACTAGGGTTCTGGGCAGCGCCAGGGGAAAATTTGTCAGGTTTTTTGGCCGTTTTGGACATGTATTTAAGCCCAATTTTCATCCTAGTTTAGGGAGAGACCAAAAATTAGGTTTTAGCTTAATTCTAATTGTAATTCCCTTTAGGAGATTGAAGAACTCAGATCTGTTTGTTATTCTTATTGAAATTTCGCATTTTTATGATTTGCTTTCTTCCAAATCTGAATTGCTATATGTTTTTATTCATTGATTTTGCTATTGCTATGATGAATTGTGAGTAGTTTTGCTGTTTTAGGGCATGGGGATGAACCATATGGGTTCAATTTTAGAATTGTGATGAATGGATTTCTGTGTTGCTAGAATTGTTAGAGGTTAGGTTGTGATTGATTTATCACGGATAGCTAGGAATTTCCATCGATTTGGGGTTTGCAGGAGATTGGATTCCGATCACTAGGGAGATCTAGATATTCGATTTAGATTTATAATCGAAATTCACTAGACTTGGTTTGCAAGAGATTGGACCAAAGCTAGTATTTTTATTATAAATCTATACCTATATTCCTTTGCAAGAGATTGGATGAATACGAGCTATCACAATCTAGATCGTAACTCGAGTTTGCACGAGAGTGGGCTCGGGGAGCGATTGAACGATGATGTCGATCCTCATGCTAGTGGCTTAGGTTAGGGTTTGCACGAGAGTGGGCCCTAATCTAGGTTGCTATAGACTGGCAATAGCGTGAGAGCGTGAGCTTGGTTCTCTATTTAGTTACTACTAGTTCATCTGAATCTAAGTCTTGCAACATTGAGATTCACGATTCACAGAGATAAATGACGATCCGTGGTGGGGATTCCCTAGCCCTAGACGGCTTTATAATATTGAATTTGAATTGTTAATTGAACGACTATGACAACAACATCCTATAAACCATCCTTCCACCAATAGCTTAGTGATCAAGATAGAGTACCGTCATTAGTCCCTCCTCGTGTTCGATACCCACTCGCCGCTACACCGTGTGCTTGCGATAAAACTACAACTGTCTCCCGGGTGTGTATCTGGGGCCAATCATGGATACATTTGATGTCCACCTTTTTGACAATGACAAGGGAAGAGATATATGCATTCTGTAAATCGTGTTTATCATACATATGCAATTGGGAAGAGAGATATATCTATGGGGATATACATACATACATACATACATACATACATACATACATACATACATACATATGGGGAGAGATATGTGAGATTATGTTGTAACGGCCTGTTTTCATCAAGACAAACTATTTACGTATTTGACCAAATTTTCAATTTTTAAACTATTTTATAATGGTTTGTCAGGAGTTTTACTGATTTCAAAAATTTCTTATAAAAATATTTTGAAGTACCGGACAAATTATGGAGTATTTTAGTAAGATCGAATTTCAACAAATACTCAAAACATTTCTGATAAAATTCATTTTCAGTTATTACCGTTTTGATTTAATGAATTTATTTTCTATACAAACATCATCAAAACGATTTCAAACTTTTACAGTAACATTCAATGATCATTTAGGGCTTTCCATATTAATTTCGTAATTTTCTGACGACAAATCAGTAGAGAACCCGTAAACCCGCTTCCTAAACATTTTGGCCCACGACTCGTATTTCCATAGCTCATACCGTGAATCGGACTACGTATTCGTGATCCTCACAACGATACGATCCCGCGTGTATGTTTTCGTACTTTTTCGAACACGTTTACTAGTAGGGGCAAAATCGTAATTTCCATATATCATTACTATATCTGTTTTTTTGCTAATGACTATCCCTAAATATGATTTTACTTTTACTAGTTACCCCCTCCTAGTTAACTTACTCTGTCGGCAACAATCACTTGAAGAAAACGTTTCCACATTCTCTTCCTCTTTGTCAAACCTCAATCCCCCACCGATTTAATTTCATGCATCCCCATTCATTCCACCTTCTCCACCAGCAGACAACACCCACCTACATCTCCTCTCATTAAAGGCATCAAGGCATCATCAAATTTCTAGCATTATTTAAAGCTTCCTTTTGAATGGAAAACACACACGCTTTCATCCTTTACCTTTCCATGTCTTCATCTTCCCTCCAACAAAGCCGACCGGAGCTCCGACGATCGCTGCGCCACTCCCTACCGATCCCTAGCACTCTACCACTCCGAGTGAACATGGTCGAGCTCCTCTTCGCAAAGCCAACCCCTCTCCTCTCTGTCAAACTGAAGGTGCACCCTCCGTTCACCCTGAGCTTGGGAAAAACCTCAACCGTGACCTCCGGCCTCGGTCCTCTCCGCAACGACCCCCTCTGGCTGCACCCTTCCCGCGCATCATCGCCGGTCGGAGCTTCTGCCTCCACCACCGGCCCACCCCCTGCGTCGCCCCCGGGAGCCCCCTGCCGACGCTCCTGGACTTTCATGCTGCAGCAGCGCGCGCATTTGCGTTTAAAAAAAAAGAAAACAAAAAAAGGAAACCCAGCGTAAGGGGGGGAGAGAGTAGTTAAAGGTCAAAAATTAATATTATTATATAAGTTTAAATATTTAGATATGAACGGTGTCATTTTGATATACGTGTTAGAATAATGAACGGAAACCACCAGAAGATCCGTGCCTTCGTCACGAACATGTAGGCACTGGTTTCGTTGGAATCAGGCAAGTATATCTCCCGTAATAAATTTTTAAAGCTATCTGATTCATCCTAATGAATTATTTCTTCCGGATTTTACGTAAACTTAGTTGTAATACAATTGTCTATAAATATACTAGTTAAGACGAACATTTTGACATATCACATGAAAATTTCTGACAAGTATATATTTTTAAATAAATTATTGAACATTAAGATAGTTATTTTATAATTTAGAAAATTAGTTTTAATTCATTTTAATTTCTAAAAATCGTTTTAAAGCTTTCAAAAATTACTAAAAATACATACGAGCTTCAGAAAAATATTTTCTTCCTTGATAAAATTATTTTACTCATATCTAGCCTATCTAAAAATTATTATCAAGTGTTTTAACCCGTTTTAAGCTACTATAAAAATACAAACACGTTAAGAAAACTAGATAGAAAATAGTGTACTCTTTAACCGGCCATTTCTTATGTTTACAGGTACCAATCCTCGTGCACCAGCTTCTTTGGGAGCCCTAGATCTAGTCCCAACTCACTACGACGATCTTGATTATGTAAGTCACTCTAATTCTAATTTTAGAAATTTAGCCCGTGTACTCGTATGAACTTAGGATCTCATATATATTCTCAGAACATCTATTGACCTAAGGGAGCCCTAGATCTAGTCCCAACTCACTACAACGATCTTGATTATGTAAGTCACTCTAATTCTAACTTTGAAAATCTGGATAGTGTACTTGTACGAACTTAGGACATGACATCTAGTCTCAGAAAAGCTTTTGACTTGAACCAACGATTAGAGACCTAATTAACTAATCAATAGTGGAATGATCAACAGATTGAACTGATATAGTGCACTTTTATGGAATTAGATATCATAGTTGTTGGACTTCAAAGCATTGCTCAAGATTAAATTGTGATAATTGCTGGACTTCAAAGCATTGCTCAGGATTAAATTGAGATAATTATTGGACTTCAAAGCATTGCTCAGGATTAAATTGAAATAGTGCACCTTTATGGAATTGGATATCATAGTTGTTGGACTTCAAAGCATTGCTCAGGACTGATATTCTCTGTTGAGGCTTCTGCCTTGATTTTTCAGCAAGTAAATACCATATATGTGATTTGTTGTACTCATTGACGAAAGTATTGTTGTACACATTGTTGGATGTATGCAATGATGGGCCAATGTGGCTATACGGATACCGATATGGATATGGATACAGACACAGATACTGATATAAATGTGAAATGTGATACAACATGGGTTATGGGGTAGTCTTGAGCTACGTAGTGTGCGGGAGTGACTGGGTCCACCCTTATTAGTTAAGCTGTACCATCACCCTGTAAGGAATGGTAGGTAGATATCTCACGAGTTGCTCCGTGGGATGGGTGCACTTCTGGTTGCATATCGTACACTCGAGCTAAGACTGTTGCACTAGCTGATTGATACAGGGCCCATGAGGCCATATTGATACGAACACCGATATGAACATTGGACTATGATAATACACGGGATACGGGGTAGTCTTGAGCTACGCAGTGTGCGGGAGTGACCGGGTCCACCCTTATTAGTTAAGCTGTACCATCACCCTGCAGGAATGGTAGGTAGATATTCCACGAGTTGCTCCGTGGGATGGGTGCACTTCTGGTTGCATATCGTACACTCAAGCCAAGGCTGATGCACTAGTTTGATTGTTGTATTGTACACATGGTTGATTGTATTGTCGGAACACACTATTGGGCCTTCGGGCATTTACGGAGCACATTTACTGAGAACACTATTGGGCCTTCGGGCATTTACGGAGCACATTTACGGAGCACACTATTGGGCCCTTGCGACATTTAAAACTGATGCACTAGTTTGATTGATGTTGCACTAATTGATAATTGATTGACACCATTGCTTCAGTCACGACTACTACTATTCTACGGACTAAGTGGAGACTACTCGAACGTGATAGAAAGGTTTAATAATAAGCGGTCTTAAAATTTCGACCGAATCAGTGTCTAGAAAGGAAATGGGAAGGGGGTTGGTCAACCAATGGACTTGTTCCTGCGGTCTTTGAAGTGACCTGTGCCTTCAAGCCCTGACTGACTGGCTGATTTGGAAGTTAAGTTAGACTTCTTATTATTAGACCTGCCTAACACTATTAGATAGCCAAACAACGCTCAACTTTTCTTAAGCATTACTACGACTACCTATTGTCATCCCATTACCGATTGGTCAAACCATTGTTAACCTGGTTGTCTTACTATTGCCATCCCATTGGTCAAAATATTGTTACTACCACATACCACGCCACAGTCGATACTTTTGCACTTGTACAGTCATCTTTACTTTATGCATCACTTACCACACCTGAAAAGTTACCAGTACTTTACTTATCTGTCAGCTCATACTTTACTTTTTGTACATATATGACCATCTTTTGTTTACTATAGCTTGTTCCAAACTTTTTCACTGCTTTATTTCTATTGCTAGAATTGTTGTGACTTACCTACGGTTCCATCTCTGTGGCACCGCAGACGACGTACATCTGGAGGCAGATGCTCTAGAGTTAATAGCGCCAGAATTTGACCATAAGTCTGCAGCTTCAAAGTTGTTTCCTGTTGTATTTACTTTCCTTCATGTACAATTGTTGGACCATTTTTGTACAATATGGATGTAATAATTGGACACTATTTGGGTATTTTTGTACATCTCTGCATCGTGGCTATTTTGTTTTCACTGGTTAACTGCAGGACCTGCACAAATACCAAAAGTAACGGGCCCGGGAATCGGGTCGTTACAGCTTTGGTGGCCCATGCAGGTCCGCGCTACCTACCTCGTGAACAATATAGCAAGATCAGGGTGTACAATATAAAATACTCAAATAGGACTCTCGAGTACAGGATGTCTCGGGTGTTCACCTGAATTGGATATACGGGTGAAGCGTCCTTATTACCATCTTCATTAGATCTTCCTTAATCCTCATCATCTTCTTTGAACTCTTAACCCTTGTCTAGAAATTCGTAATCCAATCTTTGGATATACCTTCCCTAATAACCCTTTTTGCTAGCAGTTAGAGTAATTTTTTTAAGTTGAACTATCTACCCACTTCATCTTCATCACCCTTCCTTCAGTTGGCGATGGCCACTCGATTGTCCTTCTTAGTCTTGGAGTATTGCTTAGCTCACCTAAACTCTAGCTACATTTATTTTAAGGAGGGTAGCATTCGATTTTAATCACTGAAAGTTCGAGTTCGACAACGGAAGCAAATCGAATGACGATCAGAAGTATTTGAGAATGGTGTTAAGACGAACCAAACCGAGACGTGTAAACTGATGCCGATACTTCTTCATCTTCTTGAACTCATCATCTTCTTCTATCTAAACCTATTTTGACTAGTTACGGAAGCTATGGTGATGTCAATAGTATATATTCATACATAACATCTCTTGTTTTCATGATGATATGATATAACATTATATTTCAGGTTATTTACAACCTGATTTACTAGATTACTATCTTTTCTATCATTTATTTGCTTGAGCTTCTTCATAACACCAATTATCTATTTCAAAAAAGATTTTTAAATTCCGAGGACGGAATTATTTTAAGGAGGGTAGGATGTAACGGCCTGTTTTCATCAAGACAAACTATTTACGTATTTGACCAAATTTTCAATTTTTAAACTATTTTATAATGGTTTGTCAGGAGTTTTACTGATTTCAAAAATTTCTTATAAAAATATTTTGAAGTACCGGACAAATTATGGAGTATTTTAGTAAGATCGAATTTCAACAAATACTCAAAACATTTCTGATAAAATTCATTTTCAGTTATTACCGTTTTGATTTAATGAATTTATTTTCTATACAAACATCATCAAAACGATTTCAAACTTTTACAGTAACATTCAATGATCATTTAGGGCTTTCCATATTAATTTCGTAATTTTCTGACGACAAATCAGTAGAGAACCCGTAAACCCGCTTCCTAAACATTTTGGCCCACGACTCGTATTTCCATAGCTCATACCGTGAATCGGACTACGTATTCGTGATCCTCACAACGATACGATCCCGCGTGTATGTTTTCGTACTTTTTCGAACACGTTTACTAGTAGGGGCAAAATCGTAATTTCCATATATCATTACTATATCTGTTTTTTTGCTAATGACTATCCCTAAATATGATTTTACTTTTACTAGTTACCCCCTCCTAGTTAACTTACTCTGTCGGCAACAATCACTTGAAGAAAACGTTTCCACATTCTCTTCCTCTTTGTCAAACCTCAATCCCCCACCGATTTAATTTCATGCATCCCCCTTCATTCCACCTTCTCCACCAGCAGACAACACCCACCTACATCTCCTCTCATTAAAGGCATCAAGGCATCATCAAATTTCTAGCATTATTTAAAGCTTCCTTTTGAATGGAAAACACACACGCTTTCATCCTTTACCTTTCCATGTCTTCATCTTCCCTCCAACAAAGCCGACCGGAGCTCCGACGATCGCTGCGCCACTCCCTACCGATCCCTAGCACTCTACCACTCCGAGTGAACATGGTCGAGCTCCTCTTCGCAAAGCCAACCCCTCTCCTCTCTGTCAAACTGAAGGTGCACCCTCCGTTCACCCTGAGCTTGGGAAAAACCTCAACCGTGACCTCCGGCCTCGGTCCTCTCCGCAACGACCCCCTCTGGCTGCACCCTTCCCGCGCATCATCGCCGGTCGGAGCTTCTGCCTCCACCACCGGCCCACCCCCTGCGTCGCCCCCGGGAGCCCCCTGCCGACGCTCCTGGACTTTCATGCTGCAGCAGCGCGCGCATTTGCGTTTAAAAAAAAAGAAAACAAAAAAAGGAAACCCAGCGTAAGGGGGGGAGAGAGTAGTTAAAGGTCAAAAATTAATATTATTATATAAGTTTAAATATTTAGATATGAACGGTGTCATTTTGATATACGTGTTAGAATAATGAACGGAAACCACCAGAAGATCCGTGCCTTCGTCACGAACATGTAGGCACTGGTTTCGTTGGAATCAGGCAAGTATATCTCCCGTAATAAATTTTTAAAGCTATCTGATTCATCCTAATGAATTATTTCTTCCGGATTTTACGTAAACTTAGTTGTAATACAATTGTCTATAAATATACTAGTTAAGACGAACATTTTGACATATCACATGAAAATTTCTGACAAGTATATATTTTTAAATAAATTATTGAACATTAAGATAGTTATTTTATAATTTAGAAAATTAGTTTTAATTCATTTTAATTTCTAAAAATCGTTTTAAAGCTTTCAAAAATTACTAAAAATACATACGAGCTTCAGAAAAATATTTTCTTCCTTGATAAAATTATTTTACTCATATCTAGCCTATCTAAAAATTATTATCAAGTGTTTTAACCCGTTTTAAGCTACTATAAAAATACAAACACGTTAAGAAAACTAGATAGAAAATAGTGTACTCTTTAACCGGCCATTTCTTATGTTTACAGGTACCAATCCTCGTGCACCAGCTTCTTTGGGAGCCCTAGATCTAGTCCCAACTCACTACGACGATCTTGATTATGTAAGTCACTCTAATTCTAATTTTAGAAATTTAGCCCGTGTACTCGTATGAACTTAGGATCTCATATATATTCTCAGAACATCTATTGACCTAAGGGAGCCCTAGATCTAGTCCCAACTCACTACAACGATCTTGATTATGTAAGTCACTCTAATTCTAACTTTGAAAATCTGGATAGTGTACTTGTACGAACTTAGGACATGACATCTAGTCTCAGAAAAGCTTTTGACTTGAACCAACGATTAGAGACCTAATTAACTAATCAATAGTGGAATGATCAACAGATTGAACTGATATAGTGCACTTTTATGGAATTAGATATCATAGTTGTTGGACTTCAAAGCATTGCTCAAGATTAAATTGTGATAATTGCTGGACTTCAAAGCATTACTCAGGATTAAATTGAGATAATTATTGGACTTCAAAGCATTGCTCAGGATTAAATTGAAATAGTGCACCTTTATGGAATTGGATATCATAGTTGTTGGACTTCAAAGCATTGCTCAGGACTGATATTCTCTGTTGAGGCGTCTGCCTTGATTTTTCAGCAAGTAAATACCATATATGTGATTTGTTGTACTCATTGACGAAAGTATTGTTGTACACATTGTTGGATGTATGCAATGATGGGCCAATGTGGCTATACGGATACCGATATGGATATGGATACAGACACAGATACTGATATAAATGTGAAATGTGATACAACATGGGTTATGGGGTAGTCTTGAGCAAAGTAGTGTGCGGGAGTGACTGGGTCCACCCTTATTAGTTAAGCTGTACCATCACCCTGTAAGGAATGGTAGGTAGATATCTCACGAGTTGCTCCGTGGGATGGGTGCACTTCTGGTTGCATATCGTACACTCGAGCTAAGACTGTTGCACTAGCTGATTGATACAGGGCCCATGAGGCCATATTGATACGAACACCGATATGAACATTGGACTATGATAATACACGGGATACGGGGTAGTCTTGAGCTACGCAGTGTGCGGGAGTGACCGGGTCCACCCTTATTAGTTAAGCTGTACCATCACCCTGCAGGAATGGTAGGTAGATATTCCAAGAGTTGCTCCGTGGGATGGGTGCACTTCTGGTTGCATATCGTACACTCAAGCCAAGGCTGATGCACTAGTTTGATTGCTGTATTGTACACATGGTTGATTGTATTGTCGGAACACACTATTGGGCCTTCGGGCATTTACGGAGCACATTTACTGAGAACACTATTGGGCCTTCGGGCATTTACGGAGCACATTTACGGAGCACACTATTGGGCCCTTGCGACATTTAAAACTGATGCACTAGTTTGATTGATGTTGCACTAATTGATAATTGATTGACACCATTGCTTCAGTCACGACTACTACTATTCTACGGACTAAGTGGAGACTACTCGAACGTGATAGAAAGGTTTAATAATAAGCGGTCTTAAAATTTCGACCGAATCAGTGTCTAGAAAGGAAATGGGAAGGGGGTTGGTCAACCAATGGACTTGTTCCTGCGGTCTTTGAAGTGACTTGTGCCTTCAAGCCCTGACTGACTGGCTGATTTGGAAGTTAAGTTAGACTTCTTATTATTAGACCTGCCTAACACTATTAGATAGCCAAACAACGCTCAACTTTTCTTAAGCATTACTACGACTACCTATTGTCATCCCATTACCGATTGGTCAAACCATTGTTAACCTGGTTGTCTTACTATTGCCATCCCATTGGTCAAAATATTGTTACTACCACATACCACGCCACAGTCGATACTTTTGCACTTGTACAGTCATTTTTACTTTATGCATCACTTACCACACTTGAAAAGTTACCAGTACTTTACTTATCTGTCAGCTCATACTTTACTTTTTGTACCTATATGACCATCTTTTGTTTACTATAGCTTGTTCCAAACTTTTTCACTGCTTTATTTCTATTGCTAGAATTGTTGTGACTTACCTACGGTTCCATCTCTGTGGCACCGCAGACGACGTACATCTGGAGGCAGATGCTCTAGAGTTAATAGCGCCAGAATTTGACCATAAGTCTGCAGCTTCAAAGTTGTTTCCTGTTGTATTTACTTTCCTTCATGTACAATTGTTGGACCATTTTTGTACAATATGGATGTAATAATTGGACACTATTTGGGTATTTTTGTACATCTCTGCATCGTGGCTATTTTGTTTTCACTGGTTAACTGCAGGACCTGCACAAATACCAAAAGTAACGGGCCCGGGAATCGGGTCGTTACATATGTAAACCATTCATGTGGAGTTGTTAATATATTTATTGCAATTGGTTTATATAATCCATGCCTATTATATGCCACCATTGTTTCTCAATATTTCAATTGGTATAATGAGTATTTACAATTGTGTATCTCATTTTGCAATTGGTTCATATAAGTAAGTGGAGCTCATTAGCATTGTACTTTATTTTTTTATGTTTTACATAATGTGTGTCATCATCAAAAGGGTGAGATTGTTGAGTATTGATGTTTCATACCAATGTTATTTTGATGATGATCACAACATTATGTTGTTGCTAATGTCTCTCTTGTTTTAGTTTCATGTTTATCATATGGAGAATAGCATGATTTGGAGACCAATAGCTTGGCGCAAGGATGAACATCAAGAGGAGCAATGCCAAAGCTTAGCCTTAAGGGATGCCAAAGCTTGGAGATGATGGGGAGCATCAAGGCATCAAGAATTGAAGTCATAGACTTTAAGTAAAGCAATGTAATCCATGTATTATTTCATTTATTGCTTTTCTCTTTTTGAATCTAGGTTTAAATGTAATGTCTTGATAAATGGTCTACCCATTCATGCATTTGCATATAACCATCTTAGTGATCCTTAGGATTATCATAGAATCCAACCCAATAGGTTCATCATGCCAAATGACTCAATTGAAGTCTCTGGCTCTCCAAGAGGCGACTGATGAAGGTCATACAGGCGACTGGGTGACTCCAGGCGCCTGTCGAGCCTTTTACAAACTACTGTTATGCCCCAGCTCAAGTCAACCATTTCTTGACTCTTACTTGAGCTTTTGGAACAGTCGACTAAAGTGCAATTTACAGTTGCCTGTCTTCCAATATGCGCCTATGAATTGTTCTACAGTCGTTTGTGCGTAACTTGCATTTTCTGGGCTTCATCCCAATTTGTAAGTCAGTCGACTGATGAAGTATTTACAGTCACCTGTCTATTTACAGTCGTTTGTGAATTGTTCTATAGTCGTCTGTGCGCAAGTTTCATTTTTCTCGGCTCCGTTTCCATCCCAAGTGATAGTCGCCTGCTGAAGGATATTCAGGCGATGCTCATTTTACAGTCGCCTGTCCTACCTCAGATTATAACCGTTGGGATTTTTATAGCCATTGACCAGTCGACTGTCTGTTGTTCATCAGTCGACTGTCGGTGTCGTAAATTGCCAAAATCTAACCGTTGCAGATTTATTTATTTTGGCTTTTTGCTTGGGTTTGAGGGTTTCTTTTGGATTCCTATATATAGGAGAGGGCTGAGTTCATTAGAACTTCTTGGATCTATTGAAAATCATTAGATTTTAATTAAGCCACTCTCAAACTCTCTCATTTCCCTCTTAGAGCTCATTATCTCCTTCATGCATTGAAGTCAAGCTCAAGGGAAATCATCCAAGTGCAATCAAGCTAATCTCATCACTTGGAGATTCTCTTTCATGCCTTACATTCATTAATGAGTAAGTTCATCATTAAGGCATATGTAAAAGTATTTGTTTTACGTTGTTATTTCATTGAAACCCTAGCTTTCTGTGTGAGAGCTAATTACTCTCTGTGTGAGAGTATAACCTTCTGTGTAGGGGTTGGTTGAGATCTCTCTGTGTGAGGGTTTGAGTCTCTCTGTGTGAGAGCATAAGTCTCTCTGTGTGAGAGCAATGATATCTCTTTGTGGGAATCCAAAATCCTCTATGTGAGGTATCTCTGTGTGAGATTGTATTCACTTCTCTGTGTGAGAATTATGGTGGATATTGGTGTGGCTGGACGTACTCAAGTTTGGGGACCCAGGGTAATTTCTTGTGTTTGCGTTTGGATTTTTCTGATGTTTAAATTTCTCTTGTATTTATAATTCCGCATTTGCAAGTTTAATTTTAAAATACGCAATTTGTACCATTACACTATTCACCCCCCTCTAGTGTGTTGCTGTTAGTATTACAAGATAGACGGTCCTTACAAAATCTCTTTGTGTTTGTGTTTGCTTAATTGTGTAGATTAATCTCCTCTTGCACTTATAATTCCGCATTTGCAAGTTTAATTTTTAATTACATAATTATTGCAATTACACTATTCATCCCCTCTAGTGTGTGTGTTGTTTAGTATTGCAAGGAAGTCGGTCCTTACATAGCGTAGCTCGTTAAGGAGCCGATCGTGGGTGTAACCGCTAGAATCATCCTTGTAGAGCATAGCTCATTAAGGAGCAGACCTAGGATAGTCCCTAAAAATTGCGCAGTTGTCTACTCTTGCATCGTTTGATGTACCCTGATTGTTGTCATCTGTCACACATACCCCCTTGGGGGAGGTGTTTTAAGGCTGGATCTTGTTGAAGATGTGTTGGATCTCCTTTCTTAGGTTAGCTCTAGGACATTCTCATGTAATGCTTGAACTAACTGGCCCAGATCACCCACACCTCATGGAGCTCTGTCGTGAGAGATTGGAAATCAGCCATCGTGGGAATGACAAATGCTTGCGGGGGCGCGCCACTAGCGGGCCGGTTGTCCTCCGCAGGCTTGACTTCAAGCATACCACTGGGCTCACCTCTTGCATTCTTCTTGCCCTTTGCCACTAGAGAGGATGAAGAAGAAGCAGAAGAAGAGAAGATGTTGACAAGATGCTGTAGAAGATGTTGGATTGATAGCTTATGCAACGAATGTTGTCACAAGGCCCTTTCTTTAGCACTAACTTTGATGACTAGAATCTCGCGAAGCCAGGATGACGACTGCTAAGGTTAGTATTTACGCAACAAAGAGTCTGGACCGGGTTTCGCCGGGCCGACCCCATTCTCTAGTACATGAAAGGGAGAGAAAAAGACGTCAGATGATTGAGGGGTGTGCCCACCGACTACCCATTCGATGCCTAAGTTAGGTGATGATTGAGGAAAAGATGTGTTGGGCGTAAGATAGCATGCGTGTGTATAGAGGCATATGAATTGAGTTAGGCGTATTGAGGCATGAATGTTTGCGTACCTGATGAAGCAGCAATCCTACCGTTTATGTAGGATAGGGGGGACGGTTACGCCACATTAGTGGAATTATCGAGATCTGAATCACCTGCCAAAACTATGTCCCCAGATATGGCTGGCCGTTACGCATGTGTTGAATGGGCAATGAATGCCCTCCGTTGATAACTGCCTGGAAAGAAATGCGGCCAGTCTGCCTGAGATCGTGCCGTATTGATCAAGCAGGCTGATCCTGCTTTGGGCCACGAGGTTAAAGAGGCCGACCTCAGACAGCGAGGTCGCCCTTGTATGTGTCTGCTGGCAAGGAGATGGCCTTGCAGAGGCCGACTTGATGGAGCTGTGCTGCTGAAGGAGATGAAGGTCATCCTTGTTGACTGCTATCATGGTCTGATCGGGCAGATCCCTCAAGCCGAGGTCATGCGGTTTTCGAGGATTGTTGACGGTTCGCAATGAGTCCTATCTGTCTAGCTAAGCCGGGTCCAACTGTCGGTGAGCCCCATCCGAAGCATCATCTACAAAGTAAAAGACTCCTCTTTTATACTCCAATCATCACGTAGTTATAATAACTATAAATATAGTTAAATTTACTAATTATATTAATTTATCATTATCAAGGGCGGTCAGACAGAAGACAACCCTAGCACGGCATATCCAGAGGTGCGACTCCCACTTGGGATGGAATGGACATTGAAGTTGACTTGCAAAAATCCCACGGTGCTCTTCTCACTAGACTCCCCATCCTTAACTAGAAATAACAAGTAAATAAAGGATGATGACTCAAATTTCGTACGAACTTGTGTAGGGACTCCCAATAATCAGTCGGCAACCTTTTCTTTCTGTTTTCGTGCTTTTCTAAAATTAAAGCTTGTGAGTTGTGAGTTGTGAGTCGTGATGATTAATTGTAGCTGTGATTGCGACGCAGCCCACATGATGAACCAATGCAAGTTAACTTCGTGCTAAAAACGCCTTTGCTTTTGGGCTTAAAGTTAAAAAAAGCCGAAAAACGCCTTTGCTTTTGGGCTTAAAGTTAAAAAAAGCCGAAGCCTTTATTTCTTAGAATTGATATCTCACCAAAGCCAGATAGCTGATTGACAAATCAGTTTAAAAATTATTTAATGACATATGCCAATTAAGCCACCGTGGACCACTTCGAGATGCTGAAAAGGACTTTGGCTGAGCAGACAAAATGGATGAGCTTGGTATATTGATGACTTTCTGTTGACAGAGATTCATTAGATTCCTCTTATTGTGCGTTTGGTATGTGTAGACGGTTAAATCCGTCACATATTAATGTGGTGCTGACAAGTATGTCTCCTGATAACGTGGCGCTTAGTCGGCAAGGAAACGGGGTTCGAGAAAAGCTAAACCTGAGTCTGAGCGAGCTAAGTCCGAGCTGTTGAATTGAAGCCCGACCTAACTCCGAGCGATCTCCATAGATCTGCAGTACAGAGAAATCATCATGGGGATCGGATCTGGGTTCCGAACCAAATCTTATCCGATGCTTAAGTCAATAAATGACTAAAGTGAGCCCTGGACATCTAAGTCCGACCTATGGAAGATCATCCGATCACTATCACATCGAGCTATGGATGAAGAAATATAAAGAAGAAATAGACGTTTGAGTATTAGAGTGCAGTAGTGATTAATACCTCTCCCACCTCCCCTCTGTCTCCTCGCCGTTGTGAGTATTTATAAGTAAGGGTCATCTCTGAGTACACTTAGTAGATAACGGGCCTTGCCCGTAGGGCAGCCTAATTATCTCTAAAAAGGAGCATAACAGCTGACCATTTACTTCGCCATTATTAATCGGTCAATTGCTAACCAATCACTTGATACTCGAAAGCTTAATGGGCAGATGAGATGTTGCTTTGACCAAGTAAATGACTGGCTTTCTATGGGGGATCCTTGGGCTTCTGGGCCAAGGCGATGTGCTCCCTGCAGGCTCATTCAGATAGAATATCTTTATTCGCTTCATGGGCAGGCCCAATGTTATAACAATGGCCCCCATCACTCGAGCTCAAATGAGGCGACGGTTGAGGTCGTGTGATGTGCTATCTCATTAAATAGGCTCGGTAGTCTAAGCATGAATTTTGATTTTGACCGCCAAAATTCATGTTCCTTTGGTTCGGCCGTTGCAATGGTAGGAGGCTCGGGGTATGGACGCCCTTAGATTGTCGACGTGTGCCCCCCAACAGACGGCTGAGCTTGATCGAGGAAAGATAGCTTCTCGTCTAAGTACATGAAGAAGGGGGAGATGCGGACTTTCCTACATGTGCATTCAGAAAGAACACTCTTTGTTTTCCTGTTTGCTTCCACCCTCCTTGTAGTTTGAGAATATCATCCTGGCTTTCCCTTCGACGTCTGGGACCCCCGATTGATGGGAAGAAGTGGAATAAGTGGGAATTGATGTTAGCCATACAAAGGATCTTCCAAGTTATGAGGTACAGGTGGTTGCTCGTCCCACGAAGTCGGGGCAAGTTGTAAACAAAAGGAAGGCCTTGGCTCTCGTCGCCCTCAATTCTGATACCCACATCTCGCGGGCTAATAAAGAGAAACCTATCGTACCTGATGTGGTCGCAAATCAGGCCTCTGAAGTGTCAACCGATGCTCGTCAGAAACTCCAAGAGGAATATTTCCCACTTCCATATTAGGTTCGTACACTCCTATCCAACGAGAGGATTTGCTTTCCCGGTGAGTGTGATGTTGGGGTGTATACGAAGGCTTACCATCATGGGCTCCGCTTCCCCATGCATCCGTTCGTTCCCCAAGTTCTTAACGCCCTGGGGCTTTTCCTTTGCCAATTGACACCAAACTCAGTGGTCAGATGGTTGGCTTCGTCATGCTCTACATGCTGAGAGAAGTAAAGAAGTCCTTGGCATTGCTCAACTACTTCTTTCAGGTGAAATCACTATGGCATGTGGTATTACATGACTGTCAGAAGGACGAGACACCTAATAATATATCTTTCCAATTCTATCCATGGGTGGAAGGAACACTTTGTTTTCGTAACATTCCCTAGAGTAGCAGCCGACCCCACTCAGTGGGAACAGTCCAGCCTCATGGCTAGTGAAGGGGTGCCCCTCTCCGAGGACGAGAATATAGCCGTCGAACTCTTATTAGCCCAGTTGGAGATCCTCAGGTCGGTGACAAAGTTGCTATCCACTGAAGTGTTGTCGAGGAATATTTGAACAAAAGGCAGAATTTCTTATTGTGTCATACATTCACTCTCTCTTTTCCTTAATTTCCTTTTTCTCTTATAGGCGTTGTCGGACAGGAGTATCAGGTTGATCTTGAACTACAAGACACCTTTCATGCTTCTCTTCAGACGGTTAAGGGAAGCTCGTCGTGTGGCATGTCTCGAGCAAGGATCGGTTAAGGTTGTCGAGAGCTTGTTACAAGTAGCCCGAGACATTCCCGAGAAGGATCAGGGCTTAAAAAAGAAAAGGAATCGCACCTTGGCCGAGGCTTAAAGAATCAAGGAGAATAAGGGGAGAAATGAGGTTGCCATTCCGACCTCAGCTCCTCTGGAAACTGAAGAAGCTGAGACCCAGGTAGCGATCACAGATTATGCTTGAGCTCCCATCGATATGACCCTGTCGAACGAATCTACGCCTCATCCTGAGTTAGGGTTTCATGAGGATTCTTGGCCATGGGGTGGCCTCTACCCCTCAAAGCCGCTGGCTGATGGAATTCCTCCTGAATTCAGGTTAATCTTTCTAGCAGACCGGTCGCCTTAGACTCCCCTGAAATGTCCTAAGGATAGACTTTACAAATTTACTTTCTCGGGGGAAGGGGGAGTCAGCTTTTTCAAACTGGGGAGCTGCCTCTCGACTTGTTGAGAATTCCATTCTTCCTTAGGATTGGGCAATTTTGCAGAAGGTCGACTACGAAAGGCTGACCAGCTTTATGATCTGGAATAGTCAGCAGATCGGTGCCCTCCGTTCCTTCTTTAATGGTGCTAAGTATCAAATTTAATCTCCATGTTATCTTGTAATATTTAGATGGTCTCGGTGGCTGCTGAGCTACAACGTTATGCACCAATGGTGGCTAACTATGAGGCTAACTTACTTCGAAAGAGAAGCTGGATAACCACCGTTGAGAAAGCCATTGAAAAGGCGAAGGAAAAGCTGTAGAAATCGTCGCGTCATGCAACCGAACTCACATCTCGAGTGTGAAATTGGAAAAGGTGCTGGCCATAGCAAGGATGATTGCTGAGGATGAGATTGCCCTCTGAAAATGGGCCAATGAGTAGCTGCTTGAGACGAAGCAGAAATGGAGGGCGGAGGAAGCTGAGCTTCAAGCCCAGCTTGTTAAGTCAGAGGAACAACTGTTGGATGGGGAAAGGAAATGGAAGGCAGAAGAAGCCGGGCTCTGAGCCAAGCTTGCCAAGTTGGAGGGAGTCAGCCCTTCAAAGATTGTCACAGAGGCGGTGGAGAAATACAAAGAGAGCCTCGGCTCAATTTTTGATTTATTCAATGCAGGATTTTTGAGGTGTCGACAGGAGATTTAATGTAAGTTCCTTGATTCTAGGGTTGAATTTGATTGGCTGAAATTAATGTCAAACGAAGAGCCTGACGATGTACCGACCAAGGGAGATGTGGCGATGTCTTCAGAAAGTCGATCGTCTGACCATACCGCCACATGAAGTTATTTGCTCGTGTTGTTTTCTTTTGTACATGGCTTTGCCTTTTATGTATAAAATGTAATTTTTCAAAAGAAACGAACGCTTAGCTTATCGTAGATTACCTCGTAGATAATGGACTATCATGTCGCATGTCATGGTGATGCTATTGATGCCGGTATGCCCCCTTAACGGCTCAGGTCCGTGCATCAACAAAATGAGGAGTGTTAGCTGTTGATTTAATGAGCATAAAGCATCAAATTCCACATTGTAGGGGTCATTACCAAGCAGCTCGCAAGGGGAGCAATAGCTAGCCCAGCCCGATAGATTGTTCCCAATCGCATAGCCGAGCAGCCTCTGGAGGTGCCCGTAGTGTTGTGTATTGATTCCCCGGATTTGGTTTTGGATGATGAGCAAACATAAATAACGTATACTAATTGTTTGTGAGTGCAGTTACGGAGATCATCGCCAAAAGAATACGTACATCAAAAAGCGACATCTCAAGACTTCTCAATACGCGTGATCATGTGCCTGAAGCTTCGTTGAAGCTCAAGGAGCAATATTGAAGTCAAGAAGAATGAAGATTGAAGCTTTGAAGACGGTTCGTCATGTATTTATTTGTTGTCTTCTAGCTTCATAGATTAGAATGTTAAGCATTGAGTAGGACTTACTTTATAATCTTCATTTCGCTCATATCTTAGATCTAGGATTATCATAGAAGCCATTAGAAACTTTCCCGAAGCCTATCACTTCTTCCCTCGGCTTCGAGTGCATGTTAGTTGGTTCAAGAAGAGTCATCAACCGACTATATGACGATCTAGTCGGTCGGCAACTCTACATGAACCGACTAGTTTGCCTCTCTATATTCAGCTCTTTCTCTGTCTAAAGTTAGTCAGTCAAAGAAGAGTCACCGCCCGACTAGATGACGATCTAGTCGGTTAGGAATCCTTCTTAGACCGACTAGTTGTGTACAGTCTTTTTCAGCCTGAGCTACTGTTTCGAGTTAGTCGGTCAAAGAACGTTTGTCGACCGACTAGTTGAGAAACTAGTCGGTCAGCATTTGTTCTTAAACCGACTAAGTCAACTTGAAGTCAGCCTATTCTATTTCGACTGTTAGTCGGTCAAAGAACATTCACCGACCGACTAGTTGTGAAATTAGTCGGTCGGCAAGTCTTCTTAGACCGACTAGTTGTCATTGCCTGTACTTCGACCTTTTGGCTGTTCAACCGTTAGTCGGTCTACGTTGTATCACCGACCGACTAGTTGATGAACTAGTCGGTCAGTGATCCTTCTTTGACCGACTAGTCTGGTTCAGAATAGAGCCGTTGGGATTCTTTCAAACTCGATTTCTCTTGTCCCTTTAAATAGAATCCTGATTCGTTTGAAGAGGGGTCAGAGGTCCTATTTCCAAGCAATTTCAGACCTAAGAGAAGAGCACTCCCAAGCTATTTCAAAGCTCTCTCTCCCTCACAAGAATCTCTCCCTCAACACCTTGAGCCCTAATTCCTCAAGAGAGATTCTCTCCATTGTGAGCTTCTCAAGCCAAGAGCTTGATTCTAGTCACCATTCTCCACCCTAGGCTTCCATTGCTGGTCATCTTCTTGAAGCTAGGGTTTGGTGACATCCTCATCCCCAAAATCCATCTTTGCCCTAATTTGGTAAGTATACTCAAGGCATAGGATTTTGTAAGGTAAGAGCTTATTTCATTTCATACTGAATTGTTGTATACTCTCGGTTGTGAGAGTTTGTGTGATCCCGGGTTGTGGGATTCACGGACATCGATTGTAGGTCGATTGCACTTGTGGGTTTTCGCAAGTGGGTTAGTGGAAATCTTGAGTTAGGGTTTCTAACTCAAGTATCCGGAGGGGATCCGGGTGGTTGGGACGTAGGATCACCGGGAACAAGTCGGGGAGACTTGGGTGGATCCGAACCCAGTAACATACTTTGTTTGCGTTGTTTAATTCTTGTTGATCGTTGTTTTATTCCGCATTGTCATTTGTTCATTGCACAATAGTTAGGAATAATCTTCTTAATTATTTTAAGTACTATTCACCCCCCCTCTAGTACGTGTGCAGTAGCTACCACAGGGCACTACACGTAGGTCATCCTTGATCGTATAGCTAGCTCAGCACGCGGGAGAGTGGCTCCCGATCGTATAATCGAGATGCATGTGAGGTGTCTGAGAGTCATCCCTGATCGTATAGTTAAATCAGTCCACGAGGGAGTGGTCCTCGATTGTATAACTGACTAGCCCATGAGGGCATCCCCGACCGTATAGCTTGCTCGGCCCTTAAGGGAGTGGTCCCGATCATATAGCCGAGCTGCCCGTGAGGGTCATGAGAGGTCATCCCGGATCGTATAGCTAGCTCTGTTGGATCCTGTGGATGGAAAACAACACTAGAAGGGGGGTTGAATAGTGTTGTATGGATATAAAATTTTTTTCGTTCTTTACACATCAACACAAAACGAATCCTTCTAATGTTGCCTAATAAACCAAGTAGAGTGATCTACGCTTGGTTCTTAATCAACTCAATGGATCTTCAAATCAAATCAGAGATGAAATACTTCTGGTAGTCGACTCCCTATGAACAGTAGTCAACTCCCAGAGGGAATTTAAGGCACAGTTCAGATAGTTAAGCACTTAATGAAGATATATGAAAATTTGCATAGAAGTGTAAATACAAAGCTGATCTTTGGAAATATATTATAGAAGAGTTACAATGATATTAAACGAAGAGTAATTGCAAGTTAAATAAGAAATGCTCGCAAAGATAAACAAACACAGAAATGCAAACACAGACACAATGATTTTTATCCTGGTTCCCCATAACTTTTGGGTACGTCCTGTCCCCGACCAATCCGGTACGAGATTTCCACTATTGCCTTGGCAAATACAAGCACCTAACTTCACTTGTTAGGATTTCCAACAACCTAGTCTTGACCAGGATTTCCAACCGCAACACCTAGACTTGTCTAGGGTTCCAACAACAACACAATAAAATCGATATCCAATTCACCACAATAAATTGGTGGAGATTGGTTTTACACCCAGATTCTATAGCCAAATAGTAATAGACAAAATTACGTGTAGTGGCTTGATAGAATAAGATTCTAGATCACACAAAGATACGAATGAAGTCTGTGTGATCTAGATCTAATGTTTTTCAAAAATCCTTTAAATAAAAAATTCAAGAGTAAATAATACGGATTTGAAAAATAGTTAGCCAAATAAAATGAGATTATGATCTTCAGAAAATAATAAAAAAATTGCAAGATCAAGAGTAAAACAGATTTGGCTAAAGAGAGAATGAGAGCTTTAGAACGTTAGAGCGTTTTTGCACGAGAGAATTTGAATTCAATAGATATTGTGTTTCTCAAATGAAAATGATCCTCTATTTATAGGAGAAATCTGAGAATTCGAAATTCAAATTGCTTTGACTTTTGTCCCGAAAATCATGGGAGAAAATCACTCAAAGATATTTCAAAAATCAAGTCAAAACGTCAAACTTCGACAGCTGGTAGTCGACTCCCTAGGAGTGCTAGTCGACTCCCAGTGTGTTTCAGGAAATCTTGATTCTCAGCTGGTAGTCGACTCCCAGAGGAGTTTTTCCTGCGACACAACTAGTCAAACAAGTAGCTAACTCCAGAGTGTAATGGAGTTTCACTATGGAATTACAAAACAACTAGAGAAAACTCTCAATATCTTTTTGAAGATGATTTAAAAGATATTCAAAACATTTTTGAAATCATTTGTGTGTGTGTGATTGTCTATACGATCTGGCTTTAACAATACCCTAAGAAAGACACAACACACTCACTATGGACTAGGACACGTCTTAGGAGGTGTGATCAATTGATGGAGTGGATGTGAGCTTCACTTGAGCTTCTTGTTCTATTTGAGCTTTGAGCTTCATCATTGATCTTAGCAACATTCGTCCTTGTCTTTGAGCGTAGATTGCGCTTCTTTGAGTATGTATAAAGCTTTTCATTTGTCGCACATCCTGTAAACTTAATTGTAGTGTAGTTAGTACACTAAGCTTCATTTGGTGTGCTCATCATCAAAATCACTTGGGGTGGAATTCAATTTCCATCACTCTCCCCCTTTTTGATGATGACACCCAAATGAAAAATGAAGTAAGTCGAAATATGAAAATACATGAAAGTATACTTACTCCCCCCGCTTTGATGCGGTTCTCCCCCTGCATCGAAGCCGTTAGTAAAACAATACATTCATATGATATATTCATTTTTGCATTTCATATTTTTCTCCCCCTTGTCATCAACAAAAATAATTTAATGACAAAGTATAATAAGAATATGATTTTTGGAGGGGAATTCAGTTTTCTATTCCTGCAAAAGAGATGTTAGCATAAGAGCAACCAATATTTTGCATAATATATAAGTTCATAGATATGAAGAGGTAGCAAGCATCACACGATATTAGAGTTTATTACAGACCATAAGTTTAAAATCATAGTTTTAAGAACCATTGTTTGAAAATCATTGTTTTGAAAACTTAAGGATGACCGCTGTTCTTCTTCAACTCCTTGATCTCATCAAGTATCGTGACAAGCGTGCCCTCCGTCATTTTGTTTCTATTCACCACGAGCTCTTTGAGGTCGTCCACCTTTTTGTTAAGATCTTCAAAGCCTCTTTCTTGGGATATCTTCAACTTCCCAATTTTCTTCAAGAGCATCTCTTGAAGTTCAAAGATATATGCAGGTGGCTCCTCTTCTTCTCCTTCTTCTTCGCTTCCTCTTTCTTCTTCTCCTTCTTCTTCCTCATCAGAATCTGAAACAACAATTTTCTTACCTCTCCTGGAGGACAACGATCCTCCTTCAGCAAGTTTCTCTTCGGGAATGTTTTCATCAAGATCATGATGTAGGTTCATTCTTCCAAGAGCGTGAACATCAAATATTCGTGCTGGTTCTAGAATTGTGGTTTAATGATCCAAAGGCAAATTATAGCTAATAAACAAGATAGTGAGGTAATGTCCATGAGCTAAAGTGGATGAGGGTCTATCTGAAGAAGCTGAAGCAAGAATAGAGTCCATGATGACTTTGGCCCAATTGACGTGGATGTTCCCTAACATAGCATAGACACATTTGGCCTGCTTCTCAAATATGATAGAATGACTTCCAGATTTTTGAGTGATGTTGTAGGATAATATATTTGCCAGAATTCTTGCCGGATAGCGAAGATCGCTACACGGAAGTTTAGTTTGAAAATGCCTTCCTGGCAAATACATTCTCTCTAAAACACT
This sequence comes from Scilla litardierei, assembly GCA_030789695.1. NCBI lineage: Eukaryota > Viridiplantae > Streptophyta > Magnoliopsida > Asparagales > Asparagaceae > Scilla > Scilla litardierei. The sequence continues at coordinate 117,205,812 of CM061130.1, forward strand.
TCCTTCAGTCATTTCTATTTTATCCAGTAACATGCCAGTATATGGAATGCCTAGGGCTTCTCCAAGAGATTTAACGGTAATTGCAAGTTTTGTATCAAGAACTTTGGTGATGAATCGGCTTTTGACAAGATCGTAATCTATATTAGCATAAAATAGGTGCACGAGCCTGGGATAGCAGAGATAAGTGTTTTCAGAGGAGAATAGGTTGGCCAAATTCTGAAATTCTAGTATGCTATCAATCACATAATTTACTACATCATCAAGTTTGACAAATCTTTCATGGAGGATGGGTTTCTTAGAGATTTTGGCAAAGTGTTCATATGTGGTGCTCCTAAACAGATATGGTAGGATAGTTTCTTTCTCAGAAGCAGATTTAGTTGAAACTTTTCTTTTCTTGAAAAATATTCCCTTGAAAGGCATCTAGATAGTTAAAATAAGAATTTTACAATACTAGATAAGCAAGGAAATCATGAAGTAAAGATGATAAGAAATTTTTTTACCTTGAGTAAACTTGAGAAAGAGATGAAGTTGGGAGAGCTCCAAGCAACCCAAGCACCAATAGAAATTTTCAAGAGAGGATGAGAAAGGGGTAGTCGGTTACCCTAGGGTTTTACTCTTGGGGTTTTTAATAAGAGGGTGAAAGATGGTGAAGAATAAGGGACATTGGATCAAGAAGTGAAGGGTTGGGATGAAGTTTAGCTTATTGGATATAAGTTGCCTTGTGGATATGAACCCATTAACTCCATAGAACCCAATAAGAGTTAGTCAAAAAACCAAACCCAAAAATCCGCATACGCGCTGGTAGTCGACTCCCTCATATAGGTAGTCGACCCCCTACTGGGTTGAGTCGTTTTCTCATCCCGAGGGGTTTTTGATCCAAGATTGAGTGCGTTTTCTGAACACGAAATGTTTTAAAAGTACAACGCAAACATTTAAAATCATATAAAGAGATTTAAGAAATATTAACTTATTTAAATAAATTTAAGCATATATATTTTGCAAAAAAAATTAAGCCGCAAAAGAGATCTTTTGATGTTGATCCAAAAAAACGTTGGATCTAGTTTTCTCCTCTTCATTTCCTTAGAGTACCTGAAAAGTAAACGTTTATGGTACTCTTTGGCTTTTGAGTCCGAGGGGTAAGTCTTTAGGAAGCCAAACCCAGTGTGGTTTAGTTCCTTCATGAAAAACGCATTTATAGTTTTTGCTTAAATGAACTTGTTGAACAAAATCTGTAGCGTACCTTTTTTTCGTTGATCGGACAGGTTCTTCGGTATCCAGATGCTCAAATTTTTTTGTTAGAATGATGCATCCTAGTATGCTTAACACGTTTCTAGGTATGATGTGAATCATAACCGAGTCCGGTTCTGCTAGATGAAGCTTTTTGGTTATTTATTATACTATCTAGCTTCCCTTTTCCTTTGTTGAAATTCTCAATAATTTTCATCGTAGCGTCGTATTTATCTTTGACAGATACGAGAAGATCATTCAGATTTTCAACCTTTTCATTTACTAATAAAATAGCTTTCTGCAAAGAATCATTCTTTTCATTAAGGAGACTATTTTCTTTAATGATTTCTTCTTTTTCTTTAGCATCCTTTTTAATATTTCTAGATGCTCTTCTATGTTCTTTTATGAGCATTTCATGCATTTTGCATAGCTCCTTATATGCTCCCATATAGTCCAACAAGTAGCTAACTCCAGGGTGTAGTGGAGTTTCACTACGGAATTACAAAACGACTAGAGAAAGCTCTCAATATCTTTTTGAATATGATTTAAAAGATACTCAAAACGTTTTTGAAATCATGTGTGTGCGTGTGTGTGTGCGATTGTCTATACGATTTGGCTTTAACAATACCTTAAGAAAGACACAACATACTCACTATGGACTAGGACACGTCTTAGGAGGCTTGATCAATTGATGGAGTGGATGTGAGCTTCACTTGAGCTTCTTATTCTATTTGAGCTTTGAGCTTCATCATTGATCTTAGCAACGTTCGTCCTTGTCTTTGAGCGTAGATTGCGCTTCTTTGAGTATGTATAAAGTTTTTCATTGTCGCACATCCTGTACACTTAATTGTAGTGTAGTTAGTACACTAAGCTTCATTTGGTGTGCTCATCATCAAAATCACTTGGGGTGGAATTCAATTTCCATCAAGGTCCACCTGTGAGGAAGTGCCCCCCCGATCGTATAGCCGAGCAGCACGTGAGGATATCTGAGGGTTATCCTTGATCTCATAGCAAATAATATTGTTGGATCCCGTGGATGGCAAACAACACTAGAAGAGGGTTGAATAGTGTTGTGCAAATAGTAAAATTTTTCGTTTATTAATATTAGCACAAATAAAAATCCTTCTAATGTTGCCTAAGAAACCAAGTAGAGTGATCTACGCTTGGTTCTTAATCAACAAGTTAATCTTAACAGGAATATAAAGGTAAGTTACTAGCAAGTTACAATTACAAACAAATAATCTTTACATACGAATAGATCTTTACACAGCGGAAATAAATAAATGAACTTTGCAATAATATAAAGAATAAATTACAAAGATACAAATGTTAGCAAATGAAATAAAATGGCTGTACAACAAAGATAAACAATCACAAAAAAGACAAACGCATAGACAAGCGATTTTTATCCTGGTTCCCCACAACTTGGGTACATCCAGTCCCCGACTAGCCCAGTACAAGATTTAATCCAATATTGCTTTAGCAATAAAATTATCTAACTTCACTTGTTAGGATTTTCCAACGACCTAGCCTTGACCAGGATTTCCAACCACCTAGACTTGTCTAGCATTTCCAACGTCCCTTACAACAAAGGAAAATCCACAAAGAAAACAAAGTTTCCAATTCACCCCAATATTAGTGGAGATTGGATTACACCCAAAATTCTATAGCCAAAGTAAATATAACAATTGTGTGTTACGTGACTAAAAGAATTTAAATAGACCTTATAGATCACACAAAGAATACGAGTTTATTCGTTGTGATCTTAGATCTATAGCTTTTCAAAATCCTTTTAAGAAATGAAAATTGAAGAACAAGGATTGTAAAAACACTTATGAAAATAGCCAAAAAAATGCAGATCTCAAAATAATATCAGAAAAATAAGAGTTGAGATCAGAGAATATAAACCCAGAAATTGGCTATTGAAGTTGAGAGCGAATGAGGGCAATGAGATCAGAATTTTGCACAAAGAATAGAGAGATTGGATTAGTGTTTTGAATGATCTCAATGAGGGCTCTATTTATAGAGTTTCAAAAGAATTTTGAATTTAAAAAATAATTGACTTTCAGTCCAAACAGATAAGGAAATGGAGTGAAATCAGGAAGCAGATTTGTAGAAGAAAAACGACAGCTGGTAGTCGACTCCCTAGGGGTGGTAGTCGACTCCCAAAGAATTTCAGTAGAAATTTTGCTTCCAGCTGGTAGTCGACTACATCCTCTGGTAGTCGACTCTCAGAGCAGTTTTCACTGAAACAAAGCTAGCAAAGATGTAATCAATTCCTGGGTGTTTGGAGGTTGACTACTAAGATATAGAATAGCTAGCAAATGCTCTCAAGAGTATTTAAAATATTTGAAAACATTTAAAAACATTTTCTTTTGAAATCATTTTGTGTGTGTGCAATTTTTACTTTGGCTTTAACATAGTTCCTAAGAAACAAAACTCACACACTTAGACTAAGATGAGTCTTCAAGAAGCTGATTAGATGATTGAAGTGAATGCGTGCTTCTCTTGAATTTGAGCTTCTTCTTCATTAAGCTTGAGCACGTGAATGAGCTTCATCATTGAGCTATACTTGTGCTTGACGTGGAGCAAGCCAATTCATCTTCGTCTTTTGAGTGTAGTTGAGCTTCTTCGGAGTATGCGTAAAAGCTTATTGTTCGCACAACCTGCACACTTGAGTAATAGTGTAATTAGTACACTAATGTCATTTGGTGTGTTAATCATCAAAATCACTTTGGGGTAGGATATGATTTCCCATCACTCTCCCCCTTTTTGATGATGACACCCAAATGAAAAATAAAATTGAATGAATATTTAACTTAATGAAATACTGAGTTAAGATAGCTTACTCCCCCTGCTTAGATGCGGTACCCCCCCTGCATCTAATATGGGTACCATAACAATATTCATTCTCATTTTTGCGTTTACCATTCTTCTCCCCCTTGTCATCAATCAAAAAGATGACAAATAATAGGTTGAATGTTTCAACCATAAGCAACTAAACTTTTAATCAACATACATATAAGATTTGGAGAAAAAAATTATTCAAGGTACTTCAAGATAATTTCAGCAAAACAACGTTAGTAGACAATGATATGTATGATATAATAATTCAAAGCATAGCATATCAAGCCATAAGTATGTCCAAGCAACCACATCGTTATAAAGTTATTACAGACCAACATAAGACATAGTTTTGAAACAACCATTGTTTTTAGAAATCAAATTAGACTTGTTCTTCACGACCCGTCGTTCTTCTTTTCCATCCTTAGAACCTTGATCTCGTCAAGGATCATGCTTAGCGTATCCTCCGTCATTTTGTTGCTTTTTACCACAAGTTCCTTTAGATCATCTACCTTCTTGTTAAGGTCTTCAAAGCCTTTCCCTTGAGAAATTTTCAGCTTCCCTATTTTCTTCAAGAGCATGTCTTGAAGTTCAACAATATAGGCCGGTGGTTCTTCATTATCTTCTTCTTCGCCATCATTCTCTTCCTCTTCTTCATCTGTATCAACAATGAGAGGCTCCTTACCTTTCTTCTTTGAGGATGATGATCCTCCTTCAGCAGCGAGCTTCTCCTCTGGAATATTCTGGTCGAGGTCTTTGTAAAGACTCATTCGGCCAAGAGCATGCACGTCAAAGATACGGGCCGGTTCCAGAATTTCGGTTTCATTATCCAAAGGTATGTTATACCCAATAAACAAGATGGTAACATAGTGACCATGGGCTAAGGAAGACGTGGGTCTATCGAAAGAAGCAGATGCAAGGATGGAATCTATATTAACTTTTGACCAGTTTATACGGATGTTTCCTAACATGGCGTACATGCATTTGGCTTGCTTTTAAGATAGAACAAAATGACTGTCGGATTTTTGTGTGATATTGTAGGATAAAATATTTGTTAGAATTCTTCCAGGGTAACGAAGATCGCTACACGGCTATGTTGTTTGGAAGAATTTACCAGGCAAATACATTCTCTCTAAAATATCATTATCCACCATTTCAATGTCATCAAGCAGCATCCTGAATAGGGTATTCCTAGAGCTTGACCAAGAGACTTAACAGTTATAGCAAGCTTAGAATCTAGAACTTTAGCAATGAATCGACATTTCGTAAGATCATAATCCATGTTGGCATAAAATATATATACTAATCTAGGATAACACAGATAAGAATTTTCAAATGAAAATAGATTAGAAAGATTCTGAAATTCTAAGATGCTATCGATACCATAATTCTCAACATGATCAATCTTGACAAACCTTTGATGAAGGAATTGTCTTTTGGATATTTTGAGAAATTTTCAAAAGAAGCAGTTTTGAAGAGATATGGTTCGATGATTTCTTTTTCTGTTAGAGAGGATTCATTAGAAGTCTTCCTCTTCTTAGCAATGATTTTATTGAAAGGCATCCTAGATAGTAAGTTCTAGAACAAGATATGCAAGATTTTCAAGAAATAAAGTGAAGTAATCAAAGAGAAATGTTAAGGAAGTTTATACATTAGAGATCTTTTAGGAAGATGATGAGAGAATAGAGTTTCTTCTAAGAGAAATCAAAACACCCAAGAAATTTCAAAATAGATGAGATCAAGATAGTAGTCGGCTACCTTAGGGTTTTGTCTTGGGGTTTTATGTTTTGAGATGAGAAGATGTGAAGTTTTGTGGCATGTGGATCATGCGATTAAAGGGTAGAGATCTATTTTCTTATTGGGTTTAAGTTACTCTCTGGATATGAACCCAACAAACTCAATAAAACCCAATAAGAGTAAGAGAAAAAAATCAGAAATCAAACCCATATTTTCGTGTCAGCACTCTTGTAGTCAACTCCCTAGTGATGGTAGTCGACTCCCTGCTGTGTTGAGCAGTTTTCTCATCCCGAGGGTTTTTGACACAATGGTGAGTACGTTTTATTGAAAACCTATTTTACGAAGATGTAATAAACATTCATAAGCATTAAAAAAATTAAGAAATTATTCAAATACTCAAATACATTAAATTTCGCGAAGCAACTCAATTTTCATCGCAAAGAATTGATGCATTTCTTGTTCCTCCTCCTTGGTTTTAGAGTACCTGAAAATATGAACGTTTATGATACTCTTTATTCATTGAGTCCAAGAGGTTAATCTTTAGAAAACCAAACCCAATATGGTTTAGTTTCTTCATTAGAAACATATTTATAATTTTTGTTTAAATGAACTTGCTGAAGAAAATTAACTGCGTACCTTTTTTGCTTCTGATCAGTCAGATTCTTCGGTATTCAGATGCTCAGAAAATTTTAGTTAGAATGATGCATCCTAGTATGCTTAACCTTTTTCTTAGTATGATTAAAATCATAGCCAAGTCCGATTTTGCTAGATGAAGCTTTTTGACTACTTATCATGCCATCTAACTTCCATTTTCCTTTATTGAAATTTTCAACAATCTTCATCGTAGAGTTGTATTTGTCTTTAACAGAGACGAGAAGATTATTCAAAATTTTCATTTTCTCATTCATAGAAAGAATGTCTTTTCCAAAGAATCATTCTTTTCTTTCAGAATGGTATTCTCTTTAACAAGATTTTCTTTTTCTTTGGCATTCTTTTTAACAATTCTAAGTGTTCTACTATGTTCTTTTATGAGCTTTCCCTGCATTATGCATAGCTCCGTATATGCTCCCCTATAGTCCATGTCTTCATCATCGCTTGATGATGAGTCACTATTGCTAGATGATGCGTCATGTAGAGAGCTTACTTTTGATGACGTGGAGGCTAAGAAACACATATGTGCTGTTTCTCTTCTTTCGTCTTTGTCATCTGAAGAGAATTCCTCGGACGAAGAGACATCGCTTTGATCGAAGGCTGCGTAAGCTTCCTTCCTAGGTTGTCGATGTTTGTTCCTCCTATCACTTCTTCTTTCATTGTACTCTTTGTTCTTTCCACGATCTTTGGAGTCTCGGTTGTTTTTCTCCAAGGGACAATCTCTTTTCACGTGCCCTGGTTTATTGCAACCAAAACAGATCATACTGTTAGTAGTTCGAAATGAACGTTTACCATACTTACTTGAAATAAAATCTTTGAAGTTCTTTGAGACGAAAGCAATGTGGTCCTCTTTGTCAGTATAATCCAAGTCTTCTTCTTGAGGTTTGAATGCCAGGCTCTTCTTTTTTGGCTTTTCTTCGATCTTCTTGTCTTCCTCGAGTTCTATCTCATATGCCATGCGATTTTCCATCAGTTCTTCAATAGTGAGATCCTTCATGTTGTGAGCTTCTCGAATGGCTGTTGTCTTTCCTTTCCATTTGGGTCTGAGAGATCTTAGTATCTTCATTACTTAATCATATTCACATAATTTCTTACCTAGACATGCGAGCTCATTAGTGATATTAGTAAAACGAGTATTCACATCGGCGATACTCTCTCCTTCTTCCATTTTGAAAGATTCAAACTTAGAATGCAAAACGTTAATACGGGATTCCTTTACCTTTTCGGTTCTCTCATGACTTACCTGAAGAGTATGCCATATCTGATATGTTGTCTCACAATGAGAGACACGATTGAATTCATTACCTGTTACAGCGCAAAATAGTGCGTTCATTGCTTTGGAGTTGAGGTTGGCCTTCTTCTTGTCATCAGCAGACCATTTTGCAAATTCGATGTCAGTAGGTGCGTTGTATGGTGCTTTGGTGACGGTCCATGCCTCGATATTTAGAGACTCTAGGAGAGTCTTCATACGGATCTTACAGCTTGTGTAGTTCTTCCGTTGAACAATGGTGGTCGCATGGTGTTGAGTCCTTCGGAGGGAAAAGATGTTGATGCCATCTATCACGCCCTGCTCCCCAAAATACTTGGTATTTCTATATTTTTTTCCCACATTTTTTTCCAGGTATCCTAAAGAGTGAAGGTGATGAGAGAGAAAAGAAAGAGAAAGGAGAAACAAAACAAGCAGGCCACTGTGCACATGCTGGGATAGTACAAGTGAAGCTTCAGAGTAATATCAAAACAACAGCATAAATAACTTAGATCAATAACAACATATCATATATAACAACTTCCATTATTTTACATAGCCCAGGTATACCATTACATATACACCATCACTCTCCACCTCCAAGACAACCATGTCACACCACAAGACAGCTCACACCAAGTGCTACCCCTGAACCCAACTCCAAGTCACCTCCAACCAAGCTGACCCTGCTACATGAAAAATGGAGAAGAGCACGTCAACGCGTACCCTAGTAGAAACCAACTTGGATTTGGAATGTCATTCTAAGGTTATCAATCCACAAGGCAAGCCAATAGAAATAGAGCATGTAACTAAGTGATATAATAAAAGTTAAATAGCTAAAACAAGGGAATAATACTTGCGGTCCAATGTTGAGTTACTGCAAGAAAGGGTTAGCACGAATAATAATAATAATAACAACACAAGTGTTCAAGCAACCAATATCTAATAAGATAAGTGCAAGTGCCTTAAGCATGACACAGAGTCACCAAGAAACAGGCAAAGGGAAGGGGAAGTGCTGCCAGCAGTATAAGTAACACACAATTCTTATTTTATAATTTCATAATTGAGTTAATTGGAACTTGGGTAAACTGTGTGATATGAGGACCTGGGCTCCACCCCAAATTTGGAGTGAATATAGCACACGACGCAGTGGACACGGGCACTGTACACCAGGCCTCTCAGCTCCCCCTTCACTGGCAGGAGTGAGGCTCATATCTCATCCTTCGTATGCCATCTTTCCCTCCACTCCCGGTAAAGGCGAGTGGGTATAAAAATCCCCTCCACTCCCGGTAAAGGCGAGTGGATATAAACTCCACACATCACATAATCATCTCCCAACTTCACAGTTCAGGCCTCATATCCACAATTTACTCAAATCCCATCTAAAACCCAGGTTTCGCTAACTCACCCTCATTAGATAGGATTGAGATTTATTCAATTTTATAAGTTGACATCATAAGTGACACGTTAAGGGTCTTAATGGCATGGGTATGCACATATCACCTCAGCTGTCCATCATTAAACATATGGTCATGCACTCACGTGACATGCCCACTATCAGAACACATCACCATTCACAATTACAATATATCCATGCCATTCAAGCCTTTAAATTCACTAATTATCAATGTGGCTCAAGACCAACACTAACACAAGCACGTTACTCAAATTATTGGATATCGCCTTCATTGAGGCATTTCATCGAACACTTGACGTGCGTCCTGTTCCACATCTCAATCACATTAGCAATGTAATAGTATATCATAAAAATCAAAATTTATTTGATGTAATAACAACAAGTATGGACAATGGAGTACAATTGGCAACTACATATAAGTTAACATCCCGATCACCTACTGAAACATCTCATGTACTATCCTTAACGCGCATCGCAGTGCGGTGACCTGCATGGGCCGTCAAAAACTGTCATGTCCTGCTCCCCAAAATATTTGGTATTTCTATTTTTTCCCCCATTTTTTTCCAGGTATCCTGAAGAGTGAAGGTGATGAGAGAGGAAAGAAAGAGAAAGGATAAACTAAACAAGCAAGCCACTGCGCACATGCTGGGATAGTACAAGTGAAGCTTCACAGTAATATCAAAACAACACCATAAATAACTTAGATCAATAACAACATATCATATATAACAACTTCCATTATTTTACGTAGCCCAGGTACACCACTACATATACACCATCACTCTTCACCTCCAAGACAACCATGTCACACCACAAGACAGCTCACACCAAGTGCTACCCCTGAACCCAACTCCAAGTCACCTCCAACCAAGCTGACCTTGCTACCTGAAAAATAGGGAGGATCACGTCAACACGTGCCCCAGTAGGAACCAACTTGGATTTGGAACGACATTCTAAGGTTATCAATCCACAAGGCAAGCCAATAGAAATAGAGCATGTAACTAAGTGATATAATGAAAGTTAAATAGCTAAAACAAGGGAATCATACCTGCGGTCCAATGTCGAGTTACTGCAAGAAAGGGTTTGCACGAATAATAATAATAACACAAGTGTTCAAGCAACCAATATCTAATAAGATAAGTGCAAGTGCCTTAAGCATGACACAGAGTCACCAAGAAACAGGCAAAGGGAAGGGGAAGTGCTGCCAGCAGTAGAAGTAACACACAATTCTTATTTTATTATTTCATAATTAAGTTAATTGGAACTTGGGTAAACTGTGTGATACCAGGACCTGGACTCCACCCCAAATTTGGAGTGAATATAGCACACGACGCAGTGGACACGGGCACTGTACGCCGGTCCTGTCAGCTCCCCCATACCTGGCAGGAGTGAGGCTCATATCACATCCTCCGTATGCCATCTTCCCCTCCACTCCTGGTATAGGTGAGTGGGTATAAAAATCCCCTCCACTCCCGGTAAAGGCGAGTGGGTATAAACCCCACACATCGCATAATCATCTCCCAACTTCACAGTCCAGGCCTCATATTAACAATTTACTCAAATCCCATCTAAAACCCGGGTTTCGCTAACTCACCCTCATTAGATAGGATTGAGATTTATTCAATTTTTTAAGTTGACATCATAAGTGACACGTTAGGGGTCTTAATGGCATGGGTATGCACATTTCACCTCAGCTGTCCATCATTAAACATAGGGTCATGCACTCACGTGACATGCCCCCTATCACAACACATCACCCATTTACAATTACAATATATCCATGCCATTCAAGCCTCTAACTTCACTAATTATCAATGTGGCTCAAGACCAACACTAACACATGCACGTAACTCAAATTATTGGATATCACCTTCATTGAGGCATTTCATCGAACACTTGACGTGCGTCATGTTCCACATCTCAATCACATTAGCAATGTAATAGTGTATCACAACAATCAAACTTTCTTTGATGTAATAACAACAAGTATGGACAATGGAGTACAATTGGCAACTACATATAAGTTAACATCCCTTAGAATTTGCTCAACTTGCAGAAATTTGTAAACAGTCACAAGAAATGTCCATATATGATCCGTTTTCCGGGAGAATTTGACAAAACTTCTCAATTGAAAGTTATAGATATACTAGTCCTGGATTTACAGATAAAATTTCATGCAACAAAATTAAGTAGGTGATTTATAGTGAATTATTTGGTGAAGTATGCCAAATCTGTTTTTCAGACAGATTTCAGAGCTTATAAAGATTGCTGTTTTTGGGCATGCTGTAGCCAGAATTTAGACATATAAGCACTCTGATGAACTTTTAGACAAATTTGTTAACTTTCCAACAAGACCAAGAATACAAAATTACATTGTGTGTTCAGGTCTCTAGGCCAAATTTGCCAAACTGTGTCAACACTGAAAATCAAATAGATATGTTGTAAAGATGGATTTATTTCTCCTAATTTCTGAATTGAACATATATCAAAATTTATATGATTTTGGGGTAGAACTTCAATATCTACAAGCTCATATTTTTTTCGAACCCTAACTCGAGCTACAGTAACCACAATTAAGGCAAAATCAGACATCAAGATTTCTGAATTTCAAAAGGAGATGACTTTGGTAAGAATTTCAAAGGGAAATTGTGAAATTGAGCCATAGCATATAAAAATTGACTATCCTCATCACATATTGGGTAAAAAATTCTATAAAAACATATTAGCAAAAATTAATTTGATGGAATTCCAAACCAAGAGAGTTCCTACCTCAAACGCTCAATTTTTCTCTTCTCTTCCTCTTTCTTTCTTCTCTATCTTCTTCCCTCTTCAAGCAAGCATGGACTTCTTCTATTTGTGCATGGGAACTAGGGTTTTATGTTGAAGAAAGAGGAGGAAAGGGGGGTTAGGGTGGCCGGCCTCCTTAGGTGAAAGAGATAGAGGGAAAAAGGGAGAAGATGTGAGAAGAAGAAAGAAGAAAGAATCTTTTAGAAATTTCTACACCATGCCTTAGCTTATCCCTTAAGCCATGCACCATTTAAAATGACTAAAATACCCTCCTTAAAAATACCCCTCAAATTCTAGATATTTACAAGTTTGCCATTACTTTGTGCACCGACCACTTAAGTATGTACGCACAGTAGTTTTAGTCCATATGACCGTTTTGCCCCTCACCTTTCTAAAAATTTATCCATTGACCCCTAACCCCTTTCACACTTGCATGGCACCCCTACACACACCCATGCATTCACCACACACACATCCAACACATTTCCGTTGTTTTACACCCACGACGTCATTTGCACTTCTCCCGCATTCATATTTCACATTCTCTTCCCTTAGCCACGTATTACGGCCTAATCCCCCTTGCACTACGTCACATACATCGATATCTACGCTTATTTCATGTCCACGTATGCATCATAGGTAGAAATACCACATGTGTTCAGTAGAATACACGTATAGTGCAATATAGGGCATGACATCCTACCCACCTTAAAATAAAGTCCTTCCTCGGACTTTCTAGGGTGTGAACCTTGTCGAAATCAGCTAGGTATGATGGTCTTACTATCCATGAAGTACAAACAAGAATACGTACCTACACCACACTTATATACACTATATGCTTCCCTATCATTCATACACATCCGCAGCGCACATAAGTCACAGATACATCCTATTACTCATCTAGTAGCACATCCATATCACTATATGTATCATTACATACACATACGTATACGTTCTTCACATAAACATCTAGGCACACATGTATTCACACACTAACATACACATCACACGCTATAAATAAACCTCTATACGTATTAGTGTACGTATTTAGATTACTACTCATATCCATGTGCATACGACATCACATCGTATCATATCATGATACCTTCAAGTATAACGACTTATATTTTACCTGCTTACACACACACACACACACACACACACACACACACACACACACACACACACATACATATACGTTTATATCCATGCACAAACACACAACAATACACATTAATCTACACACCATTTCTTGATAGACAGGGTCACTATCACGGTGTCACCGTATGTACACATGATCCCTATACACTCAATACTTAGTCATATGAGCTCACTCCCATGTATAGGCACATAAATATCTATATACACACATTATTTAGTAACATCCATAGCAGTATTTAATATAATTTTGGCAAAAATTTTGGAAATTCAGAGAATGAAATTAAAGTAACTGAAGAATTGAAGCTCGTTTTAAACGCTTTCAAAGTCTTTAAGCCATGGAAAGAAAATTTAAAATAATCAATATTACATGTGTGTACAAATGAGTGGAAACCTCAAGAGCGTGGGAAAAAGTTTGCACAAAAACAAAGAAATAGCTACATGCCATATAGTTAAACAATGGTAGCCGACCTCAGTTAGCCAACCATGGCTGAAAAAAAATTAATCATCATTGTTTGATGAGCCATTTAACTTTAGACCTGTTGCCTACAATTAGTGGTGTGGGTGAAAGAGTAGCTGTAACTAACTAAATTACTGGCAAAATAATACTGATCAAGCCAATTCTTATTAGTGGGTCCAAAAGCTGATCCTAATTAAAATTACTACCCAGTTAATTAGGTTAAGGGTACAAGTTTACCCAAACATTTGACATGCCAACATCGATATTCTAGGTCCAAATCCGTGTTGAATGGGAATGAGAATTAGAATTACTTGTTAACCAATATTTGATCTTGATGTCAAGCAGCTCGTCGCTCGGTTTTGGAGGCAGAGGCTTTTTTATATGACAAAATTATCACGGTTCGCACGCAATAAACCAATTCAACCAAAAGATCATAGTTTTGAGTCGATTTAAAAATTCATTCCTAAACATTCGCAAAGCGATTTGCAAGGAATTCTCGACGTGAAAACACAGAGATAAAGGGCGGATCTTTGTATAGGAAAAAGAATGGATCCGCAGGGTCCCAAATGAATTGGCTTATTCAAAAAAATCATTGTTTTCCTATAATCGATGCACATTTGCCACCCAGTGACGGTCCTAGTTGGTATGAGCTCATTCTTCCATGAAGGGATGGTAAAGGGCATGCCCAAATAGAAGCCCAAACATGCTTTGGGCATGCCCATTATCATCTCTAACGTCAGTGGAAGACTCAAAGGGGGCTCTAGGCGGCTAAGTCCGACCTATAGGGAGGTCGTTTGATCACGGTCACGCCGAGCTATGACTGGGAAAATGTAGAGTGGAGTAGATGCGTAGTATTAAGATACTTGTGTGTAGGTTCTTACCTCCCTTTCTCCATCGTTCACACCTACTGCCTCACACAGATAGGCACATATACCACACACAACACACACAAAAGTACAAAAACATAACACATCCCCTGCCATATGCTATATATATAACTACCTTTGCACATCCTACGCACATACTGCCATGATAATCAAATAATTATAAATATCCATATACACCCCCACACACGCATATACATATACAAACAATCACACACATCTCAATACCTACATACCAAACAGTTTCATTCACTTATATTCATCAGACAAGTATATATATACTTATGTTTCCATATCTATCACAATTACATCCATGTTGCATATTTATATCATACTCACATGCTATGGTACAGACCCTTACAGACATGCATACCCACAGGGATACACTTCTCTCAGATACATATAGATAGGCAACCATATCGGAAAAATTCACAGATAAACAAACAAGGATATATATATATAAGTATATATTTATTCAACCAGTATACACACAACCATATATTGTCTCTATTGCACACTGCACATGTATGGACACATCCCTACACTTCATTGTAACACGTATATTAGAAATCCGTACAACCATAATACATATTCACATAAACACATCAACCCATGCACTACACGGATACTCTATATGACCCAATTATATGTACATACGCATTATGTACACGAAGAGATATACATATCAATTTCATATATAGATATCTAGGCCTACCCACAGCCAAATACACGTTCATTCATACACATCAAATTATTATCCTAATAGTAGGTATGTGCACAAGCATGCATATATATACATATTAGGATCCAGGCAACCATGCACATACATTCCCATGTATGGGCGCACACACCCATTTACACATGCTATACATATCCTGCTTTTACACTCCTATACAGTCAAGCTACTCAAACCACACTAGCAAGTAGTCGGTAGCTATTCATACCCTTATATACATAACATCCAATATATCCACACTTTTACTAGTATACTGGTATACACACAAATAAGTGTATTTCAATATTCATACACATTCAGTAGATAGCCACACCCCATATAAGTATACATTCATATATTGATACATGCATATCAGAATTGAAATCATTCACATACATATATATAAGCACTCATAAGACATACACCAATACACATTCAATAACAACAACACATATACACAATCACACCATACTTCCTGCAATACACCCACATACATATAAGTATCTCATACACCGATACACGATTCCCTTCATGCCACTATAAATGGAGGGGTACATGCACTATATATACATCAAGATAGTCCTATAGGCACCATTCTACGGATAAGCATATACACACATATATACATATACCATAACTCCACTTAACCGTGCAAACCTATAGCCATCCCACTTATACATGCACTGTATAATCTCAAATTATTATATCCCTCACTTCCTACATGTGTTACACATCATATCCCTATCTGATAATAGGCATGGTATAGAGCTAATTCCTCAACTTAGGTGGACGGGTCTAAAGCATCCATACCCACCTTAGGATACATCTACTCCAAACACTGTGGAGCATTACTCATACTACCCGTGCATCCATCACTCACCTATATCACCACATGCACACCATATATGGCCAAAGCACAACACCTATCTTCACGCAATAAAACCACCCACAACCATATACCAAATTAAGACAATACATCGGTTCATATCGGCACATAAGCAGCATACACACATACTCACAGCTATTCAATTCTAACACATGAGGAATTCATACACTAGCAGTGCAACACTAGCGATATATATATACACCAATATCCCAACCTATATCTACACCACCTACCCCTACAAGCACACATATATTCACACGCATGCACTTTTCCACATATGTCCAAAGACAATGTGGACATCCCACTACTTTATCCATACAAGGGTATATGTACGCATATTGGTGTACTCCCCACATGAAACACAACGATAATTTAGGAGATAATGAACCGCATACATGCACTCAGATCACATACGTACACACCCTCGCCCACGTCTCTACAAACATATAATATCCCTGCTAGCTGATATGTATCAACCAGTATACATCCACTAATAAACATATACTTATCACCTATACCTCAGAGTCACACAAGTATAACACATACCCACTTACATACCCGTATCATGTATCTATATAGAGACAATATATGTATACTCTCAAGTATTTACCCACCTAGTATAAACGCCCACACACTATAACCATTCAAGATGCCTGTAACTTTCATGTCATTCAAATATAAATACATATACTGGCTACAAGTATACCACAACATATATAATTCTGATATACAAGCACAACAAAAGCACTTATACACGCGGATTCACACAATTATAAATACACCCGTATATCCACAAATACTCATTTATAGTATAAGACATCGCAGAAAGTTTATCCACGAACTCCCAAAAGCTAGGGGTTCAATGATGGGTCACTTAAAGCTCTAAGGTCACCAAGGCCACTACCCACCTTAGGGCTAATGTATCCCGATCACCTACAGAAACATCTCATGTACTATCCTTACACGCATCGCAGTGCGGTGACCTGCATGGGCCGTCAAAAACTGTCACGCCCTGCTCCCCAAAATATCTGGTATTTCTATTTTTTCCCACATTTTTTTCCAGGTATCCTGAAGAGTGAAGGTGATGAGAGAGGAAAGAAAGAGAAATGAGGAACTAAACAAGCAGGCCACTACGCACATGCTGGGATAGTACAAGTGAAGCTTCACAGTAATATCAAAACAACACCATAAATAACCTAGATCAATAACAACATATCATATATAACAACTTCCATTATTTTACGTAGCCCGGGTACACCACTACATATACACCATCACTCTCCACCTCCAAGACAACCATGTCACACCACAAGACAGCTCACACCAAGTGCTACCCCTGAACCCAACTCCAAGTCACCTCCAACCAAGCTGACCCTGCTACCTGAAAAATGGGGAAGAACACGTCAACGCGTGCCCCAGTAGGAACCAACTTGGATTTGGAACGTCATTCTAAGGTTATCAATCCACAAGGCAAGCCAATAGAAATAGCGCATGTAACTAAGTGATATAATAAAAGTTAAATAGCAAAAACAAGGGAATCATACCTGCGGTCCAATGTCGAGTTACTGCAAGAAAGGGTTAGCACGAATAATAATAATAACAACAACACAAGTGTTCAAGCAACCAATATCTAATAAGATAAGTGCAAGTGCCTTAAGCATGACACAGAGTCACCAAGAAACAGGCAAAGGGAAGGGGAAGTGCTGCCAGCAGTATAAGTAACACACAATTCTTATTTTATTATTTCATAATTGAGTTAATTGGAACTTGGGTAAACTGTGTGATACGAGGACCTGGGCTCCACCCCAAATTTGGGGTGAATATAGCACACGACACAGTGGACACGGGCACTGTACGCCAAGCCTCTCAGCTCCCCCGTCCCTGGCAGGAGTGAGGCTCATATCACATCCTTCGTATGCCATATTTCCCTCCACTCCTGGTAAAGGCGAGTGGGTATAAAAATCCCCTCCACTCCCGGTAAAGGCGAGTGGATATAAACTCCACACATCACATAATCATCTCCCAACTTCACAGTCCAGGCCTCATATCCACAATTTACTCAAATCCCATCTAATACCCGGGTTTCGCTAACTCACCCTCATTAGAGAGGATTGAGATTTATTCAATTTTATAAGTTGACATCATAAGTGACACGTTAAGGGTCTTAATGGCATGGGTATGCACATATCACCTCAGTTGTCCATCATTAAACATAGGGTCATGCACTCAAGTGACATGCCCACTATCAGAACACATCACCATTCAAAATTACAATATATCCATGCCATTCAAGCCTCTAACTTCACTAATTATCAATGTGGCTCAAGACCAACACTAACACATGCACGTAACTCAAATTATTGGATATCACCTTCATTGAGGCATTTCATCGAACACTTGACGTGCATCATGTTCCACATCTCAATCACATTAGCAATGTAATAGTGTATCACACCAATCAAACTTTCTTTGATGTAATAACAACAAGTATGGACAATGGAGTACAATTGGCAACTACATATAAGTTAACATCCCTTAGAATTTGCTCAACTTGCAGAAATTTGTAAACAGTCACAAGATATGTCCATATATGATCCGTTTTCAGGGAGAATTTGACAAAACTTCTCAAATGAAAGTTATAGATATACTAGTCCTAGATTTATAGATAAAATTTCATGCAACAAAATTAAGTAGGTGATTTATAGTGAATTATTTGGTGAAGTATGCCAAATCTGTTTTTCAGACAGATTTCAGAGCTTATAATTGTTGCTGTTTTTGTGCATGCTGTAGCCAGAATTTCGACATATAAGCACTCTGTTGAACTTTTAGAAAAACTTGTTACATTTCCAACAAGACCAAGAACGCAAAATTCCATTGTGTGTGCAGGTCTCCAGGCCAATTTTGCCAAACTGTGTCAACACTGAAAAGCAAACAGACATGTTGTAAAGATGGATTTATTTCTCCTAATTTCTGAATTGAACATATATCAAAATTTATATGATTTTGAGGTAGAATTTTAAGATCTACAAGCTCATATTTTTTTCGAACCCTAACTCGAGCTACAGTAATCACAATCTAGGCAAAATCAGACATCGAGATTTCTGAATTTCAAATGGAGATGACTTTGTTAAGAATTTCAAAGAGAAATTGTGAAATTGAGCCATAGCATATAAAAATTGACTATCTCATCACATATTGGATAAAACATGCTATAAAAACATATTAGCAAAAATTAATTTGATGGAATTCCAAACCAAGAGAGTTCCTACCTCAAAAGCTCAATTTTTCTCCTCTTCCTCTTTCTTTCTTCTCCATCTTCTTCCCGCTTCAAGCAAGCATGGACTTCTTCTATTTGTGCATGGGAACTAGGGTTTTATTTTGAAGAAAGAGGAGCAAAGGGGGGTTCGGGTGGCCAACCTCCTTAGGTGAAAGAGAGAGAGGGAAAAAGGGAGAAGATGTGAGAAGATGAAAGAAGAAAGAAGAAAGAATCTTTTAGAAATTTCTACACCATGCCTTAGCTTATCCCTTAAGTCATGCACCATTTAAAATGACTAAAATACCCTCCTTAAAAATACCCCTCACCATGTTCAGTAGAATACACGTATAGTGCAATATAGGGCATGACACCATCGCTTTTCAAGCCCTGCTCTGATACCAAGTGTTGGATCTTGTGGATGGCAAACAACACTAGAATGGGGGTTGAATAGTGTTGTGCAAATAGTAAACTTTTTTGTTTGTTAATATTAGCACAAATAAAATCCTTCTTGTTTCCTAAGAAACTAAGTAGAGTGATCTACGCTTGGTTCTTAATCAACAAGTTAATCTTAACAGGAATACAGAGATAAGTTACAAGCAAGTTAAGATTACAAACAAATAATCTTTACATACAAATAGATCTTTACACAGCGGAAATAAATAAATGAACTTTGCAATAATATAAAGAATAAATTACAAAGATACAAATGTTAGCAAATGAAATAAAATGCATGTACAACAAAGATAAACAATTACAGAAAAGACAAACACATAGACAAGCGATTTTTATCCTGGTTTCCCACAACTTGGATACATCCAGTCCCCGAACAGTCCGGTACGAGATTTAATTCACTATTGCCTTAGCAATACAATTACCTAACTTCACTTGTTAGGATTTTTCAACGACCTAGCCTTGACCAGGATTTCCAACCAACTAGACTTGTCTAGGATTTCCAACATTCCTTACAACCAAAGGGAATCCATAAAGAAAACAAAATTTCCAATTCACCACAATATTGGTGGAGATTGGATTACACCCAAAATTCTATAGTCAAAGTAAATATAACAATTGTGTGTTACGTTGGCTAAAAGAATTTAAATTGATCTTTTAGATCACACAACGAATATGAGTTTATTCGTTGTGATCTTAGATCTATAGCTTTTCAAAATCCTTTTAAGAAATGAAAATTGAAGAACAAGGATTTTTAAAAAAGTTTTAAAACTAGCCAAAATAAAAATGCAAATCTCAAAATAATATCAGAAAAATAAGGGTTGAGATCAGAGAATATAAAACCAGAAATTGGCTATTGGCGTTGAGAGTGAATGAGAGCAATGAGATCAGAATTTTGCACAAAGAATAGAGAGATTAGTTAGTGTTTTGAATGATCTCAATAAGGGCTCTATTTATAAAGTTTCAAAAGAATTTTGAATTTAAAAAAGAATTGACTTTCAGTCCAAACAGATAAGGAAATGGAGTGAAATCAGGAAGCAAATTTGTAGAAGAAAAAGGATAGCTAGTAGTCGACTCCCTAGGGGTGGTAGTCGACTCCCAGAGAATTTTAGTAGAAATTTTGCTTCCAGCTGGTTGTCGACTTCCTCCTCTGGTAGTCGACTCTTAGAGCAGTTTTCACTGAAATTCAGCTAGCAAAGATGTAATTAACTCCTGGATGTTTGGAGGTTGACTACTAAGATATAGAGTAGCTAGCAAATGCTCTCAAGAGTTTTTAAAAGATTTGAAAACATTTCAAAACATTTTTCTTCGAAATCATTTTGTGTGTGTGCAAATTTTACTTTGGCTTTAACATAGTTCCTAAGAAACAAAACTCACACACTTAGACTAAGACGAGTCTTCAAGAAGCTGATCAGATGATTGAAGTGAATGCACGCTTCTCTTGAATTTGAGCTTCTTCATCATTAAGCTTGAGCACGTGCATGAGCTTCATTATTGAGCTATACTTGTGCTTGACGTGGAGCTAGCCAATCGTCTTCGTCTTTTGAGTGTAGTTGAGCTTCTTTGGAGTATGCGTAAAAACTTATTGTTCGCACAACCTGCACACTTGAGTAATAGTGTAATTAGTACACTAATGTCATTTGGTGTGCTCATCATCAAAACCACTTAGGGGCGGGATATGATTTTCCATCAAATATCTCATAGCAAACTATATAATTTACATGGTGGGTGCATTTAAAAGATTTCAAAGAATATATGAATACGGTGGTGGTGACGATCAAATCGTGACGAAGCAAAACAGTGACCCAATGGTGATAATAGTGGTCCATGGTGGCAATGGCGGAAATAGTAATCCGACAACAGTAGTTGTCTGAAGGAATGGTGGTGGCAACGTCAGTTCGAGAAAGACAATAGTGGTAGTTAAACAAGGAAAATGATCTATGCACCTCAAACAATGAGGTGCATGTACTTATTGTTTCCAAAAAAGTGTTAATATCACATCAACCCTCCATTCACACTCTGTTTCTTACCAAATTTAGAAAGAGTTTCAACAGAAGTTTATGTGCACCTCAAGGTTTGAGGTGCAGTTAGTAACTCTCTTAAACAATAGTAGCAACAACTGTGGTCTGGCGGTGACAGTAGTGGTGATCTGATGGCGGCGACAACAATGAAAGGGATTTGACAGTGACAACTGGCTGATGATGGTGATGATGGAGATAGAGGTTCGACGAGCGATAGCAATGAAGGCAAATGGTGGTCTGAAAGTAGTAATGGCGACAACCGTGATCCAATGACTTGAGGAAGATAGCGGTCTGATGGTGGCGACAACAATAATGGTTCAACGACAATAATAAAGGTAGTAATCTAATGGTGGCAGGATCGATACGGATGTCCCAATAGTGACAAGGCAGCAATAATGATAAATGATGGTGGGATGGTCCAATGGCCACGAAGGCGGTCTAGCATTAACTGCGATGAGAGAGGAGAAAATGGTGGCAATGATCCGACAATGGTAGTGATAGTGTCATAAAAGGTGGTCTGATGGTAGCTGTTACGCCTATTTGGCCGAAGCCTGAAAGACACAAGCCCGGAAACCCAACTACCGATCAGAAGCCCATCTGCACTATCCGGCCCGCCCGACAAGGCCCTATAGGGGACCCCCAAGTATCGATCCGACCCGGCCCTGACAGCGCGCTGGTCACTCGCCCACTCCTGCGATAACCGCTCCCCCAGACCCGTGATCATTTAAGGGCCGTTATGGGGAGGAGCCAGGGGGCATAGGAAGCGGTGAAGGGGCGGGTTGAGGGGGCACGATTGAGGGCGGACGTGAGACGTGAGTCGTGGGCAGACTCGGTGGGAGGTCAATAAGAGGGCTAGGAGGACGACAGAACAGAGGCCCGCATCTCAGGTATCTAAAACCTAAGGTACTCCATCAACGACCTTGTTCCCCCATTTCATCTCCTTCCTCCCCCGCTCGCGCCGTGAGACGCCGTTCCGATCTCCTCTCGAGTCGAACCGTCTCCGCCGGGCCTCCTCTTTCAGATCACTGTCTGACTTAGGCATCGGAGGGGATTTGGCCGGAACCAAGGTCCGGCCCCCTGACGAGCGTTCTCGTCTACGCAGGAGGACATCAGATCCACGGGCCGAGGCTTCTCCTCCGCCCCTCGCCGATCACGCAACCAGCTGGACGATCGAGGCTACCCCTCGTCGTCCGACCGTCGAGGCCGAGCACATCCGACCGAGGCCGAGCGTCTCAACCCGGGCCGAGGCTTCCCCTCGCCCTACCGACGACCGAGGACCCCGATTCGTCCCAGCCGACGCGCTCCACGCCGTCTACGACTTCGACTCGTGCCTCGTCAGCACCGACTCGACACACCCGAGGGACCCAGGCGGGCCCCTTGACCACGTTGACCGGGTTGTCCACGGTCAACGCTTTTGTAGTGAGAAAACACTCTGAAACATCTGGCGCCGTCTGTGGGAAACGAACTGTCCCACGAAGAAACAAACCACACCTGCAATGACGCGTCTTCACCCGTCTCGACGAAAGGAGAGCAAGGCTTTGACGCGAAGCGACCGGGCCCGCCATCGTTGGCGAGAGTGGGCCCGGGCCCGACGCGAGGAGGATCACGAGGAGAGGACCGGGAGACCCTCGCCATCCCCACCGGTCGGGAGACTGAGCACGACTGTAACGGCGCGCAGCTCGGACGCAGCTTTGGTGGTGTCGGTGATCATAGACACAACCATGGTACGGCGACTGCTCGTCGACACCGGCAGCTCCTGTGATGTCCTCTTCATGTCAACCCTGGAAAAGATGGGGCATCGGAAGGAAGACTTACGACCTCGCTCGGGTCCCGTGGTGGGATTCACGGGTCATTCCACCCCCATCATCGGCACGATCCACCTCCCGGTAACACTCGGAGGCCCACCAGACTCGGTGACCTTGGCGGTGGATTTCATCGTGTTGGGGATCGGGTCGGAATATAATGGGATCATCGGCCGACCCCTACTCAACGCCATCGGTGCGGTGGTCTCGACCCTCCATCAGACTATCAAGTTCCGAATGCCCGGGGGGATGGGGCAAGTCGAAGGCGACGCGGGGAGACCAAGCACCTGCTATCAACTGGCGGAGGAAGGTCCCGAAGATCGTCTAGCCGACCGGATGGCCACGCTCGACTTAAGGGGCGGGCCGAGGCCCACCCCTGCGGAGGAGCAAGAGCAGATCCCGGTCACGGACGTCGAGGGCCGGTTCGTCTCAATCGGGAGAGGGCTAAGCCCCGACCTAAGGGACCAACTGGTCGAGTGCCTGGAGGCGAACCTAGACATCTTTGCTTGGTCACCGGAGGACATGCCTGGCGTAGATCCCCAGGTGATCGTCCACCAGATCAACGCCGACCCCAACTTCAGGCCAGTCAGGCAGAAGAAGCGAAACCTGGGCGGCGAGAAGATGAAGGCGGCCTCCGAGGAAGTGGAGCGTCTCCTCGACGCCGGCTTCATACGGGAGGTCTGGTACCCGGAGTGGCTGTCGAACGTGGTGATGGTCAAGAAACCCAACGGGAAGTGGCGAATGTGCGTGGACTTCAGTGACCTCAACAAGGCCTGTCCCAAGGACAGCTACCCCCTGCCGCGCATTGACCACCTGGTGGACAACGCCTCGGGGTACGAGATGCTCAGCTTCATGGACGCCTACTCAGGGTACAATCAAGTCCAGACGGATCCCCGGGACGAAGAGATGACAGCCTTCACGACGGACCGGGGAACATACTGCTACAAGAAGATGCCCTTTGGCCTGAAGAAAGCAGGGGCCACCTACCAGAGAATGGTCAACAAGGTTTTTAGCTCCCAGATCGGGAGGAACCTGGAAGTCTACGTCGACGACATGCTTGTCAAGTCAAGACGACCGGAGGACCACATCGCTGACCTTCGGGAGACCTTCGAGCGGTTGCGGCGACACCACATTCGACTCAACCCCGCGAAGTGCACGTTCGGGGTAAGATCTGGCAAATTCTTGGGGTTTATGATAACTAACCGTGGCATTGAAGCTAATCCTGACAAGATCGAGGCACTGATCAACATGCGTGAGCCGACGACGATCAAAGAACTGCAGAGGCTAAATGGGCGCATCGCAGCCCTGGGGCGATTCCTTTCCAAATCGGCAGAAAGATCGCTCCCCTTCTTCAAGGTCCTGAGGAAAGCGATCGCGGAACCTTCAGACAATAGGAAGGCGATACTATGGGACGAAGACTGCTCCAGGGCGTTCGCGGATCTCAAAGAATATCTCCGCAGCCCGCCTCTCCTGTCCAAGCCACGAGAAGGGGAGTCGCTGAGCCTTTACCTGGCGTGCGCAGAGGAAGCTGTAAGTGGTTGACTCGGAAAACGCGCAAGTGAGCACGCCTTCCGCTCCCAAGCGTAGGAGCGTCAATGCAATATAAAAATAACCGGTGAGTACCGGGTCGGATCACAGGGACAAGTCGTTCTACGTTCACAAAATTTTGATCGATAAAGAAAATAATAGCGTGCTACAATAATCTCAATTACGATGGGTGGAAGTGTGAAAAACGTGTAAAGAAACTAAAAATTCCTATCTAAATGGGTAGGGTTAGAGAACCAAGGTAGGAGTTAGGATGACTAGGAGAAGAGCATGGGTTGCGGGTTCACTAATGATGGAGTTAATCGAGCCCAAATCATCCACATATAACTCAAATGATTTACCGGCTAAGGAAACTCAATCGGAATATTTAGCATTTAAGAACACATCAATTTGCAATAAGCATGGATGTATTATCATGACACTAATCAAATTAAGAACATGGATTTTCTCAAATTGCCCTCTCGGGACTTAGCCAATAAAATTGTGCCCTAAATAACCATCCAAGATTAACACTCAAAATGAGCAATAGGCAATTAGGACTAAGATTAACAACCCACATTAAGAATCACAACCCACACCAAATCAACACTACACAATCATATCAAACAATAGGAAAATTTCATTCAAAATTAACCCAAGTTCAATACAAAGTGAGATGTCAAAATACAAAGAGAAAGAGGAAAAAATTCACCCAAGCCTTCACCCAAATGAGCCCTAGCCTCTTCCAAATTGCCTTCTCCAAGCTTCTCCAAGCTCCACCAAGCTTCCTCAAGCTTCCATGGCCTCCTCCCCCTTCAAAGAACCCTAAAAACCCAAGAACAAGCCCCAAAAACCGAGCAGCTGAAAAAAATCCAAAATCCCCTCAAATTTTCGCAGCTCGGGGCATTTAAACCGCATTGCGGGTCGGGGAATCACGCCCGACCCGCGAGCGCGCGCCTGCGCTCGGAAGCGGGCGAAGCCCGCTTCAGAAATTCGCGGGCCGCTCCCGCTTCGAAATTTCGAAGCGGGCTGCTCCCGCTTCGAAATTACGAAGCGGGCCGGCCCGTGTTTTTAAAAAAAAATTATTTTTTTTTATTTTTTTTTACTATAAAACGACGGCCCAAGCGGGCCGGCCAGCGGGCCGGCCCGCAATAAAAAAAATCTTTTTTTTTATTTAATGCAAACGACGGGCGGCCCAGCTGATCAAACTGCGGTCGGATCGGCGCCACGTGGCGCTGCAGGATCGCGCCACGTGGCGCCCCAATAAATTCTTTTTTAGGCCTTTTCTCCCCTATTTCTCCTCCAATAAATCCACGAAAAATACCTAGAAGCCCCAGAAAAATCCCAAAAAATTCTGGAAAATCCCCAAGACTCCCAAAAGTACCTGAAAAATAGGAGAAGGAGAAATAAGTCCATTTGATGAGAAAATTAATTTAATGACTATTAAAAATCACTATTGACCTCCAAATAAGCTATATATGATATTCCAATGCTCAAATAATTCTCAAAAAATGGAGATATGATCAAAATAATGGCAGGAGCATAGGAAAAATAATAGGAAGCCAATAACGACGATAAGAACCGTATTTTGTACCAAGAATGAGAATAAGCCCTAAAATTGATATGAAATGAAAATATACCCAAAAAGAGCACAATTAAGCCTAATCTTTGGCACAAAATGGGGGTAGTTAGGGGGGAAAATATGCAATTTATATCCCGAATCAGTAAGTTCGGTGCTGATCCGGGAAGACGGCGGGGTGCAGTGGCCGGTGTACTACACGAGCCGGATCTTAAAGGGGGCGGAGGTGCGGTACTCGCCCATGGAGAAACTGGCGTACGCCCTCGTCCTCTCAGCACGAAGGCTCCGACCCTATTTCCAAGCCCACACCATACTCATCCTGACCGACTCACAACTAGAGCAGAACCTCAAGAGATTCGATCGAATGGGGAGGATGCTGAACTGGGGGGTGGAATTGAGCGAGTTCGACCTCCGATTCAAACCGCGCACGGCCATCAAAGGGCAGGCTCTGGCCGACTTCATCACTGAGTGCACGACAGAAGGAAATGGCCCCCCGGTAGAAGAAGGCCCAGCAACGGTAATTGCCCAACCCTTGTCCTTTCTTTCGGCTGACCACCTCCAGCCAGGAATTCCAGGAGCGTGGATAGTCCATGTGGACGGATCGGCCACACAGTCAGGAGGCGGGGCGGGGATTGCAATCCGATCTCCGGAAGGGAACGTCGTGGAGTACGCGTTGCGGTTCGAGTTCCCGGCCACCAACAACGTGGCAGAATACGAAGCGGTGATCAACGGCCTGAAACTAGCCCGGGAGCTTGGGGCCGAATTTGTGCACCTCCTCAGTGACTCGAAGCTCATTGTCAACCAACTTCTGGGAAGTTACGAGGCGCGGGAGGAGACAATGCAGAGGTATCACGCCGTCGTCAAAGCTGCGCTCTCCAGGTTCAAAAACACGGAAGTCTTGCATCTTCCGCGGTCGGAGAACGCACGAGCGGACGCGTTGTCGAAGCTAGCCTCGTCCTCGCCTAAAGAGCTGGGCCGCACCATCTACGTGGAGAACCTGTAGTCCCCCAGCACGGAGGAGTGTGAGGTGATGGCGATCGACCAAAATCCCACCTGGATGGATCCGATCATTCGGTACCTCACTCATGGGGAAGTGCCGACGGATTGGGACAAGCGTCGGACCCTGGAGAGGAAGGCACTCCGATACATGATCCATGAGGGGACGCTCTACCGGAGGCGCTGGACGAAGGCTGATGTCCTCCCGTACCTGAAATGCATCGGACCACAGGAAGCCGACTACGTCCTGCAGGAGGTTCATGAAGGGATCTGCGGAAATCACCACGGGGGCAAGATGGTTGCACAGAAAATCTTGAGGGCGGGATACTACTGGCCGACCCTGGTACAAGACGCAACAAGCTACATCCAAAAGTGCCAGGAGTGTCAGAGGTACGCCCACCACTCCTCAATTCCCCCATCGGAGCTCATCCCCATCATGAGCCCCGTTCCCTTCGCGAAATGGGGGCTCGACATCCTCGGACCGTTTAAACCGGGCCTGGGGCAGCGGAAGTATCTGATAGTGGCGGTGGACTACTTCACCAAATGGATCGAGGCAGAACCGTTGGCCACCATCACATGGAAGAAAGCGAAAAGCTTCATGTGGACTTCCATCATCTCAAGATGCGGAGTCCCCCGGTCCATCGTCACAGACAACGGGAAACAGTTCGACTCCGCGGGGTTCAAAGACTTCTGCGCGGAATGGGGAATCAAGCTTCTCTTCGCCTCTGTAGCACACCCCCAGACCAACGGAATGGCGGAAGCGGCCAACAAGTGTATCATAGAGCCCCTCCGGAAGAAGGTGAAGGACGCCGAAGGAAGCTGGCCGGAAGAACTCCCCGGAATACTCTGGTCATACCGGACGACCCACATGGAGGCCACCGGCGAGACCCCGTTCATGCTTGCCTACGGGGCCAAAGCAGTGGTACCGGTCGAGTTGGGCGAGGAATCTCTCCGCCTCAAATACTTTGACGAAGACAGGAACTCGCAGGGTCTGGAGCTCAGCCTGGAGCTCCTCGGCGAACGACGGGAACAAGCCCTGGCCACCATCATCCGCCAGAAGCAGAAGGTGGCCCGATACTACAATGCTCGGGTCAGGGGTCGAAGCTACCACCTGGGAGACCTGGTCCTCCGGAAAGCCGGCTTCAACCCGGATACCGCTCGCAAGGGGAAGCTCGCGGCTAAATGGGAGAGGCCCTACAAAGTCATCGAGGTCCTCGGACCTGCGACCTACCGTCTAGCCAATATGGAGGGGATGATTCTCACTCACGCTTGGAATGCGGAACATTTACGCAAATACTTTCAATAAATGTATCGTTTCTTGTGAAATAAATTTATTTGAATTCGTTCCTTTCTAGATAAACAAAAAATATGTACAGAGGGACGCACGAAGAGGCCGAGGGGCATTCCCCTCCCTCATTCATCTCCAGGGGCACCTGTGGGGCCACCGGCTGGCAGCCCACTTGGGTCATCCCCCACATTCCGTTTGGCGTCGGGGTGCACCCAGAGATCCTCGAAGTTGACCCCCGAGAGTGGGAACTTCTTTTGGATCTCGGACTGACACCGGGCGAAACCCTTCTCGAACGCCTCCGTCAAGGCGGTCTCAACGAAGGAGGTGGCATACTCGGCCACGGCATCTTGAGCGATCCGGGCCGGATCCACCTCCTCAAGCCCGCGCACCCGGGCCTCTAAGGTCTTGATCTGGCGTCGGTGCTCCGCCCTCTCCTTCTCGATCTCCCGGGATCTCTCGCCGAGTTGAGCAAGGAGAACCCTCACCTGCTCCTCCGCCGCCTCCAGACGATCGGAGAGCTCCAGGGCCTCGGGGGCAGCAACGGAGACGGGGATCCTTTCGGCTTCCCCAGACGTGTCGGCATCTCTCAAAATCTCAGCGACCCGCGCCTCGGCCTCTGACTTTGCAGTCAGGGCCAAGGCCCGTTCCCGGTCCGCCTCCTCCAAGGCAGAGGACAGCTCAGCTACGCGGGTCTCCCAAGACCTGACCCGCACCTCCTCTAGCTGACCTGCCTCTCCTTCCTCGCCATGGGCCTCAAGATCACGCCCGACATCGGACTTGGCTTTGGGAAGCGCCGCAAACTGACGCCTCATCGAGAGACCCACCGAGGACAACTGCACCAAGGCAACAAAAGTAAGACGGCAAGAGCAGTTGGAGGAAGGATGAGCAGAGGCACTCTACCTGTTGGCCGGCCTGAATCACGAAGGTGGCCAGACAATCACCTCTAACTCCATCCAACGCAGCCTGATCGGGAGGGAGTCAACTATTCTCGGCCACTCGCGCGGCGGCTCCGCGGCTCGAAAACACCGATTCCTTCTCCCCTACCGGGAAGCGTGGACGAAGAAGACCCTCCCCCGACGAAGGAAACTCCCCCGGGCTGGAGCGGAACGCGCCCAGATATCGATCGTAGGCATCAGGGAGAGAACCGTCCGGGAGAGGCGACGGGCCGACCCACGGCCAGGCAACCTCGACAGGGACGGGTTGGAGCTGATCCGCAGGCAGCGGGGCATCAACTTCCTCGACCCCCTCACGGACCCTCTTGGAAGACACCAACAGGGGGACGGAGGGGGATGGCCCCTTCTTCCTTTTGGAGCCCCCAGTCGAGGTCACGGCCCGCTGCTTCTTCCGGACCTCCAGCACATGATCCCTCCTACGCGGATCTGGATCTGAGGCCTGCACATGAGCGCCGGCGGGGGAAAGACCGGGAGGGAATCCACCTGCACTCAAGGGAGAAATGAGAGACCAGGCAGAGCCCAGGCAACCTCGAATGGCGAATACTCGGAGAGCTTACCCAAGGGCCACACCGTCTTACGCAAGTTATGGTCACTAAAGAGGACGTCGACCGACCGCTCCCTCGCAGGAATCGCCAGCATGTCCTTCGCCATCTGCTGCTCGGTGACAGTCGGCTCACCCAGATCGAGGATGACGGCGCCGGCCGACTCCCACCGAACCGGGAAAGGTACACTCGACGGGAACGTGACAAACACGTATTCCCCCTTCCAGCATTTCAGGGAGCTCGGCAACCCCAACACCAGGGTCATCTTCGGGCGGGCGCTGATGTAAATCCACGCCCCCGATTGGTGGTGACTCAGGCGGTAGAACTGGGCGAAGAGACGAAGAGAGGGCGCCACTCCCCTCAGCATGCAGACGACGACGAACCCGACGAGGAGCCCGATGGCATTGGGGCAGAATTGACACAGGCACACGTTGTGGGCCTGGAGGAACTCAACGATGAAAGGGTGGAGCGGGAAACGAAGCCCAAAGCGGAAGCACTTCTCGTATATTCCAACCTCGTTGGGACCGGGAAGGCAGATCCGCTCGTCGGACCCAGGGGCACGAGCCGAGTAAGGCGGAAGCAGATAGGCGGAGCGCATGCTCCCGATGGCGGTGGCGCAGATCGACGAAGGCCACGACAAGACCTCTGGGGGCACCCCTGAAAGTTCACCCCCGTGCCGACGAATCGCTGAAGGTGGGCTACCCGCCAGGCCAGGAGCATCGTCACGCTCCGGACGACCCGAACCCGTGGCAGAGGAAGACGACATAAGGTAGAGCTTAGGCAGAATCGGGATCAGTGATCGCTCCGGGACGTACACCCAAAGAACGGTTGTAGTTTTACCGCAAGCGCACGGTATAGCGGCGAGCGGGTATCGAACACAGGGAGGACGAATGACCGTGCTTGCTCCTAATCAACCTGGCTATTCAAGAATAGAAAGAGTTGCCTTGGGCGATCCTGTCACAATCGTCAGACAAATGTGCGAAATATCAAATCAAATAAAGAATGTCTAGGGAATGGGGAATCCCCGCTACTCACCGTATTTCATAGATGTGGTTCGTCGATATCAAAATTGCTAGAATGAGAATTTGGATGAACTAGTTGCAACTAAATGTGGAACCAAGCTCACGCTCTCGCGCTGTTGCCGGTCTATAGCTATCCTAGGGTCGGGTCCAATCTCTTGCAAACCCTAGCCTAGGAAAGCTAGCATTAGGATCAACATCATCGTCCAATTGCGCACCGAGCCCAATCTCTTGCAAACTCGGTCCACAATCTAAATTAGCATAGTTCCTACCCGTCCAATCTCTTGCAAACGGGTATCGGCACGGAATTGCAACCGGAGATCCTGGTATCGGTCCAATCTCTTGCAAACCGATACTTCGAAAATCCGACTCCAACCCAATTCGGATTTCTAGGGCTTCCTATCAAATTGGGATCCAATCTCTTGCAAATCCCAATTGATATGAATACCTAGCTATCCGTAGTAATTCGATCCCAATCTAATCTCTAATTATTGATTCTAGCACAATTTCTACCAATTTATCACAAATACGAAATTGGGCTTGTAGGGTTCATCCCCACGCCCCAAGACGTGGAGACTACTCACAAATCATAGCAATAGCACAAAAATAATCAATGAAATAGACAATGGAATTCATCACAACAATGATATAAACAATAAAAATAGAGTTTTTGGGGAAGAGAGATGCAAACCAAGGTAGTTCTTCAATCAATCCAACAAAAATCCAAGTTTTTCTCTTCTCCAATCACAAAATAATAAAGCTAAAAAGTAATCTCAAAAAGCTGCAAAAAATCTAAGAGATGGCTCTTAAAACTAGGGTAAAAACAGGGCTTAAATAGCCCCAAAAATCGTCCAAAAATCCTGACCAAAACGCCCCTGCACAGCCTGTTTTCCGCAAATTTCGCTACAGGCAGCGCATCGCACTCGGCCGAGTGACAAAAGTCGCTCGGCCGAGTGAAAACCCTGTCATTTTCCAGTAAGTCGGGGGCTTCAAGGGCCTTCAGTTCGGAGGCGGCTCGGCCGAGTGAGATGTAGTCACTCGGCCGATGGCTTCACTGCACTCGGGCGGACGTGGTTTACCACTCGGCCGAGTGGGTCTTCTGAAGCTCAGGTGGCCGAAAAACAGTAACTTCGATCTTTTTAAGGGCCTTCGTCTGGGCGCCACTCGGGCGGACGTGGTATCGTCACTCGGCCGATGTGGTCTCCGTCGCTCGGCCGAGTACACATGGAAAACGTGTCTGAACGGGTCGGCCGAGCAGTGTCTCGCTGGTCGGCCGAGTGGCTCCTCCACTCGGCCGAGTGGGACACAAAAAATGCCCAATCTGATTGTTTTGGCCTCCTCGTCGCTCCTGCGACGTCCATTCTTCTTCCGCTCCTCTCCAACAGCAAAATATCCCTCGGGGAGGTCGTCGGTGGCCGTGTAGAGTAAGCGCGTCTCGAGATCACTCCAAATCGCGCCAAATCACCTGAAATGCGACAAAAACAACAAATCGTGAAAAGCATCGCAATATCGTCGATATATCGTGAAAAACATGATTTGGGCGATCTAAATGGCATGCAAATCCACGGGAAAAAGGTGTAAAATATGGAGTGATCAAAATCCCCCAAGCTTGCCTCTTACTCGTCCTCGAGGAAGATAAGTAAAAGGCGAACCCGGTGGATTCGGAAAACGAAAACGGCGAAAAACGAAAAAAAAATGAAAAACGAAGAAGAATGAAAACCAAATGAAAATAAAGACGAAAGAAAGAAGCGAAGAGGTAGGGTGCTAGATCATTTTCTCAGGACGTGGGTTTCACTTACTCTTATAGCATGCACCGAATGAGAAATACATGTCAAAGAATCTTATTTTGATATCATAGTATAATAGTGCAAATAGAAATAGAAAACCCACGAAGATTGATATAATCATGAAGAACGGAATGATCTTAAAATTAACATTGCCTGAATCATTTAAAGCGGTATACAGATCACAGATCACACACTTTTCAATTGAACGCTTTCTATCTGGAGTATAAGAGTATCACACTATAGAATAGAGAGAATGGAAAAGTTTGGATTTCATGAAATGAACGCTAGGCTTAGATTTCTGGATTTCGTGAAGCTAGAAACAATCTCACCGAGTATAGAATATTACTTAGCCTAGGTTGTCGTGCGATGTCAAGTAGTCACTCTCTCACACATCAATGGATCCCCTCCCCCAAGCTTATCTATAAGCGTGGTGGCACAAAAATATTTACATCCCCATTTTTATATAGCTCCAAAAGCAAAGAAGAGAAAGAAGAAAGAAAGAAAGTGAGATGGGATCTTTTATTGAGGATTTTTCCTCTTTTCTCTTTTTTTTTTCTTTTTTTTTTCAATAAGCAATATATACACAATGATCCCAACTCAAAGAGAGATAATGATATACAAGTATGTTTTTCTCTCTTTATATATATATTTTTTTTAGAAGAAGGGATTTGGAGCTAGGAATAAATAGCGGGGGAAATGCCATAAAATAGAATCACTAAGGGGAGATTCACCAATGATTTTTTAAAAGTAGAGAATGATGCTCAAGATTTGTGGAGAAAGAAATATATATAACTCTCGGTTCACTCTATAAGACATGCACGACAACTTCAGCAGGGTAATCTAATCTACTCAGTTTCGATCACAAAAAAGCTAACTAATCCAGATATATCATAGCTAACATCATTCAATCATCCCGAAGTGAAGTGTACAATTCATGCATATAGAAGTGATATAGGAAAAGAAATCGGTACTCCAGATATAGGCATTCAATGCGTGAATCTTGGTGTGTTTTCTGTGATAGCATACATATGAATATTCAGGCTCAGTTAATAATAAAACTTCATCCATTTTCATGCGGAGAAAGTGTGGGTTACTATTCTAGATGCAAAGCAAGTCATAGCATATGATATCAGGAATAAAATCTAAGACATGACGAATATAGCATGCATATAGAATAAGCTAACTCCACGTAGACATCATCACAGAAAATTCATCTCTAGCATGAGATGAAAAAGGAAAGAAATAAAGATAAGAAAAATAAAACTATGCAATGCGGCACACAGAGAAATAAGAAAAACGTGATGCATGGCAAAATGAAAGAAAATAAAGAAAAATGAGTGCAAAAGTGAAAAGAAACGGTGTGAAAAACTAAAAATAAAGGTGGCAAATCGAAAAAGAACGTGAGAACTCACTCCCCCAAGCTAAAGTGCACAGTGTCCTCAATGTGCAAAGTGTGGCACACAGAGAGACAAGTAAGGAGAGGGGCAAGTGAGGATGCATGCATGATGGAAAGAGAAAAAAAAATAATAAATCGAAAAATAAAGAAACGAAAATATGATGCGGATATGATGCATGCACAGATATGAGTGATACGAGTATAAATGGGTCACCAAAAACTCTCCCTCTCTCCCAAAAAAAGATATATAAAGATACGGCAAATGAGAATCACAAAAAAGTGAGGGGAGGGGGTGGTCAAAAAGGCATCAGGACCCAGCAGAAACGGGCAGCACAACGGCAAAAGGAATCGATGGCATCAAGGGTGCCTAGGAAGGTGGTGCTGCGCCGTCTCCGTCCTGAGGCGGAGGTGGTGGTGGTGGTGGTGTAGGCTGCTGAGCTGGGGTGGGCGTGGAAGTGGAAGCAGGTCTAGTGTGTGTGGCAGTGTGAGTGGGAACCTGCTGGGTGGGTGGGGGTACGCGCGGAAGACGCTCTAAGATCTGTGTCAGGCAGTAGTGGATCTGAGGGATCAGGGCAGAGCGTCCAGCCATCGTAGAGACGGTGGAGGACAGGGTCCTAAGGTCAGCTCTAATACCACTCACCGCCAACTCAAGAGCACGTATGCTCTGCAGTACAGTGTCGGGCGGGGGTGGTGCAGAGGGACGCACCGGTCTAG
Source organism: Scilla litardierei (assembly GCA_030789695.1). NCBI lineage: Eukaryota > Viridiplantae > Streptophyta > Magnoliopsida > Asparagales > Asparagaceae > Scilla > Scilla litardierei. Next base: position 117,241,151 of record CM061130.1, read on the forward strand.
GCTGCGCGGGGCGGGGCTGGCGTACGCGAGTGGAGTATGTAACGGGCTCAGCAGGGAAGGGGACAAAAGGTGCCGCGCCAGCAAATGTGGGCCTGGCCTCAGTGTGAGGCCGGGGCACCGGCTGGTGAGAAGTAGAGGCAGCGGCAGCAAAGGAAGCGTGCAAAAGAGGCAACGAGGTGGCAAGAGAGGTCAGTGGCCCAGAAGTGTGGACAGACGCCACGACGCTCTCGGAGAATACGGCGGCTGTGGAGACAGAGGACTCTACCGCTGGGGCGGAACTGTGTGGACCAAAAGGCGCAATCCCAGCGGAGATCATGCTAGCCATGGTCTCCACGACCGCGGCAAACGAGGGCGCTCCACTCTCGACAAAGGTCGGCGGGCGCTCGGGGAGTGCGGAGCAAAGAGGCTCCACGGACAGAGGGCCAGAGGTGGCAGCGGGAGTGGTGGGGACAGCCTCGGAAGTGGTGACAGTGGTGGAAGTGGGCTCAGCAAAAGTACTCTCGACACTGACAGAGGTGGGGACAGAAGTGTCAGGAGCAGTGGAAACGTCAGGAACAGGCTGAGGGGCCACAGGGTCGACGGGGTCGGCAGCAGGCTCGGCAGGGTGTGCAGCAGGGTCTGCGGGAGCAGCCTGGGCAGCGTGGGCAGCGTGGGCCTGCTCGGCCTCCTCGGCCTCGAGCACGCACGCAGCGGGGATGATGACATCCATCGCTGGGAGCCAGTCAACGTGGGCCGGTGCAATCTGGGTCCGAGCTGGGCTCGGGAGAATCATGTAGTCGGCACCGAAAGGGCCGTGCAACCAGACCCAATGACGCTCACCATGCGGACGCAGCATCTTCATCCGGGCCATAACATCTATTGACAAGGAAGTGGGGCCCGGAACGCGTCGCAGGTTGTCAGGTAAGTCCTCGCCGGTCATCATGGTAAGCAGGGTGATCAGACCGCCGCAGCATATCGGTGAGCGAGCGCCCACCGACACAATGATACGATCTAAAAACCAAGCCGCAATGTCGATCACGACGGCGGGGACAAGCTCATCTCCATCCCTAGATAGAGCTCTGGGACGTGTCATCGCGTAGAGCATGTAAAGCTCTGGCGTAGACATCGTGCCCGGCTCATATCTGGCCAAAAAGGTGGTCGCCATAAGGCGCTGGGCAATACGTAGGCAGGGGTGGACAATGGCCGAGGCCTTGGCCCTACTAGGGTCAAAGGCGGCGTGGTGGCCTGTGATCCTGGCCCAGAAGGCACCGGCGTCGAAAGAAGGTGGGGGGATGTGGGTAGGGCCGTAACCGCGATCGGCTCCGGGGACTGCGGGCCATGAGAAGAACGCTCTCATCATATCGAGAGTGACCTGGCACTCTCGATCCATGAACCTAAATGAGCATCCCTCATCGGTCCGGGCGATCGAACTCAAAACCTCAAGTGTCGGGCGGGTAAAAGTATCCGCCGACACCTGGAAAAAATCTCGCCAGCCCACGTTGTCGTACAACGTGAGCATCCCCTCAAGTACCCCCAGGCGTCCTAGGTCAGCGAGGTGTGCAAACCTGGAGGGTACGATCGAGCGCTGGGAGATACACTCGAAGACGGCGCGGTGTGCGTCGTCTCGGAACGTAATCCCGAGCGGCCCGACCAGTGGAGCCGGTGGTGGTGGCTGTGGATCGGCAGGGAGAGGCTGTGCGGGCTGTGGGTGCACTGCAGGCTGTGCGGGGTGTGCGGGGCCTGCAGGCTGTGCTGGGTGTGCGGGGTGTGTGGGGGACGGTGGAGGAGAGTCCTCCAACTCGTGGGAGGGGCCGGCATCATCCGACTGCTTCCGCTTGGCGGAAGCTCTCTTCGACCGCGGCCGTGTCCGGGGCGGCATATCGGCCCCGAGCGCGCGCCGAAAAGTGAAAAGTGCGGCGTGTGCACAAAGAGTGGAAAGAGTTTACCCAAACACGCCGCGAGTGCTAAGCAGTGGAAGCGTGCGAAGTCCGCGCCTCCACGAAGTCCTGAGCAGCCCGTAGAAGCTCCCCTGAGCTCCCCCTAACCTCCAAAAAGCAACCTGCGCATGGAAAAGCGATATCAGCGAGTAATAATCAAAATGTATGGAGCAATAGGGGTATAACAGATAGATATGGGAATTGATTCGGGTTAGGGGTTCGATTAATACACGGATCCTCAAAAACTACGCAAAAAGAGAAGAAAATGGTGAAAACGAGCGAACCGGAGGTGATCGGAGACAAGGCCGCCGGCGGCGACTCGGGCGAGGCGTCGGCGGGCTCGGCCGGCGGTGGCGGGCCGAGCGGCGGCGGGGCAGCGGCGGTCGGGCGAGTGAGGGTCGAGCGAGGGGGAATCGGGCGTGGGAGCTGAAGGGGCGCGGGCGAGAATTGGGGATTTTCGTTTTCGAATTCCGCGACCCCCTTCAGCTTATATATAGAAAAGTTACGACTCGGCCGAGTGACGTGATCACTCGGCCGAGCGAGGCAAATAAAAATTTCTCCCCGATATCGCTTCGGCCGAGTGGCTTTGCCAGACTCGGCCGAGTGGCTTTGCCAGACTCGGCCGAGTGGAGTAAGTCCATTCGGCCGAGTGACTCAAGCTACTCGGCATGACTCGCCCTAGGAGGGTATCCGTTTTACTCGGCCGAGTGAAAATATAGACTCGGCCGAGTAGCAGTTCTAATGAAATGAGGAAAATAGACAGAGAGTTGGGTACAGCAGACTTCCCTCGTTCGTGAGCGGCTCGGCCGGACGAACTTCTGGACTCGGCCGAGTGACTAGTATACTCGGCCGAGTGAGCCTTGTATTCTGCTGTTTGTCTTCGTTTAGGCTCTAAACTCTGTCTTTCTTCCTCCAGTCGATTTCATGCTCCTCCTAAGCGTCGAACGCCTTCTTGGGGTGCTCCTCATCGTCTCGTTCATCCTCCTCATGATGGATCTACCTATCTCCTCTCCTGTCAAGAAAAATAGGACCCGTTATCACAAAATTTTTGGTCGGATGACTCAAAACACTAAAAATCTCTAAAACGAAAATAAAGAAAAATTAAAAATAAAGCAAAAACCGTCGGGTTGCCTCCCGACAAGCGCTCGTTTTAGGTCGTGAGCTCGACCCCCTATAATTTTCAATCAATGCGGGATGTTTGGTGCATATGAGATGCACCCGTCAAACTTACCGGGGAGCGCGCTTGGATTTGGACGTGGCGGCGTAGCGTGCTCCCTCGGAGGTCTCTTATCTCGAATAGTGTTGGGGGGAGGATCCTCCAAGCTAGCATTTGCCCCGGTCAACGGCTTAACCGGCGATGCCGATTTCCGTACCGGCGGAGCTTTCTTTGGAGACTTTGATTTCGAGAGCTTGCAGAGCTCTCGAATCCTTACGACATCAGCGTCGCCTTCATCTTCATCAGCGGAGAAGTCGGGGGAATCATCATTATTGTCTTCATGGCCTAAATCCGGGCCTTCTTCAAATTCTTCATCAAAAAGGGCGCCAATTGAGTGAGGAATCGTCTCCTCTATCACCTCATCGAGGAGGTCCATATAATCGAGCTCCTCATGGTAAGGCATGTGCTTCATTGCCTTGGGAATGTGGAGCTCCACCTCGATGTTTCCGACGTTTAAGGTTAAGGTACCTTCGCGCACGTCGACGATAACTCCGGCGGTGGCGAGGAATGGGCGTCCAAGTATCAATGAGGTGTCTCCCTCTTCCTTAACGTCCATGATGACGAAGTCACATGGCAAGCATATTCCACCCGGGACTTGAAGTGGGATGTCTTCGGCAATCCCCACCGGCCTTGTTATCCGGCCATCGGCTAATTGAATGCGCATGTCGGTGGGTTTCAACTTTGTCCCGGTGTTAAGCTTTAAGAACATGGAGAGGGGCATGAGACTCACACTAGCCCCAAGATCGACCAATGCCTTTTGAAGAGGCACGTCGCCCAAAGTGCAAGGAATCCGAAAACTCCCCGGATCTTTAAATTTTGCCGGCTCCTTTTCTCTCTTGGTGAACCAAGAGCCCTCCTCGGCTAGCATGATCTTCTCCTTCCTCTTTCTCCCCGAAATCAAGTCCTTCAAGAATTTAGCATACGTGGGGATCTCCGCGATGGCGTCGAGGAAGGGGATATTGAGGCTAACTCCTCTTAGATACTCGAGGAATTTCGCTAGCCTTTTCTCCATTTTCGCTTTCGCTAGTCTTTGGGGGAACGGGACCGGTGGCATGAAGCGCCTCTCCTCAATTAATAGCTCCGCCCTAGATTTCTCCTTGTCTCGTGGCTCCTTCTCCTTTTCAATCTCAACTACCGGCTCAACCGGCTCCAAGCTTTCCTCCACGGCCTCCTCGGTAGGAATCATAGCGGGGGTGGTGTCCTTCCCGCCTCTAGTAGTAACGGCAACTACGGCATTGATGTGGCCCGTGTTGCCCCGTCGGTTTTGCTCCGGTTGCGCCGGTAATCTTTGAGTGTTCCGATTGAGCAACGCCAATTGCTCCGATATTTGAGCCACTACGGTATTAAGAGACTCTTGCCCCGCCTTCAAAGTAGCATTCACCTTGTTTTGCTCGACCATGAACGCCTCCACTCTAGTTTCGAAATCGGATCGTTGTGGAGTTTGCAGAGGGTTTTGGTTTTGATTCCTCCACCCTTGGTTGAATCCGGGAGGCCTATAAGGTGGAACTTGTTGCTTTGGTTGGAAGTTTTGTTGTGGAGGCCCCCTCGGCGGATAGTATTGTTGTTGGGGTGGTGGTGGTCGAGCTTGATTAGGCGGTTGTTGTGGCGGGTTCAAAGCTCCTTCATTGTTGGCGTAGGAGAATCCCGGATGATTTCTTGCGGCCGGATTGGACCAATACCCTTGGTTCCCCGCAACATATTGTACTTGCTCCAAGGATCCTTCTCCTTGCTCTCCTCCCGAGTACATGACTTGAGATTGGTCTTGCCAATCACACATTTGGTTGGTCGGTGCGGAGGTGGTGGGCTTCCTTGGGGCTCCGTGATAAATTTCTCCAATCTCTCCACCACCTTGTGGAGAGAATCGAATTTGCTCGTGAGCTCCGCTACGGCCTTCGCCTCGTAGATGCTAGTTGGCTTTAAGGAGGATGTGGAGTGTCCTCTCTCATCGCCCCATTGTTGGTTATTTGAGGCCATCTCCTCAATTAGGGCCGTAGCTTCCTCGGGAGTCTTTGACAAGATTGCACCATTCGCCGCGGCATCAATAATTTGTTTGGTCCCCGGTTGGAGACCGTTGTAGAAGCTATGAACTAGCTCCCAATCCTCTATACTGTGGTGCGGGCATTGGTGCTGCAAATCCTTAAATCGCTCCCAAGCTTCATAGAGCGTCTCATGTGGTCCCTGCTTGAAGGACATGAGAGCGCTCCGGATCTTCACCGTCTTGGATGGTGGATAGAATTTGTTAATGAATGCATCCGCTAACCCGTCCCAAGAGGTGAAAACTCCGTCAGCTTGCGTCCTCAGCCAATAGAGCGCTTTGTCCTTTAGCGTGAAGGGGAAGAGGCGCAGTCTGATGGCATCGATGGGGACCCCCGGCATTTGGAAAGTGGCGCACTTCGACAAGAATGATTGGATGTGGTAGTGGGGGTTCTCATGAGCGTTCCCATGAAATGGGTCTTGTTGCATCAAAACCACCAATCCCGTCTTTAGCTCGAAGTTCTTGTCGGCCACCAACTCCGGCACGGCAATGGATGACGTAGTAGAAGAGGTCTTAGGCCGAAGCCTATCGCGAATAGAAATTATTCTCGCCATCCTCGCCGCCAATTCTTCGGGAGTTTCCGGGTTGGTCATAAACCGCCCTTCCGGATATTGTCTCCTTTCTGCTCTAAGTCTCCGCGCGGTACGTTCGATCTCGGGATCGAATAATAAAGCTTCGGGGTCCGCCGTAGATCTCGTGTACATGCACAGGGAAAACAGAGTTTCAAAGAGATGATTAGTACCGTGGAAGGGTTAGGTAAGAATAGTAGGGGAAATAATAATGGTTAAAAAAATAAAAGAAAGAAATAGCTAGGGTGAAAAAGAATCAAATGCGATCGCCTCCCCGGCAACGGCGCCAAAAACTTGATCGCTCCGGGACGTACACCCAAAGAACGGTTGTAGTTTTACCGCAAGCGCACGGTATAGCGGCGAGCGGGTATCGAACACAGGGAGGACGAATGACCGTGCTTGCTCCTAATCAACCTGGCTATTCAGGAATAGAAAGAGTTGCCTTGGGCGATCATGTCACAATCGTCAGACAAATGTGCGAAATATCAAATCAAATAAAGAACGTCTAGGGAATGGGGAATCCCCGCTACTCACCGTATTTCATAGATGTGGTTCGTCGGTATCAAAATTGCTAGAATGAGAATTTGGATGAACTAGTTGCAACTAAATGTGGAACCAAGCTCACGCTCTCGCGCTGTTGCCGGTCTATAGCTATCCTAGGGTCGGGTCCAATCTCTTGCAAACCCTAGCCTAGGAAAGCTAGCATTAGGATCAACATCATCGTCCAATTGCGCACCGAGCCCAATCTCTTGTAAACTCGGTCCACAATCTAAATTAGGATAGTTCCTACCCGTCCAATCTCTTGCAAACGGGTATCGGCACGGAATTGCAACCGGAGATCCTGGTATCGGTCCAATCTCTTGCAAACCGATACTTCGAAAATCCGACTCCAACCCAATTCGGATTTCTAGGGCTTCCTATCAAATTGGGATCCAATCTCTTGCAAATCCCAATTGATATGAATATCTAGCTATCCGTAGTAATTCGATCCCAATCTAATCTCTAATTATTGATTCTAGCACAATTTCTACCAATTTATCACAAATACGAAATTGGGCTTGTAGGGTTCATCCCCACGCCCCAAGACGTGGAGACTACTCACAAATCATAGCAATAGCACAAAAATAATCAATGAAATAGACAATGGAATTCATCACAACAATGATATAAACAATAAAAATAGAGTTTTTGGGGAAGAGAGATGCAAACCAAGGTAGTTCTTCAATCAATCCAACAAAAATCCAAGTTTTTCTCTTCTCCAATCACAAAATAATAAAGCTAAAAAGTAATCTCAAAAAGCTGCAAAAAATCTAAGAGATGGCTCTTAAAACTAGGGTAAAAACAGGGCTTAAATAGCCCCAAAAATCGTCCAAAAATCCTGACCAAAACGCCCCTGCACAGCCTGTTTTCCGCAAATTTCGCTACAGGCAGCGCATCGCACTCGGCCGAGTGACAAAAGTCGCTCGGCCGAGTGAAAACCCTGTCATTTTCCAGTAAGTCGGGGGCTTCAAGGGCCTTCAGTTCGGAGGCGGCTCGGCCGAGTGAGATGTCGTCACTCGGCCGATGGCTTCACTGCACTCGGGCGGACGTGGTTTACCACTCGGCCGAGTGGGTCTTATGAAGCTCAGGTGGCCGAAAAACAGTAACTTCGATCTTTTTGAGGGCCTTCGTCTGGGCGCCACTCGGGCGGACGTGGTATCGTCACTCGGCCGATGTGGTCTCCGTCGCTCAGCCGAGTACACATGGAAAACGTGTCTGAACGGGTCGGCCGAGCAGTGTCTCGCTGGTCGGCCGAGTGGCTCCTCCACTCGGCTGAGTGGGACACAAAAAATGCCCAATCTGATTGTTTTGGCCTCCTCGTCGCTCCTGCGACGTCCATTCTTCTTCCGCTCCTCTCCAACAGCAAAATATCCCTCAGGGAGGTCGTCGGTGGCCGTGTAGAGTAATCGCGTCTCGAGATCACTCCAAATCGCGCCAAATCACCTGAAATGCGACAAAAACAACAAATCGTGAAAAGCATCGCAATATCGTCGATATATCGTGAAAAACATGATTTGGGCGATCTAAATGGCATGCAAATCCACGGGAAAAAGGTATAAAATATGGAGTGATCAATCAGCGCAAAGAAGAAAACGACGGAATGGCGGCTCACAACCCACTCGGCTTCTCAACTTAAGACGACCCCGCGAGCGGTGGGGATAAGCTTGCAGCTACACGTGGCAGCATCAGAGAACCGATGACGCTTCGGAGCCCGCACCTTAAAAGTATCGAACGGACCAACCCATGATGACGACTAATAAATGAGTCGGCATCGACTGACGAGCCTGTCAAAGTCGGCGGAAGTCACATCGGCCGAGCCGAACCGGCCGAGGCCCATCGACCCGACCAATGGGGGCAATTGTTACGCCTATTTGGCCGAAGCCCGAAAGACACAAGCCCGGAAACCCAACTACCGATCAGAAGCCCATCTGCGCTATCCGGCCCGCCCGACAAGGCCCTATAGGGGACCCCCAAGTATCGATCCGACCCGGCCCTGACAGCGCGCTGGTCACTCGCCCACTCCTGCGATAACCGCTCCCCCAGACCCGTGATCATTTAAGGGCCGTTATGGGGAGGAGCCAGGGGGCGTAGGAAGCGGCGAAGGGGCGGGTTGAGGGGGCACGATTGAGGGCGGACGTGAGACGTGAGTCGTGGGCAGACTCGGTGGGAGGTCAATAAGAGGGCTAGGAGGACGACAGAACAGAGGCCCGCATCTCAGGTATCTAAAACCTAAGGTACTCCATCAACGACCTTGTTCCCCCATTTCATCTCCTTCCTCCCCCGCTCGCGCCGTGAGACGCCGTTCCGATCTCCTCTCGAGTCGAACCGTCTCCGCCGGGCCTCCTCTTTCAGATCACTGTCTGACTTAGGCATCGGAGGGGATTTGGCCGGAACCAAGGTCCGGCCCCCTGACGAGCGTTCTCGTCTACGCAGGAGGACATCAGATCCACGGGCCGAGGCTTCTCCTCCGCCCCTCGCCGATCACGCAACCAGCTGGACGATCGAGGCTACCCCTCGTCGTCCGACCGCCGAGGCCGAGCACATCCGACCGAGGCCGAGCGTCTCAACCCGGGCCGAGGCTTCCCCTCGCCCTACCGACGACCGAGGACCCCGATTCGTCCCAGCCGACGCGCTCCACGCCGTCTACGACTTCGACTCGCGCCTCGTCAGCACCGACTCGACACACCCGAGGGACCCAGGCAGGCCCCTTGACCACGTTGACCGGGTTGTCCACGGTCAACGCTTTTGTAGTGAGAAAACACTCTGAAACAGTAGCAACAATAACGAAATTACGACGGTGCTTGTGGTGGCTAAGATGATTTGGCAATGGCAATGGCGATGGTGGCAGCGATGTAATACCTTGACTGAGATAAGTGGTTCGTTGGTACATGGTAATTCCTATCAACTCAGAAAAATAATATAGCCTGTTTGAAGGAAAATTGGAGGAAACTCTGTGGTTGAGTGCTCTTGGGTAAGAGCAATTCTAGATGAGTCATCTTCTATAAAGTTCTTGTTTGGAGTGTTAAAAATAGTCAAAAGTTTAGAAAAACCAAGTGCCACTTGATATTAAGTGTTACATGGAATAAAATGACATGCCACACATGTATGTGGTTGGGGTTCACTTCTTGAATCCATACGAGCCACCTCTAGAATTCCATATCATCTTGTGAAGTGTTAATATGACGGGACATTAAATCCTTAACTGTGAAGATAATGTAACCCTTAACTGAGATAAGTGATTTTTTGATATATAATAGTTTCTATGAACTTAAAATTTTTGAGGGGAAATTGTGCACAAAAAACGTAGTTAAGTGATTCAACGAGAGTAGTTCTAGAATGTCTGACCTTCTGGGAAGTTCCTATTTGATGTAGGGTTTTTCTCATATTAGTCCTTTAAATTATGTGCATTTTGATATTAGTCCCTTAAAGCTTTGTAATTTGAATTTAGTCCCTTAAATGTTTAACGTTAACCTAAACAGTCCCTTTTGTTAACCTAAATAGTCCCTTAAATGTTTAACATTTAACCTAAATAGTCCCTTTAAGGGACTAAATTCAAATTACAAAGATTTAAGGGACTAATATCAAAATACACATAATTTAAGGGACTAATATGAGAAAAACCCTTTGATGTATTACTAGTCATTACTCGTGCACATTGTGTACGTAGCAGAAAAAATCCACACGAACAAGATGCAGTGAACGCGCGCACGCAACCAAAAAAGAGTGAGCAGTGTGCGTAATAGATGACTGAGTGTAGTGTTATCAAATGTCAGCATTCGAATCCATATCCAACAAAGACCAAATTTTAAGATCCGAATCTTTTTTGTATAATTCAAAATCATTTACGCCTCCGTAGATTTTATAATCCGAGTCTTTCTTATATGATTAACGGGTTTGAATTCATAAAGGGACATGCTTTGATTCACGTCTGACCCAAAAACCCCAGTCTGTTAGTGTGCCCCACACCCACCCATTCGGTTCGTGCCCCTTGGCAACGAAAATATATAATTATCATGGGTGGTTGAGGACGTGGGTAAAATTACATACAAACAAATCTTAAAAAATTAAATACAATCAAATCTCCAAACACTCGAAATATGGGACAAAAAAACAAAGGATATCTCAAAGATTCCAGTTTCTTTGCGAATTTAAGCACTGATTTTTTGTTGTCAACCAAGATTAATTTACTCTATTAATCGGTGTTTATTCTACTCTTTTCAATCATTTATGTGAAATAAAAGTAAGGTAGGAATGAATATGCATGAAAATTATTTATATGGCTTAATTATCGAACACATATTCGGCTATTATTGTATTTCTATTGATTTTTGTGCTTTTAATTTGTGAATTTTCTCCTTTTTGGGAAACTATTATTTCCATTATCCTAGTCAGCATCCCAGTCAACAATCCAAAAAATGACTGGGACAAAACTGCCACGTAGGACAAAGATACAAATAAGGTATTTTTGTGATTTTAATTTGTTAATTTTCTCCTTTTTGGAAAATTGTTTTCACATTATCCTAATCAGCGTCCCAGTCAACAACCTACAATATGACTGGGACAGAACTGCCGTATAGGACAAAGATTCAAAAAAGATCGTGTTTTATAGAATAGATAGACAGTATAACATTGTTTGGCGGCAATGAATGCAGTTTAAAGTATGTAGCAGTGTCATGTTTGATGGTGGTAGTAGAAATTTTATGGTTAACGAAGGCAATGGTGGCGATGGTCCGGTGGCGACAATAGAGGCGTGGTCCAATGGTGGCATTGGCAGTTACTCAATAATGGTAGTCGCAGCGATGGTGCTCAAACAAAGTGATAGTAATGGTTGTCCAACGTTAAGAGTAAAAACAAAAGAATCATTTGTATTATAATTTTCCATGATGGGGGAATAAAGAATACCTACCTCTTTAGAGAGAGAATCATATTACCATGAAACAGTAGACTATGGTTCCTAATGAAAATGCATTATTTTGAAAGTACAAAATATTAATTATGCCCAACATAAGAATTCAAGTGGAATTTTGGATTCACTCATAAGTTCATACAGATCAAACACACCCTTGTGAAAAGACTATAGTTATGAAGGTGAATCTGTCGCAAAGATAGCATCCAACTTCTTTTTAAGAAGTTGAGAAATCCAAATAAAAAGCATTCAAATACACACGAGAATAATTTGTTTACTTTATTAGTTATAATATAGATACCTTGCACTTATGACGGGGTCATTTCAACAAAAAAAAGGAATTTTTCATAGAGAATTGCTATCTGCACCCTTATAAGTAGGGGTGCATTAACTTTTTTTTTTTTCAAAATTGGAAAATTGTTATGAATGAGGGAGGCCTTTGGCCTCCCCTCCTTCATTACCCATTCATTAGGCCCCATTACTTAGAGTAATGGGGACCCTTGGTCTCCTAGAGGCTTTTGGCCTCCCCACTATGAGATATATAAATAGAGCACCATGGCTCTTAGCGATGGTGACTTATTCTTAGCAATGAAATTCTCTCTCTCTCTCTCTTGAGTTCATTATCATACAACACGTTATCAGCACGTTTGCTCTAAAATTCTTTGAGCTTTTCATCCCGTCTCCCCTCAAAAATTAAACCCGTACGCGCAAAGGAATCTATTGTTGCGGCGAAGCTTTGCGGAAATTTTTTGGAGCGTATCGGGAGCGGAACTATCTACGGATTTTTATTATCATGATCTTCCCTAGATTTTTGATCTAGATGTAATTTCTTTTCGATCACGTAGATATCTACAAAATATAGTAAACTATGATTTTACAATGCTTCTTTTTATAGGCTTGTATAAATCTGCACTATTTTGTTTAATATCAAAATTTTTTAAAAAAAAAATTTTATCCTAAGTTTTTCCTAAGTTTTTCTGGGTCCTGAAGTACCCTACATCAGTGCCATTGGAGCACTTCTATATCTGGCTAACTGTACACGTCCCGATATAGCGTTTACAGTTAATCTTCTAGCCAGACACAGTGCAGCGCCCACAAAACGCCACTGGAACGGAGTAAAGCATCTTCTGCGATACCTTCAGGGTTCCATTGATCTTGGACTTTACTACCAGAGAGGTGCCTCCCCCAAATTGTTTGGTTATGCTGATGCAGGTTATCTCTCTGATCCGCACACGGCAAAATCCCAAACAGGTTTTGTATTTACCTACGGAGGTACTGCTATCTCTTGGAGATCGGTAAAACAAACCACTACTGCTACATCTTCCAACCATGCAGAGCTCATCGCGATCCATGAGGCGAGCAGAGAATGTTTTTGGCTACACTCCGTCGTCCAACACATCCTCCAATCCACTGGCCTGAAGACCAGTGATCTGGAGCCTACTGCCCTATTCGAAGACAACGCCGCATGCATTGCTCAGCTTCAGAAGGGCTACATCAAAGGTGACATGACAAAACACATTTCTCCTAAGTTTTTCTGGACGCACGAGCAGAAGAACGACAATGAGACATTTATCCATATGAAACAGAGGCCTTATTTCTGCTGATGTTGTTATTGTTTACTAAAAACAATTTATGCTTTAAAAGGAATTGTCATATGACCGAGACAAGAGAAAGAAAAAAAAACAAATTGAAATTTAAAAAAAAAAATCAGTATGGAAGGGGGCCATGGGTACCCTTTATTGAGAAGCCATGACTTGTATGAGCCATGTAACTACCATCTCCTTTCTGCTATCTTTTTTTTCTTCATACTTTTAATCATTTATCAACTGCACACTCATAAGCTACAATAGATGTGGCCAGGGCAATCATATAACTTGCAGGCTATGTGACCATGCATGTATTAAGTCATACTATTTATGCAGTGCCCATCTCATGTATGCAGTAAACAAAATATAGTACTCGGCTCCTTTTAGCTAAGTATTTGGATCCTGCCGGCTGCAGCCATTAATTTCTTAATATTACCCTAAATCCACAACAGTCACCCTACCGAGTCTCCCTATTCATGAAGGCAAGAATTATTTATAGCAGGCAGACATGTTAATTACCACATGATATCATACTGGTACATGGTCAATATTTAGGGTTCTTGAGGATTATTTGTATTCCCTAATCCAATAGTAGACTTAATTTAATTAAAATTGAGAGTTGGGCCTGCAGCCCATTTGTGACTATCAAATATTTTAATTGGGCCTGCAGCCCCTATTACCTAACGGTATATATTTTAGCATACTATATAATGGCCTTATGCCAATTCCTTAACGGGACTCTCCCCTAAGTAAAATCAAAAATAAGTTATATATTCCATGTTGACAAATTGTTTTAAAAATCCCTCTTGCATATTATAATCTATGGTTTACTAGGACTCTATTTTTCAAAATATAATTATCTTAAAGATCCTGAGATCGCTCTGCCGTTAGTCAACTAACCTAACGGTGTATGACGTTTCCACGTGGTCTACAAGATATTTATATTTTCTAGTTTCCCTTACCATATGTTTTGCTTGAGATATATGCGTGGTTGTTTACTTTTATGCCCGTAGCATATTTAGAACTGCGTGGATGTTTAAATCAGTAAAAATGTGTTTTTCGGGATCGGCCATTGTATACCTATTTACTTTCCTTGCACTTTTATTTTCTTTTGAGAGAATTTGTAAGTGAGGAAATTTGTATTTTAAAGCCAAAGCTCGATGCAACAGCACATAGAATTGATGAAAACTCCTTCAATGGATCATGATGTCGGTCAATGTGCTTGGCTAAGTTTGCTGGACCAACCTAGCTTGACTGGGTAACAAGTGGTCCTGGCTTAGTCAATTCCCTGGCCGCGTCCGCTGGACCGCAAGGAGTCGATTCATGACTGTGTAAGCCAAAGCTCGATACAACAGCATATGAAGACGGAGATATAGGGACCCAGTTCAGTTTGGGTTTCCAAAGTTGTATTATTTTATTTTTTTTCTATTATGGACTTTAAACGAACTTTGGACTGTGTACTATTTTGGGTATCTGGCCGATCCCCGCATTTTTACTTGTTTATTTCTTTATGCATGAATTTTTGAATTTTAATTAATTCATGCTCATTTTAAAATACGTAGATAAATGGCAAAATTGGCAAGCGTCGATTTCGAGGTCCTCGATTCTGCAGGGACAAATTACCTGAGTTGGCGAGTGGACCTGAAGTTCCACTTGCATTCAATGGCCCTCCTTGGGTCCATTTTGGCTCCTTCCTCGGCCCCAGCAGCATCCGAAGCTTCTGCTACAGCTAGCAGCAGCCCCACAACCACTGTATCCGATGTAGATAAGGCGAAAGCCATAATCTACATTAGGAAGCATATAGATCGGACCTTAAAGGCCGAATACTTAACGGTTGAGGACCCGAAGGACCTGTGGACAGCATTGTAAGCACGGTATAAACATCAAATTGATGTTATATTACCCCGTGCCAGTTATGAGTGGGAAAACCTCAGACTTCAGGACTATAAGTCCGCCGCTGAGTATAATTCTGCACTTCATAACATCACCTCACGCCTGAAGTTGTGCGGTGAAGAAGTGACAGAACAGCGCATGTTGGAAAAAAACATTTACCTCGTTTCACGAGAAAGATGCAATCCTCATGCAGCAGTATCGTGAACGCAACTTCACAAGATTCTCCGATCTGATCTCATGCCTACTTAGAGCAGAGCAGAATCGAGATTTACTGCTAGCAACTCATAACTTACGTCCAGCTGGCACTGCCCCTATCCCTGAAGCCCTCCACGTTTCTCCCCAGAAGTGGAAAAACAAGAGGAAGAATAAAAATACTAAAGGGAAAGCGGTAATGAAGCAACCAAGAGGTGCAGCTCCCCAGACAAACAAAAACAATAAAGGGAAAAGAAACTTCACTTGGAAGCGAAAGGACATCAAGCACGTGTCACTTCCAAAGAAGACCTGGGAGGACAGATGTCATAGATGCGGCATGACTGGACATTGGTCCAGAAACTACCGCACTCATCGCCACCTACAGGATCTATACCAGGCGAGCCAGAAGTCTCGACCTGAAACAAACTTGGCAGGTGTACAGCCGCCAACTGTCTTTACTGCTAAAGACTTCGAGAACGACGATCTGCTAGATTGAGCATCATCATTTATCTATGCATTTAGAATTCGATGTATCTTCATCTGTTATTTGCTTTAGTGCGGACTTTTATTTATGAATGTTGTCTACATTTTCCCTCAAATAAAATTTCTTTTTTTGGCTTATATAGATGATGTCTGAGTGCCTAGTGGACAGTGCCTCGACGCACACAATCCTTCGCGATCATTGCTATTTTAATAGCTTAAACAAATATGACGGTCCTGTTAACACAATTTCAGGACTGTCCCAAATAATCGAAGGAACTGGTGAAGCAATTATATTGCTCCCAAATAACACAAGACTTCAAATTAATAATGCATTATTCTCTCCTATATCAAACAGAAATCTCGTAAGTTTCAAGGATTTCCGTTTAAACGGATATCACTTAGAGACCAGGGATAAAAATAAGGTTGAATATCTTATTGTAACTCGTCAAAAAGATGACCGGAAGATCATCTGGAGCGATTCAAGGGACTCCCGTCGGGTCTATACCAAACATACATTCAACCAGTAGAAGCCAATATGATTGAACACCAGACGTGCCAATCACTACCAGAATTCCAACTCTGGCACAATAGACTTGGTCACCCTGGAACAGCAATGATGCGCCGCATCATCACTGAATCCCATGGACACAAATTGAAGAACCTGAAGATTCTTCAAAAGGGTGAATTTCCATGTCTCCCTTGTTTTAAGGGAAAACTAATTACGAGACCATCCCTCCTGAAAGTGGGATTAGAGTCTCCTGGCTTCCTTGAGAGAATTCATGGTGACATTTGCGGGCCTATTCACCCCGCAAGTGGCCCATTTCGGTACTTCATGGTACTGATTGATGCATCAACCAAATGGTCTTATGTGTGCCTCTTGTCCACCCGCAACCTAGCTTTTCCAAAGCTATTGGCACAAATAATAAGGTTGCGTGCTCATTTCCCCGATAACCATATCAAGAAACTACGTCTTGATAATGCGGGAGAATTTACTTCACAAGTCTTCGAAGACTATTGCCGGGCAACGGGTATTGAAGTTGAACATCCGGTAGCACATGTTCACACCCAAAACGGATTAGCTGAGGCTCTTATAAAGAGACTCCAATGGATTGCACGTCCATTGCTTATGCAATCCCAGTTGCCTGTGGATGCTTGGGGGCATGCTATTTTACATGCCACATCACTTATTAGGATAAGACCCTCTGGAGGTCACACTTTATCCCCGATGCAACTAGCATACGGCGCACCTCCGGATATCTCTCATTTGAGAGTGCTTGGTTGTGCGGTATATGTCCCAATAGCACCACCGCAGAGGACCAAAATGGGTCCTCAGCGTCGTCTAGGTATATATATTGGGTTTGATTCGCCCTCTATTATCAGATACCTTGAACCCCTGACGGGTGACGCATTCAAGGCACGTTTTGCAGACTGTGAATTTAATGAGAAATTTTTTCCAAAACTGGGCACACAGTCTAAGAAGCCAGAAGCTTCTAAGACCATTAGTTGGGACCAGAAGTCTTTGTCCCTATATGATCCGCGTGCTAATCTGTGTGAAGATGAGATCCTGAAGATCCTTCACATCCAGAATACAGTACATCTTTTACCGGATAAATTCACGGACAACCAGAAGATTGTCCGTTCACACGTCCCTGCTGCCAATACGCCAGCTAGGATTGACATCCCCATAGATGGATGCAGCCCACCGGCAGCAGAATTGGTTGTACCTCAAATGAAAAGAGGACGCCCACCAGGTTCAAAAGATAAAGTTCCTCGAAAGAGGAAGACTCCTGGCGATACTAAGATTATCCCTCCACAGGATGCTGAGCTCAGACCAGCTACTTCTCCCCTCCTGATTTCCCCAGCAGAGGAAACAATAGGAGAAACATCATTAAATTTTGTACGTACTGGAGAAGTACTGGACAGAAATAGCATAGTCGTCGTCGACGATTTTGCGTTCGATAATGCCGTTCACGTCACTGAATATGACGATGACGTCGAACCACGATCTCTAGCGGAATATAAACGCAGAGATGATTGGCCAAAGTGGGACGAGGCAATAAGAGTAGAGCTGGACTCACTCTTGAAATGCAAAGTCTTTGGACCAGTAGTCCAAACACCAGTAGGTGTAAAACCTGTGGGATATAAGTGGGTTTTCATAAGAAAAAGAGATGAAAATAATGTGATCGTTCGCTATAAGGCACGCCTTGTAGCCCAGGGATTTTCCCAAAGACCGGGGATTGATTACGAAGATACGTATTCCCCGGTCATGGATTCGATCACCTTCCGATTTTTAATCAGCCTAACTTCTCTGGAAAGCCTAGAAATGCAGCTCATGGACGTTGTGACTGCATATCTATATGGAGATATAGATAAAAATATCTATATGAGACTTCCTGATGGGTTTAATCTGTAATGCCCTACCAGCTACTGCACAAGTACTAGAGGGGGGGTGAATAGTACTTTAAAATAATAAGGCGTATAATTCCAAATTAAATTGCAAACAACCACCAAATCAATTTGCGGAAGCTTAAATTGAATGACAACAATGAAATTAACAAAGCAAACAAACGATGTTAATGGGTTCGGATCCACCCAAGTCTCCCCGACTTGTTCCCGGTGATCCTACGTCCCAACCACCCGGATCCCCTCCGGATACTTGAGTTAGAAACCCTAACTCAAGATTTCCACTATGAATATCTTGTGAAAAACCTTCACAAGATCAAATCATACATGCAATGGCAAAGTGAATCCCACAACCCGGGATCACAAACTTCTCTCACAACCGAGAGAGCCAATAAGCAATATAAAGAGTTTAAATGAAATAAAAACTCTTACCACAAAATCCTATACCTTGAGTTTTTCTTACCCAATAGGTGGAATGAAGGATTTGAGGAAGATGAAGTCACCAAGCCCTAGCACCAAGGAAATGAGCAGCAATGGGTGCCTAGGGAAGAGTTGGAGACTTGGATCAAGCAATAGCTTGAAGAGCTCACCAAGAACAAGCTTCTCTCTAGATCTAGAAATGAGAGAGAATGGGTTTCTTGTGAGGAAGAGAGCTTTAGATTTGAGGGAGAATGGCTATCTCTTTAGAACTCAATGAATCTCCTAATGGCAGCTCTGTTGAAGATAGAAATGACCTAGGTTCGTATTTATAGGGTCCCATAAAAACAAGTTAGGTCATTCTCCAACGGATAGAAATCTGTGAGAATTAGTCGGTCAAAGAACAATCACTGACCGACTAGTTCATCAACTAGTCGGTCAGTCAAACAGCATGGACCGACTAAGAGCAGATCTGAGAAGAGATAGAATTTCAGACCTAGAAAACTAGTCGGTCCAAGAAGACTTTCTGACCGACTAGTTTCACAACTAGTCGGTCATCCAATGAACGTAGACCGACTAAGAGGCAAAACAACATAGTCTGCAGGCAAGTTGACTTAGTCGGTCCAAGAACAAAAGTTGACCGACTAGATTGTCAACTAGTCGGTCATCAAACGTTCTTAGACCGACTAACGGTAAACAGTAGCTTAGGAGAATTTTAGAGTGAACAGTAAGTCACAACTAGTCGGTCAAAGAAGCATCACTGACCGACTAGTTCACAAACTAGTCGGTCGGTGAGTCAACGTAGACCGACTAACTGTAAACAGTAAAGTCCAAGAAATTAACTGACAGAAACTAGTCGGTCCAAGAACAGTGGCCGACCGACTAGATCACCATCTAGTCGGTCAGTACTTGTTCTTGTACCAACTAACATGCACAACAAAGTCCGAATCGAAGCGCGACGCTTCGAGGAAGTTAGAGTGAACTTGTGCAAGAATCCTAGAGCTACGAAATGAGCGTAATGAAGATAGAAACGTAAGATATACTCAAGGCTTAACATTCTATCAATCGAAACTAAAAGACTATAAATAAAACCTTAATAAACGGTCTTCAATAGCTTCGATTGAATCTTCATATTTTCCAAAGCGTCGCAAGAGCTTCAACGAAGCTTTAGGCATGAATATGAGCTTTTGGAAGTGTTGAGATGTCGCTTTGAATATTCTCGTGAAATTGGCGACGATCTCCAATACTGCGCTCACAAATTGTTAGTTCATGAATTATTTATGTTTGCTCATCATCCAAAACCAAATCCGGGGAGTCCAATATTCAACATTCTCCCCCTTTTTGGTGATGACAAACCAACATAAATAATAATCAAGGATAATAATACAAATGTAAAATACTTACTCCCCCTGCATTGATGATACGTTAATTCCACAATGAATATAAATGAATTGTATCAAGCAGACGAGTAAGATAAACAGAGTGAATTGATTTTTGAAATATCGGATTTTGAAAAATCCTTATATGTATCTTAACTACCCCTGAATCTAACATATCAAACTAGATTCTTGGAAATTGAGTTAAATTTTCATTTGCGCTATTTATTATCATTATCTCTCCCCCTTTGGCATTATCCCAAAAATGGGGGGCATATAACGACAACAATTAGGAAATGTAAAATCCAACATCGGGAGTCGTAGACAAAGACAATGGACCAACTTGACACCAAGGGAAAATTGTGGAAATCAAAATAAGGTGTGCCAAATTTTCCATTATCAATAAAAATCAATGATAAGCAAAATCATCAAAAATACCAAATGTTTATTCATTTCTTGAATAAAGAAACATACTCTCCAATATTCAATATTCTTGGTTAATATTCAATTATAGAATTTAAATCTATTTAACCAAGTTTTTATGCGTCGAGCGACGAAGTAACATTTCAAATGAATTCAACGAATATTCAAATTTGCATGAGTACATCCAAAAAATGAATTCAACGAATATTCAACGAATAAAAGACAAAGTGAACGATGATGAACATATATATATATATAGAGACAACATGAGTACATCCAGAAAATATCACATCGAATATATGAGATACATCATATCAAGCGCTACAGATCATCAAAAAGAAATACATCATCATCATCATAAAATCCAACACCGACAACCAGAAAGCACAAAAAAAAAATACATCAAAGCATCTCTGAACCCCATCCTAACCCAAAACACTCTCACTAAACATATATCATCCAGAATGCAGTGGAGAGTCCTCGGAACAGACGATCACGAGGAGGAGGCAGGATCTGCAGCGTCCGTGGGTCCAGTCGATGGAGTGGACTCAGGCTCTGCAGGGAGAAGAGGTGTCTCAACTGATGGAATCGTCGGGGCAGGAGTCGAGATCTCAGCAACAGGCGCAACAGCAGCATGAGTCTCGACAGAAGCAGCAGCAGCAAATACATGAGCAGGCTCGGAAACTGGGTCAGCAGCAGGCTCAGAAGGCTGAAGAACTGCAGCAGATGGCTCTGGAACACCGGAAGAGGTGGCAACTCCAGGAGCCGAAGAGGAAGTACCAGCAGCAGCAGTACCAGCAGAAGTGCCCTCGGGGGCACGAGTCGAAGCACGACAGAGCTCCTCAATGTCCTCCTCAGCCATCTCATCAAACTCCTCATCCTCAGACACGGAAGGAGGAAGCTCAACACCCATCTGACGAGCCATACGGCAGACTACCTCCTCGGTACGAGCCAAGCGGGACTCGTGACGACGAAGTATCCGTAGGACATCATCAAGGGTGGCAACGGGAGTGGCAGAGGCACTGGCAGAGGCAGGGACAGACGCAGAAGGTGTCGTCCTCTGAACGTGACGAAGAGCCGCAAGAGATTTCTTGACGGCCGTCGCATTCAGGGGAGGACCGAGGGGACGCTCATCGTCACGAGGCAATGTGACACGAAAATGACGAAACACGAGGGTCAACATGCATGGGAATGGGATATGAGCTGATTTATTGGACTTTCGAATACACTCGAAAGAGTCAATCTTATCGAGTATAATTCGAGCCCAATTAATCGAGCTCCCCATGAAGATCGCATAGATAAGCTTCAAAAATGGCTGGGAAGGTAAAGATGAGGAGCCGTACTTGGGAAGCAAGCACGACTTCAGAATCAGATTGAGGACCCACGCATTAGGCTTGAAAGATTTAGAAGGCACGCCAATCATGGCAGGAGGGATCTGATGGAAAATCTCTGAAAGCATAGCCTGATCAAGAGAAGAAATATCATCTATCGAAATATCAGACGGAAGAAGGCCAGACGAAGAGATACCCAAAATCTCTCCTAAGATTTCCGCAGTGAGGACTATAGGAGTCCCCAAAACGGTCGTCTCAACAGAGTGGGTCTGATCGTACTGACCCCGGATCCTATTCGCATAGAAAAGCTTCACTAATCTAGGGTAGGGGTGAGGATTCGCCTTCGGGTCATATCGAAGGTAATCGAGAAGACCCGACGACGACAGAAGATCAGCTAACCCTATGAAGTCGCTAAACGGGACGAAATGCTCCAGAAGCAGCGGGCAATGTTCGATACGGTTATACGCCGCGAGACACAAAGGGTCATCGCGACATAAGGAAATATCGACACCGCCCACCGGCATCGGACCCTTTCCCTTAGGCTTTCGAGTAGACGAACGAGGGTGGGTGCTAGACTCGGGATGACTAGGAGGAGTGGGTTCCCTATGAGTCTCAGTCTCGGGGTTATACTCCGTATCGGAATCGGTAGGAGTATGAAACGAAGATGCAGAAGCAAGAATTTTGGCCTTGGGCTTAGGCTTGGGTTTGGGTTTCGGTTGACCTCTAGGTTTAGCGGTCGTCGTCCTCTTCTTCTTGAGAGGAGGCGAAGACGACGAAGGATGGGTGGTCTTGGCTCTACGCTTCGGAGGGTTTGGATGCTCGGGATCCGAAGAGATTGGATCAACGGTCATCGGAGAGGGGCTAGAGGGAGTGATCGGAATGCGTGTTCTTGCCATAGTCGAAGCAAGACACGGGACAAGGAGATCAAACGAAGAAGCCCTAGCCGAAAAAAAATAAACAAACCCTAAGAACCCGAGCAAGCCCTAGCTCTAGGAAATGAAATCTAACCCTAGGAGGAGAGGAGATCACCTAGAATGAGGGGCCGACGGAGGAGATCGACGGAGATGGCCGGAAAAATGGCCGGAGATCGATCGGAAGTCGAAGGGTTTCGAGGGAGGTCGGGGTTTTGAGCGGAGAGAGAAGAGATTTCGATCGATTAGAATGAAAATCGATCGACTAAACTGAGTTTAAGTCGGTCGATTTCGCAAAAGACCAAACAGCCCCTGGCACAACTAGTCGGTCACAGTTCAAGCACTGACCGACTAGACCACGATCTAGTCGGTCGGTCAATGAGCTTGAACCGACTAGTTGCAAACAGTGGCTGAATCCAAGAGTTACTGACAAGATTTAGTCGGTCTGTGTTCATTTACTGACCGACTAGATCTCAATCTAGTCGGTCGGTCACTGAGCATGAACCGACTAAAGAGTTCAAGATGGAAAGGAAACTCAATAAGCTTGAGTTAGTCGGTGTAAGTTCTTCTACTAACCGACTAGATGAACATCTAGTCGGTTGGTGGTTGAACTGATACCGACTAACAAAGTCCAAAAAATGATAATCAAGTTCTCTCCTCAAAACACTTGGACGATATATCGTAAAACTCTCAATACTCATCTAAACTACCCCATTAAACGTCGAAATCTTAAATAGACATTGAGATACGATTTCGATCATAAATTCAAACAAATCACATAAAATTCTCAAAAATTCTATAAATCTATCATGATTGAAATAACGCGAAATATAGAAGCATGCAAGATAATTGAATGAAATATGAATCCTATATCTCGGATTCACCCATAATCCCCAATTCTCGACGCAACCGCACAAAGGAGTCCTCCTTTAGGGGTTTTGTGAAAATATTGGCGATTTGCTTTTGGGTTTCAACGTACACTAAAATGATGTCCTTTTTAGCAACATGATCATATAAGAAATGGTGTCGGACATCTATGTGTTTCGATCGGGAATGGTGCACCGGATTCTTTGAAAGACAAATAGCACTTTGGTTATCCACCATGATAGGGCTAGTATCACAATGAATACCAAAATCCTTCAATGTGTGTCTCATCCAAAGAACCTGGGCACAAGCGGCACCGGCGGCAATATATTCCGCCTCGGTGGTTGAAAGTGAAACCGAATTTTGCTTCTTGGAAAACCAAGAGACAAGAGAATTTCCTAGAAAATGGCAAGTGCCACTAGTACTTTTCCTGTCGGATTTGCATCCCGCATAATCAGCGTCACTATATGAGACTAACTCATATGTGCTAGATCTCGGATAAAGTAATCCAAAATCTAATGTGTAACTTAGATAGCGAAAAATACGCTTTACCGCTACTAAGTGAGACTCCTTAGGTTGAGACTGATAACGAGCACATATACATACGGCAAACATAATATCGGGCCTACTTGCGGTAAGATAAAGCAAACTACCTATCATACCTCGATATAGACGAATGTCTACATCCTTACCGCCCGTATCCTTGTCAAGATGCGTAGTCGTGCTCATCGGAGTCTTTTTCCCGGAGGCATTCTCCATTCCAAATCGCTTTAGCAACTCCACCGTGTACTTCGTTTGGTGGATGAAGATTGCATCGTTCATTTGGCGAATTTGGAGACCTAAGAAATATTTGAGCTCGCCCATGTGGCTCATCTCAAATTGTTCCTTCATAACATTAGAAAACTCTTCGCAAAGAGTGAAGTTAGTAGCACCGAAAATGATATCATCAACATAAATTTGTACTAATAATATATCATTATTCGCATGCTTAATAAAAAGTGTTGAATCGGCTTCGCCCATTTTAAAATTCAAATCCAAAAGAAAATTCTTTAGGCGATCATACCAAGCTCGAGGAGCTTGTCTCAAACCATAAAGAGCTTTCTTTAGTTTAAAAACGTGATTTGGAAATTTTTCATTTATGAAGCCCGGAGGTTGAGAAACGTAAACTTCCTCAACTACATCTCCGTTTAAAAATGCACTTTTAACATCCATTTGAAATAGTTTAAAATTCTTATGGCATGCAAAAGACAAAAGTAATCTAATTGATTCTAATCTAGCTACCGGAGCGAAGGATTCTTCGAAATCAATACCTTCCTCTTGTCGATAGCCTTGAGCTACTAACCGAGCTTTGTTCCGGACGACGACTTGGTTTTCGTCGGTTTTGTTCTTGAAAATCCACTTTGTCCCTATGACGGTGTGGTTCTTCGATGGCAATGGAACGAGCTCCCATACCTCATTCCTCTCGAATTGAATGAGCTCCTCCTCCATGGCTAAGATCCAAGCGCTATCTTCGCATGCTTCATTAATATTCTTTGGCTCTAGCGATGAGACAAAGGCACAATTTGCGAAGTGGTGAACTTGCGATCTCGTCTTGACACTATCATAGATATTGCCAATGACTTGCTCATGGGGATGGTCACGAACCGAATGAAGCCGTTTGGGAATACCTTGATCACTAGGAACATTCTCAACAACTTCATTAGTTGGGTTAGTCTCAATAGAATCAATAGAATCATTAGACTTAGAATTATCAAACGAATCACATAAAACATCCAAAGAATCATTATCATTTGAAATTCTAGTTGGAACAAATCCTTCATTAAATGAGACATGAAGCGACTCCTCGATCGTTGAGGTTCGTTTGTTGAATATCCGGTATGCTTTGCTACGCGTAGAGTATCCAACAAAGATCCCCTCATCGGATCTTGGATCGAATTTGTCCAAACAACCATATGTGTTCTTAATAAAACATTTCGAACCGAAAACACGAAAATGTTTAACTTGAGGCAACCTACCAAACAACAATTCATAACAAGTTTGTTTAGTGCCGGGCCTCAAAAGTATTCTATTAAACACATAGCAAGCGGTGTGTACCGCTTCCGCCCAAAATTGATGGCCAAGTTGGCTATCATCAAGCATAGTGCGAGCACACTCCACTAGCGTCCTATTCTTTCTCTCAACTACACCATTTTGAGGAGGTGCACGAGGGAAAGAGAAGGTGTGAGTAATACCAACTTCATCACAAAATGTCTCAAAAGACTCATTCTCAAATTCACCTCCATGATCACTACGAATAGTGACAATGGTGGTTCCTAAGAGATTTTGTACTTTCTTAACAAAAATTGTGAAGTTTTCAAAAGCTTCATTTTTATTACACAATGAAAATACCCAAGTAAATCTTGAATAGTCATCTACGATGACAAGTCCATACCTTGCATTTCCTAAGGAAGCTACTCTAGTTGGCCCAAATAAATCTAGATGTAATAGCTCTAGTGGCCGTTTTGTAGAGATGCTTTTCTTAGGTTTAAATGAAGATTTAGGAAGCTTGCCGCGTTGACAACAATCACAAAAACTTTTCTTTTCAAAAACAAGCTTCGGAAAACCTTTAATAGAATTCAATTTTGAAAGCTTATATAGTGTTCCAAAGTTCACATGTCCAAAGCGTCGATGCCATAAGTGTTGTTCACTTGTGTTGGCAACGAGACATTGTTCATATGACTTAGGAAGATCCAAAATATAAATGTCTTTACGACGAGTTCCGGAAAATAATAATTTTTCATTATCCTTTCTTAAAATATGACACAATCCTTTCGCAAAGCTAACTTTGTAACCTTTGTCACAAAGTTGGCTTATTGAAATGAGATTATGATTTAAACCACTAACAAGATAAACATCACTAATTAGGGGTTTAGAAGGGTTACCGACTTTACCAACACCTATGATGGTTCCGCTCTCGTTGCCTCCAAATACGACGCGGTTTCCATTCACAATGGGAACCACTCCGGAGAGCAATCGAGCGTCACCCGTCATGTGTTTGGAGCACCCGCTATCGAGTATCCAATTCCCTTTGGAGCTAAATTTAAATTTGTTGCTCCTTCCCTTTTTCTTTTTCTTGAGTACCTAAAGATAGAAACTTCCATATCATGGTACCCAAGGTCATTGGGTCCAAGGGATTAGACCTTTGGAAGCCAAGTCCAAGTGGACTTAGACTTCCCCACATAATTCTTACTATGCACAACATCCGAAAAATAAGCATTCATATATATTTGTTTTTCGTCCATGCTTGTGTCCTTTGGGCTCCAAATAGTGAAAACTTTGGGAGCCATCATCCTATTGGGTGCATGCATGCGACGTTGATTTCTACGTGATGCATGTTGTGGATAGGCATACGGGACATGATGGAATGGTGCACGACGAGAATTATTCATATGATGAGGTGGGTGTACATATGCATGTGTGGGAACACGTGCGTGAGGGTGTCTCACTTGGTGTGCACGTGCCCGGGAATGTGTTGCATAAAAATCATCATAAGTGTGAGACGGTGGAGTAGGACGTGTGTTCCTACGTGGCATGGAATTGGTGTACATAAAAGCATGCCCCTTCTTTGGAGGTCCACCCAATGTGGGTTTCTTTCTGAAAGAGGGTGTGGACGAGGTGAAAGCACCATTGGTAGATGAACTACCAATAGAGTGTTTGCTCCCACTCGTTGAGGCTTCGGAAGTTGGCCTAACAAAAGTAGTGACCGACTTGGAAGAATTTCCCATCATATACCCCAAGCCAATGTGGTGTTTGGCCGGAAGTAAATCTTTTAGGATATTATCCAAATGGCCTTTACCCTTGTTGAATTCGTTGATTCGGCCCAATGTGTTCTCATATTTCTCTTTGAGAGAACGCAAGGAAGTATCCAAAGTGGATATTTGCGAAGTGAGCACATAAACACGAGATTTAAGATTCTCGTTCTCAATACTCAAAGTCGAGTTTTGAGAAGTTAAATCCGCTATCTCATGTTCTTCCGCATCCTCAATGCTAACATGTTCAAGTTTAGATTTGAGATTTACAATCTCATTTCTTAACTCTTCAACAACGGTGTCGTTGTTGGTGATGATAGTCTTAGGCGATGTTTGAATGCTAGCTAGGTCATCTTTTACCTTAGTATATCTATTTACTAACTTAGTATATTTTGACCAAAGTTGAGTGTTAGCATCCCTAAGATCATCCATCGTTACCTCATCGCTTTCTTCATCACTATCATCGGAAGAGGAGGATCCTTGATCGTGCTCCTCTCTTGCCATGAAACACATGTGTGCTTGCTCCACGTGCTCATCGTCCGACTCTCCGCTTGAGGAATCCTCGGAGTCGGTGAAGGTAGCTCCGACAAGTCCCTTCTTGTTTCCTTTTGTGTACTTCTTGGACTTGTCATACTTTGGCGCCTTCCACTTCTCCTTTTGCTTGTTTTGAGGACAATCCGCTTTGATGTGTCCTGGCTTATTGCATTTAAAGCACAAAGGTGGAGAGGCGTTAGTAGATGTAAACTTAGATTTTTGTTTGAAGTTACCCTTTCGGAAGAAGCGATTGAACTTCTTTGCCATGAGTGCAATGGATTCCATGTCCATTTCTTCTTCCGAGTTCTCATCATCGGTAGAGGTGGATGAAGCCGCCTTGAATGCAATCGCCTTTTTCTTAGGCGCATCTAGGTTCAAATATGACTTCATCTTTTCTTGTAGCTTCACCTTGCTATCTTTGCGTACCTCATATGACATCAAAGTACCCATTAGTTGAACTACGGTATATTTGTCCATGTCATTACCTTCCTCGATGGCGAAGGTACGTTTTTCCCAAGAAGAGGGAAGTCCTTCAATAAGCTTTAAGCACTTCTCCTTTTGAGTGTAGATCTTGCCGAGGGCCTCTAACTCGTTTATTATGTCAACGAAACGAGCGTAATATTCTTTCATCTTCTCGCCCTGTTGCATATGAAACATTTCGTAATCTTTGGTTACGACTACGAGTTTAGAGTCTCTTACCCTACTCGTCCCTTCATGTAGAATGAGGAGGGAGTTCCAAATTTGATATGCACTCTTACATGTGCATATCTTATTGAAATCCTCGGGCTCCAATGCACATTGCAAGGCGTTCATTGCCTTGGCATTGCTTACCTCCGCGGCGACCTCCGCGGTAGTCCATTTCTCAAAATCTTCTTCTTCGGGTACAATATACTCCTTCATTGTAGTTCTCCATAAAGATGCACTTCGGAGGAAGGTTTCCATCCGACACTTCCAGTACCCGTTGTTGGTACCGTTGAAGAATGGAGGCCTCGTAGAGGAATGTCCTTCCATCACGGAAGATGCTCCTTCACGGTTCCTGAAGGTGTCATAGTTGGAAGGTGGACGCACGGTCTTGTTGTCGTTGGCAGACATAGCTGAGAATCTGGCTCTGATACCAAATGTAATGCCCTACCAGCTACTGCACAAGTACTAGAGGGGGGGTGAATAGTACTTTAAAATAATAAGGCGTATAATTCCAAATTAAATTGCAAACAACCACCAAATCAATTTGCGGAAGCTTAAATTGAATGACAACAATGAAATTAACAAAGCAAACAAACGATGTTAATGGGTTCGGATCCACCCAAGTCTCCCCGACTTGTTCCCGGTGATCCTACGTCCCAACCACCCAGATCCCCTCCGGATACTTGAGTTAGAAACCCTAACTCAAGATTTCCACTATGAATATCTTGTGAAAAACCTTCACAAGATCAAATCATACATGCAATGGCAAAGTGAATCCCACAACCCGGGATCACAAACTTCTCTCACAACCGAGAGAGCCAATAAGCAATATAAAGAGTTTAAATGAAATAAAAACTCTTACCACAAAATCCTATACCTTGAGTTT
This sequence comes from Scilla litardierei, assembly GCA_030789695.1. Classification (NCBI taxonomy): domain Eukaryota; kingdom Viridiplantae; phylum Streptophyta; class Magnoliopsida; order Asparagales; family Asparagaceae; genus Scilla; species Scilla litardierei. The sequence continues at coordinate 117,270,104 of CM061130.1, forward strand.
TTCTTACCCAATAGGTGGAATGAAGGATTTGAGGAAGATGAAGTCACCAAGCCCTAGCACCAAGGAAATGAGCAGCAATGGGTGCCTAGGGAAGAGTTGGAGACTTGGATCAAGCAATAGCTTGAAGAGCTCACCAAGAACAAGCTTCTCTCTAGATCTAGAAATGAGAGAGAATGGGTTTCTTGTGAGGAAGAGAGCTTTAGATTTGAGGGAGAATGGCTATCTCTTTAGAACTCAATGAATCTCTTAATGGCAGCTCTGTTGAAGATAGAAATGACCTAGGTTCGTATTTATAGGGTCCCATAAAAACAAGTTAGGTCATTCTCCAACGGATAGAAATCTGTGAGAATTAGTCGGTCAAAGAACAATCACTGACCGACTAGTTCATCAACTAGTCGGTCAGTCAAACAGCATGGACCGACTAAGAGCAGATCTGAGAAGAGATAGAATTTCAGACCTAGAAAACTAGTCGGTCCAAAAAGACTTTCTGACCGACTAGTTTCACAACTAGTCGGTCATCCAATGAACGTAGACCGACTAAGAGGCAAAACAACATAGTCTGAAGGCAAGTTGACTTAGTCGGTCCAAGAACAAAAGTTGACCGACTAGATTGTCAACTAGTCGGTCATCAAACGTTCTTAGACCGACTAACGGTAAACAGTAGCTTAGGAGAATTTTAGAGTGAACAGTAAGTCACAACTAGTCGGTCAAAGAAGCATCACTGACCGACTAGTTCACAAACTAGTCGGTCGGTGAGTCAACGTAGACCGACTAACTGTAAACAGTAAAGTCCAAGAAATTAACTGACAGAAACTAGTCGGTCCAAGAACAGTGGCCGACCGACTAGATCACCATCTAGTCGGTCAGTACTTGTTCTTGTACCAACTAACATGCACAACAAAGTCCGAATCGAAGCGCGACGCTTCGAGGAAGTTAGAGTGAACTTGTGCAAGAATCCTAGAGCTACGAAATGAGCGTAATGAAGATAGAAACGTAAGATATACTCAAGGCTTAACATTCTATCAATCGAAACTAAAAGACTATAAATAAAACCTTAATAAACGGTCTTCAATAGCTTCGATTGAATCTTCATATTTTCCAAAGCGTCGCAAGAGCTTCAACGAAGCTTTAGGCATGAATATGAGCTTTTGGAAGTGTTGAGATGTCGCTTTGAATATTCTCGTGAAATTGGCGACGATCTCCAATACTGCGCTCACAAATTGTTAGTTCATGAATTATTTATGTTTGCTCATCATCCAAAACCAAATCCGGGGAGTCCAATATTCAACATAATCTACCCCCAGAGATGAAAGAGATACCTCGGGACGTATTCTCTGTAAGGCTACATAGATCATTATATGGTCTAAAACAATCGGGCAAGATGTGGTATAACAGACTAAGTGATTTTCTTGCACAGCAAGGATTCACGAATAACGAAGTCTGCCCGTGTATCTTTATCAAAAGAACGGGAACATGATTTGTCATCATAGCTGTATATGTAGATGACTTAAATCTCATAGGATCTCCTGCAGAGATCAAAGAGATATCTGAAAGCCTTAAACATACTTTTGAAATGAAAGACCTAGGCAAAACAAAGTATTGTCTTGGCTTACAGATAGAACACCTAAGAGGTGGAATCCTATTACACCAATCTAATTATACAAAGAAACTTCTACGCAAGTTTCATATGGATAAATGTCATCCTTTAGGTACTCCTATGGTCGTAAGATCACTAGATGTACATAAGGACCCCTTCCGGCCACTGGAAGAGGGGGAGGAGATACTGGGTCCTGAAGTACCCTACCTCAGTGCCATTGGAGCACTTCTATATCTGGCTAACTGTACGCGTCCCGATATAGCGTTTACAGTTAATCTACTAGCCAGACACAGTGCTGCGCCCACAAAGCGCCACTGGAACGGAGTAAAGCATCTTCTGCGATACCTTCAGGGTTCCATTGATCTTGGACTTTACTACCAGAGAGGTGCCTCCCCCAAATTGTTTGGTTATGCTGATGCAGGTTATCTCTCTGATCCGCACACGGCAAAATCTCAAACAGGTTTTGTATTTACCTACGGAGGTACTACTATCTCTTGGAGATCGGTAAAACAAACCACTACTGCTACATCTTCCAACCATGCAGAGCTCATCGCGATCCATGAGGCGAGCAGAGAATGTTTTTGGCTAAGCTCCGTCGTCCAACACATCCTCCAATCCACTGGCCTGAAGACCAGTGATCTGGAGCCTACTGCCCTATTCGAAGACAACGCCGCATGCATTGCTCAGCTTCAGAAGGGCTACATCAAAGGCGACAGGACAAAACACATTTCTCCCAAGTTTTTCTGGACGCACGAGCAGAAGAACGATAAGCAGATTGAAGTTCGACAGATCCAGTCATGCAACAACTTAGCTGATCTTTTTACTAAGGCATTGCCTAAATGTACTTTTGTAAAGCTTGTAAAGAACATTGGTATGCGACAGCTGAAAGACCTGCAAGCCTGAAGCTTGTACGGATTAGGGGGAGTAACATGTGGGTTGCACTCTTTTTCCTTAAGCTGTTGGATTTTCCCACTGGGTTTTCCACAGCTAAGGTTTTAACGAGGCAAACACACTTACTCTGGATCCAGAAGTATCCACCCATTGCCTCAGTAGCTGAGACCGAAGTGATGAATGTGTAAGGGGGAGTGTTATGAATGAGGGAGACTTTTGGCCTCCCCTCCTTCATTACCCATTCATTAGGCCCCATTACTTAGAGTAATGGGGACCCTTGGTTTCCTAGAGGCTTTTGGCCTCCCCACTATGAGATATATAAATAGAGCACCATGGCTCTTAGCATGGTGACTTATTCTTAGCAATGAAATTCTCTCTCTCTCTCTCTTGAGTTCATTATCATACAACAAAAATCTCTCTTCTCAACCTAATTATTTTCCATTTTAAGTTAATTTTGTCACAAAATTTAATATGCACCACTACTCATGGAAATGCAGATAACAATTCTCCGTTTATATTGAACCCTCAAATCATCTCTAATTCGTGATTCGGATTTGACTCGGTCAGATTATACGCTAATCAGACTCGAGTTAAATCCGTTGGGTTCCTTTTCAGATTAAGGAGCATGGTGGCCGAGAATTTTGTAGTTAAATATAATAAAGACCAAAATTATTGTTAATATTATATAGTTTATAGTACAACATTCTGACTCACAAATCCATTCGTGTGGCCATTTGGCGATCACATCGCAAATCCTAGTGACCTACCGTACATAGTGCCGTCAGGTGTCATCGTTGGCCCCACAACACAATCAAGTTTTTAAAGTTAATGACATTTTTTGTGGTAATTTGATTAGATGAAGGCTTCCACTCTCTTTCTTTTTAAGGCATTAGAATTGATTAAAAACAATTAAACCCGGTTGGTCTCTGATGTAACACCCAAAAGTCCCGGCTTTATTTGGGATTCGTGTTTCTCTTTTTACGCATTCCAGATCCAAAATCCCTATATGTGACCGTTTTTCAATGGATGCCACCTTGTCAAAAACCACGAAACTCTTTGCAATGAACAAGAGAAGTAAATTTTAGATTTCAATAGCTTGAGCTAATACTCATTAGCTTAATTACAGAAATGATGTCGTACAGTTAATGATTCACTCTGTTACGTGAATAATTTCGCATAGTTCGTCATGGTCTATTGGACTTCTCCCATAAATTCAAGGATATCAAGAGTCAAGGAGACTAAGTGTCAAAAAGACGAAAAGGTGGGAGTTCCATCATGCAATTCTTAATTAACCATAAAACCACTTCATCAATGAACAAACCCTTCATATTCTACATGAATGAAGCATTCTAAAGGGTCTTCACCATTAAGGCCATTATATGGAAGATGAAAAGACACCATTAAAAGGCCTTAGCCATCCTACTCCTATAAAAGGAGACACTCTCCAAAAATAAAGGAAAAGAGGGAGATAAACCCCCCAAAGAGTTAATCCAAAACCCAATGCTTCATAATACGGAGATTACAGTTCAGTTCAAGCGATTAACTTAAGCATCAGAGGGGGCACGGGTCGGACTCAAGCCCGACCCCCCTGATGAGTTGTTCATGTTGTAGATAAGCAAATAACTCGTCAGCAAAATAGTTCGTCAGCAGATAGTTCGTCAAAGCTCGTCACCAAATAGTTCGTCACCATCCAGGATAGTCCGTCGACATCCAGAATAGTTTGTCGCCATCCAGGAGACAGATCGGCATCCAGGAGTTCAGATCGGCATCAGTGAGATATATCGTCATCCAGGAGACAGATCGTCATCCAGGAGTTCAGATCGTCATCCTGCAGATAGATCGTAGATCGTCGTCTAGGAGATAGATCATAGATCGTCGTCCAGGAGAGATAATTCGTAGTTCGCCTTCCAGGAGCTTCCATAGCTTGTAGATCGTCATCCTGGAGATACCTCGTAGTTCGTAGTTCATCATCCTCACAATGGAGGCGAAAGTTCACAAAACTTCCATTATTCATCGTCATAACTCCAAATCATTGTAACCTTGATCACATCCATACAAATTCTATAGTTCGGTGGATTTTTCCCATCAACAATTGGTGCCATCTGTGGAAACGAGGTTACACCCATGACGTCAACCACACCAACGAAGCTCGGTTCTCCGAGCTTGACATGATGAAAGTGATCAGGTCCAACAAGCTTGCAAACTAATTTTTGAAATCATATGTATGTTTGAAAACAAATCTTCTGATTGCAAGAAAGGCATAGCTTCGTTGATTCCTTGAGAACAGAAGGGAACGAATGGTCGGTGCAAGCCCGTGATCTCGTTGATGGAGTCGACGATCGACGATAGCATTCGGGTTTTTGGGTAAGACAGACCCCGTCCTTTAATTAATCAACTAATGTTTGATTGCTATTTTTTGAGGTTGGGAAGAGAGGCTCTGGAATTTAGTAGGTAAACAATGGGATCTCCTCCAAATAGAGCTTGGGTGACCGAAGCGCTGTTAGTTTGGCTTCTTCCAAGTTGAGCAGTCGTTCATGCGGCTAGCACTGGCTCATGACATCAAGCTTGGTCTCCAACTTCGACATACGTTTCAGCATTTCCATGCCACTGAACAACGGGATGATGACTACATTGTGCAGCCGATCTAACCAAAACCGATCTACAGATTGATCGGTCAGGGGCCAAATTACATTTGCATGCCATAACCGATCTATCGCCTAAGCTAGCGATCTACCCAATCATCAAGTAATCAAGCTACCTCCATGCCAAGGCGTCGCCTAGCCAAGCACCAAATCGAGCCTCCTGCTGCACTACCAAGCTTGAACTCAACCTGTTGAGCTGCTACCAATCGAGCTCCTGCCTGCATATCTGCTCATGCCTATGCCGAGCTCCTCCTTACAGATCTGCTCCTGCGAAGCTGCTGCAAGACGAGATGCTTCCACTGATTGAGCTACTCCCTACCAAGTCACACCTTGCCGAGTCGCTTCAATGCTTCCGTGCTCAACTGAGCTCTAGGATGAGCCACTCTCTTCACGCTGCCATTACCCAAGCTCCCCGCCATCGATCCTACCAAACCGTCTCGCGGCAAGCTTGTAGCTAAGCGAGGCACCTAATGGCAGGTGACCAAGCCACCTTTTCCTCTTCAGCAACTTCGTCTCCAGGCTCCGAATTACAAGCTCTGATGAAGGCCCAAATGCCGAGCTCTCCTATCGAATTCGGTGCCGAAAATAGTGGTGGATTTGTTGATTCATCCCATGGCATGCTCCTTGGCCCCACTTAAGCAATAAGCATTTTTCTCTTCTCTTCTTCTTCCTCGTGCAGGAATTCAAGCTTTGCTCCGAAGCTTGGCCCCATCTCCGGGCATCGTCAGTGTTCCTCACTCGACCAGAGTTTTGACAGAGCATTGTGCAAACTCGATCAGAGCATCCAAACTTCTAGCAGCTCAAGCTCGAGAGTAAGTTTCTAGCGACTGTCTGAGCTCAAGCCCATGCATAACCATTCCTCGCGTCCGTCCACGCTAGAGTTCGAGGGCAACTACTCCCGCTGAGCTGAACTACCCAATGACGACATCTCGATTCTTTCCTCCAATATGCCCTTTAAGTCGGCAGGGGAGTATGACCAAATTCATCCATTAAGCTCAAAGCATCCAGACAATGGATGATTAAATTTCGAGCTTCAAATCTGCTTCATATGAAGCTTCGATCCGAGCCATCTCGTCGATCTTCCCAAGGCCATCCATGAAGGCGACCTGAGCCGAAGCGAAGCTTGTCGTATCCTAGGCTGTCGACTACCTGATTGTAAAAACCGTCTTGAGACCGGGAAACATCGATATCTAGATAGTCAACTGCATCTTCTACCCTCCTCAAGTGAACCAAAGCTCAGAGGTGAGTAACATTTGGTAGTATGACCGATCGCTATCGAACCAAGCTTCCACAGAAATGCATACTGCTGAGCGATCATGCCAACTTGCTTGAGAGAATGGATGACAAGCCAAGATGATGGGGAGAGAGCAACCAGTCGATCAGATCCAATGTGTCACACTACCAATCTATCGTCTAAGTTCTGAGCTCCTCCAGCGTCACCAATGGCCTATCCCGACACATGGCTCGACAAGGGCAACTCTACATGCCCAGTCACCAACCAAGAGTTGATTGCAAACGAGGTTATCACGAATTACTCCCTCCATCTATTCATACTAGTTTGGTACGTCGCTAATCAGTCTTATGACATCAAGCTATCTAATCCGATATTGAGGTTCTGCTAAAGATTGAATCTTGCCTGGCTTGGATCTCACCCAAATAGCTTGTAAGAAGTACTATAGGTAAAGAAAAACTAAACCAACTCTTTGGTTCATTTTATGTCTTTTTGAACTAACAAATACTTGATGAGCTGACTCCTCTTCGACAAGTGCACCTTAAAAGGGCATTTGATTGGCCATATTCTCTACTCTATTAAAGTGTGCAGGCTCACAAGCCAGTTCAAACTTCGCGAGACCCTCGGTTATACGATCAGGAGTTTGAGCTCTCGCGGGCCAAGGAAGCTGAACACCGAAGATGATTCTACCGATCTTCGCGAGCCCCTTGATTATACGATCGAAAGTTTAAGCTCTCGCAGGCCGAGAAAGCTTAACTCTGAAGACGAACTTATGAACCTTCACGAGCCCATCGGTTATACAATCGGGAGTTTAAGCACTCGCGGGCCGGGGAAGCTTAATGCCGAAGACGAACTTATGAACCTTCGCTAGCCCATCGGTTATTCGATCGGGAGTTTAATCTCTTGCGGGCCGGGGAAGCTTAACGCCGAAGACGAACTTATGAATCTTCGCGAGCCCATCGGTTATACAATCGGGAGTTTAAGCTCACGCAGGCCAGGGAAGCTTTACGACGAAGACGAACTTATGAATCTTTACGAGCCCCTTGGTTATACGATCGGAAGTTTAAGCTCTCGCGGGCCGGAAAAGCTTAACGCTAAAGACAATTTTCAGAGTCCTTGTGGGCCGATCTATCCAAATGAGCAATCGCTCTAAATGGCCGATCTATTTAAAGGAGCAATTGCTCTTAAATGGCCGATCTATCTAAATGAGCAATCGCTCTCAAATGGCCGACTTATGTGCAATCGTTCTCAACAACGAACTTTCCTAAATGAGCATCCGCACTCATTGATCGGCTTACTTGAGTATTAACTCTCATTGCTCGGTTATGTGATCCAAAGTATTATCTCTCATGAGCCAACTGGTGCATTTTATTCACATCTCCCGATCTCAATCGTCATCATGATTGAACTTGAGAGATGGTGGCAATTGTTACGTGAATAATTTCGCATAGTTCGTCATGGGCTATTGGACTTCTCCCATAAATTCAAGGAGACTAAGAGTCAAGAAGACCAAAGGGTGGAAGTTGCCTCGTGCAATTCTTAATTAACCATAAAACCACTCCATCAATGATCAAACCCTTCATATTCTACATGAATGAAGCATGCCAAGGGTCTTCAACATTAAGGCCATTATGTGGAAGATGAAAAGACACCATTAAAAGGCCTTAGCAATCATACTCATATAAAAAGAGACATTGTCTAAAAAAGAAAAGAGGGAGAGAAAACCTCCAAAGAGGTAATCCAAAACTCATTACTCCATAATGCTAAGATAATAGTTCAGTTCAGGCGACTAACTTATGCATCGGAGGGGGCATCGGTCGGACCCAAGCCCGACCCCCCTGATGAGCTCTTCAAGCTGCAGATAACCAAATAGGTCGTCGGCAAATAGTTCGTCAGCAGATAGCTCTTCAGCAGATAGCTCGTCAGAGCTCGTCACCAAATAGTTCTTCACCATCCAGGATATTCTGTCGATAGCTAGGATAGTTTGTCGTCATCCAGGAAACAGATCATCATCCAGGAGTTCAGATCGGCATCCAAGAGATAGATCGTCATCCAGGAGTTTAGATCGTCATCCTGCAGATAGATCGTAGAACGTCGTCCAGGAGATAGATCGTAGATCGTCGTCCAGGAGAGATAGTTCGTAATTCGTCTTCCAGGAGCTTACATAGCTCGTAGATCATCATACTGGAGATAACTCATAGTTCGTAGTTCGTCATCCTCACAATGGAGGCGAAAGCTTCACAAAACCTCCTTTATTCATCGTCATAACTCCTTGTTATTGTAACCTTGATCGCATCCATACAAATTCTATTGTTCGGTGGATTTTCCCATCAACACACTCCATTCACTCTGATTCAATCGATGATTAATTTAATATAAGGATGTTAGTGGAATAAACAGCAGCTGGCCACATAATAACCAACGGCTGCGATTAGAAGCCTGGCACATTGCTTGATTTGGAGCCGTGGAGATCTGCAGTAACTGATAAGATATTACAACAAAGCAATAAAAGCATGAAAAGTTATTGGAAACTTGACCAGTCGACCCATAACTTGTGAGCTCAATATAGTAATGTTACGTGAATAATTTCACATAGCTCGTCATGGGCTATTGGACTACTTCCATAAATTCAAGGAGACCAAGAGTCAAGAAGACCAAAGGTTGGAAATTGCCTCATGCAATTCTTAATTAACCATAAAACCACTCCATTAATGATCAAACCCTTCATATTATACATGAATGAAGCATGCCAAGGGTCATCAACATTAAGGCCATTATGTAGAAAATGAAAAGACACCATTAAATGGCCTTAGCCATCCTACTCCTATAAAAGGAGACACTCTCCAAAGAGAAAAGAAAAGAGGGAGAGAAACCCCCCAAAGAGGTAATTCAAAACTAAATACTCCATAATGCTAAGATTATACTTCAGTTCAAGCGACTAACTTAAGCATCGGAGGGGGCACGGGTCGGACCCAAGCCCGACCCCCTGATGAGTTGTTCATGTTGCAGAGAAGCAAATAGCTTGGCAGCAAATAGTTCATCGGCAAATAGCTCGTCAGCAGACAGCTTGTCAGCAGACAGCTCGTCAGAGCTTTTCACCAAATAGTTCTTCACCATCCAGGATAGTTTGTCGATATCCATGATAGTCTGTCTCCATCCAGGAGACAGATCGTCATCCAGGAGTACAAATCGTCATCCAAGAGACAGATCGTCATCCAGGAGTTCAGATCGACATCCATGAGATATATCGTCATCCAGGAGTTCAGATCGTCATCAAGGAGTTCAGATCTTCATCCTGCAGATAGATCGTAGATCGTCGTCCAGGAGATAGATCGTAGATCGTCGTTCATGAGATATAGTTCGTAGTTCATCTTCCAGGAGCTTACACAGCTCGTAGATCGTCATACTGGAGATAACTCATAGTTCGTAGTTCGTCATCCTCACAATGGAGGCGAAAGCTTCACAAAACCTTCTTTATTCATCGTCATAACTCCATATCAAAGTAACCTTGATCGCATCCATACAAATTCTATTGTTCGGTGGATTTTCCCATCAACAATTGGTGACGTCTGTGGGAACGAGGTTACACCCATGATGTCAACCACACCAACGAAGCTCAGTTCTCTGAGCTTGCCATGATGAAACAGATCAGTTCCAACAAGCTTGCAAACTAATTTCTGATATCCTATGTTTGTTTGAAAACAGATCTTCCGATTGCAAGAAAGGCATAGCTTTGTTGATTCCTTGAGAAGAGAAGGGATCGAATGGACGGTGCACGCCTATGATCTCGTTGATGGAGTCGACGATCGACGACAGCGTTTGGGGTTTTGGGTGAGACAGACCCACATCCTTTAATTAATCGACTAATGTTTGATTGATATTTTTTGAGATTGGGAAGAGAGGCTCTGAATTTATTAAGTAAACAATGGGATCTGCTCGAAATAGAGCTTGGGTGACCGAACCGCTATTTGTTGGCCTTCTTCCAAGTTGAGCAATCGTTCATGCGGATAGCACTGGCTCATGACATCAATCTTGGTCTCCAACTTCGACACACGATTCAGCATTTGTGTGGCATTGAACAACGGGATGACGACGACATTGTGCAGCCGATCTAACCAAAACCGATCTGCAGAGTGATCGGTCAGGGGCCAGATTACATCTGCATGCCATAACCGATCTATCGCCTAAGCTAGCGATCTACCCAATCATCAAGCAACCAAGCTGCCTCCATGCCAAGGTTTCGCCTAGCCAAGCTCTATATCAAGCCTCATGCTGCCCTACCAAGCTTGAACTCAACCTGTTGAGCTGCTACCAACCGAGCTCCTGCCTGCAGATCTGCTCATGCCTATGCCAAGCTCCTCCCTGGAGATCTGCTCCTGCGAAGCTACTGCCAGCCGAGATGCTTCCACTGATTGAGCTACTCCCTGCCAAGTCACACCTTGCCGAGTCGCTTCAATGCTTCTATGCTCAACCGAGCTCTAGGCTGAGCTACTCTCTTCACGCTGCCATTACCCAAGCACCCCGCCATCGATCCTGCCAAACCGTCTTGCGGCAAGCTTGTAGCTAAGCGAGGCACCTAATGGCAGGTGACCAAGCCACCTTTTTCTCTTCAGTAACTTCGTCTCCAGGCTCCGAATACAAGCTCTGATGAAGGACCCAATGCCGAGCTCTCCTGTCGAGCTGTCACCATCTCTTTGCGGTGGTGAATTCGGTGCCGAAAATAGTGGCGGACTTGTTGATTCATCCCATGGAACGCCTCCTTGGCCCCACGTAAGCAATAAGCATTTTTCTTTTCTCTTCTTCTTCCTCGTGCAGGAATTCGAGCTTTGCTCCGAAGCTTGGCCCCATCTCCGGGCATCGTCAGAGTTCCTCGCTCGACCCAAGTTTTGACGGAGCATTATGCAAACTCGATCAGAGCTTCCAAACTTCTAGTAGCTCAAGCTCGGGAGTAAGTTTCTAGCGACTCTCTGATCTCAAGCCGAAGCGTAACAATTCCTCGCGTCTGTCCACGCTAGAGCTCAGGGGCAACTACTCCCGCTAAACTACCCAATGACGGCATCTCGATTCTTTCCTCCAATATGCCATTTAAGTCGGCAGGGGAGTATGACCAAATTCATCCATTGAGCTCAAAGCTTCCAGACAATGGATGCTTATTGGGCTTCAAAGCTGCTTCCTCCGAACCTTCGATCCGAGCCATCTCGTCGATCTTCCCATGGCCATCCACGAAGGCGACCTGAGCCGAAGCGGAGCTTGTCGTATCCTAGGTTATCGACTACATGTTCGTAAAAACCGGCCTGAGACCGGGAAACATCGATATCTAGATAGTCATCTGCGGCTTCTACCCTCCTCAAGTGAACCAAAGCTCAGAGGTGAGTAACATTTGGTAGCACGACCGATCACTACCGAACCAACCTTCCACAAAAATGCATACTGCCGAGCGATCATGCCAACCTGCTTGAGAGAAGGGATGACAAGCCAAGATGCTGGGGAGAGAGAAACTAGTCGATCAGATCCAATGTGTAACACTACCGATCTATCGTCTAAGTTCTGAGCTCTTCCGGCATCACCAATGGCCCATCCAGAGGCATGGCTCGACAATGGCAATTCTACATGCATAGTCACCTACCAAGAGTGGGTTGCAAACGTGGTTATCACGAATCACTCCCTCCATCTATTCATACTAGTTCGGTACGTCGCAAATTAGTCTCACGACATCAAGCTCTTTGATCCGATATCAAGCTCTCTGATCCGATATTGAGGTTTTGCCAAAGATCAAATCTTGCCTAGCTTGGATCTCACCCAAATACTTGGAAGATGTACTATGGGTAAAGCAAAACTAAATCAACTATTCGGTTCATTTTGGGTCTTTTTGAACTAACAAATACTTGATGAGGTGACCCCTCTTCGACAAGTGCACCTTAAAAGGGCGTTTGATTGGCCATATTCTCTACTCTATTAAAGTGTGCAGGCTCACAAGCCAGTTCAAACCTTCGCGAGGCCTCGGTTATACGATCAGGAGTTTGAGCTCTCGCGGGTCAATGAAGCTGAACGCAGAAGATGATTCTACCGATCTTCGCGAGCCCCTCGATTATACGATCGGGAGTTTAAGCACTCACGGGCCGATGAAGCTTAACGCCGAAGACGAACTTATGAACCTTCGCGAGCCCCTCAGTTATACGATCGGGAGTTTAAGCACTCGCAGGCCGATGAAGCTTAACGCTGAAGACGAACTTGTGAACCTTCGCGAGCCCATCGGATATACGATCGGGAGTTTAAGCTCTCACGGGCCGGTGAAGCTTAACAGTGAAGACGAACTTATGAACCTTCGTGAGCCCTTCGGTTATACGATCGGGAGTTTAAGCTCACGCGGCCCGGGAAAGCTTAACGCCGAAGACAAACTTATAAACCTTCGCAAGCCCCTCGGTTATACGATCGGGAGTTTAAGCTCTCGTGGATCGGGGAAGCTTAACGCTGGAGACAATTTTCTGATTCCTTGTGGGCCGATCTATCTAAAAGAGCAATCGTTCTAAATGGCCGGTCTACTTAAAGGAGCAATCGCTCTCAAATGGCCGATCTATCTAAATGAGCAATCGCTCTCAAATGGCCGACTTATGTGCAATCGTTCTCAACAGCGAACTTTCCTAAATGGGCATCCGCACTCATTGATCGGCTTAGTTGAGTATTAGCTTTCATTGCTCGGTTATGTGGTCCAGGGTATTATCTCTCATGAGCCGACTGGGGAATTTTATTCACATCTCCCGAACTCAATCGTCATCATGATTGAACTCGATAGATGGTGGCAATTGTGACGTGAATAATTTCGCATAGTTCACCATGGGCTATTGGACTTCTCCCATAAATTCAAGGAGACCAAGAGTCAAGAAGACCAAGAGTCAAAAACACCAAAGTGTGAAAGTTGCCTTAAGCAATTCTTAATTAACCATAAAACCACTCCATCAATGATCAAACCCTTCATATTCTACATGAATGAAGCATGCCAAGGGTCTTCAACATTAAGGCCATTATGTGGAAGATGAAAAGATACCATTAAAAGGCCTTAGCAATCATACTCATATAAAAGGAGACACTCTCCAAAGAGAAAAGAAAAGAGGGAGAGAAAAATCCCAAAGAGGTAATCCAAAACTCAGTACTCCATAATGCTAAGATTATACTTCAGTTCAAGCAACTAACTTAAGCATCAGAAGGGGCACGGGTCGGACCCAAGCTGGACCCCCCTGATGAGATATTCGTGCTGCAGATAACCAAATAGCTCGTTAGTGACGTGTGTTTATATTTCATATTTCACGCACGTCTTCTTTTGTGCTTTTCCGCTATTTTCCGTCGTCTCGTATTCGTTTTCTCGTATTTTCTTGTTTTCTTTCACTTTTCCGTGTTTTTGTATGTTTGCAGGAGTTTACCGGCGTAGGAGACATAAAACGACGATATCATGAGTCCCCAGAGCAACGAGAGGAGTCACGTGTGATCCAGGGGGTCAAACGACGAAGATCGCCATCTTTCAGCCCCCCACCCGATCGGTTGGATTGGCCAACCGATCGGTTGATGCACGCGTGCACGACCCGGTCAGCCGCTGAAGCAACGAAAGTGTCAACCGACCGGGTCGCCGACCGGTTCAACCCGACTGTTCTCTCTGGAAATTGGAGCTGAAACTCAACCGATCGGGTGATCTTCACCCGATCGGTTCACCTGTAGCCGTTTCCCCGAAGAAGATGACCCGGAGAGCTCACCCGACGGCCGGCTGATCGTGCCAAAATGTCGCAAGTCTCTGTCTTTTTGTGCAACAATTCCAACCGATCGGTTGATCTTTCAACCGATCGGTTCACCCGATGAGCTCAAGAACCAAATGATGAGCAGCTTCCATCAACCGACCGTGCCGCCTGACCGGGTAAAATGCTGAAGATTGCTGCCGAAGTTCGCAGCAGGTCACCCGATCATGTGATTCTTCACCCGATCGGGTGATGTCGTTTTCTATAAATAGAGACCCTAGGTTTCCAGAAAATGGGAGTTGTTATTTTTTACTGTTTTTCTTTCTTGTGACGGCTGTAATTTTCAAGTTATTTGTAAGTCTTCTGATCTCTACCAAACTTTGATATTATCTTAATTGCATTACTACTATCGCATTTCTATTGCCCGATTATGTTTTTAACGGTCGATTTTGATTTAGATTGCTTTTTAGTAAATATGTGTGAGTAGTTCTCAAATCTGGGATTTTGGTGGAAACCCCTTTGTGGGTTCTCCCAGATGCGTCAATAGGACTAGGAAATCGATAGGGATTAGGAATCTATCGGTTACGCAGGGTGTTTCATTGTCATCGGCAGGAAAAAAACCGCCTTTGACCGTTGGGCCAAGGGGGGATAAACTTGGCGGTTGACTCCCTACCATAGCTCACGCCCTTAGCGTAGACATCGAATCCTAGCGTACGGGAGCGACAGGACGAGGTGTTGGGATTTATTGTTGCGAGCTTAGTGCTCCTGGAGTCGTTCAGTGTTATGGACATGGGAATGCCCACTGATCGAACCCGGGTAGTCCGGTGTATCATCCTGGGCACCGACCGGAATATCGGGCCCATGGGACGCCAGTATCACTCTTAGAGGCGACGTCTCACCATTAGACCCTAATTCCGATCGTTATCCTATCCGTAGGCCGTATTGGCGAGAATCGCACGATGGGGTGGAAACCGAAGTCCCGGGTTTCCCTTTATATTGTTTATCCCTCGCATTCTATTTTCTGTGACAACCCATCTACCGATTCGGGCTAGCTCACCCATGGGGTGAATCTGGTCCTTTCTGACACAAGCACAACCACGCCTCCCTGAGTTCGACCCCCAAGCCACACTACAACACCGTGCGCTTGCGGTTATAAATATTTAAATCGCACACCCCCAATCTGTAATGCCCTACAAGCTACTGCACAAGTACTAGAGGGGGTGTGAATAGTACTTTAAAATAACAAGGAGTATAATTCCAAATTATTGTGCAAACAACTACCAAATCAATTTGCGGAAGCTTAAATTGAAAGACAACAACAAAATTAACAATGCAAACAAATGATGTTAATGGGTTCGGATCCACCCAAGTCTCCCCGACTTGTTCCCGGTGATCCTACGTCCCAACCACCCGGATCCCCTCCGGATACTTGAGTTAGAAACCCTAACTCAAGATTTCCACTATGAATATCTTGTGAAAAAAAAAACCTTCACAAGATCAAATCATACAACAACGGCAATAGTGAATCCCACAACCCGGGATCACAACCTTCTCTCACAACCGAGAGAATCAACAAGCAATATAAATGAGTTTATATTGAAATAAACAAACTTACCACAAAATCCTATACCTTGAGTTTTTCTTACCCAATAGGTGAAATGGAGGATTTGAGGAAGATGAAGTCACCACGTCCTAGCACCAAGGAAATGACCAGCAATCGGTGCCTAGGAGAGATTTGGAGACTTGGATCAAGCAATAGCTTGAAGAGCTCACCAAGAACAAGCTTCTCTCAAGATGGATTCTAGATCTAGAAATGAGAGAGAATGGGTTTCTTGTGAGGAAGAGAGCTTTTGATTTGAGTGAGAAAGGCTATCTCTTTTGATCTCAATGAATCTCTGAATGGAAGCTCTAACCTAGATAGAAATGACCTAGGTTCGTATTTATAGGGTCCCATAAAAACAAATTAGGTCATTCTCCAACGGATAGAAATCTGGGAGAATTAGTCGGTCAAAGAACAATCACTGACCGACTAGTTCATCAACTAGTCGGTCAGTCAAACAGCATGGACCGACTAAGAGAGGAACTGAGAAGAGATAGAATTTCAGACCTAGAAATCTAGTCGGTCCAAGAAGACTTTCTGACCGACTAGTTTCACAACTAGTCGGTCAGTCAGTGAACGTAGACCGACTAAGAGGCAAAATGAAATAGTCTGAATACAAATTGACTTAGTCGGTCCAAGAACAAAAGTTGACCGACTAGATTGTCAACTAGTCGGTCACCAAACGTTCTTAGACCGACTAACGATAAACAGTAGCTTAGGAGAAATTTAGCATGAACAGTAAGTCACAACTAGTCGGTCAAAGAAGCATCACTGACCGACTAGTTCACAAACTAATCGGTCGGTGAGTCAACGTAGACCGACTAACTGTAAACAGTAAAGTCCAAGAAATTAAGGAATCAAACTAGTCGGTCCAAGAAGAGTTGCCGACCGACTAGATCACCATCTAGTCGGTCAGTACTTCTTCTTGTACCAACTAACATGCACAAACAAGTCCGGATCGAAGCGCGACGCTTCGAGGAAGTTAGAATGAACTTGTACTAAGATCTTAGAGCTACGATATGAGCGTTATGAAGTTAGAATCGTAAGATATACTCAAGGCTTAACATTCTATATATCGAAGCTAAAAAGACTATAAATAAAACCTTAATAAACGGTCTTCGAGAGCTTCGATTGATTCTTCATAACTTCCAAAACGGCGCAAGAGCTTCAACGAAGCTTTAGGCATGAATACGAGCTTTGGGAAGTCTTGAGATGTCGCTTTGAATGTTCTCGTGAATTTGGCGACGATCTCCAATACTGCGCTCACAAATTGTTAGTTCATGGATTATTTATGTTTGCTCATCATCAAAACCAAATCCGGGGAGTCCAATATTCAACATTCTCCCCCTTTTTGGTGATGACAAACCAACATAAATAATAATCAAAAATAATGATTCAAATGTAAAATACTTACTCCCCCTGCATTGATGACACGTTAATTCCAAAATGAATATATATGAATTGCATCAATCAGACGAGTAAGATAAATAAAGAGAATCGATTTTTGAAATATCGGATTTTGAAAATCCTTATATATATCTTAACTCCCCCTGAATCTAACACATAAAATTAGATTCTTGGAAATTGAGTTAAATTTTCATTTGACCTATTCATTATCATTATCTCTCCCCCTTTGGCATTATCCCAAAAAATGGGGGGCATACAACGACAACAACTAGGAAATGGAAAATCCAACATCGGGAGTCGTAGACAATGACGATGGACCTAATTGACACCAAGGGAAAAATGATGAAATCAAATCAAGGTGTGCCAAATTGTCCATTATCAAAAAGCGATAATCAAAATCATCAAAAATATATTTGGTAATTTTTTTTATTTATTGAATAATGAAACATACTCTCCAATATTCAATATTCTTGGTTAAATTTGTGCATGGAAAACAATTCTATACAAATATAGAAATATAATCTATTTAACCAAGTTTTACAATCGTCGAGCGACGATTTTACATAGCATGGACATTGAATGAGAATTAATGTGCACGACGAAGTAAATATCACAACATGAACATCGATGTATATATATATATATGATAACATCATGAGTACATCCAAAAAGATATCGATACATCAAATGCAACATATCCATCAAAAAGAAATAAATCATACATCATCAACATCAAAATACCACATCATCATCAACATCATCCAAAGTACATCAAAACAACCAACACCGACATCCAGAAAACGCAAAAATACATCAAAACAACCCTCAATCTCTATCCTAACCCAAAATACTCTCAAAAAGATATATCATCCAAAGAGTAGTGGAGAGTCCTCGAAACAGACGATCACGAGGAAGTGGCTGGATCTGCAGTCTCCGTGGGTCCAGTCGACGGAGTGGACTCAGGCTCTGCAGGGAGGAGAGGCGTCTCAACAGACGGGATCGTCGGGGTAGGTGTGGAAACAACGGGCTCAACAGCAAGGGTCTCAACATCAGCAGGGGTCTCAACAGCAGCAGGCTCGTCAATAGGAACAGCAGGAGTAACAGCAGCCTCAGAAGTCTGGACTACTGCGGCAGAAGTCTCTGGAGCACCGGAAGTGGTGCCAACTCCAGGAGCTGAAGTGGTAGCAGCAGCAGCAGCAGCAGTGGCATCATCGCCACGAGCCAAGGAAGTGACAAGCTCGTCAATATCCTCATCGTCCATCTCCTCGGCCTCATAAACGGAAGGAGGAAGATCAATCTCCATCATACGAGCCATACGACAGACGACCTCCTCAGTACGAGCCAAACGTGAGTCGTGCTGACGAAGAAGGCGTACGACATCATCTAATGTGGCAGGAGGAGTGGGGGCTGCAGCAGCTGAGGGAGTAGCCTGAGAAGCAGATGCGGTAGACCTCTGCACATGACGAAGCGTCGCAAGAGATTTCTTAACGGCCGTCGCGTTCAGAGGAGTACCCAAGGGACGCTCATCGTCAGGAGGGAGAGGGACTCGGAAATGACGAAAGACAAGGGTCAACAGACACGGATATGGAATATGCGCAGATTTATTGGTCTTGCGTATACACTCGAAAGAGTCCATCTTATCGAGTATAACGCGAGCCCAATTAATCTCGCAACCCAAGAAAAGAGCGTAGATAAGCTTCAAAAATGGCTGGGATGGAAGTGAAGATGAGCCGTACTTGGGAAGCAAGCACGACTTCAGAATGAGATTCAATACCCATGCATTAGGCTTGAACGACTTTGAAGGAACTCCAATAAAGGCAGGAGGGATCACATGGAAGATGTCAGAAAGAACGGACTGATCCAAGGAAGATATATCATCGACGGAAATGTCAGAAGGAAGGAGACCAGACGACGAGCAGCCAAGAATCTCCCCCAAGATTTCTGCCGTGAGAACTATAGGAGTTCCCAAGACAGTAGTCTCGATGGAGTGACTAGCATCGTACTGGCCCCGAACACGATTGGCATAGAACAATTTCACTAGGCGAGGATATGGTTTAGGATTGGCCTTAAGATCATAGCGGAGATAATCAAGGAGACCACTATAGGAGAGGAGATCAGCTAAGCCAAGGAAATCTGAAAACTGAACGTAGTGCTCCAATAGCATCGGGCAGTGTTCAATACGGTTGTAGGCCGCGAGACACATAGGGTCGTCGCGACACAACGATATGTCAACACCACCCGCTGGCATTGGGCCCTTTCCCTTAGGCTGGCGAGTCCTAGGACGAAGTGGAGGAGTGGGTTCCCTATGGCTAGGCTCATCCTCAGGGATAAACTTAGTATCGGAATCAGGAGGAGTCGAGGGAGAGTGGAGTATGGGATTTTTGGTCTTAGATTTTCGGGGTTTGACAGTCGCCGTCCTCTGCTTCTTCAGAGGAGGCGAAGACGGAGAAGCTTGGGTAGATTTAGCACGACGCTTGGGCTTAGGTGGATTCTTAGGGTCTGAAGGCTCTACGCTCATTGGGGAAGCCCCAGAAGAGGCGATATGGATCCTCGTCTTTGCCATGATCGTGACACGACGAGTACAAGCAACCGAAGATGGTTGAAGAATCCTAAGCACACAGCCCTAGAAAAGAAAATCCGAAATACACAAGCCCTAGAACTGAATTCGAAACCCTAGGAGCTAGATAAGATGAAAATCAAACCCTAGAGTAGGAAAAAGAGATCTAGGAGAGGGGGTTTTACCTAGGAGGAGGAGTCGACGGCGGCGGACGGCGAGGATGGCCGGAGATCTGGCCGGAGTCGACGGGAATAGGAAGAGACTCGAGAGGGTTTTGGGAAAATTTCGAGCTGGAGATGAAAACAACCGACTAAAGTGAGCTTTAGTCGGATGAAAAGCGATTTAAGTCGGTCGAGATCTGGAAAAGACACATTTGCCCTAACACACTTAGTCGGTCATAGTTCAAGCACTGACCGACTAGATTACGATCTAGTCGGTCGGTCAATGAGCTTGAACTGACTAAGTCGAAACAGAGGCAAACAGGGATTTTTAGGGCTAGAATTAGTCGGTCGCAGTATATTCACTGACCGACTAGTTTTCAATCTAGTCGGTCGGTAAGTGTACTGTGACCGACTAAAGAAAGAAAATGATAAGAGTTAGATAAATGCTTGATCTAGTCGGTCTGAGTTCACTTGCTGACCGACTAGATGAGCATCTAGTCGGTTGACAAATGAACTGAAACCGACTAGAAGAGTCCAAAAAATTGATAATTGATTTTTCTTCACAAACCACTTGGATGAAACATCTTAACACTCTCATTAGTCATCTAAATTACCCCATAAAACGTAGAAATCTTAAATACGACATTGAAATACGAATTCGATCATAAATTCAAACATATCACATAAAATTCCCAAGAATTCAATAAATCTAGCATGAACGAAATATCGCGAAATATAATAGCATGCAAGATAATTGAATGAAACATGAATCCTATATCTCGGATTCACCCATAATCCCCAATTCTCGACGCAACCGCACAAAGGAATCCTCCTTTAGGGGTTTCGTGAAAATATCGACGATTTGCTTTTGGGTTTCAACGTACACTAAAATGATGTCCTTCTTAGCAACATGATCATCTAAAAAGTGGTGTCGGACATCTATGTGTTTTGATCGGGAATGGTGCACCGAATTCTTTGAAAGACAGATAGCACTTTGGTTATCCACCATGATAGGGCTAGTATCACAGTGAATACCAAAATCCTTCAGTGTGTGTCTCATCCAAAGAACCTGGGCACAAGCGGCACCGGCGGCAATATATTCCGCCTCGGTGGTTGAAAGTGATACGGAATTTTGCTTCTTGGAAAACCAAGAGACAAGAGAATTTCCTAGAAAATGGCAAGTGCCACTAGTACTTTTCATGTCGGATTTGCATCCCGCATAATCGGCATCACTGTATGAGACTAACTCATACGTGCTAGATTTTGGATAAAGTAATCCAAAATCAAGTGTATAACTTAGATAACGGAAAATACGTTTTACCGCTACTAAGTGAGACTCCTTAGGTTGAGACTGATAACGAGCACATATGCATACGGCAAACATAATATCGGGCCTACTTGCGGTAAGATAAAGTAAACTACCTATCATACCTCGATATAGACGAATGTCTACATCCTTACCGCCCGTATCCTTGTCAAGATGCGTAGTCGTGCTCATTGGAGTCTTTTTCCCGGAAGCACTCTCCATTCCAAATCGCTTAAGCAAATCCACCGTATACTTCGTTTGGTGGATGAAGATTGCATCGTTCAATTGGCGAATTTGGAGACCTAAGAAATATTTGAGTTCGCCCATGTGGCTCATCTCAAATTGTTCCTTCATAACATTAGAAAACTCTTCGCAAAGAGTGAAGTTAGTAGCACCGAAAATGATATCATCAACATAAATTTGAACTAATAAAATATCATTATTCGCATGCTTAACAAAAAGTGTAGAATCGGCTTCGCCCATTTTAAAATTCAAATCCAAAAGAAAATTCTTTAGGCGGTCATACCAAGCTCGAGGAGCTTGTCTCAAACCATAAAGAGCTTTCTTTAGTTTAAAAACATGATTTGGAAATTTTTCATTTATGAAGCCCGGAGGTTGAGAAACATAAACTTCCTCAACAACATCTCCGTTTAAAAATGCACTTTTAACATCCATTTGAAATAACTTAAAATTTTTATGGCATGCATAAGACAATAAAAGTCTAATTGATTCTAATCTAGCTACCGGAGCGAAGGATTCTTCGAAATCGATACCTTCCTCTTGGCGATAGCCTTGAGCAACTAACCGAGCTTTGTTCCGGACGACGACTTGATTTTCGTCGGTTTTGTTCTTGAAGATCCACTTTGTCCCTATGACGGTGTGGTTCTTCGATGGCAAAGGAACAAGCTCCCATACCTCATTCCTCTCGAATTGAATGAGTTCCTCCTCCATGGCAAGGATCCAAGCACTATCTTCGCACGCTTCAACTATATTCTTTGGCTCTATCGATGAGGCAAAGGCACAATTGGCGAAGTGGTGGACTTGCGATCTCGTCTTGACACTATCATTGATATTGCCAATGACTTGCTCATGGGGATGGTCGCGAACGGTATGAAGCCGCTTGGGAATACCTTGATCACTAGGCACATTCTCAACAACTTCATTAGTCGGGTTAGTCTCAATAGGATCAATTGAATCAATAGTCTTAGAATTTTCAAACGAATCACATAAAACATCCATAGAATCATTATCATTTGAAATTCTAGAAGTAGCAAAATTCTCATTAAAAGAGACATGAAGTGATTCCTCGATCGTAGAGGATCTTTTGTTGTATATCCGGTAGGCTTTGCTACGTGAGGAATACCTAACAAATATCCCCTCATCCGATCTCGGATCAAACTTGTCCAAATTATCATATGTGTTTTTAATAAAACATTTTGCGCCGAAGACACGAAAATGTTTAACTTGAGTAAATCTACCAAACAACAATTCATAGCAAGTTTGTTTGGTGCCGGGCCTCAAAAGTATTCTATTAAACACATAACAAGCGGTGTGTACCGCTTCCGCCCAAAATTGATAACCAAGTTGACTATCTTCGAGCATAGTGCGAGCACACTCCACAAGCGTTCTATTCTTCCTCTCAACAACACCATTTTGAGGAGGTGCGCGAGGGAAAGAAAACGTGTGAGTAATTCCAAGATCATCACAAAAATTTGAGAAAGACTCATTCTCAAATTCACCCCCATGATCACTACGAATAGTGACAATGGTGGTTCCGATGAGATTTTGTACTTTCTTCACAAATATTGTGAAGTTTTCAAAAGCTTCATTTTTATTACATAAGAAAAATACCCATGTAAATCTTGAATAATCATCAACGATGACTAGTCCATATCTTGCATTTCCTAAGGAAGCAACTCTAGTTGGCCCAAATAAATCTAGATGTAATAGCTCTAGTGGCCATTTCGTAGAAATGCTTTTCTTAGGTTTAAATGAAGATTTAGGAAGCTTGCCACGTTGACAAGAATCACAAAAACTTTTCTTTTCAAAAACGAGCTTCGGAAAACTTTTAATGGAATTTCATTTCGAAAGTTTATAAAGTGTTCCAAAGTTCACATGTCCAAAGCGTCGATGCCATAAGTGTTGTTCACTTGTGTTGGCAACGAGACATTGTTCATATGACTTAGGAAGATCCAAAATATAAATATCTTTATGGCGTGTGCCGGAAAATAATAATTTATTATTATCATTTGAAATATGACACAATCCTTTCGCAAAGCTAACTTTGTAGCCTTTGTCACAAAGTTGGCTTATTGAAATAAGATTATGATTTAAACCATCAACTAGATAAACATCACTAATTAAGAGTTTAGAAGGGTTACCCACTTTACCAACACCGACGATGGTTCCGCTCTCGTTGCCTCCAAATACGACGCGATTTCCATTTGCAATGGGAACCACTCCGGAGAGCAATTGAGCGTCACCCGTCATGTGTTTTGAACACCCGCTATCGAGTATCCAATTCCCTTTGGAGCTAAATTTAAATTTGTTGCTCCTCTTCTTTTTCTTTTCCTTGAGTACCTAAAGATAGAAACTTTCATATCATGGTACCCAAGGTCATTGGGTCCTCAAAAGTTAGACCTTTGGAAGCCAAGTCCAATTGGACTTTGACTTCCCCACATAATTTCTACTATGCACAACATCCGAAAAATAAGCATTCATATACACTTGTTTTTCATCCATGCTTGTGTCCTTTGGGCTCCAAATAGTGAAGATTTTGGGAGCCATCATCCTATTGGTACATGCATGCGACGTTGATTTCTACGTGATGCATGTTGTGGATAGGCATACGGAACATGATGGAATGGTGCACGACGAGAATTATTCATATGATGAGGTGGGTGAACATATGCATGTGTGGGAACACGTGCGTGAGGGTGTCTCACATGGTGTGCACGTGCCCGTGAACGTGTAGCATAGAAATCATCATATGTGTGAGACGGTGGAGTAGGACGTGTGTTCCTACGTGGAATGGTATTTGTGTACATATAAGCATGCCCCTTCTTTGGAGGTCCACCCAAAGTGGGTTTCTTTCCAAAAGAGGGTGTGGACGAGGTGGAAGCACCATTGGTAGATGAACTACCAATAGAGTGTTTGCTACCACTCGTAGAGTCACCGGAAGTTGGCCTAACAAAAGTAGTGGCCGCTTTGGATGGACATCCCATCGTATACCCCAAACCAATGTGGTGATTGGCCGGAAGTAAGTCACTTAGGATTTTATCCAAATGGTCCTTACCCTTATTGAATTTATTAATTCGGCCTAATGTGTTCTCATATTTCTCTTTGAGAGAACGCATAGAAGTATCCAAAGTGGATACTTGCGATGTGAGCACATAAACACGAGATTTGAGATTCTCGTTCTCAATACTCAAAGTCGAGTTTTGAGAAGTTAAATCCGCTATCCTATGTTCTTCCGGATCATCAATGCTAACATGTTCAAGTTTAGATTTGAGATTAACAATCTCATTTCTTAACTCTTTAACAACGGTGTCGTTGTTGGTGATGATAGTCTTAGGCGAGGTTTGAATGCTAGCTAGGTCATCTTTTACTTTAGTATATCTATTTACTAATTTAGTGTATTTAGACCATAAATGAGAGTTAGCATCCCTAAGATCATCCATAGTTACCTCATCGCCTTCGTCGTCGCTATCATCGGAGGAGGAAGATCCTTGATCATGCTCCTCTCTTGCCATGAAGCACATGTGCGCTTGCTCCACTTTCTCATCGTCCGACTCTCCGCTTGAGGAATCCTCGGAGTCGGTGAATGTTGCTCCGACAAGTCCCTTTTTGTACCCCTTTTTGTACTTCTTTGACTTGTCGAACTTCGGCGCCTTCCACTTCTCCTTTTGCTTGTTTTGAGGACAATCCGCTTTGATGTGTCCTGGCTTATTGCATTTAAAGCACAAAGGTGGAGAGGCGTTAGTAGAAGTAAATTTAGATTTTTGTTTGAAGTTGCCCTTTTGGAAGAAGCGATTGAACTTCTTTGCCATGAGTGCAATGGATTCCATGTCCATTTCTTCTTCCGAGTCCTCATCATCGGTAGAGGTGGATGAAGCCGCCTTGAATGCAATCGCCTTTTTCTTAGGCGCGTCTTGGTTCAAATAGGACTTCATCTTTTCTTGTAACTTCACCTTGCTATCTTTGCGTACCTCGTATGACATTAAAGTACCCATCAATTGAACTACGGTATATTTATTCATGTCATTACCTTCCTCGATGGCGAAGGTACGTTTCTCCCAAGAAGAAGGAAGTCCTTCGATAAGCTTTGAGCACTTCTCCTTTTGAGTGTAGGACTTGCCGAGGGCCTCTAACTCGTTTATTATGTCAACGAAGCGAGCGTAATATTCTTTCATCTTCTCGCCCTGTTGCATATGAAACATTTCGTAATCTTTGTTTACGACTACGAGTTTAGAGTCTCTTACCCTACTCGTCCCTTCATGAAGAATGAGGAGGGAGTTCCAAATTTGATATGCACTCTTACATGTGCATATCTTATTGAAGTCCTCGGGCTCCAATGCGCATTGCAAGGCGTTCATTGCCTTGGCATTGCTTACCTCCGCGGCGATCTCCGCGGTAGTCCATTTCTCAAAGTCTTCTTCTTCGGGTTCAATGTATTCCTTCATTGTGGTCCTCCATAAGGATGCACTCCGGAGGAAGGTTTCCATCCGGCATTTCCAGTACCCGTAGTTGGTACCGTTGAAGAATGGAGGCCTCGTAGAGGAATGTCCTTCCATCACCGAAGATGCTCCTTCTCGGTTCCTGAAGGTGTCATAGTTGGAAGGTGGACGCACGGTCTTGTTGTCGTTGGCAGACATAGCTAAGTATCTGGCTCTGATACCAAATGTAATGCCCTACAAGCTACTGCACAAGTACTAGAGGGGGGGTGAATAGTACTTTAAAATAACAAGGAGTATAATTCCAAATTATTGTGCAAACAACTACCAAATCAATTTGCGGAAGCTTAAATTGAAAGACAACAACAAAATTAACAATGCAAACAAATGATGTTAATGGGTTCGGATCCACCCAAGTCTCCCCGACTTGTTCCCGGTGATCCTAAGTCCCAACCACCCGGATCCCCTCCGGATACTTGAGTTAGAAACCATAACTCAAGATTTCCACTATGAATATCTTGTGAAAAAAAAAACCTTCACAAGATCAAATCATACAACAACGGCAATAGTGAATCCCACAACCCGGGATCACAACCTTCTCTCACAACCGAGAGAATCAACAAGCAATATAAATGAGTTTATATTGAAATAAACAAACTTACCACAAAATCCTATACCTTGAGTTTTTCTTACCCAATAGGTGAAATGGAGGATTTGAGGAAGATGAAGTCACCACGTCCTAGCACCAAGGAAATGACCAGCAATCGGTGCCTAGGAGAGATTTGGAGACTTGGATCAAGCAATAGCTTGAAGAGCTCACCAAGAACAAGCTTCTCTCAAGATGGATTCTAGATCTAGAAATGAGAGAGAATGGGTTTCTTGTGAGGAAGAGAGCTTTTGATTTGAGTGAGAAAGGCTATCTCTTTTGATCTCAATGAATCTCTGAATGGAAGCTCTAACCTAGATAGAAATGACCTAGGTTCGTATTTATAGGGTCCCATAAAAACAAATTAGGTCATTCTCCAACGGATAGAAATCTGGGAGAATTAGTCGGTCAAAGAACAATCACTGACCGACTAGTTCATCAACTAGTCGGTCAGTCAAACAGCATGGACCGACTAAGAGAGGAACTGAGAAGAGATAGAATTTCAGACCTAGAAATCTAGTCGGTCCAAGAAGACTTTCTGACCGACTAGTTTCACAACTAGTCGGTCAGTCAGTGAACGTAGACCGACTAAGAGGCAAAATGAAATAGTCTGAATACAAATTGACTTAGTCGGTCCAAGAACAAAAGTTGACCGACTAGATTGTCAACTAGTCGGTCACCAAACGTTCTTAGACCGACTAACGATAAACAGTAGCTTAGGAGAAATTTAGCATGAACAGTAAGTCACAACTAGTCGGTCAAAGAAGCATCACTGACCGACTAGTTCACAAACTAATCGGTCGGTGAGTCAACGTAGACCGACTAACTGTAAACAGTAAAGTCCAAGAAATTAAGGAATCAAACTAGTCGGTCCAAGAAGAGTTGCCGACCGACTAGATCACCATCTAGTCGGTCAGTACTTCTTCTTGTACCAACTAACATGCACAAACAAGTCCGGATCGAAGCGCGACGCTTCGAGGAAGTTAGAATGAACTTGTACTAAGATCCTAGAGCTACGATATGAGCGTTATGAAGTTAGAATCGTAAGATATACTCAAGGCTTAACATTCTATATATCGAAGCTAAAAAGACTATAAATAAAACCTTAATAAACGGTCTTCGAGAGCTTCGATTGATTCTTCATAACTTCCAAAACGGCGCAAGAGCTTCAACGAAGCTTTAGGCATGAATACGAGCTTTGGGAAGTCTTGAGATGTCGCTTTGAATGTTCTCGTGAATTTGGCAACGATCTCCAATACTGCGCTCACAAATTGTTAGTTCATGGATTATTTATGTTTGCTCATCATCAAAACCAAATCCGGAGAGTCCAATATTCAACACAATCATATACTATTGCACACTTGCATGCCACAAACTAGGGGGACGTCAGTTAGCAAATAGTTCGTCAGCAGAATGCCACAAACTAGGGCTATTGGACTTCTCCCATAAAGTCAAGGAGACCAAGAGTCAAGAATACCAAGAGTCAAGAAGACCAAAGGGCGGAAGTTGCCTCATGCAATTCTTAATTAACCATAAAAGCACTCCATCAATGATCAAACCCTTCATATTCTACATGAATGAAGCATGCCAAGGGTCTTCAACATTAAGGCCATTATGTGGAAGATGAAAAGACATCATTAAAAGGCCTTAGCCATCCTACTCCTATAAAAGGAGATACTCTCCAAAAAGAAAAGAAAGGAGGGAGAGAAACCCCCAAAGAGGTAATCCAAAACTCAATACTCCATAATGCTAAGATTATGTTCAGTTCAAGCGACTAACTTAAGCATCGGGGTGGGCACGAGTCGGACCCAAGCCCGACCCCCCTGATGAGATGTTCATGTTGTAGATAAGCAAATAGCTCGTCAGCAATGAGTTCTTCAGCAAATAGCTCGTCAGCAGATAACTCGTCACCAAATAGTTCTTCACCATCCGGGATAGTCCGTCGACATCCAGGATAGTTTGTCACCATCCAGGAGATAGATCGTCATCCAAGAGTTCAGATCGTCATCCAAGAGACAGAACGTCATCCAGGAGTTCAGATCGACATCCATGAGATAGATCGTCATCCGGGAGTTCAGATCATCATCCAGGAGACATATCATCATCATGCAGATAGATTGTAGATTGTCGTCCAGGAGATAGATCGTAGATCATCGTCCAGGAGAGATAGTTCGTAGTTCGTCTTCCAGGAGCTTCCACAGCTCGTAGATCGTCATCCTAGAGATAGCTCGCAGTTCGTAGTTCGTCATCCTCACAATGGAGGCGAAAGCTTCATAAAACCTCCTTTATTCATCGTCATAACTCCATATCATTGTAACCTTGATCACATCCATACAAATTCTATTGTTTGGTGGATTTTCCCATCAACAATTGGCACCGTCTGTGGGGAACGAGGTCACACCCATGACGTCAACCACACCAACGAAGCTTAGTTCTCCAAGCTTGCCATGACGAAACTGATGAGGTCCAACAAGCTTGCAAACTAATTTCTGATATCCTATGTTTGTTTGAAAACAGATCTTCCGATTGCAAGAAAGGCATAGCTTCGTTGATTCCTTGAGAAGAGAAGGGATCGAATGACCGGTGCAAGCCCGTGATCTCGTTGATGGAGTTGACAATCGACGATAGCGTTCGAGTTTTTGGGTGAGACAGACCCCATCCTTTAATTAACCGACAAATGTTTGATTGCTATTTTTTGAGGTAGGGAAGAGAGGCTTTGGAATTTGGTAGGTAAACAATGGGATCTCCTCCAAATAGAGCTTGGGTGACCGAAGCGCTGTTAGTTGGGCTTCTTCCAAGTTGAGCAGTCGTTCATGCAGCTAGAGCCGGCTCATGACATCAATCTTGGTCTCCAACTTCGACACAGAGTTCAGCATTTGTGTGGCATTGAACAACGGGATGATGAATAAATTGTGCAGCTAACCTAACCAAAACCCTATCTGCAGATTGATCGGTCAGGTGCCAAACTACATTTGCATGCCATAACCGATCTATCGCCTAAGCTACCGATCTACCCAATCATCAAGCAGCCAAGCTACCTCCATGCCAATGCGTCGCCTAGCCAAGGTCCATATCGAGCCTCCTGCTACCCTACCAAGCTTGAACTCGACCTATTGATCTGCTACCAACCGACCTCCTCCCTACAGATATGCTCATGCTGATGTCGAGCTCCTCCCTGCAGATCTGCACCTGCGAAGCTGCTGCCGGCCCAGATGCTTCCACTGATTGAGCTACTCCCTGACAAGTCACACCTTGCCGAGTCGCTTCAATGCTTCCGTGATCAACCGAGCTCCAGGCTGAGCCACTCTCTTCACGCTGTCATTACTCAAGCTTCCCGCCATCGATCCTGCCAAACCGTCTCGCGGCAAGCTTGTAGCTAAGCGGGGCACCTAATGGCAGGTGACCAAGCCGCCTTTTTCTCTTCAGTAACTTCGTCTCCAGGCTCCGAATTACGAGCTCTGATGAAGGCCTAAATGCCAAGCTCTCCTGTCGAGCTGGCACCATCTCTTTGCGGTGGCGAATTCGGTTCCCGAAATAGTGGCGGATTTGTTGATTCTCCCATGGCACTACTCCTTGGCCCCACGTAAGCATAAGCAGTTTTCTTTTCTCTTCTTCTTCCTCGTGTAGGAATTAGAGCTTTGCTCCAAAGCTTGGCCCCATCTCCGGGCATCGTCAGAGTTCCTCGCTCGACCCAAGTTTTGACGGAGCATTGTGCAAACTCGATCAGAGCTTCCAAACTTCTAGTAGCTCAAGCTCGGGAGTAAGTTTCTAGTGACTGTCTGAGCTCAAGCCCAGGCGTAATCAATCCTCACGTCCTTCCACGCTTGAGCTCAGGGGCAACTACGCCCGCTGAACTACCCAATGACGACATCTCGATTCTTTCCTCCAATAGGCCCTTTAAGTCGGCAGGGGAGTACGACCAAATCCATCCATTCAGCTCAAAGCGTCCAGACAATGGATGCTTAAATTCTGAGCATCAATGCTGCTTCCTCCGAAGCTTCGATCCAAGCCATCTCGTCGATCTTCCCATGGCCATCCACGAAGGCGACCTAAGCCGAAACAGAGCTTGTCGTATCTTAGGCTGTCGACTACATGTTCGTAAAAACCGGCCTGAGATCGGGAAACATCGATATCTAGATAGTCAACTGCAGCTTCTACCCTCCTCAAGTGAACCAAAGCTCAGAGGTGAGTAACATTTGGTAGCACGACCGATCGCTACCGAACCAAGCATCCACAGAAATGCATACTACCGAGCGATCAGGTCAACGTGCTTGAGAGAAGGGACGACAAGCCAAGATGCTGGGGAGAGAGCAACCAGCCGATCAGATCCAATGGGTCACATTACTGATCTATCGTCTAAGTTCTGAGCTCCTCCGGCGTCACCAATGGCCCATACAGAGGCATGGCTCGAAAAGGGAAATTCTACATGCCCAGTCACCTACCAAGAGCTGGTTGCACACGCGGTTATCCCGAATCACTCCCTCCATCTATTCATACTTGTTCGGTACGTCGCCAATCAGTCTCACGACATTAAGCTCTCTGATCTGATATTGAGGTTCTGCCAAAGATCGAACCTTGCCAAGCTTGGATCTCACCCAAATAGCTTGGAAGATGTACTATTATAGGTAAAGCAAAACTAAACCAACTCTTCTGTTCATTTTTGGGACTTTTTGAACTAACAAATACTTGATGAGCTTACCCCTCTTCGACAAGTGCACCTTAAAGGGCATTTGATTGGCCATATTCTCTACTTTATTAAAGTGTACAGGCTCACAAGCCAGTTCAAACCTTCGCGAACCCCTCGGTTATACGATTGGAAGTTTAAGCTCTCGCAGGCCGAGGAAGCTGAAAGCCGAAGATGATTCTACCGATCGTTAAGCTCTCGCGGGCCGAGGAAGCTTAATGCCGAAGACAATGTTCTGTGTCCTTGTGGGCCGATCTGTCTAAATGAGCAATCGCTCTAAATGGCCGATAAATGAGCAATCGCTCTCAAATGGCTGATCTATCTAAATGAGTACTCGCTCTCAAATGGCCGACTTATGTGCAATCGTTCTCAACAGCGAACTTTCCTAAATGATCTTCTGCACTCATTGATCGGCTTACTTGAGTATTAACTCCCATTGCTCGGTTATGTGATCCACAGTATTATCTCTCATGAGCCGACTGGGGAATTTTATTCACATCTCCCGACCTCAATCGTCATCATGATTGAACTCGAGAGATGGAGGCAATTGTTACGTGAATAATTTCGCATAGTTCGCCATGGGCTATTGGACTTCTCCCATAAATTTAAGGAGACCAAGAATCAAAAATACCAAGAGTCAAGAAGACCAAAGGGTGGAAGTTGCCTTATACAATTCTTAATTAACAATAAAACCACTCCATCAATGATCAAACTCTTCATATTCTACATGAATGAAGCATGCCAAGGGTCTTCAACATTAAGGCCAATATGTGGGAGATGAAAAGACACCATTAAAAGGCCTTAGCCATCCTACTCCTATAAAAAGAGACACTCTCCAAAAAGAAAAGAAAAGAGGGAGAGAAAACCCCCAAAGAGGTAATTCAAAACTCAATACTCCATAATGCTAAGATTATAGTTCAGTTCAAGCGACTAACTTAAGCATTGAAGGGGGCACGGATCGGACCCAAGCCTGACCCCCCTGATGAGATGTTCATGCTACAGATAAGCAAATAGCTCCTCAGCAAATAGTTCGTCAACAGATAGCTCGTCAGCAGATAGCTCGTCAGAGCTCGTCACCAAATAGTTCTTCACCATCCAGGATAATCCGTCGACATCCAGGATAGTTTGTCGCCATCCAGGAGACAGATCGTCATCCAGGAGTTCAGATCGGCATTTAAGAGATAGATCGTCATCTAGGAGTTCAGATCGACATCCAGGAGTTCAGATCGGCATCCATGAGATAGATCGTCATCCAGGAGTTCAGATCGTCGTCCTGCAGATAGATCGTAGATCATCGTCCAGAAGATAGATCGTAGATCGTCATCCAGGAGAGATAGTTCGTAGTTCGTCTTCCAGTAGCTTCCATAGCTCGTAGATCGTCATCCTGAAGATAGCTCGTCGTTCGTAGTTCGTCATCCTCACAATGGAGGCGAAAGCTTCACAAAACCTTCTTTATTCATCGTCAAAACTCCAGATCATTGTAACCTTGATCGCATCCATCCAAATTCTATTGTTCAGTGGATTTTCCTATCAACAAGTAAGAAGCAGATACCTCAAGCATAGAATATACTACTTGCATACCATATTTAAAAAGCACTTTTCTTTGGCTATCTCTAAATGACACATCCATATATGTTATTAAGGAGATAGAATGTCAATTTATAAGAAATGAAGATGTAATCACTACTGACAGCCTATTAGCATAGACACACAGAGGGGATGGAGAGGTGATGCTTGCTAACTCCTCTCCAATTCAACCAACCTTACATGCTAAGGGTTTGTTTGCTCATAAAACTGAGTAGGCACTAGATGTTGACGACTCGTTCAATCATCCAATTATATATAGAGAGAATATTTGCCAACTCTTGTTGATCTCGACCCTATTGGGGGTGATCGCATAACTAAGAAGAGGATAAGCACTAAGTGATGACAGCACATCAATCGTCCACTTATGCAGAGAGAAGATATTCGCTAACTCATGTTGGTCTTGACCCCCCGACACACACACACACGCGCGCGCGCACAAAATAAAGGGTGGTCACATAGTTAAGATGAGAATATGTACTCAATTTTAACGTCCCGCCAATTATACAACTATATGTAGAAGTGATATTCGCTAACACTTGCTAAGCTCTTTTCCCTACAAGGGTTGGTCGTATAACTCATTGGATAGGCGCAAAATGCTATGTCCTGTCAATTGTACAATAATAAGGAGAGTCGATTCTCACTAACTCCTTCCAGGAGAGTCGAATGGCTTTAATAAATGGATTTGGAGATCCGAACGGAAGAATAAAAGTATTAGAGTCATTCGGATCTCCAAATCCGAACATCTGATATTAAAAATATGTGTGTGGGGAACCAAGTAGTGTGGTGTATTTATAAATTTCTGTGATGCGAATAACAACACTCATGTAAAAATTCATTTATTATGATCAAAAATTCTTCTACGTACCATCAAGCATAAAGAAGAAAAGCCACAAAAAGTAAATAATTTTTCCCATCTTATAGGCCTAATTCTATTTCTTTTCCCATCTTATAGGCCCACTCCTATTTCTTCATCTTGATCTTTGATTTTTTGGCATTATTCGTCGATTCAATGGAATGAGCCAATGGTAGCGATGTCATCCTATGTCCTACGCTTCATAGCCAAGTAAAGTTTGGCTCCAAGTATATAGTACATGTGCCAACCCCTAAAAGCATATAGAGAAGTTTGATAGCTTAAACAAGCAATTTAGCGAACAATAATTTATATTACTTGTTTTAAAATTACCCACAACAAGGCTCTACACACCAGTTGAGAACTTACTCTCGATGTTCAAGTCCAACGACATGCTAACGTCACGTGGTAGCTACATGCAGCATGTACCATCACGCGTCATGCAATTGGGCATCACACAGGGATGAGAATGAGCCGGATCTGGCCGGGCCAAATAGATGCCCAAATTAAATGGGCGGGCTTTCGGGCCGACTCAAAGCCCATACGGGCTTTTTTAAAATGCCCAAATGGACACAAAGCGGGCTTTGGGCCTGCCCATTGAGCATATCTTAATTAGAAATTTATAGAAAATTACATAATAATTACCAATACCAAAAACAGTATCACACTTTCAACACCAAAACTCAAACTCAACCCTACAAAATTACATAATAATTGCCCGAAATTTTGCATTGAGCAGGATACAATACCGAACAGCTAGATTTTGAGAAACTGGAGTATGAGCTGAGATAATAACTTACCTTAATGGGAAAAAAAATCAGACATTAAAGTGAACCATATCGCACTAATCAATGAAATTTGAGTTAAATTTCTAGAAAAAAGAGAGAACTTTCTCGTACCAGTTAACACAAACACATGATCTCTCCCTCCAGATCGCTTCCAAGCTTCGGAACTCGTCACTCTATTCACAACCTCCCTCTGCCTCCTGTAATCCTCAATCTGCACATCGTCCTTCTTCAAGAACCCCCCCTTTTTCGCCCAACCGAGCTCCATCTCCGCGCTCAACGTCGCAAAGAACGGCACGAAAACCACATTGTACGCCACGTCGGTTCCCCCCACCCTCTCTGCCATCGAAAGCTCCGATCTTTCCACTGTCGGAGTCTCGAGATCGCCCAGCAGCCAGTACTCAGCGCTGTACTGCTGGAGATTAGAGGGTTCGAAGGGTACGGCGGGCGGAACGGACAGCCGAATTTGATCTGGGATCGGAGATCCGCGTCCGGATCGGCGTTGATTCGGGAGTCGGGGGAGGAGAGGGACCAGTAGAGGTCGAGGAGGCCGTAGTTGAATGACCGCGGTCCAAGGAAAAGTCGAGGACTCGAGCTGGGTTTTTTCGATCCTTTCAGTTGGCTGATTTCGGGCTGAAGCCCGATCCTCTCATTTGGGCGGCCCGATCGGGCTTTGAGCGATCAGCTTCTTTATCTTAATAGTTGTAAGATAGTTGATTTCGGGCTTTGGGCGGCCCGATACACATTTGGGTATGAATTAGTGCCGGGCTTTTCGGGCCAGCCCGATTGGGCAGCGGACTGGCCCAGACCCATTCTCATCCCTAGCATCATACACTAAAACACGCCTATCCCATAGTGGATGTCGGAGGTTGCCTCGCCTCAATGTAATCACAACAGCTTTGAAAGTTTTTCCCGACAATTTCTATACATACTTTTCGTGGTTCCACAGCAACTATAATATGGGAACAACAAATCTTTCCATGGGTGGCCTCATACGTCAGGGATGGTGGAGCACCGAATTGCGTTACCAAGTTTGGTTAAATTTCCTAATAAGCATATGGTCAAAGGACATGCTTCTATAAGAATCACAACCAGTGAGAATTCCTCTTCAAATATGAAGACGTTGAAGTTAATTATTGACATCCAACGCAAGATAATAGAAGTCCATATCATATCATAAAAGTTCACAAAGAATCCTACATTAACGTGAAATACAACATACATACGAGCTCTCTCTTTAATCCAATACTTCACGTACAAACCGTCTCTTTAATCCAATACTTTACTTTAATCCAATACTTTACATACAAACTCTCTCTTTAATCCAATATTTTACAAGACCAACGGAGGGTGACCTAGTGATGATATACAATCCAATTAGATGACCTCAGGCCCATCAATGGCAAAAGTCCCTAAATCATACCTAGTAAAAGCCTAACCTGGATGAAAGGTCCAGCACTAAAGTTGAATTATCAAAATGTCCCTTCATAAACTCTATACATATCCCTCAAATATCCTTCACTTTTGGGAGAGAATGAACTCATTTTCATTCTCGAAACTATCATTTTCACACACACACACACATCAGCCCAACATCAACCCAACTTTCCAAAGCCTGTTCCAAACGAGAGAAAGAAAACAAAGGTTTTGCTGAGGTGGAGCAAAGTCACGGCTCTGGGCAAAATCCCCGCAATTTCAGGGGATTTTGCCCAGGAATCGGTCTTTTTGATGGGTCCCGCTCATGCTCAGCAAACCACAGGACGCCACAGCAAAATCCCTGCTTTTTTTAATTTAATTTTTAATTTTAAAAATATTTGTTTATTAATATTTCTCCCACTTCCAACTTTTCTCATCCCACAATCACAATACCACTTTAACCCAAAGAAACACACTACTTTAGTGTAGGTCCCACAAACAAATCCCAAACCAACTTTCCAACCCGTTTTCCTTCAAAAGAAACAAAATTCTACTTCTCTCACCTCAAGATTTACTATTCACAACAGTAAATCACAACCCACTTCCAACCAAAGAAACGGGCCCTAAGGTACATACATTAAGATACATATATTAGATCAATAACATAACCCCACGACTACCACTATGCAGATATGTGAAGAATAGCTCGGATCCACTTGGGCATTACAACATCAGCTAAGATACATACATATAAATGCACATATTTAATCAAAATGGCCCAGATTCTCCGGTACCAAGTAACTGGCATTCTCACAAAGCTCATTTGAACCAGTGCAATACATTGTTGGTTGCTTGCCTTAAAATGGTCCGAAGTAAAAAAAAAAACTGAATAAATCAAAGTGCACAAGGATGAATATCTGCGCAGGTCTCGTCTTAAAAGATCATACAAGGTGAGAAAATATAACAAGCAAACGACCCAGAAGGTTTGGATGAAAAATGGACAGAAACTAAAATGGGGCCAAAATGTACACCCCATGATGAGGGAATACATCACTGCTAGTAACATGCGTTTATAACGAGACCTCAATGCACCAATTATTGAAAGAACAAACATCCCTAGGTTTAAAAAAAACAAAGACAACAATAGAACAAAACCCAATTCCAATTTTACCAAATCAAATTTACCATATCTCCCTGAAGAACATAACCAATTACCTCAGTTGAGCATACCTGCTTTGCTCTGCCTTGCAAGCTTGGTCCATTCGGTGTGGAACGATCCTGGGCGGTCTATCCTTTCATAGGTGTGAGCTCCAAACAAGTCTCTCTGTGCCTGCACCAAATTCGCGGGAAGCCTTGCTCTGCGGTATGTATCAAAATATGACAGACTCGCACACATTCCCGGAGTACTAATCCCGGCCTCAATTGCTAGCCCCACGACTCTCCTCCATGCTCCCTGTCGCTGTACCATCTCTTTCGCGAACTCTGGATCTACAATCAAATTCGGTAGGGTCCGATTTCTCTCATATGCCTTCTTGATCCTATCAAGGAACCTAGCCCTAATAATGCACCCACCCTTCCAAATCCTTGCCAGCTCGCCCAAATTGAGGTTCCAACCCTTCTCCTCACTCTTAGCCCTCAGCAAGTTCATTCCTTGTGCATAACTGCATATCTTGGAAGCATACAAGGCCTGTCGCACATCATCAATTAGATGCTTCTTGTCAACAGATCTCAATGCTGGGGTTTCAATCCCTGCCTGATCAAGAATCCTCGCAGCACTCTCCCTCTCCTCCTTCAAGCCACTAAGATACCGGCAATCAAGCGACGCGGCAATTGTTGGGGCGGCGATTGAAAGCTCTGCTGCTTGTTGGACTGTCCACTTCCCAGTTCCCTTCATCCCAGTCTTGTCCAATATTTTATCCACCAACTCACCCTCACCGTGTTCATCCTTAACCTTGAAAATATCAGCTGTAATCTCGATTAAAAAACTTTCAAGCTCCCCTCGGTTCCACTCAGAAAAAATATCTGCCAGTTCTTGATTTGACAATCCACCTACAGTCTTCAAAACATCATAAGCTTCCGAAATCAGCTGCATATCACCATATTCAATCCCATTGTGAACCATCTTGACAAAGTTCCCTGATCCACCCTCTCCTATGTAGGTCACACATGGGCCATCATCGACCTGAGCAGTCACAAATTCAGCCCGTGGAAACAATACAGTGAAAGCTATAAAGTTGTTGTTCTAAGTGGTATCATCTAACAATCTAGTTCATAATAAACATAAATACAGTCAAAGAGAAACCAATATCTTCATAATTGAGTAATAAGAGTCATCAATATTCATAGTCAAATAATCACATTCACCATGAATCATCATTAGTGAACGCTGAGGGGATAAGTAATACTGTGAATGAATTAGTGCAGGTAACATGAACAAAAGAAAATTTACCAACAACAAAAGGCAGCACAAACACAGCAAATACCTTTTGAAAACTTGATTTTTCAAATAAGCTACTAATTAATATCCAAACCGATATTTGCTAGAAAACTTCAGAAATAGTACTTAACTGATGAATATTCTGAACATTGACATTAATATTTGTTGTTGACTAGAATATGTGAACAATGGCACAAGCTTGCTAACATACATTGGGTAATTATAAAGGTAATTTACACGAGAACTTTGTATACTTACGGGTTTGTAGAATAAGGGTACACATCTAAAATGAATGGCAAGGCATTTCTTTCTAATTTAGTGACACAATTTCAGAAGTAGAGGGAGAAGGGAACAATTTATACAGATAATAGCAGAGGCAGTATGACACAGCAATATTCTGAATGAATGTTATAGGAAATAATTCATGGAAGCTATGACTTTCAAAATCTTACACAAACAATGGTCTCCATGAAAATTACTCTGCTGAGGGTCCGTTTGGGTTTGTACACTTGGAAATGCACAATATTCTGCATGAATGTTGAGGTAGTAGTTCATGAAAGCTGTGAATTTTCAGTATCTCACACAAACGACGATCTCCATGAAAATTACTGTGCCAATGGTCCATTTGGTCTCATGCACAAGGAAGTGCAGGGGGTATTGATATTGTGAACAATGCAGTTGACATTATAAGTGTAGCTTTCGTGAGTTGAAAATGCAGCATTTCATGAGTCCAAAATCCATATGCATTTAGAAATCTTGGACTGTAATCAGAGATGCTTCAGTTATCATAATTGTGGGAATTACACTCTTTCAAAAACAAGGTGAATCTGCCACGCTTTCAATTCCAATAATTGAATCCACATATCACAAGAATTGAAATTCCAAAATTTGATATTCAACCCCAATGCATGCTGTTTTAGAAATGAAATGATAAGTTGCATTTTACAAGCAATCAAATTGCAGGATTCTATTAGGAACCAAACAAATCTGAAAATATATTGATGGAAATAGCGATAAATAGATAACTTGGGCTACAATTAATAAGGGCAACTACCCTCCCAAGAGGACGTCCGCACCCTCCTAAGGTCTACCTAAGAATTCTCTCAACAACAATTCAATTATCCAGCATAAAAATAAAATGACGGTTAGCTCTAGTTTAAGAATAAAACTCCCTTCCTAAACAATTACAAGTTTGCAACTCAATTATAATATATCAAAGCGGGGTCGAAAATGCCCATAGGGTAATGCGGCATCCCTTGCACGCGCGCCTACTCGTGGGCTCACCTCCGGATCTAATATTACTCCGTTCCGAAAATCCATAGTGCCCTCAAGGTGGTGCATGAAGTTCTGGTGGTCCTACTCCGAGTGAAAGTCGTCTTCCACTCCGACCTCTTCATCCTCCACGTCATCCTCCTCGTCTGCCCCCGGCTATCAGTACTTGCAGCTTGCGAACCCCCCCCCACAGTGGTGTCCCGTGGTGAACCGCTCATCGCATCGGAAACAGAGCCCTTTTTGCCTCTTCTCCCTCATCTCGGCGTCAGTCATCTCCTGAACTATCCTCCTGAATTGGCCCCCTGCCGGTGGTGCGCTGCTCTGCTCCCCAGTCTTTTCAATACTCGCCTGATCCGTCTCTGTAGCTACCTTCTGTTCTCCTATCGCGGTCGGGACACTGCGAGAAACCGATCCACTCCAACCACCCATAGCCTTTCTCTCCTCCAACTGACAGTCCTCCGCCATCTGAGCGTACTACATGACCTCTATCAGTCCCTGGAGTTTCTGCATGTGCACCACTGCTCGAATAGTAGCCCGCAGCCCCTTCATGAAGGTGCTCTCCATCGTCTCATCAGTCACCTCGTGCACCTGTCCTGCTAGAGCCTCGAACCTCTCTAGGTAATCTCGCACAGTGTCCTCCTGCCTGAGGAATAGCAGCTGCTCCCTCACGTTCCCCTGGTGGGGATCCCTGAACCTATCCACCATCTGATCTCTGATCTCCTCCCATGAGCAGAAAGGATGCTTCGCATCCTTCTACTAAAACCAGGCGAGGGCCTTCCCATCCAAACAAATCCCCGCTGCCGCCAGCTTCTGCTCCTCAGTCATGCGAGAGACTCTAAAAAATCTCTCCGCTCTGTTGATCCACGAAACTGTGTCCACCCCGTCAAATCCGGCACCTTCAACTTCCGCAGCCGGTCCATGTTGTATGTGCCATGCTCCTCTCGTTCCCCGTCATACCTAGGCTGATGGTAATGTTGTCATCTCTCCTGGCGCGCCTCATATCATCCCTAGCGTGGAGGACGCCATCTATCGTCGTCATACCGAGGGTCGGGGGTCCCGAAAACCCCCTCTGTCATCATAGTACTCCTGCCCCACCCGGATCAAATCTCTCGTCAAAACCACGTACCGGGCACTCCGAAAACGGCGAAAAATCCCCCTGGTACTGCTGCTGCTCGTACGCGGCCTCCCACCCCGCGGGGGGCATCTGTGCTCGGCGGGGCGCTGAGGCCCTGCAGATGGCCCGCGGGGCCCTGCCGAGGAAGCTCGGGGCCCCAGCGGCCCTGCCGAGGGGCCGCGGGGCCCTGCCATGGTTGATTGGGGCCCCAGCGTCCCTGCCGTTGGTCGACGGGAGCCGCCTGGGGCCTGGGGCCCTTCATCGGCCCCAGGTGATGGTGGGGGTGCGCCCCCCACCCCCCGCCT
The DNA here is from genome assembly GCA_030789695.1 of Scilla litardierei. Lineage (NCBI taxonomy): Eukaryota > Viridiplantae > Streptophyta > Magnoliopsida > Asparagales > Asparagaceae > Scilla > Scilla litardierei. The sequence continues at coordinate 117,310,989 of CM061130.1, forward strand.
GGCATCTTAGGGGCCCGCGGGGGCATGGTAGGGCACCCGCGGCCCTGGTGCTCCTCGTTGTACCTCGTGGGGAAGTCGGTCAGATCTGAAATTTTCCTACTTGCTTCTTCCACCTTCCGGTATATCTCTTCTCAGTAATTTTCCTTTCACGGCCATCCATCTTCCTCCTCGTCGTAATTCTCCTCCTCGTGAGCGAGATCCGCATCAAAAAACTCCACATTTTCCTTCCCCAAGTCCAAAGGTGGCGCCTTTATCGCTGATTTAGAGTTTCCCCCACCTTTCCTATCTTTTTCCGCGTTGGCCGCCAACTGAAAAATCAATTGCACGAATTGTTCATCGTGTTTTTCTTGCTTCGTCGTCAATTTGTCAATGGAAGCCGTCAACATTGCCATGGATTCTTCGTTCGCCGCCAACGATTTCTTTATCCACTCGATCTCGCCGTTGAACTTCTCCTCTAATGCCTCGATCGTGTCTTTCGATCTCGTCGACGCCGCCATGGATCGTTACGTGCTCTGATACCAACATGTTAGGAACCAAACAAATCTGAAAATATATTGATGGAAATTGCGATAAAAAAATAACTTGGGCTACAATTAATATGGGCAACCACCCTCCCAAGACGCCTAAAGTGAGGACGTCCGCACTCTCCAAAGATCGTCCGCACTCTCCAAAGATCTTCCTAAGAATTCTCTTAAGAACAATTCAATTATCCAGCATAAAATAAAATGACGGCTAGCCCTAGTTTAAGAATAAACCCCCCCCTAAACAATTACAAGTTTGCCACTCAATTATAATAAATCAAAGAGGGGTCGAAAATGCCCCTAGGGTATTGCGGCCTCCCTTGCGCGCACGCCTACTCGCGGGCCCACCTCCGGATCTAACATATTCTTAAAGAGAAAACAGTTATAGGAAGCCACAGTTTTCTAATTAAAAGTAACAACATGGAACCAAGAAGACATCTAGAATAAGTGGCACATTTCAACATTAGTCCTTGTGAGTCAACAAATTTGGATTCAATTTTGTTACACAAAACTCATTAAGGTCAGGGTTAAAGTTTGCATCCAAATTCTATGAATATCACTTTACTAAAACTTTTAATTGTTCCTCAAAATACTCCCCATTTGTTGTAACTTCGCTGCTGCACCAAACTGAGTTAGATGTCTCACAAAAAGGTTACCAGGAACATGAATTGCTTCGGTACATGGAACAAAAACGGATACGTAAAACTCCATTAGTTCAAAACATGGTACACTTGGATTAGGCTTTGTTGGATGCTTAATAGAGAACACATTACATTAATTAGCAGAGGAACATAAATCTTTACAAGATTGTTTAAAAATATTTGAATGTTGTTAAGGCCAAAATTGACCGAGACAGTTGTCAGGCTGACGTATACTCTTCGTGCTGAGTCGAAGCCTCGTCAGTAGATGAAGTGTGACCCTATGTTGGAAGAACATGGATCGAGTGATGATGGAAGACGATGATGAGGTGCTCAATCGACCCTCGATCAGCTTGCACGTCGGTCGCTCGAGGTTGGAAAGGTCGGAAACGACCTTTACAGGAGATGAAGAATCGTCGATCTACACCAGACACGTTAGGAGGGTCGGATCTGAGTTCCGACCCAAATCACCTCCGATACTTAAGTTAGTATGGGAACTTAAGGAAGAGAGTGAGCATGATGCAGCTGAGATCGACCCACAAAGATTTGTCTCAGATCTGGCGGTGCAAGCTAAAAAGTGTAAGAAATATCAGCTGAGAAAGTAAAGTTCTATGTCTTATATCTTGTACCTTGGAAATGGAACCACTTTACATTTATCCTTTCGTCCATTTATAGGTTGATCCTCCTTGATTGTGTGTAATCGTCCCTCATTGATTCGGGCACAATCTCCTCCGGGATTCGAGATAACTACTGCCCATTTACTTGGCCCTCATTAACCTCCCCATGAATATTAGCGCAAGCCTAACAATCGAACGTTCCAATTGTTTGACTCGGCAACACTCCGCTTTGAGCAACTATTTGGTTGTGGGTGCCTAACAGGTCGGGTACGTGGATACTCCAGCAGGATCCGTACCCGTGCACTAACAATGGCCCCCATCATTCGTGCCTCAAAAACTGCGCTGATTGAGACCGAATGATGAGTAATCTCCTTAAATGCGCACGGTTTTCGAAACCTTTTAATTTGATTTGTGCCGCCAAAACCCTTTCGTCTTTGAAATGATCTCCGCCGCTTCTTGTGTCTGGCTTCAGACACGTGTCGTTCATCGACCGTCAGTCAGTTGAATTTCTTCGTATAAAAAGAAAGGCAAGGAAGAAGAATTCTTTCCGCTTCGCCTTCTTTCTTGTTTCGAAAGCTTGCTTCTAGCGTCGCCTTTTCGGAGATCGCTTTCTCTTCCTAAGGTATTCCACCAGACCGACTTTGGCTCTTTTTAGATCCGTCAGGTATGTTTGCCACATTCATTATGAAGGAGCCGACCTACGAGGAGCTCATGGCGCGCCTTCGGCCCCCTCAATACGAGAAAGTTCCTGGGAAGGGAAAAGGAGTTTGGATTGAACAAGACATTTCCATTCGCCGAAGGGATCTGGGCTTGAAGGTTCCTGAGGTTATCCTAGAGATGACCCCTCGGTTCTCCCTCGATCTGATTGCTGAGGTCTGACGAGGTTGTTTTTGTCATCCTTTTAGGGTTAGAGTGCCTAATACGGATGAGAGTGTGTTTTCCACGGAAGAGTGAGGTTGGGGTGTATCTTAAAGCTTTTTGCCTCGGACTCCGGTTTCCTCTTCATCCCTTCATTGTAGAGATTCGGTGCTCTTCGGAGCTTTCCATTTGTAGACTCGCTCCCCAAGCTTTTCCCCCTTAGTTGGCTTCATCATCTTGTGTAAGCTCTGTGGGGTTCGACCATCCCTTAGACTATTCAGGTACTTCTTTCGGATAATATCCGACCCTCACCAAGTGTGATACTATATCGCTGCTCGCCCGGGAGTGAGGCTTATATATGACCTTCCGATTTTAGACCCTTGGTGGAGGGACACCTTTGTGTTTGTCGTCCTTCCCAATCTGGGACCGATACTCAACATTTGGAGTACCCCGAATTCTGAGCTTGCTAGAGAGTCTCGGTTATTATCGGAGGAGGTCAGAGCCAAGTTGTCACCGGGCAAGGTTGAGGCGGCAAAGCTTCTTCTGGGTCGACCGAGACGAGAGAGGTCGACTTGGTATTTGTTGGATGATCACAAGTTGAAGACCCTTTTGTGGAACTCAGGTAATGTATTACAACTCTGTGTCTTCATCACAGCCACTCACGATAATTATGTCCGCTGATTACAGATATGACGAACGAAAATCACCGGAACGGTGACTCTGGAATGGATCGGGTTTGGAGGGAACAGCGGAAGAAAAAGAGGAACGACGAAAGGTCGAGCGTTCGCGCTGAAAGGTCAAGCGCCCGTGCTGATAGGTCGAGCTCTCGATCTCCCCTCCCCATTAACCAAAGCTCTTCTTCCACGGGGGTGAGGTTAGGCAGATCTCGAGGCCTTCTTCTCGAGCCTCCTCAAGAGATGCCTCAAGTCAGGCCCCTGGTGCGGTCTGTTGTGCCACTGGCCTCCGTTGTGGTTTCGGAGCCGCTGGTGGTGGTCGACGTCGATGCCGCCGAGGTATTCCTTTAACTCGGAGAAAGTCTTCTTGCAGTCTGCGTCCCACTAGATGACTCTTGTCGCTCGATGTGGAGGCTATCGCCTTCCTCAGCACTTTGAAGAAGGACGACCTCTCGGCTGATTTAGACAAGAATCGGCCCAAATCAGTTATCCTTCTGTTCAACCTTTGGAGTTCTCTGAGGGTTGAAGGCTCCTTCATCGTAATGATCGCAGCAATCTTGTCGGGTTGGCCTCGATCCCTCGATTCGTCAGCATGAAATGGAGGAAATTCTCCGACCGAACCCCAAAGGTACATTTGGCAGGGTTGAGCCGAAGGTTGTATCGTCGGATATGCGCAAATATCTCTCGGAGATCTGCAATGTGATCCGTCGGCTTCTTCAACTTGACCAACATGTCGTTGACGTAAACTTCTAGTTTCCGCCCGATTTGAACCTCGAAGACTCCGTCCATCGTGCGTTGGTACGTGGCACTTGAATTCTTCAAACCAAATGGCATTTTAGTGTAACAGAAAATACCTCGATCAGTGATGAAAGAAGTCTTCTCTTCGTCTTCTGGTGCCATCTGGATCTGGTTGTATCCTAAGAATGCGTCTATGAAGCTAAGTAGTTCGTAGCCCGAAGCACTGTCGACCAGATGGTCGATTCGTGGCAGGGGTAACTATCCTTCGGGCCAGTGTTCTAAATATCGGATATCGGTCGCGTATCGGCCAAGGAAATTTGATATCAGATTGCGGATATCGGGGATATATCAGGGATATTGACTAGATATTGGAGTGTCATATTGGAGGCTTATATGTAAGCATAGATGTATCTAAGAAGATATAAACTATACAAACTCAAATAAAAGTATATTTTAGTTATACTTATCTCCTTAAACATGAATATCGGGGATATTGACTAACTACCGGAGGGTCATATCAAAGACAAAAAATTGATGTCAAATAAAAGCATGTGTAAAAAAATATAAACTATAGAAACTAAAATAAAAATATGTTTTGAGTATAATTACATCATTAAACGTGAATACCGGCCATCCACTTAGTGGAATATTTTTATAAGTGATCACAAACCAAGCGAGTTAAATACCCACAAAATATGATTCCCATGGATCAATATTAACAGTGTGAAGAGGAAAATAAAAAAAGGAAAAAATGTAAAATTGTAAAAAGAGAAAGAATACACACATTGATCAGAAAACCCTCTCTTGAGAAGAACAAATGCTGGACCGAAAAAACCGACAAGTGAAAATTCAGAAAATGAAAAAAATGAAAAAAAAATAATAATAAGGTAAAGAATACTAAGTAGTAAGTACTAAACTTGATTGAAAAATCCCTTGCGAAAACCGAACGCCGAATGTCAAAGCTCGATCAACGGAAAAAACCCAAAACTGGAAGGAAATTAAATCAAAAACTGAAAAAAAAACTGAAAAACTGAAAAAAGGGCTCGACTACTCACCTTGATCGAAAAACACTTCCTTGTAAAGATTGAATGCCGGACACCGAAGCTCAATTGATTGTCGTTGGAAATTTTCGTCGGACGAAGCTAAGCGGAGCAGCGTAAGGAGCAGAGCGTCAAGTGGAGCAGAGCGGCATGATTAGAATTAGGGAAAAACGGCGATTATCTCTTAAAAATCTCGATGTCTTTTGTCGTTTTAAGTAAATTATTGGGTCAGGTGACTCGGGTCGGATCCACTTATAAGTGGACCGACCTGCTAATTTTATTTTTTAAAAAAACTATGAATTGCGGCCGATATTTCAAAGGGATATATCGGCCGCGATATCGGCCGCAACCCGAATTGCGGTGATATTTCCCAAAATATCGGAAACCGCAATATATAAGCCCATATCGTATCGGTCTAGTGATAAAACTGATATTGCGGCCGATATATCGGATCTCGGACCGATATTTAGAACGCTTCAGGCACGCTTTGTTGAGGTCAGTGAAGTGGACGCACATCCGCTATTTGTCGTTTGACTTCTTCACCATCACAACATTCGAGCGCCATTTAAGATATTTGACTTTCCGAATGAAGCCTGCTTCTAGGAGTCGATACACGTCTTCGATCGCAGCCTTCATTTCTTCGTCCCTCCATGTTTCTCTTCCTTTGCTTCATGGTTCTGGAAGTCGGGTCGACCTCCAGCTTGTGGGATATTAACTCGGGGTCGATGCCAGGTATAACCTTCGGGGACCAGGCGAAAACGTCTGCATCCTCTCTCAGTAGAGCGATCAACTGTTCCCTTAGGTCGAAAGGGAGCAGCGATCCAATAAAGACAGTTTTCCCTCTTCTTCGGAGATCTGGATGTTCTCCGTTTCAACTGCTGTAGGCCGTCGATCTTTGTCTTGGGGATCGACTGGGTCTGCCTACTCGATCATCCGCAAAGCGGTGGACAGCGTATAGCATGACCGTGCCTGTTTCTGATTCCCTCTTGCCTTTCAGACTCCCTCGGGGTCTGGAATTTGATTATCTGATGGAAAGTTGAGACCACCGTTTCTATAGCATTCAATAGTGGTCTTCTGATGATCCCGGTGTATGCCGAGTTGATCTTCACTGCTATGAAACTGGTCAGGCGAGTAATTTGTCGAGGATACGTGCCGAGGGTGACCGGTAGGATGATGATTCCTGCAATCGGGGCAAAATGTTCGATGAATCCCACCAGGGGCCCCGAACAAGGCGTTAACTCCACGGATGATAACCTCATCCTCTCCAACGTAGTAAAGAAGAGTGTATTCCACGAGCTTCCGGTGTCGACAAGTAACCTTTTCACGGCGATCTCCTTGATGGTAGCCGTGATGACGACGGCATCGTCATGCGGCAGTTCCACACCCTCTAGATCTTCATCCGAAAAGGAGATAGACGTCAAAGAATCTCTGGGGCGCTTTCGCCACAAAGACACTGTCATCAACCATCCGGTATATGAGCTTTAAAGAGCGGTTGATAGCTCTGGGTGCGGGGGGACCTACCATTATTATGCTGATGAGACCGACGCTGGGAGGTGTCGTGGCATCCTCGAAGGATGTTGATGGGTGAGTCGACATGATCGAGCAGTTCGTCGATCGGGATATTGACTCGTATTTTCCACAGATGGTACCAAACTGTTAAGGCCAAAATTGACCGAGACAGTTATCAAGCTAACGTAGGCTCTTCGTGCTGAGTCGGAGCCTCGTCAGCAGATGAAGTGGGACCCTAGGTTGGAAGAACCTGGGTCGAGTGATGATGGAAGACAATGATGCGGCGCTCAATCGACCCTCGATCAGCTTACACGTCGATCGCTCGAGGTTGGAAAGCTCGGAAACGACCTTTGCGGGAGATGGAAACTCATCGATCTATACCACAGAGACACGTTAGGGGGTCGGATCTGGATTCCAACCCAAATCCCCTCCGTTGCTTAAGTTAGTATAAGAACTTAAGGAAGAGCGTGAGCTTGATGCAGCTGAGATCGATCCACGGAGGTTCGTCTCAGATCTGGCGGTGCAAGCTCAAAAGTGTAAGAAATATCAGCTGAGAAAGTAGAGTTCTATGTCTTATATCTCGTACCTTGAAAATGAAACCCCTTTACCTTTATCATTTCATCCATTTATAGGTTGATCCTCCTTGATTGTGTGTAACCGTCCCTCATTGATTCGGGCACGATCTCCTCCGGAATTCGAGATAACGGCTGTCCATTTACTCGGCCCCCATTAACCTCCCCCTGAATATTAGCGCAAGCCTAACGATCTAACGTTTCGATCGTTTGACTCGGCAACACTCCGCTTTGAGTTACTATCGGGTTATGGGTGCCTAACGGGTCGGGTACGTGGATACTCCAGCAGGACCCGTACCCATGCACTAACAAATGTATATGCATGTTTATAGATTTATATTTGGGCATAATAGTTTGAATCATAAAATTCAACTAAGATGCACCTTGTCATGGTAACAATTATCTTTTATTTAATATAAAAAGGAAATAAAAATCTAGAATATTGATTTTATTGTTCCAAATTGCTAATGTGCCACAATTTGGAGCATGTTTCGGATTGCAAATTATGGTTTTCAAATAACATTTCCTCACAATGCACCATACTATTAGAGAACCTAACAATTCAAGAAAAAATGCAATGGTCATAAATAACATCAGCGGCATTTCAAAAGTACTGTGCAAGAAACTTATAGCTACCAGCAATCTACTATCTCACTATTATCGATATACAAAGAATGAACGGAAAAAAGGCACTATTCTTCGAAGGTTAAACATAAAGAAACAAGAGATGCAACAAATTTTTTTAAACCTAATTTAAAACTTTCACTAAATCTAAATTTGAGCATCAATCTTAGGTCAACATGTGCATGAATCTAAACAAGACTATGCAGATGGCACATGCATCATCAAATACAAGCACAACCACCATCCTTCGCAGCACCCAATCAGGGTAAAAACTAAAAAGCATGGCTTAACACCCCAGAAGCTGTCTTATACAAGGTTTTAAATATTAGATACTAGGTTCCCATTGTGTGATTGATTACTATTAGATAGTGGATGTTGGTTGATAGATCGAGGATATGGGAGCATATCAGGTCTTCAAATTGTGCCTCATATATACCCATATTGATAACTTGATGATAATTATAATACACATGTAATAATGATAACGTGATGATAATTATTATCACATGCAATATTGATAACTTGTGAAGAAATAGCAAATAACTTCTTAATTATCATTGGGTTACATCAAGATACGACTCTGAGTCCCTTTCTTCTTGCATAGTAATTGATCAACTCACTATATATATATATATATATATATATATATATATATATATATATATATATATATATATATATATATAGGGAAATGTGCCTAAGAATGACCTCGGGTAGAGATACCTGAGCACACCCCCGCTGTTCGGGGTTTGTGAGTATTTTTTTTGAAAGTTTTTTTGCAGTAGGTAGATATACTTGTTATATAGCTCCCCACAAAATTTCAGGTCGATCCGACACCGTTTGAGCCTCCGTTCATCGATTTCAAAAACGTTGCGCAAAACTGTCCAGAATTTGGACAGTTTTGTGCAACGTTTTTGAAATCGATGAACGGAGGCTCAAACGGTGTCGGATCGAGCTGAAATTTTGTGGGGAGCTACATAACAAGTATATCTACCTACTGAAAAAAAAAATTTCAAAAAAAAATACTCACAAACCCCGAACAGCGGGGGTGTGCTCAGGTATCTCTACCCGAGGTCATTCTTAGGTACATTTTTTGCATATATATATATATATATATATATATATATATAAGATGAGATGCATTTGTGTATGTTATTTGCAGATAATATTATTTTGATAGATATGATCAAAAATGATGCAAATGCAAAATTAAAAATTTAAAAGTAGACATTAGAGATTTTAAGTTTCAGACTTAGCATGAATATAACTTTAATAGGGTGAGATAAGAAGTTCGTGGAATGATGAAGATGGACAATGAAGATTGACAGAAAAAATATTTATGTAGGTACTTTAGGTATTTCGGATCAATTATCTAAGAAAATGCATGGATTAAGTGAGATGATGATCTTAGAATCAAAACAAAATGATTGAAGTGCAGAGTCACAACACTCATGTTGTGCGATCGAAATGTACCATTGTGATTGAACGGTATATTTTACACGACGTCAGTTCGACCAACTTTATTACATTGTTCAGTATTGGGCTATCACCAAAAGGTATGAATAGAATATGTGCATGGTAAAAATAAAAACATTATAATGGATGTGTGAAAACATCAAAAAAGATACAATAAGAAACGAGAATATATAAGTGATTGTATACATGGTCCCAATAAAGGATAAGATGAAAGAACAACGTTTAAATCGATTTGATCATATATACCGAATACATATTGATGTACCCGTTAGAACGACGTATGAATGTTGAGATCAAGAGAAAAAGATGTATGCCAAAGAAGATATGGATAAAATGATATGGATGGATATAAAAGATATTGGTTTAACGGAAGAGAACGCTTTAGATCATAATGTGTGAAGACGAGTATTTGACATTATGATTTGACGTAATCACTATCCAACATTCTTTCTACTAATAGCATGAATCCAATCCCAATTTTTGGATGAAGGCTATGATGAAGATGTGCCACTAGGCTTAACCCGAGCAGCATGCCACTTATTTCTCATGTGAGAGGTCATTAGTTCAAACCTCTCCGATATTAGTTAGCAATGATATTTTTGAATTAATTTAAAGGTCTAGATTAATGCTGCATCTTGAGTTTGGGGCTTAAAGCTACAAAGGTTCATTTTGACTTTGACACATGAATCTTGCTACCTGGTACAATAGCCACTCTCATCATGGTAAGCAATAATTAGTAGTCATGGTAACCATAATTAGTAGTCATAAGAAGAAGTAGCAAGATAGAGGAAGGAAGAAGCAGCAATGGAAAAAAGAAGTGGGTAGCAATAATGACAACAAAAGGACGCAACACTAGCAATGTGAAGTATAAGAGGAAGGAGAATCAAATTAACATTTAACAAATCAATTCGTCATCTAATTATTTGAAAATGTAATATTCTATGAAAGATTTCTTGAAGACGATGATGAATTCACTTGTCAATCTTCACGTCATTATCTAACGGCATGTTCGGTAATCGCTATCAACCTCCTCCCCTTCTACTTCTCATCTCTTAAATTCATGGCATCATAGATTAAGGCAAAATGATCAACTTATTTGGAAGCAAAGATTACAATACGTAAGTTTGAACTAAATTAAAATAGCAAATAATACAAATGGACCATGTTGGCCGATATAATGTAACTGGATATATCTGTCGATGGCTGAATACCAATTGACATGAGCAAAACATGACGCGGTCGCCTTTTGTTCTGGGCATATCCTACTACCAAGGTCCCAAAAGCAATATATCGGTCAAACTGGTGAAATTTAAAACAATGGTCCCTATATATAGAAATGCCCAAAATTATTTTCCTAAACTTCCATTTGGACTATCTAGCTAAATAAAAACACTTAGACTGTGAAAATGTTTCAAATTTGAATTCAACATTTTAGTTTCATAGGAAAGTTTCAGCCAAAATTTCAGATTATCCTCATTTCAAACCTAACGAAGAAAATTACATTTTTAACTCCTATTTTTTAAAGTACACAAACAAGAAAATTAGTAACTCCTCGAGATAATTCATATAAAATTATCAGCATCATATGTCAAAGCAGTCATGTTGGAGGGTATTTAATAACCACCCTTCTTATCAGTATTTACACAGAAGTACATACAAGCCTCTCACAAGGAACACCTCATGAATTAATTTTTAACATAAAAATAAAAAAATCTAAGATTATGTAAGGTGGTGTTTGGATTTAATAGATATTTTAACTTTTTTTAAGTTTGGCATGGATTTGAAAGTTTCTTTATTTTAGAGAATCTTTAAATTGATTTGGTTGCTTGAAGGTTGTCAAGTTCAACTAGGAAACTATTAGTCAAGTACACAATACAGATACAAAGACATTTCAATATTCATAATTTTGGGATAATTTTCATATTCTCTCACCTATCCAAACAATCACTCCAAAACACCACACACATTATGATGTTTCAAAATTTGGCCAAAATCATGTGATTATGAGATTTTACCTGTAATCTCTCGTATTAAACAAATTTTTAGTATTGAAGCTGCAATAAGCAAGCAAACAGATATCTACGCAGTGCTCATCAAATATTAAATAACTTAGTGACTTATCCGAAAGAATCAAAAAGATCGAAACTTTGAACAGTCACCTGAGCTGCGATCTTGGAGAGAATATCCTGGACGTTATGATAGGCCTGCAACGATCCTCCGGGCATGAGAGACGGGCCATTTCTGGCCCCATCCTCACCTCCAGAGACCCCCATCCCCAAGTACAGCAATCCCTTGGCCTGTGCCTCGCGGATCCTCCTCTCGGTGTTCTCGTACCACTCGTTGCCGCCGTCGATGATGGCGTCGCCGGGTTCCATGAACTGGGAGAGGGCGGCAATTGTCTGGTCGACGGGTGCCCCCGCCTTGACGAGGATAACGACGGATCTGGGCCGGGCCAGGGAGAGCACGAACTCCCGAGGGCTGTGGTGGCCCGTCAGCGGGAGGCCGCCCTCGATCTCAGCCCGCCGGACGGTCTCGTCGACCTTGGATGCGGTCCGGTTGTAGACGGAGATGGGAAACCCCTTCTCCGCCACGTTCAGGGCCAGATTCTGGCCCATCACCGCCAGCCCCGCCAGACCGATCCGACTCAGCGCCGCCGACTCCATGAGTGAGAGATTTCTAGAATTAGGATTTTCAAATGGGGTGCGTTGGGGGGTGGGAGAGAGAGAGAGAGGGGAGAAGGTTGTTGAACTTTAGGCAGGGCTTAAGAAGGAAGCGCTGAAGGGGTGGAACGGACGAACGAAGAGATATTTGTTCATTGAGTTGGTGGGTGGTTTTCTGACTTCCGCCCTGTTAAACTTTTTATTGCTTAAAAACTTTCCAATAACTACACAATCTACTTTAATGCTGAAAAAAAAATTTCTTAGTTAAAAAATAGCCTAATGTTGTAAATAGACAAGATTGTATATTATCTAATACATAAGATTGCATCTATTGTATCTCATCCATATATGGCTCTCCTTCTACAATAAATAAAGGTCTGGCTTCCCCCCGGCAATACGCATTCATAACATGTTATCAGCATGATTCTCTAAGTTTTCCAGAGTATTCATGGGCAGAGTCCACAGTTATGACTGAATAAGGGTGAGTGTTGTAAATAGATAAGATTGCATCTTATCTATAGATAAGATTGCATCTATTGTATCTCATCTATGTATAGCTCTCCATCTACCATAAATAAAGATGCGTGGTCGGATACACATTCATGACACCTAAGAAGTTATAGATTTTCACAGTTCCAGCTCAAATTTGTTAGTTCGCTGGGATAGCAAGGGTAAGAGTCTAACTCCATGTCAACACTAGAAGCCAAACTAGTTGGTTGAGAAAAGTTAGTCTCTGGTGTCTTTTTTAAAAATAAACCGATTAAAGAGAGTGTGAACTGTGAAGGGAAAAAGTAAAGTTTTGCAACTAAGATAGTGTTGAGGAGGCAACGTGCAAGACTGCCACCGGAATTTGTTGACGGACTCGTCGAGGCAGCGAGAGGGCAAAACGAGGAAGTTGTTTATCATATAGGTTTGTTGAAAGTTTGAAATAAGAGAATAAATCTGAATGGCTTTTGCTGCCCACGTGCGGCTGACGATCCCATCGAAGCGGCGAAAAGCCGGACAAAAAACACAGAGAGACATGGCTCGTCTTCCCGTCCCCTTCGAAACCTAAAGGTAAAATTACACAAAAATACCAAAACGTTTGGGGCCTCTTTCGTATTAATACTCTGAACTTTTAAGTCATACACAATAGTGTCTTTTGTGATTTTTTGTTTAATTTATACACGTTTTGTCCTTTAACATATTCAAAAAAATAATACTCTAACGTTTGGGGTATCTTTCAAAAAAATACCCAAATCACAGGAGGGGGGCGGCGCCGCCTCCCCCCTCCACCTCAGTAGAGGAGGGAGGGGGGAGTGTGAGAGGACAGGCTGCTATGATGGAGAAGTCGCCGGAGGAAGTAGCCATTACCGGGGAGCTCGAGCTGGGAACTGTTGTTGGGCCGTCGAAGGGAGGTTCGGAGAAGAGGATGGTAGCCGTTGCGGATGAACTTAAACCGTTGATGCGAAGGGATGAAGTTCTTGGCCACCCGATTATGAAATAATCGCGATCGTTCCCTCAGATAAGTGAAGAGATCCCCACTGTTGATTGTTATTGGATTCCTCGGGTCCCATTGTGATGCTTTGATGAGCTGGCGAATGAGCTGGCATATAAAAGGTTGTTAGAATTGGAGGGTAGCTCGATTTCTGTTAGAATTTGAGTATTAAAGAGAGTTTGTTGGGAAGTTTTGGGGATTATCGTGATTTTGTAAGAAACCTGAAATCATCTCTCAATCCAACAACAAATTCCAATTTCATTTCAATTTCCCTTGTTTCTTTCCTTGTTCCTTAATTTTGCAACTACAGATCACTTCAGGCCATGGTGAGGAGAACGAGGCGTCAAGATATGGAAGCGGCAACGGTGGATCCAGCGGCGGAGCCAGAGGTTGAGCGAGCTGAGGATCTTCAACCTCCACAATTGGTATCAGAGCCTCCAGGTTCGGACCATGGGGAGGAGTCGAGTACAGATGGTGATCCGATGAATGACGAGACATTGATGGAGAGATTTCTGCGACTTGAGGAACAACAAAGAACTTTGCATCGGCAAGTAGATCATCGATGGGAGATTTTGCAACAACAGATGCGTCAACAAATGGCCTATAACAACGCTCAATTTCAAGATATCACAAGTAAGATCGTTGAACTCAACAAGAACTCCCTAGCCATTCTAGATGCGGGTGGTGGTAGTAGACTCTCACATCAGCATGGGGATCGAACTTCATCTTTTGAGGACAATCAGCTGGGCGATGGGCGAGGGATTCATGGAGTAAGAAGAGAATGACTGCCGAATGTTTTGCGTCCAGAATTTCCCTTATTCAAGGGGGGAGAAGAGATTATACCGTGGATAAATCAAGTTCTACAACTCTTTGAGTATTACAAAACTGACAAAAGTGAACGGGTGAATTTTTGTGGTTTTTATCTGAAAGAGGAGGCTCTACAATGGTATGATTGGGCGAAGATGAACACTGCTGATTTTTTTCTTGGGACACTTTCAAGAGGCTGTTATTGGCAAGGTTTGGGCCGCCTGAGATGGAGAAACCCTTTCAAGTATTTTCGTTCATGAAGCAGGAAGGTTCCGTACGTGAATACTTGAGGAAGATGGAGAAGGTAATGGGCTTCTTGGACAAGCTGCCTTCTAAATACATATTGGATAAGTTCATAGGTGGCTTGAAGGAAGAAATTCGTTGTGAAGTAACAGCAGCGGAGCCTACAGATTTGTGAAATGCCATTAGGCTAGCTAAAAATTTTGAGGAAAAGTTCCTCAATGGGAGGAAGTCTAACAGGACAGCACCAGCAGTGGCAGCATCAGCTAGGCCTTTGGGAGGTCAGCCATCCAACTCCAATAACAGCAAGATCACTCCACCAATTCCCATTTCCAGGAAGTCGACACCAAAAGAAATTCAGTACAAACGCAAGAACCATATTTGCTTTGGTTGTGATGAGAAGTGGAGTAGGGAACACAAATGCAAGAAGCTGTTTATTATGGAAGGGATATGGGAGAATGATGAAGTAGAAGAAGATTGCAAGGAGAATAGTGAGCCCATCACTAAGGAGCTGCCTTGGCAAGAAAGAGGAGAGGAGGTGGTGGAAAATCCTGCAGCTATTTCTCTGCAGGCAATGTGTGGAATTCCAGCAGCACATACATTGAGATTGGTAGGAAGCATCAAGGGACAATCTATGCAGGTATTAGTGGATTCTGGGTCTTCTCACAGTTTTATCCACCCAAAATTGGCGAGCACTTTGGGTCTGGAGGTGGAGAAGTCCAAGAATTTCAATGTCCTGGTGGAAAATGGGGAGAAGTTGGAGGGTGCAGGTGTCTGTAGGGGAGTTCTACTAAAATGTCAAGGAATTGCAGTTCCTTTGGATTTGCTTATCCTGCATATGGGGGGTAATCAGATTGTGCTGGGGGCTCAATGGCTAGAACAGCTTGATGATATTGTGATGAACTTTAGGAAGCTTCAGATGAGGTTCAATTACCAAGGGAAGGAGTGTATGTGGCAAGGAGCAAGAGGTAGTTCTCAGCTAGTCAGTGAGAAGCAGATGTGCAAGACTTTGAAGCAGGAGGGCAGTGGATATTTAATTCAATTGAGGTCCTTAGAGCTGTTCCCCAGAATCCATAACATGTGAAGTTCAGGAAGTTTCAAATCATCCCCAGGAATTGCAACTGCTGATTGAGAGGTACTCAAAAATCTTTGAAGAACCTAAAGCCTTGCCACCCGATAGGAATTGTGACCATCAAATTCCCCTGGAGCCTGGGGCTAAGCCAATCTGCATTAGACCCTATAGGCATGCCCACTTCTTGAAAGGGGAGATTGAGAAGCAAGTGGCTGATATGTTAAGCACAGGAGTCATCAGGCCTAGCACCAGTCCCTATGGATCCCCTGTAGTGATGGTGAAGAAGTCAGATGGAACTTGGAGGATGTGTGTTGACTATAGGTCTCTCAACCACCAAACTGTGAAGGATAAGTTTCCCATCCCTATAATAGATGAATTGATGGATGATCTTCATGGGGCTTCCTATTTCTCTAAGTTGGATCTTAGATCAGGTTATCATCAAATCAGGGTGATGGAGGGGGACATTTACAAAACAGCATTTAGAACACATGAAGGGCACTATGAATTTGTGGTTATGCCCTTTGGACTTACCAATGCCCCATCAACCTTCCAGTCACTCATGAATCACATATTCAGGTCAGTCTTGAGGAAGTTTGTGTTAATTTTCTTTGATGACATTTTGATTTACAGCACTAACTTGCCTGACCATGTGGAACACCTTGAGCAAGTCTTCCAAATTCTATTATCTCATCAATTATTTGTTAAAAAGTCCAAGTGTCAGTTTGGCCAAAAATCTGTAGACTACCTGGGCCATGTCATCTCTGCGGAGGGTGTAGCTGCAGATCCCAGGAAGGTGGAGGCTGTAGTGTCTTGGAATGAACCTAAGACAGTAAAAGCTTTGAGGGGGTTTTAGGACTGGCATGCTATTATCATAAATTTGTCAAAGGGTTTGGTTGCATAGCTGCTCCCTTAACTGATATGTTGAAAAAGGGGAATTTGCTTGGACTGAAGATGCCAGGGCAGCATTCAAAAAGTTGAAGGAAGCCCTAGTCACTGCCCCTGTACTAGCCCTCCCAGATTTCTCAAAAGAGTTTGTGCTTGAATGTGATGCTTCAGGAGTGGGTATTGGTGCTGTGCTGATGCAGGTAGGGAGACCACTAGCTTATCTCAGCTCAAAGCTAAAGGGGAGAAATTTGCTACTCTCTACTTATGAGAAGGAGTTATTGGCTTTGATTGTAGCTGCCAAGAAGTGGAGTCACTATCTTCTAGGGAGAAAATTTGTCATACGTACAGACTATAGGAGTCTGTGTCACTTGTTGAGGCAACGTTTGCAACATGGCATCCAGAATAAATGGCTAGTTAAATTGCAGCAATTTGACTACAGGTTGGAGTATAGGTCTGGCAAGTGAAACTTGGTTGCTGATGCTTTGTCAAGGGTAGCTGATGGGGATGATTATGTGCAAGGAGATTATTTTACCCTATGTCAAATCTCTGTGGTACAAAGTGACTGGCTGCAAGGCATTAAGGACATGGTCAACCAAGACCCCTATTTCCTGGAATTGGAGCAAAGGCTGCAATCAGATGGGTTGCAGAATGCTGAGATTCAGAAGAAAAGTGGGATATTCTATTATAAAGACAAAATTTTGGTTAATCCTGGAAATACTGAGGTGATTAATATCTTGCTAGCTGAATACCACAGCTCTCCTTTAGGGGGACATTCAGATGCAGTTAGGACCTTGCACAAATTGAAGCAGGTATTTTTCTGGGAAGGTATGAGAACAGCTGTTAAGAAGTTTATTAGAGAATGTGATGTTTGCCAAAGAAGCAAATCTAAAAATTTTGCATATCCTGGGTTACTGCAGCCTCTCTCAACACCAACTCAGGTATGGGAAGATATCTCTATGGACTTCATTATGGGTTTGCCACCTTGTGGGGATATTGGGGCTATGTTTGTTGTGGTGGATAGATTAACCAAGTATGCTCACTTCTTTGGAATAAAATACCCCTTCTCAGCCAAGTATATAGCACAGATATTCTTTAATGGGGTTTTTAAGCTCCATGGCATGCCAAAGACAATAGTTAGTGATAGAGATCCTGTGTTCACTAGTGTATTTTGGAAGGAGTTATTTACACTGCAGGGATCTAGTTTAGCCTTTAGTACAGCTTATCATCCCCAGTCAGATGGTCAAACTGAAATTACAAACAAAAATCTTGAGTGTTATCTCAGATGTTTCTGTGGGCATCAACCCAAGGAGTGGCCAAAATGGGTAGCTCTAGCTGAATACTGGTTTAATACTACATGGAAATCCCCCACCCAAATGACACCATATGAGGCCCTATATGGAAGAAGGCCACCCAGCTTATTATCCTATGTTCCCCATACAGCCAAGGTCCATGCAGTGGATGAGGAGTTGTACTCTAGGGAAGTGATTCTTCAGCTTCTCAAGGACAATCTGCGAAAGGCTAAGGAGCGCATGAAAAAGTATGCTGATCAGAATAGAACAGAGGGGGTTTTTGAGGTGGGTGATTGGGTCTATCTTCGCCTTCAACCTTATAGGCAAGTGACGGCAGCAATGAGGAAGCCCCATAAACTGTCTCCAATGTACTACGGTCCTTACAAGGTGTTGAAGAAAGTATGGGAGGTAGCTTACAAGCTTGAGATGCCGCTGTAATCTCGTATACACCATGTATTCCATGTTTCGCAGCTAAAGAGGAAGTTGGGGTCTCATGTTGTGTTGCAGCAGGACCAGCCTTGTTTTACAGAAGAAATTGTTGATGAGCCTGAGTCTATTGTTGATCGTCGAACCATTAAGTTGAGGAATGCACTGGTTTCTCAGGCGTTGATTAAGTGGAAGCAGAGGAGCTTGGAGGAAACGACGTGGGAAAATTATTGGGACTTGGTGAAAAGATTTCCTACTTTCGACCTTGTGGCAAGGTCGAAAAATGTGGGTGGCAATGTGAGAGGACATGCTGATATGATGGAGAAGTCACCGGAGGAAGTAGCCATTACCGGGGAGCTCAAGCTGGGAACTGTTGTTGGGCCGTCAAAGGGAGGTTCGGAAAAGACGATGGTAGCCGTTGCGGATGAACTTAAACCGTTGATGCGAAGGGATGAAGATCTTGGCCACTCGATTATGAAATAATCGCGATCGTTCCCTCAGATAAGTGAAGAGATCCCCACCGTTGATTGTTATTGGATTCCTCGGGTCCCACTGCGATGCTTTGATGAGCTGGCGAATGAGCTGGCAGATAAAAGGTTGTTAGAATTGGAGGGTAGCTCGATTTCTGTTAGAATTTGGGTATTAAAGAGAGTTTGTTGGGAAGTTTTGGGGATTATCATGATTTTGTAAGAAAACTGACATCATCTCTCAATCCAACAACAAATTCCAATTTCATTTCAATTTCCCTTGTTTCTTTCCTTGTTCCTTAATTTTGCAACTACAGATCACTTCAGGCCATGGTGAGGAGAACGAGGCGTCAAGATAAGGAAGCGGCAACAGTGGATCCAGCGGCGGAGCCGGAGGTTGAGCGAGCTGAGGATCTTCAACCTCCACAGGGAGGGGTGCCGCCCCCTCCCCACCCCATGTTTTCGGCTGGGGGCGGCTCCCCCTCCCCCTCCGCCCCCTCATGGGGGGAGGGGCCGTCCCCCGTTTTCGTGGGGGGAGGGGGCTATCCCCCTTCGCCTCAGTAGAGGAGGGAGGGGGAGGGGGCGCCGCCCCCTCCCCTCCCTCTGTTTTCGTGGGGGATGCGGCCGCCCCCTCCCCATCAGCCTCAGGCGAGGAGGGGGAGGGGGAGGGGGCGCCCCCCTCCCCCTCCGCCTCGGTAGAGGAGGGAGAGGGAGGGGGAGGGACGTCGCCCCCTCCCCTCCCCTTGTTTTCGGGGGGAGGGGCGGCGCCCCCTCCGCCTCAGTTGAGGAGGGAGGGGGACGGGGTGCCCCTCCCCCTGTTTTCGGAGGGGAGGGTGTAACGACCCGCTCTCGGGGGGCCTGTTACTTATT
Organism: Scilla litardierei; assembly: GCA_030789695.1. NCBI lineage: Eukaryota > Viridiplantae > Streptophyta > Magnoliopsida > Asparagales > Asparagaceae > Scilla > Scilla litardierei. The sequence goes on from CM061130.1 coordinate 117,330,449, forward strand.
TGATATTTGCGCAGATCCTGCAGGTTACCAGTGAATTCAGAATAGCCACGATGCAGAGATGTACAAAAATACCCAAATAGTGTCCAATTATTACAATCCATACTGTACAAGATGTCCCAACATATATACATGAAAGAAGAAAAGTACACAACTGAAAATAGCTCTGGAAGCTACGGTCGAACTCTGGCGCTATTAGCTCAAGAGCATCTATCTCCATATGTACGTCGTCTGCGGTGCCACGTAGATGGAACCAGTGGCGTAACCAGAAATTTTTTTGCCCAGGGCAAATATAAAGATGCTTCAAAGAATAATATTAAAAAATAGTATTGACTTTCTATCACGGATTTCGGGTCAAACACCATGTTACAATTTCAGTAATGATAGAAGTTTATCACACTTAAGAATGTGATTTTAGGTAATTATGCAACTAATCTAAAAAATAATCATACTTATTTGGATGTTGGTTTGGAAATTTTTTTAAGAAAATAATTAGCATACTTACGAGACCACACTAAAAATGATAATGTTAATCAATGATAATATTGGGAAATGAAGATGAAAATGTCATTCCTACACAAATGTTTTACTAAAATCAAAATATAAATAAAGACATTGATCTCTATAAAAAATTCAAAGAAAGATATTGAATACCATTTTATATTAAAATAAATAACAAAATCAATGCAAAATCCAGTTTTGCAGCGTAAAAATAAAATAATGCAATTATGTAAATTATACAAAGGACATAAACGTGCAAGCAACATTCTGTAAATGGAATATTTCCAGGGTAAAATATGTAAATTTTTAACATTGCAATGCAATTAGAATGTTTACATGATCAAATATGTAAATCCATAACCTAAATTTTTAAAAAGTAAAGAGGAAAATTTAAATCGTATAAAACTATGAAATCGCCAGGACTCGATCCAAACACCTAAAGTATGCTAATTGGACTGATGACCAACCATACAACCGCACATCATTTATAATTCCAATGAAGCATAATATACATACAAAGTTTAAATTTTTCTTGCCCTGGGCAGCTGCTCAGGGCAAGCATAAGGTAGTTACGCCCCTGGATGGAACAGTAGGTAAGTTACAACAATTCTAAATATAGAAAAGAAGCAGTGCACAAGTATGACAAAAGTAACTACGTACAAGCAGACCAGAGTGAAAAGTAAAGTACTGAGCAACGACTGTACATAACTGAGTAGTAAAAGTAAATAAAACTGAAAGGAGAGAACAACTGTACTGTGGTAGAGCAATTGTAAAGCAGGCTAAGCAAGTGAAACATACTACTGCTGTAGCTAAAAGTACGACAAGTAAAGTACTGTGACTGCACAAGTGTAGTAAGTAACGTGCATGAGACGTGTAAGGTAAAGGTGACTGTAATGCGTAAAGTAAAAGTGACTGTGCAAAAGTAACTACACTACGTGACTCAAGTCGGAGAGTACAATATGTGACCATCAAGTCCATCTCTTGCCTGGGCGCGACCCAGACGAATGCCGAAACACAGGCAGCATGACATGTATTTTGCCGAAACTCAGGCAGCAGGACAGGATGTCGAATCTCAGGCGACAAGACAGGAAGATCAAACTCCAGTCACTCCCGCACTCTCTCGAACTATGAGTTACCCCAAAAACCCCAATGAAGTGTCAAGTGTTCTACGTACATGTTTTATACAGGATGTTCCACCAGATGTTCCATACGGTGTTCTACATGTTACTAGTCAAATCAAAACAACCGGTTGACTTTCTTATTGCAAACCAGAGAGTAGTAACTCATTCCAAAGCAGACTGTGCCAAAACGAACTGGGGATAGAGACAAGTCCAACAACTGTAACACCAATTCCATGCTTCGAGCATGTAGAAGTATTGTTTAGCACACAATTTACCCAAGTTGATGGTTGTGTGCTACAACTACCAAAGTTGAAAGTTGGCAAAGTAATCTGTAGTTGATTACTTCCCTATTAGATTAGGTCTCTAGTTCGGTTCAAGTCAAGTAGCCGTTCGGAGGCTATAGTGGTGTCCTATGTACATACGAGGACACTAACTAATTTTCTAATTCTAGAATTAGTCGTGACTTACATTATCGAGCTCGTCGGGGCAAGACGAGGTTGGAGCGAGAGGAGCTGGTGCACGAGGATTGGTACCTGCAAATACATGAAATGGCTAGTTAAAGAGTACACTATTGTTCTATCTATTTTTCTTAACAGTTTCCATTTTTAGTAGCTTAGAACTCGTCAAAATACATACTAAATATTTTTAGATGGGCTACATGGGAGCAAAATAATTTTATATAGGAAGAAAATATTTTTCTAAGGCTTATAGGTATTTTTCATAATTTTAGAAACTTAAAATCAATTTAAAACTAATTAAAAAATGAGAAAACGATTTTTCATTATAAATTTCAAAGATTTCTCTAGGGCAAACAATACGTCGGAATTCTTTCAAAAAATAGTAAAAATGACAGTATTAACTAGTACTATAACATATATTTTTCTCACGTATCAGTTTACGTGAAAATAACAAGTTATGTATGTTTAGTTGAAAAGACGTATTTAAGTTTTAGGGTTAAAAATTTATTCTGGAAAACTAAGCGTCTGATGGAGATAAAACTAGTGCCATTGGGTCCAAAATATTATTTCTGATTTTCTGGAGCTGGTCTCACATTTTTCTGGTCCCTATATTATTTATTATCATTTATAAATCATTAAACCCATTTTATTTAATTTCTAAAATACGGAAATACGCGTATAAATACGCGTATAAGTTTTATTACATTATAATTAACTTACCTTCGCGTTCCCTCTCATGCAGCGGGCGGGGCTTCGTCGTTCGTCTGCGTCTGCGGCTAATGTCGTTAGGGAGACGCGGTGGCGAAGGCGGAGCGAGGGCGGAGCGGCAGCGAAGGCGGAGCGAGGGCGGAGCGAGGGCGGAGCGGCAGCGAAGTCGAGGGGGTCTCGGAGATCGGGGTGAGAGGGCTTCGTGCGATGTGGGTTGCTTCGGTGGCGGGGAGGCGCTGCAGCGACGAGAGGAGAGCTGCTCGGAGATGGGGGTCTGATGGCGGGGCCGCCATCGCTTTGTCGGGGAAGCGGAGTCGTGGTTGGAGTCCAGTGGCGTTGAGCGGCGGTGAGTCCGTGGGGTCATTCGAGGGCGTTGCTTCGTCGGAGAGCCCCACGGCATGCGTCAGTCGGAGCTGCAGCGGGTGCACAGCGAAATGAGGTGGTGGGCGAATGTGGGTAAGGACTGAGATGTCGAGGGGATCGGGGGGTCGTCGTGTGCGGGCTTCGGGCGTCGGAGCAGCGTGAACTGGTTGTAGTGCCCTGTGGTAGCTACTGCACACGTACTAGAGGGGGGTGAATAGTACTTAAAAATAATCAAGAAGATAATTCCTAATTATTGTGCAAACATACAAACAACAATGCGGAATAGACTACATACAACAAGAATTAACAAACGTAAACAAAGCATGTAACGGGTTCGGATCCACCCAAGTCTCCCCGACTTGTTCCCGGTGATCCTACGTCCCAACCACCTGGATCCCCTCCGGATACTTGAGTTAGAAACCCTAACTCAAGATTTAGCACTATGAAATTCTTGTGAAAAACCTTCACAAGACCAAATCATACACAATATAAATGTGACTCCCACAACCCGGGATCACACACTCTCTCACAACCGAGAAACAATCACTTGCAATATCAATTGAAATGGAATATGAAATACTTACCACAAAATCCTATGCCTTGAGTATAACTTACCAAATTAGGGCAAGAAGGATTTTGAGGAGAGAATGTCACCAAACAGAAGCTCCACCAATAAGATCAGCGATCGAAGGCAAGGATGGAGGATGGTGACTATGGATCAAGCTCTTGGCTTGGAAGGCTCACAATGGAGAGAATCTCTCTTGATGAATATGGCTCAAAGAGTTGAGGGAGAGATTCTTGTGAGGAAGAGAAAGCTTTAGAATGGAGTTGAATAGCTTCTCTTTGATTTCTCTAAACCTCTAAAATGACATCCTTGAATACTAGGAAAGAACCCCGCCAAGTATATATAGGATAGAGGAAAGAGAGAGGAAAAATCGTTTCAATTAAAGCTCCAATGGCTCTATTTCTGAAGCAGTTAGTCGGTCTAAGAAGGATCACTGACCGACTAGATTGCCAACTAGTCGGTCGGTGATTCTTCATGAACCGACTAACAGGCTTACAGCCAAACAAGAAAGTTCCAGGCAACATGAACTAGTTGGTCTAAGAAGACTTGCCAACCGACTAGTTTCACAACTAGTCGGTCGGTGAGTGTTCTTTGACCGACTAACAGATGAAATCGAAATAGGCTGGATACAAGTTGATTTAGTTGGTTTAAGAACAAATGCTGACCAACTAATTTCTCAAATAGTCGGTCGACAAACGTTCTTTGACCGACTAACGATAAACAGTAACTATGGCTGTACAGAGAGAGCTCAACTAGTCGGTCTAAGAAGGATTCCTAACCGACTAGATCGTCATCTAGTCGGTCGGTGACTCTTCTTTGACCGACTAATTGATCAACAAATCTGGGCTGAAATGAGCAAGGCATTCTAGTCGGTTCAAGAGGAATTTCTGACCGACTAGATCGTCATCTAGTCGGTTGGTTCTTCTACTTGAACCAATTAACATGCACTAGAAGCCGAGGTGTCACGCCCCGCTTCCCAAAAATGTGGAGGCGAAACGCGAGAAGGTCCGCACAAACTTGAAGCTGTGAAGCTCCAAGTCTGATAAGCGTATAAAAACACTTATTATGGCAAGTCCTTGCAAAGCGAAACGAAACAACAATGATAATAAGGAAATGAGACGACATTTTATTGAATCTCCAAATGTCCATAAACAAATTACAATATCGCAGAAAAGCCACCAGGCTAAAAGAAAAAGGGTCTCAGGCCCAAACATGGCCAACAAAGAATAACATACATACGAGGGTGCCACGCACCGACAACTAACAGGAATCCTAAAACATAAAGGGAAACTCAACAAGTCACCGGTGTCCACAAGACTCCTCCTCAGCAAACACAACGTCCTCTGCAACAAGCTCTGGCTCGGCAACTAACATGCGACACCCAAAGAGAAAGGGGCACATGTCAGCAAGTCTGAAAAGACTTGAGCAAGGAAACTGAAAGGAAGGTAAACTAGCAACCTAGCAGTTATAGTATGCATGACATGGTAGTTATAACATGAGTGCACAAGCAAGACATGTCGAGACAATAAGTACAAGAGAACAATTATCGGGACAAGACAGGACAAGACGAGAGTAGCCAAGCTACTAACAATCTCAATCAATTCACTATTCACGTTTCACGTTGTTTTGTAGATGTTTACGCCTTACAGCTGAACGGTTTCACATTCACGCTGAGTGGCCGCTTAACAACTACCCCAAACCCAAAGTTTACGCCTTACAACTGCAGTTGCTGATCGGGCAGACTCCCAGTTGAATGGCCGCTTAACCCTTACCCCATCCCACACGTAAACAAGCCAGGGTCCCTGTACATGAGCCCAGCAAGTGAGCCAGGGTTGCCCCGCACGGGAGCTTGTTTTCCTAGTCAACAATTCAATATCGAGCGTTGGGGTTAGCAACTCATTATGCTCGCTTCTGGTCACGAGCCAGGAAACACAAGTAGGGCGTAGGGGACACCTAGCCTCAATATCGAGCGTTGGGGTTAGCAACTCATTATGCTCGCTTCTGGTCACGAGCCAGGAACTATCAGTTTTGTAGCGTGAGCTACACATTCACGATGAACAATCGATGTATGCAATGTCATGAACAGATATTCGCGTACCGTTAATTGTATTTAAACGTGACAGGCAAAATGCAATGACATGAACAATTATTCGCTTACCGTTAATTATATTTAAACGTGACATACAAGCATGATAAGGGTGACGGACCGAGCTTCGTTGTCAAGCTAGGTCAATGGCGTCTAGACCGCTATCCTTTCACCGTCTAGTCTCTTTTACGCTAAAACAAGGAAATGGCCTAAGACATGGCCCAAATCAAGATATGCAAGTTTCACTTGCCTAGCACCGGGGATAACGATCACGAAGGTTCGTCTCGCGGATGCTAATCTATGGGGGAAATCGCTGTTATGGGGAAACAATCATCAAAACATAAGAAATCTCATTAGGGTTTCATAAAAATACAAATAGGTTATGAAAACATCGAGAGATCGATTTCTTACCGAGAGGAGGCGGAAGAAACACCCCGGAGAACCTATGGATCAGATCTGGAAAGGATGGAGAAGTTTGGAGAACTAGGGTTTTGGGGGGGATTTTGGGGATTTGATGTGATTTTGGGGAAAATGAGAGGTAGAGTGAGTTGATGGATGGTTTGGATGATGGATTTAGGGCTTGGAATGAAGGAATAAGGCTAGGAGGAAGATGGGGGCACAAAGGGGGAGAAACTAGGGTTTTTGGGTCGAGTGGAGGAAGAAGAAACGTTTGGGAGGGGGTTAAATAGGATGGGCTGGCGGCTGCCCAGAAATTAGGGTTTTAACACAGATTAGTCGGTCAAAGAGCAACCATTGACCGACTAGTTTGGCAACTAGTCGGTCGGTCGACCAACGCAGACCGACTAAGTGTAAACAGTAACTTCTGAACGAAAATAGGATTTAGAATTAGTCGGTCGAAGAACAAATACTGACCGACTAGTTTAACATCTAGTCGGTCGATGAACGTTCTTAGACCGACTAAGAATGAACAGTAACTCGGCTGTACAGAAGAACTAGGAATTAGTCGGTCTGAGTACAAAACTTAACCGACTAGTTTGACAACTAGTCGGTCGAAAGATTAACTTAGACCGACTAAACAGATACAGTAACTCCTGAATTATAATCAAGGCCCACTAGTCGGTCCATTAAGGATTGCCGACCAACTAGATTGAAATCTAGTCGGTTGGTTCTCCTTCTTGAACCAACTAACGTGCATGAAAAGTGTCGATTCGAAGCGCGAAGCTTCGGGAAGATTTCTATGGCTTCTAGGATCGATTTATACTCTAAGATATGAGCGATTTGAAGCTCGTCACGAATGACTTACTCCGAAATCGACGATCGAAGGAATAAGCTAGAAAATCACGACGAAACGATCGAAAGTGAAAGCTATGGCGACGAAAACCACACATCCAAGGAGAAAATCCACCAAGCATATATTTTAATATAGATAATCCAATTACACGAAAATCCGTCGTTACATCCTACCCACCTTAGAATAAAGTCCGTCCTCGGACTTTCTAACATATCTAGTCGCTCTAGTAACTACCCTCAATCAACATCACAATATCATTCAACCACTCATAGTCATTTCAAGTGCTTATACATATGCACTAGGTAGTCAATCATTTATTCTACAATCATGTATTTACTCACGCACATTATACTCCTATACCTATCATAGCCAGACAATTTCATACACGTATTTCAATCACTCATATAGTCACAGCATCCTTATAGAACTCTTAAATACTTATCACATACCATTATTAAAACAAGTTCGCTATATCTAATATACATTCACCGTCATTATAATTTCACAATTTATAGTCATTCAAATGCATGCACACATTTCACCATATTATCATTCCATATATAGTCATATAGCCATAATCACGACACACCACACATACCATTGTCACCAATTCCTATAATTATCACATACTTACCCGTGCATGGTGCACACCCACACACGCTAATATTTCATTCATATATATACCAATCACACCACAATATGCTTAGCACATCTACGCACCTAGTTTAGCTAGCGCACATATATTCACGCAACCATGTCCTTAGTGAATAACTATAACACAAGACCAACTCACATAACTATATATTGGTATAGCCACCCACAATCGTGTGCGTAACACAACCGGCACAAACAATCCTAACATTATACATACATCATCCATCGCTATACACTAACCACATACAATACACCAATGTACATAGAGTGTACCCACTCAAGCTTGAGTGAGACTCAAAATCATAGCGGAATAATTCCATATACATAACATAGCATCCATACATATGCCAATACTATCTAATGCATACACGTTTACCAACATACCCATATACATATCAAGATGTCAAATACCCTTAATATCTACTCAGGTAATATCGCATATTTCAATCACTTCATATACAATGATATTATTACAAACATTAGCACACCCATAATTACATTATTCTCCCTAATAAAAGTATTTACCTATAGTCACACCCAAGCATCGTATACTTTCATACCATATCCATCCACCTATAATTGGTACATCAATACATTTACTTCATACATTAGTTAAGATATGCAGTAGTCGGGCATATCTCATGGTATACGCGCATACGACATCTCATAAAAACTAGTAACACCAATCAAACAATTATAATCCTACTATCATATGTTTATCACACTTACACTCATGCAGCTAGTACATAACTACCTACACACAATATACCAATACCAACACTCATACAACTTTATATGCACCATGAAATTAAATACACTACGACGACACATCGAATCACACTAATGGGCTCACTAAACTCAAATAAGGTTAACGCGGGCAACGGCAAGATCTATTAGCCAGACAAAAGGAAAGAAATTGAAGTCAAAAGCGTAACGAATAGAAGGATCGAAAAGCATGAAAACGGTTGTGTAATGATGTAATGATGCTCCATTTGGACACATGGAAAATAGTGTAAATAACATATTCTAAAATACGAAAAGTTTGAAAACCGTCATACTTCAAAGTTGGAGTCCTTTTCCGTATAAAAATATTTAGAGGTCAACAAAACAATTTGTTTGAAATAAGTTTGAGTCGAATATACATAATAGGAGAAAACGGTTTATTGGTTCACGTAAGGTCATTAAAAGGAAGTGAATCATTCACACGAATTTTGAGGTCGTAGCACTGATATATAAAAATTAATTGAAGTTCTACTTTAGAAATCGTTTTTAGAAATATTTATGACGAATGGAAGATAATAACATCTTAGTGGTATGGAAGTAAGTGGGGGATATGTACATATATAGAATTATTAAATTGGTAATAAGCTTTAAAACCGAATTTTGGAGGTCTAAATCAGGAAAGGGTTTCGAAAAGTAATTTTACAAAAATCTGAACTAGGAAAAAGTTGAACATAAAATCGACTCGCTGAAAGCTGAAGTCCTATGTGACTTGAAAGGTATATAAGAAGCAAACGTGATGCGGTATTCGAACAAGTTTTAATGGCATAAGTAGGAAAAGAAATTATGAATCGAGTTAGGAAAATAGAAATACGGTTCGGAATGAAATTGGCATATGAAAAGGGACAAGACATTTATATCGATACGAAAGTATATGCTGAAAATATTATAAAATTCTAATCTAAAAATCTCAACACAAGTTTCGATATCTAAAAACATAAATAATTTAAGTCGGCGAAGGAGCATGAAACCTTACATATATCAAAAGTGTTTCGAACAAATTCAAACTTAACGAAAGAAGAAGATCGAAGATACTTTTAGGGAAATAAGGATTCGCCAAAAGAACGTGTTGGTATAAAAACTTTTGAAGTACGAGTACGACGAACCTATAATTGATATATACAAAATTAGTTGAAGTCCATTCAGTTTTGGAAAAATACCCCTAAAGGTATGTAAGATAAGTGGTTAAAATAAATTTTTGTATTTAGGAAAAAGGGACGGTATATCGAACCATCAGGACAGTAATAAAGTTTAAAAATCGAAATGCGAAAGATACATTGTTAGAAAAATAGTACAAGATAGTAATTTTAAGATTACGACCAAAAGTCTTCAAAATTCAAGAACGACTTTGAACTCCATCGAAATTTAGGGAGACATATTTAAAGAAGTTTAGAACAAATTTAAATTGAGTGAAACTTCAAATAAGGAAAGCATTCGAATATAACTTTGGAAGAATCAAGATTTGCAACGGAAAACATTTGAAAGATCAAGGATAATTGGAATGAGGTGGTCATGTGAATTGAGGACAAGGGAAGTGGTTACGGAAACGTAATTCTCCAAAAATTTGTAGTCGGGAAAATGTTTGAACACAACTTGAGTTGTTGAAAACTGAAATCATCTGTAACTTGAAAAGTATATTAAGGGAGCGCGACGAGTCATTTGGATATCATAAATAAGAAAGGAAAATTCATAAATCGAATTTGGAAAATAGAATTGCAGCTCAGGATTTAAATCGATTTATGAAAAGGGACAAGATATTCAAATAGGCATGAAAGGTATAGGCTGTAAAACATTATAAAACAGTAATCAAAATCTCGTCAAAACTTTCGAATTTCAAAAATTAATTTAAGTCAACGAAAGAGTACGAGATATAAGTATACATATAACAATTGAAATTCCATTTAGCTTGGAAAAGATTTTAAAGTATGTATGTCATGCGATTAAAATGGATCTCATAGTTAGAAAATGGTACATCGAATTCTTCCAAAATAGTTTTGGAGTCTTTAAACCGAAATGCGAAAATATAGACAAGGAAATGGTTACGAGATAGCAATGATAATTACAACTATTAGACTCCAAAATCTACAAGGAATTTTGACTCAATCGAAAAGTGAGAAATTCAGGTATATACGTAGCGGGTTTAAAACAAAATTTAAACTTAACGAAAACTCTAATAAGGGAAATCGAAAATAACTTTAAAAGAAATTAAGCCTTGCCAATGGGGACATTCGAAGGATCAACGATTATAGAAACGTGGTGGTCGTGGGAATCGAGGCAAGGGATTTGGTCGGATGATCAAAACATAAATACGCCTAGGTTATGACTTAGGAAAATCTACGGAACTCCTACGGTCAACCAACTAAAGATTATGGGACTAAACGCTAAGACTCCCTAAGGGCTAGACAGCGATGAAATAAGTTCAGCTTGGTCCGAAATCGATGAACCCAAGCGAGAGACCAAAAAATTCTAGAAGTCTATCATGGTCAGAGCTAGACAGGAACCACTAAGGTAACACTTAGGACTATCAAATCAACTCCTAGCGGGGAGTCTAACTAACAATCAGGGGCCTCTAACTAGCAAGCACGGACGTCTAGCTAAGTCTCACTATGGTTCTGATCTGATGGATTTCCAACCAAGCTGGGACAGATGCTCTAACACGCCTACCAGCCACCTAAGACATAGGAACGCTAAAAACCTAGACTCCGGGCTTATAACTTGGATGTTCTAATTTATTTAATGGACATTCTATAATTATTATTGTTGTTCCGATAGTTCGCATTTGCAAATGGACTTGCATGGGCCACCACTAAAACCTGTCACGCACCGCTTCCCAAAAATGTGGAGGCGAGACACGAGAAGGTCCGCACAAACTTGAAGCTGTGAAGCTCCAAGTCTGATAAGCGTATAAAAACACTTATTATGGCAAGTCCTTACAAAGCGAAACGAAACAACAATGATAATAAGGAAATGAGACGACATTTTATTGAATCTCCAAATGTCCATAAACAAATTACAATATCGCAGAAAAGCCACCAGGCTAAAAGAAAAAGGGTCTCAGGCCCAAACATGGCCAACAAAGAATAACATACATACGAGGGTGCCACGCACCGACAACTAACAGGAATCCTAAAACATAAAGGGAAACTCAACAAGTCACCGGTGTCCACAAGACTCCTCCTCAGCAAACACAACGTCCTCTGCAACAAGCTCTGGCTCGGCAACTAACATGCGACACCCAAAGAGAAAGGGGCACATGTCAGCAAGTCTGAAAAGACTTGAGCAAGGAAACTGAAAGGAAGGTAAACTAGCAACCTAGCAGTTATAGTATGCATGACATGGCAGTTATAACATAAGTGCACAAGCAAGACATGGCGAGACAATAAGTTCAAGAGAACAATTATCGGGACAAGACAGGACAAGACGAGAGTAGCCAAGCTACTAACAATCTCAATCAATTCACTATTCACGTTTCACGTTGTTTTGTAGATGTTTACGCCTACAGCTGAACGGTTTCACATTCACGCTGAGTGGCCGCTTAACAACTACCCCAAACCCAGAGTTTACGCCTTACAACTGCAGTTGCTGATCGGGCAGACTCCCAGTTGAATGGCCGCTTAACCCTTACCCCATCCCACACGTAAACAAGCCAGGGTCCCTGTACATGAGCCCAGCAAGTGAGCCAGGGTTGCCCCGCACGGGAGCTTGTTTTCCTAGTCAACAATTCAATATCGAGCGTTGGGGTTAGCAACTCATTATGCTCGCTTCTGGTCACGAGTCAGGAAACACAAGTAGGGCGTAGGGGACACCTAGCCTCAATATCGAGCGTTGGGGTTAGTAACTCATTATGCTCGCTTCTGGTCACGAGCCAGGAACTATCAGTTTTGTAGCGTGAGCTACACATTCACGATGAACAATCGATGTATGCAATGTCATGAACAGATATTCGCGTACCGTTAATTGTATTTAAACGTGACAGGCAAAATGCAATGACATGAACAATTATTCGCTTACCGTTAATTATATTTAAACGTGACATACAAGCATGATAAGGGTGACGAACCGAGCTTCGTTGTCAAGCTAGGTCAATGGCGTCTAGACGGCTATCCTTTCACCGTCTAGTCTCTTTTACGCTAAAACAAGGAAATGGCCTAAGACATGGCCCAAATCAAGAGATGCAAGTTTCACTTGCCTAGCACCGGGGATAACGATCACGAAGGTTCGTCTCGCGGATGCTAATCTACGGGGGAAATCGCTGTTATGGGGAAACAATCATCAAAACATAAGAAATCTCATTAGGGTTTCATAAAAATACAAATAGGTTATGAAAACATCGAGAGATCGATTTCTTACCGAGAGGAGGCGGAAGAAACACCCCGGAGAACCTATGGATCAGATCTGGAAAGGATGGAGAAGTTTGGAGAACTAGGGTTTTTGGGGGATTTTGGGGATTTGATGTGATTTTGGGGAAAATGAGAGGTAGAGTGAGTTGATGGATGGTTTGGATGATGGATTTAGGGCTTGGAATGAAGGAATAAGGCTAGGAGGAAGATGGGGGCACAAAGGGGGAGAAACTAGGGTTTTTGGGTCGAGTGGAGGAAGAAGAAACGTTTGGGAGGGGGTTAAATAGGATGGGCTGGCGGCTACCCAGAAATTAGGGTTTTAACACAGATTAGTCGGTCAAAGAGCAACCACTGACCGACTAGTTTGGCAACTAGTCGGTCGGTCGACCAACGCAGACCGACTAAGTGTAAACAGTAACTTCTGAACGAAAATAGGATTTAGAATTAGTCGGTCGAAGAACAAATACTGACCGACTAGTTTAACATCTAGTCGGTCGATGAACGTTCTTAGACCGACTAAGAATGAACAGTAACTCGGCTGTACAGAAGAACTAGGAATTAGTCGGTCTGAGTACAAAACTTAACCGACTAGTTTGACAACTAGTCGGTCGAAAGATTAACTTAGACCGACTAAACAGATACAGTAATTCCTGAATTATAATCAAGGCCCACTAGTCGGTCCATTAAGGATTGCCGACCGACTAGATTGAAATCTAGTCGGTTGGTTCTCCTTCTTGAACCAACTAACGTGCACGAAAAGTGTCGATTCGAAGCGCGAAGCTTCGGGAAGATTTCTGTGGCTTCTAGGATCGATTTATACTCTAAGATATGAGCGATTTGAAGCTCGTCACGAATGACTTACTCCGAAATCTACGATCGAAGGAATAAGCTAGAAAATCACGACGAAACGATCGAAAGTGAAAGCTATGGCGACGAAAACCACACATCCAAGGAGAAAATCCACCAAGCATATATTTTAATACAGATAATCTAATTACACGAAAACCAGTCGTTACACGAGGGAAGAAGCGATAGGCTTCGGGAAAGTTTCTATTGGCTTCTATGATAATCCTAGCTCTAATATATGAACGAAATGAAGATTATAATGTAAGTCCTACTAAAGGCTTAACATTCTAAACTATGAAGCTAGAAGACAATAAATACTACATGACGAACCGTCTTCATAAGCTTCAATCTTCGTTCTTGACTTCAATATTGCTCCTTCAGCTTCAACGAAGCTTCAGGCACACGATCACGCGTATTGAGAAGTCTTGAGACGTTGCTTTTGATGTACGTATTCTTTTGGCGACGATGTCCATAACTGCGCTCACAAATAGTTAGTATACGATATTTATGTTTGCTCATCATCCAAAACCAAATCCGGGGAATCAATACTCAACATTCTCCCCCTTTTTGGTGATGACAAACCAACATAAATAATAATCAATAATAATGATTCCTGCATTGATGACACGTTAGTTCCGTATTCAATTATAATCATATGCATCAAGCAGAAGATGAAGATATGAAATATGAACCAATTATTGACATATAGGATCTAAATCCATTTTTATATCTTCACTCCCCCTGAATCTATCATATCAAATTAGATTCATAGTAAATTGCTTTGAATTATTAATTAGCACATCGTCATTATTAAATCTCTCCCCCTTTGGCATTAGCAAAAAGAGCGGGAGGAGATCAACAACAAATACAATGGCTAAAAATAAAAGCACGAGAGTCGAAGAATATGACGACGGTCCAAATGACCCCAAAGTAGAATATCAAATGTAAAATACCGAATAAAAACAAAGCGTGCCAATGAGACCATAGTCGAAAAACGAAAAAATGAAATCCTCAAGCCATAGGCGAAAAATCGAAAAACGAAATCATCAAGCCATATGCGAAAATCGAAAAACGAAATCATCAAGCCATATGCGAAAATCGAAAAACGAAATCATCAAGCCATAGGCGAAAATCGAAATCCGAAATCATCAAAACTCAAATCAATTTCACTTATTGAGTTATGGAACATACTCTCCAATATCAACATTCTTAGTTAAATAGAGTGCATGGAAAACAATTCTATGTTTCCATAGAAAGAATTCTATTTAACCAAAAAAAATCGTCGAACCACAAAATCAACATCAGAGACAAAAATAATCCGATGTGAAAACCAAATGTAGCAATTGATACCAAACGTAATATGCAAAAGTGTTATGCCAAAAATAGATAGAACATCATGGAACTTATGACATACACTAATCTAGCACACTAGGATTCAAATTGAAACAAAATGATACCAATCGTAATATAATCTACTAATGCATGCATTCATCACACATGGATACCAATGTAAATCAAAAGTATGAATATACTTACAACATTAAGCTCCCCCTACTTTGGTGCATCTCTTAGGCACCATCAACTCCATTTGAATGAACAATCCTTTGCAAATAATGAGTTGGTAGGGTTAGTATCCCATGGTGGATTGAACCTAGAAAAACATAATATGTAGCTAAAATTTGATTTGTTGCTCCTTCTCTTATCTTTGAGTACCTAAAGATAAAATATCATTCCATGGTACCCAAGGACATTGGGTCCTAAGAAATTAGACTTTTGGAAGCCAAGTCCAATTGGACTTGGACTTCCCTACATAATCATCATTGTTCACGACATTCATAAAATAAGAATTCATATACACTTGTTTTTCATTCATGTGTGTGTCCTTCGGGCTCCAAATAGTGAAAATTTTGGGAGCCCTATGTAATGCCCTGCTAAGCTACTGCACAAGTACTAGAGAGGGGGTGAATAGTACTTTAAAATAATTAAGAGGCTAATTCCTAATTACCTTGCAAACTCTACCAATTAATGCGAAAATGCGGAATAGTAAATATTCGACAACAAATAAACAATCGCAAACAAACGATATTACTGGGTTCGGATCCACCCAAGTCTCCCCGACTTGTTCCCGGTGATCCTACGTCCCAACCACCCGGATCCCCTCCGGATACTTGAGTTAGAAACCCTAACTCAAGATTTCCACTATGAAATACTTGTGAAAAACCTTCACAAGTCAAATCATACACAAATGAATTTGTGACTCCCACAACCCGGGATCACAAACACACTCTCACAACCGAGAGCGAATCACTTACAATATCAAAGTAAATTGAAATGAAATAGCTTATCACAAAATACCTATGCCTTGAGTATACTTACGAATTAGGGCAAAGATGATTTTGAGGAAGATGAAGAGGCACCAAACCCTAGCTCCAAGATGTAGACCAGCTATGGAGAGCTATGAGGTTGATGGTGAACTAAGATCAAACACTTGCCTTGGAAGGCTCTCAATCAATGAATCTCTCTTTTGAAATGAATGAGGAAGAGATTCTTGAGAGGGAAATGAATGAGCTTTAAATGAGATGATAGCTTTCTCTTTGATCTCTAAACTTCTCCAATAATCAGCCTTTTGTGCAATGAATGCAGCTCATCAAGTATTTATAGGATGGAGGAAAGATAGAGAGAAAAAAGTTTCAATTAAAGCTCCAACGGATCTATTCTGATCGCAACTAGTCGGTCAAAGAACAACCACCGACCGACTAGTTCATCAACTAGTCGGTCGGTCAATCAACTTAGACCGACTAATGAGTGAACATGGAATAGGTCGAAGTTCAGACAAAAGGAACTAGTCGGTCCAAGAAGAGAAGCTGACCGACTAATTTCACAACTAGTCGGTCGGTTACTCAACTGAGACCGACTAAGAGATAAAACTGAAGTCTGAGCACAAATTGATTTAGTCGGTCCAAGAACAAATGTTGACCGACTAGTTCACCAACTAGTCGGTCGCCAAATGTGCATAGACCGACTAACTATAGACAGTAAGTCAGGTGAAAATTTGCATGTACATGAAAACTAAACTAGTCGGTCCAAGAAGGAAAGTTGACCGACTAGTTCATCAACTAGTCGGTCGATCAATGAACACAGACCGACTAATTATAAACAGTAGCTCAGGCTCAAATTGGCATGTACAGGGAAAGCTCAACTAGTCGGTCTAAGAAGCATCACTGACCGACTAGTTCACAAACTAGTCTGTCGGTGAGTCAACGTAGACCGACTAACTGTAAACAGTAAAGAGCTAGAAATTGAGAAGGCAAACTAGTCTGTCCAAGAAGGATTGCCGACCGACTAGATCACCATCTAGTCGGTTGGTTCTTCTTCTTGAACCAACTAACATGCACAAGAAGTCGCGAATCGAAGCGCGAAGCTTCGGGAAAGTTTGTATGGACTTCTACTAAGATCCTATGTCTAAGATAGGAGCGTTATGAAGATTAAAACGTAAGACCTACTCAAGGCTTAACATTCTACGGAACGAAGCTAAAAGACTATAAATAAAACTTAACGAACCGTCTTCGAAAGCTTCGATCCGAATCTTCATGACTTCTAAAATGGTCCAAAAGCTTCAACGAAGCTTTAGGCATACGATCACGTGCTTTGAGAAGTCTCGAGACGTCGATTTGGATGTTCAAGTGAATTTGGCGACGATCTCCATAACTGCGCTCACAAATTGTTAGTTCACAATATATTTATGTTTGTTCATCATCCAAAACCAAATCCGGGGAGTCCAATATCCAACATTCTCCCCCTTTTTGGTGATGACAAACCAACATAAATAATAATAAAAAATAATGATTCAAATGTAATTTACTTACTCCCCCTGCATTGATGACACGTTAATTCCAAAATGAATAATAATAATACGCATCAAGCAGACGAGTAAAGTATAAAAATGAGAATCCATTATTGAAATATCAGATTTGAAATCCAATTTTTATATCTTAACTCCCCCTGAATCTAACATATCAAATTAGATTCTTGGAAAAATGCTTAAATTATCATTTAGCACATGTCATTATTATATCTCTCCCCCTTTGGCATTAGCAAAAAGAGTGGGAGGAGATCAACGACAACAACAATAGCTTCAAATAAAAGCATGGGAGTCGTAGAATACGACCACGGTCCAAATGACACCAAAGAAAAATACGAGTGAAATCAAGGCGTGTCAATGAGACCAAAGTCAAAAATAGATAAATACAATCATCAAAACCCAAAGTAATTTTACGAATTGAGTTATGGAATATACTCTCCAATATCAACATTCTTGGTTAATTTTGTGCATGGAAAACAATTCTATGTTTTCATAAAATGAATTCTATTTAACCAAGTATTTTCGTCGAGCGACGAAATCAACACATCAGAGACATATAAAGGAATATAATGTGCACAAGAGAAAACATGTCAACATCGATGTATATATATATATATATATATATATATATGAAAAGCATGAGTACATCCAAATGATACATCCGTCAACATACAAAATGTCGATCAAACGATCGAAGCACAAAAGTACAACATCATAGTATCACACATATAACATCATCAGAGATACATCATCATACATCCAAAAATATCAAAACATCATAACCACAAACCACACTCTATCCTACCCAATCTCTCTCACAAAAAGATATCTCATCTAAAGTGCACAAGGAGAGTCCTCAGAGAAACTCAGGAGGAAGCGGGAGGATCTGAAGCAACAGCAGGCTCAGCAGGAGTGGAGGTGGTCACGGGACTAGCAGAAGAAATCTCTGGAGCAGCAATGGTAGTGGCCTCGGGAGCACCAGTCGTAGCATCCACTGCAGGAGCGGTGGCAACAGGAGTACTCTCGGGGTCACCAGCAGAAGAGGCAACAGCAGCACCAGAAATCGTACCCTCATGGGTACCAGCAGCAGCACGAGTAGAAACACGACCAAGCTCCTCAATATCCTCCTCATCCAACTCCTCCTCGTCAGAAAATGACGGAGGGATCTCAATATCAAGGTGACGAGCGATACGGCAGAGAATCTCCTCAGAACGAGCCTGACGAGGCTCCAAACGCCGCACAACACGAACGAGCTCGGCAAGAGTGGAAGAGGGAGTAGCTGAGGCAGAAGCAGACGCTGAAGTAGAGGGGGTCGTCCTCTGAACGTGACGGAGCGTCGCAAGAGACTTCTTGACAGCCGTCACATTCAGGGGAGGACCAAGAGGACGCTCATCATCAGGAGGAAGTGTGACACGGAAGTGGCGAAACACAAGGGTCAACAAGCACGGGAATGGGATATGAGCCGACTTCGTGGACTTGCGGATACACTCGAAAGAATCCATCTTATCGAGTATGATCCGAGCCCAGTTAATCGAGCTCCCCATGAAGATGGCATAAATCAACTTCAAGAAAGGCTGGGACGGCAAGAGGAGGAGCCGTACTTGGGAAGCAAGCACGACTTCAGAATCAAATTCAGAACCCAGGCATTAGGCTTGAAGGACTTGGAGGGAACGCCAATCATGGCGGGAGGAATCTCATGAAAAATCTGAGAAAGCACGACCTGATCAAGAGAGGATATGTCATCAACAGAAATGTTAGACGGTAGAAGGCCAGACGATGAGATACCCAAAATCTCTCCTAAGATTTCTGTTGTGAGGACTATCGGAGTCCCCAAAACAGTCGCCTCAATCGAGTGGGACGCGTCGTACTGACCACGAATCCTATTGGCATAGAAGAGTTTCACTAGGCGAGGGTAGGGGTGTGGGTTCGCCTTCGGGTCATATCGAAGGTAATCGAGAAGACTGGAAGACGACAGAAGATCTGCGAGGCCAAGGAAGTCACTAAACTGAATGAAATGCTCCAGAAGCAGCGGGCAGTGTTCGATACGGTTGTAAGCCGCGAGACACATAGGGTCGTCGCGACACAACGAAATATCAACACCGCCAACCGGCATCGGAGCCTTTCCCTTAGGCTGACGGGTACGGGGACGTGATCTAGACTCAGGCTGCCTAGGAGGAGGTGAGGGATCCCTATGGGTCTCCGTCTCGGGTATATACTCGGTGTTGGAATCCGAAGCACCGGGTGGAGTGGGAGCACGAAAAGTCACTGGCTTAGGCTTGGGCTGAGATTGGGCACGGGGTTTCGAAGTCGCCGTCCTCTTACGCTTAAGAGGAGGCGAAAATGAAGAGGGTTGGGTGGTCTTCGAACGACGTTTCGGAGGGGTTCGGTAGGGTTGCGGGGGGTCCGAGGGTGGCGAATCGACAGTCATAGGCGAAGGGCCAGAGGGAGTGATCGGAATACGTGTACGAGCCATAAGCGCGGCACGACACGACGCAATCAAATGAGATAACCCTAGAAAATCGAAACCCTAGCAAACTGACCTAGAAACCCTAGCCGAAATCAAGGAGACCCTAACCCTAGAATCTGAAAAACTAACCCTGGAAGCTAGGAGAGGTAGGGAGAGAGATCACCTAGGGAGGTCGACGGACAGACGGCCGGAGTTGGACGAGAGGTGGCCGGAAACGACGGTGGGAGAGGGTGGAAGTCCAAGCGGCAGGGGGGGTTTCGAGCTGGAGAGTGAAAGAAACCGACTAAAAAGGAAATAAGTCGGATAGAATGGAGTTTTAATCGATCGGAATGCGAAAAGACAAGTCAATCCCCGTCCCAACTAGTCAGTCACAGTTCAATCACTGACCGACTAGATCACGATCTAGTCGGTCAGTCAATGAGCTTGAACTGACTAGTTGTAAACAGTAACTGAAGCCAAAATTTCCTGACAAGAATTAGTCGGTCTAAGCTCATTCACTGACCGACTAGAACTGAATCTAGTCGGTCGGCCAATGAACTTGGACCGACTAAGAGAGTCCAAAAAGTGAAAAATTTTGAAATTTGATTTCTATCCTAATCGCACTTCGACGAAATATCAAAAATACTCTCATTAATCATTATACTACCACATTAAATATCGAAAATCTGAAATTTGACGATTATGCACAAATCGAGCGAAAATTTCGAAAATTCAACAAAAATCCAGAAAATTTCAATTAATCTAGCATGAGCAAATATAAAGAATTGAATAGCATGCAAGATTATTGAAAACATATGAATCCTAAATCTCGGATTCACCCATAATCCCAAATTCTCGACGCAACCGCACAAAGGAGTCCTCCTTTAGGGGTTTCATGAAAATATCAGCGATTTGCTTCTGGGTTTCAACGTACACTAATATGATGTCCTTTTTAGCAACATGATCATCTAAGAAATGGTGTCGGACATCTATGTGTTTAGAACGGGAATGGTGTACCGGGTTCTTGGAGAGACATATTGCACTTTGGTTGTCCACCATGATAGGGCAAGTATCACAGTTTATACCAAAGTCTTTAAGTGTGTGTCTCATCCAAAGAACTTGAGCACACGCGGCACCGGCGGCAATATATTCCGCCTCGGTGGTTAAAAGCGATACGGAATTCTGCTTCTTGAAAAACCAAGAGACAAGAGAATTTCCTATAAAATGGCAAGTGCCACTAGTACTTTTCCTGTCGGATTTGCATCCCACATAATCTGCGTCACTATATGAGATTAACTCATACGTGCTAGATTTTGGATAAAGTAATCCAAAATCAAGTGTATAACTTAGATAACGGAAAATACGCTTTACCGCTACTAAGTGAGACTCCTTAGGTTGAGACTGATAACGAGCACATACACATACGACAAACATAATATCAGGCCTACTTGCGGTAAGATATAGTAAACTACCTATCATACCTCGATATAGACGAATGTCTACATCTTTTCCGCCCGCATCTTTATCAAGATGTGTAGTCGTGCTCATCAGAGTCTTCTTCCCGGAGGCATTCTCCATTCCAAATCGCTTAAGCAACTCCACCGTATACTTCGTTTGGTGGATGAAGATTGCATCGTTCATTTGGCGAATTTGGAGACCTAAAAAATATTTGAGCTCACCCATGTGGCTCATCTCAAATTGATCCTTCATCACATTAGAAAACTCTTCGCAAAGAGCAAAGTTAGTAGCACCGAAAATGATATCATCAACATAAATTTGAACTAAAATTATATCATTATTCGAATACTTAACAAATAATGTGGAATCAACTTCTCCCATTTTAAATCCTAAATCCAAAAGAAAATTCTTTAGACGGTCATACCAAGCTCGAGGAGCTTGTCTCAAACCGTAAAGAGCTTTCTTAAGTTTAAAAACATGATTTGGAAATTTTTCATTTATAAAACCCGGAGGTTGAGAAACATAAACTTCTTCAACAACATCTCCGTTTAAAAATGCACTTTTTACATCCATTTGAAATAATTTAAAATCCTTATGGCATGCAAAAGATAATAGTAATCTAATTGATTCTAATCTAGCTACCGGAGCAAAGGATTCTTCGAAATCGATACCTCCCTCTTGCCGATAGCCTTGAGCTACTAACCGAGCTTTGTTCCGGACGACGACTTGGTTTTCGTCGGTCTTGTTCTTAAAGATCCACTTTGTCCTTATGATGGTGTGGTTCTTCGATGGCAATGGAACAAGCTCCCAAACCTCATTCCTCTCGAATTGAATGAGTTCCTCCTCCATGGCTAAGATCCAAGCGCTATCTTCGCATGCTTCATTAATATTCTTTGGCTCTATCGAGGAGGCAAAGGCACAATGAGCGAAGTGATTGACTTGCGATCTCGTCTTGACACTATCATGGATATTGCCAATGACTTGCTCATGAGGATGGCCACGAACGGAATGAAGCCGTTTGTGAATTCCTTGATCACTAGGAACATTCTCAAAAACTTCATTAGTCGGGTTAGTATCAATAGAATCAATAGAATTAATAGAGTTAGAATTACCAATTGAATCACATAAAACATCCATAGAGTCATCATCATTAGTAATTCTCGTTGGAACAAATCCTTCATTAAATGAAACATGAAGTGATTCCTCGATCGTTGAGGTTCGTTTGTTGTATATCCGGTAGGCTTTGCTACGTGAGGATTATCCAACAAAAATCCCCTCATCGGATCTTGGATCGAATTTGTCCAAACTACCATACATGTTCTTAATAAAACATTTTAAACCAAAAACACGAAAATGTTTAATTTGAGGCAACCTTCCAAACAACAATTCATAACAAGTTTGTTTAGTGCCGGGCCTCAAAAGTATTCTATTAAACACATAACAAGCGGTGTGTACCGCTTCCGCCCAAAATTGATGGCCAAGTTGGCTATCATCAAGCATAGTGCAAGCACACTCCACTAGCGTCCTATTCTTTCTCTCAACAACACCATTTTGAGGAGGTGCGCGAGGGAATGAAAAGGTGTGTGTAATACCAACTTCATCACAAAATGTCTCAAAAGACTCATTCTCAAATTCACATCCATGATCACTACGAATAGTGACAATGGTGGTTCCTAAGAGATTTTGCACTTTCTTAACAAAAATTGTGAAGTTTTCAAAAGCTTCATTTTTATTACATAATGAAAATACTCAAGTAAACCTAGAAAAGTCATCAACGATGACAAGTTCATATCGTGCATTTCCTAATGAAGCAACTCTAGTTGGCCCAAATAAATCTAGATGTAATAGCTCTAGTGGCCGCTTAGACGAAATGCTTTTCTTAGGTTTAAACGACGATTTTGGAAGCTTGCCTCGTTGACACGAGTCACAGAAGCTTTTCTTTTGAAAGATTAGCTTAGGGAAGCCTCTAATAGAATTTAACTTGGAAAGCTTAACTAGTGTTCCAAAGTTCACATGACCAAAACGTCGATGCCATAAGTGTTGTTCACTTATGTTGGCAATGAGACATTGTTCATGTGATCTTGGAAGATCTAGGATGTATATATCCTTATGGCGTGTACCGGAAAACAATAATTCATTATTATCTTTTCTTAAAATATGGCACATTCCTTTCGCAAAGCTAACTTTGTAACCTTTGTCACAAAGTTGGCTTATTGAAATGAGATTGTGGTTTAATCCTTTAACAAGGTAAACATCATTTATAATGGGTTTAGAAGGATTATCCACTTTACCAACACCTATGATGGTTCCGCTCTCGTTGCCTCCAAAGACGATGCGGTTTCCATTAGCAATGGGAACCACTCCGGAGAGCAATTGAGCATCACCCGTCATGTGTTTTGAACACCCGCTATCGAGTATCCAATTTCCTTTGGAGCTAAATTTAAATTTGTTGCTCCTTTTCTTTTTCTTTTCCTTGAGTACCTAAAGATAGAAAATTTCATATCATTGTACCCAAGGTCATTGGGTCCAAAAGATTAGACCTTTGGAAGCCAAGTCCAATTGGACTTAGACTTCCCCACATAATTAACACTATGCACAACATCCGAAAAATAAGCATTCATGTAAACTTGTTTTTCATTCATGATTGTGTCCTTTGGGCTCCAAATTGTGAATATTTTGGGAGCCCTCATCCTATTGGGTGCATGCATGCGTTGTTGGTTTCTACGTGATGCATGACGTGGATAGGCATAAGGAACATGATGAAATGGTGCAGGTGGATTATTATTCATACGATGATGTGGGTGTACATATGCACGTGGAGGAACACGTGCACGAGGGTGTCTCACATTGTGTGCACGTGGCCGTGAACGTGTAGCATAGAAATCATCATGTGTGAGCCGGTGGAGTAAGACGTATGTTCCTACGTGGCATAGTATTGGTGTACATGTAGGCATGGCCCTTCTTTGGAGGTCCACCCAAAGTGGGTTTCTTTCCGAAAGAGGGTGTGGACGAGGTGGAAGCACCATTGGTAGATGAACTACCAATAGAGTGTTTGCTACCACTCGTTGAGTCACCGGAAGTTGGCCTAACAAAAGTAGTGGCCGATTTGGATGAACTTCCCATCGTATACTCCAAGCCAATGTGGTGATTGGCCGGAAGTAAGTCACTTAGGATTTTATCCAAATGGTCCTTACCCTTATTGAATTTATTAATACGGCCTAATGTGTTCTCATATTTCTCGGTGAGAGAACACATAGAAGCATCCAAAGTGGATACTTACGATGTGAGCACATAAACACGAGATTTAAGATTCTCATTCTCAATACTCAAAGTCGAGTTTTGAGAAGTCAAATCCGCTATCTTGTGTTCTTCCGGATCCTCAATGCTAACATGTTCAAGTTGAGTCTTGAGATTAACAATCTCATTCTTCAACCCTTCAACAACGGTGTCGTTGTTGGTGATGATAGTTTTAGGCGAGGTTTGAATGCTAGCTAAGTCATCTTTTACCTTAGTATACATATTTACTAATTTAGTGTACTTAGACCACAATTGAGAATTAGTATTCCTAAGGTCATCCATTGTTACCTCATCGCCTTCGTTGTCGCTATCATCGGAGGAGTCATCTTTATCTTGCTCCTCTCTAGCCATGAAGCACATGTGTGCTTGCTCCACTTGCTCATCATCCGAATCTCCGCTAGAGGAATCATCTGAGTCAGTGAAAGTCCCGACAAGTCCCTTTTTGTTCCCTTTCTTGTACTTCTTGGACTTGTCGTACTTCGGCGTCTTCCACTTCTCCTTGTGTTTGTTTTGAGGACACTCCGCTTTCATGTATCCGGGCTTGTTGCATTTAAAACACAAAGGAGAGGAGGCGTTAGAAGAATTAAACTTTGACTTGTTTTTGAAGTTACCTTTCCGGAAGAACCAGTTGAACTTCTTGGCCATGAGTGCCATGGACTCCAAGTCCAACTCGTCTTCCGAGTTTTCATCATCGGTCGATGTGGAAGTAGATGGAGCGGCCTTGAAAGCAATAGCCTTCTTCTTTGACTCGTCTTGCTTTAGATAGGACTTCATCTTCTCTTGCAACTTCAACTTGCTATCCTTGCGTACCTCATAAGACATCAAGGTACCCATTAGTTGAACAACGGTATAAGTTTTCATATCATTACCTTCCTTGATGGCGAAGGTCCGTTTCTCCCAACTAGAAGGAAGTCCATCGATAATCTTCGAGACTTTCTCCTTTTGGGTGTAGGTCTTACCGAGAGCCTCCAACTCGTTTATGATGTCGACGAAGCGAGCATAATACTCCTTCATCTTCTCACCCTGTAGCATATGAAATAACTCGTAATCTTTATTAACTACTACGGGTTTGGAGTCTCTTACCCTACTTGTCCCTTCAGGCAAGATGAGGAGGGAGTTCCATATTTGATATGCACTCTTACATGTGCATATCTTGTTGAAATCCTCGGGCTCCAAAGCACATTGCAAGGCGTTCATTGCCTTGGCATTGCTTACCTCCGCGGTGATCTCCGCGGGAGTCCATTTCTCGAAATCTTCTTCGGCGGGCTTGACATACTCCTTCATCGTGACCCTCCATAATGAAGCACTCCGAAGGAAAGTTTCCATCTGGCATTTCCAGTACCCGTAGTTGGTACCGTTGAAGAATGGAGGCCTCGTTGAGGAATGTCCTTCCATTACCAAAGACGCTCCTTCACGGTTCTTGAAGGTGTTATAGTCGGAAGGTGGACGAACGGTCTTGTTGTCGTTGGCAGACATAGCTATAGACGTGGCTTTGATACCAAATGTAATGCCCTGCTAAGCTACTGCACAAGTACTAGAGGGGGGGGTGAATAGTACTTTAAAATAATTAAGAGGCTAATTCCTAATTACCTTGCAAACTCTACCAATTAATGCGGAAATGCGGAATAGTAAATAATCGACAACAAATAAACAATCACAAACAAACGATATTACTGGGTTCGGATCCACCCAAGTCTCCCCGACTTGTTTCCGGTGATCCTACGTCCCAACCACCCGGATCCCCTCCGGATACTTGAGTTAGAAACCCTAACTCAAGATTTCCACTATGAAATACTTGTGAAAAACCTTCACAAGTCAAATCATACACAAATGAATTTGTGACTCCCACAACCCGGGATCACAAACACACTCTCACAACCGAGAGCGAATCACTTACAATATCAAAGTAAATTGAAATGAAATAGCTTACCACAAAATACATATGCCTTGAGTATACTTACGAATTAGGGCAAAGATGATTTTAAGGAAGATGAAGAGGCACCAAACCCTAGCTCCAAGATGTAGACCAGCTATGGAGAGCTATAAGGTTGATGGTGACCTAGGATCAAGCACTTGGCTTGGAAGGATCTCAATCAATGAATCTCTCTTTTGAAATGAATGAGGAAGAGATTCTTGAGAGGGAAATGAATGAGCTTTAAATGAGATGATAGCTTTCTCTTTGATCTCTAAACTTCTCCAATAATCAGCCTTTTGTGCAATGAATGCAGCTCATCAAGTATTTATAGGATGGGGGAAAGAGAGAGAAAAACGTTTCAATTAAAGCTCCAACGGATCTATTCTGATCGCAACTAGTCGGTCAAAGAATAACCACCGACCGACTAGTTCATCAACTAGTCGGTCGGTCAATCAACGTAGACCGACTAATGAGTGAACAGGGAATAGGTCGAAGTTCAGACAAAAGGAACTAGTCGGTCCAAGAAGAAAAGCTGACCGACTAGTTTCACAACTAGTCGGTCGGTTACTCAACTGAGACCGACTAAGAGATAAAACTGAAGTCTGAGCACAAATTGATTTAGTCGGTCCAATAACAAATGTTGACCGACTAGTTCACCAACTAGTCGGTCGCCAAATGTGCATAGACCGACTAACTATAGACAGTAAGTCAGGTGAAAATTTGCATGTACAGGAAAACTAAACTAGTCGGTCCAAGAAGGAAAGTTGACCGACTAGTTCATCAACTAGTCGGTCGATCAATGAACACAGACCGACTAATTATAAACAGTAGCTCAGGCTCAAATTGGCATGTACAGGGAAAGCTCAACTAGTCGGTCTAAGAAGCATCACTGATCGACTAGTTCACAAACTAGTCTGTCGGTGAGTCAACGTAGACCGACTAACTGTAAACAGTAAAGAGCTAGAAATTGAGAAGGCAAACTAGTCTGTCCAAGAAGGATTGCCGACCGACTAGATCACCATCTAGTCGGTTGGTTCTTCTTCTTGAACCAACTAACATGCACAAGAAGTCGCGAATCGAAGCGCGAAGCTTCGGGAAAGTTTGTATGGACTTCTACTAAGATCCTATGTCTAAGATAGGAGCGTTATGAAGATAAAAACGTAAGACCTACTCAAGGCTTAACATTCTACGGAACGAAGCTAAAAGACTATAAATAAAACTTAACGAACCGTCTTCGAAAGCTTCGATCCGAATCTTCATGACTTCTAAAATGGTCCAAAAGCTTCAACGAAGCTTTAGGCATACGATCACGTGCTTTGAGAAGTCTCGAGACGTCGCTTTGGATGTTCAAGTGAATTTGGCGACGATCTCCATAACTGCGCTCACAAATTGTTAGTTCACAATATATTTATGTTTGTTCATCATCCAAAACCAAATCCGGGGAGTCCAATATCCAACACCCTATTCCTATTGGGAACATGCATACGTGGTTGATTTCTGTGTGATGCATGTCGTGGATAAGCATATGGCATATGATGCAATGGCGCATGAGGATAATTATTCATTTGAGAATGAGGATGGACATATGCTTGTGGTGGAACACGTGCATGAGTGTGTCTCACATGGTGTGCACATGCTCGTGGATGCGGAGCATAAAAATCATCATATGTGATAACATGTGGAGTAGGATGTGTGTTCCTACGTGGCATGGCATACATGAAAGCATGACCCCTCTTTGGAGGTCCACCCAAATTGGGTTTCTTTCCAAATGGGGGTGTGTACCTAGCAGAAGCACCATTGGTAGAAGAACTATCCATGAAGTGTTTACTCCCACTAGTAGAAGCATCGGACGTTGGCCTAACAAAGGTGGCGGACGATTTAGATGATTCTCCCATCTTATACCCCAAGCCAATGTGATGATTGGCCGGAAGTAAGTCATTTAGGATATTATCCAAATGGCCCTTACCTTTATTGAATTCATGAATTCGGCCTAATGTGCATTCATACTTCTCGGTGAGAGAATGCAAAGAAGCATCCAAGGTGGACACTTGCGATGCGAGTGCACAAACACGTGACTTGAGA
This sequence comes from Scilla litardierei, assembly GCA_030789695.1. Lineage (NCBI taxonomy): Eukaryota > Viridiplantae > Streptophyta > Magnoliopsida > Asparagales > Asparagaceae > Scilla > Scilla litardierei. Next base: position 117,359,180 of record CM061130.1, read on the forward strand.
TTTTTATTCTCAATACTCAAAGTTGAGTTTTGAGACGTCAAATCCGCGATCACATGTTCATCCGAATCCTAGACATGAACATGCTCAAGTTGAGATTTGAGATTTACAATCTCATTTCTCAACCCTTCAACAACGGTGTCGTTATTGACGATGATAGGCTTAGGCGAGTTTTTAAGACTATCTAGCTCATTTTTAGTCTTAATAAATTTAGTAGCCAAATTAGAAAACTTATTCCAAAGTTGTTCGTTGGCTAATCTAAGTTCATCTATAGTTACCTCTTCGCCTTCATCCTCGCTTCCATCCTCGCTTTCATCTTTGCTTTCATCAGAGAAGGTCTCTTGAACACGTTCCTCTTTTACCATGAAGCACGTGTGTGCTTTCTCCACTCTTTCATCGTCCGATTCTCCACTTGAGGAGTCGGAGTCGGTGAAGGTGCATACAAGTCCTTTCTTGTGCCTTCTCGACTTGTCGTGCTTGGATGCCTTCCACTTCTCCTTGTGTTTGTTTAGAGGACAATTCGGCTTGATATGTCCTGGCTTGTTGCATTTATAACACACGTGAGAGGAGACATTAGTTGAAATAAATTTAGATTTACTCTTCAACTTACCTTGTCGGAAGAATCGGTCGAACTTCTTTGCCAAATCGGCCAAAGCTTCCATGTCCAAATCTTCTTCCGATTCTTCTTCATCGGTAGATGGAGCGGCCTTGTATGCAATCGCCTTTTTCTTTGGCTCGTCTTGCTTCAAGTACGCCTTCATCTTCTCCTTCATCTTTATCTTACTCTCCTTGCGTACCTCGTAAGACAACAAGGTACCCATTAGTTATACAACCGTGTACTTATTCATATCGTTACCTTCCTCGATGGCGAAGGTACGCGTTTCCCAACAAGAAGGAAGTCCGTCGATAATTTTTGCGACTTTCTCCTTTTGGGTGTAGATCTTCCCGAGAGCTTCCAATTCGTTGGATATGTCCACGAAGCGAGCATAGTAGTCCTTCATAGTTTCACACTGTTCCATGTGAAACAACTCAAATTCTTTGTTAGCAACAACGAGTTTAGAATCTTTTACCGTGCTCGCCCCTTCGGGTAAGATGAGGAGTAGGTTCCATACTTGATATGCACTCTTACATGTGCATATCTTGTTGAAGTCTTCAGGCTCCAACGCACATTGCAAGGCATTCATCGCCTTGGCATTGCTTACCTCCGCGGCGACCTCCGCGGTAGTCCACTTCGCGAAATCTTGTTCGGCGGGCTCGACATACTCCGTCATCATGGCTCTCCAAAGTGAAGCGCTCCGGAGGAAGGTTTCCATCCGGCATTTCCAGTACCCATAGTTGGTACCGTTGAAGTGAGGAGGCCTGTCTGAGGATAGCACTTCCAAAACTGAAGAAGCTCATTGACGATCCTTGAAGACATTGTAGTCATTGTTTGTCATAGATTTGAACTTGTAGCTTTAACCTTGGCTCTGATACCAATTGTAGTGCCCTGTGGTAGCTACTGCACACGTACTAGAGGGGGGGTGAATAGTACTTAAAAATAATCAAGAAGATAATTCCTAATTATTGTGCAAACATACAAACAATAATGCGGAATAGACTACAAACAACAAGAATTAACAAACGCAAACAAAGCATGTCACGGGTTCGGATCCACCCAAGTCTCCCCGACTTGTTCTCAGTGATCCTACGTCCCAACCACCCGGATCCCCTCCGGATACTTGAGTTAGAAACCTTAACTCAAGATTTAGCACTATGATATTCTTGTGAAAAACCTTCACAAGACCAAATCATACACAATATAAATGTGACTCCCACAACCCGGGATCACACACTCTCTCACAACCGAGAGACAATCACTTGCAATATCAGTTGAAATGGAATATGAAATACTTACCACAAAATCCTATGCCTTGAGTATAACTTACCAAATTAGGGCAAGAAGGATTTTGAGGAGAGAATGTCACCAAACCGAAGCTCCACCAATAAGATCAGTGATCGAAGGCAAGGATGGAGGACGGTGACTATGGATCAAGCTCTTGGCTTGGAAGGCTCACAATGGAGAGAATCTCTCTTGAGGAATATTGCTCAAACTCAAAGAGTTGAGGGAGAGATTCTTGTGAGGAAGAGGAAGCTTTAGAATGGAATTGAATAGCTTCTCTTTGATTTCTCTAAACCTCTAAAATGGCAGCCTTGAATACTAGGAAAGAACCCCTCCAAGTATATATAGGATAGAGGAAAGAGAGAGGAAAAATCGTTTCAATTAAAGCTCCAACGGCTCTATTTCTGAAGCAGTTAGTCGGTCTAAGAAGGATCACTGACCGACTGGATTGCCAACTAGTCGGTCGGTGATTCTTCATGAACCGACTAACAGGCTTATAGCCAAGCAAGAAAGTTCCAGGCAACATGAACTAGTCGGTTTAAGAAGACTTGCCAACCGACTAGTTTCACAACTAGTCGATCGGTGAGTGTTCTTTGGCCGACTAACAGATGAAATCAAAATAGGCTGGATACAAGTTGATTTAGTTGGTTTAAGAACACACTAGAAGCCGAGGGAAGAAGAGATAGGCTTCGGGAAAGTTTCTATTGGCTTCTATGATAATCCTAGCTCTAATATATGAACGAAATGAAGATTATAATGTAAGTCCTACTCAAGGCTTAATATTCTAAACTATGAAGCTAGAAGACAATAAATACTACATGACGAACCGTCTTCATAAGCTTCAATCTTCGCTCTTGACTTCAATATTGCTCCTTCAGCTTCAACGAAGCTTCAGGAACACGATCACGCGTATTGAGAAGTCTTGAGACGTCGCTTTTGATGTACGTATTCTTTTGGCGACGATCTCCATAACTGCGCTCACAAACAGTTAGTATACGATATTTATGTTTGCTCATCATCCAAAACCAAATCCGGGGAATCAATACTCAACACGGCTGACTCACGATGGTGGAAGGTGAATGCTTGAAGGCGTGGCTCGGGTGTGCGGAGTCGTGGAGCTCGACGGCGATGTCGTAGGAGAGGCGGAGGGAGTCTGTTGCTTCGAGGCACGGCGGAGAGCGAGAGAGGGTGGCGGAGGACGAAGCGGTGGGGTCGTGGTGGCTGTCGGAGCACAGGTGGATGTGGGAGAGCGGGGCTAGAGGGGGTTCGCTGCTTCGGGTCTGTGCGGGTGAGGACGGTCAGATGAGTCCGACGGTGGGTTCGCCGGAGAGAACATGAGCGAGGGAGCGAGAAAGTCGGAGAGCGGGGATGGGTTTGGGTGCGTTAGTTGAGGGACATGGGTTCGGGCGTGAGAGAACTTTGTGAGAGAGAGAGAGAGAGAGAGAGAGAGAGAGAGAGAGAGAGAGAGAGAGAGAGAGAGAGAGAGAGAGAGAGATGAAGCCTGGGTAAATTTTGAGGGAAAAGGGTTCGTTTGAAACGGGCTTGGGGAAGAGAGATAGACCTAGGTTAGTGCTGGGTTTGGGTTTCGAGCAACGGGGGTTTTGCCTTGTGCAATTTATGAGGGAGAGGGAAGAGCTGATACAGGGTTTTAAATAGGTAATTATATTAATTTTAATAATAAGTTAATAAATACTTAGTCAACTAATTAATAGGTTAGGTGGTGATTAGGTTAGCTTTTTGACTATCTTTAGAAAAAGGAAATGTTGTTTTCCTCGTGGGTGCTTACGGTAGGGGTTAGGTAAAGGTAAATAATTAGGCTTGGTTAATAAGTTAATTAGTAAAAAGTAAAACCCCATTAGTGAAAGTATTTTGCAAAATACAAAAACGAAATTACGATTTTGCCCCTACTAGTAAACGTGTCCGAAAAATTACGAAAACATATCCACGGGTTCGTATCGTTGCGAGGATCGCGAATACAAAGTCCGTTTCAGGGTTTGAGCTACTGAGATACTAGTTTTAGGCCAAAACATTTAGGAAGCGGGTTTGCGGGTTCTCTATTGATTTGACTTCAGAAAATTATGAAATTATTGTGGAAAGCCCTAATTGATCATAGAAGGATACTGTAAAAGTTTGAAAACATTTTGATGATGTTTGTATAGAAAATAAATTCATTAAGCCAAAACGGTAATAATTGAAAATGAATTTTTAATAGATTATTTAGATGTATTTGACGAAACCCGAACTTACTAAAATACTTCATAACTAGTCTGATACTTCAAAATATTTTTATAAGAAATGTTTGAAATCGTAAAACTCCTGTCGTACCATTATAAAATAGTTTAAAAGATTAAAAATAGGTTTTAAAAGATTAAAAATAGGTTAAACACGTAAATAGTTGAGTTGAAAAATACGGACCGTTACATTCTACCCTCCTTAAAATAATTCCGTCCTCGAAATTTAAAAATCTCTTTTGAAAATAATTGATGTTATGAAAAAGCTCAAGCAAATAAACGATAGAAAAGATAGTAATCTAGTAAATCATAAAATGTGATATTATAGCATCAAGAAAACAAGAGATGTTATATACTATTGACATCATCATAGCTTCCGTAACTATTCCTGCGACCAGTATCATCACAATAGTTACTCTGAATTCTCAAGCATCCCAAAATTAACATGAGATAATAACATCACATGAAAATGAGGGCTATTATGATGACAACATCTGTTCGAACTTGGAACCTGAGGTGATAAGCCAGTATCAAGCTATTTAAACCACATAAAATGAAAGACCATATAGTTTATTCGTGCTACTGGTGACTAACTGGGTCTAGCCAAAGATGTCGTTCATAATATAGCATGTAACGACTAATCCACGGGTACTCGTGCTTTCCAATCAATCACCAACAACATCAATCTCCATAAAGCCCAACCACATGCTAACGTCCAAATCAACGCCCAAAGGTAAGTACAAGGCCAACACCCAAAGTCAGTACTTACTGCCAGTATTCCTTCCATCAATCTCCATAATATCCCACAATAAGGCAACATCCAAGCTCTCATCCAGAGCCAAGCACAAGGCCTACATCCAACTTCAACACCCAAGGCCAATATCATGCCAATAATCATCGCCATCACTCCTTCGGTAGACCAATACTTGACATTCGCAACACCCAACATCACCCAACAAGTAAACAACCAAAAACACACTTTCCCGCAAACCAAAAGGAGTAGACGCAAGAGGAAGCCTAAACGGGACATCAATCTGGGTGAGACCCAGGGCAGAGAGCTCAAGAGAAGCCCAAGGATCACTGCTTCCCAAGATCTCAACCATACGACAACAGCGAGGGTGGCGACGAGGGTCGTTGCTAATGCCAAAAATCCCAAAACATATCGTCGGAGGGCCATCGGTGGTTGTCGATCTATGTCGTGCAACGACTGCTCGTCGTGGCGGGTGTCACCAGAAAGGGGATGGGGTAGTGAAGCTTTGGGTGAGGCCGAATGAGCTTGAGGCGAGATAGGTCGAGTTTTCTTGGGGAAGAGGCCGGAAGGAGGAGTGAAAGTGGATACGGCGTAGGGGAAACCACGGGGTGGCTTGGTGAGGAAGAAGAGGGTGTCTTTAAAGAAAAAGGGGGCACCGAAAGTCGGTGGTAGGGTAGCTAGGTTAGGCAGGAACGGGGCTCGAGGTGAGGAAGCGGACAAAGGAAATAAAGAGGGGGAAGGTGGTAGGTGGGAAAGGAATTCAAACTCATGGAAAAATCGGGTACAAGATGAAAGTAGGGGCTAGAAGAGAAACACGAGCTCAAGAAGGATGAAAAGACGCAAACAGCCTACACTTACACATCAGGTTTGGCTCGTCTCAAAATCTCCAGTATCATCCTCGAATACTTCTGAGCGTCCTTTGATTCGCTTCCGTTGTCGAACTCGAACTTCTGGTGATCGAAAAAGTCGAATGCTACCCTCCTTAAAATAGACGTAGCTAAAGTTCAAACGTACTAAAAATAGAAAGATTCTAAGAAGGTCAATTGAAAGGTCATCAAGCTAAAGGAAGGGTGATAGTGATGAAGATCGATGGCGTTACATAATCATGATTCACGTCATTGCAGTCCAGCGGAACACGGCCAGGGAAGTGACTAAGCCAGGATCACTTACCCCTAGTCTAGCTAGGGTGATCCAACAAACTTAGCAAGCACATTGACCCGATCATGGTCCATTGAAGGAAGCTTATCATTTATATGCATGCGATCATCAACTGAAGGAAAGGTGATGAAGTTGGTAGATAGTTCAACCTATGAAAAATCACTATAACTGCTAGCAAAAGAGGTTACTAGGGAGGGTATAACCAACAATAGAGCAAGAGTTCCTAAGCAAGGGTTAAGAGTTCAAAGGAAGTAATAAGGTTCAAGGAAGACCTAATGAAGATGGTAATAAGGACGCTTCACCCGTATGTCAATACAAGTGAACACTCGAGACATCCCGTACTTGAGGTTAATTTGAGTATTTTATATTGTACATCCTGATCTTGCTATATTGTTCACGAGGTAGTTAGCACGGACCTGCGTGGGCCACCAAACCTGTAACGACCCGCTCTCGGGGGGCCCGTTACTTATTTGATATTTACGCAGGTCTTGCAGGTTACCTGTGAATTCAAAATAGCCACGATGCAGAGATGTACAAAAATACCCAAACAGTGTCCAATTATTACAATTCATACTATACAAGATGTCCCAACAGATATGCATGAAAGAAGAAAAGTACACAATTGAAAATAGCTTTGGAAGCTACGGTCGAACTCTAGCGCTATTAGCTCAAGATCATCTACCTCCATATGTACGTCGTCCGCGGTGCCATGTAGATGGAACCGTATGTAAGTCACAACAATTCTAAATATAGAAAAGAAGCAGTGCACAAGTATGACAAAAGTAACTACGTACAAGCAGACCAGAGTGAAAAGTAAAGTACTGAGCAATAACTGTACATAACTGAGTAGTAAAAGTAAATAAAACTGAAAGGAGAGAACAACTGTACTATGGTAGAGCAAGTGTAAAGCAGGCTAAGCAAGTGAAACATACTACTGCTGTAGCTAAAAGTATGACAAGTAAAGTACTGTGACTGCACAAGTGTAGTAAGTAACATGCATGAGACGTGTAAAGTAAAGGTGACTGTAATGTGTAAAGTAAAAGTGACTGTGCAAAAGTAATTACACTACGTGACTCAAGTCGGAGAGTACAATATGTGACCATCAAGTCCATCTCTTGTCTGGGCGCGACCCAGACGAATGCTGAAACACAGGCAGCATGACAAGTATTTTGCCGAAACTCAGGCAGCAGGACAGGATGCCGAAACTCAAGCGACAGGACAGGAAGATTGAACTCCAGTCACTCACGCACTCTCTCGAAATATGTGTTACCCCAAAAACCCCAGTGAAGTGTCAAGTGTTCTACGTACATGTTTTTTGCAGGATGTTATACCAGATGTTCCATACGGTGTTCTACATGTTAGTAGTCAAATCAAGACAACTGATTGACTTTCTTATTGAAAACCAGAGAGTAGTAACCCATTCCAAAGCAGACTGTGCCAAAACGAACTGGGGATAGAGACAAGTCCAACAACTGTAACATCGATTCCATGCTTCGAGCATGTAGAAGTATTGTTTAGCACACAATTTACCCAAGTTGATGGTTGTGTGCTACAACCACCAAAGTTGAAAGTTGGCAAAGTAATCTGTAGTTGATTACTTCCCTATTAGATTAGGTCTCTAGTTCGCTTCAAGTCAAATAGCCGTTCGGAGGCTATAGTGGTGTCCTAAGTATATACGAGGACACTAACTAATTTTCTAATTCTAGAATTAGTCGTGACTTACATTATCGAGCTCGTCGTGGCAAAACGATGTTGGAGCGAGAGGAGCTGGTGCACGCGGATTGGTACCTGCAAATACAAGAAATGGCCGGTTAAAGAGTACATTATTGTTCTATCTATTTTTCTTAACAGTTTCCATTTTTTAGTAGCTTAGAACTCGTCAAAATACATACTAAAATTTTTAGATGGGCTACATGGGAGCAAAATAATTTTATATAGGAAGAAAATATTTTTCTAAGGCTTATAGTTATTTTTCATAATTTTAGAAACTTAAAATCAATTTAAAACTAATTTAAAATGAGAAAACGATTTTTCATTATATATTTCAAAGATTTCTCTAGGACAAACAATACGTCGAAATTCTTTCAACAAATAGTCAAAATGACAGTATTAACTAGTACTATAACATATATTTTTCTCACGTATCAGTTTACGTGAAAATAACAAGTTATGGATGTTTAGTTGAAAAAGACGTATTTAAGTTTTAGGGTTAAAAATTTATTCTGGAAAAACTAAGCGTCTGATTGAGATAAAACTAGTGTCATTGGGTCCAGAATATTATTTCTGATTTTCTGGAGCTGGTCTCACATTTTTCTGGTCCCTATATTATTTATTATCATTTATAAATCATTAAACCCATTTTATTTAATTTCTAAAATATGAAAATACGCGTATAAATACGCGTATAAGTTTTATTACGTTATAATTAACTTACCTTCGCGTTCCCTCTCATGCAGCGGGCGGGGCTTCGTCGTTCGTCGGCGTCTGCGGCGACCGTCGTTAGGGAGACGCGGTGGCGAAGGCGGAGCGACAGTGAAGTCGAGGGGGTCTCGGAGATCGGGGTGAGAGGGCTTCGTGCGATGTGGGTTGCTTTGGTGGCGGGGAGGCGCTGCAGCGACGAGAGGCGAGCTGCTCGGAGCTGGGGGGGCTGATGCGGGGCCGTCGTCGCTTCGACGGGGAAGCGGAGCGGTGGTCGGAGTCCGGTGGCGTCGAGCGGCGGTGAGTGCCGTGGGGGCATTCGAGGGCGTTGCTTCGTCGGAGAGCCCCACGGCGTACGTCAGTCGGAGCTGCAGCGGGGTGCACGGTGGGATGAGGTGGTGGGCGGGTGTGGGTAAGGACTGAGATGTCGAGGGGATCGGGGGTCGTCGTGTGCGGGCTTCGGACGTCGGAGCGGCGTGAACTGGGCGGCTGACTCATGGCGGTGGAAGGTGAATGCTTGAAGGCGTGGCTCGGGTGTGTGGTGTCGTGGAGCTCGACGGCGATATCGTAGGAGAGGCGGAGCGAGTCTGTTGCTTCGAGGCGCGGCGGAGAGCGAGGGAGGGTGGCAGAGGACGAAGCAGTGGGGTCGTGGTGGCTGTCGGAGCACAGGCGGATGCGGGAGAGCAGGGTTCGAGGGGGTTCGTTGCTTCGGGTCTATGCGGGTGAGGACGGTCGGATGAGTCCGACGGTGGGTTCGCTGGAGAGAACATGAGCGATGGAGCAAGAAAGTCGGAGAGCGGGGATGGGTTTGGGTGCGTTAGTTGAGGGGCATGGGTTCGGGCGTGAGAGAACTTTGTGAGAGTGAGAGAGAGAGAGAGAGAGAGAGAGAGAGAGAGAGAGAGAGAGAGAGAGAGAGAGATATATATATATATATATATATATATATATATATATATATATATGAAGCCTGGGTACATTTTGAGGGAAAAGGGTTCGTTCGAAACGGGCTTGGGGAAGAGAGATAGACCTAGGTTAGTGCTGGGTTTGGATTTCGAGCAACGGGGGTTTTGCCTTGTGCGATTTGTGAGGGAGAGGGAAGAGCTGATACGGGGTTTTAAATAGGTAATTATATTAATTTTAATAATAAGTTAATAAATACTTAGTCAACTAATTAATAGGTTAGGTGGTGATTAGGTTAGCTTTTTGACTATCTTTAGAAAAAAGAAATGGTGTTTTCCTCGTGGGTGCTTACGGTAGGGGTTAGGTAAAGGTAAGTAATTAGGCTTGGTTAATTAAGTTAATTAGTAAAAAGTAAAACCCCATTAGTGAAAGTATTTTGCAAAATATAAAAATGAAATTACGATTTTGCCCCATACTAGTAAACGTGTCCGAAAAATTACGAAAACATATCCACGAGTTCGTATCGTCGCGAGGATCGCGAATACGAAGTCCGTTTCAGGGTTTGAGCTACAGAGATACTATTTTTAGGCCAAAACGTTTAGGAAGCGAGTTTGTGGGTTCTCTATTGATTTGACTTTAGAAAATTACGAAATTATTGTGGAAAGCCCTAATTGATCATAAAAGGATACTGTAAAATTTTGGAAACGTTTTGACGATGTTTGTATAAAAAATAAATTCATTAAGCCAAAACGGTAATAATTGAAAATGAATTTTTTAACAGATTATTTAGAGGTATTTGACGAAACCTGAACTTACTAAAATACTTCATAACTAGTCTGATACTTCAAATTATTTTTATAAGAAATTGTTGAAATCGTAAAACTCCTGACGTACTATTATAAAATAGTTTAAAAGATTAAAAATAGGTTAAACACGTAAATAGTCGTGTTGAAAAATACGGACCGTTACAGAGGGGGCATGCCCCCTCTCCCTCCGCCTCAACCGATGAGGAGGGGGTGGCGCCCCCCCCCCCTGCGCCTTAGTCGAGGAGGAGGGGGAGGCGGCGCCGCCCCCTCCCCCTGTGATTTGGGTTTTAGTTGGATTTGAGTATTTTTTTTGGAAGATACCCCAAAAGTTAGGGTATTATTTTTGTGAATATGGTAAAGGGAAAAACGGGTATAAATTAAACAAAAAACCAAAAAAAGGTATTGTTGTGTATGATTTAAAATTCAGTGTATTAATATGAAAGAGGCCCCAAACGTTGGGTTATTTTTGTGTGATTTCCCCAAACATTAATAAATAATAATCAACAACATAAATAGAAACGTAGGAGTAAATAGTACTAATTATTAAGGTTTTAAATAGATAGAACCGGACCCATGACAGTTGGCTCAATGATATTTACTCTCACTGTTTTGTGAGAGTTCGAGGATTCGATTCCTGCTTTTCGATGTATTAAAAAGAATAGTTTGAACCGAAGAAAAAGTAACGTGGTTGTGGATGAAGCTGGCTATTAACTTAGTTAATAGTGGAAGTGAGGAACGTAGAAGTAAAGAAGACTCATTTTTATTCATATTGAGAAGATAGATACGTGTTGTAGATCCAAACTTTTTTATACATGGATAGGTAAGAATTCGAGGAATCTTCTGTCATGAAATTCAGGGGTCTTGGAATTTGGACAGCCACTCATTTATGCGATTTAATATACAACATTTCGGACAACCATAGCATGGAAATAAAGAGATGAATAAGAGTTGTGAAAGCTACGTAATTGCATGTATAAGAAAGAACAAGAAAGAAAATCGCAAACAAAAAGATTTATCTTGGTTCAGACTTGCCTTACATTCAGCCACACGTCCTTTCAAGGACAAATCCACTAATCACATTCCAAATGGAACCAAGTTACAACAAGTCTATTTCCCCACAAGTCTATGAATAGACCAACACCTCTCCACGAGAGAATACACCTCACACTCAAGTGAGAAAACTACTTACAAAGCTTTTTTTACGTATAGCCAAATGTTGAACCTCATGTGTTGAAGTGTTGTGGCTAAAGTTTTGATCTCCAAATGATGTTACAGAAGAAACATTTGAGATCAAAACATTGGCCAAGAAAGATATAAAAAACTTTTTAAATCAATGGCCACAGAAGAGGGGTTTTGCTTAAAAGCACGACTTGTATCTAAGTGATTTTCCCAAAGACCATGTATTAACTATGAAGAAACATACTCATCGATGATGGATGTGATCACTTTTCGATTTCTAATAAACTTAACAGTAAAGGAAGGATTAGATATGCAGCTAATAGATGTTATGACTGCATATCTATATGAAAATCTTGATAAAAAGATTTATATGAAACTTTCTTATGGCTTTCAATTGCCTAAAACTTTAAGAGATAGACCACGGGACGTTTATTCTGTTAAGCTACAAAGATCATTATATTGTCTTAAACAATCGGGAAGAATATAGTACAAACTTAGCGAATTTCTTGTACAACAAGAATTCCATAATAACGAAGTTTGCCCTTGCATCTTTATAAGAGCAAAGAGAACATGATTTGGAATCATTACAGACTACGTAGACAACTTAAATCTTATTAGATCTCCTGAATATATTACTGGTATATCTAAAAGCCTGACAAAAAATTTGAAATGAAAGACCTAGGCAAAATAAAATTCTGTTTTTGCTTACAGATTGAATATCTAAAAGATGGTATCGTGTTACATCAAACCACATATGCCAAGAAATTATTACAAAAATTTCACATGGACCAATGTCATCCACTAAGTACGTCTATGGTAGTACGTTTACTGGATGTACATAAAGTCCACGGGCATCTGCTGGAAGAGTGGGAGGATATTCTAAGTCATGAAGTCCCTTATCTAAGTGTAATTGGAGAACTTCTTTATCTGTCTAATTGCATGTGTCCCGATATAGCACTTGCAGTAAATTTACTAGCCAGATACAGTGCAACACCTACAAAGTACCACTGGACCGGAGTTAAGCATCTTCTACGCTACCTCCAAGGGTCGATATATTTGGGCTTATATTATAAGAAAGAATTATCATCCACACTTATTGGCTATGCAGATGCAGGTTACTTGTCCGACCCCCATACTGTGAAGTCACAAACTAGCTACGTTTTTACCTATAGTGGGACGGCCATCTCCTGGAAATCTGTATAGCAAAATATGATGTTGACATCATCCAATCATTCAGAAGTTCTCGCCATTCATGAAGCAAGCAGAGAGTGTGTTTGGTTCCGCTCAGTTGTGCATCACATTCTGGTGACGACCGGATTGAAGACTGGTGATCTTGAGCCAACCACCATGTTAGAAGATAATGCCACTTGAATAGCCCATCTACGAGGAAGTTACATCAAATGCGACATGATAAAGCACATCTCTCCAAAGTTCTTCTGGACATATGAGCTGCAAAAGAATGGCAAGATCGATGTGAAGCAAGTACAATCTAGTGAAAATCTTGCTAATATGTTCACTAATTCTCTTCTTACATCCACTTTATGGAAATTTGTACAAAAAATTGGTATGAGGCGACTATGAGATCTGAAAGCCTAAGAGCTTATACAGATTAGGAGGAGTTAAAAGAGAATTGTACTTACTTAGCTATGGTTTTTTCTCACTGGGTTTTCCATTGCCAAAGGTTTTAATAAGGTAAATATCATTAACTCTGGATCATGAAGTATCCATCCTTAGTGCTCTTCACATAATACTCAAAATTTTGAAGTATTCACGAGCAAGAGTTCACACTTATGGCTAGATAAGGGGAAGTGTTATAAATGATGCCATGTAGGGCCAATCCCATCCTATAGCAGATTAGGAGTTTGTATCCTACATAGATACTGTATCCCACCATTGTATGAACTCTTCATATTCCCCTATAAATAAAGGCATTCCCCCAGAGAGCACTTCACAACAAATTGAGTTTTATCCAATTATTTCTTCCATTAATTTTGCAAATATCTTCAACCCAAAAGATAGATGGAAATTATTAGATAATTTCTTAGTGGGAATTGAGATCCAACTATCTTGAGTTCGACAACCTTAACATTCATCAACAAGTTATCGCTCTACATAGATGGTAGACATACTCATTTGTCAATTGCAACACCTTGCAACTCTCAATATGGTTTTTACTCCTAGCCCTTTATGACCTTGACTTTCGTCAACGAGTCATAAAGTCTAATCTAGTCCTTTCCACACATTTCAAATTCAGTAGCATGTGAGCAATGTGCCTTTGACCTTCGTCAACAAGACCAATCTTCACACCCCCGTATCCATCTCATGGTAGCAAAAGATGCAACCATTGAATTAGAACGATGTAGCTTGACCTTCATCAACAACCACCGAGTCCATTACAAAGAACTCTACATTCTTTGAAATGATGTGGTGATATGTAAAATCCTTAAAAAGATTTTGAACGTAATGAACTTGATATAGTTGGAAAAACTAAGTTATGTTGATTTAATTGGATCAAATCCAATGGCTATCAGTAAGTCTTTTGTAAATCCAAGTCATTGGGTTGATATCTACTAATTAATCGAAATATTTAAATTTTGTGCAACACAAGATACATGAGCAAACAATTTGCAAACTATCCATATTTCGCGAGCCACAACAGTATTTAATCATACTAAATGATTACTTATGCGCAAGCAAAAATAATCTAATAAAAATGCTTAATAATTATTTGGACCACGGGACGATGTTATACACAGTTAGATTAGATAACTAACGGCAAAGAAAATGCACGATCCTAATAATTATGTAGCCAATACTCATATTATAAAGCTAATTAAGCAATTTAAGCAAGTGATTCATTTTGTGAGCAATCTCTGTAATACCACATTATTGCAAATAAATCGTAATCATATCATGAAATAAATAAGATCCAAGAATTTTATCTTATAAAATCCTTCCAAGATTTATTTTCCATAAAACCAATTTGTTTATAACAACTATCATGAAAATACAATCTTAGATTCAAAATTGATTTTACGATTTTTTTTAAAAATTATCACATATACGCAATATTGTATATTGCACATTTAATGCAAATTCTCTAATGTTTGGAGCGAAGATAATCTAATTATATTCCTTCTCATGCACAAGATCAACATTTGATCCTTGCAACACGTTAAAAAAATATTTACGTATATATCTCAAGAATAAACGCAATCTTTGAGTTCATAATTAAAAATCAGAAATTTAAAAAATTACAAGTAGGTGAAAAAAATCCCATTGTAAACTACATTAGTCGATTAGGCGTCATATGCTACTTGATTTGTTACAGCCTTATGGCCGGCCTATGTGATTAATGCCCACATACACTTTGATCCCGAGCGAACAACTCTCCGACTATGTGGAATGGACACTAGCCCGAACGGAAGATCGCCTCTATCCAGGGAAGCTCGCCTCGCCGTACGCCAAGCTCGCCTCCCGGGCTAACCGAAGAAGCTCGCCCTACCGATCAGTATGCTCTCCGTGACACGAAGAAGATCGCCTACTCACCAACAGGAAGCACGGTCTGACGGTCTGAAGACGTCGAGCTTGGTCGTTGAGCTTGACTCTCCCCAGGGTGGCCCAGCATAAATATATCTGACAGGGTAACGTAGGGACACCTATACTCCATTAATGCCAAAGGTTAAGGGCGAGAACTGATGGCTGCCCATCGCGTCTCATTAATGCATCTGACACCCTCTGATACCATTAATGCACTAAATATCTCTGACACGCCCCGCCGACCTGTCACTTCTCCTCCAGCTAAGCAGATTCGACAGCTGATGTGACAGCCAACAACCGACTCTCAGCTCTATAAATACCCCCTCCTGCCTCCATAAAGGGGGTTGGTCAGTTAAAATCTCTAACTCATTCCAACATTCAAGGTCGGATATCTTCCACATATCTGTGCCTTCCTCACAAGCTCGTCACGCTTCGCCAATCTGCCTTAAGATCGCCAAGCGTGTCCGACACACATATCTCAAGTCACTTACTGACTTAAGCATCGGAGAGGCTACAGGCTGACAGCCAGCCCCGCCTTTCTGACAAGTTGCTATTCTCGCAGGAAGTTCGCCTCAACTACCGGGAGACGGCGACCTTCGGTGACCTTCAGTCGATCTTGGATCCTTCTCATCTGAAGCGAGTTCTGAGTCGTGCTAACCTCACCACTAGCCAAAAACTTGTAATCATTGTACCCGTGATTCCCAGTAACAACAAAACTCATTGTTGGCAGACTTGACCCGCAACAATTGGCGCCGTCTGTGGGAATCAAGGGTTACACTCATGTCATGCTCCACAAATCCTCACCGCAATTCTCTCCATGGCAAGTCGCCCGGCGTCACACCCCCTCCGCCTCTGAGGAGGCCAGGACGGCTTGAGACCATCATCAACGACAATCTGAGGCCATCCTTGGCCGAAGAGCCCCGTTCTCCCAGAAGAACTCCCCCAATGAATCTACCCCTTGAGGGGTCGACCGCGGGCATTCAGGACATGACCCTTGGCATTTACAAAAGCTTTCAGAGCTTTACAAAGATGATGAAGGAATGGACCGTCGCCAGGCAAGCGAGACCACCTCGGGCGGAAGGCCCCTCCGAGCTCTGCAACGTGAGGAGAGACCTCCTCCCCAAATTCGATGAAGAAGAAGCAGCATTGCAGAGGCGGTTCGAAGAAGCGGAAGTAGCCGCTCTGTAAAGGGAGATCAATACGGAGGAGGAGGCTGCTCATCAGAGGCGACTAGAGGAGGAAGCGTCCATTCGACGGTTTCGCCTCCCCGATGCTGAAAGGGAGAGACTTCAAGAGGGGAGCCGAGGAGTCCTCCTGGCGTCGCCCTTGATGGTGCGGAGGAACTCCATGCTGGACCATCCTGTGGAAAGCCATCTTCGTAGGAGTTGCCTAGCCCGAGGCGAGAAGGTCGCGACCATCGTAGCAGGAACCCCCGACTAGATCGCCGCTCTCCTATGCATGGTGATGGGCGGCGTAGAAGCCGCGACCGTAGTCCTACCCCTCGGGAGAGAGGGAGGAATGCCTCTGAGCGCCGAGGTGGCTCATCCGGTGGTTCTAACCAGCGGTGGGAGCACCGAAGAGACATGAACATTTCCCGAAGGTCGCCGACGCCTCTCCCTCCCCCGAAGAAGCCAATCTGCTGGCCTAAAGGGTGATCTCAAACCCGATACCCCATATGTTCAAGCTGCCTCAGATTGAACTGTATGACGGTTTAGGCGATTTCCTGGAGCATGTGCAGTAATACCAGGGGAGTCCATGGGGCGGGTGACGCCCATCTTTCCCGAGCTTTTCAGACGACCTTGAAGAAAGAGACGGTGGAGTGGTACAACAGCTTGCTCGACAGCTCCATTGATTCATTCGGCGACCTCTCGCGAAAGTTTTGTCATCAATTCCTGGCGGGGCGGAGAAAGAAGAAAGTGTCGGACTATCTGTTCACGGTGGTCCAGAAGAAGGGGAAGACCATCTGCAACTTCTTGTAGCACTTTAACGAAGAAAGACTCAATGTGACGAGTTGCGGCGACGAACTCCTCATGGCGGCCTTCAAAAAGTGACCGATGAACAAAAGTCTACACAAGTCGCTGCTCCAGGATCCGCCCGTCGACCTCTGAGCCCTCTTCGCCCAGGCGGAGAAGTTCATGTTGAGCGAGGAGGCCTTGGGATGGTTAAGAAGACCGCACCCGTCGTAGCTACCCTCGTCGAAGTAAGTCCCATTGAACGGTCACGACGGGATGAACGCCTCCAAGGGCACGACCAGGACCGCCCCAGAGGGCGTGACCAAGACCGCCCCCGAGGGCGCAATCAGTGAGGACCTCGAGCGCAAGATCGCTCGGTCCTCTGAGGGGGTTCTTCGCGCCCAGAAACTCCGCTCCGAGAGGCGGGCCAGAAAGAGCGCAGGAGGTGGTACACTACACTAGACTCAATGCCCCCTGGCCGAAGTGATGGCAGCGGCGCTGACAGGCGGGCTTCTCAAAGACCCACTCTCGGAGATGAGGACGAGGGCCGGCGGCAAGAATATGCAGAAATATTGTCGATGCCATTCCGACAACGGCCATGACACCGGCGACTGCTTCGTCCTGAAGAAGGACATTGAGCGGCTGATTATGGCTGGTCATCTCCGGAGATTCATCGACCCAGAGAGACCAAACCGCGGGAGAAGGGCGACAGCCGGGCTTGGTCAACCGACCCACGATGCTGAGCAAGTGGTCCACCATAGGCCTGAGCTGGTTGTGCGTATGGATGTAATCTATGTCGAACCATCCCAGGGCGACACATCAGCATCGACGAGAAAGGCGTATGCTCGACAAGTCATGATGGTGGGCGCCGGCACCGGGGCAAAGCAGAGGAGAGTGGCTCGCCCCCTATCTCCTTCTTTGATGACGACCTGGAGGGGGTCGAGCTGCCGCATGAGGATGCCATCGTCATCGAAGCGCTCATAGGGCCATCGATCGTGAGCAGGCTCATGGTCGACACAGGCAGCTCATGCGATAATCTGTTCTTGTCCACGATTTAGAAGATGGGGCTGGACCAGGCGGAGCTGAAGCCTTGCTTAGGCCTGATTTCGGCTTCACCGGACATTCGGTGCCCATTGTCGGAGTAATCACACTGCCCGTCACCTTGGGGGAGAGGCCGAAGATCGTCACTCGAATGACGCAGTTCGTCATCGTCGACATTGCCTCAGCGTACAATGACATCATTGGGCGGCCTTACATGACCACCGTCGAAGCTCTCTCCTCATTGCTACATCAAATGGTGAAGTTCCACACTCTGCACGGAGTTGGACAGGTGTGGGGATCCCAGAAGCTCTCCAGAAGCTGCTACGTCGGCTCCACGAAGCACAAAAGGTCCGAGGGAGCCCTCTCTATCGACCACTTCGACGGTCGGGATGACTTTGCTCATCACACCAGCTTCGGTGGAGGACATAGAGGAGGTTCCAGTGGCAGCGGAAGCGGGCAAGACTGTATCCATTGGCACGAAGCTACCCACCGAGTTGAAGGAGGGGCTAGTCGACCTCCTCAGGGCGAATGTGGATATCTTCGCGTGGTTGCCCTCGTACATGCCCGGAGTCGACCCAGCGGTAATCGCCCATGAACTTCATGTCGACCTGGAAGCTAGCCCAGTTTGGCAGAAAAAGCGCAGCATCGGAGGGGAGAAGATGCGGGCTACATACGAGGAGGTGGAGCGGCTCCTCAAGGTCAAATTCATCAGGAAGGTGAGCTATCCTAAATGGCTCGCCAATGTAGTCATGGTGAAGAAGCCCAGTGGCAAATGAAGGATGTGTGTGGACTTCACTGACCTTAACAAAACCGGTCCAAAAGATAGCTTTCCGCTGCCGAGGATCGACCATTTGGTAGACTACGCCTCCGGGTATGAGCTGCTGACCTTCATGGACGCCTTCTCCAGCTACAATCAAATCCAAATGGCACCCCACGACGAGGAGAAGACGTCGTTCATCACTAATCGAGGAACGTTCTGCTACACCAAGATGCCTTTCGGACTGAAGAACGCAGGTGCGACCTACCAACGGATGGTGAAGAAGATTTTTCACCCCCAGGTCGGCATGAATCTGGAGGTCTACATCGACGACATGCTTGTCAAATCAAAGAGGGCCAAGGATCACCTCGCTGACCGTGAAGAGACTTTCCAGAAAGTGTGGCGCTACAATCTGCGGCTCAACCCGACGAAGTGCATATTCGGCGCCCGGTCTGGGAAGTTCCTCGGCTTCATGATCACGAAGCGAGGAATCGAGGCCAATCCTGATAAGATATCTTCCCTCATCAACATGAGCGAGCCGACGATGATCAGAGACCTACAAAAGCTGAACCGTCGGATCACCGCACTGGGGAGATTCTTGTTGAAGTCCGCTGAAAGATCCCTCCCGTTCTTCAAAATTCTGCGGAAAGCCTTGAGCAAGAGGAAGGGAAGAAGGAAGAATGTCAAGTGGAACGACTCCTGCACCCAAGCCTTTGGCGAACTGAAAGCCTATCTTCAAAGCCCGCCGCTGCTTGCGAAGCCGGAGGAAGGAGAGTGGCTCGGCCTATACCTCGCCACTACTGAAGAAGCATCAAGCTTGGTTCTAGTCAAAGAGGACGTGGGCATCCAGAAGCTGATCTATTATGCTAGTCGAGTGCTCCGGGAGGCAAAGACTCGCTACAACCCCATTGAGAAGTTCAAGTATTGCCTGACCCTGGCGGCGAGGAAGCTCCGGCCCTACTTCCAGGTGCACTCAATCATCATCTACACCAACTCGCCACTCGAGAAAAATCTGAGAAGGCTGGAGAGATCGGGCCGACTGCTGAATTGGAGCGTCGAGCTCAGCGAGTTCGACATCATCTGCAAGCCCAGGCAGCGATCAAGGGTCAGGCGTTGGCAGAATTCGTAGCGGAGTGCATCGTCGAAGAAATTGGCGAAGCAACGCCCGACGACCGGCCAGACACACAACAGCAGTAGCTCATCGGCGAGAACCCTTCATCAAATTCCACACAGGCCGGAGGCGAGCTGTGGATTGTCCACGTCGATGGGTCGACCACTGGGTCGAAGAGCGGAGCCGACATTGTGATCGAGACCTCGAAGAAAAGCTTGCTCGAGTACACGCTCTGCTTCAGCTTCTCGACAACCAACAACGTGGCAGAGTACGAGGCCGCCATCAACGGTCTAAAGCTCTGCAGGGCGCTTGGGGCGACAAACGTGCTGCTGATCAGTGACTCAAGGCTCGCAAATTGAAGGAAGCTTCGAAGCAAGGGATGATTTGATGAAGCCGTATCTGAAGTGCGCCCGTGCCGAGCTACTCAAATTCAGGAAGGCCGCGGTCCAGCATCTGCCAAGGTCGAACAACCTCCACGCCGATACCCTCTCAAAGCTGGCGTCCTCTTCTCCGGCCGAGATTGGAAAAGCTATCTACATCGAGAACCTACTGAAACCAAGATTGGAGGAGAGCGAGCTATTATGCGTCGACCTGGAGCAGTCGTGGATGAGCCCGATCGTCACCTATCTGGAGAGCGGAGCCCTACCAGAGGACAGACTGGAGGCGCAAAAGATCGAGAGGCGGGCCTTGACATTTGTGATCTTCGGTGGCGTGCTCTACCGAAAGCGCTGTGCGAGGTACGACATCTTGCCCTTTCTAAAGTGCCTTAGGCTAAGGCGGGCGGAGGAGGTCGTCCGTGAGATCCATGAAGGGCTCTGCGGGAATCACTATGGAGGCCGCACCCTGGCGCACAAGGCGATCCGGCGAGGCTATTACTGGCCGACCATGGTGAAAGACGCAACCAACTACGTCAAGCGATGCGGGGAGTGCCAAAGATTCTTCAAACATGCGACAGCCCCGCCCGTCGACCTAATCCCAATCCTTAGCCCGGTCCCGTTCGCCAAATAGGGGCTCAACAGCCTCGGCCCGTCCCCCATGGCAGCAGGAGGAAGAAAGTTTCTCGTCGTTTTACTTCACCAAATGGATCGAGGCGGAGCCACTGGCACGCATCGCCTGGGCTGACATGAAGAACTTCGTCTGGAAGTCAATTATATGCCGCTTCGGGGTACCTCGCTCCATAATGAAGGACAACAGGAAGCAGTTCGACTCTGTGGACTTCAGAATCTTCTGCTCGGATAGGGGCATCAACTTACACTTCGCCTCCGTGGCGTATCCACAAAGCAATGGCATGGCCGAAGCAGCGAACAAATGCATCCTGGAACCCTTAAAGAAGAAGGTCGGCAGCACTCCTGGATCGTGGCCCGATGAGCTATCCGAAATTCTTTGGTCCTACCGCACTACATACAAAGCTTCAACTGGCAAGAGCCCCTTCATGGTAGCTTATAAGGCGGAGGCCGTCGTCCCGGTGGAGGTTGGCGAGGAATCCCTCCGGCTCTAATACTTCAACGAGGAAGCAAACGAAGAAGGCCTCGACATTAATATCGAGCTCGTCGATGAGATAAGGGATCATGCACTAACAAAATCTAATCAAGCACAACCAAAAGATGGCGAGGTACTACAACTCCCGCGTCAGGAAGCGGAGCTTCAAAGTCGGCGACCTCGTCCTCAGAGACGCAACCTTCAGACCTGTGATCGGCCGCCGAGGCAAGCTCTCTGCAAAATGGGAAGGCCCATATACCATAACTGATGTCGTGGGACCGGCGACCTACATTTTGGCGACCATGGAGGGCGAGGAGCTAGCCCACCCTTGGAATGTCGAGCATTTGCTCAAATACTTTCAATAAACGCACTCCCTTGTACATTCAATGTTATTTTAAATAAATTGCTACGTTTGTACACTCATTGAGTCGTCTGAATCTAAATTTCAGCACTCCTCTAAAATTAAGAGCGTCATAGTGAAGGTTGGCTACACACTCGAAAGCCCAAGCCTTCGCGAGACGAACAAACAGAGGCCGTGGGGTTGGCTTTGGCCCATCTGCATCCCCCTCTCTCAATGAGCTCCGGGGTAGCTCGCCCACCAACAGAGGCCGCGGGGTCGACTTCGGCCCAACCGCCCCCCTCTTGGTAGCTCGCCACCAGATCCGGAGCGGACATGCGGGGTCAGCGACAGCCCAATACCCGCCTGATTACAGAGGTTACGGGGTCGGCGACGACCCAATACCCGCCCTATCAAAGACCTTCGGGGCAGCTCGCCCACCAACAGAGGCCGCGGGGTCGGCTTCGGCCCAATCACCCCTCGGCAGCTCGCCACCAGATCCGGAGCGGACATGCGGGGTCGAAGATGGCCCAATACCCGCTCGATTATAGAGGTTGCGGGGTCGACGACGGCCCAGTACCCACCATCTCAAAGACCTTCGGGGCAGCTCGCCTACCAACAGAGTTCGCGGGGTCAGCTTCGGCCCAATCGCCTCCCCTCTCGGCCGCTCGCCACCAGATCCAAAACGGACATGCAGGGTCGGCGACGGCCCAATACCCGCCCGATTACAGAGGTTGCGGGATCGGCGACGGCCTAATACCCGCCCTCTCAAAGACCTCGGGGGCAACTCACCCACCAACAGAGGCCGCGGGTCGTCATCGGCCCAATTGCCGCCGTCGGCAGCTCGCCACTAGATCCGGAGCGGACATGCGGGGTCGGCGGCGGGGTCGGCAACGACCCAATACCCACCCTCTCAAAGACCTCCGGGGCAGCTTGCCCACCAACAAATGCCGCAGGGTTGAATTCGGCCCAATCGCCCCCCTCTCGGCAGCTCGCCACCAGATCTAGAGCGGACATGCAGGGTCGGGGATGGCCCAATACCCGCCCGATTACAGAGGTTGCAGGGTCGGTGACGGCCCAATAACCACCCTCTCAAAGACCTCCGGGGCAGCTTGCCCACCAACAGAGACTGCGGGGTCGGCTTCGGCCTAATCCCCCTCCCTCTCGACAGCTCGACACCAGATCCAGAGCGGACATGCGGGGTCGGCGACGGCCCAATACCCGTCCGATTACAGAGGTTGCAGGGTCGACGACGGCCCAATACCCGCCCTCTCAAAGACCTTCGGGGCAGCTCCCCCACCAACAGAGGCCGCGATGTCGGCTTTGTAGGAGGATATATGCCCATAAAGCGATTTATCCTAAGTGTACGTCTTGTTAATAGAATATATGGTGTCCATTATCCTAAGTATGAATTCGGTTGAATAATATACTTAGATAATGTCCATAGACTTGTAGTTAGCTCCTTACTATCCAGATAAGATCTCGATTATGAGTAGTAAGCGACCGTATAGAAACTTAAGTCTTAAACGGTTCATGGTCGTAGATGTGTCGAGAACTGGATATCGGCACATCGGACAGACCACTGTGTCTTTGTCTTACCTTAGGGTAATGATGATCTCATAGTCATTCGACTTGGTGAAGTCGAAGACGAGGCGCATGTGCTCATTAGAGAATGAGTTCACTGAACGACCAACTTAGAGTTATTAAATGGTTAACTTTAACTAAACTGTCTATTATAACTCTATGGTGATGATAGGTAAGCTGGTCCTTTAGACCTGAAGTCATATGTACTAACCTGTGAGTGAACAGTGTTGTTTAGACCTATGATATAGCTTCGAGGCTAGGCCTGCTGAAAGATCTTAGGTTGGGTTACACCTAAAGCTCTCGAGGCGAGTAGATGACTAAGATGGGATTCGTCTCTTCCATTCAAGGAAAATGAGTGTCACAGGTTCAGTATGGTCTTTGTGTTAAACCTTGGCTAGGGTACGTTGTAAGATGTACAATGTGAATACAACAAAGACCGCCGTATACTGACCAATGTTGTCTAATGGGGTTGATAGTAAACCCTAGGCCAACAAGGACACAGTCTTGACGAAGGGACTATAGCTAACGGTATTCATCACTGACACAGCCAAAGTGAACCCAACGATACTTTTGTCAATGGATCGATCACGTTATGATGAGTCTGAAACAGGGACGACAACTACTGCTCGTGGTGACCGTCGTCTAGGGGTTTCGAGCCCCAACCTGTAGTAAGGTCAGCCTATAGGGTCTCACACCGAGTAGCGTTCGTGTCTTAGTAACAGGAAGATTAATAAGAGAAATTCATTCGATGAAATGGAATAGTTAAATGTTCACAAACCAGTTGTGAGGCTAAGTCGTAGATGCAATATGGACATTGTTGCATTTGATGCAAACAAAGATTAAACGTGACGTAAATTGGTTACGAAAATATTTGTAGGAACAAAAGCATTGAAAGGTTACCTGGTTAACGGGATCGTCCCGGTCTAAACACATGTTCCAACCGCGTCCAAATCAGAGTTCAAACGAGCCCAGAAACGAAAAAACAGTCCAAGGAAAAATGGGTTAGACCCACTTGGGCTAACGGGCCCATCGTCAAGGGGTAAACGGGCACACCCCGCCGGAAACAACGGACACGCGCGCCCGCTGCTCAGCGGGCCCGGCCAGCTGTCAGCAGCTCGGCCGGCTGATTGCAGTGGGAGTGACACGCTGCGACAGCGGGCACGGCCCGCTGCGACAGCTTGGCCGTTGATTGCAACGGGCGTGACCCGCTGCGACAGCGGGCACGGCCCGCTGCGACAGCACGGCCCGCTGCGACAGCTCGGCCCGCTGATTGCAGCGGGCGTGACCCGCTGCGACAGCGGGCACGGCCCGCTGATTGCAGCGGGCGCACGCCTACTGCTCAGCGGGCATGGCCCGCTGGAAACAGCGGGCGCGCCCGCCCGCCTTTTGCCTTGGGCGGGCGCGCCCGCTAAGCCTAGCGAGCGCGCCCGCAACTTAAGTTAATGGGGTTTTTGAAACCCCTTTTGACGGCTTCGAAAATTGACTTTTTGCCCATCTTTGGGCAATTGTTTGAGGAATCAAAAGAAGTCAAAATTCTTCGTCGTTCGTTCCTACGCATTCACCATTCGAAGCCCTTCGAATTGATAGCTTGTTTGGTGTCTAAAGTTTAATGGATGAAGAGAATTGATTTGTTGAAGTTGGCTTTTATGAAAAGCTTACTAACTTCAATTAAGCTAAATTAGCTAAATTAATTTCTCTTTCTTTTGTTTTTGTCCCACATTGCTCGCAACGAAAAGAGAGGTGCCGACTCCCTATATAAATAGGGGTGCACTCTTTTCGTTGAAAAAAGCACCGAGTCTTCGATCAAGTAGCTCTGGATTTTAGAGCAAGCTCGATCTACGACTAAACTATTCTTCTCTCTTCTTCCTATTCTCCCAACTAGTCCTAGCAAGACTACGAAGGGGGTTTGGATTCGGATCCAGACGTCTAAGACGCGGGTCTACTCAAGTGGAACCTTCTACCGCGTGTGATCGGCTTGGAGGCAGGTGTCGGCTTGGGCAGATCGGTTCGAAGGTGCGAGGCGACTCGGATGGATCGAGTCAAGGCGGTTCGGCTACGAGGAGGGTCAGAAGACTGTGAGGTACATCTTGCCTACCCCAGGGTTGAGATTCCGGGTATGTTTTCTAAGTAATTTTAGTATAATTTAATTTTGTCGCAGTATGATAGATCCCTCTTAGGGTGGTCACATCCACCCCAAGTTGGCATAGATCGGACTAGGTTCTGGCTCTCTCAGGGCATAGCTAAATTGTTTAGCTAGTATGTTTTATTTTCTGCTGCGCTTTATGCCTCTGTGGTCCGTCCGACTTAGGACGGGTACAAATCTAAGCTCTGAGGATCCGCCAAAACCCATACAGTGGTATCAGAGCCAGGTTATGCTTCTAGATCTATATTTGCGACGTTTTAAATTATTAAAATTGCTTGTTTTTGAACATGCGTATTTTTTAACTTTATGTTAAAATCGGTTAAACATTTTTTCTATAAATTGTTTTTATAACATAAAAAATTTTGGGGACGTTTTAAATTTTATATGATAAATTTAATAAGTCTTCTATGTTTAAAATGCTTTTAAAATTTTATTTTTTGAGATATAATAATTTTAGTAAGCATTTAAATGTTTTTTAAAGTTTATGTAATATTAAGAAAAAATTTTATTTCATGAGATAATATTGAAAATTTATTTCTTTTAGTTACATAAATGTTGAAAGTTTTTTAACTTTATCTGAAAGTATTAAAATTGATTTCAAACGATTTTAAAAATGTTTTAAAATTATTTTATAGTATATGTAACATAAAGAAAATTTTTATTTTCATGAGATGGAATTGTAAATTTATTTCTTTTAGTTACATATAGTTTTGAAGATTATTTTATGTGATAATTTAATCTTAAAAATGTTTCTTAATTTTAATGCTTAGGTTTGAATTTAAAATTATTTGATAATTTTATGAAACCTAATTTTATGTGATAAAAGTGCTTCAAGCTTTAAGATTTTAGATCGTTAAATTTAAATGTTAAATTTTAGATTTCAAGTTGTTTAATTATGTTATAGATAATTTTAACTTGCATATTCTCATTGTATGCCACTTTATTGAACCTTTAATTTATATGATTAAATTAGTTGGTTTATGTTTTAATAGACATATTGAATAGAGTATTCATGAACCCTTTAGGTTAGCCATTAATTGATTAAAAGTTTATAAGATAAATTTTTAATGACTAGTGACATGCTACGTTTTAAATAAACAAATACAACATCAAAAACCTAATACCATATTAGGGTAGTCCCTTTGATTGACAATCATTATCATAAATTGTTTAGATGATAATTATCATTAAATGACTAATTTTGTAAAATGTTGTAGTTGTTTTATTTAAATCCTAATTAGATTGGGGTAGCACTATGAACATAAGAACCTTATAGTTGATAAGGATCTAATAAAAATTGTTCAACAAATCCATAAAAATTTCGAATTTTAGGATCCACTAGTTGATAAGGATGACTAGTATTAATTAAAAGCCAATGAACATAGAATTGATGAACCTCCTCAATGGATCATGATGTCGTCAATGTGCTTGGCTAAGTTTGCTGGACCACCCTAGCTAGTCTAGGGGCCAAGTGGTCCTGGCTTAGTCAATTTTCGGGCCGCGTCCGCTGGACCACAAGGAGTCGAATCATGACTATATGAGTCCATTGACTATACCTAAGTCAAATACGATAATAATCTTATTCAAGATAAATCGTAGCCCTTCTTGTTTTAGGAGTTGGCAACTGTAAGACCCGTGTTACGGTTGTTGAGCTACACTCAAGCTGTAACATGGCAATCTTATAGAAACCGATTTCTTGATAACATCTTGACCTGATCCAAACCGTCGTCTCGTGCATACACCGAGCGCCGGCTTAAGTCTAACCAAAGATGTAGTCTAAGACCTGACCCAAACCGACAAGTCGTGGATACACCGAGCGTCGGGGCAAGTCAGGCTAGACGCGAAAACAAGGGTCCGACTAGGCTAGCCATTGTGATTTGGATGAGCACACTCATGATCACAAATGACTAGGGGTAAAATCGAAAGGGAATCATATTTAATATGATTGACGATGAGTTCGTCTACTGACTGCATAGTCGGACAACTTGTTGAGACACACTCAAGGTTATCAAACTCAAGGTAGTCGAATCCCTCTCCCACAAATGTTATTGTATAATAAACTATTTATTATTATGGCTTTAATAAATTTAGTGAGAGGATATAGTTTTATTAAAAACCATTGAAACTATACAACGAACATATAATAAGTATCTACTAAATTGCAGAATGGATTCAGGTCTAAAGTATATGATAGAGAAGAATGTGCTTGATGGAACAAACTATAAGGATTAGCTTAGAAACATTAAGTTAGTCCTTTCTCTAACCGGGATTGGATATGTGCTGTTCGAGGACCCTCTGGAAAAGCCGAACGAAGATGCGACTACCGAGGAAAAGAAAGCCTACAAAGAGTACCAGAGGGATGCAGAGAAGGCCAGGTGCCTTACTTTAGCTTCAATGAATAACGAACTGCAGTTGGAAGCACGAACATTTGGATGTTCAAAGCATGCTTCTGAATGCAGAGGAGTTATACGGCAAGCGGTCTAGAGCTGCCAAGTTTGAAGCCACGAGCAACCTCTGGGGTACTAAGATGGAGACAGGGCCCATACAAGATCATGTCATTAAGATGATCGGGTATGTGGAAGACGCCGCCCAGTTGGGTTTTGTCCTGGACAATGAGATATCCGTGGACATCATCATTAGGTCTTTAACCACAGCGTTCAAGCCTTTCATTACCGGTTTCATTATGAACAGTATTGAAACGGATCTTCCTGGTCTCCTCAACATGCTTAGACAGTTTGAGGAAATCGAGAAGAAACCGACTGCGTTGGTTGTTGGCTTTACTTCTTCAGACCAGCCGAAAGGCAATGGTAAGAAGAGGCCGGTCCCACAACCTGCCAAGGTGAAGAAGGGGAAGAAAAAGATGAAAGGGACCCCGTCGAAATCTAAGTGCTTTCACTGCCATAAGATGGGCCATTGGAAGAGGAACTATAAGGTTTACCGTGCAGAAAAGAAGAAGGGGCATACTGATGCCTCTACCTCAGGTACAATAAATTAAATTCAATAAAGCATGATTATTTCCATAAATGCTTTATCACATAGTATGAGATTCTAAGACATCTGTGTAATGTATACATGTGACTGATATGAAGCAGAGGTTGGAAGAAGTTCCGAGGACGATCGGCATCTGAGCAATCATTGCTGCTGGGGCCATGCGAGGACTTCAAGAGACATGAAGAAGAAGAAGCTGATACTTATTTCCTTTTATGAATAAAATGTATTGTTCTTTAAGTTAAAACAATGACTGAGTGTTTAACATCAAAGTTTATTTGGATAAACAAATTATGATTCATTCTTATGAATCCATTGCTTTAATAAATGTCTCAGAAAATGTGCTTCTTTTGAAATTGTGATTTGTTGCGAATGGCTTAAATTTCTGTGAATGTGGCTATCTGAGTTGGTTGCATAAATTCTCGAACTATGATGTAGAGCTTCAGAAAATTTTGATTTTGGAGCTGACTTAATATTATAGCCAGTCGATAATTAAATATAAGTTCCAGGAACGTATAAATTGTGTGTGATCACAATTATACACATGTTAAGATTAATTCTTCATTAAACTACATTTGATTCTTAAAGAGTTATTATTAAATGTAGTTAAGAGAAATGTACAGTGTATGAAGTTTGACTGAGTAAGTCAACATCAAGATTCCTTAAACCGATCTTGATATGACTCCTTCGTCAAACCCAACATGACACTGGTACGTTCCATCTAAGCACTTATCAATTGGTTATTCTCATCATATATATAGTCTAAGTATGATTTAGATATATAATTGAAGTATTTAACCAGATAATTCTTAAAGTCAGTGGGAGCTAGCTCATATACTTAGTTCCGGTTTCTCGGACTAAGTAAAAAGGGTTTCAACTTATTTGAATCATCTATAAAAAACATTGAATCAAACTAGTGTTGATCTAATCGAATATATAGAGACTTAGGGTGTCACGTATGTACTTGACATACTGACACAGAAAAATTGGAATGAGCTGAGACTGACTTTAGAAATGTTAGATCTTACATCTAGATTGTATGAGCTAATTGTTAGCTATACAAAGAAAGGAAAATTGATCCAAATCTTTTTTGAAGGATCAACCTTGTGTGATCAAAAGATGTATAAATAATAATCCATTAAAATGCATTATAGATACTCGTTAGTAAATCCACTCTTAGGTTTGTCATATGAATGTCCAATTTGACTGATATGCTATAACAGTATGAGATACCGAGATAAATAGCCTAAGTGCAAATGGGAGATGTAGGATGATATATGCACATAAGGCGATTTATCCTAAGTGTACGCCTTGTTAATAGATTATATGGTGTCCATTATCCTAAGTATGAATTCGGTTGAATAATATACTTAGATAATGTCCATAGAATTATAGTTAGGTCCTTACTATCCAGATAAGATCTCGATTATGAGTAGTAAGCGACCGTATAGAAACTTAAGTCTTAAACGGTTCGTGGTCGTAGATGTGTCGAGAACTGGATATCGGCACATCGGACAGATCACTGTGTCTTTGTCTTACCTTAGGGTAATGATGATCTCACAGTCATTCGACTTGGTGAAGTCTGAGACGAGACACATGTGCTCATTAGAGAATGAGTTCACTGAACGACCAACTTAGAGTTATTAGATGGTTAACTTTAACTAAACTGTCTATTATAACTCTAGGGTGATGATAGGTAAGCTGGTCCTTTAGACCTGAAGTCATATGTACTAACTTGTGAGTGAACAGTGTCGCTTAGACATGATCTAGCTTCGAGGCTAGGCCTCCTGAAAGATCTTAGGTTGGGTTACACCTGAAGCTCTCGAGGTGAGTAGATGACTAATATGGGATTCATCTCTTCCGTTAAAGGGAAGTGAGTGTCACATGTTCAGTACGGTCTTTGTGTTAAACCTCGGCCAGGGTATATTGTAAGATGTACAATGTGAATACAACAAAGACCGTCGTATACTGACCAATGTTGTCTAATGGGGTTGACAGTAAACCATACCCTAGGCCAACAGGGACACAGTCTTGACGAAGGGACTATAGCTAACGGTATTCATCACTGACACAGCCAAAGTGAACCCAACGATACTTTTGTCAATGGGTCGATCACGTTTTGATGATTCTGAAACAGGGACGACAACTACTGCTCGTAGTAACCGTCGTCTAAGGGTTTCGAGCCCCAACCTGTAGTAAGGTCAGGCTGTAGGGTCTCACACCAAGTAACGTTCGTGTCTTAGTAATAGAAAGATTTATAAGAGAAATTCATTCAATGAAATGGAATAGTTAAATGTTCACAAACCAGTTGTGAGACTAAGTCGTGATGCAATAGGGACATTGTTGCATTTGATGCAAACAAATATTAAACGTGTCGTAAATTGGTTACGACAATATTTGTAGGAACAAAAGCATTGGAAAGAGTTACCTAGTTAACGAGATCGTCCCGGTTTAAATACAGATTCAAACAGCGTCCAAACGCAAAAACAGTCCGAAGCAAAGTGGGTTAGACCCACTTGGGCTAACTGGCCCATCGGTAGGGGTAAACGGGCGCAGCCCGCTGGAAACAGCGGACACGCGCGCCTACTGCTCAGCGGGCTCGGCCCGCTGATTGCAGCGGGCGCGCGCCCGCTGCTCAGCGGGCGTGACCCGCTGCTCAGCAGGCACGGCCCACTGGAAACAGCGGGTGTGACCCGCTACTCAGCGGGTATGGCCCGCTGTCCAGCGGGCCAGCGCCCGACCGCCTTTTGCCTTGGGCGGGCGCGCCGCTAAGCCTAGCAGGCGCGCCCGTAACTTAAGTCAATAGGGTTTTTGAAACCCTTTTTGACGGCTACGAAAATTGACTTTTTTCCCATCTTTGGGCAATTGTTTGAGGGGTCAAACGAAGTCAAAATTTGTCGCCATTCGTTCCTACGCGTTTACCATTCAAAGCCCTTCGAATTGATAGCTTGTTTGGTGTCTAAAGTTTAATGGATGAAGAGAATTAATTCGTTGAAGTTGGCTTTTATGAAAAGCTTACTAAACTTCAATTAAGCTAAATTAGCTAAATTAATTTCTCTTCCTTTTGTTTTTGTCCCACACTGCTCGCAACGAAAAGAGAGGTGCCGACTCCCTATATAAATACGGGTGCACTCTCTTCATTGAAAAATGCACCAAGTCTTCGGTCGAGTAGCTCCGAATTTTAGAGCAAGCTCGATCTATGACTAAACTATTCTTTCTCTCTTCTTCCTATTCTCCCGACTAGTACTAGCAAAACTACGAAGGGGGTTGGATTTAGATCCAGACGTTTAAGACGCGAGTCTACTCAAGTGAAACCTTCTACCACGTGTGATCGGTTTGGAGGCGGGTGTCGGCTCGGGCAGATCGGTTCGAAGGTGTGAGGTGGCTCGGGTGGATCGAGTCAAGGCGGTTTGGCTACGAGGAGCGTCAGAAGCCGATGCGGTACATCTTGCCCGCCCCAAGGTCGAGATTCCGGGTATGTTCTTTAAGTAATTTTAGTATAATTTAATTTTGTCGCAGTAGGATAGATCCCTCTTGGGGTGGTCACATCCACCCCAAGTTGGCATAAATCGGGCTAGGTTCTGGCTCTGTCAGGGCCTAGCTAAATTGTTTAGCAAGTATGTTTTATTTTCCGCTGCGCTTTATGCCTCTATGGTCCGTCCGACTTAGGACGGGCACAGATCTGAGCTTTGAGGGTCCGCCAAATCCCCTACAAGTTTCGGCCCAATCGCATCCCCTCTCGGCAGCTCGCCATCAGATCCGGAGCGGACATGCAGGGTTGACGACGGCCCAATACCCGTCAGATTACAGAGGTTGCGGGGTCGGCGATGGCCCAATACCTGCCCTCTCAAAGACCTCCGGGGCAGCTCGCCCACCAACAGAGGCCGCGGGTCGGCTTCGGTCCAATCGCCCCCCTCGGCAGCTCGCCACAAGATCCGGAGCGGACATGCGGGGTCGACGAAGGCCCAATACCTGTCCGATTACAGAGGTTGCGAGGTCGACGACGAACCAATACCCACCCTCTTAAAGACCTCCAGGGCAGCTCGCCCACCAACAAATGCCGCGATGTTGGCTTCGGCCCAATCCCCCCCTCTCGACAGCTCGCCACCAGATCCGGAGCGGACATGCGGAGTCGGGGACGGCACAATACCCGCCCGATTACAGAGGTTGTGGGGTCAGCGACGGCCCAATAACCGTCCTCTCAAAGTCCTACGGGGCGCTTTCTTACCAACAGAGGCCGCGGGGTCGGCTTCGGCCCAATCCCCCCTCTCGGCAACTCGACACCAGATCCGGAGCGGACATGCGGGATCGGAGACGGCCTAATACCCGTCCGATTACAGAGGTTACAGGGTTGGCGACGACCCATTAACCGCCCTCTCAAAGACCTCCAGGGCAGCTTGCCCACCAACAGAGGCCGTGGGGTCGGCTTCGGCCCAATCCCCCCCTCTCGGCAGCTCGACACCAGACCAGAGCGGACATGCGGGGTCGGTGACGGTCCAATACCCGCCCGATTATAGAGGTTGCGGGGTCGGCGACGACCCAATACCCGCCCCTCAAAGACCTTCGGGGCAGCTCGCCCACCTACAGAGGCCACGGGGTCGGCTTCGGCCCAATCGCTCCCCTCTCGGTAGCTCACCACCAGATTCGGAGTGGACATGCGGTGTCGGCGATGGCCCAATACCCGTCCGATTACAGAGGTTGCGGGGTCAGCGACGGTTCAACACCCGCCCTCTCAAAGACCTCCGGGCAGCTTGCCCACCAACAGAGGTCGCGAGGTCGACTTCGGCCCAATCGCCCCCTTTTCGGCAGCTCGCCACCAGATCCGGAGCGAACATGTGGGGTCGGTGATGGACCAATACCCATCCGATTACAGAGGTTGTGGGGTCGGCGACGGCCCAATACCTACCCTCTCAAAGACCTCCGGGGAAGCTCGCCCACCAACAGAGGCCGCAATGTCGGCTTCGGCCCAATCGCCCCCCTCTCAAAGTCCGGGGCAGCTCAGAATGTGACTCTTCAACATTCCGCTTCGCCTCACCCTTAAGCTCGAACAAGCTGAATGTTGGGGGGATACACACACAAAGAATACAAGGCACAGAACAAACAAGGCAAACAAACCACAGCGATAGTAAGCAAAAAATTTCAATTTCATTTCGTTTAACTATTTACATCACATGATCAAAACAAAAAGAAAAAAAAGACTCCAGGCTCGGCCTCACGGCCGGCCAGACATTATCGCCCCGGACTATGGCGCCTCGACTCGGCCACCACTCCCCTGACTGCCGCCCACTGGGACCTGGGAGTTCGCCTGGTCGCCGACGGCTGGAATCTCTGCAACCTCGACCTCGGAAACATGAGAAGCCTCCGCTTCATCATTCGAAGCCGCTGACAGACGGGCGAAGTCAATCTCCAGGTTGGGGTAGAGCTTCCCCAACCTCGCATTGGCCCTCTCGAGGCCGACCTCCAGACTGTCGTCGAAGCCCTCCGCCCTCATGCCCGTCAGGGCAGGGACAAGCTCGTCAGTCTGATACTGGCGAATCGCTAGAGCCCTGACCTTGGTCAAGTCGACCTTCTCCATCTCAGCGTTCCGCTGCTCTAGCTCAGCGATCTTCGCCGCAGCCGCCTCCTTCTCCGAGGCCAGAGACCCCTTGGCAGCGACCCTTCGGGCCTCCTCATCGCAGGCCTTCGCATCCATCCCCTTCGCGATCTTCTCCAGCCAGGAGGTCTCGTCCTTCTGGGTCTGGTAGCACCCCCAGACTTTCGTCAGCTTCTCC
This sequence comes from Scilla litardierei, assembly GCA_030789695.1. Taxonomy (NCBI): domain Eukaryota; kingdom Viridiplantae; phylum Streptophyta; class Magnoliopsida; order Asparagales; family Asparagaceae; genus Scilla; species Scilla litardierei. The sequence continues at coordinate 117,393,202 of CM061130.1, forward strand.
GAGACCTCCTTCAGCATCGCCTCGGCCGCCCTCAGCTCGGTCACCTTCCTTGCTAGGGCGGACTCGGCCATGATCACCGCCATTATGTGTGGCTGGAGGGACGCCAGTGCGGCCACCACCTGCAGACGGAGCCAGAAGAGTGAGCACAAATAACAAAGACAAAGGTCAATAAGGCGAATAGAAGGGGCGACGAACCTGCATGTCGTGCCAGATGGCCATCCTGCAGAGGCGTTCGGCGATGCGTCCACATTTAGCAGGGACTCTTGGTCCCTCGGCAGAGTGTTGTTCTCTGCCAGGCAGGCCGCTACCCCGGCCTCATCAAAGACTGACTCATTGGCACCCACCGGGTAGCGCGTCGCGATGAGCTTCTCCGGAGATAGGGCGAGGATCTCCTCCTTTCGCGACTTGAAGGCCGCGAGCGCTGCTTCATAGCTAGGAGGGGCCGGCCTTTCCAGACCGGACAGCGTGTAGCCGTAGGGCCAGCTTCAGCCGGAGCCCGACTTGTTGCCGGCAGAACCAGAAGACGCGGGGGGGGGGGCAAACTGACGGGGATGGCAGGGATGTTTCCGCGACCCGGCCGTAGTAGGGATGGCCTCGGGCTTGGTCGGGTGGAGGTTGACGAGTCCCCCGATGCCGCATCACCTGTGCGGGAGGTACGGGCGGCCGCCGCAGGCTCTTTCCTCTATTTCTTGCTCCGCTCTTCCTTCTCGGCCCGAGCGGTGGCAACCGCCTCTTGGCTCCACTTCTGCCTGGCCGGTGTCGAGCTCTTGGGGGCGGACTGCTTGCCTTTGCCCTTAGTCGGTGGCTGCTTCGACGATGCCTCCCTTGCCATCTTCATCACATCCTCCATGGACATACTCATGGTCGTGACTGCAAAAAGAAAACGGATCAGGGTGAGCATTTCAGAAGTTATATGCGCAACTCGGAGTACCTTCAAACCAGACGTGTTGGGCGATCATCTCATCCGCGACCAGGCCTTTGAATACCCTGCTCTCCCTGGGGATCTCCTCTAGGATTTTGGCACTCTCAAGGTCGCTCCCCTCTAGGACCAATTCGGCATTCACTAAGGGATTCAGATTCCCCCAGTTCGACCTCAGAGCCAAGTCGGCTGGAGTCGAGACGAAGGTAAATCTCTCCTTCCATTCCCTCACTTTGCCCGACAGCTCGAGGACGAGAGGTCGACGCCTTCTCGCGTCGACGTAGTAGTATTCCTCCTTCCTCTTCGCCTCGAAGAGGTACTGGAAGAGCGGCAGCGTCAGACTTACCCCACTGGCAGAGCAGAGGACAAGAAAGTCGACCATCGAGCTGATGGAGTTTGGCATCAACTGAAAGAGTGGGAGTTCAAGGAAATGGAGGACGAGAAGTAGGAAGGGATGGAGCGGGAAGCGGAGCCCCAAGGCGAAGTTCGGGTAGTACACGTCAACCTCTTGTCCCTTTGGGAGCATACCCGCTCGCTGAGTTCAGGGAGGCGGACTGTGTAGGGGGATGGATATACTTGGAGCGAATCTCAGGGATCGCAGAGGGTAGCATCTGAGACATTTGGGCCAAGATGTCAGGGGGACCGCGGCCGTGACTACGCCGCTGCTAGCGATCTTGGCGGCCAGGGCAGCTTGACGGCCGACTTCGGTGCCTTTCCTTTCTTGGGGTCCCTCTGGATCCCCGACGATGAAGCGACGGCCTGCTCAACTGCCGCGTCTCCCTCCCGTTGTTCCGACCAAGACATCGACGGCGTCTCCGACACCACCGGTTTCGACTCGGTGGCGCTGCCCCTACCAACCTCCCCGAAGTACTATTCGACGTGAGGATTTGAAGAGGAAGAAGCAGCGGAGAAGCAGACGAAGGCATCGATCGAATCAAGAGTATACCTAGAACAGAACAGACGAACGGAGCTCCGACGAACGAACGATCGACGGTGGTCAACGGCAGCTACTCTCTACAACGAAGGGGGAAAGCCAAAGTTTCGAAAATTCGAATAAAACTCTCTTTCGCTGCCCTTACATCTCTATTTATAGGAGGAGACGGGCGATCTCGGCCGTCAAACATGGGTCACGTGGCGAGATCTGAGCGGGTCAGGGCTGGCGCCTCGAATTCTCCACCAATCATGTCAGCCACGCGTTACCTTTTCAGCGATTGGACGCCTCGAATTCTCACCATCGCCGAATCGCCATCATGACTTTCAGGATTCGGTGGTCAGATCGAATTAAATGCCGCCGACTAGCTCTCCAATCGATGCGAATGTGATGCGTCATCCGAGCTGAGCTGGGCTTGCCATTTCGAGCTCGAATGACGGGTGCAATTGTTACGGCCTTATGGCCAGCCCATGTGATTAAGGCCCACATACACTGGGAGCCCGAGCGAACAGCTCTCCGACTATGCGGAATGAACACTAGCCTGAATGGAACACCGCCTCACGGGCTAACCGAATAAGCTCGCCATGCCGATCAATATGCTCACCATGACACGAAGAAGCTCGCCTACTCACTAACATGAAGCACGGTCTGACGGTTCGGAGACGCCAAGCTTGGGCGCCGAGCTTGACTCTCCCCCAGGGCGGCCCAGCATAAATATCTCTGACAGGGTGACGTAGGGTCACCTACACTCCATTAATGCCAGAGGTTAAGGGAGAGAACTGATGGCCGCACATTGCATCTCATTAATGCATCTGACAGCCTCTGACACCATTAATGCACTAAATATCTCTGAAACGCCCCACTAACGTTTCACTTCTCCTCCAGCCAAGCAGATTCGACAGCTGATGGGACGGCAAGCAACCGACTCTCAGCTCTATAAATACCCCCTCCTGCCTCCATAGAGGGGGTTGGTCAGTTAAAATCTCTAACTCATTCCAATATTCAAGGTCGAATATCTTCCACATATCTGTGCATTCCTCACAAGCTCGCCACGCTTCGACGATCTGCCTTCAGATCGCCAAGCGTGTCCGACACACATATCTCAAGTCACTTACTGACTTAAGCATCGGAGAGGCTACGGGCTAACAACCAGCCCCACCTTTCTGACGAGTTGCTATTCTCGCAGGAAGTGCGCCTCAGCTACCGGGAGACGGCGACCTTCGGCGACCTTCATGAGATCTTGGATCCTTCTCCTCTGAAGCGAATTCTGAGTCGTGCTAACGTTGCCACTAGCCAAAAACTTGTAATCATTATGCCTGTGATTCCTAGTAACAACAAATATCATTGTTGGCGGGCTTGACCCGCAACATGACTAATCTGCAATTACCAGTTACGCAAGTCAGCAAATGGTGAGCTAGTCGACTAGTTCCTTGATTAGTCGACTAGGGATAACCCACTAGTGGTCTAATATAGTGCTTCGACTGATTTACGCAATCACGGTTTTGTTACTATTAAAGTCTATTTTTTAATTATCTCTGAACGCATACAACTTGCATTATTATCCTTGCGCGAATCATATAAACGCATGATACAACAATTGATTTGTGATGAATAAAAATCCGTTTTTATTCGATTTTAAATCTTTAAATATAGCAAAATCTCAATATTTGCATCATGGTTCTGATGCCACTCTAAGGAAACATGCTAGGTACGCTAAACAATTTAGCATATTGTTTAGCATGCAGCGGTAATCTGAAAAATCAAAATTTTCTATGACTAGCATATTTAGTCAAGATTTACTATAAAGCTTGAAGTTAATGCTAATACGCAGATATACTCATGCGATATTCACGGATCCAAAAACTTTTCCAGTGAAGACCACGTGCCACCGCTCCATCTTTCATGGTACAATAGAAGTCACACAGCGGTGACAACCCCATCACGCTCCACGGACTCCTCCAGAGCCCGAACTCAACTCCCAATGTGTCAGGGATTGAGAGGAGGAAAAGACACGTGTTCATTGTACACAATATTTGCGTTAACTACATGTGACGCAACCCGTTGTGTCGTGTCTAGGTGCATGGAACCTGTAAAAAAGGCACGCATGTATGCACCCTTGGATGGGAAGATTATTTATGCATGAAGATTTTTCTCCAACTTGGTTCGTGAATTGAACATCAAGGGGAAATAAATCATGCAGCTTTTGCATGGTTGCAAGCAACCTCCAATAAAAAAATTCCACTTGGCAATCAGAGGAAATTACCATGGGTTCGGCTCCTTTTAATATTATGCCAACATGTTACGCACAACCACTTGTGCGTTCCATTATCTATTTTTCTTTTTTTTATTGAATTAATTTACCACACACATTATTATAGAGAGAGAAGATGAGTTTCTCTTGAATCCAAATTATTATCCAACACAAATTTCCAAAGAAGTTAGAAGAAGTCATGTATTATATGGCTTCCAATCCAACTAGGGTTCTTGATTTGAAACCAAATCAAATTCTAAAACAAGTGGATTAATCAAACCAAAAATTTTATGAATCTCCTAGCAACAAGGAATTTATATTAGAGTCAAACTCTATAAGTTCGGGTTAGTTTTGAATCCAGCTATTGAATTAAACCCGCACCCAACCATTGAACCAACACCCTTTACGCACATAGGCCAATTAGTTGACCAGTGCTTATGTGATGATCGACTAATGCCCATTTAGTCGATTAGTGACAAAGCACTAGTCGACTAGGAAACTCACTGTTTGCAGGCTGATTAGTCGACTAATGAATCATCATTAGTCGACTAATCACATATTATGGGTTTGGTTTGGAGTTTATGTCTTCTCATTTTATTTGGATCATTCTTAACTCTTTACGAACATTTCCAATGCGTACTCGCAACTCCTTGCGATGCACATTCTCTCTTTAATAAGCTTGGTCACAATACTTGTGATTGGTTTCATACATCACTAGTACATGAAGCTCATTCATTCATTTCTCGTGAGAGGTCGTCACCTGTTTGTGACACTAATAGCCCGATCCCAACGAGCACAATCATATCGTGTTTCATGGAGGCGCTAGCCACGCATACCGCCACCCTTGTTAGGAATCATTGTTGTTTGGTTAGTATGGAGACTGGAATCTCTTAGAACCACACATGGGCCTTACAATGATAGATTCTGTGCCGTTCAGTCCTTTCGTCATCACTATGTTGCTATGGTGTATAGTGTACGGCTTCTTGTCAAACCCCGCTACACCTTATGTCCAGAGTGGAATCCGTCACATATATTCGAGGTTGATGCAACTTGCTACCATAACAAGTTTATCGGTCCACCTTGGCCAAGGACTTAACTACAGTTCGCATTCGGGTTTGTACAATACTAACCTCATGTACCAGAGGAGATGAATCCACATCTTGATAGCCACTCCCTTCTCACGCTTCCAACAATACCCAGTGAATACCTAAAGATCGTAGGAGCCCGACTCCCGCCCGGATCCGTTAACATACCCCATTAACTCACCTTTACACAAAAGGGCCGCCGCCCCGAAAATCCGGGGCATCATGGAGGCAGGCGCGCCTTGCAGCGCTCCCCGAACCGGCCGGGGCGGACCCCCGCAGCCGGCCGAGGCGGACCACCGCAGCCGGCCGACTCTTAGTCCGACGCTAACGACAAACAACCTAAGGATAAGGACACCTGACACATACGTCACCCGACCATCCGACAAAGCACCCCCTGACGGAAGAGCCACCTGACAGATAACGCTTTCACTTTCGGCTCTGACATCCCGACAAAAGCACCCCGGGGCCGTTGCGCCGCCTGACAAAGGCAGGTCAGAGACTCCTGTTCCCGGCGTCCTTATCCGAAGCCCCCGCCGACACCCGAGCCAGCTCAGCACGCCTAGTCATCACCCGTCAGGTATAAATACACCGTCTCCTCTTACGGAGAAGGGGTTGCTGCAGAATTCTCTCTCATTCAACTATTCACACACGAGTGCAAAGGTCTTCCATATCTTTGTGCTCCCACCTATAGCTCGCCACGCGCGGTCGACACACCGTTAGTCCGACCGGCGTGACCAGCCCCCCATTTTAAGCCCTATCACTGACTTAGGCATCGGAGGGGCTAAGGGTTGAACCCCCAACCCAGCCCTTCTGACGAGTTGTTCGTGTTGCAGGAGAGCTCGCCTATCAACACCAGTCGGCGTCACCCCCCTGCCGTTCAACCTTGTCCAGCCGCATCCGGCGAGATTCAGCCCCGCGACCGTCACTGGCGTCGGGATCGACTTCTCACCCCACTAATCGCTTGTCAAATAGCCTACCTAAACCCCCTTCTCCACATAACCACCGTGCCCTTGGTTCCCATTAATACAAATTCATTGTACGCGAGTTTCACCTCGTAACAATTGGCGCCGTCTGTGGGAACGAAGCGTCACACCCATGTTAGATTCCATACCGATCTCGCGGAACCCGGACCACGGCAAAGATCCCGTGGGACAGGAACCGCTCTCCCTACAAATCACCCCGGCGTCCGACCCCCTTCTGGGGATGGGCTCCAAGATCGAACACACTTCAGTCCCCGCCGTCCTGAAGAGCTTCGAGGCCGTTGCTCAGGCCAGGGGAGGCTGTCAGACGGCTGGAACGGAACCTCCGCCCGGCCCCTCAGAGCCCCTGAACGTGAGGCGAAACCTCCACCCTCAGTTCGAGGAGGAGGGGGAGCATAGGGGGCTCGCTGAGGAGATCGCGGCCCAGCAAAGGCTCCTGGAAGAGGAGGTAGAAGTCGCGCAGCGGTGGAGGCGCCTGGGGGAGGCGGCCGCCGCGCAGAGGCGTCTGGACGAGGCGGCCGAGACCACCCGGAAGGCTTACTAAGAAGAGGAGGCCGCCCGCCGCCAGCTTCGCTTCATCATCGCGGAGCGCGAGAGGCTGAGGATGGAGAACAGGAGCAACCGAGAACTCCTGGACGAGGCGACGACGGCCCGGCGGCCTGGGAACGGGCGGGACCCGTTGCTGAACAGGTCCCCGCCTGGAGGGGGCGGCCCCCATCACCAACACCACCCCTCTGATACCCTGCGCGAGGAAGCCGTTTGTCGGCAACTACGCTTCCTCGCCACCAAGCGTGAAAGACTCCTTCGGGAGAATCAAGAACGGATGGAGGCCCGAGGAGAGCTGGCCAGGAGGCGTGGTCGCTGGGAGGACCGTAGCCCGCAACCCGTCGAATCCTCGGCCCAAGGAAGGAGCCCCGCCTGGAGACCGTCGGGCTACTCCCCGGGGACGGAGGACCGTCGGCGGCCGAGGCGCGACCGAAGCCCGACCCCCGAGTGGCGGAGGGGGGATGCGCCGGATCGCCCGACCTACCCGGAGGAGGCCACGCCACTCGCCCGGTGGATCACTTCCGCCCCCAGGCCCGTAAGGTTCAAACCCCCTCACTTGGCCACATACAATGGGAGGGGCGACCCCCTCACGCACGTGCAACAATACCGGGGGGCGATGGAAGCCCAGGACGTGGATGAGGCGTTCCTTTGCCGACATTTCTCCCAGAGCCTGAGGGACACCGCGCTGGACTGGTACTTTGCCTTGCCCGCGAGGTCCGTAGGGAGCTTTGGCGAACTATCCCATAAGTTCTGCCAGGAGTTCCGGGCCGGGCGAACAAAAAAGAAGCCCTTAGACTATCTCAGCACGATAGTCCAAAGGGAGGGGGAGGGAACGGGAAGATACCTCCGCCGCTTTCAAGAGGAGAGACGGGCGGTGGTGACATGCGGCGATGAGGTGCTTATGCTGGCCTTCAAGACGGGGCTGCGGACTCGGAGCCTCCACAAATCCCTGCTCCGGGATCCACCGACCGACTATGAAGCGTTGGTAGCAATGGCGGAGAGGCACGCGTTGGCGGAGGAGACTTTGGGTGCGAAGGTTGTATTCCCCCAGGCGAAACCACCCGCAGATGGGCCCGGGCCGCACCCTCGGCCGAGGCAGGAGGAAAGGGGGCGAGGCCGCGATCAGATGGCCCTACCGCGGCGGGAGCCACCCGAGCCCCGCCCGCTAGATCGCCTTGGCCCGGCTCGCGAGTTCGCTCCGGCACGGAGGCCCCCCGGAGTCATCCCAAGACCAGAAGACCCCCCGCCGGTGCATTACACGCGACTCAATGCCCCCATGATGGAGGTGCTGGCCGCGGCGACGAGGGCCGGGTTACTGCCGGAGCCTCCCCGGGAGATGAGGACGGACCCGGCGAGGCGGGACCCCCGGAGATACTGCCGATATCACCGGGACCACGGTCACGACACCGACCGTTGTTACTCCCTTAAGAGAGAAATCGAGCGGCTGATCCAAGCGGGTCACCTGGGGAACTTTTTCGAGGGGAGGCGGGTAGCGGCAGAAGAGAGAGCCCCCCCCGGAGGAAGGGGGACGGGAACCCCCGGCGAACCGCGATAAGGAGGAGCCACGCCCCCCAAGGGCGGTCATGTGTATTGAGATGATAACTGGAGGCCCTTCCTCGGCGGGGCGGGCGCCCACCATCCTGGAGGCCGGGGCCCGACAGGTGATGACGGCAGCCGCCGGCCACCGACCGAAGCGAAGAAGGACACACCGACCCCCCATCACCTTTACCGAGGAAGATTGGCAGGAGACGCGGAGCCAGAACAACGACGCTCTCGTCATCGAGGCTCGGGTCGGGGCGGTTGACGTCGGCCGGCTCCTGATTGACACCGGAAGCTCCTGCGACATCCTGTTCCTGTCAACGGTCGAAAGGATGGGGTGGGGGCGCGCAGACCTAGAGCCCTGCGTGGGCCCTGTGGCCAGCTTCACCGGCCATGAGATCCCTACCGAAGGAACGATCACCTTGCCCATGACACTGGGGGAGGAGCCGAGGATCGTCACCAAGGAAACGCTTTTCGTCATCGTCGACATCGCGTCGGTGTATAACGGAATCATTGGACGCCCATATATGACGGCCATCGAGGCGCTCCCCAGCCTGCAACATCAGACGATGAAGTTCCAGACCCCGCGGGGGGTGGGACAGGTGCGGGGAGGTCGAGGGATGCCCCAAGACCACAACCGTGGGCCGTCCCCGCCTGGGGGCCCCAGGCGGACACTGACGCCACTCGTCCCCGACGAAAGGGAGGACTTCTGCGACCAGCGGCCGACCCCGGCCGAGGAAGTAGAGGAGGTCCCAATAACCTCGGACGAGGGGAGAGCCGTCTCCATCGGGACGAAACTCCCCTCCGCCTTGAGGGCGGCCCTCGTCACCCTGCTCCGGGAGAACGCGGACATATTCGCATGGTCACCAGCCGACATGCCCGGGGTGGACCCGGCGGTAATCTCCCACAGGTTGAATGCGGACCCAGAGGCCCGGCCTGTTCGACAGAAGAAGAGGAGTGCGGGGGGCGAAAAGAAGAGGGCAGCCGAGGAAGAAGTAGAGCGGCTCCTCGAAGCCAAGTTTGTTCGGCCGGTGGACTACCCCGACTGGCTCGCCAACGTCGTTCTAGTGAAGAAGCCCAGCGGGAAGTGGCGCATGTGCGTTGACTTCACTGACCTCAACAAGGCTTGCCCGAAGGACAGCTTCCCTCTGCCCAGGATCGACCACTTGGTGGACCGGGCGTCCGGTTATGAGTTGTTGAGCTTTATGGACGCCTTCTCGGGGTACAACCAAATACCGATGGCGGAGGAGGATGAGGAGAAGACGTCCTTCGTCACCGATAAAGGCACCTTCTGTTACACCAAGATGCCCTTTGGGCTGAAGAACGCCGGGGCGACTTATCAACGGATGGTTGACCGGATTTTCGGCCCTCAGGTAGGGCGAAATTTGGAGGTCTACATCGACGACATGCTGGTGAAGAGTGGAAGGGCCCTCGACCACCTCAACGACTTGCAGGAGACCTTCCAGAGGGTCCGCCGATACAACCTGAGACTAAACCCCGCGAAATGCATCTTTGGCGTGCAGTCGGGAAAATTCCTGGGCTTCATGATAACGAAGCGGGGGATCGAGGCGAACCCCGACAAGGTGACGGCCCTCACCGGTATGACGGAGCCCCGGATGATCCGGGACTTGCAGCGACTGAACGGCCGGATTGCTGCTCTGGGACGATTCCTATCGAAATCGGCGGAGAAGTCGCTCCCCTTCTTCAGGGTCTTACGCACGGCCTTTGGCGAAGCTAAAGACAAGAGGAAGGTGATCCCGTGGGACGACGACTGCACGCGGGCGTTCGCGGAGCTGAAAGCATACCTACAAGGCCCACCGCTCCTCGCACGACCGGAGGAAGGTGAACCCCTGGGGTTGTACCTGGCGACCACCGAGGAGGCTGTTAGCTCCGTCCTAATCAAGGAGGAAGGAGGGGTGCAACGCCCTGTTTACTATGCCAGTCGGATCCTCCGGGATGCGGAGACTCGTTACAGCCCCATCGAAAAAGCCGCCTACTGCCTAATCACCACCGCTCGAAAGCTCCGACCCTATTTCCAGGCCCACCCCATAACCGTCCACACCAGCATGCCCCTCGAAAAGAACCTGAAAAGACTGGAACGGTCAGGGAGGATGCTCAACTGGAGCGTCGAGCTCAGCGAGTTCGACATAACGTACAAAGCCCGGACGGCGATCAAGGGTCAGGCGCTGGCCGACTTCGTGGTGGAATGCACCACGGAAATCCCGCCGGGAGACCAGATAGAGCAACCGTCGGCGCCCACGTCCCCCCAGAGGATCGAGGCGGGCGAACCCTCAGCGCCCTCCCCGACGACGGCAGGCGAATTATGGACCATCCACGTCGACGGCTCCGCGACGGGCTCCGGAACAGGAGCGGGAATCGTCATTCAGACTCCAGACGGATGTTCGTTGGAATACGCCCTACGCTTCGACTTCCCGGCCACCAACAATGTCGCGGAGTATGAAGCCGCGGTCAACGGGTTAAAGCTCGCCAGGGCGGTCGGGGCGACGAACGTGTTGCTCCTGAGTGACTCCCGTCTCGTCATCCAACAGATCCTGGGGGGCTTCGAGGCCCGAGAGGAAACCATGAAGCGGTACCTGAATCGCATCCAGATCGAACTCCGTAAGTTCAAGAAAGCGGACGTGCAACACCTGCCTCGCTCCAACAACCTCCGGGCAGATGCCCTGTCTAAGCTGGCTTCCTCCTCGGCGGCCAAGATCGGGAAGGCAATCTACGTCGAAAGCCTGTCGGCACCCTCCATCAATGAAGGGGAACTGATGTGCACGGGCACGATGACGTCCTGGATGACCCCCATTGTGAAGTATTTAGAGACAGGTGAGCTACCCGAGGAGCGGTTGCTGGCTAAGCAGGTGGAGAGACGGGCTCTGACGTTCGTGCTCCTCGACGGAGTGCTGTACCACCGCCGCCGCGCCAATTTCGACGTCCTGCCCTACCTGAAATGCTTGGGACCGGAACAGGCCGAGCAGGTCATCCGCGAGGTGCACGAAGGCTTCTGCGGAAACCACCACGACGGGCGCACCATCGCCCACAAGATAATGCGCCAAGGGTACTACTGGCCGACGATGATCCGGGATGCGGTACTATACGTCAAAAGGTGCGAGGCGTGCCAGAAATTCTACCAACGGACGACTGCACCTCCGGCCAACCTGATGCCCATCTTGAGCCCGGTCCCCTTCGCCAAGTGGGGACTCGACATCCTGGGGCCCTTCCCAAAGGCCTCCGGGGGAAGGAAGTATCTAGTCGTCGCCGTGGACTATTTCACAAAATGGGTCGAAGCAGAGCCGCTGGCGCGGATCACGTGGACGGACATGAAGGGCTTCATCTGGCAATCCGTCATATGCCGCTTCGGGATTCCCCGTTCCATAGTCACGGATAACGGAAAGCAGTTCGACTGCGAGGGCTTCCGCGACTTCTGCTCGGGCTGGGGGATTAAACTCCAATTCGCATCAGTCGCCCACCCACAGTGCAACGGAATGGCGGAGGCCGCGAATAAATGTATCTTGAACCCGATGAAGAAGAAGGTGGACGCCGCCCTGGGAGCATGGGTCGATGAGCTACCAGGGATCCTATGGTCCTATCGCACCACCCACAAGGCCTCGACCGGAGAAAGTCCCTTCATGCTAGCGTACGGATCGGAGGCGGTTGTACCTGTGGAAATCGGCGAAGAGACGATCCGGCTAAAACTCTTCGACGAAGAAATCAACGGAGAAGGGCTCGGCCTCAGCCTTGATCTGATAGACGAGGTCCGGGACAAGGCCCTAACCAGCCTCGTCAAACACAGCCAGAGGATGGCCCGATACTACGACTCCCGGGTGAAACCGCGGACTTTCAGGATCGGCGATTTGGTCCTCCGCGACGCCACCTTCCGCCCCGAGACTGCGCAGCGGGGAAAGCTGGCCGCCAAATGGGAGGGGCCCTACACGGTCATTGACATTGTCGGACCGGCCACCTACATCCTTGCCACCCCCGAAGGGAGCGAGCTGGCCCACCCTTGGAACGCGAAACATCTGCTGAAATTCTACCAATAGTTGTGAGTTTCTCTTTTTTCGCGCAATATACACATCTACACGTTTTTCCCAACCTGGTTGTTCCTACACAAATTTTGCAGTTCGCTAAAACTCTGAACCTCTGGGGCAGGGCCAACCCTAGCCACCCATACCAGAGAAGGGCACGGGCCGGGCTACGCGCCCGCTCCCCCCTCCAGACCTCTGGGGCAAGGCCAACCCTAGCCACCCAAACCAGAGCAGGGCACGGGCCGGGCTACGCGCCCGCTCCCCCCCTCAAGACCTCTGGGGCAGGGCCAACCCTAGCCACCCAAACCAGAGGAGGGCACGGGCCGGGCTACGCGCCCGCTCCCCCCCTCCAGACCTCTGGGGCAGGGCCAACCCTAGCCACCCAAACCAGAGCAGGGCACGGGCCGGGCTACGCGCCCGCTCCCCCCCTCCAGACCTCTGGGGCAGGGCCAACCCTAGCCACCCAAACCAGAGAAGGGCACGGGCTGAGCTACGCGCCCGCTCCCCCCCTCCAGACCTCTGGGGCAGGGCCAACCCTAGCCACCCAAACCAGAGAAGGGCACGGGCCGGGCTACGCGCCCGCCCCCCCTCCAGACCTCTGGGGCAGGGCCAACCCTAGCCACCCAAACCAGAGAAGGGCACGGGCCGGGCTACGCGCCCGCTCCCCCCCTCCAGACCTCTGGGGCAGGGCCAACCCTAGCCACCCAAACCAGAGCAGGGCACGGGCCGGGCTACGCGCCCGCTCCCCCCCTCAAGACCTCTGGGGCAGGGCCAACCCTAGCCACCCAAACCAGAGGTGGGCACGGGCCGGGCTACGCGCCCGCTCCCCCCCTCCAGACCTCTGGGGCAGGGCCAACCCTAGCCACCCAAACCAGAGAAGGGCACGGGCCGGGCTACGCGCCCGCTCCCCCCCTCCAGACCTCTGGGGCAGGGCCAACCCTAGCCACCCAAACCAGAGCAGGGCACGGGCCGGGCTACGCGCCCGCTCCCCCCCTCCAGACCTCTGGGGCAGGGCCAACCCTAGCCACCCAAACCAGAGCAGGGCACGAGCCGGGCTACGCGCCCGCTCCCCCCCTCAAGACCTCTGGGGCAGGGCCAACCCTAGCCACCCAAACCAGAGGTGGGCACGGGCCGGGCTACGCGCCCGCTCCCCCCCTCCAGACCTCTGGGGCAGGGCCAACCCTAGCCACCCAAACCAGAGCAGGGCACGGGCCGGGCTACGCGCCCGCTCCCCCCCTCTAGACCTCTGGGGCAGGGCCAACCCTAGCCACCCAAACCAGAGCAGGGCACGGGCCGGGCTACGCGCCCGCTCCCCCCCTCCAGACCTCTGGGGCAGGGCCAACCCTAGCCACCCAAACCAGAGCAGGGCACGGGCCGGGCTACGCGCCCGCTCCCCCCCTCAAGACCTCTGGGGCAGGGCCAACCCTAGCCACCCAAACCAGAGGTGGGCACGGGCCGGGCTACGCGCCCGCTCCCCCCCTCCAGACCTCTGGGGCAGGGCCAACCCTAGCCACCCAAACCAGAGGTGGGCACGGGCCGGGCTACGCGCCCGCTCCCCCCCTCCAGACCTCTGGGGCAGGGCCAACCCTAGCCACCCAAACCAGAGAAGGGCACGGGCCGGGCTACGCGCCCGCTCCCCCCCTCCAGACCTCTGGGGCAGGGCCAACCCTAGCCACCCAAACCAGAGAAGGGCACGGGCTGGGCTACGCGCCCGCTCCCCCCCCCCCTCAAGACCTCTGGGGCAGGGCCAACCCTAGCCACCCAAACCAGAGGTGGGCACGGGCCGGGCTACGCGCCCGCTCCCCCCCTCCAGACCTCTGGGGCAGGGCCAACCCTAGCCACCCAAACCAGAGGTGGGCACAGGCCGGGCTACGCGCCCGCTCCCCCCCTCCAGACCTCTGGGGCAGGGCCAACCCTAGCCACCCAAACCAGAGAAGGGCACGGGCCGGGCTACGCGCCCGCTCCCCCCCTCAAGACCTCTGGGGCAGGGCCAACCCTAGCCACCCAAACCAGAGGTGGGCACGGGCCGGGCTACGCGCCCGCTCCCCCCTCCAGACCTCTGGGGCAGGGCCAACCCTAGCCACCCAAACCAGAGAAGGGCACGGGCCGGGCTACGCGCCCGCTCCCCCCCTCCAGACCTCTGGGGCAGGGCCAACCCTAGCCACCCAAACCAGAGAAGGGCACGGGCCGGGCTACGCGCCCGCTCCCCCCCTCCAGACCTCTGGGGCAGGGCCAACCCTAGCCACCCAAACCAGAGAAGGGCACGGGCCGGGCTACGCGCCCGCTCCCCCCCTCCAGACCTCTGGGGCAGGGCCAACCCTAGCCACCCAAACCAGAGAAGGGCACGGGCCGGGCTACGCGCCCGCTCCCCCCCCCCCTCCAGACCTCTGGGGCAGGGCCAACCCTAGCCACCCAAACCAGAGAAGGGCACGGGCCGGGCTACGCGCCCGCTCCCCCCCCTCCAGACCTCTGGGGCAGGGCCAACCCTAGCCACCCAAACCAGAGAAGGGCACGGGCCGGGCTACGCGCCCGCTCCCCCCCTCCAGACCTCTGGGGCAGGGCTAACCCGAGGGGGGCCACGTACCCCTGACTCGGAAAAGCAAAAGAAAACGGGGGCACGCGAACCGGGACAATAACATCAGTTCCCGAGTCGACGGCCCCGATGGGACTCGGCGAAATGAAAGGACGCTCGCGAAACACGCCACCATTAATGATGCGCTCCAAAAGAGGACACGCAAGAGCCACCTGGCCAAGGCGGTTTCCCACAGGCGCGAATTCAAGGAGCCCATTAATAATGCCAGCTCAGCGCAATAAATAAGGGAGAAACCGTCAACAAGATCTACCTATAAAGAGGCCATCCCCCCCCCAAGAGAAAAAATCAACAGACATGAAAAACCGCCACTTGATCCCCCCACCCTCCGGGAAAAGGGCTGAGATACACCGCCCTAACAAAAGAGAGGTCACCGGCCACCAATGGTTCCCGCCGCCCAGAACGGCGATGCCTATATCCCCAGCACCACTAACTGGATATTCCGCTTACAAACGGATCGCTATCCGGATATTCCGCTTACACACGGGAAATCCACCTTTCACGCCTCCGTCCCATAAACGGGGACGAGGCGGAGAAAGAATGGCATCCGTTCAAAGTAATCTGGGCAGGCGAGAGCCCCCAGCGCTGACCGGCCAGTACCTCCTCGCCCTCGACCTCCATCCGAGGACCTCGGCAAGGCTGCATCACCGACAAGCCCAAACGGCGAATCCTGGCATGTCAGCTCGCCGAGGCGCCATCGGGCTCGGGACCCACCCTCAAACCGAAACAGCGGGGCGTGGGGCAGCGGGGAACGGCCCGATGCTCAAGAACCTCCCCAGGGGGCAAGGCGGGGCAAGCCGGCTTCCCTTCTCAGCGCCTATACCGGACCGAGGAAACCCCTGTCCGCGAAAAAAGACAAGGCAGCGGAGGGAAGGCGGCCCGATCGGCAAGGTACCCCCCACCTATCCCGAGCCAAAGAGACCTCGCAACACTTCAGCCCAGACGGCGGCCCCTCGCCTCCGCGCCAAGATCGGCTCATGACAACTTGCCCACACGGCCCGCGGAAGCCCCAGGACCCGGCGGTCATTAGGCCCGTGCGACCGGGCAAGGACAGCTCTAAAGCCCCTCCCCGACTCGGTTCTGACCCTACAACGGGCGACGAACTAAAAACTAATGTACAAGCTGTGGCCCAGCACTCATAAATTTAAACAAAAACATTGTTCTTTAAATATCATAGCATGTGTCTATCCCCCCACGCCAAGCACCGGGCGAGCAACGCGCCGCCCCGCCTAACTGACCTAGGACACCTACGAAATCTGGGACGCACAGTCCCGCTCCCCCTGCTCCCTGAAACCCACCAACAACTTTCCCCATGGCGAAAGGGGTGCACTGGGGCTCGCCTCGCGTAACCGATCCGGCCAGACACCAAATCAGGATAGACCAGTGCGTCCCATCCCGAACCCGTTCGAGGCCGCCCCAAATGCAACACGGGAAGACAACATCCCCCTCCCCCAGACAGGACACGGGGATGTTGGGGGCATAATGGGATAATGGGTAAATTGCGTAGCTCCCGCAAGAAGCCAAGACACGTGACCCGGATCGGACCGGTCGCAAGACAGAAACCCCGAAATATACGCCCTGTCCTGAAATGACAGCGGCCTTGTCCCGTCACAACAGCGCCCCGATGCGACTCAACATAACGAAAGGACGCTGGTTCAACACGCCATCAACAACAACACGCCCCCCCAAGGGGCCAGAGTGCCGAATACCGCCAGGAAAAAGTGATTCCCGAAGCGCGTGATTCCGCAGAGCCCATGAGCGACGCTAATCCACGGCGTTACCTAAGAGAAACCCGTCCGCAACACCTCGCTATAAATACCCCCCCTCCAGAGGTCAGGGTAAAGGAGGAAGAAAGACGGGATTCCTCTCCCCTCGTTCCGGGCATAAAGCGGCCCTAAACGCCCCACCGAGCTACGAAAAAAGCCGATAGCCACCGACGAACTTCACTTCCCCCTACGATGGGCGCCACGGCCCCGCCACCTCCGTCCGGATATTCCCCTTACACGCGGAAGGCCCCGCCCGCCAGCTTGCCTCCTGCTTGTTACTGTATCAAAAGGCAGGTTCAGACGGCCGCCCGCGTGCCGCAACACCCCAATTAACGCCGTCCCCCTAGGCGCCGCCACCGCCACCTCGTCCTCAACCTCCCTGGGGTTCCCCCTCGGTGCGCAGGATTCCTAGCGAGGAACTCTCCAGCGCGGCGGCGGCAAGGCAGATCGCGAGGAAGCGAGGAAAGGAAAAGGAAGAAGCTCCACCCGACAAACGAGGGTCAGCCCCCCGAAGGGGGAACCACCACGGGACTTCATCCCTGATTAAACCAAATGGTGGTTCACGGCGCGTCGGCCCCTCCCCGGACAACGAAGCAGAAGGAACTAGGCGGTCAGTAAAAGGGAAGACCGCCCGGCAACAGGGATCTACCCACCCCGATATAGCGGGCGACGAGTATAAACCACCGCCCATCCCGACCATAGGCTGGGTCACACCTGCGCTATCACTGTAAATATCATCTAAATCTCCGGTAAAGGTTGATGAATAATATTCCTCCTTATGGACGCCTTCCCTGAGCCCAAGAGCACAACAGCTGGGAGGTCCACCGGGCACAGTGCGGTGGAAGTCCCGCGAAAATCACAAACATGTCCGGTAAACACATCTCAGCAAAAACCACAACCCTCTCAAAAAGCCGGGCTCCCCCAAAATCCGACCCAGCCGCCACATAAAGCGGCGCGCCGTTATGAGGCAACGCCCCACTTGGTTCCCACGCGGGATGAGACCTCGCGATCCCGCAACAGCGGGCAATACCCCGCGGAAACAGCGTATCCAACCCTGAGCTTGGACCCAAGCCCGAGTCCGGTTAAAGGATAATGTTACGCCATCCGAGACGAACCGGGCTTCCGCCTCGCACTCGAATGCCGGGGGCAATTGTTACGACCTAAAGATCGTGGGAGCCCGACTCCCGCTCGGATCCGTTAACATACCCCATTAACTCACCTTTACACAAAAGGACCGCCGCCCCGAAAATCCGGGGCATCATGGAGGTAGGCGCGCCTTGCAGCGCTCCCCGAACCGGCCGGGGCGGACCCCCGCAGCCGGCCGAGGCGGACCACCGCAGCCGGCCGACTCTTAGTCCGACGCTAACGACAAACAACCTAAGGATAAGGACACCTGACACATACGTCACCCGACCATCCGACAAAGCACCCCCTGACGGAAGAGCCACCTGACAGATAACGCTTTCACTTTCGGCTCTGACATCCCGACAAAAGCACCCCGGGGCCGTTGCGCCGCCTGACAAAGGCAGGTCAGAGACTCCTGTTCCCGGCGTCCTTGTCCGAAGCCTCCGCCGACACCCGAGCCAGCTCAGCACGCCTAGTCATCACCCGTCAGGTATAAATACCCATTCTCCTCTTACGGAGAAGGGGTTGCTGCAGAATTCTCTCTCATTCAACTATTCACACACGAGTGCAAAGGTCTTCCATATCTTTGTGCTCCCACCTATAGCTCGCCACGCGCGGTCGACACACCGTTAGTCCGACCGGCGTGACCAGCCCCCCATTTTAAGCCCTATCACTGACTTAGGCATCGGAGGGGCTAAGGGTTGAACCCCCAACCCAGCCCTTCTGACGAGTTGTTCGTGTTGCAGGAGAGCTCGCCTATCAACACCAGTCGGCGTCACCCCCCTGCCGTTCAACCTTGTCCAGCCGCATCCGGCGAGATTCAGCCCCGCGACCGTCACTGGCGTCGGGATCGACTTCTTCACCCCACTAATCGCTTGTCAAATAGCCTACCTAAACCCCATTCTCCACATAACCACCGTGCCCTTGGTTCCCATTAATACAAATTCATTGTACGCGAGTTCCACCTTGTAACAGGTTTCATACATCACTAGTACATGAAGCTCATTCATTCATTTCTCGTGAGAGGTCGTCACCTGTTTGTGACACTAATAGCCCGATCCCAACGAGCACAATCATATCGTGTTTCATGGAGGCGCTAGCCACGCATACCGCCACCCTTGTTAGGAATCATTGTTGTTTGGTTAGTATGGAGACTGGAATCTCTTAGAACCACACATGGGCCTTACAATGATAGATTCTGTACCGTTCAGTCCTTTCGTCATCACTATGTTGCTATGGTGTATAGTGTACGGCTTCTTGTCAAACCCCGCTACACCTTATGTCCAGAGTGGAATCCGTCACATATATTCGAGGTTGATGCAACTTGCTACCATAACAAGTTTATCTGTCCACCTTGGCCAAGGACTTAACTACAGTTCGCATTCGGGTTTGTACAATACTAACCTCATGTACCAGAGGAGATGAATCCACATCTTGATAGCCACTCCCTTCTCACGCTTCCAACAATACCCAGTGAATACCTACGTAATGGGTGTAATACCGATCTTCAGTAAAAGCCAAAGTATAGCCTCCCACGCTCAAGGTCCTTTAGCACATCTCAGGTAATAAGGACTGTGCAGCACATACTGTCACTTGAGAGCTTTCTGTTTGACAGTCAGAGAATGAATACCGTGCAGAAGGTTCTCGGCGAATCGTTCTGTGAACTTGTGCTCCAACAAGCATATGTGCATTATCTCACGCCACATTGATCGGCTATGAGGCCAGCCACTACCATCCTATGGTTGAGCTCAACGCACACTGGTCTGGAACACCGATATATCATTCTCGATATTCCAATGTCTAGAAACATTTTAGGAGATACAATTGTACCTCATTGTTTGATCTCATCTTTATCTCAATGTACGTCAACACCATCCCTAAGGACTTTATCCAATGTAATCATATTGTAACCTCGTAGGTGCATGCTCAAACGCACAAGGATTACTCGGATAAAGAGGACCAAAGCTTACTGTCATTTTGAATGAGAAGTGTCAATTCCCTAATTGACGTAAGGACACATATTCCCCAACATAATTAAAATTAAAATGAATATTGTTCATGAAACTATCAACGCATTCATCTTTCATTTGGATAGTCCCTCTCTTGGATATCCAAACTTTGATAAACCCATTTTTCATTTTATAAACCCTAGCATGATGATATGTGACCTTAGCTTTTTGATTTGACACATTATATACTAGGCCAAATTTGCTAGTGGATGGTCTTTGTAAACTAATCAATTATCTAACTTTTCCTTACCCTTATTAAACCTATCCATGTTTCTACATAAGTCATTGTCCTTTGCCTTAATGGCAGTCATGTTCTTTTCTAGGTCACTAAACCTCTCAGCTAGGTCTTTATGCTCAATATTAAGTAATCTATTCTTTTTAATTAACGCATTATTCTTGCTAAATAATTTTAAAGTTTCTTCCTTAATCCTTTTAACTCAAGATTAGAAGAATTAGCTTCACAAGTTTTATACTTCTTCTTAAGAGTCAAAAGTTTTCTTAAGGTATCTTCAAATTTAGCATACAACTTTTGAAGCTCATCATTCCAATCATACTCACCATCACTACTATCGCTATCACTAGAGTTAGAGTTAGAGTTTACATTATTGACACTTTTGATCATGAAGCACATGTAGGTTCTCTCATTTCTCTCTTTTTATTCATTTTCAGATGAGGAGTCATCGCTTGAATTATTTGACTCTCGATCCCACGGGGGCAATGCCACATTCTTTGGATTCTTGTAGCTTTTTATATTGTCAATTCCCTTATTCTTTCTTAAGGGGCAATCCTTCTTTATATAACCTGGCTTGTGGCATTCATAACAAGCACTAGATTTGCCAGATAGTCTTTGCTTATTGAGTTTGACTTTACCTCACTTAAACATTTTTCTATGGTTCTCAACTTCATCCTCAATGCCTCAGACACTGGAACAGCTTTGAGAGCAAGAGTCTTCTTCTTATTTTGCTCATTGTCCCTCCTTTCTTGTATTTGGAGTTCATATGCTATCAGGTTACCAATAAGATCTTCCAATGTGAGCTGGGTGAGACCATTCCCTTCTTCTATTGCTGATGCTTTTGATTGTTATTCGGGTGTGAGGGAGCAAATGATCTTTTGCACATAAACTTCTTGTGAGTACTTCTTTCCGAGCACCACAAGTATGTTGACGATCTCAGTGAACCATGTATACATATCCGTTATTGATTCATATTTCTCCACCTCGAAACGTTCATACCTATGGGCATAAAGAGAATATTGTGAAGATTTAACTTTCTTATTACCTTCATGAGTGACCTCTAGCATCTTCCATATTTCATGTACAGATGTAGCCATGGAGATTTTACTTTCTTATTACCTTCATGAGTCACCTCCAATGATGATTTATCATTGCCTCCATACAAGAGTGCTTTTGCAAACACATTGCCTCCAACAAGGATTTTCACTCACCAACCCAGGTGTGAATACTTACAATGCTTTTGAAGTTGTTACAAATACATATAGCCTTGCTTGAAGCTTAGTGTAGAAGTGTTGCTATAGTGACAATCTTTGATCTCCAACAGATATCAATGAAGCTCTAGGAAGATCAAGATGAAGGGCAAAGTAAAGAGATTAAAACTTTGGAATGGTTTGGCCAAGTGGAAAGGGTTTTGTTACTTAAAAGCTTTGGACTTTAGAACCTCTTTTTCTCTTAAAGATGTGATCAATGATGTGTAGCATAACTCCATCAACAAACCCCCCATAAATATGGGAACATTCGGGTCCAATAAATTGACCGAAATGTCGCTCCAACGGTAAAAAAATGGACACAAATCCGATCATTGTAGGCTGAGCTGGTCTGAGTAGTTGACTACTTCTTTATGAGTAGTCGACTACTTATAAAGCAGTCATCGACTACTGGCCGTGCCAGTTAGTCACAAAGCCATTGTATGCATTGGTAGTCCATTCCTGTGTACATGGTAGTCGACTCCTCGCTGTGATACATATGATATGGGCTCTAACACAAATAAAATGAGTTTGAAAATATTTTACATTTTAAAACTATTTTAAAGGAGTTTCTAAGTGTATGAGAGCTTTTAGCAAGACTTAACATTCTAAGACAAGGAAAAGAAAATTACATAAAATGTAAAATATTACATAGAAGTCTCCATGCTTCGATCTCATTGCCTTATTCTTGGCATTGGTGAGCTCACCAATCCTTTGAGTGCTTTTTTGATTTGTTTTTCATCATCAAAACTATATAAGGTGACTCGATATCTATCAGTTTTGATCGTTCATCTAACCATTATGAAAAGTTCTATTATGGCTAAACGCAACAAATGGATGAACGAGCAAAAGTTCTTGGAATCACTTGAAAATTGGTGAGTTGGGGTTTTAAAACATGAAGATAAAAATGAACAGTTCGGACCAATGGAAAAAGGTTAATTTGGGGTTTTAAAACATGAAGATAAAAATGAACAGTTCGGACCGATTGAAAAAGGTGCGACGCCACACAAGAAAGTAATTTCCTCTTAGGTATCGGGTTCCCATTTTTCACCAGTGTGCATCTGCATTACTAGATAGATATAAATATGATCATAAATATGAATCACATACAAATACGCTTCTAAATTATGCAAATCCTAGCCTGGACACAAGAAGAAAAAACTCAAACGCAACAGTTGACAATCCAGCTATCTCAAGGTACAGTTGATTCTCTCACTCAATTAATCTGCATGTATATATACTCAATAAACACAGCTAAACATATGAAATATACCAGTATCTGACTCATAAATGTAAAATTTCCGAATGATACCAGACTCACATTTGGTGACAGTCTAACTACTCAGCATGTTCCATGGCAAAGCCAATGCTCGACCGAAAAGAGGCACACGGAAGAAGGTGGATGCTTGTATGTGCTAAATAAGAGACATACGAAACATACACAAATTTTTTTTTTAATTCTTCGGAAAGCAACATACACTAATATTGAAACTATTGTATTAGTTCCTTCCAATTATAAACACACAATAAATATGTCTACATGGATGTGCATTATTTATACTTGACACCTACTCGTGTTTTCATATTGTAATTGTCCCTCGATCCATTCTCTTCTTCTTGGCTTTCCTTAGTTATCCATTTATGACTGTATGCTAATGGATGTATATACAACGTGTCTTGAATAGGATTGCATTGCATGGAACCTTTCTGCAACACAGAACAAACAAACAAAAACATTGATAAGGAAAAGATGAGTACAGCCTGCATATTTGACTTAGTTAGAAGCCGCACGTGACTAACGTTTTCGTCATGTCTGGGGGCATAAAAATTGCATATAGACTAGTTTTGCTCTTCATGCACTCATTATACTCTAAAAACTTCAAACTTTCAAATCAATGAAACGTGGAATAGTCACTTTCAATGTTTTGCAAGTATTAGCTAGCAATTACCAGTTTACACTGTAGTGAAACTTAGTTTTGCTGCATATCAGAGTATGTTTTTGTTGATTCCACCGACCTCTTCAAAGAACCAAGCACATCGATATCCAAAACAAAAGAGAGAGAACAAACCAAAAATTAAGAACAAGATATGGAAGAGGAGTACCAAGCTTTATTAGAAGTTCCCAAAGCACCTTACAAGAATTTAAGACATAAATCCTCAACCTTTGCTTCTCCTTCTCCAAAGTCCTCTCTCTTCCCTAGCCTCGTTTCTATTTAGGTTATTTTTCTCTCTACATGAAAAGCCCTAAAGCTAAGAGACAATTTATATGGTCTTCTTAGGGATCAAGTAAAGTACAAATATACCCTCACTAAGACACATATTTACAACAAGGAGTATTTAGAGCCAACTCCAATAATCTCCACCTTGGTGAGAAAACTCATCCACGCCCCATGAAGATCAACAAGGTGTCACATACACCTCAACCATGACGAGTCCAACCACCCACCACAACGCCTAAACTTATCCCTTGTCACCGGCTTGGTAAATACATCTGCCGCATTCTCGTCGGTGTGCACCTTCTTGATAGAGATCTCACCATCATCGACCCAATCACGAACTCTATGATACATCACCGCAATGTGTTTTGTCCTTGCGTGATAGACGTGATTCTTGGTCAAGCAAATTGCACTTTGACTATTCGAGAATATTTGGATGTTCTCTTGATCCAACCCAAGTTCATTCACCAAACGCCGCAACCAAATGGATTCCTTGGAAGCCTCCGTGATTTCCATGTACTCGGCCTCCATAGTAGATAATGCCGTCGTGGATTGTAGCACCGACCTCCAAAAAATATGACCACTAGCAAGTTTGAAGACGTACCCGGTAGTAGACATCTTGTCAAGATCTCCCGCATAATCCACATCAACATATCCCACTACAACATTTGCGTCAACTTTCTTCTCAAACATGATACCCAACTCCTTGGCGCCCTTCAAATACCTTAAAATCTACTTCATCGCATTCCAATGCTCTTTTCCTGGATTTGACATGTATTTGCAAACTACACCAACTGCTTGAGCTATGTCCGGCCGTGTGCATATCATGGCATACATCAAGCATCCTACCTCATTTGCATATGGTACCGCTTTCATCTTCTCAATTTCCTCCACCGTCTTTGGACATTGCTCTCTACTTAAAACAAAATGAGAAGCAAGTGGTGTAACAACCGGTTTCACATCCATTATGTCATACCTCTCCACCACTTTAGAGACATACCTCTTTTGTGACATCCACAACTTTCCGGCATCTCTATCTCTTTTTATCTACATGTCAAAATCTTAATAGCCGTCCCAAGGTCTTTCATGTCAAACTCATGGCTCAACTTAGATTCGAGCTCATCCACCATTGACATCGGCTGACATGCAATTAGCATGTCATCCACATAGAGAAGAAGCATGATGGTGGACCCATCATCAAGAACTTTGTAGTACACACAACAATCATACTCACTCCTTAAGTATCCAATGTGCAACATGAAGGAGTCGAAGCGTTTGTATCATTGTCTTGACGATTGCTTGAGTCCATAGAAAGACTTCTTCAATCGGCACACAAAGTCTTCTTTGCACACTTCTACAAACACTTCCGGTTGTGACATGCAAATAGTTTCCTCCAACTCACCATAAAGAAAGGCAGTCTTTACATCAATTTGTTCAAGCTCCATGTTGAACTCCGTCACCATAGCCAAGAGTACATCAATAAAAGTGTGCTTTACAACCGGAGAGAAAATCTCATCATAATCCACCCCCTCCTTTTGTGAATACCTCTTCGCCACCAATCTTGCTTTGAAAATTGGTTTATCCTTTTCATGCAAAGGCTCCTTCACCCTACAGATCCACTTGCAAGCCACCGATTTACTATCTTTTGGTTTCAGCACCGACTCCCACACAGAATTCTTGTGGAGAGATTTCATCTCCTCCACCATTGCCTCCAACCATTCACCACTTTCATGTGAATCTATAGCCTCTTGAAATGAACCGGGCTCACCACCGCTAATGGCAAGAGCATAGTGCGCCTCTTTTGCTTGCTCCCATCCAAGTCTCTTCTTGAGGGCTCTCTTGCTCCGGACCATGGTTTGAACTTCCCTCTTCCCATCGTGAATTTTGAGTTCTTACCAAGTCATCCAATTCGAATGAGACCTCTTCGGCCACTTTATTTCCCTTGTCATCACCATCTTGTTGATCTTCAAGATCCCTTGATAGCATTGAAGCTTAATCAAATACCACATCTCTACTAGTCAATTTCTTCCGATTTGTCGGATCCCAAAGCTTGTACCCCTTCACTCCATTTCAAAACAGAGGAAAATGCATTTGTGTGACTTGACATCAAGCTTTGACCTTTTATCATGTGAAACATGTACATACGCCGGGCACCCAAACACCTTTAGAAGAGTGTAGTCCACTTCCTTGCCACTCCATACCTCTTCGGCCACCTTGAGATTAATAGCCTTCGAAGGTGATCTATTCACCACATACAAGCATGGTTAACCGCCTCCGTCCAAAAAGACTTTGGCAATCCCACATGAAGCCTCATGTATCTAGCCCTCCATGAGAGTTCTATTCATCCTCTTGGCCACGTCATTTTGTTGAGGATTCTTTGCTGCGGTGAAATGCCTTTTAATCCCTTCATCTTTGCAAAATTGTTGAAACTTTCTATCTCGGTATTCACCTCCATTGTCACTTCTCAAGCACTTCACTTTTCTTCCCATTTGGTTTTCAACTTCCGCCTTCCACTCCTTGAACTTGGAAAAGACATCGGACTTCTGCTTCATGAAATAAACCCAAAGTTTCCTTGAGAAATCAATAATGAATGTCACAAAGTAGGAAGCGCCACCTTTTGACATAACCAGGCTCGGCCCCCACACATCGGAATGTATGTAGTCAAGGACGCCTTTGCTCTTGCATTCTACCTTTGTAGTATTGAAGTACACCTTCCTTTGTTTGCCTGTCAAACAAAACTTGCATAAGTAGAGCTTGCATGTCTTCATTCCCTTCAACAAATCCCTCTTGTGAAGTTCACACATGCACTTCTCACTCATGTGTCCCAACCGCATATGCCACAGCCTACATTCATCATAATCGTTCTCTTTCTCCATTGTGGAGATTGAGGCTCCACCCAAAATAATGTCATCCACAAGCTTGTAAAGATTGTGTTGCCCACTCTTGTACCCTACATTAGTACCAAGACCCCCTTTCAACACCTTGAGAATAGCATCATTTCCATTGAAAGAGCATCCCTTCGCTTTAAGCATGCCCAAAGTAATGAGGTTCTTCTTGAGTGCCGGCACATGTCTAACTCCACCTAATGTACGGACCACGCCATCATGCATCTTGATCTTTATAGTTCACATTCCAATTGTTTTACACGGTGTATCATTTCTCATCAACACCGAACCATCATCAACGGCCTCATACGTGTCAAACCATTCTCGATTTGTAAACATATGATAAGAACAACATGAATCTAAAATCCATGCATTTGAGGATTTACCTTGAGAGATGGAGAGGAATTTACCTTCACCTTCCGAAGCCACATTGCCCGAATCATCCTTCGAACGCTTCTCTTCTCTTTGCGCTAACCACACATTGCAATCTCTCTTGAAGTGCCATTTGCACTTGCAATAGTAGTATGCATCATCTTTCTTGCTCCTTGACTTGGACCGAAAGTTGTATGTCTTACTTTTGGCTCTTTCTTTGATTCTACCTCTATCACTCGATTCCCCTTTGACTAGGAGACCTTCCACATTGTAATCACCCTTCGAGGATCTTTTCCTTGCGGCATTCGAGATAATATCTTGAGTCACATCTTCAAACTTGAGAGTCTCTTTCTTATACAATAGAGTAGTACCAAAGTGGTCATGAGAGTCCGGAAGAGAACTCAACAACAAAAGAGACTTGTCTTCATCATCAAACTTCACATCCAACCTCAAGAGGTCACAAATCATCCTATTGAAGATGTCCATGTGTTCCAACACATCATTGTCTTCTTCCATCTTCAAACCATAGAGTTGCTTCTTCAAATGTAGCTTGTTTGATAAAGACTTCCTTATGTAAAGCTTCTCAAGCTTTTCACATACATCCTTTGTCGTTTTCTCTTAACCAACGTTATACAAAACATCATCCGAGAGATATAATTGTATTGTGCTCATCAACCTTTCATCTAGATCAGCCCATTCTTCATCATCGATCTTTTCCGGCCTTTTTGTCTTCCCCAACAAAGCAACCTTGAGTACTAATTGTATAAGAACATTCTTACCCTTATTTGCCATAATCCCAAGTTGATACGACCATCAAACTTCGCCACCTCAAACTTAAACCCACCGGAAGTGGAAGTTCACATAAAGGATATTTGTCACACCTTTTATGCACCAAAATTTCGCAACTCACAAACCCAAAAATTGACGAAATTTCTTCACCCAAAATGCTCCAAATGAGTAGCAATAAGGACAACTCAAGCTCTGATACCAATTGTTGATTCCACCGACCTCTTCAAAGAACCAACCACACCAATATCTAAGACAAAAGAGAAAGAACAAGCAAAAAATTAAGAATAAGATGTGGAAGAGGAATACCAAGCTTTATTAGAAGTTCCCAAAGCACATTACAAGAATTTAAGACATAAATCCTCAACATTTGCTTCTCCTTCTCCAAAGCCCTCTTTCTTTCCTAGCCTCCTTTCTCTTTAGTTTATTTTTCTCTCAAGATGAAAACCACTAAAGCTAAGAGACTATTTATATGGTCTTCTTAGGGATACAAGTACAGTACAAATATACCCCCACTAAGACACATATTTATAACAAGGAGTTTTTTGAGTCAACTCCAACAGTTTTGTCATCGGAAATTGTGTTGGACACCATACTATGCACAGCTTTTGTTGGGCAATTGCCATTGGGATCAGTGTCCATCGTTTGGAGCCTGATTATCGACGGAGATCCTCAAGTCAAAATTTGGTCAATTCAAATAACAAAATTTTGAACATGAAGTGTTTGTAGTCTTTGGTGGAGACCTCTCATAACCCAACCCCCTTACTGATTAACACTGCCTCAGTGGCTCATCAAGTTTCACAGATAGCAAGCAACCATATGGAATAAAAGCTCCCAACGAAAAATGCATGAAAAGGTGAAGAAAAAGGATGCACAAAAGCAGCAAAGCCAAGTGTAAAAGCAAGCAGAGACTTAGAATTGACCTTATAATTCGGTATTGTTGTCTCCAACAAATTAGAGTTCTCTCATGAATCTCATCGGGTGGTCATTGCTATACTTTGTGGGTAGCATCAAGTTGGATAGCCCGTTTCAGAAGAGACTTGTATTCCGGGCTCCTTGACCACTCATCAATTTCACGGGCTCTCATAACAGGCAGTGGGTGGGATAATTGCCTAGTCTGAGCATTCCTGAAATAATACGATAGTTACGATAGAATATGCAGCACTCATGAAAGACTAGTGACTAACTGAAGTTTGCTACTTTGGCACTACAGATGTGTTGATGACATAGACTGAGACTGGAGCAGCAGTAAAATTGGGCACAACTGGGTGCATCAACATATTACATATGACCATGACAACATTATATGTGTTGTACTCAGCATTAGCATAATTACCTGATATACCATCCAACCGGGCTTGAAGCAGCCTTGTCATATGAACGAGCTTGCTCTAAGAAAGCATCCACGTTTAACTGGTCGGAGAGAGAAGGGCAGCCTCCAGCTAATTTCATCAGAACAGTAATGACCACCTTTTGATGGAACACGAGAAAAATATAAATTATCAAGGAATGCCAAGAGTTGACCTATGAATGTCAATGGTTAGAATGAACTACTTGCTTTTATTTGAACATCAATAGCCAATGGTAGAAATCTATGGAAGTAATTCGCATATGCGACCATTTGCATAATGAGATACTCGGATATAGGATTGAAATTATTCAGATGAGTGATTTCATAATTTTCCACTGAACATGGCGGAAAATTATGAAGAATTTACAATTTACATAGACAGTTGTTTTAGGTGAACAAGGTTAGTCTGCACAAGGATGTATGCAAAACCAAATTGAATCATTTAATTGTCTATCTATACTCATAACCTTATCATTCCTATTGACACTCTTTTCTCATCACTATTGACATCCACTCTCAGATAGCTCTTCTGTAAGTTGATGCTATATGACCAGAAACTCCCATCTTTTAAGTAACTAACAGACCACGAACTACTAGAGCTCAATGACAACATCCTCGTCTGCTCGTCCCCCTTCCGCCTCCCCAACACCGATCACTCACCAGGCTTCCATGTTCCATTGTTTCCTTACACAATCATCCCAGCACAATCCTCCCCTGCCATCCCACTAATTGGCCAGAAAAGATTAGCTAAGGCATCGCCTCATCAACCATCATTTCCCCCCTTTGTTCTGTCAGCATGGCTGCCACCACATTCGATCTCCAACCCCTCCTTTTTGTTATGCCACTCCAATGATCATCTGTCCAACCTCAGAACCAAAACATGAGAAGGTGGCTCCTTTAGATTCTCTCACATACTCAACATTGCCAACGCCGAGCACTGTCTCATGGAGAGTGCTCTTCCGCTGTCCTGCATCATCGCCGTTGATGATGGCAGTGCTAGACTTTTGATGGGGGCACATTTTAACACAGTTTCATCTGCCATAAAAGCCACGTCTCCTGCACAACGGTCATTAAGACGTCAGCCTCACGCCCAATCAAAGGATATGGCTACAAAAGATCTCCCTCCCCTCACAAAGATCACAACAAACATCCTTCATCCTATACTTCTCCTATCCCATCCCATCTCAACCATCATGGATTCATTCAAATGATTGCGCGTGCGCAGGCAGGCATGCACACACGCATGCAGATGCAGAGAGAGAGAGAGAGAGAGAGAGAGAGAGAGAGAGAGAGAGAGAGAGAGAGAGAGAGAGAGAGAGAGAGAGAGCAGCAATGGTGAACATACACTCCATATGCCTCCAATTCCAAGCATGGTATTTAGGGCCCACCGCCCCCTTACTATCGACCATTACACCATGTACCCCCAATCCTCTCCTATCCACCTCAACAACCTTTACCGAAATACTCTTCTTAAAAAGCAGCCATGCATGCTCGTCCTCTAACAAAAACATTTCTTGTCATTCTAATGGAAGAACCTCAAATTCAGCTTCACCTAATCCTTTGGTCTCACATCCTCCACCCACAGCCCCGCCATGATCATCAATACCTTATAATGGTATACTCAGCCATTTCATGAAATCCTTGCGGCCGTGCCATTGGTTCGGAGGTTAATGGTGACACGCTCGATGCAGCATCATAGATATGAAAGCACTCATTTGTATCGTAAACCGTTGCCATCTCTCAAAAAGTTCCATGAACAATTAGAAGATGCATTGGAGCTTGACATGCGTTTAACAATTACCCTAGACGGTACAGGCGTCTCCAGCCTTATATCCAGTTACTAACAAAATTGATAAGTTATAAAGTGCAATCTGTGCTCTGTTGGGGTTTGATTGGGACCACCTCACTTAGGTTCATATGCCCTCTTGATAGGCTTATCAAGAAAGCAATCGTCCACAAAATTACAATATCGTTGAAGTAACGAACAAAGCTAATGACTTTCTCTACAAAATACACAACACAGAAAGTAAAGCAAAACAAAAGATAAACACGCACTTACCATCAAGATTTATACTAATTTCACTTAAAAACTTGGTATACGTCCAGTTGGAGAGATCATGAATGCCTCAATAATATTGGATTACAAGTTATGACGTTTGGTTCAAGAAAATAACCAATCCGTTAAGAATTTAGGGAAGAAAACAATGGAGAAATCTCTTAAATCAATCATCTCTTGGTCCTTAGTTTGCAGTCTGTATTTTCTACCGATAACCATAAACGTGTATATGAAATTTTCTCGACAACCGCACAAGAATCGCATTAAAAATATCGTCGAAACAGTGTTTAAATATCTTTAATCTCTTAACAGATCTGTTTCTGGATCGAATTTGGATCACGCCGCGCCTGCTCCATGTGCCCTCCCATGTCGCGATTACGCTCTCGCGCGAGCACACAAAATGCGTGTGATGCGTGGGCCGTTGCGAGCCACCTACACCCGCGGGCTAATCACAGGTCGTGCCAGCGACCACAAGCCAGATGCTCGCGTGCGGTGCATGGTAATGGGCCGGGCTTCGTACTAGTCATAATTTTTGGGCTTAAGAAAAACATTGTTTCGGGCTCCGAAAAATCCTTCATAAATCTTTAAAAAATCCTTGGAAATTCTATATTAATCTGGGATATTTTTGGTTCTTTGTATCAAATTTTTCAACAATCTACCTTGATACAAACACATCATAAAGCCAAAACCAAGTCAAAACTACATATCCTCCACCTTCAAAAATAAACCACATCATCATGAAATGGGATATTTTGCGAGTGAGCTTTATACTAAGCATTACCAACTAACTGAGTGTCTAACTAACCCCTTTTCAAAAGTGAATATCTGAATTCATCGTATATAATGAATCCATACCTGAAGAAAAACTTGTAGCGTTTCTTCGTGTCACCGTGTGATACCCTAGTACCTCTTCAAGAAAATAAGTTTGAGCCCCGCTCAAAATTCCATGTCGTCATGTCCACCCATGTATTCTCATTCTCATGAATTTCCTCGAGATGTGCTATCATGTCGACAACTTTACTAGCACACCTCCATCCTGAGTTTTTGTCCAAACTCAATACATTAACAGTAAAACTATCTGTCGTATGAGCCTCATACACATGTAATGCATACGCTAAATTCATGTATTTCTCGTAGTAAGCTGGGGTCTTCATGGTTATCCGCTCTACTCTGCTAGCAATAGAGTCATCCACAGTAGTTTTAAGATCTTCACCTCGACTAGAACTCACACTACCACGGTTTCCTATAATAGTAACTCATGTGGACTCTCTCCATCAACCACTAATCTTTTACCAATATTTATATCGATCCTATGATTTGGAATAAGCACATCCACTTCGTTTGGCACCTCTTTGCACCATCTATTTCGGTACTTCTACATCACCGTTGACTCATCGAATGTCTACTATCGATCAACCAAGATCTTTTTTGTATCTGGACTCCAAAGTCTGTAACCTTTGACATCATCTATATATCTTAACGTGACACGATCCTTTTACTTGGCCACAAACAATGTTCTCTCTCTCTCTCTCTCTCTCTCTCTCTCTCTCTCTCTCTCTCTCTCTCTCTCTCTCTCTCTCTCTCTCTCTCTCTCTCTCTCTCTGTGTGTGTGTGTGTGTGTGAGACAGAGGAAATGAAAAAGGGACACATGCGGTTCACATTAGTGGCATTTCTCTTCCATTCCTAACCGAGGAGCTCTGACGGACATGCGTGTCCTACCCGAGGGAAGAATCGGATGCCAAGATTTGGAGGGTTTTGATGGAAAGAGAGGATTGTTGTCGTCGAGCCATCATCATTAGCTTCATTAGCTCACGTCTTTGCTCGAGGCCATCTACTTATTGGTTCCCTTCCAAAGATAAATCTCTCCCTCTGTTCGTTCAAAGATCATTTGGCACCTTTGGAATGCTGAAATTCTCAAACAAGTAAAATCTTTATTTTCAGGATGCATTCTAAACGTAAAAATCTAGGGAAAATAATGGAAGATCATGGTCCTCAGCTCTAAGGATCGCAATATCAGGATCCAATTACAAGCTTTACTCTCTTCCAAAAGTTCTCAGGTCAACACCCACCCTGAGGTGATTTGCTATCTTCATAACTTTATTAGCTTCTTGCCTTGAGATAAAGCTTTTGTTGGAGATCAGCTTGACACGTGACATAATAAAGGAAAGTTATAATGATGTATAGTGATGTGAAGAAAGCGTTGTTAAGAGTAGTATTGGAGCACATTAGTAGATGTAGTTTAGTAAACAAATATGCGTGTAGAGGGTTGTTAAAAGAGACAAGTTAAGAGGGACTACTACATGTGTGAGTGTTTTAAGGTTTGTTTCTCTTTCTTTCCTACTTGATCACGGGGCCCTTGCTTCCCTGCTTGCTTTCGGAATTGACTCCCAACTGCATTGTTTCTTCGGGTTATACTCCTCGTGGTTTCCATGCTCACAGGGTGCTTCATTGGGGGTGTTCATGTGTTTGTGTGCGCTGTTGCTGCTGTCTTGTTCAAGAGTTTGTTTCCGGCTCCTTGTTTCTCAGGAGTTGATGCATAAATGGTTAGTATGAAAATAGTACAGAGGTATGTTGTTAGGTTATTGTGTGGAATGTTCATCTGTAGAAGTTAAAGTCTATTGAATGTCAGATATAAACGGGAGATTTCCAACTGTCAGTGGATCACTGACGACTTCAGTGTATTCGGCTCGCCAACAACCAGATGTAGAATGGCATGGTAATAGCTGACTGGGTCTGCTGTCTAAGAAAGGTTGGCTGCAACCCATGAGTTTTATCATTTCTGTGGAAATTCTTTCATCGCATACAGCCATCTAACACTTCCCTCCGTTCACACCACATCCCAGTGGAGCTTGACTGCGAGTGTTGCACTCAGGGGCTCATTGATCATCTTTTTTTGGGTGATGTGCCAGCGATGGCCTGTACCTCCCTGTGGGCATTTCTGGAGACACAACCACTCTGGAACTCGGCCTTACAATTTGAATCATGGTCACTCCTTCCACCAGGGTCACATCACATTCATTATCATATTGTGCTCACATATAGTGGCTAGTTATTATTGGTGATTTGGTCAACATGCAATGAGGTGACCTTTGGCCTCAGCCTGCATCCACATCCTGGCAGGCTGCCTATCATTTGGAAACTGAACAAATCTATTGATCGCCGGACTGCTTATGACTGAATGATCATTCGTTGATCAGTTGGCTACATAACCGTGGAATTAGGTCAAATTGTGCCTAAATGAGTGTCATGTTCTTCTGTTGCAACATTGCCCATTCTGCTCCATATTACTTTTGGAGGCTTCTTCCCATGAATCTTACTTGAGTCTCTGACCACACATATAAGGGAAAAAAACTAATAGACCAGTAGCAGCCCACACCCAACCTCCATCCACATAGGATGAATTATCTAAAAGGGAATAAAGCATTATTAAGATTCACGCATGTTTTTTCTAAACAGAGCCCAGATTTGACTATTTAAGCAACTTGTCATCACCAATTTCTACTTTGAGAACTTGGCTAAAGTTAATTTACCTTGGGGTCTTGAGCGACAAGAAGAGCTGCTCGGTCACAAGTAAATTCAGCACTCCGAAGCCACCTCAATAGTTGTTCTTCCAAACTTTGAGCAATCAGCCCACCCAACCCTGATAATGTCATATGTCAGAACCATTACTTCTTTACCCTACACAGAGACACAATCTAAAACAATGCAAAATTGTTGCAATCTAAATATAATGAAACATGGACCTACCGGGTACACTGTAAGCGCCTAGCATTATGATGTTTGCAAATGTAAGCCACACTCCATGATCACATTTCAAATGGCCCAATTCATGAGCCAAAACAGCCTAAGTTAAAAAGGCAAGCCTGAATAAATCTAAGAATACATGTTTTCACATATAAATAATTACCTACGTAAATATTTGGCAAGAAACAGTAAAAATAAGAAATACAGAAGTGAACTGAAATAAAAAGATTGATCACGGGCTTAAACTTTAAAACAAAATAATCTATGATGATGTTAAGTGAAGCAGCATCATGGTTGAACTTGGGAAGTTCATTATCATTGAAATTCTGAAACTCTATATGCTCCATGATTTTGGCGCATATGATTTGAGACCACTCCAATGCAGAACACCGACCCGACAACCAAACAGAGATGAACTTTGCTCTTTCAATTCTCCAATTATAAGAGAATCAATCAAAAAAAAGGAAAAGAAAAAGAAAAGAAAAGAAAGGTACTATGGTTGTAATGTGCCATAATCATCCCAATCACCCCATGAATAGGGAAGTATCTAGGGAGGCAACTGAGCGATGAATGAAGCAGCAAAGGCTAACTCGTTCCACCAGCTGGTAATGTAGAGCATGACTTGAATCCTTTTATAGAATAAATTGCCCTTGTAAATGTCATGGATCCTATTATTTCACATGTGTAGCATACCACTGGCAATAATTGTGCTATGTTTATAAGCTCACTAAACTGTGGAGCAACACTTGCCAAACACGGATAAATATCTTGTTACTGTATCTATTTTCACCATATATTTGTGCACATTTGTTATTTATTAATTGTATATCATTTGATTCAAATGATTACCAAGCATTTGCATTAGATTTGTAGATGTGACATATGTTCTCCCGCGACAAAGTAACTGTTAAAATGTGATGAGAAACATTGTTAAAACATTTTGGTTTGTTTGTGTATTGACAAATAAAAGGACAAGAAAAATGAAAAGAAAGAGAAAGGCGGCACCCACAAGATTTGAACGTATGGAATCAAATAAATATCCAATCTTGATACTTTGGTTAGATCTCAAGCGTGTTTCTTATGTTAGCAATAAAATCCTAACCTAGAGCTGTATTACGTGAAAATTTTAAGGTTCCATGTATGCTCTCAAATTTTAAAACCCAGTGTAGTTGTCTGTCCATGCTCGCAGCAATGTATGTCACCTGCTCAGAGGACAAAATGTGTAAATGCTAACTCATACCAAACTAAGGCATACGTCGTGAATGCATGTGCAAAACTCAATTAGAAGTACATCATAATGAGGCTATGCTCTACGCATATAGAGATTCCACCACAGAAGAAAATTCGAAACTAGCAGAATACTTTACATAGACAGCTGAAAATTGTAAATGAACATATTAAACCATGTACATGTCAATGCTTCTGTGTGCAGAGTGGATAGAAAACGTAGAAGAGGCCAGGGATATAATAACTTAGAAAAGCAACGATCAAAACACATGTAAAAGCCTACATATAGAAAGAAAAAGAATCTTACTTGCAACTCCTTTCTGGTCAAAAGCTCTACAAGACTCGTGTGGACAACAATGAATGGCTTTCTGCCACTAATGGCCAAAGTGTATGCATTTGGAACAGGATTTTGTCGAACATATAGATCAGGGGCCTCTATGTTCAATACTTTGGCAGCCTCGATTAGTGACTGATAAAGATCAGGTAGCTGGAGATTTAAAAAATGTCATAGTCATGATCAGTAAGATATGACTGCCTGATTGAATAAAAAAGCCAACTAAAAATTAATAATTTCAGTCCTCTCTATTGCAGAAGTCACAAGCAAAACACCATGTTTAAGGTAGCAAGTCTCTGGTTTGACTTTAGACAAAGCTCCTGAGAGCATTTCCAAATTCATAATTAAGTCTGGTCTCCAATAATTGCAGACATAGGAGTTTTAAATGGAAACGAAAATAAGAATGTAATATAGCACTTAGATGGCAAATATTGCAAACAAGAAACAAAAGAGAAATGAAATATTCTGCAGTCACCTTATTTTAACAAAAGAATGGGTGAAAAAGGATTGCAAAATTTCTCCAAAAAAATTAGAGATCACAAATGGCATAAGCCCAAGCACCCCCCACTCCCCCCCCCCCCCCCCCCCCCCCCAAAAAAAAAAAAAAAAAAACCACAAAAAACACACACTCACACAGAGAGAGAACCATACACACATGCATTCTTACATACATAGAGAGAATAAAGTATCTCTGCTGCCAGTGAGGGAAATTTCCAATGCACTCAAAAACTAAACTGTTTTACTTCCCCGATAATTAACACCATATATGCTGATATACACATCCAGCAACAAAGGTAAATTAAAAATCCTGTGTTTTGCACATGCATTTGATTATTAGAAATTGAACTGTGTTACGATAATAGAACTTTGTTCATACCTAGATATGCAAGAAAATAGCATGTGGCTGACTTAATTTGTGGTATCTTTAGGTTTTAGTATATGAATATCGACATAAATGGTGCCGATTATCGAAGAAAGAAAAGCTAGAGTTTTTGAAGGGCGGTGCATGAATTTTCAACACACTCTGCTCATCTATCTTAACTTTAGAGAGAGAAAGATAGATATGTGTATGTGTGTGTGTGTATTAGGAAACATATGAAATATGTGGCTAAGCTACATATGTGCCTTGGAAAGTTTATCATCATCTATTTTTTGAACGATAGAAACCGTTCATTTTAATCTTCATATTATAAAACCCCAAAACACCAAACATTGAATGACTCTAAGGGGTTTTGCTAATTTATCCACCTATTGCAAAAATTCTATTCATGTAAAACTGTTAAAATTGTGACGGAAGGATGCAAGAACAAAACATATTGTGTTCACTCAATATTTGGTGTTTTAAAATTTTAAAATATGAAGATCAAAATAAACAATTCCAAATCGTACGAAAAAAGAGGATGAGCTTTTGAGGTCGCATAAGTGGCTTAGCCACATATGTCACAAGTTTCCCATTATTCGTATATATATAGTTGGACTACAAAATTTCTCATGATTTGAAGACAAAGACATGTGTCACACTATGATACAAACACGGGATGTTCGTAAGATGATTATCCAAACTCTGATATAAGGACACTGCTATATATGTATAATTCTTTTGCATATAGGCATATTTAATTCATATAAATGTATATTGGTTTTATATTCATATAAAAAATAATTTAAATTTGACTATAAATTATAGAATGATTTCTCAAACAATAAATTTTCAATGAGAAGAAAAACATACTTCATGTACTGTACATGTTGATGAGATAACATGGAACATTTTTTGGAACATTTTCATTAGTGTCGGACACATATGGACACGTGTGGTCGTTTAGGTGTGTCGCTCATGACAAATTTTGGTTAGAAGTGTCCTATATGTCATTAAAAATTTCTGTCTATTTTTAATGAAAGCTTAACGTTTCAAATAGAAAAATTATAAACACAAATCGTAATTCTCTTTGATTGGATGCGATCTAATTCATCTAAACCGTCTAAAAAATTTCAAATTATTTGGATATGTTTTACTAATGCATCAAGTGGCAATAAAATCAATGCTCTAGAATTTTATTAAAACTTAATAATTTATCACTAATGGATAGGTAAAATATACTAAAATCATTAAACTTTTATTTAGATAGTTTAGATAGAGATGATCACATTCAACGGAACATATTTGTGATTTGGGTTCACAAATTTTTTATTTAAAACGTTAAGTTTTCGTTCAAAATATAAATGAAGATTTCGTGATCCAAATATATATTCACAAGGTTTATGTGCCGCATAAGATATATGAGAGATGAATATCATATTAGATTATATAGCTGTTGTGAACGGGGATTGCGGCCACAACCAGTGAAAAACTTGTGATTTTGGGCCCCGTGGCATTTTGTAATTTGGGCCCTAGTGGTATTTTTGTAAATATGGGCAAATCATCTAATATATAGTGAGTGAGGGGTTAAGGCTAGAGTTATGTTGAAATTGAAGAAGAAGAAAAGAGAATATAAGTAGATTAAGAGTAGAATTTGAAGAGTTAGCACTTTATCTTGAATCAAATGGTAGGAGATTGGTTTCCTCTCCAATTGGAACCATCTTTGTATTTTTGTGCTCTTATATATAAAAATCTCATCTTTCTTCCAAATCTCCAGATTTCTTCCCTTCAAACCCTAGAGTTTCCTATCAATAGCATATTCTCCTTTACATAGATTACGGGATAACATGAGATGTATTTTTTTGTCCCGCATGCTTCTTGTGTAAGGAAATACGCTACATCATCGTATATAAGAGTGGATCTCATATGTCATATAAGACATATTAATATGTGTGTGTACGTACGTATGTATAACTACATGATGTATGTAAATACATGTGTACGTAGATTATCTACGTATGTATGTACATGTACATATATACATATATGTATATATATGAGAATAAGAAATCTTTCTCAAATACGGCAACATGACACATTCTCCTCCACAGAGGGCCCAGACCAACCACAGACAGATGGACAATTCCATCATGCTATGAGCGGACAATTCCGAAGAAATGGCAAGATATGGGTAAGAGTTCTCGCAGATCTTCCTATTATGGGGAAACCTATAGAAGTTAGAATGGGAAGAGGAAAAGGAAATCATATGGGTTGGATTGCTCGTGTGTCCACGAGACAAATCCCATTTGAGATGGATGGTGTAAGTTTTTCAAATGCTCGACAAGCCGCTACATTAGCGGCGCATAAACCATGTTCGTCAACCAAGTTTGTTGTGTGGTCGTAACGTAATTGGTTAGTTGAGAAAAACCGGGCCGGGACTCAAAAGAATTTGGCGATGTTCCTGATCTATTTTTTATCCCGCATACTATTGACTCTGGCAAAATACATCATATCATCGTATATGAGAAATATCACACATATATCATATGATACATATTTTTCTACACACATAATATGTATGTATGTATACACACACATAAGATGTGTCTAAAAAGTTATTTCATAATCTTAAAAGGTGTAGTTGGGCTATGTCCTTTATGATCTCTTAGTTTTTTGGGAGAAATTTTACAATCCACATTCACCCATCTAGGGCTACCATGTAGTTGGGCTATGTCCTAAGGGGCAACGACCCTTTTAGGGGCATCGACAAGGATGGCCGAGAACCCAGGTGGCTCGATGACAACCAAAAAGACTTGCGACGCTTCAACGAAGCCATTGGAGCATGATAGGACTTTGACAATGGAGAATAATGGCGGAACCCTCACTTGGAGGTGGTGGATGACCTCCAAATCTGGGGGGCATTCGAGGCGGCGAAAGAGGTCCGACGAAC
Organism: Scilla litardierei; assembly: GCA_030789695.1. Classification (NCBI taxonomy): domain Eukaryota; kingdom Viridiplantae; phylum Streptophyta; class Magnoliopsida; order Asparagales; family Asparagaceae; genus Scilla; species Scilla litardierei. The sequence goes on from CM061130.1 coordinate 117,433,233, forward strand.
GGTTGTCGGGCTGAAGGAGACCCACAGTGGGGCGATAACCCCTGTGATAGTGGAGGAGTGCCCATGTGGGCCCAATGGAATCTCACAGGAGGAGGCAGCCCTTTCGAGTGCAATGGTGATGGCAATGGAGGCTTCTGGGACTTCGACGGTGGAGGGGCTCCGCAATGATTAGACCCTCACAAACAACAGTGCGGTGGGAGGAGTATCGATGGTGGGATTTGGGTGTCCCACTGTTGCAAATTAATATGCATAACAATAATTTTACTTCAGGCAGCGATGATGGAGAACCAAGCAGGGGAAATTGGCCCCGATTCAAGAATCCAAAAGTTAAAAATACTAATCTTTAAGGGAGAGGACACCTATGAACTGGTGTATCGTGCCAAGATGTATTTTGCAATCAACCGTCTCATAGAGGAAGAGAAGCTAATGGCGGTATCCTTATGTTTAGAACGAAAAGCATTGGCATGATTTCAGTAGAGGGAGCAGATGCAAATTGTACGTTCATGGAAGAAGTTTAAGGGCTGCATATTGGACCGTTTCTGCATACTCAAGGAGGTGATCTGCAGAGCAGGTCCTTGCACTCAAGCAAAATGAGACAATCCGAAAATGCAGGGAAAAATTTGAGTTGCTTTTGGGCTGGGTTAGAGGAATTTCTAATGCGGTTCTGGAAGAGAACTTAATGAAAGGCTCAAGGCAAGCATCCGAGACGAGCATCCAAACCGAGCAACGTGTGAAGAGACCGAGAGGGCTAGGATAGACGATGGAGCTGGCCTAACACTGTGTAGCGGGATGTCAAGGGAGCACTGAGTGGGTTCACTTCCCACACCAGATGGAGGTGCAAAACTCCCATCCAAAAGGGGGTCAAACAACACCGAAAAATAAAGACGAGTCCCGAGCCGACCAATTTCTCGCACCTCATAGAGACAAATCCATAATAAGCATGTCAAGAGATTATAATTTTGTTGTGATGAGAAGTTTGGCCTGGACATCGTTGTCAGGATCGCGTCATCTAGGTCTTGTTCATCTTTGATGATGTAGGCAAGGGCATGGCAACTAAGAAGGAAGAGGTAGGAAGGGACAAGCAACTTTATTTGGAGTAGGACACGACGTGGATCCATTCATCATAGCTTAGTGACAGTTTTCTGAATTTCACCTTGAGAACAAGAGATGTCATTGCGATGTGAGTATGATCGCATATAAAGGATGCAGGCAGTGGCAAATTCGTAATTTAGGCATGTGACAATTTTGTAATTTCAATGTGAGTGGTATTTCTGTAATTTCTGGACGAAGTGGTAAATCTGTAATTTTAGTGCAGCGGTTGAGAACCCTAGGTTAGGGACAGTTTGGTAATTACAGGGCGACGGTGATACGTTTCTCTAGGGATTTGAAGATAAAAAGGGGATTTTTATTGGGATTTCAAATCTAGAACTAAAAAGAAACCCTAATACAATAAATCTACTCACTAACTAATGACTAGAAGATAATTCTTAACCTAGGGGGAAAAGCCAAATCCTAATACAATTAATCTAAGGGGATAAATAAAATAACTTTCTCAATTTTCGCATCCGAATTAGGACCGGCTCAACCCCCTTAAATAGGCAAAGCACACCTATTTGTTCTTTTACGAAAACGCCCCTCCTCTTAATTTCCAGCCGCATCACTACTCCGCCCCTGAAAATCCACCTTTTCCTCAAGGTGGTGCATGATGTCCGTGGGCCATCCGTCCTACCCGGTCGATTGCACTCCTCCCGGATCAAACGGATGAGAGTGGTCCCCACCGCTTTCAACGACGTCCGGAGAAATATCGTCGGGCCAAGGTGGGATCCAAAAAACGTCGTCGGGCCCCCACAAGTACTTTGGATGGTCGTCGTCATCGATGCACTGCTGGAATCCTTCCCCGGGCCCCATAAATGGCTGAAATCCTGAAAATTGTGCTCCACGGACCTCGTGCGGGGCCTCCGGGGGCCTGGAAATCCTCGAAAAAAGCCTGTCAGTCGTCCTGGAAGGTCGGTGGGGCCCCCAAGAGGTCCACCGGCCCTCGGGATCCCCCTTGGGGTCGGCCGAAGCCCCCCAGGGCGTCGCCGGGGGCGGCCGGCCTTGAAAATGGGTCGGCGGCCCCCAGGCAGTGCTCCCTGGGGCCGCCGCCTGCGCATGGAGGGGCGGCAGGTGCGGCCGCCCCTCCCGGGGGCTCGGCGGCCCTCTGCCGCCCCTCTGGGGGTTCGCCGGGCCCCCCAGAGCTCCCCGGGGGGTCGGCGGCTCCCCGGAGGGCTGCCGGGGGCCGGAATCACCCCGCCGGCCCCTCTGTCTTCGTGTCGTGGCGGCGCGTGGTCGTCCCTCTCCGACGACAGATCTGCGTCGTTATACCCTGACTTCTTCAGATCTGGCTCCGGATCTGGTGGATCTACGCCTGGAAGCTCCAGATCTGGCTCCGGATCTGGTAAATCTGGATCTGGAATTTCCAGATCTGGATCTGAAAATTCCAGATCTGGATCGTCGACAGCCGCAGGCTTCAGATCTATCTTTGTCTTTGCAGCGGAAAGATAGCGACGGTCGATCTCCGCCACTTTCTCCTTGTAGCAACGATTGATCTCCGCCAAATTCTCCATTATTTGACGGCACACCCTTTCCCTTCGCTCTACACATGCGTCGATCAGATCCATAAATCGGGTGCTCGCCCTGGATCTAGTGCTCTGATACCAATTTGATGCGATTTGCTAGGGATTTGAAGATAAAAATGGGATTTTTATTGGAATTTCAGATCTCACAATTAAAAAGGAACCCTAATACAATAATCTACTCGCTAACTAATAACTAGGAGACGATTCTTAACCTAGGGGGAAAAGCCAAATCCTAATACAATTAATCTAAGGGGATAAATAAAATAACTTTCTCAATTTTCGCATCCGAATTAGGGCCGGCTCAACCCCCTTAAATAGGCAAAGCACACCTATTTGTTCTTTTACGAAAACGCCCCTCCTCTTAATTTCCAGCCGCATCAGACGGCTCATCAAAGAGAAATTTATTATAAATAGAAAGGAAGAGATCGGGAGGGAATGAATTATGAAGAATATTGTGAGGGAATTAGTAGTTGTTATCTAGATTAGATTAGCATTAGTTTATTAAGAGAGTGGCCTTTCTCTCAAATTGAGGCCAAAACCTTGTAGTCCATTGAATATCAATTAAAATCTTATTTTTAACTTAATTTCTTCTATGAATCTATTCCCTATCATATCAACCATATCCAAATATATTGACAATGCAGACATCAGGCATGGAGACAGAATTGAGTTCATAATGGAGGATAACAATTAGGGCATGGATCAACAAAAGGGTTTAAACAACAATACCTATGACCACACGGACATGAGACAAGTACAAAGGAAGGAAACCAATGCAGACACGTTGTCCAAAGAACAACATCAAATTCTGTTTACTAAAAAAGAGTGTCGAGTTTTGTGTGTGACCATAAGGAATCATGCATATATTCAAAGGAGAATGCAAATCTACAACTCTATGCCTATCTGGTAGTAAGCAATTATACATGCTTAGTTTATTGAAATAGTTCCATGAGGAAAATAAACATTAATTTAAAGCCTGACAACCATATTCTATAGACAGGACGAATAGACAAACCTGATTTTCAGCCACAAGCACAGATGTTCCAATATTCTCGAGCAGCATGACCTGCTCAGTGACTGGTCCTGCACAATGGAACATCTTGTTGTTACAGAAAATAATGAGAAATCAGTTCCTTATAAACAAAAAACATATTTTAGTTAAACAAGACTTCATGCATAGCAAGTCAACAACGTAAGCTGCAAAGTTCCAACATGAACAGTCAGTTATGTCAAAAGGAAACTAGCTAAGAAAAAATATTATAGACTTGTTCAAGGCCTAGCATATCAATTCTCACATGTGATAATACTACTACAGATTTTATAGTTCAAAATGAAGTTAGGCGACAGTTGATAATCATGAATTGTAACCAGACAAGCCTAACGCAATGCATAATCACACTGGTTTAATTACTCATGGAACAAGCAGTTGTTGATGCCGCAAATAAGTAAAAATGAAAGGTTAATGTGGCATTTGGTTTATCGTTTGGCACTAATGTATGGTAAGAGAATATCAATATCAACTCCCAGACTTTGCAAAAGGAAGAAAAAAGAAGAGCACATGTGATGAATTATGGCCTGCGGAGAAAAATACGATGTATACCATACACCAACATGTGTCATGCCCCAGTTCAATCTTGAGCAACCCACCTATTGAATTATGCAGTTAGAATAGTTCGACTTTATTTGCAGGATTAAAAGGGCTATGTGGCCCTTGCATGTCAAGGTAAATGATACATGTTGCGGGTCAAGTCTGCCGAACAATAGAATTTGTATTAAATGGGAATCACAGGTACAATGATTACAAGTATGAGGTTGATGACGAGGCTAGCATGACTTGGAGCATGCTTTGGAGGCGAAGAATCCAAGATCGCCTGATGGTCACCGAAGGTCGCCTACTCCCAGTAGCTGAGGCGAGCTTCCTGCGAGAACATCTCGTCAGAAAGGCGTGGTTGGCTGTCAACCCGTAGCCTCTCCGATGCTTAAATCGGTGGGTGACTTGTATGGAGTATGTCGAACACGCTTGACGATCTTAAGGCAGATCACGTTGCGTGACGAGCTTATAAGGAAGGCACAGATATATGAAGAATATCAGACCTTGAATAATGGATAGAAGTTATGATTTCAAGTAACTAACCTCCTCCTTGGTGGCTGGAGGGGGGCATTTATAGGGTCGAGAGTCGGTTGATTGCCGTCCAATCACATGTCGAGTCTGCTTAGCTGGAGCTCAAGTGGAGAAGTGATAGGTCGACGGACGTGTCAGAGAAATTTACGCATTAATGGGTGTCAGACGGTGTCAAACCAATAATGCATTAATGGGAGATGCGATGGGCAGTCACCAGTTCTCGCTCTTAACCTCCGGCGTTAATAGGGACGTAGGTGGCCCTACGTCACCCTGTCAGAGATATTTCGCTAGGCCGCCTTTGGTAAGAGCCAAGTTCGGTGACCGAGCTCTGTGTCTATGGACTTTCTGGTCATGCTTCCTATGAGGAGAGTATGCGACCTTCTTTTGTTGACCCTGATGACGAGCTTATTGCTCGGCGAGGCGAGCTTCCCAGGGTCACGGCGACCTTCCATTTGGGCTTCAAATAACCTTCGTTATTTGGGCCGGCCTTAAGGCCGTAACAATTTCCCCCGTCATTAGAGTTCGAAACAGCAAGCCCGGCTCGGCTCGGATGACATGTCGCACCATCATTGGATGAGGGCTGGTCGGCAGCATATAATTTGAACTGATCGCAAATCTCATAGGTCATGATGACGATTCGGCGATGGTTGAGGATTCGAGGCATCCAGTCGCTCAGAGAATGACGCGTGGCTGACGTGATTGTGGGGAGAAGTCGAGGCGCCAGTCTCGCCCAGATCTCGCCACGTGGCCCACCCTCGATGGCTGAGATCGCCCGACTCTCCCTATAAATAGAGACGGAGGGGCAGCGTGAGGGAGTTTTCTTCCGAATTTTCAAAATTTTTGCTTCCCCAGTCGTCGCAGAGAGCTCTCGCCGTCGTCCGTTCGCAACCGTCGAAGCTCCGTTCATCTTCCTTCTTCCTAGGTATCCTCTCGATCCAACCATGGTTTCCTCTGCTTCGTCCGCTTTGAATTCGTTCGTTGAGAGGTGATTCGGCGAACTCGATGAAGGCGATGCTGCAGAATCGGAGCCGGTGGCATTGGAGGAGCCTACGTTATCTTGGCCGGAGCAATGGAAGGTAGACATAGCGATCGGGCATACTACCGCATTGTCGTCGGCGACCAGAAGGGACCCCAAGAAAAGAAAGGGGCATAAGTCGGCCGCCAAGGTCCCGAGCGACGGTGGAGTCACGACTGTATTCTCTGCTGAGATCCTGGCCCAGATGTCCCAACTGCAGACCTCCTCCATCCACAAAATCCGCTCCAAGTTCATCCAGCCACCATACACAGTTCATATCCCCGAATTCAACAAGCGGAGTTGCTACTCCAGGGACAACGAGGTCGGCGTCTACTATTCGACCTTAGCCATGGGGCTCCGCTTCCCGCTCCATTCCTTCATCCTCCTCGCCCTTCATTTTCTCGAACTCCACATCTTCCAATTGATGTCGAACTCCATCAGCTCGATGGTCGGCTTTCTCGTCCTCTGCTCCGCCAGCTGCATAAGTCCGACGATGTCGCTGTTTCAATACTTCTATGAGGCGAAGAGGCGGGTGGTGTATTACTACGTCTGCGCGAGGAGGGGTCGGTCTCTCGTCCTCGGTCTGCCGGGCAAAGTGCGGGACTGGAAGGAGAAGTTCGTCTTCGTCTCGACGCCGGTGGACTTAGCTTTGAGGTCGAACTGGGAAACATTGAATCCCTCAGTGAACACCGAGGTAGTCCTTGAGGGGATCGGCCTGAAGAAGGCCATGATCCTGGAGGAGATCCCCAGGGAGAGCAGAGACTTAAAGGGCCTGGTCGCAGACGAGCGGATCACCCAGCACGTCTGGCTCAAAAGAATTCGAGCTTAGCGAACAACTTCTGATATGCTCACCATGATCTGTCTTCTTTTTGCAGGTGCGACCATGAGTATTTTGATGGAGGAGATCATGAAGATGGCGAAATATGCGGCGTCTAAGGATCCGACGACCAAGGGCAAGTGCAAGAAACATACGCCCAAGGGCTCGACAAAGGTCGGGCATAAGCGGAGCCAGGAGGCGGCAGCCACCGCTCAGGCCGAGAAGGAGGAGCGGAGCAAGAAGCCGAGAAAGAAGCCTGCAGAAACCGCTCACATTTCCCGTACGAGCGAAACGGCAGCGGGCAGATTTGTCGACCTCGACCCGGTCGAGCCAGTGGCCGATCCTGCGGTCGTCGCGTCCCATGGCCCACCGATCGACGCGATTGCCGCAGTTCCTATCAGTTCGATCGCCCCTTCAAAACCTTCGGCTGGGCCGGCCAAAACAAGCCGGGCTGCAGTCGCGTGCTGGCCCTTCGGGTGCCCACCGTTCGGCCTGGGAAAGCCGGGCCACCCAAGCTGCGAGGCGGTGCTCGCTACCTTCGAGTCGAAGGAGGAGATCATCGCCCTCTCGTCGGAGAAGCTCGTCGCGCCAATCTACCCGGTGGGCGTCTAGGAGTCCATCTTTGATGAGGCCTGAGTCAAAGGAGGAGATCCTCGCCCTCTCGTCGGAGAAGCTCGTTGCGCCACTCTACCCGATGGGCACCCAGGAGTCTGCCTTTGATGAGGCCGGGGTAGCGGCTCGCTACCTTCGAGTCGAAGGAGGAGATCCTCGCCCTCTCGCCGGAGAAGCTCGTCGCGCCACTCTACCCGGTGGGCACCCACGAGTCCGTCTTTGATGAGGCCGGGGTAGTGGCCTGCTTGGCGGAGAATAGCACTTTACTGAGTGTCCGGGAGTCCTTGGCCAATGTGGATGCCGAGCGTCTCTGCAATACGGCCGTCTGACACAGCATGCAGGTTTGTCTCTCCCTCTATTCACCTTGCTGGTCTTCCTTCTTTTGAGTTGTGCTTACGACTTTGGTTCCTTATGTAGATGGTCGCCACACTGGTGTCCCTCCAGCGACATGCGTCGGTGGCGAACCGGGCCGAAGAGGCCCTTGCGAGGAAGGCGGACATGCTCAAGGAGGCCGAGGCGAAGCTAAAGGACGTCACCGACAAGTTGACGAAGTTCCGGAGGTACTATGCAACCCAGAAGGAGTCATTCGTCGAGCTGGAGAAGGTTGCGGAGGAGACAGAGAATAGGGCTAGGAACGAAGAGGCCCAGAGGGTCGCCACCGAGAACATCCTGTCGACAGAGAGGGAGGCGGCCGCAAAGAAGACCGTCGACCTCGAGCGGGGGTCGCCAAACTGGAGAAGGTCGACCTGGACAAGGTCAAGGTCGAGGTCGTCCGCCAGTACCAAGTCTGGGAGCTCGTCCCCGCCCTGACAGCTAAGAGGGCTGAGGGCGTTAATGAGGGTCTGGAAGCCGGCCTCAAGAGGGTCAAGGCGAGGTTGGGGAAGCTCTACCCCAACCTAGAGATTGACTTCTCACATTTGTCGGCGGCCTCCGATGACGAAGGGGGCGCTTCCATCGTTGCCGATGTCGAAGGGGTGGAGACTCCGGTCAGCAACGACCAAGCGGACGCTCAAGCTCCAGAAGGGAACAACCAAGAAGGTGGCGACGGAGTCGAGGCACTGTAGTCTGGGGGCATCAATGTATGGCCGACATTGAGGTCAGGCTTGGAATTTTTGTTGTAACTCTGTAGTGTATATATGATGAATGAAATTTGAAAATTTCTTGGCTTACTGTCGTTGTTTGTACGCCTTGTTTATTTCTGTTTGTTCTTTGGTTTGTGTCTTTGTATGTGTATGCCCCCAGCATTTGGCATGGACGAGCTTAAGGTCGAGGAGAGGAGGAATATTGTAGAGTGAGAAAAATCTTGGGAATGACTTTTGCAGGTCGGTTGGCGAAGGTCCTTTGTAGGTCGCCTTGGTAGGAACTTTCGGGGGCCGTAGCCCCGGATCTTGGAGAGGGCAAATCAGAGCCAGAGGTCCTCTATTCTTTGGTCGCAGCGAGGTAGCTCGCCCCAATGATTGAACCGACCTTGATCTGTGATTTTATCTACTTGGTCGTTCCGTAAGAGCTTGGGCTTTTGTGCGTATAGCTGATTTGTGACCTGCGACTCACACACACAAGAAAGGGGCGAAGAGTGGATGAGTCGAAAGATAACGACACGTCGGAGATAGAGCAACATGTGATTTTCTTTAGGGTCGTCTCGTGAGAGCTGGGACTCTCGAAAGTTTAGCCGACCTTCAAGAAGGCGCTCTTAATTTCGGAGCGGAGTTGAAATTTATATTCAGACAACTCATTGAGTGTACAAACACAGAAATATTTATTGAAAATATTTATTGAATGTACAAACATAAAAACTCATTGAAAATATTTGAGCAAATGCTTGACGTTCCATGGATGGGCTAGTTCCTCGCCCTCTATGGTTGCCAAGATATAGGTCGCTGGTCCCACGACGTCGGTTATTATGTAGTGGCCTTTCCATTTGGCGGAGAGCTTTTCTCGACGGCCGATCTCCGGTCTGAAGGTTGCATCTCTGAGGACGAAGTCGTCGACTCTGAAGCTCTGCTTCCTCATGCAGGAGTTGTAGTACATCGCCATCCTCTGGCTGTTTGATAAGGTTTGTCAGAGCACGATCCCTTACCTCATCGACAAGCTCAATGTTGATGTCGATGCCCTCTTCATTTGCTTCTTCGTTTAAGAACTAGAGCCGGAGGGATTCCTAGCCGACCTCTATTGGGACGACGGCCTCCGCCCCATGGGCTAGCATGAAGGGCCTTTCATCGGTTGATGCTTTGTATGTGATGCGATAGGACCAAAAGATGTCAGGTAGCTCGTCGGGCCAAGATCCAGGGGCGTTGCCGACCTTCTTCTTCAACGGCTCAAGGATGTACGTGTTCGCTGGTTCGGCTAGGCCATTGCACTGTGGATGCGCCACGGAGGCGAAGTGGAGGTTGATGCCCCAATCCGAACAGAAGTTTCTGAAGTCCGCGGAGTCGAACTGATTTCCGTTGTCTGTCACCATGGAGCGGGGTACCCCAAAGTGGCATATAATTGATTTCCAAACGAAGTTCTTCATGTCCTTCCAAGTGATGCGCACCAGTGGCTCCGCTTCGATCCATTTGGTGAAGTAGTCGATGGCAACAACGAGAAACTTCCTTCCTCCTTTTGCCATGAGGAATGGTCCGAGGATGTCGAGGCCCCACTTGGCGAACATGACCAGGATGAGGATCGGAATCAGGTCGACGGGCAGTGCGGTTGTATGTTTGAAGAATCTCTGGCACTCCTCGCACCGCTTGACATAGTTGGTCGCGTCCTTCAGCATGGTCGGCAAATAGTAGCCATGCCGGATTGCCTTGTGCCCCAAGGTGTGGCCGCCGTAGTGATTCCCGCAGAGCCCTTCGTGTATCTCGCGGACGACCTCTTCCGCTCTTCTTGGCCCAAGGCATTTCAAATAGAGCAAGACATCGTACCTCGCGTGGCGCTTTCGGTAGAGCACGCCGTCGAAGATCACGAACGTTAAGGCCCGTCTTTCAATCTTCTGCACCTCCAACGTGTCTTCTGGTAGGGCTCTGGTCTCCAGGTAGGCGACGGTTGGGCTCATCCAAGATGGCTCCAGGTCGACGCACAGTAGTTCGCCCTCCTCAATGCTTGATGTCAGCAGGTTCTCGATGTATATAGCTTTTCCAATCTCCGCCGGCAAAGAAGATGCCAACTTTGGGAGAGAGCGTCGGCCTGGAGGTTGTTCGATCTTGGTAGATGCTGGAACGTTGCTTTTCTGAATCTAAAGAGCTTGGCCCGGGCGCACTGCATGTAACGCTTCATCAGATCTTCCCTCGCTTCAAGCTAACTTTAATTTGTTGGACGACGAGCATTGAGTCGCTGATCAACAACACATTCATCGCCCCAAGCGCTCGGCAGAGCTTTAACACATTGATGGCAGTCTCGTACTCAGGGCCGGTTCAAACATAAATGAGGCCTAAAGCGAAAAAAATATGAATCCTAAGTATCAATGCAAAAATTTTAATAAGGCGAGCTTGGACCTGAGGTGGGGACGCATCACAACAAGGCCTTGAAGAAATAAGATAAAGGAAGTGGGCTTAGAAATTTTATTTGAGCGGGCTGTTGCCTGTTAGGCTTAAGAAAAAATTAAATACGAGGACCCTCAAAATCGGAGGCCTAAGGCGACCGCCTCAGCAGCCTTGTGGTAGAACCGGCCCTACTCGTACTCCGCCACATTGTTGGTCGTCGAGAAATTGAAACGGAGTGCTTACTCCAGTAGGCTTCCCTCCGGGGTCTCTATTACAATGACGGATCCACTTCCCGACACCGTGACCGATCCATCGACGTGGACGACCCACAGCTCGCCTTCGGTCTGTGTGGAAGTAGATGGAGGATTCTCGTCGGCGAGCTACTGTTGTTGTGTGTCCGACCGGTCGTCGGACGCAGCTTCGTCAATTTCTTCGACATTGCACTCAACTACGAAGTCCGCTAGCGCCAGACCCTTGATCGCCGCCATGGGCTTGTAGATAATGTCGAACTCGCTGAGCTCGACGCTCCAATTCAGTATTTGGCCCGATCTCTCCAGTCTCCTCAGATTCTTTTCAAGTGACGAATTGGTGTAGATGATAATGGAGTGCGCCTGAAAGTAGGGCCGGAGCTTCCTCGTCGTCAGAGTCAGGTAATAGGCAAACTTCTCGATGGGGCTGTAGCGGGTCTCCGCCTCCCGAAGCACCCAACTTGCACAGTAGACTGGCCTTTAGATGCCCCCGTCCTCTTTCACTAGGACCGAGCTGACGGCTTCTTCAGTGGTGGCGAGGTAAAGGCCGAACCGCTCTCCTTCCTTCGGCTTTGAGAGCAACGACGGGCTCTGAACATAGGCTTTGAGTTTGCCAAAGGCTTGGGCGTAAGAGTCGTCCCACTCGACCTCCTTCCTTATTCCCTTCCTCTCGCCGAGGGCGTTCCGCAGAACTTTGAAGAACGGGAGGGACCTCTCGATGGACTTCGAGCGGAATCTACCCGGGACGGTGATTCGGCCGTTCACCTTCTGCAAGTCTCTGATGGTCCTTAGCTCGTCCATATTGATGAGTTGATCTCTTGTCGGGGTTGGCCTCGATTCCTCGCTTGGTGATCATGAAGCCGAGGAATTTTCCAGACCGGGCGTCGAATATACACTTCACCGGTTTTAGCCGTAGGTTGTAGCGCCGCACTTTCTGAAAGGTCTCCTCCAGGTCAGCGAGATGATCCTCGGCCTTATTGGATTTGACCAGCATGTCATCGATATAGACTTTAAGGTTCCTGCCGACCTGGGGGTGAAAGATTTTGTTTACCATCCGTTGATAGGTTGCTCCTGCGTTCTTGAGTCCGAATGGCATCTTTGTGTAGCAGAACGTCCTCCCGATCAATGATAAACGACGTCTTCTTCGCGTCGTGGATCGCCATCTGGATTTGATTGTAACCTGAGAAGGCATCTATAAAGGTCAGCGGCTTGTACCCTGAGGCGTTGTCCACCAGGTGGTCGATTCGCAGCAGAGAAAGCTATCTTTTGGGCAGGCCTTGTTGAGATCGGTGAAGTCCACGCACATTCTCCATTTGCCGCTGGGCTTCTTCACCATCACCACATTAGCGAGCCAATCAGGATAGCTCACTTCTCTAATGAACCTGGCCTCAAGGAGCCGCTCCACCTCCTCTCACGCTGCCCGCATCTTCTCTCCCCCCGCACTCCGCTTCTTCTGTCGGACTGGGCGGGCTCCCGGGTCGACGTATAGCTCATAGACGATCACCGCAGGGTCGACTCTAGGCATGTCCGAGGGCGACCATGCGAAGATATCCGTGTTTGCCCTAAGGAGGTTGACTTGTCTCGCCTTCAGCTCGACGGGCAGCTTCGTGTCAATAGACACAGTCTTGTCCGCTTCCTTCGTCACTGGTACCTCCTCTACGTCCTCCACCGGAGCTGGTTGTTGATGAGCGAAGTCCTCCCGACCGTCGAGGAGATCGACCGACAAGGCTTGCTCGGACTTTTTGTGTTTGGTGAAGCCGACGTAGCAGCTTCGTGAGAGCTTCTACCATCTCCGCACCTGCCCCACCCCGTGCGGAGTCTGGAACTTCACCATTTGATGCAGCAGCAAGGGGAGAGCTTCAACTGCAGTCAAGTAAGGCCGCCCAATGATGCAGTTGTATGCTGAGATGACATCGACGAATTGCATCATTCGAGTGACGACTTTCGGCCTCTCCCCAGGGTGACGGGTAGCGTGATCACTCCGACAATAGGCACTGAGTGGCCAGTGAAGCCAACAAGTGGGCACAAGTATGGCTTCAGCTCCGTCTCGTTCAGTCAAATCTTCTGGATCGTGGACAAGAACAGGATGTCGCACGAGCTGCCTGTGTCGACCAGGAGTCTGCTCACGATAGCTGGCCCTATGAGAGCTTCGATGACGATGGTGTTTTCATGTGGCAGCTGGACTCCCGTCAGGTCGTCGTCAGAGAAGGAGATGGATGGACGAGATACTCTTCTCCGCTTTGCCCCTACGTCGGCGCCCAGCATCATAACCTGTCGGGCATAGGTCTTCCTCGCCGACGCTAATGTACCGCCCTAGGACGGTCCGCCGCAGATTACATCCACACGCATGATCGACTCGGGCCTATGGTGGGCGACTTGCCCAGTACCGTAGGTCGACCGGTCAAGTCCTGCGGTCGCCCCTCCCTCGCGGCCTGGTCTCTCCTGGTCGACAAACCTCCAGAGATGACCACCCTGAATCAGCCGCTCTATATCCTTCTTCGGTGCGTAGCACTCGTCGGTATCATGTCCATGGTCGCGATGATACCGACGGTACGTTTGCATGTTTCTTGTGGCAGGCCTTGACCTCATCTCTGGGGGCGCGTCTTTGAGAAGTCCGCTCGTCATGGTTGCCACCATCACTTCCACCGAAGGAGCGTTAAGTCTCGTATAGTACGTCATCTCCTGCGTTCTTTCGGGACCGCCTCTCGGAGCGGGGTTCCTTGGGACGAGGAACCCCCTCAGCGGTCCAGGGCGATCTTGCCCTCGAGGGCCTCCCTGGGCGCGCCCTCGGGGACGGTCTTGATCACGCCCTCTAGGGCAGTCCTGGTCACACCCTTGGAGGCGATCATCCCGTCTTGGCCGTTCACTGGGCCTTGCTTCAACACGGGGGGTTCTGGCTGGTGCGGCCTCCTTCATCGTCTCCGACACCTCCTCGCTTAGCAAATACGTTTTCACCCGGACGAAGAGGGTGTCAAGGTTGGCAGGTGGATCATGGAGCAGCGACTTCAGCAGACTCCTGTTTGCCAGACCTTTCTTGAAGGCCACCATGACGAGCTCATCTCCGCAGCTCGTCACATTAAGTCTCCTCGTTGAAGCGCTGTAGGAACTTGCGGATGGTCTCCCCCTCATTCTGACCACCGTAAACAGATAGTCTGACGCCTTCCTCCTTCTTTGTCCCGCCGAGAACTACTGACAGAACTTGCACGAAAGGTCGCCGAACGTATCGATGGAGCGGTTGGACAGGCCGTTATACCATTCCACCGCAGATTTCGTCAAAGTTGTCTGGAAAGCTTAGCAGAGGAGGGCGTCGTCTGCTTTGTGGATCTCCATCACTCCCCGGTATCACTGCACATGCTCCAGGAGATCGTCCGAACCATCATACAGCTCAAACTAAGTTAGTTTGAACCTATGGGGTACCTGCGTTGAGATCACTCTTCGGGTCAGTGGTTTGTCTTCTTCGGGATTGGGGGGAGGCGTTAGCGAACTTCAGGAGACGTCATTGCCCCCTCGATGCTCTCTCCGCTGGTTGGAATCGCCGGATGAGCCTCCTCGGCGCTCAGAGGCGTCCCTCCCTCGTCCCCGGGGGGTCGGGCTGCGGTCATGGCTCCTCTACCGCCGGCCATGATGCCTTGGAGAGTGGCGACCTGGCCAGGGGAACTTCTGCTACGGTGGGCGCACCCTTCTCGTCTCAGGCTTAACGATCTCCCACGATGGTGGCTTTCAGCATGATCGAGCCTGTGGCTCTCTCGAACTATCAGAGCCGACGCCAGGGGGCTCCTCGGCTCCCTTCTTGAGGCCTTTCCCTCTCAGCGACGAGGAATCGACGTTGTCGGACGGCCGCCTCTTCATCCCGTCGCCTTTGATGAGCGGCCTCCTCCTCCTTATCGAACTGCATCTGCAGAGCGGTCGCTTATCCTTCTTCAAACCGCCTTTGCTATGCGACCGTTTCTTCGTCAAATTGAGGGAGGAGGCCCAGCCTCACATTGTGGGGTCTGGAGGGGCCTTCTGATGGAGGCGGCCTTGCTTGCCTGGCAACGACCCAATCTTTCATCAGTTGGGTGAAGTTCTCGAAACTTTGATAGACACGACGGGTCGTGTCCTAAATAACCGCGACCGACCCCTTAAGGGGTAAGTTCATCAGGGGAGTCCTTATGGGGGACTCCTCGGCTATAGGCTGCTTGTCGTGATGGTGACTGTGGTGGCTGCGTGCGATGTCTAACATAGGTGTAACCCAAGTTCCCACAGACGGCGCCAATTGTTGCAGGTCGAGTCCGGCGAAAAATAGAATTTGTATTAAATGGGAATCACGGGTACAATGATTACAAGTATGGGGTTGATGACGATGCTAGCACGACTTGGAGCACGCTTTGGAGGCGAAGAATCTAAGATCGCCTGATGGTCGTCGACTCCCGGTAGCTGAGGCGAGCTTCCTGCGAGAACAACTCGTCAGAAAAGCTGGGTTGGCTGTCAACCCGTAGCCTCTCCGATACTTAAGTCAGTGGGTGACTTGTATGGAGTATGTCGAACATGCTTGACGATCTTAAGGCAGATCGACGTTGCGTGACGAGCTTATGAGGAAGGCACAAATATATGGAGAATATCAGACCTTGAATAATGGATAGAAGTTAAGATTTCAAGTAACCAACCCCCTCCTTGGTGGCTGGAGGGGGCATTTATAGGGTCGAGAGTCGGTTGTTCGCCATCCACTCACCTGTCGAGTCTGCTTAGCTGGAGCTCAGGTGGAGAAGTGATAGGTCGGCAGGCGTGTCAGAGATATTTACGCATTAATGGGTGTCAGACGGTGTCAGACACATTAATGCATTAATGGGACACGCGATGGACGGCCATCAGTTCTCGCTCTTAACCTCCGGCATTAATGGGGACGTAGGTGGCCCTAAGTCACCCTGTCAGAGATATTTCGGCTAGGCCACCCTTGGTAAAAGCCAAGCTCGGCGACCGAGCTCTGTGCTTATGGACTGTCTGGTCATGCTTCATGTGAGGAGAGTAGGCGACCTTCTTTTGTTGACCCTGATGGTGAGCTTGTCGCTTGGCGATGCGAGCTTCACAGGGTCGCGGCGACCTTCCTTTAGGCTTCAAATAAATGGGCCTTCATTAGGCCGGCCGTAACAATACCTAATGGAGCATGTCAACAGCATTTGATATGATCAAGTATCATCAGGCAAGACTTATCACCACTTACCTAACAAAGCTTTGCCGAATTCATTCAGCCCTGGAATTGCCCTCAAAAGCACGGTGTTCTGCATAAAACAAACCATCAAAAGAAAAAAGTGAGTGAAATTATGTTCATCAACTCTAAAGATCTGTTCCCCATGAAATGGGGGAGAAACAGACCCAAACTTAAAGTTCAAGGCACATTACTAGAGTATTGCATTCTAAAAATCAACCATAAACAATGATATTCAAGCTGCATTTGAAAACTCGATTAGAAATAGACATAGATTTTGGATAATAGCATCAAATGGCGTCTAGCGACATGCTATACCAATTAGCATCGGATGCGAATTTTGGGTCAAAGATGAATGGGTATAAGGACAGAAAGAAATTCATAAAAAAACAAGGATGGGGTTGCATCAAAAAAATTGAAAAAGGATGACATGATCTCAGTCATAACAAAAGTTTCGGTTAATATAAAGTAAAATTGAACATATCAACCCAAACAGAGATCATATGAAGTAATAGTGATTCAGCATGACTACTATGCGACAAGAACCAACGGTAATCGGCAATACTGATGGAGCACTTGAAAACTCGATTAAGACTAATATAAGCTTTTGTGTGTATGTGCTTATCTTTTGGGTATAACAGTGATGGCTTGTAGGCATATCAATTAGTGTTTGGAAGTTAATTTTTGAGAATTAGAGGAAGTTGGGTATACGAAGAGAGAATTTCTTACAATCAATTCTAGTTTTCATAAAAAATTCTTATGAACAAAATTTTTTGATATAAATTACTGCCAATTTAAAATTGATCATAGATGAAATTGGGTGCAAGGATAGAGAATTTCTTACAATCAATCCTAGGATCCTTCAAGAATTCTATGAATAAAATTTTTTTGTATGACTTAGTGCCAAGTTAAAATTGACTACGTCTCAATCCATTGATATCATATAAAGGAGAGATTCAGCTATGAATTCACACAAACAGGTGATGGACACAAACTCATAACACACCTGTTTGTCAAGTGGGTGCCTGAAATCATCAGCATCGAGATCCCGAAACACTACGGGCGCCGCCCGGCAGACCAGGGGCAGAGCCCCACCGAGCCTCCTCTCCTCCGTCCTCCTCCGTCCAGCACTTCTAAATCCAAAGGAACCCAGCAGGGCCTCATTCGCGAAGCCCGGTTTAGGCAATGCAGAGGAGGGCTTGAGCCAAACGCCATTACAAGAAAGGAACAAGGAGGCCATGAGAGAGAAACAGCATAGAAATTTCTAAAGGTGGAAAACTGAGCTTGTAGGACTGTGTTATTTTTTTTCCATCTTGGTTGATCGAGGTCCACATGTGCCGTTAATGGTTATTTTTTGCCGCAAACTCACTTTCTTTTGTGTCTCTTATGGGAGTTGCTACGCGCACAGACCGTTCTGCTCTGTGCACGACCGGTCAAAAAGTTTTATTCTATCAATTAAATATTCTATAAATATTGGCTACGGGGTTATAGCCGTCAAGCTTAATTCACGTTATCAACACGCTCAAAGCTAAGCCGAACCTCTGTCGACGGACGAATCGCGACGCGAACGGGCTTCCTTCACCAAACATCGCTAGATCCGGCGGGTAGAATATAGAGGTAATTTTTATTCACTAGATCTAAACGTTTATGCGTATACGATTAGATATACATGTTTGGATCAATGTTTGGTTAGTATAGATCGGATTTTTATCTCAGATCTGCATGCTAAATCAGCCTTTTAATGAAACCTCGACGTTTTTATCACTAAAAATCAAATTTTTACGATTAAAAACGCTGTTTTGAAGACTAAAAGTAGTTTTTTTAAATAAAAATCCTGTTTTTATGATCTTCTTCCCCAAATCTTCAAACCCTAGAGGGGATTTTTCGTCGACACGCGGCCAGAAGCCACAAATGCACGAAACCCCCTCCCCCATTGAGATCTCCCCGCCGCCAGAAGCAGCGTCGTGCCGCTGCCGCTCCAGCGGCAGCCAGCGCTGCCGCTACCGCCTGGAGCGGCAGCAGCCGCCGCCGCCTAATCGCCAGAAGCGACAGCGGCGACATTAACCCCACCCCTCCCCCCCCCTAGCCACCAGAAGCGGCAGCCCACACGATGCGGTTGCACGGGATCGCACGTTTTCCACAAAAATTTTGTTTTTACAAATTCTTTTTCAGATTTAAGTAAGATTTTTCTTCGTTAAATCCCGATTAATTACATGCTTTATAAATCATCGCATTTTGGATTATTTGATTATTATTTGTTTAATAATTAGGAAGATCCTGCGACCGCTCTGCCGTTAGTTAACTAACCTAACGGTGTATGACGTTGCCCAGTGGTCCAATAATTATTAAACGAAAAAAATTTCATTTCCATTATTAAATGCATGTGATGATTAATTGCATGTGATGATTAATAGTCTGCGATGAAATAAAATGCCTGCTGCATTTTTTCTGCAACGTATGTTTATATTTGTTGTGGTTTTGGATCGGCTAGCTATCACCATTACATTCCTCGCATTTTTTCATTTTGAGAGAAATTGTAGTGAGGATAAAATTGTATAATCTTCAAGACTGGTGCACGTCCCACGAAGATGAAGATCTATTTCCAGAAGAATAGTGGCCCTACGAGGGTTCCCGAGTTGTATTTTCTATTTTATGGGACTGTATGGACTTTATTTTCTTTAGATGGTGATTAGCCGATCCACGCAACAAATATCTGTGTCTGAAATACATAATTACTTGTTTTATTTTAAAATATCTAATTATTGCTCAATTTTAACATGCTAGAGATAATGGCTAAAATTGCGAGCGTCGACTTTGACGTATTGGATGCTACAGGTAAAAATTATTTATGCTGGCAGTTGGATATCAAATTCTACCTGCGCTCACAGGGACTGAGTCATGCCATTGCTGTAGGTGATACGGTTTCTGACATAGATAAAGCAAAAGCAATTATCTATATCAAACGCCATATCGATCGGACCCTGAAAGCCGAGTACCTCACTGTGAAAGACTCTTACGAGTTATGGACAGCTCTCAAGGATAGATACAAATATCAAAGAGATGTTATCCTTCCTCGAGCACGATATGAATGGGAGAACCTCCGTCTCCAGGACTTTAAGTCCATCGCCGAGTACAACTCGGCACTTTTCAGTATCACCTCACGCCTGAAGTTGTGTGGTGAGAAAATGACGAGGAGCTCATGCTCGAGAAGATGTATACATCCTTCCACGAGAAGGATGTCATACTTATGCAACAGTATCGTGAAAGAAAGTATACGAAATACTCGGAGCTTCTCTCATGCCTTCTGATGGAAGAACAGAATAGAGACCTCCTTCTGGCCACCCATAACTTGCGTCCTGCTGGTACTGCACCTGCACCTGAAGCGCACCACATCTCCTCCCATAAGAAGAGGACCAACTTCAGAGGCAAACCCCAAAAGGGAAATGCAATGAAGAAGCAGGCTAGAGGACCCCCTCCAAAGTCCAACAATAAGGGAAAGAGGAAAAATATGTGGAAGATGAAAGACAACGGACAGACATCTGCCCCCAGAAAAGACTAGGAAGATAAATGACACAGGGGTGGCATGACCAGACACTGGTCCAGAAATTATCGGACTCCACGCCTGTCACGACCCGCTTCCCTAAAATGGAGGCGAGACGTGAAAAGGTCCGCACGAGAGTGGAGCTGTGAAGCCCCAAACCCGATAAGCGTCCACAAATACATAAACAGGTCCCTGTAACCACAACAGAATAACAATAATAACACAAGGAGAGACTGAAATAAAATTCCACATCTCACAAATTGTCCAACATCAAAAATAAGTCCAACATCCAGAAAAGCCACCAGGCTAAAAGAAAAGAGTCCAAGGCCCAGAACAAGGCCAACAAAAGAATACGACATAACAAAGTATAGGTGCTACACACCGATAACAAACAACTGTTTAACAAAAGTAAAACACAACGAAGACACTAGGACTGGTCCCCAGTGTCCACGTACTCCCCGTCAAACACAAGCTCGGGCTCGGCGTCAGCAAACACCTCGTCCTCAACGAGGTACTCGGGCTCAGGATCTAACATGTGTCACCCAAAAGAGTAAAGGGGCACATGTCAGCAAGTCTAAAAAGACTTGGGCAAGGAAACTGAAAGTGAGGCATCTAGCAACCTAGCAGTTTAGTATGCATGACATGGCAGTTATAACATGAGTGCACAATTAAAACATGGCAAGACAATTTGTACAAGGGAACAATCACGGGACAAGACAAGAGTAGCCAAGCTACTATCAATTCAATCAATTCACATTTTGTAGGTGTTTACGCCATTCGCTGAATGGCATAGCATTTCAGACCGATCGGCACTAAACACTACCCAATACCCACACGATATGGAGCCTGGGGTCCCCGCACATTGAGCTCAGCTAGTGAGCCTGAGGTTGCCCCGCACATTGAGCTCGCATTCTTAGTTCACAATTCAATACATCGAGCGTTGGGGTTTCCAACTCATTATGCTCGCTTCTGGTCACGAGCCAGGAACACAAGTATGGCGTAGGGAACACCTAGCCGGAACACGCAATTCGGGCATTGGCTATCAACCAACACATGGCCCGCTTCTGGAACACGAGCCAGGAACACAACATTGTAGCGAAGCTACGCAATCACAGCAATACCTAAAGAATGCGAGGTCATGACAATTTATTTGCGTACAGTTAATTAAATTAAACGTGACAGGCGAAATGCAATGACATGAACATATTCGCGTACCGTTAATTGAAAGTAAACATGACATGGTAATTGTGCAACATGCTAAAAGTCGGAACTAGCTTCGTTGTCAAGCTAGTTCCCCAATTTGCGCCTAGGCGAGTATCATTTCGTCGCCTAGCCTCTTTTACGCCTACAACAAGCAAATGGCCTAAAACATGGCCTAAACCCTAAGTGGCAAGTTTCACTTGCCTAGCACCGCGGATGACGACCACTTCGTCACACGGATGCTATCTACGGGGGAAATCGCTGTTATGGGGGAAACAAACACCAAACACATGAAATTAATTAGGGTTTCCATAAAATTATAAATAGGTTAAGAAAACAACGGTAGATCGATTTCTTACCGAGAGGAGACGGAAGAAACACTCCGGGGAACCCTAGGATCAGATCTGGAAAAGATTGGAGGAGTTTGGGGAAACTAGGGTTTTGGGGGATTTGGGGATTTTGATGGGTTTTGGTGAGATTTTAGGGAAGATAAGAGGTGGATGGAGTGAATGGTTGGATTGGATGATGATTCTAGGGCTTGGAATGAAGAAATGGAGCTTGGAGGAAGATGGGGGCTGAAGGGGGAAGTTTTTAGGGTTTTGGGTCGTGTTGGAGAAGAAGAAGTCGTTTGGGTTGGGTTTAAATAGGTTGGGCTGGCGGCTGCCCAGAAATTAGGGTTTTAACACTAGTTAGTCGGTCAAAGAGCAACCACTGACCGACTAGTTTGGCAACTAGTCGGTCGGTCGACCAACGCAGACCGACTAAGTGCAAACAGTAACTCCTGAACGAAAATAGGATTCTAGAGTTAGTCGGTCCATGAACAAGTACTGACCGACTAGTTTTACATCTAGTCGGTCGATGAACGTTCTTAGACCGACTAAGAGTAAACAGTAACTGATACAAAAATAATATGATGAGTTAGTCGGTTCAAGAAGCATTGCTGACCGACTAGTTTGCAACCTAGTCGGTCAACCAACGTTCTTAGACCGACTAACGATAAACAGTAACTCCTGAGAAATTTAGAAAGCTAACTAGTCGGTCCAAGAAGGATTGCTGACCGACTGGATCGTCATCTAGTCGGTCGGTGGCCCTTCTTACACCGGCTAATGAGCACCAAAAGTACCGATACGGAGCGCGGGGCCCCGGGATCGATTCCTAAGACTCCTAGGCTTGATCTAATAGTTAGATACGACCGTTATGAAGTCCGTCACGAGTGACATACTTCGAAATCGACAATCCCAAGGAAGAAACGAGAAAATACGACGAATCGATCGAAAATGAAATCTACGGAGACGAAAACCACACAAGAGGAGAAAATCCACCAAAACATATATTATATTATATTAAATCCAGATACATGAAAAGCAGTCGTTACATCCTCCCCAACTTAAGAAAAATTCCGTCCTCAGAATTTCCAAAAACTCACGAGTCCGGAAACAAAAGTGGGAAACGCTCTCGCATCTCATCCTCATTCTCCCAAGTAGACTCTCCAGGTGAACCGTGTCGCCACATCACCCTCACAAGATTGACAATCTTGTTCCGAAGCGACTTCTGACGCCTGTCCAGAATCTGCACTGGATGCTGGTCATACGTCATATCGGGGCGAACGGTAATCTCCGAAAAATCCACCGCATGAGACGGATCGCTAATGTATCGACGAAGCTGCGACACATGGAAAACATTGTGAACTCCTTCCAAAGATGGCGGCAAGACCAAGCGATAAGCTACCTCGCCAACCCTCTCCAAAACGTCAAACGGTCCAATGTATCGCGGGCTCAACTTCCCACGCTTCCCGAAACGAATCACACCGCGATTCGGGGAAATCTTCAAGAACACATGGTCGCCCGGCTGAAACTCCAAAGGACGACGTTTAGCATCCGCCCAATGCTTAAAACGGTCCTGAGCAATTCTCAACCTCTCCCGAATATTCCTGACGATATCCACGGCCTCCACGATCATCTCAGGTCCCAACAACTCCCGATCACCAACGTCATCCCAACTCAATGGCGATCGACATTTCCTCCCATAAAGAGCGGCGAATGGCGCCATGCCAATACTCGCCTGGAAGCTGTTGTTGTAGGAAAATTCCACCAAGTGTAGATGGTCCTCCCACGAACCCTTGAAATCCAACATGCACGCCCTCAGAATGTCTTCCAAAATCTGAATCGTCCTCTCAGACTGGCCATCCGTCTGCGGATGGTACGCCGTGCTGAAACTCAGACGCGTACCCAAGCTCTTCTGCAAACTCTGCCAAAACTGAGATGTGAACCTCGTGTCTCTGTCAGACACGATACTCACAGGGACTCTATGAAGTCGCACAACCTCCTGCACGATTCACGTTACATCACTATCCAAACTAGGAAAAAGGAAATAGAACGGAGAGTAAAAGAATTTTACCTCCATATATCTCCTCGCTAGCGCCTCAGTGGACTGTCCCACTTGGAATGGAATAAAGTGCGCAGATTTGGTCAATCGATCTACGATCACCCAAATCGCGTCATTCTGCTTCGGACTCCGAGGTAGTCCAGTCACGAAATCCATAGTGATGTGCTGCCACTTCCACTCCGGAATCGGAAGCGGTTGTAGCAACCCGGTCGTACGCTGATGCTCCGCCTTCACTTGCTGGCAAACCAAGCACTTGGCTACACTCCGAGCCACGCTCCTCTTCATACCATGCCACCAATAATTCAGACGAAGATCCTGGTACATCTTGGTGCCACCAGGATGCACAGAATACGGCGAACTGTGTGCCTCCACCATCAATTCCTCTCTGATATCCCCAGCAGGCACACACAACCTGGCTCCAAACCTCAGCGAGCCATCCTCATGAATCAAAAAGTCAGTCCGCAGACCGGCTTCCACCATCTCCCGAATCCTCACCAGCTTCGGATCCTCGGCCTGGCCAGCCTTAATCCGATCCACGATCGTCGACTGTACCTGCATGTACATCAACGAAGAAGCCTCTCCAGGAAGAACAATCTCCACGCCAGACTCGCAAAAATCCTGCCGCAATCTCCACTGCGAGGTCAAAATCATCACCGCTGGAAGCCTACTCAAAGCATCTGGAACCACATTCACCTTGCCAGGGTGAAACTGCAAATCAATATCATAATCCGCCATAAGCTCCAACCATCGACGCTGTCGCATGTTGAGCTCCTTCTGAGTGAAAATATACTTCAAGCTTTTGTGATCGGTGAAAATCTTCACTTTCTCACTCAGCAAGAAGTGCCTCCAAATCTTAAGAGCAAACACAACAGCATCCAACTCCAAATCATGCGTCGGGTAATTCTTCTCATGAACCTTGAGCTGACGAGATGCATACGCCACAACATGCCCGTGCTAATGCAACACACAACCTAGACCCTTGCCAAAAGCATCGCAAAAGATCTCGAACCCACCGCTGCGATCAGGCACAACAAGAATATGGGCAGTCGTCAATCTCTCCCTCAGAACACCAAAGGCATTCTCATAATCACCCGACCAAACAAAAGGTACATCCTTCCGTGTCAATCTGGTCATCGGCTCAGCAATACGGGAAAAGTCCTTAATGAAACGCCGATAATAACCAGCCAGTCCAAGGAAACTCCGAATCTCAGACGCTGACTGCGGAACAGGCCACTCCCTGATGGGCCTGATCTTCTCGGGATCCACTGAAATACCATCTCCAATCACCACATGCCCGAGAAAAGCAACTCTGTCCAACCAAAACTCGCACTTGGAAAACTTAGCATACAACCGATGCTTCCTCAAAATCTCCAACACC
Source organism: Scilla litardierei (assembly GCA_030789695.1). NCBI lineage: Eukaryota > Viridiplantae > Streptophyta > Magnoliopsida > Asparagales > Asparagaceae > Scilla > Scilla litardierei. The sequence continues at coordinate 117,457,818 of CM061130.1, forward strand.
GTCCTTAAGTGCGAGGCATGCTCTTCCTCTGACTTCGAATAGATCAGAATGTCGTCAATAAAGATAACGACAAACTTATCCAAAAAGTCGTAGAAAATCAGGTTCATCAGATTCATGAAAACTGCGGGCGCGTTAGTTACGCCAAAAGGCATAACCACGAACTCATAGTGTCCATACTTCGTCCTGAACGATGTCTTCGGAACATCTCCCTTCTTCACCTTCAACTGATGGTAACCACTCCTCAAATCCAATTTTGAAAACACCCCCGAACCTCCAAGCTGATCAAAAATATCATCGATGCGAGGCAACGGGTATTTATTCTTAATGGTCACCGCATTCAACTCCCGATAGTCCACGCACATGCGACGCGAACCATTCTTATTCTTAACCAACAACACCGGTGCTCCCCACGGAGACACGCTAGGATTAATATAGCCCTTCTGCAAAAGCTCATCCAACTGCTTTCGCAACTCCTCCAACTCTGCAGGTGCCATACGATACGGCGCCTTCGAAATCGGCTGCGCACATGGAACAAGATCGATAGAAAATTCCAAAGCTCGATCAGGCGGCAAACCAGACATCTCTTCGGGGAAGACGTCGCCAAAATCTCGCACCACAGCTGGCCACTCCAGCTCCATCTGCATAGCCACAGCCTCCACCGGCCTGGCCCGAAATCTGACAGGACCAAGCGAACTGCTACCACGACTGAACTCAAACACTGGATGTCCGGGAATCTCGAACACCACCTTCTTCCTCCGACAGTCGATCGTGGCATAGAAGCTCGCAAGCCAATCCATCCCAAGAACTGCATCATAGTTGATGATGTCGTGGACAATGAAATCCGCAAAAAGCTCATGTCCACAGACCACCAACGAGCAAGAATTGCAACCACGATGCACCGAGACCACACCATTCCCTGTAACGATATTCCAACTCTTGGGGAGAGGGGACGTCGACAAGGAATGCCTCTCCACGAAGCTCCGAGAAATAATGCACATCGATGCACCAGAGTCAAAGAGGACTCGTGCAGGAAATGTGCAAACCAAAATCACACCTAATCAAGCAATTAACAATCAAACCCTAATCTAGCAAACAACCATGTTCAAGCAAACAACATAATCTAACAATCAAACCAGCTAGGAAAGTAACAGCTAGAGTGAGGATTACCTGCGATAACCTCATCCACAGCCGCGCTCTCCGCAGCGGTCATCAGAAAAGCCTGCCTCCTCGGCGGAACAGCCTGCCGAAAAGCCTGCCCCTGTGGAACAAGAGCTGCTCCACGTCCAGCAGGAACAGACGCTCGCTGCTGCAACGGCTGTGCTGCAACAGGTGCCCTCCGCAGTGGATCCGCATGCCGACAATCCTTCGTGACATGAGAAGCATCACCGCAAACCAGACACTGGCCCAGAAACTTCCGGCACTGATCCTTGACGTGGCCAGGCTTGCCGCAGAAATGGCAAAACTTCGGAATAGACCCTCCCGGCCTCTTAAACTGAGCAGACTGATTAGGCCTGAATCCAGGTCTAACCACAGCTCTCGCCTGCTCCACAGGCCTCTTCCCAGCACCAACAACAGACCCCTTCCTCTGGTTCACGAGCAGCTCCTGCCTCTTGGCAGCGACCAGAACCTTCTGATAAGACTCCCGGTCAGAAGAGGTCACAAAACTCTGGAGCTCCGAAGCAAGCCCCTGCAGGAACCTCTGAGCTCTCTCCTCAGCGTCCTGCACCATCTTCGGTGCAAACCGACTCAGCCTCATGAACTCTTGGTGATACATGTCCACCGACGAGTTCCCCTGCTTCAGATCGATAAAAAGCTACAACATCTCCTCCCTGGCAGCCTTAGGAAAGAACTCACCCTCAAATCTGGCCTTGAAGGTAGCCCAAGCAATCGGCTCCACCAACAACTTCTCTTCCGCATCCCACCAATTCCTGGCGTTATCCTTCAGCTGCCTCTTCGCCAAATCAACCCATCCAGACGGGGTGATCTTGGCCATCTTCAGATTGTCCTCGACGTTCCGAATCCACTCATCGGCAGCCAGAGGACCCTCAGAACCATCAAAATACGCGGGACCCAGCTCCCGAAATTGCTTCGCTCCTGGCTCAGAGCGAGGGGCATCCGGAAGAGCCAGGGCAGCTCGAGCAAGTGGAGCATTCTGGACTTGTAGAAGCACGCCCTGCTGAACTTGCATCATCTGGAGCATCATCCGCATCATCTCACCGTTGGTGGGTTCCCGCTCAGGCTCCTCATCATGAGGGAGCGCACCACTGCCCCCACCACGGGTGAAACGCCTTCCTGCCATCTAGTGACACGGAGAACAAATCAGATTAGACTCATAGCTTATGACTCGGACGTCGAACTCAGTTTATTGGACATTCTAACATTATTATCGCTATTCCAAAGATCGCAGTTACAGAAGGTGACCTGCATGGGCCACCACTAAAACCTGTCACGACCCGCTTCCCTAAAATGGAGGCGAGACGTGAAAAGGTCCGCACGAGAGTGGAGCTGTGAAGCCCCAAACCCGATAAGCGTCCACAAATACATAAACAGGTCCCTGTAACCATAACAGAATAACAATAATAACACAAGGAGAGACTGAAATAAAATTCCACATCTCACAAATTGTCCAACATCAAAAATAAGTCCAACATCCAGAAAAGCCACCAGGCTAAAAGAAAAGAGTCCAAGGCCCAGAACAAGGCCAACAAAAGAATACGACATAACAAAGTATAGGTGCTACGCACCGATAACAAACAACTGTTTAACAAAAGTAAAACACAACGAAGACACTAGGACTGGTCCCCAGTGTCCACGTACTCCCCGTCAAACACAAGCTCGGGCTCGGCGTCAGCAAACACCTCGTCCTCAACGAGGTACTCGGGCTCAGGATCTAACATGTGTCACCCAAAAGAGTAAAGGGGCACATGTCAGCAAGTCTAAAAAGACTTGGGCAAGGAAACTGAAAGTGAGGCATCTAGCAACCTAGCAGTTTAGTATGCATGACATGGCAGTTATAACATGAGTGCACAATTAAAACATGTCAAGACAATTTGTACAAGGGAACAATCATCGGGACAAGACAAGAGTAGCCAAGCTACTATCAATTCAATCAATTCACATTTTGTAGGTGTTTACGCCATTCACTGAATGGCATAGCATTTCAGACCGATCGGCACTAAACACTACCCAATACCCACACGATATGGAGCCTGGGGTCCCCGCACATTGAGCTCAGCTAGTGAGCCTGAGGTTGCCCCGCACATTGAGCTCGCATTCTTAGTTCACAATTCAATACATCGAGCGTTGGGGTTTCCAACTCATTATGCTCGCTTCTGGTCACGAGCCAGGAACACAAGTATGGCGTAGGGAACACCTAGCCGGAACACGCAATTTGGGCATTGGCTATCAACCAACACATGGCCCGCTTCTGGAACACGAGCCAGGAACACAACATTGTAGCGAAGCTACGCAATCACAGCAATACCTAAAGAATGCGAGGTCATGACAATTTATTTGCGTACAGTTAATTAAATTAAACGTGACAGGCGAAATGCAATGACATGAACATATTCGCGTACCGTTAATTGAAAGTAAACATGACATGGTAATTGTGCAACATGCTAAAAGTCGGAACTAGCTTCGTTGTCAAGCTAGTTCCCCAATTTGCGCCTAGGCGAGTATCATTTCGTCGCCTAGCCTCTTTTACGCCTACAACAAGCAAATGGCCTAAAACATGGCCTAAACCCTAAGTGGCAATTTTCACTTGCCTAGCACCGGGGATGACGACCACTTCGTCACACGGATGCTATCTACGGGGGAAATCGCTGTTATGGGGGAAACAAACACCAAACACATGAAATTAATTAGGGTTTCCATAAAATTATAAATAGGTTAAGAAAACAACGGTAGATCGATTTCTTACCGAGAGGAGACGGAAGAAACACTCCGGGGAACCCTAGGATCAGATCTGGAAAAGATTGGAGGAGTTTGGGGAAACTAGGGTTTTGGGGGATTTGGGGATTTTGATGGGTTTTGGTGAGATTTTAGGGAAGATGAGAGGTGGATGGAGTGAATGGTTGGATTGGATGATGATTCTAGGGCTTGGAATGAAGAAATGGAGCTTGGAGGAAGATGGGGGCTGAAGGGGGAAGTTTTTAGGGTTTTGGGTCGTGTTGGAGAAGAAGAAGTCGTTTGGGTTGGGTTTAAATAGGTTGGGCTGGCGGCTGCCCAGAAATTAGGGTTTTAACACTAGTTAGTCGGTCAAAGAGCAACCACTGACCGACTAGTTTGGCAACTAGTCGGTCGGTCGACCAACGCAGACCGACTAAGTGCAAACAGTAACTCCTGAACGAAAATAGGATTCTAGAGTTAGTCGGTCCATGAACAAGTACTGACCGACTAGTTTTACATCTAGTCGGTCGATGAACGTTCTTAGACCGACTAAGAGTAAACAGTAACTGATACAAAAATAATATGATGAGTTAGTCGGTTCAAGAAGCATTGCTGACCGACTAGTTTGCAACCTAGTCGGTCAACCAACGTTCTTAGACCGACTAACGATAAACAGTAACTCCTGAGAAATTTAGAAAGCTAACTAGTCGGTCCAAGAAGGATTGCTGACCGACTGGATCGTCATCTAGTCGGTCGGTGGCCCTTCTTACACCGGCTAATGAGCACCAAAAGTACCGATACGGAGCGCGGGGCCCCGGGATCGATTCCTAAGACTCCTAGGCTTGATCTAATAGTTAGATACGACCGTTATGAAGTCCGTCACGAGTGACATACTTCGAAATCGACAATCCCAAGGAAGAAACGAGAAAATACGACGAATCGATCGAAAATGAAATCTACGGAGACGAAAACCACACAAGAGGAGAAAATCCACCATAACATATATTATATTATATTAAATCCAGATACATGAAAAGCAGTCGTTACAACGCCACCTCCAGGACTTGTACAAAGCTAGCCAGAAGCCAGCCGAAACAAACCTGGTGGAACACGAAGACCTGGCACCAATTAGGTTCGTCGCTGAGGACTTCTCAAACGATGACCTGCTCGACTGAAGCCTTATCTACTTTTCTACAATGTATTGTAGTTGAAACAATTTACTCTCCAGTTATTTGTTTTCTAGCATGTTGAATAATTTTCAGACATTGAATGATATTTAGTTATCTTTGTGCCTTATACTGCTATGCTTTTCTCTCTCTTACTTTAGATGGATTATAAATGCATAGTGGACATTGCTTCTACGCACACGATCCTCCAAGATATTTGCTTTTTTCAAAGCATACACAAATATGATGGAACCGTAAATACCATTTGCGGTCTGTCAGGAATAATTAAAGGATCAGGGAAGCACATTTTCTGCTCCCCAATAAAACACAACTATTAATAAAAGATGCTCTTTTCTCTCCAAGCTCACATAGAAACTTGTTAAGTTTCAAAGATATCCGTTTAAACGGATACCACCTAGAAACGGTGAACAAACAAAACAAAGAATTCTTATATGTAACGACTCTTAAAAACTGTGCTAAAACTATCGTTGACCGTTTCGAGGGACTCCCGTCAGGTCTCTACCATACAAAGATACGAGCAATGTAAGCTAACACAATTGAGCACCAGAAGTGCAATAATCAACCAGAATTCCAACTCTAGCACAATAGACTCGGACACCCTGGATCGGCAATGATGCACCGCATCATATCCCAATCCCATGGAATTAACTCGAAAAGTCTGAAGCTACTTCGAAAGGGTGCATTTCCTTGCTCCCTTGTCACAAAGGAAAATTGATTACGAGACCATCTCCACTTAAGGTGGACTCAGAGTCTCCCAGCTTCCTAGAGAGAATACATGGAGACATTTGCGGTCATATTCACCCCGCAAGTGGTCCATTTCGGTACTATATGGTACTGATAGACGCATCTTCCAAATGGTCGTATGTGTGTCTCTTGTCGACCCGCAATGTATTCTTTGCAAAGATATTGGCACAAATCATGAAGTTGCGGGCACATTTTCCAGACAACCAGATCAAGAAATTGCGTCTGGATAACGCTGGGGAATTCACATCACAAGTCTTTTTAGACTACTGTCAAGCAACTGGAATCGAAGCTGAACATCATATAGCTCATGTTCACACCCAGAACGGGTTAGCTGAATTTCTTATAAAGAGACTACAATGGATTGCTCGTCCATTGTTGAAGCAATCCCAGTTGCCAGTGACTGCATGGGGATAAGCCATCTTGCATGATGCATCGCTAATAAGATTACGACCATTAGGTAGTCAATCTTATTCTCCAATGCAACTCACATATGGAACTCCACCGGATATCTCTCACTTGAGGACATTCGGATGCGATGTCTATGTCCCCATAGCACCACCGCAGAGGACCAAGATGGGTCCTCAATGTTGCCTAGGTATCTACATAGGATTCGACTCACTATCGATCATTAGATACCTGGAACCCCTAACGGGGGATGCCTTTAAGGCACGTCTAGCAGACTGTGAGTTTGACGAAAGTACCTTTCCCAAACTAGGCATAAACACAGAGAAGCCAGAAGCTTCAAAGACCATTTCATGGGATACCAAAACTTTATCCCACTTTGGTCCGCGTACAAACTAATGTGAAGGTGAGATCCTGAAGATCCTCCAAATACAAAATACAGCTCGTATTTTACCGGACAAATTTACTGACAAGCAGAAGATTGTCAGATCGCACGTTCTTGCTGCAAACACGCCAGCTAGGATTGACATACCCAAAGATGGATGCAATCCACCACCAGCAGAAGCGGACGTACCTCAACAAAAGAGAGGACGACCCCCAGGCTCCAAGGATAAATTCCCTCGAAAGAGGAAAACTCCTGGAGTAATGACAACGATACCACCACATGATACTAAGCTCAGCCCAGATACCTCTCCCCTCCTAAAAACCCCTGAAGTGGAAAATATAGGAGAAATATCATTAAACTATGTACGTACTAGGGAGGTACTGGACAGAAAAAGGACAATCATCGATGATAACTTCACGCTCATTATTGCCAATCACGTCACTGAATACGATGATGAGATCGATCCACGCTCTCTAGCAGAATGTAAACGCAGAGAGGATTGGCCAAAGTGGAACGAGGCAATAGGAGTAGAGCTGGACTCACTCTCAAAACGCAAAGTTTTTGGACCTGTAGTCCTAACACCAAAGGGTGTTAAACCTGTAGGATATAAATGGGTATTCGTAAGAAATAGGAATGAAAATAACGAGATCGTACGCTACAAAGAGCGCCTTGTTACACAAGGCTTTTCCCAACGACCAGAAATAGACTATGATGATACATATTCTCCGGTCATGGATGCGATCACTTTCTATTTCATTATTAGCCTAACTACTACGGAAGGCCTGGATATGCAGCTCATGAACGTGGTGACTGCATACCTATATGGCAATATAGATAAGGATATCTATATGAGACTTCCGGGCGGCTATATGCTACCGACGAAATTGACAGAAAGACCTCGGGACGTCTACTCTGTCAAACTCCAAAGATCACTATATGGTCTAAAACAGTCGGGGAGAATGTGGTATAACAGACTCAGTGAATTCCTAGTGCAACAAGGATTTACAACTAATGAAGTCTGCCCTTGCATCTTTATAAGAGCATAGGAAAAAGGATTCGTAATTATTGTTGTCTACGTAGACGACTTAAACCTCATCGGATCTCCTGAAGAGATAGCTGAGATATCCAAGAGACTCACACAGACTTTTGAGATAAAAGACCTTGGCAAAATGAAGTTCTGCCTAAGCTTACAAATCGAACACCTAAGCGGAGGAATCATGTTACATCAATCCACCTACACAAGGAAGTTGCTGAAAAACTTCCTTATGGACAAATGTCATCCGCTTATTACACCAATGGTCGTCGGATCATTGGATGTTAATACGGACCCCTTCCGACCGCTGGAAGAGGGGGAGGAAGCATTGGGTCCCGAAGTACCCTACCTGAGTGCAATTGGAGCACTCCTCTATCTGGCAAACTACACGCTCCCGATATAGCGTTTGCAGTTAACCTACTAGCCAGATACAGTTCATCGCCCTCAAAGAGCCACTGAAACAGAGTGAAGCACCTTCTGCGCTACCTCTAAGGGTCAGTTGACCTGGGACTATACTTCAAGAAAGGCGTATCCTCCAACTTAGTTGGTTATGCAGATGCAGGATACATGTCTGTGTTGAGTATTGATTCTCCTGATTTGGTTTTGATGATGAACAAACATAAATATTGGGTACTAATTCTCTTTGAGCGTAGTTATGAAGATCGTCGCCAAATTACTTTGTAGATCTTGAGCGACGTCCCAAGACTTCCTAGAGCGCGTGATCATTGTACTCGAAGCTTCGTTGAAGCTCAAGGAGTTATTATGAAGTCAAGGGATTCAGAATCTTCATGTAGAATCTTTTGAAGACGGGTTGTCACGTTTATTTTTATTGTCTTCTAGAATGTTAAGCCTTGAGTAGTACTTGCCTAGTAATTCTCAGGTTTACCATATCTTATATCTAGGATTACCTTAGAAGCCATTAGGATGTGTTCCTTAGCTTATCGCTTCGTTTCATGGTTTTCTGTACATCTTAGTTGGTTCAAGTAGAAGGACCAACCGACTAGATGACGATCTAATCGGTCGAAAAATCTTCTTGAACCGACTAGTCATCCTTGTGAATTTTGGCATATTTATTGTTGACCAATTAGTCGATCCAAGAAGATTCACCAACCGACTAGTATTCAAACTAGTCGGTTAGTGTTTCTTCTTAGACCGACTAGTTTTCCCTCCTTATTTCACTAAATTCTCTGTCGACCATCTAGTCGGTCCAAGAAGGTTTACCGACTGACTAGTTTTCAAACTAATCGGTCAGTGATCCTTCTTAGACCGATTAAGCTGCTTTAATTTTCCAGCTGTTGGAGATTTTATTTCTACGATTTTTCTTGATCTGTTTTGATTCTTTCCATATCTGTTTGACTCGTTTCAAACATGGAAATTTCTCTAATATGAGATGGGATTCAGATCTAATATTCATTCATTCAATTATCATTTTTTCAAGGCTCTCTCTCTCTCGAAAATCTCTGGCTCTCTCTTTTGTGACCTAATTTCTCCAAAGGGATTTTCAGATCTTGAGCGATCATTTTGTTTCTGAAGGATTGAATCACGATCATCATCGTCGTCCTAGCCATCTTCCGCTGTTCATCACATGATTGCTAGGGTTTCGTGATCTCCTCAATTCTTCCTTCCTTGCCCTAAATCCGTAAGTATTTCATTAAATCTATTGTTTGTGTTTTTCTCTCGGTTTGTGAGAGAAATTCGTGATCCCGGTTTGTGGGAGTCACAATACGAATTGTTGTATTGTTTGATCTTGTAGTAGTTTCTACAAAAAGTTGTTTAGTGGAACCTTGAGTTAGTAGATTCTAACTCAAGTAGCCGGAAGGGATCCGGGCGTCTGGGACGTAGGATCACTGGAAACAAGTCGGGGAGACTTGGGTGGATCCGAACTCATTACATCGTTTGTTTGCGTTGTGATTCTCTTATTGTGCTTATTAATTCCACATAGTTATTTGTGATTGCACAATAATTAGGAATTAGACTCTTGATTATTTTAAAGTACTATTCACCCCCCTCTAGTACTTATGCAGTAGCTTTCAGGACATTACATTTGGTATCAAAGCCAAGTTCATAGCTATGACAAACAACGACAACAAGGCCGTACGACCACCACCCCACTACAGCTCCTACAAGAACCGTGAAGGAGCCTCTTCAGTAATCGAAGGACACTCCTCAACTAGGCCCCCTCACTTCAACGGTACCAACTATGGGTACTGGAAATGCCGGATGGAAACTTTTCTCCGGAGCGCATCACTTTGGAGAGCCACGTTAACGGAGTATGTGGAGCCCACTGAAGAAGACTTCACAAAGTGGACTGCCGCGGAAGTCGCCGCGGAGGTGAACAATGCCAAGGCAATGAATGCCTTACAATGTGCACTGGAGCCTGAAGATTTCAACAAGATATGCACATGTAAGAGTGCACATCAGATTTGGAACCAACTCCTAATCTTACACGAAGGAACGAGCAGGGTAAAGCACTCTAAACTCACTGTTGCTAACAAAGAATTCGAGTTATTTCACATGGAACATGGTGAAAGAATTAAGGAGTACTATGCTCGCTTCGTGGATATAACCAATGAGTTGGAAGCCCTTGGGAAGACCTATACACAAGAATAAAAGGTCACTAAGATCATTGACGGACTTCCTTCGAGTTGGGAAAAACGAACTTACGCCATCGAGGAAGGTAATGATATGTCCAAATATACTGTTGTTCAACTAATGGGTACCTTGATGTCTTATGAGGTACGAAAGGACAGCAAGATCAAGATACAGGACAAGATGAAGGCGTTCTTGAAGCAAGAAGAGCTGAAGAAAAAGGCGATTGCTTTCAAGGCCGCCCCAACCACACCTACCGATAGTGAAGAATCGGAAGATGAGTTGGACATGGAATCTTTGGCCCTCATGGCAAAGAAGTTCAACCGGTTCTTCCGAAAAGGTACCTTCAAGAACAAATCTAAAGTTAGTTCTACTAATGCCTCTGCTCCTTTGTGTTTCAAATGCAATAAGCCAGAACACATCAAGGTAGATTGTCCTCTCAACAAACAAAAGGAGAAGTGGAAGGCACCCAAGTTCGACAAGTCAAGAAAGTACAAGAAGGAATACAAGAAAGGGCTTGTCGACACATTCACCGACTCGGAAGAGGATTCTTCAAGTGAAGAGTCAGATGAAGAACAAGTGGAGAAAGCACACATGTGCTTCATGGCAAGAGAGCAACATGATCAAGAGACCGCTTCAGATGAAAGCGAGGATGAAGGTGAAGAGGTAACCATGGATGACCTAAGATTAGCTAATGAACAAATTTGGTCTAAGTATTCTAAGTTGGTAAATAGATATACTAAAATCAAAGATGAGCTAACTAGTCTTCAAAACACATCTAATCCTGTCATCACCAACAACGACACCGTTGTTGAAACCTTGAGAACTGAGATTGTAAATCTCAAGTCTCAACTTGAGCATGTTAACATTGAGGATTCGGATGAACACGAGATAGCCGATTTGATTTCTCGAAACTCAACTTTGAGTATTGAGAATGGGAATCTCAAGTCATGTGTTTGTGAACTCACAACGCAAGTGTCCACTTTGGATACTAAAATACTTTCTCTCACTGAGAAATATAAGTCCACAATAGGCCGAATTGAAAAATTCAACAAAGGCAAAGACCATTTGGATAATATTCTGAATGAATTACTTCCGACCAATCATCGCATTGGTTTGGGGTATAAGAAGAAAAATTCATCCAAATCTTTCACCACCTTTGTAAGGCCATCCTCTGATGCCTCAACTAGTGGGAGTAAACACCCCATGGGTAGTTCATCTACCAATGGTACTTCCACTAAGTACACATCCCCCTTTGGAAAGAAACCCACTTTGGGTGGACCTCCAAAGAAGGGTCATGTATTTATGTACACAAATACTATGCCACGTAGGAACACACCTCCTACTCCACAAGTTTACACTTATGATGATTTTTATGCTCCACATCCACGAGCACGTGCACACCATGTGAGACACACTCACGCACGTGTTCCCCCACATGCATATGCTCACCCACATAATTATTACATGAATGATTACCATCATGCACCGTATCATATGTTGCCACCACCATTTCATCATGTGCCGCATGCTTATCCACAACATGCATACACTAGGCCACTTCCTAGTAGAACACATACACCACGTAGAAATCAACCACATGTGCATGTTCCCAATAGGAATAGTGCTCCCAAGACATTCACGATTTGGGGCCCAAAGGACACTAGCATGCATGCGAAACAAATGTATATTAATTCTTATTTTATGAATGTTGTGCACAATGATGACTATATTGGAAAGTCTAAGTCCAATTGGACTTGGCTTCCAAAGGTCTAATCCTTAGGACTCAATGACCTTGGGTACCATGATACGATATTTTTACCTTCAGGTACTCAAGAAAAAGAAAAGGAGCAACAAATCTAAATCTAGCTCCAAGAACGGGTGGATACTTGATAGCGGGTGCTCAAAACACATGACCGGTAAAGCTCAGTTGCTATCTGAAGTGGTACCCATTGAAAATGGAAACCGAGTGGTCCTCGGAGGCAACGAGAGTGGAACCATCATAGGTGTTGGAAAAGTTGGTAACCCCTCTAAACCTCTTATAAGTGATGTTTACCTTGTTAAAGGCTTAAATCACACTCTAATCTCAATAAGCCAACTTTGTGACTAGGGTTACAAAGTTAGCTTTGAGAAAGGAATGTGCCATATTTTAAGAAGTGATAATAATAATGTGTTGTTCTTTGCACACGCCATAAGGACCTATATATATTAGATTTTCCAAATTCCCATGAACAATGTCTTATTGCCAACACAAGTGAGCAACACTTGTGGCATCGACGTTTTGGTCATGCGAATTTTGGAACACTTTTCAAACTATCCAAGTTAGATTCTATAGAAGGATTCCCTAAGCTTTCCTTCATAAGAAAAGCTTTTGCGACTCTTGTCAACGAGGCAAACTTCCAAAGTCGTCATTCAAACCTAAGAAAAGCATATCCTCTAAACGGCCTCTAGAGCTTTTACATCTAGATCTTTTTGGCCCAACTAGAGTTGCTTCATTAGGGAATGCCCGATATGGACTTGTCATCGTTGATGACTTTTCTAGATTTACTTGGGTATTTACTTTAATTAATAAAAATGATGCTTGTGAAAACTTCACAGTATTTGTTAAGAAAGTACAAAATCTCATTGGAACCACCATTGTCACTATTCGTAGTGATCTTGGAGGGAAATTTGAGAACGAGTCTTTCTTAAACTTCTGTGATGAGGTTGGTATTACTCACACCTTTTCTTTTCCTCACGCACCCCCTCAAAATGGTGTTGTTGAGAGAAAGAATAGGACGCTAGTGGAATGTGCTCGCACTATGCTTGATGATAGCCACCTTGGCCATCAATTTTGGGCAGACATCAATTTTGGGCAGAAGCGGTACATACCACTTGCTATGTGTTTAATAGGATACTCTTGAGGCCCAGCACTAAACAAACTTTTTATGAATTGTTGTTTGGTAGGTTACCTCAAGTTAAACATTTTAGAGTTTTTGGTGCAAAATATTTTATCAAGAACACGTATGGTAGTTTGAACAAATTTGATTCAAGATCCGATGAGGGGATATTTGTTGGATATTCCTCCCGTAGCAAAGCCTACCGGATATACAACAAAAAAACCTCAACGATCGAGGAATCTCTTCATGTTTCATTTAATGAAGATTTTGTCCCTCCTAGAATTATCGATGACGATGATTCTATGGAAGCAGTTAGTGATTCTGTTGATATATCTAATGCTATTGATTCTGTTGAAACTAACCCTACTAATGATTCTCTTGAGAATGTTTCTAGTGACCAGGGTGTTCCCAGAAAGCTCCCAACAGTTCGTGACCATTCCCATGAGCAAGTTATTGGCAACATGGAAGATGGTGTCAGAACAAGGTCCCAAGTCAACTTCTTCGCTCAGTGTGCCTTTGTCTCTTCCGTGGAGCCAAAGAATATCAATGAAGCGTGCGAAGATAGCTCTTGGATCCTAGCCATGGAAGAGCATCTCATTCAGTTTGAGAGGAATGAGGTCTGGGAGCTAGTTCAGTTGCCTTTGAAGAACCACAACGTTATATGAACGAAGTGGATTTTCAAGAACAAGACAGACGATAATCAAAATGTCATCCGGAACAAAGCTCGATTAGTTGCTCAAGGCTACAGGCAAGAGGAAGGTATTGATTTCGAGGAATCTTTTGCACCTGTAGCTAGATTAGAATCTATTATGTTATTATTGTCATTTGCATGCAATAAAGATTTCAAACTTTTTCAAATGGACATAAAGAGTGCGTTTTTAAACGGAGATGTCGTTGAGGAAGAATATGTTTCTCAACATCCGGGTTTTATAAATGAAAAATTTCCAACTCACGTTTTCAAACTTAAGAAAGCACTTTATGGTTTGAGACAAGCTCCTAGAGCTTGGTATGACCGCCTAAAGAACTTTCTTTTGGATTTGGGTTTCAAAATGGGTGAGGTTGATTCAACGCTTTTTGTTAAGTATGCTAATCATGATATTATCTTAGTTCAAATTTACGTAGATGATATCATTTTCGGTGCTACTAACTTCACTCTTTGCGAAGAGTTTTCTAATGTTATGAAGGATCAGTTTGAGATGAGCCACATGTGTGAGCTCAAATATTTCTTAGGACTCCAAATTCGCCAAATGAACGATGGAATCTTCATCCACCAAACCAAGTACACGGTGGAGCTGCTAAAGCGATTTGAAATGGAGAATGCTTCTAGCAAGTAAGACTCCGATGAGCACCACAACACATCTCGATAAAGACACGGGCGGCAAAGATGTAGACATTATCGAGGTATGATAGGTAGTTTATTATATCTTACTGCTAGTAGGCCAGATATAATGTTTGTCGTATGTGTTTGTGCTAGGTATCAATCACAACCTAAGGAATCACACTTAATAGCGGTTAAACGTATTTTCCGTTATTTAAGTGACACACTCGACTACGGATTATTCTATCCAAAGTCAAGCACATATGAGTTAATCTCATACAGTGATGCAGATTATGCTGGATGCAAATCCGACAGGAAAAGTACTAGTGGCACTTACCATTTTATAGGAAATTCTCTTGTCTCTTGGTTTTCCAAGAAGCAGAATTCGGCATCACTTTCAACCACTGAGGCGGAATATATTGCCGCCGGTGCTGCATGTGCACAGGTTCTTTGGATGAGACACACAGTTAAAGACTTTGGTATAAACTGTGATACTTGTCCTATCAAGGTGGACAACCTAAGTGCAATATGTCTCTCTAAGAATCCGGTACACCACTCCCGTACCAAACACATAGATGTCCGTCACCATTTTCTAGATGATCATGTAGCTAAAAAGGACATCATTTTAGTGTACATTGAAACCCAGAAGCAAATCGCCGATATTTTCACGAAATCACCCAAGGAAGATACCTTTGTGCGATTACGTCGAGAATTGTGGATTATGGGTGAATCCGAGATTTAGGATTCATATTTTGTATATAATCTTGCATTATAATGAGTTTCATAAGCTTTTATTGGATTATTTTGTATGTTTTGTGATACTTTTTGGTGTATGTTGGGGTGTTATATGTTGTGCACCATATACTGCTATCTGCTGATGATCGTTATTTTTTTGGTAGTCTGGATGTATCAATTTTGATGTTTCTATATGTATATATCCATCCTATTGCAGTTCCTCTCTGTGTGCACATTGTAATCTGTTCCGGTAATTTACTTCGTCGCTCATCGACTATGTTGGTTATATAGCTCTGTTTGTATGAAAACATGAATTGTTTTTCATGCACTCAATTTGCTAAAAATGTTGATATTGGAGAGTATGTTCCTTTAATCAATCTTATGGTTTGATGGTGTTTTGATGATTTCTCTTTTCGCTTTTCGACTATGGTCTCGTGGACACACCTTGTTTTCTTCGATATTTTCCTTGGTGTCATTTGGACCGTTGTTATAGTCTTCGCCTCTCTTGTTTATATTTTCTTTTAGGCTTAGTTGTTGCCGTTGTTTCCTCCTGCTCTTTTTGGGTAATGCCAAAGGGGGAGAGACTTAATAATGACTTTGTGCTAAATGATAATTTAAACAATTTTTGTGAATCTAATTTCATATGTTAGATTCAGGGGGAGTGAAGATATAAAAATGGATTCCAATCCTATATTTCAATAATTGGATCATGTTTTATACTTTTATCTTCTGCTTGATGCTTATGTTTAATATTTAATATGGAACTAACAAGTAATCAAGGCAGGGGGAGTAAGTAAATTTCATTTATCTCATTATTATTGATTTATATTTATGTTGGTTTGTCATCACCAAAAAGGGGGAGAATGTTGAGTATTGATTCCCCTGATTTGGTTTTGATGATGAACAAGCATAAATATTAGGTACTAATTCTCTTTGAGCGCAGTTATGAAGATCGTCGCCAAATTACTTTGTAGATCTCAAGCGACGTC
Source organism: Scilla litardierei (assembly GCA_030789695.1). Taxonomy (NCBI): domain Eukaryota; kingdom Viridiplantae; phylum Streptophyta; class Magnoliopsida; order Asparagales; family Asparagaceae; genus Scilla; species Scilla litardierei. The sequence continues at coordinate 117,473,970 of CM061130.1, forward strand.
CCAAGACTTCCTAGAGCACGTGATCGTTGTACCTGAAGCTTCGTTGAAGCTCAAGGAGTTATTATGAAGTCAAGGGATTCAGAATCTTCATGTAGAAGCTTTTGAAGACGGTTTGTCACGTTTATTTTTATTGTCTTCTAGAATATTAAGCCTTGAGTAGTACTTGCCTAGTAATTCTCATGTTTACCATATCTTATCTCTAGGATTGCCTTAGTAGCCATTAGGATGTGTTCCTTAGCTTATCGCTTCGTTTCATGGTTTTCTGTGCATCTTAGTTGGTTCAAGTAGAACGACCAACCGACTAGATGGCGATCTAATCAGTCGGAAAATCTTCTTGAACTGACTAGTCATCCTTGTGAATTTTGGCATATTTACTGTTGACCAATTAGTCGGACCAAGAAGGTTCACCGACCGACTAGTTGTCAAACTAGTCGGTTAGTGTTTCTTCTTAGACTGACTAGTTTTCCCTCCTTATTTCACTAAATTCTCTGTCGACCATCTAGTCGGTCCAAGAAGGTTTACCGACCGACTAGTTCTCAAACTAATCGGTCAGTGATCCTTTTTAGACCGATTAAGCTGCTTTAATTTTCCAGCTGTTGGAGATTTTATTTGCACGATTTTTCTTGACCCATTTTGATTCTTTCCATATCTGTTTGACTCGTTTCAAACATGGAAATTTCTCTAATATGAGATGGGATTCAGATCTAATATTCATTCATTCGATTATCATTTTTTCAAGGCTCTCTCTCTCTCTCTCTCTCTCTCGAAAATCTCTGGCTCTCTCTTTTGTGACCTAATTTCTCCAAAGGGATTTTCAGATTTTGAGCGATCATTTTGTTTCTGAAGGATTGAATCACGATCATCATCATCGTCCTAGCCATCTTCCGTTGTTCATCACGTGATTGCTAGGATTTCGTGATCTCCTCAATTCTTCCTTCCTTGCCCTAAATCCGTAAGTATTTCTCAAGGCATAGGATTTTGTGGTAAGCACTTTCTATTTCATTAAATCCATTGTTTGTGTTTTTCTCTCGGTTTGTGAGAGAAATTCGTGATCCCGGTTTGTGGGAGTCACGATACGAATTGTTGTATTGTTTGATCTTGTAGTAGTTTCTACAAGAAGTTGTTTAGTGGAACCTTGAGTTAGTGGATTCTAACTCAAGTAGCCGGAAGGGATCCGGGTGTCTGGGACGTAGGATCACCGGGAACAAGTCAGGGAGACTTGGGTGGATCCGAACCTGTTACATCGTTTGTTTGCGTTGTGATTCTCTTGTTGTGCTTATTAATTCCGCATAGTTGTTTGTGATTGCATAATAATTAGGAATTAGATTCTTGATTATTTTAAAGTACTATTCACCCCACTCTAGTACTTGTGCAGTAGCTTTCAGGACATTACAGTCTGACCCTCACACCGCAAAGTCCCAGACCGTCTTCGTATTCACCTACGGTGGAACAACTATCTCATGGAGATCTGTGAAGCAGACTTCAACAGTAACCCCATCCAACCACTCCAAACTAATTGCGATCCACGAAGCTAGCAGAGAATGCTTCTGGCTTCATTCAGTCATCCACCACATCCTTGTGACAACCGGCCTGAAGACGGGAGATCTTGGACCAACCACCATGTACGAAGACAATGCTGCCTGCATAGCTCAACTACGAGGTGGCTGCATCAAAGGTGACAGGTCGAAGCACATTTCTCCAAACTCTTCTGGACGCATGAACAACAAGTAGACAACCAGATCGATATCCAACAGATCCAATCTTACAACAACATGGCAGATCTATTTACTAAAGCTTTACCTTGATGTACTTTTAGAAAACTTGTAATAGAAATTTGGATGAGACAGTTGAAAGATCTACAAGCCTGAAGCTTGTACGCAACAGGAGAAGTTAATGTAGAGTTGTACTATTTTTCCCTTAGCTATTGGTTTTTCCCACTGGGTTTTCCATAGCCAAAGGTTTTAATGAGGCAACCGCATTAACTCTGGATCCAGAAGTATCCACCTCTGATGATATCCATCGAACAGGGGAAGTTATAGAGACTTGTACTCTTTTCCCTTAGCCACTGGGTTCTCCACTGGGTTTTCCATGGCAAAGGTTTTAACGAGGCAAGACCTCTTAACTTAGGATCCAGAAGTATCCATACCCCCATGGTCAGATAAGCTCTATGCACCCTGAAGCGCTCATATACCTAGCTTACAACAATGGATGGATACGGGGAAGTGTTATGAGCGGGCTTTTGTAGGCCCATTAGTGTATTGGGTATCCACCCATTATGTAACTCTACTTCTATAAATACAGGGCTATGGGGTTCCGTAGCCGCAAGCTTACAACACTTTTAAGTTTTTGTTCCGTGCACAATCAGAAATACCGAAAATGCACTTAGGCCAAAACACCTAAAATCTTCCAAATACATAATCACTGATTACATGATTAATTATTTGATGAGGGATAGTAATGATTTTTCGTTCAAAATCATTAATTACTGAATCGGTAATTACATAATCACTGATTACATCATAATCACTAATCACTGCTTAAATTTTTCGTTTAAAATTGCAATCATGATTAGTGATTATATATTATGTGGTTTTTAATTAATGATCGTGATTAGATCACTAATCACTAATTAATCAAATATCACTAATTAATCACTAATCAAATAATTCGTGATTAGATCTGCTGTCGACACCCGCAGATGTAATCACTAATCAAATAATCATGCAATCAATAATCACTAATTCATCGCCCGCAGATCTAATTAATTATTGATTACATATCTAATCACTAACCACTAATTACTAATTAATTATTTGATGAGTGATTAATTACATGATTACGTAATTACTAATTACATGATTATTTGACGAGGGATATTAGTGATTTTTCATTCAAAATCATTAATTACGTAATCACTACGTACATCCTAACCACTAATTACATCCTAACTACTAATCACATAATATGTAGTCACTAATCACTAATTAATTACATAATTAAAAAACTAATCTAGTACAGAAAATATTCTGATCGTGCAAAATTACTCATCGCACACAACAGGTAAAAATTTTGACTGTTGTGCGCGGTGAGCAATTTTGTCTCTGTGAACAGCGACAAAATTGCTCACCTCGCACAACAGGTAAAAATTTTGCATATTGTGCGTGGTGAGAAATGTTAACTCTATGGAACAAAATTGTTCTCCACGCACAACATGCAGAATTCTGCATGTTGTGCGCATTGAGCAATTTTGCAAGATCAAATGTAATTTGTGATTAGTGATTACTATATTAGTTTTTCAATCATGTAATTAATTAGTGATTAGTGATTATACATTATGTACTTAGTGATTAGAATGTAATTAGTGATTAGGATTGTACGGCCTGTATTTTTAGTCATGTTTGATTGTTGTGTACTTGTAGTTTTATTTCGATTGGGTGGATGTTTTTTTATCCGAATGATTTTCCTTCCAAGCATCGACGCGAGCGCGTCTCGGTTTTAACTTTTTACCGTAGCGTAACTTTTGGCCTGTTAATCGTAACAAATTATTTTTGATTAAAATTTAATTACTAATTAACTGATTTCTACTAGCTTATTTAAATTGCCATTACCTTCCTTAATAACTCTTACCATATTGCATTTACCCTAACCTATTGAATCCCACTGAAGAAACCGGTGAGATCCAACATCACATTCATTCCCATCCCCTACCTCCACCTCAACCTCTTCAAGCTGTCCCCCTCCACTTTGTTCTTAAACCAACAGGAACAACATCATCATCATCAGCCATCCCCTCCTCCATACAACAGCGATCAGCCATCCAACCACCACCACCACAACCCACCCAAATCAGCCACTGCACATCCTCCTTTCAACCCAAATCAAAACAAAATCTAAGATCGAAAACAAATCGGGGTTTGGGAAATCAAAATCAAAATCAACCCAATTGGAACTAAATTTCAGAAATCGAGCCGCCACCGCCACGCCCCTGGAAGCTGCCGATCAGCCCCGCCGTGACCCCCCGCGGCCGTGACCCCCGATCCGCCCCGCCGTACCCTCGAATCACGCCGTCGCCCCTGGAACTCTGACGTGCCCTCGGATCCTACCGCCGCGAGCCGCCCAAATCCGCCGCTGCCAGACCCCCACTGTGCCGCCGCCAGACCCCATTGTGTCGCCCGCCGCTGCAGGCGCCCAGGCCGCCGCCGCAGCATGCCCCCTTGGCCGTCCGCCCCTTGTCGCCGTGAGTTTCCTGTGTAGAAAAAAGAAGAAGAAAGGAACAAAAGAGAAGGGGGAACGGGCAATGAGTGAGAGAGAGAGGTAAGTTTTAGTTTTTATAAAGTTTTGTAATGTTAATTATTATAAAGTTTTATCAGTTATGTTAGAAGAGGATTAACCATGGCAAATAGCCATGGTACTATATTTATAACACTCTCATGTTAAGTTGGGAGTCCAAGGGCCTCCCCACTAACTTAGTGGGGAGTAATGGAGAGTGATGAGGGGAGGGAGGCCAAAGGCCTCCCTCAACTCACAACACTTCCCCTCATCTCTCCATTACCTTGGGTTAAGCATATGAATACTTCAAGATTCAGTATGCCAATGGGGTGGATACTTCTGGATCCAGAGCCACTGTGGTTGCCTCGTTAAAACCTTAGCTGTGGAAAACCCAGTGGGAAAAACCAGCAGCTTAAGGGAAAAGAGTACAACTATCGAGGGACTCCCCCTGATCTGTACAAGCTTCAGGCTTGCAGATCTCCTATGTATCTATACAATCATCTCCTATTCGTCTATACATCCATCATGTTCTGAAAGAAAATACAATTATCACTCATCTGTACAAGTTTCACTCATCTAGCGGCTATTGGAAGGCAGAGTCGCTCTGGAGTGTAATGCTCTTCGAAGTTGGTAGATGACTCCACTAAAGTATTCTTTGAATCAGTCTTCAGTGTGTCTGTAAGGTACTGCTAGACCTGGCTGGGCGTTTTCAATACTTGCTTCGTGGATGATGAGCTTCTCAGAAGATGTGGACATTGGATGATGATGTGTATATATTTAGGAGGTGGCCGGCCTATTGTGTTTCAGTCATCGCGATGATCTTTAAACCTGCATATGCAATATATATTCTTTGACCCTTGGAAGTTGCGCAGAAGAAGCCTATCCTTGGTCTAGTGTTGCTCTCCAGGACAACACTGTATCTGGTTAACAACTTTACTGGAGACGTTCTATCAAAGATACGTGCAGTTGGCCAGATAATACACTAGAGCTAGGCTTTTCGGGATCTAGGATGTCCTCCCCCTCTTCCAGCTACTGGAAGGTGTCATAAATAAGCATCCATTTTTAATAGGTTGCAAAATGACATCATTCTTCGTAAACTCCAGGTGTATGAAGAATATGAAAGGGTTCCATCACGAAGGTGTTTAATATGTAAGCCGAGACATCTTCGGCATGATTAATAATAGTTCATCTTCACGATGATTAATGTCATCTTCAGGATGATGGTTCATCTCCAGGATGATAGTTCATCTTCAGGATGATTAATGTCATCTCCAGGATGATGGTTCATTTCCAGGATGATAGTTCATCTTCAGGATGATTAATGTCATCTTCAGGATGATGGTTCATCTTCAGGATGATTAATGTCATCTTCAGGATGATAGTTCATCTTCAGGATGATTATTGTCATCTTCAGGATGATTAATGTCATCATCAGGATGATCGTTATACCTAGGTTTTTCATTTCCAAGGTATGCTTTAAAGCTATCTGAAAACTCAATGGTCTCTGCTGGAGATCCAATTAGCTTTAAGTCGACCATATGTAAGGCAAATATAACGAATCCTGTCAACGATCTTTCGAAAAAGATACAAGGGCAGAATATTGCTTAAGATCAACTAATGATCTTTGTAGCCTTTATGGAGAAGACGTTTCTACGCTTCTCTTTCATCTCTGGAGGTAGAGTATACCCTTCTGGAAGTTTTATATAGATCTCTATATCTATATTGCCGTATATATATGCAGTCACAACGTCCATGAGCTGCATGTATTGGCTTTTGCAGAGAAGTGTAGGCTTAGTAGGAAAATGATCACATTTCCTTCATTTCAATTTCTTTATGAAATTCGAATTATATTCCACAGGTTTTTACACATTCAGGTGTATGGACTACTGGTCCAAAGACTTTGCTTTTTAAAAATGTTAATAAAGTTAGTATAAAAGTGTTATAAGTTAGTATTAATAAAGTTAAGGTTATTATATAAATAAGTTAAGTTAAATTATTTTTATAAGTTAATAAATTTAGTTAAGTTATTTTTTAAAAATTTATATTTTTAAGTTATGTAACTTATTTTAAGTTAATAATTAAGTCATTATATTGATCCTTGTTAGTTTAAGTTTCTGTTAAAGTGTTAGTTTAAGTAATTAAGTTAATAGTTAACGTTAGTCTTCGAGTTAATGTTATAATAAGTTAGTTTAATGTCTTATAACTGGTTAATAACTATTGGTCTGATATCACGAATCTGATTGACGCAGATAAAACACGCCCTACGCTACGACCACCCGGACACCTAAACCCACATCAAGGCAAGTATTTTTGGTAAATAAATTGCGAATCGGGCCGTTCAAACTTAGTACTAAATCTTATTTCAATATGCTTATCGACTTTTAGTAGACAGATAGTGTGTTTTCATTTTGCTTGTTGTCTTCTAATTTAAATGGACTTGTAATATTAATGTTGATCGTTTGGAACAATTCAATACATGCATGTTATTAAATTGAACTACCTTTACTACCTACATGCTAGCAAGTTGAACTAATTTGAAAAAAAGAGTATGTTATAAACTCGAAACACATATGTGATATACATCGAATACATACGGGGTGAAACCATCGAATACAGATGGAGTGAAACCTAGTCAATGACTAGACAGACACTTTGGGTGGGATTGGTTCATGTAGTAAAGTCCGTAAATGTTGCTTGAGCACTATACGGCTACCTCCATAACCACACGAATGGAGGCAAGCATATTGGCCATCTTCCAGGTTAGGAATGGCAAGAAGCGTAAAAAATTAACTTAACTTATATACTCTTACTTATATATCTTAAACTTACTAATAACTAACTTATTTAACTTTAACTTACTCACCTCTCTCTCCCTCTCTCCCCGATCTGACTCTTTTTCTTTCTTCTTTCTTTGTTTTTATTATTTCGGTTCGCAGGGGGCGCACGAAGGGGAGGAAGCGGTGGCAAGGGGGGCTGGGTAGCGTCCAAGGGCGCACGGGGCGACGCAGGCGAGAGGGCGGCGGCCAGGGGGTGGCCGACGGGCTGTGCGGTGCAAGGGGCAGGCGCACGGCGGCTAGGGCGACACGGCGGCAGGCAAGGGGCCTGGCGCGGCCAGTCGACGACGGGCAGGGGGGCTGGACATGGCCATGCAACGGCGGGAGCACTCGCGGCTAGCTAGGCGGCGGCCTGAGGAGTTGGGGCACGACAATTCGAGGTGGGGGAGGAGGAAGAATGAAAATGGGTCGAATGTGGGTTGAATTTGGGGATTTCAGGTTCAATTTCACAATTTTGGGCTTCAATTTCACTCTATTCCCTCTTCAATTTGGTTGTTGGTTTGTTGAGATGAAGAAATCTGGGTTGGTTTGTTTGCTGCTTGGTTGAAGGAGATTTGGGTTGAAGTTTGTCTGCTGTGGATGAAAAATTCTAAAAACCCTAAAAGTATAGTAAAAGTGCAACTAAATGGCATGGAAATGCACTCCCCCAAGCTTAAACTTCACATTGTCCTCAATGTGATCATAAAAGGAAAAATAAGAGGAATAACGATAAATACGAGGGAGGTGAATAAAAAATAATAAAATGAATGACATGAAATCCTAATGCAACTGCATGCACATGCAATGATGCATGTGAGCATCTTTCCCCAAGCTTATACCAAACAATCCTATTCAAATGACTTAATCAAAAATGTCACGGCTTCACTAAGCGAGATCAAGTCAAATGAATAAGAAAGTAAGGTTTCACTTGAAAGAAATACTCGATGGTGGTGAGAAAAAAGATGTGGCATATCAAAATATGAAGATGGCAATTAATATATATAATGGTTTCGGGTGTAAAAGATTTTTGTTGCCGTCACATAAGGTGATATTTATTCAAGCAAATCTATACGGTCCTCTCGCTGTCGAGAGGATTCGTGTTTATTGAAAGCATAAAATTTTACGCTATTGCTACACTACTGGATTGATATCACCTATAGCAAAAGGTGGATCCAGTATCTTTGCCGGTGCAGGCAACTGCTCCAACTGCTCCTTCCGTGGCTCCACCTGGCACGTGTGTCCACGAACACCAACAAACTCCAGCAATGCATCCTCCAGTATTCCCACAAGGACTCCACATGTACCTTGCAGAGAATAGGATGCATCAGTTCGCTGCAAAAATTTCACCCTTATAATAAAAGTATTCCAAAGAGGATCGTCTATAGAAATATATGAAATAAATAGTGGTGGACGATACTTTCCTGGAAATAATTCAATATCCTCTTGTGCTTTGATAGCTATCTCCGTGGTGTCCTCTCTCAGCTGCTCAGGTAACTATGGATCAGAGGTGTGGACCTCCTCGACAGGTTCATTTAGATATGACACGTCCAAGCATACCTCCGATCCATAATCGTACGTGTGCTGCAAAAGGTACAACGTATCAAAAACATCTGAATCAAAATAAATATCAAATGGAATACATGATTCAGAAATGGAATGTGTAAAATTATCTCCCTGAGTGGGAGTAGTAAGCTCTGTGGGATAGTCCTCGGCATCAGTGGAAGGATGAGGCGGCTGCGGAAGCTCTAATGGAGGAGGGTAATGCTCGAGATCCTCATGAATGGATGTGTCCTCGTCCAGGTGCACGACCTCCTCGTCGATAAGCTCTGGCTCCGTGTGTAAGGCCTCCTCAAAAACATGCTCCGGATCCGCGAGGTAAATAACCTCATTGTCTTCTCCATCTGAATCATCTCCGTCCATCCACTTATCGTATAGACTAGCTGTATCGGTGGGTGGGGGAGTGACGACGGTGCAACCCGACTCTGCAGTAACACGTCCCGAGTGTCGCATCGCTGTTCTCTCATCAGAAGTGGCTGCATCCGTGTCTGGTACCGTTGTCTCCTCAGAGGTGGAAGCATTAATGTCCTCAGCCTCCCGTGCAAGAATCTCATCCAGATACGCATAAAAATGTGTGGTCCATATGATCACAGCCTCAGTGGAAAGTAGAGGTGGCTGCGGAAGCTCAAATGCAGGTGGGCAAGACTATGTATTTATCTGAATGAAGTTACCCTCGGCCCAAAGTGCTGCATCCGTAATGTAATGCTTTGGCTCCGCATGTGAGGCCTCCTCGTCAATATGCTCTGGCTCGACAGGGTGCACTTTTGCCTTCTCATCAACTATCAATGTAGGCTCTCTTTGGAATGGTGATGCTGGCTGTACATGTGTGTTAACTTGTGGGGATGCATCATGTGGAGGGGAATGCCCGCAAGCAATCCAAAAATTTAGTCTATCTCCCTCAAGACTGACATGGATGTCCGCCTCAATTGTTCCTGCAGCTGAAACACAGTTCATAACAAAATCTGCAAATCGTAGATCAAATGCATCACCTGCTGTAATGCTCTCTGAACCGATGAACCTCACTGACTCCAAAAGGCCCTCCAATAAGTTCTGAAATGCTTTTTCCTCAAAATCTGTGGTCCACATAATATCATCCATAACATCTGATCAACAAAGATAAATACCCGCAGAAAAATATCGGTGGCACAAAAGAATATAGAAATGATAATAATGATGGCTGGGGTGAAAATTTCTTTTTGTTAATTAATTTAATTTTTTTCGTAGTCTAATCAACCTAATTGTGACAAAATGGCATCCAACGGGAAACTTCTCCCCGGCAACGGCGCCAAAAACTTGATCGGCCTCCGGATACACACCCGGAGGGCACGACTGTAGTTTTACCGCAAGCGCATGGTGTAGTGGCAAGCGGGTATCGAACACGAGGAGGTGGTGTTGGCTCTAATCTATTCTAGGTTGGTTTGACTACGAATGTATTATTGATGGAGATGGTTATAGTATGATATAATGGAAATGGTGGTGGATGTCGATGTCGGTGATAAAGATGCTGGTCAAATATCGATTCAAATACAATATAATAAAAGTGTCTAGGTCTAGGGAATCCACACTACGGATCGTCATACATCATTGTAAATAGTGAATCGTAATATTACTAGACGTGTGTTGAGGTCAACTAGTCGTAAGTGAATATAGATCCAAGCTCACGCTCTCGCGCTATTGCCGGTATATAGCAACCTAGATTAGGGCCCACTCTCGTGCAAACCCTAATCTAAGCTGCTAGCATGAAGATCGACATCATCGTCCAATCGCATCTCGAGCCCACTCTAGTGCAAACTCGAGTTACAATCTAGGTTGTGATAGTTCGTATTCGTCCAATCTCTTGCAAACGAATATGTGTATAGATTTATAATAAAAATACTAGCTTTGGTCTAATCTCTTGCAAATCAAGTCTAGTGGAGTTCGATTATAAACCTAATTCGTATATCTAGGCCTTCCCATCGATAGGAATCCAATCTCTTGCAAATCCCAAATCGATGGAATTCCTAGATATCTATGATAAATCAATCACAACCTAACCCCTTTAGTAATTCTAGTAACATATAAACCCATTCATCACAATTCTAAAATCGAATCCATAGGGTTCATCCCCGTGCCCTAGAACATCGAATCTACTCAAGCATAGTGATAGCGATATGTGAACTAATAAAAAACATAGCTTGCATACAAAAAGATATCAAATCAAGGATTCAAAACAAGAAGAACAAAGATACTTAGCTCTTATGAAGAAATCCAATCCAAATACAGGCTTCTCGATCCAAGAGGGGGGCCTAGGGCATGGCCTAACCTCTGAAATAATCCCTAAGAAAACATCACGGAACTCCCCTCTAATGACGGCTACAAACCTCTTATATAGACCCCTCAAAACCCTAGTAAAACCCCCTAAAAACCTTCTGAAACCTGCACCCAAAATCAGATCTGCGCATAACTTAAGTTCTGGGCTAGCAGCGACTCGGCCGAGTGGAAAGCTCACTCGGCCGAGTGAGAATTCATGTAGAAACTCCAAAAAACAGCACTCTGTCAAAAACTGTTAAAAACTGGTCACTCGGCCGAGTGACACTGATATGCGAATTCCAGCACTGCATCATCAACTTACAGAAATTCTCCAGATTTCATCCGACCTTCGATTGGTGCGTTCTTGGCGGCGTTGGAACCGTCATGAAGTCTATTATCATAAAAATATGATAAAAATAATATGTCCACTGGAATGATAGCAGATTTCAAAAGAGTGGAAGGCTATCGGAAAATCTAGGCGCTCGTGTCTTCGGCGTCACTCGGCCGAGTGGGATTCTTCATTCGGGCGAGTGGAATTCTCTACTCGGTCGAGTAGGGTCTTATGACTTTCTCTCAAAATTCCAGAGAGTCTGCTTTGAAGTCGGGGTTTGGACACTCTGGCGCTCTGCGTCACTCGGTCGAGTGGGATTCATCACTCGGTCGAGTGGGTCTTTTGCTGTGCTCCACAGAATTCCAGAGGGTCTGGTTCGATTTCCTTCAGAAGTTGACCTCACTCGGACAAGTGGAGTTCTCTACTCGGCTGAGTGGAATTCACCACTCGGTCGAGTGCATTGTGGCACTCAGGTCAGGCAGATGTTCTTCGTATCAGTTGTACTCGGCTGACTACACTGCTTTACTCGGGCAAGTAACTAGCGTAACTCGGCCGAGTGGCCTGTTTCTGGAATCCTTTCTTCTCCTCCTCGCCTCCTCGACGATTCTATCGATCTTCTTCTTCTCCCGCTCATCGTCCAGCGCCGTTAGCTCCTCAATAAGGCCATGAACGATGCTTCGGTACACGTACAAGTCCTTTGGGCTCATTTTTGCTCCCGATCGCTCCATATTTCCTGAAATCCGACAAAAACAAGAAATAGTGAAAAGTAACGTTATATCGTCGAATAATTGTGAAAAGCGCGATATGGATGATCGAAATGGTATGCAAACATGCAGAAAAAAGGTGTAAAATATGGACCGATTATGAGCCCCTGTTGGAAATGCTAGGCTCGAGTCAATGCATCCGAAACCATCTCTAGGGCAAACCTGTCGAGCCAGGAGAACTCAGCGTCATACTGGTCTACAGTCATCGAGCCATGCTTCAGGTTGATGAACTTCTTCCTCATCATGATCTTTGCATGTGACGGAAAGTACTGGGCATTGAAGGTATTGGTGAAGACATCCCACGAAATCGGTAGTTCCAAGCGGTCTTTTACCACATGCCACCAGTCTCAAGCACCATCAGTCAATTGCCTCTTGGCGGTAGCCACCCATGCTTCTTCTCGAATCTGAGATGCCCTTAGATCATCAGTGATGCTCCTGAGCCATTCTTCCGCTTGGAGATGATTCTCGGTCCCAGCGAAAGTCTTCGGGTTCATCGCTCGAAAGTGGTAAGCACTCGGGTCAGCTTTCGGCTCTCTATGCAAAGCCTGTCCCAAATCCTGTCCAAGCTGCTGATGAATGACATACATGCCCCACATGTAATCTTCTACAGACAATGGTGCAGTCGAGAATGCGGTCGCGTCTGGACCATTGTTGGCTTCATTGCCAGCATCATTCTGGTTGGGACCCCCATTCAGGTGACTGATCTCGGATCCAAAGGCACTGTCCTCGCTTCCTAAAGTGTTCCTTTCCATTGCTTACCTACGTTTCATAAGGTTTGATCAGTTTCATTGAGTATTATATACGGCACATTCTGAACTTTCTGTACTATTCATGTGGTATTTAGCGCGGACCTGCTTGGGCCACAAAACTTGTAACGACCCACTCCCTGGGCCCGTTACCGTTTGAAACATGCGCAAGTCCTGCTAGGCACCAATGAAGTCAATACAGGCTCTGTTGCAGAAATACGCCAAAATACTCATGCACGAAAATGGTGTACTACCTTATTACAATCAGTAGTGTATAGAAAAGAAAATACAACCGAATACAAATACACACCAAGCCACTTTGTCACATCAAATAAAACAACACACTCACACTCACACTCACACTTAGTAACCAGCGTCCTCCTGGTCAAATTCTATAGCAACCTCAGCGTTTGCAGCCTCTGGTGTAACTTCTTCAACCTGTGAAATATCTGACGGACCCATCACAAAAGAAAGGTCGCCACGGTCAGACGTAACTCATAGTATATCTAGCATGGTATTCAAAACAGCAAACAAGCATGACAAACTAGCATGGACTAGAAGTAAAAGAGCATGGAAGTAAAATGGAGATCCAGTTTTGCAGTTTTACAACTTTCACAATTTATCAGCAATTAAAAGAAACATTTTTATGGATGACAAGGTTACGAGAGTATTACTATGCCTGAACCTAGATCGTGACTTATAAAGCGTAGTACGGTAAGCAACCAAGAGTCCACCTGTTACCACGGGTGCGCGTACCCGGGTTAAACCAAAACTGTGCAACAAATACGATACTGTTCGATATTATGTCTGTGAATTTGTCACCGACTGGCGGGTTGGGACAACAACAACAAAGATCGGACTGGTCGCTCCCGCACACTTGCTATTATAAGTTACCACAAACCCCAAGTGTCTGTGTTACCATATTTGTAATTTACGAGCCATTTTTAGATTGTCATGTTTTTCAGTCAAGCATGTCACGTATTCTGATACTGTGCAATTTAGCTTATCTAACTGTTCAAATGAAATAAGCTTGAAACGAAAAGAAACTAGTTTATACATGCATTTATTTTTGTTTTTAAACCCCATATCTAGAGTACGATGAGTTACCGATTCGCCTTATAGTGAAAGTCGCGTTTTGGTCAGCGGTAGGGGGTACCTGGTTCACATATGTTACATGCCAAGTTGGCTACACAAAACTAATAAAAACTTTATAGGATAAAAATTGGCTAAGTTATTAACTTATATAAAATAACTTAACTTATTAAAATCATAACTTAAATTTAGTTAATAACTTATATTATAACTTATATAAAAACTTATTTTAAAATCTTTGTATAATAACTTATATTTAACTCTAAACTTATTAAAAAATTAACTTAACTTATATACTCTTTACTTGTATATCTTAAACTTACTAATAACTAACTTATTTAACTTTAATTTACTCACCTCTCTCTCCCTCTCTCCCCGATCTGACTCTTTTCTTTCTTCTTTCTTTGTTTTTTTATTCCGGTTTATAGGGGGCGCACGAAGGGGAGGAAGCAGCGGCAAGGGGGCTGGGCGGCGGCCAAGGGCGCACGGGGTGGCGCAGGCGAGAGGGCGGTGGCCAGGGGGTGGCCGGTGTGCTGTGTGGTGCAAGGGGGCAGGAGCACGGCGGCTAGGGCGACACGGCGGTGGGCAAGGGGTCGGGTGCGGCCAGTCGACGGTGGACAGGGGGCTGGGCGCGGCCAGGCGACGGCGGGCGCATACGCGACTAGCTGGGCGGTGGCTTGAGGAGTTAGGGCACGGCGATTCGAGGTGGGGGAGGAGGAAGAACGAAAATGGGTCGAATGGGGGTTGAATTTGCGGATTTCAGGTTCAATTTCACAATTTTGGGCTTCAATTTCACTCTATCCCCTCTTCAATTTGGTTGTTGGTTTGTTGAGATGAAGAAATCTGGATTGGTTTGTTTGCTGATGGGTTGAAGGAGATTTGGGTTAAAGTCTGTCTGTTGTGGATGAATGGGAGAGGGGTTTGATTTCTTTTTAAAGGAAAAGGATTAATTTGTGTGGGGTTTTAGAGATTAATCGCTGTTGCTCGATTTGTAGACAAGGGGGAGGTTCGGGATGATGGTTGTGCTTGCTGGCATTGCAACTGAAGAGGGGTGAGATGGTGGTTACCGACAGGGGAAGTTAGAGGGGGGCTGCCGACAGTTTGATTTAGGATTAATTAGGTTGATTTGTTTAAAAATGATAGTAATTAAGCAATATTGGTAAATAGACATGGAGCGCACTCGCGTCGGCTCGTAGAGATAGAACTCACGGACGAAAAAGAAAACTCTGATGAAGAACGTCCGGACGAACGAACAATAGAACAGTACAAAAAAATCAAACACGCCAAAAAACGGTCGGTACAATAGCCATCAGTACCAGGATGTTGGCGTGGCCTCAGTGCTGAACGTCCAGAGTTGCCCTTGAGGTATAGGAATAGCTCGGATGTTCTTTGCTATGGGTTGGGGCGAGGGGGGCTGATTCAAGAATAACTATCCTTGCCTCGGTGGACCTCTCGAGCCTTTTATCAACTGTATGAGTCATAAGTAGTGTAGATAAGGATGACATGGTTTTGACTCATTCTTGCGGACGATACTAAATGTTTCAGATGTTTTCTCACCGTAGAAGTTCGGGATAGAGAGTGGGAGGATTTGTCAACCTAAGACCATATCCACGCTAGTTGGAGAGACAAGATCTGAGCTCGGGTCTAAAGTGGTCGTCCCTGCAACCAAAGGGAATTTGGTCTAAGAGTAGTGGAGGTGATCGTGCAGGGAGGGAAGAATGTAGGGCGGATCTGCTCCTTTGGCCAACCTTAGATGACCAAACATAAAACCCAACAATTCGTCTAGGGGAACAAGGGTGTGGCTCGGTGAAATCCCCTCAGATGCTAGGTATATATGAACCTGATGTAACTACGATCAATCTAGTAGGAGATCGACCTATAATTTCATGAGCTATAGTGAGGGGGAATGACTTAATAGACTTGCTTATTGGATGAATTGTCCGAGTGTTAGATGTAAGAATCTCATCTTTTCCTTCTTTATGGTTGGCAAGTGGTATTTTTAGGGCATGTTTCTTTCCTTTACTTTGGGTTGGTATTTACTGTTGTGAATAGTAAATCTTAAGGAGAGAGAAGTAGAGTTTTGGGTTGGGATTTACTGTTTGTGGGTCCCACACTAAAGTAGTGTGTTTCTTTGGGTTAAAGTGGGATTGAGATTGTTGGATGAGAAAAGTTGGAGGTGGGAGAAATAATAATAAACTAATACATTTTAATATAAAACTTAAATTAAAAAACACAACCTAACAATAATGTTTGTGCGAATAGCACAAAAGCAACTGCCCGCTCGCGGTTTCAATTGGAAAAAAAAACAAAACGGAGACAGCTCATTGGACGGGTGACGCGCGGGATCCACCAAAGCAAAAAATTTCCTTTGTAATCCCCTCAAAATGCGGGGATTGTGCAGGTGGCCGTTGCTTTGCTTCACGTCGGATTTTGCGTTTGTTTTTGGTTTGCCTTTTTTTGCGGTTGGAACAGAAATGAAGAAAGTTTGCTAATTTGATGGTGAACAGTGAGCAATTTCCACTTTCTCCACTCAAAACACGCGAAAGAAACAGCCCCTTATGGTTATGGTCATAGCATCAACGATAAACTTGTAATATTCAGATCTGATGTGATAGCTCTGTTCGGATTGGATGGCTAGCAGGCTGACCTTCATGAATCTCATCCCATTTTATCATGCAGGCTGCGAGCTTGGGCATCCGCATGGATTACTTAGAATAATTCATCACTAAAAGACTTGGGCTTCCTCTCTCAAGAGCCCAAGCGTAATGTTTCAAATGGGTTTGAGCCGAACACATGTTTTGATTTTCTTTGCTTTCAAATCATCGTATACTTGGTGCAAGTTGTAATAACGAATGAGGATGTGTCGGTGCATTGTAAATTATGTGATGATGATCCAAACCACTATAGCACATGAATTATAAGTTGCGAATTGGGATGAAAAACAACCAACATTTATTTTGAACATAAAATTTGTACGTGCAAGTTACAATACGATGGCATGTTTGATTAATTCTCCGCGAACGACACTTGAGCCGAATGCATATGATGAGGATCAGAGGATGATTGGGTGAAGGGCGTTTCGGTAATTGAGCGACTCACAATACATTCTCTCACACAAATCATCCGGGGGAAATGGATGAAAAAGAAAGACAAGTGTGCAAACGGTGCATTCCTTTCCTTTTTCTTTCTTTTTTTCCCAAATAAATACCAAGATTTTACAAATTCGCCTTCTTCCGTCCCTCCTCATATTGTGCGCAACAAGTGGCAATGGATAGACGAGCTCGGCTCCACTAGCGAAGAAATTTCGGCTACCTCAACTGGAATTTACCTTAATACCCCTTGAAGAAAGGCGGAGGCGGCGCCGCATAGCTACCTCCGATGTCAGGTGGGAGGTTGATGTCTTCAAAAGATGGAGGAGGAGGAGGAGATGATGTAGGTGGTGGTGAGCCCACTGACGGGGGTGGTGATATCCTCCTCGGCGGAGGTGGGAAGACTGGCGGTGGAGGTGAGCGCACTGGCGGGGGAGGTGAGCGCACTGGCGGGGGAGGTGACCTAACCGGCGGCGGCGGCGAGAACACCGGAGGAGGTGGAGAGGGGACCGGAGGTGGTGGCGAGGGCACCGGAGGAGGTGGCGAGGGAACCGGAGGTGGTGGAGAGGGGACCGGAGGAGGTGGCGAGGGCACCGGAGGTGGCGGTGAGGGAACCGGAGGAGGTGGCGAGGGGACCGGAGGTGGTGGCGAGGGCACCGGAGGTGGCGGTGAGGGAACCGGAGGTGGCGGTGAGGGCACCGGAGGAGGTGGAGAGGGAACCGGAGGTGGTGGCGAGGGCACCGGAGGAGGTGGAGAGGGCACCGGAGGTGGCGGCGAGTGGACCGGAGGTGGCGGAGAACTCACTGGTACCGGAGGTGGCGGCGAGGGGACCGGAGGAGGCGGAGAACTCACTGGTACCGGAGGAGGTGGTGAGGGAACCGGAGGTGGCGGAGAGGGGACCGGAGGAGGCGGAGAGCTTACTGGTACTGGTGGAGGTGGGGAGGGAACCGGAGGTGGTGGAGAGGGGACCGGAGGAGGCGGAGAGCTTACTGGTACCGGAGGAGGCGGAGAGGGTACCGGAGGAGGCGGAGAGCTTACTGGTACCGGAGGAGGTGGGGAGGGCACCGGAGGAGGCGGAGAGCTTACTGGTACTGGAGGAGGCGGTGAGGGAACCGGAGGTGGTGGGGATGGGACCGGCGGAGGAGGAGAGCTTACTAGTACCGGAGGAGGCGGTGAGGGAACCGGAGGTGGTGGAGAGGGGACCGGTGGAGGAGGAGAGCTTACTGGTACCGGAGGTGGTGGTGAGGGCACTGGAGGAGGCGGAGAGCTTACTGGTACTGGAGGAGGTGGGGAGGGAACCGGAGGTGGTGGGGAGCTTACTGGTACCGGAGGAGGCGAAGATCTTATTGGTGATGGAGAAGGTGGGAGTACTGGTGCGGGAACAGGTGCAGGCACAGGCACTGGAGCAGGAGGGGGATGTAACTTGTGTTGTGGTGGTGACGGCGGTACACTTACAGGAGCTGGAGCTGGAGTTGGCAATGGTGGTGAAGAAACGGCTGGTGTTGGAGTAGGATTGGGGCTTGGCGTGTGGTGATGGTGATCTGGCTTGTGGTGATGGTGATCTGGCTTATGGTGATCAGGTTTATGATGAGGGTGATCGGGTTTATTGTGATCAGGTTTGTGGTGATGATGATCAGCTTCATGATGAGGGTGATCGGGCTTATGGTGATGATCCGGTTTATGGTGTTCTGGTTTGTGATGAGGGTGGTCGGGCTTATCTGGCTTTGGAGTTGCCGGTTTGGGAGCTGGCGATGGGCTCGGAGTCGGCTTTGGAGTCGGTGATGGTTTCGGAACTGGTGAACTTGGAGTCTCCGGCTTTGGAGCTGGCGCACTCGGAGTCGGCTTTGGGCTTGGAGCATCTGGCTTTGGAGCTGGCGGGCTTGGAGCATCTGGCTTTGGAGCCGGCGGGCTTGGAGCATCTGGCTTTGGAGCCGGCGGGCTTGGAGTTGGTGATGGCTTTGGAGGCAACAGGCTCGGAGCCTCCGGCTTTGGAGCGGGCGGGCTTGGAGTCGGTGATGGTTTTGGAGGCGACTGGCTCGGAGTCTCCGGCTTTGGAGTTGGTGGGCTCGGAGTCGGCTTCGGAGTCGGTGACGGTTTTGGAGGCGACTGGCTCGAAGCCTCCGGCTTTGGAGCTGGCGGGCTTGGAGTTGGTGATGGTTTTGGAGGCGATGGGCTTGGAGTCTTCGGCTTTGGAGCTGGCGGGCTCGGAGTCGGCTTCGGAGTCGGTGGTGACGGTTTTGGAGTCGACGGACTCGGAACCTCCGGCTTTGGAGCGGGCGGGCTTGGAGTCGGTGATGGTTTTGGAGGCAGCGGGCTCGGAGTCTTTGGCTTTGGAGCTGGCGGGCTCGGAGTCGGCTTCGGAGTCGGTGATGGTTTTGGAGGCGAAGGGCTCGGAACCTCCGGCTTTGGAGCTGGCGGGCTCGGAGTCGATGATGGTTTTGGAGGCGACGGGCTCGGAGTCTTTGGCTTTGGAGCTGGCGGGCTCGGAGTCGGCTTCGGAGTCGGTGAAGGTTTTGGAGGCGACGGGCTTGGAGCCTCCGGCTTTGGAGCTGGCGGGCTCGGAGTCGGTGAAGGTTTTGGAGGCGACGGGCTCGGAGCTTCCGGCTTTGGAGTTGGCGGGCTCGGAGTCGGTGATGGTTTTGGAGGCGACGGGCTCGGAGCTTCCGGCTTTGGAGTTGGCGGGCTCGGAGTCGGTGATGGTTTTGGAGGTGACGGGCTCGGAGCCTCCGGCTTTGGAGCTGGCGGGCTCGGAGCCGGTTTCGGGGTTGGTGTTGGTTTTGGAGGTGACGGGCTCGGAGCCTCCGGCTTTGGAGCTGGCGGGCTCGGAGCCGTTTTCGGGGTTGGTGTTGGTGTTGGAGCTGGCGGGCTCTTAGTCTCCGGCTTTTGAACATGTGGGCTCGGGGTCGGCTCTCCACCGCGGCCGCACTGACTGGCGCAATCGACCGGCTTGTTCACCACTGACAGGCACATCTCCGCCGGCTTCTGCCCGGGCTTGCCCGGCAAACAGTTGCCGGTATCATCAAACGTCAACCCAGACATGGGATTGGGCAAGCATTCCATGGCCTCAACATTGAAGTAATTGTTGGAGCAGGTAAAATTGGTCAGCTTGGGAAGCTTGCACACTGAGCCGGCGACGGCCCCAGTCAGGTTATTGCCGGCCACAGCCAAATACTCCACACTGCGCAGCCCCTCGAACTCCATAGGCAAACCCCCCGTGAGTCCATTAAAGCTCGCATCGAACACAGTAAGATTGCCCAATTGCCCGATTTCCATAGGCATGCAACCAACCAGCCCATTGTTCGCCATCACAATCTCATCTAGGCTGCCGCCCATCCTCCCAATGCTGTTCGGAATGCACCCGATAAACCTGTTGTTGGCCAGGACGATGACGGACGCTGTCGAGTTGCCGAAATTCTCGGGCAACCACGAATCGAACCGGTTGTCGTTCAAAAACAACCCATCCAATTTTTTGTCAAACAATTCCGGCGGCAATGGCCCCTCGAAGTTATTAAACCTCAGGTCCAAGTACATCAAGCTTGGCATCCCGATCACGACGATCGGGAACTTTCCGACGAACCGGTTGTTGCTGACGTCGAACTCGTACAGCAATGTGAGCTTGGACATTGACTTTGGTATGATTCCACAGAACCGATTGGAATTGATATGGAACACGGCGAGATCGGTCAGGAGGCCGAGCTCGGCGGGGAGGTACCCGGCAATGTCGGCCCCCGTCAGGTCGATGCCCGCGACGACTTGGGTGCTGTTGTCATCGAGGGCCTCGGTACAGAACACGCCGTTGTAGGAGCAGACATCGGGGCCCACCCAGTTGCCGGTGAAGTTGCTTGGGTCGGAGTAGAAGGCGCTCCTCCACGCCTGCAGAGCCACGTAGGCCCGCTTCAGACGGGGGTTCTTGATCTGGACGTCGATCTTGATTTTGAACTCGTAGTCGTCCGGGAGGTCCCCCTCGCCCTCATGCAGGGCGTGCAGCTGGCGACGGACGATGACGGCCGCCTCGGAGTCCGACAGCGCATCGATGGTGCTGCATTGTAAGATGGTTGCGAGGAGCAATGACAACAAGAGGCGGCGGCGGCCAGAGGCCTTCATAATTTGGGTGAAGCGGGGTCGACTGACCACGGCCCGGGGCTGTGTGGCTATTAAAGAGGAGGATGCCGATGTTATACGAATTGGTCGGAGGACAGGCGAGCGGCGGTGATTGATTTGCGGCGAGTTGTTTTTGTTTCTGACAACGGGATTAACTCTAATTCTCTCATCCATCTATTCTTTCGTCTCTCCGTTTCTCATGCTCCGCGCTTGTTGCAGTTTTCTGAGCCGCGGGGGGCGTTTGCAACCATTAACGCTGTCTTGTGTTCACGATCCCAAGTTTTGGCTATTTAGAAACAGATGGCTAAATTTAGTATAATTATCGTGTAGAAGCATCGTTAATTTTAAAATAGTAGAGGAATAATGGGTACAACAACAAATCAAAAAAACATTAACAGTAAACTCTTTCTCGGTTTTAATTAGAACTTCTTTGCACACATTGTTGGCGGGTGGGTTTCGACCAACCGTAATAGGAGGTGACTCGGATGCATCTGATGAGGTGGAGCCTTGTCAGCTGCTAGATGTGACCCGCAATGGATGAAATCCGGGTTGTTCAAAGTGAGGGTCGAGATACTTAGCTGGGGCCCGACCTAATCTTTGGGGCGTAGATGACGACCCTTCGACCTTCTCTCTGGGTCGTATCTCGAACAACCTGCAACAAAGACGCTCGTTAGGGGTGTCTGATCTGAGTTCCAACCTAAATTCCCTCCAATTCTTAAGTTAGTATCGACTTTAAATTGGCTCGGGGTTGTCAAGATCGACCCAAAGGAGATCGTCTTGATCTTGTCACACCGAGTTTTGGAAGAAGAAATATTCGAAGTGAAAAGAGCGAAGTTGTTGTCTGAGTACCTAGTATTCAGTATCTTTGGAGTGTGAAATCACTTCTTCGTTATCGTCTTTTCTATTTGTATGTGATGATTTTCTTTGCAAGTGTGTAACGACTCCTCATTCATGACGACGGAATCTCTTCTGGGAATGGAGATAACAGTACCCGATTTACTCCGCCATTACTAACCAATCCCGTCTGATTAGCGAAACACAACGGGCAAGTGATCTGGCTTTTTGACTGTGTAAGAATTCACTTCCCGCAGTGGGCCTCGGGGCTATTGGACCAAGCTGGCCCACTTCAAGTGGGCCTTGCTTTCTGAAACAGGATATACCTTCCCGCCTCGGGGGCCGGGACCATGTATCAACAATGGCCCCCTATCACTTAGTCCCGAGCGAAGTGTTGATTTAGACTGGATGATAAGAAACCTCATTAAATGGGCACGACAGTTGAAGCGGGAGTGTTTGAGTTCGATCGCCAAAACTCCCACGTCCTTGCTTTGTTTGCTGCGTCGGTTCGAGGTTCGGAACATCGACGGTACCAGATGCGGACATGTGTATCCTTTTAGACGGCTAAGCTAGGTTTAGAGGCTAATTCTACAGTATAAATGGAGAATGTGAAATTAAGCGACAAACTCTTAGACTTCATCTTTGAGAAATCTTGCTTTCACCTTAGCTTCTTCCGCTCATCATCAATCCTTGCTAAGGTAGCATCTCTTTTTTCATCTGCTCTTCTCTAGCTTTCAATGTTGATAATTAGATAGGTTTCCCCCTTTGTAACTGTTGGAAATAATAGGCTCTCAAAAGCCTTGTTTCATTCCCACTTTATTTTTTGTCTATAATGGCCTTTTAATTGTTGCTTTAATTCGCTGCCATTTAATTGCATTTAATTGCTGCTTTTATTGCTACAATTACTACAGCATTAAATACGACATTTATCCTTTGCCCGTTTGAATTCTTCAACGGTTTTTGTTTGTTTGTTTTGTTTTCCTATAAATTGCAGAGACTTCTTCTCTTGCAATAACACGAAAAATCTCTCTTATCTCCTCCTATCTTTTTACAGATCCTCTCACGAGTTCCTGGGTTCCTGTGTGCAAACTCCACTGTTTCTGACCGCGAGTGGACGCGTTCAGAAGCTACAGCTGTGTTAACCTTGGGGAGCAACCGGCATCAGCGATTACCACCACGGTCGTGCCGTAATTGCTTTCAAGGCAGTGGTCTTTCCACGCCACAGCGATTTCACTTCCATCCGATAAGTATTCTGTTTCTCTGTTCATCCTCATATTGCCACGGTATTCTACCTATTTTTTCTTACAGTAACGGCATGTTTCCGTACGTACGTATTTCTTACGTATTACCATTAGTTGATTTATTTGAATAGTTGTCTCATGATGTTATTATTTGCTCACATCTTGAACTCGTGATCGGATACCATAAATCGCGATTCTCGCGACTTCACGATCTGTAACGACCCGCTCTCAGGGGGCCATTACTTATTTAATTTTAATTGCAGATCTGCAGTTCACCAGTGAAATCAATATAGTCACAATCCAGAGATGTACCAATACTCAAACCAGCATACATTATTACAGTCCAGATTTAAAATACAACAACAAACAGCACTCTCTCACCAAATACATGAAAGGAAGTACAGAAAGGAAATGCGGAAAGGAAATACATAATAACATACGCACACCAACTCAAGCAACTAGAAGTCTGCAGTCTCTGGGTCAAACTCTGGCTCCTCACACTCAGGGGCCGCTTCCTCGATCTGGTCGTCGTCTGTCGATGCCATAAATAAAACCGTAGGTAAGTCATAATAATTCTAAACATAGAAAAGAAGCAGTGTACAAGTATGACAAAAAGTAACTGCGTACAAGCAAACCAGAGTGAAAAGTAATGTACAGAGCAACAACTGTGACAAGGTGTACATAGCTGAGTAGTAAAAGTAAATAGAACTGAAAGAAAAAGACGAGCTGTACTGTAGTAATGCAAGCGGTGAGTAAATTAAAAACTACATGACTCAAGCCAGAGAGTATGATATGCAACCATTGAGTTCATCTCTTGTCTAGGTGCGCTTTACCCAGACGGGACTGACACACAGTAGTAGGTTTTGCTGACGCAGGGATCCTGTAAGGTTTTGCCGACACAGGCAGCATGTAGGGGTTGTCGACTCAGGCATCTATGTTTGCCGACAAATGTAGCAGGTAGATGAACTCCAGTCACTCCCACACTCTCTCAAACTATGAGTTACCCCAAAACCCCAGTGAAGTGTCAAGTGTAGTATGTGATGTTTCACAAGATGTTCCACACGATGTATCACATGATGGTAGTCAAACCAAGACCATTGGTTCTTTATTGAAAAACAGAAAGTTAGAAACTTATTTCAAAGCAGACTGTGCCAAAGTACAGTGGATGCTAAGAATTATAAAATAAAGACAAGTCCAATATTCGGAATATTGATTTCATGCTTTGAGCATGTGGTGGTTTCGTTAGGACACAATTTACCCAAGTTGATGGTTGTGTGCTACAACAACCAAAGTTGAAAGTTGGAAATGTAATTAGATAGTTATTAGTTCCTATTAGATTAGGTCTCTAGTTTTGGTTCAAGTCAATAGCCATTCTGAGACTATATGTGATGTTCTATGTTCGTACGAGTACACTTATCTAAATTTCTAAATCTAGAATTCATCGTGACTTACGATTTCGAGGTTGTGATAGTGACCCGGGACTAGATCTATGGCTTCCAGGGGAGATGGTGCACGAGACTTGGTACCTGCAAACACAAGAAATAATCGGTTAAAGAACACATTATTTTCTATTTATTTAACTTTATCGTTTTGATTTTTATAATCGATTGAAACGGTGCTAAAAGCATTCTAAATTTTTATATATGCTAGACATGAGGAATATAATTTTACTTAAGGAGGAAATATTTTTCTGAAGCTTCTGGTAATTTTTATAATTTTTTAAAAGCTCAAAATGGGTTTGAAAACTAATTTCAATTCGTTATTGTATTTGTTTAAACATTTCTTCTGGGTGCAATATGCATCAGAAAGTTTTAAGTGAGCTGTCAAAATGACCGTCTCGAAGAGTACTACAACATATATTTTTTCCACATATCAGTTTACTTGGAAATAATAAGTTATGAATTTTTAAATGAAAATACTGTATTTAAATTTTAGTCTTAAAAATTTATTGTGAGAAATACACTCGTTTGATTGAGATGAAACTAGCGCCATTGGGTCCAGAACGTCATTTCTGATTTTCTGGGACTGGTCTTGTAATTTTCTGAGGCTTATATTATTTACTATTAATTTTAAACCAATAAACCTCATTTATATTTACATTTACGCGTATTGATAAGAGTATATACGTATTTTATACATTTTTTTAAATACCTTACCTCGTCGTTCCTTTACGTGCGCATGCAGCGCGGTGGGGTCTCGTCGACGACGGCAGCGACCGGGGCGGCGGAGGCTGCTGCGTGGAGGACAGCGGGGGTCTCAGGCGGCAGCAGTGAGATGGCGAGTCGAAGGCAGCGGAAAGCGACGGCGGGTTTCGAAAGAGATGAGGTGGCATCGGAGCTTGGGAGTCGGGGCTGTTCGGGGGTGCTCCGGGCGGCGAAGTTGCTAGCGACGTCGAGGAGGGTTGGGGCTTCGACTTAGGCTGATGACGGGAGGGGTCCGTTCATCGGTGAAGAGGTGGCCCCTTCGACTGACGACTGATGACACGTCAGTGAGTCGTTCAGTGACGACGGGGTGTCCCTTTCGACTTACGGCTGAGGACACATTAGGAGAGTCATTCAGTAGCGAAGGGATGGCCCCTTCGACTTACGGCTGATGACACGTTAGTGAGTCGTTCAGTGGAAAAGGTGTGGCCCTTTCAACTTATGGCTGATGACACATTAGGGGAGCCGTTCAGTGGCGAAGGGGTGGCCTCTTTGGCTTACGGCTGATGACACGTCAGTGAGTCGTTTAGTGGCAAATGGGTAACCCTTTCAACTTACGGCTGACGACACGTCAGTGAGTCGTTCAGTGGCAAACGGATGGCCCCTTCGACTTACGGCTGACGACACATTAGGGGAGTCGTTCAGTGGCGAAGGGGTGGCCCCTTCGACTTACGCCTGACGACATATCAGTGAGTCGTTCATTAGCAAAGTGGTGACCCCTTCGACTTACGGCTGACGACACAATAGGAGAGTCGTTCAGTGGCGAAGGGGTGGTCCCTTTGACTTACGGATGACGACACGTTAGGGGAGTTGTTTAGTGGCGAAGGAGTGGCCCCTTTGACTTATGGCTAACGACACGTCAGTGAGTCGTTCAGTGGCGAAGGCGTGGCCCATTTGATTTATGACTGACGACTCATTAGGAGAGTCGTTCAGTGGCTTATGGGTGTGATTAGGGTTCAATATTGTATATTTTACCCCTCATTAGATGGCATTTTGTGCATAATTTGTGTTCATTTTGGCTCCGATACGCACATTTTGATGATATCACATAATATTGGAGCTTACCATTTTTATATGCTTAAAACATAATTTTTACTGCTTATTAGCATCTTCATCTTGGTCTCCTATTATTTTTTATTTGAATTTCGTTAAGTTCCAATTCCAACGTATATTTTTCCAGAATTTTTGGAGGTCGGAGCAATTTACTGTATTTTTTGGAAGACAAGGTGACGGTGCTGAAAATTTCTGGGCTAGAAAGTCTGCGTTTCCCCTATTGTGTAGAATTCTGCTATCATTTCAGTGTATATTCTGGCCTAGTGATATTTTTCTTTTGTTGTATACTTTGTTAAGTTCTATCGCTGCCTGGAACACGTCAAGGTCGGATGATTTTTCTAGAATTTTCGCAAGACAGGGTGACGGTGCTGAAAATTTCTACAGATTTGCCCCTCTTGTGAAGCATTCTACTATCATTCCAGTGCATATTCCGACCTAGTTATATTTTTCTGTTATAATACACTTTGTTACGGTTCCATCGCCGCTTGAAACACGTCAATCTGAGGTCGGATGATTTTTTTAGAATTTTCGCAAGACAGTGTGTCGGTGCTGAAAATTTCTGCAGATTTGGGCATTAGCTGCGGGTTTGGGCGCGGATCCAACCCGTTTGGGCTGTTTTCAGACCCGAAATTCTGAGTCTATTTCTTGGACTTTCCTCCCCTCTATTCTCCTCATTCCATTTTTCCCTCTTCTTCATCTTAGGGTTAGAGCTTGGGGAGCACAAAGAAGCAAGGATGAGCAATTGGGTTTTGGTTGGGGTTTCCTTGAAGATCTTGGTGAACTCTCTCCCTCTCCATTTGTATTTTGATTTAGTGATTTGTAATGATAATGGATGATATTTTTAGAAGTAAAAATCCATCTTTTCTTGTTGTAATGAGCTAGATCCTTTTCTTGTTTGGTTGTGTGTTGATTTGTGTTTGTGGAGATATGGTTATTCAATCTTGCATGTTTAAATGTTTATGTGGTAGGATTGATGAGATATACTTTTGAGTTAGTGATCCTAGTTGGTATCCCTAGAGTGTAGTTTGCCTAGTGATACCACTCATCTATGCTTAGTGGTTTATTATCTCAGTTTTCCATACCCTATTTTCATTGCACACCAAGTGTTTGATAAAATGCCACATCCACCGATTGCTCATTCCTTAGCCGAAAAGACAATTGAGTTATCTCTAGATTGAATCCATATGCTTAACAACCACACTCTCACACATCACACAAGCTTTCTTGCCTATTTGTCTTCACGATTCCTCTATCCGAGGATGTTGATTTGGTAGTTGGTCTCAAACACCCACATTTTCACACACACTTCCACCCCGTTAGTGTAGTTGCTTGTTAACCGCCGTTACCCTTCCTACATCAATTGAATTTACGATTGCAAAACGACTTGTTTCCGTGATCCGACCCGGTCTCACCGGAAATAAATTTATTACTTGACGCTGTTGGATCCTGTGGATGGCAAGCAACACTAGAAGGGGGGTTGAATAGTGTTGATCAAATACTAAAACTTTTTCGCTCAATGATATTAACACAAATAAATTCCCTCTAACGTTGCCTAAGATACCAAGTAGAGTGATCTATGCTTGGTTCTTAATCAACAATATAATTTTAAAGTACACATCGAAATTTCACAGCAGGTAGTCGACTCCTTATGAGCAGTAGTCGACTCCCAGAGAATATGTTAGGACAAATAAGATTATAAATATGAATTTCAGCGTATATTGATAAAATTGATCTTTGCTGTAAATAGAAGATATGAATGAAAAGATAATCAAACACAGATCAACAATCGTAAACAAAAGGATTTTATCCTGGTTCCCCGCAACCCGGGTACGTCCAGTCCCCGACCAATCCGGTACGAGATTTCCACTATCTGCCTTGGCAAATACAAGCACCTAACTTCACTTGTTAGGATTTCCAACGACCTAGCCTTGACCAGGATTTTCGAACGCAACACCTAGACTTGTCTAGGGTTTTACCCTTGCCTCACAAACCGAGGACTTTCCAACTGGCAACAACTAGACTTGTCTAGTGTTCCAACAATTAACACAATAAGAGATTTGTCCAATACTCTACAATAAATGATAGAGATTGGAAAATACACCCGATTCTATAGCCAATCAAAAAATAGACAATTGTGTAGTGGCTTAATAGAATGATAGTCTAGATCACACAAAGATACGAGATAAGTTCTTTGTGATCTAGAGCTTTTTCAAGAATCCTTCAAATAAAATTAGAGAGAAATAATAGAAAGGATTTTGAAAAAAAAACAATTTAGCCAAATAAAAATAATAATATGATCTTCAAAAAGGAATGAGAAAATATTGCAAGATCAAAACTGAAATTAAATTGGCTAGAGAGAAAAATTAGAGAGCTTTGATTCACGAGAGCTTTTACGAATTTTGATTTTCAATGTTGTGTTTTTCACAAAAGAATTTAGCTCTATTTATAGAGAAAAACTGAGATTTGAATTTCAAATTTCGTTTGACTTTTGTCCCAAAAATTTCGGAGTAAATTGCTCAAAAGATTTTAAAATTCAAATTCAAAACGTCTGAAAATTTCCAGCAGGTAGTCGACTCCCTCCTATAGGTAGTCGACTCTCAGAGGAGTCTAGGAAATTTTCATCCCTGACAAGTAGTCGACTCCCTACTTTTGGTAGTCGACTCCCAGAGGAGTTTTTCCTGTTTGTTCTAGTCAAAAAGGGTAGTTAGCTCCAGGGTGCGTGGAGTTTCACTACGAGAATTATGAAGTGACTAGAAAAGCTCTTGAAAACTATTTTGAAGATAGTTAAAAATTATTTCGAAATCATTTGTGTGTGTGTGTGTTGTCTATTTGATATGGCTTTGACAAATACCCTAAAAGACACGACACACTCACACTAGACTCTGAACATGTCTTCGGAAGTTTAGTCAACTTGATGAAGTGAAGGTGAGCTTCTCTTTGAGCTTCTTGTTCTGTTTGAGCTTGAGCTTCATCACTTGAGTTTAGTCATGTTCGTCTTTGTCGTGGAGTATTGATGCGTGCTTCTTGGAGTATTAGTAGAGCTTCACGAAATCTGCATACTTAAAGTGTAGTGTAGTTAGTACACTAAGCATTCATTTGGTGTGCTCATCATCAAAATCACTTGGGGTGGAATTCAATTTCCATCAGACGCCCTCCTACACCCCGGCAACGGCGCCAATTGCTTGAACGCGTCTCAAGTATGTGATGCTTGAGCACTACTCCCAAGTGTAGGAGGACGTCAAGTAATAAATTTATTTCCGGTGAGAACGGGTAGGATCACGGGGACAAGTCGTTTTGCAATTGCAAATTCAATTGATGTAGGAAGGGTAACGGCGGTTAACAACCAACTACGCTAACGGGGTGGAAGTGTGTGTGAAAATGTAGGTGTTTGAGACCAACTATCAAATCAACATCCTCGGGTAGAGGAATCGTGAAGACAAATAGGCAAGAAAGCTTGTGTGATGTGTGAGAGTGTGGTTGTTAAGCATATGGATTCAATCCAGAGATAACTCAATTGTCTTTCGGGCTAAGGAATGAGCAATCGGTGGATGTGGCATTTTATCAAACACTTGGTGTGCAATGAAAATAGGGTATGGAAAATTGAGATAATAAACAACTAAGCATACATGAGTGCTACCACTAGGCAAACTCCACTCTAGGGATACCCACTAGGATCCCTAACTCAAAGTATATCTCATCAATCCTACCACATAAACATTTAAACATGCAAGATTGAATAACCATAGCTCCACAAACGCAAATCAACACACAACCAAACAAGAAAAAGATCTAGCTCATTACAACAAGAAAAGATGGATTTTTACTTCTAAAAACATCATCCATTATCATTACAAATCACTAAATCAAAATACAAATGGAGAGGGAGAGAGTTCACCAAGATCTCCAAGGAAACCCCAACCAAAACCCAATTGCTCCTCATTGCTTCTTTGTGCTCCCCAAGCTCTAACCCTAAGATGAAGAAGAGGGAAAAATGGAATGAGGGGAATAGAGGGGAGGAAAGTCCAAGAAATAGACTCAGAATTTTGGGTCTGAAAACAGCCCAAACGGGTCGGATCCGTGCCCAAACCCGCAACTAATGCCCAAATCTGCAGAAATTTTCAGCACCATCACACTGTCTTGCGAAAATTCTAAAAAAATCATCCGACCTCGGATTGACGTGTTTCAGGCGGCGATGGAACCGTAACAAAGTGTACTATAACAGAAAAATATCACTAGGTCGGAATATGCACTGGAATGATAGCAGAATACTTCACAAGAGGGGAAAATCTGTAGAAATTTTCAGCACCGTCACCCTGTCTTACGAAAATTCTAGAAAAATCATCCAACCTCGAAATGATGTGTTCCAGGCAGCGATGAAACCATAACAAAGTGTACAACAACAGAAAAATATCACTAGGCCGGAATATATACTGGAATGATAGCAGAATTCTGCACAAGAAGGGAAAAGCAGACTTTCTAGCCCAGAAATTTTCAGCACCGTCACCCTGTCTTCCAAAAAATACAGTAAATTGCTCCGACCTCCAAAAATTCTGGAAAAATATACGTTGGAATCGGAACTTCACGAAATTCAACTGAAAAATAATAAGAGACTAAGATGAAGATACAAATAAGTAGTAAAAATTATGTTTTAAGCATATAAAAACGGTAAGCTCCAATATTATGTGATATCATCAAAATGCGCGTATCGGAGCCAAAATGAACACAAATTATGCACAAAATGCCATCTAATGAGGGGTAAAATATACAATATTGAACCCTAATCACACCCCCTACTAGCGTTTTGCTAGTCCCTAGCAAAACAAGCGATAAATTCGGATTCTCAATCAGAGCACATATCAAACTCAAAATTATTCATGGCGAAAATAAAGTTTCAACAAAATCTCAAATTCAATATACCAATCCATGAATGGGAACAACCCCAACACTTCAATTTGGTTCAAATAAAGGAGAACAAGAAATATTTTGCACGAATGAGGATTAAAACACAACGTTGTATCATAGTTTCGCAAATCTCAGGGTTTTGCCAAAACAACACTTTCCTAATTTGTGGAGGTTGGATGTGTGAATTTACTCTTCCTTTTCTTTGTATGAAACTTAGGATGACCCATGTAATGAGTTTTCGGTCAATGACTCCCAAATCAGACGATTTCAGGGCATTGGGCCAAAAAGGACCTCGCGGACCTAATAACCCGAATCACCTAAGATTCACTTATTCTTTTCTCGTGCACTCCCCTAAATCCTATATTTCGACGCGAATCCCCAATGCTTATTGAGGCACGAGAACTCGGCTACTCGATAAAACTAGAAGAACGATGCACTTATTCTTTTTCGTTCTTTTTTTTGTTTTTTTCTTTTGCTTTCTTTTTCTTTTGCTTTCTTTCTTTCTTTCTTTTTTTTTCAACACACCAACCAACCACACTAGGCACATAATCAAACCCCATCGAATTGAAAACTACTCTACTCAATTGGCTTAATCCATACTCATGCATCACAAATCTTGTTCAAAACTAATTTAACCCATTTTGAAGAAAAAATTCATGGAGTTATGCACTCACATCATAAATGGCATATTAAAATTGATTTCATGAAGAAAAAGCAATCAAATGCATGCCAATCACAATTTAGGATTTGAAAATAGAATTTGAATCCGAAAACATGCACGAAGATGAAACATGCAATGGACTAAGCAAATAACTAGCAAGAGAGCAAGGAGGGTAAATGATATACTTGCAAAATGATTGGTGATGTCAAAATGGATGTCTCCAAACAAAAACAAAAAAATTTAAAACAAAAACAACTAACTAAACATCCTAAAACCACCTACTACTCCCCCCAACTAAAGACAAACATTGTCCTCAATGTTGAAAGAGAATAGGTTTATTGAATTAAAACTATCCTAAAAAGCATAGAAAATGCAAAATTTTAAATTTTCTCAACTACTGGATAGAAGTCACCGGGGGTCAAAAGGCGGATCACGTATGTCCAACGGTGGAGGAAGTAGCTCACTTAGATCCTTACGCTCCTCCATTAGCGTCTTTCCTCCACAAATCACTTTGGACCCTAGCAACACACCAACAAGTGCTCCCTCCATAAAATTTCCAATCGTGCCCTACGAGAGAGAGGGTGTGTCAATCCAAAGCTGACACCATTGCCTTTCAACAAAAGTGATCAAAATATAGTCGTCAACATAAGATAAAGAATTTAAATCAAGTTGATGACAACTCCCTAAAATGATTGCGTCCATCTCCATATGATGCATGACCACGGGGGGGGGGGGGGGGGGGGGGGGGGGAGGAATGATGGATTTTGGGACAAGATTGGGGGAAAGCATGGTTCGGACTCCACCAAAATGATCGATGAGCTCGTGGCCCTACTAGTCTCCTCCTCCACTCCATCCAAAATTTCACGCTCGTCTTCTCCATCTTCACGCAAATCTCCTGCAAGAGAAGATGAATCCAATTCAGATAATAAAAGTTTTTGAGTGGTTGGATTACCTTCTCCCAAGCAAGAGGCAAGCAATGCGAGACTGGAAATGATCTCCTGAATATACTGGCTCCGAGTCTCCATGCTCCGCAGAAAATATCAGGATTGAGCCTCCTGTGTCTGAATAAGCAATTGAAGTTCCTTGCCCAAGGGTTGCAAGGGTGCATCCACGATTTGCTCTCCTTGGTCAAAGGATGCTCCAATGCTATCATGATATGGCACTAAGGGATCACTCCCTGAAGTCCCATCCAATGGTTGTGCCATATCCTCCATGGACTCCAGGTACTCCCAAGCATCCTCAGGTGACATGTCAAATAGAGCACCATCGTCCAACATCGCCATGTAGTCCTACATCTCCTCCTGCAACCCCTCGTAGAAAAACTGGAAAAGATGGGCTATCGTGAATCCATGATGTGGATAGCCGCTTCATAAATCCATGAACCTCCTCCAAGCTTGATAGAAGGATTCACCGTCAATTTGAGCAAAGCCGGCAATTTTGAGCTTCAAAGAAGTGGTCCTGTGCGAAGAAAATGAAAGTGCATCATACAAAGAATTTATGCCGTTAAAGACCATAACTTTTTTTTTGAATTTTTATAAAAGAAAATGAAAATAAAGATAGCAAAGGACTCAAAAGTAAAAAAATAAATAAATCTCAAATCAAAAAGTGAAAAATAAAGAATCGGAAAAGACTCACACTAATAGTGGGAAGTATCTCGCCAAAATTTCCAAAATCAATCGAAAATGTAAATGCAAAAACCGTTGTCCCCGGCAACGGCGCCAATTGCTTGAACGCGTCTCAAGTATGTGATGCTTGAGCGCTACTCCCAAGTATAGGAGGACATCAAGTAATAAATTTATATCCGGTGAGACCGGGTCGGATCACGGGGATAAGTCGCTTTGTAATCACGAATTCAATTAATAAAGGAGAGATAAAGGCGAAGCTACAACCAACTAAGCTAACAGTGGAAATGCGTGTGAAAATGTGGGTGAGACCATCTACCAAACCAACATCCTAGGGTTCGAGAATCGGAGAGGCAAATAGGCGAGGAAGCTTGTGTGGAGTGTGGGAATGAGGTTGCTAAGCATATGGATTCAATCCGAGGATAACTCAATTGTCTTTCCGGCTAAGGAAAGCGCAATCGGTGGATGTGGCATTTTAAGAAACACTTGGTGTGTAATGAAAGTAGGGTATGGAAAATCGAGATAATAAACAACCAAGCATATATGAATGGTACCACTAGGCAAACACCACTCTAAGGATACCCACTAGGATCCTTAATTCAAAGTATATCTCAATAATCTAACACATAATCATTAAAATATGCAAGATTGAAATACCAAAGCACAACAACCAAATATCACCACCCAACCACCCAAGAAGAAGATTTAGCTCATTATAACAAGAAAAGAGAGATATTTACTTCTAAAAATATCATCCAATATCATTACAAATCACTAAATCAAAATACACAAAGAAAGGGAAAGAGTTCACCAAGATTTCTCTAAGAAAAACATAAACTTTCTCTTCTAAAGTGCTCCTCCAAGCTTGCTTTGTGCTCCCCCAAGCTCTAACCCTAAGTTGAAGAAGAGGGAAAAATAGAATGAGGGGAATAGAGGGGAGGAAAGTTCAAGAAATAGACTCAGAATTTCAGGTCTGAAAACAGCCCAAACGGGTCGGATCCGCGCCCAAACCCGCAACTAATGCCCAAATCTGCAGAAATTTTCAGCACCATCACACTGTCTTGCGAAAATTCTAGAAAAATCATCCGACCTCGGATTGACGTGTTTCAGGCAGCGATGGAACCATAACAAAGTGTAATATAACAGAAAAATATCACTAGGTCGGAATATGCACTGGAATGATAGCAGAATGCTTCACAAGATGGGCAAATCTGTAGAAATTTTCAGCACCGTCACTCTGTCTTGCGAAAATTCTAGAAAAATCATCCAACCTCGAAATGACGTGTTCCAGTCGGTGATGGAAGTGTAACAAAGTGTACAACAACAAAAAAATATCACTAGGCCGGAATATACAGTGGAATGATAGCAGAATTCTGCACAAGAGGGGAAAAGCAGACTTTCTAGCCCAGAAATTTTCAGCACCGTCACCATGTCTTCCAAAAAATACAGTAAATTTCTTCGAGCTCCAAAAATTCTGGAAAAATATACGTTGGAATCGGGACTTCACGAAATTCAACTGAAAAATAATAGGAGACCAAGATGAAGATGCTAATAAGCTATAAAAAATATGTTTTAAGCATATAAAAACGGTAAGCGCCAATATTATGTGATATCATCAAAATGCGCGTATCGGAGCCAAAATGAACACAAATTATGCACAAAATGCCATCTAATGAGGGGTAAAATATACAATATTGAACCTTAATCAGGGTGGCCCCTTTGACTTACGGCTGACGACACGTTAGGGGAGTCGTTCAGTGGTGAAGGGGTGGCCCCTACGACTTACGGCTGATGACCCATTAGGGGAGTCGTTTAGTGGCAAAGGGGTGGTCCCTTAGGCTTACGGCTGACGACACGTCAGTGAGTCGTTCAGTGGCGAAAGGGTGGCCCCTTCGACTTACGGATGACGACACATTAGGAGAGTCTTTCAGTGACAAAGGGGTGGCCCCTTCGACTTACGGCTGACGACACGTTAGTGAGTCGTTCAGTGACGAAGGGGTGTCCCTTCGACTTACGGCTAACGACACGATAGGAGAGTCATTCAGTGGCGAAGGGGTGGCCCTTCGACTTACGGCTGGCGATGCCTTAGAATAGCTCGCACGAGTTTCATCAATATGAATTCAGCTTATCTAGGTCTTCCAAGGATCGCATCCTTTTAATGGGGAGTTTGATGGGATAGCTTTTGAAAAATTCATGAAGGCATAAGTTCGAAAAGGAAGCAAAACTTTATTTGATGAAAAGACATGCTTTATTGAGAGGAATGATAGAAATAAAAGGCATACAGGCGTTCCCGAACTTTGTCGGAGTTGCTTTTGTCTAACTCCTTTTTTCTTTGACCCTGAGCTCAGATGGCTTACTAGTCGACCACCTTGGTGACAGGTGACCTTGTCATCTTGCCCTTCTGCTTCGGGGATCCTCCTTGCTAGGTTGATCATTAGCCGGGTTTTTGGGGTGTCCTCGCTTGACCAATGCATCGATCTCTTTTTTGAGAGTCCAACAGTCGTTGGTATCATGCCATAGTCATTGTGGTACTTGCAGAATTTGAGGTCGTCCCCCTTCTCGTACTTGCCTTTCTTGGCAGATTCTTATACCAGTTCTTCCCATGTGGCATAGACGAGGACCTTCGTCTTGGAGGCTCTTGGCATTTCATAGGTAGGGTGATCCTTGCTCCGAGAGCTCCTCTCTCTTGGTCTCTTGCCTTGAGACTCTTGGCGAAGGGCCGTCTGAGTTGGTTTCTCCCGCCTGGTGTCTCCACGGTGGATGGGAGTACCTTTCCCTGTAGTTCCGGTCAGCTCTTTCACCTCTTCAGAGATGGTGAACCAGTCCGTGATATTGAACATTTCTGCGAGGTTATTAGTGGGGAACTAGTGGAGCGCCCTTCGCAGATGTTTGTTCTGCACCGCTTGAGTGAGTGCTGCTATGACAGTTACATCCGGCGTCTCCTTTACGTCAAGCCTCTCGTCGTTGAATCTTTGGACGAAGGTTCGGATCGACTCATTCTCACCTTGTTTAAGCGAGAAGAGGTGGGAGGACTTCTTCTTCGGACGATGACCCACGACAAACTGTTTGCAAAACATATCAGCCAGTTCGTCGAATGACCCGATGCTGCCGTCGGGTAATCCTTCATACCAGCCTTCCGCCCTCTTAAAAGAAGGTGGCATGGAAGGCTCGACACAAGTATGGCCCATTGGCCCCATGAAGCAGCATCACGATCAAGTAGTACGCTGGCAAAGCGGTGAGCTTGAACTTCGGGAGAGAAGGTGAGAAGATGATGTTTTCCTTCAACGTGGTCTATCGAAGTGCGAATTGGATGAGCAGGGATCTCCCCACTCTACCTTGTCCGTATGTCGCTCCCAAAGATCGGTTTGGGATCTCATCTCTCCTCCCATAACCACCTGCAAAATTGAGAGGGTTAATACCCGGGGGAGCCCCGTATATTACCTAGTCCAGGATATGGCGGGTCGCTTCCTTGTAATTGGAGGGACCAGGCTCTTCTGGATACCAAAAGAACGATAATCAATCCCCACTTCGCCATTCAGGTGAGTCGGGGGGTCGAAAAGTGTGGGCTGATCTCTTGCCAATCTGCTCTCAGATCTCCTTGATCCCATAGCATGGATACGCCTTTAGTTGGCATCAGAATTGGAGGTGGCAATGGCCCATTCACGGGTGGTGGATCTCCCATGATTTGGTGTATCAGGGTCGCCAATACACTGAGACTCTTGTTGACCCGCTCTGAAAACTGGTCGAACTGCTTCTGGGAGACCTTAGGTTCTTTGGGGGCCTTCCCAGGTCGCCTTGATGACGAGGTGAAATCTGTGGCATCCTCTACCTGGACGCTATTCTCCTTTTGCATCTCCTTCAGACCTTGGATCGGTCCGATGTTGCTGGGTCCAGCTGACATTGCTTCCTGATCGCCTTAGGATGTCGAGCTGGTTAATGTATTTCACACAGACGGTACCAAACTGTTAAGGACAAAAAAAACCAAGACAGTTGTCACGCTGACCAATCGTGCTGAGTCGGAGCCTCGTCAGCGAGTGAGGTGGGACCCTAGGTTGGTAGAACCAGGGTCGGTTGATGGATGTTGGTTGGGATGCGGTACTCGATCGACTCTCGAACAACTTCTACGTCGATCGCTCGAGGTTGGGAAGCTCGGGAGCGACCCTCGTGGAAGATGGGGACCCGTCGATCTACACGACAAAGACACGGTAGGGCGGTCAGATCTGGGTCCCGATTCAAATCCCATCCGATGCTTAAGTTAGTATGAAAACTTAAGGATGAGAGGGAGCTTGGAGAAACTGAGATCGACCTACGGAGGTTCGTCTCAGATCTGTCGTCGCAAGCTCTTTAGTAGTGGAATTATAAGTTGAAAGAGTAGAGTCTATGTATTAGATCTCGTACCTTCGGAATTGAACCCTATGGTATTTATAGACCTCATGTGTCTCTTCAGGGACGTTGAGGAGATAAAGGTCACCCATTATGGTGCCACGTTCTTTCCTCTTTAATAGGAGTGAATGTTGCCCATGTTCCTGCTAATTACGAGCTCGTCTTTAATCCCACGTTGGAGTGAAGGGAATGCAACAGTCGACTGGCCAATGGGCTTTGACCGAGTCGATATCGGGCTTCTCTTGTGGGCCCTGTGGGCCTTAGTCATCCGTCGATCGAGTCATCTCGAGTACCGGCCTAATGATTCAACAGCTGGGCTGATCGCTGACCGGGTTTTTGGGATGCCCTCGCTTGACCAGTGCATCGATCTCCTTCTTGAGTGTCCAGCAGTCGTTGGTATCATGCTCATAGTTGTTGTGGTACTTGCAGAACTTGAGGTCGTCCCTTTTCTCATATTTGTCTGTCTTGGCGGATTCTTGGACCAGTTCTTCTCGTGGGGCATAAGCGAGGACCTTCGTCTTGGGTGTGTTTGGCCATGCATAAGTTAGGGCTCCTTGCTCCGAGGGCTTCTTTCTCTCGGTCTCTTGTCCCAAGATTCCTGACGAGGGGTTCCCTGGGTTAGCTTTTCCCGTCTGGTGTCTCCATTGCGGGCAGGTGTGCCTTTTCTAGTAGTCTCAGTCGGTTCCTCCGCTTCTTCGGAGATGGTAAACTGATCTGTTATAATGAACATCTCCGTGAGGCTGTTAGGGGGGAACTGGTGGAGCGCCCTCCACAAGTGTTTGTCCCGCACTACTTGAGTGAAAGCCGCGGTGACAGTTACATCCGGCACGTCCTCCACTTCGAGCCTTTCGTCGTTGAATCGCTGGACGAAGGCTCGGATTGATTCCTTATCCTTCTGCTTGAACGTAAAGAGGTGGGATGACTTTCTCTTGGGACGTCAACCTGCGACGAATTGCTTGTAGAACAAATCGGCCAATTGGTCGAATGACCCGATACAACTGTCGGGTAATCCGTCATACCAGTCTTCCGCCCTCTTGAATATGGTAGCGTGGAAAGCTCGGCAGGGGGTACGGTTCATCGGCCCCATGAAGCAGCATCACGTTTAGGTACTTGCGGATGTGCAACCATGGGTCACCTCTGCCATCGTATGCTGGCAAGACAGGGAGTTTGAACTTTGGAAGAGAAGGAGCGGAGGTGATGTTTTCCTTCAAATGGGTCTGCCGAAGTGCAAATTGGATGAATAAGGATAATCCATCCCCACCTTGCATGTATGTAACTCCTGAGGATCGGTTTGGGATTTGCTCTCTCCACCCATATATACCTGCAAGATTGAGGGGGTTATAACCAGGGGAGTCCCATATATTACTGATTAAGGTTCGATATTGCATATTTTACCCCTCATTAGATGACATTCTGTGCATAATTTGTGTTCATTTTGGCTCCGATACACGCATTTTGATGATATTACTTAATATTGGAGCTTACCGTTTACTTATGCATAAAACACAATTTTTACAGCTTATTAATATCTTCATCTTTGTCTCCTACTTTTTGTCAGTTAAAGATCGTGAAGTTCCGATTCCAACGCATATTTTTTCAGAATTTTTGGAGGTCTGAGCAATTTACTGTATTTTTTAGAAGACAGGGTGACGGTGCTAAAAATTTCTGGTCTGGAAATTCTGTTATTCCCCTCTTGTGCAGAATTCTATTGTTATTCCAGTGTATATTCTGGGCTAGTGATATTTTTCAGTTGTAGTGCACTTTGTTACGGTTCCAGCACCGCCTACAATGAGTTATTCCAAGGTCGGATGATTTTTCTAGAATTTTCGCAAGACAGGGTGACGGAGATGAAATTTTCTACAGATTTGGGCATTAGTAGCGGGGTTAGGCGTGGATCCGACCCGTTTGGGCTATTTCCAGACCCGAATTGCGGGGTTTATTTCTTGGGCTTTCTTCCCCTCTATCCCCCCTCATTCCTTATTCCTCATTCTACATCTTAGGGTTAGGGTTTTGGTGGAGCAACAAAGAAGCAAGGAGGAGCATTTAGTTTGGGTTTTGTTCTTCCTTGGAGATCTTGGTGAACTCTCTCCCTCTCCTTGTGTATTTTGATTTAGTAAATTGTAATGATAATAGATGATGTTTTTAGAAGTAAAAATCTCTCTTTTCTTGTTATAATGAACTAGATCTTCTTCTTGTGTGGTTGTGTGGTGATTTGTGTTTGCTTTGACTTTGGTTTTCAATCTTGCATGTTTTAATAATATGGGGTAGGATTGATGAGATATACTTTGAGTTAGGGACCCTAGTGGGTATCCCTAGAGTGGAGTTTGCCTAGTGGTACCACTCTTATATGCTAGGTTGTTTATTATCTCAACTTTCCATACCCTACTTTCATTGCACAACAAGTGTTTGATAAAATGCCACATCCACCGATTGCTCATTCCGTAGCCGGAAAGACAATTGAGTTATATTTGGATTGAACCCATATGCCTAACAACCACATTCCCACACACCACACAAGCTTCCTTGCCTATTTGCCTCTCCGATTCTCGAACCTTAGCTTGTTGATTTGGTAGATGGTTTCGCACACATTTTCACACACTTCCACCTCGTTAGCGTAGTTGGTTGTTAACCGTTGTTACCCTTCCTACATCAATTGAATTTGCGATTGCAAAACGACTTGTCCCCGTGATCCGACACGGTCTCACCGGATATAAATTTATATTGCATTGACTCTCCTACACTTGGGAGTGGAAGGCGCACTTCCTTTGTGCGTTTTCCGGTTCAATCAATTGGCGTCGTTGCCGGGGACAACGGTTTTTGCATTTACATTTTTGGTTGATTTAGAAAATTTTGACGTAATACATCCTACTATTTAGTGTGCGTCTTTTTTATTCTTTATCTTCCATTTATTATCTTTCACATTTACCTATTTTTCACTTTTTGAGTCATTTGCTATCTTTATTTTCATTTTCTTTCATAAAAATTCAAAAAAAAGTTATGGACTTTAACGGCGTAAATTCTTAGTATGGTACACTTTCATTTTCTTCGCACAGGACCACTTCTTTGAAGCTCAAAATTGTCGGCTTTGCTCAAATTGACAGTGAATCTTTCTATCAATCTTGGAGGAGGTTCACAAATTTATTAAGCGGCTGCCCACATCATGGATTCACGATGGCCCATCTTTTCCAGTTCTTCTACGAGGGACTGCGGAAGAAGATGCAGGACTACATGGCGATGATGGACGATGGAGCTCTATTTGACATGTCACCTTAGGATGCTTGGGAGTACCTGGAGTCCATGGACGATATGGACCGACTATTGGATGGGACTTCATGGACTGAGCCGTTAGCGCTTCATTGTGATGCCATGGGAGTGTGCCTTGGCCAAGGAGAGCCAAGCGTGGACACACCTTTGCAACCCTTGGGTGAGGAACTTCAATTCCCTATTCAGACACAAGAGGCTCAATCCCGATATTTTCTGCGGAGCATGGAGATTCAGAGCCACTATAATCAGGAGATCATTTCGAGTCTCGCATTGCTTGCCTCTTGCTTGGGAGAAGGTAATCTAACCACTCAGAAAAAATTATTATTTGATTTGGATTCATCTGAAGATGGAGAGGATGAGCGTGAAATTTTGGATGGAGTGGAGGAGGAGACTAGTAGGGCCTCGAGCTCATCGATCATTTTGGTGGAGCCCGAACCATGCTCTCCCTTAATCTTGTCCCAAAATCCATCATTCCTCTCCCCCGTGGTCATGCATCATACGGAGATGGATGCAATCATTTTAGGGAGTTTTCGTCAACTTGATTTAAATTCTTTATCTTATGTTGATGATTATATTTGGATCACTTTTGTTGAAAGGCAACGGTGTCGGCATTGGATTGACACACCATCTCTCTCACAGGGCACGATTGGAAATTTTATGGAGTGAGCACTTGTTGTGTTGCTAGGGTCCAAAGTGATTTGTGGAGAGAAGATGCTAATGGAGGAGCGTAAAGATCTAATTGAGCTACTTCCTCCACCATTGGACATCTGTGAGACTGTGATCCCCCTTTGACCCCGTTGACTTCAATCCAGTAGTGTAGAAAATTTAAATTTTTGCACTTTCTTGGCTTTCTAGGATAGTTTTAATTCAATAAACCTATGCTCTTTCAACATTGAGGACAATGTTTGTCTTTAGTTGGGGAGGAGAGTTGTAGGTGGTTTTAGGATGTTTAGGTAGTTGTTTTTGTTTAAAAAATTTTTTTGTGAAGACATCCATTTTGACATCTCCAATATCTTGCGAGCATATCATTGACCCTACTTGCTCATTTGCTACCTTTGTAATAAGTCCCTTTTATGCTTCATATTCATGCATACATTTGGATTCAAATCTTATGTTCAAACTCCTAAATTGTGATTGGCATGCATTTTATTGCTTTTTCTTCATGGGATCAATTTTAATATGCTATTCATAAAACTAGGGCATAATTCGATGAATTTTGTCTTCAATGTGGTTTAGATTAATTTTGTGCAAACTTGTGATGCACGAGTTGGATTAAGTCATTAGTATAGATTGTTTTTCAATTTTATGGGATTTGGCCTTGATATATGCTTGGTTTATGCTTGAGGAGTGGTTGATTGGTGTGTTGGATCCAAAAAAACAAAAGAAAAAAAAGAAAAGAAAAGAAAAGAAAAAAGGAAAAGAAAAAAAGAAAAGAAAAGAAAAAGAAAAAGAAAAAGAAAGAATAAGTGCATCGTTCTTCTAGTTCTGTCAAGTAGCCGGGTCCTCATGAAACATTGGGGATTCGCATCGAAAGATAGGATTTAGGGGAGTGCACGAGAGAAAAATAAGTGAATCTTAGGTGATTCGAGTTATTAGGTCCACGGGGTCCTTTTTGGCCCAAT
Source organism: Scilla litardierei (assembly GCA_030789695.1). Lineage (NCBI taxonomy): Eukaryota > Viridiplantae > Streptophyta > Magnoliopsida > Asparagales > Asparagaceae > Scilla > Scilla litardierei. The sequence continues at coordinate 117,516,804 of CM061130.1, forward strand.
GCCCCAAAATCTTCTGATTTGGGAATCATTGACCGAACCCTCGTTATATGAGTCATCCTAAGTTTCATTTAAAAGAACATGAATAAACTGATCCACATATCAAACTTCCATGAATTAGGAAAGCTAAGTGTTGTTTTTGGCCAAGTTCTTGAAGATTGTGATACTATGATACGCTTGTGCTTTAATCTCAATGGTCGCAAACTTTACTTGTGCATTGTTGGTTTGAGCCATATTGAAGTATTGCTTATGGATTTTCTCTCTTTTATGAGTTGGTATATTAAATTTGAGATTATGTTGAAAAATTTTTATTTGCCATGAAGATTGTGGAATTTGATATGGGCTATGTTGTGAATCCAAATATATCGCTTGTTTTGCTAGGGACTAACAAAAAGTTAGTTGGAGGTGTGATTAAGGTTCAATATTGCATATTTTATCACTCATTATATGGCATTTTGTGCATAATTTGTGTTTATTTTGGCTCCGATACACGCATTTTGATGATATCACTTAATAATTGAGCTTACCGTTTACTTATGCAATAAACACAATTTTTACAGCATATTAACATCTTCATATTTGTCTCTTATTATTTTTCAGTTAAATATCGTGAAGTCCCGATTCCGACGCATATTTTTCTAGAATTTTTGGAGGTCGGAGCAATTTACTGCATTTTTTGGAAGACAGTGTAACTGTGCTGTAAATTTCTGGTCTGGAAATTCTGTTATTCCCCTCTTGTGCAGAATTCTGCTATTATTCCAGTGTATATTCCGGTCTAGTAATATTTTTCAGTCATAGTACATTTTGTTACGGTTCCAGTGCCACCGGGAACGAGTCATTCCAAGGTCAGATGATTTTTCTAGAATTTTCGCAAGACAAGGTGACTGTGCTGAAATTTTCTGCAGATTTGGGCATTAGTGGCGGGGTTAGGCATGGATCTGACATGTTTGGGATATTTCCAGACCCGAATTGCGGGGTTTATTTCTTGGGCTTTCCTTCCCTCTATCCCCCTCATACCTTCTTCCTCATTCTACATCTTAGGTTAGGGTTTTGGTGGAGCAACAAAGAAGCAAGGAGGAGCATTTAGTTTGGGTTTTGTTCTTCCTTGGAGATCTTGGTGAACTCTCTCCCTCTCCTTGTGTATTTTGATTTAGTAAATTGTAACGATAATAGATGATGTTTTAGAAGTAAAAATCTCTCTTTTCTTGTTATAATGAACTAGATCTTCTTCTTGTGTGGTTGTGTGGTGATTTGTGTTTGCTTTGACTTTGGTTTTCAATCTTGCATGTTTTAATAATATGGGGTAGGATTGATGAGATATACTTTCAGTTAGGGACCCTAGTGGGTATCCCTAGAGTGGAGTTTGCCTAGTGGTACCACTCTTATATGCTTGGTTGTTTATTATCTCAACTTTCCATACCCTACTTTCATTGCACACCAAGTGTTTGATAAAATGCCACATCCACCGATTGCTCATTCCGTAGCCGGAAAGACAATTGAGTTATATTTGGATTGAACCCATATGCCTAACAACCACATTCCCACACACCACACAAGCTTCCTCGCCTATTAGCCTCTCCGATTCTCGAACCTTAGCTTGTTGATTTGGTAGATGGTTTCGCACACATTTTCACACACTTCCACCTCGTTAGTGTAGTTGGTTGTTAACCATCGTTACCCTTCCTACAACAATTGAATTTACGATTGCAAAACGACTTGTCACCGTGATCCGATCCGGTCTCACCGGATATAAATTTATATTGCATTGACGCTCCTACACTTGTGAGTGGAAGGCGCATTGTAACGACCCCCTTTTCGAGGCCCGTTACTGTTTGGAACATGCGCAAGTCCTGCTAGGCACCAATGAAGTCAATACAGGCTCTGTTGCAGAAATACGCCAAAATACTCATAATGAAAATGGTTTACAACCTTATTACAACCAGCAGCATATAGAAAAGGAAATACAACCGAATACAATTACACATCAAGCCACTCTGATACATCAAATACTAAAACTCTCTCATACTCACACTTAGTAACCAGCGTTCTCCTGGTCAAACTCTACAGCAAACTCAGCGTCTACAGTCTCTGATGCAACTTTCTCAACCTGTGAAATATTTGGCGGGTCCACCACAAAAAGAAGGGTCGCCAGGATCAGACGTAACTTGAAGTAACTCAAAGCATGGAGATTAATCCAAAGTACAAGCATGTCAGTCTAAAGAGAAAAGAAGTAAAGTGCGAACAATGATGATAAGGAATAGAGCAGGAATGTAGCGTGTAATTTACAATTATCAGCAATATCCAGCAATTAAAAGTACTTTATTGAAAGAGTCCATGTTACGAGAGTCTAACTGAGTCATACCTTGACCGTGACTTATAATGCGGGGTACAGTAAGCAACCAAGAGTCCACCTCTTGCCACGGGTGCTACCCGGGCGAACTATTCTCTGAGAACTGTACAATAATCTGTGATCTGTGATCGTTGTAACTGGCTACTGTGATGGGTTGCTAGCATCCGCACGATGACAACAAGGCCTGGACTAGTCGCTCCCGCTCCCTCGCTATTATAAGTTACCCCAAACCCAGTGTCTTTGGTGCTACCATAATTACAAGTTAGGAATCATTTATCTAGAGTTACACACTTTTACGTAACTGTTAAAAAGATCAAGCTTCCACGATACTGTGCAGATTGTCAAGTCTATCTAACTGTTCAATCGATTAATTACTAGTGAAAGGAAACTAATTTTAGCATGCATTTATTTTTGGATTAAAGCCCATGGCAAGATTACGAGGAGTTACCGATTTGCCTCGTAGTGAAAGACGTGTTTTGAATGGCGGTAGGGGTACCTGGTTTAAAAGCGAGTTAGCTACACAAACTAATAATAGAAACTTTTTACAAACTGATTTGTTAGAAACTTAGCTTATAAACTAATTCTTATAACTTAATAATTGATCATCTACTTATACATCTCACTTTAATAACTAAAATATGTTTATAAAATATTAGCTGTTATAACTTATATAAAAACTTAACTTAAACTTATATTAAAAAAACTTAAACTTATTTAATTTTTAATTTAACTTAATTTTATTTAACTTATAAACTTAACTTACTAAAATAATTACATAACTTAACCAATATACTTAATACTTAAACTTATATATTAATATATTAAATAACTTTTATAACTACTCACCCTCACTCTCTCTTTCTCTCCTCTCGTTCTGTCTTTCTCCTTTTTTTTATTGCAGGGCCGAACGGCACGGGACGGCTATGGGGCGACGGCTGGGCGGCGCGAAATGCAGAGGGCGACGGCGCAAGGAGAGGCCGGGGGCGGCGCAGGCGGGCACGGCGACGCGTGGGCCTGCTGGGCGGCGACAGGGCCTGGGCGGTGAGCGCGGGGGCTAGGGCGCAGGGGGTTGGCGGCAAAGGGGAGGCGACGATGGCGGCTTGCTGGTGTGCGGCGGAGCGCGCAAGGCAGCCGACGGGGGCGGCTGTTGGGCATGCGAGAGGGGCGGAGGGCATAGGGAGGGGAGCGCGCGGGTGGAGCTCCGGCAGCGATCGTGGGCAGATCTGAGGGGCGATGGATTCTTGTGGAGAAGATGATGGAGGGGATGAGTTTGTTTTATGAAATTGGGAAAGAAGATTGGAGAGTGAATTTACTTGATTTTGGTTTCAATTTCTCTCTGTTTTCCCCTCTAATTTGAGATTTCTGAATCAATTTGGGGATTTAATTTTGGGTTGAAGGATGTTGAAGTTGGGGGCTTGGGGATGATGACTGACCGAAGGATCATCCTTAAGAAAGAAGAGGGAGGGAGCAGGATTCAGTAACGGGGGAAAAATAGTCAAGGATTAGGTTGATGGATAAGTTAGATTAGGTTTTCATTTAAGACGAGGAAGAATTCTGCAAGGGAAGAGTTTGAACGTGGAAGAGACGTGTTAAACGAAATGTTTAAAAAAATCAAACTTAGTAATAATGAAGGGAGGTTATCATTTGACTAAAGTTTTAGGGGGAATGAACTGAACGTGTTTTGGGGAAGGTACCGGGCTCGGAATGAGAAAAACGTGGATGGGTTTGTTAGAAATTAGGTTGGCAATTAATACGATGTAAATAATAATTAACTAAAATAATTAGTACGCATAATTCGTAATTAGTAAAATAAATTAGCTAAAGTAACTATTTAAGCTATGGCGAAAAATTAGACGCGCTCGCGTCGACTCATAGAAAAGAAAATACTCGGATAATCTGAAGTAAAATACAAGCACACACGCAATCAAACATACCTAAAAATACCAGCCGTTACATCCTACCCTCCTTAGAACAATTCCGTCCTCGGAATTCTCTACAGGACATGGAAAAGGTAGGGGTAACGTCCTCGCATCTCATCCTCTCGTTCCCAGGTAGATTCTCCTGGCGAGTCACGACGCCATATCACTCTGACTAGATCAACGGTCCTGTTCCTGAAGACTTTCTGGCATCGAGCTCGGATCTCCACTGGTTGCTGCTCGTATATCAAGTCCGGACGGACTGCGATCTCCGAATAGTCCACGTCATGACTAAGGTTGCTCACATAGCGACGCAACTGCGAGATGTGGAACACATTGTGCATTCCCTCTAAGGCAGGGGCAATGCAAGCTTGTAGGCCACGTCTCCTACTCGCTCTAGAATGTCGAAAGGTCCAATGAATTGAGGACTAAGCTTTCCTTTCCGACCAAAGTGAATCAATCCTCGATTGGGCAAGATCTTCAAAAAAACTTGACCACCGGGCTAAAACTCCAGATGTCGATGTTTCGCATCTGCCCAATGCTTGTACATGTCCTGAGCCAGCTGCAGCTTCTCTCTGATGGTCCGTACCACGTCCACGGCTTCTGTGATTAGCTCAGGACCAACCAACTCTCGATCTCCTACATCATCCCAGCTCAAGGGGGATCGGCACTTCCTCCCATACAGTGCCGCAAAAGGCGCCATACCGATGCTAGACTGATAGTTGTTGTTGTATGCAAACTCCACCCAATGGAGATGGTCTTCCCATGATCCTTTGAAGTCCAGCATACATGCTTGCAGCATGTCTTCAAGTATCTGTATAGTACGCTCTGACTGGCCATCTGTCTGTGGATGATAAGCCGTACTAAAACTCAAATGGGTTCCCAAGCTCTCCTGGAGGCTCCTCCAGAAACAAGATGTGAATCTGGTGCCTCTGTCCGAGACAATGCTGATAGGAACTCCATGCAGCTTCACAATCTCATCCATGTACTTCTTGGCCAACACTTCTATAGACTGGCCTACTCTGAAAGGAATGAAGTGAGTTGTCTTGGTCAATCAATGTACAATCACCCAGACAACGTCATTCTACTTCGTACTCTTGGGTAGTCCAATCACGAAGTCCATCGTGATATGCTGCCATTTTCACTCCGGAATGGGCAAGGGTTGTAATAGGCCGGCAGTCCTCTGATGTTCATCCTTCACCCGCTGGCACACAATACACTTTACTACACTCTGTGCGACGCTTCTCTTCATGCCATGCCACCAGTAATGCTGTCGCAGATCTTGATACATCTTGGTACCTCCGGGATGTATGGAGTATGGAGAACTGTGAGCTTCCTCCAATAGCTCCTCTCTAATGACACCGGACGGTACACAGATCCTGTCCTCAAACCTCAAGGATCCATCTGCATGAATCTTAAACTCTGGTCTCTGGCCTGCTATCACCGGGTCTTTAATCTTCCGCCGCTTCTCATCATCCATCTGAGCATTCTTAATCCTCTCTACTAATGTCGACTGGATATGCATGCACATCAAAGATGCAGTCATCCCTGGTAGAACCACTTCTATACCCATGTCCCGGATCTCTTGCTGCAAACTCCACTGAGTCGTAAGGATCATCACCGTTGGTAGACGACTTAATGCATCATGTACGACATTGACTTTCCCAGGATGGTACTGAAGGTCAATGTCATAATCTGCAATGAGCTCTATCCATCGTCTCTGTCGCATGTTGAGATCCTTCTGAGTGAAGAGATACTTCAGACTCTTATGATCCGTGAACACCTTCACGTGCACCCCTAATAGAAAATGCCTCCAAATCTTCAATGCAAAAATTACTGCTGCCAATTCAAGATCATGTGTGGGGTAGTTCCTCATGGATCTTCAATTGCCTGGATGCATATGCTACGACTCGACCGTGCTGATGTAGCACGCATCCAAGTCCTTTGCCATATGCATCACAGAAGACTTTGAATCCTCCCGATCGGTCTGGAAGGATTAAGATGGGTGCAGTTATCAACCTCTTCTTCAGCTCCTGGAAAGCATCCTCACATGCTTTTGACCAAACAAACACCACATCCTTTCTTGTCAATCGTGTCATGGATCATGTGATCTTCGAGAAGTGGTGGGCTCCAAAAGGTGCTCTCTCTCAAGCGCAAGAGTCCGTACAAGTAGTAAAATCTGGGAGTCCAGATGTCGAATCCACGGGAAGAAATCTGTTGCAACCACAATTCAAATCAAATAGAAATCCAACAAAGAGAAACTAACCACTTCACTAATGATGGCGATGATGGTGTGAAAGAGCGTGATGGTGACATGCGAACAATACGAACAAAGAAAAGTCGTATAAGAAAGTATCGACAAAAAGTATGCACATGGTATGGGTTCGTTAGGATCAATGATTCGTATTAATTTGGTTGACAAGTATAACACAATGAATTCTCCTTTTGGGAGAAATTCACCGGAAAATACCCAATATAACTCAACAAATCCTCCTTTTGGGAGCAATTCATCGGAAGATGCCCTTTTGGGGGTTCAAACGCAATATTCAATAAGATCGTCCCTAAAGTTCTAATACGATATGAAACTCTCTTTTGGAGAGATCAAAACTACGATATGAAACTCCCTTTTGGGGAGATCAAAACTCACCTTTTTGGGGCGATCATCAACTTAATCACTTCTTTTGGAAGATGAAAAAGACGATTTACGAACAAAGATTACAACTTTAACGACGTTTAACGGTTTAGCACAAGGATATTCAACCAAACTAACACAAATCACATCCCCTAACTACTCCATACCATGCACAAATAAGTTTAGCTACTCATCATGCAATAATAAACAACTTCCATAGCAAAATACATCAACTTTATAGCAAAATACGCTAGAAAACACCAAAATACGGGGTTTGAGTTAAAGAAAATATCACCAAATCTCCAAGTTTCGACTTCAAACTCTCTGGAAATAATAACAATAGCCTCTGGAATTTTACAGAATTTTACAGAGGGGAAAATACGACTCCTAGAGCCTCCAATACGCCCAAAATACGCCCCAATCTGCTTGTCTATGCCCAAAACCCCTAGGAATACCTTATATAGAGTCATTGCGGGTTTTTACTGTGCTTAACGGGTCCCAAACCCGCACCCAAGTCGCATCCAAACCCGCATCACACATTAGCCGTTGATCTAGTGCGCGATCGCACTACAAGACGCCACGTGTCCTCGCTTATCGGGTCCGCCCGCGCGCCCGCTTTGTATCCGAACCCATCTCGGATTCATCCACAGCCGTGCGATCTTGAAGCAACGGCATGGATGAAGCCACGTCGACTGGAGATTTCACCCACTCTTCGCCACTTCCACTTCGCTCTCCACCGTTGGATTTTCGGGCGACAGATCAGATAAAGCCACGTCGCCCGAACTTTCGAATTCGTGCGCTCGATTGTTGTCCGTTCGATCGAGCGGGGAGCTGTCGCGATCTCGCCACGTGGTGCGCGAGTTGCTGAAGCCGTGTGATGCGAGATTTGCTAGCTGCCGTTGGATTGTGATCATGCGGTCGAGAATCCGCCGCGTCGCCCGCTTCTGATCTCGCGTGTAGGCCGTCAGATTAAGGCGGGAACGCACGGATTGTTGCCACGTGGCAGCTTGTTATTGGTTGCCGACCGTATTTCTTGTATTTTGAACGTATTTCTTCATTAAATTGGTATTCTGCATTCAATAAATCACAGAAAATAGCACAGATCTCAGAAAAATACAAATAAATAGTCGTTGGAATCGTGAGATCGAGACGATGCTAGAAAAAATATAAAAAGTGCAGAAATACTTCGTTAATTGCTGTTTTGTGCTCAAATAAGGTGTTTTCTCTAATAAATAATTGTGTAGAAAATACGTATGAATTAGAGAACAATGTAGCATCACATGAGCACAAAATAGGGCTAAATGGGGGGTTAAATATGTAATATTGAACCCGAATCACACCCCCCAACTAGCGATTTACTAGTCTCTAGCAAAAAGAGCGATAAATACGGATTAGTAATAAAACAATGAATTCTTTCAAATTGCTCATGGCATGGCTCAATAATACGCATTCCGACATGATCTTGACCATCAATATACACATCCATGAACAAAATCAATCACATGATATTTTCTCTAATTTAGTATGAATAAATAACATACAAGCATCGTTTTGCACAAGCGGAAGTATAACACGTCGTTTTTCTCTAGTTTTCTTGTTTCCAAGGACATGGCCTATCAAAACAATCATTCAAATCATGGGTATTGAAGTTGCTTAGTACATTCACCATTCTTTTCTTTTATTAGTTCTGCGTAACGCGCATCAAGCAACATTCGCAGAAAAAAGTATAACTTGGATCGCTCCATCAAATGAGTGAGGTTCCGGTCAATGGCTCCCAAATCAGACGATAATAGGGCATTAGGCCAAAAAGGACCCCTCGGACTGTACTACTCGAGCCAACCAAGTTATGTATTAGTGACATACTTATTCATTCATTTTCATTTTTCATTCAAGAATTTTTTTTTCTTTTCTTTCTTTCTTTTTTTTTCTTTTGTAAGCAACTCAACACCCATTCTTTGAATATAAACATTAATAACCATGGCCACATTCCTCTTCAACTTGAAGACTTTTCAAATGAATCGTGTATACTTAAGCTTTTTCATCACATTAGCATGCATGAAATGAATTCAAACTATTTCGAGATATTAATCATGGCAATTGAAAATTTTCATGAATAGCATATTAACGAGTAATTCCATGAAGGAAAAATAATTAACTCAAGCCATAAACAATTTTTAGAACTCAATTAATGTATAATCATCCGAATTTGAGGCATATGAAGGAGTTTTAAATGATGAGATTTGGTGATTTATTCTTCTCAAAAAAAATTCCTAAGGTCTCATACACACACCCCAACTAAAGATGGACATTGTCCTCAATGTCGAAAGGGGCACGAGTTTATTCAAGCCAACAACCTAGAAAGCATATAAAAATCTACACTACTGGAAAGAACACACCGTGATCAAATGGCGGATCCCGAATCTTTGATGGTGGAGGAAGTGGTGGGACCAAAAAGGTGCTCTCTCTCTCAAGTGCAAGAGTCCGTACAAGTAGTAAAATCTGGGAGTCCAGATGTCGAATCCACGGGAAGAAATCTGTTGCAACCACAATTCAAATCAAATAGAAATCTTACGAAAAGAAACTAACCACTTCAACAATGATGGCGATGGTGTGAAAGTGCGTGATGGTGATGTGTGAACAAAGAAATTCGTGTATGAAAATACCTATAAAAAGTTTGCACATGGTATGGGTTCGTTAGGATCAATGATTCGTATTAATTTGGTTGATGAATATATCACAATGAATTCTCTTTTTGAGAGCAATTCACCGGGAAAATATCTAATATAACTCAAAGAATTCTCCTTTTGGGAGCAATTCATCGGAAGATGCCCTTTTGGGGGTTCAAGCAAAATATTCAATAAGATCGTCGCTAAAGTTATAATACGATATGAAACTCTCTTTTGGAGAGATCAAAACTAGGTATGAAACTCCCTTTTGGGGAGATCAACACTCACCCTTTTGGGGCGATCATCAACTAAATCAATTCTTTTGGAATATGAAAAAGTCGATTTACGAACAAAGATTACAATTTTAACGACGTTTAACGATTTAACACAAGGAATACAACCAAATAAACACAAATTATATCCCCTAACTACTCCATACCATGCACAAATAAGATTTAGCTACTCATCATGCAATAATAAACAACTTTCATAGCAAAATACATCAAGATTATAGCAAAATACGATGAAAAACACTAAAATACGAGGTAGAAGTTTAGAAATATATCACCAAATCTCCAAGTTTCGACTTCAAACTCTCTGGAAATAATAATACAAGCCTCTGGAATTTTACAGAATTTTTCAGGGGGGAAATACGGCTCCTAGAGCCTCCAATACGCCCAAAATACGCCTCAAATCTGCTTAAATACGCACAAAAACCCTAGAATACGCTTAAATAATAGGCTTGCGGGTTTAAGTTGCTTAACGGGTTGCAAAACCCGCACCCGAATTGATCTGAGCCGCAGATCCAGATCGGCGCAATTCTGGACCGCTCATCCAAGCGGGATTAATCCACGTTGCGCCACGTGTGCTTTAAAATTCGTGTGTCGCCCGCTTCGATTTCGAATCCGGGTCGGAGAGCTTCTGGCCATTGGATCTTGCGTCGACGGCGCAGATTTTTCCACGTCGCTCGAAGATATAACGCCGCAGCCCGCTTCGTTCGACTTCGATCATGGCCGTTCGATCGTGATCGTGCACTCGGGAAGTTGCCGCGTCGTTTTCAAATCGCGGGGAAATTCTTGGCCGTTCGATCGTTAATCGACGCTCCACATTGTGCCACGTCGCCCAGATAATATCGCTCAGCGCCCACTTCGTAGATCTCCGTTGCTTCGAGTGTGGGCCGTCCGATCTGGCGGGGCTTCATCTGATGAGCGCCACGTGTCTCCAATATCGCCTCCGAGTCGCTGGGTTTTGTTTCGTTGCGGGCCGTTGGATCTCGATCCAACGGCCATAATAAATTTGCGTCTCCGAGTCGCTGGGTTTTGTTTCGTTGCGGGCCGTTGGATCTCGATCCAACGGCCATAATAAATCTGCGTCTCCGAGTCGCTGGGCCGCTGGATCGCGCGGGAGTCAACGGATTGGCGCCACGTGTCAAATGCTGATTGGTCGACGGCCGTATAATCGTATTTAATTGCGTATTTCTCCATTTAAATTGTATTCTGCATTCAAAAATTCATAGTAATTAGCACAGATCTCAGAAAAATACAAATAAATAGTCGTTGGAATCGTGAGATCGAGACGATGCGAGGAAAATATAAAAAGTGCAGAAATACTCCATTAATTGCTGTTTTGTGCTCAAATAGTGTGTTTTCTCTAATAAATAAATGTGTAGAAAATACGTATGAATTAGAGAACAATGTAGCATCACATGAGCACAAAATAGGGCTAAATGGGTGGTTAAATATATAATATTGAACCCGAATCAGGAAGTTGTTCAATTTGCTCCTTGCGCTCCTCGTCGAGTAATTTTCCTCCAATGACTAAACTGGATCCCAGCAACGTAACTCCCAGCATCTCTATAAGATGTCCACCTGTATCCTGCAAGAGATGAGTCACGTCAATCCATTTTAGTTTAAAATTCTTGCAATAAAATTATTCCACACGTAGTCATCAAAATAAGTGAAAGAAATTAAAGCAAGTTGACGACTACTCCCTGAAAGATATGCACTACTCTCTGTATGATGCTCGATCAATGGGGAGAGGGGTAAATGATTTTGGGACAAAACTGGAGGAGGGCATGGTTCTGACTCCATGGCGATAATCTCAAAACCCTTGTCCATAGTTGTCTCCTCCTCTCGTTCATCCAAAATTGCTAGCTCGTCCTCTCTTTTGCACACACTTTCTGCCATGTATATATTTATATTCGTGTCCTCAACGTGTCATGGCTGCTCGATTTTCCTGCAATAGAAGATAAACTCGTATTAGATTCTTTAAATTGAGTTTCAAAAGCATTACCTTCTTCTACGCAAGTGGCAATCAAATTAAGATCTTCAATAGATTTTTGAATCTGCCGGCTCCGAGCAAGGAAATTCTCCTGGAATTGACGGGATGTGGCCTCCTGTGTCTGAATAATCAGGTAAGCTTCCTCTTTCAAGGATTGCAAAGGTACGTCTACGCTTTGTTCTTCTTGCTCAAGGCACGAAGGCTCCATTGAATCGCTCTCTGAAGTCTCTTCCATGGTTTCTTCATTTTCTTGCAGAGACTCCATGTATTCACACACCTCTGTCGGCGTCATGACACCCAAGAATTCCTGCAGCTGGGGTTGTAGTCCATCTAGGAAGAACTCCATAAGCTCGTTCTTTGTGTACCCATGCTGCGGATAGCTCGATAATATGTCTGTGAACCTCCTCCAGGCCTGAAAGAAAGTTTCACAGTCAGTTTGATTAAAATTAACAATTTTGAGCTTTTCCATCCTATGTTTGTGTGCATTAGCATACCGTGCATCATACAGATTGTTCGTGCAATAGAAATTCATATATTCCATTTTTAAAAAATTAAAATAAAATAATAGACAAAATTTTATGTACAGTAAAGTGGAAAGATCTCACCGAAGGTCCTCTAAATGAAATAAACCGTAGTCACAAACTATTCCTCCCCGGCAACGGCGCCAAAAACTTGGTGGGCTCCGAAAGGTGCTCTCTCTCAAGCGCAAGAGTCCGTACAAGTAGTAAAATCTGGGAGTCCAGATGTCGAATCCACGGGAAGAAATCTGTTGCAACCACAATTCAAATCAAATAGAAATCCAACAAAGAGAAACTAACCACTTCACTAATGATGGCGATGATGGTGTGAAAGAGCGTGATGGTGACGTGCGAACAATACGAACAAAGAAAAGTCGTATAGGAAAGTATCGACAAAAAGTATGCACATGGTATGGGTTCGTTAGGATCAATGATTCGTATTAATTTGGTTGACAAGTATAACGCAATGAATTCTCCTTTTGGGAGCAATTCACCGGAAAATACCCAATATAACTCAACAAATCCTCCTTTTGGGAGCAATTGATTCGGGTTCAATATTACATATTTAACCCCCCATTTAGCCCTATTTTGTGCTCATGTGATGCTATAATGTTCTCTAATTCATTCGTATTTTCTACACATTTATTTATTAGAGAAAACACACTATTTGAGCACAAAACAACATTTAACGACGCATTTCTGCACTTTTTATATTTTTCCTAGCATCGTCTTGATCTCACGATTCCAACGACTATTTATTTGTATTTTTCGGAGATCTGTGCTAATTACTATGAATTTTTGAATGCAGAATACCGTTTAATTGGGGAAATACGCAAATAAATACGAATATACGGTGGCAGACCAATGAGGGACTGCCACGTGTTTACAATCCAGCGGATCCCGCCAGATCGCACGGCGAGCAGGCGTTGATGCGGAGAAATTCGATCGCTGTTGGATTAAGATCCAACGGCACACGGCGAAGACCAATATATTCGAGATGCGGGCGACGTGGCTGATCTTCGTTCATTGATCATCGATCGAACGGCGCTTGTCGATTCCGAAGCAAACAGCGTATTTGGGCGACGTGGCTCTATCTGACCCATCGCCCGCGAATCCGACGGCGATAAGCGGTCCCCGCTGAAGCGAAAACGAAAGAGCGAGCAGCACGAACTTCGTCCATCTGATCTGAATCCAACGGTGCAGCAATGATCCCGCATTAGAGATGAATCGATCGACGACCGAACAATCTCGACCGCTAGCCCTTTGATCCGACGGTCCGTGTTGATTTCGAGCAGCGATCGGAATTGTGAACTGGTTGCGGGCGCACGAAAATTGAAGCCCACGCGTCGCAGCCACAGCTAATCCCGTCGAGATCGGACGGCGTATATTTGATGCGGTTGAGCGGTTGGGTTTGGTGTGATTCGGGTACGGGTTTGAACCCATTAGTAATTCCCAAACCCGCAATGCCTCTATTTAAGGTATTCCTAGGGTTTTTTGAGCGTATACAAGCAGATTTGAGGCGTATTTTGAGGGTATTTGAGGCTCTAGGAGCCGTATTTCCCCCCTGAAAAATCCTGTAAAATTCCAGAGGCTTTTATTATTATTTCCAGAGAGTTTGAAGTCTTTTCAAAGAGAATTGGTGATATATTTCTTAACTTAAACCCCGTATTTGATGCTTTCCTACCGTATTTTGCTATAATCTTGATGTATTTTGCTATGAAAGTTGTTTATTATTGCATTATGAGTAGCTAAATCTCTGTTGTGCATGGTATGGAGTAGTTAGGGGATATTATTTGTGTTAGTTTGGTTGTATTCCTTGTGCTAAATCGTTAAATGTCGCTAAAGTTGTGATCTTTGTTCTTAAATCGCATTTTTCATCTTCCAAAAGAAGTGATTGAGTTGATGATCGCCCCAAAAGGGTGAGCTTTGATCTCCCCAAAAGGGAGTTTCATACCGTAGTTTTGATCTCTCCAAAAGAGAGTTTCATATCGTATTATAACTTTAGCGACGATCTTTTTGAATATTGTGTTTGAACCCCCAAAAGGGCATCTTCCGATGAGTTGCTCCCAAAAGGAGAATTCATTGAGTTATATTGGGTATTTTCCGGTGAATTGCTCCCAAAAGGAGAATTCATTGCGTTATACCTATCAACCAAATTAATACGAATCGTTGATCCTAACGAACCCATACCATGTGCATACTTTTTATAGATATTTTCATACACGATTTTCTATGTTTATATTGTTCACGTGTTCGCATCACCATCACCGTCATCATTGTTGAAGTGGTTAGTCTCTTTCCGATAGATTTCTATTTGATTTGAATTGTGGTTGCAACAGATTTCTTCCCGTGGATTCGATATCTGGACTCCCAGATTTTACTACTTGTACGGACTCTTGCGCTTGAGAGAGAGCACCTTTCGGAGCCCACCAGCAATTCATCGGAAGATGCCCTTTTGGGGGTTCAAACGCAATATTCAATAAGATCGTCGCTAAAGTTCTAATACGATATGAAACTCTCTTTTGGAGAGATCAAAACTACGATATGAAACTCCCTTTTGGGGAGATCAAAACTTACCTTTTTGGGGCGATCATCAACTTAATCACTTCTTTTGGAAGATGAAAAAGACGATTTACGAACAAAGATTACAACTTTAACGACGTTTAACGGTTTAGCACAAGGATATTCAACCAAACTAACACAAATCACATCCCCTAACTACTCCATACCATGCACAAATAAGTTTTAGCTACTCATCATGCAATAATAAACAACTTCCATAGCAAAATACATCAACTTTATAGCAAAATACGCTAGAAAACACCAAAATACGGGGTTTGAGTTAAAGAAAATATCACCAAATCTCCAAGTTTCGACTTCAAACTCTCTGGAAATAATAACAATAGCCTCTGGAATTTTACAGAATTTTACAGAGGGGAAAATACGGCTCCTAGAGCCTCCAATACGCCCAAAATACGCCCCAATCTGCTTGTCTATGCCCAAAACCCTAGGAATACCTTATATAGAGTCATTGCGGGTTTTTACTGTGCTTAACGGGTCCCAAACCCGCACCCAAGTCGCATCCAAACCCGCATCACACATTAGCCGTTGATCTAGTGCGCGATCGCACTACAAGACGCCACGTGTCCTCGCTTATCGGGTCCGCCCGCGCGCCCGCTTTGTATCCGAACCCATCTCGGATTCGACCACAGCTGTGCGATCTTGAAGCAACGGCGTGGATGAAGCCACGTCGACTGGAGATTTCGCCCGCTCTTCGCCACTTCCACTTCGCTCTCCACCGTTGGATTTTCAGGCGACAGATCAGATAAAGCCACGTCGCCCGAACTTTCGAATTCGTGCGCTCGATTGTTGTCCGTTCGATCGAGCGGGGAGCTGTCGCGATCTCTCCACGTGGCGCGCGAGTTGCTGAAGCCGTGTTATGCGAGATTTGCTAGCTGCCGTTGGATTGTGATCCTGCGGTCGAGAATCCGCCGTGTCGCCCGCTTCTGATCTCACGTGTAGGCCGTCGGATTAAGGCGGGAACACACGGATTGTTGCCACGTGGCAGCTTGTTATTGGTTGCCGACCGTATTTCTTGTATTTTGAACGTATTTCTTCATTAAATTGGTATTCTGCATTCAATAAATCACAGAAAATAGCACAGATCTCAGAAAAATATAAATAAATAGTCGTTGGAATCGTGAGATTGAGACGATGCTAGGAAAAATATAAAAAGTGCAGAAATACTTCGTTAATTGCTGTTTTGTGCTCAAATAAGGTGTTTTCTCTAATAAATAATTGTGTAGAAAATACGTATGACTTAGAGAACAATGTAGCATCACATGAGCACAAAATAGGGCTAAATGGGAGGTTAAATATGTAATATTGAACCCGAATCAAGAAGTCCTTGATAAACCTCCGGTAGTAGCCAGCGAGTCCCAAAAAACTTCGGATCTCGGTCACCGTTCGGGGAACTGGCCAGTTTTAAACAGCTGCTACTTTTTCAGGATCAACATCAATCCCTTCTCCGGACACTATGTGGCCTAGAAGCGCCACCTTATTCAGCTAGAACTCGCACATGCTAAGTTTGGCATCAAGCTGGTGTCTTCTCAGGGTCTCGAGAACCTTCCTGAGATGCTCTGCATGCTCTACTGTATTCTTCGAGTAGATGAGAATGTCGTCGATGTAGACTATTACGAACTTGTCCAAGTATTCGTACAATACTTGGTTCATGAGACTCATAAATACCGCGGGTGTATTGGTTACACTAAACGGCATTACTAAGTACTCCTAATGACCGTATCTGATTCTGAATGCAGTCTTGGAAACATCTTCATCCTTCACCTTCACTTGATGGTACCATGTCCTCAGATCCAGCTTCGAATAGACGCTTGACCCCCCGAGCTAGTCGAAAAGATCATCGATGCACGGTAGTGGGTACTTGTTCTTCACGGTGACTTTGTTCAGCTCACGGTAGTCAACGCACATACGTAGGGATCCGTCTTTCTTCTTCACCAGCAATATAGGAGATCCCCAGGGAGATACACTGGGTCGTATCCATCCCTTCTTCAGAAGCTCATTTAGTTGGGCCCGCAATTCTTCTAGCTCAGATGGTGCTAAACGATATGGTCCTTTGGACATCGGTTGAGCTCCTGGCATTAGTTCAATGGCAAATTTGAGGGTGCGATCCGGAGGCAAACCTGTAAGGTTGTCTGGAAACACATCCAAGAACTCTCATACCACCTCTGGTATATCAGGTTCTGCTTCCATTACGGCTACTACTGCTTCGGCCGCCCTGGCTCTGTACTCTATTGGGCCTACCGATCTGCTTCCACTAATGAACTCGAACTTTGGATGTTCAGGGATCTCGAAGACTACCCTCCTTCGACAACAGTCGATGGTGGCATGAAAAGTTCCCAACCAATCCATCCCTAATACAGCATCAAAGTTTGGGATATCTATCATCATGAAGCCAGCGAACAATGCTCGCCCACATATCACCACTGGGCGTTGAGGATACCCACAGGTCGACTTTATCACTCCGCCACCCGATGCTAAAGGTTTGACAGGAATGGTGTGGGTGCGAACGAATCGACTCGCCAGAAAGCAGTGTGATGCCCCCGAGTCGAACAAGGAGAGGGCAGGGTTTCTAGCTACTAGCATGACACCTAGGTTACAAACACTAATCTAAGCAACCAATGCTAATGAAAGAAATGAATGACGAACTATGCAAGAAATATACCTGTGATCACTTCACCGGTAGCCTCGGCCTCTTCGATGGTCATGGTGTAAGCCTAGCGTTTCGGTGGTGGCTGCTGCCTTGCTTGCTGAAACACCTTCTGCTGTGGTGGTAGAGGTGGACGCTGTGGGGCGATCCCAGTCGGGGCAGCACGGGAAGCTGGAGCTTGAGCTTAAGCTTGAGCTGGAGCACGTGGCTTAAGATGCAGGCAATTCCTAGCCACGTGTCTAAGGTCTCCACAAACCAGACAAAGGCCTAAAAATCCTCGACACTCAGACTTGATGTGTCCAGGCTTCCCACAAAAGTGGCAGACCGGGAGGGCCTGCTGCTGTTGTCCTGGCTTCTTAAACTGAGTCTGCTGAATAGGGCGATGCATCTGTGGCCGTCTGCTTGGCCCAGCATGGATCGGCTGGGGCCTCGCAGATGCTGTCAGCCTAAGCTCTTCCTTTGCTTCCTCTTCGACCATCTTATGGTTACGAGAAATGGTTAAAACTTCAGCATGTGTGGTTGGATTAGTAGTAACCATCTTCCTCCGAATCTCAATGTTGAGCCCCTGCTGGAATTGCTGGGCTCGAGTCAATGGATCTACAACCATCTCCGGGGCAAACCTGCTCAGCCTGGAGAACTCATCGTCATACTGGTCCACAGTCATCGAGCCTGGCTTTAGGTTGATGAACTTCTTCCTCATCATGATATTTGCCTGTGGCGGGAAGTACTGAGCGTTGAATGTTCTGGTGAAGACATCCCACGAAATCAGTAATCACAAGCGGTCTTCTACCACCGGCCACCAGTCTCGAGCACCATCAATCAATTGCCTCTTGGCGGTAGCCACCCATGCTTCTCTCGAATCTGAGATGCCCTCAGATAATCAGTGATGCTCCTGAGCCATTCTTCTGCTTGGAGATGATTCTCGGTCCCAGCGAAAGTCTTCGGGTTCGTTGCTTGAAAGTGGTAAGCACTCGGGTCAGCTTTCGGCTCTCTATGCAAAGCATGTCCCAAAGCCTGTCCAAGCTGCTGATGAAGGGCATACATGCCCCGCATGCAATCTTCTGCAAATAAAGGTGCGGTCGGAAATGCTGTCGCATCTGGACCGTTGTTGGGTCTATTTCCAGCATCGTTCTGGTTGGGACCCCCATTCAGGTGATTGATCCCGGATCCAAAAGTACTGTCCTCGCTTCCTGAAGTGTTCATTTCCATTGCTTACTTGTGTTTCATAAGGTTTGATCAGTTCCATTGAGTATTTTATACGACACATTCTGAACTTCATGTACTGCTCATATGGTATTTAGCGCGGACCTGCATGGGCCACCAAACTTGTAACGACCCCCTTTTCGAGGCCCGTTACTGTTTGGAACATGCGCAAGTCCTGCTAGGCACCAATGAAGTCAATACGGGCTCTGTTGCAGAAATACGCCAAAATACTCATAATGAAAATGGTTTACAACCTTATTATAATCAGCAGCGTACAGAAAAGGAAATACAACCGAATACAATTACACACCAAGCCACTCTGATACATCAAATACTAAAACTCTCTCATACTCACACTTAGTAACCAGCGTTCTCATGGTCAAACTCTACAGCAAACTCAGCGTCTGCAGTCTCTGATGCAACTTCTTCAACCTGTGAAATATCTGGCGAGTCCACCACAAAAAGAAGGGTCGTCGGGATCAGACGTAACCCAAAGTAACTCAAAGCATGGAGATTAATCCAAAGTACAAGCATGTCAGTCTAAAGAGAAAAGAAGTTAAGTGCGAACAATGATGATAAGGAATAGAGCAGGAATGTAACGTGCAATTTACAATTATCATCAATATCTAGCAATTAAAAGTACTTTATTGAAAGAGTCCATGTTAAGAGAGTCTAACTGAGTCATATCTAGACCGTGACCTATAATGCGGGGTACAGTAAGCAACCAAGAGTCCACCTCTTGCCACGGGTGCTACCTGGGCGAACTATTCTCTGAGAACTGTGCAATAATCTGTGATCTGTGATGGTTGTCACCGGCTACTGTGATGGGTTGCTAGCATCCGCACGATGACAACAAGGCCTGGACTAGTCGCTCCCGCTCCCTCGCTATTATAAGTTACCCCAAACCCAGTGTCTGTGGTGCTACCATAATTACAAGTTAGGAATCATTTATCTAGAGTTACACACTTTTTCGTAACTGTTTAAAAGATCAAGCTTCCACGATACTGTGCAGATTGTCAAGTCTATCTAACTGTTCAATCGATCAATTACTAGTGAAAGGAAACTAATTTTAGCATGCATTTGTTTTTGAATTAAAGCCCATGGCAAGATTACAAAGAGTTACCGATTTGCCTCGTAGTGAAAGGCGTGTTTTGAATGTCGGTAGGGGTACCTGGTTCAAAAGCGAGTTAGCTGCACAAACTAATAATAGAAACTTTTTACAAACTAATTTGTCAGAAACTTAGCTTATAAACTAATTCTTATAACTTAATAATTGATCATCTACTTATACATCTCACTTTAATAACTAAAATGTGTTTATAAAATATTAGCTGTTATAACTTATAAAATAACTTATATAAAAACTTAACTCAAACTTATATTTAAAAAACTTAAACTTATTTAATTTTTAATTTAACTTAACTTTATTTAACTTATAAACTTAACTTACTAAAATAATTTAATTAATAACTTAACTTTAACATAACTTAACCAATATACTTAATACTTAAACTTATATATTAATATATTAAATACCTTTTATAACTACTCACCCTCACTCTCTCTTTCTCTCCTCTCGTTCTATCTTTCTCCTTCTTCTTTTTGATTGCAGGGGGCGAACGGCACGTGACGGCTAGGGGGCGACGTCCGGGAGGAGCGAAATGCAGAGGGCGGTGATGCAAGGAGAGGCTGGGGGCGGCGCAGGCGGGCACGGCGGCGCGCGCGGCCTGCTGGGTGGCGACAGGGTCTGGGCGGCGAGCGCAGGGGCTAGGGCGCAAAGGGTCGGCGGCTAGGGTGCAAAGGGTCGGCGGCAAAGGGGAGGCGGCGACGGCGGCTTGCTGGTGGGCGGCGGAGCGCGCAAGGCAGCCGGCGGAGGCGGCTGTTGGGCGTGCGAGAGGGGCAGAGGGAAGAGGGAGGGGCGCGAGCAGGCGGAGCTCCGGTAGTGATCTTGGGCAGATCTGAGGGGCGATGGATTCTTGTGGAGAAGATGATGGAGGTGATGAGTTTGTTGTATGGAATTGGGAAGGAAGATTGGAGAGTGAATTTACTTGATTTTGGTTTCAGTTTCTCTCTGTTTTCCCTCTAATTTGAGATTTCTGAATCAATTTGGGGATTTAATTTTGGGTTGAAGGATGTTGAAGTTGGGGGCTTGGGGATGATGACTGACCGAAGGATCATCCTTAAGAAAGAAGAGGGCGGTAGCAGGATTCATTTACGGGGGAAAGATAGTCAAGGATTAGGTTTATGGATAAGTTAGATTAGGTTTTCATTTAAGACGAGGAAGAATTCTGCAAGGGAAGAGTTTGAACGTGAAAGAGACGTGTTAAACGAAATGTTTAAAAAAAATCAAACTTAGTATTAATGAAGGGAGGTTATCATTTGACTAAAGTTTTAGGGGGAATGAACTGAACGTGTTTTGGGGAAGGTACCGGGCTCGGAATGAGAAAAACGTGGATGGATTTGTTAGAAATTAGGTTGGCAATTAATACGAGGTAAATAATAATTAACTAAAATAATTAGTAGGCATAATTCGTAATTAGTAAAATAAATTAGCTAAATTAACTATTTACGCTATGGCAAAAAATTATACGCGCTCGCGTCGACTCGTAGAAAAGAAAATACTCGGATAAAAATACTCAGACAATCTGAAGTAAAATACAAGTACACATGCAATCAAACATACCTAAAAATACCAGCCGTTACACGCACTTCCTTTGTGCGTTTTCCGGTTCAATCAATTACCTGATCCAGGATGCTGCGAGTCGCTTCCTTATAGTTGGAGGGACTGGGTCCTCCTTGGAAACTGAAGGAACGATTGTCATTCAACCCTTCGCCATATTGGTGAGATGTGGGAGTTGTATTGTGCGGGGCGATCTCTTGTCGATCCACTCTTGGATCTCTTGGAACCCTTAGCATGGTTGTGCCTCTTGTCGGTGTTAGAGTTGGATTTGAATGTGGTAGTTGCCCATTTGTGGGTGGTGGACCTCCCATGCTTTTGACGTATCAGAGTCGCCAAAACGCCGAGACTTTTGTCGACCATCTCTGCAAATTAGTCAAACTGCTCTTGGGACACCTTAGGCACTTTGGTGGCCTTTCTGGGTCGCTTGGAGGAGGACGTAAAGTCTGAAGCATCCTCTACCTGGACGTTGTTCATTTTTTGTTTTTCCTTTGGACCTTGATCTAGTTCGATGTTGCTGGGTCCAGTTGACATAGCTTATTGGTTGATTTGAGATGTCGAGCTGGTTAACGTTATTTCCCACAGACGACGCCAAACTGTTAAGGCCAAAAATGACCGAAACAATTGTGTTGCTGACGTGGACTCCTCCTGCTGAGTCGGAGACTCGTCAGCCGCTTAAGTGGGACCCTAGGTTGGAAGAACCAGGGTCGTTGGTGGATGATGGTTGACTTGCGGTACTCGATCGACCCTCGAGCGATTTGTGTATCGATCGATCGAGGCTAAGAAGCTCTGGAACGACCCTCACGTAGGATCGAGACTCGTAGGTCTGAACCACAAGGAAACGTCAGGGGGGTCGAATTTGGGTTCCGACCCAAATTCCCTCCGATACTTAAGTTAGAATGGAACTTAAGGAAGAGAGTGAGCGTGGAGCAGCCGAGATCGACCCACATAGGTTCGTCTCAGATCTGACGTCGCAAGCTCTTTCTTGGAAGAAATGTAAGATGGAAAGAGCAGAGTCTATATATTAGATCTCGTACCTTGGAAGTTGAGAACATCCATGTATTTATGGACCTCCTGGGTCGTTTCAGTGACGTTGGGAGGATAACGGTCACCAATTACGGTGCCATGATTTCCCTCTTTAATAGGAGTAACCGTAGCACATGTCCCCGCTATTTATGAGCCCGCCTTCTATCACACGTTCGATTGGTGGGAGTGTAACGGGTGACTGGCAGGTGGGTTTTGACTGAGTCGATATCAGGCTTCTCTTGTGGGCTGTGTGGGCCTTAGTCACTCGTAGGTCGAGTCATCTCGAATGCCGGCCCGATGGCTCAACAACAGCGGAATAAAAAATACATCAAATCAGAAGGAAACCCAACGTGGAACACCCGTTCATACTGCATCCATGGGAATAAGCTGAGATAACGGAGTGTACGTTTTCAAAACTGGACTGGTCGGGCAGACGCCAACCCATTTTCATCTCGGCGTCCAACCCTTCCAAGGTCATCAACATGCCTGCAGGGAACAAACATCGGAACCGGCTAAATCGCCACGGTGGACCACCGGACAACCATACCCACCGGACCACCGACCTTCTTTCGCCTAGCCGTCCGACTGGCCACGTTGTTGGCCAGAGAAAGAGCCCGGTTCGATTGCGTGACTAAACAAATCGTCGCCCATGGTTGCTTACCACGTAACCCGAGCCATTTGTGCAAATGGCTACGGGCGTTATCGTCATTTTTTTTGTCGTGTTTCATTCGGGGAAGAAATATTTGAGAAAGGGTTCTGCTATTCACATTGCACATTTTGCTAAACAGTTTACAATTATTTACAAGTTGGCCATTCACTTTGGTAGAGACCTATATTAGGTAATGGCAAACCTGTAAATAAATGTAATTTGTTTGGCAAAATGTGTAATGTGAGTAGCTCACTCATTTTGGTGACTGTCTCTAGTGCAGAAACCCGCGAACAAAACGACGAACTTGCTCTCGTTTCTTATTTAGTTTGTTTTTACTTGATTTGTTTGAAATTATTGAGTTATTTAAAGAGAAAAACTGAGAGGGATTCTATAGAGAGAGGAGGGGGAGGGAGAGAGGGAGCAATGGGAGTGGAGAGGAATCAGGGGAGTTGCGTCGCCATCCGATCCCTGCCTTCGATGTCGATCGCGCGGTGCTCGCATGGATCGGTCGCCTCAGGTTCTTGATTTTTCACAAAACCCCTGATTTAATTGATTTTTTTTAATGTTTTGTGTTATTTTGTTAGATTCAACCGCCTCCGCCCCGCTCCCTCCCCCAAACTCCAGATCATTAGTGGCTCTTCTGTCCTCTGATAATTTCTCTTAATTTCTATTATTATTATTATTATTATTATTATTGTTATAAACGGGCTTCTTGGTGGGCCTACCCGTTAGTGGGTATCCACCCATTATGTAACCCTACCACTATAAATATAGGGCTATGGTCTCCATAGCCGCCAAGTTTACAACACGTTATCAGCACGCTCAAAGCTAAGCCGAACCCCTGCCGACGGACGGACGCGACGAACGGACGCGACGCGAACGGGCTTCCTTCACCGAACGTCGCTAGATCCGGCGGGTAGGATCTAGAGGTAACTTTCTCTCTAGATCTAAATTTTGTATATGCGCATATGTGGTGATTTAATTCTTTTTGGCTCAATCGATTAAAAACACCGTTTTTATCGCTAAAAATCACCCTTTTTCAATTAAAAAACGTATTTTTGGAAGAAAAAATTGGGTTTTTTCCACTAAAAATCGGATTTTTACCCGTTGTTTTTCCCCAAAAATCACCCAAACCCGAAATAGGGTTCACCGACCCCCCCCCCCGTCGCCGGCAGCGGCGGGGGCCTTCCCGCCGTCGCTGCGGCGGCGGGAACCCCCCCGCCACTACAGGCGGGGATTTCCCCGCCGCCTGCAGCGGCGGGCATCCCCCGCCGCCGCCGGCGGGGGCAACCCCCGCCGCGGCAGGCGGGGGCTCCCCGCCGCCTGCAGCGGCGGGGCACCCCCGCCGCCGCCGGCGGGGGCAACCCCCGCCGCGGCAGGCGGGGGCTCCCCGCCGCCTGCTGCGGCGGGGCAACCCCGCCGCCAACGGCGGGGGCAACCCCGCCGCCTACAGCGGCGGGGCACCCCCGCCGCCATCGGCGGGGGCAACCCCCGCCGCAGCAGGCGGGGGCCCCCCCGCCGCCTGCTGCGGCGGGGCAACCCCGCCGCCATCGGCGGGGGCAACCCCCGCCGCCATCGGCGGGGGCAACCCCCGCCGCGGCAGGCGGGGGCTCCCCGTCGCCTGCTGCGGCGGGGCAACCCCGCCGCCAACGGCGGGGGCAACCCCGCCGCCTGCAGCGGCAGGGCACCCCCGCCGCCAGCGGCGGGGGCAACCCCCGCCGCCGCAGGCGGGGGCAACCCCCGCCGCCTGCAGCGACGGGGGCAACCCCCGCCGCCTGCAGCGACGGGGGCAACCCCCGCCGCCGCAGGCGGGGGCTCCCCGCCGCCTGCAGCGGCGGGCAACCCCCGTCGCCTGCCGCGGCGGGCCCCCCCCTCCTCCCCGCCGCCTGCAGCGGCGGGCCCCCCCCTCCCCGCCGCCTGCTGCGGCAAACGGGCCCGCCCGCCAGTAGCGGGTACGGGCCCGGCGTGAGTACCCCAAAACCCTAACTAGGGTTTCTGACCCAGAAAATTTTTTCGAATTTTCAAAATTTTCAGATTTATTGCGATTTTTTTTCTCGTTAAAATCTGGACCAAAATGCATGTGATTTTTACTCATCGCAAATTATATTTGGATTTATGATTTTCTTTAAAAAACGTTTAAAAATTAAGAAGATCCTGCGACCGCTCTGCCGTTAGTCAACTAACCTAACGGTGCATGACGTTGCCTAGTGGTCCAATAATTTTTAAACGGTAGATTTCATTTTCCATTATAAACTGCCTGTGATGAATAAATAAAATTGCCTGCGATGTATAAACTGCCTGTGATAATGCCTGCTGCATTATAACTGCCTGCGATGAATGGTTAATATTTGCTGTGGTTTTGGATCGGCTAGTTTATCACCATTTTTATTTTTCATGCATTATTTTCCTTTTGAGAGAAAAATGTAGTGAGGATAATTTTGTAAAATTACAAGCCCGGCGGACGCTTCAAGAAGATGAAGGACTATTCCAGAAGAATAGGGGCCCCACGGGGGTTCCCGAGTTGTACTTTCTTTCTTTTTGGGACTGTAATGGACTGTAATTATTTATGGTGATTAGCCGATCCACGCAGCAAATATTTATGTCTGATGTGCTTGATTATTTATTTTTGCGCAAAATATCTAATTAATGCTATCTTTTTACATGCTAGAGTAATAAATGGCCAAAATTGCGAGCGTCGATTTCGACGTTTTGGATGCTTCAGGAAAGAATTACTTAAGCTGGCAGCTGGATATAAAATTCCATCTGCGAGCACAGGGATTGAGTCACGCCATCGCCTTAGGCGATAAGGTTTCTGACATAGATAAAGCGAAAGCAATTATCTATATCAGACGCCATATCGATCGGACCCTGAAGGCCGAGTACCTAACGGTGGAGGACTCGTATGAGTTGTGGACCGCCCTCGAGGACAGGTATAAACATCAAAGGGATGTTATCCTACCTCGAGCGCGATATGAATGGGAGAACCTCCGTCTCCAAGACTTCAAGTCTATTGCCGAGTACAACTCGGCACTCTTTAGCATCACCTCACGCCTGAAGTTGTGTGGTGAAAAGGTGACGGAGGAACGCATGTTAGAGAAGACGTATACATCCTTCCATGAGAAGGATGTCATACTGATGCAACAGTATCGTGAACGAAAGTTCACAAAATACTCTGAGCTTCTCTCATGCCTTCTGATGGCAGAGCAGAATCGTGACCTCCTTCTGGCCACCCACAACTCACGCCCTACCGGCACTGCTCCTGCGCCTGAAGCGCACCACAGCTCCTTCCAGAAGAAAAGGGGCAACTTCAAAGGCAAACCCCAGAAGGGCAAGACCATGAAGAAGCAGGCTCGAGGACCCCCTCCAAGAAACAACCAAGAGGGGAAGAAGAAAAATGTGTGGAAGAGAAAAGACGACGGCCAGACTTCTGCCCCCAGAAAGGACTGGGAAGATAAATGCCACAGGTGTGGCATGACTGGACACTGGTCCAGAAATTGTCGTACTCCACGCCACCTTCAGGAGTTGTACAAAGCAAGCCAGAAGCAAGCTGAGACAAACCTGGCGGTTCAAGAAAACCTGGCACCAATCAGGTTCATCGCCGAGGACTTCTCCAACGATGACCTGCTCGACTGAGGACATTTATCTACTTTATATGCATTGTAGTTTTTCCTTTTGAGAAACAATTTATCTGCTTATCTCTGGCATGTTTTAAGTACTTTTTCAGACATCAATTTAATTTTCGTAGTATATACCTTTGTGTTTTTTCCTTATACTGCGACTTTTCTTTAAAATAGATGGACTTTAAATGCCTAGTGGACAGTGCCTCTACGCACACGATCCTCCAAGACATCTGCTTTTTTCAAAGCATTAATAAATACGATGGCACCGTAAATACGATTTCCGGTCCATCAAGTATCATTGAAGGATCAGGGGAAGCACATTTTATGCTCCCCAATAGTACAAAACTACTCATAAAAGATGCCCTTCTCTCCCCTAGCTCACATAGGAACCTGTTGAGCTTTAAAGATATCCGCTTAAACGGATACCACCTAGAAACGGTGAGCAAAGGAAACAGTGAATACCTTGATGTAACGTTCCATAAAAACGGTGCTAAAAACACCGTCGAACGTTTCGAGGGACTCCCGTCGGGTCTCTACCACACAAGGATCAGAGCAATGGAAGCAAACACTTTGGAGCACCAGAAGTGCCAAAATCAACCAGAATTCAAACTCTGGCACGATAGACTAGGACACCCTGGAAGGAATATGATGCGTCGCATCATATCCCAATCCCGTGGAATTAATCCGAAAAGCCTGACGCTACTTCGGAAGGGTGCAAATCCTTGCCCCCCTTGTTACAAAGGGAAATTGATTACGAGACCATCCACCCTGAAGGTGGACTCTGAGTCTCCAAGCTTCCTAGAGAGAATACATGGTGACATTTGCGGGCCTATTCACCCCGCAAGTGGACCATTCAGGTACTACATGGTACTAATCGACGCATCTTCAAAATGGTCATATGTGTGCCTCTTGTCCACCCGCAACGTAGCCTTTGCAAAGCTACTTGCACAAATTATAAAATTGCGGGCACATTTCCCAGACAACCAGATCAAGAAATTGCGTCTGGACAATGCTGGGGAATTCACCTCACAAGTCTTCCTAGACTACTGCCAAGCAACCGGCATAGAAGTTGAACATCCTGTAGCTCATGTTCACACCCAGAACGGGTTGGCCGAATCTCTCATAAAGAGACTACAATGGATCGCTAGACCATTGTTAATGCAATGCCAGTTGCCGGTATGTGCATGGGGACATGCCATACTGCACGCTGCATCGCTGATAAGATTACGACCGTCAGGTAGTCAATCTTATTCTCCGATGCAACTTGCATATGGGAACCCGCCCGATATCTCTCACTTGAGGATATTCGGATGTGCTGTCTATGTCCCCATAGCACCACCGCAGAGGACCAAGATGGGTCCTCAACGGCGTCTTGGTATCTATATTGGTTTCGACTCACCATCGATCATTAGATACCTCGAACCCCTTACAGGGGACGCCTTTAAAGCGCGTCTAGCAGATTGTGAGTTTGATGAAAGCATTTTTCCAAAACTAGGCATTAACACACAGAAGCCAGAAGCTTCAAAGACCATTACATGGGACACAAAGACCTTATCCCATTTTGATCCGCGCACAAATCAATGTGAAGAAGAGATCCTGAAGATCCTTCAAATTCAGAACACAGTTCACATTTTACCGGATAAATTCACTGACAACCAGAAGATTGTCAGATCACACGTCCCTGCTGCAAATACGCCAGCTAGGATTGACATACCCAAAGATGGATGCAATCCACCTGCAGCAGAAGCGGTCGTACCTCAACAAAAAAGAGGACGACCCCCAGGCTCCAAAGATAAGAATCCTCGAAAGAGGAAAAATCCTGGAGCAACAATAACGATACCACCACAGGATGCTGAGCTCAGCCCAGCTACCTCTCCACTCCTAACAACCCCTGAAGAGGAAAATATAGGAGAAATTTCATTAAACTATGTACGTACCGGGGAGGTACTGGACAGAAAAAGCACAATCATCGATGATAACTTCGCGCTCATTATTGCCACTCACGTCACTGAATACGACGATGAGACCGATCCACGCTCTCTAGCAGAATGTAAACGCAGAGAGGATTGGCCAAAGTGGAACGAGGCAATAGGAGTAGAGCTGGACTCACTCTCGAAGCGCCAAGTCTTTGGACCTGTAGTCCTAACACCAAAAGGTGTTAAACCTGTGGGATATAAATGGGTATTCGTGAGAAAAAGAAATGAGAATAATGAGATCGTGCGCTATAAAGCGCGCCTTGTTGCACAAGGTTTTTCCCAACGACCAGGAATAGACTATGACGATACCTATTCTCCGGTCATGGACGCGATCACCTTCCGTTTCATCATAGGCCTATCCACGAAGGAAGGTCTGGATATGCAGCTCATGGACGTTGTGACTGCATACCTATACGGAAATATAGATAAGGACATCTACATGAAAATCCCAGACGGATACAAACTACCGACAAAAATGACAGAAAGACCTCGGGACGTCTATTCTGTCAAACTCCAGAGATCACTGTATGGTCTCAAACAGTCAGGTAGAATGTGGTACAACAGGCTGAGTGAATTCCTAGTGCAACAAGGATTCACAACAAATGAAGTCTGCCCTTGCATCTTCATACGAGCAAAGGGAACAGGATTCATAATTATCGCCGTCTACGTAGACGACCTGAACATCATCGGATCTCCTGCAGAGATAGATGAGATATCCAAAAGTCTCACACAGACTTTTGAGATGAAAGACCTCGGCAAAACGAAGTTTTGCCTAGGGCTACAAATTGAACATTTAAGCGGAGGAATCCTGTTACACCAATCGACATATACAAAGAAAGTGCTGAAGAACTTTCTTATGGACAAATGTCATCCGCTTAGCACACCAATGGTTGTCAGATCATTGGATGTTGAAACAGACCCCTTCCGACCGCTGGAAGAGGGGGAGGAAACACTGGGTCCTGAAGTACCCTACTTAAGTGCAATTGGAGCACTCCTATACCTGGCAAACTGCACGCGTCCCGATATAGCGTTCGCAGTAAATCTACTAGCCAGATACAGTTCAGCGCCCTCAAAGCGCCACTGGAACGGAGTGAAACAACTTCTGCGCTACCTCCAAGGGTCTGTAGACATGGGACTATACTTCAAGAAAGGTGTATCCGCCGACCTGGTCGGTTACGCAGATGCGGGATACAGGTCCGACCCACATACCGCAAAGTCCCAGACCGGTTTCGTATTCACATACGGTGGGACGGCCATCTCATGGAGATCCGTGAAGCAGACATCCACAGCGACCTCGTCCAACCACTCTGAGCTCATCGCGATCCACGAAGCTAGCAGAGAATGCTTCTGGCTTCGATCAGTCATCAACCACATCCTCAAGACCACCGGCCTGAAGACGGGAGATCTTGGGCCTACTACCATGTACGAAGACAATGCTGCATGCATCGCTCAACTACGAGGTGGCTACATCAAAGGTGACAGGACGAAGCACATTTCCCCCAAGCTCTTCTGGACGCATGAACAGCAAGTGGACAACCAGATCGACATCCAGCAGATCCAGTCCTGCAACAACCTGGCTGACCTATTCACTAAAGCTTTGCCTCGCAGTACCTTTAGAAAACTTGTACTAGGAATTGGGATGAGACAGCTGAGAGATGTACAAGCCTGAAGCTTGAACTTATCAGGGGGAGTTAACGTAGTGCTGTACTCTTTTTCCTTGACTGTTGGTTTTTCCCACTGGGTTTTCCACAGTCAAAGGTTTTAACGAGGCAGCCACATTAACTCAGGATCCAGAAGTATCCACCACTGATGTTATCCATCGATCAGGGGAAGTTACAGAGACTTGTACTCTTTTCCCTTAGCCACAGGTTTTTCCCACTGGGTTTTCCTTGGCAAAGGTTTTAATGAGGCAAGCACTCTTAAACTTAGAGATCCAGAAGTATCTCCAACCCCATGATCAAACAAGCTTCATGAACCCTGAAGTGTTCACCATGGCTTACAACAATGGATGGATAAGGGGAAGTGTTATAAACGGGCTTCTTGGTGGGCCTACCCGTTAGTGGGTATCCACCCATTATGTAACCCTACCACTATAAATATAGGGCTATGGTCTCCATAGCCGCCAAGTTTACAACAATTATTAATTATTATTATTATTATTATTATAAGGAAGATGGAGAGAAGGTGACACATTACAAAAACATTTACTTTGTTATTTTTTTGTAATCTAAAATTAATGATCTGGATTTTGTTGTCTCCACTTTCTATTTTTGAATCGTTGACTACCTAGACTGTGAGGTTTAAACAAAATTAAAAAAAAAACTAAATTCCATATTGGAATGAGTAAGGAAAAGGCAATTATTTGAAAATTATGAACTTTTTGTGATGTATTCTTAATTTTCTGCACTATTGACGGATTTATCATATTTGGGATTGCATTCCAACATTTTGGATCGGTCGGTTGGAGTCCATAGCCCTAGATATAGAGTATTAACGAAGTTACTAATAAGGGCCTGGAAGATCCCAATGTATTTGTATAGTGCTTGTCTGATTGATAGTAAGCTAGCAAAAACATGGGAACGATTAGATTTAGAGGTGGGTCATCATCAATCTTGATTATTGAGCTCTTTTTAGTGTTAAATAATTCAGGAGAGTCAATGGTGGGCAGTGCCGACGATGTCATTTTTGTTAATGTTTATTTGTTGGAAAGGGTACCGACATAGTATATAGGATTAGAGTGCCATGTGGGTTATTAACAATTGTGGTTGGAAGTGATTTTAATAATATTTTAGTCAGGGCAATCGATAGTTGGGTAGTGGCAATTGCAAAAATTTGTCGAATGTAGAGGCAGAGTATGGGCTAAAGTTGTGTATTATTTGACAGAAGAGGAGCTACCTGCGGCATGAAAAAGTGAGTGCAAGTTGAACTATTTGTGATCTTGAGCCATAAGTATTGGGTTGGACTAAATATTGTTGAGCACCAAGCGGAAGCACTTAAATCGTCGAAGTATCTAGCACGAAAAACACATAAAGAGAAAGTATACAAAGGATTTAGGTCGTCTTAACAACTAAGAAAACACTTCTATTGATTTCAATTAGGAGATACAAAAGACATTCAACTACTCCTAAGAAATCCTCACAATTGGCTCTCTCAAAGATGGCTCTTAATGGTCATATGGAACTTTCAATAGGACATCATACAAGTTTCTCCAATGTTTCAGTAGAAGCTCAATTGGTTTCCCAATGTTTCGATGCAAATAACCAAAGCCATTGTCTTCCTTTTATAGGGATGAAGTGGGAGGTGGTGGGTGCACCAACCCCCTTTTGGTCCTTTTTTGACAAATCAGCAGCTGATGAAACGAGTCAACAACCACAAATCTCCACCTTGGCGAGATCTTGAATATATGTCACACAATCGACCGTTAATATTCCTCTTCGGTGAGAATCACCCCGTGTTTCCATCATCTTGTCTCGAAAGGCGCTTATGGCTCTATAAAACCTCATTACCCCCATAAGGTGTCACCAAAGTCATCTCATATCGTCAACATACAAGTCCGAACCATACTCAAACTTGACTCTAATATCGACTTTTATAAGCTCGTCTGTCGAACAATCATTAGTGCCAAGTAGCTCCACCCGATACTTGGCTTCATTTTTCGTCGTTGATTTCATCTCATTACACCAATCTTTCCTTCATCCACATAGGTCGTTATTATGCTTCACCTCACCGAATAAGGTCGGAGACTCATCACACCTGACAAAGAAAGCAAACGAGACCCTTCTTGCATGTTGGCATCTCTCATACATTGGTCTCCAAACTTTGATAGAATCCATCTGGTGTGCAAGTTGCGAGGACAAGGTATCTCCACCATACTGACTTGAACCATCACATCTATTAGCACTACATCTCCGGAGATCATCCAATAACGTCGTCTTTGGTGCGTGCGAGCTTGAGTCAGTAGCTCGCTTATCTGGAACTCTCTTCGTCTTCATCATCACCGTACCATCCAAGTAATAGAGGTTGCCTTCACGCTTCCCCTTCATCGGGATCATTGCTCCTCGTGTCACCTTTAAAGCGCTGTCCTCCATAGTCATTTTGCACCCTTGTGCTTCTAATGAACCCAGCTATATCAAGTTGTACTTCAGGTCGGGCACATAATGAACATCACATATGTCATGTGTGCACCATCACTCATCTTTATACGGACCATGTCAAATGCCCGTCTCGTGCATGCTCCATCGTCTCCAAGAAGGACTTTACTCTTACTACATTCATGGAAAGTAGTAAGGTACTCTCTATGTGGTGTCTTATGGAACAAGCAACCTGAGTCAAGCACTCATCCCCCTTTATCATCCCCTCTGTCGCACCAACTAGGACCCACTCATCCATCTCCTCGCTTTTGACGATGTTGGCGGTAGCATCCTTCTTATTGGCATTTGGGCACTCCCTCCCCCAATGTACTCTTTCCTTGCACAAGGCACATTGATTCCTCTCGATGTGTGTGCGCAAAGCTCTACTATTGTACATAGTCTCGGATCTATGGTTCTCTTTGCGGCCTCCACCTCTTTCATTGCTCCGACCTCTGACCACAGTAAGCACTTCGGACCTTTGGCCTTCATCTTCTCATCATCCTTCTTTCTATATTCATTGCTAGTAAGAGCGTTAGAAACTTCATTGAAGGTGATAGATTCTTTAGCATAGGTTAAGATCGAAACAATGTGCTCATAATCTTTATGCATGGAGTTTAGGAGAATCATCGTATTGTCCTCATCTTCCACCTTGACGTCGATGTTCCTCAAATCTGTGAGGAGTTTGTTGTAGTAGTCGAGGTGTTCTTCACTGAAACACATCCCTCCATCTTGAGGCCAAAACGCTTTTTCTTTAGGTGTAGGCGAATGTTCTTCTTCATGTACTTCTCACCGAGCGCATCCCATGACGCTTTTGCATTCGTCTTCTCTAGAAAGGGTACTTCTTTTCCTTTGTCAAGTAGAGCCAGATCGTGCCATAAGCGGTCTGGTTCATCATCTTCCACTCTTTGACGTCGTAGTCGGCATATCATCTAGTACTTGATCTTGACCAAGTAGGTTCAAGATGTCAAGTACTTCGTATCTCCACATGCCGAAGTTGATGCGCCCATCAAACTTATCAATTTTGAACTTCATACTGGATATGATAGTTTGCATTGTTGAAGATTGCGTCATTGGAATAAAAAGATTGTCATCGCCATGTTTGCTCATCTTCTGCGTCTAGATCTTCGTCGCCGAAGCTCTAATACCAATTGTTGTGCGCCAAGCGGAAGCAATCAAATCGTCGAAGTATCTAGCAAGAAGAACAAATAGAGAGAAAGCATACAAAAGTTTTAGGTCGTATTAACGACCAATGGAACACTTCTATTGATTTTAATTAGGAGATACAAAAGGCACTCAATTACTCCTAAGAAATCCTCACAATTGGCTCTCTCAAAGATGGCTCTCAATGATTCTATGAAACTTCCAATAGGCCCTCATACAAGTTTTCCCAATACTTCAGTAGAAGCTCAATTGGTTCCCAATGTTTCGATACAAATAACCAAAGCCATTGCCCTCCTTTTATAAGGATGAAGGGGGATGTGGTGGGTGCATCAACTCCCTTTTGGTCCTTTTATAGGGATGAAGAGGGAGGAGGTTGGTGCACCAACCACCCCCTTGACAAATCAAGGGCACCAACCCCATATGGGTTGCTGGAAATTCCAACCCCCTCCTCCTTCATGCCTATAAAAGGAGGGCAATGGTTTGGTTATTTGCATGGAAACATTGGAAAACCAGTTGTGCTTCTACTGAAGCATTGGTGAAACTTGTATGAGGTCTTATTGGAAGTTTCATAGGATCATTGAGAGACATCTTTGAGAGAGCCAATTGTAAGGATTTCTTAGAAGTAGAGTGTTTTTGTATCTTCTAATTGAAATCAATAGAAGTATTCCATTGGTCGTTAATGCGACCTAAGTCTTTTGTATGCTTTCTCTATTTGTTCTTCGTGCTAGCTACTTTGGCGATTTGATTGCTTCCGCTTGACACACAACAATTGGTATCAGAGCTTTGACGATGAAGATCTAGACGAAGAATATGAGCAAAGATGGCGACGACAATCATTCTACTCCAATGGTGCAATCTTCAATAACGCGAACTATCGTATCTATTACGAAGTTCGAAATTAAGAAGTTCGATGGGAGTATCAACTTCGGCATGTGGAGATGCGAAGTACTTGAGATCTTGAACCGACTTGGTCAAGATGAAGTACTAGATGATATGCCGACTACGACGTCAGATGCGGAGTGGAAGATGAACCGGATTGCTTGCATCACAATCTGGCTCTACTTGACAAAGGAGAAGAAATACACTTTCATGGAGGAGACGAACGCGGGTGCATTATGGGATGCATTTGGTGAGAAATACATGATGAAGAACATTCAGAATCGCCTACACCTAAAGAAGAAGCTTTTGGCCTCAAGATGGATGAAGGAGTTTCAGTTGAAGAACACATCGACTACTACAACAAACTCCTCACAGATTTGAGGAACATCGACGTCAAGGTGGAAGATGAGGACAATGCGATGATTCTCCTCAACTCCATGCAAAAAGACTATGTGCACATCGTTCCAATCTTAACCTATGGTAAATAATCTATTACCTTCAATGAAGTTTCTAACGCTCTTACTAGAAATGAATTTAGAAAGAAAGATAATGAGAAGATGATGGGCCAAGGGTCCAAAGCGCTTACCGTGGTTAGAGGTTGGAGCAATGAAAGAGGTGGAGGCCGCAAAGGGAACCATGGATCCAAGACGAGGGACAATAGTAGAGCTCCATACACAGATATCGAGAGTGATCAAGGTGCCCTTTGCAAGAAAAGAGAACATTGAGCGAGGGAGTGCCCAAAGGCCAATAATATGAAGGATGCTACCGCCAACATCATCAAAAGCGAGAAAGTGGATGAGTGGGTCCTAGTTGGTGCGACGAATGCGGTGATGAAGAGGGATGTGTGCTCAACTCGGGTTGCTCGTTCTATATGACACCCCACATAGAGTATTTTACTACTTTCCATGAAGGTAGTAAGAGTAAAGTCCTTCTTGGAGACGATGGAGCATGCACGGCATCTGGCATTGGCACGGTCCGCATGATGAGTGATAGTGTCACACGGGACATAGGCGATGTTCATCATGTGTCCGACCTGAAGTACAACGTGATATCGCTTGGTTCATTAGAAGCACAAGGGTGCAAAGTAACTATGGATGACGGTGATTTGAAGGTGACACGAGGAGCAATGATCCTGATGAAGGGGAAGCGTGAAGGCAACCTCTATTACTTGGATGGTACGATAATGATGAAGACGACAAGAGTTCTAGATGGGCGAGCTACCGACTCAAGCTCGTATGCACCAAAGACGACGTCATTGGATGATCTTCGGAGATGTGGTGCTAATTGTGGTGATGGTTCAAGTCAGTATGGTAGAGATACCTTGTCCCCATAACTTGCACATCATATGGATTCTATCAGTTTGGAGACCAATGTATGAAAGATGCCAACCTGCAAGAATGGTCTCGTTTGCTTTCTTTGTCAGATGTGATGAGTCTCCGACCTTATTGGGTGAGGTGGAGCACAATGGCGACCTATGTGGACGAAGGAAAGATTGGTATGATGAGATGGAATCAACGACGACTGATAAAGACAAGGATCAAGTGGAGCTACTTGGCACTAGTGATTGTTCGACTGACGAGCTTATGAAGGTCGATATTGGAGTCAAGTTCGAGTATGGCTCGGACTTGTATGTTGACGATATGAGATGACTTTGGTGGCCCCTTCTGGGGCAATGAGGCTCTGCGGAGCCATATGAACCTTTCGAGGCAAGATGACGGGAACACGAGATGATTCTCACCGAGAAGGAGCGTTGACGATCGATTGTGTGACATATATCTAAGATCTCGTCAAGATGGAGATTTGTGGTTGGTGGCTCGTTCCAGCAGCCCCATGGGCTCCTGGAAATTCGTGCATCCCATATGGGGCTGCTGGTTTGTCAAAAAAATGACCCAAAAGAGGGTTGGTGCACCAACTCCCTCCACATTCATCCCTATAAAAGGAGGGCAATAACTTTGGTTATTTGCATCGAAACATTGTGAAACCAATTAAGCTTCTACTGAAGCATTGGAAAAACTTGTATGAGGTCCTATTGGAAGTTTCATAGAATCATTGCGAGCCATCTTTGAGAGCATGGAGTAGTCGATAGTTGGGTAGTGGCAATTGCAAAATTTTGTCGAATGTGGAGGCAGAGTATGGGCTAAAGTTGTGTATTATTTGATAGAAGAGGAGCTACTTGCGGCTAGAAAAGTGAGTGCCAGTTCAACAATTTGTGATCTTGAGCCATAAGTATTGGGTTGGACTAAATACACGTTATCTAAGTATTTAGAGTTAAATAATTTTGGACGCAATGGTGATGATTGCTAGTTGAATCAGTTGCAGTAAATATATATAATTAAATAATTTTGGGGGCAACGATGATTGCTGGCAATGTAGGATTGCTAGTATGGCTAGTGTAGTGAGGATGGTAAATCTATATAATAGTATTTGATGAAAAAAGAGACCTGGGCATGGAGATGATGAGGTTATCTGTGGATGGTTGATTTGATTTTTAATGAAAAAGAAAATATGAGGGTAGCAAAACTGAGCTTTAGGCCAAGGATTTTATTCTATTTATTAATTTGATGGACTAAAAGTCAACCAGAAAGAGATTGTGAAATGGAAACGAAGAAAACTAGATTATTTAATGGGAAAGTCTGCTTAATGTTGATGAAATGTGAATATTTTGTGTCGTTTAACTATGGTGTTTTGTCGGTAAACTGATTGGAAGATCATTCTCTGTTTTTCTATTTTTTTTAAGTTGTTGGTGAATGTGAAGTTCGGACTCTAGGGCGAAGAGCTTAACTTCTGTGTAAGTAGACATGAATATGTTTAAAAAGTTTATGTATTAATTTTTAAAGCTTCTTTATTGTTTGCAAAATATTTATCATTGCATTTTATTATACATACCCTTGTGGTGTTTAGTGTTTATTTGGTTTGTTCACAAAATGTTGTTTGCCGTAGGAAGATGTTAGATATAGATAAATAGTGGGAGAATGGTATATTATATACATGACTTCTATTGTTTTCATGTGTAACCTTTCTTGTTTATATGTAGATGACTCAACATGTGGATCACCGAGATGGATCGGAAAAGGTCTTTCTTGTGTCTGTATTAAGCGAAAGGGTGCTTATGAGCGAATATGTATTAATCTCACACCACTACAGGCAAGTTTTAGTGTTTATTATATATATAGTTGGCCTATGACTGATTTTATGGACAACTGTCAAAACCACATAACAAAATTTAACTCTGTTTTTAAATTTTCATTCATAATAACAAAAGATTGTTCACTGAATATGTTTATCTTCTCTTTTGAGTTCAGTTCACGGACAGTTTGCAACTGTTTATATTTATTTGTAACTGATTGATTACCAGTAATCTTATTACAACTGCTTGTTATATTTTTGCAGGAAGAAAGGTTACAAAGGTTGAAGCTTCGGATGAAGGTTTATTTTGATCCATCTATGCAAAATCATCAGGTAAATGTTCAGAATTCTGATGCGCATAACTAACACACACACACATATATATGTTGATCTTGAGCTTATATTTAGCTGTGAGTTGATTAGCCTACGTTCGTTTGTGTGGCATTTTAATTTGCGGAGTTAGATTTTTAAAATATTTATAAATATTTCCTCTTACTTGTCTTACATAACACCAAATAGAACAGGGAATTGTCAGCTCGGCTGAAAGGACGTAGACGCATAATTATGCATCCTAACTCTTCTTCACATAGCATTGTCCTATAATAAGTTTTAAATTACTTAACAGATTATATTGGTAGAAATTTTAGATGTTTTCATCACCTGAATCATTTGAATTTGAATCGTTCCGATCTCTTTTAGCTCACAACACATCAGGATTCGGATGTTGGAAAATCCTATGAGGTATATCAACAATACACAAATAAGATGTAGGCTATGGAAATGTATTAATCCATTGGCAGTGCATCTGGGAAATTCAAGTGCAATATCCTTAACTGGAGAATAGGCATTATAAGTAGTAGAGATGCACACCTATGGTCTCTGTCACACATTTCAAGACTAACCATTTTCACCCATTTTCCTTACTTTAGATGGGCATCTGGGTTCGTTCTTCAACTACCAAGTCCTTGATGACTGTATTATCGTTTTCATTCTTAAAATGCATAGTGGGACCTTGGTACGTTTTCATAATTTTATTGTACAGTGGATGCAGACCTTAGAAATATGTTTTGCCAATAGTTTAGCCAGTGTGATGCTTAACTGTTGCGATTAGACTTGATATCAATAAAGATCTAGCTTTCTTCCCTTAGATATCTACGTAGAACACAGCGCCTTAATAGAATTTCACGCTGGGTAAATCTTTACATTCAAGTTAGTTAGGCTTTGACTTGAGTCTTAGCTCTATAGGGCTATACAGATGTTGAAGCTATTGAAACCCTTACTGCAAAGATATACGCATCCTTGTGATTATGTGCTTTCATCTTAATGTATCCCTTACGAGTATCTTGTTTTTTTTTGCATTTGCACACTATCATCTATATCTGAATGGTACTTGGCTATTCTTCACTTTATTAGTGACAGTGCTAGTGGCCTTGACAATCTAAACACTTGGTTTATCTTCTCTTCTGGTATGCCTAGTAAGCCAGAAGAGTTAACAACTGATAGAAATATTGAAATACTTCCAGGAAGCACTAAGAGCTCTTTGGTCTGCTACATATCCAGATCAGGAACTCCATGGATTGATATCTGACCAATGGAAAGAAATGGGATGGCAGGGCAAGGACCCATCCACAGACTTCAGGTATACTCCCGTGTTTTCTTTTCATTTCTTTTTTTTCCTTGATGGGTTAATGTGTGCAGCATTTTGTGTTAATTAGGGGTGCTGGATTTATTTCACTGGAGAACCTGCTCTTCTTTGCAAAAACATTTTCTGTAAGATCATTCTCTTGGCCTTTTTCTGTCGCCCCTTATCCCCCCCCCCCCCCTTATTTTTATCGTTATGTTACTTGGTAAAAGATGATATGTGAAACTTGATTTGCAATTATTAGGTAAAATCTAAGTTTCAAAAGCAATGACCGACATTTGTCAGTGTAGTATGTAGACTTGCACTAAGATGCACATTTTACAAGTTAAAGGGCAAATATATAGTCGAGGCTTATTACATACCTTGTAGATCTAAATGGGGAAATGAGTTGTCATTGATACCATGACAAACAATAATTCCTGCACATTATATGGCTAAGTGCTATTGTAGAATATATCGTACAGAATGTGACTTCTAAATTTATAATGCACTAGCGTAAGGCACGTTCATGCGTGCATCTTGACAAATGAGAGTACCTGAATAATAACAATTACAATAACAACAACGATGACGACGACAACGACAACACCGATAATATAGTTTGGACATATGTTGTACCTTATAGATTTTCCCTGAGCCCGGTTTTGAAATTTGAACCTGTCATATCTCAGATAAACTTTTTATTATTGAGTTAGTTTTGATCAAAGAATTTTGATTTAGTAATTAATCCTAATTAATGACCTTTTCATACTAAAAGATATAAACTCCCAAGTAAATATTGGTTGAATTAGTAAAAGTAATCAATAAAATTCTTAATTAGATTGGATTCCAGATTCATTAATAATCTTTAATTAATTAATTAATTATAGAATTTAGAATATTAGTTTAGAATGATTTTTAATTAAACTTGACTTCTAATGTATTAGGTTTTCTAATAAAGGCAGATGTCATAATAAGTTGTAATTAATTAATCTATGCTAATCAAATAAGTTTTTTCAGCGATCCTTACCAAATTAGACTTCCTAATAATATTTGAATACTAATTTAAAGAAAAAATTCATGAAATAATTTAAAATTAGTTACCAATCCTAATAATTTAAGAGTTAGTATATAAATTTTAGGCTAAAATTTTCTAAACTACTTAAAAATCTCTTCGATTATCTCTACCTACATTGAACTTTGAAATTTTCTCAAAATCCCCTAAAACTTTGGTTTTTTTCTCTAAACTCCTTTAAAACTAATGGGACTAAATTTCTCTAACCTACCACTTTGAGACTTCTTCAAAATCAGGGACCCGTCGTTAGGGAGCTTAGAGAGAACTAAAGTTTTAGGGGGTTTGAAGAATTTTCAAAGTTTAAGGTAGTTTAGAGGTAATCGAGGAAAGTTTTAGATAGTTTAGAAAATTTTAGCCTAAATTTAAACGGTTTTCTTTTCTATAATAAAAAGCATTAAAAAGTAACCAAATGCAAAAGTTTATATAAGAAATAAAGGGGCCAAAAAGAAAGGTAAAAAGCATCAAAATAAGAGGCCAAAAAAGCAAAGGAATGGGTGCACAGCCTTACTACCTGTTAAGGGCTTTATGATGAATATATATAATATAATATAAAGCAATAGTGATGTACAATAAAATCAATGAACATCGACGGTCAAAATTGTCAAAATTTATTCAGAAAAATCAACTGATAAGTTCATCTATTGACATGCGAAAATTGGCTAAGTTCACTCGTTTTTTGTTGTAGCATGGAGGTAGTGTTGTTTGCAGACAGACATGCAAAGATTTTTGAAATTTTCTTATCTGTACAAAAACTCAGGATATACTTTACCATGTTGTCACAGGCATCTTTTCAGAGGCTATTAAATAAGCAGGGGGGTCAGCGAGCTACCTGGGAGTATCCATTTGCAGTTGCTGGTGTGAATATCACATTTATGATCATGCAAATGCTTGATCTGCACTCTTGTAAGGATTTTCATGTCTCTATTCTACATACTTCAGCAGCACTCTATCTTTAAAAAATAATTTAATTCTGGTACAATGTTTTTTCTTAAAGAAACTTGGTTATGCAAATATAGAAATATAGAAACAAATGACGTCCATGAATATGCCATATGTGTATTAGTAACCTCTTCTATTGAAAATACAGGGCGTATGAAGTTTGGATAGTTAGACTTTGCTTCTCTAAAGAATTTTACCAATCCGATGTTATTCCTATTTTTATGATAATGTTGAAATTCTGGGTCTCTCAACTTATTAACAAATAGGGAAATATTGAAGTATTTCTGTCCCGACATTAATTCCTCTGGGCAAAGTTACATATCTTCGCCTATAATTCAATATTATGACATTGAGCCTCACGTGGAGTTTGAAAATAGTTAGACCTTTCATCTTCCTTAGCTCTCATATATTTTCTTTCTAAATAATGTTTAAATCATAAGACATGGCAATCCACTTTGAGTCAAGATCAAGATTTGAAATTTTGACCGATACCAGTATGTATCCCTCGTTATGTTTCAGATGGTATTCATTCAAAGCTGACCGATATCATTGTTACTAACTTATAACATTTAATGTAATATGAGTTTCAAAGTTTGAATTAATAAACAATGAAATTTCATTTCATTTGATATAATGTTCCAAAAATTTCTTGTTTAATCGTCAAATTTATGGTTATCATCAAATTTATGGCATGAAGCACATATTGAATATAAATATCTGCGCACACCTAACAATTATTTTACGCTAAAACAACTGATACAAATCAACACCTAATACTTCTGAAATGTATCACCTGATTGTATTATACTTCTGATATAGTGTATTATATTGAGAGAAACAAGACCGAAACCGATAATTTGAATCTTGCTCAAGATGCAAGCTCAAGATTTGTGGCATGAGCTTGAGTGCTGTTTAATGGTTCAGAAATGCGGGGAAAAAAGTTGGAAAATATTCGAGGACAAGGCATGTTCAAAACGGAACTTCATCAAAATATCACTTCAATTCAAGGTATTTTTTAAAGCAAAGTATAAGGATATGGATGTTTGCAAATAAGATTTTGCCACCAAATTTTATTGAAGATTAATCCACTTAATCAGGTTCATCCCCGATAAACGTTACATGATAAATATTATTGAACCATACATGACTTTGATTCTGCATAGTGCAGTGTTGCAATGGAAAACTAAATAGAATTCTCCCCTCATGAATGTTTCTTTGCCTTTGTAAGCGTCAGTTTTCTTATCTTATCGGTTCCTGACTATTTTCTTTTGTGTGTTGAGATGGCATGCGGCATGAATAGGATAATTTGTAAACATTCTGATCCTCCTCTCCGTTGCCTTTGACTTGGGACATGGATGTCATAGTTCATATTGCAGCACAGAAGTATAGAAGAAAACATCTAAGAAATGCTAATTTTCCAGAATTGAACCAAATATCCTGCTTAGGTTTGACGAATTAAAGAGTAAGAGATATGTTTGACAAATTAAAGAACAGATGATCTAACTAAATGATCATTAGCAGAGATAGAGAACAAAAGATGTGTATATCCTGTACATGGAGGGAATTATTTAACAAATGGCCTTGTTCATTTTGTATTTCTAATTAACATTGACAACTGCCCTGAAGAGGAG
The DNA here is from genome assembly GCA_030789695.1 of Scilla litardierei. Classification (NCBI taxonomy): domain Eukaryota; kingdom Viridiplantae; phylum Streptophyta; class Magnoliopsida; order Asparagales; family Asparagaceae; genus Scilla; species Scilla litardierei. Next base: position 117,560,103 of record CM061130.1, read on the forward strand.
AAATAATCTAAGCATTTGTTTGGAAACTCAGAAGACATAAATACCCTGCACGTTGAAGATCTTCTTTCATTTTTAATTTATATTATTGATTGCATCTGAAAATTTACAACCCAGCCACTGTAACTTGAACTTTAGCCTGCTTTCCTATCTTCATCTGAAGGATATTCGATTATAGTATAACATCTTGTATTTTCTGAGTTTCTCTGCTGCACTAGTGGTTTCTCGAGGATATTAGGTTTTAGCTTCTGCTGAAGTATACAAGGGTTGTTAAACAACCAAAATGCAAAATTGCAAGTGTGAACTAAAAAGTGAAACAGATAATAATTATGGAAAACAGATTCCCAACCAATTACTCATTTGAACATAAGCGATAAAACATCATTGTTTCTGTATGAGAAGTCCATTTGGCGACGGCTAACGTCGGAAATTGCCAATTAATACGAGTTTGTGCGCAACCACGAGGAAGGTAATGCATCAATTTAATATCCTACAGTGATCTGATCGATTAGAAGGGTTGCCCAAGGGATTATAGTTGACTTAAATGGATATGCACATGTTTCACAGGTCATTTTTGTATCAAATTTTTAACGTCCCTGATTCTCCCAGAGTTATGTCCTAAATAGTCTGTTAGACGTGGCTGCACTATATCATTGTCCACATGTGATGCAGGACGGAAGTTGGAAGAGATGTAGGAATTTGGGGAAGAAGTAGACAAGTGGTTTGATAAATTTTCGAATCTTGCATCCCAGAAATCTTTCGATCACCAACTCGCACGCCTCGCACATGGAGCTTCTTCGGACCTCTCGCCTAAGAAATCAAGCCCACTCTCGCACACCAATACAAAAGATTTAATTTGTGGAGGAACTAAAATTTTACACCAGACACTACTCTTAGACACTACTCTTTGTTAAATTCTTCGTTTAATTCTTCATGAAAAAACTACTAAGCTTGTGGCCTTTATATAAGCTTACAATTTGACCCTCTGAAACAGACTAAGACTAGATATTCTGGATCAACTAAAACACTCAAATAATAAAAAGACTCAAATAACTAAAACTCTCAAAATAACGAAAAAGACTCAACTAATTAGAATCATCCAAGGAAACTGGGAAGATGCAAGTACTACTGTAGTTCATTTTACCCTCATTGTATGTGTGTTACATTAATCTGAATAATCAAAGATGCTGCCTACATGTACATGCAATAAAACGCTATACTGCTGCATTAAGAACATCCTACATGCATATCTAAAGAAACATATACCCATTCTAGCTACAGCTGCTTCAAATATCACAGTAGACTTTCGCCGTGAGTTGATGACTGAGATGTCTACTGAGTTGGCATGTTTTATTTTCAGCAAAGCCTAGGACATTCATTCGAGCTGTTTTTGTCCAAATGCTATCAGGTGAATATCCAAATACCATGCTATTACGCTATTTGTTAAGTTTTTGCAATAAACTAGATATTTATACACTGAAATAAATACAGATAATTTTTATTCCTTTGTCTTGCTTTCTTTTTCTTTTCCGTTTTTAAAAAATAGTATACTGCCACAATCATGCCTAACACGTGCAAGATCCGTGATGTGAATCCAGAGGACGAGTGGGCATTCGACTTGCTTTACTGCGTGGCTTTCATGGTCATGGACAAGCTTTGGCTAGACAAGAATGCTTCTTATATGGAATTTAATGTAAGTGATACATTGTGTTTTAAGTCTTGGAAACTTGAATCACCAGTTCATACTTTACTTAAATTAAACATAGGCCATGTTTGTTTGATGACAGGAAGTTTTGAGATCAACTAGGGCACAAATAGAGAGGGAGCTTCTATTGGATGATGTGATGAGAATAGAGGACATGCCATCATATTGTCTTCTTTCCTAGCAGTGGCTTTGCACCTCGGTATCTGAATTCAAGTGTATAGCATCCTTTTCCTGTTTCTGCTATCGATCTATTATACTTTTTTGGTTAACACGCATTCCACTTCAGCCTACAGCTGTTGTAGTCTCTCTCCGTTGCTTTGCTCTTTTTGTGATTTCTCCCAATTGTTTCTTTTGGTATGGTTGTGAAAGAGTTGTCAAAGAGTAGAGAACAATTTGTAGCTTCTATTCCCTTTTTTTAATGTTTTTTTCATTCAAATTGAAAACGGTGCATATTACTAAGTGATTGTTGTTACCACTGATACATTTGATGCGTATGGGTGAAAGGGACGGTCGAACGCGTATACTCCATGCCAAATGATCTCTTTTTTCCTCCGGCACAAGTTTTATAAAGATTATATCTTATTTGGCGATGCTTAATATGCATTGCAACTTAAAAACCAAGACAAATGAGAAATGAGATCATGCCAATTCATTTATATGTTAGTCATGGCATTAAGCTTGGTAAACAGTATAGAATGATGAAGGGAACAATATGAAATCCCCGGCGCAAACAATCACCAATAGGAATGAAAACAGACCGAAGGCCCCAAAAATTATCTGGCCTCAAATCGGGATAGGATACTGATTCAGCAACAAGCTTCGGGTCTCTAACCAATGTCCAATCGTTCCAGCAACAAACTGAAGAAAACTATGAACAGGGTAACTAAAGAGCAGGAAACTAACTGCAAGCAAGGCTCTTCAGCATCCCACTCACCAACAAAGATAATATAATGACCCCCTACATGAATAACAACTGATGGCCATTTCGCCTTCCTACATTCCCCCATTAGATTGTGCAACAGTCTGCACCATGATTAAGCAATGAATACACAGGAAGCAAGCATGAAAAGGTTCGGCTGGCTTTTGGCATCATCGTTGTTGTAGCTTCCGTTTCTTCCTCATCCTCTCTCTTCTCTCTTCTTCCTCGATGAGGCGAAGCTGCTCTTCATCTTCCCTCTCAGCAATCTTTGCACTGTTGAAACGGAAGAAAGAAAACCGAAATCAACATTGTAGTTAAAAGAAGCTGCACAAGTTTTTATTCAACCATGTGATACATGTCATGATCACTTGTTCACTCGGGGCTATCTACAAAAGCATCAGCAACCAACCAAATGAGGCACAAATAGCATGTAATCGATGAGAGCCTGATACCTTCTCCACTCTTCCTCCTGGATTTCACGAAAATCAGCTTCCATGTCACTGACATCGTCATCAACTCCTGAGTATTTTGCAGGATTATACCTGCATATCAAAAATGTTGACTATATTTAGCATATGGTCTCTGTTGTATAATAAGAAAAATTAATGTTGATTTTCAACCCCTCATCTCCATCGAATGACACTACATAGTAAGTCTGTTGCCACCAAACAAACAGTAAGAATCTATAATAGAATGCTTCAAACTGTAAAGCTTAAGGTCATTGAAAAGCTTTAGCAAATTTGAATATGCACTTCAATTCATCGCAAATCATCAATCATAAGATATTTTTGCATACGTATCTTGCTAAAGCCATTTCTACGGTTGGCAACCTAAACCTGTTCTTATTGCAAACAATTTTCTCGCATCCAACAAGAAAAGGTTTGATAATATCTAATAGTGATACTGGGGACCATAAATCATTATAACCGGGTGAATAATAAGAGTGGCAGATACAAACCCGAACATCTTTCTGATCATCCCAATAGCATCTTCGTCATCGTCATCATCTAATCTTCTTTTCATTGGCTTCTTTTTTTGACGGTCTTCATGATTTTCTCGTGGTGGGATTTTCTTAGGTGGCTTCATCAATTGAGAGCTCAGAGTCAGAAAACAAATCAAAAAATATGTATGTATTATAACAAAAATACACAGACAAGTAGAACACCTGAGATTTCAATGAAGGCAATGGATTGTTTGGCATTGATTTTATTTTATTCAGGCTCGGAGTTGGCCTTTTCTTGTCAGAGTAATGATTCTTTTGAGCAGAAGAATGAGCTGCTGATGCTGATGGCTTATTTTTCAAATAAGCATCATTTGAACTCTTTATAGGAGGTTTGATTATACCCGTAGTCTGTGCAGCAACCTTGGAAGGTAACGCTTTCTGCACTATAGATCGGCCAGAACCGGCTTTAGAATTATCAATTTTCCTCGGCATGGCTGTAGATGGCTTGGGCTTGTTCAAAGCATATCCATTTCCTGGACCGACTTTGATCTGCGACTGCGCTTTTTTACCAGCCAGATTCTTCAGTCCATGTCCATTGGGGACCGGCCTTGCAGGCTTGGCAATTTGTGGTTTACTCTTTGCTGGGGCCTGAGCTAAACGGCCATCTTCCAACATGAGCAGAATCCTGTATAAGTAACCTCAATGAAAAAACGACATTATATTTGAGTACTGAAGATAATATCTAGATATCGGTCCAACCAGAATTTAAAGCTGGAACATTTCTAATAGGCCTCTGCTCATCCTTAGCATCAGGGAAATCGGCATCATCTGATAGCAAGAATGAGTAATCACGCATGTCTTTTAGTGTCTGCGCTTTCTTTTTAACCTGCATAAAAGACTAGTTCATGTTACGTATTCTGCCAATATCATCATGAAAAAGTTTTGGCAGCTAGATATACACGTGTTCTAACCTCATTGACAGGCTTAGGTTGTTGCTTAGATACAACTGTCTTTTTCTCCGACGAACTGGATGCGTTATTTTTTGCGTTCTGCAGAAAAGAACAAGCTTAGATAATTCCAATTGAAAGCTTGGACAATATGGAACAGCCAGTTGGTACATACACCGGTTGATCCATTTGAAATCCTTGATATAATATGTTGAGTTTCTTGTATGGAACGGCGCTCATCAAGAACTCGTGAAGCAATGACCGGCTGAGAAGGGCCAAAAAAGGAACCAAAGCTGCAAGAAAAGATGGATTAAATATGAATCATAAACCATCATGACAACATGAATCATTAATTTCTGAATCCACACTGTACAATCTTTAGATACATTGAATTTAACTATCAGCTTAGTATTGACTAAGGAAATCCAGTAAATAATATGGTTGGTCATATGGATTCCAGTTTGCTCCAGCATATTCAGAAAATAAAGAAAAGATCAAGTACCCAGAAATGAGCATGATATTTAAGAGACATATAACCAATGGTGCAGTTCCTATCTAGATATACAACTCAATATGCATTGATATCCATTATGTTTATTCTCCTACCTGCATCCTAAAACTATCCATATCATCTTGACAAGTCATCAAATATCAAAATAACTGGCTCACACTGCTACTGGCACATTTCTACAAAATCTTGACAAAGAGGACCTATTAATTTTTCTATTTGCTTAAGCTACGTGATAATTTTCGAGGAATATCTTCCTCTAATGTAAATATAATTCTGATCATCTCAATTCCCAACACTATCTATTTTGCAGTCACTATCAATGTAAAAAGTTAAAACCTTAAAATAAAATTAAAACTTAAATATTCATAATGCTACAACTTCATCCAGTCCAATTAGGGCTGATTATTCAATCCAATTTTAGAAATCAAATTGGAATCTGTTGAGAAATTCCAAATTTTAGAAATAAAATTGGAATTCGTTAATAAATTCCAAAAGCGAACCATGTGTAGGTTGGATTCTGACCTAGAATATTAGATACAAGTCAGATTCCGATCTAAAATATTAGATCCCAATCGAATTCACGTAGATAATGTCTAAACAAAAAATTGAATCCAAATCCAACTCTAACCTTTCTTAAGGATCTGGATGGAACACTCAAATTGATTCAGTTTCCTATAAAATACTTGGATGGATTCTAATTCAGAATTTACATAGATCAGTTACCAATTACTTACAATTCTCTTATTCCAGGTTGCTGCCTAATCCGAAATATATAGTACTTCATGCATGCAGTTTACAACCTCAAAGCACCTTCAGTTTGGCAATTTAGTTCAACATTTGAAGAATTAAGTGGTAGCTGGGAGTTGGTTAGTTACCAGGGAAAGATTTCCCAACCCCAATCATTTTAAGAACTGCTGTTTAGCCTTCAAAATCCATGTCTTGTTATTGCAGAAACCAAAAACACTTGCTTTTTTCACAGGACTATATGCCCTTGATCCACCAAGAGGACATGACTTTATGCTGCCTTGAATTCAAAACAACAATGATTACAGTACTATATAGCATCCAGCTTCTACTTATCATCAAATATCCAAAACTCAAGCTTCCAACTGATTCACTAATTATAAATCAACCTTTATCGCATAAATATGCTTGATACTGAAGTGTCCATCCTGGCAAGAACCTTTACTTCATTATGCTGCTACCAGTTTGTTCTATATCCCTCAAAACCCATGTAGATATATTGCTTATGTCAAAGCATATTAGATGTTTTCCTAACAAGTTTCATCCATCGACTTGCCATTATCACCATATTTCTGTGATTCAAAAAACATCCTCCACAATAAGGAATTGTGTTCTTATCATCACAAGTATAAATCAGAAAGACAAGTGACAAGTAGCTTAGATCTCATACAATAGGATTCAAGATGTAACCCACTTAAACATTTTCTTCTACCTCATTTAAATGGAAAAAATGAAAGACACCTCTTCTGTTAGGAGACTAGCTTCACCAGAGGCGATTGAAAAAGAGAAACAAGATGGTGAAGTTTATTACATTGGGCCTCCTAAAAGAAGAGCATTTTAACTAGACCCACATTGCTTATAAATTAGATGAAGACAGAAAACAAGCGTCGTCTCTTTTGACTTAACGGATAAAACAAAAGAAAGTGAACAAAACAAAGTGAAAGAATCATAGAGGCTAACAGTCTAGGTATGCTAGACTCCAAGTTACGCATCCATCTTATACAAGCTCATACCGCTCTCAACATCCTACCCATTTGCCACCAACTACTATTCTAGTTATACCTTGTGATGCAAATGCAATGTACCGCTTTATATTTAATTTATACCTAATAAACACCACTAAATTATTAGTTTGAATACCATATAGTATCATTGTAACTATGCTCATAACAAACGGAGTGAAAATACAGATTACTTTAACCACCCACTAATCACTCAAAATAACTTCATAATTGTGTCTGCCATGACCTACCGATCTCCTTTAGGTCTCATCAAGAATTCTCAAAATAGCTCATATTCAAATGAAGTTCTAATAGTGCTTGCTACAGTTCCCAGTCCAGTTCATTGCATGGATGGTAAAAAGATATATTGTGGATTAAATATAAATCAGCATGCTATAAGAAAGTTAATATAAATGATTATCAATTAATCTAAATAATTATAAGAAAGTTGATCCATTAAGACCTAGAATGTCTAAAATTTCACCAAGTTCATCACACAAATTGACCAATGGTTTTCATTTTCCACATGTGAGGAGACCATACTACAAGTTACTACATCCGACATCCACACAAACAGCTAAAGAAAAAATATAGTTTCAATTGACAGTTTAAAGAACCAATAAGCACTGTTTACTTGCATTAAAACACAATAAAGTCTACAGCATATATAATATATTCCGCACTCACTTATCACTTCTTGTTATCATTTTCTTGTCTTGCAATTGATTTCGACCGAGAGCACCTACAGCTTCCTTCTTGAATTTCTGTCTATACTTTTCTTTGAGCTCTTCCCTCAATTTGAGAAATTCTTGTTGTTCTTGGCTTAGGGGTGCCTCCTCCTCCTCCTCCTCAGAAGCATACTCTTCCTGCTCTTCATAATCTTCCTGCTCATACTTATCCTGGTCTCTCTGGTGGCCATAAAAAATAACAAAAAAGTCGATAAAATATAGTCACAAATTTTATTGTGCAGGTGTGTGTATTATTAAAGTAAATTAAAAATATAAATCTTACCATTCTATAATGGCTCAGCATTCCTCTCCTATGATCTCCTAGAAGACCACAATGTTAGATGATCGCACAAGAAAGAAATGTTTGTGTAAATGCACATAGATTTAAAGGAGAAATAATAAGAAACTAGAACTTACACCCAAAAAAAATCTAACCTAGGCTAATCAAATCTGCGATGAAAAATAGTAATAAATCAATAGTGTAACCAAACAACAATCAGAATATGATAATATAATTACAAAATAAGTAAAATATGACCTGAATCTCAGTGTGACAAATTAACTGGGGATTTAGAGTAATTTAAAAAGTTCATTGCAATTTTTCCGAAACTGAGGTAAAATTCCATGGTAGTCTAAATAAATTTACCCTTTAACCATCTATTTTCAATTGTCTTATAAGTTAAAGACCCCCAAAAGATCTACTTAACGATATAAAAAGCAGAAAAAACACATCAAACATGATAAGAAAGCCCTAGACTTTCAGAATAGAACAAAGACAGTATCTAGACACGAGATTCATAATTATAAGTGGAATTACGAATCCAGAAAATAAAATTGTTGATTTTCTTTCTTTTTTCGGGATCTCAAGCCGCTGTATTTGCTTTCTCTCAGCGAAAAACATCAAAATTTCTCAATAACAATGAAAAATCCAAATTCTTATAATTGAAATGATCATCATCTATATTTTACCCACGATTTCGAATTCTGTATCAAACCACATGAATCATAGACTACACACAGGAATTGTACCAATCGAATGACAACCCAAATCTAAGCCAACATATGTCGGACAATATAGGCAGATGAAAGAAGCATGTAAGCGAGGGAAATTTTATAGTAATATCAACAGTTACCAAAACCTATGGTTCTTGATCTACAGCCATCCAAACAAAAGGGGGACTTGAATATGAGGTCAAACCGACCAAATTTAATGGATCTAACGAAATTAAGCATAAAAATACTGAAAAATGAAGAAATTGAACCTGAATGTGAAATCAATCGTGAAATGATTGATAAGCGCTGAACAATATAGATCCTTGGAGAAAACGGCCTAATTTTTTTTCAACAATTATCAAAATACAGGGTTATTTATCCACGAGATCCAAAGGGGGGATTGAAGATGAGATCAACCTACCACATTTAGAGAATCTAAAGCGAAATTAAGCACAAAAATACCGAAAAATAGAGGAACTAAACCTGAATGCAAGATCGATAAGGAAATGATTTATAAGCGCTGAATTATATAAATACTTGAAGAAATGAACAAAAATAGTTTTTTTCAGCAATTATCAATACTCAGGGTTATTTGTCCACAGCTACAAGGGGGGAATTGAAGATGATATCAACCTACTAAATTTAGCGGGATCTACATCGAAACTAAGCGCAAAAACACCGAATATAGATAAATCAAACCTGAATGCGAGATCGATCGTGAAATGATTGAAAAGCGCTGAATTGTATAAATAATAGGAGAAAATGAGAACAAAAAAGTTTTTTTCAACAATTATCAAAATCCACTTGCTTTTAATCCACATCTACAAAGGGGGAATTGAAGATGAGTTCAACCTACCAAATTTAGCGGATCTACGGCAAAATTAAGCGCCAAAAATACCGAAAATTAGCGAAATCGCACCTGAATGAGAGATAGATCGACGAAATGATTAAGAACCGCTGATTATATAAATACGTGTACAAAATGAGCCCAAAAAAACATTTTCCACCTTCATCCAAAAGGGCGAGAAGAAGCCAGAGGGAAGACTTGATGTCCTTCGAGAGCCTCCTATTTCTAATTCGAATCGGGCTCCACTTCCGGGCTAAACCCGGAACGCTACCCATTTTCGAGATTGGCAGCGGATTCGAGCTCCCCAACCATTTCCTTGTCTCTATTTTCATTAATCATGCTCATAATAAATGTCTGAAGGCAACTCCCAATTGATTGGCCTTCAAGATCCCCAAATTTGCCTTGGATCTACTTTGTACGAAGGCAACGGCCAAATCTTTTTTTAAATAATTTTTCCTTTAAAATTCTTTTTTTGAAAAAATATTGTTCATATGGGTACAGAAAAAAAAAAATGAATTTGCTATATACAAAGAGATGCGTATAAAGATGGCATCTATCTAAAAATGGAAAGAAATATGAAGATAGAAGAGGAGATGTGATCTATTAGATGAATTTTCTTTATATTTTTGGTTATATGTCACCTAAATGCACCTCAATGAAAGTGTATAGTCAACCCCAAAAAATAAGTGGTGGAGAGAGGCACACAAGGGCCATTTTATATTATCTAATAAATAGGATCCGATAAATACTCTAATGCCTCTTCTCCACTAAGATAACTTCCAATACACCACACCAAACCTTACCAAGTAAGGACATCAAATATTTGAGGCTTTCTAGTTTCTACAAGTACACCTGAATAAAATGCCAATAATTACCACTACACTCTTGTGTGGATTTACATTTATTCTTTAATTGTGAAGATGAGTACAACCTTCATATAGCCAATTTCAATTGAAGCTCAATGTGTATATATTGTGACTATGGAAAACTTTTTTAGATCTTAAAAAAAATGAAGTATAAACCTTTGAGATCAAAAGGAATTCTCTAATTATGATCTCAATGAAATCAAGATAAAGATTGATAGAATCACAATTAGTAAGGCAAAGATTGCTTAAAAGTTTTTTGAGAAAATGAAAACCATTGTCTTGAAAACTTTGAGGGCGTTTGAAAGAGCTTAAATTGCTTCCAAAAAAAGTTTTAAATGTGCACTGAATGTTCGTAAATTTAGTCAACATCTCTCTATAAATAGGGGTGAAATCTGCCAAAACAGATTCCCCAAAACACTCACCAACGTCTATCTAACGGCCAAATGAAAAGTCAAATATTACCGTTAGTAGTCGACTACTATACATCAGGAGACGACTTCCTGCAACATAAGAGTTGACTTCCTGCATGAGACAAAAAGTCCTTTGATCTGCATGTAGCTTAGTAGTCAACTCCAAGTCTCTTGGGAGACTTGGAGTTGACGAATTTTCTGTTATGTAGATTTGCATTAGAAAAGAGTGTGATACTCTATCTATATTATTTTAAACCATTTTATGAGTTTAAATATTTTCTATGAATTAAACACTTTCTATGTGTGTGCAAGCATTAATCTGATAGCTTTAACATTTTAAGACAAGTTTACAATATAAAACACCACTCACATTAATCGTTAAAGTCATGGTGTCTTCTGTGGCCATTGAGCTTGTCTTGAGAATCTTGTTGACACAAGAGTCTTTGGATGAGCTTTTGATCTTCAATTTGAGCTCCACATCTATTGATTTTTCACCTTCAAGCTTTGGTTTCATGACATCAATATGTGTGAGCTTGAGTGGATTGGTTAACTATGTTAACTTTGATTACCAACACTCACAAATATCATAAAACTTATTAGCAACATAAGTGTTTGCTTATCATCAAAACTAATCTTATGGTGATGCAATAACCAACAGAGGTGACTTTGCAAATGCCTTTCCATAAGGAGAAGAAGACTGGATGATGCGAGGCAGGGTCCAAATTCACAAACAAGAATAATACGAGGAAATGACAATAGAGGCACATTGTGATTGGGGCTGTGGAGAAGCATCTACCACCATTGGCTAGGAGGAAGATGTTGAACATCTTGAGATTTATATCTCCCAACCATTTGTAGGTCCTCGGTATACACACATGCTGTATCTTAAGACAAGAGTTGCCACTAGTATTGGCTATGCCTTTCCAAAAGAAGGACTCTCTAATGCGATCAATGTAATCAAGAATCCACTTTAGGAGGACAAAGAATGACATGTCATGAAGCAAGAGTGTCGTGAGGACCGCATGATGAGGAAGGGATCCCTCCTGTAGTACATACCTTTGCCCTTTCATTTTCAGAAACCACGGCTCTTCTCGACTCGATCAACAAGTGAAAACCAATCCAATTGGGCGAGAGAGTTGGGGTTCAGAGGAATACCATAAGAGATGGACTATATACACCTCAAAATGAGGTGTAGAGGGAGTTGACATTTTGTCAAAATGGAAAGAAACTAGGAGAAAAATGAGGAGATGTGACACATGATGTGAGTTTTCTTTTCATTTTTGGCAAAATGTACGCCTCAATTATGATGAAAGGGAACAATCCGATGGGACAACAAAGGATTGTAGAGGTCTATAATAGTTTCTTCTTGGAGACCGATCCAATTTATAGATGGCTGATTTGCAAAAGTTAATTTTCAGATCTGAAAGCATCTCGAAGTAGTACATAAGGATCTTAAGATGTCTACGGGAACAGTTGTCGACTGCCACTAGAAAAGGGATATCATCTGCACACTGGAGAGATGTGATCTTATGTGGAAAATTCCCAACTCTATGTATATATCCAAACTCATGGGGTTTGTTGAGGGTTTTAGCCAAGACGTCAACGACCAGAATGAAGAGATAAACGACAAATTGGGTCCCCTTGATGTAGCCCCCTTCTACATGGAATGTTTCACAAACGCATGCGACAAGCGTACAATACCCATGGCAGCATTATCATATAGGTAACGGTAAGGACTATATACACCTCCCTAAGGTGGTGTATGCAATCATGATTTGTCAAAAATGGCCAAAAGGATAAGAGAGCATGTGTGGAATGACAAGTGATATGAAATTTTTGCCAGTTTTTGGCAAATAATGATGACATACACCGCAAATTTGCGGTGTATATAGTCGGATCCTAAAGAATAAGAGGGTCAATACAAGTATCTCAGGGGATGCACCCAGTAACATCTATAATAGCTCAACTCTCTAGATGCGGTGAATTATCTATTGTGTCACATCCACAAAGTCTACTAATAACAAGAACAAGATGGACGCATCAATAAGTTTTGTCCTGCTAAAGTGGCCACTCAATTGCAAACTGTTGGGGGTGATTGAGATCACATTTCTTAGGCTCATATGCTATCTTGATAGACTTATCAAAAAGCAATCACCCCACGGAATTCTAAGATTGTTGAACCAACGAATAATGTTAAAGATCTTTTCTACAAAACCCGCAAAACAACAATATATATGAAGTAACGTAAAACAAAAGATATTTACGCACCTGACATTAAGATTTATATTGCTTCCACCCAAAACTTGGTGTTCGTCCAGTTGAAGAGATCACTAATACTTTAATAATCTTGGATTACAAGTTATGATGTTTGGTTCAAGAGAATAACCAAACCCGTTAAGAATTCAGAAAAGAAAACAATGAAGAAATCTCTCAAACAATCATCTGTTGGCCCTTGTTGGGAATATGACAGCGACAGAAACATGCCTTGGGATCCACGCGGAATACCAACCCTAATAAACTGATCAGGAATCTAGGGCTAGCAAAAGAACCCCAATTCACCCAACAATAAACCCTACGACCTTGCAATAGAAAGTAGCAAACAAATAATAGCAACAATCAAATTAAACGCAGACACAAGAGAATTACCCTGGTTCGGTTGTAAACAACCTACATCCAGCAATCCGAGACGATTCCACTATCAGAGAGATCCAATCTTAGGGTTACAATGTTACTTCCACTCATGTGAGTAATAAATTGGCCTATAGCACAAGGCCTCACAATCTCACTCAAGGAAGAAGAAATCAAATGAGTAAAGAAGAAATCGCTCACCTCCTCTATCAAACTCCAAAACCCTAATCTCTCACAAGAAATCTCCAAAGGGGTGGCTCTAGTCTCTCCAAGAACTCCAGATATCAAATAGAGGCTTACCCTAATCTAAAACAACAATTAGGTTTAAGTATGAACCCCCAAAACGGAGAAAATCAATCCTGGCCGTCGGTTGCGTCGCCTGGCTCTGTGCGGACTTAGCCCGAGTCGGTCCCCAGCTCGGGCTGCTCGACCGAGCTTATCCGCGTTGCTGCTGCCGCTGGGTGGAGTCGAGTTGACTCGGTCGAGTAGCATAGCTACTCAGCCCGAGTAGGTATTCCCTGCAGAGCTCTTTCAAACAGCGAGCTCTCGGATTTATGAGACCATCAGAATCCTACTGTAGCTCGATCGAGTAGCAGGCTACTAAACCGAGTAGCATCCTGCTCGACCGAGTAGAAGGTCGACCGAGTCGACGAAAACTCCACACTACTTACTGTATTTGCTCTGCTCCTGTAACTCGGTTGAGTAGCATGCTACTTTACCGAGTCGCCTGGGAAACCTTCAAACATGAGACTTGAATCACAAAAACAACACTTTACCTTGATTCAAATCTCATCACCAATGGCTCATGCACCTCCACTCTGCACGCCATGACCATCTCTCTGATTATCACCATTGTCTCGGAACACGCGCCCCCGGCGCCACCTAAGCCAACAAGGAAATCAGCTCCAGCCATAATGGCAAAAACTGGATTGGTAAACATGTCTGCAGAGTTCTTCTCAGTCGGGATCTTTTGAAGCTCTATTTCCTTCTTCTCCAACTCTAGGAAGGAACCACACACCTCAATATGCTTTGTCCTCGAACTGTATGCCTGGTGCTTTGCTAGATGAATGGCACTCTGACTATCACAATGCACATGTGATGAATCCTGCGGCACCCCCAAATCTCTAAGCAGACTCCTCAATTACTTGACCTCCTTCACAGCTTCAACCGCTGCAATCAACTCGGCCTCTGTGGTCGATAGCACAACCACAGACTGTAAGACCGACCTCCACGATACCGCGGCAGTGCACAAGGTGAACACATACCCCGTGGTAGATTGTCGCCTGTCTCTATCTCATGCATAATCGCTATCGCAGTATCCTGTCAGCACCTTTCCGTCTCCTCTCCCATAGAGGATCCCAACACTCACCGTGCCTCGCAGATATCTCAGAATCCACTTGACGGCCTGCCAATGCTCCTTGCCTGGATTAGCTATGTACCTGCTAACCACTCCCACGGCATGTGCAATATCTGGACGCGTGCAAACCATTGCATACATCAAGCTTCCCACTGCACTCGTATATAGCACCTGAGACATGTATGTCTTCAGTGCTTGGCGACTGATTCGTCGACAGCTGAAAATGAGATCCCAAAGGTGTTGTCACGGGCTTCGCGCTCTCCATCCCAAAACAGACAAGCACCTTCTGAATGTACCCCTGCTGTGACAATATCAGCTCATGCTTCTTCCTATCTCAGAAAATCTTCGTTCCAAGAATCTTCTTTGCATGCCCTAAGTCCTTTATGTCGAACTCTTGCCCAAACTTCGCCTTCAGCTTCTTCACCTCAAACATGCTATTAGACGCAATAAGCATGTTGTCCACATAGAGCAACAAATAGATCTTCAAGCTATTCTCAAGTGTGCGCACATACACATATTGATCCTTGATGCTCCTCTCGAAGCCTACTCCCATCATGAAGCTATCAAATCATTTGTATCACTTCCTGGGTGATTGCTTCAACCCGTACAACGATTTCTTCAACCTGCACACCAAGGTCTGTTTCCCCTCAACTCTGAACCCCTCAGGTTGTTGCATATAGATTTCTTCATTAAGATCTTCATGCAGAAAGGATGTCTTCACATCGAGTTGTTCCAACTCCATGTCCATGCTAGCAACTAGCACCAACAACACCCGAATGGATGTATGTCGCACAACCGGCGAGAATATCTCGTTGTAGTCTTCTCCCTTCCGTTGTGCAAACCCCTTGGCTACCAACCTTGCCTTATACCTGACTTCATTGCTATTTTGAGTTGAGCTTTCATTTACCTTGTATATCCAACGACAACCAATGCCATGCTTCTCGCTGGGTAACGGCACCAACTCCCAAGTGTAATTGCGGTGAAGGGACTTCTCTTCTCCTCTATAGCTCCTTGCCACTGAGCGACATCACCTGATACTATGGCTCAACCATATGTTGTTGGCTCCTCGTGCTCTAGGTTGAGTGCATAAGACGCCATATCATCGAAAGAATATCCCGCATAATCCCATGCTCCAAATCTCTCTGGCACCTTCTTCACCCTCTTTGATCTCCATGTTCCATCATTGATATGCTCTTATTTTGCATGTTTTATCGCATATTTTCATGAGACATTTCACCCTCCAAATCCCTATTTTATATGCTTTTACGCTATTATTTGGAACAATATGAATTTCAGAGCGTTGATGCCCATTTCAGGGATTTGGAGCGATATTGGAGCAATTTGGAGTCAATAAGACGATCGGCGATATGAGAGCACCAAGAAGACTCATGACGACATGCTTGAGGTGCCAAAGAAGAAGCTAAAGGGAGAGAAAGAGAAAGGAGCAGCCAAGGAGCGACCGAGTCAGTTTCCCAGGCGACTCGGCTGTTGGGTTTTCTGGGACCCTTAGGGCACAAAAACTCTATGCCCGTCCTAAGTCGGACGGAACATAGACAGAAATAGCAGCGGAAAATAAAAATCTAGTTAATCTAATTAACATGCAGTTAAAACAATTTTAACTTAGCCCTAAGGTCCAAGACCCTTAGCCAAGATCTATGCCGACTTGTGATGGATCTGACCATCCCAAGAAAGATCTAGCCTACTGCGATTAAATTAAACTAATGCTTAATGAACACATACCCGGAATCTCAACCCTGGAGCAGGCGAGATGTTCTGCACCGTCTTCCGAGCCGCTCCCGTCCCACGCCGAGCCGCTCCTTGAACCGCTCCTCGAACCGCTCCGCATCCCGAGGCGATCAATCCCGTGTCGCCGAGCTAACCACTCGCCGAAGAAAGTTTCACGTTAGTGAAAGCTCCGCATAGATTTCGGATCTGAATCTGAACCCCTTCGCGGCTTTGCTAGAGCCCTTAGGAGCAAGGCAGAATTATATGGAGATAGAGAATATTAATTTAAGCTTAGATCCGAGCGTGCTCCAACATTTACGAGAGCCGCTCAGATCTAGAGCTTGGGACGAGTTTTGAGGAGGAGAGCAGACCCCTATTAATATAGGCGGCTCAACCCTCTCCTCTACTCAATTTCCGATGTGGGACTAAATTTAGAGTTAATCAAATTCAATTTAGTTTGCCTTTCACAAAGGCTAAACTTCCGTGAATTTTAACTCACTAACCGTTGAGCTTCATGATTGATACAACCTATCAATACGAAGTGCGTTCAACGGTGAACGCATAGGAAAAAACCGTTCGTCAATCCGAGTCCATTTGACCCCTCAATTGTATGTCCAAAGTTCAGCCCATACACACCCAAAACGCAAAACAGCAGCCGTCAATAGAGAAAAGACACCTAGGGTTCGCAACCCTAGGTGTGGGGCCCACACAGGGGCCCCACACTGTAGTTTTGCACGCGCAGCCCAAGGGGCGCGTGCCACGCACGCGCCAGGCAGGGCGCTCCTGCGCCCTGCGGGCGTAAATACCTGGCGCCCAACGGCGCCAGGATATGGGGGGCCCACATATCCCCCCCAAACTGATTTTACCCCCCCCCCCTTTTTTCTTTTAAAAACAGTAGCCTTACTGTTTAAGGCTTTTGGGCTTTTATCCTTGGGCTGGTAATGGGCTTCTATTTAAAACACTTTTAAATAGACTTACTGGGCTCGTTTGAACTCCGTTTTCGACGCGGTTTGAACCTGCGTATAGAGCAGGATGAACCCGTCTTACCGGTAACCTTTTCCTTGCGTTTATTAATTAAATATAGTCTTAAAAAATTTAAGACACATTTAATCTCTTTTGCATCAAATGTAAAATAGTCTCTATCTAGGCTTAAATTATCATTTGCATCAAATACAAATGATCTGAGGGCATATATCCCTACATCGGCCCGAGCAGCATCAGCTGCTCGATCGAGCTGACACGCAATTCTTGCAGAGAAAACGGATACACCCTCGATCGAGTAGGGTGGCTACTCTACCCGAGTCAGCAATTTCCAGAGCGAATACTTTGAGCTTCTCCCCAAGGCACTGTAGCTCGACCGAGCACAAAGGCCACTCGGTCGAGTAAGGCGAACGTCCAGATTTTCAGACAGCCTCTCACTCTTTTGAAATCTGTTATCATTCCAGCAGGCAAAGTATTTTTCTCATAATTTTATGGATAGTAGACTTCATGACGTTTTCAACGCCGCCAAGAACGCATCAATCGGAGATCGGATTAAATCTAGGGAATTTCTGCAAGTTGATGCTGCAGTGCTGAAATCTGTATTCGACCACCTACTCGACCGAGCAGACCCTACTCGACCCGAGCAGAAAGAGCATCGTTTTTGGAGGAATTTCTGCCCTACTGCTGACTTGACCGAGTAGGGGGCTACTCGACCGAGTCAGCTGAGGCCCAGAACTTAAGTTGCGGCCAGAATTGATCTTAGGCACGAATTTCAGAGGGTTTTTTGGGTTATTTGCTTGGGTTTTGATGGGACTATATATATGAATTGTAGCCGTCATTAGAGGAGGACCTTAGATAGTTTTGGAGAGGTTAGATCTTGTTTTCTTTGGAGCTCTTGGAGACTCTTGGAGGAGTTAGGCCATGCCATACACCCCTCCTCTTGTATCAAGCTAAGTATTCTATCTCTTTAATTCTATTTTAGTTTCTCTTATTGTTTTTCTATGATGCTAGCAATGATCTCTATTGATTTCATAATGTTTGCTATGCATGAGTCTTTTCTAGGGCTAGTGGATTAGCCCTAAGATTTTAGGATTTAGATGCAAAGTTGGGATTTTTAGGTTGCGTTGGTATAGAAGGGAAGTATTTTGGTTAACCTTGCAAAGTTTGTACGAGAACTCGTACTGAGATCGTGCCTACGGTCGGTGGAATCGATTGGCTTAATGAGTATCCTATAGGCTTAATTAGGGAGTTAGTGGATTCAATTGGGACACGTGACCATGCCCAGCTCGTGTCTTGATGGGATCCACCGACGAACTATATTACTAATTGACGGCTACCGCCATTGCGTCAATGAGAGCCACCGACAATATTAAAGCTCTAACCCACGAGAGTAGCGTGAGCCGAGATCATTCCGTCCACGTGAGTGGCGTGAATATTGTCGATTCTGAATGCATGTGTCGTGTGCACCTACGGGTTAATGTGATACGTTAGATTTATGGTGCTTAGAGCCACGAATTCTCGTAATACCCTAGAATCATGTATACGTGTATTATATACGTATTCATGAACGTATTTGTACGAGTATTATTTTTGTAAATTTTCAGGAATTTCCCCAAAATTTTAAAATGATAAAAATTATTTTATTAATTTCTAAACAACATTTGAATTATGATAAATGATGTATTTGGATGAAATACTTTGTATTTAGATTGTATGGTGTATTAATTAGTGTATATCTTTTTTTCTAAAAATTAGACATTTGACTTTTCTTAGGATGACACTTTGCATGTGAGGTGTCACTTGCCTAACCTCTCTTTAACCATCGCATGACACACAAGCCATTAGGTGTCATCATCCCCTAATCCCCCACCTACCCCAAGACACATGGCATAATTAGAAGAGATGGTGGGGATGACAAGGATGATATCAGAATTAAAAGAGTAAAATTGAGGGGAAAAGGAAAGGAAAAAAAGAAGGGTTTTTAGCATATTCGTCCCTAAAATCTTGTGTATTTTGATATCCGTCCCTCAAATCTTCATATTTGCCCTCAAGTCCCTCAAAAGTTAGTATTTAACCTTAAAAGTCCCTCTCACTAACTATCTGTTAAAATCTTAACGGAAATGGGAATATTCCGTTAAATTAAGGGACTATTAAGGTTAACGTTCAAAATTTAAGGGACTATTAAGGTTAAATACTAACTTTTGAGGGACTTGAGGGCAAATTAAGGTTAAATACTAACGGAATATTCCCATTCCATTAAGATTTTAACAGATAGTTAGTGAGAGGGACTATTAAGGTTAAATACCAACTTTTGAGGGACTTGATGGTAAATATGAAGATTTGAGGGACAGATATCAAAATACGCAAGATTTAAGGGACAAATATGCTAAAAACCCAAAAAAGAAAGAAGAGAGAGAGAGAAAAGAGACGGGAAGGAAGGAGGAGGATCAATGGAAGGGAAAGCTAGGCCAAGGAGAAGGACTTGAAGAAGGAGGAGTCATATGGGTCAGGGCTAAACCCCTTTCCCTCATCACCAAGTGGTAGGAATCCAACTTCATCTTGTATGTTATTTACTTATTTTCATGCTAGTTGTAAGAGTAAATTTTATATACTCCTGGAAATTCTTGTAGTTTGATAGCAACATAAATCTTTCATAACTGTTGCCACAAGTTGAATTGAATTCTGTAAAAATTATATCCGTGTAGCTCTTTAAATTCTACTTCATGTTCATATATAACATGCCTATGTTCAGTTCAGTAATTAGGAATAAAAATTCCGTCTTCACAACATATTTGTATTCCATCCAATCTGGATACACTTCAGTAAAATTGTACTCAGTCACTGCACACGCCTTGGAATTTTGTATTCTTGGTCTCGTTGTAAAGTTAAAAACTTTTTCTACAACTTCATCTCAGTGCAAGTTTTTCGAAATTCTGACTGCACCGTGCCCTAAATTAGCAATCTTTACAGCATTCAGAATCTGTCTGAAAAACAAATTCGACAGGTCTCACCAAACAAGTCACCATAAATCACCTAGATTATATATCTGCACGAAATTTTATAGGTGAATCCATCACAACCATATCTGCAACTTTAATTTATATTGTATGAACATGTTTAATACAAAATTATGGAGAAATGTGCATCTCAATCTGATTGTTCTGCTTTTCCCAACAAGATGAAGGATTTGAATGTTGTTTTAAGTTCTTTTGGGGTTAATCTTGCCATTAGTGTTCTTAATTGTTGCTGTTATATGGTGAGATGTGGTTTATGTTCTTAACACATGCAAATGATGATGTGAATATGGTTATATGTTTCATGTATAGTATGTGAAATGAGAAAGCGAATGCACAAGGCGATACATGTCCCAAATGTGTGGTGAACTGTGGAAAGAGAGTAAATGAAAAGTGTTTTGTTTCATGAAAATGACTCAGTCCTCTTAAAGGAGGGTGACACGGGTTTGAGGGAAACACGGGTAAATTATAGGTGTTAAGGAGCGGACATAAGTTATATTTCTCACCCGATGTGTCACTCCCGGAGGGGGGAGTTTGAGAGGGTTGGAGAGGCCGGTGGTGTACTCGTGTTGCACCATGACTGGTAAATGATGGTTTTATCTGTTTTCCACAGAAAAACCGAGATTTATTGCACTCCCGTAAGGGGGAGTTACGAGAGGCCCCTCCAGTGCCCGTTTTGCTGGTTCAGGTACCATTTTTCACCCACCTTAGGTGAAGTCCGGCTCCTTAGCGCCCTACGATTTACCCGGGTTCCAAAAACGTTAACCAATATATTAATTGATAACCCTCATTACTTCTGTAGCATTGGTAAAGGTTGTTATATGTGTTTCCGTTACTTGTAGCCTTCTATGTTGTATGCCTTTGTTATATACATTGCCTATGGTAGTTATTGTTGCTCGTGGTTATTTTACTTATGTTGTCTCACTCTCTTGTTGTTTGTACCTGCATTCATGATATGCCTACAATGCTTCATGCCATACCCATGTTTCTTTTAGCTCATCCTATGTTTCGTTTGCATTTTGCCATGGATGCATGTAAAGTAGGTGCATTTTCATAATAGCATACTAGTGGGAGTTGGCATTCCTACTGGGTCACGCTGTGACTGTCCCCATTGACTTTTCAGGTTGGTTCTTGGAGTTGGAGGCCTCTTTGGCTCAGTTGGTTGGATTTGCGGGTTTGTGAGAGTGTGTGAGTGACTTGGAAGTTTTGTTGTACCTTGGGTGAGATGAGAGTTTTTGTAGATTAGTGAGATGTGGGTAATGTTGTATATGAGATTTGTATAAGGAAGTTGTATATAAACAGTTTGTATTTATGCACATCAGTGATTGAGTTGTTAGTTCTATTTGCGCTTTTTGGGTTGTCTGAAATGCTACATGTACTATCACAGCAGTGCGCAGTGGACCTGCTTGTGTTTGTAATTTTGTATTTCTTTCGTAGCATCCGCCTCTTCGTAAATACCTGATACGGATTCGTACTTATCGGGTATCCTGGGGAGCGGGGCGTTACAATTCTACATCTTGGATGTGACAATCCCTATAAAGCCAATGCAACGTAAGAGTCTTAACCAAGCATCGACGTCCGACAATCCTAGTGGTGAGTCCTAAAGCGCTGGTCTTTTCTCTTTTCTTTCTTTGTGTGGAATCATTTGTTTGTGATATCGAGTGACACGACCTTCGCATCCATCACCATTACAACACTCCACAATCTGCATCCACCAATAAATCTGCAAGTCTAACTCAACCTAGGAGTAGATAGGTAGTATAGCACCGCTTTCTTGTGTTCGATACCCGCTTGCCACTATACCGTGCGCTTGCAGTAAACGACATCGTTTCGAAGTTAATTCCGGGTCGATCAAGTTTATGGCACCGTTGCCGGTGAGGCGTTCTGCCATATTATCTATTTACCATAATTAGGTTGATTAGATTGCGTACTAAAAAACTAAAAAAGAGAGAAAGAGAGAGAAATTTTTTCCCACCACATGCTATTATTATTATCTTTATCTCTCTTTGTACCACTGATGTCTTTTCCAGGTTATTTACTTTGCTTGATCACGTTCAGTTGATACAGCGATAGTGCTTCCAAAGAAGATGCGACCGGGTTCTATACAATCCTACATATATCTCGCTACATTCTGTCAGGCTGATGGAGAGTCCTTCAGGAAAGCCTTGTCCAGGTTTGAAAGAATGTTAGGAATGTTCCAGACGGAGTCAGACCATGAGTGGAATGGTTCCAAGCTATTTGATATCTTTGCTAGAAGGCTAAAGGGACCCTCACGTGAGTTTATGAAGAGGATGCAAGTGGGGAAGTTCATGTTAGTTCTTGGGTTCAAGACTAACGTTGTTTTGATGATAATCAATACATTATGTTAGTGCGCTAATCAATCTTATGTTTTAGTCTCGGTTTATCTTAATGATTATATGTTGATGAGACAAAGCATAATGCTTGGAGGATATTATAAGGGATATCTTAAAGACCTCCAAGAGTGATGGCGTGGTCAAGATGTAGTCATGAAGATCTTCTAATGAAGCCAAAGCTTGGAGCATGATGATGGATAGACATATATAGGAGCATTGCCAAAGCTTGGAGCTTGATGAAGGGAAGCTTATCAAGGAGTGCCAAAGCTTAGAGATGATGTGGAGCAAAAGGTATCGTGAGCTTCAAAACTTAGACTCTAGGAGATGCTATATGTAATCCATGTAATTTCTATTACTTGCATTTCTCTTTTTGAGTCTAGGATTATTGTAATGCCCTGATAGATGGTCATACTCTCATGCATATGTATTTAACCATCTTAGTGAGCCTTATGATTATCATAGAATCCAACCCAATAGGTTCATCTTACCCAAAGACTCAATTGGAGTATCTGGTTCTCCAACAGTTGCCTGATGAAGGTTTTACAGTCGACTGGATGATTCCAGTCGCCTGTCGAGCCTTCTACAGTCAACTGTAGTGCATAGCTCAAGTCAACATTTTTATTGACTCTTCTTGAGCTTTTCACATCAGTCAACTGATGTTCAATTTACAGACGCCTGTGTTTATACAGTCGCATGTGAATTGGTCGACAGTCGACTGTGCACATCTTGCATTTTCTGGGCTTCATCCCAATTTACAAGACAGTTGACTGATGAAGTTTTTACAGTCGCCTGTGAAATGGCCATCAGTCGTCTGAAAGGCGTAAGTGTGAAAATTGCATCTGTCTCTGTTTTATTTCCATCTCTGCAGCAGTCGCCTGATGAAGGATATACAGTCGACTGTCTGTTTTAGTCGCCTGTGAAGTCTTCTACAGTCGACTGTCCTGGCTCATATTATAGCCGTTGGGATTTTTTCTAGCCGTTGAACAGTCGACTGTCATTTGTTCTTCAGTCGATTGTCTGTGCCGTAAACTGCCAAAATCTTACAGATTTCTTCCCTTTGGGTTTTTGGCTGGTTTTATGGGGTCTTCTTGGCTTCCTATATATATGATATGGCTTAGTTCATTTACAACTCTTGAAAGGGTTAGGAAATCATAGAAGATCATTTAATCTATTCTCTAAGCCACTCCTTCCCATTCCCTAATTAAAGCTTCAATCTTATGCTATAGCATCTAAGCTCTAGGGAATTTCTCCAAGGTATTTTAATCTCATTCCTTTTCTTGGAGAACATCTTTTTTCTCTTCATTTCATACACTCAAGTGAGAAGTGTTAGGATTCATTCCTAGAAGAGAGAAAGATCATCAAGTGCAATCAAAGCCTCATCTCAAGCACTTGAGTTTCACTTGCATGCCTTCTTCTTCATATTGGTAAGATCATATCAATGTATATGTAAGTATTATTTCGTTTCACCTTTGTGTTACCCATAATTCTCTTTGTGGGAATTAGTTGCTCTCTTTGTGAGAGTTACTATATGTGTGAGAGTTTGGTTCTTTCTGTGAAAGAACAAATCCTCTATGTGAGGTCTCCCTGTGTGAGAGTAAGGATATCTCTTTGTGGGAATCCAAATCCTCTGTGTGAGGTCTCTCTGTGTGAGAGTAAGGATATCTCTTTGTGGGAATCCAAATCCTCTGTGTGAGGTATCTCTGTGTGAGATTGTATTCATTTCTCTTTGTGGGAATTATAGTGAATACTGGTGTGGCTGGACGTACCAAAGTTTTGGAGAACCAGGGTAAAATCCTTGTGTTTGCGATTGTTGTTGTTGAGCACTCTGTTTATTTTCCGCTGCTTATTGTGCTTTAATTTTAGTAACTTTTAATTTAGCACTTTGCTTACCATTACACTATTCACCCCCCTTAGTGTGTGTAGCCCCACGAGGTCCCTTACAGTTCAGTGATTTGCAGTTGGCAGCAAACTTGGAGCAAATGATAGATAATGCTCGATCTACCGGTTCGCTAACCGTTTCGGTAGGTAAACCATCCGACCAAGTATTCATCGATTTCGTTATGGCTAATATCTCTGGTGCAGGTACTATCATAGATGGAGTGTATGCTTCACTTGAAGGTGAACATATCCACCTTTACACCATCAACAATCCACAAATAGAAACAGCTGAGCTGTCGGAGGAGGACACATATATGGACCTACTGAAAAACATTGTCGACGTAGTTCGAGAAACCGGTCCATTAACAATAACGACAGGTGATCCTTTTGAGCTCGAATTTCAAAACTTTATTACTCATTGTATCTCTTTCATAGGCACAATTGATGATGGAGTCTACGCTCTAGTTGAGGGGCATAAGACCCATTTTTACACCACGGTCGAGATACATGAGCCCATAGATCCACCTTGTGCCGTCGTCGCATCCCCCTGCCACCCACCTGAGTCAGAGCAGCCTATACCATCAGAGGATATTATTGAGAAGGTTGTGCCTACATTCTCGGAGCAGACCATCGAGGAGGACCTGACTTGGGACGATGACAGCTGCACACAGATGGAGCTCGAATCCCCCTTCGTTTGAGCTGCCGCAGCCACCTCTACTTTCTACAGAGGCTGAGCATCCCTCAGAGGACCATCCTTTCACTGATGCCGAGGACTATCCCATAGAGCTTATGGCTCCCATTCAGGGAGATCTCTTTACCCCCTCGTTTCTTACGTTTGATTCCCCTCCAGTGTATGATGTTTACTATGATTCATATTCTGATAACTCATTTTGCCTTTTGCAGGATTCACATATATATGAACAAGAGGTACGATGGGACGTATACAAGGAGGAGAGCGATGCGTTAGCACCCATGGATGCTATTGAATATGATCAGGAGGTGCGATGGGATAAGTCTGATGATGATGATGAGTTGCCTGATTAGACACATACCTATATACCAGAGTTACCTGAAGAACCAGATGCAAACAACGAGAAGTTGGTCGACGTGATGCACGAGAGTAGAGATTTATTTCCAGGGAAGTGTTGTCAACCATATTTAATTTTAAATACTTATGTTGATGACCCTCTTTAGAATACATTTATTTTGGGGGAGAATTATTCACATCAGATTGATGCGACTTATCTCTTGCAAGGTACAGGTGGAGTCCTTGGAGAGATGCTAGAAGCCGCATTGCTGGAATCTGATAGAGTCCGTAGACACACGCATCTGGCGGAGCCACGGAAGGAGCAGTTGCCGGCACTGGCAAAGATACTGGATCTGCCTTTTGCTATATGTGATATCAATCCAGTAGTGTAGTATTTTATGCTTTCAATAAACACGAATCCTCTAGACAGCAAGAGGACCGTATAGATTTGCTTGAATAAATATCACCTCATATGACGGCAACAAAAATATTTTACACCCCAAACCCATTATATATATTAATTGCCCTCTTCACATTTTGATATATGTCCCACCATTTTGCTCACCGCCACCGAGCATTTCTTTCAAGTGAAACATTACTTTCTTATTCGTTTAACTTGATATCGCTTAGCGAAGCCGTGACATTTTTGATCAAGTCATTTGAATAGGATTGTTTTGGTATAAGCTTAGGGGAAGGCGTTCTCATGCATCATTGCATGTGCATGTAGTTGCATTAGGATTTCATGTCATTTATTTCATCATTTTTCATTCATCTCCCTCTT
Source organism: Scilla litardierei (assembly GCA_030789695.1). Taxonomy (NCBI): domain Eukaryota; kingdom Viridiplantae; phylum Streptophyta; class Magnoliopsida; order Asparagales; family Asparagaceae; genus Scilla; species Scilla litardierei. Next base: position 117,586,459 of record CM061130.1, read on the forward strand.
ATTTATCGTTGTTCCTCATATTTTACCTTTTATGATCACATTGAGGACAATGTGAAGTTTAAGCTTGGGGGAGTGCATTTCCATGCCATTTAGTTGCACTTTTACTCTATTTTTAAGGTTTTTAGAATTTTTCAAATTTTTGCATCATCTCTTTGATTTTTCCATCTTATTTTCCTTTTATGTGTGTTCATGCATCATATTGTGTGTTTGTCTTTCTTTTCTTTCTTTTCTTTTATTTTTATTTCTTTATTTTATTTTCCTTCTTTTTTTCCTAGATATGTTTCTTATGATGATATCTCTTATTGCTTTAGCAACCATCACGATACTTATTATTCCTTACCATGCTACTTAGAGTATCTCATGATCTTGCTATTCGCATGTGCTTGCATATATATATTTCTTTTGATGATTCCTCTATATGAATGCATGATACTAATTGAAAATGAATGTAGGAAATAGTGTCTAGTATGCTTTTATTGGAAATGCATTAAGATTTACGCATCATTTGTATATCTGAAGCATCTGTATTATTGTCTTATTCACCTTCTATTGCATACCTGATATGATTGTACGCTTTACTGCTTGACTTCACTATTTATTGAGATGATTAAGAATATTCATGCTTACATATGAGTTTTAGTTGAGATATTATCTTATTGAACCATTTGTGCACATCTTATGAGTGAACCGAGTGCTACATCATTTCCTTCTCCACATATACCTTTTTATTCTCTACATGTCACTTGAGTTCACCTTCTAAAGCTACTTATACCACACCCATTCCCAAAAATCCATTGCAAAAGAAAAGTTAGCTCCAAAAAGTTCAAAAAGCCAAAAAGGAGCCAAAAATCAAGAATACAAATCAAATAGCTCCTACAAAAATCCAGAAAGAAAAATGAGAAGCAAAAAGTCCAAAAAGAAAAGAAAAATATTTCTCTATCTCATTATTGGAGCCACAAAAATACTTGGAAAAACCAAGGCAAAAATTTCATTTTCCCTATTCTTTTCCTTTAGATGCGATGCCTCAAGCTAAGCTTGGGGGTGAATTCTTTTGACCATATGAGTGAGTACAATATTAGAGTGGAGAGTTGTACGAATGGGAAGATTTGATAATGCTAAAACTTGACGAAATATTTAGCTATGGAGATTTCTTATGAGTTGATATGAAAATGTGACTGTCTTGACTCTTTTTCTATTCTCTCTTGCATGCTTGGTGTGATTCTTTTATGCTTCATTTATAGCTTTTGATTGAAAAGTGCATCGCCAATGATCTGCATATTAAATTCTGTGAATTGTGTGAAGTGGATATGAATTGATCGCATGAATTTAGAGAGTCACTTTCTTTGTTCTTAAAAGCTTGCAAGTACCATGTTTAAGTAAGATATGAAATCTTTATGGCATGTGATTCGTATTTTTCGAGTTATCGTGATGGGTAGCTTATGGCTTGAGATCTGAGAGAATAATCTAGTGACCCCTTCCACTTCGTATTCCTTTTCGTTTTCTTATCTCTTTTACCTCCCGGTGAGCTTCGTATTCGTCTTCCTCGAGGACGAGTAAGAGGTAAGCCTGGGGGATTTTGTCACGCCCCGCTTCCCATTCTACCGGGAGCGAGGACGCGAGCGGGTCCGCGATGTGCTTAAAACAAGGAGGAGTACTTTTTTTTTTCTTTTTGAAATCTTTTTCTTTTCTTCCTCCTTGGCTTAAACACACTAAGCGTCTGTATAAAAATTGCAGATTCTTGCTTGCAAGTTTAAGAAGCAGCTCAAACAACATTATTACATATCCAGTGTACAATAATTAAGATACAGCTTGGCCTAGCATGGCCAATACAAACAAAGTATACAAATTACATTATTCAAATATATATATATATAAGTGCTGACGCGAAGGTAAAAGTCTAGTCTTCCGTGGGTAGATACTCCACGTAGTCTTCGAGCACTGGCTCGACTCCGGCAGTAGTGTCTTCAAAGAACTCACTATCGATACCTGACGGACATTTCGTAAAACAACAAAATGAAATGTCCGTCAGCGAGGTTTACTCGGCAAGATAATCTCAAAACCAAAACGTTAGACATTTTAAAATTAAACCAAGCTGGACTTTTAAAGACAAGCAATAAGTTTAATTTAAAATAAGCAATAAAAGAGATAAAGCAGTTTAAAGCATTTAAAACAGTTAAAGCAGTTAAAGAAGTTGAACATTTGCAATCTGCAGCAATTTAATCATCGATAGCCATTTGCAATATCGTTTACAACCTGTAGCAATTTAATCATTCAATAACAATTTGCAATACCATTTGCAACCTGTGACAATTTAGCATTAAATAAACACACCGTAGCAACCTGCAGAAAAGATGTTAGAACAATAGTCAAAAACCAGTCTATCCTAGTGATAAGTCCATGTCCAAGAGTACTAGAGATAACCAACATGCAGCCTGCGACGGGAGCAACTCCGAGGCTTACCCACCGTTCCGATATGGCAACGGTCAAGGTTCTAACCCCCGTAATGTGTTGGAGGTAATTTAGTATGGCGCATCCAGTCATTCTGTAACACTTGTGATCATAGACTACCCCAAACCCGGGTCAAGTCAAGTGGCGGTCAAAAGAATGTGTACTATCTGTCTATTATTGAAATTCCATCTTTCATTCTATATTATTAAAGTTCCATCTTTCATTCAATATTGTTGAAGTTCCATCTTCCATTCAGTCAATTCAATCTCGGTATTCCAATAGTCTGTACAACAGTCTCGTGAAAGTTCACAACTTCACGACTCGATTAAATGAAAACATCAGAATCACTTAAATAAATAAAAGAACGAGTAAGATGTGATTTTAACCAAGCAAAAGAGTTTAAATTAGCTTAAAATACTTTCTAAGACTAGTGGTTATTTTTCAAGATTTTTAAACAATTTTTAAACAATTTTAAATAGCCAAAAAGCAATTTTAAATCAAGAAATGATTTTTAAAACATATGTTCAAGGAATTGTTTAGAGCAAACCGTACATCAGAACTCTTCAAACAAGGTGTCAAAACGATCGTATTTACAAGTACTTTAACATATATTTTTATCGTACAACAGTGAATGTAAAAATCACAGACTATGAATTTTAAAAGGATTTTTAGAACAAGAATTTACTATTACTGCCCATGTTCAAGGATTTATTCCGGGCAAACCGTACGTCAGAATTTTGCAAACAAGATGTCAAAACGATCGTATTTACAAGCACTGTAACATATATTTTTATCGTATAGCAGTGTACGTAAAAATTGCAAGCTACGAATTTTAAAAGAATTTTAACCTATTTAAGTTTTGCCTTCAAAAATTCACTGTGAGAAATATACTTGCCTGATCGCGACGAAACTAGCGCCAATGGATTCGTTTCGACGTTTCTGATTTTCTGGGACTAGTCACTCATTTTTCTGGCCCATGTATAATTAGTTATGGATTTATAACCTTAAAACCCATTTATTAATTATTTAAAATACGAAAAATACGAAAATACGCGATATTTACAAGTTTGCCATTACGAAGTTACTTACGCACGCCGTCGTTCGAGCGCTGCATGTCGGGGGCCTTCGACGTCGGAGGCGAGCGGCGGCGGGGGCGGCGGGCTTCAGCGGCGGCATCGAGCTCGGTGGCCGACGGGGCGGAGCGGCGAGGTGACGTGGGGGCGGCCGTTGGCGACGGCGGCGACTGCGGTTCGGCGATGGCGGAAGGCGGCAACGGCTGCTGCTGCTGCTCTCGATGGCAAGCGGCAGAGGGCGACTGTAGCTCCGGCGGGAGGCGAGGCGAGGAGCTTTGAGCAACGGCGGAGGGAGCTGTGGTCGGAGGTACTCCGGTGGAGCTGCTTCGGGGTCGGGGGTTTCGAAAAACGAGCGGAGCTTGGGGGGTTCTTGTCAGTGTCATTGGCGTCGAGCGGACTCAGGCGGCGGTGAGGGCGGCGACTAACGGCGGTCGCGGTCGGAGCGCGGGTGAGGCCTCGTCGGAGAAGACAAAGAGGGGGAGAGAGTGAGTGAAAGAGAGAGGAAGCGACGTGGGCGGGGGCTTGGGTTGAAACTGAGGGTGGGGGTTTTCCGCATGAAAGAGAGAGAGAGAGAGAGAGAGAGAGAGAGAGAGAGAGGGTGAGGCTGTGTGAAAATGAGAGGGGAGGGGGATTTATATATATAGGGTTTAACAAATAAACAGGGTAGATGAGAGGGTAGATGAGGGGGGTGTGTTGGTTAGCTGAGAGAGAGTGGGTAGGGTAGATACGGGCTGGGTTAGGTAATGGGATTAGATTAGGTTAATGGTAATTAGTATTAGGTAAAACCCTTTTAATGAAAGTTATTAGTGAAAATACAAACACGAAATTACGAAAATGCCCCTACTAGTAAACGTGTCCGAAAAATTACGAAAACATACCCACGGGATCGTATCGTCGCGAGGATCGCGAATACGAAGACCGTTCCAGGGTTTGAGCTACGGAAATACTAGTTTTTTGGCCAAAACGTTTAGAAAGCGGGTTCGCGGGTTCTCTATTGAAATGATATCAGAAAATTACGAAATTAATGTGGGAAGCCCTAAATGATCATATGATGCTACCGTACAAGTTTGAAAACGTTTTGAAGACGTTTGTATAGAAAATAAATTCGTTGAATCAAAACGGTAATTTTGGGAGATGAATTTTAACAGAAATGTTTTGGGCATTTGAGGAAATCTGAAATTGCTGAAATATAATATGATAAGTCTAGTGCTCTAAAATATTTTTATAAGAATTTTTGGAATCAGTTTTGTTATAAAACTCTTCACGAACATTTATAAAGTAAAATTAATTTTTAAAGTACGTAAAAATTGGTAAATTGAAGTGATGAAATTTCAGATCGTTACATCCTACCCTTCTTAAAAATAATTCCGTCCTCGGAATTTCTCAAAACTTTATAAAATAAAATAAATAATGTTATTAAGAAGCTCAAACAAATAAATGATAAAATGGAAAACTAGTCGAATGATTACAATTTAGAAAATAAGTTGTTAATAGCATGAAATATAATGTGATATAATGGCATCAAGAAAACAAGAGATATTTCTAATAAGTATTAACATTATCATAGTTTCCGTAACTAGTCCCGACCAGTATCACTACAATAGTTACCATGCCTTCTCAAGTAGTCCAAAATTAACGTGAGATAATAATATCACATGAAAATGAGGGCTATTATGATGACACCATCTGATCGAACTTGGAACCTGAGGTGATAAGCCAGTAGCAAGCTATTTAAACCACATAAAATGGAAGATCATATAGTTTATTCGTGCTACTGGGTCTTAATCAAAGATGTCGCTCATAATATAGCACGTATCGACTAATCCATGGGTACCAACACCATCAATTTCCATAATGCCCAACCATATGCTAACGTCCAAATCACCGCCCAAAGGTAAGTACAGGGCCAACACTCTAAGTCAGTACTCACTGCCAGCATTTCTTCCGTCAATCTCCATACTATCACACAATAAGGCAGGATCCATGCTCTCATCCAGAGCCAAGCACAAGGCCTACATCCAACTTCAACACCCAAGGCCAATATCATGCCAATATTCATCGCCATCACTCCTTCCGTAGACCAATACTTGACATTCGCAACACCCAACATCACCCAACAAATGAACAACCAAAAACATGCTTTCCCGCACACCAAAAGGAGTAGACGCAAGAGGAAGCTTAAACGGGATCTCAACGAGGGTGAGACCCAAGGTAGAGAGCTCAAGAGAAGCCCAAGGATCACGGCTTCCCAAGATCTCAGCCAAGCGGCGGTAGCGAGGGCGGCGGTGAGGGTTGCTGCTAGGCCCAACAGACCCCAATGTCGTTGGCGGGCCATCGGTGGCTGGCGATCTGCGGCGACGAGGGCTCCGACTGGCTGGCGATCCATGGCGGGGAGCTAGGGCCTACGGGATGAAGCGAAGCGGAAGCTGGCGGATCGGAGATCGGAGTGGCGATGCGGGGTCCGATCGAGCTTGCTTGGGGGAGAGGCCGGGAGGAGGAGGGGTGATGTCTGAGGGAAAAGGGAAGGCCACGGGGTGGCTTGCAGAGGAAGGAGATGGGTTAAAAAGAAAAGGGGGGCACCGAAGTCGTCGGTGTTAGGCTGGAACGGGGCTCGAGGAGAGGAAACAGACAGAACGCAATAAAGAGGGGGAAAGGCGGTCAGTGGGAAATGAATCAAACCCTTGGGGGAAAGAAATTGGGTACAAGATAGAAGTAGGGGCTAGAGGAGAAATACGAGCACAAAATGAAAAGACGCCAACAACCTACACTGGCACGTCAGGTTGGCTCGTCTCAAAAATCTCCAGTATCATCCTCGAATACTTCTGAGCGTCCTTCGATCTGCTTCCACGGAGGAACTTGAACTTAAGATGGTCGGGTATTTCGAACTCTACCCTCCTTTGACGACAGTCAAAGGTGGCATGAAATGTCCTTAACCAATTCATCCCAAGAACAACATCAAATGTCGGCATCTCTATCACCATGGATTTAGCAAAAAGACCTCGTCTACAAATCACATAGAACATTGGAGGCATCCGCTGGGAACTGCCAGCGGTCTCGACCATCCAACGTGGAGTCAGAGGTTTAACAGTTATAGTGATAAGAAACATGTCCAAGCTCTAAATAATAGAGTAAGTAGCTTAGTGGAATATCTCGTACCTGGGATTTACTTGGTCCGTAGCCTCAGCTTCTTCTACCGTCATGGTACAAGCTTGGCGTCTTTGGGGTAGCACCTGTTGTCGAGTCTGCTGGTACACTTGTTGTTGGTTGACGTTGTTGAGCAGAGTTGGAAGGCTGAGACTTCCTCTCAGGACAGTCGCTTGCAGTGTGGCCCTTCGATTTGCTTCAGTGGTTGAACTCGAACTTCTGATGATCCAAAATTCGAATGCTGTCCTCCATAACTAGAGTTCAAGGGGACTAAAGAAAGATTCTAAGAAGGTCAATCGAAAGGTCATCAAGCTAAGAGAAGGTGATAATGATGAAGATCGATGGCGTTACATAATCATGATTCACATCCTTGCGGTCCAGCGGACACGGCCAGGGAAGTGACTAAGCTAGGATCACTTGCACCCAGTCTAGCTAGGTTGATCCAACAGACTTTAGCCAAGCACATTGACCGGTATCATGGTCCATTGAAGGAAGATCATCATTCATATGAGTGCCACTGACAACTGAAGGAAAGGTGATGAAATGAGTAGATGGTTCATCCAATGAAAATAACTATAACGGTTAGTAAAAGTGGCTACTAAGGAGGGTATAACCAAGAATGGAACACGAGTTCCTAAGCAATGGTTAAGAATTCGAAAAAGGTAATGAGGTTCAATGGAAATAGTTCGTTACGAATTTTGTGGTAAGAAGCAATAGGAAACTTTCAAATCAAGAAGTGGACATGTTATGAAGACAAATACATACAGCACGATAAAGTATGCTAGTAATGACAATAAAGACGATGGGTGTCAAATTGACATAGAGGGAAAAGATTCAGATATACTGGTGATTACCGGTTCAGCAGCTTCGTGGAGAATATAGGGTTGAATTTCCGGTATTTCCTTTACGATACCCAAGATGTCGTTGTTGGTGACGTCGTCTGTATCTGGTCGACCTGCCATATATACTTTAAAACAAACCGCAATGTAAGGTAGGTTAGAATAAATCTATTCTAGCAGTATACTTGGATATTAATGTCATTTAAACCGATCTTAAAGTATTTGCATAAGCAAGACCTGCATGGGCCGCCACCAAAACCTGTCACGCCCCGCTTCCCATTCTACCGGGAGCGAGGACGCGAGCGGGTCCGCGATGTGCTTAAAACAAGGAGGAGTACTTTTTTTTTTCTTTTTGAAATCTTTTTCTTTTCTTCCTCCTTGGCTTAAACACACTAAGCGTCTGTATAAAAATTGCAGATTCTTGCTTGCAAGTTTAAGAAGCAGCTCAAACAACATTATTACATATCCAGTGTACAATAATTAAGATACAGCTTGGCCTAGCATGGCCAATACAAACAAAGTATACAAATTACATTATTCAAATATATATATATATAAGTGCTGACGCGAAGGTAAAAGTCTAGTCTTCCGTGGGTAGATACTCCACGTAGTCTTCGAGCACTGGCTCGACTCCGGCAGTAGTGTCTTCAAAGAACTCACTATCGATACCTGACGGACATTTCGTAAAACAACAAAATGAAATGTCCGTCAGCGAGGTTTACTCGGCAAGATAATCTCAAAACCAAAACGTTAGACATTTTAAAATTAAACCAAGCTGGACTTTTAAAGACAAGCAATAAGTTTAATTTAAAATAAGCAATAAAAGAGATAAAGCAGTTTAAAGCATTTAAAACAGTTAAAGCAGTTAAAGAAGTTGAACATTTGCAATCTGCAGCAATTTAATCATCGATAGCCATTTGCAATATCGTTTACAACCTGTAGCAATTTAATCATTCAATAACAATTTGCAATACCATTTGCAACCTGTGACAATTTAGCATTAAATAAACACACCGTAGCAACCTGCAGAAAAGATGTTAGAACAATAGTCAAAAACCAGTCTATCCTAGTGATAAGTCCATGTCCAAGAGTACTAGAGATAACCAACATGCAGCCTGCGACGGGAGCAACTCCGAGGCTTACCCACCGTTCCGATATGGCAACGGTCAAGGTTCTAACCCCCGTAATGTGTTGGAGGTAATTTAGTATGGCGCATCCAGTCATTCTGTAACACTTGTGATCATAGACTACCCCAAACCCGGGTCAAGTCAAGTGGCGGTCAAAAGAATGTGTACTATCTGTCTATTATTGAAATTCCATCTTTCATTCTATATTATTAAAGTTCCATCTTTCATTCAATATTGTTGAAGTTCCATCTTCCATTCAGTCAATTCAATCTCGGTATTCCAATAGTCTGTACAACAGTCTCGTGAAAGTTCACAACTTCACGACTCGATTAAATGAAAACATCAGAATCACTTAAATAAATAAAAGAACGAGTAAGATGTGATTTTAACCAAGCAAAAGAGTTTAAATTAGCTTAAAATACTTTCTAAGACTAGTGGTTATTTTTCAAGATTTTTAAACAATTTTTAAACAATTTTAAATAGCCAAAAAGCAATTTTAAATCAAGAAATGATTTTTAAAACATATGTTCAAGGAATTGTTTAGAGCAAACCGTACATCAGAACTCTTCAAACAAGGTGTCAAAACGATCGTATTTACAAGTACTTTAACATATATTTTTATCGTACAACAGTGAATGTAAAAATCACAGACTATGAATTTTAAAAGGATTTTTAGAACAAGAATTTACTATTACTGCCCATGTTCAAGGATTTATTCCGGGCAAACCGTACGTCAGAATTTTGCAAACAAGATGTCAAAACGATCGTATTTACAAGCACTGTAACATATATTTTTATCGTATAGCAGTGTACGTAAAAATTGCAAGCTACGAATTTTAAAAGAATTTTAACCTATTTAAGTTTTGCCTTCAAAAATTCACTGTGAGAAATATACTTGCCTGATCGCGACGAAACTAGCGCCAATGGATTCGTTTCGACGTTTCTGATTTTCTGGGACTAGTCACTCATTTTTCTGGCTCATGTATAATTAGTTATGGATTTATAACCTTAAAACCCATTTATTAATTATTTAAAATACGAAAAATACGAAAATACGCGATATTTACAAGTTTGCCATTACGAAGTTACTTACGCACGCCGTCGTTCGAGCGCTGCATGTCGGGGGCCTTCGACGTCGGAGGCGAGCGGCGGCGGGGGCGGCGGGCTTCAGCGGCGGCATCGAGCTCGGTGGCCGACGGGGCGGAGCGGCGAGGTGACGTGGGGGCGGCCGTTGGCGACGGCGGCGACTGCGGTTCGGCGATGGCGGAAGGCGGCAACGGCTGCTGCTGCTGCTCTCGATGGCAAGCGGCAGAGGGCGACTGTAGCTCCGGCGGGAGGCGAGGCGAGGAGCTTTGAGCAACGGCGGAGGGAGCTGTGGTCGGAGGTACTCCGGTGGAGCTGCTTCGGGGTCGGGGGTTTCGAAAAACGAGCGGAGCTTGGGGGGTTCTTGTCAGTGTCATTGGCGTCGAGCGGACTCAGGCGGCGGTGAGGGCGGCGACTAACGGCGGTCGCGGTCGGAGCGCGGGTGAGGCCTCGTCGGAGAAGACAAAGAGGGGGAGAGAGTGAGTGAAAGAGAGAGGAAGCGACGTGGGCGGGGGCTTGGGTTGAAACTGAGGGTGGGGGTTTTCCGCATGAAAGAGAGAGAGAGAGAGAGAGAGAGAGAGAGAGAGAGGGTGAGGCTGTGTGAAAATGAGAGGGGAGGGGGATTTATATATATAGGGTTTAACAAATAAACAGGGTAGATGAGAGGGTAGATGAGGGGGGTGTGTGGGTTAGCTGAGAGAGAGTGGGTAGGGTAGATACGGGCTGGGTTAGGTAATGGGATTAGATTAGGTTAATGGTAATTAGTATTAGGTAAAACCCTTTTAATGAAAGTTATTAGTGAAAATACAAACACGAAATTACGAAAATGCCCCTACTAGTAAACGTGTCCGAAAAATTACGAAAACATACCCACGGGATCGTATCGTCGCGAGGATCGCGAATACGAAGACCGTTCCAGGGTTTGAGCTACGGAAATACTAGTTTTTTGGCCAAAACGTTTAGAAAGCGGGTTCGCGGGTTCTCTATTGAAATGATATCAGAAAATTACGAAATTAATGTGGGAAGCCCTAAATGATCATATGATGCTACCGTACAAGTTTGAAAACGTTTTGAAGACGTTTGTATAGAAAATAAATTCGTTGAATCAAAACGGTAATTTTGGGAGATGAATTTTAACAGAAATGTTTTGGGCATTTGAGGAAATCTGAAATTGCTGAAATATAATATGATAAGTCTAGTGCTCTAAAATATTTTTATAAGAATTTTTGGAATCAGTTTTGTTATAAAACTCTTCACGAACATTTATAAAGTAAAATTAATTTTTAAAGTACGTAAAAATTGGTAAATTGAAGTGATGAAATTTCAGATCGTTACATCCTACCCTCCTTAAAAATAATTCCGTCCTCGGAATTTCTCAAAACTTTATAAAATAAAATAAATAATGTTATTAAGAAGCTCAAACAAATAAATGATAAAATGGAAAACTAGTCGAATGATTACAATTTAGAAAATAAGTTGTTAATAGCATGAAATATAATGTGATATAATGGCATCAAGAAAACAAGAGATATTTCTAATAAGTATTAACATTATCATAGTTTCCGTAACTAGTCCCGACCAGTATCACTACAATAGTTACCATGCCTTCTCAAGTAGTCCAAAATTAACGTGAGATAATAATATCACATGAAAATGAGGGCTATTATGATGACACCATCTGATCGAACTTGGAACCTGAGGTGATAAGCCAGTAGCAAGCTATTTAAACCACATAAAATGGAAGATCATATAGTTTATTCGTGCTACTGGGTCTTAATCAAAGATGTCGCTCATAATATAGCACGTATCGACTAATCCATGGGTACCAACACCATCAATTTCCATAATGCCCAACCATATGCTAACGTCCAAATCACCGCCCAAAGGTAAGTACAGGGCCAACACTCTAAGTCAGTACTCACTGCCAGCATTTCTTCCGTCAATCTCCATACTATCACACAATAAGGCAGGATCCATGCTCTCATCCAGAGCCAAGCACAAGGCCTACATCCAACTTCAACACCCAAGGCCAATATCATGCCAATATTCATCGCCATCACTCCTTCCGTAGACCAATACTTGACATTCGCAACACCCAACATCACCCAACAAATGAACAACCAAAAACATGCTTTCCCGCACACCAAAAGGAGTAGACGCAAGAGGAAGCTTAAACGGGATCTCAACGAGGGTGAGACCCAAGGTAGAGAGCTCAAGAGAAGCCCAAGGATCACGGCTTCCCAAGATCTCAGCCAAGCGGCGGTAGCGAGGGCGGCGGTGAGGGTTGCTGCTAGGCCCAACAGACCCCAATGTCGTTGGCGGGCCATCGGTGGCTGGCGATCTGCGGCGACGAGGGCTCCGACTGGCTGGCGATCCATGGCGGGGAGCTAGGGCCTACGGGATGAAGCGAAGCGGAAGCTGGCGGATCGGAGATCGGAGTGGCGATGCGGGGTCCGATCGAGCTTGCTTGGGGGAGAGGCCGGGAGGAGGAGGGGTGATGTCTGAGGGAAAAGGGAAGGCCACGGGGTGGCTTGCAGAGGAAGGAGATGGGTTAAAAAGAAAAGGGGGGCACCGAAGTCGTCGGTGTTAGGCTGGAACGGGGCTCGAGGAGAGGAAACAGACAGAACGCAATAAAGAGGGGGAAAGGCGGTCAGTGGGAAATGAATCAAACCCTTGGGGGAAAGAAATTGGGTACAAGATAGAAGTAGGGGCTAGAGGAGAAATACGAGCACAAAATGAAAAGACGCCAACAACCTACACTGGCACGTCAGGTTGGCTCGTCTCAAAAATCTCCAGTATCATCCTCGAATACTTCTGAGCGTCCTTCGATCTGCTTCCACGGAGGAACTTGAACTTAAGATGGTCGGGTATTTCGAACTCTACCCTCCTTTGACGACAGTCAAAGGTGGCATGAAATGTCCTTAACCAATTCATCCCAAGAACAACATCAAATGTCGGCATCTCTATCACCATGGATTTAGCAAAAAGACCTCGTCTACAAATCACATAGAACATTGGAGGCATCCGCTGGGAACTGCCAGCGGTCTCGACCATCCAACGTGGAGTCAGAGGTTTAACAGTTATAGTGATAAGAAACATGTCCAAGCTCTAAATAATAGAGTAAGTAGCTTAGTGGAATATCTCGTACCTGGGATTTACTTGGTCCGTAGCCTCAGCTTCTTCTACCGTCATGGTACAAGCTTGGCGTCTTTGGGGTAGCACCTGTTGTCGAGTCTGCTGGTACACTTGTTGTTGGTTGACGTTGTTGAGCAGAGTTGGAAGGCTGAGACTTCCTCTCAGGACAGTCGCTTGCAGTGTGGCCCTTCGATTTGCTTCAGTGGTTGAACTCGAACTTCTGATGATCCAAAATTCGAATGCTGTCCTCCATAACTAGAGTTCAAGGGAACTAAAGAAAGATTCTAAGAAGGTCAATCGAAAGGTCATCAAGCTAAGAGAAGGTGATAATGATGAAGATCGATGGCGTTACATAATCATGATTCACATCCTTGCGGTCCAGCGGACACGGCCAGGGAAGTGACTAAGCTAGGATCACTTGCACCCAGTCTAGCTAGGTTGATCCAACAGACTTTAGCCAAGCACATTGACCGGTATCATGGTCCATTGAAGGAAGATCATCATTCATATGAGTGCCACTGACAACTGAAGGAAAGGTGATGAAATGAGTAGATGGTTCATCCAATGAAAATAACTATAACGGTTAGTAAAAGTGGCTACTAAGGAGGGTATAACCAAGAATGGAACACGAGTTCCTAAGCAATGGTTAAGAATTCGAAAAAGGTAATGAGGTTCAATGGAAATAGTTCGTTACGAATTTTGTGGTAAGAAGCAATAGGAAACTTTCAAATCAAGAAGTGGACATGTTATGAAGACAAATACATACAGCACGATAAAGTATGCTAGTAATGACAATAAAGACGATGGGTGTCAAATTGACATAGAGGGAAAAGATTCAGATATACTGGTGATTACCGGTTCAGCAGCTTCGTGGAGAATATAGGGTTGAATTTCCGGTATTTCCTTTACGATACCCAAGATGTCGTTGTTGGTGACGTCGTCTGTATCTGGTCGACCTGCCATATATACTTTAAAACAAACCGCAATGTAAGGTAGGTTAGAATAAATCTATTCTAGCAGTATACTTGGATATTAATGTCATTTAAACCGATCTTAAAGTATTTGCATAAGCAAGACCTGCATGGGCCGCCACCAAAACCTGTCACGCCCCGCTTCCCATTCTACCGGGAGCGAGGACGCGAGCGGGTCCGCGATGTGCTTAAAACAAGGAGGAGTACTTTTTTTTTTCTTTTTGAAATCTTTTTCTTTTCTTCCTCCTTGGCTTAAACACACTAAGCGTCTGTATAAAAATTGCAGATTCTTGCTTGCAAGTTTAAGAAGCAGCTCAAACAACATTATTACATATCCAGTGTACAATAATTAAGATACAGCTTGGCCTAGCATGGCCAATACAAACAAAGTATACAAATTACATTATTCAAATATATATATATATAAGTGCTGACGCGAAGGTAAAAGTCTAGTCTTCCGTGGGTAGATACTCCACGTAGTCTTCGAGCACTGGCTCGACTCCGGCAGTAGTGTCTTCAAAGAACTCACTATCGATACCTGACGGACATTTCGTAAAACAACAAAATGAAATGTCCGTCAGCGAGGTTTACTCGGCAAGATAATCTCAAAACCAAAACGTTAGACATTTTAAAATTAAACCAAGCTGGACTTTTAAAGACAAGCAATAAGTTTAATTTAAAATAAGCAATAAAAGAGATAAAGCAGTTTAAAGCATTTAAAACAGTTAAAGCAGTTAAAGAAGTTGAACATTTGCAATCTGCAGCAATTTAATCATCGATAGCCATTTGCAATATCGTTTACAACCTGTAGCAATTTAATCATTCAATAACAATTTGCAATACCATTTGCAACCTGTGACAATTTAGCATTAAATAAACACACCGTAGCAACCTGCAGAAAAGATGTTAGAACAATAGTCAAAAACCAGTCTATCCTAGTGATAAGTCCATGTCCAAGAGTACTAGAGATAACCAACATGCAGCCTGCGACGGGAGCAACTCCGAGGCTTACCCACCGTTCCGATATGGCAACGGTCAAGGTTCTAACCCCCGTAATGTGTTGGAGGTAATTTAGTATGGCGCATCCAGTCATTCTGTAACACTTGTGATCATAGACTACCCCAAACCCGGGTCAAGTCAAGTGGCGGTCAAAAGAATGTGTACTATCTGTCTATTATTGAAATTCCATCTTTCATTCTATATTATTAAAGTTCCATCTTTCATTCAATATTGTTGAAGTTCCATCTTCCATTCAGTCAATTCAATCTCGGTATTCCAATAGTCTGTACAACAGTCTCGTGAAAGTTCACAACTTCACGACTCGATTAAATGAAAACATCAGAATCACTTAAATAAATAAAAGAACGAGTAAGATGTGATTTTAACCAAGCAAAAGAGTTTAAATTAGCTTAAAATACTTTCTAAGACTAGTGGTTATTTTTCAAGATTTTTAAACAATTTTTAAACAATTTTAAATAGCCAAAAAGCAATTTTAAATCAAGAAATGATTTTTAAAACATATGTTCAAGGAATTGTTTAGAGCAAACCGTACATCAGAACTCTTCAAACAAGGTGTCAAAACGATCGTATTTACAAGTACTTTAACATATATTTTTATCGTACAACAGTGAATGTAAAAATCACAGACTATGAATTTTAAAAGGATTTTTAGAACAAGAATTTACTATTACTGCCCATGTTCAAGGATTTATTCCGGGCAAACCGTACGTCAGAATTTTGCAAACAAGATGTCAAAACGATCGTATTTACAAGCACTGTAACATATATTTTTATCGTATAGCAGTGTACGTAAAAATTGCAAGCTACGAATTTTAAAAGAATTTTAACCTATTTAAGTTTTGCCTTCAAAAATTCACTGTGAGAAATATACTTGCCTGATCGCGACGAAACTAGCGCCAATGGATTCGTTTCGACGTTTCTGATTTTCTGGGACTAGTCACTCATTTTTCTGGCCCATGTATAATTAGTTATGGATTTATAACCTTAAAACCCATTTATTAATTATTTAAAATACGAAAAATACGAAAATACGCGATATTTACAAGTTTGCCATTACGAAGTTACTTACGCACGCCGTCGTTCGAGCGCTGCATGTCGGGGGCCTTCGACGTCGGAGGCGAGCGGCGGCGGGGGCGGCGGGCTTCAGCGGCGGCATCGAGCTCGGTGGCCGACGGGGCGGAGCGGCGAGGTGACGTGGGGGCGGCCGTTGGCGACGGCGGCGACTGCGGTTCGGCGATGGCGGAAGGCGGCAACGGCTGCTGCTGCTGCTCTCGATGGCAAGCGGCAGAGGGCGACTGTAGCTCCGGCGGGAGGCGAGGCGAGGAGCTTTGAGCAACGGCGGAGGGAGCTGTGGTCGGAGGTACTCCGGTGGAGCTGCTTCGGGGTCGGGGGTTTCGAAAAACGAGCGGAGCTTGGGGGGTTCTTGTCAGTGTCATTGGCGTCGAGCGGACTCAGGCGGCGGTGAGGGCGGCGACTAACGGCGGTCGCGGTCGGAGCGCGGGTGAGGCCTCGTCGGAGAAGACAAAGAGGGGGAGAGAGTGAGTGAAAGAGAGAGGAAGCGACGTGGGCGGGGGCTTGGGTTGAAACTGAGGGTGGGGGTTTTCCGCATGAAAGAGAGAGAGAGAGAGAGAGAGAGAGAGAGAGAGAGAGAGAGAGAGAGAGAGAGAGAGAGGGTGAGGCTGTGTGAAAATGAGAGGGGAGGGGGATTTATATATATAGGGTTTAACAAATAAACAGGGTAGATGAGAGGGTAGATGAGGGGGGTGTGTGGGTTAGCTGAGAGAGAGTGGGTAGGGTAGATACGGGCTGGGTTAGGTAATGGGATTAGATTAGGTTAATGGTAATTAGTATTAGGTAAAACCCTTTTAATGAAAGTTATTAGTGAAAATACAAACACGAAATTACGAAAATGCCCCTACTAGTAAACGTGTCCGAAAAATTACGAAAACATACCCACGGGATCGTATCGTCGCGAGGATCGCGAATACGAAGACCGTTCCAGGGTTTGAGCTACGGAAATACTAGTTTTTTGGCCAAAACGTTTAGAAAGCGGGTTCGCGGGTTCTCTATTGAAATGATATCAGAAAATTACGAAATTAATGTGGGAAGCCCTAAATGATCATATGATGCTACCGTACAAGTTTGAAAACGTTTTGAAGACGTTTGTATAGAAAATAAATTCGTTGAATCAAAACGGTAATTTTGGGAGATGAATTTTAACAGAAATGTTTTGGGCATTTGAGGAAATCTGAAATTGCTGAAATATAATATGATAAGTCTAGTGCTCTAAAATATTTTTATAAGAATTTTTGGAATCAGTTTTGTTATAAAACTCTTCACGAACATTTATAAAGTAAAATTAATTTTTAAAGTACGTAAAAATTGGTAAATTGAAGTGATGAAATTTCAGATCGTTACAGATTTTGATATGCTCTTATTTTGCATGTTTTATCGCATATTTTCATGACACATTTCACCCTCCAAATCCCCATTTTATACAATTTTACGCTATTATTTGGAACAATATGACTTTCGGAGCGTTTATGCCCATTTCAGGGATTTGGAGCGATATTGGAGCAATTTGGAGTCAATAAAACGATCGGCGATATGAGAGCACCAAGAAGACTCATGACGACATGCTTGAGGTGCCAAAGAAGAAGACTAGAGGGAGAGAAAGAGAAAGAAGCAGCCAAGGAGCGACCGAGTCAGTTTCCCAGGCGACTCGGCCCGAGCAGCATCAGATGCTCGGTCAAGTTGACACGCAATTCTCGCAGAGGAAACGGATACACCCTACTCGACCGAGTAGGGTGGCTACTCGACCCGAGTCGTTGATTTCCAGAGCAACTACTTTGAGCTTCTCTCCAAGGCACTGTAGCTTGACCGAGCACGAAGGCCACTCGGTCGAGTAAGGCGAACGCACAGATTTTCAGACAGCCTCTCACTCTTTTGAAATCTGCTATCATTCCAGCAAGCAAAGTATTTTTCTCATATTTTTTATGGATAGTATACTTCATGATGGTTCCAACGCCACCAAGAACGCATCAATCGGAGGTCGGATTAAATTTGGAGAATTTCTCCAAGTTGACGCTGTAGTGCTGAAATCTGTACTCGACCATATACTCGGCCGAGCAGACTCTACTCGACCCGAGCAGATATAGCATCGTTTTTGGAGAAATTTCTGCCCTACTGCTGACTCGGCCGAGTAGGGGGCTACTCGACCGAGTCAGCTGGGGCTCAGAACTTAAGTTGCGGCCAGAATTGATCTTGGACAGGAATTTCAGAGGGTTTTTTGGGTTATTTGTTAGGGTTTTGAGGGGACTATATATATGAATTGCAGCCGTCATTAGAGGAGGACCTTAGATAGTTTTGGAGAGGTTAGATCCTATTTTCTTTGGAGCTCTTGGAGACTCTTGTAGGAGTTAGGCCATGCCATAGGCCCCTCCTCTTGTATCAAGCTAAGTATTCTATCTCTTTAATTCTATTTTAGTTTCTCTTATTGTTTTTCTATGATGTTAGCAATGATCTCTATTGTTTTCATAATATTTGCTATGCATGAGTAGTCTTTTCTAAGGCTAATGGATTAGCCCTAGGATTTTAGGATTTAGATGCAAAGTTGGGATTTTTAGGTTGCGTTGGTATAAAAGGGAAGTATTTTGGTTGATCTTGCAAAGTTTGTAGGAGAACTAGTACTGAGATCGTGCCCACGGTCGGTGGAATCGATTGGCTTAAGGAGTATCCTATAGGCTTAATTAGGGAGTTAGTGGATTCAATTGGGACAAGTGACCATGCCCGGCTCGTGTCTTGATGGGATCCACCGACGAACTATATTACTAATTGACGGCTACCGCCATTGCGTCAATGAGAACCACCAAAATACATCGAAGCTCTAACCCACGAGAGTGGCGTGAGCCGAGATCATTCCATCCACGAGAGTGGCGTAAATATTGTCGATTCTTAGTACATGTGTCGTGTGCACCTACGGGTTAATGCGATACGTTAGATTTATGGTGCTTAGAGCCATGAATTCTACATCTTGGATGCAACAATCCCTATAAAGACAATGCAACGTAAGATTCTTAACCAAGCATCGACGTCCGACGATCCTAGTGGTGAGTCCTAAAGCCCTAGTCTTTTCTCTTTTATTTCTTTCTTTGTGTGGAATCATTTGTTTGCGATATCAAGTGACACGACCTTCGCATCCATCACCATTACAACACTCCACACTCCGCATCCACCAATAAATCCACAAGTATAACTCAACCTAGGAGTAGATAGGTAGTATAGCAACGCTTCTCCGTGTTCGATACTCGCTTGCCACTATACCGTGCACTTGCGGTTAAACGACATCGTTTCGGAGTTAATTCCGGGTCGATCAATCATCACCTGTATAGGTGTCAACGCGTACCTGAGATGAAATGGGTGTCTACACATGGTACTCAACATGGACCTCATCATCTCCCATAGTTGGGACATCGACCATCAACTCTTTGCCTGGTCGCTGAGTGGGCTGGACTGGAAGATTGACAACGTATGTCAAAGTCTTCTCTGCGGACGTGTCCCCTCTTGAATGAGAATGCTCGCCCTGAGCATTGCATCCACATCAAAAGTGACATATCGGCTCACAATCGCTTTCTGACCCTCTAGATCCCACAAGCGATAACCCTTGACGCCGTGGCCATATCCAAGAAAGATACACGTCTTTGCTCTTGGATCCAATTTGTTACCCCTCTCGTGCGCATACGCCGGACAACCCACAATGCGCAAGTAAGAATAATCTCCAGCTTCACCACTCCACAGTTCCTCGGGTATCTTGTAACCTATAGCCACTGATGGAACTCTGTTCACTATGTGAACTGCAGTGGTAATGATTTCACCCCAAAATTCCTTCGCCAAACCGGCTGAGTGCCTCAAGCATCGCACTCGCTCCAACAATGTCTGATTCACCTGCTTCACCACACCATTAGACTACGGATCTCCAGGTGTGCTAAAATGATGGCGGATTCCATGGAATTTGCAGAAATTTCTAAACTCCCTTGAGGTATACTCACCTTCATTGTCAGATCTCAGCACTTTCACGTGTTTTCCAGTTTGTTTCTCCACCATGGTCTTCCACTCTCTGAATATGTCAAATGTCTGGTCCTTTAACTTCATTAAGTACATCCAGACTTTGCGAGAGTAGTCATCAATGAATAAGACAAAATACCTAGCTCCGACTCTTGACGGCTCTGGGCACGGACCCCACACATCTGTGTGTATATAGTCAAGTGGTCCATTGCTAGTATTCTTCCCCGTGTTGAACTGCACATTTGTCTTCTTTTCGTATACACAGGATCCGCAGAATTCTACATTCTCATTCGAGGCTTCAATCAGTTTTCTTCTTCGGAGTACATCGAGGGTTTTGTCACATGGATGCCCTATGCGATAATGTCATAACTTGGCTAAATCTCCAGGAACTGAGCTTGTAGTGCTTACGTCTGCTTCACCTTCAATTGTGGTACCTTGAAGGACATATAAGTTTCCCACTTTCCTTTCCTTCATCACAACCATGGCTCCTTTTGGAGACTCTCAGTTGGTCTTTTTCAAAGACCGACTTACATCCGGCATTGTCCAGTATGCCTACGGAGATTAGGCGCATCTGCATATCTGGGACATGCCTTACATCGGCAAGTGTTCTCAATATGCCATCATGCATCTTTATCCGGACAGTTCCAATACCTGCAGTCTTGCACACCGCATTGTTCCCCATGAGGATTGAACCTCCATCTTCCTTAGAACGGTATGTAGCGAACCAACTCCTATGAGAAGTCATATGGTATGAGCAACTGATGTGTCCATATTTTCCACTATTTTCATATCATCATTTATTGCATCATATGCCATTTTCGCATCCAAATCCCACATTTTACTACGAAATTGCATTTCTGACGATATATTCGAGTTTCATAGTGTTTTATGAGTTTTTAGGGATTTTGGAGCGATTTGGGACCCCATTTGGGTATGTACACATCCGACGCGTTCGTGATCACATTGGCGAGGCTCTGGAGGAGTTCGCCACACTTTTGGAGTCATTGGAGGAGAAGAGAGAGAGAGAGCAGAGGAGAGAGATGAGCCTTCAGCAGCTCCTGGAGAAAGTTTCCCAGACTGCTCGGTCGAGCAATTCAGCTGCTCGGACCGAGCAGCTTCAAATGAAAGAAAGAAACTGATACGGGCTAGCTCGGACCGAGTAGTTCATCTGCTCGGTCGAGCATCGTCAAAATTCCAAAGCTCAAGCAAAGAAGCGACACGGCCCGAGCGGCTCTTCAGTGACCGAGTCAGCCCCTGCTCGGACCGAGCAGAGCTGACTCGGTTCGAGCAGGCAGAGCAACGATTTTGAATATTCTCGTTTCCCTATAGTGCTCGGTCGAGCAGCTCATCTGCTCGGTCCGAGCGACCCGAGTCACCTACTCGGTCGGCAATGCCAGGGCTATTTTTGGAAAGTCTTCTGAAGCCGTGGATTGCGCAATTTGTGCACTGAAGGCCGAGGGAGCTGTGCGACGGAAAGGGGGACTCATTCCAGGGATTTTGGAATAGTTTTTTTCTGTGGAGAGCTGGGCGATTTTAGAGAGACTTTTTAGATTAATTTTTGTTAAAATATAGATTAGATCTAAACACTCGGTTGGTGATTTTTATTCTCAATTGTTGCGCTTGGAATATGGAATTCTCCTTAGATCTATGAATTGCATTTCTTATCCATCTCTCGTTGTAAGTCTTCTAATTTTATTCTTTTGATTGCTATGATGTTTTCATCTCTAGAAATGATGTTTTTATCTATTACTATCGCCATGTGTGAGTAGATTATTCTAGGGTTGATGGTTAGCCCTAGGATCCTAGGGGGAAGACGTAGATCTGTATCCCTACATTTAATAGGGGATTTATGGGAGTATTTCGGTCGACCCTACCGAATCCATAGATAACCCATACTGAGATCATGCCCACGGTCTGTGGAATTGATGTGCTTAAGGGGTATCTAGGGATTCGAATATGGAAATCAGTGGATCCAATCGAGGCTTGTGACTATGCCCAGCTTGTGCCTTGAGGGGATCCATCGACGAACTATACCGCTACGTTGACGGCTACCGTCATTGCGTCAACGAGAGCCACCAAAATACCTCGCAATTCTAACCCACGAGAGTGGTACAAATTGGGATATTAATCCCCTAGCCAAATGCAATGTAAGGATCCTATTCCAACGTCGACCCCCAACGATCTTAGTGGTGATCCCTAATGCCCTAGTCGCTTTTATTAGTAAAACAACAACAACATCCCAAGCAAATCTTTCACCCCGATAGCTATCTCACTTCGAGATTTAGAAATAAACTGAGACTACATTTACACTATCACCGTCCCTGTGGGATTCGATATCATTTATACTATAACTCGACATCGTCCGCTTGCGGATTGAGCCCGGAATTGAAGCCTAGGGACCATACCACGCCTGGCGATCGTGACACCGCCAGGTGGAATCTAGGTGTAGGTTTCGGGTGCGTCAAGTTTTTGGCGCCGTTGCCAGGGTGGCAATAGTGTTTTATCTCAGTTTATTTTCTTTATTTCTGAAGTTTGCTAGCACTCTGATCATCTCTCACCTTACCACTCTTTTTTTATTCTTTTATTTATTTCGGTGCTACTGATGGTGTTTATTTGAGTTTTGTTTGTGCATGAACACTCGCTACAAGGGGTCTACTAGAGAGTTATTATTCGATCCCGAGATCGAGAAGACAGTGAGGGCTTTGAGAGCCTCAAGTAGAAGTTCATCTCCATCCGCTCAGATGGCGGATAACAACAATCCTCCTCCTCCTCGCACCGGGTCCATCAGGACCATATGAAACCAACGTTTGCGAACAACTCCTCCATTCTTAGACTGCAACTGGCAGCAGCAAGCTTCGAGCTAAAGACGGGGTTAATTAATCTGATGCAGCAGGATCCCTTCCACGGGCATCCGCATGAAAATCCTAACCATCACATTGACACCTTCCTGGCGAAGTGTGATACGTTCAAGGCAAAGGACGTTAGTGATGATGCTGTGAAGCTGCGGCTTTTCCCGTTCACTCTGAGGGATAAAGCCACATATTGGCTCTGGGCCCACCCTCCCAACCATTTCACCACCTGGGAGAAGCTTGCACTTGCCTTCGTGGATAAGTTTTATCCACCCTCGAAGACGGTGCGAATCAGGAGAGCTATTTCAAACTTCAAGCAGCTTCCACAGGAATCACTTTATGAGGCATGGGAGAGGTTCAAGGACCTCCAACATCAGTGTCCTCACCACGGGATTCAGTCATGGAATTTGGTGCAAAGCTTTTACAACCGGGTCCAGCCTAGCACCAAAATGATCATCGAAGCTACGGCGCAGGGCGCCCTACTTGATAAGTCTCCCGAGGAGGCTATTGGCTTGTTGGAGCACATGGCGGCCAACACTCAACAATGGAATGATGAACGGACTGTTGTGACCCGGACTCCTGAGGTCAAGGCCGCTAGCCACTTGGATTCTCACATCGAGACCTTGTGCAAACAAGTGGCCCGCATTGAGCATCGTCTAAACTCCATCCCTGCTTCACCCAATACATCGTATCATCCTGCAGAAGAATATGCTGATCAGGGCTATATCCCTAGTGAAGCCCACTACGATGGTGCTGAGACATCTGAGACTGTACAATACGTCCAAGGAGAGGGACGGAATCAGTGGCAGCATCCAGCTGCCAGGAATCACCCGGGGTTTTCTTATGGAAAGCCAAATGGAGGGCTGCAACCTCTGCAATTTCAGAGACCACCACCCCCTCCTCAGTAGCAGCAGAACCAGCAGCAGGGTGGATTCAGGCCAGCTGGGCCCTGCCGACCGCCGGGTTATCAGTTCAACCGGCCGCCTCAGCAGAATTATGCACAAATTCCAACCAAATCCAATCTTGAAGCCACGTTGGAGACTTTCATGAGTGGTCAGATCCGCTTAAATCAGGACACCTCGAACCAGTTCAAGAATATAAATTCTTCACTTGATGAACTGAGGGGCCAAATGTCACAACTTTTGAAGAGTCAGGGGAGATTTCCCTCACAGCCGGAGACAACCCCGAGAGCCCAAGCTAATGGCGTGGTTTCAGTTACCACACGTGGAGGACGGGTGACTGACCCCGTCATGGTCCTAGTGCTAACTAAGGAGAAAGTCACTGTTGAAGAAGCCGTCGATGACGGCGGTAGGGAAGAGGCCGCTGAAGGGCCTATAATTATTGAGGAGAAGGCGGATGCACCACCCACCACGCCTACTACAGCACCTTCTCTTGCTGATGCTACAAGGACTCCATACCCACAGAGGCTAGCCCTAGCCAAAATGGAAAAGAAATACTCCAAGTTCATGGAGTTATTGAAGGGAATTCAGCTGAACATTACGTTCATGGACGCCATGACAGAGATCCTGATCTACGCCAAATTTTTGAAGGATCTCATCACGGGAAAGAGAAAACCTGAAGAAATCAAGCTATTGGAGGATTT
This sequence comes from Scilla litardierei, assembly GCA_030789695.1. NCBI lineage: Eukaryota > Viridiplantae > Streptophyta > Magnoliopsida > Asparagales > Asparagaceae > Scilla > Scilla litardierei. The sequence continues at coordinate 117,610,815 of CM061130.1, forward strand.
CACCTCTGTTATCAAAAATCATATACCCCGAAAGCTGCCGGATCCGGGGAGCTTTACCGTGCCGTGCTCCATTGGAGGGATGCCTATCAGCAGAGCATTGATTGACCTGAGGGCTAGCATCAGTTTGATGCCCCTCTCCATTTTCAAGAGACTTCAGACTGGAAGTGAGCTAGAACAGACGAGCATGTCCATACAGCTTGTAGATCATTCCATTACCTACCCGGTGGGAATAGCAAGGGACGTCATCCTGCAAATACCCCCAGGATTATGTGTTTCCGTCGACTTCATTATTATGGATATGCATGAGGGAGGGAGCTCCCAACTTATACTCGGCCGCCCCTTCATGGCGACGGCAGGTGTTCTCATCGATGTCCGAGAAGGGACCCTCTCTCTCAACGTTGGAAATATCAAAGCCGAGTTCCGGCTACAGAAGCCAATGAGAGAGCGAGATCATGTAGAAGGGGCCAGCTATTTGGAGCTTCTTGAAGACGAAGCCATTGAGGATTTCACTTCCGAGGGGGTCATGAAGGACCCAATAAAGACAAGCATCGACGATGACGGCGATCCAACCTACAATAAAGCGGTCGCCGCGTACATCCGAGTATTGGATGAGGAATTTCTACATTGTTCTCCAAATCATCAAGAACCGAAAACTATATGCTACATAGAGGAGAGTCTTGAAGTAGGCGGAAACCAAATGTCGCCGGATTACACCACCACGAAGAATGACGCGCGACCACCACGCGCACCAAATGACAACTGATATATTTAAGGGAGTCGAGCTCACGACAGAAAACGAGCGCTTATTGGAAGGCAACCCAATTTCTTGGATTTCGGATTTTCTTTTTGAGTTTCTTATTTTTCATTTTGTATTTCATGTTTTTGAGATAAAACCATAAAAATCACAAAAATTTGATTAGTTCGTCCTTTGTATAGGATGGACAAGTGAGGGTATGCGTATCGACATTATAAACGGAAAGAAGCTGGAGGAGAGCATCAGATTCGAAGATTTGGAGAGAAAACCAAGGAAAAATAAGAGGAAACAGGAGACACAGGAGACTCGACTGAGCAGCTTCACTGCTCGGTCGAGCAGTGCAGACACGAGAAATGAGGGGAAAGATTGCTATTTCTACGCGGCCCGAGCAGCCTCCTGCTCGGTCCGAGTAGAAATCGACTCGGTCCGAGCAACTTATTACTCGGTCAAGTACTAGAGGCTTTTGAATTTGAGGAGAAAACATCACTCTGCCAACACGACCCGATTATTATTGGCTCGGCCCGAGCAGGAAACGACGTGGACCGAGCAGCACACTGCTCGGTCGAGCAGACAAGGGAGTATATTACATCTAAATTTATATTGGACTCGGGTCGAGCATCCTTACAGCTCGGACCGAGTCGATTTATCCAACACTCCCAAACGAGTTGGGTCTTTATAAAACCCATTTATAAATTACCTGAAGTTAAAAACTTTTAACCTAAAATTTTTTTTTCTAACTTCCCCCCCGAGCTCCATCCCTCCCCCTACTCGTTCAACCCCCCCGGTCGCCGACTTCCTCCTCCCGCACCGCCGCCGGCGCCGCCTATCGCGCCGCCCTACTCCGGTCAGCCGCTCTCTTTCTCTCTCCCTATCTCTCCGCCCTCTCCTCCTCACTTTCCCCCTCCCGTCACCCTACCTAGTCGACATCGCCGTCGACGGCGCCACCGTCGCCGATGACGCCGTCGATCTGACCACCTCAAACCACCCCCCTTCTACTTTCCCTCCCCCCTCCGCATACCCCTCCCCCCATCTCCCGCCCAAAGCCACCCCCCCCCAAATCCCAATCCCCTGTGCCCTAGGGCACGGACCGAGCACCATTGTGCTCGGTCAGACCCCCTCACCGAGTATCAAGACTCGGACCGAGCAGTACTAGTGCTTAGTCGAGCAACCCTATTTCAGCCTGTTCCCCAATTTTAATGCCCTATTTTGACGTTTAATTTGTTTCTATTGCAGGTGTTTGTTGCCTACGTCATCACGGACTACAGGGACTAGCTTGGGGAGCTCTTGGCACTCGCATCTCCTGCGCATACGGTACACTCATTCCCTCATTTATTTTATATACCGTAGACACGATGGTTCGCACACGCGGATCCATTACACCCCCCGTTCGTGGGAAGAGGCCGTCGTCTGATGCCTCCTCTTCCCGACCTCTACGTCGTGCCCGACACACCACCACATCCACCACTCCCTCCCCTATACGTACTCTAGCCCCCCGGAGCATCGGTCGAGGCAGCTGCCAATGACCCGGTCCCACGCTCCCCGGCATTCGAGTTGCATGACATTGCTGCCTTAGTTGCCCTTCCTCCAGAGCCTTATTCGTCACTGGCGAACTGACCCACCTCATGAGTTCCAGCCAGATCTTCCACCTGCCACTCCTGGTCCACAGCAGAGTGACCCATCACCACCCCCAGAGGGTGGTGCCTCTGCTTGATGTCATCCTTACCCGCTTTTGCCTCCCCTATTTATTTTGTGCCCATCTGTATGTTCGGGGCCTTACACTTACATAGCTTGGGGGAGGAGCCACCCATGCATCATATTTCATTCAGCATTGCATCATTCCATTTTTTTATTTCCTTTTTGCACAGTTTTTTATTTTATTCCCCCACCCACCCCACCCCTTTAGCATCATCTCCCGCTCACGAGTGTTTTCTTAGCAGTGAGGACACTGCTAGGTTTAGCTTGGGGGATGAGCACTACCGCTTTATTTTTTATTTTTCTTTTACATTTTCCTCCCTTATTCAGTTTTTATTTCGCTTTTTCACCATTTTCACGTCGTTTTGTTTTTTCTCATTTTTGCATTATATTTTCTATTTTCACCATGCATGCATCTCTTTTTCTCTATTTTCCTCTTTTCTCCGCCTTTCTCTCTTCATCTACTAGGGATGTTCTGCATGATGATATCTCTCGTGGCTTTATTAGTCTTTTACGATGCTCATTTTCGATGACATGATATTAGGGTAAATTTCAGCTTTACTATATATATGCTTGCATTTCTATTGCTGATCTATCTGATTTAATACTTAAAATGAATTGAAAATCGAATGCATGAATTAGTATCTAGTATGCACTATGTTGGGTAATGCACCTAGGTTCATCAATAGAACACTTGGAGCATCTGTTTTTCATCTCAATCACTTCTGTTTGCATGCCTGTTGATATTGTGCTTATTACTGTATGCCTTTTCAGTATTCGTTTAGAGGAATGAAAATATCCATGCTATCTATGAGTTTAGTTAGGGTTTAATTTTATCAAACCGTTGTGCACCTCTTATGAGTGAACCGAGAGTCTTACTATTTTCCTTCTCCACATATCTATTTATATCTCGACTTATCAGTTGGTTACACCCCCACAGCTATCTTTACGCATCTCACTTTCCAAACCCAAAAAGAAAAAGTATAGCTTCTAAATGAAAAAAAAGATGTGTATATATTCATATATGAAAAAGAAAAAAAATGAATAAATATCGTTTTATATCATTTCATTAGAAGCTATCATTTATACTGGGAAGAAAAAGAAAAATTCCATATCATATTCTTAGATGCGACGCCTCAAGGTAAGCTTGGTGGGGTAAACCAACTGATCACATGAGTGAGCATGACGGTAGAGTGGAGACGGTGCATAATGGGGAGATTTAATAGTACCGAAACTTTACAAAATGCTTTAGTTTTTGGAGATTTTTCTTGAATCGAAATGAATAACTGAATGGCATGACTTTTTCTATTCTGTATTGCATGTTGTGTGATTTCTTTATGCTCCTTGTGTATTTGTGATTGAAAAGGGCGTTATTAACTTCTTTATACTAGACTCTAGGGATTGCATGAGATTGATATGAGTTGATGGTGTTATTTCAGTAGATCCCTATTCGTTGCCTGCATTGCATGCTAGTCATATGGTTTGTAAAACTAGAAATTGCCAGTAGCATGTATATTTATCATTCAGAGCATCGTGATATGCTAATTAGGCCTGAGATCTGACTGATCATCCCAAGCACTCTCCTCTCACTTTATTCCCTTCTCTTTTTACTTTTCATCTCTTTCTATATTCATTTTCTTATTTCTTTTTGTTTTCCTTCCGGCATACTGATTATTCGTCTTCCTCGAGGACGGGTAAGAGGTAAGCATGGGGATTTTGATGTGTCCATATTTTCTACTATTTTCATATCATCATTTCATTGCATCCCATGCCATTTTCGCATCCAAATCCCACATTTTACTACGAAATTGCATTTCTGACGATATATTCGAGTTTCGTAGTGTTTTATGAGTTTTCAGGGATTTTGGAGAGATTTGGGACCCCACTTGGGTATGGACACATCCGACGCATTCGTAAGCTCATTGTCGAGGCTCTAGAGGAGTTCGCCACACTTTTGGAGTCATTGGAGGAGAAGGGAGAGTGCAGAGGAGAGAGAGGAGCCTTCAACAGCTCCTGGAGAAAGTTTCCCAGACTGCTCGGTCGAGCAGTTCGGCTGCTCGGACCGAGCAGCTTTAAATGAAAGAAAGAAACTGATACGGGCTGGCTTGGACTGAGTAGTTCATCTGCTCGGTCGAGCATCGTCAAAATTTCAAAGCTTAAGCAAAGAAGCGACATGGCCCGAGCGGCTCTTCAGTGACCGAGTCAGCCCCTGCTCAGACCGAGCAGAGCTGACTCGGTCCGGGCAGGCAGAGCAACGATTTTGAAGATTCTCATTTCCCTGTAGTGCTCGGTCGAGCAGCTCATCTGCTCGGTCCGAGCGACCGAACGAGCAACGCATTGCTCGACCGAGTCACATACTCGATCGGCAATGCCAGGGCTATTTTTGGAAAGTCTTCTGAAGCCGTGGATTGCGCGATTTGTGCACTGAAGGCCGAGGGAGCTGTGCGACGGAAAGGGGGACTCATTCCAGGGATTTTTGAATAGTTTTTTCTGTGGAGAGCTGGGCGATTTTAGAGAGACTTTCTAGATTAATTTTTGTTAAAACAGAGATTATATCTAAACACTCGGTTGGTGATTTTTATTCTCAATTGTTGCGCTTGGAATCTGGAATTCTCCTTAGATCTATGAATTGCATTTCTTATCCATCTCTCGTTGTAAGTCTTCTAATTTTATTCTTTTGAGTGCTATGATGTTTTCATCTCTAGAAATGATGTTTTTATCTATTACTATCGCCATGCGTGAGTAGATTATTCTAGGGTTGATGGGTTAGCCCTAGGATCCTAGGGGGAAGACGTAGATCTGGATCCCTATATTGAATTGGGAATTTAGGAGAGTATTTCGGTCGATCCTACCGAATCCATAGATAACCCGTACTGAGATCATGCCCACAGTCTGTGGAATTGATGTGCTTAAGGGGTATCTAGGGATTCGAATAGGTAAATCGGTGGATCCAATCGAGGCTCGTGACCATGCCCGGCTCGTGCCTTGAGGGGATCCCTCGACGAACTATACCGCTACGTTGACGGCTATCGCCATTGCATCAACGAGAGCCACCGAAATACCTCGCAATTCTAACCCACGAGAGTGGTACGAATTGGAAGATTAATCTCCTAGCCCTAATGCAACGTAAGGATCCTATTCCAACGTCGAACCCCAACGATCTTAGTGGTGATCCCTAACGCCCTAGTCCCTTTTATTAGTAAAACAACAACAACACCCCAAACAAATCTTTCACCCCGATAGCTATCTCACTTCGAGATTTATAAATAAACTGAGACTCCATTTACACTATCACCGTCCCTGTGGGATTCGATATCATTTATACTATAACTCGACACCGTCCGCTTGCGGATTGAGCCCGGAATTGAACCCTAGGGACCATTCCATGCGTGGCGATCGTGACACCACCAGATGGAATCTAGGTGTAGGTTTCGGGTGCTTCAGCAACCGCTATCCATGAGCCACGTAATATTTGCATCACCTGCAATCCCTGCGGCAAACATCTCGGTATCTCTACCTTCATCACGGACTTGCTCACCATCAATCCCCAAAGATGCCGAAGTAGACTCTTTCTCGGTCTCCTTGCCTTTCTTCTTAACCTTGTTAGGACACCAGTTCGAAAAATGACCCTTCTTCTGGTAATTGAAACATGTGATATTCGCATACCTATCCTGCGAATGTCTCGACTTGGAGTGGTCATTGTTCTTCTTGAAGCCTCCTCTCATTTCCTGTCGACACCTCACATGTACTGTCGACACCTCACATGTAATGTCTCCTCGCGGTTACTCACATGTTCTCTACCTTGAACCTTTCCATATAGTTGCTCGGTGTAAAGTGTTGCCTTCACCTCTTCCACGGTGAGAGTTGTTCGGTTATAAATCATCAACCGAACAAATTGATTATACTCCTCAGGCAATGAACACAACAAGATAACCGCTTGTTGTCCATCCTCAATCTTCACATCCATACCCCGCAGCTCCAGCACTATCCAATTCAACTCATCCATTTGATCCTTTATCGCTGATCCAGATTTTATGTTGAGAGTATACAGCTGCTGAAGCAAATATAGGCGACTCGTGAAGGATTTCTTCATATGTAGTCCCTCAAGCTTCTTCCACATGTCAGTTGTGTAGCCTCATCTAAGACTTTCCTCAGAACATTATCTGATAACGACAACTGAATTGTGCTGTAAGCCTTCTTTCTCCAGGATACCCGGAAAGTACAAATCCGTCCTAGGTTATCCCAGAGCAGCGAGTGTTACGAAGGGAGAAAAGAAAAACTACAAAGAAACAAGCAGGTCACTGCGCACTGCCGGGGTAGTACCTGTAATGTTCCCACATACATGCAACAAATGAACCACATCCATAAGACCAAACACAGAAACCACCCAAACAACTCAGAGACAACAAAGAAATTCTGCCTTATACACAAATTATCATGTCCATCATTTTACATCTATATACATCTGTCTCATAGAACATCATAACCAGCTACCCCAACAAACCCAACAGTACAAAGCCACTCTCCTCGCCCCTCATCCGACAACTCCACAAGCCCTGCTCATTACCAACTCCATCTGCTCCCAACTCCAACACCTGAATACCTGGAAAAAATCAATGGTGGGGCACGTCAACGCGTGACCCAGTAGGATATCCAACTCTGCCTCAAATGCCACTACCTACTATGCTTCTACATGCGTAATAATGCAATAAACAAGGCATGGCAAGACAACGACAACAAGCGTATATAACACTGGAAATGGGTACGAGGAAAGGGGTTACAATAATAACTGTTGCGGGGTAAAATCCGCTACAATGAATTTGTATTGATGTGGGAAACCAAGGGCACGATGGTTACAAGTTTATGGGGGGATGACGAGGTTGATTGGGGTCTGAGGACGATTTGAGGATGAGGATCTCAAGGTTGCCCGTTAGGAGTAGGTTGCTCGATGGTTGATGAAGAAAGCTCGATCGTTGGTGAAGAATGGTGTGGGTCGCTTGTCCGGTGGCAGCAAGGGTGCACTTCCTACAAGAGGATCAACTAGTCAGAAAGACCAGGCCGGCTTTCAGCCCGCAGCCTCTCCAATGTTTAAGTCAATAAATGACTGAAGAAGAGATGTCGAACACGAAGAGCGATCTGAGTGGCAGATCGACGCTTGCATGGCGGACTAATATGAAGGCGTGAAGGTGTATGATCACTCCATATTTTACACCTTTTTCTGCATGTTTTCATGACGTTTTGATCGCCCATATTGCGTTTTTCACGATTATTCGACGATATTGCGATGCTTTTTACTATTTCTTGTTTTTGTCGTATTTCAGGAAATATAGAGCGATTTGGAGCGAAAATTAGATCAGAGGATTTTCATGCACTTTGGAGTGTCACCCATGGCTTATTGGAGGAGTTATCAGCGATAGAGGATGAGCGGAAGAAGAAGGAATTCCATAGGATCGACGAGGAGGCGAAAAGGAGAAGAAAGGAGCTCAGAAGCACCTCACTTGGCCGAGCAAGACTGCTCATTCGGCCGAGTGAAGGATCACCCTCGCCCGAGTGAAACGGATACGCACTGAAGATTTTCCACGTCACCCTCGCCTGAGTGGTACAGAGAATTCGTCCAGAGAAGCTGCCAACTTACTGGAATTTCTGATGAAGCCCACTCGGCCGAGCATGATTGCTCACTCGGTCGAATGAAGAAGACTGCTCGGCCGAGCCACCCCGAGAGACAGACCCCTGAAAACCCCGAAGTTACTGTTATTTTACAGGGTTTGTCACTCGGGCGAGTGACAAGGGTCACTCGGCCAAGTGACCCTCTCAGACTGCTGCTAGGGCTGCAGATTCTGGGCTGCGCAGGGGCAGTTTTATCACGATTTTTTGGACGATTTTGGCTTGTATTTAAGCCTAGTTTTTACCCTAGTTTTAGGAGAGACTTGAATTATTTTTTAGAGACTTCTATTAGGTTTTAGACTGCTATTCTTTTGATAAATTCTCAGCTGGAGATCATTAGCGACATTATTGGTTTGTTCTTTCTTGTTAAAAAAACTCATTTTTATGAATTGTTTCTTATTTGCAATGAATTGTGCCATGATTATAGTTGTTATTTCTGAGATTTTCATGATGATTAGTGAGTAGTTCCATCTTCTAGGGCATGTGGATAAACCATATGGACCTGATCTTTGAATTGTGATGAATTTATAGTTTTGTTGCTAGAATTGATAATGGTTAGGTTGTGATCGATTTATTACGAGTAGCTAGGAATTCATATCGATTGGAATTTGCAAGAGATTGGATCCCAACTAATAGGGAGGCCTATATATTCGATTTAGATTGATAATTGAATTTCTCTAGATTTGGTTTGCAAGAGATTGGGCCAAAGCTAGGATTTTTAATTATAAATCTATATTAATGTTCGTTTGCAAGAGATTGGACGAATACGAACTATCATGTAACGGCCTGTTTTCTAATTATATTTTGATTGTTGTGTGCCTGTATTTTACTTTACCGATTCTGTTATTTTCGTCCGAGTGGATTTTCGTCCGCGCATCGACGCGAGCGCGTCGTCGTTTTCTGTTTACCGTAGCGTAATTTTCATCTACAAATCGTAATTATTTTTAAGTAAATTATTAATTACTTTTCATTAATCCCTAATTAATAAATTACGGGTAAATATTTAAATCACTAATTACAAGTTAATCTATAATTAACTTATTCTTTTAAAACTAAATTATTTTGCTTATTGCTTTTTACTTTTCAAATATTACTTCTAACATCTACAAATTACCCTAACCCTAACCCTAACCCTACAACATTAATCCCACCGTATTTGTTTGGTGATCCAACGACCGCCTTCAAGCCTCCATCCACCTCCCAACCATCTCCTTAAACATGTCCCCTCTCCCCTCTCTTTCTTAACCCCTACGGGAGCCAACCAACCATCACTCCACCGACACCATCTCCTCCCCAGCATCCACCTCCTCCAACAACCAACACCAACGACACCATTTCACCATCATCTCCCCCATTCAAACCAGCCTCCACCATTCTCCATACAACCCAAAAATCAAACCAAACAGAGATTAAAATCCCAAATTCGAATCCCAAATCAACCCAATCACAAACCAAATCCAACCATTTCAACCCCCGATCGCCCGGAGGAAGCCGTGCCCCACCGCCCGAGCTCGGATCTCCGATCAATCGCCGCGCCCCGACGCTCCGGATCCGCCCGCACCCCGAAGCCACGCGCCGTCGATCGCCGCGCCCCGCCGCCCGGATCCGCCTCGACAGCCGATCAGCGCCCCGCTCAGGCCGCGCCCTCGCCGGATCGCGCCCCGCCGTCGCCGACCCGATCTCGCCGTCCGCCCTCAGATCCGCCGCCGCGCACCGCCTCCGATCTGGCCGCCTGAAGCCCGAAGCCGCCGCTCTCGCCCCCTTTCGCATCTGCCTGCAGGTGAACAAAAAAAAAGAAAGAAAACGAAGAAGCAGAAGAGGGGAGAACGAGACAGAGGGAGAGAAAGAGATTGGGGGGGTGTTATTCAATGGTGTATTAATATTAAAGTTATTTATTATTATTATTATTATTATTATTATAACAGTAAGGTTTTATAAAGTTTTTAAAGTTTTATAAAGTTTATTATTATAAAGTGTTTTATTAAGATTATTAATTAAGTTAGTAACTAATAAGTTTAGTTGATTAAGTAGTTAACTTAACTTAATTCTTAGCTACTGTAAGTTAGTACTAAATTAAGGTTGTCACTTAAGTTAATGTTAGTGAGCTAGTCCAACTGGATGTCGACCATTAAACTGATACCACTAGCCTATTCATGCAGATAAAACGTACCTCGCGTCACCACCACCTGGACGCCCACACCCACGTCAAGGCAAGTATTTTGAGTAAATGAATTGCAAACATGGCCGTTCAAACTTATTGCTAAATTTGTTGTGTTTGTCAAATTTTGGAACCGAATATCATGTTCCACTTTTCTTATTGTCTTTTTGACTTAATTGGACTGCTTTTTATTTTCTGCATGCTAACAAATGAATTTAATTGGGAAAAACAAGTGTGTTGTAAACACGTATGTGATAGCCATCGAATACAGATGGGGGTAAAGCCATCGAATACAGATGGGGTGAAACTTGGTCAATGACTAAACATGACACTTGGGTGGGGTTGGTTCTTGTAGTAGAGTCTGTAATTGTTGCTTGAACACCTTACGGCTACCTCCAAAACCACACTAACGGAGGCAAGCAGCTTGACCATATTCCAGGTTGGAATGGCAAGAAGCGTCACGGTAAGCCCCCGATGATAGGGTGTATCGAGAACATTACTTTCTCAGACATGGACTTATCACGAGCACAAATACTCAATTTACAACTACCTTACTTTTAAAACTGCAAAACTCATGCGTGCTTGTACTTTACTTTCTGCACTTATTACTCATAACTGTGTACTAACGCTTTTTGTCCCTTATAGTTGTTTTTCATTCATTGCTCTAAATATCTTGCCGAGCTTATCGCTGACATATATTTCAATGTGTTGATGAAATATATGTTAGGCCTAGAGACAGAGTACCCATATGACACTATTCTTGAGGATCCCACCTTAAAGGTGGACCCCGCTGACCAGAGTTACGATGACACTGAGATCATCCCCGCGGAAGACTAGAGCGGGACTTTTATATTTCCGTATTGTTGTATTTTATTTTCAGGTGTGTTTGCTTCAGCAGTTTGTACGGCCATGCTAGGCCTAAATTATCTGTGTGTCTGCTTTGGACGCTGGTGTTGTAATGTAATGAATGATTGTGCTGCTTGTGAAGATTCGCGTGCAGGGACCTGCCTTCGCTAAATCACGCTTAATGTGCTTAAGTCAAAGGAGAAAGAAAAAAAAAGTACCTCTTCTTTGCTTTAAGCACATGCGGACCCGCTCACGTCCTCGCCCCAAGTATAATGGGAAGCGGGGCGTGACAGGTTTTAGTGGTGGCCCATGCAGGTCTCTGCTCTCCTTTCTGCGAAGTACTTCAGAAGCAGTGTGAACATCATTACTGACCAGAGGGTTTAAATAACTTTGTACAAAAAAAATGTTTAACTTGTTTATCTTGCAGCATGGAAGGAAGACCGAACACTCGCAGCGGGAATGGAACTAGCGGGAACGATACTCCCGACCTCCTTGGACTCATGAATATCATGAGAGGAATGTTGGAGACTCAAAAACAGCTGATTCGGCAGGGTCAACAGCTTGCACCCCCTGCACCACCTGCACCACCCCCACCTCGAGCTGAGCCCGGAGCGAAACAATTTCGAGAGCTTTTCCCGAAGAGCTTTTCTGGGAGAGAAGGCCCCTTAGCAGCAGAAGAATGGGCCCGAACTACCGCGGAAGACCTGAGTCTTGCCCGCATTGACCAGGCAGGCTGGGTAGAGATTGCCAAGAAACAGCTGACTGGAAATGCCCGAAACTGGTGGGACAATGAGGAAGCTCGTCTTATCAAGCCCATCAACTGGACCATGTTTCGAGAGCGTTTTGACGCTCAGTATTTTCCTCGATCAGCCAAGAGGGAACTGCAACAACGTTTCGTCAACCTGGAACAAGGCAACATGACTGTTGACGAATACGAGGCAGAGTTTTCGATGCTTAGTCGATTTGCCCCAAATCTGGTGGAAGATCCCGAAGACTGTGCTTATCAGTTCTTCCAGGGGCTAGACCTGGACATTCAAGGATCAATGTCTTCGGTAAATCTGACTACACATCAGGAAGTGTTAGATGCTGCTAAGAAGCATGAAATTAATGTGAATCGCAAGAAGGCACTTCAGATTGGAGGAAGTAGGCGTCCACCGGAGCCACCCAGGGGAAACCTCCGACCTACTCAAACTGCACAGTTCAAGAGGCCTGCTGCCCCTACCAACAATCGATCCCAGCTGGTGTGCTTCCACTGCAAGCGTACGGGTCATGTCAAGAAAGACTGCAGAGAGCTGCTGAATCTATGCATGATATGTGGAGCATCTGCACATGCTACCAGAGACTGTCCTCGCCGCACCAACAAGCCGATGACTGTTGGACCTTCTGGGACCGTTCAGCGTGGAGCTCCTGGACCTACTCAGCACGGACCACCTCTGACCCCACAACAGAAGGCTTTTGCACAGGCGAGGCAGAACCATCCGAGACGTCAGATCTTCACCATGACAGCCGCGGAGGCTGAGACGGATGAGCAAGTGATATCAGGTATTACTTGAACTCTTCTTTTATAATGCTTATATTATATGCACGTGTTACTTGTTTATCTTTTGCTAAGATATTTCCTATGCACTAGGTGTTATATTAATAGCCTCCCATCCGACCCTATCCCTTTTTGATTCGGGAGCCACACACTGCTTCATATCCCGAGGATTTGTAGAGAGACATTCTATTCATGTCGACCCTCTACCGAATCACTTGAGCATCACTACTGCGAGTGGAGTAGTTAGGACTTCTTCTGGCTGTCGATCTTGCCCTATTGTGATTTGTGGACACGAGTTGTTCGCAGACTTTATGATAGTCGACATGTCCAACTTCGATGCGATATTCGGCATGGATTGGTTAGGAAATTTCTACGCTACTATCGATTGTCACAACAAGAAAGTAGTGTTTGAAATCCATGATCACCCTGTGTTTGAATTCATGAGCGGAGACCGTTCACTTGGGCCTATCAAGTTTCGGGCCAAGCCGAACGAACTAATCATTACATCGATGCAGGTTGAGCCTGAGAGACCTAGAGTGGTTCGAGACTTTGCAGACGTATTTCCGGAAGATATTTCAGGATTACCGCCTGATCGAGCTCTGGAATTTACTATCGACCTTATGCCGAACACACAACCTATTTCAAAGGCTCCTTATCGCATGGCTCCTGCTGAACTGGAGGAACTTCGGAAACAACTCGACGACCTGTTGCAGAAAAGATTGATTCATCCCAGTGTATCTCCTTGGGGTGCGCCAGCTCTTTTGGTCAAGAAGAAGGATGGTTCGAGAAGGATGTGCGTGGACTATAGAGAACTGAATAAGGTAACCATAAAGAACAAGTACCCGCTGCCGCGAATTGACGACATCTTCGATCAACTTGGCGGATCGCGAGTATTCTCGAAGCTGGATCTCCGAAGTGGTTATCATCAAGTAAAGGTCAGAAGTGAGGACATCCCGAAGACGGCATTCAGGACCAAGTATGGGCACTATGAGTTTGTAGTCATGCCATTCGATGTGACTAATGCCCCAGCAGTATTCATGAACCTCATGAACCTGATCTTCTATGAGTTCTTGGATAAGTTCGTGGTGATCTTCATCGACGACATCTTGGTCTACTCGAAGGATGAAGAAACGCATGCCGAGCATCTGCGGATTGTACTGGAGACATTGCGACATCATCGGTTGTACGCCAAGTTCAACAAGTGTGATTTCTGGCTAGACCGAGTCGCCTTTCTTGGGCATGTGGTATCAGGAGACGGTATCTCAGTCGATCCGGAGAAGGTCATTTCAGTCAGGAACTGGCCGACTCCTCGATCAGCTACCGACATCAGGAGTTTCCTAGGATTGGCAGGTTATTACCGTCGATTCATCAAGGACTTCTCAAAAATTGCCGAGCCTATGACACGCCTGACGAGGAAAGATGTCAAGTATGTATGGTCAGACTCTTGTGAGCAGGCATTTGGAATATTGAAAGCCAAACTGACGACTGCACCAATGTTAGCTATACCAGACAGGACTGGAGGATTTGAGGTCTTTTGTGACGCATCTGGCAAGGGACTTGGATGTGTCCTGCATCAGCATGGTCATGTGGTCGCATATGCTTCTCGACAGTTGAAGATTCACGAGAAGAATTATCCCACTCACGACCTGGAGTTGGCTGCTGTCATCTTTGCTCTGAAGATTTGGAGGCATTTTCTTTTGAGCGAGCAAGTCAAGATCTACACCGACCATAAGAGCCTGAAGTATATTTTCTCTCAGAAGGAGCTCAATATGAGACAACGCAGATGGTTAGAGCTTATGGCTGATTACGACATCGACCTTCAGTATCATCCAGGGAAGGTGAATGTCGTACCTGATGCATTGAGCAGATTACCATCGATTATGACTCTTTCAGCTCAATGGAGACTTCAGCAGGCTATACGTGAGATGGAGGTAGAAGTTATTTTACCCGGGACTTCTGCATCATTGATGAATATGCAAGTTCAGTCTACTATTGTGGATCGAATCAAAGCTGCTCAGACTGGAGATGCGATGTTACAAAAGATCCGGGAGCAAGTCATTGCTGGACTACGGACGGATTTTCTGATTCATGAGGATGGTTCCCTGAGATACGGCAGTAGGATCTGTGTACCTTTAGGTGATATCAGAGAGGAGTTGATGAAGGAAGCTCATAGCTCTTCATACTCTATTCATCCTGGTGGCACCAAAATGTACAAGGATCTTCGTCTGAACTTTTGGTGGCACGGAATGAAGAGAAGCGTGGCTCGAAGTGTTGCTAAATGCCTTGTGTGTCAGCAAGTGAAGGCTGAACATCATCGCATGGCTGGACTACTTCAACCCCGGCCGATTCCAGAGTGGAAATGACAGCACATCACTATGGATTTCGTGACGGGACTACCTCGGAGTACTAAGCAGAATGATGCGATTTGGGTGATCGTTGACAGATTAACCAAATCAGCACATTTCATACCCTTCCGAGTGGGACAATCTACGGAAATACTTGCTAAGAAGTATATGGAGGTAATGACCTATCCTTTACTTTTAACACTTCTTCTGGTATACGTTGTGAGGTAATCGATAATCGTGCAGGAGATTGTTCGATTGCATGGAGTTCCGGTGAGCATCGTCTCTGACCGGGACACTAGATTCACTTCTCAGTTTTGGAAGAGTCTGCAATCCAATTTGGGTACCAGTCTGAGTTTCAGCACTGCGTATCACCCGCAGACGAATGGCCAATCAGAGCGTACCATACAGATATTAGAGGACATGCTGCGAGCTTGTATGCTGGATTTCAAAGGCTCGTGGGAAGATCATCTACACCTGGTGGAGTTTTCCTACAACAATAGCTACCAAGCCAGCATTGGCATGGCCCCATTCGCAGCACTCTACGGAAGGAAGTGTCGATCCCCGCTGAGTTGGGATGACATTGGTGATCGAGAATTATTGGGCCCAGAGATGATCGTTGAGACTGTGGGTGTAGTGCGTGACATCAGAGATAAGTTACGCATTGCGCAAGACCGGTACAAGCATTGGGCTGATGCCAAGCGTCGCCACTTGGAGTTTCAGCCGGGAGATCATGTTTTCCTGAAAATTTCCCCAAACCGAGGAGTGATACGCTTTGGGAGACGATGCAAGCTCAGTCCAAGGTTCGTTGGACCCTTTGATGTGTTAGAACGAGTTGGAGAAGTGGCTTATCGTCTAGCCCTACCGTCATCATTGGAGGGAGTACATAATGTTTTTCATGTCTCCCAGCTGCGTCGTTACATCAGTGATCCTACTCATGTAGTCGATCATTCCGAGATCACGGTGCGACCAGACCTTACCTATGAACAGCAGCCTGTTCAGATTCTCGATCGACGTCAGAAGGCGCTCAGGAATAAGGTCGTCAAACTCGTGAGAGTGATGTGGCGACATGACTCGCCAGGAGAGTCCACCTGGGAGCGAGAGGATGAGATGCGAGAACGTTACCCCTACCTCTTCCCTGCTCTGTAGAGAATTCCGGGGACGGAATTATTCTAAGGAGGGTAGGATGTAACGGCCTATTTTCTAATTATATTTTGATTGTTGTGTGCCTGTATTTTACTTTGCCGATTCTGTTATTTTCGTCCGAGTGGATTTTCGTCCGCGCATCGACGCGAGCGCGTCGTCGTTTTCTGTTTACCGTAGCGTAATTTTCATCTACAAATCGTAATTATTTTTAAGTAAATTATTAATTACTTTTCATTAATCCCTAATTAATAAATTACGGGTAAATATTTAAATCACTAATTACAAGTTAATCTATAATTAACTTATTCTTTTAAAACTAAATTATTTTGCGTATTACTTTTTACTTTTCAAATATTACTTCTAACATCTACAAATTACCCTAACCCTAACCCTAACCCTACAACATTAATCCCACCGTATTTGTTTGGTGATCCAACGACCGCCTTCAAGCCTCTCTCCACCTCCCAACCATCTCCTTAAACATGTCCCCTCTCCCCTCTCTTTCTTAACCCCTACGGGAGCCAACCAACCATCACTCCACCGACACCATCTCCTCCCCAGCATCCACCTCCTCCAACAACCAACACCAACGACACCATTTCACCATCATCTCCCCCATTCAAACCAGCCTCCACCATTCTCCATACAACCCAAAAATCAAACCAAACAGAGATTAAAATCACAAATTCGAATCCCAAATCAACCCAATCACAAACCAAATCCAACCATTTCAACCCCCGATCGCCCGGAGGAAGCCGTGCCCCACCGCCCGAGCTCGGATCTCCGATCAATCGCCGCGCCCTGACGCTCCGGATCCGCCCGCACCCCGAAGCCACGCGCCGTCGATCGCCGCGCCCCGCCGCCCGGATCCGCCTCGACCGCCGATCAGCGCCCCGCTCAGGCCGCGCCCTCGCCGGATCGCGCCCCGCCGTCGCCGACCCGATCTCGCCGTCCGCCCTCAGATCCGCCGCCGCGCACCGCCTCCGATCTGGCCGCCGGAAGCCCGAAGCCGCCGCTCTCGCCCCCTTTCGCATCCGCCTGCAGGTGAACAAAAAAAGAAGAAAGAAAACGAAGAAGCAGAAGAGGGGAGAACGAGACAGAGGGAGAGAAAGAGATTGGGGGGGTGTTATTCAATGGTGTATTAATATTAAAGTTATTTATTATTATTATTATTATTATTATTATTATAACAGTAAGGTTTTATAAAGTTTTTAAAGTTTTATAAAGTTTATTATTATAAAGTGTTTTATTAAGATTATTAATTAAGTTAGTAACTAATAAGTTTAGTTGATTAAGTAGTTAACTTAACTTAATTCTTAGCTACTGTAAGTTAGTACTAAATTAAGGTTGTCACTTAAGTTAATGTTAGTGAGCTAGTCCAACTGGATGTCGACCATTAAACTGATACCACTAGCCTATTCATGCAGATAAAACGTACCTCGCGTCACCACCACCTGGACGCCCACACCCACGTCAAGGCAAGTATTTTGAGTAAATGAATTGCAAACATGGCCGTTCAAACTTATTGCTAAATTTGTTGTGTTTGTCAAATTTTGGAACCGAATATCATGTTCCACTTTTCTTATTGTCTTTTTGACTTAATTGGACTGCTTTTTATTTTCTGCATGCTAACAAATGAATTTAATTGGGAAAAACAAGTGTGTTGTAAACACGTATGTGATAGCCATCGAATACAGATGGGGGTAAAGCCATCGAATACAGATGGGGTGAAACTTGGTCAATGACTAAACATGACACTTGGGTGGGGTTGGTTCTTGTAGTAGAGTCTGTAATTGTTGCTTGAACACCTTACGGCTACCTCCAAAACCACACTAACGGAGGCAAGCAGCTTGACCATATTCCAGGTTGGAATGGCAAGAAGCGTCACGGTAAGCCCCCGATGATAGGGTGTATCGAGAACATTACTTTCTCAGACATGGACTTATCACGAGCACAAATACTCAATTTACAACTACCTTACTTTTAAAACTGCAAAACTCATGCGTGCTTGTACTTTACTTTCTGCACTTATTACTCATAACTGTGTACTAACGCTTTTTGTCCCTTATAGTTGTTTTTCATTCATTGCTCTAAATATCTTGCCGAGCTTATTGCTGACATATATTTCAATGTGTTGATGAAATATATGTTAGGCCTAGAGACAGAGTACCCAGAGGACACTACTCTTGAGGATCCCACCTTAGAGGTGGACCCCGCTGACCAGAGTTACGAGGACACTGAGATCATCCCCGCGGAAGACTAGAGCGGGACTTTTATATTTCCGTATTGTTGTATTTTATTTTCAGGTGTGTTTGCTTCAGCAGTTTGTACGGCCATGCTAGGCCTAAATTATCTGTGTGTCTGCTTTGGACGCTGGTGTTGTAATGTAATGAATGATTGTGCTGCTTGTGAAGATTCGCGTGCAGGGACCTGCCTTCGCTAAATCACGCTTAATGTGCTTAAGTCAAAGGAGAAAGAAAAAAAAGTACATCTTCTTTGCTTTAAGCACATGCGGACCCGCTCACGTCCTCGCCCCAAGTATAATGGGAAGCGGGGCGTGACATATCATAACCTAGATCGTAGCTTGAGTTTGCACGAGAGTGGGCTCGAGATGCGATTGGACAATGATGTCGATCTTCACGCTAGCGGCTCAGGGTAGAGTTTGCACGAGAGTGGGCTCTATTCTAGGTTTGCTATAGACCGGCAATAGCGCGAGAGCGTGAGCTTGGTTCTACATTAAGTTGCGACTAGTTCACCTATATTCAAGCTTAGCAACAATGAAATTTATGATTTACAAGGATAAGAAACGGTCCGTAGTGGGGATTTCCTATCCCTAGACGCCTTTTATTATATTGATATTTCTTGCTATTTGAACGATTGTGACTATTATATCAAAACTATTCTTATTCTCCGGATAGCTAGGTAATCGAAGTAAGATACTGTCATTTGTCCTCCCTGTGTTCGATACCCGCTCGCCACTACACCGTGCGCTTGCGGTAAGACTACAAGTCGTTTCTTGGGTGTATATCCGGACGCGATCAAGTTTTTAGCGCCGTTGCCGGGGAGGCGACGGTATTTTGTTCTTATTTACTTAGTTATTTCTTTTTGTTTTATTATTTTTATCCTTTTATTCCTCTATCATGCTAACAATTCCATCGAAACTCTATTTTTCTGTGCATGTAAACGAGATCGACGGAGCATCAAGAAGATCTATTATTTGACCCGGAGATCGAGCGTACCGAAAGGAGGCTTAGAGCGGAGAGAAGACTTGCTATAGAGAAGAAGATGAAGAAGATGAGGCTAGTGGAGATGAAATCGTGGATCTTGCCAAGCAACTAAGATCCTTCCTTAAAAACATGCAAGGTAAATCTTCTTCAAAGTTTGACTCTAATTCTAACAATCCGATTTGTTTCAATTGTAGAGGAAAAGGTCATCTCTCCACCGAATGCCCCTCCAAACCCAACAAAGAGACTTACAAGGGTAAATGGAAGAAACATTGGAAACGCAAGTCCAAGTTCAAGAACCAAAAGAAGGGGCTGGTCGGGACATTTGATGACTCAAGTGAGGATACATCAAGTGACGAAGAAATGGATGACAAGGAGAAAGCTCATGTGTGCTTTATGGAATTTGATGTCTCTTCACCAATCTCCTCCAGCTCAAGTGAAAGAGAAGTAGAGGCGTGGCTCAACCCCAATGAGGAAATGTGCTTCATGGCTAACGGGAAAAAGTCGTCATCAAGCTCTAGCGAGGAAGAAGACGATGAGGAAATTGAGGAGGAAAAGATATCATACGTGGAGCTCGAATATCGTTTTGACATGGTCTCTGAAGGGGCTAGTAAGTGCATCAACTCTTACAATAAATTAAGAGCAAAATATAAGGATGCTACGAGTAGATTGTATGAACTAGAGTCTTCTAGTATAAACAATAATGATATGCATATTTGTGACACTAGTGAGAGAGACACACTTCTCTCTCAAGTTAAGGAATTGAGCATATCAAATGATAATTTAGTAGTTCAAAACCTTAGCTTAGAAACTCGCATTCAACGACTAATGTTGAAATGCGAAGAGGAATCCCGAAAGCTCAAAAGCTTTGTTTATTCTAGGGATTCACTCCACGGTTTGCTTAAAAAACAACATCCGGCAAACCATAAAGGATATTTGGGGTATATTCCAAATGTGGTACCTAACCCACCTCTAATTCTTATTGTGGTGCAAATACAAGACATATTGTTTAAGCACCTAAGAAGAATCACCATGCCTTCTTGTATAACAATAAGACCAACAAGAAGAATGTAAATTAAAAGGTGGTGAAAAATAATGAAAATCCTTCATTTTTTGCTAAGAAGCAAATTCCTCGCTTAATGCATGCTAAGAAAATATTTTCTACACCTAAGCATGCCACATCCACCCCTCTTGCAAAAGCTAAACCCTTATCTAGGAAATCCCTAAGTCTTTGGATTCCTACTAAGCTTAGTGTGCAAGAGAGGATAGATACATCAACTCTCTAGTTAGGAATGTGACACCTCATATGATAACATTAGGAAATCAAACTCCTCTTGAATTTGGTTCCCTAATGTTTAGGTCTCTCATACATATGCATATTGCATGGGTATTGTGCTTAAATGTTTATTTTTAGCATACCCATTGTTTGTGTGTGTTTCATGATTTTGAAAATATTTTCAAATTTATTTTTCATGAAAATAGGGACCTTGGGGAATACATTGTTATACATGCAAGTTTTAATCATGTGTATAACAATGGAGGAGTTACTATAATTTGTATCTAATATGTTTAAAATATTTTAAAACATATTTTGACTCTCACTTCGGGGTGTTTTTGAGATCATTGTTTTCAATTGGTTATTTTTGGTCTCAAACTCAACCCCTTGGATATTGCCAACTTGTTTCATGTAATATTTTGTTTCGTCAATGTCATTGTGTATCATTGAAGCTTGATTTTTTCCATATTTATTGCTTAGATACAATTTAGGCACATGGCTCCAAATATGATTAACAATTGATAAAGAAGATTATCTTTAAAGATATTTTATCTCGTTCTTCACAATTGGTATAAGATTCTAGAAGTCAAAAATTTGACCATTTCTAGGATATAGGGGGGAGCATGGGATAGTGATTGATACCCACTAAATTTAACAATTTGGTATCATACATATCTTTAACTCTTGCATATTGTCACATCTTTAATTAGAATGACAAGGGGGATATATTTGATGTCCACCCTTTTGACAATAACAAGGAGGAGATACATATGTATTATGTAAAGAATGTTTATCATACATATGCATTTGGGGAGAGAGGTATATCTCTGGGAAGAGATATGTGTGTAACGACCTGTATTTTTCAACACATCAATTTACGGATATAACGTATATTTCAACATTTTTAAATTTTTTCTTTATAATGGTTAGTCAGGAGTTTTATATTAAAACTGATTTCAAAATTTTATTATAAAAATATTTTGGAGCATTAAACTAAGTAGTGTATTTCAGTAAGTTCGGATTTCATCAAATATCTCTAAACAATTTTGATAAAATTTCATTTTCAATTATTACTGTTTTGGCTTAATGAATTAATTTTCTAAACAAACAACCTCAAAACATTTTTAACCTTTTACAGTATTATCTTATGATCATTTAGGGCTCCCCATTTTAATTTCGTAATTTTCTGATATCAAATCGACCTAGAACCCGCAAACCCGCTTTCTAAACGTTTTGGCCAAAAACTAGTATCTCCGTAGCTCAAACCCCAAAATAGATCTCGTATTCGCGATCCTCGTGACGATAAGATCACGTGGGTATGTTTTCGTAATTTTTCAGAGTCGTATGCGAAAACGGGGTTGTATTCCTCTGTTTTCATTAATTACTTTCATCAATGACATTTTTACATTCACTAATTAACTTTTACCTACTTACTTTTACCATAATCCCCCAACTAACTCCTTAAACCCACCTCCCTTAGCTGGTGAGATCCAAAATTTTTGGATCTCACCCACCCTATTAAGTTTGTTGTCTCCCTTTGCTAATTACAATTTAACCATTCTCTAAACCTATATAAACCCCACTCTCCCTTTGTATAAACCCATACGGTTAACACATTCTCTCTCTTTTATTTTTGTTAAGCCCGTTCGAAACCCAGGTCGAACGAAAACCCCACCCCTCACACACACTCTCTTCTCCCTCTCTCACTCACGCTTTCCCCCCTCTGGCGGCCTCGACCGCCGCTCGCCGTCCTCCGGCCACCCCCCGAGCTCCGACGCCGCTCCGACGCCTTCCCGCCTCGAAAACCCCCGACAGCCTCCCCGAGCGCTGCTTCCATCGAGCTCTGCCTCCGCCCTCGGAGGATCACGCCCGTCGCCACCTCCCGTCGAACGCCGCCACCTCCCCCGCCTTCAACCGCCGCACCCCAGCTCGGACCCTTCACCCGAGAACCCCGCCTCCGCTTCGCCCCACCTCCGTGAACGACACCGTCGAAGCATCGCCCCGCCACCCTCCTCTCGCTCGCTCGATGTCTCCCTTCGGCGGCTCACCGTCGACGTCGCCGTCCGCCATCAACCTCGCCGCTCGTCGTCGACCGCCGCTCTCGACGCCGCCGTCGCCCAGACCCCTCCACTGCTGCTCCGCCGTCAACGTCCGAACCCCCCTATTGCACTGTCGATGTGAAGGGTGAAGTTATTTTCGAACGTATTTCGTTAAATACGAAAACGTATTTCGTTAAATACGAAAACGTATTTCCGTATATACGTATTTTAAATAATTATTAAATGGGTATTATTGGTTTTAAATTCATAACTAAAAATATAAGCCTCAGAAAAATACAATGCCAGCTCTAGAAAATCAGAAATAATATTCTGGATCCAATGGCACTAGTTTCATCTCAATCAGATGCTTAGTTTCTTCAGAATAAATTTTTAACCCTAAAACTTAAATACGTAAATTCCTTTTAAAAATCTGTAACTCCTTATTTTCACGTACACTGATACGTGAGAAAAATATATGTTGTAGTAATCTTCGAGACGGTCGTTTTGACTGCTTACTTGAACAATTCCGACTAGTATTGCATCCAGAATAAATTGTTGAAGGATTACGTTACTTAAGTAAAATTGGGTTTTAAAGTGATTTTTGAGCTTCTGAAAATTATAAAAATTAACAGAGACTTCTGAAAATATTTTCCTCTTGCAGTAAAATTATATTCTTCATTTTCAGTCTATATAAAAATTTAGAATGTTTTCTGACACCGTTTCATCAGTTTTAAAAATCGAAACGATCAAATCATTTAGATAGGAATTGTCGTGTTCTTTAACCAATTTCCTTTGTGTTGCAGGTACCAGTTCGTGTGCACCATCTTCAGCAGAAGCTATAGATACGGTCCCGGTTTGCTACGACCGCCTCGAATTTGGTAAGTCACGACGAATTCTAGGTTTAGAAAATTAGTTAAATGTACTTGTACGAACTCGTAGAACAGCACCTATAGCCTCAGAACGGCTATTTGACTTGAATCGAACTAGAAACCTAATCTAATAGGAAAGTAATCAACTACAGATTACTTTGCCAACTTTCAACTTTGATGGTTGTAGCACACAACCACCAGCTTGAGTAAATTGTGTGCTAAACAACACTACTACATGCTCGAAACATGGAATCGACACCCCGAATGTTGGACTTGTCTTTATCCTCTAGTTTCTTAGTATCCACCGAGCTTTGGCACGGTCTGCTTTGGAAAGAGTTACTACTTTCTGATATTCAATAAGAAAGTCAACCAGTTGTCTTGGTTTGACTAGTAATATATGGAATATCTCGTGGAACATCCTGTAAGGAACATGTACTTGATTCACATGACACATCACCGGGGTTTGGGGTAACTCATAGTTTGAGAGAGTACAGGAGTGACTGGAGTTCATCTACATGTCTAGTTGCCTGGGTTTCGGCATCCTGTTTAACTGCCTGTGTTTCGGCAAACAAAAATATGCTGCTATGTCAGCATCCTGTCTAGCTGCCTGGGTTTTCGGCATTCGTCTGGGTAAGCGCACCCAGGCAAGAGATGAACTCAATGGTCACATATTGTACCATCCAACTTGAGTCATGTAGTTCTAGTGTAGCTTGCACGATCACCTCTTTACAGTACATGCACTTTACCTACTACACTTGTATAGTCATTGTACTGTACTTGTCGTACTTTTAGCTACAACTGTAGCCTGTTACACTTGCACTTCCACGTACATTTGTTCTCTCCTTTCAGTGTTGTTTACTTTTACCACTCAGTTGTGTACAGTTACTTTACTTTTCGCCTTGGTATGCTTGTACGTAGTTACTTTTGTCACACTTGTACACTGCTTCTTTTCTATATTTAGAATTGTTGTGACTTACCTACGGTTTCATTTATGGCGCCGGCAGACGACGACCTGATCAAGGAGGCTGCCTCCGAGTTCGAGGAGCATGAGTTTGACCAAGAGGCTGCACAGTTTTGGCTGCTTGTGTTGGTGTATGTGTTGTATTATGTACTTTCTATTCACATTTCCTTTCCGTACTTCCTTTTTATGTATTTTGGTGTGAGAGCGCTGCTTGCTGTTGTACTTTAAATTTGGACTGTAATAATGTGTGTACGCTGGTTGAGTATTTGGTACATCTCTGGATTGTAGCTATATGATTTCACTGGTAAACTGCAGACCTGCAAATAAATCAAATAAGTAACGAGTCCCCGATAGCGGGTCGTTACAATGTGGGATTCTGTAAACTATTCATTTGTGCATGTTATATACTTATTTCAATTGGTTTATGTAATCCATGCATATTATATGTCACCATGGTTTCTCTTTATTTCTTTTGGTATAATGAGCATTTATAATTGTATATCTCATTTTACAATTGGTGCATATAAGTATGGGGAGCTCATTGGCATTGTGTTTTATTTTCTTTATGTTTACATAATATGTGTTGTTACGATCTAAAGATCGTGGGAGTCCGACTCCCGCCCAGATCCGCTGACATACCTCGTTGAATCACGGCCCGACAGGGGCGGTGCGCCTGGGGAGCGCCCAGACAGGGCCGCCTGGGATGCTGACAGAGGCGTGTGCATATCCCTCCTTGCCAGCGGTCCACGACCCGCGACCGAAAAGGTGCGCGGCCGGGCCGGACAACCCTCGAACAGGTCGACTCGGCGGGTCCCCGCAAACCCCGCCGCCGGGGACAGCATTGCCCGACCTTTAGTTCGTCACGCACGACAAACAACCTAGTGTAAGGACACGACTGACACTAACGCCGCCCGACTATCTGACAAAGCGTCCCCGGGCCGCTGAGCCCCCTGACACTTAATGCTTTCGGCCCTGACACCCTGACAAAAGTGCCCCTGGCCGTTGCGTCGTCTGACAAAAGTGGGACAGACACTCCTGTTCCTGACATCCTCGTCCGAAGCTTCGGCTGACAGCCGAGCCAGCTCAGCACGTCGAGTCAGCATGCCAGATCAGCCCAACCTAATCATCTCCCATCAGGTATAAATACCCCCACACTTCTTACGGTGAGGGGGTTGGCAAATTCTCTCTCAATCCATTATTCACACACGAGAGCAAAGGTCGTCCATATCTTTGTTCTCCCACATATAGCTCGTCACGTACGGTCGACACACCTTCAGTCCGACCTGCGTGCCTAGCCCCCGCTTTAAGTCCAGTTACTGACTTAGGCATCGGAGGGGCTAAGGGTTGGCCCCCAACCCTGCCCTTCTGACGAGTTGCTCGTGGTGCAGGGAAGCTCGCCCCTTGGTCGACGACCGCCTTTGGCTCCCGCCGCCCGATCCTCCTCCGCCGTGTCTGGTGAGATTCGACTCCGTGGCCTCTCCCGGCGGCAAGTTTAGCCTCTTCACCCCACCAATCACTTGTTAAATAGCCCACCTAAATCCTCTCATCAATATAACCACCGTGCCCTTGGTTTCCCTCAATACAAATTCATTGTACGCGAGTTCCACCCCGCAACAATTGGCGTCGTCTGTGGGAACGAAGGGTCACACCCATGTTAGACTCCATGCCGATCACTCGGAACCCTGACCACGGCAAGGATCCCGTGGGTCAGGAGCCACTCTCTTTACTAATCACCCCGGCGACCGACCCCCCCTCTGGGGATAGACGCCGGGACGGTCCAAATCTCGGCCCGCGCAATCCAGAAGAGCTTTGAGGCCGTCACTCAGGCGATAGGAGGCTACGCGGCGGCGGGAGCGGAGCCACCGCCCGGCCCCTCGGAGCCCCCGAACGTGAGACGGAATCTTCACCCTCAGTTCGAGGAGGAGGGGGAGACAGGGGGCTCGCCAAGGAGATTGCGGCCCAGCAGAAGCTCTTGGAAGAGGAAACGGAGGTCGCCCGGCTGTGGAGACACCGGGAGGAGGCGGCCGCCGCGCAAAGGCATTTGGACGAGGCGGCCGAGACCGCCCGACGGGCCTACCAGGACGATGAAACCGCCCGCCACCAACTACGCTTCCTCACCGCCGAGCGCGAAAGGCTTCTGCGGGAGAATCAGGAGCGGATGGTGATCCGAGGGGAGGCGGCCGGAGGGCGATGGTACTGGGAGAACCGTAGCCCGCACCCCGTCGAATCCTCAACCCGGGGAAGGAGTCCCGCCAGGCGACCGTCACGCTACTCCCCGGGGCGGGAGGACCGTCGGTAGCCGAAGCGCGACCGGAGCCAGACCCCCGAATGGCAGAGGGGGGATGCGCCCGAGCGCCCTGCCTACCCGGAGGAGGCCACGCCACTGGCGCGGTGGATCATGTCCGCCCCGAGGCCGGTTAGGTTCAAACCCCCCACCTCGCCACCTACAATGGAAGAGGAGACCCCCTCACGCACGTGCAACAATACCGGGGGGCGATGGAGGCGCAGGATGTGGATGAGGCTTTCCTATGCAGGCATTTCTCGCAAAGTCTGAGGGACACGGCGTTGGATTGGTACTTCGGCCTGTCCGCGAGATCCATTGGGAGCTTTGGCGAGCTGTCCCACAAGTTCTGCCAAGAGTTTCGGGCCGGGCGGACGAAGAAGAAGCCCTTGGACTACCTCAGCACGATAGTCCAAGGAGAAGGGGAGACGACGGGAAGATACCTGCGCCGCTTTCAGGAGGAGAGACGGGCGGTGGTAACCTGTGGCGACGAGGTACTCATGCTGGCCTTCAAGACGGGATTGCGGACTCGGAGCCTCCACAAGTCCCTGCTCCGAGATCCGTCGGCCGACTATGAGGCGCTGGTCGCTATGGCGGAGAGGCATGCATTGGCCGAAGAGACCCTCGGCCCGAAGGCCCTATTTCCCCCGGCGAAACCGCTTCGAGGCGAGCCCAAATCACCCCCTCGGCCAAGACAGGAGGAGGGGCATCGGGGCCGCGACCAACTGGCTCGGCCAAGGCGCGACCCGACGGGGCGTCGCCCGCAGGATCGCCCTGGTCCGGTCCGAGAGATTGCCCCGGCCCAAGGGGCCACCCAAGCCATCCCAAGACAGGAAGGCCCCCTGCAGGCCCACTACACACAGCTCAACGCCCCCATGTTAGAGGTTCTGGCCGCGGCGACGAGGGCCGGACTGCTACCGGAGCCTCCCCGGGGGATGAGGTCGGATCCGGCAAAGCGGGATCTCCGGAGGTATTGCCGATATCACCGTGACCACGGCCACGATACCGACCATTGCTACACTCTTAAGAGAGAGGTTGAGCGACTGATCCAGGCGGGCCACTTGGGAGGCTTCGTGGGGGACAGG
The DNA here is from genome assembly GCA_030789695.1 of Scilla litardierei. Classification (NCBI taxonomy): domain Eukaryota; kingdom Viridiplantae; phylum Streptophyta; class Magnoliopsida; order Asparagales; family Asparagaceae; genus Scilla; species Scilla litardierei. The sequence continues at coordinate 117,638,689 of CM061130.1, forward strand.
CGGTCAGTACAAGGAGAGAGAGCCCCCGGGAGACGCGGGGGCCGGTACCGCCAGCGGACCACGGTCAGGAGGAGCCGCGCCCCCCGGGGCGATCATGCGCATAGAGATGATAAGCGGGGGGCCGCCCCCAGGTGGGACGCCGCCCACGATCTCGGAGGCAGGTGCCCGACAGGTGATGGTAGCGGGCGCCAGCAGCAGGCCGAAGCGGAGAAGGACAAACTGACCCCCTATCACCTTTACCGAGGGAGATCAACGGGAGGTTAGGAGTCAGCGTGATGACGCCCTCGTCGTCGAGGCTCGGATCGGGGTGGTCGTCGTCGGCCGGCTCCTGATCGACACTGGAAGCTCCTGCGACATCCTGTTCCTGTCAACCGTCGAAAGGATGGGGTGGGGGCGCGCGGACTTAAGGCCCTGTGCGGGCCCCATTGTCGGCTTCACCGGCCATACGATCCCCATGGTGGGGACGATCACCCTGCCGATGACTCTAGGGGAGGAACCGAGGGTCGTCACCAGGGGGACACGGTTCGTCGTCGTCGACATCGCGTCGGCGTACAACGGAATCATAGGGCGTCCATACATGACGGCCATAGAGGCGCTCCCCAGCCTGCTACACCAGATGATGAAATTCCGGACCCCGCGGGGGGTGGGACTGGTGTGGGGAAACCAGGAGGTGTCTGGGGGCCGCGACAAGGGGCCAGTCAGGCACGGGAGCCCGAAGCGGGCCCTGACGGTCCTCATCCCCGACGAGAGGGAGGACTTCTGCGACCAACGGCCGACCCCGGCCGAGGAGATCGAGGAGGTGCTCGTAGCCACGGAGGGAGAAAGAACCGTCTCAATCGGGACGAAACTCCCGACCGCCCTAAGGGCGGCCCTCGTCGACCTGCTCCGGGAAAACGTGGATATATTCGCCTGGTCACCCGCGGACATGCCGGGGGTTGACCCGATAGTGATATCCCATAGGTTGAACGCGGACCCAGAAGCCCGACCGGTCCGATAGAAGAAGAGGAGCGTGGGGGGCGAGAAGAAGAGGGCGGCCGAGGAAGAGGTAGAGCGGCTCCTCAAAGCCAAGTTTGTCCGGCCAGTGGACTACCCCGACTGGCTCGCCAACGTCGTTTTGGTGAAGAAGCCCAGTGAAAAATGGCGCATGTGCGTCAACTTCACCGACCTTAACAGGGTGTGTCCAAAGGACGGCTTCTCCCTCCCACGGATCGACCACTTGGTGGACCAGGCGTCCGATTACGAGTTGTTAAGCTTTATGGACGCCTTCTCGGGCTACAACCAGATACCAATGGCGGAGGAGGACGAGGAAAAGACGTCATTCGTCACCGATAAGGGCACCTTCTGTTACACCAAGATGCCCTTTGGACTGAAGAACGCCGAGGCGACCTATCAGCGGATGGTAGACCGAATATTCAGCCCCCAGGTGGGGCGAAACTTGGAGGTCTACATCGACGACATGCTGGTAAAGAGTAGGAGGGCCCCGGACCACCTCGCCGACTTACAGGAAACGTTCCAAAGGGTCCGCCGATACAACTTAAGACTGAACCCCGCGAAATGCATCTTCGGCGTGCAGTCGGGGAAATTCCTAGGCTTCATGATAATGAAGCGATGGATCGAGGCGAACCCCGACAAGGTGACGGCCCTCATCAATATGGCGGAACCCCGGACGATCCGGGACTTGCAACGACTGAACGGGGGTTGTACTTAGCAACCAACAAAGAGGCCGTTAGTTCCGTCCTAATCAAGGAGGAAGGGGGGTGCAGCGCCCTGTATACTACGCCAGCCGGATCCTCCGGGAGGCGGAGACTCGCTACAGTCCCATCGAGAGAGCCGCCTACTGCCTGATCACCACAGCTCGAAAGCTCCGACCATACTTCCAGGCCCATCCCATCGCCGTCCACACCGACATGCCCCTCGAGAAAAACCTAAAGAGGTTGGAGCGGTCGGGGAGGATGCTCAACTGGAGTGTCGAGCTCAGCGAGTTCGACATAACAAACAAAGCCCGGACGGCGATCAAGGGCCAGGCGCTGGCCGACTTCATGGTGGAATGCACTGCAGGGGGCGCTCCAGGGGACCAACCGGAGCCCCCATCGGCAACCGTGTCCCCGCGGGGGGGCCAGGGGGGAACCCACAAAGCCTTCCCGGATGGACGGGGACGAGTTATGGACCATCCACGTCGATGGCTCCGCGACGGGATCCGGGACAGGGACGGGTATCGTCATTCAAACCCCCGACGGGTGCTCGTTGGAATACGCCCTGCGCTTCAACTTCCCGGCAACCAACAATGTCGCGGAATACGAGGCCGCGGTCAACGGGCTGAAGCTCGGTAGGGCGGTCGGGGCGACGAACGTGCTGCTCCTTAGCGAATCACGACTCGTCGTCCAACAGATCCAAGGAAGCTTCGAGGCCCGAAAGAAACGATGAAGCGCTACCTTAAGCGCATCCAGATCGAGCTCCGTAAGTTCAAGAAGGCGGACGTCCAGCACCTGCCCCGCTCCAACAACCTTCGGGCGGACGCCCTGTCTAAGCTGGCTTCCTCCTCCGCGGCCGAGATCGGGAAGGCCATCTACGTCGAAAGCCTATTGACCCCAACCATTGACGAAGAAGAACTAATGTGTGCGGGCACGGTGACGACGTGGATGACCCCCATTATGAAGTACTTGGAGACGGGGGACCTGCCCGAGGAGCGGATGCTGGCTAAAAAGGTGGAGAGGCGGGCCCTGTCATTCGTACTCCTCGACGGAGTGTTGTACCGCCGCCGCCGCGCCAACTTCGACGTCTTGCCCTATCTAAAGTGCTTGGGCCCGGAGCAGGGTGAGCAAGTCATTCGCGAAGTGCACGAAGGTTTCTGCGGGAACCACCATGGCGGTCGCACCATCGCCCACAAAATAATGCGCCAGGGGTACTATTGGCCGACAATGATCCAGGATGCGGTTCAATACGTCAAGAGGTGTGAGGCGTGCCAGAAATTCTGCCGACGGACGACTGCGCCTCCGGCCAACTTGATGCCCATTGTGAGCCCGATCCCATTCGCCAAATGGGGACTCGACATCCTTGGGCCTTTTCCGAAGGTCTCCGAGGGAAGAAAATATCTAGTCGTCGCCGTGGACTACTTCACGAAGTGGGTGGAGGCCGAGCCGCTGGCGCGTATCACGTGGACGGACATGAAGGGCTTTATCTGGCAGTCTATCATATGTCGCTGCGGGATACCCCGCTCGATAGTCACGGATAATGGAAGGCAGTTCGATTGCGAAGGCTTCCGTGATTTCTGTTCGGGCTGGGGGATCAAACTCCATTTCGCGTCAGTTGCCCACCCGCAGTGCAACGGGATGGCAGAGGCCGCAAATAAATGCATCTTGAACCCTATGAAGAAAAAGGTGGACGCCGCCCTCGGGGCCTGGGTCGACGAGCTACCGGGAATACTATGGTCCTATCGCACCACCCACAAGGCCTCGACCGGAGAAAGCCCGTTCATGCTGGCATACGGATCGGAGGCGGTCGTTCCCGTAGAAATTGGAGAAGAGACGCTCCGGCTAAAACTCTTTGACGAAGAGATCAATGGCGAGGGGCTCGGCCTCAGTCTCAAATTGGTGGATGAGATAAGAGACCGAGCCCTGACGAACCTCGTCAGGCACAGCCAGAGGATGGCACGACACTACGACTCCCGGGTGAAGTAGCGGACTTTCAGGATCGGCGACTTGGTCCTCAGAGACGCCACCTTCAGACCCGAGACCGCCCTCCGGGGAAAGCTGGCCGCCAAATGGGAAGGGCCCTACAAGGTCATCGATGTCGTCGGACCAGCCACGTACATCTTGGCAACCCCAGACGGGAATGAGCTAGCCCATCCTTGGAATGCAAAGCACCTGCTAAAGTTCTACCAATAGTTGTAAGTTTTTCTTTTATATATACGAGATACGCATCTACCCGCTTTCCCCAACTTGATTGTTTCCACATGAGTGTTTCAGCGTGAAGCTCCGAACCTCTGGGGCAGGGCCAACCCTAGCCACCCAAACCAGAGAAGGGCACGGGCCGGGCCACGCGCCCGCTCCCCCCTCAAGACCTCTGGTGCAGGGCCAACCCTAGCCACCCAAACCAGAGAAGGGCACGGGCCGGGCCACGCGCCCGCTCCCCCCCTCAAGACCTCTGGGGCAGGGCCAACCCTAGCCACCCAAACCAGAGAAGGGCACGGGCCGGGCCACGCGCCCGCTCCCCCCCTAAAGACCTCTGGGGCAGGGCCAACCCTAGCCACCCAAACCAGAGAAGGGCACGGGCCGGGCCACGCGCCCGCTCCCCCCCTCAAGACCTCTGGGGCAGGGCCAACCCTAGCCACCCAAACCAGAGAAGGGCACGGGCCGGGCCACACGCCCGCTCCCTCCCTCAAGACCTCTGGGGCAGGGCCAACCCTAGCCACCCAAACCAGAGAAGGGCACGGGCCGGGCCACGCGCCCGCTCCCCCCTCAAGACCTCTGGGGCAGGGCCAAACCCTAGCCACCCAAACCAGAGAAGGACACTGGCCGGGCCACGCGCCCGCTCCACCCCCTCAAGACCTCTGGGGCAGGGCCAAACCTAGCCACCCAAACCAGAGAAGGGCACGGGCCGGGCCACGCGCCCGCTCCCCCCCTCAAGACCTCTGGGGCAGGGCCAACCCAAGCCACCCAAACCAGAGAAGGGCACGGGTCGGGCTACGCGCCCGCTCCCCCCCTCAAGACCTCTGGGGCAGGGCCAACCCTAGCCACCCAAACCAGAGAAGGGCACGGGCCGGGCCACGCGTCCGCTCCCCCCCCCCCCCCCTCAAGACCTCTGGGGCAGGGCCAACCCTAGCCACCCAAACCAGAGAAGGGCACGGGCCGGGCCACGCGCCCGCTCCCCCCTCAAGACCTCTCGGGCAGGGCCAACCCTAGCCACCCAAACCAGAGAAGGGCACGGGCCGGGCCACGCGCCCGCTCCCCCCCTCAAGACCTCTGGGGCAGGGCCAACCCTAGCCACCCAAACCAGAGAAGGGCACGGGCCGGGCTACGCGCCCGCTCCACCCCTCAAGACCTCTGGGGCAGGGCCAACCCTAGCCACCCAAACCACACCCCAGACCTGGCAGACCCGTGATCCTTGAAAATTCGAACCCGGGAAGGAGGACAAGGGCACGTAAACCGGGACAAACGAGGCATCAGTTCCTGAGGAGGCAGTCCCGATGTGACTCGACGAAACGAAAGGACACTCGGGAAATACGCCACCATTAATGGTACACTCCAAAAAAAGGTTCCCTAAGCGCCACCTGGCAAAAGCGGTTTCCAACAGGCGTGATTCCGAGGAGCCCATTAATAATGCCAGCTCATCGCAATAATTACGGGGACAACATTCAACAAAATCCCACTATAAAGACACCACTCACCCTCCCGAAAGAGAAAAGAACAAAGAGTCGAAAGATATGAGAAATCGGGCCCGACACCCCCCACCCGCTGGGAAACGGGCCGAGATGCCTCGTCCTAACAAAAGGGAGGTCACCGGCCACCAGTGGTTCCCTCCTCCCTGGGCGACGGTCGCTGCATCTCCACTACCTCCGATAGGATATTCCCCTTACAAACGGATCGCCAATAGGATCTTCCACTTACACAAGGGAAATCCACCTTTCACTCCTCCGTCTGGTCTAAACAGGACGAGTCGGAGAAAGGTATGCATCCGCTCCCCGCCGGCAAGAAAGGCAAAAGCCCCCCCGGGCTTGCAGGCCAACACCTCCTCGCCCTCGACCTCGGACAGGGACCTCGGCAAGGCTGCATCCCCGACGAGCCCAAAAGGCAAGTCATGGCGTGTCAGCCCGCCCCAGCACAATCGGGACCCGAACCCCGCCCTCAAACCCAAACCGCGAGGCGTGGAGGGGAGGCGGCCCGATTGTCAAGATCTCACCCCGCCCTCAAACCCAAACCGCGAGGCGTGGAGGGAGATGACAAAGCAATGGAGGGGAGGTGGCCCGATCGTCAGGATTCCCCCCCGGGACAAACGCCACAGCAAGACAGCTTCCCTACCGCATCCACATGGCCGAGGAGACCTTGCAACCCGTCAGCACAGAGGGCGGACGCTCACCTAGGCGCCAAGAACAACTGAAGATAAAAAGGCCCACCCGGGAGAGGGTAGCCCCTAAATCCTGAGGTCATTCACCGCAGGCGAGGACAGCTCCACAGCCCGCCCCAGGGCCGGATCTTACCCCCCCAACGGGCGATAATCTAAGTACTTGTGTACGAACCATAGAAGAGTTCTTGTAAATTTATATGAAAACATTTATCCCTATCAGATTTGCTTTAACTTTCTGAGAGTGCCATAGCATGAAACGATCCCCCTGCCAAGGGCCGGGCGAGCTCACGAAACGGAACCACCCCTCGCAGCGGGGAAAGTAGGAACAGAGCATCGCACTCCCCCCATACTAACTTAGGACGCCCAGTAAGTATACCCCCGCAGTCCGAATCCCCCGATAACATGAAGGACCGACGCTTCAAAACGAGACCCCTCGCCAACTAAAATCCGCAATACCTTTCAGACAAAGGGGAAGGGGTTGAACTGAGGACCGCTCGGCGGGGCCACTTCCGCCCGAGGCAAAATCCACTCACGACAGACACCCAGGGGTCAGCCATGCCATGATTAGCCCCTGTTCGTGATAGGGCGGCATGTCTCATCCCGATCGTATCCAGTGATCCTCCGTCCCGCCCAAAGACAACACATAGACCATCAACATCCCCTTTCCCCAGACCTCGCGCTCTCGGACAAGGAAATGTTGGGGGCAGTAATTGTGTACTCAAGCAAAAAAACAAAATAGGTAACACCAGCGATAAGACACGGCAAAGACCGACTTCCCAGTGGCGACTCGCTCATCTCGGTAGGGGCTAACCAGTTCGGGCCGCACAGCGACCAACTACCCGGGGCCGGCCTACCAAACCACATCTAGATTCCCCCGCCCGGATTAGGCCCACGATCCTCGAAAACTCAAACCTGGGAATAAGGACAAGGACACGTAAACCGGGGCGGACCGGTCGCAAACCAGAAACCACAAAACGATGCCTGTCGGGTATACGCCTGGCCCCGACAAGGCAGCACCACGACGCGACTCGACGAAACGAAAGGACGTTCGGAAAACATGCCATCAGCAGCAACACGCCCCCCCGAGAGGCCAGGACAGACGAACCATGTCAGGTGCCGCCAGGAAAAAGCGGTTCCCAAAGCGCGTGATTCGGCGTTGCCCATTAACGGCACTAGTCCCCCACATTATCCAAGGCGAACCCTTCTGCAGAATCTCTCTATAAGTACCCCCCCCCCCTTCAGAATTTAGGGAGGAGGAGAAGATACACGAGAGGAAATCGCATCCCCTCACACCGGGTATGAAAAAGCCCTGGACGCCCCCGCCAAGCTACGGAGAAGGCAGATGTCTACCGACGGGCCTCACTTCCCCCGCCGGTGACCGCTTCCACTCCGCGACCTCTGATAGGATATTCCCCTTACACATGGGAGGTCCCGCCTGCCAGCCTTCCTCCTGCTCTTAACCAGATGAAACAGCAGGTCCGGAAGACTAGCAGCGGGCCACCACACCCCAATTAACATCCACCCCACGGCGATCCCCACCGGGTGTGAGGGTGGAAACCCCCAACGGGTCTCCCAACGACCCACCTGCCGGCCCCCAACCTTCCCCGCAAGGCCGGCCCGCCGGACTCCCCCCGGGAGGGCGACGCCACCGCCTCCACCTCGTCCTCCGCCTCCTCCAGGGTTCCCCCTCGATGTACGGGATCCCCGGCGAGGCCGGGCAACCATCCAGCAAGGCGACGGTGAGACAGAACGCGATGAAGCAAGGGAGGGGAAGGAAGGAGGTCCACCCGACAAACGAGGGTCAGCCCTCCCGAGGGGGGTCACCGCAGGGCTGCATCCCCGACGAAGACAAACGGTGATTCATGGCACGTCAACTCGCCCCCGGACAATAAGGCAGAAGGAGTTCAGCGGTCAGTAGAAAGGAAGGCCGCCCCGCAACAGAGACCCGCTCACCCCGATGCAGCGGGCGACAAGTTAAAACATCCTCCCGCCCCGTCCACGGGTTTGGTCGCACCTGCCCTATTGTTGTAAATACCATCTAGATCTCCTGTAAAGGCTGATGAATAATATTCCCCCTTACGGACTCCTCACCCTAAGCCCAAGCGCACAATAGCTAGGAATTTCACCAGACACAGTGCGGCTAGAGCCCCACAAAAATAACAACCACGTCCGATAAACACATCACAATGAAAACTATGGCCTTCTCAAAAAAGCCGGGCTCCCCCAAAGTGCGACCCAGCCGCCACATACGACGGCACGTCGTTAAGGGGCAATGCCCCTCCCCAAATCGTAGTGCCCAACCTCCTCGCTCGGCTCCCACTCGGGACGAGATCTCGCGATCCCGCAACAGCGGGCAATACTCCGCGGGAGCCGCGTCGCCACTCCTAAGCGTGGACCCAAGTCCGAACCATGCTAGAAGGGAGGTAGCGTTACGTCATCCGAGCCGAGCCGGGCTTCCGCCTCACACTCGAATGCCGGGGGCAATTGTTACGACCTAAAGATCGTGGGATTCCGACTCCCGCCCAGATCCGCTGATATACCTCGTTGAATCACGGCCCGACAGGGGAAGTGCGCCTGGGGAGCACCCAGACAGGGCCGCCTGGGATGCTGACAGAGGCGTGTGCATATCCCTCCTTGCCAGCGGTCCACGACCCGCGACCGAAAAGGTGCGCGGCCGGGCCGGACAACCCTCGAACAGGTCGACCCGGCGGGTCCCCGCGAACCCCGCCGCCGGGGACAGCATTGCCCGACCTTTAGTTCGTCACGCACGACAAACAACCTAGTGTAAGGACACGACTGACACTAACGCCGCCCGACCATCTGACAAAGCGCCCCCGGGCCGCTGAGCCCCCTGACACTTAATGCTTTCGGCCCTGACACCCTGACAAAAGTGCCCCTGGCCGTTGCGCCGTCTGACAAAAGTGGGGCAGACACTCCTATTCCTGACATCCTCGTCCGAAGCTTCCGCTGACACCCGAGCCAGCTCAGCACGTCGAGTCAGCATGCCAGATCAGCCCCACCTAATCATCTCCCATCAGGTATAAATACCCCCCACACTTCTTACGGTGAGGGGGTTGGCAAATTCTCTCTCAATCTATTATTCACACACGATAGCAAAGGTCGTCCATATCTTTGTTCTCCCACATATAGCTCGTCACGTACGGTCGACACACCTTCAGTCCGACCTGCGTGCCTAGCCCCCGCTTTAAGTCCAGTTACTGACTTAGGCATCGGAGGGGCTAAGGGTTGGCCCCCAACCCTGCCCTTCTGACGAGTTGCTCTTGGTGCAGGGAAGCTCGCCCCTTGGTCGACGACCGCCTTTGGCTCTCGCCGCCCGATCCTCCTCCGCCGTGTCTGGTGAGATTCGACTCTGTGGCCTCTCCCGGCGGCAAGTTTAGCCTCTTCACCCCACTAATCACTTGTTAAATAGCCCACCTAAATCCTCTCATCAATATAACCACCGTGCCATTGGTTTCTGTAACGACTGGTTTTCTTGTATCTGGATTTATTATATTATATTATATGTTTTGGTGGGTTTTCTCCTTATATGTGGTTATCGTCTCCGTAACTTTCATTTTCGATCGTTTCGTCGTGTTTTCTAGCTTCTTTCTTAGAATCGTCGATTTTGGAGTAAGTCATTCGTGACGGGCTTCGTATCGGTCATATCTTATTGTTACATCAAGCCTAGGAGTCTTAGGAATCGATCCCGGAGCTCCGCGCTCCATATCGGAACTTTTGTTGCACGTTAGCCGGTGTAAGAAGGGGAACCGACCGACTAGATAACGATTTAGTCGGTCGACAAGCCTTCATGGACCGACTAGTGGGCTTTCTAAATTTCTCAGGAGTTACTGTTTCTCGTTAGTCGGTCTAAGAACGTTGGTTGACCGACTAGGTTGCAAACTAGTCGGTCGGCAATACTTCTGTGACCGACTAACTCTTCAACTATTTTTGGTATCAGTTACTGTTCCTTCTTAGTCGGTCTAAGTTCATCTCTCGACCGACTAGTTGTCGAACTAGTCGGTCAGCAGTTGTTCATTAACCGACTAAATCTAAATCCTAATTCTGTACAGGAGTTACTGTTTACACTTAGTCGGTCTGCGTTGGTCAACCGACCGACTAGTTCCCAAACTAGTCGGTCAGTGGTTGCTCTTTGACCGACTAATCTGTGTTAAAACCCTAATTTCTGGGCAGCCGCCAGCCCATCCTATTTAAACCCCTCCCAAACGTTTTCTTCTTCCTCCTCTCGACCCAAAACCCTAGTTTCTCCCCCATTGAGCCCCCTTCTACCTCAAACCCTTATTCCTTCATTCCAAGCCCAAAATCCATCATCCAAACTCTCCCTCAACACATTCCACCTCTCATCTTCCCCAAAATCTCATCAAACCCCCAAAACCCCCAAAAACCTTATTTCTCCAAACTTCTCCATCCACCTCCAGATCTGAACCCTAGGTTCTCCGGAGTGTTTCTTCCGCTTCCTCACGGTGATAAATCGATCTCTTGATGTTTTCATAACCCGTTGTGTTTTGTGGAACCCTAATGAAATTACTTGTTGTTTTGATGATTGTTTCTCCATAACAGCGACTACCCCGTAGATTAGCATCCGTTAGACGAACCTTCGTGATCGTCATCCCCGGTGCTAGGCAAGTGAAACTTGCCACTTAGGGTTTAGGCCATGTTTTAGGCCATTTGCTTGTTGTATGCGTAAAAGAGACTAGGCGACGAAATGATACTCGCCTAGGCGCAACTCCGGAACTTGCTTGACAACGAAGCTAGGACCATCTTTTACCATGTTGCATAACTACCATGTCATGTTTAATTTTGATTATCGGTACGCGAATACATTGTCATCCATGCTAACCATGTTGTATGTCGCATTCGTAGCACACGCTACAATACTTGTGTTTCCTGGCTCGTGTTCCAGAAGCGGGCCATGTGTTGGTTGATAGCCAATGCCCGACCTACTAGTTTCCGGCTAGGCACCCACTATACGTGGGCATAACCCTACGCCATACGTGTTAATCACACTTCCTGGCTCGTGTCCCAGAAGCGAGCATTCCATGTTCGGGGGTAATGCCCTGGCTCGACACACGTGGGAGGGGTAGAGATAAACGGTCACTTGAGCTTAGGAGTTGGCCCGATCAGCCACTCTAGCCAACAGGCGGAATCTCTGTGCACGACGTGTTTACTTGACGTGATTTACTTGACTTGTACTTGAACACAGCCTGCGGGCAATATGGCACTCGTCGAGTGATCCCTTGTACTTGTTACTTGACATTACGTGTCACAACTACCACTTGTTACTTGCTACTTGTACTTCTCTTGTTATTACCATGCGATACTTGCCATGCTATGCATCATACTATAACTGTTAGGTTGCTAGTTTACCTTACCTTCAGTTTCCTTGCACAAGTCTTTTAGACTTGCTGACATGTGCCCCTTTACTCTTTTGGGTGTCACATGTTAGATCTCGAGCCTGAGTCCGTTGTTGAGGACGAGGTGTTTGCGGACGCCGTGCCCGAGCCTGTGTTTGGCGAGGAGTACGTGGACACTGGGGACCAGTCCTAGCGTCTTCGTTGAGTTTTCCTTTTGTTTTAGACTGCTGTTTTGTTGTCGGTGCGTGGCACCTATACTTCGTTCCGTTGTTGGTTTTGTTGGCCTTGTTCTGGGCCTTTAGGCTCTTTCTTTTAGCCTGGTGGCTTTTCTGGATGTTGAACTTATTTTCGTGTTGGACAAATTATGAGATGTTAGAATTTTATTTCTATCTCTCCTTGTGTTATTATTGTTGCCCGTTTGTGGTTACAGGGACCTGCTTACGTTTTATTGACGCTTATCGGGTTTGGGGCTTCACAGCTCCACTCTCGTGCGGACCTTTTCACGTCTCGCCACCATTTTAGGGAAGCGGGGTGTGACAGGTTTTGTTGGTGGCCCATGCAGGTCCTTCTGTAACTGCGATTATCGGAGTGACGATAATAACATTAGAATGTCCAATAAACTAAGTTCGACGTCCGAGTCATAAGCTATGAGTCTAATTGTTTCGTTTTCTGTGTCACTAGATGGCAGGAAGACGAATCACCTGTGGTGGAGGTAGTGGTGCGCCCCCTCATGATGAGGAGCCTGAGCGGGAACCCACCAACGGGGAGATGATGCGGATGATGCTTCAGATGATGCAGGTGCAACAAGGCGTGCTCCTGCAAGTCCAGAATGCTCCGGCTGGTCGTGCCCCTCGGGCGACTCCGGAGGCCCCTCGCTCCGAGCCGGGAGCGAAGCAATTTCGGGAGCTGGGTCCCGCATATTTTGATGGGTCTGAGGGTCCTCTGGCTGCCGATGAGTGGATTCGGAACATAGAGGATAATCTGAAGATGGCCAAGATCACCCCGGCTGGATGGGTTGATTTGGCGAAGAGGCAACTTAAGGATAATGCTCGGAACTGGTGGGATGCGGAAGAGAAGATGCTGGTGGAGCCGATAGCTTGGACTACCTTTAAGTCCAGGTTTGATGAGGAGTTCTTTCCGAAGGCTGCTAAGAAGGAGATGCTGCAGCGTTTCATTGATCTGAAGCAGGGGAGCTTGACGGTGGACCAGTACCACCAGGAGTTCACTAGGCTGAGTCGGTTCGCACCGAAGATGGTGCAGGATGCTGATGAGAGGGCTCAGAGGTTCCTGCAGGGACTTACTTTGGAGCTCCAGAGTTTTGTGTCTTCCTCCGATCTGGACTCTTATCAGAAGGTTCTGGTCGCTGCCAGGAGGCAGGAGCTGAACCTGAGTCAGAGGAGAGGACATGTTTCTGGTGCTGGGAAGAGGCCTATGGAGCAGGCCAGAGCGATGGTTAGGCCTGGTTTCAAGCCTAATCAGCCAGCTCAGTTCAAGAGGCCAGGAGGGTCTATTCTGAAGACTTGCCATTTCTGCGGTAGGACCGGGCACGTTAAGGATCAGTGTAGGAGGTTCCTGGGCCAGTGCGTCGTCTGTGGGGATCCTACCCATGCCATGAAGGATTGTCCGAGGTCGAAGCAGCCTTGGAGGGCACCTGTAGCAGCACCGCCGTTGCAGCAGAGAGCCCCCGTGCCCGCTGGTCGTGGAGCAGCTCTTGTTCCACAGAGTCAGGCCTTTCGGCAGGCTGTTCCGCCAAGAAGGCAGGCCTTTCTGATGACTGAGGAGGAGAGCATGGCCGTGGACGAGGTTATTACAGGTAACGCTCGTTCTAGCTATTTTCTTCCTTAGTTAGTTTGATTGTTAATTATGTTGGTTGCTTGCTCATGTTTGTTGCTAGAATAGGATTTGATTGTTAGACTGCTTGCTAGGTGTGGTTTTGGTTTGCACATTTCCTGCACGAGTCCTCTTTGACTCTGGTGCATCGATGTGCATTATTTCTCGGAGCTTCGTGGAGAGGCATTCCTTGTCGACGTCCCCTCTTCCCAAGAGTTGGAATATCGTTACAGGGAATGGCGTGGTTTCGGTGCATCGTGGTTGCAATTCTTGCTCGTTGGTGGTCTGTGGACATGAGCTTTACGCTGATTTCATTGTCCGCGACATCATCAACTATGATGCAGTCCTTGGGATGGATTGGCTTGTGAGCTTCTATGCTACGATCGACTGTCGGAGGAAGAAGGTGGTGTTCGAGATTCCCGGACATCCAGTGTTTGAGTTCAGCCGTGGTAGCAGTTCGCTTGGTCTTGTCAGATTTCGGGCCAGACCGGTGGAGGTCGTGGCTATGCAGATGGAGTTGGAGAGGCCAGCTGTGGTGCGGGATTTTGATGACGTATTCCCCGAGGAGATGTCTGGTTTGCCACCGGATCGAGCTTTGGAATTTTCTATTGATCTTGTTCCGGGTGCGCAGCCGATTTCGAAAGCGCCGTATCGTATGGCGCCTGCAGAATTGGAAGAGTTGCGGAAACAGTTGGATGAGCTTTTGCGGAAGGGTTATATCAATCCTAGTGTGTCTCCGTGAGGAGCACCGGTACTGCTGGTGAAGAAGAAGGATGGTTCGCGTCGCATGTGCGTGGACTATCGGGAGTTGAATGCGGTGACCATTAAGAATAAATACCCGTTGCCTCGCATCGATGATATCTTTGATCAGCTTGGAGGTTCGAGGGTGTTTTCTAAATTGGATTTGAGGAGTGGTTACCATCAGTTGAAGGTGAAGAAGGATGATGTTCCGAAGACAGCGTTCAGGACGAAGTATGGACACTATGAGTTTGTGGTTATGCCCTTCGGCGTAACTAACGCACCCGCAGTTTTCATGAATCTAATGAACCTGATTTTCTATGGCTTTTTGGATAAGTTTGTCGTTATCTTTATTGACGACATTCTGATCTATTCGAGGTCGGAGGAAGAGCATGCATCGCACTTGAGGACGGTGTTGGAGATGTTGAGGAAGCATCGTTTGCATGCTAAGTTTTCGAAGTGCGAGTTTTGGCTGGACAGAGTTGCTTTTCTCGGGCATGTGGTGACTGGAGATGGTATTTCTGTGGATCCCGAGAAGATTAGGGCCATCAGAGAGTGGCCTGTTCCGTCGTCAGCGTCTGAGATTCGGAGTTTCCTTGGACTTGCTGGTTATTATCGGCGTTTCATTAAGGACTTTTCCCGTATTGCCGAGCCGATGACCAGTTTGACGCGGAAGGATGTACCTTTTGTTTGGTCGGGTGATTGTGAGAATGCTTTTGGTGTTCTGAGGGAGAGGTTGACGACTGCCCCTATTCTTGTTGTGCCTGATCGCAGCGGTGGATTTGAGATCTTTTGCGATGCTTCTGGCAAGGGTCTCGGTTGCGTGCTGCATCAGCACGGGCACGTTGTGGCGTATGCGTCTCGTCAGCTTAAGGTTCATGAGAAGAATTACCCGACGCATGACTTGGAGTTGGCTGCCGTTGTGTTTGCTCTTAAGATTTGGAGGCACTTCTTGCTGAGTGAGAAAGTGAAGATCTTCACCGATCACAAAAGCTTGAAGTACATTTTTACTCAGAAGGAGCTCAACATGCGACAGCGTCGATGGTTGGAGCTCATGGCGGATTATGAGATTGATTTGTAGTATCACCCTGGCAAGGTGAATGTGGTTCCTGATGCGCTGAGTAGGCTTCCAGCGGTGATGGTTTTGACCTCGCAGTGGAGATTGCAGCAGGATTTTTGCGAGTCTGGTGTGGAGGTTGTTCTTCCTGGGGAGGCTTCGTCGTTGATGTACATGCAGGTGCAGTCGACGATCGTGGATCGGATTAAGGCTGGCCAGGCTGAGGATCCGAAGCTGGTGAAGATTCGGGAGCAGGTGGAAGCCGGTCTGCGGACTGACTTTTTGATTCATGAGGATGGCTCGCTGAGGTTTGGAGCCAGGTTGTGTGTGCCAGCTGGGGATATTAGAGAGGAGTTGATGGTGGAGGCACACAGTTCGCCGTATTCTGTGCATCCTGGTGGAACCAAGATGTACCAGGATCTTCGTCTGAACTATTGGTGGCATGGTATGAAGAGGAGTGTGGCTCGGAGTGTAGCCAAGTGTTTGGTTTGCCAGCAAGTGAAGGCGGAGCATCAGCGTGCGGCCGGGTTGCTACAACCGCTTCCGATTCCGGAGTGGAAGTGGCAACACATCACTATGGATTTCGTGACTGGACTGCCTCGGAGTCCGAAGCAGAATGACGCGATTTGGGTGATCGTAGATCGATTGACCAAATCTGCGCACTTTATTCCGTTCCGAGTGGGACAGTCCACTGAGGCGCTAGCAAGGAGATATATGGAGGTAAATTCTTTTACCCTCCGTTTTTATTTCCTTTTCCTAGTTTGGATAGTGATGTAACGTGAATCGTGCAGGAGGTTGTGCGACTTCACGGAGTCCCCGTGAGTATCGTGTCGGACAGAGACACGAGGTTCACATCTCAGTTCTGGCAGAGTTTGCAGAAGAGTTTGGGTACGCGTCTGAGTTTCAGCACGGCGTACCATCCGCAGACGGATGGCCAGTCCGAGAGGACGATTCAGATTTTGGAAGACATGCTGAGGGCGTGCATGTTGGATTTCAAGGGTTCGTGGGAGGACCATCTACACTTGGTGGAGTTCTCTTACAACAACAGCTTCCAGGCGTCTATTGGCATGGCGCCTTTCGCCGCTCTTTATGGGAGGAAATGTCGATCGCCTTTGAGTTGGGATGACGTTGGTGATCGGGAGTTGTTGGGACCTGAGATGATTGTGGAGGCTGTGGAGATTGTCAGTAACATTCGGGAGAGGTTGAGAATTGCTCAGGACCGTTTTAAGCATTGGGCGGATGCTAAACGTCGTCCTTTGGAATTTCAGCCGGGCGACCATATGTTTCTGAAGATTTCCCCGAATCGTGGTGTGATTCGTTTTGGGAAGCGAGGGAAGTTGAGCCCGCGATACATTGGACCGTTTGACATTCTGGAGAAAGTTGGCGAGGTAGCTTATCGCTTAGCCTTGCCGCCATCTTTGGAGGGAGTTCACAATGTTTTCCATGTGTCGCAGCTTCGTCGATACATTAGCGATCCGTCTCATGCTGTGGATTTTTCGGAGATTACCGTTCGCCCTGACATGACGTATGACCAGCATCCAGTGCAGATTCTGGACAGGCGTCAGAAGTCACTTCGGAACAAGGTTGTCAATCTTGTGAGAGTGATGTGGCGACACGGCTCGCCTGGAGAGTCTACTTGGGAGAATGAGGATGAGATGCGAGAGCGTTTCCCACTTTTGTTCCCGGACACGTGAGTGTTGGGAAATTCCGAGGACGGAATTTTTCTTAAGTTGGGGAGGATGTAACGACTGGTTTTCTTGTATCTGGATTTATTATATTATATTATATGTTTTGGTGGGTTTTCTCCTTATATGTGGTTATCGTCTCCGTAACTTTCATTTTCGATCGTTTCGTCGTGTTTTCTAGCTTCTTTCTTAGAATCGTCGATTTTGGAGTAAGTCATTCGTGACGGGCTTCGTATCGGTCATATCTTATTGTTACATCAAGCCTAGGAGTCTTAGGAATCGATCCCGGAGCTCCGCGCTCCATATCGGAACTTTTGGTGCACGTTAGCCGGTGTAAGAAGGGGAACCGACCGACTAGATGACGATTTAGTCGGTCGGCAAGCCTTCATGGACCGACTAGTGGGCTTTCTAAATTTCTCAGGAGTTACTGTTTCTCGTTAGTCGGTCTAAGAACGTTGGTTGACCGACTAGGTTGCAAACTAGTCGGTCGGTAATACTTCTGTGACCGACTAACTCTTCAACTATTCTTGGTATCAGTTACTGTTCCTTCTTAGTCGGTCTAAGTTCATCTCTCGACCGACTAGTTGTCGAACTAATCGGTCAGCAATTGTTCATTAACCGACTAAATCTAAATCCTAATTCTGTACAGGAGTTACTGTTTACACTTAGTCGGTCTGCGTTGGTCAACCGACCGACTAGTTCCCAAACTAGTCGGTCAGTGGTTGCTCTTTGACCGACTAATCTGTGTTAAAACCCTAATTTCTGGGCAGCCGCCAGCCCATCCTATTTAAACCCCTCCCAAACGTTTTCTTCTTCCTCCTCTCGACCCAAAACCCTAGTTTCTCCCCCATTGAGCCCCCTTCTACCTCAAACCCTTATTCCTTCATTCCAAGCCCAAAATCCATCATCCAAA
Organism: Scilla litardierei; assembly: GCA_030789695.1. Taxonomy (NCBI): domain Eukaryota; kingdom Viridiplantae; phylum Streptophyta; class Magnoliopsida; order Asparagales; family Asparagaceae; genus Scilla; species Scilla litardierei. The sequence goes on from CM061130.1 coordinate 117,656,347, forward strand.
CTCTCCCTCAACACATTCCACCTCTCATCTTCCCCAAAATCTCATCAAACCCCCAAAACCCCCAAAAACCTTATTTCTCCAAACTTCTCCATCCACCTCCAGATCTGAACCCTAGGTTCTCCGGAGTGTTTCTTCTGCTTCCTCACGGTGATAAATCGATCTCTTGATGTTTTCATAACCCGTTGTGTTTTGTGGAACCCTAATGAAATTACTTGTTGTTTTGATGATTGTTTCTCCATAACAGCGACTACCCCGTAGATTAGCATCCGTTAGACGAACCTTCGTGATCGTCATCCCTGGTGCTAGGCAAGTGAAACTTGCCACTTAGGGTTTAGGCCATGTTTTAGGCCATTTGCTTGTTGTAGGCGTAAAAGAGACTAGGCGACGAAATGATACTCGCCTAGGCGCAACTCCGGAACTTGCTTGACAACGAAGCTAGGACCATCTTTTACCATGTTGCATAACTACCATGTCATGTTTAATTTTGATTATCGGTACGCGAATACATTGTCATCCATGCTAACCATGTTGTATGTCGCATTCGTAGCACACGCTACAATACTTGTGTTTCCTGGCTCGTGTTCCAGAAGCGGGCCATGTGTTGGTTGATAGCCAATGCCCGACCTACTAGTTTCCGGCTAGGCACCCACTATACGTGGGCATAACCCTACGCCATACGTGTTAATCTGGCTCGTGTCCCAGAAGCGAGCATTCCGTGTTCGGGGGTAATGCCCTGGCTCGACACACGTGGGAGGGGTAGAGATAAACGGTCACTTGAGCTTAGGAGTTGGCCCGATCAGCCACTCTAGCCAACAGGCGGAATCTCTGTGCACGACGTGTTTACTTGACGTGATTTACTTGACTTGTACTTGAACACAGCCTGCGGGCAATATGGCACTCGTCGAGTGATCCCTTGTACTTGTTACTTGACATTACGTGTCACAACTACCACTTGTTACTTGCTACTTGTACTTCTCTTGTTATTACCATGCGATACTTGCCATGCTATGCATCATACTATAACTGTTAGGTTGCTAGTTTACCTTACCTTCAGTTTCCTTGCCCAAGTCTTTTAGACTTGCTGACATGTGCCCATTTACTCTTTTGGGTGTCACATGTTAGATCTCGAGCCTGAGTCCGTTGTTGAGGACGAGGTGTTTGCGGACGCCGTGCCCGAGCCTGTGTTTGGCGAGGAGTACGTGGACACTGGGGACCAGTCCTAGCGTCTTCGTTGAGTTTTCCTTTTGTTTTAGACTGCTGTTTTGTTGTCGGTGCGTGGCACCTATACTTCGTTACGTTGTTGGTTTTGTTGGCCTTGTTCTGGGCCTTTAGACTCTTTCTTTTAGCCTGGTGGCTTTTCTGGATGTTGAACTTATTTTCGTGTTGGACAAATTATGAGATGTTAGAATTTTATTTCTATCTCTCCTTGTGTTATTATTGTTGCCCGTTTGTGGTTACAGGGACCTGCTTACGTTTTATTGACGCTTATCGGGTTTGGGGCTTCACAGCTCCACTCTCGTGCGGACCTTTTCACGTCTCGCCTCCATTTTAGGGAAGCGGGGCGTGACAGTTTCCCTCAATACAAATTCATTGTACGCGAGTTCCACCCCGCAACATGTGTCATCATCAAAAGGGGGAGATTGTTGAGTATTGGTGTTTCATACCAATGTTATTTTGATGATGATCACAATATTATGTTGTTGCTAATGACTCTCTTGTTGTAGTCCCATAGTTAACATTTCAAGAATACCATTTTTGGAGACTAAACACTTGGATCAAGGATGGACATCAAGAGGAGCAATGCCATAGCTTGGATCAAGGAGTGCTAAAGTTTGGAGATGGTGGGGAGCATCAAGGCATTCAGATTGAAGCCATAGACTCTAAGGAAAGCAAAGTAATCCATGTATTATTTCATTTATTGTTTTTCTCTTTTTGAGTCTAGGTTTAATGTAATGCCTTGATAGATGGTCTACGCATTCATGCATATGCATTTAACATCTTAGTGAGCCTTAGGATTATCATAGAATCCAACCCAATAGGTTCATCTTGCCCAAAGACTCAATTGGAATCTCTGGCTCTCCTACATACGACTGATGAAGGTTTTGCAGTCGACTGGGTAATTCCAAGCGTCTGTCGAGCCTTCTACAGTCGACTGTAGTGCACTGCTTAAGTCAATCTTTTATTGACTCTTACTTGAGCTTATGTAACAGTTGACTGAAGGTCTATTTACAGTCATCTGTCTTCCAACAGTCGCATGTGAATTGTTCTACAGTCGACTGTGCGTAACTTGCAATTTCTAGGCTTCATCCCTATTTGCAAGTCAGTCGACGGTTGCATTTTTTACAGTCGCATGTCTATTTTACAGTCGCCTGTAATCTGGCCATCAGTCATCTGTATGCATACAATGCGTAAGTTGCATCTCTCTGTTTTATTTCCATCCCCTGCAGCAGTCGCCTGCTGAAGGATTTACAAGTGCCTGTCCTGTATACAGTTGACTATGTAGTCTTTTACAGTCGCCTGTTCTGGCTCAGATTGTAGTCGTTGGGATTTATTTAGCCGTTGGACAGTCGACTGTCAGATGTTCATCAATCGACTGTCGTTGACGTTGCAGCCCACATTCTAGCCATTACAGCTTTAAGTTTTTGGCCTTTTCTTGGATTTTGAGAGTTCATATAGGGTTCCTATATATATGAGAGGGCTGAGATGATTAGAGCTTCTTGGAACTATTGTAAATCTTTAGAAATTGATTAAGCCACTCTCAAACTCTTTCATTTTCCTCTTAGAGCTTATTCTCTCCTTCATGTATTGAAGTCAAGTTCAAGGGAAATCATCCAAGTGCATCTCAAGCTAATCTCATCACTTGGAGATCATCTTCCATGCCTTGCATTCATTAATGAGTAAGTTCATCTCAAGGCATAGGTAAGACCATTTGTTTTACTTTGTTAGTTCATTGAAACTCTAACTTTCTGTGTGAGAGCTAGTTACTCTCTGTGTGTGAGTATAACCTTCTGTGTAAGGGTTGGTTGAGATCTTTCTGCATGAGAGTTTGAGTCTCTCTGTGTGAAAGCATAAGTCTTTCTGTGTGAAAGTAAGGATATCTCTGTGTGAGAATCCAAATCCTCTCTGTGTGATATCTCTGTGTGATATTGTATTCACTGTGAGAGAATTATAGTGGATATTGGTGTGGCTGGACGTACCCAAGTTTGGGGAACCAGGGTAATATTTTGTGTTTGCGTTTGGATTTTTGTGGTGTTTAAATTCCACTTGCATTTATAATTCCGCATTTGCAAGTTTAATTTTTAAATACGCAATTTGTGCCATTACACTATTCACTCCCTCTAGTGTGTTGTTAGTATTGCAAGGGTAAGACGATCCTTACAAACATTCTTCACATTCATCTGCCAGATTCGAAAATCATTCCGGTCGGTGAACTTCTCAATGTTCAATGTTGCTAAAGACACCATCTTTTCGCCACTAACTTCCTTTGCAAACAAATCACAAGCTCTGATACCACTTGTTGGGAATATGACAACGGCAGAAACACGCCTTAGGATCCACGCGGAATACTAACCCTAATAAACTGACCGGGAATCTAGTGCTAGCAAAAGAACCCCAATTCACCCAACAATAAACCCTACGACCTTGCAATAGAAAGTAGCAAACGAATAATAGCAACAATCAAATTAAACGCAAACACAAGAGAATTACACTGGTTCAGTTGTAAAGAACCTACATCCAGCAATTCGAGACGATTCCACTATCAGATAGATTCAATCTTAGGGTTACAATCTTACTTCCACTCACGTGAGTAATAACTTGGCCAATAGCACAAGCCCTCACAATCTCACTCAAGGAATAAGAAATCAAAGGAGTAAAGAAGAAATCACTCACCTCCTCTATCAAGCTCCAAAACACTAATCTCTCACAAGAAATCTCCAAAGGGGTGGCTCAAGGTTCTCCAAGAACTCCAGATATCAAATAGAGGCTTAATCTAACCTAAAACAATAATTAGGTTTAAGTAGGAACCCCCCAAAATGGAGAAAATCAATCCTGGCCGTCGGCCGCGTCGCCTGGTCCCGTGCGGACTCGGCCCGAGTCGGTCCATAGCTCGGGCTGCTCGACCGAGCTGATCCGCGCTGCTGCTACCACTGGGTGGAGTTGAGTTGACTCGGTCGAGTAGCATAGCTACTCGGCCCGAGAAGGTTTTCCCAGCAGAGCTCTCTCAAACAGCGAGCTCTCGGATTTCTGAGACCATAGAATCCTACTGTAGCTCGACCGAGTAGAAGGTCGTCCGAGTCGGCGAAAACTCCCCACTACTTACTGTATCTGCTCTGCTCCTATAGCTCGGTCGAGTAGCATTCTACTAGACCGAGTCGACTGGAAAACCTTCACACATGAGACTTGAATCACAAAAACAACAGCCCTCCCTCTGTGTTTTCTACATGTAGCTATAAACTTGTACAGTAAATTTGCTCAAGAACCGCCCCAAAGCCCTCGCCGAAACAAGGTTTAAATTCTGTTAAATCCTTTAATGGGATTGTGCCGAATCCGAGTCGGAGTCGGATTTCGACCCCCTCCCCGTTGCACGCCCACCCCGTTCTGTTGTCGACTGTCGGGGCGGGATCGACTCTTGTTGCTGCAATACGTGGCCGTCGCGGCTGCCGTAGGCTCGTGTGTGCGACGCGTGGTCCATGAAGCACACACGCCACGAGCTTCGTGCATGCGTGTGCACCGCCTGCAGGCCGCCGCTAGGCCCGTGCTTCGTGGGCCATGCCAGTGGGCCTCCGTCATGGACTAGTGCATCTGAAAAATCACAAGAATAAATCATGGGCTAGGCTGAGTGGAATTGTGGGCTCCAAAAAATCTCCAATAAATCTTCAAAAAATCCACATAAATTATAGATTTATCTTGATGTTATGAATAGACCCATGAGGCCTATTGGGTATCCGACTCACATTGAAAACTATATATATGAGGGTAAGGGGGCTCTTAACCCCTTACACATATTACTCTACTTTTCCCTTCGCAACACGTTATCAGCACGATCACGCTCGTAGGAAAAGGCGACGATGCTCAAGGAAGGAGATCCATCAAACACTCAGTTTTAAGAAGTCGTATTCTTCTTAACGGGGAGCGAAAAGGGCTTCCTTCATTAACCGTCGTCTAGATTCCCTTGTCAAATCTAGAGGTAAATCCTTAAAAAATTTAGATCTAAACTTGCTTTTCCAGTAGATCTGCATGTTTTAAGATCAAATAGTTTGAAAACACGGTAAAAATCGTACTTTTATTTAGATCTGCATGTCTATAAACAATAAAAATCGTCTTTTTAAAGATCTGAATGTCTGAAAAATCTGTTTTTACCCCCTTGATCCATATACCGCACGCCGAAAGGGCACGACGGCAACGCTTTTCCAGCGCTGCCGGCGGCAAACAAGCCGCGGCCTGCCGCCGCGGCGGCCATGCCCCCTTGGCTCGGCCAGCCGCCGCAGGCCCCCTAGGGCTTTTCGAAACCCTCGCCCTTAACTGGCCAAATTTTTTAGGGGATGCCCATTTAATCCTATTGGGTTATTTTTATGGCCCAAAAGCCTGAAAATTAGCTCACTTGCACATAATTTTTCTTTTCTTATTTTGGCCTCAAAAGCCCAATAATCAAAGAAATTTTAATTTTGTGATAGAGTTAAGCGGAAAGATAAATATAAATAAAATGGATCAAGATTAAAAAAATTTCAAAATCATCTTTAGCACGTCACTTTCTTTTTAGATTATTTATTAATTTTTATATGCTTGTGACATAATTCTCTGCGTGGTTGTATATTTTATATAAAATTTGCGTGGATGTGCTATTAGACTATGATTTTAGGGATCAGCCAGGTTTCCAACATTTTTTTTACTTTTCTGCAATTTTTCTTTTTGAGAGAAATTTGTAAGTGAGGTTATATATGTAAAAAGAAGCTGAAGGACCACCCAAAGGAGCTGAAGGCGCTAGCATAAAGAAAAATGGGCTTCTCTCAGAAGTTCCAGAGTTGTCTTTATTTTTATGCACTTTTTGATTAATGGGATGTAATTTCGGACTTTCTTTTTCTGTCACTGTCGGCTGGCTGATCCTCATAGTTCTAATTTATTTTCATTACCTATACATTAAGAGATTAATGTAGAACAGGTGGCACCTGATCCTGCAAGACACAAAAAGGTGGGGCCCCACGAGTACAAGCCCATGTGGGGGCTTGTACTTTCCACCTTTTTTGTGTCTTGCCACCTGATCCATTGGCAGCTTTTCTACATTAAATCCATACATTAAATGCGTGATGTTTACTTTAAATAGTTAAATAACCCATGCTATTTTAATGTTAAAATGAAAATGCATGCGTGGATGTTTATTTTTAAATAATTCATGCTATTTAAAATGTTACAAGATCGCATGCGTGGATGTTTACTTTAAACAGTTAAATAATTCATGCTATCTTTTGTTTATGTTGCTAGATTATTTAAATGGTCAGACTTGTGAATGTCGATTTTTCGGTCCTGAAGGCCGATGGGTCGAACTACTTGAGTTGACAGTTGGACCTGAAGTTCCACCTGCGTTCTCATGGGTTCAGTCTAACACCCACTGAAAGGGCAACAACAAGTACTGCCGCAGCTGAAAAGGATGCTTCTAAAGAAGCCCCTAATGCAGAAGAAGTTTTTGATATACTTAAGACGAAAGCCATTATTTATATCAGGAAACATTTAGATTCGTTCTCATGTGTTTTGTATCAAATGTTTTAACAACTACCTACCCCTTTTCGAAAGGACTTTGATTTGAACATCAACAAACAAAGAAGTAAAATGAATAGTCTTTCTGTAGAGGTAAACCATTGCCGACTAAGTTCTCCGTGGAAGCGCCCCTTACACTTTCGAGAGACTGTCATTCGACTTAGTCTCGAATATGGCACCAACTCCATCTCCCTTCGGCCCTCTGCAGAGACGTCCACCAGCACAAAGAAGAAACCATGGCTCAATATTTGCTCCTATGTATATGCACTAGTCATAACCCGTGCCCGCCGGCACGGTTCATTTAAGATTTCCCCCGCGAAATCTTTGTTCCCCGAAAAAATTATTTCCACATCCAAAATTTAATAGAACAATAAATTAACGTAAAAATATTTAGCGGCATGGGCACCTTCGGTGCGGAACAACAAATTCGACGCATGCGCCTTCAGCGCGGAACAACAAATTCGACGTCGAAAAACAAATTTGGCGTGGAACAACAAATTCGGTGCCCGCGCCTTCGGCGCGGAACAACAAATCAGCGTAAAAAATTTAGTGGGCGCCCCCGACACGGGCGCGGGCGCTGAAACAGGTTCACTGGTTGCTTCCAAAGTTGGACCAGATTTCAAAGTTGGTCCAAATTTCAAAGTTGGATCAAATTTCAAAGCTCATAGTCAGTGTTTCAAAACTCCATTCATTTAAAAGTTGGACCAATTTTCAAAACTGGACCAAATTTCAAAGCTCACATTCATGGTTTCAAAGCTTCATCTCAACCATTGATTTACCAAGATCAAATCTCAGCCACTTTTTATCTTGTCCTAGTCAGCCCTAGAATTCAAAAAACACTGTCAAATGTATAATAGATGCACACATAAAGAATAAAAAATTTAGAATCATACAATAAGAATCTATATACATTGGACTACATTTCTATTACTAATAAGATTAAGATGGTATTACACTAGAGGGTCCAGTGAGTAAACTGTTGGTGTCTAGGCAAGAGAAAATTTGACAGAAAAGAGAGAAGATATGCTAAAGACCAAAAGCTAAAGAATGAAAGGAGATCAAATGCACTGGAAAATAAATGAAAGAGGACAGAGGTGATCAATGAGTACCTTCTTATCATTCTCTCCTGTATATAAATTAATGCGTTTCCGAATGAAGTGATTCGCTTAGCTTCATGCCACTGAGTCAGATGACTCATTTCGAATGAGCATCACCATTTCCTTTGTACATGACTCAGTCTCATCACTCGGCCCTCAAAATTTATCTCTCTATTATTCCATGGCCGCATCTTTTCAAGTTCTTGTACGCCGAAAGCAGCCATGGCCGGAATCTTCTTAAGCCCTCTTCTCCTCATGACACTCCTAACCCTCTCCACATCCTCCCATCTCCCCACCTCCGCATACATATTCGACAAAACGACATAAACGCCATGATTCTCAGGTTCCAACGTTAGCATCTCCTCCACAACCCTCTCGGCAATCTCAATCTTCCCATAATTCCGGCAAGCCGTAAGCAAAGCTCCCCAGACCACCACATCGGCCCCCCACTTCATCCCCCTTGCCAACTCTTCGGCCTCCTCCAACCTCCCACTCCTCCCAAAAAGATCAACCATGCAGCCGTAATGCTCAACTTTCGGCTCAATTCCGTACCTCTCCTCCATCAAGCGGAGTATCTCGCGGCCCAACCCAACCCAACCCGCACTGCAACATGCCGTCAAGACCCCCGTAAAGGTTATATCGTTCGGCCTGACTCCCCCCGTTGATTCCGTCACCCTCTCCAACTCCCAAAACAATTGAAGCGCACCATCGGAGTGACCATGGTGCGCCGACCCACAAATCATGGCGTTCCACGTCGCCGTATTCCTCTCGGGCATTCCATTAAACACCTCCCTCGCTTCGAGAATTGCGCCGTTCTTGGCATACATGTCCACAAGCGCAGTCCCCAGGATCACTCCGACCTCAATCCCCATCTCCCTCATGAGCCCATGCACCCACCTTCCAGTCTCCAACCCTCCAACCCTCGCGCATGCTGACAAAACAGACGCCAAAGCGGCGCCGCAAGGCTTTATTCCCGACAACACCATCTCTTCAAACAACTCAATCGCATCACCCGACAACTGATTCCTCACATATCCACTAACCATCGTTGTCCAAATCACTGGGTTCCGCCTGGTCGATTCATCAAACAGCTTACGTGCATCAACCACCGCCCCGTAACACCCATAAGAATGCATTAAACCATTAACCACATAAACGTCCTCATGCAATCCATGCTTCAAGACGAGATTATGTAGCTGTTGGGACAATGGCGACGATTGGAGACTGGCAGCGGCCTTGAGGAGGAAGGGAAAGGTGTGCTTGCCGGCGGGGACGGCAGAGCGCTGCATTCGGGCGAAGAGTGCAAATGATTGGTGAGGGGAGGGGGAGGAGGCGAAGGCGCGGATGAGAGTGTTGAACATGAAGGAGTTTGGGGATGGGGTTTGAGAAAAGAGGACGAGGGCGAGTGGGAGGTTGTGATAGTTGATGGCGTACGAGGAGAGGATGCGGGAGGCGGCAAAGTTGTCGCCGGGGATGCGGCCGGTGAGGATCATCTTGGCATGGACCTGAGAGAGCTGCCGGAGGGAGGCGCAGCTGTCGGCGAGCAGTGAGAGGGAGAGGGGAGGGAAGCTTTTGGACATCGAGGAGGGGTTGTTTGAATATAAACATAGAAATAAATGATAAGCTAAAGGTGTTGTAAACTCAGTGGCTACCGGATAGCACTCTATTTATAGTGGTAGAGTTATATAATTGGTGGATACTCAATACACAGATGGGCCTACAAAAGCCAGTTTATAACAATTCCCCTTATCCATCCATTGTTGTAAGACGTATATGAACGCTTCGGGATTCATAGAGCTTATCTGATCATGGGGGTATGGATACTTCTGGATCCTAAGTTAAGAGTTATTGACTCGTCAAAACCTTTGCCATGGAAAACCCAGTGGGAAAAACCAGTGGCTAATGGAAAAGAGTACAAGTCTCTGTAACTTCCTCTGGTCGATGGATATCATCAGAGGTGGATACTTCTGGATCCAGAGTTGATGTGGTTGCCTCGTTAAAATCTTTGGTTATGGAAAACCCAGTGGGCAAAAACAATAGCCAAGGGAAAAAGAGTACAACTCAACATTAACTCCCCCTGATATGCACAAGCTTCAGGCTTGTAGATCTTTCAACTGTCTCATCCCAATCCCTAATACAAGTTTTCTAAAGGTATGTCGAGGTAAAGTTTTAGTAAATAAATCTGCCAGGTTGTTGCAAGACTGGATCTGTTGGATGTCGATCTGTTTGTCTACTTGTTGTTCATGCGTCCAAAAGAGCTTGGGGGAAATATGCTTCGTCCTGTCGCATTTGATGTATCCGCCTCGTAGTTGAGCGATGCAGGCAACATTGTCTTCGTATATGGTGATAGGTCCAAGATCTCCCAGGCCGGTAGTCACGAGGATGTGGTGGATGACTGAACGAAGCCAAAAGCATTCTCTGCTAGCTTCAAGATCGCAATGAGCTCGGAGTGGTTGGATGAGGTCGCTGTTGAAGTCTGCTTCACAGATCTCCATGAGATGGCTGTCCCACAGTATGTGAATACGAATCCGGTTTGGGACTTTGCAGTGTGTGGGTCAGACCAGTATCATGCATCTGCATAACCAACTAAGTTGGAGGATACGCCTTTCTTGAAGTATAGTCCCAGGTCCACAGACCCTTAGAGGTAGCGCAGAAGGTGCTTCACTCCGTTCCAGTGGTGCTTTGAGGGCGTTGAACTGTATCTGGCTAGTAGGTTAACTGCAAATGCTATACCGGGACGCGTGCAGTTTGCCAGGTATATGAGTGCTCCAATTGCACTCAGGTAAGGTACTTCGGGACCCAGTGCTTCCTCCCCCTCTTCCTGCGACTGGAAGTGGTCCGTTTTAACATCCAATGATCTGACAACCATTGGTATACTAAGCGGATGACATTTGTCCATAAGGAAGTTTTTCAGCAACTTCTTTGTGTATGTGGATTGGTGTAACAGGATCCCTCCGCTTAGGTGTTCGATTTGTAAGCCTAGGCAGAACTTTGTTTTGCCAAGATCTTGCATCTCAAAAGTCTGTGTGAGACTCTTGGATATCTCAGCTATCTCTTTGGAAAATCCGATGATGTTTAGGTCGTCTACGTAGACGGCAATAATTACGAATCATGTTCCATTTGCTCTTATAAAGATGCAAGTGCAGATTTCATTAGTTGTGAATCCTTGTTGCACAAGTATTCACTGTGTCACGCCCCGCTTCCCATTATACTTGGGGCGAGGACGCGAGCGGGCCCGCTTAGGTTGGAGCGGTGAAGCTCAAACCCAATAAGCGTCTGTGAAAACACCTTTCACAGGAACTTGCATGCAACTCAGAACAATAGAAATATTAAAGCCAACATCCAGATAAAGTACACAATAATAAAAGGGCCCCAAGCATGGCCTACAACGATAGCGATACAGATAAAGTGGGTACACACCCTACAAACAATAGCGATGAAAAGTAAATAGCTGCAGCGGTGATAATCAGCTCTAGTCCACGGTAGGGTGGACTTCAGGATCAGCAGAATCCTGGTCTATTGGATCACTCTGATCCAGCAACTCGTCCTCCAGATAACCTGTCTCGTAACCTGACATACATTCAAACAACATGAATGTATGTCAGCAAGGGTCTGCAAGTAGATGTCAGATGACCCAAGGCAAGATATATATAACAAGTTATATATATGGCAGTTTTACAACAGTTAAAAGAATTTACACTAGCAAGTACTTCAATGAACTGAAGCAGTTAAAACAATTATGAAAGTTACACTAGCATGGTAGTTAAAGCAACAAGTTACATTAGCATGGCATTTCAGTTGTAAAAATTAACATGGCAGTCGAGCAATGTAACATCAGTCTGTAATTAACTTTCTTTTTCAATTATTTAACTGTGTGTGCAAGTTCGCGACTAAGACTCCTGCCGTTAGACGAATAGTAAATAAATACACCTTCAAGTGCCCCCGAAGGCGATCCGTTTACTACCGGCTAGTGCCCGGGAACCAACCCCACCCACGTGTATTTCCTGGATCACGTGCCAGGATGCTAATCCGTCATATACTGAAACACGAGTCCAGACTAGTCGCATGTGACGTAATCACATGTGACCGACGAGATTAACTAATAGCCAACGGCAAGTAACATCTGATAGCCAACGACAACTGGTAGCCAACGGCATGGTAACATCAGTAGCCAACGGCATGTAACATTGGTAGCCAACGGTATGTAACATCGGTAGCCAACGGCATTTAACTACGAGAGCGAACGGCATTTAACATTCTATAAGTATCAACAGTTCTAAAATTAACCATACATGTTCAGAAACATTACCATTCACAAAGTATGTTTATTTTGATTATTAAGGGGTCCATACACACGCACACGAGTTTAAGTATAGCAATTCTAAAAAAAGTGTGTTTGTGTCAGCAATTAAGTGTACAACATCAGATAGCACAAAAACATAAAATAACTGCACGCTTGCCTGACTGGGACAGATTTGGTTGTCCGAACAATGGTAGGAAGGGATGCAACGTATCTGCGTTATTAAACATACGACAATAAGCTAGTCGAACACAATTGACTAAACTAACAACCTATAATACTAACATGGTACGCCTAATTAATCCTAGTTTTATCACCCTAACATTATTTATGATTAACAACATGCTGAATTTAAATTATACAAACCAATTAACATTTAAAATGTCACTAACTAATATTAACAACAATTTAATTCACTAAGCTAATTAACTCACGAATCCAGTTACATGGCTTACCATGGTATTAATAGTTAATCTATTAACTTTGACTAAGGGTATAAAAAAATAACATGTTAAAACTACTACTAACATTATTAAAGAAAACCCTACCTAACTTTGACCATCGGTACAAGTTAACATGTTAAAATTTAACTACTAACATTATTTAATACAATATAGTCTAACTCTCTCTCCCTCATTCACTCTTTAATTAATAACCCTCTCCTTCTCTCTTTCTCTCTTTCTCCACTGTCTCCTTTCGTTCTCAGTTTCTTCTCTTTTTGTTTTTTTTCCTTTGATTCATCTCCATGGCAGCAAGAAGAAGCTCAAGGGAGAGAGCTTACATCGTGCAAGGCGAGGAGAAGAGGCTCACGGCGGCGGCTCCAGGCGGCAGGGCGGCGGTCCGGCGGGCGGCGCGCGCTGATGGCCGGCGGCGGCTCCTGTGCAGGCGCGGCGGCGGCGGTTGTGAGGGGCTCCGGCAGCGGCGCAGGTGAGAGGGAGGGCGTGGAGGTGGAGATGCGGCCAAGGGGAGGGCTTGGGGCTGAGGGAGGAAGATGAGGAAGAGGAAGAATGAAGTTTTGAATCTGAGTTGGGTTTTGGGATCTGAAATTAGTTTCTGAGGTTTGATTTTTGGATCTGAGTGTTTGATTTCTTCCTCCTTGAATCTGAAATGGTTTGTTTGAATCTGAAATATATTTCAGATTTGGGTTGTTGGGTTTATTTCTTAGAATTTGGAATATTGTGAATGAATCTGGTTTGTTTCAGATTTGGGTTGGATTAGGGAAGATGATGGGTTTGAGGCTAATCTGTGTTGAGAAGTTTTGGGTGAGTTTGTTCTTGATTTGTGTGATGGAGGATTTTGCAGAGAATGAAAGAAGGGCTTGCAGATTGTTATAACGGAGAAGGGACGTAGTTTAGTTTGCCTTGAGAAACTTGGCAGGAGACAAAATTAATCAGTTAGGTGTTGGATTAAGACACTATTTAATGATGTTGGTTGACTTAAGTTAGAGCATGCATCTAGCTATGAATAACGTGTTTCACTTCCCCTCTTTAATTTGTTAAAAGGATTTCTAAACGTGAATGAAACAGTTGGATGAAACATTATTTAAGTGTTTTAAAAAAATAATTATTAAAATAACAAAAGTGATTAAGACTTAATTAATAAAATTAAATTAAGTTTTTAGTTAAACTTGGCGGTCAATTAACAACGATACGGTAAAGACGGAAAAACAGAGTCGCACACGCGCAACACGAAACATATGGACAAAAATAATCCAGATGTCCGAAAGAAAATACCGATACACAGGGACCAAAACCCGGCTAAAAATACCGGCAGTTACACACTGAGTCTGTTATACCACATTCTCCCCGACTGTTTTAGACCGTACAGTGATCTTTGGAGTTTGACAGAATAGACGTCCCGAGGTCTTTCTATCATTTTGTAAGTAGTTTGTATCCGTCTGGAAGTCTTATATAGATATCCTTATCTATATTTCCATATATGTATGTAGTCACAATGTCCATGAGCTGCATATCCAGACCTTCCGTAGTGGTTAGACTAATAATAAAACCGAAAGTGATCGCATCCATGACCGGGGAATATGTATCATCATAGCATATTCCTGGTCTTTGGGAAAAGCCTTGTGCAACAAGGCGCGCTTTGTAGCATACGATCTCATTATTTTCGTTTGTTGTTCTTACGAATACTCATTTATATCCCACAGATTTAACACCCTTTGGTGTTAGGACTACAGATCCAAAAACTTTGCGCTTCGAAAGTGAGTCCAGCTCTACTCTATTGCCTCGTTCCACTTTGGCCAATCCTCTATGCGTTTACATTCTGCTAGAGAGCGTGGATCGGTCTCATCGTCGTATTCAGTGACGTGATTGGCAATAATGAGCGCAAAGTTATCATCGATAATTGTGCTTTTTCTGTTCAGTACCTCCCCAGTACGTACATAGTTTCATGATATTTCTCCTATATTTTCCTCTTCAGGGGTATTTAGGAGGGAAGAGGTATCTGGGCTGAGCTCAGCATCTTGTGGCGGTATCGTTATCATTGCTCCAGGGTTTTTCCTCTTTCGAGTGTTTTTATCTTTGGAGCCTGGGGGTCGTCCTCTCTTTTGTTGAGGTACGACCGCTTCTGCTGCAGGTGGATTGCATCCATCTTTGGGTATGTCAATCCTAGCTGGCGTATTTGCAGTAGGGATGTGTGATCTGACAATCTTCTGGTTGTCAGTAAATTTGTCCGGTAAAATGTGAGCTGTATTCTGTATGTGTAGGATCTTCAGGATCTCATCTTCACATTGGTTTGTACGTGGATCAAAATGGGATAAAGTTTTGGTGTCCCATGAAATGGTCTTTGAATCTTTTGGCTTCTCTGTGTTAATGCCTAGTTTGGGAAAAGTGCTTTCGTCAAACTCACAATCTGCTAGACGTGCCTTAAAGGCGTCCCCCGTTAGGGGTTCCAGGTATCTAATGGTCGATGGTGAGTCGAATCCTATGTAGATACACAATCGACGTTGAGGACCCATCTTGGTCCTCTGCGGTGGTGCTATGGGGACATAGACAGCGCATCCGAATATCCTCAGGTGAGAGATATCCGGTGGGTTCCCATATGCGAGTTGCATCAGAGAATAAGATTAACTTCCTGACGGTCATAATCTTATTAGCGATGCAGCATGTAAGATGGCATGTCCACATGCGTTCACCGGCAACTAGCATTGCATTAACAATGGACGAGCATCCATTGTAGTCTATTTATACGAGATTCGGCTAACCCGTTCTGGGTGTGAACATGAGCTACAGGATGTTCAACTTTTATGCCAGTTGCTTGGCAGTAGTTTAGGAAGACTTGTGATGTGAATTCTCCAGCTTGTCCAGACGCAATTTCTTGATCTGGTTGTCTGGGAAATGTGCCCGTAACTTTATGATTTGTGCCAGTAGCTTTGCAAAGGCTACGTTGCAGGTGGACAGGAGGCACACATACGACCATTTGAAAGATGTGTCAATCAGTACCATGTAGTACCGAAATAGGCCACTTGCGGGGTGAATAGGCCCGCAAATGTCTCCATGTATTCTCTCTAGGAAGCTTGGAGACTCTGAGTCCACCTTCAGGGGAGATGGTCTCGTAATCAATTTCCCTTTGTGACATGGGGGACAAGGAGATGCACCCTTTCGAAGTAGCTTCAGGCCTTTCGAGTTAATTCTACGGGATTGGGATATGATGCACCATCATGTTCCTTCCAGGGTGTCCGAGTCTATTATGCCAGAGTTGAAATTCTGGTTGATTATCGCACTTCTGGTGCTCAAGTGTGTTTGCTTCCATTGCTCTTATCTTTGTATGGTAGAGACCCGACGGGAGTCCCTCAAAACGCTCGACGGTGGTTTTTGCACTGTTTTTATGAGTCGTTACATATAAGAATTCTCTGTTTTGTTTGTTCACCGTCTCTAGGTGGTATCTGTTTAAACGGATATCTTTAAAGCTTAACAGATTTCTATGAGAGCTAGGGGAGAAAAGAGCATCTTTTTATTAGCAGTTGTGTGTTGTTGGTGAGTATAAAAGTGTTTCCCCTGATCCTTCAATAATTCCTGATGGAACGGAGATTGTATTCATGGTTCCATCGTATTTATGTATGCTTTGAAAAAAGCAAATATCTTGGAGGATCGTGTACGTAGAGGCACGGTCCACTAGGCAATTATTATCCATCTAAATTAAGAGAGAGAAAACATAGCAGTATAAAGCACAAAAAGTGTTACGAGGTGGAACTCGCACACAATGAATTTGTATTGAGGGAAACCAAGGGCACGGTGGTTCTGTTGAGAAGAGGGTTTAGGTTGTCAATTTAACAGGTGATTAGTGGGGTGAAGAGGCTGGACTTGCCGCCGGGGGTGGCCACGGAGTCAAATCTCACCGGACACGGCGGAGGAAGATCGGGTAGCGGGAGGCTGGAGCTGATGTAGACCAAGGGGCGAGCTTTCCTGCAGCACGAGCAACTCGTCAGAAGGGCGGGGTTGGGGTCCAACCCTTAGCCCCTCCGATGCCTAAGTCAGTAATAGGACTTAAAACGGGGGCTAGGCACACCGGTCGGACTGAGGGTGTGTCGACCGTACGTGGCGCGCTATAAGTGGGAGAACAAAGATATGGACGACCTTTGCTCTCGTGTGTGAATAATAGATTGAGAGAGAGAATTTGCCAACCCCCTCCTCGTAAGAAGTAAGGGGGTATTTATACCTGGTGGGAGATGACTAGGTGGGGCTGACCTGGCATGCTGACTCGACGTGCTGAGTTGGCTCGGTTGTCAGCGGAAGCTTCGGACGAGGATGTCAGGAACAGGAGTGCCTGACCTGCTTTTGTCAGACGGCGCAACGGCCAGGGGCACTTTTGTCAGGATGTCAGGGCCGAAAGCATTAAGTGTCAGGGGGCTCAGCTGCCAGGGGGTGCTTTGTCAGATGGTCGGGCGGCGTTGGTGTCAGTCGTGTCCTTATCCTAGGTTGTTTGTCGTTGGTGACGAACTAAAGGTCAGGCTATGCTATCCCTTGCGCCGCGGTTCATGGAAACCAGCCGGGTCTACCGGATCGGGGGTAGTCCGGCCCGGCCGCGCCCCCTTTTCGGTCGTGGGTTGTGGGCCGCTGGCACAGAAGGATACACACGTGCCTATGTCAGCATACCCGGCGGTACTGTCCAGGCGCTCCCCAAGCGCACTGCCCCTGGCGGGCTGAGCAACTGCGGTTGTACGCCTCGGCCGGGTGAGGGGAGTGCTGCGAGGTGCGCCCATTCCCGTGTAGCTTCGGTCTCCCGGGGTGGCGGCCCTTTCGTGAAGGGGAGAGTTAATGGGGTATGTCAGCGGATCTGGGTGGGAGTCAGACTCCTACGATCTTTAGGTCGTAACAATTGCCCCCGGCCTTCGAGTCTGAGGCGGTAGCCCGGCTCGGCTAGGAGGGCGAACCATCTCCGACGTCCTGGACCATCGGTAAGGGCCTTGGCCCGCACCCGGCGGTGGCGGCGTCAGCTTCGGAACTCCCGCCTTACTGGTCATTATTACGATTTGAAAGGGGGGTAGAGAAAAATGAAGCGCCTCCACGATTGGGTTTGTGACGCGTGGATGAAGTGACCCTCACGCCAGTCGAGGCGTCAAGGACATCCCGATGGGCGCCGCGTGGCAGAAGACTGACGGCCGTGATGACCCGGTGGCCCGCTTTACAAATAAAAGGGTCTGGAAGGCGATCGGCGGGAGTTTTTTATCCATCTTCGATTCTTCTCCGGCGTTCGATACTTCTGTCTGTCGCTTGCTGGCTAGTTTGCTACTTCCGCCGCTGGTCATCTTCTTCCGAACGTCTTCTTGATTTGACGGATCAGCCAGGTAATAATAATTAATTTCCTTCCTTTCCGACCGATGGCTTCTCGTTTCGAGGTTGGAGGCGGTAGCCAAGCGGGGGAGGAGGAGTTGGTGGGTGAGGGGGCGTCGCAGCAGGGGGTGCGGCGGCCTAGGGAGAGAGGGTCATGGCGTTCCGTTGTCCCGAGAGCGATTGGATCCCTCCGATGTAGGTTGGATAGGATTAACATCAGGGAGATTCGCGTGCGGTTCGTGCGACAACCCTATGAGGTTCGGGTCCTCGGGTCAGAGGAAACGGTGTGTTCGCCTGGAGATAATGAGGTCGGGGTCTATGTCCGGTCATTCGAGTTGGGGCTCCGCTTCCCGATCCATCCGTATCTGCTTTACCTGCTGAATTTCCTGGAGTTGCCGATATTTTCCCTAGCGCCCCGTTATTGGGGCTTGTTAGTGGGGTTTGTCGTTTTGTGCATTGCATGCTCCTTGAGCCCCTCACTGGCGTTGTTCCAGTATTTCTTCGTAATCCGGAAGAGGGGAATGTATCATTGTGTTTGCGCTAGGAGAGGACGAGTACTTATCCTCGAGGTGCCCGACGACGTCGGCGAGTGGATGAGGGAGTTCGCCTTCGTGATGATGCCAAGCGACGTGGCGTTGATGTCGAACTGGGGCGCGCGGAATCCCCTAGTAAACGAAAGGGTGGAGCTGACTGGGAAGGATATTGCCAAAGCTCAGATTTTGATGGAATTGCCCGAGGCGTACCGTCAGTTGGCGAGTCTGACGCTGAGCAGTCGGCTCGCCCAGGACTTTTGGCCCCTAGGTATCTTTGATATTTGGTAAACCTTGGGCTAGGCTTGCCCTGATCTTCTTTTTTTTGTAGGCGGAGACACGATGCGGGAGCCGGAGGAGGTGTCGGGATCGGCCGGAGCCCCGGTCTCGGAGGACACTGATCCTCGTGAGAAAGGCAAGGGGTGGCGCGCGAGGCGGGATCCCGGGAACGGGGAGGCGGGGTCCCCCGTGGGGAGAGGGCGCAGCCGGGATGGGGGCAGCTGAGCCAGGTATCTCTGTCCATGGGCCCGGCGAAGATCTTCATGCGGGCTCATCCACGCGGGGGGCCGGACCCTCCGTCCCGTCGAGGGTATCAGAGGTGGTCGAGCCTCGCCGAGTGCCTTTGGTTCAAAAGTGGCCATACGGAATCCCTTCGTGGGAAATGGGGGGGTCGTCGAGCCCGGGCTGTGAGGGCTCCCTCATTCGTTTCAAGAGGACCCGAGAAGAGGTCGAGGCGTATCCAGATGACCGTCTCCATAAGTTCCCCTTTCGAGTAGGCTGCGATGAGTCGGTATTTGAGGACGCAGGAGTGGCAGCGCGCCTCGCCGAGTATTGCGTGTTACCACGCGATCACGAATCTTTGACTCGCATGAGGGCGGAACAGTTGTGTGGCTCTGCTATATGGCACGTCGTGCATGTAAGCCGGTTCTTTTGCCTCGCCCTTGGGCTTTCTTTATTCGTGCCCCGCTAATTCGGGTCTTCTGTAGATGGTTATGAACCTGGTAGCCCTGCGGGGCCGTACTCCTGTGGCCGTCACCAGAGCGTCTCTTGAGGTAGCGAGGGAGAACCTCGGCGAGGTCAAGGCGAAGCTGAGGGACACGGAAGAGGAGCTGGAGAGGGTTAGGAAGGCCTATGAGGTGGAGAAGGGGCGGGCCGCGTACTTTGATTCGTCAAAAGCAAAGGTCGAGAGCCAACTCCAAGAAGTAACGCGGGAGAGGGATGACATCCGATCGAAGCACGCCGCGGAATTGGTTAGCAAGGAGGCGGTGATCGGGGTACAGAGGCGGCAAATAGCAGGCCTAAAGGAGGCCCTTGAGGCCGAGAAAAGGGAGAGGGATGTCGCGACGCGGCGGCTGGAGGAAAAATGGGAAGCTGAAGGCGAAATGATCGAAGCCGCTATCCGCCGCTATCATGACGAGCATGTTGTGCCGATGTTGCAAGAGGCGAGGGATGCAGGGATTCGGCAAGTGGCGAGAGATGTGAGGGCTCGGTCGGCTGAGAGGTGGCGCCGCTAAGAAAGTGGGTTTGGGGAGGCCTGTACCTTCTTGTGTAAGGGTTATAGCCAAAGTTTTGTTGTAGTGTGTGGAAGGTTTAATGTATAACATTGCTATTTGGGCAAATGCCTTGTATTGGTCTTGTATCGAAACTGTATTCTTCCTAGTTGTGTCCGGAGACCGGCAGTTTTGTGAGGGACGTGACTGCCCCCAACTTCGCTCTGCCGAGGATATTCCGGTCGTCGGTAGAGGGAAGTTGAGATATACCGCAGTTAGAAGGGGTTTGATCTAAAATCCAGAGTGATTCTCGGTGGACCAGAGGCGGGCCGAGGTAGCTTGTTCCGTACGAACGTTTGCTAAGCATTGCAACCGAGATCCAGAACTGATTGAGCGGTGGATTACCGGTTATGCCGCCCCGACGGAGGTCGGACGCAGTCTTGGGATGAGCGGCGCCTTGTGGTTTCGGCCGCCTCGATGGAGGTCGGACTCAGCCTACAGACGGGCGGTGCTTAGAAAGAAGAGGCGAAGGGTGGAGTAATTTCGAATGGGGGTAATCACCTCGCCGGGATTTGGGCGGGAATTGAAGGGGCCTGCTGGCGATCGCGTGATTAGATGTCAGCCTGGCGAATCGACGACGGGCGGGAATCGAAGCGATCTGACCACTTCAAAGCGGACGCGTGGCAGAAGTGACGGTTACCAGTACGCGAGGCGTCAGAACGCGTGGATCGACGCTGGATAGGGAACGGATTGATGACACGTGTCGCGAGGTCGACGGTCATGATGCTTTGCGCAGTTGCGTAAAAGAGATCTCAGGGAGGGGAGCGAAGCGAAGCTGATTGTTGGGTGAAGGTTTTGCAAGCGGCTGGAGCTTGTCGGAGACTTCATTATCCTTGCCAGAGTCGTCCTCGTGTGAGCGGTCGATGACGTAGCGAAGCCGTCCGAGTTGTCGGAGCCCATTAGGTAAGAGGTCTATTTTATAGATGTCTTCCTCGACGTCTTCATTTCGTGGTCAGGGGTCGAGGGTGGTTGGGGAAGGGAGCTCCGCCGCGGATACTGGAGAGGTGTCTCTCGAGATTGCGGGCGTGAAGTCGGTGCTGAAGAAATCCATCGCGGAGATCTTCAAGATGTATGTCAGGCCACTGTATTCTGTTCGTGAACCGGAGCCGCAAGAGAGGGTGTGTTTCGCAGGCAACCATGAGGTGGGAGTGTATGTTTCCTCGTTCGAGCAAGGGTTGTGCTTCCCCCCCATCCGTTCTTGCTAGATGTGTTGAACTTCCTGGAGTTGCCCTTGTATCGCCTGATGCCCAATGCCATTAGTGCCGTTGTGGGATTCCTAGTGCTGTGCGTAAGCAACCAGGTTCGCCCATCGCTATCCTTATTTCGCTATTTCTTCTCGGTGAAGAGGTTGGGGTCCTGCTACTATCTCTCCGCGAAGAAGAGCCATCCGCTCATTAGGGGGTTGCCCGGGAAGATCAAGTCGTGGCGCCAGCAGTATGTGTTTGTGGGCGTGTCGGAGGATGTGTTGATGAGATCTGATTGGGTGGAGCTGAATCCCGAGGCGAAGGAGGGGGTTGAATTGGGGGATGAGGAGAAAATGGTGGCACAGCTTCTAATGGCAATACCGGTGGAGGGCCGAGATTATCGGATGCTCGCTCGGGCTGAGATGATAGCGGCGAACATCTGGCCCGAAGGTACAACAGATTTTGGTGTTAGTGCATCTGAAGTGCTTACCCTGAACTTTCTTTCTTTGACAGGTCGCACGATGAGTTTGTCCCTTGAGGAAATGATGCAAGGCGCCTCGGAGCAGGTGGGGCGAACGTCGAAGAGAATTGGCCCCAAGAGGTTGCGAGAGGAAGGAGGGGTGGGGAGTTCGACGGGGGTGCCGGCGTCAACGAAGAAGAGGAAGCTGCCGACGAGGTCGTCTGTTCCTGATGCGCCGGGGCGGGGGGAAGACGGTCAGCAGGAGGGTGGAACCGGGGAGGGGATAGCAACCCCCGTTGTCGACCTGGAGGGCGGGGACGAAGGGTCGACTGGGGGAGGGGTGGAGGCCCCCGGGACGCGGTCGTCTAGCCTCCTGGCATCTGCTAGAGTGGAGGGGGCGGCCGCTACCGGTCAGTCAGGGAGGGCCAAGGCGTCAGGCGGCCCAGCCGGGTCTGCCGGTTGGGATAGTTGGCCCTATGGTTGTCCATTGTTCGGTCTCGAGAGGGCCGCCGATCCCCACTGTGAGACTTCATTGGTCCATTTCAAGGCCAAGAGGACCAACATCGAGGGTTATTCCGACGAGGCTCTTCATCGGGTGCCGTTCAAGGTGAGGGGTGATGAGTCCGTGTTCGAGGACGGAGGCGTGGCGGCGAGGCTGGCGGAGAACATTTTCTTGCCCCGCGATAAGGTGGCGCTGGAAGCGGTGGAGCCCGAGGGTCTGTGTGGGACCGCGGTGTTGCACGGCGTCCAGGTAGGTTTTGTAAGGCGGATGGCATTTTTCAGTGAATTTTATTGAACACCCTAAATGGGTTCTCTTCTCTTCTTCTTTTTTTTGTTCAGGCCGTCAACTTGATGCTTGGAGTGATGAGGCACGTACATGCCATACATAAGGCCGAGGGTGCCATAGCTAGAGTGGCGGCCGAGTTCGTCGCCTTTCGTAAGAGTGCTGGCGAGGACCTGGCGAAGGAGAGGGAGAGGGGCGGCCAATATGAGGCGGAGGTAGAGCGCCTGAAGGCGGTCCTGGCCGATCATGAGCTGCAGGCGACCGGGTCTAGAGAGAGCGAAGGAGCTGGAGGAGGCCCTTGGGAAGGAGGAAGTTCGTGCGGAGGGTCTGGCGGGTCGTGCCAAGGCCGCCGAGGAGGAGGTGGCTCGGAGGGTCGATGAATTTCGCACGTACCAGGAAAAGACCTTCATCCCTGCCCTCGCCGAGGCGATGTCCCGGGGCATTGAGAAAGGCCGGGCGGAGGGGTAGGAAGCCTGCTTGGTTCGGATAAAGGAGAGGGTGGCGGGTCTGTCCCCGCCAGTTGAGCTCGACCTCAACGGACTCGCAGCTTGCAGCGACGAGGAGGGGGACGGCGAGGGGGAGACCGGCGAAGGAGGGGAGGGCGACGAGGCAGAGACCGGCGGGGCGGGGGGAGATTCCCCCGAAGGGGACGGGGTTGACGTCGTGACTGGCGGATGCGCCATCGGCGCGGGAAATGTAACCAAGTAGTTATGTATAGGCGTTTAAGAAAGAAAGAAGGAAAGAAAGAAAAAAAAGTAAAGTTATGTGGGGCTGATACCCGCACTTTTCTGGAATCTTCCATCTTTGTGGGTGTGGAAGTTCCCTTTCAGAGTTACGCTTTGGTGCGGCTGTCTCTAGCCCGGCGTTGGGGGAGTTGTGTTAATTCCCTTTATTTAGGGTAGTGCGCCCGAGAAAATTTGCAGTTGGTTAGTCTCTTTTTTTGGGGGTTGCTCCCGTGCATGAGTGCGCCTGAGTTATAGCTAGTGGTCAACCGGGAATAATCTTTCCATCAGCTTTTATCAATATTTTAATAAACAGGACAGGCTCGTAGGCGAAACGTTGAGTCGTTCTAGTTAGGTTGACGTCCTCGTAGTATTTGATGCGTCCCTCCCCGGCGTCGTGCCCCTGAAGGGGTGTAGAGTTACTTCAGAGGGTTCCCTCTCGGGATAGGGGTGGATGGTTGTGTCGATGCCGGGGGCGGTGGCTTTGGCCCTCGTTCCCAGAATTGGGGGGAGAGGGAGTCCTTGGTGGTTGCTCTATCCCGCGGGGCCTTGTCGCTCCTATCGACTGGAGTCGCCATGTGACGGGCGCGGGAGGATGTGGTCCGCCGCCGATCCGTGCGTCTTCTTGGCGTATGTGGTCCAGGAGAAGTCGAGGAGTGGAAGGCGGGGCGCTACAGGTGTAAGTGGAATAGCCTATTGGAGGGCTCCGGCGCTTGGGGGCGAGTCCCCTGGGGTTGGGGAGACTTTGGCGGGTGCTGGGGGTGCCCGATGGGGTGATTTGGCAGGTTTGTCCCGTCCATCGGGTTGTCTGCCCGCCGCGCCTGCGTCTGCGGGGCGTCCGTGGAGGGGCACGGTATGCCATTGGAGCTCCAGTTTCAGTGCCTTAAGTTGTCTAAGGGAAGGCGGGGAGCAGCAGGCAGGGTGCCCCTGGTGTAAGAGGAATATCCTGTTGGGGGATCGTTTACTAGAGCAGTTGGCGTTCCTCGCATTTTTCGCGTCTTCTAGGGGGAGAGTGTGGCGAAAGGATTGGCCTTTCCTCAAATTCTCTCTAACGCCCCCTCCACTTTGAAGAAGCTGAGGGGGGGGGGTATTTATAATGGTGTATTTTTCGCCTCCTCCCTTTCCTTAACGTGATGAGCTGGGGCCATCTTGGAGTTGTGTTCCTTGGGGACCGTTCCCGACGGGTGACGCCTGACGTGACTCATCGGCTCCTGTTTTTCGGCGGGCGTGCCGTTTATCAGTGGCGCTTGTCCCGAGCGTCCTTTTGGTTTGACGAGTCATTTCGGTTGTCGGCTTTATAGGTGTCAAGCATTACTCCTCAGTGATGGCCCCGCGTGGGGGTTGCCTCGATCTGCGAGCCCTGATTTGTTTCCCGATGTTTGAGAAGAGGGGTCGCAGGCCCTCTTTGGGGAGGGCAGGTATTGGGCCGTCGCCTACCCCGCATATGGCGCTCCGGTTTGGGTGGCTAAGCTCCGTAAGCTTGCCCCGGAGGTCTTCTTTGGTGGGGGGAGCGAACGCGTAGCTCGGCCCGTGCCCCTCTCCGGTTTGGGTGGCGAGGATTGGTCCTGCCCCGGAGTCTTTGAGAGGGCGGGTATTGGGCCGTCGCCTCCCCGCAGCCTCTATAATCGGACGGGTATTGGGCCGTCGCCTACCCCGCATATGGCGCTCCGGTTTGGGTGGCTAAGCTCCGTAAGCTTGCCCCGGAGGTCTTCTTTGGTGGGGGGAGCGAGCGTGTAGCTCGGCCCGTGCCCCTCTCCGGGTTGGGTGGCAAGGATTGGTCCTGCCCCGGAGTCTTTGAGAGGGCGGGTATTGGGCCGTCGCCTCCCCGCAGCCTCTATAGTCGGACGGGTATTGGGCCGTCGCCTACCCCGCATATGGCGCTCCGGTTTGGGTGGCTAAGCTCCGTAAGCTTGCCCCGGAGGTCTTCTTTGGTGGGGGGAGCGAGCGCGTAGCTCGGCCCGTGCCCCTCTCCGGTTTGGGTGGCGAGGATTGGTCCTGCCCCGGAGTCTTTGAGAGGGCGGGTATTGGGCCGTCGCCTCCCCGCAGCCTCTATAGTCGGACGGGTATTGGGCCGTCGCCTACCCCGCATATGGCGCTCCTGTTTGGGTGGCTAAGCTCCGTAAGCTTGCCCCGGAGGTCTTCTTTGGTGGGGGGAGCGAGCGCGTAGCTCGGCCCGTGCCCCTCTCCGGTTTGGGTGGCGAGGATTGGTCCTGCCCCGGAGTCTTGCGCGTTTTGAACTGAAATTTTCATGTAGAACAGGCAAAATTCGAAGATGCAAAAGGGGACAAGATATTTCATTCATGAATTACAGTTTCCGGCTATATTACGACTGGCGTTCCGCGTTCTTCTGAGTGATTAGCCCGTCCTCATCAGGGGGGCTTTGGTGGGCGCGGCAGGTCCTGTTCCCTTCCGCGGTGCCATCAGCTGGAGCTAACTTTTGATGGTAGGAGTCGTCCCTCCGCCCTGTTAGGTCGATCCTCAGGTTCAGCTCTGGTCCCTTGTGCTTGGTCGATCCCACGTAGCAGCTCCTAGACAGCTTCTGGCTTCCCCGTACGAACACAACCCCTCGGGGGGTTTGGAACTTGACCATGTAGTGGAGAAGGCTGGGGAGCGCTCCGATGGCCGCCATGTAAGGTCGTCCTATGATCCTGTTGTACGCCAATGCAATGTCGACCACAACGAACAGAGTCATCCGAGTGACGACCCGCGGCTCTTCTTCGAGGGTTATTGGCAAGGTGATCACTCCTACAATAGGGGTCGAGTGACCGGTGAAGCCGACGAGGGGTCCGGTACAGGGTCTCAGGTCCGTCGGCATTAACCCCATCTTTTCGATTGTGGACATGAACAGGACGTCGCAGGAGCTCCCTGTGTCGATCAGGAGGCGGCTGACGATGGCCGTCCCTATCTGGGCCTCGATGACGATGGCGTCGTCGTGGGGCAGCTCGACTCCCTCTAGATCCTCGTCGCTGAAAGTAATGGGAGGGTAGGTTATCCTTCTCCCTCTCGGATCCCCTCCAAGACCCGCCGTCATCACTTGTCTCACGTACGCCTTTTTGCCTGACGGCGATGCTCCTCCGGAGGATGGCCCACCACATATCGTGTTTATGCGCATGACTGGTTTCGGGGGTGAGGCTCTTCCCGCTCACCGTTTGTTGGAGGGTCTGCCCTCCGTGCCCTTCGGTGGTTCCCCTCCTCTCGGTCTGGTCTCCTGTTCCCAACGAAGCCCCCTAGGTGGCCCGCCTGGATCAGCCGCTCAATTTCCCTTTTGAGGGTGAAGCAGTCGTCGGTGTCATGGCCATGGTCCCGGTGGTATCGGCAATATTTTCTGAAATCACTCATGGCCGGATCCGACTTCATTTCTCGAGGCGGCTCCGGCAGCAGTCCGGCTCTCGTCGCCGCAGCCATCACCTCGATCAGGGGGGCATTGAGTTGCGTGTAGTGCGCCCGTAGGGGGCCTTCTTGTCTCGGGACGACTCGGGGGGGGGGGGGGGGGGGGGGGCCTTGGGCCGGGGCGAACTCGTGCGCCGGGCCCGGGCGATCTTGCGGGCGTCGCCCCGCCGATTCGCGCCTTGGTTGGGCCAGCTGGTCGCGACCTCGGTGCCCCTCTTCTTGCCTCGGCCGAGGGTGTGACCGGGGCTCGCCTTGGAGTGGCTTCGCCGGGGAAAATAGGGCCTTTGTGCCGAGAGTCTCTTCGGCCAACGCATGCCTCTCCGCCATAGCAACCAACGCCTCATAGTCGGTCGGCGGATCTCGGAGCAAGGATTTGTGGAGGCTCCGAGTCCGCAACCCCGTCTTGAAGGCCAGCATAAGTACCTCGTCGCCGCAGGTCACCACCGCCCGTCTCTCATCCTGAAAGCGGCGCAAGTATTTGCCCGTTGTCTCCCCTTCTCCTTGGACTATCGTGCTGAGATAGTCTAAGGGCTTCTTCTTCGTCCGGCCGGCCCGAAACTCTTGGCAGAACTTGTGGGATAGCTCGCCAAAGCTCCCAATGGATCTCGCGGGTAGGCCGAAGACCAGTCCAAGCGGTGTCCCTCAGGCTTTGGGAGAAATGCCGGCATAGGAACGCCTCATCAACATCCTGCGCTTCCATTGCCCCCCGGTATTGCTGCACGTGCGTGAGGGGGTCGCATCTTCCGTTGTATGTGGCCAAGTGGGGGGGTTTGAACCTTATGGGCCTTGGGGCGGACGTGATCCACCGTGCAAGCGGCGTGGCCTCCTCCGGATAGGTAGGGCGATCGGGCGCATCCCCTCTCCGCCACTCGGGGGTCTGGCTTCGGTCGCGCCTCGGCCGCCGACGGTCCTCCGGCCCCGGGGAGTAGCCTGACGGTCGCCTGGCGGGGCTCCTTCCCTGGGTCGAGGATTCGACGGGTTGCGGGCTACGGTTCTCCCAGTGCCATCGCCTCCCGGCCGGCTCCCCTCGGGCCTCCATCCGCTCCTGATTCTCCCGCAGAAGCCTTTCGCGCTCGGTGGTGAGGAAGCGTAGTTGTCGACAAACGGCTTCCTCGTGCAGGCGATCGGAGTGGTGGTGCAGGTGATGCAGGCTGCCTCCTCCCAGTGGGGACCTGGCCGACAACAGGCCCCGCCCGTCCCCGAGCCGCCGTCCCGTCGCCGTCACCTCCAGGATTTCCCAGTTGCTTTCGTTCTCCCTCCTTAGCCTCTCGCGCTCCGCGATGATGAAGCAGAGCTGGTGGCGGGTGGTTTCTTCGTCCTGGTAGGCCCTCTGGGCGGTCTCGGCCGCTTCGTCCAAACGCCTTTGCGCGACGGCCGCCTCCTCCCGGCGCCTCCACAGCCGCGCGACCTCTATTTCCTCTTCCAGGAGCTTCTGCTGGGCCGCAACCTCCTTGGCGAGCCCCCTGTTTTCCCCTTCCTCCTCGAACTGAGGGTGGAGATTCCGTCTCACGTTCTGGGACTCCAAGGGGCCGGGCTGTGGCTCCGCCCTCGCCACCGGGTAGCTTCCCATCGCCTGAGTAACGGCCTCGAAGCTCTTCGGACTGCGCGGGCCGAAGTATGGTCTGTCTCGATGCCCATCCCCGGAGGGGGGTCAGGCGCCGGGGTGATTAGTAGAGAGAGCGGCTCCTGACCCACTGGATCCTTGCTGTGGTCAGGGTTCCGAGTGATCGGCATGGAGTCTAACATGGGTGTGACCCTTCGTTCCCACAGACGGCGCCAATTGTTACGAGGTGGAACTCGCACACAATGAATTTGTATTGAGGGAAACCAAGGGCACGGTGGTTCTGTTGACAAGAGGGTTTAGGTTGGCAATTTAACAGGTGATTAGTGGGGTGAAGATGCTGGACTTGCCGCCGGGGTGGCCACGGAGTCAAATCTCACCGGACACGGCGGAGGAAGATCGGGTAGCGGGAGGCTGGAGCTGATGTAGACCAAGGGGCGAGCTTTCCTGCAGCACGAGCAACTCGTCAGAAGGGCGGAGTTGGGGTCCAACCCTTAGCCCCTCCGATGCCTAAGTCAGTAATAGGACTTAAAACGGGGGCTAGGCACGCCGGTCGGACTGAGGGTGTGTCGACCGTACGTGGCGAGCTATAAGTGGGAGAACAAAGATATGGACGACCTTTGCTCTCGTGTGTGAATAATAGATTGAGAGAGAGAATTTGCCAACCCCCTCCTCGTAAGAAGTAAAGGGGTATTTATACCTGGTGGGAGATGACTAGGTGGGGCTGACCTGGCATGCTGACTCGACGTGCTGAGTTGACTCGGTTGTCAGCGGAAGCTTCAGACGAGGATATCAGGAACAGGAGTGCCTGACCTGCTTTTGTCAGACGGCGCAACGGCCAGGGGCACTTTTGTCAAGATGTCAGGTCCGAAAGCATTAAGTGTCAGGGGGCTCAGCTGTCAGGGGGTGCTTTGTCAGATGGTCGGGCGGCGTTGGTGTCAGTCGTGTCCTTATCCTAGGTTGTTTGTCGTTGGTGACGAACTAAAGGTCAGGCTATGCTATCCCTTGCGCCGTGGTTCATGGGAACCAGCCAGGTCGGCCGGATCGGGGGTAGTCCGGCCCGGCCGTGCCCCCTTTTCGGTCGTGGGTTGTGGGCCGCTGGCACGGAAGGATACGCACGTGCCTATGTCAGCATACCCGACGGTACTGTCCGGGCGCTCCCCAAGCGCACTGCTCCTGGCGGGCCGAGAAACTGCGGTTGTACGCCTCGGCCGGGTGGGGGAGTGCTGCGAGGTGCGCCCGTTCCCGTGTAGCTTCGGTCTCCCGGGATGGCGGCCCTTTCGTGAAGGGGAGAGTTAATGGGGTATGTCAGCGGATCTGGGTGGGAGTCGGACTCCTACGATCTTTAGGTCGTAACAAAAAGATTACCAAAAATCACTCAATGTCTGAAAAAAATCATCTAACATGCTAGAAATCAAACAACTAGAGAGTAAATTGTTTTCAAATTACAATGCGTAGCAGAAAGTAGATAATGCTTCAATCGAGCAGGTCATCATTTGAGAAGTCCTCAGCGATGAACCTGATTGGTGTCAGGTCTTTGTGTTCTACCAGGTTTGCCTCTGTTGGCTTCTGGCTAGCTTTGTACAAGTCCTGGAGGTGGCGTGAAGTCCGAAAATTCCTGGACTAGTGTCCAGTCATGACACACCTGTGGCATTTATCTTCCCAGTCTTTTCTGGGGGCAAATGTCTGGCCATTGTCTTTTCTCTTCCACACATTTTTCTTCTTTCCCTCATTGTTAGACTTTGGAGGGGGTCCACTAGCCTGCTTCTTCATTGCCTTGTCCTCCTGGGGTTTGCCTTTGAAGTTGGTCCTCTTCTTCTGGGAGGAGCTGTGGTGTGCTTCAGGCACAGGAGCAGTGCCAGCATGGTACGAGTTATGGGTGGCCAGAAGGAGGTCTCTATTCTGTTCTGCCATCAGAATGCATGAGAGAAGCTCCGAGTATTTCGTGAACTTTCGTTCACGATACTGCTGTATAAGTATAACATCCTTCTCGTGGAAGGATGTATACGTCTTCTCTAACGTGCGCTCCTCCGTCACTTTCTCACCACACAACTTCAGGCGTGAGTTGATACTGAAAAGTGCCGAGTTGTACTCGGCGATAGACTTAAAGTCTTGGAAACGGAGGTTCTCCCATCATATCGCGCTCGGGGAAGGATAACATCTCTTTGATGTTTGTATCTATCCTCGAGGGGGGGTCCATAACTCATAAGAGTCTTCCACCGTGAGGTACTCGGCCTTCAGGGTTCGATCGATATGGCGTCTGATATAGATAATTGCTTTGGCTTTATAGATGTCAGAAACCTTATCGCCTACTGCGATGGCATGGCTCAGTCCCTGTGAGCGCAGGTGGAATTTTATATCTAACTGCCTGCTCAGATAATTTTTGCCTTAGCAGCCAATACGTCAAAGTCGACGCTCGCAATTTTAGCCATTATCTCTAGCATGTTAAAAATGAGCAATAATTAGATATTTTTAAAGTAAAACAAATAATTATGCATTTCAGACACAGATATTTGTTGTGTGGATCGACTAATCACCATTTAAAATAAAGTCCATACAGTCCCATAAAATTGAAAATACAACTCAGGAACCCACGTGGGGCCCATATTCTTCTGGAATAGATCCTCATCTTCGTGGGACGTCCGCCGGTCTTGGAATTTATACAAATTATCCTTACTACAATTTCTCTCAAAAAATAGAAAAAAGAATGCGAGAGAAATAATTGTGATAGCTAGCCGATCCAAAAGCACAACAAATATAAACATACATCGCAGAAAAATGCAGCAGGCATTTTATTACATTTAAATAATTAATCATCACAGGCAATTAATCATCACATGCATTTTATAATAGAAATGACAATTTTTTGTTTAATAATTATTGGACCACTGGCAACGTCATACACCGTTAGGTTAGTTGACTAACGTTAGAGCGGTCGCAGGATCTTCCTAATTATTAAACGTATAATAATCAGATAATCCAAAAATGCGATGAATTAAAAAGCGTGTAATAATCTAGAATTTAACGAAGAGGAAAAAATCTTAATTAAATCTGAAAAATAATTTGGAAAAACAAAGTTTTTGTGGACAAACCCTAGCTAGGGTTTTTGGATTCAATCTGCAATGTGATCCATTGCAACCGGTTAGGGTTTCGATCGCGCGCTCATGGGGGGTCGTCGCCGCCACCACTTCTGGCGGTATGGCAACGGCGGCCGCCGCTACGGGCGACGGTAGCGGGGGCCGCCGCTGCAAGCGACGAAGCTGTCTGTCGTTGCAGGCGGCGGCATCCGCCGCTGCAGACAACGGTCTCGTTGGTCGCCGCTGCAGCGGCAACGGCACGGTTTGATCGAGGGGGTTTTTCGCATGCACGACTTTTGGCCGTGTGGCGATGAACAAATCCCTCTAGGGTTTGAAAACCTATGGGGAAGAAGATGATAAAACATGATTTTTATTAGAAAAAAATCTATTTTTAGTCTTCAAAACGGCGTTTTTATCGTAAAAAGTTGATTTTTATTGATAAAAACGTCGATTTTTCATTAACGGGTTGATTTAGCATGTAGATCTGAGATAAAAAATCCGATCTATACTAATCAAAACATCGATCCAAACATTTAGATCTATTCATATGTGCATAAAAATTTAGATCTAGGGAATAAAAATTAGCTCTAGATCCTACCCACCGGATCTAGCGACGTTTGGTGAAGGAAGCCCGTTCGCGTCGCGTTCGTCCGTCGGCAGAGGTTCGACTCAGCTTCGAGCGTACTGATAACGAGTTGTAAACTTAGTGGCTACGAAACCCGTAGCCCTGTATTTATAGTAGTAGGGTTACATAATGGGTGGATACCCAATACACAGATGGGCCTACAAAAGCCCGTTTATAACAAAAGGGTAATTTTTAGATTTAGGAAGGAAAGTAAAAATAATTTTAGATTTCGACCAAAAACAATAATAATTATATAAATCAACCAAGTCTGGCCACGTCAGCACTCTGGCACGCGCCTGGTTGCTGACTAGGCCTGCTTTGACTTGGCCGCACTTGCCAAGTGCAGCCAAATTGGGTTTTGAAAAGTTGGCCGCACTTGCCAAGTGCAGCCAAATTGGGGTTTCACAATTTGGCCGCACTTGCCAAGTGCAGCCAAATTGTTAGGGTGTAGATTTGGTCAAATCTTCAAAAAGATTGTTTGTATGTATTATGATGAAGAAATTGTTAGCCTAGTGGTATTACTGTTAGTTTGGAGGTAAGTAGTCCTGAGATCAATTCCCAGTGTTCCCCTGTAAAAATTTATTTTTCATTTAAAATTTAAAAAAAATTATTTAAGTATACACATCAAGTTTTGAACCCACAACTTCTGCACCTCACCCACACGCCTTACCACCAAGGAAAGCATCTCATCTGTAAATAATATACAAGTAATCTATTTGAAAGTTTAAAAGAAGCGGCCCTCCAAATGACTTGGCCGCACTTGGCAAGTGCGGCCAAATCATCAAAGCACAAATTGGTCGCACTTACCAAGTGCGGCCAAGTCAAAGCAGGCTCAGTCAACGATCAGGCGCATGTCTGATCGTTGACGTGGCAAAAAACAGTCGAAATCTATAAATATTTATTTTTTGGTCGAATTTTAAAATTATTTTTATTTTTATTAAAACTAAAAATTTCCCTAGGGGCCTGTTCGTTTGTGTTTAAGTTGGGGTAAAAGTTGGGAAATTACACTGTTCATTCCATATTCCTGTACTGTTCACTTGTTTCAACTCCAACTATCTCACGCGTGTTCGTTTGGGTTTATGTGTGAAGCTGGGAATCTAGTCCTAGCTGGCAACGGAAGCCAGCAACCCTACAATTCCCACAAAAGCGGGGATTACAGCCGATGCCTCTAACATTGCGGGCCCACGTCCTATCGCTCTCCGTAAAATTCGCAGTGAAGCGAAGGATTTAATTTTTTTATTGCCACAGCGAACGAAAAAGCGGGCCCACGCCCGCTCCCCCCACAAAAGTACAAATGTTTTAATTTAATAATAAAATTCGTGGACCCCACCTCCAACTTTCACAACAACATTCACAACCCACTTTCACTTAAAAATACATTAAACTTGTGTGTGCCCCACAAAAAATTCCAATATCCACATTCACAACCCCACTTTCACCCCAAAAACACAATACTCTACTTTCACAACACTATTCATGTTATGAATAGGCCCATGAGACTCATTGGGGCTCGTCATTGAAAGCTATAAATATGAGCTTATGTGGCTCTTAACCCCTTACACCTATTACCCTACTTTTTCCCTCACAACACGTTATCAGCAAGATCACGCTCGTTGGAAAAGGCGACGACACTCAAGGAAGGAGATCCATCAAACGCTCAGTTTGAAGAAGATCGTAATCTTCTCAACGGGGAGCGAAAAGAGCATCCTTCATCAACCATCGTCTAAATTCCCTTGTCAAATCTAGAGGTAAATCCTCAAAACTTTTAGATCTAAACTTGCTTTTCCAGTAGATCTGCATGTTTTAAGATCAAATAGTTTGAAAACACGGTAAAAATCACATTTTATTTAGATCTGCATGTTTATAAACAATAAAAATCGTATTTTCAAAGAGCTGAATGTCTGAAAAATCCGTTTTACCCCCTCTTGATCCACATACCGCACACCTAAAGGGCGCAACGGCGACGCTTTTCTTGCGCAGGCGGCGGCATGCGCCGCGGCCAGAAGCCGCGGACTGCAGCCGCGGCTAGCCACCGTGACGGCCGCGCCGCTTGGCACGGCCAGCCGTCGCGACAGCGGCCGTGGGCCCCCCCCCAAGGTTTTTTGAAACCCTAACCATTAACGGGCCAAATTTTTAGGGGGTCCCAATTAACCCTATTGGGTTGTTTTCATGGCCCAAAAGCCTGAAAATTAGCACACTTACACATAATTTTTCTTTTTATTTTTGGCCTCAAAAGCCCAAATATTTAAAGAAATTTTAATTCTGTGATATGGTTAAAGCGGAAAAATAAAATATAAATAAAATGGATCAATTTAAAAAAATTTTCAAAATAATTTTTAGTACATCACTCTCTTTTTTAGATTATTTATTAATCTTTATATGCATGTAATATAATTCTCTGTGTGGTTGTATATTTTTAATAAAATATCTGCGTAGATGTGCTATTAGACTATGATTTTTGGGATCAGCCATGTTTCCGACATCTTTACTTTTTTGCAATTTTTTCTTTTTGAGAGAAATTTTGTAAGTGAGGTTATACATGTAAAAAGAAGCTGAAGGACCACCAAAAGGAGCTGAAGGGGTTTGCATAAAGAAAAAGGGACTTCTCTTTGAAGTTCCCGAGTTGTATTTATTTTTTCATGTACTTTTTGATTAATGGGATGTAATTTCGGACTCTCTTTTTCTGTTGGTGTCGGCGGGCTGATCCCCATAGTCCTAATTTATTTTCATTACCTATACATTAAATGCGTGGATGTTTACTAACTCATGCTATTTTAATGTTAAAATGAAAATGCATGCGTGTATATTTATTTTTAAATAATTCACGTTATGAAAATGTCAAATGCATGCGTAGATGTTTAATACTTCATGCTATTTAAAACGTTGTAAGATTGCATGCGTGGATGTCTATTTTAAATAGTTAAATAATCCATGCCATTTTTTCTTTAAGATTGCTAGATTGTTTAATGGCTAGACTTGTGAATGTCGATTTTTCGGTCCTGAAGGTCGATGAGTCGAACTACTTGAGTTGGCAGTTGGACCTGAAGTTCCACCTGCGATCTCATGGGTTCAGTCTAACACCCACTGAGAAGGCAACAACAAGTACTGCCGCAGCTGAAAAGGATGCTTCTAAAGAAGCCCCTCATACAGAAGAAGTTTCCGATATACTTAAGGTGAAAGCCATTATTTATATCAGGAAACATTTAGACTCGACCCTGAAGGACGAGTATCTTACTGTAGAGGATCCTGATGAACTGTGGGATGCACTTGAGGAGAGGTACAGACATCAGAGGGATGTCATACTCCCCGTACGCAGTACGAGTGGACTCACCTCTGCATACAGGATTACAAATCCGTAGCAGAGTACAACTCAGCACTATTCCGTATCACCTCACAACTGAAGTTGTGTGGTGAGAATGTGACTGAGAAAATGTTGCTGGAGAAGGCGTTCACGTCTTTTCACGAGAAGGATATGATTCTCATGCAACAGTACCGTGAGAGGAAGTTCACTAAGTACTCTGATCTGCTTTTCATGCCTCCTAATGGCTGAACCAACCAGAGATTTGTTGGTTGCCACTCACAACTTGTGCCCTCCTGGCTCCGCTCCACCGCCACCTCTTGCAGAGGCACACTTCCAGTCTTCCTAGAAGAAGAATATGGACAAGAAGGCTGAGTTCCAGAGATGGAAAGAACAGAAGCAGCAGAAAAAGGCCACTCCTCAAGCTCCTCCCCAGAACCAGAAATTCGTGGCAAAGAAGTAAAAGTGGACGCCCAACAAAGGTGGTACTCCCAAGAAAGACTGGGAGGATAAGTGCTTTAAATGCGAAATGACTGGACACTGGTTCAGAATCTGTCGCACTCCCAAACACCTACAGGACCTCTACCAGGCAAGCCCCAAGCCCCATGCTGAGACAAACCTGATGGAAAGCGCAGCATTACCAGAGACCACATGGAATCTAGAAGATTTCATGGGAGACGACACTCTTTAGTCATAGACTATAAACAATTTTTATTTGCTAGCAATGTATCTTCCCTTTTTATGCATCGTTTCTTGTTTTTATTCCATATCGAACTTTTGAGCATCTTAATATAAATAGAAGTAGTTTCTTTTTCGTATTATTCATTGCTTGTATGTCTTTCTTATATAGATATGGAATCAATATGCCTAGTGGACAGTGCATCGACGCACTCAATCCTTCAAAACACAGACTACTTTACGAGCATAAGTAGCTATTATGGTCCATTGAGAACAATCTCATGACCAGCTGATATAATCGAAGGATCAGGGGAAGCAACCATATTGCTCCCCGGTCACACGCTAATCAAACTTAGAAATGCGTTATACTCCCCTAGATCAATCCGAAACCTCCTAAGTTTTAATGATATCCGTTTAAACGGGTATCACTTAGAGACGGTCGAGAAAAATGAAAAAGAATACTTGCACGTAACGTCTCTTACAAATGATACAAAACCCATTGTGAAACGTTTCAAGGGACTCCCTTTGGGACTCTACCAAACAAGTATTCAATCTCCAGAAACATTAATAACGGGCACCTGCAGTGCCCCCAAACACCAGAATTCCAACTCTGGCATAGTAGACTGAGACACCCTGGATCTGTTATGATGTACCGCATCATAAAAAGCTCAAGGAGTATAGATTTGAAGAACATGAAGATTCTCCAAAAAGGCAAATTCCCATGTCCACCCTGTTACAAGGGTAAACTAATTACGAGACCCTCTCCACTGAAAGTGGACTTGGAGTCTCCAAGTTTTTTGGAAAGAATCCACGGAGACATTTGTGGGCCTATACACCCATCAAGTGGTCCGTTCAGGTACTTTATGGTCCTGATAGACGCATCTACTAAGTGGTCACACGTGTGTCTACTGTCTACCCGTAACTTAGCACTGTCTAAGCTTTTAGCTCAGATAATCAGGTTGCGGGCCCACTTCCCCGACTACCAGATAAAGAAACTTCATCCAGACAATGCAGGGGAGTTTACATCACAAGTCTTCCTAGACTATTGCCAAGCACATGGCATTGAAGTCGAACATCCTGTAGCGCATGTTCATATCCAAAACGGGTTAGCAGAATCTCTAATTAAGAGACTGCAATGGATTGCTCGTCCATTATTACTTCAATCCTAGTTGCCAGTAAATGCATGGGGTCATGCAATTTTGCATGCTGCATCCTTAATAAAATTAAGACCGTCTGTAGGCCAGTCATCTTCTCCTATGCAATTAGCACTTGTAGCCCTACCAATTGTCTCACATTTGAGAATATTTGGTTGTGCAGTATACGTCCCCAAAGCACCACCACAAAGGACAAAGATGGGTCCACAACGTCGCCTAGGCATTTATGTTGGGTTTGACACACCTTCCATAATTAGATTCCTAGAACCCGTTACGTGAGACGTTTTTAAGGCACGTCTAGAAGACTGTGAATTTGATGAAACATCATTTCCAAGACTAGGCTCACAAACCAAGAAGCCCGAAGCTTCAGACTGTATCACTTGGAATACAAAGACATTAAGTCACTTTGATCTGCCCACAAGCCAGTGTGAGGAGGAGGTCCTGAAGATTCTCCATATCCAAAACACTGTCCATCTCTTGCCGGACAAATTTACTGACAACCAGAAGATTGTCAGATCACACGTATCTGCTGCTAACACTCCAGCTAGGATTGACATACCGCAAAATGGATGCAATCCGCCTGCAGCAGAAATGATTGGACCTCTT
Source organism: Scilla litardierei (assembly GCA_030789695.1). NCBI lineage: Eukaryota > Viridiplantae > Streptophyta > Magnoliopsida > Asparagales > Asparagaceae > Scilla > Scilla litardierei. The sequence goes on from CM061130.1 coordinate 117,693,902, forward strand.
AAAAAGAGAGGGCGACTACCGGGATCCAAGGACCAAGTCCCTTGAAAGAGTAGGACCCTTGGCAATGGTAAAACAATACCACCACAGGATGCTACTATAAACCCTGCTACCTCATCTCTCCCAAACTCTCAAAAGAGGAAAACCCGGGAGAAAATGAAGTTTCGATACACTATGTGCGAACTGGAGAGTATTGGAACAGAAAGAGCACAACCATAGATGACACTTTTGCGTGTAATATTGCCATCAACGTCGCATACTGCGACGATGATATTGAACCACACTCTCTGACAGAATGTCAAAGCAGAGATGATTGGCCAAAGTGGAAAGCGGCAATAGGAGTGGAGTTGTATTCACTCACAAAACGCAAGGTTTTCGGACCTATTGTCCAGACACCAAACAGTGTAAAACCTGTGGGTTATAAATGGGTATTCGTTAGAAAAAGAAATGAACAAAATGAGATCGTTCGCTACAAAGCAAGGCTTGTAGTGCAGGGTTTTACCCAACGTCCAGGGGTGGATTTTGAAGCCACATACTCCCCGGTCATGGAAGCGATCACCTTCCGATTCCTTATTGGCTTAACAGCTCAAGAGGGTTTAGATATGCAGCTTATAGACGTCGTGACTGCATACCTATATGGCAACTTAGACTGAGACATCTATATGAGATTGCCCAACGGTTATTCCTTGCCTGCAGCACTAAAAGAGAGACAACGTGACATCTACTCAGTGAAACTGCAAAGATCATTATATGGTCTAAAACAATCTGGAAGGATGTGGTATAACAGACTGAGCGACTTCCTTGCAAAACAAAGATTTACAAATGACCCAGTCTGTCCTTGCATCTTTATAAGAGCAAAGGCAACATGATTTGTCATTATAGCCGTCTATGTGGACGACTTGAAACTCATCGGATCTCCTGAAGAGATCGTCGAGATTTCTAGAAGCTTGACAGAAACTTTCGAGATGAAAGACCTCGGAAAGTCAAAATTCTGTTTAGGTCTTCAAATAGAGCATCTTAACGATGGAATCATGTTACATCAATCAACTTACACATCGAACTTGTTGAAAAAGTTTCAAATGGATAAGTGCCACCCCCTCAGTACCACAATGGTCGTCAGATCATTGGATGTGCATAAAGACCCTTTCCGGCCGCTGGAAGAGGGGTAGGAAGTACTAGGCCCTGAAGTGCCTTATCTAAGTGCTATCAGTGCACTCCTTTACCTGGCTAACTACACTCGTCCTGACATAGCATTTGCAGTCAACCTACTAGCCAGATATAATGCTGCACCTACACATCGGCACTGGGCCGGAGTTAAGCATCTTCTGCGTTACCTCCAAGGGTCCATAGACGTAGGTCTATTCTACAGGAAAGGGGCAACAGGAGGTTTAGTTGGTTATGCTGTGCAGGTTACAGGTCCGATCCTCATACGGAGAAGTCTCAGACCGGATACATGTTTACCTATGGCGGCACTGCCATATCCTGGAGATCTGTGAAGCAGACCATGACGACCGTCTCATCCACTCATTCGGAACTTCTGGCGATCCATGAAGCAAGTAAAGAGAGCTTCTGTCTACGTTCCGTAATCCAGCACATTCTCACCTCCACCGGCCTGATGACCGGCGTCCTTGCTCTTACACCACTCCATGAAGACAATGCAGCATGTATAGCCTAGCTACAGGACGGCAACATCAAAGGCGACAAAACGAAGCATATCTCCCCCAAGTTCTTCTAGACACACGACCTTCAGAAGCAAAAGCAGATTGAGGTACAGAAGATCCAATCATGTAATATCTTGGCGGATTTGCTTACCAAATCCTTGCCCACTAGTATCTTTGAGAAACTTGTATATGTGATTGGATGAGGAGAGTGAGAAAATGTAAACTGGGTCAGGATGAGAGGACTATGAACATATAGATACACAGAAGACTGATGTATAGATTCATAGGAACTCTGCAAGCCTGCAGCTTGTTCAGATGAGGGGGAGTCAACTGCAGAGTTGTACTCTTTTCCTTTGGCTATTGGTTTTTTACCACATGGTTTTCCATAGTCAAGGTTTTGACGAGGCAACCTCATTGACTCTGGATCCTGAAGTATCCACCCCTATACACATCCCTAAAACATGGGAAGTTATGGATAAACCGCTCTTCATTTAACAAGGCAGTTATCCTAACTCGGATCCTAAAGAATCTACCTCTTATTCAATGTTGGTTAGATAAGGGGAAGTGTTATGAATAGGACCATGAGACCCATTGGTGGTCCATCATTGAAAGCTATAAATACGAGGATAAGTGACTCTTAACCTCTTACACATATTACCGTACTTTTCCATTCACAACAATTCACTCATTTCAACAAACTCCAACTTCAACCCAAACGAAGGGGCCCTGAGGAAAAAGTACTGAACAAGTAGGTCTGTTCGCATAGCAATTCCCCCCTTTTAAAACCTCCTTGTCTGATAGAGTCGAGGAGAAGTTTCGAAATGGCACCCCACGATCTCCGCCGTCCGTTCAAGCGGCCGGCGATCTCCGACCAACAGAGGCGACGAGAGCTCGACCTAATCCGGCAGTCGCAGCAGCGATCAGACTCACAGAAGAGAGCGCGACAGCTCGCCTCCTCCGTCCTTTCCCTTCAGCCCGAACCCGAAAGCGAACTTGAGCCGGAGACCGAGACCGGGCCCGAATCCGATCCGAGACCCGATAAGAGTGAGCTGAACGTGGTGGATGCGTCGAAGCTTAAAGGGGCGGAGGCCCGCCGGTGGTTCGCTCGCCAGCTCATGCTCCCCGAGTGGATGATCGACATCCCTCCTAACCTCGACAGTGACTGGTTCGCTTCAAATAAACCCTCGATTTTTTAATATTATGGAAACTGATTCCTTTATTAATTTAGACGTTCTGTTAATTGTGTATAGTTGAAAGAGCGTAGACTTGCGTTCAATCCTCATTCCAATTGGCTAGATTCTAGGTGATAATGAAGAAAACAGCTACTATTCTGAACATTGGTTTAATAACTTCTCTTTTTTATTTAAATATATGTAAGCTTTTGGGTCGGATTTGCATAATTTTTTCTTTACCATTAGAGCTTAAGGTTCGTCAGGGTTAAATGTTAGCTCTTTGGGGATTTTGCGTGATTGTTGAAAATTCTTAGCGGGAATTGATTGTTTGATGTTAAAGATGTCTGCAATGGACCGATTTAGTTCTAAATATTAGTAGGTGAACTCAACATTACAGTGTTTGAGCAGTTTTCTACAAGTTAGGTTTGTTGCTGTATCATGAAAAAATTGTGTCACTTGTTATTTATGACATAATCGATGAAATGATTTAAGCTCTGCAGTGATAGTTGGACGATACTTGTCGGTTTTGCAGAAGCAAGTTTTGCCAATTAATCACCAGCTACAGCTATTAAAAGTAGGTGTTAGGGAGCTAGTTCTTCCATGTGGCTTTCAAGATCTTTGGGTAGGATGGCACTTCTGCAGCTCTAGCGGTGACCTAGGAGCTGGTCTTGCCTATTGCTTATTTAAACATTGCCACCACAAATGAAAAGAGGCCTTCTGCAAAGGTGCTTGCATGCAAGTCCAGTGTATCTGGTGAACAAACACATGAGAGAAATGACAGTTTGACTGCTTCAGCTTAATGGTCTAGATACATGGATGATATGGCAAGCAAATAATTTCACTAATAAGATGCGAGGCTACAACAAGGAATATAATCTTTACTTTTTGGCAACACATTGGCAGCACCAAATATCAGCGGAAAAAAACTCCAATTTACATTGCCAGTGCCCCAACAAACAGTTGATATAGAATTCCAAGTCCATCTAGTAGAACATCTTGCATGGATGTAATTTCCAAACTTCTATTATAGAAGTCTTTCTGAAGATTTTCCTACTTGTTATCTGTCCTAATTCCTATTCTTATCCAAGTTAACCCACATGAATATGAAATTATGACACAAGTCGTATTCTTGCAAGCTAGTGTTGTTAAAAGGAGCGTAGGTGGTGCGGCCTTTCAAGTGCTTTGGTCAGGTGAGCATTTGATAGATTAGATAGCTGAAACCCCTGATCCACTTTCATTTGCTATTTCAGACTAAATTCCTTTGCTCCTAGATGCTTGATCAAATCTTTGTTCTTTCCAATTGATTCCACACCTAGGTAGCCTTTAGGCAATTTGCGGTTCACGGTTGTTTAGATCTGGCTAGCATTGTCTAAAACTCTGTCGCAAAAACCTTTATCACAGAAGAAAAATCCAAGGATTGTGATGATGCTTTATCACCAAGATAACAATCTACACATTGATAGGAAGTCACTACTATGACCACATCTACCGATTTACATTGGTGACGTTCCAAGAGGAGTTATTTCTCATCATTAAAGGCTTCTCCTTCCCATCACCAATTCACAACATGCATATCATTCATCTTCTGACTTTCAAGTAGTTTATTTGAACCAAGGTTAAAATATCGCCTTATATAGGAAACCACATAAAGACCATCCAGCTGACATGTTTCATGCGCTTAAATGAGTGCGTGCATGCGTGCGTGCAAGCTGTGCGTGCAAGCTGCATGATCTTGTATTTTCTTCTTCCTGTTTATCTTCTCTTTCACCCGTCATTTCCACTGTTAAGATAAACTGGGATCTGGTTAGTACCAATGAATGTTTCAACCCACCTGCTTTTGGTTAGTGGGATACACGAATAGTGAAATTTTTTCCAGCTCACTGGAATTTTCCAACTTGACAGTAGAATAAATAGGAAAAAAGTTCCTTTTCTGTGCTACCAAATGCAGACTTACAAAAGTTGTTTAAAATGTAAGTTGTTTAAAATGTAAGTTGTTTTAAAATGTAAGTTATCCCATCATTTTTGCATTTCGTGCGTTTATAATTGATCATAAGGGTGATGGCAATCCATTTTTTGTAACCTACTAAAATTTTCCCAGAAAGTATTAGGTACCAGGTACCAGGAATAACTGTTTTTTAAATCTGGAAATTTTATAGGTATGTATCTCCAAGACCTGCTGGGAAGAGGTGCTTTGTCGTTTCTTCTAATGGCACAACAATTAGTAGACTTCGGAATGGATCTATTCTGCATCGCTTTCCATCTTCCTTACCTTGTGGTGCCAGAACGAAGGACGTGTCAGGTCCAGCACATGCATATTGTATTCTGGACTGCATATTTCATGAGGTAATATTTAATCTTGATGCCAAGTCGTCGTTATGTACTTGAGGTTGAGCAGTTGCACCAGTCAATTTAATCTATTTTCAGCTAATATTTACTTTTTAGGTGGTGACTTGCAGCCTGATCAAACATACTACGTTATTGACATGGTTTGTTGGCGCGGGTACTCATTGTATGATTGCAGTGCAGAGTTCAGATTCTTTTGGTTAAACTCAAAGCTTGGGGAAACTGGAGCATGTAATCCTCCATCTACATACCATAAGTACAGATTCACTGCTGTTCCAGTTTATGACTGCAGTGAGATGGGTCTACAAACAGCATATGCAGGTGCCATGCATTATGCTAAAGATGGTCTATTGTTTTACAACAAGTATGATCCTATTACCTCTTAATATCTGGAGATTATATATTTGCATTATCTGGACTTGACCAGCATGTAACTGAGTCACTGCCTTCGTCTGCAATTTTTTTGGGGGCAATTTCGTCTGCAATTTGATCTGCTGTAAATCTCATCATCATTATTTAAAAAGCCTTTGCCATCAAACTGATGCTGACTTTTCGTGTTAAAAGCTTGATGACATATTTGGTGAACTTTTAGATGGGTAATCAACCTGATGTCTACCATCTTAGTTTTCAGTTTCCAAATTCTCAGTGTGGAAACAATTTTTCGGCTGCAGAAATAAACTATGTTTATGATGCATTTGTCTTTGTTTCTATACACAGTCAAGTCTTTAAATAGTTTGTCTGAGGCCCCTGGCACTCCTTTTTGGCAATCTTTTTCTCAGGATTTGATTGTAGTTATTTTTAGGTTATGGGGGGACAACAGTTGAGAAGGTTAAGAAATGGTCTTTAGAAAACAGAATCGTGCACAACTTATAAAGTCATAATTTGTGCTAGTATTGTGATTCTTGCACATTATGAAAATATTTCTATTTCTATTTGTTGTGGCCTTCTAATGCTGTTTTATACTGTTACTATTACCATTTTGTATTTTTTATGTCCATCTAGTCTTGCTTTAGACAGCTATTATTATTGTTTTGTATTTGTTGTGTCCATCTAATTCTGCTATAGACAAAATATTTGTTGTCTCGATCTAATTTTGTTTCCTGTTCTTCTCAGGCATGCACATTACCAAGCTGGCAATACACCCTTAGCATTAGTATGGAAGGATGAATTTTGTAGTCAATATGTTCTTGATACCGACAGCAAAGGACAAGTTCCCGCCCAGCAGCATGTAAAAAACAGCACTTTCTGGCTAGACAGTTAAATTTAATCTTAAATTCGACTATCTCTTTTTAATTAAGATGGTTTTTGTTTTCTATGATGTTTGGCTTTGTGCGATTATGTAACAAGGATGCAAGCTTTGAGCAGATGCACTTGGATCCTATTGGCATGTTTTAGTTGGTTCCGTCTTAATACCCCATTTTAACATCAAGATAGATATTAACCAATTTGTCTTTTATATATTAAGATAATATGAACTCTGAAGTAATGATCTTTATGAGGTGATCAGGTTGTCTTGGAGTTGCAAGATGATGGAAAATTAACTACCTATGATGACCCTCCTATAGTGTTTGGTTGCACGGATGAAGAGTTTATACAAAAGGTAATTTGCGTAGCATGGTTGATAAGTTTCCTTACCCTTTCACTCATTTCCTAGTATGATAATGTTTTCAAGCTATGTAGCACGGAGGCATTAATCATGAATCCATAATCACATGACCATGTTGGACAATTAAGGACTCTGACACCACATGGACACTTCTCAAATTTGTCCTCAAGTTTTATAATTTTTGTTTCAATTTTTGATAGTTTTGGACACTTTTCGCGCACTTCTCACTCTTTTGTGATACATTTTTTAATGTTTTAGACCCTTCTTTCAGACCAAGTCAAATTGAGATACATGTTTACTACCTTCATATGCAAGAAATTATATTTATTGGAAAAAGACATCAAATTATTGACTTGCTTACACCAATAATTAATTTTGGGATATGTTTTAAGTTTTAACACAAGAACTGAGTTATATTAAGTTTATAGAAAGATTGATAATATGATGCCAATACCCAATCCAAAGTTAGAAGACAATGCATTTTTGAAACACAATATCTTATTATGTTGCTAGAATTCCAAAATGCTTGTGCGTTTGCATTAGTGCTCGTGTGACATGTTTACACTATAAATGTTATTTCAGTGGAATATATATGCATTTATGTACTCTTTCCTGTACACTTGTAGATATATAAAATATGTTTTAAAGTTACCATATTCTCGTTCCCTAAATTTAAGGATTTTCCATGGTGCCATGTCCATGTCCATCCTTCTTAGTTTATGATTATTCAATCTTTCAGTCGTTCCAACATCAAGCTGTGCCAGGTAATTTGTGTACATCTTGGAATCTTTGTAGCACAGATACTATTATTATAAAGTTCTGTTGTGTTAGATATAATGTCTTATGTATTTTGAAGAATTTGACATATGCCGGTGTGGCGTGTCCATGTTGTCATGGACATGTGTGTGCAACATGGCTAGGAACAGGGCTTGCATAGCATCTAGGTTTCTAGGTAACTGATTTTGGCTGTACTTAGGACACACTACAAATCCATCATTTGGTATATCACACAAAATTTGTTGCGATTGCCTTTTTGGTAGTTAAAAATGATAGTTGTACTATCATTTTGTCATGGACATGTGTGTGCAACATGGCTAGGAATAGGGCTTGCATAGCATCTAGGTTTCTAGGTAACTGATTTTGGCTGTACTTAGGACACACTACAAATCCATCGTTTGGTATATCACACAAAATTTGTTGTGATTGCCTTTTTGGTAGTTAAAAATGATAGTTGTGATCTTATTATCAATTAAAAGTAGTAATTACACTGATAAGACATAACAGTTAACAACAGTTGCAGTGAAAATAATGAGTAACGTGTGTCTTAGGAAATAATAAATAATTAATTTAATGATGTGATATTTTTTTTGTTGCAAATGATGTTGATCATTTGTTGCAACCAATTTGAGTGTAGGATTTGCTGCATGTTTTTTTCCTAACCTTGTAAAATTTCATTTACCGTTCTCATATACGATTTTGCATAACAAACTCATGAAACAAAACCCCAGCTGCAACAAACGCCCAGCAGCTCCATTGGCATCAAGCAAAAAGCCCTTAGTAAATTGACTTGATGCAATTGATAGGTTTCTGTTCGGACTGGATAAGGGCTCCTTTTACATTAAGTTGATAAGGGCTCCTTTTACATTAAGTTTCCCATTTCGTACATGTTTTTTGTATTTCATATCATGTTTCTTGGAAATGTTATTATTAACTTTTAAAGCTTATTTTTGTAGAGAAATTGTGAGCAAATGTTGATGCTTTATTTTGTAATATATATGTTTTTTTTTCAGATTTCAAGTCATGATATTCTTTTTCTTTCTTCCTTGTTTCAAATGTTCTTGTTCTTATCTTTGTCGTGTTTCTTTTTCCTCATATTAAATATTGTAAACTGTTGATTTGTGCAGTCAGGTGTACAACCAGGTAATCTTCTCCGGTTTTCTATTAGAGATGAAGCTGTGAGATTCGGGGATGGAAAGATGGAAATTGGTGACATGCAATTCACTGGAAAGCCTAATCGTGCACGGGCATTTGCAGATAGCTACTCTAAGGTTAGTAGGAAAACATTTGATTAACTTGTCTTGGTTTTCATTTTTGATGTGCTTTCCCAAGCAAAGGCATAATGTGTAGACCACCAAAATACATTTCTAGTGAAATACCATCAGGATGAGTGGCTTTGGTATGACTTGTCAACCTTATCTTGCCAATTCCTTTAAATTGGACTCATTAACCTGAACATTGCCATTCCCTTAGAACTGTCTTCGTCATGATGATCTGGTATGGACCATCCACTAGGAATGCAAAATAAAAGGGGTGGGCAAAATCTTTTGGCTGTCTAGTCAAGACTGATAGTTTCTAAATTTAGCTCTTTATTGATAACTTAATGTACTATAGAGGATGTGTATTTGTTGTTGGATCCCTGGGATGGCAAGGAGAAACATTAGGAGGTGGGTAGGAGGTGGGTGAATAGTGTTTATAAACTTTACAGTAAATCTCTAAAAGTCTCCTAAGATTTAACATAACCAAGATTTTATCTTTATCAAATGTAAACAGTGGAAAATAGATAGTAGAATGAGAATAACATAAGACAGAAAAGCAATCACAAACAAGATGTTTTTTACCATGTTTCAGTCATCCCGTGATGTACATCCAGCACCCAAGTACCACTTGAAAAGATTTACTAATAAATCTCAAATGAGAAAATTACAAGCACATCAACCCTTGAGGATTTCAACTTACAATCAACACCTCAATCCTTCGGGATTTTCAAATCAACATTCTCACAACCACAAGTGAGAATATACTTACAATGCTTTCTTGAATACAACTACATATAGCCTTGAATTGAAGTTCTTGTGTAAGTGATGTGGCTATAGAGGACTTTGATCTCTAAATGATGGAAATTGAAGCTTTTGAAGATCAAGATTTGGTCGTAAAAGATTGAAAAATTTTGAGAAGCTAGGCCAAAATAAATGGGTTTCTTTAAAATCTTTTAAGCACAAAACTAATATTTCTCTGTAGAAATTGATCATAAATTCTTAAAAATAAGTTCTGAATAACCCTTTATATATATGGTGAAAATAGGGTCATAACAATTTACCAAAACATCATTAAAACAATCAAAATGGCTTAAAAAAATTCATGTTATAGGATCAATGGCTAATTCTACTTGACTTGAGTACTGTTCCTGGTCGACTAGAGGCTTAGCTAGTCGTTTAGGTGAATGCTACTAGTTATCTAGACAAGGCATGCCAAAATTTATTTGCTCTCGTATTTACTAGTCGACTTGAGTATACTTACTAGTCGACTAGCTCATGAGTTAATCAACTAGTTTATGTATTTTGGTCGACTGGATTGACATGCTTGCTAGCATATGATTTTAAGGTTTAGTTGGTCGACTAGGTATCTGTTCTAGACGACTAGTTAACCTATAAAATATTATTTTTGGCCTTCTTTCACTTAGGGACGTTTTCGAAAATATTTTATATCATTTTAAATATATTCCTAAGTGTGAGAGAGCTTTAACTAAGGCTTTAACATGCTAATTAAGACAAATAAAAATTACATCAAATAAAATGTTACATTGAGCTTTTTGATGTAGTATTGAATCTTTGAGCTCATTGTCTTGATTCCTTTGAATGCTATGACTGGTTGAACGCACTTAACTCTGAATACTCGTTGATTTGCTTAATACTTTCATACATGCACTCAGATTATTAGATGACATGTTTGTTCATGATCAAAATATTCATGTGACTGAATACTCAACATTCTCTTCCTTTTGATAATGACAAACATGAATACATAAAATATGACACACACACACACACACACACACTCTCTCTCTCTTACTCTCCTTACAACATATCATGTTAGGAATATATGTATCTTATATACTGTGAAATGTGCTAACAGGTACCAAGTGATCAATGTCTGATACCAAGTGTTAATTATCATATTTTATGTTACGACATTTAGTCTCTCTCCTCCTTTGACATTATTAGAAAGGATATCAGTTTCTCCCCTATCTCTCCTCATTTTTATATTTCTAAATGAGGATGGCGTGAGTCAAATTAAGTAATCTTGTGACTCAATATTTGCATTATGTGCAAAGTGTTATATATATCATTCCTATTAAATGTCCTCTCCCTTGCAATAATCATATTGATTAATAATTTGATCCAAATGCAAGTGAAAAGTTCAACTAAGATCACGTGTTCATACCATTAAATGTGAAACAAAGTGTGTATGCAACATAATAAAAAATTCTTCTTATTTGAATATAAATATCATTTCTATTTGCATCCTATTTCATGAATATCAGTGAATGTGTCAATGTGTAAGCACATGAGTGTGACACCAATTAAGATATATCAAATGTTAAAATATTATACTTACAAACTTTTTATTGAGCCTCCCTGCAAAGAAGCATATTAAATTTTAGGCTCCCTCTGAATTCATGCATACTCCTTTTCAAAACGATGTAGCACCAAATTTCGGGGTTGTTTGGGTAGCGTTAGTGGATACATGAAAGATGTTCAAGAGATTTGGTACCCTATTACGCTATTTCTTTTGGGTTCATAAGATTAGTCATATTATTCCTAAACTCAAGCTTATTAAGTTTGGTGAAACTCAAATAAAGTAATAAAAACTGATATAAATAGAAAACATTCAAAAATCAGAATATATCAGAATACTAGGCAACTAGTCGACTAAAGTACTGTAGTTAGTCGACTAATCAATGTATCAGTTGACTAATAATACGGCTCTGGTCGATTAATTCTTATAAACTTAGTGCCGTCTGGTCGATTAATTCTTATAAACTTAGTCCTGTCTGACAGAACTTTAAATTAGTCAACTAATTATGCGCAGAATGTAATTTAAGCAGATTCTAACTACAATTATGTGCAATATTCATTATGTAATCTTTTAATCTAATCTTATTAATGACTATCAAATTAAATTTTAATTTAATTCTATTTAACTTAAACTTGTGTATCTGACAACATAACCATATGAGCATGGATACCCTAGAATTAGGTTAAAACACATAATCATATAATAGGAACACAAATCCATTTCGGATCGAATTTCCTAGAATGCACGTGCATGTAATTTTTTAAAAAATGATACTCATTCACAAAATTTTCAATGTATGCATTTTATCTAAATTACATGCATTCTTTGGAACCCACATAGAAATCATATGGTTTATAGCTTGATGCACTCCATGTGGTTGCTCAAAATGATTATGATGCATCTTAAATGATTTTCCAAAATGTTTATGATGCATGATATCATTATGAACATTGAATTTAATATCTTTCTTGCATGTAAGCTTTTATACATAAAAACATGATTTATCCTTTTATTAGCATGGAAATTAATTTTAACATAATTCTTTTTATTTTCAGGTTTCACATCAAATTTAGTTTTAGAATCATGTTTATATGAAGAAGTTGTGATTAAGCTAACATTGCTTTTTTAAAGTTTATCAAACTTAAAAACACGTTCTTCATGCTTTATTTTACTTAATGATATATCATTAACAATCATATCAATTTTAGCATTAAAATTTTTGCATTCATCCATGAGCAATATATTTTCTTCTTTTAAATTCTTATTTTCTAAACTTAATTTCTCAGTAAGTAAAATAACATCATTTAACTTAGAGAGACATTATACTCTTTTTTCAAAAAGTCATGTTAATGAGTTAATGTACTATGATCAATTTTTAGTAAGTCATGATGATGTATCAATGTATTGTATACATTTTTAAACTCTTATGATCATGCCTCAAAGATTTATATTTATTTTGTAATAATTTATAATGCTTAACTAAATTATTGTTTTCATTTAGCAACACATTTACATTATCTGAGGTAGAGTTTACCTCATCATCCATTTGTGTCATGTATCACATATTTGTGGTTCCTTCCTTTTCTTCTTTGGAAGATGAACACTTGGATATGGACTTCTCATGCTCCTCTATCACACGCCATAGTTGGTTTGCCGTTATAGCCCCCAATACATGATTTAAAAATATGTCATTCAAAAAACAAACAATAATACACATTACCTCTGCATCTTTGGTAGGGGTGGCAAAATGAGTCCGACCTGACCTGACCCGGATAAAATCCGGGTCGGGTATGTGTTTGGCAAGTCAACCCGGATGACCCGAATTCGACCCGGTTTACTTTCTCTACATATATAAAAATTTATATTATAACTTCAATACAGTTGCAATTAGAGTCGTGCGTATACGATTTGAATTGTTGTCCTCTTGTTTAAGAGGTCTTGGATTCAATTCCCTTTACATACAACTTTTTTGTTAATTTTATTACTTTCGTTAATAAAATGGTAACATTAATTATACTTCATTGTTGTCATCAGTGCGGTTTAAGCGACGAGCTATTGGAAATTATACAACACTTAATAAATTGTCGGTGGTTCTTAATAAATACTGGATATCGAAAAAGGAGCAGTAGTGTATAAGTCAAATTTTAACCCGACGGGTTAACCCGAACCCGACCCGGAAATTTTCGGGTCACCCGAACCAGACCCGGATTCAATCCGGGTCGGGTCGAGGTTTACCCCTATCCGGGTCGGGTCAAATCTGACCCGACCCGAACCCGAACCCAAACCCGAACCCACTCGACCTGTTTGCCACCCCTAATATTTGGTATCCAATTCTTTTTCTTCTTTGGTCCATTATGAGGTGTGTGGTAGGGGACGATAGGCTATCTCCAGGAGTTTTCAATTGTTAATGTTGATGTATTGAATATAGGCCATCATTCTCCTTTTCCAATGTCGATAGTTGGAGCCATCGAACATCAATGGTCCTCTCCCTATGTTTGTTGATGCCATCTTATAACATAGCTCTGATACCAACTGTTGGATCCCTGAGATGACAAAGATGACAAGAAGAAACACTATAGGGGGTGAACAGTGTTTATGAAATTAAAAATGGATCTATAAGTTTCTCCCAAGATTTTAACATGAGTGACCAAGATAAAATCTATATCAACAATCTTGCAAATAATATAAGCACTAAAAAATAGATAGTTGCAAGAGAATAACCTAACATAGAAAAGCTTCAGTTACCCTGTGACATACATCTAGTACACATGTCCCACTTGGAAAGATTCACTAATAAGTTCTCAAACGAGAGAATTACAAGCACCTCAACCCTTGAGGATTTCCAAATCAACATTCTCACAATCACAAGTGAGAATATACTTACGATGCTTTGTTGAATACAAATACATATAGGCTTGAATTGAAGCTCTTGTGCAAGTGATGTGGTTATAGAGGACTTCATCTTTAAATGCTGGAAATTGAAGCTTTTGGATATCAAGGTTTGGCTAATAAAAGATTGAAGGCTTTTGAGAAGCTAGGACAAGAAAGATGATTTTGTTTTAAAAAATTGAGCACAAAACTAATTTTTCTCTTTAGAAATTTATCATAAATTCTTAGAAATAAATTCTGAACTACCCTCTATATATGGTGAAAATCTGGTCAAAACAATTTACCAAAATACCCTTAAACGGTCAAAACAACTAGTGGACAAATTTCTATTATAGGCCAAACGGCTAGTTCTAGTCGACTATAGTAGTATTCATGGTCGACTAGAGCTTAGTTAACTAGGTGAAGGCTACTAGTCGACTAGGCCAGTCATGTCAAAATGATGTTTGCTCTCTAGATTTTCTAGTTGACTGGAGTATACTTACTAGTCGATAAGCTCATGAGTTAGTCGACTAGTTTATGTATATTGGTTAACTAGATGGACTTGCTTGCTAGCATATAATTTTCAGGTTTGGTTGATCGACTAGGTATCTGTTTTAGGCGACTAGTAACCTATAAAATATTGTTTTTAGCCTTCTAGCACTTAAAGATGTTTTCAAAAATATTTTAAATCATTTTAAATATATTCCTAAGTGGGTGAGCTTTAATTAAGGCTTTAACATGCTAATCACGACAAATTAAAATAACATCAAATAAGGTGGTATATTGAGTCGCTTGATGTTGTCTTGAATCGTTGAACTCATTGTCTTTATTCCTTTGAGTGCTATGCTTTTGTTGAAACTCACTTAACTTTGAGTGCTCTTTGATTTGCTTAATATTTTCATACCTGCAATCATAGATTATTAGATGACATATTTGCTTATCATTAAAACATACATAGGTGACTCAATACTCAACATTTCTATCATAGGGCCGTACATGTATAGACATGATGACAACCATATCGGACATGAACACTTCTTGAACACTCACCTCTGACACATGTCAAGTCTTTTTCAGACATACTATTAATTATATGCTATATTTTATATTTTAAGATACTCTGCAAAAAAAACATTGAAGACATGTGCGACATAACTCATACACATCATTTCTTCACATGACAGGTTTCATTCTTGTATGTTTGAAATGTTTATTTAATCGTATTTATATGTAATATTCCATAATCATTTGATGTAGGACATAAGAGAATTTGGAATAAACAGATTTGGAGTTTTAAATTGTGAAACTATGAACAATTAGAAATGTATAAATTAGGAAAATTAGAGATTCTAAATAAGATATGGATGTTGAAAAAATTTTACCTAGGCCAACATCTGCACATTCCAACAAATTAGTATGCTATAAATTTAAAGATCGGACTTCTCCCTGAGGTTCTCTCGCATCAACTCTCTCGCATATCATAATAAATATTTAAAAGAGATTTTTTTCTCAAAGTAATTTTTCGTGTATTAACTGTCAAATAAAATAAGTTTAGAGCTTTTTTATAACCTTACAACTGAAACATATCTTCTCATAAACGATATGAGACTAACCCAAACAACTAAAAAATCTCAGCCGATAAAATCAAATGAAAACAAATAAAATCATAACAAATAATACCAATTATACATAAATGAAACCCTAATCAAAATGCAAATAAAATCTCAACTAGCTTTAACTATATAGACCTTGATCATTATTATTCTTTTCGGATTTGAACACAAACCAGTCAGTATCCAACAACCTCTTAAAGTTAGAAACTAATCATACTTGAACTTTGAAATGAATCAAGATATAAACAAGTAGACAAGGATATTCACGAGAGAATGTACCAAGAGCACCAAAGAAAGGAGGATGCACAAAGTTTGTTGACTATAGGCTATAACTGATCAGGAAGACAGAAGTTGATGTACTCCATCAATTCTAGTGGTGTTTCTATCTACAGCTCTCTCACAAGTGATCAACAAATAGCTCAAGATAGTGCTCTAGCTCGGACTGTGGTGTTGGATTAGGATTCAATTGAGGCTTTAAGTCTGGCTCGAGCTCAATCATGGGGTCCAATGCAGGCTCAGTCTCAATATCAGTCTCAATATCATACTTAAAATCTAGCTCAGATTGCGAAGTTGGATCAGGATCAGGCTGAGATTTTGGCTCTGGCTCTGGATTCAATGCTGGCGTGGACTCCAATACAGGCTCAGGCTGGCTTGGGCTCATGCTTCATAGGCTATGTCTTTGGTTCGAGCTCTTGCGTCCATTTTAATTGTTTGAGCATTTAAAGAAGTTTGTTGTTGCTATCATATAACTCTTTTAGTGAATTTTTCTCAGATTTTGGATTTGGGAATTGTTAGGATAACTGGTCGATTGATCGGTGCTTGGTAAGATATCGATATCGAAGATTGATTTTGAACACTAAACAACATCGGTAAAATCCCCCTGAAATTACTATACCAATATAGCGCTTATTCACTTAAACTTATGATAGGCATAAATGCATATCTTTTCATTCAAAAAGTTCAAATATAAATAGAAATCGTCCAAATGGTACTCCCTATCATTATAACCTTT
Organism: Scilla litardierei; assembly: GCA_030789695.1. Taxonomy (NCBI): domain Eukaryota; kingdom Viridiplantae; phylum Streptophyta; class Magnoliopsida; order Asparagales; family Asparagaceae; genus Scilla; species Scilla litardierei. The sequence continues at coordinate 117,710,530 of CM061130.1, forward strand.
AAAACAATAAAAGAGCGGGATGTGTCTGGATAGGATAAGCCCAAGTAGTACGGGTTATTGTAATACCCCATATAGCTTCAATTTTACAAAAAGAAGGGTTGTTGGGGAATCTAAAGGTGTAAATGGGTTTGATTGGTTTTTTAATATTGTGACAAGGATGAAGACCAGTGATTTGGTTTTTTGTGCTGATGAATAATGTGGAGATGTTGAAAGGAGTTACTGGATGTTTTTTTTTCTGGTTTTTGGGGTTTTTTCTTTCCATCAGACAATCCAGAAAATTACTTAAAATTCTAGAAAAATACGAAAAATCAGAAAAAAACAAATAAAATGGTTGGAACTGAAGGAAAGTTGATTGCTAGGTTTTTACGGGTAAGTGTTTTTGCTTTTGAAGATATAAAGAAATCTAAAATGTTTAGAAAATTCAAAAAATCGAAAAAAGATTCACAAGAAAAGTTCGATAATAAGAAATTAGGAACCTGGCTTTGATACAAAATAACGCAGAATGGAAGAGAAGAGAATTCCGTGGTGATTTTGGATTTAGGGATTTGAGGAATAAATAGAAAAACCAACAGATATAGAGTTCTAAATGGGAAAAATATGAAAAATTGGTAAAGAACAAAGTGGGATAATTAGGGATTCTAAATAAATAAGGGATACTGGGAGTTTCTCAACCAGATCATCCTTCCCCCATTCCAACAAATCTTCATGCTAGATTTAAAGATATAAGCGTCTCGTTAAGGCTCTCGTGCCCCCACTCCCTCGCATAGGTTGCTTCTTAAGGCACACCATTTGCATGATGCATGGGGAAGTTATCCATGGCTTAACACGTTTACTCTTCTTATGATAACCTCAGAACTGGCTGCAAGTAATTACATATATTGGTGTGAACTTAGAGATACAATCCATGTAGCCATCCTCTAAGTCTGCGATAGGAGGCTATGTGAGTACTGCTATTTTGATGTTGTTCTCGTAAATCACTTCTGTCAGATACCAGACATGCAAAAGTATTTGGATTTTTGTGGTAGCATAATGCTGATTGTGTGGTACCAATTTCAAATTCTTTTTTTAATTGATAACTTGTCAACTTTCCTTGTTGAAAGTGAACAGGTATAATGTTTTGTTTAATGAATGACCGTTGAAACTTCCCTTGATGATATATGAGTGATCAATATGGAAATTCTAGCTATACCATATCATCCTATGCCCACAAATGATCCAATCAGACCCTTGACAAATCAGCCGGCAAGTGGGGGTCAGCTTAAAATCTACAAACCAAATGGGTTTGGCAGTTTAAAATGTTTGATTAATTAATTCAAATTGAAATCCAATTTCAGAATATCCCCATTAAATTGATAATCGAGGGAACGGCTTTCCCCGTCCAGTGATGTATTATCAGTATAGAAACTATGGGTTCTGTCCATTAGGGCACTGTTCTTTTGCTGGAATAGAGAAAAATGGAATAGTGGAAAGTTTGTATTCCAAGGAGAGAGAAAATAGAGTTTTGTGTTTCTTTGGATGGAATAGAGTATGAAAAGTGGGGTTTGGAATAGAAAGTGGGGTTCACATTCTATTCTTGTGTTCTTTTGGGATTGGAGCGTTGGAATGAAAAAGTGGAAAGGGGATGAGTTGGAGGGGGAAAGAGAGAGATATGAGAGAGTGGGGCCCACTATTCCCAAGGATTCCATTGTATTACAAGCAAAAAGCTTGGAATACAAAAGTGCTCATCATTACCAAATTGGAATAGCCACGTAGGATTCTATTCCACGTCCAAAAGAACAACCGCTTGGAATACAAACTTGGAATATGGTGAATAGTGCAGGAACAGTGACAAATTTTGCATTCCCAGCCCTATTCCCTGCAAAAGAACAGCCCCTTAGTCAAGTTCCATTGAACTTATGTTTATGCCATATTCCAGTCTTTTAAACCCAAAACTGCTATTGAATGTGACTATTTAAAGAAATGCTGTGATTTGACATCAGTCTTTATTTAGATGACTATTATTGAAAGTAAAAAAAGTCTAGCTCACTGTTGAATGTAAATTATGTTTCATTCTTTGCATATAAGGGATATATCTTGATTTAATATTAACAGCTATGAATCGCAAGATCCACAATCTAGCCCAAGGGTTATAGTATTAACAATACCCAAAAAAAAGATCAAGAGAAAAAGAAAACTGGAAGCAGCAGCAGCAACTCACAACCATGCGTTTGAATGGAATACTTGTTTTAAACTTGATCCAATTATTTCTACAATCTGTTAAGAAAAATAAGGGCGTTCAATTTTGGTGGCATTGCAGGTTTTGTTCCAGTACACTGCGAGGCATTCTCCTTTGAGATTTGAAGATTTGATTTCATCCATCCAGTCAACCCTCACAAGAGACGAGAAACTTACTGATATAGACATGGTCGGCTGAATTTGATGATGTTTTCCGTATGCTATAAAAGAGAGGAGCATATGCTATTTGCATGCCTACTACCTTCACTGCTTGCATCTCAGAAACACTATGTTTGAAGACTATTTATGGTAACTTATGTGGTCGAGTCCTCAGCCCCCTGCTTGGCTATTCCATATCGTCGTTTTTGTGAGACGAAGACCCCATCTTAACATTGAGATATGTTCTCTATTTTTTGCTAAATTATCTATAGAAGTCTTCTTCTAGTTGATCGATGTGTGTGTGTGTGTAGGAAAAAGTGCATCAATGGATTAGGGTTTGGTGGCTGTAATGTGAGGATATTCGGGGTGGGATTCCGTGGATATCCGTTGATCTCCATCTTTAATCAAAGATCTCTTTGATTCAAAGTCTTCTTTTGCATCGGCATGTTTAGATAGATGCAGTCCCCAGGACTATAACCTTAAAATCTGTTTCTGTTATTGAATATATGAGTTTGTTTGCTTACCAATTTCTTGACTAATTTCCAAAGGAGTACAGTCGGAAAAATGATTCAGTTTTTGGCTAAGGATGCCTTCATCTTCTGTGTCTAATCCGGAGGACAACAAAACTGTGGACTCTAAGGGCCTGTTCTTTTGCCAAGAATAGGGGTGGGAATGGGAATATGGACACTATTCATGCACTATTCATCATATTCCAATTTTGTATTCCAAGCGGTTGTTCTTTTGGGCGTGGAATAGAATCCTACGTGGCTATTCCAATTTGGTAATGATGAGCACTTTTGTATTCCAAGCTTTTTACTTGGAATACAATGGAATCCTTGGAATGGTGGGCCCCACTCTCCCATCTCTATCTATCTCTCTCCTCCAACTCACCCACTTTCCACTTTTTCATTCCAACTCTCTAATCCCAAAAGAACACAAGAATAGAATGTGGACCCTACTTTCTATTCCAAACCTCACTTTCCATACTCCATTCCACCCAAAAGAACACAAAACTCCATTTTCTCTCTTCTTGGAATACAAACTTTCCCCTATTCCATTTTTACCATTCCATCAAAAGAACAGGCCCTAAACGGAACAACAGTTGGAGATGGCAATAGAAGCCGCACAACAGGGACATCTGCTTTGCTCTTACTGTCTCTGCTTCGTCAGGTTTGTTTCCATGGACATGAGTTTATTTCGAATGGTTACATTCAAAAAAAAATTATTTGATTCATTTGTTAGTCGTGTTTGGCACATGCAAGGTGTGTGCATGGAAAGTGGAGAAACTATCTAGCATGCGATTTAGGATACCAATTATTAATATATAGGGGAAATGATCAGACGATTGTTAGATAAATTGAGCAACTTGCGCCCCACTGTGAAGGTTGAGACTAAGTTTTGGGTGAACATGCAGTTGTATGTTGAGTTGTATGTTGGGATATTGGTGGAAAATTGAGATAACATGGAATGGTAGATATAATATCTGTGTTGTATTACATAGTCTATAATAGAAATAATTGTACTGGTTGGGTTGGGTTGGACAGTTAAATGAATATGGGATGCAGCATAATTTCCTGGATGTTGAGTTTGAAAAATTATATCTGTGATCTCTGGTGCATGGGCATCCAGTTCCTTGAAATTTTATATTTTGCTTTGATTTTTCCCAGACCTCAGTAAAGTATGTATTGCATAATTTTGCTTTTGTTCACAGTATGTATTGTTGCTATGGAGTTTTTGTTTTCAGGATATTCTAGGTTGCACTTAAGCCACACTTGTAATGCCCTGAAAGCTACTGCACAAGTACTGTGGGGGGGGGGGGGGAATAGTACTTTAAAAATAACAAGGAGTATAATTCTTAAGTATCGTGTAAACTACTACCAACAAATGCGGAAGCTAAAATTGACAACAACAAATATTCAATGCAAACAATTGATATGATGGGTTCGGATCCTCCCAAGTCTCCCCGACTTGTTCCCGGTGATCATACGTCCCAGTACACCTGGATCCCCTCCGGATACTTAGGTTAGAAACCCTAACCCAAGATTTCCATTATGAATACCTTGTGAAAAACCTTCACAAGATCAAATTATACAATCAATAGCAATAGTGAATCCCACAACCCGGGATCACAACCTTCTCTCATAACTGAGCGAATCAATAGCAATAAATGAGTTTATATGAAATAAACAACAACTTACCACAAACCCTATACCTTGAGTATTCTTACCAAATTAGGGTAAGGAGGGATTTGAGGAAGGAGAAGTCACCAAGACCTAGCACCACCAATATGAGCAGCAATGGGTGCCTAGGAATGAATAGGAGACTTGAATCAAGCAATAGCTTAGATGGCTCAACAAGAACAAAGTTCTCTCAAGATGGATTCTAGATCTCAAATGAGGGAGAGAATGATTTCTTGTGAGGGAGAGAGCTTTAGAAATGAGATTTAAACTCTTTCTCTTTCAATCTAAAAATGCCTCTTAATGTAAGCTCTTAACCTAGAAGAAACAACCCAGCTTGGTATTTATACCAATGAGAAAAATCGAGCTAGGTCGTATTCCAACGGTTGGAAATCTGAAGCAACTAGTCGGTCAAAGAACAAACACTGACCGACTAGTTCATCAACTAGTCGGTCGGTGAGACAACATAAACCGACTAAGTGTGAACAGTGATCAGATGAAATTTCAGACCTAGATAACTAGTCGGTCCAAGAAGACTTTCTGACCGACTAGTTCATCAACTAGTCAGTCGGTCAGTTAACTTAGACCGACTAAGAGTTGAAAACTATTAGTCTGAATACAAATTGATTTAGTCGGTCCAAGAACAAATGTTGACCGACTAGTTCATCAACTAGTCGGTCACCAAACGTTCTTAGACCGACTAACGATAAACAGTAACTTGGCATGAACAGGGAATGTTCAACTAGTCGGTCTAAGAAGCATCACTGACCGACTAGTTCACCAACTAGTCGGTCGGTGAGTCAATTAAGACCGACTAACAGTGAACAGTAAAGGGCTTGGAATTTAGGAAACAAACTAGTCGGTCCAAGAAGCTTTTCCGACCGACTAGATCACCATCTAGTCGGTTGGTTCTTCTTCTTGAACCAACTAACATGCACAAGAAGTCCCGAATCGAAGCGCGATGCTTCGAGAAAGTTTGCATGGACTTCTACTAAGATCCTAGCTCTAAGATAGGAGCGATATGAAGATTAAATGATAATACCAACTCAAGGCTTAACATTCTAAAGAACAAAGCTAGAAGACTAAATATAAATCTAGACAAACCATCTTCAAAAGCTTCGATCGAATCTTCATGACTTCAAAGTTGGTCCAAAAGCTTCAACGAAGCTTTAGGCATATGAATATGTGCTTTGAGAAGTCTTGAGACGTCGCTTTGGATGTTCACGTAAATTTGGCGATGATCTCCATAACTGCGCTCACAAAGTGTTAGTTCACGATTTATTTATGTTTGCTCATCATCCAAAACCAAATCCGGAGAGTCCAATACTCAACATTCTCCCCCTTTTTGGTGATGACAAACCAACATAAATAATAATCAAAAATAATGATTCAAATGTAAAATACTTACTCCCCCTGCATTGTTGACACGTTAATTCCAAATTGAATAAATATAATACGCATCAAGCAGAAGTGAGAGATATAAAACATGATCCAATTATTGAAATTTAGGATCGTAATCCATTTTTATATCTTCACTCCCCCTGAATCTAACATAATAAATTAGATTCATGGACAATAGAGTTAAATTTTCATTTTGCCCTTGTCATTATTACTATCTCTCCCCCTTTGGCATTATCCAAAAAGAGTGGGGGGCATACAACGACAACAACAAGGCTAAAGAAAATCCAACATCGGGAGTCGAAGAATACGACGATGGTCCAAAAGACACCAAGGAAAAAAAAAATACATGAAGAAAATCAAGGTGTGCCAAATTGACCATTATCCAAAAGCGAAAAATGAAATCATCAAAATACCAAATATAATTCACTTATTGAGTAAAGGAACGTGCTCTCCAATCTCAACATTTTGGTTAAATTAGTGCATGGAAAACAATTCTATGTTTTCATAGAAATAAATTCTTTTTAACCAAGTCATTATCGTCGAGCGACGAAATCGAACATCATAGACATTAAAACGAATATAAAATGTGCACAGCGAAGTAAAAGAGAACAACGATGTATATATATATGAAGCATCATGAGTACAACCAAAAGATACATCGACTCCATACAATCAAAGGCACAAAATACATTAACTACATCAAAATGTCACATACTATATCAACATCAAAATGTCAAAATCCATCATCGACATCAACACCATCAACATACATCCAAAAATGATACAACATCGACATCAAGCATCAAAACATCCAAATACATCAAAAACACCACCAACCCTGTTCTAACCCAAAACTCTCTCTAAAAGATGAATCATCCAAGGAGCATCGGAGAGTCCTCCAAACAGACTCTCAAGAAGGAGTGTTAGGATCAGCAGTCTCCGTAGGTCCAGTCGAAGGAGTGGACTCAGGCTCTGCTGGGAGGAGTGGTGTGTCAACAGAAGCAATCGTCGGGGCAGGAGTGGAAACATCAACAGCAGGCTCAACGGCAGAGGCACCAACAGGAACGTCAACTGGAGCAGACGTCTCTAGAGCACCATTAGACTCATCCACTGGAGCAAAAGACTCTGGAGCACATGAAGAAGTGGCAGCTCCAGCAACGGATGTGGTAGCAGCAGCAGCAGTGGCCTCAACGCCACGAGCAAGAGAATCAACGAGCTCATCGAGCTCCTCATCATCCATCTCCTCATCCTCAGAAACTGGAGGAGGGACCTCAAAACCCATAACACGAGCCATACGTCACATAATCTCCTCGGTACGAGCATACCGAGACTCGAGACGACGAACAGAACGAGCGAGATCATCAAGTGTGGTGGGAGGTCTAGGAGCAGCAGCTGCAGAAGAGGTGCCCTGAGAAGCTGAAGGAGTCGTCCTCTGCACGTGACGGAGTGCCGCAAGAGATTTCTTGACGGCCGTCGCGTTCAGGGGAGGACCAAGTGGACGCTCATTGTCAGGAGGCAAAGGCACGTGGAAATGACGAAACACCAAAGTCAACAGACAAGGATAAGGGATATGCGCAGATTTCGTGGACTTGCGAATACACTCGAAAGAATCCATCTTATCGAGTATAATGCGAGCCCAGTTAATCTCGCTACCCATGAAGAGAGCGTAAATCAACTTTAGGAATGGCTGGGATGGCAGAGAAGATGAGCCATACTTAGGAAGTAAGCACGACTTCAGGATAAGATTAAGCACCCAAGCATTCTGCTTGAATGACTTCGATGGGACACCTATGAAAGCTGGAGGGATCACATGGAAGATATCGGCGAGAACGGACTGATCTAAAGAAGAGATATTAGCAACTGAAATATCAGACGGGAGGAGACCAGCCGACGAACAACCAAGCAACTCCTCCAAGATTTCTGCCGTGAGGACTATAGGAGTCCCCAAGACAGTAGTCTCGATGGAGTGGGTCTCATCGTACTGACCCCTGGTACGGTTTGCATAGAAAATTTTGACCAGGCGGGGATAGGGTCGAGGGTTCGCCTTAGGGTCAAAGCGAAGGTAGTCTAGGAGCCCACTATAGGATAGAAGATCTGCTAAGCCAAGGAAGTCGGAAAACTGAACAAAGTGCTCCAATAACAGCGAGCAGTGCTCGATACGGTTGTAAGCCGCGAGACACAAAGGGTCGTCGCGACACAACGATATATCGACACCACCTGCTGGCATCGGAGCCTTTCCCTTAGGCTGTCGAGTCCTAGGATGAGGTGGAGTAGTGGGTTCCTTACGTCTAGGCTCATCCTCAGGTCTAAACTCAGCATCTGAATCTGAAGGAGACGCTGAAACGATTTTCTTCCTAGGCTTAGGTTTAGGTTGAGCTTGGGCTTGGGAAGCTTGGGCAGAGGGTTTTGGCTTAGGCTTTGAGGTTCTCTTCCTCTTCAATGGTGGTGAAGAAGAAGAGAGGGCTGAGTAGATTTGCCCTTGCGCTTGGGTTGAGGAGGATCCCTAGGGTGTGGCTCTATGGTCATAGGAGATGCACCGGAGGGAGTGATCGGTATTCTCGTCTTTGCCATAAGTGTGACAAAACGAGTGCAAACAATCGCAAGAACGAGATCAAACAACCCTAGATGCGAAACCCTAAAGCTGAAATCGAAATAAGCTTGAACCAAACCCTAGGAAGTAAAATCGACCTAGAATAGAACCCTAGTAGCTGAAAACAAGTCCTAGGAGGAGGAGAAATTACCCTAGGAGGCAGATCGACGGCAGAGATCGACGGAAATGGCCAGAAAACGGCCGGAGATCGATCGGAAGTCGAAGGGGCTGAACGGGGTCGGGGGTTTTAGCTGGAGAGAAAAGAAAGAGCAACCGACTAATAATTAGAATAGTCGGTTGAAAGAGAGTATAAGTCGATCGGAATGCGAAAAGACACGACTGTCCCTGAGCACTTAGTCGGTCACAGTTCAAGCACTGACCGACTAGATGACGATCTAGTCGGTCGGTCAATGAGCTTGAACCGACTAAATGGAAACAGCCGTCAGTCAAAGTTTTTAGGGCTAGAGTTAGTCGGTCAAAGTTCAAGTACTGACCGACTAGTTTTCATTCTAGTCGGTCGGTAAGTGAACGTGGACCGACTAAATGATGTCAGTAGCAAAGGAAAATTATAAGCTTGAACCAGTCGGTCTGAGTTCATTAGCTGACCGACTAGATGTGCATCTAGTCGGTTGGTTGATGAACTGTAACCGACTAGATGAGTCCAAAAATTTTAGAATACGAAATTTTGAGTTCTCTCCCAATCGCACTTGGACGAAACATCGTTCAACTCTCAAAAATCATCATACTACCCCATTAATCATCGAAAAACTTAAATACGACGTTCAAGAGTAAATTCGAGCATAAATTCCAAAAATTCACAAAAATCCCGAAAAAATCCAATAAGTCTAGCATGAACAAATATAGCGAAATAGAATAGCATGCAAGATTATTAATAAAAATGAATCCTATATCTCGGATTCACCCATAATCCCCAATTCTCGATGCAACCGCACAAAGGAATCCTCCTTTAGGGGTTTTGTGAAAATATCGGTGATTTGCTTCTGGGTTTCAACGTACACTAATATGATGACCTTTTTAGCAATATGATCATCTAAGAAATGATGTCGGACATTTATGTGTTTAGAACGGGAATTGTGCACCGGATTCTTTGAAAGACAAATGACACTTTGGTTGTCCACCATGATAGAGCTAGTATCACAATGTATACCAAAATCCTTAAGTGTGTGTCTCATCCAAAGAACCTGGGCACATGCAGCACCGACGGCAATGTATTCCGCCTCGGTGGTTGAAAGTGATACGGAATTTTGCTTCTTGGAAAACCAAGAGACAAGAGAATTTCCTATAAAATGGCAAGTGCCACTAGTACTCTTCCTGTCGGATTTGCATCCCGCATAATCTGTGTCACTATATGAGATTAACTCATACGTGCTAGATTTTGGATAAAGTAATCCAAAGTCTAATGTGTAACTTAAATAGCGAAAAATACGTTTTACCGCTACTAAGTGAGAATCCTTAGGTTGAGACTGATAACGAGCACAAATACATACGGCAAACATAATATCGGGCCTACTAGCGGTAAGATAAAGTAAACTACCTATCATACCTCGATATAGACGAATGTCTACATCTTTTCCGCCCGTATCTTTATCAAGATGCGTAGTAGTGCTCATTGGAGTCTTTTTCCCGGAGGCATTCTCCATTCCAAATCGCTTTAGCAACTCCACCGTGTACTTCGTTTGGTGGATGAAGATTGCATCGTTCATTTGGCGAATTTGGAGACCTAAGAAATATTTGAGCTCACCCATGTGGCTCATCTCAAATTGTTCCTTCATAACATTAGAAAACTCTTCGCAAAGAGCGAAGTTAGTAGCACCGAAAATGATATCATCAACATAAATTTGAACTAAAAGTATATCATTATTCGAATGCTTAACAAAAAGTGTAGAATCGGCTTCTCCCATTTTAAAATTCAAATCCAAAAGAAAATTCTTTAGGCGATCATACCAAGCTCGAGGAGCTTGTCTCAAACCGTAAAGTGCTTTCTTTAGTTTAAAAACATGATTTGGAAATTTTTCATTAATAAAGCCTGGAGGTTGAGAAACATAAACTTCCTCAACGACATCTCCGTTTAAAAATGCACTTTTTACATCCATTTGAAATAGTTTGAAATTTTTATGGCATGCAAAAGATAACAATAATCTAATAGATTCTAATCTAGCTACCTGAGCGAAGGATTCTTCGAAATCGATACCTTCCTCTTGTCGATAGCCTTGAGCTACTAACCGAGCCTTGTTCCGGACGACGATTTGGTTCTCGTCGTTTTGTTCTTGATGATCCACTTCGTTCCTATAACGGTGTGGTTCTTCGAAGGCAATGGAACAAGCTCTCATACCTCATTCCTCTCGAATTGAATGAGTTCCTCCTCCATGTCAAGGATCCAAGCATTATCTTCGCACGCTTCATTTATATTCTTTGGCTCAATCGAGGAGGCAAAGGCACAATTGGCGAAGTGGTGGACTTGCGATCTCGTCTTGACTCTATCATGAATATTACCAATGACTTGCTCATGGGGATGGTCACGAACCGTATGAAGCCGTTTGGGAATTCCCTGATCACTAGGAACATTCTCAATAACCTCATTAGTCGGGTTAGTATCAATTGAATCAATAGAATCAATAGACTTAGAATTATCAATAGAATCACATAAAACATCCATTGAATCATCATCATTTGAAATTCTAGAATGAATAAAATTTTCATTAAAAGAGACATGTAGTGATTCCTCGATCGTCGAGGATCTTTTGTTGTATATCCGGTAGGCTTTGCTACGTGAGGAATACCCAACAAATATCCCCTCATCCGATCTCGGATCAAACTTGTCCAAATTTTCATAAGTGCTTTTAATAAAACATTTCGCACCAAAAACACGAAAATGTTTAACTTGAGGCAATCTACCAAACAACAATTCATAACAAGTTTGTTTGGTGCCGGGCCTCAAAAGTATTCTATTAAACACATAGCAAGCGGTGTGTACCGCTTCCGCCCAAAATTGATGGCCAAGTTGGCTATCATCGAGCATTGTGCGAGCACACTTCACAAGCGTTCTATTCTTTCTCTCAACAACACCATTTGAGGGGGTGCGCGATGGAAGGAAAATGTGTGTGTAATTCCAAGATCATCACAAAAATTTGAGAAAGACTCATTCTCAAATTCACCTCCATGATCACTACGAATAGTGACAATAGTGGTTCCGATGAGATTTTGTACTTTCTTCACAAATGTTGTGAAGTTTTCAAAAGCTTCATTTTTATTACATAAGAAAAATACCCATGTAAATCTCGAAAAATCATCTACGATGACAAGCGCATATCTAGCATTTCCTAAAGAAGCAACTCTAGTTGGCCCAAATAAATCTAGATGTAATAGCTCTAGAGGCCGTTTAGTAGAAATGCTTTTCTTAGGTTTAAATGAAGATTTAGGAAGCTTGCCTCGCTGACATGAGTCACAAAAACTTTTCTTTTCAAATACAAGCTTAGGAAAACCTTTAGGCTGTGTTTGGTTGGTGGGAAATTGAGAGAAAGAAAAGTGAAATGAAAAAGAAAAGGAAAGAAAAAGAAAAGGAAAAGGAAACCAATTTCTTTTTATGTTTGGTTAGTGAGAAAAATTGTAAAGAAAATTAAAATTAAAATTGTATATATTTTTTGGGAAGAAAATTTTTTGGGAAGGAAAACGGTTTCCTTCCTATTTGGGAGAGAAAAGTTGAGAGAAAAATTCTTTATATTTTTTTCTTTCACTTTCTCTCTCATTTTCTTTCCTTTTACTTTTCTTTACAACCAAACAAGTGAAACTAACTTTCCCATCACTTTTCTTTCCTTTTCTTTCCTTTTCCTTGCAACCAAACACAGCCTTAAGGAAAAAGTTGGGTGCAATAAAAAATATATCAAAATATTGGAGAATGTGTTGTAATAACAAACACTGTGTACGTGTCAGAAGATGTAGGGCTGATTTGAATGCATAGAAAAAATTTCGTGCATTGAAAAGCATTTCGAATTCATGCAATAAAGGTCCGTGAATGGGAAATGAAAAATGCATGATAAGCATTTGATACATGATAACAATATGTATATATAGGTTACCGATCGAGAAATTTATCGACGTTGGAAAGTGTGGCTTGCAACATGTGGCATCCCTTAAACATGAGGGAACTCATGGTTTGTTTGTTGATGAGATATTGGTGGAAGATTGAAAATTATCATTTTCTTCTTGTCCGTGAAAAAATAAATATATTGAGGTCCCAACCTAAAAGTATGCTGAAACTGAGATTTCACCAGCAATGGTGAAATCTTAGAGAAATTTATTGATAGAAGAAACAAAGAAATTACAGACCAATGAACAAAAAAAGGAAAAAAATAGAGAAAAAACTCTAGTGTTCATCGATGATAATTTCCACAGACGGAATACTATTTATAGCTTCTTAATTGCCAGCTGGATATATTCCTTCTAACAAACTTCTCGTCCGATCTAACCAATTCTGTTAGCTCGCCGGCGCAGCAAGCGGTCGTCGGAGATTCCTCGGCCGTTGATAACAGCTGTCTTGCTCGCCTCCTCGCATACGGATATATCCTTCAGCCCGTTTCACTATTACACAGGGACGCTTCAGATGAGCTCGCAACGCTTCGCTCCACCGCTACGATCATTTCCTTCAGGGACGGTTGGATCTAATTGCTCCTTCCAACGGACGAGATTCAAAGCACTCGTCCCGCCAACTCTATCACAGCCTCCGCCTTCCTCCCAACTTCCACAGCTCGTGGTTCTCGCTCCGGCCACCTCGCAGCTTTGGTTTCTAACAATCCCTCCCCCATTACGAGACCTTGCCTCAAGGTCGAATGACGGAAAACGCTTCACCAAGTCCCAATATGATTCCCATGTGGCATCTTCCTTCGGACGCTGTCGCCACTTGATCAGCACTTGAGAGATTAATGCCCTTCGCTCCCTGATCACTCGACGATCCAGAATGGATTCCGGCTCATCAATCAGCTCCTCGATATAACTTGGTTGAGAATCTTGGACTAAGGTTCGGGAACCAATCTATCCTTCAATTGAGACACATGGAATACGGGGTGAACTTGAGCAGACTTTGGTAGCTCCAATTTGTATACAACTTCTCCAATTCGAGCTAGAATCTTGTAAGGTCTGTAGTACTTAGGAGAGAGCTTATGTGTCTTTCTCATCGCTACACTGATTTGTCGATAGGGTTGCAGTTTTAAGTAAACCCAATCCCCCTCTCTGAACTTCCGGTCAGTTCTTTGCTCATCAGCATATCTACTCATCCTTTCCCTTGCTCTGTCAAGATTGTCTTTGAGTAGTTTACGAGTTACCTCCCTTGAGAACAATGCTTCCTCTACTGCTGCCACTTGAGAAGTGTAGGATAGATACGATATCAGAGTTGGGGCTGGTCTCCCATATAGAGCTTCAAATGGGGTCATTTGAGTGGAGATCTTCCATGTTGAATTAAACCAAAACTCAGCCAACGGCAGCGACTTAACCCACTCATGGGGTTTATGCCCACAAAAGCAACAGAGATAACACTCTAAACTTCGATTAGTTACCTCAGTTTGACCATCGCTTTGGGGATGATAGGCCGAACTGTGAGCCAACGTGGTTCCCTGCAATTTGAAGATCTCTGTCCAGAATTGACTGTTGAAGACGGCGTCACGATCGCTAACAATATTTGTTGGAATGCCGTGGTGCTTGAAAACCCCATCAAAGAAAACTTGAGCCACTATTTTTGCTGAGTAAGGATGTTTAAGGGGAAAGAAATGAGAGTATTTGGTCAAACGATCCACCACCACATAGATTATACTGTATCCATTGCACAAGGGTAATCCAACAATGAAATCCATAGAAATACTCTCCCACACCTGTTGAGGAACTGGTAAGGGTTGTAGAAGCCCGGGTAAGCTACATTTTCAGACTTGTTTCTCTGGCAAATTTCGCATTCTTTGACAAAGTGGCGTACACTTTACTTCATCCCCACCCAATGAAATGATTTCTTCAGCCTGTGCAAGGTTCTCACTGCATCAGAATGGCCTCCCATAGCTGTACTGTGGAATTCTTTCAACAAGATTAGTTGTAGTTCTTTAGCACTAGGGCTAACTAAGATACGACCCTTGTAGTAAAACACCCCATCCACTTTAGTGTATTTTGAAGTTCCCAGACTTCCCTGCTGCATTTTAGCTTCTACTTCCACAAAATATGGATCACTGCTGACCATGTTCTTGATGTCAATCAACCAATCACACAAATGATTAGAGATATGATATACTGAATAATAATCCTCTTCGGGGCTCCCACTGTTGTCCACCTCCGTTAACAAACTGTCAGCTACTCTGTTGCTTTTGCCCGGCTTGTACTCAACCTTGTAATTGTAGGATTGCAATTTCATCAGCCACTTACCCTGTAACCCAGGTTGCAGCTTTTGGTCCAAGAGATGCCTCAAACTCTGATGATCAGTACGGATGGTAAATTGTCTACCCATCAAGTACTGATTCCATCTTGTTACAGCCAAGATAATGGCTAGTAATTCTTTCTCATAAGTGGAGAGAAGTAAATTCCTCCCAGTGAGCTTAGTACTGAAGTAGGCAATAGGGTTCCCCTTTTGCATTAATACTGCACCTATTCCCCTCCCAGATGCATCACACTAACACAAAATCTTCATTCAAATTTGGCATGGCTAACACAGGGGCAGTAGATAAAGCTTCCTTCAATGTCACAAAAGCTTGCTGAGCATCATCAGTCCACACAAAGCCTTCTTTCTTTAAGAGGTCAGTGAGAGGTGCTGCCAATCCTCCAAAGCCCTTGATAAATTTTCTATAGTATCCTGCTAAACCAAGGAACCCTATCACTGCTTTAGTATTCTTAGGAACTGGCCAGTTTCTTATTGCTTCCACCTTCCTAGGTTCCACAGCCACCCCTTGGTTAGAAATCACATGCCCAAGGTATCCAACAGTTTCCTGACAAAATGAACATTTGGATAGCTTCACCACCAACTGCTGTCTTGATAACACCTGCAGGACTTCTCTCAAATGCCCCAAATGTGAATCTAAATTCCTGCTATATATCAATATGTCATCAAAGAAAACAAGCACAAATTTCCTTATGTAGGGTTTAAAAATAGTGTTCATGAGAGACTGGAATGTAGAGGGAGCATTTGTCAACCCAAATGGCATCACAAGGAATTCGTAATGTCCTTCATGAGTGCGGAATGCAGTTTTGTACACATCTTCATCATTCATACGTATTTGGTGGTAGCCGGCCCTTAAATCCAATTTTGAAAAGAATTTAGCTCCAAACAGCTCATCCAATAATTCCTCTATAATTGGAATAGGGAATTTATCTTTAATAGTTTGTTGATTTAGGGCTCTATAATCCACACACATGCGCCAACTTCCATCAGATTTTCTAACCATGACTACAGGAGAGGCATATGGACTTGAACTGGGTTGAATAGTTCCAGATTATAACATTTCATTCACTTGTCTTTCAATCTCTGTTTTAAGAAAATTGGCATGTTTATATGGCCTAATGCATACATGTTTAGCTCCAATCTCAGTAGGAATTTTGTGGTCAAAACCTCTCCTTGGGGGGTAAACCTACAGGTTCCTGAAATACTTCAGGAAATTGGTTTAAGACTTCCTTGACAACCTCAGGTAAACTTCCTTTCTCCATATGAGGGACTTGGTTGCTAGCTTGATTCAACTCCATCTGCACAAAATTGACCTGTAACCAATACCCCTCCTCCTGCTGTCTGAAAGCCTTGTGAATTCCTCTTTCATCAACAATCTGGGAATTGGAAGGAAGTATTCCTTGCCATGAGCATTCTATCCCTTCAAAATTAAACCTCATCTGTAGTTTCTTAAAATTGAAAATGATGTCATCTAATTGCCTCAGCCACTGGGTTCCTAGCACCACTTGTTGCCCCCTGAGGGAAGTATAAGAAGATTGACTGTGATATGAACATTTTGACAATGTATAGGCACTTCATGACAGATTCCAGCCCCTTGCAACCTTTCTCCACTAGCTACTATCACATCAAAGGTTTCTGAGGGACTTATGTCTAGGCCCAATGCCCTCACCAATCTAGGGTGTATGAAGTTATGAGTAGACCCAGTATCTACCAATACACTAACAGACTGTCCCTTTATACTGCCCTTCAACCTCAGTGTTTGAGCAGCTGGAATTCCAGTTAGGGCATGAATGGAAATAGAGGGAGATTCCTCAAGCATAATTCCTTGTACTTCAGGAAGTGTATTGCTTGGTGTACTTTCAGATTCCCCTATGATTCCTTCATCTCCTTCTTCCTCCATATCCAGAATATATATCTGCTTCTTACATCTATGACCCCTCTCCCATTTCTCATTGCAAGCAAAACATAAATTGTTTTGCCTTCTGACTTGGATCTCTTCTAGGGTTAACTTCCTTCCCCTGGACATGTTAGGAGTAACCTCTTTAGCAATCTCTCTAACCACTCCAGGAGATTGGGGATGATAGGGTTTAGGGTATGAGTGAGGTGTAACATGGGATTTATATTTCCTTGCTAAACCCCTCTTTTCTTCAAAAGTTCTAGCCAACTGCACAGCTCTCCTATATGTATCAGGTTCCAATGCCATTACATCCAACCTAATATCATCCCTGAGGCCATTAATGAATTTGTCCAAAACATAATCCTCCGGCATTTTCCTCAGTAACCCTACAATTTGTTCATACTTCTCCAAATACTCTAACACAGTACCAGTTTGTTTAAGGTTAGAGAATACAGCAAAGGGTTTGTCTAATTTGGTAGGCCCAAACCTCACCACAATTTCCTCCTTAAATTTCTCCCACTGATAAAAATTATGAACATTCACCTTACCCCAGTCATACCACTGTAAAGCTTTACCCCGTAGATAGAAAGAACTTGTGTTAACCCAATTTGCATATGGAGTAGAATAGTAAGCGAAAATTTGTTGTACCTGACCCAGCCATGGCAGGACATTGTCATCCCCTTGAAATGTGGGGAACTCTGGCTTGAGAATCCTGAGCTGGGGATGATTCATGTTATCTTGATGCCCATTCCTTCTCTCAGGACCATTATCCCCAGTGTTGTGTGCATCACCACTTCTTTCATCCCTAGAATGGCGCGATCCAGATTCCTGGTTGATCCGCATCAATTGAATTTGAATATCATGGCTGTTGAATCTCTCTTCAAACTTGCCTTGGTTATTAATTAACATCTGAATCTGAGCGGCCCTGAACTCCTGTGTTTGCTTCTGCGTCTCCACCATTGATTGAAACTGATCGTGTAGCTGAGCTGACAATTGTTGAAATTGCCCCGCCAAGCTACCCTCCAGAACTTGATTTTGATTTTCAATATTCTGAATTCTTTCTTCATGTTGCAGCTTCCAATTGTAGATTTCATCATTCTGCTCCGCTCGTGGTTGAAGCTCGAGGTTAGAACTCTGACCTTGTTCTCTTTCGACGGGTCTCTTCTTAGCTCCCATGGCTCGTAAATGGCTCTGATACCAAATGTTGAGGTCCCAACCTCAAAGTATGGCGAAACTGAGATTTCACCAGCAATGGTGAAATCTTAGAGAAATTTATTGATAGAAGAAACAAAGAAATTACAGACCAATGAACAATAAAAGAAAAAAATAGAGAAAACTCTAGTGTTCATCGATAATAATTTCCACAAACGGAATACTATTTATAGCTTCTTAATTGCCAGCTGGATATATTCCTTGTAACGACCTGAATTTTTCCAAAACATTTAAGCTAAATATTTGAAGTAATTTCATTTTTAATTGTGTTTTGTAATGGTTGATCAGGAGTTTTAAACGGATTTCAAAAATTCTTATAAAAATATTTTGAAACACTAGACTTATTATAAAGTATTTCAGCAATTTCCGATTTCCTCAAATACCCAAAACATTTCTGTTAAAATTCATCTTCCAAAATCACCGTTTTGATTCGATGAATTTATTTTCTATACAAACATCATCAAAACGATTTCAAACTTTTGCAGTATCATTCAATGATCATTTAGGGCTTCCCACATTAATTTCATAATTTTCGGATATCATTTCAGTAGAGAACCCGCAAACCCGCTTTCCAAACGTTTTGGCCGAAAACTAGTATTCCCGTAGCCCAAACCCTGAAACGGACTTCGTATTCGCCATCCTCGCGACGATACGATCCCGTGGGTATGTTTTCGTAATTTTTCGGACACGTTCACTTGTAGGGGCAAAAATCGTAGTTTCGTTTTTGTATTTTACTAATTACTGTCACTAATTACACTTAGCAATTTCATCTTAATCACTCGTCTAACTATTCTAATTACCCTAATCATTTTACCCTCACCTACCCTCAAACACTTAACACGTTTTAGTTTTTTTTTCCACACTTAGTCTAAGTCCTTCACCTAATCTAATTAATTGCATTTGACTAAAACCTAACCTAATTAATTATCCCTATTAATATTATATTAATTACTTATATTATAAAAATCCTAACCCCTAACCCTTCTTCCCCGAACGCACACAACCCTAACCCAAACCCTAAGCCCGAACACACGCACCCAGCCTCACTCTATCTCTCTCTCCCTTTTCCGTTCACCCTCTCCTTCTCTCTATCTCTCGCTCTCCAGGCTCTCCTCCGGCGACATCACGAAGCCACCGAGCTCCCCCCGGTGGAGTCGCCGCCCGTACACCGCCGCAAGACCCATCGCCGTCTTCCTCGGACGTCCTCCCCCACCAATGAGGCCCCACCGAACCCTCAGCCTGCTCCGACTGTCGCTCCAACCCACGCTCTCGCACACCCCGCTCCGCCCGCTCTCCGAGCTTCGCCGCCCGGCTCCCCTTTCTCCGCCAGCAAAGCCCCACGGAGACGAAGCCCGAGCCTCCCTCGCCGTACCCGATGCAGCACAGCCTCCCCTCGAGCTCGCCTTCGTCTGCCACCACGCCAAGCATCGCCGCTCCGATCACCGAATGAACCCCGCCGCACGAAGAGCTCACCTCCGCTCTTCAAGACCGCCGACGTGACCTGTAGCTCCTCCGAGCTTGTTTCACCGCCGGAGCTCGTTTCTCGCCTCCGTGCCCACAGCTCCACCGCCGTGAGCTCCTCTCCCCGACAAGCGAACCCACCGCCTCACGACAACACCGCCACCGCAAGCTCCCGAGAGCCGCTGTCACCTGAGCTCGGAGCTCCGTCGCTCCTCCGCCTCGAGCTCGTCCCGCCTCGCTGAGCCCGCATCCCCTCCGACCCCCTCACCCGCCGTCGCTGCTGTGTGCGAGGATTGCGTAAGTTTGCAATGGCAAACTTGTAAATATCGAATATTTCGTAATTTTCGTAATTTAATTAATTAATAATGTGGTTTAATGGTTTTAATTGCATAACTAATTATACAGTGGCCAGAAAAATGTGTGGATAGTCCCAGAAAATCAGAAACGACATTTCGGAGCCATTGGCGCTGGTCTTACCTCGACCAGACGCCTATTTTTTTCGGAATGATTTTTCGAACCTAAAGATTAAATAGGTTTAATTCATTCTAAAAATCGTAACTAGCTAGTTTTACCTACACTAATATTTGATAAAATTATATGTGACAATAGACTTCGAGACGATCATTTTGACTACACATTCATGTAATTCCGATTTGTATTGCTCCTGTAAGAAATTACGGAAGATACACGTTCCTTAAGTTTTTAGGATTTTTAAGCTATTTTTAAGTTTCAAAAAATTATAAAAAAATGCAGAAGCTTCTGAAAATTCTCTCCTCTTGCAGTAAAATCTAAATAATTATTTTAGGTTTATATAAAAATTTTAAATATTTTCCGACACCGTTTTAACGAGTTTAAAAATCAAACTAACCTAATTATGAAATAGGAAAAAGTCGTGTTTTTCTAAAATAAGTATTTTGTGTTGCAGGTACAGACTCTGGTGTACCAACTTCTGAGGAAGCCCTAGATCCTCTTTCGGCTTACTACAACGGTATTAATTTTGGTAAGTCACGATAGGTTCTAACCTTAGAAATCTAGCCACTGTGCTCGTACGAACTTGTAGCACCGCACTACTACGTGCTCGAAGCACGGAAACATACGTCACTTTCTTGTGTTGGACTTGACTTGGAACATTTTGTGGAACGTTCATGTAAAGAACTTGTACTTGACACCACACCGGGTTTTGGGGTAACTCATAGTTTGCGAGAGTACGGGAGTGACTAGAGTTTGGTCTACCTGTCCTGTCGCCTGTGTTTCGGCGCCCTGTCCTGCTGCCTGCGTTTCGGCAAACCATACTGCTGCCTGGGTACCGGCATTCGTCTGGGTAGCACCCAGGCAAGAGACGAACTGAACGGTCACATATTGTACTCTCCGACTTGAGTCACGTAGTTTTAGCAGAGCTTGCACGGTTACTTCTTTACAGTCATGCACTTTACTTTCTGCACTTGTACAGACACTACACCGTACTTTACTTTACCTCTGCTTGTCATACTTGTACAGTACTCCTTTTCTTTGTTTAGAATCTTTGTGACTTACCTTCGGTTCCACTTGTGGCACCGACAGACGAAGATCTGGTTGAGGATATTGCTCCAGAGTACGAGGAGCCTGTGTACGACCCAGAGACCGCGGAGTTTTAGTTACTTTTCTGTTGGAGTGTGTATTGTACTATGTATTTCTGTTTCTGCATTTCCTTTCAGTATTTCCTTTCATGTATTGGTGTGAGAGAGTGATGGTTGTTGTTGTACTTCAATTTGGACTGTAATAATGTCTGTAAACTGGTTTGAGTGTTGTTGGTACATCTCTGCGTTGTGACTATGCTGATTTCACTGGTAAACTGCGGAACCTGCAAATAAACCGAATAAGTAACGGGCCCCCGAGAGCGGGTCGTTACAAGTTTGGCGGCCCATGCAGGTCCGTGCAAAATACCTCGTGAACAGCGTAGTAAAACCAGGATGTATCGTGTACGATACTCGACTAAGCTGACATTTTTTCTATGGATGCAGGTTTAACACTCGGAAGACGGACGGGAACATCTCGGAGAGCCCCAATGGAGTTGACCTACCTAGCCTTAATAAAAGCCATTATCAAAATCGAAATAAGATTAGTTAGTTGTTTAAAAAAAAATCATGCTGTGTCGATGGCACTCATACGAATGATGATCTTCCTTCAATGGACCATGATACCGGTCAATGTGCTTGGCTAAAGTCTGTTGGATCAACCTAGCTAGACTGGGTACAAGTGATCCTAGCTTAGTCACTTCCCTGGCCGTGTCCGCTGGACCGCAAGGACGTGAATCATGATTATGTGACGTCATCGATCTTATTCACTATCAGCCTCTCTTCAAGCTTGATGACCTTTTCATTTGACATTCTTGGAATCCTTCTATATTAAACAGATTTCCTTAAAAATATACATGTTCTTACTAAACATTATAAACAGGTCTTTCTCGCTCGAGAAATGGACGGAAACACCTCAAAGACCCCCAATGGAGCCTATCCGCCTGAAGCCAACAACCCGACCGACAACGGGCCAACTCCCACAGTGCATCAGATCTCGGATCTGGCATTGCGAAAAATGGTCGAAGCTATCAAAGGCGAATATCACCCTACGGGAGGCATCCGACAATTTCGCTCCCTCTACCCGAAGACTTGGAACGGAGAAGATGGCCCGATGAAGGCCGATGAATGGCTAGAAAGTACTGAAGAGAACTTGAGAGCCGCCCAGATCGGGAGGCATGCCTGGGTGGATACTGCCAGGTCCCAACTAACGGATGGGGCCAGAGTTTGGTGGGGCTCTGCAGAAAAGCGTCTCCAGCGACCAATCGAATGGGAGACATTCACAGAACTTTTCCGCACCCAATATTTCTCTCCGGAGGCCCAGATGGAGCTTGAGGCGCAATTTGTTGGGTTGAAGCAAGGTTCCATGACGGTGGAACAATACGACGCCCGGTTCACCATGTTGAGCCGCTTTGCTCCAGAATTGGTTGCCACTCCAATAGCTCAGGCTCGACGTTTTAAGCAGGGTCTCAACATAGAGATCCGTCGGAATTTAGTTGGACGTACATTATCTACCCACACCGAAGTTCTAGCTGCTGCTCGTGAACATGAGTTTGTGGAGAGGGAAGAAAGGCGTGGGTTGGCTGCCCCTCACAGAAGACAACCACCTCCCATCATTATTGCCTTTGTCCTCATCCTTGCCTCGAGCCCCGTTTCCGCCTACCCTATACTACCTACCCATAACTTTCGGCGCCCCCTATTTATTTTCTTTGTCCGCTTCCCCACCTCGAGCCCCGTTCCCACCTAACATCGACGACTTTCGGTGCCCCCTTCTCTTTTTAACCCCTCTTCTCCTTCCTTCCCAAGCCACCCCGTGGTTCCCTTTTCGCTCAGACATCGCCCCTCCTCCTCCCGGCCTCTTCCCCAAGCAAGCTCGCCATCTAGCCCTGCCAGCTTCTGCTCCACTCCATCGGAAGTCCCTGCCATGGATCATCAACCAGCCGTAGCTCTCATCGCCGAGGACCCGCAACCACCAATGGCCCTTCGACGTTCTGTTTTGGGATTTTTGGCCTTGGCAACAACCCTCGTCGCCACCCTCGCTACCGCCGCTTGGCTGAGATCTTGGGAAGCCGTGATCCTTGGGTTCCTCTTGAGCTCTCTGCCCTGGGTCTCACCCCGGTTGAGATCCCGTTTAGGCTTCCTCTTCCGTCTACTCCTTTTGGTGTGCGGGAAAGCGTGTTTTTGGTTGTTCATTTGTTGGATAATGTTGGGTGTTGCGAATATCGAGTGTTGGTCTACAGAAGGAGTGATGGCGATGATTATTGGCATGATATTGGCCTTGGGTGTTGAAGTTGGATGTGGGCCTTGTGCTTGGCTCTGGATGAGAGCTTGGATCCTGCCTTATTGTGGGATAGTATGGAGATTGACGGAAGGAATGCTAGCAAGGAGCACTGACTTAGAATGTTGGCCTTGTACTTACCTTTGGGCGGTGATTTGGACGTTAGCATGTGGTGGGGCATTATGGAAATTGATGGTGTTGGTACCCGTGGATTAGTCGATACATGCTATATTATGAACAACATCTGTGGCCAGACCCGTTAGTCACCAGTAGCACGAATAAACTTTATAGTATTTCGGTTTATGTGGTTAAATAGCTTGCTACTGGCTTATCACCTCAGGTTTCAAGTTCGAACAGATGTTGTCATCGTAAAAGCCCTCATTTTCATGTGATGTTATCATCTCATGTTAATTTTAGGCTACTTGAGAAGGCAGGATAACTATTGTGACGATACTGGTCTCAGGAATAGTTACGGAAGCTATGGTGATAGTAATAGTATATATTTATTTGTAATATCTCTTGTTTTCTTGATACTATAATATCACATTGTATTTCGTGTTATTTACAACCTGATTTACTTGATTACTATTTTTTCCTTCTATCATTTATTTGCTTGAGCTTCTTCATAAATCCAATTAATTTCAACAGATATTTTTAAATTCCGAGGACGGAATTATTTTAAGGAGGGTAGAATGTAACGACCTGAATTTTTCCAAAACATTTAAGCTAAATATTTGAAGTAATTTCATTTTTAATTGTGTTTTGTAATGGTTGATCAGGAGTTTTAAACGGATTTCAAAAATTCTTATAAAAATATTTTGAAACACTAGACTTATTATAAAGTATTTCAGCAATTTCCGATTTCCTCAAATACCCAAAACATTTCTGTTAAAATTCATCTTCCAAAATCACCGTTTTGATTCGATGAATTTATTTTCTATACAAACATCATCAAAACGATTTCAAACTTTTACAGTATCATTCAATGATCATTTAGGGCTTCCCACATTAATTTCATAATTTTCGGATATCATTTCAGTAGAGAACCCGCAAACCCGCTTTCCAAACGTTTTGGCCGAAAACTAGTATTCCCGTAGCCCAAACCCTGAAACGGACTTCGTATTCGCCATCCTCGCGACGATACGATCCCGTGGGTATGTTTTCGTAATTTTTCGGACACGTTCACTTGTAGGGGCAAAAATCGTAGTTTCGTTTTTGTATTTTACTAATTACTGTCACTAATTACACTTAGCAATTTCATCTTAATCACTCGTCTAACTATTCTAATTACCCTAATCATTTTACCCTCACCTACCCTCAAACACTTAACACGTTTTAGTTTTTTTTTCCACACTTAGTCTAAGTCCTTCACCTAATCTAATTAATTGCATTTGACTAAAACCTAACCTAATTAATTATCCCTATTAATATTATATTAATTACTTATATTATAAAAATCCTAACCCCTAACCCTTCTTCCCCGAACGCACACAACCCTAACCCAAACCCTAAGTCCGAACACACGCACCCAGCCTCACTCTATCTCTCTCTCCCTTTTCCGTTCACCCTCTCCTTCTCTCTATCTCTCGCTCTCCAGGCTCTCCTCCGGCGACATCACGAAGCCACCGAGCTCCCCCCGGTGGAGTCGCCGCCCGTACACTGCCGCAAGACCCATCGCCGTCTTCCTCGGACGTCCTCCCCCACCAATGAGGCCCCACCGAACCCTCAGCCTGCTCCGACTGTCGCTCCAACCCACGCTCTCGCACACCCCGCTCCGCCCGCTCTCCGAGCTTCGCCGCCCAGCTCCCCTTTCTCCGCCAGCGAAGCCCCACAGAGACGAAGCCCGAGCCTCCCTCGCCGTACCCGATGCAGCACAGCCTCCCCTCGAGCTCGCCTTCGTCTGCCACCACGCCAAGCATCGCCGCTCCGATCACCGAATGAACCCCGCCGCACGAAGAGCTCACCTCCGCTCTTCAAGACCGCCGACGTGACCTGTAGCTCCTCCGAGCTTGTTTCACCGCCGGAGCTCGTTTCTCGCCTCCGTGCCCACAGCTCCACCGCCGTGAGCTCCTCTCCCCGACAAGCGAACCCACCGCCTCACGACAACACCGCCACCGCAAGCTCCCGAGCGCCGCTGTCACCTGAGCTCGGAGCTCCGTCGCTCCTCCGCCTCGAGCTCGTCCCGCCTCGCTGAGCCCGCATCCCCTCCGACCCCCTCACCCGCCGTCGCTGCTGTGTGCGAGGATTGCGTAAGTTTGCAATGGCAAACTTGTAAATATCGAATATTTCGTAATTTTCGTAATTTAATTAATTAATAATGTGGTTTAATGGTTTTAATTGCATAACTAATTATACAGTGGCCAGAAAAATGTGTGGATAGTCCCAGAAAATCAGAAACGACATTTCGGAGCCATTGGCGCTGGTCTTACCTCGACCAGACGCCTATTTTTTTTCGGAATGATTTTTCGAACCTAAAGATTAAATAGGTTTAATTCATTCTAAAAATCGTAACTAGCTAGTTTTACCTACACTAATATTTGATAAAATTATATGTGACAATAGACTTCGAGACGATCATTTTGACTACACATTCATGTAATTCCGATTTGTATTGCTCCTGTAAGAAATTACGGAAGATACACGTTCCTTAAGTTTTTAGGATTTTTAAGCTATTTTTAAGTTTCGAAAAATTATAAAAAAATGCAGAAGCTTCTGAAAATTCTCTCCTCTTGCAGTAAAATCTAAATAATTATTTTAGGTTTATATAAAAATTTTAAATATTTTCCGACACCGTTTTAACGAGTTTAAAAATCAAACTAACCTAATTATGAAATAGGAAAAAGTCGTGTTTTTCTAAAATAAGTATTTTGTGTTGCAGGTACAGACTCTGGTGTACCAACTTCTGAGGAAGCCCTAGATCCTCTTTCGGCTTACTACAACGGTATTAATTTTGGTAAGTCACGATAGGTTCTAACCTTAGAAATCTAGCCACTGTGCTCGTACGAACTTGTAGCACCGCACTACTACGTGCTCGAAGCACGGAAACATACGTCACTTTCTTGTGTTGGACTTGACTTGGAACATTTTGTGGAACGTTCATGTAAAGAACTTGTACTTGACACCACACCGGGTTTTGGGGTAACTCATAGTTTGCGAGAGTACGGGAGTGACTAGAGTTTGGTCTACCTGTCCTGTCGCCTGTGTTTCGGCGCCCTGTCCTGCTGCCTGCGTTTCGGCAAACCATACTGCTGCCTGGGTACCGGCATTCGTCTGGGTAGCACCCAGGCAAGAGACGAACTGAACGGTCACATATTGTACTCTCCGACTTGAGTCACGTAGTTTTAGCAGAGCTTGCACGGTTACTTCTTTACAGTCATGCACTTTACTTTCTGCACTTGTACAGACACTACACCGTACTTTACTTTACCTCTGCTTGTCATACTTGTACAGTACTCCTTTTCTTTGTTTAGAATCTTTGTGACTTACCTTCGGTTCCACTTGTGGCACCGACAGACGAAGATCTGGTTGAGGATATTGCTCCAGAGTACGAGGAGCCTGTGTACGACCCAGAGACCGCGGAGTTTTAGTTACTTTTCTGTTGGAGTGTGTATTGTACTATGTATTTCTGTTTCTGCATTTCCTTTCAGTATTTCCTTTCATGTATTGGTGTGAGAGAGTGATGGTTGTTGTTGTACTTCAATTTGGACTGTAATAATGTCTGTAAGCTGGTTTGAGTGTTGTTGGTATATCTCTGCGTTGTGACTATGCTGATTTCACTGGTAAACTGCGGAACCTGCAAATAAACCGAATAAGTAACGGGCCCCCGAGAGCGGGTCGTTACGTTCCTTCTAACAAACTTCTCGTCCGATCTAACCAATTCTGTTAGCTCGTCGATGCAGCAAGCGGTCGTCGGAGATTCTTCGGCCGTCCATAACATCTGTCTTGCTCGCCTCCTCGCATACGGATATATCCTTCAGCCCGCTTCACTATTACAGATGGACGCTTCAGATGAGCTCGCAACGCTTCGCTCCACCGCTACGATCATTTCCTTTAGGGACGGTTGGATCTAATTGCTCCTTCATCCAACGGGCGAGATTCAAAGCACTCGTCCCGCCAACTCTATCACAGCCTTCGCCTTCCTCCCGACTTCCACAGCTCGTGGTTCTCGCTCCGGCCACCTCGCAGCTTTGGTTTCTAACAAAATACTACATTCATCCTGCATAAGTGGAAAAAAACCAAATTTTCATTGAACATATTTGGTCCGGAAATTGATCAGATGCCACCAAATTGCGTCATTCTTTCAAATATTACGATGCATGGCATTCAGTTTTCTCACGTCGCTTACTAATCTCCCTAGGAAGCACGCATGTTTATCTTCATTCTCATCCTACCTCCTTTTCCTATGGTTCCCTTCTCCAACTTGTATTTGTCAGTACACACAGACCATGTACATGGCTAGGTAGAGCCTAATAAGTCAGATCGGGTACCAATCAAAATTAAGGATTCATAGAAAACACAAATTAGGTGTTCAACCAATTAATTAAGCTGACTATAACTCGCTATATCAAAATTTAACTTCGATTACATAATCTATGATTTAGTATGCAGAAAATGAAGCTGAGAGAGAACTTGAGGCTGCCAGCCATGTTGTGATTTAGAGAATAAGTCACTATTCGAAGACAAGAGACGAGATACATCAATTCTCTGGATGAGAAGAGGAAGAGAAGGGAACTGACTGATATATGTTCATCCTAGGAGAAGAGTGAAAAAACGTACACAATGTTATCTTGTAAATCGAAGACGTCCAAGGAAACAAATTAGAGCGCGGCCGTGGACGGGAAGAAGATGACATGGATATTCATCTCGTGAGAAGAGTAGAGAAAACACAATTTTATCTTGTAAATCAAACAAGGCATTATCTTATAAATTAAACAAGCCATCCTGGCTTGTGATTGTTAGTAGGCTAACTATTTATATTTTCATAGTTAATTTTCAAAAAACTATTTTTATGTTTTGTCATTTTCCCAAAATAATAACTTGAACGTTAAAAATAATAATAATTACCTTAAACTTTATTTTTATCAAGTTAATAGTCTAAAATTTGTTAATTGAAAACTATCTCAATCTTTCTAAATATGCTCAAATTACTTCCTTAAACGTTTTTTAAGTCTCAAAAAAATCATCTTAATCTTTAAATAATATTTAGAAAACTACTTCTATGATGCAATGATTTAGAAGACTAATTTAGAAAAAGTAAAATTCAAAGTAGTTTTTTATTGTTTTCAAATTATACGATATTGTTTGAGAAAACAGTGAAACATAAAGGTAGTTTTTTTTTTGGTTTGAAAAGTAGCATATTTCATTGTTAACAATAATGTTACAAGGATCCCATCGGAATAATTCTAAAGAATCCAAAGGATCCCTCGAGTTGTGTTGCTAAAGAATTCAAAGGATCCCTTGGAACTGTGTTGCCAGAAAGAGGCATATGTATATGGACGTAAACAAATACAAATAATCTAATCCAAAATTGAATTAGCAACTGTATTTTGACCAATATGAATATCTCTATCCGCTTCATTTAAAAAACAAATACATATAAGATACGGTTTAGTTATATCCTAATAGATACTAGAATACCCGAATACTATTTGAACACATATACATGTGCATAATTTCATATATATGAAATCCATTTTAATATTGCAAAATGCAACATAAAATAATTTTACACTCAAATATACATTACAGAAGAAGGTTTAATTTATTTTTCTTTCAAAAACTCTGATCATATCCACGACTTTCTGATGAAGTGATTTCAGTATCCAAACAATATTAGCACGATATTAGCATTGTTTCTATCTATCATCTGAAGATGGGACCCAGCATATGAAATCTTTATCAACAACCATTTAATTTTCAACGACTCTCAAAGACATCGACTTCTCAATGCAAAACATATCTCAGATACACAAACCTCTCTTACGGCATACATTTTTATTTGTAATTCGTACAGAATCCGCAAAGAAAGGGGTATCGGGATACACTTATTTGAATGTATAAATTAACTGTCCGTTACACGAAGTTGATAACTTTGATGATGCCGAAAATTACAATTTTGCAGCTTACAATTAACTCAGATTTCTGCAAATGAGCTGATGGTTTTGAAACCATGATTTTCTGGGAGTGGTGCGTTTCCAGGACGAACTGAGATTATCACTTCTAGACCTGGAAATCAGATAAAATTATAATAAAATAAAATATGAAGTACATCAAGCTAATCAACAACAAATGATATTGGATAAAAAGGAGATTAAAAAACTGTTACAATGCAAAATTTGTGGCTCTTAATGTTCACCTTCAGATCTCGAAGAAATATAGCTTCCATACTCAGATGATTGTGATGATGAACCATGGGAAAAAAATATTTGGGGGGAAATTGAGAACGCATTGGCTCATGTACAAGGGGTTTAGTCAAGATGTAACACTTGAAAGTATACTGACATTAGCAAGGTAACACCACAAGATTTTTTTCGCGCTTAAAATTGATGCAGCACAGATTATATACAAGATTTTACAAGTGTTTATCAATCTTACGTCTTTACAAGTGTTCACATGTCTGTAAGCATCACATGTTTATTTATTTTTTAACTTTTTACACGCTTAAAGAAGCATTTGGATTCTTAAACAAGTGGAAGTTATTGTATTTGCTTCTAGGAGTCTCCAAATTTGGTTTTAATCATGTATCTTAGCAGGACATTTGGACAGAATAATAAAAAAGAAAGATAAAATCATCATGTATGGAGCATTAGCATGAAATTATTAAGCCATAGATAAGAAATTGAAGAGACAGACATGAAAGAATTTTTTTTCACCTGCAGCCTTTGCAGCCACAGCTTCCTGGTAGACATCTGTCACAAATAAAATTTGAGATGGCTTATCTACTCCCACCGACTGTGAGATCTCATAGTAACTGCGTGATTCTCTTTTGTTCCTACAGAAGAAGAAAGAGAACTAAGAATCTTTTATTCAACACAAAATAATAATGACGATGATGATAAACGGAGAAGTTATAACACAGAAAAATTGAGATTTTGCTTATCAAAACAGACTAGTGACTGAAATCCTACCCAACAGTGGTATCAAAAAATCCACATAAGTACTTCCTCAAATCCCCATATGATGTATTTCCAAAGATGAGCCTCTGAGCCTCCCTGCTGCCACTAGAATATATGTAAACCTTCACAAGAGAATTTTCAAGAGATTCAGGGAATGAAATTGATGGCATCATTTGTGTGATGACTCAAACCAAGTCCAAGCACCAAGGGAAAGCAAAAAAGAGAGATCATCAAATGGTTCAACCATAAATAGCATAGACATGAACATGCCAATAAGCCTATGTATTTTTAGTTTGGGCTGAAGCATATTCTACTATGAAATATAAGTAAACAAAATATTTTTTATTTATTACAGTATGTACATCAATCTTCCATATGACTGACTTTCATATGTGATATGCCCCAATCATTCTCATGGGAATACCACCCTACTTACATATATTTGCACAATGTAATGCCATAAACCATCACAGTAGTCATCATCCAATTGCCAGGCTTAGGTCTTTTTTCCCAAGTCCTCAAATGAATTAATTAAACAACTCCAGTCATTTTAGACATCCTTAACTTGAAATGGAAATGGTAGTAAAGCCTGAAGATCCAACAACTGTGATGAAGGGTCACAATCATCTGTTGGGTCACTGGAGTACTATCTTGATTTAAAACTATCTACTGACTGATTTACCAGATCCATAGAGCAAAAAACATTAAATAACAAAATAATAAATTAAATTTTATATAACCAATCTATTGGAGCCTAATGATCCAACAACTGTGACAAAGAGTTACGTTCGTTTGTTGGACCCCTGGAGTACCATCTTGATGCAACACTATTTACTGGCTGATTTAGCAGATTAAAATGGCAAAAATTTTTATGTAATCAAGCTATGGTTCTATGCAATTAATCTATTGAAGCCTAATAATCCAACAACATGCACAAAGAGTTACCATCATTTATTGGACCACCGGAATACTATCTTCATGTAAAACTTATCACTGGTTGATTTACCAGATTAAAAGGACAAAACAAAAAGGTCTATATAATCAATTTATGGTTCATTCTGTTGAATACATCCCTTCCTGCAAAATGAAGGTGAAAATTGTATTCTTCAATAACTACAATGAATTATGTTAAAATTAGAAATAGTTTCATAGGACCACACTTATTTTATATTGGTGAAGCCACAATCAATAGTTGAAACCATATCTAACCAAAAAGCTTAAGCAAAAGGGTAGAAACCCAACTACTAATTTATGGACATCATCTTTTACTGTTTTATTTAATGTGAGAGTATTATTCTTAACTAATTATATCTTCCCGTTAGCAATAATTCTAAATTCTTTGATACCTACAAATTATACTATCCCTTAATTGTCCCTTTTTTTCTAGAGCCTGCTAGGAATTATATAGTCATTTATTCAAAACATCGTTTACTTGGACATGATATCTGAAGCAATATTGTAATGTTCCATCGTATATTACTTGAAGAAATGCAAGGTTCAATATAGCCCTATCATACAATTACTCAATATATGCTATTGGCGCTAGGAATTCAATGATTAGCTGAAACAATTATCAGGACTGCAACAATTATCAGGACATGACCTTAATGCCACTATCATGCCACTTTTTAAGAGCTTCAGGAACATCCTTGAAGACAACTCCCTGCAATTCATTATTGTCATACCCAGTTCTCCATATATGTCCCTGCACATAGAGATGAAAGGAGAATGAATTTAAAGTTAAAACTTTGGTATAAGACATATATGTGTACCTTTTACCAAAGTGGGAATTGTTGAGAGAAGTCCTGATTACCTGCAATTGTTTCAGAGCAGTAATTTTCCTGTCAGCTTTTATCATTGCCTCCACATTGCTTACCAAGGAATCAATCACTTTTTCTTTCCCAGCCTCATCCGGTGGAATTGGTACAGAACCCAAAACACCTTGTTCCAAGTCATCTTTAACCTATATATTATTTATTTTTGATATCTTACTAAAGGATTAGCACAAATCAAAATTTGAATATAAAGAAGAATCAGAAGAAACCCCAAGTCCTACATGCAATATGGAAAGGAAGTTGGCATATAATTGAAAAGGAAAGGTTTTTTTTTTCTAGTTTTAGGTTTTGTGTGTGTGTGTGTGTTGGGGGGGGGGGGGGGGGGGGGGGGGGGGCATATAAAAATTAAAATTTCACCCTTCTTTGAAGTCGGCAGATGATTAATAAGGATCGAATGACCAGTGTTTTATGTCAGTTAACAGATACGAATGTCCGTATAGCCCACACAAGTACCTACCAAGATTCTTTGCAACTCTGATGGGTCTAAACTGCCAAAAGGTTACAAGTATAAAAAATAGTTTCGTGCGCATGTGGCCAAAAAGTCATGTTTACTAACAAATATACAATAAACTAGCATGGACACTCTCTATGTGTGTGTGTGTGTGCATGTGCTACACAAGGAGAAAATTTCCTCTTTGGTTGTTAAAAAAGGTCCACTCTTTCAAGTCTTTCCATGATGATTGACACCGTTCATATTGATCTACACGTTCTAAAACATAGATACACCAAAAATCTTGATATTTCCATAATGTTTGCTCATGGGTTTTTAACAGTATAACAGTAATAGTACTTTTCCAGCCCTATGTCAAGAAGCAAAAAAGCTTAGTCTTACTAGAATTTTGGTGTATTTAAGTTGTAAAATATGAAAATCAATATGAAATTGTCCAACAATTGTGGAGAGTGGAACTTTTTGACCTCAGTAGGAAATTTCCTCCTTGTATAGCTGATTCCCATGTGTGTGCGGTTTTTTTTTTTGTTTTTATGTTTTTTTTTGTTTTTTTTTGTTTTGTTTTGTTTTGTTTTGTTTTGTTTTGTTTTGTTTTGTTTTGTTTTTTTTTTTTTTTGGGGGGGGGGGGGGGGGGGGGGGCTTGGGGGAGGGAGGGGGTTTATAAGCAAAATATTAAAGTGCTAAGGGCTCACTTGGGCACGCAATAGATCAATGTCTTCCTTGGTTTCCTTGCTGTCATATGTGGCTGTTAAATGTTTCCGCACATTATCACGAGCATATGGAAAAAGGACATCTGTGACAAATGATATTGGGGTTGTCGTTCCTTCAATGTCAAGAACAATGCATTGCTGCAAAATACCCCAAGCATCCATCAGGGAACAAAGCCCATACAAATTGAAAAGAAAGTATAAATATTATGCAAAGTAGGCTAGAAAGAATTTGTTAGAGTTAGCTGCATGCAAAATTTCTTGCAACCCTCAATGTCACAAATTTGGAAGATAGTGTTGGTGAAAAAATAGAAGACGGGAACCATTAGACTATCTATAAATCAAGGAAAATGACATGAACTGACCCTTGGTGGTTCACCAACATGATTGCCATTGGGCACAGCCATAACAGTTCCACTTAGATGCTTCTCTCTTTCCCGATGTACTTTAACACTGCTTACCAGACCATGGCTTGGACTAGTCCAGTCAATACCAAACTGATGGAGCTTGAGGGCAGCATCAAAAAGATAATGGTAGCACTCAGCCTAGA
This sequence comes from Scilla litardierei, assembly GCA_030789695.1. NCBI lineage: Eukaryota > Viridiplantae > Streptophyta > Magnoliopsida > Asparagales > Asparagaceae > Scilla > Scilla litardierei. The sequence continues at coordinate 117,744,554 of CM061130.1, forward strand.
AAAGAAATAGAAAGAAATTACTCAGCATGGGAAAAGGAGAGGATACATTATGAATCATTTTAAATTTATTACACAAGCCAAGTAGCACATCATCTCAGATAAGACAGAAATGAAAGAAATGAAGATTCAAACAACAAAAGGACATAAATGGAGTAGAAATAGCGGTCAATATCATAGTGGTGGATTTAATAAACAAAATGGATTCTGCATTGATATCAATCATGGGAATGAATTTGAATATGGGATACACCATCTCTTAGAGATAATTATAGATTGCATGTGATATTTTTGAAAGGTTGGTGTAAATGCATCTAGATAGAAAGCAGACAAAAAGAAAGCCAAATCATTTAAAGTAGAAAGTGATTCGCCTAATATCATTGAGCACCTAAAAAATTTAGGTAATTAGAAATGCAAAGTTTGATTTATGGAAGCAAACATTAGAGACTCGAGGTTTCATATTTAACAAGAATAATACCAAGTATATATATTATATAATATAAATTTAGTAGAGCAAGAGAAGAAGATCATAACGTGATGAAACTGAATAGAAAAAAATTTATCAAAGAGTATTTTAAGTATGTCGGATCGGTTATCCATGAGAATTAGGGATGAGAATGGGCATGTCCAAAGCCCGATTGGGCTTCCAATTGGGCATGCCACATCATCCTCCCCACCAATTCTTCACTAATTCTTCCTAGAATTAGTGAAGGATTGGTAGGGATGATGATGTGGCATGCCCAATTGGAAGCCCAATCGGGCTTTGGGCATGCCCATTCTCATCCCTAATGAGAATGCATGGATTCAAGTAAGATATTGATCATATAATTAAAGCTGAATAGTCAAAGTAAAAAACCATAACAAAAATATTATGCAAAGTAAAAAACCATAACAGAAATTGATAGGATCGCAGATTTTCAAATTTGTAGTTTCGGCCCGTTAGGGGCATTTTCGTAATTTTTGTATTAAAGGGGGGTTTCGTAATTTTCAGTTTTAGGGTTCTTTTTGTAATTTTCTTATTTTCAGTTTAGTATTTATATGGGGCTTATCTGGATTAGAGGGGACAGTCAAATATTGATAGAAGAATTGTGTGGGGTTTGATAAAAATCCCTCTTTTATTGGAGAGTGCGGTCGTCCTCTATAATTGGCGACTTGGAAGAGCGAGATCTTCTCGAAAGATCTCAAGTCTATCCTTGTATCCCCTTTATTTCAGTTTATTATTAATAAAAATAGCATCTTTCTTCCCACAACCCCTTTTCTAACCCTAAAAATCCTTTATTTGCCCTAAAAATCCAATCTTTTCCACAAAAATCATCTTTTTATCCATCAAAACCCTAGAAAATCCTATCAAGGAGTATAAGAGCAGTGAGATCCATGACGGCGACAAGATCAAAAGACAAGTTTAACGCATTCGAGGAGAAATACAACGGCGAGCTTGAAGGTGTGAAGCAAACCTCATCGAAACATGGTGAAGCCCTAAAGAAACACGGTGAAAAATATAGAGAAACCCTAGCGCAAATCATGCAACAACTTGCGAGCATCACGGCGAAGATCATCGATAGGGCCAAACCCCCTCTCTAGGGCGAAAGATGACGACTTTGGAGAAAGAAAATGGGAAAATGATGGAAAACGAAGAAGGGTTGCTCTCTGATGCCGATGACTACAACGCGGACGACCCTCCTGAGGGGTGGAAACCGTGGTCGACTTCCCCGGGTGGCCGCAGGACCGCTCGACCCCTATAGGAAAATGCGGGTTATCGCAACCCCTGCAGGCAACTGAAGGGCTGTCGCAGCCCCTACGGGCCCATGCAGGTGGCCGGCTGGACTTGTAGGGGGCCGTCAGCCCTTGCACGCCCCTGCAGTTGGCCGACAGGCCCCTCGCAAGCCCCTGACGGACCACCAAAGGCCAGCCAAGCTTTGGGAAGAGCATCTGGGGCCCGCGACGTCTAGGGGGCCGCCGAGTCCTCGGCGATGATTGTTAGCAGCTTCTGAGATCTGAGGATGACATGGAAGATCTTCAGTGGCTTCATGCACAATGGTTTTCAGTCGGACAACCTCCCGAGCTTCCGCAGTCATATTTTGGGCACATAGGACTTTCCGAAGAGCTTGACGACTACTGTGGTTTCCTTCCGGTCCTCGCGGTGGACAGAGGAGACATTGGGTGGCCATACGACGGCGGAGATGCGCAAGGTTTCAATAAGGCCAAGAGAGGTCATCAGGGAGATGGCGGTCCTTTCAAGAGTCATGTCAAAGGCGGAGGAGACCAATCATATTATTTTGATCTAGGAGGCATGCAACCCACTTGGAGCGGATGACCCATGCAATTCGTGCACCACCTTGAAGACAATGTGGTTTTTCAGAGGCAGAGTAATGATAGGATTGTAGTTTTTTTTATTTGCAGTTTTGGCCCGTTAGGGGCATTTTCGTAATTTTTGAATTTCTAGGGGTGTTTCGTAATTTTCAGTTTTAGGTTCTTTTTGTAATTTTCTTTTTTTCAGTTTAGTATTTATATGGGGCTTATGGGGATTAGAGGGGAGAGTCGAATATTAAGAGAAGAATTGTGTGGGTTGGAGAGTGCGATTGTGCTCTATAATTGACAGCTTGGGAGAGCGAGATCCTCTCGAAAAATCTCAAATTTATTCCTGTAACGCTTTTAGTTCAGTTTATTATTAATAATAATCATATTTTTCTTCCCACAACCCCTTTTCCAACACCCAAAATCCTTCATTTGCCCTAAAAATCCAATCTTCCCAATAAAAATCATCTTTTTATCCATCAAACCCCTAGAAAATCATACCATGAATATAGTGCGACAGAAATATACCGTTGTTGTTAAAGGGTCAATTTTATAGGAAGATAGCATAGAATGTTTGGTTATCACCGAGAAACATGAACAAAATTTGGATATTGTAATGATATGAATGTTATGGTGGATGTGTAAAAATACCAAAAAAGATAAAGGTAAGAAATGAGGATATTTGAGCGAAGGTAGGTGTGATCCTTATAGATGATAAAATGAGAGAACATCGCTCAAGTGCTTGATTATATACGTTGAAACCCTATTGATGAGCTCATTAGAAAGACAGAACATATGAATGTTGAGATCAAGAAAAAAAAGATAAACCAAAAAAGACATCATTGAAAATGATAAGGATATGAAAAATCTTGGTTTAACAGAATAGAAAGCTTTAGATAAAAAGGTATCAAACATCTATCAAACATCACGATCCGACATTCTTTCTATTGAGTCTATGAAGCCGAACTCAATTTTTTAGAATGAAGGCTATGATGATGATGATGATGATGATTGGCACTTCAGATGAAAAGAGAGGTAGCCAACCAGAATATTATATTTCAATGATAAAGATGACACTAGAAAGTACAGCTATTTCATTATGGTTATGTAACTTATGTTCATATACCCATGTCAGCATGTGTTGGACGCTTAGGACACTGCAACAATTCCATAGGCATGGCCTAACAATCATGTCGGGCACACCTAGCCATGTCCAAGTTAACATGAAATGGAGATTGTCTCTTGGATCCATAAAGCATACTAAATTTCGTACCTTAATGGTGCTCTTTCTCGAATTTCATACACAACCCAATACAATATGGGATTAGCTCTCTATTCACAAGACTAGTCCTTATCATCAGCCAGTCAATATGCAAACAACAATTGATAGGATAACATAGAAGCGACGGCAACAAAACGGGGAGTCAAGGAGCGACGACGACAAAACTCTGGAGGGGAGTAGCAGATCTATAATTACAGGGCATTGGTAATTTGTAATTTATGGTTACAGTGAGTGACAGTTTAGTACATTCAGATCGGTAGCTGCATGGGCAGAATTGTAATCTCAGGACAGAAATCTTGGAAGAACAATTCTGTAATTTTGTGGTGGCGGCTTATTAGGAGGAATTATTATGATAAGAGGGGGTCTTGAGAAGGATCATGAAGAGAATTGTGAAAGAATTAGAGTTATTATCTAAATTAGATTAGCCTTATGTTAATAGGAAAAGCGGTCCTCCTTTCGAATTGAGGCCAGACCCTTGTAGTTCCACACAGTTATCAATAAAAATCCCATTTTTGCCTTAAAATCATAGCTATTTCCTAAAATATATCTCCAATCATAGCAAAGTGGTATCAACGGAGTCGATCTTGATGGCAGCGTGAAAAGTTGATGCTTTAGAGGATATCAACAGAAAGAAGAAAGAAATATTATCGTTTATCGGGAGGATGGAGAAACAATTTAATTCGATGGAAGCCATGTTGAAACAAATATTGGAGAAAATTAACCGTCATTTTTCGGAGGTAAAGGTGGCTATCGAGACGGATCCAAACAATGGTAACGACGGCAAAGGTGAGACGGCAAAGAAAAGAGTCATCGATAAAGGGATAGCCACCATTGTCGAGGGGGAGATAATCCCCCAACAGAGACGCACAGTCCACACATGTTGGGTGATATCAACCCCCTCAATCCTTGGGGGTGCAGCGGAACAAAGTGCGGGCCGTAGGGCATGGGAAAAAGTCCACCACCCCGCGGGGGCCCACCGACCGTCGACAGTGGCGAGGGGCCCCATGGGATGCGTCGGATATCCCACGGGGGTTGAAGGGGCCCTGCCATGGGGCAGCTGCCATTGGAGCAACAGAGGGGGCCCCGCAAGGGCCTGGCGACAGACCATAGGGGACAACGGTGCCTTTGGGGACAACGACAACGGCGGTGAAGGCTTCCGAGGTTTTGACGAGGGTGGAAAAAATCACACGCCTCTTTTCGAAATTCCACCTTGAGACCAATGTGGCTTTTTAGGAGGGGCGTAATGATATATTACATACAAGTGGCAATGGCAAAAGGGGAGTCAAGGAGCGACAGAAACAAAACCTTAAATGGAAGTGACAGTTCTGTAATTACATAAAATGGCATTTAAGTAATTGCATGACTGTGGCATTTATGTAATTTCTGGACGCAATGGCAGTTTAGTAAATTCATGGTAGCAGATGTAGTGGCATAACTATAATTTCAGAAGAGAAATCCTAGGGAGAGCAATTATGTAATTTTGGAACGGCGGCTCATTAGGAGGAATTATTATAAATAAGATGGGGAGTCTTAAGAATGATTATGAATATATTTGTTAAAGAATTAGAGTTGTAATAAGAAATTCTAGGGTTTGATGGAAGGAAGTGAGGATTTGGAAAAGAGATGATTTTTATATTAATAACACGAAACGAAGATACAATTTGGTCTCAATTAGAGAGAAAACCATTCTCGTATTCTTTGATTAAAGATAAAGTACTAACTCTCCAAACCTATAACCTAAGCTGCTCATATTCTCTCTTCTTCAAATTCAACATAACCTTAGGTCTAACTCTTCCTCTCAATATAGAGGGCTGAGTTGCCCAATATTACAAAATGCACTCAACTCCCAAAAAAACAAGTTTGCCCCCCACCCCCCCATCCCCCTCAGACCCAAAATTACAAAATTGCCACTAGGTAGTCGTAACCCCAATTCTCAACAAGTTGTAATCTAGATTAGATTAGACTAGCCTTAGGTTTAATTAAGAGAGCAGTCGTCTTCTCGAATTGAGGCCAAAACCTTGTAGTTTCACTCAGTTATCAATAAAAATCCCATCTTCTGCCTAAAAATTCCATCTTTTCCCCAAATCTAATCAGGCTTTGATACCATTTTGATAAGATTGGAAATAGATTTTGGATGAAAGATAAGATTTGTAGGGCAAAACAAAATTTTTATTAATAACTGAGTGGAACTACAAGATTTTGGCCTCAATTAGAGAGGAGGACCGCTCTCCCAATTAAATTAAAGCTAATCTAATCTAATCTAGATAACTACTCTAAATCTTTTACAATTCTCTTCATAATCATTCTCAAGACTCCACCTTTCATTTATAATAATTCATCCTAATGGATGAGCTGGTACATCAAAATTACAGAATTGCCCTCCATAAGGTTTCTGTCCCGAAATTACAATTTTGCCACCGCAGCCGTCACCCTAAATTTACTAAACTACCACTGTGCATAGAAATTACGAACTTGCCGCTGCCATGCAATTACAAAACTGTCACTCCTCTCTAGGGTTTTATCGCCGCCGCTCCTTGACTTCCATTTTGCCACAGTCGCTTGTATGTAATCCTATCAAAAATCCTAATGACTGAATATAAACAAATCAATTTGTCTTGAATTAGTTTGTTTAGTTGATTGATTTTGCTTAACGTTATAGCGCAAGACATCATTTTTTCGGGTGTCGATTTGTTAGTATACTACATATCACCATGTCCTACTTTTTATGAATTTACAGTGCTTGGTGTCCATGTTCATCTCATGCCCCATATTCATACACCATGGGGTGTAGGAGACATTCTTATGTCTACAACCAAAAATGTATTAGCTACCTTCAACATCAGAACTGAAGGTGATACTTACAAAAATTCAAAAAAAATTCAGTTTAAGAGAGAGATCAATCAATATGCTTGCAATATTAAGGATATTCCACTACTAATAAATAAAAGTATTGGATTCCGAACTCAGCACACAGAAACAGCAAGAAGGAAATGCAAAGGCTACAGACAATAAAACAAAGGCCCGACCAACAAAAATGATTGAAAGATCAAATTATAAGAAAAGCATAAATAATCCCAAAATCAGAAGCAGTTTCAGATTTTTTCATGAACATACCTGGGTCTTGGCACTGATCCAAGAATCTCCCCAAATATATATACCATGATTACGGACAAGCACAGCTGTCGTTTTTGGGTATGCTGCAATCTGTTAAGCATGAATAATACAATTAAGAGTATTTAAAGTTACCATTTAAAAGTGTAAAGCAATTATATATAAAACAGTTCAACTACATAATTCTTAAAGATACTGAAGCAATCACAGCATAATACTTATATCGTGTAGTCATCAGCTTTCAGATGCCTTCTCATGTAATTAGCAATTTGATTTTGAAATGTTAGGAAGAACAGATACCATGTACACAATAACCTAAACGGCATTTCATTTCACAACCCCCCCCCCCCCCCCCCCCCCAAAAAAAAAAAAAAAAAAAAACCAAAAAAAACAAAACAAAACAAAACAAAACAAACAAAAAACAAAACAAACAAAAAACAAAACAAAAAGCGAAAAACACCAAAAAAGGAAACTGGGAAAAAAGTGAAGAGGAGGTAAAAGCAAGCAAACAAAAGGCAGTGCACTCCTCCCTGCACGGGGGAAGACTGAATAGGCGGAAGAGGTAAAAACAAGCAAACAAAAGACATTGCCCACCTACCGTGCAGCCAAACATGCAGAAGAACATGAAGAAGAAAGGAAGGAGGGAAGGAAGGGATAAGGAGGGATAAAAGATAAGATGGGAGAAAAGAATAAAGCAGACAACTGCATGAAACAGTGAATGGAATCCCAGGTCTACCTGTATTCACAAATCACTATTGATAAAATGGACTTGTGTTTACAAGGTGTACAAAGAGGTATGGAAACTCCAGCTAAATGCGTGCACATATATAGACTGACTGCAACGATATTATGGTTATTATGTTGATATTCTTTCTAGGTGTTGTCTAAGATCAAGAATAAAACTGTAGTACAGTTTCATGAAGGCTTTAGGTGATTTATAATCTAGTGTTATGTTTGTTTTGAAATGCAAAATTTTTGTGGCTATCACATGGTGTATCTAAGTTATTCAAAGGAAGGATCAAAAGTCAGCTTCGTGATTAAATGCAAATTGTACCCAATGTAGCACATCACTTTTAACATGAATCTGCTTTCACATTGCACGCTGACCATTTTTGTATCCTGTGTTAAGGCACTTCTCAAAGGTATCTGATGCGGGCGTATCATTACCACGCACGCCCCCGCCTCCTAAAGATGCGGGCCGACCTTTGGTGACGTACATTTGGCATAGGAGGCGCGGGGACACCGCGTAGTGGGATTAGTGGGTCTAGGGGTATTCTAGTCTTTTCAGACTAGATTAGTAAATCCCATCTTTTCTATTTAATTAGGGCTAGCCGCCTTTATTATTTTTCATGCTTATTTTGTCGAAGAACACTTAGGCATCCTTCTTGAAGTATTTTAGACTTTTATCCATTCATCAAAAGTTCGGGAGAGCGAGTCTCCTCTCGAAAGAGGCTCAATTATCTATTAATTCTTCGTTCTTCGCATTATAATTCTCATAAAAATCCCACCTTTTTAATTTTTCCCACCTTTAAACGCTGATTTGATTGATTCGATCTCCGGATAGTATCAAATTGGTATCAGAGCAGTGAAATCTGATGGTGACTAGTACGAGATCGAAGACGGACCTGATATAGGCGAAGATTCAAGGGCTTCAGGAGGATCTCAATCGTGAGATCAAAGAACGGTTCGAAGGGTTGAAGAAAACCGTGGGCGATTCCATCAAGGATCACGCTCATTCGCAAGAAGACATTCAGATTGAACTCCGAGGCATGCGGAAGGATGCCGCGGAAACTAGCCGTGATCTCCAAGGGTTGATGAAGATGATGCAAACCCTAATGACGGAAAAGGAGGGAGATCGGGGCAAAGGGATCCTGGAGGAAGGAAGCCAGGGGGAATCTGCGCTCGAATCTGCGCCTCTAGGGCATCCGAAGACGACGACGGCCTCTTCCAGTGCCGCGCAGCAACCCACAGGGCCTCCCGGCCCTGTTCTTTAGCCGACGGGGCTACTTGGGCCCGCGGCCTCATCTACAGGGCCCGACGGGCCTGGGGAGATTTCGGCGGGCCCCGCCGAGCCCGCCACGGCAGCCCTCCTGTAATGCCCTGCTAAGCTACTGCACAAGTACTAAGGGGGGTGAATAGTACTTTAAAATAATTAAGAGGATAATTCCTAATTATCTTGCAAACTCTACCAATTAATGCGGAAATGCGGAAATGTAAATATGACAACAAAGAAACAAACGCAAACACACGATGTTAATGGGTTCGGATCCACCCAAGTCTCCCCGACTTGTTTCCGGTGATCATACGTCCCAAACACCCGGATCCCCTCCGGATACTTGAGTTAGAAACCCTAACTCAAGATTTCCACTATGAAATACTTGTGAAAAACCTTCACAAGTCAAATCATACACAAATGAAAATTGTGACTCCCACAACCCGGGATCACAAACAAACTCTCACAACCGAGAGTGAATCACTTACAATATCAAAGTAAATTGAAATAGAAATGCTTACCACAAAATATCTATGCCTTGAGTAAACTTACGAATTAGGGCAAAGATGATTTTGGGGAAGATGAAGAGGCACCAAACCCTAGCTCCAAGATGTAGATCAGCGATGGAGAGCTATGAGGTTGTTTGTGACCTAGGATCAAGCACTTGGCTTGGAAGGCTCACAATCAATGAATCTCTCTTTTGAAATAAGAGTGAGAAGAGATTCAAGATTGGAAAGAAAGAGCTTTGAATGAGATTGAATGCTTTCTCTTTGATCTCTAAACTTCTCTTAATATCAGCCTTGAGTGCAATGAATGCAGCACACCAAGTATTTATAGGTTAGAGGAAAGAGAGAGAAAACGTTTTAATTAAAGCTCCAACGGCTCTATTCTGAACCAAACTAGTCGGTCAAAGAACAACCACTGACCGACTAGTTCATCAACTAGTCGGTCGGTCAAACAGCATGAACCGACTAAGTGGTGAACAGTGAATAGGTCGAAGTTCAGACTAACAGAACTAGTCGGTCAAAGAACACTTGCCAACCGACTAGTTTCACAACTAGTCGGTCGGTGAGTGAACTTAGACCGACTAAGAGATAAAACAAATAGTCTGAGTACAAAATGAATTAGTCGGTCCAAGAACAAATGTTGACCGACTAGTTCATCAACTAGTCGGTCGCCAAATGTACATAGGCCGACTAACGATAAACAGTAAATAGGCATGTACAGGGAAAGCTCAACTAGTCGGTCTAAGAAGGATCACTGACCGACTAGTTCACCAACTAGTCGGTCGGTGAGTCAACGTAGACCGACTAACTGTAAACAGTAAAGAGCTTAGAATTGAGAAGGCAAACTAGTCGGTCCAAGAAGCATTGCCGACCGACTAGATCACCATCTAGTCGGTTGGTTCTTCTTCTTGAACCAACTAACATGCACAAGAAGTCGCGAATCGAAGCGCGAAGCTTCGGGAAAGTTCGTATGGACTTCTACTAAAATCCTATGTCTAAGATAGGAGCGTTATGAAGATTAAAACGTAAGACCTACTCAAGGCTTAACATTCTACGGAACGAAGCTAAAAGACTATAAATAAAACTTGACGAACCGTCTTCGAAAGCTTCGATCCGAATCTTCATAGCTTCTAAAATGGTCCAAAAGCTTCAACGAAGCTTTAGGCATACGATCACGCGCTTTGAGAAGTCTCGAGACGTCGCTTTGGATGTTCATATGAATTTGGCGACGATCTCCATAACTACGCTCACAAAGTGTTAGTTCACGATTTATTTATGTTTGTTCATCATCCAAAACCAAATCCGGAGAGTCCAATATCCAACATTCTCCCCCTTTTTGGTGATGACAAACCAACATAAATAATAATCAAAAATAATGATTCAAATGTAATTTACTTACTCCCCCTGCATTGAAGACACGTTAATTCCAAAATTAAATAATAATCATAAGCATCAAGCAGACGATTAAAGTATAAAATGAGAATCAAATATTGAAATTTAGGATTGGAAATCCATTTATATATCTTAACTCTCCCTGAATCTAACATATCAACTTAGATTCTTGGAAAAATGCTTTAAATTATCATTTAGCACATCGTCATTATTATCTCTCCCCCTTTGGCATTAGCAAAAAGAGTGGGAGGAGATCAACGACAACAACAATGGATTCAAATAAAAGCACGGGAGTCGTAGAATACGACCGCGGTCCAAATGACACCAAAGGAAAATACGAATTAAATCAAAGCGTGTCAATGAGACCAAAGTCGAAAATTGATAAATAAAATCATCAAAACTCAAATTAATTTTACGAATTGAGTTATGGAATATACTCTCCAATATCAACATTCTTGGTTAATTTAGTGCATGGAAAACAATTCTATGTTGCCATAAAATGAATTCTATTTAACCAAGTATTATCGTCGAGCGACGAAATCAAACATCAGAGACATAAAAAATATATACTGTGCACAAGGGAATGAAATGTCAACATCGATGTATATATATATAAAAATATGAACCATGAGTACATCGAAAATATACATCACCGACATACATAAAAGCGATCCAACGATCGGTGCACAAAATACATCAAAATATCACACAAGACATCGGAGTATCACAAAACATACATATCCATCAAAATACATCAAAATATCCAAAATACATAACCACCCTCTATCCTACCCAAACTCTCTCACTATAAGATCTATCATCCAAAGTGCATCAGGAGAGTCATCCAAAGAAGCTCATGAGGCAGTGGGAGGAGCTGCAGCAGCAGGCTCTGCAACAGGAGTAGTGGTCACCGGATCAGCAGAAGTGTCCACGGGAGCGACGGTAGTGGCCTCGGGAGCACCAGTCGTAGTATCCACCGCAGGAACAGTGGCAACAGGTGTGCTCTCGGGGTCACCAGCAGACGAAGCAGCAGCACCAGAAGTGCCCTCAGGGGCACGAGCAGCAACACGAACAAGCTCCTCGATCTCCTCCCCATCCAACTCCTCCTCGTCAGAGACTGACGGAGGGATCTCAATGCCCAAACGAGAGGCGATACGAGCAAGTATCTCCTCAGTACGAGCATAACGAGACTCCATACGTCTCACTGAAAGTGCGAGCTCGTCAAGAGTGGTAGAGGGAGCAGGAGCAGCTGAGGCAGACGCTGAAGCAGAGGGGGACGTCCTCTGAACGTGACGGAGCGCCGCAAGAGACTTCTTGACGACTGTCGCATTCAGAGGGGGACCGAGAGGACGCTCATCATCAGGAGGCAAAGTGGCACGAAAGTGACAGAATACAAGTGTCAGAAGGCATGGATATGGGATATGAGCAGACTTCGTGGACTTTCGGATACACTCGAAAGAATCCATCTTATCGAGTATGATCCGAGCCCAGTTAATCTCACTCCCCATGAAGATGGCATAGATGAGCTTCAGGAATGGCTGGGATGGCAAAGAAGAGGAGCCGTACTTAGGAAGTAAGCACGACTTCAAGATCAAGTTTAGGACCCAGCCATTAGGCTTGAAAGACTTAGATGGCACGCCAATCATGGCAGGAGGGATCTCATGGAAAATCTCAGAAAGTATGACCTGATCAAGCTCAGAGATGTCGTCGACAGAGATATCGGAAGGGAGGAGGCCAGACGACGAGCAACCGATCAACTCTCCTAAGATTTCTGCCGTGAGGACAATCGATGTCCCCAAGACAGTCATCTCAATAGAGTGGGTCTCGTCGTACTGACCCCGGACACGGTTGGCGTAAAAGAGTTTAACCAGACGGGGGTATGGGTGTGGATTCGCCTTAGGGTCATATCGAAGATAATCGATAAGACCGGAAGACGACAGAAGATCAGCAAGGCCTGGGAAGTCTGAAAACTGTATGAAATGCTCCAGAGCAGCGGACAGTGTTCGATACGGTTATATGCTGCGAGACACATCGGGTCGTCGCGACATAACGAGATATCGACACCGCCAACTGGCATCGGACCTTTTCCCTTAGGCTGACGTGTGGAAGTACGGGGTCGAGAGCTAGACGTAGGTTCCCTAGGAGGGGGTGAAGGATCCATATGGGTCTCGGTCTCAGGTATGTATTCCGTGTCGGAATCAGGAGGTGTGGGTGCACGGAACGAAGCAGAAGAAACGGGTTGCTTCCTAGGCTGAGATCGGGGCTTCGCTATCGCCGTCCTCTTACGCTTAAGAGGAGGCGAAGACGAAGAGGGATGGGTAGTCTTCGAGCGGCGTTTGGGTTGCGAGGGTTCCCTAGGGGGTGACTCTACGGTCATAGGGGACGGGCTCGAAGGTTGGATCGGAATACGGGTTCTCGCCAAAAGCGCGACGAGACACGTACGAATCAACACAAGAAATCGAGAGATAGAACCCTAAGATTACAAACCCTAGAAACCGAAACCCTAGCCGAAAAAACGATTGGAAAACGAGGAACCCTAACTCTAGAAGCTGGAGAGAGGGTATACCTAGGTCGAAAGGAGGAGGGGGTTGATCGGCGGCCGGAGTTGGTCGGAAAGATGACCGGAAACGACGACGGGAGAGGAGGAAGTCGAAGGGTCACGGGGGGTTTTGAGCTGGAGGGGGGGATTTCGATCGATTAGAACGAAAAGAAGTCGGTCGGGGGAGTATAAGTCGACAAGGAAGTCGAAAAGACAAGACAGTCCCCGTCGCAATTAGTCGGTCACAGTTCAAGCATTGACCGACTAGATGATGATCTAGTCGGTCGGTCAATGAGCTTGAACCGACTAGTTGCAAACAGTAACTGAAGCCAAAATTTAGGGCTTGAGTTAGTCGGTCTGAGTTCATTCACTGACCGACTAGATGATCTAGTCGGTCGGTCAATGAACATGAACCGACTAACAGAGTTCAAAAATCTTAGAGTTAGCAATTTTGAGTTCTCTCCTAATCGCACTTGGACGAAACATCAAAATACTCTCATTAATCATTATACTACCACATTAAACATCGAAAATCTGAAATTTGACGTTTACGAACAAATCGAGCGAAAATTCCAAAAATTCAACAAAAATCCAGAAAATTCCAATAAATCTAGCATGTGCAAATATAACGAAATTTCATAGCATGCAAGATTATTGAATAAAAATGAATCCTAAATCTCGGATTCACCCATAATCCCCAATTCTCGACGCAACCGCATAAAGGAGTCTTCCTTTAGGGGTTTTGTGAAAATATCGACGATTTGCTTCTGGGTTTCAACGTACACTAATATGATGTCCTTTTAGCAACATGATCATCTAAGAAATGGTGTCGGACATCTATGTGTTTAGAACGGGAATGGTGTACATGGTTCTTAGAGAGACAAATTGCACTTTGGTTGTCCACCATGATAGTGCAAGTATCACAGTTTATACCAAAGTCTTTAAGTGTGTCTCATCCAAAGAACTTGAGCACACGCGGCACCGGCGGCAATATATTCCGCCTCGGTGGTTGAAAATGATACGGAATTCTGCTTCTTTGAAAACCAAGAGACAAGAGAATTTCCTATAAAATGGCAAGTGTCACTAATACTTTTCCTGTCGGATTTGCATCCCGCATAATCTGCGTCACTATATGAAATTAACTCATACGTGCTAGATTTTGGATAAAGTAATCCAAAATCAAGTGTGTAACTTAAATAACGGAAAATACGTTTTACCGCTACTAAGTGAGATTCATTAGGTTGAGACTGATAACGAGCACATACACATACGACAAACATAATATTGGGCCTACTTGCGGTAAGATATAGTAAACTACCTATCATACCTCGATATAGACGAATGTCTACATCTTTTCCTCCCGCATCTTTATCAAGATGTGTAGTCGTGCTCATTGGAGTCTTTTTCCCGGAGGCATTCTCCATTCCAAATCGCTTTAGCAATTCCACCGTATACTTCGTTTGGTGGATGAAGATTGCATCATTCATTTGGCGAATTTGGAGGCCTAAGAAATATTTGAGCTCACCCGTGTGGCTCATCTCAAATTGATCCTTTATCACATTAGAAAACTCTTTGCAAAGAGCAAAGTTAGTAGCACCGAAAATGATATCATCAACATATATTTGAACTAAAATTATATCATTGTACGAATACTTAACGAATAATGTGGAATCAACTTCTCCCATTTTAAAACCCAAATCCAAAAGAAAATTCTTTAAACGGTCATACCAAGCTCGAGGAGCTTGTCTCCAACCGTAAAGTGCTTTCTTAAGTTTAAAAACATGATTTGGAAATTTTTCATTTATAAAACCCGGAGGTTGAGAAACATAAACTTCCTCAACAACATCTCCGTTTAAAAACGCACTTTTTACCTCCATTTGAAATAATTTAAAATCCTTATGGCATGCAAAAGATAACAATAATCTAATTGATTCTAATCTAGCTACCGGAGCAAAGGATTCTTCGAAATCAATACCTTCCTCTTGCCGATAGCCTTGAGCTACTAACCGAGCTTTGTTCCGGACGACGATTTGGTTTTCGTCGGTCTTGTTCTTGAAGATCCACTTTGTCCCTATGACGGTGTGGTTCTTCGATGGCAATGGAACAAGCTCCCAAACCTCATTCCTCTCGAATTGAATGAGTTCCTCCTCCATGGCTAGGATCCAAGCACCATCTTCGCACGCTTCATTAACATTCTTTGGCTCTATCGAGGAGGCAAAGGCACAATGAGCGAAGTGGTTGACTTGAGATCTCGTCTTGACACTATCATGGATATTGCCAATGACTTGCTCGTGAGGATGGTCACGAACGGTATGAAGCCGTTTGGGAATTCCCTGATCACTAGGAACATTCTCAAAAACTTCATTAGTCGGGTTAGAATCAATAGAATCAATAGAATTAGAATTACCAATTGAATCACATAAGACATCCATGGAGTCATCATCATTAGTAATTCTAGTTGGAACAAATCCTTCATTAAATGAAACATGAAGCGATTCCTCGATCGTTGAGGTTCGTTTGTTGTATATCCGGTAGGCTTTGCTACGTGAGGAGTATCTAACAAAAATCCTCTCATCGGATCTTGGATCGAATTTGTCCAAACTACCATACGTGTTTTTAATAAAACATTTTGAACCAAAAACACGAAAATGTTTAACTTGAGGCAATCTACCAAACAACAATTCATAACAAGTTTGTTTAGTGCCGGGCCTCAAAAGTATTCTATTAAACACATAGCAAGTGGTGTGTACCGCTTCCGCCCAAAATTGATGGCCAAGTTGGCTATCATCAAGCATAGTGCGAGCACACTTCACTAGCGTCCTATTCTTTCTCTAAACAACACCATTTTGAGGAGGTGCGCGAGGGAATGAAAAGGTGTGTGTAATACCAACTTCATCACAAAAGTTCTCAAAAGACTCATTCTCAAATTCCCCTCCATGATCACTACGAATAGTGACAATGGTGGTTCCAATGAGATTTTGTACTTTCTTAAGAAAAATTGTGAAGTTTTCAAAAGCATCATTTTTATTACTCAATGAAAATACCCAAGTAAACCTAGAAAAGTCATCAACGATGACAAGTCCATATCGTGCATTTCCTAATGAAGCAACTCTAGTTGGCCCAAATAAATCTAGATGTAATAGCTCTAGTGGCCGCTTAGAAGAAATGCTTTTCTTAGGTTTAAACGACGATTTTGGAAGCTTGCCTCGTTAACACGAGTCACAAAAACTTTTCTTTTGAAAAACAAGCTTAGGGAAGCCTCTAATAGAATTTAACTTGGAAAGCTTAAATAGTGTTCCAAAGTTCACATGACCAAAACGTCGATGCCACAAGTGTTGTTCACTTGTGTTGGCAATGAGACATTGTTCATGTGATCTTGGAAGATCTAGGATGTATATATCCTTATAGCGTGTGCCGGAAAACAATAATTCATTATTATCTTTTCTTAAAATATGGCACATTCCTTTCGCAAAGCTAACTTTGTAACCTTTGTCACAAAGTTGGCTTATTGAAATGAGATTGTGGTTTAATCCTTTAACAAGGTAAACATCATTTATAAGAGGTTTAGAAGGATTACCCACTTTACCAACACCTATGATGGTTCCGATCTCGTTGCCTCCAAAGACTACACGGTTTCCATTTGCAATGGGAACCACTCCGGAGAGCAATTGAGCGTCACCCGTCATGTGTTTTGAACACCCGCTATCGAGTATCCAATTCCTCTTGAAGCTAAATTTAAATTTGTTGCTCCGTTTCTTTTTCTTGAGTACCTAAAGATAGAAAATATCGTATCATGGTACCCAAGGTCATTGGGTCCAAAAGATTAGACCTTTGGAAGCCAAGACCAATTGGACTTAGACTTCCCCACATAATTATCATTATCCACTACATTCATAAAATAATCATTCATGTAAACTTGTTTTTCATCCATGCTTGTGTCCTTTGGGCTCCAAATCTTGAAAATTTTGGGAGCCCTAATCCTATTGGGTGCATGCATGCGTTGTTGATTTCTACGTGATGCATGTCGTGAATAGGCATAAGGAACATGATGAAATGGTGCATGTGAATAATTATTCATACGATGATGTGGGTGAACATATGCATGTGAGGGAACACGTGCGTGAGGGTGTCTCACATGGTGTGCACGTGTCCGTGGATGTGTAGCATAGAAATCATCATATGTGTGAGCCGGTGGGTAGGACGTGTGTTCCTACGTGGCATGGTATTTGTGTACATGTAAGCATGACCCTTTTTGGAGGTCCACCCAAAGTGGGTTTCTTTCCAAATGAAGGTGTGTACGAGGTGGAAGCACCATTGGTAGATGAACTACCAATAGAGTGTTTGCTACCACTCGTTGAGGTATCGGAAGTTGGCCTAACAAAGGTAGTGGCCGCTTTGGATGAATTTCCCATCGTATACCCCAAGCCAATGTGGTGATTGGCCGGGAGTAAGTCATTTAGGATTTTATCCAAATGGTCCTTACCCTTATTGAATTTATTAATTCGGCCTAATGTGTTCTCATATTTCTCGGTGAGAGAACGCATAGAAGCATCCAAAGTGGATACTTGCGATGTGAGCACATAAACACGAGATTTGAGATTCTCATTCTCAATACTCTAAGTCGAGTTTTGAGAAGTCAAATCCGCTATCTTGTGTTCTTCCGGATCCTCAATGCTAACATGTTCAAGTTGAGTGTTGAGATTTACAATCTCATTTTTCAACTCTTCAACAACGGTGTCGTTGTTGGTGATGATAGTTTTAGGCGAGGTTTGGATGCTAGCTAAATCATCTTTTACTTTAGTATACCTATTTACTAATTTAGTGTATTTAGTCCATAATTGCTCATTAGCATTTCTAAGGTCATCCATGGTTACCTCATCGCCTTCGTTGTCGCTATCATCGGAGGAAGATCCTTATTCATTTTCCTCTCTAGCCATGAAGCACATGTGTGCTTGCTCCACTTGCTCATCATCCGACTCTCCACTTGAGGAATCATCGGAGTCTGTGAATGTCCCGACAAGCCCCTTTTTGTACCCTTTCTTGTACTTCTTGGACTTGTCGAACTTCGGTGTCTTCCACTTCTCCTTGTGCTTGTTTTGAGGACACTCCGCTTTCATGTGTCCTGGCTTGTTGCATTTGAAACACAAAGGAGAGGAGGCGTTAGAAGAATTAAACTTCGATTTGTTTTTGAAGTTACCTTTTCGGAAGAACCGGTTGAACTTCTTCGCCATGAGTGCCATGGACTCCAAGTCCAACTCGTCTTCCGAGTTTTCATCATCGGTCAATGTGGAAGTTGATGGAGCGGCCTTGAAAGCAATAGCCTTCTTCTTTGGCTCGTCTTGCTTTAGGTAGGACTTCATCTTTTCCTGCAACTTCAACTTGCTATCCTTGCGTACCTCATAAGACATCAAGGTACCCATTAGTTGAACAACGGTATAAGTTTTCATATCATTACCTTCCTCGATGGCGAAGGTATGTTTCTCCCAACTAGAAGGAAGTCCATCGATGATCTTCGAGACTTTCTCATTTTGGGTGTAGGTCTTACCGAGAGCCTCCAACTCGTTTGTGATGTCGACGAAGCCAGCATAGTACTCCTTCATCTTCTCACCCTGTAGCATATGAAATAACTCGTAATCTTTATTAACTACAACGAGTTTAGAGTCTCTTACCCTACTCGTTCCTTCATGCAAGATGAGGAGGGAGTTCCATATTTGATATGCACTCTTACATGTGCATATCTTATTGAAATCCTCGGGCTCCAAAGCGCATTGCAAGGCGTTCATTGCCTTGGCATTGCTTACCTCCGCGGCGACCTCCGCGGTAGTCCATTTCTCGAAATCTTCTTCGGCGGGCTCGACATACTCCTTCATCGTGGCCCTCTATAATGAAGCACTCCGGAGGAAAGTTTCCATCCGGCATTTCCAGTACCCGTAGTTGGTACCGTTGAAGAAGGGAGGCCTCGTTGAGGAGTGTCCTTCCATCACCGGAGACGCTCCTTCACGATTCTTGAAGGTGCTATAGTCGGAAGGTGGACGAACGGTCTTGTTGTCGTTGGCAGACATAGCTATAGACTTGGCTCTGATACCAAATGTAATGCCCTGCTAAGCTACTGCACAAGTACTAGAGTGGGGTGAATAGTACTTTAAAATAATTAAGAGGATAATTCCTAATTAACTTGCAAACTCTACCAATTAATGCGGAAATGCAAAAATGTAAATATGGCAACAAAGAAACAATCGCAAACACACGATGTTAATGGGTTCGGATCCACCCAAGTCTCCCCGACTTGTTTCCGGTGATCCTACGTCCCAAACACCCGGATCCCCTCCGGATACTTGAGTTAGAAACCCTAACTCAAGATTTCCACTATGAAATACTTGTGAAAAACTTTCACAAGTCAAATCATACACAAATGAAAATTGTGACTCCCACAACCCGGGATCACAAACAAACTCTCACAACCGAGAGTGAATCACTTACAATATCAAAGTAAATTGAAATAGAAATGCTTACCACAAAATACCTATGCCTTGAGTAAACTTACGAATTCGGGCAAAGATGATTTTGGGGAAGATGAAGAGGCACCAAACCCTAGCTCCAAGATGTAGATCAGCGATGAAGAGCTATGAGGTTGTTGGTGACCTAGGATCAAGCACTTGGCTTGGAAGGCTCACAATCAATGAATCTCTCTTTTGAAATAAGAGTGAGAAGAGATTCAAGATTGGAAAGAAAGAGCTTTGAATGAGATTGAATGCTTTCTCTTTGATCTCTAAACTTCTCTTAATATCAGCCTTGAGTGCAATGAATGCAGCACACCAAGTATTTATAGGTTAGAGGAAAGAGAGAGAAAACGTTTTAATTAAAGCTCCAACGGCTCTATTCTGAACCAAACTAGTCGGTCAAAGAACAACCACTGACCGACTAGTTCATCAACTAGTCGGTCGGTCAAACAGCATGAACCGACTAAGTGGTGAACAGTGAATAGGTCGAAGTTCAGACTAACAGAACTAGTCGGTCAAAGAACACTTGCCAACCGACTAGTTTCACAACTAGTCGGTCGGTGAGTGAACTTAGACCGACTAAGAGATAAAACAAATAGTCTGAGTACAAAATGAATTAGTCGGTCCAAGAACAAATGTTGACCGACTAGTTCATCAACTAGTCGGTCGCCAAATGTACATAGGCCGACTAACGATAAACAGTAAATAGGCATGTACAGGGAAAGCTCAACTAGTCGGTCTAAGAAGGATCACTGACCGACTAGTTCACCAACTAGTCGGTCGGTGAGTCAACGTAGACCGACTAACTGTAAACAGTAAAGAGCTTAGAATTGAGAAGGCAAACTAGTCGGTCCAAGAAGCATTGCCGACCGACTAGATCACCATCTAGTCGGTTGGTTCTTCTTCTTGAACCAACTAACATGCACAAGAAGTCGCGAATCGAAGCGCGAAGCTTCGGGAAAGTTCGTATGGACTTCTACTAAAATCCTATGTCTAAGATAGGAGCGTTATGAAGATTAAAACGTAAGACCTACTCAAGGCTTAACATTCTACGGAACGAAGCTAAAAGACTATAAATAAAACTTGACGAACCGTCTTCGAAAGCTTCGATCCGAATCTTCATAGCTTCTAAAATGGTCCAAAAGCTTCAACGAAGCTTTAGGCATACGATCACGTGCTTTGAGAAGTCTCAAGACGTCGCTTTGGATGTTCATATGAATTTGGCGACGATCTCCATAACTGCGCTCACAAAGTGTTAGTTCACGATATATTTATGTTTGTTCATCATCCAAAACCAAATCCGAGGAGTCCAATATCCAACACCTCCTGGGCCTGCGCCATCTTCGGTAGGCCCAGTAGGGCCAGCGGCGACGACGGGCCCTTTTGGGCCTGCCACAACAACCGCACCCCCTCGCGGGGGTGCGGGAGGGCGTGCGCCCCCTTTCCGGGGGCGGCGGGCTGGGCGGACCCTCGCGGGGGTGCCGTAGGATCTGTAGCCCCAGTTTGGGGGGCGGCGGGCCCCACAGCCCCCCTTGGGGGTGGCCAGGTTCGTCCCCGCTCCGGGAGGGGCATCAGGACACGGTGGAGGTGGATGGGGGCCGAACGCGGCCATAGGGGCCCCTGCGGGCCTATTCTGGAGACCAGAGATTTTTCCTCAGGGGCCAAGACCAGGGGTAGACCCCAGACAGGTGTTTGAGGGCTTCTCGGGGCGCGGACAAGGCCCCGGGGGCTATTTGGGAGGCCGGACAGCGCCTACCCAGCAGTACGGAGGGGCCGGAGGGCCACTTTTGCGCGACCACCGGAGTTTCCAGGGCACTACTACCAGCATGAGGCGTAGGAGAGGCCTGGTGGCTTGAGGAGATGTACAGAGTTGACGAGGGAGGTCCAGTGGAGGCGTTCGGTGGAGGTATGGGCACGGTAGGTGGTCGTGGCAGAGATGGGGGACAGCAGGGGGACATCAATGCGGATCGCCGACTGAGAAAGCTGAAGATGCCGATCTTTAATGACACAGACCCTGACGGTTGGATCTATCAGGCGGAGCGTTACTTCCAGGTGATGAGGTTGTCGGAGGAAGTCCTGAGAGCCATCGGGATCTATTTCGAAGGCAAGGCAGTGGCATGGTATAGATGGAAGGTGGCGTGGACCCCTTTTCGCACTTGGGAGGAGCTGTCAGCATTGATCGTTGATCGATTCCAGGAGACCCCAGAGGGAGATTTCTATGAGCAGTTGTCTGCTTGAGGCAGGAAGGGACGGTGAGAGACTATGTGGAGAGGTTTGAGATGCTGAACAGCAAGGTGAAGGGGGTGACGGGTGAGGTTATAATTGGGAACTTCATGATGGATTTGAAGCCCTCTATACGGACAGAGTTGCGAATGCAGAGCCTGTGGACCTTGGAGGATATCCTTCGCCTGGCCCACAAGGCGGAGGAGAGGAGGATACGAAGAGCTTGTGGGACCCAAAATCCCCGCCCCACTCCTGCAGCAGCAGCACCGAGGGCACCTACAGGTGCGCCTGAGACTAGAGGGGAGGCTCGCCCAACTGCTCTCGGACGACAGATGACGGAGGCGGAGGTGAGAGAGAAGCGTGCCAAGGGGTTGTGTTTCCGTTGCGACGAGAAGTTCACCCCTGGACACAGATGTGCGAGCCGCCTGCTACAGATTACCATGGTACCGAACGAGGAGGGATATGTGGGTGATGAGGAGCACGAGGAGGAGTCACCAGTGGAGGAGGAGAAGTCTCATCTATACTTCGCAGAGGTTTTCCTGAACTACATGGTGGGGTTCACTCCGAACCACACCATGAAGTTATCAGGGCACTTAGGTGATACGGTGGTGACAGTGTTGATAGACAGTGGGGTCACCCACAATTTCATCTCCAGCCGAGTAGTGGAGCGTCATGGGTTGCAGTTGAGCACTATGGAGAAGTTTACTGTTTTGTTGGGAACGGGAAAGATGGAGAGTAAGGGGCTCTGCAAGGGCATGTGTCTGACCTTGCAGGGGGTGCAGATCATGGAGGATTTCTTGCCCCTGGAGTTGGAAAATGTTGATATCAGTCTGGGCGTACAGTGGCTGAAGAAGTTGGGGACGTGAGGGTGAACTGGAAACGTCTCAGGATGGAGTTTCAGGAGGGTGACCGCATGGTGGTGCTCACAGGGGATCACACCCTATATTTTTCATTGGTGGCCTTTAAGGCCATTACTCGGGCCTTACAGAAGGAGTGAGAGGGATACTTGGTAGAGTGCCGTGTAGTTGGAGTTGAACATGAGCCGCTGGCAGGGGTCCCAGGGGTGGTCGAGCATGTGCTGGAGCAGTTTCAGGAGGTCTTTTAGGACCCGCAGGGGCTACCACCGGTGAGAGGGCATGAGCATGCGATAGTTTTGCAGGAGGAAGCAGTGCCAGTGAGTGTGCGGTCGTACCGTTATCCCCATGTGTAGAAGGACAAGATAGAGAGAATGGTCGGTGAGATGTTGCAAGCTGTGGTAATCCAGCCCAACGTTAGCCCCTTCTCTAGCCTGGTGCTGTTGGTGAAGAAGGACGGGAGTTGGTGCTTCTGCGTAGACTACAGAGCGTTGAATATGGAAACTGTGGCTGACAAGTTTCCTTTCCCCGTGATCGACGAGCTGTTGGATGCGCTGCATTGTGCAGTTGTTTTCTCGAAGATCAACCTGAAGGCGTGCATTTTGCAGTTGTTTTCTCGAAGATCAACCTGAAGGCGGGGTATCACCAGATCTTGATGAGGCCAGAGGACGTGCCGAAGACAGCGTTTCGCACCCACGAGGGGCACTACGAGTTTCTCGGCATGCCTTTTGACTTGACGAATGCTCCTTCCATATTTCAGGTATTGATGAACAAGGTCTTCCGACCGTTCCTGAGGAGGTTCATACTAGTCTTCTTTGACGACATTCTGGTCTACAGCAGGACCATGGAGGAGCATGTGGGTCATTTAGAGGTGGTATTCCGAGAGTTGTTGTATCAACTATATGCGAACCGGAAGAAGTGCAGCTTTGGCCAGAGGCAGAAAGAGTACTTGGAGCATGTGATGTCGGCAGCAGGAGTAGCGGCAGACAGGGCGAAGATAGAGGCGATGTTAGACTGGCCAGTACCTATCTCTCTGAGGGCATTGCGGGGATTTCTAGGACTGACGGGCTACTACCGAAAGTTCGTGAGGAGATACAGCACCATTGCACGACCACTTACTGATCAGTTGAAGATGAGTTACAGTGGGGAGAGGAAGCGACCAAGGCATTTGAGGCCTTGAAAGTGGCGATGACGACAGCTCCTGTGTTAGCGCTACCAGACTTCGGCATCGCATTTGTAGTGGAGACTGATGCATCAGGCGTTGGTTTGGAGGCGATTTTGATGCAGTTGGGGCGGCCGATAGCCTATTTCAGTCAGGTGCTTTCGGCTAGAGCATGGCTGAAATCTGTGTACGAGAGAGAGCTGATGGCTATCGTGTTGGAGGTGCAGAAGTGACGACCCTATCTGTTGGGGAGGGAGTTTGTGGTCAGGACAGATCAGCGCAGCCTGAAGTATTTACTGGATCAGAAGTTGGTGACTGAGTAGCATCAGCGTTGGCTATCCAAGCTGGTGGGGTACCGGTTCGACATTGAGTACAGACCGGGGTTGGAGAATTAGGCGGCTAATGCCTTATCCCGCCGAAAGGAGGGGTGCACTTGAGGGCACTTTCGTTACCGATGTGGTTAGACTAGGAATCCATGCTGCGGGAGGCAGAGGCCGATCCAGAGTTGAGACAGATCCGTGCGCGGCTACAGGGAGGCGGGGAGGAGAAAAAGGGGTATGATGCGATCCGCTAGGGATTTGAAGATAAAAATGGGATTTTTATTGCAATTTCAGAACTCACAATTAAAAGGGGACCCTAATACAATAATCTACTCGCTAACTAATAACTAGAAGACAATTCTTAACCTAGGGGGAAAAGCTGAAATCCTAATACAATTAATCTAAGGGATAAAATAAAATACTCTCTCAATTTTCGCATAAGAATTAGGGCCGGCTCAACCCCCTTAAATAGCCAAACACCCCCCAAAAGTCATTTTACCCAAATGCCCCTCTTCCCAAATACCGGCCGCAACACTACTCCGCCCCGGAAAAACCACCTTGTCCTCAAGGTGGTGCGTGAAGGGTATGGTCAGCTACTCCACGTGCATGTGCTCCGGATCATCGTCCACGCCGGCCTCCAACATTATCACACTTTCTTCTCCCTCTTCTTCGTCATTCACTATCAGGATCTGAAGAGTACGATTTCCGCACCGGTGCCCTGGGGTAAACTTCTCGTCGCATTTGAAACACATGCCCTTGGTCCGTTTGTCACGAATCTCTGCCTCGGTCATTCTTCGTGTATGCCCCCCAGGTCGTAGTTCCGTCCCCTTCTCCTTGGTAACCACTGTGCCGTCAGTGGATGTTGCCCCTCCTGCGGCCCCCTTTTGTCCTCCTCCCGGATCCGGCACTCTAAAGGTAGAGCCTCCCCACGTTCCGCGGGCTCTCCGCTCCGTCTCCTGGTGATCCTCCACCTTCCTGGCCAGCGTCATCATCACGCGCAAACCCACGGGCTCAAACTGCCTCAGCCCCGACCTCACCGTAGGCTTCAGCCCCTTCATGAAACAGCCCTCCAGTGACTCCTCAGAGACTCCCCGAACTCGGTGGCAGAGCGACTCGAACTTCTTGATGTAATCACCCACGCTCCCCTCCTGCTTCAGCGAGTCTCTCGAACACGCCGCCAGCCGAACCTCCTCCAAACCGCTCTGTCAAGAGCGTCGTAAACTCAGCCCAGGTCTGAAAAGGCTGCTGCTGATCGGTCCAACGGAACCAACCCAAAGCCTCTCCCTCCAGACAGACCCCTATCGCCCGCAGCCAATCCTCTCCCGGGACCGCGGACACCTCCAAGTACCTCTCCACCCGGTAAAGCCAGTCGTCTGGGTCTCCTCCCTCAAAAACAGGCACCTCCAGCTTCCTCAGACGCCTCTCGCCAGCAAATCCCCCTCTCTCCGGCGGCTGGAAACCTCCCCGGGGCTGGTGTCCCTGTCGCCTGTCTGGAAAATAAGCCTCAGCCTGCTCACGGTGGCCTCCCCCTGCTCCATGTCCCTGCCAGTCTCCCGGAGGGTGCCCAAACTCCGCATGGTGGCCTCCTGGGGGGTCCTGGTGCGCTCTCCAGTCTCCCGTAACTCCCCCAAAGGGTGGGGGCTGAGTCGGTGGCCCCCCTGTGATCTGCTGGTGGCCTCCGTTCTGCTGGAATCCTCTGCCAGGTCCTCCAAAGGACTGAAAACCCCCAAACTGAGCTCCACGGACCTCGGGCGGGCCCCCGGAGGTCGAAAAATCGTCGGAACAGGTTGTCGGGCCTCCTGGGGGTCGGTGGGCCCCCCAGAGGTCCGGTGGGCCTCGGGTCCCCCCTGGGGTCGGCCGAGGCCCCCCAGGCCGCCGCCTGGGCCGGCCGGCCCTGGAATTGGGCCGGCGGGCCCCAGGCGGCGGCGGAATTGCCTGCCGAGGCCACCGGGGGGGCGGCAGGTGCGCCCGCCCCTCCCAGGCCCCCGGCGGCCCTCCGCCGCCTCCACTGGGGTTCGCCGACCCCCCAGGAAGATTTTGGGGGGCCGGCGGCCAAGCCGGGTTGGCCGGGGGGTGCCGCTGAGTCGGAAAGACCCCCCCGATCACTTGTTCGTCACGGCGCGGCGGTGCGTGGTCTTGATGGGTCCCCCACGCGTTGTCTTCTTGGTCAAAGCCTCCGTCTTCGTCAAATTCCGGATGTTCTTCAAAAAAAATTGCCTTTTTACCTTTGTCCTTCGCCAAAGGTGGCTCCTTTTTGCTTGGATCCACCTTTGGGATGAGATGAGCGGTCAACGCCGCTATGGCCTCCGTCAATTCCGAAAATTTCCCCTCCGTCATCTCCTTCATCTCTTTCATCTTGGCCTTCGTCTTCTCTTGATTTTCCTTCATCTCCTTCCGGATCTCCGCGGCCATCTCCGCATCTTCTTTCCTTAGATCGATGAAACCCTTACTGATTTGGGCTTCAATCCTCTCAACCTTCCCTTCCAAAACTTCAATCCGCTCCGTTGCTCGTGTGTTCGCCATGGATCAACCGCTCTGATACCAATTGATGCGATCCGCTAGGGATTTGAAGATAAAAATGGGATTTTTATTGCAATTTCAGAACTCACAATTAAAAGGGGACCCTAATACAATAATCTACTCGCTAACTAATAACTAGAAGACAATTCTTAACCTAGGGGGAAAAGCTGAAATCCTAATACAATTAATCTAAGGGATAAAATAAAATACTCTCTCAATTTTCGCATAAGAATTAGGGCCGGCTCAACCCCCTTAAATAGCCAAACACCCCCCAAAAGTCATTTTACCCAAATGCCCCTCTTCCCAAATACCGGCCGCAACAGAGTACTCTCTAGAGGGACGGAGGCTGTTGTACCAGGGACGGTTAGTATTACCACAGACTTCAGCCTTCATACCAGTACTGTTTCAAAAGTTCCACAGTTCGGTGGTTGGGGGTCATTTCGGGGTGCAGCAGACGTACATGAGGATGTCTCGGGAGGTTTACTGGCCAGTTATGAGGAAGACGATAGCCCGCTTGCTTGCCGTCTGTGACGTTTGCCAGCGTCATAAATACATGTCCATGGCGTCGACAGGGTTGCTGTAGCCCTTAGCGTTGCCTGAGCAGGTGTGGGAGGAGGTGACGATGGACTTCATCGATGGGCTACCCTGATCGGAGGGGTACACGATGATATTCGTGGTGGTGGATAGATTGAGTAAGTCTGTTCACTTCGTACCGCTGAAACACCCTCACACGATAGTTTCAGTGGCTACAGCTTTTACTCGAGAGGTGATACGGTTACATGGGGTCCCGACGTCTATAATGTCTGACCGGGAGAAGGTGTTCATGAGTGGGTTTTGACGGGAGCTGTTTCGGGTCCAGGGAACGGTGTTGAAGAGGAGTACCACCTACCACCCTCAGACAGACGGGCAGACGGAGGTAGTGAATCGCAGCATTGAAACATATCTGCGGTGTTTTGCGTCGGAGACACCTCGGCAGTGGCATCAGTGGTTGGCGTGGGCGGAGTATTGGTACAATACTTCGTACCACTCAGCAGCAGGGACAACACCATTCTGGGTGTTGTACGGGAGGGACCCACCAGAGTTGCTTCGGTTTGGGGACAGACAGACACCAGTGTCGCAAGTGGAGGATTACATAGAGGAGAGGAAGGGTATGCTGGAGGAGCTGAAGAAGCACTTGTTACGGGCTCAACATGTGATGAAAACTAGAGTAGATGGACATCGTCGTGATGTGCACTTTCAGGAGGGAGATATGGTATATCTGAAGCTGAGACCCTACAGACAGAGATCACTAGTAAGGAGACGGAATGAGAAGCTGTCGGCTAGATTCTTTGGGCTCTTTGAGATTGCGGCCAAGATTGGCCAAGTGGCGTACAGATTGAGGTTGCCTCCGACGGCTACGATACATCCAGTATTTCATGTGTCGCAGCTTCGCCGTGCCATTGGAGAGCAGACAGTGTCGTCTACGCTACCGCCCACCCTGACTGAGGATATAGAGATGCTGTTAGAGCCATTGGAGGTTCGGGCCGTCCGCCAGGGACCGAGCGGGCGCATGGAAGTGCTGATACATTGGACGGGATTGCCAGATTGCGATGCTATATGGGAGGCATACAGCGTGATCCAGGAGCAATTCCCGGACTTCCACCTTGAGAACAAGGTGGCTCTTTTAGGGGGGTATTGATGCGGACGCATCATTACCACGCACGTCCCCCGCCTCCTAAAGATGCGGGCCCACCTTTGGTGACGTACGTTCGGCGTAGGAGACGCGGGGACACCGCGTAGTGGGATTAATGGGTCTAGGGGTATTCTAGTCTTTTCAGACTAGATTAGTAAATCCCCTCTTTTCAATTTAATTAGGGCTATCCGACTTTATTATTTTTCATGCTTATTTTGTTGAAGAACACTTAGGCATCCTTCGCGAAGGATTTTAGACTTTTGTCCATTCATCAAAAGTTCGGGCGAGCGAGTCTTCTCTCAAAAGAGGCTCAGTTATCTATTAATTCTTCATTCTTCGCATTATAATTCTCATAAAAATCCCACCTTTTTAATTTTTCCATCTTTAAACGCTGATTTGATTGATCCGATCTCAGGATCGTATCAGTATCTTAGTTATATAAGATATTTTAATTTTGGAGCTTAATTGGACAAATTTTTGGTACTTGGCGAACACTCCTACCATGGCTCGGCACATTTCCAAGATAAGTATTTACTTCTCAAACTAGTGGTTGGTACACAAACCTAATTAGATTTACGATATGTTTTGATAAGACAAGTGAGGTACATTAATATATTCTACAGATAGGTAATTTGCCAATGCAAATCCTACACACAAATACATGAAAACATATATGATAGGTTCAGCATATGTAAATATTTTACCATATCTGCCTTAGAAATGTTCCCCCATGTTGTACTGACATGGACACTCTGTCATGAATATGACATGAGACAATCACACAACGGCATGTAGAAAATTTTAAAAAGTAGACACAACTTGGAAGGATAGGCATGCATGAATTTTCATGGACAAAGCCTGGCTGTGTGTGTCTGACTTTGTATGTATTCTCTATCATACACAAATTTTGATATCTTGTCCCCGTGTTCCATGTTGTACTTTTTAAGGAACTTTGCATCTCTGCATCCACGTCAGACCGTGTCCAACACCATGCTTCTCAGTTGCAGGCGAATTGTGGGTGGATGAAAGGGATTCCAAGGTTAGCCAGACTGTAAAAACAATCAAAAGCCTAATTAACTTTATCCTGTCAGAAGTATCAACCATCATTAACTGATCTAAGTATACACTAGAAAATGCTTTTTGAGTCGGAATCCAATATGCAACATCCCTTCAGTTATATATTGCCAGAAAAACCAAGAATATTGCCAAAGCATTCTAATATTCTAACAGATGGTTAGACATCACCATGTTCAGAAATGTGAATACTTGCACATGTGCGCATGCATAGATCCAAGAACTGTTTCAATACTGGTAGTAACCATCAAGCCTCTCCCCATGGATGGGTCTGGCTATAAATATTCACTAACAATCCTTACACTTGAAAGCATAATGCAGCGTTCCACAAGTGCAATGCGCGTTATATTTTGTTCTATCTTCTCTTCAAACCCCTCAACCCATATTCCTACTACCTCTCATATGCAAAACATCCCCAACTTAATTGGTTCTTCATCATATTGCCGGCAACAGTCATTCCTGAATCTTCCTAATATACACATTCCTTTTGCTCTTCCCAGTTCCAACCATAAACATGTCTTAATCTTCTCATTTTTGTTATGCATCTGGTACTACTTTGATCATTTTCATAACAAAATTCACAATATAATGTTCCACAACGAATCACTTGTTGCCAATCACCCACCTCTTTTTAACTGGATACCTCTTCATGAATATGTTCCAAAATAGTAAAATCAAAAATATCTAACACAATTATATCTAAGTGGGACTTCATTGTCCCTTCGATTTTTAGTAAAATCACATTCCATATGATATCTTGATTTTACTAATTTTTAGTCCTTTGTCTTCCGAGGCTATTCTCAACACATACAATCTGCAAGTTAGTCGTTTATTTTATTGCATCAAAAGTAATATATCCTTTAAAAAGGAGATGCCAACATCCCTTCTTGAGCATCGATACTGAATACATCCATGATAAGTATGATAAGATGAAAACTTAGCATTTGCCATTGATGCAGACCCAACAGGACTGTGCTCAATGCACTCTCGAAATTTGAGCAACCTCAATGCTTCTAGGACTAGAATACAAGTGAAGTGAACTTCAACAGGTCACCGAAGCTAATATATAGTTGATCCAAGATTAAACAAATCCCTTTTTTAGAATATTCAATTAGATTTTCACACTAGATGATAGAAATTCCATTCATGACAAGGAGGCAGCCTGTCCCTAGGATTATGGTTCGTGTTCATCCAGTTGTACTGACACAACAGGATCTTGGAAGGGAAATGATGCACTAAATTTGATTAACTAAAAGCATATTTTGGTTCACTTCCAATGAGCTTATGATTCTTCTAGATCTTTCCTATCTGGAATCCTATCATTGTGCAAGGGTAAAAGGGAGTTCCGTCCATGTCAAGACTCTCTGAGTGAATTTTCACATGTTTGGAAATAACCAACCATATGATAAAAATGCTGATTCTGCCCTACGGGAAGTTTGTTAGAGGTCAGCATCAACGATTTAACATAATTAAAGAAATTGTGACTGAGTTATTTAATTTGTTATTTTGGATTTGACTTAGCAACAATAGGGAACAATAATGCACATCATATCTTCAAACTACCAACTAGGTCTTGTCCATCCTGATACTCTTTCAAAAAAACACTTATCTTGGTACTTCTCGATCCTCAGTCACAAGCAGGTATCTTTGCAAGATCACTTTCAGACTGTGCACAAAGTTGCAGCTTGTGTAATATAATTTCCTCACATTTAATTTTTCATTATGTGCATAGGTTCTTCCCCAGTGTACCTATCTGAAACTATATGCCTGATGTAACCACTACACATCTACCCTTAACCAGTGATATTTGCTCAGATATATTTAAGTTATTGTGCTGACTTTTCATTGCTTGTAAATGATAATTAAAGACTTTTATTTAACCAGTAACAATAGCTGTTTGCCCCTTTTATAAAGCACATATGGGTTTTTGGTGTGATCATATTGTAGTATCATTAGAATCATACCAATTCATGCTGTCAGAGTTTCAGAATAATATTATACTCACAAGTATAGAGCTATATGTCTAGTTTAACGGATTTACAGCTAGATCACAAAATGGAATATGAAATAATTGAAAACTAAAAAGGTATCATGTTAATGAGTGAATTAGAATATCATTACAGCTATAAATTTCTTATACGCAGTGAGAATTGATGACTAAAATTCACAAACAGTATCATCTTAATGGGTCAAATTGTTACCGCTTTGCTAAGGGCTTCTGTCAGCTCGCCCTCATGAGCAGTGTTCTCAATTATTGGAACAACAAGTTCATCGTGATAACCATGTCCTTGAATTCCTTTTATCATCTCCATGTGTGTAATCTGCATCGAAAAAAGATGGTAATATAACTAATAATGAAAACCATCACAGGTGGAAGTTCATTGCCAATATCACCATAGGCAACAAAATACCTTTGTAGGTTGAGATGGTATGCAAGAAATGTAAGAACATTATCAGATAAATGTATAGTTCAGCATCTAGTATAAAAGAATGACACAATTTCTCAAACACTCACACAACGAAAGAATAAGACAAAAGGTTATAGTAGACTATTTTAATAATTTTGCTCTAATAGTAGCTATTATAATGCCGACAACCCCCCCCCCCCCCCCCCCCCCAAAAACAAAAAAAAACAAAAAAACAAAAAAAAAACAAAAACAAAACAAGTTGGGTTTGAATTTATGATGTCATGGACTAACAAAAAAAATAAAATTCTCCTTTTGAAAAAAGAAAAGGAAATGATTGGATTCAAATTTAAATTCAAGCCAATTATAATGGCATGTAATCATCAACTTCAGACTTGATAACCTTCCATTCTCGATGCATGTCTTCATTAAACAATCAGAGTATGGTAAATATCATCATCTTTTTTGATATATATCATTTTATAAATCAATATACATTGAACCTTTTTTTAATAAAATTTGCTATTTTATTTCACATGAATTTGCACATACTAAAATATATTCAGGTATAACTGCAAGAAACCCTTAGCTTGATAGTTTAATATGTTTCTATTTGAATCTCAACCGACTTTCTCCTCTCTAACTAGAGGATCCAACAAATGAGGATTCACTCGGCAATAGAGATTCCCGAAGGCCACCCGATCTCACCAATATTCATGTCATGATGGCAACATGTAGAAGGGGGAAAATGTAAATACTAATTTTCTTCTTTTATTTTATATTCTTCTACACAAATCTCCAATTAACATCACATGTACATATACGCATAGTGTCATAATGAAACAAACGGTGAGGTAGTTTGCACATTTGGCTTTGGGCAATGGGCTTTGACAACAAAATGTATGAAGTGGTGCTATGGTTGTTCATCCCTTGCATACTTTATCCGCAATTTAAGTCCATATAACGATTAGCTTGATAAGACATTAAAAGCATTTCACAATAGATATATCTATTATACATTTGACAACGTATTTTGAATTCTAGGGCTGACTAGGACAATATAAAGAGTGGCTAGGATTTGATCTTGTGAAATGGAAGGTTGAGATGAAGCTTTGAAACCATGAATGAGAGCCTTGAAATTTGGTCCAGCTTTGAAATTTGGTCCAACTTTAAAATTTGGTCCAGCTTTGAAATGAAGGGAGCTTTGAAATCATGAATGTGAGCTTTGAAACTTGGTCCAGCTTTGAAATTTGGTCCAGCTTTGAAAGCAGCCAATGAACATGTTTCAAGATGAGACGCCCGCTAAATTTTCTTACGCAGATTTGTTGTTCTGAGCCGAATTTGTTGTTCTACGCGAATTTGTTGTTCCGCGCCAAATTTGTTCTTCCGTTGACGAAGGCGTCTGCGCCGAATTTGTTGTTCCGCGCGAAAGACACCCGCGTTGTTAAATATTTTTACTCTATTTTGTTGCTCTTTTAAATTTTAATTATTTTTTGGGGAATAAAGATTTCATGGGGGCAAATCTTAAATGAACTGTGCCCACAGGCACCGATTTTTTGTGCTAATTTGTTGTTCCGCGCCGGATTTGTTGTTCTAGCTAATGCACTTTGATTAGCAAAATGTGTGCGGTGACTAGCAGCACTGCCTGCGCCGAAAGCGCGGCACCGAATTTGTTGTTCTACACTAATGCACTTTGGTTATTAAAATGTGTGCGAAGGCACCCACGCCGAAGGCGCCGGCTAAATTTTTGTTCGTTTAAATTTTGGAGGGGGAAATAATTCGTGGGGAGAACAAAGATTTTGAGGGGATATCTTAAATGAATCGTGCCCGAGGGCGTCCGCGCCGAAACTACATTTTTGTTCGTTTGAATTTTGGAGGGAGAAATAATTTTTGGGGAGAACAAAGATTTTGAGGAAAAATCTTAAATGAACCGTGCCCGCAGGCACGGGTTATGACTAGTTCCTTATTAAAACAATACAAAAACATACAAAACTATATGATGATGACAATGGAAGGCACAAAGGAAATCTTTTACTCGAAACTCATTTGAGAAAGGATTGATCATCGTGATGAGGCAAGACTCCATCCCATGGCTGTGAATAACAGCTCCCGCATTACGCATCTGATAGGCCTACAAAACAAAACTTTTACAGCATAAATATCCGGCAGTAGTTAAATAGCATACCCAGCATAAACAGAAGATCGAAATTAGATCCCATAACTCGAAAATTAAACACATCCACTCATTCAAGCATCATTCATTTGTAACTAGCTTTAACAAAAAAGTTCATATATATTTTTTCGTCAATGATAGCGGGAAAAGGATGACCTTCATGAACAGCGGAGCGCAGTCCGTACACTTAGGCAGCTTGTTGGGGTACGGCTTGGGCGACGGAGCGGAAAGCACCGCCCCGCCGGCGGATAGGACGTACATGTCCTCCGGCAGCATCCGCTCCTTCTGCACCCCTATCATTTTCAACGATTTCAAGATATTAATGGGGCGAATCGGGGAAACGCTTTTTTTCCTCTCCGAATTAATTAATTACCGGATGGAGACATGACGATAAGTTGCTGGGGTTTAGGGACGGAGTCGTCGTGGACCTTGAGGGTGATGCTTCCGCCGGTGCCGGAGACCCAGCCGAGGGTGTAGAACTGCCGGCAGAGATCGGAGACCAGAGACCGGGACGATTTTACCAGATTGCCCTCCAGGTACGCCTGCGATGAGAGCAGCCCGCTGACTGCCGCCGCCGCCGCCGCCGCCGCCATCTTCGATGAGCAACCGTCTCTCAACCTCTCAATCTCTCTTCTCTTCTCTCTCCCCGATTTTTTTGTGAATTTTCTTGGGGTGTGGTTTTTGCCAAAGCGTGGATTTTGTTTGGTATTATTCGAGGAGTGAGGGGGAAGAATGAATGAATATTCGGAAATGGCGAAGTGTCACAAGATGAGTGTTAAATCAGCATTCTCTTGAACACTCACGCTCACACAAAGACACTCATGTATATAAGAAAGAATTTGGAAGATGCCTTTGCTTCTATTGTTTGCAACTTTTGATGGATACAAATGACATCACTTTGCCTCTATGTATATGTGCGGCTCCCTTACAATTAATGGTGGAAATTGAGATTCTAGTCTTACATGATCCAATGACTTGAGAAGTCTCTAGAACCTTTTCCATTATTCTACACCAAATTCCCTCTTTAAATAATACACATGAATGTCCAAGAACATTCTAGATATAATATTTATAAGAATACTATTAGAACCATCTAGAGAATGCTAACTCATGTGCCAAGTAAGTACCAACTAGGCGATGACGTGTCACCTGTGACATGCTCCCCCACCTATCTCAACGATGTCCTCCTCGCTTGGCCTTCTTCTTACATAATTCCTCCACCAAGTCTTTGAACTGCCGTAGAGCTTTCACATGTTCCCAACTGCTCTCGCTTTTTTCCTTCCATTTGACGAAGTACTCCAACCGTGGATGATTGTTGGCCTCCCGAATCATCCTCTCCGCGATGATCTCCTTGGCCTCCTTGTCGAATTCCATCTGTACTTCTGCAGGCGCACCAGAAGACTTCTCTCGGCCCGAGTCCTTCGGATCTCCATGGTCTGACTTCGACATACTCACATGAAAGATTGGATGGAACTTGATTGTTGAAGGAAGTTCCACCTTATAGGCTACATTTCCACTCTTTTAATGATCGAAAATGGACATTCATACTTTCTTATCAGGTTTTTGTGTAGTCCTTTGTTCCGATCTAGCGTAGATACCCTGGCAAGTACCAAGTCTCACTTGGTATTCAGTGTGTCTCCTCTTCTTGTCAGCCCACTTTTTTCGTCCTCTTCGCAGCCTTGCTAAGCCAGGACCTATCAACTCATTCTATTTGTGCCATCTCTTAGCGAATCTGTAGGCCGTTGGACTACTCCCTTTATAGCCCGTCGCAATGGTGTTCGGAGTGAGTGGTTGTTGTCCCATCACGATCTCGAATGGACTCTTCCTGGTCAACTCACTCCTTTGAAGATTGTACGAAAACTGTGCAACATCCAGTGATTTTGCCTAATCTTCATGGTTGGCACTCCCACAATGCCTCAAGTACACCTCCAATATCCTGTTCACCCTCTCCGCATGTCCATTTGTCTCAGGGTAAAAGCTGGTGAAGAAGCTCAAGTCAGATCACATCAATCTGAAAAGCTCCGACCAAAATCTCATTGTGAAGCGAGCATCCTTGTCGATCACAATGGTGTTCGGTAAACCCCCAATACTCCACCACGTGCTTTAGGAATAATGAGACTAAAACATGTGATGGAAACTTTGCTGGTGCTGGAATGAAGATACAGTATTAAGAGAATCTGTCGACCACCACCATGACGATATTGCACCATTTGGACTTGGGCAATCTTAGGATGAAGTCCATGGAAATGCTCTACCACGGTCTCATCGGAATCTGCAAAGGATTTGTAACGGCCTGTATTTTTAGCCGTGTTATAGATCGTGTGTATCGGTATCTTATTTCAGTCGTCTGGTTGACTTTTTCGTCCGTATGTTTCTTGCTACGTATGTGCGACTCTGTTTTTCCGTTTTTACCGTATCATCGTAAATTGATCATCCAGTTTAACTAAAAACTTTAATTTAATTATTTTGCTAATTACTTTTGTTATTCTTACTAATTACTTTTGGTATTTTAATAATTATATTTTAAAACTTAAATCATTAATTAATTAAATACACATCATTCACTGACACGTTTAGATTGTGATAGGGAATGAATCCAATTGTTAGCCAGATTCATATCATTTGATTAAGTCAACAAACATCATTAAATTTGTCCTAATTCCAAACCGAACAACATTTAAACTGTCTCCTACTCTTTCTTGAACGATGAAAACTTTCCCTGCTCTTCTTTGAATGATGAAGGGAGTGTAACACGTTTAGCCAGACACATCTCCCCTTAAGTCAACAAACATCACAACCCATCATAATCCAACACCTAAACACATTAAAAATGTTCCCTGATAATTCTTCTCAAGGCAAATAAGCTACGGCCCGATAAAAACATCTACAAATCCCATCTGCAAACCCATCTTCATCTGCCATTTTCATCAGACAACTCAAGAACCCATTCCACCCAAAAATCATCTGCAAATCATCAACCCTATCAGCCTCAATTTCTCAAATCAGAGTTTGTTCATCACCACCAAATCAGCCCTCAAACCCAAAATCTTCCCAAAATCAAATCCCTCAAACCAATCAACTCATACTGATTTGAAACAGGGGAATTTCAGATCCAAAAACCATACTCCATATTCAAACACAAACCAAAACCCAAATCAAAAACCCAAAACCTCATATTCAAAACAAACAACCAAATCTGAAAACCATTTCAGATTCAAATCAAAGAGAGGAACCAAACACTCAGATCTAAAATCAAAAACAACTTCAGATCTAAACTTCATCTTCATCTTCCTTCTCCTCCCTTGACCGACCCCCTCATCCCTGTCGCCGCCGCCCAGCAGCTGGAGCCGCCGCCACCGGCCTTCTGGGACCTGCCGCCGGCCGCCTGGAGACCGCCGGAGCCGCCGTTTCCCGCTACGAGCTTGCGTGCGTGAGTGAGCTCTCCCCTCCCTTTTGCGTGGATGCTTGCTGCCATCAAGTTAAAACAAAAAAAATGAAAATGAAAAAAAGAAGCAGGCAGTTGACAGTAGATAAAGAGAGGGAGAGAAATAAAGAGAGAGAGAGAGAGATAGAATTGTTTATTATATAGTGTAATAATTTAACATGTTACCTTAGTCAAACTTAGTAGGTGAATATTAATACCATGTTGACCATATAATTAATCTTATAATTAGTTTGTAATTAGATTAGTAAATTAGCTTAGTTAATTAGTTAGTTGTTAATTTTAGTTTATGCGTTAATCTGATATCACCATGTTAATATGATAAAATAATGTTACTGTAATAAAATTTGAATATAATAATGTGTACCATGTTTATGTAACACACTATAAACGCCACCCTAGCCTGAGACCCCAATAAAATCGGACGAACCTAATTTAGGGATTAACTTAATATTTTGCTTAACTCACAATTAACCTAATTCGTTAACTTGTTTAACCAAAACAGAGAACCGTCATCGCCGTAATGTAGTACCTGTTACGAGGTGGAACTCGCGTACAATGAATTTGTATTATAGGGAACCAAGGGCACGGTGGTTATATGGAAATGTGGGGTTATGTAGGCTGTTTTACAAGTGATTAGTGGAATGAAGAGGTTGGATCCGTTGCCGGTGGAGCTCACAGGATCGTATCTCGTCGGACGTAGCTGAGGAAGGTCGGACGGCGGGAGGCTGACGCCGACTTTGGCCAAGGGGCGAGCTCTCCTGCAGCACGAACAACTCGTCAGAAGGGCGGGGTTGGGGTCCAACCCTTAGCCCCTCCGATGCCTAAATCAATAAAGGGCTTAAATGGGGGGCTGGACACGCCGGCCGGACGAACTGTGTGTCCGCCTCGCGTGACGAGCTATTGGTGGGAGAACAAAGATATGGAAGACCTTTGCCCTCGTGTCTGAATAATAGAAGATGAGAGAGTTTTTCTAACCTCTTCTCCGTAAGAGGAGAGGAGGTATTTATACCTGACGGGTGATGACTAGGCGTGCTGAGCTGGCTCGGGTGTCAGTGAAGGCTTCGGACAAGGACATCGGGAACTGGAGTTTCTGACCTGCCTCTGTCAGGCGGCGCACC
This sequence comes from Scilla litardierei, assembly GCA_030789695.1. NCBI lineage: Eukaryota > Viridiplantae > Streptophyta > Magnoliopsida > Asparagales > Asparagaceae > Scilla > Scilla litardierei. The sequence goes on from CM061130.1 coordinate 117,783,135, forward strand.
GGCTCAGGGGTGCTTTTGTCGGGATGTCAGGGCCGAAAGCACTAACCGCCGGTCAGGTCAGCCGCCTTGGGGTGCTTTGTCAGACGGTCGGGTGACGTGTGGGTTAGTCGCGTCCTTATCCTAGGCTGTTTGTCGTTAGCGTCGAACTAAAGGTCTGGCTCGCTTTCGGCGCCACGGTTCGCGGGAGTCGGATGGGCCGATCCGGTCGGGGGTTGTCCGGCCCGGTCGCGCCCGTCAATAGGCTTGGCCTAGCTATCCGAGCGTCCCCTAACGCGCTCCCCCGGCGGGTCGGGCGGCTGCGGTTGTTCGCCTCGGCCGGCTACAGTTCGCCTCGGCTGTTTCGGGGAGCGCTGTAAGGCGCGCCTATTTCCGTGATGCCCCGGGTTTTTAGGGCGGCGGCCCTAATTGTTAAAAGGTGAGCTAAAGGGGTGTGTTAGCGGATCCGGGCTGGAGTCGGGCTACTACGATCTTTAGGTCGTAACAATTGCCCCCGGCATTCGAGTGCGAAGCGGAAGCCCGGTTTGGCTCGGATGGCGTAACGTTACCGTGATACTACCCTTTACTTGGGATTCGGACCGGGATCTCGGTTCCGGGGGGTGACGCCGGCCCCGCGGGATGTGTCCCGCTATAGCGGGGTCATGAAGTCTCTCCCTGACTCCGAGCTAAGCGGGGCGTTATCCGAAAAAAAAGAAAAAAGGGAAAGTATTATGCACCAATCTTTATCGGAAATCTCGGCGATATTTACAAGACTTAGGAGAAGATGTGTGGGACGGAGTGTGGTCCACATTTGTTGTTCGTTTTACCGGGAGGAGCAGATCCCTGCGTCAGGGGCGGTCTTCCCGTATGTCGATTACTGAATTCCTACCGCCACTGTCCAAGGGTGAGCCGAGGAGCCGGCCCACGGTCGCAGGAGGGGATCCTCTCCTTTTCCCGTTCTTTGCTTCCTCACGTTTTGCCTTGCTGTCGCTGTGTTGGGGGGTTGCGCTGCCTCGTCGGGGACTTCGCACACCGAGGGGGAACCCCCGGGTGGCTGAGGACGAGGTGGCGGTGGTGGCGCCGCTGGGCGAGCCGTTGAGGGGTTTTCCCCTCCCCGGCACCCTGTGGGGATCGCCGAAGGTGGCGGCGTTAATTAGGGTGTTGCGGCCCGCGGCCGGCTATCTGGGCCCTCCTTTTGATACAGTAACAAGCAGGAGGAAAGCTGGCGGGCGGTGCCTCCCATGTGTAAGGGGAATATCCAGTTGGAGGTGGTGGGGCATTTGGGGCCATTTTGTGCCCGGAGTGAGGGTATGGGAGTCCCTTGCATTGCTCTTTCCCCCCCCTCCCCTAGCCTATGGAGGGGGGGTATTTATAGCGAGGTTCTGCGGAAGGGTTTCTCTTGAGTAATGCGGGGGGTTAGCGTTTCTAAGGGGCTCCGCGGAGTCACGTGCTTTGGGAATCGCTTTTCCCCGGAGGTATTCGGCACTCTGGCCTCTCGGGGATCGTGTTACTGCTGACGGCGCGTCGACCGAGCGGCCTTTCGTTATGTTGAGTCGCATCGCGGCACTGTTCTGACGAGACAGGGCACTGCCTTTTCAAGACTGGGCGCCTACTTCGCGGCCTCTGCCTCGGGACCCGGGTCATGTTGTTTTGGCATCTTGCGGAAGTTACGCAATTACCTATCATGCCCCCAACATTCCCGTGTCCGAGATCGCGAGGTCTGGGGGAAGGGGATGTTGTTGGCTTGTGTTGCTTTTAGGCGGGGTGGGGGGTCGGCGGAGTGGCTAGGGGCGATTCCCGCTATCCTATCGTTATTCAATCTCGGGTCGACGCTGTTACGCGGGGCGTGTACCAGTGCCTCTCTTTCCCCCTGGAGGGAAAGGTGTCGGAGGTCCTATGCCAGTTAGGAGGGGTAGTGCGGTGCTAACCCAGAGCTTGGCGGGGGATAGCTATTCGCTATGGTATTCTCCGAAAAATCTGAGCGTATAAAGAAGAGCATTTTTATTTAGGTTTGTAAAGGCTGATCTACAGCTTGTACAGGAGTTCGTAGTTTATCGCCCGTTGCGGGGTCCGATCCGGCTGGGGGGGCTATAGAGCTGTCCTCGCCCGCGATTTAATGACCTCCGGATCGGGATGTCGTTGTGGGCTGGGTGGGCCCTTCGTAACTTGAATTGAGCTCGGCGTGGAGGAGAATGGCCGCCCTCCGTGCTGAAGTGTTGCAAGGTCTCTTTGGCGATCGTGCCACCTTCCCTCCGTTGCTTCGTCATCTCTTTCCGCGGAATGGGGTTCCCTCGGTCCGGAAGAGGCGCCGAGGGGGGAAGCCGCCTTGCTGCGGCTTGCGCCTTGGGGAGGTTCCTGAGCATAGGGCCGTCCCCCGCCGCCCCGTGTCTTGCCGCTTCGGTTTGAGAGTGGCGTTCAGCACGCGGCGGTGTATGGGCGGGCCGACATGCCATAACTCGGCATTTGGGGTCGTCGGGGGTGCAGCCTTTCCGAGGACCTCGCCCGTGGGTCGACGGTGCGGAGGTACTGGCCGGCCAGTGCTGGGCGCTCTCGCCCGCCCAACCGGCTTTGAATGGATGCCATTCTTTCCCCGATCCGTCGTCGTTCGGGGAGGACGGAGGCGTGAAAGGTGGATTTCCCTTGTGTAAGGGGAATACCCTGTTTGCGATCCGTTTGTAAGGGGAATACCCTGTTCGCCGTCTTGCCGGGGCGTGCGCCTTGGGGAGGTTCTTGAGCATAAGGCCGTCCCCTGCCGCCCCATGTCCCGCGGCTTCGGTTTGAGGGTGGGGTTCGGCGCCCGGTTGTGCATGGGCGGGCTGACACGCCGTAACTTGCCTTTTGGGCTTGTCAGTGATGCAGCCTTTCCGAGGTCCTCGCCCGGTGGTCGATTGCAGAGAGACGATGGCCGGCAGGCGCTGGGGGTTCTGGCATGGCCGGCCGGCTTTGAACGGATGCCATTCTTTCTCCGACCCGTCGTTGTTTAGGGCGGGCAGGGGCATGAAAAGTGGATTTCCCTGGTGTAAGGGGAATATACTATTGGCGATCCGTGAGTAAGGGGAGTACCCTGTGTGTGGAGGTTTTGATGCAGGATCCGCCGCCTGGGGCGGCGGGAGCCATTGATGGCCGGTGACCTCTCTTTTGTTAGGGCGGGGCATCTCGGTCCTTTTCCCGGTGGGAGGGGGAATAAGGTGGCGGAGTCTCATGTCTCGGTTTTTTTTGTTCCTTGCAGACGGGGGAGTGGCCTCTTTATAGGGAGATCTCATTGACGGTTTCTTCCCTATTTATTGCGCTGAGTTGGCGCTATTAATGGGTTTCTTGAATTTGCGCCCACGGGAAACCGCCTTTGCCAGGTGGCTCTTGCAGGTCTTCTTTTGAAGCGTGTTATTAATTGTGGCGTGTTTCTCGAGCGTCATTTCGTTTTGTTGAGTCCCATCGGGGCCGCCTACTCGGGAACTGGCGTTATTTCGTCCCGGTTTGTGTGCCCGTCTTCTTTTGACTCTCCGAGGGCCATGGGTGCGCGGCCCTCTCCGGTTTGGGTGGCTAGGGTTGGCCTTGCCCCAGAGGTCTGGAAGGGGGGAGCGGGTGCGGAGCCAGGCCCGTGCCCTGCTCTGGTTTGGGTGGCTAGGGTTGGCCCTGCCCCAGAGGTCTGGAGGGGGGAGCGGGCGCGTAGCCCGGCCTGTGCCCTTCTCTGGTTTGGGTGGCTAGGGTTGGCCCTGCCCCAGAGGTCTGGAGGGGGGGAGCGGACGCGTAGCCCGGCCCGTGCCCACCTCTGGTTTGGGTGGCTAGGGTTGGCCCTGCCCCAGAGGTCTTGAGGGGGGGAGCGGGTGCGGAGCCCGGCCCTTGCCATGCTCTGGTTTGGGTGGCTAGGGTTGGCCCTGCCCCAGAGGTCTTGAGGGGGGGAGCGGGTGCGGAGCCCGGCCCATGCCCTGCTCTGGTTTGGGTGGCTAGGGTTGGCCCTGCCCCAGAGGTCTGGAGGGGGGGAGCGGGCGCGTAGCCCGGCCCGTGCCCCTCTCTGGTTTGGGTGGCTAGGGTTGGCCCTGCCCCAGAGGTCTGGAGGGGGGGGAGCGGGCGCGTAGCCCGGCCCGTGCCCTTCTCTGGTTTGGGTGGCTAGGGTTGGCCCTGCCCCAGAGGTCTGGAGGGGGGGAGCGGGCGCGTAGCCCGGCCCGTGCCCTGCTCTGGTTTGGGTGGCTAGGGTTGGCCCTGCCCCAGAGGTCTGGGGGGGAGCGGGCGCGTAGCCCGGCCCGTGCCCTGCTCTGGTTTGGGTGGCTAGGGTTGGCCATGCCCCAGAGGTCTGGAGGGGGGGAGCGGGCGCGTAGCCCGGCCCGTACCCTTCTCTGGTTTGGGTGGCTAGGGTTGGCCCTGCCCCAGAGGTCTGGAGGGGGGGAGCGGGTGCGGAGCCCGGCCCATGCCCACCTCTGGTTTGGGTGGCTAGGGTTGGCCCTGCCCCAGAGGTCTGGAGGGGGGAGCGGGCGCGTAGCCCGGCCCGTGCCCTGCTCTGGTTTGGGTGGCTAGGGTTGGCCCTGCCCCAGAGGTCTTGAGGGGGGGAGCGGGTGCGGAGCCCGGCCCATGCCCTGCTCTGGTTTGGGTGGCTAGGGTTGGCCCTGCCCCAGAGGTCTAGAGGGGGGGAGCTGGCGCGTAGCCCGGCCCGTGCCCTTCTCTGGTTTGGGTGGCTAGGGTTGGCCCTGCCCCAGAGGTCTTGAGGGGGGGAGCGGGTGCGGAGCCCGGCCCATGCCCTGCTCCGGTTTGGGTGGCTAGGGTTGGCCCTGCCCCAGAGGTCTGGAGGGGGGGAGCGGGCGCGTAGCCCGGCCCGTGCCCTTCTCTGGTTTGGGTGGCTAGGGTTGTCCCTGCCCCAGAGGTCTGGAGGGGGAGAGCGGGCGCGTAGCCCGGCCCGTGCCCACCTCTGGTTTGGGTGGCTAGGGTTGGCCTTGCCCCAGAGGTCTTGAGGGGGGGAGCGGGTGCGGAGCCCGGCCCATGCCCTGCTATGGTTTGGGTGGCTAGGGTTGGCCCTGCCCCAGAGGTCTGGAGGGGGGGGGGGGGAGCGGGCGCGTAGCCCGGCCCGTGCCCACCTCTGGTTTGGGTGGCTAGGGTTGGCCCTGCCCCAGAGGTCTTGAGGGGGGGAGCGGGTGCGGAGCCCGGCCCATGCCCTGCTCTGGTTTGGGTGGCTAGGGTTGGCCCTGCCCCAGAGGTCTTGAGGGGGGGAGCGGGTGCGAAGCCCGGCCCTTGCCCTTGCTCTGGTTTGGGTGGCTAGGGTCGGCCCTGCCCCAGAGGTCTGGAGGGGGGAGCGGGCGCGTAGCCCGGCCCGTGCCCTTCTCTGGTTTGGGTGGCTAGGGTTGGCCCTGCCCCAGAGGTCTGGAGGGGGGGAGCGGGCGCGTAGCCCGGCCTGTGTCCCTCTCTGGTTTGGGTGGCTAGGGTTGGCCCTGCCCCAGAGGTCTGGAGGGGGGGAGCGGGCGCGTAGCCCGGCCCGTGCCCTTCTCTGGTTTGGGTGGCTAGGGTTGGCCCTGCCCCAGAGGTCTGGAGGGGGGGAGCGGGCGCGTAGCCCGGCCCGTGCCCTGCTCTGGTTTGGGTGGCTAGGGTTGGCCCTGCCCCAGAGGTCTGGAGGGGGGGAGCGGGCGCGTAGCCCGGCCCGTGCCCTGCTCTGGTTTGGGTGGCTAGGGTTGGCCCTGCCCCAGAGGTCTGGAGGGGGGGAGCGGGCGCGTAGCCCGGCCCGTGCCCTTCTCTGGTTTGGGTGGCTAGGGTTGGCCCTGCCCCAGAGGTCTGGAGGGGGGAGCGGGCGCGTAGCCCGGCCCGTGCCCACCTCTGGTTTGGGTGGCTAGGGTTGGCCCTGCCCCAGAGGTCTGGAGGGGGGGAGCGGGCGCGTAGCCCGGCCCGTGCCCTGCTCTGGTTTGGGTGGCTAGGGTTGGCCCTGCCCCAGAGGTCTTGAGGGGGGGAGCGGGCGCGTAGCCCGGCCCGTGCCCTGCTCTGGTTTGGGTGGCTAGGGTTGGCCCTGCCCCAGAGGTCTTGAGGGGGGGAGCGGGTGCGGAGCCCGGCCCATGCCCACCTCTGGTTTGGGTGGCTAGGGTTGGCCCTGCCCCAGAGGTCTGGAGGGGGGGAGCGGGCGCGTAGCCCGGCCCGTGCCCTTCTCTGGTTTGGGTGGCTAGGGTTGGCCCTGCCCCAGAGGTCTTGAGGGGGGGAGCGGGGGCGGAGCCCGGCCCATGCCCTGCTCTGGTTTGGGTGGCTAGGGTTGGCCCTGCCCCAGAGGTCTGGAGGGGGGGAGCGGGCGCGTAGCCCGGCCCGTGCCCTTCTCTGGTTTGGGTGGCTAGGGTTGGCCCTGCCCCAGAGGTCTGGAGGAGGGGAGCGGGCGCGTAGCCCGGCCCGTGCCCACCTCTGGTTTGGGTGGCTAGGGTTGGCCCTGCCCCAGAGGTCTTGAGGGGGGGAGCGGGTGCGGAGCCCGGCCCATGCCCTGCTCTGGTTTGGGTGGCTAGGGTTGGCCCTGCCCCAGAGGTCTGGAGGGGGGGAGCGGGCGCGTAGCCCGGCCCGTGCCCTTCTCTGGTTTGGGTGGCTAGGGTTGGCCCTGCCCCAGAGGTCTGGAGGGGGGGAGCGGACGCGTAGCCCGGCCCGTGCCCTTCTCTGGTTTGGGTGGCTAGGGTTGGCCCTGCCCCAGAGGTCTGGAGGGGGGAGCGGGCGCGTAGCCCGGCCCGTGCCCTTCTCTGGTTTGGGTGGCTAGGGTTGGCCCTGCCCCAAAGGTCTGGAGGGGGGGAGCGGGCGCGTAGCCCGGCCCGTGCCCTTCTCTGGTTTGGGTGGCTAGGGTTGGCCCTGCCCCAGAGGTCTGGAGGGGGGAGCGGGCACGTAGCCCGGCCCGTGCCCTTCTCTGGTTTGGGTGGCTAGGGTTGGCCCTGCCCCAGAGGTCTGGAGGGGGGGAGCGGGCGCGTAGCCCGGCCCGTGCCCTTCTCTGGTTTGGGTGGCTAGGGTTGGCCCTGCCCCAGAGGTCTGGAGGGGGGGAGCGGGCGCGTAGCCCGGCCCGTGCCCTTCTCTGGTTTGGGTGGCTAGGGTTGGCCCTGCCCCAGAGGTCTGGAGGGGGGGAGCGGGTGCGTAGCCCGGCCCGTGCCCACCTCTGGTTTGGGTGGCTAGGGTTGGCCCTGCCCCAGAGGTCTTGAGGGGGGGAGCGGGTGCGGAGCCCGGCCCGTGCCCTGCTCTGGTTTGGGTGGCTAGGGTTGGCCCTGCCCCAGAGGTCTGGAGGGGGGGAGCGGGCGCGTAGCCCGGCCCGTGCCCTTCTCTGGTTTGGGTGGCTAGGGTTGGCCCTGCCCCAGAGGTCTGGAGGGGGGGAGCGGGCGCGTAGCCCGGCCCGTGCCCTTCTCTGGTTTGGGTGGCTAGGGTTGGCCCTGCCCCAGAGGTCTGGAGGGGGGGAGCGGGCGCGTAGCCCGGCCCGTGCCCACCTCTGGTTTGGGTGGCTAGGGTTGGCCCTGCCCCAGAGGTCTTGAGGGGGGAGCGGGTGCGGAGCCCGGCCCATGCCCTGCTCTGGTTTGGGTGGCTAGGGTTGGCCCTGCCCCAGAGGTCTGGAGGGGGGAGCGGGCGCGTAGCCCGGCCCGTGCCCTTCTCTGGTTTGGGTGGCTAGGGTTGGCCCTGCCCCAGAGGTCTGGAGGGGGGAGCGGGCGCGTAGCCCGGCCCGTGCCCACCTCTGGTTTGGGTGGCTAGGGTTGGCCCTGCCCCAGAGGTCTTGAGGGGGGGAGCGGGTGCGGAGCCCAGCCCGTGCCCTGCTCTGGTTTGGGTGGCTAGGGTTGGCCCTGCCCCAGAGGTCTGGAGGGGGGGAGCGGGCGCGTAGCCCGGCCCGTGCCCTTCTCTGGTTTGGGTGGCTAGGGTTGGCCCTGCCCCAGAGGTCTGGAGGGGGGGAGCGGGCGCGTAGCCCGGCCCGTGCCCTTCTCTGGTTTGGGTGGCTAGGGTTGGCCCTACCCCAGAGGTCTGGAGGGGGGAGCGGGCGCGTAGCCCGGCCCATGCCCTTCTCTGGTTTGGGTGGCTAGGGTTGGCCCTGCCCCAGAGGTCTGGAGGGGGGGAGCGGGCGCGTAGCCCGGCCCGTGCCCTTCTCTGGTTTGGGTGGCTAGGGTTGGCCCTGCCCCAGAGGTCTGGAGGGGGGGAGCGGGCGCGTAGCCCGGCCCGTGCCCTTCTCTGGTTTGGGTGGCTAGGGTTGGCCCTGCCCCAGAGGTCTGGAGGGGGGAGCGGGCGCGTAGCCCGGCCCGTGCCCACCTCTGGTTTGGGTGGCTAGGGTTGGCCCTGCCCCAGAGGTCTTGAGGGGGGGAGCGGGTGCGGAGCCCGGCCCATGCCCTGCTCTGGTTTGGGTGGCTAGGGTTGGCCCTGCCCCAGAGGTCTGCAGGGGGGGAGCGGGCGCGTAGCCCGGCCCGTGCCCTTCTCTGGTTTGGGTGGCTAGGGTTGGCCCTGCCCCAGAGGTTCGGAGTTTTATCGAAACTGCAAAACTTGTGCAGGAATAACCATATTGGGAAGAACGGATGGATATGTACACTGCGTATAAGAAAAGGAAAACTCACAACTATTGGTAGAATTTTAGCAGATGTTTTGCGTTCCAAGGGTGGGCCAGTTCGCTCCCTTCGGGGGTAGCCAGGATGTACGTGGCCGGCCCAACAATGTCGATGACCGTGTAGGGTCCTTCCCACTTAGCGGCTAGCTTTCCCCGCTTTACAGTCTCGGGGCGGAAGGTGGCATCTCGGAGGACCAAATCGCCGATCCGGAAGGTCCGCGGTTTCACCCGGGAGTTGTAGTGCCGTGCCATCCTCTGGCTGTGCTTGACGAGGCTAGTCAAGGCACGGTCTCGCACCTCGTCTATCAATTCCAAACTGAGACCGAGTCCTTCTCCGTTGGCTTCTTCGTCGAAGAGCTTTAGCCGGAGTGTCTCTTCGCCGATTTCCACGGGAACGACCGCCTCCGACCCGTATGCTAGCACGAAGGGGCTTTCCCCAGTCGAGGCCTTGTGGGTGGTACGATAAGACCACAGGATCCCCGGCAGCTCGTCGACCCAGGCCCCCAGAGCGGCGTCCACCTTCTTCTTCATCGGGTTCAGGATACATTTATTCGCGGCCTCCGCCATTCCGTTGCACTGCGGGTGGGCGACTGACGCGAATTGGAGTTTGATTCCCCAGCCTGAGCAAAAGTCGCGGAAGCCCTCGCAATCGAACTGCTTTCCGTAATCCGTGACGATGGAGCGGGGAATCCCGAAACGGCATATGATGGATTGCCAGATGAAGCCCTTCATGTCCGTCCACGCGATTCGCGCCAGCGGCTCTGCTTCGATCCATTTGGTGAAGTAATCCACGACGACGACTAGGTATTTCCTTCCTCCGGAGGCTTTTGGGAATGGCCCCAGGATGTCGAGCCCCCACTTGGCGAAGGGGATCGGGCTCAAGATGGGCATTAGGTTGGCCGGGGGTGCAGTCGTCCGCCGACAGAACTTCTGACATGCCTCGCACTTCTTGACGTATTGTATCGCATCCTGGATCATCGTCGGCCAGTAGTATCCTTGGCGCATTACTTTGTGGGCGATGGTGTGCCCGCCATGGTGGTTTCCGCAAAAGCCCTCATGCACCTCACGGATGACTTGCTCAGCTTGCTCCGGGCCCAAACACTTTAGGTAGGGCAGGGCGTCGAAATTGGCTCGGCGGCGGCGGTATAGCACTCCGTCGAGAAGTACAAATGAAAGGGCCCGCCTTTCCACCTGTTTTGCCAGCGTCCGTTCCTCGGGTAGCTCGCCCGTCTCCAGGTACTTTATTATGGGGGTCATCCACGACGTCCTCGTGCCCGCGCACATCAGTTCTCCTTCGTCGATGGTTGGTGTCGCCAGGCTTTCCACGTAGATTGCCTTCCCGATCTCGGCCGCCGAGGAGGAGGCCAGCTTAGACAGGGCATCCGCGCGGAGGTTGCTGGAGCGGGGTAGGTGTTGGACGTCCGCTTTCTTGAACTTTCGGAGTTCGATCTGGATGCGATTTAGGTATCGCTTCATTGTTTCCTCTCGGGCTTCGAAGCCCCCCAGGATTTGTTGGATGACGAGGCGGGAGTCACTCAGGAGCAACACGTTCGTCGCCCCCACCGCCCTTGCGAGCTTCAACCCGTTCACCGCGGCTTCATATTCCGCGACATTGTTGGTGGCCGGGAAGCTGAAGCGCAGGGCGTACTCCAGCGAGCATCCATCCGGCGTTTGAATGACTATCCCTGCTCCTGTCCCAGAGCCTGTTGCGGAGCCGTCGACGTGGATGGTCCATAATTCACCCGCTGTCGTCGGGGAGGGTGCGGAGGGTTCACCCACCTCGACCCTCTGTGAGGATGTGGGCACCGATGGGAGCTCCGCCCGGTCTCCCGGCGGGATCTCCGCTGTGCATTCCACCACGGAGTCGGCCAGCGCTTGGGCCTTGATTGCCGTCCGGGTTTTGTACGTTATGTCGAACTCGCTGAGCTCGACACTCCAATTGAGCATCCTCCCCGACCGCTCCAGCCGCTTCAGGTTCTTTTCGAGGGGCATGTCGGTGTGGACGATTACGGGGTGGGCCTGGAAGTAGGGTCGGAGCTTCCGGGCCGTGGTGACTAGGCAGTAGGCGGCCTTCTCGATAGGGCTGTAACGAGTCTCCGCCTCCCGGAGGATCCGACTGGCATAGTAAACGGGGCGTTGCACCCCTCCTTCCTCCTTGATCAGGACGGAGCTAACGGCCCCCTCGGTGGTCGCCAGGTACAATCCCAAGGGTTCGCCCTCCTCCGGCCGCGCGAGGAGCGGTGGGCTCTGTAGGTATGCTCTCAGCTCCGCGAACGCCCGGGTGCAGTCGTCATCCCACGGGATCACCTTCCTTTGATCTTTAGCTTCGCCCAAGGCTGTGCGCAAGACCCTAAAGAAAGGGAGCGATTTCTCCGCCGATCTCGACAGGAATCGCCCCAAAGCTGCGATCCGGCCGTTCAGTCGCTGCAAGTCCCGGATCGTCCGGGGCTCCGTCATGCCGATGAGGGCCGCCACCTTGTCGGGGTTCACCTCGATTCCCCGCTTCGTTATCATGAAGCCCAGGAATTTTCCCGATTGCACGCCAAAGATACACTTCACGGGGTTTAGCCTCAGGTTGTACTGGCGGACCCTCTGGAAGGTTTCCTGTAGGTCCGTGAGGTGGTCGGGAGCCCTTCCGCTCTTCACCAGCATGTCGTCAATGTAGACCTCCAGGTTTCGCCCTACCTGAGGGCCGAATATTCGGTCAACCATTCGTTGATAGGTTGCCCCGGCGTTCTTCAGTCCGAAGGGCATCTTGGTGTAACAGAAGGTGCCTTTATAAGTGACAAACGAGGTCTTCTCCTCATCTTCCACCGCCATCGGTATCTGGTTGTATCCCGAGAAGGCGTCCATGAAGCTCAACAACTCATAGCCGGACGCCTGGTCCACCAAATGGTCGATTCTGGGTAGAGGGAAGCTGTCCTTCGGGCACACCTTGTTGAGGTCGGTGAAGTCAACGCACATGCGCCACTTCCCGCTTGGCTTCTTCACCAGAACGACGTTGGCGAGCCAGTCGGGGTAGTTCACCGGCCGAACAAATTTGGCCTCGAGGAGTCGCTCTACTTCTTCCTCGGCCGCCTTCTTCTTTTCGCCCCCTGCACTTCTCTTCTTCTGTCGGACAGGTCGGGCTTCCGGGTCCGCATTCAACCTGTGGGAGATTACTCTCGGGTCCACCCCGGGCATGTCGGCGGGTGACCACGCGAATATGTCCGCGTTTTCTCGGAGCAAGGCCACGAGGGCCGTCCTCAATGCGGACGGGAGTTTTGTCCCGACGGAGACGGTTCTTCCCTCGCCCGAGGCCACAGGGACCTCTTCTACTTCTTCGGCCGGGGTCGGCCGCTGGTCGCAAAAATCCTCCCTCTCGTCTGGGATGAGTGCCGTCAGGGCCCGCCTCGGGCTCCTACACAGGGACGGCGCATGGTTGTGGTCTCCGCGCGTCTCCCGTCCTCCCCGGACCTGTCCCACCCCCCGCGGGGTTCGGAACTTCATCGTCTGATGTCACAGGCTGGGGAGCGCCTCGATGGCCGTCATATATGGACGCCCTATGATTCCGTTGTACGCCGAGGCGACGTCGACGATGACAAAACGCGTTTCTCTGGTGACGACCATCGGCTCCTCCCCCAGGGTCATGGGCAGGGTGATCGTTCCCTCGGTGGGAATCGCGTGGCCGGTGAAGCCGGCGACGGGGCCCACACAGGGCTCTAAGTCTGCACGCCCCCACCCCATCCTCTCGACCGTTGCCAGGAACAGGATGTCACAGGAGCTACCAGTGTCAATCAGGAGTCGGCCGACGTCAATCGCCCCGATCCGAGCTTCGATGACGAGGGCGCCATGGCTCTGGCTCCGTGCCTCCGGCCAGTCCTCCTCGGTAAAGGTGATGGGGGGCCGGTGTATCTTTCGTCGCTTCGATCGGAGGCCAGCGCCCGCCATCATCACCTGTCGGTCCTCGGCCTCCAGGGTTGCGGGCGCTCGTCCCGCCGAGGTTGGGCCTCCAGTTATCATCTCAATTCGCATGACCGCCCTCGGGGGGCGGGACTCCTCCCTATCGCGGTTCGCCGGCGGTCCCCGTCCCCCCTCCCCCGGGGGGTCCCTCTCTCCAGTCGTCACCCGCCTTCCCGCGACAAAGTTCCCCAGGTGACCCGCCTGGATCAGTCGTTCGATCTCTCTTTTAAGGGAGTGACAGTGGTCGGTGTCGTGACCGTGGTCCCGGTGATAGCGGCAGTATCTCCGGGGGTCCCTCCTCGCCGGGTCCGTCCTCATCTCCCGGGGAGGCTCCGGCAGTAACCCGGCCCTTGTCGCCGCGGCCAGCACCTCCATCATGGGGGCATTGAGACGCGTGTACTGCGCCGGTGGGGGGTCTTCTTGTCTTGGGATGACTCCGGGGGGCCTCCGCGCCGGGGCAAACTCGCGCGCCGGGCCAAGCCGATCTCGTGGGCGAGGCTCGGGCGGCTCCCGCCGTGGCAGGGCCATCTGATCGCGGCCTCGGCCCCTCTCTTCCTGCCTCGGCCGAGGGTGCGGCCGGGGTTCGTCCCGGGATGGTTTCGCCGGGGGGTATACGACCTTTGCACCAAGGGTCTCTTCGGCCAATGCGTGCCTTTCCGCCATTGCAACCAGCGCTTCGTAGTCGGTCGGCGGGTCCCGGAGCAAGGATTTGTGGAGGCTCCGAGTCCGCAACCCCGCCTTGAAGGCCAGCATTAGCACCTCATCGCCGCATGTCACCACCGCCCGCCTTTCTTCCTGAAAGCGACGGAGGTATCTTCCCGTTCTCTCCCCTTCTCCTTGGATTATCGTACAGAGATAATCCAAAGGCTTCTTCTTCGTCCGCCCGGCCCGGAACTCTTGGCAGAACTTGTGTGACAGCTCGCCAAAGCTCCCGACGGATCCCGCGGGCAAGCCGAAGTACCAGTCCAGCGCGGTGTCCCTCAGGCTCTGGGAGAAATGTCGGCATAGGAACGCCTCGTCCACATCCTGCGCTTCCATCGCCCCCCGGTATTGCTGCACGTGCGTGAGGGGGTCGCCTCTCCCGTTGTATGTGGCCAAGAGAGGGGGTTTGAACCTTTTGGGCCTTGGGGCGGACGTGATCCACCGTGCGAGCGGCGTGGCCTCCTCCGGATAGGTAGGGCGATCCGGGGCATCCCCTCTCCGCCATTCGGGGGTCAGGCTTCGGTCGCGTCGCGGCCGTCGACGGTCCTCCGCCCCCGGGGAGTAGTCCGATGGTCGTCTGGCGGGGCTCCTTCCTCGGGCCGAGGACTCGACGGGTTGTGGGCTACGGCTCTCCCAGCGCCAGCGCCTCCCGGCCAGCTCTCCTCGGGCCTCCATCCGTTCCTGATTCTCTCAGAGGAGCCTCTCGCGCTCGGCGGCGAGGAAGCGTAGTTGTCGACAAACGGCTTCCTCGTGCGGGGTATCGGAGGGGTGGTGCTGGTGACGCGGGTCGCCTCCTCCAGGTGGTGGTCTGTTCAGCAACGGGTCCCGCCCGTTCCCGGGCCGCCGTCCCCTCGTCGTTTCTTCCATGACTTCTTGGTTGCTTCTGTTTTCCTTCCTCAGCCTTTCGCGCTCCGCGACGATGAAGCGGAGTTGGCGGCGGGCGGTCTCTTCTTCCTGGTAGGCCCTCCGGGCGGTCTCAGCCGCCTCGTCCAAACGCCTTTGCACGGCGGCCGCCTCCCCCAGGCGCCTCCACCGCTGCGCAACTTCCATCTCCTCTTCCAGGAGCCTTTGCTGGGCCGCAATCTCCTCAGCGAGCCCCCTATTCTCCCCCTCCTCCTCGAATTGAGGGTGGAGGTTCCGCCTCACGTTCAGGGGCTCTGAGGGGCCGGGCGGAGGCTCCGTTCCAGCCGTCTGATAGCCTTTCCCGGCCAGGGGGGCGGCCTCGAAGTTCTTCAGGACGACGGGGGCCGAAGTATGTTCAGTCTCGGTGCCCATCCCCAGAAGGGGGTCGGACGCCGGGGTGATTTGTAGAGAGAGCGGTTCCTGACCCACGGGATCTTTACCGTGGTCAGGGTTCCGTGAGATCGGCATGGAGTCTAACATGGGTGTGACCCTTCGTTCCCACAGACGGCGCCAATTGTTACGAGGTGGAACTCGCGTACAATGAATTTGTATTATGGGGAACCAAGGGCACGGTGGTTAAATGGAAATGTGGGGTTAGGTAGGCTGTTTTACAAGTGATTAGTGGGATGAAGAGGTTGGATCCGTTGCCGGTGGAGCTCACAGGATCGTATCTCGTCGGACGTAGCTGAGGAAGGTCGGACGGCGGGAGGCTGACGCCGACTTTGGCCAAGGGGCGAGCTCTCCTGCAGCACGAACAACTCGTCAGAAGGGCGGGGTTGGGGTCCAACCCTTAGCCCCTCCGATGCCTAAATCAGTAAAGGGCTTAAATGGGGGGCTGGACACGCCGGCCGGACGAACTGTGTGTCCGCCTCGCGTGACGAGCTATTGGTGGGAGAACAAAGATATGGAAGACCTTTGCCCTCGTGTCTGAATAATAGAAGATGAGAGAGTTTTTCTAACCTCTTCTCCGTAAGAGGAGAGGAGGTATTTATACCTGACGGGTGATGACTAGGCGTGCTGAGCTGGCTCGGGTGTCAGTGAAGGCTTCGGACAAGGACATCGGGAACTGGAGTTTCTGACCTGCCTCTGTCAGGCGGCGCACCGGCTCAGGGGTGCTTTTGTCGGGATGTCAGGGCCGAAAGCACTAACCGCCGGTCAGGTCAGCCGCCTGGGGGTGCTTTGTCAGACGGTCGGGTGACGTGTGGGTTAGTCGCGTCCTTATCCTAGGCTGTTAGTCGTTAGCGTCGAACTAAAGGTCTGGCTCGCTTTCGGCGCCACGGTTCGCGGGAGTCGGATGGGCCGATCCGGTCAGGGGTTGTCCGGCCCGGCCGCGCCCGTCAATAGGCTTGGCCTAGCTATCCGAGCGTCCCCTAACGCGCTCCCCCGGCGGGTCGGGCGGCTGCGGTTGTTCGCCTCGGCCAGCTACAGTTCGCCTCAGCCGTTTCGGGGAGCGCTGTAAGGCGTGCCTATTTCCGTGATGCCCCGGGTTTTCGGGGCGGCGGCCCTAATTGTTAAAAGGTGAGCTAAAGGGGTGTGTTAGCGGATCCGGGTTGGAGTCGGGCTACTACGATCTTTAGGTCGTAACAGTACCCATCAAAACGAACCCAACGACACCAAAATCACTAGAATCGGGCTAGTGTATGATTTATAGTGATCATTTGGCCATTTTCACGTAAAGTTGTATAACTAAAAATCTACATGTGAAATGACGCGTGAAACTACTACCACCGCATTCTTGACTAAAAATGTAATCCAACGACATATAATTTGATATACCTTAGTTTAGAACTATAACAAGAATAACTAGCTTTCTGTGTCAAATCCGCTAATTCTCATTTTCAGCACTTTTATTAATTATAATAAATGTTGTTATCTAATGACACAAATAACCACTCCCTTTGCTATATCTGCTCGGACACCCGAAATCATCTATAACAGGCAAGTGCACATTTTTACTGCGGTTTTTGATTGTTCAGATAGGCAAGTGTGCATTTTTCATGTTTGACAATGGTTGCTTTTAATTGTTTTGAACTGAGATATTCTGATTTGCAAGTTGTGCCTTTTTCCACGTTTTAACTACCACTTCCTCTGAAACTGCATATGTTTACTTCTGGTGTATTGCAAGATATAGACATGTGTGTGTGCGCGCGCGTGTGGACATGTTGATAGAAATTGATAAATGCCTTGTAAATTGCAGAAGACAAACCAAAGACTAGCGGCCTGTTTGGCAAATCATAGCGGCCTGTTTGGCAAATCATAGCGGCCTGCTTGGCAAATCATAGAACAAAATGGCCTGTTTGTCTACTCTGGCTTGTGCCAGCACTATAACTCTTGATGGCTCGGTTGGCTATATTTGGCTCGTGGTCCAGACAATAAAAGAACACTTGGGTGGGGTTGGGTTCCCGGCACTAGCCGGTAGTAAATGGGCCGCCTTCGGGGGCACTTGAATGTGTATTCATTTACTATTCGTCTAACGGCGGGGGCCATAGTCACGAACTTGCACACATTATCAAATTGATTGAAATGGATATATGGACGTGTTTAACATTTAAATTGTTGTTATTTTCCTTTTAGTAGAAATGCCATGTTGTCATCTTTAATAGAATTGCCATGCCATTATTTACTTTACACACAACACTTACCATGTTGTTACTTTACATACTACACGTGCCATGCCACTACTTTGCACACTACACATGCCATGATCGTTACTTTGCACATTACACTTGCTGTGTTCATTACTTTGTACACCACTCTTGTCTTGCTATTACTTTGCACACCACACTTACCATGCTATTACTTTACACCCTACACTTGCCATGTCGTTGCTATGCACACTACACATGCCATGTTGTTAATGCGCACACTACGTTGTCATGCTTTAATTATTGAAATCATATTGTGTCATTTTGAAAACTTTGCCGAGGGTCTTTTTCTACTAACGTTTAAAATCTTGCCGAGCGACCCTCGCTGACGTATATTTCCTTATCTTGTGAAATATACGTCAGCTATTAGACAAATTTGTAGAGGAGCAAGCCTAGAGACTGAGCAGGTCGTCCAGAGTGCCCAGACGCTGTGATCCGCTGCTGGACAACAACGAGCCTTCGCATCGTCGCTAAAGTTTAATATTTGTGTTAACTATATTCAGGTGTAAATCTGGTTGTGTTTCTGTTTCTAATGGCCATGCTAGGCCTTATTTGTGTACTTGTAAATCTGGACATCGATGTAATAATGATGAAACGCTATATTGTTCTGAGTTTGCATGCAAGGACCTGCTTATGGTTTAATCACAGACGCTTATTGGGCTGGAGCTTCACCGCTTCAGTCCAAGCGGGCCCGCTCGCATCCTCGCTCCCAAGTATAATGGGAAGCGGGACGTGACAGGTTTTAGTGGTGGCCCATGCAGGTCGTGTATTCTGCAAAATACTCGGAACAATATGGATGTCATTATTAACCAGATTGTCTATATAGATCTTGTACACAAATGTTTACCTTGTTTCTTGTTTCAGCATGGCAGGAGGACATAACACCAGGAATGGGAATGGGAATGCTAATGCAGCTAACAGAGGTGCTGATATCAATGAACTCGTCGGAGTCATAAGGAGGATGTTGGAAGTCCAGCATCAGCTGATTCAGCAGGGACAACAACCTGCTCAGATTGCACCACCGACTCCTCCTAAGGCTGAACCAGGAGTTAGACAGTTCCATGAGCTGCAACCCAGGAGCTTCTCTTGAAAAGAAGGCCCTCTAGGAGCTGATGAATGGGTCCAAGCGACTGAAGATAAGCTGAGTGCTGCACGTATCCCACAGGCTGGATGGGTTGACGTGGCAAAACTACAGCTGACTGACAATGCCAGGAGCTGGTGGCAACTGGAGGAGAAACGTCTGGTCAGACCGATCTCTTGGGGCATGTTTAGGGAAAGGTTCTATGCTAAATACTTTCCCAAAGCAGCCAAGAGAGAGCTTCAGCAGCGTTTCTCTAATCTGGTCCAAGGAGATAGGACCGTGGACGAGTATGAGGCTGAGTTTGCCATGCTTAGCCGTTTTGCACCTCACATGGTTGAAGACCCTGAAGACTGTGCGTTTCAGTTTCGCAAAGGCCTGAATCCCAAGGTCCAATCATCGATGACCTCAGTGAGAGTGACGACACTTGAGGACGTTCTGGATTATGCACGTGAGCATGAGATTGTGGCGAGACTCCCAGTGGAATCTCCAGCTGGAAAAAGCAAGTGTCCCATGGAGTCACCTAAGATGGATCCTAGAGGAAATTTTCGGCCTCTCCAGACCACAGAGTTCAAGAGGCCAGTTGCTCATGTCGACCGTACACAGCTGACCTGTCACTTCTGTGGCAAGCCCGGACATCAGAGGCAAGATTGTAGGAAGATGCTGAACCAATGACTGATCTGCGGAGCACCAACACATGCTGCGAGGGACTGCACTCGCAATCGGAACCGTCAAGAACCTGATGGAGTACCTGGACCTGCCCAACAGGTATCACCTCTGATTCCCCAGCGTCTCAGTCAGCAACAAACTTTCTACATGGTCGCCGAAGAAGTTAGAGATGACGAGCCGGTAACAAAGGTTGACGTCTGAGTCCTGTCCTATCATCACATTTAATGATTCATATCATAAATGTGCCTATCATAGGTTTATCATATCCTAGTCATTGTTTGATTACTGTGGTTTCAAACCCCAGATCCTTTCAACTCAAAAGTTTTCATTCCTCTATGTGTCTATTGCTTCCTCGATACTATGATATCATTTCCATATTTCGTCTATCGGGTGTTACTTTAATCCTCATCTAGCTTAAGAAATTCAGAGGACGGAATTTTTCGAAAGGTGGGTAGAATGTAACGGCCTGTATTTTTAGCCGTGTTTTAGATCGTGTGTATCGGTATCTTATTTCAGTCGTCTGGTTGACTTTTTCGTCCGTATGTTTCTTGCTACGTATGTGCGACTCTGTTTTTCCGTTTTTACCGTATCATCGTTAATTGATCATCCAGTTTAACTAAAAACTTTAATTTAATTATTTTGCTAATTACTTTTGTTATTCTTACTAATTACTTTTGGTATTTTAATAATTACATTTTAAAACTTAAATCATTAATTAATTAAATACACATCATTCACTAATACGTTTAGATTGTGATAGGGAATGAATCCAATTGTTAGCCAGATTCATATCATTTGATTAAGTCAACAAACATCATTAAATTTGTCCTAATTCCAAACCGAACAACATTTTAACTGTCTCCTACTCTTTCTTGAACGATGAAAACTTTCCATGCTCTTCTTTGAATGATGAAGGGAGTGTAACACGTTTAGCCAGACACATCTCCCCTTAAGTCAACAAACATCACAACCCATCCTAATCCAACACCTAAACACATTAAAAATGTTCCTTGATAATTCTTCTCAAGACAAATAAGCTACGTCTTCTCCCCGATAAAAACATCTACAAATCTCATCTGCAAACCCATCTTCATCTGCCATTTTCATCAGACAACCCAAGAACCCATTCCACCCAAAAATCATCTGCAAATCATCAACCCTATCAGCCTCAATTTCTCAAACAGAGTTTGTTCATCACCACCAAATCAGCCATCAAACCCAAAATCTTCCCAAAATCAAATCCCTCAAACCAATCAACTCATACTGATTTGAAACAAGGGAATTTCAGATCCAAAAACCATACTCCAGATTCAAACACAAACCAAAACCCAAATCAAAAACCCAAAACCTCAGATTCAAAACAAACAACCAAATCTGAAAACCATTTCAGATTCAAATCAAGGAGAGTCACCAAACACTCAGATCTGAAATACAATTTCTGAAATCAAAAACAACTTCAGATCTAAACTTCATCTTCATCTTCCTTCTCCTCCCTTGACCGACCCCTTCATCCTTGTCGCCGCCGCCCAGCAGCTGGAGCCGCCGCCACCGGTCGCCTGTGACCCGCCACCGACCGTCTGGAGACCGCCGGAGCCGCCGTTTCCCGCTGCGAGCTTGCGTGCGTGAGTGAGCTCTCCCCTCCCTTTTGCGTGGATGCTTGCTGCCATCAAGTTAAAACAAAAAAATGAAAATGAAAAAAAGAAGCAGGCAGTTGACAGTAGATAGAGAGAGAGAGAGAGAGAGAGAGAGAGAGAGAGAGAGAGAGAGAGAGAGATAGTGTTGTTTATTATATAGTGTAATATTTTAACATGTTACCTTAGTCAAACTTAGTAGGTGAATATTAATACCATGTTGACCATATAATTAATCTTATAATTAGTTTGTAATTAGATTAGTAAATTAGCTTAGTTAATTAGTTAGTTGTTAATTTTAGTTTATGCGTTAATCTGATATCACCATGTTAATATGATAAAATAATGTTACTGTAATAAAATTTGAATATAATAATGTGTACCATGTTTATGTAACACACTATAAACGCCACCCTAGCCTGAGACCCCAATAAAATCGGACGAACCTAATTTATGGATTAACTTAATATTTTGCTTAACTCACAATTAACCTAATCCGTTAACTTGTTTAACCAAAACAGAGAACCGTCATCGCCGTAATGTAGTACCCATCAAAACGAACCCAACGACACCAAAATCACTAGAATCTGGCTAGTGTACGATTTATAGTGATCATTTGGCCATTTTCACGTAAAGTTGTATAACTAAAAATCTACACGTGAAATGACGCGTGAAACTACTACCACGCATTCTTGACTAAAAATGTAATCCAACGACATATAATTTGATATACCTTAGTTTAGAACTATAACAAGAATAACTAGCTTTCTGTGTCAAATCCGTTAATTCTCATTTTCAGCACTTTTATTAATTATAATAAATGTTGTTATCTAATGACACAGATAACCACGCCCTTTGATATATCTGCTCGGACACCCGAAATCATCTATAACAGGCAAGTGCACATTTTTACTGCGGTTTTTGATTGTTCCGATAGGCAAGTGTGCATTTTTCATGTTTGACAATCGTTGCTTTTAATTGTTTTGAACTGAGATATTCTGATTTGCAAGTTGTGCCTTTTTCCACGTTTTAACTACCGCTTCCTCTGAAACTGCATATGTTTACTTCTGGTGTATTGCAAGATATAGACATGTGTGTGTGCGCGCGCGTGTGGACATGTTGATAGAAATTGATTAATTCCTTGTAAATTGCAGAAGACAAACTAAAGACTAGCGGCCTGTTTGGCAAATCATAGCGGCTTGTTTGGGCAAATCATAGCGGCCTGTTTGGCAAATCATAGCGGCCTGCTTGGCAAATCATAGAACAAAAATGGCCTGTTTGGCTACTCTGGCTTGTGCCAGCACTATAACTCCTGATGGCTCGGTTGGCTGTATCTGTCTCGTGGTCCAGACAATAAAAGAACACTTGGGTGGGGTTGGGTTCCCGCACTAGCCGATAGTAAATGGGTCGCCTTCGGGGGCACTTGAATGTGTATTCATTTACTATTCGTCTAACGGCGGGGGCCTTAGTCACGAACTTGCACACATTATCAAATTGATTGAAATGGATATATGGACGTGTTTAACATTTAAACTGTTGTTATTTTCCTTATGGTAGAAATGCCATGTTGTCATCTTTAATAGAATTGCCATGCCATTTACTTTACGCACAACACTTACCATGTTGTTACTTTACGTACTACACGTGCCATGCCACTACTTTGCACACTACACATGCCATGATCGTTACTTTGCACATTACACTTGCCGTGTTCATTACTTTGTACACCACTCTTGTCTTGTTATTACTTTGCACACCACACTTACCATGCTATTACTTTACACCCTACACTTGCCATGTCGTTGCTATGCACACTACACATGCCATGTTGTTACTGCGCACACTACGTTGTCATGCTTTAATTATTGAAATCATATTGTGTCATTTTGAAAACCTTGCCGCGGGTCTTTTTCTACTAACGTTTAAAATCTTGCCGCGCGACCCTCGCTGACGTATATTTCCTTGTCTTGTGAAATATACGTCAGGTATTAGACAGATTTGCAGAGGAGTAAGCCTAGAGACTGAGCAGGTCGTCCAGAGTGCCCAGACGCTGTGATCCGCTGCTGGAGAACAACGAGCCTTCGCATCGCCGCTAAAGTTTAATATTTGTGTTAACTATATTCAGGTGTAAATCTGGTTGTGTTTCTGTTTCTATTGGCCATGCTAGGCCTTATTTGTGTACGTGTAAATCTGGACATCGATGTAATAATGATGAAACACTATATTGTTCTGAGTTTGCATGCAAGGACCTGCTTATGGTTTAATCACAGACGCTTATTGGGCTGGAGCTTCACCGCTTCAGTCCAAGCGGGCCCGCTCGCGTCCTCGCTCCCAAGTATAATGGGAAGCGGGGCGTGACAGGATCGAAGAGTCATGTCGGTGTTCGGATGAAGTCCATGAAAATGCTCTCCCACGGTCTATTGGAATCTGCAAAGGTTCGAAGAGTCCTGTCGGTGTTCTTTGCTCAACCGTGTCTGTTGGCAGACTAAACGAGTCTTCACATAGGTCTCAATATCGTCCTGTATAAGAGGCCAATATTACACATCATCCAGTAGTGCCAACGTTTGATGTACTCTCGGAAGCAAAGTATATGGAGAGTCATGACATTCTTTTAGAACTTCCCGTGATATGTTCCCGAACGATAACACATACACCCGACTTCCCTTGGCATAGAGTAAGCCATCCTCAAGCCAAAATCTAATAGTCTTTCCTTCCTTGGCATACTCGACTAGTGACTTTGCATCGGATCCTGTATTAGGCCCTCTCTCATGTGATCAAGCAATGGACTTTGTGGTCGGCTCACCATGGCTGCGAGTTCAGCTTTCCGGCTTAGTGCGTCTGCCACCAAGTTTGCTCATCCAGGCTTGTACTCCAAAACATAGTCAAACTCCGTCAAGAAGTCTTTCTATCTTGCTTGCTTGGGGGTAGCTTCTTTTGAGTTTGGAAGTAACTGGTGGCCATGTTATCCATCTTCACTACAAACTTGGAACCAAACGAGTAGTGCATCCATAGCCGCCAGCAATGAACCACTACTGTCATCTCATTCTATTTGAACGTTGTAATGTCGTTCGGTGTCATTCAGCTTTCGACTCTCATATGCGATGTGGTGTTCCTCCTGCATCAACACCCCTCCGATGGCAAAGCCACTTGCATCAGTATTGACTTCATATGGCTTGCTGAAGTCTGGAAGGGAGAGGACTAGTTCCTCGGCCTCCTTGTCGAATGTTTGATCCATCCGACTAGACCATATTCAACCTCTATATATAATATGCGAATCCATCCAAGTCAAATTTAAAATTGTGCAACATAAATGGAAAATCTGTTCCGTTGGATGCGACCTAATATTTTTAAGCTACCTACAAATAAAATTTCAGCTAGTTTGGACATGTTTTGCTTGTGAATCAAGTGGTGGCAAAATCAATGTTTTAGAATAGTCATAAAATCGACTAATTTTGCTACCACTTGATGTATGGGTAAAACATGTCCAAATTAGCAAAAAATTTGTTTGTATATATTTTAGATGTGTTAAATCACATCCAACAAAACAGATTTTCCTTTAGGCTATCCAATTTTAAATTTGACTTAGATGGATCCACACGTTTGATCCATCCGAATGGATCATAGTCAAGCTCTATTCACTTTGATGTGATCTAACATGTCTAAACTACATACACACAAAATCTAGTCAACCTCTATATATAACATGCAGATCCATTCAAGTCAAATTTAAAATTGGACAACCTAAATGAAAAACCTACCTATAACACACGAATCCTTCCAAGTCAAATTTAAAATTGACAATTTAAATGAAAAATCTGTTCTGTTGGATGTGATCTAATATGTCTAAGCTACATACAAACAAAATTGCATCTTATTTGGACAAGTTTAGCACATGCACCAAATGGTGGCAAAATCAATGTTTTAGAATAGTCATGAAATCGACCAATTTTGCAACTACTTGATGCATGAACAAAACATGTCCAAATTAGCATAAATTTAATCTTATTTATAGATAGTTTAGACAAAGTTTCCATTTAGGTTGCCAAATTTTAAATTTGATTTGGATGTATCCTCATGTTTCATCCAACCAAATCCATCCGAATGAATCCTAGTCAACCCCTATATATAGACATACACACACCAAAGCTAACAGAATCAATCACAGAGTCTGTATACATACATGCATTTTTATACATCGATATACTCTTGTAAGCAACACCTTCACAGGAACTGTAATGGTAAAAGCCGTTAAAAAAAGGGTAATTTTTAGTTTTAGGTAAAATTTTAAAAATAATCTCAATTTTAGACCAAGAAAAAAAATATTATCAGAAATAGACCAAATTGGGCCACGTCAGCGGGCGTTGACGGTGGCCGTTATTTTTTTGATCTGGCCGCACTTGGCAAGTGCGGGTTTTTTGGCCGCACTTGCCAAGTGCGGCCAGTATGAGGCACGACAGCAAGAGGCACGTGACTTAAACTTAAGTCACGGGCCTCTAAAACTGGCCGCACTTGCCAAGCGCGGCCAGATTGCCCTATTTCCCCCGCAGCCAACAAAGCCAGTCATTCACGACCAGTCATCCTGGCCGCACTTGGCAAGTGCGGCCAAAAAAAAAACGCACTTGCCAAGTGCGGCTAGATCGAATTATAACCGCCAGCGGCGGAGCGCCGCTGACGTGGCCAAAGTTGGTCTATTTCTGATAATATTTTTTTTCTTGGTCTAAAATTGAGATTATTTTTAAATACTTTCCTAAAACTAAAAATTACCCTTAAAAAAACAGTCTATAAACGTCCAGATTCCTAGACATTAGAAAAATTGACATTGTATGGAGAGCGCCTAATGTGTGTAATCATCTGTGTCATATTCTGTAAGTTCATCCACCAACAATATGTACAATATATGATCAAGTCTATGTACAAAACTGGGTAAATGAGTTTCGTGCAAGCTCCTCTCCATTAAGCATGACGCCCGTCTCCTTGCATTTTTCGAGTTTCTTCTGCACAAATCCTGAATCGGGCAATCAAGAAACGGTGAATTTAGTGAGATCAGTACACACACAGCTTGCACGTACACATAGTTCTTGCAGTCAGCTCAGCATGGTAGGATGCCCTGTCTGCAGCATCCTCTTCAGAACATCAGTTGTGTGCCACCCGAACGATGAATCTGATGAGCTGTGGAACACACCGAAGGAAAAAAGTGTCACCTAGATATTCGTATAGAATCTCCTTCACAAAACACACTTGTTCGAGCAACTAGGGCGAGAAATGCTTATGAAATCGGCGAAAAGGGATCTCATGACAATGGATGTTAAACTAAATGAAAGCACAAACCTTGGGATGGTTATCTCATAAGGGAATGATATCACCTCAGAGTTGGATATAGAAGGGATATGGTCCTTCTTCTCATTGACAAATCGTATGATCTGAAACAAGACTTCACGGAGGGCCGACTCCAAGGCAGCACGGCGAGAACTGCTCTCTTCCAGTGTATGGTCTGATATTACATAATATGAAAACGAGCATAAATCAGCCATAAATGTATACTCGTTAGCCATTTGGTTCACGCACAAAAGGGGAAATCCATGTACCTCGAGGAAGGACATGTGCCTTGGAATGATGAGACTTCCCAAGTGCTTTGGGAGTCACCACGTGCAAATTGATATGCCACTGCTCCCAATAAAGGCGTTCCACTTTGTTACTGAACCAGGTCTGCTGCTTGTTCTTGATTTCATAGAATGATAAAGAGATCTGCACAGGTTATCCGATGAGTAAACTAAGTTGGTGAAATGTACAAATGTGCAAATCTACTTTATTGCATGTAAGTTTTGACTATACACATTTTATTGTTAGAAGAATACAAGAAAGATCAAAAACCTAAAACAATGCAGAAGGAATGATTTATTTATCAAATCAAGCAGTTCACTGTTCATCTCATATTTCGAATGAAGCTTCTATTGTGGACTTTCCTAGGTCTATCAAGTTTGTTCAAGAAAATGTATTCGGCTTCCCAAGAGGCACACACAAGCATGCACATGCACACATGAACATATGGACATGAAATCCTAACAACAGTGCAAGCTTCGCCTCTGAGACAACGGCCTATCTAAAGGGGTCATGTGCCCGTACCTGTCCAAGACCGATACTCGCATCGGATACATTTCTGATTCTTTTAAAGGATCACATATCCATTTTTGTGTCTGTGTATCTATATCGTATTGTATCCAATACTCATGCTCATATCCGTAATCGTGTCCATAGCCCAACAAATCTCAATACCAACATGATTGAGCCATATTTTTGAAAAAGGATACATGAAGCCGGCTTTGACTTCTTATAATGAAGCCAACTGAAGTACACAAGTCTAAACTACTCATTTTAAGGTTACTTAATGCCCCTTATGCAAACCTGGCTTTTCCTGTTCGGATGCTTCTCTACCCAACCAATGAACTGGTCAATTTTCTCCTCTATTTTCTTTTCCAACTCTGCATCTCCACAGTGTACCTGGAAGATAAGAAGTAACAAATTTACAAGAACATAAAAACACTTGGAATATCATTAAGTGACTTATAACTTTATTCAAACGTGAATGTACAACTTGATCTTAAATGCGTACAAATGGTGCCATGTAATGAAGATAAATCATCAGTTACAAATCTTTTAGCACCAAGACTACACACTATAAAAGAAATTCAGTTGCACTTATGGTTGAGAATTCACCCAAATTCACAACAAGACATCTTGTTTTTTCTTTAACATTACCAATGAAACAAAAGGTGGAATGACATATTAGGAAAAAATTGAAGTCTTAGTCGATCCTTTTCATTTCATGCAGGGACCCTTTACATTAGAAATACTTCACAGAGTTCATGAATTTCATCCTTAAAAGAGACTAGAAAATATTGTGTCAATATTGAAAGAAAAACAAAAAAAAAGCAAATTATTCTGCTCTATTCTCGTAAGATGGGCATAATCTAACTTCAATGACCCAAAAACCTACACTAACACTTAATAAAGTTAACTCTGACTCCTAAATTAAATTGTCAATAAAATAAGAGCTGACAATATAATTGGCTTGAATGATGCTTTGCTTCCATATGTCCATAATATGGTAAATTCCACACTGCTAAAATAACAGCTGATTTTCTTAATTTTTCATAATTTTTTACAGTGTTCTGTGACACCGTGACATTTGCTTTAACAAGTTCAAAATGTAAATTGTTACAATGAGCAAAATGCTTCTATAAAAGGTTTGAGGTGTCGAATGAAATCTCTTGGGTTTGATCATTTTGTTTCGGTTTTGAAGGGATTAGAGACAGAACTGCAATGGAAACTTGGCGTAAACAGGGTTCGGCAACATCATGATGAAATTCATAAAATTAAAAAAAAAGCCTCAACACACTGATTAAATGTTAATGATAACTGGAAAAAATTCACAAGATATCATTATCAAGCAAATTCATGATGAAATTCAAAAAGAAAAAGGATAAAATAAGCCTTTTTGCATCTGCGCTTTAGATCTAGATCCGGCTGCAGATCCAACTCAACCAGCTAAAACTAAGTAAGAGAGACAACTGACATGAGGCTTTACTGCTTCATCAAACAACGTCAATTGAGATCGAGCTCCCACTTCACAATCGAAATGCGAGGAACCCAAAAGGCAGCTTAATATGGTTCTTATTGGGCTAGGGTTCTTATTGGGCTGTGATATAATATGGATTTTTGGTATTTAAACCTAGACCCATTCAGTTGGGTATTTAAAGTTATAGAATGTATTAGAAATTTGGATATTCAAGCCCGAAACCCAATAGTCAATCAACTTTAGCCATGTTTAGTTAGATGGTTATTGTGCTTTCAAATTTGATCCAATTTGACCCATTAGGCTCAGTTATTTTGATCCTATATAAGTTAATGTTGTCTTTACATTTACCCCCTTGAATATTTTATCTTTTGTATTAAGATCCAAATAATTTAACAATAACAAACACATATAAAAACAGAAATATACATAAAATTATAGGTAAACTGTGACCGTACTTAAACCGAAACCAACGGAACTAATACTTTTCGAAACCAAATTTTTTTAATGGACCGAAATTGAGTTCTCAAACCTTGCTATAACCCATAAGCAAAAGTTTGCCTCTGGTGCTAACAACCAGCACTTTCTTTTCTTCTTCTTTTTTTTTAAAAAAAAATCATCGCTGTGCCACATTTCCTTTAACAAGTTCACAATAGCAATTGTCAGACTAGCATCAGTATTTTGTAATCCCTGGGCACAAAGGTGCGATCCATACATATCA
This sequence comes from Scilla litardierei, assembly GCA_030789695.1. Lineage (NCBI taxonomy): Eukaryota > Viridiplantae > Streptophyta > Magnoliopsida > Asparagales > Asparagaceae > Scilla > Scilla litardierei. The sequence goes on from CM061130.1 coordinate 117,811,481, forward strand.
ACTCCCATTTGAAGTGGAGATAGCTTACGTAAGTAATCTCAAAAAGTTCACAGTCTACATCTTTTGGCCGAACAAGACCCAGCGCTCTGTGAAATACAATTGTGTGCAGTATGCCTGCAACAAAGGATGTCACAAACGTTTAAAAGAAAAAAGCAACAGGTAGTCATATTTAACCAAACCTAGCAAGCACTATCCATATCATAAAATGCAGATCAAATCGTAATAAAAGTTTGGCAATCAAATACACGATATAATCACACGAAATAAAGTTATCAGTAATTCTAATATGCAAAACAAGATAGCTAGAAGTTGCAAACCTCAGGGCAATTCAAACCCACTATTTTCGTGTGAACCCACTGATTTCTAAGACTGAAGCTGAAACAACATTCCATGAAAAGTGGACTATTCCAAGAACATTAAAGCAAAGCAAATTAAGCAACCAAACTAAGTATTTTATAGCCGTTGAAATCCAGAAATAATACATTCTTTATAGAGGAAATCAAGTAAGGTTCAAATACACTAATCATATAAATAATTGTTTTCTGCTTCCATAGACAACGTTAACACCATTTTCATCTCATGTGCATGTATATCTAGATTATATGGCAATTCCAAATTTGTTTCAATATCAGAAACATTCACAGATAACCTCGAGTCATCGTCCAAATCATGCAAAATAATCCAACATTACACTGTAACACAGTGAACAAGCAATCAACCAGAGGAAAGGTTAGAACGATAGCATTTTTTGCATAAATATAAGAACATGAGTCATATTTACCATTTCCTATATCAACTGATTTCTACTTTTTTCTTCCTATATTTAAAAGAAATATAAATGCCTAAGCAAATGTGACGATTGAGAAAATTGCCGCACGTTCCAAGAGATATTCCACAACATACCTGCATTACTAAAGAATGTCGACCAATGAATGTGATTTGAACAAACAAGGCCTTTCTGGCGACTCATGTAAACTTCCGTTTGGTTTGTATAGTTTGATTTGCAATTTGGTCATACGCCTATTCTTTGCTTCAACAAGTCAATACCAGTCAATGCACCCACCCATCCCTTAACCCAGCTTAACCAGTGTTTCTCACCAACAAACTGATAACAACTATACCAAAAAGAAAAGTAGAATTGACAAGAAAGCAAAATAACCGAGTCTAACCCTATGCATTCCAACCCTCAAGGAAGTTGAATGTCTAAATTGACTCCATGATCAAGGATGAGTCGGTATTTAAAAAAGTTGCCATGTATTAAATGTGCCAAAAGAGGATGCGCTCTCTACAACCATCTATCTATGACTCTTAATACCAAGACATTAAAATTTGTCCACTGAACTGATTTGGATGGTTTCTAAAAAGGAACATGAGCTGGTGTCAAAGCCATTGCTTGGAAGATAAACTAAAGAGATCCAAGCAAAGCCATTGAAAAAGACCTACTCACTTAAGACGCTAAAATGATGTCCTAGATGTTGGACTTCACATGCGAGGAGGAATCAACTAGTAGATAAAATGATGAATAGACTCACTATTCAAATAAAGATGAGTATACCATTTACGCAAAGACCATGCATAACGACGAGCATAGTGCAAAAATAGATGTAAATGGGCGAGATTATGGACTAACAACATTAGTTTATTTGAGGATTTAAAATATGCAGGATCAATCAAGTAAATAATATGCTTAAATGATAAATAAGACCAGAAATAAAAAGGAAGAATAATCTCTTACATTGCAAGACCTCTCGAATCTCAAACGGCTCCAGCACCTAATTCATTGACCAAACCGGTAGATTAGTTAGCTGATAGCGCAACTAAAATTCGACAAAGAACGCATCACATCAACTCATGGTTTTAGGAAAATTTCGAATTTTTCCAACAATTAATCGAGATCGGAGGGCCAAAGATAGGAGCTTACCAGTTCCTTGAGTTGGCACGCTTCGCAGTTCATAGTGGTATGATAAGGCGATGAGCGCTAAGGATCAAGCTCTCAATTTGTGGCTGATGTTAGGGCTTTAAGATTTCGGGAGTTGAGAGAAGGAAGCCGAGAGAAGGAAGCCGAGAGAGGAGAACGGTATCCAAATCACAGGGGAAGAGACGGCATCAGTTAAAAAAAAGAAGAAAGAGAGATGATTTTTTTGGATCCAAGATCTAAATATACAGTGTGGTGGGTTCAGTTGCTTGCTATGTCTGTTGCGTCTGTTTTATCTTCAATTATATTTAATTTGCCTAAGGATAAATTTTCAAAGTCAGTCAAAAGTTATTTCTTAAAAATCAAATTTAAATTTAATTACAAAATCCACTCAATCTTTCATTATTATATCGGTTAAGAGTCTGTTGTTTTGCTGGAAAGTAGAAATGAGAAAGTTTGGAAAGTTTGGAATCTGAGGAGAGAGAAATTTGAGTTTTGTGTTCTTTTGGGTTGAAAATTGTATGAAAAGTGGGGTTGAGAAAGTGAAGTGTGGTCCAATCTCTTTTCTTGTGTTCTTTTGGGATTGGAAAGTTGGAATGAGAAAGTGGAAAGTTGGTGAGGTGGAGGAGAGATGGAGAGAGAGAGAGAGATGAGAGAGTGAGCCCCGCCTACCCCAACTTTCCCAAGCTTTTCCAACAAAAACCATGGATTACAAAAAGTGAATTTGGATTCCAAAAAACTGTCCACGTCAGCAAACTTTCCAGGAAAGTTGCAATGTGCAAAAGAACACGAAATGAGAAAGCTGGGTTGGAAAGCTTGTGAATAGTGGATGAATAGTAGCAATTTCTGGATTCTTGCCTAGTTTCATTGCAAAAGAACAGCCCCTAAGGGCCTGTTCTTTTCGGTGGAAGTGAAAGTTGGGGGATAGAGGAATCTAGGAGAGAGAAAAGGATGGTTTTGTGTTTTTTGATTGGAAAGTTAGTTGGGAAAGTGGATATGTTAGTAGATGGTGGGTCACAACCAACTTTATTGTGTTCTTTTGGGTTGGAAAAGTTGATGAGGGAAAGTGGAGTATGGTAGGGAGGGGTGAGTATATGTTAAGTTCACCCCACAATGAAGCAAAAAAATACTGATTCAATGCGGATGCAACCCAATTTGCTCAGATTCAGATACGAAATCAGCGTGCATCAAGAGGAGAGAGAGCACAACCACAATGATTTCTGAAAATTACACTTTTATTTTGCAAAACGGTGACATACCCAATAAAAGCACACTGCATCTGCTTAAAAAATGAATACATAAACCAATAAAAATACAAAGCATCTACTAAAAAACTGTTGTCGACCGCAATACATAAAAAGCGTAACCGACAATGTTGAATTACATACTGCGCATAGCGTACCATACATGCCAATCAGTCGAGCTTTTAATACATCAACACTAACCCTAAAAACATTAGAACTACCAGACAACACAACAAAAACGTTATTCTCCCAAGTTCTAGTACTGCATGACCCAACCTACCATCTATCTCTAACAAGTACCTATCAGACAATGGAACTGCAGAAATATATCCTCGTGCCCCTGCCCCTCTAGCTGTAGCATCATTGACCGGCTGTGGGTCCTTCCAGAGGAAGAAATCACATTTTTGGCCGTGAGCAGGACAACCCCAAAATCGCCTGCCGGGGTTGGTGGGGGTCCTAGATGTCATCAATGGCGACTTCAGGCCACAGTGGCACACCTTGGAAATGTCCATAAATTCATCAGCATCAGGTGAAGCCTGATGGCAGGAGTGAAATGACGCGCTTGATCCTGCACTCATTTGTATCTAGAAAATTAAAGCGATACACACAATGAATCAGTATAATGTAATTAGTTGGGATACAGAGAAATGTAAAGAGAAGTATGTGGTGAGGGCATACCTAGGGTTGATTATTATATAGGTTGACGTTGTCATTGGTGCCGACATCATGCACAAATCAGCATTGTAAAAGAAATAGCAAAATAATAAAATCCACAGTAAAATCCAAAAACATGTTTGCAATGCAAACTGCCCAGAAGCATTTCAGACATCAGTGTGCTGCTAGGATATAGTGATCACCAACACAATGAAGCAAAAAAAATAATTCTCAATGTGTTTGCAATTCAAACTGCCCATAAGCATTTCAGACATCAGTGTGCAGCTAGGAGACAGTGATCACCAACACAATGATGCAAAAAAATACATAATCAATGTGTTTCCAATTCAAACTGCCCAGAAGCATTTCAGACATAAGTGTGCTGCTAGGATACAGTGATATCTAACACAATGAAGCAAAAAAATACATATTCAATGTGTTTGCAATTCAAACTGCCCATAATCATTTCAGACATCAGTGTGCAGATAGGATACAGTGATCACCAACATAATGAATCAAAAAAATACAGTTTCAATGTGTTTGCAATTCAAACTGCCCAGAAGCATTTCCGACATCAATGTGCAGGTAGGATACAGTGATAACCAACACAATGAAGCGAAAAAATACAGTTTCAATGTGTTTGCAATTCAAACTGCACAGAAGCATTTCAGACATACGTGTGCTGCTAGGATACAGTGATATCCAACACAATGAAGCAAAAAAATACATATTCAATGTGTTTTCACTTCAAACTGCCCAGAAGTATTTCAAACATCAGTGTGCAGCTAGAATACAGTGATAACCAACCCAATGAAGCAAAAATAAATACAGTTTCAATGTGTTTGCAATGCAAACTGTCCAGAAGCATTTCAGACATCAGTGTGCTGCTAGGATATAGTGATCACCAACACAATGAAGCAAAAAAAATACATTTTCAATGTGTTTGCAATTCAAACTGCCCATAAGCATTTCAGACATCAGTGTGCAGCTAGGAAACAGTGATCACCAACACAATGAAGCAAAAAAAATACTTAATCAATGTGTTTCCAATTCAAACTGCCCAGAAGCATTTCAGACATAAGTGTGCTGCTAGGATACAGTGATATTCAACACAATGAAGCAAAAAAAATACATATTCAATGTGTTTGCAATTCAAACTGCCCATACATAATCATTTCAGACATCAGTGTGCAGATAGGATACAGTGATCACCAACACAATGAATCAAAAAATACAGTTTCAATGTGTTTGCAATTCAAACTGCCCAGAAGCATTTTCGACATCAGTGTGCAGGTAGGATACAGTGATAACCAACACAATAAAGCAAAAAAATACAGTTTCAATGTGTTTGCAATTCAAACTGCCCAGAAGCATTTCAGACATAAGTGTGCTGCTAGGATACAGTGATATCTAACACAATGAAGCAAAAAAAAATACATATTCAATGTGTTTGCACTTCAAACTGCCCAGAAGCATTTCAAACAGAAAGTAGACGTACTAGCCAAACCCACAAAATATAATACATGATAATAAATTATACCTGCCCCCCTCCTTACATCAACATAATATTACATAAACGAACATGACTGTCAGGAATGCATCACTTACACCGTACTAGCCACTCGAACATACCGACCATACATCAAACATCCAAAACATACATAATTATAGTGTACCAATACATATTACAAAAACCATCAAGCATGTCATCAGTGACATCTAATCACTTACTATCCAATGGAATCGGTAGCATCATCATCATCATTTCCTTCTCCGCGCACCGTCGCAATCTCCTCGATGATCATCTTTATCTTCATATCCCTTGCTATCCTCGGCATACCTAGAAACTTCCTTCTAGCGTGCTCTCAATCGGGCAAATGGTCGTAGACCTTAGACAACATATCCAGTGGATACTCTTGATGGGAATAAGCTGTTTCACCCAATTCCTTATGCCAATGGCCGAGAGAACGACCTATCGCATCATCAACATTGTCAACAGAATTAACCATTTTAAGCATTATAGCGGGCACGTCCGATATCCGTTGTCTACGGGATTTCTTTTTCCCCACAGATGGGGGCTAGCGAGGTGAGGCCCATGGTGAGTAGGACCCGGTGGGTAGCCGGTGGGATGGTAGGAGGGACCTCGTTATCGATTGATGCATCATCCGAAGGCTCATTCACAGCATGCTCCCCTTCGCCAGCTGAGTTGTGGCCTCCAAATGGTTGGTACACAACCCTCCTATAATTCCCCATAGCCTCGTCATCTCCTACGACCAATTGGAGATTAGCATACCATGGAAGGGGCTTATTCACAGAGTCCTTACGTCTTGGGTTTGCCTACACGAATAAAGCATTTGATTTTACTTCGTGCATTTAAAAATTCAATTAGAGGATGTAGGCAACTATAAAAAGGTGAAGGACATACCGATGCAAATGTTTCATAAACTTCAGGCTCCATTATGACCATGTGCTCCTCTTCACACCACCCGGCGCCACTCATTTCGATGCAAGCTTTCACATCTTTGAGCCGCGTTCGTAGGACTTTGAGGTGATTCTTCACATTTGTGCCAGTGTAGTTCCTGTGAAATTGCACATTGATGTGTGCCGCAGCGGTGTTGAAGGTGCAAGCTTTGAATGACTTATCGGACTTATTGCCTTCCTTTATTTGTTCTGCAAGGAAAGGGATAAGGACCATATCCTCTTCCCACCTCCAATATTTGTTCGTCGGCCCTTTGGTTTGTGTTTGCTTCTTCGCCTTTTTGCTTGGGCTTGACATCGACGCATCCTCCGATTCATCCCTGCGACTCGACTTCCTAGAAGAGTCGCTCCCCATCCTCGGGTCATTCCCGCTCGCCGATGAATTCCCTCCCCATCTCCCACATTCTCCCATTCCCCAACCTTGGAAGCTCCCCACCCCTAGGGCCATTATCCCCCAATGTAGCATTTGCATATCTCCCGTTGGATTGGGCCTTTGCATTTGCACACCGTCACCCATTCCCCCTCCTTGGAAGCTCCCCACCCCTTGGGCCATCATCCCTCCTTGTTGCATTTGCATAGTTCCCGGAGGAGCGTGCCTTTGCATGTGCACACCTTCCCCATTCCCCCACATTGGAAGCTCCCCAAAAATTGGGCCATCATCCCTCCTTGTAGCATTTGCACATATCCAGGAGTAGCGGGCATTGGCATTGGCATTTGCATATATCCCTGTTGATACGACATACTTGGCCCAACACCTTGGAAGCCTTGCATAGGATATTGAAATTCTCACATCCTACGCGCCGTAGGCCACACCGGAGTATTCTCATTTCGACTTTCATCTTCCGCCCTTTGAGGCGCATATATCGGGCCAACCCTCGGACTCATACTTTCACTCCAATGCCCTTGGTCCGATGACCCATCCATGCCTACAACAAAAAGGAGTTAATAGAGCAAAATCTTATTTAAAACACACATGTTTCCATTCAAGTAATAAAAGTTTGTTGCACCACATACTTCATTCAAGTACTAAGGCACGTATATAAAACACACATATCCAAGTACTAAAGCACACACATCCATAAAAACTAACACACATCTCACATGCCATGTTCAATTGTGTTCCCATGATTGTTAATGGTACAATAGTCCACCCACATTTCCCAAGCTATTTGATCCCTCCGAATTTTCCATTGGTCCCGTTGTTGGGTTTGATCACGTCTGTGAACCTGTTGTGACATATCCATAATCGAATCATCTTGATCATTGATACCATCACCCTTCTCCTCAAGCACATCCACGTCCTCAAGTAGATGCGGGTCATATGGATCGGCTTCTTGGATATAATTATGCAAAACCATGCAAGCCAGGGTGGTATCGACCTGAATTGGGAAGGGATAGTGTTGCTTGGCCGACAATATCTTAAACTTGTTCTCGAGGATGCCAAAAGTCGACTCGATCTTTGTTCTTAATGACGAATGACGCAATTGAATAGCTCTTTGCGATTGTGAGGAACTCGATCAGTATGGTCCTTCAGATGGTATCTAACGCCCCTGTATGGAGATATGAACCCATGCATGGTAGTATAACCAGCATCGCCCAGGTAATATTTCCCTGCAATCAGTAACGTACACCCACTTTATAATCACAAGACTTCATAAATATGTGTATATTTCATATATATTAAAGTACGCCTATTACCTTCATATACTCGAATACCGTTGGGAGGGGGTAATGACAACACATCTTTAAGGACAGTAAAATCATTTGCTGATCCTTCCCACCCGGCCATGACGTAAGTGAATCGTTTATTTGGTGTTGCAGTGCCAGCACATTTTGTGTCACCCCCTTACGGCCTCTAAATCGGGGACGAGATTGGCAGGGAGCATGGCATCGATATGGGTCCCATCAATGAGACCAATGCAATCCTACATCACAGTAAAATAACACAAATGTTTAACTCATTTTCGATCAATAGATAATGCTGACATATATTCAAGAAACATCACGTACCTTGAAATATTGAAACCACCTTGGATTATTCAGAACATCAGGAGGAGTCTCATTTGGAGCATGCTTCATGTACATATCCCACAAGGCACACACTGCTTGCAGTACTTGGTTAAAGTAACGACTAACTATGGATCCGGAGCGTATAAAATCAACTTGCATCACTCTGTTCTTTAACTTGTGACCGACGATATGTAGAAACATTGCCAACTGCTCCTCTATGGACACATTAACAGTGTCTTTGAGAATATTCCCAGCTCTCATTAAACTTGCCAGGTTCATGAATGCAGTGGTCCGCATTCTTAAGTAGTGCAAACAACTACTCTCACTCCCATGGAGGATTCTACGCATGTGGGATTTCCTATGCAGATCACACATAACGGATGGCTCTCTAGGTATACGTGTAGACATAGCATCATCGTAGAGTAAAAGAAATTGTATGACGGTAAAAACTACAGTAGCCGCAGCCGCGCAACATATTTGATGCCCGACATTTCTCCATTTTCATCCATCTATATCATACATTAATCAATCATAAATTCATGCATATGTTGCTACACCCATTTGATAATATACATGTTCATTCATTTCAAAAAAATTCATAAGGATTTTTCGTGGCCCTCAGACTATGTATGTTTTTCATATTCCCTCATGACGGCCTGGCAGTTGCTCCTTCACATTATACTCATACATTCAAAAAACCCATGTGGTATCCAGTGTACTCAAGTACAACATGCATGATACATATAAACAACGAACATAAAACCCGAGTAAGAAAATTTTCCGATAAATGCCTTTGAAGATACATCCCGGTGAAAGCAGTTTTAGGTAATGAAGGAGCCATCAAGCCAGCCGTAAATTGATATTAATAATCTCTCAATTAATCAACCTTCCCGCATTGATTTTGTGTCATCATTGGGCTCGCATAAAACAAAACTGTTTTTATTCTTGAAAAATCAAAGCTACTTTCAGACCGGACAAAACTTTTCACTTCATTTCATACACCATGTTGCAACTACCATCAATGCCATTCCAAGCCATGCATGATTCCACTACCTTTATTTACTTTTGATTCATCATGGAGCAATTATTCACATGGGGCTGAATAAATAGTATGGCTCAGCTTGCTTGGTGTGCATAGGACTGATGCAACATGAATGTAGGAATGCAAAAACATTGAAAATGTATTTTGTTTTATCACCAACACAATGAAAAAAAACTTACAGTTTCAATGTGTTTGCAATTCAATCTGACCATAAGCATTTCAGACATCAGTGTTAAGCTAGGATACAGTGATCACCAACACACTGAAGCAAAAAATATACAAATTCAAAGAGTTTGCAATGTAAACTGCCCAGAAGCATTTCAGACATCAGTGTGTATCTAGGAGACAGTGATCACAAACACAATGGAGCAAAAGTGGGAAACGACTTCATTGTGTTTGTAATTCAAACTGCCCAGAAGCATTTCAGACATAAGTGTGCAGCTAGGAGACAGTGATCACAAACACAATGGAGCAAAAAAATACAACTTCATTGTGTTTGCAATTCAAACTACCCAGAAACATTTCAGACAGAAGTATGCAGCTAGGAGATAGTGATCACAAACACAATGGAGCAAAAACAATACAACTTCAATGTGTTTGCAATTCAAACTGCCCTGAAGCATTTCAGACATAAGTGTACAGCCAGGAGACAGTGATCACAAACACAATGGAGCAAAAAAATACAACTTCATTGTGGTTGCAATTCAAACTACCCAGAAGCTGTTCAGACATCAGTGTGCTGCTAGGATACAGTGATCACTAACACAATGAAGCAAAAAAATTACATAATCAATGTGTTTGTACTTCAAACTACCCAGAAGCATTTCAGACATCAGTGTGTAGCTAGGATACAGTGATCACCAACACATTGAATAAAAAAAATACAAATTCAATGTGTTTGAAATTCAAAATGCCCAGAAGCATTTTAGACATCATTGTGCAGCTAGGATACATTGATCCCCAACACAATGAAGCAAAAAAAATACATATTCAATGTGTTTACAATTCAAACTTTCCTGAATCATTGCATAAATCAGTTTGTGGGTAGGATACATTTAGCACATAAAACAATGAAGAAAAATACATACATTTTCATTGTGGATTTTTCATGGCCCTCAGACTATGTATGTTTTTCATATTCCCTCAAGACGGCCTGGCAGTCGCTCCTTCACATTATACCCATACATTCAAAAAACCCATGCGGCATCCAGTGTATTCAAGTTCAACATGCATGATACATATAAACAACGAACATATTCAACCCAGAAGAAAATTTTCCGATATCAATTTTAGGTAATGAAGGTGCCATCAAGCCAGCCGTAAATTGATATTAATAATCTCTCAATTAATCAACCTTCCCGCATTGATTTTGTGTCATCATTGGGCTCGCATAAAACAAAACTGTTTTTATTTCTTGAAAAATCAAAGCTACTTTCATAAAGGACAAAACTTTTCACTTCATTTCACACACCATGTTGCAACTACCATCAATGCCATTCCAAGCCATGCATGATTCCGCTACCTTTATTTACTTTTGATTCATCATGAAGCAGTTATTCACATGGGGCTGAATAAATAGTAGGGCTCGACTTGCTTGGTTTGCATAGGGCTGATGTAACATGAATGTATGAAAGCAAACACATTGAAAATGTAATCACTGTATCCTAGTTGCACACTGATGTCTGAAATGCTTATGGGCAGTTTGAAGTTGCAAACACATTGAATGTGTATATTTTTTACAACATAAATAACCAAATAAATTTCCACCAAGCATCAATTTTTATCATGCTTTTTTCAATCATAGAGATAATTTTTTCCAACCCTAAAAACCCATTGTAAAACCCACATTCATCATAGCATTATAGCTCAGCATAGATCATCATCGCCAGCCAACAAATCTCATCCAATCTTCATAAATCTCAGCTAAAGCCAACAAAATTTAGGGGTTGCAGAATTTATACCTCAGCGAATAGCACGCCCGCGATGCTCGCAGAGCAATCAGACAGCAGCCTCACCCATTTCCAAACAAACCCCCAAATCCCCAAAGTCCAAGCCATAGAACTTCAGTCGGCAGCCATTGACGTGGCACCCCCGATCAGAAATTTTTGGGGTTTGATCGAAGCTCTCTGAGGTGTGGAGAAGGAGGAGGTGATCACATGCCAAGAGGGCCCCACCTGCGGAGAATCCCCCCCCAAAAAAACTCCGATTTCGAGTTGCTCCGAGAGAGGCTTTCTTATCGCCTTGCGAAATCAATTCCCATGGTTTCCAATTTTCACCAAACGAACAGCCGCGAAGAAATGGAAGGGTAAGTAGGAGAACAGTGCAAGGGGGCCGACCAAATTAGAGGTTTCCCACTCACTTATACTCAAAAGAACAGGCTCTAAGTGGAAGAATACAAAACAATCGGAATTGAGAAGCTCGGCTACTTGAGATCAAAATGGCCAGCCTTGACCATTTTAATGGATTTATCCATAGCTTTTACAATAGAAGAGTCACAAGTTGACTGGGGTTGGCAAGTCAAACAGTGGCGGAGCCAGAAAACTTTCGTAGTGGGGGCAAAAACTTAAAGAAAAAAATCGTCTTTTTGAAAAAAGAAGGGTACATGCAAAATTCATGGTTTCATTGATACAAATTTCTAAGAACAAAATGAAACAAAAAAGAAATCATAACAAAGAGAAAAATGAATTTCAGCTATCTAATACTTTGTAATGCGGAAAGAAGGATGGGTGCAAGAAGAAAGAATGGAACTTATGTAACAAAATTCCAGAAAGATTGAATTAGAAATGTTGAAACATGAACACACATTTGTCATAAGAAATGTATGAGCTGATCGGTATTTGTTTAATTCAAAAATAGAACCAAACACATAATCTATATCATCATTTTCAAAGAAGTTGCAAAGGAACATTAAAAAGACTAATCTATTCAAATGTTAACATTTGTAGAGTCCATGTAGAAGTTTAGCAAATGAATATTTTGCAAGATTCAATGTGTTGAAGAATAACCATTAGGGGTAAGGATAACATAGCAATAAAAAGTTTTGAATAAATTATCAACAAAATGGAAAAAATAAGTTTATAATTAAAAATAACTTTACAATAATATGAGTAAAAAGTTCTCTTTCAATTCTTTCATCTTTAGTTGAGAGTTTCACTTTAAAATTTTATAAAGAAGAAAATAATAACATAAAAGGAAGAAAAATGTATGGACTTTTTGTGTAAAATAAATGGGTGGCTCTGTTTTAGAGCTAAATTTGAGCTTTCAATTTTACCATTGTATTTGAAGATCGTAATTACATTTAAATGAGGACTGCACTAAATTGTTAATATAAAGAGATTGTTATGAATGAGGGAGGCCTTTGGCCTCCCCTCCTTCATTACCCATTCATTAGGTCCCACATTACTTAGTGTAATGGGGACACTTGGTCTACTAGAGGCTTTTGGCCTCCCCACTATGAGATATATAAATAGAGCACCATGGCTCTTAGCCATGGTTACTCATTCTTAGCAATGAAATTATATATATATCTATCTTGAGTTCATTTTCACCCAACACGTTATCAGCACGTGTTCTCCTCTTGAGCACAAATTTTCAACAAAATTTCATCCCCTACGCGCAATGAATCTATAGTTGCTGCGGCGATTCGTTGGAGCGTTGCGACATCCTCAAATCGTTCAGGAGCTCGGATTTTTATTCTACAGTTCTAATCTACGGTCGTCCCTAGATCATCGATTTAGAGGTAAAATTCTTATTCCCGTATATTACAACGGTCTATACATAAAAATTTTTACATTGTTAAAATACAAGTAAAAATTAAAATGAAAAAAAAAGGTTAGAGATTAGGGTTTTCTAGAAAACCTCTTGGGCTTTTGGGGTCAAAATTTGTACCCAAGCCCAAAAGATAAAAAGAAAAAATTCTTTTTCATTTTAATTAGCTTGGGCCCAAAGCCCAAAGCTAGATCTAAATGAATAAACCAAAGAAGGGGCATGCGCACGCGTTAAGCGGAATGGATTTTAGGCACATACGCCTAACATAAAACTTATAAATAAACTTGGGCCCGAAGCCCCAAGTCAAGTAGTTACCAAGGCCTATAAACATGTTTATATTTAATCAAATTCATGTCTACACATCAAAATAATTTGGTAAAATTGGGAAAACTTTGTAAAATCAAAAAATTAAATTCTATATTCTATTATTTATTTATCGCTCTTGCATATTATGTATGGTTTGCTAGAATTTTTAAAAAATATAATCATCTCAAAGATCCTGAGACCGCTCTGCCGTTAGTTAACTAACCTAACGGTGTATGACGTTTCCACGTGGTCTACGAGATAATTATATTTTCTAGTTTACTTTTTCCATATTTTTGTGCTTGAGATATATGCGTGGTTGTTTAATTTATGCATGTAACATATTTATATAAACTGCGTGGATGTTTAAAATAAGTAAAAATGTGTCTTTTGGGATCGGCCATTGCATACCTATTTACATTTACAGCACTTTTTCTTTTTTTGAGAGAATTTGTAAGTGAGGAAATTGTATAAATAGCCAAGGCTCGGTGCAACAGCATAAGAAGTCGGATGCAGAAATAGGGACCCATCCGGGGTTTCCAAAGTTGTATTTTTCATTCTCTTTTCTTTGGACTGTAATCGGACTTTGGACTGTGTATTATTTTGGGTATCTGGCCGATCCCCGCATTTTTACTTATTAATTTCTTTATGCATGTATTGTTGAATTTATTTTAATTCATGCTTATCTTTATATTGCATAGATAAAATGGCTAAATTAGCAAGCGTTGATTTTGAGGTGCTCGATGCAGCTGGCAAGAATTACTTGAGCTGGCGAGTGGACCTGAAGTTCCACTTGCGCTCCATGGCGCTCCTGCACTCCATCCTGGCCCCCCGCAGTGGCCCAATCATCGGCTCCCGCAGCATCCGATGCATCTGCTAGCAAAGCCCCAGAAGCGGCCCCTTCAGCTAGCAGTACCTCTACCACTGTCTCTGACATGGATAAGGCGAAAGCCATTATCTATATCAGACGACACATAGATCGGACCCTGAAGGCCGAATACTTGACGGTAGAGGACCCTCTGGAGTTATGGACAGCATTAGAGGCACGCTACAGACATCAAATTGATGTCATACTCCCGCGTGCCAACTATGAGTGGGAGAACCTCCGACTACATGACTACAAGTCCGTTGCTGAGTACAACTCAGCACTTCACAACATCACCTCACGCCTGAAGTTGTGTGGTGAAGAAGTCTCGGAGCACCGCATGTTGGAAAAGACATTTACCTCGTGTTACGCCTATTTGACCAAGACCCCAAAAGACACGAGCCCATGAGCCCGACTACTGGTCGAGAGCCCATCTGCATCCTCAAGCCCATTCAGCAAAGGCCCTGTAAGGGATCTTCTCGAATGTCGATCCGACCCGGCCCCGATAACCCGCTAAGTCACTCGCCCACTCCTGCGAAAACCGTTCCCCCGAATGCGCGACCACTAAATGGCGGTAATGGGGAGGTGCTGGAAGGGCGAAGAGAGCGGCGGCGAGGGGGCGGATTGATGGGGCACGATCGAGGGCAGGCGTGGGACGTGGGCCAGAGGCAATCACGCCGGGAGCTCTACAAAAGGGCTAAGAGGACGACGAAGAAAAGGACCGCATCTGAGGTAACAAAACCGAAGGTACTCCATCAACGACCTCGTTCCCCCAATTCATCTCCTTCCTCCCCCGCTCGCGCCGAGAGACGCCGTTACGATCTCCTCACGAGTCGGACCGTCTCCGCCGGGCCTCCTTTCTCAGATCTCTGTCTGACTTAGGCATCGGAGGGGATTTGGCCGGAACCAAGGTCCGGCCCCCTGACGAGCGTTCTCGTCTACGCAGGTGGACAGCTGATCAACGGGCCGAGGCTCCCCCTCGCTCCTCGCCGACCACGCAACCTGCCGGACGATTGAGGCTTCCCCTCGTCGTCCGATCGCCGAAGCCAAGCGCAAACCACCGAGGCCGAGCGTCTCGACCCGGGCCGAGGCTTCCCCTCGCCCTTCGCCGAACACGCATTTAGCCGGACGACCGAGGCTTCCCCTCGTCGTCCTATTTCCGAGGACGCGCTCGTCTGTCCGAGGCCGAGCGTCTCAACCAGGGCCGAGGCTTCCCCTCGCCCCTTCTGCACCGATTCGAAGCCCCCGAGGGACCCAAAGCGGGCCCCTTGACCACGTTGACCGGGTTCTCCACGGTCAACGCTTTGTAGTGAGAAAACACTCTGAAACATCTGGCGCCGTCTGTGGGAACGAAAACCGTCCCACGAAGTAACAAACCACACCAACAATGGCACGAGCCAGCAATGGAAGGAAGCGCATGCCCCCCATCCCGGAGGAAGGGAATGGCGAATCAAACGGCAACCCCGAGGACATGCCCGTCAGCGACCACCCCGCCCTCTCAACCGAAGAGACCGGCGGCTCAGAACTGGCCACGCAGGGACAGCTCCGCGCCCTGGCTCAGGAGACCAACGCGAGCCTCCAGACATTGGTCGCGACGGTGCAGCAGCTCGTCGGCCCTGCGCCGTCCAACGGAGGCACGTTGGACGATAGCCATCGATGGGCGGGGGGTCCCCCGCACTTGCGGTCCACCGTGGTCGACGACCACGGGACCCAGAAACCGAACACGGAGCGTCGATTCACGCTGCACGGCTCTCGTCAGGCGAGGTCACGCGCCTCCTCCCCTTATCGTGAAAGGAGCCGAAGAGAAACCGAAGGGACGGAGGGCGAATCGATGACGGCATCATCTCGTCGGTCGCGGTCGTCCCGTCGCAGGAGAAGCGAACGACACCACTCAAGAGACCGATCGCGGCGGAGCAGGAGCTCCCGCAGGAGGAGTCGGGAACGTCGGGTCAGCCCGACCCCAAGCGTGGCAAGGGTCGCAGAGCCAGCCCCGCCGACGCCTGTGCTTCCTCCACCCTCGATCGAGCCAGAGGCAGGCGAATACCGCATCCCCGGGGGCATCCACGGAGACCGGTGCCCCTTATCACGGAGAATAACCGACGCACGGGTCCCTTCTCGATTCAGGATCCCAGTGCTGGGGAAGTACGACGAAATAGGGGACCCGGGACACCACGTGATGGACTACGAGGGGGACATGGCCTTCCAGGGAGCTGACGATGACCTGCTTTGCCGGGGCTTCTATTCTACTCTCAGGGGAGCGGCAAGGACCTGGTACCACAGCCTGCCCGGCCGCTCCATCGACAGCTTCGAGCAACTCACACAGTTGTTCTGCAAACAGTTCATGGCGGGGAGGCTGATCAAACCTGGTGCTGAACATCTGTTCAACGTGGTGCAAGGCCCGGCCGAGCCGCTCCGACAGTTCATGCGCCGCTTCAATGCGGAAAGGCTGAACGTGAACAACCCTCCCGATCTGGTGGTCCAGACGGCCCTTAAGAAAGGGCTTCGCCACCGAGGCCTCAAGAAGTCCCTACACAACGATCCCCCAAAGGACCTCCCCGGGATCATGGCGAGGGCAGAACGCTTCATGCTGACCGAGGAGGCCTTGGCCGAGGATGCAGGAAAAGCCACTCGAGGGACCAAGCGTGGCGACGGCGGACGAGTCAGCCCCGAAGGATACCGGACCGAGAAGAGGCCGAGGAACAGGCAGCGGGGAGAAAGTGCGAGGGATACCACCCCAGACGCCGTCCTCGCCCAAGTACAGAAGGAAGAGCGAGCTGATCGCCCCCCACCGAATGCTAGAAGAGGTGGGAAGAACAGGGAGAAGTACTGCAAGTACCATAAGGACGATGGTCATGACACCGAAGACTACTGGCATTTGAAGAAGGACATTGAGAAGCTGATGAGCCGAGGGCACGCCAGGAACCAGGTCGACGAGCCGGCCCACGGAGAAGGGACCTCCACGCAGCCAGACAAGGGGAAGAAGATCAACACCGTCCAAGGTCCCCTCCGTATCATAGAGTGAGCGGGCGATGTCTCTCCCCCCGGTTGCAGCCTAGTAAGAGGGAGCTATCTAGGTTTACGTCCCTCTGTCTAGTTTCATTTCCTTTTCCTTTCCTCCAAACGTATCGGTCCGACAGGACTCTTGAGAGTACAAATGCATTCCCTTTTTGGTCTTTTCTTAAATCCCCGACGGAATTGACATGTCACCAATAGCGCAAGAGACTGGGGACCGCCGCCTCACTGGAGGAGGAAGGGGAGCTGTCCTCGTCGATTGACTCCTGCGCTCATAAGACTGGGGGCAATTCCCCCAGCAGGCACGGATGCCGACCGGTCCTAAGCCGAGGAGCTTTGCCCTCGCCGACCGACTCCTGCGCTCATAAGTCTGGGGGCGATCCCCCCAGCCAGCGCGAACGCCGACCGGTTCTAAGCCGAGGAGCTTGGCCCTCGCAGACCGACTTCCGTGCCCATAAGCCTGGGATAGTTCCCACAGCAAGCACGGACGCCGACCGGTCCTAAGCCGAGGAGCTTTACCCTCGCCGACCGACTCTTGTGCTCATAAGTCTGGGGGAAACTCCCCCGAGACACGGACGCCGACCGGTCCTAAGCCGAGGAGCTTTTGCCTTCGCCGACCGACTCTCACACCCATAAGTCTGGGGAAAATCCCCCCCAGCCAACGCCAACGCCGACCAGTCCTAGGCCAAGAACAAGGCGACAACGCAAAGTACACGAGAAGTCCGAGTAAGTCAATTTCTTTTATAATAGTTAACCAGAGTACAAAAATGTGTCTTATTTACAGGGGATCGAGGCGAAGAAAACACCCTACAGAAGCCAGATCGACACCGACAGAGCAAAATTGGTTGACAAAAGACCCAAAGTAGGTAGCCCAAGCTAGCAGCCATGCAACCAGTAATTATTGGCCACGGAACCATCGACGAAGCCGAAGGAGACAGCGAGGGCCAGTGATCCATTTCAAGTAGACTGGCCCAAAGCGAAGCGGATGCTAAAAAATTTGAGGATAAGGCCGGGAAGGACTGCTTAGGGAGCCCGAGCTCGGGAGGACACATCCTCGGGCACTTCGCCCTGCTCGGAGCGAGGGGGATCGACCGACGGAGGGGCCTGCCGGACACGCTCCGCACATTCCCGGAAGGAAGACTGGACGACTTCGACGATCCGAGGGGCGATGAGGTCTTCGTACTTACCGAAGGCCACCCTGAGGACCTCGAGGATCCTCATCCCCAGGGTCTCGACGACGCCCTTCTCCACCTCCTTTGCAAGCCGCATCACTTGGCGCCGATCCGACAGTTCCCTCTGAAGCTCCTCCCTCTCCAGGCGGAACGACTCCGCCGCCTCCTCAGCCGACTGATGAGCATCCTCCAGCTTTCCTTGGAGGTCACCCACTTGTCCCTCCAACGCGGCCACACGGAGGTTGAGGCGCCGAGACTCCATCTGGGCCTCCATCATGGCCACCTCGGCCGCCCCGGCCCGCTCCTGAGCCTTCATGGTGGACTCCTCCAGCTTCCTCAGGAGGATGGCTCGCCGCTGCAGCTCCACGGCGAGCGTCGACCCCTGAAAAACGGGACACGAGCTAAAAAGGGAGTGAAGGGAAAGAAAGGACTGCGAGAGGGCCGAACCTGTTGAAGGGCCCAAACCAAAGAATCCGACACCTTGTCGGCGGGAATCTTCTCGAGGGTGCTGCGGTCCCGAGGGAAGACGGAGCTCTCGGCCACCTGCTGGGCTAGGGCTCGGTCGGTGAACACCGAACTCCCGGGGCAACATCGAGGGAAGCCATATGGCTCGCCAATAGCGCTCCGATTCCCGGGGACGGAAGTGGGGACGCTGCGATGGGGGTGGTTGTCAGAGTCACCTGAAGATCCCCGGTGGTGCCTGCAGGAGGCACAGAACTGGCCGGGCTGGAGGGCTCCGCATCCTCCTTCCTCTTCTTCCCTCCGTGAGGCACCACGAGCGCCGGAGGAGAGCGCTTCCGCCTTGCCCCATCTCCACTCTCGGGGACGGGAGGGGACGCTCCGAGGGCGAGGGGGACTACACCGGACCCGTCATTACCCCCTGCCTCTCGGGCTGGTGGGACAGGTCCGGCCTTTACTACGCCCCCGGGGAGGGGATCGCCAGAAGAAGAGACAGGAGGCACGGCCACTACCTTGCCCACGGAGGGCTCGGCTCGGCGCACATCCTCCTCAACTACCTTGCCCACGGAGGGCTCGGCTCGGCGCACCTCCTCCTCAACGGTCCGTCGAGGCGCCCTTCCGGAGGTACTGCCTCGGCTCCGAGCAGCTCCACGACGGATCAGCTCATCGACGTCACGGACGAACTCGCGGCCTGCCATCCCTGCAAAGGAAACCGAAATCAGGATGAGTCACAGGGCAGTCCGAGGAGGAAAAAGCGACCTACCCGGGGACCACAAGATGGCCTTCAGGAGTAGGTCATCCAACAAAGGCCAGATGGACTTCGATTCCAAAGGAAGAGCCGACAGCGTCGCGGCGGCTGCCTGATCAACATCCGAAAGGGCTAGTGGCGGGCGAGGTTGGACAGACGCTCCCCAACTTGTCAAAATCTGGGCCTCACCCAAGAAGACCACGAAGACATAATCCGAGTTCCAATCCCCTGACCAGCGGGGCAACCCGATCAGGCATTCCCTCCTCGAACGGGCTCGGAGTAGCAGCCATGACCCCGGACCGACCGTCTGGACCTGGTAAAAGTGGAAGAGAAGGGGGAGAGATGGCTCCAGACCACGGGTACAGCAGAGCGTTACGAAGCCCGTCAGTACCGCGATCGAACACGGGGTGAACTGACACAGGGACACCGTGAGATATTCCATGACCTGGATGAAGAAGGGATGGAGCGGGAAGCGAAGACCCAGGCGGAACATCTCGACGTAGGTGCCGACCTCATTACTCCTCGGAAGGCAAATCCGCTCGTCGACAAATGGAACTCGAACCTCGTATGGGAAGCAGAGATATCTTTCCCGGATCTCCGCGGCCACCGAAGGAGGAGTCCTCGACGGCGTACGGAGGACAACCGGGGGCACATTAAGCCGCACGGCAGCCGACGCCACGTCATCACAGGCGTAGTCTGGAAAAAGTTTCCCCTTCCCCTTATCTTGAAGAGAACGACTCCCGGCGGGGGAACCTGATTCCCCTAGCCGGGGCTCGCCCCGCCTGGACTCCGGAGGATCCCTCGCCCTTTGACCAGAACCGCCTATCCTAAGAGCAGCCATGAGATGAAAGCGAGAGAGGAATTACCTTTTTCGACTAGTTCGGAGAAGGCAAGAAAGCGAAGGCGACGGGAAACTCCGAGTTGCGGAAAGCTTTGAATACCGGGAGGAGCAAGGGAGGAGGGGAGATCAACGCGGCTGAGGATCTTATATACCGGGCGCAGGGGCGAATTCGAAGCGGCTGACAAGAACGCGCGGCAGGCTTCGAAGAACTGGCGGCGTTTCGAAATCGGCGCCAGGGGAAGTCCAATCGATCCGCCTCATCATGACCTACATTTATGACCACGCCTCGGCTGAAGCGCCACTCGGAACCCCAGGAGGCGTAGCGGTTATACCAAGCTAGCCGAGGCCGATCGATCCCACCGATGGCGGCGCCCGAACCCCTCAGCTTCTTGATTGAAGACGGCCCCGCGAACGATGGGGGTTAATTTGCAGCCACACGTGGCGGCATCGGAGGACCAATGGCGCTTCGGAGCCCGCGCCTTAAAAATATCGAACGGGCCCACTCATGATGACGACTAATAAATGAGTCGGCATAGACTGGCGAGCTTGTCAAAATCGGCAGGAGTCACATCGACCGAGCCGAACATGCCGAAGCTAATCAACTCGACCGATGGGGGCAATTGTTACGCCTATTTGACCAAGACCCCAAAAGACACGAGCCCAGGAGCCCGACTACTGGTCGAGAGCCCATCTGCATCCTCAAGCCCATTCAGCAAAGGCCCTGTAAGGGATCTTCTCGAATGTCGATCCGACCCGGCCCCGATAACCCGCTAAGTCACTCGCCCACTCCTGCGAAAACCGTTCCCCCGAATGCGCGACCACTAAATGGCGGTAATGGGGAGGTGCTGGAAGGGCGAAGAGAGCGGTGGCGAGGGGGCGGATTGATGGGGCACGATCGAGGGCAGGCGTGGGACGTGGGCCAGAGGCAATCACGCCGGGAGCTCTACAAAAGGGCTAGGAGGACGACGAAGAAAAGGACCGCATCTGAGGTAACAAAACCGAAGGTACTCCATCAACGACCTCGTTCCCCCAATTCATCTCCTTCCTCCCCCGCTCGCGCCGAGAGACGCCGTTACGATCTCCTCACGAGTCGGACCGTCTCCGCCGGGCCTCCTTTCTCAGATCTCTGTCTGACTTAGGTATCGGAGGGGATTTGGCCGGAACCAAGGTCCGGCCCCCTGACGAGCGTTCTCGTCTACGCAGGTGGACAGCTGATCAACGGGCCGAGGCTCCCCCTCGCCCCTCGCCGACCACTAGGGCTGTTGACGAACAGAACGTTCGATGAACTACTCGTGAACAAGCTCGGTACATGTTCGTTTACGTTCGTTCGAGAAGCTTAATGAACAAGCTTGAACAAATTTTTAAAGCTCGGTTAGTAAACGAACAGAGCTTGAACATAACTGTGCTCGTTCATTTATGTTCATGAACAAGCTCGTTAAGTGTTCGTTAAGTGTTCGTGAACAAGCTCTTAAGTGATGTTCATGAACAAGCTCGTTAAGTGTTCATTATAATATATTGATGGTGGAATTGTTGGAATATTGGGTTCTTACATTGTATTGCATCTTGACAAATACTATATTTTTTACTATGCTGGGAATGGATGCTTGTAATGGGATTTATGGAGCTATTATGTTGGATTTGTTTGTTTTTGTCATGCAAATATTTAATCCTTTTATTTAATTGATTTAGTCCTTGGCAATTATGGTTATATATTATTATTCCTGATTAAAAATTAACGTTCGTTTGTTTGTTTGAAAATCTGTTTATGAACAAGATTGATTGTGTCTTCACGAACATGTTCCTAAACATGTTCACGAACAAGCTCGATAAGTCTTGTTAACGAACAGAACGTTCGATAAACTACTCGTGAACAAGCTCAGTAAATGTTCGTTTACGTTCGTTCGGTAAGCTTAACGAACAAGCTTGAACAGGCTTTAAGAGCTCGGTTAGTAAACGAACAGAGCTTGAACATGGATTTTGTTCATGAACAAAATCAAACTCACTGTTCAAGCTCGTTCAAGCTCGTTCGTCAACAGCCCTACCGACCACGCAACCTGCCGGACGATTGAGGCTTCCCCTCGTCGTCCGATCGCCGAAGCCAAGCGCAAACCACCGAGGCCGAGCGTCTCGACCCGGGCCGAGGCTTCCCCTCGCCCTTCGCCGAACACGCATTTAGCCGGACGACCGAGGCTTCCCCTCGTCGTCCTATTTCCGAGGACGCGCTCGTCTGTCCGAGGCCGAGCGTCTCAACTAGGGCCGAGGCTTCCCCTCGCCCCTTCTGCACCGATTCGAAGCCCCCGAGGGACCCAAAGCGGGCCCCTTGACCACGTTGACCGGGTTCTCCACGGTCAACGCTTTGTAGTGAGAAAACACTCTGAAACACCTCGTTTCACGAGAAAGATGCTATCCTCATGCAGCAGTATCGTGAACGCAATTTCACGAAGTTCACTGACCTGCTCTCTTGCCTCCTGAGGGCAGAGCAGAATAGAGACCTTTTACTGTCCACTCATAACCAGCGTCCGACAGGCTCAGCTCCTATCCCCGAAGCCCATAGTGTTCACCCCCCGAAGTGGAAGAACAAGAAGAGGGGCAGAAAGAACAAAGGAAAGGCCCCTATGAAACCAGCCAATGCTCCTCCCCAACACAAGAATAACAAAGGGAAGAAAAGCTTCACTTGGAAGCGTAAGAACACTGATACATTGTCAATTCCAAAGAAGACATGGGAGGACAAATGTCATCGTTGTGGCATGCCTGGACATTGGTCCAGAAACTGTCGCACACCTCGCCACTTCCAGGAACTGTATCAGGCGAGCCAGAAGCCTCCGCCTGAAACAAACATGACAGATGTGGAAAATCCGACGAAGTTCACTTCGAAGGATTTCAAAAATGACGACATGCTCGATTGAGCCTTATCTTTATCTATGCTTTTCAAAGAATAAATTGTAGCTTCATCTCTAGCATGCTTAATAAAGACGATCTTTTATTTTGAATGTATGCATTTTACATTTCCATCAATAAATTATCGTTTTTTGCTTATATAGATGAAGTATGAGTGCCTAGTGGACAGTGCCTCGACGCACACTATCCTTCGCGATGAATGCTATTTCAATAGCATAAGTAAATATGACGGTCCTGTCATTACAATTTCAGGACTGTCCAAAATAATCGAAGGATCTGGTGACGCAATATTTTTGCTCCCAAATAATACAAGACTAAAAATCAAAAATGCACTATTTTCTCCAAGATCAAATAGAAATCTCATAAGCTTCAAGGACATCCGTTTAAACGGATATCACTTAGAAACTAGAGATGAAAATAAGGTTGAATACATGTATGTCACTCTTCGTAAAGATGGCTAGAAGACCATCTGCGAAATATTTAAGGGACTCCCGTCGGGTCTCTACCAAACATACATTCAACCAGTCGAAGCCAATATGACTGAGCACCAGACGTGCCAGCCAATGCCACCATTTCAACTATGGCATAACAGACTTGGTCACCCTGGATCCATTCTGATGCGACGCATCTTATCTGAATCCCGCGGACATGATTTGAAGAACCAGAAGATTCTTCAGAAAGGTGAATTTCCTTGTTCCCCTTGTTTCAAGGGGAAACTAATAACGAGACCATCGCCCCTAAAAGTGGGTTTAGAGTCTCCTGGCTTCCTTGAGAGGATACATGGTGACATTTGCGGGCCTATTCATCCCGCAAGTGGCCCATTTCGGTACTTCATGGTACTAATAGATGCATCCACAAAATGGTCTTATGTGTGCCTCTTGTCCACCCGTAACCTAGCTTTTCCAAAGCTGTTGGCACAGATAATTAGGTTACATGCTCATTTCCTCGATAACCATATCAAGAAACTACGTCTTGATAATGCGGGCGAATTCACATCTCAAGTCTTCGAAGACTATTGCCAGGCAACGGGTATAGAAGTTGAACATCCAGTAGCTCATGTTCACACCCAGAATGGATTAGCAGAGTCTCTTATAAAGAGACTCCAATGGATTGCACGTCCATTGTTTATGCAATCCCAATTGCCGGTGGATGCTTGGGGGCATGCTATTGTGCATGCCGCATCTCTTATCAGGATACGCCCCTCTGGAGGCCATACATTATCCCCGATGCAACTAGCATACGGCTCAACTCCAGATATATCTCATTTGAGAATATTTGGCTGTGCGGTCTATGTCCCAATAGCACCACCTCAGAGGACCAAAATGGGTCCTCAACGTCGTCTAGGAATCTATATTGGATTTGATTCACCCTCGATTATTAGATACCTAGAACCCCTAACGGGGGACGCATTTAAAGCACGTCTTGCTGATTGTGAATTCGATGAGAAAACTTTTCCAAAGCTAGGCACACATTCCAAGAAGCCTGAAGCTTCGGAGACCATTAATTGGGAAAATAAGTCTTTGTCCCTTTATGATCCGCGTACAAATCTGTGTGAAGATGAGATCCTGAAGATCCTTCACATCCAGAATACAGTACACCAATTGCCGGATAAATTCACTGACAGCCAGAAGATTGTCCGTTCACACGTCCATGCTGCTAACACTCCAGCTAGGATTGACATCCCTATAAATGGATGCAATCCACCAGCAGCAGAAATAGCTGTACCTCAATTGAAAAGAGGACGACCACCAGGTTCAAAAGATAAAGTTCCTCGAAAGAGGAAGATTCCTGGTGAAAATAAGATTATCCCTCCACAGGATACTGAGCTCAGGACAGCTACCTCTCCCCTCCTAATTTCCCCCGCAGAGGAAACATTAGGAGAAACATCATTAAACTTTGTACGTACTGGGGAGGTACTGGACTGATATAGCACAGTCATCGTCGACGATTTTGCGTTCACTATTGCCGTTCACGTCGCTGAATACGACGATGACGTCGAACCACTTTCTCTAGCGGATTGTAAACGCAGAGATGATTGGCCAAAGTGGGACGAGGCGATAAGAGTAGAGCTGGACTCACTCTCGAAACGCAAAGTCTTTGGACCTGTAGTCCAAACACCAGTAGGTGTTAGACCTGTGGGATATAAGTGGGTTTTCATTAGAAAAAGAAATGAAGAAAATCTGATCGTCCGCTACAAGGCGCGTCTTGTAGCAAAGGGTTTTTCCCAAAGACCGGGTATCGATTATGAAGATACATACTCTCCGGTAATGGACGCTAATACATTCAGATTCTTAATAAGCCTATCATCTCTGGCAAGCCTAGAAATGCAGCTCATGGACATTGTGACTGCATATCTTTATGGCGATTTAGATAAAAAGATCTATATGAAACTACCAGATGGGTTTAACTTACCCACAGAGATGAAAGAGATACCTCGGGACGTATTCTCTGTTAGACTACATAGATCATTGTATGGACTAAAACAGTCAGACAAAATGTGGTATAACAGACTAAGTGATTTCCTGGCACAACAAGGATTCACTAATAACGAAGTCTGCCCGTGCATCTTTATCAAAAGAACGGGAAAAGGATTCGTCATCATAGCAGTTTACGTTGATGACTTAAATCTCATAGGCTCTCCAACAGAGATTAATGAGATATCTGCAAGGCTAAATCACACTTTTGAAATGAAAGACCTAGGCAGAACGAAGTATTGCCTTAGCTTGCAGATTGAACACCTACGAGGTGGAATCCTTCTACATCAATCCAATTATACCAAGAAGCTTTTAAATAAGTTCCAAATGGATAAATGTCATCCTTTATGTACCCATATGGTCGTGAGATCATTAGACGTACAAAAGGACCCATTCCGGCCTCTGGAAGAGGGGGAGGAGATACTGGGTCCAGAAGTACCCTACCTAAGTGCCATTGGTGCACTTCTCTATCTGGCTAACTGCACGCGTCCCGATATAGCGTTTGCAGTCAATCTCCTAGCCAGACACAGTGCAGTGCCTACAATGCGCCACTGGAATGGAGTAAAGCATCTTCTGCGATACCTCCAGGGTTCTGTAGACCTTGGACTTTATTACCAGAGAGGTGCCTCCTCCCAGTTACTTGGTTATGCCGATGCAGGCTATCTTTCAGATCCGCATACGGCAAAATCACAGACTGGTTTTGTCTT
Source organism: Scilla litardierei (assembly GCA_030789695.1). Classification (NCBI taxonomy): domain Eukaryota; kingdom Viridiplantae; phylum Streptophyta; class Magnoliopsida; order Asparagales; family Asparagaceae; genus Scilla; species Scilla litardierei. Next base: position 117,838,071 of record CM061130.1, read on the forward strand.
TACCTACGGAGGAACTGCTATCTCCTGGAGATCAGTAAAACAAACCACTACTGCTACATCTTCCAACCATGCAGAGCTCATCGCGATCCATGAAGCGAGCAGAGAATGTTTTTGGCTATGCTCCGTCGTCCAACACATCCTCCAATCCACTGGCCTCAAGACCGGTGATCTAGAGCCTACTGCCCTATTCGAAGACAACGCCGCGTGCATTGCTCAGCTTCAGAAGGGCTACATCAAAGGCGACAGGACAAAGCACATTTCTCCCAAGTTTTTCTGGACGCACGAGCAGAAGAACGACAAGCAGATTGAAGTTCGACAGATCCAGTCATGCAACAACTTAGCTGATCTTTTTACTAAGGCATTGCCTAAATGTACTTTTGTAAAGCTTGTAAAGAACATTGGTATGCGAAACTTGAAAGACCTGCAAGCCTGAAGCTTGTACGGATCAGGGGGAGTAACATGTGGGTTGCACTCTTTTTCCTTAAGCTGTTGGGGTTTCCCACTGGGTTTTCCACAGCTAAGGTTTTAACGAGGCAAACACACTTACTCTGGATCCAGAAGTATCCACCCCTTGCCTCAGTAGCTGAGACCGAAGTGATGAATGTGTAAGGGGGAGTGTTATGAATGAGGGAGGCCTTTGGCCTCCCCTCCTTCATTACCCATTCATTAGGTCCCCCATTACTTAGGGTAATGGAGACACTTGGTCTACTAGAGGCTTTTGGTCTCCCCACTATGAGATAAATAAATAGATCACCATGGCTCTTAGCCATGGTTACTCATTCTTAGCAATGAAATTATATATCTCTCTCTCTTGATTTCATTTTCACCCAACAGAGATATAGTAGTTGTGTTTCTTTTTATTATTTTGACTTTTATTCTTGCATTCAATGGCGGAGCTATACGGGGGCAAAGTGGGGCAATTAATATGGATACTAGCTAATTAACACGGGGTCAATTAGAAGTCAAAATAATTAATATGAATATTTTGACTTTTATTCTTGCATTCAGTGGCGGAGCTATACGGGGGCAAAGTGGGGCAATTAATATGGATACTAGCTAATTAACACCGGGTCAATTAGAAGTCAAAATAATTAATATGAATATTTTGACTTTTATTCTTGCATTCAGTGGCGGAGCTATAGGGGGCAAAGTGGGGCAATTAATATGGATACTAGCTAATTAACACGGGGTCAATTCGAAGTCAAAATAATTAATATGAATACTAGGCAATTAATAAGGGGGGAAATTAACATGGGGGCAAAGTCTGTATCTCAGTGTCTAATATACATCTAATATACATACTAGCTAATTGACTATTAAAGAGAATTAACGTGTGGACAAATATTACTTTTTGATTGGTCAATCTAATATATATATACTACATTCTAGTTATTTTTTTAAAAGTCAGTGGGGGCAATTGCCCCCCTTTGCCCCCATGTGGCTCCGCCACTGAAGCCAAAGTTGTTTTTCATCGTGCACTTACACCCAAAATCTCACGTGTCCAGAAGTTGATCGGTTTTGTAATTAACTTTAAATTTAAATTTGACCGGTTTTCAAAATTATTTCTAATTTTTAAATTGAAAATTTGTCCATTTGACAAAAGATTATAACATAAATGAATTTATTTGATTGTATTCCTGATAATTTATTTAATAATTTCTTATCGTATTTTATTCTATTTTCATCATCCATATGCACATAGCACAGGGTTCTAGAGACAAATTGCTAGAGACAATTCCAAAAATGAAAGGACATAAGAAATAAAGAAAAGAAACTCAAGAAAGAGCCTGATGCACGCCTGAATTCGCATCAAGCTTTTGCAAAACGTAATATATCCCCTTGGCCTAGATGCGATCACGAGTAGACAACTGAAACTCGAATAAACGAAAGAGAAAGATAAACAAGTGCTCGAAAACTAACGGCATCACACTGTAACCCAAAATTTTAAGGAACAAATAAACAAAAAAACAAATCTCCATACAACTTACAGAATCTGAATGCAGCAATACAATATTAGACTATTCAGTTAAATCCAAAACACTCCATTCTCCTCTCAAAAGTATGCTGTCAATACTTTTCTGCCAGTCTCGCAGTGACACCCCTGAGCTTGGAGTAGACCTTGCCGGCAGGCGATCCTAAAATGAGACTGCAAAGCGAGTCTCTAGCAACCTCTATGTTCAGAAACGAACCCAGGATATGAATCTTCGCGTCGGCTATAACTATTCGAGTCTGGGTAGAGTTTTCAATGGCAAACTTCGTCCTGCCCCCTTTCCCCGAGAGCCTGCCAATGGCACGAGAAAGGTGCTCACCTCTTAGTGTCTTAACATCCTTGATCTCAAAGGAGTCCACATACAGATCGTCGAGACGAAGAAGCACGAGGGCGTCTGCAATGTCGAACCCCAGCATAAAAGCATGGACAAAATCGGCGCACTTTTGTAGGTTAGAAACGTCTGGTGTGTCGTCTCTTGTCTTTAGCTCCACCCTCCTTCCCTGTAATAAGAAAATTGATGTTCAAAGTTGCCATAGCAGGGATCTTTTATATTCAAAATGAAAGGATTATGCAAGAAGTTTCATGGTGAGTATTATTTTCAGCTGAAAATGAGTAAAAACCATAGAAACAGCATGAAAGCTGGAGAAAGGTGTGCACTGACTGTAAACGAAAGGAGAATGAATTGCACCAAGTTGTTAAGAAGTACATGTAAGATATTAATGTAAATGCAATTCATCTTAAGATGCAAGGTTCCTCTAATAGTACTGAAGTCCCTGAATTTTCATTTCTCATTCTGTTATTGAACATTCAGATGTCTTCACATCATCTTATGGCAGCCTGTCAGTATAGGCAGACCCTGGTCGGCTTGACTGGTTCTGACAGCTTTGAAACGAGTCGGGTAGAACAACAATTATTTTATACTCAAACAAGATGACTATACAATCGACTTGCCAAACATAAAATGACCAATAATGCAGTCCCGGTTGAAATTGAGTTGGCCTATGTTAGGAAATAACACCACTTAAGATAATAGCGGAAGCATGATCAAATTATAATCACACACACAAGTATGTGAGCTACGTCCACTGGAAGCCGGCAGCAAGATCTCTTCACTATTAAGGATAGGGTTACACACAAGAGCAAACTCACAAGACAAGTCTACTCTTAACACTCTTCATTCTTTGGATATGGTACATCTTCTTCAAGTTCATTGTGCATGTATTTATAGCGTCAAGTTGGCACCCCTTGAATCCCAAAGGACACAATGCTTCGTTCCAAGAGTCATCCCCCTTGAATCCCAAAGGATGCATTTCTTCATGTTCCAACCCTAAAGGACACCTTTCTTCAAGCTCCAAGAGTCAAAAACCTTGGACTTCAAAGGACACCTTTCCAAGAGTCACAAACCCAAGATGACTTTTGGGCAAACCGAGTCATAATCCAACAAACTCCACCTTGATGAGGTTTGAACAATGTCTCCATGCAAGTCATCTTCTACAAGAATTATCATCTGTGAATTGCTACAACCTTTTATCTTCACCAGAAGAACACTTGGCAGACGGCCTCAATCATCACCATCATTACATTTTGCTGCCCAAAGAAGTCATCGTCCAATCCAACTTCTCTGCTGAAACAGATTTGATAAGCATGTCTGCTACATTCTTCTCAGTCTCAATCTTAGTCACATGGACTAAACCTTCTTCAGCAAGCTGTAAAATATAGTGATATCACACCATTATATGCTTAGATCGCTTGTGATAAACTAGATTCTTTGCCAAGTCAATGGCACTTTTACTATCACAAAACAATGTCATGGGCTTGGACTCAATCCCAATCTCACCCATCAACCCTTGTATCCATTCGGATTCCTTACCAGCTTCCGCCAAAGCCATATATTCCGAATCTATAGTGGAAAGAGCACCTGCAGGTTGTAACCTCGACATCCAGTTGACTGGGCCTTTTCCAAAACAAAACAAGTATCCAGTGGTTGATCTGCCTCTGCCTAAATCCCAGCATGATTTGCATTAGAATAGCCACACATCACATTTTCGCCTTTGCCATAGGTGAAACAATAATTTATGGTGCCTCTTAAGTAACGAAGTACCCATTTTGTAGCTTCCCAATGCGCTTTTCCTTGATTTGCCATGAATATGCTGAGAACACCAACTGCATGCGCAATGTCAGGACGAGTGCAAATCATTGTGAACATTAGGCTGCCAACCAAACTTGAATAAGGGCATTGCTGCATCTTTTGCTTCTCTTCATCAGTCTTTGGACAATTATTGCAAGACGGATCTTTGAACTGATTTCCAAGAAGAGTTTGGACTGCTTTTGCATTGTCCATGTTGAATTTCTTTAGCACTTTCTGAATGAAACTTCTTTGCGATAGGAATAACAAATCTGCTTGTCGGTCTCGCTTAATCTCCATCCCAAGAATTCGACGAGCTGTACCAAGATTTTTAATCTCGAAAGCTGTTCCCAACTGTCTTTTTAGTTCATCAACCTTAACCTTATCTTTTCCTACAATAAGTATGTCATCAACGTACAAAGCCAATATGACATATGACCCATCAATGAATAGTTTGTAATAAATGCAATGATCATAGTCCCTTCGGGAATAACCAAGATTTATGATGAACCTGTCGAATTTCTTGTACCATTGTCATGAAGCTTGTTTTAATCCGTATAAAGATTTTTTGAGTTTGCACACCAAATTTTCTTCACCCTTCTAGATAAAACCTAGAGGCTGCTGCATATAAAACCCATCTTCTAGGCCTGTAAGAAGGCAGTTTTGACGTCTAATTGCTCAAGTTACATATTATACATAGCAACAAGACTGAATATAATTCGAATAGAAGCGTGCTTAACAATGGGAGCAAAAACTTCAAAGAAATCAATACATGCCTTTTGAGAGAAACCTTTGGCAACCAACCTTGATCGATATCTCTCTACATTGCCATTTAAGTCAGTCTTGATGTTGTATACCCATTTGCATCCCACTGCTATTCGATTCTTAGGTAATTCGACCAAGTCCCAAGTTTGATTTTTATGAAGTGCAACCATTTCTTCTTGCATTGCTTTCTTCCATCAAGTAGATTCATCACAAGCAATAGCTTCTTGGAATACTTCTGGTTCATTCTCCTCTGTCATCAGTGCCTTTATTGTGCTTGGATCAACATAATCCTTAAGATAGCTAGGTAAATGATGTTCTCGCCTGGTCTGTTGTGTGCAACTCCATGGTCCTCCACTAGGCTGTCATCAATGCAAACTTCCGGTGCATTATCATGATTTGGAGTTTGATTATCATGGTTGTTTTGCATCTTAAGGACCATGGACACAACAGACCAGTGGTTGTTTTGCATTGATGACAGCCTAGTGGAGGACCATGGAGTTGCACATAACAGACCAGGCGAGAACATCATTTACCTAGCTATCTTAAGGATTATGTTATCCTCTGACTCGATCAAAGGAAACTCCACCTTATCTGAAACTCCCTCTGGCACATTACTAGTACTGTTGCTGTCTTTACAAAGCATTCTTGACTCACATCTTTGCTGGCGAAGACCGTCTTATCAATAGGATCCCAAAGTCGATATCCCTTCACCCCTACAAAGATTCATTTTCTAAACTTCGACTGCAACTTATTTCGCTGGCAGCTTGGGATTAAAGCATACGCATCACAACCAAAAATCTTAAAATCTGAATAATCACAAGGAATACCATACCATACTTCTTGTGGAGCCATACCATCCAATGTTGCTGAAGGAGATCTGTTTATAAGATAACAAGCCAAAGCCATGGCCACTCATTCGGCCCAAAGCTCTTCTTCTAAACCGGCATTGCTCCTCATACATCTAGCACGTTTTAGAATGGTTCGATTCATTCTTTCTGAAACCCGTTCTGCTCTGGTGTGTAGACATTTGTGAAGTGTCTTTTGGTACCATTCTCCTTGCAATAGTCTACAAATTCGTTGGACTTATATTCAATCCCATTATCAGATCTTAAGCACTTAATGCATCTACCAGTGCTATTTTCGACTTCAACCTTGAAGTGCTTGAAAGCAGTGAACACTTCCCCTTTAGTCTTTAGGAATTTTACCCAGACCTTTCTAGAGAAATCGTCAATGAAACTCACAAAATAGTTTACACCTCCATATGATGTAACAGGTGAATACCAAACATCGCCATGAATATAATCAAGTAGACCCTTAGAAGTATGAACTCCAGCTTTGAAGCTTCTCTTTGTGTGCTTACAATAAACACAATGCTCGCAAAAACATGTCACCGAGCTTCATCTTAGGAATTAATCCCTTCTTTACCAAGATCTCCATTCCTTTGAGACTCATGTGTCCCAAACATCGATGCCATAACTTGATCCGCGATTCATCGCTACCTTCGACCACCATATTCAGATCATCAACCATGGTGTGACCAAGAAGCTTGTAGAGATTACCAACGCGAATACCTTTTATTTCTATCAGAGCATGATTCGAATGACAACATTCTGTCCAGACCATTTATAGCCTTCATCGTCCAACTTGGATAGCGAAAGAAGACTTTTCTTCAACTCCGGTACATGGCGAACATTATGGAGTTCTCTGATTTGTCCATTGAACATCTTCATATGAACAGAGCCTATACCAACTAGTTTGCAAGTAGCATTATTTCCTAAAAGCACAGAAGTACTATTAGTCGATTTATAAGATACAAACTAAGAACGATGTGGACACATGGTTTGTAGCTCCACTATCCTTTATCCAATTCTGATAGAAAGAGGGTTTGAATTTCACCAGATATGCTTCTTCTTCAATGAAACTTGATGCGGACTCCTCTACCTGGTTCGCTTCCTTAGTTTCATTCTGTTGTGTTTCTCAATTAGATCCATTCAAAGTTGACCCCTTGTCTAAACTAGAATTCTTTACCTTTGGACAGTTTCTCTTGAGATAATTCTCACCACATTCCCAGCATCTAAGTGTGTACTTTCTTTTGGATTTCGACCTGCTCTTTGACTTACCTCTAAATGAACTTTTGGATCCATCTCGTGCACGAGATCTTCCTCTAGTCATGTGTGTGATGTGATCCGGGTCTACTCAAGGAGGAAACGGCGCACGGGTCGCACGGGTCCCACAACACCCGTTGGGTGACTTATCTTCTTTTTCATTAGTTTAGCTGTGTGTTTAGCAATTGGAGGTACTTATTAGTCTTTTATTATCTTTTGTGTTAGGAGTGGTTTAAAAGCCTATGAGCCGACCCTAATTTAATTATCGAAGATCGATCTTTTGCAAAGAAAATATTGTTAGGGTTCGTGGGGGATTAAACTTGTTCCATTAACACAAGTTAGGGAGAGATCCACTCCAGAAAAGGATCGATCTATCTTTTATTCCAGAAATCTGCTATAAAAATTCCACTTTATTTTTTCTTCTCGTAAATCTGATTTGTTATCTTTTAGAAGCAAATCACATCATTTTGATATCAGAGCGTTCGATTCCATGACGAACACACGAGCGGCTGCGACAAAATCTCTGGAGGAGCGACTCGATGCAGAGATCTCGGGGTTGAGGAAAGAGATGACCGATTTGAAGGACAAGTTGAAAGCAAATCTGAACACGTCCTTGGAGGTGAGCATGAAGCGGATCTCGGAACACTCGCGGGATATGAAAGACAGATTTGCCAAGGTGGCGAAGATGTTTCAGCAGCAATTTTTTCAGCGAGATCCAGATCCGAAAACATTTTGATTTTCAGATCTGATCTCACAGACGACCCCTGGCAACGGCGACGGCGGGCGGAAAATCCTAGGGGTTGCAGACGGGTTTCCCCCAAGGGGCGGCGCCAGCATCGGCGCAGGCGGGCGGCCTCATCAAGGGGGCGGCGAGGGCAGGCGGTCTCCCAGGGGGTTGCCAGAGCAGATCTGCCCCGTTTGGGGGCGGTGGAGGTTGGCGGGCCACCAGGGGCCCGCAGGAGGGAATCCGCCCCCAGCGAGGGGCGGCGAAGGCCATCGACCCCCAAGGGGTCGTCGGAGCAGATCCGCCCCCTCTGGGGGAGGAGGAGGCTGGCGGGTCCACTAGGGGCCCGCAGGAGGAAATCTGCCCCCTCCGGGGGCGACGAGGGCTGGCGGGCCCACCAGGGGCCCACAGGAGGATAACCGCCCCCTCCAGGAGGCAGCGAGGGCTGGCGGCCCCACCTGGAGTCCACAGAAGATTTCCCCCTCCCTGGAAGGGCGTCGATGGTTGGCAGCCCTATCCGGGGCTCACAGGAGGAGATGCGCCTCGTTTTGGGGGCGTAGAAGGAGGGTGGCTACAAGGGAAACCCCGACGAGAGCAGGTTGACGAGTGGGATGATGTATGCGGACTCGCCAACGAGATGGCCAGGGGGATGAAGTGCAGTGGAGAGCTGAGGAGTATCCTTACCAGAGACGCCAGGCGACGAACAGGGAGGGGCCACCACGGGATGACGCCAACCCAAAAACTAGGATAAGAAAGTTGAAGGCACCCCTTTTTGATGGCAAGGACCCCGATAGGTGGATTTACCATATAGAAAGGTACTTTGATGTCACGGGCTTCACCGAGGCGGAGAGACTGAGGACGGTAGCATTGAGCTTCGAGGGTGAGGCTCTTTCGTGGTACAGGTGGACCCAGAAGCAGATGCATATACGGACTTGGAGGAGCTGACCAAGTGTCTCATGGAGAGATTCCAGGATATCCATGGGGAGGGCTGTTTGAGCAATTGTATGACTTGACGCAGGATGGATCCGTACAGGACTATATTGCGAAGTTAGACACTCTCGAGCAGAGTGGAGGGTGTATCTGAGGAGTCGATGGAGGGAAACTTTTTGAAGGGGTTGAAACCGGCAGTGAGAGCTAAGCTGAGAGTACAGGACCCTCAGGGGTTGACTGCCATAATGCGAGTGGCCAGGAGAGTGGATGATAGGTTGATTAAGGAGCGGAGGTCTAAGGAAGCTTGGGGTGGAGTTGCTGCATGCAGTCATGCCCTGATTGCAGCACTCAGGATCACGGCGGGGGACCCAGCGATTGAGGCCAAGCCAGGAGGGCAGACTCGTCGTATGACAGAGGCGAAGATGAGTGAGCGAATGGTGAAAGGCCTTTGCTTCAAGTGTGACAAGAGGTTCACACTGGGACACCGGTGTGCTGGGAGGATTATGCAGCTGGAGGTGGCACCAGAGGAGGAAGAGGAGGTTGTGTTGCTCGAGGATGCGAGGACAAGACAGAGCAGCCATCACTTAGACACCGTGGAGATTTCTCTCAACTCCGTAGTGGGATTCACTTCATATCACACAATGAAGTTGGCAGGAAAGGTGTGCGCCCAGGAGGTTACAGTGCTAGTAGACAGTGGAGCGACACATAACTTTATCTCGCAGAGGGTGGTGGAGCAGCATGACCTTCAGCTTAGTGATACAACGACCTTTGGAGTGATTTTGGGCACGGGTCGGAGAGAGGAGAGCAGGGAAATCTACCGAGGTTTGATACTGACCGTGCATGGGGCTCAGATAGTGGATGATTTTTACCCTTTGGAGCTAGGGAAGGTCGATGTGGTGTTGGATATGCAGTGGTTACAGAAGCTGGGCAACACCAAGTTCAACTAGAAGTTGCTCAGGATGGAGTACCAGGATGCAGGTAGGGCTGTGGTGCTGATAGACGATCCTAGCCTCTGTTGTTGTGTGATGTCCCTCAGATCCATGGCACGGACAGTTCTTGAGGGAGGGGAGGGCTACATGGTGCAGTAGCAGGAGATGGGAGCAGTAGCCGAGGAGCAGAGGGTGCCTGCGGAGGTGGAGGAGCTGTTGGACAGTTATGAGCATGTGTTCCAGATGCCACTGGGGCTGCCACCCCAGCGTGATCACACCCACGCCATTGTCTTGCGTGAGGGAGCGTTGCCAGTTAGTGTCCGTCCTTACAGATACCCACATATACAAAAGGATGAGATTGACGCTCATACGGGAGATGCTACGGGTGATCCAGCCTAGTGTGAGCCCTTTTTCTAGCCCAGTCCTACTGGTGAAGAAGAAGGATGGGAGCTGGAGATTTTGTGTGGATTATCGCGCTCTCAACAAAGAAACGGTGACTGACAGATTTTCGATACCAGTTATAGATGAGCTGTTGGATGAGCTACATGTGGCAGCAATCTTTTCGAAGATTGACTTGAAGTCAGAGTACCATCAGACCAGGATGAAAGCTGAGGACGTGCCGAAGACAGCCTTTCGAACTTATGAGGGACATTACGAGTTCCTAGTCATGCCATTCGGGCTGACGAATGCTCCCGCTACTTTTCAGGCGCTCATGAACAAGATCTTCAAGCCATATTTGAGGAAATTTGTCTTGGTTTTTTCGATGACATCCTGGTGTATAGCCGCACGATGGAGGAGCATTTGCGAGATATGTAGACAGTCCTACAGGAGTTGCAGGCCCATCAGTTGTACGCCAACAAGAAGAAGTGAGTGTTTGCATAGCAGAAGGTGAAGTACTTGGGACATGTTGTCTCCTTAGAGGGGGTAGCAACAGACAGGGGAAAGTAGATGCGATGCTAGACTGGCCGCAGCCGAGGGCAGTACGAGCACTGCGGGGTTTTTTTGGGGCTCACTGGTTATTACCGCAGGTTCGTGCAGGGGTACATCATGATTACCTGGCCACTAACTGAGCAGCTAAAGAAGGATAGTTTCAGTGGAATGAGGAGGCTACGAAGGCATTCGAGGCATTGAAGCGGGTGATGACTACTGTTCCCGTACCGGCCTTACCGGATTTCGGCAAGGCCTTTGTGGTGGAGACCGATGCCTCGGGGTACGGCTTGGGGGGCAGTGCTGATGCAGGGGCAGAGGTCGATAGCCTATTTCAGCCAGGTGTTGTCAGCACGAGCTAGGCTGAAGTCTGTGTATGAGCGTGAGTTGATGGCGATTGTGTTAGCAATCCAGAAGTGGCGGCCCTACCTCTTTGGGCGACAGTTTGTAGTGCGCACGGATCAACGAAGCCCGAAGTACCTGTTGGAGCCTAGGATGGTAGCAGAGGAGCACCAGATGTGGATCTCCAAACTTGTGGACTACAAGTTTGAGATTCAGTACCGGCCCAAATTGGAAAACAAGGCGGCGGACGCTCTTTCACATAGGGAGGTGGACACAAGCATTGCAGCACTGTCGATACCTCTATTGCCCGATTAGGAATCCCTGTGAAGAGAGATAGAGGCAGATGAGGAGTTGGCTCGGTTACGGGAGGATCTTAGCCAGGGAACAGTGGACCACCCCGGTTATTCGCTTGTTGGTGGGAGGCTACTATTTCAGGGCCGTCTGGTGATACCACGGACTTCGGTCAGATTCCCTTGATCTTTCAGGAGTTCCATGGGAGTGCAGTTGGGAGGCACTCGGGTGTTCAGCAGACCTATATGTGGATGTCGAGGGAACTATTCTAGCGGGGTATGAAGGACATTGCGAGGTTGGTTGCCAGTGGTGACATATGCCAATGTCACAAGTACCTGGCCATGACACCAGCGGCCCAGCGGGGTTACTGCATCCATTGGCTCTTCCAGATCAGGTGTGGGAGGACATCAGTATGGACTTTATTGATGGGCTTTCGAAGTCGAATACATGGTGATTCTAGTGGTGGTTGACCGACTAAGCAAGTACTGGCACTTTATTTCCTTGCGACACCCTTACACTGCGGTGACGGTAGCAGCGGCATTCATACGAGAGGTGGTTCGCTTACATGGATTTCCCACGTCCATAGTGTCAGATCGAGACACTGTTTTTATAAGCCAGTTCTGGAAGGAATTGTTCCGCTTGCAGGGGATAGCCTTGAGGAGGAGTACAGCCTACCATCCACAGACAGATGGCCAGATGGAGGTCATCAATAGGAGTGTCGAGACGTACCTCCGTTGCTTTACTTCCGAGTGTCCGAGGAATTGGCATAGGTGGCTCTCCTGGGCAGAGTATTGGTATAACACATCATGTCATTCCTCTGCTCAGACTACACCATTCCGGATTTTATATGGGCGAGACCCTCCCACCTTAGTCCACTACAATAAGGGAGCTACTCCGGTTTCGCAGTTGGAGCAGTATCTGAGCGAGAGGAATGACATCTTGGAGGAACTGAAGAAGCATCTTACGAGGGCGCAACAGATCATGAAGGCGGAGGCCGATGGGCACCATAGGGAGGTACACTTTGAGGTTGGGGATCGTGTTTATCTGAAGCTGAGGCCATACAGACAGAAATCACTGACCAAGCGGAGGAATGAGAAGTTAGCGGCCCGTTACTATGGGCCTTATGAGATCCTAGCGAAGATAGGCTCAGTTGCTTACAGGTTGGATCTACCTCCAGGATTGACGTTGCACCCAGTGTTTCATGTATCACAGTTGTGACGGGCAATAAGACATCACCTGACCACATCCACTCTACCATCTACGCTGACGACAGATTTGGAGGTGTTACTGGAGCCTCAGGGTGTTATGGAGGTGTAGCGTGAGAGCAACCGGGGTACTGAGGTGCTGAGACTAAGGTTTTAGGTATCGGTTTCGGAGAGGGTATCGCTCCGCCCAAAATTTAGGTTTCGGTATCGATATCGCCCGTTTCGACGGTTTCGAAAGCAAGTTTCGGTATCGTCTGTATCGTCCGTATCGGTAGTTTCGGTATCGGTATCGGATATACTTTACAATTTTTTCTATATATGTGTATATATATATTAATGCATATGAAGTAGTTGTAAATGTATTTTGCTAAATATGTTGCAGGTAAAGAATCGAATGGCAAATTTTGTTAATAAGCTGGGTTTGTTCACATAGCAATTCTGCATCAAAAGAATCGAATGTCATATTTGTAAATAAGTTGGGTCTGTTTGCATAGCAATTCTGCATCAAAAGAATTGAATGGCAAATTTGTAAATAAGTTTGGTCTGTTTGCATAGTAATTCTCCAAAATTTCTGTATGCTACATTGTATCCATTTTATGCTAACCTGTTTCTTTTATTTACAAGTTTGCCATTGACCTCTTTTTAAAATATTAAGAGCCCTCACACCCCAATCCAATCGGTGACCTATTTGTAGCAAGATGCAGGCAAGAGGGAGGGCGGCGGCAAGAGGGAGGGCGGCGGCAAGAGGGAGGGCGGAGATCGGGAGGCGGCCGCAAGAGGTAAGCCCTCTCTCTTTTCTTTCTATTTCACTTTGATTTCTTCTTTTTTTTGAATCCCCTCTTCTTCTTCTTCTTCATTTCTGTTTTCTTCTTTGTTTTTTTGGATTTTCTTCTTTTTCTTCTTCTTCTTCTTCATTTTTTTTCTATTTTTTTGTTGTTGCTCGCCGGTATCGGCCGAAACCGCCCGGTTTCGGCAGGTATCGGCCGGTACCCGGCCGAAACCGGGCGGTTTCGGCCGATACCGAAACAAGATACGTTGTTTCGGACCGGTCCCCTCCGGGACCGATCCGAAACGGCCGAAACCCGGAGATTTCGGTCAAAACCTTAATCCCTGGCTGAGACGATGGCGAGGGCTGCCGGACCATGAGACGACTTGGGAGGGATATGACACCATCCTTTCGCAGTTTTCAGATTTCAACCTTGAGGACACGGTTCGTCTTTTGGGGGGAGTGATGATGTGATCCAAGTCTACACAAGGAGGAAGCGACGCACGGGTCGCACGGGTCCCACAATACCTGTTGGGCGACTTATCCTCTTTTTCATTAATTTAGCTGTGTTTGACAATTGGATGGACTTATTAGTCTTTTATTATCTTTTGTGTTAGGATGGGTTTAAAAGCCTACGAGCCGACCCTAATTTCATTATCGAATGTCGATCTTTTGCTAAGAAAATATTGTTAGGGTTCATGGGGGATTAAACTTGTTCTATTAACATAAGTTAGTGAAGATCCACTCTAGAAAAGGATCGATCTATCTTTTATTCCAGAAATCTACTATAAAAATTCCACTTTTATATTTCTTTTCTTCTCGTAAATCTGATTTGTTATCTTTTAGAAGCAAATCGCATCATTGTGCTTCATTTCACACTTCATTTCTAGAAGAACCCAAGGCTTCAACTGATGCCTTTCTTCGCATTTCATCAGCTAACAGAGTACTAGTACCAGTATCCAAAGTAAGAGTATTTTCGGTAGTATAGCTTAGAGTTGTTACCAAATTATCATAAGAGTCAGGTAGAGTGCATAACAATGTAACAGCAATATCTTCGTCATCCATTTTCACACCAATGTTGACTACATGGCATATGACGTCGTTGAAGAGATTCAAGTGCTCAGAGATGTTCGTACCTTCCTTCATCCTCATGGAGTACAATTTTCTCTTTAAGAAAATTTGGTTTATGATGGATTTAGTCTGGTACACTTTCTCAAGTTTCGCCCAAAGATCAAAAGCCGTCGTTTCTGAGATGATATTGAGCAACACCTCATCGGCTAAACACGTGTCGACAATGCCTTCCTGTCGATTTCGTCCCAATCATCTTCAGACATGGACTCTGGCTTCTTACCTTTTCCCAAAAGGGCCTTTTGATGTCCTTGTTGTACCAGAAGATCTTTAACCTTGATCTTCAATAGCTCAAAATTCTTCCTCCCATCAAACTTCTCCACCTCAAATTGATGCGTTATAAGGTCTGCCGTGTGGATTTACAAGATAAGCCTCGCTCTGATACCACTTGTTAGGAAATAGCACCACTTAAGATAATAGCAAAAGCAGAATCAAATTGTAATCACACACACACAAGAGATATGTGTAAGAAATAAACCAAGCAAAGACACAAGAATTTAAGTGGTTCACTCACAATATGTGAGCTACGTCCACTGGAAGCCGGCAGCAAGATCTCTTCACTATTAGGAAAGGGTTACACACAAGAGCAAACACACAAGACAAGTCAACTCTTAACACTCTTCACTCTTTGGATGTGGTACTTCTTCAAGTTCATTGTGCATGTATTTATAGCATCAAGTAGGAACCCCTTGAATCCCAAAGAACACAATGCTTCGTTCCAAGAGTCACCCCCTTGAATCCCAAAGGCTGCATTTCTTCATGTTCCAACCCTAAAGGACACCTTTCTTCAAGCTCCAAGAGTCATATACATTGGACTTCAAAGGACACCTTTCCAAGAGTTACGAACCCAAGATGCCTTTTGGGCAAACTGAGTCATAATCCAACAATAGACAGCCAACCGGCCCCCAAGGACTGATGGTATATGCTGCCGCCGTGTCCATGAGTTTTCAAGGCATATAGTTTGGGAATTATTTCAAACTACGTTGTTACAGAATTTTCTAAACCTCCTGTGAAACTGAGCGCCATAGCAGAATAGACAACGACATTACAATGTTGAAATGCTTTGAAAATAAATATACGGGATTTTCCCATTTTCGTCACTGGGTTTGATATGTGAAGCACATTTACTCAAGCAACAATAATACTGAACTTATATCATACACAACATGAGTCAGATACTTAACATGCTCTTGATTATCTATTACATTTTCCAGTAAAATACATTGTTCAAAGACTCAACCCATACACTTCTTTACACACATTATAATTTTTATATGTTTGGAAAGTCTATTACTTGCATCTGTATATTAATGAATATAATTTAGCGGAAAAAGACTTCCAATGGCAACTTGCATATAATTATGACGAGTTTAAGTGTGTTTCTATATAAAAAGTGACATTCGTGATAGAGCAACTTTTTAATCTTTTGATAAAGCCATAAAATATATGTTATAATCATTGTATGATATTATATGATTAGAACTATATGACTTTTTGAACTATGTAGCTTGTGTACTACTATGAATCTGTACCCGTACCGAGAAACCCGACACCTATACCGGATGCTGACATTTTTGGAACACTTCTACGACATGTGCCGGACATTTTTCAGGACACGTATCAGAAATGTTACTTCTCTACTTGTATTTTGTGGGAGCATAGTTATATTTTTCTGAATACATTTGATTTCATATGTTATACAAGTGATTTTGTGTATGCTTACAACAACAACAAAGATACCTATGAGATAAAGTGATAAAGTTATCTTAATTAAGTATTTAAAAATTATGTTGTTTGATATAGCCTTTATATATCATTTGTTATGCGTATATAAACATATAAAACATATTATATTATATTATATTATTCGCACCCCTACCCTACCTTGTACAAATTTGCCATCTTGTATCCTTATTCATAACTATACCATTACACACACCGGTTTATATGCTTTTTAGCTTTTTGATATTGGACGTATCTATTTATAAATACACGTGCACTCTCACTTTCTTATTTATATTTATTCTACTGTCTTGCTGTATCACTACTGCTACTCTTCAAGGAATTGCCCTTTTCCATGTTTGTGGCATTCCGAGTTTAGATCCATGACACATTGATAATAAATTCCTCAAAGACTAGGAATTATTATTAAGAAAATCTGCAATTGTAGCTTACCCATACACGCATTCACGTAATTAGACTTCCACTGACAGACAATAAAGGTTGCTTCAACTTCTTCTGTTTTCTGACTTCGGTTTATTGTGTATATAAACATGCAATTTTAGTTCTTCCAAAGATGCATTCATATAACTAGACTTCTTTTTTGACCTAAAAAGGGTTGCTTCCACAGACTTTTGTTTTCTAACGGTCAAATCGATTTTATCATATTGGCACGAGATCAATCTGTTTTCCTACTATGTCATGAGAAGCCAAATTGTAGTCATTGTTACTAAGATGATGTATCCTCCAAATTGTATCCTGATTTCCCCAGAGTTATGGATTACATCAAGTCATGCTCGCGTTGTGTGTGTACATGCACCATAAATTGTTATATAACCATTCTCATACTCTTACTTCCCATGGGCCAACCTGTTGGAAGTTGCCTATATAATTTCCAGACTTCGATGTTCCCTTACCAGACACAGATGTTCAGTTTATAGTGCATCTTTTCGTTATTAGAGAGGGTTGTTGCTCGTACTTGGATGAAATCAAAGACAATATAGAATTATATAGTTTAAGATATGATTATCGTTAATGACGCCTGCTTTGGCATGAACAAGTTTAGAAGGATAAAATGTTGCAATCAACATGACTCATATCGCTTCATCAGCATCTTCACAAGTTACTACCCAACTCGTAATCTTCTAGACAATATAACACTTCCTCCCTAGAAAAAATCCCAACTTTAATGTCACATTTCACTTCCCAAATCAACAAATTTGCTGCTGTAAATATAGGAAACGAAGCACATACCCGTCACAGAGACAAGGAATTTTAGGTTCAAGCTAAAAATGCACAGTGGAAATCGGCAGCATTGCATGTTGCTAGTAAATTTTCGAGATTACTAATCAGCGTATAGATATTCGAAAAACCCTACCCCTCAGTTAAGATTTAAATACTTTAACGTCTGGTCCCTATTATCGGTCGGCATCTCCTTCCTTCATTAAACCCCCACAATTTCCTAACGACCTCTCAAACAATCAAGAGAAAATCATCCTTAAAAATATAAGTACAGCAGTCGATTCTATCGTGAAGCAGCCAGTTCACATCATAATTCATAACCTTAGAAATTGATGATAAAAAATGCGATTTCTAAGTATTAAAAGAAGAAGATTTTGAGGGAGGGAACCTTGAGATTCATTCGGATGTCGATCTTCATCTCCTCGTAGATATTAGAGTATAACTCCATCCACTTCTTCTTCAACGGCGAGAACCTGTGGGCCGGGACCGACACCTTGCGGAACTGGACCTTGCCATCGGACATCTCGTGGGCCGTCAGCGCCTCGAAACGAGACCGAGAAGCTGGAGCCTCCGATAACTCCATGGCCCCCGCCCCCGCCGTCGACGGTTCTTCGCTCAAACCTGCCGCCATGACCGAGAGATAGAATACAGGGAGAAGGCAGCTAGGCTTTTGGGAGCCAAGGGAGAAAAGGAAGGAGGAAATACGAGCAATATGTGTACTCTGTAGACCTTATTATTCAATACTGTAATTAGGCCCAAGAAAATATATGGGCATGGACCGAATACCTAGGTCGACTTGCCGTACTGTCTTGGTCAGCCCAGTCCAGTTGGGGTGTATTCGAGCGTAGTTCATTTGGGCCATACCAGGGATATGGTTGGCCCCGGACTCACCCGGAAAGAAGGTGCTTAGAATTCGGCCTAAACCATAGCCTTTTTCTTCACATGCCATGTTTTTTTTCTAGCCACGTCAGAGGCCGATCAAGATCCGATATCGCCCCTACATGGGTTATCCAAATCAAGGCTTGTTTAGCACATAATGAAGCGAGTTAGATGTTTATTCAATGAAAATGGCCAAACTTTATTAAGCCTATTACTGTTATTATTATTAGGCGTCTGCTAGTGTAGACATTCAATTAGTCTGGCAGGCATGCTGAAGCAATGGAGGGTCATTGAAGACTTAAGTTATTTAAAAAAATCTAGCCTGCGAGTAGGGATGAGAATGAGCCGGGTCGGGCCGGGCCGGGCCAAATAGATGCCCAATTGAAATGGGCGGGCTTTCGGGCCGGCCCAAAACCCAAATGAGCTTTTTACGAATGTCCAAATGGATATAAAGCGGGTTTTGGACCTGCCCATTGGACGTACTCGGAAAATTACAATAAACACCAACATTCACATAATCATAAGAGAGTTTGAATTGTAATAAATCATATCAATACGAACCAAATTAAATAAAGATGTTCACATTTCTCATCAAAGTTCAAGATCACCAATACAAAAATGGTCACCAATATAGAATTTGTGTATATGTCACAAGTAAATCAATTATATTCACTAAATGTAAGATAGTTTTTCTATGAAACTAGACATATAAAAAAGATATGGATCCATTTGGGAAAGTTCTAGCACATATACAACCAATAACATTTACATCAAATGCACTCATTTCGTATTAAAAAATCAACCTAGAGATTTTCTCTTTTCTCTCACCCTCACAAGCTCATGGCCGCCGCCGCCGCCGCCGCCTATCCATGGTCGCCGCCTACTGCCTCAGTTTCTCCCCTCTCCCAAATCACTCCAGCATCTCCAAATTCCACCATTTTCCCTCCATGAAATTTCCCAAATCACTCAACCCGGGGTTCACCTTCAAGGTGTTGATGGAGGAGCTCGTCGGAGTCTCTGCCACCGCCGTTGGCAACATGGCCACCACCGCCCCAACTTTGGCCTCGGCGAGCTCGACTTCGTCCTCTCCACCCTCGTCGTCGGATCCATCGTCAACTTCGCCCTCATGTATCTCCTCGCCCCAACATCAGTTTCGTCGGCGGGCTCATCGTCTTCTCTCCCCTCTTACATCTTTGAGCCCGGCCTTTACTCAATCGGGTCTCGAATTTCGACATTTTTGTGTAAAGGCGTGATCTTTGCGGCCGTGGGGTTAGCCTCGGGTCTCACTGGGACGGCAATATCGAATGGGTTGGTGGCGATGAGTGAGAAGGGGAAAGGCGAAGTGGCGAAGAAGAAGAAGGGGCCGAAAACGGTGATAAACGCGGCGACGTGGGCGGTGCCCATGGGTGTGAGCAGCAATTTGAGGAACAAAGCCCTGCTGATTTGATTTCAGGCGCAGATCCTCCATTTGACTTCGGGCAAAAAAAAGCCCGAACCTTTTACTTGGGCGGCCGATCGGGCTTTGGGCGGCAATAGAAATTTTTCAAATTTTTAGGTAGCTCGATACCCATTGGGTATGATTAAACACCGGGCTTTTCGGGCTAGCCCGATTGGGCAGCGGACCAGCCCGTATCCATTATCATCCCTACGTGCGAGTCCTTCACCAGGTTGCCTGTAATTCTGCGCTTGCATGGAAGATTTGGCGATTTGCTTAAAAGGTTATAAAAAATATAAGAGAATGATCAGTATGCCTTTAAGGGCATGTTCTTTTGGTTGAAAGAAGAATTTGAGAAAGTTAGAGAGATGTGGATTCTGAGGAAAGAAAAAATGGAGTTTTGTGTTTTTTGGCTAGAAAGTTGTATGGAAAGCGGAGTTGAGAAAATTATGTTGGGTCCACCCCACTTTCTTGTGTTCTTTTGGTTGAAAAAAGTTGGATTGAGAAAGTGTGATTATAGAGTGTGGTGTTATTATGTGAGTATAGGGTTACGGTTACCTCCAACAACTCAACGCAACCACCAGCTCAGAGATCGGCCGCCGCTATCCCCCTTTTTAGGGTTTTCTCATTCGCTCGAAGGAAGAAGCGAAATTGGGAACGAAAGAAGCACGAGCGCGGCGCGTGAGCGGTGAACGCAGCCAGTGGGTCCCACCCATCCGAGATTCCTACCGTAATCCCCTCAAAAGCCGGGATTACAAAATTGAGAAGGTAGGGCGCCACATTAGTCGAGAATCCCTCCCCTACTTTCCCCCAAACAAACAGCCAAGGAGAAAACAAACCGAAAAGTTCAGCTACAGGCCATCAACAATGGATTTTAGGGGGATTGTCATCGCCTTGCTTGCAAAAGAACTGGCCCTAACTCTAAAAGCAGCAACATTAATGTTTAATGTTGATCTTCTTATTCTAAAATCCAAATATGTCAAAAATTTTAAAAAGCCCTTGCTATTTGCTAGCGAATCTAGATGCTTGGAAAATCTATATTGCTAAAAAAATTACTGAATTTCCAATCATTTGATACATGAGCAAACAGTATGAAAACTATAACAACCTTCATTAAACCCCCACAATTTCCTAACGACCTCTCAAACAATCAAGAGAAAATAATCCTTAAAAATATAAGTAAAGCAGTCGATTCTATCGTGAAGCAGTCAGTTCACATCATAATTCATAACCTTAGAAATTGATGATAAAAATGCGATTTTTAAGTATTAAAAGAAGAAGATTGTGAGGGGGGACCTGGAGATTCATACGGATGTCGATCTTCATCTCCTCGTATATCTTAGAGTATAAATCCATCCACTCCTTCTTCAACGGCGAGAACCGGTGGGCCGGGACCGACACCTTGCGGAAATGGACCTTGCCATCGGACATCTCGTGGGCCGTCAGCGCCTCGAAACGAGGCCGAGAAGCTGGAGCCTCCGATAACTCCATGGCCCCCGCCCCCGCCGTCGACGGTTCTTCGCTCAAACCTGCCGCCATGACCGAGAGATAGAATACAGGGAGAAGGCAGCTAGGCTTTTGGGAGCCAAGGGAGAAAAGGAAGGAGGAAAAACGAGCAATATGTGTACTCTGTAGACCTTATTATTCAATACTATAATTAGGCCCAAGAAAATATATGGGAATGGACCGAATACCTAGGTCGACTTGCCGTACTGTCTTGGTCAGCCCAGTCCAGTTGGGGTGTATTCGAGCGTAGTTCATTTGGGCCGTACTGTCTTGGACACCGCTCGGCCGACCAGATCAGACACGATTCATATGTGCACTCGGCCGAGCGACGGAGACCACATCGGCCGAGTGACGAGACCCCGTCCGCCCGAGTGGCGCCCAGACGAAGCCATTCAAAAATCGCCAAGTTACTGTTTTTCGGCTGCCTGAGCTTCAGAAGACCCACTCGGCCGAGTGGATAATCCCGACCGCCCGAGTACCATGAAGCCATCGGCCGAGTGACGACAACTCACTCGGCCGAGCCGCCCCCGAAGTGAAGACCCCTGAAGATCGAGACTTACTGGAAAATTACAGGGTTTTCACTCGGCCGAGCGACTTTTGTCACTCGGCCAAGTGCGACGCGCTGCCTGTAGCGAAAATTGCGGAAAACAGGCTGCTCAGGGGTATTTTGGTCACAGTTTTTGGACGATTTTGGGGGGTATTTAACCCCTGTTTTTACCCTAGTTTTGGAGAGCTTTTCTCTTAGCTTTTTTGTAGCCTTTTAGATTAACTTTTTAGCTTTATTCTTGAGATTGGAGAGGAGACAAAATTGGATTTTTGTTGGATTAATTGAAGAACTCCATTGGTTTGCTTCTCTTTTCTCTAAAAATTCTATTTTTATTGCACATCTCAATATTGTGATGAATTATATTGCTTATTTCATTGATTATTTCTGTGATCTTGCTATGAATTGTGAGTAGTCGCCACGTCTTGGGGCGTGAGGATGAACCCTACAAGCCCTATTTCATGATTGTGATGAATTGGTAGGAATTTTGCTAGATTTGCTATTAGGGATTAGATTGGGATCAATTTACTACGGATGGCTAGGAATTCACATCGATTGGGATTTGCAAGAGATTGGATCCCAATTCGATAGGAAACCCTAGAAATCTGAATTGGGTTGGAATCGAATTTCCGTAGTATCGGTTTGCAAGAGATTGGACCGATACTAGGGTTTCCGGTTCCAATTCCGCGCCAATACCCGTTTGCAAGAGATTGGACGGGTAGGAACTATCCCAATCTAGGTCGTGGGCCGAGTTTGCAAGAGATTGGGCTCGGTGCGCGATTGAACGATGATGTTGATCCTAATGCTAGCTTCCCTAGGCTAGGGTTTGCAAGAGATTGGGCCCGAACCTAGGATAGCTATAGGCCGGCAACAGCGCGAGAGCGTGAGCTTGGTTCTACATTCAGTTGCAACTAGTTCATCCAAAATCTTATGCTAGCAATTTTGATACCGATGAACCACATTTACGAAAGGCGGTGAGTAGCGGGAATTCCCCATTCCCTAGACGTTCTTTATTTGATTTGATATTTCCGTACTTTGTCTGACGATTGTGACAGGATCGCCAAAGGCAAATTTCTCTCTTCTTAAATAGCCAGGTTGATTGGAACAAGCACGGTCATTCGTCCTCCCTGTGTTCGATAACCCGCTCGCTGCTACACCGTGCACTTGCGGTAAAACTACAACCGTTCTCTGGGTGTATATCCCGGGGTCGATCAAGTTTTTGGCGCCGTTGCCGGGGAGGGCATTTTGACGGTGTTCGTCATCGACCACCCGGTTACTTCTTCTTTCTCTCTTTCTTTTCTTTCTTCTATTTGCATATTCTCCCTGTATTTTGCATAAGGTCTTTACAGGAAGAATGGAGGATGCAATGTCAACAATAGAACTCAGTCAGGAAGACTATGACTCCTTCACAGACCTCCTTAAGGAGCTTGTCTATGAGGTCCACGCAACCGGAGCTTTTGCTATCGACGTCAAGGACCCTGACGAGCAACTGTTTGCTAGTTTTGTGATGGACCAAGTCTCCCCGGAGGGGACTATCGGAGGCAACGTCAGAGTTGATGTGATGGACGACAAGCTATATTTCGAAGACGGTAGAACAAGTGTCGAGGATCACTATACTCCGGGAGGATCTTCAGAGCAAGCCATCGTTCAGGGAGTTACACCCCATGACACTTACCCTTGCTTCTACGAGTCGTCTGATGTGTTTCTTGATTCCAGGAACGAACCGGAGCCGAGTGAAAGCTCTGATGACGCTAGCACAGAATCGGAGCGCGCCTATTTCGATGCATTGTCCTCACTAAGTAGTGAGTCTGACTCTTCACAAGAGAGCGCGCCACCTGAGCACGAGCTAGACCCGGCTGACAAGGAAGAAGCAAAACTCATGCGAGCTGATGAAGTAGAAGGAGCGGCACCTCTTCAGGTAGAACTTAAACAATTACCTCTGAATCTAAGGTACGCCTTTTTGGGTAACAAATTAACTTTCCCGGTGATAGTAAACTCCCACCTCACACCGGACCAACTTGAAAAACTCCTAGACGTTCTTAGGAGCCACAAAGATGTCCTTGGCTACACTATCTCCGATCTAAAAGGGATAAGCCCTAGGCTTTGCACGCATAGGATCCATCTGGAGGATACAGACGCCACCTCCATAGAGCCTCAAAGGCGGTTAAACCCTAATATGAAGGAGGTGGTTAAAAAGGAAATCCTAAAATTGCTCGACGCCGGTATTATTTATCCTATCTCTGACAGTAGATGGGTTAGCCCCGTTCACGTCGTCCCCAAGAAAGGGGGGATGACTGTCATAAAAAATGAAAAAGGTGAGCCCATATCTACGCGCACCGTCACGGGATGGCGAATGTGCATTGACTATAGGAAACTCAATAAAGCCACCCGAAAGGACCATTACCCATTGCCCTTCATTGATCAAATGCTTGAACGCCTTGCAAAACATAAATACTTTTGCTATCTAGATGGGTATTCGGGATTCTTCCAAATCCCTTTGCACGAAGATGACCAAGAGAAGACAACTTTCACTTGTCCCTATGGCACCTATGCCTACCGTAGGATGCCGTTTGGCCTTTGTAATGCTCCCGCCACCTTTCAGAGGTGTATGACATCCATATTTTCCGATTAAATTGAAAATATTATGGAAGTTTTTATGGATGATTTCTCGGTTTATGGGAGTGAGTTTGACTCTTGCTTGGAAAATCTTACTAAAGTCCTAAAAAGGTGCCAACAAAACAATCTCACTCTCAATTGGGAGAAGTGTCACTTCATGGTCACGGAAGGTATAGTCCTCGGGCACCTTGTTTCCTCGAGAGGAATTGAGGTAGATAAAGCAAAGATTGAGGTAATCGAAAAACTTCCTCCTCCTATTAATGTCAAGGGCATTAGAGGCTTTCTTGGTCACGCGGGGGTTTACCGCCGCTTCATCAAGGATTTCTCCTCGATTGCCCGACCGCTTACTTCCTTGCTCGCTAAAGATATTCCTTTTGTTTTTTTCAGGAGAATGCTTGCAAGCCTTCAACACCTTGAAGGAAGCACTAGTCTCCGCGCCCATCATACAACCACCGGATTGGAGCCTTCCTTTTGAGCTAATGTGTGATGCTAGCGACCAAGCCATTGGAGCGGTGTTGGGACAAAGAAAAGATAAGAAGCTTCATGCGATATACTATGCGAGCAAGACATTGGATGACGCGCAGAAAAACTACACAACTACTGAGAAAGAGCTTCTAGCGGTCGTCTATTCCATAGAGAAGTTTCGCTCCTACCTCCTCGGTTCCAAGGTGATTGTCCACACCGACCATGCGGCATTGAAGTATCTTTTAAACAAGAAGGAGGCCAAACCTCGGTTGATTAGGTGGATACTCTTGTTGCAAGAATTCGACTTAGAGATCAAGGACAAGAAGGGTACGGACAATGTCGTGGCGGATCATTTATCTAGGCTCATTCGCGACAAGGAGGATGTGAGTTTGCCTATCGACGACACTTTCGTGGATGAGAGGCTATATGCCATAAGGACCGGAGAGGTCTCTTGGTACGCGGACTTCGTCAACTACTTGGCTTGTGGAATTAAACCGCATGGGATGCCCACACATCAAAAGAGGAGATTTCTTCATGAAGTCCGTAGCTATTTCTGGGAAGATCCATACCTCTTCAAGATATGCAAGGATGGCATCATTCGGAGGTGTGTTTCTAAAGAGGAGGCAACATCCATCATTTTGCATTGCCACGGTCTACCATGCGGAGGACATCATGCCGCCTCTAAAACTACCGCTAAGATTTTGCAGAGCGGGTTCTTCTGGCCGACAATGTTTAAAGACACCCACGACTTTGTAAAGGGGTGCGATAGATGCCAACGGACCGGGAATATCTCCAAGCGCAATGGGATGCCAATGAGGCCCATCCAAGAAATTGAGCTTTTTGATTGTTGGGGAGTAGACTTCATGGGACCATTTCCGTCGAGCAATGGCAACAAATACATCCTATTGGCCGTCGACTATGTCTCCAAATGGGTGGAAGCAATCGCCACCCCTACTAATGATGCAAGGGTCGTCTCCAAGTTCTTCAAGCAAAATATCTTCCCGCGCTTCGGAGTGCCTCGTACCTTGATAAGCGACGGGGGGAGCCACTTCATAGAGAACAAGTTTGAAGCCATGCTAAAGAAGTACGGAGTAAACCATAGAGTTGGCATGGCATATCACCCCCAGACAAGCGACCAAGTTTTTGGCGCCGTTGCCGGGGAGGCGATTGCGTTTGATCTTACCATCCTAGCTATTTCTTTTATTATTATTATTATTATTTCCATTTCTTTATTCTTACCTAACCCTTCCACGGTACTAATCATTTCTTTGAAACTCTGTTTTTCCTGTGCATGTACATGATCACTCCTTATTTTACACCCTTTTCCCGCATGTTTGCATGCCATTTTGATCGCCCAAATCATGTTTTTCACGATATATCGACGATATTGCGATGCTTTTCACGATTTGTTGTTTTTGTCGCATTTCAGGTGATTTGGCGCGATTAGGAGTGATCTCGAGATGCGTGTAATCTAGACGGCCACCGACGACCTCCCCGAGGGGTATTTTGCTGTTGGAGAGGAGCGGAAGAAGAATGAACGTCGCCGGAGCGACGAGGAGGCCAAAACGACCAGTTTGGGCATTTTTTGTGTCCCACTCGGCCGAGTGGAGGAGCCACTCGGCCGACCAGCGAGACACTGCTCGGCCGACCCGTTCAGACACGACTTCCATGTGTACTCGGCCGAGCGACGGAGACCACATCGGCCGAGTGACGATACCACGTCCGCCCGAGTGGCGCCCAGACGAAGGCCCTCAAAAAGACCGAAGTTACTGTTTTTCGGCCATCTGAGCTTCAGAAGACCCACTCGGCCGAGTGGAAAATCCCGTCCGCCCGAGTGAAGTGAAGCCATCGGCCGAGTGACGACAACTCACTCGGCCGAGCCACCCCCGAACTGAAGACCCCTGAAGTCCCCGACTTACTGGAAAATTGACAGGGTTTTCACTCGGCCGAGCGACTTTTGTCACTCGGCCGAGTGCGATGCGCTGCCTGTAGCGAAATTTGCGGAAAACAGGCTGTGCAGGGGCGTTTTGGTCAGGATTTTTAGACGATTTTTGGGGCTATTTAAGCTCTGTTTTTACCCTAGTTTTGGGAGCCACCTCTCAGATTTTTTGCAGCTTTTTGAGTCTACTTTTTAGCTTTATTAATTGTGATTGGTGAAGAGAAAAACTTGGATTTTTGTTGGGTTGATTGAAGATCTACATTGGTTTGCACTTCTCTTCCACAAAAACTCTATTTTTATTGTTTATATCATTGTTGTGATGAATTCCATTGTCTATTTCTTTGCCAATTATTGTGCTATTGCTATGATTAGTGAGTAGTCTCCACGTCTTGGGGCGTGGGGATGAACCCTACGAGCCCAATTTCGTATTTGTGTTGAATTGGTAGGAATTGAGCCAGGATTGTTATTAGGGATTAGATTGGGATCGAATTACTACGGATAGCTAGGTATTCACGTCAATAGGGATTTGCAAGAGATTGGATCCCAATTCGATAGGAAGCCCTAGAAATCCGAATTGGGTTGGAGTCGGATTTTCGAAGTATCGGTTTGCAAGAAATTGGACCGATGCTAGGATCTCCGGTTGCAATTCCGTGCCGATACCCGTTTGCAAGAGATTGGACGGGTAGGAACTATCCTAATCTAGATTGTGGACCGAGTTTGCAAGAGATTGGGCTCGGTGCGCAATTGGACGATGATGTTGATCCTAATGCTAGCTTCCCTAGGCTAGGGTTTGCAAGAGATTGGACCCAAACCCAGGATAGCTATAGACCGGCAACAGCGTGAGAGCGTGAGCCTGGTTCCACATTTAGTTGCAACTAGTTCATCCGAATTCTCATCCTAGCGATTTCGATACCGGCAAACCACAATTGTGAAATACGGTGAGTAGTGGGGATTCCCCATTCCCTAGGCGTTCTCTATTTGATTTAATATTTTGCACTTTTGTCTGACGATTGTGACAGGATCGCCCAAGGCAATTATCCCTCTGAATAGCCAGGTTGATTAGGAGCAAGCACGGTCATTCGTCCTCCCTGTGTTCGATACCCGCTCGCCGCTATACCGTGCGCTTGCGGTAAAACTACAACCGTCGCCTCGGGACGTGTACGCCGGGGCGCGATCAGTACACGAGATCTACGGCGGACCCTGAAGCTATATTATTTGATCCCGAGATCGAACGTACCGCGCGGAGACTTAGAGCGGAAAGGAGACAAAATCCGGAAGGGAGGTTTATGACCAACCCGGAAACTGCGGACCAATTAGCGGCAAGAATGGCGAGGATAGTTTCTATTCGAGATAGGCTTCGGCCTAAGACCTCTTCTACGACCTCATCCATTGCCATGCCGGAGTTGGCGGCTGACAAGAACTTCGAGCTAAAGACTGGACTAGTGGTTCTGATGCAGCAGGATCCATTTCATGGGAATGCCCATGAAAATCCTCACTACCACATCCAATT
Organism: Scilla litardierei; assembly: GCA_030789695.1. Taxonomy (NCBI): domain Eukaryota; kingdom Viridiplantae; phylum Streptophyta; class Magnoliopsida; order Asparagales; family Asparagaceae; genus Scilla; species Scilla litardierei. Next base: position 117,866,153 of record CM061130.1, read on the forward strand.
ATTCTTGTCGAAGTGCGCCACATTCCTAATGCCGGGGGTCTCCATCGATGCCATCAGACTGCGTCTCTTCCCCTTCACGCTAAAAGACAAGGCACTCTATTGGTTGAGGACGCAGGCTGAGGGAGTCTTCACCTCTTGGGACGAGTTGGCGAGTGCATTCATTGACAAGTTCTATCCGCCCTCCAAGACGGTGAAGATCCGGAGCGCTCTCATGTCCTTCAAGCAAGGACCCCAAGAGACGCTCTATGAGGCCTGGGAGCGTTTTAAGGATCTGCAGCATCAATGCCTGCACCATAGCATTGAAGATTGGGAGCTAGTTTATAGCTTCTACAACGGTCTCCAACCTGGGACCAAACAAATTATTGATGACGCGGCGAATGGTGCTATCTTGTCAAAGACTCCCGAGGAAGCTACGGCCCTAATTGAGGAGATGGCCTCAAACAATCAACAATGGGGCGATGAGCGAGGACACTCCACGTCCTCCTTGAAGCCAACTAGTATCTATGAGGCGAAGGCCGTAGCGGAGCTTACAAGCAAGTTTGATTCTCTCCACAAGGTAGTGGAGAGACTGGAGAAGTTTATCACGGAGCCCCAAGGAACCCCTTCCACCTCCGCTCCAACGAACCAAATGAGTGATTGTCAAGACCAATCTCAAGCCATGTATGTGAGAGGAGAGCAAGGAGAAGGATCCTTGGAGCAAGTACAATATGTCGCGAGGAACCAAGGATATTGGGCCAATCCGGCCACAAGAAATCATCCCGGATTCTCTTACGCCAACAATGAAGGAGCTTTGAACCCGCCACAACAACCACCTCAACAAGCTCGACCACCACCACCCCAACAACAACACTATCCGCCGAGGGGGCCTCCACAACAAAATTTCCAACCGAAGCAACAAGTTCCACCATATAGGCCGCCCGGATACAATCAAGGGTGGAGGAATCAAAATCAAAACCCTCCACAAGCTCAACAACGATCCGACTTCGAAGCTAGAGTGGAGGCGTTTATGGTCGAGCAAAATAAGGTCAATGCTACCTTGAAGGCGGGGCAAGACTCCCTTAATACCGTTGTGGCTCAAATATCGGAGCAATTGACGTTGCTCAATCGGAACACTCAACGATTGCCGGCGCAACCCGAGCAAAACCCACGGGGCAACACCGGCCACATCAATGCCGTAGTTGCCGTTACTACTAGAGGCGGGAAGGATACCACCCCCGCCATGATTCCTACCGAGGAGCCCGTGGAGGAAAGTTTGGAGCCAATTGAGCCGGTAGTTGAAGTTGAGAAGGAAAAAGAGCCACAAGAAAAGGAGAAATCTAGAGCGGAGCAATTGATTGAGGAAAGGCGCTTCATGCCACCGGTCCCATTTCCCCAAAGGCTCGCTAGAGAGAAAATGGAGAAAAGGCTAGCAAAGTTTCTCGAGTATCTGAGAGGGGTTAGCCTCAACATTCCCTTCCTCGACGCCATCGTGGAGATCCCCACATATGCTAAATTCTTAAAGGACTTGATTTCGGGGAGAAAGAGGAAGGAGAAGATTATGCTAGCCGAGGAGGGCTCTTGGTTCACCAAGAGAGAGAAGGAGCCGGCCAAATTTAAAGACCCGGGGAGTTTTCGGATTCCTTGCACCTTGGGCGGCGTCCCTCTTCAAAAGGCGTTGGTAGATCTAGGGGCTAGTGTGAGCCTCATGCCTCTCTCCATGTTCTTAAGGCTAAACACAGGGACGAAGTTGAAACCTACCGACATGCGGATACAATTGGCCGATGGGCGAATAACAAGGCCGGTAGGGATCGCCGAAGACATCCCGCTACAAGTCCCGGGGGGAATATGCTTGCCATGTGACTTCGTGATCATGGACGTTAAGGAGGAGGGAGATACTTCATTGATACTTGGACGCCCGTTCCTCGCCACCGCCGGAGTCATTGTCGACGTGCGCGAAGGTACCCTAACTTTAAATGTCGGCAACATCGAGGTGGAGCTTCACATTCCTAAGGCTATGAAACACATGCCTTACCACGAGGAACTTGACTACATGGACCTCCTTGATGAGGTAATAGAAGAGGCGACCCCCCACTCGATTGGCGCTCTATTCGATGAAGATTTCGAGGAAGGCCCGGATTTAGGCCAAGATGAGAAGATAGATGATTCCACCGACCTCTCCGCTGAAAACGATGAAGGCGACGCTGATGTCGCAAGGATTCGAGAGCTCTGCAAGCTCTCGAAACAAAAGTCTCCGAAGAAAGCTCCGCCGATACGGAAATCGGCGTCACCGGTGAAGCCGTTGACCGGGGCAAATGCTAGCTTGGGGGAGCCTCCCCCTAACACAATTCGAGACGAGAGACCACCGCGGGAGAACACGCCGCCGCAGCTTCCGAATCCAAGCGTTCTCCCCGGAAAGTTTGATGGGTGCATCTCATATGCACCAAACATCCCGCATTAATTGAAAATCATAGGGGGTCGAGCTCACGACCTTAAACGAGCGCTTGTCGGGAGGCAACCCGACGGTTATTGCTTTATTTTTACCTTTTCTTTATTTTTGTTTTAAAAATTTTTAGTGTTTTGAGTCGTTCGCCCAAAATTTTTGTGATAACGGGTCCTATTTTTCTTGACAGGAGAGGAGATAGGTAAATCCATCATGAGGAGGATGAACGAGACGACGAGGAGCGCCCCAGGAAGATGCTCGATGCTTAGGAGCAAGATGAAATCGACTGGAGGAAGAAAGACGGAGTTTAGAGCCCAAACGAAGACAAACAGCAGAAAACAATGCTCACTCGGCCGAGTATACTAGTCACTCGGCCGAGTACACAAGTTCGTCCGGCCGAGCCGCTCACGAACGAGGGAAGTCTGATGTACCCAACTCTCTGTTTATTTTCCTGATTTCAGTATAAATTCTACTCGGCCGAGTATATATTTTCACTCGGCCGAGTACAACGGATACGCTCCTAGGGCGAGTCTTGTCGAGTAGCTTGAGCCACTCGGCCGAATGGACTTACTCCACTCGGCCGAGGCTGGCAAAGCCACTCGGCCGAAGCGTAAGCGGGGAGGATTTTCCATTGATCCCACTCGGCCGAGTGACCTAGTCACTCGGCCGAGTCGTAACTTTTACTATATAAGTGGCCGAGGGGGGCACGTTTTTCGAAACGCAAAAACCAAAATCGCCCGACCCTTCAGCCCCCCTCGCCCGCTCGCCTCGCTCACGCCCTCACTCGCCCGACCACCGGTCACCGCGCCGCCGCTCGGCCAGCCACCGCCGGCCGAGCACCGCCGCGCCTCGCCCGAGTCGCCGCCGGTGGCCACCGCACCGGCCACCTCCGGTATCGCCTATTTCGCCTTTTTTTCTCCTCTTTTTGTGTATTTTTCGAGGATCCACGTGTTAAACGAACCCCAAACCCAAATTGATTTCTATATCTATCTATTATACCCCTAATGCTCCATACGTTTTGAATATTACTCGCTGATATCTCCATTTCATGCGCAGGTTGTTTCTGGGAGCTTAGGGGAGCCCAGGGGAGCTTCTACGGACTGATTTGGGCTTCGCGAAGGCGCTGTCTTCGCACGCTTCCATTGCTTAGCACTCGCGGCGTGTCGGGGTATACTCTTTCCTTTATTTTGCACACGCCGCACTTTTTACACTTTTCGGCGCGCGCTCGGGGCCGATATGCCGCCCCGGACACGGCCGCGGTCGAAGAGAGCTTCCGCCAAGCGGAAGCGGTCGGATGACGCCGGCCCCTCCCACGAGTTGGAGGACTCTCCTCTGCCTTCTCCCACACACCCCATCCACCCAGCACAGCCTGCAGGCCCCGCACACCCCGCACGGCCTGCAGCGCCCACTCAGCCCGCACAGCCCGCACAGCCACTCCCTGCCGCTCCACAGCCACCACCTCCGGCTCCACTGGTCGGGCCGCTCGGGATTACGTTCCGAGACGACGCACACCGCGCCGTCTTCGAGCGTATCTCCCAGTGCTCGATCGTACCCTCCAGGTTTGCACACCTTGCCGACCTAGAACGCCTGGGGGTACTAGAGGGGATGCTCACGTTGTACGACAACGTGGGCTGGCGAGATTTCTTTCAGGTGTCGGCAGACACGTTTACCCGCCCGACACTTGAGATTCTTAGTTCGATCGCCCGGACCGACGAGGGATGCTCGTTTCGGTTCATGGACCGGGAGTGCCAGGTCACTCTCGGTATGATGAGAGCATTTTTCTCGTGGCCCGATGTCCCCGGAGCCGATCGCGGTTACGGCCCCACCCATATCCCCCCACCTTCCTTCGACGTCGGTGCCTTCTGGGCCCGGATTACGGGTCTTCACGCTGCCTTTGACCCTAGTAGGGCCAAGGCCTCGGCCATTGTCCATCCCTGCCTCCGTATTGCTCAGCCCCTTATGGCGACGACCTTTTTGGCCAGATATGAGCCGGGCACGATGTCTACGCCAGAGCTCTACATGCTCTACGCGATGACACGGCCCAGAGCTCTATCTAGGGATGGCGATGAGCTGGTCCCCGCCGTCGTGATTGATGTCGCGGCTTGGTTTTTGGACCGCATCATTGTATCGGTGGGCGCTCGCTCACCGATATGCTGCGGCGGCCTGATCACCTTGCTTGCCCTTATGACCGGCGAGGACTTCCCTGACGACCTGTGACGAGCACCGGGCCCCACTTCTTTGTCGATTGATGTTATGGCCCGGATGAAGATGCTTCGTCTGCACGGTGAGCGTCACATGGTCTGGTTGCACGGCCCTTACAGTGCCGATTACATGATTCTTCCGAGCCCAGCTCGGACTCAGATTGCACCAGCCCACGTGGACTGGCTCCCTGCGATGGATGTTCTCATCCCCGCTGCTCACGTGCTCGAGGCCGAGGAGGCCGAGCAGGCCCACGCTGCCCACGCTGCCCCCGCAGACCCTGTTGCACCTGCCGAGCCTGCTGCCCCTGTCGACCCTGTGGCCCCTCAGCCTATACCTGATGTTTCCGCTGCTCCTGACACCTCTGTCCCCACCTCTGTCGGTGTCGGGAGTACCTTAGCTGAGCCCACCCCCGCCACTTCCACGCCTGTCACCACCACCACTGGCCCTCTGTCTGCTGAGCCCGTTTCTTTTGTCCCACCCGAGCGCCCGCCGACCGTAGTTGAGTGCGGAGAGCCCTCTGTCTCCACTGCTGCTGTATTTTCCGAGAGTGTCGTGGCGTCTGTTCACACTCCTGTGCCACTGACCTCTCTGGCCGCCTCGCTGCCACTTTTGCACTCTTCTTTCGCTGCTGCTGCCTCCACTTCCCACCAGCCGGTGCCCCGGCCTCACACTGAGGCCAGGCCCACATTTGCGAGCGCAGCACCTTTCGTTCCCTTCCCCGCTGAGCCCGTCACATACGCGACCCGAGTACGCCAACCCCGCCCTGCACAGCCCCGACCGGTGCGTCCCTCTGCACCACCTCCCCCCGACACTGTACTTCAGAGCATTCGTGCTCTAGAGGGGGCGGTGAGTGGCCTCAGAGGCGACCTTAGGACCCTGTCCTCCACCGTCTCTGCGATGGCTGGCCGCTTTGACCTGCTCCCGCAGATTCACTACTGTCTTACCCAGGTCCTGGAGCGTCTCCCCCGCGTCCCCATACCCACACAGCAGGTTCCCACCCCCGCTTCCACCCACACTCGGCCTGTTTCCACTTCCACACCCACACCCGCTCAGCACCCTGCACCACCACCACCACCACCTCCGCCTCAGGACGGAGACGGCGCAGCACCACCTCCTTAGGCACCCTTGATGCCATCAATTATTCCTGCCGTTGTGATGCCCGTTTCTGCTGGGTCATGTTGCATTTTTGTCCACCCCCTCCCCTCACTTATTTTGGGTTTCTCATTCAGATCGTATCCTTATATATCTTTTTTGGGAGAGAGGGAGAGTTTTTGGTGCCCCACCTTTATATCTGTATCACTCCATTCCTGCATGCATCATGTCCGCATCATATTTTTCGTTTCTTTATTTTTCGTTTATTTTCCTTTTTTCCCCCATCATGCATGCATCCTCACTTACCCCTCACATTACTTGTCTCTCGGTGTGCCACACTTTGCACATTGAGGACACGGTGCCATTTAGCTTGGGGGAGTGAGTTCTCACGTTCTTTTTCGGTTTGCCACCTTTATTTCTAGCTTTTCACGCCTTTTTCCGCTTTTGCACTTATTTTTCATCATTTTTCTTTTATTTTGCCATGCATCACGTTTTTCTTATTTTTCTGTGTGCCGCATTGTAAATAGTTCTATTTTCCCTTTATCTTTATTTCTTTCTTTTTCATCTCATGCTAGAGATGACTTTTCTATGATGACGTGGAGTTAGCTTATTCTATATGCATGCTTTATTTGTCATGTTTTAGATTTTATTTCTGATATCATATGCTATGACTTGCCTTGCATCTAGAGATAGTAACCCACACTTTTTCCACATGAAAATGGATGAAATTTTATTATTAGCTGAGTCTGAATATTCATATGTATGCTATCACAGAAAACACACCAAGATTCACGCATTGAATGCCTATATCTGGAGTACCGATTTCTTTTCCTATATCACTTCTATATGCATGAATTGTACATTTCACTTCAGGATGATTGAATGATGTTAGCTATGATAAATCTGGATTAGTTAGCTTTTTTGTGATCGAAACTAAGTAGATTAGATTACCCTGCTGAAGTTGTCGTGCATGTCTTATAGAGTGAACCGAGAGATATATTCATTTCTTTCTCCACAAATCTTGAACATCATTTCTCTACTTTTAAAATCATTGGTGAATCTCCCCTTAGCGATTCTATTATATGGCATTTCCCCCGCTATTAATTCCTAGCTCCAAATTTCTTATTCAAAAAAAAAGAGAAAAGAGAAAATATTCTTGTATATCATTATCTCTCTTTGAGTTGGGATCGTTGTGTATATATGCTATTGCATCAAAAAAAGAAAAAAAAGGAAAAGAAAAGAGGAAAAATCCTCAATAAAAGATCCCATCTCACTTTCTTTCTTTCTTCTCTCTTTTCGTGTTCGTTTTTATTACTTTTGGAGCTTTATAAAAATGGGGATGTAAATATTTTTTTTATGCCACCACGCTTATAGATAAGCTTGGGGGAGGGGATCCATTGATGTGTGAGAGAGTGACTACTTGACGTTGCACGACAACCTAGGCTAAGTAATATTCTATACTCGGTGAGATTATTTTTAGCTTTACGAAATCCAGAAATCTAAGCCTAGCATTCATATCATGAAATCCATACTTTTCTATTCTCTCTATTCTATAGTGTGATACTCTTATACTCCTGATAGAAAGCATTCAATTGAAAAGTGTGTGATCTGTGATTTGTATACCGCTTTAAATGATTCAGACGATGTTAATTATAAGATTATTCCGTTTTTCATGATTATTATTGTTGCTCGTGGGTTTTCTATTTCTATTTGCACCATTATACTATGATATCAAAATAAAACTCTTTGACATGTGTTTTTCGTTCAGTGCATGCTATATGAGTAAGCGGAACCCACGTCCTGAGGAAATGATCTAGCTGCTTACCTCTTCGCTTCTTTCTTTCTTCTTTATTTTTATTTCGTTTTTCATTCTTCTCCGTTTTTCATTCTTCATTTTTCGCCGTTTTCATTTTCCGAATCCACCGGGTTCTCCTTTTACTTATCTTCCTCGAGGACGAGTAAGAGGTAAGCTTGGGGGATTTTGATCACTCCTTATTTTACACCTTTTTCCCGCATGTTTGCATGCCATTTAGATCGCCCAAATCATGTTTTTCACGATATATCGACGATATTGCGATGTTTTTCACGATTTGTTGTTTTTGTCGCATTTCAAGTGATTTGGCGCGATTTGGAGTGATCTCGAGATGCGCTTACTCCAGACGGTCACCGACGACCTCCCCGAGGGGTATTTTGCTGTTGGAGAGGAGCGGAAGAAGAACGGACGTCGCAAGAGCGACGAGAAGGCCAAAACAAGCAATCTGGGCATTTTTTGTGTCCCACTCGGCCGAGTGGAGGAGCCACTCGGCCGACCAGCGAGACACCGCTCGGCCGACCAGATCAGACACGATTCATATGTGCACTCGGCCGAGCGACGGAGACCACATCGGCCGAGTGACGAGACCCCGTCCGCCCGAGTGGCGCCCAGACGAAGCCATTCAAAAATCGCCAAGTTACTGTTTTTCGGCTGCCTGAGCTTCAGAAGACCCACTCGGCCGAGTGGATAATCCCGACCGCCCGAGTACCATGAAGCCATCGGCCGAGTGACGACAACTCACTCGGCCGAGCCGCCCCCAAAGTGAAGACCCCTGAAGATCGAGACTTACTGGAAAATTACAGGGTTTTCACTCGGCCGAGCGACTTTTGTCACTCGGCCGAGTGCGACGCGCTGCCTGTAGCGAAAATTGCGGAAAACAGGCTGCGCAGGGGTATTTTGGTCACAGTTTTTGGACGATTTTGGGGGGTATTTAACCCCTGTTTTTACCCTAGTTTGGAGAGCTTTTCTCTTAGCTTTTTTGTAGCCTTTTAGATTAACTTTTTAGCTTTATTCTTGAGATTGGAGAGGAGACAAAATTGGATTTTTGTTGGATTAATTGAAGAACTCCATTGGTTTGCTTCTCTTTTCTCTAAAAATTCTATTTTTATTGCACATCTCAATATTGTGATGAATTCTATTGCTTATTTCATTGATTATTTCTGTGATCTTGCTATGAATTGTGAGTAGTCGCCACGTCTTGGGGCGTGAGGATGAACCCTACAAGCCCTATTTCATGATTGTGATGAATTGGTAGGAATTTTGCTAGATTTGCTATTAGGGATTAGATTGGGATCAATTTACTATGGATGGCTAGGAATTCACATCGATTGGGATTTGCAAGAGATTGGATCCCAATTCGATAGGAAACCCTAGAAATCCGAATTGGGTTGGAATCGAATTTCCGTAGTATCGGTTTGTAAGAGATTGGACCGATACTAGGGTTTCCGGTTCCAATTCCGCGCCAATACCCGTTTGCAAGAGATTGGACGGGTAGGAACTATCCCAATCTAGGTCGTGGGCCGAGTTTGCAAGAGATTGGGCTCGGTGCGCGATTGAACGATGATGTTGATCCTAATGCTAGCTTCCCTAGGCTAGGGTTTGCAAGAGATTGGGCCCGAACCTAGGATAGCTATAGGCCGGCAACAGCGCGAGAGCGTGAGCTTGGTTCTACATTCAGTTGCAACTAGTTCATCCAAAATCTTATGCTAGCAATTTTGATACCGATGAACCACATTTACGAAAGGCGGTGAGTAGCGGGAATTCCCCATTCCCTAGACGTTCTTTATTTGATTTGATATTTCCGTACTTTGTCTGACGATTGTGACAGGATCGCCAAAGGCAAATTTCTCTCTTCTTAAATAGCCAGGTTGATTGGAACAAGCACGGTCATTCGTCCTCCCTGTGTTCGATAACCCGCTCGCTGCTACACCGTGCACTTGCGGTAAAACTACAACCGTTCTCTAGGTGTATATCCCGGGGTCGATCAGCTAGAAAGTTGTATGGAAAGCGGAGTTGAGAAAATTATGTTGGGTCCACCCCACTTTCTTGTGTTCTTTTGGTTGAAAAAAGTTGGATTGAGAAAGTGTGATTATAGAGTGTGGTGTTATTATGTGAGTATAGGGTTACGGTTACCTCCAACAACTCAACGCAACCACCAGCTCAGAGATCGGCCGCCGCTATCCCCCTTTTTAGGGTTTTCTCATTCGCTCGAAGGAAGAAGCGAAATTGGGAACGAAAGAAGCACGAGCGCGGCGCGTGAGCGGTGAACGCAGCCAGTGGGTCCCACTCATCCGAGATTCCTACAGTAATCCCCTCAAAAGCCGGGATTACAAAATTGAGAAGGTAGGGCGCCACATTAGTCGAGAATCCCTCCCCTACTTTCCCCCAAACAAACAGCCAAGGAGAAAACAAACCGAAAAGTTCAGCTACGGGCCATCAACAATGGATTTTAGGGGGATTGTCATCGCCTTGCTTGCAAAAGAACTGGCCCTAACTCTAAAAGCAGCAACATTAATGTTTAATGTTGATCTTCTTATTCTAAAATCCAAATATGTCAAAAATTTTAAAAAGCCCTTGCTATTTGCTAGCGAATCTAGATGCTTGGAAAATCTATATTGCTAAAAAATTACTGAATTTCCAATCATTTGATACATGAGCAAACAGTCTGAAAACTATAACAACCCCCCCCCCCCCCCCCCCCCCCCCCCCCCCCCCCCCCCCCCCCCCCCGATTAGGGCATGAAGATCATATAAACTATGTTGATTGTCCAAAGCACCAAGCAAAGATTGGCCTTTTTCAGTAGGGAACGGGTATGCGAACTGTAGGAGGTCCCGATCTCATATCATCTACGATGAGGTTGAAAAGAGCTTCAGTCACAGTCCCTTCTTTGCCTGCCGGAAAATATTTCCAGATAAACAACAAACAGACCTGTAATTAGAGCTACTAACGTACTTGCCCGGATCACACAGATACATCTCAAGCAAATTGTACCCGTACTGCTTACCATCTCCAATGACTTGATCATCCCACCGCAACACAGGCTTTACTAAAATCCCGCTCCCGATGAGCATCATCTCTTCTGCCATTTTCCCTTCATCAACTGTTATATCCCTTACATCAATCCCCCTGATCGTCCCCTCCTTCAGTAGCCTCTCAGCAAGCAACAACGCCCTCTTTGATGTGCACCCGCTTAAAATCTTCTCAAATGTCAGCATCGTTGAGAGAAAAAAAGCAGTTAAAGCCGAAGCATAATTTGATTTCATATATTGTTCAGTGCCAGGAATCAGAATTTCTATGATTTAAACCACTTACATTGTTTAGGACTAGAGCTTTTCATATTATCTCAAGCATGTAACTATATGCGAGCATAACACTCATCAATAGTATATCATATGGAATAATGTACCTTCTCGAACTTTGGAACGATCAAATCCTTCTCCTTGGTCACAAACCCAACATTCATATTCGGGCCCTCTGCAACATACCCCTCATCATCCAACCAAATCGCAGCATAGGCATCATTCTCCTCGGCTGCCATTTTCGACAACACATTCGGGAGATAGTTCACACTCTTCATGATGGCAAACTGCTGTGACTTTATTGGGATCGATGAGGTGATCACACTGATGCCCTTGAAGCTCGGCAGGCTGGGAATTTGGATCACAATGGCATAGAGGGCGGGGTGAGAGCAGCCAGAAGGAGAGAGGAGGAAATCGCCAGGTCCAGCGGAGAGCCAATAACGTAACGAGCCATGCGTGCATCTTGAGGCGGCCACGGTTTGGATTAGGATGGCTTTTATGGTGGAGCGGTCGAATGGATGGTTGATTTTAGCCATGGTTGCAGATCGTAGGAAGCGTTCCAAATGTTGCTCTAGTTCATAGAGGTGCCTGTATATCAGAAAAATATGCACGTATCAGGTATTGTTAATTTCTGTATCGTAATTTATATGCCTGATCACTAAAATTGGTATTCATTGTGTTCAACGAAATATTTGGCTTGTCAGTAGTTGAACAATTAGAAACAGAGATAAAAGATCACACCTGAGATCTAATAGAGTATAGCCTGAACAAGATTCGACTAAAATTATGTTACATATTGCACAATTTCTGAATAACATACTTCTTGATTATATTACGCAAGCAATTTAATTACAATTGTATATTCATCCTAAAAGCAATAGCATCAAACTGAAAGATATAATGACTGATATAAGATAGCAACCAGGTTGAAGCATCAACTTAATTATCTGTCAATAGATGGCATGTTATGAGCCAAGACAAGCCTGGGCAAATATATAAAGTGGCAGCATGGAATTATAATTACGATGATTTTCTCATCGACTTGATGGAGATATGGTCTTTACGAAACTAATGACGCAGTGTGCAGATGGAAATATATAAAGCTATTTTTTTCTTTAATCGATCGACATTCATCTTGATTATGACCAATCTAAAGCTAGTTCGGGCCTTGTCTTGCTTACCCATCCATGATGGCGGCAGTATCGAAAACACCATGTCCTCTATGGACCATATGATCATCCATGGGGATAACCATGGCCGCAGGGTCTGTAGTAATCCCACCGAAGATGCTAGAATACATGGCCACATACTCCTGCTTGGTCGTTTTGTTTTCTTGAAATCCTTTTAGCCGTTCGGCAACCTTGTAATATCATCAATACCATGTTATTCTCAAATCCAAAGAATCTATGGCTGATAATAAACTTCAATATTACCATGGTTCTAACCTTAGGCAGCATATGTTGCAAAAACAGCTTTTTTATCTTAAGGAAATATTGGAAATAAAACATGCCAACTAAAATTTTTAGCTTATTTATTGACAACCTCATGGATATTGACATTCTAGGGCAAAGGAAAGAACCCCCACCACTAACATCTCATGTCGTGATCAAGTCCCCTTGCATTATGAATCACTGAATCAATTAAGTCGTAGCGATCAAAAGGAATTTTACATGTGAATCACAACAAAAGAATATGGCCAATACCCAACAAAATCATTACAATTATGAAACAAATGAATCTACCCCAAATTATTCTTCTCATCAAATCACTAAAAAAAATCAAAAAAGATAAATAAATAAATTTAAAAAGAGAGGGCCACGAGCCTCACCTCAGTAGCAGACAACACAGGAACATCAATTGAGCTGCTGATATGGGCGCCTGTATAATGATGATATGCTCCATAAGTAACCAAAAATTAACATGCATCAAAAGGATTAGTTATGGAAATAAAAATTAGTACATGGAGCTATTATTATCAGTAAATTTTGCGAGAAACTCACTGGCAGGATCCAAGCGCTTGATCGCCCTGCTGTGTCTCAACGGTCTGGCCCGTGTCGGCAGACCGAAACTCCGGCCCGAAACGCCACGTGGAGGGATCGGAATCTTGATCGGTATCGGATTTCCCGCGATAGGCTTGACAAGAGAGGGGGAAAGATGCGCCATGGATTGAAGAAGAAGAAGAAGAGAACGACGAAGACGAACTCGAAGGAAGTTTCGTGGGGGGGATGCAAATGGGTTGTTTTTATGAGGAGAATTCTTTTTTCTTTTTTTCCAAGGGGAAAAAAACAGAGTGTGTTTTAAATGGGAAAAAAACAGAGTAGACGGTTGGTATCCAGTTCTGCTCGAGGCGAGAAGCTGCACGTTATATTCGTTGTCTCTTCAATCTTTTTGGTTAATTTTAGACACTGACGTATATTGAGATTTCCAAAACTGTGCCATATTTATACACTAAATTGAGGTTATCAAAACTGTGAGAAATTAAGGTCTGCCAATATCGTTGGATAAACGAAATTAACTCCGTTTGTTTTTCTCTCTCTTTTTGATCTATCGGAAAGCAGGAAATATGGGTCGTAGAACACGGATACACCCCAGCATGGAGAAGCCAGGTATCCATCGGAGCACTAAAAGCTAGAAAATAAAGGAAATTAAAAAAAATATTGGTAGTTGTATTCGAACCCGAACCTCCACCGAGGTGGCCGAGTGATTCAACCACTAGGATGAGCACCAGAGCGTATAAAGCTAAGAGGATGGATACTTCTGGATCCAGAGTAATCGTGTTTGCCTCGTTAAAACCTTAGCTGTGGAAAACCGAGTGGAAAAAACCAACAGCTTAAGGAAAAAGAGTGCAACCCACAGGTTACTCCCCCTGATCCGTACAAGCTTCAGGCTTGTAGGTCTTTCAGCTGTCTCATACCGATTCCTTTTACAAGTTTTACAAAAATACATCTCGGTAAAGACTTAGTAAATAAATCAGCTAAGTTGTTGCAGGACTAGATCTGCTGAACTTTGACCTCCTCGTTCTTTTGTAGATCGTGCGTCCAGAAAAATTTGGGAGATATGTGTTTCGTTCTGTCGCCATTGATGTAGCCCTTTTTGAGTTGTGCAATGCATGCAGTGTAGTCTTCAAACATGACAGTGGGCGCAAGATCACCAGTCTTCAGGCCAGTGGTATCAAGGATGTGTTGGACGACGGAGCGAAGCCAAAAACACTCTTTCCTTGCTTCGTGGATCGCAATGAGTTCAGAGTGATTGGATACTGTTGCTGTTGTGGTTTGATTTACCGGCCTCCATGAGATAGCAGTTCCTCCATAGGTAAACACAAAACCAGTCTGTGATTTTGTTGTATGCGGATCCGATAGGTAACCTGCATCAGCATAACCAAGTAACTGGGAGGAGGCAACTCTCTGGTAGTATAGTCCCAGATCTATAGAACCCGGGAGGTAGCGTAGAAGATGCTTGACTCCGTTCCAGTGGCGCTTTGTAGGCGCAACACTGTGTCTGGCAAGAAGATTAACTGCGAACGCTATATCGGGACGCATGCAGTTTGCCAAATATAGAAGTGCTCTAATGGCACTGAGGTAGGGTACTTCATGACCCAGTAACTCCTCCCCCTCTTCCAGCAGCCGGAATGGGTCCTTATGAGCATCCAGTGATCTCACGACCATATGAGTACTTAAAGAATGACATTGTTCCATTCGAAACTTGCTTAGAAGTTTTCTTGTATAGTTTGATTGGTGTAACAGGATTCCACCTCGTAGGTGTTCAATTTGTAAGCCAAGATAGTACCTCGTTTTGCCTAGGTCTTTCATCTTGAAGGTATGCTTTAGGCTTTCAGATATCTCATTGATCTCTGCAGGAGATCCTATGAGATTTAAGTCGTCCACATATACTACGACGATGACAAATCTCGTTCCCGTTCTTTTGATAAAGATACACGGGCAGACTTCATTGTTTGTGAATCCTTGCTGAAGCCTTACAGAGAAGACGTCCCGAGGTCTCTCTTTCATTTCTGGGGGTAAATTAAACACATCTGGAAGTCTCATATAGATTTCTTTATCTATATCGCCATATAGATATGCAGTCACAACGTCCATGAGCTGCATTTCTAGGCTTTCCAGAGATGATAGGCTAAGCAAGAATCGGAAGTGATCGCATCCATGACCGGGGAATATGTATCTTCATAATCAATCCCTGACCTTTGGGAAAATCCCTGCGCTACAAGGCGTGCCTTGTAGCATACGATCACATTTTCTTCATTTCTTTTTCTAATGAAGACCCACTTATATCCCAAAGGTTTAACACCTACAGGTGTTTGGACTACTGGTCCAAAGGCTTTGCGTTTCAAGGGGGAGTCCAGCTCTATTCTTATTGCCTCGTCCCACTTTGGCCAATCTACTCTGCGTTTACATTCCGCTAGAGATCGTGGTTCGGCGTCATCATCGTATTCAGCGACGTGAACGACAATAGCGAACGCAAAATCGTCGACGATGGCTGTGCTATATCTGTCCAGTACCTCTCCAGTACGTACGTAATTTAATGATGTTTCTCCTATCGGTTCATTTGCAGGGGAAATAAGGAGGGGAGAGGTTGCTGGTTTGAGCTCCGCATCCTGTGGAGGGATCATCGTAATATCTCCAGGAATCTTCCTCTTTCGAGGAACTTTATCTTTTGAACATGGCGGTCGTCCTCTTTTAATTGAGGTACAGCCAATTCTGCTGCCGGTGGTTCGCATCCATCTTTGGGGATGTTAATCCTAGCTGGCGTGTTAGCAGCATGGATGTGTGAATGAACAATCTTCTGGTTGTCCATAAATTTATCCGGTAGTAAATGTACATGTGTTTTGAATGTGAAGGATCTTCAGGATCTCATCTTTATACAGATTAGTACGTGGATCATATAGAGACAAAGACTTGTTGTCCCAAGAAATGGTCTCAGAAGCGTCAGGCTTCTTAGACTGTGTGCCTAGTTGTGGAAAAGTTTTCTCATCGAATTCACAGTCATCAAGACGTGCCTTAAATGCGTCCCCTGTGAGAGGTTCCAGGTATCTAATAATAGAGGGCGAATCAAACCCAATATAGATACCCAGACGATGCTGAGGACCCATTTTGGTCCTCTGAGGTGGTGCTATTGGGACATATACCGCACAACCAAACACTCTCAAATGAAAGATATCTGGTGGTGTAACATATGCTAGTTGCATCGGAGATAATATATGGCCACCAGAGGGCATTATCCTAACAAGCGATGTGGCATGCAGTATAGCATGCCCCCAAGCATCCAGAGGCAACTGGGATTGCATGAGCAATGGACGTGCAATCCATTGGAGTCTCTTTATAAGAGACTCTGCTGATCCATTCTGGGTGTGAACATGTGCTACAGGATGTTCAACTTTGATACCCGTTGCCCGGCAATAGTCTTCGAAGACTTGAGAAGTGAATTCACCTGCATTATCAAGACGTAATTTCTTGATATGGTTATTGGGAAAATGAGCCTGCAACCTAATTATTTGTGCCAATAGCTTTGGGAAAGCTAGGTTGCAGGTGGACAATAGGCACACATAAGACCATTTTATAGATGCATCAATCAGTACCATGAAGTACCGAAATGGGCCACTTGCAGGGTGAATAGGCCTGTAAATGTCGCCATGGATTCTCTCTAGGAAGCCTGGAGACTCTAATCCCACTTTCAGGAGGGATGGTCTCGTTATTAGTTTTCCCTTAAAACAAGGGGGATAAGGAGACTCACCCTTTTGAAGAATCCTCTGGTTTTTCAAATTATGTCCATGGGATTCAGTGATGATGCGGCGCAACATAGCTGATCCAAGGTGACCAAGTCTATTGTGCCAGAGTTGAAATTCGGGCAATGAAAGGCACTTCTAGTGCTCAGTCATATTGGCTTATATAGGGTGAATATATGTGTGGTAGAGACCCAACGATAGTCCCTTAAATCGTTCGTAGATGGTCTTCTGGCCATCTTTTTGACGAGTCGCATACATATATTCAATGTTTTCTTCATCTCTAGTTTCTAAGTGATACCCGTTAAAACGAACATCCTTGAAACTTATGAGATTCCTATTGGATTTTGGAGAGAAAAGTGCATTTTGTATTGAGTCTTATGTTATTTGGGAGCATTATGATTGCTTCACCAGATCATTCGATTATATTGGACATCCCTGAAATTGTGATAACATGACCGTCATATTTGTTTAAGCTATAAAAATAGCATGGATCGCGAAGGATGGTATGCGTCGAAGCACTGTCCAATAGGCACTCACACTTCATCTATATTTCAGCAAAGTGAAAATTTATTTGAGTAATGAAAATTGACATTCAAATTAAAGTTCGTGCAAAGCAAATTACAGATGAAACTACATTTATTTTAAATGCATAGAAAAACAGAAGATAAGGCTCAATCGAGCAGATCATTATTCTCAAAGTCTTATGCAGTGAACTTGGCCGGAGCTTGAATATCCGCCAGGTTTGTTTCAGGGGGAGGCTTCAGGCTCTCTTGATATAGTTCCTGGAGGTGGCGAGGAGTGTGACAGTTTTTGGACCAATGTCCAGTCATGCCACATTTATGGCATTTGTCCTCCCAGTTCTTCTTTGGAATTGGCACTGGACCAGTGTTTTTACGCTTCAATGTGAAGTTTTTCTTCCCCTTGTTGTTGTTCTGGGATGGTGCTCTTGCTGTGTAACGACCTGTATTTTTCAACACATCAAGTTACATATTTTTACGCATTTTCAAATTTCTTTATAAATGTTAGTCAAGAGTTTTATAACAAAACTGATTTCAAAAATTCTTATAAAAATATTTTAAGCACTAGACTTATTATAATGTATTTCCGAAATTTCAGATTTCCTCAAATACTCAAAAACGTTTCGATAAAAAATTCATTTTTAATAATTACCGTTTTGGCCTAACAATTTAATTTTATATTCAAACATCTTCAAAACATTTTCAAACTTCTACAGTAGCATCCTATGATCACTTAGGGCTCCCCACATTAATTTCGTAATTTTCTGATATCATTTCAACCTAAAACCTGCAAACCCGTTTTCTAAATGTTTTGGACTATAACTAGTATCTCCACATCTCAAATCCCAAAACGGATCTTGTATTCGCGATCCTTGTGATGATACGATCCCGTGGGTATGTTTTCGTAATTTTTCAGAGTCGTTTGTGAAAACGGGCTTATATTCCTCCGGTTTTCACTAATTACATTCCCTAATTACAATTCTACATTTACTAACTACTTTTACCTAGTCACTTTTGCCCTAACCCCCCATTAACTCACTGTTTTGTTGGACAGATGCACCTATTTCGGATCTGAGATCCAACCCCCAATTTATTTCTCTATTAATTGATACGTTATTATTATTTTTGTACGATTGTATATTTTTACCCTATAAACTAACTCAGGCTCTTCTCATTACCCCACAACTTCATCACTCTCTTTGTTCTCCCCTTCATCTTCGAAACCTCAGGAGGCCGCTTCCCCTCACTCTTCGATCACTTAACCCACACACACACAACACAACCTCCCTCTCTTTCTTTTTCGTTCGAAACTCCCATCCCCCAGGCTCTCTCGTCGAACCCGTGTATCTCCCCTCACCCCCCTCTCTCCCTCCTATCACCCGTCGCCCGCCGTCGGCGGCCTGCCACGCCTACCCCGCCACTTTGAAGCCACGTCGACGAAGCTCCCCGCCGGAGCTACAGTTACGGTCAGCCTTGCCGCTGCCCTCGTCTACCCTCCCCCGACGCCTCCAATGCCCCCTCCGCTCCACGGCACCTCCGGCGAGCACACACCATCGCACTGCCTCGTCAGCCACCGCCTGCTCTCCGAGCTCCCCCTCCACTCGCTACCCCCTCCCTAGACGTTGCCTTCCTCCCCTTCGACATCCCCTGAAGTCCGACGAAGCCCGCCACTCCCACGAGCCCATCCCCACTGTCACCCTCCGATGGCCTCCGCCCACACTACACCCCGACGATGAGGTCCGTCGCTCTGCCCGCCTTCGCCACCGCCCTCTGACACCGCTGACGTCTGCCGCCGCCCAACGCCCCGGTCGCCGCCTCAGCCGACAAGGCCAACGGCGAAGCCCCCCAGCGATCGAACGGTGGGTGCGTGAGATGCCTCAGTGGCATTTCCGTAATTACGAAATATTTTCGTATTTTCGTATTTATTAATTAATTATAATAGGGTTTAATGGGGTAAAACCCATAACTTGAAATACAGGGCCCAGAAAAATATGAGGCTAGCTCCAGAAAATCGGAAACAATATTCCGGATCCAATGGCACTGGTCTCATCCCGATCGGATGCCTACATTTTTCAGAACTATTTTTTTAAACTTAAAAATTAAATACGTATAATTCATTATAAAATTCTTAACTCCCTGTTTTCACGTGCACTAGTAAGTGATAAAAATGTATGTAATAGTAATCTTCGAGATGGTCGTTTTGACTGCTCATTCAAGTATTTCCGACTTGTATTGCTCCCGGGATAAATTACGGAAAATATACGTCACTTAAATAATTTGGGGTTTAAAGCTATTTTTGAGTTTCTGAAAATTATAAAAAATAGCAGGAGCTTCTGAAAATGTTTTCCTTTTGTAGTAAAATTATAATATTTATTTTCAGCTTATGTAAAAATTTAGATTGCTTTCTGACACCGTTTCAACCGGTTTTGAAAATCAAAGCGACCAATTAATTAGATAATAATTAGTGTAGCCATTAGCTGATAACGTCTTGTGTTTGCAGGTACCAATCCTCGCGCTTTAACTCCATCCTCGTCTTACTACGATGATCTCGATAGTGTAAGTCACAATAAATTCTATCCTTATAAATTTAGATAGTGTACTCGTATGAACATAGGACTTGACATCTAGTCTCGGAACAGTTATTGACCTGAACAGATGACTAGAGACGTAACTAGACAGTCGCATCAATTGCTACATGACATGCTTGACAGAAAGATTGTAACTGGAAATGTGAGAATAGTAAATGACTCGTAAAACTACAAGTACGGTAACCTGCACAGACACTTGGGGTTTTGGGGTAACTTATAATTACGGAAGTGCGGGAGCAACTAGTCCAGGCCTTGTTGTCACCGTGGGGGTTCTAGCAACCCATCACAGTAGCAGGTGACAACCATCACAGATCACAGATTATTGCACAGTTCTAAGAGAATAGTTCGCCCGGGTAGCACCCGTGGCAAAAGGGGGACTCTTGGTTGCTCACTGTACTTCCCTATATAAGTCACGAACTAGGATAGGCACAATTACTCTCATTATTGCTATGGTCATTGTTATCGTCATGGTTATTCTTGTACGTTACTAGTTGTACTTACTCGGTCACCTTTACTTTACTTGTCACCCTTGCATGCTTGACTAGATGTACTTTACTTATCGCACTTGCATGCTTGTCTATCCCTACTTTACTTCCCGCACTTGTTTACTATAGCCTGCTCCATATTTGTGCACTCCTCTTTTTCTATCGCTAGAATTATGTGACTTACCTTCGGTTCCATTTATGGCATCGGCAGACGAAGACCTGATCGAGGAGATTGCCCCAGAGATCGAGGAGCCTACATTGACCCAGAGGCTGCAGAGTTTTAGTTACTTTTCTGTTGGTGTGTGTGTTGTACTGTGTATTTCCTTTTCCACTCCCTTTCAGTACTTCCTTTATGTATTTGTGGGAGAGTGTGTTGGTTGTTATTGTACTTTAATTTGGACTGTAATAATGTCTGTACACTGGTTTGAGTATTGTGGTACATCTCTGAGTTGTGGCTATGCTGATTTCACTGGTAAACTGCAAGACCTGCAAATAAATCAAATAAGTAACAGTCCCCGAGAGCGGGTCGTTACATGCTGGCTTCATTGCAACTTTCCCTTTGTTATTTCTAGCCTTCTTCTTATTTTTCCACTTCTTGGGAGAAACATGGTGGGCTTCAGGGAGAGGGACAACACCAGCAGGGCGCAGATTATTAGTGGCAAGTAGTAAGTCTCTATTCTGCTTTGCCCTAAGAAGGCAAGAGAGCAAATCAGAGAACTTTGTGAAGTTGCGTTCACGGTACTATTGCATGAGGATTGCATCTTTCTCGTGGAACGAGGTAAATGTCTTTTCCAACATGCGATGCTCCGAGACTTCTTCACCACACAACTTCAGGCATGAGGTGATATTATGAAGTACTGAGTTGTACTCAGCAACAGACTTGTAGTCCTGAAGACGGAGATTTTCCCACTCATAACTGGCACGTGGTATATGACATCAATTTGATGCCTATAACGTGCCTCCAGCGCTGTCCACAACTCAAGAGTGTCTTCTACTGTTAAGTATTCGGCTTTTAAGGTCCGATCTATGTGTCTCCTGATATAGATAATGGCTTTCGCCTTATCCATGTCGGAGACAATGGTAGTAGAACTGCCAGCTGGCTGGGCCACTGCAGGGGCCTTACTAGCACTTGTCTCGGCCGCTGCGGGGCCAGAATTGAGTAAAGGAGTGCCATTGAACGCAAGTGGAACTTCAGGTCCACTCGCCAGCTCAGGTAGTTCTTTCATGCTGCGCCAAGGACCTCGAAATCGAGGCTAGCCAATTTTGCCATTTATCTATGCAAATAAATACACATGAATTAATATTTATGAAAAATAAATTCACGCAAAGTAAATAAACAGTCATGTGGGGATCGGCCAGATACCTTTAGAAACAAAATGTCCAAAAATGTCCGAATACAGTCTATAAAAATTAAATAAAAAAATGAAAAATACAACTTGGAAACCCATTTTGGGTCGCAACATAATACATATTTCATCTCCGTCTTCAAATTTGGCAGAGCTTCGGTCTTTTGGCATTGTACATTATAACCTCACTACAATTCCTCTCAAAACAGAAAAAGAAAGCGAGGAATATAAAATGGTGTATCTCAAAATGGCCGATCCCAAACCACAAGACTGATTATTTACAACATCCATGCAGTTTTATATATGCTACAGGCAGAAGATGTAAATTCAACACAACAAACAGTTTATATTAAAATTATGTTTAATAATTACTTGGATCACGGAGAAACGTCATTACCCGTTAGGTTAGGTAACTAACGACAGAGCGGTATCAGGGTCTTTGTAATTATTAAATCGTGAAGGGAAAAATTTATCCAATTAATATGCATTTTGTTGAATTTAACATAATATGAAATAATTAAAAGTATTAAGTAAATCAACCAAGAAGTTGTCAAAATTAATAATTTGGTTTTTCATAATTTTTACAGAATTTTCTAGGATTTTTATGGATTTTTCTGTTAAATTTAAGGAATCAATAATGAAGAACTGATTAAAAATCATTTTTTAATTAATTTTAAAGCTTATTGGGCTTATGTGGGGCTTCAGGCCCAAACAGCCAATAAAAAAACTGGTAGGAGGTGAACAGCCCCATAAAAATGAAATTGAAAACAATTTAATCTTTCTCCTGCAATCCCCAATTGATAATTTTGTCATCTCCCCAATCCGATTTCAATCCCCAAATTCGTCATCATCCCCAAATTGCTATCAAATCGTCATTTCCCCGACAGGGGGGAGCGACAAGAAACCCTGCCCCCGAAATGGGCCCATTATCAAGATTGGGGTGGCGCAGTGGAGAATCCACGACGCGGGGAGGAGCCCCATCTGATAAGGGGGGCGTTGCAGGGAAGAGCCCCCGATAGAGGGGGGCGTTGCAGGGAAGAGCCCCCGATAGAGGGGGGAGGCGCCGGAATGGGCCCACGACAGGGGGGGCGGCGCCGTCGAATGGCCGACGCTCCTGGTCCGAAAGGAAGTGCCCTGACGGGGGGTGGCTGGCGCTCCTGGGCCAAATAGAAGCCCCCCAAGGGGGGAGCGTAGGAGGCCCCCCCGACTCGGGGCGGCACTTCGACGCACAAGGCGGTGCTCCGATGACAAAAGGATCGGAGGAAAGCGATTCGGGAGGATCGGAGGCCCCTGGGGGCGGTTCCGTTGGGGAGGCGCTCGGCGCTCCGATGCGCTCGACAAAAAAATCGCCACCAGAGGCCCTGTCATGCCCTATTTTGAACTATATGTGTATTCTACTGAACACGCGTGGTATTTCTACTTACGATACATGGGTAGGCATGAAATAAACGTAGATATCGATGTATGTAACGTAGTGCAAGGGGGATTGGGCCGAAATACGTGGCTAAGGGAAGTGAATGCGAAGTATGAATGCAGGAGAAGTGCGAATGACGTCGTGTGTATTATTTAACGCGCATGTATTAGACGTGTGTGTGTGTGATGCATGTATGCTTATGTAGGCATGCATGGGTGTGTGTAAGGAAGCCATGCTAGTGTGAAAGGGGTTAGGGGTCAATGGCAACCCCCTGTAAATTTTTAGAAAGGTTAGGGGCAAAACGGTCATTTGGACTAAAGCTGTTGTGCGTACATACTAAAGTTGTGTGTGCATAAAGTAATGGCAAACTTGTAAATACCTAAATGATGGAGGGGTATTTTTGGTCATTTAAAATGATGCATGCTTATCTTAAAGATAAGGCTAAGGAGGAGATTTTTTCCTAAACTCCATCCCCTCTTCCTCCTACCATGGCCGGCCACCCCCTCCCAGCTATTCCACTTCTCCTTCACTCCAAAACCCTAATTCTCCCTCACAAAAATCAAGAATCTCAAGTGGTTGCAAGTGGGAAGAAGGTGGAGAAGAAAGAAGAGAAGGAGAAGGAGAAAAATCAAGTTTTGAGGTAGGATTCCAACTTGATTTTGGAAATCTATTAGGGTTTCTTTCCATCATGTTTTTATATCATGTTTTACCAATATGAATTAGTGGTAATCAAATTGATGTGCCATGATTCAATTTTCATGAATATCCACTTGAAATTCCAAGCAAAATTATCTCTTTGAAATCCTGAAATTCTGTTGCATGTTGTTGCCGTAATTACTGTTACTGCAGCTTGAATTAGATTTCAAAAAATATATACACTTGTAGATCTTGAAGTTCTACCCCAAAATCATATAAATTTTGATATATCTTCAATTCAGATATTAGCAGAAAACATTACATCTTTGTAATATGTCTGTATGATTTTCAGTTTTGACACAGCTTAGAAAAATGAAGCTTATTACCTGCACACTCCATGGAATTTTATGTTCTTGGTCTCGTTGGAAAGTTAACAAGTTTTTCTATAACTTCATCTCAGTGCATAATTTACGAAATTCCGGCTAAAACATGCCCAAAAACAGCATTCTTTACAGGCTTCAGAATCTGTCTGAAAAAATAGATTTGACAGATTTCACCAATTAATTCACCATAAATCATGTAGTTCATATTTTTACATGAAATTTTATCTGTGAATATAAAACTGCCCTATCTACAACTTTCATTTGAGGATGTTTGCTAAATTCTTATTACAATTTGGTGATATCAGCCATGTTTTATGAATGTCTATATGTTTCCTGCAAACTGAAGCATTTAAGTGGTAGTATGAATTGTGCCATGTTGCTAAACTCCCCTCTATGATGCATGATTATTGTTGTTACTTGAAAGATAGTTTAGTTATGCAAATGGATATTGAATTTTTGATGTGACAATGATCACGTGTATGTCACCTGCCAAGTGTTTGTGTAAATGCCTCAACGAAACAAAAGTGGAGAAACCTGCAGAATGAGTTTGTATATACATGTATTATTAAGCATGCTATAAATTGGTGATGACAGAGTCATGGAAAGCATGGTTTCATGTGTTATGGATAATGAATTGAAATGGCTATGAAGAAGGCCATGGCCCTTGGGGGCATGGCCCATGTTGATATGTGATGTGACGACGATGGAGGGCATGACACTTCGGTGCATGACCCCATGTTGGCATGAATGTGGAATGTGATGTCATGCAACATGACTCCTTCATTACTAAAATAATAATATAGAATTCTTGAATGTCGCAGTCCTCTCTAATGAGGGTGAGTTAGCAAAACCCGGGTATGTGTGGGATTTGAGTAAATTGTGGATATGAGGCCTGGACTGAGAAGTTGGGGAAAATGATTATGTGATATGTGATATTTATACACACTCGTCTTTACCGGGAGTGGAGGGGACATACGGAGGTTATGTTATTATGTGGAGAGCCTCACTCCTGCCAGGGACGGGGGAGCTGAGAGGCCCGGCGTACAGTGCCCGTGTCCACTGCGTCGTGTGCTATATTCACACCAAATTTGGGGTGAAGTCCAGGTCCCGGTATCACACAGTTTACCAAAGTTTCCAATTAATTCAATTAATTCAATTAATTAATTCAATTATAAAATGAGAATTATGCATGTTACTCCTTCTGCTGGCAGCACTTCCTTTTCCTACCTGCTTCACTGGTGACACTGTGTTATACTTCTGACACTTGTAATTCCCCCTTTAGATTGTGGTTGTATGAATATTTGTATCGTTATTCGTCCTAACCCCTTCTTTGCAGTAATTCGACATTGGACCGCATGTATGATCCCCTTACTTAGCTATTTACTTTTCATTACGTTACTTAGTTTACATGCCATATTTATCTTGCCTTGCCTTGTGGATTAATAGCCTTAGAACGGTGTTCCAAATCCAAGTTGGTTCCTACTGAAGCACGCATTGACGTGCTCCTCCCTATTTTTCAGGTAGCAGGGACAATACGGTTGGTGGTGACTTGGAGTCGGGTCTCAGGGGTAGCATTTGGTAAGTGATGTAGCTTGCAGTGTGTCATGGTTGTCTTTGGAGGTGGAGAGTGGCTGTATATATATGTATTGATGTACTTGGACTATGTATAAAAATGAAACATGTTATATATAAAATGTTATTGTTGTTTTGTGAGACTGTTTGATATTTTAGTGGAGTTTCACTTGTACTATCCCAGCATCTGCGCAGTGGCCTGCATATTCAGATTCTTCTTTCTCTCCCTTTTCCTTTCTCATCACCCTCGCTCTCCAGGATAGTTGGAAAAAAAAATTTAACTGCAGGGTACTCTGGGGAGAGGGGCATGACAGGCCCCCTCGACAGGGTGGCGGAGCTAAGATCCAGGGGACGGCGCATTCGGAGGCCCCCGACTGGGGGGGCGTTGGCACCTGAGTGGTGCCACGGGGATGGGGGCCACCCAACTGGGGCGACGGCGGTGGGACAGGTCACCCCGACTGGGGCGGCGACGACGGGACAGATCCCCCCGACTGGGGGGCGATGACACAGCGATTTCGAGAATCATCGCTGCTAAACAACGGACCCTAAAGATATGAAGCAATTTTTCTTGCACTTTATGTTAATGTTAGATGCAAGTTACACAGAGCTGTATAATACCAACAACAGTACTATATCATTGGCTCAAATTTACTTGTTTGGGGAGAATATGAGGCATGAACCTCGACCTTATCGAATGCGTATGTCATTAACTTAATTACTTCCAAAAGTAAATGCTGCAACCATTGTATCATATCTTTATTTCTACGGGTTTAGAAATTTACCTCTAGATCAAAGATCTAGGGAAAAACAAATAAAAGCCGTAGATGAAAATCCCCGCTCCCGTAATGCCGTGAAAGAAATTAATCGCTCATTGTCGCAAGGGATTTGTCGCAACTACAAGATTCCTTCGCAAGAGGGAAATTTTGTGAGGAGTATGAAAATTTTGTGGCTCAAAAAATTTTAAGCTTGTTCGTGCTGATAACATGTTGGAACTCAAAAGAAAGAGTAACCATGGCTTAAGGCCATGGTCCTCTATTTATTCATTCATATGGAATACCAAAGTGCATGTAATTTCAAAGGTCCCCATTA
Organism: Scilla litardierei; assembly: GCA_030789695.1. Taxonomy (NCBI): domain Eukaryota; kingdom Viridiplantae; phylum Streptophyta; class Magnoliopsida; order Asparagales; family Asparagaceae; genus Scilla; species Scilla litardierei. Next base: position 117,892,746 of record CM061130.1, read on the forward strand.
TGCTAACTAAATGGGGAGTAATGGAGGGATAAAGTGGTGGGGATGTATTTTTGTTTAGACATTTTTTCCTTAATTAGATGCTAACTCCGGTATGCTATAAGGAAAAACATGAAAACAAAATGTGCATAGCGTCAAACGAAAATTTAAAGATTTTTGCAACAAGCAATGGTCGAACTCACAACCTTTGGCTTATGAAGGAAACATGGCACCACCACACTAATGATGGATCCGTGTAACTGAGGATTAAATTATAAAAGTTAACCTTACAATTCCTTGTTGCCATATATATAAATATGCAAATTTTGAAAGAGGCGGTGGGGGGTGGGGGGCAACTCAAACATGGGTCTGCCCCTGCACACACACACACCCACGCTCATCACTCTTTCGTCGATTGCGTGCGTGCATCGCATCCTTCGTGTAGGTTTTTGGCCACTGCTTCTTCTCCTTTCACCTCTCGACGCTGCACACACACCCCCTCTTACTCTTTCACTGTTTGCGTGTGTGTGCCGCATCATTTGTGTGGAATTTTTTCTCTATGCACTCAGTGCACGTGTTATTTCTAGCTTATAATACAACCGAGGGTTGTTTTTTGAATGTGGTTGTTGACTATGACAAAAGGTTGTGTAGAAAGCCGTTTTAGATTTAATTTTGAGGAATCAATGGATAAGATGAGAGTTTATTAAAAAAAATGAGAGGAAACCCCTAAATTTTTTGAGATACCTAATTTGTAGGTACATAATTTTTTGCTAAAATCTTAAGTTTTGGGGAAACTAAATATAGAGGGAATTAAATTTTTGTGGAAAATAAAATTTTTGGGGTGAACTTATTTCCCTAAGGGAACTAAATTTTAATTTAAAACTTTGGGAGGACTAAATCTGGATGGAACTAAATTTGGGAGAAACTATAAGTTTAAATTTTATGAGAGAACTAAATTTGGATGGAACTAAATTTTGGGAAAAGTATAATTTTAAATTTTAGGGTGAACTAAGATTTTTTATGGGAACTTAATTCTCTATGGAACTAAATTTTAGTTTGACTAAGAAATTTTTTTTGGCAAGAAGATATTTTCAATGGGTTAAAATTTTTAGAGGAATATTTTGAATAATTTTGGAAGAATATTTCGAATGCTCTGTGACTTATGATCATGTGTTACGACTAGGATGAGAGTTTGTGAGGAATCAATGGCTAGGATGAGAGTTTGTAAAAAATTTCTAGGAAAAACAAAATTTTGGCGGTGTTATGAATGATATTATGTAGGCCCATCATTGGCCCATGTAGTTACTATCATATCTCGTATCAGATCAGCATTTTGTATCTTACATAAACTATATGTCCCACCATTGTATGAACTATTCCATATAAATAAAAGTCTGCGGTCTCCCATAGAATGCACTACCCAACATGTTATCAGCATGCTCTTTCCTGAGAGATAAGCGATATGGTACGAAAGTTTTTGCATATGATGAAGGATTATCGGATGTGGAAGGATCAAAGGATGTTACCGCGCAAGTGTACGGTGATGCTAGCCAGCTCATCTCTTCGAGCGTATGTCAGATCTTCCCAACTCTGAGTTCAATTGTTCGCCGAAGCTGAGTGTTTGTGTACAAACGAGATATGATGTAGGCCCCCATAGTGCACTCTCTGTATGGGGCACCATGGAGATTAGCAAACTCTGGTCAGAAGCTGCCAAGCTTGGGTCGGAGGTTTTCGCCTTTAGGTCAGATATGGTTGGTTAGCTCGAACCTCCACCACCGGGATGTTGGAGCTTGGATCTCAAGCTGTGGTTTGTCTCTACAATTTACAGAGATTAAAGAGAGCCTTACTGTTAATTTTCTCTCTATCTAAATCCCTAACCCAAGAACGACAGTCTGCAACATGGGTATTTTGGGACAAGATTCATGAATTATTGAAATGGTAAAGCAAATGGAGCGAAAATTCGCTAATATAAGAGGAAAAGAGGGGTTCCATTCGGGAATTGGCCTTTCATGCCTTCAATTTGGGGGGTGAGTTGGCATAGTTTTCTTGTTTAACAAAGACATGGATGCTGACTCCCTTCCCATAGACGACGCCAATTGACGGTAAAATTCCGGTCAACAATAAGGTGGAGTGACTTGTACGCCTCGGGTTGATGTGAGTCCTCGTCAGTGTAAGGATCGTCTTACCCTTGCAATACTAACAACTACACACTAGAGGGGGGTGAATAGTGTAATGGCACAAATTACGTATTTAAAAATTAAACTTGCGAATGCGGAATTATAAATGCAAGAGAAATTTAACCACCACAAAAATAAAAACGCAAACACAAGATATTACCATGGTTCCCCAAAGTTGGGTACGTCCAGCCACACCAACATCCACTACAATTCTCACACAGAGAAGTGAATACAATCTCACACAGAGATACCTCACACAGAGGATTTGGATTCTCACACAGAGAAATCATTGCTTTCACACAGAAAGACTTTTGCAATCACACAGAGAGACTCAAACTCTCACACAGAGAGAACTCAACCAACCCTCACACAGAAGGTTATACTCTCACACAGAGAGTAACTAGCTCTCACATAGAAAGCTAGGGTTTCAATGAAATAACAAAGTAAAACAAATACTCTTACCTATGCCTTGAGATGAACTTACTCATTAATGAATGCAAGGCATGGAAGAGGATCTCCAAGTGATGAGATTAGCTTGAAAGCATTTGGATGATTTCCCTTGAGCTTGACTTCAATGCATGAAGGAGAGAATGAGCTCTAAGAGGGAAATGAGAGAGTTTGAGAGTGGCGTAATCAATCTCTAAAGATTTTCAATAGCATCAAGAAATTCTAATGAACTCAGCCCTCTCATATATATCGGAACCCTATAGGAACTCTCAAAAGCCAAAACAGCCAAAAACTAAAAGCTGCAACAGCTAGAATTTGGGCAAAAACGTCACCAACAGTCGACTGATGAAGAAATGACAGTCGACTGTCCAACGACTAAATAAATCCCAACTGTTATAATCTGAGCCATGACAGTCGACTAATGAAGATGATAAAGTCGACTGTAAACAGGACATGTGCTTGTAAATCCTTCAGCAGGCGACTGCTGCAGGGGATGGAATACAACAGAGAGATGCACTCTTTCGCACTTATGCCTTTCAGAAGACTGATGGCCATTTCATAGGCGACAGTAAATATACAGGACGACTGTAAAAACAGCAACAGTCGACTGACTTGCAGATTGGGATGAAGCCCAGAAAATGCAAGTTGCGCACAATCGACAGTAGATCAATTCACAGGCAACTGTAGAAACACATGCGACTGTAAATTTAACATCAGTCGACTGATGCGAAAAGCTCAAGAAGAGGCAATAAAAAAGTTAACTTAAGCAGTGCATCACAATCGACTGTAGAAGGTTCGACAAGCGACTAGAATCACCCAGTCGACTGTAAAACTTTCATCAAGCATCTGTTGGAGAGCCAGAGACTCTAATTGAGTCTTTGGGCTAGATGAACCTATTGGGTTGGATTCTATGATAATCCTACGGCTTACTAATATGGTGAAATGCATATGCATGAATAAGTAGACCATCTATCAAGGCATTACATTAAAGTTAGACTCAAAAAGAGAAAAGCAATTAATGAAATAATACATGGATTATATTGCTTTCCTTAGAGTCTATAGCTTCAATCTTGATGCCTTGATGCTCCCCATCATCTCCAAGCTTTGGCACCCTTGAGTCCAAGCTTTGGCCTTCTCCTCTTGATGACCATCCTTGTACCAAGTGTTTAGTCTCCAAAAATGATATTCTAGAAGTGTTAACTATGAGACTAAAACAAGAGAGTCATTAGCAACAACATAATGTTGTGATCAACATCAAAATAACATTGATATGAAACACCAATACTCAACATTCAGTTGGGGAGATTGGACTGCTTGCTGGGTAGCTCGAGTCTGTCAGGTGTTGTAAGAGCTATCTGGAGGAAGTCCGATCTAGCTCAGAGAAGCTTCGAGCTTGGTAAGGATCACTTGTTAATTAACCTGTACTACATGAAATCGTAAGAGAGGCCGGGTTTGGGTACCGACCCAAACCCCCACCGACGCTCAAGTTAGTTTCTCATGGAGAAAACATAAGGAGCTAAAATAAAAGAGGAAGATAGAGCTATTTGTGTAGTACAATACTTATCCTCCATCGGAAATCTACCCCTGATGCTTTGTTGCATGAGCTATTTATATCCTCTTCCTGGCTTTGTCCATTCTCCCCACTAACCAGGTGGCTTTAGTGGAGATCGCGGTCTTCATGAGAGTGGAGATAGTGGAGATAGTGGGCCATTCCTCTGGCTTCATGGGATTAACTCACTCCTTCATTGTAACTACTAGCATGGGTCATGACGTCAGGTAACCGCCCACTTTTTGGGTCTCTTCATGAGAGAGATGTGAGTTGACTCTTTCAAACCAGGACCCATATGCCATGAGCTGGCATGTCAATGGCCTAACCCAGGCAGGCCATATGGGATGTAATAGGAAGATAAGAGCTAACCTCGTAATAGTTTATCACAAAAATAAATAAATACGAAATAGAATAAGAGGAGGGATCAAATGACCCCCAAAAATAACCCCCAAAAATGACCCCCTATCAAAAATCATATGCCCACCATTTTTTCGGAAGATCCGAACCGTTCATCTTGATCTCCACCCTCTAAATACCTGACCCACCAATTTTCAACCCGATCCCATGTGTTTTGCCCGTCCATCAACCATTCGCAAAAGTTCTGTTCATGCGAAACCGTTAAATTTGGGTCGGATGGATGAATGGGCAAAACACATGGGATCGAGTTGAAAATTGGTGGGTCAGATATTTAGAGGGTGGAGATCAAGATGAACGGTTCGGATCTTCCGAAAAAATGGGGGGCATATGATTTTTGATAGGGGGTCATTTTTGGGGGTCATTTTTGGGGGTCATTTGATCCCTCCTCATAGAATAATGTGTATCATATAACATATGATGCTTAGCATCACATGCGACCTCAAGAAATTTATTCTACACTATTTTTTATAATTATGAAAATACTAAAAACGAAGGGTTAAGTTCACTAAATCCCCCTGACTTTAGCCTAATTGCACGAAGCACATCTAAGCTTTTTTTCTCTCTTCATGGAATCAACTATCAATTTGGTTGACACAGAAAGACGCGCACAGGGCACGCCTTCCACTCCCAAGCGTAGGAGTGTCAATGCAATAAAATAACTGGTGAGTATCGGGTCGGATCACAGGGACAAGTCGTTCTATATTCACAAAATTGATTGATAAAGAAAGGAAATAGCGTGAAAACAACCACTTCAACTAACGGTGGGAAAGTGTAAAAATCGTGGCGAAACTAAAATCCTATCCTAAATGGGTAGGGTTGGAGAGCCAAAGGGGATTTAGGATAGCTAGGAGAGAAAGTACAGGTTGTGAGTTCACTAGGATTGGTGTTAATTAATCTCTAATTACCCGCATATAACTCAATTGATCATCCGGCTAAGGACACTCAATCGGAGAATTTAGCATTAAAGAGCACTACAATTAGCAATAGGGATGGATATATTATCGTGGCACTAATCAAATTAGGAACATGGATTCATCTCAAATTATGCCCTTTCGGGTCTTTACCAATGAAATTGTGCCCTAATAATCACCCAACATTAACATTCAAAATGAGCAAGAGGCAATTAGAACTAAAATTAACACCCCATCATCATGAATCACAACCCACACCAATCACACTACTCAATCATAGTAAACAAGATGAAATTTATAAACAAATTCATCACAAGTTCATTACAAAATGAGAAGTGCAAAATACAAAGGGGAAAATGAAATTTTTCACCCAAGATCTCCCCAAATGAGCCTTCCCTCTACTAATTTGCTCCTACACCAAGCTTCTCCACCATCCAATGGCCTCCAAGCTCCTCCCTAGCCTTTGGGGAAGAAGAAGGGCTCCCCAAAACCCTAAAATCGCAAAAAAAACAAGAAACCGAGCTGTTCGAAGAAGTCCCAATTTTCGCACTCTGGCCCTAATTAACAGCCAAGCGAGTCGGGTCTTGGGGCTGCGGGTGCTCGCTGCCCGCCTGAAAACAAGTTGCACGCGCGGAGAGCGTAATAAGGCGGAGCGGGCCGTGTGCCCGCTCATCATCACCGCCCACTGTTGCGGGCGGTCTCAATGCGGAAGGAAAACAAATGCGGGCCGGCCAAGCTGGGCCGGCCCGCATGCGTCTTCGTTTATTTTTTTAAAATTAATTTTCTTTTTTTCATATTAGAAGAAGCAGCGGCAGCGGAGCGGGCCGCATAAAATGTTTTTTTATTTACGGCGGCGGCCCGCATCTCCTGAAGGCACAGATGGTGCCACGTGGCGCCTCCAGATCGCGCCACATGGCGCCCCAGTAAATTCCCTTTTTCATGCTTTTCTCCCTTATTTCTCCTCCAAATAATTCCAAAAAAATACCTAGAAACCTCAGAAAAATCCCAGAAAATTCTGGAAAATCCCCAAGACTCCCAGGAGTATCTAAAAAATAGGAGAAGGAGAAATTAGTCCATTTGATGAGAAAATTAATATAATGACTATTATAAATTAATATTGACCTCCCAAAATTCATATAGAATATTCCAATACTCAAATAATTCCCAAAAATTGTCAATAAGATCACAATAATATCAGGAGCACATGAAAAATATTAGGAAGCCAATAAAATCGATAAAATCCATATTTTGTGCCAAGAATGAAAGTAAGCCCTAAATTGAAACATAAAGTGAAATTCACACAAAATGGCAAGATTAAGCCTAATCTTTAGCACAAAATGGAGGTAGTTAGGGGGTATAAATATACACTTTTCACTCCGAAGCCCAACCCCCAACTAGATTTTTGCTAGTCTCTAGCAAAATATGCGAAAAATTTGGATTAAATGGGAAAACATGCACCAACTCAAGATATCATCATGGCATACCCCAAATGTTATTTCCAATTGATTTCAAAGCCAATATACCTAAAGTATGAAAGTAAACAACAAATTAAACTCTCTTCAATCCAATTCAAAGAAAAGTAAGGAAATAAGCGCCATATCACATTCATTAGGATATATCACGATGTCAAAGTTTCAAATTTTCAAGGAAGTGGCCAAAACAAAAGAAATTTCTCCTAAGTTGTGGGAGATGAGATTGCATCACTCATGTTGCTTATTCTTTCATTTTTTTGCTTTTTCTTTTCTTTTTCTCTTTTTATATGTTTTTAGATTTTGTATGTTTATGTTTTGCATTCACGCGATAACACTATGAAATGCAAACACGCCACCTTTGCATACACGCGATAACGCTATATAGGCAAAAGGATGGAATGATCTCCTAAATCTCATTTTTGGCGTCCTCCCCAATGTTTCATGGGGCACCGTCCACTCAATTTGATTAGAAAGAAACATTCACTTATGTTAACTCTCTTTTTCATTCTCAACACAAGTTATCAACTCATCCACCCACTCCTAAGAGGAAAACAAAACATACACAATTGGCCACACCCAATCCAATCAAAAACTACACCATGCATCCCAAATCATGCAATCACTTACACCAAACTATTCCCAAATTATTTCAAAGAGATATCACGACGTATAAAATAGATTCATACATGGCATATTAGCATTTGACTCCTAATTGGAAAAGAAATGAAACATGCCAATCCAACATCAAGAAATCGATACCAAAATAATAATCCGAAAAAATTGCATGGCATTAAGCATGTATGGACTAAGCACAAAGCAAGCGGCATATGGAAAGGAGGACAAATATGATATGCAATAAAGTTCATTGGAAGAGAGCAAGATGGAGGTACGCAAAAAAAAAATTTAACACCAAAATCCTAACAATTCTAAAGATTCTAACACTCTCTCCCCAATTTAAAATAAACATTGTCCGCAATGTTGGGAGAGTATCAGATCTCACAAAAGATCCTAGCAAAGGAAAGAAAAGCATGCGAAAATACTAAAATAAAACATTTATTTATTTACACTATTGGAAAGAACACGCCATGGTAAAAGGCGGATCTCGAATGTATAATGGCGGTGGCAACTGCTCGATCATATCCTTTTGCTCCTCCGCCAGCTGCTTTGGAGCAAGGCCTCCATCGGCCTCCTTAGATTCCAGCAATGCAACCCCCATCGTCTCCTTTGGATAATATGTAGTATGTGGGAGACGAGCTGCATCAATCCAAGCCATGTCCTCAAGCACTACAAAAGCATTCCAAAGCAAGTCGTCAAAACAAATAAAAGAATGTAAATGCAATCGACGACAATCTGAAGCAAAAATATGCGGAAGTGCAAATTGGGCTTCAGAAATGCAAGGCATGAGATGGTGGGAACTTCCCTGAAAAATGTCGCTAGGTGTGGCATGATACTCTGCCTCAGGAGGAGGTGGAAGTGGCTGCAGAGAGAAAACTGGAGTAAGAGGGAGCTCGGGCTCAATATATACCATCTCGCAATCCCCGTCACTATCCTCTTCCTCGACATCAACATCAACGATCTCTGTGGCACTCCCCACAACTGGTAACTGCTCCTGACAAACCTCCTCGATGACTGGCAAGTGCGCATCCTGAGACGAGGGAAGTGACATCTGTGATAGGACTGGAGGTAGACTCGTCTCGGACAAATCCAAGCACGCATCATCCTCGTCATCCCAGAAATAGTTCATCTCAGTCATCATCCCTAAGTATTCAATCGCCTCAACCTGTGAAGCTAACTCTGAAGTGGATTGTGGCTCAGGCCCAATGGTGTCCTCGATCTGCTCTCGGCCATCATACACATCCACTTCATCCTCAACCTCAAAGTGAAAAAACATCGTGTCACCGTCGTGGTCGACACGCACTCCATCATCTGTTTCCTCCGAATCCTCAAAATATAGACATTCAGCTTCCTCTACTTGGCTCCACTGTGCCCCATCATCATGTTCTACTTGTTCCTCCGTAGGGCCGTAATGGAATGAGCCCTCAACTGGCTCCTCAGGCTGGTCCTGGACCTGTTAGACTGTCTCCTCATACTCTACAAGGTCCCTCAGGTAACACCATGAATCCTCGGTCGAATAATTGATTCGTGGAAAAAAGTGTATATTTATACCCCATAACTACCCCTATTTTGTGCTAAGGATTAGGCTTAATCTTGCTCTTTTGGATATAATCTCACTTTATGTTGCATATAAGAGCTTATTCACATTCTTTGCACAAAACATCATTATATGGACTAATTTCTCATTCTCCTATTTTTCAGGTACTCCTGGGGGTCTTGGAGATTTTCCAGAATTTTCTGGGAATTTTCTGGGATTTGTAGGTATTTTTGGTGAATTATTTGGAGGAGAAAATAGTGTTTAAATGGGGAAAAGAGAAATTTTAATGGGGCGCCACGTGGTGCAACCACGCGGTGCCACGTGGCGCAACCACGCGGTGCCACATGGCGCTAGATCTGCCGTCAATCTGATGTGGGGGCCGCTGATTGCAAGCGGGCACAGGCCGCTTCTTCGAGCGGAAATTCACGTGGGCCGCTGGCCCGTTTCTTCGAGCCGCAAAAATGCGTGGGCCGCTGGCCCGCTTCTGTGAGCGACAGATCGAATTGGGCCGCTTGCCCGCTCGAAAATTCGAGCGGGCCTCGCCCCGCTCCTTCGAGTGGGCTCCGCCCCGCTCCTGTGGGCAGGCTTCGCCCCGCCTCAAAGCGCAGGCTCGCGCTTTGTCAAGCGGGCCGGGCTTCGCCCCGGCCCGCTCCGCTTCAATTTTACGGCCCCAGGCACGCGCTGAGATTTTCTTGCGGGTCGGGTGGCCAGCGCTCCGACCCGTAAGCCCAATAGCGACAAATTATGCGAATTTGGGGTTTATATGTCGCCTGTAGCGTTTGGGGGAAAAGATATACTTCGGCCAAGGGGCTATTTACTATTCTATTGGGGGTTTGAGACCCCCATCTTCTTCCCCAAGAGCTAGGGCTAGGCTTGGAGGTCATTGGAGGCTAGGGGAGCTTGGAGGAGGAGCAAGAGAGGGGAGATCCTAGTTTTCTAGGGTTCCATTTGGTTATTTCTTCCCCTCTTGTGTAGCATTTGGTTTCTAAACGAATTGAATGTATTTTTGAATGATTATTGAATGAATGTGAGAACCATTGAATAGTTATTTGATTATTGCTTGTAATGAAGATTGGTGTGTTCTTCTTGCATGATTATATCTCTATTTTCATTATGAAGGCCTAGAGCCATTTGTGTGTGGAATTTGGGTTAGCTAGGGTTTGTGAGTTTGAATAGTAATTACTCATTCCTTGCATTTAATTGGATTAGTATACCTAGAGATGGGTGCTAATAGTGTTAATTGATGGGTTGTGCCCTAAATTTCATTGAGTCGTGCACCACTCTTGGCGGGGCCGTAGAACGGTGGTGTACCTTAAGGGTCACACCTACGTGCACCATCCTTGCATTCTATTGACACGGATGTAAGGATTGACTCACAGGCTTAAGTTAGGGATTCCAACCCACTAATCAACACACGAATGAATCGTGCATTACTCTTGGTGGGGTCGTAGAGCGGCGGTGTGCCTTAAGGGCATTACCTATGTGCACAACCCCGCATACCCTGAAATGGATGCGAGGGTTGATTCATTTGGAATGAACCGATTACTAATCAACTCACAACCTAAATGACATCTCATTCCACACACTTCTCCTTGCTTGACTAGCTCCCTACTTTGGTCTCCACCCTACCTACCTTGGGCTTGGCTCGATTGTCTCACCCACACTTCCACTCATCATGCGTGTTAGTTTAGTTGGTCATGCCAACACCTTTAGCATTTCCATAACAAATCGAGATTGTGAATATGAAACGAATTGTCTCTGTGGATTAGACCCCGTACTTACCGGGATTATATTGCTTTGACACTCCTACTCTTAGGAGGTGAGCGTGTGGATCCTATTTGGATTGTGCAGGTTTCACGGTCAACCATTTTGGCGCCGTTGCCGGGGACAACGGTTTTCACACTCATATTTTTTGGTTTTGGACACTTTAGGTGTAGTACTTCCAGCTTAGTGTTGAGTCTTTTTGGTTGTTTATTTTATACTTTTTTGGGTCGTTTTTCTTTCTTTCTTTCTTTTATTTCAAAAATCGTTTGTGGATATTTTTTTATGGATTCATCTTCAAACTTTAGCGATGCTTATGTGGAGGATTCCCAACTCCCACTATTCTTTCACGGTATGGGGTTGGAAAATCCTAGTTCATTTATGCAAAAGTTTGAAAAATGGTGTAGAAAAGAGTTTTGGGATTTGTTTCATGAGACCACTTGTGCAGATTTTATTTATTTATAAGTGTTCCCATATACTTTGAGAGATGATGCTAAAATCTGGTTTGATGCTTATCCTCGAGATTCTTTTTCTACATGGCTTTCTTTTCAGACTGATTTCCTTCGAGCTTTCTTTCTTATTTATTACAGGAATCAGGTACAGATGCGCCAGGCATGTGAGGAACACATGGAGAGCTTTGTCCATTTTGACGGTGAGACTTACTGTCGGGTTTTGGAGAGATTCGATGATTTAGTGCTTGGGTGTCCATGCCATGCTTTCAGCGCAGAGGATCTTCTTTGGATTTTCTACACAGGGCTGCAGCCGTCGACGCGTGACTTTGTGCAGATGAGCAGCAGTGGGGAGTTCTTTGCCTACACGACAGATGATGCATGGTTGTACCTGAGGGACCTTGTAGAGTGGGAGCGGACTGCGCCATCTGGAGAGCCGTCACTTGGATATGATGATGATGGCCAGTCCTTGGTACCATTTCAGGATTCAGATCAATAGGTCCAGTGTCAGTTTGAGGAGCCACCTTTGGGCTCTTTTTCTTGCGACCCCATGGAATATCTAGCAGAGCAGGATGTTGGGTTACAGGAGAGCTAGGTAGAGGATGTTGAGAGACTACATGTTGAGGATCTGGAGGAGATGGATGATGGAGTGTGTGTCACTCAGGTTGGAGACACGATGCAATTTCGTTGGATTGGTGGTGATGATGAGATGGAGATGTGTCCAGGCGAGAGTGAGATAGATGACATCAGAGGGCCTGAGTCACATTGCCTGTCTGATCCATCACCACAGCTGGAGGTGTGCGGGCATCTTGGATGGACTGCTGATATAGTTTACTACGGTGATATTGAGGAGGATGAGTGCACGGGATACAGCCTACAGACTACTTTGGAGCCTGAACCCACCCTCCCTTCAGATTCAGTTCAGCAGCCATCACTTCAGACACCACAGGACACGCATCAGTCCGTCATCCAGGACGAGGATATTCAGGATGGACCACAGAGTTCAGAGATGCCTGCAGAGGCCGTTACCTTCGATGATGAGGATTCGACAAGCGACAGTGACTACGAGATGATCTACATTGAGCCTGCGCTGCCTTCTCCTCCACACTTGCCCCTGCAACTATTTCACCTTCCTCCTGAGGATTCGCATCAGCCAGGCGATAGCATCGCTATTCAGGAAAGTTCTCATCACACTTTTCCCTTCATTTTTGAATCTCATAATTCATTTCCATATATATTAGATTCAGATAGTCGTCATATATATTCATATTCTCATTTTCATTATGACGACCCTTTTTGGACTTCCTTCATTGGAAGTCAAATTTCTTTTCCTTGGATTGACACAGCTGGTCTCCCGCAGGACACGGTAGCACATCCTAGGTAGATGCTAGGAGCTATGTTGCTAGGATCCACAGAGAGTGGAGGAGCGGCGTTTCCAAAGCAGCTGGCTGATGAACGCAAGGATATGATTGAGCAGCTGCCTCCACCATTACACATTCGAGATCCGCCTTTTGCTAAGGTGTATTCCTTCCTTTCTTTAGTGTAAATAAAAAAATAAATTTTTTAGTTTAGTTTGCTTTAGTATGTGTGTTTTCCCTCCAGCATCATTGAATAATATCTAGTTTCATTTCAAACATTGAGGACAATGCTCATTTCTAGTTGGGGGGAGTGAACTATGAAGTTGGATGCTATTTTTGGGTAGTTTTAAAAAAAATTTATGTTTAAAATTTTTTTTCTCATTCATCATCATCATTCATTCATTCTGAGAATATCATTTTGATGCCTCCATCCTTGCTTCCATCACATTTCTTTTGCTTAGTCCCTACATGCTTAATGCAAAGCAATTTTTTTGGATTATTACTTTGGCATCAAGTTTATAGATGTTTGATTGGTGTATTTTAATTTCTTTTCCATTTTGGAGCCAAATGCTAATATGCCATGTATGAAACGATTTTCTATGTTTTAATGCTCTCTTTGAAATAATTCGGGAATAGTTTGGTTAAGTAATTGCATGAATTGGGATGAATGGCTTAGTTTTTGGTTGGATTAGATGTGGCCATTGGTGTATGTTTTGTTTTCCTCTTAAGGAGTGGGTGGATGAGTTGATAATTCATGTTTAGAATGAGGAATAAAATTAACATAAGTGAATGTTTTTCCTAATCAAATTGAGTAGCCGGTGCCCCACGAAACATTGGGGAGGAAGCCAAAAATGAGATTTAGGGAATCATTCCATCCATTTGCCTATATAGCGTCATCGCGTGTATGCAAATGTGGCGGTGTTTGCAGTTCATAGCATTATTGCGTGAATGCAAAACATAAACATACTAAAACAAAAAGAATACAAAAAAAGAGAGAAAAAGAAAAGAAAATAAAAATTGAATGAATAAATGAAAGAATAAGCTTCATGAATGATGCAATCTCATCTCCCACCACTTAGAAGGAAGTTCTTTTGGTTTTGGCCATTTCCATGAAAATTGAAAATTTTGCCATGTGCGCATCTTCCCAAAGAATGTGATACTCGCTTATTTCATTACTTTTCTTAGAATTTGATTGAGGAGAATATCAAATATTGTTTACTTTCATACATTGTGTATATTAGCTTTGGAATCAATTGGAAATCACATATGAGGGATGCCATGATGATATCTTAAATTTGGTGCATGTTTTTCCATTTAATCCGAATTAATCGCTTATTTTGCTAGGGACTAGCAAAATGCTAGTTGGGGGTGTGATTCGTGGTAAAAAGTGTATATTTATACCACATAACTACCCCTATTTTGTGCTAAGGATTAGGCTTAATCTTGCTCTTTTGGATATAATCTCACTTTATGTTGCATATAAGAGCTTATTCACATTCTTTGCACAAAACATCATTATATGGACTAATCTCTTTCTCCTATTTTTCAGGTACTCCTGGAGGTCTTGGAGATTTTTCAGAATTTTCTGGGAATTTTCTGGGATTTTTAGGTATTTTGGGTGAATTATTTGGAGGAGAAAATAGGGTTTAAATGGGGAAAAGAGAATTTTTACTGGGGTGCCACGTGGCACAACCACGCGGTGCCACGTGGCGCTAGATCTGCCGTCAATCCGATGTGGGGTCCGCTGATTGCAAGCGGGCACAGGCTGCTTCTTCGAGCGGAAATTCACCTGGGCCGCTGGCCCGTTTCTTCGAGCCGCAAAAATGCGTGGGCCGCTGGCCCGCTTCTGCGAGCGACAGACCGAATTGGGCCACTGGCCCTCTCGAAAATTCGAGCGGGCTCCGCCCCGCTCATGCGGGCGGGCTTCGCCCCACCTCAAAGCGCAGGCTCGCGCTTTGTCAAGCGGGCCAGGCTTCGCCCCGGCCCGCTCCGCTTCGATTTTACGGCCCCAGGCGCACGCTGAGATTTTCTTGCGGGTCGGGTGGCCAGCGCTCCGACCCGCAAGCCCAATAGCGACAATTTGTGCGAATTTGGGGTTTATATGTCGCCTGTAGAGTTTGGGGGAAAAGATATACTTCGGCCAAGGGGCTATTTACTGTTCTATTGGGGGTTTGAGACCCCCATCTTCTTCCCTAAGAGCTAGGGCTAGGCTTGGAGGCCATTGGAGGCTAGGGGAGCTTGGAGGAGGAGCAAGAGAGGGGAGATCCTAGTTTTCTAGGGCTTCATTTGGTTATTTCTTCCCCTCTTTTGTAGCATTTGGTTTCTAAACGAATTGAATGTATTTTTGAATGATTATTGAATGAATGTGAGAACCATTGAATAGTTATTTGATTATTGCTTGTAATGAAGATTGGTGTGTTCTTCTTGCATGATTATTTCTCTATTTTCATTATGAAGGCCTAGAGCCATTTGTGTGTGGAATTTGGGTTAGCTAGGGTTTGTGAATTTGAATAGTAATTACTCATTCCTTGCATTTAATTGGATTAGTATACCTAGAGATGGGTGCTAATAGTGTTGATTGATGGGTTGTGCCCTAAATTTTATTGAGTCGTGCACCACTTTTGGCGGGGCCGTAGAACGGTGGTGTACCTTAAGGGTCACACCTACGTGCACCATCCTTGCATTCTATTGACATGGATGTAAGGATTGACTCACGGGCTTAAGTTAGGGATTCCAACCCACTAATCAACACACGAATGAATCGTGCATTACTCTTGGTGGGGCCGTAGAGCGGCGGTGTGCCTTAAGGGCATTACCTATGTGCACAACCCCGCATACCCTGAAATGGATGCGAGGGTTGATTCATTTGGAATGAACCGATTACTAATCAACTCACAACCCAAATGACATCCCATTCCACACACTTCTCCTTGCTTGACTAGCTCCCTACTTTGGTCTCCACCCTACCTACTTTGGGCTTGGCTCGATTGTCTCACCCCACACTTCCACTCATCGTGCGTGTTAGTTTAGTTGGTCGTGCCAACACCTTTAGCATTTCCATAACAAATCGAGATTGTGAATGTGAAATGAATTGTCTCTGTGGATTCGACCCCGTACTTACCGGGATTATATTACTTTGACACTCCTACTCTTGGGAGGTGAGCGTGTGCATCCTATTTGGATTGTGCATGTTTCGCGGTCAACCAATAATCAAAGAACTTCCCACCGCAACTCATCTGCACAAAATCCCGCCCAGATGGTGATAACCCTGTGTAGAAGATCTGCATAAGATGATCCTCGTGAAAGCTCTGGTGTGGGCACGCAAGCATCAAATCAGTGAACCTCCGCCAAGCCTGATGGTAGGCCTCCCATTCAGCTTGGCTAAAGCTCGCTGTCTGCTGCTTCATAGCCTGCCGCCCATGTACCTGCTCCAAAAAGATAGGCAAAAACACTCGGAGAAATTCAGCCTGAAATGACAACCAAGTAAAATGTGAGTCGAGAGACAATGAATCAAACCAAAGTCTAGTATCATCTAGTAAAGAAGAGGGAAAAAAATCTATAGTATATGCAACATCATATATGTTCCCACCAAGACATGAATGCATCCACTCTTCAAATTTTTTAATATGTAAATGAGGGTTCTCCCACTCCGAGCCATGAAAGAATGGCGGAAGTGGGATATCCTTCAAATCAATGTCGGAAAAACTTGAAGAAGATGTCATTTTTTGTTAAATTTTTTTTCAAGAAAATGAAAATAAACAACCCAAAAGACTCAATAAGTGGAAAATAAATAAATAGAAAGACACACACTAAGAGATAAAAGTATTACACTAAAGCTTTCGAAATCAATCAAAAATTGCTAATAATAGAAACTGTTGTCCCCGGCAACGGCGTCAATTTGGTTGACACGGAAAGACGCGCACAGGGCACGCCTTCCACTCCCAAGCATAGGAGTGTCAATGCAATAAAAATAACCGGTGAGTACCGGGTCGGATCACATGGACAAGTCGTTCTATATTCACAAAATTGATTGATAACGAAAGGAAATAGCGTGAAAACAACCACCTCAACTAACGGTGGGAAAGTGTAAAAATCGTGGTGAAACTAAAATCCTATCCTAAATGGATAGGGTTGGAGAGCCAAAGGGGATTTAGGATAGCTAAGAGAGAAAGTACGGGTTGTGGGTTCACTAGGATTGGTGTTAATTAATCTCTAATTACCCGCATATAACTCAATTGATCATCCGGCTAAGGACACTCAATCGGAGAATTTAGCATTAAAGAGCACTACAATTAGCAATAGGGATGGATATATTATCGTGGCACTAATCAAATTAGGAATATGGATTCATCTCGAATTGTGCCCTTTCGGGTCTTTACCAATGAAATTGTGCCCTAATAATCACCCAACATTAACATTCAAAATGAGCAAGAGGCAATTAGAACTAAATTAACACCCATCATGAATCACAACCCACACCAATCACACTACTCAATCATAGTAAACAAGATGAAATTTATAAACAAATTCATCACAAGTTCATTATAAAATGAGAAGTGCAAAATACAAATGGGAAGAGGAAATTTTTCACCCAAGATCTCCCCAAATGAGCCTTCCCTCTACCAATTTTCTCCTCCACCAAGCTTCTCCACCATCCAATTGCCTCCAAGCTCCTCCCTAGCCTTTGGGGAAGAAGAAGGGCTCCCCAAAACCCTAAAATCGCCAAAAAAACACCAAGAAACCGAGCTGTTCGAAGAAGTCCCAATTTTCGCACTCTGGCCCTAATTAACAGCCAAGCGGGTCGGGTCTTGGGGCTGCGGGCGCTCGCTGCCCGCCCGAAAACAAGTTGCATGCGCGGGGAGCGTAATAAGGTGGAGCGGGCCATGGGCCCGCTCATCATCACCGCCCGCTGTTGCGGGTGGTCTCAATGCGGAAGGAAAACAAACGCGGGCCGGCCAAGCTGGGCCGGACCGCATGCGCCTTCGTTTATTTTTTTTAAAATTAATTTTCTTTTTTTATATTTGAAGAAGCAGCGGCAGCGGCCCGCTCTAAGAGCGGGCCGCATAAAATGTTTTTTATTTACGGCGGCGGCCCGCATCTCCTGAAGGCACAGATGGTGCCACGTGGCGCCTCCAGATCGTGCCACGTGGCGCCCCAGTAAATTCCCTTTTTCATGCTTTTCGCCCCTATTTCTCCTCCAAATAATTCCAAAAAATACATATAAATCTCATAAAAATCCCAGAAAATTCTGGAAAATCCCCAAGACTTCCAGGAGTACCTGAAAAATAGGAGAAGGAGAAATTAGTCCATTTGATGAGAAAATTAATATAATGACTATTATAAATTAATATTGACCTCCCAAAATTCATATAGAATATTCCAATACTCAAATAATTCCCAAAAATTGTCAATAAGATCACAATAATATCAGGAGCACATGAAAAATATAGGAAGCCAATAAAATCGATAAAATCCATATTTTGTACCAAGAATGAGAGTAAGCCCTAAAATGAAACATAAAGTGAAATTCACACAAAATGGCAAGATTAAGCCTAATCTTTAGCACAAAATGGGGGTAGTTAGGGGGTATAAATATACACTTTTCACTCTGAATCAGACGTCGTTCAAAACCTTGCATGTGAACCCAAAGATTATTATGATTTACATTATACTTTTTTGTTTAGTTCTTTAGCCCCCTTTCTGGGTTTATCCTAAAAGTAAAGGGGTTTTGGGAAATTAACCCAAAAATAAAAAAAAATAACCAAACAAAGAAATTGTCGATGGCAAAAGGGGCAGACGGGTATGGATATGCACTATACATACCAATACCCCCTCAATTTATCCATACCCATACCCATACCCGTACCCATACACGTGACGAGTAAATTTTTGTACCCCTGCCCCTGCCCATCGGATATACAGATACCGGTGTACCCGCTGGGCATGGGTATTTTTAAGGCCAAAATTGACCGGCACAGTTGTCCAGCTAACGGAGACACCAAGCGCTGAGCTGGAGCCTAGTCAGCCTTCGAAGTGGGACCCACAGTTGGGAGAACCGGGGTCGGTTGTTGATGGTAGACGATGGTACGACCGATGATCGACCTAAGAACGATCGTAGGATCGATCGTTCGAGATCGAAGAGCTTGATAACGACCTTGGGCATTGGATGGCGATCGTCAGTCTGCACCACAGAGAGTCGTCAGGGGGGGTCGGATATGTGTTCCGACCCAAATCCCCTCCGATGCTTAAGTTAGTAAAGAACTTAAGGGAGAGAGTGAGCTTGGTGTAGTAGGGATCGACCCACTAAGGTTCGTCCCTAGACTAACGATGCAAACTCGAATATGGAATGAAAAAGTAAGAAGATATAGTTCTGTGTATCAGCACTCGTACCTTGAAGATGGAACCCCTTTACCTTTGTCTACCGATCTATTTATTGGTGGCTTCCTCTTGGTGATGTGTAACCGTCCCTCTTTGATCGGCACATGATCTTCTCAGGGATTCGAGCTAACGGCTGCCCACTTACTCGGTCCCATTAACTCCACCCTATTAATGTCGACGGGAGTCCAACGGTCGGTTGACCCGTTCGACTGACTCAATCGTTGCCTGCTTAGAGTGTGGGGGTAACGGGTCGCGGGTTAATAATGGGTCAGGTTTGCGGACACCTAGGTCGGGTCGGTATCCGTGTACTAACCATGGCCACTATCATTTGTGCCTCAGGAGTCGCGCTGATTGGGGTCGAATGATGTGTTGTCTTCTTAAATGCGCACGGATTTCAAAATATTTGATTTGATATGTGCCGCCAAAACCTCTTCGCCTTTAGAGCGATCTCCGCCATTTGTGGTGGCCGGTTTTGGACTCGTGGCCCGCATCGGAAGCTTGGCGGTTGAGTTTCTTAACATATAAGAGAGATTTTGAAGAGAAAGGCTGAAATTCTCCTGCATCATCTTCTTCCTTGCTTCGCATGCTTGCTTCTATCGTCGCTTCTCTCGGAGATCACCTGTTCTTTCCCAAGGTATCTCCTTCCTTTGATCTTGACTCTCTTGTAGGTTGATCATGCATATTCGCTCCGGTGGTGTTCAAGGTACCGACCTCTGGGGAACTGGCAGAACGTCTCCGGCCCCCTCGTCGTGTGGAAGTTCCTGGAAAGGGGAAAGGAGTTTTGCTTGAGCCCAATCTTTCCATTCGTCGAATGGATCGAAAGTCGAAGGCCCCTAGAGTTATCTTAAAAATGTCCCCTAGGTTCTCCATTGACCTGCCTGCCGAGGTTTGGCAAGGTTGTCTCTGTGAACCTTTTAGGGTTAGGATGCCTGATTCGGATGAGAGAGTATGTTTCCCTCGGAAGAAGGAGGTTGGGGTGTATCTTAAGTCTTTCCGCTTAGGACTTTGATTTCACCTTCACCCCTTCATTATCGAGATTCTGTGCTCCTCAGAGCTTTCTCTCTGTAGACTAGCTCCTCACTCCTTTCCTCCCCTGTTGTTTCATCGAGCCGTGTAAGCTCTGTGGAGTTTGTCCGACCCTCGGGTTGTTCGGGTACTTATTTAAGATAGTTGCCGACCCTCGCTGAGTGTGGTATCACGTAGTTGCTTAACCGGGTACTAGGCTCATATATGACCTCCCAGTCTTCGACCCCGGGTCATCAAATACCTTCGTGTTTGTCGTTCTATCCGACCTGGGTCCGTTGCTCAATGGCTGAAGCTCTCCGTACCCCGAGCTTGCGAGGGAGTCTCGTCTGTCTCTGGGGCAAGTCAGAGCCGGGTTATCACCGAGCGAGGATGAGGCAGTGAAGGCTCTTCTAAATCGACCGAGGGAAGATAGGTCGATTCATTATTTGCTGGATGACCATATGATAAATATCATCCTTTGTTGCCAGGGTAAGGTATTTCGAATCGATATATTTATCTTCGCCACACACGGTAATTATCTCCGCTGTCTACAGATATGACCAACGGCAACCGACGTAGCGATGAGTCCAGCGTGGACTAGGTCTGGAGGGAGCAGAGGAAGAAGAAAAGGACGGCTGAGTGATCGGGCATCCGGAGCGATCAATATGGTGAGGGGTCGGATTCTCGGTCCCCCTTCCCGTCCACCTGAGCTCTTCCTCTGAAGGGGGAGAGACCAGGCGGACGCCCTGTTCTCCTCCTCGAGCTTTTTCGAGGGAGGCCTCTAGTCAGGCTCCCACGCTGCATCTCGCTCCTCTGGCTTCCATCGTGGTCGGAGCGATGCCTGTGGTTGTTGATGTCGACTTTGCCGACATCGTCGAATCGACTGGGGGCGGTCAGAAAAGGGAGACGTCTTCCTGTAAGGAGGAGGGGTCCCCAAAGAGGAGGCGAGTGGGCAGAGAAGACCCCATGGGGAAGGGGAAGGGGGCTTCTCCCCTCGAGACATCGGAGGTGGTGGAGACTCTGTCGATGCCACAGGTCCCCGTGACGCCTTTTACGGATATGTGGCCGTGGGGAGACATCGTGTCGCCCATCCTGTTGGGTGGACCAATTCCTGAGGAGTTTGATTGAGTGCTCATGCTCAATCGGCTCTCGATTCAGTCTTCAGGATCGACCGAAGGTGTGCTTCACCAGCCCCCCTTCACTGCCGACAGGAGGAGTCGGCCCTGATGGATTTGGGGGTGACGACCAGGGTGGTGGAGAACTCGATCCATCCCAAGGATTTGGAGTTTTTGCAGAAGCTGTATCTTGAGCGGATGGCCAACTTCTTTGTTAGGAGCGGGTACCAAGTATGTCGTCCGAACTTATGTTTTCTGTCATCTTATTCAGTCGTTGTTCTTGACCGACCTTCGTTTCATTCGCATATGTCTGTTTTTGGGGCTGTGCTGCACTGCCAGGCTATCGACTTGATTGACGGAGGTCGACGGGTGGCAGATGCAGAGCGTAGAGCCCTCGACGCTGAAGCACAGGAGAGGGAGGCAGAGGAGGCCTTGGGGAAGACCCTCACTGACAAGGCAGTGGTCTAGAGGGAGGCGATGAAGGCAAAAGACAAACTTTCATCACTGTCGTTTATCCACCAGTCTGCCGAACTCCAGTGGCAGACGGAGAAGGCCCAGCTCGAAGAGGAGCTCGATGTCTTCAATAAGGAGTCGGTCGAGCTTCAGACCAAAGTCTTCGATCTTGAGCAGTGGGCAGAGGCCAGCAAGGTGAAGAAGACCGAGCTCCAAACCAGAGTTGCAGGGCTCGAGGAGGCTACCATGAAGGGGAAGGCCGAGCAGACTGCCAAAGTCACGAAGGCGGTGGAGGCCTTCTCCCATGCTTTGGTCTCAGGGAGCGCTCCCCCTCCCACCTAAGTTTTAGATAGGCACGTTGTAACCTTTAATTTTGTAATTCTTTTGAAATTGAAGAAGAAACTCGATGCAGTTTTGTCCCTTTCTCCTGTACATTCAAAAAACTTTATACATGTTGGGTGTGTATGCCCCCTCGACGACATACCTTCCACGAACGTAAAAATACTTAAGCAAGTTATGTCGTAGATGTGTTGGGTGTCTTCACCATAGATCATGCTCCTTTGGTAGCAAGGAGCGTGGCCCTTTTTCGATGTAGGTCGGTCAGCGGTGAGGGACATGGCCCTTTCGACTTACCGCCGATGGAGATCGGTCAAAGGTAGTTCGGTGATGATGGGCATGGTCCCTTCAACTTACTGCCGACGGAGATAGGTCGAAGGTCGCTCAGTGGCGAAGGACGTGGTCCCTTAGGCTTACGGCCGACGACGATCGAGGGTCGTTCAGTGGCAAGGGTGGACCCTTGGCTTATGGCTGACGATTGAGGGCCGAAGGTCATCCGATGGCGAGGGATGTGGTCCCTTTGACTTATGGCCGACGACGATCATGGGTCGTTCAGTGGCAAGGGTAGTCCCTTGGCTTACGGCTAACGAGAATGTGACGTCTGATCTCAAAGAAATATATATTTTGTATTAATAATGAACATGTATGGGACAAATAAGCTCGATGGTCTATTGTACCCCTTTATCATGATCATCGATAATACTTTCGTAGGTGTTCCACGTTCCATGGATGAGAGAGTTCCTTGTCATCCAAAGTAGCGAGTCGATAGGTGGCGGGACCGAGTACATCGATCACGGTGTAGGGTCCTTTCCACTTTGTAGCAGGCTTTCCATGTTTGAGGATTTCGGGAGTAAAGGCGGCCTTGCGTAGCACCAAGTCTCCCACATGGAAGCTGCGCTCGCGGACTTTCGGGTTGAAGTAACGGGCCGTGTGCCCCTTCTACTCGATGAGGGTCACCAGTGCCCGTTCACGAACTTCGTCCACCAATTGCAGGTTGAGCTCGAGCCCTTCTGAGTTTCTCTCTTCGTCGTAGTATCGGAGACAAAGTGGTTGCTTCATTGACCTTGACAGGGACAGCGGTCTAGGTCGGTATGATGGGCGTCTTCCTGGTCGGGGCTTTGTGGGTCGCTCTACACGAGCATGATATGCTGGGAATCCGATCTTTGAGAATTTTAGGGCTGGTCAAATATCATCGGACATACTTGT
Organism: Scilla litardierei; assembly: GCA_030789695.1. Lineage (NCBI taxonomy): Eukaryota > Viridiplantae > Streptophyta > Magnoliopsida > Asparagales > Asparagaceae > Scilla > Scilla litardierei. The sequence continues at coordinate 117,915,908 of CM061130.1, forward strand.
CGGTATCTTTGAACATTGTTGACCAGAAGTGTCACTGTCTCATGTCCTTTAGAGCTATAGACTTTCCCCCGTGATGGTCCTTGCAGCCGCATTCGTGGATCTCACTAGTCGAGTGGCATGCTTCCTGCATGGCTAAGCATTGAAGATGGGGCATGATGTTGCCCTTGATTCCTCGTGTTTCGCACTATTAACCATCCGACAATACATATTGATAGGACTTCCGCTTGGGTTTTGGTGCCTCCACTGGGTTGGTCCCGCGTCTCCACTAGGATGAACTGATATCCCGTGTTTGAGCAGCGGATTACCGGATCCATCCATGTGGCTTCCTGATCGAGTCATGGTGGCTCTCGCGGCAGCTCGTTGGGATGGGGTAGATATCGTATGTACCCACTTCAACCAGGCCTAGTTCGGCGCGTGTGAAGGTGGCGGGCTCATCTTTGTCGACCTCTGCGTAACTCTGCATTAGGTTGTCGCGATCCCCGATGGCCCCATTCAGTTGATGAGCGACGTGGCTGGGGTTACTGAATAGTCGGGCTATTCTCGCCCCAAAAGTTCGAACCAATCGGAGTTTGGTGATGGCCACCTCATACCATGCGCCATCTTTGGTAGCTCGGCGATCGAAACGGATTGGGTATTGTGAATTGGTCGTCCCCGGTGGTTTGGATGGTAATTCCAGCCCCGATCCCCGTTTGTGTGGACGAAAGGTCGGCTCGTACGATCCAGATCTCCTTCTGCCCTTTCGCCCCCCCGGGGGGTCTGGAATTTTGATCGTCGAGTGTAAGGTAGAGACCTCCGCCTCTGTAACGCCCCGCTCTCAGAGGGCCATTACTTATTTGATTTTATTTGCAGGTCTGCAGATTACCAGTGAAAACAAAATAGCCACGATGCAGAGATGTATAAAAATACTTAAATAATGTCCAATTATTACAATCCATACTGTACAAAATGTCCCAACAAAGATACATGAAAGAAGAAAGCACATAATTGAAAATAAATCTGAAAGTTGCGATCTCAGGGTCAAACTCTGATGCTATCAACTCAAGAGCATCTACCTCCACAGGTGTGTCGTCTGCGGTGCCATGAAGATGGAACCATAGGTAAGTCACAACAATTCTAAATATAGAAAAGAAGCAGTGCACAAGTATGACCTAAAGTAACTGCGTACAAGCAAACCAGAGTGAAAAGTAAAGTACTGAGCAACAACGGTACACGACTGAGTAGTAAAGGTAAACCGAACTAAAAAGGAGAGAACATACTATACTGTGGTAGTGCAAGTGTAAGCAGGCTAAGCAAGTGAAGCGTGCTACCGCTATAGCTAAAAGTATGACCAGTAAGGTACTGGTGTGGTAGGTAAAGTGCATGTACTGCATAAAGTAGAGGTGATCGTGTAAGCTACATTAGAACTACGTGACTCAAGTTGGAGAGTATAATATATGACCACTGAGTTTATCTATTTCCCGGGTGCGCTTACCCAGATGAATGCCGAAACGCAGGCAACTAGATAGAATGCTGACACGGGCAGCATATTTATGTTTGCCGAAACATAGGCAGCTAGACAGGATGCCGAAACACAGGCAGCTAGACATGTAGATGAACTCTAGTCACTCACTCTCTCTCAAACTATGAGTTATCCCAAAACCCCAGTGAAGTGTAAAGTGTTATACGGGATGTTTCACAATGTTACGAGGTGGAACTCGCGTACAATGAATTTGTATTATGGGGAACCAAGGGCACGATGGTTATGTGGAGAAGAAGGTTTAGGTAGACTGTTTTACAAGTGATTAGTGGGGTGAAGAAGTTGGACCCGTTGCCGGCGGTGCTCACGGGGTCGAATCTCGCCGGATGCAGCTGAGGAAGGTTGGACGGTAGGGGGCTGAAGCTGACTTTGGTCAAGGGGCGAGCTCTCCTGCAGCACGAACAACTCGTCAGAAGGGCAGGGTTGGGGTTCAACCCTTAGCCCCTCCGATGCCTAAGTCAGTAATATGGCTTAAAAAGGGGGCTAGACACGCCGGTCGGACTAACGGTGCGTCCGCCGCGCGTGACGAGCTATAGGTGGGAGAACAAAGATATGGAAGACCTTTGCTCTCGTGTGTGAATAATAGAATGAGAGAGAATTCTCCAACCCCCTCTCCGTAAGAGGAGAGGGGGTATTTATACCTGACGGGTGATGACCAGGCGTGCTGAGCTGGCTCGGGTGTCAGCGGAAGCTTCGGACAAGGACATCGGGAACAGGAGTTCCTGACCTGCTTTTGTCAGGCGGCGCAACGGCCAAGGGGTGCTTTTGTCGGGATGTCAGGGCCGAAAGCACTAACCGTCAGATGGGTCAGCCGCCAGGGGGTGCTTTGTCAGGCGGTCGGGTGACGTATGTGTCAATCGTGCCCTTATCCTAGGTCGTTTGTCGTTGGTGACGAACTAAAGGTCAGGCCATGTTATCCCTGGCGTCGGGGCGCATGAGAATCAGGTGGGTCGTCCGGGTCGGGAGTTGTCCGGCCCGGCCGTGCCTCCCGTTCGGTCGCGGACTAGGGTTCGCAGGCACAGATAGATACCCGCGCCTAAGTCAGCTGGCCTATCGGTGCCGTCCGGGCGCACCTCAGCACCCCTGGCCTAGGCGTACAGCCGCAGTTGTTCGACCCGCTCAGGGCGGTGCGCTCGGGGAGCGCCCGTCCCCATGTGGATTCGGATTTCCGGGGTGGCGGCCTTTTTGTGAAAAGGTGAGTTAATGGGGTACGTTAGCAGATCCGGGCGGTAGTCGGACTCCTACGATCTTTAGGTCGTAACAATTGCCCCGGCCTTCGAGTCTGAGGCGGCAGCCCGGCTCGGCTCGGAGGGCGAACCATCTCCGACACTCCGGGCCCTCGATTTGGGCCTCGGGACCCACCGGGTAGTGACGGCGGCGGCTTCGGAACTCCCGCCTTAGTGGTCATTATTATGATTTGAAAAGGGGGGCAGAGGAAAACGAAGCGTCTCTGCGATTGAGTTTGCGACACGTGGATGAGGTGACCCTCACGCCAGTCGAGGCGTCGGGGACGTCTCGATGGGCGCCGCGTGGCGAAAGTTTGACGGCCGAGATGGCCCGGGGGCCACCTTTACCGCTAAAAGGGTCTGGGAGGCGGTCAGCGGGAGTTTTTGTCTTTCTCTGATTCTCCTCCGGCGTTCGATATTTCTGTTTGGAGCTTGCTGGCTAATTTGTCACTTCCGTCGCCGGTCATCTTCTTCCAATCGCCTTCCGGGTTCAAGGGATCAACAGGTAACAACAGTTAATTTCCTTCCTTTCCGATCAATGGCTTCTCGTTTCGAGATTGGAGGAAGTAGCCGGGTGGGGGAGGAGGAGTTGGTGGGCGAGGGGGCGTCGCAGCCGGGGGTGCGGTGGCCCAGGGAAAGACGGTCATGGCGATCCGTTGTACCGAGAGACATTGAGTCCCCCCGACGTAGGTTGGATAGGATCAACATCAGGGAGATTCGCGTGCGGTTTGTGCGACAACCCTATGAGGTGCGGGTTCCCGGGTTGGAGGAAGCGGTGAGTTCACCGGGGGATAATGAGGTCGGGGTCTATGTCCGGTCCTTCGAGTTGGGGCTCCGCTTTCTGATCCATCCGTGCTTGTTTCATTTGTTGAATTTCCTGGAGCTGCCGATATTTGCCTTAGCGCCCCGTTCTTGGGGCTTGTTAGTGGGGTTTGTCGTCTTGTGCCTTGCTTGCTCCTTGAGTCCCTCCTTGGCGTTGTTCTAGCATTTCTTCGTGATTCGGAAGTGGGGGATGTATCATCGCGTTTGCGCCAGGAGAGGGCGAGAACTCATCCTCGAGGTGCCTGACGATGTCGGCGATTGGATGAGGGAGTTCGTCTTCGTGACGGTGCCAAGTGACGTGGCGCTGATGTCGAATTGGGGGGCGCGGAATCCCTTTGTAAATGAAGGGGTGGAGCTGGCCGGGGAGGATATTGCCAAAGCTCAGATTTTGAGGGAACTGCCCGAGGCGTGCCGTCATTGGGCAAGTCTAACACTGAGTAGTCGGCTCGCCCAGGACTTTTGGACCCTAGGTATCTTTGAAGTTCTGTAAACTCTGGGCTAGGCTCGCCCTGATTGTCTCTCTTTTCCTTTTGTAGGCGAAGACGCGATGAGGGAGCCGGAGGAGGTGTCAGGTTCGGCCAGGGCCCCGATCTCGGAGGATACTGATCCCCGCGGGAAAGGCAAGGGGGTGGCTAGCGAGGCAGGATCCCGGGAACGTGGGGACGGGGCCCCCCGTGGGGAGAGGTCGCACCCGGGACGGGGGGCAGTCGGGCAATGTATATCTGCCGGTGGGCCCGCCGAGGATCTTCATGATGACGCGCCCGTGCGGGGGGCCGGACCCTCCCTCCCTCCGCGGGTACCAGCGGCGGTCGCGCCTCGCCGAGCGCATGTGGTTCAAAGGTGGCCATACGGGATCCCTTCGTGGGAAATGGGGGTGTCGTCGAGTCCAGCTTGCGAGGGCGCCCTTATTCGTTTTAAGAGGACCCGAGAAGAGGTCGAGGCATACCCAGATGACCGGCTCCACAAGTTTCCTTTCCGAGTCAACGGCGACGAGTCGGTATTCGAGGACGCGGGAGTGGCGGCGCGCCTCACCGAGTATTGAGTGTTATCGCGCGATCGTGAGTCTTTGACTCGTGTGGGGGCGGAATGGTTGGGCGGCTCGGCTATATGGCACGTCGTGCAGGTACGCCGGCTTTCTTTCCTCTCCCGCAGGCTTTATTTGTTCGTGTCTCGCTGATTCGAGGTTTATGTAGATGATCGCGAACGTGTTAGCCCTGCGGGGCCGTACCTCCGCGGCCGTCACCAGGGCGTCACTGGACGTGGCGAAGGCGAACCTTGGCGAGGTCAAGGCGAAGCTGAGGGACACGGAGGCGGAGCTGGAGAGGGTTAGGGCGGCCTACGGGGTGGAGAAGGGGCGGGCTGCGTATTTCGATTCGTCCAAAGCAATGGTCGAGAAGCGGCTCCAAGAAGTAACGCGAGAGAGGGATGATATCCGGTCGAAGCATACCTCAGAAGTTGCTAGCAAGGAAGCAGTGATCGGGGTACAGAGGCAGTAAATAGAGGACCTAAAGGTCGCCCTGGAGACCGAGAAGAGGGAGAAGGGTCTAGCGGTGCGGCGATTGGAGGAAAAACGGGACGCTGAGGGCAAACTGATCGAAGCCGCTATCCACCGCTATCATGACGAGCATGTTGTGCCGATGCTGCAAGAAGCTAAGGAGGCGGCGATTCGACAAGTGGTTAAGGATATGCTAGATCGGTCGGTTGAGAGGCGGCGCCGCTAGAAACGTGGGTTTGGGGAGGTCCGTACCTTCTTATGAGAGGGTTATAAACAATGTGTTGTTGTAGTGTGTGGAAAGTCCAATGTACGGGTTAGCTATTTGAGTAAATACATTGTGATTGTTTTGTGCTGAACTGTATTCTTACTTGGTTTGCTCGTAGAACGTCAGCTTTGCGAGGGACGTAATTGCCCCCAACTTCGCTCTGCCGAGATATTCGGGAGAGGGGAGTTGAGATTAGTCACGTTCTCCGGCGGTTTGCTCGGAAGCCCAGGACGGGTCCCGGCGGAGCAGCGGCGGGGCAAAGTTGGTTGGTTCGTACGAAAGTTTGCCAAGTGTTGGAATCGAGATCCCACTAAATTGGGCGGCGGATTCCTGTTCCGGCCGACCCGATGGAGATCGGACCCTTCGGTGGTACGAGGGAAGCTTTCTTGCGCTGTCTTCTAGTTATGGCCGCCCTGACGGGGGCTGGGCTCAATCTTGGATCGAGCGATGTCTTCTTGTTATGGCCGGCTATCGGAGGCCGGGCTAAATTTCGGAACGCGCGGCGCACGGAGTAATTTCAAATGGGGGTAATCATTTCGTCGGGATTTGGGCGGGAATTGATGGCGGTCGCATGACTAGACGTCAGCCTGGCGATTCGACGGCGGGCAGGAACCGAGGCGGCCCGACCACTGTATTGCTGACGCGTGGCGGGACTGACGGTTTTGACAGTACGCAAAGCGTCAGAACACGTGGGTCGGTGCTGGAAAGGCCCCGGATTGGTGACGCGTGTCGTGGGCTTGACGGTCGTGATGCTTTGCGCAGGCGCTTTAAAGAGTTCTCACGGGGGGGAAGAAGGGCTGATTGTCGGGCGAAAATTTTTGACAAGCAGCTAGGGCTCGTAGGAGATTTCAGTATCCTTGACAGAGTCGTCCTCGTGGGAGCGGTCAGCGAAGTAGCGCAAGCGCCCGAGTCGTCGGTACCCGTTAGGTAAGACGCCCGTTTTCTAAATGTCTTCCTCGAAGTCTCCGTTTCGTGGTCAGGGTTCGGGGGTAGTTGGGGAAGGGAGCTCCGCCGCGGAGACAGGAAGGGTGCCCATCGAGATTGCCGGCGTGAAGTCGGTGCTGAAGAAATCCGTTGCGGAGATCTTCACGATGTACGTCAGGCCGCTGTATTCGGTTCGTGAATCGGAGCCGCAAGAAAGGGTGTGTTTTGCGGGCGACCGGGAGGTTGGAGTATACGTATCTTCGTTTGAGCAAGGTTTGCGCTTCCCCCCCATCCGTTCTTGCTGGAAGTGTTGAACTTCCTGGAACTGCCCCTGTATCGCCTGATGCCCAATGCCATCAGTGCCATTGTGGGGTTCCTAGTGCTGTGTGTAAGCAACCAGGTTAGCCCATCCCTGTCCTTATTTCGCCACTTCTTTTTGGTCAAGAGGTTGGGGTCATGCTACTATCTCTCCGCGAAGAGGACGCATCCGCTCATTAGGGGGTTGCCTGGGAAAATTAAGTCGTGGCGCAAGCAGTATGTGTTTGTGGAGGTGCCAGAGGAAGTGCCGATAAGGTCTGATTGGGCGGAGCTGAATCCCGAGGCGAGAGAGGGGGTGGAATTGGGGGACGATGAGAAGGTGGTGGCCCAGATTTTAATGGCCATACCAGTAGAGGGCCGAGATTATCGGATGCTCTCTCGGGCTGAGATGATAACGGCGTACACATGGCCCGAAGGTACAAAAGATTTTGGTGTTCATGCGCCTGATATGTTTACGCTGAACTTTCTCTCTGTGGCAGGTGGCACAATGAGTCTGTCCCTCGAGGAAATGATGCGGCGGGCCTCGGAGCAGGCGGGGCGATCGTCGACAAGAGTTGGCCCCAAGAGGTCGCGAGTGGAAGGAGGGGCGGGGAGCTCGACTGGGGTGCCATTGTCCACGAAGAGGAGGAAGAGGCCGGCGAAGTCGTCTGAGCCTGACGTGCCGGGGGAAACCGGTCCGGCGGGCGGCGGAGCCGGGGAGGGGATGTCGGATCCCGTCATCGACTTGGAGGGCGGGGACGAAGGGTCGATAGGTGGCGGGGGGAAATGCCCCGAACGAGGCCGTCTAGCCCCCTGGCACCTGCAGGGGGGAGGGGGCGTCGGCTAGTGGTCAACCGGGGAGGGCTGAAGCGTCGAGTGGCCCGACCGGGTCCGGAGGATGGGACCCTTGGCCTTACGGTTGTCCCATGTTCGGTCTCGAGAGGGCCGCCGACCCCCGCTGTGAGGCCTCATTGGTTAAGTTTAAGGCCAAGAGGACCGATGTCGAGGGCTACCCCGAGGGGGCGCTTCATCGGGCGCCGTACAAAGTAGCAAGTGATGAATCCGTGTTTGAGGACGGAAGTGTGGCGGCGAGGCTGGCGGAGAACATTTTCCTGCCCCGTGATAGGGCGGCGCTGGAAGTGGTGGAGCCGGAGGGTCTGTGCGGGACCGCGGTGATGCACGGCGTCCAGGTATGTTCTGTAAGGTGGGCGACGTTTTTCAGCGGGTTTTATTGACCACCCTAAATGGGTTCACTTTTCTCTCTTTCCTTACTCAGATCATCAACTTGATGCTTGGGATGATGAGGCACGTGCCAGCCATCCACAAGGCAGAGGGCGCCGTGGCTAGGGTGGTCGCCGAGCTCGCTGCTTTTCGTAAGAGCGATGGCGAGGACCTTGCGAAGGAGAGGGAGAGGGGCGACCGAAACGAGGCAGAGGTAGAGCGCCTGAAGACGGTCGTGTCCGATCATGAGCAGAGGGCGGCCGAGGCTGGAGAGAGAGCAAAGGAGCTGGAGGAGGCCCTTCGGAGGGAGGAGGCTCGTGCGGATGATCTAGCGGGGAGTGCCAAGGCCGCCGAGGAGGAGTTGGCCCGTAGGGTCGAGGAATTCCGGACGTACCAGGAGAAAACCGTCATCCCCGCCCTCACAAGTTCGATGTCCGAGGGCATGGAGAAGGGCCGCGCGGAGGGATGGGAAGCCTGCTTGGCTCGGATGAAGGAGAAGGTGGCGGGCCTGGTCCCGCCGGTAGAGGTCAACCTTGACGGGCTTGCCGCATGCAGCGACGGGGAGGGGGATGGAGACGGAGGGGAGGGCGACGAGCCAGAGGCCGACGGGGCGGTGGGAGATTCCATTGAGGGAGAGGGCGTCGTGACTGGCGGAAGCGCCAAGTAGTTTTGTATAGGCTCCCCCCCTTTTTTTAATTTTAAAAACGAAAGAAAGTGAAGATTCGCGGGGCTGATATTTGCATTTTTCTGGGATTTTCTGCCTGCATGTGTGCATAAATTCCATTCTTAAAGTTATGCCTAGGTGCGGCTGTTCCCATCCCGGCGTAGGGGAGATCGCGTTAACTCCCTTTATTTCGCGTAGCGCGCCCGAGAGATTTTACAGCGAATTAGCCTCCCTTTTCGCGGGTTGCTCGTGTCTAGGTGTGCCCGAGCTATAAATAGCGGTCAACCGGGAGTAGTCTTTCCATCAGCCATTATTGATAGTTTACTAAAACAGGATTGGCCCGTAGGCGTAACATTGAATCGGCCCGTAGGTAGGTTGATGTTCTCATCGTAGTTGATCCGCCTCTCTCTGGCGTCGCGCCCCTGACAAGGGGCGTGGAGTTGATTCAGAGGGTTCCCCCTCAGCTTAGGGGTGGATGGACGCGTCGGAGCCAGGCAGTGGCGTTGGCCCTCATTCCCAGAATTGCGGGGAGAGGGAGTCCTTGGCGGCTGTTCTATCCCGCGGGGCCTTGTTGCTCTCCTCGACTGGAGTCTCCGTGGGATAGGCGCGAGGGGACGCGGTCCGTAGCCCATCTGTGCGTCCTCCTGGCGTAAACGGTCCAGGGGAGGTCGATGAGTGGAAGGGGGGTGCTACCGGTGCAAGCGGAGTAGCCCGTCGGAGCATGCCGGCGCTCGGGGACAAGTTCCCCTCGGTTGGGGCGAAGCGGTCGGCTGCCGGGGTGTCTAGTGAGGTGATTGGGCAGGTCTGTCCCATCCATCGGGTTGTCTGCCAGCCGCGCTTGCACGCGCGAGGCGTCCGTAGAGAGGCATGGTATGCCATTGGAGCTCCAGTTCCCATGCCTTAAGTTGTCTAAAGGAAGGAGGGGAACAGCAGGCTGGGCAACCGTCGTGTAAGGGGAATATCCTGTTGGGGGATCGTTTACTTTTGCGGTCGGCGAAGGTCGCATTTTCCGCGCATTTTTAGGGGGAGGGGGTGGCAGAAATGATTAATATTTCTCCACATCCTTTCTCTCGCCTTCCTCCCCTCCTCCAGGAAGCTGAAGGGGGGGGGGATTTATAATGGTGTATTTCTGCCCTCATTTTCTCTTTATGGAGAGTCGGGGCCGTCTCGGAATTTCGCTCTTTGGGGAGCGTTCCCGATGGGTGACGTGTGATGTGACTCCTCAGACCCCGTTTTTTGGCAGGCGTGCCATTTGTCAGTGGCGTTCGTCCCGAGTGTCCTTTTGGGTTGGACAAGTCATTTCGGGCGTCGGCTTTATGGGGGCCAGGCATTACTCCTCAGGGATGGCTCCGCATTGGGGTTGCCTTGAATTACGGACCCTGATTCGTTTCCCGAGGTTTGAGGAGAGGGGTGACAGGCCCTTTCTGGGGAGGGAGGGTATTGGTCCGTCGGGAATCCCGTCCCAGGAGCTCCGGTTTGGGAGGCCAGGCTCGTTGGGCTTGCCCCGGAGGTCTTCTTTGCGGGGGGCGAGTACGCAGCTCGGCCCGTGCCCCTCTCCGGTTTGGGTGGCGAGGATTGGTCCTGCCTCGGAGTCTTTGAGAGGGCGGGTATTGGGCCGTCGCCTACCCCGCATATGGCGCTCCGGTTTGGGTGGCCAAGCTCAGTGAACTTGCCCCGGAGGTCTTCTTGGGGGGGAGCGAGTGCGCAGCTCGGCCCGTGCCCCTCTCCGGTTTGGGTGGCGAGGATTGGTCCTGCCTCGGAGTCTTTGAGAGGGCGGGTATTGGGCCGTCGCCTCCCCGCAGCCTCTATAGTCGGACGGGTATTGGGCCGTCGCCTACCCCGTATATGGCGCTCCGGTTTGGGTGGCCAAGCTCAGTGAACTTGCCCCGGAGGTCTTCTTGGGGGGAGCGAGTGCGCAGCTCGGCCCGTGCCCCTCTACGGTTTGGCTGGCGAGGATTGGTCCTGCCCCGGAGTCTTTGAGAGGGCGGGTATTGGGCCGTCGCCTCCCCGCAGCCTCTATAGTCGGACGGGTATTGGGCCGTCGCCTACCCCGCATATGGCGCTCCGGTTTGGGTGGCCAAGCTCAGTGAACTTGCCCCGGAGGTCTTCTTGGGGGGGAGCGAGTGCGCAGCTCGACCCGTGCCCCTCTCCGGTTTGGGTGGCGAGGATTGGTCCTGCCCCGGAGTCTTTGAGAGGGCGGGTATTGGGCCGTCGCCTCCCCGCAGCCTCTATAGTCGGACGGGTATTGGGCCGTCGCCTACCCCGCATATGGCGCTCCAGTTTGGGTGGCCAAGCTCAGTGAACTTGCCCCGGAGGTCTTCTTGGGGGGGAGCGAGTGCGCAGCTCGGCCCGTGCCCCTCTCCGGTTTGGGTGGTGAGGATTAGTCCTGCCCCGGAGTCTTTGAGAGGGCGGGTATTGGGCCGTCGCCTCCCCGCAGCCTCTATAGTCGGACGGGTATTGGGCCGTCGCCTACCCCGCATATGGCGCTCCGGTTTGGGTGGCCAAGCTCAGTGAACTTGCCCCGGAGGTCTTCTTGGGGGGGAGCGAGTGCGCAGCTCGGCCCGTGCCCCTCTCCGGTTTGGGTGGCGAGGATTGGTCCTGCCCCGGAGTCTTTGAGAGGGCGGGTATTGGGCCGTCGCCTCCCCGCAGCCTCTATAGTCGGACGGGTATTGGGCCGTCGCCTACCCCGCATATGGCGCTCCGGTTTGGGTGGCCAAGCTCAGTGAACTTGCCCCGGAGGTCTTCTTGGGGGGGGGGAAGCGAGTGCGCAGCTCGGCCCGTGCCCCTCTCCGGTTTGGGTGGCGAGGATTGGTCCTGCCCCGGAGTCTTTGAGAGGGCAGGTATTGGGCCGTCGCCTCCCCGCAGCCTCTATAGTCGGACGGGTATTGGGCCGTCGCCTACCCCGCATATGGCGCTCCGGTTTGGGTGGCCAAGCTCAGTGACCTTGCCCCGGAGGTCTTCTTGGGGGGGGAGCGAGTGCGCAGCTAGGCCCGTGCCCCTCTCCGGTTTGGGTGGCGAGGATTGGTCCTGCCCCGGAGTCTTTGAGAGGGCGGGTATTGGGCCGTCGCCTCCCCGCAGCCTCTATAGTCGGACGGGTATTGGGCCGTCGCCTACCCCGCATATGGCGCTCTGGTTTGGGTGGCCAAGCTCAGTGAACTTGCCCCGGAGGTCTTCTTGGGGGGGAGCGAGTGCGCAGCTCGGCCCGTGCCCCTCTCCGGTTTGGGTGGCGAGGATTGGTCCTGCCCCGGAGTCTTTGAGAGGGCGGGTATTGGGCCGTCGCCTCCCCGCAGCCTCTATAGTCGGACGGGTATTGGGCCGTCGCCTACACCGCATATGGCGCTCCGGTTTGGGTGGCCAAGCTCAGTGAACTTGCCCCGGAGGTCTTCTTGGGGGGGGAGCGAGTACGCAGCTCGGCCCGTGCCCCTCTCCGATTTGGGTGGCGAGGATTGGTCCTGCCCCGGAGTCTTTGAGAGGGCTGGTATTAGGCCGTCGCCTCCCCGCAGCCTCTATAGTCGGACGGGTATTGGGCCGTCGCCTACCCCGCATATGGCGCTCCGGTTTGGGTGGCCAAGCTTAGTGAACTTGCCCCGGAGGTCTTCTTGGGGGGGAGCGAGTACGCAGCTCGGCCCGTGCCCCTCTCCGGTTTGGGTGGCGAGGATTGGTCCTGCCCCGGAGTCTTTGAGAGGGCGGGTATTGGGCCGTCGCCTCCCCGCAGCCTCTATAGTCGGACGGGTATTGGGCCGTCGCCTACCCCGCATATGGCGCTCTGGTTTGGGTGGCCAAGCTCAGTGAACTTGCCCCGGAGGTCTTCTTGGGGGGGGAGCGAGTATGCAGCTCGGCCCGTGCCCCTCTCCGGTTTGGGTGGCGAGGATTGGTCCTGCCCCGGAGTCTTTGAGAGGGCGGGTATTGGGCCGTCGCCTCCCCGCAGCCTCTATAGTCGGACGGGTATTGGGTCGTCGCCTACCCCGCATATGGCGCTCCGGTTTGGGTGGCCAAGCTCAGTGAACTTGCCCCGGAGGTCTTCTTAGGGGGGGAGCGAGTACGCAGCTCGGCCCGTGCCCCTCTCCGGTTTGGGTGGCGAGGATTGGTCCTGCCCCGGAGTCTTTGAGAGGGCGGGTATTGGGCCGTCGCCTCCCCGCAGCCTCTATAGTCGGACGGGTATTGGGCCGTCGCCTACCCCGCATATGGCGCTCCGGTTTGGGTGGCCAAGCTCAGTGAACTTGCCCCGGAGGTCTTCTTGGGGGGAGCGAGTATGCAGCTCGGCCCGTGCCCCTCTCCGGTTTGGGTGGCGATGATTGGTCCTGCCCCGGAGTCTTTGAAAGGCTTGAACTGAAATTTTCATGTGGAAGAGGCGAAATTCGAAGATAAGAAAGGTAACAAGATATTTCATTCATGACTTACAGTTTCCGGCTATACCACGACCGGCGCTCCACGTCCCCTGGAGTGATTAGCCCGTCCTTCTCAGGGGGGGCTCTGGGGGGGGTCGCGGCCGGTCCTGTTCCTCTTTGCGGTGGCATCGGCTGGAGCTAACTCTGAATGGTAGGGGTCATAACTCCGCCCGGGCGAGTCGATCTTCAGGTTCATCTCCGGTCCCTTGTGCTTGGTCGACCCCACGTAGCAGCTTCTAGACAGCTTCTGGCTTTCCCGTACGATCCCTACCCCCGGGGGGTTTGGAACTTGACCATCTGGTGGAGAAGGCTGGGGAGCGCTCCGATGGCCGCCATGTAAGGTCGTCCTATGATCCCGTTGTACGCCGACGTAATGTCGACCACCATGAACAGCGTCATTCGAGTGACGACTTGCGGCTCTTCCCCGAGGGTTATTGGCAACGTGATCACTCCCATGATGGGGGTCGAGTGACCGGTGAATCCGACGAGGGGTCCGGTACAGGGTCTCAGGTCCGCCGGCCTTAACCCCATCTTTTCGATGGTGGACATAAACAGGATGTCGCAGGAGCTCCCTGTGTCGATCAGGAGGCGGCTGACGATGGCCGTCCCAATCTGGGCCTCGATGACGATGGCGTCGTCGTGGGGCTGCTCGATCCCCTCCAGATCCTCGTCGCTGAAAGTGATGGGAGGGTAGGCCATCCTTCTCCCTCTCCGGTCCCCTCCAAGACCCGCCGTCATCACTTGCCTCGCATACGCCTTTTTGCTTGACGACGATGCCCCTCCTGAAGACGGCCCACCGCATATCGTGTTTATGCGCATGACGAGTTTCGGGGGGTGAGGCTCTTCCCGCTCGCCGTTTGCAGGAGGGTCCGCCCTCCGTGCCCTTCGGTGGTTTCCATCTTCTCGATCTGATCTCCGGCCTCCGACAAAGTCCCCCAGGTGGCCCGCCTGGATCAGCCGCTCGATTTCCCTTTTGAGGGTGAAGCAGTCGTCGGTGTCGTGGCCGTGGTCCCGGTGGTATCGGTAGTATTTCTTAAAATCTCTCCGAGCTGGGTCCGACTTCATTTCTCGGGGCGGCTCTGGCAGCAGTCCGGCTCGTGTAGCCGCGGCCATCACCTCGATCAGGGGAGCATTGAGTTGCGTGTAATGCGCCCGTAGGGGGCCTTCTTGTCTCGGGACGACTCGAGGGAGCCCTTGGGCCGGAGCGAACTCGCGCGCTGGGCCAGGTCGATCTTGCGGGCGAGGCCCGAGCGGTTCCCGCCTTGGTCGGGCCAGCTGGTCGCGACCACGGTGCCCCTCTTCCTGCCTCGGCTGTGGGTGTGACCGGGGTTCGCCTTGGGAGGGTTTCGCCAGGGGGAATAAGGCCTTGGCACCGAGAGTCTCCTCGGCCAACGCGTGCCTCTCCGCCATAGCAACCAATGCCTCATAGTCGGTTGGCGGATCCCGGAGCAGGGATTTGTGGAGGCTCCGAGTCCGCAACCCCGTTTTGAAGGCCAGCATAAGCACATCATCGCCGCATGTCACCACCGCCCGTCTCTCCTCCTGAAAGCGGCGGAGGTATCTACCCGTTGTCTCTCCCTCACCTTGGACTATCGTGCTGAGATAGTCTAAGGGCTTCTTTTTCGTCCGCCCGGCCCGGAACTCTTGGCAGAACTTGTGGGATAGTTCACCAAAGCTCCCGACGGACCTCGCGGGCAAGCCAAAGTACCAGTCCAACGCGGTGTCCCTCAGGCTTTGGGAGAAATGTCGGCATAGGAACGCCTCATCCACGTCCTGCGCCTCCATCGCCCCCCGGTATTGCTGAACGTGCGTGAGGGGGTCGCCTCTCCCATTGTACGTGGCCAAGTGAGGGGGTTTGAACCTTATGGGCCGTGGGGCGGACGTGATCCACCGTGCAAGTGGCGTGGCCTCCTCCGGATAGGTAGGGCGGTCCGGTGCATCCCCTCTCCGCCATTCGGGGGTCTGGCTTCGGTCGCGCCTCGGCCGCCGACGGTTCTCCGTCCCCGGGGAGTTGCCCGACGGTCTTCTGGCGGGGCTCCTTCCTTGGGCCGAGGATTCGATGGGTTGCGGGCTACGGTTCTCCCAGCGCCAGCGCCTCCCGGCCAGCTCTCCTCGGGCCTCCATCCGTTCTTGATTCTCCTGAAGGAGCCTTTCACGCTCGGCGATGAGGAAGCGTAGTTGTCGGCAAATGGCTTCCTCGTGCTGGGTATCGGAGGGGTGGTGCAGGCGATGCGGGCTGCCTCCTCCGGGTGGGGACCTGTTCAGCAACGGGTCCCGCCCGTCCCCAAGCCGCCGACCCGTTGCCGTCTCGTCCAGGATTTCTCGGTTGCTCCTGTTTTCTCTCCTTAGCCTCTCACGCTCCGCGACGATGAGGCGGAGTTGGCGGCGAGCGGCCTCTTCGTTCTGGTAGGCCCTTCGGGCGGTCTCTACCGCTTCGTCCAAATGCCTTTGCGCGGCGGCTGCCTCCCACAGGCGCCTCCACCGCCGCGCAACTTCCATCTCCTCTTCCAGGAGCCTTTGCTGGGCCGCAACCTCCTCCGCGAGCCCCCTGTTCTCCCCCTCCTCCTCAAACTGAAGGTGGAGGTTCCGCCTCACGTTCTGGGGCTCTAAGGGGCCGGGCGGAGGCTCCGTTCTAGCCGTCTGATAGTCTCCCCTGGCCTGAGTGACGGCCTCGAAGATTTTCAGGACGGCGTGGGTTGAAGTACGTTCAGTTTCGGTGCCCATACCCAGAAGAGGGTCGGACGCCGGGGTGATTTGTAGAGAGAGCGGTTCCTGACCCACGGGATCTTTGCCGTGGTCAGGGTTACGCGAGATCGGCATGGAATCTAACATGGGTGTGACCCTTCGTTCCCACAGACGGCGCCAATTGTTACGAGGTGGAACTCGCGTACAATGAATTTGTATTATGGGGAACCAAGGGCACGATGGTTATGTGGAGAAGAAGGTTTAGGTAGGCTGTTTTACAAGTGATTAGTGGGGTGAAGAAGTTGGACCCGTTGTCGGCGGTGCTCACAGGGTCGAATCTCGCCGGATGCAGCTGAGGAAGGTTGGACGGCAGGGGGCTGAAGCTGACTTTGGTCAAGGGGCGAGCTCTCCTGCAGCACGAACAACTCGTCAGAAGGGCAGGGTTGGGGTTCAACCCTTAGCCCCTCCGATGCCTAAGTCAGTAATAGGGCTTAAAAAGGGGGCTAGACACGCCGGTCGGACTAACGGTGCGTCCGCCGCGCGTGACGAGCTATAGGTGGGAGAACAAAGATATGGAGGACCTTTGCTCTCGTGTGTGAATAATAGAATGAGAGAGAATTCTCCAACCCCCTCTCCGTAAGAGGAGAGGGGGTATTTATACCTGACGGGTGATGACTATGCGTGCTGAGCTGGCTCGGGTGTCAGCGGAAGCTTCGGACAAGGACATCGGGAACAGGAGTTCCTGACCTGCTTTTGTCAGGCGGCGCAACGGCCAAGGGGTGCTTTTGTCAGGATGTCAGGGCCGAAAGCACTAACCGTCAGATGGGTCAGCCGCCAGGGGGTGCTTTGTCAGGCGGTCGGGTGACGTATGTTTCAATCGCGCCCTTATCCTAGGTCGTTTGTCGTTGGTGACGAACTAAAGGTCGGGCCATGTTATCCTTGGCGTCGGGGCGCATAAGAATCAGGTGGGTCGTCCGGGTCGGGAGTTGTCCGGCCCGGCCGCGCCTCCCGTTCGGTCGCGGACTAGGGTTCGCAGGCACAGATAGATACCCGCGCCTAAGTCAGCTGGCCTATCGGTGCCGTCCGGGCGCACCTCAGCACCCCTGGCCTAGGCGTACAGCCGCAGTTGTTCGACCCGCTCGGGGCGGTGCGCTCGGGGAGCGCCCATCCCTATGTGGATTCGAATTTCTGGGGTGGCGGCCTTTTTGTGAAAAGGTGAGTTAATGGGGTACGTTAGCGGATCCGGGCGGTAGTCGGACTCCTACGATCTTTAGGTCGTAACACACAAGATGTTTGATGTGTCATTATATTCCACATTTTATCTATTTCATTACACGTCAAAATGATTTCTCATTTACATATTTCATACGCTTTTACGCTATTATTTGGAATAACATGACTTTTAGAGCGTTTATGTCCATTTCAGGGATTTGGGGCGATATTGAAACAATTTGGAGTCAATAAGACGATCAGCGACGTGAGAGCACCAATGAGACTCATGATGACATGCTCAAGGTGCCAAAGAAGAAGACTGGAGCAAGGAAGGGGAAAGAGAGAAGGTCGCTCGATCGAGCTATGATGCGGCGAAGGAATCGAGCGACCCGAAGTGCTGGAAACAGGATAGCCGTGCATTATTTTAAAATCTGCCATCACCTAAGATTTTTCAGTATTTTTCTGATATTTTTCCTAGATAGTAGACTTCGAGACGGTTCCAATGCCACCAAGAACGTGCCAATCGAAGGTCGGATGAGCTTTGGAGAATTTCTGCAAGCTGATGCTACAGTAATGAAATCTATTTTCAGCAATCTACTCGACCGAGCAGTACACTACTCGACCGAGCAGAGTGAAAAATCCTACTGAAATATGTTTTTGACCTCCTACTCGACAGAGCAACCGCCTGCTCGACCAAGCAGCTGCCTGCTCGACCAAGCAGCTGCATACTCGGTCCGAGCAGGCAGTACGTTGTTTTGGGCGATGGATTCTCACTTCTGACGACTCGATCGAGCAGCCTATTACTCGACTGAGCAACTACCTACTCGGACCGAGCCGATCAAGTTTATGGCGCCGTTGCCAGGGAGGCGTTCTGCCATATTATCTATTTACCACAATTAGGTTGATTAGATTGCATTAAAAACAAAAAAAAACAAAAAAAAACAGATAAACAAAGAGAGAAATTTTTTTCTCCACCACTTGTTATTATTATTATCTTTATCTCTCTTTGTACCACTGAAGTCTTTTCCAGGTTGTCTACTTTGCTTGATCAGGTACAGTTGATGCATCGATGGTGCTTCCAAGGATGCGACCGGGTTCTATACGATCCTATATATACCTCGCTACATTCTATCAGGCTGATGGAGAGTCCTTCAGAGAAGCATTGTGCAAGTTCGAAAGAACTTTAGGGATATTCCATACAGAGTCAGACCATGAGTGGGATGGTTCCAAGCTATTTGATATCTTTGCTGGAAGACTAAAGGGACCCTCACGTGAGTTTATGAAGAGGATGCAAGTGGAAAAGTTCAGTGACCTGCAGTTGGCCGCAAACTTGGAGCAAATGATAGATGATGCTTGATCTATCGGTTCGCTAACCGTTACGGTATGTAAACCATCCGACCAAGTATTCATCGATTTTGTTATGGCTAATGTCTCTAATACAGGTACTATCATAGATGGAGTGTATACTTCACTTGAAGGTGATCATATCCACCTTTACACCATCAACACTCCACAAATAGAGACATCCGAGCTGCCAGAGGAGGACACATATATGGACCTATTGAGAAGCATTGTGGACGCAGTTCGATGCACCGGTCCACTAACAATAACGGCAGGTGACCCTTTTGAGCTTGTATTTCAAAACTTTATTACTCACCGTATCTCTTCCGCATGGACAATTGATGATGGAGTCTACGCTCTAGTTGAGGGGCACAAGACCCACTTTTATACCGTGGCCGAGATACAGGAGCCCATAGGGCCACTTGCACATACCGTGGAGAGGGCCAAACCACACCATCCAGTGCCTTGAGTTCCAGGACAGAAACGAAGACATAGGCATAAAAAGGAGAAGATGAAATTCACTTTGCCTACTATACCAAAGGAACCCGAAGAGGAGGCCGAAGCACTGCATCGTGAGGAGGCATATCTATATTTATTACATATTACATGCGGAGCCATAGACTTTCACCGAGGGGGTCGTGCATTGGGACGAGGACACAACCATTCATGAGGATCCCTAGCATTACCCTCCTCCTTTCGAGCTACCGCATCCACCTCCACTTTCTACAGAGGCTGAGCATCCCTCAGAGGACCACTCACCAGAGCTTACTGCTCCCATTCAGGGAGATCTCTTCACCCCATCATCTCCTAAATTTGATTTCCCTCCAGTGTATGATGTTTATTATGATTCATATTTAAATTACTCATTGTGCCTTTTGCAGGATACACATACAATAATAAAGAGGTACGATGGCACGTATACGAGGAGGAGATCGAGGAGTTAGCACACATGGATGCTATTGAATATGATCAGGAGGTGCAATGTGATGAGTCTGATGATGATGAGGAGCATCCCGACGAGACCTACACTATTATGCCAGAGTTACTTGAGGAACCAGAGGAAAACAAGGAGGAGTTGATTGTTGTGGTACATGAGAGCAGAGATATATTTTCAGGGAAGTATCGTCAACCTATTTTTACTTTACATATTTCTTTTGGCGATCTTCTCTGGAAAACTTTTATTTTGGGGAAGAATTATCCACATCAGATTGATGCGGCTTATCTCTTGCAGGGTACAGGTGGAGTCCTTGGAGAGGTGCTTGGAGCCGCGTTGCTGGAATCTGATGGAGTCCGTGGACACACACGCCTAACAGAGCCACGAAAAGTGCAGATAGAGCAGCTGCCTGCACCGGCAAAGATATTGGACCCGCCTTTTGCTACAGGTGGTACCGATCTAGTAGTGTAGTATTTTATGCTTTTAATAAACACGAATCCTCTCGGTAGCGAGAGGACCGTATAGGATTTTATATGCTTTCTTAGCTTAATAAATTCACCTCGTATGATGGCTCAATTATCTTTTGCACCCTTATATTTGGCACTTATTTTGCCTCTCTCCCCAATTTTTATGCGATGTCTAAGCTTAAGGGGGGAGAGGAACTATTTTGTTGAGTGGCCCTCGATCTTGTTGTTGTCCTCTATTTATATCATACACACATTGAGGACAATATGATGTTTAAGCTTGGGGGAGTGCATAGTGCACGCACTTTGCTTCATCGGGAAACACGCTTCGAAATTTCCATTTGAACCATGTTCACCCATACAATTATGTCTCATATGCTTCATTTTCTATGAAATATCGTGGATTTATTTTTTTATGAACTTTGATATCTGTTAGATTAGAGTTCGATTCCTTGATTAGTATATCTTTGTTAATATGCTTTTTCATAGTAGAATCCATAGTTTCACAATCACATTCTTGAAACAGTTAAGCTAAACATGAATGAATCAAATCTGAAAATCATTTGACACCTGCGTGATTTGATTGATAATTATATTGCTTCATGGATGTTTAGTGATTCAAAACAGATATGATAACCCCACGACAACCAAAGTAGTGATGATTAGGATTCCTGAAACCGATCCATGTCTAGATTCTATGCTTTTTCTTTTTCTTTTGTGAATAGCCAATAAATGATCTTTGATCATGTTTTGCATTCCATCGCGTTTACGTGAGTTTGCAAAAATCCCAAAAATGCAAAAATCAAACAAATATCCTAAATAAAAGGCCCCAGGGGTTCTTCATAACCCAATGCCATAAGACCATCTGGTCTGGGATGCATAGGCCGCTTTTTGTATATATTGAGTTATCTCGTGTATATAAAGAAACAAAAATGCATATGAAATATTCATATAGCCAAAAACAATATAAAACTACAAAAAAATCCCATATCCTTATCTCTATTTCTATATAGAACTAAGACATGACAAAGTTGATGGGTTCTATGAGTCTTGAAATGGTCGTAGTATGGTGATGCTTTGTCTTGATTGAATTTCCTAAATTCATTCCATGAAGTATAACAAAATACCACGCATGCTTGAAAACATTTGATCATGACATATTATACTGCTTAGAGAATGAGTTGTGGACATTGGATTCATTTCTGTGAACTTAGTATATTACATGATAAACTATAATATGATATAACTCCACTCTCATTTTATCACTTATCAAGTTCATTACATTTATCGAAATCCACGTTATTTTAGTTCGAGCGAGATTAAAGTATTTGTTGTGTATATGTGTTCTAATTTCATATTGACGTGTGTTCACAAGATCTTGCATACCTTGTGTTCTTATATTTTCTGAATTTAAGATCAAACCCCTTGTCTCCATTACATACCACTGCCTCGTATCTCCATTGTATCCCTCTCCCGTGTTCGCTTCTTATTAGTCTTCCTCGAGGACGAGTAAGATGTAAGCTTGGGGGAATTTTGATGTGTCATTATATTCCACATTTTATCTATTTAATTACACGTCAAAATGATTGCTCATTTACATATTTCATATGCTTTTACGCTATTATTTGGAATAATATGACTTTCGGAGCGTTTATGTCCATTTCAGGGATTTGGAGCGATATTGGAGCAATTTGAAGTCAATAAGACGATCGGCGACATGAGAGCACCAATGAGACTCATGATGCCATGCTCGAGGTGTCAAAGAAGAAGACTGGAGCAAGGAAGATGCAAGAGAGAAGGTCGCTCGATCGAGCAATGATGCGGCGAAGGAATCGAGCGACCCGAAGTGCTGGAAACAGGACAGCCGTGCAATCTTTTAAAATCTGCTATCACCTGAGATTTTGCAATATTTTTATGATATTTTTTCCAGATAGTATACTTCGAGACGGTTTCAACGCCACCAAGAACGCGCCAATCGGAGGTCAGATGAGCTCTGGGGAATTTCTGCAAGCTGATGCTGCAGTGCTGAAATCTGTTTTCAGCAACCTACTCGACCGAGCAGTACACTACTCGACCGAGCAGAGTGAAAAATCCTGCTGAAATATGTTTTTGACCTCCTACTCGACCGAGCAACCTCCTACTCGACCGAGCAGCTGCATACTCGGTTCGAGTAGGCAATACGATGTTTTGGGGATGGGTTCTGACTTCTGACGACTCGACCGAGCAGCCTATTACTCGACCGAGCAGCTACCTACTCGGACCGAGCAGACCCTACTACGTCCGAGCGGCATTTTGGGCGATGGATCCATACTTCTGACAACTCGACCAAGCAGCCACCTACTCGATCGAGTCGCCGTAGGCCCAAACTTTAAGCTGCGTCCGGATTTTGGGGACGATTTGGAGGGGTATTTTCTGGGTTGTTTCGCGAGAGTTTGGAGGGGGGAATTGGCAGCCGTCAAAGGGGGACTTTTTGGATACTTTTTAGAGAAGATTTTTTAGATCTTTTTTAGAGTTTTTTGGAGACGATCTTTTGGAGTTAGGCTATGCCCTAGGCCCCTCCTGTGTATCAAGTTAAATATTTTTGTTTTCTTTAATTCTATTTGAGTTCGTTTTATTGATTGATTATTCAAATATCTCCTTGATGCATGCGATGAAGTTTGTCTATTGTTCTTATATCTATTGCTATCATGCATGAGTAATTCCATCTAGGGCTAATGGATTAGCCCATAGATCTTAGGATTTAGATGCAAAGATAGGATTTTTATGATGCGGTGGGTATAAAAGGGGTTGTATTTTGGTTGATCTAGCAAAATACCTAGGAGAACTCATACTGAGATCGTGCCCACTGTCGATGGAATCGATTAGCTTAAGGAGTAGCCTATGGATTTAATTAGGGAGTTAGTGGATTCAACTGAGAAACGTGACCATGCCTGGATCGTGCCTTTAGGGGATCCACCGACGGACTATATTACTAATTGACGGCTACCGCCATTGCGTCAATAAGAGCCACCAAAGTACCTCGAAGCTCTAACCCACGAGAGTGGTACGAGTTGAGAGCATTCGAACCACGGGAGTGGTGAGAACTTTGTAGATCCTTAATGCACGTATCGTATGCGCCTATCACGCGAGCGGGGTTAATGCAATACGTTAGATTCATGATGATCAGACACATGAATTCACTTCCTAGATGCTACAATCCCCAATTAAACCAATGCAACGTAGAAGTCTCAACCGAGCATCGACGTCCGACGGTCCTAGCGACGAGTCCTAAAGCCCTAATCTTTTATATTTTATTTATTTCTTTCTTTGTGTGGACCCCTTTGTTTGCGACATCGAGTGACACGACTTTCGCATCCATCACCGTTACGACACTCTACAATCCACATCCACCAATAAACTCACAAGTCTAACTCAACCTAGGAGTAGATAGGTAGTATAGCACCGCTTCCCCGTGTTCGATACTTGCTTGCCACTATACCGTGCGCTTGCGGTAAACAACATCGTTTTGGAGTTAGTTTCGAGCTGATCAATGTTCCATACGATGTATCACATGATGCTAGCCAAACCAAGACCACTGGTTGACTTTCTTGTTGAAAACCAAAAAAGTAGGAACTCATTTCAAAGCAGACCGTGCCAAAGCACGATGAATGCTAAGAAATTAGAAGATAAAGATAAGTCCAACATCCGGGATATTGATTCCATGCTTTGAGCATGTGGTGGTTTCGTTAGCATACAATTTATCCAAGTTGATGGTTGTGTGTTACAACCACCAAAGTTGAAAGTTGGCAAGGTAATCTGAAGTTGATTACTTTCCTATTAAATTAGGTCTCTAGTTTTGGTTCAAGTCAAATAGTCGTTCTGAGGCTATAAATGGTGTTCTAAGTTCGTACGAGTACACTTAACTAATTTTCTAAATCTAGAATTTGTCATGGCGTACAGATTTCGAGGTTGTCGTAGTGAGCCGGACTAGATCTAGGGCTTCCCCGGAAGTTGGTGCACAAGAATTGGTACCTGCAAACACAAGAATAATTGGTTAAAGAACACAACATTTCCTATCTATATAACTTGATCGTTTTGATTTTTAAACTGATTGAAACGTTGTCGAAAAGCGTTCTAAATTTTTATATAGGCTAGATATGAGGAAAATAATTTTACTTAAGGAGGAAATATTTTTCTGAAGCTTCTGGTAATTTTTATAATTTTTAAAAACTCAAAAATAGGTTTAAAACTAATTTTAATTAGTTATCGTATTTGTTCAAACATTCCTTCTGGGTGCAACACACATCAGAAAGTTTCAAGTGAGCTGTCAAAATGACCGACTCGAAGAGTACTACTACATATTTTTTTCATATATCAGTTTACGTGAAAATAACACGTTATGGATTTTTAAATGAAAACAACGTATTTAAAATTTAGGCTTAAATTTTTTTTGGAAAAACCACGCGTCTGGTTGAGATGAAACTAGCGCCATTAGGTCCACCCTTATATAATTTACTATTAATTTTAGACCAATAAATTCATATTATATAAATTTTAATATATTGCAAAATATGGTTATACCGTTTTTTCGTATGAAAATACGCTTTATAAAATACCCTTACCTTCATTTTCCCCTTACGTGTATGCAGCGGAGCGCTGGGGGGAGGGGGGTTCGTGTGTTCGGCGGCGGCCGTGGTGGGCGAGAAGCGGAAGCGGAGGCGGATGCGGCGTCGGTGTCGAGAGCAGAGCGCAGCGTGTCGGGGTACGGAGGCGATGGGCTTGGTGCCATTGTCGTGCTGTCGAAGAGTCCGGCCGTGGCGGCTTTGAAGGCGGCGTTTGAAGGCGGCGCGGGGCTTCGGGGTGTGGACGGGTCGGCGGTGACATCGAAGTCGGCGGCGAAGTCTCGGAGGCGGGGAGAGAGGGGCGACGACAGCGACAGCGGGGCTTCGAAGAGGGGGGGCGCTCAGGGTGGGCGTTATCAGCGGCGGGGTCCCCGGTGTTTCGTCGAAGAAGGCGACGGCAAGGGTGCGAGGCTCGCTGGCGGTAGGGGGAGGAGGGAACGAGAGTAAGAGAGGGAGGGGTTCGAACCGAGAAACGAACGAGAGGTGGGGGGGTGTTCGCGGGCTGGGGGATGGATCCGAACGAAAAACAAAAGAGAGAGATATATATATACTGTGTGTGGGGGGTTTGTGTATGCTTAGGGGATTAGCTTATATATGGATTAGGGAGTGGTATATTTGTAATTAGCATGTTAGACAAAGGGATGGGTGAGATCCTAAATTTTTGGATCTCACCAGCTAAGGGAGGTGGGTTAAGGGAGTGGTTGGGGGTTTAGGGTAGAAGTAATTTGGTAAAAAGTTAGTTAGTAATAGTGAAAAGGTCATTAGTGAATGTAGTGAATGTAATTAGTAAAATCGGGGGAAATACAATCCCGTTTTCACATATGACTCCAAAAAATTACAGAAACATAGCCACAGGATCGTATCATTGCGAGGATCGCGAATACGAGATCCAATTTGGGGTTTGAGCTACGGAGATACTAGTTTTACGCCAAAATGTTTAGGAAGCGGGTTTGCGGGTTCTAGGTTGATTTGATATCAGAAAATTACGAAATTATAATGGGAAGCCCTAAATGATCATAAAATGATACTGTAGAAATTTGAAAATGTTTTGATGATGTTTGTATAGAAAATTAATTCATTCAGCTAAAACAATGACAATTGAAAATGAATTTTTATCAAAATTGTTTAGAGGTATTTGATGAAACCCGAACTTACTGAAATACACCATAACTAGTTTGATGCTTCAAGATATTTTTTGCAAGGAATTTTGAAATCATTTTTGATGTAAAACTCCCGACTAACCATTATAAAATACTTTTGAAATGAGAAAATACGTGAAATACGTAAATAGGTGTATTGACAAATACAGATCGTTACATCCTACCATCCTTAAAATAATTTCGTCCTTGAAATTCAGAAGACCAATAATTGTCTAAGCAATTTAAACGATCGAAAGGAAGGCTTGATGAACGACTACGATATAGGAAAATAAGTTGTTAATTGCATGAAATATAATGTGATATCATAACATCAAGAAAACAAGAGATGTTATGTATGAATACATACTATCACCATAGCTTCTACAGATTGTCTTAAGTGAAAATAGGCTCAGATAGAAGAAGAAGACGAGTTCAAGAAGGATGAAGAAGTAGCAGCATCAGCTTACACGTCTCTGTTTGGTTCGTCTCAGTTTCTCTAGCACTATCCTCAAATACTTCTAAGCGTCCTTCGATTTGCTTCCGTTGTCGACTTTGAACTTCTGGTGATCGAAAATTCGAATGCTACCCTCCTTAAAATAGAATGCAGCCAGAGTATGGGTGAGCTAAGCACAACCATAAATACTCCAAGACTAAGAAGGACAATCGAGTGGCCATCACCAAATGAAGGAAGTGTGATGAAGAAGAAGAGAGTAGATAGTTCAACCTATGAAAAATCACTCTAACAAATAGCAAAGGAGGTTACTAGGGAAGGTATATCCAAAGAATGGAACACGAATTCCTAAGTAAGGGGTAAAATTTCAAAGGAAGGGGTGAGGATCAAGGAGAATCAAAGAAGATGGGTAATAAGAACACTTCACCAATATATCCTGTAGGATCCTGTCAAAACAAGGACGTTAGGATCGAATAATAAAGTAGAGACTTACGCTTGCGTACGTGGCACCGTAATCTCTGAACTTCGCCCTCGGATTTGCCACAACAGTCAGTACTTCGTCACGGAGGATCGAAGCAGCGTTTCACTGCCTAAATCTCTATTTAGAAGAGGATTTTAATGGAAGGGAGAAGAAGAACATAAGTTGCCTTATGCAAACTTATGGCATGGATGGAATGGTGTAAATGCCTTACCCTTGGGTCCTATTTATAGGCTTTAGGGGTAGTTATTGTAGGAAATAACTAAATATAAGCTTATTAGCCTATATTAGCACATTTACTTATCCTCTTCTTCATTCACTTATCAAGTGCCTTTATGCACTTATAAAGTGACTTTTTCCACTTATCTAGTGGTCCTTTTCACACGAGAAAAGGTTCCCTTCGTGCACGCTTTCGTGAACGCGACATTTGAGGTCCGTATTCCCTCATACATCCCCTCATGGGTGTATTCATGTCGTCCATATCCAACATCTCCCACTCACACTTAAGGGGATTGTAAGGAAACATCTTTTCCTTTAACTCTTCTGTTTATCATACCGAGAAATAGGCCGTGTGACCGTCATGCGCATAGAGTCCGCTGTTTGTGCACTTGTTAGAGATACACAACACTCCTCGAGGTGCAAAGTTGAGTAGATCAACGCATGCTTTACCCTAGATTATTTGTTCACATTTCTTATACTTTATAGTCAACAATTGAATCCCATCTGGATTACAATTGGCTGGCCAGCTTTGAATCTTTAAAGTCCAAATGTGAATATGAAATTAATCTTCCTCTTCTTGCGATCCTTTCGATCTTGACTTGACTTGCTTTTCTAACATGCCCCGCCGGACCGAATTGACCAAAGTCCATAAGCAACATGCTAAGATAGCAATCACCCAGTCAAATCTAAAGGAACCAATTAGAGTCCATAAGGGTAATGAGTTAAGACCCATGTGGTCTTTGGGTCTCACATAATAGTAAACACAATTACTATTCTAACCCAATGGTCAAATGCATACGTAGTATGAATACGTATTACAACATCACTCCTTTCCCAGGGAGCGTATGTCTTAATGATGTTGTAAGGATGATGATCAGACACCACAATGTCTGATTTTGAGTCCCTTTTACTACTCAAATAATCTTCTGGACCCACATCCCGCATAAGACAGATAAGATTTAAGAATCCTCTTAAATCTTTTGTAAGCATCCATATGATGAAGATCTTTCATACGACCATTTTGTTTAAGTCATGACTCTAAATCATCCGTCTGACGATTTTGACTTTAACCAGGTCTCATCTTTATTTTATCCGTCTGATATAATAAAGGCGGTTGCTCATGTGAGAGAGCCAACCTCAATCTGTCCGACATACTAGAAAATATAGCTGAGATTTTAAAATGTACACAAACATTTTCTAGAAACTCATATGCAATGTTGAAAAGAACTTATTCTTTTATTAAATTTGATCTTTTACAGACATGGGAATTTACATTGGTACAACTCAGCTCTTACGCAATCCTTGAGATGATAAGTGTTTGTAAAACACATCTCTGGGGATCGCCTTCGTAAGCGGATCCGCTATCATCTCATGCGTAGATATGTACCTTATGTCTACCTTCTTGGTCTTATCATAGTCTTTTGCAAATTTGTAGCGGATATCAATGTGTTTGGTCTTACAATGGAATTTTGGATCTTTGACATAGGCTATAGATGCTTCACTGTCGCTGTGTATTGGTACAGCACCTGAGTCACTTGCATCAATTAGCCTGTCTAAGAATTTCCTAAGCCAAACAGCCTCTTGGACTGCCATGCTAAATGCTACAAACTCGGCTTCCATAGTTGAAAGTGCGATGCAGGATTGTTTCTTGCTACTCCAGGATATTGCACCAGATCCGAGTAGAAAAACATATCCTGAGGTCGATCGTCGCTCATCGAGATCACCCGCCCAATCAGCATCAGTGTAGCCTTCGAGCCTCAAGGCATCTCCTTGATGGCATAAAGCATAGTCCGCAGTTCCTTTAAGATACCGCATTATCCTCTTAACCGCTTTCCAGTGTACTTGCCCTGGATTGGATTGGTAACGACTTACCATTCCAACGGCAAAACAGATGTCCGGTCTTGTACACATCATAGCGTACATAAGACTACCAACTGCACTGGAATATGGAACTTTTTTCATAATTTCCTTTTCCTTTTGGTTCTTTGGACACAATTTCAGACATAAATTATCGCATTTGCTTATAGGAGTATCAATGGACTTGCAGTCCTGCATATTAAAGCGTTCTAGAACCTTCTTTATATAAGTCTCTTGTGAAAGAGAAAGAAGTTTCTTCGAACGATTCCTTGAAATCTTAACTCCAAGGATATATGCGGCTTCTCCCATGTCTTTCATCTCAAAAACTGATGAAAGCCAAGCCTTGATATCCATCACAAAGCCCTTGTCATTTCCGGCTATTAAAATGTCATCTACGTATAGAGACATAATAACATACTTGCTTTTAATCCTCTTGATATATACACAGTTATCTTCATCAAGCATGGTAAAACCATTTGATAAGACAACTTCTTGAAATCGTATATACCATTGCCTCGAGGATTGTTTAAGACCATATATGGACTTACGAAGTTTACAAACCTTATGTTCGTTTTCTTCTTTTACAAACCCCGTTGGTTGTTCCATATAGATCTCCTCGTCTAATTCTCCATTGAGAAAGGCAGTCTTTACATCCATCTGATGTAATTCGAGGTCTAAGCAAGCTACCATAGCCAGAATCAAGCGAATCGAGGTAAAACACACAACAGGTGAGAAGGTCTCTTCGTAGTCTATCCCTTCCTGTTGCGTAAAACCTTTCGCGACAAGGCGAGCTTTATATCTGTCTATAGAGCC
Organism: Scilla litardierei; assembly: GCA_030789695.1. NCBI lineage: Eukaryota > Viridiplantae > Streptophyta > Magnoliopsida > Asparagales > Asparagaceae > Scilla > Scilla litardierei. The sequence goes on from CM061130.1 coordinate 117,944,920, forward strand.
ATCAGCCTTATGCTTGATCTTGAGAACCCATTTGTTCCCAATAGCTCTACGTCCTCTGGGTAAGTCAACTAAGTCCCAGACTTGGTTAACTTTCATGGATTCCAACTCCTCCTTCATTGCTTCCATCCATTTGTCTTTTGCAGGGCATGATACGGCCTGTTTGAAAGTAGCAGGCTCGTCATCATCTTGTAGTAAAGTCATAAAGGTTTGCGGAAATTCATCCTCAAATCTTAGAGGAGCCAACCTTGTACGACTACTACGTCGTATTTGAGATTCTTCAAGTCCTTGTTGATTTGAATTTAGATCAATTCTAATATCACTCCCACTTGGAATGTTGTTAGAAATCCTCCCACTTGTATCATTATTCCCGTATGGAACAGGATTCGCATCATTCGTATCATCCATTGGTGAAGTTTGAAACGTATTTTCGTCTTCACCAAGAATTCTTCCACTCGAATGAGGTAATCCTTATTGATCATTAATCTCAAATAGAGATAAGTCCTGACTTATCTCGCCCTGTCTTGGAAACTCGTTTTCCAAGAAAGTGACATCCCTCGACTCAAATTCAATTAGACCTCCATTGTCTTCCTGACCAATGAAAACATAACCTTTGGAGTTTTCTGCGTATCGTATAAAGATACATTTCCTTCCCAGTGGTTTAAGTTTGCCATACTTATGGGAGGAAATATGTGCGTAGGATGCACATCCCCAAGGTTTTAAAATGTTTAAGTCAGGAGACCTTTGGTTCCACAACTCATAAGGAGTGGAGCTAACTGATTTCAAGGGTACGCGGTTTAAAATAAAAGTGGCTGTCAATAATGCATCACCCCAAAAGGTGATTGGCAAGTTAGCTTGCGCCATCATTGAACGAACCATTTCCATTAAAGTCCTATTCCTCCTTTCTGCAACACCATTTTGTTGCGGAGTATAAGACATAGTGACCTGATGAACTATGCCTTTTTTTCATCACAAAGTTCCTTAAAACTTGCGGATTGATATTCACCGCCTCTATCGGTTCGCAAGACCTTAATCTTGCGATCTAATTGATTTTCCACCAAACTCATATAGTTTTTAAAGCAGGTTAATGCTTCACTTTTGTGGGATATCAAATAGATATGACCGAATCAGGTGAAGTCATCAATAAAAGTGATGAAATAGGACTTCCCGCGTCTTGTCTTGACATTCATCGGACCACATATGTCCGAATGGATAAGCTGTAATGGAACATCGGCCCTTGTGCCGGTTCCAAACGGCTTGCGACAAGATTTCCCTACAAGGCAATGTTCACATGTCGACATATCGACCTTTGAAACATTGGATAGAAGGCCACGTTTGGCAAGTCTATCCATACGCGTTGGTCCAATGTGACCAAGCCTTGCATGCCAACAAATTATATCTGACTCATAAGTCGAAGAATTTGCAACAAGGAAATTTTCATTTCAAAATGAGGAGTCATACATTGTATTTAATACAATAAATCCTTTGAAAACATACCTAGTACCAATTAAAGAATTATTACAAAACAAGTCCACTTTACAATCATGAAAAAAACCAACTATAACCAAGACCCATTAAAACGACCACAAAAATAATATTCCTTCGAATATCTGGAGTGAAGAGAACATCATGAAGTAGGATAGTGCGGCCGTTGTCCAAGACGAGCTTGCAAGTCCCAACGCCTTTCACTTCAACACGTGTGTTGTTTCCTACATAGATCCACTTCGTTCCTTAGGGTATCCGGTGATACTCCACGAAGGACCGTCTGTCCCTTGCTATGTGGTCGGTGGCACCTGAATCAATTATCCAAAATGGATTAGATTCTACAAGAAATATTGAACTAGAAACACATATGTAACTAGCATTACAAGTTAGCTTGTCACCTCCATCCGTACAAGAACGGGCATAGTGACCTAACTTGTTGCACTTGAAGCACTTGATCCTCTTCAAGTCTTTCTTCTTGTGCCATTTCTTGTGCCCACCCTTATGTTTGGGTTTCTTGGTAGACTCCGATTGCTTATTACGTTCATTAGTAAACTTCGAACGATCTTTCCGTTTCTTTCCCCCGTGTGAGGAACTAGCAACCATGTGCACTTCTGCACTTGGCTTGGCAGCCGCAAGCCGCTCTTCCTCTAACTCGAGGTGCTTAGAAACATCGCTGAAGTTCTTGATGCTCTCATTATGAGTGAGATGCATCTTCATTTGGTCCCACCCATTTGGTAGGGAACGTATGACTGCTTGGATTTGTTGCTCATCAGTGAGCACATGACCTGCATCCTTTAACTCCGAGATTAGATTCGCCATATGTCGCAGATGTTTCCCCATGGAATGATCTGGACGTTTCTTGTATGAATCAAATCTTATAGTTAAAGAACGAAGTTTGGACATCGAGGTGCCACCAAACTTCTCTTCTAGCTTGGACCATATGTCCATGGCTAGGTCATGCTCTCGGAAGATGCGCATTATGTCATCGGCCATACTGGACAACAACGTAATGCGAGCTATCTTGTTCTTCCGAGACCAAGCATCAAAAGCTTCCTTGTCTCGTCTATGTTGGGCCGTAGTGCCCAACTCTGGTTCAATCATTATGTTCTTTAGAGTTTCGAGCACTTCTTGCTCCTCTAGAACATATTATATCTTTATGGACCATAGTTTGTAATTATCGCCGTTGAGTTTTTCACCTTTGTTTAACTCAGCGACGATGTTCTTTGAAGCGGAAGACATTTTAACGTTAAAATGCTGCAAAAGACACAAAACCGAAGGTTCGATCAAAAATCATTGCATAAAAATTTCTTATACATAGATATCACTCCCACTTGGAAAAAAATCCCACTTGAAATGATATTATTATATTTGATAAGTTACTTTCAAAAAATATTGAAGATGTTGCTCTAGAATCGGAAAGGTCTCTACGATTCCAATCACCATCTAGAACAACTTTCAATATTTCCCCCTCAATTATCAAACGATAGTACTCTCATAGTACTTTGCAGCGGAAAAGCGTTTTTTGAAAAAAAAAACGTATTTTGAAAACGTATTTTTCAAATGTATTTTGCAAACGTATTTTGCAGTATCTTGAAAACGTATTTTTCAAATGCATTTTGCAAACGTATTTTGTAGGGCCTTCACCCCATTACAGAGTGACATAGCCGAAATATTTCGACAATTCCCCGGCCATTGCCGGGGTCGTGTCGTGGCCGTGCCAAGGCCGAATTCTTCTTCCTTCCGAAGAGAGTGTTGCCATTGCAACTTGGCCAAGGCCGAACTTTCCTTGAGGGGAGTTTTCTGCAAGCCACCGCCGCCGGCTCCCGTATGGATCCAGGCGCTTCCCCTGACAGGAGAATTTTGCCGCAGACAACTACCGCCAGCTCCGTAGAGACCAGCCATGCAAGCCACCCCCTCCCGGTCATGCAAGCCCCATCTTCCCCCATCAAAATACAGGGCCAACCGGAGCTTGGCCAGGGCCGGCAATGACCTTGGCCCTGGCCTCTGCCAGGGCCGGCCCTGGCCCTGGCCCCCGGCCCTGGCCTCTGGGCCGGCCGGGCCCTGGCCCCCGGCCGGCCGGGCCCTGGCCCCCGGCCGGCCGGGCCCTGGCCCCCGGCCGGCCGGGCCCTGGCCCCCGGCCGGCCGGGCCCTGGCCCCCGGCCGGCCCTGGCCCCCGGGACCTGGCCGGAGGCCATGGCGTTGGCCCTGGCCCTGGCCGAGGCCGGCCAGGGCCTCCTGGCCCTGGCCTGGCCTCGGCCAGGCCTGGCCCTAGCCACAGCCAGGCCCTAGCCACGGCCAGGGCCCCCAGGCCAGGGCCGGATTTTGGCCCATATGGCCATGGCCGGCCTCCCCCTTGCATGGGGTTGGCCGCACACCCCCCACCGGAGGGGTAGCCGTGGAAGTTATTGGCCGTAGCCAACCCCCTCTGCATGGGGAGGGGGAATGCATTGCCTACATGGCCAATATGGCCATGGTGATCATGCACCAAAATTGTCATCTTCTCCGTTGAGAATAACCACCATCGTCTTCTCCGATGAAGCACCCGTTCGTCGAGAAAACGGTTTTGCTTCAATGGCCGTGTGCCAAAAAAATGAAGAGAACGCGTTTTCAAGGCCGCAAACTTCACGCTCTACATGAAGAGAGTTCACATTCTCAATTGAATGGAGACTCAGCATCCATGAGGAGCGCGAGTTTGGCGAGATGAATGGTAAGTTCTTCCCGTCACGGAGAGTTCCTGCCATATCTGTAATGACAGACCCTAACGTGAAAGAACAACTATTGCGTTCTCTCCGTCACGACGTGTTCCTACCATATCCATAATGGAAGGAGACTCATTCGTGAAAGAGACAACGCCGCGTTCATCGGTGAGACTGGGGCGACGGTTAGACCGGGGCGAACCCGTATGGCTCTGCTACCAATGTAGGATCCTGTCAAAACAAGGACGTTAGGATCGAATAATAAAGTAGAGACTTACGCTTGCGTACGTGGCACCGTAATCTCTGAACTTCGCCCTCGGATTCGCCACAACGGTCAGTACTTCGTCACGGAGGATCGAAGCAGCGTTTCACCGCCTAAATCTCTATTTAGAAGAGGATTTTAATGGAAGGGAGAAGAAGAACATAAGTTGCCTTATGCAAACTTATGGCATGGGTGGAATGGTGTAAATGCCTTACCCTTGGGTCCTATTTATAGGCTTTAGGGGTAGTTATTGTAGGAAATAACTAAATATAAGCTTATTAGCCTATATTAGCACATTTACTTATCCTCTTCTTCATTCACTTATCAAGTGCCTTTATGCACTTATAAAGTGACTTTTTCCACTTATCGAGTGGTCCTTTTCATATGAGAAAAGGTTCCCTTCGTGCACGCTTTCGTGCACGCGACATATGAGGTCCGTATTCCCTCATACATCCCCTCATGGGTGTATTCATGTCGTCCATATCCAACATATCCAATACAGGTGAACACTCGAGACGTCCTGTACTCGAGAGTTCAATTTGAGTATTTTAAACTGTACATCTTGATCATGCTATATTGTTCACGAGGTAGTTATCGTGGAACTGCATGGGCCGCCAAACTTGTAACGCCCTGCTCTCGGGGGCCCTTACTTATTTGATTTTATTTGCAGGTCTGTAGATTACCAGCGAAAACAAAATAGCCACGATGCAGAGATATACAAAAATACTCAAATAGTGTCCAATGATTACAATCCATACTGTACAAAATATCCCAACAAAGATACATGAAAGAAGAAAGAACATAAGTGAAAATAAATCTGAAAGCTGCAGTCTCAGGGTCGAACTCTGGCGCTGTCAACTCAAGAGCATCTACCTCCACATGTGCGTCGTCTGTGGTGCCATAAAGATGGAACCATATGTAAGTCACAACAATTCTAAATATAAAAAGAAGCAGTGCACAAGTATGACAAAAAGTAACCGCGTACAAGCAAACCAGAGTGAAAAGTAAAGTACTGAGCAACAACGGTACACAACTGAGTAGTAAAGGTAAACCGAACTGAAAAGGAGAGAACACACTGTGCTGTGGTAGTGCAAGTGTAAGCAGGCTAAGCAAGTGAAGCGTGCTACCACTGTAGCTAAAAGTACGACCAGTAAGGGACTGGTGTGGTAGGTAAAGTGCATGTACTGCATAAAGTAGAGGTGATCGTGCAAGCTAGATTAGAACTACGTGACTCAAGTCGGAGAGTATAATATGTGACCATTGAGTTCATCAATTTTCCGGGTGGGCTTATCCAGACGAATGCCGAAACGCAGGCAACTAGACAGAATGCTGACACGGGCAACATATTTATGTTTGCCAAAACACAGGCAGCTAGACAGGATGCCGAAACACAGGCAGCTAGACATGTAGATGAGCTCTAGTCACTTCCACACTCTCTCAAACTGAGTTATCCCAAAACCCTAGTGAAGTGTCAAGTGTTATACGTGATGTTCCAGAAGATGTTCCATACGATGTATCACATGATGCTAGCCAAACCAAGACCACTAGTTGACTTTCTTGTTGAAAACCAAAAAATAGGAACTCATTTCAAAGCAGACTGTGCCAAAGCACATTGAATGCTAAGAAATTAGAAGATAAAGACAAGTCCAACATCCGGGATATTGATTCCATGCTTTGAGCATGTGGTGGTTTCGTTAGCACACAATTTATCCAAGTTGATGGTTGTGTGTTACAACCACCAAAGTTGAAAGTTGACAATGTAATCTGAAATTGATTACTTTCCTATTAGATTAGGTCTCTGGTTTTGGTTCAAGTCAAATTGCCGTTCGGAGGCTATAAGTGGTGTTCTAAGTTCGTACAAGTACACTTAACTAATTTTCTAAATTTAGAATTTGTCGTGACTTACAGATTTCGAGGTTGTCGTAGTGAGCCGGAACTAGATCTAGGGCTTCACCGGAAGTTGGTGCACAAGAATTGGTACCTGCAAACACAAGAATAATTGGTTAAAGAACACAACATTTCCTATCTATATAACTTGATCGTTTTGATTTTTAAACTGATTGAAACATTGTCGAAAAGCATTCTAAATTTATATATAGGCTAGATATGAGGAAAATAATTTTACTAAAGGAGGAAATATTTTTCTGAAGATTCTGGTAATTTTTATAATGTTTAAAAACTCAAAAATAGGTTTAAAAACTAATTTTAATTAGTTATCGTATTTGTTCAAACATTTCTTTTGGGTGCAATACACATCAGAATGTTTAAAGTGAGTTATCAAAATTACCGACTCGAAGAGTACAACTACATATTTTTTTCATATATATCAGTTTACGTGAAAATAACAAGTTATGGATTTTTAAATGAAAACAACGTATTTAAAATTTAGGCTTAAAAATTTATTGTTGAAAAATTATGCGTCTGATTGAGATAAAACTAGCGCCATTGGGTTCAAAACATCATTTCTGATTTTCTGGAGCTGGTCTTGTATTTTTTCGACCCTTATATAATTTACTATTAATTTTAGACCAATAAATCCATATTATATAAATTTTAATATATTGCAAAATACGTTTATACCGTAATTTCATATGAAAATACTCTTTATAAAATACCCTTACCTTCGTTTTCCCTTTAAGTGCATGCAGCGGAGAGCCGGGGGGGAGAGGTAGGGGATGTGTGTGTTCGTGCGTTCGGCGGCGAGCGACGGCCGTGGCGGGCCAGAAGCGGAGGCATCGTCGGCGTCGAGAGTGAAGCGCGGCGTGTCGAGGTATGGCAGCGATGGGCTGGGTGGCACTGTCGTGCTGTCGAAGGGCCCGGTGGTGGTGGCATTTGAAGGCGGGGCTTCAGGGCTTCGGGGTGTGGACGGGTTGGCGGCGACGTCGAAGTCGAAGGCGGCGGCGAAGTCTCGGAGGCAGGGCGAGAGGGGACAAGGTAGCGGCATCAGGGCTTCGAAGAGGGGGGGGCGCTCGGGGCAGGCGTTGTCGGTGGCAGGGGGTGTTTCGTCGGAGAAGGCGGACGCAAGGGTGCGGGGCTCGCCGGCGGTATGGGAGGAGGATGGAACGAGAGTGAGAGAGGGAGGGGTTCGAACGAGAAACGAACGAGAGGTGGGGTGTTCATGGGTTGGGGGATGTATCCGAACGAAAAACGAAAGAGAGAGATATATACTGTGTGTGTGGGTTTGTGTATGCTTAGGGGGTTAGCTTATATAGGGATTAGGGAGTGGTATATTTGTAATTTGCATGGTAGACAAAGGGTTGGGTGAGATCCTAAATTTTTGGATCTCACCAGCTAAGTGAGGTGGGTTAAGGGAGTGGTTGTGTAACGCCCTGCTCCCCAGGATACCCGATAAGTACGAATCCGTATCAGGTATTCCTGAAGAGACGGGTGCTACGAAGAAAATACAAAATTACAAACATAAGCAGGTCCACTGCGCACTGCTGGGATAGTACATATAGCATTCCAGACAACCCAAAACACAAGAGAACCAACAACTCAAGCACTGATGTATATAAATAAAACTGTTCATATACAACTTCCTTATACAAATCCATATACAATATTACACACATCTCAATAAGGTACAAAAACTCACATCTCACCCAAGTACAACACCACTCCCAAGACATCCACACTTCTCACAACCTGCAACTCCAACCAACTGAGTCAAGGGGCTTCCAACTCAAAGAACCAACCTGAAAAGTCAACGGTGGGGCACGTCAACGCGTGACCCAGTAGGAATTCCATATCTCAACTAGTCCTTACATGAAGTGTGGAAAGGGTGCACGTGAACATGCAGAGTGTATGTCATGGCATAAACATCTACTGTAGTAAAGGAAGTAACAACTATATTTATGAACATGTGAAAACGTGCACGTGCAACAGGTAAGGTGTACAACAATGATATACAACATAAAAGAACCATAGTAAAGAAACACAAGTAAACAACGCATACATTTACCATTGCTACAAGAGTAATAAGGATTAACAATTAATTCATTGGTTATCATTTTGGAACCCGGATAAACCGTAGGACCTTAAGGAGGCGGACTTCACCCATGGTGGGTGAAAAGTGGTACCCCAACCAGCAACACGAGCACCGGAGGGGCCTCTCGTAACTCTCCGTACCCGAACGGAACAATGTATGGGAGTGAGACAACTCGGTTTTTCTGTGGGACAAACGGAGCAGACCATCAGTTACCTTCATGGTGCATCACGAGCACACCAGCGGCCTCTCCAACCCTTTCAACTCGCCCTTCCGGGAGTGATACAGCGGGTGAGAATTCATATCATCTGTCCGCTCCTTAACTCCTATAATTTACCAGTGTTTCCCCCAAACCCCATGTCACCCTCCTTTAAGAGGACTTAGTCATTTTCATGAAACATAACATTTTCCATTTCTTTCTTTCCACAGTTCATCACATATTTGGAACATGCATCGCCTTGTGCATTCCCTTTCTTATTTCACATGAAACGTATAACCGAATTCACATCATCATTTTGCATGTGCCAAGAACATAAACCACATATCACCATGTAACAGAAATAATCAAGAACATTGATGGCAAGTTTAACCTCAAAAGGAACTTAAAACAACATTCAAATCTTTCAGCTTGCTGGAAAAACAGAATAGTCAGATTAAGTAGCATATTTCTCCATAATTTTGTATCAAACATGCATATACAATACAAATGAAAGTTGTAGATATAGGTGTTCTGGATTCACATATAACGTTTCATGCAGAAATATGAACTGGGTGATTTATGGTGAATTGTTTGGTGAGACATGTCGAATCTGTTTTTCAGACAGATTCTAAGAGCTGTAAAGATTGCTAGTTTAAGACATGTTACAGTTAGAATCTCGAAAATGTACATTCACAGAAAGTTGTAGAAAAAGTTGTTATCTTTCTAACGAGACCAAGTTCATCAATTTCTATGGAGTATGTAGGGACTGATCTACGTTTTGCCAAACTGTGTCCAGACTAGATGAAATTCCAACATGTTGTAAAGATGGAATTATTAATCCTAATTACAGTCCAAATTAGTAAAAGTTCACAACATGAAAGTCATAGATAACAGTCCAATCTTTAAGCCATAAAAATTTCAGAGAGAATGCAATTTTAGATTGGAAGGACTAAGCAGAACAATCAGCATGTAAATCTATCCAGAATTGCTCACCGCACAAAACCACCCAAAACTCAGGATTGCTCACCGCGCACAACCATACAAAACTCAGGATTGCTCACCGCACACAACCATACAAACTCAGGATTCCTCACCGCGCACAACCATACAAAACTCAGGATTACTCACCGCGCACAACCATACAAAACTCAGGATTACTCACCGCGCACAACCATACAAAACTCAGGATTACTCACCGCGCACAACCATACAAACTCAGGATTAATCATAAGAAAAGGTAAAACCACAACAAGAACAATCATGAAACTAAGCATGCAACTCTAATACTAGTTGGAGATGGAATCCTACCTTAGAGGTGATGAGAGACAAGGGGGTAGCCCAAATCCCTATGGCTCCTCCTTCTTCAAACCCTCTCCTTCTCTAATTCCTTCTTCTCCTCCATAGGTTCCCAGAATGAGCAACAACGCCCAAACAACGACATGGATGCTACAGGAGTGTGCAGAGTGAGGGTGGCGTAGCCCTATGGGTGCTCAGTCCCCCTAATGTCTAAGAGAGAGCAACGGGAAGGGATGAATTCGGTCTGATCTTTGGGAAGATAGTGAGTGAATAAAACATTCTCTCTAATTCCTAGAGTATCCACCTCATCTCCCTAAAATCCTCTAAGCATGCCACCAAGCCTTGGGTTAGGTAAGGATCAAGGAGCTATTGACACATCAAATGGTGAGGTGTCACTTAGGTAAAATTAGAATTTATCTTTTAGAAAAATAATTATACACACTTAATACACATGCAATACTTACTCATCAAGACATTAGTATTCCACCCATATATTTCATTTAATAAAATCATGTCATACAAATTATTTAAAAATAATTTTTAGCTTGACAAAATTAAAAATACATAAGGATCCCACAAAACTTATACGCACATATATACGCTCAAAAATACGTATTAATACACGTATACGAATTTTGGTGTCATTACATCCTACCCACCTTAAATTAAAGTCCGTCCTCGGACTTTCCAACTCAGGACATAAGTAAGGGTGAATATAGTTATATATGGTCAATCTACCCCAAACTTATATATACAACACATTCATATATCAACACTTGTACCATTTCACAATACACGCATTCATGGTACTATACACGCATACACATGCATCTCTATATATAGATATAGACATACGACCATGTATGTCTCCTAGCATATATCCAAGCACACATATACATGTCATCACATAAAGTCTCATACAACAATATCAATACACACAGATACTCACCTAATGATATATCTATCCAAACACCGGTGTAAGCGTATCCACTTACAGCCAGACATGCAACCATATACATCTTCAATATATATATATATATATATATATATATATATATATATATATATATATATATATATATATATATATATATATATATATATATATATATAACACACAACACTAATACATATAGGGCATGTCCACTCATACCTGAGTGGAACACAAAGATTCGCACATGGATCTACACAATCAGTATGTACACATACACAACATATAACAAATACAGACATCATACCATATCTATACATCGCCTAGAGCTCAATTAACTATGTAGGTCCATAATACACACTCCTCATAGGTCACCATATATTAACATATATACGCATGCACCTCTATACTCTGACATACAATCATGTATATCTCCTAGTACCCATCCACATTCACAGATGTATCATCACACAAGTTTTATCATATCAATATCAATACACATAGATAACCATACAAAACTATATTCATCCATATACATGTGTAAGCGTTCCAGCTTACAGCCATACATATATCATATACTCATCACATATATCAACACATAGAACTAATACCCTTAAGACATAGCCACACATACATGGGTGGAACTCAAAGATCCACATATGCTTCTGCACACTATACATGTGCATACATCACATATAGTATATAACCACTACACAATACAACTATACACTACCTGCACCTCAATCAAGTATATAACCCAATTATACACAATACTCATAAGTCAACCATATATTAACACATATACTTCAAATACAATCACATAGTCATATAATCATTCATACATATACCATAGTCATATGTACATGAGTATATCATCTCAATATACTCGACAAGCCATATTCAACACATATAGAGCTACAAATGTATAGGTACAGATACATACACACATAGACATATACACACATTCTTACTCAGTCAACACTCTAGTGTCTACCCTCAGGGCTCTATACCTCATACTTCTGATATCTTGGCTCTATCTGAAGGCAGAACTCCTACCACCTTAAGACTAAACTACCTCTGGAACACTACACGCACTACCCTTACACAACCGCAGTGCGGAGACCTGCATGGGCCGCCACCTGTCACGCCCCGCTCCCCAGGATACCCGATAAGTACGAATCCGTATCAGGTATTCCTGAAGAGACGAGTGCTACGAAGAAAATACAAAATTACAAACACAAGCAGGTCCACTGCGTACTACTGGGATATTACATATAGCATTCCAGATAACCCAAAACACAAGAGAACCAACAACTCAAGCACTGATGTATATAAATAAAATTGTTCATATACAACTTCCTTATACAAATCCATATACAATATTACACACATCTCAATAAGGTACAAAAACTCACATCTCACCCAAGTACAACACCACTCCCAAGACATCCACACTTCTCACAACCTGTAACTCTAACCAACTGAGTCAAGGGGCTTCCAACTCAAAGAACCAACCTGAAAAGTCAACGGTGGGGCACGTCAACGCGTGACCCAGTAGGAATTCCATATCTCAACTAGTCCTTACATGAAGTGTGGAAAGGGTGCACGTGAACAGGCAGAGTGTATGTCATGGCATAAACATCTACTGTAGTAAAGGAAGTAACAACTATACTTATGAACATGTGAAAGCGTGCACGTGCAACAGGTAAGGTGTACAACAATGATATATAACATAAAATAACCATAGTAAAGAAACACAAGTAAACAACTCATACATTTACCATTGCTACAAGAGTAATAAGGATTAACAATTAATTCATTGGTTATCATTTTGGAACCCGGATAAACCGTAGGACCTTAAGGAGGCGGACTTCACCCAGGGTGGGTGAAAAGTGGTACCCCAACCAGCAACACGAGCACCGGAGGGGCCTCTCGTAACTCTCCGTACCCGAACGGAACAATGTATGGGAGTGAGACAACTCGGTTTTTCTGTGGGACAAACGGAGCAGACCATCAGTTACCGTCATGGTGCATCACGAGCACACCAGCGGCCTCTCCAACCCTTTCAACTCGCCCTTCCGGGAGTGATACAGCGGGTGAGAATTCATATCATCTGTCCGCTCCTTAACTCCTATAATTTACCCGTGTTTCCCCCAAACCCCATGTCACCCTCCTTTAAGAGGACTTAGTCATTTTCATGAAACATAACACTTTCCATTTCTTTCTTTCCACAGTTCATCACATATTTGGAACATGCATCGCCTTGTGCATTCCCTTTCTTATTTCACATGAAACGTATAACCGAATTCACATCATCATTTTGCATGTGCCAAGAACATAAACCACATATCACCATGTAACAGAAATAATCAAGAACATTGATGGCAAGTTTAACCTCAAAAGGAACTTAAAACAACATTCAAATCTTTCAGCTTGCTGGAAAAACAGAATAGTCAGATTAAGTAGCATATTTCTCCATAATTTTGTATCAAACATGCATATACAATACAAATGAAAGTTGTAGATATAGGTGTTCTGGATTCACATATAACGTTTCATGCAGAAATATGAACTGGGTGATTTATAGTGAATTGCTTGGTGAGACATGTCGAATCTGTTTTTCAGACAGATTCTAAGAGCTGTAAAGATTGCTAGTTTAAGACATGTTACAGTTAGAATCTCGAAAATGTACATTCACAGAAAGTTGTAGAAAAAGTTGTTATCTTTCTAACGAGACCAAGTTCATCAATTTCTATGGAGTATGTAGGGACTGATCTACATTTTGCCAAACTGTGTCCAGACTAGATGAAATTCCGACATGTTGTAAAGATGGAATTATTAATCCTAATTACAGTCCAAATTAGTAAAAGTTCACAACATGAAAGTCATAGATAACAGTCCAATCTTTAAGCCATAAAAATTTCAGAGAGAATGCAATTTTAGATTGGAAGGACTAAGCAGAACAATCAGCATGTAAATCTGTCCAGAATTGCTCACCGCACAAAACCACCCAAAACTCAGGATTGCTTACCGCGCACAACCATACAAACTCAGGATTGCTCACCGCGCACAACCATACAAAACTCAGGATTGCTCACCGCTCACAACCATACAAACTCAGGATTACTCACCGCGCACAACCATACAAAAATCAGGATTACTCACCGCGCACAACCATACAAAACTCAGGATTACTCACCGCGCACAACCATACAAACTCAGGATTAATAATAAGAAAAGGTAAAACCACAACAAGAACAATCATGAAACTAAGCATGCAACTCTAATACTAGTTGGAGATGGAATCCTACCTTAGAGGTGATGAGAGACAAGGGGGTAGCCCAAATCCCTATGGCTCCTCCTTCTTCAAACCCTCTCCTTCTCTAATTCCTTCTTCTCCTCCATAGGTTCCCAGAATGAGCAACAGCGCCCAAACAACGACATGGATGCTACAGGAGTGTGCAGAGTGAGGGTGGCGTAGCCCTACGAGTGCTCAGTCCCCCCTAATGTCTAAGAGAGAGCAACGGGAAGGGATGAATTCGGTCTGATCTTTAGGAAGAGAGTAAGTGAATAAAACATTCTCTCTAATTCCTAGAGTAGCCACCTCATCTCCCTAAAATCCTCTAAGCATGTCACCAAGCCTTGGGTTAGGTAAGAATCAAGGAGCTATTGACACATCAAAGGGTGATGTGTCACTTAGGTAAAATTAGAATTTGTCTTTTAGAAAAATAATTATACACACTTAATACACATGCAATACTTACTCATCAAGACGTTAGTATTCCACTCATATATTTCATTTAATAGAATCATGTCATACAAATTATTTAAAAATAATTGTTAGCTTGACAAAATTAAAAATACATAAGGATTCCCCAAAACTTATACGCACATATATACGCTCAAAAATACGTATTAATACACGTATACAAATTTTGGGGTCATTACAGGTTGGGGGTTTAGGGTAGAAGTAATTTGGCAAAAGGTAAGTAAGTAATAGTGAAAAGGTCATTAGTGAATGTAATTAGTAAAATCGGAGGACATACAATCCCGTTTTCGCATATGACCCCGAAAAGTTACGAAAACATAGCCACAGGATTGTATTGTTGCGAGGATGGCGAATACGAGATCCAATTTAGGGTTTGAGCTACGGAGATACTAGTTTTAGGCCAAAAAGTTTAGGAAGCGGCTTTGCGGGTTCTAGGTCGATTTGATATCAGAAAATTATGAAATTAATCTGGGGAGCCTTAAATGATCATAAAATGATATTATAGAAGTTTGAAAACGTTTTGATGATGTTTGTATATAAAATTATTTAATTCAGCTAAAATAGTGACAATTGAAAATTCATTTTTATCAAAATTGTTTAGAGGTATTTGATGAAACCCGAACTTACTGAAATACACCATAACTAGTTTGATGCTTCAAGATATTTTTTACAAGGAATTTTGAAATCATTTTTGATGTAAAACTCCTGACTAACCATTATAAAATACTTTTGAAATGAGAAAATACGTGAAACACGTAAATAGATGTATTGACAAATACGGGTCGTTATAGCCTCTATGTCGTTCAGCAGCGGCTCTTCGATGATCCCATTGTACGCCGGGATGACAATTTTCAACATCAAGGTTGCTTAGTGAGTAATTCGTTAAGGATACGTACCGAGGGTCACCGGTAAGGTGATGATTCCTGCTATCGGGGTGGGGCGTCCGGTGAACCCTATCGAGGGCCCTGTGCAGGGCATCGGCTCTTCGGATGATAGTTCCATCGTAGTGCGGAAGAGTATGTCGCCTGAGCTCCCGGTATCAACGAGTAGCCTTTCTTCGGTGATCTCTCTGATCGGGGCCGTGATAATCACGACGTCATTGCGCGGTGACTTCACCCCTTCCAGATCCTCATCTGAGAAGGAGATATAAGGTGTCGAGTATCAGGGGCACTTTCGCCCCATGGAAAACTGTCATCAATCTCCCAACGTAGGAACTTTGGAGAGAGGTTGATAGCTCCAGTGCGGGGGACCTCCCATTATCATGTTGGTGATCCCGACACTGGGGGATCCTGTAGCAATATCGGAGAAGGTGGTTGGGTGAGTCGACATACTCGAGTGGTTCGTCGAGAGGGATGTCGACACGTGTGTCCCACAGACGGCACCAAACTGTTAAGGCTAAAATTGACCAGCACAGTTGTCCAGCTGACGAGGATGCCAAGCGCTGAGATGGAGCCTAGTCAACCTTCGAAGTGGGACCCACGATTGGGAGAACCGGGATCGGTTGTTGATGGTAGACGATGGTACGACCGATGATCGACCTAAGAACGATCGTAGGATCGACCGTTCGAGATCGAAGAGCTTGATAAAGACTTTGGGCATTGGATGACGATCGTCAGTCTGGGCCACAGAGAGTCGTCAGGGGGTTCGAATCTGGGTTCCGACCCAATCCCCTCCGATACTTAAGTTAGTAAGAAACTTAAGGGGGGATAGAGCTTGGTGTAGTAGGGATCGACCCACTGAGGTTCGTCCCTAGACTAACGACGCAAGCTCGAATATGGAATGGAAAAGTAAGAAGATAAAGTTCTGTGTAGCAGCACTCGTACCTTGAAGATGGAACCCCTTTACCTTCGTCTGACGATCTATTTATAGGTGGCTTACTCTTGGTGATGTGTAACCGTTCCTCTTTGATCGACGCACGATCTTCTCCGGGATTCACGGCTGCCCACTTACTCGGTCCCATTAACTCCGCCCCATTAATGTCGACGGGAGTCTAACGGTTGGTTGACCCATTCGACTGACGCAGTCGTTGCCCGCTTAGAGTGTGGGGGTAACGGGTCACCGGTTAACAATGGGTTGGGTTTGTGGACATCCAGGTCGGGTTAGTATCCGTGTACTAACATGCATGTATATCCATATACCTGCTGGATATGGGCAGTGTTGATGCCAATTTTGGCTTTACTAGGTATACATACTTGTTGCCTGTAAAAAAATTGCTTCTTGCAGCACAACGAACCCATTGAACATCTTTTGCTCATATGATATCCAATCATTACAAGGACGTGAGAAATGCATAACAACATCATCACTCAAACAAATGTGAGAAACCCATCAGCATAAACAACAATAAAAAAGAACATTTTCCCCTAACCTATATCAGATAAACAAACATTAACCATTAAATCAACATGCATCGCCAAAAAAAAGAACTTTTGCGTGTTTATTCCACTAATCTACTCAAAACAGGACAAAGAAATAAGAGAATAAAACACCAAACGAACAAATTAAAAAAAACACACAGAATTGAACCGTTCGATCTCCAATGACGTACTCCTTCTCACTAAGAGACTTCTCGGCCTAATCCGGATCAAAGAACTCCATGAACAGTAGCCATGGAGGGCTTCTTTGGGGATGATCGGATTTTGGGGAAGAGTCTAAACGGCTCCGAATCGGGAAAGGTCGAAGAGATCGATGCCTGCTCGAGGAAAACACTTGATCAAATCAGTTTTTGTATCTTTGGTTTTAACTTTAAGTTTGTTTTTTTAATTTTATATTTTTATGGATTGAATTTACAAATAATAGTTTAGTTATTATTTTTAGAAAATACGTAATTGGGGGTTTGTAACGGCCAGTATTTTTATAGACGTATTTTTAAGATCGTGCGTATCAGTACTTTACTTCTATCTTCCGGATAATCTTTTCGTCTGTGCGTTATCTGCTATAAGTCGACGCGAGTGCGTCCCTGTTCTCGTTTTTACCGTGTCAAATATTAATTTACTATCAAGTTTAACAAATCTCCTTAACTTAATTATCTTATTAATTAAGACTTGCTAATCACTTTAATTTAATTACCTTGCGAATTACAATTTACTAATCGTTTCAGATTTTCACTAATTACTTTAATTAGTTTATTAATTACTTCTTGATACTTTAATGGTTACTATTAAAGCTTACTTAATTACATTATTATCTTAACCCCTACCTAAACGACAACACACACGTTGATTGAATCAGATTCATTTCCCCCTCACAATTAGTCTAACATGGCATTCAGTTCGTTGAAGCAAAACAGCACTCTCCTTCCTCATTAGTCTAAAGTTAGAGACACCTATCCCAATCTAATTAATATGAGGTTTGACAAATGGGAAAAGTGTGTCTCCCTGCTAATCTTTTTAAACCAACATCTTCTCCCCTGCTCATCTTCATAACCCACCATAGTCTCCTCCCTGCAAATGAAACTACAACCCAATTCCATCGCCGAGAAGCCAGCAAACAATTTCTCCAAATCTCAAACAGAATTTGCAAACCCTTTTTCATCAAATCCATTTCCTCAAGCCCACAAACATCTTCCCCAACTCAATACAACATCAAATTCTTCAAACAATTTCTCCCCAAAAATCAATTCCCAACAAACCCCAAATCTGAAACCAAGAGAGGAAAGCATCAACCCAAACAAATTTCAGATTCAAAAACACCAACTTCAGATCAAACCAATTTCTGGAATTAAACCACAACAAAACCCAGATCTCCTTCTTCTTCTCCCTCCTTCCTCCTCCCCTCACCGTGGCCGACCACCCCATCGCCCTCACCCTCAGCCCACCGCCGCCTAGGGAGCTGCGCGCGCCACCGAGCAGTGCGCCGCCGTCCCTTGCGCCGCGCCGCTGGCCAGGAGCAGCCGCCGCATACCGGAGCTCCCCCTGCGCCGCCGCCTGGCCCTATTGCGCCGTCGCAGAACGCCCGGAGGCCGCCGGAATCCGCGCGCGCGCATCGCCTGGGCCGCCGGAGCAGCCGCCATGTGTCGGCGTCCCCTCCTCCCATCGCGCGCCGTGAATCCCTCGCCCCTTGCTGCTGTGTGAGTTTCTTCTTGCTGCAAGTTTTAGAAACAAAAAAAACGAAAGAACAGAAGAGAGAAATAGAGGAGGTGACAGAGAGAAGAGAGAAAGAGCCTTGTTATTATAATAAGTAGGGGTAAGTGACCTGGGTATTGAATGAATGTATAAAGAGAGGGTTGAAGTATGTGACATCTTGAGTAAAGGTTTTATTAAAAAAAGATATAAAGGAGGATGTCAGCCTTAGTAAACAAAATGAGTAAAAGATGGGTGTCAACCTTAGTCTTGTTATTAAAGAAAGAGTGTATGAAAGAGATTGTTAATAATATATATTAGATAGGTTTTATAATAGGGTTGTAGTAGGTGGAGGTAGGTGAAGTTTTAATGTAACCTTACCCTCATGTTAACATTACAATTAGCTTAGCAAATATTAATTAGAAGTTAATTAGTGGGTTAATTGTTAGTATAAATCCAAATGATAATCGTTAAGTATTATTTAATTCAGCATGTTATTAATTGTTTAATAATGTTAGGGTAATAATATTAGTATAAAATAAGTGTATCAGGTTAATTTAACACAACATAGACATCACCCTAGTCAGAGAACCCGATAAAATTAGACGAACCCAATTTAGGGATTAACCCGATATTTTGATTATCTCGCGATATATCTAATTCAGTGATTTGTCTAACCAAAACAGAGAACCGGACATACCGTCACGTAGTACCGGTCCAGACAAACCCACGACAACCGATACCACCGGAAACAGGCAAGCGATACTTGCCAGTAATTATTTAGGCCATGTTTTAGGCCAATTTGTAAAATTGTGTAAAAGAGACTAGGCGGTGAAATGATAGTCGCCTAGACGCCCTATTTGATCTAGTTTGACAACGAAACTAGATCTGACACTTTACCTGCTTTCATTCATGCTGTCATGCCATGTTTAATTTCAATTAACGGTACGCAATTTATCTGCTCATTGCCATGTCATTACATGCATTTAATGTTCATCGTGATTGAGTAGCGCACGCTACAAATGTTATTGCTATTGAGGCTAGGCACCTGCTTTGCGGGCACAACCCTATGCCAATAACACTTCCTGGCTCGTGATCCAGAAGATGGGCGCTAGTCCATATACACGTGGAGGGGTAGGGTTAAACGATCGCTTGAGCGTAGAAGTGAGCCCGTACAGCCACTTCAGCCAAAAGACGGAAAATCTGTGCACAAAGTGATAAATCAGTGATTCGTGAATCGTGAAATGGTGAATTGTAGCTTTCTGCTACAACGTGCTTGATTGTTATTATTTTGTTCATTTAAATGTTGCATTCTTAAATGTCATGCCATTTCATCATGTTAGAACTGCTAGTCGCTTTTCTATATTTGTATCCTTGCACAAAAGTTCTCCGCCTTTCTAGTGAGACTTTTGCTGACATGTGCCCTTTTCTCTTTGGGTGTCACATGTCAGACTTTGAGACAGAGCAGGTAGTAGCGGACGACCAGTTCGTTGACGCTGAGTTTGAGGTCCCTGCAGAGACCGAGTTCGAGGACACTGGTGACCAGTCCTAGACTCGTTTGGAGTCTCCCCTTAGTTATTATCTTTCCTTAGTTGCTGTTAGGTTTCGGTGCGTAGCACCTATCTCTCGTTGTTTTGTTTGGCCATGCTTTAGGCCTATTGTTCAGACTTGTACTATTATGACTATTCTGTGATGATGTAATATTTGTTGGATGTTGTTGGTGGATGTTCTATTATCTGCTTTATTATTGTTGTTGTTTTCGTCGCAATGCAAGGACCTGCTACTTTTCGGGAAAAAAATTTACAGACGCTTATCAGACTGAGCTTCACAGCTCCACGTATGAGCGGACCTCCTCATGTCTCGCCTTCCATATTAGGGAAGCGGTGCGTGACAGGTTTTAGTGGTGGCCCATGCAGGTCTCCTCTTTGCATCTGCGAAATATCGGAACAACAATAATGATAACAACATCCATTTAAATATTTGGAACATTCAAGTCATGAATTGAGTCTAATCAGAAGGTTTTCTTTGTCTTAGATGGTAGGAAGACTTAGATAGACGTCGAGGTTTGATAGTCAGGTGCTTTCATTGAGACTTAGTTGTACTCGTCTTAGGTTACCTTAGTAGTCTCCCACACAGCCCTGACTATATTAGATCCCTAGGGCTTTTCCTTAGTCGTTCGTTGAGTCCATTAATTTCGGGCCAGCAAAACGAAATTTTGATACTTTTAGGACCCTTACCTGAGACCTCTATAACAATCTAATTCATTAGAAAGTCTTAGTGCTAAGTTTTCCTAATCTTTGTCGACCTAATAATTAGGCCCCTGATTTTATTATTGTTCCTAGTCCTTACATCGCTATGTTAATAACCGTAGAATTCCATCGTAGCAGATTCACCTAAGATAATTCCCCGTCGTGTTTACATTTTAACCATTCAACTCCCTCCTTACTCTCGACCCACGTGATCTTCTGACAGCCATCATTATCCTTTGAATCACTCCCATTACTATACTGATTTTACTATTGATATCTCTTTTATGAAATTTCTCACCCAGTTTAACTTCTTTAAAAATCTTTTACATAGGCCTCATATTTTTCAACTGACTTAAAATTATTATTTGATTTTGAGTTTCTTTCGCTGAAAATTTTTAGTCACTAAATTTTTAATGATTACTAATCTATACCATCTATACCTTTTTATTGATGTCACACATATAAATGATAAGCTTTCTTCAATGGACCATGATCCGGTCAATGTGCTTGGCTAAGTTTGTTGGATCACCCTAGCTAGACTTGGGGTAAGTGATCCTGGCTTAGTCACTTCCATGACCGTGTCCGCTGGACCGCAAGGACATGAGTCATGACTATGTATGGCATTTCCGTTTTTACTATACTATAACAGATTTCAAAACACCCGAACATATACTAATTTTAAATACTTTTCATGCTAAATAAAACTTCAACCATTTCGGTGTATTAATTCTATGTCCATCGTATTCATACTTAAAAAAAATTTGTCTTAAAAAAAATCTCTATCTCCATTTACGATACAAACACTACACGCATGACTCTTTTATCTATTGCTTATCTACTGTTTTAACTTATACCATCCGCTCACTATCTTTATATACGTTATTGGGATAATGCTTATTAATGCTAGGCTGTTGAGTTACTATGACTACATTTAAATTACCACATTATTATTATGTTATACCATCATAACCATTATAACCTAATCATGATTATAATGCTAAGTGAAGTATATCTGATAACTGGTCATATTGTTTAAGGATAATGTGTTAACATGTTACAATTGCTAAATGTAACATTATGGAAATATAATGTTATTATCAACTTTTACTTACGGTTAATTAAAGAGTTTATTAAATAAGACATTACTAGTGGCATACTGGTGATATATTTAATACAAACATTTTTTACACACACCTACCACTCTCCCATTTAATCATTCATAACCCTTTCTATGCCACCTGACCAAGCTAACCAGTGTCATGACTACTGATTTGATATCACTGTTCCACAGACTAAGTCGAGACTACTCGAACGTGATAGAACGGTATAATAATAAGCAGTCTTAAATTGCTACTGGATCAGTGTCTAGAAAGGAATGGGAAGGGGGTTGGTCAACCAATGGACTTGTCCTGCGGTCATAGAAGTGACATGTGCCTTCAAGCCCTGACTGCCTGGCTGGTTTGTGAGTTGAGCTAGACTTCTTATTATTAGGTCAGCCTACACTATTAGATAGTCAAGCGACATTGTTTTCCTCATGATCACTCATCCTTTTCAGTGTTACTGCGTCTACCTGGTTATCTTACTATTGTCATCACGTTACCTGTTGGTTAAAACATTGTTGCTACCATATACTATGCCACCGTCGTTACTTTTGCACTTACACAGTCGCCTTTACTTTATGCACTACATACCCTTTACTTACCACACTTGAGCAGCCACCAGTACTTTACCGTTCGCTAGTATATGCATGTCTGTTCTTACTTTACTTTTTGCATCTGTAAGATCATCTTTCTGATTGAGCTAACTCCATATCCTTGTCTTACCTAAACCCATTCGTCGCAAACTTGATTTATTACATCATACAACTCTGTATCCTACTCCATCTCTTAGTTACTACGTCTATTTACTTATTACCACTGTTAGCGAGATTAGTTTAAAAATTTGCGTTATAACCTTTTCTTTTAAAATGTTTACTTCTACTACTATCATCAACAGTGTTGAATTTTGTTATGCGTTATGTTGATAGGATGTTAGATATGATTATTGTTATTAAGTGATTATAATTACGGATAAGTGTAGTTGAGGTGATGTAAGGTGTAGTTGTATTAGTTGATATGAACACCGCGAACTTAGAATAATCCATTTACAAGAAGAGAGATAGAATGATGTGTTCAAAAGTTACATTTGGGTATACCCATACATCATGGCTTCAATAGAATTCCATACTATGAGTGGTACACAGAAAGATGAGTACGTTACAGATTTGGAATTCAGAAGAGTAACAGATAAGACTAAATATGAAGCTATAATATGATCTATGGTGATCATGAGAATGAATAAAGTATTTGAAGTAACAAGATTTCATCATATAGGTCAAGTGATGGAGACGTCAAGAATAATATGATATGTTGATATGAATGTTGATCTAAGTTGCTTGGGATAAGATTCAATAAGAAACGATGAGACGTGATTTAATAATTTGATAATTAGGGTGCTTAAACTTATGAGTTGTCACGATGAAGGATGAGTTGGGAGCATGATAAATGTTGATGGTAGATGGTGATATATACTAGGCGTATTTGTACTTGTCATCTTATGTTAGTAATTGGTATATCACCGTTATGGATTAATATAAGAATAAGATTAGAATTGGGATTTATGGATGTCACAATTAAAGTACTACAAGTTAGGATACATTACGGATGGGACAACCTATGAGAATGTACAGATTTTTGGAGAACTTAGGTATAAAGGATATCTTACATTAAAGATTTTCCGAGAAGATGTTCCTGCCTTGATAGCAACGATAAGCAAAGAAGCAAGGAAATTTGTAAGAAGTATTGATTGAGGATAGTTGGTATTTTCCCTTCGGAGGTTGCTTTGTTTAGAATATTAATTGTTTAAGGCAAGAATTATGAGATAGAAAAAAAAGCAGAAAGGGAGTATTGGACATGTATTTGAGTTTAGGATATACTTATAGTTGTAATATTATTCGGTGACGAGACGAGAAGTGATGATTTATTTTAGGAACACTAGTTTGAGGTTATGAGTTTAACAACTAGTGTGTTAGAATATTAGGGTTGCTGTTAAGAGGATACATATATCCATTATTATTTTTCTCATCCTCATCTCTGCACATCTTTGGTAGCCGTCCCCAGCCTTTTCACCTGCCCACTAACGGTTAAGGCCATCCATGATGCTTAGTCATCCGAACCTCTTGTTGAAACTCAGTCTTAACCACATCACTTGTGACTTTTCCTAACCAATTTCATTTCCTTGTCTCGAAATATTTTAGGTCATAATTTACCTTGTAGAAATACAAGAGCGCTATCCATACTTGTTTCCTGCTCAGTAGTTGATAAGAATTCCGAGGACGGAATTTTCTTAAGGTGGGTAGAATGTAACGGCCAGTATTTTTATAGACGTATTTTTAAGATCGTGCGTATCAGTACTTTACTTCTATCGTCCGGATAATCTTTTCGTCTGTGCGTTATCTACTATAAGTCGACGCGAGTGCGTCCCTGTTCTCGTTTTTACCGTGTCAAATATTAATTTACTATCAAGTTTAACAAATCTCCTTAACTTAATTATCTTACTAGTCATAACCCGTGCCCGCGGGCACGGTTCATTTAAGATTTCCCCGCGAAATCTTTGTTTCCCGAAAAATTATTTCCACAGCCAAAATTTAACAGAACAATAAAATAGTTTAAAAATATTTAGCGTCACGGACACCTTCGGCGCGGAAGGCGCGGAACAACAAATTTGGCGCCCGCGCCTTTGGTGCGGAACAACAAATTTGGCGCCCGTGCCTTCGGTGCGGAACAACAAATTAGCAGGCGCCTTCGACGCAGAACAAAAAATTTGGCGTCGAACAACAATTTTGGCGCACGCGCCTTCGGCGTGGAACAACAAATTCGACGTCGAACAATAAATTTGGTGCCCGCGCCTTCGGCGCGGAACAACAAATTGGCGCGGGCGCCTTCGGCGCGGAACAACAAATTCTGCGCGGGCGCATTCGGATTATCAATTCTTTTTATCTGTAGTAAAATCGTAAGAGATTGAGCTTCTTGCATGGTTGGTATCTAAGCCTTCGGGTTATCAATTCTTTTTATCTATAGCAAAATCACCTTCTGGTTATCAATTCTTTTTATCTATAGCAAAATCCGTAAGAGATTGAGCTTCTTGCATGGTTGGTATCTGAGACTCCTAATTGGAGCTACATTATTTGGGGATGCATGAATGATGGATGGTTGGGTGATTTCTTCAATGATGCATTAGTATTATTATTTATCCGATCCTTCATATTAACCAATTCTATATCAGTGACGTTATGTATTGATGCCTCATGCATTATTGCTGGATAACATTTACTTCACAATTGTAATAGGTTGGATTTTTTCTGATTTTTTTCAAGAAATTTCCAAGAGGCAATGCAAGATATGCTAAGTTTATAGGAATTCGGAGAAGTTCAAAAAAAGGCATGCTAGCAAGAATTTCCAAAAGCTTTTTTGTGATTTCCTTGCTACAACTGTAACACTTAGGAGTTCATGCAAGAAGGCATTATTCAAAAAACATGCCATCACCTGATTTTCTATAGAATAACAGACAACAATAAAGCACATTGACACACAAATCAGTTGACACACAAATCAGTTGATAGTACGGACAACAATACCAAAATGCCATACAAATGAAATTATGTTGAACAGAGAATTGCATGGTGTTTATAAAGAAGAAAATTTAAACAAAATTTTGTAAAAGGTGCAAAAGAGTTGCACATGGCATACTACATCAAGTGATCTAAGTACACGCTCAGCAAACTTGTCAATCACCGCATGGACCCTGCACTCCATCTCAGACTTGAAATGATGAAAATAAATGTAGGATCTCCATAACTGAATAGTCAAACATAACTGATTTAGCAAAATTGGCAAACTATTCTTCTTTGCAGAATCTCCCAAAAATTCTCTTCTCTTCTTTGAAATGATGAAAATAAATGCAGAATCGCCATAACTGATTTAGCAAACTTCTCTTCTTTGCACATTTAGAATCTGCAGCACAATAATAGTTAAAAGATGGATTATTTATGCACAAAAATAATACATTATAGATCAAATTAAGAAAACTTGGATATCCCAGAAATTAATAATCTTGTAAAAATTCAAAATGAAGGTCAAATTGCCTTCAAGCAGTTATCTTCAAATTGCCCGCAGGTATTCATGTTTCTATCAGCAGTTATCATATGCTTACAAAAATTCAAAATGAAGCAATTTGAATACCTGTCAATTGGAGGCCAACTCTGACATGTTTCGGTTGTCGGTTATGCCATTTGCACATAACACTCTTGCACCCAAGGGCACGGGTTATGCCAATTGCTGGTCACGTTTAACATGAAGCTGTAACCTAAAATCAGATAGTCCACAAGTCAAAAGATATGCATATAACATGAATTTCTTTTCAGATGACACTATTTTCTTTATAACTTAATCTTGAAATGGAGACTTCTACCATGAAGCTGCATGTGTGTATATGTGCTATGCATACAGACATGTGCACATGTTTGATGCTTCACACGTGCATATCAGACACTTGTCCAATGTGCCTCGAGTTTAAAATATCTACTTGGTTCGAGACGCTTAACGCTTCTCTGGTATGCATATTATTCATGCTATCACTCTTTTGTGAATTGCTTAATTTTATGAAAAGATATCAAGCTAATAGTTTACAATACTAATAAACTTAAGAATTAAGGTATGTTTCAACTTCGGAAAAAAATACTAACATCATATATGATGATGAAAGGCAAGCCCTGCTTCCCATATAATATCATTTATATGTATTAAATCTAATGTATATCCTGGAACCATATTTTAGTCAAAACTATTTTAATGTTTTTATGGCCATGACAATTTTTAAAAAATTTTGTGCTGCATTCTCATGCAGTGTCCTCATCTTTAGGAGATAATGTGTTGCAATTTTCATGCATATATTACACACCTGCACAAAAATAGATGAAGACTAAAAAAACACATGCAATACAAATTTCACGTATCCTAGCTTGAGTATTTCCGCGTGTTGATGTCAAGCCTGATTTGATTAATTTTTGATGTATTGCTGACAATATTAATACTGAACTTTGAAACTTTGAAACTTTTAATACTGAACAAAAATTAATATTAATACAAATTTCACGTATTAATTTTTGATGTATTGCTGACAATATTAAAAGTTTCAAAGTTTTCTACCAAAAATTTAAGTTTCCCCCCCAAAAAATTTCATATGTCATCATCTTAACCGTTCATTTCCCTAGATTAAATCCAGACCGTCTTTTATCAACCCCTTTGTCCTAGTCAGCTTGTCCTAGTCAGCCCTAGGATTCAAAAAACTCTGTCAAATGTAATATAGATGCTCTTGATTGACAATAAAAATATGAGTAGTCACCTTCAACATCAATAGGAAACATGGGTTCTTTTTTGTTTTGGTACCCAGACCGTAAAGGACTTGAAACCAGTCTGCACTGGCAACCAGATAATGTTGTAGCTTATAGGCTTTTCTTGACGTAAAAAGGCCTATGATCATAGCAAATTCTTAAGGGGACCTGAGACTTCTCCTTAGACTAAGTTGCAATAATTTACCTTGCAGGCTTATAAAGCTCTAAACTTCTGGATATCATCAAGAAATGGATAGCAAGCTGAATCTTATGTCTTTCTCATGTTTCCTGGCCCGAATATGTTATGATTTGCTTTTAGGCTAATTTTCAGAAATAACTTTTCTGTTTCATTATTTTTCCAAAATAAACCTTAAAAAATAACAGAAAACTATATTGAACTTCAGTTTTTCTATATTAGTCCTCTAATGTCATTAAGAGAAAACTACCTCAATCATTCTAAACATGCTCATATTACTTCCTCCAACATTTTTATGTCTCAAAAAATCATCTCAATTTTTGGATAACATTTTAGATAACATTTTAGATAATATTTGTATTAATATTTGTATTAATATTAATACTCTGAAACTTTGAAACTCTGTCAGTATTAATACAAATTGCACAAAAATTAATACTGAACTTTGAAACTTTTAATTTTTCTACCAAAGCTTGAGGATTTTTCAATATTGGCAAATCAGCAATACATCAAAAATTTTCAAATTGACAGGATTTAAAACCAAATCAGGATTTAAAACCAATTGCTATGCTTATTATTAAATTGACAGGATTTTTAAAATTTTTAAAATTGACAGGATTTTTCAAATCATTTTTTCTATTCCTATACTTATTATTAAAATTGCTTCCATTCAAATCAGGATCGAGATCCACCAAAGCCACCAGCCCTAGCACCAATGCTACATATATGCTACAGTAGAAAGAAAGAAACGATCACAATTCAAAACCTTAAGGGCTTTTCTTCACCTTCATCGAGATCAGGCGCCAAGGACGGCGACTACCATCGTCACCGCCATGCCACCGTGGGGATCCATCACCGGATCACCGTCACTTAAGATTCCAAAAAAAAAAATAAGATGAAAGTTCTCACCTTCCTCTGCCGCCTGAAGGAGGTGCACCTGATTCATGAAGATTGAGGAGCTCACTTTGACAACAAATAGAGATTTTGAGCCTCGATCCTCATCTGAAGGTGTTTTTGTACCTAACAGACCAAAATTAGAGAAGGTCTCAGCAAGAAAAAAGAAAAAAAATTAAGTTATGATGTTCTTCACTTCTAATTGTGGATCCATCATCCCTGAAAAGTTTGATCAATAGGGTAAGAAAAAATTAAGTTAAACTTCCATCTGCATCCTTAGGGCTTCCGAGAGGTGGACATTCCAACTGTACATAAAAAAGTTTGATCAATATATACATAAAAAAGTGCAATTCTCAAAATTAAGATCAAGATACAAAATTAAGAACAATATAGGCATGTTAATGTTAACTTACTCGTTCATTACATGACCCATCATCCCTGAAGAGGAAGAAGGTCGAGCGCTGTCGCATAAATAAATCAGAGTTTAAAAATGAAGAAAGAAATGCAGAGAAATATGGGTGTTGAGCCCGAACAGCCATAAAGAAGGAGTGCAGATTCTTTCACATAGAGAGAGAGAGAGTAGGAAGCATGGGAAAAGACAGGACGCATGGGGAAAGATGCAAATTTGATCATTTGTTTTTTCAAAACACACACAACCATAAGAAAACCCATCCAGTAACCCTCTCTCTCTCAGTACATGGCCCCATTTCATTTTCGTCCAATCCAAACTTGGGGCTGATCAAAAAATTTCTGTTTTGCCCCAAAAAGTTTCAAAGTTTTATACCAAAAATTTAAGTTTCCCCCCCAAAAAATTTCATATGTCATCATCTTAACCGTTCATTTCCCTAGATTAAATCCAGACCGTCTTTTATCAACCCCTTTGTCCTAGTCAGCTTGTCCTAGTCAGCCCTAGGATTCAAAAAACTCTGTCAAATGTAATATAGATTAATTAAGACTTGCTAATCACTTTAATTTAATTACCTTGCGAATTACAATTTACTAATCGTTTCAGATTTTCACTAATTACTTTAATTAGTTTATTAATTACTTCTTGATACTTTAATGGTTACTATTAAAGCTTACTTAATTACGTTATTATCTTAACCCCTACCTAAACGACAACACACACGTTGATTGAATCAGATTCATTTCCCCCTCACAATTAGTCTAACATGGCATTCAGTTCGTTGAAGCAAAACAGCACTCTCCTTCCTCATTAGTCTAAAGTTAGAGACACCTATCCCAATCTAATTAATATGAGGTTTGACAAATGGGAAAAGTGTGTCTCCCTGCTAATCTTTTTAAACCAACATCTTCTCCCCTGCTCATCTTCATAACCCACCATAGTCTCCTCCCTGCAAATGAAACTACAACCCAATTCCATCACCGAGAAGCCAGCAAACAATTTCTCCAAATCTCAAACAGAATTTGCAAACCCTTTTTCATCAAATCCATTTCCTCAAGCCCACAAACATCTTCCCCAACTCAATACAACATCAAATTCTTCAAACAATTTCTCCCCAAAAATCAATTCCCAACAAACCCAAAATCTGAAACCAAGAGAGGAAAGCATCAACCCAAACAAATTTCAGATTCAAAAACACCAACTTCAGATCAAACCAATTTCTGGAATTAAACCACAACAAAACCCAGATCTCCTTCTTCTTCTCCCTCCTTCCTCCTCCCCTCACCGTGGCCGACCACCCCATCGCCCTCACCCTCAGCCCACCGCCGCCTAGGGAGCTGCGCGCGCCACCCAGCAGTGCGCCGCCGTCCCTTGCGCCGCGCCGCCGGCCAGGAGCCGCCGCCGCATGCCGGAGCTCCCCCTGCGCCGCCGCCTGGCCCTATTGCGCCGTCGCAGAACGCCCGGAGGCCGCCGGAATCCGCGCGCGCGCATCGCCTGGGCCGCCGGAGCAGCCGCCATGTGTCGGCATCCCCTCCTCCCATCGCGCGCCGTGAATCCCTCGCCCCTTGCTGCTGTGTGAGTTTCTTCTTGCTGCAAGTTTTAGAAA
Organism: Scilla litardierei; assembly: GCA_030789695.1. NCBI lineage: Eukaryota > Viridiplantae > Streptophyta > Magnoliopsida > Asparagales > Asparagaceae > Scilla > Scilla litardierei. Next base: position 117,975,382 of record CM061130.1, read on the forward strand.
GAAAAAAAACGAAAGAACAGAAGAGAGAAAGAGAGGAGGTGACAGAGAGAAGAGAGAAAGAGCCTTGTTATTATAATAAGTAGGGGTAAGTGACCTGGGTATTGAATGAATGTATAAAGAGAGGGTTGAAGTATGTGACATCTTGAGTAAAGGTTTTATTAAAAAAAGATATAAAGGAGGATGTCAGCCTTAGTAAACAAAATGAGTAAAAGATGGGTGTCAACCTTAGTCTTGTTATTAAAGAAAGAGTGTATGAAAGAGATTGTTAATAATATATATTAGATAGGTTTTATAATAGGGTTGTAGTAGGTGGAGGTAGGTGAAGTTTTAATGTAACCTTACCCTCATGTTAACATTACAATTAGCTTAGCAAATATTAATTAGAAGTTAATTAGTGGGTTAATTGTTAGTATAAATCCAAATGATAATCGTTAAGTATTATTTAATTCAGCATGTTATTAATTGTTTAATAATGTTAGGGTAATAATATTAGTATAAAATGAGTGTATCAGGTTAATTTAACACAACATAGACATCACCCTAGTCAGAGAACCCGATAAAATTAGACGAACCCAATTTAGGGATTAACCCGATATTTTGATTATCTCGCGATATATCTAATTCAGTGATTTGTCTAACTAAAACAGAGAACCGGACATACCATCACGTAGTACCGGTCCAGACAAACCTACGACAACCGATACCACCGGAAACATGCAAGTGATACTTGCCAGTAATTATTTAGGCCATGTTTTAGGCCAATTTGTAAAATTGTGTAAAAGAGACTAGGCGGTGAAATGATAGTCGCCTAGACGCCCTATTTGATCTAGTTTGACAACGAAACTAGATCTGACACTTTACCTGCTTTCATTCATGCTGTCATGCCATGTTTAATTTCAATTAACGGTACGCAATTTATCTGCTCATTGCCATGTCATTACATGCATTTAATGTTCATCGTGATTGAGTAGCGCACGCTACAAATGTTATTGCTATTGAGGCTAGGCACCTGCTTTGCGGGCACAACCCTATGCCAATAACACTTCCTGGCTCGTGATCCAGAAGATGGGCGCCAGTCCATATACACGTGGAGGGGTAGGGTTAAACGATCGCTTGAGCGTAGAAGTGAGCCCGTACAGCCACTTCAGCCAAAAGACGGAAAATCTGTGCACAAAGTGATAAATCAGTGATTCGTGAATCGTGAAATAGTGAATTGTAGCTTTCTGCTACAACGTGCTTGATTGTTATTATTTTGTTCATTTAAATGTTGCATTCTTAAATGTCATGCCATTTCATCATGTTAGAACTGCTAGTCGCTTTTCTATATTTGTATCCTTGCACAAAAGTTCTCCGCCTTTCTAGTGAGACTTTTGCTGACATGTGCCCTTTTCTCTTTGGGTGTCACATGTCAGACTTTGAGACAGAGCAGGTAGTAGCGGACGACCAGTTCGTTGACGCTAAGTTTGAGGTCCCTGCAGAGACCGAGTTCGAGGACACTGGTGACCAGTCCTAGACTCGTTTGGAGTCTCCCCTTAGTTATTATCTTTCCTTAGTTGCTGTTAGGTTTCGGTGCGTAGCACCTATCTCTCGTTGTTTTGTTTGGCTATGCTTTAGGCCTATTGTTCAGACTTGTACTATTATGACTATTCTGTGATGTTGTAATATTTGTTGGATGTTGTTGGTGGATGCTCTTTTATCTGCTTTATTATTGTTGTTGTTTTCGTCGCAATGCAAGGACCTGCTACTTTTCGGAAAAAAAATTTACAGACGATTATCAGACTGAGCTTCACAGCTCCACTTCTGAGCGGACCTCCTCATGTCTCGCCTTCCATATTAGGGAAGCGGGGCGTGACATGGTTATATGTAATTTACTCTTAAAAATATTATATTAATATTAAAATGACCGAATACGTGTACACGCGGTTATGAATATATAACATCCATGCATGTCCAGTTTTATCTGTGGATAAAACATGTGTATGCATACAGCTAGAATCATCATCCATGATTACGTAGCAACGGTTCCGCATCATGTGAACCCGTCATCTCCAACACTGAAAACATGTGTATGCATTCTATATTCGAGCTTGCGTCGTTAGTCTAGAGACGGACATCTGTGGGTCAATCTCTTCTACACCGAGCTCCATCTCTTCCTTAAGTTCCCTACTAACTTAAGCATCGGAGGGAATTGGGGTCGGAACCCAGATCCGACCCCCCTCCCTAACGACTCACTGTGGTGCAGATCGACGATCGCCATCCAACGCCCAAGGTCGGTATCGGGCTCTTCAATCTCAAACGACCAATCTGACGGTCGTTCTTAGGTCGATCAACGGTCGTACCATCATCAACTACCTACCACCAACCCCGGTTCCTCCAACCGTGGGTCCCATTCCAAAGGCTGACTAGGCTCCAGCTCAGCGCTTCGAGTCTCCGTCAGCTTGACAACTGTACCGGTCAGTTTTGGCCTTAACAAAGTTTATTTTATTTAATTTTATATTTTTATTGATTAAATTTACAAATATTAGTTAAGTTATTTTTTAGAAAATACGTTAATGGGGTTTATGTGTAATTTACTCTTAAAAATAACATTAATATTAAAATGACCGGATACGTATACCCACAGTTATGGATATATAATATCCATATCCGTCCAATTTTACCGGTGAGTAAAACAAGGGTATCTATGCAGCAACGGTTCCGCATCATGTGAACCCGTCGTCTAGAACACTCAAAAAAAGAGAAGACATAACCCCGTCATCTCCAACACTCAAATGTTAGCCATTTAAGGACAGACTGTTTGCTAATTGTTCCTTTACAACTCTCTCAACTTAGTCATTGGGGGAATGATTGATTAGATCGACACCAACCCCCTTCTTGCTGTCCATAGGACCAATACCCAATAAGATATTATATATTTGCGTGCTAGCTTCTCCTTCCCCTGTGCCCCTTTTATCAAACTCTTCTCCTTGCTAGATCTCTAGCTCATCGGTTTCTCCGATGTCGTCGACGGCGACCGGCGAAGATTTCTACGCCACCAAGAACCTGCTGCAAAGCGATGCTCTTCACGAGGTTCTTGATCCGTTTCTTCTTACTCTACTTCTTACTCTAACTCTGATTTTTGTTCTTGTTCTTGTTTGTTTGTAGTACATATTGGAGACTAGTGTTTACCCAAGAGAGCATGAGCAGCTCAAGGGTATAAGAGAGGAGACGCAGAAAGTGGAAAGGCAAGGATTTTTTAAGCAGAAAACACCTTTGAAAATCAAAATCATTTAATTAGCCAACTAAAGATGGCATCCTGTGATCACCCATTAATTAGTTCTAAATTTCTTATCTGGGCTTTTTTTATTTCCTTTTTCAAACATGTAGGTATTATATGGGTACACCTCCTGAAGAGGGACTGCTTCTTTCGATGATTTTGAAGCTGATGAAGGCAAAGAGAGCTATCGAGATTGGGGTTTTCACTGGCTACTCACTCCTCACTGCTGCTCTTGCATTGCCAGAGGACGGAAAGGTTCACATAATTTTAGTTTAGTTTAGTTTAGTTTACCTTTTGAAGTTTATTTCCTTGTGTTTCTGGGTGGTTTCACGCACATCAGCCAATAGTTCTTACTATATCAGATAACAGATTATCGATTATAAAGGAAGAGATCCGTAATTCTCACATACTCTTTTTACAGAAGATAGAGCTCACAACTAAGGATACTCTTGGAAAAAACTGAAAGCTTGCCTCCTTAAAACCATACAATATACATAGACCAATCTCCCAATACAATATACCCAAAATATCAATCAACATGTTCGGCTACAAATCTATCGGGTACATCACTTAAAATTTTTAGATCAGGGCTCGTCCACAACCCAACGACGCATTTCTCGATACAGTAGAAAGATGAGACGATAGAAAACTGATCAGAAGGGAATATGATTCAGGCTAAACCTTAATGCCTTTCGTTAGGGGTTGTTTGGTCTGATCCGTAAAATGCAGCAAATATTGTGAGTAACAAATACTGAATAAGTTACAGATTTATCATTTGGTATGACTCATGCAAAATTTAGCTTATATGGCATTGTTCAAGCTTATACGTTACAGGGCCTTGTTCGGGATGGATCGTGCTACTTAGCAAATATTCTTTAGCATATTTTTTAAAAAAGAGTTTGCTGTTCAGACTAATTTTTTTAAATTACAAGTAGACTCAAGAGACAAACTAGTGAGGCCTTGTTTAATAAAAAGTACGTGTATTGCACAATGCATGTAAGGGTGGTTATGTATGTTATGATCCATTATATTACAAAAAAAAATAGACCACTTCTCTTTAACAATTTTTAAGATTTGTTTTTTCTGTTGGTAACTTGTAAATAGTGTATGCAAATGTGATGTAGGACGGGATAAAATTTTAGGGATTTGGTGAAGGATTTGGTGAAGGATTAGATAAATAAGGGTTCTTAGCTTCTCACCAAGAATTCCGAGGCTTCTCACCGAGGAAGGATGATCTTTCACATGTTTTGAGAAAATTTCTCATTGAACTTTTAATTGATTTATTCATTGAAAATGAAACAAGGTAAGGCGGGCTTATAAACTCTAACTCTTCTTCACCCATCCGATGTGTTACTAAACATTAAAATACCTATAAATAAATAAAAAGACTTAAAATACTTAAAGACTCTAAAACTCAAAATTAAAATTAAAATTAAAATTAAAATTAAAATTAAAATTAAAATTAAAATTAAAATTAAAATTAAAAATTCTTGATCTGAGAGAGACCAAAGGAGGGCGTTGCTGGCTGCGAGCTTCGCAGGGAAGGGAGAAGATGTGATGACGAGTGTTGAATACATGGGCTCAGTCCATTTGGCAAGTAGATAATTTCTACCTGAAGAGCAAGGCCTACTAAGGATGATACACCTCGGCCCAATAGCTTCGAGGCCCCCGCCCAATGGAAGTAAATCCTTACCAAGTCAAATCTGCCACATGACCCGTTACTCATGATTTGAATGAGTCAATCATATCATCATGGCTCACTTAATTGGCCATTAATGATAGAATTAAGGGCTATATTCATGAGGCAGTTAGTCCCATGAATCCACTTTAATGGCCCCTATAATTATGGTGGGCGTTATGGCCATGAAGACCAGGTGATTAAATGGAAAAGGTGGAAATATAAAAAGGAGGGGGACAAAAGCAGGGGGCAAGTCTCGTACAACGAGATCTCCTAAAAATGGCTAAGTACCACACTACAATATACTCTTATCTCCTTCACGAATATATCATCTTCTTCATCTTGCTCTTAGCTTTTCATCTAAAGAAAACTAACTTGAGCGTCGGAGGGTGATTGATCGGGTCCCAACCCCGATTCTGTAACGATCTTCTCATGATGCAGGATTATGGAGATACAGTGAAGCTAGGGAAACGTCCACCCGTGGAGGCCGACCCTAGCATCCACGACCCGGAGACGCTCGTTCACGGGTCTCATCTCTCGGCCGACGAAGGATTGATCCGTCGGAAGCGTCCTCGTGGACCTAACAATCGTTTCGGTCAATTATGGCCTTAACAGTTTGGCGTCGTTTATGGAAAATCCTTAGAGCCGACATCCCTATCGCTTCCTAATGCGGACAATGTTGGTTCACCCACTAAATTTTATTCGTTTTCTTATCGAGAGCTCCGTTTGATCTCGTGAGGCTTCACCTCCAATGGAACAACTCAGATGTGGATGAACAAAAGAATTAGATTACAAGTCCAAGCCTTTGTCTCCGACACTTCTGTTTGTTCCATGTCCTTCCATCGAAGAACTCACCAAGTGTTCAGTCGACGTCTACAGAGACCTCATTTCTCATCCCGACTGAATTGGCGCGAGTCCAATCCCTTGTCCGATCAAGTTTGCGAGTTAGCGGAGGTTCCCGCTCCTCATGTGATCGTGCCTCGTAGAACACAATAGAGAAAACAACAAGAGTAAAAAGCTCACATCTCTTTATTTTCTCAATCTCCTTATCCTCAAGCGCAGGAATCAAGGTGGAATTTAATGCCACTGACTTTCTTATGGAAGAAATGGAAACAGAGCCGGTCTCCTTCAAAGGCCCCTCAACCTCAAAATTTGACAAGAACGCCATTTATGAAGCGCTCGGCAGCGAACTGGACATCTCCGTCCACCCAGCAGGCGGATCTCGATCGTAAGGGCAGCGTTCGACCCAAATCCGACCCTCTCCAGGCTTCGCGAGGACATCGAACCAACGCATGAGCTCCCCTGAGTCGGACCACCTCCGATCGACGCTCCCCTACCTCCGAGGCTTTGACTCCCGCTCTGATCTGCGACATCAACCCAATGCCTGAGCTCCCATGCGTCAGATCACCTTCGATCGACGCTCCGGTCGAGCTCAGGTCCAACTCAGCTCCCAAGAGTCTGATCTTTTCCAACGAGCTCCTGAGAGTCGGATCTTCTTCGACGAAGTTGCCCAAGCTTAGATCTACTTTGATGGAGTGGCCCCAGCGTGAATCTACTTCGATGGTGCTGCCAGACTTGCCATGTCCTTCGACCAGAGCAGCTTTTTGAGTCGATCACCCTAGTGAAGCCCCTTCCCTGACAAAGATCTGGGATCCTATTAGTCCATCTTAGCTTGACCGCCAGATGGAAGATCCACGACATGTTTGTACTTGATTGACGTTTCCGGTACTCGTCAAAGCTCGACAAGGGGTCGGAAGACCCATTCAAGACCGATCCATGGATCCCTGCTTCGTCGGATTTTGCCCAAGACGGCCACGCTCGTCGATGCATGATCGAAGCCCCAAATTCAGTCGTTGACCCTATGGCTATTTAGTTCGATCGAGGCCATCACGTAGAGCACACCTCTGCGAAGCTGATGGACCCTTTGCCAACTTCCTCTCCAGCTCGGCTCTCATGCTCACGAAGCTGCTGATCGGTCCATATTTTACATCTTTTTTCTGCATGTTTGCATACCTTTTGATCGTCCATATCGCGTCTTTCACGATTTTTCGACGATATTGCGTTACTTTTTTTTACTATTTCTTGTTTTTGTCGGATTTCAGGAAATATGGAGCGATCGGAAGCAAAAATGAGCTTAAGGAATTTGCACGCGTGTCGGAGCATCGCTCATGGCCTTATTGAGGAGGTAACGACGCTGGACGATGAGCGGGAGAAAAAGAAGATCGATAGAAGCGAAGAAGAGACGAGGAAGAGAAGAGTTGCTTCCAGAAACAAGCCACTCGGCCGAGTAACGCAGATCACTCGGCCGAGTGAAGAAGCGTACTCGGCCAAGTACGACTGATACTAAGATTCCTTCTGCCGCAATGTACTCGGTTGAGTGGTTAATTTCACTCGGCCGAGTAGAGAACTCCACTCACGCGAGTGAGTCAGAACTTCTGAAGGAAATCAAAGCAAACTCTCTAGAATTCTGGGGGGCGCAGCAGAAGACCCACTCGGTCGAGTAGGAAGTCCACTCGCCCGAGTGATGAACTCCACTCGGCCGAGTGATGCAGAGCACCAGAGTAACCAAAACCCCCGACTTCTATGTTTTATTTGTGTCTCGCACTCGGCCGAGTGAGATTTCCACTTGGCCTAGTAGCGCCTCCAGCATGGGTCGAAAACTAGGGATTTGGGCTGCGCATGGGCAGTTCTGCCAGGATTTTTTGGACGTTTGGGCATGTATTTAAGCCTAGTTTTTATTCTAGCTGAGGGAGAGACCAGAATAGAGATTTTAGATTAATCATAATTGTAATTTCGCTTTGGAGATTGACGAACTTAGATCTGATTTGTCTATTTCTTTTAAATTTTTGCACTTTTATGAATTGTTCTCTTATAAATCTGAATTGCATTATGTTTTCTATTATTGATTTTGTTATTGCTTAGATGAATTGTGAGTAGATTCATTGTTCTAGGGCATATGGATGAACCCTATGGATCTAATGTTAGATTTGTGATGAATGAATTTCTTTGTTGCTAGAATTGCTAAAAGTTTAGATTGTGATTGATTTATTACGGATAGCTAGGAATTTTCATCGATCCAGAGTTTACAAGAGATTTGGCTCAAGGTCTAGATATTCGATTTAGACTTATAATCGAGATTCACTAGGTTTGGTTTGCAAGAGATTGGATCAAAGCTAGCATTTTATTATAAATCTATACCCATATTCGTTTGCAAGAGATTGGACGAATACGAGCTATCACAATCTAGATCGTAATTCGAGTTTGCACGAGAGTGGGCTCGAGGTGGGATTGGACGATGATGTCGATCTTAATGCTAGTGGTTTAGGTTAGGTTTTGCACGAGAGTGGTCCCTGATCTAGGTTGCTATAGACTTGCAATAGCGAGAGAGCGTGAGCTTGGTTCTCTATTCAGTTACGACTAGTTCACCTCAATTCAAGTCTTGCAACGTTGAGATTCGCGATGCATAGAGATGTATGATGATCTGTAGTGGGGATTACTTAGCCCTGGACACTTTTATAATATTGAATTGAATTGTTAATTGGATGATTGCGACACCAACATTCCAAAAACCGCCTTTCCACCAATAGCTCAGTGATCAAGATAGAATACCGTCATTAGTGCCTCATGTTCGATACCTGCTCGCCATTACACCGTGGGCTTGCGATAAAACTACAATTATTTTCCGGGTGTATATCTGGGAGCGATCAAGTTTTTGGCGCCGTTGCCGAGGAGGCGACGATATTTTATTTTTTTTACCTAGCTATTTTTTTCCTTTTTATTCTTATTTCTTATTTTCAATCTCTTATTCCTTTATTGTGCTAACAATTCTATTGGCGAGGACGCAAGCTGAGGGGATCTTCACTACTTGGGATGAGTTAGCGAGCATATTTGTTAACAAGTTCTACCCGCCATCCAAGACTGTGAAGATACGAAGCGCCTTGATGTCTTTCAAGCAAGGCCATCAAGAATCTTTATATGAGACGTGAGAGCGCTTTAAAGATCTCCAACATCAATGTCCCCACCATAGCATTGAATCGTGGGAGCTAGTGTATAACTTCTACAATGGATTGCAACCGAGCACAAAGCAAATAATTGATGCCACAGCCAATAGAGCCATTTTGGCGAAGACACCGGATGCCGCTACGGCCTTGCTTGAGGAGATGGCCTCGAATAATCAGCAATGTGCTGACGAAAGGGGAAAATCTTCGTCATCTTTGAAGCCGACGAGCATCTATGAAGCAAAAGCGCTGGCAGAACTCTCTACCAAATTTGATTCTCTTCATAAAGCCGTAAAGAGACTGGAAAAGTTGATAAGCGAGCCACATGGAGCTTCTAACGCATCTACATCTGAAGGAAGCATGAGCGACTGACAGGATCAAAGCCAGGTTATGTTCGTTGGAGGGGAGCAAGGAGACGGAGCTATGGAGCACGCTCAGTACGTTGCCGGCAATAGCGGTTTTTTGGGTGAACCCGGCCACTAGGGGTCACCTCAGACTTTCGTACACCAACAATGATGGAGCCTTGACTCTACCAGAATAGCAACCACCGCCGCAACAACCACAAGCCCGGCCTCCTCAACAAACACAGTATCAACAAAGGCCCCCCCAACAACAAAACTACCCACCAAGGCAATAAGCGCGGCCCTATAGACCACCGGAATATAATCAAGGATGGAGGGCATCCAACCCCCCACAAGCGCCACCAAGGTCGGAGCACGAATTAAGGGTTGAAGAATTCATGGCCGATCAAAAGAAGACTAACACAAAATTGGCGGCTCAACAAGAATCCCTGAATACCGTCGTGGCACAATTGGCGAAGCAACTCACATTGCTCAATAAGGCTAACCAACAATTGCCGGCTCAACCGGAACAAAACCCACGGAGAAACACCGGACACATCAATGCGGTCGTAGCGGTAACTACAAGAGACGGGAAGGACACTACTCCCGCCATGATTCAAGCTAAGGAACCGAGAGAGGAAATTTCGGTTGAGAAAGAGACAGTCAATGAATGGGAGAGTCCAAAGGCGGTGAATAATGATGAAAAATCTGAAATGGATGAGCCACGAAACGAGCGAACCTATGTGTCACCGGTACCATTTCCATAACGGTTGGCGAAAGCAAGAATTGAGAAGAGGCTCGTTAAATTTCTGGAGTAATTGCAAGGAGTGAGCTTGAATATCCCGTTCTTAGATGCAATCGTCGAAATCCCGTCCTATGCAAAGTTCCTTAAGGATTTGATCGCGGGAAAGAAGCGAACGGAAAGGGTCATGCTAGCCGAGCAAGGTACGTGGTTCACGAACAAGGAGAAGATGCGACTAAATTGAAGGATCCCGGTAGCTTCCGAATTCCTTGCACACTTGGAGGAGTTCTACAAAAAGCCTTAGTAGATTTGGGAGCAAGCGTGAGCCTCATGTCCCTCGCGATGTTCAAGAAACTGAATGTGGGGACCGACCTCAAGGCCACGGACATGAAGATACAACTCGCCGATGGACGAATCATTAGGCCGGTGAGGATTGCTGAAAACATCCCACTGCAAGTACCGGGTGGACATTGCTTACTATGCGACTTCGTGGTGATGGACATTAGAGAAGAGGGGGATACATCGCTGATACTTGGATGGCCCTTCCTAGCCACTGTCGGAGTAATTGTAGATGTGAGTGAAGGAACCTTGTCCCTCAACGTTGGCGACATAGCGGTTGAGCTTCATATTCCGAAGACGATGAAGCGTATGCATTGACCAGAGGAAGTGGACTATGTGGACCTCCTCGATAAGGTTATAGACGACGCCATGCCATTCGCCATTGGAGTCACGCACGATGACGACCTTGAAGAGACCCAAATTGCCAAAGATGGCGAAATGATGAGAGACCCACTGGATCCTCTTACGGATGAAGAGAAGAACGACGCTGATGTCGTTAGGATTAGAGAGCTATGTAAGCTCTCTACGGTGAAGCACGTGAAAGAAGCACCACCGGCGAATGAATCTTCACCGCCGGTTAAGAAGAAGGACGCCAAGAGCCCAAGCTTGGGGGAGTCATCCCCCACTACTACGTTTGATGAGGCGCAGCCGAGGGAAGCCAACAAAAAGCAACAACTGAACCCAAGCGGCCTTCTCGACAAGTTTGACACGCACATCTCGCATGCGTCGAACATCGAGCACTAATCACGAATCTAAAGGGGTCGGGCTCAAGGCCTTAAACGAGCTCTTGTCGAGAGGCAATCCGACGGTTCTATCTCAGTTTTTAGTTGAATTTTATTTTCATTTTTTGTTTTAGATCTTTATTAGTGTATAGAGTCAAGAGTCTAAGAAGAACCTGACGACGGGCTACGGTTTTCATTTCAGGCAAAGGATGATAGGAGATCATATGAACAGAGGACGGCCATGGCGATGGAGAGCACTCCAGGGATGCGATCAAACGCCGAAGGGAGGAAGAAACCGACGGGAGAGAAGAAAACAGAAAGTGTCGTAAAAACAGAGAGTTTGGAACTGAAAACAGCAGCCCACTCGGCCGAGTGACATTTTTCACTCGACCGAGTGAAGACCCTACTCGGCCGAGTAGGGTACTGCACAAGAAAGTCTCGAAAACCCCTCTCTGGAAATTATATGCCACTCGGCCGAGTGACTTTGTCACTCGGCCGAGTGACTCAGACACATTTAGCACTTAAAACGCTCTGAGTGGCCTATCTACTCGGCCGAGTGATAGTTTCTACTCGGCACTCGGCCGAGTCGGAACTTAATGAAAATTTCGAAAATATCCAAAACAGCTCCCACTCGGCCAAGTGAGTATCGTCACTCGACAGAGTGACCCGACCGACTTAACCTTAAACTAAATCTCGCGACCGCTCGGATTAAAATCCCCAATTTCCTAAAATCCCGAAAAATTTCCCAAATCTCCCCCGGACTTGCCCGAGTCTTCCCCCCGACTCGCCCGAGCCACCACCATCGCCCCCGAGTGGCACGACCCAGCCGCCGCCACCGCCCATCCATCACCGTGCACCACGCCGCCGGTTGGCGATCGGCAGCCCCTAATCGCCCATACTCTCCTTTTTCTCATCTCGTAAGCCCATATCTGCCCCGGATCCAAATTAAACCCGAATTACGCCTATTTCTCTTGATCTACCCCCGATTTTTTATATTCATTGCTAATCAGTTGTTTTGGTGTTTCAAGATAGCTTGGAGAAGATCCAGCGCTGATTTGGAGCTTCATGGGAGGCGTATCTTTGCCCGAATTGCTAGCGTGGATTCGCGTCGTGTTTTGGTATACTCTTTCCATATTATTTACTAGCATTACGCGATTGTTTGCGTATCTCACGGCATCACGATGCCCCCACGCACTAGGTCTCGTGCGCGGGAGCCCGCTGCCAAGCGGAAGAAGACCGGCGACCCCTGCCCTTCTTCCGCTAGAGCTGACTCCCTGCCTCCTAGCGATTCACCACCTATACTTCCGCCTCCTACTACACCCATTTCACCCCCACCAGCACAACCCACCACTGCCTTCGACACGATGGAGATCACTTTCAGAGATGATGCACACCGCGTCAGATTTGAAAGAATCTCACATTGTTCGATAGTCCCCTCTAGGTTCGCGCACATAACTGATCTTAAGTGCCTAGGGGTATTCCAGGGGCTGCTCCAGTTGTAAGACAACGTGGGGTGGCGTGATTTTCTTTCGTTGTCGACGGATACCTACGTCCGTTCGACCCTCGAGGTCTTGAGTTCTATTCATAGGACTCCCAGGGGGTGCACTTTTCGTCTGATGGATCGTGTGTGCGAGATCACTCTCGATATGCTCCGAGACTATTTCCACTGCCCCCTGTCCCCGACCCCGATCGCGCTTTTGGTCCCACGCACCACACCCTTTATTCATTTGATGCACATGCATTCTGGACCATGATCACGTGATCCCCACTTGCCTTTGACCCTAGCCGGATCAAGGCCTCCTCTATTGTCCACCCTTGCCTTCGTATTGCTCAGCATTTTATGGCGACCACTATTCTTGTGAGGTATGAGCCTGAGACAATGTCTACGCCTGAGCTCTATATGCTCTACGCGATGACGAGAGAGAGCCTTTGAGGGTGACGGGGACGTCTTAGTCCCTGCCACTCAGATTGATATTGCCAGCTGGTATCTCGACCGCATCATTATATCTGTCACCGCCAGGATGTCGATTTGTTGTAATGGTCTGATCACCTTGCTAGCTCCTATGTGCGGGGTTGAGCTTATAGCTGGCTTGCACCGACCCATGGGCCCCACTTCCCTTTCCATAGATGTTATGGCCTGTATAAGGATGTTGCGTCCTCATGGTCAGCGCCACTGGGTTGGCTGCAGGGTCCATTTTCAGTAGATTATATGGTGCTTCCGAGCCCCGCTCAGACCCACATTGGACCTGCAGGTGTGAAGTGGAGGCTAGAGATGGAGCCCCTCATCACAGCTGCATATGTACTCGAGCCCGAGGTTGCCCCGCAGGAGCCCTTTCTCGGCCCTCTTGTCCCGGAGATCTCTATCCCACAGCCTGCACTCGATCTGATTTCAGCCCCTGACACCTCTGTCCACACCTCTGCCAGTGTCGAGAGCTCCGTTGCTGTGTTTGCCACCACCACTACCTTTGTGCCGTCGAGTTTTGGTCCGATTTCTTACGTGAGCTTTGAGTGCGCCATCCCATCAGCTTTTGAGAGAGACGAGCCTTCACTCGTTCCGACAACCGAGACCATGTTCTTATCGGATTTCTCGACCCCTGGGGAGTCATCTTCTGTTGCTTTCACGACCTCTCCAATCGTCGACCCTTCTGTCTCCGCTGCCGCTATTTTCACCGAGAGTGTCGTGACGTCTGTCCCCACTTCTGTGTCTACGACCTCTCTACCTGTCTCGTCCTCTATCACTGCCACTATTTTTACCGAGAGTGTCGTGACGTCTGTCCCCACTTCTGAGCCTACGACCTCTCTGCCGCATCATCATCTTCTACCGCTGCTCACACTCCTGGGAGCTTTCCTGCGTCTCAGCCTCCCACAGAGGCTGAGCGTCTTTTAGCGAGCACCGCACCACACCCACACCCACACCCACGTGTGGCCCCACTTGTTTACAGTGGCCGTGTGCGTCAGCCCCGACCTCCTCCAGTGCGACCCTCTGCTCATACTCCTGTCGCCCTTGTCTAGCATCTCTGTGCTGTTGAGGGAGCCGTGAGTGGGCTCAGAGCGGATTTTCGGGCTCTCGCCGCCACTGTTAGCTCTGTGCAGGCACATGTCGCCGTTCTGCCTGGTATTCAGCTCATGCCGAACCAGATTTTTGCACGCCTCCACAGCTTCCTCCACCAGCACATCGTCCCATCCCTCAGCAGGCTGCCCCACCGCCACCACCTTCCCCACCACAGGGAGGTGCTGATGCTCCACAACCAGCTTAGGCACACACTTGATGCCTCTGATATTTTTTCCCGATGTTTTGGTTGATCCTTTTGCTGCTGATTTTACACCCCCTCTCACCCCATATATTTTTATCCCTTTTAGCAGGGCTATGTATATATCCGTTTGGGGGAGAGGTGGGTTTTTGGGCCTTACGTTTTATCTGTCGTGCATCTATTATCCATTATTTTGCTCCCATGATCTGCGTGCCAACCACATCCATCATTTGCATTCTGCACTTATCATATGCATATCCATTCCATTTTTTTCTGTTTTCACTTTTTATCATGCATGCATCCGCAACCACCCGCCCCTATTTTATATGTCCTTGTGCCACACTTAGCACATTGAGAACACTGTGCAGTTTAGTTTGGGGGATTGAGTGCACTCATGCACTTTTTATTTTCTTCATTTTATCTTTATTTTTCTATCTTTCTTTATTTTACACTTATTTTCACCCACTTTTTCATTTTTTCTCATGCATCACGTTTTCTTACTTTCTGCGTGCATTGCATTCAGTTAGTTTTTATTTTATCTTTATTTCTTTTATTCTTCTCGCTAGAAGTGAATTCTCTATGATGACGATGACTTGGAGTTAACTTGCTCTTATATGCGTATTCCATTGCCATACCATTGTTTTTATTTCAGATATCATATGCTATACATCGCCATGCATTTGAGAATAGGAACATTCATTTCTATTATATGATTGTGAATGAAATTCTAGCATTGGCCGAGTCTGAAAAGTTATCTTGTATGCCTTTCATAGAAAACACACCAAGCTTCACGCATTGATTGACTAATCTTAGAGTACTGCTTTGTTATCTACTATCACTTCTATTTGCATGAAACTGTATGCTCTACTTCCAGGTTGATTGAATGTATGCCTTTTTGCTATGATTAGATCGGTTTACTTTCTGGAATCAAACTGAGTAGATTACATTATCCTGCTGAAAGTTATCGTGCACATACAAAAGAGTGAACCGATCGTTACATATTTTTCTTTCTCTACATATCTTGAACATCATCTCTATACTTATAATCATTGGCGAATCTCCCCTGAGTGAATCTTATACTTGCATCTTCCCCATGCTAAAAGTCCAAGCTCCATTATCCCAAAATCGAAAGAAAAAAATACATGCACATCTTTCCATCTTTGATTCGGGATTGTTATTGTGTATATCTTCTAAAAAACAAAAGGAAAAAAAGAGAAAAAGAGAAAAGAAAAACAAAAAGAAGTCCATTTATATATACACAATCCTTCCTTCTTTCCTTTTTTATTTCCCTTTATTCCTCTGGAGCTTCAAAAAAATGGTAAAAGTCGTATCGTTCTATTTGATGCCACCACACTTATAGATAAGCGTAGGGGAGGGGATCCAATGTCGTGTGAGAGAGTGACCACTTATATGTGCATGATAACCTAAGCTAGGTAATTTTTGATACTTAGGGAGATTACTTAGAGTATAATAAAGTCTATGAATTGAAAATTTGGCATGCATTTCATGAATATCATCTATTTCTATTCTTATTGTTTTATGATGTGTGATACCTCTTATACTCTAAGCAGAAAGCGATCAATTGAAAAGTGTGCAATCTATGATTGCATATATCATTTTAAATGCTTTAGACGATGCTAATTCTAGAATGATTTCATACTTCATATCGTTTTGACGTTCTTGGTTTCTACATCGAATGCGTCTATATACGATGTGATATCTAGGTAAAAATCTTTAACATGTTTGATTCATCGTGCGCTATTTGAGTAAGCGACTCCATGTCTTGAGAGGATGATCTAGCACATTCCTCTTCGTTTCTTTTCTATTTTTCTTTTTCATTTTCCTTATTTTTTATCCACCGGGTTCGTCGTTTTACTCATCTTCATCGAGGACGAGTAAGAGGCAAGCTTGAGGATTTTGATCGGTCCATATTTTACACCTTTTTTTTGCATGTTTGCATACATTTTGATTACCCATATCGCGTTTTTCACGATTATTCGAAGATATTGTGTTACTTCTCACTGTTTCTTGTTTTTGTCGGATTTCAGGAAAAATAGAGCGATCGGGAGCAAAAATGAGCTTAAGGGATTTGCACGCGTGCCGGAGCATCGCTCATGGTCTGTTTGAGGAGCTAACGCCGCCGGACGATGAGCGGGAGAAAAATAAGATCGATAGAAGCGAAGAAGAGGCGAGGAAGAGAGGAGTTGCTTCCAGAAACATGCCACTCGGCCGAGTAACGCAGATCACTCGGCCGAGTGAAGAAGCGTACTCGGCCAAGTACGACTGATACTAAGATTCCTTCTGCCGCAATGTACTCGGTCGAGTGGTTAATTTCACTCGGTCGAGTAGAGAACTCCACTCGTCCGAGTGAGTCAGAACTTCTGAAGGAAATCGAAGCAGACTCTCTGGAATTCTGGGGGGGCGCAGCAGAAGACCCACTCGGCCGAGTAGGAAGTCCACTCGACCGAGTGATGAACTCCACTCGACCGAGTGACGCAGAGCGCCAGAGTACCCAAAACCCCCCGACTGCTCTGTTTTTATTTGTGTCTCGCACTCGGCCGAGGAGATTTCCACTCGGCCGAGTAGCGCCGCCAGCCTGGGTCGAAAACTAGGGTTTTGGGCTGCGCATGGGCAGTTCTGTCAGGATTTTTTGGACGTTTTGGGCATGTATTTAAGCCCAGTTTTTATCCTAGCTGAATGAGACCAGAATAGAGATTTTAGATTAATCCTAATTGTAATTCCGCTTTGGAGATTGAAGACCTCAGATCTGGTTTGTCTATTTCTTTTGAATTTTTGCACTTTTATGAATTGTTCTCTTATAACTCTGAATTGCAATATGTTTTCTATTATTGATTTTGTTATTGCTTAGATGAATTGTGAGTAGATTCGTTGTTCTAGGGCATATAGATGAACCCTATGGATCTAATGCTAGATTTGTGATGAATGAATTTCTTTGTTGCTAGAATTGCTAGAAGGTTAGATTGTGATTGATTTGGACGTTTTGGGCATGTATTTGAGCCCAGTTTTTATCCTAGCTGAGTGAGAGACCAGAATAGAGATTTTAGATTAATCCTAATTGTAATTTCGCTTTGGAGATTGAAGAACTCAGATCTGGTTTGTCTATTTCTTTTGAATTTTTGCAATTTTATGAATTGTATCTTATAAATCTGACTTGCAATATGTTTTCTATTATTGATTTTGTTATTGCTTAGATGAATTGTGAGTAGATTCGTTGTTCTAGGGCATAAGGATGAACCCTATGGATCTAATGCTAGATTTGTGATGAATGAATTTCATTGTTGCTAGAATTGCTAGAAAGTTAGATTGTGATTGATTTATTACAGATAGCTAGGAATTTCCATCGATCCAGAGTTTGCAAGAGATTGGGCTCTGATCAATGGGAAGGTCTAGATATTCGATTTAGACTTATAATCGAGATTCACTAGGTTTGGTTTGCAAGAGATTGGACCAAAGCTAGCATTTTTATTATAAATTTATATCTATATTCATTTGCAAGAGATTGGACGAATATGAGCTATCACAATCTAGATCGTAACTTGAGTTTACACGAGAGGGCTCGAGGTGCGATTGGACGATGATATCGATCTTAATGCTAGTGGCTTAGGTTAGGATTTGCACGAGAGTGGGCCCTGATCTAGGTTGCTATGGACTTGCAATAGCGCGAGAGCGTGATCTTGGTTCTCTATTCAGTTACGACTAGGTCACTTCAATTCAAGTCTTGCAATATTGAGATTCGCGATTCATAGAGATGTATGACGATCTGTAGTGGGGATTCCCGAGCCCTGGACACTTTTATAATATTAAATTGAATTGTTAATTTGACAATTGTGACACCAACATTCCAAAAACCGCCTTTCCACCAATACCTCAGTTATCAAGATAGAGTACCGTCATTAGTGCCTCCTCGTTTCGATACCCGCTCGCCACTACACCGTGCTCTTGCGGTAAAACTACACTTGTTTTTCGGGTGTATATCTGGGAGCGATCAGCCGCGAAGCGTCTTTGCTACCGCGAGTTCTCCGACGACCCCGCGCCAAAGAGCTTCCTCTCTTATGTAGGCGAGCTTGCTTCCGACGCCTCCCTCACCTACAACGCCAGCACAGGGGACATGATGCCTTCGATTGACCGTTTCCCATGTTGGAGATCGCCTCGATCAACCTTTTCTGCTGATTGGAGATGCGGTGGTGCAATAGGGAATAACAACGATAGCAAGATGGAGCCACTTAACTCCAGCGGACAACACATCGTTGCGGCTTGGGGTCTCTGTGGCCTCGATGTTATGTAGATCGATGAACGACCGACGCATGCGACAGATACCAGAGCTCTGATGTCTTAGTTCCCAGGGTCGACCGATTACGCCGAGATTCCAAGACATTCACTTGTGTAGCTTCGTTGAGGCTTATTAACCCAACTGAGCTCACCAACGAAGCACAGATCCGACGACAGTCGACAATGGCCCCATCAACGGTCGAAGTTCATCATCCAACCCTCTCCTTGTCAAAGGAGGCCCGATCGACCCTCCTCAGGACGATCGACAGTCGCGTTCGACCCACCTCTAAGTCAAAGTCTTCTCCGAGCTCGCCAACGAGTTCCACCTCATTCATCAAGCCCGTTGATCCATCAGACAGGCGACAACCAAGTTCCACCGTCGAGGAATCTGGGTCGACGCTGCTCAGGCTGTGCACAAACATCGAGCACCCTTGATCGAAGCTCACCTTGACTCAATCGACGCTATTTAAGGTCGTACGAACGACAACCGAGGATCCCTTGGGTCAATTAAACGCCTTTCAGATTGGAAGGACGGTGGGCTCTCTTTTGGTTGCCGTCCTCATGGTTGTATTCTAAGTCGTAACGCCCAAAGAAGCCTACTCGGCCATCGACCTCCCCATCCTCGGCCCTCTCTTTGAAACCATGGTTGTCAGCGTCTCTCTTGAAAGAGCCAACATCTGGGCAAGCTACTCTCCTGTAGGAGCAGAGGGGGTAAGGACTTGATCAAGCTCCATCGAGTTACAACCAATGTCGAGCGAACTTTGTTGAGGCTTCAACACGACCCGCTATTCACCACTCAAATGTCATCAAACAAGCTTTTCCGTCAGAGATTTTATTCCACCAGGTCACTCTCTGTTTCCTGGAGCTTGGAGATCCGACCTAAGAACTTCTTGCACCGTGATGGAAAAGCTTGGTTGAAGACCTTCTCATATACCTCGAAGTTTATCTCGACGGAGCCTGTTCCGACAGACTTCGTCTTCATATTCGATGCCAACGTTGATCAGAGCCCCTGAGCCTTGGCGTAGCCCGATTCGGGTCCATCGTGCCTTTTCCGACCCAGTAAAAACCCTTAAGCACCAAGACCTGAGGGGGTCAACTAAGCCTTCTCTGAACTCAAGTGGTCTTCCTGAGACCATACAAGCCCTGAGCATCACGAGGTTACTCGGGTAGCTATTGGACTTTGCAAAGCGGCCTCACCAAACATATGAGAGCCCCTTTGACCGATCTTTGGAGCAACGGGTTGTGGGCACCACAATACCAAGTTCGGCACCCAGCTCTGCTGAGTCACAAACTTGTCAAGCCGCTACTCGAGCTTCAAGCTCTGGGGGCCAGCCTCCATACGAGCGTCGGAACTTATCCAAGACTCATCCAAGCTTCGAGCTCCGAACCAGCTCGGTGAATTCTTTTTAAAGCCGATGATGCTACTCATTTTTAGGCATGGAGGACAAGAAACCACAAACAGTTCGTTTCTTTCCCAACTCCAATTACAACTTGAATTTTTAGGCGAATCCTTGCTTTAAAAACATTTTTCTCTCCACTGAGAGATGAATTTTGTACTTAGGGTCGCCATGAAGGATGCCCCAAGGGACAAATGTGATTCCACGAACACAGCTTTCCATCAATCCTGGCGTGTTCTCCTTGTTGAGTCCAGCTCCGCCTGGATTCGTGGCATCAATGTCCACAACGATCCATCAGCTGGAATCAACACCCGGTGGGAAGATGACTTATTCGGGGCGAGGACGATCCAGGCGGGAAGACGAGAATATCCTTCATGCGTCGTCAGCTGTAAGCCGAGGGGCCAACCCCTCGCCACTGAACGACATGTATCGTCAGCCGTAAGTCGATGGGCCAACCCCTCGCCACTGAACGACTCAACTTTCGTCGTCAGCCATAAGTCGAGGGACCAACTCCTCGCCACTGAACGACCCATACTTAGTCGTCGGCCATAAGTCCAAGGGACCATGTCCCTCGCAACCGAACAACTATCGTCGTCAGCCGTAAGTCGAGGGGCCAACCCCTCGCCACTGAACGACGCACACTTAGTCGTCAGCCGTAAGTCGAAGGGACCACCCGCTCGCAACTGAACGACCTTCATTACGTATTTGGTCATAAGTCGAAGGGACCACGTCTCTCGCCACCGAAAGACTCCATCGAGGCGTCAGTCGTAAGTCAAGGGGTTACCCTCTCGCAATTGAACGACCTTCATTACGTCTTCGGTCATAAGTCGAAGGGACCACGTCCCTCGTCACCGAAAGACTCCATCGAGGCGTCAGTTGTAAGTCGAAGGGACCACCCCTCGGAACTGAACGACCTTCATTACGTCTTCGGTCATAAGTCGAAGGGACCACGTCACTCGCCACCGAAAGACTCCATCGAGTCGTCAGCCGTAAGTCGAAGGGGCCACCCCTCGGAACTGAACGACCTTCATTACGTCTTCGGTCATAGGTCGAAGGGACCACGTTCCTCACCACCGAAAGACTCCATCGAGGCGTCAGCCGTAAGTCGAAGGGGGTGAACGACCTTCATTACGTCTTCGGTCATAGGTCGAAGGGATTACGTCCCTCACCACCGAAAGACTCCATCGAGTCGTCAGCCATAAGCCGAAGGGTCCACCCCTCGCAACTGAACGACCTCCACTTTGTCTTCTGTCATAAGCCGAGCAGGCTACGCCCCTCGCCACCAAACGACATCTGTCGTCAGCCGTAAGTCGAGGGGCCAACCCCTCGCCACTACACGACGCATCTTCTGTCGCTGGCCATAAGCCGAAGGGACCATGTCCATCGCAATCGAACGACTTTTGTCGTCAGCTGTAAGCCGAACGACCACACCCTCGCCACTGAACGACTCGACATCCATCGTCAGCCATAAGTCGAGGGGCCAACCCCTCGCAACTGAACGACACGACATTTGTCATCGGCAGTAAGTCAAAGGATCTGTACCCATCGCTACCGACAGATGTAACTCCGTCGTCAGCTGTAAGCCGAGGGACCGCACCCTCGCAACTGAACGATCCGACATTCGTCGTTAGCCATAAGCCGATGGGCTCGCACCCTCGCAACTGAACGACTCTACTTATTCGTTGGCCGTAAACGAATGGGCCGTACCCCTCGCAACCGAACGACCCTCATTGTTGTCAACCGTAAGCCGAAAGGGCAACCCCCTCGCTACTGAACGACATTCCTTTACCCGACTAATCGAGCAAGGTCCATTCTTTCCTTCGATTAAACACATCACCCGACCTCGACCTGCACAATCGGTTGAACTCAGACGATGTGGGCCATTGTTGAATACATGGGCTCAGCCCATTTGGCAAGTAGATAATTTCTACATGAAGAGCAAGGCCCACTAAGGATGGTACACCTCGGACCAATAGCTCTGAGGCCCGCCCAATGGAAGTAAATCCTTACCAAGTCTAATCTGCCACATGACCCATTACATATGATTTGAACGAGTCAACCATATTATCATGGCTCACTTAATTGGCCATTAATGAGATAATTAAGGGCTATACTCATGAGGTAGTTAATCCCATGAATCCACTTTAATGGCCTATAATTATGGTGGCCGTTATGGCCATGAAGACCAGGTGATTAAATGGGAAAGGTGGAGATATAATAAGGAGGGGGACAAAAGCAAAAGGGGTGCCCAAGTCTCGTACAACGAGATCTCCTAAAAATGGCTAAGTACCACACTACAATATACTCTCATCTCCTTTACTGATTCTTCATCTTGCTCTTAGCTTTTCATCTAAAGGAAACTAACTTTAGCGTCGGAGGGAGATCTGTCGGGTCCCAACACTGATCCCCTAACGGTCTTCTCATGATGCAGGATTATGGAGATACAGCGAAGCTAGGGAAACGTCCATCCGTGGAGGCCGACCCTAGCACCCACGACCCAGAGACGCTCGTTCACGGGTCCCATCTCTCGGCCGACGAAGGATTGATCCGTCGGAAGCGTCCTTGTCGACCCAACAACCATTTCGGTCAATTTTGGCCTTAACAACGAGCTCTCTCTTTTTTGGAACAAAGACGGAACATGGGAGAGAAAGGGGGCGACGTGGGGTTTTGGTTTTTTTTGGGTTTTTTGATGTTTTGCGTGTGGATATGAGATCGGAAAGATCGAAGATGAGATATTCGGTTCTGATACCAAATTGATGCTTGACGTTGTGGAAATTAAGGATTTGGTGGAGGATATGGGGAAGAAATTGATAAATTAGGTTTCTTGGCTTCTCATCAAAGGTTTCCGAGGCTTCCTACCAAACTTGTGGAAAATTTTCCATTGGGTTCTTTCATTGGTTTATTGATTGAAAATAAAACATGCTATGATCTTTATATAGACTTGCAAACTTTGGCTCTTCTTCACCCATTTGATGTGGTACTTAACATTAAAATAAATAAAAGTAAATAAAAAGACTCAAAATACCTAAAGATTCTAAAGACTCAAAAAAATAAAATAAAATAAAATTTAAATTCTGATCCCTATCATTCTCCACACCTTGAGAACTTCAACTCCTGATGAAGGACGACAAAAGTTGCACAGCTGAGCAGCAATCAATCGTTCCTTGCAATTAGAGAAGACACATCTACGAACTTTAAAGTGTAACAGTATGCAGATTGGTAGAAGTACGTCTTCTGAAAGTTTCTTCCAATTCATGAAAGACAAAAACATTCAACACCTATTTGTTGGTCAGGGGAGGAGGATTTGGGATAACAAACTCAATGTACTTAATCAGAATCATCGTTTCTTTCAGCAGCTCTGACACACTCTCCACAGATGGCTCTAGATAAGACTCTGGTTCAGGTTGGTTGCAGTGCTGGATCAAGTTCTGTCTCGTGGTCAGAATGCGGCACTGGTTCAAACTCTTGTTCAGGCTTTGACTACGATTTTAGATCATTCTTTCGCTCAGGCTTTGACTGTCATACACGCTCTTGCCATTTCTCAGTATTGCCTCGGGCCTTGGGTTGGACTTTGGCACTAATTCAGACTCAGGCGTAAGCGTTGTTTCAATTTCTTGGTTAGGATCTGTCTTCAGTTTTTGTTTAAGCCATAATCTGATTCATGTGCTGGATCAACCTCTATCGCGGTTGCTGATGATTGTTGGCGTGCCTGCGGAATATATCAATGCTGGGAAGAATAACAATATTGAAGACGAAGTTTGAACCCTGACCATCGACGATTATGATGTGGCGTTGTTTATATTAGGATCAAGCTTTTGCTTTGAATGCGTGATATGTATATGTATATTTTTGCAATTCTAAAAACTTAAAACATGAGAAGAAATACTCTAGATGGGATTTCAGGTCATCATATTTATACATGTCTTCGATGCCATAAAATTATGTGATCTTATGATACATTATTCGAGCAGAATAAGCATGGTAATAATTATCCTCGTAGTAATTGTAATCTCACATAATTTAGAACAAATCTTCTTGTATGGAGAATGTCTTTGTCTACCTGGCTAAATTAGCTACACACTGGCGCGAACGACACTGAATTTGGACTCCGACTCTGACGCAGACTCATGAGGAGAAGGGGGCTCATGAACCAGGTTTAAGATGATTGCAAGGGTATTGACCAGAAAAGGAATTGCCTCAGTGAAACTTGCTAGACTTTCCAAAGACGTTGAACCTGCTATTGAGACTTTTCAGAAGGCTCTAAATAAGCATCATAACTCCAGTTGCCGTGAAGTACTAGACGGAGGCACTGAAAAGGAACTCAAAAGATCCAAGGGTATATGAACAGAAGTGTATGCTCATCAAAGTTTTCGTTCGTTACGCCGTCACACATGCACTTCCTGTTGAAGGAGAGGCTATCCTGTACTTTTATTGGGGGAAAGAAAATGGGAGCCGTTGGGAGAACAGTCAACGGAAAACCCACCTTAATTAAGCCCCTTTTTCGTTCCTTTTGCACCGAATGCAATGCAACATCTCTCGGTGGTGCCCTCTAATCCACTTTACTCCTCAAATCGGCAGCATGTTTCAAGAATAATAGAGGAGAGGAAGGGCCTCGTCTGGTGTCGGGGTGGGTTCTTAAAGTTGGAATTGAGATGCGAGCCTGTGTGATGAGGTCGATGATCTTTGCCCCACTCGTTGTCGGTTGAAGAGAGGAACCTCCTCTCGATTGGCGACAGGAATGTGGTCGAAGCTCGGCGGGCATTGTTGAGGGATCAAACACGTGGGTCGACTTGTGCTTAGGACGGAGAAGGAAGGTGGTGAGGCTCTTGGGGGAGGAAGAGGGGGCGATTCTGGCTGGGGCGACTCCAGCATCTAGGAGGAGGGGCGGCTCAGGTACGGCCTCCCCTCTCTTCTTTTCTTCTTCTTTTTTGTTTTGAAGACAGATTGGAGAGAGAGACCAAAGGAGGGCTCTCTTTCTTTTTGGAAAAAGCCGGAACATGATAGAAAGAAAGAGGAGACGATGTGTGGGGGTTTGGGGGGTTTTTTTTGGGATTTTTGATGTTTTTGTGTGGATCTGAGATCGAAAAGAACGAAGATGTGATCTTCGGCTGTGATACTAAATTGATATAGGACGTGGTGGAATTTAGGGATTTGGTGGAAGACTTGGGAAATAAATTGATAAATTAAGTTTTTTGGCTTTTCGCCAAGGGTTTTCGAGGCTTCTCACATAGCTTATGGAAAATTTTCCTTGCATTGGTTCATTGGTTGAAAATAAATCAGGCTAGGGCCTTTATATAGGCTTACAAATTTTGACTCTTTTTCACCCATCCGATGTGGTATTGAACATTAAAATAACTAAGAATAAATAAAAAGACTCAAAATACCTAAAGACTCTAAAACTCTAAAATAAAAAAATAAAAATTTCATTTACAATTTTGATCACTATGAAAATGTTTATGGTAACTCAAGTTGTCTGGGTTCTGTCTCGCATCCAATTGAGCTTTCCAAATGGCGGTCGATGGACCGATAGG
Organism: Scilla litardierei; assembly: GCA_030789695.1. Lineage (NCBI taxonomy): Eukaryota > Viridiplantae > Streptophyta > Magnoliopsida > Asparagales > Asparagaceae > Scilla > Scilla litardierei. Next base: position 118,000,927 of record CM061130.1, read on the forward strand.
TCCATTTGATGGGCCTGGGTCTATGAGCCTAAATTATCTTGTTGTGTGGGCTACATCTAATTGCTTACAAGTAAATAATGGGAAAGCTAGGTTATGATTTCCTATAACATTATAAAGCTCTCTCACAGTGAGATAAGAGGTGGCCTTTTAGACTCCTTTAATCTACAACAACCCAAAGGGAGTACACCGGTTGTGAGCTTGTCATCGTCTCTGCCATGGATCCTGTCATTGCTAGTTTTACCTTCAACATCATGGAAGATATTGGGACTCGTCGGAGTATTTGCAGGTGCATAAACTCCTTGAATTTTGCCCCGATCTGGTAGGATCTCTCTCATCATCGTCTAAATTTTAGAGCGGATTCAGGCTTTTGGGTTTGATAAAGAGTGCATGAGGGATCTGTTCGCGGAATTTGAATGGAGATGAGGCAAAACCTCTCAGCTTTCAGGCAATTCGAGCGGCTACTTCGTTGTCAAATATGATTTGGTATGAATTACTCAATTCCTCTTAAATAGCTATCAACTTTTTATTATCTGATATGTTTGGGGTTTGTGTGTGGAGACTTCATTGGAGAGATGAGACAAATATCTTGTTAGAGTAGCAGTTTATGCATCTTTGACTTGTTAAATTACACAAAGAACTGAAAAGAAATGCACAGATATTTTTGGAACGATGATTTTCATTATATATTGAAGCTGTTTATATACATCATGCTACATAAATAACTGAGTGATTCTGTCTCCTATAATTGAGTAGCTGCTATTGCAATCCTACAATCAAGCACCTACAAATATGCTATATCATAAAATCCTGTTATCAAATAAGGAAAACGTATAATGATCATTAATAATGATCATTAATACAAATACTCTTTGACTTTTCATATAATGATCATTCATACAAATAATGATCATTAATGCAAATATTCTTTGACTTTCCATTTAATGATCATTAATACAAATAATGATCATTAATGCAAATAATCTTTGACTTTCCAACACTCCCCTCAAGTTGGAGAGTGCATATCTTGAACTCCCAACTTGCGGATCATGGGTATGAACATATCATTTTCCAAAGCTTTGGTTAGCACATCTGCAAGCTGATTTTCTGACTCTACAAATCTTGTTTCAACAGCTCCTTGAATCTTATCCCTTATATAATGACAATCCATTTCAATATGTCTGGTGTGTTCATGAAAAACAGGGTTAGCGGCAATATATAACGCAGCCTTGTTGTCATAATATAATAAAGCAGATTCTTGATGAAAAACTTCCAAATCTTGAAGTGCGCAACCATGTCAATTCACAACATACTCCCGTCATTGCTTGATATTCGGCTTCTGCTGATGATAGAGAAACTGTTTTCTGACACTTTGACCTCCATGAGATTAAAGAATGACTCAAGAACACACAATAACATGTGGTTGATCTTCTAGTGAGGGGACATCCTGTCCAACCTGAATCGGCCCTTAATTTAAAATCACTATTTGCAGAAAAGAAAAGACCTGGACCAAGGGACCCTTTTAAGTAGCGCACAACACGCAAAGCTGCATCCCAATGTTCTTTCCGAGGCTGATGCATAAATCTGCTTAGAGCATGAATTGCATATGTGATATCTGGTCTTGAATCTGCTTAGAACATTAACCTTCCAATAAGTCTCCTGTATTTTCTTGGGGCACGGAGTGGTTCACTAGTCTCACATAATTTTGTACCCCGCTCCATAGAGGTCTCGATAAGAGCAGCACCTAATAAACCCACATCTTTGATAATCTCCAAAGCATATTTTCGCTGAGATATATAATAATGCCTTTTCTAGATGCAGAATCCTCAATGCCGAAGAAATATTTCAAATCACTTAGATCTTTAAATAGAAAATTACTCTGTAGGAATTTCTTAACATCAGCTATGCTTTCAGAATCATTGCGAGTAATCAGAATTTCATCCACATAAATCAAAAGAACAGTAAATGACTTGCCTTGCCTTTTTGTGCAGAGAGAATAGTCTGCCTTGGATTGCACAAAACTGGCTGAACGAATGGCTTTGGAAACTTCACAAACCATTGTCTTAGACGCCTGCTTCAGCCCATATAAAGACTTGTGGAGGCGACACACTAATTGATCCTCTCCTGTCGCTAGAGCCATGTCGGCAGTGATATATGTAATTCATTATCAAGATTGCCATGTAAAAAGCATTGTTTACATCAAGGTGATGCAAGGACCAGCCACGAGTAGCAACAATTGCCATCAAACACCGAACTGAAATAATCTTGACAGTAGGAGAGAAAGTAACTTGAAAATCAACACCCTCCAACCCTTAGCAACCAACCGTGCTTTGTAACGTTCAATTGAGCCATCTGACTTCCGTTTTACCTTGTACATCCAACGACAGCCAATAGGAATTTTACCAACAGAAAGTGGTGTGAGGGATCAGGTTCCATTATCTTCAAGTGTGTGCAACTCAGCTTGCATGGCTTTCTGCTAATTGAGATTAGTTGCTGCATCTGAATAGAAACTTGGTTCAATGTCAGATTGTATATTGGCCACAAAGGATCTATAAGTGGGTGTGTAGCGATGGTAAGAAACATAATGATTAAGAGGATAATGGGTACGTTTTGTAGAGCCTGTCAGTAGAGGATTAGATTGGTCAGATGTAACAACAGAGCAAACATAATCTCGAAGCTTTTGAGGTGTAACTGTGGTGCGGCTTGAGCGGCGGACAGCGGCTGGTTCGGGTGGAGATGCGGCAGTGGAAGGAGCGCCGGAGGTGCTGGACGGATGTTTGAGGGTTGGTGGATGGATGGCGGAAGGAGTGCCAGCTGGGTTGGGCTGAGAAGTGGCAGATGGTGGAGCCGTCGCAGGTGGAGTGTCGGAGAGATCTGTGGTTTAGTCGATGGTTTGGATTTTCTGAGGCATATCAAATGGATCATCAAAAGTGGGTGGAATGAGGGGAACTGGGCCTGTAATATGGGCTTGTGTTTGGGGTCTTGTATAAGTAGCTGGAGAGGAGGAATAAGGAAAGATATTCTCATAAAATTTGACATCTCGACTAGTGAAGATTTTTTGGGTAGAAACATCGTATAATTTATACACTTTTTGACCAAGAGGATAACCAATGAAAATAGCGGAGATGGCTCGAGAGTCAAATTTATGAGAAATCTTAACATTTGCAGCATAAGCAAGACAACTAAACACGCAAAAGTGAGAAAAAATTGGGGGTTTTGAATGGAGAAGTTCAAAATGAGTTTTGAAAGAGAGAAGTGGAGAAGGTAATTGATTAATAATATAAATAGATGTAAGGACATACTCTCCCCAAAAATTTGTAGGGAGATTGGTCTGAAATTTTAAGGCACGGGCAACCTGAAGAATATGACGATGTTTTGTTACACTACCCCATTTTGTTGGGGGTGTAAACGCATGAATGTTGAAAAATGACACCATTATCTTGAAAAGGTGCAAAGAGAGAAATTCTCCTCTATTATCACTGCGAAAAGTTTTAATGCGTGTTCCAAATTGTGTAAGAACATAGCTAAAAACGTTTCAAAATAGGTTGAGTTCATCCTTATGTTCCATCAAAAAAATCCATGTGAAATGTGTAGTCATCAATAATTGTAAGAAAGTAATAAGTACCAGAAAGTGAAACATGACGGTAGCGACCCCAAATATTGCAATGTATAATATCAAATGGTTGAATGGAAGAAATAGTACTTGTTCCGAAAGACAAACGACTTTGTTTAGCCAAGGGACAAATATGGCAAACATAATTTGATTCAACTGAAATGTTCAGAAAATGTTTAGCAAGGAAGTTCAATTGTAAAGGAGAGACATGACCCAAACGATTATGACATAGATCGGTGGATGAAATGATAAGGTTGTAGGATGGAGGATTTTTGGTTGTGTTTGATTGATGCTCATGTTTGTCCGTCGCTAACGCCACCAAATAGTATAATCCACTCTGTTGTTTACCCAAACCAATTGTCCTCCTCGTAGCCAGATCCTGCAAAATACACCAATAAGGGAAAACTATGACAGAACAGTTTAAACCTATTGTCAAACGACTTACAGACATTAAATCCACTTTAAATGTAGACACTGATAATACATTATGTAAAATGTTTTTGGAATTAAGAGACAATGATCTTTTGGCTGCAATCTCGACTTTATCTCCACTTTGACAACAATATAGGTGACCGTGAGAAATTTTTACCCTTGCAGAATAATTGTGTTGAAACAATATGATTGGTTGCTCCGCTGTCAATGATCCAATTTTGAGAATTTATTTTGGACAGACCTATTTTTGCTACCGTATTAGCTTTTGAACCAGAGGTCGAATCGGATTTGATTACTTGATTGTTGAGCATTGAAAGGAGCTGCTTCAGATGTGCTTTAAGCACAGTCACATTTCCTTCTTCATCACCAGGAGTCACAGAGATATTATAAGCAGATCTGGATTGGGCTGATCTTGCTTTTGGATGAGTTGGTGGATACCCATGTAATTCCCAACATGTATCAACCCAGTGATCCAATTCGTTGCAATGTGAACATGGGGACGTCCTCTCCCAACGCCAGTAGAACGACCTCATCCTCTGGCCTGATCACGTCGTCCTCCCCATCGACCACCATTACTGTTGCTCGAGTTCCAGCACCGCCTCTTGACAACCTTCGACCGTCGTCCGGAGGACCACCGACAGCCGTTACCTGAGAACCTTCGTCCGCTGCTGCCAGACGAATAACTGGAGTTCCACCCTGCGACAAGGGTTGAGTTTGTTGTTTGGAATTGCTCTTGACTGCCATGGTTGCTACTGATTCATTGGCTGCAGAACTGATTTGGATCTGCTTTTTTGCCTGGGTGACTGAGGCGTAGGATTGACGAACAGTGGGTAAATGGATCTGCAACAAGATCCGACTTCGAAGCCCAGTGTAGGTATCATTTAATCCCATAAGAAATTGCATCAGTTTTTGTTGGTCACCTGGTGCTCCTTAGTTTGAGTCAGAATAGATAGCTAATTCATCCCATAAACTTTTCTGCTTAGTATAGTAGAGAGAGAGTTCCTATTTGAGAGATGCGATGCTTTGCTAGATTTCAAAAACACGAGGTGCATTACCTTGTGAGAATCGCTCACGTAAATCTTCCCAAACTTCGTGAGCAGTAATGTAGAAGATGACGCTGTTGGTGATTTCTGGATCAAGAGTGTTGATAATCCAGGAATGACAATGGCATTGCATCTGGACGACCAGAAGCCATAGGAATCAGGATGATTTTCTTTTGATGGTGGTTCCAAGAGCCATCGAAGAACCCTAGCTTGTTCTTGCAGTTTAAGGCCAATGTCATGGCCCTTTTCCAACCAGGATAGTTGTCACCATTGAGGGTTTCGGAGACTAGAATCATTCCAGGATGATCTGAATGATGAGTGAGATGAGGATCAGATGAGTCTGCCTTTGATGATTTAGGAGGAAGGACATCTTCTCCGGCCATTATGAGAGGAACAAATATGGAAGAACAATGGAAGGATAATGGAACGATTCAAAAGAAACGAAGAGTCAGGATCTAGTCCTGCTCTGATACCATGAAAAGAAAGACAGATATTTCTGAGACGATGATTCTCATTGTATATTGAAGCTGTTTATATATATCATGCTACATAAATGATTCTAGCTCCTATAATTGAGTAGCAGCTATTGCGATCCTATAATCAAGCACCTACAAATCTGTTATCTCATAAAATCCTGTTATCAAATACGAAAAATGTATAATGATCATTAATACAAATAACGATCATTAATACAAATATTCTTTGACTTCCATATAGTGATCATTAATACAAATAATGATCATTAATGCAAATATTCTTTGACTTTCCATATAATGATCATTAATGCAAATATTCTTTGACTTTCCAACAGGAACCCATCTCGGATGAGCTATCTTGGACTTTAAGCTATAGATCTAAAGGTCTTTGGCCTCCTGAATGGATGGATATCACTGCAGCACATATCTCAAGGGGATTACAATTTTTCGGAGTACATCTCAAGGTTGTGATATCGTTGAAGTGTAGATCTCGCTGGAACCAAGAGTCAGTGGCATGGATCTATTGGGTCTGTAGGGACGGATCTCAAGTTGATTTGGTCTTGGATTTTGCCAAAGGGAGGTTTTCTCATTGGGTATTTCAATGGAACTTGCTGGAGAGAGGTCTTACCAGAGGGAGGTGCTTTAGAAGTTTTAGCCTAATAGATTAGTTAGGCAGAGCTTCAGTTTGAAGGAGAACGATTGCTGCTTATTTTGGAGATTGAACTAGCTGTGTTATTGATCACTCGAATTGGTAGTTTAGGTGATTGATTTATCTTCACATTTCTCTTAATGTGATTTTGCCATGCTAGCATCGTCATACATTGTTTTCATTTTGCCTTCTTTCTCCGTCAATCGCTTATTCTAGAGAGATCATTGTTTTTGTTGTTGCTCTCATCGCCGACTTGCTTCTTGCAATAATCTGGAGATTTGTTCTGCTTGTGTTACGCCATGCCATCACCGTTTATCTTGCTCTAACTGCCACGATCCTTTGTTAAGCCACAATCTTCCTTTCATCGCAAATATCGTTCATCATCTCCATCTATGCCGTTCATCCTATGGTTTCCTACATCTTTTCCCTATCTTGCAAATTGGTCTCCACCGCATCTCTCCTCTGTAGCTCCTAATCATTCTCCTTATCCTTCTACTTGGTTTCAGCGCCCTTCACACACCCATGTTTCTCATCGCTTTTATTCTTCTCATCACCAATATAATCTTAAGTTGAGATGGCCGCATCCAAAATGACCTCGCAAGCCTAGATGTCGTCTCTCCACTTCCACATCAGGTCCTTCCTGCAATCTTTATATTGAGCGGGATATTCTCGATGACTTTATAGGTGGTGCGTGAGTTGATAGCATTGGCCTTAGAATAAATAAACAAAATTAGTTATTGGAGTTATTGGAGTAATTGGAGTTGTGGCCTTCGTCTAAGCAGTATTCTTCACCTCCCTTTCCCATGACAATTTGCAAATCCTTCTCATGTTCCTTTATCTTCCAGTATGCGCCTAACTTCCACACTTCTTCGGGAGCTACTTACAAGAGTTCATTGGACTCGTGCTTTTTTTGGACCGTCGGGGATCTTAATTGTTAAATTCAAATTCTCTTTGGTCTACATGTCTTCCTTATTCTGATTCACTCTTGCTTGGATTTTCTTTTCTTAGGCCATTGATGCGTTTATTAAGGCTTGCAATTTCTACCTTTACGCTCCCTGGTGCTCGTGCTAATTCTTTGTCCGATGTGATTTACTCATATCAGTCTGTTTATAATCCCTTTCCTTTACATTTGTTTAAGACTTCCTCTGATGAATGCTTGACATTATCTTTGTTAAAATTGGTGATACCAAACACATATAGTTACTATTTCAGCCCAGCTGATTTTTCCGCATGTTTGGTGATTTTTAGATGATTTATTCAGATCAACAAGCAAAGTTTTTAACAGCCCATTTGATTGATATTTCAGTGAAATTATTATAAACTAGAGCAATTTACGGTGCTTGGCCCAATGGCTTGGTCTAAACCCCACGAGTGCGACACTTGCAGCTAGCGTGATGCATGCGTGCGATAGTGCAAAGACATGCGACAACATCATGTCGGTTACTGCATCGGGTGAGATTTGACACAAGCAATGCGTGGCAGCATCTGATGAAGCAGACACATGATGGGCATGCAAGATGCATGTGCGTACATTACCGATGGCGGCGGGCATATATATGAGTTGGATTCGGATTTAGAGTTCTATTCATTATGGGGTTTCGGGTCTATTTGAGGCTACTTAAACGATGTTTCGGTTTAGATTTTACACCAAGTTTGAGAGCTAATCCCCGAGGTTAATTTTTACTGTTCCTGTAGCATCTACAGAGGGAAATCATCATAGAGTTATGCGAGTTGTTTGAGAGTTAGTTTTTTATAGATTTATTTCTCCAAAGTTCTTAACAGATTTGGTTTTTCCTTGAATCTAAGTGGCACAAGCGATATTGATCTTTCCAATTGAACATACACTAAAGATGGGATGGAACAATATAAACCATAGTATCAGGTGCATAATTTTATTTTCGTTTATGTTCAATTTCTTATATTGTTATTGGTTGCCGGTTTTGGGTAGAGATTACTATTTGTTTTTATTATTGATCCATGATTTTTTTAATTTTTCGTAAGGTGATTATCGGGTTTGATCAGTAGTAATCAACCCCTCTAACCAGCAGTACAGAGCAAGGTGTTTGGATCAAGATCAAGGTGATAGCATAGAGTTCCTTAAGAAGCAGTGCAACCGAAGGTGCAATAGGTTTGGGATCATATACTGACGGTTTGTATGTAATGATTGGTAGCATGCAATACAAGATAGGAAAGTTTGATGGTGAGAAACTTTGAGATATGTCAATATAAGATAAAATCCATCTTGAGGAAGGAACATGTTAATAGAGTGGTGTACGTTACCAATCTGTTACCGATGAATATCTTAAAGAGAGAGAAGTTGGAGATGTAGAATTTGGCTGGGATTACTATCCAATTGAGTCTATCAGATGAAGTGATCTATTTGGTGTTTGAGAAAAATGACGGTTACAGAGTTGTGGAAGAAATTGAAGATGTATATGAAGAAATCACTCACCAAGATGCTTATTTTTTCTGAAGATGTTTTCACTTTCAAGATGTGAGATGGTATCTCATTGAATGATCATGTGCATGCCTCCAATGGATTAGTGACGAAGAGGATGGTTGTTAAATTAACTGTAAATGCAGAACACGAGTCATTAATCCTGCTCTTATTGTGATCGGAGTAGTACACGATCTTCGTTAACATGATGGTTTACAATCGAGATACTTTGAGTTTTAATGATTGAAGGTGGGGCTTTATAGCGATCGGTTGCGAGATTGGATGACAGGAATTGGTTTGAGAGGTGAAGATTCAAATAGTTAGGATATACTTGTGTTAGGAGGTAGCGAAGGAAGAAGCAGAATGGGAGAAGGTCAAGGTCGAGGACTAGAGGCACATCATGCTTTGTTTGAAGGAAACCCACTTATTGGAAGGACTCATAGAAAGAAAAAACATAGACAGAGAGGAAGTGTTAGGTTTTTTGTCAATAGCAATTGCAAAAATGAAAGGGGTTAGTAGTGAGAAAGCATATGGTGTATTGATAGCTTGCTCATCAAATGTTAGGAATCATGTGTGGATTGTGGATTTGTGAATCGTTCCAGATGACATTGAATATGTAGTGTTTCTCTGCCTATGATAGAAAGGAGGATGGTGCAATCTTTATCAGTAACAATGAGGCGTGCAAGGAGCGTGGTTTAGTTCAGTGCGAATCAAGATACATATTGGTATATTGTGCATATTCACTAATTTGTATTATATTCCAGAGTTGATGAAGTGACAAGTTTGATGCCAAAGGAAAGGAGTGTGCAATGATGTGTTACATAGATGGTATCGAAGGTTACCAAGCTTAGAGTTCAGATGCGAAGAGTGTCTTAATTAATTGACATGTGGCTTTTGATAAGTCGGTAATAATTAAAGGCAAGGCTCCAGTGAGTACCGAAGGTGCCAAGTGAAGTTGAGTTATATATTTCAAATCATATTTTCAACATAGATGTTGATTAATAAGTGATGGTTGAATGAGAGAGTCCGCATGAGGTTATTGCTACGTGCAGTGATGGTGAAGGTGGTGCAGTGCATCATAGAGTTTTAATCGATGTGATTTAGAGCCATCGTGGTGACTCGATTGCTAGGAGAGTGGTGCAGTGCATCATAGATACCCCACCCGCTATGATGATTACACGAACTTGGCATATGCATTTCATGCGCACAAAGATTCTACAGACAATATGGATGCAGTGGATACATTGGATACATAGAGTTTTGAAACTTAAGGCGAATGTGTTCTAAGAAAGATATCTATAAGTTTGCATGACTCGAGAAAATTTACAAGAAAAATCGTCGAGTGGTCGGTATCAACATTTTTGCGTTCCTTGGATTTGTTTTCCTTAGAAAGGTGTTAGGGTGCCAAGGGATGGTACGAAGAGATACTAGCGATTTCTTTTAAGTTTATGGATTCGGTTAATGCATTGTTAAATTTAGAGATTCATCTTTGCACAATCTTTGCACAGGATTCGTTAGACACTCGGCTAGTTTGTGATGCTTAGTGTGAAATTTACTAGCCAAGTATCATGGGTTCATGATAAAGTGGTTACCTTGATGGTAAAGTTTTTGTATGACATGAATTGGCATGGATTTTGAGGTATGTTTGTATCAATATGAAGAAAATTGGTGATACTAAACATATATGGCCCAACAGATTTTTCATCATTTATTATGATTTTAGATGATTTATGTTGCCCATCCAGCATAGTTTAGCAACCCATTCTAAATTTTTGTAAATTTATTACGGCCCAAAGCAAGTTCCATGATTGGCCCAACACTCGGACCACTGCTCGCGAGCACGACGACTGCAGCGTGGCACGTACGATTAACATGCATGAGCACATTGTAAAGACACGTGATGACAGCACGTCTACTGTTGCATCACGTAGGATTCAATGCACAAGTGACATGTGGTGGTATCTGATGAAGCAGATGTGCGATTGACAGGTGTGAAGTATGCGAGTACTGTAGCGAGGGCGGTGGGAGCATATTTTAGTTGGATCTAGATTCAGAATCTTATTCATTGTGGGGGTTAGGTATGTTTGAGGCTACTTACACAGTGTTTCAGTTGGGTGTTTACACCAAGTTCGAGATCTAATCCGTGATGTTGATTTTTACAGTTTCTGTAGCATCTAGAGAAGACACGAGCATAAAGTTGTGAGAGTTTGAGAGCTAGTATTATTTTTTCTCCATACGTTCTTCAAAGTTCTTAATGGACGTAGTTTTCCTTTGTATTCAAGTACCATGAATTGTGATTCAAGTTTATCGAATTAATATCGATCTCTCCAACTAGACGTACATCAAAGATTAGTTGGAACTGGTATAAATCTTATTATCAGATGCGTGATTTTATTCTCTCCTGCTTCTATTCTTTTACTATTGGTTGCTGGTTTTGGTTAGAAATAACCATTTGCTTTGATTGTTGATCTACAATTCTTGATTTTTTACGAAGTGATTGTTTGGTCTGACAAGTATTCATAGCCCACCCCTAACAGTGCTTTTTGGGAAGGTTCATGCTTTTTTTGCCCTTCTCATGTTGAGTTCTCTATTGAGCTGCATGCGAGCTCGGAATGGTCGCAGTCTTCTGTGATTAGGGTTGATGTTATTAACTCATCCATTGCTTCCAGGTCTGTTGACCTTGTGCGCTTTGTTTGTCATAGTGAATGTCTTGTGAACGTTAATGATGAGCACATTTAGGTTCGGGCTACTAGGAGTTGTCACATCCCCAACCTGAAGATCCATTCACCAATGCCACCTGCCCTTTCTTCCGCATGTCTTGGATCCTTTAATATGCCAATCTCGATGGTTGATGTGCAGTATGAGCATGACATGAGGATGATTAATGCTTTGTTGGGTCTTTCCATTTCCACATCTTTTCAGTGTATATGTGAGTTGGAGCATCTCAGATTTTCCAATTAATTATGCTTGCCGAGTCTGTTGTGTGGGTTGTATATGTTGGGATCCATATTGATTTGTTTCTATCATGTTTGTAAGAAGTGTGTTTTGAGCTATCGAGTCAGGGTTTTGGAGGATATCTGGTCTCATCCCATTTCGATAGCTCAGGGTTTAGGAGGATATGTGGTCTCACCCCATTGTGTACCGTTTTTTATGTTTCTCTTATATACAAATGAGGGGGTTGTCCCCATGTGGCAGGTTTGCCCCATGTGGCGATGTCGCCACATGGGCGCCACATGGGCGCCACATGGGACATCCACCTCACCAACAACCCAAAAAATCAACCCCAAGCTCACTTATGTATATGATTGCCATTCCCTCCTCATCCCAAAAAATCACCCCAAGTTCACTTATTTACATGTTTGCCCTAGGGGATTTACATTTATCCTTTTACCACCCGACGATATCGACATATACACCCACATTTCTTACTACTTTTCGTTTGCGCGTGTGCACTGCATCTTGTTCGTCGGGGTTTTGACTCCGTGCACTGTGTGCACGGGTTATTTCTAGTACTTATATAAATATAATATCATAGTGGGGTTTTACCAAGATTTTCTCAAAAAAAAAAGCGGTGGCTTTTTGGTTCTCTTGCGCCTGAATTCTCTTGCGCTTCAAATGTAGGATTTCTTTATTGGTGCCTTGTGGACATTTGCCAAACTTGGTTGGCGAAACCACGTAAATCTTGGTGGTGTTATTATGTGTGATTTGCGGGATTTTTCATGTTACGCATTTGATAATCAGAGGCCATGATCCCCAACACAAATTTGGATTACTATCCCCCCAAAGATAGTTCTAATATTGCATTGCCCTGTGAAAATCATATTGCCTTGTTGTAGGAGATGCATTACATAAACACTTTGGCTTGCCAAATAGCATTAAAAATAGAAGAAAAATACATATATAACAGGCATATTCGCTCCTTTGCTTGATCATGTCTTGTACTTTGTAGATAACTGCGATTGACATTGACAAATCTGCCTATGAGAGAGGGTTGCCATATATTCAGAAAGCAGGTGTTGAGCACAAGATCAATTTCATCGAATCAAGTGCACTTCCTGTTCTTGATAAACTGCTTCAAGAGGTAATTTTGTGCCAATTTTTATCTTGAACTTTTCATGACATAAAACTACAGCTGCTACTGCAACACAAGGCATCTAATCAGTAAATAATGATCCATATCTTTCTTGAAATTTCTCAACCTATGCGGAATAATCTGATTCTTCCATGGGGAATTGTAGGTGAAGGATGATGATGATCTCTATGACTTTGCATACGTGGACGCCGACAAGACGAGCTATGCCAAGTACCACGAGCGATTGCTGAAGCTTGTCAGGGTTGGAGGAGCGATCGCATATGATAACACGCTCTGGTATGGAACTGTCGCGAATCCACACGATTCTTCCATTCCTCCGATGGCGAAGATAAACAGGGATGCATTGCTAGATCTGAATAGCTTCCTGGCTGCCGATCCTCGCATAGAGATATCTCAGGTCCCCATCGGCGATGGCCTGACCCTCTGCAGGCGCATTTCTTAATCTGCTGATCTGTCGCTGTTGTTTGTGTTGCTACTTCGGCTTGTTATGTTGTATGTTACAGTAAGTCACATTGTATGTGAACTTTTCCGGTTGTGATAGTTTCTGCTTTGAAGCTTCTCTCAAGCGAATGCCATTTGTTAATCAAGTACTGCATGAGAATGATATAAATTTCATCGAATGGTATACCTGAACTCAGGGTTGATTGATCACATGTTAGATACAAGTTTCCCTTTCGCAGTATGCAGGGCCCAGGCAGGGCAGTATGCAAGCTTATGGTGCAAACATCAGATCGACCCGAAAAGCACGGAAGAAGATGGTGTTTGTGATCATCAAGCTGACGTGGGCACACTACATATCGATTTCAGACCATATCGATTTCAGACCAGGAATTATGTAGTTTTGGAGTTGCTAATTTCTTTGATTTCTCGACATCTATATGCACAGGAATTATTGGTATGCAACATGCCCACATCCATATGCAAAAATTAGCAAACGAGAAATCAAACGAAAAAACTGACGTGGGCATGCTGCATATAGATTTCCTGACCAGGAATTGGCAACTCCAACTGATGAGCCGAAACATAGCACTGGCGGTGTATTCATAAATAGTAGACTTTGCGGTGCAATCATAAAGTAGCGCGGTGTAATTAACAGCACTCTCTTTTTATTTCTTTATTGGGTTTTTAGCATATTTGTCCCTTAAATCTTGCGTATTTTGATATCTGTCCCCCAAATCTTGGTATTTGCTCTCAAGTCCCTTAAATTTTAAACAGGTAACCTTAATAGTCCCTCTGTCTAAATTTCTGTTAAAATCTAACGGAATATGAATATTCCGTTAGTTTAAGGGGTTAATTGGGGGGCTAGGATTAAGATTAGGGTTAGGGTTAGGGTTAGGATGGGGAGGGGCATCGCCCCCTCCCCCACCGTCGCAGACGGCTGAGGGGGAGGGGGGCGCTGCCCCTCCCCCTGTTTTCTTTGGGGAGGGGCGGCGCCCCCTCCCCCTCCGCCTCAGACGAGGCGGAGGGGGAGGGGGCGCCGCCCCCTCCCCATGTTTTCGGGGGGAGTGACGCGCGGAGGGGGAGGGGGCGCCGCCCCCTCCCCATGTTTTCGGGGGGAGTGGCGCGCGGAGGGGGAGGGGGCGACGCCCCTCCCCCTGTTTTCTGGGGGGAGTGGTAGCGCCCCCTCCCCCTCCGCCTCAGACGAGGCGGAGGAGGGGGTGCTGCCCCCTCCCCATGTTTTCGGGGGGGAGGGGCGCCGCCCCTCCCCCTCCGCTGTTTGAGGCAGAGGGGGAGGGGGCGGCGCCCCTCCCCCTATTTTCTGGGGGAGGGGCGGCGCCCCCTCCCCCTCCGCCTCGTCTGAGGCGGAGGGGGAGGCCCCCCCATGTTTTCAGGGGGGAGGGGCGCCGCCCCCTCCCCCGCCGCTGTGTGAGGCCGAGGGGGAGGGGGCGGCGCCCCCTCCCCCTGTTTTCTGGGGGGAGGGGCGGCGCCCCCTCCGCCTCCGCCTCAGACGAGGCGGAGGGGAGGCGGCGCCGCCCCCTCCCGCTTGTTTTTTGGGCTGGGGGTAATTAACCTAATTAAGGAGTGTTTAATGATTTATTTAACATTATTTCTTAATTAACTAATCGTAATCCTTAATTAATCCTTAATTATTTTAATTTTTTAACAGAAAACAAGTTGGGGGGACTATTAAGGTTAACGTTTAAAATTTGAGGGACTTATGAGCAAATACGAAGATTTGAGGGACATATATCAAAATATGCAAGATTTAAGGGACAAATATGCTAAAACCCCTTCTTTATTTGTTCCTAGGGGGTTTAGCATATTTCTCCTTCTGTTTTGAAAAAATTACATGTATCTCCTATCATTGTGATTATTTTCTTAGCGGCTTATGATAACGAGGGAAGTTAAGAATATGACCTTTTCACTGATACCTAAGTATAGTGATGTTATGGTGCGCAATTGGATCCAAGTTGCCCCCCCCCCCCCCCCCCCCCCCCCCCAAAAAAAAAAAAGACCAATTAGTGGATAGTCATGTGATCTGTATAACACCACAATTAAGAGTCTTTGCAAGTTGAAACCAGGCAAAGGCACGTTTTGAAGATACTTTGCGAGTTGAAAACAGTCGCCATCTTCTAGGTCACAACGAGATTATTTTCTTAGCGGCATGTAACTTGGAAACAGTCGCCATCTTCTAGGTCAGTTCTTATTGGGCTTGTGCATTCTAGGCCCTTGGGCCTTTTATTAGTAACGGGCTTGAGACTACCATATTTGGTGGTTTATCACAACGAGTCCTCCACAGTCTAATCCTAATTGGTTTGGGGTTGGATTAGTAAAAGATCTCGTGCAAAACAGGTATCATGTATTGAGAAAGACTTCCTTGCAACCTTTTATGATAGATATGAACTCCTAGAAACTTTGGTAAGATGGCAATAATCTTCTTAGCGCATTTGTTTTTGAGTAGGGAGTCTCCTTGTTTAGGATTTCTTTAGAGAAATAATCTTTTTGACATGTGCATCCTAGAAAACTTGTACTAACTTTTTAGCACTTGCTTAAAAGTGGGATATTCTTATAAAGCTTCTGCACGTTTCTTAACAAGAGTAGTATTTATTTTGATAGTGATCTTTGTCTAGGGGTGGCAATTTTCCCCCTGGCGCGATAGCACGGCACGGACCCGGCACAATAAGATCGTGTCTGGGCCGACAATTTTGGCCCGAAATCCTTATTGGGCCAGGGAGGCCAATCCGAGTTCATTTTTGTGTCGGGCTCAGGCCAAGCTATTCGGCCAAATGGATGGCATGACACAACATAGAATCCTTTTGAGTTTGCTTGACTGTCCAACTTCAATAGTTCAATTCGTATTTCGTTAACTTGCTAGCATTCTTTGTGACGAATTATTGGTATTATTCATTGTACAAGCTCTCGCTGGATGGATCTCTTACCAGTTCAATGATCAGATGCTACTTGATGACGTGCACCAGACGATGGTTTGTTTTAATGACCATGCAGATGACGCCGGAGATGATCATGATTTATGATGATGGACTGATGGAGAGTAGACATCAGCTATTCACGTTTGGAATCCACATTTTTGTTTGTCGCAATGTTTATATTGAGTGTACTTACTAGTTACTCCATAAAATAACCAGACCAAACATGAACTTTGATAAGGGCTATCAATCTTCCATGTACATAATTCCTTCAACCCTATCAAACTGGGCCAGGCGGCTCGAATTTTTATCGGGTCGTGTCCGGGCCGCACCGGAATGACCCGAAGTCTTATCGGGCAGGGCTGGCCTAGTCCTTTAAGAAAACCGACCGGCAGGGCCGGCCTTGCCCGAATTGCCACCCCTATCTTTGTCAACCATACATAAGTCCTTTTGGCTCTTCTTCTATTTGCATTATAGCAAGACTTTGGCATTGGAAAAGAGGATGACTTTGGTATTGGAAAAGAGGATGACGAATAGTAGAAACAAGCAACTCTCCACACATGGAGATGGTAGTTCGATCCCTCTTGATCGACATGAAGGCTACCCATACAGTTGCAAATGACATGTGCCCCCACCCACATGTGATAATTTGAAGAAATGAAAGCGATCAAAGTTCCTCAAGCCATGAAGGTAAGGACACAAGGAAAGCTGTGTCGATTAGTCAAAGCACATGAGCGAGTTAAGAAGCATGGAAGCTCCTTCAAGGCCCATGAAAAGGAGCATGAGTAACATCGAGACTCTCTAAAATGATGGGGTGCATCGCGTATGGTCACCATAACCGAGAAGGCACAGAGAAGATAACTGGTGAAACGAAGGTGTCAACAGGTGGACGCACTCACCGTTGTAAGGGCAAGGGAAACCCATCCAACCACCGCAAGGGGGGTTGGGGCACCCCCATTCATCCCCCCACGGGGACCAGGGAACTCATGCTCACCCCTGCGCAATGGGGTACCTTAGCGTGCACACGTGTGGTAGGGGGTTCCGGATCCCTTAGCACGAGAGCGGGGGTGCTCAGGTCCTCACGGGCCACTTACTTGAAGCACACAAACAGCTGATGAGAGGAGAGTGTCGGTTTCAAGTCTCTCGGCATGTTGGCAAGGAGGGTGGTGATCATCGAGTCACTTGCCATGTTGGTGAGGAGGGGTAC
The DNA here is from genome assembly GCA_030789695.1 of Scilla litardierei. Lineage (NCBI taxonomy): Eukaryota > Viridiplantae > Streptophyta > Magnoliopsida > Asparagales > Asparagaceae > Scilla > Scilla litardierei. The sequence continues at coordinate 118,018,242 of CM061130.1, forward strand.
ATAGTCCCTTAGAGGTGGATGATGGTGCACCAAGGAGACACTCAATTGGTGATAGAAGACAACGACATGCACTCATGTAGTATGGATCGGGTCAATATGGTCTTGTTTGGAAAAGAATTGGAAAAACTGAACAAACTCATATAATTTAATTATTGTTATGAAGGTGTCGGCTACTGAACCCGTAGCCCTGTATTTATATGAAAATGATTACATAATGGATGTATACCCTAAACACAAGTGGGCTCCATATGGGCCTACAAAAGCCCATTCATAACACTTTCCCTTATCCATCCATTGTTGTAAGCTTGATATATTAATACTTCATGATTCATAGAGCTTATCTGATCACGGGAATATGGATACTTCTGGATCCTAAGTTAGGAGGTATTGTCTCGTTAAAACCTTTGGCTATATAAAACCCAGTTAGAAAAACCAATATTTAAGGGAAAAGAGTGCAAGTCTCATTAACTTTCCCTGATCGGTGGGGTATCACTAGGGGTGGATACTTCTGGATCCAGAGTTGATGTGGTTGCCTCGTTAAAACCTTTGGCTATGGAAAACCCAATGTGAAAAACCAATAGCTAAGGGAAAGAGAGTATAACACAATATTAACTCATCCTGTTGTGTACAAGCTTCAGGCTTGTAAGTCTCTCAACTGTCTCATCCCAATCCATATTACAAGTTTTCTAAAGGTACAACGAGGTAATGCTTTAGTAAATAGATCTGCCAGTTTGTTGCAAGACTGGATTTGCTGGATGTCGATCTGTTTGTCTTCTTGTAGTTCGTGCATTAAGAAAAGCTCGGGGAAATGTGCTTCGTCCTGTCACCTTTGATATAGCCACCTCGTAGTTGAGCTATGCAGGTTGCTTTGTCTTCGTACATGGTGGTTGGTTCAAGGTCACCCGTCTTCAGGCCGGTCATCACCAGGATGTGGTGAATCACTACTGGAAAACTTAGCATTAGCCACGGCCAAATCCGTGGCTAATACTATGAATTCCGTGGCTAAAACACATTAGCCACGGATTTTCAGAAATTCCGTGGCTAATAGTCCGTTGCAATAAATGGCGTCATAAAAGAGAAAATTTCCGTCGCTAATGGAAGTATTTCCGCGGCTAATTAGAATTAGCCACGACATTCTAGCCACGGCAATTCCGCGGCTGTTACGCCATGGCTAATTCTAATTAGCCATGACAATCCGTGGCTACTTGTTGTCCGTGGCTAAAGATATTTAGCCACTGTGTTACCGTGGCTAAAAACAATGTTTGCCACGGAAACGTTTTCCTAGGCATATCACTATTAGCCACGGAATATCCGTTGCGAATAAAATAATTTGCCATGACCATACGTGGCTAAAATAATCTTCCCACAGAATTTATAACTGTGGCTAATACGTATTGGCCACGAAATTTCGGTGGCCAATATTGTATTAGCCAGGGAATATCCGTGGCTATTTGTAATTAGTGACGGATAGTTCATACAGATTTATTGTGGCTAATAAGTATTAGCCACGAAATTTCCGTGGCTAACATGTTTTTATTTTATTTTTTAAAAAACAAAAAATCTTAAATGTTGTACATCAAAACTAAAACCAAAAAACATCTCTATACAATCAAAGTTCACATATAACATCATCATCTTCACATTCCAGAAAAAAAGTTTCCAAACATATATAACATTAATCACATAACACCAAGTTTCTAAAAAGTTTCCACACACAACATTAATCACATAACACCAAGTTTCTAAAAAGTTTCCACATACCACATCACCTTCACTCCCTTAATCTCAAAAACAAATAAACTCTCACTCACTGCAGATCTCCACCCTCCGGGCCTCCACCATGTTCTCTGCCTTGTGTACGCAATTCCTGAAAGAAAAATTGTATATGGGCACCCATATTCAGTATAAATGATGCATATGGAAAATAGACATATTGATAAATCAGATACAACTAAAATTAACAGTTATGATGTACGCTAACTAATGAGCAAGTATGAGTTTCAAGGTATTATGCTGGATTTCATGGGGATTCTTCTAGAAATTTACAAAGCATAGAGTTAGGCCAACTCCATAGTAGACCATTAGTAGCTCAATTTTGTTGCCAAAAATCTAGTCAACACTGGAGAGTAGTAGACTAGACTAACTTTATTGCCATAAATCTAGTCAACCCTCAAGAGGAAATTCCAAGCATTCCACGGAAGCAAAGCAAAACAAAAAAAACACGCAAAATAAGTGCACATTTTTATCAAGATGAAAGCTACAAATGAGAAGATGACCATATGGTAGTTTAAGAAATTCACTCCACCAAATACTTTGATCCTTGGATACTCATGCACATTTGAAGGGATAAAAACTTGAGACAATTGACTCTCTAAATGAAGTCAAAACCTCAAAATAGAGACCAATAATGATTCTGTGATTAGCACATGTATCTATGCCATAATATCGGTAAACGTTGCCAGCTCCCAAAAGACATTGAAGATTTAGTTTAGAAAGGCCATCTGAAACACTATCTAACCTAGCCTCAGAGGGGTAGAGCAGGAGAGAAGACCAGCTAACTGGATGGCAATTAGGTCTGAAAAGAAACAAAGATGATTAACTAAGTATGGAAACAGATCTTGTAGGGTGAATGCCATCATTTAGAATGTAAATGGATTTTGAGGTTTAGGAAATGCGCAGGATCTCAGTAATTGAAACCATATACAAACAACCAAGAAGATGAAAATATCACATAGAACCTGATTCTTGTCAACATGATGTGCCATATGAAAATAATTAGCTGAATACTATGAAATATAGAAGAAAGAAAAATAACCAGTATTGCAATTGCCATCAACTATATGTACAGTAGTAGAGTTTAGATTTTCAAGATTTTCGTGTATGTTCTGTATGGCAGTAGCATCGGTTTTTTCAAGCTAATGCATGATAATAGCATTAAGCTTTCCAATCATGTGGCTGCCAAATTCATCTTTTCCTCTTATAGACTCAAGGAAAATGTTCTGATTGATGCAAATTCATCTTTTCCACTTATATGATCACTCATTTCATGCTTATCTGATAGCTTGATGCATGTAATTGCTGGGCTTTACCCTTGTATGCCTTGAAAATTGTTAATTCCATAAAAAAGACAGAGCAAAGAACATAAAAAAAAGAAGAGAGATGAAAAGTAAGGAGGGGAAAACAACTAATTACACTAAAGTGATTGAATAAGAAAAAAAATCCGTCCATTATTTATTTGAGGCAGAAGATCAAACTGGATCTCTCTTAGAAGAAGCATGCTGTGTCTGACTTGCACGACTCGCACCCTTGATTTGATTAAACCGGGATTATGAATTCTAAAGTAGGTTATCTAGTAGATCACTTCAATTTTGTAAGTGGGCACCTTTAGGCAATCATGTATCATCTTTATTCCTTCAAAATTATTGAATCGCTGGTTAGCCGATCAATTAGCATTCCTAGTTTCCTCGCATATTCATATTCTTCATGCATGTTGACTATTGAATAGCATGCTTGGCATGAGGGACAAAATCTCATGTTCTTTCTGATTTCTAACAACATCAGGGGGATGCGAGCGAGGGCAGGACCACGCATCAGGGGGACAAAATCTCATGTTCTTTTGTATCTAGTTCCTTTATGTTTCTTTCTGTTTTGCTAAACTTGTATGCCTCTCTATATGGTGGTTTCTAGTTGATTAGAAATGGCACTTCAGAGTTCATGTTCTTTTAAACTTTTCTCTCTGCAAAAAGAATTCCAGATGCTTTCTGTCCCCAATTCTTATCCAAATTGGAATGTTCATGATCACCGATTCTACTTTTCACAGATAATTGTTATCTGCTGGAACAAAACGCAATGCTTTCTTATCCTGTTCTTTTATACCCCTTTGTTCCCTGTTCCATGAATAATTTGCTAGGAATCCAACACACGCATGTTAGGATTTAGGGCAAAGAGGAATACATTGACCGGGATAAAAGAAAGAGTATCAGAATCACACAACCTCAGGAGCAGATATATGTGGTATGGAGTAGATTTTAAGTCCGCAGGTAGCATCAGATAGTTTTTGCTCTATCAGATGGGTGATATAGATTACAACAAAAAAGATTCGAACTCACAGATGAGGAAAACACTTGGAATTAAAATGAAGGCTCGCCCCTCTAAAACCCCTGAATACACCCACATGGACAAAGAGAATAATGCATAAGTGCTATTAGCGTGGAAATTTTTTAAATTTTTTTGAATTTTTATTTCAAATATTTTATACTAATCATGGGTGATCAACATATCACACTTCAAGGATTTCCTTCCTTCAAGCTGCAATCGTATATGATATATATATGTTATGTAAGTATCCTATAACATATCTAAAGTTTCCCAGATCATATATATTCTTGTCCCACCCATACACTAACCCTACTCCTAATTAAATACCATTAAAGTCACATAATTCAATAATTGATAGAAATTCTTACCAGATCATTACGGAGCCGCTGATATTTCTCCTGCATCTCTTGAGGCATGCAAGCGAGCACTAACTGGTACTGCTGGTCATAATGCGCCATCCTCTCCACCATAGTGGTCATCGTGGCAGTGAACTCCTGCATGCTCGCTGGTGGATCGGTGGGCTCTGGTCGTCGGGTACTCTCAGAACCTGCCGAGGACGAACTGGTCGACTGTCCATAGTCTCTGGTCTCTGAACCTCTAAACTGATACCGGTTCTTCCTCGTCCCTCCAAGCACCCCTGCAATTAGGGCATCCTCCTCCTCCCTGGTGAGCGGTCCAGAGCAACTGGAGGCTGACTCAGAGTGTGACCTGAGGTCTGCTGCAGCCTGATGCAGAAGAGCCTGAAATAAATACAACCAACATTATAATTATACTTAATATGAACAATATTATTAAACATAAAGTTATTTCTTACTAGTAGCTTCTTATTCTTCTCCATCTTATTTTTATCTGTATACTTGGGGTGGGCATGTGTAAGAGCGCGCTCTATCAACCACTCCACTCCCGGCTTGCCCTAAAAACAAATAGATTGATACTAAGACAGATTTTAGACACATATTCCATTATAACATAATATATGCTCAAATTTAAAATTGAACATATAACCTGTTGCGCCAAATCGTGAGCATGGCTGGTGTAGCTCTTGGAGCCGGTATGATGCTCATACTTTCGTGACTTTTCGCGGTTCGCCTTGGCGATATCCGCAATCCTCTTTTAAAAAAACATGTCAGGCAAATGGATATATAAAACATATTAAAAGGGACCAAAATTGAACCATACTTTTCCTTCATCCGACTCCCAATAGGCACAAGATCCGAAAAATTGGAGGGGATCTGCTCGAGCGTCCATATGCCACCAACGCTCCCAGTCTTCTGTGTACCTCATCCAGATCTTTTCCTTTAGGTCATTACGCCACTGGACCAACGCATATTGTATCTTAAAGAAGCAAAACTTCCATGCGTTTGGATTCCCATCCAACATGTAATGCCTCTGCAAAAAACAAATACAAATTATATACATAATGAAAGTAATAAAACAAAATACAACATACTTACGTTGATCCAGCGCCAACATACGACCAAATCTTCAAACCTTTGCTCATTCCAGTTGAGGCAAATGTTGAATATATCGGCCCTTCTGGCCAATGTACCCAAAAAACTCGTAAACTTGCCCCCCCACTTTTCAATGGGGACACCGTGGCTCCACCGTATGACAACTCGTTGCCCTTCTGATGGAATCAAGTGCGAGGGCTTGGTGTACCCTCGTCCATTCTTTGGTGGCTTCTCACCGCCTACAAAAAAATTAATATTATCTTACAATATAAATAAAATGTTATATAACATTTTCTTATTTAAAATAATTGAAATACATTTTTATACCTTTTCGCTGGAAGCATTCATCTCTAGCTGAAATCATCCTAGCATGTGCCACGGTATCCAACATATCTAAAGCCAACTGGCGTGCATCCCTATTGTCCATCTTGGACCGTGTCACTCTCTCAGCATCTGCATCATGTGGTAAAGGTGCGTCATCGACACTGGGGTCGAACGACACATACTGTACCGTCTCGACAGGGTGCTGTGTGGCATGACTGGCGGTATGGGAGGAGCCAACTGCCTGAGTACCTACAGGTATATCCTCTAAGCCAGAAGAGCCTGTGGGATGGCCTAAAATGCATCAATAAAGTAATTATTCATCCGCTAAAATAAAAAATATAAATTAAGCTGCAGACATGATATAATACACATATATGCATACCTGTTCCAGTGGGCTGAGAGGAGGAAGATGATCCCATAGCTTTAATAGCCTCTCTAAATCTCTTCATCTGAACTTTAAAATATTAGGAGTTAAACTAAACAAATTGCATGGAGCAAATATGTGTTCTAAACTATACTTATGCACACCTGCATGCATGCATGTCATTATAATTCATATTCAGAAGTAGATAAGTAGTGTGTATCATAAATAAAAGAGATTATTTCATAATGTGTGTGTGTGTTTTGTGTTCGATTTTGAATTAAGCATATATAGTAACATCTCCGGTTACTAGATGTCTGAGAAGGTTTTTAGTGTATGCCTGTTTGAGGAAATTGGAAGCGATTTAGACTTTATGCAAACATGTGAAGTTATCATGTTGTGCGTAGACCTTACATTTGGCATCTGTGTTCAAGAGCAAACATCAATGTTAATAGCAAACATTGTAGTTCCCTTTTCCTTTGGATACCTGCTTACTAGCTGAACTTGAATGCTGGGAAAACCTCGCGAATGAAAAATAGGTCAGGTCTTCTGTCTAGGTTTATATGGATAAAAAGTACATTATAGTAAAGTCTATATTCTCATATATGGAGAATGATACAGTGTGTGTGCAAATTTCTACTGTATGTACATATTCAGGGCGGGGATTGGAACCCTGAGAACTCGATTGGCCACAGAAGATTTAGCACTGTTATATGGTGATCGTTGCATCAGCACCTCCATCTGCTCGATAAACCGGACCTTGGACTGACCTGAAACTGAATTTGGATTATAACTTGCCATTGGTAAATTAGAATGCTCTCGGTATTATCTGAATTTGTCCGGGCACACCGTCGCATATCATGTAAGCATCACTTCACTGTGAATAAACAGGACATATAACTAATAATTGGATAAGTACAGATCAAATGCGAAACCAAACCCACAAATTACAACCCTATCATGCACCGGTCAATACTTCCATACTCAGATTTTTATTGCACATGCAGTAGCATACTTCTAACAGAGTTGGGGGACCAAACCTCCCTAGATCATTACACCCTTCATCGCAACAGCGACCAGCACCAGATCCAAGAAGAATAAGAAGAAATTTTTATAGACAAATTCAGAGTGCAGCTGCAGGATTAATCCCCAACATCTTTATCATTTCAATTATTGCCAATTACAATGCCAATTACAATTACAATGATCACCATAAAACAGGCACCTTTTGTGATCATGTGTTTTATGTGGAGAAGAATGTGTCACATCATTATATATATAAGAGATATATTATATGTCACATAATACCCATGTATACTCATTTTGAAAGGAGAAATAGTAATTATGCAAGTACATATGACTATTTTATGGCAAAATCTTCACATGTGATGTATGCGTGTCAAAATATCTAATGAGATGCACTTTGACTTCTGTGGCCAATCGATTACACTTTCAATTCCTTAGTCATCTTCTATATCATCCATGGTTAGAGGGAAATGGGTTTTTGCAGGGAAGTATCAAAGATTTAGTTATCTCAAATTTAGATTGGGCCTATTTACTAATCAAGGCTTCAAGGATTGAATATTTTTTTCATAAATATGGCTTTTTGAGAACTTATTCTAATTGAGTGCTAGAAGATCCATAAGACAAACGATATTTTAGTGGTAAATTGTATAGAAAAATAAGATCTTGAAAATAAGATCAGCTGCAGGTTTTATGGTGATACAATAAAATTACTGGGAATTCCTATTAACATGAAACATGAAATCGAATGAGTATTAACATGAATAGGACCATCGAATAGGAAGTGATCAATGTGAATTACTGGGAATATCAATCAGACAGCTAACCTCAGATCCCTCGCAAACTTCAGCTCCTGCGCAAACCTGGTTTTGTCGAAAGAAAAAAAAACAGATAGGTTATAAGATAGATCGAGGCAATAAACCATGAAATCCAAAGCATAAGGATAAGATAGAGATCAGAGGAGTATTCGTTCATGCACATGTGGAAGAATTTTATGGCCCAGATTTTAAGTTCATTTAGTTATCGTAAGCATGCTCCTAGTATTTATGACGGCATTTTTTGGGGAGTACATCATGGATGTGTATTATCATATATCAGATCTTTGTGTACAAATACCAATTCCTAAGTGACATTATGCTGTGTATCCTCACCAATGCATGGTGTTTTGTGCCTTTATCCAGGTTTACATCATAAAAGCTATTCCTGAGGAGTCATGCGCAGATTTTGATAACATGACTGCCAAAGAAGAGATTCATGGGACCAACAGATTGGTGAGCCTTGATGGTACTGAAGATCAAGATGTACACATGTCTGATGTTTGGTAAGATCCTCCAAAAGCGGGACACACACAGTAACATGTGTGGCAGAGCAGTTATCTTTTGAACATGCAGACATGCCAAGTTTTCTAATGGCAATATTTTTTGTTTTCTTCATTTTGCTGAACATAAGTTGTAGCATTTTGATGGTCTGATACTGGTATTTAAGCTATAAGATTTTTTTATGCTTCGGAAAATATAAGGTATAAGATTAAACAGATCACATATATAAATTTAATAAACACATATATAAATTTAATAAAGAGACTGAAAACAGGAACCGTGTGAGCTTTCATTAATTTATTACTTGAGAATGATCATGTGAATAGCACAAAAACAGATCATATAATTTATTCTCAACACAAAATGAAGCAGGAAAATGGCTTTCATTAATGGGATGTTTGTCAATTTGAAAGTATATGTAAAGTGTGAAAATAGAATCACTTTCATCTAACATGAGGAAACATCATGAGAACATTTTTGGTAGGTTTAAATGGAAGTATGAAAATGTTGCTACCAAAACACCACACAAGACAACTAGTAATTTTTATGCAAATGCCCTTTTTGCCATTTAGAGATTGAAATTGAGAGATGAAAGCGCGAATGTAATAAATTATGGAGTCCACATATAAGTCCATTTTCGCATGTCCTGAAAGTGAACAGCTTTCACACAGTCAATTTCGCATATAAGGAAATGCCGACTATTTAGATGTTAAGCCAACCATATTCATTCTTATGCAACTCTTTTAACAATCCTTGTGTGACGAGGAACCGGATACTCCTAATGGAACGTATGTCTCACGTACATAAGTGGTACTAGTACTTGACTTGCCCTACCATTCACTAAGCAAAACGCAAATCAAAAGGAAAAACTTGCACTTGATATGCCCAAGAATTCAAGATTTTGATGTTGAAGCCATTTGTGATCGAGTCCGAACACCAATTGAAACATCTTCTACTCTGCTTCTTAAATTAATACTTGGGCTTTCATCTGTTATAATTACAACGCCGTCTTCATCTTCCGTGATATTTGCCTGGATCTCCAAGTTGGGCATATCGATACGCAACGGTATAATGTCTTCAGCCGTTTCATTATTCTGATCGGTTGAAAACTCGGCCACAACTTCATCGGCTAAGATTACGTCTTCTTCTTCTTCAATATCATCATCTGTAACATCTTCGTATGCATAGGCTCTTGGCGGATTTCTAAGAACAACCCAAGCATCGTCTACCATTATGTCTTTTACATAAAAACATTGTTTAGCATGGGTAGCCAGCATATACTTGTCATTCTTGTAAATTTCCTTGTTTAGATTTACAACTGTGTAGCCAAATAGGTCCTTTTGTTTACACTGCTCACACCAACGAACCTTAAACAACACATGACTAACATCCTTCTGATAGCCATAGAAAATCTCAACAACATCTTCAACCTGTCCATAGTAGAAGATCTGGCCTTCTTTTGGTTGTTGATCTTTGCTACTTGCATACGATAATTGAGAGAAAGATGAGAAGATTCCACTATTTTGCGTACATCGTTCCTTCTCGACGTCAATGGAATTAAATCTAAAACCATTGATACAATACCCCCCATAACGATGTACGGTGCTATGAGGACCTCTGGCGTAGCTTTGAATGGCATCAGATAGATGTACACCTCCCTCAATTTGTCGTTGAACCTTCATGAAAAGGATAAAAGATATTAATATATTAAATAAGCTCGATATTAATTTTGTTATAAGTATATAGTTAACATGTCTAATCTGCGCACATACCTGAATTTTCAACCATCCAAGAAATTCTTTGGAATGTGCGTCCGCAACTTTTTTGCTAAAAGTTTTGGCATTCAACTTTTTTAATACCTCTATCTTGTGACGACTACGATACAGATAAAGAAAGCTTATATAACATTAGATTTAAACATATACATCATTAAACAGGCAAAATACTCAGCTTTATTACCTGCGATATAAGTCAAATATCGGTAGATTGTTTAGAACATATGCATGGGCTTGGCCAAGATCCATCATATTAAATCGTGTGTCCTCCCCACGGTCATTATAGAAGACGGCATCCATCACTCTTGGCTTTCGATTGAGCTTTGTTTCAACATCCCGCAAATAACGAGAGATGAATATCAGGGTCTCGTGTGATGAATAATTTACAGCTATAGAACCTTCAGGTTTTGCACGATTGTGCACTAGTTGTTTCATAAACCCTAGAAAACTGCAGGTTAAAAATCATAACAATAATTAAATGCATGGCTGTACAGATTGTCTCCATCAAAGAGCATTAAAGGGAATAAGCATGTACCTCTCCACGGGATACATCCACCGATATTGTACTGGTCCTGCAATGCATGCCTCCTGTGCCAGGTGCACAGTGAGATGAACCATAATCGTGAAGAAAGAGGGCGCAAAAAGTTTTTCCATATTGCACAGTGTAAGGATGACACGTCTCTCTAACTCCTCAAACTCAGCGACATCTATCACCTTAGAGCACACCTGCTTGAAGAAACCACAGAATGGTATCAAAACTGAAGCCAGCATCTTATCAACATGACGAACTGCAACCGGAAGCATCTGATGCAGCAAGATATGGTAGTCATGGGTTTTCAAACCGAAAATCTTCCTTTCATTTACATGCACACATCTAGATATATTTGAAGCATATCCATCTGGTGTCTTCACGGACTTAAGAAACACAAGGAGGTTATGGATCTCATCTGTAGAAAGTGTAGCACAAGATGGTGGCAGTTCATACTTTTTATTTTCCTTCTGAATGGCCTAAAATTCAGGACGTATCTCCAATTGATTTAAATCAAGTCTCGCCTTTAATCCATCTTTCGACTTGGTCGAGTCTTGCAAAATGGTGTACAAGAGATTTTCACAAATATTCTTTTCTACGTGCATGACGTCCAGGTTGTGACGTATTTTCAAACTCATCCAATATGGCAACTGAAAGAAAATACTGAACTTTGTCCATCCAACTGGGAGTATTGTCCTCTCTGCTGTGTCTTCTTCTGGTCGAGCCTTTCGTTGCTTTCTTGTTCTTAATTTCTCCTTTATCGTTCTCTTTCCCTTTGCAATCGTCCTTCTCACACCAAGGGGGTTCTCCTTGCTATATCTTTTCTTTCCAAACTTTACTCTAGGCAAAGGATGAAGCACCTCGAATATGTCCTCTCCACTTAGCTGTTTTGGTGCTTCTCTCGATTCGATTTCACCATCAAATAATCTTCCATGTCTTCTATATTTATGATCTGCAGTCAACCATCTTCTGTGCTGCCAAAAGCATTGCTTATGGCTAAATTTCAAGTATTTTCCCTCATAGTCTGTCGTGCAAACTGGACATGCAAATTTACCCTTTGTCGACCAACCAGATAGGTTACCATATGCGGGAAAGTCATTAATTGTCCATAAAATAATCGCCCGCATGCGAAAGTTTTGCTTTGTAAAGGCATCAAATGTGTTCACACCCTCTTCCCATAAAAGCTTCATATCATCAATCAACGGCTGTAGGAAAACATCGATATCATTACCAGGTGAATATTTCCCAGGGATCAAGAGTGACAATATCATGTGTGGCTGCTTCATACACATATGAGGAGGAAGGTTATACGGGGTCACCAACACTGGCCATGTCGACCACCCCGAGCTCATCACTCCAAAAGGATTAAATCCGTCGCTTGCAAGACCAAGTCTAATGTTCCGTTGCTCCCTTGAAAAGTCTGGATAAATTCTATCAATATGCTTCCATGCCTCACCATCTGCAGGATGCCTCAGTTTTCCATCATCTACACGTCCGGTTGCGTGCCATCGCATTTTTCCAGCCAATTCAGCAGAAATGAATAACCTCTGCAGCCTAGGAATAATTGGGAAATAACGGAGAACCTTTGCAGCAATCTTTTTCTTCTTCTTCTTTTGGACTGCATGACCTTCCTTATTTGAACCTATACTTTGTTGCACTTTCCACCGTGGTACATGGCAGGTTGGGCATTCATTTAAATCCTTATTCTCTTTATAATAAAGGATGCAATCATTTGGGCATGCATCAATTTTCTTGTAATCGAGCCCTAACGTATCAATGATCTTGCTAGCTTCATAATGAGTCGGGGGAATGCTATTCTCACCTCCAGGAATTACCCTTCTCAACAGATCCAACAACATCTCAAAATGTATAACTGCCATTCCGCTAAGGTTTTGGATATGAAGAAGTCTGATCAAGAATGATAGCCTCGTAAACTCGCATCCTTCGTATAAATCAGACTCATTGTCGTTCACTAATTTGATCAAACGATCGACGTCACTTGAGGCATGTGCATCCTCTGAAAAATTATCGGTCGTAAACGGTGCAGCAAGAATGTCTTCTAGCATGGCACCTGTGTCATCTGCCTGTTGACCTGCATGCGGTATCTGTGGCTCCGCTTGAAGTATCTCCTCAGTTACCACGCCTTCACCGTGGTTACTCCAAAACTTGTAGTGAGGGTCGAATCCGTTCGCAAACAAGTGGAAACGAACAATAACCTTATGATATTTAAAATTGTTCAGACATTTCTTGCACGGACAATAAATATCGGAAGTTGACAATCGTGTTGGGTTACTGTCAGAGAACGCTAAAAATTCGTCTATCAAATCTTGGTATCGTTGGTCTGTATACCTGTCTTCATTTGATATTTCCATAAATGACTTGTCAGGAACCACCCGCATCTATAATAAATTTCAAAATGAGATATAAGTTTATTTGATATCACAACTAAGCTGACAAAAAATCTAAAACATAATGTATAGAAAGCCAACCAAGCAGATACTGACATTCAATGGCTTTCATTTAAGAGTGTTGATTTGCAATAGTAAATTTAATTTTGTAGCAGGGAAAATACAAGTATTTTAACAAATCACAGTGTTGATTTGTTAAACTACGACATGTGTGTCATTATCATGTTGTAGTGCCTTGTGATGATTTGTTAAAATACAAACCATATAATATGTATGCGATCCATTATAAGTATTCTTAAGGCAATATCTGCTTTTTTAAAGACATTTCACCATCATTTTAAGGCAATATCTACATTTCACATGTATTCTTGCTCTTGGCACATATGCCTCTCCTACAACTTTATCCCTTCTTTATCAGCTTGTTTATAATGAATTTTTCATCATGATTGTGCACTTCTTCACACCAACCATTGTCTTTTCTACTTTTTTAAGGATACCCATCACCCTTGCAAGGATATCTACCATCTCTAATAGGATGTCCACCTACTCCATGATATCGTGAAATTCCTCCTTTATCGTGAACTCCTTCATCCTGACAGACAGACGACTTTCTACAGTCGGCAATTAATAAAAATTGCAAAATCGCTGTTCTCTCAAATTTATGTCAAGCTAATAAAAATTTGCATGCCTTCATCCTGCAATACACTAAAACGAAACTCAAGATCTGTATTCTACGCTTAGGTTATTGTCTGTGAAAAGTCTCAAACCCAATAACAGAACTCACACCTTCTATATTTCATTAGTAAAATGAGCATTACTTGTATTTGCTACACCAAAGCTAGATTAGGCTATGGATATTGATATGCGATAAATGCCTAAAAAACGACAACATTTTCATATACAAATTAGATTGTACATATAGTCGGCTCCTTAGCCACGGCAATCATCATACTAGCACATTTTTCATATACAAATTTAGTCACACTCAGAAAATTTAGTTGCCCCCAAAATTTTAGTTCCCACTAAAATTTAGTTCCCTCCAGATTTGATTCCCTCAAAATTTAAAATTTTAGTTCCATAGAATTTAGGTCTACCCATTGATTCCTCAAGATTCAATCCCAAACGTCTTTCTACCAACCCTTTTGTCTTAGTTAGTAACCACATTCAAAAACATCCCTCAATTGTATAATAGATGTGTAAATAATTTCCAATTGGCTTTTAAGACCGGTTGCAAAGGCACATCTTAGAGCCTGTCTAGATTGGTTGATGCTGACATATGATGGCCCACCAACAGAAGGTTCCTCCTTACGACTACACTTTCTTAAGTCTATAATAAGTGGCGCCCTTGTAGATGTTTATGTCCATATGAGACACGGACTGAATGTAAATCAGCTTTGTTGGCTCATGAACTTGGAATATAGCTTGTCATCTAAGGTAATAACAAGTTGACTTTCTAGCCTCTCAACAACATATCAAGTGGAAAATATCATTATCACCTTCCATCTAATCTGTTTTTAGCACTGTATTTGAGAGTTATGAAGCATTTCTGTTGTTGGTTGTCTGTTACTTTGAAATTGTGTTTAACAGCACTCTTCAAATATTTCAGATAAATAAGAAGCAGCTTGAGGCAATTAAAAGTCTGAAACAATCTGGAGATGGCATTCAGTCCAAGACTCTCAGCCGTGTCCTTGGTGATATCAACAGCTTTCATATACATCCATATGAAGCACTAGAAATGAAAAAAGCACTAGGATACATGAGCATTGGTTAGTATGTCTTCAACAATATTGAATTGCATCATATGAGATTCTATTTCTTAAAATTTACTGATATTGAATGTACAGGTTGCAAATAGTGAGCAGAGAGATCCCTAGGGAATTCGAGGCTATGAAAGAAAAGAGGTCGTATTGGGAACAGTTAAAGAAACATTTGGAGCAAAAGCTTTCTGAAAAAAGAACATTGATAAGTCACAAGGTTTGCTTATGCCTACTTTCTGAACTGACGTTCACCAGTACAACATATTTTATGTGGCTATGATGTCGCCTTTAACACAAAATGCTTTTCAGTGCAATACGGTTGTGTCATTTTGCACCGACTTAAGATGTGAATGTGTCAATCTAGTGATTATAGCAGCAACAGCAACAATGCTTAGACAACTACATGTGCTGCTGCACTGGCCATAACTGATACCCTTGCAATGTTCTCTTCAAATAGTGATAAATGGAAGACAAGTTGAAATTAGAAATATTTAAATGCAAACAGGTGTGCACCATGTGGTTGTATGCAAAATGGTACTTCAAATCTGTAACAATGTACGTGATAAGCAGATATGCACTTGATTCCTTGTTAAAATTTACATTTGTAGGATTATATCATTCAAAAAGCAAAATTTAGAGGAATACATACAATAATATATAGATATTCAGTGTGATTGTGGTAAAACATAAATAATCATGAATCTCTTATGTTTTATCATTTCCTGTGATGGCATGCAGATGAAAGGAACTCCTCCAAATTAAAGAAAATTCCATATTACACTCCAACTATCAGCTGATGAAATTTTGGTCAATGTGGAACCATGGATTGATATGACATTTCATTATGTGTAACGGTTCTTTGGCATTGATATCCAGGTGCATTTATACATATTGATTATTATTTATGTTGGTTTGTCATCACCAAAAAGGGGGAGAATGTTGGATATTGGACTCCCCGGATTTGGTTTTGGATGATGAACAAACATAAATATATCGTGAACTAACACTTTGTGAGCGCAGTTATGGAGATCGTCGCAAAATTCATATGAATATCAATTACGACGTCTCAAGACTTCTCAATGCACGTGATCGTATGCCTAAAGCTTCGTTGAAGCTTATGGACCTTTTTAGAAGTCATGAAGAGTTGATTGAAGCTATTGAAGACAGTATCGTCAAGTTTTATTTATAGTCTTTAAGCTTCTTTCGTAGAATGTTAAGCCTTGAGTAGATCTTACGGTTTAAATCTTCATAATGCTCCTATCTTAGCTCTAGGATCTTAGTTGAAGTCCATACAATTCTTCCCGAAGCTTCGCGCTTCGATTCGGACTTCTTGTGCATGTTAGTTGGTTCAAGAAGAAGAACTGACCGACTAGATGGTGATCTAGTCGGTCGGTAAAGCTTCTTGGACCGACTAGTTTCTGTCAGTTAATTCTAAGCTCTTTACTGTTTACAGTTAGTCGGTCTAAGTTGACTCACCGACCGACTAGTTTGTGAACTAGTCGGTCAGTGATGCTTCTGTGACCGACTAGTTGAGCTTTCCCTGTACATGCACATTTGAGCCTAAGCTACTGTTTATCATTAGTCGGTCTGTGTTCATTGATCGACCGACTAGTTGATGAACTAGTCGGTCAACTTTCCTTCTTGGACCGACTAGTTTACTTTTACTGTACATACCAATTTTTCACCTAACTTACTGTTTATCGTTAGTCGGTCTATGCTCATTTGGCGACCGACTAGTTGGTGAATTAGTCGGTCAACATTTGTTCTTGGACCGACTAAGTCTATTTATGCTCAGACTTCAGTTTTATTTGTTAGTCGGTCTCAGTTGAGTAACCGACCGACTAGTTGTGAAACTAGTCGGTCAGCTACTCTTCTTGGACCGACTAGTTCCTTATGTCTGTGCTTTGATCTTTTCTCTGTTCACTCATTAGTCGGTATACTTTAATTGACCGACCGACTAGTTAATGAACTAGTCGGTCGGTGGTTGTTCTTTGACCGACTAGTTGAGTACAGAAAAGAGCCGTTGGAGCTTTAATTGAATCGTTTTTCTCTCTCTCTCTCCTCTATCCTATAAATACTTGTTGAGCTGCATTCATTGCACTCAAGGCTGATATTATTGCAAGTTTAGATATCAAGAGAAATCATTCCAAGCTCATTCAAAGCTCTTTCATTCCATTCAATAATCTCTCCTCACTCTTACTTCCAAAGAGAGATTCATTGAGTGTGAAGCCTTCCAAGCCAAGTGCTTGATTCTAGGTCACCAACATCCCCATATCTCTCCATCGCTGATCTACATCTTGGAGCTAGGGTTTGGTGCCACTTCTTCTTCCTCAAAATCATCCTTGCCCTAATTCGTAAGCATTACTCAAGGCATAGGTATTTTGTCGGTAAGAAGTTTCTTATTTCATTTCAATTTCATATTGTAAGTTTCACTCTCGGTTGTGAGAGTGTGGTTGTGATCCCGGGTTGTGGGAGTCACAAATTACTTTGTGTATGATTTGACTTGTGGAGGTTTTTCACAAGTATTTCATAGTGGAAATCTTGAGTTAGGGTTTCTAACTCAAGTATCCGGAGGGGATCCGGGTGGTTGGGACGTAGTATCACCGGGAACAAGTCGGGTAGACTTGGGTGGATCCGAACCCAGTAATATCTTGTGTTAGCATTGTTAATTTTGTTGTTGTCTTCAATTTAAGCTTCCGCAAATTGATTTGGTAGTTGTTTGCACGATAATTATGAATTATACTCCTTGTTATTTTTAAAGTACTATTCACCCCCCTTCTAGTACTTGTGCAGTAGCTTGTAGGGCATTACAATAGAGGGCATGTCACGTGAGTGCATGACCCTATGTTTGATGATGGGCAGATGAGGTGATATGTGCACACCCCTGCCATCAAGACCCCCTAACGTGTCACTTATGATGTTAACTAATAAAATTGAATAAATCTCAGTCCTCTCTAATGAGGGTAAGTTAGCAAAGCCCGGGTTTTAGGTGGGATTTGAGTAAATTTTAGATATGAAGCCTGGACTGTGGAGTTGGGTGATGATTATGTGATGTGTGGAGTATACCCACTCGCCTTTACCGGGAGTGGAGGGGATTTTTACACCCACTCGCCTTTACCGGGAGTGGAGGGGTCATACGGAGGTTGAGTTATATGTGGATAGCCTCACTCCTGCCAGGGATGTGGGAGGTGAGAGGCCCGGCGTTCAGTGCCCGTGTCCACTGCGTCGTGTGCTATATTCGTCCCAAATTTGGGGTGAAGTCCAGGTCCAAGTATCACACAGTTTACCTAGGTTCCCAATTAAGCCAATTATCAAATAATAAAATGAGAATTTGCGTGTTACTCCTTCTGCTGGCAGCTGTAACGGCCGGTATCTGCTAGACGTATCATTGTGTGTGTGCCCGTATTTTCGTTTTGACCATCCGGATGTTTTCGTACGCGGGTTCTATGTTTGTGCGTCAACGCGAGAGCGTATCCGTTCTTCGTTTTACCGTATCATCATTAACCGACTATCAATTTTAACTAATTACCTTAATTTAATTACCTTAGCCTAATTACAAATTTCTAATCACTTTTAACTTCACTAATTACTTATTTATTTTAATAATTACATTTTACTTAATTGCCTTAATTAAAAGTTAATTACTGACTAACTTTTTACCATTGGATGAAAACCTTTACCCTAATTAATTACCCCTAATCATTTTTCTAATTAAACCTAATCTACCAGGTTGAATCCCACCGATTGTTTAGGTGAGATCCAACCAACACTTCAATCCCCTTCCCCCACTGCCAGCTCCCTTCCATCAAGTTGCTTCCCACCTCCATTGTTTTAACAACAACAACGACAGGGCACCACCGTCGTCTTCCTCTTCCCCTGCAACCCATCAAACCCAACTCCCTGCAAAATTCTCCAAGCCAGATTCAACAAATCAAAACCCAAACCGAATTTGAGACAAGATAATTTCAGATTCAAAGAAAACCCAAGAAATCAAAACTGAAATTGAATTTCAGATTCAAACACCAAAATCAAACATTTCAGATTCATCATCTTCCCAAACAAATTTCTCAGAGCCAAATCAAAATCAGCCCCAAAAATCAGTTCCCAATCACTCTTCCCAAAACCCATATCCAAAACACCCTCAAACTGAAATTAAAGAGGAGAAAAACATCAAATCTAAACCCATTTCAGATTTTTTCAAAGTTTAGATTTTCTTACAAATCAATTTCAATTGAAACCCCAAAACAAACTTCATCATCCTCCTCCTATCTTCTTCCTCCCTCACCCAAGGCCTCCACCTCCCGACCACCAGCTCACGCCAGCCACCTCAACCCCCGCCGGAGCCGTCTGCAGACCGCCGCGACCCCCGCCCGCTGGAACCGCCACCGGAGCCGCCGTTCAGCCGCCGCCGTGCGCCGCCTGGGAGCCCGCCGTGCGCCGTGGCCTCCTCCTCCAGTTGCTGCAAGGTGAGACCCCCCTTTGCCTTTGCGTAAGCCCTTGCTGCATGTTTTGAAAACAAAAAAAAAGAAGAAAAAAACGAAAGATGAGAACAGAGAGACAGGGAAGGAGAGAAAGAGAGTTGAGAGTTGAAATAATAAAGGGGGTGGGTGATATCATGTGACCATTATGAGTAGCTAGATTTTATTAAAATAATGTTAGAGGGAGAGATAACTTGGTTATTTGTAATATTTACCCTTAGTATAAAATAGAAATAGTAGGTGTGATGGGTGTACCCCCTTTAATGAAATGTTAACATGCTAATAACCCATTCAAATTAACATGATACCCTTGTAATTAGATTAGTAGAGTTAATTAACATTAACTAGTGTTATTTTGAATGTTAATCTGCTCGTATTATTTTAATCCAGCCTATTAGTAATTTATAGGTTGATTAAACTAGTATAAAATAAGGTGTGCCATGTTAGTATGACCCTATACAACGTTACACTAGCCGGAGAATCCGATAAATTAACCAAACCCACTTTAGAGATTAATTTAATAATGTGTTTGGTTCACAAAATATCTAATTCGGTGATGTGTTTATCTAAAACAGAGAACCACTATCACCGTAACGAATTACCCGACGGGACGAACCCAACAGCACCAAAATCGCCGAAAACAGGCAAGTATGCAATTTATAGTGAATTTGTGAAGGTAAATGCGCTTTTAGCTTCTTGTATGTAAAGTTATATAACTCAGAACCTGCACGTGAAATGACGCGTGAAATCATTTCCATGACATCCGTGGCTAAAAATGTGATCCAACGACATATAATTTGATATATCTTATTTCAGAACATTAGCGAAAAAATCAGTTTTCATGTCGTATTCGTTAAATTCACATACTCAGTATTTTTGTTAAATTGTAGTAAATATTGCTCGACACTCTTGTAACAATGTAAATTGTTGTGTAAAAATAAATGATCATGTTATTTAATTGCTGCATGCCTTAAAAGACTAACAAGAGAGTGACATCGTGAAATCATGCGCCTCGAAGGCGAAATCGTGACTTTCGTGATGTCATGTGAGTTGACTAGGCTGGCTCGTGCTCCAGCACAATTCTTGGGGTGGGGTTAGGGTTGAGCGGCTACTAGGCGTATGACGGGGTACTATCTTCAAGGGCACCACCCGTATGCGGTGGGTTAGCGCCAATCATGGTAAGCCCCCGTGAGAAGAACGACTCACTCATCACGTCCTAAAGGTGAGAACCCTATTCTAAACGTGTGACACTAACTTGGAACTTGCAATGTGAAATTGTTATCTCGGTGAAATTGACATGCTTTACTTTACTCGTCAGATTGTTTTAAACTGCATGATAGGATGTATTTACTTTAAAATCAGCATGTTTAAACTTTTATTGTTATCTCGTTTAATTTATAATTGCCTCTTAAAATTCAGTATAAATTTGTAAATCTTGCATTGGGTTCTAACATATTTTTACAGACCCTTGCTGACATACATTCATGTTTTTGGATGTATGTCAGATCCCGAGTTTGAGTACCAGGAGGTTCCTTACGAGACACCTGACTTGGAAAGTCAGGAGTTCGCTGTAGACGCCGAGTCTCTCCCTGCGGAGAACTAGTGGGCTATTCCGTTGCTGCTTGCCGTAGTTGCTTTCTGTTGTTGTTGGTGTATGTTATCTTTGTTGTATTTCGGCCCAGCTGAGGCTTGTTGTTTTTATTTCGTGTACGGACGTTTATTTTCTGGATGTGGCTTGTAATGTATGAATAATTCCGATTGTTCTGAAAAGCATGCGAGGGACCTACCCTTTCGTTTTACCACAGACGCTTAATGAACCCGAGCTTCACTGCTCCGGTTCAAGGGACCCCATTAACGCTCTCGCTCCCGTCGTATCTTGGGGAGCGGGACGTTACAGCATCACTTTCCCTTCCATTTGCCTGTTTATTTGTGACTCTGTGTTATGCTTCAGGCACTTGCACTATCTTATTAGATATTGGTTGCTTGAACACTTGTGTTATTATTACTATTATTATTATTATTCGTGCTAACCCTTTTCTTGCAGTAACTCGACAAGGACCGCAGGTATGATTCCTTGATTATCTATTTAAATTTCACTATATCACTTAAATTCATGCTCTACTTCTCTTGTTTGCCTTGTGCTCTGATAACCCTAAAACGGAGTTCCAAACCCAAGTTGGTTCCTACTGGGGCATTCGTTGACGTGCTTCTTCCCATTTTCCAGGTAGCAGTGTTAGCTTGGTTGGAGGTGATTTGGAGCCGGGTTCAGGGGTAGCACTTGGTGTGAGCAGTATTTGTGGTGTGATATGGTTGGTTGGGAGGTGGAGAATGACTGTGTATATATAGTGGTGTACCTGGATTATGTGTATGAATGGAAATTGTTATCTATATGTTATCTTGTTGGTGTTCTTTATTATCCTTGAGGTTGTTTTATTACTATTGTGGAGCTTCACTTGTACTATCCCAGCATGTGCGCAGTGGCCTGCTTATGTAGTTTCTTCTTTCTCTCTCTTTTTCTCTCTTATCACCCTCACTCTTCAGGATACTTGGAAAAAAAATTAAATTATAGATACCAGGTATTCTGGGGAACAGGGCATGACATTCTTCTTCTGGGAGGAGATATTGTGCGCTTCAGGCGCAGGTGAAGTGCCAGCATGTCGCAAGTTATGAGTGGCCAGCAAGAGGTCTCTGTTCTATTCTGCCATCAGAAGGCATGAGAGAAGTTCCGAGTGTTTCGTGAATTTTCGTTCACGATACTGTTGCATGAGGATAACATCCTTCTCTTGGAAAGATGTAAAGGTTTTCTCCGCATGCGTTCCTCGGTCACTTTTTTACCACACAACTTCAAGCGTGTGGTGATACTGAATAATGCCGAGTTGTACTCAGTAATGGACTTGAAGTCCTGTAAATGGAGGTTCTCCCATTCATATCGCACTCGAGGAAGGATAACATCTTTTTGATGTTTATATCGATCCTCGAGTGCGGTCTATAACTCGTATGAGTCTTCCACTATGATGTATTCAGCCTTCAAGGTCCAATCGGTATGGCGTCTGATATAGATAATGGCTTTCACCTTATCTATATTAGAAACCGTATCGTCAACATCAATGGCATGACTCAAGCCTTGAGAGCACAGATGGAATTTGATATCCAACTACCAGCTCAAGTAATTCTTGCCCGTAGCTTCCAATACGTCGAAGTCGACGCTCGCTATCTTTGCCATTTATCTAAGCATGTTAAACAAGCAATAATTAAATATTTGAAAAGAAATAAATAATCATGCAATTCAGACACAGATATTTGTTGTGTGGATCGGCTAGTCACCATTTTAAAGTACAAAATAAAGTCTATTTACAGTCCCTTTAATAAGAAAATACAACTCGGGAATCCCCAAGGGGCCCATATTCTTCTGGAAGTAGATCTTCATCACCATGGGACAAGCACCAGACTAAGAATTTATACAATTTAATTCTCACTACAATTTCTCTCAAAAGAAAAAAATGCGAAAAAAATAAATGGTGACAAATAGCCGATCCAAAACCACAACAAAATATTGACATTCGTCGCAGAAACATCAACAATGTAGCATGCATTTATTTATTCATCACATGCATGTAGTATGTTTAAGCGCAAATTCATGCTACGGGCAATGAAAATATGCAACATCACATGCATTTTTAATGGAATAAAATATTTTTGTTTAATAATTAATTGGACCACGTGGAAACGTCATTACCCGTTAGGTTAGTTGACTAACGGTAGAGCGGTCTCAGGATCCTCATAATTATTAAACGTGAAAAATAATAATATAATCCAATATGAAAATGCAATTGGTGATGAAATAACATATAATCGACCTGAAATTAATTTAAAAAATGGATCAATAATTTTTAGAAGCCCTTTGTTTTTTAAAAAAATGTGGAAAACCCCTAATTAGGGTTTTGTTGCGACGGCCGCAAACGGGGTGCCGCGGCGGTCGAAGGCAGCGGTCGAAGGCGGCGGCGTGCATGGGGCGACTGCAGGTCGTGGCCACGCGGCGCGGGGGACGGCTGCAGGCCGTGCGGCGCGCGCGGGGCGACTTCAGGTTACGACGGCGCGCGGCGGGCGCATTCGGGGCGACATGTGTGCGGGCGGCGACCGGCCGCCCATCGAGGCGCGCGCGGCAGGTGCGCGTGCGGGCGGCGACCGGCCGCCGGGCAAGGCACGCGCGGCAGGCGCGCGCGGTGGGCGCACGCGCGCGGTTGTAGGCCGTACATGGTCGCGCGCGCAGGGAGGGGGGCGTCAATCCCTCTAGATCCAATAAATTAGGAATAAAACCAGATTTTTATTGTAAAAATACAATTTTTAATTTTGAGTCAAAGTTCTTTAACGTAAAAATTTGATTTTTAACGTTAAAACGTCGAATTTTCATCCAAAAATGATTAAAAGAACTGTTTTAAATAGAGATCTATGTTTAAAAATATGTTTTTTCATACACATCTAGGTAAAAAAAGTAGATCTAATAGAAAAACAACACAGATCACTCACATGCGCATGAAAAATTAGATTTAGGGAATATAGATGATTACCTCTAAATGCTACCCGCCGGATTTAGCGAAGTTTGGAGAAGGAAGCCCAATCCGCGTCCTCGCGATTCTTCCGTCGGCATGGGTTTGGCTCAGCTGACGAGCGTATTGATAACGTGTTATGAAGGTGTCGGTTACTGAACTAGTAGCCCTGTATGTATAGGAAAACGATTACATAATGGGTGTATACACTAAACACAAGTGGGCTCCATATGGGCATACAAAAGCTAATTCATAACAAATATTTATATGTCTCATTTCCCCTTTCCCCTTAAATTTATAATAATAATAATTTTTTTTGAATTTTCTGCCTTGCAGGCTGAAAAGCATGCGGCTTAGTCTGCGGGCTTCAGGCCCATAACTATATCTAGATATTTTTCGTTAATTTTATGGCCTCCAGGCCTGAAGCCCGCTGCCTGGTCTCCGTGATTCGACCCGCATCCAAATCTAGATTTTTTGTTAATTTTATGGCCTGCAGGCCTGAAGCCCGCGGCCCGGTTTGCGGCTTCGGTCCACATCCAAATCTAGATTTTTTTTGTTTCGTGGGCCGAGGTCCGCACCAGGGGTTGCGGGCTTCGGCCCATATAGAATTGTTTTTTGTTTAACGGCCCAAAATCCCTAAGATTAGGGTTTGGGGTGGCAGCGCCGCCGCAAACGGGTCGAGGAAGGGTGGGGATGGTGCTAGCGGCTTGGATGCCGTCGATATACAAAGGTCCAGTGGCCCAGAGGCCGCCAGTTAACACACAAAAAAATTTCTTCTGGCCGGGCGCAGCCTTGGGGCCGGGCGGCTAGTCGGCCGCCATCGCTGCCAGTAATTGGGACAGGTGGCCGATTGGCCACCGCCCATAAACCCAAGAACTCTCTCTCTCTCTCTCTCTATAGAGTATCTATGCGCGAGTAAAATCATGATCATGATAAAATTTAGCAGGTTTTAGATGTACCTCAAGATTGGTTGAAACTAACGCTTGATTTCGTTGATCATCTATGTGCAAACAAAATCTGGTTCTTCAACGTCCAAAAGAAAACGATCCCTCGGTCATCCGTCGTCCGCCAAAGCTTTCGGATCGTCCAGTCTCTCTCTCTTTCTCAGAAAAGAGCGTGTTGATAATGTGTTGTGAAGTGCGTTCTGTGTGAGACCGCAAACCTTTATTTATATGGAAGAGTTCATACAAAAAAATAGGATACATCATGGATAAACTATTCATGTTAAGATAGACTATTCATAACAAACATTTTATTTTCATTTTAGCCTTCAAATTGAGAAATAAATCCGAACAAGTAACTATTACTTCTTCCCCTCGTCACAAGACACCTCAACAAACCATTTTAGCATTTTTATATCCTTCATTTGCACCCATCTCGATTTGTTGCCAGGTGAATTTATAACTTACACATATTTTTTTAGCTCGGGAAAATTGCATCTCGCGTTATGGATTGTAGATGAAAAGACTCGGATAACCCCAGCCTCGTGACCCCTGAGTCCTGACGCGTGTCTACCGCTTGAACGCGGTCGGCAGAACCATCAGAATCTCACCGCTTTCGCCTACGGTGATGGCCGACATGTCAGATAGTGCTTTCGGTTGGCGGTTGCCATAAGTGATGCCCTTGTACGTGCCCCAACGAAGATGCCAGAACTGCACCAGCGCATTTGCCATGTTTTATTGGGAGAGCCAACCCAAAAGGGGTCACAATTGTAGTGGCCAGTGGCCACTAGCTCTTCTGCAAGCTCTTTATATATTGTGGCCTTCCCCCAGCTTCTTCTCTCCGACATCATGTTGACGGCGGCCGAGAAAGAATTCTTCTCCACAAAGAATTTGCTGCAGAGTGATGCCCTTCACGACGTCCGTCGACATCTCCCTCTCCCTCTCCCTTCTCTCTCTCCGCAAAGAAATTTTATCACCGCCGTGACAAGTTAAGGATTTGTGCTTGTTCTTTGCAGTACATTTTGGAGACGAGCGTCTACCCGAGAGAGCATGAACAGCTCAAGGGGCTGAGAGAGGAGACTAAGACGGATGAAAGGTGACGCAAATCACTCATTAAATTAAGTTTAACGATCTTAATTTGTTTTGATGCCCACGCATGCACAGGCATTTCATGGGCGTTCCCCCCGAAGAGGGACTGCTCCTTTCGATGATTTTGAAGCTGATGAAGGCAAAGAGAGCTATCGAGATTGGGGTTTTCACCGGCTACTCGCTCCTCACCGCTGCTCTGGCTCTGCCAGAGGACGGAAAGGTGATATATTACAAGTTTGTTAATGTTTTGAGGGGTTAATCGGTCTGTGGTCATTCTCGTTTGATATGCATGTCAGATAACTGCGATCGACGTCGACAAGTCCGCCTACGAGAGGGGGCTGCCGTTCATCCAAAGGGCAGGAGTGGAGCACAAGGTCGACTTCGTCGAATCAGAGGCCCTCCCTGTTCTGGACAAACTGCTCCGAGAGGTGGAGGAGGGCGGCGACCTCTACGATTTTGCGTTCGTGGACGCCGACAAGACGAGCTACGCCGAGTACCACGAGCGGCTGCTGAGGCTCGTCAGGGTCGGAGGGGCGATCGCTTACGACAACACGCTGTGGTTCGGGAGCGTGGCGGCTCCGGACGATTCCGCCGTTCCTCCGAGCGCGAAGATGGACAGGGAGGCGCTGATGAGGCTCAACGGGTTCTTGGCCGCCGATCCTCGCGTCGAGATATCTCAGGTCCCCATCGGCGATGGATTCACCATCTGCAGGCGCGTTTCTTGATCTCGCGGATGTTGAAGCATTCTGTTTGCTTGGTGTGTGATGTTATGCGTTCGAATAATATGTGCTCGTTGGAACATATCAATTCAGATTCGCGTCTTGAATTCGTCAATTCCCACGATTTTTTAGTTGTGCTACGTATCTAAAGATCGCGATGGTCCGACCTTCTATCCCGATCCGTCGAAACATCCAGCCTGTTTGCCCCTCCCCCTGACGGGCGGCCGTCATTGCTACGTATCTAAAGATCGTGATGGTCCGACCTTCTATCCCGATCCGTCGAAACATCCAGCCTGTTCGCCCCTCCCCCCCGACGGGCGGCCGACCCAATGACGGAGCGTTCGATGTCCGAACGTCAGAGGCCCGCAGGGCGTCTGTCAATCCTAGAGCCCAACTCGACTGGGAGAAGGGCGCACTACGCCTCGGACATTGATGGGGGCGCTCCAGCACGACCTCAGCGGGATGCGCACCCGTTCTCCCCCGGTTCACCAGGACCAGCACGCAAAGTGTACGTCCAGACCGCTCGTCCTCAATCCGGGTCGGACCGGCGACCCGTCGCGGGCCCCATCCCGGGGAGGCGCGACAACGGTTCCTAGGCACATCGGACACGATAAACAACCTAGTACAAAGGACGCTACTGACACTTACGCCGCCCGACCATCTGACAAAGCACCCCCTGGACGTTGCGCCCCTTGACACTTAATGCTTTCGGCCCTACACCCTGACAAAAGAGCCCCTGGCCGTTGTGCCGTCTCACAAAAGCATGGCTGACACTCCTGTTCCTGACATCCTCGTCCGAAGCTTCCGCTGACAGCAAGGTCAGCTCAGCACGTCGAGTCAGCATGCCAGGTCAGCCCCACCTAACCGCCTCCCGTCAGGTATAAATACCCCTTCACTTCTTACGGTGAGGCGGTTGTCAAATTTACTCTCAATCTTATTACTCACACACAAGAGCAAAGGTCGTCCATATCTTTGTTCTTCCACCATACATAGCTCGTCACGTACGGTCGACTCACCTTCAGTCCGGTCTGCGTGCCTAGCCCCCGCTTTAAGTCCTATTACTGACTTAGGCATCGGATAGGCTAAGGGTTGGACCCCAACCTGGCCTTTCTGAAGAGTTGCTCCTTGCGCAGGTTAGCTAGTCACCATCGGTCCTGCTTGTCCCCGTCCCGAGAAGTTCGGCCCTCCTACTGCATCCTTCCGGATTCGACACCGTGGTCAGCCTTCACAACAGGCTTAGCCTCATCATCCCACTAATCACTTGTTAAAAAGCCTACCCTAACCCTCATCATTATCATAACCACCGTGCCCTTGGTTCCCCATAATACAAATTCATTATACGCGAGTTCTACCCCGCAACAATTGGCGCCGTCTGTGAAAACGAAGGATCACACACATGTCAAGTCCCATACCAGTCAACCGAAATCCTGACCAAGGAAAGGATCCCATGGATCAAGAATTGCACTCCCACCCCGTGACTCCGACGACTAATCCACCCCTGGAGGTGGAGGTCGAAACGGTCTAGGCCTCAGCCCGCGCGGTGCAGCAGAGCTTCGAGACCTTCGCCAAAATGATGGCGGGCTTCACAACGGCTAGAGCCGAAGCACCCCCGGGCCCCTCTGAGCCCCCGAACGTGAGGTGGAATCTTCACCCTCAATTCGTTGAAGAAATGGGGGACAAAGGGCTCGCCGAGGAGATAGCGGCCCAACAGAAGCTCTTGGAGGAAGAAATGGAAATCGCGCGGCTACGAAGGCGCCAGGAGGAAGCGGCTGCCGCACAAAGGCATCAGGATGAAGCGGCCGAGACCACCCGGCAAGCCCTCCTAGACGAAGAAACCGTCCGACGCCAACTCCGCTTCATTATCGCGGAACGCGAAAAGCTCCGGAGGGAGAATGAGGAGAACCGGGAGATCCCGGAGGTGTCGGCGACTTGCCGGTGACACATGAATGAGCGCAGCCCGGCGCTCGCCAGGTCTCCACCTCGGTGGTGAAGTCCGCCCCGTTGGCATCTCTTCCCAGATCACCTGGACGAGAGGCCGTTCGTTAACAGCTCCGCTTCCTCGCCGCAGAGCGCAAAAGGCTCCTAAGGGAGAATCAAGAGCGGAGAGAGGTCCCGGAGGTGACGGCAATGGGCCGGCGATACTGGAATGACCGTAGCCCCTCGCCTGTCGAATCCCCAACTCGCGTAGGGAGCCCTACCTAGCGACCACTTCGTTATTCCCCGGGACATGATGACCGTCGGCAGCCGAGGCGGGACCGAAGCCAAACCCCAGAGTGGCGGAGAGGGCGCGCGCCAGAACGCCCCGCCTACCCCGAGGAGGCCACGCCGTTGGCGCGGTGGATCACGTCAGCCCCAAGACCCGCGAGGCTCAAGGTCCCCCATCTGGCCACCTACGGCGGAAGAGGCGACCCCCTCTCGCACGTACAACAGTACCGGGGGCGATGGAGGCACAAGATGTGGATGACGCGTTCCTGTGCCGGATTTTCTCGCAGAGCCTGTGGGACACGGCGCTCGAATGGTACTATGGCTTGCCGGCGAGATTCATTGGGAGCTTCGGCGAATTATCTCACAAGTTCTGCCAAGAGTTCTAGGCCGGCGCGTAAAGAAGAAGCCCTTGGACTACCTTAGCACGATAATCCAAAGGGAAGGAGAGACGACTGGGAAGTACCTGCGCC
This sequence comes from Scilla litardierei, assembly GCA_030789695.1. Taxonomy (NCBI): domain Eukaryota; kingdom Viridiplantae; phylum Streptophyta; class Magnoliopsida; order Asparagales; family Asparagaceae; genus Scilla; species Scilla litardierei. The sequence continues at coordinate 118,047,736 of CM061130.1, forward strand.
GCTTTCAGGATGAAAGGCGGGCGGTGGTGGCCTGCGGCGATGAAGTGCTCATGCTGGCCTTCAAGACGGGACTGCGAAATCGGAGCCTCCACAAATCCTTGCTCCGAGACCCGCTGACCGACTACGACGCGCTAATCGCCCAGAAGGAGAGGTATGCGTTGAGCGAAGAGACTCTTGGAACGAAGAAACCGGTCGCCCCTGTGAGGCCGCCCCAAGGCGAGCCTCGGTCCCATCCCCAGCCGAGGCAAGAAGACAGGTCCCGATGGCGCGACCAGCTGAATCAACCTAGGCGCGACAACGTCGGGCAGCCCGCAAGATCGTCCGGGCCCGGCGCGAGAGTTCGCCCCCGCCAGGGAACCCACCCGAGCTGTCCCGAGGCTGGAGGGACCCCTGCATGCCCAGTACACGCAGCTCAATGCCCCCATGATAGAGGTGTTGGCCGCGGCGACGAGGGCCGGACTGTTGCCGGAGCCGTCCAGGGAGATGAGATCGGACCCGACGCGACGAGATCTCCAGAAATATTGCCGATATCACCGGGACCACGGCCATTACACCGACGACTGCTTCACCCTCAAGAGGGAGATCGAGCGGCTGATCCAGGCGGGTCATCTCGGGGGCTTCGTCGAGGGCAGAAGACTGGTCCGGGAAGAGAGAACACCATGAAGGGCGCAAAGAGCAGATCCGCCACCGCATGATGAGCGGTAGGAGCGCCGCCAGCCAAAGCCGATCATGTGCATAGATGTGATATGCGACGGACCGTCCTCTGGAGAAGCGTCATCGTCAAGTAAGAAGGCATATACCCGGCAGGCGATGGCGACGGGCCTCGGCAGCGAGGCGAAGCTGAGAAGAGTGGCGCGGCCCCCCATCACCTTTGCTAACGAGGACCTGGAAGAAGTCGAGCTTCAGCATGACGACACCATCGTCATCGAAGCTCAGATCGGGACGGCCATCATCAGCCAGCTCCTGATCGACACGGGCAGCTCTTGCGACATCCTGTTTATGTCGACAGTTGGGAAGATGAGGTTGAAGCAGGCAGATCTGAGGCCTTGCACAGGGCCCATCGTCGGTTTCACTGGTCACTCGATCCCCATTGTGGGGGTGATCACCCTGCCGGTATCACTTGGAGAGGAGCCGAGGGTCGTCACTCGCATGACACAATTCATTGTCGTCGACATTGAGTCGGCGTACAACGGGATCATTGGGTGGCCATACATGATGGCCATTGAAGCACTTCCCAGCCTGCTCCACCAGATGGTGAAATTCCAAACTCCGCGAGGGGTGGGGCTAGTGCGGGGGAACCAGAAGCTGTCCCGGAGCTGCTACGTGGGGTCGACCAAGCACAAGGGCCCGGAGCAGGCCTTACCGGTCGACCTCCTTGACGAAAGGGACGACTTTTGTGACCAGCGGCCAACTCCCGCTGAAGAAGTCGAGGTGGTGCCCGTGGTCGCGGAGGAGGGCAAGACTGTCTTCATCGGTACGAAGCTCCCGGTTTCTCTGAGGGCGGCCCTCATCAGCCTCCTCCGAGAGAACGTGGACATATTTGTAAAAGCGAGTTAAGATAGGTTCAAGAGAATCGCAAGAAAAGGGAGATCATTTTAAGTATCGCATTGATTTGTGTTCACCGATCGACCAGTTGAACTTATACGAAGTTCAATTGTGAATGCAAAGTACATGAGATCAAGGGATACTACTTAATGTGAATTGAGAGATTTAGGGTGCTGCATACTTCTGATCTACTCGTATGAGTTGATATATACTCCAACCAATATATAGCACCGACCTCATTCAGTATGCAGCTTGCATGACCTATTACTCTTATTTGAATTGGTACAAAATTAAGAAAACATGTTTTCTCATGTATCTCATTATGTGTAAGTGGGAGATGTTGGTATATGATGACATGTGCTATTTAATGACCCAGTTATTTCACTCATAAGTGAGTGTAACTTAGCAAATACACACATTAATGGAATACCTAAGTTTGAGACTTAGGAAATGACACAAATATGTGTATATATTAGTTTTGGGTGGTTGCTATAACGACCAAAGTAGTTATGGTCAGAAATTGAATTCCCAACAAGTGGGAAGTCTATAAATAGCATCCCCTCTTGTGAGAACAATGGATGGTTATTGTAGAGAATAACTGATACCAAGAGGCCTTCATCTTCCACAAGAGAGTGCATCAAAGAGGGTGAATCCAACACTAACTTCTGCACTAAAATTGAAAGATTTAGGTTGTCAGAGCTAGTATATTTTTCCTCATGTGATCATCTACAACGACCAATGTAGAGAAGACTTGACGATCAAACCTCCCACTGCGTATCCAAGGAGACTGGTAAGTCTTCTTCAGTGATGTCAAATCTCTTGCGTACTGTTACATCATTGGGCCGGTTTCTATTAGCGACCCTGGGCCGGTCCTAGTTAGCATCAATAGGCCGGCCCCTTATATTTAAATGAGGGGTTTTAACACCGACATAAGCTAAAGCCCACTAAAGAAGACAGAGCGGCCCATCAGGCCCGTCACATTTACCGAGCACACGTAAATATCAAGCTGTTTACTTGGTCAAAGGCGGTTCAAATCATGCCCATTAAGCCCCCATGATTCTGAGGAGAAATGGGAGGAATGGGCCCAATAGTGGCATAGTGGTCACTCGCCCACTACGTCCGAGACGCAGGCACACATGTGCCACGATCGGAATGAGTCAGTTATTCCACGGCACGATTGAAGAGATGCTGCTCCTATAAATAGACCAAACCTCGGAGGAACAAAGGAGGTCAGAGGAGATACTACTTGCTAGGTACTCTGACAACACTTGCCTTGACTCTATACCACATTAATTTTCCTTCCCCGTAACTCGGTCGGCCAGCCTCACAGACGATCACCTGCTAGATCGGTCTCGCTGCCCTGAGCCTCCCTTAAGTTCATTACTAACTTAAGCATAGGAGTAGATTTGGGTCGGACCCCCCCCCCCCCCCCCCCCCAAATTTTGTGGTGCAGATAGCTCGGATGGTTATCCTCAACAAGTTTGGAACCTTTCTGAGCTAGATCGGACTTCTTCCAAGTAGCTCGGCCGCCACTTTGCAGACTCGAGCTACGCAGCAGGAGAGCCTGATCACCCCGGCTAACGAAGGCACGTGTTGACTCAAGGCCTCAAAGTCGGCCTTTTTATTGTTGATAGGAACCTCACCGCCAACACGTACCACTTGCAAAATGCTTGAAAATAGGAGCCGACTACATTGCTCTTTGATCCTTTCTCTTTATTTTGACATGAATAGAACTTGCACCAGAATAGACTTGGTCAGTTTTCAAACTACTTTATTGCAGTACCGCAAGAGTAGCACACAATACCGACCGATGTGTGTGTGTGTAGCTGTCAAGTTAATGTCATCTTTCTCATTATTTGATCCACATGTTTTTTGTGTTCTCTGGTATAAGTTTTAAGTTTTGATCGATTCGTATCGAAGACTGTAGAGCCTACGGGAGTACATGACTCGGTCTGATTTTGGTTGCCGATGACCTTAGCATGCATGAGGAAATACTCCGTGAAACACGTGAGAGTTTTGAGGGTTGCGGCTACGTGCAGTCTGTTTGTACGCGGGCTTTTGGGCGGTGGGTTTTGTATCGAGGCTACGACCCCAAGGCACCCCAACCCTCCGATATATTAATATATAGTTTAATTTGTTCTTGGCCGACCTGCCGAAATTATCTCGCCAACTGTTTGAATTTATGCCTCTTGCGACAATGCGTAAATCCTTGCAGTTAAAAACACACGCTGAAACTTTCATTTTCAAACAACGACGGCGTACGCCTTTCTCATCACAAATTTTATTCAAATAAAATAATTAGCCACAATTTCCCTATGAGTCTATATAAACAATTGTATCTATCCCCCCCTCTCAAACTCACTTCAAATCTACAAATCATAAACCAATGGCTCTCATTCTCTCATTGGCTTCTCTTCTTATCTCCTTCATTATCGTCTTTCTCATCACTAAAAAAACAAGGAGAGTTACTAGCACTACCAAAGATGGTGCTCCTTGTTATGGCTTCATGGCCTTCTATGGCAACCGCCACCGCCTCCTCGACTGGCTCACCGACCTCCTCGCCGCCGCCCCTTCGCAAACCATCGTCATCAGCCGCTTCGGCGCTCGCCGGACCGTCGTCACAGCCAACCCCGACAATGTGGAACACATACTCAAGACCAACTTCCCCAACTACCCCAAGGGCAAGCCCTTCACCGACATCCTCGGCGACCTCCTCGGCCACGGCATCTTCAACTCCGACGGCCACCTCTGGCTCTCCCAGCGCAAGCTCGCCGCCCACGAGTTCACGGCCCGCTCCCTCCGCGTCAACCTCGTCGGCTCCGCCCTCAAGTCCGAGGCCGACGACCGCCTCATCCCTTTCCTCTCCTCCGCCTGCGACGACGGCCGGGCGGTCGACCTCCAGGACCTTCTCAGAAGGTTTGCATTTGACGTCATCTGCAAGATCTCGCTGGGGACCGACCTGGGCCTTCTCGGCCAGGACGATCGGCTGACAGAGTACTCCCCGTTCGCCGAAGCCTTCGACGCCGCGTCGAGCATCAGCGCGCAGCGTGGGTCGGCCCCGGTGCCCGCCTTGTGGAAGGTGAAGCGGGCGATGGGTATCGGGTCCGAGCGCCGGCTCCGCGATGCCGTTAACCTCATCCACAAATCCGTCATGCACTTGATACGACAAAGATTAATTAAACAAGTAGAAGAAGAAGAAGGCGGCGGCGGCGGCGATAACAACGACATGTTGTCTAGGCTCATCGCAGGCGGGCACAGCGAGGAGTCTATACGAGACATGGCGATCAGCTTCACGATGGCGGGAAGGGACACGACGTCGTCGGCGCTCACCTGGTTCTTCTGGCTGGTCTCTTGCCATCCGGAGGTCGAGGCCGAAATAGTCAAAGAAATCGTCAACGCCAGCAGCAGCAGCACTCTGGAGTGCTTATGTGACTATGACTCGCTGAAAGGGCTCAGATTCATGGAGGCCTGCCTCTACGAGAGCATGAGGCTGTACCCGCCGGTGGTCTGGGACTCGAAGCACGCCGAGAACGGCGACGTGCTCCCCGACGGCACCCGCGTCGAGAAAGGGGACCGGGTCACGTACTTCCCGTACGGCATGGGGAGGATGGAGAGGATTTGGGGGAAGGACTGGTCGGAGTTCTGGCCAACGAGATGGCTGGAATCGGACGGCGGCGGCCAGCCGACGATAACGAGGGTGTCGGCCTACAAGTACCCGGTGTTTCAGGCCGGGCCAAGGGTTTGTTTGGGGAGAGAGATGGCGTTTGTCCAGATGAAGTACGTGGCCGCCGCCGTGCTGTCGCGGTTCGAGATCAGAAGGGCCGTCGAAGGGGTGGGGACGACGCCGGCGGTGGTGCCGCTGCTGACGGCGCACATGGCGGGCGGGCTTAAGGTGGTGCTTGCAAAGAGGAGATTGGAAGGGTACACTGCATGCTCTAATTAATTGTGATTAGGTTAACTAGTTAATTAAGCTCCGCATGCAAGCTGTTATGTTCTCTAGCAATAAATATTTCTCAAAATTGAGTATTTTTTAGTGTTTTTTTTCCTAAATTTGTTACATGTATTATATGCTTCAAAATTAATTATTAAGTGTTTGATTTTCAAACAATCAATGCATTATAATATATTTTTTCTAATTTCGTAAAGAAAACAATCAATGCTATTTATTTATTATTATTACACAAACGTGTGTAATGGTTTCTTACTTAATTTGCATGAGAAATACAAGTCGACGGTGGTTCTCTGTAATCTAAGTATCTTTTTAGTTGGGGATTAGCAGTAGAAGAATAAAATAAGGAGAGAAGGCCAACCGTTTTGCAAGAGTCACATGGCACGTGGTGTGCGGTGGATCGAGAATAAACGGTTCAAGAACAAGCGAATGAGTAATTGACCGTCTTAACAAAATGAGTTTATGTGGTTTGGTGCATAATTCCTTCAATATATGATTGAGATAGGATTACAAAATGGTATTGATGGTTTTACCTTCAAATTTGGGATACAAGAAAACAGTGTTATGCAAAAGCTCTCATTACTAAAATCTCCTTTTAAAGAGTTTGAATGCCTCTCATAATTGATTTGATGATAATTTTGCATGTTTTACCCCCGTTTATAGATATTTTGTGCATATATTGTTTTCATTTTGGCTTCGATACATGCATTTTCTCAATACCATATAATATTAGAGCTTATTGTCTTTTTATGGGCAAAATATGATTATGATGGCCTAATTTTGTCTTCCCTTTTTTAAGGTGAAAGATTGATTTTTTTTTTTTGGATTTACGAAAATTTTCCTTGCTTTTTTGGAGCTCGGAGCAATTTTTAGGGAATTAAAATGCCAGAAAATGATTTAGAAAGAAAAGGAAGGAATATATATATATATATAAACGCTCACGTGCCCGCTAATTGAGCGGGGGCAGGTTAGCAGGTCGGGCGTTCAACGCCCAACCCCCACCCGATCCGCTTGTTTATGACTTAACTGTGCGGGTTAATTTTGAGTCCAAAACCTGCTCAGTTTGGACCTGAAAGGAGTTTTGATCATTTTCTAGGGTTATAACCCCTATTTCCAGCCATTCTTTCTTCCTCACTCGAATTTCTAGGGTTTAGGGTCCATTTTTCTAAAGGATAAAGCCTTGGAGGAGCAAGGAAAAGGGAGGAAATGTTTCTTTTTGGAAAATATTTGGTAAACTCTCTCCTTTTCTAGATTATTTTTGTTTTTATTGGATTGTTTTGTGTATTAGAATGATGATTTTGCATAAAAATGGCACATTTATTATATGATTAGATAAATCTTACTTGTATGGGTTGTGATTGGCTATGGGTTGTTATTTAGTGTTTTGATTGTCCATTACATGTATATTATTCGTAGTGTTTGCATGTCCAATTTCTACACATATTTCCATTCGAATATTGCTTGAGATATAGCATTTTGATGTAGTGTGACCCGAGAGCGGATCTAGCTATATTTCCATGAGATTTGGGATGTGATTATTACCATTTGCATGATATTAATTTCATTACTTGCATTGTTGTCTTCTATACATTTCCATTCACGTATAACCCGAGAGGGCGTATTTGGATGCAATATGACCCCGAAAGGGGCATTGGTCTTACACTATGAAACTTGTGACACGAGTGATGACCACAACTTCCTTGAGCATTCTTCCGAGAGGGTATCTTCCGATTGTGGCCCAAGAGGGACCCACAATTGAGTGATTAGGTCTAGTGAGTATTATAGTTTCGATTGCACAAGCCCGAGATGGATCTGCAATCAAGTCACATACATACCGAGCTTCATCCTTAGAGGGCATTTTTTGATCATGCATGCCCCAAAAAGGATCCATGATTGAGTCATATTAGGAGCATTAGAACCGCGATTGACAACGACCCTAGTGAACCCACAACCCATGCACTCCTCTTTGCTAGTCTAGTTTCCTATTTGAGTCTTCATCCTTAGCTATTGTGGAGTAGGTTGATATTTTCACCCATTTTCACATTATCCCGTTAGTGAGGTGGTTGTATTCCTAGCGTTACACTTCCTTAATCAATTGAAACTATGATTTGTAGGACGACTTGTCCCCGGGATTCGGCCATAAACTCACTAAGACTTTATTACTTGATGACCTCCTATACTTAGGAGCGTGTGCAATCTTTTGTGCGTGTCAAGTTTTTGGTGTCGTTGCCGGAGACAATGGTTCTAACATTTTGCATTTTTGATTGATTTAGGATCTTTTGATAAAAGGATGACATATAAAGGGAATTGCCACGTCCTGCTTCCCATTATACTTGGGAGCGAGGACGCGAGCGGGTCCGCATGAGCTGAAGCTGTGAAGCTCAAACCCAATAAGCGTCTGTGAATAAAACCATACGCAGGATCTTGCATGCATTTCAGAAACAATAGAAATAACTATGAATTTAAAGCCAACATCCAGACAAGAGTACACAAAAGTAATAGGGCCCCAAGCATGGCCAATAACAACTGTTGAATCACTGGGCCAACATTCGAAATAACTCGGTCGACAGATGATTACGGCCCGCAAGGCCCACCAAAGAAGCCCGATACCGACTTAGTCAAAGCCCAATGTTTAGTCGACCGTTGAGTCCACCTCACTCGAACGTGGGAGTAAAGGCAGGCTCGTAAATCTCGGGGACGTGCACAATGTTTATTCCGATTAAAGGGGAAGATCGTGGCCCTATTATGGGTGGCCGTTATCAGCCCAACGTCTCCAATGGGACCCTAAACGGCTATATATATAGGAACGGGTCCTATTTCCAAGGTACGAGGTCTAAAATGTAGAACTCTACTTTCTCTGCTGATATTTCCTATACATTCAAGCTTGCGCCGGCCATTCCTGAGAGAAACCTCCGTGGGTCGATCTCAGCTGCACCAAGCTTCCTCTCTTACTTAAGTTTCCACACTAACTTAAGTATCGGAGTGGATTTGGGTCGGAACCCAGATCCGACCCGCCTAACGTGTCACTGCGGTGCAGATCGACGGTCAACATCCAACTTCGAAGGTCGTCATTGAGCTTCCTTGCCTCGAACGATTGACACAACTACTGATCAAAGGTTGATCGAGCACCATATTATCATCAACTACCGGCATCCGACCCAGGTTCTTCCAACCAGGGTCCAGCTCCAACTGCTGACGATGCTCCGACTCAGTATAATGAGTCTACGTCAGCTTGACAACTGTCCCGGTCAATTTTGGCATTAACATTTTGGTGTCGTCTGTGGGAAACATTAACCAGCTTGACATCCCAAAGTAATCCAGAAGCTATGACAGCTAGACCCAGCAACACTGAACGGATCGAAGGTCCGAAGGAGAAGCCGAGAGCAAACAGCATCCTGGTGGAGGACATCGCGGACTCCACAACATCACCACCATGACCAATAGAGGCCATGAAGGAGTTTGGGATGACCCGAAAGAAATTCACCCAGTTCACCAAGCAGGTCGACATGAGCCTAGGCGCATTGGCGAATTTAATACACCAAAATATGGTGTTAAGGCCAAAATTGACCGGGACAGTTGTCAAGCAGACGTAGACTCAATATGCTGAGTCGGAGCCTCGTCGGCAGTTGGAGCGGGATCTTGGTTGGAAGAACCTAGGTCGGATGATGGTAGTTGATGATGATACAGTTCTCGATCGACCTTTGAGCAGTAGTTGCATCGATCGTTCGGGGTAAGGAAGCACAATGACGACCTTCGAAGTTGGATGTTAACCATCGATCTGCACCGTAGGGATACGTTACGGGGTCGGATATGGGTTCCGACTCAATCCCTCTGATGCTTAAGTTAGTGTGGGAACTTAAGGAAGAGAGGGAGCTTAGTGCAGCTGAGATCGACCAACGGAGGCTCGTCTCAGGACTGGCGGGCACAAGCTCAAATGTATAAGAAATATCAACTGAGAAAGTAGAGTTCTATGTATTAGACCTCGTACCTTAGAAATGGGACACGTTCCGATATATATATGTGTAACGGCCTGTTTTCTAGTCGCATTTTGATTGTTGTTTGCCTATATTTTACCTTGTCGATTCTATTACTTTTGTCCGAGTAGATGTTCGTTTGCACGTCGACGCGAGCGCGTCGTCGTTTTCAGTTTACCGTAGCGTAATTTTCATCTACGAATCGTAATTATTTTTAAGTTAATTATTAATTACTTTTAATTAAGAATTAATCTCTAATTAATTAATTACTAGTAATCGCTAATTACAAGTTAATTAATTAACATATTATTATTATTTTTTTAACTAAGTCATTTTACTAAATTACTTTCACTAATTACTTTACTATATTACTATTAACAATTACCCTTATCCTAACTAACCCAACCCAATTTAAATCTCACCAGTATGTTGGTGAGATCCAACATCAGCCTTAAGTCTCTCTACCTCTCAACCATCCCAATTCATACTGTCTCCCCCTCCTCTCATCGTCCTTAAAACCATTCTACACGGCAACCACAGCAGCAACCTGCAGGACAACCAACAACCCATCCCTCCACTGTCATCATCCCCTTCACCATTAACAACCTCATCTCCATCAGCAACACCCCAACATCACCAACATCTTCTCCTCCACAAATCAGCCATCCAAATTCTTACAACCCAAAAACCCAAACAGAAATCAACTCAAATCCAACCACAAATCACAATCAACAAATTGAATCCCAAATCAACCCCCAAAATCACCCACGATCTCGACAACCGCCACCCGTACGCTAGGCCCCGAAGCCCCGGACCACCGCGCATCCCCAGCTCGCCGTCGCCGCGCGCTGCCGATCGCCGGCCGCCCAGGCCGCTGCCGCGATCCGCTCCGCCCCGAAGCCACCTCGATCGTCGTCGTCCTCAAAAATCGCCGCCGCCGCCCGTTTCGAAGCGCCACCGCCTCGATCGCGCCGCCCCGCCGCCCGATTCACCGCTGGGCCTCCGATCAAACCCGTCCCGCCGTCGTTCAGCGTCGCACCGCCCCGATCCGCCGCCCCAACCGCCGGAAGCGCAACCGCCGTCGCCCCTGTGCTTCGCTCGCCGCCCACCGCGCCGTCGCCGACCCGATTCCGCCGCCGCCCGACCCCCGAAGCCGCCGCCCCCCTGTCGCCCTTCGCCTGCAACGAGAAACAAAAAAAAAGAAAACGGAAGAAAGAGGCAGAGAGAGAGACGCGACAGAGAGGGGGAAGGAGAGAAGTTGGGGGGGGATTTTAATAAGGTAATAATAATAATAATAATAATATTATTATTATTATTGTTACGAGGTGGAACTCGCGTACAATGAATTTGTATTAATGGGAACCAAGGGCACGGTGGTTATGTGGAGAAGGGGGTTTAGGTAGGCTATTCGACAAGCGATTAGTGGGGTGAAGAAGTCGATCTCGACGCCAGTGACGGTCGCGGGGCTGAATCTCGCCGGATGCGGCTGGACAAGGTTGAACGGCGGGGGGGGTGACGCCGACTGGTGTTGATAGGCGAGCTCTCCTGCAACACAAACAACTCGTCAGAAGGGCTGGGTTGGGGGTTCAACCCTTAGCCCCTCCGATGCCTAAGTCAGTGATAGGGCTTAAAATGGGGGGCTGGTCACGCCGGTCGGACTAACGGTGTTTCGACCGCGCGTGGCGAGCTATGGGTGGGAGAACAAAGATATGGAAGACCTTTGCACTCGTGTGTGAATAGTTTCATCAGAGAGAATTCTGCAGCATCCCCCTCTCCGTAAGAGGAGAAGGGGTATTTATACCTGACGGGTGATGACTAGGCGTGCTGAGCTGGCTCGGGTGTCGGCGGAGGCTTCGGACAAGGACGCCGGGAACAGGAGTCTTCGACCTGCCTTTGTCAGGCGGCGCGACGGCCCAGGGGTGCTTTTGTCGGGATGTCAGAGCCGAAAGTGAAAGCGTTATCTGTCAGGTGGCTCTTCCGTCAGGGGGTGCTTTGTCGGATGGTCGGGTGACGTATGTGTCAGGTGTCCTTATCCTAAGGTTGTTTGTCGTTAGCGTCGGACTAAGAGTCGGCCAGCTGCGGTGGTCCGCCTCGGCCGGCTGCGGGGGTCCGCCTCGGCCGGCTGCGGGGGTCCGCCCCGGCCGGTTCGGGGAGCGCTGCAAGGCGCGCCTGTCTCCATGATGCCCCGGATTTCTGGGGTGGCGACCCTTTTGTGTAAAGGTGAGTTAATGGGGTATGTTAACGGATCCGGGCGGGAGTCGGGCTCATACGATCTTTAGGTCGTAACAATTGCCCCCGGCATTCGAGTGCGAGGCGGAAGCCCGGTTCGTCTCGGATGGCGTAACATTATCCTTTAACCGGACTCGGGCTTGGGTCCAAGCTCAGGGTTGGATGCGCCGCTTCCGCGGGGTATTGCCCGTTGTTGCGGGATCGCGAGGTCTCATCCCGCGTGGGAACCAAGTGGGGCGTTGCCTCCTAACGGCGCGCCGCTTTATGTGGCGGCTGGGTCGGATTTTGGGGGAGCCCGACTTTTTGAGAAGGTTGTGGTTTTTGCTGAGATTTGTTTACCGGACATGTTTGTGATTTTCGCGGGATTTCCACCGCACGGTGCCCGGTGGACCTCCCAGCTGTTGTGCTCTTGGGCTCAGGGAAGGCGTCCATAAGGAGGAATAGTATTCATCAACCTTTACCAGAGATTTAGATGATATTTACAGTGATAGCGCAGGTGTGACCCAGCCTATGGTCGGGATGGGCGGTGGTTTATACTCGTCGCCCGCTATATCGGGGTGGGTAGATCCCTGTTGCCGGGCGGTCTTCCCTTTTACTGACCGCCTAGTTCCTTCTGCTTCGTTGTCCGGGGAGGGGCCGACGCGCCGTGAACCACCATTTGGTTTAATCAGGGATGAAGTCCCGTGGTGGTTCCCCCTTCCGGGGGGCTGACCCTCGCTTGTCGGGTGGAGCTTCTTCCTTTCCCTTTCCTCGCTTCCTCGCGATCTGCCTTGCCGCCGCCGCGCTGGAGAGTTCCTCGCTAGGAATCCTGCGCACCGAGGGGGAACCCCAGGGAGGTTGAGGACGAGGTGGCGGTGGCGGCACCGAGGGGGACGGCGTTAATTGGGGTGTTGCGGCACGCGGGCGGCCGTCTGAACCTGCCTTTTGATACAGTAACAAGCAGGAGGCAAGCTGGCGGGCGGGGCCTTCCGCGTGTAAGGGGAATATCCGGATGGAGGTGGCGGGGCCGTGGCGCCCATCATCGGGGGAAGTGAAGTTCGTCGGTGGCTATCGGCTTTTTTTTTGTAGCTCGGTGGGGCGTTTAGGGCCGCTTTATGCCCGGAGTGAGGGGAGAGGAATCCCGTCTTTCTTCCTCCTTTACCCTGACCTCTGGAGGAGGGTATTTATAGTGAGGTGTTGCGGAAGGGTTTCTCTTGAGTAATGCGGGGGGGGGGGGGGTTAGCGTTTCTAAGGGGCTCCGCGGGGTCACGTGCTTTGGGAATCGCTTATCCCCGGAGGTCTCTGGCACTCTGGCCTCTCGGGGATCGTGTTACTGCTGACGGCGCGTCGACCGAGCGGCCTTTCGTTATGTTGGGTCGCATCGCGGTCCTGTTCTGACGAGACAGGGCACTGCCTTTTCAGGACTGGGCGCCTACTTCGCGGCCTCTGCCTCGGGACCCGGGTCATGTTGTTTTGGCATCTTACGGAAGTTACGCAATTACCTATCATGCCCCCAACATTCCCGTGTCCGAGATCGCGAGGTCTGGGGGAAGGGGATGTTGTTGGCTTGTGTTGCTTTTAGGCGGGGTGGAGGGTCGGCGGAGTGGCTAGGGGCGATTCCCACTATCCTATCATTATTCAATCACGGGTCGACCCTGGTACACGGGGCGGGTTCCAGTGCCCCTCTTTCCCCCTGGAGGGAAAGGTGTCGCGGACTTTTGGTGAGCGGGGGTCGCTCTGTAGGCGTAGATTTCCCGGAGGTCCTATGCCAGTTAGGAGGGGTAGTGCTGTGCTAACCCCGAGCGTTGCGGGGGATAGCCCGTCGCTATGGTGTTCTCCGAAAAATCTGAGCGAATAAAGAAGAGCATTTTTATTTAGGTTTGTAAAGGCTGATCTACAGCTTGTACAGGAGTTCTTAGTTTATCGCCCGTTGCGGGGTCTGATCCGGCTGGGGGGGCCATAGAGTTGTCCTCGCCCGCGGTTTAATGACCTCCGGATCGGGATGTCGGTGTGGGCTGGGTGGGCCCTTCGTAACTTGAATTGAGCTCGGCGTGGAGGAGAATGGCCGCCTTCCGTGCTGAAGGGTTGCAAGGTCTCTTTGGCGATCGTGCCACCTCACCTCCGTTGCTTCGTCATCTCTTTCCGTGGAAAGGGTTTTCCTCGGTCCGGAAGAGGCGCCGAGGGGGGGAGGCCGCCTTGCTGCGGCTTGCTCCTTGGGGAGGTTCCTGAGCATAGGGCCGTCCCCCGCCGCCCCGTGTCTTGCCGCTTCGGTTTGAGAGTGGCGCTCGGTGCTCGGTTGTGCAGGGGCGAGCTGACACGCCATGACTCGCCGTTTGGGCTTGTCGGGGATGCAGCCTTTCCGAGGTCCTCGGCCGGAGGTCGAGGGCGAGGAGGTACTGGCCGGCCAGCGCTGGGGACTCTCGCCTGCCCAGATTACTTTGAACGGATGCCATTCTTTCTCCGCCTCGTCCCCGTTTATGGGACGGAGGCGTGAAAGGTGGATTTCCCGTGTGTAAGCGGAATATCCGGATAGCGATCCGTTTGTAAGCGGAATATCCAGTTAGTGGTGCTGGGGATCTAGGCACCGCCGCTCTGGGCGGCAGGAACCATTGATGGCCGGTGACCTCTCTTTTGTTAGGGCGGTGTATCTCAGCCCTTTTCCTGGAGGGTGGGGGGATCAAGTGGCGGTTTTTCATGTCTGTTGGCTTTTTCTCTTCGGGGGGGGGGGGATGGCCTCTTTATAGGTAGATCTTGTTGACGGTTTCTTATTTATTGCGTTGAGCTGGCATTATTAATGGGCTCCTCGAATTCGCGCCTGTGGGAAACCGCCTTGGCCAGGTGGCTCTTGCGTGTCCTCTTTTGGAGCGCATCATTAATGGTGGCGTGTTTCACGAGCGTCCTTTCGTTTCGCCGAGTCCCATCGGGGCCGTCGACTCGAGAACTGATGTCATTTTGTCCCGGTTCGCGTGCCCCTGTTTTCTTTTGTTTTTCCGAGTCAGGGGCACGTGGCCCCCCTCGGGTTGGCCCTGCCCCAGAGGTCTAGAGGGGGGGAGCGGGCGCGTAGCCCGGCCCGTGCCCTTCTCTGGTTTGGGTGGCTAGGGTTGGCCCTGCCCCAGAGGTCTGGAGGGGGGGAGCGGGCGCGTAGCCCGGCCCGTGCCCTGCTCTGGCTTGGGTGGCTAGGGTTGGCCCTGCCCCAGAGGTCTGGAGGGGGGGAGCGGGCGCGTAGCCCGGCCCGTGCCCACCTCTGGTTTGGGTGGCTAGGGTTGGCCCTGCCCCAGAGGTCTTGAGGGGGGAGCGGGCGCGTAGCCCGGCCCGTGCCCTGCTCTGGTTTGGGTGGCTAGGGTTGGCCCTGCCCCAGAGGTCTGGAGGGGGGGAGCGGGCGCGTAGCCCGGCCTGTGCCCTGCTCTGGTTTGGGTGGCTAGGGTTGGCCCTGCCCCAGAGGTCTGGAGGGGGGAGCGGGCGCGTAGCCCGGCCCGTGCCCTTCTCTGGTTTGGGTGGCTAGGGTTGGCCCTGCCCCAGAGGTCTGGAGGGGGGGAGCGGGCGCGTAGCCCGGCCCGTGCCCACCTCTGGTTTGTGTGGCTAGGGTTGGCCCTGCCCCAGAGGTCTTGAGGGGGGGAGCGGGCGCGTAGCCCGGCCCGTGCCCTGCTCTGGTTTGGGTGGCTAGGGTTGGCCCTGCCCCAGAGGTCTGGAGGGGGGAGCGGGCGCGTAGCCCGGCCCGTGCCCTTCTCTGGTTTGGGTGGCTAGGGTTGGCCCTGCCCCAGAGGTCTGGAGGGGGGGAGCGGGCGCCTAGCCCGGCCCGTGCCCTTCTCTGGTTTGGGTGGCTAGGGTTGGCCCTGCCCCAGAGGTCTGGAGGGGGGGAGCGGGCGCGTAGCCCGGCCCGTGCCCTTCTCTGGTTTGGGTGGCTAGGGTTGGCCCTGCCCCAGAGGTCTGGAGGGGGGGAGCGGGCGCGTAGCCCGGCCCGTGCCCTTCTCTGGTTTGGGTGGCTAGGGTTGGCCCTGCCACAGAGGTCTGGAGGGGGGAGCGGGCGCGTAGCCCGGCCCGTGCCCACCTCTGGTTTGGGTGGGGGCTAGGGTTAGCCCTGTCCCAGAGGTCTGGAGGGGGGAGCGGGCGCGTAGCCCGGCCCGTGCCCACCTCTGGTTTGGGTGGCTAGGGTTGGCCCTGCCCCAGAGGTCTTGAGGGGGGGAGCGGGCGCGTAGCCTGGCCCGTGCCCTGCTCTGGTTTGGGTGGCTAGGGTTGGCCCTGCCCCAGAGGTCTGGAGGGGGGGAGCGGGCGCGTAGCCCGGCCCGTGCCCTTCTCTGGTTTGGGTGGCTAGGGTTGGCCCTGCCCCAGAGGTCTGGAGGGGGGGAGCGGGCGCGTAGCCCGGCCCGTACCCACCTCTGGTTTGGGTGGCTAGGGTTGGCCCTGCCCCAGAGGTCTTGAGGGGGGGAGCGGGCGCGTAGCCCGGCCCGTGCCCTTCTCTGGTTTGGGTGGCTAGGGTTGGCCCTGCCCCAGAGGTCTGGAGGGGGGGAGCGGGCGCGTAGCCCGGCCCGTGCCCTTCTCTGGTTTGGGTGGCTAGGGTTGGCCCTGCCCCAGAGGTCTGGAGGGGGGGAGCGGCCGCGTAGCCCGGCCCGTGCCCTTCTCTGGTTTGGGTGGCTAGGGTTGGCCCTGCCCCAGAGGTCTGGAGGGGGGGAGCGGGCGCGTAGCCCGGCCCGTGCCCTTCTCTGGTTTGGGTGGCTAGGGTTGGCCCTGCCCCAGAGGTCTGGAGGGGGGGAGCGGGCGCGTAGCCCGGCCCGTGCCCTTCTCTGGTTTGGGTGGCTAGGGTTGGCCCTGCCCCAGAGGTCTGGAGGGGGGGAGCGAGCGCGTAGCCCGGCCCGTGCCCACCTCTGGTTTGGGTGGTTAGGGTTGGCCCTGCCCCAGAGGTCTTGAGGGGGGGAGCGGGCGTGTAGCCCGGCCCGTGCCCTGCTCTGGTTTGGGTGGCTAGGGTTGGCCCTGCCCCAGAGGTCTGGAGGGGGGAGCGGGCGCGTAGCCCGGCCCGTGCCCTTCTCTGGTTTGGGTGGCTAGGGTTGGCCCTGCCCCAGAGGTTCGGAGTTTTAGCGAACTGCAAAATTTGTGTAGGAACAACCAGGTTGGGAAAAACGTGTAGATGTGTATATTGCACGAAAAAGGAGAAACTCACAACTATTGGTAGAATTTCAGCAGATGTTTCGCGTTCCAAGGGTGGGCCAGCTCGCTCCCTTCGGGGGTGGCAAGGATGTAGGTGGCCGGTCCGACAATGTCGATGACCGTGTAGGGCCCCTCCCATTTGGCGGCCAGCTTTCCCCGCTGCGCAGTCTCGGGGCGGAAGGTGGCGTCGCGGAGGACCAAATCGCCGATCCTGAAAGTCCGCGGTTTCACCCGGGAGTCGTAGTATCGGGCCATCCTCCGGCTGTGTTTGACGAGGCTGGTTAGGGCCCTGTCCCGGACCTCGTCTATCAGCTCAAGACTGAGGCCGAGCCCTTCTCCGTTGATTTCTTTGTCGAAGAGTTTTAGCCGGAGCGTCTCTTCGCCGATTTCCACAGGTACAACCGCCTCTGATCCGTACGCTAGCATGAAGGGACTTTCTCCAGTCGAGGCCTTGTGGGTGGTGCGATAGGACCATAGGATCCCTGGTAGCTCATCGACCCATGCTCCCAGGGCGGCGTCCACCTTCTTCTTCATCGGGTTCAAGATACATTTATTCGTGGCCTCCGCCATTCCGTTGCACTGTGGGTGGGCGACCGATGCGAATTGGAGTTTTATCCCCCAGCCCGAGCAGAAGTCGCGGAAGCCCTCGCAGTCGAACTGCTTTCCGTTATCCGTGACTATGGAACGGGGAATCCCGAAGCGGCATATGACGGATTGCCAGATGAAGCCCTTCATGTCCGTCCACGTGATCCGCGCCAGCGGCTCTGCTTCGACCCACTTTGTGAAATAGTCCACGGCGACGACTAGATACTTCCTTCCCCCGGGGGCCTTTGGGAAGGGCCCCAGGATGTCGAGTCCCCACTTGGCGAAGGGGACCGGGCTCAAGATGGGCATCAGGTTAGCCGGAGGTGCATTCGTCCGCCGACAGAATTTCTGGCACGCCTCGCACCTTTTGACGTATTGTACCGCATCCCGGATCATCGTCGGCCAGTAGTACCCTTGGCGCATTATCTTGTGGGCGATGGTGCGCCCTCCGTGGTGGTTTCCGCAGAAGCCTTCGTGCACCTCGCGGATGACCTGCTCGGCCTGTTCCAGTCCCAAGCACTTCAGGTAGGGCAGGACGTCGAAATTGGCGCGGCGGCGGCGGTACAGCACTCCGTCGAGGAGCACGAACGTCAGAGCCCGTCTCTCCACCCGCTTAGCCAGCAACCGCTCCTCGGGTAGCTCACCTGTCTCTAAATACTTCACAATGGGGGTCATCCAGGACGTCATCGTGCCCGTGCACATCAGTTCCCCTTCATTGATGGAGGGTGTCGACAGGCTTTCGACGTAGATTGCCTTCCCGATCTTGGCCGCTGAGGAGGAAGCCAGCTTAGACAGGGCATCTGCCCGGAGGTTGTTGGAGCGAGGCAGGTGTTGCACGTCCGCTTTCTTGAACTTGCGGAGTTCGACCTGGATGCGACTCAGGTACCGCTTCATGGTTTTCTCTCGGGCCTCGAAGCCCCCCAGGATCTGTTGGATGACGAGACGGGAGTCACTCAGGAGCAACACGTTCGTCGCCCCGACCGCCCTGGCGAGCTTTAACCCGTTAACCGCGGCCTCATACTCCGCGACATTGTTGGTGGCCGGGAAGTCGAAGCGTAGGGCGTATTCCAACGAACATCCGTCTGGAGTCTGAATGACGATTCCCGCTCCTGTTCCGGAGCCCGTCGCGGAGCCGTCGACGTGGATGGTCCATAACTCGCCCGCCGTCGTCGGGGAGGGCGCTGAGGGTTCGCCCGCCTCGATCCTCTGGGGGGACGTGGGCGCCGACGGTTGCTCTATCTGGTCTCCCGGCGGGATTTCCGTGGTGCATTCCACCACGAAGTCGGCCAGCGCCTGACCCTTGATCGCCGTCCGGGCTTTGTACGTTATGTCGAACTCGCTGAGCTCGACGCTCCAGTTGAGCATCCTCCCTGACCGTTCCAGTCTTTTCAGGTTCTTTTCGAGGGGCATGCTGGTGTGGACGGTTATGGGGTGGGCCTGGAAATAGGGTCGGAGCTTTCGAGCGGTGGTGATCAGGCAGTAGGCGGCTTTTTCGATGGGGCTGTAACGAGTCTCCGCATCCCGGAGGATCCGACTGGCATAGTAAACAGGGCGTTGCACCCCTCCTTCCTCCTTGATTAGGACGGAGCTAACAGCCTCCTCGGTGGTCGCCAGGTACAACCCCAGGGGTTCACCTTCCTCCGGTCGTGCGAGGAGCGGTGGGCCTTGTAGGTATGCTTTCAGCTCCGCGAACGCCCGCGTGCAGTCGTCGTCCCACGGGATCACCTTCCTCTTGTCTTTAGCTTCGCCAAAGGCCGTGCGTAAGACCCTGAAGAAGGGGAGCGACTTCTCCGCCGACTTCGACAGGAATCGTCCCAGAGCAGCAATCCGGCCGTTCAGTCGCTGCAAGTCCCGGATCGTCCGGGGCTCCGTCATACCGGTGAGGGCCGTCACCTTGTCGGGGTTCGCCTCGATCCCCCGCTTTGTTATCATAAAGCCCAGGAATTTTCCCGACTGCACGCCAAAGATGCATTTCGCGGGGTTTAGTCTCAGGTTGTATCGGCGGACCCTCTGGAAGGTCTCCTGCAAGTCGTTGAGGTGGTCGAGGGCCCTTCCACTCTTCACCAGCATGTCGTCGATGTAGACCTCCAAATTTCGCCCTACCTGAGGGCCGAAAATCCGGTCAACCATCCGTTGATAAGTCGCCCCGGCGTTCTTCAGCCCAAAGGGCATCTTGGTGTAACAGAAGGTGCCTTTATCGGTGACGAAGGACGTCCTCTCCTCATCCTCCTCCGCCATCGGTATTTGGTTGTACCCCGAGAAGGCGTCCATAAAGCTCAACAACTCATAACCGGACGCCTGGTCCACCAAGTGGTCGATCCTGGGCAGAGGGAAGCTGTCCTTTGGGCAAGCCTTGTTGAGGCCGGTGAAGTCAACGCACATGCGCCACTTCCCGCTGGGCTTCTTCACTAGAACGACGTTGGCGAGCCAGTCGGGGTAGTCCACCGGCCGAACGAACTTGGCTTCGAGGAGCCGCTCTACTTCTTCCTCGGCTGCCCTCTTCTTTTCGCCCCCCGCACTCCTCTTCTTCTGTCGAACAGGCCGGGCCTCTGGGTCCGCATTCAACCTGTGGGAGATTACCGCCGGGTCCACCCCGGGCATGTCGGCTGGTGACCATGCGAATATGTCCACGTTCTCCCGGAGCAGGGTGACGAGGGCCGTCCTCAAGGCGGAGGGGAGTTTCGTCCCGATGGAGACGGCTCTCCCCTCGCCTGAGGTTATTGGGACCTCCTCTACTTCCTCGGCCGGGGTCGGCCGCTGGTCGCCGAAGTCCTCCCTTTCGTCGGGGACGAGTGGCGTCAGTGTCCGCCTGGGGCCCCCAGGCGGGGACGGCACAATGTTGTGGTCTTGGGGCACCCCTTGATCTCCCCGCACCTGTCCCACCCCCCGCGGGGTCCGGAACTTCATTGTCTGATGTTGCAGGCTGGGGAGCGCCTCGATGGCCGTCATATATGGGCGTCCAATGATTCCGTTATACACCGACGCGATGTCGACGATGACGAAAAGCGTTTCCTTGGTGACGATCCTCGGCTCCTCCCCCAGTGTCATGGGCAAGGTGATCGTTCCTTCGGTAGGGATCTCATGGCCGGTGAAGCTGGCCACAGGGCCCACGCAGGGCTCTAGTTCTGTGCGCCCCCACCCCATCCTTTCGACCGTTGACAGGAACAGGATGTCGCAGGAGCTTCCGGTGTCAATCAGGAGCCGGCCGACGTCAACTGCCCCGACCCGAGCCTCGATGACGAGAGCATCGTTGTTCTGGCTCCACGTCTCCTGCCAGTCTTCCTCGGTAAAGGTGATGGGGGGTCGGTGTGTCCTTCTTCGCTTCGGTCGGGGGCCGGCGGCTGCCGTCATCACCTGTCGAGCCCCGGCCTCCAGGGTGGCGGGCGCCCGCCCCGCCGAGGAAGGGCCTCCAGTTATCATCTCAATACGCATGACCGCCCTTGGGGGGGGCGTGACTCCTCCTTATCGCGGTTCGCCGGGGGTTCCCGTCCCCCTTCCTCTGGGGGGGCTCTCTCTTCTGCCGCCACCCGCCTTCCCGCGACAAAGTTCCCCAGGTGACCCGCTTGGATCAGCCGCTCGATTTCTCTCTTAAGGGAGTAACAGCGGTCGGTGTCGTGACCGTGGTCCCGGTGATATCGGCAGTATCTCCGGGGGTCCCGCCTCGCCGGGTCCGTCCTCATCTCCCGGGGAGGCTCCGGCGGTAAACCGGCCCTCGTCGCCGCGGCCAGCACCTCCATCATGGGGGCGTTGAGTCGCGTGTAATGCACCGGCGGGGGGTCTTCTGGTCTTGGGATGACTCCGGGGGGCCTCCGTGCCGGAGCGAACTCGCGAGCCGGGCCAAGGCGATCTAGCGGGTGGGGTTCGAGTGGCTCCCGCCGCGGTAGGGCCATCTGATTGCGGCCTCGCCCCCTTTCCTCCTGCCTCGGCCGAGGGTGCGGCCGGGGCCCATCCGCGGGTGGTTTCGCCTGGGGGAATACAACCTTTGCACCCAAAGTCTCCTCCGCCAATGCGTGCCTCTCCGCCATTGCTACCAACGCTTCATAGTCGGTCGGTGGATCCCGGAGCAGGGATTTATAGAGGCTCCGAGTCCGCAGCCCCGTCTTGAAGGCCAGCATAAGCACCTCGTCGCCGCATGTCACCACCGCCCGTCTCTCCTCCTGAAAGCGGCGGAGGTATCTTCCCGTTCCCTCCCCCTCCCTTTGGACTATCATGCTGAGATAGTCTAAGGGCTTCTTTTTTGTTCGCCCGGCCCGGAACTCTTGGCAGAACTTATGGGATAGTTCGCCAAAGCTCCCTACGGACCTCGCGGGCAAGGCAAAGTACCAGTCCAGCGCGGTGTCCCTCAGGCTTTGGGAGAAATGTCGGCAAAGGAACGCCTCATCCATGTCCTAGGCTTCCATCGCCCCCCGGTATTGTTGCACGTGCGTGAGGGGGTCGCCCCTCCCATTGTACGTGGCCAAGTGAGGGGGTTTGAACCTTACGGGCCTGGGGGCAGAAGTGATCCACCGGGCGAGTGGCGTGGCCTCCTCCGGGTAGGTCGGGCGATCCGGCGCATCCCCCCTCCGCCACTCGGGGGTCGAGCTTTGGTCGCGCCTTGGCCGCCGACGGTCCTCCGTCCCCGGCGAGTAGCCCGACGGTCTCCAGGCGGGGCTCCTTCCTTGGGCCGAGGATTCGACGGGTTGCGGGCTACGGTCCTCCCAGCGTCCACGCCTCCTGGCCAGCTCTCCTCGGGCCTCCATCCGTTCTTGATTCTCCCGAAGGAGTCTTTCACGCTCGGTGGTGAGGAAGCGTAGTTGCCGACAAACGGCTTCCTTGCGCAGGGTATCGGAGGGGTGGTGTTGGTGATGGGGGCCGCCCCCTCCAGGCGGGGACCTGTTCAGCATCGGGTCCCGCCCGTTCCCAGGCCGCCGGGCCGTCGTCGCCTCGTCCAGGAGTTCTCGGTTGCTCCTGTTCTCCATCCTCAGCCTGTCGCGCTCCGCGATGATGAAGCGAAGCTGGCGGCGGGCGGCCTCATCTTCCTGGTAAGCCTTCCGGGTGGTCTCGGCCGCCTCGTCCAGACGCCTCTGCGCGGCGGCCGCCTCCCCCAGGCGCCTCCACCGCTGCGCGACTTCTTCCTCCTCTTCCAGGAGCCTTTGCTGGGCCGCGATCTCCTCAGCGAGCCCCCTATGCTCCCCCTCCTCCTCGAACTGAGGGTGGAGGTTTCGCCTCACGTTCAGGGGCTCTGAGGGGCCGGGCGGAGGTCCCGTTCCAGCCGTCTGACAGCCTCCCCTGGCCTGAGCAACGGCCTCGAAGCTCTTCAGGACGGCGGGGACTGAAGTGTGTTCGATCTCGGAGCCAATCCCCAGAAGGGGGTCGGACGCCGGGGTGATTTGTTGGGAGAGCGGTTCCTGTCCCACGGGATCTTTGCCGTGGTCCGGGTTCCGCGAGATCGGTATGGAATCTAACATGGGTGTGACCCTTCGTTCCCACAGACGGCGCCAATTGTTACGAGGTGGAACTCGCGTACAATGAATTTGTATTAATGGGAACCAAGGGCACGGTGGTTATGTGGAGAAGGGGGTTTAGGTAGGCTATTCGACAAGCGATTAGTGGGGTGAAGAAGTCGATCTCGACGCCAGTGACGGTCGCGGGGCTGAATCTCGCCGGATGCGGCTGGACAAGGTTGAACGGCGGGGGGGTGACGCCGACTGGTGTTGATAGGCGAGCTCTCCTGCAACACAAACAACTCGTCAGAAGGGCTGGGTTGGGGGTTCAACCCTTAGCCCCTCCGATGCCTAAGTCAGTGATAGGGCTTAAAATGGGGGGCTGGTCACGCCGGTCGGACTAACAGTGTTTCGACCGCGCGTGGCGAGCTATGGGTGGGAGAACAAAGATATGGAAGACCTTTGCACTCGTGTGTGAATAGTTGAATCAGAGAGAATTCTGCAGCATCCCCCTCTCCGTAAGAGGAGAAGGGGTATTTATACCTGACGGGTGATGACTAGGCGTGCTGAGCTGGCTCGGGTGTCGGCGGAGACTTCGGACAAGGACGCCGGGACAGGAGTCTTCGACCTGCCTTTGTCAGGCGGCGTGACGGCCCAGAGGTGCTTTTGTCAGGATGTCAGAGCCGAAAGTGAAAGCGTTATCTGTCAGGTGGCTCTTCCGTCAGGGGGTGCTTTGTCGGATGGTCGGGTGACGTATGTGTCAGGTGTCCTTATCCTAAGGTTGTTTGTCGTTAGCGTCGGACTAAGAGTCGGCCAGCTGCGGTGGTCCGCCTCGGCCGGCTGCGGTGGTCCGCCTCGGCCGGCTGCGGGGGTCCGCCCCGGCCGGTTCGGGGAGCGCTGCAAGGCGCGCCTGTCTCCATGATGCCTCGGATTTCCGGGGTGGCGACCCTTTTGTGTAAAGGTGAGTTAATGGGGTATGTTAACGGATCCGGGCGGGAGTCGGGCTCATACGATCTTTAGGTCGTAACAATTATTATTATTATTATTATTATTATTATGAAATCCTATTAATTAGTTATTATTAAGTTGATTATTATTATGATTATAATTATAAGTTATAAATTTATTATTAACTGTTATAAAGTTTCATAAGTTTATAAGTTGTATTAGTTTTGTAAATTTACAGAGGTGACATGTTAGTTATTAAATGATCTATATATGTTAGTAACTAATAAGTTTAGTTAAGTAAGTTAAATTTTTTATAAAAAGTAGTTAAAGTTAAATTAGTACTAAATTAATGTTAGCTCCTTTAAGTTAACGTTCGTGAACTAGTTTAACTGGATAATAACCAGAAAACTAATACCAAAATTCTTTGACGCAGATAAAACGTGTCATACGTCACCACCGCCTGGACACCCGCGTCAAGGCAAGTATTTTGAGTAAATGAACTGCAAACCTGACCGTTCAAACTTAGTGCTAAATTTGTTGTGTTTATCAAATTCTGGTAGCCGGATATCATATTGCACCTGGCTTATTGCTTTTTGTTGGTCTGCTTTTACCATCCGCATGTTAACAACTAATTTAATTGGGAAAAATGGATATGTTGCAAACACAAGGTGATAACCATCGAATACAGATGGGGGTAAAGCCATCGAATACAGATGGGGTGAAACTTGGTCAATGACTAAACATGACACTTGGGTGGGGTTGGTTCTTGTAGTAGAGTCTGTAATTGTTGCTTGAACACCTTACGGCTACCTCCAAAACCACACTAACGGAGGCAAGCAGCTTGACCATATTCCAGGTTGGAATGGCAAGAAGCGTCACGGTAAGCCCCCGATGATAGGGTGTATCGAGAACATTACTTTCTCAGACATGGACTTATCACGAGCACAAATACTCAATTTACAACTACCTTACTTTTAAAACTGCAAAAAAACTCATGCGTGCTTGTACTTTACTTTCTGCACTTATTATTCATAACTGTGTACTAACGCTTTTTGTCCCTTATAGTTGTTCTTCATTCATTGCTTTAAAATATCTTGCCGAGCTTATCGCTGACATATATTTCAACGTGTTTTGAAATATATGTTAGGTTTAGAGACAGAGTACCCAGAGGACACTACTCTTGAGGATCCCACCTTAGAGGTGGACCCCGCTGACCAGAGGTACGAGGACACTGAGATCATCCCCGCGGAAGACTAGAGCGGGACTTTTATATTTCAGTATTGTTGTATTTTATTTTCAGGTGTGTTTGTTTCAGCAGTTTGTACGGCCATGCTAGGCCTAAATTATCTGTGTGTTTGCTTTGGACGCTGGTGTTGTAATGTAATGAATGATTGTGCTGCTTGTGAAGATTCGCGTGCAGGGACCTGCCTTCGCTAAATCACGCTTAGTGTGCTTAAGTCAAAGGAGAAAGAAAAAAAAAGTACATCTTCTTTGCTTTAAGCACATGTGGACCCGCTCACGTCCTCGCCCCAAGTATAATGGGAAGCGGGGCGTGACATGTTTTAGTGGTGGCCCACGCAGGTCTCTGCTCTCCTTTCTGCGAAGTACTTCAGAAGCAGTGTGAACATCATTACTGACCAGAGGGTTTGAATAACTTTGTACAAAAAAATGTTTAACTTGTTTATCTTGCAGCATGGCAGGAAGGCCAAACACTCGCAACGGGAATGGGACTAGCGGGAATGATACTCCCGACCTCCTTGGACTCATGAATATCATGAGAGGAATGTTGGAGACTCAACAACAGCTGATTCGGCAGGGTCAGCAGCTTGCACCCCCTGCACCCCCTGCACCACCCCCACCTCGAGCTGAGCCCGGAGCAAAACAATTTCGGGAGCTTTTCTGGGAGAGAAGGCCCCTTAGCAGCAGAAGAATGGGCCCGAACTACAGCGGAAGAATTGAGTCTTGTCCGCATTGACCAGGCAGGCTGGGTAGAGATTGCCAAGAAATAGCTGACTGGAAATGCCCGGAACTGGTGGGACAATGAGGAAGCTCATCTTATTAAGCCCATCAACTGGACCATGTTTCGAGAGCGTTTTGACGCTCAGTATTTTCCTCGATCGGCCAAGAGGGAACTGCAGCAACGTTTCGTCAACCTGGAACAAGGCAACATGACTGTTGACGAATACGAGGCAGAATTTTCGATGCTTAGTCGATTTGCCCCACATCTGGTGGAAGATCCCGAAGACTGTGCTTATCAGCTCCTCCAGGGGCTAGACCTGGACATTCAAGGTTCAATGTCTTCGGTAAATCTGACTACACATCAGGAAGTGTTAGATGCTGCAAAGAAGCATGAAATTAATGTGAATCGCAAGAAGGCACTTCAGATTGGAGGGAGTAGGCGTCCACCATAGCCACCCAGGGGAAACCTCCGACCTACTCAAACTGCACAGTTCAAGAGGCCTGCTGCCCCTACCAACAATCGACCCCAGCTGGTGTGCTTCCACTGCAAGCGCACGGGTCATGTCAAGAAAGACTGCAGAGAGCTGCTGAATCTATGCATGATATGTGGAGCATCTGCACATGCTACCATAGACTACCCTCGCTGCACCAACAAGCCGATGACTGCTGGACCTTCTGGGACCGTTCAGCGTGGAGCTCCTGGACCTACTCTGCACGGACCACCTCTGGCCCCACAACAGAAGGCTTTTGCACAGGCGAGGCAGAACCAGCCGAGACGTCAGATCTTCACCATGACAGCCGCGGAGTCTGAGACGGATGAGCAAGTGATATCAGGTATTACTTGAACCCTTCTTTTATAATGCTTATATTATATGCACGTGTTACTTGTTTATCTTTTGCTAAGATATCTCCTATGCACTAGGTGTTATATTAATAGCCTCCCATCCAGCCCTATCCCTTTTTGATTCGGGAGCCACTCACTGCTTCGTATCCCGAGGATTTGTAGAGAGACATTCTATTCATGTCGACCCTCTACCGAATCACTTGAGCATCACTACTGCGAGTGGAGTAGTTAGGACTTCTTCTGGCTGTCGATCTTGCCCTATCGTGATTTGTGGACACGAGTTGTTCGCAGACTTTATGATAGTCGACATGTCCAACTTTGATGCGATATTCGGCATGGATTGGTTAGGAAATTTCTACGATACTATCGATTGTCACAACAAGAAAGTAGTGTTTGAAATCCCTGATCATCCTGTGTTTGAATTCATGAGCGGAGACCGTTCACTTGGGCCTATCAAGTTTCGGGCCAAGCCGAACAAACTAATCATTGCATCGATACAGGTTGAGCCTGAAAGACCTAGAGTGGTTCGAGACTTTGCAGACGTATTTCCTGAAGATATTACAGGATTACCGCCTGATCGAGCTCTGGAATTTACTATCGACCTTATGCCGAACACACAACCTATTTCGAAGGCCCCTTATCGCATGGCTCCTGCGGAACTGGAGGAACTTCAGAAACAACTCGACGACCTGTTGCAGAAAGGATTGATTCATCCCAGCGTATCTCCTTGGGGTGCGCCAGTTCTTTTGGTCAAGAAGAAGGATGGTTCGAGAAGGATGTGCGTGGACTACAAAGAACTGAATAAGGTAACCATAAAGAACAGGTACCCGCTGCCGCGAATTGACGACATCTTTGATCAACTTGGCAGATCGCGAGTATTCTCGAAGCTGGATCTCCGAAGTGGTTATCATCAAGTGAAGGTCAGAAGTGAAGACATCCCGAAGACGACGTTCAGGACCAAGTATGGGCACTATGAATTTGTAGTCATGCCATTCGGTGTGACTAACGCCCCAGCTGTATTCATGAACCTCATGAACTTGATCTTCTATGAGTTCTTGGATAAGTTCGTGGTGATCTTCATCGACGACATCTTGGTCTACTCGATGGATGAAGAAGCGCATGACAAGCATCTGCGGATTGTACTAGAGACATTGCGACATCATCGGTTGTACGCCAAGTTCAGCAAGTGTGATTTCTGGCTAGACCGAGTCGCCTTTCTTGGGCATGTGGTATCAGGAGACGGCATCTCTGTTGATCCAGAGAAGGTCATTTCAGTCAGGAACTGGCCGACTCCTCGATCAGCTACCGACATCAGGAGTTTCTTAGGATTGGTGGGTTATTACCGTCGATTCATCAAGGACTTCTCAAAGATTGCCGAGCCTATGACTCGCCTGACGAGGAAGGATGTCAAGTATGTATGGTCAGACGCTTGTGAGCAGGCGTTTGGAATATTGAAGGCCAAGCTGACGACTGCACCATTGTTAGCTATACCAGACAGGACTGGAGGATTTGAAGTCTTTTGTGACGCATCTGGCAAGGGACTTGGATGTGTCCTGCATCAGCATGGTCATGTGGTCGCCTATGCTTCTCGACAATTGAAGATTCACGAGAAGAATTATCCGACTCACGACCTGGAGTTGTCTACTGTCATCTTTGCTCTGAAGATTTGGAGGCATTTTCTTTTGAGCGAGCAAGTCAAGATCTACACCGACCACAAGAGCCTAAAGTATATTTTCTCTCAGAAGGAGCTTAATATGAGGCAACACAGATGGTTAGAGCTTATGGCTGATTACGACATCGACATCCAGTATCATCCAGGGAAGGTGAATGTCATACCTGACGCATTGAGCAGATTACCAGCGATCATGACTCTTTCAGCTCAATGGAGACTTCAACAGGCTATCCGTGAGATGGAGGTTGAAGTTATTTTACCCGGGACTTCTGCATCATTGATGAATATGCAAGTTCAGTCTACTATTGTGGATCGAGTCAAAGCTGCTCAGACTGGAGATGCGAAGTTACGAAAGATCCGGGAGCAAGTCATTGCTGGACTGCGGACGGATTTTCTGATTCATGAGGATGGTTCCCTGAGATACGGCAGTAGGATCTGCGTACCTTCAGGTGATATCAGAGAGGAGTTGATGAAGGAAGCTCATAGCTCTTCATACTCTAATCATCCTGGTGGCACCAAAATGTACAAAGATCTTCGTCTGAACTTTTGGTGGCATGGAATGAAGAGAAGTGTGGCTCGAAGTGTCGCTAAGTGCCTTGTGTGTCAGCAAGTGAAGGCTGAACATCATCGCATAGCTGGACTACTTCAACCCCTGTCGATTCCAGAGTGGAAATGGCAGCACATCACTATGGATTTCGTGACTGGACTGCCTCAGAGTACTAAGCAGAATGATGCGATTTGGGTGATCGTTGATAGATTAACCAAATCGGCACATTTCATACCCTTCCGAGTGGGACAATCTACGGAAATACTTGCTAAGAAGTATATGGAGGTAATGATCTATCCTTTACTTTTAAAACTTCTTCTGGTATACGTTGTGATGTGATCGATAATCGTGCAGGAGATTGTTTGATTGCATGGAGTTCCGGTGAGCACCGTCTCTGACCGGGACACTAGATTCACTTCCTAGTTTTGGAAGAGTCTGCAATCCAATTTGGGTACCAGTCTGAGTTTCAGCACTGCGTATCACCCGCAGACGGATGGCCAATCAGAGCGTACCATCCAGATATTGGAGGACATGCTGCGAGCTTGTATGTTGGATTTCAAAGGCTCGTGGGAAGATCATATACACCTGGTGGAGTTTTCCTACAACAATAGCTACCAAGCCAGCATTGGCATGGCCCCATTCGCAGCACTCTACGGAAGGAAGTGTCGATCCCCGCTGAGTTGGGATGACATTGGTGATCGAGAATTATTGGGCCCAGAGATAATTGTTGAGACTGTGGGTGTAGTGCGTAACATCAGAGACAAGTTACGCATTGCACAAGACCGATACAAGCATTGGGCTGATGCCAAGCGTCGCCACTTGGAGTTTCAACCAGGAGATCATGTTTTCTTGAAGATATCCCCAAACCGAGGAGTGATACGCTTTGGGAGACGAGGCAAGCTCAGTCCAAGGTTCGTTGGACCCTTTGATGTGTTAGAGCGAGTTGGAGAAGTGGTTTATCGTCTAGCTCTACCGCCATCATTGGATGGAGTGCATAATGTTTTCCATGTCTCCCAGCTGCGTCGTTATATCAGTGATCCTACTCATGTGGTCGATCATTCCGAAATCACGGTGCGACCAGACCTTACCTATGAGCAGCAGCCTGTTCAGATTCTTGATCGACGTCAGAAAGCGCTCAGGAATAAGGTCGTTGAACTCGTGCGAGTGATGTGGCGACATGACTCCCCAAGAGAATCCACCTCGGAGCGAGAGGATGAGATGCGAGGACGTTACCCCTACCTCTTTCCTGCTCTGTAGAGAATTCCGGGGGCGGAATTATTTTAAGGAGGGTAGGATGTAACGGCATGTTTTCTAGTCGCATTTTGATTGTTGTTTGCCTATATTTTACCTTGTCGATTCTATTACTTTTGTCCGAGTAGATGTTCGTTTGCACGTCGACGCGAGCGCGTCGTCGTTTTCAGTTTACCGTAGCGTAATTTTCATCTACGAATCGTAATTATTTTTAAGTTAATTATTAATTACTTTTAATTAAGAATTAATCTCTAATTAATTAATTACTAGTAATCGCTAATTACAAGTTAATTAATTAACTTATTATTATTATTTTTTTAACTAAGTCATTTTACTAAATTACTTTCACTAATTACTTTACTATATTACTATTAACAATTACCCTTCTCCTAACTAACCCAACCCAATTTAAATCTCACCAGTATGTTGGTGAGATCCAACATCAGCCTTAAGTCTCTCTACCTCTCAACCATCCCAATTCATACTGTCTCCCCCTCCTCTCATCGTCCTTAAAACCATTCTACACGGCAACCACAGCAGCAACCTGCAGGACAACCAACAACCTATCCCTCCACCGTCATCATCCCCTTCACCATCAACAACCTCATCTCCATCAGCAACACCCCAACATCACCAACATCTTCTCCTCCACAAATCAGCCATCCAAATCCTTACAACCCAAAAACCCAAACAGAAATCAACTCAAATCCAACCACAAATCACAATCAACAAATTGAATCCCAAATCAAACCCCCAAAATCACCCACGATCTTGACAGCCGCCACCCGTACGCTAGGCCCCGAAGCCCCGGACCACCGCGCATCCCCAGCTCGCCGTCGCCGCGCGCTGCCGATCGCCGGCCGCCCAGGCCGCTGCCGCGATCCGCGCCGCCCCGAAGCCACCTCGATCGCCGTCGTCCTCAAAAATCGCCGCCGCCGCCCGTTTCGAAGCGCCACCGCCTCGATCGCCCCGCCCCGCCGCCCGATTCGCCGCTGCGCCTCCGATCAAACCCGCCCCGCCATCGTTCAGCGTCGCACCGCCCCGATCCGCCGCCCCGACCGCCGGAAGCGCAACCGCCGTCGCCCATGTGCTTCGCTCGCCGCCCGCCGCGCCGTCGCCGACCCGATTCCGCCGCCGCCCGACCCCCGAAGCCGTCGCCCCCCTGTCGCCCTTCGCCTGCAACGAGAAACAAAAAAAAAAGAAAACGGAAGAAAGAGGCAGAGAGAGAGACGCGACAGAGAGGGGGAAGGAGAGAAGTTGGGGGGGGATTTAATAAGGTAATAATAATAATAATAATAATAATATTATTATTATTATTATTATTATTATTATTATTATTATTATTATGAAATCCTATTAATTAGTTATTATTAAGTTGATTATTATTATGATTATAATTATAAGTTATAAATTTATTATTAACTGTTATAAAGTTTCATAAGTTTATAAGTTGTATTAGTTTTGTAAATTTACAGAGGTGACATGTTAGTTATTAAATGATCTATATATGTTAGTAACTAATAAGTTTAGTTAAGTAAGTTAAAATTTTTATAAAAAGTAGTTAAAGTTAAATTAGTACTAAATTAATGTTAGCTCCTTTAAGTTAACGTTTGTGAACTGGTTTAACTGGATAATAACCAGAAAACTAATACCAAAATTCTTTGACGCAGATAAAACGTGTCACACGTCACCACCGCCTGGACACCCGCGTCAAGGCAAGTATTTTGAGTAAATGAACTGCAAACCTGACCGTTCAAACTTAGTGCTAAATTTGTTGTGTTTATCAAATTCTGGTAGCCGGATATCATATTGCACCTGGCTTATTGCTTTTTGTTGGTCTGCTTTTACCATCCGCATGTTAACAACTAATTTAATTGGGAAAAATGGATATGTTGCAAACACAAGGTGATAACCATCGAATACAGATGGGGGTAAAGCCATCGAATACAGATGGGGTGAAACTTGGTCAATGACTAAACATGACACTTGGGTGGGGTTGGTTCTTGTAGTAGAGTCTGTAATTGTTGCTTGAACACCTTACGGCTACCTCCAAAACCACACTAACGGAGGCAAGCAGCTTGACCATATTCCAGGTTGGAATGGCAAGAAGCGTCACGGTAAGCCCCCGATGATAGGGTGTATCGAGAACATTACTTTCTCAGACATGGACTTATCACGAGCACAAATACTCAATTTACAACTACCTTACTTTTAAAACTGCAAAAAAACTCATGCGTGCTTGTACTTTACTTTCTGCACTTATTATTCATAACTGTGTACTAACGCTTTTTGTCCCTTATAGTTGTTCTTCATTCATTGCTTTAAAATATCTTGCCGAGCTTATCGCTGACATATATTTCAACGTGTTTTGAAATATATGTTAGGTTTAGAGACAGAGTACCCAGAGGACACTACTCTTGAGGATCCCACCTTAGAGGTGGACCCCGCTGACCAGAGGTACGAGGACACTGAGATCATCCCCGCGGAAGACTAGAGCGGGACTTTTATATTTCAGTATTATTGTATTTTATTTTCAGGTGTGTTTGTTTCAGCAGTTTGTACGGCCATGCTAGGCCTAAATTATCTGTGTGTTTGCTTTGGACGCTGGTGTTGTAATATAATGAATGATTATGCTGCTTGTGAAGATTCGCGTGCAGGGACCTGCCTTCGCTAAATCACGCTTAGTGTGCTTAAGTCAAAGGAGAAAGAAAAAAAAAGTATCTCTTCTTTGCTTTAAGCACATGCGGACCCGCTCACGTCCTCGCCCCAAGTATAATGGGAAGCGGGGCGTGACAATATGTGTTTATGGTCCTTTTGGAGACGTTGGGGTGATAACGGCCACTCATAATAGGGCCACGATCTTCCTCCTTTAATAAGAATAAATGTTGTGCACG
Source organism: Scilla litardierei (assembly GCA_030789695.1). Classification (NCBI taxonomy): domain Eukaryota; kingdom Viridiplantae; phylum Streptophyta; class Magnoliopsida; order Asparagales; family Asparagaceae; genus Scilla; species Scilla litardierei. The sequence goes on from CM061130.1 coordinate 118,080,677, forward strand.
TCCCCAAGATTTACGATCCCGCCTTTACTCCCACGTTCGAGTGAGGTGAACTCAACGGTCGACTGACCATTGGGCTTTGACCGAGTCGGTATCGGGCTTCTTTGGTGGGCCTTGCAGGCAGTAATCATCTGTCGACCGAGTTATCTCGAATGTTGGCCCAGTGATTCAACACATGGGGAGCCCATCACCCGTAAATGAGCCATTGCCGCCTTCAAACCAGAACCTGACGCCAACCAAGGGATCAGCTTTCCTCCGAGATCTGGGGGACCTAAAGGCAGATCAACTGGAGATTAACCTCCACAATACGCACACCCCCCCCCCGGGCCCACCAATACAATGGAGTGGGGGTCGATAATCGAGCTTTCGTCCTCCAGGGGGAGCCCACTCCCTCCAATTACCAGGCAGCAACCCGCAGCATCCAAGATCAGGTAATGTACGGGGCTCCTCCAGGTTATAAGCCACTGAACCTTGTAGGTGGATTCGTGAGGAGGGAGGAGATCCCTAACCGATCCTCGGGAGCCAACTATGTGCAACCAGGAGCAGGAAGATCCCTACTGGTCCAATCTGCGATTTGGAAAAAACCCCTGAAAGAGAATATCATCTCTGCTCCTCCTCTCCCCAAGTTCAAGCTTCCTGCTCTACAGCTTATGATGGCAGAGGCGACCCATGGTCGAACATTCATAAGTATCTGAATGTCATGCTACTTCACGGAGCTGACGAGACGTACCTTTATAGAGCCGTCCATGCTACCCTGTTCAAGAGGGTGGAAAGCTGGTACGATGGGCTACTTCACGGCTGCATCGGCTCGTTCGACGAACTGGCAGAAATATTCTGCAAACAATTCGTCGTGGGACGACGCCCTAAGAAGAGGTCGTCCCACCTCTTCTCGCTCAAACAGAACAAGAATTAGTCGATCTGAGCCTTCCTCTAGAGATTCAACGACGAGAGGCTCGATGTAGAAGAAACACCTGACGTGACTGTTATAGCGACGCTCATCCAGGCGGTCTGGAATAAGCATCTGAGGAGGGCCCTTCACCAGTTTCCCCATAATACCGTTGCAGAAATGCTTAACATAACGGATCAGTTCACTTCCTCTGAGGAGGGAAGAACCAGCTAGAGCTAATGCGAAAAGCACCCCCTCCCACCGTAGAGAAACGAGGCGAGAGAAACCAACCTCGAGAACCCCCCGCCAGGAGTCTCGAGATAAGAGGCCAAGGGAAAGGAGCCCTCGGAGCAAGGAGCGCCCTACCTTCGCTAAGCCGATTACTCCTAAGGCGAAAGTCCTCGTTTACACCCCACGAGAGGAGCTGATCCAAGAGACATCTAAGAAGGGTCAATATGAGAAGAGGAACGACATCAAATTCTGCAAATATCATAACGACTATGGGCACGATACCAACGACTGTTGGACTCTCAAAAAAGAGATCAATGCCCCAATCAAGCGAGGACACCCCAAGAACCTAGCTAATGATCCACCTAGCAAGGAGGGTTCCTCAAAGTAGAAGGGCAAGATAACGGGATCATCCGTTACCAAGGTGATCGACTAACGAGCCACCTAAAGTTTGGGGCAAATAAAGCAACGGTGAACAACGTCAGCTCCGACGAAGTTCGAAAATACATGTACACCTTTTGTTTCGTTTTTCTGTCACTTTTCTCAATAAAGCATGTCTCTTTTATCAAATAAAGATTCACTTCCTTAAGCCTTCATAAAGTCTACAGAAACTATTCCATCAAAACTCCCCTCGAAAAGGATCCAAACCTTGGGAGGTTTTGGAAGAACTGGACTTACGTTGATGAAAATGACTCCTAAACGGTCGTCAGTCGTAAGTCGAAGGGACTACCATTCGCACCTGAATGACTCACCTCATCGAGCGTCAGCCGTGAGTCGAAGGGGCCACCCCTTCGCAACTGAACGACTCTCCTAAGAGAGCGTCAGTCGTAAGTCGAAGGGGCCACCCTTCGCAACTGAACGAATCTCCTAAACGGTCGTCAACCGTAAGTCGAAGGGACTCCCCTCTGAACCTGAACGACTCTCCTAAACGGTCATCAACCGTAAGTCGAAGGGACTCTCCTTGCCAACTGAACGACTCTCCTAAACGGTCGTAAGCCTTAAGTCGAAGGGACTCCCCTTCGCAACTGAACAACTCTCCTAAACAGTCATCAGCCTTAAGTCGAAGGGACTCCCCTTCACAACTGAACGACTCTCCTAAACGGTCGTCAGTCGTAAGTCGAAGGGACTCCCCTCGCAACTGAACGACTCCCCAAAGCGAGTGTCAGCCGTAAGTCGAAGGGGCCACCCTTCGCAACTGAACGACTCTCCTAAACGAGTGTCAGTCGTGAGTCGAAGGGGACACCCCTTCGCAAATGAACGACTCTCCTAAGCAAGTGTCAGCTGTTAGTCGAAAGGGTCACCCTTCGCAACTGAACGACTCTTCTAATAGTCGTCAGTCGTAAGTCGAAGGGACTCCCATTCGTAACTGAACGACTCTCATAAACGGTCGTTAGTCTTAAGACGAATGGACTTCCATTCGCAACTGAACGACTCTCCTAAATGGTCGTCAGCCATAAGTCGAAGGAACTCCCCTTGCAACTGAAAGACTCTCCAAAGCGAGCGACAGCCGTAATTCGAAGGGACCACCGTTTGCAACTGAATGAATCTCCTAAACGAGCGTCAGCTGTGAGACGAAGGGACCACCCCTTCGCAACTGAACGAATCTCCTGAACGAGCGTCGGTAGTGAGTCGAAAGGGCCACACCTTCGCTACTGAATGACTCTCCGGATCGAGCGTCAATCGAAGGGGCATCCCCTTCGCTACTGAATGACTCCCTCAAGCAAGCATTAGCCGAAAGTCGAAGGGACCTCTCCTTCGCTACTAAACGTCTCTCTCAAGTGAGCATCAGCCGTAAGTGGAAGGAGCCACTGTTGGATCTGGATCCTAGCCAAGAGGGGGGGTGAATAGGCTTATAAAAATATTCTCGTGTAACCCACGAGAAATCACACGCAGTTAAAATCACAAGCAGAGTAAATAGAGACAATCATAGAGTACGCACAGATTTATCCTGGTTCGGTCGTATCAACAACCTATGTCCAGCCCCAAGAAAATACTAGCATTTATAAGTTCCTTCTGTATACCTACAATGGGGTCCTAGCTCCAACTCCCCACCTAGACTGTACCACACTCACCAAAGTGCAGAATCCTATCAACCTAGTAAATGTGTATCTTGACTGCACCAACAGGTCAAGACCCTCTTATCTAGCCCCAACCAGACAAGTCTCAAAATAGTCACAAAATAGGTAAAGTTTTCCTGCAGAGAACAACACACTAATACACGAATATAAAGAGTAAAGAGTTTAGAAATGCTTAGTTCGTGTCCGTGTAGTCGTCTTTGTCAATCAGCACGTCGTCAGCTCCAGTCTGATGCAAACGATGTCTCGATCTGACTTCTGGATCTCAATCCGTAGCCCTTTGAATTTTAGTGCACAAGTAGGTCTATGCATTAAGCAATCCTAGTACAGACTCAGTTTAGTTCGGTCTGTGTGTAAGGAAAATCCCCTTAAGAGCTTTTCCACGTCAGCGAGAAAATTTCTCCCTTTAATTTTCACGCACGCCTCTCAAGCCATGCATCCACGTCAGCAAATGCAAACCTCGTTTGCTTCGTTTCTTTCCCACCTCTGATTCGTCCTAGGGCCTGCAGCGAAAAGCAATGTCGCGGTCCGAATGCTCTTCAACTCCGATGGTGCTTCGACGACAATCAGCTCGACGGCGGCGAGAACTCTATGGAGTTTGGCAGCTTGAACGACAACAGCTTGACGGCGGCGAGAGCCTGCGTGGATGCAGTGTACGACGGTGGGGTCTCGACTTCTCTGACGACGGCAGCGTTGAACGGCGACTTCCCTTTGGCAAACGTGTTCTTTCCTACTCTCCACGGCGGCGAGTTCACGTCGACGGGGGCACGATGATCCCCTCGACTTCGGTGGCTTCAGCAGCGATGACTCTGGTAGCTTGAATGGCAGCAAGGCGAGGTTTCCACGTCGACTCAGGTGACAAGCTGTAGCCTCGACTTCGATGTGCGGCAGCGACAGCTCGACTCCAGCGAGTTTCTCTTCAACAGTGAAGGATGGCTCCGGCAACGGCGACTCCGACGATGATTAGCTTCGACATGTGGCTTCCCTTCTTCGACGGCAACTCAGCAAGGGTTGTAACTCGACGCTGACAAGGGAGGAGATGGGTGCTTGATGAAGGCTAAATATTGAGGAGAGGTTGTAGCAATGAAGAACCCCACCGGTGCGTAATATTTACCTTGCGTGAGTTCTTTTTTTAGAGAAGTATTTTTGGCCTTGATGGTTCTCACGGTAAGGGAGGGAGATGACTATGGGCTTGTTGTGTTTTGGCTTGAGGAGATAGGTTGCTAATAGCTTGAGGGAGATGATGTATAGTTAAAGCTTTGCCCTCTTGATCTCTTTGTTGCGTGACCTTGCCCTCTTAAAACTATGCTTTGGCTGCCTTCCCTTTTTGTGTAAGCCCCTACTATTCTTTGTATAAGTCGCCCTCTTTTGCTCTTCTATTGAGGGGGTTTAAATAAGATGTGCTAGGGTTTCTTGCAGCATTAGGAGAAACAACCTAGGGTAGGTCGGCATATGATGAGACTATTTGAGAATCCATTGAATCAAGGAATTGTGATTTGAATAGGATTTCGATAGAAATATTAGATTGACCACATTCCTCAAATAGATATGAACAAATCAAATAGATTCTCTCAATCTTATCTTATATGACCAAGTCCAATTGCTTTGTACACACCACTTCCTTTCTCTCCCAAAGTACTATATGAGTAGAAATTTCTCCATGCTTAGAATAACGACTTTGCCATTCCTGAAACACGCTTAGCACACATGTTAAATAATTCGTACACGTTTGTCATCATCAAACCAAAGATCCTATATCGTTGCTTCCAACAATCTCCCCCTTTTGATGATGACAAACCAATGAAAGATTTGAGCAATTAGATAGGTGTGGGTGAAGTGTGATGAAGGGTGTAATGCTTATGATTTATAGAAGTGGGATGATCAAGCATTACTAGCATGCACAACTATATAGCAATATTGATAATGCTCCCGCTTTACATGTATTTTTAAGCTCCCCCTTCAATAATTACCATTTGATACCAAATCTTTCCAACACTTTTTCTCCCCCTTTTGTTATTATCAAAAGTGGATTAATGAAGTCAATCTTATATTCCATGCAAAAATAAAGTATTATTAATTACAACCATCACTTGCATGTCATTCTCCACAAAGTAAGCATGTAAGCATATAAGTTCATAGAAAATCATAATTTAGACTTCACAACCGATCTGTAAGTGTGATAATATAAATATTGAAGTACTAAGGGAGATTCAATTTAGAACAACAACCAAATCGATCCACATTTTCTAATTAACATGAATTTCACTAGGATTGATTTTTTCCACCTCATTATAAATGAGTTCAAGTTACCAAACCCCAAAACATAGCCTATAAGGACTCTTAGATGTGGGGTTGGCATTGCTTGACTAGTAATATACACCAACGCTAAAGATTACCCATAAAGCATATGTTGGATACTCGTAAGTAGTGTATTTGCCATGAATTGTATCCATTTTACATACGGAGCAATATTCATTCTTTTTCATTTTTCTTGTTTCTTGTTCAATTCTTTTGTGCTCAATTTTTATCCATGGCAATATACATCATATCCCTTAGATAATTCAGTTTTTATTCATCCTACATTCACTTTCCAACATTCATCAAAAGAATCCCCAAAAGTACTAAAAGTTTAGCATTCGTGGAAGTGCGTATGTAGGTGTAGAAATCAAATTAATCATTTCATGAAGTATGTCATGGCTACCAAATAGTTTCTAACATGCGCATGTAGCTATAACAATAATACAATGATTTCTACAAAGGATATGAATGAACATTCGACTAATACCACTTATAATGAATCATAAAGAGGTATTTATTAAGCACATTTTTTTTGTTTTTCATTTTTTTGTTTTTCTTTTATAAAGAACTAAAACAATAAAAAACAAGCAAACAAGCAAACAAACAAAAATTAAATCAAGCACACACACAAAAACTATGAAGTTATGCAATGAATGCAAAGAGGGAAAAGAAATATACCTTCGTGTCGCTATTTGACTAAGAAGCTAAAGAATGAAACTTTCAATGCACTGCTCCTCGCCAAATCTCCATCTCACCTACATGAAAAGTGTTAAGTGTGACCTTGAAATCCAACAAGGTCCACTAGTGTTAGCCATTAAAGTTTTAGGAACCATCACTTGTTTGAACTTTTGTTCGTGTTCCTAAACTTACAATAATAGGATGTGTGACCAACACTACCACAAGTAAAGCACTTTTACATGCATATTTTTCACAATAGAAGGCACATTGTGGAATTTCTTAAATTTGGGCTTTTCAACGTTTTTCAAACCAAATCCAAGTCCTCTTCTATTTTTGCCATATAATTGATTTTCATGTATGGTATCAAACGAATGTTTACCAATTGAAAATTTTCTTAATGACAATTCTAGACTAGAAACTTTGGATTTTAATAATTTATTCTCATCCACAAGCAAAGTACATTTACTTATAAAAGCTCACTTGTTTTTCTCCTCCTCGTTTTCAAATTCAACCATTTTCCTTTTAAGATCGTTATTTAACATGCACATTTTATCATTAAGCTCTCTAATCATATAATCTTTTTCAGTTTCGAGCTTAATTACATCTTGCTAAGCATGCTAATATTATTCAACAAGGACGGACAGGAAAGACAAGTAGCTATTTCAGGCATGCTAGATTTTTCTTTTTCAAGTGACACAATTTTAGCGTTACATGCAACAAGTTCCTCTTTAATAATATCTACTTCATCAGAAATATCACAGTTTTCCTTTTGCAATTTAAAGCTAGCATTCCTATAGTCATTTAACGTGAGTTCTAGCTCATTAATCTCATTTTGCATTCCTTTACAAACATCTAACAATTCAGCTTTAGTGAAGGAATTTACCTCATCGTTGTTTGCCATTAAGCAGACGACAGCGGAGTGGGCTACCACCTCTTCATCCTCATCCTCAGCTTCGTTGTCCTTGTCCCAAGTTAGCATATTGGCTTTTTTCTTTTTCTTTAGTAACCTGAGCAGTCTCTTGTATGCATTGCTTCGCGAAGTGTCCCTTTTTCCTGCATTTGAAGCATTCAACTCTATTAGTAGAATCTTGTTCAGAAGAATTTTTATCATAATTAAAAGTGTTAGAGCAAATGAACCTTTTATGCATTTCTGATCTTCCTTGAGGAGTCCTGACGTACTTTTTGAAATTTCGGACCATTAGCGCTATCTCCTCATCATCATCTTCATCTTTGCTAGCATTCAGAGCAAGTGGCTTTGAAGCTTTTTCCTTCTCCCCAGGTTCCTCTCTTTCTTCAATATTTTGCAATTCAAGCTCATGGCACATTAGGTTACCTATCTAGTCCTCCACCCTCATCTGTGATAGATCCTTCGCTTCTTGGATGGCAGTGACTTTAGGCATGAAAGAGCCAACATTGCTCTTAATGTCTTCCTCACCTGTTCAAGACTAGAATATGGCTTACCGAGCGAGCTAGACTTGTAGATGATGTTGGTGAACCTCGCAAACATCTCTGATATGATCTCTGATTGTAGCATGCGAAATCCCTCGTAGTCCGTGCCCAGAATTGCAAGTCTAGACTCCTTTACCTGTGACGTTCCCTCGTGCGTCACCTCCAATGTATGCCATGTTTCCTGCGCAGTTAGACAATGTGAGATACGATTGAATTCAGATTTATCTAATGAACAAATGAGAGCATTCATAGCTTTAGCATTAAGAGAATAAAGTCTCCAATCATTATCATCACATTTATCATCAGGTTTAAGCATCTCAACATTTTCAATTTTAATGAAAGGTGGTTTATATCCTTTTTCAACAATTTGCCAAGATTTATAGTCAATAGAAATTAAGTAGATTCACATACGATTTTTTCAATAAGCATAATCTACTCCATTAAATCTAGGGGACGTGATATGGACAGACCCTATACAAAAGCACTATCAATGGGATTCATGGTCAATCCTAGGCTAGATCCTAAAACCTGCACTGATACCACTTGTTGGATCTAGATCCTAGCCAAGAGGGGGGTGAATAGGCTTATAAAAATATTCTCGCGCAACCCACGAGAAATCACATGCAGTTAAAATCACAAGCAGAGTAAATAAGAGATAATCACAGAGTACGCACAGATTTACCCTGGTTCGGTCGCATCAACGACCTACGTCCAGTCCCAAGCAAATACTAGCATTAATAAGTTCCTTCTGTACACCTACAATGGGGTCCTAGCTCTAACTCCCCACTTAGACTGTACCACACTCACCATAGTGCAGAACCATATCAACCTAGTAAATGTGTATCGTGACTGTACTAACACGTCAAGACCCTCTTGTCTAGCCCCAACCAGACAAGTCTCAAAATAGTCTCAAAATAGGTAAAGTTTTTCCTACAGAGAACAACACACTGATACACGAATATAAAGAGTAAAGAGTTTAGAAATGCTAAGTTCGTGTTCGTGTAGTCGTCGCTGTCAATCAGCACGTCGTCAGCTCCTGTCTGACGCAAACGGTGTCTCGATCTGACTCCTGGATCTCAATCCGTAGCCCTTTGAATTTTAGTGCACAAGTAGGTCTGTGCGTTGAGCAATCCCAGTGCAGACTCAGTTTAGTTCGGTCTATGTGCAAGGCAAATCCCCTTAAGAGCTTTTCCACGTCAGCGAGAAAATTTCTCCCTTTAATTTTCACGCACGCCTCTCAAGCCATGCATCCACGTCAGCAAATGCAAACCTCGTTTGCTTCGTTTCTTTCCCACCTCATATTCATCCTAAGGCATGCAGCAAAAAGCAATGTCGACGTCCGATTGCTCTTCAACTTCGATGGTGCTTCGACGGCAATCAGCTCGATGACGGTGAGAACTCTACGGAGTTCGACAGCTTGAACGGTAACAGCTCGACAGCGGCGAGAGCCTGCGTGGATGTGACATACGACGGTGGGGTCTCGACTTCTCCGATGGCGGTGGCGTTGAAAGGCGACTTCTCTTTGGCAAACGTTCGTTCTTTCCTGCTCTCCACGGTGGCGAGTTCACGTCGACGATGGTGCAATGATCCCCTCGACTTTGGTGGCTTCAGCAGCGACGACTCCGGCAGCTTGAACGGCATCGAGGTGAGGCTTCCACGTCGTCTCCAGTGACAAGCTGCAATCTCGACTTCGACGTGCGACATCAGAAGCTCGACTCCGACGAGTTTCTCTTCAATGGTGAAGGACGGCTCCGACAACGGTGACTCCGGCGGCGATCAGCTTCGACGTGTGGTTTCTCGTCTTCGACGACAACTCAGCAAGGGTTGTAACTCGACGCTCACAAGGGATGAGATGGGTGCTTGATGAAGGCTAAATATTGAGGAGAGGTTGTAGCAATGAAGAACCCCACAGATGCGTAATATTTGCCTTGCGTGAGTTCTTTTTTAGCAGTATTTTTGGCCTTGATGGTGCTCACGGCAAGGGAGGGAAATGACTATGGGCTTGTTGTGTTTTGGCTTGAGGAGATAGGTTGCTAATAGCTTAAGGGAGATGATGTATAGTTAAAGCTTTGCCATCTTGATCTCTTTGTTGTGTGACCTTGCCCTCATAAAACTATGCTTTGGCTGCCTTCCCTTTTTGTGTAAGCCCCTACTATTCTTTGTATAAGCCGCCCTCTTTTGCTCTTCTATTGAGGGGGTTTAAATAAGATGTGCTAGGGTTTCTTGCGGCATTAGGAGAAACAACCTAGGGTAGGTCAGCATATGATGAGACTATTTGAGAATCCATTGAATCAAGGAATTGTGAGTTGACTAGGATTTCAATAGAAATATTAGATTGACCACATTCCTCAAATAGATATGAACAAATCAAATAGATTCTCTCAATCTTATCTTATATGACCCAGTCCAATTGCTTTATACACACCACTTCCTTTCTCTCCCAAAGTACTATATGAGTAGCAATTTCTCCATGCTTAGAATAACGACTTTGCCATTCCTGAAAAACGCTTAGCGCACACGTTAAATAATTCGTACACGTTTGTCATCATCAAACCAAAGATCCTATATCATTGCTTCCAACAGCCACACCTTCGCTACTAAACGACTCCCGGGCCATCAGTCATGATTCGGGGAAATTGCTCATTCAACATAGAACATGGTGATCAACTACAAAACTTGGTTCGATGGTTTATACTTGATCATCCTTAAGCAGTGCATAACCCATCGAGGGGCCATCAGGCGTCACGACATACACAACAGCAAACAAAGAGACACAATCTGGTGCTCCTCTTACAAAAAGTTGTTTGTTTATTCACATTTACATCAACACCTATACATCTAAAAAAATTCTTAAACAGGCGTAAAATCGCCGAGACCCTACAACGGCTGGCTAGGCCCCTGGTCTCCATCTGGCACGGCCACGAACTTTGGGTCCCTCGCGGTGTTCGCTCCTACATCATCATCAGCCGCGATGGCAGTGTCGTCAGTAGGAGCAGCTTCCTCCATGCCTTGGCTCGATTCATCGTCACCAAGGTCCAGAAATATCACCGGGATCTTGTCGATCTTAACGGAGAGGTCAGGGAATCGGTTCTTCATCTCCAATCGACATCGCTCGTAGCCTGCCTTGTATAGCTTGCCAAAGTCGGGAAATGAATCCGTGAAATCCCGAATCGCTTTCTCCGTAATGACCTCGGCTTCGACTCTCTCCTCCAGTAGAGCATCTTCCGCTCGCTCTCTTAGGGTAGTTTGTTCGGCCTCTCTCCAACGAGACTCGTTTAAATCGTGCTTGAGTTTCCAAATGTGATCCAATCGCGTCTCAGAGAGAAGGCTGATTCTATCCAGCTCAGCCTGAGCTCTCTCCACGCTCGACCTAACAGCCTCCAGGGTGACACCATGATTGGCCACCACCGGAGCACGATGGCGTAACGACGCGGTCACCATGAGGACCTGCAAAGACCACACGATGGTAAGCATGCATGCTGGCATCACCTACAGGGGAAGCTAGAGCAACAATTACCTGGGTGCTAGCGTGAACGGCTATCGACGCAAGCTGCTCATAATCGACCCTCTCCATGACATCCCTATCCCGTGGAAGGGTCGCATTCTCAGCGATACGGGAGACGGTCCCGCAATCAAGATGAGCGAAGTCCCCATGCCTCAGCGGAAATCCCACCCGGACGAGCTCCTCCTCAGAACAGATGAATGGGGCCTGAGGAGATCGGCCCTCTAGTAACATCGGCATGTATTCGTCGGGGATGTCCTCGGACAGCCCTACAGGCGGGAACAGACCCCCCAAAGGCCAGGAATCCTAGTGCACGAGAAGCTCCGGTGGAACCTGGGTCTCCCTCGAATCTTCCTCGTGAAAAGCATCACTCCCTGGCTGGGAGACCTGCTCCCGCGGCTGCATTCGACCCAGACAGCTCTGAGTTGCTGAGAATGAGCAAGCCACCTGAGCAACCCCCTCGACAACCATAGGTCGACCCCCGGATGGTTGGACCATCAATTTCTCCATGGTCGACACCCGGGGAGACAACATGCTCACCTCCGCCTCTTTGATGGAAGCATCGACCGCTTCACTCAATGCGGGATCCACCTGATAATCCAAACTATCCATGCATGCGAGAGCAACAAACAAGTTAGGTCGAAAGACGAAGGTCGAACAGTTGGCATGCACGATCGAACCAACCTTTCATCCACACGGTCCAATGCAGCATGTCGTCAGACCACAGCCACTTGATCGACCTCATATCCTCTGGCAGGCTCGTCAGAGTATCGGTGGCTTTCTTCTTCTCGAGAGTCAAAGGCCTATCCCCGACAAGTCCTAAATCAGGGGCACCCTAACAGGTGCAAAAGCTAGCCTCCCCTTGGAAAACCACAAACACAAACTCGTCTTTCCACTTGGTATTGAATGTGGGAAGATCTTCCAGCAGCTTCTTGCCTCGACGAGCCATTATCGTATACCACCCCGGGGTCTTGAGGGGAGGGATCGAGAAAAATGGTTGAACAGACCCAGAGATGGTTCAATCCCCTTTGTCACGCACAGAACTATGATGCCATCAGCATGCCAATGGCGTTCGGCATCAACTGACAGAGGAAAATATTCAGGGTACACAGGAAGTACCGCATGAAAGGGTGCATGGGAAATCGAAGGCCTCGCTCGAAGGCTTTGACGTAAACCCCTGCTTTCCGATCGCCAGGACGATGAGCCCCCTCGTCCCTCCCAGGAAGCATAATTTGGTAGTCGAGACGGACATAACTCCTCTGAAGCTCGACGATCTGACTGGCCTTGACTCTAGACCTCACATTCGCCAGCAAGCCCGGCTCCAGGATCCCTTCCGATTCTTCAGCACCGCTGTGACCAAGTTCCTTCTGGAGGCAGAGATGGAAGACGAAGCCATTACTTTCGAGAAAAGAAAAATCTAAATCGAGAGAATGAAGATGGTACCTCTGCACTCTATTGCTGGGCGATACAATGACCGCATGATGGAACACGTGTCAAAGATCTAAGAGCCCAGAATGTCTTAGATTTCGAACCGACAAATCATCTGAATCGACGAGGCAGGCGTTTTGGTGCCTAGAACTCGAGCGCTATTTTCTCGACTGTCGAGCCTCATTAATGCGATGTAATATCCCTTGACTTCAGCGGATGGATCCTTCAAGGTCATGCGACGGGGGCCGTTGTTGAATCACTGGGTTGACAATCGAGATAACTCGGTCGACAGATGATTACGGCCCGCAAGGCCACCAAAGAAGCACAATACCGACTCAGTCAAAGCCCAATGGTCAATCGACCATTGAATCCACCTCACTCGAACATGGGAGTAAAGGCGGGCTCGTAAATCTCGGGGACGTGCACAACATTTATTCATATTAAAGGGGGAAGATCATAGCCCCATTATAGGTAGCCATTATCACCCAATGTCTCCAAAGGGACCCTAAATGCCTATATACATAGAGGAATGAGTCCCATTTCCAAGGTACGTGGTCTAATACATAGAACTCTACTTTCTCAGCTGATATTTCTTATACATTCAAGCTTGCGCCCACCAGTCCTGAGACGAACCAATGTGGGTCGATCTCAGCAGAACCAAGCTCCCTCTCTTCCTTAAGTTCCCACACTAACTTAAGCATCGGAGTGGATTTGGGTCAGAACCCAAATTCGACCACATAACGTGTCCCTGCGGTGTAGATCGACGGTCAAAATCCAACTTCGAAGGTCGTCATTGAGCTTCCTTGCCTCGAATGATCGACGCAACTACTGCTCAAAGGTTGATTGAGCACCGTATCATCATCAACTACCGTCATTCGACCCATGTTCTTCCAACCAAGGTCCTGCTCCAACTTCTAACGAGGCTCCGACTCAGCATATTGAGTCTATGTCAGTTTGACAACTGTTTCGGTCAATTTTGGCCTTAACAACAACATAGTTCTACAAAGAAGGTACACACCCTATGTAACGACCAGTAATTTCCAACAGTTCAATTTACGTATTTCTACGTATTTTTAAGAATAAATTTTACATTATAAATGTTAGTCAAGAATTTTCTAACAAAACTAACTTTAAAAATTCTTATAAAAATATTTTAGAGAACTAGACTTATCGTATTGTATTTTAGCAATTTCAGATTTCCTCAAATACCCAAAACATTTCTGTTAAAATTCATCTTCCAAAATTACCATTTTGATTCGACGAATTTATTTTCTATCCAAACATTTTCAAAACGTATTCAAACTTTTGCAGTAGCCTCTTATGATCATTTAGGACTCCCCACATTAATTTCGTAATTTTCTGATAACATTTCAATAGAGAACCCACAAACCCGCTTTCTAAACGTTTTGGCCAAAAACTAGTATCCCCGTAGTCCAAACCCGGAAACGGACTTCGTATTCGCCATCCTCGCCACGATACGGTCCCGTGGGTATGTTTTCGTAATTTTTCGGACACGTTTGATAGTAGGGGCAAATTCGTAATTTCGTTACAATTTTACCGTCCTCAATTACCCTAGTTAATTACATTAACCTAATCAAATCTTTTTTTAACCCTAAACATGACTAACACATGGGAGGGGACACGTTCAAAAAAATTCTACACTTAGTCCTAAAGCTAACCTACCCTAATTAATACTAATTGACTAACTAAAGGTGTATTTAATGCTAATAGTAGATATTAACCCTATAAATACCCCCACTAACCCAGTTTAAACACAAAATTAACAAATTTTTTAAAAAAAAACATTCCCAGGCCCTCATCTCCCTCGCGTTCTCTCCCTCTCTCTCACTCACGCTCCCTCTCTCTCTCCCTCCGGCGAACCGCCCCCTGAGCCGCCGCTCGCCGCTCCCCAACGCCGACGAGCCCCTCCGCCGCCCGCCGTCGTCTCCAGAGGCCGCCGCCGCCGTACAGGACCCGTCCCCCTTCCGCCGTGTCTCCAGAGGTCGCCGCCGCCGCTCCGCCCCGTTGCGCCGCCCCCCGAGCCGCCGGCCTCCTCCTTTCACGCCCCGCCGCCGCCGTGCACCGCCGCCGTCGCTCGCCGAACGCACAAGCCCCCCCCCGGACGTCGAGCTGCGTAAGTTTGCCCAGTGGCAAACTCGTAAATACGAGGAAATTCGTATTTTCGATTTATTAAATTATTTATAATAGGGTTTAATGAGTTAAAATCCATAACTAATTATACAGGGGCCAGAAAAATGAGTGGATAGTCCCAGAAAATCAGAAACGACATTTCGGAGCCATTGGCGCTGGTCTCACCTCGACCAGACGCCTAATTTTTCCAGAATTATTTTCCGAACCTAAAGATTAAATAGGTTTAATTCATTCTAAAAATCGTAACTCGCTGGTTTTACCTACTCTAATATTTGATAAAATTATATGTGACAATAGACTTCGAGACGGTCATTTTGACTACTCATTCATGTAATTCCGATTTGTATTTCTCCCGTAAGAAATTACGGAAGATACACGTTCCTTAAGTTTTTAGGATTTTTAAGCTATTTCTAAGTTTCTAAAAATTATAAAATATTACAGAAGTTTCTGAAAATTCTCCCCTCTTGCAGTAAAATCTAAATAATTATTTTAGGTTTATATAAAAATTTTAAATATTTTCTGACACCGTTTTAACGAGTTTAAAAATCAAACTAACCTAATTATTAAATAGGAAAAAGTCGTGTTTTTCTAAAATAAGTATTTTGTGTTGTAGGTACAGACTCTGGTGTACCAACTTCTGAGGAAGCCCTAGATCCTCTTCCGGCTTACTACAATGGTATTAATTTTGGTAAGTCACGATAGGTTCTAACCTTAGAAATCTAGCCACGGTGCCCGTACGAACTTGTAGCACCGCACTACTACGTGCTCGAAGCACGGAAACACACGCCACTTTCTTGTGTTGGACTTGACTTGGAACATCCCGTGGAACGTTCATGTAAAGAACTTGTACTTGACACAACACCAGGTTTTGGGGTAACTCATAGTTGCGAGAGTACGGGAGTGACTAGAGTTCGATCTACATGTCAAGCTGCCTGTGTTTCGGCCTCCTGTCTAGCTGCCTGCGTTTCGGCAAACCATCCTGCTGCCTGGGTTCCGGCAATCGTCTGGGTAGCACCCAGGCAAGAGACGAACTGAACGGTCACATAGTGTACTCTCTGACTTAAGTCACGTAGTTCTAGTAGAGCTTGCACAGTTACTTCTTTACAGTCATGCACTTTACTTTTTGCACTTGTAGCACTTTACTTTCTGCACTTGTAGCACTTTACTTTCTGCACTTGTACAGACACTACACCGTACTTTACTTCTGCTTGTCATACTTGTACAGTACTCCTTTTCTTTGTTTAGAATCTTTGTGACTTACCTTCGGTTCCACTTGTGGCACCGACAGACAAAGATCTGGTTGAGGAGATTGCTCCAGAATATGAGGAGCCTGTGTACGACCCAGAGGCCGCGGAGTTTTAGTTACTTTTCTGTCAGAGTGTGTATTGTACTATGTATTTCCTTTTTCTGCATTTCCTTTCAGTATTTCCTTTCATGTATTGGTGTGTGTGAGTGTTGGTTGTTGTTGTACTTTAATTTGGACTGTAATAATGTCTGTAAGCTGGTTTGAGTGTTGTTGGTACATCTCTGTGTTGTGGCTATGCTGAATTCACTGGTAAACTGCGGAACCTGCAAATAAACCGAATAAGTAACGGGCCCCGAGAGCGGGTCGTTACAAGTTTGGTGGCCCACGCAGGTCCGTGCAAAATACCTCGTGAACAGTGTAGTAAAACCAGGATGTATCGTGTACGATACTCGACTAAGCTGACGTTTTTCTATGAATGCAGGTTTGACACTCGAAGGACGGATGGAGACCCTTCGAAGAACCCCAATGGAGTTGACCTATCCGACCTTAATAAGAAGTCATTAACAAAACCTAAATTTTGATAGGATTAACTAGTTGTTAATAAAAAAATCATTCTGTATCGGTGGCACTCATATGAATGATAATCTTCCTTCAATGGACCATGATACCGGTCAATGTGCTTGGCTAAAGTCTGTTGGATCAACCTAGCTAGACTGGGCACAAGTGATCCTGGCTTAGTCACTTCCCTGGCCGTGTCCGCTGGACCGCAAGGACGTGAATCATGATTATGTGACGTCATCGATCTTATTCACTACCAACCTCTCTTTAAGCCTGATGACCTTTCATTGACATTCTTAGAATCTTTCTATTTCTAGTTTACTTGAACCCTAGCCACGTTTATTCTAAGGAGGGTAGCGTTCGAATTTTTCGATCATCAGAAGTTCGAGCTCCTCAGCAGAAGCAAATCGAAGGACGTTCAGAAGTACTCGAAGATGATGCTGGAGATTTTGAGAGGAGCCAAACGTTGCGTGCACATATAGGCTGTTACGTTTTGAGCTCGTGTTTCTCTTCTAGACCCTACTTTCATCTTGTACCCATTTCTCTATTAGTTAAACCTTCTTTTTCACCTACCATCCCCCTCATTATAGCCCTTGTCCTCTTCCTTGCCTCGAGCCCCGTTTCCGCCTACCCTATAGTACCTACCCATGACTTTCGGCGCCCCCTATTTATTTCCTTTGTCCGCTTCCCCACCTCGATCCCCGTTCCCACCTAACACCGACGACTTTTGGTGCCCCCTTTTCTTTTAAAACCCACCTCCTCTCCTTCCTCCCCAAGCCACCCCGTGGTTCCCTTTTCGCTCAGATATCGACTCCCTCCTCCTCCCGGCCTCTTCCCCAAGCGAACTCGACCCACCTCACCCGAAGCTCCGCCAGCTTCCGCTCCACCCCACATCAGAAGCCCCCGCCATGAATCGACAGCCAGCCGAAGCCCCTGCCATGGATCGTCAACCAGCCACAGCCATCGCCGCCACGGATCGCCAATCGTCGATAGCCCGCCGACGACCTTGGGATTTTTGGCCTTGGCGACAACCCTCGTCGCCACCCTCACTACCGCCGCTTGGCTGAGATCTTGGGAAGCCGTGATCGTTGGGCTTATCTTGAGCTCTCTGCCCTGGGTCTCACCCAGGTTGAGGTCCCGTTTAGGCTTCCTCTTGCGTCTACTCCTTTTGGTGTGCGGGAAAGCGTGTTTTTTTTGTTGTTCATTTGTTGGGTAATGTTGGGTGTTGCGAATGTCAAGTATTGGTCTACGGAAGGAATGATGGCGATGCTTATTGGCATGATTTTAGCCTTGGGAGTTGAAGTTGGATGTAAGCCTTGTGCTTGGCTCTGGATGAGAGCTTGGATCCTGCCTTATTGTGGGATATTATGGAGATTGATGGAAGGAATACTGGAAGTAGGTACTGATTTTAGGTATTGACCCAGTACTTACCTTTGGGCATTGATCTGGACGATAGCATGTGGTTGGACATTTTGGAGGTTGATGTTGCTGGTACCCATGGATTAGTCGATACATGCTATATTATGAGCAACATCTGTGGCCAGACCCGTTAGTCACCAGTAGCACGAATAAACTTTATAGTCTTTCGGTTTATATGGTTTAAATAGCTTGCTACTGGCTTATCACCTCAGGTTCCAAGTTCGAGCAGAGGTTGTCATCATAATAGCCCTCATTTTCATGTGATATTATTATCTCATGTTGGGCTACTTGAGAAGGCAGGGTAACTATTGTAATGATACTGGTCTCAGGAATAGTTACGGAAACTATGATGATGTTAATACTTATTAGAAATATCTCTTGTTTTCTTGATGCTATGATATCCCATTATATTTCATGCTATTAACAACTTATTGAAATCATTCGACTAGTTTTCCATTTTATCATTTATTTGTTTGAGCTTCTTAATAACAACAATTATTTTAAAAAGTTTTGAGAAATTCCGAGGACGGAATTATTTTAAGGAGGGTAGAATGTAACGACCAGTAATTTCCAACAGTTCAATTTACGTATTTCTACGTATTTTTAAGAATAAATTTTACATTATAAATGTTAGTCAAGAATTTTCTAACAAAACTAACTTTAAAAATTCTTATAAAAATATTTTAGAGAACTAGACTTATCGTATTGTATTTTAGCAATTTCAGATTTCCTCAAATACCCAAAACATTTCTGTTAAAATTCATCTTCCAAAATTACCGTTTTGATTCGACGAATTTATTTTCTATCCAAACATTTTCAAAACGTATTCAAACTTTTGCAGTAGCCTCTTATGATCATTTAGGACTCCCCACATTAATTTCGTAATTTTCTGATAACATTTCAATAGAGAACCCACAAACCCGCTTTCTAAACGTTTTGGCCAAAAACTAGTATCCCCGTAGTCCAAACCCGGAAACGGACTTCGTATTCGCCATCCTCGCGACGATACGGTCCCGTGGGTATGTTTTCGTAATTTTTCGGACACGTTTGATAGTAGGGGCAAATTCGTAATTTCGTTACAATTTTACCGTCCTCAATTACCCTAGTTAATTACATTAACCTAATCAAATCTTTTTTTAACCCTAAACATGACTAACACATGGGAGGGGACACGTTCAAAAAAATTCTACACTTAGTCCTAAAGCTAACCTACCCTAATTAATACTAATTGACTAACTAAAGGTGTATTTAATGCTAATAGTAGATATTAACCCTATAAATACCCCCACTAACCCAGTTTAAACACAAAATTAAAAAATTTTTTAAAAAAAACATTCCCAGGCCCTCATCTCCCTCGCGTTCTCTCCCTCTCTCTCACTCACGCTCCCTCTCTCTCTCCCTCCGGCGAACCGACCCCTGAGCCGCCGCTCGCCGCTCCCCAACGCCGACAAGCCCCTCCGCCGCCCGCCGTCGTCTCCAGAGGCCGTCGCCGCCGCACAGGACCCGTCCCCCTTCCGCCGCGTCTCCAGAGGTCGCCGCCGCCGCTCCGCCCCGCTGCGCCGCCCCCCGAGCCACCGGCCTCCTCCTTTCACGCCCCGCCGCCGCCGTGCACCGCCGCCGTCGCTCGCCGAACGCACAAGCCCCCCCCGGACGTCGAGCCGCGTAAGTTTGCCCAGTGGCAAACTCGTAAATACGAGGAAATTCGTATTTTCGATTTATTAAATTATTTATAATAGGGTTTAATGAGTTAAAATCCATAACTAATTATACAGGGGCCAGAAAAATGAGTGGATAGTCCCAGAAAATCAGAAACGACATTTCGGAGCCATTGGCGCTGGTCTCACCTCGACCAGACGCCTAATTTTTCCAGAATTATTTTCCGAACCTAAAGATTAAATAGGTTTAATTCATTCTAAAAATCGTAACTCGCTGGTTTTACCTACACTAATATTTGATAAAATTATATGTGACAATAGACTTCGAGACGGTCATTTTGACTACTCATTCATGTAATTCCGATTTGTATTTCTCCCGTAAGAAATTACGGAAGATACACGTTCCTTAAGTTTTTAGGATTTTTAAGCTATTTCTAAGTTTCTAAAAATTATAAAATATTACAGAAGTTTCTGAAAATTCTCCCCTCTTGCAGTAAAATCTAAATAATTATTTTAGGTTTATATAAAAATTTTAAATATTTTCTGACACCGTTTTAACGAGTTTAAAAATCAAACTAACCTAATTATTAAATAGGAAAAAGTCGTGTTTTTCTAAAATAAGTATTTTGTATTGCAGGTACAGACTCTGGTGTACCAACTTCTGAGGAAGCCCTAGATCCTCTTCCGGCTTACTACAACAGTATTAATTTTGGTAAGTCACGATAGGTTCTAACCTTAGAAATCTAGCCAATGTGCCCGTACGAACTTGTAGCACCGCACTATTACGTGCTCGAAGCACGGAAACACACGCCACTTTCTTGTGTTGGACTTGACTTGGAACATCCCGTGGAACGTTCATGTAAAGAACTTGTACTTGACACAACACCGGGTTTTGGGGTAACTCATAGTTGCGAGAGTACGGGAGTGACTAGAGTTCGATCTACATGTCAAGCTGCCTGTGTTTCGGCCTCCTGTCTAGCTGCCTGCGTTTCGGCAAACCATCCTGCTGCCTGGGTTCCGGCAATCGTCTGGGTAGCACCCAGGCAAGAGACGAACTGAACGGTCACATATTGTACTCTCCGACTTGAGTCACGTAGTTCTAGTAGAGCTTGCACAGTTACTTCTTTACAGTCATGCACTTTACTTTCTGCACTTGTAGCACTTTACTTTCTGCACTTGTAGCACTTTACTTTCTGCACTTGTACAGACACTACACCGTACTTTACTTCTGCTTGTCATACTTATACAGTACTCCTTTTCTTTGTTTAGAATCTTTGTGACTTACCTTCGGTTCCACTTGTGGCACCGACAGACGAAGATCTGGTTGAGGAGATTGCTCCAGAATATGAGGAGCCTGTGTACGACCCAGAGGCCGCGGAGTTTTAGTTACTTTTCTGTCAGAGTGTGTATTGTACTATGTATTTCCTTTTTCTGCATTTCCTTTCAGTATTTCCTTTCATGTATTGGTGTGTGTGAGTGTTGGTTGTTGTTGTACTTTAATTTGGACTGTAATAATGTCTGTAAGCTGGTTTGAGTGTTGTTGGTACATCTCTGTGTTGTGGCTATGCTGAATTCACTGGTAAACTGCGGAACCTGCAAATAAACCGAATAAGTAACGGGCCCCGAGAGCGGGTCGTTACACCCTACAAAAGTGCAATAAACGAAATTCTGAGTAGTAGCAGATAGTGCTCAGCAACTAGTTCTCAATGGGGAGAACTTCTAGATCAGCGTACTCCTGGTCAAGTGGGTCAGTTCCCTCAATCAGCTCGTCCTCAATGTAACATGTCTCGTGTCCTAACATAATTCCAAACAACATAGAAATGTATGTCAGCAAGGTCCTTGACAAGTAATAATATGATTAGGACCCTTGGCAAGGTTTTCGAAGTAGTTTACATGGCAATTATTGCATTTATAAATAAATGAACAATTTCGATTTCTAAGAAGTAAGAACAGATTTTATATTAGCATGGCAGATCTATTATAAGTGAAAGCGGTAGCGGTTAAAAACATGGCAGTTCTATTTTAAGTTGAAGCAGAAGCAATTCTATATGTCGTACATTTTCGGTATAGCATTTTCAAGATGTTCAAGAGTGTATTCAATTTAGTGACTAAGGTTCACGTCGTTAGGCGGCTAGTAAGTGAATCTACCTTCTCGTGCCCTCGAAGGTGACCCGTTTACTAGTGCCCGCGAACCCAACCCCACCCGTGTGTAGTTTTCTGGACCACGAGCCAGAATCAGTCAAACCAGCCCGCATGTTTTATAATACTGGAACACGAGCCAGAATAGCCAAACCGGCCCACACGATAACCAAATCTTGACCTGCAATATCTTGGTTAGCCAAACCGGCCCGCAATAGTCATGATTTTTCAGGTGGTTCAAGTTACCCAAACATGTCCAGAATTGTTTGCAATTTACAAGGCGTCATCAGTTAACTTACTAAAATGTCCACACATGCGCGCGTGGGTTTTATCTTGCAATACACAACAAATAAACATATGGAGTTGGTGTCACATTAAACGAAACGATATTTAAAACATGGAGAAAATGCACACTTGCCTGATTTTGGGTATTTTGGTGTCGTAGTGTTCGTCTCGTCAAATGTGATATTATGGCGAAGTCGGTTTTCTGTTTTGTTCAACATGGTCAATGATTGATACGTTACTTAACAATATCATTATAATTCCCATTATATAATACTGTTAGTATATGGAATTTAAATAACTTACTAACTTTTTAATCGTGTATATAATT
Organism: Scilla litardierei; assembly: GCA_030789695.1. Classification (NCBI taxonomy): domain Eukaryota; kingdom Viridiplantae; phylum Streptophyta; class Magnoliopsida; order Asparagales; family Asparagaceae; genus Scilla; species Scilla litardierei. Next base: position 118,102,999 of record CM061130.1, read on the forward strand.
AAGCAATAATTTAAAATATAAACTTATACTTAAAATGACTTAATTAACATATACTAACTTATACTAACTTACTAATTTATAATAACTTATAACTTAAATAATGTTAATAACTTAACAATTTATAAAACTTAATAACTTAATAAATTTATAACTCCTAATAATAACTCAATGATTTTAGAACTCCAATTAACTCAAATAATTTAAATATTCTCCCAAGTAACTTAAATAACCATAACTTAAGTAATTTAATTAACTTATAACTTTATATATATATATATATATATATATATATATATATATATATATATATATATATATATATATATATATATATATATATATATATATATATTAATAACTCAATAATCCCCCCCCCAAATTACTTAAATAACCCACACCCTTTTCACATACCTCTTCTTCTTCTTTTCTTCTTTCTGTTCTTTCTTCCCTTTCTTCTTTTCTTTTGCGGGAAGAGAGGAGGACCAAGTGGGCTCAGCATAGGAGGGGAGGAGCACAGGGCGACAGGGTGGCTGGGGGTCGGATCCGACGGCGGCAGGGCCGTGCAGGGGCGCTGCCAGCGGCGCGGGCAGCTGCGCGTGCGATAGCTGGGCACCGGCGCAGCAGGGGCGGTGCGACGGCAGGCGGCACGGCAGCTGGGCGGCGGCAGGCGCAGGTGGGGCGAGCGGCAGGTGGGGCAGGCTGTGCGGGCTGCGTGCGGGGGCTGCGGGAAGAGGATGGGAGGAGGAAGAACGGAAGGGGGGTTGAATTTGTTGATTTCTGAGTTGAATTTCAGATCTGCTCTTCTCAATTTTGATTTGGATTTTGTTTTGGGTTTGATTTGGCGTTGGATTGGGGTGTTGATTTTGGTTGTTGTTTGTTGTTAGAGGAATTTGGGGTAGATTGCTGTTGGGGTTTGTTGATTAAGAACGAAAGAGGAAAATGGGATGAACAGATAGAGGAGAGGAGATGAAGATCATGCCGATGTTGTTTGATTTAAGAACAGTGAAATGGGTTACGATTTGATAAGGGTAATTGTCTGTGGGGGTGGGAATTATGTTGCATGTTGGATCTCACCGAATTATTTCGGTGGGATTAATGGGTAGGGTTAGGGGTTAGAGAATGATGAGGGATAAAAGTAACTAATTACGACATGGTAAAATTTTTAAAAGCAGAGGCGCTCTCGCGTTGACGCGTAGAAAAACATACGGACGAAAACTCGCTCGGACGACTTGAAATAAAATACAGGCACACATGAAAACAACCACGCCTAAAATACAGGCCGTTACAGGAATCTTCTAAAATGAGTTCCTTTATGATGGGGGACTTATAATGTCCATGATGCCTTTGGTAAGACACTAGGGTCCAACTACCATCATCAATAGTCGAAGGGAAGGATGCAACGTGGGCACGTGGAACAAAAAGTTAGGGAGTCGATTAACCAAAATTGTCAAGGTTATGGACAAAAGTATAGGGATTAGAATGGGCATGTCCAAAGCCCGATTGGACGCCCAATTGGACTTGTCACATTCTCATCCCTACAAATCCTTCATTAAGGAACCATATTTCTTTCATACTCCTTAATGAAGGATTTGTAAGGATGGGAAGATGGCATGACCAATTGGGAGCCCAATCAAGCTATGGGCATGCACATTCCCATACCTAAAAAGTAGGCTTAGCAATCGGTGTTCCTCAACATTACACGGGGTTGACATTCTATTTGCGTTGTTCTCAATAAGGAACATAAATGTCCAGTGGTTTCATTATGAAGATTAGTATTGAGTCATTCAAGGACGCATGAAATTTTTAGAGTTCATTGTTGATGAGTGCGTGAGTATCTCAAGTAAATGCAAAATTGGATGCCAAATCAGTTATCTTGGCATCCACCGTAGGCATTGAGTTTGTAACGTATATCGTTAATGATGGGGTGTTCACTCCCTTCGAATCAGACTCAGTATATCAATGGAAAACCTGACCGGAAGCTGGCGGCGGCGACGCGCTTGGCGGCGTGGAGGTAGGGCATGTCGGCAAGAAATGCAGTTGGCATTCCTTGTGGCTGTAGTAAACACTAGAAATAAGGAAGGAGAGACGCATGTATAATTTGCTACTGACCCCCCATCCACCCCCTTTGTCTGTCTCTAAAACCAAAACTCTTTTTCTCCATGAAATCGGATCGATGATTGATTGACTGAGTAGGGTTACCTAACTTTGAAGCCGACCTCCATGCACGATTGTTTGCATGCATGCACGCGCACGTGCGTAACAATATGAACAGCTTCGACCCAATCCCTCGTCGTTTCGTTCGCACGCGGTTCAACTAAATCCCGGCGCACAATTTGTCGACTGCGTATATGACACGTGCTGCAATTTCGCTTGCATCAAACTTGTTTAATTTACATCTCCTGCCATTGTAGCTGTATGCACTGCATACTGCACGTTAAAATCTTACTGTATGCACTGCCAATTTCGGTTATCACTTTAGGGCCTGCTTCTTTTGGGCCTGTTTCTTTTTGAGGAAAGCTGCGAAGAAAGTGGAGAGGATTCATTGTTCACGTCAAATCAAGCTGGACTCGCGCACCTTGTTTCTTTCGCGGAAAAATCAAGCTGGGATTTTGCACTCTCTCGCCCTTACGTGGAGCCTCGGATCTGCACTCCCACAATCCGTGCAATTCGTGCGTATTTCACTAAAGAACTGTGGGAATGTTGTTTTGTAGGTCCCACTTGTTGTGATATGACTCCCCGGATTTGGTTTTGGATGATGAGTAATTATCGTCATTCTCATATGAATAATTATCATATGAATAATTATCGTCCCACTTGTTTTGTAGGTCCCACTTGTTGTGATATTCATCCTCATTCTCATATGAATAATTATCGTCATTCGCCATTGCATCGCATGCCATATGCTTACCCACGACATGCATCACATAGAAATCAACAACATATGCATGTTCCCAATAGGAGTAGGACTCCCAAGACATACACCATTTGGGGTCCGAAGAACACAAGCATGCATAATAAAAATTTATATGTAAAATCGTTTATTAATGATGTTATTTTGAATGATGATTATGTTGGGAAATCAAGTTCCTCGTGGACTTGGTTTCCGAAGGGTTAGTTTCCTTTGATCCTTCATTGCTTGGTACCATAAGTTTAATTTCATTTTATGGGTACCAAAGCAATTGTGGTATGTATGGGTTACATTTAATTTGAATTTAGCTAGCTAAATTTATTGCCTAACCCATAGGATCCAAAAAGATTTTTTTTTGGATACCAAAATGATATTTTCTAGGTTAAATCCACCATGACATACCAACCCTACCAACTCCATGATTTGCAAGGATTTTCATTCGATTGGAGTTGATGGTGCTTGAGTGATGCACCAAAGTAGGGGGAGCTTAATGTTGTAAGTATGTTCATACTTTTGATTCATATTGGTATCCATTGGTAGAATATATTACGATTGGTATCATTTTGCTTCATTTGGTATGCTAGATTAGTGTATGCCATTGTTATATGATGTTCTATCTATTTTTGGCATAACATTCTTGCATGCTTCATTTGGTATGCACATCGGAATATTTTTGTCTCTGATGTTGATTTCGTCGTTCGACGATTTTATGGATTTAATAGAATTCTTTCTATGAAAACATAGAATTGTTTTCCATGCATTCTATTGATTTTGGAGAGTATGTTCCAAAACTCAATAAGTAAAATCGATTTGAGTTTTGATGATTTCGGATTTCGTTTTTCACCTATGGCTTGATGATTTCATATTTCGATTTTCGTCTATGGCTTGGTGATTTCGTTTTCCGATTTTCGCCGATGATTTTATGATTTCGGTTTTCGAGTTTCGCCTATGGCTAGATGATTTGATATTTCGTATTTCGCCTATGGTTTGATGATTTCGGTTTCCGATTTTCGACTTTGGTCTCCTTGACACGCTTTGCTTTTATTCGGTATTTTGCATTCGGAGTCTTGCATTGGTGTTATTTTGGTCCTTGGTCGTAATCTTTGACTCCCATGCGTTATTTTTAAGCCATTGTTTTTGTCTCCTCCCGCTCTTTTTGCTAATGCCAAAGGGGGAGAGATATAATAATGACAATGTGCTAATTAATAATTCAAAGGAATTTACCATGAATCTAATTTGATGTGTTAGATTCAGGGGGAGTGAAGATATAAAATGGATTTTGATCCTATATGTGCAACACTAGAATTCATATTTTATATTTCCCTCGCTGCTTGATGCATATGAACATTATTGAATATGGAACTAACGTGTCATCAATGCAGGGGGAGTAAGTAAATTTCAATTGAATAATTATTATTGATTATTATTTATGTTGGTTTGTCATCACCAAAAAGGGGGAGAATGTTGTGATATGACTCCCCGGATTTGGTTTTGAATGATGAGCAAACATAAATAATGTATACTAACTTATTTGTGAGCGCAGTTATGGAGATCGTCGCCAAAAGAATACGAACATCAACAGCGACGCCTCAAGACTTCTCAATACGCGTGATCGTGTGCCTGGAGCTTCGTTGAAGCTCAAGGAGAAATATGGAAGTCAAGAGGAATGAAGATTGAAGCTTTGAAGACGGCTCGTAAGGTTTATTTTATAGTCTTCTAGCTTCATAGATTAGAATGTTAAGCCTTGAGTAGGACTTACTTTATAATCTTCATTTCGCTCATATCTTAGAGCTAGGATATTCATAGAAGCCATTAGAAACTTTCCCGAAGCCTATCGCTTCTTCCATCAGCTTCGAGTGCATGTTAGTTGGTTCAAGAAGAGTCACCAACCGACTAGATGACGATCTAGTCGGTCGGCAACTATACTTGAACCGACTAGTTTGCCTTCTCTAATTCAGCTCTTTCCATGACTACAGTTAGTCGGTCAAAGAAGAGTCACCGACCGACTAGATGACGATTTAGTCGGTCAGGAGTCCTTCTTAGACCGACTAGTTGTGTATAGTCATTTCCAGCCTGTGCTACTGTTTCGAGTTAGTCGGTCAAAGAACGTTTACCGACCGACTAGTTGAGAAACTAGTCGGTCAGCATTTGTTCTTAAACCGACTAAGTCAACTTGAAGTCAGCCTATTCTATTTCGACGTTAGTCAGTCAAAGAACATTCACCGACCGACTAGTTGTGAAACTAGTCGGTCGGCAAGTCTTCTTAGACCGACTAGTTGTCTTTGCCTGTACTTCGACCTTTTGGCTGTTCAACCGTTAGTCGGTCTACGTTGTATCACCGATCGACTAGTTGATGAACTAGTCGGTCAGTGATCCTTCTTTGACCGACTAGTCTGGCTCAGAATAGAGCCGTTGGAGCTTTTCTTGAAACGTTTTTCTCTCTCTCTCTCCTCTATCCTATATATAGTTGGAGGGGCTCTTTCATAAGATCCAAGGCTGCCATTTTAGAGATTTGAAGAAACCTCAGAGAAGCTATTCAACTCCATTCTAAAAGCTTTCTCTTCCTCACAAGAATCTCTCCCTCAACCTTTTGAGCCATTTCCTCAAGAGAGATTCTCTCCATTGTGAGCCTTCCAAGCCAATAGCTTGATCCAAGTCATCATACTCCACCCTAGGCTTCCATTGCTGGTCATCTTCTTGAAGCTAGGGTTTGGTGACATCCTCTTCCTCAAAATCCATCATTGCCCTAATTTGGTAAGTTTACTCAAGGCATAGGATTTTGTACGGTAAGAGTTTATTTCATTTCATTTCATTAAATTGTTGTACACTCTCGGTTGTGAGAGTTTGTGTGATCCCGGGTTGTGGGATTCACGGGAATCGATTGTAGTTCGATTGCACTTGTGGAGTTTCCGCAAGTGGGTTTAGTGGAAATCTTGAGTTAGGGTTGCTAACTCAAGTATCCGGAGGGGATCCGGGTGGTTGGGACGTAGGATCACCGGGAACAAGTCGGGGAGACTTGGGTGGATCCGAACCCAGTAATATTGTTTGTTTGCGTATGTTTTAATTCTTGTTGATAGTTGTTTAATTCCGCATTGTCGTTTGTTTCTTGCACAATAATTAGGAATAACTATCTTGATTATTTTAAGTACTATTCACCCCCCCCCCCCTCTAGTACGTGTGCAGTAGCTACCACAGGGCACTACAGTTGGTATCAGAGCCAAATTAAAGCTACGAGTTCAAAGCTATGACGAACAACGACTACAACGTCTTCAAGAACCGCGATGGATCTTCTTCTGTTATGGAAGGACTATCCTCCGTCAGGCCTCCACACTTCAACGGTACCAACTACGGGTACTGGAAATGCCGGATGCAAATTTTCCTCCGGAGCGCTTCACTATGGAGAGCCACCATGACGGAGTATGTCGAGCCTTCCGAAGAAGATTTTGCGAAGTGGACTCCCGCGGAGGTCGCCGCGGAAGTAGCCAATGCCAAGGCAATGAATGCCTTGAATTGTGCGTTGGAGCCCGAGGACTTCAACAAGATATGCACATGTAAGAGTGCATATCAAATATGGAACCAACTCCTCATATTGCACGAAGGATCGAGTACGATAAAAGATTCTAAACTCGTCGTTGCTAATAAAGAATTTGAGTTGTTTCATATGGAGCAGGGCGAAACCATGAAGGATTATTACGCTCGCTTCGTGGATATATCAAACGACTTGGAAGCTCTTGGGAAGACCTACACCCAAAAGGAGAAAGTCTCAAAGATAATCGATGGACTTCCTTCTTGTTGGGAGAAGCGTACCTTCGCCATCGAGGAAGGTAATGACATGAATAAATATACCGTCGTACAACTAATGGGTACCTTGTTGTCTTATGAGGTACGCAAGGATAGTAAGATCCGGATGAAGGAAAAGATGAAGGCGTACTTGAAGCAAGACGAGCCAAAGAAAAAGGCAATTGCATTCAAGGCCGCTCCATGTACCGATGATGAAGAATCGGACGAAGAAACGGACGAAGAATTGGACATGGAAACATTGGCCAATATGGCAAAGAAATTCATTCGATTTTTCCGACAAGGTAAGTTGAATCGTAAATCTAAATTTATTTCGACTAATGTTTCTACTCCCGTGTGTTACAAATGCAACAAGCCAGGACATATCAAGCCGGATTGTCCTTTCTACAAACACAAGGGAAAATGGAAGGGATCCTAGCACGACAAGTCAAGAAAGCACAAGAAAGGGCTTGTCGGCACTTTCACTGACTCCGACTCCTCAAGTGGAGAATCGGACGATGAAGGAGTGGAGATTGCACACACGTGCTTTATGGGAAAAGAGGATTGTGATGAAGAGACTTCTTCCAATGGAAGCGAAGATGGAAGCGAGGATGAATGCAAAGAGGTAACCAATGATGAACTTAGAATAGCCAATGAACAACTTTGGAATAAATTTTCTAATATGGCTAATAAGTTTATGAAGACTAAAAATGAATTAGATAGTCTTAAAAACTCGCATAAGCCTTTCATCGTCAACAACGACACCGTTGTTGATGGGTTGAGAAATGAGATTGAAAATCTCAAGTCTCAACTTGAGCATGTTCATATCGAGGATTCGGATGAACATGTGATAGCGGATTTGACGTCTCAAATCTCAACTTTGAGTATTGAGAATAAAAATCTCAAGTCACGTGTTTGTGCACTCGCATCGCAAGTGTCCACTTTGGATGCTTCCTTGCATTCTCTCACCGAGAAGCATGAGAGCACATTAGGCCGAATTCATGAATTCAACAAAGGTAAGGGCAAGTTGGATGATATCCTAAATGACTTACCTCCGGCCAATCATCACATTGGTTTGGGGTATAAGATGGGAGAGTCATCCAAATCGTCCGCCACATTTGTTAGGCCATCTTCCGATGCTTCTACTAGTGGAAGTAAACACGTCATGGGTAGATCTTCTACCAATGGTGCTTCTGCTAGGAACACGCCCCCATTTGGAAAGAAACCACTTTGGGTGGACATCCAAAGAAGGGTCATGCTTACATGTATACCATGCCACGTAGGAACACAAATCCTACCTCACATGTTAGCACATATGATGATTTTTATGCTCCGCACCCACGAGCACGTGCACACCTTGTGAGACACACTCATGCACGTGTTCCTCCACATCCATATGTTCATCCTCATTCTCATATGAATAATTATCGTCATTTGCCATTGCATCGCATGCCATATGCTTACCCACGACATGCATCACATAGAAATCAACAACATATGCATGTTCCCAATAGGAGTAGGACTCCCAAGACATACACCATTTGGGGTCCGAAGAACACAAGCATGCATAATAAAAATTTATATGTAAAATCGTTTATTAATGATGTTATTTTGAATGATGATTATGTTGGGAAATCAAGTTCCTCGTGGACTTGGTTTCCGAAGGGTTAGTTTCCTTTGATCCTTCATTGCTTGGTACCATAAGTTTAATTTCATTTTATGGGTACCAAAGCAATTGTGGTATGTATGGGTTACATTTAATTTGAATTTAGCTAGCTAAATTTATTGCCTAACCCATAGGATCCAAAAAGATTTTTTTTTGGATACCAAAATGATATTTTCTAGGTTAAATCCACCATGACATACCAACCCTACCAACTCCATGATTTGCAAGGATTTTCATTCGATTGGAGTTGATGGTGCTTGAGTGATGCACCAAAGTAGGGGGAGCTTAATGTTGTAAGTATGTTCATACTTTTGATTCATATTGGTATCCATTGGTAGAATATATTACGATTGGTATCATTTTGCTTCATTTGGTATGCTAGATTAGTGTATGCCATTGTTATATGATGTTCTATCTATTTTTGGCAAAACATTCTTGCATGCTTCATTTGGTATGCACATAGGAATATTTTTGTCTCTGATGTTGATTTCGTCGTTCGACGATTTTATGGATTTAATAGAATTCTTTCTATGAAAACATAGAATTGTTTTCCATGCATTCTATTGATTTTGGAGAGTATGTTCCAAAACTCAATAAGTAAAATCGATTTGAGTTTTGATGATTTCGGATTTCGTTTTTCACCTATGGCTTGATGATTTCATATTTCGATTTTCGTCTATGGCTTGGTGATTTCGTTTTCCGATTTTCGCCGATGATTTTATGATTTCGGTTTTCGAGTTTCGCCTATGGCTAGATGATTTGATATTTCGTATTTCGCCTATGGTTTGATGATTTCGGTTTCCGATTTTCGACTTTGGTCTCCTTGACACGCTTTGCTTTTATTCGGTATTTTGCATTCGGAGTCTTGCATTGGTGTTATTTTGGTCCTTGGTCGTAATCTTCGACTCCCATGCGTTATTTTTAAGCCATTGTTTTTGTCTCCTCCCGCTCTTTTTGCTAATGCCAAAGGGGGAGAGATATAATAATGACAATGTGCTAATTAATAATTCAAAGGAATTTACCATGAATCTAATTTGATGTGTTAGATTCAGGGGGAGTGAAGATATAAAATGGATTTTGATCCTATATGTGCAACACTAGAATTCATATTTTATATTTCCCTCGCTGTTTGATGCATATGAACATTATTGAATATGGAACTAACGTGTCATCAATGCAGGGGGAGTAAGTAAATTTCAATTGAATAATTATTATTGATTATTATTTATGTTGGTTTGTCATCACCAAAAAGGGGGAGAATGTTGTGATATGACTCCCCGGATTTGGTTTTGAATGATGAGCAAACATAAATAATGTATACTAACTTATTTGTGAGCGCAGTTATGGAGATCGTCGCCAAAAGAATACGAACATCAACAGCGACGCCTCAAGACTTCTCAATACGCGTGATCGTGTGCCTGGAGCTTCGTTGAAGCTCAAGGAGAAATATGGAAGTCAAGAGGAATGAAGATTGAAGCTTTGAAGACGGCTCGTAAGGTTTATTTTATAGTCTTCTAGCTTCATAGATTAGAATGTTAAGCCTTGAGTAGGACTTACTTTATAATCTTCATTTCGCTCATATCTTAGAGCTAGGATATTCATAGAAGCCATTAGAAACTTTCCCGAAGCCTATCGCTTCTTCCATCAGCTTCGAGTGCATGTTAGTTGGTTCAAGAAGAGTCACCAACCGACTAGATGACGATCTAGTCGGTCGGCAACTATACTTGAACCGACTAGTTTGCCTTCTCTAATTCAGCTCTTTCCATGACTACAGTTAGTCGGTCAAAGAAGAGTCACCGACCGACTAGATGACGATTTAGTTGGTCAGGAGTCCTTCTTAGACCGACTAGTTGTGTATAGTCATTTCCAGCCTGTGCTACTGTTTCGAGTTAGTCGGTCAAAGAACGTTTACCGACCGACTAGTTGAGAAACTAGTCGGTCAGCATTTGTTCTTAAACCGACTAAGTCAACTTGAAGTCAGCCTATTCTATTTCGACTTAGTCGGTCAAAGAACATTCACCGACCGACTAGTTGTGAAACTAGTCGGTCGGCAAGTCTTCTTAGACCGACTAGTTGTCTTTGCCTGTACTTCGACCTTTTGGCTGTTCAACCGTTAGTCGGTCTACGTTGTATCACCGACCGACTAGTTGATGAACTAGTCGGTCAGTGATCCTTCTTTGACCGACTAGTCTTGCTCAGAATAGAGCCGTTGGAGCTTTTCTTGAAACGTTTTTCTCTCTCTCTCTCCTCTATCCTATATATAGTTGGAGGGGCTCTTTCATAAGATCCAAGGCTGCCATTTTAGAGATTTGAAGAAACCTAAGAGAAGCTATTCAACTCCATTCTAAAAGCTTTCTCTTCCTCACAAGAATCTCTCCCTCAACCTTTTGAGCCATTTCCTCAAGAGAGATTCTCTCCATTGTGAGCCTTCCAAGCCAATAGCTTGATCCAAGTCATCATACTCCACCCTAGGCTTCCATTGCTGGTCATCTTCTTGAAGCTAGGGTTTGGTGACATCCTCTTCCTCAAAATCCATCATTGCCCTAATTTGGTAAGTTTACTCAAGGCATAGGATTTTGTACGGTAAGAGTTTATTTCATTTCATTTCATTAAATTGTTGTACACTCTCGGTTGTGAGAGTTTGTGTGATCCCGGGTTGTGGGATTCACGGGAATCGATTGTAGGTCGATTGCACTTGTGGAGTTTCCGCAAGTGGGTTTAGTGGAAATCTTGAGTTAGGGTTGCTAACTCAAGTATCCGGAGGGGATCCTGGTGGTTGGGACGTAGGATCACCGGGAACAAGTCGGGGAGACTTGGGTGGATCCGAACCCAGTAATATTGTTTGTTTGCGTATGTTTTAATTCTTGTTGATAGTTGTTTAATTCCGCATTGTCGTTTGTTTCTTGCACAATAATTAGGAATAACTATCTTGATTATTTTAAGTACTATTCACCCCCCCCCCCTCTAGTACGTGTGCAGTAGCTACCACAGGGCACTACACCACTTGACTATCTCTCCTCTGTTTTGACCAATTGCATCCCGCCAATTTTTACCCTCTTTTTTAATTACAATTAATTAATTATTGGACACCACATCAAACTTTCCCAAAGAACTTTCTCAATAAAAGAAACACACAAACACAAGAACAACGTTCCTCCATCAATAACAACGTTCCAACAATAACAACGTTCCTCCATCGACTTTGTACAACAATCACGATCGTGATGGAGCGTCCACAGTTTTCGAAGGTCAATCAACGGTGCGTCCTCCGCGTTTCAATGGCACGAACTTCGGCTATTGGAAATGCCAGATGGAGACGTTCCTAAGGAGTATGTAACGACCCGCTCTCGTGGGCCCGTTACTTATTTGATATTTGCGCAGGTCCTGCAGTTAACCAGTGAAACCAAAATAGCCAGTAATGTATTTATTCAAACATTTATTCTGAATGCAATCTGCATCGGAAAGTTACGAATGAGCTGTCAAAATGGCCGTCTCGAAGAGTACTTTAGTATATATTTTTATCATATATTAGTTTACGTGAAAATAACAAGTTTTGTATTTTTAAATGAAAATAACGTATTTAAGTTTTAGGCTTAAAAATTAATTCTGGAGAAACTAAGCATCGGATTGAGATAAAACTATTGTCATTGGGTCCAGAATATTATTTCTGATTTTCTGGAGCTAGCCTCATATTTTTCTGGGGCTTATATATCAAGTTATGAATTATTTACTATAAAACCCTTATTATTTAATATTTAAAATACGAAATTACGAAATCATTTTGAAAATTACGAGTGTGCCATCGTATATTACTGTGCTTCATTGTTCACCTCCGTTCATCACGCATGGGGGGCTTCGGCTGCGGGGGCTTCGCATGGCGGGGGAGCGGGGGACGGCGACGGCGGCAGAGCAAGGCCGACGGTGTGAGGCGGCGAGACCACCGGGGCGGCGAGCGATGTTCGAGGGCGACGGCGTTTTGCATGTGGAGAGGCGTTCGGTTTGGATCGCCGGAGCTTTGGCGGAGGTTGGATGCGCTCGGAGATGAAGCGGCGCTCATCGGTGGCCACGGGGTGGAGAAGACTACATGGGCAGCGGCAGTCTCGTCGGAGAGGCACGGGAGGGGGTGCTCTATGTGGGCGGTGGCGGGGAGTTGTCGATCGAGGCGTCGTGTAACGACGGGCAGCGGTGGTCGTTGGACGGCATGAGGGAGCTCGGAGCTCTGGGGGCGGCGGTCGAGGCCGGTGGGAGAGGGTCGGAGAGAGAGGAAGATAGAGAGTGAGAGTGGGCGGGAGAGCGCGGGCGGAAGTTGCAGCGCCCTGGGTTATTTTGAAAAAAACAAAGGGAGAGAGCGTTGAGGAAGAGAGGTGTGTATGTGGGTTAATTAAAATGTGAAGGGGGCCGTGTTAGTTTATATAGGGTAAGAGAAATTGGGTAGTTGGGGGGATAAATCTTGGGTTGGTGAGGATGAAGCAGATGGGGGTAGCTGTAGGATTGGTTGGGGGTAGACACGGGAAGGGTGCAACAGTTAGGCAAGGGAAAAAATAGAGTTAGAGTAATTAGATAAATGGTAATTAGACTAGGTGAAAAGTAGTTAGTGAAATACAGTAGACTTGAAATTACGGTTTTGCCCCTGATATTAAACGTGTCCGAAAAATTACGAAAACATACCCACGGGATCGTATCGTTGCGATGATCGCGAATACGAAGACCGTTTCAGGATTTGAGCTACGGGGATACTAGTTTTAGGCCAAAACGTTTAGAAAACGGGTTTACGAGTTCTCTATTGAAATGATATCAGAAAATTACGAAATTAATGTGGGGAGCCCTAAATGATCATAGGATACTACTGTAGAAGTTTAAAAATATTTTGAAGAAGTTTGTATAGAAAATAAATTCATTGAGCCAAAACAGCAATATCTGAAAATGATTTTTTATTAGATCTTTTAGAGATATTTGATGAAATCCGATCTTACTAAAATACTCCATAACTAGTTTGGTACATCAAAATATTTTTATAAGGAATTTTTTGAAATCAGTGAAACTCCTAACAAACCAGTATAAAATAGTTTAAAAAAATTTGGAAATAGGTTTAACACGTAAATAGTTGTGTTGAAGAAAACAGGCCGTTACATTCTACCCTCCTTAAAATAATTCCGTCCTCGGAATTTAAAAATATTTTTGAAATAAATAATTGATATTATAAAGAAGCTCAAACAAATAAATGATAAAAAGATAGTAATCTTTGTAAATCAGGTTGTAAATAACATGAAATGTGATAAGAAAATAAGGATTATCAAGTAGCCAAAATATGAGATTATGGCACTGCATGAAAATGAGAGCTATCATGATGACAACATCTGTTCGAACTTGGAACTTGAGGTGACAAGCCAGTAGCAAGCTATTTAAACTACATAAAATGGAAGACCATAAAGTTTATTCGTGCTACTGGTGACTAACTGGGTCTAGCCAAAGATGCCGTTCATTATATAGCATGTAACAACTAATCCACGGGTACTCGTGCTTTCCAATCAAGCACCAACAACATCAATCTCCATAATGCCCAACCACATGCTAACGTCCAGATCAACGCCCAAAGGTAAGTACAGGGCCAACATCCAAAGTCGGTACTCAATGCTAGCATTCCTTCCATCAATCTCCGTAATATCCCACAATAAGGCAAGATCCAAGCTCTCATCCAGAGCCAAGCACAAGACCTACATCCAACTTTAACACCCAAGGCCAATATCATGCCAGTAACCATCGCCATCATTCCTTCCGTAGATCAATACATGACATTCGCAACACCCAACATCACCCAATAAGTAAATAACCAAAAACACACTTTTCCGCAAACCAAAAGGAGTAGATGCAAGAGGAAGCCTAGACGGGATCTCAGCCCAGGTGAGACCCAGGGCAGAGAGCTCAAGAGAAGCCCAAGGATCACGGCTTCCCAAGATCTCAGCCACACGGTGGTAGCGAGGGTGGCGGCGAGGGTGGCGGCGAGGGTTAATGCTAAGCCCAACAATCCCCATGGTTGTCGATGGGCCATCAGCGGCTGTCGATCCGTGGCGGCGAGGGCTGCGACTGGCTGTCGATCCATGGCGGCGACTGATCGACGTGGCGGGGGGCCTCCAGGATGGGGTGGAGCTGGCGGAGCTGGTTGATCTTCGGGTGAGGCCGGTGGAGCTAGGCGGGACGGGTCTCGAGGGGGGAAGCGGACAAAGGAAATAAAGAGGGGGGAAGGCGGTCGGTGGAAAAAGAAATCAAACCCTTGGAAAAAATCGAGTACAAGATGAAAGTAGGGTTTGGAAGAGAAACACGAGCTCAAGAAGAATGAAAAGACGTAAACAGCCTACACTTGTACGTCAGGTTTGGCTCGTCACAAATTCTTTAGCATCATTCTCCAATACTTCTGAGCGTCCTTTGATTTGCTTCCGTTGTCGAACTGAACTTTTGGTGATTGAAAATTGAACGCTACCCTCCTTAAAAATAAATGTAGCTAGAGTTCAGGCGAACTAAAAGCGATTAGAAAGAATAGTAGAATAATCAGAAGGCCATCATTAGCTAAAGAAAGGGGTGCTAGTGATGAAGATCGATGGCGTTACATAATCATGATTTACGTCCTTGCGGTCCAGCGGACACGGCCAGGGAAGTGACTAAGCCAGGATCACTTACCCCCAGTCTAGCTAGGTTGATCCAACAAACTTTAGCCAAGCACATTGACCGGATCATGGTCCATTGAAGGAAGCTTATCACTTATATGCATGCCATCATCAACTGAAGGAAAGGTGATGAAGTGTGTAGATAGTTCAACCTATGAAAAATCACTAAGGCTGCTAGCAAAAAGGGTTACTATGGAGGGTATAACTAAGAATGGAACGCGAGTTCCAAAGCAAGGGTTAAAAGTTCAAAGGAAGTAATGAGGATCAAGGAAATCCTAATGAAGATGGTAATAAGGACGCTTCACCCATATATCCAATACAGGTGAACACTCGAGACATCTCGTACTCGAGGGTTCAATTTGAGTATTTTATTTAGTACATCCTGATCTTACTATATTGTTCACGAGGTAGTTAGCACGGACCTGCGTGGGCCACCAAACTTGTAACGACCCGCTCTCGGGGGCCCGTTACTTATTTGATATTTGCGCAGGTCCTGCAGTTAACCAGTGAAACCAAAATAGCCACAATGCAGAGATGTACAAAAATACCCAAATAGTGTCCAATTATTACAATCCATACCGTACAAATGTTCCAACAATGATACATGAAAGAAAGAAAGTACACAACTGAAAATAGCTCTGGAAGTTGCGGTCTCATGGTCGAAGTCTGGCGCTATTAACTCAAGAGCATCTGCCTCTATATGTATGTCGTCTGCGGTGCCACGGAGATGGAACCGTAGGTAAGTCACAACAATTCTAGCAATAGTAGTAAAAGCTGTGTACAAGCATGGGAATGAACAGACTATGGAACTTAACTACGTTCGAAAAGTAAAGGAACATCAGTCATATATGCAAGTGCCATAAATAAAGTATGAGAGCAGCAACGATAACATGGCATATATGACATGGTATTAAAGCAGGTAAAGTAACAACAATAGTAAACTAAACATATGTGGAGTAAAGCAAACAGGCAGCAAGGAAGTAAAAGCAGGCTCAGCATGTGAAGTAAAGTACCGGTGACTGCACAGGTGTAGTAGGTAAAGTGCGTGTAATGCGTAAAGTAGAGGTGATCGTGCAAGCTATACTAGAACTACGTGACTCAAGTAGGAGAGTACAATATGTGACCATTTAGTCCATCTCTTGCATGGGTGCTACCCAGACGAATGCCGAAACCCAGGCAGCAGGACAGGTATTTTGCCGAAACTCAGGCAGCAGGACGGTATGCCGAAACTCCGGCAGCAGGACAGGAAGATCAAACTCTAGTCACTCCCGTACTCTCACAAACTGTGAGTTACCCCAAACCCCAGTGATGTGTCATGTGAATCCAGTACATGTTCCTTTCATGATGTTCCACGAGATGTTCCACAAGATATTCCACAAGATATTCCACAAGATGTTCCACGAGATGTTCCACACATGACACTTTATACGATACTTCGTTAGCATTTACTGAGAAGTAAATGGCATGCAGCATGTGATGTGTTTATGAGCAATCGTGCAACAAGTGTATCAAGATCCATGCAACATATTCAAATGATAAGTGTTAGAACAAGCTGGACCAGTGTGGACAAGAGTGGTTATGAGTTTATATGTGATTGAAAGGTTAAAGCAACTTATTTATTGAAAACTAGAAAATAAAGCAAAGCGGATGCTAAAAAATTTTGAGGATAAAAACAAGTCCAACAAACGTGGACTACAAAAATTGTTGTTTTAAGTGTTTAGTCATTCGTTCGATCATTAGTTGTTTTGAGACCATTTGTAAAACCCTAAGTCATGCATGTACACGTGCTTAACTCCTAAAACTAGAATTAAAGTGACTTACCATCGAGCTCGTCGTAATAAGACGAGGTTAGAGCTAGAGCTTCCGAGGAAGCCGATGTACGAGAATTGGTACCTGCAAACACAAGAAACAGCCGGTTAAAGAGCACATTATTTTCTACCTATTTAACCTGATCGTTTTGATTTTATAACCGATTAAAACGGTGATGAAAAGCGTTCTAAATTTTTATATAGGCTATATATGATAAAAATAGTTTTACTACAAGAGGAAATATTTTTCAGAATTCTCTGTTAATTTTTATAATTTTTAAAAGCTCAAAAACAATTTAAAAACTATTTTTCAATTAGTAACGTATTTATTCAAACATTTATTCTGGATGCAATCTGCATCGGAAAGTTGCGAATGAGCTGTCAAAATGGCCGTCTCGAAGAGTACTTTAGTATATATTTTTATCATATATTAGTTTACGTGAAAATAACAAGTTATGTATTTTTAAATGAAAATAATGTATTTAAGTTTTAGGCTTAAAAATTAATTCTGAAGAAACTAAGCATCGGATTGAGATAAAACTAGTGTCATTGGGTCCAGAATATTATTTCTGATTTTCTGGAGCTAGCCTCATATTTTTCTGGGGCTTATATATCAAGTTATGAATTATTTACTATAAAACCCTTATTATTTAATATTTAAATTACGAAATTACGAAATCATTTTGAAAATTACGAGTGTGCCATCGTATATTACTGTGCTTCATTGTTCACCTCCGTTCATCGCGCATGGGGGGCTTCGGCTGCGGGGGCTTCGCACGGCGGGGGAGCGGGGGACGGCGACGGCGGCAGAGCAAGGCCGATGATGTGAGGCGGCGAGACCGCCGGGGCGGCGAGCGATGGTCGAGGGCGACGGCGTTGTGCATGTGGAGAGGCGTTCAGTTTGGATCGCCGGAGCTTTGGCTGAGGTTGGATGCGCTCGGAGATGAAGCGGCACTCATCGGTGGCCACGGGGCGGAGAAGACTACGAGGGCAGCTGCAGTCTCGTCGGAGAGGCGAGGGAGGGGGTGCTCTATGTGGGCGGTGGCGGGGAGTTGTCGATCGAGGCGTCGTGTAACGGCGGGCAGCGGTGGTCGTTGGACGGCGTGAGGGAGCTCGGAGCTCTGGGGGCGGCGGTCGAGGCCAGTGGGAGAGGGCCGGAGAGAGAGGAAGATAGAGAGTGAGAGTGGGCGAGAGAGCGCGGGCGGAAGTTGCAGCACCCTGGGTTATTTTGAAAAAAACAAAGGGAGAGAGCGTTGAGGAAGAGAGCTGTGTATGTGGGTTAATTAAAATGTGAAGGGGGCCAGGTTAGTTTATATAGGGTAAGAGAAATTGGGTAGTTGGGGGGATAAAGCTTGGGTTGGTGAGGATGAAGCAGATGGGGGTAGCTGTAGGATTGGTTGGGGGTAGACACGGGAAGGGTGCAACAGCTTGGCAAGGGAAAAAATAGAGTTAGAGTAATTAGATTAATTGTAATTAGACTAGGTGAAAAGTAGTTAGTGAAATACAGTAGCCTTGAAATTACGGTTTTGCCCCTGATACTAAACGTATCCGAAAAATTACGAAAACATACCCACGAGATCGTATCGTTGCGATGATCGCGAATACGAAGACCGTTTCAGGATTTGAGCTACGGGGATACTAGTTTTAGGCTAAAACGTTTAGAAAGCGGGTTTACGAATTCTCTATTGAAATGATATCAGAAAATTACGAAATTAATGTGGGGAGCCCTAAATGATCATAGAATACTACTGTAGAAGTTTGAAAACGTTTTGAAGAAGTTTGTATAGAAAATAAATTCATTAAGCCAAAACAGCAATATCTGAAAATGATTTTTTTATTAGATCTTTTAGAGATATTTGATGAAATCCGATCTTACTAAAATACTCCATAACTAGTTTGGTACATCAAAATATTTTTATAAAGAATTTTTTGAAATCAGTGAAACTCCTAACAAACCAGTATAAAATAGTTTAAAAAAATTTGGAAATAGGTTAAACACGTAAATAGTTGTGTTGAAGAAAACAGGCCGTTACAGAGTACTTCCCTTTGGAGAACCCTCCACAAGGAATACATCGAGCTCACCGAAGAGGATTTCGAAAAATGGACGGCTTTCGAGAAATCTGCCGAAGTCAACAACGCAAAGGCAATGAACGCTCTTCATTGTGCGGTGGACCCAGATGAGTTCAACAAGATATGCACATGTAAGAGTGCATATCAAATTTGGAACCATCTCGTCGTTACCCATGAGAGAACGAACAAGGTAAAACTTTCTAAACTCTATGTTGCCGTGCAAAATTTTGATATGTTTCAAATGCAGGAAAATGAAAGCATAGCATCGATGTACGGACATTTTACCGATATCACTAATGAATTGGAAGCTCTCAGACAAGTCTATTCCCAACAAGATAAGGTAAGGAAGATCATAATGGGAATGACCTCCAAGTGGGAAAGAAGAGCTATCGCCATCTAGTATGTCAACAACTTGAAGACTTACACAGTTGTGAACCTTATCGGCACTCTCATGTCTTACGAAGTAAGAAGGGAGAACCGATTAAAGATTCGAGCTATGATGAACCCTTCGGATGCCAAGAAGAAAGCTTTGGCATTCAAAGCCAATTCATCATCCTCCTATAGTG
This sequence comes from Scilla litardierei, assembly GCA_030789695.1. NCBI lineage: Eukaryota > Viridiplantae > Streptophyta > Magnoliopsida > Asparagales > Asparagaceae > Scilla > Scilla litardierei. The sequence goes on from CM061130.1 coordinate 118,122,456, forward strand.
AAGAATCAGAAAATGAAATGGATCTAGATGAAATGGCTCAAATGGCTAAGAAGTTCCAACGCTTCTTTCGCAAATGTAAATTTTCCTCTAAGAATAGATTTGATTCTACTAATAACACTTCCTCTCTTTACTTTAAGTGTAATAAGCCAGGACACATCAAGAAGGATTGCCCAATGCTACGAAACAAAGAAACAAAGAGAAATGGAAGGCTCCACAGTACGACAAGTCCGACAAGAATAAAAAAGACAAGAAGAAAGGACAAGTAGATACATTATTGATGGAATAAACAAGTGCGTGTATAAAATCTTCGTTTTTTTTTAAATTTGTACTTTTCTCATTATGATTTTGTCTAATAATAGTAATGAACACAGAGATGGGGGTTAATTATGTTTAGAACGAATGACGAAAATATGAACATATTTTCGTTGTACTTGCATTTTTTGGTGGCATCTGTTTGCCATGAAAGTAGTTGTGCATATGAACAAGAGATTACTTGAGTAAATTTAACGGAATGGATATTAAATTGGCATATGAAGCACATTTAATTTCAACCCCAATTGATGCAATAAACAGGTGAAAAGTCTGTCTACAATCTTGGTTAAACACGAAACAGTTTACCACATGAATGAGAATGGCGTCTACCATCTTGGTTGGTTAAACAGGTGAAAAGTCCGTCAATTTGCATCTTTTTTCGCCGGAAACTCTCAGACATTTCACATTTGTATTGCTTGTCAACTGTTTTTCTTTTTCTCGGTTGCTCTCGCCGTCACATGAAAAATTACAACTTCAGCAAGTTTCAACAAAACGTACATACATCCTTTACTAGTTTCTTCATGTCTGATCCTGAGTACCCTGAAATTTCACATGATTCACAATTAGAATGACAATTGATAAATGGAAAATGATATCAAGTCACATGTCAGCAGACGCAAGTTTAAGCCAAGGGGTTGCCTTCTGTAAACTTGCAGATAGCATTAGTGTCTTCCTCTGAAAGCTTGACCAGCCCATCCTTCTCCAAAAGACAACGGAATTCCAGTCTCTAGCTTCTTTTGTGCAAATTCATTTTGGCAAGTTTTTCAGAATAAAGCGGGTATGTCAATTTATTTTAGTCACACTTCAGTTTATCATTCACAAAGGAAAAAAAAGATATGAGTACTGACTTCAATGAGCAATACATGTCTTTGCATTTCCAGAATCCGTAGGTAACCTATTAACCTTGCATGTTGATGTAAAAATCAGTAGCATATGATTCTTTAATCAGATGAGTGAGATAATATTGCACACATTCATCAATCTACAGGAATATATGCCTTCAAACATCACAATAGACTAAAGGAAATCATAGAAAGGCACTAGAATTCGTTCTATCAGTTAGTCCTATGATCATATTTAATTATTCTATAAATCAGAAAAAATCTAAGAATATTCTACTTTGCAAAGATATCAACTCATGCGTGACTGTAACTTGATTCACTTGAAAATTAATGCAGATGCAAGATGTGGAACAAATCTGGCAAATGATGCATTCCGAATTATGAATGCAACATATTTCTTGAAACGCTCTGCAGATATGGAATAAGTGAAGCTGATATGAAAGGCTGTGGATTTGGGGGAAATGATGATTTTCATATATTTTAAAATGGAATACAAAATAAATGGTCTCAATTAGAGAGGAAGACCACTCGCATACCCTTTGATTTGAGATAAAGAGCTAAATCTCCCACGATCTACACTATTCTCTACTCCTACTCTCTACTTACTATTCTTCTCCAATTCTTTACATATCCATAACCCTAACCCCTCACTCATGTGGTGTGTGGGGTGGGAGGGCTGATTTGCCCATATTTACAAAAATGTCCCTAGGGCTCAAAATTACAAAATCGACACCGGTGTGGCCGCAACCCCCCATCCCCAACAGAAGCAAACTTACATTGACATCCCTAAGCAAATAATTTGTCTGCATGCTTGTTACATCCTTCTAATGTTTTGCAACGATTAAATTTCAGAAAGCACCCAAGAATGTATATTTCACATTTCGTGATCCAACATTCTCAGGGAAGCAGTGATACCAAGACACCCGGTTTCCAGACCGGGATGACATGGCCGGTCGGAAACCGTGAATTCAGGTCGTTCTTTTATTTTTAAAAAAAATCTTCCTCCACCAGTCACCGCTCAAGTCGGCCGAACCACAAGTCTGAAAATCATTACTCATCTCAGGACAGTGCATCTTCTCATTTTATCTCCCCCCCCCCCCCCCCCCCCCCCCCACCCCCCCCCCCCCCCCCCCCCCAAACAAATAAACCCCAATACACAGTTATGGCCGGTGTAGGTATGCAGCACAACCTTAAGGACTCCAGAAAATTAATCACTATAACCATCTATCATCCAATATCAAACAATAATGCTCTATGCCGAGTTCATAAACTTGATGAATTTGTACCGGTTCCTAAACTTGACAAATTTGGGCGAGGAAAGGCTTGCCATACGGTATGGAAGGGAAGCCGGGTGGTGCCTTGTTGCTCACACGATGTGCGCTCATGCGACCATGAAGCAAGTCACAAAATTATACCCCATGCAAAACAATATTAATGAAACATAGATGACAAGTTTTCTAGATAGAATCCAAATATTCTCTTTCAGTCACAATGTAAGTCACAGTCACATACTGGGGCATTTTCCCACACAACAAATAGATGTCAAGAAAGTTCCACCAAGTGAAATAAGTATACACACACAACCTATAATAAAAATGTAAACTGGAAGCATAAAACATGGAGAAAACTAAGCATGGGAACGATAAATCAGAATCGGTGAAATGCATTTCTATGTCTTCCAGTTGGAAAATTTATCACAAAAGTTTGTGAGGGCTTTCAATGGGTTTGGGCTAGCCTGTGTCCCGACGGGTAAGTACAAAAAAGAGGCTATGGATCCTTCATCATGGGCAATGGACCATGCATGTGCCAAAAAAAATAAGTCACCAATTATATGCAGGCCGTGCCTGGGTCTGCCCCTACCCAATACAGCACAACCCGTATTTGGCCCGATCAGAGGCACAAAAAATTAGTCCTAATGTCACTACTAAAGTCTAGTCAAAATTTACTTGAGCTTGATCTAAGTCTAAACGTGATACGATTAGGGTTAATCGTATCAAAAGTTCAGATTTTTAGTGGAAGATGAAAAGAAATTTGAAGTGGAAATGATATTGATAATGATAAAGAGACAATTTTTGATCTAAACTGGAGTAGATCTTTTCCCTAGCTTGAGATAATGGATCAAGCCTAATCCCCCAAGCCCTAGCCGTCAAATGACGATTGTCTCAATATTTCGATAATCCACACAACTAGGGTTCACCCCCTTTAAATACCCTCCTAACAAATTACTAAACACACCGACAACTTAAACACAAAAAAGGTAATGCATAAAGCAAAAACTAAGTCGATCCCACGACCACTTCCACGTCCGAGTCCTTGCGCCTTCTGCGGTACACGACCGCATCATTACCCCCCAAAATCGAACCTTGTTCTTAAGGTTGAAATCTGGAAACTGTGCTATGATGGTGTCCTCCAGCTCCCACGTAGCCTCGTGATCGGGCAGCCCTGCCCATCGTACCAACACCTCTCGACCCCCACCCTCAATGCGCCGCACCTGTATAATATCCTGGGGCTCCATAAGTACCTCTGAATCAGCTGTCAAAGTAGGTGACAGAGTGGCAACCGGCGTATGTGCTACAATCGCCCGCCGTAACTGAGAGACATGGAAAACCGGGTGCAATGACGATCCTGGGGGCAATGTCAACTTATAAGCCACGGGCCCATTCTTCGCCTCTATCTGAAATAGCCCGTAAAAGAGAGCAACTAACTTTTCGTTCCGGCGCCGTGCTAATGATCTCTGTCGGTATGGCATCAGCTTCAGATATACCTGGTCTCCCACCGCGTAGTCAACCTCCATGCGATGTCCATCCGTCTTTGCCTTCATCGGCTGTTGAGACCTCGTAAGGTGCTTCTTCAACTCTTCCAACATCACATCTCGCTCCTCGAGGTACTGATCCAACTGCGATACGGGTGTCGACCCGCTACGATAGTGGATCACGCAGGTGGATCCCTGCCGTACAAAACCCGAAATGACATCGTCTGGGACGCAGAGTGGAAAGACGTGTTGTACAAGTACTTGGCACATGCCAACCACCGGTACCAACTCCTTGGGCAATCTGACACAAAGCAGCGAAGGTACGTCTCAACGCTCATGTTGACGACCTCCGTCTGTCCATCCGTCTGGGGATGGTAAGCTGTACTCCTCCTCAGGGTGGTCCCCTAGACCCTAAACAACTCCTTCCAGAACTGACTCAAGAAGACTGTGTCCCTATCCGACACAATAGAAGTGGGGAACCCGTGGAGACGAACCACCTCCCGTATAAAGGCCGTAGCCACTGTCACTGCCGTGTAAGGGTGACGCAGCCTGATGAAATGTCCGTACTTCCTCAAACGGTCTACCACCACCAAAATCACCGTGTATCCCTCAGACTTGGGTAGCCCCTCGATGAAATCCATGCTGATCCCTTCCCAAACCTGCCCAGGAAGAGCTAAGGGCTGCAACAGTCCGGCCGGCGTCATGGCCAGGTACTTGTGACATTAGCAGACGTCACAGCTGGCTACCATCTCAGCGATGTCCTTCATCCCCCGCCAGTACAGCTCTCTAGCCACCCGCATATATGTTTGTTGGACTCCTGAATGGCCCCCCACCACGCTCACATGGAACTCCTGAAAGATCAATTGTTTGTGCACTGAAGCCCGAGGTATGACTAGCCTCCCTCGATACAACAATCGTTGCCCCTCCAAAGAATAGCACGGGTGCTCAACCACCCCCTGAACCAACTCCTCCCGGATCCTAGATAGCTCCTCATCGGTATCCACCTCCCTCCATAATGGCTCCCAATCCGCTAACAGCGGTACTGACAAGGCTGCCAAGGAGGTAACCTCCTCTCTCTGTGATAGCGCATCGGCAGCCTTGTTCTCTAATCCCAACCGATAGTGTATCTCAAACTTGTAGTCCACAAGTTTAGATAGCCACTTCTGATAGTCCGCCGCCACCAGCCTCTGCTCCAGCAAATACTTCAACGACCTCTGATCGGTGCGTACAATAAACGGCCGCCCCAACAGGTAGGGACGCCATTTCTGAATCGATAGGGCGATCGCCATCAGCTCTCTCTCGTACACGGACTTCTGCCTCGCCCGTGATGACAAACCCTGGCTAAAGTAAGCCACGGGTCGCTGATGCTGCATCAGCACTGCTCCCAATCCGTATCCCGAGGCATCGGTCTCCACCACAAAAGGCCTGCAAAAGTCGGGAAGAGCTAAAACCGGTACTGTCGTCATCGCCCTTTTCAATGCCTCGAATGTTGCAGTCGCCTCTGCGTTCTACTGGAACCCATCCTTCTTCAGCTGCTCTGTCAGGAGCCATGCGATGGTATTGTAACCCTGCACGAACTTGCGGTAGTATCCCGTCAAGCCCAAACCCCCCCCCCCCCCCCCCGCAACGCCCTCAGTGTAGTTGGCCGCGGCCAATCTAGCATGGCCTCAATCTTGCTTCTATCGACTGCTACCCTGTTGCTGAAACCATGTGCCCCAAGTACTCCACCTTCACCTGGACGAACGTGCACTTCTTCCTATTGGCATACAGCTGGTGGGCATGTAGCTCCTGCAACACAATCTCCAAGTCTCGCACGTGCTCCTCCACAGTACGATGTACACCAATATGTCGTCGAAGAACACTAAGACAACCTGACGTATGTATAGCTGGAATATCTTGTTCATCAATGACGAAATGTAGCATGGACATTCGTCAACCCAAAGGGTATGACGAGGAACTCATAGTGCCCCTCATGAGTCCTGACAGCAATTTTCTGCACATCATCTGCCTTCATCCGGATCTGATGATAACCCGACTTCAGGTCAATCTTCGAAAAGATCGACGCCCCATGTAACTCATCTAACAACTCATCTATCACCGGTATATATAGAAAAACGGTCTGCCACCGTCTCCTTATTGAGGGCACGGTAGTCTACACAGAACCTCCAGCTACCGTCCTTCTTCACCAAAAGCACCGGGCTAGAGAAGGGGCTAATACTCAGTCTAATCACTCCCACCTGTAGCATCTCCCTGATCAACCGCTCGATCTCACCCTTCTGGACATGTGGGTACCTGTACGGCCGAACGCTGACTAGCGCTGCTTCCTCCCGTAGCACGATGGCGTGCTCGTGGTCCCTCTGAGGCGGAAGTCCCTGCGGCATCTAAAACACATGCCCATAGCTGTCCAACAACTCCCCCCCTCTGGCGGCGTCTCCTGCTCCTGTGCCTCCGCCCCCAGCTCCTGATAAGACACAAAGTACGCCTCTCCTCCTACCGACACTGCCCGAGCCAATGACTTCAGACATGTCGCTAGGCAACACAGACTGGGGTCCCCTGGCAAAATCACCATCCTACCATCCTCCCGATACTCCATCCTCAGCATTTTCCAGTTGAATTTGGTGTCGACATCTCGATGTGATACAGCCATTTCCATTTTCGTTGGGCCAAATGTCTGTAACCACTGCATCCCCAACACCAAGTCAACCTTCCCCAACTCCAGGAGGTAACAATCCACCACTACCTGAGCTCCCTGCACTGCCAGAATCACTGCCCTGCAGACACCCTTGCTCTCCTCCCTATGGCCTGTGCCCAAAATCACCCTGAAGATGGCTGGCTCACCACCTCTAGCACCACCTGCTCCACCAACTTTCTGGAGATGAAGTTGTGGGTTTCCCCACTGTCTATCAATATCGTCACCTCCTGGTCTGCCAACCTGCCCACTAACCTCATGGTGTGATATGGAGTAAATCCCACCACGGAGCTAAGGGACACCTCCACGGTCTCCAAGTGTGGCTGCTCCTCTGTCACCTCGTCCTCTATGCCAAGTATGATCATAGGGTCGCCCTCTTCCTCCTCCTCGGCCGCCACCTCCAACTGCATGACTCGTCCCGCACACTTGTGTCCTAGTGTGAACCGCTCGTCACACTTGAAACACAGCCCATTAGCCCTACGCTCTCGCATCTCTGCCTCCGTCATCCTGCGGGTCTGACCCCCGTACGTGTCTCTGGCCCAGTCCCTCTCGCTGGTGTCACTGCGCCTGTAAGAGTCTTAGGTGCCCCCTGGTACTGCCAGGCTCCGCAAGGCAGATCCTCCCTAAGCTCCCGCCCTCCTATCCTCCACCAGCTTGTCCTCCACCTTCCTAGTTATCCTCATCATGGCAGACAATCCCCTGGGTTCTTGAACCCGCAGCTCGGCTCTGATCTGCGGCTTGAGGCCCTTTAAGAAATTTCCTTCTAGGGACTGAGCGAAAACTCCCTCTACTTGGCTCGCAAGCCGCTCAAACTTCTCCACATATTCCCTCACGGTCCCCTCCTGTCGCAGTGTATACAACTGCTCAAATAGGCCATCGGCCTGTGTCTCCTGAAATCTCTCCATAAGGCACTCTGTCAACTCTATCCAAGTGCGGATAGGCCGCTGTCATTGACTCCAGTGGAACCACCCCAAGGCTTCCCCCTCAAAGCACATCGCCACCATCTGCATCCTCTCCGCCTCAGACAACCCCAACACATAAAAGTACCTCTCCGCCCTGTAGATCCAAGCATCTGGATCCTTTCCCTCAAAAGGGGGCATGATCAGCTTCCTCAACCGGCTATCTGGTCCACCATCACCACGTGGGCCTCCCCCCGCTGTCCCTCTTGGTATCTCGGACGAGCAGGCTCCTCCAACCTCCACCTGGGCCGATCTGACTGCCCATACGCTTCCCAAATCTCCTCCCGGTCCCTCTCAGCAGCCCTCTGCTCCTCAGCATCACATGCATCTCCATCACCCCACTCCTCCTCATGGAGGTTATCGGCATAGCGTGTGTACTCCTCATACTCTGGCACATGTCACATATCCTCCCCAATCTCTTGAAGTTTTCGTACATCCTCCTTGGCGCGCCTCAAAGCCTCCAACGCTCCATCCATGTCCAAGGGAAGATCGGAGGACCCCTGTCGGCCCCCACATAGCCCCCGGGAGCTGTCGCAGCAGGGCGGGGCCCCTGGCGTGTCGCCAGGGCCCCGCCTGCGTCAATCCGGCCTCGCCGGAGGTCTGGCGGGCCGCCAGACCCCGCGGGGGTCGGCGCGACCACATACAGGGCCGTGCGGCTCTGCGCGGCCCAGATCTGGGCCGCGCAAGATCGCGCGGCCTGTAGGAGGGGCGTGCGGCCCCTAGCGGTTTGCCAGGGGGCGCCACCCCCCAAAAGGGCTCCCGCCGTCTGCCGATTTGCGCCCTTGGCCTCCCGAAATTTTACGATCCGATGTTCCGGCTCCACGTATGCCGGATCTCCTCCTTGTTGATCTAGATCTGAAGAAAAATTCAGATTTGTCGATGTCGAAGCCCTAATTTCAGATTGGGGGTTGTTGTTGACGAAAAGCTTGAAGGATGTCTTAAATGTCGGTGGATTTTGCAAGCCCCTTCATCTCTTGGTGGATGCCTCTGATCTCTCCTTGAAGCCCATCGATTCTCTTGCTCATCTCTTTAAGTTTGTCGTCGACTTTTCTTCTACAAGTTCCGCCGTCGTCTTTGCCCTAGTTCCCGCCATTGGATCTGAATGCTCTGATACCAAATTGATACGATTAGGGTTAATCGTATCAAAAGTTCAGATTTTAAGTGGAAGATGAGAAGAAATTTGAAGTGGAAATGATATTGATAATGATAAAGAGACAATTTTTGATCTAAACTGGAGTAGATCTTCTCACTAGCTTGAGATAATGGATCAAGCCTAATCCCCCAAGCCCTAGCCGTCAAATGACGATTGTCTCAATATTTCGATAATCCACACAACTAGGGTTCACCCCTTTAAATATCCTCCTAACAAATTACTAAATACACCGACAACTTAAACACAAAAAAGGTAATGCATAAAGCAAAAACTAAGTCGATCCCACGACCGCTCCCACGCCCGAGTCCTTGCGCCTTCTGCGGTACACGACCGCATCAAAACGCTATTACTTAAAAAGACAATAGAATTACAAAATCCTATCCACAAACCATATCCACCACATATGTCCACAAATTATTACATCTCTTAGTTTAGCAAAGTGTTTCCATTCATTTGGTGATAGTTAATCGAAAAAAACCGATAACACCTTTAGCTTATTAACAAAGTTCTATTATTTCTCTGGTACACATCAAAATATAATATTCACATAATAATTCAAAATTAACATGCACTCATTCAACACAAATGGGTAACAAAATACAAGCATAAAAGGGATGGCACGATGTGGTACAAATGGACCAACACGATGTGACATGTGGACCGGCACAATATATAATGGGCCAATACATGAATCCATAGTTATAGGCTCACATGGGCTCTGGATCTTGCCTGGACGTAGGTAATTTAGTGTGAGCCGTGCCTGACCACGGTACGACCCACTTCAAATCCTAAAGTGTGCATGCCTATTGAAGTAAGGCAGATGAGTTGAGTATCGATGGATTTTGCTATCAAGGAGATCATGATGGATTTCGTAGTAGAAGAGATCGTAATGGAGTGCTTGAAAAAGAAACCTGGATTTGCACTCATTACAGAAAGAATAATCATACTTATAAATTTATAATTAATATTAGGATTTGTTTGGACAACCTTCACGTGTTGCTAATGCTATTGCTGCTACAGGATGACACTAGTTCTACATGTGATCCCATCGAGCTATCTCAAATTCATATTTCCGAAGAGTGTTGTTAGTTCTTGCAGTATCATGTTACACAACAAACATCGACTTCTATTGAATTTTTAGCACAAAGTGACATAACATATTTGTGATCCAGATTTGCTCCTCAGCCTTAGGTCATTGTGATACGATCCGCTTGGATCGATCAAGCAAATCAATTTAAGGGTGGAAAAATTAAGAAGAGGGGAATATTTTTAGGGTTTTAGATGAGATGAACAAGAGACTTGCTCTCCGAGCTTTTGATTGAACGGAACAAAAGCCTAAATATCCTTCACTAAGGATGCTCAAAAGTTTCTCAACAATCTAAGCATGAGCAAATACAATGGGGGCTAGCCCTAATAAAGAGAATGAGTGGATTTACTAATTTGGCCTAGAGCGACCAAAATACCCCTAAAGCTAACAATAACTAATTAACGCCTCCACGTCTCCTCCTGCGCACGTAAGTGATCGAGGGTGGTCCCTTTCCGTCCACCGCACGTGGTGCGGCATCCTCGGAGCGTGCGCTGGCTGAAGATGGGCATGGTCCGCATCAATACCCCCGTAGAAGAGCCTGCGCTGGCTGAAGATGCGGCATGGTCCGCATCAATACCCCCGTAGAAGAGCCTGCACTGGCTGAAGATGCGGCATGGTCCGCATCAATACCCCCGTAGAAGAGCCACCTTGTCCTCAAGGTGGAAGTCCGGAAACTGCTCCCGAACAACGTCGAACGCCTCCCACGTGGCATCGCAGTCCGGCAATCCCGTCCAATGTATCAGTACCTCCTGCCGACGCCTCAGACCCCGGCGCACCGCTCTGACGTCCAACGGCTCCATCATCACCTCCATGTCATCTGTCAGTGTCGGTGGAAGTATGGATGACACCGTCTGCTCTCCAATGGCACGGCGAAGCTGCGAAACATGAAAAACTGGATGGATCGTAGCCGTCGTGGGTAACCTCAGTCTGTAGGCCACTTGGCCAATCTTGGCCTCAATCTCAAAGGGCCCAAAGAATCTGGCAGCTAGCTTCTCATTCCTCCTCCTCGCCACTGATCTCTGTCTGTATGGCCGCAGCTTGAGGTATACCATATCTCCCTCCTAAAAGCTCACATCCTGTCGATGTCCATCTGCCTTCGCTTTCATCACCTGCTGAGCCCGTAGCAAGTGCTTCTTCAGCTCATCTAGCATCTCATCCCTCTCCTCTATGTAACCCTCCACCAGCGAGACTGGTGTCTGTCTACTCCCGAATCGAATCAGCTCTGGTGGGTCTCTTCCATACAACACCCGGAAGGGGGTTGTCCCTGATGCTGAATGGTACGAAGTATTGTATCAATACTCCGCCCAGGCCAACCAGCGGTACCACTGTCGCGGTGTCTCCGATGCAAAACATCGCAGATACGTCTCTATACTGCGATTAACCACCTTTGTATGCCCGTCTGTCTGGGGTGATAGGCGGTACTCCTCTTCAACACCGTTTCCTATACCCGGAACAACTCCCGCCAAAACCCGCTCAAGAACAGCTAGTCCCGGTCAGACACTATAGACCCAGGGATCCCATGCAACCGTATCACCTCTCGAGTAAACGCTGTGGCCACCGAAACTGCCGTGTACGGTTGTTTCAGTGGTATGAAATGTGCGTACTTACTCAGTCTGTCCACCACTACGAAAATCACCGAGTACCCCTCCGACCTGGGTAATCCCTCGATGAAGTCCATGGTCACCTCCTCCCACACCCGCTCGGGTAGAGCCAACGGCTGCAACAACCCTGCAGGGGCCATGGCCATGTACTTGTGACGCTGGCAGATATCACAAGCCGCTACTAAGAGGGCGATCGCCTTCTTCATCCCCTGCCAATAAACCTCTCGGGCCATCCGCATGTACGTCTGCTACACCCCGGCGTGTCCCCCAACCCCTGAACTGTGGAACTCCTGAAACAGCACTGGTATGAAGGCCGACCTCCGCGGTAAGACCAACCGCCCCTGGTACAACAGCATGCGGCCCTCCATAGAGTACCCCTTCGGCGCCTCCCCACCGCCCTGTAACCGCTCCCTGATCTGTCTCAGTTCTGGGTCAGTCTCTGCTTCCTGTAACATGGGCTCCCCGTATAGCCACATCGGTAATGAGAGCGCCCTCAGGTGCACCCCCTCCCCTCATCGAGACAAGACGTCGGCCGCCTTATTCTCCAACCCGGGCCTGTACTCAATGACAAACCGGTACCCTACCAGCTTCGAAAGCCAACGCTGGTGCTCTTCAGTCACCAACATCTGCTCAAGTAGGTACTTGAGGCTCCTCTGGTCTGTCCTGACCACGAACTCTCTCCCAAGTAGGTACGGTCGTCACTTTTGCACCGCCAACACGATCGCCATCAACTCTCTCTCGTACACCGACTTCAACCGGGCTCTGGCAGAAAGCACGTGGCTGTAGTAGGCTACGGGTCGCCCCAACTGCATTAACACCGCCCCCAAACCTACGCCTGATGCATCCATCTCCACCACAAACGCGATGCTGAAGTCAGGCAGCGCCAGCACCGGGGCCGTAGTCATGGCCACCTTCAAGGCCTCAAAGGCCTTGGTCGCTTCCTCCCCCCAAGCGAACACATCCTTCTTCAAAAGGTCAGTAAGCGGCCGTGCAATCGTACTGTAGCCCCTCACGAACTTCTAGTAGTAGCCCGTCAGCCCGAGAAACCCCCCCAATGCCCTCAAAGAAGTAGGCACTGGCCAGTCCAACATGGCCTCTATCTTCGTCCTGTCCGCCGCTACTCCCTCTGCCGACACCACGTGCCCCAGGTACTCTATCTGCAGCTGGCAGAAGCTACACTTCTTCCAGTTCGCATGCAACTGTTGTGCCCCCAACTCCTGGAAGACTGTCTCTAAATGCCCCACAAGATCCTCCATAGTCCTGCTGTAAACCAAGATGTCGTCGAAGAAAACCAAGACGAACTTTCTCAAGTACGGCCGAAATACCTCGTTCATCAAGGCCTGGAAGGTGGAGGGAGCATCGTCAAGCCGAAAGGCATGACGAGAAACTCGTAGTGCCCCTCATGTGTGCAGAACGCCGTCTTCGGTACGTCCTCGGGCCTCATCAGGATCTGGTGATATCCCGCCTTCAAGTCGATCTTCAAGAACACAACTGCACCATGCAGCTCATCTAGCAGCTCGTCGATCACAGGAATGGGGAATCTGTCAGCCACAGTCTCCTTGTTCAGCGCCCTGTAGTCGACGCAGAACCTCCAGCTCCCGTCTTTCTTCTTCACCAACAGCACTGGTGAAGAGAAAGGACTCACACTAGGCTGGATCACTCTCGACTGCAACATCTCCCCGACCATCCTCTCAATCTCGTCCTTCTACACATAAGGATATCGGTACGGCCGCACGCTCACTGGTGCTGCTCCCTCTCTCAAGACTATCGCATGCTCATGTCCCCTCTCCGGTGGTAGCCCCTGCTGGTCCTGGAAGACCTCCTGAAACCGATCCAGCACCTGCTCAACCACCTCGGGAACCCATGTTGGCTGCTCCTACTCAACTCCAACTGCACGACACTCCACCAAGTACCCATCTCCCTCCCTCTGTAAAGCCCGAGTAATGGCCTTGAAGGCCACCAACGAAAAGCATAGGGTGGGGTCCCCTGTGAGTACCACTGTGCGGTCACCCTCCTCAAACTCCATCCTGAGACGTTTCCAGTTCACCCGCACGTCCCCCGATTTCTTCAGCCACTGCACGCCCAGAATGATATCGACATTCCCCAGCTCTAAGGGTAAGAAATCCTCCATAATCTGCACTCCCTGCCAGGTCAGACACAACCCCTTGCAGAGCCCCTTACTCTCCTCCATCTTCCCAGTTCCCAACAAAACAGTGAACTTCTCCATGGTGCTCAACTGCAGCCCATGACGCTCCACCACTCGGCTAGAGATGAAATTGTGGATGGCCCCACTGTCTATCAACACTGTCACCGCCATATCGCCCAACCGCCCTGACAACTTCATGGTGTGGTTCGGTGTGAACCCCACCACGGAGTTCAGGGAACCTCTGCAAAGTCTAGGTGAGACTTCTCCTCCTCCTCGAATGGCTCCACCCTGGGCTCCTCCTCGTCATCCCGACACTCCTACTCATCCGGCAACATGGTAATCTGTAGCAAGTGGCTCGCACATCTGTGGCCAGGGGTGAACTTCTCATCGCAACGAAAACACAGCCCCTTGGCACGCCTCTCCCTCACCTCTGCCTCCGTCATCCGTCGTCCAAGAGTATCGGGACGAGTCTCTCCCCTAGCCTCTGGTGCACCGGCAGGTGCCCTCGGTGCAGCCGATGTTGGCGTGTGTCGGGAATTTTGGGTCCCCCAAGTCCCACGTATCCTCCTCTCCTCCGTATGTTTCTCCTCCGCCTTCTGCGCGAGGCGAATCAGGTCCTCCAAGCCCACGGGCTCTGCATCCTCAGCTCGGCTCGAATGGAGGGTTTGAGCCCCCCATGAAGTTCCCCATGAGCGCCTCCTCCGTGACCCCAGGCACTCTGTCCGACAGTAGCTCGAACCTCCTGACAAAGTCCTGCACCGTCCCCTCCTGCCTGAGTACCCTGAGCTGCTCGTAAAAATCTCCCCCTGGTGTCTCCTGGAATCGGTCCATCAAGTAGGCTGTCAGATCCGCCCACGAGGAAAAGGGGCTGCGTGCTACCTTCCACCGGTACCACGCTAAGGCCTCCCCCTCAAAATAGATGCCCACCGCCTTCAGGACCTCCTCGGTAAAACCCATCGTCTGGAAGTACCTCTCCGCTCTGTAGATCCACCCATCGGAGTCGCTCCCCTCAAACACGGGCATCTTCAGCTTCTTCAGCCGCCTATCGGCGTGGAACTCTGCTTCTCCCCGTCTCTCCTGGTCCTAACGCATATCTCCGTGGTTCCGGAGGGGATCGTAGTCCTCATCTGAATATTCGTCCTCCGGCCACAAGGGTCTACCGTCTGGTCCCAGCCCATGGGGTCCCCCAAAAGCAGCAGCAGCTGGTTGCTGCCCTCCTCGACCCCCGAATTGACCCCCCGGTCCTCGACCTCGCCTCGAAAATATCCCAGGGCCCTCCCGAAGACCTCCTCCTGTCGGCCGCCACCCGTCGACAGCCCCTAGGGCTTCATCCGCCATCGCCGGGACCCCCAGAGGCCAAGCAGGGGCCCTGGGGTCCCGCCCGCCCCCGCCCGCCTGTGCGCGGCCCCCCAGCGCCCATTCGGGGGGCCGCGCGGGGTCGCTGCAAGTGCGACAGGGCCGCGCCGCCCCCGTGCGGGCCTCGCGACCCCCCTGGGGGGTTCGCCAGGCCTGGCCGACCCCCTGAGGGGTTCGCCAGGTCTAGGCGACTCTCCGGGAGGATTCCCAGGCCCCGTCGCCCCCCGCGCGTGCTGTCGCCGCTTCCCCTTTCGTCGCCGTCGCCCGGTTTCGTCGATACGACGACTTCCGAGGTCCCGGCTGTAGTAAACTGCGCCGCCACACTTGCATCTCGTGCCCTTAACTCCTGAACTTCGGAATCCGAGTCATCCTCCTCCGTCCATGATTCCTTCCCCTTTCCCTTAACTAGGGTTTGCAAAATCTCCATGATTTTAATTTGATTTGCTTCTCTTTTTGCATGCTTCTCTTCTTGGGCTCGGTTGTTTTCCTCAATCCTCTTCTCAAGTCGATCACTCGTCTCCATCGTGGTTCCGATCTCCTTGGTGATTTCTTCGTGTAGGGCTTGAAACTTCTCCTCAATGGTGGCTCTCGTGCCTTGCGCCATTAGATCTTATGTGCTCGGATACCAATTGATATGATCCGCTTGGATCGATCAAGCAAATCAATTTAAAGGTGGAAAAATTAAAAAGAGAGGAATATTTTTAGGGTGTTAGATGAGATGAACAAGAGAAATCAATTGATAAAAGCCTCTTTCGAGAGGAGACTTGCTCTCCGAGCTTTTGATTGAACGGAACAAAAGCCTAAATATCCTTCACTAAGGATGCTCAAGAGTTTCTCAACAATCTAAGCATGAGCAAATACAATGGGGGCTAGCCCTAATAAAAAGAATGAGGGGATTTACTAATTTAGCCTAGAGCGACCAAAATACCCCTAAAGCTAATAATAACTAATTAACGCATCCACGTCTCCTCCTGCGCACGTAAGTGATCGTGGGTGGTCCCTCCCCGTCCACCGCACGTGGTGCGGCCTCCTCAGAGCGTGCGCTGGCTGAAGATGCGGCATGGTCCGCATCACATTGACTCCGAAATAACTGAATCATATGGCGTCCATATAATCTCTTCTCTCATATACAGTGTTCGTCCCTGCTCAAATACCATGTAAATAAAATGGGAATATATTATTTAGAATAAAGGTTTCACCTCAAAAAGAAGTATCGGGGCTGCCTATATAGCCAAAATGCAATAGGAATACAATTGGGATTACATTTGACACGACTCCTTATTTGACTCTTAACTCTAAAATTATAATAATTTCGTTCCTATAACACTGAAAACTCTCTCAAAACTAATATAAATACCTGTCATAACCAGTTGTAAGATACTAACTCCTTAGTGCTCGGAATTTAGAAATGACTATAATGTATCATCACATATAACTCCATAAAATTACTAAGGTATGTCATATTTTGGCTTCATGCTTATGCTTATAGCCAACCATAATATACAATTAAGCTATGTTGTGTCAAAATACAGGCAACAGCCTTCTGCAACATAATAACACCCGATATTCATGAGTAATGAATACGTACCCACTTGCTGGTTACTGAACTGGCAGATATGTAAAAGAATGTCGCTTTGGCTTCTCCAGCAATTGCTTTCCCGATCATTGTTTTACCTGTTCCCCAAGAAATAACAGTAAATTAGAAAGACTTAAAGCAGTAACTCTAGGATGAGTAATGATACCCAGACCCCCAGTCAGTGGACCAGGGGTGGCGTGGTCGATCTGGGGTCATTGATAAATAGGGGGGCTGAGGGTATTCATGTTTATATATATATATATATATATATATATATATATATATATATATATATATATATATATATATATATATATATATATATATATATATATATATATATATATATATAAAATAGTCATAACCCGTGCCCGCGGGCACGGTTCATTTAAGATTTCCCCCGTAAAATCTTTATTCCCCGAAAAATTATTTCCACAGCCAAAATTTAATAGAACAATAAATTAACGTAAAAATATTTAGCAGCATGGGCACCTACGGTGCGGAACAACAAATTCGACGCAGAGGCCTTCGACGCGGAACAACAAATTCGGCGTCGAACAACAAATTTCGTGGAACAACAAATTCGGCGTGGAACAACAAATTCGATGCCGAACAACAAATTTGGCGCCCGCGCCTTCGTCGCGGAACAACAAATCAGCGTAAAAAATTTAGCGCCTTCGTCGCGGAACAACAAATCAGCGTAAAAAATTTAGCGGGCGCCTCCGACGCGGACGCGGGCGCTGAAACAGGTTCACTGGTTGCTTTCAAAGTTGGTCCAAATTTCAAAGTTGGTCCAAATTTCAAAGCTCATAATCAGTGTTTCAAAGCTCCATTCATTTAGAAGTTGGACCAATTTTCAAAGCTGGACCAAATTTCAAAGCTCACATTCATGGTTTCAAAGCTTCATCTCAACCAAGATCAAATCACAGCCACTCTTTATCTTGTCCTAATCAGCCCTAGAATTCAAAAAACTCTGTCAAATGTATAATAGATATTTATATATATATATTTATATATATATATTACAATTAAGGGCAGATTTCGAATTTATCCTATGTGGCAATGTCACATCAAGTTTTGGAGGGAAATTTTTGGGTTGAAAAGAAATTTGTTGGGAATACACAAAAACATTGAAATTATGGATAACCTTTTAATATTAGTTATGAAAAAAAATGTTGTGCACATACACAATCTCATCTTGGGAATGAACGCGAGCCGTGGGAGAATGAACGCGGGAGATGCTGCCAACTCATTGATCTGCGTTGCAAAACCCTGTAAAATTTCGATCCCATCTACTGATATTTCAGGAGAAACTAATAATTATTGATGTTTGTTTAAAATTAGTGGGTCCAAGATTTTTAAATGAACAGTGTCCCCACGGGCACGGGTTATATGTATATGAAGCCCACGCCGAAGGCGCCCGCTAAATATTTTTACGCTGATTTATTGTTCCGCGCCTAAGGCACCCGACCGCGTCGAAATTGTTGTTTTACGTCGAATTTGTTGTTCTGTGCCAAAGGCACCCACTCCGAAGGCGCCTGTGCCGCTAAGTATTGTAAGTTAATTTGTTTTTCTTTTAAATTTTGGCTTTGAAAAAAAATTTCGGGGAACAAAGATTTCGCAAGGGAAAATCTTAAATGAACCGTGCCTGCGGGCACGGATTATGACTAGTATTCTATAAAATATGGATGTTATCAAGAGAAATTGAATAAGAGAATTTGGACAAGAGAAATTGGATAAGAGATGAGATTTTGGGGGATAAGAGAGGAGGTGGGGAATTTTGCACATACAATGCCGGTTTTTACATTTTTTCCCCTGGACCCTCCCTCCACACACCCACACTTTTTATTCTTCCCCCCCTTTCCCACCGTTTTCCCCAGTCTACGTGCACGTGTGCACGGGTTATTTACTAGTGTGTGTGTATATACACGCATCCCCAAGCAATCACAGCTCTGGGTAGGCTAACCGTGAGTTTGAGAAGCATTGCTATTATATGATATCATTATGTGCTCCCAAAACAATATACAGGGCTATTATATGATATCCTTACAGGCAGACAAAATAGAAGAACTTTTCCTGGAAGGCGACAGCCACAAAATATATCAGGACGTAAAAGAGGCCAAGTAACCATTTATGTCACATTTCTTGGCATGTTCCAAGCCGGCTATTCATGAGATCAACAACCATGGTATTAGGTGAAGTAATATCAAAAATGTACAAAGATAAAAATAAATTAAAACAAAATGCTACCTGAATTGTCTAATGTCTATTTTACCAATGTCATTCCAACGGACATTAGGATCGTTGTCCATCATCTCATTGCTGACATGTTCAATAAGACGCGGCTCAAGATTCCTCAACTTCTCAGGAAGCTCACCGTCAGGACCACATAACATCTTTAAACTGAAATTCGAATCCCAAAGTTTAGCAGGAACATCTTTAGTTTAGCAGGAAAATCTTTAGAAACTCAAGATAGTGGAAGACTCAATTTCACAAAAACAGGTAACTGGTAGCCACAACTTATCTAGAAATATAAGTTCATACGATGATTAATGCAAGTATAAACTTGAACATGATCAAATGAAGGCAAATAAATTTTTCTCAGATTAATTATACATTGAGGAAAAATATATAGTTTAATCTAACAAGAGAGAACAGGTTCTTTGTTATATTATTATTGTGTTGTAAACCATGACGGCTACGGAACCCCGTAGCCCTGTATTTATAGTAATAGGGTTACATAATGGATGGATACCCACTAAGGGGTTGGGCCTCCTAAAGCCTGTTTATAACACTTCCCCTTATCCATCCATTGTTGTAAGCCGTGATGAACGCTTCAGGGTTCATAGAGCTTATCTGATCATGGGTCTATGGATACTTCTGGATCCCAAGTTTAAGAGTACTTGCCTCGTTAAAACCTTTGCCAAGGAAAACCCAGTGAAAAAACCAATGGCTAGGGGAAAAGAGTACAAGTCTCTGTAACTTCCCCTGATCGATGGATATCACTAGAGGTGGATACTTCTGGATCCTAAGTTAGGGATAACTACCTCGTTAAAACCTTTAGCTATGGAAAACCCAGTGGGAAAAACCAATAGCCAAGGAAAAAGAGTACAGTTTCAGTAACTTCCCCTGATTAGTGGAAGTATTTAGGGAGTGGATACTTCTGGATCCAGAGTCAATGAGGTTGCCTCGTTAAAACCTTTAGCTATGGAAAACCCAGTGTGAAAAACCAATAGCCAAGGGAAAAGAGTACAACACTACATTTGACTCCCCCTGATCTGTACAAGCTGCAGGCTTGCAGATCTCCTAGGCAACTATACATCAATCTCTTACAGTGTTCCGATAATAAGTACAAAGTACAAGGCATCGCTCACCTATACAAGACATCGCTCATCTATGGCAGCTACTGAATCTGAGGGATCTCTTCTGAAGAGCAGTGGTCTGCAGACTCGGTAGGTAGCACCACGTCTCTGACCCAGTCGTCACTGTGTCTGCGAGGTACTGCAGGACCTGGCTGTGCGTACTTATGATTTGCTTCTTGGATTGATGAGCCTCTCAGGATGGTGGGATTGATGTTGCCTTGGAAGCATGCTTTGATGGTCTCCAGGAGTTGGTCGCTTCTTTGTTGCAGTCATCGCGATGATCTGTAACCTGTATCTGCAAATACATTTAACATGTTGGATGATCCTTGACCCTTGACCCTTGGAGATAGCGCAGAAGCTACATATCTCTGGTCTAGTGGTGCGCTGCAGGCGCTGCACTGTATCTGGTTAAAGGGTTTACTGCCAGATAAAGGAGTGTACAAAAGACATTTGAGTAGGCACTTCAGGACCTAGGATATCCTTCCCCTCTTCCAGCGAACGGAAGGGGTCGTATGTGCATCCATACAACCAGTAGGTGTATTGGTGGATTGCAATTTTCCATGTTTCTTCATCGACTGGATGATAATTTCATCTTCTGGATGATTATTCATCTGCTAGATGATTATTCATCTTCAGAATGATGGTTTTATCTTCGGGATGATTATTCATCTTCGGGATGATGGTTTCATCTTCAGGATGATTATTCATCTTCAGGATGAAGGTTTCATCTTCGGGATGATGGTTTCATCATCAGGATGATAATTCGTCTTCAGGATGATGGTTTCATCTTCGGGATGATAATTCATCTTCAGGATGATTATTCATATTCAGGATGATGGTTTATAAGGGTATGTTGTCACATCATCCATAGCAACATAGCCTAAAATTATCTTTACCAATCGTATGGTTTTCGCAACTATGACCAAGGAGCCTGATGCATCAGTTCAAATAATTTCGTAAGTGAGTTAAGCTCATCTTACATGGTTACTTCCTGGTTTCTGCAAAATAAACCTCTAAGCCTATAGCGTTTTGCTTATAGCATACGATTTTATTTATTTATACACTACTCGGTAGCCCACAGGTTTGATATCTTTTGATATCAGGACTTCAGGTCCAAACACTTCACATTTCATAAGTGAGTCCAGCTCAACTTATTATTGCCTCGTTCCACATAATCTGGCCAAATTTCTGCGTTTGCTTCAGGAAACGGAGATTGTGAACGATATCAATGGCAAAATGAAATGTGAGTAATTGTCGACAAGTATGTTTTTATCCAAATACCTCTCCATGTACGTACATTATTCAATTTATTCCAGATTCATCTCTTCTGGAGGTTCTGGAAAGGGAGAGGATATGGAGATGAGCTCACTTTCCTGTGGTGGTATTGTTTTAGGGTCTCGTGGTATGTCCTCTCATCCATTGAGGATATCCACTTCTGCTACTGGTAGATTGCATCCATTATAGCTGGTATGTCAATCCTAGCTGGATTTTTAGTAGCAGTGATGTGTGAATTTGACAATATTTATATTGTCAATAGCTATGTCTGATAACTGTTTAACAGTTTCATAAGTGTGGATCTTCAGGATCTCATCACTATTCATGATAATCAAATCATAGGTATTAATGTTTTAAATGGTCCATAGTGGTGATATGGGGATGTATACTTATCATGGCTCCATCGATAAGATGTGCACTAAACGCTTCCCCCGTTAGGGGTTCTCGAAAACTGTTTATATAAGGTGATCAGGCTCATATAAATAGTTTCTAAGGAGGCGTTCTGATGGTTTGCATGTTCACACATGGTCACCTACAACTGGATTTCTAGTGGACAAGTAATCCGTTTAAATCATTTTAATGATTTACATATAGCTCATTTCTGGGTGTGAACACAAAGCTTCAGGGTGTTCAATTTTCTTCCAGTTGTTATAATTGATTTCCCAGTGTTATCCTAAAAATCCGCAATAAGCTCGACTTCAATGAAGTTGAGCATAGAACTAGGGATATGAACCCGTCAAGGCTCCATCTATAAGATGTGCTCTAATGTCTCCCCCGTTTGGGGATCTCGGAACATATTCATCTAGGAGGGTTAGTCCCGATGAATAAGTTCCACTGCGGCATTTTTGAGGGTGGTATGAGGGTAAGTAAAAGCCCAACCAATATCCCAGTAATGTAATATGTCTGTTGTGATTAATAATAATCTGGACTGCGGTTGGATAACAAGGTTTTGATTATGACCATTTTAAGAGGATATATAGATGAGTACTCTAAGGTACATCATCAGCCATATGTAGGGAGTGTGTGAGTCCACTTTTATCCCTCAAATACTCTCAAGAGGCCTAAAGGTCTCATTCTTCTAATGATAGTATATTATCTTAAATTCGTTTGAGGAAGTGAGGAGAGTCAATGTCCACGTGAATGGAGATGATCTCGTAATCATTTTTCCCTTTTGAATGGGATAATGAGAGTTTCACCCTTTTTTGAAGAATCTTCGGGTTCGTCTGGTTAATGATGTCTTGCATCATCAATCCAGGGTGACATCGATCCAAAGTTGGTCGATTCTGGACACTTTTGGTGTTCCAAATTAATTCCTCTGTTCGAATTTATGTGGGACTTTTGAACGTCCATTAAAATGCTCAAGTTAATTTTGTCCGGTAATAGGTGAACTCTGTTCAAACTGTGAAGGATTACATCTTCACAATGACTATTATGCGGATCATAGTTGGATAAAGCTTCAGGCTTTATTGGTTTCTTGAGTCATTAGGGATTTCATTTTGACGAATATCCTTTGAAACTTTATAAGTTTCAGAGAGTACATGGCATCCTCATTTTAGGAGTATTCAGGATGACAAATTATTTACAATAAAATAAAATGCGTAAAAAGCACATATATACTGCAAGAGAATACTACTAATAATTATGTTAGAACAACAAGTTTCATAGTATGATGTGTGTTCTATAAAATATACGTCCACAATTGTGCTCATTTTAGACTCATATTATGACAACATGTCAAATTTATTTTCAAAATTTATTTGTCCTCGGGGAGTAGCGAAATATACATACAGGCAATTTGACTTTCGTCGTTTAGACTAGATATGTATATATTTTTATATGGCATAGGTTAATGCCCATTCATTTTTCAAAAAGCATTATGGGTCTTGTCAGAACTGCTGGTCTGATATTGGGTTGCCATTGCATACTCCATATCGAGGTACATCATATCTTCCCTTTCTCATTTTTATTCAAGACTTCCCCTGTTATCAGTCGTCCTTATTGTCGTTTATAAGGAAGAATGATTATTGGTCTTACGAAGTAGACATATACAAGGGAAATGAGTTAGTCTCTATATTTCCACTTTCTAATTTATGAGAGACTTTTAAAAGTCTATTTGAAAACTCAAGTATGGTCTACATGCCATTTTTATTGAGTCATTCAAGTATTGTGTGGATATAGATTCATGCTCAAGGGGAAACAAATACGTGGTTACGAAGTTTATAATTTCTCACTAAGCTATTAAGCCACGACTTCGGGCGTACGCTTAAAAAATAAGGTTAGATTCAAGAATCATACTTTGTAAAGTGAGATTATTCAAAAGAGTTTGGCGGTGTTATGACAACTGCTGGTGTCAATATTGGTTTATACAAACCATAGATCTGAGAGATCTATTTACCGCGAAACGCGTATTTCTAAAAGAAAACGCATAAATGTTTTTCGTATAATCCATCGTACTTGTTAATTTTTATTAGTGTGAAAGGGTGTTGACTTTTGATTTGATTTTGAACTTCAGGTTCATTTTGGTTTTGAACTCCAGGTTCATTTTGTCAACTAGGATATGATGTTAAACTTTTTGAAATCATTATTGGTTTGTTGACATAAAATGTTGTCATATCATGAGCGCATCATACATATAATGTAAATCTAGTAAACTAAAAAGTTGTGCTCAATTAACCTAAATTGAAACAAATATGATGTATACACATGCTATTTATATGCTGCAGGCATTTAAATAATCTCATCGCAGACATACAGTTTTGCTACAGGCATTAAACTATGTCTTAGTGATTTTAGCATGCTACATAAATATGTACATCACAGAATCATTAAATATGCGGCAGGCATATAAATTTCTACACATGCATTTAATCATCACAGAAATTTTATAATAGAAATGAAAATTTTTCATTTAATAATTATTGGACCACTGGGCAACGTCATACACCGTTAGGTTAGTTAACTAACGGCAGAGCGGTCGCAGGATCTTCCTAATTATTAAACGTGTAATAATCAAATAATCCAAGAAAAAATTGTGATGATTTATAAAGCATTAATCAGATTTTAACGAAGAAAAACTTAATTAAAGTCTGAAAAAGAACTTGTAAAAACGAAGTTTTTGGGAAAAACCCCAGTTAGGATTTTTGGATGCGATCGTTCATGCGGGCCCGTGCGGGCGGAAAGCATTTGCGCCGGAGGGACCGCCGCTTCCGGCGGCTAGAGTTTTTCTGTGCGCGTCGCCGCTTTGGACGGCTAGGGTTTCGTCGCACGCGTCGTCGCTTCGGGCGGCTAGGGTTTCGGGACATGAGCGCACACCGGGGGGCCCCGATACAAGCGGCCGTCGGGGGGCCCGCCGCTGCGGGCGGCGGGGGTGCCCCGCCGTCGCAGGCGGCGGGGAGTGGCTCTCGCCGCTGCAGGTGGCGGGTTTCGCCCGCCACGTGCAGCGACGGGGTCGCCCGCCGCCGCTGGCGGCGGGTTTGGCCCGCCGCTGCTGGCGGCGGGGCGAGCCCGTCGTTTGCGGTGGCAGGGTGGGGGTGCCCGCCGCTTCAAGCGACGGGCGGGGCGGCGATTTTGCCGCAAGCCGAAGGGGGGCGGCGGCGCGCGCGAGTTTTTGGGGGGGTTTCGCATTCCGGCGAAAAGATCTCCTAGGGTTTGATGGTTTTGGGGATAAAAATCCAATTTTTAGTGGAAAAAATCATTTTTTAATCTCCAAAAAGTCGTTTTTATTGTAAAAAGTTGATTTTTAATCAATAAAAACGTTGATTTTTATTAAACAATCGATCCAAGGATCTTAGATCTAGACATATGCGCATACGAATTTAGATCTAGGGTTTCAGAATTACCTCTAGATCCTACCCGCCGGATCTAGCGACATTCGGTGAAGGATGCCCGTTCGCATCGCGTTCGTCCGTCGGCAGGGGTTCGGCTCAGCTTCGAGCGTGCTGATAACGCGTTGTAAACCATGGCGGCTACGGAACCCCGTAGCCCTGTATTTATAGTAATAGGGTTACATAATGGATGGATACCCACTAACGGGTTGGGCCTCCTAAAGCCCGTTTATAACATATTGCAATTTTTTCAGTCTTTTAATGACAAAACCATCAATAAAAATTTAATTGCTAATAAATATGCATGAATTAGAGTGGTGCATTATGGGGGTTCTTTTTAAAAAATTCCATAACAAAGAAATCAGCAGCATAGCTGCAACTGTTGTCAACATTAGTCTTGCAGTTTGTCATGGTACTAACAAGATATTAAATGCATTTCCTTGTGATTTTTTCCCAACGAATTTCATTCCATAGAAGCAAGGAAGTGCAATAAGCAACAAAATAGCTAGCCGCCCTAAATCTCAACAAAAAGTTTGATACCATATATAAGCAAAAATAGATATGATATTTTCAATATACAGCATCAACATTTCTGTTAAAGGGCACTGCACAAACTTATCACATACACACAAAATAGTGTGAGAAACATGATGCAAAACTTAGAAGGCATAGAATGCTCGGAATGTGTGGAACTGGTCCTTCTGGTGAGGCGATATCAAAAGAAGATGAGGGAAACCCATGTTGATTATAAAGTTTGCATTCGAAAAATGATGAAGATGATTAAGGATGTTGTTGACCCCGATGCAACCCCCCCCCCCCCCCCCCCGGCCCCCGCGCGCGTGAAACACACTTCCACATGCCCACACACATCCACACAAATACTCTTAGAAAAAAGAGCTTCTTTCATCCTCTCTGTGCTTGTGCTTCTAAGTTTTACTGTATGTTTGCACAAGCATGTTTTGTGTACGCAAAATTGGGGAGAGACGGACATGATTTTGCATATCAAGGTTGGAAATGGGTATAGAATCAATAGCATGATGAGAAGCAAACCCACCGATCATATGATAAGTTAGTATGCTAGCAAAGTTATATGCTAGCAATTGGGATCGCCTGAACACGATCAAGAGGCCCAGCTTTTTCATCTCGATTCCGATGAATAAAAATACCATTATCACATTTATTGATGAAATGTACACTTCCACTGAGATCATACAGATTTGGTGGACCACCTCCCCAGTGTTGAAGCTTTGGAAAAGTTACAAGGTCAGGACATTACATATGAGTGTATGCACACATTCATAGTTTCATGCATGCATGATCAGTCTGAAACTGTCACTAACAGATTACCTGTCTAGGACGTGCAACAAACCAAACATGACATGAATGATGTTCAAAAAAACGTTTGATCTTCGTAAGCATCTGGCTCACATATTCCCACTCCGTTTTGTAGTACAAACAGCAGCTGATGAATTAAACCCTTCTGTGTAGAGTTTTCTAAAATAAGATGATAAAAAATTTCAGAAAAAATAAGAAAGCTTTGTAGCAGCAACCAAAGCAATTTCAACTTATTGAACCACACTAGCATCCAGTAGAAGTTCCATTTTACCTTATTATGAAAATTACAGAAGTTGGGGAACTCACAGTACCCAAATTAAGTGTGCGGCAGAAATTAATTAATTGCATCGGCAACTCCCAAAAAAGGGTTTCGTCAATTTTTTAGCACACAAACACTGTTTACTGTGTCAGTTGCAGTAAATGCTGGCGTTTGGTTCAGGGACTAGCTTTATTGGTCAACAGTTTTGAGTACACAAAATGAAGGATCAACCCTCAAATTTCCGCAAAATGTGACTCAAAATGACTCTTGATAGAGGTAACTGCGTCAATATATGCTGAGTGATTAAGATTGATCCATATGGCAGAACTTAGCCACAACACTTTTTCCCTTTTTAATGGATAAGCAAAACCATTCATAATAAAAGGTTAATTAATATCAAGAGAATAATGGGTAGCATACGCACCTCCAATATAAGTAAGATTAGTCTGCTTTAACGCATACCAAAAAGGGTACAAATCCAATAGCCAGTCAACTCCTCACATCGTAGATTATAATGAAACAAAATGAAACTGAAAAATTACTTCGATTTCTTAGCATCGGAATGAGAAGTTGCTAATGGCTTGAAGATTGGCGAGTGCCGATGGTGTTTAATAACCATGATTAGAACCCAGGTGTTCGCTGCCAAGAACACTAAGCTTGCCAGCCGCAGCCGCAAGAAAACATTCTTCCCCTTGAATTCGAGCATATAAGCCCACATCAGCCAGTGAACTTGGGTCCCATCCACACCGCGATACAGATCAAACCATTCCATTTGATCTTCATATTGCTCCATGGAAGAATCAACGGCAACAGGCAGAAGAACCACACAAAGTAGTGTGCCGTTGCCGTTATAAACTGTAGATGATGACCATGATATTGATAAGCCCATGAAAACAACCTTGGACCGTAATTGAATATAAACATTGCATCCTTGTTAAATGCAACGAAGGTAACTGTTTGGGCAAAGAAGCAGAACAGACGATCTTCAAAGAAGCGGAAGATGAGAGCAAGTTGCACCATCATCTGTGGAAGAAAAGAGATGAGCTTCTCCATGACAGAGAACCCCTGCTGATGATGGAGATAAATGTGATAGAAATAAATCGAGAAATTGTGCCCTGGATCGGTACGGGTAAGACCGTAAGATGAGATTCATTCAGGAAGTCACATCCATATAGATAGAAGAAAACAAATGTCCATAGAAAGAACATATCGCAGAGCACGCATCGTTGGAGAAAAGCGGTATCTTGAGTAAGAAAAGCGACGAATCTGTATGTTGAGCCAGACGACCGTATCGCAGAGCCTCTCCGCGTCGACATTCGCCAAAGACTCTCGGTCCTTTGGCAGCACGTTATTCTCGGCCAAGCGGGCCGCAACACCGGCCTCGTCAAACACCGATTCGCGGACACTCACCGGGTAGAGTGGAGCAGCGGTCTCCCCCACCGGAAGAGCGAGGAGCTCGGCCTTCTTCGACTTGAAAACAACAAGCGTCGCTTCGCAGCTTGGGTAGGCCGGCTTTCCTAGCCCCGACGGCGGGCATCCATAGGACCAGCGATTAACTGCCGCCGTCCGGTCGAAGAACCCAGAGGTGAGACCAAGGGCGCGACCGAGCTAGTAGGATCGCGCCGGTCATGACGACCGACGGGCCCTGCGACGTCGTAGCCGTTGCGGCAACCAGCTGCACCTGGGGCGGGTCGAGGTCGACGGGAGGGCCCGATGCCACCATGCTCGTCCGAAAAAGAAGAACGGACGGCGCGGCCTCCACTCTTGTCTTCTTGCTCCGCTCCTCCTCGGCCCGAGTAGTGCTCAACCCCTCATTGCCTTACTTCAGGCTGACCTTGGCTAAGCCCTTGGCTGCCTGCTCCTTAGCCATCTTCTTTATCTCCTCCCTCGAGAGACTCATGGTCGCACCTGTAAAAAATGATAGATCAGGATGAGCAAATCAGGGGTTGATCACGAAGCTCGAATTACCTTCAAGCCAGACGTGCTTGACTATCTGCTCGTCCGTAACCAGGCCCTGCAAGTCCCTACTTTCCTTGGGGATGTCCTACAAGATCCTTGCTTCTCTTGGTCGGCCGTCCCAAGGACCACTTCATTATTCACCGAGGGATTCAGCGTCCCCCAGTTCGACCTCAGAGCTAGGTTCGCGGGCGTCAAGACAAAGACAAACTTCTCTTTCCAATCTTTTATCTTCCCGACAGATTGAAAACAAGAGGTCGACCCCTCCTTGCACAAACATTGTAGTACGCCCCCTTGCACTTGGCTTCGAAAAAATACTGAAACAGCGGTAAGGTCGGACTTATCTCACTGCCCGAGCAAAGGACGAGGAAGACAACTATTGAGCTGATGGAGTTCGGCATCAGTCGAAAAAGGGGGAGTTCGAGAAAGTGTAGGACGAGGAGAAGAAAGGGGTAGAGAGGAAACCGGAGCCCAAGGGCAACGATCTGGGTATAGACCACGACCTCGTGATCCCTTGGGGAGCATACCCACTCGGAGAACTCGAGAAGGCGAATAGAATAGGGTGGCCTGATGTACTTGGAGCGAATGAGATGGGCGAAGGATGTCGGCGTGTGGGCCGCGATGGCTAAGATCTCCACCGGGACCTCAGCAAAATCTTTGTCGGCCGCCGGGATCCTAGGGGCCGACCAGGCCCTCTCTTTCTTTAGGTCCCTATAAGCCGCCGCCGACGAGGCAATGGCAGGCTCAACAGCCGTATCACCCTCAGAGCGAGGGCGCTCTTCTGGTCAAGACTCCCCGGCTCCTCCAGTTCTACGGTGCGGCTACTCTCCAACTCACCAAAAAACCGCTCAACGATAGAATCGGAAGCAGAAGAAGGGGATGAGGCCATGGAAAAGGTCGAGTGGATACCTAGAAAAAGAAAAAACGAACGAAACTTCGAAACTTCGACGGCTACGGTGTAGCGACGACGGCGACGGCGGCGGCGGCGGAAGCTCTCAACACAAACGATGGAAACAAAAATTCAAAAAGGACGTAGAAAAGTCCCTCTCGATGGCCCTCCATCTCTTTTTATACGGTGAATGAGCTAATCTCAACTATTGGAGGCGGGCCACGTGGCGTGACCCGGGCGAGTCTGGTGCCTCGACTTTCCACCATGGTCAGATCGGCCACGCATCATGCTTAGAGCAAACCGACGCCTCGATTCTTCCACGTCCCCAAATCGTCATGATGACCTAAAGAGATTTGGCGGTCGATTCAAATTAATGCCGCTGACCGGCCCTCATCAATAAGGGTGTGACACGTCATCCGAGCTGAGTCGGGCTATCCGTTTCAAACTCGAATGACAGTGACAATTGTTACGACCTGATGGTCGGCCCAGAAAATGAAAGCACAAATAGTTGAAACCCAAGCGAATAACTCACCGCCCAACTGAAACAAGTGCGAGCCCAAATAAGAAGCACACCCGCTAGCAAGAAGTTCATCCAGCCGAGCGGAAAGCCAATCCGGTAAATCGAGGGAGAGGCTCGCCCAACTCGTCAAGCGGGAAACTCACTAGCCAAACGTAAAGATCGTCCAGCAACGATGAAGTTCTCTCTGCCGACCTAAAATAAGAAGGTCGGCCAGAGGAAGATGGGGACCCCGAGCTCGGACGCCAAGCTCGACTCTCTTCAAGGGCGACCCTCGGTGACCTGGCGGGCATAAACATTTCTCCGACCGAATGACGTTGGGCCACCTACATCTCCAATTAATGCCTAAGGTTAAAGACGGGAACTGATGTCCACCCATCGCGTCCACATTAATACACAAATATCTCTGACATAGTGACGTAGGGCCACATACGCCTTCAGTCAATGCTCGATTAAGGCGGTGCGAGAATATCTCTGACATTCTCGCCGACCCATCGCATCCCCATTATTGCTCCAGCTAAGAGCCAGCTAGACCCTAACTAAGCAGAAACGACAGCTGATTAGACGGCGATCAACCGACTCTTTCCACTATAAATACCCCCTCCAGCCATCAATGAAGAGGTTAGTTAGTAGAAATCTTGAACTCTCATTTATACACAAGGCTGGATATCGTCCACATATCCGTGTCTTCCACTCAAGCTCGCCACGTTAGGTCGCTGTACATTTAGATCGACCAGCGTGTCATGCCTCATTCTAACAAGTCGCTTGCTGACTTTACCATCGGAGAGGCCACTGGTTGACAGCCAACCCAGCCTTTCTGACGAGCTACTCGTTGTGCATGAAGCTCGGCCATTCTTCCAAGCAGTCGGTGACCTTTGAGCGATCTCGAACCCGGCATTTTTGCCTTTACTAAAACCCAATTAACATGCAATCACTGTACCCTTGATTCCCCTTTGTATATATCTCATGGTTAGGCGGATTTGACCAGCAACAATTACATACAAATGTCACTTACATAAAAGAAGTCCAATGACTCAATTGAAGCTTTCTAACCTTTCCAAAATTTCAACTTCTTTCAATTCTGTTATAGACTTGTAGCTAATAGAAATCCCAATACAAATTGCAATTTTGCGTTTTTAAGTTAAAAGATGATAAAAAGATTCAATCAAAGCAACTAGCACTAAAAAAATCAAATTTTTATAAAGAATGTCTCATACCAGCAGAAGAGAAGATGATTTTGCCCCACGATCGATGAAGCAGTGAATTGGGGCCGAGCAAGAAAGCCAGCAGAGGGGAGTATCTGTACGTCGATCTCTCGAACGGAGACCGCCCATTTGCTACTAAGTCAGCGGCATCGGAGAACACGAAGTAGTCAATGTCGGTGACCTCACCACCATGTACGCGTCCTGCCACTCGCCGTAGATGATCAGGAGCAGCTGGATGATCGACGAGAAGATGAGCATGCGGCGGAGATCGAAAGGCGGCATTTGGGGAAGAAATTTAAAACCCTGGTTTTGAATCAAAACGGCGAAAGCAGTCGCCTTTTGCTGGAGTTTTGAGCGAATGCAGAAGAAATTGCCATTTGAAAATTGATATGTAATCTTGCTGTTTTTATGTCTGTATCATGATCCTTTGGCAAATGCAACTAAAAATGCATCAAAATTATACATGATGTGTATGTCTTATATAACTAAATTAGTAGTTATTGGGAGTTATTAAATGCATGCAATTTTGGCATTCAAAGATTAAAAGAAAAGATGTCTAGTGTTGTTTCTAGTGGTTGAATCACTTGGTTGTCTCGGTGGAGACCTGTGTTTGAATCCCACTATCCCTACCCTTTTTATTTTTCTTTATTTTGCAGCTTTTAGGGTTCCGATGGATACCTGGCTTCTCTGTGTTTGTGGTTAAACGATCAGGACGGGTGTATCCGTGTTCCACGACCCATATTTCATGATTTCCGAAGTATTTAAAAAAATTAAAAGAAAAGGAACAAGTAAAAAGATGAAAAAGAAAAGAAACAAAAAAAATAGAGAGAACGGCCGTTAGTCATGCTACACCATTCCAGTGGTCTCAAATTGGAGAATGGAGACCCCCATGCCCCCATGTAGCTTCGCATTATATGGTAGTGATAGATATTTAATGGGCTCACATAGTTCCATACATCATTATTATGCATATTCAAGTTGTTACAACCAATAACGGAGATACAAACTCCGGATGCTAGTATTTAACAAATAGGACGTCCCACCTTATAGTTTCGTTACTTCATGTGTGTTTGGTTTGAAGGAAAATGAAAGAAAAGGAAAGAAAGTTAGAAGGAAAAGTATTTCTATTGTTTGGTTGGAAAGAAAAAACAAAGGAAAATGAAAATGAAAGAAAACAAAGGAAAATTTTTATTAAAACTTTTCTTTGAGATTTTCCTCTTTTTGACCCAAGGAAAATGAGGGAAAAGAGATGTAAACTAATTTCTCACACTTTCATGTATTTATATTTTTTTAGCAAACATAATTAGTTGTTATTTTTAATGAATCCACGAACTATTCTTAAGTTTGTATCAAAAAATCATGAATAATTCGTGCATTTTTCAAAAAAAAATTCGACTTTCTTCCCAATTTCTATATTTTCCATTCAACTTTCTTCCCAATTTTCCTTGGTAACCAAACATGAGAAAGAATCTCATTTCATTTTCCTTTTCTTTCTTTTTCATTTTCCTTTTCATTTCATTTTTCTTTCTTTCCTTTTCCCACTAACCAAACACACGTTAGAGTAAATGAACAGAATTCAAATTGACAACACCTAAATTTTAAGATGTTAAAATATTTCTACCCGTTCATTTTTTGACAGCTTGGAAAACTTGTAAATGAGCCGTTGTGCACAGAGTAAGATGGTAGGTGCGTGTAGCAATTCCAACAATTTATAGTTGCAGAACCCTTAGGGATACGGGTATGTGCAAAGCAATTGGTTGTGTGTATAGAATTACTGAGCGAAATAATCTTTGCTTTTCTACTTTTTTTTTATTCATCGGAAAACAGTAAAACGTGTTTTAATAGATGCCCGAGTCCTTTTTTTTTTTAAGCGAATTGAGTTTCCAGAAGAAAGGAGAAAAAATAGACGTTTTGCTGAATTTTTAAACTCCAATGCCCACAGCCCAGTTTCCCCAATCAGCCAAAGCGCAAATGTTAAACAATATGGCAGATGGGTAGCATATCAATTGAACTTCATCGGCATCATCATTACAGCTAGCAGTTCAAGAATTGGAGTCGGCTTCCTGAACTCAATAGAAAGAATATCAGATCAGACAATATCATATACTCGTTTTCCATACAGTACAATCAACAGATTTTTCTTTAATCAAATCAAGATTTTCATTTCTTTTCTTATCACTCTTATACATACCTTCTTCCGTCTACCACTTAGAACATGTCAATTGAAATTGATAAGTAGAAAACCAAGCTGCAGTGCCAAAGCATACCAGGGGTAAAAGCCAACTCACATCAAGGCCGAAGGCTACTCCACAAAAGATTAAGAAAAAAATTTAAAAAATTTAAACCAGAAACACGTTCAATATCTAAGCAAATCCATATTCAATGATGCTAAGAATGACCTCAGAAAAAATATGAACAAAAGGACGAATTTTGAAGTAAACACACCACTCGCCAAATTTAAGCACGAAACGGAAGATTAAAATTAAAACCAATATGTTGCCTGAGATGAAGACGCTCTTACACCCGCACATAACAAGCATAGCTTGAACAACAATCACAGGGCGCAAGGCCAAGATATACATTTCCTGAGTCTATAGATGAACATCCCACGAAAATGTGCTAACTACAACTTTTTATTCCTACCAACACGCAAATAGAATATTGCCAGCTGCAGCTTTCTCCCTCAAGCCAGCTGCATGTCCAATTTTGTCGAGATTGATTGTCAGAGTCCATCGTTCTCCGTGCATAATATACATCCTGGGAAATTATGAACCTGCAAGAAGCAGTAAGTCAAGTTCAAGACATGCTTGAAAGCCACCATTCTCATGTTCCAGAATTCTTCCCGTAAAGAAGGCCAAGAACCCACCAAGTTTCAAAAAACCCGGGAGTTTGTCCCAGTGGCATATTTCTTCCATGCGTCAGTATCACATCGTCACATGGGATGCCACATCAACCCCACAACATGCAAAGACAATCCGAAAAGGACCCAAAAACACCCCAAGCTCAAACAACACCCAAAAACAAACCCAACTTCACACCCTCCAATCAAAAAACCCCAAGACGATACCCACACTCACACCCACTATTTCCATTTGCATCGATTTGGGTCTCGTGTCCTTGTGTGGGTGTTCTTTTGGGTTCCCGTGCACTTTGTGCGCATGTTATTTCTGGTCTATTATACAAAAGAGGTGGTTGTCCCATACCTTTGACTCATGTGGCACTAAGAGAAGGGTGCCACATCACAACACCCCCTCCCCCCCCCCCCCCCCCAAAAAAAAAAAAAAGATCTCTCTTGTATATAATGACGTGATGCATTTATCATAAATGACATGAGGGGTAAAAAGTATACCACATGTGATCTTTTGTGCTATGCAAAGAAGAATGTATCACATCATCATCATCATTGTATATGAGAGATCCATCATATACCATATGATACCAATAATTCTCACACACCATACAACGTGAAGCAACCCCATGAATGATCCATTTCACAAATCATGATATACATACTTTAACATAGTTATGTACGAAAAAATTATGTGATTTGAACATTGTTTTACTATTGATCTGATTTGGACATTGTTTTACTGTTGTGTAATTGTTCTATTATCATGAAATCATTTATTTTGTAACACCTTGCCAAATGGTTAAAAATCATTAAAATGTGCATTTTTGCAAACAAGCATTTGGCGATATGTAGATCACGGTGAACGTAATGCATCATTCAAATGGTTTATCCATAGTATGTTTTAAGGCAACACCTTATATAATTATCCAATGCATCCTAAGAACACTTTTTCACGTGTATGACATAATAAATATCTTTTATTTATAATGATATAGTATATTCTCTTTCACATAGTATAAGGGGTCACATTGAGTATTTTTTTACCCTCACATGCCCTATAGGAAGAAGAATGTGTCACATCAATATATATGAGAGATCCTTTATACACATATGCTATCATTAATCTCATATATATATATATGAGGTTAATGGACCAATGCTGACAGCGCTGGAAATTTTTCCATCACTGTCCGCATTTTGGTCGACCTAAAAGTATTTTTTTTAAAAAAAATTGCAGTAGTTTGATATACTTGTTAGGAAGCTCCCCACAAAATTTCAGGTCGATCCGACACCGTTTGAGCCTCCGTTCATCGATTTCAAAAATGTTGCGCAAAACTGTGAACGGATTTGCGCAACGTTTTTGAAATCGATGAACGGAGGCTCAAATGGTGTCGGATCGACCTGAAATTTTGTGGGGAGCTTCCTAACAAGTATATCAAACTACTGCAAAAAAATTTTAAAAAAACTTTTAGGTCGACCAAAACGCGGACAGCACTGGAAAAATTTCCAGCGCTGTCAGCTCTTCTCCATTTTTCACTATATATATATATATAGACTAGGATCCATTCGGAAGGATCAAACATGCGGATCCATCCAAGTGGAATTTAAAGCTAGACAATGTAAATAGAAAATCCGACCGTTGGATGTCTTCTAACATGTCTAAACTAGCTCCAAACAAAATTTCAACTAATTTGGACATGTTTTGCCCATGCATCAAGTGGTTGCAAAATTAGCCGATTTTATAACTATTCAAAAACATCGATTTTGCAACCACTTGATGCATGGGCAAAACATGTCCAAATTAGTTGAAATTTTGTTTGGAGCTAGTTTAGACATGTTAGAAGACATCCAACGGTCGGATTTTCTATTTACATTGTCTAGCTTTAAATTCCACTTGGATGGATCCGCATGTTTGATCCATCCGAATGGATCCTAGTCAACCTCTATATATATATATGAGGAGGATCAAATGACCCCCCAAAATAACCCTAAAAATAACCCCTATCAAAAATCCTATGCTCCCCATTTTTCGGAAGATCCGAACCGTTCATCTTGATATCCACCCTCTAAATATCTGACCCACCAATTTTTAACCCGATCCCATGTGTTTTGCCCGTTCATCCATCCGACCCAAATTTAACGGTTTCGCATGAACAGAACTTTTGCGAATGGTTGATGAACAGGCAAAACACATGGGATCGGGTTGAAAATTGGTGGGTCAAGTACTTAGAGGGTGGAGATCAAGATGAACGGTTCGGATCTTCCGAAAAAATGGGGGGCATAGGATTTTTAATAGGGGTTATTTTGGGGGTTTATTTTTGGGGGTCATTTGATCCATCCTCTATATATATATTGAAAGGTTAGTGTATTCTATATATAAGTGTCAAAATCTGTACATAACTAATGAGGGAACTAAAGAGATTAGATATAATAAAGATAGGAGAGGGCACAAGCGTCGTCACGCCCTACTACTAATCTTATCGCCTCTCGTACCCCTCGATCCAATGGCAACTAATGAGAAAGAGAGATCTAAACAACAAACAAACAAAACATAAAACAAGCTAATTACAGTGCTCATTCTCAGCCTTCATCCCTGAATTCCCAATTTGCCATGGATTCTTTAGCTTAATCCTCATGGTCCAGCCCACGTAGTGCTAGTCTAATATCCACTGCAATGTCCTCAAACACGATGATTTTTGACTTTTTTGCATTTTCAAAGATTCTCCTGTTTTTTCTTCCATGTGTCATACCATTGCAGCAAGAGCAGTATTGGCTAGCAAACTCATCACATCCTTTTTAGCAAAATGACACAGGTAGTAGTCCCCCACTTCAGTCAGCGGTGGTATAATAGGAGAGTGGACCCTCAACTTGAGCAGGCTCCTGCACAGTAAGTATTTTGAATATCCACACTCAAAAAACAAGTGATTGCTGGTCTCATTCACCCCCTCTTCGCAGAGCACGCAGTGTCTTGGTGCTTCTGGTATCCATTTATTGAGTTGATCTCTGGTTAGAAGCTTACCTTGGAAAGCCCGGAGGAGGGTAATCGCCATTTTGGAAACGTGCTTCATATGCCAGACCAGCATGTAATAAGGAAATATGGAACCTTGCCTCCGCGTACCATCCCAAGCATCCCGAAATCGAAATATTGGCCCAGGGGCCCAGTCCCAATTATCAGCTCCTTGCTGGAGCACAACCTGCTGAAGAACGGGATTGATATTGGGCAATAGCTGCATATGTCACCCATCCAGATTCGGTCCAATAGTCCCTAACTTTCTTGTTATACTCTCTAGGAGGGATATCATAAAGTTTTTTTAGTGGGCCCGCAAGGAAGCCAGTTGTCATGCCAGAATAGAGTAGACCTACCATCCTTCACTCGTCGAGTAATGAGCTTCTGAGTGAAACTACGGCATTGTAACATAAACTTTCAAGTGCCCGAATGGGTAGGTTTGCTCTTAGCTGCATAAAATGTTTCAATATCTCCGTAGTTGTTTCTCATATGTTGGGCCCATATTCCTTCTTTAGTGGGTAGCCTCCACGTCATCCTGACACCAGAGGCCAAGTTTAGATCAGTTAGTAGCCTCAGGCTTACTCCCCCTTCCTCCTTGGGTGTACATACATCCCTCCAAGCCCAAGTCGTACAAGACCCCCAAATAAACTTTCTGCATGCTGAGGAGATGGTGCGGAAGACAGATTTTGGGATGCGAAAAGCATGCATCCAGAATGTAACCATGCCATAAATAACAGTTTTCACCAATTCAATGCGGCCTGATATAGAAAGTAAGGAAGATGTCCAACCTACCAGTCGCTTCTTGCATTTGGCCACTAACATGTAGTACATCGACGCTTTTGGGTAATTAGTGGATAGAGGTAGAGTCCCAGATAGGTAGTGATTGTGGATAAAAACTTGATGCCCATGGAGTTTGCTAATTCCCTTGGATTTTTGGTACCCTTGTTGAAAATTGCCATGCTTTTGTCCCAATTTATATGTAAACCAGTCAAATGTGAAAACTCTTCCAGAAGATTTTTAAGGCCATCCAAAGTATACGAGTTAGCCCGGCAGAATACTAGCAAGTCGTTAGCAAATAAAAGATGAGAAATAGAACCTGAGCGCCTCATAAGATGGATGGTACAAGTAGCAATTGCTCTAGCTACTAGGAGCGAGAATGCTTCCATTATCATAACGAAGAGATAGAGGATAAAGGGTCTCCCTGCCTAAGACCTCTATTGCCATCAAAGTAGCCATTTGGAGACCCATTAATCATGACTGAAAAAGATGGAGTCGAAATACACTCTTTAATCCAAATTATGAAAGTTCTGTCAAAACCAAACCTGTGAAGGATATAGTATATGAACTCCCTATTATCACTGTCAAAGGCCTTCCTCAAGTCCACCAGTTTAATGCAGGCTCTAGCCCCATGGGGTTGCTGAAATCTCAAATTTGTTCGTGAGCAAGAAGAGCGCAATCAGATAGTAACCTGCCCTTGAGAAAAGCATATTGGTTTGGGGAGATGAGCTCATTGATGACTGCCTTGAGTCTGTTACACAACACCTTGCCGATCACTTTATAGATGACATTGCAACAGGCTATGGGTCTGTAATCCCCCAATCCAGATTCATTAGAATTCTTAGGGACCAGTGTAAGGAAAGTATGGTTTATCTGACGAAGGATTGACCCCGAACGGAAAAATGATTTAACCGCATTAATAATATCACTTCCAATTATGCCCCAGTTTTGTTGGTAGAAATATCTGTTGTTGCCTTCTGGCCCAGAGCTTTATTAGGCCCCATTTGGAATACCGCCTCCTTAATTTCTTCAGCTGATACTTGCTTATCCATCCAATTTGTTGCATCAACAGTTAGCTTTCTTTTTGGAACCAATTTCAGGAAAACAGTCCAGTAGTTATCTTGATGATAAAGAGATTCATAGTAGTTTGGTGCATCCACCTTGAGCTCGTCAAATGACCCGTTCTGATTTTGCCCAGCATCTATCAAATGACACATATTGTTGTGTCCTTGTCTGGCCTTCATAGCTGTGTAGAATAATTTCGTATTTCTATCACCCAAACTGATCCAGTTCTGGCGACTCTTTTGTCGAAACATATCCTCCTCCCAATCAAGCTGTGTAGCCATTTGATGTGCAAGATCACGTTCATATCTCTGAAGGTTGTGATTTATATGGAAATCTGGCCGGGTTCTGATAGCCCCCAATTCTTTGCGGCAATTCGCAAGGGTGCATTCCGTTTTCTTTTTGTTTGCCCAGTTTCTGAGTTCCCATTTCAACCTTCTCAACTTATTCATAACACATTGCATAGGGGTGCCTTGCATATATTGCGCCCAGCTCATTTCGATAATCTCCTTGCATCCAGGAGTACACATCAAATACTTGAAAATTTTAAAAGGTTTGGGTTCAGATGGTACCTCACTATGTAGCTTGACCACCATAGGGGAATGGTCACTCGTGGAAGGTGCCAGATATTCCACGAATGATTCCAAGATTTTGTTAAGTCATTCAGAATTGCCGAGTACTCTGTCCAGTTGGGCAGCGATGTGCCCCTGACCAATACGATTGTTGCACCAACTTAATCGTCTACCAATGCTTTTAAGCTCCAATAAGGCACATTGATTTAGGCAGGAATTGAATTCATCAAAAACTCCCTCAGAGAGCTTCCTGCCCCCCTTGTCCTTAGAATAACGGACGCAATTAAAATCGCCTCCTACGAGCCACGCTTCTCCTTTGAATTTAGCCGCATCCTCTACTAGCTGTGACCACAGAATCTGTCGTTCTGATCTGAGATTGGATGCATAAACAGCGGTGAAGATAAAAGAAAAAAACCCCTGCATTATTGCATCTGCAAGCAATGTGTTGAGCTGATAATGTCAGCACATCACAATGCCAAACCAACCTCCTGATAATATCCTATTAAGATCCCCCCCCCCCCTTAGTACTAAAATTGGCAATCCTGCTCCAGCTTTGAGGGAAAACTGAGATTACTTTGCCCGTATCATTCCTCGATTTGGTTTCCAGTAAAACCACCATCGACGGCCTCAACTCCCTCAATCTATCATGCAAATCTCTTCACCTCACAGAATTGTTGAGCCCTCTAGTATTCCATATGAATACTGACATTAATTAAATTTGGGGGTATTGGCGGCCTTGAGCTCCTAGCCGCGTGCTTTTCCTGCTTCCTCCTACTGCTGGGTTGTGTGATTGATCTTTCTTCTGGCTTTAAGCATCATTCTGTTTCTTCTGTATTTCCTGTTCATCCACCTCCCATTCTGGGTTAATAAGAGTTACAACAGGCGGTAGTTCAGAATTTTCTGAAGCATTTGAGTTAAATAGAGGATGTACGGGATGTTGACCCTCTGATGTAATGCAATCTTCCACCTCTCTAGTAACCTGCACTTCAGTTATTGTTACCCCTCCTTCCTCTAGCTCACATGCAACATTTTTTGAGTTTGATGTTTCCCCTTCTACTATATTAACCTGCTCTCCCCCATCCAGAAATGTGAAGCTAATTCCTTCCTCTGGAATGGGGTTAATAATCTCCTTGCCCCTATCCCCTTTGTCAGCATTAGTTGCCTTGAACCCATCCAGCTGCATCTCAGTCTGATTGCCTCCAGCATATATAACTTTATTCCGAGCAGCTTGATTGCCGCAAGCATCGGTATTTGCACATGCCATACTTGCATTTGTATTATCAATGCCCCCATTTGATTCTGTACTAGCCTCCTCATTCATAGATACTATATGAGTATTACATGTGCATTCCGCAGGTTGCTCCTTACCATTCACTTGCTGACCATTTCCCTCTGGAACTTGGATTGAAGGGAGCTGCTCTGAACCTGGGCACTGTGCATCAGTGTGTCCAAAACACACACATAGTTTACATATTGGGGGCTCCCCTTCTATCTTTACACCTATTGCCAGCGTGGATCCATCATCAAGCTCAACTATCGCAGAATGTAGTAGGGGCTTCTTAGCATCTACTACCACCAAGCACCTAGCATAAGATATTCGCTCCAATCTTGCAGTCATCCTATCCAAACACAACCGGGTGCCAATGACAGAGGCTATGACATTGAGTATCTCCAATGTCCACATACCCAATGGTAACCCATGAAGCTGTACCCATACCGATATAGAAGATAGAATGTCCCTGTCATGTTTGAAAGTTGAGCTCCATCTTTGGAGCACCACTAGGCGTCCATCAAACCAAGGGCCGCCATGCAATATACCTTCACATTCGTTCTCATCTACTTGAAATAAAAAAACCCATTCTCCCGACTATAAATTTGGATACCTTTCTTAAGCTTCCATAGACGGTCAACCCAAGCTCGGATCTGTCCATAGTAGGGGACATCACACACCACAACCAACTATAGTATTCTTCCATTGTTTTGCACCCCTCTCCATAAGTGAGTCGCTGACTCTTGCAAGCTCGGACCCATCTTCGTTAATAACAGGTGGGATAAATGTCATGGTCATATCCTCAGCACACTTCTATTTGCACAAACATCGGACAATGACTGCTTAGCAGCACTTGTAACAATCTTAATTTCAGCCCTAAGTCTCTGAGGAATTTTGTCGAGCACCTAGCGTTCACCACCTGCAGATCCAAATTGCCGATAAGAGCTTGGATACTTTCTTCCTCCTCTAGGTACCCTATTGTCATAAGGTTGCGAGTATCGTCGACCTGCAACTCCGCTCCCCCATCCGACTTGAGGATTTCCGGCTTGAGGATTCCCGATGCCGCCCGATCTTAGGTTATGTCTGCTCTTTCTAGTAATCTCTTTCCAGCCGCCCTTTGCATCATCCGAGTCCCCCTTGTCCTTCTCCTTCTCAGTCGAAGAACTCCCCGCATTCTTTTCTCCCAAATTAGGTAGCCTGTTGATCGTGGACGAGACATCCCCGTCGCCTGGAGAACCCCGATCGCCAGTCACCATTCCCCTTTTTTCTTATCTCATATATATATATGTGAGAATAAAGAAAACATATATCACATGTGGCTACGCCACATATGCGTCTCAAAAACTCCACCTTTCGTTATTTTTTAAACGATCAGAACCGTACATTTTAATCTACATGTTTTAAACCCCCAAAACATCAAATATAGAATGAACCTAAGGGATTTTGCATGTTCATCCACCATCGCATATTTAACGGTTTCGCATGATAAGAACTTTTACAATGAATGGATGAACAATTAAAATCCTTGAGTTCAATTAATATTTAATGTTTTGTGGTTCTAAAATATGAGGAATAAAATGAAAAAAATAAGGGACAATTGAGTTTTTAGAAGATGACATGTAGCTTAGCCACTTGTGTCATATGTTCCGCATTATTTTATATGCATGCATGCATGCAAAGCATATGAAACGTTATATAGAAAAATTTCCTACACGTGTACTCAAAAATAACCATTCCCTGCTTATTCTTTCAATCCATGAACAATTTTTCCTTGAAAGTTCTACCAGACAACACAGATGTCAAACAACTTTATAGGAACTGACTAATGATGTGGAAGATGAGCAGGAGCCGCAGAACAAAAAAGTGGATTTCTCTTTCAAATGAAACGTGACACCAACCATGAGAATTGATATCTGATTTCGCTCTAAACATGACCCCAAAGTTAGCAAATGGTTTTAAAAATTCTATGAAGTGGACAGCATAGGTTTTGTATGTATCAAAAAGTTATTCTATACAACAATAGTAAATAGTAATATACAAGTTATCTGCCAGTGTATTTTATTATTATTGCTTCATTTCACAGAATGTATTTTGTTACATTGCGTACATCATGTCATAGAAAAGATATCAACATTTGGCCTATAAGCACCTTATTTAAAGAAAGCGGTGTAACAAAGGGTTACAGAATTGACCTCAAAGCATTACAGCAATTCCAGTTAAAACAGATCCAGAATCTAGAGAGCACTACTGCAGGCAAACAGAATGTTAAAAATTATTTGAAAACTGCAGATATCATAACATTTTCATTGAGCATATCTTAAACATGAAAGTTCTTTTAAGTATAATATCAAGACCAGCAAATAACCTATTTACCTTATCTGGAATGCAAAAGGATGAAACATATATGGAACTCCTCAAAGTAGAAGTAACAATAATTGAAGACTTTGTAAGTTGGTTTAAGCTAATACTGCTACTTCCTCTAACAGAACAACTTCACTCTTCTATTCATGTGCTGCCAGGAGCTTCCGCACCACCAGATGGTTTGCGATTTAGGTACCGTATGACAGCATCCTCAACCCTATATATTTCCATCAACATGGCAATCATTATAACAATGTGTGTATAAAAAATACATAGTTGAACAGAAAAGGAAACTAAATCCTTATGTGAGAATAAATCAACTAAAAATATATATCGGTTCTGATGTACCATGGTTGGTTGTAGAAATCAGAACGGCGCTCCTTCTCAGCATTCCGACTGGCTTCTCCTGCAACAAGCTTCAGATCCCTACTCTGAGAAGCAATCAGCGCATTTATAAACTCCACAGGAGACTGACTGAAGCCGAGAAAGAATGCCCTCCTCCTCCTGTGCTCATGAATCTTCTTAATCGAAGCACATATCACCTCATCACAAGCCTCAATCTCCTTGTGCTTCTCAGTATTAGAAAGAAATGCCGCCATCTCCTTCTGCAGGGGAAAAGGAACATCAACCAAAACATCATAGCAAGCATTCCCCACGGCCCCATTCCCAGTCAGCCTAATCCTATGCTCCAACATTATTGGCTGTGGCAACGACAAATGCTGCGAGATCTTTTGTGAAACCATCGAGAACTTCACCTTATCTTCTCCAAACACCTTCTTCAATGGAGGATCGCACGCGAAATAAGTCGGGTCACTTGGGTTCTGCAGCTTCTTGGCCTTCACATAATGCCAAATCCCAGCTATTATTCTAGCCCTGGTATCAACCTCAATCCCAAGAAGCTCCATCAGAGCTGGCGATAACTTATACTTCTCTGGATTATAATTCATCTCCAACTTAATCCCGACATTAAACTCCTTATCCCCCTTCCTCTTAATCTCAAACCCCTCCAACGGAGCAGGCGACCTCGAATTCTCCCAAATTATTGTCGCATTGTCGGGATAAAGCCCAGGGTCCAAGGTAATGGTGACCCTCTTGAAGAAATTCGAGAACTTTGGATACATCGGATTCTGTTTGGGCACGGCACTTGCCGGATCATTATCAACCCCGTCCTCTAGAATCCTACCAATGATCTTCAGAGACCAAGAGGGCGGTTCTGCGTTTTTGGCCTCTGGAACTGTCCTCCCTTGATTTGCAAACGTGTTGAACACATAAACCCTCAGCGTTCTCTGCAGCGAGGGAGGGTTTTTCAGGGACTCCTGTATGTCTACCTTCTTCCTCGCTAAGGCCGCATCGACCCGTGCCTCGAATTCGAGCAACTGGGTGTAAAGAGCTGATTCGGGCAGCAGGGCAGCGACCCGATCGGGGATCTGCTTCTCGGGGAGCTTCCGCTTCTTCCGGCGGGCAGCGGGGGTTAGCTCAGAAGACTTGAATGAAGGGGCGGCGGGGGATTGGGAGGGCTGGGGGCGAGCCGGGGGTTTCTGAGGGGGTCGCTTAGGGTTTAGAGACGAAGGGTTTGTGGATTGGGATTGTGCCTGAGATTGGAGCGCGAACTGGGATGGAG
Organism: Scilla litardierei; assembly: GCA_030789695.1. NCBI lineage: Eukaryota > Viridiplantae > Streptophyta > Magnoliopsida > Asparagales > Asparagaceae > Scilla > Scilla litardierei. The sequence continues at coordinate 118,167,072 of CM061130.1, forward strand.
ACTGGAACAAGTTCTGAAAGGGGGAAGGGGATGACGACTGGGGCTGAGGAGGCGGGCGGAGGTGTGAGAGATGGGTCACCGGCGGAGAGGAGAAGTTAGAGTTTCCGATGGGGGAGCCGGCGATGGTTCGGAGCTGGGTAGGGTTTGTGGGGGTGTTGTTAGACGTCATGATCGGAAATTGAAACCCCAACCCTATAGATCGGTGAGTTAAGAGAGCGTTGGAGCCCTAATCGGATGACATCAGGGTTCAGTATTGGGTGAAGAGAAGAATTAGGGTTTGGAGAAAAAGCTTGCACCTGCGGGGGCGGGGTGGGCTTGCACCGTCGAGAAGAGGGGAGGACAATGACCAGACGGTTCCGCCCGGGGTTAGCAAAAGAAACCAACCCAAATCGAAGCCATGGTATCAAATGGTTCGGTTTAGCTCGATTGCCTCCGGCCCATGAACATTAAAAGCCGATTTTGGCATAGGCCGGCTGCAAGGTAAACAGACAGCAATAGCAAAATGCTTATAGAACTGCATGAATTTTCAATTTGCACTCTTAAATCGGCCAAACCCAATGTTTTTTTTGATACATCGGAAAGCTGGTTAAAGACGCGCGCGCGTTCCGCATCCACCAGGGATCGAACCTTGGTGGTCTCACTAAGAAGCGGAGGCAAATACTGCTAAACTACAGTCCTTTGGCCCCAACCCAAGGTTTTCAAACAAAACAATGTTGACAAACTCGATGCCTGAATTTTTGTGATTTGGACAAACAATGATGTATACAACCAAATAAATTCTGATTGTATTCTAGATATATCAAAACACAATGAATTTTTTAAAGAAAATGGATAGGCTAAGTATGGGATGTCGACCCTCGCCTAGGGCTTTCTTTGTCCGCAAACAACTGTCGGGTCTGACAAGAGTGTTGGGGATATATCAGGCAAACTGGCCGCACTTGCCAAGTGCGACCAATATATACGAGCCACTTGAAGTGGACCTATTTTTCGACCACAATGGCCGCACTTGCCAAGTGCGGCATTCTCCGAACTCGCCTAGGCAGCACCGAGGCACGCGCGTGGCCGCTGACGTGGCAAAAAACGGTCGAATTTTGTAAAAATTTTTTGGTCGATTTTTAATATGTTTTTTAATTTTTGTATTAAAATTAAAACTGTTGCAGGTCAAGTCTGCCAACAATGAAATTTGTTATTATATGGAATCATGGATACAATGAGTACAAGTTTTTGGCTAATGACGAGGTTAGCACGACTCGGAACTCGCTTCAGATGTGATGGATCTAAGGTCGCCAAAGGTCGCCGTCTCCCGGTAGCTGAGGCAAGCTTCCTGCGACAATAGCAACTCGTCAGAAAAGCGGGGCTGGCTGTCAGCCCGTAGCCTCTCTGATGCTTAAGTCAGCAAGTGACTTGAAATATGTGTGTTGGACACGCTTGGCGATCTTAAGGCAGATCGGCGAAGCATGGCGAGCTTGTGAGGAAGGCACAGATATGTAGAAGATATCCGACCTTGAATATTGGAATGAGTTAGAGATTCTAACTGACCAACCCCCTCTATGGAGGCAGGTGGTTGTATTTATAGAGCTGAGAGTCGGTTGCTCGCCGTCCCATCAGCTGTCGAGTCTGCTTAGCTGGAGGATAAGTGATAGGTCGGGGGGCGTGTCAAAGATATTTTCTGCATTAATGGTGTCAGATGGTGTCAAGTGCATTAATGAGACGCGAGCGGCGATCATATGTTCTCGTCATTAACCTCTGGTATTAATGGAGGGTAGGTGGCTCTACGTCACCCTGTCAGAGATATTTTTGTTGGGCCGTCCTGGGGAGAGCCAAGCTCGGCGCCCAAGCTCGCGTCTTCAGACCGTCTGACCGTGCTTCCTGTTGGAGAGTAGGCGAGCTTCTTCCTGGCATGGCGAGCATATTGATCGACATGGCAAGCTTCTTCGGTTGACCCGGGGGGCGAGCTTGTCGTATGTCGAAGCGAGCTTCCCTGGGTTGAGGCGATCTTCCGTTCGGGCTAGTGTTCATTCTGCATAGTCCAAGAGCTGTTCGCTCAGGCTTCCAGTGTATGTGGGCCTTGATTACATGGGTCGACATTAAGGTCATAACAATTGCCCCGGTCATTCGAGCTCGAAGCGGCAAGCCCGGCTCAGCTCGGATGACGTGTCGTAATCGCATCGATTGGGGGGCTATCAGCGGCATTTAATTCGATCTGACTACCGAATCCCAAGAGTCATGATGGCGATTCGACGACGGGGAGAATTCGAGGCGTCCATCTGCTGAAAAGGTGACGCTTTGCTGACATGATTAGGGAATAATTCGAGGCGCCAGCCCAAACCCGCTCAGATACCCCCACGTGGCCCACGTCCGATCTGATCGATGCCTTAGTCTGCTTCTCCCGCTGTTTCTTTCTCTTCAAATCCTCACGTCGAGCAGCACTTCAGGAAGGTTGGTGGGGGTAGTACCACCGAGTCGGAACCGGTGGCATCGGAGACGTCGTCGATGCCTTGGCCAGAATAGCGGGAGGGTGACACGGCAGTTGAGCAGGCAGTCGCTTCATCGTCGGTGATCAAGAGGGACCCCAAGAACGGAAAGGCGCCCAAGTCCACCGCCCATGCCGCCAAGGTCGCAAGCGTGGCGGAGTCATAGCAGCAGCTCCTACTGGAATCTTGGCCGAAATGTCTCAACTGCTACACTTCACGATCCCTGAGATCTGCTCCAAGTACATACGGCCCCCCTACACAGTCCGCCTCTCCAAACTCAGTTGGTGAGTTTGCTCCCCAAGGGACAACGAGGTCGGCGTGTACTACCAGACCTTCGCCTTGGGGCTCCACTTCCCGATCCATCCATTCCTTCTTCTCGTCATCCATTTCCTCGAACTCCCCCTCTTTCAGTTGATGCCGAACTCCATCAACTCGATGGTCGGCTTTCTTGTCCTCTGCTCTGCCAGCGGAGTAAGTTTGATGCTGCCGCTCTTCCAGTACTTCTTTGATGCGAAGAGGAATGAGGAATACTACTACGTCTGCGCGAGGAGGCTCCGACCTCTCGTCCTCGAGCTGCCGGGCAAGGTGAGGGACTGAAAGGAGAGATTTGCCTTTGTCTCGACTCCGATGGACTTGGCTCTGAGGTCAAAATGGGGGACTCTGAATCCATCAGTGAATGCCGAAGTGGTCCTAGAGGGGAGCGACCTTGAGAACGCCAAAATCCTTGAGGAGATCCCCGGGAGAGCAGGGTCTTCAAGGACCTGGTCGCGGACGAGATGATCGCATATCACGTCTGGTTTGAAGGTAATCCGAGTTTCGCAAACAACTTCTGAAAGGCTCACCATGATCTGTTTTCTTTTTGCAGGCGCGACCATGAGTATGTCCATGGAGGAGGTGATGAGAATGGCGAGGGAGGCATCGTCGAAGCAGCCGTCAACCAAGGGCACGGACAGGGAGCCCGCCCCCCAGAGCTCGACACCGGCCGGGTAGAAGCGAAGCCATGAGGCAGTCGCCCCCGTTCGGGCCGAGAAAGAAGAGCTGAGCAAGAAACAGAGGAAAGAGCCCGCGGCGGCCACCCATACCTCATGCACAGGCGATGCAGCGTCGAGGGGACTCATCAACCTCAACCCGACCGAGCCCGAGGTCGTCCCTACTGCGGTCGGGTCGCAAAAACCGTCGATCGCCGCGGCCGGGTCACAAAAACAGTCGATCCCCGCCGTCCCTGTCAGTTTGGTCCCCCTCTGTGTCCTCTGGTTCTGTCGGCAACAAATCGGGCCCCGGCTGCGAGCTTGCTCTACCGATGCACGTCGTCCGGTCTGTAAGGATTGTCTTTCCCTTGCAATACTAACATCAGCACACTAGAGGGGGGTGAATAGTGTAATGGCAATAAATTGTGCAATTAAAATTTAACTTGCAAATGCGAAATTATAAATGTAAAATGAATTTAAATACCACAAAAATCCAAATGCAAACACAATATATTACCTTGGTTCCCCAAACTTGGGTACGTCCAGCCACACCAATATCCACTATAATTCTCACACAGAGAAGTGAATACAATCTCACACAGAGATACCTCACACATAGGATTTGGATTCTCACACAGAGAAATCCTTATTCTCACACAGAGAGACCTCACACAGAGGATTTGGATTCTCATACAGAGATATCCTTGCTTTCACACAGAAAGACTTAAACTCTCACACACAGAGACTCAGACTCTCACACAGAGAGATCTCAACCAACCCTCACACAGAAGGTTATACTCTCACACAAAGAGTAACTAACTCTCACACAGAAAGCTAAGGTTTCAATGAAATAACAAAGTAAAAAAATACTCTTACATATACCTTTAAATGAACTTACTCATTAATGAATGCAAGGCATGGAAGAGGATCTCCAAGTGATGAGATTTACTTGAAAGCACTTGGATGATTTTCCTTGAGCTTAACTTTAATGCATGAGGGATAGAATGAGCTCTAAGAGGAAAATGAGAGAGTTTGAGAGTGGCTTAATTAAACTCTGATGATTTTAAATTGCATCAAGAAGTTCTAATGAACTCAGCCCTCTCATATATAGGAACCATATATGAACTCTCAAAAGACAAGGAAACAGCCAAAAACAAAAGGCTGCAACGGCTAGAATCTAGGCAAAACCGTCATCGACGGTCGACTGATGAGCAAATGACAGTCGACTGTCCAACGTCTAAATAATTTCCAACGACTATAATCTGAGCTATGACAGTTGACTGATGAATATAATACAGTCGACTCTATACAGGACAAGCGCCTGTAAATCCTTCAGCAGGCGACTGCTGCAGGGGATGGAAATGAACAGAGAGATGCAACTTACGCACTGTTTGAAAGACAGGCGACTAATGACAAGTATACAAGCGACTGTCAAATAGACATACGACTGTAAATACTGAACTAATCGACTGACTTGCAAATTGGGATTAAACACAGACAATACAAGTTGTGCACAATCGACTGTAGAACAAATCACAGGCGACTATTGGAAGACATGCGACTGTAAGTTGACTGTCAGTCAACTGTTTCAAAAGCTCAAGTATGAGTCAATAAAAGGTTGACTTGAGCAGTGTACCACAGTCGACTGTAGACGGCTCATCAGGCGAATGGAATCACCCAGTCGACTGTAAAACCTTCATCAGTCGACTGATGGAGAGCCATAGACTCCAATTAAGTTTTTGGGCTAGATAAGCTTATTGGGTTATATTCTATGATAATCCTAAATCTTCACTAAGATGGTTAAATGCATATGTATGAATGCGTAGACCATCTATCAAGGCATTACATTAAACCTATACTCAAGAAGAGAAAAGCAATAAATGAAATAATACATGGATTACATTGCTTTCCTTAGAGTCTATGGCTTCAATCTTGATGCCTTGATGCGCCCCATCTTCTCCAAGCTTTGGCACCACGATGCCCCCACACACTAAGTCTCGTGCGCAGCAGCCCGCGTCCAAGCGAAAAAGGACTAGCGACCCCGGTTCTTCTTCCGCTAGAGCAGACTCCCCACCTTCTACCGATCCACCACCCACACTTTTGCCTTCCACTTCACCCATTCCATCCCCATCATCACAGCCTGTCATGGCCACCGACACGATGGGGATCACTTTCAGAGATGACGCACAGCGCGCCAGATTTGATAGGCTCTTCCATCGTTCGATCGACCCCTCTAGGTTCACGCACATAGCTGACTTTGAGCGCCTAGGAGTATTTTAGGGGCTACTCCAGTTGTACGACAACGTGAGGTGGCATGATTTTCTTTCGGTGTCAATGGACACCTACGTCTGTCCGACCCTCGAGGTTCTGAGTTCTATTCGTAGGACTCCTAGGGGGTGCACTTTTCGCCTGATGGATCGTGAGTACTAGATCACTCTCGATACGCTCCGTGCCTATTTCCATTGGCCCCTTGTCCCTGACCCCGATCGCGCTTTTGGTCCCACGCACTACCCACCTTCTTTTTTTGATGCACGTGCATTCTGGACTATGATCTCGAGATCGCCACTTACCTTTGACCCTAGCCGGGCCAAGGCCTCCTCTATCGTCCACCCTTGCCTACGTATTGCACCGTGCCTTATGGCGACCACCATTCTTGCGAGGTATGAGCCTGGGACGATGTCTATGTCTGAGCTCTATATGCTCTACGTGATGACGAGAGAGAGAGAGCCTTTGAGGGCGACTGGGACGTCTTAGTCCCTGCCATTCAGATTGATATTGCCAGCTGGTATCTTGACCGCATCATTTCCACGGTCACCGCCAGAACGGCCATTTGTTGTGGCGGTCTGATCACCTTGCTGGCTCCTATTTGCGAGATTGAGCTCCCTGTTGGCTTGCTCCGACCTACGGGTCCCACTTCCCTTTCTATAGATGTTATGGCCAGTATGAGGATGCTGCATCCTCATGGCCAGCTCCACAGGGTTTGGCTACATGGTCTATTTTCAGTGGACTATATGGTGCTTTCGAGCCCGGCTCGGACCCACATTGGACACGTATATAGTGAGTGGAGATCAGAGTGGAGCTCCTCATCCCAGCTGCCTATGTACTCGAGCCCGAGGATGCCCAACAGGAGCCCCTTCTCTGCCCTCTTGCCCCAGAGATCCATATCCCACAGCCTGCACCTGATCTGATTCCAGCCCCCGGCACTTCTGTCCACACTTCTGCCAGTGTCGGGAGCATTGTTATTGTGTCTGTCACCACCACAACTGTAACGACTAGTTTTCATGTATCCAGATTTATTATATTATAATATATGTTTTGGTGGATTTTCTCCTCATGTGTGGTTATCGTCTCCGTAACTTTCATTTTCGATCGTTTCGTCGTGTTTTCTCGTTTCTTCCTTAGGATCGTCGATTTCGGAGTACGTCATTCGTGACGGGCTTCATAACGGTTGTATCTTACTATTAGATCAAGCCTAGGAGTCTTAGGAATCGATCCCGGAGCTCCGCGCTCCGTATCAGAACTTTTGGTGCTCATTAACCGTGTAAGAAAGGGCACCGACCGACTAGATGACGATCCAGTCGGTCGGCAATCCTTCTTGGACCGACTAGTTTGCTTTCTAAATTTCTTAGAAGTTACTGTTTATCGTTAGTCGGTCTAAGAACGTTGGTTGTGTAGGAAGATATATGCCCATAAGGCAATTTATCTTGATTATACGTCCTGTTCATACCGTATATGGTACGTATTATTCCAAGTATATAATCAACAGTATCAATATACTTAGATAATATCCATAGACTTATAGTTAGGTCCTTGCATATCTAGATGAGATCTCGATTATGAGTAAGTAAGCGACCGAATAAAAACGTAAGTCTTAAACGGTTCGTGATCACAGATGTGTCGAGAACTGGATATCGACACATCGGATAGATCACTGTGTCTTCGTCTTACCTTAGGGTAATGATGATCTCATAGTCATTCGACTTGGCGAAGTCGGAGACGAGACACAGGTGCTCATTGAAGAATGAGTTCACTGAACGACCAAGTTAGAGTTATTAAATGGTTAACTTTAATGATCTGTCTTTAATAACTCTAGGGTGATGATAGGTTAGTTGATCCTTAAGACCTGAAGTCATCTGTACCAACCTGTGAGCGGACGGTGTAGCTTAGACCCATGATCTAGCTTCGAGGACCAGTCCTGATGAAAGATCTTAGGTTGGGTTGCACCTGAAGCTCTCTAGGTGGGTAAATGACTAAGATGGGATTCGTCACTTCCATTAAAGGGAAGTTAGTGTTATAGGCTCAGTACGGTCTTTATGTTAATCCTCGGCCGGGGTACGTTGCAAGTAGTACAACGTGTATACAATAAAGACCGCCGTATACTGACCAATGTTGTCTAATAGGGTTGACAGAAAACCATACCCTAGGCCAACAATAACACAGTCTTGACAAAGGGATTTTAGCTAACGGAATTCATCACTGATACAGCCAATGCAAACCCTATAATACTTTTGTCAAGGGTCGATTACGTTATGATGACTCTGAAACAGGGACGACAACTACTGCTCGTAGTGACCGTCGTCTAGGGGTTTCGAGCCTCAACCTGTAGTAAGGTCAGGCTGTAGGGTCTCACACCGAGTAGTGCTCGTCTCTTAGTAATTGGAATATAGAAAAGAGAGAAATATCATTTGATGTTATTCACAAGTTAAGTTGTGAAAGTTAGTCGCATTAGCAATAGGGACACAACGTTGCATTAGATGCTAACTTTGACTAAACGTGTTGTAAATTAGTTACGACGAATTTAGTAGGAACAAACTTGTTGGAAAAGGTTACCTGGATGACTGGATCGTCCCGGTCTAAACACAGGTTCAAACCGCGTCCAAATCGGAGCTCAAACGAGCCCAGAAACGCAGAAAGAGTTCAAGGGGAAGTGGGTTAGACCCACTGGGCCAAAAGGCCCATATGCAAAGGCAAACGGGCAACGCCCGCTGGCTGCAACGGGCACACGCCCGTTGCACAGCGGGCGTGACCCGCTGCAGTAGCGGGCATGGCCCGCTGTGTGCAGCGGGCAGGCGCCCGCTGCATCAGCGGGCGTGGCCCGCTGCACAGCGGGCCAATGCCCGCTGATGCAGCGGGCACGGCCCGCTGCACGCAGCGGGCCAGCGCCCGCTGCAGCAGCGGGCGGGCGGCCCGCCCATATCCCCTTGGGCAGGCGCGCCCGCTAAGCCTAGCGGGCGCGCCCGCAACTTAAGTCAAATCAGGGTTTTTTGAAACCCTAATGACATCTACGAATTTTGTGAAAATTGCTAAACTTTGAGCAATTGTTTGAGGGGTCAAACGAAGTCGAAATTCGTCACCGTCAGTTCCTACGCGTTCACCATTCCAAGCTTTTCTGATTGATAGCTTGTTTGGTGTCTGAAGTTTAGTATACTAGGAGAATTAATTAGTTAAAGTTTGACTTTGTGAAAGGCTAACTTTAAAGTTGAAATTAAGCCAAATGGCTTAATTGAATTTTCTCTTCATGGGAATTGTCCCACATTGCCCGCAACGAGAAGTTGAGTGCTCACTCCCTATATAAATAGGAGTGCACTCTCCTCGTTGAAATACACGCCGGTCAACGATCGAGTAGCTCCAGAATTTTAGAGCAAGCTCGATCCGCGACTAATCTCTCTCTCTCTCTAATTTTCCTATTCTCCGGAGTAGTCCTGGCACGACTACGAAGGGGGTTTGGATCTGATCCGGACGTCTAAGACGCGGGTTCTTCTCAAGTGAAACTTTCTACCGCGTGTGATCGGCTCGGAGGCGAAAGCGGCTCGGGCGGATCGGTGCGAGGGTGCGAGGCGGCTCAGGGAGATCGGGTCAACGCGGCTCGGCCACGAGGAGCTTCTCAAGACGGTGCGGTACATCTTGCCTGCTCCAGGGCCAAGATTCCGGGTATGTGTTTAAGCATTTTTCTAGTGTAGTTTTAGTTAGTCGCTTAGTGTAGATCCTTCTTGGGGTGGTCAGACCCACTCCAAGTCGGCATAGATCGGGCTAGGTTCTGGCTCCCCAGAGCCTAGCTAAATAGTTTAGCTAGAGTAGAAATTTTGATTTCTGGGTTTTTTTCCGATGCGCCATTGTGCCTCCGTGGTCCGTCCGACTTAGGACGGATACGGATCCGAGCTCTGGGGGTCCGCCAAAAACCCCAACAGTGGTATCAGAGCCACGGTTATGCTATAGATCTACTATAGCGACTTTTTAAATTATTAAAAATGCTTAGCTTGCATGTTCAAAACTTTTTTATTAGTTTTGAAAATAATTTTGTGTTTCAAAAATTAATTTTGCAACACGGAAATTTGTTTTAATTTTGGGACAATTATTTTTATGCGATAAATCTAAAAGTAGTCTCCTTTGTTTTAAACACTTTATAAATTTTTATGAGACATTAAAAATTTTTTAAAGAGTGTTTAAAGTTTATGTAAACTTTTTAGAAAATTTTTTATTTTTGAAATCTAAAAGTTTTCTTTAGTTACATAAAGGCTAGAAATCTTTAAACTTTATTTGAAAGCTTCTAAAAGGATTTCTAAAAGTTTTAAAAGAGTTTTAAAATTGTTTTTTAATATGTTAATAATAGAAATGTTTTATTTTCATGAGATGAAACATATATTAATTTCTTTTATTACATAGATGTTTCTAAAATTATTATGTGACATTTTAATTTTAGAAATAAGGTTAAAAATTTTAAAAGCCTAGGTTTAAAATTATTAGATAATTTTGTACGACCTAGTTTTATGCGATAAAATTTTTTATGGAGGCTTTAAATTTTAATCTTTAATTTTAAGTGTTAAAATTTAGATTTGCATGTTTTATTATGTAGATAATTTTAGAACTTGCAAATGCTCATGTATGTCACAAAATGAATATTTCATTTATGTTGATAAATTAGATGTTTCCTCTTAATGGACATGTGAACATTATTAGGTTAGCCATTAAATATTTAAAATTTTATGAGATGAAATTTTAATTAGTGACATGATATGTTTGATAAAACAAAACAACATCGAACCTAATACCTGATTAGGATAGTCCTTTTGTTTTGTAAATCATTTCATTAAAACGTTCAATTAAATGATTTTCATAAAAAGACAAAGTTGAATTGTTTTATTAAAATCCTAATTAGATTGGGGTAGCAAGTTGAACGTAGAACCTTATAGTTGATAAGGACTTAATAAAAGCTGTTCAACCAATCTGAAAATTTTGAATTTTAGGATCCACTAGTTGATAAGGATTAACTAGTTCTCTAAATTAAAAGCCATTTAGTTGTTTGGAAAACATAAGATTGATGACAACTCCTTCAATGGATCATGATGTCGGTCAATGTGCTTGGCTAAAGTTTTTGGACCAACCTAGCTAGACTGGGTAACAAGTGGTCCTGGCTTAGTCAATTCCCTGGCCGCGTCCGCTGGACCGCAAGGAGTCGATTCATGACTATGTAAGTCCATCGACTATACCTAAGTCAATACAATAATAATCTTGTTCAAGATAAATCGTAGCCCTCCTTGTTTTAGGAGTTGGCAACTGTAAGAAACATGTTCCGGTTGTTGAGCTACACTCAAGCCGTGACATGTCAATCTTATAGAAACCGATTTCTTGATTGACATCTTAACCTGACTGAAACCGTTGTCTCACCCCTCGAGCTTTGGCGTAAGTCTAACCTAGAATGTAGTCTAAGTCCTGACCCAAACCGGCACGTCGTGCATACACCGAGCAAAGGGGCAAGTCAGGCTAGACACGAAAACAAGGGTCCGACTAGGCTAGCCATTGTGATCCGGTTGAGCACACTCATGATCACAAATGACTAGGGGTAAAATCGATAGGGAATCATAGTAAATATGATTGACGACGAGTTCGTCTACCGACTTCAGAGTCGGACAACTTGTTGAGATACACTCAAGGTGTCAGACTCAGGGTAGTCGGATCCCTCTATCACAAATATTATTTTATAATAAATTATTTATTATTATGGCTTTAAAATAAATTTAGTGGGAGAATATAGTTTTATTAAAACCATTAAAACTATACTACGAACATATACTAACTAAAGTATCTATAAAATGCAGAATGGACTCAGGTCTAAAATACATGGTAGAAAAGAACGTGCTGGATGGAACCAACTACAAAGACTGGCTTAGGAACATTAAGTTGGTCCTTTCCCTAGCTGGGATTGGATACATATTGTTCGAGGACGCTCCGGATAAGCCCGATGAGGATTCGACCCACGAAGAAAAAGAAGCCTTCAAGTTGTACCAGAGGGATGCTGAGAAGGCAAGATGCCTTGCTCTAGCTTCGATGACCAACGAGCTGCAAAGGAAGCATGAACATATGGATGTTCAGAGCATACTCCTCAATGCACAAGAGTTGTATGGCAAGCGATCCAGAGCTGCCAAGTTCGAAGCTACTAGCAACCTCTGGGGCACGAAGATGACGACAGGACCTGTACAAGATCATGTTATCAAGATGATCGGGTACGTAGAGGACGCTGCCCAGTTAGGATTTGTCCTGGACAATGAGATGTCCACGGACATTATCCTAAAGTCTTTAACTCCCGAGTTCAAGCCCTTTATAACTGGCTTTATAATGAACATCCTTGAGACGGATCTTCCTGGTCTCCTCAATATGCTCCGGTAATTTGAGGAGATTGAGAAGAAGCCGGCTGCACTGGTTGTTGGCTCTGCTACTTCCGACCAGCCGAAAGGCAAAGGAAAGAAGAGGCAGGTCCCACAACCTGCGAAGGCTAAGAATGGGAAGAAGAAGAACAAAGGGGCCCCGTCGAAATCTGAGTGCTTCCATTGCCACAAGATTGACCACTGGAAGAGGAACTGCAAGATCTATCTTGCAGAGAAGAAGAAGGGGCATACTGATGTCTCTACCTCAGGTACAAATTAAAATTCAATTAAATGCAATTATTTCCATTCATATAGTGTGAGACACTCATAGACATCTGTGTACTGTATACAGGTGGCTGATAAGAACTGGAGATTAGAGAAGCACGGAGATCGGTCAGCAATCAAAGCAACAGTTGCTGCTGGGACCGCTCAAAGACTTCTGGAGACGCTGATCGTGATGGAGATGATATTTTTCTTATTTGAATAAAATGTATCATCTTTAAGGATCGAAAACAATGAATGAGTGCTTTGCACTCAAGGTTTATTTTTGATAAACAAATTAAGGTTCCTTTTATGAACCCGTTGTTTTGGAATGGATGTCTCGTTTGTTGCAATTGAAATTGAATTGGCTTAAATTCTGTGGATGTGGCTTTTCTGTGATGGTTGCGTATATTTTCGAATAATGGTGTATTGCTTCGATAATATTGATTTTGGAGCTGACTAAATGCTAGAAGTCAATCAGTAGTTAAGTATAGGTTCCAGGGGGCGTATAAATTGTGTGCGATCACAATAATACGCATATCAAGATTAATTCTTGATTATCTGCATTTAGTTATTACAAGAGTTAATACTAAATGTGGTTAAAGGAATAAAGTACAGTGTAGGACGTTTTGATTGAACGAGTCAATGTCAAGCTTCCTTAAAACGATCTTGACTTGACTCATTCGTCAAACCGAACCTGACACTTGTGCATTCCATCTGAGGCACTTACCAAATGGTTATTATTTCACATAAATCTAAATATGATTTAGATATTATGTTGAAGAAATTTAACCAGGTAATTCTTAAAGTCAGTGGGAGCGAGCTCATATACTTAGTTCCGTTTTTCGGACTAAGTAAAAAGGATTTTTCACTTTAATGAATCTTCTATATAAATCATTAAGTCAAAATTGTTTTGATTTAATCGTATATATATAAAGACTTAGGGTGTCAAATATGTACTTGACATATTGACACAAGAAAGTGGAAAGAGCTAGAACTGACTTACAGAAATGTTAGACCCCACATCTGAATCGTATAAGCTAACTGTTAGCTATACAAAGTTAGGAAAATTGATCCAGGTCATTTTCCCGAAAAGATCAACCCTGAGTAAACAAGAGATGTGATTTCAATCCATTAAAATTCGTTGTAGATACTTATTAGTAGAACCATTCTTAGGTTTGTCATATCAAATGTCAAAGTGACTGATATGCTATAACGGCATGAGATACCGAGATAAATAGCCTAAGTGCAAGTGGGAGATGTAGGAAGATATATGCCCATAAGGCAATTTATCTTGATTATACGTCCTGTTCATACCGTATATGGTACGTATTATTCCAAGTATATAATCAACAGTATCAATATACTTAGATAATATCCATAGACTTATAGTTAGGTCCTTGCATATCTAGATGAGATCTCGATTATGAGTAAGTAAGCGACCGAATAAAAACGTAAGTCTTAAACGGTTCGTGATCACAGATGTGTCGAGAACTGGATATCGACACATCGGATAGATCACTGTGTCTTCGTCTTACCTTAGGGTAATGATGATCTCATAGTCATTCGACTTGGCGAAGTCGGAGACGAGACACATGTGCTCATTGAAGAATGAGTTCACTGAACGACCAAGTTAGAGTTATTAAATGGTTAACTTTAATGATCTGTCTTTAATAACTCTAGGGTGATGATAGGTTAATTGATCCTTAAGACCTGAAGTCATCTGTACCAACCTGTGAGCGGACGGTGTAGCTTAGACCCATGATCTAGCTTCGAGGACCAGTCCTGATGAAAGATCTTAGGTTGGGTTGCACCTGAAGCTCTCTAGGTGGGTAAATGACTAAGATGGGATTCGTCACTTCCATTAAAGGGAAGTTAGTGTTATAGGCTCAGTACGGTCTTTATGTTAATCCTCGGCCGGGGTATGTTGCAAGTAGTACAACGTGTATACAATAAAGACCGCCGTATACTGACCAATGTTGTCTAATAGGGTTGACAGAAAACCATACCCTAGGCCAACAATAACACAGTCTTGACGAAGGGATTTTAGCTAACGGAATTCATCACTGACACAGCCAATGCAAACCCTATGATACTTTTGTCAAGGGTCGATCACGTTATGATGACTCTGAAACAGGGACGACAGCTACTGCTCGTAGTGACCGTCGTCTAGGGGTTTCGAGCCTCAACCTGTAGTAAGGTCAGGCTGTAGGGTCTCACACCGAGTAGTGCTCGTCTCTTAGTAATAGGAATATAGAAAAGAGAGAAATATCATTTGATGTTATTCACAAGTTAAGTTGTGAAAGTTAGTCGCATTAGCAATAGGGACACAACGTTGCATTAGATGCTAACTTTGACTAAATGTGTTGTAAATTAGTTACGACGAATTTAGTAGGAACAAACTTGTTGGAAAAGGTTACCTGAATGACGGGATCGTCCCGGTCTAAACACATGTTCAAACCGCGTCCAAATCGGAGCTCAAACGAGCCCAGAAACGCAGAAAGAGTTCAAGGGGAAGTGGGTTAGACCCACTGGGCCGAAAGGCCCATATGCAAAGGCAAACGGGCAACGCCCGCTGGCTGCAACGGGCGCACGCCCGTTGCACAGCGGGCGTGGCCCGCTGCACAGCGGGCCAATGCCCGCTGATGCAGCGGGCGCCCGCCCGCTGCAGCAGCGGGCGGGCGGCCCGCCCATATCCCCTTGGGCAGGCGCGCCCGCTAAGCCTAGCGGGCGCGCCCGCAACTTAAGTCAAATTAGGGTTTTTTGAAACCCTAATGACGGCTACGAATTTTGTGAAAATTGCTAAACTTTGAGCAATTGTTTGAGGGGTCAAACGAAGTCGAAATTCGTCACCGTCAGTTCCTACGCGTTCACCATTCCAAGCTTTTCTGATTGATAGCTTGTTTGGTGTCTGAAGTTTAGTATACGAGGAGAATTAATTAGTTAAAGTTTGACTTTGTGAAAGGCTAACTTTAAAGTTGAAATTAAGCCAAATGGCTTGATTGAATTTTCTCTTCATGGGAATTGTCCCACATTGCCCGCAACGAGAAGTTGAGTGCTCACTCCCTATATAAATAGGAGTGCACTCTCCTCGTTGAAATACACGCCGGTCAACGATCGAGTAGCTCCAGAATTTTAGAGCAAGCTCGATCCGCGACTAATCTCTCTCTCTCTCTCTAATTTTCCTATTCTCCGGAGTAGTCCTGGCACGACTACGAAGGGGGTTTGGATCTGATCCGGACGTCTAAGACGCGGGTTCTTCTCAAGTGAAACTTTCTACCGCGTGTGATCGGCTCGGAGGCGAAAGCGGCTCGGGCGGATCGGTGCGAGGGTGCGAGGCGGCTCAGGGAGATCGGGTCAACGCGGCTCGGCCACGAGGAGCTTCTCAAGACGGTGCGGTACATCTTGCCTGCTCCAGGGCCAAGATTCCGGGTATGTGTTTAAGCATTTTTCTAGTGTAGTTTTAGTTAGTCGCTTAGTGTAGATCCTTCTTGGGGTGGTCAGACCCACTCCAAGTCGGCATAGATCGGGCTAGGTTCTGGCTCCCCAGAGCCTAGCTAAATAGTTTAGCTAGAGTAGAAATTTTGATTTCTGGGTTTTTTTTCCGCTGCGCCATTGTGCCTCCGTGGTCCGTCCGACTTAGGACGGATACGGATCCGAGCTCTGGGGGTCCGCCAAAAACCCCAACAGGTTGACCGACTAGGTTACAAACTAGTCGGTCAGCAATGCTTCTTTAACCGACTAACTCTTCAACTAAATTTTGGTATTAATACTGTTCACTCTTAGTCGGTCTAAGAACGTTCA
Organism: Scilla litardierei; assembly: GCA_030789695.1. Lineage (NCBI taxonomy): Eukaryota > Viridiplantae > Streptophyta > Magnoliopsida > Asparagales > Asparagaceae > Scilla > Scilla litardierei. The sequence goes on from CM061130.1 coordinate 118,183,221, forward strand.
TCGACCGACTAGATGCTAAACTAGTCGGTCAGTATTTGTTCTCCGACCGACTAAATCTAAATCCTATTTCCGTTCAGAAGTTACTGTTTACACTTAGTCGGTCTGCGTTGGTCGACCGACCGACTAGTTGCCAAACTAGTCGGTCAGTGGTTGTTCTTTGACCGACTAATCTGTGTTAAAACCCTAATTTCTGGGCAGCCGCCAGCCCATCCTATTTAACCCCCTCCCAAACGTTTTCTTCTTCCCCCACTCGACCTAAACCCCTAAAATCTCCCCCTTTGTGCCCCCTTCTCCCTCAAACCCTTATTCCTCCATTCCAAGCCCTAAACCCATCTTCCAAACTCTCCCTCAACTCATTCAACCTCTCATCTCCCTCAAATCTCCATCAAACCCCCAAAATCCCCCAAAACCCCTAATTCTCCAAACTTCTCCATTCTTTTCCAGATCTGGTCCCTAGGTTCCCCGGAGTGTTCCTTCCGCCTCCTTACGGTAAGAAATCGATCTCTTGATGTTTTCATAGCCTATTTGTATTTTTATGAAACCCTAATAAAATACTTGTTGTTTTGATGATTGTTCCCCATAACAGCGATTTCCCCGTAGACTAGCATCCGCGAAACGAACCTTCGTGATCGTCATCCCCGGTGCTAGGCAAGTGAAACTTGCATCTCTTGATTTGGGCCATGTCTTAGGCCATTTCCCTTGTTTTAGCGTAAAAGAGACTAGACGGTGAAAGGATAGCCGTCTAGATGCCCTTGACCTAGCTTGACAACGAAGCTTGGTCCGTCACCCTCATCATGCTCATATGTCACATTTACTTTAAATTAACGGTACGCGAATATGTTCATGTCATTGCATTTTGCCTGTCACGTTTAAATTCAATTAACGGTACGCAATTATCTGTTCCTGGCATTGCATATTGATTTGTCATCGTGATTGCGTAGCACACGCTACTATACACTTATTTTCCTGGCTCGTGTTCCAGAAGCGAGCCCTGTAGTTGGAAACCCCAACGCTCGACACATATGGGTGGGGTAAGAGATAAGCGGACTGAGCCCCTAGTTGGCCTGATCGGCCACTCCGGCCAGCAGGTGGACTCTCTAGTGCACAAGTGATAAATAGTGATACGAGATAAGCAGACTGAGCCCGAGTTGGCCTGATCCGCCACTCCGGCCAGCAGGTGGACTCTCTATGCACTAAGTGATAAATAGTGATAGAGATAAGCGGCCTGAGCCACGAGCTGGCCAGCAGGTGGACTCTCTATGCACTAAGTGATAAACAGTGATAAGTGAATAGTGATTGGTGAATTGGTAGCTTTGGCTACATAGTGCGTGCTTGCCTCTCTTTTAAACTGTTGCATCATACTTAAAATGTCATGTCATTGCATCTCATTATAACTGCTAGGTTGTTAGTTTACTTCCAGTTTCCTTGCTCAAGTCTTTCAGACTTGCTGACATGTGCCCCTTTCTCTTTTGGGTGACGCATGTTAGACCTTGAGCCCGAGTTACTTGCTGAGGGTGAGGTGTTTGCGGACGCCGAGCTTGCGCCCGTGTTGGTCGAGGACTTCGTAGACACTGGAGATTAGTCTTAGTGTCTACGTCTAGTTTTGTTAGATCTTTTTGGGTTGTCGGTGCGTGGCATCTTGTTTGATACTCTGTTGTATTTGTCTTTTGTTTGGCCTTGTTCTGGGCCTTTAGACTCTTCTTTTAGCCTGGTGGCTTTTCTGTGACGTTGAATATTTCTGTGGACAACTGTGGGATTGGTATTTCATATCCGTCTCATCTTATTATTATTGTTGTTGTTTCGTTTGCAATTACAGGGACCTGCTTATACTAAATTTACGCTTATCAGGCGTGCAGCTTCACAGCTCCACGCTTGAGCGGACCTTATCACGTCTCGCCTCCATTTTAGGGAAGCGGGTCGTGACAGGTTTTAGTGGTGGCCCATGCAGGTCCTTCTGTAACTGCAATTATCGGAATAACGATAATAATACAAATTGTCCAGCAAATAAGTTCGACGTCGGAGCCCTAAGCTATGAGTCTAATTGTTTCGTTTTCTGTGTCACTAGATGGCAGGAAGGCGAATCACCCGTGGTGGTGGTAGTGGTGCGCCCTCTCACGACGAGGAGCCTGAGCGGGAGCCCACTAACGGAGAGATGATGCGGATGATGTTGCAGATGATGCAAGTTCAGCAGGGCGTGCTCCTGCAAGTCCAGAATGCTCCGGTGACTCGAGCTGCTCGGGTGGTGGAAGCCCCTCGCCCTGAGCCTGGGGCGAAGCAGTTCAGAGAGCTGGGTCCTGCATATTTTGATGGAACTGAAGGTCCACTAGCTGCTGATGAATGGATGAGGAATATCGAGGACAATCTGAAGATGTCCAAGGTCAACGAGGTAAGTTGGGTTGACTTGGCGAAGCGCCAGCTGAGGGATAACGCCAGGAATTGGTGGGATGCTGAGGAGAAGATGTTGGAGGAGCCGATCGTCTGGGCTACCTTCAAGGCTAGATTTGATGGTGAGTTCTTCCCGAAAGCTGCCAGGGAAGAGATGCTGCAGCGTTTTATCGATCTGAAGCAAGGAAGCTCGTCGGTGGACCGATATCACCAAGAGTTTATGAGGCTGAGTCGGTTTGCACCGAAGATGGTGCAGGACGCTGAGGAGAGAGCTTAGAGGTTCCTGCAGGGACTTGCTTCGGAGCTCCAGAGTTTTGTGACCTCTTCTGAACGGGAATCTTATCAGAAGGTTTTGGTAGCAGCCAAGAGGCAGGAGCTGCTCGTGAACCAGAGGAATGGGTCTATTGTTGGTGCTGGGAAGAGGCCTGTGGAACAGGCGAGAGCTGTGGTTAGACCTGGATTCAGGCCGAACCCGCCTGTTCAGTTTAAGAGGCCAGGAGGGCCTGTTCGGAGGACTTGCCATTTCTGTGGCAAGGAGGGCCATATCAAGGAATCGTGTAGGAAGTTCTTGGGGTAATGTATTGCCTGTGGAGATCCCGCCCATGCTCTCAGGGAGTGCCTGAGGTTGAAGCAGCCTTGGAGGACACCTATTGCTGCCCCGCCGTTGCAGCAGAGAGCCCCGGTGCCCGCTGGTCGTGGGGTGCCCCTCGTTCCGCAGAGGCAGGCTTTTCAGCAGGCTGTTCCGCTGAGGAGGCATGCATTTCTGATGACCGAGGAGGAGGTTATGGCCATGGATGAGGTCATTGCAGGTAACTTTCCATCTAGTTGTTCCTTCCCTAATTAGTTGATTGTTAAAATTATGTTGGATGCTTGTGTATGAATGTTGCTAGAGTAAGATTTGATTGATTAGACTGTTTGTTAGGTGTGGTTTTGGTTTGCACGTTCCCTGCCCGAGTCCTCTTTGACTCAGGTGCGTCGATGTGCATTTTGGCCCAGAGCTTCGTGGAGAAGCATTCCTTGCCGACGTCTCCTCTCTCCAAGAGTTGAAACATCGTTACGGGGAATGGAGTAGTCACGGTGCATCGTAGGTGCAGCCCTTGCTCTGTGCTGGTTTGTGGACATGAGCTTTATGCTGATTTTATTGTCCACAACATCACCAACTACGATGCGGTCTTTGGGATGGATTGGCTTGCGAGCTTCTATGCTACGATTGACTGCCGAAGGAAGAGGGTGGTGTTCGAGATTCCCGGACATCCAGTATTCGAGTTCAGACGAGGTAGCAGTTCGCTTGGTCCTGTCAGATTTCGGGCCAGACCGGTGGAGGTTGTGGCTTTGCAGATGGAGTCGGAGAGGCCAGCTGTGGTGCGAGATTTTGGTGACGTCTTCCCTGAGGAGATGTCTGGTTTGCCACCTGATCGAGCTTTGGAATTTTCTATTGATCTTATTCCAGGTGTGCAACCGATTTCGAAGGCGCTGTATCGTATGGCACCTGCAGAATTGGAAGAATTGTGGAAGCAGTTGGATGAGCTTTTGCAAAAGGGTTATATTAATCCCAGTGTGTCTCCGTGGGGAGCACCGGTGCTGCTAGTGAAGAAGAAGGATGGTTCGCGTCGCATGTGCGTGGACTATCGGGAGTTGAATGCGGTGACCATTAAGAATAAATACCCGTTGCCTCGCATCGATGATATTTTTGATCAGCTTGGAGGTTCGAGGGTGTTTTCTAAATTGGATTTGAGGAGTGGTTACCATCAGTTGAAGGTGAAGAAGAGTGATGTTTCGAAGACAGCGTTCAGGACGAAGTATGGACACTATGAGTTCGTGGTTATGCCTTTCGGTGTAACCAACGCACCCGCAGTTTTCATGAATCTGATGAACCTGATTTTCTACGACTTTTTGGATAAGTTTGTCGTTATCTTTATTGACGACATTCTGATATATTCAAAGTCGGAGGAAGAGCATGCGTCGCACTTGAGGATGGTATTGGAGATCTTGAGGAAGCATCGTTTGTATGCTAAGTTTTCGAAGTGCGAGTTTTGGCTGGATCGAGTTGCTTTTCTGGGGCATGTGGTGACTGGAGATGGTATTTCTGTGGATCCCGAGAAGATTAGGGCCATCAGAGAGTGGCCTGTTCCGTCGTCTGCGTCTGAGATTCGGAGTTTCCTTGGGCTTGCTGGTTATTATCGGCGATTCATTAAGGACTTTTCCCGTATTGCTGAGCCAATGACCAGGTTGACGCGGAAGGATGTTGCTTTTGTTTAGTCGGGTGATTGTGAGAGTGCTTTTGGCGTTCTGAAGGAGAGGTTGGCGACTGCCCCTATTCTTGTTGTGCCGGATCGCAGCGGTGGATTTGAGATCTTTTGCGATGCTTCTGGCAAGGGTCTCGGTTGTGTGTTGCATCAGCACGGGCATGTTGTGGCTTATGCGTCTCGTCAGCTTAAGGTTCATGAGAAGAATTACCCGACGCATGATTTGGAGTTGGCTGCCGTTGTGTTTGCTCTTAAGATTTGGAGGCACTTCCTGCTGAGTGAGAAAGTGAAGATTTTCACCGATCACAAAAGCTTGAAGTATATTTTCACTCAGAAGGAGCTCAACATGCGACAACATCGATGGTTGGAGCTTATGGCGGATTATGAGATTGATTTGCAGTATCACCCTGGCAGGGTGAATGTGATCCCTGATGCGCTGAGTAGGCTTCCAGCGGTGATGATTTTGACCTCGCAGTGGAGATTGCAGCAGGATTTTTGTGAGTCTGGTGTTGAGATTGTTCTTCCTGGGGAGGCTTCATCATTGATGTACATGCAGGTACAGTCGACGATCGTGGATCGGATTAAGGCTGGCCAGGCCGAGGATCCGAGGTTGGTAAAGATTCGGGAGCAGGTGGAAGCCGGTCTGTGGATTGACTTTTTGATTCATGTGGATGGCTCGCTAAGGTTTGGAGCCAGGTTGTGTGTGCCAGCTGGGGATATCAGAGAGGAGTTGATGGTGGAGGCACACAGTTCGCCGTATTCTGTGCATCCTGGTGGCACCAAGATGTACCAGGATCTTCGCCTGAATTATTGGTGGCATGGTATGAAGAGGAGTGTGGCTCGGAGTGTAGCCAAGTGCTTGGTTTGCCAGCAAGTGAAGGCGGAGCATCAGCGTGCGGCCGGGTTGCTACAACCACTTCCGATTCCGGAGTGGAAGTGGCAACACATCACTATGGATTTCGTGACTGGACTACCTCGGAGTCCGAAGCAGAATGACGCGATTTGGGTGATCGTAGATCGGTTGACCAAATCTGCGCACTTTATTCCGTTCTGAGTGGGACAATCCACTGAGGCGCTAGCAAGGAGATATATGGAGGTAAAATTCTTTTACTCTCCGTTTTATTTCCTTTTTCCTAGTTTGGATAGTGATGTAACGTGAATCGTGCAGGAGGTTGTGCGACTTCATGGAGTCCCCGTGAGTATCGTGTCGGACAGAGACACGAGGTTCACATCTCAGTTCTGACAGAGTTTGCAGAAGAGCTTGGGTAGGCGTCTGAGTTTCAGCACGGCGTACCATCTGCAGACGGATGGCCAGTCCGAGAGGACGATTCAGATTTTGGAAGACATGCTGAGGGCGTGCATGTTGGATTTCAAGTGTTCGTGGGAGGACCATCTACATTTGGTGGAGTTTTCTTACAACAACAGCTTCCAGGCGAGTATTGGCATGGCGCCTTTCGTCGCTCTTTATGGGAGGAAATGTCGATCGCCATTGAGTTGGGATGACGTTGGTGATCGGGAGTTGTTGGGACCTGAGATGATCGTGGAGGCCGTGGATATCGTCAGGAATATTCGGGAGAGGTTGAGAATTGCTCAGGACCGTTTTAAGCATTGGGCGGATGCTAAACGTCGTCCTTTGGAGTTTCAGCCGGGCGACCATGTGTTCTTGAAGATTTCCCCGAATCGCGGTGTGATTCGTTTTGGGAAGCGAGGGAAGTTGAGCCCGCGATACATTGGACCATTTGATGTTTTGGAGAGGGTCGGTGAAGTAGCTTATCGCTTAGCCTTGCCGCCATCTTTGGAAGGAGTCCATGATGTTTTTCATGTGTCGCAGCTTCGTCGATACATTAGCGATCCATCTCATGCTGTGGATTTTTCGGAGATTACCGTTCGCCCCGATATGACGTATGACCAGCATCCAGTGCAGATTCTGGACAGGCGTCAGAAATTGCTTTGGAACAAGATTGTCAATCTTGTGAGGGTGATGTGGCGATACGGTTCATCTGGAGAGTCTACTTGGGAGAATGAGGATGAGATGCGAGAGCGCTACCCGCTTTTGTTTCCGGACACGTGAGTGTTGGGAAATTCCGAGGACGGAATTTTTCTTAAGTTGGGGAGGATGTAACGACTAGTTTTCATGTATCCGGATTTATTATATTATAATATATGTTTTGGTGGATTTTCTCCTCATGTGTGGTTATCGTCTCCGTAACTTTCATTTTCGATCGTTTCGTCGTGTTTTCTCGTTTCTTCCTTAGGATCGTCGATTTCGGAGTACGTCATTCGTGACGGGCTTCATAACGGTCGTATCTTACTATTAGATCAAGCCTAGGAGTCTTAGGAATCGATCCAGGAGCTCCGCGCTCCGTATCGGAACTTTTGGTGCTCATTAGCCGGTGTAAGAAGGGGCACCGACCGACTAGATGACGATCCAGTCGGTCGGCAATCCTTCTTGGACCGACTAGTTTGCTTTCTAAATTTCTTAGAAGTTACTGTTTATCGTTAGTCGGTCTAAGAACGTTGGTTGACCGACTAGGTTGCAAACTAGTCGGTCAGCAATGCTTCTTTAACCTACTAACTCTTCAACTAAATTTTGGTATCAATACTGTTCACTCTTAGTCGGTCTAAGAACGTTCATCGACCGACTAGATGCTAAACTAGTCGGTCAGTATTTGTTCTCCGACCGACTAAATCTAAATCCTATTTTCGTTCAGAAGTTATTGTTTACACTTAGTCGGTCTGCGTTGGTCGACCGACCGACTAGTTGCCAAACTAGTCGGTCAGTGGTTGTTCTTTGACCGACTAATCTGTGTTAAAACCCTAATTTCTGGGCAGCCGCCAGCCCATCCTATTTAACCCCCTCCCAAACATTTTCTTCTTCCCTCACTCGTCCTAAAACCCTAAAATCTCCCCCTTTGTGCCCCCTTCTCCCTCAAACCCTTATTCCTCCATTCCAAGCCCTAAAACCATCATCCAAACTCTCCCTCAACTCATTCAACCTCTCATCTCCCTCAAATCTCCATCAATCCCCCAAAATCCCCCAAAAACCCTAGTTCTCCAAACTTCTCCATTCTTTTCCAGATCTGGTCCCTAGGTTCCCCGGAGTGTTCCTTCCGCCTCCTTACGGTAAGAAATCGATCTCTTGATGTTTTCATAGCCTATTTGTATTTTTATGAAACCCTAATAAAATACTTGTTGTTTTGATGATTGTTCCCCATAACAGCGATTTCCCCGTAGACTAGCATCCGCGAAACGAACCTCGTGATCGTCATCCCCGGTGCTAGGCAAGTGAAACTTGCATCTCTTGATTTGGGCCATGTCTTAGGCCATTTCCCTTGTTTTAGCGTAAAAGAGACTAGACGGTGAAAGGATAGCCGTCTAGACGCCCTTGACCTAGCTTGACAACGAAGCTTGGTCTGTCACCCTCATCATGCTCATATGTCACATTTACTTTAAATTAACGGTACGCGAATATGTTCATGTCATTGCATTTTGCCTGTCACGTTTAAATTCAATTAACGGTACGCAATTATCTGTTCCTGGCATTGCATATTGATTTGTCATCGTGATTGCGTAGCACACGCTACTATACACTTATTTTCCTGGCTCGTGTTCCAGAAGCGAGCCCTGTAGTTGGAAACCCCAACGCTCGACACATATGGGTGGGGTAAGAGATAAGCGGACTGAGCCCCGAGTTGGCCTGATCGGCCACTCCGTCCAGCAGGTGGACTCTCTAGTGCACAAGTGATAAATAGTGATACGAGATAAGCGGACTGAGCCCGAGTTGGCCTGATCCGCCACTCCGGCCAGCAGGTGGACTCTCTATGCACTAAGTGATAAATAGTGATAGAGATAAGCGGCCTGAGCCACGAGCTGGCCAGCAGGTGGACTCTCTATGCACTAAGTGATAAACAGTGATAAGTGAATAGTGATTGGTGAATTGGTAGCTTTGGCTACATAGTGCGTGCTTGCCTCTCTTTTAAACTGTTGCATCATACTTAAAATGTCATGTCATTGCATCTCATTATAACTGCTAGGTTGTTAGTTTACTTCCAGTTTTCTTGCTCAAGTCTTTCAGACTTGCTGACATGTGCCCCTTTCTCTTTTGGGTGACGCATGTTAGACCTTGAGCCCGAGTTACTTGCTGAGGGTGAGGTGTTTGCGGACGCCGAGCTTGCGCCCGTGTTGGTCGAGGACTTCGTAGACACTGGAGATCAGTCTTAGTGTCTACGTCTAGTTTTGTTAGATCTTTTTGGGTTGTCGGTGCGTGGCATCTTGTTTGATACTCTGTTGTATTTGTCTTTTGTTTGGCCTTGTTCTGGGCCTTTAGACTCTTCTTTTAGCCTGGTGGCTTTTCTGTGACGTTGAATATTTCTGTGGACAACTGTGGGATTGGTATTTCATATCTGTCTCATCTTATTATTATTGTTGTTGTTTCGTTTCCAATTACAGGGACCTGCTTATACTAAATTTACGCTTATTAGGCGTGCAGCTTCACAGCTCCACGCTTGAGCAGACCTTATCACGTCTCGCCTCCATTTTAGGGAAGCGGGTCGTGACAACAACCATCACCACCTCTGTGCCGTTGAGTGTTGATCCCATTTCTTACATGAGCACTGAGAGCACCACCCCTGCTGCACTTGAGAGAGGTGAGCCTTCCCTTGTTTTGACGGCCGAGACCCTACCGTCACCCGATTTGTCGACCCTTAGGGAGTCATTTTCTGTTGCTTTCATGACCTCCCCAGTCGTCAACCCTTTTGTTTCTGCTGCCGATATTTTCACCGAGAGCGTCATGACGTGCCCCCACTTCTGTGTCCACGACCTCTCTGCCTGCCTCATCCTCAGTCATCGCCTCATCCTCTTCTGTCGCTGCTCACACTTCTAGGAGCATTCCTGTGTCTCAGCCTCCCACAGAGGCTGAGCGTCTTTTAGCGAGCACTGCCCCTCACCCACACCCACTAGTGGTCCCAGTAGTTTACGGTGGCCGTGTGTGTCAGCCCCGACCTCCCCCTGTGCAACCCTCTGCTCCCGCTCCAGACACCCTTGTCTAGCATCTCTGTGCTGTCAAGGGGGCCGTGAGTGGGCTCAGAGCAGATTTTCGGGCTCTCGTCACCACTGTTAGCTCTGTGCAGGCACGTGTAACGACTGGTTTTCATGTATCTGGATTATTTATATTATATATATGTTTTGGTGGATTTTCTCCTTATGCGTGGTTTTCGTCTCCGTAGTTTTCATTTTCGTTCGTTTCGACGTGTTTTCCTAGCTTCTTCCGTTGATCGTCGATTTCAGAGTAAGTCATTCGTGACGGGCTTCATATCGGTCATATCTTATTGTTAGATCAAGCCTAGGAGTCTTAGGAATCGATCCCGGAGCTTCGCGCTCCATTTCGAAATTTTCTGTGCACGTTAGCCGGTACAAGAAGTGGAACTGACCGACTAGATGACGATTTAGTCGGTCGGTAAACCTTCATGGACCGACTAGTGGGCTTTGTTAATTATTCAGGAGTTACTGTTTATCGTTAGTCGGTCTAAGAATATTTGTCGACCGACTAGGTTGCAAACTAGTCGGTCAGCAATCGTTCTTTAATCGACTAGCTCTATGATCATTTTGATACCAAGTACTATTCATTCTTATGCGGTCTAAGAACGTTAGTCGACCGACTAGATGAGAAACTAGTCGGTCAGTAGTTGTTCTTTGACCGACTAAATCTAAATCCTATTTTTCGTCAGGAGTTACTGTTTACACTTAGTCGGTCTGCGTTGGTCAACCGAACGACTAGTTCACAAACTAGTCGGTCAGAGGTTGCTCTTTGACCGACTAATCAGTGTCGAAACCCTAATTTCTGGACAGCCGCCAGCTCTTTCTATTTAAACCCCCCAAACATTTTTCTTTTCCTCTTTCATTTCTCTTGAGCCTCTTTCTTCCCCAAATCATCATCCATCTAACCCTAGCCCTCCTCCTTCATCAAGAGCTCCTCCCCCTCTCCATTTAGGCCGGCCACCAGCTCTAGGTCGCCGGAAAACCCCCAAAAATCCCCAAAACCCCATTTCTCCAGATTTTCTCCCCATTTCCAGATCTGAACCCTAGTTTCCCGAATCGTTTCTTCTGTCGCTGTGCTTGCTCGGCATCATTCTTCCGATAACGATTCGGTAATAACTCGATCCTATAGAGTTCTCTTAACCCATTTGTGTTTTTGTAAAACCCTAATAAAAACTAGGTTGGATGTTGTTCTAATATTGTTTTGCCATGGCAGCGATCTCATCTCCGTAGTTAGCATTTGTGTGACGGCCTCGTTGATCGTCATCCTCGGTGCTAGGCAAGTGAAACTTGCCACTTAGGGTTTTCGGCCATGTCTTAGGCCATTTGCTTGTTGTAGGCGTAAAAGAGACTAGGCGACGAAATGATACTCGCCTAGGCGCAATTTCAGGAACTAGCTTGACAACGAAGCTAGATCCGACATTTATCATGTTACACAACTACCATGTCATGTTTCATTTCAATTAACGGTACGCGAATTAATTGTCATGTCATTGCATTCTTTAAGTGTTCCCGTGATTGCGTAGCTCCGCTACACCTTGCGAAATGATTGAGGCTAGGCACCTGCTTTTAGCGGGCACAACCCTATGCCAAATTGTGAACCTAATAACAAGCTCTTGTGTGGGGCAACCCTGGCTCATTTACTGAGCATCGTGTACAGGGACCCTGGCTTGTTTACATGTGGGAGGGGTAAGGGTTAAGCGGCCATTCAACTGGGAGTATGCCCGATCCGCAACTTCAGTTGTAAGGTGTAAACTCTGGGTTCTGGGGTAGTGTTAAGCGGCCACTCAGTGTGAATGTCAAACAGTTCAGCTGTAAGGCGTAAACATCTACAAACAACTTGAAACGTGACTAGTGAAAAGATTGAGATTGTTAGTAGCTTGGCTACTCTTGACATGCCCTGATAATTGTTCTCTTGTACTTATTGTTTCACCATGTCTTACTTGTGCACTCATACCATAACAGCCATGTCATGCATACTATAACTGCTAGGTTGTTAGTTTGCCTTCCTTTTCAGTTTCCTTGCCCAAGTCTTTTAGACTTGCTGACATGTGCCCCTTTACTCTTTTGGGTGACACATGTTAGATCCTGAGCCTGAGTTCGTTGTTGAGACAAGGTGTTTGCGGACGCCGAGCCCGAGCCTGTGTTTGACGAGGACTTCTGGACACGGGCGATCAGTCGTAGAGACTGTTTGTGTTGTTGTTTAGAATGTTTAGTTGTCGGTGCGTGGCACCAATACTTTGTTATGTTTGTCTTTGTTTGGCCTTGTTCTGGGCCTTTAGACTCTTTCTTTTAGCCTGGTGGCTTTTCTGGATGTTGAACTTAATTTTTTTAATGTTGGACAAATTCTGAGATTTGAGATTTTATTTCTGTCTCTCCTTGTGTTATTATTGTTGTTCCGTTTGTGGTTACAGGGACCTGCTTATGTTTTATTGACGCTTATCGGGTTTGGGGCTTCACGGCTCCACTCCCGTGCGTACCTTTTCACGTCTCGCCTCCATTTTAGGGAAGCGGGGCGTGACAGGTTTTGTTGGTGGCCCATGCAGGTCGTTTTCTGTAACTGCGAATATCGGAATAACGATAATAATATTAGAATGTCCAATAAACTAAGTTCGACATCCGAGTCATAAGCTATGAGTCTAATTATTTCGTTTTCTGTGTCATTAGATGGCAGGAAGGAGATTCACTCGAGGTGGAGGTAGTGGTGCTCCCCCTCATGACAAGGAGCCTGAGCGGGAACCTACCAATGGAGAGATGATGCGGATGATGCTTCAGATGATGCAGGTGCAGCAGGGCGTGCTCCTGCAAGTCCAGAATGCTCCACTTGCTCGAGCTGCTCGGGCAATCCAGGATGCCCCTCGCTCCGAGCCGGGAGCGAAGCAATTTCGGGAGCTGGGTCCTGCTTATTTTGATGGGTCTGATGGTCCTCTAGCTACCGATGAGTGGATTCGGAACATTGAGGATAACTTGAAGATGGCCAAGATCAGCCTGGCTGGATGGGTTGATTTGGCGAAGAGGCAGCTCAAGGATAATGCTCGGAACCGGTGGGATGCGGAAGAGAAGATGCTGGTGGAGCCGATAGCTTGGGATACCTTTAAGTCCAGGTTTGATGAGGAGTTCTTTCCGAAGACTGCTAGGAAGGAGATGCTGCAGCGTTTTATAGATCTGAAGCAAGGGAGCTTGACGGTGGACCTGTACCACCAAGAGTTCACTAGGCTGAGTCGGTTCGCACCGAAGATGGTGCAGAAAGCTGATGAGAGGGCTCAGAGGTTCCTGCAGGGGCTTGCTTTGGAGCTTCAGAGTTTTATGTCTTCCTCTGATCTGGACTCTTATCAGAAGGTTCCGGTCGCTGCGAGGAGGCAGGAGCTGAACCTGAGTCAGAGGAGAGGACATGTTTCTGGTGCTGGGAAGAGGCCTGTGGAGCAGGCCAGGGCGGTGGTTAGGCCTGGTTTCAAGCCCAATCATCCGGTGCAGTTCAAGAGGCCAGGAGGGCCTAGTCTGAAGACTTGCCATTTCTACGGCAAGCCTGGCCACATCAAGGATCGGTGTAGAAAGTTTCTGGGCCAGTGTTTGGTTTGTGGTGATGCTTCTCATGTCGCGAAGGATTGTCGGCATGCGAATCAGTTGCGGAGGGCACCTGTCGTAGCACAGCCGTTGCAGCAGAGAGTGCCTGTTCCTGCTGGACGTGGAGCAGCTCTTGTTCCACTGAAACAGGCTTTTCAGCAGGCTTTTCCGCCGAGGAGACAGGCTTTTCTGATGACCGCTGTGGAGAGCGAGGCTGTGGATGAGGTTATCGCAGGTAATCCTCATTCTGGCTGTTCCTTTCTTATTTGGCTTTGTTTGTTAGATTATGTTGATTGCTTGCATATGATTATTTGCTAGACTAGGGCTTGACTGTTAAATTGCTTGTTAGGTGTGGTTTTGGTTTGCACATTTCCTGCACGAGTCCTCTTTGACTCAGGTGCGTCGATGTGCATTATTTCTCGGAGCTTTGTGGAGAAGCATTCCTTGTCGACGTCCCCTCTTTCCAAGAGTTGGGATATTGTCACAGGAAATGGCGTGGTCTCGGTGCATCTTGGTTGCAATTCTTGCTCGTTGGTGGTTTGTGGACATGAGCTTTACGCTGATTTCATTGTCCACGACATCATCAACTATGATGCGGTCCTTGGGATGGATTGGCTTGCGAGCTTCTATGCTACGATCGACTGTCGGAGGAAGAAGGTGGTGTTCGAGATTCCCGGACATCCAGTATTTGAGTTCAGCCGTGGTAGCAGCTCGCTCGGTCCGGTTAGATTTTGGGCCAGGCCGGTGGAGGTTGTGGCTATGCAGATGGAGCTGGAGAGGCCAGCGGTTGTGCGGGACTTTGATGACGTCTTCCCCGAGGAGATGTCTGGTTTGCCACCTGATCGAGCTCTCGAATTTTCTATTGATCTTATTCCAGGAGCGCAACCGATTTCGAAGGCGCTTTATCGTATGGCACCCGCTGAGTTGGAGGAATTGCGGAAGCAGCTGGATGAGCTTTTGTAGAAGGGTTATATCAATCCTAGTGTGTCTTCGTGGGGAGCACCGGTCTTGCCGGTGAAGAAGAAGGATGGTTCGCGTCGCATGTGCGTGGACTATTGGGAGTTGAATGTGGTAACCATCAAGAATAAATACCCATTGCCTCGCATCGATGATATTTTTGATCAGCTTGGAGGTTCGAAGGTGTTTTCGAAGTTGGATCTGAGGAGTGGTTATCATCAGCTGAAGGTGAAGAAGGAAGATGTTTCGAAGACAGCGTTCAGGATGAAGTATGGACACTACGAGTTTGTGGTTATGCCTTTCGGTGTAACCAATGCACCCGCAGTTTTCATGAATATGATGAATCTGATTTTCTACGACTTTTTGGATAAGTTTGTCGTTATCTTTATTGACGACATTCTGATCTATTCGAAGTCGGAGGAAGAGCATGCATCGCACTTGAGGACGGTGTTGGAGATTTTGAGGAAGCATCGGTTGTATGCTAAGTTTTCGAAGTGCGAGTTTTGGCTGGACAGTGTTGCTTTTCTCGGGCATGTGGTGACTGGAGATGGTATTTCAGTGGATCCCGAGAAGATTAGGGCCATCAGAGAGTGGCCCGTTCCGCAGTCAGCATCTGAGATCTGGAGTTTCCTTGGACTTGCTGGTTACTATCGACGCTTCATTAAGGACTTTTCCCGTGTCGCCGAGCCGATGACCAGATTGACGCGGAAGGATGTACCTTTTGTTTGGTCGGGTGATTGTGAGAATGCTTTTGGTGTTCTGAGGGAGAGACTGACGACTGCCCCTGTTCTTGCTGTACCTGATTGCAGTGGAGGATTCGAGATCTTTTGCGATGCTTCTGGCAAGGGTCTCGGTTGTGTGTTGCATCAGCACGGGCATGTTGTGGCGTATGCTTCGCGTCAGCTCAAGACTCATGAGAAGAATTACCCGACGCATGATTTGGAGTTGGCTGCTGTTGTGTTTGCTCTTAAGATTTGGAGGCACTTCCTGCTGAGTGAGAAAGTGAAGATATTCACCGATCACAAAAGCTTGAAGTATATTTTCACTCAGAAGGAGCTCAACATGCGACAGCGTCGATGGTTGGAGCTCATGGCGGATTATGAGATTGATTTGCAGTATCACCCTGGCAAGGTGAATGTGGTTCCTGATGCGCTGAGTAGGCTTCCAGCGGTGATGATTTTGACCTCGCAGTGGAGATTGCAGCAGGATTTTTGCGAGTCGGGAGTTGAGATTGTTCTTCCTGGGGAGGCTTCTTCGTTGATGAGTATGCAGATTCAGTCGACGATCGTAGATCGGATCAAGGCTGGCCAGGCCGAGGATCCGAAGCTGGTGAAGATTCGGGAGCAGGTGGAAGTCGGTCTGCGGACTGACTTTTTGATTCATGAGGATGGCTCGCTGAGGTTTGGAGCCAGGTTGTGTGTGCCAGCTGGGGATATTAAAGAGGAGTTGATGGTGGAGGCACACAGTTCGCAGTATGCTGTGCATCCTGGTGGGACCAAGATGTACCAGGATCTTCGTCTGAACTAATGGTGGCATGTTATGAAGAGGAGTGTGACTCGGAGTGTAGCCAAGTGCTTGGTTTGCCAGTAGGTAATGGCGGAGCATCAGCGTACGGCAGGGTTGCTACAACTGCTTCCGATTCCGGAGTGGAAATGGCAACACATCACTATGGATTTCGTGACTGGACTACCTCGGAGTCCGAAGCTGAATGACGCGATTTGAGTGATCGTAGATCGGTTGACCAAATCTGCGCACTTCATTCCATTCCAAGTGGGACAGTCCACTGAGGCGCTAGCGAGGAGATATATGGAGGTAAATTCTTTTGCTCTCCGTTTTATTTCCTTTTCCTAGTTTAGATAGTGATGTAACGTGAATCGTGCAGGAGATCGTACGACTTCACGGAGTCCATGTGAGTATCGTGTCGGACAGAGACACGAGGTTCACATCTCAGTTCTGGCAGAGTTTGTAGAAGAGTTTGGGTACGCGTCTGAGTTTCTGCACGACGTACCTTCCACAGACGGATGGCCAGTCTGAGAGGACGATTTAGATCTTGGAGGACATGCTGAGGGCGTGCATGTTAGATTTCAAGGGTTCGTGGGAGGACCATCTACATCTGGTAGAGTTTTCTTACAACAACAGCTTCCAGGCGAGTATTGGCATGGCGCCTTTCGCCGCATTGTATGGGAGGAAATGTCGATCGCCATTGAGTTGGGATGACGTTGGAGATCGGGAGCTGTTGGGACCTGAGTGTAGTGACCCTGTGCTATGAGGAACAAACACTAGAGGGGGGTGTGAATAGTGTTTTATAGAATTATAAGGAATTTACGTCAAATAAAACCCTAATTAACCAACAAATGCGGAATACAATAAGTGAACAATAACACAAAGAACAATGCAATGCAAACATGCAATCTACCCTGGTTCGGTGCCACCCAAGTCTTCCCGACTTGTTACCGGTGCCCTACTCCAGCAACACCCGGATCCCCTCCGGATACTCTAGCAAACCGCTAGAGATTTCCTGTAGCCCACTTGTGGAAAACCTCCAACAAGTGCAATCGACCTACAATCGATGTCCGTGTATCCCACAACCCGGGAACACGCAAAACCTTAATCCCACTACTTGGGATTAAGCAAACTCTCACAAACCGAGAGTAAAACTGAAATCTTGACTCCCACAACTTGGGATCAAGCCAATCCTCTCACCACCGTGAGTATACAACAATTAAGAAGTATAAAGAATGAAATATAAAACTTCTTACCACAAAATCCTATGCTTGAGAAATACTTACCAATTTGGGGCAAGAATGGATTTTGAGGAAGATGAGATCACCAAACCCTAGCTCCACCAAGATGAGCAGCAATAGATGGCTAGGGAGGAGTTGGTGACTTGGATTCAAGCTCTTAGCTTGAGAAGCTCACAAGGAATGAGAATCTCTCTTGAGGAATTAGGCTCAAAAATTAGAGGGAGAGATTCTAGTGAGTTGAGAGAGCTTGGAAATGAGAATGAATGGCTCTTCTCAAAGGTGTGAAAATGTCTCTAATTTCAGCCTTGGATCCCTGGTTAGAAGCACACAAACTTATATAGGGAAGAGAGAAAACTGTCACAAAATTCGTGGCATTAAATGCCCAACGGATCTATTTCTGAAGCTGCTTAATCGGTCTAAGAAGGGTCATCAACCGACTAGATTGACAACTAGTCGGTCAGTGAACCTTCTTGGACCGACTAGATGGTTAACAGAGAAGATGGTGAAATCTGGGTAAGAACTAGTCGGTCTAAGAAGGATCATCAACCGACTAGATTGACAACTAGTCGGTTAGTGAACCTTCTTGGACCGACTAGATTTGAAACTAGTCGGTCTAAGAAGGATCATCAACTGACTAGATTGTCATTTAATGCATTAACCATCCTTCTTGAACCAACTAACTGGTCAACAGTGCAAAGATCGAATTTCACAAGGAAAACTAGTCGGTCTGAGAAGAAACACCAACCGACTAGATCGTCATTTAGTCGGTTGGTGAGCCTTCTTGGACCGACTAATTGGTCAACAAATTGTCTTCAATTGATTAGGATAACTAGTCGGTCTGAGTAGGATTTTCAACCGACTAAATCGTCATCTAGTCGGTCGGTGAGCCTTCTCGGACCGACTAATTGACCAACAGTGAATGGGCTGAGTTGAGCTAGGATATCTAGTCGGTTCAAGAAGGATTTCCAACCGATTAGATCGTCATCTAGTCGGTTGGTTCTTCTACTTGAACCAACTAAGATGCATAAGAAGCCAAGAAATGAAGTGATAAGCTACGGGAAAGTTTCTAATGGCTTCTAAGGCAATCCTAGAGATAAGATATGAAAGTTATGAAGATTTCTAGGCAAGTACTACTCAAGGCTTAACATTCCACTAAACCGAAGCTAGAAAACATAAAAGTAAACACGACAAACCATCTTCAAAAGTTCAACATGAAGAATCCGAATCCCTTGACTTCATGAATACTCCTTGAGCTTCAACGAAGCTCCAGGCACAACGATCACGCGTTTTGAGAAGTCTTGGGACGTCGCTTGAGATGAACAAATTACTTTGGCGACGATCTCCATAATTCTTCATGGACTTGAGTCTTTTGGTTGAATGACTTGAATATCTTCAACGTCATAGTTTTCGAAGCTTTTGACTCATCCATTACTTTCTTCTCTTTGGATTGAATCTCCATTCATTTGTTGATGCCATTGGCTTGAGGTTTGAAGTAGCCTTTGAGTTCTTCAAGCCAATGCTTCACTTTTGTTGATCTACCAAGTTCTCCACTTGAATCAACACGTGTAGTCACTTTTGATCTTCTTGAATCTAATTGGTGACTTTTTAGCTAACTGCAATCACAAGAGTTAGTTACAATGATTTGTGTTTGATCATCATCAAAATCAAGGTGGAGAGTCCAATACTCAACACTGAGATGATCGTGGAGGCTGTGGATGTTGTCAGGAACATTCGGGAGAGGTTGAGGATTGCTCAGGACCGTTTTAAGCATTGGGCGGATGCTAAACGTCGTCCTTTGGAGGTTCAGCCATGCGACCATGTGTTCTTGAAGATTTCCCCAAATCGTGGTGTGATTCGCTTTGGGAAGCGAGGGAAGTTGAGCCCGCGATACATTGGACCGTTTGACATTCTGGAGAGAGTTGGCGAGGTAGCTTACCGCTTAGCCTTGCCGCCATCTTTGGAAGGAGTTCACAATGTTTTCCATGTGTCGCAGCTTCGTCGATACATTAGCGATCCATCTCATGCTGTGGATTTCTTAGAGATTACCGTTCGCCCTGATATGACGTATGACCAGCAGCCCGTGCAGATTCTGGACAGGCGTCAGAAGTCACTTCGGAACAAGGTTGTAAATCTTGTGAGGGTGATGTGACGACACGGCTCGCCTGGAGAGTCTACTTGGGAGAATGAGGATGAGATGCGAGAGCGTTTCCCACTTTTGTTTCCGGACACGTGAGTGTTGGGAAATTCCGAGGGCGGAATTTTTCTTAAGTTGGGGAGGATGTAACGACTGGTTTTCATGTATCTGGATTATTTATATTATATATATGTTTTGGTGGATTTTCTCCTTATGCGTGGTTTTCGTCTCCGTAGTTTTTGTTTTCGTTCGTTTCGTCGTGTTTTCCTAGCTTCTTCCGTTGATCGTCGATTTCGGAGTAAGTCATTCGTGACGGGCTTCATATCGATCATATCTTATTGTTAGATCAAGCCTAGGAGTCTTAGGAATCGATCCTGGAGCTTCGCGCTCCATTTCGGAAATTTCTGTGCACGTTAGCCGGTACAAGAAGGGGAACCGACCGACTAGATGACGATTTAGTCGGTCAGCAAACCTTCATGGACCGACTAGTGGGTTTTGTTAATTATTCAGGAGTTACTATTTATCGTTAGTCGGTCTAAGAACATTTGTCGACCGACTAGGTTGCAAACTAGTCGGTCAACAATCGTTCTTTAACCGACTAGCTCTATGATCATTTTGATACCAAGTACTATTCATTCATAGGCGGTCTAAGAACGTTAGTCGACCGACTAGATGTGAAACTAGTCGGTCAGTAGTTGTTCTTTGACTGACTAAATCTTTTTTCTTCAGGAGTTACTGTTTACACTTAGTCGGTCTGCGTTGGTCAACCGACCGACTAGTTCACAAACTAGTCGGTCAGATGTTGCTCTTTGACCGACTAATCAGTGTCGAAACCCTAATTTCTGGGCAGCCGCCAGCTCTTCCTATTTAAACCCCCCAAACGTTTTTCTTTTCCTCTTTCATTTCTCCTGAGCCTCTTTCTTCCCCAAATCATCATCCATCTAACCCTAGCCATCCTCCTTCATCAAGAGCTCCTCCCCCTCTCCATTTAGGCCGGCCACCACCTCTAAGTCGCCGGAAAACCCCCAAAAATCCCCAAAACCCCATTTCTCCAGATTTTCTCCCCATTTCCAGATCTGAACCCTAGTTTCCCGGATCGTTTCTTCCGTCGCCGTGCTTGCTCAGCATCGTTCTTCCACTAACGATTCGGTAATAACTCGATCCTATAGAGTTCTCTTAACCCATTTGTGTTTTTGTAAAACCCTAATGAAAACTAGGTTGGATGTTGTTCTAATATTGTTTTGCCATGGCAGCGATCTCATCTCCGTAGTTAGCATTTGTGTGACGGCCTCGTTGATCGTCATCCTCGGTGCTAGACAAGTGAAACTTGCCACTTAGGGTTTTAGGCCATGTCTTAGGCCATTTGCTTGTTGTAGGCGTAAACGAGACTAGGCGACGAAATGATACTCGCCTAGGCGCAATTTCAGGAACTAGCTTGACAACGAAGCTAGATCCGACATTTATCATGTTGCACAACTACCATGTCATGTTTCATTTCAATTAACGGTACGCGAACTAATTTTCATGTCATTGCATTCTTTAAGTGTTCCCGTGATTGCGTAGCTCCGCTACACCTTGCGAAATGATTGAGGCTAGGCACCTGCTTTTAGCGGGCACAACCCTACGCCAAATTATGAACCTAATAACAAGCTCTTGTGCGGAGCAACCCTGGCTCATTTACTGAGCATCGTGTACAGGGACCCTGGCTTGTTTACATGTGGGAGGGGTAAGGGTTAAGCGGCCATTCAACTGGGAGTATGCCCGATCAGCAACTTCAGTTGTAAGGCGTAAACTCTGGGTTCTAGGGTAGTGTTAAGCGGCCACTCAGTGTGAATGTCAAACAGTTCAGCTGTAAGGCGTAAACATCTACAAACAACTTGAAACGTGACTAGTGAAAAGATTGAGATTGTTAGTAGCTTGGCTACTCTTGACATGCCTTTATAATTGTTCTCTTGTACTTATTGTTTCACCATGTCTTACTTGTGTACTCATACCATAACTGCCATGTCATGCATACTATAACTGCTAGGTTGTTAGTTTGCCTTCCTTTTCAGTTTCCTTGTCCAAGTCTTTTAGACTTGCTGACATGTGCCCCTTTATTCTTTTGGGTGACACATGTTAGATCCTGAGCCCGAGTTCGTTGTTGAGGACGAGGTGTTTGCGGACGCCGAGCCCGAGCCCGAGCCTGTGTTTGACGAGGACTTCGTGGACACGGGCGATCAGTCGTAGAGACTGTTTGTGTTGTTGTTTAGACTGTTTAGTTGTCGGTGCGTGGCACCAATACTTTGTTATGTTTGTCTTTGTTTGGCCTTGTTCTGGGCCTTTAGACTCTTTCTTTTAGCCTGGTGGCTTTTCTGGATGTTGAACTTAATTTTTTTAATGTTGGACAAATTCTGAGATTTGAGATTTTATTTCTGTCTCTCCTTGTGTTATTATTGTTGTTCCGTTTGTGGTTACATGGACCTGCTTATGTTTTATTGACGCTTATCGGGTTTGGGGCTTCACGGCTCCACTCCCGTGCGGACCTTTTCACGTCTCGCCTCCATTTTAGGGAAGCGGGTCGTGACAGCACGCGTCATAGTTCTGCCTGGTATTCAGCTCATGCTGAACCAGATCCTTGCACGCCTGCCTCAGCCTCCACCACCAGCACCCCGGCCCATACCTCAGCAGCCTGCACCACCACCACCTCCTTCCCCACCACAAGGAGGTTCTAACGCTCCACCACCAGTCTAGGCACACACACTAGATGCCTGCCATGATTTTACTGCTACACCTCTCACCCCCTTATTTTGCCACCATTTTGATTGTCGGCATGTTTTGATCACTTTTTGCTTGACACTATTCTATATATCAGTCTGGAGTAGAGTATACACTTCTGGCTCACATTTTTGTACCCATTTTGCATTTCCCATCCATCACTTGCATGCCTGCTGCATCCATCATCTGCATATATCATGTCATATTTTACTTTCTATATTTTTCCTTTTATCATGCATGCATCTACACCCACCCTCCCCTATCGTATGCGTCCTCATGCCACACTTATCACATTGGGGACAATGTGATTTTAGCTTGGGGGAGTGTGTTCACACATACATTTTTATTTCCTTTATTTTTACCCTTTATTTTTCATTTTTTCACTCTTTTTCGCTCACTTTTTCTTTTTTTTTGTCATGCATTACGTTTTCTTACTTTTGAAGTGATTTGCATTAT
The DNA here is from genome assembly GCA_030789695.1 of Scilla litardierei. Classification (NCBI taxonomy): domain Eukaryota; kingdom Viridiplantae; phylum Streptophyta; class Magnoliopsida; order Asparagales; family Asparagaceae; genus Scilla; species Scilla litardierei. Next base: position 118,205,498 of record CM061130.1, read on the forward strand.
GTATAGTTAGTTTCTTTTATTTTCTTCTTTACTCCTCCTACTGTCTTTGCTAGAGATGAATTCCCTATGATGACTACATCTTGGTGTTTGCTTTACTCATATGCACGTACTTTCTTGCCATGCTATCGTTTTTATTTCTGATATCATATGCGATACATTGATATGAATTTGAGAAAAAGAACTTCCATCGCTCATTATATGAATTTGGATGAAATTTTAGCGTTAATTGAGTCTGGGAACTATTATAGTATACCCTTCGTAGAAAACACACCAGGCTTCGTGCATTGATTGCCTATACTTGGAGTACTGCTTTGTCTTTCTATTATCGCTTCTTCTTGCATGAAATGTGCTCTAAACTTCCAAGTTGAATGAATGATTGCTATTTGTTTGGATTAGTTTACTTTTTGTTATGAAACTGCATAGATTAAATTACCCTACTGAAGTTGTTATGCACATACAAAGAGAGAACCGAGCGTTATGTATATTTCTTTCTCCACGTATCTTGAATATCATTTCTATACTTATAGTTGTTGGTGAATCTCCCCCTAGTGAATCTTATACTTGCATCTTCCCTATGCTAAAAAATAAGCTCCATGAATCCCCAAAAGAAAAAAATATATGTTCATATCCTTTTATCTTAGTTGGGATTGTTCTTGTGTGTATATATTTTATATATATATATATATATATATATATATATATATATATATATATATATAACAAAAAAGGGGGAAAAATAGAAGTTCCATTGTATATACTTAATCCCATCTTTCCTCTTTTTTTTCTTTTCTTATTCTTCCTTGAAGCCACAAAAATTTGGGGAAAAAGATGCATTTACATATTTGATGCCGCCACGCTTATAGATAAGCTTAGGGGAGGGGATCCTATGACATTTGAGATAGTGACTACCTATATATGCATAATGACATAAGATAAGTAATTTTTGATACTTTGGGAGACTACTTAGAGTATCACGACGTCAATGAATTGAATATTGGCATGAAATTCATGAAAACCATCTTTTTCTATTCGTATCAATTTGAAATGTGTGATATCTCTTATACTCCAAGTAGAATCGATCAATTGAAAACTGTGTCATTTATGATTGTGTATATCGTTTTACATGCCCTCGACGACGTTGATTCTAAAAATGATTTCATTTTCCATATAATTCTCGATGTTCTTAGTTCTCCTATCAAAAGCACCCATATGAAATGGTATCGAAGTGAAAAGCTTTAGCATGTTTATATTCATTGGTCGTGTTAGTTGAGTATGCAACTCCAAGTCCTGAGAGAATGATCTAGCATTTTCACCTCTTCATCTTCTTTTTCACTCATCCCTTTTCTTTATTTTTATTCGCCAAGTTCGCCTTTCTACTCATCTTCCTCGAGGACGAGTAAGAGGTAAGCTTGGGGGATTTTAATAGGCTCATATTTTACACCTTTTTCTGCATAATTGCATGCCATTTCGATTGCTCATATCGCGATTTTCATGATTATTTGACGATGTTTCGATACTTTTCACTGTTTCTTGTTTTTCGTCTGATTTCAGGAGATATGTAGCAATCGGGTGCAATTTGGAGCCTAGAGGACTCGCATGCATACCGGGGCATCTCTCATGATCATATCGGAGAGCTAACGACACTGGATGATGAGTGAAAGAAGAAGGGCATCGAAGGAATCGACGAGGAACAAAAAAAGGAGGAGAAATGATCTCTGAAACAGGCCACTCGGCCGAGCAAGGCAGTTCACTCGGCCGAGTAAAGCAGCCTACTCGACCGAGCAAGACTGACACGACTACGTTTTCCAGCCTGAGTACCAAAATATACTCGACCGAGTGGTGAATTCCACTCGGTCGAGTAAGAACTCCACTCGTCCGAGTGGAGGCCAAAATCTCGAAGAAAACCAAGCTGACTTTTTTTGATGATCTGCAGATTGACGTACTCAGCCGAGCCACACTTCTTACTCGGCCGAGTCATATTTCCACTCGGCCAAGTGGCGCAGACGCCCAGTCGGGAAAATTAGGGGTTCTGGCGGCGCAAGTGCAGTTTGGTCTGTTTTTTGGTTCTTTTGGGCATATATTTAAGCCCAGCTTTGTCTCCAGCCCCAGGGGAGACCACGTAGACTTCTTAGAACTATTTTCCATTAGTTTCTAATGATAGTTAAGCTTTAATATTGGCAAGAGATTGAAGATTGGATTTGAATTTTCTATTGAAAACTTCTTTGGCGACGTTGGTTTGTCTAAATCTCTTGCAAGCTTTGATTTTTATGCTACATCTCTTATTGAATCTTGATTGCATGATGAATTCTATTGTTGATCTTGTTTTTCTATCGATTTCTAATATGATTTGTGAGTAGTTCCTTTGCTCTAGGGCAAAGGGATGAACTATATTGATCTAATGTTTGAATTGTGAGATCTATTGAATTGTTATGCTATTAGGCTTGATTAAAAGTTTAGGTCTTGATTGATTTAATACGGATAGATATGGATTTGTTTTGGACCTCGTAAGCTCGACAGCTGATCTTGATTAAAGGAAAACCCTAGATATTCAATTTAGGTCTACAATCGAAATTCCCTGGATTTGGTGCGCGACAGCGACCAAAGCTAGCATTTTTATTGTTCTCCTATACTCATATTCGTTGCACGACAGTGAATGGATACGAACTATCAAGATCTAGATCTGAATTCAAGTTGTGCGACAACGAGCTTGAGTTTGGATTGTACGAGATTGCAGATCTTAATGCTAGTAGTCTAGACTAGGCTTGCATGACGGCAAGGCTCTAGTCTAGAGTGCTATAGACCTACAATAGCGCGACATCGTGAGTTGGTCCTTCAATTAGTTGCGACAAGTTCACCTTGACTCGAGTTTGATTGCATGGTATTTCATAACTCACATCGATGACTTGAAAATCCATAGCGGGGATTCCCTAGCCATAGACATCGTTATTATATTGAATTTGCAATGTTTCTCAAATAATTGTTACACCATCCATTCTCAAGAGACTTTTCCAAGAAATAGCTTAGTAACCAAAATAGAGTACTATCATTAGTCCTCCTTGTGATTCGATACCCGCTTGCCACTTAACTGTGCACTTGCAGTAAAGCTACATTGTTTTCCGGGTGTATATCCGGGAGCGATCAGGTGTATGTTGGTACATATGGCATGGATGTATGTAGTGTGTATGCTTGGATGTACAAAGAGATGATAATGGCCACTATGTAGAGATAGGTGTAGGGATGTATATGCATGCAAGTGTAAGTGTGTGTACACTATGTATGTTTGAATGCATGAATGAGGGTGTGTAGGAGGACTAGTGTAAAAAGGGGTTGGGGTAGTGGCATTGTTGTAATTAAGTTAAGGGGTGGGTGTGCATAGTAATGACTATTTGGTAATGTCCTAGAAGTTGGAGGGTATTTATATAGAAGGGTAATTAGGTCATATCCCACCCCATGACATCTTCTATGGCCTTTGACCCTTTGACCTTAGAGATAAGAAGAAACATTTAGAAGAGAAGAGAAAAGAAAAGAAGAGGAAAGAAAGAAGAGAAAAATCTAGAACTTCTTTGATTTCTCGTCTTTTCTATTTTCATTTTCGTTTTGACCCTTCACCTATCATTTCTCCCCTAATTTTCAAGATAAAATACCTCCTTTTCCTCCTCCTTAGAGCCATGGTACAACCTAGTAACTAGTGGAAGAGATTTGGATCTAAAAAAAGAGGAAATTATGAAGAAAGATTTGGATCGAAAAAAAGACATCAGAAGCTCGAGGTGTAGAGTTCCAGCGGGTAGTTGGTTGGATATATAAATATGTGTTTGTGGTTATGTGTTTGCATTGATATACAAGTACTGTATGTCTGTTATCGAGTATCATGTGTGCTATACTCATGTGTGTATCTGTAGATATACATATACGTATGTGCTACTACCTTAGATACTTGTGTGACTATATGTCGGTATGTGATATTTTAAGTATATGTGTTAGTATATGGTTGCACTATCAGATGTAGGTACAGTAGAGTGATTGTATTGATTGAGATGTATGTAGTAGGTATATATTTGATATATAGCCAGTATGTGTGGATCCATGGATCCATGTGTCCCACACATATATGACTGGGCATGCTCTTGGTATGTACGTATATTATGCTTGTCTATCCCTTCGTATATGCATATGTGGTATTATATGTTATATGTACATGGGGATATGTGTGATTGTACATGCTTGTATGTTGCGTTGGTAACTATACGATTTGATGGATATATGTGCATGTGGGTGTTGGTGTATAGCCATCTACTAATGGGTGTATACATCATTGGATATACTTGTTTATGCTGATATTGGTATGTTAGGAAAGTTACGGGTATGTGGTGTTATGTATATAGTGATATGTGAGCTTATAGTTAAACGTATGTGCATAGTGGTATGATCTGTATATTAACATGTATGGGCATGTGCCCATGCATGCGTATATATGTGTTTCTGCTTCACAGTATAGGTATATGTGTCGTATCTATAGTAATATGGATATAGTGTTGTATTGTGTTGCATGACCTTATGTGATGATATACGTATATACACATGTGTATGTTTGGAAGTGTACTAGGAGACATGCATGGATGTCTATATTTATGTATAGATGTGTATATGACATAGTCTACTAGCTTATGTGAGGGATCGTGTGTGTGTGTGTGTATGCGTATGTGTGCCTAGTATGACGGTGTATGATCTGGTATAGATGGTGTAAGTATAAGTATGTGAGTGAATGAATATGCATATAAGAGTACTAGAGTGTGTGAGCATATATACATGTGTGAAGTATCTGTATATATTTTCCTTTGTATATATGGGTGTGCCTATCTGTATATTAGTATGTCATGCTCTTTGTTATATTGTATGTATGTCTGGGGTGGATCGATCTTCATGTTTATGTCTGTCCACTTTTAGCTAAACCTTAAATTTGGAAAGTCTGGGGCAGACTTTATTTTTTAGGTTGATAGGATGTAATGGACCATAATGACATATACGCTGGGACATATATATTTGTTTAATAGATACTGTATGTATGCTTGAATATGTGTAGTGTGTGTAGTAAGAGTATTATTTGTATGTATTTGCTTGTGGTGTGTATAGTAAATAAACTATTTGGATGCCTATTGGTATGGGTATATAGATAGATGGATACTTGCATAGGTATCTATGAATGCTTGATTGGAAATGTCTATGTTTGTGTATATGTAATGTAGTGTATTGTGATGACTACTATGTAGTGTGTATAGTAACTAAGTGTATGTCTTGGATAACTAATGTGTGGACTATTGTATTATCTATAATGGAAGTGAATATTGGTCCTACAAACAGATGTGGTGTAGTGGTATGTAGTGAGTATTTGTGGTGTAATGAGCATTGGTATTGGGATGTTGCTATTGGTCTTTATATTAGTAGTGGCTTGTTGTATATCTTATGTTAGTGTGCTAGTATGTATGACTACTTGTAGTGATGTATGGAATGGATGTAGATATGTGTGTGTGTGTGAAGCTACTACATGTATATATATGGGTGTATGTTGGTACATATGGCATGGATGTATGTAGTGTGTATGCTTGGATGTACAAAGAGATGATAATGGCCTTTATGTAGAGATAGGTGTAAGGATGTATATACATGCAAGTGTATGTGTGTGTGCACTATGTATGTATGGATGCATGAATGAGGGTGTGTAGGAGGACTAGTGTGAAAAGGGGTTGGGGTAGTGGCATTGTTGTAATTAAGTTAAGGTGTGTGTGTATAGTTAAAGGGGTGGGTGTGCATAGTAATGGCTATTTGGTAATATCCTAGAAGTTGGAGGGTATTTATATAGAAGGGTAATTAGGTCATATCCCCCCATGACATCTTCTAGGGCCTTTGACCCTTTGACCTTAGAGATAAGAAGAAACATTTAGAAGAGAAAAGAAAAGAAAAGAAGAGGAAAGAAAGAAGAGAAAAATCTAGAACTTCTTTGCTTTCTCATCTTTTCTCTTTTCATTTTCGTTTTGCCCCTTCACCTATCATTTCTCCCCTAATTTCCAAGATGAAATACCTCCTTTTCCTCCTCTTTAGAGCCATGGTGCAACCTAGTAACTAGTGGAAGAGATTTGGATCTAAAAAAAGAGGAAATCATGAAGAAAGGTGGTGTTTTTGAAGGCTTGAAGCAAGATTGTGTCTTGTTGAGTTTGGAGCTAGAAAAAGGAAGAATTCATGGAGGGGAGATGAACTCTTGGGGAAGCTTGATACCTAATTGAGGTAGGAATCCTTCTCTACTTCATTTGTCACTTGCATGTTCATTATCCTTGCAAAAAGAGTTCTTTTGAAGCAAGTAATTGGCTTGTTCATTTAATTATTTTCTTTGAGATGCTAGTATCACAAAAATTGTAGCTTGAGGTTGTCATGCTCCTCACATGTTCATTTGATGTTCATGGTTTGCTAGTATCACAAAGATTAGAGCTTGTTCACCTCTAAAGTTGTTGTGATGCATCATGCTTCAGTTTTTCAATTTCCTGCAGAATCTGCCCTGTCTTTATACGTGATTCAGTCTCAGTTTAGCTTGTAATAAAAATCTGAAAAAATTATATTCATGTAGTTCATGAAATTCTACACCATAATCATATATAATATGTCATATGTTGAGTTCAGAAATTAGGAGAAAAGGGGGATAGTTTGCAACATAGCATAATTCTGTCAGTTTTGACACCCTTCACCAAAACAGTCTTAACTACCTCTGTACTTAATGAAATTAGGTGTTTTAGAATATTTTGGATAACTACTCTTAATCTACACATATTCAAATTTTGCATTCCACCCAAATCTGATTTTAATTGTGAATAAATCATTGATTAAGTTGATGCAGTGTTTCTGTTTTTCTACAGAATTGTTATCTGTTACTAAACTGGGCACCATAAATCACACACTTGATTGTTTTTCTGAAATTTGGTGGGTGTATGTAAAACCGCCATATCTACAACTTTGTAGTTGACACTTTCTTCAGATTCTAACTGCAATTTCATGAAAATGGCCATGTTTGAAGACTGAATGCTAATTCCAGCACTTCAATATATGTTATAGCTTTTTGATTTATGATGCCACTATAATTACTTGATGTTGGGATGTTGAGACTTGAAATGGACTTGTATGGACATTCCTAGATTACTTATGGAGTGTAAGTTTGGCATGGCATTATGTAATGTGTAAATGATGGTGATGGGCATGGCACAATGGTGCATGACCCATGGGTTGGGTGAATGAAAGAAATGGAAAGTGAAATGAAAAGAATATGGAGTAAATCATAAAGCCATGTCAACATGACACTATACATATATGAACATGACAATGTCTTTCTATTTTGATGCCCAAGCATTGTAATGAATTAATATTATGTATGAGAATGACTCAGCCCTCTTAAAGGAGGGTGAGCAACAAACATGGGGTTGGGGAAACCTGAGTGCCAGGTAGGCATATGGGATGGACGTGCTTTGTGGTTTCACTCGCACTCCTGACGTAGCCCATGAGGCGGGGAGTGGGCAGAGTTTTGGATCCCTTTTGTAACAGTGTATCTGGGGGGATCATAGGCTCCTGACGGGCTAGCGTAGCGGGGAGTCCTAGTTTTCCACCCACATTACCGGGTGAGGTCCATGCCCGTATGTTCTACTCGATACCCAGGGTTCCGATAACAATAAAAAACTAATTAAATTAAACTTTCCCTTGCACTTAATGTTGTTGATGTGCTCTCTTCTATTTGTATGGCTCTGGTAGTTTCATTGTTGTTTGCTTGTTGTTCTTTTCTTTAGCTGGCACATGTTATCATTTACCTTCGTTGCACTTGTTGCTACTTGGTGTTACCCCTTCCTCTCTACACCCCATTGCATTATTATGTATACTCTTATTTTGTGCTATTATTGTAACCCCTTGACGCGCGTATATATTTCATATATTCACGCACGTTTTCTTTCGTATTTCTCCGTATTTTCCGCCGTCTTTTATTCGTTTTCTCGTATTTTCTCGTTTTCTTTCACTTTTCTTTGTTTCTCCATGTTTGCAGGAGATTGCCCGCGTAGGGGACGTTTAACGACGATATCTCAAGTCCCCGGAGCAACGGGAGGAGTCACGCGTGATCCAGGGGGTCAAACGATGAAGATTACATCTTTCAGCCCCTCACCCGGTCGGTTGGTCATCTCCAACCGATCGGGTGATGCACGCGTGCACCACCCGGTCTCAGACGAAGCTCAAGTGAATGTCACCCGACCGGTTCACAGGCCGGTTCAACGGGGCCAACTCTCTGTCTTTTCAAGCCAAATTCCAACCGATCGGGTGACTCTCACCCGATCGGTTCATCTGTAGCTGATGCTGAGGAGCCGAGACACGGGCACCCAACCGACCCCTTCACCCGATGGCGCCAAGATCCAACCGGTCACCCCAAGAACTCAACCGACCGGTTCATATGACCGGGTGAAACTCCGCCGTTTTCTGTTTATTATTTGTAACGGATCACCCGATCGGTTGACTTGTCAACCGATCGGGTGATACGAGATCCTATAAATAGGACCCCTAGGGTTCCAGAAACGGGGAGCTGTCAGTTGTTACTGTTTTCTCCTATTTGTGACGGCTGTAATTAATTTTCTATTGTAAGTTTTCGGATCTTTCTCAAACTTTAGTATTATCTTAATTGCTCTACTACCTTCGCATTCCAATCGTCTGATTATGATTTTAACGGTTCATTTTCGTTTAGATCGCTTTTTAATTAATATTTGTGAGTAGTTCCCAAATCTGGGATTTTGGCGGAAACCCCTTCGGGGGCTCTTCCCGATGCATCCATAGGGTTAGGAAATCGATAGGGATTAGGAATCTAACGGTTACGCAGGGTGTTTCATTGTCATCGTCGGGAAAAAGACCGCCTTTGACCGTTGGGCCAAGGGGGAATAAACTTGGCGGTTGACTCCCTAGCCATAGCTCACGCCCTTAGCGTAGACGTCGAATCCTAGCGCGCGGGAGCGGCATGATGAGACGTTGGGAGTTATCGTTGCGAGCTTAGTGCTCCCGGGATCGACCAGTGTTAATGGACATGGGAGTGCCCACTGATCGAACCCAGGAAGTCCGGTGTATCATCCTGGGCACCGACCGGAATATCGGGCCCATGGGATGCCGGTACCACTTTCAGAGGCAACGTCTCACCATTAGACCCTAATTCCGATCGCCATCCTACCCGTAGGCCGTATCGGCGAGAGTCGCTCGTTGGAGTGGAAACCAAAGTCCCGGGTTTATTTTCTTATTGTTCATACCTTGCATTCCTATACCGTGACAACCCATCAACCGATCCGGGCTAGCTCGCCCACGGGGTGATTTCGGTCCTCCTTGACACAAGCACATCCTAGCCTCCATGTGTTCGACCCCCAAGCCACACTACAACACCGTGCGCTTGCGGTTACAAATATCTAAACCCTCACGCGGGTCCCCCAGCCATTTGCGGCTAGCAAACCGGGGGCAACGTCAAGTTTATGGCGCCGTTGCCGGGGAGGCAACATGCTTGTTATTTTAGGATCTATTGAACCCTAGTGTCTAGCTCTTATCCCTACCTCGCGATAATTTTCACATTCCTCTTTTTCCTTTTTGATTTTTATTCGCGATAATTTTCGCGATAACTTTCGCACTCTACACTTTTCAATTTCACTTGGACATACTGTGGATAGTGATTGTATAGTGCTAATTGACTAATCGCCGCGCTTCCATCGCAACTTTCGGTTCCCGTTTATGCAACCCGTGCTTTTGACGTGTTTGCCACTTGCGCAGTTCTCCCTCTCTCCTTTCGTATAAGATCCTGGCCCCACGGCGAGGATGTTGCATGCAGTTTCAGGAGACATCTGGGATCACTCTAACCATATCCGCTGTTTGGCGCAGAGCTTAGCGGAATCCCTGAATACTTCGAATATACTATCCCTCCTGTCTGCCGCCGTGGAAAGTCAGAGGAGGTATCTAGATACGCAGGAGCATCTTTCCACGGCAACTCTCTTTCCTCATGGTGAAGTGGCGTATATCGACAACCCTGGTCCCAAATTTAGTGAAGAAGAGTTGTCCGCGGAGTTTTGTCAGGAAAACCATCCGATTGGGTTTGTAGGCTACGCTGGACAGGAATCAATCTATCCCTCGCAGACTTCTATTGAGCGCCCCCGATCTTTGGACAATGAGGAAGCTAGAAACAGCTGTGGGGAACCATCGACAATTGAAACCTGTTTTCACTTAGAAGCCTTTTTCCCGGACAATTATTATGAGCTTGAAAGAGACCCGGCGCCTTCCTCGATCGTTCCCACTATACCTTGCAAAACTTTGCTATGCGGAACCGCGGCCGAGGATGAGGTTCCGGATGCTGGCTTCCGAGAAATCCACGAAGAACTCCTTTCCCTCGAAGATGCTCAGCTTGAGAAGGATGCGTCGGGGCCTCAAGAAGTTGAGATGAAAGAATTATCACCGGGACTAAAATATGAATATTTGGGGGCTGGCTCGACCTTTCCGGTCATAGTCAACTCTTCACTGCCTGAAAACCAAATGACCAAACTTCTTGGTGTTTTAAAAAGGTTTAAAGGAGTTTTCGGATATGCAATTGAGGATTTAAAAGGGGTTAGCTTAGGCCTCTGCTCACACAGAATTCTGCTTGAAGATGAGCAAGCCTCCTCGATTGAGCCACACCGGAGGCTAAATCCCATAATGATGGAAGTTGTAAAAAAGGAGATTGTTAGGCTTCTACATGCCGGTATTATATACCCTATCTCCGATAGTCGCTGGGTTAGCCCGGTGCACGTCGTACCCAAGAAAGGAGGAATGACGGTGGTTCGCAACGAGAAGAACGAGTTAATACCAACGAGGACCGTCACGGGGTACAGGATGTGCATTGACTATAGAAAGCTGAACAAGGCTACGAGGAAGGATCATTACCCTCTCCCCTTTATCGACCAGATGCTCGAGAGACTGGCGAAGCATAATTATTTCTTTTTCATGGACGGGTATTCAGGATTTCTTCAGATCCCCATTCATAACGATGACCAGGAGAAGACGACTTTCACTTGCCCATTCGGGACATATGCCTATAGAAGAATGCCGTTCGGACTTTGTAACGCCCCTGCTACATTCCAAAGACTCATGTTCGCTATCTTCTCCGACTACTCCCAAGACATCATGGAGGTTTTCATGGACGACTTCTCCGTCTATGGAACTAAGTTTGACTCGTGCCTCAGTAATCTAACTAAGGTCCTGGAGAGATGTCAGGAAAAGGGACTAGTCCTAAACTGGGAGAAGTGCCACTTCATGGTCCAAGAGGGAGTTGTGCTGGGACACATCATCTCTTCGAGGGGAATCGAGGTTGATAAGGCTAAAGTTGAAGTGATTGAAAAGCTTCCACCACCGCTCAATCTTCGAGGAGTCCGTGGTTTCTTAGGACACGCGGGATTCTATCGCCGCTTCATAAAAGACTTCTCGAAGATTTCCAGGCCGCTGACCCAACTCATCGTGAAGGACGTGCCTTTCGTCTTCAGTGAGGAGTGTATGGAGGCCTTCCGCACTTTGAAGCAATCTTTGATTTCCGCGCCCATAATACAGCCACTGAACTGGAATCTACCCTTTGAGCCGATGTGTGACGCTAGTGATTATGCGGTTGGTGCCGTCTTGGGGCAGAGGAAGGATAAAAATCTTCATGTCATATATTATACGAGCAAAACCCTTGATGCCGCCCAAAGAAATTATACTACCACGGAAAAAGAATTGCTCGCGGTTATGTACGCCATGGATAAGTTCCGACAATATCTCGTTGGCGCCAAGGTGATCGTGCACACGGATCACGCGGCTCTTAAATACCTATTGAGCAAGAAAGAAGCTAAGCCACGACTCATTAGATGGATTCTCCTCCTCTAGGAATTCGACCTGGAGATCAGAGACAAGAAGGGGGCGGAGAATGTTGTTGCCGATCACATGTCCAGGATGCCTACTCTCGATTTAAATGCTACGCCGATCGATGATTCACTCCCTGACGAGCATCTCTTCTCTGTCTCTTCCTCCTGGACCCCCTGGTACGCCGACATCGCAAATTATCTGGCTTGTGCCATCGTCCCCCACAATGTGAGCTTTCAGCAGAAGAAGAAATTTTTCTATGAGGTCCGCAAATTTTATTGGGATGACCCCCACCTATACAAAACCTGCAATGATGGGGTGATACGAAGATGCATCCCTGAAACTGAGGCGACCTCCATCATTTCCCACTGCCATGGGAAGCAATGTGGAGGGCACGCGAGCACCTACAAGACCACCGCAAAAATTCTCCAAAGCGGATTCTACTGGCCTACACTCTTCAAGGACGCACGTGTTTATGTCCAAGCCTGCGATAAATGCCAAAGAACTGGGAATATCTCCAAAAGGAATGAGATGCCTCAAAATTACATCCTGGAGGTAGAAATCTTCGATGTATAGGGAGTGGACTTCATGGGACCGTTCCCTTCCTCCTCGGGGAACCAGTATATCTTGGTGGCTGTGGACTATGTGTCGAAATGGGTTGAAGCGATGGCCAGTCCAACCAATGATTCCAGAGTGGTGGCCAAGTTCTTCAAAAGCAACATCTTCCCGCGGTTCGGTGTACCTTGTGTCCTGATCAGTGACGGAGGGAGCCACTTTATAGAGAAGAAATTCGATGCCCTCTTAAAAAAATACGGGGTACAACACCGGGTGGGGCGTGCCTACCACCCGCAGACCATCGGTCAGGCGGAAGTCTCTAACCGAGAGATTAAAAGCATACTAGAAAAGACGGTGGCCAATTCTAGAAAGGACTGGTCATCAAAGCTTCCTGACGCGCTTTGGGCCTACAGGACGGCATTTAAAACTCCTATCGGCACAACTCCCTACCGGCTTGTCTATGGGAAAGCTTGCCATCTTCCTGTGGAATTGGAGCATAAGGCATTTTGGGCAATTAAGAATCTGAACTTCGACGCCAAGGAGGTAGGAGGGCACCGACAGTTACAACTCAACTAGCTCGACGAAATCCGGCTCAATGCCTATGAGAACGCCAAAATCTACAAGGAGAAGCTGAAGCGGTGGCACGATAAGTGAATCTTGAAGAGGGAATTCAAAGAAGGGGACTTAGTTCTCCTGTTCAACTCAAAGCTGAAGCTCTTTCTTGGAAAACTCAAGTCAAGGTGGTCGGGGCCGTTCCGCGTCACCAAGGTTTTCCCGCATGGGGCTATTGAGATAATGGGAAGGGATGAACCGTTTAAAGTCAACGGACAGCGTCTGAAACACTATGCAGTTGTAGAACCAAAATTCTCTCCGGTCGGATCCCCAACGAGCGACAACTCTTCCTCTAACCCTCCGGATCCTATTTGACCACCGCTAGAGGCGTCGAGCTAAATGACGTTAAACAAAAGCGCTCCATGGGAGGCAACCCATGTTCTAAACTTATGCTTCACTTTTTAGGATTTTTTCTACTTTATTTTTCCCTATTTTTATAAATAAATCCAGCCGCAATAACATCCGTTCAGGGACTTAGACAATCTGTTGGTTTTTGCAGGAAGCAAGGCCCCAACCGATCGGTTGATAACTCAACCGATCGGTTGGGATGTATCAGATTCAAGCCGCAATCTGTCCCCAAATGAACCGATCGGGTGAAGAATGGAGAGACCGGGTGACAGACCGGGTGATCTGGGGAGAGTTCTCGGTAAAGTTTTGGGAAATATCAACCGATCGGTTGAGTTAGAGCGCGATCGGTTGAGGCGACCGGGTGAGCAACCCTCAATTCTCGGGAAAATGAATGGAGCGGCCAACCGATCGGTGGACAAGTCAACCGACCGGTTCGCCCGTAGCACTTCTTCGGCAAGAATTTTGACCTAACAGTCAACCGATCGGGTGACAAGTCACCCGATCGGTTCGACTTAAAACCCTATAAATACCCCCGACCACCCGTTCGCATTCACCCTTGCCCGATCGCCCATTCCGCCGTCGTTTCGCCTGCTTCTCATCCCCAACGGCCGGATTTCACTCCCCCCACGTCCTCCACTCCTCCAATACTCCCTCTCTCCACCTCCTCCACCAATCTCTCCATCATTTTCACTCTCTCCCCCCTTCATTTCGAATTTCTGACCTAATTCCCCTCAAACAACGCCTATTTCAAAAATTCTTGATGAAGAAGATCGCCGCGGCTCCACACTTCTCCCATTGCACGGCGTGGGGACATCTACGAGCAAGCTTCGCCATTTCGCTTGGGTACACTCGCTCCTACGCTCATATTTCTATTTTGCCCTATAAATTGTGCTTGCTCATTTTGCTTGTGTTAGTGTGCATTCATTGCTTTTTGCACTCATTCATACACGCACACTCACGCATGGCTAGGGATAAAGACATGGGGAAGGGGATTTTGCGGGAGGAGGAACCTTCTCGAAAGAGACGAAAACAAACACGTCCCCCTCCCCACACACGAGCACTGACACTGGGCCCTCCCGCGCCTGTTATCCCCCCTGTGGACCCAATGTTGGGCCCGCATGGGTATATCTTTAGGAACCAGGAACACAAGGATTTTTATCGTAGGCTCGATGCTCGGGGGCATCTATCAACTAAGTTCCCGCACACACAGTCACTTGTCGATCTCGGTGTCTTCACCGAAGTCGAATCTCTTTTCGCTAACTTAGGTTGGTTGGCCTTTCTTAATGCCTCTGCCTTATCCTACTCGTCTCTTACCCTTGAATTTCTCTCTACACTTGTTTGGGAGTCCGGGTCGGTCATAAAATTTCGGGTGCGTAACAGGAGTGTCACCACAAATCTGAATACCATTAACGATATATTTGGTTTCCCCAATCTTGGGGATGATTCCATCCGACACTACGGGTACACGCCCGAGTTTAACGTCGATCAATTCTGGTTCTGCCTCACACTGCTCCATAGCTATCCCCGAGGTAGGGCCGAGGCCTCCTCCATCATCCACCCCGTTTTTCGTTTGGCCCATAGGATCATATCATCTGCATTTTTTCCCAGGGACGAGTCCGGCACCTTGACTATCCCTGATCTTTTTATCCTTTGGGCCATGACTTTCCCTTTTGTTCGGGACGATGATGGGATTAGCTTTAGGGCCCCTACAGTCCCCATCCATGGCGGCGATTGGCTTGTTTACAAGCTTCTCGAGATCAGCCGGGCCGGTAAGGGGAAGTTTTGTTGTGGGGGCATCATTACTATCATTTGTTCTTACCCCCAATTTAATATTCCCATTCCCAATAATCTTCCCACTGCCGCAGGACCCTCACAGCTAGATATTGATGTCCTGCGGCACATTCACATGATTAAACCCCACTCCGATGGCCGCTTCATCTTCAATTATGGCCACCCCCAGCCCCTTACACCATTCTCCCCAACCCCGCTCATATGACCATAGCTCTAGTGGGAGATTGGACCTTCCCACCCGACCCGAACTTCCTTGCGGGGTTGCACCTTCCTTTCCTTCCCGCGGGCGCACGCAGATCACCGTCCCCTGCCACCCACTTAGGCGAGCAGGATATCCCTGCGTCTCGGGGAGATTTGGGGGCTGGCCCGAGTCGTCCTGTTTCTGTTCCGGGCCCCATCACCTCTGATCACCTCTTAGCGGCCATTTCTGGCCTTGTCTCCTGTGCTGACATGACCACCGCCGCCGGCAACACTTCTGCCTCACGTCAGTCCACATCCTTTGGTCGCCGCCAGGTCTCTGCCCGTCTTGGTCTTGAAAGGGAGGTCGCTGCCCTCCGTGATCTCGCCATGTCCTCTGCCTCCTCGGACCCATCATCGTCCTCCTTTCTCACTCACCCACGTTTCCTCGCACTTGAGAGGAACGTGGCCGCCATTCTTCGCCTTCTCACTCACATCCACGGCCCACCTCCACCTTCACCACCTCGATGATCTTCTCCTCCACCTTCACCACCTCGACGATCTTCTCCTCCACCCTCCCACACATCCCCACATCCATCACCTCCCTCACCACATTCTTCTCCTCCCTCATCTATTCCCATCCCGGTATCCACTTCCCCCCTCCCGACCACTTCCATCGCACCCACGCTACCTCCTCCCTCCTCCTCCATCACTTCATATGTGTGTCGGAGGAAATTGCCGGTGCGCTCCAAATCTCTCCCCCCACCACCCACTACCGTCACCACCACATCTTCTTCCCCCATTTCTATTCCTCTCACCACCGCCTTGATCGTCGTTTTATCACCACCACCCACCTCCACCGACACTCCTCCCATCGTTCACACCACCGCTGCCCCTATTCCTCCACCTCGTTCCCCACTTCTCCGCACACCCCCAGCCTCCCCCCGACCACCCAGCCACACCCTCTTCCGAGGAGGGCGAGGACTCACCTTCTCCTGCTTTTTGATTTCACCTTGTTTGTTTTTGACTCCCCCTTGCATATTTCTGCATTTCACGATCACATTTTATTTGCTAGCACTGTCATGTCTAGCTTGGGGGACGTCTATTTTGGTGTGTTATCGTGTTTTGTTTTTTCTCATTTTTGTGTTTGTGCTTGTTTTTCCCTTTTGATTGTCGTGTCGTGTGGTTTTATTTCTCTTTTCGTGTCGTGTGGTTTGATTTTGATTTTTCTTTATTTTCAGTTTCATCTCTGAGTTTCCCTCGTTTTCATTTCTTTTTGTGTCGGTGCGTATTCCCACCCATCTTCATTGCCCTCCCGTACTCACTCATATTGCATTGAGGGCAATGCAATCTTCAGCTTGGGGGAGTCGCACTGTGTGCGCCATTTGAGTCTTTCTTTTTCGTTTTTGTGTCGTTTTCATCGTGTTTTTATTTTTTATTTTTCTTTTTTTCTCTTCTCTTCTTTTTATCTCTTTCTCCTAGAGATGAACCCTTTGATGAATCGCCACAAAATCACACACATCTAGCATGGCATCGATAATCACATTCACTAACACTAGGATTTCGAGTTCTCTCGCATTTCACGCATCGTGGGTCCTCTTAGTTTTTGTGAGTCGTGTGTCGTGCCTATCAGTTTGGTGTGCTTCTACTTTGTGATTTTACTTTATATACCTGTCCAGGAATGACCCCTAGATTACCATGCTTCGATTTGAATATGCGGTATTTATTTTCCATGTCTGCTTCTGTATGCTATATATATATCGTGTACTTCATTTAGCATGTGTCGGGATTCCACAATTAAGGACTAGGATAACCCATTTAGCCTATGCTCTATTTAGCGAGAATAGTTTCCTTTGCCCAAGTATTTAGATTCCGACTTCTTTTTTGTTTTACTTGGTGCAAATCCCCTCGTCGTGTACCGTTCTCCCACTTGGGAGAGTACACATGTGTATAGCCAAAAACCCAAAAATTCAAAAAAAGGAAAAAAAAGAAAAGAAAAACCCAAAAAGAAAAGAAAAGAAAAATTTTGTATAGCCCAAAATCCAAAAAAATATACAAATACCCAAAACCCAAAAAAATTCCCGTGTGAATATTTTTTCCTACTTGCCGAGAATAAAGGGAAGGCGAGAATTTGCACCGAGTGTTCTACTCCACATCATCTCAACCCCCATCGTTTTCGAAAACACTTGGCTTAGGAACTTTTTAGCTAATATCTAGGCTATAGTGGTGTGATTTCCTTAACCCTAGTTGTGGAGTCCCCGATGCATGATACGCTTCTATTCTTATACTCTTCTCATGCATGCTTGAACTAATATTCACCGCAATTTCAAATTCGAATCGGTATTTGGGTCGTTTCCTGGGTCTGTGTATATCGAGCTTTATTCCACTTCGTAGATAGCGATACCGACTGCTAGCGCACGACCACACTCACTCGCGCTTCACCGCGTGGGCCCACGACACTTGTCTGGACTCGTATTCCTTGGCTTAGTGATGTGATTTTTGTGTTTGCTTGCTTAGTGTGTTGTGTTTGATTTTGCTGGCTCTGACGGGCGATCTAGGATTTTTGTTTTCTCTTTTTCTTTCTTCCTCTCTATTTTCTCCCTCCGAGCTCCCACTCTCACTCGTCTTCCTCGAGGACGAGGAAGAGTTCAGCTTGGGGGATTTTGACGCGCGTATATATTTCATATATTCACGCACGTTTTCTTTCGTATTTCTCTGTATTTTCCGCCGTCTTTTATTCGTTTTCTCGTATTTTCTCGTTTTCTTTCACTTTTCTTTGTTTCTCCATGTTTGCAGGAGATTGCCCGCGTAGGGGACGTTTAACGACGATATCTCAAGTCCCCAGAGCAACGGGAGGAGTCACGCGTGATCCAGGGGGTCAAACGACGAAGATTACATCTTTCAGCCCCTCACCCGGTCGGTTGGTCATCTCCAACCGATCGGGTGATGCACGCGTGCACCACCCGGTCTCAGCCGGAGCTCAAGTGAATGTCACCCGACCGGTTCACAGGCCGGTTCAACGGGGCCAACTCTCTGTCTTTTCAAGCCAAATTCCAACCGATCGGGTGACTCTCACCCGATCGGTTCATTTGTAGCTGATGCTGAGGAGCCGAGACACGGGCACCCAACCGACCCCTTCACCCGATGGCGCCAAGATCCAACCGGTCACCCCAAGAACTCAACCGACCGGTTCATATGACCGGGTGAAACTCCGCCGTTTTCTGTTTATTATTTGTAACGGATCACCCGATCGGTTGACTTGTCAACCGATCGGGTGATACGAGATCCTATAAATAGGACCCCTAGGGTTCCAGAAACGGGGAGCTGTCAGTTTTTACTGTTTTCTCCTATTTGTGACGGCTGTAATTAATTTTCTATTGTAAGTTTTCGGATCTTTCTCAAACTTTAGTATTATCTTAATTGCTCTACTACCTTCGCATTCCAATCGTCTGATTATGATTTTAACGGTTCATTTTCGTTTAGATCGCTATTTAATGAATATTTGTGAGTAGTTCCCAAATCTGGGATTTTGGCGGAAACCCCTTCGGGGGCTCTTCCCGATGCATCCATAGGGTTAGGAAATCGATAGGGATTAGGAATCTAACGGTTACGCGGGGTGTTTCATTGTCATCGGCGGGAAAAAGACCGCCTTTGACCGTTGGGCCAAGGGGGAATAAACTTGGCGGTTGACTCCCTAGCCATAGCTCACGCCCTTAGCGTAGACGCCGAATCCTAGCGCGCGGGAGCGGCAGGATGAGACGTTGGGAGTTATCGTTGCGAGCTTAGTGCTCCCGGGATCGACCAGTGTTAATGGACATGGGAGTGCCCACTGATCGAACCCAGGAAGTCCGGTGTATCATCCTGGGCACCGACCGGAATATCGGGCCCATGGGATGCCGGTACCACTTTCAGAGGCAACGTCTCACCATTAGACCCTAATTCCGATCGCCATCCTACCCGTAGGCCGTATCGGTGATAGTCACTCGTTGGAGTGGAAACCAAAGTCCCGGGTTTATTTTCTTATTGTTCATACCTTGCATTCCTATACCGTGACAACCCATCAACCGATCCGGGCTAGCTCACCCACAGGGTGATTTCGGTCCTCCTTGACACAAGCACATCCTAGCCTCCCTGTGTTCGACCCCCAAGCCACACTACAACACCGTGCGCTTGCGGTTACAAATATCTAAACCCTCACGCGGGTCCCCGGCCATTTGCGGCTAGCAAACCGGGGGTAACGTCACCCCTTCTCTCATACCCCTTTATGGTTCTGTGTACTCCTGTTACTGTTACCTTGCCATGTCATGTTCGCTACATATCTTGCACGTAGTTGCATTTTAGGATGTGGCATTGAGGTGGAGTTGGATTTCCTACTGGGCCACGCATTGATGTGCCCCACCCATTGTTTTTTAGGTGTTGGAGTTGGTGGCAAAGATGGAGTTGGAGTCATGGTTAAGGTGTTCGAGCGTAGGATTGGGTGGTGAGGAGAGAGGTGAGGGACATTGTACTCTTGGGTTCTTTTTCGGGGATGAGTTGTTTCGTTGTACAGATGTATAAGTTGATGTATGAGATGTTGATATATGATAACATGGTTACTTGGTAGTCTCAGTGTGTTTTCTCTGGTTCTCTCTGTGGTTTATGTGATGTGTTTGTTGGTTTGTTCTTGGGAACATTACAAGTACTATCCCAGTAGTGTGCAATGGACCTGCATCTCTTTTTGTACTCCATCTCTTCCATCTACTTCCTTTTTCACACGTGACTCTTTGCAAATACCTGGGACGGATTCGTACTTTCCGGGTATCCTGGGGAGCGGGGCGTTACACTAGCTTGGCCCTTCTCCTCTTGATGTCCATCATTACATCAAATGTTTAGTCTCCAAAAATGATATTCTTGAAATGTTAAGTATGAGACTAAAACAAGAGAGTCATTAGCAAAAACATAATATTGTGATCATCATCAAATAACATTGGTATGAAACGCCTATACTCAATAATCTCCCCATTTTTAATGATGACACACATTATGTAAACATACAGAAAATAAAGCATAATGCTAATGAGCCCCTACTTATATGCACCAATTGTAAAATGAGATACACAATTTTAAATACTCATTATACCAAATGAAATAATGAGAAACCATTGTGACATATAATATGCATGGATTACATGAACCAATTGCAATAAGAATATAACATGCACACATGAATGGTTTATATAATCCTACATATTTCTCCCCATAGATATATCTCTCTCCCAATAGATATATCTCTCCCCTCAAATGCATATGTATGAAATACAAGATTTACATAATGCATATATCTCTCCCCCTTGACATCGTCAAAAAGGTGGACATCAAAAGTATCCCCACTGTCATCTTAGTTAAAGATGTCACAATATGCAAGAGTAAAGAAATGTATGATACCAAATTGTAAAAATTTAGTGGGTATCAATCACTATCCCATTCTCCCTCTAGATCATAGACATGGTCAAATTTTTGACTTCTAGGATTTAATACCAAATGTACAGAAGGAGATAATTAATCTCTAACAATTGAGATAATATCAGTTGTAGAAAAAGAACCTTGAAAGATAATCAAAACAAAATTAAGCAGGTTGGCATTATCCAAGGGGTTGAGTTTGAGACCAAGACTAACCAAATGTAAACATTGATCTCAAAAACACCCCGAAATGAGAGTCAAAATATGTTTTAAATTTATTTTAAACATACAACATATTAACTCCCCCATTGTCATACATATGAATCAAAGAATGCATGCATGACAGTGTATTCCCCAAAGTCCCCATTTTTATGAAAAATAAATTTGAAAACATTGTCAAAATCATGAAACACACACAAACAATGGGTATGGTAAAAATAAACATTTAAGAACAATACCCATACAATATGCATATGTGTGAGGAACCTAAATATTAGGGAACCAAACCCAAGAGGAGTTTGATTTCCTAATTTAATCACATGAGGTTATCACATCCCTAACCAAAGAGTTGATATAGACATCCCTCTCTTGCACACTAAACTAGGAATCCAAATACTTAGGGATTTCCTAGATAAGGGTTTAGCCTTTGCAAGAGGGCTGGATGTGACATGCTTAGGTGTAGAAAACATTTTCTTAGCATGCATATAATGAGGATTTTGCTTCTAAGCAAAAAAATGAAGGATTTTCATTCTTCCTCATTGCCTTATGATTTACATGCTTCTTGTTGGTGTTATTGTTATACAAGAAAGCATGGTGATTCTTCTTAGGTACTTTTGCAATATTTCTTGAATTTGTACCATAAGAAGAATTAGAGGTGGGTTTGGGTACCACATTTTGAATATACCCCAAACCTCATCTATGGTTTGTCGAATGTTATTTTTCAAGCAAACTGTGGAGTGAATCCCTAGAATAAACAAAGCTTTTGAGCTTTCAGGATTCCTCTTCGCAGTTCAACGTAAGTTGTTGAATGCGAGATTCTAAGCTAAGGTTTCGAGCAACCAATTTTTCATTTGCAATACTCAAATCCTTAACTTGAGAGAAAAGTGTGTCTCTCTCACTAGTGTCATAAATACACAAAACATTGTTATTTACACTAGAAGATTCAAGTGCATGCACCATACTCATAGCATTTTTAAATTTTTCTTTCAATTTAGCATATGAGTCGACACACTTACTGTTGAGTATTTATTCCCCTGATTTGGTTTTGACGATGAACAAACATAAATTTCGGATACTAATTCTCTTTGAGCGCAGTTATGAAGATCGTCGCCAAATTACTTTGTAGATCTCAAGCGACGTCTCGAGACTTCTTTAGAGCGCGTGATTGTTGTGCCTGAAGCTTCGTTGAAGCTCACGAAGTTGTTAATGAAGTCAAGGGATTCAGACTCATCATGTTGAAGCTTTGAAGATGGGTTGTCATGTTTATTTATATTGTCTTCTAGCTTCGTTTCATAGAATGTTAAGCCTTGAGTCTTACTTACTTATTTATCCTCATATCTATCTTAAATTATCACTAAGAATACCCTAGAAGCCATTAGATAGGGTTCATTGCTTATCGTCCTTGATTTGGCTTTCTTGTGCATCTTAGTTGGTTCAAGAAGAATAATTAATCGATTAAAAGTCAATCTAATCGGTTAGGAAGTCTTCTTGAACCGACTAGTCTTGTTTGAGAATTTTGGCCTATTCACTGTTGACCAATTAGTCGGTCCAAGAAGGTTCACCGACCGACTAGTTGTCAAACTAGTTGGTTAGTTTTTCTTCTTAGACCGACTAGTTTACCCTTCTTATTTTACTCAATTTTCTGTCAACCATCTAGTCGGTCTAAGAAGGTTCATCGACCGATGATCACTCCATATTTTACACCTTTTTTCTGCATGTTTGCATGCCATTTAGATCGCTCAAATCGTGTTTTTTCACGTTTATTCGACAATATTGCGATGCTTTTCATGATTTATTGTTTTTGTCGTATTTCAGGAGATTTGGAGCGATTTGGAGTGATTCTGAGATGCACCCACTCCGGAGTGTCACCGACGACTCTCTTGAGGGGTATTCTGCGATTGGAGAGGAGTGGAAGAAGAAAGAACTTCGTAGGAGCGACGAGGAGGCAAAAATATGAAGAATGGGCATTTTCATCATGCCACTCGGCCGAGTGAAGGAGTCACTCGGCCAAGC
Organism: Scilla litardierei; assembly: GCA_030789695.1. Taxonomy (NCBI): domain Eukaryota; kingdom Viridiplantae; phylum Streptophyta; class Magnoliopsida; order Asparagales; family Asparagaceae; genus Scilla; species Scilla litardierei. The sequence continues at coordinate 118,228,556 of CM061130.1, forward strand.
ATGGACAGCCCACTCGGACGGTCAGATCGACACGCAACAGAGCTAATATCAGCGTGCACTCGGCCGAGCATCGCCAGACCACTCGGCCGAGCACCGAGTCATCCCTCGCCCGAGTGGAGCCAAGACGACGGCAACCAAAATGTCCAACTCTCTGGAATCCGTCAGTCAGCCCCAAAGACCGACTCGGCCGAGTGACGAACGACCGTCCGCCCGAGTGAAGAACGCCCATCGGCCGAGTGAAGAAAAGTCACTTGGCCGAGTGACTCCCGAGGAGAAGACCCCCAAGACCCCCAACTCTCTGGAATCCGTCAGGGTCTCTCACTCGGTCGAGTGACATTTGTCACTCGCCGAGTGAGCCGCGCTGCCTATAGCGTAAACTGCGATTTTGAGGCTGCGCAGGGGCATTTTCGTCAGGATTTTTTGGGCGATTTTAGGGGGTATTTAACCCCAGTTTTTAATCTAGTTTGGGGGGCTTTTCAGAACTTTGGCAGCCCCTTTTTAGATTACTTTTTAGGAATTAGATTTAGCTTTTAGGGAGGAGAGAAAAGTGATATTTTGTTGGATGCTCTTTTGTTCTTTATTGGTTTGTCTCTCTCCCTATCAAAAACTCCATTTTTATTGATTTATTGAATATTGCTATGAATTCTATTGATTTTGATTGTGAATTTCTATTGCATTTTATTAGAATTGTGAGTAGTTCTATCGTCTTAGGGCGTAGGGATGAACCCTACGAGCCAAATTTCAAATTTGTGAGGAATTGGTGAAATTATTGCTAGAATTGATTAGGGTTAGTTTGGGATTGAATTAATACGAATAGCTAGGGATTCATACCGATTGGGATTTGTAAGAGATTGGATCCCAACTTGATAGGAAGCCCTAGATATTCGAATTGGGTTACAATTGGATTCATCCAGAATCGGTTTGCAAGAGATTGGACCGAAACTAGGGTTTTCGATTGTAATTCTATACCAATACCCGTTTGCAAGAGATTGGACGGGTAGGAACTATCCCAACCTAGGTCGTAGCTCGAGTTTGCACGAGAGTGGGCTCGAGATACGATTGAACGATGATGTTGTTCTTCACGCTAGCTTGCCTAGGTTAGGGTTTGCAAGAGATTGGACCCTACCCTAGGTTTGCTATAGACCGGCAATAGCGCGAGAGCGTGAGCTTGGTTCTACATTTAGTTGCAACTAGTTCACCCGAATTTCAAGCCCAGCAATTGTGAAACCTACGCATCACAATGATGAGATACAACAAGTAGCGGGGATTCCCTATCCCTAGGCGTCTTTATTAATTTGATATTTTCTTTCGTATAATCGAACGACTGTGACCGCATTACTGCGAACATTTCTCGACCATTCTTATAGCCAGGTTGACTGAAGAGGACACTGTCATTAGGCCTCCCTGTGTTCGATACCCGCTCGTCGCTACACCGTGCGCTTGCGGTAAGACTACAGTGTCGCCGTCCCGGGACGTGTATCTGGGGCACGATCAAGTTTTTGGCGCCGTTGCCGAGGAGACGATAGTGTTTGATTCTTATAACCTAGCTATTTCTTTCTTTTTGTTCTATCATTTTTTATTTTATTTCACCCTTCCGTTGTGCTAAATATTTCTTTGAAACTCTTTTCTCCCTTGCATGTACACGAGATCCTCGGCGAACCCCGAAGAAATACTATACGATCCGGAGATCGAGCGTACATTAAGGAGGATCCGAGCGGAGAGGAGACCCGTTATGGAAGGGAATTTTATGACCGAACCTGAGACACCCGAAGACTTGGCGGAGAGAATGGCGAGGATCATTTCCATAAGAGATAGGCTTCGGCCTAAAACTTCTTCCACAACCTCGTCCATAGCCATGCCGGAGTTGACGGCCGACAAAAATTTCGAGTTGAAGACCAGATTGGTGGTTCTTATGCAACAAGATCCTTTTCATGGGAACTCCCATGAAAACCCTTATTACCTATCCAGCTCTTCTTATCAAAATGTGCCACCTTCCAAATGCCGGGCGTCTCCGTAGATACTATCAGACTGCGCCTCTTCCCTTTCACACTCAAGGACAAGGCCTTATATTGGTTGAGGACGCAAGCTGAAGGAATCTTCACCACTTGGGACGAATTGGCGAGTGCCTTCGTCGAGAAATTTTACCCGCCCTCCAAGATGGTGAAGATAAGAAGTGCTCTCATGTCCTTCAAGCAAGGACCACAGGAGACCCTCTATGAAGCATGGGAGCGCTTCAAGGACTTGCAACATCAATGTCCCCATCATAGCATTGAGGATTGGGAGCTTGTCCACAGTTTCTACAATGGACTCCAACCGGGCACGAAACAAATTATTGATGCTACCGCCAATGGAGCCATTTTGTCAAAGACTCCCGATGAAGCTACGGCCTTGCTTGAGGAGATGGCCTCGAACAACCAACAGTGGGGCGACGAGCGAGGGCACTCTTCGTCCTCCTTGAAGCCGTCTAGCATTTATGAGGCCAATGCCATCGCGGAGCTAGCCAACAAATTTTATTCTCTCCACAAGGAAGTGGAGAGATTGGAAAAGTACATTACGGAGCCTCAAAGAGCCCCTTCTACATCCACGCCGACAAATCATATGAGCGATTGGCAAGACCAATCACAAGCCATGTATGTAGGAGGAGAGCAAGGAGAAGGAGCTTTGGAGCAAATTCAATATGTCGCGGGGAATTCTGGATATTGGGCCAAGCCGGCCGCTAGAAACCATCCGGGTTTCTCATATGCCAATAACGATGGTGCATTGAACCCCCCCCCCGCCACAACAACCTCCTCAAGCTCGGGCTCCACCACCACCACAACCGAATTATCAACCAAGGGGGCCACCGCAACAAAACTTCCCACCGAGGCAACAAGTGGGACCTTATAGGCCACCCGGGTATAATCAAGGGTGGAGAAATCCCAACCCTCCACAAGCTCAACAACGTTCGGATTTTGAAGTTAAGGTGGATGAGTTTATGGCGGAACAAAAAAAGATTAACGCCACGTTGAAGGCGGGACAAGATTCTCTCGCCACCGTCGTCGCTCAAATTGGGGAGCAACTTGCTTTGCTCAATAGAAACAACCAACAATTGCCGGCTCAGCCCGAGCCGAATCCACGGGGCAACACTGGCCATATCAATGCGGTCGTTGCGGTTACAACAAGAGGAGGGAAGGATACCACTCCCCCCATGACCCAAATCAAGGAACCCGTGGTGGAGAATCTACAGGAGAGCGAGCCGACAATTGAAGTTGAAAAAGAGAAGGAGCCGCAAGGAGAAGTGAAATCTAGAATGGAGGAGCTTATTGATGAGCGCCATTTTATGCCACAGGTGCCCTTCCCTCAACGGCTAGCTAGAGCCAAGATGGAGAAACGGCTAGCCAAGTTTCTCGAGTATTTGAGAGGGGTGAGCCTCAATATCCCCTTCCTCGAAGCTATAGTGGAAATCCCATCCTACGCCAAGTTCTTAAAGGACTTGATTACGGGAAGGAAGAGGAAGGAGAAAATCATGCTCGCGGAGGAAGGGACTTGGTTCACAAAGAGGGAAAAGGAGCCCGCCAAATTTAAAGATTCAGGGAGTTTCCGGATTCCTTGCACTCTAGGCGGTGTCCCCCCTACAAAAAGCATTGGTGGATTTAGGGGCTAGTGTTAGCCTCATGCCTCTCTCCATGTTCCGGAAGTTGAATACCGGCACGGATTTAAAGCCTACCGACATGCGGATTCAACTAGCAGACGGTCGGATTACAAGGCCGGTTGGGATCGCAGAGGACATTCCACTCCAAGTTCCAGGAGGCATATGTTTGCCATGCGATTTCGTGATAATGGACATCAAGGAGGAGGGCGATACCTCGCTCATACTTGGACGCCCATTCCTCGTCACCGTCGGTGTCATCGTCGATGTGCGGGAGGGGACTCTTACCTTGAACGTCGGCAACATCGAAGTGGAGCTCCATATACCGAAGGCAATGAAGCACATGCTGTATCATGAGGAGCTAGATTACATGGACCTCCTTGACGAGGTCATCGAAGAGGCGATCCCCCACTCCATCGGCGCACCCCACGAAGATAGCTTCGAAGAAGGCCTAGATTTGGCCGAGGAAGAGAATATGGAGCACTCCCCCGATATCTCCATGGCGATTGATGATGGCGACGCTGATGTCGCAAGAATACGGGAGCTCTACAAGCTCTCGAAGTTGAGGACTCCGAAGAAAGCTCCACCGATACGACGATCGGTGTCATCAGCAAAGAAGAAGACCGAAGCAAGCTCTAGCTTGGGGGAGCCACCCCCCAACATTGCCCGTGACGAAGGGGCGCTGAGGAAGACCACACACCACCATGATCCAAATCCGAGCGGTCTTCCCGAAAAATTCGACGGGTGCATCTCATATGCACCCAACATCCCGCGCTAAATTGAAAATTTAAAGGGGTCGAGCTCAAGACCTTAAACGAGCACCTGTCGGGAGGCAACCCGACGGTTATTGCATTATTTCTATTTTAGTTTTTATTTTTTCAGACTTTATTAGTGTTTTTGAGTTGTTTGCCCGAAAAATTGTGACAACGGGTCCTATTTTCTTTGACATGAGGAGGAGAAAAGGATATCCACCATATGGAGGATGACCGAGGTGAAGAAGAGCGCTCCAGGAATGCGCTCGAGGCTTAGGAGGAGGAAGAAACCACCTGGAAGAAGAAAAACAGAGAGTAGATCCAAAACGGAGCCTCGAAGCCGGAAACAGAGCCTCACTCGGCCGAGTACCATAGTCACTCGGCCGAGCAAAGAAAGCCGTCCGCCCGAGTGGCGCACCAACGAGGGAAGTCTGCTGTACCCAACTCTCTGTCTTTTTTATGATTTCAGTATAAACTGCCACTCGGCCGAGTATATTTCTTCACTCGGCAGAGTGAAACTGATACCCTCCTAGGGCAAGTGCTGCTGAGTAGCTTGTGCCACTCGGCCGAGTATGACAAAGACACTCGGCCAAGTCGTAAGTGGCGGGGAGAAATTTAAAACTCATTTTCCGTTACGTTACTCGGTCGAGCAACATAGTCACTCGGCCGAGTCGTAACTACACCTATATATTTAGCTGCGGGGTCGGTGCGATTTTCGAAACGCCAAAAATCGAATTCACGCCCGAGCCCCACGATCCTTCAGCTCCCCTCGCCCGCGATGAGTCATCCCTTGCCCGATTCGAGCCGCCGCCGGCCCCGATCGCCGACCCACAGCCGGCGACCGCTCCGGCGACCACCCCCCACCGCCGGCGACCTCCCTCGCCGCCAGCCGACCGCCGGTAACCCCTATTTAGCGCAAAATTCGTTTTTCTCCTCATTTTTGACGATCCGTAGACCCGTAGCGCCCAAAAATCAAATTAAATTGTTTATCTATCTATTATACCCCCTCTCCCCCATGTATTTTGAATATTACCCGTTGATATCGTTGTTTGATTTGCAGGCTATCTTGGGGGAGCTTAGGGGAGCTTTCGGATGTGCTATTGGCTTCGTGGAGGCGTCGTCTTCACACCTACCCGCTGTTTTGCTCTCGCGGCATGTTCAGGTACCTTCGTTCCATTTTTTAGCATGCCGCATTTTTCATTTAGTTGGATGAGCACTCGGGGCACACATGCCGCCCCGTACACGGCCACGCACTCGGGGAGCTTCCGCCAAGCGGAAGCGAACGGATGAGCCCGGCCCCTCCCACGCTAGGGAGGACTCCCCTCCACCTTCACCACCTCACCCCACCCAGCAGACACGTCCACCACCCCCCCCACCTCCGCCTCAGGACGGAGATGGTGCAGCACCACCGGCTTAGGCACACCCTTGATGCCATTGCTCCTTTTTGTCGTTATGCTGCCCATTCTCTGCTTGGTCCTAATGATTTTTACCCACCCCTCCTCCCCTCACTATTTTTGCCCACATTTTGATCATATCATTCTATATCCTTTTTCGGGAGTGAGGGAGAGTATTTTTGGTGACACACACATATCTGCATCACTCTTATCCTTGCATGCATCACATTCGCATCATATTTTTCATTTTGTTATTTTTATTTCTTTTTATCATGCATGCATACCCACCCCCCACCCATTACACGTCTCTCGGTGTGCCACACTTCGCACATTGAGGACACTGTGCACTTTAGCTTGGGGGAGTGAGTTCTCACGCTTTCCGCTTTTATCACCCTTATTTTTAGTTTTTCCACGTTTTTCCACTTTTGCACCCATTTTTCATCACTTTTTCTTTTTTTACCATGCATCACGTTTTTCTTATTTTCTTTGTGTGCTGCATTGTAAATATCTTTGTTTTTCGTTTATCTTTATTTCTTTCATCTTTTGCTAGAGATGATTTTTCTGTGATGATGATGACGTGGTGTTAGCTTTTCTTTATATGCATGCTATATTTGTCGTGTCATAGCTTTTTTATTTCTGATATCATATGCTATGCTCTGTTTTGCATTTAGAAATAGTAACCCACTCTCTTTTGCTGTATGAAAATGGATGAAATTCTATTATTAGCTGATGTCTGATGATTCATATGTATGCTATCGTAGAAAATACACCAAGATTCACGCATTGATTGCTTATATCTCGAGTACTGCCTTCTTTTCTCATATCACTTCTTATTGCATGATTTGTACGCTTCACTTCAGGTTGATTGAATGTTTGCTAGCATTGATAAATCTGGACTAGTTTACTTTTTGAGATTAAACTGAGTAGATTATATTACCCTGCTGAAGTTGTCATGCACGTCCTATAGAGTGAACTGAGAGATACATTTATTTCTTTCTCCACATATCTTGAACATAATTTCTCTATTTTATATTCATTGGTGAATCTCCCCTTAGCAATTCTATTATTAGCATTCCCCCCGTTATTATATCACATTCTCCAAATTCCCCAAAACCCAAAGAAAAAAATACTTGCATATCCTTCTCTTTGATTTGGGATCATTTGTGTATATATGATTTTGAAAGAAAAAAAAGAGAAAAAGAAAAAGAAAAAGAAAAAGATTTGGGCATACGAGAAGAAAAGAGAAAAGAAGTTCAAAAAAAGATCCCATCTCATATCCTTTCTCTCTTTCTTCACTCTTTAGCTTTTATTTTTGTTTTCTTTGACTTTTGGAGCTTCATAAGAAACAGGGATGTAAATATTGTTTTGTATATGCCAACATGCTTATAGATAAGCTTGGGGGAGAGAATCCAATGATGTGTGAGAGAGTGACTACCTGACGATGCATGACAACCTAGGCTAAGTAATATTTTATACTCGGTGAGAGTGCTAAAGTTTCACGAAATCCAGAAATCTACGCTTAGCATTCATTTCATGAAAACCACACCTTTTCTATTCTTACTACTCTATCGTGTGATATCTCGTATACTCCTTATAGAAAGCATTCAATTGAAAAGTGTGTGATATACGATATTGTATACCGCTTTAGATGCTTCAGACGATGTTAATCTTAGAATTATTCCATTTTTCATGCTATATTGATATTCTTGGGTTTTCTATTTCAAATGCACATTTATACTATGATATCAAAATAAAAGTCTTTGACATGTGTTTTATATTCGATGCATGCTATATGAGTAAGCAAAACCCATGTCCTGAGAAAAATGATCTAGCAACTTCCCTCTTCGTTTTCTACCTTGTTTTTCGTTTTTCATGTTCCATTTCTCCATCTTTTTCTTTATCTTTATCCACCGGGTTCCCTTTTTACTCATCTTCCTCGAGGACGAGTAAGAGGTAAGCTTGGGGGATTTTGATCACTCCATATTTTATACCTTTTTTCTGCATGTTTGCATGCCATTTAGATCGCTCAAATCGTGTTTTTTCACGTTTATTCGACAGTATTGCGATGCTTTTCACGATTTGTTGTTTTTGTCGTATTTCAGGAGATTTGGAGCGATTTGGAGTGATTCTGAGATGCACCCATTTCGGAGTGTCACCGACGACTCTCTTGAGGGGTATTCTGCGATTGGAGATGAGTGGAAGAAGAAAGAACTTCGTAGGAGCAACGAGGAGGCAAAAATACGAAGAATGGGCATTTTCAGCATGCCACTCGGTCGAGTGAAGGAGTCACTCGGTCGAGCATGGACAGCCCGCTCGGCCGGCCAGATCGGACACGCAACAGAGCTAATATCAGCGTGCACTCGGCCGAGCATCGCCAGACCACTCGACCGAGCACCGAGTCATCCCTCGCCCGAGTGGAGCCAAGACGACGGCAACCAAAATGTCCAACTCTCTGGAATCCTTCAGTCAGCCCCAAAGACCGACTCGGCCGAGTGACGAACGACCGTCCGCCCGAGTGAAGAACGCCCATCGGCCGAGTGAAGAAAAGTCACTCGGCCGAGTGACTCCCGAGGAGAAGACCCCCAAGACCCCCAACTCTTTGGAATCCGTCAGGGTCTCTCACTCGGCCGAGTGACATTTGTCACTCGGTCGAGTGAGCCGCGCTACCTGTAGCGTAAACTGCGACTTTGAGGCTGCGCAGGGGCATTTTTGTCAGGATTTTTTGGGCAATTTTGGGGGGTATTTAACCCCAGTTTTTAACCTAGTTTGGGGAGCTTTTCAGAACTTTGGCAGCCCCTTTTTAGATTACTTTTTAGGAATTAGATTTAGCTTTTAGGGAGGAGAGAAAAGTGATATTTTGTTGGATGCTCTTTTGTTCTTCATTGGTTTGTCTCTCTCCCTATCAAAAACTCCATTTTTATTGATTTATTGAATATTGCTATGAATTCTCTTGATTTTGATTGTGAATTTCTATTGCATTTTATTATGAATTGTGAGTATTTCTATCGTCTTAGGGCGTAGGGATGAACCCTACGAGTCAAATTTCAAATTTGTGATGAATTGGTGAAATTATTGCTAGAATTGATTAGGGTTAGTTTGGGATTGAATTAATACTAATAGCTAGGGATTCATACCGATTGGGATTTGCAAGAGATTGGATCCCAACTCGATAGGAAGCCCTAGATATTCGAATTGGGTTACAATTGCATTCCTCCGGAATCGGTTTGCAAGAGATTGGACCGAAACTAGGGTTTTCGATTGTAATTCTATACCAATACCCGTTTGCAAGAGATTGGACGGGTAGGAACTATCCCAACCTAGGTCGTAGCTCGAGTTTGCACGAGAGTGGGCTCGAGATACGATTGAACGATGATGTTGTTCTTCACGCTAGCTTGCCTAGGTTAGGGTTTGCAAGAGATTGGACCCTACCCTAGGTTTGCTATAGACCGGCAATAGCGCGAGAGCGTGAGCTTGGTTCTACATTTAGTTGCAACTAGTTCACCCGAATTTCAAGCCTAGCAATTATGAAACCTACGCATCACAATGATGAGATACAGCAAGTAGCGGGGATTCCCTATCCCTAGGTGTCTTTATTAATTTGATATTTTCTTTCGTATAATCGAACGACTGTGACCGCATTACTGCGAACATTTCTTGACCATTCTTATAGCCAGGTTGACTGAAGAGGACACTGTCATTAGGCCTCCTTATGTTCGATACCCGCTCGTCGCTACACCGTGCGCTTGCGGTAAGACTACAGTGTCGCCGTCCCGGGACGTGTATCCGGGGCGCGATCAACCGACTAGTTCATCAACTAATCGGTCAGTGATCCTTCTTAGACCGATTAAGCTGCTTTAATTTTCCAGCCGTTGGAGATTTTATTTCCACGATTTTTCTTGATCTGTTTTGATTCTTTCCATATATGTTTGATACGTTTCAAACATGGAAATTTCTCTAATATGAGAGAGGTTTCAGATCTATTCTTAGATGAATCGATTATCAATTTTCAAAGGGCTCTCTCTCTCGAAAATCTCTCTCTCCTTTGTGACCTAATTTCTCAAAGAGATTTTCAGCTAGTGTGTGTTCATACTTCTAAAAGGTTGAATCATGATCATCATCATCATCATCCTAGCCATCTTTCTCTGGCCATCTTGGTGATGCTAGGGTTTCGTGATCATCTCTTTCCATCATCCTTCCTTGCCCTAAATTCGTAAGTATTTCTCAAGGCATAGGAATTTGTGGTGAGTTCTGTTTATTTCATTTAACTCTTTATTATAAGTTTGCTCTCGGGTTGTGAGAGAAGTTCGTGATCCCGGTTTGTGGGAGTTACGATTCGTTTGTTGTTTTGATTGATCTTGTAGTAGTTTCTACAAGAAGTTTTTAGTGAAAACTTGAGTTAGTGGATTCTAACTCAAGTAGCCGGAAGAGATCCAGGTGTCTGGGACATAGGATCATCGGGAACAAGTCGGGGAGACTTGGATGTATCCGAACCCATTATATTTATTGTTTGCGTTGTATTATTCTTGTTGTTCTTATTTATTCCGCATAGTTGTTTGTGATGGCAAAATAATTAGGAATTATACTCTTGATTATTTTAAAAGTACTATTCACCTCCTCTAGTACTTGTGCAGTAGCTTCCAGGGCATTACATTTGGTATCAGAGCCAAGTTCATATCTATGACAAACAACGACAACAAGGCCGTTCGACCACCTTCCGACTACAGCTCCTACAAGAATCGTGAAGGAGCCTCTTCCGTGGTCGAAGGTTACTCCTCAACTAGGCCTCCTCACTTCAACGGTACCAACTATGGGTACTGGAAATGCCAGATGGAAACTTTCCTCCGGAGCGCATCACTTTGGAGAGCCACATTAACAGAGTACGTTGAGCCCACTGAAGAAGACTTTACACAGTGGACTCCCGCGGAGGTCACCACGGAGGTGAGCAATGCTAAGGCAATGAATGCCTTAAAATGTGCACTGGAGCCTGAAGATTTCAACAAAATATGCACCTGTAAGAGTGCATATCAGATTTGGAATCAACTCCTCATCTTGCACGAGGAAACGAGCAGGGTAAAACACTCTAAGCTCACTGTTGCTAATAAAGAGTTCGAGTTATTTCACATTGAACAGTATGAAAGAATTAAGGAGTACTATGCTCGTTTCGTGGACCTAACCAACGAATTAGAAGCTCTTGGGAAGACCTATACCCAAGAAGAGAAAGTCGCAAAGATCATTGTGTAGGGATTTTCAGGGTCCCTTAGAGCTAATTTATTGCTATCCGTCCTAAGTCGGACGAACAAAATAAATAAAACAGCGGAAGAAATGATTTATTAAACTATTTAATAAATAAAGCCCTAAGGAAAAATTCCCTAAGCCAGGAAATCTACTGACTCAAGTTGGGTCCGACCAACTCGAGAAAGTTCTAACTACTAATTAATCTAATTGCATATAAAATTGACTCACCCGGAATCTTGCCCTGGAGCAGGCAAGATGTTCCGCACCGTCTTGCGCTCATTGATCTGAGCCGTCTTCCGAGCCGTATTGCGTCGCTCCTCGCCGCAGACTGGATCAGCTCCCGTAGCGCACTTCCGAGCTGTGTTGCGTCGCTCCTCGCCGCAGACTGGATCAGCTCCCGTACCGCACCTTGCCTCCGAAGCCATCACAAGCCATAGAAGATTTCACTTGAGTAAACCCGCGTCGTAGACTTCCGAATCAGATTCGGACCTCCTCGTTGTCTTGCTAGGACTCGGTTGGAGGACAGGAAAATTTATAGAGGAAGAGAATAAATTTAGTCTAGATTAAGTTTGCTCAAAATATTCGTGAGCTCCTTAATCAGAGACTTGGTGCAAGAAACAAAGAGGGGAGTGCCCACCTATTTATATAGGAGGCCGGCTCCCCTTCTTTTGTCATGAGCAATGTGGGACTAATTGTAGGAAGAGGGATTTGGATTAATTCAATTTGGGTTAGTTTGGCTTACACAAAGCCTCAACCTTCAACCAATTAATCCTCACTCATCGTTGAGCTCTAGAGACGATACAAGTTATCATTTCGAAGAGCTAGTGATGGTGAACGCGTAGGAACAAACGGCGACGAGATCCGAGTTCGTTTGACCCTTCAAACAATTGCTCAAAGTTGAGCAAAAACCCAATTTCGTAGCCGTCAAGGGTTTCCATGAAAAAACCCTAAAATAACTTAAGTGGCGGGCGACCCGCTAAGCTTAGCGGGCGCGCCCGCCTAAGGCTACTGGGCGCGCCCGCTAGGGCACGCCCGCGCGGGCTCAGCCCGCTGTCACCAGCGGGCGGGCCCGCTGGGGCAGCGGGCGGGCCCGCTGCAACAGCGGGCGGTGCCCGCTGCACCCAGCGGGCGGGCCCGCTGGGTCAGCGGGCCCCGCCCGTTTTGCCAAGTGGGTTTTATCCCACTTCCTCTTGCGCCTTTTTCGCGTTTCTGGGCTCATCCGAGCTCCGATTCCTACACGGTTTGATCCTCTGGATTTCATACGAAATTTCCTCCATTCCCAAATGCTTCAAGTTCATAACCAACTTGTGAATTTAGTATTCTCTTTACATCTAATGATATCCTCTATACATTCTATCTGTTACTACGACGTGAATGTTACTCGGTGTGAGACCCTACAGCCTGACCCTTACTACAGGTCGAGACTCGAAGTCTCAAGACGACAGTGACCACTAGCAGTAGGTGTCGTCCCTGTTTCGGGATCATCGATTACGTGATTGGTTCGTTTAGGCAAAAGTGCCGACGAAATCACTCTGACTGTGACTGTGATAATTTCCGCAGTTTTAGTCCCTTCGTCGTAACTATGTCACTCGGCTAGTCTAGGGTATGGTATACTATCAACCCCATTGGCTAGTAGTGGTCAGTATACATCGGTCTCTGGTACATACAGGTTGTACAAGTTACAACATACCTTGGCCAAGGTTTTACCGAGAGCCGTACCGACCTGTGACACTAACTTCCCATTAACGGAAGAGACGAATCCTCTGTTGATCACTACTTAGCTCATATGTTTCGAGTGTCACCCAGCCTAAGATCTTTCATCAGGCCTGGCCTCGAAGTTAGATCTTTAGACCTAAGTGACACTGTCCACACATAGCTTCATACAATGATCTCAAGTCCTAAGGACCAACTTACCTATTATCACTTAGAGTTATTAATGATAGTTTAGTTAATGCATAACCATTTAATAACTCCATGTTTTGGTCGTTCAGTGAACTCAGCTTTTACTGAGCACCTGCGTCCTGTTTTCGACTTCACCAAGTCGCTTGGTTATGAGACCAACCAGACAGGGACGCAATGGTCTGTCTGATGTGTTGATATCCCTTATCTCGACACATCTATGACCATGAACACTTTTAAGATTCAAGCTATTAGAGGTCAGACATTTCTCATAATCGTAATCTACATTTCGAAACATGTGTGACCTAACTCTGAATCCAAGGGAATAATCCGAGCAATGAACAACTCAGATAATACTTTACCAGAAAGAACACTTTCATTTATTGAACAAGATGTTTCATTATGATAAATAGCCACGAGGGCATACATTTCTCTACATCTCCCACTTGCACTCAGGCCTATTTATTTTGGTATCTCATACCATATTTACACGCTAGTTTTTCTAAACGATCACGTGCCAGCGCCTTCGTGAATGGATCTGCTAAGTTGTCTTCCGAAGAGACTCTAAGGAGTTCTATATCTTTCCTCTGCTCTATCTCCCGAATCAGGTGATACTTGCGAAGAATATGTCTGGATCTCTTGTGGAATCTGGGTTCTTGAACCAGGCTTATGGCTGCATTGTTGTCGCAATACAACGGTATTGGACTTTCAACGGCAGGAACCATCCCGAGCTGGTTGATGAACTTCTTCATCCAGACTGCTTCCTTTGCTGCATCGTTGGCCGCTATGTATTCGGCTTCCATTGTGGAGTCTGCAATGGTGACTTGTTTGGAACTCCTCCAACTGACTGCTCCTCCGTTGAGAGTGAAAACATATCCTGAGATCGATTTGCTATCATCCATGTCACTTTGAAAGCTTGAATCTGTGAACCCTTCAACATTCAGGTGTTCACTTCCATAGACCAAGACCAAGTCTTTAGTTCTTCTTAAGTACTTAAGAATTGTCTTGACTGCTTTCTAGTGCTCTTCTCCCGGGTTAGACTGATATCGGCTTACTATACCCAGTGCATAAGCGACATCGGGTCTGGTACAAATCATGGAGTACATGATAGATCCCACAGCAGAAGCATATGGGACCTTGGTCATCTTTGCCCTTTCCAAGTCGGTTTGTGGAGACATCTTCTTGGTGAGGGCTATCCCATGATTGGCTGGTAATGAACCACTCTTACTGTTTTCCATGTTAAAACGTTTTAACACGGTTTCAATGTACCTGGTTTGGGAGAGTCCTAGCATCCGTTTAGATCTATCTCTATGGATCTTCACACCCAGTATGTAGGATGCTTCTCCCAAGTCCTTCATGGAGAAATTTGTTGATAGCCAATTTTTAACAGACTTTAACATCTCTATGTCGTTGCCTATTATCAGAATGTCATCTACGTATAGAACTAGGATGACTAAAGAATTATTATTACTGGTTCTTTTATAGATGCATGGGTCATCCTCATTTCTGACAAAACCAAATTCTTTGACTGTTTTGTCGAAACGGATGTTCCAACTTCTTGATGCTTGTTTGAGTCCATAAATGGACCTGTGCAGCTTGCACGCCTTTCCATTGCTCCCACTGACTTCGAAGCCTTCTGGCTGAGTCATGTAAATCTGCTCTTCCAAATTACCGTTTAGGAATGCAGTCTTCACATCCATCTGCCAGATTTCGTAGTCGTAGTAGGCAGCAATTGCGAGCACTATCCGAATAGACTTGTGCATGGCTACTGGCGAAAAAGTTTCGTCATAATCTATTCCTAGAATTTGACGATATCCTTTTGCAACTAGTCTAGCCTTGTACGTCTCTACCTTTCCATCTGCTCCAATCTTCTTCTTGAAGATCCATTTGCAGCCTATGGGAACATTTCCCTTGGGCACTTTTTCTAAGGTCCATACCTTATTTACGTGCATGGAATCTATTTCGGATTTCATTGCATCTAGCCATTTGTCAGAGTCTATACTCTTTATGGCTTCCTGGAAGTTAATTGGGTCATCATCAATTATGATGCTATCCTCGATTCCCCCGTCTACGAGAAAACCGTAGTACCTTTCGGGTGCTCGAGGAATCCTACTTGACTTCCTACTCACTGGTTGGGAGATGTCAAGTTCTGACTCTCCCACTGGTTCCGACACTTGTTGCTGTGCGGGTACTTCCTCCGAGCATTCATTCAAATCAATTACCTTGCCAGTGGATTCCTTCACGAGGAATTCCTTTTCAAGAAAAGTGGCATGTCTAGAGACAACAATCTTTTGTTGTTCTGGATGGTAAAAGACATAACCTAATGAATGTCTTGGGTACCCTATAAATTTACACAGTATAGATCTGTCTTCCAGTTTGTCTGGATTTTGCCTTTTGACATAAGCAGGACAACCCCATACCTTCAAGTGATTGAGGCTGGGTTTCTTCCCTGTCCATATCTGATACGGAGTCAAGTGCACAGATCTTGAAGGAACTTTATTTAGAATGTATATAGCAGTTTCCAGGGCATAGCCCCAGAGGGAAGTAGTTAACTCAGCTTCACTTAACATGGACCGAACCATGTCTAACAAGGTCCGGTTTCTCCTTTCCGAAACACCATTATGTTGAGGTGTGTAAGGAGGAGTGATCTGAGAGAGAATCCCATTCTCTTTTAAGTAAGTGAGGAATTCATGGCTTAAGTATTCTCCTCCTCGATCGGATCGAAGAATCTTAATACCTTTCCCGGTCTGTTTTTCGACTTCGGCACGATACTCCTTGAATCGCTCAAACGTTTTGGACTTATGTTTCATCAAGAACACATGTCCAAATCTTGAGTGGTCATCAGTAAACGTGACGAAATATGAAAATCCACCTTTGGCTAACGTAGACATGGGTCCACATACATCGGAATGTACTAGACCCAAGAGTTCGATAACTCTTTCCCCTTGACTGGCAAAAGGAGTTTTGGCCATCTTACCTTTGAGGCAAGACTCGCAAGTGTCGAATGACTCATAATTCGAGAGGCCCAAGAGCCCCTCTTTATGTAACTTGCTGAGTCTCTTCTCTCCGATATGGCCTAGTCTACAATGCCAAAGATAGGTTTCATTAAAACTAGATTCCTTACGTTTTCTAGTATTAACGTTTAATACCACCTCATTGCTTAAAGTGTATATTCCATTGCTCAGTGTCCCAAATCCTAGCAACTTACCATCAAGGGCAATGTTCATGACATTTCCACTGATAGTAAAATTATAACCATCTTTAGCCAAAGCTGAGACAGATATAATATTGCATAGGAAATTTGGGATATAGTAACATTGCTTCAAAAGCAAGTTAGCTCCACCAGCCAATGTGTGTCTAAGATCTCCTATGGCTACAACATCAACATTTGCTGCGTTTCCCACTTGGAGAATTACTTCATTCTTTGCAAGTTTTCTACTGATTCTCAATCCTTGTAACTGGTTACAAATGTGAGAACCTGCACCGGTGTCTAACACCCATGCAGTAGAATTAACTGAAAGAACTACACTTTGTATTTTTGAGGTTAATGCATAGACTTCCCTTAATATTGCCCTTTCTGCTATTGACTTCTCCAACCAGCTATCATTAATATTAGAACCAGTTAATAAAATCTTATCTCGGATATTATTAAACTTACTCATCATGCTGCAAAGATTAGAACTCCTAATTAGCATGTGTTCAAAATATTTTTTAAATATAACTAGAATGGATTTTGTCCAATTATACTCTCCCATTAATAAACAGATCGTTTTCGTCCAAAACATGATTAAAATTAATTGGGAGCAGGAATCCAACAACCTTGAGTCGCCCGACCTTGAGTGTAGCTCAACAAGTCGTTCGACTCG
This sequence comes from Scilla litardierei, assembly GCA_030789695.1. Taxonomy (NCBI): domain Eukaryota; kingdom Viridiplantae; phylum Streptophyta; class Magnoliopsida; order Asparagales; family Asparagaceae; genus Scilla; species Scilla litardierei. Next base: position 118,245,330 of record CM061130.1, read on the forward strand.
GCTGTAGGTAGACGAACTCTTTGTCGATCATATCAATATATGACTCCCTATTCGATTTTACCCCTAGTCATTTGTGATCATGAGTGTGCTCAACCGGATCACAATGGCTAGCCTAGTCGGACCCTTGTTTTCGTGTCAAGCCTGACTTGCCCCTTTGCTCGGTGTATGCACGACACGCCGGTTTGGGTCAGAGCTTAAGACTACATTCTTGGTTAGACTTACGCCGAAGCTCTAGGGATGAGCCAACGGTTTCAGTCAGGTTAAGATGTCAATCAAGAAATCGGTTTCTATAAGATTGACCTGTTACGGCTTGAGTGTGCTCAACAACCGAAACACGTTTCTTACAGTTGCCAACTCCTAAAACAAGGAGGGCTACGATTTATCTTGAATAAGATTATTATCGTATTAGACTTAGGTATAGTCGATGGACTTACATAGTTATGAATCGACACCTTGCGGTCCAGCGGACGCGGCCAGGGAATTGACTAAGCCAGGACCACTTGTTACCCAGTCTAGCTAGGTTGGTCCAAAAACTTTAGTCAAGCACATTGGCCGACATCATGATCCATTGAAGGTGTTGTCATCATTTCCATGTTCGTTCAACAACTAAATGGTTTTTAAATTACAACTAGTTAATCCTTATCAACTAGTGGATCCCTAAAATTCAAAATTTTATGGGTTTGTTAGACGATTTTTATTAAGTCCTTATCATCTATAAGGATTCAAAAGTATATGCTGCTACCCTAATCGTCCAATAGGCAATTTACACAATTTAAAATTCATAGCAGTGTCTCAAAATTATCACATAAGGTTTGAGGAAATTAATGGCTAACCTAATCGTCCATTAGGTAATTTTTTAAACAATTTAAAAATTATTAAGCATGGTGTTTAAAATTTATCACATAAAGTTTAAGAGTCATTTAATGGCTAACCTAGCAAGTCTTTCTTGTGACATCAAAATAAAACAAGAATGTGCCATTAAACTAATTATCATATAATTAATACATGCAGTTAAAAAAGCAGTATAGAACAGAGTAGATCTGGCTCTGATACCACTGTAGGGATTTTCAGGGTCCCTTAGAGCTAATTTATTGCTATCCGTCCTAAGTCGGACGAACAAAATAAATAAAACAGCGGAAGAAATGATTTATTAAACTATTTAATAAATAAAGCCCTAAGGAAAAATTCCCTAAGCCAGGAAATCTACTGACTCAAGTTGGGTCCGACCAACTCGAGAAAGTTCTAACTACTAATTAATCTAATTGCATATAAAATTGACTCACCCGGAATCTTGCCCTGGAGCAGGCAAGATGTTCCGCACCGTCTTGCGCTCATTGATCTGAGCCGTCTTCCGAGCCGTGTTGCGTCGCTCCTCGCCGCAGACTGGATCAGCTCCCGTAGCGCACTTCCGAGCCGTGTTGCGTCGCTCCTCGCCGCAGACTGGATCAGCTCCCGTACCGCACCTTGCCTCCGAAGCCATCACAAGCCGTAGAAGATTTCACTTGAGTAAACCCGCGTCGTAGACTTCCGAATCAGATTCGGACCTCCTCGTTGTCTTGCTAGGACTCGGTTGGAGGACAGGAAAATTTATAGAGGAAGAGAATAAATTTAGTCTAGATTAAGTTTGCTCAAAATATTCGTGAGCTCCTTAATCAGAGACTTGGTGCAAGAAACAAAGAGGGGAGTGCCCACCTATTTATATAGGAGGCCGGCTCCCCTTCTTTTGTCATGAGCAATGTGGGACTAATTGTAGGAAGAGGGATTTGGATTAATTCAATTTGGGTTAGTTTGGCTTACACAAAGCCTCAACCTTCAACCAATTAATCCTCACTCATCGTTGAGCTCTAGAGACGATACAAGTTATCATTTCGAAGAGCTAGTGATGGTGAACGCGTAGGAACAAACGGCGACGAGATCCGAGTTCGTTTGACCCTTCAAACAATTGCTCAAAGTTGAGCAAAAACCCAATTTCGTAGCCGTCAAGGGTTTCCACGAAAAAACCCTAAAATAACTTAAGTGGCGGGCGACCCGCTAAGCTTAGCGGGCGCGCCCGCCTAAGGCTACTGGGCGCGCCCGCTAGGGCACGCCCGCGCGGGCTCAGCCCGCTGTCACCAGCGGGCGGGCCCGCTGGGGCAGCGGGCGGTGCCCGCTGCACCCAGCGGGCGGGCCCGCTGGGTCAGCGGGCCCCGCCCGTTTTGCCAAGTGGGTTTTATCCCACTTCCTCTTGCGCCTTTTTCGCGTTTCTGGGCTCATCCGAGCTCCGATTCCTACACGGTTTGATCCTCTGGATTTCATACGAAATTTCCTCCATTCCCAAATGCTTCAAGTTCACAACCAACTTGTGAATTTAGTATTCTCTTTACATCTAATGATATCCTCTATACATTCTATCTGTTACTACGACGTGAATGTTACTCGGTGTGAGACCCTACAGCCTGACCCTTACTACAGGTCGAGACTCGAAGTCTCAAGACGACAGTGACCACTAGCAGTAGGTGTCGTCCCTGTTTCGGGATCATCGATTACGTGATTGGTTCGTTTAGGCAAAAGTGCCGACGAAATCACTCTGACTGTGACTGTGATAATTTCCGCAGTTTTAGTCCCTTCGTCATAACTATGTCACTCGGCTAGTCTAGGGTATGGTATACTATCAACCCCATTGGCTAGTAGTGGTCAGTATACATCGGTCTCTGGTACATACAGGTTGTACAAGTTACAACATACCTTGGCCAAGGTTTTACCGAGAGCCGTACCGACCTGTGACACTAACTTCCCATTAACGGAAGAGACGAATCCTCTGTTGATCACTACTTAGCTCATATGTTTCGAGTGTCACCCAGCCTAAGATCTTTCATCAGGCCTGGCCTCGAAGTTAGATCTTTAGACCTAAGTGACACTGTCCACACATAGCTTCATACAATGATCTCAAGTCCTAAGGACCAACTTACCTATTATCACTTAGAGTTATTAATGATAGTTTAGTTAATGCATAACCATTTAATAACTCCATGTTTTGGTCGTTCAGTGAACTCAGCTTTTACTGAGCACCTGCGTCCTGTTTTCGACTTCACCAAGTCGCTTGGTTATGAGACCAACCAGACAGGGACGCAATGGTCTGTCTGATGTGTTGATATCCCTTATCTCGACACATCTATGACCATGAACACTTTTAAGATTCAAGCTATTAGAGGTCAGACATTTCTCATAATCGTAATCTACATTTCGAAACATGTGTGACCTAACTCTGAATCCAAGGGAATAATCCGAGCAATGAACAACTCAGATAATACTTTACCAGAAAGAACACTTTCATTTATTGAACAAGATGTTTCATTATGATAAATAGCCACGAGGGCATACATTTCTCTACACATTGATGGACTTCCTTCGAGTTGGAAAAAGCGAACCTACGTTATCGAGGAAGGTAAAGATATGTCAAAATATATAGTTGTTCAACTAATGGGTACCTTGATGTCTTATGAGGTACAAAAGGACATCAAGATCAAGATTCAGGACAAGATGAAGGCATTCTTGAAGCAAGAAGAGCCAAAAAGGTAATTTTAAGAACAAATCCAAAGTTGGTTCTACTAATGCCTCTGCTCGTTTGTGTTTCAAATGCAATAAGCCAGGACACATCAAGGTCGATTGTCTTCTCAACAAACAAAAGGAGAAGTGGAAGGCACCCAAGTTCGACAAGTCAAGAAAGTACAAGAAGGAGTACAAGAAAGGCTTGTCGGTACATTCACCGACTCGAAAGAGGATTCTTCAAGTGGTGAGTGAGATGAAGAATAAGTGGAGAAAGCACACATGTGCTTCATGGCAAGAGAGCAACATGATCAAGAGACCACTTCAGATGAAAGTGAGGATGAAGGTAAAGAGGTAACTATGGATGACATCAGATTAGCTAATGAACAAATTTGGTCCAAGTATTCTAAGTTAGTAAATAGATATACTAAAATCAAAGATGAGCTAACTAGTCTTCAAACCACACCTAAACCTGTCATCATTAACAACGACACCGTTGTTGAAGCCTTGAGAACTGAGATTGTAAATCTCAAATCTCAACTTGAGCATGTCAACATTGAGGATCCGGATGAACATGAGATATCAGATTTGATTTCTCGAAACTCAACTTTGAGTATTGAGAATGAGAATCTCAAGTCACGTGTTTGTGAACTCACAACGCAAGTGTCCACTTTGGATGCTAAAATACTTTCCCTCACTGAGAAATATGGGTCCACATTAGGCCGGATTGAGAAATTCAACAAAGGCAAGAATCATTTGGATAATATTCTGAATGACTTACTTCCGGCCAATCATCGCATTGGCTTGGGATATAAAAAGGAAAATTCATCCGAATCTTCCACCACCTTTGTAAGGCTATCCTCTGATGCCTCAACTAGTGGGAGTAAACACCCCATGGGTAGTTCATCTACCAATGGTACTTCCACTAAGTACACATCCCTTTTTGGAAAGAAACCCACTTTGGGTGGACCTCCAAAGAAGAGTCATGCTTTTATGTACACAAATACTATGCCATGTAGGAACACACCTCCTACTCCACAAGTTCACACTTATGATGATTTCTATGCTCCACGTCCACGAGCACGAGCACACCAAGTGAGACACACTCACGTACGTGTTCCCCCACATGCATATGTTCACCCACATCATTATTACATGAATGATTACCATCATGTACCGTATCATATGTTGCCACCACCATTTCATCATGTGCCGCATGCTTATTCACAACATGCATACACTAGGCCACTTCCTCGTATAACACATGCACCACGTAGAAATCAACAAAATGTGCATGTTCCCAATAGGAATAGGGTTCCCAAGACATTCTCTATTTGGGGCCCGAAGGACACTAGCATGCATGAAAAACAAGCTTATATAAATTCATATTTTATGAATGTTGTGCATAATGATGACTATATTAGGAAGCCTAAGTCCAATTAGACTTGGCTTCCAAAGGTCTAATCCTGTAGGACCCAGTGACCTTGGGTACCATGATACAATGTTTTTATCTTCAGGTACTCAAGAAAAGAAAAGAAGCAACAAATCTAAACCTAGCTACAAGAACGGTTGGATACTTGATAGCGGGTGCTCAAAACACATGACCGGTAAAGCTCAGTTGTTATTCGAAGTGGTACCCATTGAAAATGAAAACCAAGTGGTCTTTGGAGGCAACGAGAGTGGAACCATCATAGGTGTTGGAAAAGTTGGTAACCCCCTCTAAACCCCTTATAAGTGATGTTTACCTTGTTAAAGGCTTAAATCACAATCTAATCTCAATAAGCCAACTCTGTGACAAGGGTTACAAAGTCAGCTTTGAGAAAGGAATGTGCCATATTTTAAGAACTGATAATAATAATATTTTGTTCTCTGGCACACGCCATAAGGACTTATATATCTTAGATATTCCAAATTCCCATGAACAATGTCCTATTGTCAATACAAGTGAGCAACACCTATGGCATAGACGTTTTGGTCATGCAAATTTCGGAACACTTTTCAAACTATCCAAGCTAGATTCTATAAAAGGATTCCCTAAGCTTTCTTTTAATAAGAAAAGCTTTTGCGAATCGTGTCAACGAGGCAAACTTCCAAAATCGTCATTCAAACCTAAGAAAGCATATCATCTAAACGGCCTCTAGAGCTTTTACATCTAGATCTTTTTGGGCCAACTAGAGTTGCTTCATTAGGGAATGCCCGATATGGACTTGTCATCATTGATGACTTTTCTAGATTTACTTGGATATTTACTTTAGCGAATAAAAATGATGCTTTTGAAAACTTCATAATGTTTGTTAAGAAAGTACAAAATCTCATTGGAACCACCGTTGTCACCATTCGTAGTGATCATGGAGGGTAATTTAAGAACGAGTCTTTCTCAAACTTCTGTGATGAGGTTGGTATTACTCACACCTTTTCTTTTCCTCGCGCACCCCCTCAAAATGGTGTAGTTGAGAGAAAGAATAGGACGCTAGTGGAATGTGCTCACACTATGCTTGATGATAGCCACCTTGGCCATCAATTTTGGATAGAAGCGGTACATACCGCTTGCTATGTGTTTAATTGAATACTCTTGAGGCCTGTCACTAAACAAACTTGTTATGAATTGTTGTTTGGTAGGTTACCTCAAGTTAAACATTTTAAAGTTTTTGGTGCAAAATGTTTTATCAAGAACACATATGGTAGTTTGGACAAATTTGATCCAAGATCCGATAAGGGGATATTTGTTGGATATTCCTCCCGTAGCAAAGCCTACCGGATATACAACAAAAGAAACTCGACGATCGAGGAATCACTTCATGTATCATTTAATGAAGATTTTGTCCCTCCAAGAATTATCGATGACGATGATTCTATGGAAGTAGTTAGTGATTCTGTTGATAAGTCTATTGCTATTGATTCTATTGAGACTAACCCTACTAATGAATCTCTTGAGAATGTTCCTAGTGACCAGGGTGTTCCCAGAAAGCTTCCAACAGTTCATGACCATCCCCATGAGCAAATTATTGGCAACTTGGAAGATGGTGTCAGAACAAGGTCTCAAGTTAACTTCTTCGCTCAGTGTGCCTTTGTCTCTTCCATGGAGCCAAAGAATATCAACGAGGCGTATGAAGATAGTTCTTGGATCTTAGCCATGGAAGAGTAGCTCATTCAGTTTGAGAGGAATGAGGTCTGGGAGCTAGTTCCGTTGCCTTCGAAGAACCACAACGTTATAGGAATGAAGTGGATCTTCAAGAACAAGACAGATGAGAACCATGATGTCATCTGGAACAAAGCTCGGTTAGTTGCTCAAGGCTACAGGCAAGTGGAATGTATTGATTTCGAGGAATCTTTTGCACCTGTAGCTAGATTAGAATCTATTAGGCTATTATTGTCATTTGCATGCCATAAAGATTTCAAACTTTTTCAAATGGATGTAAAGAGTGCGTTTTTAAACGGAGATGTCGTTGAGAAAGTTTATGTTTCTCAACCTCCGCGTTTTATAAATGAAAAATTTCCGAATCACGTTTTCAAACTTAAGAAAGCATTTTATGGTTTGAGACAAGCTCATAGAGCTTGGTATGACCGCCTAAAGAACTTTCTTTTGGATTTGGGTTTCAAAATGGGTGAGGTTGATTCAACGCTTTTTGTTAAGTATGCTAATCATGATATTATTCTAGTTCAAATTTACGTTGATGATATCATTTTCGGTGCTACTAACTTCACTCTTTGCGAAGAGTTTTCTAATGTTATGAAGGATCAGTTTGAGATGAGCCACATGGGTGAGCTCAAATATTTCCTAGAACTCACAAATTCACCAAATGAACAATGGAATCTTCATCCACCAAACCAAGTACACGGTGGAGCTGTTAAAGCGATTTGGAATGGAGAATGCTTCTAGTAAGAAGACTCTGATGAGCACCACAACACATCTTGATAAAGACACGGGCGGCAAAGATGTAGACATTCGTCTATATCGAGGTATGGTAGGTAGTTTATTATATCTTACTGCTAGTAGGTCAGATATAATGTTTGCCGTATGTGTGTGTGCTAGGTATCAGTCACAACCTAAGGAATCACACTTAATAGCGGTTAAACGTATTTTCCGTTATTTAAGTCACACACTTGACTACGGATTATTCTATCCAAAGTCAAGCACATATGAGTTAATCTCATATAGTGATGCAGATTATGCTGGATACAAATCCGACAGGAAAAGTACTAGTGGCACTTGCCATTTTATAGGAAATTCTCTTGTCTCTTGGTTTTCCAAGAAGCAGAATTCTGTATCACTTTCTACCACCGAGGCGTAATATATCGACGCCGGTGCTGCATGTGCACCGGTTCTCTGGATGAGACACACACTGAAAGACTTTGGTATAAACTATGATACTTGCCCTATCATGGTGGACAATCTAAGTGTAATATGTCTCTCTACGAATCCGATACACCACTCCCGTACCAAACACATAGATGTCCGTCACCATTTTCTAGATGATCATGTAGCTAAAAAGGACATCATTTTAGTGTACGTTGAAACCCAGAAGCAAATCGCCGATATTTTCACGAAACCACTTAAGGAAGATACCTTTGTGCGATTACGTCGAGAATTGGGGATTATGGGTGAATCCGAGATTTAGGATTCATAATTTTTATATAATCTTGCATGATAATGATTTTCATAAGATCTTATTAAATTTGTTGTGATATTCTTTATTTAAGCTGGATTTATGATTGGTTTTTCGATTTGCGCGTCGGATTTATGGTTTTCTGGCTTTATGGGGTAGAATATGTGCGTATGCGAGTATTTAGATGTTTAGTCCAAGTGCTCTTTAGAGAGAACTCAAAATTTCTCTTGCTCAAATTTTTGGACCCACTTAGTCGGTCCCAGTTCATCTCCAGACCGACTAGTTCTACTTCTAGTCGGTTAGACATTGAACTCAGACCGACTAGTTCGTGCCCTAATTCTTGACCCACTTGATGTTTATCATTTAGTCGGTCCAAGTTCACTTGTCGACCGACTATAATTCGTTTTAGTCAGTCAGTTCTTGAACTCAGACCGACTAATTGGGCAAGGACAATTTGGTCTTTGGCCCTACTTAAATCGATTAAACCCTCCCCGCACCGATTAGAACTCATTCTAATCGGTGCCCCTCTCCTTCCTAAAACCCTAAACCGCCACATCCCTCTAGTCTTCCGCCGTCATCTGCCATCTCCGGCCGCATCCCGTCGCCGCTAGTCACCGTCCTTCTCCTAGGGTATATCCTCCTCCCTTCTTTTCCTGTTTAAGGCTTGATTTCGTTGTTTTGTCGTCTTCTCGTCTCTATTTAATGGCGAGAACGAGAATCCCTATCCGTCCTTCCGGTCCCTCTCCGATGACCGTCGATCCTCCATCCAACCCCAATCCACCCAAACGCCGTTCCAAACATGCTCGTCCGCCCCCTTCATCGCCTACTTCTCCATCATCTTCTTTGCCTCCCCTCAAAAAGAAGAAGCCGGCCACTTCCAAACCTAAACCCTCATCCAAACCCAAGCCCCAGCAAAAATTCCAGAAGATCTTGACACCTGGACCCTACCGTGCTCCCACGCCACCCTCTGACTCCGATGAGGATTATATTCCTGAGACTGAGGCTGTCAAGAAGGAACCTACCCCGCCTGCTTGCACTACCTCGCGACAGTCCAAGGGGAAGGGTCATATGCCTTCTGGTGGGGTAGATATCTCCCTTTGCCGCAATGACCCTCTTTGTCTTGCCGCCTATAACCGAATTGAACATTGCCCCTTGATCCTCGAGCATTATGTCAAGTTCGCTGATTTCTCTTAGCTTGCCGATCTCTTGTCCTATAGCAGACTTGTTGACTATCTTCGCCACGATCCCAATGCAAATCCTCATCCTTACCCATGACTCGTCAAACTTTTCTATGCCAATCGAGTTAGGGGTGAGTATGACGACAAGCACTGTATTGAGACCACTGTTTTGGGGACGCCCATTATCCTCACTGCAGAGATCTTAGACAGATTCTTGGGGTCTCATCGTCTGGTCTGCTCCCGTCCGATATTCTATGGAGAATATCCACGACCTCGATCAATCCCTCTTAGCTGACATGTTCCACGTCGTTCCTCCCGCCATGATTGGCGTTCCCTCCAAGTATTTCAAACCGAATGTGTGGGTCCTCAATCTGATTCTGAAGTCGTGTCTTCTTCCGAAGTACGGCTCTTCCAGTCTGCCATCTCAGCCCTTCCGGAAGCTCATCTATGCCCTGTTTGATGGGAGCGAGATAAATTGGGCTCGCATCATTCTGGACAAGATGGACTCGTTTGAGTGCATCAGGAAGTCGTCCAAGGCTACACATATTCCATATCCGTGCCTCTTGACTTTAGTCTTTCGTCACTTTGGAGTTCCCCTTCCTCCTGACGATCAGCATCCCTTGGGACCTCCCTTGAATGCGACCGCCATCAAGAAGTCTCTTGCGGCCTTGCGACATGTTCAGCGGACCACCCCTTCTGTTCCTCCTCCGTCGTCTCGCACTACCTCTTCAGCTTCCCTGAGCCGTCAAGAAGCTCGTCTCTTGCGATGTGAGGAGATGCTCGTACGCATCTGCGATCATTTGGGTGTTGATGTCCCTCCGACTGTTTTTGATGAGGAAGCTATGGAGGCTGCTGAGGATGAGGAGTGTGCTGCTACCTCACCTGTTCGTGCCCCCGAGGGCACCCCTGCTGCTGCCTCTCCTGTCTGTGCTCCCGAGAGCACTCCTGATGCCACCATACTGTCGGTGGATACTACTTCTATTGCTTCAACGTCAGCCACTCCGTCTGTACAGCCTGATGCTGGTGTAGATCCTGCCTCTGCCTCCTAAGCCTACTTTGGAGGACTCTCCGTTGAGCACTTTGGCTGACACATCTAGTTGTGAGAGAGTGGGGCTAGGATAGTTGGGTGGTTGTTTTGTATTTTTTGGTTACATTTTGATGTATGCTGTGACATTTGTTGACATCTGCTCGTGCACTATGTGATAGTCTCTGATGATGATAGATATTTTTTTGTGTTGGCTGGATGTATCTCTTTTGCTGCTTATAAATATATATACATCTTGCTGCAGTTCGTATCTTTGTGCACATGGTATATTGTCTCTGTCGTTCCTTTCGTCGCTCGTCAACTTTGTTAGTTCGTATAGCTTTGTTTGTATGAAAACTTAAATTGTTTTCCATGCACTCAATTTGCTAGAATGATGATATTGGAGAGATTGTTCCTCTAATCAATCATATGATTTGATGGTGTTTTGATGATTTCTCTTTTCATTTTTCGACTATGGTCTAGTTGACACACCTTGTTTTTTCTTCGATATTTTCCTTCGTGTCATTTGGAACGTAGTCATATTCTTCGACTCTCTTGTTTAGATTGTTGTTTAACCATGGTTGTTGTCGTTGACTTCATCCCGCTCTTTTTGGATAATGCCAAAGGGGGATAGAATTAATAATGGCTTTGTGCTAAATGATAATTTGAACAATTACCGTGAATCTAATTTCATATGTTAGATTCAGGGGGAGTGAAGATATAAAAATCTATGTATTCTGAAACTATATTTCAATAGTTGGATCATGTTTTATACTTTTCTCTTCTGCTTGATGCTTATGTTTATTATTTAATATGGAACTAACGAGTATCAAAGCTGGGGGAGTAAGTAAATTTCATTTACCTCGTTATTATCGATTTATATTTATGTTGGTTTGTCATGACCAAAAAGGGTGAGAATGTTGAGTATTGATTCCCCTGATTTGGTTTTGACGATGAACAAACATAAATTTCGGGTACTAATTCTCTTTGAGCGCAGTTATGAAGATCGTCGCCAAATTACTTTGTAGATCTCAAGCGACGTCTCAAGACTTCTTTAGAGCGTGTAATCGTTGTGCCTGAAGTTTCATTGAAGCTCAAGGAGTTGTTAATGAAGTCAAGGGATTCAGACTTATCATGTTGAAGTTTTGAAGACAGTTTGTCATGTTTATTTATATTGTCTTCTAGCTTCGTTTCATAGAATGTTAAGCCTTGAGTCTTACTAACTTATTTATCCTCATATCTATCTTAACTTATCACTAAGAATGCCCTAGAAGCCATTAGATTGGGTTCATTGCTTATCGTCCTTGATTTGTCTTTCTTGTGCATCTTAGTTGGTTCAAGAAGAATAATTAATCGATTAAAAGTCAATCTAATCGGTTAGGAAGTCTTCTTGAACCGACTAGTCTTGTTTGAGAATTTTGGCCTATTCACTGTTGACCAATTAGTCGGTCCAAAAAGGTTCACCGACCAACTTGTTGTCAAACTAGTCGGTTAGTTTTTATTCTTAGACCGACTAGTTTACCCTTCTTATTTTACTCAATTCTCTGTCAACCATCTAGTCGGTCCAAGAAGGTTCACCGACCGACTAGTTCATCAACTAATCGGTCAGTGATCCTTCTTAGACCGATTAAGCTGCTTTAATTTTCCAGCCGTTGGAAATTTTATTTCCACGATTTTTCTTGATCTGGTTTGATTCTTTTCATATATGTTTGATACGTTTCAAACATGGAAATTTCTCTAATATGAGAGAGGTTTCAGATCTATTCTTAGATGAATCGATTATCAATTTTCAAAGGGCTCTCTCTCTCTCTCTCTCTCTCTCTCTCTCTCTCTCTCTCCCTCCCTCCCTCCCTCCCTCCCTCCCTCCCTCCCTCCCTCCCCCCCCTTTGTGACCTAATTTCTCAAAGAGATTTTCAGCTAGAGTGTGTACATACTTCTGAAAGGTTGAATCACGATCATCATCATCATCCTAGCCATCTTCCTCTGTCCATCTTGGTGATGCTAGGGTTTCGTGATCATCTCTTCTCATCATCCTTCCTTGACCTAAATTCGTAAGTATTTCCCAAGGCATAGGAATTTGTGGTGAGTTCTGTTTATTTCATTTAACTCTTTATTATAAGTTTGCTCTCTGGTTGTGAGAGAAGTTCGTGATCCCGGTCTGTGGGAGTCACGATTCGTTTGTTGTATTGATTGATCTTGTAGTAGTTTCTACAAGAAGTTTTTAGTGAAAACTTGAGTTAGTGGATCCTAACTCAAGTAGCCGGAAGGGATCCGGGTGTCTGGGACGTAGGATCACCGGAAACAAGTCGGGGAGACTTGGATGGATCCGAACCCATTATATTTATTGTTTGCGTTGTGTTATTCTTGTTGTTCTTATTTATTCCGCATAGTTGTTTGTGATTGCAAAATAATTAGGAATTATACTCTTGATTATTTTAAAAGTACTATTCACCCCCCATTCTAGTACTTGTGCAGTAGCTTCCAGGGCATTACACTTACTTGTCGCATTGGAGGCCACATTGTAACGATACTCAAGCTCCTCATAGGGTAGCTTTGGCTCCTCCTCCTCTTCACTATCGCTTTCCTCCTCGCTAGAGCTTGACGAAGACTCTTCCCCATTAGCCATGAAGCACATTTCTTCGTTGGAGGTGAGCCACGCCTCTGCCTCGTCATCACTTGATCTCGAGGAGATTGATGAAGAATCATCAAAAGCCACGAAGCACATGTGAGCTCGCTCCTTGTCATCCTCTTCTTCATCACTTGATGTATCCTCATTGAAATCATCAAATGTGCCGACAAGCCCCTTCTTTTGGTTCTTGAATTTGGACTTACCTTTCCAATGTTTCTTCCATTTCCCTTTGTACGTCTCTTTGTACGTCTCTTCTTCATCACTTGATGTGTCCTCATTGGAATCATCAAATGTGCCGACAAGCCCCTTCTTTTGGTTCTTGAATTTGGACTTACCTTTCCACTGTTTCTTCCATTTCACTTTGTACGTCTCTTTGTCGGGCTTGGAATGGCATTCGGTAGAAAGATGACATTTTCCTCTACAATTGAAACAAATAGAATTGTTAGACTTGGAGGCAAACTTTGACAAAGATTTATCTTACTTGCCATTGAGGAATGCCTTGAATTGCATGGCAAGCTCGATGAAATCATCATCGCTAACATCATCTTCGCTCGAATCTTCCCGATGGAATTTCTTTCTCCACTCGATTGGCTTCTTCTCGGCATGGAATGCAACCCCCGTTTGCTTCTCGGGCTTCATTGGTTGAATCTCTGTCTTATGTTGAAGCTTTACTTCATATGCAATGATATTTCCAATGCACTCCTCAACGGTGTATTTTAACATGTCATTTGACTCCAAAATCTCGTTGGCCTTAGACTCTCATTCAGATGTAAGCGAGTCTAGGATCTTCTCCAGTCGATCCTCTTGGAAAATCACCTTCCCAAGTCCTTCCAAAGCGTTCATGATTTCTGTGAACCCTATAAACATCTCCGAGATGTTTTCACTTTCCTGCATCTTAAACAACTCATATTTAGATCTAAACACGCATTGTTTAGATTTCTTTACATTCGAAGTCCCTTCATGAGAAATCTCCAATGTATGCCAAATTTCGTTGGCCGTTTTGCACATTAAGATGCGGTTGAACTCATTTGAAGTGAGTGTGCAATGGAATACATTCATAGCCCTCGCATTGAATTTGATTGAGTCCTTCTCCGCTTTTGTCCTTGAATCTGCGGGTATAGTAGGCTTCTCAAATGGTAACTCCATGATGTCCCATAGGTCTTGACCCTCCATGTAGATCATCATCCTGATCTTCCAACTTTGGTAGTTGGTTCCGTTGAAGATCAGGGGTCGAATGGTAGAGTGACCTTCTTCTTGAGACGCAGATGTAGCGTTGAATGCCATCGTTACAATATGTTATAACCTCGTTCTGATACCAATTGTAAGGACCGCCTTACCCTTGCAATACAAACAACAACACACTAGATGTGGTTGAATAGTGTAATGGCACAAATTGTGTATCTAAAAATTAAACTTGCAAATGCGGAATTGTAAATGCAAGAGGAATTTAAACACCACAAAAATCCAAACATAAACACAAGATATTACCCTGATTCCCCAAACTTGGGTACGGCCAGCCACACCAATATCCACTATAATTCTCACACAGAGAAGTGAATACAATCTCACATAGAGAGACCTCACACAGAGGATTTGGATTCTCACACAGAGATATCCTTACTTTCACACAGAAAGACTTAAACTCTCACAAAGAGAGACTCAGACTCTCACAGAGAGAGATCTCAACCAATTCTCACGCAGAAGGTTACACTCTCACACAGAGAGTAACTAACTCTCACACATAGAATAATGCCCTAAGGGTCCCTCTAAACCCATCAGCGGTATCGGAGCTTTAGGTCTACTCCTGATCTAAGAACTGCAATATTTATAAATGCAAGTATGCTTTTTTTAAATACATATATGATCTGTTTTTTAACTTTATGTAATAATTGTTAAAAATAGAACAAACAAGATTTTAGATGATTTAAATTTTATGTGATAAAAATTTTTTAGCTTGCTAATTTTAAGTTGATAATTTTAACATATGTTCATGCAATAAAATTATATGATAATTTTTGAACTTGAAGTTATAAAATTTTATTAGATAAAATTTTGTATATTTTGAATTATGCTTAAAATTTATGTGAAATATTTTAAAGTTGCATGTTACGTTTGATTGAAACATAAAATAATTATCTGATAATTATTGATTATTGCCGACACTTAAGTTGTTAGTTCAAATGGTTATGTTATTCTTGTTCCTTATTTGATAACACAAGAAACCCCTTTAAGGTTAGCCATTAAAAGCTGTCTAATAATTATAAGATAATTTTGGATTGCTTTGCTATGATTTAAAATTGTTTTAAATGCCTACTACACGATTAGGATAGCACCATAAAAAAATCATTCCTTATAGTTGATAAGGACTTAATAAAAGTTATTAACAAATCCTAAAATTTTGAATTTTAAGGATCACATTAGTTGATAGGATTAATTAGTTTTAATAAAAGCCTTTTAGTTGATGGCACACATATAAATGATAAGTTTCCCTCAATGGACCATGACATGGTCAATGTGCTTGGCTACGTTTGTTGGATCACCCTAGCTAGACTGGGGATAAGTGATCATGGCTTAGTCAATTCTCTGGCCGTGTCCGCTGGACCGCATAGACGCGAATTATGATTATGTAACGCCGTCAACTATATCTAAGTCAATTACATTAAAAATATTTTTCAATATTAGTCGTAGCCCTCCTTGTTTTAGAGGTTGACAACCATAGGTTTCTCGTTATAGTTGTTGAGCACACTCAAGCTATGACATAGACCCTTTATGGAAATCAACTTCTCAATACATGAGATGTAGTCTAAACTTGACCCAAACCGTCGTGTCGTGAATACACCGAGCGTCGTTGCAAGTTAAGCTAGACACGAGAACAAGGGTCCCACTAGACTAGTCATTGTGATTTGGATGAGCACGCTCATGATCTTAAGTGGCTATGGGTAAACACCAATAAGAGAATCATATATGATATGATTGATGAAGAGTCATCTACCAATCGCAGAGTCAAGGAATTTGTTAAGCATACTCAAGGTTGTGAGGCTCAAGGTGGTTGGATCTCTTTCCCATTAATTTAATTTAATTAAATCATTCATTATTTTGGCTTAAAATGATCGCTAAAATAGTGGGAGGATATAGTTAGATAAAAGCCATTCTATCTATATTTAATATTGAACATATGCTAAACTAGGGTAGTTCTATATTTACCGATGGAATCAAACATAATATCCTAAGAGTATAAGTTAACTGGTCCAAATGATTGGTTAATGGAATATCAACTTAAATTCTAATTGATAGAATAAACTATGATCTCATTGACATTAAAATGACCTTCTTAAGCACAGGCTTAAGGACAATGATTTTCTTAAGATCTAGGTCCAACAAAATAAATGCACGCTACCTGTAACTCGCCTCAATGAGGGGCAGCTTGAACATACTGATGTTCAAAGCATGTTTCTCCATACGATTTGTTGAGCACACTCAAGATTGTATGAAAAACGGTTTCGATCCGCAAAGTTTGAAACTTCGATCAAATTGTTTGAATCGAAGACGAGTGCATGAATGGTGCAAGACTATGTATCCCAACCGGATATTGAGACGAGTAACTTGTTGAGCACACTCAAGGTTACAAAGCCCAAGCGTTTGGATACATGAAATGTTTGCATGGCTATTATTTTTGTTGAGACGCGTAATATTTAAATGAGATTTAGAAAAGGAAGAAGGCATTAAAGAAAGTCATTTGAGAAAGAAAGTTTTATCTATCATTAGTAAAGGCAAAAGTAGGAGGAACTGAAAATGTGACATATTTGATGTCACGGCTTCAGGATAACCGTTATACAAAAGAGAACAGATTGTCATACGTATTGGAAAAGGGAGTAATAGTTGTTTCTTGGACCAAAGAAGACGTCTAACAATTTTTGGCGAATGTCGACACATTGCTTTTGAAGCAATGAGTAATTTGTATAGACAATAATGTATTAAATGTTAATACATGAATACACAAGATAATAACTAAACTTATATGGCTAAATAGACTAGGCCGTACTGAAGAGACTAAGTTTCACAAGTCACATAAAGAGGGGTCTGACCTATCGTATCATGAGTCGAAAGACCCTTGTGAATCTTGTCTCAAAGGTATGATGGTCGAAATTCCATCTGTAAGACAGTGGGAGAATGAGTTGTGAACTCGTAATCTCGTACATTTGGATGTACCGGACCCAAGTCTAAATAAGCCGAGATAATGTGTTCTTCTGAGTTACATGATCAAATTCTCTAGCATAATCCTCCAATACTTCTGAGCGTCCTTCAATTCGCTTCCGTTGTCGAACTTGAACTTCTGGTGATCGGAAAGTCGAATGCTACCTCCTTAAAATAGACGTAGCTAGAGGTCAGGCAAACTAAAAGTAGAAAGATTCTAAGAAGGTCAATCGAAAGGTCATCAAGCTAAAGGAGGCGTTACATGATCATGATTCACGTCCTTTCGGTCCAGCAGACACGGCCAGGGAAGTGACTAAGCCAAGATCACTTACCCCCAGTCTTGCTAGGGTGATCCAACAAATGTAGCCAAGCACATTGACCGGATCATGGTCCATTGAAGGAAGCTTATCATTTATATGCGTGCCATCATCAACTGAAGGAAAGGCGATGAAGTGGGTAGATAGTTCAACATATGAAAATCACTATAACTGCTAGCAAAAGAGGTTACTAGGGAGGGTATAACCAAGAATGGAACACGAGTTCCTAAGTAAGGGTTAAGAGTTCAAATAAGATGATGAGAATAAAGGAAGGCCTAATAAAGATGGTAATAAGGACGCTTCACCCGTATATCCAATGCAGGTGAACACTCGAGACATCCCGTACTCGAGGTTAATTTGAGTATTTTATATTGTACATCCTGATCTTGCTATATTATTCACAAGGTAGTTAGCGTAGACCTGCGTGGGCCACCAAACTTGTAACGACCCGCTCTCGGGGGCCTGTTACTTATTTGATATTTGTGCAGGTCCTGTAGTTAACCAGTGAAACCAAAATAGCCACGATGCAGAGATGTACAAAAATACCCAAATAGTGTCCAATTATTACAATCCATACTGTACAAGATGTCTCAACCGATATACATGAAAGAAGAAAAGTACATAGCGAAAATAGCTCTGGAAGCTGCGGTCTCAGGGTCGAACTCTGGCGCTATCAACTCAAGAGCATCTACCTCCATATGTACGTCATCTACGGTGCCACGTAGATGGAACCGTAGATAAGTCACAACAATTCTAGCAATAGTAGTAAAAGCTGTGTACAAGCATGGGAATGAACAGACTATGCAACTAACTACGTTCGAAAAGCAAAGGAACAACAGTCATATATGCAAGTGAAATAAATAAAGTATGAGAGCAGCAACGATGACATGGCATATATGACATGGTATTAAAGCAGGTAAAGTAACAATAATAGTAAAGTAAACAGGCATGTGGAGTAAAACAAACATGCAGCAAGGTAGTAAAGCAGGCTAAGCGGGTGAAGTAAAGTACTGGTGACTGCACAGGTGTAGTAGGTAAAGTGCGTGTAATGCGTAAAAGTAGAGGTGATCGTGCAAGCTATACAAGAACTACGTGACTTACGTAGGAGAGTATGATATGCAACCATTGAGTTCATCTCTTGCTAGGGATTGTTTTACCGACGCAAGCAGACCTTGTAATTTTGCCACTCAGGCAGACCTTGTAGTTTTACCGACGCAGGCAGACCTTGTAATTTTGCCACTCAGGCAGATCTTGTAATTTTGTCGACACAGGCAGACCTTGTAATTTTGCCGACACAGGCATGCAAGTAGATGAACCCCCGGTCATAGCTCTCACACTCTCTCTACAATGAGTTACCCCAAACCCCAGTGATGTGTCATGTGAATTAGGTACATGTTCCTTACAGTATGTTCCACGAGATGTTCCACAAGATGTTCCATAAGATATTCTACAAAATATTCCACAAGATCTCTCACAAGATATTCCATAAGATGTTCCACACATGACATTCCATATGAGCATTCACTGAGTAATAAATGGCATGCAGCAGGTGGCGTATCCATGAGCAATCATGCAACAAGTGTATACAAAGTGTATGCGTAGTTTTGCAAGTGATAAGCATCAAAACATGGTAGACAAGTGTAAACGAGAGTTATAAGTTTACGTGCAATTGAAGAAACTCATTTGAAGTTGGTTAGAATCAATGGTTGTTCTGAGACTATTTATAAACATCCTAAGTTCATGCTTTTATACTTGCTTAACTTCTAAAGCTAGAATTAGAGTGACTTACTAATTGCAAGCTCGTCGTGGCAAGACGAGGTTGGAGCTAGAGAAGCTGGGCACGAGGATTGGTACATGCAAACACAAGAAACAATTGGTTAAAGTACACACTATTCTCTATTTATTAAACTTAATCGTTTTGATTTTTAACCCGATTGAAACGTGGTCGAAAAACGTTCTAAATTTTTCTATAAGCTAGATATGTTAAAAATAATTTTACTGCAAGGGGAAATATTTTTCAGAAGTCTCTGCAATTTTTTGTAATTTTCAGAGTATGCTCAACAATAACAAACACAATCACAAGGATTTTACCTTGGTTCCCCAAAACTTGTGTACGTCCAGCCACACCAATATTCATTACAATTTCCATAAAGAGAAGTGAATACAATCTCACACAGAGGATTTGGATTCTCACACAGAGAAATCCTTACTCTCACACAGAGAGACCTCACACAGAGGATTTTGTCTTACAAAAAAACCAAACCAACCATACACAAGGGTTTAACTCCCACACAGAGAATTACTAACTCCTACACAGAGAATTAGGGTTAGTCCTACACTAGGACACCAAGCACCCATAAAGAGTGTATCTAATTCCCACAAATAGAATTATGGGTATCACAAAGGTGAAACGAAATAACACTTACATATGCCTTGATATGATCTTACCAATGTGAAGAAAAAGGCATGCAAGTGAAACTCAAGTGCTTGAGATGATGCTTTGATTGCACTTGATGATCTTTCTCTCTTTTAGGAATGAATCCTACACTTCTCACTTGAGTGTATGAAATGAAGAGACGAAAGATGTTCTCCAAGAAAAGGAATGAGATTGAAATCCCTTGGAGAAATTTCCTAAAGCTTAAATTCTATAGCATAAGATTGAAGCTCTAATTAGGGAATGTGGGAGGAGTGGCTTAGAGAAGAGATTAAACGATCTTCTATGATTTCCTAACCCTTTCATGAGTTGTAAATGAACTAAACAATCTCCTATATATATGAAGCCAAGAAGAGCCCATAAAACCAGCCAAAAACCCAAAGGGAAGAAATCTGCAACGGCTAGATTTTGGTAGTTTGCAGCACAGACAGTCGACTGATGAACAAATACAGTCGACTGTTTAACAGCTAGAAAAATCCCAACGGCTATAATCTGAGCCATGCCAGTCGACTGATGAAGACAATACAGTCGACAGTAAACAGGACAGGCGTCTGTAAATCCTTCAGGAGGCGACTATTGCAGGGGATGGAATAAAACAGAGAGATGCACTCTTTCGCACTGTTAGCAGACAGGCGACTGATAGCCAGTATACATGCGACTGTAAATACTGAACCAATTGTCTGACTAGCAAACTGGATGAAGCCCAGACAATGCGAGTTGTGCACAGTCAACTGATGAACAAATCACCGGCGACTGTTGGAGGACATGCGACTGTAAATTGACCTTCAGTCGACTGTTCCAAAAGCTCAAGTATGAGTCAATAACAATATTGACTTGAGCTGTGCACTACAGTCGACTGTAGAAGGCTCGACAGGCGCCTGAAATCATCCAGTCGACTATAAAACATTCATCAGGCGACTGTTGGAGAGCCAGAGACTCCAATTGAGTCTTTGGACATGGCACGCCCCGCTTTCCACTCTACCGGGAGCGAGGATGCCAGCGGGTCCGCGGTGTGCTTAAAACAAGGAGGAGTGCCTTTTTTCTTTTTAAAATCCTTTTCTTTTCTTTTCTTCCTCCTTGGCTTAAACACAATAAGCGTCGGTGTAAAAAACTGCAGATCCTTGCATGCAAATTTAAGAAACAGCTCAAACAATATTATTACATATCCAGTGTACAATAATTAAGATACACCTTGGGCCTAGCATGGCCAATACAAACAATGTACACAAATTACAGTGTTTCTAATATTAAAAATGCAGTTGCGAAGTTAACGTCTAGTCTTTCATGGGTAGGTACTCCCCGTAGTCTTCGAACACTGGCTCGACTCCTGCAGTAGTGTCTTCAGTGAACTCACTATCGATATCTGATAAACATTTCGTAAAAACAACAAAGTGAAATGCCAGTCAGCAAGGTTTACTCGGCAAGATAATCTCGAAACCAAAATGTTAGACATTTTAAAGTAAACGAAGCTGAAAAGACAAGTAATAAGTTTAATTTAAAATATTTAAAGACAAGCAATAAGTTTAACTTAAAAGAGTTAAAGACAATGGGTAAATTTAACTTAAAAGATTTAAAGACAAGCAATAAGTTTAACTTAAAAGAGTTTAAAACAAGCAATAAGTTTAAAAGAATTAAAGACAAGTAATAAGTTTAATTTGAAAGAGTTATAACAGTTAAACATTCACAGCAATTTGCAACCTGTAGCAGTTTAATCATTCAATAACAATTTGCAATACTATCAGTAACATGTGACAATTTAGCATCTGATAACCAAACTGTAGCAACATGTAGAAAAAGAGGTTAGAACAATATTCAATAGCCAGTCTATCTTAGTAATAAGTCCATCTTCAAGAGTACTAGAGATAACCAACATGCACTCGGCGACGAGAGCAACTCCGAGGCGGTACCCACCGTTCCGATATGGCAACTAACCCCCGTAATGTGTTGGAGGTAATTTAGTATGTGCGCATCCAGCCACTCTGTAACACTTGTGATCATAGACTACCCCAATCCTATGGTCAGGTCAAGTGTCAGGTCAAGAGGACGTGTACTATCTATTTATATTGAAATTCCATCTTCATTTATTTAAAGTTCCATCTTCCATTCAGTATTGTTGAAGTCACATCTTACATTCAGTCAATTCAGTCTTGGTGTTTCAATAGTCTGTACAATAATTTCACAAAAACTCGCTACTTCACGACTTGATTTAGCAATTAAACGAAAACGTAAAAATCACTTAAATAGATAAGAGAATGAGCAAGAAATGAGCTTAACTAAGCAAATGGGTTTAAATTAGCTTAAATATTTTCTAAGTCTAGTAACTATTTTTCAAGATTGTTAAATAATTTTTGAGCAATTTTAAACAAGTTTAAAGTGCCAAAAACAATTTTTAAATCAAGAAATCATTTTTAAGACATATGTTTGAAGAATTGTTTAGAGCAAACCGTATGTCAGAATTCTTCCAACAAGGGGTCAAAATGATCGTATTTACTAGTACTACAACATATATTTTTCTCGTATGTCAGTGTACGTGAAAATCACAAGATACGAATTTTAAAAATGAATTTAGCATAATTAAGTTTTGCCTTTGAAAATTCATAGTGAGAAATATACTTGCCTTTTGACGATGAAACCAGCTCCAATGAGTCCATTTCGTCGTTTCTGATTTTCTGAAACTGGTCTTGTATTTTTCTAAGGCATGTATGATTTAATATGAATTTATTATGATCAATCTATTTCTATCTGTATTTCTATACGTTTCATTATACGTATTTTATTATTTATTATTAAAACTAACGTTTCTTCTCACTTTCGACGTCCGATAGGTGCTCGGGGGTGTGCCCGATGTCGGACGACGACGGCGGGGGAGGAGCGGCGGACGGCGACGGCGTACGATGGGGATGGGCGGTGGTGGGCGACGGGAGCGGCGGCGAGCGGGAGGCATGGCGTGCTCAAGGCTCCGGCGGTGAGGTGGAGTGGAGGCGATGGTCGGAGCTCGGGGAATCACCGGCGGACGGGGCAATGATCTTCGCGGCAAGCGGCGAGAGCGGCGGCAGCGGCAGCGTGTGGAGCGGGGTGCTTCGGGTGATGGAGGAGGGTCTTCGATGGGGTCGAACGGCGGAGCTCAGGGTCGAGGCGCACAGAGCAAGCTCGTTTGCTGTCAAGCGGAGGAAGAGGGGGCGAAGCGCTGGGCGAGCGGGGACGGACTCCTTCGACCTGCTGCTCGACGGTGGGAGAGATGGAGCGATGTGGGAGCGTGAGTCGGGGTTCGTCGGCGATGGGAGAAGGAGGAGAGCGGGTTGTGGTTGCTCCGGAGTGGGGAGGCCGTCGGTGAGGAGGCCCGGCGAGCTCTCGTCGTCATGGAGTTGAACGAGGGAGGGAGAGAGTTAGAGGGGAAGAGGGAGGGGAAGCATGTGTTCGGGTTGTTTGCGTGAAAGAGAGGAGAAGGGGAACGGGGGTCGGGCCTGGGTGATGTTGTGAGGGATATGGAAGAGCTTGTTATGGGGGGTTTATATAATGGTTTACTTATTAATTAAAAATCCCTTAGTCAATGGGATTAATGAGAGTAGGTTAGCTTTTAGACTAAGTGTGGAACTTTATGGCTAAAGCTATCACATGGGCTGCTGGTTTAGAAGGTAGTTTGGAGTCATCTACCGACAAGAGTGATGTTAATTAGAATAGTAATTAGGGTAACGTAAAAGTGATTAATGAATGTAATTAGTGAAATTGCAATTTTGCCCCTGAAGTTAAACGAATTTGAAAAATTACGAAAACATTGCCATGGGTTCATATCGTCACGAGGATCGTGACTACGAGGTCTATTTCGTAGTTTGAGCCACGAAAATACGAGTTTTGGGCCAAAACGTTTGGGATGCGGGTTTGCGGGTTCTCTATTGATTTGACTTTAGAAAATTATGAAATTTATGTGAGGAGCACTAAATGATCCTAGAATAACATGGTAGAAGTTTGAAATCATTTTGATAATGTTTATATAGAAAAATAGTTGTTACGACTGTATTGTTAATAATCAAGTTTAAATAATTATAAAAATCATCTAGGGGTTTAGGATGGCCCTCGTATTCCCTAAAATAGGCTATAAATATATTGGTACTACAAAATATTGTTTCATTATGATTTAGAAACTATTTTGATATAAAACTCTTGATCAACCTTACAAAATACTTTTAATTTAAGAAAATACGTAGAATATGATTATACGCATACTAATGGATACGGGTCATCACATCCTACCCACCTTATAAAAATTCCGTCCTCGAAATTTCTCGAAACTCTAAGAAACAAATAATTGATGTTATGAAGAAGCTCAAGCAAATAAATGATAAAATGGAATGCTTGATGAATGATTACGATTTAGAAAATAAGTTGTTAATAGCATGAAATATAATTTGATATCATAGCATCAAGAAAACAAGAGATATTACTAATAAATATATACTATTAACATTACCATAGCTTCCGTAACTAGTCCTGAGACTAGTATCATTATAATAATTACTTCGAATGTTCAAGTAGCCAAAAGTTAATATGAGCTAATGATGCTACATGAAAATGATAATTATTATGATAATATTTGTTCGAACTTGGAACCTGTGGTGATACGCTAGTAGCAAGATAATTAGACCTCATCAAAAGGTAGATCATAAAGTTTAAAATTTTCAACTCAGGCTAATGATGACTAACGGGGCCTAGCCAAGTAAGTCATCAATATAGCATACAAAGACGTAATAACTAATCCATATGCATTCGTGTTGTTATACATTAACCAGCCGTTCACAAATGACATTAACTCCCATAAGTACCAAAGACAAGTCATCGTCTAAAATAACACAAATAAATAAGTACAAGGCCAACTACTCAAGACCGTACTTATCACTATACTCATCCCTGCCACACTCCTTGTATCAACTTCCATAACGCCCAAATACAATCTAACATCGAAACCATTATCCAAATCCAAACACAAGATCGACATCCAAATTCAACACCTAAGGCCAACAGCATGCCAATACCAATCGACAATGATACTCCATGCCAGCACCAATTGTCGATATACATGACTCTCATCATCAATCCCAAACAAGCCAACATCCAAAAACACACTGTCTCGCAAACTCGAAGGAGTGGACCTGTGTAGACGCCTAAGCGGGACACCAATGAAGGCAAGATCAAGAACAATGCGCTCAAAAGAAACCCAAGAATAGCGACTTGCCAAGATCTCAACCACACGGCGGCATCGAAGGTGGCGGTGAGGGTCGTTGCTAACACCAAAAATCCTAAAACAGAACATCGGAGGGCCGTCGGCGGTTATCGGTCCACGTCATACGGCGACGACGACTGCTCAGCGACGTCGGGTGCCGTGGAAGAGCTTCGAGTGAGGCCAGGGGAGCTTGAGGCGAGAAGGGTTGGGCTCACGAAGGAAGATGCATGATGAATGGGTGGCGTCGTCTCGGCGGAGGGGATGCCACATGATGGGTTTGGTGAGGGGGAGAGATGATGGGGTTTAAAAGGGTGCCGAAATTCATTGATAGGGTAGGGTAGGGTAGGCTAGGTTAGGCGGGACCGGGGCTCGAGGAGAGGATGATGACAAAAGGCAATAATGAGGGGGGAGAGATTTTAGGCAGTAAAAAGGTTCAAACAATGGGAAAATCAGGTACAAGACGAAAGTAGTGTGTAGAAGAGAAATGCGAGTTCAAAAAAGGATGAAAAAGACGTAACATCTTACATGTGCATGTTGTGGTTTGACTCGTCTTCAAATTCTCTATCACCATCCTCAAATACTTCTGAGCGTCTTTCGATCTGCTTCCGTTGTTGAACTAGAATTTCGGATAATCGAAAAATTCGAATGCCCTCCTTATAAAAGAGTAGAGCCATGGTTTAGATGAACTAAACACGAATATGAAGTATTCTCAGAATAAGTAGGACGATTGGAAGGCCATTACAAGAATGTTGATGCAATGAATGGATGGTCACTCTAGTTGTTATCAAGGAAGGTTCTAGATTAAGATTCATTAAAATGAAACGCACGTTCCTAGTTGAGGGTTCAAAAAGTTCGAAGAAGGTAATGAGGATCAATGGAAATAGATCGTTACGATTTTTTGTGATAAGAAACGATGGGGAAACTTCTAAGTCAAGAAGGGGGTATGCTACGAAGAAAAACTTATAGCATGACAATGTATGCTAGCAATGATAATAAAGGCGATGTGTGTCAAATCAACGTAAAGGGAAAAGGTTCAGATATACTAGTGATTACTGGTTCTGCAGCCTCGGCTTCTCTGGTTATCGTGATGGATGCTTGACACCTGGCCTGGTTCAGCTTGGCCTATTGAAAGACTCGATGATGTGTAGCTAGGGGTGGCTTATGCTGTGCTGATCCAGAAAATCCTGCTGTTGTAGTCGCTTTCTTGTTAATGTGGCGGGGGCAGTTCCTGAGAGAGTGCTCAGATGCTCCACAAGCCAAACATTGATTCAGCAGCATGTGACAGTTCTTCTTGATATGTCCCTTTCGGCTGCAATGGTAACACATCATCGGAGATCGGTTGTGGACTGAAGATGCAGACCTCTTGAAAGCAGTCTTCATCGGTCGGAGGGCGTCTCTCGGTGGTTCCATCGGACGCTTTCCTTGTGCTGCTTCACAGAGTTTGTCAACAACCATATAGAGAATTTGGCGTTGAATTTCCAGTATTTCCTTTATGATACCCAAGATATCGTTGTTGGTGGTGCCATGAGTATCTGGCCGACCTGCCATACTTCAAGACAAACCGCAATGTAAGGTAAGTTAAAATAAATCTATTCTAGTTCTACACTTAGATATTAATGTCGTTTAAACCGATCTTAAAGTATATGCAAAAGCATGACATGCATGGGCCACCACTAAAACATGTCACGCCCCGCTTCCCATTCTACCGGAAGCGAGGACGCAAGCCGGTACGTGGTGTGCTTAAAAAAGGAGGAGTATTTTTTTCTTTTTAAAATCCTTTTCTTCTTTTCTACCTCCTTGGCTTAAACACATTAAGCGTCTGTGTAAAAACTGCAGATCTTTGCAAGCAAATTTAAGAAACAGCTCAAACAACATTATTACATATCCAGTGTACAATAATTAAGATACAACTTGGGCCTAGCATAGCCAATACAAACAAGGTACATAAATTACAGTGTTTTAAATATTAAAAATGCAATCGCGAATGTAAACATCTAGTCTTCCATGGATAGGTACTCCCTGTAGTCTTCGAGCACTGGCTCGACTCCTGCAGTAGTGTCTTCAGTGAACTCACTATCGATATCTGACGGACATTTTGTAAAAACAACAAAGTGAAATGTCCGTCAGCGAGGTTTACTCAGGAAGATAATCTCAAAACCAAAACGTGAGACATTTTAAAGTAAACGAACCTAAAAAGACAAGTAATAAGCTTAATTTAAAAGATTTAAAGACAAGCAACAAGTTTAATTTAAAACGTATTTTTTTAGGCATGTACGATTTAATAGGAATTTATTATAATCAATCTATTTCTATCTATATTTCTATACGTATTATTATACATATTTCAAAGCGTATTTTATTATTTATTATTAAAACTAACGTTTCTTCTCACCTTCGACGTCTGATCGGTGCTCGGGGGTGTGCCCGATGGCGGACGACGACGACGGGGAGGAGCGGCGGACGGCGGTGAACTGCGGCGGCGAACGACGGGAAGGGGCGGTGGTGGGCGACAGGAGCGGCGATGAGAGGGAGGGGTGGTGTGCTCAAGGCTCCGACGGTGTGGTGGAGTGGAGGCGATGGTCGGAGCTTGGGGAATCACCAGCAGATGGGGTGACGATCTTCGCGACGTGCGACGAGAGCGACAGCAGCGGCAGCGTGTGGAGCGGGGCTCTTAGAGAGATGGAGAAGGGTCTCTGATGGGGTCGAATGGTGGAGCTCAGGGTCGAGGCGCTCGGAGCGGCGTCGTTTGCCATCAAGCAAGGAAGAGGGGGCAGAGCACTGGGCGAGCGGCGACGGACTCCTGCGAGCTGCCGCTCGATGATGGGAGAGGCGGATCGACGTGGGAGCGTGAGTCGGGGTTTGCCGGTGATGGGAGAAGGAGGAGAGCGGGCGGTGGGTGCTCTGGAGTGGGGAGGCCGACGACGAGGAGGCCCGGCGAGCTCTTGTCGTCGTGGAGTTGAACGAGGGAGGGAGGGAGTTAGAGGGGAAGAGGGAGGGGAAGCATGTGTTCGGGTTGTTTGCGTGAACGAGAGGAGAATGGGAACGTGGGTCGGGCCTGGGTGATGTTGTGAGGGATATGGAAGAGCTTGTTATCGGGATTTATATAATGGTTTACTTATTAATTAAAAATCCCTTAGTCAATCGGATTAATGAAAGTAGGTTAGCTTTTAGACTAAGTGTGGAACTTTAGGGCTAAAGCTAACACATGGGCTGCTGGTTTAGAAGGTAGTTTGGAGTCACCTGCCGACAAGAGTGATGTTAATTAAAATAGTAATTAGGGTAACGTAAAAGTGATTAGTGAATGTAATTAGTGAAATTGCAATTTTGCCCCTGAAGTTAAACGAATTTGAAAAATTACGAAAACATTGCCACGGGTTCGTATCGTCACGAGGATCGTGACTACAAGGTCTATTTCGTAGTTTGAGCCACAAAGATACGAGTTTTGGGCCAAAACGTTTGGGATGCGGGTTTGCGGGTTCTCCATTGATTTGACTTCAGAAAATTATGAAATTAATATGAGGAGCACTAAATGATCCTAGAATAACATGGTAGAAGTTTGAAATTATTTTGATAACGTTTATATAAAAAATAATTGTTACGTCTGTATCGTTAATAATCATGTTTAAATAATTATAAAAATCATTTAGGGGTTTAGGATGGCCCTCGTATTCCCTAAAATAGGCTATAAATATATTGGTACTATAAAATATTGTTTCATAATGATTTAGAAACTATTTTGATATAAAACTCCTGATCAACCTTACAAAATACTTTTAATTTAAGAAAATACGTAGAATACGATTATATGCGTACTGATGGATACGGTTCGTCACGGGGCAAGATGAACCTTTGGGGTTGGATTCTATGATAATACTAAGTCTCACTAAGATGGTTAAATGCATATGCATGAGAGTATGACCATCTATCAAGGCATTACAATAATCCTAGACTCAAAAAGAGAAATGTAAGTAATAGAAATTACATGGATTACATAATGCATCTCATAGAGTCTAAGTCTTCAAGCTCACGATACCTTGATACGTCCAATCTCTCCAAGCTTTGGCACCCCTTGATGAGCTTCCCTTCATCAAGCTCCAAGCTTTGTCATTGCTCCTCTAGATGTCCATCCATCATCATGCTCCAAGTTTTCGCTTCATAAGATGATCTTCATGACTTCATCCAAGCTTGAGCACTCCATTACTCTTGGAGGTCTTTAAGATAACCCTTGTAATATCCTCCAAGAATTATGCTTTGTCTCATCAAAAAATAATCATTAAGATAAACTGAGATTAAAACATAAGATTGATAGCACACTAACATAATGTATTGATCATCAAAACAACGTTAGTCTTGAACCCAAGAACTAACAATATTCATTAAAATCAATCGTTAGGAAGTTAAAGATTACTCGAGTCTCGTTAGACGAAGAGTCGAGTAAGACATCATAGTTGATGATGACCTAGACAACTTCCAAGATGCCATTCGGAGTTGGGACTCTGATTAATGGCTTGATGCAATCAGAAAACGGTCCATGCACGTAAATAAAGTATGGACTTTAGTTTACATGTCCAAAGAAAGTGTTTCTTATTGGCTGCAAGTGAATCTTCGTGTGTAGAAGATTGGTGCAGAAAGAAATAGTGAAGTACAACTTATGTTGGTTGAGAACAGTTATCATCCTAACTCCAATAAACGGATCATGATCAAACTGTCTCGGCAGCAAATGTGTACAAATCTACTCAACCGAGCTCGATGTAAATGCTCATGATGACCATGAAAACTGGAGCATTCGTATATAGTCTGGTTTCTAAATATGATTTAGAAGAACGAACATATATGAATCAGCCAGAGAGTTTTCAAGGTCAGTGGGAGCGAATAAAAGCATGCAAGGCATCAAGGAGCCGGAACATATGGTTTGACAAAGTGGTCAAAAATTTTGACCCTTTATCAACATGACTATGAACCGTCTAAATGACCAGTAAAACTTATTATGGATTTTTCTCGTAAGGTACGACGAGCTGGATGAGATCCAGTCAAGAAATTAATTATGGATTCCAAGAGACCGGGCGAATTATTTGGATGAGATTCAAATATGTGGTCTAAGATAAACATAGAAACCACTTAAGTCTATACAGTAGACGTTTTTGCAGATCCACTCACGAAGGCTCTACCACATGAAGTATGTAAAGAATTATGTGTAAATGCAGTATGAGATACCGGGATAAATGTGCCCGAGTGCAAGTGGAAGATGTTGAGAGATGGGTATGCCCTCGAGGCAAATTCATCCCTGTTTATATATACATACTTCTTGTTCAAAATAACAGTAAGATGTTTGGTAAGTATTTATCTAAGTTAATAGAAATGTTGTAATCATTAGAAACTTTGGTAAAGTCCTGAGACTTAATGCAAGGTCCAACATGTATCGAGATGAGGATCTAGATCATGGAGAAGTGCTTGACCATTAATAGCATAAGTCTAAAAAGGTTCTTGGTCATAGATGTTTCGAGAAAAGGATATCGAAACATCGGATAGACCATTGTGTCTTAGTCTTCACCGTGTAGCGGTGACGATGATCTCATAATCGTTTGACTTGGCGAAGTCGAAGATGAGACACAGGTGCTCACTGGAGAATGATTTCACTGAATGACCCAACAAGATTTATCACGTGATTATGATTGACCAATCTGTCAATGATAACTCTTAGTGATGATAGACAGGTTGGTCTTTTGACTTGAGGTCATTGTACGAACCTTTGCGTGAACGGTGTTACTTAGATCACTGATTTAGCCTCGGGTAAGCCCCGTTGAAAGGTCTTTGGTTGGGTGACATTTGAAACGTGCGAGGAGAGTAATGACCAAGATAGGATTCGTCTCTCCCGGTCAATGGGAGTTAGTGTCGTAGTGTTAGTTTGATTTTTAGTGAAAACTCTGGCCAGAGTATGTTGGAAGATGTCCAACATTATTTGACTAAAGATCGATGGAGACTAACCGGCTTCGAGTTATTGGGGTTGACAGTTTGACCGTACACTAGGCTTGAATTTAGACGACATAGTTTTGACCAAGAGACTAAAACTGCGGTATTCATCACGGACACAGTCAGGGTGGTTCCGACAATACTCATGTCAATGAGTTAACCATATAAGTATGATACTGAAATAGGGACGACACCTGCTGCTTATGGTTACTGCCATCTGGGGGCTTCGAGCCCCATCTATAGTAGGGTCAGGCTGTAGGGTCTCACACAGAGTGCGACCTTCGTCAAGTAATAGGTAGAAATTAGGGAGAATATGCATTTAATGCAAGGGATAGACTACTGCAAAGAGTTTGCAGTTATCTTCTGCATTCGGGATAAATGATCCTGAGTGCAAGTGGGGATGTTGGGGGATGTATGCCCTCATATCATTTGTATTTGACGCAAATGATTTTTTATTAAAGATGTGGGAATTTTGCATATGATGCAAAGAGAATTAAATGTGTCTTAAAATGTTAACGGTCATATTTAATATAATAAACTTGATGAAAAGGTTTCCTGAATGACGGGAACGTCCTGGTCTAAACTCAGGTTCAAACGGTGTCCAAATCGAACCACAAACGTGCAAAATATAGCCAAAACAACAATGAAGGCCCCATAAAAGTGTTTATGGCAACAAAACAACAATGAAGGCCCCATAAAAGTGTTTATGGCTGGCCTGGCCCATTGGGCTGTAGGGAAATATGCCCTCAGAACATTTGTATTTGATGCAAATGATAATTTAAGCTTAGATAGGGACTAAATTGCATATGAAGTAAAATAGATTAAATGTGTTTTAAATAGTTTAAAACAAATATTTAATTATATAAACTCAAGGAAAAGCTTATGGGTAAGACGGGAATGTCCCGGTCTACGCCCAGGTTCGAACAGCGTCCAAATCGGACACCAGATGACCAAGATATGCTCAAAAAGGCCCAAAAGTAATAATACTGGATATTTGCCCAAGGCCTGGGCAAGCCCAGGCGCTGGCCTGGGCTTGCCCAGGCGCGGCCTGGGCTTTGCCCGGGCAGTTTTTCTGCGCGCAGCACGCGTGGGGCCCACCTGTGGGCCCCAGTTCTAGGGTTTTGAACCCTTATTGTGCAGAATTGTTTGACGGCTCAGTTTTTGCGAAAAACTAGCCTTGGGCTGATCTTTGTACAATCAATTGGAGGGTCAAACGAACCCCGATTGACAAACGGTTTTTTCCTATGCGTTCACTGTTGAACACCCTTCGAATTGATAGGTTGTATCAATCTTGAAGTTCAACGGTGATGGAGTTAAAATTCATGGAAGTTTGCACTTTGTGAAGGGCAAACTAAATTGAATTTGATTAACTCTAAATTAGTCACACATCGGATTTTGAGGAAAGGGGAGCAGTCAACTGCCTATATAAATAGGGGTCTGCTCTCCTCCTCAAAACTCGTCCCAAGCTCTAGATCTGAGCAGCTCTCGTAAATATTGGAGCACGCTCGGATCTAAGCTAAATTAATATTTCTCCTCTCCCTATAAATTTTTGCCTTGCTCCTGAGGGCTCTAGCAAAGCCGCAAAGGAGTTCGGATTCAGATCCGAAATCTAGGCGGAGGTTTCACTCGCGTGAAACTTTCTTCAGCGCATGGTTGGCTCGGCGACACAAGATTGATCGCCTCGGGATACGGAGTGGTTCGAGGAGCGGTTCGGGGAGCGGTTCGAGGAGCGGCTCGGCGTGGGACGGGAGCGGCTCGGAAGACGGTGCGGAACATCTCGCCTGCCCCAGGGCTGAGATTCCGGGTATGTGTTTAATTAAGCATTAGTTTAATTTAATCGCTGTAGGCTAGATCCTTCTTGGGATGGTCAGACCCATCCCAAGTCGGCATAGATCTTGGTTTAGGGTCTTGGACCTTAGGGTTAAATGTTAATTAGATTAACATGATTATTTTCCGCTGCTTTTTTCTGTCTATGTTCCGTCTAACTTAGGACGAGCATAGAGTTTTTGTGCCCTAAGGGTCCCAGAAAACCCTTCAGGGGCCAAGCTTGTACTCTTTGGCGCCCCCTTTAAGGGGGCGAAGACCATCATTGGGCATGGGTGCAACCCAGGCCCAGCCAGAAATGGGCGCCCCTTTTGAGGGACGCCATGGCAACAGCGGGCCCCGGCGTTGCTCGCGCCCGTGCTCTGCACCGGCGCGTAACTCGTGCAAAGACAGGTAGCGCACGTGCATTACGCATGTGATGTCCACCTGAGGCGTGGGTGGGGCCGCGGGTGGGCCCCACCTGATGCCTAGGGTTACGTGCTGGGTTGGCTTTATTTGTGGCGGCTCAGTTTTGCAAAAAATTGAGTTTTTGGGCTAACTTTGGAGCCTCGTTTGAGGGGTCAAACGAACTCCAAATGACTCGCCGTTTTTTCCTACGTGTTCACCGTTCAGCGCTCTTCGATTTGATAGGTTGTATCAATTGCGAAGCTCAACGGTGAGGGAGTTAAAATTCATTGAAGTTTGGCCTTTTTAGAAGGCCAACTAACTTGAATTTTTTACTTCAAAACTTTTAGTCCCTCATCTGAAATGGAGTGAAGGTGATGGGTCAGCCGCCTATATAAATAGGGGCCTTCCCCCTCCTCATAACTGGTCCCAAGCTCTATCTGAGCAGCTCCCAAAAGTTGAAAGCATGCTCGGATCTAAGCTTAAAATAAATATTCTATTCTCCATATATTTCTGCCGTGCTCCTGAATGGCTCTAGCAAAGCCACGAAGGGGCTCTGATTCGATTCGGAGTCTTGGCAAAGGATCCACTCAAGGTGAAACTTTCTTCGACGCGTGGTTGGCTCAGCGACAAGGGGGTTGCTCACCTCGGGACCCGATGCGGTTCAGCTCAGGACGAGGAGCGGCTGGGGACGCAGTTCGGTACACTTTACCGGTGCAAGCAAAGTTCCGGGTATGTAGTTTAATTAAGCATTTCATTTATTATATTGCGGTAGCTTAGATATATCTTGGTGTGGTCAGATCCACCTCAAAATAGTAGAGATCCTGGCTAGGGTCTTGAAATCCTTAGGTGTAACGCCCCGCTCCCCAGGATACCCTGAGCAGCGAGTGTTACGGAGGAAAATACCAAATACAAACACAAGCAGGTCCACTGCGCACTACTGGGATAGTATCTGTAATGTTCCCACTTCCAAAACACAGAACACAAAGCATCACAGAGACATCAGACGTACACAAGGACAACAAAGGAAACACTGATTGTATATACATATATCCTGTCCAGCATATACAACATCTACCTCTCATACATCATATGCATCAAAATTCCCAAGAGTACAAGTCACTCTCCTCACCCTTCACCACCCCATCTTACACTCAACTCCTCAACCATAACTCCAGCTCCAGCATCAACTCCACAACCTGAGAAGACAACTGTGAGGTACGTCAATGCGTGACCCGGTAGGAATAGCCCACTCCATATAGTATATTATTCAATGCATGTTGCTACTACCACGAACATATTATCCCAATGATGTAATGCAATGATCAAGTGGCATGTGATGACAATATGAAATGAAATTGCATTAAACATAAGGCATTGCATGGCATATTGCCTTAAACATAAAGTTAGACATCAAGGAATGAATGTAATGGCAACTGCAACTACAAAAGTGACATATTGCATTAAACATAAAGTAAGGAAGCAATGTAAAGAGTGCTACAAAAGGGCTATCAGCAATCATACAACTTCAAGCCTGAGAGAACTACAAACAACTACAGGTGGGCAACATGCATGCATAAATAGCTATTTAAAGGAAAAGAATCGCAACATCAACTCTAAGCACAAACTACTAACAAACTCTAAGAACAAACTACTAGCAACTACCAAAAGGAAACCGTGTCACAACATTCATTCCACAAGCCATGATTATATGATGCTCAGGATGGCATGCCCCCCTCGATGATGCAAATGAGGCAATCACAAATGCAATGCAAGGTATGCCTAGGGATCCCATTCATATGCCGGCGTGCAAATGCAAAGTGATTCTACTTCGTTATCAATGTGGAGTCACCTAATGGATCAAGAGGTGGCCCACGGCGAATTCTCCCGCCTCCTACCGCGGCCACTTTGTATATGCACGTGCACTCCACCTTCGTGTCCATAGAAACATCATATTACATTCCATTTCATTTTCCACATTTAACCAACAAGAGTTTCAATCATCATCAATAACAAGAGCTACGTTCACAATAAGAGTAACAACAAGCAATACCGTTGAACATGATTAAAGAGAAATAACTCTACTAAACATGAACCCAATAGCATGATAACAACTAGATAAAACTTGATAGTATATTGATTTAATTTCATAGCATGGAAAGAATGCATATTCATAAAGAAAACTAACCTCTTTAACATACTTGGATGAAATTAGAATAACACATTATATGGAAGGGGTTTCCTACTTGATATAAAGCAATCCCATAATGAGATACCATCCATGCTACCACACTACTAGTTAGCCATATTATGTAATGAGACGACAAGCATGGCTTGAATAATACTCTTGCATGCACAAATAGTAACTTTTATGGCATATACCAAC
Source organism: Scilla litardierei (assembly GCA_030789695.1). Classification (NCBI taxonomy): domain Eukaryota; kingdom Viridiplantae; phylum Streptophyta; class Magnoliopsida; order Asparagales; family Asparagaceae; genus Scilla; species Scilla litardierei. The sequence goes on from CM061130.1 coordinate 118,281,020, forward strand.
TTTAACTGCGGATTGTTACAATTCTAATTAGAACTGGGCTTGGGCTTCTAAATGAAAGTTGTAGTTACACAGTTTATGAGTTCAGATATCAATTTTTATGATGTTCCGATGAGAATTCTATTTAATACAGAATTTACGGCAAGGCATACAAGTGCTGGAAAGTAAAACAGAATCTGTCCTGACTTGAGGACCAGATTACTCCTAAATGCTGACAGATTCAGAAAAAATGGAAAGCTACAAAGTTGTGGGGTTTGAAGTATTCTTTCCAATGGGGCCAAGAACACACCATTTTGTTAAGAGTTGAGGGACTGATCGCTGTTTCCGTGAAAGATGTCCAGGTTGAGAAAAAACAGACATGCTGAAATGGATGAATTTTTACCCCTATTTCTAATCTGAATTAGACAAGGTGGTCAACATGAAAGTTGGAGTTAAGGGTCCTACCCTTCAGCCATAAAATTTTCAAATCATTCCCAATACTAATTTATGAGATGCAAGCCAAACAAATAGCATGTATTTCCGTCCAAAATCTCAACAACACCAAAGTAAGGAACTAGTTTCATTAACCAACCTTAGCTTCTTCTCCAACCACAACATCTCACCCATATTCAAAATATGCAAGTAATTCTCTCTATTTTCATTCATGGCTCCATGTAAGCAATTCAACAAACACGTGGTAGGCTTAATGGCAAATATCATTAGTTCAATTAATCAACATGAAACTAATAGCTACATATGAGCATTTCTATAAACACATGGTAGGCATAATGACCAAGTAATTATTCAATTGAAACAACATGCTCTACATGATGCTAATAGCAAGATGAAACAACATGAAGCTAATAGCAAGGTAAAACAAAATAACAACATAAACAACCTGTAGCTAATAGCAAGTTGTCATCTTGGTAGTATGTTGATTAACTTCACAACATAAAAAGAGATGCTTGTTTATAATTAAAGTTAGTCTCATGTTTGGATGAAATTTGAATAACAAACTATAAGGAGAGGGATTTCCTACCTCTTTGGAGAATCAAAACAATCCATCAAAACCATAAGGAGAGAACTCCACCATCTTCAAGCTCAAACCCTATCTTCCTCTTCAACTCTTCTCTATTTCTCCTTCTCTTTTCTTTCTGTCTTTTTCTCCCTCTCTCTCTCTCTCTCTCTCTCTCTCTCTCTCTCTCTCTCTGGCTTGCTGGTAGCTTCGGCCATGAGGGGAGAATTCGACAGGTTGGGTTGGGAGAGAAAGAGAAAAGGAAAAAAGAAATGAATGAGAGAAGAATGGAGAAGCTTGGAGAGAAAGAGAATAGAATTAATAAAAATGGGAACCCCGTAATTACAAGTATGCCATCCTCATACTCATTCTCTCTTCTCATCTCTAATAATAATCCAAGCCCAGCTAACAAAGCACAACCAACTCACTCTAGCTACGAAAATTAGATAAAGCCCCAACATTTCAATATGCACACCCACCATCACAAATATCACAATACATAAGAAATCCAATAATACCATTCATATTACCAACTCATATACATCCATTAGCATCCAATAATATATCCAAATCATGAGACATACAATTATATAGCCATACACGTAGTGAATTACTGTGCACACAACAGATTACTATATGCACACACTAACTTCAACCATGTACATACACCTCATATACACATTCAATCAGCATTCATATAAACATATCATCACTCATAAATCAACCATGGCCAATCAAATAAGCATCCATCACTATCATACTATATTCACTACAGCAATTACTATATACACATCTCAATATATACCAGTATCGAGTACTACTACTATGCATACATACATCAATAGGCATACCCCAGGTATATAGGCACTATGGTCATTACATTAGGGCTTGCTCGTTAAATAGTTTAACGTTTTCCGCTGCTTTCTTTTCTGTTTGCTTCTATCGTTCGTTTGACGTAGGACGTAAATAGAATAATGCCCTAAGGGTCCCTCAAAACCCATCAGTACCACCTCCTGCGCTATTTCTGACCCACCTATCGGAGTGAGGTTCTTAGGCGCGAAGAACCCCCCTCAGAGGTCCGGGGCGATCTTGTGCTCGAGGTCCTCCCTAGTCGTGCCCTCGGGGGGCGGTTGGTGGGCTCCGAAAAGGTGCTCTCTCTCAAGTGCAAGAGTCCGTACAAGTAATATAATCTGGGAGTCCAGATGTCGAATCCTCAAGAGGAAATCTGTTGCAACCACAGCTCAAATCAAATAGAAATCCTACGGAAAGAAACTAACCACTTCAACAATGATGACGGTGATGGTGATGTGCATACGTGATGGTGACATGCGAACGAAGAAATTCGTGTATGAAAATATTTATAAAAAGTATGCACATGGTATGGGTTCGTTAGGATCAATGATTCGTATTAATTTGGTTGATGAATATAACACAATGAATTCTCTTTTTGAGAGCAATTCATCGGAAAATATCCAATATAACTCAATGAATTCTCCTTTTGGGAGCAATTCATCGGAAGATACCCTTTTGGGGGTTCAAGCACAATATTCAATAAGATCGTCGCTAACGTTATAATACGATATGAAACTCTCTTTTGGAGAGATCAAAACTACGGTATGAAACTCCCTTTTGGGGAGATCAAAACTCACCCTTTTGGGGTGATCATCAACTCAATCACTTCTTTTGGAAGATGAAAAAGACGATTTACGAACAAAGATTACAACTTTAACGACGTTTAACGGTTTAGCGCAAGGAATACAACCAAATAAACACGCATCATATCCCCTAACTACGCCATACCATGCACAATAACAATTTAGCTACTCATGGTGCAAGAATAAACTAGTTTCATAGCCAAATACTTCAAGTTCATAGCAAAATACAATAGAAAACACCCAAATACGGGGTATGAGTTTAAGAAAATATCACCAAATATCCTTGAAAAGATAACAAAACTCTCTGGAAATAATAAAATAGCCTCTGGAATTTTACAGAATTTTTCCCTGGCGAAATACGGCTCCTAGAGCCTCCAATACGCCAATAATACGCCCAAAAACCCTAGAATACGCTTATATAATAGGCATTGCGGGTTTAATGAGCTTAACGGGTTCAAAACCCGCTCTAAATCACGCCCGAACTCATCCTGACCTCAGATCCTGATCGGAGCAAACCTGGACCGTTGATCAATGCGGGATTGAACTAGATGCCGCCACCTGTGCTTTGCGATTCGTGCTGAGCCCACTTCGTTCCTTCGATCCGCGCCCGCTTCGTTTGTAACCGTTTGATTGGATCTCGACGGCGACAACGTGGCCGCGTGTGCTTTAAATTTCGTGCGAGGCCCGCTCCGAATTCACGAGGCGGGGTGATTCTTGGCCGTTTGATGACGCGGCAACCACTCGGATGCATGCCACGTAGCCGCTCGCTGCCGCTCCGCACAGCAACTTCGCGTGCTTGTGAACCGTCCGATTGGGCGGGAGATCGATACGATCTCGCCGCGTGGCGCCACAAACGCTGATTCGAAATCAAAGCGGTTCGAATGCTGGCCGTTGGATCTTCAATATGCGGCCTAGATGGGGCCACGCAGACCGCTTCGTTCACCGCTGATCATAGCCGTCGGATCAAAATCGAACGCTCGAGAGACGTCAGCTTCATCCGCTGTTGATGCCGTTGGATCTTGATCCAACGGCCGAGGAATTTCCGTGCGATGAGATTTGGGAGCCGTGCGATTGAGCTGGGAGCGATGAGATCGCGCCACGTGTCAGTGCCTGATTGGCTGGCGACCGTATTTCTCGTATTTTGAGCGTATTTCTTCATTAAATTGGTATTCTACATTCAAAAATTCATAGTAATTAGCACAGATCTCAGAAAAATACAAATAAATAGTCGTTGGAATCGTGAGATCGAGACCAAGCTAGGAAAAATATAAAATGTATAGAAATACTCCGTTAATTGCTGTTTTGTGCTCAAATTAAGTGTTTTCTCTAATAAATAAATGTGTAGAAAATACGTATGAATTAGAGAACAATGTAGCATCGCATGAGCACAAAATAGGGCTAAATGGGGGGTTAAATATGCAAATATCACTCCGAATCACACACCCCAACTAGCGATTTGCTAGTCTCTAGCAAAAATAGCGATTAATACGGATGAGTAATAAAATAATAAGTTCTTTCAAATTGCTCATGGCATGGCTCAATAATACGCTTTCCAACATGATCTAGACTATCAATATACAACATCCATGAACAAAATCAATCACATGATATTTTCTCTAATTTAGTATGAATAAATAACATGCAAGCATCGTTTTGCGCAAGCGAAAGTATAACACGTCGTTTTTCTCTAGTTTTCTTGTTTCCAAGGAATTGGCCTATCAAAACAATCATTCAAGATATGGGTATTGAAGTTGCTTAGTATATTCACCATTTCTTTTCTTTTATTAGTTCTGCGTAACGTGCATCAAGCAACATTCGCAGAAAAAAGTATAACTTGGATCGCTCCATCAAATGAGTGAGGTTCCGGTCAATGGCTTCCAAATCAGACGATAATAGGGCATTAGGCCAAGAAGGACCCCTCGGACTGTACTACTCGAGCCAGCCAAGTTATTTATTTAGTGACATACTTCTTCATTCATTTTTTCATCATTCATTTTTCTTTCATTTTTCTTTTCTTTTCTTTCATTCTTTTTTTCTTTTGTAAGCAACTCAACACCCATCAATATGAGCATAACATTAATAACAATGGCCAAATTCCTCTTCAACTTGAAGACTAGTCTAATAAATCGTGTACACTTAAGCTTTTTCATCACATTAGCATGCATGAAATAAATTCAAACTATTTCGAGATATTAATCATGGAAATTGAAAGTTTTCACGAATAGTATATTAACGGTAATTCCATGAAGGAAAAATAATTTAATCAAGCAATAAACAATTTTTTTGACCTCAATTAATGCGTAATCATCCGTATTTGAGGCATAAGAAGGAGTTTTAAATGATGAGATTTGGTGATTTATTCTTCTCAAAAAAAAATCCTAAGGTCTCATACACACCCCCCAACTAAAGATGGACATTGTCCTCAATGTCGAAAGGGGTACGAGTTTATTCAAGCAAGCAACCTAGAAAGCATTTAAAAACTACACTACTGGAAAGAACACACCGTGATCAAATGGCGGATCCCGAATCTTTAATTGTGGAGGAAGTTGTTCAATTTGCTCCTTGCGCTCCTCGGCGATTATTTTTCCTCCAAAAGCTAAATTGGACTCCAGCAACACAACTCCAAGCATCTCTATAACTTGTTTGCCAATGTCCTACGAGAGATGAGTTATATCAGTCCAAATTAGTTTAAGATTCCTTTCAACAAAAACATTCCAAATGTAGTCATCAAAATAGTTGAAATAAATTAAAGCAAGTTGACGACTACTCCCTGAAAGATATGCACTACTCTTGGTTTGATGCTCGATCAATGGGGAGAGGGGTAAATGATTTTGTTACAAAACTGGAGGAGGGAATGGTTCTGGCTCCATGGCGATAATCTCAAAACCCTTTTCCCTAGCTGTGTCCTCCTCCTGTTCATCCAAAATTGCTAGCTCGTCCTCTCTTTTGCACACACTTTCTGCCATGTAGATATTTTCATTTGTGTCCTCAACGTGACATGGCTTGCTCGATTTTCCTGCAATAGAAGATAAATTCGTATTAGATTCTTTAAGTTGAATATCAAAAGAATTATTTTCTTCTAAGCAAGTGGCAATCAAATTAAGATCTTCAATGGATTTCTGAATCTGCCGACTCCGAGCAAGGAAATTCTCCTGGAATTGATGGGATGTAGCCTCCTGTGTCTGAATAATCGAGTGAACTTCCTCTTTCAAGGATTGCAAAGGTACGTCTACGCTTTGCTCCCCTTGATCAAGGCACGAAGACTCCGTTGAATCGCTCTCTGAAGTCTCTTCCTTGATTTCTTCATTTTCTTGCAGAGACTCCATGTATTCCCACGCCTCTGTCGGCGTCATGCCTCCCAATAATTCATGCAGCTGTGGTCGTAGTCCATCTAGAAAGGACACCATAAGCTCTTCATTTGTGTACACATGCTGCTGATAGCTCGATACTATGTTTGTGAACCTCCTCCAGGCCTGAAATAAAGTTTCACAATCAATTTGATTAAAATTTACAATCTTGAGCTTTTCCATCCTATGTTTGTGTGCATTAGCATACCGTGCATCATACAGATTGTTCGTGCAATAGAAATTCATATAATCCATTTTTTTAAAAAAAACAAAAGTTTAGGTACAAAAAAATTAAACAAAAATTTATATACAGTAAAGTGGAAAGATCTCACCGAAGGTCCTCTAAATGAAATAAACCGTAGTCACAAACCATTCCTCCCCGGCAACGGCGCCAAAAACTTGGTGGGCTCCGAAAAGGTGCTCTCTCTCAAGTGCAAGAGTCCGTACAAGTAATATAATCTGGGAGTCCAGATGTCGAATCCTTAGGAGGAAATCTGTTGCAACCACAGCTCAAATCAAATAGAAATCCTACGGAAAGAAACTAACCACTTCAACAATGATGACGGTGATGGTGATGTGCATACGTGATGGTGACATGCGAACGAAGAAATTCGTGTATGAAAATATTTATAAAAAGTATGCACATGGTATGGGTTCGTTAGGATCAATGATTCGTATTAATTTGGTTGATGAATATAACACAATGAATTCTCTTTTTGAGAGCAATTCACCGGAAAATATCCAATATAACTCAATGAATTCTCCTTTTGGGAGCAATTCATCGGAAGATACCCTTTTGGGGGTTTAAGCACAATATTCAATAAGATCGTCGCTAACGTTATAATACGATATGAAACTCTCTTTTGGAGAGATCAAAACTACGGTATGAAACTCCCTTTTGGGGAGATCAAAACTCACCCTTTTGGGGCGATCATCAACTCAATCACTTCTTTTGGAAGATGAAAAAGACGATTTACGAACAAAGATTACAACTTTAACGACGTTTAACGGTTTAACACAAGGAATACAACCAAATAAACACGCATCATATCCCCTAACTACGCCATACCATGCACAATAACAATTTAGCTACTCATGGTGCAAGAATAAACTAGTTTCATAGCCAAATACTTCAAGTTCATAGCAAAATACAATAGAAAACACCCAAATACGGGGTATGAGTTTAAGAAAATATCACCAAATATCCTTGAAAAGACACCAAAACTCTCTGGAAATAATAAAATAGCCTCTGGAATTTTACAGAATTTTTCCCTGGCGAAATACGGCTCCTAGAGCCTCCAATACGCCAATAATACGCCCAAAAACCCTAGAATACGCTTATATAATAGGCATTGCGGGTTTAATGAGCTTAACGAGTTCAAAACCCGCTCCAAATCACGCCCGAACTCATCCTGACCGCAGATCCTGATCGGAGCAAACCTGGACCGTTGATCAATGCGGGATTGAACTAGATGCCGCCACCTGTGCTTTGCGATTCGTGCTGAGCCCACTTCGTTCCTTCGATCCGCGCCCGCTTCGTTTGTAGCTGTTTGATTGGATCTCGACGGCGACAACGTGGCCGCGTGTGCTTTAAATTTCGTGCGAGGCCCGCTCCGAATTCGCGAGGCGGGGTGATTCTTGGCCGTTCGATGACGCTGCAACCACTCGGATGCATGCCACGTAGCCGCTCGCTGCCGCTCCGCACAGCAACTTTGCGTGCTTGTGAACCGTCCGATTGGGCGGGAGATCGATACGATCTCGCCGCGTGGCGCCACGAACGCTGATTCGAAATCAAAGTGGTTCGAATGATGGCCGTTGGATCTTCAATATGCGGCCTAGATGGGGCCACGCAGACCGCTTCGTTCACCGCTGATCGTAGCCGTCAGATCAAAATCGAACGCTCGAGAGACGTCAGCTTCATCCGCTGTTGATGCCGTTGGATCTCGATCCAACGGCCGAGGAATTTCCGTGCGATGAGATTTGTGAGCCGTGCGATTGAGCTGGGAGCGATGAGATCGCGCCACGTGTCAGTGCCTGATTGGCTGGCGACCGTATTTCTCGTATTTTGAGCGTATTTCTTCATTAAATTGGTATTCTGCATTCAAAAATTCATAGTAATTAGCACAGATCTCAGAAAAATACAAATAAATAGTCGTTGGAATCGTGAGATCAAGACCAAGCTAGGAAAAATATAAAATGTGCAGAAATACTCCGTTAATTGCTGTTTTGTGCTCAAATTAAGTGTTTTCTCAAATAAATAAATGTGTAGGAAATACGTAAGAATTAGAGAACAATGTAGCATCGCTTGAGCACAAAATAGGGCTAAATGGGGGGTTAAATATGCAAATATCACTCCGAATCAGCGGTCTTGGTCATGCCATCTGGGGCGGTCCTGCTCGTGCCATTGGGGGCGTTCATCCCGTCTCAGCCGTTCAATGGGCCTTGCTTCAACACGAGTAGCTACGACGGGTGCGGTCTTCTTCACCATCCCCAAGGCCTCCTCGCTCAACATGAACGTCTCTGCCCGGGCAAAGAGGGCACAGAGGTCGGCGGGAGGATCCTGGAGCAGCGACTTGTGTAGACTTCTGTTCGTCAGTCCTTTCTTGAAGGCCACCATGAGGAGCTCGTCTCCACAGCCTGTCACGTTTTGTCTTTCTTCGTTAAAGCGCTGCAAGAAGTCTCGAATAGTCTCCACCTGCTTCTATACCACAGTGTACAGATAGTCAGATGCTTTCTTCTTTCTCTGCCCTGCCAGGAATTGATGACAAAACTTTCACGAGAGGTCACCGAATGAATCAACGGATCTATCGAGCAAGCCGTTGTACCACTCTACCGCCGCCTTCTACAAGGTCGTCCGGAAAGCTCGGTAAAGGATGGCGTCATCTGCCCCATGGATCTCCATCACTCCTTGGTATCACTACACATGCTCCAGGGAATCGCCTGAACCGTCATACAGTTCAATCTGAGTCAGCTTAAACCTATGGGGTACTTGGGTTGAGATTGAAGGGTTTTGGCGGACCCTCATGGCTAAAATCCGTGCCAGTCCTAAGTCGGACGGAACACGGAAGCAAAAATATACAGCGGAAAATAAAATTATGTTAATCTAATTAACATGCAGCCCTAAGGAACCAGACCCTCTTAGCCAGGATCTCTGCCAACTCGGGGCGGATCTGACCACCCCAAGAGGGATCTAAACTACTGCGAATAATTAAAATGAAAGCTTCTAAAAATATACCCAGAATCTCAACCCTGGGGCAGGCAAGATGTTCTGCACCGTCTTCCGAGCCGCTCCCCGTACCACGCCGAGCCGCTCCTTGAACCGCTCCTCGAACCGCTCCGTATGCCGAGGCGAGCAATCCTTGTGTCGACGAGCCAACCATGCGCCGAACAAAGTTTCATGCGAATGAAAGCCTTCGCCAAGATTTCGGATCCGAATCCGAACTCCTTCGTGGCTTTGTTAGAGCCCTCAAGAGTAATGCAGAATATAGGGAGAAGAAGAATATTAATTTAAGCCTAGATCCGAGCGTGCTCTAACATTTATAGGAGCCGCTCAGATCTGGAGCTTGGGACAAGTTTAGAGGAAGTGGGAGGCTCCTATTTATATAGGCGGCTGACTCTCCATTTTCTCCACAACTGATGTAGGACTATTAAATGGAGTTAATAAATTCAATTTAGTTTGCCTTTCACAAAGTCTAAACTTCAGTGAATTTTAACTCCCTCACCGTTGAGCTTCATGATTGATACAACCTATCATTTCATGTTCAACGGTGAACGCATAGGAAAAAATGGTTCGTCAATCCGAGTCCGTTTGACCCCTCAACCGTATGTGCAAAGTTGAGCCCAAGAGTTGTTTTTCGCAAAAACCGAGCCGCCGCCAAAAATTCAGCTAGGGTTCGAAACCCTATATGTGAGGGGCCTACCGCGTGGCCCTGCATGCTGAAACAGCACCCAGCCACCGGGGCGCATGCCAAGCACACGCCCCTGGGTGCCTCAAAGGGCGCGCCCAGTAGGGGCGCGCGCCCTGCACGTGCCCTGCATGGGCGCAGGCGCCCCTTACTGGGGCGGGCGCCCGCTCCCAGCGAGCGCGGGCTGGCGCCCGTTCCCAGCGGGAGCCCGCGCCCGTTTTCAGGCAGGGTTTAGCCCAATAGGTTGGGCTGACCCATTTGGGCTTCTTTTGGCTATTTTGGCTCTAACTTGAGCATTTAGCGTCCGATTCAGACGCCGTTTGAACTTGGGCTTAGACAGGGACATTCCCGTCTTACCCGTGAACTTTTCCTTGCATTTATTTTATTTAATATGGTCTTAAACTATTTAATACACATTTAATCTCTTTTGCATCATATGCAAATTAGTCCCCTATCTTAGCTTAAGTTGCCATTTGCATCAAAATGCAATTTTCTCTTCCTTTGCATCAAATGCAAATTATTCTCCCTAACTAATTGTTACATATTACTAGACGAAGGTCGCAATCTATGTGAGACCCTACAGCCTGACCCTTACAACAGTCTGGGCTCGAAGCCCTATACGGCAGTGACCACGAGCAGTGGTTGCAGTCCCTGCTTCAAAATCATAATTATGTGGTTGACTCATCGATATGAGTATTATCGGGACCACCCTGACTGTGTCCGTGATGAGTTCTGCAGTTATAGTCTCTTCGTCTTAACTATGTCGTGTAGATCAAGTCTAGGGTACGGTCAAACTATCAACCTCAATAACTTGACTCCGGTTAGTTTCTATCGATCTGTAGTCAACTAATGTTGGACTTCTTTCAACATACTCTGATCAGATATTTTACTAAAAATCGAACTAACTCTATGACACTAACTCCCATTGATCGGGAGAGACGAATCCTCTCTTGGTCATTACTCTCCTCGTACGCTTCAAGTGATACCCGATCAAAGACCTTTCGATTAGGCCTAGCTTCGAAGCTATGTCAGTGATCTAAGTGGCAACGTTCACGCATAGGTTCGTAAAATGACCCAAGTCGAAAGACCAACTTTCCTATCATCACTAAGAGTTATCATTGACAGATTGATCAATATAACCATATGATAACTCTTGTGGATCGTTCAGTGAACTCATTCTCTAATGAGCACATGTGTCTCGTCTTTGACTTTGCCAAGTCAAACGATCATGAGATCATCGCCACCGCTAAATGGTGTAGACTAAGACACAATGGTCTATCCGCTGTTTCAGTATCATTGTCTCGAAAAATCTACGACCACGAACCCTTTTAGACTTAAGCCACAGACGGTCAAACATTTCTCCATGATCGAGATAGTCATCTCGATACATGTTTGACCGTGCATAAAGTCTCAGGACTTTACCCAAGTTAATATCTAATGTTTACTACATTATAAAATAGCTTAGATAAATTATTACCAAACAGCTTACTGTTATTTCGAACAAGGCGTTGTGCTATTCACCCAGAGATAAATAGCCTCGAGGGCATCATCTCTCCACATCTCCCACTTGCACTCAGGCCCATTTATCCCGGTATCTCATACCGTTTTTACACATAAGTTTTCCCGACTTCACGTGGTAGAGCCTTTATGAGTGGATCTGCTAAAACCGTCTACAGTATAAACTTAAGGGGTTTCTATGTTCATGTTAGACCAACCATTTGAATCTCATTCAAATAATTCACTTGGTCTTTCGGAATCCATAATATTTTATTTCCTTGGATCTTATCCAGTTCATCGTACCTTGCGATAATAATTTTAAATTAGTTACTGGTCTTTTCAAATGGCTCATATTTATTTCTGATAAAGTGTCAAACCTTTTGATTACTTTATCAAAATAAATGTTCCAACCCTTTGATGCCATGCATGTAATTTATACACTCCCACTGACTTTGAAAACTTTCTGGCTAATTCATATAAGTTAGTTCGTCTAAATCATATTTAATAAAACGAACTTATAAGTGAATGCTCCAATTTTCATGGTCAACATAAGCGTTTACATCGAGTTTGGTCCGATTAGATCTGTACACATCTGCTGGTGAAAACGGTTTCATCATAATCCGTTTTATAGGAATTAGGATGAAAACCGTTCTCGGCCAACATGATTGTACTTCATTATTTTCTTTCTGCACCAATCTTTTAGCTTAAAGATTTACTTGCAGAAAATGAGGAAACATTTTCCTTGGGCACGTAAACTAAATTCCAGACTTTATTTACGCACACGGACCAATTTATTTACGCACACGGACCTTTTCTGATTACATCAAGTTATAAATCGGAGTTTTTACTCCGAATTTCATCCTAGAAGTTGACTAAGTCATCATCAATTATGATGTCTAACTCACTCTTCGTCTCACGAGATTCGAGTAATTATACAACTTTCTAATGATCGATTTCATGAATATCTTATTGATAATGTCCTCATAGAACATTATCAAAACCTAGGCATTACTATCTGGAACTTAACCCAGAAGGTGGACTTAACTCAGAGTTACTTGCTATGGATCGCACCAAGTCTAACTAAGTGTGATTCATACCTTTTAACACACCGATGTGTTAACAGACTTGACCAGAGAGAAAATCATATTTTCTTTTAATTACGCAAGATTTTTTATAGCTAAGTATTTGACCATTCGATCTAATCGAATCAGTTTAAATACTTTTGTCATTTCGTTCTTAATTTTATCAAACTTGTGTTTCATCAAGAACACGTGTCTAAATAAAATATAAGAATAACTTATTTTGGTTAATCTAGACTCGGGTACATCAGTATGTATGAGACTGAGTTCGACAACTCATTCTCCCACTGTCTTACAGATGGGTTTCGGCCATTATATCTAAGATGATAAGATTCACAAGTGTCCGTAGACTTCATAATACGAGAGGTCAGACCCCTCTTTATGTGACTTGTGAAGCTCCATATAAGTTTGCTACTATCTTGTGTATTTATATATTAACATTTAATATATTATAGTTATTACAAATTACTAACACAAAACATTGCTTCAGAAGCAAGGTGACGACATTCGTAAAAATGTGTTAGACGTCTTTTGTATAATAATTATTCTGAAATTGTGACATCAAAATATGTCACATTTTCATTCCCTCCTACTTATGCCTTTACTAATGATAAATTAAACTATTTAACTCGATTGACTTTCCGGAGTGCCTTCTTCTTTTTCTAAATCACATTTAGATATTAAATAGCCCAACATGAATGAATAGCTTTGCAAGCATCTCATGCATCCAAACGCCTAAGCTTTGCAACCTTGAGCGTAGCTCAACAAGTTGCTTGTCTCAAGATTCGGGTGGGATACATAGTTTTGCACCGTTCATGCACTCGTATTCGACTCAAACAGTTTGATCGAATTTTCGAACTGTGCGGATCGAAATTGTTTTTCCATACAACCTTGAGCGTAGCTCACTAAGTTGTATGGAGAAACATACTTCGAATATCCCATATGTTCAAGCTGCCCCATATAGAGGCGAGTGACATGTAGCGTGAATTTATTTGTTGGACCCGGAACTTAATGAAATAATATTTCTTAAATCTGTTCTTTAGAAGGTCATTTTAATGTCAACGAGAATATAGTTTAATTCTATCAATTAGAATTTAACTTGATATTCAATTAATCAACCTATTTAACCAGTTAACTTATTTCATTAAAATATTATATTTTGATTCCTTCGGTAAACATAGTCTTGCCCTAGTTTAGCACATGTTCAATATTAAATATAGGTAGAATGGCTTTTATTTATCTATATCCTCCCACTATTTTTACGATCATTTTAATCCTTAACAATGAACGATTTAATCGAATTAAATAAATGGGTAAGAGATCCAATTACCCTGAGCCTAACAATCTCGATGTATCCACGAAAAATTGCTTGACTCTGTAATCGGAAGATGACTGTTCATCGATCATATCAGATATGACTCTCATATCGATTTTTACCCCTAGCCATTTGTGATCATGAGTGTACTCATCCAAATCACAATGTCTAGTCTAGTCGGACCCTTGTTTTCGTGTCTAGCCTGACTTACCCCAGCGTTCGGTGTATTCACGACACGTCGGTTTGGGTCAGGTCTTAGACTACATCTAGCCAGACTACATCATTGACTTATCTTACGCCTGCGCTCGGTGTATTCACGACACGACTGGTTGGGTCAACTCAAGATTTCATCTTATGTATAGAGAAGTTGATTTCTACAATGTTGCCATGTCGCAGCTTGAGTGTATCTCAACAACTGGAACACGGGTCATATAGTTGTCAACCCCTAAAACAAGGAGGGCTACGGCTAATTTTGAAGAAGATTATTAACGTTTTTGACTTAGATATGGTCCAAGGTGTCATATAATCATGATTCGCGTCATTGCGGTCCAGTGGAACACAGCCAGGGAATTGACTAATCCAGGATCACTTATCCCTTAGACTAGTTAGGGTGATCCAACAAACTTAGCCAAGCACATTGACTGGATCATGGTCAATTGAATGAAGCTTGTCATTTTTATACGCGTGTCATAGACTAAAAAGCTTTTATTAACAACTAATTAATCTTATCAACTAGTTGAATCCTTAAATTCAAAATTTTAGGATTTGTTTAATAACTTTTATTAAATCATTAACAACTATATGGTTCACGTGCTATCCTAATCGTTATTAGGATTTTAATAAATTTCTTAACAACGCTAAAAGTGAAGTTCTTTAATGAGAATTAATTTCATAACAATTAGAATTAAAATTTTCATTAAAGGGACTACACTAATCTGGAATTAGGTCTTAAAGTGTTGTTAATGTGTTATTAAAACATAGCATGTCATTAGAATTTATCTCATAAATTTTAACGAGTTCTTTAATGGCTAACCTAAGAGGTTGTCTTGTGTTATCAAATAAGGGACAAGATGACATATCCAATAAACTAAAGTTAAACTAATTTTATGACATATCCAAGATGAATTAGGTCTTAAAGTGGTGTTAATGTTTTATTAAAACATAGCATGTCATTAGAATTTATCTCATAAATTTTAATGAGTTCTTTAATGGCTAACCTAAGAGGTTGTCTTGTGTTATCAAATAAGGGACAAGATGACATATCCAATAAACTAAAGTTACACTAATTTTATCGCATAAAAGAAAAGTGTACACCTATTTAACAATTAAATAGAATAATGTTTATCAAATAAACAAGTTTAACATGCATACTTAAATTTAACATTTAAATTTAAAAATATGATTTTTAAATCATTTTATTTTATCTCATAAAAATATGTTTTAAAAGATCACAAAATTTGCATGCTACTTAAAATATTTATCACATAAAAATTTTAAACTTATAAAATCAGTTTTAAGATTTTCACATAAATTTAAAACATCATTTTAAAAAATTTCAAGCTTAAAAATTTATCATATAAAATTTTTAAACATCTAAAATCATTTTAAACTTATCGCATAAATTTTTAAAGTTTTAAAATCAGTTTTAAAATTATCACATAAATTTAAAACATCATTTTGAAATTTCATGTTTAAAATTTTATCATATAAAATATTTAAACATATAAAATCTTTTTAAACTTATCGCATAAATTTAAAGAAACATTCAATTAATTAATCGCAGTCCTAGATCAGCATACAGACAAGGCTCTGATATCACTGAAGGTTTTGCCGGACCCTCAGGGCTAAAATCCGTGCCCGTCCTAAGTCGGACGGAACACGGAAGCAAAAATATGCAACGGAAAATAAAATTATGTTAATCTAATTAACATGCAGCCCTAAGGAACCAGACCCTCTTAGCCAGGATCTCTACCAACTCAGGGTGGATCTGACCACCCCAAGAGGGATCTAAACTACTGTGAATAATTAAAACGAAAGCTTCTAAAAACTTACCCGGAATCTCAACCCTGGGGCGGGCAAGATGTTCAGCACCTTCTTCCGAGCCGCTCCCCGTCCCATGCCGAGCTGCTCCTTGAATCGCTCCTCGAACCGCTCCGCATCCCGAGGCGAGCAATCCTCGTGTCGCTGAGCCAACCACGCACCGAAGAAAGTTTCACGCGAGTGAAAGCCTTCGCCAAGATTTCGGATCCGAATCTGAACTCCTTCGTGGCTTTGCTAGAGCCCTCAGGAGTAAGGCAGAAATATAGGGAGAAGAAGAATATTAATTTAACCCTAGATCCGAGCGCGCTCAAACATTTACGGGAGCCGCACAGATCTGGAGCTTGGGACAAGTTTAGAGGAAGGGGAAGGCCCCTATTTATATAGGCGGCTGACTCTGCCCTTTTCTCCACAACCGATGTGGGACTATTAAATGGAGTTAATAAATTCAATTTAGTTTGCCTATCACAAAGGCTAAATTTCTGTGAATTTTAACTCCCTCACCGTTAAGCTTCATAATTGATACAACCAATAAATTTGAAGGGTGTTCAACGATGAACGCATAGGAAAAAACGATTCGTCAATCCGAGTCTGTTTGACCCCTCAATTGTAAGTCCAAAGTTGAGCCCAAGAGTTGTTTTTCGCAAAAACAGAGCCGCCGCCAAAAATTCAGCTCGGGTTCGAAACCCTATGCGTGTGGGGCCCACCGCATGGCCCCACATGCTGAAACAGCACCCAGCCACCGGGGCGGGTGCCAAGCATGCACCCCTGGGCGCCTCAAAGGGCACGCCCCAGCAGGGGGGCGCGCCCTGCATGGGCGCAGGCGCGGGCGCCAGCCCGCTTCCAGCGTCCAGCAGGCGCGGGCTGGCGCCCGCTCCAAGCGGGCGCCCACGACTGCTATTAGCTGGCGCAGGCTGGCGCCCACTCCCAGCGGGTGCCCGCGCCTGTTTTCAGGCAGGGTTCAGCCCAACAGATTGGGCTGACCCATTTGAGCTTCTTTTGGCTATTTGGCTCTAACTTGAGCATTTGGCGTCCGATTCGGACGCTGTTCGAACCTGGGCGTAGACCGGGACATTCCCGTCTTACCCGTGAACTTTTCCTTGCGTTTATTTTATTAAATATGGTCTTAAACTATTTAAGACACATTTAATCTCTTTTGCATCATATGCAAATTAGTCCCCTATCTTAGCTTAAATTGTCATTTGCATCAAAATGAAATTTTCTCTTCCTTTGCATCAAATGCAAATTATTCTCCCTAACTAATTTCTACATATTACTAGACGAAGGTCGTACTCTGTGTGAGACTCTACAGCCTGACCCTTACAACAGGTTGGGCTCGAATCCCTATACGGCTGTGACCACTAGATGTGGTTGCCGTCCCTGCTTCAGAATCATAATTATGTGGTTGACTCATCGACATGAGTATTGTCGGGACAACCCTGACTGTGTCTGTGATGAGTTCTACAGGTATAGTCTATTCGTCTTAACTATGTCGTGTAGATCAAATTTAGGGTACGGTCAACCTGTCAACCCCAATAACTTGACTCCGGTTAGTTTCTATCGATCTTTAGTCGACTAATGTTGGACTTCTTCCAACATACTCTGATAAGAGATTTTACTAAATACCGAACTAACTCTACGACACTAACTCCCATTGACCGGAAGAGACGAATCCTCTCTTGGTCATTTCTCTCCTCGTACGCTTCAAGTGATACCCGATCAAAGACCTTTCGACATGCCTAGCCTCGAAGCTATGTCAGTGATCTAAGTGGTATCGTTCACGCACAGGTTCGTAAAATGACCTCAAGTCAAAAGACCAACTTGTCTATCATCACTAGGAGTTATCATTGACAGATTGGTCAATATAACCATATGATAACTCTTGTGGATCGTTCAATGAACTCATTCTCTAATGAACAACTGTGTCTCGTCTTCGACTTCGTCAAGTCAAACGATCACGAGATCATCGCCACCGCTAAACGGTGAAGACTAAGACACAATGGTCTATTCGTTGTTTCGATATTCTTGTCTCGAAACATCTACGACCACGAACCCTTTTAGACTTAAGCCACAGACGGTCAAACATTTCTCCATGATCGAGATACTCATCTCGATACATGTTTGACCTAGCATAAAGTCTCAGGACTTTACCTAAGTTAATATCTAATGTTTACTACATTATAAAATAACTTAGATAAATTATTACCAAACAGCTTCCTGTTATTTCGAACAAGACGTTTGTGCTATTCACACAGAGATAAATAGCCTCGATGGCATCATCTCTCTACAGAGATCACCTATTGGGTCAACGGATTGGCTTCTTCAAGGGAGGGGGAGGCGTTGGCGACCTTCGGGAAATGTTCATACCGCTTCGGTGCTTCCGCCACTGGTTGGAACCACCGGATGAGCCACCTCGATGCTCATAGGCGTTCTTCCCTCTCTCTCGAGGGGCAGGACTGCGATCACGTCTCCTCGGCCGCTAGTCATCATGCCTAGGAGAGCGGCGATCTGGTCGGAGGGCTCCTGCTATGATAATCGTGCCCTTCTCGCCTCGGGCTGCACGATCTCCTGCGGCGATAGCTTTCCATAGGACGGTCCAGCATGGGGTTCCCCCGCACCATCAGGGCCGATGACGCTGTGCAAAAAGATGCAAAATACTCCCAAGGATAGGAGGTCGTCAAGTAGTAATTCCTGGTGAGCTCAGGGTCAGATCACATGGACAATTCATTTGCGTTCTTGCTATCTTCGGGTCAACAAAGATGTGAGAAGGTGAGAAACAAAACCACCTTTCGAATGCAATGATTTGGATCAAAGGGTGTGTGTGTGATGGTTACAAAAAAGAACAAGAAATAAACAAGCAAAATAAAGGTTGGGATGCAACTGAGAGGAGTGTGTGTGAATTGTGGTTTCATTAGGGAATATGGCTTAGCTTTTCAATCTCCAATTGATGACTCAACCCCACATCCATGTCAATGTATATGAAATCGGAAGATTTTCCTTTCGGGAATAAAACCAAACACGTTTAGCTCAATTGAGAGGCTTTCAGGCCACACAACCGGATGGTGTTATCTTGGAGCTCAAATCAACATGTTAGCATCAAGTGTAATTATTGGATTGATGATTTCAAGTATAAAGCATAATTAGTTAAACCTCGCGGTTCAACACCTTGCAGGCCCCTCTACGGGTATATGCACGTAGATAATGCCTAGTGACATATCATCCTCACTGGTCCCTCTACGGGTAATGCATGATGAAAAGAATGTGAAATCAATCAATGCAATAGTTACACAATCATATGCCATGGATAATTGAAAACTAATCATAAAAATCCTAAGTACATCACAATCCAACACACAAAGAGATTAGCTACACATGAGAACAAAAATATTCACTATTGCATTGATATTCATAAGTTCATACATAGAGAATGAGACAAAATGAAATACATGACAAGGGTTAAGATTGGTATCACCAAATGGAAGATCTTCTACTCCTTTATCAAATTACAGAAAATGGGGGCAAAAATCCCCCAAAAACTATACAAAACCCGAATCTAAAACTAAGAGAGAAAACCTTAAAATGGAAAGTATTTGAAGCTAATGGTGGAGGCCCAGTTAATTATAGCTGAACAATGGGGTTTTATACCCACTAGGGTTCACATCTCACCCACCCAAAACTGCATCCAAGGGCTCACATTAAACAGATGAAAAATCGGGTTAAGATAGACCCAAACTCGCAACCCAGATTCGACAGAAAAAACCCCGATTAGTCGACTACTGAACAAACGCCAGTCGACTGATGACAATCGACTGTCGTTGGTTTCAGAAGGGAGACATATGACTGTCTTAAAAAACACAGTCGCCTGTGTGATCCATAGGCGACTGTCTTTTGTGCTTCAGTCGACTGCTGCAGAAGTTCCAAATTAACAGAGAGTTGGCTTTCTTTCGTTCTTCAGGAGGGGATGAAACATGCGACTGATGTTGAAAGAACAGGCGACTGCATAGTTGTGCAGGCGACTGTCAATCCTTCAGCAGTCGCCTGTGTTGCACTCGTATATGCTCCAGGCGGGGCTTCGAGATAACAGGCGACTGTCATTGTGAGGACAGTCGACTGTCCTGGCTCCAGTTCACTTCTCCAATTACTTGATGTTGTCTCCTTCGGGACTCCTGAAAAATCTAGAAAAATATGTAAATATACAATTCATGTTTACAAAACTTTGGATAGTAAAATTGTGACGAAATAAAACCATATGCTCAAAAGATGATGAATTAACAAAAATATAGTTAAGAGAGCATGATTCAATGAGTTATATGCACAAGAGGGGATGATTATGGCGCTAAAATATACAATATTCAATCATAATCACACCCTCCGACTAGTTTTTTGCTAGTTCTAGCAAAATTAGCGATCAATTCCAAAACAAAAATAACATTTTCCATGGATTGTTGGCATGTCTCAAGTGTGTTGAAGACCGATATAGAATGGCAAAACTTTCAGGCCTATGCACTCATCCCTAAATCCTTATTCTCAATTCTCATACACATCCCCTGAATCCACCTATAAGCTTTGCAAAGTCTTAGGATTTGACAATCTCATGGTAAAAATCTTGAAATTCTCAAGCTTGTGGCACATAAACACTAAATCCTTTTAAAGCTTATGATAATGAGTTGTGATTCAATTTCATACATTTACTCAAATATCATGGCAAATTTTTGCCTTATTCAAAGTTCCATGGCATAAGTTTATGCCTTATTTAAATGCGCACAAGTGCACTTATTATTATAGGATTTGATAGTATTCATTTGAGCAACTCCAAAAATCAATTCACTCTATAGGGATTGCTGGGTATGAACCTAGCTTGAATTTTTAAAATTTCTAAGACCTAACCACTTGGTTGCAAAAACTAAGGCCTTTACATCCCAAAGGGGTCTCATATGGGTAGTAGAAATCTTGAGCATCTATCTAAGGGGTTGAGTGCAAAACCAACGAAAAGTCGTTTAATTGCCCTAACACATAGAGTACAACACACAAAAGGATGCCACAATCCATTTCAAAAGTAGATGTCAAACATGGTGGTTTTGGAAAATCTCACTAAATTGATATTAGAGGACTAAGCAAAACGCTAATATGGAATGAAGAGAGACAAAACCCATGCTTTTTGGGTGATAATCTTCAAAGATAAAATTTTCAATTTGTCTCATTTATCTATATATATACGAAAAACTAAAACTTTTTTAAAAACTTCGCATATCTTAATCACACCCTCCAACTTGAAATGGACATTTTCCTCAATGTTTGGAAATGAGATAAGGAATATGGACAATTATTAGGGTATGTGAAAGGAAATACTAAAGTAGAAATTTATTTGTCTAATTATACTAAGTGATGGAAGGAATACACCTTGTCGTTGTCACTCGGAAGTGAATCCATAATCCTCAAGGTGTTCCTCCCCAAGCCAAGGCTTTGGATAGTACGTAAAGCCTTGCTCGGATCTGGAAAACTCCAATCCTCAAGCTCCTTCAAGATCTTCAGAAATGCTCCACAAGCCATGAGCAAAATGGCGTAAAGATTAGTGGAGTCTTCTAGCAATGGCCCATCTAAATGGTGCTTGTCTTTCGTGGCCAACCCATCCAGCTTATCATTTGGCTTCCGGAAATGGATGACTTCTTGAAAGTTCTGGTCCATAGCTCTCTCCTCGGACCAATCCCAAATGGGATCGACTACATGGGAGAGCACATCAATTAAGCTCCTTTTGCCAAGGTGATGGGTATCTTCAATCTCCTGCAAAAAAGGAATATGATCAACATTTGCAACAAAAGAGTCAGAATTATTCACGGAATGTTCATGAATAAGCTCGAAATTTTCATCACCAAAAATGTGTACCATGTTTACCTCACTCTCATCCATTTCTTTTGGTAAATGATATCTTTAAAAATATTCAAGTCTATGGTCATGTTGCCAAAAGAGATCTTAAGTTGGCCATTCCTACAATTAATGATGGCATCCCAGGTGGCGAGGAATGGCCTTCCTAAGATAATGGGGAGAGGAGTAGCAAGTAGGGGTCCTTGAATATCTAAAACTATGAAGTCCACGGGGAAATAAAATTTGTCCACTTGGACAAGAACGTCCTCAACACAACCCCTAGGAATTTTCACAGATTTATCAGCAAGTTGGAGAATGATGGGTGTGGCCTTCAATTCTCCAAGACCCAATTGCTTGCAAATAGGGAATGTCAATAAATTGCACTAGACCCAAGTTCAAGGATAGCGTGCTCAATTTTTGTAGTACCAATGGTACAACCAATAGTTGGTGAGCCGGGATCCTTGAATTTGGGTGGGATGTCCTGATGAAAAATTGAGCTAACCTGCTGTGTAATGAAGGCCTTTTTCTTAGAATTTAGTTTTCTTTTTATAGTGCAAAGGTCCTTAATAAATTTAGCATAAGAAGGTACTTAGTTAATAGCATCGAGAAGTGGTATATTAATATGACATTTTTGAAAAATTTCTCGAATTTCATCTTGGCACTTATCTTTATTTGGAGAAAGGAGCCTACGTTGGTATGGTGCTTGAGGGATGTAAGCATTGGAATCTTCAATTCTGTGTGTCTTTGACTTTGTGCCTTTGCTTGAATTCTCCTCGGGCACCTCATGTTGTACATGCTCCTCATCCACCACCTCAATTTCGGGCGTGACCAAAAGATGATTTGGCTTGGCAATTTCTCATCCACTTCGTAGCGCAGTAACCGCATGGCAGTGATTGCGATCATTTCTTGAAAGAGAAGACTGGCTAACATTAGGGTCAAAAATTGATTGCAAAATGAATTTACCCTTTTCTAATGTAGACGTCAAGCTTACAACATTCTCTGTGAGTTGTTGAATTTGTTGTTGTTGCAATTGTTGGAAGTTCATCATTTGTTGGAGTGTGGAGGTGAGTGATTGCAAATGTGTTTGGTTGTTATGTTTCACTTGGCTTTGTTGATCAACCATATTCACCGCCATCAAATTGATCTCTTGCATTCTTCTCGTTACTTCATTTGCCACTCGCTCCTCAAGTGATTCAACACCATTCATTGTGTTCACCTCGATTTCATGGGTTGGAACCACCCTCCAAATTTGCATGTGCTCCGCCGTCTCTTCGAGATATTGCCAAGCATCACTTGGTGTTTTATCAAAGAACGAACCATTGCACATCACCTCCATTTGTTGTTTTGATGAGGAAGAAGTCCATCATAAAAGAAGGCAATGGTTCGGCATTGATCAAAACCGTGATGTGGGCATTCCAAAAGTAAATCTTTGAATCTTTCCCACGATTGGTCAAAAATTTCACTATCGCATTGGTTGAAGTTCATGATTTGCTTCTTAAAGGTTTGAGTCCTGCACAATGCAAAAAAATTCTTTAGGAATTCGGATTGTAACTCAGACCAAGTAGAAATAGATCCATGCTTTAGAGCATTCAACCAATGTTTAGCCTTATCTTTTAGAGAAAATGGAAATAGTTTAAGATATACTGCATCGGGACTAATTTTTCCATTTATGTATATGAAGCACACCTTAGTAAAAGTTCTCAAGTGTTCATAAGGGTGCTCATTTTCCAAATCTTGGTAAATAGGTAAGAGTTGAATTGTTTTCGGTTTAATCTCAAATGAGTGAGCATCGGGTTTTAATATAATGCAAGAATCAGAAATACTCATAGGTGGCATATATGTGTCTCTCAATGTTATGTTTGTGCCATGTGAAGTGTTATTGTTGTTGTTGTCGGCATTTTTTAGGTCGACAAAGAAAAAGATAATATAAAAGTGGATATACAAAGAATATTCACAAGAAAGTTGGAAGAATCTCACCAACCACCCAAGTAACCCCAAGTTAGTATGAAATGCAAAACCGTTGTCCCCGGCAACGGCGCCAAAAACTTGACGCTGCGCAAAAAGATGCGAACTACTCCCAAGGATAGGAGGTCGTCAAGTAGTAATTTCAGATGAGCCCAGGGTCTGATCACAGGGACAATTCGTTTGCGTTCTTGCTATCTTCGGGTCAACAAAGATGTGAGAAGGTGAGAAACAAAACCACCTTTCTAATGCGATGATTTGGATCGGGGGGGGGGGGGGGGGGGGCGGGGGTGTGATGGTTACCAAAAAGAACAAGAAATAAACAAGCAAAATAAAGGTTAGGATGCAAATGAGAGGAGTGTGTGTGAATTGTGGTTTCATTAGGGAATATGGCTTAGCTATTCAATCTCCAATTGATGACTCAACCCCACATCCATGTCAAGGTATGTGAAATTGGAAGATTTTCCTATCGGGAATAAAACCAAACACGTTTAGCTCAATTGAGAGGCTTTCAGGCCACACAACTGGATGGTGTTATCTTGGAGCTCAAATCAACATGTTGGCATCAAATGTAATTATTGGATTGATGATTTCAAGTATAAAGCATAATTAGTTAAACCTTGCGGTTCAACATCTTGCAGGCCCCTCTACTGGGTATATGCACGTAGATAATGCCTCGCGGCATATCATCCTCATTGGATCCCTCTACGGGTAATGCATGATGAAAAGAATGTGAAATCAATCAATGCAATAGTTACACAATCCTATACTATGGATACTTGAAAGCTAATCATAATAATCCTAACTACATCACAATCCAATACACAAAGAGGTTAGCTACACATGAGAACAAAAATATTCACCATTGCATTGATATTCATAAGTTCATACATAGAGAATGAGACAAAATGAAATACATGACAATGGTTAAGATTGGTATCACCAAATGGAAGCTCTTCTCCTCCTCTATCAGATTACAGAAAATGGGGGCAGAAATCCCCCGAAAACTATACAAAACCATAATCTAAAACTAAGAGAGAAAACCTAAAAATGGAAAGTATTTGAAGCTAATGGTGGAGGCCCCGTTAATTATAGCTGAACAATGGGGTTTTATACCCCTTAGGGTTCACATCTCAACCACCCAAAACCACATCCAAGGGCTCACATTAAACAGATGAAAATCGGGTTAAGATAGACCCAAACTCGCAACCCAGATTCAGCAAAAAAAACCCCGATCAGTCGACTACTGAACAAACGCCAGTCGACTGATGACATGCGACTGTCGTTGGTTTCAGAAGGGAGACATGCGACTGTCTTAAAAGGACAGTCGCTTGTGTGATCCACAGGCGACTGTCTTTTGTGCTTCAGTCGACTGCTGCAGAAGTTCCAAAGTAACAGAGAGTTGGCTTTCTTTCGTTCTTCAGGAGGGGATGAAACATGCGACTGCTGTTGAAAGAACAGGCAACTCCACAGTTGTGCAGGCGACTGTCAATCCTTCGGCAGTCGCCTGTGTTGCACTCGTATATGCTCCAGGCGGGTCTTCGAGATAACAGGCGACTGTCGTTGTGAGGACAGTCGACTGTCCTGGCTCCAGTTCACTTCTCCAATTACTTGATGTTGTCTCCTTCGGGACTCCTAAAAATCCAGAAAAACATGTAAAAATACAATTCATGTTTATAAAGCTTTGGAGAGTGAAATTGTGCCGAAATAAAATCATATGCTCAAAAGATGATGAACTAACAAAAATATAGTTAAGGGAGCATGATTCAATGAGTTATATGCACAAGAGGGGATGATTATGGCGCTAAAATATACAATATTTAATCACAATCAGCCGACGCCAGGGGGGGACTCCTCGGCTCCCCTCCCGAAGCCTATCCCTCTCAGCATCAAAGACACGAAGCCATCGAATGGAGGTTTCTTCCTCTAATCACATCTCATGAGCGGCCTCATCTTCCTTATCCATCTCCCTCTACAGAGCGGCTACTACCGCCTCTTCAAACCGCATCTGCTGTGCTGCCGCTTCTTTGTCAAATTGGGGAAGGATGTCTCTCCTCACATTGTGGTGTTCGGATGGGCCTTCTGCCTGAGGTGGTCTCGCTTGCCTGGCAACGGTCTACTCCTCCATCATATTCGTAAAGCTTTGAAAACTCTTGTAGATGCCGAGGGCTGCGTCCTGAATGCCCGCGACTGACCCCTCA
This sequence comes from Scilla litardierei, assembly GCA_030789695.1. NCBI lineage: Eukaryota > Viridiplantae > Streptophyta > Magnoliopsida > Asparagales > Asparagaceae > Scilla > Scilla litardierei. Next base: position 118,306,871 of record CM061130.1, read on the forward strand.
AGGGATAGATTCATTGGGGGAGTTCTTTAGGGAGAACGGGGCTCTTCGGCCAAAGACGGCCTTAGAATATCATTGATGATTGTCTCACGTCGTCCCAACCTCCTCAGAGGCGGATGGGGTGTGACGTCGGGCGACTTTCCATGGCGATAATTGCGGTGAGGATATGTAGAGCCTGACATGGGTGTAATCCTTGATTCTCACAGATGACACCAATTGTTGCGGGTCAAGTTCGCCAACAGTGAAATTTGTTATTAGAGGGAATCACGATTACAATGATTACAAGTTTTTGACTAATGACGATGTTCGCATGACTCGGAACTCGATTCGGAGGTGAAGGATCCAAGGTCGCCTGAATGTCACCGAAGGTCGCCGTCTCCCGGTACTCGGTAGATGAGGCGAGCTTCCTGCGACAATAGCAACTCGTCAGAAAGGTAGGGCTGGCTGTCAGCCAGTAGCCTCTCCAATGCTTAAGTCAGTAAGTTTCTTGAAATATGTGTGTCGGACACGTTTGGCGATCTTAAGGCAGATCGGTGAAGCATGGCGAGCTTGTGAGGAAGGCACATATATGTGGAAGATATCCGACCTTGAATAGCGGAACGAGTTAGAGATTTTAACTGACCAACCCCTTCTATAGAGGCAGGAGGGGGTTATTTATTAAGTTGAGAGTCGGTTGCTCGTCGTCCCATCAGCTGTCAATTATACTTAGCTGGAGGAGAAGTGATAGGTCGGCGGGGCGTATCAGAGATATTTTTCGCATTAATGGTGTCAAATTGTGTCAGGTGTATTAATGAGACGTGAGGGGCGGCCATCAGTTCTCGTCCTTAACCTCTGGTATTAATGGAGGGTAGGTGGCTCTACTCATCCTGTCAGAGATATTTATGCTGGGCCACCCTGGGGGAGAGCCAAGCTCGGTGCCCAAGCTCGGCGTCTTCGAACCGTCTGACCGTGCTTCCTGTTGGAGAGTAGGCAAGCTTCTTCCTGGCATGGCGAGCATATTGATCGACATGGCGAGCTTCTTTGGTTGGCCTGGGGGGGTGAGCTTGTCGTACGACGAGGCGAGCTTCCCTGGGTTGAGGCGATCTTCCGTTCGGGCTAGTGTTCATTCCGCATAGTCGGAGAGCTGTTCGCTCGGGCTTGCAATGTATGTGGGCCTTGATTAGGGCCAGCCTTAAGGTCGTAACAAAAATTTTCCCTTAATTCTTCTATCATATCACCGCTTTAATTACACGAAATGATGCGAGACACATGCCCTGACAAATGTACACCTTATTTCATATCTGCTCGTGCCCATCCAAAATGTGATAGTATGTCACCAGAACTTCGTAAATAGATAGATTGTACCAAAACCTGATAGTGACATACCTGTTTAGGATTGAGTAATGCAATTGATACATTTTCAGTTTAGGATGAGTACTATACTGGATCTATTCTTATATATTTCATTTCAGAATTGATTAATTTTGCTTTCTACGTGTCTAAGCTGGAGTTAAATCTTGTTGAAATATTGCATCTAATCAGTATGAATTCGAATATTAATTTGAATGTGACATGTTTGTTATTATATATTTTGTTGTAAACTTGGTGGCTATGGAACCCGTAACCCTGTATTTATAGATATAGGGTCACATAATGGGTGGATACCCAATACACAGATGGGCCTACAAAAGCCCGTTTATAACACTTTTCCTTATCCATCCATTGTTATAAGCCGTATATGAGTGCTTCAGGGTTCATAGAGATTACCTGAACATGGAGGTATGAATACTTCTGGATCCTAAGTTAAGAGTTCTTGCCTCGTTAAAACCATTGCCATGGAAAACCCAGTGGAAAAAACCAGTGGCTAAGGGAAAAGAGTATAAGTCTCTGTAACTTCTCCTGATCGATGGATATCATCAGAGGTGGATACTTCTGGATCCAGAGTTGATGTGGTTGCCTCGTTAAAACCTTTGGCTATGAAAAACCCAGTGGAAAAAACCAATAGCCAAGGGAAAACAGTACAACTCAACGTTAACTTTCCTTTATGTGTACAAGCTTCAGGCTTGTAGATCTTTCAACTGTCTCATCCCAATCCCTAATACAAGTTTTCTAAAGGTACATCGTGGTAAAGATTTAGTAAATAGATATGCCAGGTTGTTGCAAGACCGGATCTGCTGGATGTCGATCTGGTTGTCTACTTGTTGTTCATGCGTCCAGAAGAGCTTGGGGGAAATGTGCTTCGTCCCATCACCTTTGATGTAGTCACCTCGTAGTTGAGCGATGCAGGCAGCATTGTCTTCGTACATGGTGGTATGTCCAAGATCTCCCGTCTTCAGGCCGGTAGTCACGAGGATGTGGTGGATGACTGAACGACCAAAAGCATTCTCTGCTAGCTTCATGGATCGTAATGAGCTTGGAGTGGTTGGATGAGGTCGCTGTTGAAGTTTGCTTCACAGATCTCCATGAGATGGATGTCCCACCGTATATGAATACGAAACTGATGTGTCATTATATTCCACATTTTATCTATTTGATTACACGTCAAAATGATTGCTCATTTACATATTTCTTATACTTTTACACTATTATTTGGAATAATATGACTTTCGGAGCGTTTATGTCCATTTCAGGTATTTGGAGCGATATTGGAGCAATTTGGAGTCAATAAGACGATCGGCGAAGTGAGAGCACCAATGAGACTCATGATAACATGCTTGAGGTGTCTAATAAGAATACTGTAGTAAGGAAGGGGCAAGAGATAAGGTCGCTCGATCGAGCTATGATGCAGCGAAGGAATCGAGCGACCCGAAGTGCTGGAAACAGGACAGCCGTGCACTATTTCCAAATCTTCTATCATATAGGATTTTTCACTATTTTTATGATATTTTTCCCAGATAGTAGACTTCAATACAGTTCCAACGCCACTAAGAACGCGCTAATCGGAGGTCAGATGACCCCTGGGGAATTTCTGCAAGATGATGCTACAGTGCTGAAATTCTGCTGAAATCTGTTTGACACCTACTCGACAGAGTAGAGCACTCCACTCGACTGAGCAGGGTGAAAATTGTGCTGAAATTTGTCAGAAGATGTTGTTCGACCACTACTTGACCAAGCAGTTGGCTGCTCGGTCCGAGCAACCTCATACTCGACCGAGCAGTGCCTACTCGGACCGTGTAGATAGAGCGACAATTTTTGAAGGAGGCCGACTCACTGACGTACTCGACCGAGCAGCTACCTACTCGGACTGAGCAGACCCTACTCGGTTCGAGTAGACAGAGCGACGATTTTTGACGAGGGCGATTTACTGTCATGCTTGGTCGAGCAGTACATCTGCTCGGACCGGGCTGCCGACCGAGCAGCTTCCTGCTCGGACCGAGTCGTCGTGGGCCCCAGGCCCGGATTCTGGGGACGTTTTGAAGGGATATTTTCGGTTTTTGTTTCATGAGGGTTTTGGAGGGGATTTTGGCAGCCGACAGGGGGGGGGGGGGGAGTTCTGGAGACAGTTTGGGAGGAGACTTTTAGATAGATTTTGAGAGACTTTTTGTATACTTTTTAGCGAAGAGTTTTTAGATCTTTTAAGGGTTTTCCGCGACGATCTTTTGGGGAGTTTGGCTATGCCCTAGGCCCCTCCTTTGTACCAAGATAAGTACTTTTGCCCTTTTTAATTCTATTATTATTTCTTTGTGATTTCTTATTGTTTATCCCTTTTTTATGCATGCAATGAAATCTTTGTGTGTTCTAATATCTATTGATATTGCTATGCTTGAGTAACCTTTTCTATGGATAAGGGATTAGCCCTAAGATTTTAGGATTTAGATGTAAAGTTGGGATTTTTTATGATGCGTTGGGTATAAAATGGGTTGTATTTTGGTTGATCTGGCAAAATCCCTATGAGAACTCGTACTGAGATCGTGCCCACGGTCAGTGGAATCGATTAGCTTAAGGAGTATCCTACGAATTTAATTAGGGAGTTAGTGGATTCAACCGAGATACGTGACCATGCCCGGCTCGTCCCTTGAGGGGATCCACCGACAAACTATATAACTAATTGACGGCTACCGCCATTGCGTCAATAAGAGCCACCAAAGTATCTCGAAGCTCTAACCCACGAGAGTGGTACGAGTTGAGAGCGTTCGAACCACGAGAGTGTTGAGAACTTTGTAGATCCTTAATGCACGTATCGTATGCGCCCATCACGCGAGCGGGGTTAATGCGATACGTAAGGTTCATGATGCTCAGACACATGAATTCACTTCCTAGATGCTACAATCCCCAATTAAACCAATGCAACGTAGAAGTCTCAACCGAGCATCGATGTCCGACGGTCCAGTGGCGAGTTCTAAAGCCCTAATCTTTTATATTTTATTTATTTATTTCTTTGTGTGGAACCCCTTACTTGTGACGTTGAGTGACACAACCTTCGCATCCATCACCATTACGACCGTCCATATTCCACATCCACCAATAAACCCGCAAGTCTAACTCAACCTAGGAGTAGATAGGTAGTATAATACCGCTTCCCCGTATTCGATACCCGCTTGCCACTCTTGCCACTATACCGTGCGCTTGCGGTAAACGACATCGTTTTGGAGTTGATTCCGGGCCAATCAAGTTTAGGACGCCGTTGCCGGTGAGGCGTTCCACCATATTATCTATTTACCACAATTAGTTTGATTAGATTGCGTTAAAAAACAAAAAAACTTAAACAAAAACAAAAAAATAATAAATAAAATAAAAAGGAGAGAGATTTTTCCACACCACCTGCTATTATTATTATCTTTATATCTCTTTGGAATAATATGACTTTCGGAGCGTTTATGTCCATTTCAGGGATTTGGAGAGATATTGGAGCAATTTAAAGTCAATAAGACGATCGACGACGTGAGAGCACCAATGAGACTCATGATGACATGCTTGAGGTGTCAAAGAAGAATACTGAAGCAAGGAAGGGGCACGAGAGAAGGTCACTCGATCGAGCTATGATGCGGCGAAGGAATCGAGCGACCCGAAGTGGTGGAAACAGGACAACCGTGCACTATTTCTAAATCTTCTATCACCTGCGATTTTTTTATTATTTTTCTGATATTTTTTCCAGATAATAGACTTCAAGACGGTTCCAACGCTACCAAGAACGTGCCAATCGGAGGTCAGATGAGCTCTGGGGAATTTCTGCAAGATGATACTGCATTGCTGAAATTCTGCTAAAATCTGTTTGACACCTACTCGACCGAGCAGAGCACTCTACTCGACCGAGCAGGGTGAAAATTGTGCTGAAATTTGTCAGAAGCTGCTGTTCGACCACTACTCGACCGAGCAGTTGGCTGCTCGGTCCGAGCAACCTCGTACTCGACCGAGCAGCGCCTGCTCGGGCCGTGTAGACAGAGCGACAATTTTTGAAGGAGGCCGACTCACTGACGTACTCAACCTAGCAGCCTATTATTTGACCGAGCAGCTACCTACTCGAACAGAGCAGACCTTACTCAGTTTGAGCAGACAGAGCGACGATTTTTGACCAGGGCGATTTACTGTCATGCTCGGTCGAGCAGTACATCTACTCGGACCGGTCGGTCGACCGAGCAGCTTCCTGCTCGGACCGAGTCGCCATGGGCACCAGGCCCAGATTCTGGGGACGTTTTGAAGGGATATTTTCGGTTTTTGTTTCATGAGGTTTTGGAGGGGATCTTGGCAACCGACAGGGGGGAGTTCTGGAGACAATTCGGGAGGAGACTTTTAGATAGATTTTGAGAGACTTTTTGTATACTTTTTAGAGAAGAGTTTTTAGATCTTTTTAGGGTTTTTTAGCGACGATCTTTTGGAGAGTTTGGCTATGCCCTAGACCCCTCCTTTGTACCAAGATAAGTACTTTTGCCCTTTTTAATTCTATTATTATTTCTTTGTGATTTCTTATTGTTTATCCCTTTTTTTATGCATGCAATGAAATCTTTGTGTGTTCTATTATCTATTGCTATTGCTATGCTTGAGTAACCTTTTCTAGGGCTAATAGATTAGCCCTAGGATTTTAGGATTTAGATGTAAAGTTGGGATTTTTTATGATGCGTTGGGTATAAAAGGGGGTTGTATTTTAGTTGATCTGGCAAAATCCCTAGGAGAACTCGTACTGAGATCGTGCCCACAGTCGGTGGAATCGATTAGCTTAAGGAGTATCCTGCGGATTTAATTAGCGAGTTAGTGGATTCAACCGAGGTACGTGACCATGCCCGGCTCGTGCCTTGAGGGGATCCACCGACGAGCTATATAACTAATTGACGGCTACCGCCATTGCGTCAATAAGAGCCACCAAAGTACCTCGAAGCTCTAACCCACGAGAGTGTTACGAGTTGAGAGCGTTCGAACCACGAGAGTGGTGAGAACTTTGTAGATCCTTAATGCACGTATCGTATGCGCCCATCGCGCGAACGGGGTTAATGCGATACGTTAGGTTCATGATGCTCAGACGCATGAATTCACTTCCTAGATGCTACAATCCCCAATTAAACCAATGCAACGTAGAAGTCTCAACCGAGCATCAATGTTCGACGGTCCTTGTGGCGAGTCCTAAAGCCCTAATCTTTTATATTTTATTTCTTTCTTTCTTTGTGTGGAATACCTTACTTGCGACGTTGAGTGACACAACCTTCACATCCATCACCATTACGACCGTCCATATTCCACATCCACCAATAAACCCGCAAGTCTAACTCAACCTAGGAGTAGATAGGTAGTATAGCACCGCTTTCCCGTGTTCGATACCCGCTTGCCACTATACCTTGCGCTTGCGGTAAACGACATCATTTCGGAGTTGATTCCGGGCCGATCAGAAACCGGTCTGGGACTTTGCGGTGTGTGGGTCAAACCTGTATCCTGCATCTGCATAACCAACTAAGTTGGAGGATATGCCTTTCTTGAAGTATAGTCCTAGGTCCACAGACCCTTGGAGGTAGCGTAGAAGGTGCTTCACTCCGTTCTAGTGGCACTTTGAAGGAGCTGAACTGTATCTGGCTAGGTGGTTAACTGCAAATGCTATATCGGGACGCGTGTAGTTTGCTAGGTATAGGAGTGCTCCAATTGTACTCAGGTAGGGTACTTCGGGACCCAGTGCTTCTTCCACCTCTTCCAGCGGCCGGAAGGGGTCCGTATTAACATCCAATGATCTGACAACCATTGGTGTACTAAGTAGATGGCATTTGTCCATAAGTAAGTTTTTCCGCAACTTCTTTGTGTATGTGGATTGGTGTAACAGGATTCCTCCGCTTAGGTGTTTGATTTGTAAGCCTAGGCAGAACTTCGTTCTGCCGAGGTCTTTCAACTCAAAAGTCTGTGTGAGACTCTTGGATATCTCAGCTATCTTTTTGGGAGATCCGATGATGTTTAGGTCGTTTACATAGACGGTAATAATTACGAATCCTATTTCCTTTACTCTTATAAAGATGCAAGTGCAGACTTCATTAGTTGTGAATCCTTGTTGCACTAAGAATTCACTAAGTGTGTTATACCACATTCTCCCCGACTGTTTTAGACCATACAGTGATTTTTGGAGTTTGACAGAATAGACGTCCCGGGGTCTTTCTGTCATTTTCGTCGGTAGTTTGTATCTGTCCGGAAGTCTCATATAGATATCCTTATCTATATTTTTCATATAGGTATGAAGTCACAACGTCCATGAGCTGCATATCCAGACCTTCCGTAGTGGTTAGACTAATAATGAAACGGAAAGTGATCGCATCCATGACCGGGGAATATGTATCATCATAGTCTATTCCTGGTCTTTGGGAAAAGCCTTGTGCAACAAGGCGTGCTTTGTAGCGTACGATCTCATTATTTTCGTTTCTTTTTCTTACGAATACCCATTTATATCCCACAGGTTTAACACCCTTTGGTGTTAGGACTACATGTCCAAAAACTTTGCGCTTCGAGAGTGAGTCCATCTATACTCCTATTGCCTCGTTCCACTTTGGCCAATCCTCTCTGTGTTTACATTCTGCTAGAGAGCGTGGATCAGTCTTATCGTCGTATTCAGTGACGTGATTGGCAATAACGAGCGCGAAGTTATCATCGATGATTGTGCTTTTTCTGTCCAGTACCTCACCAGTACGTACATAGTTTAATGATATTTCTCCTATATTTTCCTCTTTATGGGGGTTTAGGAGGGGAGAGGTATCTGGGCTGAGCTCAGCATGCTGTGGTGGTATCGTTATCATGGCTCCAGGGTTTTTCCTCTTTCGAGGGTTTTTATCTTTGGAGCCTAGGAGTCGTCCTCTCTTTTGTTGAGGTACGGTCGCTTCTGCTGCAGGTGGATTGCATCCATCTTTCGGTATGTCAATCCTAGCTGGCGTATTTGCAGTATGGACGCATGATCTGACAATCTTCTGGTTGTCAGTAAATTTGTCCGGTAAAATGTGAGCTGTATTCTGGATTTGTAGGATATTCAGGATCTCATCTTCACATTGGTTTGTACGCGGATCAAAATGGGATAAAGTTTTGGTGTCCCATGAAATGGTCTTTGAAGCTTCCGTCTTCTCTGTGTTAATGCCTAGTTTGGGAAAGTGCTTTCGTCAAACTCACAATTTGCTAGACGTACCTTAAAGGCGTCCACCGTTAGGGGTTCAGGTATCTAATGATCGATGGTGAGTCGAATCCTATGTAGATACCCAGTCGACGTTGAGGACCCATCTTGGTCCTCTGCAGTGGTGCTATGGGGACATAGACATCGCATCCGAATATTCTCAGGTGAGATATATCCGGTGGGTTCCCATATGTGAGTTGCATCGGAGAATAAGATTAACTTTCTGACGGTCGTAATCTTATTAGCGATGCAGCATGCAAGATGGCATGTCCCCATGCGTTTATCTGCAACTGGCATTGCATCAACAATGGACGAGCAATCCATTGTAGTCTATTTATAAGAGATTTGGCTAAGCAGTTCTAGGTGTGAACATGAGCTACGAGATGTTCAACTTCTATGCCAGTTGCTTGGCAGTAGTTTAGGAAGACTTGTGATGTGAATTCCCCAGCGTTGTCCAGACGCAATTTCTTGATCTGATTGTCTGGAAAATGTGCCTGCAACTTTATGATTTGTGCCAGTAGCTTTGCAAAGGCTACGTTGCGGGTGGACATGAGGCACACATACGACCATTTAGAAGATGCGTCAATCAGTACCATGTAGTACTGAAATGGGCCACTTGCGGGGTGAATAGGCCCGCAAATGTATCCATGTATTCTCTCTAGGAAGCCCGGAGACTCTGAGTCCACCTTCAGGGGATGGTCTCGTAATCAATTTCCCTTTGTAACAAGGGGGACAATGAGATGTACCTTTTCGAAGTAGCTTCAGGCTTTTCGAGTTAATTCCACGAGATTGGGATATGATGCGACACATCATGTTCCTTCCAGGGTGTTCGAGTCTATTGTGCCAGAGTTAGAATTTTGGTTGATTATCGCACTGCTAGTGCTCGTGTGTTTGCTTCCATTGCTCTTATCTTTGTATGGTAGAGACCCGACGGGAGTCCCTCAAAACACTCGATGGTGGTTTTAGCACCATTTTTATGAGTCGTTACATACACGAATTCTCTGTTTTGTTTGTTCACCGTCTCTAGGTGGTATCCGTTTAAACGGATATCTTTAAAACTTAACAGATTTCTATGAGAGCTAGGGGAGAAAAGTGCATCTTTTATTAGTAGTTGTGTTTTGTTGGGGAGCATAGAATGTGCTTCCCCTGATCCTTCAATAATTCCTGATGGTCCTGAAATTGTATTCACGGTTCCATCGTATTTATGTATGCTTTGAAAAAAGCAAATATCTTGGAGGATCGTGTGCGTAGAGGCACAGTCCACTAGACATTTATTATCCATCTAAATTAAGAGAGAAATAACATAGCAGTATAAGGCACAAAAAGATCACCAAAAATCATTCAGCGTCTGAAAAATCATTCAACATGCTAGAAATCAAATAACTAGAGAGTAAATTGGTTTTCAAATTACAATGCATAACAGAAAGTAGATAATGCTTCAGTCGAGCAGGTCATCATTTGAGAAGTCCTCAGTGATGAACCTGATTGGTGCCAGGTCTTCGTGTTCCACCAGGTTTGTCTCGAATGGCTTCTGGCTAGCTTTGTACAAGTCCTGGAGGTGGCGTGAAGTCCGACAATTCCTGAACCAGTGTCCAGTCATGCCACACCCGTGGCATTTATCTTCCCAGTCTTTTCTGTCTTTTCTCTTCCACACATTTTTCTTCTTTCCATCATTGTTGGACTTTGGAGGGGGTCCTCTAGCCTGCTTCTTCATCGCCTTGCCCTTCTGGGGTTTGCCTTTGAAGTTGGTCCTCTTCTTCTGGGAGGAGTTGTGGTGTGCTTCAGGCGCAGTAGCAGTGCCAGCAGGGTGCGAGTTATTGGTGGCCAGAAGGGGTCTCTATTCTGTTCTGCCATCAGAAGGCATGAGAGAAGCTCTGAGTATATCGTGAACTTTCGTTCACGATACTGCTGCATAAGTATAACATCCTTCTCGTGGAAGGATGTATACATCTTCTCTAACATGCGCTCCTCCGTCACTTTCTCACCACACAACTTCAGGCGTGAGGTGATATTGAAAAGTGCCGAGTTGTACTCGGCAATAGACTTAAAGTCTTGGAGACAGAGGTTCTTCCATTCATATCGTGCTCGGGGAAGGATAACATCTGTTTGATGTTTGTATCTATCCTCGAGGGCGGTCCATAACGCATAAGAGTCTTCCACCATGAGGTACTCGGCCTTCAGGGTCAGATCGATATGGCGTCTGATATAGATAATTGCTTTCGTTTTATCTATGTCAGAAACCTTATCGCCTGCAGCGATGGCATGGCTCAGTCCCTGTGAGCGCAGGTGGAATTTTATATCCAACTGCCAGCTTAAATAATTTTTGCCTGTAGCATCCAATACGTCAAAGTCGACGCTCGCAATTTTAGCCATTATCTTTAGCATGTTAAAAATGAGCAATAATTAGATATTTTTAAAGTAAAACAAATAATTATGCATTTCAGACACAGATATTTGTTGTGTGGATCGGCTCATCACCATTTTAAATAAAGTCCATACAGTCCCATAAAATTGAAAATACAACTCAGGAATCTACGTGGGGCCCATATTCTTCTGGAATAGGTCTTCATCTTCGTGGGACGTCCGCCGGTCTTGAAATTTATACAATAATATCACCACTACAACTTCTCTCAAAGAATAGAAAAAATGCGAGGGAAATAAAGGTGATAGCTAGCCGATCCAAAACCACAACAAATATAAACATACGTCGCATGAAGAAATGCAGCAGGCATTTTATTTCATTGCAGACAATTAATCATCACAGGCAATTAATCATACAAGCAATTAATCATCACATGATTTTATAACGGAAATGAAAATTTTTTGTTTAATAATTATTGGATCACTAGGCAACGTCATACACCGTTAGGTTAGATAACTAACGACAGAGCGGTCGCAGTATCTTTCAAATTACTAAACGTATAATGATCAGATAATCCAAAAAAATGCGATGATGTAAAAGCATGTAATAATTCAGATTTTAACGAAGAAAAATCTTAATTAAATATGAAAAAGAGTTTGTAAAAACAAAATTTTCGGGGAAAAAACCAAAGTTGATTTTTACTGATAAAAACGTCGATTTTTCATTAAAGGGTTGATTTAGCATGCAGATTTGAGATAAAAATCCGATCTATACTAATCAAAACATCGATCCAAACATTTCGATCTACTCATATGCGCATAAAAATTTAGATTTATGGAATAAAAATTACCTCTAGATCCTACCCGTCGGATCTAGCGACGTTTGGTGAAGGAAGCCCGTTCGCGTCGCGTTCGTACGTCGTCAGAGGTTCGGCTCAGCTTCGAGCGTGCTGATAACGTGTTGTGAACTTGGTGGCTACGAAACCTATAGCCCTGTTATTTATAGATGTGTGGTTACATAATGAGGTGGATACCCAATACACAGATGAGCCTACAAAAGCCCGTTTATAACATATTTAAAGTTTTTATGATTTTATTAAGAGGCTCGATGGACAAGTCCAAAGCCATCTTTAAACCCATTTGGACATTCTTAAATAAGCCCATATGCTTTAGGCCGGTCCGAAAACCTGTCTATTTTAATTGGGCAACTATTTGGCCCGGATCGAACCGGCCCATTCTCGTCCCTGTCCACAGCTAGTTTAGGGCTAAATATGCCCCAAAAAGGATGCTATATACGCTGATGACAAAAAGGGCCGGGTGCTTAATGTAAACCAATCAATACTGGCCCAATAACTCCTAGGGTTTTATCTATATATTTGCTGATAGCGGCCGTTTTCTTCTCAGTTCGAGCCGCTCCTCACTCTGTATCTCTACCTCCATTAGCGGCAACGATGGTATTTATTTATCTTATTCTTTTTGAACTTCTAGTGATCTTTTATTGAATCTTTTCTTTTATTTAATTCCGCCCCTTCTTTTACTCAGATTATTTGATTTCATTTTCTTCAGGTGAAGTACTCGAGGGAACCCGATAACCCTACAAAATGCAAGTTTTTATTTTGACCCATTTTCGTTTGTTAATCTTCATTTATATCTGTCGATCCGCTTTATTGGATGCATGATATTAGTGGGAATTGGTTGTGTGATTGTTTTGTTTGATTTCCTTTTCTTTTTTATTATGTTTGCAGCATCTAAGGCGATGGGTCGGGACTTGAGGGTTCACTTCAAGGTAAAAAGATGGTGATTTTATGATTCATATGCTGTTTTTTTAGCTTTTCGATGATGTACTATGAGATTGGGATTACCCTTATTTTACAGTACTTCCTAAAGTTTGTATAGTATCTATTTTTTTAAGGGGAATATGATTTCGTACTGATGAGAAATTATCAGTGTACATGTGATGCTCCGATTGATATCCGCATTTACAAATACCCACCCCAATGATCCATTTTCCCACCCACAATTCTTATAAAATTTTCGTATTTACAAATAAGCAAGTAATGATTGTTTGAATGATGGGTCATCACATATTATTGTGTGTGAAGTTTCGTTATTTTAGCTTAAGGTAGTCATGGATTATCATGTGGAAGGTTTCACCGTGCTTATTATATATGGGTGAAGTTGTATTGAAGTTAGCTTGTTAGCATGCCATACTATTTTGTGGGATATGAATGTCTAGGCATCTTCTCCATTTTAAAACTGATGCCTTTTCGTTTGTTAGATACAAATATTAAGTTAGGTGGTGGCATTTTAGGTAACATATGATAGAAATAATAGAAACAGTTAATACACATCTTGATTTTCACCAAATTTAAGTGGGAGACGTCCGCATGTCATGTTAGTATGAGTAAATGGGATCACCATTGTTGAAGGCATCAATACAACACATGTCATGAGGTTAGGCGGCACATTTTAGTTAACTTATGATAAAAATAGCAGAAACAGTTAATGACCATCTTGATTTGAGTAGTTGGCGTACCTATGTTTATTAGGCCATATTGGTATATAGTTTTATTGCCATAGGAATGAAATTCCGTTTTGGGCATTTTGACCAACGGAATCTTGATAGAATATATCAAACAGTGGCTTGAGATAGTAGTATAGAATAGGTGACAAGCATAGAATGTGTCAATTGCTTTTCGTAGAATAGTTTGCACTTTTTCATACAATGGGTCAGCTCAAACGTATCAATTTGTTTTTAATTATGTCTCTATTTGCATGCTATTGCACATATATTGTTGTTGTTTCTGAATTTTATAATAGTACCTCGTCAATGTACTATTTAATTCAATATTGGAAACAGATACTTGTGTTTGTGTGCACATCCATAACATATCGGTATGGGTGAGCAGTCAAAACCAATACATCCAGTCACCCCATCTACATTACCATCCCGATATTGACACTTCATCTTATGGTTTTTCATACAATGGGTCAGCTCAAGCGTATCAATTTGTTTTTAATTATGTTTCTATTTGCAAGCTATTGCACATATATTGTTGTTGTTTCTGAATTTTATAATAGTACCTCGTCAGTGTACTATTTAATTCAATATTGGAAACTGATACTTGTGTTTGTGTGCACATCCATAACATATCGGTACGGGTGAGCAGTCAAAACCAATACATCCAGTCACCCCATCTACATTACCATCCCGATAATGACACTTCATCTTATGGTTTTTAACCATGTTAAATAGCCTTTTCCCATCAGGTTAGGCCTCTATGCTTCTGCTTGTCATGCGGTTTCATCAAATTTTCTGTAAAGCAATACTGACATTAAGCCAAGAAATGATCTTTTATATACTTAAAACCCATGTATACTTTCATGTAAGCAAAGATTAGACCCATTCATTAATGCCGAACATTCTATTTGAGCTCTATGTTCAGAGTCTTCATGTCATGTAACCTGAATAAAAAGTAGATGCTTGTTTTTTCTTATGAACAAACATCTTGTCAGTAAAATGGTTCCCATTGTCAGTGGGTGAAACTTTCTACGCCTTTGTCAATGAAAATGGGTTCAGTATACAATGACACATTTCAAGTTATCAATTTTTTGTTATAATATTCTCTTGACCATTATCTCATATAAGCATAGTTTTGCCCATTTATCAGCGCCTTGCATTTATGCTCTACGGTTAAACACATCGTATCATGTATCCTGAAAAAAAGCAGGTGCTTGTTATATTTTCTATGAACAAACATCTCGTAATCATCAGGAAAATTGTCCTCATCGTTATTGGGTGAACCTCTATAGGCTGTTGCCAATGAAAAGAAGGTTCAGTAAACAATGAAACATGTCAAGGACTTCTCAATTTTTTTAATAATATTCCATTGACTATTATTTTATATAAGCATATTTTTACCCATTTCTCAGGGCCTTTCAGTCAGGCTCTATGTTTGAACTCTCCATGTCATGTAACCTGAAAAAAGCAGGCGCTTGTTTTTTCAATTTCCATGAACAAACTTCTTGAATGTCCCTACTGACAGTTCTCATTGCTATTGGGCGACCCTGTCCAGGCCTGTGTCAATGAAAAGAAGCTTCTGTAATTGTTTTATTATTCACTATGCTATTATTTCTTTTAAGTGTAGTTTTCAGGTTATTCTTCTATGCTCTATAACCTGAAAAAAGCAGGTGCTTGTTTGTTTCTATGGACAAATATCTCGTATTTATCAGGGAAATCAATCTCATTGTTATTGGGTGAACCTTTCTAGGCCTTTGTCAATGACTAAAGGTTCAGTAAACGGTGAAACATTTTAAGGACTTGCCAACTTTTATGTTATGTTACTTGACTTTTTCTTGATAAAACGACAAGTTTTACCCATTTATCAGGTCTTCATGTTTTATTCATGCTCAAATTCGAACTCTTATGTCTTATAACCTGAAAAAAAGTAGGTGCTTGATTTTTATTCCATGAACAAACATCTCGTAATCCTCAGGAACATCATTTTCATTGTTATTGGGTGAACCTTTATAGGCCTTTGTCAATGAAAAAAAGGTTCAGTAAACAACGGAACATTGCAAGGAGTTACCAATTTTTTGTTATTTTGATATGTCGTTTTCCTATTTTTTCTTTCATTTCTTTTATATCTTTATGCCCTAATTGTCTCTATGTCCTCTAGCTTCATACTTTAGCCCAACACATAAACCATACTCCAGCTCAAATCCAACATAAAATTTATTTTTTGGGCAAACTTTTTCTTATATATTTACTTGTGCATCAATATCATACAGGTTGTTGTACTGAAATTGCTGTTTTGTAAGCATATACACACATTAAATTATGAACGGTGCTATATGAGTAACTTTTATTTGTATATATCGAATTACATTTTCTTGTTTTCAAGTATTGCAAATTTAGTTCTAGTTTGCTAATGGTTCAGCCATTTTGTGGTGCTTATATGACTTTATAAGGCATTTCTAATTAGTAGTTCATGTGAAAACATTTTAAATTTGTCACTGAAACAATAGCTAACCAATTCTTTCATTTTTAGTAATATATCCAATATACGGGTAATTTCGTAATTTCATACGTAATTTACACCATTTATTATATAGTTAATAATATTTATTCAAATATATAATTTTCATTATCACTGTAAAGCTATGATGTGCATACACAAATGCAGCGACACTTTGCAACATGATATATAGGATAACGGCGTTTCAACAAAAATTAAAAAGTAAGCTTAAAATGTTAGTATTTGGTCCAACAGGTGTGTCCAACCTGCAAGTCTGCTACTTGCCTGTATCTATCAACAAATCCCTTGTAATGTTCAGGAGTATTATCTTCAATCCGTTGTTATATTCAGAAATAAACCTGCAAGTCTGCTACGTGCCTGACCCAAAGCCTCCATGGCTGTCATGTGTCTGACCCAAATGTAAGTATGCTTTTGGTGGAACCTGTTATGCAGAACCGTAGATGATCAACAAATGTGTCATACAACCTTAAGAAATAAACCGGCGGCTTGTATCTATCAACAAATCCCTTGTAATATTCTGGAGTATTGTCTTCAATATCATTGGGTAAAAGTTTATAGGATATTTGTCAATGACTGAAGGTTAACTTGCCAACTTTGTTGTTATGTTACATGATGACTTTATCATGATAAAAAGCTAAGTTTTACCCATTTATCAGGTCTTTATGTTTTATTCTCGCTCAATTTTGAACTCTTATTTCATATAACCTGAAAAAAAGCAGGTGCTTGTTTTTTATTCCATGAACAAACATCTCGTAATCCTCAGGAACATAATTTTCATTGTTATTGGGTGAACCTTTATAGGCCTTTGTCAATGAAAAAAAGGTTCAGTAAACAATGGAACATTGCGAGGACTTACCAATTTTTTGTTATTTTGATCTCTCGATTTACTATTTTTTCTTTCATTTTCTTTTATATTCTTTATGTCCTAATTGTCTCTATGTCCTCTAGCTTCACGCTTTAGCCCAACACATACGCCATACTCCACCTCAAATCCGACATCGAATTTCTTTTTTTTTGGGGTAAATTTTTTCTTATGTATTTACTTGTGCATCAATATCCTACAGGTTGTTGTACTGAAATTACTGTTTTGTAAGCATACTATATGAGTAACTTTTATTTGTATATATAAAATTACATTTTCTCGCTTTTCAAGTATTGCAAATTTAGTTCTAGTTTGCTAATGATTCGGCAATTTTGTGGTGTTTATATGACTTTTTATCAGGCATGTCTAGTTAGTAGTTCATGGGCAATCATTTAAAATTTGTGTCACTGAAACAATAGCTAACTAATTCTTCCATTTTAAGTAATATATCCAATATGCTGATAATTTCATCCTTAATTTACACCATTTATTATATAGTTAATAATATTTATTCTAATATATAATTTTCATTATCACTTTAAAGCTATGATGTGCATACACAAATGCAGCGACACTTCACAACATGACATATATGCTAATGGTGTTTCAACAAAATTTAAGTATGCTTAAAACATGAGTATTGGGTCCAACAAGTGTGTCCTACCTGCATGTCTGCTACGTGTCTGACCCAAAGCCTCCATGTCTGTCATGTGTCTGATCCAAATGTGAGTATGTTTTTGGTGGAACCTGTTACGCAGAACTGTAGACGATTAACAAACGTGTCATCCAACCTGAAGAAATAAACCGGCGGAAACCTCCCTTGTAATATTCAGGAGTATTATCGTCAATATCATTGGGTGAAAGTTTATAGGCTATTTTGTCAATGACTAACATTTCAAGGCCTTGCCAACTTTGTTGTTATGTTACTTGATGTTATCTTGATAAAAAGCCAAGTTTTACCCATTTATCTGGTCTTCATATTTTATTCATGCTCAATTTTGAACTCGTATGTCCTATAATCTGAAAAAAGCAGGTGCTTGTTTTTTATTCCATGAACAAACATCCCGTAATCCTCAGGAACATCATTTTCATTGTTATTGGGTGAACCTTTATAGGCCTTTGTCAATGAAAAAAAGGTTCAGTAAACAATGGAACATTGCAAGGACTAACACTTTTTTGTTATTTTGATATCTCGTTTTGATATTTTTTCTTTCATTTTCTTTTACATTCTTTATGTCCTAATTGTCTCTATGTCCTCTAGCTTCGTACTACTTTAGCCCAACACATAAGCCCTACTCCAGCTCAAATCCGACATCCAATTTCTTTTCTTTTTTGGGCAAAATTTTTGTTATATATTTACTTGTGCATCAATATCATACATGTTGCTGTACTGAGATTACTGTTTTGTAAGCATATACATGCATTAAATTTTAAAAGGTGCTATATGAGTAACTTTTATTTGTATATATCAAATTATATTTTCTCGTTTGTTAAGTATTGCAAATTTAGTTCTCCTAGTTTGCTAATGATTCAGCCATTTTGTGGTGTTTATATAAGTTTTTATCAGGCATTTCTAATTAGTAGGTCATGCGCAAACAGTTGAAATTTGTGTCACTGAAACAATAGCTAATTAATTCTTTACTTTTTTTAGTAATACATCCAATATACCGGTAGTGTCATATGTAATTTACATCATTTATTACATAGTTAATAATATTTATTCTAATATATAAAAAGCCAAGTTTTACCCATTTAACAGTTCTTCATATTTTTTTCATGCTCAATTTTGAACTCTAATGTCCTATACACTGAAAAAAAGCACGTGCTTGTTTTTTATTCCATGAACAAACATCTCGTAAGCCTCAGGAACATCATTTTCATTGTTATTGGGTGAACCTTTATAGGCATTTGTCAATGAACAAAAGGTTCAGTAAACAACGGAACATTGCAAGGACTTGCCACTGTTTTGTTATTATGATATCTCGTTTTGCTTTTTTTTTTCTTTCATTTTCTTTTATATTCTTTATGTCCTAATTGTTTCTATGTCCTCTAGCTTCATGCTTTAGCCTAACACATAAGCCATACTCCAGCTCAAATCTGACATCAAATTTCTTTTTTTTGGGCAAATTTTTTTCTTATATATTTACTTGTGCATCAATATCCTACAGGTTGTTGTACTGAGATTACTGTTTTGTAAGCATACTATCTGAGTAACTTTTATTATTATATATAAAATTACATTTTCTCGCTTTTCAAGAATTGCAAATTTAGTTCTAGTTTGCTAATGATTCGGTGATTTTGTGGTGTTTATATTACTTTTTATCAGGCATGTCTAGTTGGTAGTTCATGCGCAAACATTTAAAATTTGTCACTCATACAACAGCTAACTAATTCTTTCATTTTAAGTAATATATCCAATATGCTGATAATTTCATACGTAATTTACACAATTTATTATACAGTTAATAATATTTATTCTAATATATAATTTTCATAATCACTTTAAAGCTATGATGTGCATACACAAATGTAGCGGCACTTCACAACATGACATATATGATAACGGCGTTTCAACAAAATTTAAAAAGTATGATTAAAACATGAGTATTGGGTCCAACAGGTCTGACCCAAAGCCTCCATGTCTGTCACGTGTCTGACCCAAACGTGAGTATGCTTTTGGTGGAGCCTGTTATGCAGAACTGTAGACGATCAACCAACCTGATGAAATAAACTGGTGGAACCCATCAACAAATCCCTTGTAATATTCAGGAGTATTGTCATTAATATCATTGGGTGAAAGTTTATAGGCCATTTTGTCAATGACTAAAGGTTCAGTAAACAGTGAAACATTTCAAGGACTTGCCAACTTTGTTCTTATGTTACTTGATGACTTTATCTTGATAAAAAAGCCAGGTTTTACCCATTTATCTGGTCTTCTTATTTTATTCATGCTCAATTTTGAACTCGTATGTCCTATAACCTGAAAAAAAAGCAGGTGCTTGTTTTTTTCCCATGAACAAACATCCCGTAATCCTCAGGAACATCATTTTCATTGTTATTGGGTGAACCTTTATAGGCCTTTGTCAATGAAAAAAAGGTTCAGTAAACAATGGAACATTGCAAGGACTTAACACTTTTTTGTTATTTTGATATCTCGTTTTGATATATATTTTTTCATTTTCTTTTACATTCTTTATGTCCTAATTGTCTCTATGTCCTCTATCTTCGTACTACTTTAGCCCAACACAAGCCCTACTCCAGCTCAAATCCGACATCCAATTTCTTTTCTTTTGGGGGCAAACATTTTCTTATATATTCACTTGTGCATCAATATCATACATGTTGTTGTACTGAGATTACTGTTATGTAAGCATTTACACGCATTAAATTATGAACGGTGCTATATGAGTAACTTTTATTTGTATATATCAAATTATATTTTCTCGTTTGTCAAGTATTGCAAATTTAGTTCTACTAGTTTGCCTAATGATTCAGCCATTTTGTGGTGTTTATATAACTTTTAATCAGGCATTTCTAATTAGTAGGTCATGCACAAACAATTGAAATTTGTGTCACTGGAACAATAGCTAATTAATTCTTTATTTTTTAGTAATATATGCAATATACTGGTAATGTCATATGTAATTTACAGCATTTATTACATAGTTAATAATATTAATTCTAATATGTAAAAAGCCAAGTTTTACATTCAATAATGAAGATTATTTTACATAGTTAATTATATTAATTCTAATATACTGGTAATGTCATATGTAATTTACACCAGTGTTTCTCTAAACATCACTAAACTATGATATTAGCAGCATTCCAGTTTACATTCGATCAGCACTAAAAGTAGGAAAAAGGTTAAAAACATACACATCGTTTCATAATGAATATTATTTTTGTATAGTTTCATAATGAATATTATTTTTGTCGCTTGAGATGTAGTAGTAGAACAAACAAACATTGCACCACAGATACTTATAAACATACCTAAATAACCCTAGACATACCCCAAAAGAAACTGATATATAAAATCATGCAAGTATTTACGTTGGATGGAGGGAGTTCAAGAATAAGCTAGTACCTATATTTACATACTTATGCATCAAAATGATTTACATGAATGTATTACTGCATATTTAGATCCCAAAAGGCAAACATAAAACGAAAACACCAACAAAAAAATAGAATTCTTTCTCAACCAAATCAGTAATCACATCTCATATCTGTTAGATAACTCTTACCAACTTCCATCAAGTATATAGAAGGCTGGCAAATAAAGAACGTCGTGCATTTGCCATCCAACATGATCTCGTCTTTTATATCTGCATCTATGACCCCCCCCCCCCCCCCCCCCCACAACAAAGAAAGTACCAATCTAAAGCATTCCACCCATAAAACAATACCCATGAAACAATTTGTGTCACTGAAACAATGGCTAATTAATTCTTTACTTTTTATAATAATACATCCAATATACTGGTAATGTCATATGTAATTTACATAGTTAATAATATTTATTCTAATATATAAAAAGCCAAGTTTTACCCTTTTATCAGGTCTTCATATTTTATTCATACTCAATTTTGAACTCTAATGTCCTATAACCTGAAAAAAAAAAGCAGGTGCTTGTTTTTTATTCCATGAACAAACATCTCGTAATCCTCAGGAACATCATTTTCATTTTTTATTGGGTGAACCTTTATAGGCATTTGTCAATTTAAAAAAGGTTCAGTAAACAACGGAACATTGCAAGGACTTACCAATTTTTTGTTATTTTGATATCTCGTTTTTCTATTTTTTTCTTTCATTTTCTTTTATATTCTTTATGTCCTAATTGTTTCTATGTTTCTTAGCTTCATGCTTTAGCCTAACACATAAGCCATACTCCAGCTCAAACCGACATCAAATTTCTTTTTTTTGGGCAAAATTTTTTTCTTATATATTTACTTGTGCATCAATATCCTACAGGTTGTTATACTGAGATTACTGTTTTGTAAGCATATATGACTTTTTATCAGGCATTTCTAGTAGTAGTACATGTGTAAACGGTTGAAATTTTTGTCACTGAAACAATAGCTAACTAATTCTGTCATTTTAAGTAATATCTAATATACTGGTAATTTCATACGTAATATACACCATTTATTATATAGTTAATATTATTTATTCTAATATATAATTTCATTGTCGCTTTAAAGCTATGATGTGCATACACAAATGCAGCGACACTTCACAACATGATATATAGGATAATGGCGTTTCAACAAAAGTTAAAAAGTATGCTTAAAACATGACTATTGGGTCCAGCAGGTGTGTCCAACCTGCATGTCTGCTACGTGTCTGACCCAAAGCCTTCATGCTTGTCATGTGTATGACCCGAATGTAAGTATGCTTTTGGTGGAACCTGTTATGCAAAACTGTAGACGATCAACAAGTGTGTCATATAACCTAAGGAAATAAACCGGCGGCTTGCATCTGTCAATAAATCCCTTGTAATATTTAGGAATATTGTCCTCATTATCATTGGGTGAAAGTTTTTGGGCTTTGTTAGTGAGTAAAGGTTTGGCAAACAGTGAAACATGTACAATATTTTTCATCCTTTTGGGCTGAAATCTTGTTGTTTTTAAAGATTTTGTTGATGCGTTAATTTTACAATTATAAATAACACATGTATTGTGGCTACATTGTTCATAGATTTTGCATGCTAAAATAGTTTGCTTTGTAACATTTCTGCATTGATGGTTGCATTTTGCACCTTGAAGCATTTTCTAATTTGAAATGTTGACATGGGTTCCTGGTAACACCATTTATGACATTTTGCAATCAGTCTAATTCCACTGTATATTTCATTGAATTGACTACATTAGTAGTAGACTCTACAAGGAGTCATTTTTTTGAAATGTTGCTGTCACTGCTTATTTGCATACTATGCTTTGTATATTTTTGACTTACTTTTGCTTATTTTCTACCCCATTTCTGTGAGCAGAATACGCGGGAAACCGCTTTTGCAATCAGGAAGTTGCCTTTGGCTAAGGCTAAACGGTATCTTGAAGATGTTATTGCTCACAAACAAGCCATCCCTTTCCGAAGGTTTTGCCGTGGTGTTGGTCGTACTGCTCAAGCTAAGAATCGCCACTCCAACGGTCAAGGGCGCTGGCCAGCAAAATCTGCTCGATTCATTCTTGACTTGCTTAAGAATGCTGAGAGCAATGCTGATGTATGTGGTCGCCCTTTTCCGTTCCTCATATCTGCTTGTAACATGTTATATGAATGAATTGTCATAATTTTGGCACTCATCATAGGTGAAAGGTCTAGATGTGGATGCGCTCGTTGTCTCTCACATCCAGGTGAATCAAGCCCAGAAGCAGAGACGCAGAACGTACCGAGCTCATGGACGGATTAATCGTATGTCAGATGTCGTTTTATCTTGCGGCAGCCTTTCCATTCCTTTTATTTCAGTCTAAATATTTGTTATGTCATGGCAGCTTACATGTCGTCCCCTTGCCACATTGAACTGATGTTGTCGGAGAAGGAAGAACCAGTCAAGAAAGAGGTATTTTATTTGTATGATAATTTTATTCAGCATCCTAAATTTGATCTGAATGTTTTGTGATTTGAATTCTAAACAAATTTTATGTAATGTTTCCAGCTCTGCTTGTGATTTGTATTTTCTTAATCCTGGAATTAGATTTGAATTACTCATTTTTCTAATACTTTGATCATCTGTTGAACTGTTTGATTATGCAGGCTGAAACTCAGCTGGCTACAAGGAAACCAAAGAAAGCACAGGCTCTGCGCAGCGGCGCATCTTCTTGAGCAGCAGAGCAAGCAAGCAAAATCTGTTAGAGAGTTTTTGGAACCTTTTTTTTGAGGTTATTAGTTTGTCAATTGCCTGTTACTTTGTGATATGGTATTTTCTGTATGGATTTTTGCCCGTTTGCACTTATCAGAGATTTTACCTCAAGTAGTATTGTGAGATACATTTCGATTATTTACAGAGGTGATGGCGTTGCTTTTGATTATATTGGTACTGGTTGGTTCTTCATTGCGGTGATTCGGTGTTGAAATTTACCGCCTGCTTGCCACTTGCAACCCATCGGAAATCGCCGATGTTATGCTTTTGATTTGTGCGTTGCATTTTGAATAAAATGCGCCAAGTTTAGGCCTCATATCCGACGATTTTTCAACTTTGGTGCCAATTGCATGTATCGCTAGCTTTGGGCGTTTGTGATGATGACCCATCTCAAATTCACCAACTCTTGCTTTCGATGATCGTTGCATCGATACCCATGAAGATTAAAGTGTGAAAGTGAATTCCTTCGTTGTAAAAAATGGATTCAAATTAGTCATAACGTCACTTAACGTTATCCAGTATTATTATCCAGTATTACTAGCGAATGCCCGTGCTCGGAGGGCACGGCGATGGTCGTCTCCCGGGTGCGAAACCGAGGGGACAGCCGATTCACAGGTGAAATGGCGACGGGGACAGTCGGTTCACGGGTGAAATGGCGATGGGGCAGTCGTCTTCCGAGCGCAAGAAAGACGGGGACAATTGTCTCTCTGATGCTATACTTACGTGAAAAGAAACCCTATATTGACGCGAAAAGAAACCCTGGGTCAGTCGTCGCAGGGGCACAAAAGCAGGGAATAAAGCGCAAAAAAAAAACACAGATGCAAAACAGAAAAAGAGCGATTACAAATCCGTAAATAGGGGAAAGATGGGGTGTCTTTGGATTTTATGAAAAAACAATGACAAACTTGCAAATAAATGGGAATGTGGTGGGATTTTGTTTGAGGTTCCACCAAAACACCCAACTCTACACACAACCACTCAACAACATCCCATTGGGCCACTCACTCTCCCAAACATTTTGTACTAGTCATATTTTTTATGCCACGTAGGACAAAGATTGAAAAAAGTCCTCATTTGTATAATAGACTAGTCATAACCCGTGCCCTGCGGACACGGTTCATTTAAGATTTTTCCTCAAAATCATTTCCATCAAAATCATTGTTCTCCCCAAAAATTATTTCTCTCCAAAATTTAAACGAACAAAATTGTAGCTTCGGCGCGGGCGCCCTCGGGCACGGTTCATTTAAGATATCTTCTCAAAATCTTTGTTCTCCCCAAGAATTATTTCCCCCTCGGGCGCGGGCGCGGGCACGGATCATTTAAAATTCCTCCCGCGAAATCTTTGTTCCCCGAAAAATTATTTCTACAGCCAAAATTTAACAGAAAAATAAAATATTTAGCGGCGCAGGCTCCTTCGACGTCGAACAACAAATTCGACGTCGAACAACAAATTTGGCGCCGCGCCCTCGGCGTGGGACAACACATTATCGTAAAAAAATTTAGCGGGCGCCTTCGGCGCGGAACAACAAACCTCATGGTATTTTTACGCTAATTTGTTGTTCCGCTAAATTATTTTATGCTAAATTTTTTATTTTGTTTACGTTAATGGATCATGTTTCTCCATAATCTTTCCCAAGGCACTTTTAATGTTAAGATTTATGTTCACAATGTACTTTTCCCCACAAATTATTCTTTACAATCTTTTCCAAGGCACTTTTAATTTCAAAGTTTAGGTTCCCAATGCACTCTCCCTCCAAATTTAATCTCCACAATCTTTCCCAAGACACACATAATTTCAAAGTTTTGGTTCACAAGACACTTTTCCCACCAAAATTTAAGTTTTCCCACTAAAATTTTCACAAGACACTTTTCCGCGGGCACGGTTCATTTAGCATTTCCCCCGCGAAATCTTTGTTCCCCGAAAAATTATTTACACAACCAAAATTTAGTAGAACAATACATTATCGTAAAAATATTTAGCGGCACGGGCACCTTCGGCGTGTGCGTCTTTGGTGTGGAACAACAAATTCGTTGTTGAACAACAAATTTGACGTCCGCGCCTTTGGCGCAGAACAACAAATCTTTGTAAAAAAATTTAACGGGGCGCCTTCGGCGCGGGCGACGGAAAAACCAACATAAGGGTATTTTTACGTTAATTTGTTGTTCCGCTAAATTGTTTTACGCTAAATTTTTTATTTTATTTAATTTAATGGATCATGATTCTCCACAATCTTTCCCAATGCACTATTAATTTCAAAGTTTAGGTTCCCAATGCATGTTTCCCCCTAAATTTAATTTCCACACTCTTTCCCAAGGCACTTCTAATTTCAAAGTTTGTGTTTCCAAGGCACTTTCCTCAAAAAAATTTCACAAAATCCAATCTCAACCATTGATTTACCAACATCAAATCTCAGCCGCTCTTTATCTTGTCCTAGTCAGCCCTAGAATTCAAAAATCGTTGTCAAATGTATAATAGATATCTCAACCGTGGTTGTCAACTTGTTTAAGAGGGAAAATCTTGATGGCATCAAAACTTCATATTTCATCATATTTTCTGATGATGGATGTTATTTTTTCAATCTTCACATTTTAAAAGTCAAATGCATCAAGTATTTAATGAATCTAAGTTGCTTCTTTCTTTTACGTGACAGAATTTTTTGCAACTGTTATATGGATAAGATAATATAATTTTAGAATATGAAAATCAAAATAAACAAAGTTCATCATCCAACAAAGTTAAAGAAAATTTGAGCCGTGGTAGTTTCCCCCCTTTTATTATCAGATCTAAATCTATGTTTAAAAAACATAAGGAGATTTGACCATTTATCCAATCCTCACAAAAAGTTTTATGGTATTAAAACCGTTGAAATTGCAATAATTGGATTAAAGGTCAAATAGCATTGGATTCATTTGATTTTTGGTATGTCGATGATCCATGATGTATATAACATATCCAAAATAAATAAATATAAATTGCGCGGGGAATTATCAAATGATGCAAAAGTATGCCATAACAGTCATGTATGTGTTACAAGCCCTCACTTTTTATTAATTATTAGAACAAGTAGTCATCAACTTATCCCCATCATTTTCCCTTCATGTGGACTCTAATGGGAGGCTTAGTGCATCACAAGCTGGCATCCTTAGCCTCTGCTATAATTCGCACATCAACATCAACCTCACTGTTAACTTCAACATTTCTCAACAGAAAGCCAACTGGCAGTTGTCCCCTTCCATTTTTGTTGCAACCAACCACCCATGAGCTTCCAAAAGTTTATATTAAATATTCGCAAAATAGAAAAACAATTCTAAAATGGTAAATTGCATTCAGAACCTCCACATTAAAAGGAAATAAAAGTACACGGCCAGTTCCATCTAATGAGAGACCGTCATGACAGCTGCACTTGAGGAAACTATTCATACACCAAGAATGCAACAAATTCTACAAGTGGTCATGCAAATGACACTAGGTAACAAATTCTTATATCCAACCCCTACATTTTGTTCATCCATCAAGAAAAAGAAATAAAAAGCGTGGGGGGGCAAAAATGCAACTCTTCGGTAAGATATGGAGCAGGGCTACGAATAAGGCAATAACATAGTCGATCCATTCGAAACTTAAATCGTAGATATGCACTTCCAAATTCGCTCTCGCTATCTTTTCTCCTCACTTTCTATGTTTCATATTGCTGCCAATGAGTTTCACCAAGAGGCTAAAATGACCAGGTTGATGCTTTCAGAACATAAGTGGAGCCATACCTAGAGAACCAACAGAAGGAATAACCCATGAAAGTTGAAGATTGAGCATAAAGCACAAACCCATTCTCCATATGGCCAACTGCACTCTAGTATAGAATCTGTGCTAAAGTAGACCATGACTCCCCCCACGCAGAATCTAGTACGTAACCGATATTCTTTATACTCAATCAGCATCATGGTGCTATGGCAAATATGAGAATCTCACGCAAGAAAGAATTTTATTACGGACATGTGTCCAGATTGTTGCTTTCGCTTACACATTAACTTGCTCCTACAGCTACATGGTAGTCAGTTCACAAGAAGCGCATAATATGGATTGTGGTTAAAAGCGAACATACGCAGACATCATAATTTTGAGTTTACGCAAAGATGGAATTTAACCACACACATAAGTTTACAGTTTCACCAAGAATACACCGGTGTTCCTAACGTTTACATGTAAACAATGTGAAACCTTTTTTCTTCTCTCAGGGGGTAAAAGGCAAGCATTAATCAGATACTAGTTGAATATCCACTCTTTCACCATCATTCATTAGGTGTCATGTGTCCAAACAAGTATGATGTTACCAATGGTCTAATCTATCATTTAGACACTACAACTTCAAGAATTTCACCAACTGGATCAGTTTGCTCACTGTGGTAAAAACCAGGCCTTTGCAAAGCTATTAACATTGGAAACCACCGTTTTCATATCATTATCGTAGACAAAGAGCAGCATGATAACACTTTCGGCACAAACAACTAATTTGCAACAAGGATACAAGAGGGACAAGAAAATTATACGCCATCAACGGAATTAATATAAGTTCCCCTTTGGAAAATCATGCAGGAGTACTCAATAAAGGAGAAGGCTTGGCAATCCAGGGAAATCCCATGCTTAAAAGAACGCAAGACAAGACAAAGTACACGGCAAACTGCTACAATGAGTGAGTGCCATCCAATTCCTAGGTTCAAACATGGTCACAATTAAAGGATTATTTTTTTTAAAAAAAATTTGAATGGATGGAGTTCTTACTTTCATCCGGCTATTGTATCCAAATACCCCGACCATGATACTGAAG
The DNA here is from genome assembly GCA_030789695.1 of Scilla litardierei. Classification (NCBI taxonomy): domain Eukaryota; kingdom Viridiplantae; phylum Streptophyta; class Magnoliopsida; order Asparagales; family Asparagaceae; genus Scilla; species Scilla litardierei. Next base: position 118,335,354 of record CM061130.1, read on the forward strand.
AAATCAGTCATCGACTCGTCTGACTAAAATCATGCAACCATTATGGAGCAGTTAAAAATGAAGGAGCTCCACTGATCGCCATCGCTAGCAAGAACCTTCCAATCAAGAGAATTCGAGCCAGGATCCGGCCTACACGTACATATAGTCATCCCGCGACATGTGTATGTATCCGCAGTGCTACCGATCACGAGTAGCTCGTCCCCCAAAGACTTGAACGCCACTCCCCACCCCCTACTATGATCAGCTCTCACCGGAGCCTTCCCCAAATCCTTCCACGAGTTGCTCTTCTTGATGTACATCCTTAGCTGGTTCGAAGAAGCCTCGAGCGAGTATAGCTCGTTGTTTGCCACCGCGACAAGGGGTGGAGACCGGGAGGACCAGCTTGGGGCATCCTTGACCATGTCGGAAATCAGCTCCCAAGACTTCTTCTCCAAGTCATAAACCTCGCCACAAGTGAGATTCTCGCCCTTCTCATTCTGCCCCCCGATTACATAGAACTTGCTATCCATGTAGCAACCCGAGCAAAGCTTCCTCCGGCGACTCATCCTTGGGAGCATGTTCCAAGTTTTCTTCTCGGGGTCGTACATTTCAGCGGTGTTTAAGACTTCCGGTCTGGCTCCTGATCCGGATCCAACCCCTCCGGCCACACAGGCCACACTGCCACAATTAGCCGAAGCAAATAAGCATCTCGGACTAATCATGTGAGGGCCTTTGAACCACAGGTCTGAAGCCAATTCATACCTCCATATCACCGAACCCTCCACCTCCTTCCCTGAAACTAGAAGGTGAGTACCGGCACAGAGCGACTCCTTGTCGAACAACGAGAAGCATGAATCACAAGGGAGGATCGGGAGGTTGCGACGAGACCTAGACAGTGGATCGTAGGACCACCAATGGGGTTCGCCGCTAGCAAGCATCAGTATGGATGGCTCTTTTACCCCCATAGATTTCCTAATGGAGTAAAGCTCCCCACTCCTCAGGAGCGATTGGTACCGCCGGTTCACGAAGCAAAGCTTCTGGTATTCAGATCTCGGAACCCTAGCCAAAATCAAGAGGGCGAGCTCGTCGTTGAGCGAGGGAACGTAGGAGAAATCCAGCTCTTGTGGTGAACTGAATCCCTTCATGTCTTTGTTCTCAGAAACCCCAGTACCGAATTCATCAAGAAGATCCATCTCTTTGTTGCTTGAATCCTCACTGATAATAATCCTCTTCCTTCTGCTCTTTCGATTGTCATCCTTGTTATCCCCAAGATCCGTCCTCTCCTCGTCTTTGGACATTGGATATTCGCTAGTAACATTAAGATCGGCAAATATTCTTCAGCAAAACTCAACGCACAACTATCTATTGATAACTTATTCAATAATAATTTCCCACGATCATCTCAAGAAGGGTTTTTTTTTCTGTTTCGACCAAAACTCATTGAATCAAACAAAACCCATGAGAGAGAAACATCAAAGATCAGAGCTTTCTCTAAAAATTGACTAAAATGAGCATGACGAAAAAAGTTACCTCTTTGTTCTTTCAGTTCCCGAGGACGAACAGATCAAGTTCAAACGACCCAGTTGCGCAAATATCAAAAGCAAACCTCATGTGATCACATCCAGTCATCGTGGATTAGATAGAGAGGTCAGCAACAGCTAGTAAGTTGTTACCAATCCATCAGACTGTGGAAAGAACAAAGAAGGCACAAAATCTCTCGCTCGCTCGCACTCTATCGGTGAGCTGTGTTTTGTTGTTGTTCTTTCTTTTGTTGTTGAAGCTGTTGTTTTAGAGATAGAAAGAAGAGAGAGAGAGGGCCCCCCCTGAGGCTCTGGAGGTTGGCGAATGGGGTCATTAAAATAGTGGAGGAAATGAACAAGAGACGACATCAACGGTTTGGGCAAAAGCGTGTGTATGCTCTCTCTCTCTCATCGCTCTGTTCTATAGAGAGAGAAAGAGAGAAAAGTATCCATATGAGAGAGAGAGGGAGAGTGACCCCATTGGCCATTTCTTTCTCCTCTCTACGAGGAAGAGCATGGTGGATTAGGCTGTTACAATATGGTGGAATCGAGGCGATCCTGACCGTCCGATTGTCAACATCCAGATCTGATCGGCCGTCGGCCCATGAAGGACCGTTGGTGCTTAAACAAAGGTTGGGCAATTAACAAATGGACTGTTGACAAGTGGCCTAGGGCAGTGTGCTAATCTTTATTCTTAATCATGTGGGGGACACGTGCAGAGGGGGACGGTTCCAATTGGGTCGTTTTTCTCATTATCCTAATCATTCGTTGTGCTTAAACAAAGATTAGCTTGTAAGCCTCTAGACTCTAACAATATTACAAATCACGAGGTATGTAGTGATGGGAAAAATAAAGAACAGGGCAAGAAATTATGCATCATGTACAAAAATCCAAAGCTATGAAAATGAAAGGGGAAAAAAAACGGAACCCGAAGACGCTTCTTATTATTTATAGGTTATGGCCAACGCATGTAAGCTTCGTTCTAAATAATTGCACGCCAGTCAACTTATCCATCACTTTGCTTAACAATTACACACAAAAACTTAGATCTATAAACTTAGAATAATGCTATTTGTTATGGAGAAGACTTCTTGCTTAATTTGCCTTGACATTGCTCTTTGTCAGTTACAGTTTGGCCAAAACTGAAATCGACTACGATTAGAAGTGTACATGGTCAGAGTTGATCAGCATTGTGATTGCTAAGCATCTCAGAGCCTAGAAGATGAGCAAACATGAAGATGCACTAGACCTTCGCAAACCCGAAGCCAGCCTTTAGAAGAGCACCCATCACCCATAGCTTCATCGTATATGCAGTCATCACCTCCTCGGATCCAATGACCTGCATTTCATGGAACAAGCCTGTCAATTGGAAGAACGTCGAAGCTGACATAACAGAAACTTAGAATAAGGGAGGAGATGTCTACATTCAAGGAAAGTATCAGCACGAATCTATCCGAGTTGAACGAATTAAGGTTGGAATTCTCCAGTTGGAAGCAGTGGAGAGATTCGATTGCGCTGTAAAGGGCTGATACTGCCCCACCTCCCTTGCTGCACTCCACCTTCACGTAGAATCTCCCTTCGCCGACTTCATGAGCCACCACGCATAGTATCTTCCCCTCGCATTGGCTGTTTCTGCGGTCCTCAAATTGCTTAGCCTGCACATTGTTGGTCGGCACTTGAACACATTGGCCCTCTTTTGATGATGATTCAAGGAACGATATTTCATTTGCCAGCTTCTTCGCTTGATCCTGGAGGCTATGCACATAAACAACTGCATCCCCAATGACAGACGCTTTATCCATCTGCATGATAGGGTTGCAAATGCGAGTAAATGGGTGTGCGCGCATGCGCTCATATGAATCAACAATAGTTATGATAAGAAGAAGAAAACCTTAGTTATGTTAGGGACTAATGACCGCAGCTCGTAGAGCTTCTCCTTCATCCCACGCCGCCGCCTCCTCTCTGACACCAGAGTCGTTGATCGGTCCCTCTTCGGCTTGGTCGACGAGGATGGAGAATTTTGCTCATGATCCTCCTCGACCTCAAATGCCAGAGCATCGCCATCTAAGCTTAAATCAAGGCCTGAAGAGCTTCCTGATGCGCCCAGTGGCAAGCCAATGCTCGTATCATGCACATTGCCGAGAATGCTGGCATCAGAGAACATGAAATCATCAAACCCTTGATTGAAGATCCGAATGATCTGATCAAAGTCGTCGCTGGGGTCCAACTGATCATTATAGATGGAGCCCATAGGAAGGGGTGTGTGGAATGAATATAAGAATTGATGGCAGTTCAACTGTTAGGATAGCCTATGGCTCTTTGCATGCTCAGCTTGTTATCGGCTTTTTATATATAGAGACAGGATTATAGGAATATGCCCCTAACTTCTTCACAGTGTCTGAAAGGAATCAACCTAGTTTCATGCATAGAATTCTTCTTATGGTGTGAACAGAATCAAAATGGTTAAGAATCGCCATATATTATAGAGGGAACAGGATTTAGTGATGTTGCGGTCGGCGCAATATTATACAACACAAATAGAACATGAGAGACTATAAGATTAAATTAAACTGACAGTGCATAAATTATACCCTGCTCTTTACCTCATGCTTGGACACATTCTAGCTCATTTCAAGCACGTGAATACACGTGCATCCCACAATTCCATAGTCTCTAGCGAGGCTTGGGTTTTTGCTCCTTGTTTAAAGTTGATCAGGTTATGTTTATGCCACCCTAAGGTCAGGCTCATGAAACCGGAATCATCTTATTATAACTAGAGATCAAGTAATGTTGTAGAAGAGAATTAACCCAAGTTTCTCTTATACTATCAATTAATATGAACCAATGCATGATCTTTTCCTGACTGACAATACTTTGCGTCAATACGTCACGAGTTGATGCCAAATTCCTGTCTGAGTTACTGATAATAATTTATCGTATGCGGTTTAGAATTGACATAACGCAGCTTAACCACGGAGGGGAGATCAAGACTTGCGCATATGTTTGCCGATGCTGATGCTGATGCATACTAAGTTCTCGTTTACATAACTAATATCCAAATATTGATATTGACACCAACATATGCTATCCTAATAACAAACAATGTTATGTCAGCTAATATGACCTTTCTTCTGTCTGGATAACCCCTGATCAAGTGCAACCTCCCCAAGTTGCTATCGAAAACTTAGATTAGTTAAACAAACAACATATGAATATTTTAATAGGACTGTCTGCAGCAGGTTTTGTTGATAAGGCATCTTACATATCTAAATTACAAATGAGAGGAGTTTATGGGATGTTTGTCCCACATGGCACCTTTGTCCCATGTGTCAAGGGGGGAGGTGTGCCACCTCATCATGGTAGTGCCTTCTTGGGGGATGGGTGTGGGGTTGTTTGTGTTGTTGGGTGATGTTGTGTAAATAACAAAGAAAGCCCTCTAAGTCCCTTATTATCATGATTGTCATTACTTTCTCATGCAACCCAAATGTCCCTCCATGTTTTCCCTATTTATGGGGTTGCCATCGGTCTTTTTCCACTTTACACCCTGTATTTTTTTGCACTTAGGCCCCTTCCTTTTCTCCCCTATGCTTTTTACGCTTTACCCCATACTTTTCCCCCTTTTAACCACCGACGATGCCCACCCACACACATACTATGTCGTCAGTTGTGCGCGTGCACCGCATCTTTCATGCGTGTTTTTTGTCTCCGCTTTGGCCATTGTTTTTCCACCTTTCATCCCCGACTCTGCCCACACACACCCACCCTTCTCACCCTTTCGTCGGTTGTGCGAGTGCGCCGCATCCTTTGTATGGGTTTTTTTCTTTGTACACTCAGTGCACCTTTGTCCCATGTGACAAGGGGAAGGGGTGCCACCTCATCATGGTGGGAATCGTGGGATACACTTGGGGGTTGTAACGACCAGTAATTTTCAACAGTTCAATTTACGTATTTATACGTATTTTTAAGAATAAATTTTACATTATAAATGTTAGTCAAGAATTTTCTAACAAAACTGACTTTAAAAATTCTTATAAAAATATTTTAGAGTACTAGACTTATCGTATTGTATGTTAGCAATTTCAGATTTCCTCAAATACCCAAAACATTTCTGTTAAAATTCATCTCCCAAAATTACCGTTTTAGCTCGACGAATTTATTTTCTATTCAAACACTTTCAAAACATTTTCAAACTCCTGCAGTAGCATCCTATGATCATTTAGGGCCTCCCACATTAATTTCATAATTTTCGGATATCATTTCAGTAGAGAACCCGCAAACCCGCTTTCCAAACGTTTTGGCCAAAAACTAGTATTCCCGTAGCCCAAACCCTGAAACGGACTTCGTAGTCGCCATCCTCGCGACGATACGATTCCGTGGGTATGTTTTCGTAATTTTTCGGACACGTTTGGTCTCAGGGGCAAAATCGTAATTTTCGTAAATTGTTAATATCTCTGTTTTTACTAATTACGTGTTTACCTACCTAATTACACTATTAGCTATTTTAATTAATCCAACCCATCACGTAAGCTATACCCATGTGATTCATGTGTTAGTTTTCTTTCCACACTTAGTCAAAAAGTAAGCCTAATACCTACCTAACATCATTAAATTGTTTGACTAAGTATTTAATTACTAGCTAATTTTATATTAATTAAGTTAATTATAAAAACCCCAGGCTCTCAAACCCACGCACCCATCTCCTCCCTCTCGAACTCTCTCTCTCTCTCCCCGTTCGTTTTAAAACCCCAAACCCGTAACCTCTCTCTCTCTCTCTCTCTCTCTCTCTCTCTCTCTCTCTCCTCTCTTCCTCTCTCTCCGCCATCCTCCGCCGGCCTCCGACCGCCCTCCGCCGCCGGCCTCGACCGCCGCCGCCCAGGCACGCCGACGAAGCCCCCCAGCCTCCCAAGCACTCCGCCGCGAGCTCCCGACGTCGCCGGCCACTCTCCGACGCAACAGCGCCCCCCGCCGCTGCCCCCCGCCGCCGGCGCCGCCCCGCCGCCGCCCCCCGCCGTCGCCGCCACCGTCAGCCCCCGCCTCGACCATCGCCGTGTACACAACCCCCCTCGGTGTTTTATTTTCGAAGCTGCGTAAGTTTTAATCGATGGCAAACTCGTAAATATTGAGAAAATCGTAATTTTCGTGATTTTAAATGATTAATAATTGGGTTTTATGGTTTTTAATCCGTAACTAATTATACATGGGCCAGAAAAATGTGCGGATAGCTCCAGAAAATCAGAAACGACATTTCGGATCCAATGGCGCTAGTCTCACTGCGATCAGACGCCTACTTTCTCCGGAATGATTTTTCGAACTTAAAGATTTAATAGGTATAATTCATTCTAAAAATCGTAACTCGCTGATTTTACGTACAATAATATGTGATAAAATTATATGTGATAATAGACTTCGAGACGGTCATTTTGACTACTCACTCAAGTCATTCTGACTTGTATTGCTCCCGTAAGAAATTACGGAAGATACACGTTCCTTAAGTTTTTAGGATTTTTAAGCTATTTCTAAGTTTCTAAAAATTATAAGAAATTACAAAAGCTTCTGAAAATTTTTCCCTCTTGCAGTAAAATCTAAATAATTATTTTAGGTTTATATAAAAATTTTAAATATTTTCCGACACCGTTTTAACGAGTTTAAAAATCAAACTAACCTAATTATTAAATATGAAAAAGTCGTGTTTTTCTAAAATAAGTATTTTGTGTTGCATGTACAGACTCTGGTGTACCAACTTCTGAGGAAGCCCTAGATCCTCTTCCGGCTTACTACAATGATATTAATTTTGGTAAGTCACGATAGGTTCTAACCTTAGAAATCTAGCCACTGTGCTCGTACGAACTTGTAGCACCGCACTACTACGTGCTCGAAGCACGGAAGCATACGACACTTTCTTGTGTTGGACTTTCTTTGTCCTTTGTACTTGGCACAGTCCGCTTGGAACGTCCCGTGGAACAATCATGTAAAGAACTTGTACTCGACACGTCACCGGGGTTTTGGGGTAACTCATAGTTTGCGAGAGTACGGGAGTGACTAGAGTTTGGTCTACCTGTCCTGTCGCCTGTGTTTCAGCGCCCTGTCCTGCTGCCTGCGTTTCGGTAAACCATACTGCTGCCTGGGTACCGGCATTCGTCTGGGTAGCACCCAGGCAAGAGACAAACTGAATGGTCACATATTGTACTCTCCGACTTGAGTCACGTAATTTTAGCAGAGCTTGCAAAGTTACTTCTTTACAGTCATGCACTTTACTTTCTGCACTTGTACAGACACTACACCGTACTTTACTTTACCTCTGCTTGTCATACTTGTATAGTACTTCTTTTCTTTGTTTAGAATCTTTGTGACTTACCTTCGGTTCCACTTATGGCACCGGCAGACGAAGATCAGATTGAGGAGATTGCTCCAGAGTATGAGGAGTCTGCATACGACCCGGAGGCCACAGAGTTTTAATTACTTTTCTGTCGGAGTGTGTATTGTACTATGTATTTCCTTTCATGTATTGGTGTGTGAGAGTGTTGGTTGTTGTTGTACTTTAATTTGGACTGTAATAATGTCTGAAGCTGGTTTGAGTGTTGTTGGTACATCTCTGCGTTGTGACTATGCTGATTTCACTGGTAAACTGCGGAACCTGCGAATAAACCGAATAAGTAACGGGCCCCCGAGAGCGGGTCGTTACAGGGGTGGGTGTGCGATTGGGTGTGGTTTATGGTGATGTGAATCACACAAGGAAAAGCCCACCTCATTCCCCTTATTTGCAAGCTTGACATTACTTTTTTCTCAAACCCAAATGTCCCTTCCTTTTCCACATATTTATGTGTTTGCCATCGATCTTTTTTTACTTTGACTCCATGCTTTTGTTGCACGTTAACAGGTACTTTTCTCCATTTTACATACATACGATACACACACACTCACACACACTTCTCTCTCTTTTTCAGTTGCACTTTAATATGCTTCATTCAATTATGATATATATGATTTTAAGTGATGTAAATAGCAGACCGATTATCATAGTATAGCATCATATGAAGTGTGAACATAAATCCTTTCTTGACTACGATATCTTGTATACATATAAGCTTACACATTGAATACTGCTATGGTTCAATATTTTTACTCTACACTTGTTGTTGGGGGTGATTGAGACCACCTCTCTATTCCTACGATAGGCTTATCAAGAAAGCAACCGCCTCGCAGAATTCGAACATCATTGAACCAATGAACAAAGCTAATGAATTTTTACATAAAACCCACAACACATCAATATATATGAAATAACACAAAACAAAAGATAAACACACACATGACACCAAGATTTATACGAGTTCCATCTAATACTTGGTGCATATCCAGTTGGAGAAATCATCAATACTTCAATAATCTTAGGATACAAGTTATAACATTTGGTTCAAGAGAATAACCAAGCCCATTGAGAATTTGGAGAAGAAAACAATGAAGAAATATCGTTTTGGCTCTCAGACAACCCTCCTTGAGCCCTCAATTTGATCTCTGTAAATTCTACATGGAGCCGCAAACTTGCACATGAAATTCGCAAGAGATTCGCACCAAAACCATATCCGAAACAAGCTATAAATGCCTTTTAAATTTCTTAACAAATCTGTTAAAGGAATCTGAATCCGGGTCCAATTTGATCACCGCACGTGACCGCTCCCTGCACACATACATGCGCAGCACGCACACGCGTTTGTGCGGGCCGCTCACGGGTCGTGCGTGCTCACAGGCCGCCCACCCATTCTCATGTGCATCGTGTGTGTGTGGCTTAGTAGGCCGCACAGTATGTGCTTACTGTATATCTGTTTGGGCTGAGTAAAATCCAACTTCTGGGCTTTAGGAAATTGGTATTTTAGGCTCTAAAAATCTCCAATAAATATCTAAAAACCATCATGAATTCTGGATTAAGCTTGAGATATTTATAATATTTTATATCATATTTTTAACACTACACCTTGATACAAACACGCTAAAGAGCTTGAACAAAATCAACACTCCATGTCATCCACCTTCAAAAATAAACCACATCATCATGAGGTCAGGTCACTTGGCTAGTGAGTTTCGCACTAAACACCAACAACTAACCATGTGTCCAACGAACACTCTTGCGAAGGTGAACCTCTGCAGTTACTGTATCTCCTGAATCCATACTGAAACAAAACCCATAATGTCTCTCTGTGCCATCTAGTGGTACTCTATCATATCTTTAAGAAAAATAAGTTTCAGCACCACTCAAACTTCACTGTTAACCTGTCCATCGTCGAACTCTCCTTGTAAATTTCATAGGGATGCACCAATATATCGACATCTTTTCTAGCATACATCCACCTTGAGTTTACGTCCACACTCAGTGCATCCGTCACAAACCAAGCTGTCGTAGGATCTACGTACGCATATAATGCATAAGCCAAGTTCAAGTGGCCCTCAAAGCGAGTTGGGGTCATCATGGTGTGATGTCCCACTTTGCAAGAAATAGAGTTATCCACGGTAGCTCTAGTATCTTTATCTTGACTAGAACTCCTACTACAATCAGTGCATACATTAGTAACCTCATATGGACTCTTGCTATCAACCACCACTCTTTTACCAACATCTATGTTAATCTTGCGATTTGAAATACGCACATCCACCTCATTTGGCACCGTCTTACCTCCACTAGGTATGGTACTTTCTAAAGCCTTTCCTTGCAGCACGCACAACAAACTCAACAAATGTCATCTATCGACCAACCAAGGTCTTCTTTGCATATATACTTCAAACTCTGTAATTCTTGACACCGTTCACATATCCTAACATGACACACTCCTTTTCCTTAATCCTGAACTTGTCACCTTCCTCGTAAATATAAACTGAAAATCCAAACACCCGAAAATGATCTAGATTCACTGGCTTTCACGTCTAAATCTCCTCCAAAATTTTCATGTCGATAGCTAAATATGGGAATTTTGTTTACAAAATAGACTCTAGTTGATATAGTTTCGACCCAAAATCCCTTCAATAAACCTAATGTAAATATAAACCACATCGTCTTCTCTAGAAGTGTGCTATTCATCCTCTCTACAGTTCCATTCGACTGTAGTCTCCTGGGTAGTGAAGTACCTCTTTACTCCTTACTCCTCACAGAATTTTTTAAACTTAGCAAAAGTAAATTGAACACCATTGTCAGATCTTAGCACTTTCTGCTTCTTTCTTGTTTGACTTTCCACAAAGCTATTTCCTGCCTTGAATTTCTCAAGCATCTCTAACTTTTTTCATCACATACATCTAATATTTCATGGAGAAATCATCGATGAATGATATGAATAACAAGCTCTATCCAGAGAGTGAACTTATGCATGACCCTAAATATCGGTGTGAACATACTCAAGATCCCTATTGTGTCATGAGTTCCTCACCGGAACTAACCTTTATCTGTTTACCATAACAAAATCCTAACAAAAGTCTAGTTCCTTAACGTTTACCCATTTGATCAAACCAAGCTTCCTCAAGCCTTCAAGCTTTTATACACGAGTCCAAATTTGAAATGCTACAACCTGGTCGAGTCAGTCTCACATGGACTCTCAACTTCGATAATAGAATCTTTATGATTGCCATCCCCTATAGCAGATATAAGCCCTGACTTTTTCACCCCTCATCAATACCATCGAACCTTTCGATTTTTTGATAGATTCCTTCTCTATCGTAACTTTGCAACCTACTGAATCAAATGTTTCCAAAGAAATGAGTGACTTCATCTGCTCTTGCCACACATTAATGAGTATGCGAACACAGTCATCGAACATCCAGATCCTCACATAACTAACTCCAACAATTTTGCACGCTTCATTATTGTCTATAAAGACTGACACATCTTGCTTCCTCTGGTAGGTACAGAAGCACTTCATATCCGGCGTCATGTGGAATGGCATCACTAAATCCATGACTAATGCATGATTAACATCTGAAGAGCACGTTGTGAGCATGTCATATGCCTCCTTGCTCCTTACCATTTTCGTCTGTACAATTGCAACTGATGAAGATGGTTGCATATCCTCATTGTCAATATTTTTCCTATCCTGACAATATCTCTTTCAATGTACATGTTTCTTCTAAATATAACATGTGCATCTAGTCCTCAATCTTGATCTCCTTATGTTATCAGCTCTCGCATTGTTTTACTCTAAAGCAAAAAAGCCCTGGCTGTTTGAATCTCCTCCGCTCAAACCAACTCCTCACTGTAGAGCCACACCTTCATGTCCTCGAGACTAAGAGTATCCTGACTATATACTATGACACTGACAAGTGTCGTGTATCTCTCTGGCAATAACTTGAGCAGAATCATCGCCTCATGCTCTACCTCTACAGTCAATTGATGGCCTTTATTTTCATCACTAACCAATTCAAAGTATCCAGATGATTCTTTAATAATGCATTATCTCACATCTTGATTGTGAATAAAATCTTCAGCTAGAATAGCCTATTGATGAGTGACTTTTTTAGATACAACTTCTCGAGTTTTTCACATAATCCTTTGGCCATAGCATGCTCGGGCACCTGATAAATTGCATCGTCTAAAAAACTAAGCTGGATGGTTATCATCACAGAGTCATCCATCTCCTCTTTTCGATATATCTGTCGATAAAGTCTCCGTGTTATACAACACTCTGTGGACATGATCCTTCCTCAAGATTTTCTTCATCTTGTATTGTCATATCTGAAGTTTTCTTTACCATCAAACTTTTCAATTTTGTACTGTGCTCCTCCAACATCGCATACGAGCCACCCATTGTTTTTTCAAGTGCATCACCTTTTGTAGAAGAACTCTCTGTCATTGTCTTGGAATTATTCATGAAACTTGCTTTGATCTAATGTTCATGGTGAATGAGATCTCCTCTTTTGAGCTCCTATGCCCTTTTGATAGGCTTATCAAGAAAGCAATTGCTCCATTGAATTTCAAGATCATTGAACCAATGAACTAAACTAATGTCTTTCTCTAGAAAAACCGGCAACACAATATATGAAAATAACACAAAACGAAAGATTAACACGCACCTGACACAAATTTATACTGGTTTCACCAATACTCGGTATACATCCAGTTGAAGAGATAATTAATGCGTCAATAATCTTGGATTACAAGTTATGACATTTGATTCAAAAGAACAACCATAACCGCTAAGAATTCAAAGAAGACAAAAAAAATAGAGAAATCCATCTTTGGCCCTCAAACAACCGCCATTAACCCTAAGTTTGCCTCTGTATTTTCTATAGGTAGCCGCAAACTTGTATAGAAAATTCGCTTGAGATTCGCATTAAAACCTTAGCCGAAACAATGTTTAAATACCCTTTGATATAAATCTCACTTCTGGATGAAGAGTATGACTTATTGCTCAACTTGAAGTGGTTGGCTAATAGAATACTAACTGGTTTGGTATAATCCATCATGAATCTCTTGATCATGTGTTCAATATACTTCTCTTGAGATAGCCATACACATTTATTTTTCCTATCTCAAACTATTTGTATTTCTATAATTTGTTGAGTTGGACATGCATCTTTCATATCAAAAAACTTAGAGAGTTCCAACTTAATCGGCTAATTTTTATTGCATCTTATCCAATGGTTAACATAGTGTCTACATATAATAGCAGTGCAACAAAGTTATCATCTGAAAACCTTTGAGTATAAATACACTGGTTTGTAGCAATCTTTTTGTATCTTCAACTCATCATGAATGAGTCAAACTTCATGTAACACTATCTTGGGGCTTGCTTAAGGTTGTACAAATTCTTCTTTAGCTTGCATACAAAGTTTTCTTTACCTGAAACCACGAAACCTTCTGGCTATTCCATATAAATTTCTTCATGTAGATCACCATGAAGAAATATCATCTAGGCATCCATCATCTCAAGCTTTAAGCTCAACCTAGCTACCAACCTTAAAATGATACGAATTGAAGCCATTTTTACAATAGGTAAAAAATCTCATTAAATTCAATTCATTTCTTCTGAAAAAATATTCTGACCACCAATCAGGCTTTGTGTTTCACCATATTTCCATTACCATCTTTCTTTAGCTTGAACACCCGTCTGTTTTTCAGTGCCTTCTTTTTATATAGAAGCTTGACCATTCATAAGTACGATTCTTTTACAGAGATTCCATCTTATCTTATATAGCTTACATCATCTTTCTTTATTCTTATGAGATATATAATCTTGAAAACTCTCTGGCTCTTCCTCTAGCTTTCCCTCCTCAGAAAGCAAAATGTACTTAATCTATGAATATCTGTTAATGGAATTTGGCCTAGTTTTGAACTCATACTTTGTGCTGCTATCTTCGAGAGATGTACCATCATCTTTCTACTATGATGGTAATACAATATCTGCTACAGAGGATTATGGCTCCTCTGATAGAGAGGATTATGGCTCCTCCTGCTCAACATCCTTCTTCTTCCATCTCCTACTTAGCTCCTAATATTTCCTCATGCACCTCTTCATTATATTATATGTAGTGTATTACATTGATGCGAGGACTGGAACAATATCTTGGGCATTGAAACGTATTTTAGAAGATGTCATGGGCTTCTAAATATCTTTCAAAGTCTGGTTTTCTTGAAATAGCATATCTCTGCTCTAGATCATATTCTTTAATTTTGAATCACATAATTTATGCACAAATTCTTCATCTCTATAGCCAATGAAGATACAAGAAGTGGTCATTGTATCGAGCTTATGCCTTTGCTCCTTGGATACATGTGTAAAGACTAAGCAACTAAATATGTTCAAATGAGAGTATGCGGGATTTTTTCCAAACAAACCTATGAAATTGCAAAATTTGATGATTATATATTGATGAGGTAGCAAATCAGAATTTATAGCTTCTTTCAAGAATAGCTTTGGCAGCTTAGTCATACTGAGCATGCTTCTGACCTTCTTCATGATCATCCAGTTCATTCTCTCAGGCACTATGTTGTGTTATAGAATGTAAGGAACCATCTTTTCATGTCTAATGACATGGCTTCTATAGTAGATATTAAACTCTATGGAAGTGTATTTGCCTCCATTGTCTGAGTGTTGATACGTTAACTTCTTTCCTATCCCATGTTTGACCATGACATAGATCAGTTTGAAATAGTCGAGCATTTTGTTTTCATCCTCAAGAAATAAACTCATACTTTCTCATCGATAAAAGTCAAAAAATTCTTGTTCATGCCTAGTGATTCAGCATCCAAGAGATCATTAACATCAGAGTGTATCAGACTAAGCAACTCTGATTTTCTTATTTAATAAAAACTGAAGGAGACTCTATGTTGTTTGCTAACTAAACAATGCTAATGAAGATCAATCCCAGAATCCTTAGTAATTGAGATAAGCTCATTCTTTGTTAAGAGAGACAACTCTCACTCACTCATGTGCCTGTGACATTGGTGCCAAATATTTTGAGTAGCCTACATATTTTCGCATGAGTTTTGTACACCGTACCACATGTATGCTTGATGGCATATCTCTTCTTGGATGAAGCAAATAGACACTTTTCTGGTACAAGTAATTAACGCCTATCCATCTTTGGGTGTTAAGAACCATTTTGCACTTATTCTTGTAAGAGCTTCCAATGGTTTTTCTTCATGTGATGCTCCATGCCATAATTTGAAACATTTTAGATAGGTCTTCTTCCATCTATGTACTTATCATGACTCTTACTCATATCTCTGCCCCAAACTCTGGTATATGATTGGTTTGTAATGACATCGTTTCTCCTAGCCTCGTCATTGAAGAGTATATCCTTATCTATAAACATGTTAAGTTTGTCATTGGGCGTTGAATTACTGAGCGGGCCACCAGCGTCTCTCAGTTATCAGGAAAAGAACTAAGAAGAAGACTGGCTTATTCTTCATCTCCAAGCTGTACTCCACCATAGATAGTTGATTAACCGACTTTGGAACTGGCTCGCATGCTCAATAATGGAAGTTCCACTCTGTTTACTAATTGCCTTATTAACAAGCCTTTCTTCCAAGCTGTCTTGGCCCAGTACAAGTCCTCTAGTTTCTATCAGAGACCACAATAATGGAAGACATCATGATCGATCTATTGTCATATTTGACCGATCGTCTTTTTATTCAGTTTCTTTCGGTCTGCTTTTTTGGTTGATTTCGGCCTTCTTCTTTTGACCTTTAGCGAGTCAAATACATCTTTACAACTAAAAAGATCCTTCATTTCAGGTCTTCAAATTGTATAATCTATGGCTATCGGCTTGATCATAGCTCCCGAGTATGATTCTTCTATTGACATTTTGATACTAAAATGTACACCAGCTTTAAAAAATTCTCTTTGTATTTTTTCTTAAAAATTCATTGCTTTCCTCACAGCTAACCTAGGCTCAAATACCACAATTCACTAATTATATAGAAAGTAAAAAATTGGAAGAGAAAAATAATTAACTCTGTTTCTCATCAGGAAATAAATACATAGATGTAAATAAATACTCCAATTTTTTTACTATAATTCTCTTTTTTGTGAAGCTTTCTATCCTTGTAGAGAAAACTCATAACTCTGGCTGGAATTAGATAGACTCTGGGTCTCTCTTAGAGAAGCTCTTAATCTTCCTGAAAAAGTATCCGTATTTACATTTCCTCTCTTCCTTTGTTTTACTTTCAAACATCATCAATCCTTTTATAGTGATTAGCAGAAGAAAATTTTTCGTCATGCCTTACATTGCATCACAATGACATTTGATTCATCATACATTATGTTGCAAGACAATGACACATTTGATTTAAAATTTAGTTAGTAACCCATGTGGATTCATTTGTTTGCCCACATGGGCCGGTATACCTTGCATTAATAAGTGCACTGAAAATTTACCTTGAGCGGGAAATTTTATGTGCCCAACTCATGGGAATTTGGGTTTCACCTAGAATGTTGGTTTCAATTCATAGAAATGACATAGTTACAAGGGTTACATAATTCTTAAGTAACTTGATAATCATATGGATTTCCAGAACCTGTTGTATGTGAATAGTGGTATAGGTGGAGGTTTATATCGAACACTAAGTTTCTCAATTTATTTTTCATTGGGAATGCTGATTTAGAAATAAATGAAGTATAAAACAGCTAATGTCAATATTATGAAAATATGGATAATTGTTATAGCTGGGAATGCTATGCTATTTTGAGTTTTGGAGGTGAAGTTGGAAGGTTAACATATGACATGCATACTACAGAGACATATACATAACATGCATAAACTTTATCATTTTCAAATTAGTTGAGTCGAATGCAATTGAGATAATGAGCATTTCATTTTTATTGATCTTGAAGATTAAGAAGGGCGTGTCATTTCCTTTGGTGATGTAGCTCAAGGAGCAACTGTGGATACATACAAATTGTTTTTGTATTTTCAAAGTATATGGTTGTTGTTTTGAAACAGGGAGAGTTTATTCTAGTTTTTTTGTATTTTTCAAAGTGCATGATAGTCTTTTGAAATATGACCAAAGTTTACATTAGTTTTTTTTCGAAATTTAGCCTTAAACTAGAAATAGATTAATTAACTTAATGCTTGTTCAATTAGACTGCAGTCCAGAATTTGACCTTAAGACTTTTTGCAACCCAGCCTGATGTTAGAAGGGATGAAACTGGAGTCAATAATTAGAAAGCTGCTTGACATATGAGATTGTTGTTATTGCAAATTGCAGCCGCTCTCTTTGGAGCATTTCAAGAAGAGCCTACTGATGGAGTGATCTAATATTGAAAGTGAAATGGAAAGGGAAAAAATTAACTAAAATGGAATAAAATAATATGGACCTGCTGACATTTGCTATCAGCAGTATTCTGTGTTTGATATTCAGCTATTGTTTATAGAGTATGGCCAACGCATGAAAGCTTCATGCTTAAGTATTTGCACATCAGTCAACTTATCTGTCACTTTGCTTATGCCTAAGATAACCCCTCCCTCAGATCCAACCTCACCCAGCTTGGTACACATAAGAACTTCAATTAAAAAATTGGATTTGTTTAATGCATCAAGAGCAGTTTGAGTGTTGAAATGAGACTATTTTTGTTATGAAGACGACATCTCACTGAATTTGGTTTGTCACTGCATTGTTTTTCGTTACAGCTTGGCCAAGGATTCTGAAGAACAAAATCCTTAAGATGGTGGTTATTATTATAAATATTTCTATTGTTGGTTGAATTAATATTAAAATTATTGAGCTGATACAATGAATTTGACAATTAGCACTTAAACACTAGATAGAGGATAATGATATCCATGATATCTTCAAACATATTTGATTCTAGCAGTTGAAACACGCCTTTTTATCCAATTTTAAAGGACGAGTGTGTTTATATATGAATGATAATAGGAACCATATGACACGGTATATGTGGGAGCTCTGGTGGTGGGACAAAAAAAGCATATAACCAGGGGGAAAAACTCTCGACTTTTTCATTGGATGATTGGCACCGGTTACATTGATATCCATAACAAAAACGGAAAGCGACTATGATTAAAAGGGCACATAGTCAGATTTGATCAGCATTGTGATTACTAAGCATCTCAGAGCCTAGAAGATGAGCATACATGAAGATGCACTAGACCTTAGCAAACCCGAAGCCTTCCTTAAGAAGAGCACCCATCACCCATAACTTCATCGTAGATGCAGTCATCACCTCCTCGGATCCAATGACCTGCATTTCATGAAACAAGCCCGTCAATTGGAAGAACGCCAAAGCTGACATAAGAGAAACTTAGAATATGGGAAGAGACGTTTACATTCAAGGAAAGTATCAGCACGAATCTATCCGAGTTGAACGAATTAAGGTTGGAATTCTCCAGTTGGAAGCACTGGAGAGATTCGATTGCGCTGTAAAGGGCTGATACTACCCCATCTCCCTTGCTGCACTCCACCTTCACATAGAATCTCCCTTCCCCGACTTCATGAGCGACCACGCTTAGTATCTTCCCCTCGCATTGGCTGTTTCTGCAGTCCTCAAATTGCTTAGCGGCATGCACATTGTTGGTCGGCACTCGAACACATTGGCCCTCTTTTGATGATGATTCAAGGAATGATATTTCATTTGCCAGCTTCTTAGCTTGATCCTGGAGGCTCTGCACATAAACAACTGCATCCCCAATTATAGAGGCTTTATCCATCTGCATGATAGAGTTGCAAATGTGAGTTAACGCAATCTCTAGTAACAAATGAGTGTGCGCACATGCGCTTATATGAATCAACAAGTATAAGAAGAAGAAAACCTTAGTTATGTTAGGGACTAATGATCGCAGCTCGTAGAGCTTCTCCTTCATCCCACTCCTCCTCCTCCTTTCTGACACCAGAGTCTTTGATCGGTCCCTCTTTGGCTTGGTCGATTCAATCCCCGATGATGTAGAATTTTGCTCATAGTCCCCCTCAACCTCGCAAGCCAAAGCATCACCATGTAAGCTTAAAGCTTGGCTCGGAGAGCTTCCTGCTGTGTCAAGTGGCAATCCAATGCTCGAATCAAGCACATTACCGAGAATGCTGGCATCAGAGAACATTAAATCATCAAACCCTTGATTGAAGATCTCAATGATCTGATCAAAGTCATCGCTGGGGTCCATCTGATCATTAGACATGTAGCCCATAGGAAGGGGTGTTTGGACTGAATATAAGAATTGTTGGCAGTCCATGTCTTAGGAGAGCTTATGACTCATTGCATGTTTAACTTGTTATCGGCTTTTTATATAAAGAGACAGGATCATAGGAATATGCCCCTAACTTCTTCACAGTGTGTGAAAGGAATCAATGTAGTTTCAAGCATAGAATTCTTCTTATGGTGTGAACAGAATCAAAATGGTTCAGAATCACCATATATTATTGAGGGAAAAAGCTTTGGTGATGTGGCGGTCGGGTTAATAGTATACAACACAAATAGAACATGAGAGACTATAAGATTAAATTAAACTAACAGTGCATAAATTATATCCTGCTCTTTATCTCATGCTTGGACACATTCTAGCTCATTTCAAGCATGTGAATACACGTGCATGCCACAATTCCCTGATCTCTAGCGAGGCTTGGGTTTTGTTACTTGTTTAAAGTTGATCAGGTTATGTTTAATGCATAGAATTCTTCTTATAGTGTGAACAGAATCAAAATGTTTCAGAATCACCATATATAATATGAAGGGAAACTGATTTGGTGACGTGGCAGTGTGCCATAACATGGCTTAACCACAGAGAAGAGAACATGAGATGACATAAACTGGGGACCAACAGAGACAGCAGTAATTAACCTAATTATGTTTAAATATGCTGATGGAGACTAATTTATTGTTTATATATCTAATATCCAAATATAGATACATGTGCTCTGTTAATAACAAAGTTATGTCAGCTAATATGTATGACATTGCTTCTGTGTGGATAACCCCTGAACAAGTGCAGCCTCCCTGAGTTGCCACCGAAAACTTAGATTAATCTAAAACAAACAGGATATTAATATTTTAGGTGAACTGTAAGGTTTTGTTTGATGATAAGCCATCTTACTTATTCTTTTTTTTTGTATTGCAGCATGTATTAAAGTAGGTCTTACTTATTATATATATATTAATAATAGTAGATCCAATTAAAGAAACTAATGATGATTATGTGTTGAAACGCAACACCCCCCCCCCCCCCCCCCCCCCCCCCCCCGGTTTAAAACTAGTTGACTGGTTAAGGTAAATAACTTCCACCCTCTACTTCAATATAAATGATCGTTACTAGTATAATAAACCTGATTATTTGAGCTGCAAATTACACATTTTGCTAAAAAGAACCTTGTTTTCTTATTTGTTTCTTTTTTTCCCTTTTCTTTGCTAACGAAAAATAAGTAGATACCCTCATCAATATGTTTCTAACAAAGACCTGGTGCAAGATAACATACTTTGCATTATTAACTGGAGTGAAAACATATTTCAGGTGGGAAAGTTTATATGCCAAACTCAGGGAATTTAGGTTTCATCTAGAATGTTGATTTCACTTCATAAAGACAACATATTTATAAGGGTGACATGATTCTTAAATAACTTGATTAACATATGTATATTCTAAAACACCTTATACATGAATAAAAGTTTTGAGATGATTTACTTCATATGAGACGCTATGTTTTTAACTGACATTAGCTCAGATGGCATGGCATGTCATCTTCCTATATGAGGTCATGGGTTCGGGTTTCTCAATAGCAATGAGCGATGGGATGTTTCGAACTAACAGTGCAATGGTCTAAATTGAACACGCAATGACTCAGACTCAGATTCGTAGTGCATGAAGGCTACACAATGATGACAGTGGTTCGTGGAGGTTCATTATGACTTGGCTGATGGTGAATGAGTTATTTAGGAGTGTATGAATAAATTCTCTCTTGTGTGTGTTGATTCGACTGACCTTTTCAAAGAACCAAGCACAACAATATCCGAGACAAAAGAGAAAGAAGAAGTCAAAAACAAAGAACAAGATGTGGAAGAGGAATACCAAGCTTTATTAGAAGTTCTCAAAGCACCTTACAAGGATTTAAGACATAAATACTCAACATTTGCTTCTCATTCTCCAAAGCCATCTCTCTTCCCTAGCCTCCTTTCTCTTTAGGTTATTTCTATCTCTATATGATAATCCATAAAGCTAAGAGACTATTTATATGGTCTTCTTAAGGATACAAGTAAAGTTCAAATATACTCCCACTAAAACACATATTTACAACAAGAAGTTTTTAGAGCCAACTCTAACAATCTCCACCTTGACGAGAAAACTCCTCCACGCCCCATGAAGATTAACAATGTGTCACATACACCACAACCATGGCGAATCCAACCACCCACCACAACCGCACATCCATCCTCAAAAGAAAAGGTGCTCCTCCACATATCTAGCACAATGATATGTTGAGGAAGTCTAGGCAATGCTTAAACTTCTCTCTTGTCACCGGCTTGGTGAATACATCGGCCGCATTCTCGTCGGATTGTACCTTCTCAATAGAGATCTCACCATCATCGATCCAATCATGAACTCTATGATACATCACTACAATGTGTTTGTCTTTTGCGTGATAGACGTGATTCTTGGTTAAGCAAATTGCACGTTGACTATCCGAGAATATTTGGATGTTCTCTTGATCCAACTCAAGTTCATTCACCAAACCCCACAACGAAATGGCTTCCTTGGAATCCTCTGTGATTGCCATGTACTCGGCCTCCGTAGTAGATAATGACGTCATGGATTGTAACACCGACCTCCAAGAAATAGGACCACTAGCAAGTTTGAAGACATACCTGATAGTAGACTTCCTCTTGTCAAGATCTTCCGCATAATCCGCATCAACATATCCAACTACATCATTTGAGTAACCTTTCTTCTCAAACATGATACACAACTCCTTGGTGCCCTTCTAATATCTTAAAATCCACTTCATCGCATTCCAATGCTCTTTTTCCGGATTTAACTTGTATTTGCAAACTACACTAACCGCTTGAGCTATGTCCGGCCGTGTGCATATCATGGCATACATCAAGCATCCTACCACATTTGAATATGGTACCGCTTTCATCTTCTCAATTTCCTCCACCGTCTTTGGACATTGCTCTTTACTTAAAACAAAATGAGAAGCAAGTGGTGTGAGAACCGGTTTCGCATCCATCATGTCATACCTCTACCACTTTAGAGACCTACCTCTTTTATGACAACCATAACTTTTCGCATCTCTATCTCTCTTTATCTTCCAAAATCTTAGTAGCCGCCCTAAGGTCATTCATGTCAAACTCATGTCTCAACTTAGATTTGAGCTCATCCACCATTAACATGTACTTACATGCAATAAGCATGTCATCCACATAGAGAAGAATCATGATTGTGGACCCATCATCAAAAACCATGTAATACACACAACAATCATACGCACTCCTTGAGTATCCAATGTGCAACATGAAGGAGTCGAAACGTTTGTACCATTTTCTTGGAGATTGCTTGAGTCCATAGAGAGACTTCTTCAATCGGCACACAAAGTCATATTTGCCCACTTCTACAAACCCTTTCGGTTGTGACATGTCCAACTCATCATGAAGAAAGGCCATCTTTACATCAAGTTGTTCAAGCTCCATGGTGAACTCCGTCACCATAGCCAAGAGTACCTTAATAGAAGTGTGCTTCACAACCGGTGAGAAAATCTCATCATAGTCCACCCCTCCTTTTGTGAATACCCCTTCGCCACCAACCTTGCTTTGAAAATTGGTTTCTCATTTTCATGCAAAGGTTCCTTCACCTTTTAGATCCACTTGCAAGCCATCGATTTACGATCCTTTGATTTCGGCACCAACTCCCACACGGAATTCTTGTGGAGAGATTTCATCTCCTCCACCATTGTCTCCAACCATTCGTCATTTCATGTGAATCAATAGCCTCTTGAAATGAACCGGGCTCACCACCGCTAATGGCAAGAACATAGTGTGCCTCTTCCGCTTGCTCCCATCTAAGCCTATTAGGTGGCTTTGTGATCCTTCTCACACTCCTTGAGCAATGCTATATGGCTCTTCTTAAGGGCTCTCTTGCTCCGAACCATGGCTTGAACCCCCTCTTCCCATTGTGAAGTTTGAGTTCGTCCCAAGTCATCCAATTCGAATGAGACTTCTTCGGCCACTTTATTTCCTTTGCAATCACCATCGTGTTGATCTTCAAGATCCCTTGATAGCATAGAAGCTTCATCAAAGACCACATATCTACTAGTCAATTTCTTCTGATTTACCGGATCACAAAGCTTGTACACATTCACTCCCTTTTCAAAACCGAGGAAACGGTATTTATGTGACTTGGCATCAAGCTTTGATATTTCATCATATGGAACATGTGCATACGCCAGACACTCAAACACCTTTAGAAGAGTGTAGTTTACTTCCTTACCGCTCCATACCTCTTCGGCCATCTTGAGGTTAAGAGCCTTCGAAGGTGATCTATTCACCACATAGCATGCATGGTTAACCGCGTTCGTCCAAAAAGACTTTGGCAACTCCACATTAAGCCTCATGCATCTAGCCCTCTCCATGAGAGTTCTATTCATCCTCTCGGCCACGTCATTTTGTTGAGGATTTTTTGCTACGGTGAAATGTCTTTTAATCCCTTCATTTTTGAAAAATTGTAGAAACTTTCTACCTCGGTATTCACCCCCATTATCACTTCTCAAGCACTTCACTTTTCTTCCCATTTGGTTTTCAACTTCCACCTTCCACTCATTGAACCTGGAGAAGACCTCAGACTTCTGCTTCATAAAATACACCCAAACTTCCCTTGAGAAGTCATCAATGAATGTCACAAAGTAGAAAGTTCCACCTTTTGACATAACCGGGCTCGGTCCCCACACATCGGAGTGAATGTAGTCAAGAATGCATTTGCTCTTGCATTCTACCTTTGTAGTATTGCAAGAAACCTTCCTTTGTTTGCCCGCCAAACAAAACTTGTATAAGTCGAGCTTGCATGTCTTCATTTCTTTCAACAAATTCTTCTGGTGAAGTTCACACATGCCCTTCTTACTCATGTGTCCCAACTGCATATGCCACAACCTACATTCATCATAATCATCCTCTTTTTCCATTGTGGAGATTGAGGCTACACCCAAAATAATGTCACCCACAAGCTTGTAAAGATTGTTGCCCACTCGTGTACCCTTCATTAGTACCAAGAGCGTTTCGACACCTTGAAAATAGCATCTTTTCCCTTGAAAGTGCATCCCTTCGTTTCAAGCATGTCCAAAAAAATAAGGTTCTTCTTGAGTGCTGGCACGTGTCGAACTCCTCCCAATGTACGAACCATGCCATCATGCATATTGATCTTTATAGTTCTCATTCCAATTGTCTTACATTGTGCATCATTTTCCAACAACACCGAACCACCATCAACGGCCTCATAAGTGTCAAATCATTCTCGATTTGGACAGATATGATAAGAACAACCGGAATCTAAAATCCATGCATTTGAGATTTACCTTGAGAGACGAAGAGGAGGTTCGCTTCACCTTTGGAAGCCACACTAGCTGAATCATCCTTCGACCGCTTCCCCTCCCTTTGCGCTAACCACGCCTTGCAATCTCTCTTGAAGTGCCCTTTGCCCGTGCAATAGTAGCATGCAACATCTTTATTGTTCCTTGACTTGGTCCGGGAGTTGTATGTCTTGCTTTTGGCTCTTTCTTTGCTGTTACCTCTATCACTCAATTCCCCTTTGACTAGGAGACCTTCCACATTGGAATCACCTTTCGATGATCTTTTTCTTGCGGCATTCGAGGTAATATCTTGGGTCGCCTCTTCAAACTTGAGAGTCTCTTTCTGATACAATAGAGTAGTAACAAAGTGGTCATAAGAGTCCGGAAAAGAACTCAACAATCGAGATTTGTCTTCATCATCAAACTTCACATCCAACCTCATGAGGTCACAAATCATCCTATTGAAGATGTTCATGTGTTCCAATACATTCTTGTCTCTTCAAACCATAGAGTTGCTTCTTCAAGTGTAGCTTGTTTGATAAAGACTTCCCCCATGAAAAGCTTCTCAAGCTTTTCTCATAGATCCTTTGTCGTTTCATCTTCACTAACGTTATACAAAACATCATCTGAGAGATACAATTGTATTGTGCTCACCGCCCTTTCATCTAGATCGGCCCATTCTTCATCATCGATCTTCTCCGGCTTCTTTGTCTTCCCCAACAGGGTAACCTTGAGTTCTTATTGTATAAGAATATTCATTACCCTTATTTGCCATATTCCGAAGTTGATACGACCATCAAACTTTGCCACCTCAAACTTAACCCCACCAGAAGTGGAAGTTCCCATAGAGGATATTTGTCAAACACCTTGTGTGCACCAAAATTTCGCAACTCACAACCCCTAAAACTGACGAAATTTCTTCACCCAAAATGCT
Source organism: Scilla litardierei (assembly GCA_030789695.1). NCBI lineage: Eukaryota > Viridiplantae > Streptophyta > Magnoliopsida > Asparagales > Asparagaceae > Scilla > Scilla litardierei. The sequence goes on from CM061130.1 coordinate 118,360,765, forward strand.
CCAAATGAGTGCAATAAGAATAAGCCAAAACTCTGATACCAATTGTTGATTCCACCGACCTCTTCAAAGAACCAACACAACAATATTAAAGACAAAAGAGAAAGAACACGCCAAAAACAAAGAACAAGAGGTGGAAGAGGAATACTAAGATTTATTAGAAGTTCCCAAAGCACCTTACAAGGATTTAAGACATAAATCCTCAACCTTTGATTCACCTTCTCCAAAGCCCTCTCTCTTTCCTAGCCTCCTTTCTCTCTAGGTTATTTCTCCCTCTATATGAAAACCCCTAAATCTAAGAGACTATTTATATGGTCTTCTTAGGTATACAAGTACTGTACAAATATACACCCACTAAGACACGTATTTACAATAAGGAGTTTTTAAAGCCAACTCCAACAATGGGAACTTTTATCGCCCACCTCAATAAATGTTTATTCCCCTCAATCTAATGGGGGGGCTTTATCAGCCTACGGGCCATTCCCCAAAGAAAACAAAATACAATAAACAACACTATGTTTCTGACTTTATTCTTTGTTTGGAGTGCTGATTTATAAATAAATGTATTATTGATAAAATCAATATGAGAAAAATATTGATAATACTTATAGCTGGGAATGACCTTCTAATTAGATTTTTAGGGGTGCTGTCTAAAATGTTAACATTTAGCATATACCGGCGGGACATATGCATAACATGCATGAACTTTATCATTTTTAAATAATTTGACTCGAATGCAATTGAGATGATGAACATTTTCTTTGTTACTATTCTAGAAGATTATTTGCTAGAAAAATTTTCATTATGATTGTTACATTATTGATCATTAAGACTATGATATATGTAAACATATAGAAAACCCCATGTCTAACTTTAGCTGCCTTGTTCTAAACTTAAATTCAGTATTCCAACAATGAAAATTACCGTAATGAATTTTGTTTAACGGTGTTTTCTTTCTTAAAAGCCATAAAGATGCATCTAGTTATTAGTATACTGTATTATCGTCGGAATATCAGAGTTGTGTCGAATAGCATCGAGACATATCTTTTAGTAGGAAGGCTCTTTAAAGGCAAACTATATTTCTCCTCTTTAATTTGTATCTGATTTAGTCCAAATAGCATTCATTGTAGGGTTATTTCCTTTACATCTCTGCATCGTGAATAAATGTTCACTGCTGATCTTTTAGCAGAGACTGGTGCTCAAACTGCTTGAAGTTTTACTTATATGCCGAGAATCCTAGAAGCATGACTCATCCTTGTATGCATGATGTTACAGAGTTGCAGATTATTGTAACGCAAAAATCATTAGCTAAAAGTGATAACAAAGATTGTACATTAGATACAAGCATTGGAGGTTGAAGTCCTAAACACCTTCATTTTAATTGCAAAAAATCTAACATTGTGTGTGTATATAAGTGCAATCTCTTCAAGCAAGTATGTAAGACTCAAACAGTTGTTATGTTTGGGCCTAATGGCCAAAGCTTGTAGAGCTTCTCCTTCATCTTGCTCCTCCTCCTCCTCCTCCTCCTCCAAGTTCAATTCAAGGCCATGAGAGCCCTCGACAGCATAGAGTGGCAAATCGATGCTCGTATCAAACAAATTGACGAGAAAACCAAAACAGATCAAAACTCTCAATGATCAGATCAAGGTTGGCCTGATATGAGGAGAAGAATTGTTTCTTGTCCATCTCTTTGTGATGCCATGAAAGTAAACAACTTGGTCGGTTGACAGTGTGAGAGGATTTATACTTACCGTGGTGTGAACGAGATCAATGTGGCTTCATGCATACAGCATAGACTAAAGGGAGAAGTTGGTGATTTAGATGTAAGGTTAGCATTAAAAAATTATTTTGTTAATGAATAAATTGGAGATTGATTTAAAAAAGAAACAAGCTATTAACTATATTCTCTTTGAGTTGATCACATGCTGGCACGTGAATATCAGGTAAGGTGATACGATCCGGTTGATCGTATAATCAAATCAGCGATTTAAAGTGGAAAAATATAAAAAGGTGTAATTTTTATAAGAAATATTGCGAAGAACAAAGAACTAGGGTTGATAATTGAGTCTCTTTCGAGAGGAAACACTCTCTCCAAGCTTTTAATGGACGGATAAAAGACTAAACACACTCACAAAAGATGCCTAAATGTTCTTCACAAAATAAGCATGAAAATAACAAAAGACGGCTAGCCCTAGATAAATAGAAAAGAGGAATTACTAATCTAGTCTGAAAAGACTAGAATATCCCTTGGCCCACTAAGCCATGTCTCCACGTCTCCTGCGCCGAAAGTAAGTCATCCATGTGGGACCCAAGGCTTGAGGGGATGCAGGTGTGTTTGGGGGAGTGGCGGCTAGAGGTGCACCCGCATCAATACCCCCCTAAAAGAGCCACATTGTCCTCAATGTGGAAGTCTGAAAACTGCTCCTGGACCACGTCGTACGCCTCCCATGTAGCATCGCAGTCTGGTAAACCCGCCCAATGTATCAGCACCTCCTTGCGCCGGCCAGGACCCTGTCGAACTGCCCGTACCTCCAACGGCTCCAACATCACCTCCATGTCCTCAGTCAATTTAGGTGGCAGCGTAGACGATGCTACCTGCTCCCCAATGGCTCTCCGCAACTGGGACACATGAAATACCGGGTGGATCGTCGTTGTAGGTGGTAGTCTCAACATGTATGCCACCTGACCAATCTTGGCCTATATCTCAAAGGGTCCGTAGTACCGGACTGCTAGCTTCTCATTCCGCCTCCTCGCTAATGACTTCTGCCTGTAGGGCCTCAGCTTCAGATACACCATATCCCCCTCCTGGAAGTTCACATCCCGACGGTGTCCATCAGCTTTAGCCTACATCATTTGCTGCACCCTCAGTAGGTGTTTCTTCAGCTCCTCCAACAAACTATCCCTCTCCCCCATGTACTCCTCCACCTGTGACACCTGGGTCTGCATGTCCCGAAAACGAAGCAAAGAGGGTGGGTCGCGCCGGTACAGAACTCGGAAGGGCGTCGTACCTGCTGTCGAATGGTACGACGTATTGTACTAGTACTCTGCCCATGCTAACCACCTGTGCCATTGACGAGACGTCTCTGAAGCAAAACACCTCAAATATGTCTCTATACTGTGGTTCACTACCTCTGTCTGGCCGTCCATCTGAGGATGATAGGTCGTACTCTTCTTCAATACTGTCCCCTGGACCCTAAATAACTCCTTACAAAAACAACTCGTGAAGACCAGGTCTCTGTTGGAAACTATGGACGCCGGTACTCCATGCAATCGTATCATCACCCGAGTGAACGCTGTCGCTATCGAAACTGCTGTGTAAGGATGCTTCAGAGGGATGAAATGAGCATACTTACTCAGCCTATCCTCCACACAAATATCACCGTGAATCCATCTGACCTCGGCAGCCCAACGATGAAGTCCATCGTGACCTCCTCCCACACCTGCTCAGGCAAGGCCAGTACACCTCCCAGCTGATGCCATGGCCATGTACTTATGACGCTGGCAGGCGTCAAAAGCAGCTACCAGGCAGGCGTCAAAAGCAGCTACCAAACAAGCTATCACCTTCCTCATCCCGGGCCAGTACACCTCCCAAGCCATCCTCATATAGGTCTGCTGCACCCCTGAGTGGCCACCAACCCCTGAACTATGAAACTCCTGAAACAAGACCTGTATGAAAGTAGATGTCAGTGGCAACACCAACCTCCCATGGTACAGTAGCCTCTGTCCCTCCATTGAGTGCCCCTTCGGCCCACCTGCTCCGCTCTGCAGTGCGTCCCTGATCTGCCTCAGCTCGAAATCGGCCTCCGCCTCCTGTAACATCGGCTCCTACTCTAACCACATAGGCAAAGATAGAGCTCTCATACTAACACCCTCCTCTCTGCGTGACAAGGTATCTGCAGCCTTATTCTCCAGCCCCGGCATGTACTCAATAGTAAACCGGTATCCCACTAGCTTGGACAGCCACCTCTGGCGCTCCTCTGTGACCAACCGCTGCTCCAATAAATACTTGAGACTACGATGTTCCGTCCTGACCACGAAGTCCCTCCCCAACAGATACGGCCGTCATTTCTGCACTGCCAAGACAATAGCTATAAGTTCCCTCTCATACACAGACTTCAGTCGTGCTCTGAATGACATCACCTAACCGAAGAAAGCTACCGGCCGTCCCCCTGCATCAATACTTTAGCTCCCAGCCATAACCCGATGCATCAGTCTCAACTACAAATGGTACACTGAAATCCGGTAGAGCCAGAACAGGTGTCGTAGTCATCGCTACCTTCAAGGCCTCAAACGCCTTGGTCGCTTCTTCCACCCAATTGAAGCCATCCTTCTTCAATTGTTTGGTAAAGGGCCACGCTATGGTACTGTACCCCTTAACGAACTTCCAGTAATAGCCCGTCAGTCCAAGGAACCCTCGAAGTGCCCGCAGAGTGGTAGGTATTGGCCAGTCTAGCATCGCCTTAATCTTCGACCTGTCTACTGCTACCCCTGTCGCCGACACCACATGACCCAAGTACTCAATCTGCATCTGTCCAAAACTGCACTTCTTCCGGTTAGCAAACAGCTGATGTACTAATAACTCCCGGAATACCACCTCCAAGTGGCACACGTCCTCCTCCATGATCTGCTATAGACTAGAATATCGTCAAAAAGACTAATATGAACCTCCTCATGAACGGCTGGAAGACCTTGTTCATCAAGGCCTGGATGTAGATAGAGCATTCGTCAAGCCAAAAGGCATGAAGAGGAACTCGTAGTGTCCCTCGTGGGTGCGAAAAGCCATTGTCGGCACGTCTTCTGGCCTCATAAGGATATGGTGGTAGCCTGCCTTCAAATCAATCTCCGAGAAGACCCTCGCTTCATGCAGCTCATCCAATAGCTCGTCGATCACTCGAATAGGAAACTTATCAGTGATAGTTTCCTTATTCAGTGCTCTGTAATGGACGCAAAACCGTCAACTCCCGTTCTTCTTAACCAACAACACCGGGCTCGAAAAAGGACTCACACTGGGTTGGATCACCCCAGCCTGCAACATCTCCCTGACCATCCGCTCGATCTCATCCTTCTGCATATGCAGATACATGTACGGACGTACACTGACTTACGCTCCTCCCTCACGCAACACTATCGCGTGCTCATGTCCTCTCGCTAGGGGTAGTCCCTGTGGAGTCTGGAAGATTTCCCGATACTGCTCTAACACGTGCTCCACCGCAATGGAAACCTCCTCCTGGTGACCCCCTTCCTCTGTCAGTCTCACCTGGTACTCAACCAAAAATCCCTCGTTGTCCTGCTGCAAGGCTCGGGTGATGGCCTTAAAGGCCACCAGTGAGAAGCATATGGTATGGTCTCCGGTGAGAACTCTACAGTCACCCTCCTGGAACTCCATCCGCAGAAGCTTCCAGTTCACCTTCACTTCACCCAGATTCTTCAGCCACTGCACCCCGAAAATAATGTCTACATTTTCCAACTCCAAAGGCAAGAAATCATCCACCACCTGGACCCCCTGTAACGTCAAGCATACCCCTCTTGCACATCCCCTTACTCTCCTCCATCTTCCTCGTGCCCAGCAGTACTGTGAACTTCTCCAGTGTGCTCAGTTGTAATCCATGGCCCTCCACTATCCGCCCTGAGATGAAATTGTGGGTGGCCCCACTGTCAATAAGGACAGTCACCGACTGCTCTGCCAATTGCCATGTCAACTTCATGTTATGATCGGGATGAATCCTACCACAGAGTTCATGCATACCTCCGCCACATCAAGGTGAGAGTGCCCATCCTCCTCCTTGGCCAGAAACTCCTCAGCCACGTACTCATCCTCTGCCACATAGCCCTCCTCGTCGGGTACGATAGTGATCTGCAGTAGGCGACTCGCACAACGGTGAACGGGAGTAAATTTCTCGTCACAGTGAAAACACATCCCCTTGACGTGCTTCTCCCTCGTCGCTGCCTCCGTCATCCGCCTCTCTAGGGTCACTCGGCGAGCATCTCTACAGTGGTCGGGTGCTCCTGTTAGAGCCTTCGGTGCTACTGGTGGCACTGGGCGAGGGTTTTGGCTTCCCCAAGCCCCACGTATCCGTCTCCCCTCAGCCTGCTTCTCTTTTGCCTTCTGTGCGAGACGAATAGGTCCTCTAAGTTTCCAGGACTCTGCATCCTCAGCTCTGCTCGAACCGATGGCTTCAGCCCCCTCATTAACTGCCCCATAAATAACTCCTCGGTGATCCTCTGCACTCTGTCCGACAGTAGCTCAAACTTTGGAATATAATCCTGCACAGTCACCTCCTGTCTAAGTACGGCCAGCTGCTCATAGAAATCCCCACCTGGCGTCTCCTGAAAGCGATCTAACAAATAGGCCGATAACTCAGACCAAGAACGAAATGGGCTCCTCGCCACCTTCCACCGGTACCATGCCAATGCCTCACCCTCAAAATAAATGCCGATCGTGTGCATATCCTCCTCCTCGGTGAGCCCCATCACCTGAAAGTACTACTCTGCCCTGTAAATCCATCCGTCAGGATCGGGTCCTTCAAACACCGGCATCTTAAGCTTCTTCAGCCTACGATCTGCATTTATGTCACCATGTGCTCTTCCTTCTGCTTTCCAACCACACCGGTCTCCGCCTCCTCCTCCAGCATACTCCTCTGGACACTGAGGTCTCTCTAGGGCCTCCACGTCGTGATAGTAACCGAGAAACTCCGGTGGTTGCTAAGAAGGAGCTGTGCGGCCCCCAAACTGCCCTCCAAAGTCTTGGCCGTAACCGGAGAAGCCTCGAAAAGCCTCCCGGGGTCCGTAGCAGGCGCAGGAACCCTCGGTGACACGGCCCGCCCCCAAACACCCCCATCGGGGCCCTGGGGCCTGGGATTGGGTCCCTAGGCCCTGTCGGCCTAAAACAAGGGCGGGCGGCCCTGTTTGGTGGAAAACAGGGGTTGCCGCCCCTGTTTGACGCGACAGCAGGGCCGCGTTGTGGCCCTGGTGCGGTTGCGGCCCTGTGCCGCCTTGCCGGGTGCCACCCAACCCCCCTTATAGGCCCGCCGATGATCCCGGGGCTCCGGGGTGGTTCGCCGCCCTAGGTCAAGCCCCTAGATGGCCGGTGATCGTCGATTCAACGTCGCCATCTCCTTTCTTCGTCGTGGAAAAGCCCAGAAACATCGTCGCGATCTTCGCCTCTTGGGCCATTTGTTGTTAAAGTTCCGGATCGGAATCATCATCGATCTCTTCCACGGGTTCTCCTTGAATCTCCTTCCGTTTCTTCTTTTTTTTACGGTTAGGGTTTGTAAAAATTTGCATATTTGACCCATCTATTCCCTCATCGTGTGTATGTCGTTCTGCATATCTTCTTGTGTGTGAGCGAAATCCATGAACCCCTTATCCATCTTCTCGTTCATCGTCTTCAATTCTCCTTGGATCTCCCCACGCAAACCTTGGATCTTCTCGTCGGATCTCGTCTCTGGCGCCATCGGATCTTAAGCTCTGATACCAATTTGATACGGTCCGGTTGATCGTATAATCAAATCAGCGATTTAAAGTGGAAAAAATATAAAAAGGTGGAATTTTTATAAGAAATATTGCGAAGAACAAAGAACTAGAGTTGATAATTGAGTTTCTTTCGAGAGGAAACACTCTCTCCAAGCTTTTAATGGACAGATAAAAGCCTAAACACCCTCACAAAAGATGCCTAAATGTTCTTCACAAAATAAGCATGAAAATAACAAAAGAAGGCTAGCCCTAGATAAATAGAAAAGAAGAATTACTAATCTAGTCTGAAAAGACAAGAATACCCCTTGGCCCACTAAGCCATGTCCTCACGTCTCATGCGCCGAAAGTAAGTCATCCATGTGAGACCCGAGGCTTGAGGGGATGCGGGTGCGGTTGGGGGAGTGGCGGCTAGAGGTGCACCCGCATCATAAGGCCACGTGCTGGCCAAAATTCCATAGTCATCTCTCTGTTAAACGCAGCGGCCCCCCTCCCGCATCCAGCCACGCGCAAGTCCACCCGCACCCTAGGGGTGTTTTCGACCCATTTTCCCTTTATTAATATTTTGATGGCAAATTTGTAATTGTGGGAGGGTGTTTATTCTTAAGCTAGGGCTAGCCGTCATTTTAGTTTTTACGCTTGATTATAGATAATTGAATTGTTCTTGAGAATTCTTAGGTAGATCTTAGGAGAGTGCGGACGTCCTCGCTTATCGGCGTCTTGAAAGGGTGGGTGCCCCTTTAATTGTAACCAACGTTATCTTTTTATCGGTATTTTCTTCTATAAAAATTCAGATCTACTTAATTCCTATCAATTTGGTATCAGAGCACGTGACGATCCATGGCAGCATCGACAAGATCGAAGGACAAGATCGATACATTGGCGGAGAAGTTCAACGGCGAGATCGATGGGATAAAGAGATCGTTGACAGGAAACGAGGAAGCAATAAAGAAATTGACGGCCTCTATCGACCAATAAACGACGAATCAAGCGAAGCACGAAAAGCAATTTGCACAGTTGATCTTTCAATTGGCGGCTAAGAACAAAGAGGATGAGAACCCTAAATCAGCAACAAAGGCGCCACCTTTGAATAAGGGAAAGGAAAAAGAGGAGCTTTTTGATGCAGATCGCGACTACGAAGAGGAGGAATTTAACTGAGAGGCTGATGGAGAGCAGTGGATAGTGGATTATCGCGAGGCGACACGACGAAAAGCAGAGGAAGCAAGGAGAGGGGGCGGCGAACATAGCCGCCGTCCCCAAGACTGGCGACCGACGGAAGGGGGTCCCGCCTGGACCCCACGACCTCGCAGGGGGGGTGCACCCCTCCAGCCCCATCGGGGGCCGGCGAAGCAACCACAGGCCTCGGTGGGCCCCGCGGCGGCCCTGGCTTCCAACGACGGGGCCCCGAGGCCCCTGTACAGGGCCGCGGGGGCCCCAATCACCATCGACCAGGGCCCACGGGCCCTCAGCAAGGCCACGAGCTCCCCGCCGAGCCCAAGTGGACCCACCACAGGCCCCGGGAGTCATCGCAGCAGCAACAGTAGCTTGGGGATTTCCGCCTATTCGGAGGGCACGGCTCGTGGTTTTGATGGCGGATTTGATCCCGGTGAAGGGCAGGAGTACTATGATGACGGAGGGGATTTTCGGGACCATCCCGACCCTCGGTACAGCGACGATAGAGGACGTCCACCACCCCACACCTATGAGGGTGGTCCCAGGGACTATGGAGGAGGATACGAGGGCTATGAGGAGTACGGAGGTCGGACTGGATGCTACAGTGCGCAGAAAGATGGGCCCCGAGGGGGGCATAGTGACCAGTGGAGAGGTCCGCAGGAGGATACGAAGCTCACCAGGAGAGGTGGCAACACTATCATCAGCCTAGATATGCCGGGGGACGAGGGGATCAAGAATTCAATATGGACAGACTGAGAAAGTTAAAGATGCCTATATTTGATGGGGTGGACCCGGTCTCGTGGGTCTACAGAGTGGAGAGATATTGTAGAGTCTCCCGCATGACTGAGGAGCAGAAGCTGGAGGCGGCGGGCATCTGTCTGGATGGAAAAGCCCTCGCTTGGTTTCAGTGGAAGGATGCGAGGCGTCCTTTTCGCTCGTGGGAGGAGATCAGGAACCAGATGGTGGAGAGGTTCAGGGACCCTCACCTGGGGAACGTGCGAGAGCAGTTGCTATCACTTAGACAGAAGAGCACGGTGCGAGACTATCTGGAGAGTTCGAGGCCCTATCGGGACATATGCACGGGATGACAGACAATACAATGGAGAACACCTTCATGAAGGGATTGAATGCCAATATTCGAGAGGCGGTGCGCATGCAAAAGCCCCAGAGTTTGATGGAGACCATGGAGTACGCTCAGATGGCGGAGGACTGTCAGTTGAAGGAGAGGAAGGCTAGGGATGGTTGGAGTGGACCAGCCTCTCGCAGTGTCCCAATCGCGACGGGAGAATGAAGACAGCTTTAGGGGCAGATCAGGCGAGTACGGAGAAGACTGGGGAGCAGGGCATCGCACCATCAGCTGGAGGCCAATTACGGAGGATGACTGACGCAGAGATGTGGGAGAAGAGGCAGAAATGGCTATGTTTCAGATGCAACGAGCGTTTCACCCCCGGACACCATTGTGGGTGTCGCAAGCTGTAAGGGTTGATAAGGGGAAGAAGAGGATGATGACGTGGAGAATGAAGGTATCGGAGTGGAAGACGACTCCCACTCAGAGTAGCACCGCAGATAACTTCATGCACCACCTTGAGGACAATGTGGATTTTTAGGGGCGGAGTAATGTTAGACTCGGTGGGCCCCTCCCGCACCCAGCCGCACGCAAGTCCAGCGGCACCCTAGGGGTGTTTTCAACCCATTTTCCCTTTATTAATACTTTAATGGCAAACTTGTAATTGTGGGAGGAGGGGGTTTATTCTTATGCTAGGGCTAGCCGTCATTTTAGTTTTTGAGCTTGATTATTGATAATTGAATTGTCCTTGAGAATTCTTTGGTAGATCTTAGGAGAGTGCGGACGTCCTCGCTTATCGACGTCTTGGGAGGGTAGTTGTCCCCTTTCAATTGTAACCAAAGTTATCTTTTTATCGTTATTTTCTTCTATAAAAATTTAGATCTACTTAATTCCTATCACTCTCACAACATCAGTTGAGCACTCAAGGATACATGTTGAACTTATGGCTTTCTCTATAAAAAATTCCTACATATTCTTTTGTTGTAAGGTATGTTTTTTGAATTGGCAACTACTTGCCATGAATTATCCAAGTAGTGAGTAAAAAAGAGCTAACTTAATGGTGCGGAGTTTTCAAAATAAAAATGAAGGGGCAAAACAATTAAGCTTATTGTACAACATTCAAAGTTCACGGTCCACGGACGTAGTTCATGGAAAGCTTATTGTGATCATGTGGGCATGACTCAAAGTTTGTGATTCACACAAGCTCTTGTGTTCATGAAAGTTCATTGTGGTACATGTGTGCAGAATAAGTTTATTTGCATGACTCAAATCATGACTCAAAGTTCGCGATTCGTGAAGCCTTGTTATGATCTGGGCTTTTTTCACGAAAAATACGTTAAAGTTTCTCATGTTTTTAAGTTCAATACATCGTACCTTTTTCATGTGTTTAATAACAATACTATTTTTTCATGTTTAATACCTTGACCTTTCCTCTCTTTTTTCATGTTTTGGTACCTAGAAATCCTACAATTACTACTGTCTTCTTCTTCTATCAAAAAAAACACAAACACACCAATGTAATGGTGATAATAAAAAAGCAAGGAGGGCATGTAATGAGATTGTAATAGAAACAATAATGATAATAGTTGAAGGTGACGATGGTTCTAGGGGAAGAGGAAAACATAGCGATGATTATAGAGAGGGAATGTATAACACCCCGTGCCCGGGTGCCGTCACATTTATACAATTACATGCAGGTCCTGCAGGTGTCAGTAAAAACATTGTAGAGCAGAGCAGAAAGAAATAAAGATACTCATTTCATTACTTCATAACATATTTACAAAGTTCTCAACAAGGAAATAACAATACAATCTCACACTACAACTGAAACGTAAATGCATGGAATTGAGGCTATCAAAAGCACTCACTTCAAACCAGCCCTCAAAACTCTTCCTGCACCAGAAGCTCAGACTCCTCGTGCCCAGACACCTCCGTATAATCATGTGTGTCACCTAGTGGAACAACAGAAGTTGCACCACTGCTCAATAGAGTAGACAATATCTAACCAAACGACAGAATAATAACGATGCACAATAAGGAGATATGATAGCAACCGTTATAATGGTACGGTACAAAGATGTGACATATTATGATCATTTAATGGCATCAACTATTACAAGGTGGTACCTGCTAATGTGAACCAATCCTAGGTCGTGACTTATAATGGAGAACGTGATGTGCACAATAAGGTGGTACCAATCCTAGACAATATCTAACCAAACGATAGAATAATAACGATGCACAATAAGGAGATATGATAGCAACCGTTATAATGGTACGGGACAAAGACGTGACATATTATGATCATTTAATGGCATCAACTATTACAAGATGGTACCTGCTAATGTGAACCAATCTTAGGTCGTGACTTATAATGGAGAGTGTGATGTGCAACCCGAAGACCTTCTTGGACCGCGGGAAGCTGCCCTGGGCCGAGTAACAAGAACTCGGGATCCATAGATGGACGTCCTCCCAGATACGGGCTGAAAGACAGGCTCCAATCGCTCCCGCACTCCATCAATCATAAGTTTCCTTAAAACCCCAGTGAGTCATGTAACATTGTTTAGTTAACAGTTTCGTGTCGTGATACAACCTAAATTTAACATCATTTAAACTACGTAGTCAGGGGGTCCACTGCCAATAAATCGAGTCTACATACAGGTAGTAGCAACCAGACATGTCGTGCGCCAATTCTCAAATCCACCAGCCATTCATTATCAGTGATATCACGAGTAACATCCCAAGGACTATGCAATTTAACATAACATTAAACCTTCTGCTGCATAGAAACAACTTCCCAAAAAGGAATAACTATCAGTTTTAAGCTAAACAAGTGATAACTGGAAATAGATGCACAACTAGACAATAGATGCAATAATAGTTATTTTAAAAGGGAACTCAAATCTGAAATCTTTGGTAATTCTGAAAATTCCAATTAGAGTGATCAGATTTGGGGTCTTTCATCACATGGTAAGGAGAACCCGAGCCTACGATAAAATCAACAGGGTTTGTAGTAAGGAACCAGGAGCTAACGACCAAAACAGCAGGAAATGCCAGATCCCAAGTAATCCACACCGAAACCCCAAAACAGTAAAGCGAGGAAACCAGCCGAACACAGGCAACAAGCAGAAAAGCCAGCCGAAGCCAACAACAAGCAAGGAAGCCCCCAAAATAGCAAGCAAGAGACGGCCAAACCCCAACACAGCCCCACGCAAAGATCCAGGGACCCCACAGCAAGCAGGCGAGGGAACATATCCCACAAAATAATCGTAGGGAATCAAACCCTAACTTATCTCCTAAATCATCCTCTCCCATACTCGTTAAAAATCCATTTTTTTGCACAAATACCAATGATTTCATCTCAGATTTAAGCATGTAACAATCGAAATTAAACTGAAGCGTAGGGGGAGATAGAGTCTACCGTAGCTTGCCGATAAACCAGATAAAATCAATGAACCAAAAGCCCACATCAAGATCCAAGGAACCGCCGGAAGAATCAACTCCCAGAGCTGAAGAAATCAGATCGAAAAACCTCAGAATATTTGAAGATACTTACAGTGTTCGCATAGCATGAAGAAGGAGAAGGAGCAGAGTATTAATAATAGTCGAAGAACCATATAGGACGCACGTCATCGAAGCAATGTGACGAGACGGCTTCGGAATGGCCCCGTAGGCCTCTACGTCGGTCGCAGGATGTAACGGCCTGTATTTTTCAAACACTTCAAATACGTATTTAACGTATTTTTATTGTAAATCTTCTTTATAATGGTTAGTTAGGAGTTGTATATCAAAACTGATTTCAAAAATTCTTTTAAAAATATTTTAGAGCACTAGACTTATTATATTGTATTTCAGCAATTTCAGATTTCCGCAAATGCCCAAAACATTCCTGTTAAAATTCATCTTCCAAAATTACCGTTTTGATTCGACGAATTTATTTTCTATTCAAACGTATTCAAAACATTTTCAAACTTCTACAGTAACATCCTATTATCATTTAGGGCTTCCCACATTAATTTCGTAATTTTCAGACATCACTTCAGCATAGAACCCGCAAACCCGCTTTCTAAATGTTTTGGCCAAAAACTAGTATTTCCGTAGTTCAAATCCCAGAACGGATCTTGTATTCGCGATCCTTGCGTCAATACGATCATGTGGGTATGTTTTCGTAATTTTTCGGAGTCGTTTGTGAAAACGTGTCTGTATTTCACCGCACTGCTAATTACATTCACTAATGATCTTTTTACCCTTTTACTGAGTTACTTTTACCCCAAATTAAACCTAGATCTACCCCTAATAATTTCCCTAACCCCACCCCCTCTTAACCCACCGTTTGGAGTGGGTGAGATCCGACACTCACCTCCCAAATATTGGTAGATCCAACCGTAGGTGTTATGGCTATCATTATTATTATTAATATTATTTTTATTACATTATATCTATTCCCTACTCTATATATTTCTCTCTCCCCTTTGGCGTCCGGATCAATCCCAAGCCCAGGCAAAACCTCCCTACTTCTCTATTATCATACACACAGTATCCTTGCTCACTCTCCATTCTATTTTTTTCGTTCGGAACAGCAGCCCGCATCAACAAAACCCATATCCCGTTCAAAACAAACTCACACATGACCTCTCTCTCTAACTCTGTGAACCCCCCTCTCTCAAACGAACCCATCCTCGATCTCTCCCGCTCTTCTCCCGCTCACTTCCCTCTCCCCACGGCGCCCCCGCCCCCGCTTCCGCCTCTGCCTCCGAGCCCGCCCCGCCGCTCGCCGCTGATCCCCGCCGTCGTCCCGCGCTCCTCCGCCGTGCACAGCCCCACGACGCCCCCCGCCTTCGCAGCAGGCCGTCGCCTCCGCCGTTGCGACGCAATCGCCTCACCGCCTTCGCCGAGCCCCCACCTCGCCGTCGCCGTGTGCACAGCTCCTCACGACATCCGATCGCCGCCTCCAGGTCAGTCGCCCCGCCTCGATCGACCTCGTAGCCGCCGCCCGATCCGCTGCGAAGCGCGCCCCCGCCGTGGAACCGCCCCTCGCCGCCCGTCGCTCCGATTCGCCACCCCCGAAGCCCCATCGCCGCCCCGAGCTCAGATCTTAGCCGCCACCGCCGTCTCACGGCGAGCCCAAACCGCCAAAACCGCCGCAGAGGCCTTCGCCTCCGACACCGCCATGGACCCCCGCCACCCTCGTCGACCGCCGCACCCCATCATCATCCGAGAGCCCCACGACCATCGCCGCTCGCTCGTCGCCTTCGCCGCTGCAGCAGAGCCCCGCCGCCGACCGCCTAACTCCGACCCCCTCCGCTGCTGTCGAAGAATCGACGGAGGCTGCGTAAGATTCGCGATGGCACTTTCGTAAATACGAAAGTATTTCGTATTTTCGTATTTATTTGATTATTAAATAGGGTATATATGGTCTAAAATTCATAAATTAAAATATAGGGCCCAGAAAAATATGGGGATAGCCCTGAAAAATCAGAAACATCATTTCGGATCCAATGGCGCTGGTCTCACCTCGACCAGACGCCTACTTTTTCCAGAATGATTTTCCGAACCTAAAGATTAAATACGTATAAATCTTTCTAAAAATCGTAACTCGCTGTTTTCACTCACAATAATATGTGATAAAATTATATGTGAAAGTAAACTTCGAGACGGTCATTTTGACTGTTCATTCGAGTAATTCCGACTAGGATTGCTCCCGGAACAATTTACGGAAAATACGCGTCACTTAAATAATTTGGGTTTTAAAGCTAGTTTTGAGTTTCTAAAAATTATAAAAATTACTATAGACTTCAGAAAAATATTCTATCTTGCAGTAAAACTATTTTTATCATATGTAGCCTATATAAAAATTTGGAACGCTTTTCATCACCGTTTTAAGCAGTCTTAAAAATCAAAACGACCTATTAATTAGATATTATTTAGCGTAGCGATTAGCTGATATTTCCTTGTGTTTGTAGGTACCAATCCTCACGCTCTAACTCCATCCTCGTCTTGCTACGACGAACCCGATAGAGTAAGTCACAGTAAATTCTACCCTTAGAAATATAGATAGTGTACTCGTATGAACATAGGACTTGCCACCTAGTCTCGGAACAGTTATTGACCTGAACAGATTATTGACATTACTTGACAGAAAGATTGCAACTAGAAATGTGAGAATGGTTAATGGCTGGTAAAATTGCAGAGTATGGTATTGCACAGACACTGGGTTTTTGGGGTAACTTATAATTGCGGAAGTGCGGGAGCGACCAGTCCGATCTTCGTATTGAACAGTATTGAATAGTATCGATTTGTTGAACAGTATCGTTTTGATTGTAACCCGGGATATCAGGTGGACTCTTGGTTGCTTACCGTACTACCCTTTATAAGTCACGAACTAGGCTAAGCACAATTTCTCTCATTATTGCTATTGTCATTGCTCGGTCACCTTTACTTTACTTGTCACCCTTGCATGCTTGACAGATGTACTTTACTTATCGCACTTGCATGCTTGTCTGTCCCTGCTTTACTTTCCGCACTTGTTTACTATAGACTGCTCCATATTTGTGCACTCCTCTTTTTCTATCGCTAGAATTGTTGTGACTTACCTTCGGTTCCATTTATGGCACCGGCAGACGAAGACCTGATCAAGGAGATTGCCCCAGAGTTCATGGAGCCTACATTGACCCAGAGGCTGCAGAGTTTCAGTTACTATTCTGTTGGTGTGTGTGTTGTACATTGTATTTCCTTTTCCGCATTTCCTTTCAGTACTTCCTTCATGTATTTGTGAGAGAGAGCGCTGGTTGTTGTTGTACTTTAATTTGGACTGTAATAACGTCTGTACGCTGGTCTGAGTATTGTGATACATCTCTGAGTTGTGGCTATGCTGATTTCACTGGTAAACTGCGGAACCTGCGAATAAACCAAATAAGTAACGGGCCCCCGAGAGCGGGTCGTTACACAGGAGAAGGACGAGGGGCGTCCGCTCATGTCACATCATACGAGAGGAGGTACGAGAGGCGACGAAGAGAAAGTGAGCAAGTACGCTCGTCGAAAGCCCTAGCGGGCTCGTGTCGTTGCGATAGCGAGAGAGAAAGAGAGACGATCACGTCGAAAGCCCTAGTGGGCTTGATGTGAGTGAGTGAGTGAGTGAGTGAACGACGAATCGAAGAACTGAGGGGGTCCGAGCTGGGTTCGTAAGTGGGCTGGGTCAAAATGAAAAAAAAACAGAGGGGGGAGAAATAAATGGCACATTACATAATGAGTTTGGTCAAATGTTCTGTCTTTTAGGTGGTGGAAATATATTAATGCTTATAAAGTACAAATTGGTTAAGAATTATACGAAGGAGTACGGTGAAGTTCACTGAAATAAGAAAGGAAACGAGTTTACTAAATTAGGATTTTCAAAAAGGGATGATGGAGAAATTGGAGCAAAAATGGAAAATTGAACAGTGGAGAAAGAAGAGATGAAGAAGTGGGTATAAAGATAAAGGGGAAACGAAATGGAGCAATTAATTTTGAAAAAGGTTATGGCTTTGAAGGAAAAAATAGAAAAAAATAAAGGAAGAAGAAGATAACCAAATGATCATTAAGTTTCAGTTGAGGGGTAAAATATATCCAGCTAACTTAAAGGGTAACAAACATAACAATTCGAAAAAAAATTAGGCATCAAACACGTACAAAAGAAGTCCAGAGTATTAAACTCAAAGAAATGAAAAACTTTTTTCAAATTATTTTTCATGAAATAAGCATTATCATATGTGCAGAATAAAATAAGCTTACGTGCTTGACTCAAAGTTTCTGATTACAAAAATAGTTCATGAAAGCTCATTATGATTCATGCACACACGAGGGGATCTTTCTTCTTTCTCCCGGGGTGATGGGAATTTCTTTTTTTCAGGAGAAACATACGATATGAGCATATCTTTAGTGAACAGAAATAAAATTTAAAAAAAATAGAACCTCTATGTATAAGAATGCACTTCTTTCTTGTTATAATCAGTTGTTCTGAAATATTTTAACAAGAAAAGAAAATAATAGAAAAAGGGAGGGGACCCGTAGAGCCTTGTCAATAGTAATTTTTAATTTTTGGTTGAGATAACGATGAGATCAGGTTATAATTTATGAAGAATGTTAGAAGGATTTCTTTTGATGAAAACCATCACCGAAAATTACATGAACATTCATATTAGATCATCGAGAACATACAGATGAATATGCGGAAGCATAACTAAATTTATAGTGACAAATTGCTTTCTAGAACGTGCGGTTGGCCTTCCAAATCAACATGTTTTTCATAGAGAATCCATTTTGTTCTCTTTATGCTCTATATCTGATGATGGGATGTCAGAATAGAATGAAACGTAGGAGTGATCCGAGGACCAAAACCACTATATATAGATATCTTCACTATTATCTTCTGGTATTTTTATTTTAGCACATCATAAAAATAAAAATTATTATTTAAGTTAACAGATCACTTTTAATTGGGCTTCACTTTATTTGCATGTTTGCAACACATAATTATTCATAAATAAGCCCACTGGTGGAGTAATGTCCAATAATCTCCCTCTTAGGCAATATGTGTAACCTCACAATTATACTTTGTAAAAATAACCGAATGAGCTTAACTTTATTGTCATTAATGAAATGTATCTATTTACCAATCAGGTCCATCAACCACACCAATATAGGATCAAAGTGGTTTTTGTTACAAATGTCGTAACCCGACCCACCAATGGTCATATATGTCGATATAACCGAATGACATGGATTATGATGTGAATGTGAACATGGAAATTTCATGTAATATGATCTTAAGATTCCTATTTCTAATTGATCCACCATTAAACCTTAGTAAGATCAAGCCATACTAAAATCAGAGTGTAAATAAACCAAAACTTTATTTTTGCAAAAAAATAACCTCAAAATATCCATAAATTGAAATAACTTAAAAATTGTCTATATCATAAAAGCATTCAAAAATGCAATCTCACACTAAAACAGAATATCACCAATCGACATGACACTCATACGAGTAATGTGCTCATGAAATACTTTGGCTAGCAATCCCTTAGTAAGCGGGTCTGCAATCATGTGGTTTGTTCTGATGTACTTTATAGACAACTGTCCAGTTTGAACTCTTTCGTTAACAACTAAGAACCCGATGTCTATATGTCTCAACTTCGTCGAGCTCATGTTGTTGTTGGGAAATGAAACTGCTGACTTATTGTCACAAAATAACTTGAGTGATCTGTCAACACCACCCACTATACACAACACCGTGACAAAATTTCACAGCCATACTACATGATTGGACGCCTCATAATATGCTATGAACTCTGCAGTCATGGTAGAAGAGGCTATACGTGATTGTTTAGCACTCTCCTAGGAGATGAGACCTAAATATAGCCCGATGTAGATTTCATACTATCATGACATCCAAAAAAATCATACTCAGTATACACATGGATCTAAAGTTTTTCTGACATCCGATAGGTGAGCGTGTAGTCTTTTGTTCTCTGTAAGTACCACAAGACTTGTTTAGCTGCTTACCAATGGTCTACTCCTGAATTGCTTAAATATCTACCTAATATCCCAATAATGTACGTAATATCTAGATGTATACATTAGACTCCCTACTGGTAAACCATAGAGAATCATCTGCCTTCAATTTTCCTTAAAGTCATTCTTAGAACATTGATTGAGACTAAACGTGTCTCCCTTAGCCACAAGGGTATAACCTGATTAGCAATTATGCATGCCATAGTTTTTAGAATCTTTTCAATATAGTTTTTTGTGATAATATAAGAATACCCCAAAAACAATCACGGTGTATATGTATCTAATACAAAAGAGGCATCACCAAGTTCTTTCATCTTAAATTTCTTAGCTAGAAATCTCTTGGTTTCATGCAATAAGCATATATCGTTACTGGCAAGAAAGATATCATCGATATATAAAATCAAAAATATATGTTTGCTCCCACAGAACTTAAAATATATAATCATCGACCAAATTCAACTCAAAACAAAATGAGATGATCACTTGATTAAACTTGAAATACCATTGTCAATATTGATTGTTTGAGTCCATATATAGATTTCTTAGGTTTGTAAACCATATTCTTTGGGTCTCCTGACACAATGTTCTTTGGCTACACAATATAGATTGTCAAGTCTATGTTACCATTAAGAAACATTGTTTTCGTATCGTTCTGATGTAAACCAAGGTTGAAATGCTTCACCAATGCCATTATAGTCATAAAAGAGTCTTTTGAAAAGCCAGGAGATAGTCTTTTTATAGTCAATGCATTCTTTCTGTGTAAAGCCCTTTGCGACAAGACGAGCCTTGTTCTCTCCTCATCGCCTTTTAAATCCATTTTGTTCTTAAATAAACAATAGTTTCATGCCTTTTAACAATGTGACAAGATTACACACATCATTGTCCTTCATAGACTAAATTTCCTCATTCATTGCATTAATCTATTTTAAAAAGTTCGACTTTTCATGGCTTGACAGAAGTTGATCAGATCATCTTCCATCACTCCAATATCTATGTCATGTTTTTGGAGAAATACAATATAGCCATCAGGCACTGCACTTCTCATCTCTCTAGTTGATCTCCTTATTGGCATGTGTTCTTGAGATGCTAGAGTTTGTCCTTCTGGAACAATTTCTTGAGTAGAAGATTCTACAATATTATATTGATTTGTTATATCTTGAACAAGGTCGGGAATGAGATCATGATTATGTGAGAATTCCAACATATTCATCTTTAAAACCAAGTCTCTAACTATATCTCCCCCTGTAAACTTGACATCCTTAAAGAATCGGGCATTTTTCTACTTGAAAATCGACTTAGTTGTCGGATCATAAAACTTGTACCCCCTAAATCTTTTAGAGTATCCAATAAAATGAAAACTCACAGTCCTTGTGTCCAGTTTCTTTTCATTAGGCCTATACAGCCTTGCCTCATCTGGATATCCCCGACATACAAGTGTTTTAGACTAAGCTTTTTGTCCGTCCAAAGTTCAAAAGGGGTTTTGGCAGTCGCTTTAGTTGGAACTCTGTTAAGTATATTTATTGTAGTTTTAAGTGATTCTTTCCAGAATGATTCTGGTAAGGTAGAATGACTAATCATACTCCTCCTCATGTCCTTAAGCGTCATATTTCATCTTTCAATAAAGCCATTCATGGTGGACAAACTGAGCATATTGTACTATGGAACGATACCGCATTTCTCTAGGAACTTAACAAATGGTCCTAGACATTATTCATCTAAACCATAACATTTGTCATAGTACCCACCACCACAGTCAGATCTGACACTTTTGATCCTTTCGCTAAGTTGATTCTCAACTTCATCCTTATAGTTTTTGAACACATCACGTGGCTATGACTTTTATGAATAAGATATACATAGCTATATCTTCGTTTATGAACGTTATAAAGTATTGTTGACCATTCCAAGCAACCATAAGGAATGGCTCACAAATATCTGTATGTATGAGTTCTAAAACATTTAAAGTATTGTTGGCTTCAAATCTCCTTTTGTTGGTTAGTTTCCCTTTATACAATTAACAAAAACATCAAAATCTGTGAAATCTAATGGACGTCTGACACAAGTCTTTCTATTCTATTTCTAGAGATATGATCTAATCTTTTATGCCATAACGGATCTCAATTCTCCTTCGTCAATTTTTTCTTTGTACAGTGTGTACTTGAATGGATTCATTAAATGAAACAATTGTATTAGTTATATAAATATTATTGTAACTTGACAAAGAACCAAAACCAACCAATTTTTAATTATGAAACAAACTAACATTTTCATTCTCAAATGAACAAGAATAATTAGATTTGTCCAAAGTGGAAATAGAAATCATTTCTATATAAAGAACGGTACAAGCAATGTCTCATTAAGATCCTAATAAAATCTAGTCTTTAACGATAATCTAAATTTTTCTTTTGCCACAGCTTGAACTGCCTTGTTATCGCATACATATAGATGTATCTTTAGCAGCGTTTGGCTTTCGACAATTCAAGCAACCTTGCATAGACACACTAATATGAGATGTTGTGTCGGAATATATTCATTATACGTCTCTAGACACCGAAGTTAAATTAACTTTAGAACAAATCAAATTAAGAAGCATACATTTTTTAGCACGATAGGCGTGATAGTTGGTGCATTGCATCTTTCTATGTCCTTCTGCTTCACAACTAGTACCTAATGATTCATTCGGTTTCTTTTAAGGTGTTCTATCTATAGCTTCCTTACCCTTCTTCCTTTTCTTGTCTTGTCCTTGAAGGTTAAGATCAGGTGAGCACATTTTGTCTTATTTTGCTTAAGTCTTTTCTCTTCTTGAACACAATGTGAGATGAGTTCATTCAGAGACTAAGTCTCCTTCTGACAATGCAGCTCGCCTTAAACTAGCTAAACTGTGCTGGAAGGGATATCAAAACTAGATGCACCACTAAGTCATTAGAGAGTTCGAACTGAAGTGCTTTCAATTTGTAAGCAAGATGAGACAACTCCATGATGTACGTTCTAATATTGCCTTTGCCTTTATACTTCATTGAAATTAGGCTTGTCAAGAGCATATGTATCAGCCTTTTCATTCTTCACACCCCTCTTTTCAATATCCTTTAGGAACACCTTAGCCGTAATGATCTTTTAAGACATTTTGCCCATGAATGCTTCATGAATGGCCTTCATGATCATTATACACATATGATTTGATTTCTCACGTATTTCCATATCCCTTTTATCATCAGATGTACACTTATTCGTAAAAGGTTGGGAAGAATTAGTCCTTAACACAAGGTCGAGATCCATGACTCCGAGAACTATCAATAGGTTCTCTTTTCATGATTTGAAGTTAAACCATTCAGCACATGAATGAAATTAATGTTGACCGTAATATTAGCTGGAGCCATAGCTGAACAAAGAACAATAAACAAACAAACAAGCTTATATAAGTCTCAAAATAAAATAAATTTAAATAAAGGCAACCCACATCTCAAGATACCAAGTACTCCATTAATATTTTATCTTTAGACAAAATATTAACGGTAAGTGATATCTTGGTGTAGTAATCAAACATTGATAATAATAATATATCGAAGAATAAATCTTCCTATGGGCTGATTTATTATTCACATGTAAAACCAAATAATCATTGCATGTTTATTACCACAAGTGCACGTGTACTTATGTTAAATATTAATCTTCCTTTGGGATGATAAATACACATAAGGTACATGCACACAACATTTTATATTTCAAAACAAAATTAATTTTCACAAGAGAGTTCACTTTGGTGACATGTTTTAATTAATTTATCTCAATATATGTATATAAACATTCAAATATTTGAATTTAAAATTACACCAAAATTGATCCCTTAAAAAATTTTATTGCTACGGGTCGAAGCCGGCAGCCCTGATTCTGTCACGTGTCCAATTAGGCCAGTGTATGGAAACCTTATGGGTTTTGACCCCTATGTGACCAGGCGGCCAAACGGCCGGTTTGGCCGCCACTGCCAAACGTCGCAGCCAGATGGTCTCAGCTTCCCTTCCCGGCACTACCACAGACCTGCACAGGGATCTTTAGCGCCGGTGGTAGTGAAACCACCGACAATTCGTTTTTAAAAAATAAGCGACGGCCATGGCTGTCACTATACCACAAATGGCATCCCCGGCATCCCCATCAATGCGGCGTGATGGCCACGCCTGAAATCCTGAAGACCGGCGGTTACCATCGTTGACCAGAAACTTTATTCCCAAAAAATATTATTCCGAAAGTAATCTCAATGATTCAATATGAACAGGCTGATTCCACTTTTTAGAATAAGTTCTTTTGATGAAAATTATCACCGAAAATTACAGGAACATTCATATTAAATCATCGAGAATATACAGATGAATATGTGGAAGCGTACCTGGATCCATAATGACTAATTTCTTTCTAGAACTGTGTGGTTGGCCTTCCAGATTAACACGTTTTTCCTAAAGAATCTCTTTTGTTTTATCTAACTCTATAATTAATGATATGATTTCAGAATAGGATTAAACGTACGTATGCTCTAGGGACCATAAACACTATATATACATAACGGTCTTGTTATCTTTTGGTAGTTCTATTTTAGCTCATCATAAAAATAGAAATTTCAGTTTAAGTTTCCACGCATTGAAAGCACACATCATGTCCCATACATTAAAGCCTAAATTGCCCAAAACATAACAAATCACTTTCTTGTTATAATCATTTGTTTTGAAATATTTTAAAAAGAAAGAAAATAACATAAGAAAAGGAGGGGACCCGCACAGCCTTGTTAATAAGTACTTTTTAATTTTTGGTTGGGATGAAGATGAGATCAAGTCATTATTTATTATTTATGAAGAAAACATCTTATAGTCTCTAGATTAGAAGTTGATTAAATATTCTGCTTGTCACTTCAGGTGTTTTTAATTAGAGTTTGGCCTATGATTCTGGAGAACAAAACTTCTCATATGATTCTAAATTATTTTAAAATATATATGACATCCGATGGGTAGTTAGAAAATCCCTTAAGATGATAATTATTATTATAAATATTACTATTATTATTAGAATTAGGATTAAACCATTAATATAGAGCTGATTCGATGAACATGACACTGATCACTTAAAAACTCTGCGGATGCTGATAGAAAATGTTAATTATGGGAAGAACACAATGAGGAAAATATAAGCCATAAGATCACGATAACTTGCAACAGATTTGATTCTAGTAGTTGAAACATGCCTCCTTGTTCAATTTTAACGAAGATAATGTATTTATATAATTAAAAATAATAATGATTCATTGCATTCCCAGTATAAAATGGGAGTTATTATGCGCACAGACGTAATTACTTCTTACAAACCAGACCTGCTTTGCATATAAACCAAAATTTTTTACATAATGCTATTTCTGCTTAATACACATACCTTACCTGTATTTTCCAAAAACCCTTACACTGACATCATCATCATCAACCCCAATGCCCAATCTCCCAAAGTCTCAAATCCCAATCTCGCCGCAACTGAAAAAGAAAAAAAAATCAGAAAAAAACCCTCACGAGATCAAAGTTCATTGAGACGAAAAACTAAAGTTCAGTATATCAAACTAATAGATAATGTTGGAAAAAGGAACCGAAAAAAACAACTTGACAAAATTGACGGCTATTTATTTATCTTCTGATTCTGGATATCTCACCTTGGGGCCGGCGGTGTTCAGCGAGTGAATTAAGAATACACAAAAAACCCTCCCTCGGTCATGAATTTCATATCCCTGATCATAATTCTTTCGACCTGAACATCATTAATTCTTTCTACACAGAAATTTTTGATTGTTTTGGTTGAGCGTATATTGGAGATTTTTCAAAAAGGTATAATTTGTTGTACACTTTGCGGCTACGAACCCCGTAGACTTGTATTTATAGTAATAGGGTTACATAATAGGTGGATACTCAATACACAGATGAGCCTCCAAAAGTCCGTTTATAACTCTTCCCTTTATCCATGCATTGTTGTAACCGTAATGAGCGCTTCAGTGTTCATAGAGCTTATCTGACCATGAGTGTATGGATACTTCTGGATCCTAAGTTAAGAGTTTTTACCTCGTTAAAACCTTGCCATGGAAAACCCAGTAGGAAAACCCAGTTGATAAGGGAAAAGAGTACAAGTCTTTGTAACTTCCCCTGATCGATTGATATCATCAGAGGTGGATACTTCTAGATCCTAAGTTAGGAGTAACTGCATCGTTAAAACCTTTAGCTATGGAAAACCCAGTGGGAAAAACCAATAGCCAAGGAAAAAGAGTACAGTTTTCCATAACTCCGCCTGATTAGTGGAAGTATTTAGAGGGTGGATACTTCTGGATCCAGGGTCAATGAGGTTGCCTCGTTAAAACCTTTAGCTATGGAAAACCCAGTGGGAAAAACCAATAGCTAAGGGAAAAAAGTACAACACTACATTTGACTCCCCCTAATCTGTACATGCTGCAGGCTTGCAGATCTCCTAGGCAACTATACATCAATCTCTTACAGTGTTCCGATAATAAGTACAAAGTACAAGGCATCGCTCATCTATACAAGACATCGCTCATCTATACAAGTATCGCTCATCTATGGCAGCTACTGAATCTGATGGAGCTATTCTGAAGAGGAGTGGTCTGCAGACTCGGTAGGTAGCACCACGTCTCTGACCCAGTCGTCACTGCGTCTGCGAGGTACTGCAGGACCTGGCTGTGCGTATTTATGATTTGCTTCTTGGATCGATGAGCCTCTCGGGATGGTGGAGTTGATGTTGCCTTGGAAGCATGCTTTGCTGGTCTCCAGGGGTTGGTCGTTCCTTTGTTGTAGTAATCGCGATGATCTGTAACTTGTATCTGTAAATACATTTAACATGTTGGATGATCCTTGACCCTTGGAGGTAGCGCAGAAGCTATATATCTCTGGTCCAGTGGTGTGCTGCAGGCGCTGCACTGTATCTGGTTAAAGGGTTTACTGCCAATGCTTTCTAGAGTCGCGTACAGTTAACCAGATAAATGAGTGTACAAAAGACACTTGAATAATGCACTTCAGGACCTAGGATATCCTTCCCCTCTTCCAACGAACTGAAGGGGTCTTAATATGCATCCATACAACCAATAGGTGTATTAGTAGATTGCGATTATATATGTTTCTTCATCAACTAGATGATTATTTCATCTGCTGGATGATTATTCATCTTCTGGATTAAGGTTTCATCTTCAGGATGATGGTTTCATCTTCAGGATGATAATTCATCTTCAGGATAATGGTTTCATCTTCAGGATGATAATTCATCTTCAGGATGATAGTTTCATCTTCAGGATGGTAATTTGTAAGAGAATGTTGTCACATCATCCACAGCAACATATCCTAAAATTTTCTTTGCCAATCGCATGGTTTTCGCAACCATGACCAGGGAGCCTGATGCATCAGTTTAAATAATTTTGTAAGTGAGTTAAGTTCATCTTACCTGGTTACTTCCTGGTTTCTGCGAAATAAACCTCAATGCTATAGCGTTTTGCTTATAGCATACGATTTTATTTATTTATACAATACTCGGTAACCCACAGGTTTAATATCTTTTGATATCAGGACTTCAGGTCCAAACACTTCACATTTCATAAGTGAGTCCAGCTCAACTTATTATTGCCTCGTTCCACATAATCTGGTCAAGTCTCTGCGTTTGCGTCAGGAAACAGAGATTGGGAATGATATCTATAGCAAAATGAAATGTGAGTAATTGTCGACAAGTGTGTTTTATCCAAATACCTCTCCATGTACGTACATTATTCAATTTATTCCAGATTCATCTCTTCTGGAGGTTCTGTAAAGGGAGAGGAAATGGAGATGCCTCACTTTCCTGTGGTGGTATTGTTTTAGGGTCTCCAGGAGTTATTTCTCGCTTTGGAGCATCGTGGTATGTCCTCTCATCCATTGAGGATATCCACTTCTGCTACTGGTGGATTGCATCCATTATATTTGGTATGTCAATACTAGCTGGATTTTTAGTAGTAGGGATGTGTGAATTTGACAATATTTATATTGTCAGTAGCTATGTCTGATAACTGTTTAACAGTTTCATGAGTGTGGATCTTCAGGATCTCATCAAAATTCATGATAATCATATCATAGGTATTAATGTTTTTAAATGGTCAAATTGAGCTTCAGGCTCATGGATGATTATAGTATTTTTGTTGAACCTAATGCTGGGGAATCAAAGTTATGAGGGATCTTCAGGATCTCATCAAGTCTTTAAACGAGGGCACATTAATGCACGTCTTAGGAGAAGTGATTTTAAATGCTTTCCATGTTCAGAGTGCTCAGAATCTATTTATTTGGGGTAATTACTTCCGATAAATAGTTCTCTGTTTTGATGGTCTACAGTGGTGATATGGGGATGTATACTCATCATGGCACAATCGATAAGATGTGCTCTAAACGCTTCCCTCGTTAGGGGGTCTCGGTAACTGTTTATATGAGGTGATCAGGCTCATATAAATAGGTTCTAAGGAGGCGTTTTGATGGTTTACATTGTAATTGCATCTTCCTATATGGTCACCTACAACTGGATTTTTAATGGATAAGTAATCTGTTTAAATCATTTTAATGATTTATTTATATTACCCATTTTTAGGTGTGAACACAAACTTCAGGGTGTTCGACATTATTCCGGTTGTAAATATTATTTGATTTCCCAGTGTTATCCGCCATTTATTAACATGTCATATATGCTTGTTAAAAGCTGGACTACTGTGGGATAATATGTGACCATTTTTAGAGGATACATGGATGAGTACTCTAAAATACATCATCAGCCCTATGTAGTGAGTGGATAAGTCCACTTTTATCCTTTAAATACTCTCAAGAGACCTAAAAGTCTTATTATGTTAATGATGATAGTAAATATATCATCTTAAATTCTTTTGAGGAATTGATGAGAGTTCATGTCCATGTGAATGGAGATGATCTCGTAAACATTTTTCCATTTTGAATGGGACAATGAAAGTTTCACCCCGTTTGAAGAATCTTCGGGTTCGTCAGATTTACAAGATTGACTAATGATGTCTTGCATCATCAATCCAGGGTGACATCGTTCCAAAGTTGGTCGATTCTGGACACTTCTGGTGTTTCAAATTAATTCATCTTTTCGAATTTATGTGGGACTTTTGAAAGTCCATTAAAATGCTCAATTTAATTTTGTCCGGTAATAGGTGAACTGTGTTCTGACTGTGAAGGATTACATCTTCACATTGACTATTATGCGGATCGTAGTGGGACAAAGCTTCAGGTTCTATTGATTTCTTGAGTCATTAGGGATTTCGTTTTGACGAATATCCATTGAAACTTTATAAGTTTCAGAGAGTACATGGCATTCTCATTTTATGTTTTAGGAGTATTCAGGATAACAAATCATTCGCAGTAAAATAAAATGCATAAAAAGCATGAAATTCATCAATAAGAAATACTGTGATAATGCATTTAAGAACATATATACTGCAAGAAAAACTACTGATAATTATGTTATGGCAACAAGTTTTATAGTTTGATGTGTGCTCTTGAAAGATTCGTTTACAATTATGCTCATTAAGACTTATGTTATGACAACAGATTAAAGTTGTTTTCAAAATTTATTTGTCATTGGGGAGTAGCTAAATATACATAAGGTCAATTTAACTTTCATCGTTTAGAAAAAATATGTATATATTTTTATATGGCATACGTTAATGACAATTCATGTTGCAAAAGCATTATGGGTCTTATCAGAACTTCTGGTCTGATATTGGTTTGCCATTGCTTACCCCATATCGATGTATATCATATCTTCCCTTTTTCATTTTATTCAAGACTTCTGCTATTTTCAGTCTTCCTTATTGTAATTTATAAGGAAGAATGAATAGTAGTCTTACGAAGTAGACATATACAAGGAAAATCAGTTAGTTTCTATATTTCCACTTTTCTAATTTATGAGAGACTTTTAAAAGTCTATTTGAATTTTCAAGTATGATCTACATGCCATTTTTATTGAGTCATTCTAGTATTATGTGGATAGAGAATCATGCTCAAGGAAAAACAAATACGTGGCTACGAAATGTATAATTTCTCACTTATCTATTAAGCCACGACTTCGGGCGTACGCTTAAAATTAAGGCTAGATTCAAGAATCATACCTTGTAAAACGAGATTACTCTAATAGAGTTTAGTGTTGTTATGCCAATGGCTGGTGTCAATATTGGTTTATATAAACCATAGATTTGGGAGATCTACTTACCGCAAAATGTGTATCTCTAAAAAATCGCATAAACGGTTTTCGCATAATCCATCGTATGTTTTATTTTATTTAAGTAAAAGGATGTTGACTTTTGATTTGATTTGAACTTCGGGTTCAATTTGTCAAAGTGGATATAATGTTAAACTTTTTGAAATTCTTGTTGGTTTAGTGTCATAAAACAATGTCATATCATGAGCATGAGCATAAGCATGGATGGGCATATAAGTGTGCAATATGTAACATTTAATGACTTATCATGCACAAAATATAAAGCTTGTAAGCTAAAAAGGTATGCTCAATAAAATAGTTGAAAGAAATTATCCATGCAAACAATATCAAGAATGCGAGCTAAAAAATGTATGCTCAATTAACATGAATTGAAACATATATGATGTATACACATGTTATTTATATGCTGCAGGCATTCAAATAATTTCATCGCAGTCATATAGTTATGCTACAGGCATTAAAAATATATCATAGAGATTTTAGCATGCTAAATAAAATATGCATCACAGAACATAGGATATGCATCAGGCATGTATACTTTTCATTACATGCATGTAGTATTATTAATCGCAAATAAATTCATGCTACGGACGATGAAAATATGCAACATCACAAGCATTTTAATGGAATAGAATATTTATGTTTAATAATTAATTGGACCACGTGGAAACATCATTACCAGTTAGGTTAATTGACCAACGACAACACGGTCTCAGAATCCTCATATTTATTAAACATGAACAAATATAATAATCTAATCCAATATGAAAAAGGCCTAGATGATCAATTACACATAGAATGGACAAAAATTAATTTTTCTTTTAAAAAATGGATCAAGATTTTATTAACAACCCCGATAAATTTCCGTAATATCCCATCGTAAAAAGAATAAAAGTTTTACGGAAATACCCTAATTAGGGTTTTGCGACGATAGTTCGCAGGCGGGGCGGGGTGGGGCGCACGAGGAACGACGACAGGTCGCTGGCGGCGGTGAGTACGGGGAGCAGTTGCAGGCTACAGGGGAAGCTCGCGGGGGGCGGCTGCAGGTCGCAGGTGGCGCGCACGGGCGGTTGCGATTGGCCTCACGGTGGTGCGCGCGCGGCGCAGGACGGACGCGCGCGCGACGGAGACTGGTCGCAGGTCGGGCACGGGTGGGGGCACGCGTGGCGGGGCGCGCGGACACGTGGAGCAGCTACATGCCACAGGAAGCGGCGCACGCGGGGCGACAGCAGGCTGTAGCGGCGCGGTGCGCGAGCGACAACAAATCGCGGCAGTCGCGCGGGGCGAGGTGCGCGCGGGGCGACAGCAGGTGGATGCGGGCACGCGCAGAGGGTGGGCGCGGGCGGCGCGTGAGGCAGGCACGCGCATGGAGGCGCGTTTGCGGCTGCAAGCCGCCGGGCCGCAATGAGGAGGGGTTGCACACACGACTGCAGGCCGCGCGGTGGTGCACGGTGCGGGGAGCGGTGACGGGCCGTGGCGCGCATGCATGGAGGGGAGGCAGTGCACGTGGGGAGCGGTGACTTGCCGCGTGGGATGCTTAAGGCGGCGATCACCCCTCGCCCTCTCTAGATCCACAAAATTAGAGTTAAAAAAGATTTTTATCGTAAAAAAATCAATTTTTAGACTTTAAATCGACGTTATCTCGTAAAAATTTGATTTTTAGCATAAAGACATTGAATTTTCATCCAAAAATTATTTAAAACTATTTTTAAATAGAGATATATGTTAAAAATGTGATTTTCCATACAGATCTAAGTAAAGAAAATAGATCTAATAAAGGAAATCACAAATTCATCATCATGCGCATGAAAATTTTAGATCTAGGGGATATTTATGATTATCGCTAGATCTTACCCACCGGATCTAGCGAAGTTTGGAGAAGAAAGCCCAAACCGCGTCCTCGCGATTCGTCCGTCGGCAGAGGTTCGGCTCAGCTGACGAGCGTGCCGATAACGTTTTGTGAGAAGGGTTGAAGGATATGAAACACCTAGCTTCATATATATCTTATTCAATGTGGTTGGATACGCATTAGGTCCAACTCATAACACACACATAATTATAAAAACTGTTGAACTGCATTGTTAAAATAGATTTTTTTTT
The DNA here is from genome assembly GCA_030789695.1 of Scilla litardierei. Taxonomy (NCBI): domain Eukaryota; kingdom Viridiplantae; phylum Streptophyta; class Magnoliopsida; order Asparagales; family Asparagaceae; genus Scilla; species Scilla litardierei. Next base: position 118,392,395 of record CM061130.1, read on the forward strand.
GAATTTCATTGAACAAAATATCACGTAACTTCATTAAAATTTCAGGTAATAACTACTTCAAAGATTCATAAAAAGGCCATGTGGCTATTGGGTCTATAAATTAGGAGCTTATGAGGGTTTGTTGGTGTTTCTTCATTCCATTTGGTCTTGTCAGGCCGTGACAAAGGTCTTGGTTAATGTAGGAGGAACGACACCACTGAAATAGGTGCCACTAGTTGTAGCGGATCTATCATAACCCAACCAAATATATCACTTCCTAACTTCGATTTTCTACATAAAGCAGATTCAAAATGCTATCACAGGGATACATGTGACTCTAGAGTATATAGAGATGTGGAACCAAAGCCCTAACAAAGGCCACAATAGGTGAAAATTGAGGAAGTGATTTTGTTTATGCAAGTTCGAAATGTTTCCCCCTGATGGATTTGTTCTCCATATAGTTGTTGCTATGGGTAATGGTAGCTGATACGCCCCCCCCAATAGGAGTGGTTGGGGAGGCTGTGGTACCAATTCCTCGTGGACTTCCGGAGGGTGGATTAGAATCCACGACAGAGCAGGGCGTCGTCGGCCCCTGGAACGCCATGACTCCTGGATGGTACCTTGAACCTGGATGGTACCCGTCACGTGATCTTCTGGGTCCACCGTGACGTCGTATTTCTCCAAGGTCGGCACCTTGAACCTGGATGGTGCCCGTGCGTCGATAATGCTCCTCGCTAACGGGCAGTGGTCGTCCCTGGGGCCTCCCAGGTCTCCGTGGCCTGCCAGCGCTTCGACGCGAGGGCCAGGTTGCCCCGGCGGGCTGACGGGGGTTCGGGGAGAATCCGCTCGATGTCCACCCCCGACTGGGGATAGGCATTAGTCGTCGAGCGCTTCTCTTCTCGTGGCGATCTTCCCGATCTCTATGCCTCCTCTGGTGGGGGCTCCCGCTCTGACCCCGCCGATCCTTGTCGGCTAGATGGTTGGGTGACCGTCGGCGCGCTGAGGGTGGTCGCCGGGATGAGGCCTTGGTCGACTCGCCTCTGGTCCACTCCTCATCCTGGAGTGAGGTGGGGGTGAGGGATCTCACTGGGATGAAGTTCGACAAGGTGAACAGTCGCTCTGGGTTAGCGCCCTTGCGCCGTGGTCGGCGACCACGGCCGAGCGTATCAGGGGGCGGTGCTCCTATCGGTCGGGGCAAAAGAAAAAAAGGTTTTCGCTGCTAACAAAGGAAAATTCAGATCTGTAGTCGAGTCGAGAACGAGCCTTTGGATCAACGATTAAGGGTACAGTCGCTCTGGGTTAGCACCCTTGCGCCGTGGTCGACGACCACGGCCGAGCGTATCAGGGGGCGGTGCTCCTATCGGTCGGGGATGGCCGCTGAGCCCCCTTCTGGGAGACGTGGATTGCCGCGAGCTGTTGGATGGCTGTGGCCAACATCCGGAAGTGGGCGTTCATCTCTTAGGCAAAGAGACGGAGTTGTTCCTGGGTCACCGAACGTGAGTCGGTGGTGCCCTTGGTGGTGTGGCTATGCCCGTTTTCGGGCGGGACATAGTCGTCCTCCTCATGGATGGGGGGTATGCATCATATTCCATTGCACACTGATTCCATTGTGGTTTGTTTGACGTGGGTGCTTCTTACATTTAAAAAATTTATTTTTAGTCTTCAAAACGGCGTTTTTATCGTAAAAATTTGATTTTTAGTGATAAAAACAAAGATTTTACATTAAACGGTTACTTTCGCATGCAGATCTTAGGAAAAAAATCCGATCTATACTAATCAAAACATTGATTCAAGCATTTGGATCTAATCATATGCGCATGTAATTTTAGATCTAGGGAATAAGAATTACCTCTAGATCCTACCCGCCAGATCTAGCGACGTTCGGTGAAGAAAGCCCGTTCGCGTCGCGTTCGTCCGTCGGCAGAGGTTCGGCTCAGCCTCGAGCGTGCTGATAACGTTTTGTAAACTTTGCGGCTACGGAATCCCGTAGCCCTGTATTTATAGTAATATGGTTACATAATGGGTGGATACCCAATACACAGATGGGCCTCCGAAAGCCTGTTTATAACATAATTGTTATTTTTTAAATATTTGGGTGTTGTTATGCGAACAGATCTTTTTGCTCAGTATACATACCGCCTTTTTTAAACAATACCAATAATACACTTTTTAAACCTAAAATACCCTTAAATTTTCTCCTAATCTCCAAATATACTAATTAATCTCCCAAGCCCCTTCCTAGTTAACCCCAAAATACACATCTCTCATTTGCAGCGCTCCCCTCGTCTGCGACGTCCCCTACCCCCTCCTCGCGCTCCCCTCCCCCCAGCTCCGCGAGCCGCCCCCTCCCCTGCCCCCCCGCCTCCTTCCATCACTCCCAAGGCCTTCGTCGGTCGCCCCCTCCCACACTCCCCCTCCCCGCATCCTCCCACGCCCCCTCATCCCCGCATCCTCCCATGCCCCCTCCTCCACAGCCCCCTTCCCCGACTCCTCCCAGCCCCTCGTCGGCCAAACTAAAACCCCTCCACTGGTTCCCTCCCCGCCTCCTACCCAGCCCCATCCCCTGCACCCCAGACCCTTGTCGACCGCCCCCCTCCCTCGCTCCTCATCCCCATCCCCACGTCTGTCGCCCCATCCTCGCTCCCCAGCCCCCTCCCCCAGTCTTCCGCTCTCCTCGCTCACTCTCACTCCCTGCCCCTCCCCTGCCCCCTCCTTCCGCTCTCCTCACTCACTCTCGCTCCCCTGCATCCTCCCAGCCCCCTCCCCCAGTCTTCCGCTCTCCTCACTCACTCTCGCTCCCCTGCCTCCTCACTAGCCACCTACCTGGCTCACTAGTCCGCTCCCATCATTTGCCCCCCTTCCCCTCCCCCTCCCCGACTTCTCCCCAACCCAACCCATACTCACCGGTCCCTTATACGCCACCCCTCCCCTCATACGCCACCCCCTCCACTCGTCTTTTTTTCTTGTAAACCACTTGCTCCGAATTAATCTCATAATATCTGAATTAGTTGTTGTCTATATCCTAATTAATCTCCCAATCCCATTCTAATTAATCGTTATCAATCGCTTAGAAACCATTTGATTGAAGGATCAAAATATCAAAGAGTCCCTTTTTTCTCTCTCGCATGGACCTATAGGCTTTTTCAGAAATTGGGATATGTGTGCAGAGTAGAAATGTCAATTTTCAAAAATTTACGGTATGTGAACTAAGCAAAAAATTAAGTGCAAAAAGATACGTTAGCATGGCAATTCCCAAAAAAAATAAGTGGTCTGTGTAAGGAGCAACTATGTCTGTGTGCATAGTAACTACTTTATAAAATATAGAGTTGCTATGCACACAGGCCTAATTGCTGAATACATAGACAGTTTATTTACAAGTTTGCCATTCAAAATTTACATGTGTGATTGAAACTTTTCCTCTTTTACCCTCCAAATCCCTTTCTCCGTCCTCATCTTACTATTCTTCTGCACCGGTGTCCCGTATCCTTACGGCCGCACCCCCTCTCCCTCATCCCCCCTCATCTTCATCCTCCCCACTTTTTTCATTCATCCCCCCTTCAATCACCGTCCCGGTTAGAACAATAGCAGCGACAGTGGTTGCGGCGGTGGAAAAGGGGAGGGGGTAATGAAGAGTGGGGAGGATAAAGAGGGGGGGATGGATGGTCAGCTGCACGCGGGGAGGGGATGTGGCGATGGTTGACTGCCGCGGTGGCTAGTGACATAGAAGTATGGAGGAGTATGAAGTGGAGAGTGGTAATTTTGGGTGATATGGAGCTATGTGTAAAATAAAAAATGAATTTTAAATTAGTTTAGGTGTGTGTAAAGTAGTCTATGTGCACATCAATTTGGTCGGTGCTCATAGCAACTCCCTATAAAATACTTATACAACATTATACAACCTGATCCTTATTTAATTCATTACGTTCCTAATAATGTTTCATTGTTAAATTTTGCTTTAGCCTAATATTTCTCAATTTTCTATAATATGACTTCATTGAATAATGTACACAATAATTAATATTACAGTTTTTTAAACGATAATTTATACAACAAAATATATCATATCATTATATAAATCAAAATACATCTTGAAGCTTGAATGAAATGAATTTATTATTTGTATTCTACATGCATTTTCATGTGCCAAACATGTAGTCAATTTTGAATGGGATTGGAGGTGAAAGAAGATCAGATTTCAAAGGGGAGTTGCATCGCTCACCTACCGTTTTATTCGCGTGCACAACCACTTATTTACAAGTTTGCCGTTCAAAATTTATTTCTCTTTTACACTCGTCCCCCAACGGGTTTTTAGGGTTTGGAATGAGTGGTGGGAAAGTGGAAGAGTGGGTGGCGGGGGAGGGGGAGGGTTATCGGAGGAGGGGGGCACCAAAGGGGGTCGGGGCTGGGAAGGTTGGAGGAGGGGCGATGTAAGGGGTTGGGGAGGTCGGAGGATAGAGCAGAGGAGTGTGAGTGGGCGATGGAGGGGGCTGTGGAAGATGAAGAGGAGTGGCGGAGGGTGGCGACGGATGGGGCGAGGCTGGGTTGTCAGATGAGGGGGCAACTGTAACGACCCGCTTCCGGGGGCCCGTTACTTATTTGATATTTGCGCAGGTCCTGCAGGTTACCAGTGAATTCAAAATAGCCACGATGCAGAGATGTACAAAAATACTCAAATAGTGTCCAATTATTACATTCCATACTGTACAAGATGTCCCAACGAGTGTACATGAAAGAATAAAGTACACAACACTGAAATATAACTCTGGAAGCTGCAGTTGAACTTTGGCGCTATTAGCTCAGGAGCATCTATCTTCATCTGTACGTCGTCTGCGGTGCCACGGAGATGGAACCGTAGGTAAGTCACAACAATTCTAAATAGAGAAAAGAAGCAGTGCACAAGTATGACAAGAGTAACTACGTACAAGCAGACCATGATGAAAAGTAAAGTGCTGAGCAACAACTGTACATAACTGAGTAGTAAAAGTAAATGAAACTGAAATGAGAGAATAACTGTATTGTGGTAGAGCAAGTGTAAAGCAGACTGAGCAAGTAAAGCGTACTACTGCTGTAGCAAAAGTACGACAAGTAAAGTACTGGTGACTGTACAAGTGTAGTAAGTAACGTGCATGGAACGTGTAAAGTAAAGGTGACGGTGCAGAAGTGCGTAAAGTAAAAGTGACTGTGCAAAAGTAACTACACTACGTGACTCAAGTCGGAGAGTACAATATGTGACCATCAAGTCCATCTCTTGCCTGGGCGCGACCCAGACGAATGCCGAAAACACAGGCAGCATGACATTTATTTTGCCAAAACCCAGGCAGCAGGACGGGATGCCGAAACACAGGCAGCAGGACGGGAAGATTGAACTCCAGTCACTCTCATACTCTCTCAAACTATGAGTTACCCCAAACCCCAGTGATGTGTCAAGTGTTCTATGTACATTTCCTTTTTCATGATGTTCCACGAGATATTCCACACGATATTCCACAAGATACAAGCTGTTCCACATGTTGCTAGTCAAACCAAGTCAACTGGTTGACTTTCTTATTGAAAACCAGAAAGCCAGACATTCTTTTCAAAGCAAGCTAGCCAAGCGAAGTGAGGATAAAGACAAGTCCAACATTTCGGGGTGTATAGTATTGTTTCAAGATGTTATCAATTCCTTGTTCACAATGATAGTTAACCAGGACCACTGGTTTTAAAACCAGAAAGTAAGGCAGAGCAGATGCTAAGAAATTTGAGGATAAAGACAAGTCCAACAAACATGGAATACAAAAACTGTTGGGTTAGGGGTGGTAGTTTTGGTAGTACACAATTTACCCAAGTTGATGTTTGTGTTTAACAACCACCAAAGTTGAAAGTTGGCAAAGTAATCTATAGTTGATTACTTTCCTATTAGATTAGGTTTCTAGTTTGGTTCAAGTCAAGTAGCCGTTCGAAGGCTATAGTGGTGACCTAAGTTCATACGGGTACACTTATCTAATTTTCTAACATTAGAATTAGTCATGACTTACAAATTTCGAGGCTGTCGTAGCTAGCCGGAATTTGATCTAGTGCTTACTCTGAAGTAGGTGCACAATAGTTTGTACCTGCAACAAAAATATTGATTAAAACACGCAACGTTCCTATCTAAATAATCTGATCGTCTTGATTTTCAAAACTGGCTAAAACGGTGTCGGAAAACGTTCTAAATTTTTCTATAGGCTAAATATGCTGAAAATAATTTTACTATAGGAGGAAATATTTTTCTGAAGCTTACATTAATTTTTATAATTTTTAAAAGCTCAAAAACAATTTAAAAACTATTTTTCAATTAGTAACGTATTTATTCAAACATTTATTCTGGATGCAATCTGCATCGGAATGGTTCAAGTGAGCTGTCAAAATGATCGTACCGAAGAGTACTATAGCATATATTTTTACAAAGTATAAGTTGTACGTGAAAATAATAAGTTACGGATTTGTAAATGAAAACTACATATTTAACTTTTAGGCTTAAAAATTAATTTTAGAAAAACTAAGCATCGGATTGAAATGAAACTAGTGCCATTGGGTCCAGAATGTCATTTCTGATTTTCTAGAGGTGGTTTTGCATTTTTCTGACTTATATATAATTAGTTATCAAATTTAGACTATGAAACCCATATTATAATTATATATATACGCTCGTAAATACGCTTATTCCTATACGTATTCAAATACGTATATATAAAAAATGTATTCTTATAAAAACCCATACACGTCGTCTTCTCACCGTCGACGTTCGAGCGGGGGTCTCCGGTTCTCCGTCGGCAAGGCGGGCTTGGTGGCAGTCGGTGGAGGCGCGGGGAAGCGGCGAACGGCGGCAGCGGTTCTGGGCAGTCGTCGGAGTGCGGAGGAAGCGGCAGCGAGCGGAGTTCGAAGGAGGTCGAGCGGGCTGTCGGTGGGGCTTCGTCGTTCGTCGGCGAGCTTTGGCGGTGATGGCGGAGCGGGGCTACGGCGAGGGTACCCGGAGCTTCGGACGGAGCGAGGTCGACGGCGTTCGGGCGCGGGACGGCGTCGACGTGGGTGGCTGCAGTCGGAGCGGAGGAGCAGAGGAGCTCCGGTGGAGCTCTTGGGGGGCAGCGGCGTCGTCGCTTGGTGGCGGAGCGGCGGACTGCGGCGGCCTCGTCGTTGCTGTGGCGGCGTTTCGAGCAGTTGACGGGGGTCGGAGACTCGGAGGAGCCTCGGGTTTGTTGGCATACGAAGGCGGGGCTTCTCGGGGTTGCTGTGACGGCGGAGTTGGGGCCGTGGAGCGGTGGCAAAGTCGAGGGAAAACTCGGGGGAGGTCCTCGCCGGAGTAAGGTGTTGCTCGGAGGAAGCATGGGGGTTGTTGAGAATGGCGGGGGAGGGGCTTGTGTGTTGTTTGCTGGCGGGTGAGGTGAGAAGCGAGGGAGAGAGTGAGATACTGTGGGTTTGAGAGAACGGAGAGAGAGTTTTGAGACGAAAGGGTATGGGTTCATCCCTTTGTAAAAGAGAACAGAGAGGGAGATGAGAGATACGGGTGAAGGTGATGGGTTTGCCGTGGGTAGGGGGTTTAAACAAGAGATAGAGAGAGAACTGAGGTTTAAGGAATAATCGAGAGAGAGAGAGAGGGTGTGTTGTGTACGTTTGTGCCAGCAAACATTAGGATTAGGATTTAAATAATACTAACAATCAATAAATCCAAAGAATTCAGTCTAAGTGCGTTAATGAGGGTTGTTGAAGGATGTTGAAAAATGTAGAGGATTAATGATGTTAGGTATTTGTTTCTGACTAAACGTAGAAAAACTTTGTAACGTGTTAATCGTTTTGGCTTAAGGTAATTAGGGGTTAAATGTAATTAGTAAAATACAAAAACGAAATTACGATTTTGCCCCCACTAGTAAACGTGTTCGAAAAATTACGAAAACATACCCCCGGGATCGTATCGTCGCGAGGATCGCGAATACGAGATCCGTTTCAGGGTTCGAGCTACGGAAATACTAGTTTTTGGCCAAAACGTTTAGGAAGCGGGTTTGCGGGTTCTCTATTGTTTTGACTTCAGAAAATTACGAAATTAATGTGGGGAGCCCTAAATGATCATAGGAGGCTACTGTAGAAGTTTGAAGATGTTTTGAAGACGTTTGTATAGAAAATAAATTCGTCGAATCAAAACGGTAATTTTGGGAAATGAATTTTAACAGAAATGTTTTGGGCATTTGAGGAAATCTTAAATTGCTGAAATACTTTATAATAAGTCTAGTGTTTCAAAATATTTTTTATAAGAATTTTTGAAATCAGTTTAAAACTCCTGATCAACCATTACAAAACACAATTAAAAACGAAATTACTTCAAATATTTAGCTTAAATGTTTCGGAAAAATTCAGGTCGTTACATTCTACCCTCCTTAAAATAATTCCGTCCTCGGAATTTCTCAAAACTTTATAAAATAAAATAATTGTTGTTATTAAGAAACTCAAACAAGTAAATGATAAAATGGAAAACTAGTCGAATGATTACAATTTAGAAAATAAGTTGTAAATAGCATGAAATATAATGTGATATAATGGCATTAAGAAATCAAGAGATATTTCTAATAAGTATTAACATCATCATAGTTTCCGTAACTATTCCTGAGACCTGCATCATTACAATAGTTACCATGTCTTCTCAAGTAGCCCAAGATTAACATGAGATAATAATATCACATGAAAATGAGGGCTATTATGATGACAACATCTGTTCGAACTTGGAACCTGAGGTGATAAGCCAGTAACAAGCTATAAAAACGGAAGACCATAAAGTTTATTCATGCTACTGGTGACTAACGGGGTCTGGCCACAGATGTTGTTCATAATATAGCATGTATCGACTAATCCATGGGTACCAACAACATCAATCTCCATAATGCCCAACCACATGCTAACGTCCAAATCAACGCCCAAAGGTAAGTACAAGGCCAACACCCAAAGTTGGTACTCACTGCCAGTATTTCTTCCATCAATCTCCATAATATCCCACAATAAGGCAGGATCCAAGCTCTCATCCAGAGCCAAGCACAAGGCCTACATCCAATTTCAACTCCTAAGGCCAATATCATGCCAGTAAGCATCGCCATCACTCCTTCTGTAGACCAGTACTCGATATTCGCAACACCCAACATTACCCAACAAATGAACAACCAAAAACACGCTTTCCCGCACACCACAAGGAGTAGACGCAAGAGGAAGCCTAAACGGGATCTCAACCTGAGTGAGACCCAGGGCAGAGAGCTCAATAGAAGCCCAAGGATCACGGCTTCCCAAGATCTCAGCCAAGCGGCGGTAGTGAGGGTGGCGATGAGGGTTGTCGCCAAGGCCAAAAATCCCAAAACAGAACATTGAAGGGCCATTGGTGGTTGCGGGTCCTCGGCGATGAGAGCTGCGGCTGGTTGACGATCCATGGCAGGGACTTCTGATGGAGTGGAGCAGAAGCTGGCGGGGCTTCGGGCGAGATGGCGAGCTCGCTTGGGGAAGAGGCCGGGAGGAGGAGGGGCAATGTATGAGTGAAAAGGGAACCACGGGGTGGCTTGGGAAGGAAGGAGAAGAGGGGTTAAAAGAGAAGGGGGCAACGAAAGTCGTCGGTGTTAGGCGGGAACGGGGATCGAGGTGGGGAAGCGGACAAAGGAAATAAATAGGGGAGTAGGTGGTAGGTGGAATAGGAATTCAAATTCATGGAAAAATCGGGTAGAAGATGAAAGTAGGGGCTAGAAGAAAAACACGAGCTTAAGAAGGGTGAAAAGACGTAAACAGCCTATACTTACGCGTCAGGTTTGGCTCGTCTCAAAATATCCAGCTCCATCCTCGAATACTTCTGAACATCCTTCGATCTGCTTAAGTTGAGGAATCCGAACTTCTGATGATCGAAAACTCGAACGCTACCCTCCTTAAAATAAACGTAACTAGGGTCCTAGCAAACTAGAAAGATTCTAAGAAGGTGAAAGTTCATCAAGCTTAAAGGAAAGTTGATAGTGAATAAGATCGATGACGTCACATAATCATGATTCACGTCCTTGCGGTCCAGCGGACACGGCCAGGGAAGTGACTAAGCCATGATCACTTATGCCCAGTCTAGCTAGGTCGATCCAACAGACTTTAGCCAAGCACATTGACCAGTATCATGGTCCATTGAAGGAAGATTATCATTTATATGCGTGCCATCATCAACTGAATGAAAGGTGATGAAGTGGGTAGATAGTTCAACCAATAACTATAACGGTTAGCAAAAGTGGTTACTAAGGAGGGTATAACCAAGAATAGAACACGAGTTCCTAAGCAAGGGTTAAGAGTTCAAAGGAAGTGATGAGGATCAAGGAAGACCTAGTGAAGATGGTATTAAGGACACTTCACCCGTATATCCAATACCGGTGAATACTCGAGACAACCGGTACTCGAGAGTTCTACTTGAGTATTTTATAATGTACACCCTGATCTTGCTATATTGTTCACGAGGTAGTTAGCACGGACCTGCATGGGCCACCAAACTTGTAACGACCCGCTTCCGGGGGCCAGTTACTTATTTGATATTTGCGCAGGTCCTGCAGGTTACCAGTGAATTCAAAATAGCCACGATGCAGAGATGTACAAAAATACTCAAATAGTGTCCAATTATTACATTCCATACTGTACAAGATGTCCCAACGAGTGTACATGAAAGAATAAAGTACACAACACTGAAATATAACTCTGGAAGCTGCAGTTGAACTTTGGCGCTATTAGCTCAGGAGCATCTATCTTCATCTGTACGTCGTCTGCGGTGCCACGGAGATGGAACCGTAGGTAAGTCACAACAATTCTAAATATAGAAAAGAAGCAGTGCACAAGTATGACAAGAGTAACTACGTACAAGCAGACCATGATGAAAAGTAAAGTGCTGAGCAACAACTGTACATAACTGAGTAGTAAAAGTAAATGAAACTGAAATGAGAGAATAACTGTATTGTGGTAGAGCAAGTGTAAAGCAGACTGAGCAAGTAAAGCGTACTACTGCTGTAGCAAAAGTACGACAAGTAAAGTACTGGTGACTGTACAAGTGTAGTAAGTAACGTGCATGGAACGTGTAAAGTAAAGGTGACGGTGCAGAAGTGCGTAAAGTAAAAGTGACTGTGCAAAAGTAACTACACTACGTGACTCAAGTCGGAGAGTACAATATGTGACCATCAAGTCCATCTCTTGCCTGGGCGCGACCCAGACGAATGCCGAAAACACAGGCAGCATGACATTTATTTTGCCAAAACCCAGGCAGCAGGACGGGATGCCGAAACACAGGCAGCAGGACGGGAAGATTGAACTCCAGTCACTCCCATACTCTCTCAAACTATGAGTTACCCCAAACCCCAGTGATGTGTCAAGTGTTCTATGTACATTTCCTTTTTCATGATGTTCCACGAGATATTCCACACGATATTCCACAAGATACAAGCTGTTCCACATGTTGCTAGTCAAACCAAGTCAACTGGTTGACTTTCTTATTGAAAACCAGAAAGCCGGACATTCTTTTCAAAGCAAGCTAGCCAAGCGAAGTGAGGATAAAGACAAGTCCAACATTTCGGGGTGTATAGTATTGTTTCAAGATGTTATCAATTCCTTGTTCACGATGATAGTTAACCAGGACCACTTGTTTTAAAACCAGAAAGTAAGGCAGAGCAGATGCTAAGAAATTTGAGGATAAAGACAAGTCCAACAAACATGGAATACAAAAACTGTTGGGTTAGGGGTGGTAGTTTTGGTAGTACACAATTTACCCAAGTTGATGTTTGTGTTTAACAACCACCAACGTTGAAAGTTGGCAAAATAATCTATAGTTGATTACTTTCCTATTAGATTAGGTTTCTAGTTTAGTTCAAGTCAAGTAGCCGTTCGAAGGCTATAGTGGTGACCTAAGTTCATACGGGTACACTTATCTAATTTTCTAACATTAGAATTAGTCATGACTTACAAATTTCGAGGCTGTCGTAGCTAGCCAGAATTTGATCTAGTGCTTCCTCTGAAGTAGGTGCACAATAGTTTGTACCTGCAACAAAAATATTGATTAAAACACGCAACGTTCCTATCTAAATAATCTGATCGTCTTGATTTTCAAAACTGGCTAAAACGGTGTCGAAAAACGTTCTAAATTTTTCTATAGGCTAAATATGCTGAAAATAATTTTACTATAGGAGGAAATATTTTTCTGAAGCTTACATTAATTTTTATAATTTTTAAAAGCTCAAAAACAATTTAAAAACTATTTTTCAATTAGTAACGTATTTATTCAAACATTTATTCTGGATGCAATCTGCATCGGAATGGTTCAAGTGAGCTGTCAAAATGATCGTACCGAAGAGTACTATAGCATATATTTTTACAAAGTATAAGTTGTACGTGAAAATAATAAGTTACGGATTTGTAAATGAAAACTACATATTTAACTTTTAGGCTTAAAAATTAATTTTAGAAAAACTAAGCATCGGATTGAAATGAAACTAGTGTCATTGGGTCCAGAATGTCATTTCTGATTTTCTAGCTGTGGGTTTGCATTTTTCTGACTTATATATAATTAGTTATCAAATTTAGACTATGAAACCCATATTATAATTATATATATACGCTTATTCCTATACGTATTCAAATACATATATATATAAAACGTATTCTTATAAAAACACATACACGTCGTCTTCTCACCGTCGACGTTCGAGCGGGGGTCTCCGGTTCTCCGTCGGCAAGGCGGGCTTGGTGGCAGTCGGTGGAGGCGCGGGGAAGCGGCGAACGGCGGCAGCGGTTCTGGGCAGTCGTCGGAGTGCGGAGGACGCGGCAGCAAGCGGAGTTCGAAGGAGGGCGAGCGGGCTGTCGGTGGGGCTTCGTCGTTCGTCGGCGACTGCGGCGAGCTTCGGCGGTGATGGCGGAGCGGGGCTACGGCGAGGGTACCCGGAGCTTCGGACGGAGCGAGGTCGACGGCGTTCGGGCGCGGGACGGCGTCGACGTGGGTGGCTGCAATCGGAGCAGAGGAGCAGAGGAGCTCCGGTGGAGCTCTTGGGGGGCAGCGACGTCGTCGCTTGCTGGCGGAGCGGCGGACTGCGGCGGCCTCGTCGTTGCTGTGGCGGCGTTTCGAGCAGTTGACAGGGGTCGGAGGAGCCTCGGGTTTGTTGGCATACGAAGGCGGGGCTTCTCGGGGTTGCTGTGACGGTGGAGTTGGGGCTGTGGAGCGGTGGCAAAGTCGATGGAAAACTCGGGGGAGGTCCTCGCCGGAGTAGGGTGTTGCTCGGAGGAAGCTTGGGGGTTGTTGAGAATGGCGGGGGAGGGGCTTGTGTATTGTTTGCCGGCGGGTGAGGTGAGAAGCGAGGGAGAGAGTGAGATACTGTGGGTTTGACAGAACGGAGAGAGAGTTTTGAGACGAAAGGGTATGGGTTCATCCCTTTGTAAAAGAGAACAGAGAGGGAGATGAGAGATACGGGTGAAGGTGATGGGTTTGCCGTGGGTAGGGGGTTTAAACAAGAGATAGAGAGAGAACTGAGGTTTAAGGAATAATCGAAAGAGAGAGAGGGTGTGTTGTGTACGTTTGTGCCAGCAAACATTAGGATTTGGATTTAAATAATACTAACAATCAATAGATCCAAAGAATTCAGTCTAAGTGCGTTAATGAGGGTTGTTGAAGGATGTTGAAAAATGTAGAGGATTAATGATGTTAGGTATTTGTTTCTGACTAAACGTAGAAAAAATTTGTAACGTGTTAATCGTTTTGGGTTAAGGTAATTAGGAGTTAAATGTAATTAGCAAAATACAAAAACGAAATTACGATTTTGCCCCCACTAGTAAACGGGTTCGAAAAATTACGAAAACATACCCCCGGGATCGTATCGTCGCGAGGATCGCGAATACGAGATCCGTTTCAGGGTTCGAGCTACGGAAATACTAGTTTTTGGCCAAAACGTTTAGGAAGCGGGTTTGCGGGTTCTCTATTGTTTTGACTTCAGAAAATTACGAAATTAATGTGGGGAGCCCTAAATGATCATAGGAGGCTACTGTAGAAGTTTGAAGATGTTTTGAAGACGTTTGTATAGAAAATAAATTCGTCGAATCAAAACGGTAATTTTGGGAAATGAATTTTAACAGAAATGTTTTGGGCATTTGAGGAAATCTGAAATTGCTGAAATACTTTATAATAAGTCTAGTGTTTCAAAATATTTTTTATAAGAATTTTTGAAATCAGTTTAAAACTCCTGATCAACCATTACAAAACACAATTAAAAACGAAATTACTTCAAATATTTAGTTTAAATGTTTCGGAAAAATTCAGGTCGTTACAGCAACGGAGGGGCTAGGGAGGTCGGCGGAGGAGGCGGCGTTGCCACTTGCCAGCGGTCAGCCGTTTTACTTACAATGCACAATCGGTATATTTTCAAAAAATTTGAATGATTGTGCGCTGTGAGTAATTTTGAATGACAAACTTATAAATAAATGGTATAGTGGTTGTACGCGTGAGTAAGACGGTGGTTGTGCGTAGCAACTCCCGTTTCAATGTCATATCTGTCAAGTTAAATGGCAAACTTGAAAATAAGTGGTCTGTTTATTCAGCAATTTGGTCCGTGCGCTTAGTAATTCCCCTTTCGTTTTCCCTCGCTTTGGGGAGCGTTTTGTTCGTGAACCGGCCATCTCACTCTCTCTCTGCGTGTGTTCGCGATCTCCTCAGCAGCGGTAATAGTCTCGATTAGGAGTAGGGCTTGTGTTTCAATTTAGCTTTAGTATTTCATTGGTTGTTCGAACTGTAATCGGTTCACTTTAGGGTTTTCTCCATCTCTTACAAGATTAGCTCTTTTAGGGTTTTTGCAGCTTCTGAAATTTAGGCTTTTAGGGTTTCTCGATTTCTTACATAATTGTTTTTAAATCAATTTCTACTGAAATTGGCCTTTTTTGTAGCGACTGGTTGCCTCTTCAATTAAAAAAATCGTTTTTAAATGGTGCATGCAAAAGTTTGTATATTGAACTAATCTATATGATGTTATTGTTCTAATATTGTTAATCATTAATGTTCATTTAGATGGATTGGCAAGGTCAGAGGCTCTCGGAGAAGATGATGCAGATCATTCTCGTTGTATTTGCAGTCGTTGCCTTTATTGTTGGGTACTCGATTGGATCGTTCCAAATGATGCTCCTCATATACGCCAGTGGAGTTGTCTTAACTGCATTGATCACCGTTCCAAGTTGGCTGTTCTTCAACCGCCACCCGATGAATTGGTTGGACCCAAGCGAGGCTGAACGGCATCCGAAGCCACAAGTGGCCATGCCTTCAAAGAAGAAGGGATACAGGCACAACCAGAAGTAGGGAAGAGTTTCAGGTCTGATCATCTTGTAAGGTCTATATTAATTCTTTTTTAGCAAACTTAGAATGTTTTGTTGATGAGAAAATGATTGCTAACGATGGATGCTTCTCATAGTGGACTCTTATAGTTTCATGGAGTGCTTAAATGCCAATTGAAATGCTAAACTTTACACAAGGTACCATTCATTCTAGTGTATCTTGTAGCATTGACTTCGTGAACGTGTGTTATCTCATTGACTTGCATGCTTTCTAGATGAAGCTGTTTCAATGTGTTTAGTTACTGGAAAATTATTTATGTGAAAAATCCCAAATCATGCATGGCCTGTTTACTCGTCAGATGCCTTTAAGGACTGAGTAACAACAGGACACCTTATTCTTGGATCTTATATATATACAGACAAAAAGTATGTGTAATAAAAAAAGGATTCATAGGACATGTGCATGTGGTATGTGTTTGTAGCATTAGATATTTATTAATTTAAATGCCTGTAATTTTAGTGGTCCATCTTTACATAAAATGTTGAGAATATGTATTACTATTAGAGACTTACTAAAAACATGCAATTTTATTAGTATCTAGGAAAGTTGAGGGGAAAAAATTAAAGAAAAGTGTGAATGTTCGTGACACAATCATATTGATATCAAATTGAAGAGCCATCAACATTCACATCAAAATAGGAAATACATTTTTTGCTATATGATAAGGATGGAGAATATAAAGGATAATGCAACAAGAACAAAGTTTTTATTTGTCCTTACCCCACCGCAAGCCACAAAAGGGAAGAAAGGGGGGTGGTTGGTTGTTTTGGGGATTTGTATAAGAAATAAGAAACAAGAATTAAGTTATCCTCCTTGTCCACAAAATTAGTATATTGTTTTGGACTAGAATTGTTAAGAATAGAACTTTTGATGGGTTGCAAATTTTGAGATGAATTCAATTAGACTTGCCTTCGTTGCTAAGGGATGTTATTATTGTAATCTATAGCATGGACAAAGAGGTTTGGTTTAGTATTTGAAATTGGGTCCGTAGGATTAAGTTGAGTTTTCTTTTTGGAGTTATGTGTGTGTATGTGTGTGAGAGGAAATTTCTCCTTGACTAGCTTCAGACCTCCACCCCCTTCAATTTTTTTGCCAATCGGTTTTGTTTATTTTGATCTTCATATTCTAAAATATTAAACCATTAATTTTCACGTGAACCCAAGGAATATTGCCTTATCCATTTGCTTATCGTAAATTTAACAGTTTTGCAATAATAGAACTTTTTGCAACAATTAGATGAACTAGCAAAACATCTTGGGTTGATGGTTTGAGATTCTAGAACATGAAAATCAAAATGAAATCGACCGTCAAAAAATAGAGGATATTGTGTTTTTGAAGCTTGCCAAAGGGGAAATTTCCTTCCAAAGCAGATGATGTCCATATTCCTTATATATATATATATATAATGAACAGCTTCACGTTTTCAATTTTTTAATTATTATGGATCTTTTTAGGTTGCGCTAACATAAAAGAGACATTTTAATTAGGCCGATAATTAAGCCAGATGCACGTTGGATACCAATACTTCTCAAATGTGTCCTTAAATGCTAAATATATTTTAAATTTCAAAAGCCCATTGGATAGTTCTTATACATATGTTTTTATAAGAATAATGGAGAAAACTTAAATGTGTCCTCAAATGTTAATTTTTTTAATTTCAATAGCTCATTGAATAGTTCATATTCATATATTTCTATAAGATAATAGAGAAAACGTGGCACCCGACTAACTTTGGTCAGGTGCGCTGGTATGGTAGCATGTCGCCCAAAAAGTAAACATTATATTTACTTTTTACGATAGCCAATGGTATACCGTCATGTCAGCACACCTAATTAAATTTGGTTATATGCCATATACCCCCCCATTAATCCTATTTTTTGTTTCAAAGCTCATTGGATAGTTCCTATTCGCATTGAACACTTTTCATGATTAAAAATTTATGTATTTACTTTCATTCACTTGTAAAGATATAATAAAATAAAAGGAGAGAATATAATAACATGTAAGTATATAAAAAATATAATAAATCTAGGTTTGTGTCAATATAAGAAGTTGAAATATGACAACCTATATTGTCGAGAGCCTAAGCATATTGTCTATGCAAAGTCAATAAATACATGATTCAGTTTGTAAAGATCATATGTTGCTTTCATATTAGAGATGTGTTTGCGGTCATGGCCTCACGTCTTTTAGGAATTAATATGTCATGTATCAATGATCGTGTTGTGCTTGTGTCCCATGCAAAATATCAGATATCGGTATCGTATTGGATGACTAATTTTCATATCACATAGCGGATATTGGGAGATATATCGGAAACACATGTCAATATCGGGTTACTCATATTGAACAGTGTAAATAAACAAATCTTATTAACTAAATAGTAGTTATAACATCACTATGTTTATATTTAATTATATCATAAAAATATCATCAATATATTCAAGTAATGTCATAATGACTTATTAAATTAATCATTAACATATTATGTAAAGCTAATTAAGCAATGAAATTAAAATTATAGCATGCCTTTTATAACAAAAGTGATTTATCTCATAGTTGCATACAATCAATTAATCTTTTATTTTACATTAGATGAATGCAAAATACTTTTTAACATGACTTGTAAAAATTATTTGGAAGATTAAGAACATGCCAATATAAAGTAAGAAAATTCAAACATTAATATAAGATGAGATTCAGTTAAATATTATTTAAAGTCATTACATTAATATGATCAAACATTCTTTCAAATTAAATATTGTTTCAAATTACAATAACGTTAGTGGTGAATTATTAAAATATTGTAACAATTGTAAGTTTGTAATAATAAAATTATAACTTGACTAAAAAATACATATCGGCCCGATACATCGACCGATACATCCAATGTCGGCTTGATATTGGGTTAGTTTAAAAACCAATACATTAATGCACAATGTATCGTTTGGGGCCTGTTACCGATATACCAACCGATACATCTACCGTATCGATCAATACTTAAATTAGTTGTGTGACAAGGGTGTAAACATCGGATAGCGTAATAAACATGTTCACGCTACTTAAAAGTGGATACCTCACGGATTTATATTTTACAAAGTCGAATACAAATTATTATTATTCATAAGCGGATACCAATTAGATTCAGATCTTGAATATTTGCTTATAATCATAGTTTTGTGTTAAGTCATTAACGATTTATAATTGTAATTTTGGTTCAAAAGATATACTAGCAATTTACAAACAAGAATCAGTCATATATGGATTATATTCTACTTTTATTAGACATATGTAGTAGTAAAACAT
The DNA here is from genome assembly GCA_030789695.1 of Scilla litardierei. Classification (NCBI taxonomy): domain Eukaryota; kingdom Viridiplantae; phylum Streptophyta; class Magnoliopsida; order Asparagales; family Asparagaceae; genus Scilla; species Scilla litardierei. Next base: position 118,411,038 of record CM061130.1, read on the forward strand.
TATAAGAGTAATATGAACCTTTGAGAACTTTGTTAGTAAATAAGTGATACATGCATATTAATTTAAAGCGGAGCTGATATTAAACGGAGATCGGTTACCATAATAATTTTATCCACTCTACATAAAAACTGAACACTATATGGATGGATATTCAACAGTGTTGGATACAAATTATTGCTATCAGATGTATCTACATTCGCTTAAATAGATGCATGTATGGAGCAGATTTGGATATTTCAAATATCCATTGACAGCCCAAGTATTTGCCCATGCTTCTTGGCTACGATAGATATTGTTCTTTTTTTTCTATATCATTTAATGCAGTTAATATTTATTAACTATCATATGGTATTTGCGTGAATCAATTTACTATCAAGAGATATAGGGGATGTTGCCATTTAAACATGCATGTAGTAGCCTTAATAGACTGGAAAGAGCAAAAAATTTCTTAATAATTTTAAGATTGAAAAAAATACACTGATAGGATATCATTAGGAAGTATGTGCAGAGTTTGGGTGTGGCAGAGATGCAAATGTTGCGATAGATATGTGAAAATTGGTAAAGATATGGTAAGAAATAAGGATATCCGAGCGAAGATGTGTGGTTTCCATAGAGAATAATATAAGAGAACATCGCTTGAGATGGTTAAGCCATATACACTGAAGACCTATTGATGGGGACATCATGGCATACACACACACACACACGAAGATGAAGACATGAGACTTTAACCAAGTTTGTTATGGTTGGGTTCGTGCCCAATCATAACAACCTGATTTTAGACTTGGCTTTTGTAGTAATTTTATTTTATTTATTTTTCTTTTTTAGTAAGTTTAGTTCCACATCGGTTTGGAGAAGAGATGGTATTGGATTGTAAGCTTATAAAAGGTCTCAAACTGGTTTATATTAAATCAATGAAAGCTTGAGAAACTAAAGCCCTAAAACTTGAGAAACGTCTACATTGATGAGAAGTCAATTTTTTGATGAGAAGCCTCATAAACCCTAATTTTTATTGCTATTTCCTAAATTCTTCGTAATTTCTCCAAATCTTTATGGTTCTACAGCAAATTTGGTATTAGAGCCGAAAGATCTCATCTTTCTCTTCCCAATCTCCAGATTAAAAACAAAAAAGACCCTAACCCTAGTCGTCGCCGTCACCCAAATCTCCTCAGACGACAACCGTCGTCCTTACCCAAGGCCCCCACACACTCGATGACATTGTACGCAGTCAACGACACCACCTCCGTCGATCAAAACCCACGAAACCGGTGCCTTTAATCTCGTCGAAGCCCGTCGACGCCACTACCACCGATGGCTGAGGAAGCCGACCCCACCAAAAGATTCCGCACGTCAAGCCGATCACTTCTGTTGTTTGGCTGTGGTTCGTGGTTGAATTCTTTGGAAAACTTCCTTGGCGATGATCGAGCCGTGACGATAGTGTCGGCTTGGTTAAGCTGACCTCGACGTCGAGCGCAGCCATCACGTCGAGTCGAGCCACCAACCAAGGCATCACTGTTTATCGGTTAAATCCGAGCCGATTCAAGCCGGCCTAAGCCGGCTTGAGCCGCGAGCTAACCCGAAGTCGGCTCTAGCTGATCTGCATTGACCCGTCAATAAATCGACCAGATCTGCGGCTTGCACAATAAGCAGTTTTGGCCGATTTTCTATTTGATTTTATTTCGTCCTGCTATTTCGAAGATTCCGGAGCCGTTTGTTGTCCAAATTTAGTGCCATCTGCACCAATGACTCGCCACCTCAACCAAGCACGTGCAGTTGCCCTTCGTGGACCTGTTCATCTTCCGTGCGGGAAGATATGATGTGAGTTTTACCCTAGCCTTTTGATTGCCACTTGTTTTCTCTCTGTCAACAACGTATGGCCAAAATTTCAAAACAGATATCCATTTTTCAAATTCCTAGAACCCTAAAAATTCATTATTAAAAGAAGAGCTACATTATTGCAATTATAATGGTAAGAGAACCCATTTTATTAAGAGATTGAATTGTCACATTATATATTTGCAATATACCATTTACAATACACTTCACCAAAACTATTTTTTTTGAAACTGTTATGAGTAATACAACTAGCTCAAATCTAAATTGATATTGCCTTATGCTAGCTGATCTCATCAGTTATTTGTCGTGCATCATATAGAAAATTGCACTAGTTATTATCTCATTTATAAAAAACAGTAGGAAATAATATTTAAAAAAGCAGCATTATCATATTAGTACAATGTCATACATTTAAGGTTAGTCACGTTGTATGACTACATGTAGTTGTAGACCATATCAGATATCAACTATCTTGATCTCTATGGATTCTGACACACTACAGTTGATGAGATAGATCCTTAACCGGTTAGCTACCATATAAGTCGTCCATGAGGGCTGGTCTGAGTCACGTGAGCTTATAGACCGTGTCTTACACCTAGAAAACACTCTTCAGTGGAAACCAGGTGAGGATTCACACACGAATATGTCTCATAGTCCTTCTGACAATCTAGAGAAAGACCACATCATGAGAGACGTGACCCAGACGAGAGTGATGAGGAGTATCAAGGCAGAAGCCCTCACTTTTAATGGCTACCTAGATCATAAGGTTTTTATTGATTAGATGGCCAACGTTGACCATTACTTTGGTTGGTACCCTTATGTTAGAGGGTAGGAAGGTGAGATTCGCCAAAATGAAGATACTTGGACCGGCTAAATTATTTTTGGCAAAATGTTGAGCGTATGTTGTTCAATTGGAGGCGACCACTTATAGTCATGTGAGATGTGATAAAGGATAAGCTGAAGGAGAAATACTTGCATATATCTTACCATCAGCGAATCCTTGATCAATGTCAAAGCCTGACCCAGGATAGTAGATTCTATATGAATACATCAACAAATTTGATGAATACATAATGCAATGTGGTGCTTCGGAAGATGTGAGCGTGACCTTATCTCGGTTTAAATTTGACCAACGACTTGATCTCCAAAAAGTGCTTATCATTCGTGAGGTCCACACATTATATCATGCATATCAGCTCACGCTGGATCTTGGCAGTTTCCATCAACCATTTGTGGCAAAATGTTTTGACTAATGTGATCTATCTACGTCCAGCATAAACTGGTAGCAAACCACCACATGGCCAGTTTCAGCCTAAGTCAGTCCCAAATCCCCCATCAACATGTGTGATAAAGGCAAATGAATTATTGGTGAGTCATCCAGAGTTGGGACCCGTGCACACAGGGTTACATGTGCTAGGATTTCGGGCACTTTACATGTCTGCCAATCTAGGAATTTACTAGTACACGAACTTGAGAGAGATGACCTATGAGATGATGAGGAAGAAATTTATGATCTAGGAGAGGGCTGTTATGAGACTGATGAGGAAATGCCAAGACTAGGATGTCTTTCAAATACTTGCTTTAAGAACCCCAAGCTTGGGATTGTGCGTTGTGTCTAGCTCGATCCTTAGAGAACGATGACTGGCATAGAAATGCAACCTTTCACACCTATGTAAAGCACTAGTAAGGTGATTATTGACAGCGGGAGTTGCATTAATGTTGTTTCTTCCAACCTTATTACATGTATAAGATTGCAGTCAATCTACACCCTAGTCCTTTTATGGTGTTATGGGTGGATGCCTCATCCATTAGCATTGCAGAGAGATGTCTTGTCCCCATTCAGTTTGGATCATATAAGGACAAGATTCCGTGTAATGTGCTACAAATGGATGCTGGTCATATCATCTTTGGGAGACTTTGGCTTTTGATATGGATGTCACGATATTCAATCACTTGAATTCGTGTTCGTTTACTGATGAAGGCAAGAAAATCAAGCTAAATCCTATACAAACCAAGACGATCGCTCTCGAAAAGAAGGCAATGAAAGGCAAAAGCATGCATATCATAAGTCCTGAGGAGCTTGTAAGAGAAATGAATGAGGACTCAGCTGTATTTGCCTTAGTTGTGAGAGAAGCGAGTGAGTCTAGTCAAGAGGAAGCACATGAAGAAATAACGTCAATTTTAGAGGAATTTCGTGATATCTTCCATGAAAACCTCCTAGATTATTTTTCACCTGTATGACATACAACACACTATAGACTTGAACATGTGAGATATCCTTTTCAATTTGCCTCATTGTCATATAATTTCCACCGAGCATGTCGAGGTAAAGAGACAAGTTAATGAATTGTTAGCTAAGAGTTTTATTAGGAAGAGTTTGAGTCCATGTGCTATGTCTGCTCTCTTAACACCTAAGAAGGATGGATCATGGAGGATGTGTGTGGATATCTGTGCAATTAATACAAGCACGGTTGTTAATTTTCGTTTCCTTATTCCTAGGCTAGATGACATGATTGACATGATGACCAGTGTCACTATATTCTCAAAAATTGATCTTAAAGAGTGTTTACCATGAAATTCAAATCCGTCCAGAAGATGAGTGAGTGAAAACGAACTTTAAGACCAAGGATGGTTTATATGAGTAGGTGGTTATGCACTTTGGACTGTACAATGCTCTTAGCACGTTCATGCGAGTGATGACTCAAGTAAGCAGACCGTTTATGCGAAAAAATTTAGTTGTGTACTTTGATGACATCTTCATATATAGTGGATCGATGGAGCAACATATAGACCATTTACAGCGGTATGCATTACACCAAGGAAAGAGCTTTTATGCAAACCTTAAGAAGTGTTTTTTCATGACAGGTTACGTCATCTTCTTAGATTTTGTTATTTTCTCAGAGGGAGTTTGTGTGGATCTCCAGAAGGTCCAAGCAATCGTAGATTGGCTTAAACATCTTAACGTACACGAAGTTAGAAGCTTTATGGTTTATACATATTCAACCATCGATTTATAAAGCGATTTATCACTATTATGTATCACATCATTGATTGTATGAAAAGGGAACTGTTGCAAAGGCACTTGTAGATGTTAAAAGATGCATGATTGAAGCACATGTTATGTCTCCCAGATTTCATTAAAGTATTTGAAGTTACGCGTGATGCTTCAAACAAAGGAATATGTGGAGTACTAAGCCAAGGACATCTTATGGCATATTTTAGTGAGAAACTAAGTGATGTCAAACTCAAATATTTTGCCTACGACGAGTTCTATGCGGTAATACATGCATTACGATGTTTGAGACATTATCTCCTACCACAAGAATTTATCTTTTACTTAGATCATTAAGCCTTTAGATACCTCAATTCTTTGAAGCAGCTAAACTCTAGATATGGTCATTGGATGGAATTTTTTTCAAGAATATATCTTTGTCCCTAATCATAAAGCAGAGATTGAGAATAAGGTTGCCGATGAACTCAGCCGTAGTGTCGCTCTATTATCTGCTATGAGTGTTGAGGTTATTGGATTCAAGAAGATCAAAGAGAAATATGCGTCGTGCCCTGATTTTAATGAGACCTATTATACCCTTCAGGATGAGTCGCTTCGAGAGTGTGATAGCTATTTCTTGTAGTTGGGTATCTTTTAAGGGCCACCGAGTTTTGTATCTCACATACATTTGTGTGAGTTTTATTATTTAGAAGATACATGTTGGAGGTATCATGTCATTTTGGGTGGGGCAAAACGATAGAGGCCGCTAAGAGCCGGTATTATTGGTCGAGTCTTTAGAGAGATGTTGATAGACATGTCAGGCATTGTCGTGTTTGTCAAATGACCAAGCTTCGAAAGCAAATTATTGGACTTATATGCCTTTACCTCTGTTAGATTGTCCCGAACAAGATGTCAGTATGGAATCGTGGTAGGACTCACGTGCACATAAACACGATTCCAACTTTGTTTTGTTGTAGTGGACCGATTTTCGAAAATGACACATTTTATCTGATGCTTCAAAACCTCTGAAGCATCACACATTGTTAAACTTTATTTTGATGAGGTTGTTCGATTACATTGTCTGCCCAATACAATTGTTTCAGATAGGGATGTGAAATTCATGAGTTTTTTTAGAAATCTTTATGGCATAGGATGGGCATTAAGTTAAAATTCTCCACTGCTTCTCTTAGACTGATGACCAAATTAAAGTAGTGAATCGAAGTTTAGGGAATCTTCTTAGATGTTTAGTTGATGAGATTCCTAATAATTGGGATCTGATGTTACCAACTATCGAGTTTGCATATAGACACTGAACCATTATTTGAGTCTTTCTAAGATGAGATGAGTGTCCCTACTATTTCACCTCCAATGAATTAGCTAATACCCCCCAAACAAAGAGCAGATTAACCAAATTCTAAATGAACATGTAATATATCACATTAACATGATAGGGTGGTTATCGACGTTACTTTGAGTTAGAAAGGCATGTTCGATTCTACTTGAATTTTAAGAGCAGAACTTCAAAAGATAGGTCCAGGCTTGCTCGAGTAATTATGACAACTATCTGGCCTTACATTCGTCGAAGCCGAATTCTTTCCATTCGGGGATAGTTGATGGGGATATCAAGGTATATACCCACGAAGACGAAGACATGAAAGTCAACCAAGTTCGATATGGTCGGGTTTCCAAGTGGACTACCAGCATGATTGTCACCTGCAAATAAACAATATCAACTTCATCTGCTGGGATCAAGATCAAGAAGAAGCACCGAGACTTGCATCATAGTGGTGCAAGTCCTTGTCGTGCAACTCGGCAAGGAAATGGTTAGACTTCACGATGCACCTTGTGCCAACCTGGTCGAATCCCGACCGCCGGCAGAACGCAACACCCTTGCTCGACATTGGGGGGACAAAAGAACCTGAGCAGAAATCCTCAGGAGTCTTCCTTCCTTCAATTTGGGCTCTCTCTTTCAAGAGAGACAAATGATAGCGAGGAGCATGGAGATTGGAGAGACCCACCCATAGCTGCGGAAGGCGATGGAAGCTGATGGAACCGTCTAATCAAATGTCTGGACGACTCCCTAGACAATATTTGAAAAGGGAATTGTTATATACACCGGATAACCAGTGTATTAGACCTGACCGCGGTACGGTTCCGGTACGGTTCCAGTTCCGAACAGCCGGTTTCGGTTCCGACAAAACCCACAACGGAACCTGAACCGGCCCCAAACCGGAACCGAACAGGAACCGGAACCGAAACGAAACCGAAAACTGGAACCGGAACCGGCCAGGAACCGGAACTGGAACCGAACCGCTTCGTTCGGTTCCGTTTCTGGGTTTTGTTGGAACAAGAACCGGCTGTTCGGAACCGAAACCAAACCAGAACCGAACCGCGGTCGGGTCTAATACACTGGTTATCCGGTGTATATAACAATTCCATTTTCAATTATTGTCTAGGGAGCCGCCCAGACATTTGATTAGACGGTTCCATCAGCTTCCATCGGCTTACGTAGCTATGGGTAGGTCTTTCCAATCTCCATGCTCCTCGCTGTCATTTGTCTCTCTTGAAAGAGAGAGCTCAAATTGAAGGAATGAAGACGCCTGAGGATTTCTGCTCAGGTTCTTTTGTCCCCCCAATGTCGAGCAAGGGTGTTGCATTCTGCCGACGGCCGGGATTCGGCCAGGTTGGCACAAGGTGCATCGTGAAGGCTAACCATTTCCTTGTCGAGTTGCACGACAAGGACTTGCACCACTATGATGTAAGTTTCGGTGCTTCTTCTTGATCTTGATCCCAGCAGATGAAGTTGATATTGTTTATTTTGGACTTGGTTTTTGTAGTATTTTTAGATTAGTTTAGTTTTCTTTTCTTGAGTAAGTTTAGTCCCACATCGGTTGGGAGAAGAGAGGGTATTGGATTGTAAGCCTATAAAAAACCTCAAAGCTAGTTTATTTTAAATCAATGAAAGCATGAGAAATTAAAACCCCAGATCCCTAGAAAGGTCAACATTGACGAGAAGTCAATTTCTTGGGTGAGAAGCCTCCAAAACCCTAATTTTCATTGTTCTTTTCCAAATTCTCCACAAAATTTTGCAAATCTCTCTTGTTCGACATCACCTATTGATGCGTTTATTAGAAAGATAGAACACATGAATGATGAAATTAGTCAACCGAAGAAGATATGGATGGAAATGATATGAAAGAAAGATCATATTGGTTTAACAAAAGAGGAAGCTTTAGATCTATCTTACATAACGATCCGATGTGGTCACAATCCCACATTCTTTATATTGAGTTATGAAGCCCCCAATTTTTTTTGGGTTGAATGCTAAGATAATGATGAATGTTAACATAGGAAAAAATGACATCATGTGTGTCTATTTTTATGTCCAAAAGTGATGTGAACTACTAACTTCCCCACCAGGATTGCTTATATTTACACTTTCGTTCCACCAGGGTTGTCGAGATAGGTACAAAGTAGTGAGCCCAACTATGTGAGTGAGTTGGATAGGTTTACTGTGGGGCTGCAAATTGCTTATAGTTCTTGCTGTAAGAGTCAGTTGCTTCTGTTAAACATTATTTCTTGTGCTGGAGTTGAAACACCTATCTTGCTGAACTGCACTGTGCACTTAATCACACAGACAAAAATTTCTAAATATCGAGTCAAAATAAATTCATTTCATGTCTTTACATAATTTATTTCTGCTGCAATATGGCATTCATTTGTATTATGGCATGATTTGATGGATTCTAGTTAGGAAGCTTATTCGAGCTCTGTAACATTTTTGTTATTACTTCTGTCATAGTTATAGTCCTTATGCGTTACCAAAATTTTGGAATTTGAACATGGGATTGTAGTGGTGAGACTGCTTGGGATTGTTGTAGTGAGAGATGAGTGGTGGTTAGTTGAGACTTCATATGGTTGAAGTGTCCCGGTCATTTAGTTCTTATGATCTAGAGATCGGCCGTGACTATCCCCACAACGCATGTCCATGTTCTGCACATAGATATAGTAGGGCTGCAAGACTCGCAAGTATTCTTATGGGAAGTGGTACGTTTGGTCTGTTTCCCTCTTTCATGTTTGAACCTCTGTCCTTGTCTATGTGGGATCATTACATGTCCTATAATAAACCTTAAGTAACATGAGCACCGCGTCATGTCGGACACACACGTCGGACTCACTGTCTAATTTTATTGTACTGCTTAGAATTTGCTCAAGCACATCCGTGCCATATTGTGCCTTGTTACCACCGTGTCAACGTATCTGTGAAGTGTTATGCCGTGTTGCCCCCCTGTCAACAATGTGTCTGCGGAGTGTTGTGTCGTGTTGCCCTCTGTCAACGTGTCCGTACAACATAATATAAACCCCATGTAAAAGAGCCGGACATTATACACCCCTTGTTCGGTGTATTGAGGTGACAAGTCCTCAAAAAGTGAGAAATAAAAGGAGAGAGTATGATTTAACAGATTTTTTGATTTTTTGGTCGTGTCTTTAGAGAGATGTTGATAGACATGTCGGGCATTGTCGTGTTTGTCAAATGACCAAGCTTCGAAAGCAAATTATTGGACTTATATACCTTTACCTCTGTTAGATTGTCCCTAACAAGATATCAGTATGGAATCGTGGTAGGACTCACGTGCACATAAACACGATTCCAACTTTGTTTTGTTGTAGTGGACCGATTTTCGAAAATGACACATTTTATCTGATGCTTCAAAACCTCTGAAGCATCACACATTGTTAAACTTTATTTTGATGAGGTTGTTCGATTACATTGTCTGCCCAATACAATTGTTTCAGATAGGGATGTGAAATTCATGAGTTTTTTTAGAAATCTTTATGGCATAGGATGGGCATTAAGTTAAAATTCTCCACTGCTTCTCCTAGACTGATGACCAAATTAAAGTAGTGAATCGAAGTTTAGGGAATCTTCTTAGATGTTTAGTTGATGAGATTCCAAATAATTGGGATCTGATGTTACCAACTATCGAGTTTGCATATAGACACTGAACCATTATTTGAGTCTTTCTAAGATGAGATGAGTGTCCCTACTATTTCACCTCCAATGAATTAGCTAATACCCCCCAAACAAAGAGCAGATTAACCAAATTCTAAATGAACATGTAATATATCACATCAACATGATAGGGTGGTTATCAGCGTTACTTTGAGTTAGAAAGGCATGTTCGATTCTACTTGAATTTTAAGAGCAGAACTTCAAAAGATAGGTCCAGGCTTGCTCGAGTAATTATGACAACTATCTGGCCTTACATTCGTCGAAGCCGAATTCTTTCCATTCGGGGATAGTTGATGGGGATATCAAGGTATACCCACGAAGACGAAGACATGAAAGTCAACCAAGTTCGCTATAGTCGGGTTTGAGCCCAAGTGGACTACCGGCATGATTGTCACATGCAAATAAACAATATCAACTTCATCTGCTGGGATCAAGATCAAGAAGAAGCACCGAGACTTACATCATAGTGGTGCAAGTCCTTGTCGTGCAACTCGGCAAGGAAATGGTTAGTCTTCACGATGCACCTTGTGCCAACCTGGTCGAATCCCGACCGCCGGCAGAACGCAAAATCCTTGCTCGACATTGGGGGGACAAAAGAACCTGAGCAGAAATCCTCAGGCGTCTTCCTTCCTTCAATTTGGGCTCTCTCTCTTTCAAGAGAGACAAATGATAGCGAGGAGCATGGAGATTGGAGAGACCCACCCATAGCTGCAGAAGGCGATGGAAGCTGATGGAACCGTCTAATCAAATGTCTGGACGGCTCCCTAGACAATATTTGAAAAGGGAATTGTTATATACACCGGATAACCAGTGTATTAGACCCGACCGCGGTTCGGTTCCGGTTTGGTTCCGGTTCCGAACAGCTGGTTTCAGTTCCGACAAAACCCACAACGGAACCGGAACCGGCCCCAAACCGGAACCGAACATGAATTGGAACCGAAACGAAACCGAAACTGGAACCGGAACCGGAACCGGCCAGGAACCGGAACTGGAACCGAACAGCTTCGTTCGGTTCCGTTTCTGGGTTTTGTCGGAACAAGAACCGGCTGTTCGGAACCGAAACCAAACTGGAACCGAACTGCGGTCGGGTCTAATACACTGGTTATCAGGTGTATATAACAATTCCCTTTTCAATTATTGTCTAGGGAGCCGCCCAGACATTTGATTAGACGGTTCCATCAGCTTCCATCGGCTTACGTAGCTATGGGTAGGTCTCTCCAATCTCCATGCTCCTCGCTGTCATTTGTCTCTCTTGAAAGAGAGAGCTCAAATTGAAGGAAGGAAGACGCCTGAGGATTTCTGCTCAGGTTCTTTTGTCCCCCCAATGTCGAGCAAGGGTGTTGCGTTCTGCCGACGGCCGGGATTCGGCCAGGCTGGCACAAGGTGCATCGTGAAGGCTAACCATTTCCTTGTCGAGTTGCACGACAAGGACTTGCATCACTATGATGTAAGTCTCGGTGCTTCTTCTTGATCTTGATCCCAGCAGATGAAGTTGATATTGTTTATTTTGGACTTGGTTTTTGTAGTATTTTTAGTTTAGTTTAGTTTTCTTTTCTTGAGTAAGTTTAGTCTCACATCGGTTGGGAGAAGAGAGGGTATTGGATTGTAAGCCTATAAAAAACCTCAAAGCTAGTTTATTTTAAATCAATGAAAGCATGAGAAATTAAAACCCCAGATCCCTAGAAAGGTCAACATTGACGAGAAGTCAATTTCTTGGGTGAGAAGCCTCCAAAACCCTAATTTTCATTGTTCTTTTCCAAATTCTCCACAAAATTTTGCAAATCTCTCTTGTTCGACATCACCTATTGATGCGTTTATTAGAAAGATAGAACACATGAATGATGAAATTAGTCAACCGAAGAAGATATGGATGGAAATGATATGAAAGAAAGATCATATTGGTTTAACAAAAGAGGAAGCTTTAGATCTATCTTACATAACGATCCGATGTGATCACAATCCCACATTCTTTATATTGAGTTATGAAGCCCCCAATTTTTTTGGGTTGAATGCTAAGATAATGATGAATTTTAACATAGGAAAAAATGACATCATGTGTGTCTATTTTTATGTCCAAAGGTGATGTGAACTACTAACTTCCCCACCAGGATTGCTTATATTTACACTTTCGTTCCACCAGGATTGTCGAGATAGGTACAAAGTAGTGAGCCCAACTATGTGAGTGAGTTGGATAGGTTTACTGTGGGGCTGCAAATTGCTTATAGTTCTTGCTGTAAGAGTCAGTTGCTTCTGTTAAACATTATTTCTTGTGCTGGAGTTGAAACACCTATCTTGCTGAACTGCACTGTGCACTTAATCACACAGACAAAAATTTCTAAATATCGAGTCAAAATAAATTCATTTCATGTCTTTACATAATTTATTTCTGCTGCAATATGGCATTCATTTGTATTATGGCATGATTTGATGGATTCTAGTTAGGAAGCTTATTCGAGCTCTGTAACATTTTTGTTATTACTTCTGTCATAGTTATAGTCCTTATGCGTTACCAAAATTTTGGAATTTGAACATGGGATTGTAGTAGCGAGACTGCTTGGGATTGTTGTAGTGAGAGATGAGTGGTGGTTAGTTGAGACTTCATATGGTTGAAGTGTCCCGGTCATTTAGTTCTTATGATCTAGAGATCGGCCGTGACTATCCCCACAACGCATGTCCATGTTCTGCACATAGATATAGTAGGGCTGCAAGACTCGCAAGTATATGGGAAGTGGTACATTTGGTCTGTTTCCCTCTTTCATGTTTGAACCTCTGTCCTTGTCTATGTGGGATCATTACATGTCCTATAATAAACCTTAAGTAACATAAGCACCGCGTCATGTCGGACACACACGTCGGACTCACTGTGTCTAATTTTATTGTACTGCTTAGAATTTGCTCAAGCACATCCGTGCCATATTGTGCCTTGTTACCACCGTGTCAACGTATCTGTGAAGTGTTATGCCGTGTTGCCCCCCTTTCAACAATGTGTCTGCGGAGTGTTGTGTCGTGTTGCCCTCTGTCAACGTGTCCGTACAACATAATATAAACCCCATGTAAAAGAGCCGGACTCTATACACCCTTTGTTCGGTGTATTGAGGTGACAAGTCCTCAAAAAGTGAAAGAAATAAAAGGAGAGTGTATGATTTAACAGATTTTTTGATTTTTTTGGTCGTGTCTTTAGAGATGTTGATAGACATGTCGGGCATTGTCGTGTTTGTCAAATGACCCAGCTTCGAAAGCAAATTATTGGACTTATATACCTTTACCTCTGTTAGATTGTCCCTAACAAGATGTCAGTATGGAATCGTGGTAGGACTCACGTGCACAAACACGATTCCAACTTTGTTTTGTTGTAGTGGACCGATTTTCGAAAATGACACATTTTATCTGATGCTTCAAAACCTCTGAAGCATCACACATTGTTAAACTTTATTTTGATGAGGTTGTTCGATTACATTGTCTGCCCAATACAATTGTTTCAGATAGGGATGTGAAATTCATGAGTTTTTTTAGAAATCTTTATGGCATAGGGTGGGCATTAAGTTAAAATTCTCCACTGCTTCTCTTAGACTGATGACCAAATTAAAGTAGTGAATCGAAGTTTAGGGAATCTTCTTAGATGTTCAGTTGATGAGATTCCTAATAATTGGGATCTGATGTTACCAACTATCGAGTCTGCATATAGACACCGAACCATTATTTGAGTCTTTTTAAGATGAGATGAGTGTCCCTACTATTTCACCTCCAATGAATTAGCTAATACCCCCCAAACAAAGAGCAGATTAACCAAATTCTAAACGAACATGTAATATATCACATCAACATGATAGGGTGGTTATCAGCGTTACTTTGAGTTAGAAAGGCATGTTCGATTCTACATGAATTTTAAGAGCAGAACTTCAAAAGATAGGTCCAGGCTTGCTCGAGTAATTATGACAACTATCTGGCCTTACATTCATCGAAGCCGAATTCTTTCCATTCGGGGATAGTTGATGGGGATATCAAGGTATACCCACGAAGACGAAGACATGAAAGTCAACCAAGTTCGCTATGGTCGGGTTTGAGCCCAAGTGGACTACCGGCATGATTGTCACATGCAAATAAACAATATCAACTTCATCTGCTGGGATCAAGATCAAGAAGAAGCACCGAGACTTACATCATAGTGGTGCAAGTCCTTGTCGTGCAACTCGGCAAGGAAATGGTTAGTCTTCACGATGCACCTTGTGCCAACCTGGTCGAATCCCGACCGCCGGCAGAACGCAACACCCTTGCTCGACATTGGGGGGACAAAAGAACCTGAGCAGAAATCCTCTGGAGTCTTCCTTCCTTCAATTTGGGCTCTATCTCTTTCAAGAGAGACAAATGATAGCGAGGAGCATGGAGATTGGAGAGACTCACCCATAGCTGCGGAAGGCGATGGAAGCTTATGAAACCGTCTAATCAAATGTCTGGACGGCTCTCTAGACAATATTTGAAAAGGGAATTGTTATATACACCGAATAACCAGTGTATTAGACCCGACCGCGGTTCGGTTCCGAACAGCCGGTTTCGGTTCCGACAAAACCCACAACGGAACCGGAACCGGCCCAAACCGGAACCGAACAGGAACAGGAACCGAAACGAAACCGAAACTGGAATCGGCCAGGAACCGGAACTGGAACCGAACAGCTTCGTTCGGTTCCGTTTCTGGGTTTTGTCGGAACAAGAACCGGCTGTTCGGAACCGAAACCAAACCGGAACCGAACCGCGGTCGGGTCTAATACACTGGTTATCCGGTGTATATAACAATTCCCTTTTCAATTATTGTCTACGGAGCCGGCCAGACATTTGATTAGACGGTTCCATCAGCTTCCATCGGCTTACGTAGCTATGGGTAGGTCTTTCCAATCTCCATGTTCCTCGCTGTCATTTGTCTCTCTTGAAAGAGAGAGCTCAAATTGAAGGAAGGAAGACGCCTGAGGATTTCTGCTCAGGTTCTTTTGTCCCCCCAATGTCGAGCAAGGGTGTTGCGTTCTGTCGACGGCCGGGATTCGGCCAGGTTGGCACAAGGTGCATCGTGAAGGCTAACCATTTCCTTGTCGAGTTGCACGACAAGGACTTGCACCACTATGATGTAAGTTTCGGTGCTTCTTCTTGATCTTGATCCCAGCAGATGAAGTTGATATTGTTTATTTTGGACTTGGTTTTTGTAGTATTTTTAGATTAGTTTAGTTTTCTTTTCTTGAGTAAGTTTAGTCCCACATCGGTTGGGAGAAGAGAGGGTATTGGATTGCAAGCCTATAAAAAACCTCAAAGCTAGTTTATTTTAAATCAATGAAAGCATGAGAAATTAAAACCCCAGATCCCTAGAAAGGTCAACATTGACGAGAAGTCAATTTCTTGGGTGAGAAGCCTCCAAAACCCTAATTTTCATTGTTCTTTTCCAAATTCTCCACAAAATTTTGCAAATCTCTCTTGTTCGACATCACCTATTGATGTGTTTATTAGAAAGATAGAACATATGAATGATGAAATTAGTCAACCGAAGAAGATATGGATGGAAATGATATGAAAGAAAGATCATATTGGTTTAACAAAAGAGGAAGCTTTAGATCTATCTTACATAACGATCCGATGTGATCACAATCCCACATTCTTTATATTGAGTTATGAAGCCCCCAATTTTTTTGGGTTGAATGCTAAGATAATGATGAATTTTAACGTAGGAAAAAATGACATCATGTGTGTCTATTTTTATGTCCAAAAGTGATGTGAACTACTAACTTCCCCACCAGGATTGCTTATATTTACACTTTCGTTCCACCAGGATTGTCGAGATAGGTACAAAGTAGTGAGCCCAACAATGTTAGTGAGCTGGATAGGTTTAATGTGGGGCTGCAAATTGCTTATAGTTCTTGCGGTAAGAGTCAGTTGATTCTGTTAAACATTATTTCTTGTGCTGGAGTTGAAACACCTATCTTGCTGAACTGCACTGTGCACTTAATCACACAGACAAAAATTTCTAAATGTCGAGTCAAAATAAATTCATTTCATGTCTTTACATAATTTATTTCTGCTGCAATATGGCATTCAATTGTATTATGGCATGATTTGATGGATTCTAGTTAGGAAGCTTATTCGAGCTCTGTAACATTTTTGTTATTACTTCTGTCATAGTTATAGTCCTTATGCGTTACGAAAATTTTGGAATTTGAACATGGGATTGTAGTAGTGAGACTGCTTGGGATTGTTGTAGTGAGAGATGAGTGGTGGTTAGTTGAGACTTCACATGGTTTAAGTGTCCCGGTCATTTAGTTCTTATGATCTAGAGATCGGCCGTGACTATCCCCACAACGCATGTCCATGTTCTGCACATAGATATGGTAGGGCTGCAAGACTCGCAAGTATTCTTATGGGAAGTGGTACGTTTGGTCTGTTTCCCTCTTTCATGTTTGAACCTCTGTCCTTGTCTATGTGGGATCATTACATGTCCTATAATAAACCTTAAGTAACATGAGCACCGCGTCATGTCGGACACACCCGTCGGACTCACTGTGTCTAATTTTATTGTACTGCTTAGAATTTGCTCAAGCTCATCCGTGCCATATTGTGCCTTGTTACCACCGTGTCAACGTATCTGTGAAGTGTTATGCCGTGTTGCCCCCCGTCAACAACGTGTGTCTGTGGAGTGCTGTGTCGTGGGATGGATCCGTCTTGATTGCGAAGAAGATGTGTGAATGCAAGAATTCATTGGGGTTGGCACAGCACGGGAGCTTGCGTGGCTTCATCCTGGGTTGCGGGACCCTCTTGTGCGTCAGAACCAGAGCTCCCTTGCCGTGCTTCTTGACGTGGATTGCTGATTTTGGGCATGCTGCGGTGAAGAATTCACGGTTGAGAAGCCTGCAGTGTGTGCAGTGTGTGAAGATAGGGCTTGCTGAAGGGCTTCACATGCTGGGCATGTATCATCACTGTTCTACAAAGAGTTTGAAAGCTGGGCTCTAGGAGCATTCACGCGAAGGACTTAAATTCATCGAGTCAATTGTTCGAATCCACACTTAAACGTGCTCTTGATAGGAAAATTTTATCCACACAGATCCATTGCTTTACGCACCTACCATTTTACACTCAAGTCCAATAATTTTTAAAATTCAGTTTTTCACCTCTCTATCTCCCTACCTGGCTCCGCCCATCTTCTTCTTCCTCGTCCCCTCTCATCTTCCGCCCCTTTTGTACTGCCAACATCGGCAGAGGCGGATGAAGCTGAGAGGGCTGCTGCTGCACCCGGGGTGTGTGCCCACTGCATCACTGCAGCAGTGAAAAAGACGAAGAGCTAATGTGATTTTTGGATTTTTTTTTTCCCTACAGAATTTCTGTTTTATAATTTCCTTTTTTGAGAAGTTTCAGATTTTTGGACTTTTTTAAAGAATTTCTAAGTTTTTCTATTTTTGGGTTTTATAATTTTTCAGAGTTGTTTTGGATTTGTCTTTTTTTAATATATATTTTTTTAATTTTTCTATTGAGAAGGAAGATGAAGAGTGGACAATGAAGAGGGTGGCATGTTTTTTATTTCTTTTCCTATTGTTATGTGTTTTTAATGATTTTTTCCTTTAAATTTTTCTACTCTTTTGGATTTTTCTGAATTGTTGAAAATGATGATTGAGGCTAGGTGCTAAAATGTCATTACCTAACTTCAGTCAACGGCGGCGGCATTAGTGACTTTTTTGCACGGAACAAAGTTCGTGATATTTTCTTTAAGGGTTTCAAAGTTTACATGTAGATCTTTCTCTGTTTAAAAAACCGTTGGTGTCCTGCGGAACTACAAGCTCTAACAACTAGCTAGTAAGCTAAAGCTTGAAAAATTGGGTCACACAACAAACCAAAACAACTAATCCCTCTTTGGATCTTGCGTAAGCAACTTAGTAAACGAAATGCGACAATCTCAAATTGCAGAAAATAAATGAGGCGGAGGATTTTTACCTTGGTTCGGTTGCGAACAGCCTACTCCAGCATTCCGAGACGATCCACTACTAATCAAGGCGAGCACACGAGCTTACACCAACACTTTCTTCTTCACACTCTTGTGAGTAACAACTTGGCAATTTCAAGCCCCCACAAATCTCACAAAAAAAGAAGAAAAGAAAGAGAAACACTAGAAGAACTACTCTCTTCTAAACTCTCCAAAGCTCACACTTTTCTCTCCTCTCAAAATGGATGGTAGCGAACTCTCTGAAGAAAACAACACACCTCCCAAGGAATGGAAGCTCACAGCTCTCTCTTTTTGCTATCAGCTCTCTGGAAAACATGGAAGCACTCAGCTCTACCGAAAAATGAAGGCCTGCAATCCACAACAAAAGGGCAGCAACCTCTTAATTCCTCTCACAATCAACCAACCACTTGGCTGCCAAAAGGATTTAAGACCCCCAACATCCACAGTAAAGAGAGGGCCTTGGTTCACTGTGCATAGCTGAATTTTGTAGCACAATAAATACAACACTCTACCTTGCTGAAAAAACTCCAGCACTGCATCCAAGCTCTACCTTGATCACAACTCCTTGGTCACTTCACGGACCTCCTCGTTGTCTCGGAATCCGCGCCCTCTGGCGCCACACTCAAGCCAAACAGATCAAGCTCAAGCAAGTCTTGAGCTTAATAGCGGGAACAGGCTTGGTGAACATATCTGCATGGTTCTTCTCAGTCGGGACCTTCTGAAGCTCTATCTGCTTGCTCTCCTCCTCTAGGAAGCAATCACTGACCTCAATGTGCTTCGTCCTCGAACTGTATGCCTGATGCTTCGCAAGATGAATAGCACTCTGGCTATCGCTGAAAACCAACGACAATCACTGCGGCAACCCCAAATCCTCTAGCAGACATCTCAAATACTTGGCCTCCTCTAGCAGACATCTCAAATACGTGGCCTCCTTCACCGCTTCCACTGCGGCAATCAACTCGGCCTCTGTGGTCGACAACGCAACCACCGACTGTAGGACAGATCGACATGACACTGCTGCGGTGCCCAACGTAAACACGTAACCTGTGGTCGATCTCCGCCTGTCCCTGTCACCAGCATAATCAGAATCACAGTACCCTGTCAGCACCACACCGTCACCTCTGCCAAAGTGCAAACCGACACCAACTGTGCCTCGCAGATATCGCAATATCCACTTGACGGCCTGCCAATGCTCCTTGCCAGGGTTCGCTATATATCTGCTCACTACTCCCAGTGCCTGTGTAATATCTGGACGCGTGCAAACCATCGCGTACTTCAAACTCCCAACTGCACTAGCATATGGTACCTAAGACATAGCCTTCCTCTCATCATCGGTGCTCGACGACTGCAACGCCGAAAGCTGAAAGTGAGCTTCAAGAGGTGTCCCCACAGGCTTCGCACTCTCCATTCCATAACGGACGAGCACCTTCTCAATATACCCCTTCTGTGATAACCTCAACTCACCCTTCCTCCTATCCCGGGATATCTCCATCTATAGGATTTTCTTCGCCGGGCCCAAATCCTTCATATCGAACTCCTTGCCCAACTTCACCTTTAGCTTCTTGACCTCCGACATGTTTGAGGAAGCAATCAACATGTCGTCAACATAAAGTAAGAGGTAGATGCGCGAGCCATCATCCAATGTGCGCACATAAACACACTGATCCTTCACGCTCCGCTCAAAACCTACACCCATCATGAAGCTATCAAATCGCTTGTACCACTGTCTGGGTGACTGTTTCAACCCGTACAAGGATTTCCTCAACATGCAGACCATCCTCTCCTTGCCTTCCACTAAGAACCCCTTTGGTTAGTGCATGTAAATCTCCTCATCCAAATCACCGTGCAAAAAAGCAGGCTTGACATCGAGTTGCTCCAACTCCATGTCCATGGATGCTACTAGTGCCAACAAAGCACGAATGTAAGTGTGTCTTACCACTGGAGATAATATTTCATTGTAGTCCTCTCCCTTCCTCTGTGCAAAACCCTTAGCCACTAGCCTTGCTTTGTACCGTACATCACCACCATCGGTCGAGCTTTCCTTGACCTTGTAGATCCACCTACATCCAGTGGCATGCTTCTTATGTAGTAAAGGCACTAACTCCCACGTGTCATTGTGGTGGAGAGACCACATCTCTTCCTACATAGCTCTGTGCCAATTCGCTGCATCACTCGAGCTAATGGCTCCACTGTAGGTCATAGGCTCCTCGTGCTCAATGTTTAAGGCATACGACAACATGTCGTCAAAGGAGAAATACGTGTAATCCCAAGCTCCAAGTTTCTCGGGGGCCTTCTTGGTCCTCTTGGACCTCCGCACCTCATCTGCAACAAATTCATCACGTATCTGAGCTGGGACTAGTGTCTGCATATGGTCCTCAAGATGGACCTCGTCGTGTCCCGCACCGGGGACCTCGACCATCGGCTCCTTGTCGGGTCGCCTCTGGAATAGGATCGGGAGATCAATCGCCTCTGGCGCGGTCTCCTCTGGTGACTCGTCCCCCTTCCAATGAGTATGCTTCGCCCTGAGCATCACAGACTCATCGAAGGTGACGTGCCTATTCAAAATCGCCTTGCGGCCCACCGGGTCCCACAAGCGATATCCTTTCACACCATCGCCATATCCGATGAAAATGTACTTCTTGGCCCTCGGATCCAACTTGTCGCCCCTCTCATGTGCATATGCCGGGCAACCAACGATGCGTAAATAAGAGTAGTCACCAATTTTCACACTCCACTTCTCTTCAGGAATTTAGTAATCAATCGCCGCCGATGGACCTCGATTCACTATGTGCACTGCGGTAGTGAGTATCTTACCCCAAAATTCCTTCTTCAAACCAGCCGAGTGCCTCAAGCATCACACTCTCTCCAGCAACGTCCTGTTCATCCTCTCTACAACCCCGTTCGACTGAGGATCCCCTGGTGTAGTAAAATGACGTCGAATCCCATGGGATCTGCAGAATCCTGTGAACTCCCTCGAGGTGTACTCGCCTCCGTTGTCGGATCTAAGGACTTTCACCGCCTTGCCAGTTTGCTTTTCAACCATCGCAAGCCATTGCTTGAGCATTCCAAAGGTTTGATCTTTTGTCTTCATCAAGTACTTCCAAACCTTTCGAGAATAATCATCGATGAAGAGGACAAAGTACCTAGCCCCACCTCCTAACGCTACAGGACACGTCCCCCAAACATCGGAATGAATGTAATCCAGTGGACCTCGGCTAGTGTGCTTCCCCGTGCTGAATTGTACCTTTGTTTTCTTCCCATACACACAGCTTTCACAAAACTCCACACTCTCATCACTAGCTCCAATCAATTTTCTTCGGCGGAGAACATCGAGGGTCTTGTCACAGGGTGATCCAAACGATAATGTCATAACTTTGCTGAATCTCCGTCACTCTAGCTAGTAGAGGTGGCATCGGCTTCGCCTTCTACTGTGGTACCTTGTAGGGCATATAGATTCCCTACCTTTCTTCCCTTCATCACAACCATGGCTCCTTTGGATACCCTCAGCTGGCCATTATCAAGAACTGACTTGCATCCAACATTATCCAATACACCGATGGATATCAAGCTCTTTCGAAGATCAGGGACATGCCTCACATCTGCTAAGGTACGCACTATACCATCGTGCATCTTGATCCGGACAGTTTCAACACCCGCGGTCTTACACGCCGCATTGTTCCCCATGAGAATAGAGCCTCCGTCTTCTTGGGAACGGTAAGTGGAGAACCAACTCCGATGTGGAGTCATATGAAAAGAACATCCGCTGTCCATCAACCATGTAACTTGTGCCTCACTGGACACCCCCTCTGCGAACATCTCTGGATCTCTACCCCTTTCACCGTGGCCTCTATCATCACGAATCTGCATGTCCTCAAATCCCAAGGAAGCTGAATCAGAAGCATCATTGCTTTTCTTCCCAAATCTATTGGGGCATTGGTTCCTCCAATGACCTCTCTGCTTGCATATGAAACACGAGATGTCCTTCCTATCACGGGAATGCCGGGACTTCGAGCGATCCTTCTTCTTGAAATGGCCTTGACCTCCTCGTCTGTCCTGTTTCCCTCTCACATGCAATGCTTCATTGCGGTTTCCTCCAAATTCTCTATACCTTGGACCTTCTCGCATAGCATCTCGGTATGGAGCGCCGCCTTCACCTCTTTCACGGTGAGCGTCGTTCGTCCATAGATCATGGACCGAACAAATTGGGAGAACTCCTCAGTCAACGAACATAACAAAATCGCTGCTTGTTGCTCATCTTCGATCTTGACATCCATTTCCCGCAACTCCATCACAATCCGATTCAACTCATCTATATGTTCTTTTACCACTGATCCGGACTTCATCTTCAAAGTGTACAGCTGCTGTAATAAGTAGAGGCGGCTTGTAAAGGATTTCTTCATATGCAACCCCTCTAGCTTGTTCCACATATCCTTGGCCGTAGCCTCGTCCAACACCTCTCTCAAGACGGTGTCAACTAACGATAGCTGGATGGCGCACGCCATTCTCTCCATCTTTGCCCTCTGTGATGCTGTCACATCCTTCTCAATGTTTTCCTCATCGAACACAATCTGAAAATATTTCGTCTGCCTTAAATAATTTTTCACCATCGACTGCCATAACCTAAAGTCATTACGGCCGGTGAACCTCTCAATGTTGAGTGTCGCCAAACTAACCATCTTTGCTACTCAATTTCTCCACAAACAACCGAAAGCTCGGATACCACTTGTTGATAAAAAAACCGTTGGTGCCCCGCGGAACAACAAGCCCTAACAACTAGCTAGGAAGCTAAAGCTTGAAAAATTGGGTCAAACAACAAACCAAAACAACCAATCCCTCTTCGAATCTTGCGTAAGCAAATTAGTAAACGAAATGCGACAATCTCAAATTGCAGAAAATAAATGAGGCGGAGGATTTTTACCTTGGTTCGGTTGCGAACAACCTACTCCAGCATTCCGAGACGATCCACTACTAATCAAGGCGAGCACACGAGCTTACACCAACACTTTCTTCTTCACACTCTTGTGAGTAACAACTTGGCAATTTCAAGCCCCCACAAATCTCACAAAAAAAGAAGAAAAGAAAGAGAAACACTAGAAGAACTACTCTCTTCTAAACTCTCCAAAGCTCACACTTTTCTCTCCTCTCAAAATGGATGGCAGAGAACTTTCTGAAGAAAACAACACACCTCCCAAGGAAAGGAAGCTCACGGCTCTCTCTTTTTGCTATCAGCTCTCTGGAAAAATGGAAGCACTCAACTCTACCGAAAAATGAAGGCCTGCAATCCAAAACAAAAGGGCAACAACCTCTTAGTTCCTCTCACAATCAACCAACCACTTGGCTGCCAAAAGGATTTAAGACCCCCAACATCCACAGTAAAGAGAGGGCCCTGGTTCACCGTGCATAGCTGAATTTTGTAGCACAATAAATATAACACTTTCAACCCCCCAAAAAAACTCAAAATTCGAGCGTGTTCTAAAATTTGCCCTCACTTCAATGAATGAAGCGTGAATTTGATAAAGAGAGGCCTCCACGAATGATAAATTTCGGATCACTGGATCAAACCGTGTTTATTGGCCATGACTTGGACGTCTTCTCGGATTCGTCACGCTGAGAGTTTCAAGGTCAATGTAAACAGCCGGCTCGGTTTTGTGGCACGTGTTTTCACTTATTTCAATTTTATATTCAACAACCACTCATAAATTAATAGATTGTTTTTATACTAAATGTGTCAAAGCATGAAAGTTGGTTTTTGTTGTTGTTGAATTTTCCCCTCATACTGGCCATGACTCCCATCATTGTCGTTTTCATCATCCTCTTCCTCCTCCTCGCCTCCTCTGCCGCCGGCGACGACGATGTCGCATGCCTCCGCGCCTTCAAGTCCTCCATCTCCTCCCCCGACCCCATCGGCCCCCACATCAACTGGAACTTCTCCAACTCGATCTCACCGGGCTTCATCTGCTCATTCGCCGGCGTCTCGTGCTGGAACGGCCAGGAGAACCGCGTCATCTCGCTCAGTCTCAATTCATTCAACATCTCCGGCCACGTCCCCTCCGCCCTCCGCCTCTGCTCCTCGTTGACCGCCCTTGACCTCTCGCACAACTCCCTCTCCGGCCCCATCCCACCATCGCTCTGCACCTGGCTTCCTTACCTCGTCGCCCTCGACCTCTCCTCCAACTCGCTCACCGGCCCGATCCCTCCCGAGCTCTCCGGCTGCCAGTATCTCAACAACCTCAATCTCTCATCCAACATGCTCTCCGGCTCCATCCCTCCCTCCCTCTCGACGCTTTCCAGGCTGCAGCGGCTTGACCTGTCTAGCAACTATCTGTCCGGCCCGATCCCCGCGGCCCTTTCCAGATTCGGTGCTTCGAGTTTCCACGGCAACCCCTTGCTCGGAAGCTCCAGCTCCCCCCGGAGTCGCGTTGTGATCGTCGTCGTCGTCGACCTTGTCGCAGGGCTCTTCGGATTCCTGCTCTCTGTGGGAATTTCTTATCTTGTTTGGAGAGTCTTCTTCTCTGCAAAAAGCAAGGCAAAGAGGCTGATCAGGATGACCAAAAAGGCGAAGGTTTCGCCAATAGGACTCGTGCGGGTCTCTCTGTTTCAGGATCCCATGGAGGAGCTGATGCTCGCAGACTTGATGGCCGCCGCCGGAGATTTCCATCCTGACAATGTGGTGGTTGCCGGCAATTCTGTTCTTGGAACTTCGTATAGGGCCGTGCTGTGGGATGGATCGGCCTTGATTGTGAAGAAGCTGTGCGAATGCAAGCTTTCAGAATGGCAGCTCCGGGCAGAGATACGGAGAGTCGGTCAGATTCGCCATCCGAATTTGGTACCGCTCCTCGGTTTCTGCTTTCTGGAAGAGGAGAAGCTCTTGATATACAAAGACATGGCTAATGGAGCGCTGTCGTCTAAGCTTCAGTTCAGGGATGAGAACCTTGACTGGCCAACGAGGCTGAGGATTGGGATTGGCACAGCACGGGGGCTTGCCTGGCTTCATCATGGGTTTCCAGTCCCCCTTGTGCACCAGAGCCTGAGCTCCTCCGCCGTGCTTCTTGACGAGGACTACGAGCCGAGGATCACCGATTTTGGGCTTGCAGTGCTGCATGGATCTGATGGAAGCAGCTCGTCGTCCACCGAAACGGATGTGTTTGAATTTGGGGTGGTATTGTTGGAGCTGGCGACCGACGGTGACGTCGTTGAAGGACACGGGTTTAATCGGGAGCTGGCGTCCTCGGTGCTTTGGCTCTCTGCTGCAGGTCGGATTCAGGAAGCCATGGGCCAGTCTCTGAGAGGCAGGGGGCACGATGATCAGATTGTCCAGTTCCTGGCAGTCGCGTGCTCGTGCGTGGTTGCTCGGCCTGAGGAGAGGCCTTCGATGTATGAAGTCTACGAGTCGCTGAAGAGCATCGGGGGCCTGCATCAATTTTCTGAGCAATTTGATGAATTTCAACCCCTCTACAATACTTGAAAGACACGACGATTGCTCTTATGAATTTTCTGTATCGATGCTGATAGATCCGTCTGCATCAGATCTTATGAATGTTGACGTTTAAGTTCAGGCGAAAGTCTGATCTGAGCTTCAGCTGGAAAATATCATACAAGCAAGGCATCATTGAAATCTCTCCTGCACGACTCCACATCAAACTCAAATTCCTTCTACCAGCACCTTGTCAATTTCAAGCCGTACTTCTTCTGCAATGTAAGGAGTCGAGTCATGGTCTATGTAATAATGTTAATGAGTTGCCTCATCGGCTTGGAAAATGATCTGTCTGTGCTGCTGTGACGAGGATGGATCATTGCATATAAACTCTAGGTTATGATGAAGCTGCATTCTTCTTCAGAAAGCTGTGCAAGGACTCCGTGATGCATTATGACAAGTCCTACCCTCCCACCTTCAGGACCATCGTCCAAAATAATGCCGTGTGTGTGTGTGTGTGTGTGTGTGTGCGTGTGTGTGTGTTCACATGCCCACAACCAAAAGCCTACCATTGGTGGCATGGGCAATGAACTTATTGAATTTGTTGAGGGCTATATGTAAGAGTTCCACTCTCCATGAATACTAAGAAGACGGCAGGGTACAAAATGTTATCAAGTGTGCAATGCATCTACAATTTGTATATGTTCATTTGGACAGTGTTTCAACATAGCAATACATCATATATTTCACAAGCTACTCTGGTCCCACATTGTTATCTCTCTTTCATTATTGTGTGGTCCTATTTCACAGTAATTCCAATGCTCAATAACGATAATAACAAAAGTCATCTCTAACTTCACAAAAGTAAATTAACGTGTATTACTATAGAAGCCAAAAGGTTGCACATAACAGAAAAGCAGCACTAGAAGAAAATGTCAATCTTTATTTATGTACCTGAATTTCTAATGATGTCTCAACACATTAGTAGCTGACAACTCAACTTACAGGAGCGTGTGCTTGAACTCAGCTATTTACAGTGTCAAGGTGTTCATTTGGTTTTCCCCTAGACCCAGTTTTCATGTACATTTGATCCACAAGCGCCTTCTCAGTACCCAGCATCCTCTATATCATCATCAAGATCGTCCAGTATAGACTGATTGATTTGTTTCCGAGACACCCTTCTGTGTTTTTTGAGCTCAAGACGGGGCTCTGCTTGTTTAACGCCCATCTCCCCCACTTTGTACCTACAAAATTTGCCCCATGTGTTCATAATCCAATTGTCCAAGTAACTGCCAGTAGTATATGGCTTTTCCATCAGCACTAATTTGATCAAGTGATTGATCACTTCTTACAAGGGAAGAGCAACTGGAATAGGGTTCGAAACCCCTTTACAGTTTAACCTCAAGGGACTTCAAGGGACTCGAAGTCACCAAATGAGTTTGATCGGTGGTTATATGGTAACAAATGGCATCTTCCAGAGTATAGAGAATTAAATGTCAGGATAATACAATGATGCTTAAAAACAATTTTCAACTTTAACGATATTGTGAAGAGTTTTCTGCAAATAAAGCAAAGTTTTCGGCATGGTTATTGTCAATTCTTGTAAAGTTTGCATTTGTTCCGATGTTCCAATTGGATTATAGTAATTTTGTTGGTTGATAATAATAGCCATATCCTTTTATATTAATATTACAAAGCAGGCTTTAAAACAGAAATGAATTCTGACAAAATAGCGGCACAATGCACAACTAGCTAAAAGATTGCTATAAT
Source organism: Scilla litardierei (assembly GCA_030789695.1). Taxonomy (NCBI): domain Eukaryota; kingdom Viridiplantae; phylum Streptophyta; class Magnoliopsida; order Asparagales; family Asparagaceae; genus Scilla; species Scilla litardierei. The sequence continues at coordinate 118,438,030 of CM061130.1, forward strand.
TGGGAGACATTCCAGGCAGACATTTTAAACATTACCTCACATCGCTTTCTCTTTTTGTTCCTAAAGTTCGTAACTGGAATTCCTCCCTGATTTTGATCTCATCAAGCAACTGAAAATAGTAGGGATATCTTTCCCAGTCAGCGTTCACAACACATCCACGTTCCCCGAGATGCAAGCAATCATTAAATGCACATTTTTCTGGCTCGCTATCCCTTAGCCTTTGCCTAATCTGAATATACAGAAGAATTAGTCATTATAAAACTACTAACATAGAATAATGGGTATAATGTCATCTAAAGATTTTTCCTTAGATGTGCTGTGATGGCCTCCTTTACTGGCGGAAGAAAAAGTAAAATTGGTCATTGGCCTCTCATTTGCTCCCCTTTTTATCCAGCCAATGGGAGGCCTCCATGTTAGCACATCTAAATAAAAATCCTAAGATGACATTTTATACCAATTATTCTCATAACCAGATGGGTTCTGAAAAATTGCAACTAAACAAGGTTATCACCAAAATATATATAAGGAAAAGTGTTAATTAGTAAACCTCGGGAAATGTATTTGCAAGACTTCTCTTTGTGACTTTCAGTAAACTAGGCTGGCTAAATCCAGGAGTGTCACAAAGATAACCACCCGCTGCAAGAGGAAGCAGGGATATATTTCTTGTTGTGTGCTTCCCCAGGCCGCTTTTCTTAGATACCGCATCTACCGGCTGCTCTCCGAGCCACTTACTTCCCACAGTCTGAATGTAACGGAGACAAACAATTTCCATGTGAACAGCAATAGGGATGACAATAGGAATATAGTAGAAACAGTTTTTGCTAACAACTTCTAACATAGCAAACAATTTATGAGACCATTTAGAAATCATTTATAGATGATGATAAAGGAACAAATGAGCATGACAAGAAAACAAGAACACTATGTTATTACTATTGTTTAGCATAACCTTTACCTAACAAAATATCCAACACGTGAAATAAAGAATAAAATAAAATTTTGAGTGTTTTAAAGTACTAAGATAAATGTACAAAGGAGAGATCGTTAAATCAAAGGTTCAGCGCTATACATACATGATCAAGCAAATCATTTGATTCCGCTTTTTCTGCAATCCATTGATTGTTTCTCAAGGCATTGATAAGACTTGATTTTCCAACACCACTTGGGCCAACTATCACAGTTGTTTGTCCTTTCAAGATGTCTTCAAGAGCATCCAGACCAGATTTGCGTTCGACGCTGCAAAATAAGGGCTTATAGCCCCAGGAATGAAGCCTTACTCTCCACTCGGTTAAAGTCTGCATTGATCACAGAAATATCGAACATCCATCAAGCATGAATAATTAACATCCATGCACGCACGCACGCACGCACAAGTCGATTCAAACATTATACAACGAGAACGTGCTTCTTTTTTGTGGAATTATGTCTCATAAAAGTCTCAAACTTAGCCATCTCGGACAATATAGCCAACAAAAACAGGATGATAAGACAATGTCGTCCCCAATATAAGCACTTAATGGGTGATTTAACATGCCCTTGTAATCACAATGGTAACCACCGAAAGAGCTGAGCTTAAACAAAATTTAAGCTCTACAAATAACTATGCGAACATGAACAGACTGAAGCTCGGTCAGTTTGTTAGCTCTAGCTGTTTATCTAGCACAGATCAAGCAACTTCAAATCATTCCCTATAGAATGGTAACAGAAATAGAGGTAATTTTTAAGTTCATTAGGCAACTTAGATCATATCAACTTAAGCAATAAATACAATGAACTCGTAGGAATCTGTCTGGTGGAAAACTACTGGATACACATGCTTCCCAATAAAACAAATGAAACAATCATGAGACGACTATTGACATACCTCGTCGCCGACAAGCTCCACCTTGTTCATCGCAAGCGTGAATGGGATCTCCATGCTCTCAGCCTCCACCAAGAATCTAGTCAGCATGAATGGCTCTGGCCGCGGCTGGTCCATAGCAAACAAGACCAGCAGGTGGTCCACATTGGCCACAGGCGGATCGCAGATCTCCGTCTCCCTCTCGAAAGCGTCCTCTATCATCCCTCTCCCGCTGGTCCAGTCAACCGACCCGACAAGGACCCGATCCCCGACTAGGACCCTCCTTTTGATCTTCTTAAGGAGGGCCCTGACGACGCAGAGTAGCTCCATGCCGACGCGGGGGTCGGGGGCGAAGGGGCTATGGTTAAGGTTTGGTGGCGGAGGGCCGCCGGGGGTCTCGACAATGACGCGCATGAAGTTGGCCTGTGAGGCGGCGACTAGGCCGATGGCTTGATTGGGGAGGAGTCTCTTGCGATCGAATGAAGAGAGGGAGGCAAGCGAGAGGGATGAGAGCTCGCGGGATCGGACGGATTCACGGGCTCGGAGATGGTTTTTGGACGGCGGCATGCTCCTAGGGTTCCGGCCGCCGGAGGCGGAGGCGGCGGAGATGGATGCTATGTGGCGGTTTATGGGGGATAAGTGAGGAGGGCGGACGCGGAGGGAGTGGCGGAAGAGATGGAGAGACGATAGAGACGGCATTTGAAGATCCTTACGTTTAGGGTTTGGGGGAAGGGGAAGAAAAAATGATAGCTGAGAGTGAAGACGGGAGTGAGGGGGTGAACCGAGCGCCCGGGGCGGTTGTCTGAAAATATAGCGAGTTGCTTCGCGCACCCACCTTTTTAATCGTACTTTGCTTGGTGTATAGCATTAGCCGATGGTGTCGCAGGGTCTTCAATACGATCCGCAGATGTTCGGCATACTCGTCATCATTATTCGAGTAGATGAAGATCACTATGAACTTATCCAAGAACTCACACAAAATCAAGTTCATGATGTTCATGAATACAGATGGGGCGTTAGTCACACCGAATGGCATGATTACGAATTCATATTGCACATACTTGGTCCGAAATGTCGTCTTCAGGATGCCTTCACTTCTGACCTTCACCTAATAATAACCACTTCAGAAATCCAGCTTAGAAAATACTCGCGATCCGCCAAGTTGATCAAAGATGCCATCAATACGCGGGAGCGGGTACTTGTTCTTAATGGTCACCTTATTCATCTCTCAGTAGTATATACACATCCTTCTAGATCAATCCTTCTTCTTGACCAAAAGAATTGGTGCACCCCAAGTAGATACGCTGGTGTTACGACCTAAAGATCGTAAGAGTCCGACTCCCGCCCGGATCCGCTGACATACCCCATTAACTCTCCCCTTCATGAAAGGGCCGCCTCCCCGGAAGACCGAAGCTACACGGGAACGGGCGCACCTCGCAGCACTCCCCCCATCCGGCCGAGGCATACAACCGCAGTTGCACTGCCCGCCATGGGCAGGGCGCTTGGGGAGCGCCCGGACAGTACCGCCGGATGTGCTGACATAGGCGTGTGCGTGTCCTTCCGTGCCAGCGGCCCACAACCCACGACCGAAAAGGGGGCGCGGCCGGGCCGGACAACCACCGAGCCAGTCGACCCGGCCGGTCCCCATGAACCGCGGCGCCAGGGATGGCATAGCCCGACCTTTAGTTCGTCACCAACGACAAACAACCTAGGATAAGGACACGACTGACACTAACGCCGCTCGACCATCTGACAAAGCACCCCCTGGCAGCTGAGCCCCCTGACAATTAATGCTTTCGGCCCTGACACCCTGACAAAAGTGCCCCAAGCCGTTGCGCCGTCTGACAAAAGCAGGTCAGGCACTCCTGTTCCTGACCTCCTCGTCCAAAGCTTCCGCCGACAACCAAGCCAACTCAGCACGTCGAGTCAGCATGCCAGGTCAGCCCCACCTAGTCATCTCCCATCAGGTATAAATACCCCCTTACTTTTTACGAGGTGGGGGGTTGGCAAATTCTCTCTATCTATTATTCACACACGAGAGCAAAGGTCGTCCATATCTTTGTTCTCCCACTTATAGCTCGCCACGTACGGTCGGCACACCCTCAGTCCGACCGGCGTGCCTAGCCCCCGTTTTAAGTCCTATTACTGACTTAGGCATCGGAGGGGCTAAGGGTTGGACCCCAACCCCGCCCTTCTGACGAGTTGCTCGTGCTGCAGGAAAGCTCGCCCCTTGGTCGACATCAGCTCCAGCCTCCCGCTACCCGATCTTCCTCCGCCGTGTCCGGTGGGATTTGACTCCGTGGCCACCCCCAGCGGCAAGTCCAGCCTCTTCACCCCATTAATCACCTGTTAAATTGCCCACCTAAACCCTCTTGTCAACAAAACCACCGTGCCCTTGGTTTCCCTCAATACAAATTCATTGTGTGCGAGTTCCACCTCGTAACAATTGGCGCCGTCTGTGGGAACGAAGGGTCACACCCATGTTAGACTCCATGTCGATCACTCAGAACCCTGACCACGGCAAGGATCCCGTGGGTCAGGAGCCGCTCTCTCTACTAATCACCCCGGCGCCCGACCCCCCTCCGGGGATGGGCACCGAGACAGACCATACTTCGGCCCACGCAGTCCTGAAGAGCTTCAAGGCCGTTACTCAGGCGACGGGAAGCTACCCGGCGGCGGGGGCGGAGCCACAGCCCGGCCCCTCGGAGCCCCAGAACGTGAGACGGAATCTCCACCCTCAGTTCGAGGAGGAGGGGGACAACAGGGGGCTCGCCATGGAGGTTGCGGCCCAGCAGAAGCTCCTGGAAGAGGAAATGGAGGTCGCGCGGCTGTGGAGGCGCCGGGAGGAGGCGGCCGTCGCGCAAAGGCGTTTGGACGAAGCGGCCGAGACCGCCCAGAGGGCCTACCAGGACGAAGAAACCGCCCGCCACTAGCTCCGCTTCATCATCGCGGAGCGCGAGAGGCTAAGGAGGGAGAACGAAAGCAACCGGGAAATCCTGGAGGTGACGGCGACGGGCCGGCGGCTCGGGGACGGGCGGGGCCCGTTGTTGACCAGGTCCCCACCGGGAGGAGGCAGCCCGCATCGCCCGCACCACCACTCCGATCACCTGCACGAGGAAGCCGGTTGTCGACAACTACGCTTCCTCACCGCCGAGCACGAAAGGCTTCTGCGGGAGAATCAGGAGCGGATGGAGGCCCGAGGGGAGCCGGCCGGGAGGCGATGGCACTGGGAGAGCCGTAGCCCACAGCCCGTTGAATCCTCGACCTGGGGAAGGAGCCCCGCCAGGCGACCGTCAGGCTACTCCCCGGGGCCGGAGGACCGTCGGCGGCCGAGGCACGACCGAAGCCAGACCCCCGAGTGGCGGAGAGGGGATACGCCCGATCGAACTACCTACCCGGAGGAGGCCACGCCGCTTGCACGATGGATCACATCCGCCCCGAGGCCCATAAAGTTCAAACCCCCCCCACACTTGGCCACGTACAGCGGGAGAGGCGACCCCCTCACCCACGTGCAGCAGTACCGGGGGGCAATGGAGGCGCAGGATGTGGATGAGGCGTTCCTATGCCGGCATTTCTCCCAAAGCCTGAGGGACACCGCGTTGGACTGGTACTTCGGCCTACCCGCGAGATCCGTTGGGAGCTTTGGCGAGCTATCCCACAAGTTCTGCCAAGAGTTTCGAGCCGGGCAGACGAAGAAGAAACCCTTAGACTATCTCAGCACGATAGTCCAATGAGAAGGGGAGACAACGGGCAGATACCTCTGCCGCTTTCAGGATGAGAGACGGCGGTGGTGACGTGCGGCGACGAGGTGCTTATGCTGGCCTTCAAGACGGGGTTGCGGACTCGGAGCCTCCATAAATCCCTGCTCCGAGATCCGCCGACCGACTATGAGGCGTTGGTTGCTATGGCGGAGAGGCATGCGTTGGCCGAAGAGACTCTCGGCACAAAGGCCCTATTTCCCCCGGCGAAGCCGCTCCAAGGCGAGCCCCGGTCTCACCCTCGGCTGAGGCAAGAAGAGGGGTGCCGAGGTCGCGACCAGTTGACCCAACCAAGGCGCGAACCGGTATTGCAACGCCCGCAAGACCGCCCTGGCCCGGTGCGCGAGTTCGCCCCGGCCCAAGGAGCCACCCGAGCCCCCCCAAGACAGGAAGGCCCCCTGCGGGCGCACTACACGTGGCTCAACACCCCCATGTTGGAGGTTCTGGCTGCGGCGATGAGGGCCGGATTACTGCCGGAGCCTCCCCGGGGGATGAGGAAGGATCCAGCGAAGCGGGATCTCCGGAGGTATTGCCGATATCACCGTGACCACGGTCACGATACCGACCGTTGTTACGCTCTTAAGAGAGAAATCGAGCGGCTGATCCTGGCGGGCCACTTGGGAAACTTCGTGGCGGACAGGCGGGCAGCAGAAGGAGAGAGAGCCCCCCCGGAGGGGTGGGGGCCAGAACCGCCAGCGGACCGCGATCGGGGGGAGCCACGCCCCCTGGGGCGATCATGCGCATTGAAATGATAAGCGGGGGGCCGTCCCCAGTGGGGACATCGCCCACGATCTCGGAGGCCGGTGCCCGACAGGTGATGGTGGCGGGCGCCAGCAGCCGGCCGAAGCGGAGAAGGACACACCGACCCCCTTTCACCTTTACCGAGGGAGATCAGCAGGAGGTGGGGAGCCAGAGCGATGACGCCCTCGTCGTCGAGGCTCGGATCGGGGCGGTTGTTGTCGGCCGGCTCCTGATTGACACCGGTAGCTCCTGCGACATCCTGTTCCTGTCAACGGTCGAGAGAATGGGGTGGGGGCGTGCAGACCTAGAGCCCTGCGTGGGCCCCATTGTCGGCTTCACCGGCCATATCATCCCCATAGTGGGGACGATCACCCTGCCGATGACTCTGGGGGAGGAACTAAGGGTCGTCACCAGGGGGACGCGTTTCGTCATCGTCGACGTCGCATCGGCGTACAACGGAATCATAGGGCGTCCATACATGACGGCCATAGAGGCGCTCCCCAGCCTGCTATACCAGATGATGAAGTTCCGGACCCCACAGGGGGTGGGACTGGTGCGAGGAGACCAGGAGGTGCCTGGGGGCCGCGACAGAGGGCCAGCCCGGCGTGGGAGCCCGAGGCGGGCCCTGACGGTTCTCATCCCCGACGAAAGGGAGGACTTCTGCGACCAGCGGCCGACCTCGGCCGAGGAGGTCGAGGAGGTTCCCGTAGCTGCGGATGAAGAGAGGACCGTCACCATCGGGACGAAACTCCCAGCCGTCCTGAGGGCGACCCTCGTCGCCTTGCTCCGGGAAAATGCGGATATTTTTGCATGGTCACCCGCCGACATGCCGGGGGTTGACCCGACGGTGATCTCCCACAGGTTGAATGCGGACCTAGAAGCCCGACCGGTCTGACAGAAGAAGAGAAGTGCGGGGGACGAAAAGAAGAGGGCGGCCGAGGAAGAAGTAGAGCGGCTCCTCGAAGCCAAGTTTGTCCGGCCGGTGGATTACCCGGACTGGCTCGCCAATGTCGTTTTGGTGAAGAAGCCCAGTGGAAAGTGGCGCATGTGCGTCGACTTCACCGACCTCAACAAGGTATGCCCAAAGGACAGTTTCCCCCTACCCCGGATCGACCGCTTGGTGGATCAGGCGTCCGGCTACGAGTTGTTAAGCTTTATGGACGCCTTCTCGGGGTACAACCAGATACCGATGGCGGAGGAGGACGAGGAAAAGACGTCCTTTGTCACCGACAAGGGCACCTTCTGTTACACCAAGATGCCCTTCGGACTGAAGAACGCCGGGGCGACCTATCAGCGGATGGTAGACCGAATATTCGGCCCTCAGGTGGGGCGAAACCTGGAGGTCTACATCGACGACATGCTGGTAAAGAGTAGGAGGGCCCCAGACCTCCTCGCCGACTTACAGGAAACTTTCCAAAGGGTCCGCCGATACAACCTAAGACTAAACCCCACGAAGTGTATCTTCGGCGTGCAGTCGGAAAAATTCCTGGGCTTCATGATAACGAAGCGGGGGATCGAGGTGAACCCCGACAAGGTGACGGCCCTCATCAGTATGGCAGAACCCCGGATGATCCGGGACTTGCAGCGACTGAACGACCGGATCGCTGCTCTGGGGCGATTCCTGTCGAAATCTGCGGAGAAGTCGCTCCCCTTCTTCAGGGTCTTGCGCACAGCCTTTGGCAAAGCTAAGGACAAGAGGAAGGTGATCCCGTGGGACGACGACTGTGCACGAGCGTTCGCAGAGCTGAGGGCTTACCTACAGAGCCCACCGCTCCTCGCACGGCCGGAAGAAGGCGAACCCCTAGGGTTGTACTTGGCAACCAACGAGGAGGTCATTAGCTCCGTCCTAATCAAGGAGGAAGGGGGGGGGTGCAGCGCCCTGTTTACTACGCCAGCCGGATCCTCCGGGAGGCGGAGACTCGTTACAGTCCCATCGAGAGAGCCGCCTACTGCCTAGTCACCACAGCCCGAAAGCTCCGACCATACTTCCAGGCCCATCCCATAGCCGTCCACACCGACATGCCCCTCGAGAAAAACCTGAAGAGACTGGAGCAGTCGGGGAGGATGCTCAACTGGAGTGTCGAGCTCAGCGAGTTCGACATAACGTACAAGGCCCGGACGGCGATTAAGGGCCAGGCGCTGGCCGACTTCGTGGTGGAATGCACCGTAGGGGGCACACCGGGGAACCAGCCAGAGCTCACGTCGGCGACCGCGTCCCCGTGGGGGACCGGGGTGGGCGAACCCTCAGAGCCCTCCCAGATGGACGTGGACGAATTGTGGACCATCCACGTTGACGGCTCCGCGACGGGATCCGGGACAGGGGCGGGTATCGTCATTCAGACTCCTGACGGGTGCTCGTTGGAATACGCCCTACGCTTCAACTTCCCGGCAACTAACAATGTCGCGGAGTACGAGGCCGCGGTTAACGGGTTGAAACTCGCTAAGGCGGTGGGGGCGACGAACGCGTTGCTCCTAAGTGACTCACTGCTCATCGTCCAACAGATCCTAGGGAGCTTCGAGGCTCGAGAAGAAACAATGAAGCGTTACCTTAGACGCATCCAGATCGAACTCCGCAAGTTCAAGAAGGCGGACGTCCAGCACCTGCCCCGCTCCAACAACCTTCGGGCGGACGCCCTGTCTAAGCTGGCTTCCTCCTCCGCGACCGAGATCGGGAAGGCCATCTACGTCGAAAGCCTATTGACCCCAACCATTGATGAAGAAGAACTGATGTGTACGAGCACGGTGACGACATGGATGACCCCCATTATGAAGTACTTGGAGACGGGGGAACTGCCCGAGGAGCGGATGCTGGCTAAACAGGTGGAGAGGCGGGCCCTGTCATTCGTACTCCTCGACAGAGTGATGTACCGCCGCCGCCGCGCCAATTTCGACGTCCTGCCCTATCTGAAATGCTTGGGCCCGGAGCAGGCTGAGCAAGTCATCCGCGAAGTGCACGAAGGCTTCTGCGGAAACCACCATGGCGGTCGCACCATCGCCCACAAAATAATGCGCCAGGGGTACTATTGGCCGATAATGATCCAGGATGCGGTACAGTACGTCAAGAGGTACGAGGCGTGCCAGAAATTCTGCCGACGGACGACTGCACCTCCGACCATCCTGATGCCCATCGTGAGCCCGGTCCCTTTCACCAAATGGGGACTCGACATCCTTGGGCCTTTCCCAAAGGCCTCCGGAGGAAGGAAATATCTAGTCGTCGCCGTGGACTACTTCACGAAGTGGGTGGAAGCGGAGCCGCTAGCGTGTATCACGTGGACGGACATGAAGGGCTTTATCTGGCAATCCGTTATATGTCGCTTCGGGATTCCCCGCTCGATAGTCACGGATAACGGAAAGCAGTTCAATTGCGAAGGCTTCCGTGACTTCTGCTCGGGCTGGGGGATCAAACTTCAGTTCGCGTCAGTCGCCCACCCACAGTGCAACGGAATGGCGGAGGCCGCGAATAAATGCATCTTGAACCCAATGAAGAAAAAGGTGGACGCCGCCCTGGGGGCATGGGTCGACGAGCTGCCGGTAATCCTATGGTCCCATCGTACCACCCACAAGGCCTCGACAGGAGAAAGCCCATTCATGCTAGCATACGGATCGGAGGCGGTCGTTCCCGTGGAGATTGGCGAAGAGACGCTCCGACTAAAGCTCTTCGACGAAGAGATCAATGGGGAGGGACTCGGCCTCAGTCTTGAATTGATAGATGAGGTAAGAGACCGAGCCCTGACGAGCCTCGTCAAACACAGCCAAAGGATGGCGCGACACTACGACTCCCGGGTGAAGCCGCGGACTTTCAGGATCGGCGACTTGGTCCTCAGAGACGCCACCTTCTGCCCCGAGACCGCCCAGCGGGGAAAGCTGGCCGCCAAATGGGAAGGGCCCTACAAGGTCGTCGATATCGTCGGACCAGCCACGTACATCTTGGCAACCCCCGAAGGGAAAGAGCTGGCCCACCCTTGGAATGCAAAGCATCTGCTAAAATTCTACCAATAGTTGTGAGTTTTTCTTTTCATACATACGAAATACACATCTACCCGCTTTCCCCAACATTGTTGTTCCTACATAAGTTTTTCAGCGCAAACCTCCGAACCTCTGGGGCAGGGCCAACCCTAGCCACCCAAACCAGAGAAGGGCACGGGCCGGGCTACGTGCCCGCTCCCCCCTCAAGACCTCTGAGGCAGGGCCAACCCTAGCCACCCAAACCAGAGAAGGGCACGGGCCGGGCTATGCGCCTGCTCCCCCCTCAAGACCTCTGGGACAGGGCCAACCCTAGCCACCCAAACCAGAGAAGGGCACGGGCCGGGCTACGCGCCCGCTCCCCTCCTCAAGACCTCTGGGTCAGGGCCAACCCTAGCCACCCAAACCAGAGAAGGGCACGGGCCGGGCTACGCGCCCGCTCCCCCCTCAAGACCTCTGGGGCAGGGCCAACCCTAGCCACCCAAACCAGAGAAGGGCACGGGCCGGGCCACGCGCCCGCTCCCCCCTCAAGACCTCTGGGGCAGGGCCAACCCTAGCCACCCAAACCAGAGAAGGGCACGGGCCGGGCTACGCGCCCGCTCCCCCCCTCAAGACCTCTGGGGCAGGGCCAACCCTAGCCACCCAAACCAGAGAAGGGCACGGGCCGGGCTACGCGCCCGCTCCCCCCCTCAAGACCTCTGGGGCAGGGCCAACCCTAGCCACCCAAACCAGAGAAGGGCACGGGCCGGGCTACGCGCCCGCTCCCCCCCTCAAGACCTCTGGGGCAAGGCCAACCCTAGCCACCCAAACCAGAGAAGGGCACGGGCCGGGCTACGCGCCCGCTCCCCCCTCAAGATCTCTGGGGCAGGGCCAACCCTAGCCACCCAAACCAGAGAAGGGCACGGGCCGGGCTGAAGGATCCTGCCAAAACAGAGTTAGGATCGATAATTAAAGTTGAGACTTACGCTAGCGTATGCGGAACGGTAGTCTCGGAACTTTGCCTTCGGATTCGCCACGACGGATCGAGTCTTCTCACGAACGGAGTAAGGCTACTAATCCACAATCTAAATCTCTATTTTAGATTAAGAACTTGGATGGAGGGAGAGGAAATATTTCTGCAGAGCTTCGCTAGGATGAAGATGCATGCATGAATTTCATGCAAAAGGTGTAAGAAATGGCTTACCCTTGGGTCTTATTTATAGCCCCCAAGGTAGTTATTTTAGGGTAAGTTGTTCCTTTGGAACAACTTAATTAAGGTGTACCATGATACATGGCACATTATAAGCTTAAGTTGTACCATATGCATGGTACAACATAAGCTTAAGATATTCCCCCTTTATTAGCCATATGTCGCATGCACTTATGCATATATAATGCGACTTTCCCACTCATCCAGAGATCCTCTCCGCAAGGGAACAGATTCCCTTTGTACACGACTTCGTGTACGCGACGTTCGAGGTCCGTATTTCCTCGTACATCCCCCCACAAGGGTGTACAAACGTCTTCCATATCCAACATCTCCCACTCACACTTGAGGGGATTGTAAGAGAACGTCTTTCCCTTAGTTCTTTCATCTATCATACCGAGAAATAGACCGTGCGACCGTCATGCGCGTAGAGTCTGTTGTTGTGCACTTGTTAGAGATACACAACGACCTCGAAGGTGCAAAGTTGAGTAGTTCAACGCATGCTTTACCCTAGATTATTTCTTCACATTTCTTATACTTTATATTCAACAATTGAATCCCATCTGGATTACAATTGACTGGCCAGCTTTGAATCATTAAAGTCAAAATGCAAATATGAAATCAATCTTCCTCTTCTTACGAACCTTTTGATCTTGACTTAATTCGCTTTTCTAACGTGTCCCGCCGAGCCGAATTATCATAGCCCATTAGTAACACGCTAAGATAGCGATCATCTCGTCAAATCTAAAGGAACCAATTGGAGTCCTTGAGGGTAAGAGTTAAGACCCGTATGGCCTTTGAGTCTCACATAATAGCAAACACTATTGCTACTAACTCAGTGGTCGAAATGCATACGTGGTATGAACACGTACTACAACATCACTCCTTTCCCAGGGAGAGTATGTCTTAATGATGTTGTACGGATGAAAGATCAGACACCACAGTGCCTATCTTTTTGAGTCCCCTTACTACTCGTGAAATATTCACGGACTCTCATCCTGCATAAGACAGATAGGATTGAAAAATCCTATGAGATCTCTTTCAAATATCCTTGTGATACAGATCTCAGATCTTTTGTAAGCATCCATATGATGCAGATCTTTCATTCGACTATCTTGTTTAAGTCATGACTCTAAATCATTTGTCTAATGATTTTGACTTTAAACTAGTCTCATCTCTATCTTATCCATCTGATAAGATAAGGCGGTTGCTCATGTGAGAGAGCCAACCTTAATCTGTCCGACATACACATAATAAAATAGCTGAGACTTAAACACAAATGTATATAAAATCATTTGTAAGAAACTTGTATGCAAATTAAATTTTGATCTTCTATAAACATGGGAAATATTACATGATACAGCTCAGCACCTACGCATTCCCATAGATGATAAGTGTTTGAAAAACACATCTCTGGGGATCGCCTTAGTAAGGGGATCCGCTATCATCTCATGCGTGGATATGTATCCTATGTCTACTTCCTTTCGTTTGTCATAATCCTTCGCAAACTTGAATCGAATGTCAATGTGTTTGGTCTTACAATGAAATTTAGGATCTTTGACATAGGCAATCGAAGCTTGACTATCACTGTATATAGGAACAGTGCTCGAGTCAGAGGCATTCGTCAGCCTGTCTAAGAATTTCCTAAGCCAAACAGCTTCTTGGACCGCCATGCTGAATGCTACGAATTCGGCTTCCATGGTTGATAAGGCGATGCAGGTTTGCTTCTTGCTGCTCCAGGATATTGCACCATTCCCGAGCAAGTAAACAAAGCCTGAGGTAGATCTTCGCTCGTCGAGATCACCCGCCCAATCAGCATCGGTATAGCCTTCGAGTCTCAAGGTATTGCCTTGATAGCATAACGCATAGTCCGCAGTCCCTTTGAGGTATCTTAATATCCTCTTCACCGCTTTCCAGTGTGCTTGTCCTGGGTTGGATTGGTAACGGCTTACCATACCAACAGCATAGCAAATGTCCGGTCTGGTACACATCATGGCGTACATCAGACTCCCGACAGCACTGGTGTATGGAACTTTTTCCATAGCTTTCTTTTCTTTTGGATCTTTGGGACACATCTCCAAACATAGACCCTCGCCTTTGCTTATTGGAGTATCAATTGGCTTGCAGTCCTGCATATTAAACCGTTCTAAAACTTTCTTTATATATGTCTCTTGAGAGAGAGAAAGAAGTTTCTTGGAACGATTCCTTGAGATCTTAACCCCAAGGATATATGCAGCTTCACCCATGTCTTTCATCTCAAAGACGGATGAAAGCCAAGCTTTGATATCCAAGATAAGACGCTTATCATTTCCGGCTATAAGTATGTCATCTACATAAAGAGACATAATTACATACTTGTTTTTAATCCTCTTAATATATACACAGTTGTCTTCGTCGAGCATGGAGAAACCATACGACAAAACGACTTCTTGAAAGCGCATATACCACTGCCTTGAGGATTGTTTAAGACCATATATGGATTTACGAAGTTTACAAACCTTATGTTTGTTTTCTTCTTGTATGAACCCATTTGGTTGTTCCATGTAGATCTCCTCATCTAGTTCTCCGTTAAGAAAAGCAGTCTTTACATCCATCTGATGTAACTCGAGGTCCAAACAAGCCACCATTGCCAGAATTAAGCGAATGGAGGTAAAACGCACGACAGGAGAGAAAGTCTCTTCGTAGTCTATTCCTTCCTGTTGCGTGAAACCTTTCGCAACAAGGCGAGCTTTATATTTCTCGATGGAGCCATCAGCCTTATGCTTGATTTTGAGAACCCACTTGTTCCCAATGGCTCTACGTCCCTTAGGTAAATTAACCAAGTCCCAGACTTGGTTTGTTTTCATGGATTGAAGTTCTTCTTCCATTGCCGCTATCCATATATCTTTAGCAGGGCATGTGACGGCATGTTTGAAATTTGCAGGTTCGTCATCATCTTGTAGTAATGCCATGAATGTTTGAGGAAATTCATCCTCAAATCTCAGAGGTGTTAGCCTCGTTCGATTACTACGTCTTGTTTGAGTTTGATCACTCCCACTTGGAATGACATCACTCCCACTTGGAATAACATCACTCCCACTCGGAATAGGATTGGTATCGTTCGTATCATCCATTGGTGAAGTTTGAAACGTATTTTCTTCTTCACCAAGAATTCTCCCACTCGAACGTTCCGATCCTTCTTGATCCCAAGTCTCAAACAAGGATAAGTCTTGACTTATCTCACCCTGTCTTGGAAACTCTTTTTCTAAGAAGACAACATCCCTCGATTCGAATTCTATTAGACCCCCATTGTCCTCTTGACCGACGAAAACATATCCTTTGGAGTTTTCAGCGTATCGGATGAAGATACACTTCCTCCCACGTGGCCCAAGTTTGCCATATTTGTGAGAGGATAAATGTGCGTAAGAGGCACAACCCCAAGGTTTTAGAATGTTTAAGTCTGGAGTTCTATTGTTCCACAACTCATAAGGAGTAGAACTTACCGACTTCGAGGGTACACGGTTTAAGATGAATGCTGCCGTCAATAATGCGTCACCCCAAAAGGTGATAGGCAAATTTGCCTGAGACATCATTGATCGGACCATTTCCATCAATGTCCTATTTCTTCTTTCCGCAACACCGTTTTGTTGCGGAGTATAAGGCATAGTTATTTGATGAACTATGCCTTTTTCATCACAGAGTTCCTTAAAACTCGTTGATTGATATTCTCCACCCCGATCAGTTCGCAAGACCTTTATCTTGCGATCTAGTTGATTTTCCACTAAACTCATATAGTTTTTGAAGCAAGTTAAAGCTTTATGTTTGTGGGAAATCAAATAAATGTGACCGAAACGGGTGAAGTCATCAATAAATGTGATGAAATAGGACTTCCCGCGTCTTGTCTTAACATTCATTGGACCGCAAATGTCCGAATGGATAAGCTGTAATGGAACTTCGGCCCTTGTGCCAGTTCCAAACGGCTTGTGACAAGTTTTCCCTACAAGACAATGTTCGCAAGTTGACATTTCAACTTTTGAAACATTAGATAGCAAGCCACTTTTGGCAAGTCTATCCATTCTAGTTGGTCCAATATGACCAAGTCTTGCATGCCAACAAATGATCTCAGACTCAGAGTTAGAAGCATTTGTCAAATGGAAACTTTCATTAATGGAAGAAGAATCATCATACATTGTATTTAAAACAATTAATCCATTACAAACATTACCAGAACCAATCAAAGAATTATTACAAACAAGGTCAACATATTGTTTATAGAACCTCCACTCATAATCTAAAGACATTAACATGACCACGGAAACGATATTCCTTCTAATATCTGGAGCAAAGAGGACGTCGTGCAATAATAAAGTCCGGCCGTTGTCGAGAACTAGTTTGCATGTTTCGACGCCTTTGACTTCAACACGAGTGTTGTTGCCGACGTATATCCACTTTGTTCCTTGAGTTATCCTTCGATACTCTACGAAGAACCTTCTGTCCTTCGCTACGTGGTCTGTGGCCCCTGAATCAATCAACCAAAAATAGTTAGATTCAGCAAGAAACATGGAACTAGAAACACATATGTAACTAGCCCTACAAGTTACCTTGTCACTTCCATCCGTACATGTACGGGCGAAGTGACCGTACTTGTTGCACTTAAAGCACTTGATCTTCTTCAAGTTTTTCTTCTTTGAGTGCACATTCTTTTGCCACTTTTTGTTCTTTGTCTTCTTTGAGGTTTCCGGTTCTTGCTTTCGTTCGTTCACAAACCTTAAGCGTTTATTCTTCCGCTTATTTCCTCCATGTGAGGAACTAGCGGCCACGTGCACTTCTGCACTTGGTTTTGCGGCTTGAATCCGCTCTTCCTCTAGTTCGAGGTGTTTCGATACATCGCTTAAAGTTTTAATGCACTCATTATGAGTGAGATGCATTTTCATGTTATCCCAGCTATCTGGGAGTGAACGAATGACTGCTTGGATCTGCTGTTCGTCAGACAGCGTAACACCCGCATCCTTTAATTCAGATATAAGATTCGCCATGTGGCGGAGATGCTTCTTCATAGAATGATCTCTCCGCATCTTGTACGAATCAAATTGAATATTCAAGGAGCGGAGTTTGGTAACCGAAGTTCCACCAAACTTTACTTCTAGCTCAGACCATATGTCTTTGGCTAGATCGAATTCCCGAAATAGACGCATTATGTCATTGTCCATCGCGGACAGTAACGTAATGCGTGCTATTTTGTTCTTTCGAGTCCAAGTATCATAAGCTTCCCGGTCCCTCTTGTGTTGGGCCGTATTGCCCAACTCAGGTTCTACCATTATGTTTTGAAGTGTTTCAAGCACATCTTGCTCCTCCAAAACATATTGGATCTTTATTGACCAAAGTTTATAATTGTCGCCGTTGAGCTTTTCACCTTTGTTAAGCTCTGCGACAATGTTCTTAGAAGCGGTAGACATATTCGATTCAAAAAACTGCAAAGAGAATGAAAAACACGATCAAAATTCTATGCATAAAGTTTCGATTCTTTAAACACTTGATAAGTTCCTTGGATGCGTTAAAATGTTACTCTAGAATCGAGAAGTTCACTACGTTCCCAACTACCATCTAGAAGTAACTTTCAAAGTATCCCTCTTACTTATCTTAAGTAAAAAGAAATCAGAAATAATACCCGTATGGTATTAGCAGCGGAAAATTACTTTGAAAAACATATCTTTCAAAATAGAATAGGTGAGAGTTTGCGCAAAGAATTTTAGCGCAACAATTGCCAAGCCACGAGACCTGTTCTACACACCCATGGGTTAGATAACCATGGCCGGATCGTGGTAGGACTTGGAATTCTAAATTGCGCTATCCCGATTTAAGGACGGGACATAACCTATTTAAAAAACATCTTTGTCAAAATTTGAAAGCACGTTGGCTAATCTCCGTAGAGTAGAGCACAACGTCACAAGTACATTGGCTAATCTCCGTAGAGTAGAGCACAATGACATGGCTAATCTCGCATGAAGTAGAGCACTATGGCTAATCTTCAAGGGGTAGAGCCCAATGAAAAAACTTCATTAAAACGTTAGTCCCGTATGAACTAGTCGGCACTGTGGTTAGCCCCGTATGGGCTAATCGACACTTTCGAGTTTGACCAATGCCTTTTGTCACCCCGTATGGGTCAGTTGACAAATTTGCAGTCGACCCAGACCTTCTGCCAGATTGGTCGACCAAAAACACAAAATTGGTCGACCAATTTTCCGGACTGCAACTTCTTCCCGGCCAGGGCCTCTGCCCTGGCCGGGGCTTGGCCAAGGGCCGGCCAGGGGCCCTGGCCCCCTCGGCCAGGGCCGGCCGGCCAGGCCCTGGCCTGAGGCCAGGGCGCTGCCCTGGCCTCTGCCAGGGCGGCCTGCCCGCTGGCCGGGGCCAGGGCTCCTGCCCTGGCCCTGGCAGTGGCCAGGGTGCCGGCCCTGGCCACTGCCAGGGCCGGCCTGGCCGGCAGGCCTTGGCCAAGGCCGGCCACTGCCGGCCTGGCCATGGCCGGCCATGGCTTGGCCATGGCCGGCCATGGCCAAGGCCATTCGACGTTGGCCGGCCATGGCCCCTTTGGCCAAGGCCATTCGACGTTGGCCGGCCATGGCCCCTTTGGCCATGGCCGGCCACCCCCTTTAAATGGGGTTGCCGCACTTATTCCTCCCCCTTGATGGGGTGGTCGCCGGTGGTTATTGGCCGTAGCCAACCCCCTCCGCTCGGGGAGGGGGGATGCATGGCATTCATAGCCCATTTGGCCATGGTGCACATGCACCAAATTTCCTCTTACCCGATGGAAATAACTACCATCATCTTCCTCGATGAAGCACCCGTTCGTCGATGAAGCACCCGTTCGTC
The DNA here is from genome assembly GCA_030789695.1 of Scilla litardierei. Classification (NCBI taxonomy): domain Eukaryota; kingdom Viridiplantae; phylum Streptophyta; class Magnoliopsida; order Asparagales; family Asparagaceae; genus Scilla; species Scilla litardierei. Next base: position 118,456,367 of record CM061130.1, read on the forward strand.
GAGAAATTAGTTATTTCTTAATGGCCGTGTGCCAAAAATGAATAACGTACTACGTGAACGGTCGGTTCTTCCCGTCACGGAGAGTTCCTACCATATCCGTAATGATAGGAGACCCTAACGTGAAAAGAACAACCGCTGCGTTCTCTCCGTCACGAAGCGTTCCTACCATATCCGTAATGGTAGGAGACCCATTCGTGAAAAAGACAACGACTCGTTCGTAGTTTCGACGGGGCGGTGGTTTGACCGGGGCGAACCCTTATGGCTCCGATACCAATGAAGGATCCTGCCAAAACAGAGTTAGGATCGATAATTAAAGTTAAGACTTACGCTAGCGTATGCGGAACGGTAGTCTCGGAACTTTGCCTTCGGATTCGCCACGACGGATCGAGTCTTCTCACGAACGGAGTAAGGCTACTAATCCACAATCTAAATCTCTATTTTAGATTAAGAACTTGGATGGAGGGAGAGGAAATATTTCTGCAGAGCTTCGCTAGGATGAAGATGCATGCATGAATTTCATGCAAAAGGTGTAAGAAATGGCTTACCCTTGGGTCTTATTTATAGCCCCCAAGGTAGTTATTTTAGGGTAAGTTGTTCATTTGGAACAACTTAATTAAGGTGTACCATGATACATGGCACATTATAAGCTTAAGTTGTACCATATGCATGGTACAACATAAGCTTAAGATATTCCCCCTTTATTAGCCATATGTCGCATGCACTTATGCATATATAATGCGACTTTCCCACTCATCCAGAGATCCTCTCCGCAAGGGAACAGATTCCCTTTGTACACGACTTCGTGTACGCGACGTTCGAGGTCCGTATTTCCTCGTACATCCCCCCACAAGGGTGTACAAACGTCTTCCATATCCAACACGGGCTACGCGCCCGCTCCCCCCCCTCAAGACCTCTGGGGCAGGGCCAACCCTAGCCACCCAAACCAGAGAAGGGCACGGGTCGGGCCATGCGCCCGCTCCCCCCCTAAGACCTCTGGGGCAGGGCCAACCCTAGCCACCCAAACCAGAGAAGGGCACGGGCCGGGCTACGCGCCCGCTCCCCCCCCTCAAGACCTCTGGGGCAGGACCAACCCTAGCCACCCAAACCAGAGAAGGGCACGGGCCGGGCTACGCGCCCGCTCCCCCCCTCGAGACCTCTGGGGCAGGGCCAACCCTAGCCACCCAAACCAGAGAAGGGCACAGGCCGGGCGACGCGCCCGCTCCCCCCCTCAAGACCTCTGGGGCAGGGCCAACCCTAGCCACCCAAACCAGAGAAGGGCACGGGCCGGGCCATGCGCCCGCTCCCCCCCTCAAGACCTCTGGGGCAGGGCCAACCCTAGCCACCCAAACCAGAGAAGGGCACAGGCCGGGCCACGCGCCCGCTCCCCCTCTCAAGACCTCTGGGGCAGGGCCAACCCTAGCCACCCAAACCAGAGAAGGGCACGGGCCGGGCGACGCGACCGCTCCCCCCTCAAGACCTCTGGGGCAGGGCCAACCCTAGCCACCCAAACCAGAGAAGGGCACGGGCCGGGCCACGTGCCCGCTCCCCCCCTCAAGACCTCTGGGGCAGGGCCAACCCTAGCCACCCAAACCAGAGAAGGGCACGGGCCGGGCTACGCGCCCGCTCCCCCCCTCAAGACCTCTGGGGTAGGGCCAACCCTAGCCACCCAAACCACAGAAGGGCACGGGCCGGGCCACGCGCCCACTCCCCCCTCAAGACCTCTGGGGTAGGGCCAACCCTAGCCACCCAAACCAGAGAAGGGCACGGGCCGGGCTACGCGCCCGCTCCCCCCCTCAAGACCTCTGGGGCAGGGCCAACCCTAGCCACCCAAACCAGAGAAGGTCACGGGCTGGGCCACGCACCCGCTCTCCCCCTCAAAACCTCTGGGGCAGGGCCAACCCTAGCCACCCAAACCAGAGAAGGGCACGGGCCGGGCTACGCGCCCGCTCCCCCCCTCAAGACCTCTGGGGCAGGGCCAACCCTAGCCACCCAACCCAGAGAAGGGCACGGACCGGGCTACGCGCCCGCTCCCCCCCTCAAGACCTCTGGTGCAGGGCCAACCCTAGTCACCCAACCCAGAGAAGGGCACGGGCCGGGCTACGCGCCCGCTCCCCCCTCAAGACCTCTGGGGCAGGGCCAACCCTAGCCACCCAAACCAGAGAAGGGCACGGGCCGGGCTACGCGCCCGCTCCCCCCCTCAAGACCTCTGGGACAGGGCCAACCCTAGCCACCCAAACCAGAGAAGGGCACGGGCCAGGCTACGCGCCCGCTCCCCCCCTCAAGACCTCTGGGGTAGGGCCAACCCTAGCCACCCAAACCAGAGAAGGGCACGGGCCGGGCTACGCGCCCGTTCCCCCCTCAAGACCTCTGGGGCAGGGCCAACCCTAGTCACCCAAACCAGAATGGGCTATGCGCCCGTGATCCTTGAAAAATCGAAAGAAGACAGGGGCACATAAACCGGGACGAAATGGCATCAGTTCCCGAGGAGGCGGACCCGATGTGACTCGACGAAACGAAAGGACGCTCGAGAAATACGCCACCATTAATGGTACACTCCAAAAGAGGTTCCGTAAGAGCCACCTGGAAAAAGCGGTTTCCCACGGGCGTGAATCCGAGGAGCCCATTAATAATGCCAACTCATCACAATAAATATGGAGGAAACCGTCAGCAAGATCCCCCTATAAAGACGCCACTCACCCTTCCGAAAAAAAAGAACAAAGAGTCAGAAGACATGAGAAATCGGCACTTATCCCCCCCACACGCTGGGAAACGGGCCGAGATACAACGCCCTAACAAAAGAGAGGTCACCGGCCATCAGTGGTTCCCACCACCCAGGGCGGCGGTTCCCGCATCTCCACCACCTCCGACAGGATATTCCTCTTACAAACGGATCGCCAACAGGATATTCCGCTTACACAAGGGAAATCCACCTTTCACGCCTCCGTCTGCCCTAAACAAGGACGAGTCGGAGAAAGGTAGGCATCCGACCCCCGCCGGCAGGAAAAGCGAGAGCCCCCCGGGCTTGCAAGCTAACACCTGTTCGCCGTCGACCTCCGGACGGGGACCTCGGCAAGGCTGCATCCCTGGCGAGCCCAAACGACGAGTCATGGCGTGTCAGCCCGCCCCGGCACAATCGGGCCCCGAACCCCACCCTCAAACCCAAACAGCGAGGCGTGGGGGAGGCGGCCCGATCGTCAGGACTCCCCCACCCTCAAACCCAAGCAGCGAGGCGTGGGGGGGAGGCGGCCCGATCGTCAGGACTCCCCCCACCCTCAAACCCAAGCAGCGAGGCGTGGGGGAGAGGCGGCCCGATCGTCAGGACTCCCCCCACCCTCAAACCCAAGTAGCGAGGCGTGGGGGGGGAGGCGGCCCGACCATCAAGACCCCCCAGGACAAAAGCCACAGAAAGACGGCTTCCCTGGTGATCCCCCCAGTTGCTTCTACCGGACCGAGGAGACCTTGCAACACTTCAGCACAGAAGGCGGTCGCTCACCTATGCGCCAAGAACAACTCGAGTTAAAAAGGCCCACCCGGCAGAAGGTGACCCCTAGACCCGGAGGTCGTTCACCGCAGGCGAGGACAGCTCTATAGCCCATCCTAGGGCTGTAGGAAAATATATGCCCATAAGGCAATTTATCTTGATTATACGTCTTGTTCATACCGTATATGGTACGTATTATTCTAAGTATAAAATCATTTGTATTAATATACTTAGATAATATCCATAGACTTATAGTTAGGTCCTTACATATCTAGATGAGATCTCGATTATGAGTAAGTAAGCGACCGAATAAAACGTAAGTCTTAAACGGTTCGTGATCGTAGATATGTCGAGAACTGGATTTCGACACATCGGATAGATCACTGTGTCTTCGTCTTACCTTCGGGTAATGATGATCTCATAGTCATTCGACTTGGCGAAGTCGGAGACGAGACACAGGTGCTCATTGGAGAATGAGTTCACTGAACGACCAAGTTAGAGTTATTAAATGGTTAACTTTAATGATCTGTCTTTAATAACTCTAGGGTGATGATAGGTTAGTTGATCCTTAAGACCTGAAGTCATCTGTACAAACCTGTGAGCGGACGATATAGCTTAGACCCATGATCTAGCTTCGAGGACCAGTCCTGCTGAAAGATCTTAGGTTGGGCTGCACCTGAAGCTCCCAAGGTGAGTAAGTGACTAAGATGGGATTCGTCACTTCCATTAAAGGGAAGTTAGTGTTATAGGCTCAGTACAGTCTTTATGTTAATCCTCGGCCGGGGTACGTTGCAAGTAGTACAACGTGTATACAATAAAGACCGCCGTATACTGACCAATGTTGTCTAATAGGGTTGACAGAAAACCATACCCTAGGCCAACAATAAACACAGTCTTGACGAAGGGATTTTAGCTAACGGAATTCATCATTGACACAGCCAATGCAAACCCTATGATACTTTTGTCAAAGGGCCGATCACGTTATGATGACTCTGAAACAGGGACGACAGCTACTGCTCGTAGTGACCGTCGTCTAGGGGTTTCGAGCCCCAACCTGTAGTAAGGTCAGGCTGTAGGGTCTCACACCGAGGAGTGTTCGTGTTTTAGTAATAGGAATATAGAATAGAGAGAAATATCATTTGATGATATTCACAAGTTAAGTTGTGAAAGTTAGTCGCATTAGCAATAGGGACACAACGTTGCATTAGATGCTAACTTTGACTAAACGTGTTGTAAATTAGTTACAACGAATTTAGTAGGAACAAACTTGTTGGAAAAGGTTACCTGGATGACGGGATCGTCCCGGTCTAAACACAGGTTCAAACCACGTCCAAATCGGAGCTCAAACGAGTCCAGAAACGCAGAAAGAGTTCAAGGGGAAGTGGGTTAGACCCACTGGGCCAAAAGGCCCATGTGCAAAGGCAAAACGGGCGCCGCCCGCTGGCTGCAACGGGCGCACACCCGCTGCACAGCAGGCGCGGCCCGCTGCATCAGCGGGCAGCGGGCCAGCGCCCGCTGCTGCAGCGGGCGGCCACCCGCTCCAGCAGCGGGCGGGCGCCCGCCCTTGCTCCCTTGGGTGGGCGTGCCCGCTAAGTCTAGCGGGCGCGCCCGCAACTTAAGTCAAATTAGGGTTTTTGAAACCCCTAATGACGGCTACGAATTTTGAGAAATTGCTAAACTTTGAGCAATTGTTTGAGGGGTCAAACGAAGTCGAAATTCGTCACCGTCAGTTCCTACGCGTTCACCATTCCAAGCTCTTCTGATTGATAGCTTGTTTGGTGTCTGAATTTTAGTATGCGAGGAGAATTAATTCGTTAAAGTTTGACTTTGTGAAAGGCTAACTTTAAAGTTGAAATTAAGCCAAATGGCTTAATTGAATTTTTCTCTTCATGGGAATTGTCCCACATTGCCCGCAACGAGAAGTTGAGTGCTCACTCCCTATATAAATAGGGGTGCACTCTCCTCGTTGAAAAACACACCAGTCAACGATCGGGTAGCTCCAGATTTTTAGAGCAAGCTCGATCCGCGACTAAACTCTCTCTCTATTTTCCTATTCTCCGGAGTAGTCCTAGCATGACTACGAAGGGGGTTTGGATCTGATCCGGACGTCTAAGACGCGGGTTTCTTCTCAAGTGAAACTTTCTACCGCCTGTGATCGGCTCGGAGGCGAAAGCAGCTCGGGCGGATCAGTGCGAGGGTGCGAGGCGACTCAGGGAGATCGGGTCAACGCGGCTCGGCTACGGAGGTCGTTCACCGCAGGCGAGGACAGCTCTATAGCCCATCCTAGGGCCGGATCTTACCCCACAACGGGCGATAATCTAAGTACTCGTGTACAAGCCATAGATCAGTTCTTGTAAATTTAAATGAAAACATTCATCCTTGTCAGATACGCTTTGATTTTTTGAGAATACCATAGCGTGAAGCGATCCCCCCGCCAAGTGCCGGGTGAGCTCACCACCCCTCGCGGCGTGGAAAGTAGGAACGGCGTAACGCACTCCCCGGACTAGCTTAGGACGCCCAGAAAGTTTACACCCGCAGCTTGAACCCCTCGATACTACGCTTCGAACCAAGACCCCTCGCCAACTAAAGTCAACGACAACTTTCGGTCAAAGGGGAAAGAGGTGAACTGAGGCCCGCCCTGCGGGACCATTTCCGCCCGAGGTCAAATCGTGATAGGGCGGCATGTCTCATCCCGAACCTTTTCGGCGATTCCCCGCCCCGCCCAAAGACAACATAAACCATCAACATCCCCTTCCCCCAGACCTCGCGATCTCGGACAAGGGAATGTTGGGGGCATAATTAGTAATTGTGTAACTCACGCAAGAAGCCAAAATAGGCAACCCCAGCGGTAAAACACGGCGAAGACCGACGTTCCCATAACGCCTCGGCTCAGACCGCACAGCGACCAGCTACCCAGGGCCGGCCCCCCAAACCACATCTGGATTCCCCAGATTAGGCCCAACATCCTCAAAAACTCAGCCCGGGGGACAAGGACAAGGACACGTGACCCGGGACGGACCGGTCGCAAGCCAGAAACCGCGAAACAATACCTGTCGAATATACGCCTAGTCCCGACAAGGCAGTGGCCTAGTCTCGTCAAGGCAGCGCCACGATGCGACTCGACGTAACGAAAGGACGCTTGGACAACACGCCATCAGCAGCAACACGCCCCCCGAGAGGCCAGAACAGACAACCCGTGTCGGATACCGCCAGGAAAAAGCGGTTCCCAAAGCGCGTGATTCAGCGGAGCCCATTAATGGCACTAGTCCCTCACATTATCCACGGAAAACCCTTCCGCAGAATCCCACTATAAGTACCCCCCTTCAGAAGTTAGGGGGGAGGGGGAGATAGACAAAAGGGATTCGCATCCCCTCACACCGGGTATGAAACGGCCCCGAGCGCCCCACCGAGCTACGAAGAAGGCCGATGACCACCGACGGGCCCCACTTCCCCCGACGGTGACCGCCATAGCCCCGCGACCCCTGATAGGATATTCCCCTTACACATGGGAGGCCCCACCCGCCAGCCTTCCTCCTGCTCGTTACCGGATTAAACGGCAGGTCCGGAAGACTAGCCGCGGGCCGCCACACCCCAATTAACACCCAGCCTACGGTGATCCCTACCGGGCGTGAGGGCGGAAACCCCCAACGGATCTCCCAGCGACGCCACCACCGCTACCTCGTCCTCCGCCTCCCCCGGGGTTCCCCCACGGTGCGCGGGATCCCTGGCGAGGCCGGGCAACCCTCCAGCACGGCGACGTTGAGGCAGAACACGAGGAAGCGAGGAAAGGGAAAGGAAGAAGGTCCACCCGACAAACGAGGGTCAGCCCCCCCCGAAGGGCGGACCACCACGGGGTGGCATCCCTGATTAAACCAAACGTGATTCACGGCGCGTCAGCTCGTCCCCGGACAATGAGGCAGAAGGAATTCAGCGGTCAGTAAAAAGGAAGACCACCCCGCAACGGGGATCTGCTCACCCCGATGTAGTGGGCGACGAGTGTAAACAACCTCCCGTCCCGACCGCTGGTTTGGTCACACCTGCCCTATTGTTGTAAATATCATCTAGATCTCCGGTAAAGGTTGATGAATAATATTCCTCCTTTCGGACTCCTCCCCCTGAGCCCAAGCGCACAACAGCTGGGAGGTCCACCAGGCACAGCGCGGCTGAAGTCCCGCGAAAATTACAAACACGTCCGGTAAACACATCTCATCAAAAACCATAACCTTCTCAAAAAGTCGGGCTCCCCCAAAATCCGACCTAGCCGCCACCTACAACGGCACGTCGGGGGGGGGGGGCAACGCCCCCCTTGGTTCCCACTCGGGACGAGACCTCGCGATCCCGCAACAGCGGGCAATACCCCGCGGGAGCAGCGTCACCACCCCTGAGCTTGGATCCAAGTCCGAGTCAGGTTAGAAGGTAGTGTTACGCCATCCGAGCCGAGCCGGGCTTCCGCCTCACACTCGAATGCCGGGGGCAATTGTTACGACCTAAAGATCGTAAGAGTCCGACTCCCGCCCGGATCCGCTGACATACCCCATTAACTCTCCCCTTCACGAAAGGGCCGCCTCCCCGGAAGACCGAAGCTACATGGGAACGGGCGCACCTCGCAGCACTCCCCCCATCCGGCCGAGGCATACAACCGCAGTTGCACGGCCCGCCAGGGGCAGGGTGCTTGGGGAGCGCCCGGACAGTACCGCCGGATGTGCTGACATAGGCGTGTGCATGTCCTTCCGTGCCAGCGGCCCACAACCCACGACCGAAAAGGGGGCGCGGCCGGGCCGGACAACCACCGAGCCAGTCGACCCGGCCGGTCCCCATGAACCGCGGCGCCAGGGATGGCATAGCCCGACCTTTAGTTCGTCACCAACGACAAACAACCTAGGATAAGGACACGACTGACACTAACGCCGCCCGACCATCTGACAAAGCACCCCCTGGCAGCTGAGCCCCCTGACAATTAATGCTTTCGGCCCTGACACCCTGACAAAAGTGCCCCAAGCCGTTGCGCCGTCTGACAAAAGCAGGTCAGGCACTCCTGTTCCTGACCTCCTCGTACAAAGCTTCCGCCGACAACCAAGCCAACTCAGCACGTCGAGTCAGCATGCCAGGTCAGCCCCACCTAGTCATCTCCCATCAGGTATAAATACCCCCTTACTTCTTACGAGGTGGGGGGTTGGCAAATTCTCTCTCTATCTATTATTCACACACGAGAGCAAAGGTCGTCCATATCTTTGTTCTCCCACTTATAGCTCGCCACGTACGGTCGGCACACCCTCAGTCCGACCGGCGTGCCTAGCCCCCGTTTTAAGTCCTATTACTGACTTAGGCATCGGAGGGGCTAAGGGTTGGACCCCAACCCCGCCCTTCTGACGAGTTGCTCGTGCTGTAGGAAAGCTCGCCCCTTGGTCGACATCAGCTCCAGCCTCCCGCTACCCGATCTTCCTCCGCCGTGTCCGGTGGGATTTGACTCCGTGGCCACCCCCGGCGGCAAGTCCAGCCTCTTCACCCCATTAATCACCTGTTAAATTGCCCACCTAAACCCTCTTGTCAACAGAACCACCGTGCCCTTGGTTTCCCTCAATACAAATTCATTGTGTGCGAGTTCCACCTCGTAACAGCTGGGATGTATCCATCCCTTCTGCAACAGATCATCAACTTGTTTCCGAAGTTCTTCCAGCTCAGCAGGGGCCATGCGATAAGGAGCCTTCGAAATAAGTTGAGTGTTCGGCATCGGGTCAATGGTGAAATCCAGAGCTCGGTCAAACGGTAATCCCGAAATATCTTCAGGGAACACATCCTCAAAGTCTCGAACTAATCTAGGCTTCACGGCTCAACTTGCATCGATGCAATGATTACTTCGTTCGGCTTGGCCAGAAATCTGGTAGGTCCAAGTGAACGATCTCCGCTCGTGAATTCAAACACAGGATGATCAGGGATTTCAAACACTACTTTCTTTTCGTGACAATCAATAGTAGCGTAGAAATTTTCCAACCATTCCATGCCGAATATCGCATCGAAGTTTGGCATGTCGACCATCATGAAGCCTGCAAACAACTCGTGTCCACAAATCACGATAAGGCAAGATCGACAGACACTAGAAGTCTTCACTACTCCACTCCCGGTAGTGATGTTCCAGCAATTAGGTAGAGAGTCAACACGAATGAAGTGTTTCTCTACAAATCCTCGGGATATGAAGCAGTGTGAGGCTCCAGAATCAAAAAGAGATTATGCTAGATGAAAGGCTACTAAGACAACACCTAGTACATATGAAATAAGTCTTAGCTAAAAGATAAACAACCAAACACATGCATATAATATAAGAATTACAAAAGAAGAGTTAAAGCATTACCTGATATCACTTGCTCATCAGTCTCAGCCTCCGCGGCTGTCATAGTGAAAACCTGACGCCTCGGCTGGTTCTACCTCGCCAGTGTAAAAGCCTTCTGTTGTGGAGCCAGAGGTGGTCCACGCTGATTCGGTCTAGGAGCTTCACGCTGAACAGGTCCAGAAGGTCCAGCAGTCATTGGCTTGTTGGTGCTGCGGGGATAGTCTCTGGTAGCATGTGATGAGGCTCCACATATCAGACATTGGTTCAGCAACTCTCTGCAGTCCTTCTTGAGATGGCTGGTCCGTTTGCAGTGGAAGCATACCATCTGAGATCGATTGCTGATAGGAGCAGCATGCCTCTTGAATTGTGCAGTCTGTGTAGGCCTGAGATTGCCCCTGAATGGCTCAGGTTGTCGTCTGCTCCCTCAAGTCTGTAGCGCCTTCTTCTGATTCACAATGAGTTCGTGCTTCCTACCAGCGTCCAATACGTCCTGGTGAGTAGTCAGATTTGCCAAAGACATCGAAGCCTGAATATCCAGGTCCAGACCCTGGAGAAATTGATACGCACAGTCTTCGGAATCCTCCACCCGATGTGGAGCGAACCGACTAAGCATAGAGAACTCTGCCTCATACTCATCAACAGTACGATTGCCTTGTTTCAGGTTGACCAATTGTTGCTGCAATTCCCTCTTAGCTGATCGAGGAAAGTATTGAGCGTCGAAGCACTCTCGGAACATGGTCCAGTTGATAGGCTTGACCAGACGGGCTTCTTCTCTGTCCCACTAGTTTCGTGCATTTCCAATCAGCTGCTTCTTGGCGACTTCAACCCATCCTACCTGATCAATACGGGAAAGACTCAGGTCGTCTTCCGTACTTCGGGCCCATTCTTCAGCTTCCAATTGCCCTTCTTTCCCAGTGAAGCTCTCCGGGTTCAGCTCCCGAAATTGCTTGGCTCTAGGCTCAGCTCGAGGAGGCGGTGGTGCAGGTTGCGCAGCTTATTCTCCTTGTTGAATCAGTTGCTATTGGATCTCTAACATGCCTCTCATGACTCCCATGAGTTCATGAATGTCGGAAACACCACTTCCGCTGGCTCCATTTCCGTTGCGAGTATGCGGTCTTCATGCCATGCTGCAAAAGAAACAATGTAAACATTGTGTACGACGTAATTCAAAACGATCTGGTTAGTGATGACATTTACACTGCTCTGAATTATTTCACAGAATGCAAGAGGAGAACCTGCATGGTCCACCACTAAAACCTGTCATGCCCCGCTTTCCATTATACTTAGGAGCGAGGACGCGAGCGGGTCAGCATGTGCTTAACGCAAAGAAGATATACCTTTATCATTTCTTTCTTCTTTGACTTAAGCACAATAAGCGTTTGTTTAGTTAGGCAGGTTTCTTGCATGCGAATATTCTCAGAACAGCATAAAATTTCAATTCACTTTTATTCCAGAATTTTCAAAACGAGTACACCTGTGGTTAGGCCTAGCATGGCCGTATAATTCAAAGAAATGTAAACACACATGCAAGATAACAAGTACAACTAATAAAATAAGAACTAAAAGTAGCTCTCTCTATTCTTCAGTTGGGAGGACCTCAGCGTCCTCGTAACTCTGGTCAGCAGGATCGTCCTTCAAGATGAGATCCTCAGAAGCGGTGTCCTCAATGTAATCAGTCTCTGAACCTAACATATATTTCACAATTACATTGAAATATTTGTCAGCGAATAGCTCGGCAAGATACTTAAAGTAATTAAATAAGGAAAAACTTAGGAAAGAACAAAAGAGCGTTAGTATACATTTATGAGTAATGAGTGCATAAAGTAAAGTACGATCATGTATGAATTGTAGTTCAAAAAGTACAGCACTTGTATATTGAGTATTCAGTTGTTTGTGCTCGTGATACGTCCATGTCCAGGTTGGTAGTATGTTCTTGATGCACCCTATCATCGGGGGTTTACCGTGACGCTTCTTGCCATCCCTAACCTGGAAAATGGCCAAGATGCTTGCCTCCATTGGTCTGGTATGTGATGGAAAATCGAATCACCCCCCTAAGTAGGTTTTGATTATGAGCACGCTAAATGATGTTAGTGTACTAATTACACTATAACTTAAATGTGCAGGTTGTGTGACCAATAGCTTTTACGCATACTCCGAAGAAGCTCAACCTCACTCGGAAGACGAAGACGAATTTGCTAGCTCTAACTCAAGTACAAGTATAGCTCAATGATGAAGTGCATGCAAGTGCTCAAGCTTAATGAAGAAGGAGCTCAAATTCAAGAGAAGCGTGCATCTACTTCAAACGTCTGATCGGCTTCCTGAAAGTCTGGTCTTAGCGTAGTGTGTGAGTTGGTTTCTTTAGGACTATGTTAAATCCAAGTAAATATTGCGTGCACACACACAAAATGTTTTTAAAGCAAAATATTTTTAAATCCTTTTTAAAACTCTTGAGAGCATTAGCTAGTCATTTAAATTCCAGTAGTCAACCTCCAAGCACACAGGAATTTATTACACGTCTTGCTAGCTGAGTTTCAGTGGAAAATTCTTTGGGAGTCGACTATCAGACGAGGGAGTCGACTACCAGTTGAAAGTAGAATTTCTACTGAAATTCTCTGGGAGTCGACTACCACATCAGGGAGTTGACTACCAGCTTTCGTTTTCTTCCACGAATTTGCTTCCTGATTTCACTCAATTTCCTTATCTGTTTGGACTGGAAGTCAATTCCTTTTTAATTTCAAAATTCCTATGAAACTCTATAAATAGAGCCCTAATTGAGATCATTCAACACACTAATCTAATCTCTTTATTCTTTGTGCAAAATTCTGATCTCATTGCTATCTTGTGCTCTCAACGCTAATAGACAATCTCTGCTTTTATATTCTCTGATCTCAACTCTTATTTTTCTGATATTATTTTGAGATCCGCATTTTTATTTTGGCTATTTTTAAAGGTGTTTTTAAAATCCTTGTTCTTCAATTTTCATTTCTTAAAAGGATTTTGAAAAGCTATAGATGTAAGATCACCACGAATAAACGCAAATTATTTGTGTGATCTAAAAGATCTATTTAAATTCTTTTAGCCACATAACACACAATTGTTATATTTACTTTGGCTGTAGAATTTTGGGTGTAATCCAATCTCCACCAATATTGTGGTGAATTGGAACCTTTGTTTTCTTTGTGGATTCCCCTTGGTTGTAAGGGACGTTGGAAATCCTAGACAAGTCTAGGTGGTTGGAAATCATGGTTAAGGCTAGGTCGTTGGAAAATCCTATCAAGTGAAGTTAGTTAATTGTATTGCTAAGGCAATAGTGGATTAATCTCGTACCGGATTGGTCGGGGACTGGAAATACATAAGTTGTGTGGAAGCAAGATAAAAATCTTTTGTCTCTGCATTGCTTTTCTGTGTCTGTGATTATTTATCTGTGCAAGCATTCTTTTATTTATTTCTTTTCTTTTTATATTCTGTTGTGCAAAGATCTCTGCGTAAAGATCTCTTATTTGGTTGTAATCTTATTTCTCTTATAATTGTTGTGAGATTATATTGTTGATTAAGAACCAAGCGTAGATCACTCTACTTGGTTTCTTAGGCAACATTAGAAGGGTTTTATTTGTGTTAGTATTAACGAACGAAAAAGTTTATTGTTTGTACAACACTATTCAACCCCACCCCCTTGTTAGTGTTGTTTGCCAAACACAGGATCCAATAGTATGGAGGTAGCCGTAAGGTGATCAAGCTACATCTACGAACCCTAATACTATAGACCGACCCCATCCAAGTGTCATAACCAGTCACCGACTAGTTTCCTTTCCATCTGTAATCGATGGGTTCTCATTTATGTTTCGAGTGTTGTGTCCTACCCTCTGTTTCGTTTTGGTTCAATTAATGACATGCAAAGAAAAGTTGTTCTTTTATCAAAGAAGCATTAACATGAAATGTCCATTTTAATCAATTGCAACAGGCATTGTAAGAGCATGCAGTTTGGTTACTAAGTTGACGAGCATGTTCAAAAATAAGATTTAGCACTAGTTTAAGCAGTTTGTCCCAATTTTATTTACAATAAAGTACTTGCCTCTAGAGTCCAGAAGATTGTAGCGCTAGACGCGTTTTATCTGCGTCATTTAGATTATAACATTAGGAAAGAACAATATTAAGTTAACTTATAATGCACGGTTCGCCTAATATTAGTTACTGATAATTTATATACATGTACCTGTTTATATCTGAACTTACAGTACACTTATAAATCTACTGTTGCGAAATTATACATAATAGGAAGGCTGCATGAGTTTTATTCACTGTTTAATATACAAGCCATATGTATATTTTACTACCATACTGTTTATTCCCAATCTTATGGCTTTCGTATTACAAACTAATATATAGATATATCAGAAGTTAACATACTGATAATATTATAATACATATATATAATATAACAGGCTATCGTATATGATAGTTTACTCTATATAACAACTTACGTGTTTTTTGTGTGTCTCCTTGTGTGAGCTTGTATAATGCGGCAATGTCGAGAACAGCTCGCGAGCTGATGTCGAGTGATACGCAGTCGTCGGAGCTATGGGCGTCGGCACAGGTATGGACGCAGGCGAAACTCTGGTGCGGCGGCGACGAAAGGTAGCTCACAGCAGAGGGGACGACATCATTGCCGTGGAGAAGAGAGGAGCTCGGGGTTGCGGTTGTCGGAAGGGGGCGTGTCGAAGTGGTGTTACACGGCAGTCGGATGGGGGCGTGTCGAAGTGGTGTTACGCGGCAGTCGGATGGGGGCGTGTCGGAGTGGGGTTGCACGGCAGTCGGACGGGGAATGTGCGGGCTTGAAGTAGGGCGCGGCGGCATGCGACGGTTGGAGGAATGGTCGCCGGAGGTCGGTGTTGAGGAGCTGGGTTTGGTGCTGGTCGGAGGGGGTTGTGCGGGTTGGGGCACTGGGTGGTGGTGGGGGTGGTGGTGGGAGGTTGTGGTGTTTACAGGTGGCCATAGGGAGGAGTCGGACGGGAGAGAGGGGTGAATGGGTCGGAAGATGGTCGGAGTACGTGGGTAGGGTTGTACACAAGTGTTGAAGGCTAGGGTTTCGGGGGGTGAGTCTTTTGTGTGGCTGTGGGAGAGATCCTAGCGGTTTTAGGGTTTTTGATTGGGTTTTATTTGTAGGGCTAAAGGTGTGCGTGAGTGTATGATGCCTTGGGAGATTTGATTTGCATGCAACGAAAAAATAAAAAAAACAAAATGAAATGTGGTGGTCGTGTATAGGAGATAGGTCCTAGGGTTTTATTTTAAGAATGGAAGTGTTTGTGTTAAACAGGGAAGGATTTAAAATTTAGAAGAAATGGTAAGAACAAAAATTTAATTACAATTACGAATGGGATTTAATTGTCATTTAAAATGGGGATTCATTATCAATTAAAATGGGTAAAAGTCTCCTATTTAAATATGGAAGGGGAATTGAATTTTAAATTCAAAATAATTATATAATGAAATCATTTAATAATAGATTTACTTATAATTTAGCTAATTGAAATACGTATTAAAATATGTACGTAATACGAATACGCATATCAGTAATACGTAATACGAATACATATTTAAGTACAGATACGGAAAATTACAAGGCAAGGATAGAATACGTGCAAAATATGTATTATTAAATACCGGCCGTTACAACCGCCTCCTTCCCCAACAACCCAACCCCTCTTTACCTCCACTGACCTCCCCAACTTGTAATCGGCTCGTAATCGTCATCAGACGAGGGTAAAAGAGGAATAAGTAGTATGTGCGCATAAGTAAATTGAATGGCAAACTTGTAAATAAGTGGTATGTGTGTTCGGAGTGCACAAAGCAAAATGGTATGTGCACAAAGAATTTCCCGAAAATATAATTTTGCTCTAAAATTTTCAGGCCTGATTCTTTTATTTATCTCTCAATCTCATTTCTTAATTTTAGCATGAGCGACGAAATGATATTGAGCGATGAAAGACCAGGTGAAGATAGGGGAGAAAGCACGGAGGAGGTGGATGATAATCTAAAGACAAGTACGAAGAAGATTAAGGCGTCAGAGCGAAGGGTTGATGACCTCGCCATTTCAGGCATAGCGGATGGGATGGATATCTCCGGGGGGGGCTATTTTCGGTGAACCAAGAAGTGGTTCTGACGCCTGTTGCTGCCAAGTTATCATTCAAGGATGTTTTTGTGGGGGCAAGATTCTCCTGAAATGGTCCCGGTGATGGCTACGGAGGACAATTTTAACCTAGAAGACAATATCAATGTGGAAGCTTTGGGCAAATGGGAGCGTGTGTCTCCGTCGGATGCCTTCAAATAATGACTTCGATGCAAATGCAGCAAGGCCGCTATCGAAAAACTCCTTGGTCGGAATATCATGATGCAGGTGTTGGAATCCAAACTGCTTCATCTATGGAAACCCAAGGGGGGTTGGAGTTCATCAATTGGGAGAAGGGTTTGTAATGGTGAAGTTGACATGTGATGAAGATCTGATCTTTGCCATGAAGGAAGGTCCATGGCTTGTGTTTGGCCATTACCACATGATTCGGCGGTGGACCCCTGATTTTATCCTAAGACGACGGTAATCGACTCGATGATGATCTAGATGTGCTTCCCATTTCTCCCAGTGGAGTACTACAACGAGAAGATGCTTCTAACACTGGGGAATTATGTGGGCGAGTCATCAAATTCGATTCCCATACTCAACTGACGTTGAAGGCTCGCTTTGCTAGGGTTTGTGTTGAGATCAACCTAAATAAACCCCTGAAGTCTCAAGTATTCTTCGAAGGTTGTTGGCAACCAATCCAATACAAGGGTTTGAGTATGATTTGCTTCAAGTGTGGTTGAGTGGGCCACAAATACCCATGTCCCCACCAACCAACCGATCTCCAGAAACCTAATGTCGCCACTGAACAACAAACTTCTGTGGCATCGGTCGATCTATCGCCCTTAGGAAAACAAACTTCTTCTACCCTTCACATCCCACCATCGACTTAGTTTGGGCCTTGGCTTGTCGCTCTGGCCACTGCACTCGTCGAAGCTCTGGCAGACTCCTGGAAACTACCACCGGGAAAGTGGAGCAGTTACATGTTCGGGTTCACGATTTTATGCATTATCAACTGAAACTGCAGACCTTGATGATGCTTCATTTGAAACAGGTAAGAGTCTAGCTGCTTGGCTTACTATTACTAACTGCAGCCCACCGAATAATAATTTGAACCCGATTAGTACCAGGACCAAGCCCACTCTGCCTTTTACTGCGTTGCGCCTGTCATGCCCTATTTAGCACTATACGTGTATTCTACTGAACACGTGTGGTATTTCTACCTACGGTGCATACGTAGGCCTGAAATAAACGTGAATATCGATGTATATAATGTAGTGCAAGGGGGATTGGGCCGTAATGTGTGGCTAAGAGACGAGAAAGCGGGATTGACTGCGTGAGAAGTGTGAAAGACGTCGTGGGTGCAAAACAACAGCAATGTGTTGGGCATGTGTGCGTGGTGCATGTGTAGGCATGCAGGGGTATGTGTAGGGAAGCCATGCAAGTGTGAAATGGGTTAGGGGTCAATGGCAACCCTCGTAAAACTTTAGAAAGGCGAGGGGCAAAATGGTCATTTGGACTAAAGCTGTTGTGCGTACATCCTAAAGTGGTGTGTGCATAAAGTAATGGCAAACTTGTAAATACCTAGATGATGGAGGGGTATTTTGGTCATTTAACTAAGTGCATGCTTATCCTAGAGAGGGTTCTAGTAATAGATACTTTCGGAGAACTTTCTCCTTTCTTCTTTACTTTTCTTTTCTTTTCTCCTTCCATTTTCTTTTCCCATTTTTTCCCCTCATTCTCTTTTTCCCTTATTTTCCAAATGAAAACCCTAATTCCTATTCACAAATAGAAGGAATCCATGCTTGCTTGAAGAGAGAAGAAGATAGAGAAGAAAGAAAGAGGAAGAGAAGAGGAAATTAAGCTTTTTGAGGTAGGAATCCTCTTGGATTTGAAATTCCATTAAATTGATTCTTTCTATCATGATTTTATAGCATGTTTTACTTAATATGAGTTAGGGATGGTGAAAATTCATGAGCCATGTTTCAATTTTACAAAGTATCCATTGATATTCTTAGTAAAACAACCCCTTTGAAATCCTGAAATTTTTTTGTATATTGTTTCTGTAATTCTGGTTACTGTGGTTCGATTTATGTTTCGAAAAAATGATATCCATGTAGATCTTGAAGTTATACCATAAAATCATATAAATTTTGATATATGTTCAATTCAGAAATTAGGAGCAAAATTCCCTCTTTACAACATGTCTGTTTGATTTTCAGTCATGACACAGTTTAGAACAATTGACCTAAATACCTGCACACACAATGGAATTTTATGTTCTTGGTCTTGTTGGAAAGTTAACAATTTTATCTATAATTTTATCAGAGTGCTCATATTTCGAATTTCTGGCTGTAACATGCCCAAAATTGGATTTTAATACAGACTCTGAAATCTGTCTGAAAAACAGATTTGACACACTTCACCAAATAATTCACCATAAATAACCTACTTAATATTTTTGCCTGCAATTTTATCTGTAAATCCAAAACTACGATACCTACAACTTTCATTTGAGGATGTTTGCTAAATTCTGATTACAAGTTGGTGATATCAGCCATGTTTTATGAATGTCTATATGTTTCCTGCAATCTGAAGCATTTAAGTGATAGTATGATTTGTGCCATATTGCTAAACTCCCCTCTATGAGGCATGATTATTGATGTTATTTGAAAGATAGTTTAGTTATGCTAATGGATATTGAATTTTTGATGTGACAATGTGATGTAAATTGAATTCCACCCCAAGTGATTTTGATGATAAGCACACCAAATGAAAGCTTAGTGTACTAACTACACTACACTCAAGTGTGCAGAATTTGCGAAGCTCTACTCATACTCAAAGAAGCACACTTCAACGCTCAAAGACAAAGACGAACATGACTAAACTCAAGTGATGAAGCTCAAGCTCAAATAGAACAAGAAGCACAAAGAGAAGCTCGCTTTCGCTTCACCAAATTGATCAAACTTCCGAAGACATGTTCTGAGTCTATAGTGAGTGTGTCGTGTTTCTTTAGGGTATTTGTTAAAGCCATATCATACAGACAAAACCCACACACAAACAATTTCGAAAATACTTTTAAATTATCTTCAAAATACTTTAAGAGAGCTTTCTCTAGTCACTCTATAACTTTCGTAGTGAAACTCCACGCACCCTGGAGTTAACTACTTGTCTGACTAGATAAGTTGCAGGAAAAACTCCTCTGGGAGTCGACTACCAAAAGTAGGGAGTCGACTACCAGACACAGGTCAAGAATTCCTGGAACTCTCTGGGAGTCGACTACCTAGATGAGGGAGTCGACTACCAGCTGTAAAATTCTGACGTTTTTGAATTTGAATTTTGAAATTCGTTGAGCAATTTACTCCGTAATTTTTGGGACAAAAGTCAACGAAAATTCAAATTTCAAATCTCAGTTTTTCCCTATAAATAAGAGCTAAATTCTTTTGTGAAAATACAACTATTGAAAATCAAAAATCTCTTGTGAAAACGCTCTTGAATTCAAAGCTCTCATTTCTTTCTAGCCAATTTGATTTTATTTGTGATCTTGCAATATTCTCTTATCAATTCTTTTAAGATCATACTCTTATTTTTTATTGGCTAAAACGTTTTCAAAATCCTTATTACTATTCTCTTTATCTTGTTTAAAGGATTTTTGAAAAGCAATAGATCTAGATCACAAAGAATTTCTCTCGTATCTTTGTGTGATCTAGACTCTTATTCTATCAAGCCACTACACAAATTTGTCTATCTTTGGTTGGCTATAGAATCGGGTGTAAAAACCAATCTCCATCATTTATTGTGGTGTATTGGATAAATATCTCATTGTGTTGATTGTTGGAACACTAGACAAGTCTAGGTGTTGCCAGTCGGAAATCCTGGTTGAGACTAGATCGTTGGAAATCCTAACGAGTGAAGTTAGGTATTTGTATTGCTAAGGCAATAGTGGAAATCTCGTACCGGATTGGTCGGGGACTGGACGTACCCAGGGTTGTGGGGAACCAGGATAAAAATCCTTGTGTTTGCGTTTGATTCTCTCTGTGTTTGATTATTTATCTTTGCAAGCAATTCTTATTATTATATCTTTGTAATTCTTTGTTCATTTGCATATTACAAAGATCATACATTTAATTCCGCTGTGTAAAGATCTATCTGTGTGTAAAGATCTCTTATCTGATTGTAATCATAATTGTTTATCTTTTATATTTCTATAAGATTAACTTGTTGATTAAGAACCAAGCGTAGATCACTCTACTTGGCTTCTTAGGCAACATTAGAAGGATTTTATTTGTGCTAACATCAACGAGCGAAAAAGTATACTATTTGCACAACACTATTCAACCCCCCTTCTAGTGTTGTTTGTCATCCACAGGATCCAACACTTGGTATCAGAGCGAGGCTACAAAAGTGATGTCGTCAACATCTTTTCACTCTGAAGGACTGAATACCATGCGACCACCTCTATTCAACGGAACCAACTACGCTAGCTGGAAGATCCGAATGAAGACTCACCTAGAGTCATTAGACATTGAAGCTTGGACTATTACCAAAGTCCCGTACATCGCACCCACCGACGTTGAGTTTGGGAAATGGTCTGTCGACGACAAGAAGAGAGCTAATCTCAATGCAAAAGCAATGAATGCTCTGTTTTGCGCTGTTACAGGAAATGAGTTCAATCGAGTCTCCCAATGTGAGACAGCACATCAAATATGGCATACTCTTCAGGTAAGTCACGACGGAACTGAAAAGGTAAAAGAATCTCGCATAAACATTTTACATTCAAAGTTCGAATCTTTTAAAATGGAAGAAGGAGAGAGTATCACCGATGTGAATACTCGTTTTACTAATATTACAAATGAGCTTGCAGGACTAGGAAAGAAACTTTTCGAGTATGAACAGGTAATGAAGATACTAAGATCCCTCCGACCCGAGTGGAAGGGAAAGACTACGGCCATTGGAGAAGCCCATAACGTAAAGGACCTCACCATCGAAGAACTAATGGGAAATCTCATGGCATATGAGATTGAGCTTGAAGAAGACAAGAAAATCGAAGAAAAGCCAAAGAAGAAGAATCTTGCGTTCAAAAAATAGACTTAGTCGGTCCAAGAACAAATGTTGACAGACTAATTCACCAACTAGTCGGTCGCCAAATGAGCTTAGACCGACTAACGATAAACAGTAAGTTAGGTGAAAAATTGGCATGTACAGTAAACTAAACTAGTCGGTCCAAGAAGGAAAGTTGACCGACTAGTTCATCAACTAGTCAGTCGATCAATGAACACAGACCGACTAATGATAAACAGTAGCATAGGCTCAAATGTGCATGAACATGGAAAGCTCAACTAGTCAGTCACAGAAGCATCACTGACCGACTAGTTCACAAACTAGTCGGTCGGTGAGTCAACTTAGACCGACTAACTGTAAACAGTAAAGAGCTTGGAAATGACTGAGAAGAACTAGTCGGTCCAAGAAGCTTTGCCGACCGACTAGATCACCATCTAGTCGGTCAGTTCTTCTTCTTGAACCAACAAACATGCACAAGAAGTCGCGAATCGAAGCGCGAGGCTTCGAGAAGGATTGTATGGACTTCTACTAAGATCCTAGAGCTAAGATATGAGCGTTATGAAGATTTAAACCGTAAGACCTACTCAAGGCTTAACATTCTACGAAAGAAGCTTAAAGACTATAAATAAAACTTGACGATACCGTCTTCAATAGCTTCAATCGAATCTTCATGACTTCTAAATTGGTCCATAAGCTTCAACGAAGCTTTAGGCATACGATCACGTGCTTTGAGAAGTCTTAAGACGTCGTAATTGATATTCATATGAATTTGGCGACGATCTCCATAACTGCGCTTACAAAGTGTTAGATCACGTTATATTTATGTTTGTTCATCATCCAAAACCAAATCCGGGGAGTCCAATATCCAACATTCTCCCCCTTTTTGGTGATGACAAACCAACATAAATAATAATCAAAAATAATAATTAAAATGAAATTTACTTACTCCCCCTGCATTGATGACACGTTAATTCCAATTTAAACAAAAATAATACGCATCAAGCAGACGAGTGAAGTATATTAAATGAGAATCGATTATTGAATTATTGAAATACCAAACGTAGGTTATTGAAATATCGGATTTGAAAATTCATTTATATATCTTAACTCCCCCTGAATCTAACACATCAAGTTAGATTCTTGGAAAAATGCTTTAAATTATCATTTAGCACATCGTTATTATTATATCTCTCCCCCTTTGGCATAAGCAAAAAGAGCGGGAGGATAACAACGACAACAACAATGGCCTTAAATAAAAAACACGGGAGTCGTAGAATACGACGACGGTTCAAGTGACACCAAAGAGAAAAATACGAATAGAATCAAGGCGTGTCAATGATACCATAGTCGAAAATCGTAAAACGAAATCACCAAAACTCAAATCAATATTACGGATTGAGTTATGGAATATACTCTCCAATATCAACATTCTTGGTTAATTTAGTGCATGGAAAACAATTCTATGTTTCCATAGAAGAAATTTCTATTAAACCAAGTTAATATCGTCGAGCGACGAATTCAAACATCAGAGACATAAAAATTATAAATTGCACAATAGAATGAAATGTCAAGTGCGATGTGTGTGTGTGTGTGTGTGTGTGTGTGTGTGTGTATATATATATAATATGAACCAGAGTACATCACCGACATACAAAACATCAATCGACTGATCGGGGCAAAAAATACATCTTCACATCACAGATATCGGAGTGTCAAAAAACATATACACCATCATCAAAAGACATCCAAATACATCATCAAAAATATCAAAAAGACCCAAAATACATAGCCACCCACACTATCCTACCTAACAACTCTCACAACTAGATATGTCATCCAATGAGTATCGGGAGAGGCCTCAAAGAAACTCAAGAGGCAGCCGGAGGATCAGAAGGTTACCCTAGGTCGAAGATCGGCGGTCGGCGACGGCGGGAATGGTCGGAAAATGGCCGGAAGACGAAGGGTCACGAGGGAGGTCAGGGTTTTGAGCTGAGGGAGAAAGGATTTCGATCGATTAGAATGAAAACGAGTCGATTAGATCGAGAATAAGTCGGTCGAGAGATCAAAAGACCAAACAGTCCCTGGCACAACTAGTCGGTCACAGTTCAAGCACTGACCGACTAGATCACGATCTAGTCGGTCGGTCAATGAGCTTGAACCGACTAGTTGCAAACAGTGGCTGAATCCAAGTTTAACTGACAAGAATTAGTCGGTCTGCGTTCATTTACTGACCGACTAGATCTCAATCTAGTCGGTCGGTCACTGAACATGAACCGACTAAAGAGTTAAGATGGAGAGGAAACTCAAAAAGCTTGAGTTAGTCGGTCTAAGTTCTTCTACTAACCGACTAGATGTGAATCTAGTCGGTTGGTGGTTGAACTGAAACCGACTAAATGAGTCCAAAAGTTGATAATCAAGTTCTCTCCTCAATACACTTGGACGATACATCGCAAAACTCTCAATAATCATCTAAGCTACCCCATTAAACATCGAAATCTCAAATACGACATTCAAAACATGAATTCGAGCAAAAATTCAAAATATCACATAAAATCCCGAAAAATCCAATAAGTCTAGCATGAACGAAATATTTTGAAATATAATAGCATGCAAGATTATTGAACGAAACATGGATCCTATATCTCGGATTCACCCATAATCCCCAATTCTTGACGCAACCGCACAAAGGAGTCCTCCTTTAGGGGTTTCGTGAAAATATCGGCGATTTGCTTTTGGGTTTCAACGTACACTAAAATGATGTCCTTTTTAGCAACATGATCATCTAAAAAGTGGTGTCGGACATCTATGTGTTTCGAACGGGAATGGTGTACCGGGTTCTTGGAAAGACATATTGCACTTTGGTTGTCAACCATGATAGGACAAGTATCACAATTTATACCAAAGTCTTTAAGTGTGTGTCTCATCCAAAGAACTTGAGCACACGCGGCACCGGCGGCAATGTATTCTGCCTCGGTGGTTGAAAGTGATACGGAATTTTGCTTCTTGGAAAACCAAGAGACAAGGGAATTTCCTATAAAATGGCAAGTGCCACTAGTACTTTTCCTGTCGGATTTGCATCCCGCATAATCGGCATCACTATATGAGATTAACTCATACGTGCTAGATTTTGGATAAAGTAATCCAAAATCAAGTGTATAACTTAGATAACGGAAAATACGTTTTACTGCTACTAAGTGAGACTCCTTAGGTTGAGACTGATAACGAGCACATACGCATACGGCAAACATAATATCGGGCCTACTTGCGGTAAGATAAAGTAAACTACCTATCATACCTCGATATAGACGAATGTCTACATCCTTACCGCCTGTATCCTTATCAAGATGCGTAGTCGTGCTCATTGGAGTCTTCTTCCCGGAGGCACTCTCTATTCCAAATCGCTTAAGCAACTCCACCGTATACTTTGTTTGGTGGATGAAGATTGCATCGTCCATTTGGCGAATTTGGAGACCTAAGAAATATTTGAGCTCACCCATGTGGCTCATCTCAAATTGTTCCTTCATAACATTAGAAAACTCTTCGCAAAGAGCAAAGTTAGTAGCACCGAAAATGATATCATCAACATATATTTGAACTAAAATTATATCATTATTTGAATGCTTAACAAAAAGTGTAGAATCGGCTTCTCCCATTTTAAAATTCAAATCCAAAAGAAAATTCTTTAGGCGATCATACCAAGCTCGAGGAGCTTGTCTCAGGCCGTAAAGTGCTTTCTTTAGTTTAAAAACATGATTTGGAAATTTTTCATTAATAAAACCGGGAGGTTGAGAAACTTAAACTTCCTCAACAACATCTCCATTTAAAAATGCACTTTTAACATCCATTTGAAATAATTTAAAATCCTTATGGCATGCAAAAGACAATAATAATCTAATTGATTCTAATCTAGCTACCGGAGCGAAGGATTCTTCGAAATCAATACCTTCCTCTTGTCGATATCCTTGAGCAACTAACCGAGCTTTGTTCCAGACGACGACTTGGTTTTCATCGGTTTTGTTCTTGAATATCCACTTTGTCCCTATGACGGTGTGGTTCTTCGATGGCAATGGAACAAGCTCCCAAACTTCATTCCTCTCGAATTGAATGAGTTCCTCCTCCATGGCTAAGATCCAAGCGCTATCTTCACATGCTTCATTAACATTCTTTGGCTCTATCGAGGAGGCAAAGGCACAATGAGCGAAGTAGTTCACTTGCGATCTCGTCTTGACACTATCATGGATATTGCCAATGACTTGCTCATGAGGATGATCACGAACGGTATGAAGCCGTTTGGAAATACCTTGGTCACTAGGAACATTCTCAACAACTTCATTAGATGGGTTAGTTTCAATAGAATCAATAGAATCATTAGACTTAGAATTATCAAACGAATCACATAAAACATCCCTAGAATCATTATCATTTGAAATTCTAGTTGGAACAAATCCTTCATTAAATGAGACATGAAGCGACTCCTCGATCGTTGAGGTTCGTTTGTTGAATATCCGGTAGGCTTTGCTACGCGAAGAATATCCAACAAAAATCCCCTCATCGGATCTTGGATCGAATTTGTCCAAACTACCATACGTGTTCTTAACAAAACATTTCGAACCAAAAACACGAAAATGTTTAACTTGAGGCAACCTACCAAACAACAATTCATAACAAGTTTGTTTAGTGCCGGGCCTCAAAAGTATTTTATTAAACACATAGCAAGCGGTGTGTACCGCTTCCGCCCAAAATTGATGGCCAAGTTGGCTATCATCAAGCATAGTGCGAGCACACTCCACTAGCGTCCTATTCTTTCTCTCAACTACACCATTTTGAAGAGGTGCACGAGGGAAAGAGAAGGTGTGTGTAATACCAACTTCTTCACAAAATGTCTCAAAAGACTCATTCTCAAATTCACCTCCATGATCACTACGAATAGTGACAATGGTGGTTCCTAAGAGATTTTGTACTTTCTTAACAAAAATTGTGAAGTTTTCAAAAGCTTCATTTTTATTACACAATGAAAATACCCATGTAAATCTCGAATAATCATCTACGATGACAAGTCCATATCTTGCATTTCCTAAGGAAGCAACTCTAGTTGGCCCAAATAAGTCTAGATGTAATAGCTCTAGTGGCCGTTTAGTAGAAATGCTTTTCTTAGGTTTAAATGAAGATTTAGGAAGCTTGCCACGTTGACAACAATCACAAAAACTTTTCTTTTCAAAAACGATCTTCGGAAAACCTTTAATGGAATTTAATTTTGAAAGCTTATAAAGTGTTCCAAAGTTCACATGTCCAAAGCGTCGATGCCATAAGTGTTGTTCACTTGTGTTGGCAACGAGACATTGTTCATAAGACTTAGGAAGATCCAAAATATAAATATCTTTATGACGAGTGCCGGAAAATAATAATTTATTATTATCTTTTCTTAAAATATGGCACAATCCTTTCGCAAAGCTAACTTTGTAACCTTTGTCACAAAGTTGGCTTATTGAAATAAGATTATGATTTAAACCATTAACTAGAAAACATCACTAATTAGGGGTTTAGATGGGTTACCCACTTTACCAACACCTATGATGGTTCCACTCTCGTTGCCTCCAAATACGACGCGGTTTCCATTTGTGATGGGAACCACTCCGGAGAGCAAACTAGCGTCACCTGTCATGTGTTTTGAACACCCGCTATCGAGTATCCAATTCCCCTTGGAGCTAAATTTAAATTTGTTGCTCCTTTTCTTTTTCTTTTCCTTGAGTACCTAAAGATGGAAAATTTCATATCATGGTACCCAAGGTCATTGGGTCCAAAAGATTAGACCTTTGGAAGCCAAGTCCAATTGGACTTAGACTTCCCCACATAATTTCTACTATGCACAACATCCGAAAAATAAGCATTCATATACACTTGTTTTTCATCCATGCTTGTGTCCTTTGGGCTCCAAATAGTGAAAATCTTGGGAGCCCTCATCCTATTGGGTGCATGCATGCTACGTTGATTTCTACGTGATGCATGTTGTGGATAGGCATAAGGAACATGATGGAATGGTGCACGACGAGAATTATTCATATGATGAGGTGGGTGAACATATGCTTGTGAGGGAACACGTGCGTGAGGGTGTCTCACATGGTGTGCACGTGCCCGAGAATGTGTTGCATAAAAATCATCATATGTGTGAGCCGGTGGAGTAGGACGTGTGTTCCTACGTGGCATGGTATTTGTGTACATATAAGCATGCCCCTTCTTTGGAGGTCCACCCAAAGTGGGTTTCTTTCCGAAAGAGGGTGCGGACGAGGTGGAAGCACCATTGGTAGAAGAACTACCAATAGAGTGTTTGCTACCACTCGTAGAGTCACCGGAAGTTGGCCTAACAAAAGTAGTGGCCGATTTGGATGAACATCCCATCGTATACCCCAAGCCAATGTGGTGATTGGCCGGAAGTAAGTCACTTAGGATTTTATCCAAATGGTCCTTACCCTTATTGAATTTATTAATTCGGCCTAATGTGTTCTCATATTTCTCTTTGAGAGAACGCATAGAAGTATCCAAGTTGGATTCTTGCGATGTGAGCACATAAACACGAGATTTAAGATTCTCATTCTCAATACTCAAAGTCGAGTTTTGAGAAGTTAAATCCGCTATCTTATGTTCCTCCGGATCTTCAATGCAAACATGTTCAAGTTTAGATTTGAGATTAACAATCTCATTTCTTAACTCTACAACAACGGTGTCGTTGTTGGTGATGAAGTCTTAGGCGAGGTTTGAATGCTAGCTAGGTCATCTTTTACTTTAGTATATCTATTTACTAATTTAGTGTATTTAGACCATAATTGAGAGTTAGCATTCCTAAGATCATCCATAGTTACCTCATCGCCTTCGTCGTCACTATCATCGGAAGAGGAGGATCCTTGATCATGCTCCTCTCTTGCCATGAAGCACATGTGCGCTTGCTCCACTTGCTCATCGTCCGACTCTCCGCTTGAGGAATCCTCGGAGTCGGTGAATGTTGCTCCGACAAGTCCCTTCTTGTTTCCTTTCTTGTACTTCTTGGACTTATCGAATTTAGGCGCCTTCCACTTCTCCTTTTGCTTGTTGAGAGGACACTCCGCTTTCATGTGTCCTGGCTTATTGCACTTGAAACACAAAGGAGAGGAAGAGGCGTTAGAAGAACCAAATTTAGCTTTGTTCTTATAGTTACCTTTTCGGAAGAAACGGTTGAACTTCTTGGCCATGAGTGCCATGGACTCCAAGTTCAACTCGTTTTCCAAGTCTTCATCATCGGTTGATGTGGATGTGGATGGAGCGGCCTTGAAAGCAATAGCCTTCTTCTTTGGCTCGTCTTGCTTTATGTAGGACTTCATCTTTTCCTGCAATTTTAGCTTGCTATCCTTGCGTACCTCGTATGACATCAAAGTACCCATTAGTTGAACTACGGTGTACTTATTCATATCATTACCTTCCTCGATGGCGAAGGTACGCTTTTCCCAAGAAGAGGGAAGTCCTTCCTTCGATAAGCTTCGAACACTTCTCTTTTTGGGTGTAGGTTTTGCCGAGAGCCTCCAACTCGTTTATGATGTCAACGAAGCGAGCGTAATACTCCTTCATCTTCTCGCCCTGTTGCATATGAAACATTTCGTAATCTTTGTTTACAACTACGAGTTTAGAGTCTCTTACCCTACTCGTCCCTTCATGTAGAATGAGGAGGGAGTTCCAAATTTGATATGCACTCTTACATGTGCATATCTTATTGAAGTCCTCGGGCTCCAATGCGCATTGCAAGGCGTTCATTGCCTTGGCATTGCTTACCTCCGCGGCGACCTCCGCGGTTGTCCATTTCTCAAAGTCTTCTTCTTCGGGCTCGACGTATTCCTTCATCGTGGTCCTCCATAGAGATGCACTCCGGAGGAAAGTTTCCATCCGGCATTTCCAGTACCCGTAGTTGGTACCGTTGAAGAATGGAGGCCTCGTCGAGGAATGTCCTTCCATCACCGAAGATGCACCTTCACGGTTCCTGAAGGTGCCATAGTCGGAAGGTGGACGCACGGTCTTGTTGTCGTTGGCAGACATAGCTAAGTATCTGGCTCCGATACCAAATGTAATGCCCTACAAGCTACTGCACAAGTACTAGAGGGGGGGTGAATAGTACTTTAAAAATAACGAGGAGTATAATTCCTAATTATAATGCAAACAACTACCAAATCAATTTGCGGAAGCTTAAATTGAAGACAACAACAAAATTAACAATGCTAACAAGAGATGTTACTGGGTTCGGATCCACCCAAGTCTCCCCGACTTGTTCCCGGTGATCCTACGTCCCAACCACCCGGATCCCCTCCGGATACTTGAGTTAGAAACCCTAACTCAAGATTTCCACTATGAAATACTTGTGAAAAACCTTCACAAGTCAAATCATACAAAATGTAATTTGTGACTCCCACAACCCGGGATCACAACCACACTCTCACAACCGAGAGTGAAACTTACAATTCAAATATGAAATGAAATAAGAAAACTTCTTACCGAACAAAATACCTATGCCTTGAGTATTGCTTACGAATTAGGGCAAGGATGATTTTGAGGAAGAAGTGGCACCAAACCCTAGCTCCAAGATGTAGATCAGCGATGGAGAGCTTTGGGGATGTTGGTGACCTAGAATCAAGCACTTGGCTTGGAAGGCTTCACACTCAATGAATCTCTCTTTGGAAGTAAGAGTTAGGAGAGATTATTGAATGGAATGAATGAGCTTTGAATGAGCTTGGAATGATTTCTCTTGATCTCTAAACTTGCAATAATATCAGCCTTGGCAGCAATGAATGCAGCCCATCAAGTATATATAGGATAGAGGAGAGAGAGAGAAAAAAACGTTTCAATTAAAGCTCCAACGGCTCTTTTCTGAACCCAACTAGTCGGTCAAAGAACAACCACCGACCGAATAGTTCATCAACTAGTCGGTCGGTCAATTAACGTAAACCGACTAATGAGTGAACTGAGAAAAGATCAAAGCACAGACAAAAGGAACTAGTCGGTCCAAGAAGAGTAGCTGACCGACTAGTTTCACAACTAGTCGGTCGGTTACTCAACTGAGACCGACTAACAGATAAAACTGAAGTCTGAGCTAAAATAGACTTAGTCGGTCCAAGAACAAATGTTGACCGACTAATTCACCAACTAGTCGGTCGCCAAATGAGCTTAAACCGATTAATGATAAACAGTAAGTTAGGTGAAAAATTGGCATGTACAGTAAACTAAACTAGTCGGTCCAAGAAGGAAAGTTGACCGAGTAGTTCATCAACTAGTCGGTTGATCAATGAACATAGACCGACTAATGATAAACAGTAGCATAGGCTCAAATGTGCATGAACAGGGAAAGCTCAACTAGTCGGTCACAGAAGCATCACTGACCGACTAGTTCACAAACTAGTCGGTCGGTGAGTCAACTTAGACCGACTAACTGTAAACAGTAAAGAGCTTGGAAATGACTGAGAAGAACTAGTCGGTCCAAGAAGCTTTGCCGACTGACTAGATCACCATCTAGTCGGTCAGTTCTTCTTCTTGAACCAACAAACATGCACAAAAAGTCGCGAATCGAAGCGCGATGCTTCGAGAAGGATTGTATGGACTTCTACTAAGATCCTAGAGCTAAGATATGAGCGTTATGAAGATTTAAACCGTAAGACCTACTCAAGGCTTAACATTCTACGAAAGAAGCTTAAAGACTATAAATAAAACTTGACGATACCGTCTTCAATAGCTTCAATCGAATCTTCATGACTTCTAAATTGGTCCATAAGCTTCAACGAAGCTTTAGGCATACGATCATGTGCTTTGAGAAGTCTTGAGACGTCGTAATTGATATTCATATGAATTTGGCGACGATCTCCATAACTGCGCTCACAAAGTGTTAGATCACGTTATATTTATGTTTGTTCATCATCCAAAACCAAATCTGGGGAGTCCAATATCCAACACAAAGCATAAGAGGAAGATTCTGACTACACGGACAAAGAAGACCATATCGCGTTCATCTCAAAGAACTTTAAAGAGTTCATCACTAGTAAGTATGGAAAACGATCTTTTAGACCCACTAACGGTATTATTTGTTTTGGTTGCAATAAACTAGGGCATGTCAAGAGAGACTGTCCATTGGAGAGAAACAACCGTGATTCCAGTGATCGTGGGAAGAACAAAGACAATAATGAGAGACGAAACAATGTAAGAAACAAGTTCCGACGACCAAAGAAAGAAGCTTATGCAGCCTTCGACCAAAGCAACGACTCTTCATCCAATGAATCCTCAGAAGAAGATAATGATGAAAGAAGAGAGACGGCACACATGTGCTTCATGGCATCTACATCCTCCAAGGTAAGCTCGCATCATGATTCATCTAGCGACAATGAGTCATCGTCAAGCGATGATGAAGACTTGGATTATAGGGGAGCATATAAGGAGCTATGCAAAATGCATGAAAAGCTCATTAAAGAACATAGAAAAACACTTAGAAATATTAAAAGAGATACTAAAGAAAAAGAAGAAGTCATTAAAGAAAATAGTCTTCTTAAAGAAAAGAATGATCTTCTGCAAAAAGATATTTCACTAGTAAATGAAAAAGTTGAAAATCTAAATAATCTTCTCGTATCTGTCAAAGATAAATACGACGCTACGATGAAAATTATTGAGAATTTCAACAAATGAAAAGGGAAGCTAGATAGTATAATAGATAATCAAAAAGCTTCATCTAGCAAAACCGGACTCGGCTATGATTCACATCATACCAAGAAACGGGTTAAGCATACTAGGATGCATCATTCTAACGATAATGTCTTGAGCATCTGGGTACCAAAGAAATTATCTGATCAGCGAAGAAAAAGGTACGCTACTGACTTTGTTCAACAAAATCATTTTAACAAAAATTATAAATATGTTGTTCATGAAGGAACTAAACCGTATTGGGTTTGGCTTCCTAAAGACTAACTCCTCGGACTCAAAACCAAAGAGTACCATAAAACGCTTATTTTTTTCAGGTACTCTAAAAGAGGAAAATCAAAGAGGAGAAATCAAGAAGTCAAACGGCTGAATCAGAACAAAAGTTTTTTTTAACTAAATTTTTTTTACACACACACACACACACACATATATATAAATGTTTAAATGTGTTGTAATATGTGTATATGATTGTGTTTTATTCCTAAAACATTTCTTGTTCAGAAAGCACACTCAACCTGGATCAAAAAATCCCCGGGATGAGAAAACGACTCAACCCAGCAGGGAGTCGACTACCTATAGGAGGGAGTCGACTACCCGTGCGTAAATTTCTGGGCTTGTTTTTTTTACTAACTCCTATTGGGTTCTATTGAGTGGATGGGTTCAAATCCACTAAGGCAATTTACCCAATAAGCCTAAAACTCATCATAGCCCTCTTTTCTCCCTATCTCTTCATCCAAACATCAAAACCCCAAGAGAAACCCTAAGGGTAGCCGACTACCCCTCTTCTTCCTCCACCTCTCTTGATTTTTCACCTTGGTGCTTGGTCATTTGGAGCTATTTTCACATCTTTCTCCCAAGTAACTCAAGGTAAATTTTTTTTCTTACTTCATGATCTTTATTATTGGTTATCTAGTAGTGTAAAAATGTTGTTTTTTTCTTTTACTCTATCTAGATGCCTATCAAGGGGATTTTCTCCAAGAAGAGGAAAACTTCTACAGAAATTGATTCTGAAAAGGAGACTATCTTACCCTATCTTTTCAAAACTACTACCTATGAGCAATTTGTTAAGATCTCAAAGAAACCTATCTTGCATGAACGATTTGTCAAACTTAATGATGTTATCAATTATGGCATTGACAGTCTGTTAGATTTTCAAAACTTAGCAAACTTGTTTTCTTCTGAAAATGTGTACCTCTGCTATCCTAGGCTTGTTCATCTATTCTATGCAAACATGGACTATGATCTTGTTAAAAGTCGTTTCATAACAAAAGTCCTTGACACCAAACTTGCTATTACTGTCAAATCCCTAGGAGAAGCCCTAGGAATCCCATACTCTGGCATGCTTCTTGACAAAATCGAAATGACTGATGAGAACATTCTAGAAAGAATGTATTTGCCCGGTAGACACTTTCAAACCAAACTTCCATGTAGCAATCTTCGCTATCCGGCGAGGATCTTGGCTAATATATTGTCTTATAACATAACTCAAAAGTCTGGGAGCCATGCAATCCTATCTGAGAAACAAGCTAAGTGTATCTATGCCATCCTAGGTAACATTCGCATTAATTGGGCCAAAGTGATTATGGATTCTATCCTAGCCTCGGCTTCTTCTGATAGACCCTCCTCAACTCTTTCTCATGGGCACTATCTTACTATACTATTCATTAGCTTTAATGTGCCACTGGATCATGAAACATCTATTCTAGAACCTGCTCGTATTTTTGATGTGCATGCACTTGGGAGAATGAATCTCCACCATGACCTTGATGAAAATGTCCCTGAAGAACAAATTGCTGCCGAAGGAGGATCATCATCCTCAAGGAGATGTAAGAAAGTTGTTATTTCAGATTCAGAAGAAGAAGGAGAAGAAGAAAGAGGAAGCGGAGAAGAAGAATAAGAAGTTCCGGCATACATTCTTGAACTTCAGGAAATGCTCCTGAAGAAGATTGGAAGATTGAAGATCATACAAAAGCAAGGATTTGAAGACATCAATCGTAAAGTGGACGATCTGAAAGAGTTTGTTGTGAAGAGCAACAAGATAACTGAAGACACACTTGCCATGATCCTTGATGAGATCAAGGAACTAAAGAAAGATGGCGGTCACTCTTAGCTCTTTCCTTCTCTAAAAACAATGGTTCTCTTTAAAACAATGGTTCTTAAAACTATGTCATTTGAGACTATGGTCTGTAATAACTCTCTATGTGGTGTTTTGCTACAATATCTCTGTGCTATATATCAACTGCTAGTATAAACTAATACATCTCTTGCAGGCACAAGAAATTTAATTTCCCTCCTAAACACATTTGTGTTGTCATTAACTTATTTGTTTGTTTTTGTTGATGACAAGGGGGAGAAAATTCATGAGACATGAGATACAAAAAATTCATTATATACTGTTTTGTGTATTGCTTCGATGCAGGGGGAGAACCGCATCAAAGCAGGGGGAGTAAGTATACCACGTATCGTATTTTATTATCTTTTACTTACTTCATTTTTTTCTCTCTCATTTGGGTGTCATCATCAAAAAGGGGAGAGTGATGGAAATTGAATTCCACCCCCAAGTGATTTTGATGATAAGCACACCAAATGAAAGCTTAGTGTACTAACTACACTACACTCAAGTGTGCAGAATTTACAAAGCTCTACTCATACTCAAAGAAGCACACTTCAACGCTCAAAGACAAAGACGAACATGACTAAACTCAAGTGATGAAGCTCAAGCTCAAACAGAACAAGAAGCACAAAGAGAAGCTCGCTTTCGCTTCACCAAATTGATCAAACTTCCGAAGACATGTTCTGAGTCTATAGTGAGTGTGTCGTGTTTCTTTAGGGTATTTGTTAAAGCCATATCATACAGACAAAACACACACACACACAATTTCGAAAATACTTTTAAATTATCTTCAAAATACTTTAAGAGAGCTTTCTCTAGTCACTCTATAACTTTTGTAGTGAAACTCCACGCACCCTGGAGTTAACTACTTGTCTGACTAGATAAGTTGCAGGAAAAACTCTTCTGGGAGTCGACTACCAAAAGTAGGGAGTCGACTACCAGACACAGGTCAAGAATTCCTGGAACTCTCTGGGAGTCGACTACCTAGATGAGGGAGTCGACTACCAGCTGTAAAATTCTGACGTTTTTGAATTTGAATTTTGAAATTCGTTGAGCAATTTACTCCGTAATTTTTGGGACAAAAGTCAACGAAAATTCAAATTTCAAATCTCAGTTTTTTCCCTATAAATAAGAGCTAAATTCTTTTGTGAAAATACAACTATTGAAAATCAAAAATCTCTTGTGAAAACGCTCTTGAATTCAAAGCTCTCATTTCTTTCTAGCCAATTTGATTTTATTTGTGATCTTACAATATTCTCTTATCAATTCTTTTAAGATCATACTCTTATTTTTTATTGGCTAAAACGTTTTCAAAATCCTTATTACTATTCTCTTTATCTTGTTTAAAGGATTTTTGAAAAGCAATAGATCTAGATCACAAAGAATTTCTCTCGTATCTTTGTGTGATCTAGACTCTTATTCTATCAAGCCACTACACAAATTTGTCTATCTTTGGTTGGCTATAGAATCGGGTGTAAAAACCAACTTCCATCATTTATTGTGGTGTATTGGATAAATATCTCATTGTGTTGATTGTTGGAACACTAGACAAGTCTAGGTGTTGCCAGTCGGAAATCCTGGTTGAGACTAGGTCGTTGGAAATCCTAACGAGTGAAGTTAGGTATTTGTATTGCTAAGACAATAGTGGAAATCTCGTACCGGATTGGTCGGGGACTGGACGTACCCAGGGTTGTGGGGAACTAGGATAAAAATCCTTGTGTTTGCGTTTGATTCTCTCTGTGTTTGATTATTTATCTTTGCAAGCAATTCTTATTATTATATCTTTGTAATTCTTTGTTCATTTGCATATTACAAAGATCATACATTTAATTCCGCTGTGTAAAGATCTATCTGTGTGTAAAGATCTCTTATCTGATTGTAATCATAATTGTTTATCTTTTATATTTCTATAAGATTAACTTGTTGATTAAGAACCAAGCGTAGATCACTCTACTTGGCTTCTTAGGCAACATTAGAAGGATTTCATTTGTGCTAACATCAACGAGCGAAAAAGTATACTATTTGCACAACACTATTCAACCCCCCTTCTAGTGTTGTTTGCCATCCACAGGATCCAACACAATGATCACGGGTATGTCACCTGCCAAGTGTTTGTGAAAATGCCACAATGAAATGAAAGTTGAAAAATATGAGAAATGGGCTTGTAAACACATGTGTTATGAAATGTGTTGTGAAATAGTAATGATGGGGTCATGTAAAGCATGGTTTTATATGTTATGAGTGATGAATTGAAACGGCTATGTTGAATGGCATGACACTTGGGTGCATGACCCATTGATATGTGATTTGATTACGTGGAGGGCATGGCACTTCAGTGCATGACCCATGTTGGTATGAGTGTGGAATGTGAAACCATGCAACGTGTCCCCTTCAGTGCTATAAATAATGTTAAATGAGATTTTAGAATGTCTCAGTCCTCTCTAATAAGGGTGAGTTAGCAAAACCCGGGTTTAGGTGGAATTTGAGTAAATTATGGATATGAGGCCTGGACTGAGAAGTTGGGGGAATTGTTTATGTGATATGTGATATTTATACCCACTCGCCTTTACCGGGAGTGGAGGGGACATACGGAGGTTGTGTTATTGTGGGAGAGCCTCACTCCTGCTAGGGACGGGGGAGCTGAGAGGACCAGTGTCGTACAGTGCCCGTGTTCACTGCGACGTGTGCTATATTCACCCAAAATTTGGGGCGAAGTCCAGGTCCTAGTATCACACAGTTTACCCAAGTTCCAGTTAATTCAATTATAAAATAATAAAATAAGAATTTGCATGTTACCTGGCAGTACTTCCCTTTTTCTTTATACTTGCTTTACCGGTGACACTGTGTTATCTTTCTGACACTTGTGATTTCCCTTTTTAAATTGTGGTTGCATGAATATTTGTATCGTTATTAGTGCTAACTCTTTTCTTGCAGCAGCTCGACATTGGACCGCAGGTATGATCCCCTTGTTTAGCTATTTAAATTATATTACTTAGTTACATGCCCTATTTCTCTTGTATTACCTTGTGGGCTGATAACGTTAGAACGGTGTTCCAAATCCAAGTTTGTTCCTACTATGGCACACATTGACGTGCTCCTTCCTATTTTTCAGGTAGCAGTGGCAACATGGTTATTGGTGACTTGGAGTTGGGTTTCAAGAATAGCATTTGGTGTGAGCGATAGGTTGTGGTATGACATGGTTGTCTTAGGAGATGGAGAGTGACGGTGTATATGTTGTGGTGTAGTTGGAGTATGTATATTAATGGAAGTTGTTATATGTATGAAATGTTGTTGTTGATATGTTATTCATGAGGTTGTTTCGATGTTACTGTGAAGCTTCACTTGTACTATCTCAGCATGTGCGCAATGGCCTGTTTGTTCAGTTTCTTCTTTTCCTCTCTTATCACCCTCACCCTTCAGGATACTTGGAAAAAAATTTAGATGCCAGGTATTCTGGGGAACGGGATGTGACAGTTTTTGGCGGCCCATGCAGGTCACCGCACTACGATGTGCGTAAGGATAGGACATGTAGTGCTTCAGTAAGTGATTGGGATAGGTTAGCCCTAAGGTGGGTAGTGACCTTAGTGACCTTAGAGCTTTAAGTGACCCACCCTTGGACCCCTAGCTTTAGGGAGTCCGGGGATGAACTTTCTGCAGTGTATTATACTATAGATGTATATTGCGGGTGTACGTGTGTATCTATAGCTGTGTGAACCCGTGTGTTTAAATGCATTTGTTGTGCTTAGAGATTTGAATTATATATGTGGTGGTATACTTGTATTTAGTATGTGTATTTATGCTTGAATAGCATGAAGCTGCATGTAACTTGGATGGTTATAGCGGTATATGGATATGTGTGGGCGTTCATACTAGGTGGGTAAATACTTGAGCTTATATATATATATATATATATATATATATATATATATATATATATATATATATATATATATTGTCTCTATGTAGATACATGTGTCACGCCCCGCTTCCCAAAAATGTGGAGGCGAGACGTGAGAAGGTCCGCTCAGACTTGAAGCTGTGAAACTCCAAGTCCGATAAGCGTATAAATTATCATATGGCAGGTCCTTGCAACGCAAACGGAACAACAATAATAATAAAGGAAAGAGACAAAAGAGAAATCTCTGATTATCTATTGAATGAATTACAATATCACAGAAAAGCCACCAGGCTAAAAGGAAAAGAGTCTAAGGCCCAAACATGGCCAACAAGGTATAACATACATACAAAGGTGCCACGCACCAACAACTAACAGCAAACCTAAACAAAGAAGTGAACATGAGCGGTCTTCAAGACAGGCCCCTGGTGTCCACTCACCACCACAGCAACATCAGCATCAGCAACACCATATCCCCTGCAACAAAGCTCTGGCTCTGGGTCTAACATGTGACACCCAAAAGAGAGAGGGGCACATGTCAGCAAGTCTGGAAAGACTTGTGCAAGAAAACTGAAAGTAAGGTAAACTAGCAACCTAGCAGTTATAGTAAGATGCATGGCATGGCAAGTATAGTATGGAAGTGACAAGTAAAGGGAAGTACAAGTAGCAAGTATGTCACGGATAACAAGTAAACACGGACAAGTACAAGTCGAGTGGTTCACATCAAGTGAACAGTCAAGTAAACAAGTGGTAGTTGTGACATGTAATGTCAAGTAACAAGTACAAGGGATCACCCACATATGGATGCCCTATTGCCCGCAGGCTGTATTCAAGTACAAGGGATCACTCAACGAGTGCCCTATTGCCCGCAGGCTGTGTTCACGCATCAAGTACAAGGGATCACTCAACGAGTGCCCTATTGCCCGCAGGCTGGGTTGAGCTCGTCTTCTGGAACACGAGCCAAAAAGTGTATTTGGCATAGGATTGTGCCCACGCAAGGTGGGTGCCTAGCCGGTAACAAGTAACACTAATATGTAGCGATGCTACGCAATCACGATGAGTGTTCAACATGCAATGACATGAGCAGATATCCACGTACCGTTAATTGAATTTAGACATGGCAGGCGAGATGCAATGACATGTACAGATATTCGCGTACCGTTATTTGTAATTAAACGTGACAGGCAAAATGCAATGACATGAACAGATATTCGCGTACCATTTATTGAAATTAGACATGACAGGCAAAATGCAATGACATGAACATATTCGCGTACCGTTAATTTAAATTAAACATGGCAGTTAAAATGCAATAGCATTTAAGGATGCATGGATGACATGAACAGTTAATACGCGTACCGTTAAGGGAAAGTAAACGTGACGTACAAGCATGATGAAGGTGACGGACCAAGCTTCGTTGTCAAGCTAGGTCAATGGCGTCTAGACAGCTATCCTTTCACCGTCTAGTCTCTTTTACGCTAAAGCAAGGTAATGGCCTAAGACATGGCCCAAATCAAGAGATGCAAGTTTCACTTGCCTAATACCGAGGACGACGTTCAACGAGCCACACCACGAAAAGTTAGGTACGGGAAGAGATCGCTGTTATGGAGAAACAATCATCAAATCATTAATCATTTTATTAGGGTTTCAAAACATCAAATGTGGGTTATGAGATTTTTAAAGGAAGAATACTACCCGTGAAGAAGCGGAGGAACGACGCCGAAAACTACGGCGACGGAAGAACGATCCGGCTCAGATCTGGAAATGGGGAAAATCTGGAGAAATGGGGTTGGATGAGGCTTTTGGGGATTTGATGAGGGTTTGAGGTTGAGGAGAGGTAGGATATGTGAAATGAGGGTTTGGATGATGATGGATGAGCTTGGGATGAAGGATCAATGGTTTGGGGAAGAAGGGGGCTCAATAAGGGAGAAATTAGGGTTTGGGGTGATGAGGAAGAAGAAGAAAACGTTTGGGGCGTATTTATAGAAAAGTGTGGCGGCTAGGGCAAAACTAGGGTTTCCTGGGCTGATTAGTCGGTCAAAGAAGGATTGGTGACTGACTAGCTGGGGAACTAGTCGGTCGGGTGATCAACGCAGACCGACTAAGAGTAAACAGTAACTCGGCTGGGAAAATGATCAATGAAATAGTCGGTTGAAGAACAATGGCTGACCGACTAGTTTACAATCTAGTCGGTCGAAAGATGTTCTCAGACCGACTAAAGATAAACAGTAACTTAGGGGAAATTAATCAAAGGAACTAGTCGGTTAAAGAACAAGTTCTGACCGACTAGTTTCACATCTAGTCGGTCGGTGGTTGTTCTTAGACCGACTAACGATAAACAGTAACTCCTGAATAATTGATTGAATGAACTAGTCGGTTCAAGTTGATTTCCTGACCGACTAGATTGAAATCTAGTCGGTCGGTTGATCTTCTTGAACCAACTAACGTGCACGAAAAGTCTTGAAATGGAGCGCGAAGGTCCGAGATGAATTCTAAGGTTTCTAGGATCAACCTATCGCTAAGATATGATCGATATGAAGCTCGTCACGAGTGACTTACTCCGAGTTCAATGATTCTAAGGAAGAAGATAGAAGATCACATCAAAAGGAATGAAAACGAAAGTTAGGAAATCTCAACGAGATGAATGAAAGCGAGAACTATGGAAATGGAAACCACACAAGGAGAGAACCCACCATCACAAGCAAAACACACTGATAATCCAATCATACAAAAACCAGTCGTTACAACATGATACGGGCATGTGAATAGGTATGTGTTATACTTGTATGACTCTGAGACATAGGTGATACATATATGTATATTCGTGGATGTATATTGGTGGGTGTATATAAGCTATTAGGAACGTATGAGTCGTAAGGGTGTGAGTGAGAATATGTACATATGCTATATAAGTGCATGTATGGGTTTACTATCTTAAATTATAGTTGTGTTTCATGTGGGGAAGGTACCACTGTGTGTACATCTATCTTTGTATGGATAGAGTAGTGGAATGTCTATGTTGTCTTGATTATGGGGAGAAGTGTATGTGAGTGAATATATTTGTGTATTTGTATGGGCAGATGGTGTAGAAATAGTATGGAATACTGGTGCAGGTATATCACTAGTATTGCATTGCTAGGGTATGAATTTATAATGTGTAAAAATTTAAATAACTGTGAGTATGTCTAGGAACTGCCTATGTGTTTATATGAACTGGTATATTGTCTTAGCTTGGTATATGGTTGTGGGTTGTATTACTGCATGAAGATATGTGTTGCGCTATGGCCATATATGGTGCGTATGTAGCGATATAGATAAGTAGTGGACGTATAGATAATACGAGTAATGCTCCCGAGTGTTTGGGATAAATGCGTCATGTGGTGGGTATTGGTGCTTTAGACCCGTCCACCCTAAGTTTAAACTCTTAGCCATATACCGTGCCTATTATGGAATATGGAAATATGTATAACGTGTGTCACACGTAGAATGTGATAACTGTAAGG
The DNA here is from genome assembly GCA_030789695.1 of Scilla litardierei. Lineage (NCBI taxonomy): Eukaryota > Viridiplantae > Streptophyta > Magnoliopsida > Asparagales > Asparagaceae > Scilla > Scilla litardierei. The sequence goes on from CM061130.1 coordinate 118,497,555, forward strand.
AATTGAGATTATACGGTGCATGTATAAATGAGATGGCTGTGGGTTTACATAGTTAAGTAGAGTTATGGTTTATACGCTTACCCCGTAGAATGGTGTTTATAGGACCATTTGGATGTATATGTAGTGCATGTACCCTTCTGTATATAGTGGCATGAGGGGGATTGTGTATTTGTTTATGAGATACTTGTATGTATGTAGGTGTGTTGTAACAAGCGTGGTGTGATTGTGTATATGTGTTGTTATAATTGAATGTGTATTGGTGTATGTCTTATGAGTGGTTATATGTATATGTATGTGAATGATCTCTATTCTGATATGCATGTATCAGTGTATGAATGTGTACGTATATGGGACGTGACTATCTACTGAATGTGTATGAATATTGGAATACATTTATTTGTGTATGTGCTAATATGCTAGTAAAAGTGTGGATATATTAGATGTTATTTATATAGTGGTATGGGTGGTTACCGACTACCTGCTAGTATAGTTTGAGTAGCTTAATTGTATAGGTGTGTACTAGCAGGATATGTATGGTATGTGTGAATGGGGGTGTGTGTCCATACATGGTAATGTATGTGCATGGTGCATGGGTCCTAGAGAGAGAGAGAGAGAGAGAGAGAGAGAGAGAGAGAGAGAGAGAGAGAGAGAGAGAGAGTGTGTGTGTGTGTAAGCATGTTTGTGTGCATATCTACTAGTAGTATAATAATCTTGTGTGTATGTGTGTACATGTATTTGGCTATATGTGGATTCAGACATCTATGTATGATATTGATACTTATACATCTGTGGGTGAATAATGAGTATGTTCTTGTGGAGTATCTATGTGGGGTATTGCTTGTTTCATAGACGTGATTATGTATCATATTTGTATGAATTTCTATTATACATGTCGTAATGGAGTGTAGGAATGTGTTTATGTATGTGTAGTGTGCAGTAGGAGTATATGTGATGATGTGTATATTGGATGAATGAATATATATATATATATACACACACACACACACTTATACATATCTATGTTGTTTATTTGCTGATCTATCCTATAGGGTTGTCTATCCAGGTGTATCTCGGTGTGCCTTGGATAAATGTATTCTTGTTTGTATGCGTGTATATATACAGGTCTGTACCAAAGCATGTGGGTATGTATATACATGGGCAAGGTGGATGTAAATGTGATAGATACAGAATGTAGAGATATGTGTGTGTGTGTGTGTGTGTGTGTGTGTGTGTGTGTGTGTGTGTGTGTGTGTGTACTTGATAAATGTAAGTGAATGAAACTGTTTGATATGTAGGTATTGGACTGTGTGTATTTGGTTGCACATTTATATGTATACGCATGTGTGGAGGGTAGATGGATATTTATATTTATTTGACTATTATGGCAGTTTGTGCGTAGAATATGCAAGGGCGGCTATATATATCATATGGGGAAACGTATTATGTTTGTGCAATCTTGTGTGTATTGTATGAAGTATATGTGCCTATCTGTGTGAGGCAATAGGTACATCGCTATGAATGTAAAATTATGTGTATATTTATCTATAGTTATGATCGTGGGCCATATGTGACTTGATGATGCATGTGTTAGTACGTGCCCGTAGGTGTACGTATGGTATGACTAAATATTGTGTGATTATAGATATTTATGTGCATATAGGTAATTGTGAGCAAACCCCGATGACTAAGTATTGAGTGTTTAGGTGTCCGGTGTACATACGGTGTGACACCGTGATGGTGACCCGGTTTGCCAAGTGCGGTGTGTAAATTGATGTGTATTGTTGTGTGTTTGTGCATGGATATAGACGTATACGTATATATAAACAGGTAGGAATTAAGTCGTTTATACCTGAATCTATTTGTGGTGTATATGAAAGCGTGCCATGTGTGAGTGCCTTATGAATCATGATATGGATATGATGTGATGTCATATCACATAGGGATGAGTAGTGGCCTGGATGCGTATAAGGATACATATAGAGATCTATCTGTGGCATGTGTGTTCTTAGATGTTTATGTGAGGGATGTTTATGTATATGTATGTAGTGATTCACATAGTGATGTGGGTGTGCTACTAGATAAATAATAGGATGTATATGTGATATGGGTGTCATGCAGGAGTGTATGGATTATAGCGAAGCATATAGTGTATATAAGTGTGGTGTGTTGGGGTTTTGGCGGACCCCCAGAGCTCAGATCCGTATCCGTCCTAAGTCGAACGGACCACGAAGGCACAAAAGCACAGCGGAAAACCAGAAATCAAAATTTCTACACTAGCTAAACTATTTAGCTAGGCTCTGGGGAGCCAGAACCTAGCCCGATCTATGCCGACTTGGAGTGGGTCTGACCACCCCAAGAAGGATCTACACTAAGCGACTAATTAAAAAATTACGCTAAAAAACGCTTAACCACATACCCGGAATCTTGGCCCTGGAGCAGGCAAAATGTACCGCACCGTCTTGAGAAGCTCCTCTTAGCCGAGCCGCGTTGACCCGATCTCCCTGAGCCGCCTCGCACCCTCGCACCGATCCGCCCGAGCCGCTTTCGCCTCCGAGCCGATCACACGCGGTAGAAAGTTTCACTTGAGAAGAACCCGCGTCTTAGACGTCCGGATCAGATCCAAACCCCCTTTGTAGTCGTGCTAGGACTACTCCGGAGAATAGGAAAATTAGATAGAGAGATTTAGTCGCCGATCGAGCCTGCTAAAAAATTCTGGAGCTACTCGATCGTTGACTGGTGTGTATTTCAACGAGGAGAGTGCACCCCTATTTATATAGGGAGTGAGCACTCAACTTCTCGTTGCGGGCAATGTGGGACAATTCCCATGAAGAGAAAATTCAATTAAGCCATTTGGCTTAATTTCAACTTTAAAGTTAGCCTTTCACAAAGTCAAACTTTAACTAATTAATTCTCCTCGTATACTAAACTTCAGACACCAAACAAGCTATCAATCAGAAAAGCTTGGAATGGTGAACGCGTAGGAACTGACGGTGACGAATTTCGACTTCGTTTGACCCCTCAAACAATTGCTCAAAGTTTAGCACTTTTCACAAAATTCGTAGCCGTCATTAGGGTTTTCAAAAACCCTAAGTTGACTTAAGTTGCGGGCGCGCCCGCTAGACTTAGCGGGCGCGCCCGCCCAAGGGGGCATGGGCGGGCCGCCCGCCCGCTGCTGCAGCGGGCGGGCGCCCGCTGCTGCAGCGGGCGCTGGCCCGCTGCGTGCAGCGGGCTGTGCAAGCGGGCGCGGCCCGCTGCACGCAGCGGGCCAGCGCCCGCTGTGCAGCGGGCGCCCGCCCGCTGCGTGCAGCGGGCCACGCCCGCTGTGCAGCGGGCGCCCGCCCGCTGCACACAGCGGGCCACGCCCGCTGCTGCAGCGGGTCACGCCCGTTTGCCTTTGCACATGGGCCTTTTGGCCCAGTGGGTCTAACCCACTTCCCCTTGAACTCTTTCTGCGTTTCTGGGCTCGTTTGAGCTCCGATTTGGACGCTGTTTGAACCTGTGTTTAGACCGGGATGATCCCATCATCCAGGTAACCCTTTCCAACAAGTTTGTTCCTACCAAATTTGTCGTAACTAATTTACAACACGTTTAGTTAAAGTTAGCATCTAATGCAACGTTGTGTCCCTATTGCTAATGCGACTAACTTTCACAACTTAACTTGTGAATATCATCAAATGATATTTCTCTCTATTCTATATTCCTATTACTAAGACACGAGCACTACTCGGTGTGAGACCCTACAGCCTGACCTTACTACAGGTTGGGGCTCGAAACCCCTAGACGACGGTCACTACGAGCAGTAGCTGTCGTCCCTGTTTCAGAGTCATCATAACGTGATCGACCCTTTGACAAAAGTGTCATAGGGTTTGCATTGGCCGTGTCAGTGATGAATTCCGTTAGCTAAAATCCCTTCGTCAAGACTGTGTTATTGTTGGCCTAGGGTATGGTTTACTGTCAACCCTATTAGACAACATTGGTCAGTATACGGCGGTCTTTATTGTATACACGTTGTACTACTTGCAACGTACCCCGGCCGAGGATTAACATAAAGACCGTACTGAACCTATAACACTAACTTCCCTTTAATGGAAGTGACGAATCCCATCTTAGTCACTTACTCACCTTGGGAGCTTCAGGTGCAGCCCAACCTAAGATCTTTCAGCAGGACTGGTCCTCGAAGCTAGATCATGGGTCTAAGCTATACCGTCCACTCACAGGTTTGTACAGATGACTTCAGGTCTTTAAGGATCAACTAACCTATCATCACCCTAGAGTTATTAAAGACAGATCATTAAAGTTAACCATTTAATAACTCTAACTTGGTCGTTCAGTGAACTCATTCTCCAATGAGCACATGTGTCTCGTCTCCGACTTCGCTAAGTTGAATGACTATGAGTTCATCATTACTCGAAGGCAAGACGAAGACACAGTGATCTATCCGATGTGTCGATATCCAGTTCTCGACACATCTATGATCACGAACCGTTTAAGACTTACGTTTCTATTCGGTCACTTACTTACTCATAATCGAGATCTCATCTAGATATGTGAGGACCTAACTATAAGTCTATGGATATTATCTAAGTATATTAATACAAATGATTTTATACTTAGAATAATACGTACCATATACGGTATGAACAAGACGTATAATCAAGATAAATTGCCTTATGGGCATATATCTTCCTACATGGTGTAGATATGTATTCTTGTTGGTGCTTCATGGGTAGAAAGACCATCATACCCAGCTGAACTTTGGCAAGACTCACACCCTAGGAAGTTCGAGGACGAACTTTATTTTAAGGTGGGTAGGATGTCATGCCCTATTTAGCACTATACATGTATTCTACTGAACACACGTGGTATTTCTATCTATGGTGCATACGTAGGCATGAAATAACGGTGGATATCGATGTATATAATGTAGTGCAAGGGGGATTTGGTCGTAATGTGTGGTTAAGAGATGAGAAAGCGAGATTGAGTGCGGGAGAAGTGTGAAAGACGTCGTGGGTGCAAAACAACAGGAATGTGTTGGATGTGTGTGTGTGGTGCATGTATGCACGTGTAGGCATGCAGGTATGCCTCACCATGGCCGGCCATACCCCTTCTCTTTTCCCCTTTATTTTCCAAATGAAAACCCTAATTCCTAGTCACAAATAGAAGGAATCCATGCTTGCTTGAAGAGAGAAGAAGATGGAGAAGAAAGAAAGAGGAAGAGAAGAGGAAATTAAGCTTTTTGAGGTAGGAATCCTCTTGGATTTGGAATTCCATTAAATTGATTCTTGCTATTATGATTTTATAGCATGTTTTACTTAATATGAATTAGGGATGGTGAAAATTCATGAGCCATGTTTCAATTTTACAAAGTATCCCTTGATATTTTTAGTAAAAACAACCCCTTTGAAATCCTGAAATTTTTTTGTGTATTGTTTTTGTAATTCTGGTTACTGTGGTTCGATTTATGTTTCAAAAAAATTATATCCATGTAGATCTTGAAGTTATACCACAAAATCATATAAATTTTGATATATATTCAATTCAGAAATTAGGAGCAAAAATTCCCTCTTTACAACATGTCTGTTTGATTTTCAGTCATGACACAGTTTATAAAATTTGACCTAAAAATCTGCACACAAATGGAATTTTATGTTCTTGGTCTTGTTGGAAAGTTAACAAGTTTATCTATAATTTTATCAGAGTGCTCATATTTCGAATTTCTGGTGGTAACATGCCCAAAAATTGGATTTTAATACAGACCCTGAAATCTGTCTGAAAAACAGATTTGACACACTTCACCAAATAATTCACCATAAATCACCTACTTAATATTTTTGCCTGAAATTTTATCTGTAAATCCAAAACTACCATACCTACAACTTTCATTTGAGGATGTGTGCTAAATTCTGATTACAAGTTGGTGATATCAGCCATGTTTTAAGAATGTCTATATGTTTCCTGCAAGCTGAAGCATTTAAGTGATAGTATGAATTGTGCCATATTGCTAAACTCCCCTCTATGATGCATGATTATTGATGTTACTTGAAAGATAGTTTAGTTATGCTAATGGATATTGAATTTTTGATGTGACAATGATCACAGGTATGTCGCCTGTCAAGTGTTTGTGAAAATGCCACAATGAAATGAAAGTTGAAAAATATGAGAAATGGGCTTGTAAACACATGTGTTATGAAATGTGTTGTGAAATAGTAATGATGGGGTCATGTAAAGCATGGTTTCATATGTTATGAGTGATGAATTGAAACGGCTATGTTGAATGGCATGACACTTGGGTGCATGACCCATTTGATATGTGATTTGATTACGATGGAGGGCATGGCACTTCGGTGCATGACACATGTTGGTATGAGTGTGGAATGTGAAACCATGCAACGTGTCCCCTTTAGTGATATAAATAATGTTAAATGAGGTTTTAAACTGTCCCAGTCCTCTCAAATGAGGGTGAGTTAGCAAAACCCGGGTTTAGGTGGAATTTGAGTAAATTATGGATATGAGGCCTGGACTGAGAAGTTGGGGGAATTGTTTATGTGATATGTGATATTTATACCCACTCGCCTTTACCGGGAGTGGAGGGGACATACGGAGGTTGTGTTATTGTGGGAGAGCCTCACTCCTGCTAGGGACGGGGGAGCTGAGAGGACCAGTGTCGTACAGTGCCCGTGTCCACTGCGCCGTGTGTTATATTCGCCCCAAATTTGGGGTGAAGTCCAGGTCCTGGTATCACACAGTTTACCCAAGTTCCAATTAATTCAATTATAAAATAATAAAATATGAATTTGTGTGTTACTCTTTCTACTGGCAGTACTTCCCTTTTTCTTTACTTGCTTCACCGGTGACACTATGTTATGTTTCTGACACTTGTGATTTCCCTTTTTAAATTATGGTTGCATGAATATTTGTATCGTTATTAGTGCTAACTCTTTTTTTGCAGCAACTCGACATTGGACCGCAGGTATGATCCCCTTGTTTAGCTATTTAAATTATATTACTTAGTTACATGCCCTATTTCTCTTGTCTTGCCTTGTGGTTTGATAACCTTAGAACGGTGTTCCAAATCCAAGTTGGTTCCTACTAGGGCACGCATTGACGTGATCCTCCCTATTTTTCAGGTAGCAGTGGCAGCATGGTTATTGGTGACTTGGAGTTGGGTTTCTGGTATAGCACTTGGTGTGAGCGTTAGGTTGTGCTATGACATGGTTGTCTTGGGATGTGGAGAGTGATGGTGTATATGTTGTGGTGTACTTGGAGTATGTATATTAATGGAAGTTGGTATATGTATGAAATGTTGTTGTTGATCTATATTATTCATGAGGTTGTTTCAATGTTACTGTGAAGCTTCACTTGTACTATCCCAGCATGTGCGCAGTGGCCTGCTTGTTCAATTTCTCCTTTCTCTTTCTTTTCCTCTCTCATCACCCTCACTCTTCAGGATACTTGGAAAAAAAATTTAGATGCCAGGTATTCTAGGGAACGGGGCGTGACAGCGCCTGACGGCCCGTATTATTTGCTCACTTGGGAAGCCCATCGACTTCAAGCCCAAAATTGGGCCCAAGTAAAGCTCAATCCACTTCTCCCAATTAGCGAGCTGATAGGAAAAAATTTCCCTCTCCAACCTTGATGTAGCATGCTATAGTGCGCAAATCTCCAACCATCATCTCTCATCTCCCTCGCCAACCTCTATCACACATTTCTAACCACACGACTCGTCCGATGGATGCGGTAATGGAGGAGGGTCTGAGAGCTGTATCAGATAATTTAATGCTTGTGGATACACGGCACCGTAACCCTCTTGATGAAGCTCCGATGTCGACCTCGGTGGTGACGATGATGGTGGAAGATGAAGCATCTATTGTCGCCTAGGATTTGAGTCCACGCCCCCCGCTTATGTTGCCCCATGATGTGGCAGTAATGCATCTAACCTCTTCGATTCCTCAAGAGTGTGATAGCCCGGGACCCACGTCTCATTCTTGTTGATGGATTTTCTTTTCATGAATTATCGAGGAGCCGGAAAGAGTCTTTTTGTGGGGGTTTGGGAATTATTATGGGAATTCCAACCTTCACTTCTTGCAATTGTGGACCCAATGATTTCCAAGGATAAAGCCCGTGTGGTGGTACGTAAACTCAACTTTCCTAAATCATTGATTACTGATCCTTTAGGTTAATAAGATGGATTGTGGGTGTGTTGTGGATCTGGACTTTTATAATGCCTCCCCACATTGGATTCATGTTGTAGTTAAACGAAATGGGTGCCCGTCATTTATGTTTTCTGTTGTATATGCCCCACCAGGTAGACTGGCACAATGGCAGTTACGGGATCAGTTAGAAGAGTTTGCTTTGGGAGTTGATATGATCTAGATGGATATATGAGATTTCAATGGCATTCTCACGTCTTCGGATAAGTGTGGCAGATCAACTCCTTCTCTCATTATATGTTTACGATTTCAACATATGTTGTCATTATGTGGGCTACTGGTCATTCATTTCAGTGGAAATCCATATACTTGGTGCAACAAGAGACATTGGTATGCTAGAGTTTATGAGAGGCTGGACAGAGTGGTTGCCAATTCTTCGTTGTGTTCTATATTTCTTCATACTTTGGTGTTGCACATGCCAATGATATTCTCTGATCATTGTCCTATGTTGATGTTGTTGTGTGCTTTAAATATGTCTGCAAGCGCACGGTATCGTGTGCAGCAGGTGTCGAACACGAGGAGGCATGGGTCTGAAATCTAAGTTTGGCGTCGGGGTGTATGTAGCCGTGGGAGTGTGTATGTTGAGAGTGAGGAGCAATTAACTATAGGAAAATTCGATGGAGGAAGGAGCTAGGGCTAGCATATCACCGCTTGTCACGCCATGATGCCCAGGATACCCGATATATACGAATCCATATCAAGTATTCCCATAGCAGCGGATGTGAAGAAGGAAGACGAAGAGAGATTAGTGAAGTATTGCTTGAAACAGAAAACTTCGTAGGCCACTGCACACGTGTTGAGAAGTACGGACAATGCTCCAACTCAACCAACTCAGACAACATCGTACAGAAAGACAAACAAGAGACAAAAAGAGAAATTTTTTATTATTTATACATCAAAAATATCCATACATATCTTTTATACATCCTTTCAATACATCAAAGAACTCCCACTCTAAACCCAAAAACAAAGAACCCAAAAGTACAATAAACTCTCAGCTCCCATCACAGACCAACACATATCTCAACTCACACAAACATATCTCAAGCTCCACTTCTCTAGCTCCAAGTTCATCATCAGCCTCATGAGGTGTCTAACTATCAACTACATGTAACCACGAGGAGGAGCACGTCATAGCGTGTCCAAATAGGGAATACCCAACTCAAGTATGGAAAATTATGTAATGGACCCTGCAGGGCTACACACACTAGGGGTGAATAGTGTAATGGCAAGCAAAGTGCTTAATTAAAAGTTACTAAAATTAAAGCACAATAAGCAGCGGAAATTAACAGAGTGCTCAACAACAACAAACGCAAACACAATGATTTCACCCTAGTTCTCGAAAACTTGGGTACATCCTGCCACACCAATATTCACTATAATTCCCACACAGAGAAGTGAATATAAATCCCACAAAGAGATACCTCACACAGAGGATTTAAGATTCACACAAAGAGATATCCTTACTCTCACACAGAGAGACATCACACAGAGGATTTTGTTCTTTTACACAGAAAGAACAAACTCTCACAAAGAGAGTAACTCCCACAAAGATAGTATCTAATTCCCACAAAGAGAATTAGGGTTTCGAACAAAAAACAAAACAAAACAACACTTACCTATGCCTTGATATGATCTTACCAATATGAAGAAGAAGGCATGCAAGTGAAACTCAAGTGCTTGAGATGAGGCTTTGATTGCACTTGATGATCTTTCTCTCTTCTAGGAATGAATCCTAACACTTCTCACTTGAGTGTATGAAAATGAAGAGAAGAAAGATTATCTCCAAGAAAGAAATGAGAATTAGATCACTTGGAGAATTTTCCTATGAGCTAGCTTCAATGCATGAAGAGGAATGTGCTCATGAGAGGGAAATGGGAGAGATTAGGAGTGGCTATTGATTCTCAAAGATATTCAATATCAACCAAAAGTTCTAAATGAACTAAGACAACTCCTATATACAGGAAGTCCAAAGGAACCCATAAAACCAGCCAAAACCCAAAGGGTAGAAATCTGTAACGGCTAGATTTTGGCAGTTTATGGTACAGACAGTCGATTGAAGAGCAAATGACAGTCGACTGTTCAACGGCTAGAAAAATCACAACGTCTATAATCTGAGCCAGGACAGTCGACTGTAGAAGACTACACAGGCGACTGAAGAACAGACAGTCGACTGTATATCCTTCATCAGGCGACTGCTGCAGGGATAGAAGAAAAACAGAGAGAGATGCATATTTCGGACTTACGCCTTTCAGACGACTGATGACCATTTCACATGCGACTGTAAATATACAGGCGACTGTAAAAATGTCATCAGGCAACTGTCTTGCAAATTGGGATGAAGCCCAGAAAATGCAAGAAGCGCACAGTCGATTGTCTACCTTTTCACAGACGACTGTAGAAACACATGCGACTGTAAATTGAACATCAGTCAACTGATGCGAATAGCTCAAGAAGAATCAATCAAAGGATGACTTGAGCATTGCACAATAGTCGACTGTAGAAGGCAATACAGGAGACTAGAAATCACCCAGTCGACTGTGAAACCTTCATCAGGCGACTGTTGGAGAGCCAGAGACTCCAATTGAGTCTTTGGGCAAGATTAACCTATTGGGTTGGATTCTATGATATTCCTAAGGTTCATTATGATGGTTAAATGCATATGCATGAGAGTAAGACCATTTATCAAGGCATTACAATAATCCTAGACTCAAAAAGAGAAATGCAAGTAATTGAAATTACATGGATTACATATTGCATCTCCTATATTCTAAGTCTTCAAGCTCACGATACCTTGATGCTCGCCATCATCTCCAAGCTTTGGCACTCCTTGATGAGCTTCCCTTCATCAAGCTCCAAGCTTTGGCAATGCTCCTCTAGATGTCCATCCATTATCATGCTCCAAGCTTTGGCTTCATTAGATGATATTCATGACTTCATCCAAGCTTGAGCACTCCATCACTCTTGGAGGTCTTTAAGATATCTCGTGCATCATCCTCCAAGCATTATGCTTTGTCTCATCAACATATAATTATTAAGATAAACTAATACTAAAACATAAGATTGATTAGCACACTAACATAATGTATTTATCATCATCAAAACAACGTTAGTCTTGAACCCAAGAACTAACATATTATTTTAATATTGGTTCCCTAAACTAATGCATAAATTAAGGCAGAACTTCACAGGCATGTACTGAAAGAAAGAACTGCATAAAGTAAAACAGAAAACACTGCATGAATATTGATGCGTTCGGAACTAACTCCGAAATGATGTCGTTTACCGCAAGCGCACGGTATAGTGGCAAGCGGGTATCGAACACGGGGAAGCGGTGCTATACTACCTATCTACTCCTAGGTTGAGTTAGACTTGCGGGTTTATTGATGGATGTGGAGTATGGAGAGTTATGATGGTGGTGGATGCGAAGGTTATGTCACTCAACGTCGCATAAAAAGCGCTAGGGCGTTAGGGATCGTTGCTAAGATCATTGGGGATTGATGTTAGATAGGTTCCTCACGTTGCATTAGGGCTAGGGAATTAATCCCCCAATTCGTACCACTCTCGTGGGTTAGAATTGCGGGGTATTTCGGTGGCTCTCGTTGACGCAATGGCGGTAGCCGTCAACGTAGCGATATAGTTCGTCGATGGATCCCCTCAAGGCGCGAGCCGGGCATGGTCACGTGCCTTGATTAGATCCACCGATTTCCCTATTCAAATACCTAGATACTCCTTAAGCACTTCAATTCCACAGACCGTGGGCATGATCTCAGTACGGGTTATCTACGGATTCGGTAGGATATACCAAAATACAACCCTAAATCCCCAATTCAACGTAGGGATCCAAATCTATATTTTCCCCCTAAAATCCTAGGGTTCACCCATTAACCCTAGAAAGATCTACTCATACATGGCGATAATAACAGATAAAAACACCATTTTTATAAATGAGAACATCATAACAATTGGTAAAATAAAGATCAGAAACTTACAGAGCGAATACCAAATCTCAAGAGAAACTCAGATTCCAAGAACGCAAGAAAATAGCCAACAAGCTTCAATAGAATTTGATCCAAAACGTCTTCAGAAATTTTAATCTAAATCTAACAATTATTCTCTAAAAAGTCTCCCTAAAATTCTCTCCAAAAATATGTGTAGAATTCCCCCTGGTGGCTCCCCCTTTTTTCCCCCAAAAACCCTCGCGAAAATACCCAAAAATCCGGCGCAGCATAAATATTGGGCCCACAGTGACTCGGTCCGAGCACATAGCTGCTCGGTCGAGTCGTTCAGCAGCTCGGTCGAGTCGTTTGGCTGCTCGGTCGAGTTGCACAGAGATCCGAACGCATACAAAATATGTCGCTCTGCCAACCCGGGCTGATTCGGAGCTACTCGGTCGAGTTAGGACGTTGCTCGGACCGAGCAGGAGGTTGCTCGGTCCGTGTAGAAGGTTGCACGGTCGATTGGGGACTAAAAATGCACTTCAGCCTCATTTGCACATGACTCGGGCCGAGTAGGAGGTTGCTCGGTCGAGTCGGACACCAAAAACAGTAATCTGACCGAGTAGTGCACGACTCGGGCCGAGTAGAGTGCTACTCGACCGAGTAGGCTGCTGAGAACAATTTCAGCACTGCACCATCAACTTGAAGAAATTCCCTAGGGCTCATCCGACCTCCGATTTACGTGTTCTTGGTGGCGTTGGAATAGTCTTGAAGTCTACTACCTAGGAAAAATATCATTAAAATAGTGAAAAATCCCAGGTGATAGAATATTTAGAAATAGTGCACGGTTGTCCTGTTTTCAGCACTTCGGGTCGCTCGATTCCTTCGCCGCATCATAGTTCGATCAAGCGACCTTCACTCTTGCCTCTTCCTTGATCCAGTATTCTTTTTTGGCACCTCAAACATGTCATCATGAGTCTCATTGGTGCTCTCACATCGCCGACCGTCTTATTGGCTCCAAATTGTTCCAATATCGCCCAAATATCTGAAATGGACATAAACGCTCCGAAAGTCATATTATTCCAAATAATAGCGTAAAAGCGTATAAAATATGTAATTGAGCAATCATTTTGACGTGTAATCTTATTGATAAAGTGTGGAATATAATGACACATCAAAATCCCCCAAGCCTACCTCTTACTCGTCCTCGAGGAAGACTAGTAAGAAGCTAACACGGGAGTGCGATACAATGAAGATGTGAGGCGGTGATGTGTAAATGGAGACAAGGGGTTCAATCTTAAATTCAGAAAAATACAAGAACCCAAGATATGTAAGATCTCGTGAACACACTTCAATATGAAATTAGAACACATATACACCCCAAATAATTAAATCTCGCTCAAATTAAAATAACGTGGATTTCAATAAATATAATGAACTTGATAAGCAATAAAAAGAGATTAGAGTTATATCATATCATAGTTTATCATGCAATATACTAAGTTCACAGAAATGAAACAAATGTTCACAACTCATTCTCTAAGCAGCGTAATATGTCATGATCAAACATTTTCAAGCATGTGTGGTATTTTGTTATTCTTCATGGAATGAATTTAGCAAATACAATCAAGGTAAGGCATCACCACACTACAACCATTTCAAGACTCCTAGAACACATCAACTTTGTCATGTCTTAGTTCTATAAAGAAATGGAGATATGGATATGGGATTTTGTAGTTTTATATTGTTTTTGGCTATATGAAAATTTCATAAGCATTTTTCTTTCTTTGTATACACGAGATAACTCAATATATACAAAAAGTGGCATATGCATCCCAGACCAGATGGTCTTAGGGCATTGGGTTACGAAGAACCCTTAGGGCCTTTTATTCAGGATTTTTTTCTTTTTTGATTTTTGCATTATTAGGATTTTTGCAAACTCACGTAAATGCGTTGGAATGCAAAGTATGATCAAAGATCATTTATTGGCTATTTTCAAAAGAAAAGAAAAAAGCATAGAATCTAGACATGGCTCGGTTTCAGGAATCCTAATTATCACTACTTTGGTTGTCGTGGGGTTATCATATCTCTTTTGAATCACTAAACATTCATGAAGCACTAGAATTATCAATCAAATCACGCAGGTGTCAAATAATTTTCAGAGTTGATTCATTCATTTTTAACTTAACTATTTCGAGAATATGGTTGTGAAACTATGGATTCAACTATGAAAAAGCATATTAACAAAGATACACTAATCAAGGAATTAAACTCTTATCTAACATATATCAATGTTCATAAAAAATAAATCCACGATATTTCATAAAAATTAAAGCATATGTGACATAACTATAAGAGTGAACATGGTTCAAAAGGAAAATACGAAGTGTGTTTCACGATAAAGCAAAGTGCGTGCACTATGCACTCCCCCAAGCATAAACATCACATTGTCCTCAATGTGTGTATGATATAAATAGAGGACAATGATAACATGGGGGGCCACTCAACAAAATAGTTTCTCTCCCCCAAGCTTAAACATCACATAAAAAATCGGGGGGAGAGGTAAAATAAGTGCCAAATATAAGGGTGGGCATGGATGATAAATAATGGGTTTGGTGCAGAAGATAATGAAGCCATCATATGTGGTGAATTTATTAAACTAAAAAAATAAAGTATATAAAATCCTATACGGTCCTTTCGCTGCTGAGAGGATTCGTGATTATTTAAAGCATAAAATTCTACACTACTAGATTGTTATTGTGGAATATTTTCCCATAAAATAAATTTTTTCCAAAGAAGATCGTCAAAAGAAATATGTAAAGGAAAAATAGGTAGACGATACTTCCCTGAAAATACATCTCCGCTCTCATGTACCACGACATGCAGTTCCTTGTCGTTCATCTCAGGCTTTTCAGGTAGCTCTGGCATATGAGTATGGATCTCATCAGGTAACTCCTCCTCATTCTAAGATTCTTCAAGCACGGTCACGTCCAAGCATACCTCCGGTCCAAAATTGTAAGTGTCATGCAATAGGTACGACGTGTCAAAAAGATCTGGATCAGAATAAATATCAGATGTGATGCATGATTCAGAAATGGAGTGGATAAAAAGATCTCCCTGAGTGGGAGTAGTAAGCTCTGGTGGGTGGTCCTCGGCGTTAGTGGAAGGATGAGGCGGCTCTATGTGCTCAGGCATCTCCTCCACGGGCTTAAGAGATGAAATATACTTGTTGATTTCGTCCTTCTCTTTCTGCCATCTATCATATGACTCATTTTGTATAGCACCGACAGCCGTGATCTCCTCTACCGATGCCATGAATGCATTGAGTGTCAAATTGAGAGGATGGTCAGGACTCAAGAGACAGATGCGGCTATCGTGGGGCATGTGTCCCTCCATGTCACAAGATTCGTAGTAGGCATAGAACTCTGAATATTGATCACATCCTTCCATCTGATAGTATGGGTCCTGTGAAAAATATGCACATTCTTCCGTTGGAGCCTCATACTGTGTCGAATAATCATTGCCTGAATAATTCCAAGATTGATCCGTTGTACCTGAATAGTCAAAAACAACAACAACTTGGAAAAGATATCGGTGGTACAAGAAAATAGAGATAATGATAAAGCAGGTGGTGGGAAAAATCTCTCTCCGTTTTTATTTATTTATTTTATTTTATTAATTTTTTTTGTTTTTTTACGCAATCTAATCAACCTAATTGTGGTAAATAGATATTATGGCGGAACGCCTCCCCGGCAACGGCGCCATAAACTTGATGCGTTCGGAACTAACTCCGAAACGATGTCATTTACCGCAAGCGCACGGTATAGTGGCAAGCGGGTATCGAACACGGGGAAGCGGTGCTATACTACCTATCTACTCCTAGGTTGAGTTAGACTTACGGGTTTATTGATGGATGTGGAGTATGGAGAGTTATGATGGTGGTGGATGCAAAGGTTGTGTCACTCAACGTCGCATAAAAAGCGCTAGGGCGTTAGGGATCACCGCTAAGATCGTTGGGGGTTGATGTTGGATAGGTTCCTCACGTTCCATTAGGGCTAGGGAATTAATCCCCCAATTCGTACCACTCTCGTGGGTTATAATTGCGGGCTTCGGTGGCTCTCGTTGACGGAATGGCGGTAGCCGTCAACGTAGCGGTATAGTTCGTCGATGGATCCCCTCAAGGCGCGAGCCGGGCATGGTCACGTGCCTTGATTGGATCCACTGATTTTCCTATTCGAATCCCTAGATATCCCTTAAGCACATCAATTCCACAGACCGTGGGCATGATCTCAGTACGGGTTATCTATGGATTCGGTAGGATCTACCGAAATACAACCCTAAATCCCCAATTCAACGTAGGGATCCAGATCTACATTTCCCCCCTAAAATCCTAGGGTTCACCCATCAACCCTAGAAAGATCTACTCATACATGGCGATAATAACAGATAAAAACACCATTTTTATAGATGAGAACATCATAGCAACTGGTAAAATAAAGATCAGAAACTTACAGAGCGAATACTAGATCTCAAGAGAAACTCAGATTCCAAGAACGCAAGAAAATAGCCAACATGCTTCAATAGAATTTGATCCAAAACGTCTTCAGAAATTTTAATCTAAATCTAACAATTATTATCTAAAAAGTCTCCCTAAAATTCTCTCCAAAAATCTTTGTAGAATTCCCCCTGGCGGCTCCCCCTTTTTTCCCCCAAAAACCCTCGCGGAAAAAACCCAAAAATCTGGCGCAGCGTAAAGATTGGGCCCACAGTGACTCGGTCCGAGCACATAGCTGCTCGGTCGAGTCGTTCAGCAGCTCGGTCGAGTCGTTTGGCTGCTTGATCGAGTTGCACAGAGATCCGAACGCATCCAAAATATGTCGCTCTGCTAACCTGGGCTGATTCGGAGCTGCTCAGTTGAGTAGGACGTTGCTCGATCCGTGTAGAAGGTTGTACGGTCGATTGGGGACTAAAAATGCACTTCAGCCTCATTTGCACATGACTCTGGCCGAGTAGGAGGTTGCTCGGGCCGAGTATGAGGTTGCTCGGTCGAGTCGAACACCAAAAACAGTATTCTGATCGAGTAGTGCATAACTCGGGCCGAGTAGAGTGCTACTCGACCGAGTAGGCTGCTGAGAACAATTTCAGCACTGCACCATCAACTTGCAAAAATTTCCCAGGGCTCATCCAACCACCGATTTGTGTGTTCTTGGTGGCGTTGGAACCGTCTTGAGGTCTACTACCTGGGAAAAATATCAGAAAAATAGTGAAAAATCCCAGGTGATAGCAGATTTAGAAATAGTGCACGGTTGTCCTGTTTTCAGCACTTCAGGTCGGTCGATTCCTTCGTCGCATCATAGTTCGTTCGAGCGACCTTCCCTCTTGCCTCTTTCTTGCTCCAGTATTCTTTTTTGGCACCTCAAACATGTCATCATGAGTCTCATTGGTGCTCTCACATCACCGACCGTCTTATTGGCTCCAAATTGCTCCAATATCGCCCAAATCCCTGAAATGGACATAAACGCTCCGAAAGTCATAATGACACATCAAATATCCACAGGTTTAAAGAGACTAAAATACAGTCATATTCAGGTATTGCATTTATAAATTAGTATTTGGAAACCCGTGTAGAACATATGATATTAAGGGGCTGGACTTCAACCAGGGTGGGTGAAAAGTGGTACACCAACTAGCGACACAAGCACTGGAGGGGCCTCTCGTAACTCCCCCCTTACGGGAGTGAGACAATTCTCCATTTTTATCGGGACAAACAGAGAAAACCAGCAATTACCTAATGGTGCATTACGAGTACACCACCAGACTCCCTAACTCTAACCAACTCCCTCTATCAGAAGCACGAGTGAGAATCAAACTGTGTCCACAGTTAGCCCACTCCCTCGCTCAGGAGTGCAAGTTGAAGTCACATCTGTGTCCACTCCTTAAGGCATACTTTCTACATGTGTTTCCCCCTAACCCACTATCTGGAATCCCACCTATCTCAAGATAGACCAAGAGTTCCAGGTTATTGTTTACACTTTTTTTCTCACTCTCAGTTTATGGAACAAATTTATTATTACATCATTAAATTATTTAGCGATCTCAATTAACGCTTTTACATTTCCATCATACAACAACATGAGTCATCATTTCATTGTACTTTCATTTTTATTTCATGTATCATGCATCCACACGGTCATGCCAAATTACCCTTTCCACGTTTCATATCATAATTAAGACGGTCGCCATTACATTTCATAAGAGTATTACGTGCATACATGAAGCATCCTGAATTAGGACATCAATATCAAATGAATATAACAGAAAGAGAGTTAACAGATTAATATACATGTAGAAATGATATTAACAACATCAACCAATTCTTTATGCATGCATTCATGTCATGTATTCATAGAAATTTCCATTCATTTCCTTTTAGGTTGAAAGTAATTAAGTGCAAGTATTAACCAATTGAGTAGCAAGTGGCAACATGGGCAAAACTGTTTGATTTCCCAACAGAGTTACAGAAACACATCTGAATCATGTGTCTATACTCAAAATTAGCCATAAATTTCTAAATGAAAACTGTAAAGCATGACGTCGAGGTTCTACACACCAAAATTCAGCAATTTATACTGTAACGGCCTGTTTTCCTAGTTGTATCTTGTTTGTGGTGTGCCTGCGTTTCTTTTACTTTGTTGATCCGATTATTTTCGTTCGAGTGGATTTTTCGTCCGTGCGTCGATGCGAGCGCATCGTTATTCTCGATTTTACCGTAGCGTAATTTCCATCTGTTAAATCGTAATTGTTTTTTTAAAAATGTTAATTCCTATTTGCTACTAAATGATTTTAATCACTTTTAACGAAAAGTTAACTTCTAATTACCTTATTACTTTTAATTAAATTATTTTTACTAATTACTCTTCCTAAACTTATCTTACCAATTAACCTTACCCCAATCCCCAACCGTTCTCTAATCAACCCTAACCCTACATCATTTATCCCCACCGAGATGTTGGTGAGATCCAACATCTCACATCAACCATTTAACATCAACCCCTACCTCCAACCATCCCCTTCAAAGCTGTCTCCATTCCTCTCCCCGTTCTTAAACCAGGCCTATACAAACAAACAACCATCAACACTACATCTCTCCACCTTCATCATCGTCACAAACAAACAACCCCAGCCACTCCACATCCCACCGCCACGACATCCCACAACTCCACCATACAACTCCACAACTTCCTTACAACCCAAAATCCAACCAGAAATCACAATCAACAAATTGAAACCCCCAAATAATCCCAAATCCAACAAATCATCCGCCCCGCTGCCGTGATCCTCCGTTGAAGCTCGATCGCCGTCGTGCGCCACTCCGGGAAGTCATCGCCTCTGATCTCGCTCGTCTTGGCCTTCGAGTAACCATCCATCTTAGATCCACCAATCCACGCCACCGCCCAAGCCCCAGAGCTCTCAAGAAGCCGCCCGCCGCCCGCCGGATCCGACCCCCGAACAGCCGCGCCCCCTCGATCGCCGTACGCCGCTGCCTAGATCGCCCGCGCCGCCTGGAGATCCATTGCCTTTGACAGACCGCCGCGCGTCGCCTTCGAGAAGCCGCTCCACCACCTACGAACCGCGCGCCACCGCATCAGCATCATCGCCGCCTCCGGATCTGCCGCCTCGAAGCCGCACCACCGCCTTGAGCGCCTCGGATCGAAGCCGCCCGTCGGATCCGCCACCCCCGGGTTCCGATCGCCCTTCGCCCCTTCACCTGCGTGTGAAACGAAGACAAAAAAAGAGAAACGGGAGACAGAGATAGAGGAACGAGAGAAAGAGGGGGGAGGTAATAAAGGTAAAGTTTTATTAAAATCCTATTTAATAACTTTATTATCATCATCATCATCTAAGCTTTATTAATTGTTATACGTTTTATTAGTTTATAAGTTTATAAAGTGTTATAAGTTTTTTAAGGTTAGTTAATGATTTTTATAGGTTACTAATTAATAAGTTTAGTTAACTTAAGTTAAATTATTTTAAGTTATAGAGTTAAGATTGTTATTAAGTTAAGATTTTTGTAAGTTACTAAGCTAAGATTTTTTATTACTTTATAAAACATTAAGTAAATATTATAATGGGTTAGTTTTAAGTCTTATAACTAGTTAATAACTATGAAACTGATAACACAATTCTTTGACGCAGATAAAACGTGCCTCACGTTACCACCGCCTGGACACCCACACCCATGTCAAGGCAAGTATTTTTAGTAATGAATTGCAAATCTGGCCGTTCCAACTTAGTGCTAAATCTGATGTACATGTCAATTTCTGGTAGCCCATTTATCTTGTTTTTCATTTTTGTTGCTTTCTAATTTAAATGGACTTGTCATACTAATGTTGATCGTTTGGAACAATTGTCACATACTTGTAATTTAATTGAACTACTTTCACTACCTGCATGCTAACAAGATAAATTAATTGGAAAAAAACGAGTATGTTACAAACACACATGCGATGACCATCGAATACAGATGGGGTGAAACCATCGAATATAGATGGGGTATAACCATCGAATACAGATGGGACGAAACCATCGAATACAGATTGGGTGAAACTTAGTCGGTGAATAGACATACACAAAGAGTCGAGTTGGCTACTCCCGTCGGTCATGTATGACTAGTCTGGCTCGTGTTCCAGTAGGGTCACATATGACTAGTCTGGCTCGTGTTCCAGTATATGGCGGTACACTTTGGGTGGGGTTGGTCCATTGCAGTAGGGTTTGTGAGTATGTCTCGAACACGATTACGGTCCCTCCGATGGAGGCAGCTATTGTGTGGAGCGTCACGGTAAACCCCGGTGATAAGGTGTATCGAGAACATTTCACCTACCCAGGCATGGACTTATCACGAGAACAAACAATCAAATACTCAACATACAACTGTTTTACTTTACTTTTAACTGCAAAAAATATCCATGCAAGCTCGTACTTTACTTTTCTGCACTTATTATTCATAACTGTGTACTAATGCTCTTTTATCCTTTTCTAATTGTTCCTCGTTTCATTACTTTAAATATCTTGCCGAGCTTATCGCCGACATATATTTCAACGTATTATGAAATATATGTTAGGTTCAGAGACAGAGTACCTTGAGGACCCTACTTTTGAGGATCCTATCTTAGAGGTGGACACCGCTGATCAGACTTACGAGGACACTGAGATCCTCCATGCGGAAGGCTGGAGCGAGACATTTATATTTTAGTTTATTATTTGTATTGTTATTTTCATGTGTGTTTGCTTTCAGCAGATTGTACGGCCACGCTAGGCCTTAATTATTTGTATGTTTGCTTTGGACGCTGGTATTGTAATGTAATGAATATTTATTGTAACGACTGGTTTTTCTATATTAGTGTTATTGATATATATATATATATATATGTCTTGGTGGATTTTCTCCTTACGTGTGATTTCCGTCTCTGTAGCTTTCACTTTCGTTCGTTTCGTTGTGATTTCCTAGCTTCTTCCTTAGATCGTTGATCTTGGAGTAAGTCACTCATGACGAGCTTCATATCGCGCATATCTTAGAGGTAGGTTGATCTTAGAAGCCGTAGGAATCTTCACGAAGCTTCGCGCTTCAATTCGGCACTTTCCGTACACGTTAGTTGGTTCAAGAAGGAGAACCAACCGACTAGATTCCAATCTAGTCGGTCAGGAACTCTTCTCAAACCGACTAGTTCATTGAATCAATTATTCAGGAGTTATTGTTTATCCTTAGTCGGTCTAAGAACATTTGTCGACCGACTAGATGAGAAACTAGTCGGTCAGCAATCGTTCTTTAACCGACTAGCTCTATGATCATTTTTGATACCAAGTACTAATCATTCTTAGTCGGTCTAAGAACGTTCGTCGACCGACTAGATGAGAAACTAGTCGGTCAGTAGTTGTTCTTTGACCGACTAAATCTAAATCCTATTTTTCATCAGGAGTTACTGTTTACACTTAGTCGGTCTGTGTTGGTCAACCGACTGACTAGTTCCCAAACTAGTCGGTCAGTGGTTGCTCTTTGACCGACTAATCAGTGTCGAAACCCTAATTTCTGGGCAGCCGTCGGATTCTTCCTATAAATAGACCCGATCACTTTCACTTTCTTTCTTTTCTCCTGAGCCATTGTCTTCCCCAAATCCTTCTCCATCTTCCCCAAACCCTTCCTCCTTCATCTCAAGCCTATCTCCACCATCCCAAGCTCCATCTCACCTCCATTGGCCAAGCTTCAATCTCCTCTTCAAAACCCCCTTTAATTCATTTTTCTCCAGATTTTCCACGTCATTTCAGATCTGAGCAGTGGTTCCCAGATTGTTCATCCGTTGCCATGGTTGCTCGGCGTCGATCTTCTGCTACTATACGGTAGTGTTCGATCCTTTAATGTTTTCACAACCCACATTGATATTGTGAAACCCTAATAAAAATGGTTATTAGACATCATAGGATTCAATTAAGAAACCGGTTCTAGATATCTTTTCTAATGTTGTTTCTCTATAGCAGTGGTCCATTCACCGTAGATAACATTTGTGTGGCGTGCTTGTCGACCGTCCTCGTCGGTATCAGGCAAGTGAAACTTGCATCTCTTGATTTGGGCCATGTCTTAGGCCATTGCCTTGCTTTAGCGTAAAAGAGACTAGACGGTGAAAGGATAGCCGTCTGGACACCATTGACCTAGCTTGACAACGAAGCTTGGTCCGTCACCTTCATCATGCTTGTATGTCACGTTTAATTTCACTTAACGGTACGCGTATTAACTATTCATGTCATCCATGCATCTTTAACTGCCATGTTTAATTTAAATTAACGGTACGCGAATATCTGTTCATGTCATTGCATTTTGCCTGTCATGTTTAAATTCAATTAACGGTACGCGAATATCTGCTCATGTCATTGCATGCTTGAACACTCATCGTGATTGCGTAGCATCGCTACATACTAGTGCTACTTGTTCCGGCTAGGCACCCGTTTTGCGGGCGCAACCCTAGGCCAATTACAAATCTGGCTCGTGGTCCAGAAAACGAGCTCAATACAGCCTGCGGGTAATAGGGCACTCGCCTGTGTGTGAGTGATCCCTTGTACTTGAATACAGCCTGCGGGCAATAGGGCACTCGCCTGTGTGTGAGTGATCCCTTGTACTTGAACATAGCCTGCGGGCAATAGGACACTCATCCGTGTGTGGGTGATCCCTTGTACTTGTTACTTGACAATACATGTCACACCTACCACTTGTTACTTGCTAATTGTACTTTACTTGTTACTTCCATATGATACTTGCCATGCCATGCACCATACTATAACTGCTAGGTTGTTAGTTTACCTTTCTTTCAGTTTCCTTGCACAAGTCTTTCGACTTGCTGACATGTGCCCCTTTTCTCTTTTGGGTGACACATGTTAGATCCCGAGCCTGAGTTTGTCGCTGAGGACGTAGTGTTTGCTGGCGCTGAGCCAATGGTTGCCGAGGAGGAGTTTGTGGTCATTGGTGACCAGTCTTAGAGGCCGCTTGTGTTCTCTTCCTTTGTTTAGGCTTGCTGTTAGTTGTCGGTGCGTGGCACCGTTGCTTGTATGTTGTACCTTGTTGGCCATGTTTGGGCCTTAGCTTTTCCTTTTGAGCCTGGTGGCTTTTCTGTGATATTATAATTTATTTTATGGATATTCTGAGATTTAATAAATTGCTTATTGTCTCACTTCATTATTATTATCGTTGTCTCGTATTGCGTTGCAAGGACCTGCCAGATTATTGTTGATTGATGCTTATCGGGCTTGGAGCCTTGCAGCTTCAAGTCTGAGCGGACCTTCTCACGTCTCGCCTCCACATTTTTGGGAAGCGGGGCGTGACAGGTTTTATTGGTGGCCCATGCAAGTCCATTTGCAAATGTGAACTATCGGAACAACGATAATAATTATAGAATGTCCATTAAATAAATTAGAACATCCAAATTATAAGCCCGGAGTCTGGGTTTTAGCGTTCTTATGCCTTAGGTGGCTAGTAGACGTGTTAGAGCACATGTCCCAGCTTGATAGGAAATCCATTAGGTCAGGACTATAGTGAGACTTAGTTAGAAGTTTGTGCTTGCTAGTTAGAGGCCCCTGATTGTTTGTTAGACTCCATGCTAGTGATTGATATGATAGTCTTAAGAGTTACCTTAGTGGTTCTTGTCTAGCTCTGACCATGATAGATTCCTAGGATTTCTTTAGCCGTTCGCTTGGGTTCATCGATATTGGGCCTAACAGAACATGATCTCAATCATCTTAGAACCTTCCCTGAGGCCTCTAATATACTCTAGCCACTAGGAAGCCTTAGTGTTAAATTTCCCTTGACCTTTAGTCAACCGATGATTAGGACTCTCTGGTTCAATCTTTTCCTGGTCACTACACTTCTGTGTTGTTGACCGTAGGTTTTCGTCGTAGTTTTCTTGAATCGTAATTTAGGTGCATGCCTCACACAACCACATTCATTGCCCTCGATTCACATGATCCCCTCCTTACTCTTATCGTTGACCTTTCAAATCTTTCCAGTTGCAAATCTTGATTCTTCCAAAGTCGTTTTCAAATTTTCCTTATTAAAAGTTTCCACTCGATTTAAATTTTGTTTTAAACCTTCTTTCAGTATATTTCCATTACTTCCGTTTGAGCTAAAAGTCATTCTTAGATTTTGAAGACTATTTGGTCGTAATTTTAAATTACTATCTTGTAACTATTTTTCTAACATATATCGTCCGCACTTGATTTTAAACTTTAGTACTATTTCGATAATTCGATATACCACCTTTTCTAAATCGCGAAATTCATTTTAGCTATTTACCATACGTACTTTAAAATACTTCTTTCAAGATAAATAGAACTCCAATTAATTTATGAATATATACTAATTATAAGTTGTCGTACCCGTACTTCAAAGTCTTTATACCAACCCGTTCTTGTGGCAAATCCTTGTTTCCCCTAAAAGTATTTTCGATGTTCCGCTTTCGCTAAGTTTAAATTTGTTCGAAAAACTTTTAATATATATGTTAGATTTTATACTCTTTCGCGACTTAAATTTATTTGTTCTTTTCTAAACATTGAAACTTTTGTCGAGATTTTTGATTATTAGTTTATAATATTTTCCAGCCTATATTTTCATATCGATATAAATGTCTTGCCCCTTTTCATATACCAATTTTATTCTGAACCATACTTCTGTTTTTTCTAACCTGAATTATAATTTTCTTTTCTTACTTATGCCATTAAAACTTATTCGAATACCGCATCGTGTTTGCTTCTTATATACCTTTCAAGTCACATGGGACTTCAGCTTTCAGCGAGTCGATTTTATGCTCAACGTTTTCCCTAGTTCAGATTTTCGTAAAATTACTTTTCGAAACCATTTCCTGATCTAGACCCTCCATAATTCGGTTTTAAAGCTTTATTACCAATTTAATAATTCTATATATGTATATCCTCCCACTTACTTCCATACTACTAAGATGTTACTACCTTTCCATTCATCATACATATTTCTAAAATGATTTCTAGAATAGAACTACAATTATTTTTATATATCAGTACTATATTCGTTGTGCTCGTGTGTTAAGACCCTTGTATAAATCAGTTTCTGCTGGCGAACCCGGATTCTCTAAAAAGTACTTTCAATACGGTTTATTGGAATTTCTCTTCAGTTTTAAGACTTGGAAAAACATTTGGCATGAGCATAAACCCTCTACACTATATTTGATCTGATTTCATTCCTTGAACCTCGAAACTTTTTCCCAAAAATTTTAAACTACTGCCGCATAACATTTTCTAACATACGCCCTATATGTTCGTGTAAATGATTTACTTTTACTCGTGATAGCTTTATATAAGCTAAATAAACCATTTCCTCTTATTATATATATTCGACTCAAACTTATTTCGAACAACTCATTTTATCGACCGGTTTCGTACTCTTCATTTTAACTTATATCTTTTACACACTGTTTTCCATGTATCCTAATGGAGCATCATTACATCATTACACGACAGTTCTCATGCTTTTCGATCCTTCTATTCGTTACGCTTTTGATTTCAGTTTCTTTCCTTTTGTCAAGCCAATAGAGCTTGTCGTCGCCCGTGTCAACCTTAGTATAGTTTGGTGGGCCCCATTAGTGTAATTTGATGTGTCGTCGTAGTGTATTAAATTCCATGATGCATATGAAGTTTTTTGTGGTTGGTATTGGTATGTTGTGTGTAGGTAGTTATGTATTAGCTGCATGAGTATAAGTGTGATATACATATGATAGTAGGATTATAATTGTTTGATTGGTATTACTTGTTTTTTTATGAGATGTCGTATGCGTGTATACCATGAGGTATACCCGACTACAACATATCTTAACTAATGGATGAAGTAAGTGTATTGATGTGCCAATTATAGATGGATGGATATGGTATGAATATATGGTACATGTATGTGACCATACGATGACAGCATTTATTAGGGAGAGTATTGTAATTATAGGTGTGCTGATGTTTGTAATAATATCATGGTATATGAAGTGATTGAAATATGTGATATTACCTAATTAGATATTAAGGGTGTTTGACATTTTGATATGTATATGGTTATGTTGGTAGACGTGTATGCATTAAATAGTATTGGTATATGTATGGATGTTGTGTTATGTATATGGAATTATTCTGCTATGATTTTGAGTCTCACTCAAGCTTGAGTGGGTATACTCTATGTACGTTGGTGTTTTTGTATGTGGTTGGTGTATAGTGATGGATGATGTATGTATAATGTTTGGATTGTTTGTGTCCGGTTGTGTTACGCACATGATTGTGGGTCACTAAACCAGTATATAGTTATAGGTGTTGGTCTTGTGGTATAGTTATTTATTAGGGGGCTTGCCTGCGTGAATACACACACACACACACACACACACACACACACACACACACACACACACAAGCTAAAACTAAGTGTGTCGATGTACTGAGTTTATAATCGTATGATTGGTAAATATGAATGAAATGTTAGCGTGTGTGGGTGTGCACCATGCACGGGTAAGTATGTGTTTAGTTATAAGTTTTGGTGACTATAATATGTGTGGCGTGTCGTGGGTATAATTATAGGGCCGTATGTGATGTGAAGTTATAGTGAAATATTTGCATGTATTGGAATGGCTATAAATTGTGAAATTATAATGATGGTGGAAGTATATTAAATATAATAACTTGAGTTTAGATGGTGTGGTGTGATTACGTGTGTTGACGTGTTTGGTATTGGATGTATACTAGGAGATATAGGGAGTAGTGTATTCTTATTGCCTTGTTCATAGGTAGCTACCTAACGTAGAGTGTTACGATGGTATTTACTAGTGAGAACTATTTAATTGGTTGTGAGTATATGGACTAATGTTTGGTGCTAGGTAAGTAATAGCTATATAAGGGATGTATGTGTATATGATGGAAATACGTGTATGCTTTTGACTGACTATGATAGGAATAAGTGTATGATGTGCGTGAATATATATATGTATACATGTTGGTAGTGTTAATGTTTGATTACCTAGTGCGAATATAAGCACTTGTAATAACTATACCTGATTGAATGCGATATGATTGGGGTAGTTACTAGAGCGACTAGATATGTTAGAAAGTCCAAGGACGGACTTTATTCTAAGGTGGGTAGGATGTAACGAATGGTTTTTCTATATTAGTGTTATCGATATATATATATATATATGTCTTGGTGGATTTTCTCCTTACGTGTGATTTCTGTCTCCGTAGCTTTCACTTTCGTTCGTTTCGTTGTGATTTCCTAGCTTCTTCCTTAGATCGTTGAGCTTGGAGTAAGTCACTCATGACGAGCTTCATATCGCTCATATCTTAGAGGTAGGTTGATCTTAGAAGCCGTAGGAATCTTCCCGAAGCTTCGCGCTTCAATTCGGCACTTTCCGTACACGTTAGTTGGTTCAAGAAGGAGAACCAACCGACTAGATTCCAATCTAGTCGGTCAGGAACTCTTCTCAAACCGACTAGTTCATTGAATCAGTTATTCAGGAGTTACTGTTTATCCTTAGTCGGTCTAAGAACATTTGTCGACCGACTAGATGAGAAACTAGTCGGTCAGCAATCGTTCTTTAACCGACTAGCTCTATGATCATTTTTGATACCAAGTACTAATCATTCTTAGTCGGTCTAAGAACGTTCGTCGACCGACTAGATGAGAAACTAGTCGATCAGTAGTTGTTCTTTGACCGACTAAATCAAAATCCTATTTTTCGTCAGGAGTTACTATTTACACTTAGTCTGTCTGCGTTGGTCAACCGACCGACTAGTTCCCAAACTAGTCGGTCAGTGGTTGCTCTTTGACCGACTAATCAGTGTCGAACCCCTAATTTCTGGGCAGCCGCCGAATTCTTCCTATAAATAGACCCGATCACTTTCACTTTCTTTCTTTTCTCCTGAGCCATTGTCTTCCCCAAATCCTTCTCCATCTTCCCCAAACCCTTCCTCCTTCATCTCAAGCCTATCTCCACCATCCCAAGCTCCATCTCACATCTATTGGCCAAGCTTCAATCTCCTCTTCAAAACCCCCTTTAATCCATTTTTCTCCAGATTTTCCACGTCATTTCAGATCTGAGCCGTGGTTCCCGGATCGTTCATCCGTTGCCGTGGTTGCTCGACGTCGATCTTCTGCTACTATACGGTAGTGTTTGATCCTTTAATGTTTTCACAACCCACATTGATATTGTGAAACCCTAATAAAAATGGTTATTAGACATCATAGGATTCAATTAAGAAACCGGTTCTAGATATCTTTTCTAATGTTGTTTCTCTATAGCAGTGGTCCATTCACCGTAAATAACATTTGTGTGACGTGCTTGTCGACCGTCCTCGTCGGTAACAGACAAGTGAAACTTGCATCTCTTGATTTGGGCCATGTCTTAGGCCATTGCCTTGCTTTAGCGTAAAAGAGACTAGACGGTGAAAGGATAGCCGTCTGGACGCCATTGACCTAGCTTGACAACGAAGCTTGGTCCGTCACCTTCATCATGCTTGTATGTCACGTTTAATTTCACTTAACGGTACGCGTATTAACTATTCATGTCATCCATGCATCTTTAACTGCCATGTTTAATTTAAATTAACGGTACGCGAATATCTGTTCATGTCATTGCATTTTGCCTGTCATGTTTAAATTCAATTAACGGTACGCGAATATCTGCTCATGTCATTGCATGCTTGAACACTCATCGTGATTGCGTAGCATCGCTACATACTAGTGCTACTTGTTCCGGCTAGGCACCCGTTTTGCGGGCGCAACCCTAGGCCAATTACAAATCTGGCTCGTGGTCCAGAAAACGAGCTCAATACAGCCTGCGGGCAATAGGGCACTCGCCTGTGCGTGAGTGATCCCTTGTACTTGAATACAGCCAGCAGGCAATAGGGCACTCGCCTGTGTGTGAGTGATCCCTTGTACTTGAACATAGCCTGCGGGCAATAGGACACTCACCCGTGTGTGGGTGATCCCTTGTACTTGTTACTTGACAATACATGTCACACCTACCACTTGTTACTTGCTAATTGTACTTTACTTGTTACTTCCATATGATACTTGCCATGCCATGCACCATACTATAACTGCTAGGTTGTTAGTTTACCTTTCTTTCAGTTTCCTTGCACAAGTCTTTCGACTTGCTGACATGTGCCCCTTTTCTCTTTTGGGTGACACATGTTAGATCCCGAGCCTGAGTTTGTCGCTGAGGACGTAGTGTTTGCTGGCGCTGAGCCAATGGTTGCCGAGGAGGAGTTTTTGGTCATTGGTGACCAGTCTTACAGGCCGCTTCTGTTCTCTTCCTTTGTTTAGGCTTGCTGTTAGTTGTCGGTGCGTGGCACCGTTGCTTGTATGTTGTACCTTGTTGGCCATGTTTGGGCCTTAGCTTTTCCTTTTGAGCCTGGTGGCTTTTCTGTGATATTGTAATTTATTTTATGGATATTCTGATATTTAATAAATTGCTTATTGTCTCACTTCATTATTATTATCGTTGTCTCGTATTGCGTTGCAAGGACATGCCAGATTATTGTTGATTGATGCTTATCGGGCTTGGAGCCTTGCAGCTTCAAGTCTGAGCGGACCTTCTCACGTCTCGCCTCTACATTTTTGGGAAGCGGGGCGTGACATTTATGCTGCTTCTGAGATATTCGCATGCAGGGACCTGCCTTCGCTAATTAAACGCTTATTTTGCTTAAGTCAAAGAAGAGAGAAAAAAATAAGTGCATCTTCTTTGCTTTAAGCACATGCGGACCCGCTCGCGTCCTCGCCCCCAAGTATACTGGGAAGCGGGGCGTGACAGGTTTTAGTGGTGGCCCACGCAGGTCCTCTTGCACTCTACGAGACACTTCAAAAATAGTATAAATATTATTACTAACCAGATCATTTAGGTAAACTAGTACACAAATATTTACTTTGTTTGATTGCAGCATGGCAGACCAACCCAACACCCGTAATGGAAATGGTGACGCCTACAACGAGATCGTGGGACTCGTAAGAGAAACGATGGAACTCCAAACTCGATTACTCTATGCGCTCAGTCGTTTCGCTCCTCATCTAGTCGGGAATCCTGAAGACCAAGCGTTCCAGTCAAGTCAAGGTTTAATCTACAACATCCAAGCGCCAATGACATCTGCCGATCTAACACCCGATGAGGAAATACTGGGAGTAGCACATAACTACGAGGGTGTAGATAAACTTCGAGAGACAGCCCAAGTTGGAGGGAGTAAGCATCCTGAGGAACCAACAAGAGATGCTCTTGGACCAAAACAAACTGCCCTGGTTAAAAGGTCCGCACCTCCAGTCAACAACTGATATCAGATGAAGTGCCACCATTGTTACCGATAATGGCATGTCAAGAAGGACTGCCGGGTGGTGCTGAGACAATGTCTGTTATGTGGAGCATCAGCGCATATTTCCAGAGACTGCACTCGCCGTACCAACAAGCTGAGACTACGGAACAAGTGATTTCAGGTATTGTCTTGATAGCCTCTTGTCCAGCCCTATCCGTTTTTGATTCGGGAGCCACTCACTGCTTCGTATCCTAAGGATTTGTAGAGAGACATTCTATTCATGTCGACCCTCTACCGAATCACCTGAGCATCACTACTGCGAGTGGAGTAGTGAGGACTTCTTCTGGCTGTCGATCTTGCCCTATTGTGATTTGTGGACACGAGTTGTTCGCAGACTTTATAATAGTCGACATGTCTAACTTCGATGCGATATTCAGCATGGACTGGTTAGGAAATTTCTACACTACTATCGATTGTCACAATAAGAAAGTAGTGTTTGAAATCCTTGATCACCCTGTGTTTGAATTCATGAGCGGAGACCGTTCACTTGGGCCTATCAAGTTTCGGGCTAAGACCGAACGAACTAATCATTGCATCGATGCAAGTTGAGCCCGAGAACCTAGAGTGGTTCGAGACTTTGCTGACGTATTTCCTGAAGATATTTCGGGATTATCGCCTGATCGAGATCTGAAATTTACTATTGACCTTATGCCAAACACACAACCTATTTCGAAGGCTCCTTATCGCATGGCACCTGCTGAACTGGAGGAACTTTGGAAACGACTCGACGACCTATTGCAGAAGGGATTGATTCATCCCAGCGTATCTCCTTGGGGTGCGCCAGTTCTTTTGGTCAAGAAGAAGGATGGGTCAAGAAGGATGTGTGTGGACTACAGAGAATTGAATAAGGTAACCATAAAGAACAGGTACCCACTACCGTGAATTGACGACATCTTCGATCAACTTGGCGGATCGCGAGTATTCTCGAAGCTGGATCTCCGAAGTGGTTATCATCAAGTACAGGTCAGAAGTGAAGACATCCCGAAGACGGCATTCAGGACCAAGTATGTGCACTATGAATTTGTAGTCATGCCTTTCGGTGTGACTAACGCCCCAGTAGTATTCATGAACCTCATGAACTTGATCTTCTATGAGTTCTTGGATAAGTTTGTGGTGATCTTCATCGACGACATCTTGGTCTACTTGAAGGATGAAGAAGAGCATTACGACATCATCGGTTATACGCCAAGTTTAGTAAGTGTGATTTCTGGCTAGACCGAGTCGTCTTTCTTGGACATGTGGTATCAGGAGACGGTATCTCTGTTGATCCGGAGAAGGTCATTTCAGTCAGGAACTGGCCGACTCCCCGATCAGCTACTGACATCAGGAGTTTCCTAGGATTGGCAGGTTATTACCGTCGATTCATTAAGGACTTCTCGAAGATTGCTGAGCCTATAACTCGCCTGATGAGGAAAGATGTCAAGTATGTATGGTCAGACTTTTGTGAGCAGGCATTTGGGATATTGAAGGCCAAGCTGACGACTGCACCAGTATTAGCTATACTACATAGGACTGGAGGATTTGAAGTCTTCTGTGACGCACCTGGCAAGGGACTTGGATGTGTCCTGCATCAGCATGGTCATGTGGTCGCATATGCTTCTCGACAGTTAAAGATTCACGAGAAGAATTATCCGACTCACAGCCTGGAGTTGGCTACCGTCATCTTTGCTTTGAAATTTGGAGGCATTTTCTTTTGAGCGAGCAGGTCAAGATCTACACCGACCACAAGAGCCTGAAGTATATTTTCTCTCAGAAGGAGCTCAATATGAGGCAACGCAGATGGTTAAAGCTTATGGCTGATTACGACATCGACCTCCAGTATCATCCAGGGAAGTGAATGTCGTGCCTGATGCATTAAGCAGGTTACCAGCGATCATGACTCTTTCAGCTCAATGGAGACTTCAGCAGGCTATACGTGAGATGGAGGTTGAAGTTATTTTACCCGGGACTTCTGCATCATTGATGAATATGCAAGTTCAGTCTACTATTGTGGATCGAATAAAAGCCGCTCAGACTGGAGATGCGAAGTTACGGAAGATCCGGGAGCAAGTCATTGCTGGACTACGGACGGATTTTCTGATTCATGAGGATGATTCCCTGAGATACGGCAGTAGGATCTGCGTACCTTCAGGTGATATCAGAGAGGAGTTGATGAAGGAAGCTCATAGCTATTCATATTCTATTCATCCTGGTGGCACCAAGATGTACAAGGATCTTCGTCTGAACTTTTGGTGGCATGGAATGAAGAGAAGCGTGGCTCAAAGTGTTGCTAAGTGCCTTGTGTGTCAGCAAGTGAAGGCTGAACATCATCGTATTGCTGGACTACTTCAGCCCCTGCCGATTCCAGAGTGGAAATGGCAACACATCACTATGGATTTCGTGACTGGACTACCTCGGAGTACTAAGCAGAATGATGCGATTTGGGTGATCATTGACCGATTAACCAAATCAGCACATTTCATACCCTTCCGAGTGGGACAATCTACGGAAATACTTGCTAAGAAGTATATGGAGGTAATGATCTATCCTTTACCTTTAACACTTCTTCTGGTATATGTTGTGATGTGATCGATAATCATGTATGAGATTGTTCGATTGCATGGAGTTCCGGTGAGCATCGTCTCTGACCGGGACATTAGATTCACTTCTCAGTTCTGGAAGAGTCTGCAATCCAATTTGGGTACCAGTCTGAGTTTCAGCACTGCATATCACCCGCAGACGGATGGCCAATCAGAGCGTACCATCCAAATATTGGAGGACATGCTGCGAGCTTGTATGCTGTATTTCAAAGGCTCGTGGGAAGATCATCTACACCTAGTAGAGTTCTCCTACAACAATAGATACCAAGCCAGCATTGGCATGGCCCCATTCGCAGCACTCTATGGAAGGAAGTGTCGATCCCCGCTGAGTTGGGATGACATTGGTGATCGAGAATTATTGGGCCCGGAGATGATTGTTGAAACAGTGGGTGTAGTGCGTAACATCAGAGACAAGTTACGTATTGCGCAAGACCGATACAAGCATTGGGCTGATGCCAAGCGTCGCCACTTGGAGTTTCAACCAAGAGATCATGTTTTCCTGAAGATATCCCCAAACCGAGGAGTGATACGTATTGGGAGGCGAGGCAAGCTCAGTCCAAGATTCGTTGGACCCTTTGATGTGTTAGAGCGAGTTGGAGAAGTGGCTTATCGTCTACCCCTACCACCGTCATTGGAGAGAGTACATAATGTTTTCCATGTCTCCTAGCTGCGTCATTACATCAGTGATCCTACTCATGTGGTCGATCATTCCGAGATCACGGTGCGACCAGACCTTACCTATGAGCAGCAGCCGGTTCAGATTTTTGATCGACGTCAGAAGGCGCTCAGGAATAAGGTCGTCAAACTCGTAAGCGTGATGTGGCAACATGACTCGCCAGGAGAATCCACCTGGGAGCGAGAGGATGAGATGCAAGGACGGTACCCCTACCTTTTTCCCTGCACTGTAGAGAATTCCGGGGATGGAATTATTCCAAGGAGGGTAGGATGTAACAGCATGTTTTCCTAGTTGTATCTTGTTTGTGGTGTGCCTGCGTTTCTTTTACTTCGTTGATCCGATTATTTTCATCCGAGTGGATTTTTCGTCCGTGCGTCGACGCGAGCGCGTCGTTATTCTCGATTTTACCGTAGCATAATTTCCATCTGTTAAATTGCAATTGTTTTCTTATTAAAAAGTTAATTACTATTTGCTACTAAATGATTTTAATCACTTTTAACTAAAAGTTAACTTCTAATTACCTTATTACCTTTAACTAAATTATTTTTTACTAATTACTTTTCCTAAACTTATCTTACCAATTAACCTTACCCCAATCCCGAACCGTTCTCTAATCAACCCTAACCCTACATCATTTATCCCCACCGAGATGTTGGTGAGATACAACATCTCACATCAACCATTTAACATCAGCCCCTACCTCCAACCATCCCCTTCAAAGCTGTCTCCATTCCTCTCCCCGTTCTTAAACCAGGCCTATACAAACAAACAACCATCAACACTACATCTCTCCACCTTCAGCATCGTCACAAAAAAACAACACCAGCCACTCCCCGTCCCACCACCACGACATCCAACAACTCCACCATACAACACCACAACTTCCTTACAACCCAAAATCCAACCAGAAATCACAATCAACAAATTGAAACCCCAAATAATCCCAAATCCAACAAATCATCTGCCACGCTGCCGTGATCCTCCGTCGAAGCTTGATCGCCGCCGTGCGCCACTCCGGGAAGTCATCGCCTCCGATCTCGCTCGTCTCGGCCTTCAAGTAACCACCCATCTCAGATCCGCCAATCCACACCACTGCCCAAGCCCCGGAGCCCTCGAGAAGCCGCCCGCCGTCAGCCGGATCCGACCCCTGAATAGTCACGCCCCCTCGATCGCCGTACGCCGCTGCCTCGATCACCCGCGCCGCCTGGAGATCCGTCGCCTTCGAGAGACCGCCGCACATCGCCTTCGAGAAGCCGCTCCACCGCCTACGAACCGCGCACCGCCGCATCAGCATCGCCGCCGCCGCCGGATCCACCGCCTCGAAGCCGTGCCGCCTCCTTGAGCACCTCGGATCGAAGCCACCCGCCGGATCCGCCGCCCCTGAGTTCCGATCGCCCTTCGCCCCTTCGCCTGCGTGCGAAACGAAGACAAAAAAAAGAGAAACGGGAGACAGAGAGAGATAGGAAGGAGAGAAAGAGGGGGGGGAGGTAATAAAGGTAAAGTTTTATTAAAATCCTATTTAATAACTTTATTATTATTATTATCATCATCATCATCTAAGTTTTATTAATTGTTATACGTTTTATTAGTTTATAAGTTTATAAAGTGTTATAAGTTTTTTTAAGGTTAGTTAATGATTTTTATAGGTTACTAATTAATAAGTTTAGTTAACTTAAGTTAAATTATTTTAAGTTATAGAGTTAAGATTATTATTAAGTTAAGGTTTTTGTAAGTTACTAAGCTAAGATTTTTTATTACTTTATAAAACATTAAGTAAATATTATAATGGGTTAATTTTAGGTCCTATAACTAGTTAATAACTATGAAACTGATAACACAATTCTTTGACGCAAATAAAACGTGCCTCACGTTACCACCGCCTTGACACCCACACCCATGTCAAGGCAAGTATTTTTAGTAATGAATTGCAAATCTGGCCGTTCCAACTTAGTGCTAAATCTGATGTACTTGTCAATTTCTGGTAGCCCATTTATCTTGTTTTCATTTTTGTTGCTTTTTAATTTAAATGGACTTGTCATACTAATGTTGATCGTTTGGAACAATTGTCACATACTTGTAATTTAATTGAACTACTTTCACTACCTGCATGCTAACAAGATAAATTAATTGGAAAAAACGAGTATGTTACAAACACACATGCGATGACCATCGAATACAGATGGGGTGAAACCATCGAATATAGATGGGGTATAACCATCGAATACAGATGGGACGAAACCATCGAATACAGATGGGGTGAAACTTAGTCGGTGAATAGACATACACAAAGAGCCGAGTTGGCTACTCCCGTCGGTCATGTGTGACTAGTCTGGCTCGTGTTCCAGTAGGGTCACATATGACTAGTCTGGCTCGTGTTCCAGTATATGGCGGTACACTTTGGGTGGGGTTGGTCCATTACAGTAGGGTTTGTGAGTGTGTCTCGAACACGATTACGGCCCCTCCGATGGAGGCAGCCATTGTGTGGAGCGTCACGGTAAACCCCAGTGATAAGGTGTATCGAGAACATTTCACCTACGCAGGCATGGTCTTATCACGAGCACAAATAATCAAATACTCAATATACAACTGTTTTACTTTACTTTTAACTGCAAAAAATATCCATGCATGCTCGTACTTTACTTTTCTGCACTTATTATCCGTAACTGTTACTAATTCTCGTTTGTCCTTTTCTAATTGTTCCTCGTTTCATTACTTTAAATATCTTGCCGAGCTTATTGCTGACATATATTTTCAACGTATTATGAAATATATGTTAGGTTCAGAGACAGAGTACCTTGAGGACCCTACTTTTGAGGATCCCATCTTAGAGGTGGACACCGCTGATCAGACTTACGAGGACACTGAGATCCTCCCTGCGGAAGGCTAGAGCGAGACATTTATATTTCAATTTATTATTTGTATTGTTATTTTCAGGTGTGTTTGCTTTCAGCAGATTGTACGGCCATGCTAGGCCTTAATTGTTTGTATGTTTGCTTTGGACACTGGTATTGTAATGTAATGAATATTTATGCTGCTTCTGAGATATTCGCGTGCAGGGACCTGCCTTCGCTAATTAAACGCTAATTGTGCTTAAGTCAAAGAAGAGAGAAAAAAATAAGTACATCTTCTTTGCTTTAAGCACATGCGGACCCGCTCACGTCCTCGCCCCCAAGTATACTGGGAAGCGGGGCGTGACATATACCATCAATAGTTCCAGAAACAGAATTTTATGTATATGTGTGTCTGCTGTCCAAAACTGGCAGGAACTTGAGCTGAGAAAAACACCTAATATCAACATGCTACAGTTGAAATCATAAACTATGCTCAACACAACAAATATAGGTACAGAATTCATTGTTTCAAATTGTCCAAAATCACATAAATCAGATATGTATATCACCAAATACAACTGTTTTCCAAAAATGGCTCAGTTTCTGGCAGCTTTGACACTACTGCACATTTGCGGCGAGCCCGCAAAATCCAGCAAGAATTAGCACTTATGATTCAAAGAGAAGTTGTTAAGGACTACACTTTATAGATCATATTTGTATGTAATTTACTTAAACATGAGTTATGAGTAATTGTCTAACAGCCAAATATCCTGTCCAAAATCAGAACATCAACAACAACATTGACATATAAAGGCGGTGTCTTTCATCTAAATTCACAAGTCCTCACTGAAGTTAATGAGAACCTAATATGGTATCAATGATGATTATCTACCAACAACAATAAGCTACAAAAATTAAAACCACAAAGAAACATCATGAACATTATTAAAATAACCTTCCATAACTTTGAGTTGAGATCCTTACCTTATTTTAGCTCCATCTCACATTAAGAAAACCAAAGCTGTTTCGGGGTGTTTTCTCACCACAGATTGTTGGTACGAAGGTCCGAAGGTCTGCGTTGACGTGGAAGGCATGAAAGACCTCAGAATCGATCGGCCGTGCAGGCTCTGAGGCGAGAATGCACAGATCTGAGCGACAGCGCACCGAAGGGAAGCTTCGGTGTGGTGGTAGCCTCCGGGGCGGATCAGCCGAACGGACTCTCGTTCGAGGACGCTCGAGGCCGATCGATCGGATGTCGAAGGGAAGCTTCGGCTGGGTGACGTCTCCTCTGATCTGAAAAATGAGGAAGCTCGTCTGGGGGATCGGACCTTGGTTCTGACCAAGGCACCTCTGATGCCTAAGTCAGATCTTGACTGAGAAGTGCTTCAGTGGAATCGAGCTTGGTTCACGGAGAGACCAAGCACAAGTTCTCAGGCTGAGCTCTGGAGGAGAAATGTAAGGTGGAAGAAGGTGTGAGCGGATGGTATACATGTGTGTCAAGTATCCAGAATTTGGTCCTTTCATCTTCCGTTTGTCGGGCTTCTTATCGGAGTCCTATAAGTCAACGCCTTCATGGCGTTTTACTGTTCCTCCCTTCGCACCCGTGACTGGTCCAAAAAGATGTACCGATAATCCCAAATATAGGACATCGGTCAAGTAGTAAACCTGGTGAGACCAGGATCGTATTCCTCAGGGACAAAGCAACCTGCAAAGTTCACAGTTTAGAATTAAGCAAGAAAAGTTATTTGATGAGAGATGAACCACCCTTCGAAGGCGATTTTTGTTTTGGATTTAACGTGAGGTAAAAATTGATTTAAGAATTTACGAAAGTGGAGTAACGTGAACGTGAAAGTATGATTTATAAAAAGCATGTGTGTGTTGTGTTTCCGTTAGTGTTGCAATAGGTTATGCTATTCATTCTCCATGGTTTCTCAATCCCGCATCCATTCCAAGGTATGGGGATCGGAAGATAAAACTTTAAAAACGATGATTTTTCAATTAAAAAGATAACGTACAAGCGATTTCTTTGAATTTTAAAATATAAAATATGAACCTCGCGGTTCATCACCCTCCTTGGGCTCCTCTACAGATTGATGCACTTAGACAATGCCTCGCGGCACGTCATCCTAAGCGGATTCCTCTACGGATTGTGCGTATTTGAAAAAGTAAAGAAATCGACGTTTTTTGAACGGTTTTGATATTTGCACAATGTATGGAGATATGAAAGCAATATCCTAGCAACATTAACATCCACACAACACACCCACAATACTTTAGCCAAGCATGGTAACAAAAACAGCAAGTTTCGTTAATAGAAACATAATTTTAATACAAACCGTAATACAAAATTAATACAAACGGGTAAAGAAAGGGAGTTTTTCACCACTTTTGAAGCCATACAAAATTAATACAAACAGGTAAAGAAAGGGAGTTTTTCACCACTTTTGAAGCCCAAACACCCCCAAAATTCTCCTTAATCCGAGCAAACTCCTCTGGAATGGATAGAAGAACTCCTTAGCTTCGAAATGAAAAGAAAATCACTCAATTTGGAGTTTTGTTGTAAAAGTTATGCCCAAAATACCAATATTTATAGGCTAACTGGTCTGCGGGTCCTATTCAGCCTTGGCAGGCACATCCCATGTGGTCAAAGCGGGCTGGCGACTCAAAATTCAGTTTTGGCGGGTGCCGCCCGCGTGATCAAAGCGGGCTGGCGCCCGCCTCTGTCGACGCGGACATGCGGGCCCGCCCAATTTAATGCGGGCAAGACCCGCATTTTTACTGCGGGCGCAAGCCCGCAACTCCCTTACAGCGGGCCTGCGGGCCCGCTCAATTTGAACCCGCCCATAGGCGGGCGGGATCTGAACCGCCCGCTTGCAGGCGGTCTGCTGATGCCGCGTCAGCAGATTGCTGACGCCAGGCTGGCGTCAGCGGTACTGTGTAAATTTTTTTTGCCTTTACAAATACATTTACTGGGCCTTTTAATCCATAGAAATTTGCTCCGATCAAAATGTGAAAAAATAGCCGTTGGATTCGGAAAATTGCAAGCTTCTCCTGAAAAATAAAATTTAGACAAAATTAGTCCATATAATTATATTTTACGTATAAACAAGCGAAATACTATATTATTAAATGATATTACAAAAACACACTTATTAGAGATAAATTATATATTACATATACGCAAAATACGGTCTAAATGAGGGGTAAAAATGTAATATTATCTCAGAATCACACCCCCAACTAGCTTTTTTGCTAGTCTCTTAGCAAAATAAGCGAATATTCCAACAATATGTTATACACCTCATATTCACTTCAATAAGCTTAAAATGAATCAAGAATAATATTACCCAACAAATTTCAATAATTATTATGTGTTTTCATGGACTAATGCAAAGAATCACAATCTTATCTCAATCCACACATATTCAGTATCGCACAAATGCAATTGTTTAATGAAATAGGTAATCACATGTCCTAGGCTGTAAATTTCATAAGATTAGGCCATCACAACATCCAAATCATAAGATCATGATTTTGAATCTACTCAAAGTATCTCATATCTTTTTTTCTTTTTTTTCTTTTTTTTTCTTTTTTGATAACTTTTTAGAGCAATTCATGTAACGAGCGTTAGGTCAATGACTCCCAAACCAGACGGTTTTAGGGCATTAGGTTTTGAAAACCCCCTCAGACTTAATAACTCGGAATGTTTAAAGATTATTATGCACTCCCCCATACTTCATTTTTCGGCGCGAAGCCCCATGCTTCCTGAGGCACGAGGACCCGGCTACTAAAAGAAGCTGGAAGAACGGTGAATTTTATTCATTTTTTTGTTTTTCTTCTTTTTTTTACATGAGACATGTTTGAATAAGATTCTTCATCACTTAGTAATTAGCAAGCATGTGTAT
Organism: Scilla litardierei; assembly: GCA_030789695.1. Classification (NCBI taxonomy): domain Eukaryota; kingdom Viridiplantae; phylum Streptophyta; class Magnoliopsida; order Asparagales; family Asparagaceae; genus Scilla; species Scilla litardierei. The sequence goes on from CM061130.1 coordinate 118,538,597, forward strand.
GTGATTGGCCATTATCCTTAGAATTTATAACCTTCTTCACATAATTACCAATTCGTGACATGAAATTGCGTGAACTAAATAATAGTTTCATGAGATTACAATTGCAGATACATGCACCAGTTTACATGAAATTCATGATAATGTAAAATTCTACGCAGGGGTAAAATATTCTTAATCTATTTTACAATAATGAATATAGGTGTTCAATTAAATTTTGATAGAATTTTCACTTCAAATGGACATATAGATGGTTCTGGTGAAAAACACAACACTCTGTTTTAGGTTTTTTTAAAAAGTTTTTTTGGTATATATATATAAATACAAATATAAGCAAACTATATATGCAAACTGTTTTTTGTAATGCAAACACTTCCTCCCCCAACTAAAAGTAAACATAGTTCTCGATGTTTGAAGTGTAAGATGCAAATTTATTTAGTAATATATAAACTAATACTAAAGCGTTATGGAAAGAACACACCTATTCAATTACCACCCGAAGGTGGGTCTGTAAGTAGCATGGTGTCATCCTCATGTGGCCATGGCTCTTGAAAGTGCTTCAAGCGCTGGCTGTTGACCTTGAACTCATTGCCATCTTTCGGGTTAACTAAGGTCACTGCTCCATGTGGATAACTCATTTTTACAATATAAGGTCCATTCCACTTGGATCGTAGCTTTCCTGGGAAGAGATGCAAGCGTGAATTGTACAAGAGCACTTTTTGGCCTGGAACAAATTCTCTCCTCGGCATGGTGCGATCATGTGCAACTTTCAATCTTTCTTTTGCCAATTTTGCATTGTCGTATGCTTCTCTCCTTAGCTCCTCAAGTTCAACCAATTGCAAACTGCGTAAAGAAGAAGAAGAATTGGCATCAAAAATTTAATTTCTTCACAGCCTAAAAAGATTTATGTTCAATTTCGATGGGCAAATGACAATGCTTTCCGTAGACAATACAGTAATGAGACATCCCTAATACGGTTTTGTAGGCGGTACGATATGCCCACAATGCTTTAGGAAGTCGGATGCTCCAATCCTTTCTAGTAGGATTCACCATCTTTTGGAGAATATTCTTTATCTCCCTGTTTGCCAACTCCGCCTAACCATTAGTTTGGGGGTGGTAAGGTGTAGAGACTGTGTGCTTTACCCCAAACTTTGTCATCAAGCTCGCAAAATGGCGGTTGCATAAATAGGAGCCTCCATCGCCTTGGGCACCCCAAAACGTGCAAAGATATGTTCCTTCATGAACTTGAGTACGACTGATGCATCATTTGTCCTACAAGGGATAGCTCCAACCCATTTAGACACATAATCAATAGCAAGTAAAATAAAAGTATGGCCAAAAGAAGGGGCAAATGGCCCCATAAAATCAATACCCCAACAATCAAAAATTTCGATTTCCAATATGGGGTTTAATGGCATCATATTCCTCCCAGTGATTCCCCCAAACTGCTGGCAAGGCAAGCATGACTTACAAAATGAAAAAGTATATTTAAACATGCTTGGCCAATAAAATCCGCATTGTAAAATTTTAGCCACGGTTTTATGAGCCGAAAAATGTCCCCCACATGCACTTTCGTGACAAAAATGCAGGACACTGTCTATTTCTTGGTCTGGTACATCTCCTTACTATTTGATCATCGCAATATTTATAAAGGTATGGATCATCAAAGAAAAATGATTTTACCTCGCGATTGACCCGTTTCTTATACTGAATTGAGCAAGTTGAGGGGGTCTTACCAGTTACCAAGTAATTGACAATATCTGCATACCATGGAAGTGTGGAGACGACAAATAGGTGCTCATCTGGGAAGGAGTCTTCAATGGGAATGGAAGCAGACTCTGTACCAATGGTTAGCCGTGAAAGATGGTCGGCCACATAATTACTTGGATAAGACTATAAGAGATGAGATTCCGACCATTTTTTCAATCCACATGCACGTGTGCACGGGTTATTTGCTAGTAAAACTATAAAGAACCATATAGATCCGAATCATTTTATATCTATAATTTGCAATATATAATGAGAGATTCTTAGGTAGATTAGAATATCATATGTATGAGGTCTATAATGAGGTCTATAATGTAATAAATAATTTCTCATCATCTTATTAACAATATCAAAAATGTTAAATGAGTTCTGGAGAAGAGTTAAAATAATCTTTAATCAAGAGTAGCCATGGCATAAGCCATGGCTCTCTATATATTCATTGAGCTAGGATTTTGGAGTCCAAAGGACTCCCCACTAACTTAGTGTGGAGTAATGGTGAGATGATGAGGGGAGGGAGGCCAAAGGCCTCCCTCAACTCACAACACCTCCCCTCATCTCTCCATTACCTTGGGTTAAGCATATGAATACTTCAGGATTCAGTATACTGATGGGGTGGATACTTCTGGATCCAGAGCCACTGTGGTTGCCTCTTTAAAACCTTAGCTGTGGAAACCCCAGTGGGAAAAACCAGCAGCTTAAGGAAAAAGAGTACAACTATCGAGGGATTCCCCCTGATCTGTACAAGCTTCAGGCTTGCAGATTTCCTATGTATCTATATAATCATCTCCTATTTGTCTATACATCCATCATGTTCTGAAAGCAAATACAGTCATCACTCATCTATACAAGTTTCACTCATCTAGCGGCTATTGGAAAGTAGTGGCGCTCTGGAGTGGAATGCTCTTCGAAGTTGGTAGATGACTCCACTAAAGTATTTTTTGAATCAGTCTTCTGTGTGCCTGCAAGGTACTGCTGGACCTGGCTGAACGTTTTCAATACTTTCTTCTTGCATGATGAGCACATTGGAGGATGATGTGTAGATATTTAGGAGGTGGCCGGCCTTTTGTGTTTTAGTCATCGTGATGATCTTTAAACCTGCATATGCGATACATATTCCTTGACCCTTGGAAGTTGCACAGAAGCAGCTTACCTTGGTCTAGTGGTGCTCTCCAGGACAACATTGTATCTGATTAACAACTTTACTGTAGATGTTCTATCAAAGACACGTGCAGTTGGCCAGATAAAGAAGTGTAACAAGTACACTAGAGATAGGGTCTTCGGGACCTAGGATGTCCTCCCCCTCTTCCAGCGACTGGAAGGTGTCATAAGCATTTATTTTTAATAGGTTGCAAATGGAAATCATTCTTCATAAACTCCAGGTGTATGAAGGATATTAAAGGGTTCCACCACGAAGGTGTTAAATATATAAGCCGAGACAATACCTTGTTATACATAGGTTTTTCATTTTCAAGGTATGCTTAAAGCTATCTGATATCTCAATGGTCTCTGCAGGAGATCCTATTAGTTTTAAGTCGATCACTTGTACGGCGAATATCACAAATTCCGTCAATGATCTTTCGAAAAAGATACACGGGCAGAATATTGATTAAGATCAACTAATGATCTTTGTAGCCTTTATGGACAAGACGTTTCTACGTCTCTCTTTCATCTCTGGGGGTAGAGTATACCCTTATGGAAGTTTTATATAGATCTCTATATCTATATTGCCGTATATGTATACAGTCACAACGTCCATGAGCTGCATTTATTGGCTTTTTCAGAGAAGTTGAGGCTTTAGTAGGAAAATGATCACATTTCCTTCATTTCAATTTCTTATGAAATCCAACTTATATTCCACAGGTTTTACACATTCAGGTGTATGGACTACTGGTCCAAAGATTTTGCTTTTCAAGAGTGAGTCCAGTTCTACTCTTATTGCCTCGTCCCACTTTGGCCAGTCTATGCGTTCATGCTATAGAAAAATGGGTTGACGTCATCGTCGTATTCAGCGACGTGAACGACAATAGCGAAAGCAAAACCGTCGTCGACGACTGTGTTATTTATGTCCAGTACCTCTCCAGTACGTACGTAATATAATGAGTTTTGTAACGGCCAGTATTTTCTAGGCGTATTATTTGTGTGTGCTCGTATTTTCGTTTTGACCATCTGGATGTTTTCGTGCACGACTTCTATGCTTGTGCGTCAATGCGAGCGTGTTTCCGTTCTTCGTTTTACCAAACCATCATAAACCGACTATCCATTTTAACGAATTGCCTTAACACCAATTAATTACCCAAATTACATTGCCCTAATTAATTACACTTAATCAAGTTACTAATTAAACCTTATTAATTTCCACCGTTTAAGTGGGTGAGATCCAACACCCTTCAATTTATTCTCCCCACAACCAGCTATTCCCCCACCAAACTGTCTCCCACACTATTCCTTTATCTGAATCAACATCGTCAACGTCTCCTTCACCTGCAACCTTCTTCCTCAATGCAACCCACCAAAATTTCTCCTCCCTGCAAACTCTCCAAGGCAAATCAAACCCAAAACAGATTTTCCCCCAAACAAACCGAATCCTCCACCTTCAACAGAAATACAAAATCCAATCCAATTCCCAAAACTGAAACTCGAAATCAAAACAACAAATTTCAGATATTTGTAACCCATTCATCCAAATCAAACACACAAAAGCACAAATCTGAAACTAAGACTTCAGATCAAACCACAAACCCTACAAAGTTCTCCCCTTCTTCTCCTTCCTTCGTCCTCCCCTCTCCTAGGCTGGCCACCCTCACCCACGCCCGAAGCCGCCCAGCGCAGATCCGCGCCCGTCGCTCGCCTGAAGCGCCGCCCGCCCACCTGTGCACACCGCCGGACCACCCCCTCCCCCGCGCGCCCGGGCTGCCGTACGTCGCCGCCCCTCCGCCGAAAACCGCCCGTCCGCCGTGGCCTCCTCCTCCTGCGAAGGTGAAGGATCTCCCCCCCTCGTTTGCATGATTTCCCCTGGACTGCGACTTTTGAAATAAAAAAAATAAAAATAAAAAAGCCAAAGAACAGAACGTGTAGAGAGAAGGAAGAGAGGCTGAGAAAAAGAAAGAAGAGAGATGGGATATTAAAGAAAGTGACAGAGGAGTGTTGGCCTATTTGGGAAATAAAGAAAGGGATATTAATATATGTGTTGACAGATTATTATATTTGAGAAATAAAGAAATGGAGATTATTATAATAAAGAGAGGAGGTGTTGACAGATTTTTTGAGTAAGAGGTTTAATAAAGAAAGAAAGAGGGAGAGTGTGTAATGGCATAGGGTTTGTAATTTATTGGGTATGAGGGTTCTTACTTATGACAGTTGGTATACCCCTCTAAGATGAATGTTAACATGTTAGGACCCTGCCAGTAACTAAAATTAGCTTAGTAAGTTCATTAACTTTGTTAGTTAGTATTAATTAAGGTTATTTATATGCTAACTTGATTTCACAATGTTAATTAACTGATGTTAGGGTGATGATACTAGCATATAATAAGGCGTACCATGTTAGTAATATCCTATATAAAACGTTACACTAGACGGAGAGCACGGTAAAATTAGGCGAACCCACTTTAGAGATTAATTTGATAATGTGTTTGTTTCACGAAAAATCTAATTCGGTGTTTTGTTTAACTAAAACAGAAAACCGAACATATCGTAACGAAGTGCCCGTCGGGACGAACCCAACTGCACCAAAATCACCGAAATCAGGCAAGTATGCAATTTATAGTGAATTTACGAATTGGATGTTAAATTAGTCTCTTGTATATAAATGTTGCTCGTTACTTTCGTAACCACGGAAATTGTTGTATAAAGATAAATGGTCTTGTTATTTAATTGTTGCATGCCTTGAAATAATTAACTTGAGACATCGTGAAATCGTGCGCCTCGAAGGCGAAATCGTGATTTTCGTGATGTCATGTAAGTTGACAAATTCGTGCTTGTAAATCGTGAATTAGGCTGGCTCGTGTTCCAGCACAAATCTTGGGTGGGGTAAGGGTTGAGCGGCTGCTAGGCGTATGAACGGGTACTCTCTTCAAGGGCACCACCCGTATGCGGTGGGTTAGCGCCAATCACGGTAAGCCCCCGTGAGAAGAACGACTCACTCATCACGTCCTAAAGGCGAGAACCCTATTATAGACATAACATGCTAACAATCGTGAAATGCTAACTTGAAACTTGCAAAGTGAAATTGTTATCTCAGTGAAATTGACATGCTTTACTTTACTTGTCAGATTGTTTAGAACTGCATGATAGGATGTATTTACTTTAAAATCAGCATGCTTCAACTTTTATTGTTATCTCGTTTAAATTATAATTCACTCTTGAATCCAGTATAAATTTGTATATCTTGCCTTGGGTTCTAACACCTTTTTGCAGACCCTTGCTGACATACATTCATGTTTTTGGATGTATGTCAGATCCCGAGCTTGAGTATCAGGAGGTTCCTTACGAGACACCTGACTTGGAGAGTCAGGAGTTCGCTGTAGACGCCGAGTCTCTCCCTGCGAAGAACTAGTTGGCTATTTCCGTTGCTGCTTGTTGTAGTTTGCTTTCTGTTGTTGTTGTGTGTACGTTATCTTTGTTGTATTTCAGCCCAGTTGAGGCTTGTTATTTTCATTTCATGTACGGACACTTAATATTCTGGATGTGGCTTGTAATGTATGAATAATTCTGGTTGTTCTAAAAAGCGTGCAAGGGACCTGCCCTTGCGTTTTACCACAGACGCTTAATGAACCTGAGTTTCACAGCTCCGGTTCAAGCAGACCCAGTAACGCTCTCGCTTCCGTCGTTTTTGGGAAGCGGGGCGTTACATGTTTTCTCCTGTTGTTTCCTCTTCAGGGGAAATTAGGAGGGGATAGGTTGCTGGTCTGAGCTCAGCATCCTGTGGATGGATCAATTTTTTTTAAATATATCCAGGAATCTTCCTCTTTCGAGGAAATTTTTATATTTCTAACCTGGCGGGCGTCCTCTTTTCAATTGAGGTACAACCAATTCTGCTGCCGGTGGATTGTATCCATCTTTGGGAATGTCAATCCTAGCTGGCGTGTTGGCAGCATGGACGTGTGAATGAACAATCTTCTGGTTGTCCGTAAATTTATCCGGCAATTGATGTACTTTAGTCTGAATGTGAAGGATCTTCTGGATCTCATCTTCACACAGAAAAAGTATGCGGATCATAACCAGATTAGGAATTTTGTGTCCCATGATATGGTCTCAGAAGCTTCAGGCTTCTTTAGATTGCGTGCCTATTTCAATGAGACTTTGCTTATCAAATTCACATTTATGTAGACTTGGTAGTAAACCATAAGCAAGTGGCATCTGCAATAAGATATGGCCACAAGCGAGCCATATCGTGATAAGCGATGCGGAATGCAGTGTGTTGGTCCCTAAACATCAACAGGCAACTGGGATTTAACAATGGACGTGAAATCCATTGGGGTCTCTTTACCAGAGACTCTGATAACTCATTCTGAGTATGAACATGTTACAGGATGTTCAATTTCAATGCCAGTTGCTTGGCAGAAGTCTTCAAAGATATGTGTAGTGAATTCATTCACATTATAAGCTTTGAGAAACCTATATTGCAAGTGAATATAAAGGCACACAAAAGACCATCTAGTAGATGCATCAATCAGTACAATGAAGTACCAAAAATGGGTCATTTGCGGGGTTAATATGCCTGCAAAGGTTACCATGTATTCTCTCAATGAAGCTAGGACACTCTCATCCCACTTTCATGAGGGAATGTCTCTCTAAAAGTATACCCTTATGTCAAAGGAAACTCAATCCTTTTAAAAATCTTCAGGTTCTCCAATGGATTCATTTGATGATGCTGGGTTTTCTGGGACCCTTAGGGCACAAAAACTCTAGTCCCGTCCTAAGTCGGACGGAACATAGACAGAAATGCAGCGGAAAAATTTTATGTTAATCTAATTAACATGCAACCCTAAGGAACCAGACCCTGTTAGCCAGGATCTCTGCCAACTTGGTGTGGATCTGACCACCCCAAGAGGGATCTAACTACTGCGAATAATTAAATGAAAACTTAAACACATACCCGGAATCTCAACCCTGGGGCAGGCGAGATGTTCCGCACCGTCTTCCGAGCTGCTCCCGTCCCACGCCGAGCCGCTCCTTGAACCGCTCCCCGAACTGCTCCTCAAACCGCTCTGCATCCCGAGGCGATCAATCCCATGTCGCCGAGCCAACCACGCGCGGAAGAAAGTTTCACGCGAGTGAAACCTTCGCCTAGATTTCGGATCTGAATCCGAACTCCGTTGCGGCTTTGCTAGAGCCCTCAAGAGTAAGGCAGAAATTTATAGGGAGATAGAGAATATTTATTTTAGCCTAGATCTGTGCGTGCTATAACATTTACGAGAGCCGCTCAGATCTAGAGCTTGGGACGAGTTTTGAGGAGGAGAGCAGACCCATATTTATATAGGCGGCTGACTACTCACCTTTCTCAAAATCCGATGTGGGACTATTAATTTGAGTTAATCAAAATCAAGTTAGTTTGCACTTCACAAAGTGCAAACTTCCGTGAATTTTAACTCACTCACTGTTGAGCTTCATGATTGATACAACCTATCAATTCGAAGGGTGTTCAACGGTGAACGCGTAGGAAAAAACGGCTCGTCAATCCGAGTCCGTTTGACCCTTCAAACAATTGTCCAAAGATAGCCAAAAGTCATGCTTCTCTTAGAAACGTAGCCGTCAAGAAAATCCCAGGTTTCAAAAACCCTAACCAGAAAATTCGGGCTTGGTGGGCCTCCATTTTCGCAGGTTTCAGCCCAACAGTTTGGGCTGACTTGTTTTGGCTATAACTTGTGCATTTGGACTCCGTTTTTGACGCGGTTTGAACCTGCGTTTAGAGCGGGACGATCCCGTCATCTAGGTAACCTTTTCAACGCATTTATTTAATTAAATATAGTCTTAAACAATTTAAGACACATTTAATCTCTTTTGCATCAAATGCAAAATAGTCCATATTTAAGCTTAAATTATCATTTGTATCAAATACAAATGATCCGAGGGCATATTCCTCTACAGATGATGCATCCATCATCTCTGATCCAGGATGACCAAGTCCATTTTTCCAGAGTTAAAAACTATGGCAATGAAAGGCACTTCTAGTGCTCAGTCAAGTTGGCTTTCTATAGGATGAATATCTGTAATTATAGGGGCCCGACGGGGGTCCAATGAAATCGTAAGTAAATGGGCTTCTAGCCATCCTCTTGACGAGTTACATATTGATATTCAATATTTATTATCCACAGTTTTCAAGTTATGTTCGTTTAAACGAAATATCCTTGAAACGTGAAAAATTCCTATATTTTTAAGGGGAGAAGTTTGCATCTTATAGTCTCGTTGTATGGGGGAGCAATATTAATGCTACACCAGTGCAACGAGGCACTGTCCACAATATTACATACTTCATCTATATGCAAAACGAAATTTTATTTAAGTAAATGTAAAATGACATTCAAATAAAAGTTCGTACAAAAAGCAAGATGAAGCTACATGTAATTTTAAATGCATAGATATAGATATGGCTTAATCGAGCAGGTCGTCATTCTCGAAGTCTTTTGCAGTGGAAATCGTTGGCGGCTGGAAAGCCGTCAAGTTTGTTTCAGAAAGAGACTTCTGGCTCGCCTGATATAGTTCCTGAAGGTGGCGAGGAGTGCGGCAATTTCTGGACCAACGTCCAGTCATGCCCATCTATGGCATTTATCCTCCCAGTTCTTTTTAGGAATTGACACTTGATCAGTGTTCTTACGATTACATGTGAAGCTTCTCTTTCCTTTGTTGGTGTTGGTCTGGAGTGAAGCTCCTTATGCTTGCTTCATTACAGATTTCCCTTTATTATATTTAGCATTCTTCTTGTTTTTCCACTTCTGGGGAGAAACGTGGTGGGCTTCAGGTATAGGGGCAGAACCAGTTGGACGTAGATTATGAGTAGCTAGTAGTAAATCTCTATTTTACTCTGCCCTGGGTAGGCAAGAGATCAAATCAGAGAATTTCGTGAAGTTGCGTTCGCGATACTGCTGCATGAGGATTGCATCTTTCTCGTGAAACGAGGTAAATGTCTTTTCCAACATGCGTTGTTTTGTCACTTCTTCACCGCACAACTTCAGGCGTTAGGTGATATTATGAAGTGCAGAGTTATACTCAGAGACAGACTTATAGTCCTGAAGTCTGAGGTTTTCCCACTCATAACTGGCACGCGGTAATATTACACCAATTTGATGTTTATACCGTGCCTCCAGCGCTGTCCACAGCTCCATTGGGTCCTCTACCGTTAGGTATTCGGCCTTTAAGGTCCGATCTATATGTTTCCTAATGTAGATAATGGCTTTCGCCTTATCCACATCGGAGACAGTGGTAGGAGTGCTGCTAGATGATTGGGCCGCTTCTGGGGCCTTACTAGCAGAAGCATCGGCCGCTGCTGGGGCCGATGAAGGAGCCAAAATTGAACCAAGGAGGGCCATCGAACGCAAGTGGAACTTCAGGTCCACTCGCCAGCTCAGGTAATTTTTCCCCGCAGCATCAAGGACCTCGAAATCGACGCTTGTCAATTTTGCCATTTATCTATACAATTTAAAGCAAGCATGAATTAATTAAAATTGAAATTCACGCATAAAAAATAAAATAAGTAAAATGTGGGGATCGGCCAGATACCCAAAAACGTACAAAGTCCAAAGTCCGAATATACAGTCTATAAAGAGAAGAAAAATACAATTTGGAAACCAAGAAGTGGTCCCAGTCAATTGAAAATATAAACTCCGTCTTCATATCTCGGTACACCGGTCTTTGGCATTAATGCATTTAATCCTCACTTACAAATTCTCTCAAAAAGAAAATAAAATTGCAAGGAATTTAAAAGGTATCAAACAGGCCGATCCCAAAAATCACATTTTAGCTTATATTAACAACCACGCAGTTTATAATATGCTACAGGCACAAAAGAAGCAACCACGCAGTTTATATAACACAAGCATATATAATATGGAAAAAGAGACTATAAAATATAATAATCTCTCGGACCACGGGGAGACGTCATACACCGTTAGGTTAGTTGACTAACGGCAGAGCGGTCGCAGGATCCTTAAGCTAATTATATTTTGAAAAAAATCCTAATATTCCATAAATTAATAATAATGCGAGAGTGGTATAATATTAGCAATTTGACTAATTGGGCTACAGGCCCAAACAAGAATTTAAAATGAATTCGTATTATTATTGGGGCTGCATGCCCATAAATAATTTAATAATTAATTTAATGTTTTGGGCCGCATGCCCATTTGTAAAAATTTAATTAACATATTCATTTTGCAATTGGATTTATTGGGCTGCTAGCACAATTGAGAAGTCAAAATTAATTATTAATATGAATGGGGCCGCTGGCCCATAATACATTGTTATAAACTGGGCTTCAGGTCCAAATTAGAACAAAATTAAATATTATTCTAATATGGGATGTAGGCCCATAAGTAAAATTAAAATTAATTTAATTAGCTATTTAAATTATCTGGGCTTCAGGCCCAAATAATCAGACAAAAGGAATTAATTTTTATGTAGTAGGCTTCAGGCCTAAGAAGCAGCTCAACAAATATTTAATCAGTTTTGGGATTAAAAATTAAAATCTATTTTAACTTAAACCCCAAAACAAAATTTAGGGTTGATGACCCCCAAACCATTTTCTAATAGATTGTGTCCCCTCCTCTTCCATTTATCTACGCAAAACAACTCCCTTCAGTGTCAGGCACTGTTAACCCGATTTCGCCGGCAGACCCCCCGGGGGGGTTGAGTTGCAGACCCCCCCCCCCCCGTCTTGGGGGGAGGCCGGAGCGCCCCACGTCTGGGGGCCGGGAGGCCGGAGCCCCCCCCCCCCCCGTCTGGGGGGGCGGGACGCCGGAGACCCCCCAGCGGGGGGGGTGAGTTGCAGAGTCCCCCAGCGTATAGCCATGGCAAATAGCCAAAAAATTGGCAAAATTGGGAATATAATTCCTGAAGATTGCATATATATTCTGCTACAGATTGTTTTGCAGGGAAAAATCCGTATGTGGGAGATGAAAAGTTTGTTGGGGGTTGTGAATATTTTTATCATTATTTTAATTTTTGATGATTGTTATAATCTACCAGATTTATACAAGCCTTAAGGAAAGCTATGTAAAATCATAGATAACAATATGTTGTATCATGTATGTACCTACGGGATCGAAATGAAATTACCTCTAGATCAATGATCTAGGGAAGATCGTGATAATAAAAATCCGTAGATAGTTCCGCTCCCGATACGCTCCAAAGAAAAATCCATGCAAAGCGTCGCCGCAACAAAAGATTCTTTCGCGCGTAGTGATTGATTTTTTGAGGGGAGACGGGATGAAAAGCTCAAAGATTTTAGAGCAAACGTGTTGATAACGTGTTAAAGGAGTTTTGGAGAAGAGTTAAAATAATCTTTAATCAAGAGTAGCCATGGCTCTCTATATATTTATTGAGCTAGTATTTTGGAGTCCAAGGGACTCCCCACTAACTTAGTGTGGAGTAATGGTGAGATGATGAGGGGAGGGAGGCCAAAGGCCTCCCTCAACTCACAACAAAAAATGTTTTTTTAGTTCTTGTGTTAAAATATCAGAAACTTTTGATGGTTCATGCTAAATCTAATTTACCATATCATTTTGTGGAAATTGGCATTTCAATTCAAGCTTAATGTTTGACATTTTTTGTTTTACCCAATGTTTTAAAATTACCACATATAACATCTGTCAGTAAAGAAATAAGAAATTCATTGCAATGAAATCTTTACACAACATGACTTTGTTTTGCTGCCTGAATTTTGTAAATTAACTTAAACTTTGTTATGTTTTATGAAAACTATTCTCAGCTTTAAAAAAACATAAAACTACATCAAACATTTGAATCTTAAAAAACTATATTACGAATTTTATACACATACCTTAAACTTCGTGTTGATTTCATAAAAATACGACAATGACCGGATTCTTTAAAATTATACAAACACGAAACTATCACGAGATTAGGCCAAACTTTAAGGTAATTGTTTGAGACTTCAAAACTCAAGATACTCATATGTTTCAAAAGTTTGAGATAGTTTCATGAAACAAACCAAAATTCAAGTAGATTTACAAAATTGAGCCTAGTTTTGCGCGGGTATGGTTTATGTTCGGTTCTTTTGAGATTGGAAGGAGACCCAACGGTCCGACCGAGGCTCAATGCGGAATGCTCCGTGCTCGAACCAAACCGATAGGGAGCGAATTCATTCGGGGTCCACACTCCACACTCCTCAGGTGTCGGTGAAGATCAACGGTCCAATTTAGGCCTCATGAGTCATGATCAGTGCTTTTGTGTGGTGGGCGATGCTAAGGCCATGTTCTTCTTCGTGAATGTGGGGAATAAAGTGAATAAAAAATCTTGTAGTAGCACTATTCACCCACTGTTTTGTCAGGCTCAATTGAGATTTTATAAGAGGGTGTTCGTTTTGTCCAAAATATCTCACAAAATTTTATCCGACGTGTATCCAGCTGGAGGCAATTTTCTCAGCGGCGAAATCTGCGGAAAATCCGTGGATTTTGCCCGGAAAATCTGAGAAAGTGCGCATGGGCCCCGCCACTCGAGTCTTTCTCCTCATTTCGCCCAATCACATGTCAATTGATAAATAAAATATTTAATTAAACTAACAGGTTTATTAATAGTTTAGAGATGAATTATTTAATTAAACAAAATTAATTAGTAGATACTAACGGGTTAATTAATAATTAATTAATAGATACCAACAAGCTAATTAATAATTAATTAGTGTTGTGAGCAAAGGTTGATTGCTAGGAACCCCCTAGCCTCATATATATAATAAACAATGTGGATGGATACCCAATAGGCCCATTAGGCCCATCTCATAACACTTCCCTTTATCCAACCATCATTGCATACTCGACATATGAAAACTGTAAGATCCATATTGCTTATGAGTATCATAAGGGGTGGATACTTTCAGATCCTAAGTTAGGGATAACTGCCTCATTAAAACCTTTAGTTATGGAAAATCCAGTGGAAAAAACCAATAGCCAAGGAAAAAGAGTACAGTTTTCTATAACTTTCCTTGATTAATGGAAGTATTTAGAGGTGGATACTTCTGGATCCAGAGTCAATGAGGTTGCCTCGTTAAACCCTTTAGCTATGAAAACCCCGGTGGAAAAAAACCAATAGTCAATGGAAAAGAGTACAACACTACATTTGACTATCCCCTGATCTGTACAAGCTGTCGGCTTGCATATTTCCTAGGCACAAATACATCAATATCGTACAATGTTCCGAGTACAAAATTTAAGACATCACTCATCTATACAAGTATCGCTCATCTCTGGCAGCTACTGAATCTGAGGGATCTCTTCTGAAGAGGAGTGGTCTGCAGACTCGGCAGGTAGCTCCATGTCTCTGACCCAGTCGTCACTGTGTCTGCGAGGTACTGCAGGACATGATGTGCGTACTTATGATTTGCTTCTTGTATGATGAGCCTCTCAGGATGGTGAGATTGATGTTGCCTTGGAAGCATGCTTTGTTGGTCTCCAGGAGTTGGTCGTTCCTTTGGTGTAGTCATCGCGATGATCTGTAACCTGTTTATGCAAATACATTTAACATGTTGGATGATCCTTGACCCTTGGAGGTAGCATAGAAGCTACATATCTCTGGTCCAGTGGTGCGTTGCAGGCACTGCACTGTATCTGGTTAAAGGGTTTACTGCCAATGCTTTCTAGAGTCGCGTACAGTTGGCCAGATAAAGGAGTGTACAAAAGACACTTGAGTAAGGCATTTCAGGACCTAGGATATACTTCCCCTCTTCCAGCAAATGGATGGGGTCTTAATGTGCATCCATACAACCAGTAGGTGTATTAGTGGATTGCAATCATCCATGTTTCTTCATCAACTGGATGATAATTTCATCTTCTGGATGATTATTCATCTACTGGATGATTATTCATCTTCTGGATGATGGTTTCATCTTCGGGAAGATATTTTCATCTTCAGGATGATGGTTTCATCTTCGAGATAATAGTTTCATCTTCAGGATGATTATTCATCTTCATGATGATGGTTTCATCTTCAGGATGATGGTTTCATCTTCAGGAAGATTATTCATCTTCGGGATGATGGTTTCATCTTCGGGATGATGGTTTCATCTTCGGGATGATTATTCATCTTCAGGATGATGGTTTCATCTTCAGGATGATGGTTTCATCTTCATGATGATGGTTTCATCTTCATGATGATGGTTTCATCTTCATGATGATTATTCATCTTCAGGATGATGGTTTCATCTTCAGGATGGTAATTCGTAAGGGTATATTGTCACATCATCCATAGCAATATAGCCTAAAATTTTCTTTGCCAATCGCATGGTTTTCGCTACCATGACCAAGGAGCCTGATGCATTAGTTTAAATAATTTTGTAAGTGAGTTAAGCTCATCTTACATGGTTACTTCATGGTTTCTGCGAAAGAAACCTCTAAGCTATAGCGTTTTGCTTATAGCAAACGATTTTATTTATTTATACAATACTCGGTAACCCACAGGTTTGATATCTTTTGATATCAGGACTTCAGGTCCAAACACTTCACATCTCATAAGTGAGTCCAGGTCAACTTATTATTGCCTCGTTCCACATAATCTGGCCAAATCTCTGTGTTTGTTTCAGGAAACGGAGATTGGGAATGATGTCTATGGCAAAATGAAATGTGAGTAATTGTCGACAAGTGTGTTTTATCCAAATACCTCTCCATGCACGTACATTATTCAATTTATTCCAGATTCATCTCTTCTGGAGGTTCTGGAAAGGGAGAGGATATGGAGATGAGCTCACTTTCCTATGGTGGTATTGTTTTAGGGTCTCCAGGAGTTATTTCTCGCTTTGGAGCCTCATGGTATGTCCTCTCATCCATTGAGGATATCCACTTCTGCTACTGGTGGATTGCATCCATTATATTTGGTATGTCAATCCTAGCAGGATTTTTAGTAGCAGAGATGTGTGAATTTGACAATATATATATTGTCAGTAACTATGTCTGATAACTGTTTAACAGTTTCATAAGTGTGGATCTTCGGGATCTCATCACAATTCAAGATAATCAGATCATATGTATTAATGTTTTAAATGGTCAAATTGAGCTTCGGGCTCATGGATGATTATAGTATTTTTGTTGAACCTAATGCTGGGAAATTACAGTTATGAAGGATCTTCAGGATCTCATCAAGTCTTTAAAAGAGAGCCCATCAATGCATGTCTTAGGAGAAGTGATTTTAAATGCTTCCCCTGTTCAGAGTGCTCAGAATCTATTTATCTGTGGTAATTACTTCCGATAAATAGTTCTGCGTTTTGATGCTCTATAGTGGTGATATGGGGATGTATACGTCGATTCGATGTGCTCTAAACGCTTCCCCCATTAGGGGTTCTTGGAAACTGTTTATATGAGGTGATCATGCTCGTATAAATAGGTTCTAAGGAGGCGTTTTGATGGTTTGCATTGTAATTATATGTTTCCACATGGTCACCTACAACTGGATTTTTAATGGATAAGTGTAATGCCCTATTTAGCACTATACGTGTATTCTACTGAATACACGTGGTATTTCTACCTACGGTGCATACGTAGGCATGAATTGAACATGGATATAGATGTATGTAACATAGTGCAAGGGGAATTGGGCCGTAATATGTGGCTAAGGGAAGCGAATGCGAAGTGTGAATGCGGGAGAAGTGCGAATGACGTCGTGGGTGCAAAACAACAGGAATGTGTTGGTCGTGTGTGCGTGGTGCATGTATACATATGTAGGCATGCATGAGTGTGTGTAGGGAAGCCATGAAAGTGTGAAAGGGGTTAGGGGTCAATGGAAAACCCCGTAAAATTTTAGAAAGACGAGGGGCAAAACTGTCATTTGGACTAAAGCTGTTGTGCGTACATACTAAAATTGTGTGTACATAAAGTAATGGCAAACTTGTAAATACCTAAATTATGGAGGGATATTTTAGTCATTTAAAAATATGCATGCTTATCTAATGGGGGATTCTAGAGAGATATATTTTGAGTGAAGCTTCTTTCTTCTTCTTTAGCCTTCTTTTTCTTTCTTTCTTTCATTTTTCTTTTCCCCTCTTTCTCCCAAATGAGGCCGGCCATATCCCCTCTCTTTTCTCGATTTTCTTCACTCTAAAACCCTAATTACTCACTCCTAAAATCAAGAATCTCAAGTGGTTGCAAGTGGGAAGAAGGAGAAGAAAAGAAGAGAAGGAGAAGATGAAAATTCAAGTTTTGAGGTAGGAATCCTCTTGGATTTGGAATTCAATTAAATTGATTCTTGCTATTATGTTTTTATAGCATGTTTTACTTAATATGTATTAGGGATGGTGAAAATTTATGAGCCATGTTTCAATTTTACAAATTATCTCTTGAAATTCTTAGTAAAACCAACTCCTTTGGAATTCTGAAATTCTGATGTCTATTGTAGCTTCAATTATGGTTACTGTAGCTTGAATTGGATTTCAAAAAAAATGTACATGTAGATCTTGAAGTTCTACCCCAAAATCATATAAATTTTGATATATGTTCAATTCAGAAATTAGGAGGAAAAATTCCATCTTTACAACATGCCTGTTTGATTTTCAGTTTTGACACAGTTTAGCAAAATTGACCTAAACACCTGCACACAAAATGGAATTTTATGTTCTTGGTCTTGTTAGAAAGTTAACAAGTATTTCTAAAATTTCACCACAGTGCTTATATGTCAAATTTCTAGCTGAAACATGCCCAAAATTGGCTTTCAATATAGACCCTCAAATCTGTCTGAAAAACATATTTGACATATTTTACCAAATAATTCACTATAAATTATATACTTAATAATTTTGCCTGAATTTTTATCTGTGAATCCACGAATAGTATATCTATAACTTTCATTTGGGATATTTTGTCAAATTCTCAATAAAACCTGATAACATATGCCCATATATTGTCAACTTCTGCAAATTCCAGCAAGCTAAAGTATTAAAGTGGTGTTATGAATTGTGTGGTGTTGCTAATTCACTCTTTATAGTGCATGATTATTGTTGTTACATGAAAGGTAGATTCTTGGTATATGTTCCAATGGATTTGCTAATGTGCTCATGTGAATGTATGTCACGCCCAGCACGTGTTTGTGAAAATGCCGCAATGAAACAAAAGTAGAGAAACCCACAAAATGAGTTATATATGCATGTATTGTTAAGCATGTTATAAATTGGTGATGATGGAGTCATGGAAAGCATGGATCGATGTGAAATGGATAATGAATTGAAATGGCTATGATAAAGGGCATGACACTTGGGCGCATGACCCGTGTTGGTATGAGTGTGGAATGTGAAACCATGCAACGTGTCCCCTTCAGTGCTATATATAATGTTAAATGAGGTTTTAGAATGTCTCAATCCTCTCTAAGGAGGGTGAGTTAGCAAAACCCGGGTTTTAGGTGGGATTTGAATAAATTGTGGATATGAGGCCTGGACTGAGAAGTTGGGGGAAATGATTATGTGATATGTGATGTTTATACCCACTCGCCTTTACCGAGAGTGGAGGGGATATTTATACCCACTCGCCTTTACCGGGAGTGGAGGGGACATACGGAGGTTGTGTTATTATGTGGAAATCCTCACTCCTGCCAGGGACGGGGGAGCTGAGAGGCCCGGTGTCGTACAGTGCCCGTGTCCACTGCGCCGTGTGCTATATTACCCCAAATTTGGGGTGAAGTCCAGATCCTGGTATCACACAGTTTACCTAAGTTCCAATTAAGTCAATTATAAAATAATAAAATAAGAATTTATGTGTTACTCCTTCTGCTGGCAGCACTTTCCCTTCCCTTTGCCTGTTCTTTGTGACTCTGTGTCATGCCTGAGGCATGCACTTATCTTATTAGATAACGATTGCCTGAACACTTGTGTTATTATTATTATTATTATTCGTGCTAACCTTTTTCTTGCAGCATCTTGACATTGGACCGCAGGTATGATCTCCTTACTTAGCTATTTACTTTTATTATGTTACTTAGTTTGCATGACTTAGTTCCATTGCCTTGTCTTGTGGATTAATAACCTTCGAATGGTGTTCCAAATCCAAGTTGGTTCCTACTGGGACACGCATTGACGGGCTCCTCCCCACTTTTCAGGTAGCAGGTACAATATGGTTGGTGGTAGCTTGGAGTTGGGTAGTCTTGGTTTGAGCTGTTGCTGTGTAGTGTGACATGGTTGTCATGGGAGGTGGAGAGTGGCAGTGTATGTGTAGTGGTGCATTTGGACTATGTATGTAAATGAATGTTGTTATATAAATTTGTTGTTATTGTTCTATTTTATTCATGAGTTGTTTGATATCTTAATGAAGCTGCACTTGTACTATCCCAGCATGTGCGCAGTGGCCTGCTTATTCTGTTTCTTCTTTCTCTCTCTTTTTCTCTCTCATCACCCACACTCTTCAGGATACTTGGAAAAAAAATTTTAAATGCAGGGTATTCTGGGGGGAACGGGGCGTGACAATAAGTAATCCGTTTAAAGCATTTTAATGATTTATGTAACCCATTTTTGGGTGTGAACACAAACGTCAGGGTGTTCAACATTTTTCCAGTTGCAAATATTGTTTGATTTCCTAGTGTTTTCCAATTTTCCCGCAATTTAGCAATGTGTCCCATTTGCTTTGAAAAAGCTGGACTGTGGTTGGATAATATGTTTGATAATGACCATTTTTAGAGGATATATGGATGAGTACTCTAAGGTACATCATCAGCCATATGTAGGAAGTTTGTGAGTCCACTTTTATCCCTCAAATACTCTCAAGAGGCCTAAAGGTCTCATTCTTTTAATGATGATAATATATCATCTTAAATTCGTTTGAGGAAGTGAGTAGAGTCAATGTCCACGTGAATGGAGATGATCTTGTAATCATTCTTCCCTTTTGAATGGGACAACAAAAGTTTCACCCTTTTTTAAGAATCTTCGGGTTCATCTGGTTAATGATGTCTTGCATCATCAATCCAGGGTGACATCAATCCAAGGTTGGTCAATTCTGGACACTTCTGGTGTTCCAAATTAATTCCTCTGTTCGAATTTATGTGGGACTTTTGAAAGTCCATTAAAATGCTCAAGTTAATTTTGTCCGGTAATAGGTGAACTGTGTTCCAACTGTGAAGGATTACATCTTCACATTGACTATTATGCGGATCAAAGCTGGACAAAGCTTCAAGCTTTATTGGTTTCTTGAGTCATTAGGGATTTCGTTTTGACGAATATCTTTTGAAACTTTATAAGTTTCAGAGAGTACATGGCATCCTCGTTTTAGGAGTTTTCAGGATAACAAATCATTCATAGTAAAATAAAATGCGTAAAAAGCATAAAATCAATAAGAAATATTGTGGTAATGCATTTAAACACATATATACTGCAAGAGAATACTTGATAATTATGTTACGGCAACACGTTTCATAGTATGATGTGTGCTCTAGAAAACATACGTCCACAATTATGCTCATTTAGACTTATGTTTTGACAACAGATCAAATTTGTTTTCAAAGTTTATTTGTCCTCGGGGAGTAGCTAAATATACATAAAGTCAATTGACTTTCGTCGTTTAGACTAGATATGTATATATTTTATATGGCATAACTTACTGCCCATTTATATTGCAAAAAGCATTATGGGTCTTATCAGAACTTCTGGTCTGATATTGGATTACCATTGCATACTCCATGTCGAGGTATATCATATCTTCCCTTTCTCATTTTATTCAAGACTTCCCATGTTTCAAGTCTTCTTTATTGTCATTTATAAGGAAGAATGAATATTGGTCTTACAAAGTAGACATATACAAGAGAATGAGTTAGTTTCTATATTTCCACTTTTCTAATTTATGAGAGACTTTTAAAAGTCTATTTGAATGCTTAAGTATGGTCTACAGGCCATTTTTATTTAGTCATTCAAGTATTGTGTGGATATAGAATCATGTTAAAGGGGAAACAAATACGTAGCTACTGTTGTGAAGGGAATTTAGGGAGAAATAGGTGTAAGGGGTTAAGAGCCCCCTACCCGTGTATTTATAACTTTCAATAGTGGGTTGGATACCCAATTGGCCCAATGGGCCTATTCATAACACTTCCCCTTATCCAATCAACATTGAAATAAGAGGTGGATTCTTCAGGATCCGAGTTAGGGTAACTGTCTTGTTAAAGAAAGAACAGTTAACCCATAACTTCCCCTGTTTTGGGGATGTGTCTAGGGGTGGATACTTCAGGATCTAGAGTCAACGAGGTTGCCTCGTCAAAACCTTGACTACGGAAAACCCGGTGGGAAAAAACCTGTAGCCAAGGGAAAAGAGTACAACTCTGCAGTTGACTCCCCCTTATCTGACCAAGCTTCAGGCTTGCAGATTTCCTATGAATCTATACATCAGTCTCCTATGTATCTATGAGTTCATAGTTCTCTCATCCTGACCCAGTTTACATTTACTCACTCTCCTCATCCCAATCCCATATACAAGTTTCTCAAAGATACTAGTAGGCAGGGATTTGGTAAGCAAATCCGCCAAGTTATTACATGATTGGATCTTCTGTACCTCAATCTGCTTTTGCTTCTGAAGGTCGTGCGTCCAGATGAACTTGGGGGAGATATGCTTCGTTTTGTCACCTTTGATGTAGCCGTCCTGTAGCTGGGCTATACATGCTGCATTGTCTTCATAGAGTGTAGTGGGTGCAAGAACGCCGGTCGTCAGGCCGGTGGAGGTGAGTATGTGCTGGATCACCGAGCGTAGCCAGAAGCATTCCTTGCTTGCTTCGAAGATCGCAAGTAGCTCTGAGTGGGTGGATGAGACGGTCGTCATGGTCTGCTTCACAGATCTCCAGGATATGGCAGTGCCGCCATATGTGAACATGTATCCGGTCTGAGACTTCTCTGTATGAGGATCGGACCTGTAACCTGCGTCAGCATAACCAACTAAAACAGTTGATGCCCCTTTCCTGTAGAATAGACCTAAGTCTATGGACCCTTGGAGGTAGCGCAGAAGATGCTTAACTCCGGCCCAGTGCCGCTGTGTAGGTGCAGCACTATATCTGGCTAGTAAGTTTACTGCAAACGCTATGTCAGGGCGAGTGCAGTTAGCCAGGTAAAGGAGTGCACCGATAGCACTTAAATAAGGCACTTCGGGGCCTAGTACTTCCTCCCCCTCTTCCAGCGGCCGGAAGGGGTCTTTGTGTACATCCAATGATCTGACGACCATCAGAGTGCTGAGGGGGTGGCACTTATCCATCTGAAACTTTTTCAATAAGTTCGATGTGTAAGTTGACTGGTGTAACAGGATCCCATCTTTAAGATGCTCTATCTGAAGGCCTAAACAGAATTTTGATTTTCCGAGGTCTTTCATCTCGAAAGTTTCTGTCAGGCTTCTAGAAATCTTTGCGATCTCTTCAGGAGATCCGATGCGGTTTAAGTCGTCTACATAGACGGCTATAATTACAAATCCTGTTGCCTTTGCTCTTATAAAGATGCAAGGACAGACTGGGTCGTTTTTAAATCCTTGCTGTGCAAGGAAATCGCTCAGTCTGTTATACTACATCCTTCCAGATTGTTTTAGACCATATAATGATCTTTACAGTTTCACTGAGTAGATGTCATGTTCTCTCTCTTTTAGTGCTGCAGGCAAAGAATAACCGTCAGGCAATCTCATATAGATCTCTCGGTCTAGGTTGCCATATAGGTATGCAGTAACCACGTCCATGAGTTGCATATCTAAACCCTCTTGTGCTGTTATGCCAATGAGGAATCGGAAGGTGATCGCGTCCATGACCGGGGAGTATGTGGCTTCAAAATCTACCCCAGGACGTTGGGTAAAACCCTGCGCTACAAGCCTTGCTTTGTAGCGTACGATCTCATTCTGTTTATTTCGTTTTCTAACAAATACCCATTTATAACCCACAGGTTTTACACCTTTTGGTGTCTGGACTATTGGTCCGAAGACCTTGCGTTTGGTGAGTGAATCCAACTCCACTCCTATTGCCGCTTTCCACTTTGGCCAATCATCTCTGCTTTGACATTCTGTCAGAGAGCGTGGTTCAATATCATCGTCGCAGTATGCGACATTGATGGCAATATTACACGCAAATGTGTCATCTATTGTTGTGCTTTTTCTGTCCCAATACTCCCCAGTTCGTACATAGTGTATCGATACTTCATTTTCTCCCGGTTTTTCCACTTCATGAGAGTTTGGGAGAGATGGGGTAGCAGGGATTAAATTAGCATCCTATGGTGGTATTTGTTTACCATTGCCAAGGGGCCTACTCTTTCGAGGGACTTGGTCCTTGGATCCCGGTGGTCGTCCTCTCTTTTTGAGAGGTCCAACCATTTCTGCTGCAGGCGGATTGCATCCATTTTGCGGTATGTCAATCCTAGCTGGAGTGTTGCAGCAGGGACGTGTGATTTGACAATCTTCTGGTTGTCAGTAAATTTGTCCGGTAAGAGATGGACAGTGTTTTGGATGTGGAGAATCTTCAGGACCTCCTCCTCACACTGGCTTGTTGGCGGATCAAAGTGACATAAAGTTTTTGTATCCCAAGTGATACTTTCTGAAGCTTCGGGCTTCTTTGTCTGTGAGCTTAGTCTTGGGAACGATGTTTCATCGAATTCACAGTCTTCTAGACGTTCCTTAAAGACGTCCCCCGTAAGGGGGTCTAGGAATCTAATTATGGAGGGGGTGTCAAACCCAACATAAATGCCTAGGCGACGTTGTGGACCCATCTTTGTCCTTTGTGGTGGTGCTATGGGGACGTATACTGCACAACCAAATATTCTCAAATGTGAGACAATTGGTGGGACTCCAAGTGCTAGTTGCATTGGAGAAGATGACTGACCTCCAGAGGGTCTTAATTTTATTAAAGATGCATCATGCAAAATTGCATAACCCCACGCATTCACTGGCATCTGGGATTGAAGTAATAATGGACGAGCGATCCATTGCAGTCTCTTAATTAGAGATTCTGCTAACCCATTTTGGGTGTGAACATGCGCTACAGGATGTTCAACTTCAATTCCCTGAGCTTGGCAATAGTCTAGAAAGACTTGTGACGTAAACTCCCCCGCATTGTCCAGACGAAGTTTCTTAATCTGGTGGTCGGGGAAGTGGGCCCGTAACTTTATTATCTGAGCTAAAAGCTTAGATAGTGCTAGGTTACGGGTGGACAGTAGGCACACATGTGACCACTTAGTTGATGCGTCTATCAGGACCATAAAGTACCTGAACGGACCACTTGATGGGTGAATCGGCCCACAAATGTCTCCGTGGATTCTTTCCAGAAAGCTGGGAGACTCCACATCCACTTTCAGTGGAGAGGGTCTCGTGATCAGTTTACCCTTGTAACAGGGTGGACATGGGAATTTGCCTTTTTGAAGAATCTTCAGGTTCTTCAGGTCAATGCCCATGGAGTTCTTTATGATGCGGTACATCATAACTGAACCAGGGTGTCCCAGTCGACTGTGCCAGAGTTGGAATTCTGGTGTTTGGGGGCACTGCGGGTGCTCCACCATGGATGTTTCTGGAGTTTGTATACTTGTTTGATAGAGTCCCGAGGGGAGTCCCTTGAAACGTTCCACAATGGTTTTTGAACCATTTGTAAGAGCCGTTACAAGCAAGTATTCCCTTTTATCTTCCTCGACCGTCTCTAAGTGATATCCGTTTAAACGGATGTCTTTAAAACTTAGGAGGTTTCGGATGGATTTAGGGGAGTATAACGCATTTTTAAGTGTTATTTGTGTGTTGCCGGGGAGCAATATAATTGCTTCCCCTGATCCTTCGATTATGTTTGCTGGTCCTGAGATTGTTCTCAGTGGGCCAGAATAGCTACTTACGCTCGTGAAGTAGTCTATGTTTTGAAGGATCGAGTGCGTCGATGCACTGTCCACTAGGCAGATAAGTTCCATATCTAAAAAAGGGGAAAGACATTCAAGCAATAAATGAAGAGAAAAGATCTACTTTCATAAAGGTAAATGCTTAAAAAAATATTGTTCTGACATGGAAATAAAACTAGATACGATGCATAAAATAGAAGATACATTGCTAGTTGCATAAAAGTGGTCCAGATCTAGAGAGTGTCATCTCCCATGAAATCTTCAGGAGTCCATGAGGTCTCTGCCAACGCTGCGCTCTCCATCAGGTTTGTCTCAGCTCGAGGCTTGAGGCTTGCCTGGTAGAGGTCCTGGAGGTGTTTTGCTGTGCGGCAGATTCTGGACCAGTGGCCCGTCATCCCGCATTTGGAGCATTTGTCCTCCCAGTCTTTCTTGGGAGTGCCTCCTTTGTTGGGAATCCTCTTCTGCTTCTTGTCCACGAACTTCTGGTTCTGGGGAGGAGCTGGGGGAGTGGCCTTCTTCCGCTGCTTCTGTTCTTTCCATTTCTGGAATTTTGCCTTTTTGTCCGTCTTCTTCTTCTGGGAAGACTGGAAGTGGGCCTCTGCAGGAGGTGGCAATGGAGCGGAGCCAGGAGGGCGCAGGTTGTGAGTGGCAACCAACAAGTCTCTGTTCTAGCCATAAGCAGGCATGAAAGAAGGTCAGAGTACTTTGTGAACTTCCTCTCTCGATATTGTTGCATAAGGATCATGTCCTTTTCGTGGAAAGACGTAAACATCTTTTCCAGCAACATCTTCTCCGTCACTGGTTCACCACACAACTTCAGGCGTGAGGTGATGCAGAAGAGAGATGAGTTGTACTCCGCTACGGATTTGAAATCCTGTATGCGGAGGTGAGTCCACTCGTACTGTGCACGGGGGAGTATGACATCCCTCTGATGTCTGTACCTCTCCTCGAGTGCATCCCACAGCTCGTAAGGGTCCTCTACAGTGAGGTACTCGTCCTTTAAGGTCGAGTCTAAGTGTTTCCTGATATATATAATGGCTTTCGCCTTTAATATATCGGAAACTTCCTCTGTATGAGGTGCTTCCACTGAAGCCTCTTTGTTAGCTGGGGCAGTACTAGTTGTTGCCTTTTCAGTCTGTGTGAGACTGAAACCATGAGAGCGCAGATGGAACTTCAGGTCCAACTGCCAACTCAGGTAGTTTGACCCATCAGCCTTCAGGACTGAGAAGTCTACATTTGCGAGTCTGGCCATTTTATGATCTAGCATGTAAAAAAAATAGCATGTATCATTAAGACTGAATAAAACAGACATCCACGCATGTAATGTAGTCATTTTCATGGCATGAATTTTAATTAGTGTGATTTTAACATACATGCCTTTTTCAGGTAATGTGAATAATTAATTACTAAAAATTAACAATCACGCATGCTGTTAAGGGATTTCATTGTGACATTAAAACATGGTATTTAAGCTAATTAATCAACCACGCAGTTTAATGCATAAACAATGAAAACAGAAAGAATGACCTTAGGCTATGGGGATCAGCCAGCCGACACCGAAAAAATAAAAGAGTCCAGTCCGAAGTTACATCAAAAATGCATGGAAATTAAAGTACAACTCGGGAACTTCAGAGAGAAGCCCCTATCTTCATTGAGCGAACGCCTTCAGCTTCTTCTTGGTGTCCTTCGGTCTTCTTTTTTACATTTTCATCCTCACATACAAAATTTCTCTCAAAAAAGAAGAAAAATTGCAGGAATTTAAAATGGTGTCGGAAACCTGGCTGATCCCTAAAAACATAGCCTAATATTTGCACATCCACGCAGATAATATATTCGCGACATACAACCACGTAGATAATCAAAGACACAGGCATTTAAAGTAATTTAAAGTTGTGTGTGTCGTGCAAAAAACATTTTTTTTTTGAAAAACTTTTTGCCTTTTTGATCCATAATTTACTGTTTTATTTTACCGCTTTAAACCCTTTCGAAATTTCTTTTTAAATATTTTGGGCTTTTTAGGGCCAAAAATAAATAAAATAATTTATGTGAATGGGCTAATTTTCTGGCCTTTTGGGCCATGAAAACAACCCATTAGGGTTAATATTTGGGCCTCCCCCGAAAAATAGCCCGTTAGGGTTAGGGTTTCGGGAAACCCTCGGGGGGGCCCGCGGCGTGTCGCCGCGACGGCGGGCCGCGGCCTGCAGGCCGCGGCAGTTGGCCGCGGCCGCCGCGGCCTCATGCCGCGGCCTGAGGCCGCGGCGTTCGTTCTCTGCCGGCGGCGCAAAGAGGGCGCCGCCGTTCCGCCCTACGGGCGTGTGGATTTTTATTTTTGAATCAAAGGCGGGGGGGTAAAAATCGGATTTTTCAACAAATTTGATCGCTAAAAACAAGTTTTTATTGTTTTAAACATGCAGATCTTATTAAAAATGTTGAATTTTACCGAGTTTATCAACTTTTTGATCCTAAAACATGCAGATCTAATGAGAAAAGCAAGTTTAGATCTAAAAAGTTTGGATTTTTACCTCTAGATTCGACGAGGAATCTAGGCGACGGTTAGTGAAGGATGCCCTTTTCGCTCCCCGTTGAGAAGATTACGATCTTCTTGAATCTGAGCGATTTGTGGATCTCCTTTTTCGCGAGCCGCCGTCTCCTCCAACGAGCGTGATCGTGCTGATAACGTGTTGTGAAGGGAATTTAGGGAGAAATAGGTGTAAGGGGTTAAGAGCCCCCTACCCGTGTATTTATAACTTTCAATGGTGGGTTGGATACCCAATTGGCCCAATGGGCCTATTCATAACAGCTACGAAATTTATAATTTCTCACTTATTTATTAAGACATGACTTCGGGCGTATGCTTATAATTAAGGCTAGATTAAAGAATCATACCTTGTAAAGTGAGATTACTCTAAAAGAGTTTAACGGTGTTATGAAAACTGCTGATGTCAATATTGGTTTATATAAACCATAAATCCGAGAGATTTATATCAAAATGTGTATCTCTAAAAGAAATCGCATAAATGGTTTTCGCATAATCCATCGTATTTATTACTTTTTATTTTATTTGAGCAAAAGGGTGTTGACTTTTGATTTGATTTGAACTTCAGGTTCAATTTGTCAAAGTGGATATGATGTTAAACTTTTTGAAATTATTGTTGGTTTGTTGTCATAAAACAATGTCATATTATGAGCATGAGCATAAGCATGGGATGAGCATATAAGTGTGCAATATGTAACATTTCATGATTTATCATGCACATAATATAAAGCTTGTAAGCTTAAAATGTATGCTCAATAAAATAGTAGAGAGAAACTAAATTATCCATGCAAACAATATCAAGCATGTTGTATACACATGTTATTTATATGCTAAAAATGTGTGCTCAGTTAACATGAATTGAGACATATATGATGTACACACATGTTATTCATATGTTGGAGGTATATAAATAATTTTATCTCAGACATATATTTATGCTACACGCATTAAAAATATATCATAGAGATTTTAACATGCTAAATAAAATGTGCATCATAGAACATTAAATATGCGGCAGTCATATAATTTTCTACACATGCATGTAGTTTACAACATGCATTTGTTTATTCATCACAGGCATTTAGTATGTGTAAAGGCAATTTCAGGCTACAGGCAATGAAAATATACAACATCCCACACATTTATAATGGAAAAAATATATTTTATTTAGTAATTAATCGGATCACGTGGTAACGTCATACCCGTTAGGTTAGCTGATTAACGTGAGAGCGGTCTCAGGATCCTCATAATTATTAAACGTAAAAAATAATCAATTAATCCAAAAAATGCGATTAGTGATGGTTTACACGTATGATGATCAGATTTACGAAAAAATCGAACAGTAAATCAAATTAATTTCTGAAAATAGCGTTTAAAAAAAGGAAAAACCCTAATTAGGGTTTTGTTGCGACGAGGCACGCGCGGGAAACGCGCACGCGCGGGAAACGCGCACGCGGCGGCGGTGCGTGCACGCGTGGCGGCGGGGCATGCACGAGCGCGACAGGTGCGCGGTGGTGAACCGCGCATTAGGCGCGTCGGGGGGTGGCATGCCGCGCGTCAGGTGCGGCAGCGGGCCGCACGTCATGCGCGACCGCTGGCCGTGCCTCGCACGGTGGCGGGCCGCGCCTCAGGTGCGGCGGCTCTTCGAGGGGCACGCGCGGGGGTGCCATATCATCTGGATTCATGGATTCCGGAGGAAAAATTCGATTTTTATTGTAAAAAAAAATACAATTTTTAATCTTTGAAACAACGTTTTATCGCAAAAAAAATGATTTTTAGCGCGAAAAAGTTGATTTCATCCAAAAATGATATAGAAACTCTTTTTGAAAAGAGATATATATTAAAAATGTGATTTTTCATTCAGATCTAAGCAAAAAAAGATAGATCTAATTAAAGTAAATCACAGATTCATTATCATGCGCATGGAAAATTTAGATATAGGGGATAAAGGTTACCTCTAGATCCTACCCGCTGGATATTGTGACGTTCTGTGAAGGAAGCCCTTTCGCATTGCGATTCGTCCGTCGGTAGAGGTTCGGCTCAGCTGTGAGCGTGCTGATAACGTGTTGTGAGCAAAGGTTGACGGCTAGCCTCATATATATAATAAACAATGTGGGTGGATACCCAATAGGTCCATTAGGCTCATCTCATAACAATTAGTAGTTATTTAATTAAACTAACAGGTTAATTAAACTATTTATTATTAAATAGTTTAGTAATTTAATTAGTAATTATGTTAGCTTAATTAATTAACTGTTTAATTATTGCTTCAACCCGGTGGACACCGCATCAATTTTCTCATCCAACTTTCCAACCAAAATTCCAAACAAAAAACACAAGAAAGTTGTGTGGGACCTACGAAACTTTTACAAAACAACTTTCCACCACACTTTCCAAAAAAAAAAACACAAAACACAACTTCCCTCTCATCCAGATTCCAAACCTTAAACAATGTTCACAACTTTATGAAAAACTCATTCTCACAAAAAAGAACGGACTTAAGAGCATCTTCAACCGGCCTTCATTTCTTCAAAATGAAGGCAGGACCCCCTCCAACCCACCTTCAAAATGAAGCCAGTTTTGAAGGGGGTGAATAGTGCCCCTTCAAATATGAAGGGTCACTATTCACCACTTTATTTGAGATTTTTTCACCATAAATTACAACTTTGCCACTCTATTTAATCAAGAATGATTAATTAAATGTTTAATACATTTCATTTCACAGAAACAAATTTAATAATTTTAGTACCATTGGAAAAATCGCGATAATATCTATAATATGAGACCAATACTGAATATTTTTCAAGCATTCAGTTGTTTTATTGTTGAAGTGATTATTTATATAAAAATTAATATTATTTTTAGAGACAAACATTAATATTTAATATTTTTTCACAAAAATTATTATAGTTATAAAATAACAATAATGTTATATTATTTAAAAATTTCTTTAATAAATAAATAATTTATTAGATTAACTCATTTTTCAAAGTAATATTTTATCATTATGTAAAGATAAATAAAATAAGATTTAAAGACGGATGATTGGAGTTGCACATTCTTCAGATTTTGAAAGGCTTTTTTTGAAGGGGAGGATGAAGGGAAGAAATAGAGATGTTCTATGGTGATCACATTATAATACAACTCAAAAGAATCGTATCATGACGAACCCCAGCTATAACCCTCTCACTGACACATGGGACCCCCGTGACGTCTGGATCAACACGGTCTCGGCACGTGGCCGCCGCCGACCCTGCCCATCACGACGGCGTGATTAGCCGGCCAGCCCAATTCTTGCGGAGCAAGTCCCCACTTCCGTACCCGTTTGCTCCCAGAACACAGCAAATTCACATTTTACCCCTTTTAAAATCTCTGGGATTTTCCCCATTCAAGCGCGTAAATATATTCAAAACTCACGTCTACAATCGTCTTTACATTCTCACATCTTTCTAAATCATAGGAAATTCTCATTATACCCTCGCACTGTCTGCTAGTTGAAGCCCAGGCATAAGGTCCATTTCAGTCCTTTCGCTGAGTCCAAATTCTAAAACACAAATCTTTCGGCCATCATCAATTCTCTCTGAGTTCTCGCCATTTCGAGTTTCGAAACCTTGAGACCCTGCTCCAAAATTTCTAGCTTATCATAAAGGGTTTCTTTCTCAATCGATGGCGGAGGATCCGGTCGCCCCCACAGCCGATACGCAGCAGCAGCAGGCTCCGGGATCCATCGGGAGTTCAGTGATCCCCATCGTCAACAAGCTGCAAGATATATTTGCGCAGCTCGGGAGTTCGTCGACGATCGATCTCCCTCAGGTTGCGGTCGTCGGGAGCCAGAGCAGCGGGAAATCGAGCGTTCTCGAGGCTCTGGTCGGCAGAGATTTCTTGCCGCGGGGATCGGATATTTGTACACGGAGACCGCTGGTGCTTCAGCTGGTTCACTGCCCTAAGCGGCCAGAGGCGGCGGAGGGGGACGAGTGGGGGGAGTTCTTGCACATGCCGAGGAAGAGGTTTTTTAATTTTAATGAGATCAGGCGCGAGATCCAGGTGACTAGGGTTTTGGTCTTTTATCTGCTCTCGAAATTTCTGCTTTGTTGGTAAATTGTGTTAATTTGATTTCTCAGAGTTTATATTTGACTGAAACATCCGGCAGTTACTTCATTAGTAGCAGTATCGAGGGTTTGTATTGGCTATCGTTCACGTTTAGCAGCCAATTGTTCTTTCGAATTTTTCAATAATATTCTAGCCTCTAAATTGCTATATACAGAATATTAGAGAGGCGTTAGGGTTTAAATTTTTGGGCTTTATATTATAACAAGTTTTTTTTACTTCTTTTAGCCCCATCCAATGTGTACAGAGGAAGTGGTGGTTGTTTTTTGTTTCATAATTGTACTAGTCATAACCCGTGCCCGCAAGCATGGTTCATTTAAGATTTTTCCCTACGAAATCTTTGTTCCCCAAAAAATTATTTACACAGCCAAAATTTAAAAAAACAATAAATTAGCGTAAACATATTTAGCGGCACGAACATCGTCGGCGCGGAACAACAAATACGGCGCGTGCGCCTTCGAGCGGAACAACAAATTCGGCACGAGCGTCTTCGGCGCGGAACAACAAATTCGGCACGAGCGTCTTTGGCGCGGAACAACAAATTAACGTAAAAAATTTAGCGGAACAACAAATTCGACGCGGGTGCATGAGGCGCGGAACAACAAATTAGTGGAAAAAATTGCACGGGCGCCGTTTGTTGGCGCGGAACAACGCGCGAGTGCATTCGGTGCGGAACAACAAATTCGGTGCGGACGCCTTTGGCGCGGAACAACAAATTAGCGTAAAAATTTGCGCGGACGCTTTCGGGACGGTCGCAAAACAACAAATTAGCGTAAAAAATTTAGTGGAACAACGCGCGAGCGCATTCCGTGCGGAACAACAAATTAGCGTAGAACAACAAATTCAGCGCGGACGCCTTTGGCGCGGAACAACAGATTAGCGTAAAAAATTTAGCACGGGCACCGTTTGTTGGCACGGAACAGCGCGTGAGTGCATTTAGTGTGGAACAACAACTAGGGGTGGCAAAATTGACCCGACCCGACCCGACCCGACCCGAACCCGGCCTCTTGGGTCGGGTATGGGTAGGGGCCAATCCGGGTCGGGTTGAATTCGGGTCAACCCGACCGACCCGGATAAAAATCCGGGTCGGGTACGGGTTTGACCCCTCGACCCGGTTGACCCGAATTCGACCCGTATTTTCACTCTTTTCACCCCAACCCGACCCGGACCCGACCCGAACCCGACCCGAACCCGACCTTTTTTTGAAAAATAATCACTATTTCACATCAAACCCGACCCGAACCCGACCCGAACCCGACCCGTACCCGACCCGTAAGACAAACCGGGTCGGGTACGGGTCACCCGGGTTACGACCGGGTCGGGTTCGGGTATCCGAACCCTGACCCGAATTTAATTCGGGTCGGGTTCGGGTTTACCCTTATTCGGGTCGGGTCAAACCTGACCCGACCCGAACCCGACCCGACCCGCCCGTTTGCCACCCCTAACAACAACTTTGGCGCAGAACAACAAATCTCAAGGTATTTTTCGGTGACTATATTAACTTAAATTTTTTTGCGTCTTTGGTGCGAAACAACAAACCTCAGGGTAATTTTCGGTGACGGTATTAACTTAATTTTTTAACTTTGTTTAATTTAATGGATCATGTTTCTCCACAATCTTTTTCAAGACACTTTTAATTTCAAATTTTTGGTTCCCAAGACACTTTTCCCCCAAAATTTAATTTCCACAATATTTTCCAATACATTTTTAATTTAAAGTTTTGGTTCACAAGACACTTTTTCCCTCAAAAATTAAGTTTTCACACTAAAATTTTCACAAAATCCAATTTCAACCATTGATTTACCAAGATCAAATCTCATCCACTTTTTATCTTGTCCTAGTCAGCCCTAGAATTCAAAAAAGGTTGTCAA
Organism: Scilla litardierei; assembly: GCA_030789695.1. Lineage (NCBI taxonomy): Eukaryota > Viridiplantae > Streptophyta > Magnoliopsida > Asparagales > Asparagaceae > Scilla > Scilla litardierei. The sequence goes on from CM061130.1 coordinate 118,571,832, forward strand.
ATGTATAATAGATATATGTTGTTAACTATTTGGTTTGTTTATTCATATTTCAGCAAGATTTACTTTATTTTGTATTTTTATTCTGAGAATTGGTAGTTATTGTTATTTATGACTTACATGTTGTTTCTTACATTGGTTTGTGTTTAGTAGCTATTTTTAATCCTGTCATAATTGGGAATGTGATAGCTCTTTTACTCAACAGAAGTTGTCAAAGGATGTAGTAGTAAGGCTCATGCTACTAGTCAAATTGGCGGAGAAGAGTAGGTGAGCCTAACTTCAATCCCTTTGGCATGCCCTGATAATATTTCATAGTTTATAGGGTTATTGGTTGGCATATCCATTTGACATGACCATGACCATTAACGAGCATCCCTTTCTAACTAGGCGTAAACATATACTGTTGTATATGAAAAAAATGTGCAAGCTCAAGAATATCTAAACTCATCATTACAGACACTTTTTAATTGACATAGTCAACACCTAGACCTAGACCTATATATACACATAAGAACATAACTCAAGTACATAGAGTTCTATGACCAAGTCCTTATCTCACACAGTTCTACATCTCTTAATGCAAACATAAATTTATAAATACAAACAATATCTTCCCCTTAGGGTTCAAAACAAACAACAAACACTTATAACATGAGACTTCCCACCTCGTGGGGCCTTTGCAAATCCTTCCAATCATTCAAGGTGCAACCATCCTAGGTGGCGACCTCACCGGCCTAGTAAGTGAAATAATTTTAAACAGAACATCAATATGAAAGGAACACTTATTCACATTTTTCATACGGTTTCCTTTAACATTTGTAACATCTCAAGATTGCCAATATATTCTCTTAACACCACACTAGCTTCATAATAATGCTGTGACGACGATATGGTGCCATGAAAGCCAAATCAATGCCACACTGGCTAAAATATTACCGCACAGGTCTTTATGGCTAAGGATCATATCATGCAAGAGAAATATTAATTCATCACAAAGTTCTCACCTTTATTATTTTCAACCAAAATTTTCTTTCATCATACAATCTTTTCATGGTTAACCTTAGGTATGGCTAAAATTCTCATTATACACCAATTTATCACTAAATCACTTAATAAGCATGCTAGTTTGGGTTCCACATCCTCTTCAAGCCAAGCAAGCGGGAAATGAAGGAGGTGGCTTGACTTTTATTGCTCTAAAGAACACCCCGAGCAAACTGAGCAAGCCACGTGATGCCTATTGGCAATGCTTGGAAAAGCTTGAAGGCTCTCTTTTTGGCTTCTTCCCCCATTGAGCTCAGGAGAGGTGAGGGTGAGACCTGTCCTCATCTTCCCCCGAGCAAAGGAAAGGTGAAGGTTGGGGGAGTTTGACCTTCGCTTAAGCAAGCAAGAAGAAGGAGAGGGGGAATTGTTTGGTCTAAAGCTTGGGGAGAAGAGAATAAGAGAAATGAAGGGGAGAAAGGAAAAGAGAAACGAAGGGGAGAAAGGAAAAGAGAAATGAGAGAAAGAAAGAGTGGGAGAATGTTCTAGTTTAGTTTAGGTTTTTCCCACCGATATTTTCTTCCCTCATCCCAAAAATGGAAGGAGGGTAAAGTGTCCTTAATAATCCTGGTTAACTTTCTGTTTTACTTTCCACCTCCAAACTCAATATATGCAAGCACACTTCACACATCTTCATCTTATTTACATATACCCCAAACATTTCGATAAATGTCGTTTACATCTCAACAGTTCCAAACAACACTGATCCGTGCTATCCGGGCCCTACATTCATTTTACGAGTCACTTTACATGCTAGTTAGTCATTTTAAAGGTTTAATTTTTCACGGACATTACACCATCCTGCAGGCCCATTAGCTTAAACAAGCTGTCAGCCCATACCCAGTGTTTCCTTCATAATTTAGTAGAAACTTTTTTTGAGTTTCTAGTAAAGTTCTCGAACTAGGTCTTGGGAAGTGAGTTAACAGAATACATTTTAGATCTTGGAGGATACTAGTACTTTTATATGCTATCACTATCCAACTTATGTTTTTGCAATAAAAACTAATTTTCATGTACAAATAATCTTGATTAACTGTCATTTATCATTCAATAAATAAGTTAGTCTTGTCAAGTTTTTAAGACATCGTTTTGTCATACAAGAATCTTGCACAAGCCAATGATTTTTTATTTTTTGTTTTTATTTACTTTTTTTAGAAATAGCACGTGATCAAATTATTTTACTTATTGTAGGCCGAAACAGAAAGGGAAGCTGGATGGAACAAAGGGGTTTCAGATAAGCAGATTCGTTTGAAGATCTATTCTCCTAACGTTCTTAACATCACTCTAGTTGATTTGCCTGGAATAACAAAAGTCCCCGTTGGTGACCAACCAAGTGACATTGAAGCACGAATTAGAACAATGATTTTGTCGTATATTAAACATGAAACTTGCATTATCTTGGCAGTCTCTCCTGCGAATGCAGATCTAGCAAATTCTGATGCACTTCAGATGGCAAGGATGGCTGATCCTGATGGTAATAATGCTAAAAACACTTACTGGTTCTGGGTTGATTATGGCTTTGATAAGATGAAATTTTCATCCTCATTTTTTGTCTTTGCCATTTTTGTTGATAGGTTCTCGCACAATTGGTGTCATCACAAAGGTCTGCTCTGTATTATTTGTGTTTCATACTTTACTGATTGTGAGAGCTAAGTATTTATCCAATTGTGTCAGCTGGATATCATGGACAAAGGTACAGATGCACGGAACTTCCTATTGGGCAATGTGATTCCTTTGAGGCTTGGATATGTGGGTATCGTGAATCGTAGTCAAGAGGTGACTTTTTTTATTAATCACCAGAAGTACATTTTCTTTTCTGTATTTGGTCCATTGATATCAGCTGATGTCATTTATATATATATATATATATTTTTGGGGGGGATTGGCCATGGGATTATGCTACATGTTCTACTTTGTTCTTTGCAATTTGTTCTTCTATTTTTACTTATTGTCCACACCATCTTTATTTTTACTATTATAATGGCAACTCACCCCCATCTCAATTGAAATTGGATTTCAATTGAGATGTGTCATGGACTAACATAACACTTTTTTTATTTTTAAAAAGAATGGTTTCTAAATTTAATTTAATTTAATTCAATTTAAATGGCACTATCCTCATTAAATATAGACTTTATGATAGTTAATTCCCAATCATATGCGTTTATTAAAAAACTAATAAATGATAAAATGCCATTTTTGTCATTTATTAAATCAGAATGCTTAGGTACAATTTTGTGTAAGGTGCGAATTGTTTTAACTCGTGGATTTGCACGTGCTCTAAAATCTAGTATAAATAACCTAGAAGGTACCCATCCTTTAATTTGAGCAAGGGTAAAATCCTTCTTGTACTCTAGTGGAGTTCCATTTGTCTCTGCCTGTGTACCAGGAGATAGACTTATAAAAGCTAATATATAGTAGTTTCTCACAATTCGCATAAGCCGCATTTCAGTTGTAAAACTTGACTCTCTAATCAAATAAGGAAAGTGATTTTTTGAGGCTATACAGTTTCTCTTTTTGAGCAATTTAACCCCCGGAATTTGAATTTAACTTCTGCATCTAATAACATCCTCTGATGCAAGCAAATGTTGAAATGTCTTTTGGACGCTAACTTTGAACCTACATCTCATGTAGAGTAATAGTTTATGATCATCCTAGACACACGAAAAGTACTACTCGTTGTTGAATGTAAGAGAGTTAAATATAATTATGTAGTTCATTTTGGTAAATAGCATTACCTAACATCATTTTCATTGTTGCTGCACATTTGAGATTGTTATGACCTGCAATGGATTTGTGGGGTTTTATTGACTAAATTGGGGATTCAAGATAGTTGGCTTCTATTCGAAAGGACCGCTTTTCCAATGGACTCAATTTGAAAGGAAGGCTGCTCTCCAACTAATCTAGGTTTCATACTCCTAATCTCTTCTCAATTCTTCTCTCAAATTCAGCATAACCCCTAATTAGCCCAGCCCTCTTTATATAGCCCTCTTTATATAGTATATAGATTTTTAAAAAATTACAGTATGTCCATGTTGCCCAAAATTACAGTTTGCCCTTTTGTCCTAGCTCATTTGTCACCGCACCTTAAGTCTATCTATACTCTGCCCCCAAAGAACTACTTTGTTCTCAAGGTGGTGTCATGAAGTACATAGAACACGCTACTCCAAATGAGGGTGCTCATCCCCTCATGGCTCTTCCTCCTCAGCACTATATCCTTACCCTCTGCATTGGCAAACATCAGCACCTGGAGAGCACGATCACGACAACAATGTCCCGACCTGAACCTCTCGTCATAGCATGTTTCATAGCATGTTTGCTCTTATTTTGGATCTTCGCTTCCGTGAGATGCTTGAACTTGCTGTCAGGCTGAGGCTCGCTATTCTTCTTCTGGCTCGTTTGTATCCATCTTGGCTGTAATGTCTGTTTCTTTATTGTAGCATTAGTGCGGGATGAGACCTTGCTTATTGCTCCCCTGATAGCCCGCCCTACAGTGTTTCTGTCTTCCACCATTTGGGCCAGCTCAATCGCCTCTCTAAGCTACCTCGGCCTCAGTATACGTAACTCGGCTCGGATGCTCGCCTTAAGGCTTTTCATAAATTTTTCTTTTAATATCGCTAGTGGTATCCCCTTTACTCGGTCCGATAGTAGCTCGAATCTCTCTATGTACTCTTTGACGACGTCCTTCTGTTTGAGTGCAAGGAGTTGTTTGTGTAAATCTCCTCTCTGAGTGTCACGAAATCAATACAGCAAGCCTCCTTTTAACTCCTTCCATGAACGTATATGATGTCTTTGCTCTCTCCACTGGAACCCAGCCAAGACCTTTCTCTCTAAACATATAAATGCCGTCATCAGCTTCTCCTCCTCTGTCAGTTGGTTCACAACGAAGTATTTCTCTACACGGCAAACCCATCCATATGTGTTCTTCACCTCAAAGATTGGCATCTTCAGCTTCTGAATGCCGTTGTCCATGCTAAAATGTCCATGTTTAACTCTTTAACTGGGCTGCCTGTAGTTGGACGGCTTATAGCCATTCTGTTGTGTGGCTGTGGGACCGTTAAATTCTTCATGCTGGACTCCTTTTACCGTGTCATCGTCTCCCCATCCCTCGTCAAACCACCAGAGCTCATCCATCCTTGTCAAAACTCTAGAACCCCCTGCCTACGTCGTTGCCCCCAAAAGAGTAGCTGCCTTCTGTAGGTTGTCGCCTGCCCCCTCTGACCCTCCTTTGCTGCCCCATGGGCTGCCGTCCTTTAGTGAGCCTTATGTGGTCCAGCCATAGCATAACGGGCCTTCGCTATTGTCGTCGGACCACATAAGGTCTCCATCACCCCCTTGAAACCTCGATAGTGGCCACGAACATTGCTGAAGCCCTCAAAGGTGTCGTCACCCGCTGAAAACTGTCGTCGGGCCTCAATGGTCCCCTCTCCTAGGCAAGTTATGATGCGGAGGAGAAGGTCCGACCGAATGGTTTAGCATGAAACAATAGTCAAACAGTAATATAAGATACTATTCAAAGCGGAAGGTAACCAACAAAGAGTTTAACATAGAAACTAAAACTGCACGTACCAGGGGCAACTAAAAAGTGAAGAGTCTGCTGGGATCCTCGGGTGATGCCAGCTCAGTCAAGTCTGTGACATGTGCAAAACACATGTCAGCAACGAACTAATGAGACCATAATTAAAGCAGTTATACAATTCTAGCAGTTCTATATGGAATTTAAAAGACAACTACACAGGCAGTTCTAGAAAGCAGGAAACAAGTAAGGATTGTTCTAATCGATCTGCTAGGGGTGTCCATCTAGTCAGATCGTCTAAGAGTTGTTCATGTAGTTCTATCAATCTGCCAGGGGTGTCCATCTGGTCAGATTGTCCAAGTCTAGAAAAGGTCAAGCGACCGGAATGCATCCCTGCGAAGCAGACAGGAGTGCACCAACTGCGATACAAAGATAAAGCCTAAGGACTCAAGTTGCGTAGGCGGAGGGGAGCTACCCCCCAGGCCCAGCTAGACTCTTTTGTCCTACCCCACCCGCGAGTCGTTTGTGTTATGGACACGAGCCAACAAACGCTCCATCTAGACACGAGACAAGACAAGGATCACGAATGATACGGTGTATCATACCGGAGCGCACCAGTCACGGGTGAGCCAAAGCTGGGAAGCACCAGTCCTCAATGGTCACCCCCGTCGTCGATCCGAAACTAATCATTAATCATGAATGATACTACGTATCATACCGGAGCGCACCAGTCACGGGTGAGCCAAAGCTGGGGAGCACCAGTTCTCAATGGTCACCCCCGTCATCGATTAACTATCCGTAAGCGAGCCGTCTCTGGGCTAGCCAGCAGACGCTCCACAAGAGTAGTGCCAGCCTCCGTATAGGAGAGGCCCACGCCTGTGATTTTCTACAAAGATCCACATAACTACAATGTCTGGCTTATTAATTAGCATGTGAGGTTCAAGTTGCATTTTAAAAGTGGGTTCGAGCAGAAAGTAACATGTGATCATTTTCAAGTATTTTGCAGAAATAAATCTAGCAGTTCTAACATCAATTCTAGGAAAGCATAAAAGCAGTAACTAAAGTCTCATTCCTTGCCTGAAAGATTCCGGCAAGAATGTAGTCCAGTAGAGTCTGGGTCAACCAACGGATCTACGGAACCTGTACAATAATCCTATCATCACAGTCATGCATTCTAACATCCACAGGCAACAACCTAAGATAAGCCAGATTAACTGGCCCCGCTCTGGGTCGCCAGACCTATGTGATGCTGCTTAATTCGATCGATCATTCTATCTATCCTATGTGCACAGCAGAGTAAGTCCATTGATCGATCGAGGCGATACTTTAATGAGTTCGTTCTAGGTGAGTTACTTCATGCAAGTTGGTCCTAATTACTAGAGCAACAAAGGCTTTTGAGAATCGTTACCTAGCCAGATGCGAAAGCTCCACGTCGATGACGATTCTGATACAACGCCGCGTCACCCGACGGTAGGTCAAGGGTGGAAGGCCTGGAGCACAGATTCCTATCAGCGATCCGTCAGCTCCACGTTGTCGCAATCAGCGACCGAGGGTACCCAGAGGTGATTGTCAGTGACAGAAGTCACCGAATCGCCCTCGGGAAGCGTGAAATGGTTGATCGACGCCCGGATCTGCGACGAAACTACAAACGACGTCCGTAGACGCTGTTCTTGGTGTCGAATCGAAGAGTAGGCCAACCGAGGGTTCACGGCACCGATGGATCTCCAAGGCGGGGTCCCAGTCGCCGGGAAACGGCGAAAGAATCCCAAACCTAGGGTTTGGAGCGTGGAGAAATGTAGAAGGAGATCGGGGCCGCGGCAGAGGCTCGGGTTGCTCGCAGCTGGAGGAGGGGGCCGAGGGGGAGTCGACGGCAGCAGGGGAGGTGACCGGCGGCGGCAACGGCGGCGGCGACGGCCTGCTGCAATTGCTGCGGCTGCTGCGCGTGTTCCAGGCGGTCTGGCGGCGGCTCGCGGCGGAGCAGCGACCCCACGGCGACTAGTCGACGGAGATGGAGTCAGTGCGGTGTCCTAGGCTGACGGCGGTGAGCTTTGGCGGCGGCAACTACCGCTGCGGCTGCTGCGAGATCAGCGGGGCTGACGGCGGTCCGAGGGGAGCTACGGCGACCAGCGGGGCTCCACGGCGGTGCTGGCAACGGAGGAGAGTCGGGGCGAGGGAAGAATGGCCGGTCGGCGGCGGTTCGAGGGAGGAGAACAGAGGAAGAAGAAGGGATCTTGGGGTTGCGCGAAAAATGCTTGGCGGCGGGTTTCTTAGGTGCTGTGAAGGAAAGAAAATGACCTAGCTTGCCTATAGATTAGGGTATGGGCTGATATCACGTGGGGGGAGGCTGAAACGTGGCCTAGGCTATAGGTTAGGGTAGTTAGGGTCAATTATTTAAGAATTTGTTATTTAAAAACATTCAAATTCTCACACACTCTCACCTGTGTGCGGCCAATGCATTGGAAAAGGTTAAGTCAAGGTTAGGAGGGAGACTAGGATTATTGTTAATTAATAGGGTAGATGCCAAGTGATACTTAGGGTTAAATCATATAATAAATTGGGCCAAAAAGTGAAGGTGGGTCAAACGAGTTCCAGAAATCGTAAGAAAAATACTGAGGTGACCGGGACGACTAGAGAAAGAAGACGAAGGAGACGGATCACAATTTCGATGACGAGAAACGAAATTAAAAATAAAAACGTCTCTCGTCAAAAGTGAGAATCGCGACGTCTCTCCAAACAAGGTCAATTCGTGGAAGAACGACCCGTGAAACGACATTGCGAATCAACACCAAAATTCTAATACTCTCAGAGAGGGTCGTAATGACATATCACACTATAAGGGTCGGATACAGACAATGTCTAAAATAAATACGTGTACGAACAAGGCTACGTGCACGAAGGCGACGGTAATTCTAAGTTGGGCACACGTCGGGGTTGGCTTGGGTTGACACGTGTTCCCAGTTCGGACACGAGTCACGGAGGCTATCTATAGGTTCAAGCAAGGTTCTAGGGTCCTACTGCGTGCACGGACAACATCTGCTATGCACACAGACCAAATCACTTTACGCACAGACCTAATTGTTGTGCACACACAAAATTCAAATTGGCCCGAAAACAGGCCGTTACATTCTCCCCAACTTAAAATAAAGTCCGCCCTCGGACTTTCTTAATTCCAGGCATGGCTAGACTCTTCTAGTTAACTATAGTAACTACCCCGATCATTCCTAGCACAGTACATCAACCAACATATAACCTAATGCATCTATTTATATACATGCACAGTAATAATATACCTCATTATTTCCCAACCATTATATCTTGTACTTATATCTAGGTTAGTATTACTCACGTATACATTTCTACTCATGGAAGTGCCTCCACACATCCATACCTACGCACAATCATACTCCAACATTCAATAATCACCCCATCATATACAACCATTGTATTATACATATAGTACACATACTAACCAGGGTATTTAATTTCATCACGAATTTAAAACCGAAAATACATATATCTACTCAATACAACCTACAAAAGGTATATCCCCTAGTATACATTCAACACATCAATCATAACAATAATACTTAGCTATATTATAACTATTCGCCACAACACCAATTGACAAACAATTTCTTATTACAAGCAATACATAATCACACTATCATGTTAATCTATTCCTACAAACACAATACATCCAGCCTAATAACTATGCATATAGCACATTTCACACGTACTCATTCAAACATGCAAACCGTTCAGTCATAAATATAGAATAAACATGTATCTATATATGGTGTAGATACGCACGTCCAGGTGCGTAGCGTAACCCCGCACAAACACCTATATAATTACATTCACCATATCCTAACATGCACAGATATATATAACACTATACTCACATCCGCAAACCACAATCACATTATAAAATACTTACTGAGCATGCTCACCCACTCTCGAGTGAGACTCCAAGATACATACCAAACAATATACAATCTATGTACTTATACACAAACTCCTATATATCTATATGACACGACTCATCATAGGTAGGCTTAGTAAGTAGCTAGACATCACTATACAATCATTCACACATCAGAACACGTAATTCATACTTATCTCCTATAGACGTATATACAATCACGCAACACATTATTATCCTAGTATCTATAAGCATGTCCACTCGTACTCGAGGGAACACTAAGACTTATATGTATTCACAGGCATTATATATTCACACCTAGTATCTTACATAAGTATCTATACTTATTCATGTACTATATACACATAATCATTGCATTTATCCTAGTACATACATTCCATTATTGGTCCATAAGTTCACATATACCTACGTAATAATACTAAGCATGCCTGACAATGATATATATATTCACACGAGCCGGGTAATATTCCTCATGGAGAAGGCAGAACAAACACAAGGCTCTAATGTGCAAACACTTCCAATATTGACATCTAGGGTGCTTAAAAAACCTCCACTAACCCGCCCTAATTGGCTAGTCCCAATCATTTTAAACATCAATAAAATTCCCAACTCAAAAGCCCGTTCATGAGAACCTGTTATAATGATCCTGTTGTTCTCCGCTTCAATTGGTTCTTGGCTCAGCTGCCTCTAGGAATCTCTAAAGTGAAACTACCAACCAATTCTAGATTTTTGGGCGTCAGACTTACTTACGATTTCCTTTTCAATCCAAACAACCAAGGCAATCCACTAACTCTCTTCCCCTATTTCCTGATCATTGAGCACTGGTAAAACCAAACAAGCTCACTTGACTTGATCTAGAATTTCATTGACACTTAAACTGCTAGTCACTGATGACTATAATCCATCCACATGATCTGGAGAAGTCATCGCCTTTCACCATTTCGTAAACTGCAACTGGAATCCAGTGATCAGTACGCACTCGATGCGTATTCGAACGGTCGAATTTGAAACTCCCATGACATTCCCAAGATCCTTAATTCCTTTAAATCACTGCGTCCGAAACAGATCATGTTGTCGATCTTATACCATCCATCATAAGATCAATCTCGTCTTCACATTATCACTCTGAATCTCTTCTGTTCATCTCTAATGATCATATTATTTACTTCAACCACGTTACTTCAAAACCCAGGTTATACTATTGCTACTCGGCTTATATATATATATATATGCTCATAATATCCGATGCATAACATTTCACTTGATCGATGTAGGTCTACGCCTTTAGTCGTTAAGACAAGACTTCTAATCACCACACTTATATCACGAGCAGCATACTAAGAGTCGATCTCATTCCCTCGATTCAATGTTCTCACTTCCATGGTTCCTTGTCAAGTCGAGAATCCTACTTTATACTATCCAATGTGTTAGAAATACATCACTTTAAACTTCATCTTATTCCTGTATTCTCACTCAAATCCAAACTAGAGGGGGCCAAGGAACTAGTCTAAACCTAACTAACTTATGTCAGACTCGAATATTGTTGATTGTTTGAATAGTTACTGCAACACTATTGTTTCGATAAATCATTCGATCAAGACCTGCATGGGCCACCACAAAAACAGCGTGCCCCTGGAAGGTCGCCTGGTGGCCAGGGGTCACCGGACCTTGGATGGCCCGCTTGGGACTTGCGGGCCCTAGGGTGACCCGCTCAGGGCACTACTGGGACCGGGTGGCCCGCCAACAGGCCGTTGGGTCCCTGGCGACCCTGGTTGGGTCTGTCGCCTTCGTCATCCGTCGCATCCCATAAGTTTGGGGTGAGGTTTTGGCCCCACACCCGTGAATCGTCGTTGTTTGGTTGCAGATCTTACTCAAAGATGATGACTTTTCCCTCGTTGTCGGCAAAAAAATTCGCCTTTTGTCTTGGATCTACATCGTTGGGGAAGATCTTTCGCAAAGACGTCTGCTTTCCCCCTTCCTTCGTCCAAAGACGTCTTCTTTTGCCCTGAACTGCGCTGTTGTCTTCGCCTTAGTTCAGATTTGGATTCGTCGTCAGATTGTGGGTGGTTCATCGTCTCCCACATATGCTTTATCAAGAAATACATCGATGAAAACCTCTCATCCATTGCTCGATTTCGTTCCTCCGTTGCTTGATGTTATTCCTCCTTCGATCTCTTGAGCTCTCGTTTTCAGTCTCTATTCCAAAGTTTCCACCTTTGTTGTCGCCATCAAGATATATCCTATCCTTTGATACCAATTTGTTATGACCCCCAATGGATTTGGAGATAAAAATATGGGTTTTATTGATGAAATCGGGGATACAAGATAATTGGCCTCTATTCAAGAGGAGGACCGCTCTACCAATGGCCTCAATTCGAGAGGAAGGCCACTCTCCAACTAATCTATGGTTCCTACTCTTAATCTTTTCTAAATTCTTCTCTCAAATTCAGCATAATCCCTGATTTGCCCAACCCCTTTATATAATAAGTTGAAAAGTACAGGGCACCCAAAATTACAGTTTTGCCCTTCTGTCCTAGCCCTTTCGCCGCTGCACCCCGCGTGAGATATGTTAAAATTCCAGATACACACTCATAAAACATAAATTTTAAACCATCTGGCATTCTACATCACTAGTAGTAGTTGCTCTGGCCATGGTTTTGTAACTTTTTTCCTTTGTCATGGCCATACCCTCTTAGAAGCCGTGAGCATTCTGTCCAGGGTTTTGAAACATTTTCCTCTCCTAAATGAAAAGAATGCACAAACATGGGTGCAGCCTTTATTGATCAAAACGTGATTGACATTTGGCTATTGAAGTCTGGACAATTCTGACATATTATTATTATTCTTCTTCTTTATGTTCTGACTTCTTTGTTTGTGGTTGGGCAGGATATTAACAAAAACCTCAGCATTAAAGATGCCCTGGCCAGAGAAGAGGCATTCTTCCGTAATCAGCCTGTATATAATTTACAGCTTTCATTTAGTGCTTCATTTTTTTTAATTTTTGTGCCTCATGAAAAATGCATATAAGAAGCTTTTCCTGATACCAGGTGTACCATGGCCTGTCTCATTGTTGCGGAATACCTCAGCTAGCCAAAAAACTAAATCAGGTAATCAACATTATGAATTTTAATCTGCTCATTTGCTGCTCAACATTATTTGCAAAGGAAGCGGCGTTTTACTAATTTTGTGAATCTGATTTTGTTATCTCACAACCAACTTGTCAAAATTTCATTGTCATGCTGTTGTTATCTTTATGATTTTCAAGTATCTTTTTGATATATGGTCTCACAAGTAACCATATGTGGTCAACTGCTAATATTAGTACTTTCTTTAATCCAATCTTTATGCAGATTCTAGTACAGCATATCAAGGCAGTTCTTCCAGCACTAAAATCCCGCATAAACAGTCAGTTAGTGGCCGTAGCAAAGGCGGATGCTGCCTATGGTGATGTCGCAGAATCAAAGGTAAGCTTGATTATTTCACAATTTGTTAGCAGCCTCGTTCTAGCTTGCTTTTTTGGTTGGAAGGCCTAAGCATTCTATGTTATCTTAATATGAAATCTGTGTTTTTTCCGGCCTAGCTCCTTTTTAGGTGATGCATTATCATCCTTATGTGTGTTCCCCTGCTCAAATTAGGGGAAAATCAGTTAAATATGTTTCTTTTATATTATCTTTTTCCTTTAATGTTTCCATGTTCAATTATAATTGTAAATTTGTAATGTGTGTTTGTAATAAGGAACTGCGAAAGATCGTCACCATGTATGTGTTGCTGTCTTGCCATGAAAAGTTTTTTTTGGGATTGGTGTCGGATGCAAGGACAACTTTCTAATTTTCTGAACCTACCTATATAATATTAGTCTCAGGTGCAGTACTCATAGTTGAATCGGCTAGGATGAGAAGTGCATAATTTTGAATGATCCGAAAGAATTTTTTAAACGATTCGTAAAAACTTTTTTAAATGCAAGGGATATGATAATGGTAATCAAAGGAATAAAAATTGAAATCCAGATTTTTAATTCTCATTTTTCATGGTCCTTATTGAATTTCCGGATAAGATTATTCTGGATTGGGGGCATGCTAAATTTATCTGGTAAATGTAGAGATCAGCTGACAGTTAGATTTGAAGAAAGACCATACAAAAGAAGAAGAACACTCAGAAATAGAAAATTTACTCAAGCTGAAGTCCCGGCAACAATATTGCGATGCAGCTAACTAAGGGAAAATCAGATTAGAGAAGAATGATGTAAACATAGTCAATAATTGATAAGTAGAAAAATAACATATTTTCTTAACTCAGATCTTGACTTCAATCCAGAATTTTTAAGGACAACTGTGTCCCTTACAAACCTATAGCAATTATAACAGCTTAACTAAAATTAGGCATGAAGTGCATAGTAATAATGTGTTAGGATCCAAGATAAAAAGACAATTTTTATAGAAAAGTAGTAGCCAAGAACTAGATAATTGAATACAAAAAGGTGTATTCTTCTCCCAAGACGCCGAAGAGGACGTCCGCACTCGTTTAATCTAAGAACTACTCCTAAGACGCTCAATAGAGAATATCTCAAATATCAAGCATGAAAAATACTAATGACGGCTAGCCCTTATTTATAAAAGAAACTAGGGTTTTACTAGGCTAATGGGCGCGCGCTTAACACAAAGGGAAAGAGGGGCCGGCGGCCAACATGGGCCGGCCCATGATTAGGCGCGGCTAGACCCAGCGGGTCTATCAATACTCCCCCCAAAGAGCTACCTTGTCCTCAAGGTGGTGAAGTACAGGTGGCGCTACTCCGAGTGGGAGTCGTTCTCCCCTCCGATGCCTTCGTCTTCCACGCCATCCTCCTCGTCTGCTTCTGCTATCAATCCTTGCACCTTCCGATCCACACAGCGGTGTCCCGGCGTGAAGCGCTCGTCGCATCTGAAACATAGCCCCTTTTGCATTTTCTCCCTCATCTCCGCATCGGTTATCCGTCGAAATGGGCCCCCGGCCGTTAGCGGTTTCTGCTCACCCGTCTTCTCAAGCCCTGTCTGAACTGTCTCAGTAGTGATCACTGCTCCGCCTGCCCCAGTCGTAGTGCCCCGCTGTATCTGCTCACTGTAGCTGTCCCCGCCTCTCCTATCCTCAGCTCGGGAGTCCTCCACAATCTGTGCCATCTCGATGACCTCGGAAAGCTCTCGAGGCTTGTATGGCCTCACCGCAGCTCAAACACTAGGACGCAGCCCCTTCAAGAAGGTGCCCTCCAGCGACTCGTCCGACACCCCATGAACTCGCCCCGCCAGTGTCTCAAATCTCTCGATGTACTCCCGCACCGGCCCCTCCTGCCTGAGGGCGAATAGCTGCTCGTGTAAGTTCCCCAAGCGGGGGTCTCTGAACTTCTCCAGCACCAAGTCTTTCAGCTCCTCCCAGCTCCTGATCTGCTGCCTCCTCTCCTTCCACTAGAACCACCCCAAAGCTCTCCCCTCCATGCAAATGGCCGCTGCCTCCAGCTTCTGTGCCTCGGTCATGTGATGTGCTGTGAAATATCTCTCTGCGGTGAACAACCAGGCGTGTGGATCCTCCCCAGAGAAGATCGGCATCTTCAGCTTCCGGACTCTGCAATCTCCTCCAAAGTGTCCCTGCTCGGGCCTCCCATCTGCACAGCGAGGCTGGTGATAGTGCTGCCACCTCTCATCCTGTGTCTCGTACTGCCTCCCACGAGGGCCTCCGCACCATCCCTCCAAGTCATCCCATCCGGCGTCATCTCCAAACTCAGCTCCATAGCCTCCTCCGTCATCGTAGTACCCATGTCCTTCCCCGGGGTCAAATCCACCTCCAAAGTCACGCGACGGGTCTTCTAAATAGGGCTGAAAACCCCTCTCGCGCTGCTGTCGTCGGTCGCGCTGCTCACCAGTCACGTTGGGGGCCCGCCATGGCTCGAAGGAAGGGGCTCGGAAAGCCTGATGGGTCGTGGGAACTAGAACCTGCTGCCCAGGGGCCCCACGGCCCTGTACGATGCCCACGGGGGCATGGCGGTGGCCGCCCGGCCCTGCGGGGGCCTGGGGGTACTCGCCCAGGCCCGCGGGGGCCGGGCGCATCTCCTTTGGCCCCCCGCGGCCTTGGGGGGCCCGCCATGGCCCGTCGGGGCCGGCGAGGGTTCGCCGGCCCCTGGCGACAATGAGGGGGGTCGCCTCCCCCCTCCCTCGCCGGCCCCTAGCGACAATAAGGGGGTCGCCTCCCCCCTTTCTGCTATCCGAGGGCTCCGTGGGGATCCCCTCCGCCTTGCGCCAATCTTGGAGGCGACGGCTAGGTTGGCCGCCACCCTTTCTTGCCTCTTCCGCTCTTTGCCGTATCTCCTCGCGATAATCAACCTTCCATGGCCCTTCGTCTTCATCATCGATCAGATCCGCCACAAAAAAGCCGGTTTCAGGATCAAAGCTCCCAACTTTCTACTTCTCCTTCTTCAAATGTGCCGCCTTTTCCCCCGATTTAGGGTTTCCTCCCCCTTTGTTGTTCACCGTCAATTGATTTAGGGTTGCCATCATTTGCGCGAATTGTTCGTCGTGCTTCGCTTGATTCGCCGTCAATTGGTTGATGGACGTCGTCAACTTGGCCATGGATTCATCATTTGCCGCCAATGATTTCTTGATCCCGTCGATTTCGCTCGTGAACTTTGCCTCCAAAGCTTCAATTTTGTCGTGCGATCTTGTTGTGGCCGCCATGGATCGTCACGTGCTCTGATACCAAAATGTTAGGATCCAAGATAAAAATACAATTTTTATAAAAAAGTAGTAGCCAAAAACTAGATAATTGAATACAAAAAGGTGTATTCTCCTCCCAAGACGCCGAAGAGGACGTCCGCACTCGTTTAATCTAAGAACTACTCCTAAGACGCTCAATAGAGAATATCTCAAATATCAAGCATGAAAAATACTAATGACGGCTAGCCCTTATTTATAAAAGAAACTAGGGTTTTACTAGGCTAATGGGCGCGCGCTTAACACAAAGGGAAAGAGGGGCCGGCGGCCAACATGGGCCGGCCCATGATTAGGCGCGGCTAGACCCAGCGGGTCTATCATAATGCAGGAAATGTGCAGAAATGCATAAGAAGAAGGTTGTAGTATCACAATGATGTATAGTTGAAGTTTGAATGGGACTGCAGGTGTCATACCCTAAATATGATTGTGAAATTTGTCAGGTCTATCAATCCAAGCTACATTTGCTATACAATTCTTTTGCTTTCTTTGATGGCAAACTATTATCCAGGCTGAAAGTAGGGCGGGCTCTCACTAGGGAGTTAGGGCTGCTTGGCATACGACAATTCTTTTGATACGCTGATGCCTTGTCATATTGAGTACATTGTAGCTTCAACTTGGGGTACACCAGTCGTGTGGTTTTGGGCCGTTTGGCATGCAACTTTTGTTTGATTGTCTATCGCTTGGATTTACAGACTGATTCTATACTTCATTTTCACATCTTACAGTTGAAAGTCTGCCTTTTCTTGTTATATTGCCGTGGTGAGCTTAGTATCTCTACTAGTTCTCTAAATATTTCTTTTGTGGGAAATTGTTATACTTTTAAAGTTCCTCTATCTGCCTACATCTCTGAGCTGTTAAATGGGCCCATATTTCTGATTTTTTTTTTGCTTTGTTACTCAATTAACCATGACATTTAATTTTAATATCTTGATCTCTTACTGTCAAAATTACAGACTGGCCAGGGAGTGAAATTATTGAACATCCTCACAAAGTATTGCGAAGGTAATATAAACTTGCTAACTTTAACAACATATCACATTGTTGTTTTTTCTTTTTTCTTTTTCTGTTTTTGTTAAAAGAGGCCAGCTTGGTACAAACATGATTTAAACCTGACACCTCTTTTCCACTGCAAAGAGGCTTTACCACTGTGCTGCAATGGACACTCCCTCATTTTTCGCTAGTTGAAACTGGAAATTTCACAATTATCAGTCTTTATCCCAAAAATTTGGGGTCAGCTTCATGGACTCAATAGAAAGAATGTCAGATCGTGATCATGTCGGATCGAAAATGTCATATCGTTCCTTATTCCTCATTTTATACATGTTTTAGTGAAAGCAAGGAATGCTGTTTCAGTCACCATTCGGTTTCAATCATTTTGTTTCGGTTTCGAAGCGAGACGATACAAAATTGTCTCATCCGATTCTTGGTTTTGGCGAAACTAATTGAAACCAAGGTTGATGAGCTGAAAAGAGATTGAATATGTGTTTGAGTTTAAATAAAATACGAGTTTGGGTTTAAATGCCCAATCTCATTTGAAACCGAAACTTAAGTCCAATAAAATATATGTTTGGGTTTAACTATCCAAATCTATTTGAACAATATACATAAACATATTTATTAAAATTTTAAAAATTCTAAAAATTTATTGGAGCTCTAAATTTATATTATAAAAAATTATAAAAGTTCATTAAAACTCTAAAAATTATATTATAAATGCATTGTTATAGAAATATATACATAAAAATACAAATAAATTCCAAACCAAAACTCAAAACACGAAACCTACGATGCGAGCAAAACTGACCGAAACCTAAAAAATTTTCCGCCGACCGAAAGCGAAACCGAAATCGAGTTCTCAAACCTTGATTGTAAGTGTTCTCTTGCAGTATTTGCCGAGCTAGTAACTTGTATTTCAACTTAAATTTCTTTGTTAAGTTGCCTTATATGGTAAATTTATCACAAGGCCTAAATGCATTGTTCAAATGAAAGAAGGATGAAATCAATTCAATGCTTGAGTTTTCCTTTGGTAGTTTTTAAAAAGAGTTTCAAAGATGTAAACAGTTGGAGGAGATGACAAATATCTTTCATGGCACCACTCAATATATATCAGCCTATCTGTTCAATGGATCATGAGTACCTCATTTCAAATCCTATGCCTTATTTTATTACCATAAATTTATTTTATTTTACTTTTCCTCGTTAAGACACGTGCTGCCTGTCATTTCTGAGTGTTCAGAATGTGTTTCTTGGATTCTTAAACATTTTGAATGAGAATGCTTAATGGTCTAATGATCATCCTCTAGAAGTTCACCAAATTTGTGGGTTTAGGGCATGAGTTTGTTGCATTGTATTCATTATCCTTCAACTGACCCTCGACAAAGTTCTGGAATTAACCTTGATAGTATCTCACTGTTGGAATATCCTTTGGCATTTAGTCAAAGTAGTCTAATTAGGGTAAACAGCAAAAAAAACCGGAGCTGATGTCCATAACTTTTTCTTTGTTAACCCATGATCAATCAAGTTTTGTCACCTTAGCTAATTAGTGTAAGGATATAATGTGGAGTATTGTTCAGTAGTATTCTTTCGGTTTCCTTTGTGGCTAATAAAGCCATTCCATGATCACTTTTTTAACTAGCTCTTTATTGCAGCTTTCACCTCAATGGTGGAGGGAAAAAACGAGGAGATGTCAACAGCTGAGCTATCTGGTGGGGCACGGATTCATTACATATTCCAGTCAATCTTTGTGAAAAGTTTAGAGGTTTGTAGTTCTGAAATTCATATAATAGAAGTAAACATAGTTGCTCTGTTATATTTTTCTTTTATCATGTAGATAATTGTCACATCCATAGCCTTTTTGGTGATCATACTGATATTTGCTCCTTCAGTTTCCTTGTTCCTTCTTGTATATAGTTACCAAGTTATTGTTTTGCAGGAAGTTGATCCTTGTGAAGATGTAACTGATGAAGATATCCGCATGGCTATCCAAAACGCTACTGGTCCTAAAGGTGCTTTGTTTGTACCTGAGGTGGGTTTTAACGAGGAAAATTATAATTACTTCTATTGTTTTGTTTTGTTGCTAGTTTTTGTTTATTTTTAAAACATACAAATTATTGAATAATTTGTTCAATGATCTTCAGGTTCCTTTTGAAGTTCTAGTGCGTAGACAAATAAGTCGGTTATTAGATCCCAGCCTCCAGTGCGTAAAATTTATCTACGATGAGTTAATCAAGGTATGTACCATTATATCATTGATTCATTTAACAACATGATGAATTATTTTAATCCTAATTTCATTATTCCTTCATTGTAGATGAGCCATCGCTGCTTAGTCAATGAGCTTCAACGTTTTCCTGTTCTAAGGAAGTGTATGGATGAGGTGATTGGGAAGTTCTTGCGAGACAGCCTTCAGCCAGCAGAGACTATGATAACTCATATAATTGCAATGGAGGTATATACTTCTCTAAGTGCATTATTTTATTTTAGCATAGTGTAGATATTTTTGTTGGTAAACTGACATTTTAAGTAAATTTGTGCTGTATTATTCAATTTAGGTGTAGCATATACATGCTCTGATCCATTGCAATGGTGCTCTTCTCTATGGAGGAGAACAATATTACTTAACGTGTGATCAGAACCACTTAAAGCACCCTTAGTTGTATGCAAGTGTTGCTGTTCTTATTTGAGACAATATTATATTATAATATCTTGGCGGTGAGAAAGAAACTGTTATTCATATATATGTCTATTTTATAAAAGATTGTTGTAGAATTATGAACCACATTAATGTAAGGACCGTCTATGCTATACAATACTAACAACATACACTCTAAGGGGGGGTGTGTGAATAGAGTAATGACAATAATTGTGTAATTAAAAATTAAACTTGCAAATGTGGAATTATAAGTGCAAGAGGAATTTACGCAACACAATTAAGCAAATGCTAACACAAAGATTTTATCATAGTTCATCAACTTGGGTACATCCAGCCACACCAAATATTCACCATGATACTACACTAGGTAGTGAATACAATCTCACAAAGAGATACCTCATAAAGAGGATTTGTCCTCTCACGAAGAAAGAACCAAGCTCTCACAAAGAGAGAATCTAACTCACAAAGAGAGTACCAAGCTCTCATGAAGAAAACAACTAATTTTCACATAAAAAGCTAAGGTTTCACTTAACAATATGAAATAAATACTCTTACATATGCCTTGAGATGAATTTACTCAATATGAAGAAGGCATGAAAGAGGATTTTCTAGTGTTGAGATGAGCTTTGATGCACTTGGGTGAATTCCCTTGAGCTAACTTCAATGCATGAAGAGGATTAGAGCTCTAAGAGGGAAATGCGAGATCAGGAGTGTGGCTTAATGAATCTATAAGATATTCAATGTTAATAAAGAGTTCGAAATTAACTAACCCATCTCCTATTTGTAGGAAGCCACTAAAACCCCATGAAATCCAAGCTAGAAGCCAAATGAACAATTCTGCAACCGCTCTATTCTGAGATTTTACGGCAACGACATGCGTCTGATGAAGGATGAACAGTTGACTGATGAACGACTAGATTTTCCTTAACAGCTATAATCTGAGCCAGGACAGGTGACTGTAGACACTACACAGACGCATGTACAATGTGCAGGAGCATGTAAAGACTTCGTCAAGCGACAATCACATGAGATGGAATGGAGCAGGAAAAACACAATATTCGCACTAGTGCATTCAGGCGCCTGAAGAGCAAAGTCCAGGCGTCCGAAGAACTACAGGAGACTGTAAACTCTACATCAGTCGACTGACCCACAAGATGGAGCGATGTCCAAAAATGATAGGTTACACACTTTGGCATACATCTGACTGTAGATCAATGTTCGGGCTCCTGAAGGAAGACAGACGCCTGTCAAATGAACGTCGGTCGCTTGCACCAAAAGCTCAAGAAAAGAGTCAAGAAAATATGGCTTGAGCTGTGCACAACTGTCGCATGTAGAAGGCTGGCCATGCGCCTGGTGATCACCAGTCGCATGTCCTGCCTTTAGCAGTCGGCTGTTGGAAAGCCAAAGACTCCAATTGGAGTTCATGGCATGAGAAACCTATATGATTGATTTCTATGATAATCCTAAGGCTCACTAAGATGGTTAATACATATGCATGAGAGTATGACCATCTATCAAGACATTACAAAATCCTAGACATAAAAAGAGAAATGCAAGAATAGAAATTACATGGATTATGCTTCTCTTAGAGTCTAATCTTCAAGCTCTTGATGCCTTGATGCTCCCCATCATCTTCCAAGCTTTGGCACCTCTTGATGAGCTTCCCTTCATCAAGTTCCAAGCTTTGGCAATGCTCCACTTGATGTCCATCCTTGCACCAAACTGTTAGTCTCCAGAAATGATATTCTTCATTTGATAAAACATGAGACTAAAACATAAGAGTCATTAACAACATAATGTTGTGATAATCATAAAAACAATATTGGTCTAAAACATCCAATACCTAACAATCTCCTCCTTTTGATGATGACACACATTATGTAAAACATAAATAAATAAAGGACAATGCTAATGAGCTCCCCTACTTATATGCACCAATTGAACATATATAACCAATTGTAAATAAACTAAGATTATGTAAATAATCTAAGTATGATCAATAGTGACATATAATAGGCATGGATTACATAAACCAAATGTAATAAATCAATAACATTCCCCACATGTATGAGTATCCCTCTCCCCATAAATGCATATGTATGATTTACATACTCCATATACCTTTTCCTTGTCATTGTCAAAAAGGTGGACATCAAACGTACAAGAATTAACTCTTGTCATTGACTCCCTTTTAAAAATGTGACAAATAACCAAGAGATTAAGAGATGTATGATACCAAATTGTAAAGTTAAAGTGGCTATCTATCACTATCACATGCTCCCCTAGATCATAGAAATGGTGAAAAAGTTGACTTTTAGGATTCAATACCAATTGTAAAAGAAAAGAAATTTTTACCAATTGAAAATTATAATACTTGGAGCCATGGACCTAAATTGTATCAATGCATAGATATAGGAAAAATCAAGCATCATTGATACAAATGACATTGCGAAGACAAAATATAACATGAAAAATGTTGGCAACATCAATGGGTTAAATTCGAGACCATAATAACCAATTGTAAATAATGATCTCAAGTATAACCCAAAATGAGCGTTAAACTATGTTTTTAAAATCATTTTGAACATACTTAACATATTAATTCCCCCATTGTTATACACATGGATTAACAAGTGCATGTATGACAATGAAATCCCCAAGGTCCCATTTTTATGGAAAATAGTTTTGAAAATGATTTCAAAATCATGAAACATCACACATAATCAATGTGTATGCTTAAGAATAAACATTAAAGCAAAATATCCATGCAATATGCATATGTGCGAGAGACCTAAACATTAGGGAACCAAACCCAAGAAGAGTTTGATTTCCTAATGTAATCACATGAGGTGATCACATCCCTAACTAAAGAGTTGATATATCTATCCATCTCTTGCACACTACACCTAGTGGAAATCCAAAGACTTAAGGATTTCTTAGGCAATGGTTTTGCCTTTGCAAGAGGGGTGGATGTGGAATGCTTAGGTATAGAAAAATATATCTTGGCATGCATTAAGTGAGGAGCTTGCTTTTTAGCAAAAATGAACAATTTTCATTTTTCCTCACCACCTTGTGATTTACACGCATCTTATAAGTGTTATTGTTATACAAGAAAGCATGACGATTCTTTTTAGGTGTTTTAGCAATATTTCTTGAAGAATTAGAGGTGGGTTTGGGTGCCACATTTTGAATATAACCCAAACATCCTCTATGGTTTGTTGGATGTTGTTTTTCCAACAAACCGTGGAGTGAATCCCTAGAATGAACAAAGCTTATGAGCTTTTGGGATTCCTCTTTGCATTTCAATGTAAGTTGTTGAATGCGAGACTCTAAGCTAAGGTTTTGAGCTAGCAATTTTTCATTAGAAATGCTCAATTCATTAACTTGAGAGAGAAGTGTGTCTCTCTCACTAATGTCACAAACATGCACATCATTCATATTTACATTAGAAGATTATAATTCATGCACCCTACTCATATCATCTTTAAAATTTTCTTTTAATTCAGAGTATGAGTTGATGCACTTATTTGTCACGTTGGAGACCACATTGTAGCGATATTCAAGCTTCCTCATACGAAAGCTTTGGCTCCTCCTCATCTTCATCACCGGATTCCTCTTCGCTAGAGCTTGACGAAGACTCTTCCCCTTTTGCCATGAAGCACACTTCTTCGTTGGGGTTGAGCCACACCTCCACCTCTTCATCGCTCGAGCTTGAGGAGATTGATGAAGAATCATCAAATGCCGCGAAGCACATGCGAGCTACCTCCTTGGCATCATCTTCTTCATCACTTGATGAGTCCTCATCCTAGTCATCAAATGTCCCGACAAGACCCTTCTTTTGGTTCTTGTATTTGGACTTTTCTTTCCAATGTTTCTTTTCTTTCCCTTTGTAAGTATCTTTGGATGGTTTGGAAGGGCATTCGGTAGATAGATGACCTTTGCCACTGCACTTGTAACAAATCCTGTTAGATTTAGATGCAAACTTTGACAAAGATTTACCTTGATTGCCCTTGAGGAATGCTTTGAATTGCTTGGCATGCTTCATGAAATCATCATCACTAGTCTCATCCTCTCCATTTTCACTTGAAGCTTCTCGATGGAATTTCTTTCTCCACTCAATTGGCTCCTTCTCGGCATGGAATGCAATCTACTTTTGCTTTTCCGGCTTCTTGGGCTTGGATGGTTGAATCTCCTTTTTATGTTGAAGTTTCACTTCATACGCCATGAGATTCTCAATGCACTCCTCAACAGTGTATCTGGACATGTTGTTAGACTCCAAAATACCTTTGGCCTTTGACTCCTATTTGGGTGCAAGAGAGTTGAGGATCTTCTCTACACGATTCTCTTGGAAAATCACCTTCACAAGTCCTTCCAAAGCGTTCACGATGTCTGTGAACCTTGTGAACATTTCTGAGATGCTTTCTCCTTCTTGCATCTTAAACATTTCATATTTAGATCTAAACACACTTTGGTTAGATTTCTTTACCTTGGATGTCCCTCCATAAGTAATCTCCAAGATATGCCAAATTTCGTTGGCCGATTTACATATGAAGATGCGGCTGAACTTATTTAGATTGAGGGCACAATGGAATGCGTTCATAGCCCTCATATTATATTTGATTGAGTCCTTCTCTGTCTTTGTCCTTGATGTCGTGAGTGTAGTAGGATTCTCAAAGGGCGACTCCGTGATGTCCCATAGGTCTTGACCCTCTAAGTAGATCATCATCCTGATCTTCCAACTTGGGTAGTTGGTTTCGTTGAAGAGCGGGGGTCGAATAGTTGATAGACCTTCATGAGGCGTAGATGAAGCGTTGAATGCCATCGTTGTTATATGCTTCAACCTCGCTTTGATACAAATTGTAAGGACCGTCTATGTCTTGCATTACTAACAACAAACACTCTAGATGTGGGGTGAATAGAGTAATGACAATAATTAAAATTAAATTAGCAAACGTGGAATTATAAGTGCAAGAGGAATTTAAACAACACAATCGTGCAAACGCAAACACAAACACAAAGATTTTACCTTGGTTCACCAACTTGGGTACATTCGACCACACCAAATATTCATTATGATCCTATACAAGGTAGTGAATACAATCTCACAAAGAGATACCTCACAAAGAGAATTTGTCCCCTCACAAAGAAAGAACCAAACTCTCACAAAGAGAGAATTTAACTTTCACAAAGAGAGTACCAAGCTCTCACAAAGAAAGCAATTTTCACAAAGAAAGGGTAAAACTCTCACAAAGAGAGAAACTAACTTTCACAAAGAAAGTTAGGGTTTTACTTAACAAGATGAAATAAATACATTTGCCTTGAGATGAACGTACTCAATATGAAGAAGAAGGTGTGGAAGAGGATATTCAAGTGTTGAGATGAGCTTTGATGCACTTGGATGATTTCCCTTGAGCTAGTTTCAATGCATTAAGATGATTAGAGCTCTAAGAGGGAAATGATTGATTAGAAGTGTGGCTTAATGAATCTCTAAGATATTCAATGTTAACCAAGAGTTCTAAATGAACTAACACATCTCCTATATATAGGAAGCCACTAAAACCCCATAAAACCCAAGCTAGAAGCCAAATGAACAATTCTGTAACGACTTTATTCTGAGATTTTACGGCAACGACATGTGACTGATGAAGGATGGACAGTCGACTGATCAACGACTAGATTGTCCCCAACGACTATAATCTGAGTCAGGACATGCAACTGTTAAAGACTACACATGCGCATGTACAATGTGCAGGCACATGTAAAGACTTCGTCAGGCGACTGTCACATGGGATAGAATGGAGCATGAAAAACACAATATTCGCACTTGTGCATTCAGACGACTGAAAAACAAAGTCCAGGCACATGAAGAATGACATGCCATTGTAAACCTACATCAGTCGACTGATCCACTAGATGTAGTGATGCCCAGAAATGACAGGTTACACACTTTGGCATACAGACGACTGTAGATCAATGTCCAGGCGCCTGAAGGAAGACATGCATCTGTGAAATGAACGTCAGTCGCCAGCACCAAAAGCTCACGAAAAGAGTCAAGAAAATATGACTTGAGCTGTGCACTACAGTCGCCTATAGAAGGCTGGACAGGCGCCTGGTGATCACCAGTCGCCTGTCCTGCCTTCAACAGTCGACTGTTGGAAAGCCAGAGAATCCAATTGGAGTGTCTGGCATGAGGAACATATATGCTTGGTTTCTATGATAATATGAAGGCTCACTAAGATGGTTATTGCTTATGCATGAGAGTATGACCATCTATCAATACATTACAAAATCCTAGACTCAAAAAGAGAAATGCAAGAATAGAAATTACATGGATTACAATTACTTCACTTAGAGTCTAATCTTCAAGCTCTTGATGCCTTGATGCTCCCCATCATCTTCCAAGCTTTGGCACCTGTTGATGAACTTCCCTTCATCAAGTTCCAAGCTTTTGCAATGCTCCACTTGATGTCTATCCTTGCACCAAACTATTAGTCTCCAGAAATGATATTCTTCATTTGATAAAACATGAGAGTCATTAGCAACAAAATAATGTTGTAATCATTATCAAAATATTATTGGTCTAAAACACCAATACCTAAAAATTACTTCACATTACACACGTGTTAAAACTGTGCAGGGAGGATTTAACAGGTTTGACCTATACGATTTTTTCTTCTTTATCCTCGGTTTGGATTTTGGCAAGCATGACATAGAATTGGATACAAGGGAAAAGGGGGAAGAGACATGAGAGATCCATGATTTGATAGCTTATTAGATATGTAATACAATGAAGGGTGGATGCAGAAAATGAAGGACCTTACCTACAGATATGGAGATCTATGATCATTGTGGTGGAAAGAGGAGGCAGAGGAGGCTGTGGAGACTGAAGAAGAAAATGAAGAAGAGAATGAAAACATTGTTATTGACTAAGAAGACGAAGAAGACAACTATGGATCTATTAGCTTTGATTGATATGAGTTTAGCTTGGCTTCTTTGCTTTTTGGAGTGATGATGAATTTGGTTTAGTAATGGGTATTTGTGAAACAAATTATGTATTTATGTTTACATCCATTTTTATGTTTGGATTTGAAATGGTTGCTTGAATACTTAAGTCATGTGGTGTTATATTTGGTTAATAGGCTTACGCACATTAGACTTTGAACGTGAAATTTGGAACTTGGAGGTTAAGTTCATATGTTTTTTATTTTAGTTGAATTTTGCATAACTACATCATTTAGGATTTAGCTTTCATCGTTTTTTATTTGTTGTTTTATGTTTGAATCTGCATGTAACTTTTGTTATACATTTGATTGTACACTTGATTGCTCGATTGTCACATGAGTTAACTTACTGTACAATATATGATATGTGACGGTGTATGATGTCTACGTAAAATGATATTTGATGTACATAACAACTTGAGAACTATTACACCCAACGTGAAACAACCACCTCCATGTCTCCTTGATCTTATTGCCTCCAAATAAAATGCAGTGTGCAAAAGAGAAGAAAACACTTGTCCTTTACATGGTAATGTTTTGAAGGGAGTCTTGGAAACATTTATGGCATAAGTTGCGTGTGGGGTCAAATTTTATTATTGTTATTATTATATCAAAAGAGCTGCATTGGAAATTTTTTGGTGGTGACTTTGAGATACATAAAATACCTCGCAATTTTGAAACTTTGAATATCAGGGCATGAACATGCAATCTGGTTTATGTTCCTGCGTTTACTGGCAACTTCATGAATGGCTTAAACGCTTTTGACTGATAAAAAATAGCTGTAGAGCAGCCAGAGCTGGTAACGATAGTATTTAGGGGTCATCATAAGATGTATGTTAAAGTATTGCTTTGCTGAAACAAATGTGCGTTTAAAGTTTAAGTTTGTGAAAATTGGTGTGAAAAAAGTTAAGAGATGTAGATTACCTAGTTTGATAGCGGGGATCTAAGTTTCTAACTAAGTGGGAGGATAACTAGGGATGATGGGTTATAAGCTGTGTTTGAATGTATAAAGGTCCTGAGCGTGGTTTGCCATTGGGGTTTTAAAATGATCATAAAACTATGTTGTACGGATTTGCATGTAAAAATGATAGAAGTCATGTACATGCTAATTGACTAATCCGATGATTGACAAACAATAAGACTTTTATTCACCGATTTACATTATACATAAAACTAGATGGTGATTGGTGACATCAAATGTTGGCAAGTGAAGAACAACTGAATGAATGAGTGTTGAGAGCGAGAGAGTACCTACTCGCTACTTGACTTGACATAACTAACACTTCACAAAGAAGAAAAACTCGATATTGATATAGTATTGACCCGATCGTACCCACATACTTACGAGGAGGGAACGAAATAGGATTGAGGAGTGGAGCTATTGGATATGTTGTAGGGTAGAGGGGCTATACGGAAGTGGTAGAAAGCCAGAGAGAAGCATTTGAGAGGGAAGGAATGCATCTATTTTCTCAGCTATCCACTTCAGGAGAAGAGCGCTATCATGCCTTAACAAGTAAGGGAGGATATCCGTAAGACTTTCACACGCTCCTCTGATGGAAAGCTGGCCGAAATGCTCACTTTTTCTGAGATCACAAAAGAAGAGAAAACAATTTGACATACTTTCTAGGGCCTATTTTAGAAGAAAGGGAAATGATTATTCCACGTACATAGAGCTCAAATCAACGGCAGATAAGAAGACGACAGGATCTCCCATCACTAAGAGTACTACGAAAGAATGAAATGAACCATCATCAAAAGCCAGATGATATTTTACACAGCACGTGCAACAAAAAAAGAGGGATGGTGCGTACTATCCAAATTGTCAGAATGATCAATCAAAGGTGGTAGATGACAGGTCAAGATGACGTATAAGATCTCCCGTCACTGTGCTCTTTCTTTGCAGATGTACGACACGTAATCTGGAAAGGATTCATAAGATGAACAGCTGTTATAGCTTTATTCCTCATTTTATTGCTACTTGCTAGTGTAATGGTCATATTTACTTATATTTTTAGACCAATATTTGAGTTTTTACTCGTTGCTTTTGGGGTTCAAATTTAGTAATTTATTTCTACTTAAAGAGCACTAAGCAATTGGACTGGTCGTATATACATATCTCTTATATCTCTTTGTTGCTTTAATCAAGAAGTCTTTGACTTATGGTGTTGAATTTTATTATTCTTGCCCCTAGCCATTTAGTGATATGTCAATATTAGTTCATTTGTTCTTATTTTAATGAATTATTAGGATCTGTTCTTTTGGTTCAGGTGGTGGTATACACATTATGCATTTTTGTTATTTGTTGGGTTGATTTTAACTAATTGACAACTATTGCAGGTGGACTACATAAACACATCACATCCAAATTTCATTGGGGGCAGTAAGGCCGTCGAGATTGCTCAGCAGCAAGTTAAAACGTCCAGGCTAGCATCAGCTATGCAGAAAGCCAAGGTTCCTTTTCTTTTTTCCTTTGCACAAATTGTCCTTTGAGCTGTGTGGTAACCTAGATTAAAAGAGAGCACACCTTATGAATACATTTGTGGATGTGGGGTAATGCAAACTGCTGTTTTCAAGCGTGCTAAACTTAATTGCATGCAGTAATTCATCCACCATCTAGAATATACAATGTCCGCTTACATGATTTATTAGTATAGTAGTCATAACCTGTGATCTATACCCGTGAACACAGATCACGGGGCATTCAATATATTCCCCCGAAAAATTTCAACCAATTCAAAATCTCTCCCCCATCAAAAATTTTTTGCAGCTGCATTCAAAATATCCTAATCCAAAATTCAATCTCATTCAAAATCCTCCCAAAAAATTTACAGCCATCTTCAAAATATTCCATCCTAACAAAATTTTTTAACCACATTCAAACTAAGATTTAGTTCCCCTAGAGAACCAAAATTTAAAATTATAGTTCCCCCAAAATTTAGTTCCATCCAGATTTAGTTTTTTCTAAAATTTTAAATCAAAATTTAGTTTCCTCAAAATTTTTTGTTTCCTCAAAATTTATTTCCCTTCAGAATTAGCCCCCCCCATTTTAATCTAATTCATCCAAAATTCAGTTCCATCCAGCTTTAGTTTCCCCCCTAAATTAAGGTTTTCCCCCAAAATTTTTGCAAACTCTTATCTTAACCATTTGTTCCTTAAGATTAAATCCCAACTATCTTTCTACCCACCCTTTTGTTTTAGTCAGCAAACTCATTCAAAAAACCTTCCTCATTTGTATAATAGATTCATACAACCACAATTTAACTTAGAGAACTAAAATTTAAAATTTTAGTTCCTCCTAAAATTTAGTTCCCTCTAGATTTAGTTCCCACCAAAATTTTAAATTAAAATTTAGTTCCTCCCAGATAATTTAAATTCCCCAAAAATTTTAGTTTCTCTAAAATTTAGTTCACTCCAGATTTAGTGCCCTAGAGATTTTTAGGGTTTTCCCATAAAATTTTCATAAACTCGCATCCTAACCATCGATTCATTACGATTAAATCCCAGCCGTCGTTCTACCTAACCTTTTGTCCTAGTCAGCAAACCCATTCATAAAACTCCATTTGTATAATAGATTGCGTACATGTTTTTGACATTAATCCATCATGATTTTTTTAATTTTTTAATCTTCAAGACTTTTACCGGCTGGAAATATTAATCTAACCAACATGTTTAACTCACATAAAAGTTTGCAAGACTCCTGAAACATGGCCACTTCACTTTTTGTGATAACACAATCAATTTGATTTATTAGGTATATGAGCACTAAATTTCAACATGGTTCTTCCTAAATTTATTTAGATAAAAAAGATTGGCGTATTACGAATAAGGTCGTACCTTGAGCAAGAATATAATTATTATAAATATAAATTCTTGCTGTGGATGAAGATGTACATCCAGACATTCTGGGCTTGTTGATGCCTGTCATAAGAAACAGAAGTGAAATTTGATTTGGTGGTTGATGAAGATGGAGATGATAAATGAATTGGATTGGCCGGATAATAAGAAGGTAGTAATGCTGGCTCTGAGGATTTGATAGATGAGATGATAAAGAGCTTTCAAGAGATGTTTGAAGATCTTCCATGGGAGCATGGGAGTGTAGAAGGTAGGTTACAAGAGCATAGAAAATTAATGATGGATACAAAATAAGGCTGATTTTGATCCACATTCCATGGGTCCAAATTTTGGGAAATCGAGAGACAACTTATCTAACTAGTGTGCATCTGACATTTGAATTCTTGTAGTCGATATTGAATAATATGGGTGTTTTGGAGTTGCATTAATCGATGACAATATGTGCAAGCAGTCTGTCTTTGGACATGTATGCTGGAGATGATTAGCGCACCGGTTAATTAGATTGACGAGCCTTGGTTGAAAGGGTGGACAATGTGAACTTGTACTGACCATTTAAAGCGAAACAAGAAAGTTGATATAGCTGAATGGAGAATTAGAACTTAACAGATGTGAATTTGAATGCAGCTTTGTTGTTGCTGTTATAGTAATATGGTGGAGGCGGCTCTGTTCTTCGGATTTCTCTACTACCACAATGCTCCATGGCTATGTAGGGAGTTGTATTGTGAAGCCGTGCTGGGTATATGTCACATAATGGGGGGAGGGGGGACATGCTGTGTAATTTCTCTATCCTATGTACTGAATTGGTTTTGTTATGGGTCAATGTGTTATTTCCTTTCTACTGTGTCAGAGAAGGCTGTGTCCATGTGCAAAGCTCCTTGACAATTCCTTGTTATATGATAGTTCCGTTAGCATTCGTGAACTTCAATGAGAAAAATACTGCTGTAGTGTCACAAGTGAATCAGCTTCTTGCCGGTGGTACACGCCTTGGCCTACTCGAGGATAGTTCCTTGCCCTACTGATGAGTGTTAAAATCAATCTCAATTGTGGTTTGTGAAATAGAATATGGACATGGGAAGAGATCTGGACTAGATTGCAGTATTAGAGAGGAAACATGACTCCTACTTCTGTAGGAGAAAACCATGGATGGTTTGGCTCATCTTAGGGCAAGATCGTATACTAGTTTTAAGACAGCTAAAAGTAGCCCAATCTTTCGGCTTTCATTTTCAATCTTTTGTACTTGGATAAGCAAGTAATCCTCCCAACATTATTTTCACAATATATACGGAGAACCCCATGTTGTTGGATCACCTGAGATGACAAGTAGGCACTAGAGGGGGTGAATAGTGTTTATGAAATATTAAAAGCCATTTAGAAAAATCTACCTAAAATTACAATTAATGTTATCCAATTTAATCTTAATCAACAATAATTATATTTTGCAATATAATATGTAGCATACAATAAGAAAGAGATAATTAACAACACGGAAATAGAAGAATCACAAACACAATGATTGCACTGGTTTAGTCACACCGTGACCTACATCCAGCACTCAAGTCCCACTTGGTTAGTTTCAGTGTTATCAAATGGCGCCGTCACGGCCGACATGGTGGAATGGCGTGGTCCCTTTTGGCCTAATCGCAATTCGCCATCTATTTGACCTAATCGCAAATGGCACCGCCACGGCCGACATGGCGGAATGGCATGGCCCCTTTATGGCGGATTTTTGGCTCACCGCTATAGACCGTCATTCGTCATTGATAACATTGGTTAGTTTCACTGTTTCAACAAATAGTACAACTATCTCTTCCTAAGAGGATTTCTAGAAACCACACCACAAATGAGGATTTCCAACTCATCACATCACACTTAAGGATTTTTTACTTACAAATCTTTTGATACAATTACCTATAACCTTGACTTGAAGCTCTTGCGTGGGTGTGAAGCTATAGGAAGAACTTGATCATCAAAGGATGGCATTACGGCTCCTGAAAGATCAAATGTTGGCCAAACAAAGATTAGAAACTTCAGAAACTTGGCCAAAGAAACGATGATTTTTCTTTTTAAAACTTTTGAGCTTGAAAAGTACTTTTCTCTTTAGATATTGAGCATTAACGTCATGCAATAAAATCTAAACAACCCTCCGTTTACAAGGGAAAATTCGGGTCCAAACAGATGGTCAAAATACCCCTAACAAGGTTCAAAAAACGACTTGTAAAAATTCGACTGTTATAAGCCAACGACTAGTTACTAGTCGACCACAATACATTCATTGGTCCACTAGTCCATTACTGGTCGACTAGTATGTGTACTCTAGTCGACCAATCAAATATGTCAAACGACAGATTTTGCTCTCTGCATTTTCTAGTCGACATAATACATGTAATAGTCGACTATAGTTCATAGACTCGTCAACAAGTTCATCTACATTGGTCGACTAGTTTGACATGTTTGCTAGTTATTGAGTCTAATGTCAGATCTAGTTGATTGGGTGTCAGACTGATCGACTAGTTGGCGTATAAAAGTGATTTTTGACCTATAGACACTTAGAAAGTATTATGAATTTTTTCTAAATATTTAAAATATATAAAAAATTTCTAGGTGAGAGAGAGCTTCAACTAAGGCCTTAACACTCTAATCAAGATATAAGTGATAATTACCTCATATAAATATTACATATGTGCTTCTTGATGCCTTCTTGACTTTTGGAGCATATAGTCTTGATTCATTTGATCCTTGAGCCTTGTTGAGCTCACATTGCTTTGAGCGCTTCTTGATTTCCTCATATAATTGCACTCATAGCTTATTAAATGATATGTTTGCTCATCATCAAAACTATATGAGATGACTCAATACTCTAACATTCTCGTCTTTTTTGATGATGACAAACATAAATGCAAAATAATATGAATAATATGATGAATACTTACTCTTCATGCAACATAACATGTTAGCATTATATATTTTGATATCACAGTGTTGCTATCATATTATTATGCATGTCATCTAATCTCTCTCCTCCTTTCGTCAACATTAAAACGATAAATTAAGCTCTCCCTATTAGATAATAAAAAAATCATTCACCCCCTTAAAAACATAAAGTATTTCTCCCCATTGCATATCTCTCTCCCCTTAATGAGGCAAAAAGAAGTATTCTTAAAGTGTATGTAACTCAGTATCATGATTCCAAGTGTTATGGGAGATATGCAAGATGAGTGATATGCATGATGATACCAAGTGTTCTAACAATGAGTAAAGACATAAATATGTGAATATAGGTTACTTCACACGAGGAGATATCATGAATTAAGTGATACCAATTGTTAAAACATACTTTCCAAGAGTTATTGAGCTCCACCTACAAATTGGCTCATCAATTTTGAACCTCCCTCTGAAATAAAGCATATTTTGTGAAGCGTAATTTGGGTGCTAGTTTCTAATCCTATCATATATGAGTATATGAAATTAATCAAATATTTTCGTATCCTTTTTCTTTTGGGTCCATAGGATTAGATACATAAAGGATATCACTTAACCGAAAACCAAACACATTTGGGTTTAAGCTTTTCATCATAAACAAATTTATAGTTTTTATTGCAATGGACATTTTTCATAAAACTAGAAATGTAATCATTTTTCATTTGGATAGTTCCTCTCTTGGGTATCTAAAGTTTAACAAAATTATTTCATGTCAGTGTGATTAACCCTAGCATGGTTATGTTTAGTCCTAACATTTTGGTTGGACTGGTTATAACCTAAGTCAAATTTGCTATTGGAGGGGTTTTTGAACCAATTTGATCATCTAACTTCTCTTTATCCCTGCTAAACTTATCTACGTTTCTATAAAGACCCTCATACTTAACCTTAATTGTGGAAATGTTTTTCTTTAGTTCATTTTGCCTATTGCTTAAGTTTCTACATTCATTACTAAGCAACTTATTCTCATCTATAAGCTCATTTTTCTTACTAATCAAGTTTAAAATTTCTTCTCTTATCTTTTCAATCTCTAAGGTAGAAGAACTAGCATCACAATTTTATCTGAGAAAAGTAAGAATAATTTAAAATAAAAAAATTTTTATGCCTTTTCTTAAGAGTTAAAAAGTTTCCTTAAGTTATTCTCATATTGCATATATAACTTGTGAAACTCTTCCTTCAATCACACTCACTATCATTATTACTAGAGTCTGAATCGGAGTTTATCTTGTTGTCTTCCATAGTCTTGAAGCACGTGTAGGCTCTTGATCTGATTTCTTCTTTTTCTTCTGATAAAAAGCCTTGATTCATTTGAATCTTGATCCCAAGCGACAAGAGCTTTCTTCTTTGGCTTATGTTTTTATGTCCTTTTCGTTATGCTGTGCTATAGGGCATTCTCTCTTCAAGTGCGGTGGCTTGTTACAACCAAAATAAACATGAGACGCATTAGATAATCTATGTTTTCTGTTTCTGAATTTACCTGCCCTGAGCATCTTTCTGAATTCTGAATTATGTTGTGATGAGAGCTAGTTGCTCAACTTCATCTTCAGACTCATCCGTCTCTGAGTTGGCTTTGAAGGCAATCTCCTCCTTTTTGGCTTGTCCCATGCATCCCCTTTGTTGTAATTGGAGCTCGTACGTCATGATGTTGTCAATTAGGTCATCCAAGGTAAGCTTGGAAAGATCATTCCTTTCTTCTATGGTCATAGTCTCCCTCTCACGCGGGTGTGAGAGATTGGAGAATCTTACCTACGTGGTTGCTTTGAGGGTAGCTCTTGCCAAGTCCCGCAAGAGTGTTGATTTCTGTGAAACGAGTGTAAATTTTCATAATTGATTCTCCCATATTCAACTCGAAAACTTCGTACATATGGACATAAAGAGAAGTTTTTGAAGTTTTTAACTTTAGTGTTAACTTCGTGAGTTATCTCGAGAATCTTTCATATATCATGAGCAACGGTTGCTAGGGACGCCCGGTTGCTTTTCGTGTTGTTGATGGCCCAATAAAGGTGTTCATAACTTTAGTGTTCAATGCATCTCACTCTTTCTTCTTTGGTCCATTTGCTTGTTTTTGTTGGTGATTCATATGGAGTATCCACCCTAGTCCACAAATCATATGAGGTGGATAATAGGTAGATCTTGATGCGGTTCTTCCAACTCCTATAGTTTGATCCGGTAAGCGAGAAGTGGATAATAGGTAGATCTTGATGGTGTACGAGAAGTGGATTACCCTTTGGAAAAAGTGTTGTTTGTTGATGCCATCTTTCAATGTCTTGGCTCTGATACCAAATGTTGGATCACCTGAGATGACAAGTAGACACTAGAGGGAGGGTGAATAGTATTTATGAAATATTAAAAGCCATTTAAAAGATTCTACTTAATATTACAATTATTGTTACTCAATTTAATCTTAATCAATAATAATTATATCTTACAATAAAGTGCAGCGGAAAATAAGCAAGCGATAATTAACAACACTGAACAGAACAGTCGCAAACACAATGATTATCCTGGTTCAGCCACCCAGTGACCTACATCCAACAACCAAGTTTCTCTTGGTTAGTTCCACTATTTCAACAAATAGTTCAACTACATCTTCCTAAGAGGATTTCTGCAAACCACTTTACAAATGAGGATTTCCAATTTACCACATCACACTTGATTTTTTTCAGTAAAAAAGCTTTTGATTTAATTACCTATAGCCTTGACTTGAAACACTTGTGTAGTTGTGAACCTATAGGAAGAACTTGATCTTCAAAGGATGGAATTAAGGCTATTGGAAGATCAAGTGTTGGCCAAACAAAAGATTGAAAACTTGAAAAAGTTGGCCAAAGAAAAGATGGGTTTTTAAACTTTTGCACTTGAAAAATATTTTTCTCTTTATAAATTGAGCATTGAAGTCATGCAATAAAATCTGAACAACCCTCCATTTATATGGAAAAATTCGGATCCAAACATATGATAAAAATACCCCTAAAACGGTAAAAATGTATGGTAAAAATTCGGCCGTTATAGGCCAACGACTCGACCACAGTACACTCACTAGTCGACCAGTCCATGACTGGTCGACTAGTATGTGTACTTTGGTCGACCAGTCAACCATGTCACGTGGCAGATTTTGCTTTGTATTTTCTAGTCAACCATTCATCTACATTGGTCGACGAGTTTGACATGCTGATACGATTGCATGCAAGCGGTGTCGGCATAAGGACAATCAAGGAGCGACGGTAGCAACCAATGACAGATCTGTAATATCTGGTTACATGGGCAAAACTGTATTTTTAGGGTCCATAGACAGGTCTTTAATTTAGGCTGAAACCCCTAGGTCAATGGTATTTTAGTAATTTAGGGGCGATGACTCGTTTGTAATTATATTATAAATAAAGATAAAGGAGAGGAGACTAGAAGATGTTTATGTTGAATTTGGTAGAGAATTGATTAAGAATATGGCTAGATCCCTTAGATTAGTGAGAGATTTGGCTTTCTCTCGAATTAAAGCTTGGGAGAGCGGGTTTCCTCTCGAAAGAGGCCAAATTACTTGTATTTCCATTTTCAATCAATAAAAATATCGACTTTTCCTCCAATTCCAATCTTCGAGCCATAAAAATCCCATCTTTTCATCAAAAATCCTATTTTTATTGTACAAAATCCTAGAAAAACATATCAAATTGGTATCAGAGATGATCGCTCCGATGGCGGCGAGAAAAGTTAACACGTTGGAGATCTAAAAGGGGGAGAAATTATACTAAATGATAGAGGAAAGCTGGTCGTCGTTTGAAGCAAGGATGAAATCGTCGGTGGGCCTCTTGATAAAGCAGATGTGGTAGAAGATAAATAACACTCGCCTGAGAAGGAGACTACGAAGCCAGATTTGAAGAATAATGAAGTCAGCGGCACCTTTGGATGAGAGCAATGGAAAAATTGTCTCTTTGGAGGAGATCTGTAACGACTTGTTTTCTGGGGGTCATCATAATTTACAAGAATTGCAGTTTCTGGTGGTTATCAGTGAAAACAATATAGGCGAAATAGAAATATACCGAAAACCATACCTAAAAATCTCTGTGCAATGCTCAAATGAAGGGAAGCTAATTCTAGAACTCCGAAGCTACCTAGGAAACCTGTTCAACACCTGAGAAATATACGACTGGATTAGAGTAGATTATATCTAATCCATGCAATCGGTTTATGCACACAACAAAATAGTAACAATAGTGCAAGTCAATAACTACTGAATAAGAGCAATAGTTATGATCACATGACACGCAATTAAAGTTAACGACCGAACAAATGTAACATGATATGAACAATTAAAAGAGTAGTAAAGTAGCGGATTGACAATACTAAATGACAATCATGCAAGACAATATTGCTATCATTAAACAATAAAGCAACAATGACAATTTGATAGTTAATACATGACCAACGTTAAAGAAATATCTCACTGGAAACAATGATTATTTGAAAATGGCAACAAGAAAGCTAAAACAATAGTTCTAACATGAGAAACTATCCTGCAAGCATTGTCTTGTATACGAAATTGTGATGTCATATGCTAGTGATGTAACCTATATTGGAGTGCACGATATGCTACCCGAAGACCACCTTGGACCACGTGGAGCTATCCTAAGTCGAGTCCAAAACAGGAAACAGGAAGAGACTCAGAATCATTGGAACAAGAAACGGAAAATGAATCCTCCTAGATACGGGCCGAAAGTATAGCTCCAATCGCTCACGCGTGCTCTCTAATATAATTTATCCCAAAACCCGTAAGTCAAGTGTAGTGTCAAGATACTGTGATTGTTGTATAGTTTTCATGTTATATGTTTGTGTTATGACTAATATTGTGTTTGATATTGTACCAGTTTTCAGGTATTGTCATGAGGTATTGTCACGAGAAATGGGATCCTAGAGGTGACTCAAGGGTCCAAGAGATGACCCCTGATGTATCATGGCACTTTGTCCTATGTATCACTTAGTTCCCAATATGGTTGACACCATCAAAAGCTTGCAATTATGCAATCAATGTATAGTACTCAATGATTAGACATACTTTTCAGGTTTGGACAATATTCAATAAACAATATTAAAAGCATGTACAATATTTAAAGCATGAATTTTGTTGTAAAATATTCCATACTATTGACATACAACGGGTGGGTTATGTAATTGGATCACGTTCATTGTTATAGTCAAATGTAATCAAATTATGTACATGTGCTGTGTGAGCCATGTAGCATCAGCTTCTCAATGTAATATTACCAATAGTGTTAATTCAAGTTACTAGTAGAAAAGTAATTCCTTAACAAATTAATTACAATTAATGAAACAATTTCCTTTAAATCTGAAATTATTTTAAAAATTGTCGTTTAAACTTCAAACAGTGACGTGAAAAATATAGCATGTGGGATCAGATTCACATTTCGGCACATAATATACCACCTTAGAGGAGTAATTTTGGCCGTCGTTAATTATCGAAACAGGATTTTTGCCGCATGCCCAAGTAATCAAGCCCGGAATAACAGAGTACAAAGTTACAGCCTACGCAACGTGAGCCAATGCATAGGAAAAGGCCCGAAGCACGTGGATAATTGAGACAACACAACAAAACCTTTTTAATTATCAGCAAGGCCCAAGCCCAATTGCAATCGGCAGGGCACACATCCCTCAAAATGAATCGACATCAAGAGCGTTGAGGAAGTAACAGAGGAACCCAAAGCCCTTTAGCAACCAATGGCAACCTCAATGAATCAGCCGTGAACTAACGGTAGACCTCAACTTCTCAGCAGAGTAGTAACGTCGAAACCAACCCGAAGGCAAAGGAACGACGGCCAATTAAACCCTCGACGGCCAACAATAGATTAGAAAACTTAACCGAACAATCTAGCGAAGGTCGGGCAACGACGAGGGTCGCCGCCACGACAATGGTGCGGCGAAGAATTCTCGCATAGGGGAAAGAACCCCCTTGAGAATATGTGAATCATCATCTCCAAAGAAAATCCTAACAAGTAACCATGCATCAAAACAACCAATCAAACCTAAATTAATTTGGAAATCAAACAAAATCATAAACCTGAGAACTTGGAGAAATAATCTACCGATAACGAAGAGGTCAATAATCCAAGAGATCTGAAGAAATTCGAAGCTCCAGGAAATATCGAAAACCCAAGATCGAACGATTTGAATCAAAGAAAATTAGAAGAGAATAATTTTCGTATGACTCAAAACCCTAGAAATATGAGTGTTTAAATAAAGAGGAGAGATGATAACATGTTAGCCTTAAACGTGAAGAAGAGTTTGATTTCGAAACGGTTTCTCGCTAAGAGGGACGGTTTGTGTGCATGTTAAAGGATGGGAATGACAGCTAGGTTGAAGAGGGTTAGGAATTTAATCTTTCTCACGTGAGAGGGCCTTTGGGTGGGCTGAGAGAGAGAGAGAGAGCGAGAGAGAGAGAGAGAGAGAGAGAGGGAAGGTATATTAAGTGGATGGGCTTCGAGCTATTGGGCTTTAAAAGAAAAGAAAGAAAAACTTAGAAGGAGAGGGAGGGGGAGAGGGAGGGAGGGAAAATCGGTGGGCTGGGCCTTGGGACTTTGGATTCATTTTAAAAGAAAGAAAATAATATACAAGAAAAGCGGATATAGAGGTTGTGTTGAGAACTAGGCTATGGGTTTAATTTAAGGAGTATGTACTTTGTTTTGGGCTAATCAAATAGAAGGAATGAATTTAAGGAAATAATGAAAGAGGAAAGAGTAAGTGCGGTTTGGGCTTTTGAGGAAAAATTAAAGGAAGGATGAAATATGAAAGAAAAAAGAAAAAAATGATGAAAGGAATTAAGGAGAAAGGAAAATAAATTTGGAAAAATCCTGAGAAAATTTCCAAAATGTATTAGAATTTTCAGGTCATTACAAGATCCATCCGAAAGGGCGATCCAGCATCAAATCTGGTCAACGACGTTGATTTCGATGCAGATTTGGACAAAAGTCGACGCCTTTGGAAAAGGAGAATGAGAAAGATGTCAACTTTGTGAAAGATTAACCACTAAATGGCGGCGTGCTCGATGATAAGAGGCAAAAGGAAAAGTCGTCTTATTTGAAGAGAAAATCAAACTAAACGACGAATTTGAGGTGGCAAGACCGTTTCGGCCATGGATCCGGCCGATCGATGCATTTCGAGGTGGAATCTGGTCAGATCAGATCCATGCCACAAGATGTTAGACGCAACAACACACAAGGACTTTGGGCGAACGATGGTCAGTTCGGGGGCATCGACGTCGGCAATGGAGGCTTCTGAGGCTTCAACGAGGGTGATGACAATCTAACGACTCTTTCGAAAGGTGGAGTCCACCTTGAGGACAATGTGTCTTTTTAAGAGCAGAGTATTGATTTGATCGCATGCAAACGGCGGCAGCAACCAGTGGCAGATATGTAATATTTAGATACATATGGCAAATTATAATTTTGAGGGTACATGGACAGATCTGTAATTTAGGCAGAACCCCATATGTCCGGGATATTTTGGTAATTTAGGAACGTCGGCTAATTAGAAGTTTTATTATAAATAAAGAGGAGGAGACTAAATGATGTTTATGTTGAATTTGGTGAAGAATTTATTAAGAATAGGGCTAAATCCCTTAGATTAGTGGGAGAGTTCAGCTCCCTCTCGAGTTCAACCTTAGGAAAGCGGTGGTCCTCTCGAAAAGAGGCCAAATTAGCTTGTATTTCCACGTTTCAATCAATAAAAATACCATATTTTACCTCAATCCCACTCTTTGAGCCATAAAAATCACACATTTACCCTAGAAATCTTATCTTTCCATCAAAAATCATATTTTTGTCCCATAAAACCCAAAAAACCTATCACATGTTTGCTAGCCATTAAGTCCAATGTCAGACTTAGTCGACTAGATGTCAGACTGGTCGACTAGTTGACCAATAAGAGTGATTTTTGACCTATAAACACTTAAAAAAATATTTTGAAAACTTTTCTAAACATTTTAAAACGTATTAAAGAAATATTTAAGTGTGTGAGAGCTTCAAGTAAAGCCTTAACATTCTGATCAAGACATAAATGAAAATTACATCATATGACTATTGCATTTGTGTTTCTTGATGCCATCTTGACTCTTGGTGCATCTAGTCTTGATTCATTTGATCCTTGAGTCTTGTTGAGCTCACTTATGCTCTGAGTGCTTCTTTATTTCATCGTATACATGCACTCATATTTTATTAGATGACATGTTTGCTCATCATCAAAACTATCACCATCTAGGATGACTCAATACCCTAACACATGATAGATATTATGCCACCTAATGTCAGCACATGCTCTAAAGATAATTTTAGTCTTAGAGTCCGAGGTCTATGACGAGTCTAGCTTAATTTGTACAAATATACCGGTACAGAAATTGGTGGAGTTGTTTTCCGTCATTTGAATAACATAATTATGTTATTTCCTATGAATATCTGAAAGATTTGTGCCTTTTTAAAAATGCATTCATTAGGTGCAATTGTCTGCATGGAAGAGTAGTCTAGTTTTACTTCTTTTATCAATACAAGTGTTAGTTCCTGACTTGTGAGGAAACTTTGCCATTGTTAAGATGTCTAAACAACTCTGGTCTTCCTCCATCTCACTTCTTCCTCATCTCTTCTTCTTTCTCTGAAAGCAGATTGATGCGGGTGCACCCGGTGCACCGGGGCCCTCCTCTGGGGATGGAGCACGTGGCGGGGGAGGCGTCATCACTTACGCACGTCGCAGGAGACGCGGGAGCGCGGTTTAGGCCATTTTCTTAGTGGGAGGGTATTTTGGTATTTTACCAAAATACCTCCTCTTTCTTTATATTAGGTCTAGCCGTCATTTTGTTGCTTTATGCTTGTATTGTGAGAAAACTCTCAAGCGTCATTTGACGGTGCTTAAGCTTTGGTCCGTTCATCCAAAGCGGGGAGATCGATCTTGTCTCTAATAAGATCAACTATCTAGGTTCTTATCTCAATCAAGCAAAAAATACAAACTTTTCCTCTCTTTTAATTTTCCTCTTTAAAGTTGTGAATCGATCTACGACGATTCACATCAATTGGTATCAAAGCACTACGATTCCATGGCAACGGGAACGAGAGCTTCCGTGGATGAGAAGATCCAAGGACTACGCGACGATCTCAATCACGAGATCGAGGGTTTGAGGAAGGCGATGGAAGCTTCGATCAAGGATCATGCACACACCCAAGAGGACATTCAATCGGAGCTTCGAATCATGAGAAGGGAAACCGCGGAGGCCACGGCGGCTATTCCGGCGATAATGGAGTTATTGCAAGGGTTGACCAAGGAGAAGGCGGCGGATCGCGACAAGGAGAGAGCAATGGAAGAGATCCAAGGCGATTCCGGCGTCGTTTCGACAAATCAAGGACCCCCGAGCCACGGGGAGTCACATGCGGCGGCGGCGGCTACAACCCTAGCCGGCGGGCTAGGGTTTGGCGCGACCGGGCCCGGATCTACCTCTACGGGCCCGGTCGGGCCTAATAGGGGGCCGACAGACCCGGCCGGCCCAGCCATGGCCTGGGCGGGTCAGGCCGGCCACCCCCGGCCTCCGGCGCCCCCACCTGGGGCCGCCGGAGGGCCGGCACCCCCTGGCGGGGGTGCCCAGGGGTCGCCGACCCCTTTTGGGGGTCTGGCGACCCGCGCGACACCCGCCTGGGGGTCGGCAGTCCCAGGCGGGGGCGGCAATGAAGGCGCGGCCCCTACCTGGGGCCGGGCGGGTCCGCTGGACCCCGGGCAGGGGTCAGCGGGCCCGGGCGGCTTTCCCGGTGGCGCTGCGAGCAGGGGAGGGGTGTTTGGCGGTGTTGCGGGGTTCGTACCCCAATCTGGAGGAGCTTTGGGGGCATCGAGAGGCGGATGGGCCTCAGGAGCAGCTATTGGGGCCCCAGCGGGTCAGTTTTGGAGAGCAGAGACTATTCCGCCGGGGCAAGGGCCCAATTTTGCACGACCGCCAGAGTTCCCGGGGCACTACTACCAGCCCGAGGCGTGGGAGAGACCTGCATGGCCCGAGGAGCTATACGGGGTCGACAGGGGAGGCCCGAGGGAGGCTCGGGGTGGCGAGATGGTCAGGGGGGTTGACCGAGGCGGAGATAGGGGGCAGCTAGGCGACATCAACGCAGATCGGCGGTTGATGAAGCTGAAGATGCCGACCTTTGACGGCACCGACCCTGATGGGTGGATATACCGAGCGGAGAGGTATTTCCAGGTGATGGGTCTGACGGAGCAGGAGGTCCTGAAGGCCATCGGGATTTACTTTGAGGGGAAGGCTCTGGCTTGGTACCGGTGGAAGATAGCACGGTCTCCTTTTCGCACCTGGGAGGAGCTATCAGCGCTGATCGTAGACCGATTTCAGGAGACAGCGGGAGGGGATTTTTACGAGCAGCTGTCGGCCCTGAGGCAAGAGGGGACAGTGCGTGACTATGTGGAGAAATTTGAGATGCTGAACAGTGGGGTGAAAGGGGTGACCGATGAGGTGATGATCGGGAACTTCATGAGGGGACTGAAGCCCTCTATACGAGCGGAGCTGAGGATGCAGAGCCCTCAGTGTCTGGAGGATGTCCTTCGCCTAGCCCACAAGGCGGAGGAGAAGCAGTCGGAGGAGAGACGCATTAGGGGAACTTGGGGGGCGCAGGGGCAGCGCAGCACAGTAGCACCCGCACCACCCAGGCCAGCTACCGGACCACCAGCTCCAGTACCACCTAGACCAGCTGCAGGGGAGGTCCGCACCACCGTACCTGGTAGGCGCATGACGGAGGTTGACATGCGGGCACGGCGAGCGGCGGGCCTATGTTTCAGGTGTGACGAGAGGTTCACCCCCGGTCATCGATGTGCGAGCAAGTTGCTGCAGATCGTGATCGTGCCCGACGAGGAGTACCCGGAGGAGGAGGAGCCGGGGATAGTGGAGGAGCCTGAGGAGGAGCATGTGCACATGGATTTTGCAGAGGTGTCGCTGAACTCCGTGGTAGGGTTCACTCCGAACCATACTATGA
This sequence comes from Scilla litardierei, assembly GCA_030789695.1. NCBI lineage: Eukaryota > Viridiplantae > Streptophyta > Magnoliopsida > Asparagales > Asparagaceae > Scilla > Scilla litardierei. The sequence continues at coordinate 118,616,550 of CM061130.1, forward strand.
AGTTGGCAGGGACATTGGGAGATCAGACGGTGACGGTATTGATTGACAGTGGGGCGACCCACAACTTCATATCGAGGCGGCTGGTAGAGCGTCACGGGTTGGAGTTGAGCACGATGGAGAAGTTCACTGTGTTGCTGGGCACAGGGAAGATGGAGGAGAGTAAGGGGCTCTGCAAGGGGGTGTTTTTCACGTTGCAGGGGCTTCAGATAGTGGAAGACTTCTTGACGTTGGAGTTGGGCAACGTGGATGTCATATTAGGAGTGCAGTGGTTGAAGAAGCTCGGGGAGATGAAGGTGAACTGGAAGCTTCTTCGGATGGAGTTCCAGGAGGGGAGCAAGACGGTGGTGCTGACAGGGGACCCGACCCTCTGCTTTTCGGTAGTGGCTTTCAAGGCCATTACACGAGCGTTGCGGGATGAGGGAGAGGGGTTTCTGGTGGAGTATCAGGGGTTGTCCGCGGAGGAGCAGCAGGAGGAGACCCCAATGGAGGTAGAGTCAGTACTGGAGCAGTACCAGGAGGTCTTCCAGAGCCCGCAAGGGCTACCTCCGACGAGGGGGCATGAGCACGCGATAGTATTGCGTGACGGGGTGGCACCGGTGAGCGTGCGCCCCTACAGGTACCCGCATGTGCAGAAGGATGAGATAGAGAGGATGGTGCGGGAGATGCTGCAGGCTGGCGTGATCCAGCCAAGTGTGAGTCCCTTTTCTTCCCCAGTACTACTGGTGAAGAAGAAGGACGGTAGTTGGAGATTCTGCGTCGATTACCGGGCGCTGAATAAGGAGACTGTCGCCGACAAGTTTCCTATTCCGGTAATCGACGAGCTGCTTGACGAGCTGCATGGGGCGGCAATCTTCTCGAAGATCGACCTGAAGGCGGGGTACCACCAGATCTTGATGCGGCCAGAGGACGTGCCGAAGACCGCTTTCCGCACCCATGAGGGACATTACGAGTTCCTGGTCATGCCGTTTGGCTTGACCAACGCCCCCTCGACATTCCAGGCCTTGATGAACAAGGTTTTCCAGCCTTACTTGCGACGGTTCATCCTAGTCTTCTTCGACGACATCCTCATCTACAGTAGGAGCATGGGGGAGCACATTGACCACTTGGAGGTAGTGTTCAGGGAGTTGATTGCACACCAATTATACGCCAACCGAAAGAAGTGCAGTTTCGGTCAGGCAAGGGTGGAGTACCTGGGGCACGTGGTGTCAGCTGAGGGGGTGGCGGCCGACAGAGCAAAGATAGCGGCCATGCTGGATTGGCCGGTGCCCACGACTTTACGAGCACTGCGAGGCTTCTTGGGGCTGACGGGCTATTACAGGAAGTTTGTCAAGGGGTACAGCACTATAGCATGGCCTCTCACGGAGCAGCTGAAGAAGGATGGGTTCCACTGGGGGGAGAAGGCCACCAAGGCTTTTGAGGCCTTGAAGGTGGCGATGACGACGGCGCCAGTGCTCGCCTTGCCAGACTTTGGCAAGGCTTTTGTGGTGGAGACGGACGCCTCAGGGTACGGTCTAGGGGCGGTGCTCATGCAGGAGGGCAGACCAGTAGCCTATTTCAGCCAGGTGCTATCAGCTAGGGCACGGCTGAAATCGGTCTATGAGAGGGAGTTGATGGCCATAGTGTTGGCAGTGCTGAAGTGGAGACCCTACCTGTTGGTGCGAGAGTTCGTAGTCAGGACGGACCAGAGGAGCCTCAAATACCTCCTCGAGCAGCGGTTAGTCACAGAGGAGCACCATCGTTGGTTATCCAAGCTGGTAGGATACCGCTTTGAGATAGAGTATCGGCCTGGGTTGGAGAACAAGGCTGCGGATGCCTTGTCTCGACGAGAGGAGTGTGTGGACTTGAGGGCATTATCCAGGCCCATGTGGCTGGATTGGGAGCCCATGTTGCAGGAGGCGGAGGGTGATGCGGAGCTGCAGCAGATCCGCGAGCGGATTCAGAGTGGGGCGGACGAGCCGGCAGGATATGCTTTGGAGGGGCGCCGACTACTGTACCAGGGGAGGTTAGTGTTGCCGAGGACCTCGGCCTTCATACCTGTGTTGTTCCAGGAGTTCCACAGCTCCGTGACAGGGGGTCACTCGGGGGTACAACAGACTTATCAGAGGATGGCCAGAGAGGTGTACTGGCCAGGGATGCGGAGAGGGATTGCACGCTTAGTTGCAGCTTGTGACGTCTGTCAACGTCACAAGTACATGGCGATGGCCCCAGCGGGACTGCTTCATCCGTTGGCACTACCAGAGAGGGTGTGGGAGGATATTATCATGGATTTCATCGACGGGCTACCACGTTCAGAGGGGTACACGGTGATCATGGTGGTGGTGGATAGGCTGAGTAAGTATGCACACTTCATTCCCCTGAAGCATCCTTACACAGCCGTATCAGTAGCATCGGCATTTACGAGGGAGGTGATACGGCTACATGGGATACCGGCATCCATCGTGTCCGACAGGGACAAGGTATTCATGAGTGTCTTTTGGAGGGAGCTGTTTAGGGTACAGGGTACGGTCCTGAAGAGGAGTACCGCTTACCACCCACAGACAGACGGTCAGACGGAGGTCGTCAACCGCAGCCTAGAGACGTACTTGCGGTGCTTTGCTTCAGACACACCTAGGCAGTGGTACAGGTGGTTGGCGTGGGCGGAATATTGGTACAATACCTCGTACCATTCGAGAGCAGGGACGACGCCTTTCAGGGTGTTGTATGGACGTGACCCTCCACCATTGGTGCGCTTTGGAAACAGCCAGACTCCCGTGTCACGAGTTGAGACATACATGGAGGAGAGGGATGGGCTGTTGGGGGAGCTACGGAAGCACCTATTGCGGGCTCAGCAAGTGATGAAGGCTCAGGCGGACGGGCATCGACGGGACGTTAGCTTCCAGGTGGGAGATATGGTTTATCTCAAGCTACGCCCCTACAGGCAGAGGTCGATGTCGAGGAGGCCGAACGAGAAGTTGGCGGCTCGCTACTTCGGTCCATATCAGGTGGAGGCCACGGTCGGACAGGTGGCATACCGTTTGAGGCTACCAGCCACGTCGGCGATTCACCCTGTGTTCCACGTGTCACAGCTGAGACGGGCGATTGGGGACCATGCTGTGTCCTCCACTCTTCCCCCTACACTTACAGAGGACATGGAGGTGTTGTTAGAGCCTTTGGAGGTGCGGGCGGTCCGCCAGGGAGCGGGACGACGGAGAGAGGTGCTGATCTACTGGGCAGGGCTACCAGATTGCGATGCTACTTGGGAGGATTACGAGGTGGTCCAGGCGCAGTATCCAGATTTCCACCTTAAGGACAAGGTGGCTCTTTTAGGGGGGGTATTGATGCGGGTGCACCCGGTGCACCGGGGCCCTCCTCTGGGGATGGAGCACGTGACGGGGGAGACGTCATCACTTACGCACGTCGCAGGAGACGCGGGAGCGCGGTTTAGGCCATTTTCTTAGTGGGAGGGTATTTTGGTATTTTACCAAAATACCTCCTCTTTCTTTATATTAGGTCTAGCCGTCATTTTGTTGCTTTATGCTTGTATTGTGAGAAAACTCTCAAGCGTCATTTGACGGTGCTTAAGCTTTGGTCCGTTCATCCAAAGCGGGGAGATCGATCTTGTCTCTAATAAGATCAACTATCTAGGTTCTTATCTCAATCAAGCAAAAAATACAAACTTTTCCTCTCTTTTAATTTTCCTCTTTAAAGTTGTGAATCGATCTACGACGATTCACATCACAGATCTTGGTGATGGCCCTTACATACGCCATGTGAAATTACAATGGTGCCGGAAGCATCTTATTGTTGATACTTGATATAATCAAGTTCCTCTTACCTCTCTTCTCTTGTATTTATTTCTATGAGAATGTCATCTTCTCTCGCATTGGTATACTTATAATTGTAAATTCAAGTATTATCTAGAAGAAAAAATTCTCTTGTCAGCTTTTCTCCCTTGATGAATTACATATTTGTTAGATGCATCCCATGCATTTTTTCTTGATTTCGATTATCAGATTAGCTTCTCTAGTCTCTCAAAGCATACATCCGTAACTCGTTCCAAGGTAAATGAAAATTTTGTGAATAAAAGGTTGGATCTACATGCATTTACTTATGTAGCATTTACTTTGACAGTTAATTGTTAATACTGCATATATATAATGCTGCCGACACTTTTCTTGAAGGATGCAATAATTACCATATCTATTTTTTTTGACTCTGGTCTGTTTCTCTGTATTTATTTTTTATTTTTTAGTATCATCTTATGATTGAGAAACATGTTTTCTTCTAATCACGGTAATTTTAACATGTTGCACGGATCCAGGATGCTGTAGATTCTGATAAACTTCAATCATCTGAAAGAACCGTAAAATCTCGAGCTATTCTAGGCCGATCTGGTGCAAATGGGATAATTCCTGACCAGGTTGGGTCCATTTCTGCTCTACATCGCTTGTGATTATCACATCATTGCAATACAAGTTGCTTGATTTGTATTTTCCTTTTTTTGCATTAATGTTATTGGTTTCTTTTCTGTGTTGTTGGTTGAACAGGGTGTTCGGCCTATTTCTGAACCCGAAAGACCAGGATCAGCTGGTGTGTCTCTCTCTCTCTCTCTCTCTCTCTCTCTCTCTCTCACATCCATGTTTGCACATTTGCTGATGGGATTAGTTAAAAAAATATGTTGGCATATCTAGTGAAATAAAAGCTGGTGTCCTGAATTGGGTTTGGAATGCCTGGTTAGCCATACCCCGCGTATAGAGGTTTGCGGGGTGCAGCTAGACCAGCTGACGTGCTGACTTACTTGATTGGCATGATGGCCCTTTGGACTGGTTGATTAGTATTCCAGACTTGAGCTTGATTCCAATTTCTAAGCTTGGAGATATGTTATGGAAAGAATGTATTCTGATGAGAAAACGGTGTAGATTAGTCTTGAGTCCATCCATAGGGAGAGTTAAGGTATGAAGATTTGTACAAAGAGGGAACAATACCTTGCACCTTCATGTGCATTTTGGAGAACACAATACAAGAAACCTGGGATCAGAGCATTGCCTAATATTAAGATGATTTATTTATTTATTTATTTTATTAGTTTTAGCATTCTTCTCCAGGTTTCTCTCTCTAAATCTAGCATCCAAGTAGAGTATATTTGAGGATGAGAAATATCCCATCCTATGGATTAATATGCAGTTATGTTTGACTCCTTATACTTGCTGTGGTCAGATCATGTGCTGGTTTTGCAAACGACTTTTGGTTGGCGACCTAACTTTTAGAATATATATTGGATAGTTTGACATTTGTTACAATAAGTTTGGATGTCCTGACAGCTTGAATTTATCAGGAAATACAACTGGTTCAAGCTGGGTTTCATCAATTTTTGGTGGTAGTGATAACCGTGCAGCTGCAAGGGAGAGTACTTCAAGCAAGTGTTATACGCCACCCGTTAATCACATAGATCACTCGCCATCTATGATCCAACTTAGGGAGGTGAGTTACGTAGCATCCGAGGACCCAGCTTCTTGGAACTTTTGGTCTTTTTCGTATCTGTCGCTTACCTGTGCGCTTTTTAACCGTTATCATTTTTGTTTCAGCCACCACTTGTCTTGAAACCTTCGGATACTCAGACCGAGCAGGAGGCTATAGAGATAGCCATAACAAAACTTCTGTTGAAATCATATTATGACATAGTGAGAAAAAATATCGAGGACTCTGTACCAAAGGCAATTATGCACTTCCTGGTAAGTTACTTGCTCCCTTCTGTTGAAATCATATTATGGCTTTGTGAGAAAAAATATCGAGGACTCTGTACCAAAGGCAATTACGCATTTCCTGTTAAGTTACTTGCTCCCTTCTGTTGAAAGCATATTATGATATAGTGAGAACAAAATATTGAGGACTCTATACCAAAAGCAATTACGCATTTCCTGGTAAGTTTACTTGCTCCTTCCCTAGAAGTCTGTAGTCTAATGCCTATCAGTTTCGTAAGTAACTTCCTGAATCTTTTTTCCTTGCTGTAAGTGATCAACTTCTCTGCAGTATATCTAGCAACAATTGGAACCTTGTATATGGAATGTGGTCAAATTTAATATGTTAATATTGATTTATAGCTCTCAGTTACAAATGTTCACATTTGAAGGTTTGATTCTTCTGTGTAGTTGAGAGCATTAAATGTTCGTGCACTTTTATACGGTGGCTGCGACAAAGCTATGGTAAAATATGTGGAAGTTGTATATATTTAAGTAAATTTGGAGTACTTCAACTTTGGGTTTGCTGGTTAGCTCCAGTAGGTATTAGGAAAATTTTCTGGGGCATGTACAAGCCTGCAGTTATAAAAAGTTTGTTGTTACTTATAAGAGATCTTAATCATCTTGTCATCAATGATAAAATATTAAGTAATGAATGCGTACGGTGCTCATTGTCAACTTATTTTATCTGAATATATTTGTTTCTATTACAGTTTTCCGTCTATTGATTGCTTCTGCTAGAAATCAGAAGTGGAAGTAATATCTTGACTCATGGAACCTAAACCATCTATATAATGGTTCTTGTTTTTACTTGTCCTCACTTCGAGTGCTTGTTCCATCCTATGCAGGTTAATCATACAAAGAGGGAACTGCACAATGTTTTTATCAGGAAACTTTACAAGTATGAAGTAAACTTTTTTCGATTATTGGGCCCATGCACTTATTTATCTCACTGTTTAATTCTTTTTTGTCATAAAAGTTGCTCAATATTTCTTAGTTAAGATTTAAGATTGCAGCAGTGCTTGACTGGATTAGTGAGGGTTTTCTTGTGTAAAATATACTTGATTCTAGTGATTAAGTATTCTATTTAAGCAGAGATAGCCTCTTTGAAGACATGCTGAGGGAACCTGACGATATAATGGCCAAGAGAAAACGCATCCGAGAAACCCTCCAAGTACTTCAACAGGCAAACAAGGTTGGTGCTTTCTGTTTTGAAAGAGATTAATTGCTATCTGATTTTCCCAAAATCCCATGTTTCTTGTTAAGTACTGCTCTTTGTCACGCGCATGATCACATATGCTGATAAACCTACCTTTTTTACGTCCTTGCTTTTAATTTTTGGCTGTTAAGACATTGGACGAGTTACCACTTGATGCTGAAACTGCTGAGAAAGGCTATAACCTAGACACAGATTCAACTGGCTTGCCGAGAATCCATGGGCTCCCTTCGTCATTCTATGCAGCAAACAGCGACTTCAGTCCATCATATATGGCTTCACCGACAAAACCAAGGCACAGGAAGTCTGCTCATTCAGGAGAACAGCCATCACAACTGCACTACAATGGAGATACAAATGGAAGCGGATACCATTCTGGATTGGGTTCATATCCCATAATCGACACATGAACGTTGGAGAATTATATGTATTTTTAAAAATCCGTTTCTTTGGTGGCATTTATTCATACTTAACCGTGCAGTTTTTACTCGTTTCATTGTATGCCAGCGTTGGCTGATGGCAACACCAGCAATAGGCATCGGATATTTGCCCGACTGTATAGTAGATGTAATCCATTTTTTGCCACATTATATTTTGGTATACTGCTTACCAATGGGGGAAGAATAAAAAATAAAGCTGCTTCACGGCCGCATCTGCATCTCAGGAGTTCTGTGTTATTTCTCGGAGAGTTATCCTGGTAAGCAGGCATTATCTCAATCACACTTTGATCTAAAATTTCGAACTCCATAAAGTTAATGAATTTAAGCTACTTTTTCTTTGTACAGAGTTTCATTTCGGTCGTGAATAACCGAATGATGCTACAATTTTTGCCGAGGATGTCGGAGCTATTTGTCGCCCTTATGAAATCCCCAAGCCTTTTGTCGAAGCTACAGGTTAAAGAATCTCTTGTTTTATCTGGAATAAACTTGCTGAGGAACAGCGCAGGCAGCGGGTGCAAAATTGTTGCTTTGCTCTGGACTCATATCGCGTTGCTAGAGAAATGAAAATTGTACCTAGAATCGTGCCATGTGACATGGTTTTTTAAAGTAAAGTCCCTTGCTCAAAGATCTGTCGTTACTTTTAATATTGAAATCTTGGTGCAAAATTATTAACGACCAAGGCCGGGGTGAAGACAGAGCCAAGGATGTGCAATGTATCTGGGAACGTTATTTTATTTTCTGATGGCTCCTTTGTTGTTGGCATGATCCCTCGATGGGCCATTGTTGATATACAATTTGTTATGGCTTTTTAATGTTCGTGGAGTTGAGTAAAAAGGAAGGTAAGCAAGCAGGGCAATGAGAGGTGTGAAGATGGTAGGATTTGGTGCACCAACTGCTGGCTGCCATTTGTATGGTGTTGCTGCTTCTTCCTCCTCCTCCTCACAAATTCAAGATTCCACCTTCAAAAAGGACTACCTTGATTGTGGCAACATGGAATATAATTCAGCTGGGAGGCCCATCAAGATTCTTATCACCTCTGGCATGAATACAATTTTTTTTAAAAAAATTGTAAAATATTTGATTTTGTAGCGTAAAAAGTTATTTTTTGGAGAAAAAAATTGATTTGCACGGATATTGACCAACTCTCCTCCGTCCACTAGTCCATGCCTCCCCGAGGCAGCCGGGCAGCATCGGGTTCCTTTGACTTCCTTCACAAGGGAGGCTGCCCGAAGTGCCGACGGGCAGCGTCCTTATCCTATCCTATCTGATTCTGATGGATGAGATTTATTGATTCCCCTGGGCTCACCACGTCTTATCTTATTTCGGCCCCCAACAAAATTGAAATTACTCCACCGATCTTACATCCTTAAGTTGCAATTAACTAATTTTTATGGGTGTTTTTGTCATTTGTCACCGTTCCTGATAGATGGGATCCTGATGCCATCAACATCCTTATCTTCGCCCAACAAAATTGGTTAATTTTTGTATCTACGGCTCCCAGTTTTATTTTTTTTTTTAAATTTTAATTTTAGTCCCTGTCAATTTAGTATCTTCGTCCTTTTCACGACGATAGCTACCCGAAATTAAGAATAAGCGACAAATGAGGCACCGTCATAAAACATTATTCTCATTGTGGTACAAAGATTCATTGGATGCATGCTTCTCTTGTTTCCGTTTGTAGATGTCTGTTAGTTTTAGTTCATAAAAAAATCATTTGTTTTATACTAAGATTAACTAGAAATAACCTGCACACAGTGTACGACGTCAATAAAAAACCACGATAACAAGATGCGACCAAAAAGGAGTGAGAACTGTGGGTGTGTGTATCGGTATCGTCTGGGGATTTTTGGGCTTTTTGAGTAGTGCGTGTGAAGTTAGGTCATTGTTTTTGGGTGTGGAGACTATTTGTGGGTCAAGTTTTGGGTGGGCTTTGCCGTAGTGGTGGACCTAACCTAGGAGTGGGGGCACATCCTCCACCAAAATTTGAAAATATGTATTTATATATGTATATATATATCTATATCTATTAGACCCACACAAAATATTCATTCAAGTTGTTGTAGTTTGTTGGTTATCGTGACAGTTCAACACACCAAAGATCAAGTGTTCAAGTCAGGCGAAGCCAAATAATATTTTACAACCATGTTTTTCATTTTTCGCCCTTTTTGTGTGTATTTTGCATTTGCATCCCTGTTTTTATCACTTTAGCATTCTATTTTAGCATTTTCACATACAACCGCAACAACGCTCCGTTTTAAGTTTTGCAGTCTACCGGCTTTTGATTTACAATTTGCACATCAAGTCTCATTTGGGATTGTTTTTTACACTTTGCTCTATACTCATTATTATCCTATACTGTCCTTATTTTTTTAAAGGTGTTGTGAAAGGGAAAAAGTAGGAAAATAGGTGTAGGGGGTTAAGAGCCCCCTACCCTCTTATTTATAGCTTTCAATGGTGGGCCGGATACCCAATGGGCCTCATGGGTCTATTCATAACATTCCCCTTATCCAACCAACATTGAATAAGAGATGGATTCTTCAGGATCCGAGTTAGGATAACTGCCTTGTTAAATAAAGAACAGTTAATCCATACCTTCCCCTGTTTTAGGGATGTGTTTTAGGGGTGGATGCTTCAGGATCCAGAGTCAACGAGGTTGCCTCGTCAAAACCTTGACTACGGAAAACCCTGTGGGAAAAAACCAGTAGCCAAGGGAAAAGAGTACAACTCTGCAGTTGACTCCCCCTCATCTGACCAAGCTTCAGGCTTGCAGATTTCCTATGAATCTATACATCAGTCTCCTATGTATCTATAAGTTCATAGTCCTCTCATCCTGATCCAGTTTACATTTCCTCACTCTCCTCATCCCAATCCCATATACAAGTTTATCAAAGATACTAGTAGGCATGGATTTGGTAAGCAAATCCGCCAAGTTATTACATGATTGGATCTTCTGTACCTCAATCTGCTTTTGCTTCTGAAGGTCGTGCGTCCAGAAGAACTTGGGGGAGATATGCTTTGTCTTGTCGCCTTTGATGTAGCCGTCCTATAGCTGGGCTATGCATGCTGCATTATCTTCGTAGAGAGGAGTAGGTGCAAGTACGCCGGTCATTAGGCCGGTGGAGGTGAGAATGTGCTGGATCACAGAGCGTAGCCAAAAACTCTCCTTGCTTGCTTCATGGATCGCTAGCAGTTCTGAGTGAGTAGATGAGACGGTTGTCATGGTCTGCTTTACAGATCTCCAGGATATGGCAGTGCCGCCATATGTGAACATGTATCCGGTCTGAGACTTCTCTGAATGAGGATCTGACCTGTAACCTGCGTCAGCAAAACCAACTAAACCAGTTGATGTCCCTTTCCTGTAGAATAGACCTAAGTCTATGGACCCTTGGAGGTAGCGCAGAAGATGCTTAACTCCGGCCCAGTGCCGCTGTGTAGGTGCAGCACTATATCTGGCTAGTAAGTTGACTGCAAATGCTATGTCAGGGCGAGTGTAGTTAGCCAGGTAAAGGAGTGCACCGATAGCACTTAGATATGGCACTTCAGGGCCTAGTACTTCCTCCCCCTCTTCCAGCGACCGGAAGGGGTCTTTATGCACATCCAATGATCTGACGACCATTGGGGTGCTGAGGTGTTGGCACTTATCCATCTGAAACTTTTTCAGTAAGTTCGATGTGTAAGATGACTGATGTAACAGGATCCCATCGTTAAGATGCTCTATTTGAAGACCTAAACAGAGTTTTGACTTTCCGAGGTCTTTCATCTCGAATGTTTCTGTCAGGCCTCTAGAAATTTCGGTGATCTCTTTAGGAGATCCGATGAGGTTCAAGTCGTCCACATAGACGGCTATAATGACAAATCCTGTTGCCTTTGCTCTTATAAAGATGCAAGGACAGACTGGGTCATTTGTAAATCCTTGTTTAGTAAGGAAGTCGCTCAGTCTATTATACCACATCCTTCCAGATTGTTTTAGACCATACAATGATCTTTGCAGTTTCACTGAGTAGATGTCACGTTGTCTCTCTTTTAGTGCTGCTGGCAAAGAATAACCGTCAGGCAATCTCATATAGATGTCTCAGTCTAAGTTGCCATATAGGTATGCAGTCACGACGTCCATAAGCTGCATATCTAAACCCTCTTGGGCTATTAAGCTAATGAGAAATCGGAAGGTGATCGCGTCCATGACCAGGGAGTATGTGGCTTCAAAATCCACCCATGGACATTGGGTAAAACCCTGCGCTACAAGCCTTGCTTTGTAGCAAACGATCTCGTTTTGTTCATTTCGTTTTCTAACAAATACCCATTTGTAACCTACAGGTTTTACACCTTTTGGTGTGTGGACTATAGGTCTGAAGACCTTGCGTTTGGTGAGTGAATCCAACTCCACTCCTATTGCCGCTTTCCACTTTGGCCAATCATCTCTGCTTTGACATTTTATCAGAGATCGTGGTTCAATATCATTGTCGCAGTACGCGACGTTGATGGCAATATTACACGCAAATGTGTCATCTATGGTTGTGCTCTTTCTGTCCCAATACTCCCCAGTTCGTACATAGTGTATCGAAACTTCATTTTCTCCCGGTTTTTCCTTTGTTTGAGAGTTTGGGAGACATGGGGTAGCAGGGCTTACAGTAGCATCATGTGGTGGTATTTGTTTACCATTGCCAAGGGTCCTACTCTTTCGAGTGACTTGGTCCTTGGATCCCGGTGGTCGCCCTCTCTTTTTGAGAGGTCCAACCATTTCTGCTGCAGGCGGATTGCATCCATTTTGTGGTATGTCAATCCTAGCTGGAGTGTTAGCAGCAGGGACGTGTAATCTGACAATCTTCTGGTTGTCAGTAAATTTGTCCGGCAAGAGATGGACAGTGTTTTGGATGTGGAGAATCTTCAGGACCTCCTCCTCACACTGGCTTGTAGGTGGATCAAAGTGACATAATGTCTTTTTATCCCAAGAGATACATTCTGAAGCTTCGGGCTTCTTTGTCTGTGAGCCTAGTCTTGGAAATGATGTTTCATCAAATTCACAGTCTTCTAGACGTGCCTTGAAAACGTCTCCCGTAAAGGGTTCTAGGAATCTAATTATGGAGGGGGTGTCAAACCCAACATAAATGCCTAGGCGACGTTGTGGACCCATCTTTGTCCTTTGTGGTGGTGCTATGGGGACGTATACTGCACAACCAAATATTCTCAAGTGTGAGACAATTGGTGGGGCTCTAAGTGCTAGTTGCATTGGAGAAGATGACTGACCTCCAGAAGGTCTTAATTTTATTAAAGATGCAGCATGCAAAATTGCATAACCACATGCATTCATTGGCAGCTGGGATTGAAGTAATAATGGACAAGCAATCCATTGCAGTCTCTTAATTAGAGATTCTGCTAACCTGTCTTGGGTGTGAACATGCGCTACAGGATGTTCAACTTCAATTCTCTGTGCTTGGCAATAGTCTAGAAAGACTTGTGACGTAAACTCCCCCGCATTGTCCAGACGAAGTTTCTTTATCTGGTGGTCGGGGAAGTGGGCCCGTAACCTGATTATCTGAGCTAAAATCTTAGACAGTGCTAGGTTACGGGTGGACAATAGACACACATGTGACCACTTAGTAGATGCATCAATCAGGACCATAAAGTACCTGAACGGACCACTTGATGGGTGTATAGGCCCATAGAGTGTGTCATCTCCCATGAAGTCTTCAGGGGTCCATGAGGTCTCAGGCAATGCTGCACTCTCAATCAGGTTTGTCTCATCTCGAGGCTTGAGGCTTGCCTGGTAGAGGTCCTGGAGGTGTTTCTGGGTGCGGCAGATTCTGGACCAGTGGCCCGTCATTCCACATTTGGAGCACTTATCCTCCCAGTCTTTCTTGGGAGTACCACCTTTTGACGTCCACTTCTGCTTCTTTTCCACGAACTTCTGGTTCTGCGGAGGAGCTTGGGGAGTGGCCTTCTTCCGCTTCTTCTGTTCTTTCCATTTCTGGAATTTTGCCTTCTTGTCCATCTTCTTCTTCTGGGAAGGCTGGAAGTGTGCCTCTGCAGGAGGTGGCAGTGGAGCGGAGCCAGGAGGGCGCAGGTTGTGAGTGGCAACCAACAAATCTCTGTTCTGTTCAGCCATTAGCAGGCATGAAAGCAGATCAGAGTAATTCGTGAACTTCCTCTCACGGTATTGTTGCATAAGGATCATGTCCTTCTCGTGGAAAGACGTGAACGTCTTTTCCAGCAACATTTTCTCCGTCACCGTTTCACCACACAACTTCAGGCGTGAGGTGATACAGAAGAGTGCTGAGTTGTACTCTGCTACGGATTTGTAATCCTGTATGTGGAGGTGAGTCCACTCGTATTGCGCACGGGGAGTAAGACATCTCTCTGATGCCTGTACCTCTACTCAAGTGCGTCCCACAGCTCGTAAGGATCCTCTACAGTAAGATACTTGTCCTTCAGGGTCGAGTCTAAATGTTTCCTGATATAGATAATGGCTTTCGCCTTTAGTATATCAGAAACTTCCTCTGTATGAGGTGCTTCTTTAGAAGCATCCTTGTCGGCTGGGGCGGTACTTGTTGTTGCCTTCTCAGTTGGTGTGAGACTGAATCCATGAAATCGCAGATGGAACTTCAGGTCTAACTGCCAACTCAAGTAGTTCGACCCATCGGCCTTCAGGACCGAAAAGTCGACATTCGCAAGTCTGGCCATTGAACAATCTAGCAATATAAAAACAGCATGGATTATTAAACTGTAAAAACAATTAGACATCCACGCATGTATTTTTACCATTTTCATAAAGAAAATTAACATTCATGCATGCTTTTTAACATTTTCATATCATGAATTATTAAAGAAAAACTTAACATCCACGCATGCTTTTTAACAGTTTCATAACGTGAATAATTAAAAGAGATTAACATCCACGCATGCTTTTTAACAGTTTCATTGTAACATTAACATAGCATGAAAATAGTTAACATCCACGCATTTAATGTATAAGCAATGAAAATAACTTAGGACTATGGGGACCAACCGACACCGAAACGAAAAAGACAGTCCGAAATTACATCAAAAAAATTGCATGAAAGAATAAATACAACTCGGGAACTTCAGAGAGAAGCACATTTCTTCTTTGTACATACGCCTTCAGCTCCTTTTTGGTGTCCTCCTGTCTTCTTTTTACATATATTTCCTCACTTACAAATTTCTCTCAAAAAGAAAAAATTGCAGAAAAGAAAAATGTCGGAAACCTGGCAGATCCCTAAAAACATAGCCTAATCGCACAACCACGCATATAATATATGGAAAATATACAACCACGCAGATTATCATTTCACAGGCATGTAAAATAATCTAAATAGTGAGTGACGTGCCAAAAAAAAATTTTGGAAATTTTTTTTTAACCTTTGATCCATATTATTAATGTTTTATTTTTTCGCTTTAACCATTATTTTAAAATTTCTTTAATTATTTTGGGCTTTTGGGGCCAAAAATAAAAAGAAAATTATTGTGTACATAAGCTAATTTTCAGACTTTTGGGCCATGAAAACAACCCATTAGGGTTAATTGGGCCTCCCCTAAAAAATTGGCCCGTTAAGGGCTAGGGTTTCCGAAAAACCTTAGGGGGGGCCCGCGGCGTGCCGCCGCGACGGCTGGCCGCGCAAGGCACGACCGCCATGGCGGCTGCGGGCCGCAGCGTCAGGCCGCGGCCGCCGCGACATTTTAGCCGCCGACGGCGCTTGTGGAGCACCGCCGTTTCGCCCTTCGGGCGTGCGGTGTATGGATCAAGGTTGGGGGTAAAAACAGATTTTTCAAGCATTTAGATCTCTAAAAACTGATTTTTATTGTTTTTAGACATGCGGATCTAAATAAAAATGTGATTTTACCGTCTTTTTAAACTTTTTGATCCTAAAACATGCAGATCTATGGTAAACACAAGTTTAGATCTAAAAAGTTTTGAAATTTACCTCTAGATTCGACAAGGGAATCTAGACGACGGTTGGTGAAGGATGCCCTTTTCGCTCCCCGTTGAGAAGATTACGATCTTCTTAGACTGAGCGGTTGATGGATCTCATTCCTCGCGCGTCGCCACATTTTCCAACGAGCGTGATCGTGCTGATAACGTGTTGTGAAGGGAAAAGTAGGGAAGTAGGTGTAGGGGGTTAAGAGCCCACTACCCTCTTATTTATAGCTTTCAATGGTGGGCCGGATACCCAATGAGCCTCATGGGCATATTCATAACAAAAAGAATTTATTCGTTGAATATATTTTGAGATTTACTTGCAATTATTTTTGGCATGTCTCCCCACCAAATTTGTTTCAAGTATTATTATTGAATTTATCGTAAGCAATCTCATTTTCCTAACAATTATGTGATAATATTTCTCCTGATAGGCACATATTTTATATTGCATCTTTTATTATTGGAGTTCCCTGGCATTTCTTTTATGGCAACTTTGTCCCAAAGTATTATTGTGGAAATTAAATAGAGAATAATGTGCATCTATGCCATATTAGCACACGTGTCATAAGGCGTTAGAAAAGTCTATTCTTCACTATCTTTTGTTGAGAATCGTCTCCATCAATTTTTATGTTCATAATATGAAACCCAACACACGAAATTTCAAGATAACCCAAATATCTATATTCGGCAAATCTAAGGCGAGAGGGGTGAGGGCATGGGTCCCGCCTGTTGCGGGGTGGAACTCGCGTACAATAAATTTGTATTAGGGGGAACCAAGGGCACGGTGGTTATACTGACAAGAGGATGTAGGTAGGCCTTTTGATAAGTGATTAGAGGGGTGAAGAGGCTAAACTTGCCGCCGGTGCAAGTCGCGGGGTCGAATCCCGCCGGATGCGGTGGAGGAGGATCGGATGGCGGGAGCCGAAGGCGAATCTCGGCCAGGGGGCGAGCTACCCTGCACAACGAGCAACTCGTCAGAAAGGCGAGGTTGGAATCCAACCCTTAGCCTCTCTGATGCCTAAGTCGGTATCTGGACTTAAAGCGGGGGCCGTGCACACCGGTCGGACTGAGGGTGTGTCGACCGTACGTGACGAGCTATAGGTGGGAGAACAAAGATATGTACGACCTTTGCTCTCGTGTGTGAATAATGGGATATAGAGAGAATTTGCCAACCCCCACACCGTAAGAAGTGAGGGGGTATTTATACCTGATGGGAGACAATTAGGTGGGGCTGATCTGGCATGCTGACTCGACATGCTGAGCTGGTCTGGCTGTCAGCGGAAGCTTCGGAAGAGGAAGTCAGGAACATGAGTGCCAGCCTTGCTTTTGTCAGATGGCGCAACGACTAGGAGCGCTTTTGTCAGGGTGTCAGGGCCGAAAGCATTAAGTGTCAGGGGGCGCAGCGGCCCGGGGGTGCTTTGTCAGATGGTCGGGCGGCGGTAGTGTCAGTCGTGTCTTTATACCAGGTTGTTTATCGTGCGTGATGAATCAAGGGTCCGGCGGTGCTATCCCCGGCGACGGGGTTTGTGTGGGTCCACCGGGTCGACCTGTTCGTGAGTTGTTTGGCCTGGCCATGCACCTTTTCGGGTGCGGGTCATAGACCGCTGGCGAGGAGGGGTATGTTCGTGCCTCTGTCATCATCCGAGTGCATTGCCCCGGGTGGGCCGAGCGAGAGAGGTCATATGCCTCGGCCGGGAGAGGGGGGGCGAGGTGCGCCCATTCCCATGTAGCCCTGGACCCCCGGGCCAACGGTCTGTTGGCAAAGGGGTGAGTCAGTGAGGCACATTCGTGGTTCTAGGCGGGAGCCGGACTCCCACGATCTTTAGGTCGTAACAATTGTCCCCGGCCTTCAAGCCCGAGGCGGGAGCCTGGCTTGGCTCGGAGGGCGAACCGTCTCCGATGTTTTGAGCCGTCGGCAAGGATCCCGGCCCGCGCCCGGGGGCGGCGGCGCTAGCTTCGGAACTCCCGCCCTATTGATCATTATTACGATTCGAAAGGGTGATAGAAAAATGAAGCGTCTCCGCGATTGGGTTTGCGACGCGTGGATGAGGTGACTCTCACGCCAGTCGAGGCATTAAGGACATCCCGATGGGCGCCGCGTGGTGGCACACCGACGGTCGTGATGACCCGGTGGCCTATTTTATGAACAACAACAAAAAGGAAGGGTTGGAAGGCGGTCGGCGGGAGTTTTCTTCTGTCTTTGATTCTTCTCCGGTGTCTATTATATCCGTCTGTCGCTTGCTGGCTTGGTTGCGACTTCCGCCGCCGGTGATCTTCTTCCGAACGTCTTCCCGATCTGACAGATCAGTTAGGTAATAATAATAATAATTTTTCTACTTTCCGACCGATGGCTTCTTGTTTCGAGTTCGGAGGCAGTAGCCGAGTGGGGGAGGAGGAGCTTGTGGAAGAGGGGGCGTTGCCGCGGGGGGTGCGGTGGTCTAGGGAAAGGGGGTCATGGCGCACCGTTGTTCCGAGGGTGATTGTGTCCCTCAAATGTAGGTCGAACAGGGTCAACATCAGGGAGATTTGCGTGCGGTTCGTGCGACTGCCCTATGAGGTGCAGGTCCCCGGGTCGGAGGAAACGGTGTGCTCGCCTGGAGATAATGAGGTCGGGGTTTATGTCCGGTCATTCGAGTTGGGGCTCCGTTTCCCGATCCACCCGTATCTGCTTTATCTATTGAACTTCCTGGAGTTGCCGATATTTGCCCTGGCGCCTCGGTCCTGGGGCTTGCTGGTGGGGTTCGTCGTCTTGTGTCTTGCCTGCTCCTTGAGTCCCTCCCTGGTGCTGTTCCAGCATTTCTTCGTAGTTCGGAAGAGGGGAATGTATCATTGCGTTTGTGCTAGGAGAGGACGGGAACTTATCCTCGGGGTGCCCGACGATGTCGGCGAATGGATGAGGGAGTTCGCCTTCGTGATGATGCCGAGCGACGCGGTGTTGATGTCGAACTGGGGGGCACGGAACCCTCTAGTGAATGAAAGGGTGGAGCTGACTGGGGATGATCTAGCAAAAGCTCGGATTCTAATGGAACTGCCTGAGGCTTACCATCAGTTAGCAAGTTTGACGCGGAGCAGTCAGCTCGCCCAAGACTTTTGGTCCCTAGGTATCTTTTACATTTGGTAAACCTTTAGCTAGGCTTACCCTGATCTCTTTTTCCTTCGTAGGTGGAGACGTGATGCAAGGGCTGGAGGAGGTGTCGGGATCAACCGGAGTCCCCTTCGCGGAAGACACTGATCCTTGCGAGAAAGGCAAGGGAGTGGCGCGCGAAGAAGGATCCCGGGAACGGGGAGGCGAGGTCTCTAGTGGGGATAGAGCAAACCGGGGACAAAGGGCGGCCGAATCAGGTATCTCTACCGGTAGGTTCGGCGAAGACCTCCCTGCAGGCTCGTCCACGTGGGCGGTAGGTCCCTCCGTCCCGCCGGGGGTATCGGAGGTGGTCGAGCCTCGCAAGGCGCCCTCGGCTCAGAAGTGGCCATACGGGATCCCTTTGCGGGATATGGGGAGATCGATGAGCCCGAGTTGTGAGGGTGCCCTCATTCATTTCAAGAGGACTCGAGAGGAAGTCGAGGCGTTTCCGGATGACCGCTTCCATAAGTTGCCCTTTCGAGTGGGCCGTGACGAGTCGATATTCGAGGACGCCGGGGTGGCAGCGCGCCTCGCAGAGTATTGCATGCTGCCGCGAGACCGTGAATCTTTGACTCGCGTGGGGGCGGAACGGTTGTGCGGCTCTGCTGTATGGCACGTCGTGCAGGTAAGCTGGTTACCTCATCTCGCCCTCAGGCTTTCTTTACTCGTGCCCCGCTGATTCGGGTCTTTTGTAGATGGTTACAGACATGGTGGCCCTGAGGCGTCGCACTCCTGTGGCCGCCACCCGAGCGGCACTTGAGACAGTGAGGGCGGACCTCAGCGAGGTCAAGGGGAAGCTGAAGGACGCGGAAGCGGAGCTGGAGAAGGTTAGGATAGCCTGTGAGGTAGAAAAGGGGCGGGCCGCGTACTTTGATTCGTCAAAAGCAACGGTCGAGCGCCAACTCCAAGAGGTGACACGGGAGAGGGATGAGATCCGGTCGAAGCACGCCGTAGAGATGGCTAGCAAGGAGACGGTGATCGAGTTGCAGAAGCGGCAGATAGCCAGCCTAAAGAAGACCCTTGAGGCGGAGAAGAGGGAAAAGGGTATCCTGATGCGGCGGATGGAGGAAAAACGGGAAGTTGAGGGCGGGGTGATCGAGGCCGCTATCCGCCGCTATCATGACGAGCATGTTGTGCCGATGTTGCAAGAGGCAAGGGATGCGGGAGTTCGCCAAGTGGCGAGAGATATGAGGGCTCGGTCGGCCGAGAGGCGACGTCGCTGAGAAAGTGGGTTTGGGGAATCCTGTACCTTCTTGTATGAGGGTTAAACCCAATGTCTTGTTGTAGCGTGCGGATGGCTTAATGTATAGCTTTGCTATTTAGATAAATGCACTGAATTGGTCTTGTGTCGGACTGTCTTCTTCCTTGTTGTGTCTGTAGGCCATTTGTTTTGTGAGGGACATAATTGCCCCCAACTTCGCTAGACCGAGGGTATTCGGGTCGTCGGGAGAGGGAAGTTGAGATGTACCGTGTTTACCAGGGGTTTGTTGCGAAGCAAAGTGTGATTCCCGGTGGATCACAAAAGCGGTGCGAGGTGAGGCGAGGTGGTACAGTCCATACGATCGTTTGCTAAACGTTGAGACTGAAGTCCGGAATTGATTAAGCGGCGCATCCTTACTTCGGCCGTCCCGACGGAGGCGGGACTCATCCTGGGTACGAGTGGCAGATAGAAAGAAGAGGCTAAGGATGGCGTAATTTCGACTAGGGGCGATCATTTCGCCGGGATTTGGGCGGGAATCGAAGGGGCCTGTTGGCGGTCGCGTGACTAGACGTCATCCTGGCGATTCAACGGCGGGGGGAATCGAAGCGACCCGACCACTTCAAGGTTGACACGTGGCAGAAGTGACGGCAGCCATTACTCGAAGCGTCAGACCACTTGGATCGACGCGGGAGAGAACGGATTGATGACATGTGGCACGAGGCCGACGGTCATGATACTTCGCTGTGTCGCTTAAAAAGATCTCTGGATGGGGAACGAGGTAGAGCTGATTGATGGGCGAAGGTTTTCCAAGCGGCTGGGGTTGTCAGAGATTTCGTTGCCCTTGCTGGAGTTGTCCTCGTGGAATCGGTCGCCGACGTAGCGTTGCAGTCTGAGTCGTCGGTGCCCTTTAGGTAAGAGCTCCGTTTTTGTCGATGTCTTCCTCGACGTCTTCGTTTCGTGGTCAGGGGTCAAGGGTGGTGGGGGAAGGGAGCTCCGCCACGGAAACTGGGGCTGTGCCCCTCGAGATTGCGGGCGTGAAGTCGGTGCTGAAGAGGTCCCTTGCTGAGATCTTCGAGTTGTATGTCAGGCCACCGTATTCTGTTCACGAACCGGACGCGCAAGAGAGGGTGTGTTTCGCGGGCGACTACGAGGTGGGAGTGTATGTGTCCTCCTTCGAGCAAGGGTTGTGCTTCCCCCCATCCATTCGTGTTAGACGTGTTGAATTTCCTGAGGTTGCCCTTGTATCGTCTGATGCCCAATGCCATTAGTGTGGTTGTGGGTTTCCTTGTGCTGTGTGTGAGTAACCAGGTTCGCCCCTCGCTGTCTTTGTTTCACTATTTCTTCACGGTGAAGAAGCTGAGGTCCTGCTACTATCTCTTCGCGAAGAGGAGCCATCCACTCATTAGGGGGTTGCCGGGGAAGATTAAGGGGTGGCGCAAGCAGTATGTGTTTGTCCGCGTGCCGGAGGATGTGCTGATGAGATCGGATTGTGGAGAGCTGAATCCCAAGGCGAAGGAGGGGGTTGAATTGGGAGACGATGAGAAACAGGTGGCACAGTTTCTCATGGCGATACCGGGGGAGGGCCGAGACTACCAGACGCTCGCCCGGGCTGAGATGATAGCGTCGAATATCTGGCCCGAAGGTATAATAGATTTTGGTATTAGTGCGTCTGAAGTGCTTACCTTAAACTTTCTTTCTTTGGCAGGTCGCACAATGAGTCTGTCCCTTGAGGAGATGATGAAGCGAGCTGCGGAGCAGGCGGGGCAAATGTCGAAGAGGGCGGTCCCCAAGAGGTTGCGCAAGGAAGGCGTGGTGGGGAGTTCGATGAGGGGACAGGTGTCCACGAAGAGGAGGAAGCAGCCTGCGAGCTCGTCTGTTTCTGATGCTCCGGGGCGGGGGAGAATCGGTCAGCAGGGAGGCAGGTCTGGGGAGGGGATCGCACCCCCTGTTATCGACCTGGAAGGCAGGGGCGAAGGATCAACTGGGGGAGGGGTGAAGGCCCCTGAGACGCGGTCACCTAGCCCCAGGGTACCCGCTAATGTGGAGGGGGTAACCGTTGCCGACCAGCAGGGGAGGGCCGGTACGTTGGGTGGCCCGGCCAAGTCGGCCGGCTGGGACAGCTGGCCCTACAGCTGTCCGTTGTTTGGTCTGGAGAGGGCCGTCGAACCCAGCTGTGAGGCCTCGCTTGTCCGTTTCAGGGCTAAGAGGACCGAAGTTGAGGGCTACCCTGACAAAGCTCTTCATCGGGCGCCGTTCAAAGTGAGGGATGATGAGTCCGTGTTCGAGGATGGTGGTGTGATGACGAGGCTGGCGGAGAATATTTTCTTACCCCGCGACAGGGTGGCGCTGGAGGCGGTGGAGCTTGAGGGTCTGTGTGGAACCGCGGTGTGGCACGGTGTCCAGGTAGGTTGTGTAAGCCGGGTGACGTTTGCCAGTGGATTTTTTTTGAATACCTTAAATGGGTTCTCTTTTGTTGTGCAGGCCATCACTTTGATGCTTGGAGCTATGAGACACGTGTCAGCCATAAATAAGGCCGAGAGTGCCATTGCTAGAGTGGCGGCCGAATTCGCCGCCTTTCGTAAGAGTGCTGGCGAGGGAATGGCGAAGGAGAGGGAGCGGTGCAGCCAGTATAAGGTGGAAGTAGAGCGCCTAAAGGCGGTCCTGGCCGATTATGAGGTGCGGGCGACCTCGGCTAGAGATAGGTCGAAGGAGCTGGAGGAGGCCCTTGAGAGGGAGGGAGCGCGTGCGGTGGATCTGGCGGGTCGTGCGAAGGCCGCCGAGGAGGAATTGGCTCGGAAGGTCGAGGGGTTTCGCTTGTACCAGGAGACGACCGTCATCCCCGCCCTTGCGGATGCGATGTCCAGGGGCTTGGCGGCAGGCCGTGAAGAGGGTCGCGAGGAGGGTCGAGCAGAGGGGTGGGAGGCCTGCTTGGTCCGGATAAAGGAGAGGGTGGCGGGTTTGTCCCTGCCCATTGAGATCGACCTCGACAGACTCGCAGCGTACGAAGACGAGGAGGAGTCGGGGGACTGCGAACGGGTGATCGTCGAAGGAGGCGGGGGTGTTACGGTGGAGACCGGCAGAACGAGGGGGGGATTCCCCTGTAGCTGACGGAATGGATGTTGCGACTAGTGGGCGCACAGTTGGTGAGGGGGACACACCAGAGTAGTTTTGTATAGGTGGCGAGAAAGGAAGAAAGGAAAGTTTTGTGGGGTCGATACCCGTAATTTTGTAATTTTCAGACTCTGAGTATGTGGAGATTCCCTTTGTTGGATATGTTATGTTATTATTTTCTCTTGCCTGGCGTAGGTCGGGCTACGTTTATTCCCTTTGTTGGGGTCGTGCGCCTGAAAATGTGGTCAGCCCGTTAGACTGTCTTTTTCCCCGGTCCGCTCCGGGGTGGCGGGGGGCGAGGGGCGCATGTCGTAGAGCTAGTCCCCCCCTTTTCGGGGGTTATTCCCGTGCCTGAGTGCGCCTAAATTATTGCTAAGGGCATGCGGGGAGTAGTCTTTTCATTAGCTTTTATCAAAATTTAATGAACAGGACAGGGACAGGATATGGGGTGTAGGTCGGCCCGCAGGCGAACTGTCGAGCCGTTCTACTTTGGTGGACACCCTCGGGGTGGGAGTTTTACTTTGCCGGGTGGGCCGCCTTCTCTTCCATCGCTCGTCGTGTTTGACTGCATTTTTTGTGTGCAGGGTGGTTACTGGGTCTCTGATCGCGGGTCGTTTCATCCTGTTGTAGCCTATGCCTGGATGAGTGAACTCCTTTGTTCGGTGGTCACCCTCGTTCCAGTTGGCGCATCCCTCTCCGTCGTCGTGCCCCTGAAGGGTTGCAAGGTCACTTCGGAGGGTCTACGCACCGGCAGGGAATCCCGGGAGAGGTGGGGAGTGACATGTCGGCGACGGGGGCGGTTGTGGCTGCGTTATCCCTCGTTCCAAAATTGGGGGGAGAGGGAGTCCTTGGTGGTTGCTCTATCCCGCGGGGCTTTAGCCTTCCTGTCGGTTGGAGTCGCCGTATGACGGGTGTGGGAAGGGGTGGTTCGCCACCGGTCCGCTCCTCTCCCTGGCGTAAGTGGTCCAGGAGAAGTCGAGGGGTGGAAGACAGGGTGCTCCTGATGTAAGAGGAATAGCCTATCGGCGTGGTCAACCGCTGGGGGGGCGAGTCCGCTGAGGCTGGTGTGACTCGGCGGATGCTGGAGTGCCCGATGGGGTGATTTGGCAGGTCTGCCCCATCCATCGGGTTGTCGGCCTGCCGCCCCCGCGCATGCAGGGCGTCCATGGAGGGGCAGGGTATGCCATTGGAGCTCCAGCTCCCGTGTCTTAAGTTGTCCAAGGGAAGTCGGGGAGCCGCAGGCGGTGCGCCTCTCGTGTAAGAGGAATGGCCTATCGGGGGTCATCGTGTCGGGGGAGACTGCCCGTCGGAGCAGTTGGTGTCCCTCACATTTTCCGCACCTTCTTGGGGGAGAGTGGGGCTGAGGGATTGGCCTTCCCTTAAATTATTTCTTTCGTCCCCTCCCTTTGAAGGGGCCAAGGGGGTATTTATATTGGTAGCTCTTTAGCCTTCCCCCTCCCCTTAATGTGATGAGTTGGAGCCGGCTTATTGGAATCGTGCCCTTCGGAAACTGCCCCTGATAGGTGGCGCCCGATGTGACTCATCAACCCCTGTTTTTCAGCGGGTGTGCTGTTATCGGTGGCGCTTTCCCCGAGCGTCTTTTCAGTTTGATGGGTCATTTCGGTCGTCGGCTTTATTGGTGTCAGGTGTTGCTCATCGGTCTTGGACCTATGCGAGGGTTGCCTCAATTTGCAAGCCCTGATTTGTTTCCTGATGTTTGAGTTGAAGAATCACAGGCTCGCTTTGGGAGGGTGGGTAGCTAGGCCCTTGCCACCTTTATAGTCGGGTGGGCATTGGGCCGTCGCCTACCGCGAATACAGCGCTTCGGTTGGGGTGGCGAAGCTCCGTAAGCTTGCCCCGGAGGTCTTCGTTGGTGGGGGGGAGCGAGCGCGTAGCTCGGCCCGTGCCCCTCTCCGGTTTGGGGAGCGAGGATTGGTCCTGCCCCGGAGTCTCTGAGAGGGCGGGTATTCGGCCGTCGCCTCCCCGCAGCCTCTATAGTCGGACGGGTATTGGGCCGTCGCCTACCCCGTATATGGCGCTCCGGTTTGGGTGACGAAGCTCCGTAAGCTTGCCCGGGAGGTCTTCATTGGTGGGGGGGAGCGAGCGCGTAGCTCGGCCCGTGCCCCTCTCCGGTTTGGGTGGCGAGGATTGGTCCTGCCCCAGAGTCTTTGAGAGGGAGGGTATTGGGCCGTCACCTCCCCGCAGCCTCTATAGTCGGACGGGTATTGGACCGTCACCTACCCCGCATATGGCGCTCCGGTTTGGGTGGCGAAGCTCCGTAAGCTTGCCCCGGAGGTCTTCGTTGGTGGGGGGAGCGAGCGCGTAGCTCGGCCCGTGCCCCTCTCCGGTTTGGGTGGCGAGGATTGGTCCTGCACCTGAGTCTTTAAGAGGGCGGGTATTGGGCCGTCGCCTCCCCACAGCCTCTATAGTCGGACGGGTATTGGGCCGTCGCCTACCCCGCATATGGCGCTCCGGTTTGGGTGGCGAAACTCCGTAAGCTTTCCCCGGAGGTCTTCATTGGTGGGGGGGAGCGAGCACGTAGCTCGGCCCGTGCCCCTCTCCGGTTTGGGTGGCGAGGATTGGTCCTGCACCTGAGTCTTTGAGAGGGCATGTATTGGGCCGTCGCCTCCCCGCAGCCTCTATAGTCGGACGGGTATTGGGCCGTCGCCTACCCCACATATGGCGCTCCGGTTTGGGTGGCGAAACTCCGTAAGCTTGCCCCAGAGGTCTTCATTAGTGGGGGGATTGAGCGCGTAGCTCGGCCCGTGCCCCTCTCCGGTTTGGGTGGCGAGGATTGGTCCTACATCGGAGTCTCTGATAGGGCTGGTATTGGGCCGTTGCCTCCCCGCAGCCTTTATAGTCGGACGGGTATTGGGCCGTCGCCTACCCCACATATGGCGCTCCGGTTTGGGTGGCGAAGCTCCGTAAGCTTGCCCCGGAGGTCTTCATTGGTGGGGGGAGCGAGCGCGTAGCTCGGCCCGTGCCCCTCTCTGGTTTGGGTGGTGAGGATTGGTCCTGCCCCGGAGTCTTTGAGAGGGCGGGTATTGGGCCGTCGCCTCCCCACAGCCTCTATAGTTGGACGTGTATTGGGCCGTCGCCTACCCCGCATATGGCGCTCCGGTTTGGGTGGCGAAGCTCCGTAAGCTTGCCCCGAAGGTCTTCATTGGTGGGGGGAGCGAGCGCATAGCTCGGCCCGTGCCCCTCTCCGGTTTGGGTGGCGAGGATTGGTCCTGCCCCGGAGTCTTTGAGAGGGAGGGTATTGGGCCGTCGCCTCCCTGCAGCCTCTATAGTCGGACAGGTATTGGGCCGTCGCCTACCCCGCATATGGCGCTCCGGTTTGGGTGGCGAAACTCCGTAAGCTTGCCCCGGAGGTCTTCATTGGTGGGGGGGAGCGAGCGCGTAGCTCGGCCCGTGCCCCTCTCTGGTTTGGGTGGCGAGGATTGGTCCTGATCCGGAGTCTTTGAGAGGGCGGGTATTGGGCCGTCGCCTCCCCGCAGCCTCTATAGTCGGATGGGTATTGGGCCGTCGCCTACCCCGCATATGGCGCTCCAGTTTGGGTGGCGAAACTCCGTAAGCTTTCCCCGGAGGTCTTCATTGGTGGGGGGAGCGAGCGCGTAGCTCGGCCCGTGCCCCTCTCCGGTTTGGGTGGCGAGGATTGGTCCTGCCCCGGAGTCTTTGAGAGGGCGGGTATTGGGCCGTCACCTTCCAGCAGCCTCTATAGTCGGACGGGTATTGGGCCGTCGCCTACCCCGCATATGGCGCTCCGGTTTGGGTGGCGAAGCTCCGTAAGCTTGCCCCGGAGTCTTGCGTTTTTGAGCTGAAATTTTCAGGTGGAAATGGCGATATTCGAAGATGCAAAAGGGAAAAGGATATTTCATTCGAGACTTACAGTTTCCGATTACATCACGACTGGCGTTCCACGTTCTTCAGAGGGATTAGCCCGCCCTCCTCGAGGGGGGCTGGGACGGGCGCGGCAGGTCTGGTCCTCCTCTGCGGCCCCGGGTTCTTCTGCGGTGCCGTCAGCAGGAGCCGGCCTTCGATAGTAGGAGTCGTCCCTCCCACCGGGTAGGTCGACCACCAGGGTTCGCTCCGGGCCCTTGTGTTTGGTCGATCCCACGTAGCAGCTTCTGGACAGCTTCTGGCTCCCACGTACTGACCCAACCCCTCGAGGGGTTTGGAACTTGACCATCTGGTGGAGCAGGCTGGGGAGCGCTCTGATAGCTGCCATGTATGGTCGTCATATGATCCTGTTGTACGCCGACGCAATGTTGACAACAACGAACAGAGTCATTCGGGTGACGACATGCGGTTCCTCTCCGAGAGTTATTGGCAAGGTGATCACTCCCACAATAGGGGTCGAGTGACCGGTGAAGCCGACGAGTGGCCCGGTGTAGGGTCTCAGGTCCGTCGGCCTCAACCCCATCTTCTCGATTGTGGACATAAACAGGATGTCGCAAGAGCTCCCTGTGTCGATCAGGAGGCGGCTGACGATGGTCGTCCCTATCTGGGCATCGATGACGATGGCGTCGTCGTGGGACAGCTCGACTCCCTCTATATCTTCGTCGCTGAAAGTAATGGGAGGTTAGGCTGGCCTTCTCCCCCTCGGATCCCCTCCGAAACCCGCCGTCATCACTTGCCTCGCGTACGCCTTTTTGCTTGATGATGACGCTCCCCCGGAGGATGGCCCGCCGCATATCGTGTTTATGCGCATGACCGGTTTCGGGGGGAGAGGTTCTTCCCGCTCACCGAGCGTTGGGGGGTCTGCTCTTCGTGCCCTCCGGTGATTCCCCTCTTCTCGGTCTGGTCTGCTGCCCCCAACGAAGCCCCCGAGGTGGCCCGCTTGGATCAGCCGCTCGATTTCCCTTTTGAGGGTGAAGCAGTTGTCGGTGTCATGGCCGTGGTCCCGGTGGTATCGGCAATATTTTTGGAAATCTCTCCGAGCAGGGTCCGACTTCATTTCCCGGGTGGCTCTGGCAGCAGTCTAGCTCTCGTTACCATGACTATCACCTCTATCAGGGGGCATTGAGCTGCGTGTAGTGCGCCCGCAGGGGGCCTTCCTGCCTCGGGATGGCTCGGGTGGCCCCTTGGGCCGGGGCGAACTCTCGAGCCAGGCCAGGGCGATCTTGTGGGCGGCGCCCCGTCGGGTCGCGCCTCGGCTGGGTCAGTTGGTCGCACCCCCGATGCCCCTCTTCTTGCCTTGGCCGTGGGTGTGATCTAGGCTCGCTTTGGAGCGGCTTCGCAGGGGGAAGTAGGGCCTTCATGCCGAGAGTCTCTTCGGCCAACGCGTGCCTCTCCGCCATAGCAACCAGCGCCTCATAGTCGGCCGATGGATCTCGGAGCAGGGATTTATGGAGGCTCCGAGTCCGCAATCCCGCCTTGAAGGCCAGCATGAGTACCTCGTCGCCGCAGGTCACCACTGCCCGTCTCTCATCCTAAAAGCGGCACAAGTATCTCCATGTCGTCTCTCCCTCCCATTGGACTATCGTGCTGAGATAGTCCAAGGGCTTCTTCTTTGTCCGCCCGGCTTGGAACTCTTGGCAGAACTTGTGGGACAATTCGCCAAAGCTCCCGATGGATCTCGCGGGTAGGCCGAAGTACCAATCCAACGATGTGTCCCTCAGACTTTGCAAGAAATGCCGGCACAGGAACGCCTCATCCACATCCTGCGCCTCCATTGCCCCCCGGTATTGTTGCACGTGCGTGAGGGGGTCGCCTCTTCCGTTGTAGGTGGCCAGGTGGGGGGGGGGGGGGTTTGAACCTTACGGGCCTTGGGGTGGACGTGATCCATCGTGCCAACGGCGTGGCCTCCTCCGGGTAGGTAGGGCGCTCGGGCGCGTTCCCCCTTCGCCATTCGGGGGTCTGGGTCCGGTCGCGCCTCGGCTGCCGACGGTCTTCCCGCCCTGGGGAATAGCGTAACGGTCGCCCGGGGGGACTCCTTCCATGGGTTGAGGACTCAACGGGCTGCGGGCTACGGCCCTCCCAGTACCATCGCCCTCCGGCAGTCTCCTCCCGGATCTCCCTCCGCTCCTGATTCTCCCTCAGGAGCCTTTTGCGCTCGGCGGTGAGGAAGCGTAGTTGTCGACAAACGGCTTCCTTGCAGACGATCGGGGGAGTGGCGCTGACGAGGCGGACTCCCCCCTCCCGGTGGGGATTTGACCAACGGTGGGCCGCGCCCGTCCCAGGGCCGCCGGCCCACCGCCGACACCTCCGGGACTTCCAGGTTGTCTTCGTTCTCCCTCCGTAGCCTTTCGCGTTCCGCGATGATGAAGCGGAGCTGGTGGCGGGCGGTTTCTTCGTCCAGGTAGGCCCGCCGGGCGGTCTCGGCCGCTTCGTCCAAATGCCTCTGCACGGTGGCCGCCTCCATCCGGCGCCTACGCAGCCGCGCGACCTCCATTTCCTCCTCCAAGAGCTTCTGCTGGGCCGTAATCTCATTGGAGAGCCCCTGGTCTCCCCCCTCCTCCTCGAACTGAGGGTGAAGATTCCGTCTCACGTTCGGGGACTCCGAGGGGCCGGGCGGTGCCTCTGTTCCTGTCGCTACACAGCCTCCCCTCGCCTGAGTAAAGGCCTCGAAGTTCTTCTGGATTGCGCGGGCCGAGGCTTGGACTGTCTCGGCCTCTATCCCCGGAGGAGGGTCAGTCGCCGGAGTGATTGGTAGATAGAGTGGCTCCTCACCCACGGGATCATTGCCGTGGTCAGGGTTCCGGGCGATCGGCATGGGGTCTAACATGGGTGTGACCCTTCGTTCCCACAAACGGCGCCAATTGTTGCGGGGTGGAACTCGAGTACAATAAATTTGTATTAGGGGGAACCAAGGGCACGGTGGTTATACTGACAAGAGGATGTAGGTAGGCCTTTTGACAAGTGATTAGAGGGGTGAAGAGGCTAAACTTGTCGTCGGTGCAAGTCGCGGGGTCGAATCCCACCGGATGCGGTGGAGGAGGATCGGATGGCGGGAGCCGAAGGTGAATCTGGGCCAGGGGGCGAGCTACCCTGCACAACGAGCAACTCGTCAGAAAGGCGGGGTTGGAATCCAACCCTTAGCCTCTCCGATGCCTAAGTCAGTATCTGGACTTAAAGTGGGGGCCGAGCACGCAGGTCAGACTGAGGGTGTGTCGACCGTACGTGACGAGCTATAGGTGGGATAACAAAGATATGGACGACCTTTTCTCTCGTGTGTGAATAATGGGATATAGAGAGAATTTGCCAACCCCCACACCGTAAGAAGTGAGGGGGTATTTATACCTGATGGGAGACAATTAGGTGGGGCTGATCTGGCATGCTGACTCGACATGCTGAGCTGGCCTGGCTGTCAGCAGAAGCTTCGGAAGAGGAAGTCAGGAACAGGAGTGCCAGCCTTGCTTTTGTCAGATGGCGCAACGGCCAGGAGCGCTTTTGTCAGGGTGTCAGGGCCGAAAGCATTAAGTGTCAGGGGGCGCAGCGGCCCGGTGGTGCTTTGTCAGATGGTCGGACGGCGGTAGTGTCAGTCGTGTCTTTATACCAGGTTGTTTGTCGTGCGTGATGAATCAAGGGTCCGGCGGTGCTATCCCCGGCGGCGGGGTTTGTGTGGGTCCGCCGGGTCGACCTGTTCGTGAGTTGTTCGGCCTGGCCGTGCACCTTTTCGGGTGCAGGTCATAGACCGTTGGCGGGGAGGGGTATGTTCGTGCCTCTGTCATCATCCGAGCGCATTGCCCCGGGCGGGCCGAGCGAGAGAGGTCATATGCCTCGGCCGGGAGAGGGGGGCGAGGTGCGCCCATTCCCATGTAGCCCCGGACCCCCAGGCCGACGGTCTGTTGGCAAAGGGGCGAGTCAGTAAGGCACATTCGTGGTTCTAGGCGGGAGCCGGACTCCCACGATCTTTAGGTCGTAACACCGCCAAAATTTGAAAACAAAAATATTCATATTTATATATAATGTGTGTCGGGGGGAGGGGGAATGTATTATGCCCCCAACAAAAAATATATATATATGGTGACCCCACCAAATCAAAGGTCTGGATCCGCGTGAGGTGAAATCTCATGTGGCACCCACAAAAAGTATAACTGGGACAAAGGCGCAACATGGGACATCTTCTTCATTTGTATAAAGGACTAGTCATAACCAGTGCCCTCGGGCACGGTTCATTTAAAATCTTTGTTTCCCAAAAATTAATCCCCCTCCAAAATTTTGGGACATATAATATTCCACTTCACAATTTAAAAAACAAAAAATTAGTGGGCGCCTTCGAGCGCGGTTCATTTAAGATATTCCCTGTCAAAATCTTAGTTCCCCAAAAATTCGTCAATTGTATAATAGACAGTCTTCTCTGTGGAACCTGGCATAATAATATTATTATTAAATAAATCCTGAAGAAAATGTCGGTAGCTTCACGATTATATTATACATTTGAAATGGCTAATCAACATCCTATATTATATTATACATTTGAATCTTTATCCATTTTTAGCTGAATATTCTAGATTAATTTCACTCACTCGTATCATTTGATTCCGACATTAATTCAAAAAAGTCGTTAATCGGCATTTATTCTACTGTTTTCAATAATTTATATGGCTTAATTATCGAACCCACGTTCGGCATTTATTCTACTTTATTTTTTTGTGATATTAATTTGTTAATTTTCTTTTTTTTGGAAAATTGGTGTTTCCATTATCCTAGTTAGCATCCCAGTCAACAACCCAACATATGACTATGACAAAACTGCCATGGAGGACAAAGATTCAAAAAGGTCGTGTTTTATAGAATATACTAGTCATAACCCGTGCCCGTGGGTACAGTTCATTTAAGATTTCCCCCGCGAAATCTTTGTTCCCAAAAAATTATTTCCACAACCAAATTTAAAAGAACAACAAATTAGCGTAAAAATATTTAGCGGCACGGGCACCTTCGGCGTGGGTGTCTTCGGCGCAGAACAACAAATACGGCGTGGGCGTCTTCGGTGCAGAACTACGCGCAAGCGCCTTCGGTGCGGAACAACAAATTTGGCGTCGAACAACAAATTTGGCACGGGCGCCTTCGGCGCGGAACAACAAACCTCAGTGTATTTTTACGATATTTTGTTGTTCCGCTAAATTGTTTTACACTATTTACTTTGTTTAATTTAATGGATCATGCTTCTCCACAATATTTCCCAAAACACTTTTAATTTCAAAGTTTAGGTTCCCAAGGCACACCCCCCCAATTTAATTTCCACAATCTTTCCCAAGACACTTTTTCCCACAAAATTTAAGTTTTCCTACTAAAATTTTCACAAAATCCAATCTCAACCATTGATACCAAGATTAAATTTCAGCCACTCTTTATCTTGTCCTATTCAGCCCTAGAATTCAAAAAGGGTTGTCAAATATATAATAGATTTCTAAATAGATTTTAAATTACAAAATTAAGATGAAGTTTTAAAAAAATTCAAATAAAATTTTCCAACACAATTGAGATAATTTGCGGTAGTATGCTACATGTTATTACTGGTCCAGCTTATAAAGGAATCGGTCCATAGTAAGAACGGAACCAACGAATAAACTTGGCTAGCTTTGGCCATTGGTCTAATAAAACACAACAACAAAAATAAACTCAAAGATATCTCTGTTGGTTAGTTATCGGCTGTTTGAAGTCTTCTAGAAGGATATCATCGCTACATATCCAACTTGGTCTAGCTTGAGCCGGTTGGATCATTAATCCAATGTGGGGCTTATATATAAGATAATTATGTATTAACGGTCGTCAAATAACTAGAAATAATCTGTGCACATAATGCATGGACACCAAAAAAATCCACCAACAGGATGCAGAACCCATGTGTATTCAGAAAGGAGAGAGACGAGTGGACGGGAGTGTGTGTATTGCCTGGGGGATAAAAGTGGAAAAGGTCGGGGTAAAAGGGCAAAAAAAAACTCAAGAGCCAAATTGGAAAAAGAGTCAAATGGTAGACCTGTAATTAAGTTGGCTGATGGATTGACTTTTTCGGGATTTTAAAAGTCAAGTGGCATACATTAAAATATGGGGGGGGTTATGCATCCCATGTGGCATCCATCTTCCCTTGACATATGGAACAAATGTCAAATGAAATATAGAAGTTAGGCCCAATTAAATGTGATATGTTAATTTCTTGGTTATTTGGGTTTTAATGTATCTAATATGATGCTGGCCTTTAATGTGTAGAGACTTAATATGTAGTTTATAATTTTATGATAAGCTAAAATAGGAGTACCGATGGTAACATGATTGTTGTCTATATTGTTGGTTCTTGGGTTCAAGACCAATGGTGTTATGATGATGATCAATATAATGTTGTGTACTACTCACAAGGTTTACAAGTATTCTATGAAAGAAATAGCAAAATACCTGAAGATAATATGAAAATCCAATTGTTGAACATCATTCTTCTTGCCAAGCGTTTGCTCCAAAGCCTTGAATCAACCAACCCAACATCTTCAAGCTTTGTCTCCATCAAGATATAACATGTAATTAATCCGAGACAAAAGCAAGTGGAGTCATTAGTATAAAACAATGTGGTTATCATCATCAAAACCATATTGAGCTAAAATGCCAATATCCAACATATATATAGCGGTTATGGTCTCCAGGTCAAAAGAACGAAAGTTCCATTCTATTCTGATATCTCTTTGTCACACACACACACACACACACACACACACACACAGAGAGAGAGAGAGAGAGAGAGAGAGAGAGAGGATTTTCTCGGAAATTCTTGTTGATCTGGAAGGCCAACCACATAGATTAAACACAATTACTTTCTATGGATTCAAGTACGCTTTCGCATATTTAATTTATAAATTCTCATTGATTTAATATGAATTTCTTGTTTAATTTGGTGATTGTCTAGGTCCATTGATTGTAGGCAGATCATCATCCTTATTTTCTAACTTGGGTAGTTTGTCCCATCAAAGAGAGGTGGATGAGTGGTGATTCCCTCGGTATGGTGTGATGATGTTGACGCCATATCTGCAACCAAGATCTGATACCACGTGTTGGGGATCCTGTAGACGTCAAACAACACTAAAAGGAGGTTGAATAGTGTTGTATAAAAAATAATGCGTAATTAAAAATTAAACCCTTCTACAAAATTGCCTAAGTCTCATAAGGAAATTCTAAGTCTCATAAGGAAATTACTTCACTAGGTACTTAATCAACAAAGCTAAATTACTTGTAAGAGAGTATAGAAATGCACAACAGAAATATAAATCACAGTGCAAGTAAAGAGACTGAGGGATAGAGACAATAGCCTACGTAAACAAGCACGACATACTCTGTTTCAGTCAACCCTCTGCCTACATCTAGCATCCACTAAACCACTCTCACCAAGAGAGCATATTACCTTAACTTGAGGGCTTTTACAATCTTGCCACTTTTCCAATAAGTGGTCTTGCAATACAACCAATCAATATATTCACAAAGAGGACTTCACACACTTGAGGCTTTTCAAACTATTACTATCAAACACTTACCACCACACCCTTGTGTATGTTTTACAAAGCTTTTTCTTGAAGATGAAGAAGTTGTTACACACTTTCCTATAGCCAATAATGATTGCAGCTCGTTACATGTATAGGAGAACTAGTCGGTCTAGGAACAAATCCTAACCGATTAGTTTCTCAACTAGTCGATCGATGATTGTTCTTAGACCGACTAGCGATAAACAGTAGCTCAGGCTGTGAAAATGAAGATATAACTAGTCGGTCCACGAAGGATTCCAAACCGACTCGTTTGACAACTAGTCGGTCGGTGAATCTTCTTGGACCGACTAATTGGTCAACAGTGAATGAGCTGAAATGAGGTAGGATATCTAGTCGGTTAACGAAGGATTGCCGACTGACTAGATTGCCATCTAGTCGGTTGGTTCTTCTTCTTGAACCAACTAAGATGCACTAGAAGCGGCGAAATGAAGCGTAAGGCTTCGGGAAAGTTTCTATGGGCTTCTATGAAAATCCTAGCTCTAATAATGTAAGACCTACTCAAGGCTTAACATTCTAAACGATGAAGCTAGAAGACAATAAATTAAACCTGACGAACCGTCTTCAAAGCTTCAATCCGAATCTCTTGACTTCAATAATGGTCCTTGAGCTTCAACGAAGCTTCAGGCACATGATCACGCGCTTTGAGAAGTCTTGAGACGTCGCTTTTGATGTACGTAGACTTTTGGCGACGATCTCCATAACTACGCTCACAAGGAGTTAGTTCACGATATTTATGTTTGCTCATCATCAAAACCAAATCCGGGGAATCAATACTCAACATTCTCCCCCTTTTTGGTGATGACAAACCAATATAAATAAAAATCAATAATAATGATTCAAATGAAATTTACTTACTCCCCCTGCATTGATGACACGTTAGTCCCGTATTCAATAAATATTCATACGCATCAAGCAGACGAGGAAAGTATACAATATGAACTCAAGTATTGAAATTTAGGATCTAAATCCATTTTTATATCTTGACTCCCCCAGAATCTAACATATCAAATTAGATTCACGGTAAATTGCTTTGAATTATCATTTAGCACATCGTTATTATTAATGCTCTCCCCTTTGGCATTAGCAAAAAGAGCGGGAGGAGATCAATGACAATGGCAAAAATAAAAGCACGAGAGTCTAAGAATACGACCACGGTCCAAATGACACCAATGTAAAATACCAAATGTAAAATACCGAAGAAAATCAAAGCGTGCCAACGAGACCATAGTCGAAAATCGAAATCATCAAAAACTCAAATCAATTTCACGAATTGAGTTATGGAACATACTCTCCAATATCAACATTATAATGAATTTATAGCATGTAAAACAATTCTATGTTTGCATACAATCAAATCTATTAAATCCATAAAAGCGTCGAGCGATGAAATCAATATCAGAGACATAAATACAATGTGCACAAGAAACGAAAGGCAACATGATGTACACATCATACAAAATTTGTTATGCCAAAATAGAGATAGTAACTTCATAGAACTTATGGCATACACAATTCTAGTACTAGCATGCATTCCAAAAGAGATACTCACTAAATGAGTCAATAATAAGCATGGAATGCCATGAGCATAAGAAAGATAAGAATTATAACACAAGCTCAAAACTAGCATCAAGATATGCATGAGATAGTCTAAAACATAAAGAGACATCTACATGCATTCAACACACATGGATACCATATGTAAGAATAGACTTACAACATTAAGCTCCCCCTACTTTGGTGCATCACTTAAGCACCATCAGCTCCATTTGAATGAAGAACTTTGCAAAACCAAGGAGTTGGTAGGGTTGGTTTCCCACGGGCTTGAACCTAGAAAACATAAGATGGCAACCAAATGTTCTTGGAGAAAAATTTTGATTTGTTGCTCCTTCTCTTATTCTTGAGTACCTGAAGATAAAAATATCCTTCCATGGTACCCAAGGTCATTGGGTCCTAAGAGATTAGAACTTTGGAAGCCAAGTCCAATTGGACTTAGACTTTCCAACGAAATCATCATTATGCACGACATTCATGAAATGCGAATTTATATAAGCTTGTTTTTCATGCATGCTTATGTCCTTCGGGCCCCAAATAGTGAATTTCTTGGGGGCCCTATTCCTATTGGGAGCATGCATTCGTTGTTGATTTCTACGTGATGCATGTCGTGGATAAGCATATGAAACATGATGAAATGGTGCATGATGATAATTGTTCATATGATAATGTGGATGAACATATGCATGTGGAGGAACACGTGCATGAGTGTGTCTCACATGGTGTGCACGTGCTCGTGGATGTGGAGCATAAAAATCATCATACGTGCGAACATATGGAGTAGGAGATGTGTTCTTACGTGGCATGGTATTGGTGTACATAAATGCATGACCCTTCTTTGGAGGTCCACCCAAAGTGGGTTTCTTTCCAAACGGGGGTGTGTACCTAATGGAAGCACCATTGATAGATGAACTACCCACGGGGTGTTTACTCCCACTAGTTGAGGCTTCGGAAGATGGCCTAACAAAGGTCGTGACCGATTTGGATGAGTCTCCCATCTTACACCCCAAGCCAATGTGATGATTGGCCGGAAGTAAGTCATGTAGGATATTATCCAAATGGCCCTTACCTTTATTGAATTTATTAATTCGGCCTAATGTGTGCTTATACTTCTCAGTGAGAGAAAGTATAGAAGCATCCAAAGTGGACACTTGAGTAGTGAGTGCACAAACACAAGACTTGTGATTCTCATTCTCAATACTCAAAGTTGAGTTTCGAGAAATCCAATCCGCTATCTCGTGTTCATCCGATTCCTCAATATGAACATGCTCAAGTTGAGATTTGAGATTTTCAATCTCATTTCTCAAACCTTCAACAACGGTGTCGTTGATGATGATGATAGGCTTAGGCGAGGTTTGGAGACTAGTTAGCTCAACTTTAATCTTAACATATCTATTAGCCAATTTAGAAAACTTAAGCCAAAGTTGTTCGTTAGCTAATCTAAGTTCATCCATAGTTACCTCTTCGCCTTCATCCTCACTTTCATTGAAAGAGGTCTCTTGATCATGGTCCTCTCTCGCCATGAAGCACATGTTTGCTTTCTCCACTTGTTCATCATCCAGCTCTCCACTTGAGGAGTCCTCTTCGGAGTCGATGAATGAGCCGACAAGTCCTTTCTTGTACCCTTTCTTGTACTTTCTTGACTTGTCGTACTTGGGTGCCTTCCACTTCTCCTTGTGTTTGTTGAGAGGACAATCCGCCTTGATGTGTCCTGGCTTGTTGCATTTATAACACAAAGAAGCGGATGCATTAGTCGAACTAGATTTAGATATATTCTTAAAATTACCTTTTCGGAAGAATCGGTTGAGCTTCTTTGCCAACTCGGCCAAAGATTCAATGTCTAACTCGTCTTTTGATTCTTCGTCATCGGTAGATGTAGATGAAGCGGCCTTGAACGCAATCGCCTTTTTCTTTGGCACGTCTTGCTCCAAGTACGACTTCATCTTTTCCTGCATCTTGATCTTACTGTCCTTGCGTACCTCATAAGACAACAAGGTACACATTAGTTGTACGACAGTATACTTATTCATATCGTTATCTTCCTCGATGGCAAAGGTACGCTTTTCCCAACAAGAAGGAATTCCGTCAATAATTTTCGTGACTTTCTCCTTTTGGGTATAGTTCTTCCCAAGAGCTTCCAATTCGTTGGATATGTCCACAAAGCGAGCATAGTACTCCTTCATACTTTCACCCTGTTCCATGTGAAATAATTCAAACTCTTTGTTAGCAACAACGAGTTTAGAGTCTTTTACCGTACTCGTTCCTTCGTGCAAGATGAGGAGTTGGTTCCAAATTTGATATGCACTCTTACATGTGCATATCTTGTTGAAGTCTTCGGGCTCCAACGCACATTGCAAGGCATTCATTGCCTTGGCATTGTTTACCTCCGCCGCGACCTCCGCGGTAGTCCACTTAGCGAAGTCTTCTTCGGCAGGCTCGACATACTCTGTCATCGTAGCTCTCCATAGTGAAGTGCTTCGGAGGAACATTTCTATCCGGCATTTTCAGTACCCATAATTGGTACCGTTGAAGAAGGGAGGCCTATTTGAAGAGTGTCCTTCCATCATCGAAGAAGCTCTTTCGTGGTTCTTGAAAACGCTGTAGTCGTTGTTTGTCATAGCTATGAACTTGGCTCTGATACCAAATGTAATGCCCTGAGTAGCTACTGCACAAGTACTAGAGGGGGGTGAATAGTACTTTGAAATAATCAAGAGTATTATTCCTAATTATCTTGCAAACACAAACAACAATGGGGAATAACTACAAACAACAAGAAATAAATAACACAAACAAACGATATAACGGGTTCGGATCCACCCAAGTCTCCCCGACTTGTTCCCCGTGATCCTACGTCCCAACCACCCGGATCCCCTTGTTGGATATTGGACTCCCCGGATTTGGTTTTGGATGATGAACAAACATAAATATAACGTGAACTAACACTTTGTGAGCGCAGTTATGGAGATCGTCGCCAAATTCATATGAATATCAATTACGACGTCTCAAGACTTCTCAAAGCACGTGATCGTATGCCTAAAGCTTCGTTGAAGCTTATGGACCTTTTTAGAAGTCATGAAGATTCGATTGAAGCTATTGAAGACGGTATCGTCAAGTTTTATTTATAGTCTTTAAGCTTCTTTCGTAGAATGTTAAGCCTTGAGTAGGTCTTACGGTTTAAATCTTCATAACGCTCATATCTTAGCTCTAGGATCTTAGTTGAAGTCCATACAATTCTTCCCGAAGCTTCGCGCTTCGATTCGGACTTCTTGTGCATGTTAGTTGGTTCAAGAAGAAGAACTGACCGACTAGATGGTGATCTAGTCGGTCGGTAAAGCTTCTTGGACCGACTAGTTCTTGTCAGTCATTTCCAAGCTTTTTACTGTTTACAGTTAGTCGGTCTAAGTTGACTCACCGACCGACTAGTTTGTGAACTAGTCGGTCAGTGATGCTTCTGTGACCGACTAGTTGAGCTTTCCCTGTACATGCACATTTGAGCCTGAGCTACTGTTTATCATTAGTCGGTCTGTGTTCATTGATCGACCGACTAATTGATGAACTAGTCGGTCAACTTTCCTTCTTGGACCGACTAGTTTAGCTTTACTGTACATGCCAATTTTTCACCTAACTTACTGTTTATTGTTAGTCGGTCTATGCTCATTTGGCGACCGACTAGTTGGTGAATTAGTCGGTCAACATTTGTTCTTGGACCGACTAAGTCTATTTGTGTTCAGACTTCAGTTTTATCTGTTAGTCGGTCTCAGTTGAGTAACCGACCGACTAGTTGTGAAACTAGTCGGTCAGCTACTCTTCTTGGACCGACTAATTGCTTATGTCTGTGCTTTGATCTTTTCTCTATTCACTCATTAGTCGGTATACGTTAATTGACCGACCGACTAGTTAATGAACTAGTCGGTCGGTGGTTGTTCTTTGACCGACTAGTTGGGTTCAGAAAAGAGCCGTTGGAGCATTAATTGAAACGTTTTTCTTTCTCTCTCTCCTCTATCCTATATATACTTGATGGGCTGCATTCATTGCAGTCAAGGCTGATATTATTGCAAGTTTAGATATCAAGAGAAATCATTCCAAGCTCATTCAAAGCTCTTTCATTCCATTCAATAATCTCTCATCACTCTTACTTCCAAAGAGAGATTCATTGAGTGTGAAGCCTTCCAAGCCAAGTGCTTGATTCTAGGTCACCAACATCCCCATAGCTCTCCATCGCTGATCTACATCTTGGAGCTAGGGTTTGGTGCCACCTCTTCTTCCTCAAAATCATCTTTGCCCTAATTCGTAAGCATTACTCAAGGCATAGGTATTTTGTCGGTAAGAAGTTTCTTATTTCATTTCAATTTCATATTGTAAGTTTCACTCTCGGTTGTGAGAGTGTGGTTGTGATCCCGGGTTGTGGGAGTCACAAATTACTTTGTGTATGATTTGACTTGTGGAGGTTTTTCACAAGTATTTCATAGTGGAAATCTTGAGTTAGGGTTTCTAACTCAAGTATCCGGAGGGGATCCGGGTGGTTGGGACGTAGGATCATCGGGAACAAGTCGGGGAGACTTGGGTGGATCCGAACCCAGTAATATCTTGTGTTAGCATTGTTAATTTTGTTTTTGTCTTTAATTTAAGCTTCCGTAAATTGATTTGGTAGTTGTTTGCACGATAATTAGGAATTATACTCCTTGTTATTTTTAAAGTACTATTCACCCCCCCTCTAGTACTTGTGCAGTAGCTTGTAGGGCATTACACCCCTCCGGTTACTTGAGTTAGAAACCACTAACCCAAGTTTTGCACTATGAAATTCTTGTAGAAAAAAACTCTACAAGACCAAATCATACACAAATGACATGTGACTCCCACAACCCGGGATCACACCCTTCTCTCACAAACCGAGAGAACAACTTGCAATAGCAAAGTAAATGAAACAATGAAATACTTACCAACAAAATCCTATGCCTTGAGTAAACTTACCAATATTAGGGCAAGAAGGATTTTGAGGAAGAAGATGACACCAAACCCTAGCTCCACCAAGATAACCAGCAATATGTGGCTATGGAGAGATTGGTGACTTTGAATCAAGTTCTTAGCTTGAGAGGCTCACACTGGAGAGAATCTCTCTTGAGGAATTAGGGCTCAAGAAGTTGAGGGAGAGATTCTTGTGAGAAGAGAGAGCTTTGGAATAGAGTTGAATAGCTCCTCTTTGATTTCTCTAAACCTCTAGAATATCAGCCTTGAATACTAGGAAAGAACTGTTGGATATTGAACTC
Organism: Scilla litardierei; assembly: GCA_030789695.1. Taxonomy (NCBI): domain Eukaryota; kingdom Viridiplantae; phylum Streptophyta; class Magnoliopsida; order Asparagales; family Asparagaceae; genus Scilla; species Scilla litardierei. The sequence goes on from CM061130.1 coordinate 118,657,581, forward strand.
CCCGGATTTGGTTTTGGATGATGAACAAACATAAATATATCGTGAACTAACAATTTGTGAGCGCAGTTATGGAGATCGTCGCCAAATTCATATGAACATCCAAAGCGACGTCTCAAGACTTCTCAAAGCGCATGATCGTATGCCTAAAGCTTCGTTGAAGCTTATGGACCATTTTAGAAGTCATGAAGATTCGATTGAAGCTTTTGAAGACGGTATCGTCAAGTTTTATTTATAGTCTTTAAGCTTCTTTCGTAGTATGTTAAGCCTTGAGTAGGTCTTACGGTTTAAATCTTCATTACGCTCATATCTTAGCTCTAGGATCTTAGTTGAAGTCCATACAATCTTTCCCGAAGCTTCGCGCTTCGATTCGGGACTTCTTGTGCATGTTAGTTGGTTCAAGAAGAAGAACTGACCGACTAGATGGTGATCTAGTCGGTCGGTAAAGCTTCTTGGACCGACTAGTTTCAGTCAGTCTTTTCCAAGCTAGTTACTGTTTATCATTAGTCGGTCTGTGTTCATTGATCGACCGACTAGTTGATGAACTAGCCGGTCAACTTTCCTTCTTGGACCGACTAGTTGAGTTTTACTGTACATGCCAAATTTTCACTTGACTTACTGTTTATCGTTAGTCGGTCTATGCACATTTGGAGACCGACTAGTTGATGAACTAGTCGGTCAACATTTGTTCTTGGACCGACTAATTCAATTTGCTCTCAGACTATTTGTTTTTCTCTTAGTCGGTCTCTGTTGAGTAACCGACCGACTAGTTGTGAAACTAGTCGGTCAGCTACTCTTCTTGGACCGACTAGTTCCTGTTGTCTGATCTTCGACCTTTTCTCTGTTCACTCATTAGTCGGTATACGTTGATTGACCGATCGACTAGTTGATGAATTAGTCGGTCGATGGTTGTTCTTTGACCGACTAGTTGGGTTCAGAAAAGAGCCGTTGGAGCTTTAATTGAAACGTTTTTTTTCTCTCTCTCCTCTAACCTATATATACTTGATAGGCTGCATTCATTGCAGTCAAGGCTGATATTATTGCAAGTTTAGAGATCAAGAGAAATCATTCCAAGCTCATTCAAAGCTCTTTCATTCCATTCAATAATCTCTCCCCACTCTTACTTCCAAAGAGAGATTCATTGAGTGTGAAGCCTTCCAAGCCAAGTGCTTGATCCTAGGTCACCAACATCCACATAGCTCTCCATCGCTGATCTACATCTTGGAGCTAGGGTTTGGTGCCTCTTCTTCTTCCTCAAAATCATCTTTGCCCTAATTCGTTAGTATTACTCAAGGCATAGGTATTTTGTCGGTAAGAAGTTTTGTTTCATTTACTTTCATATTGTAATTGGTTCACTCTTGGTTGTGAGAGTGGTTGTGATCCCGGGTTGTGGGAGTCACAAATTACTTTGTGTATGATTTGACTTGTGAAGGTTTTTCACAAGTATTTCATAGTGGAAATCTTGAGTTAGGGTTTCTAACTCGAATATCCGGAGGGGATCCGAGTGTTTGGGACGTAGGATCACCGGGAACAAGTCGGGGAGACTTGGGTGGATCCGAACCCAGTAATATTGCTTGTTTGGGATTGATTCTATTTGTTGTCGATTATTTACTATTCCGCATTTCCGCATTATTTGGTAGAGTTTGCAAGTAATTAGGAATTAGCCTCTTAATTATTTTAAAGTACTATTCACCCCCCTCTAGTACTTGTGCAGTAGCTTAGCAGGGCATTACATTTGGTATCAGAGCCAAGTCTATAGCTATGTCTGCCAACGACAACAAGACCGTTCGTCCACCTTCCGACTATAGCACCTTCAGGAACCGTGAAGGAGCGTCTTCGGTAATGGAAGGACATTCCTCAACGAGGCCTCCATTTTTCAACGGTACCAACTACAGGTACTGGAAATGCCAGATGGAAACCTTCCTCCGGAGTGCTTCACTATGGAGGGCCACGATGAAGGAATACGTCGAGCCTACCGAAGAAGACTTTGAGAAGTGGACTCCCGCGGAGGTCGCCGCGGAAGTGAGCAATGCCAAGGCAATGAACGCCTTGTAATGCGCCTTGGAACCCGAGGATTTCAATAAGATATGCACATGTAAGAGTGCATATCAAATATGGAATTCCCTCCTCATATTACATGAAGGGACTAGTAGGTTAAGAGACTCTAAACTCGTGGTAGTTAATAGAGATTACGAGTTGTTTCATATGATACATGGTGAGAAGATGAAGGAGTAATACGCTCGCTTCGTCGACATCACAAACGAGTTGGAGGCTCTCGGGAAAACCTACACCCAAAAGGAGAAAGTCTCGAAGATCATCGATGGACTTCCTTCTAGTTGGGAGAAACGGACCTTCGCCATCGAGGAAGGCAATGACATGAAAACCTATACCGTTGTTCAACTAATGGGTACTTTAATGTCATACGAGGTTCGCAAGGATAGCAAGCTTAAGTTGCAGGACAAGATGAAGTCCTATCTAAAGCAAGACGAGCCAAAGAAGAAGGCTATTGCTTTCAAGGCCGCTCCATCAACTTCCACATCAACCGATGATGAAGACTCGGAAAACGAGTTGGACTTGGAGTCCATGGCACTCATGGCCAAGAAGTTCAACCGTTTCTTCCGAAAAGGTAACTATAAGAACAAAGCTAAATTTGGTTCTTCTAACGCCTCCTCCTCTCCTTTGTGTTTCAAGTGCAATAAGCCATGACACATGAAAGCGGAGTGTCCTCTAAATAAGCAAAAGGAGAAGTGGAAGGCGCCGAAATTCGACAAGTCCAAGAAGTACAAAAAGGGGTACAAAAAGGGACTTGTCGGAGCAACATTCACCGACTCCGAGGATTCCTCAAGCGGAGAGTCGGACGATGAGCAAGTGGAGCAAGCGCACATGTGCTTCATGGCGAGAGAGGAGCATGATCAAGGATCTTCCTCCTCCGATGATAGCGACAACGAAGGCGATGAGGTAACCATGGATGACCTTAAGAATGCTAATTCTCAATTGTGGTCTAAGTATACTAAATTAGTAAATATGTATACGAAAGTAAAAGATGATTTAGCTAGCATCCAAACCTCGCCTAAAACTATCATCACCAACAACGACACCGTTGTTGAAGAGTTGAAGAATAAGATTGTTAATCTCAAGACTCAACTTGAACATGTTGACATCGAGGATCCGGAAGAACATAAGATAGAGGATTTGACTTCTCAAAACTCGACTTTGAGTATTGAGAATGAAAGTCTTAAATCTCATGTTTATGTGCTCACATCGCAAGTATCCACTTTGGATACTTCTTTGCGTTCTCTCACCGAGAAATATGAGAACACATTAGGCCGAATCAATGAATTCAATAAGGGTAAGGGTCATTTGGACAATATCCTAAGTGTCGTACCTCCGGCCAATCACCATGTTGGTTTGGGGTATACGATGGGAAATTCATCCAAGTCGGCCACTACCTTTGTTAGGCCAACTTCCGATACCTCAACGAGTGGTAGCAAACACTCTATTGGTAGTTCATCTACCAATGGTGCTTCCACCTCGTTCACACCCTCTTTCGGAAAGAAACCCACTTTGGGTGGACCTCCAAAGAAGGGTCATGCCTACATGTACATCAATACCATGCCACGTAGGAACACACGTCCTACTCCACCGGCTCACACATATGATGATTTCTATACTACACATACATGGGCACGTGCACACAATGTGAGACACCCTCATGCACGTGTTCCTCCACATGCATATGTTCACCCACATCATCGTATGAATAATTATCCACATGCACCATTCCATCATGTCCTTTATGCCTATCCACAACATGCATCACGTAGAAATCAACATCGCATGCATGCACCCAATAGGATGAGGGCTCCCAAGATTTTCACTATTTGGAGCCCAAAGGACACAACTATGGATGAAAAACAAGCTTACATGAATGCTTATTTTTCGGATGTTGTGCATAGTAGAAATTATGTGGGGAAGTCTAAGTCCAATTGGACTTGGCTTCCAAAGGTCTAATCTTTTGGACCCAATGACCTTGGGTACCATGATACGATATTTCATATCTATAGGTACTCAAGAGAAAGAAACGGAGCAACAACGTTAAATTAAGCTTCAAGGGGAATTGGATACTCGATAGCAGGTGTTCAAAACACATGACGGGTGACGCTCAATTGCTCTCCGGAGTGGTTCCCATTGCAAATGGAAACCGGGTAGTCTTTGGAGGCAACGAGAGCGGAACCATCATAGGTGTTGGAAAAGTGGGTAATCCTTCTAAACCTCTTATATGTGATGTTTATCTTGTTAAAGGATTAAACCACAATCTTATTTCAATAAATCAACTTTGTGACAAAGGTTACAAAGTTAACTTTGCGAAAGGAATGTGCCATATTTTAAGAAAAGATAATAATGAATTATTGTTTTCCGGCACACGCCATAAGGATATATATATCCTAGATCTTCCAAGATCACATGAACAATGTCTTATTGCCAACACAAGTGAACAACACTTATGGCATCGACGTTTTGGTCATGTGAACTTTGGAACACTATTTAAGCTTTCTAAGTTAAATTCTATTAGAGGCTTCCCTAAGCTTGTCTTTCAAAAGAAAAGCTTTTGTGACTCGTGTCAACGAGGCAAGCTTCCAAAATCTTCATTTAAACCTAAGAAAAGCATTTCTTCTAAGCGGCCACTAGAGCTATTACATCTAGATTTATTTGGGCCGACTAGAGTTGCTTCATTAGGTAATGCTAGATATGGACTTGTCATCGTTGATGACTTTTCTAGGTTTACTTGGGTATTTTCATTATGTAATAAAAATGAAGCTTTTGAAAACTTCACAATTTTTGTTAAGAAAGTACAAAATCTCATTGGAACCACCATTGTCACTATTCGTAGTGATCATGGAGGAAAATTTGAGAATGAGTCTTTTGAGACATTTTGTGATGAAGTTGGTATTACACACACCTTCTCTTTCCCTCGTGCACCTCCTCAAAATGGTGTAGTTGAGAGAAAGAATAGGACGCTAGTGGAGTGTGCTCACACTATGCTTGATGATAGCCAACTTGGCCATCAATTTTGGGTGGAAGCGGTACACACCGCTTGTTATGTGTTTAATAGAATACTTTTGAGGCCCGGCACTAAACAAACTTGTTATGAATTGTTGTTTGGTAGGTTGCCTCAAGTTAAACATTTTCGTGTTTTTGGTTCAAAATGTTTTATTAAGAACACGTATGGTAGTTTGGACAAATTCGATCCAAGATCCGATGAGGGGATTTTTGTTGGATATTCTTCGCGTAGCAAAGCCTACCGGATATATAACAAACGAACCTCAACGATCGAGGAATCACTTCATGTTTCATTTAATGAAGGATTTGTTCCAACTAGAATTACTAATGATGATGACTCTATGGATGTCTTATGTGATTCAATTGGTAATTCTAATTCTAATAATTCTATTGATTCTATTGAGACTAACCCTACTAATGAAGTTGTTGAGAATGTTCCTAGTGATCAAGGTATTCCCAAACGGCTTCATACCGTTCGTGACCATCCTCATGGGCAAGTCATTGGCAATATCCATGATAGTGTCAAGACGAGATCGCAAGTGAACTACTTCGCTCATTGTGCCTTTGCCTCCTCGATTGAGCCAAAGAATGTTAATGAAGCGTGCGAAGATGGTGCTTGGGTCTTAGCCATGGAGGAGGAACTCATTCAATTCGAGAGGAATGAGGTTTGGGAGCTTGTTCCATTGCCATCGAAGAACCACACCGTCATAGGGACAAAGTGGATTTTCAAGAACAAAACCGACGAAAACCAAGTCGTCGTCCGGAACAAAGCTCGGTTAGTTGCTCAAGGCTACCGTCAAGAGGAAGGTATCGATTTCGAAGAATCCTTTGCTCCGGTAGCTAGATTAGAATCAATTAGATTATTATTGTCGTTTGCATGCCATAAGGATTTTAAATTATTTCAAATGGATGTTAAAAGTGCGTTTTTAAACGGAGATGTTGTTGAGGAAGTTTATGTTTCTCAACCTCCGGTTTTTATTAATGAAAAATTTCCAAATCATGTTTTTAAACTTAAGAAAGCTCTTTACGGTTTGAGACAAGCTCCTCGAGCTTGGTATGATCGTCTAAAGAATTTTCTTTTGGATTTAGGTTTTAAAATGGGAGAAGTTGATTCCACATTATTTGTTAAGTATTCGAATAATGATATAATTTTAGTTCAAATAAATGTTGATGATATCATTTTCGGTGCTACTAACTTTGCTCTTTGCGAAGAGTTTTCTAATGTGATGAAGGATCAATTTGAGATGAGCCACATGGGTGAGCTCAAGTATTTCTTAGGTCTCCAAATTCGCCAAATGGACGATGCAATCTTCATCCACCAAACGAAATACACGGTGGAGTTGCTAAAGCGATTTGGAATGGAGAATGCCTCCGGAAAAAAAAACTCCAATGAGCACGACTACGCATCTTGATAAGGATACGAGCGGTAAGGATGTAGACATTCGTCTATATCGAGGTATGATTGGTAGTTTACTATATCTTACCGTAAGTAGGCCAGATATTATGTTTGCAGTATGCGTATGTGCTCGTTATCAGTCTCAACCTAAGGAGTCACACTTAATAGCGGTAAAACGTATTTTCTGTTATCTAAGTTATACACTTGATTTTGGATTACTTTATCCAAAATCTAGCACGTATGAGTTAATCTCATATAGTGATGCCGATTATGCGGGATGCAAATCCGACAGGAAAAGTACTAGTGGCACTTGCCATTTTATAGGAAATTCTCTTGTCTCTTGGTTTTCCAAGAAGCAGAATTCCGTATCACTTTCAACCACCGAGGCGGAATACATTGCCGCCGGTGCCGCGTGTGCTCAAGTTCTTTGGATGAGACACACACTTAAAGACTTTGGTATTCACTGCGATACTTGCCCTATCATGGTGGACAACCAAAGTGCAATTTGTCTTTCCAAGAACCCGGTACACCATTCCCGTTCGAAACACATAGATGTCCGACACCATTTCTTAGATGATCATGTTGCTAAAAAGGACATCATATTAGTGTACGTTGAAACCCAGAAGCAAATCGCCGATATTTTCACGAAACCACTAAAGGAAGACTCCTTTGTGCGGTTACGTCGAGAATTGGGGATTATGGGTGAATTCGAGATTTAGGATTCATGTTATGTTCAATAATCTTGCATGCTATTCAATTCTTTATATTTGCTCATGCTAGATTAATTGGATTTTTCTGGATTTTTGTTGAATTTTCGGAATTTTCGCTCGATTTGTGCGTAATCGTCAAATTTCAGATTTTCGATGTTTAATGGGGTAGTATAATGATTAATGAGAGTGTTTTGATGTTTCATCGATGTGCGATTAGGAGTGAAATCAAAATTTCAAATTCTAAAATTTTTGGACCTCCTTAGTCGGTTCATGTTCATTGACCGACCGACTAGATTGAGATCTAGTCTGTTAGTAAATGAACTCAGACCGACTAATTCCTGTCAGTTAAATTGGGTTCAGCCACTGTTTGCAACTAGTCGGTTCAAGATCATTGACCGACCGACTAGATCGTAATCTAGTCGGTCAGTGCTTGAACTGTGACCGACTAGTTGTGACGGGGACTGTTTTGTCTTTTCGAATTCCAGTCGATTAAAACGCAGCCCCGACCGACTATACTCGCTTTTAGTCGGTCTCTCTCCCCTCTCTCAGCTCGAAACCCCCCGACCCTTCGTCTCCTCCGCCGTGTCTGATCATTTTTCTGGCCATCTCCTCCGTCGCCGACCGTCGCCCTCTCCTCCTAGGTGATCCTCTCTCCTCTCCTAGCCACCTAGGGTTAGGGTTTTGCTCCTAGGGTTAGATTCTAGCTCTTAGGGTTTCTACTTCGGCTTCTAGGGTTTCATTTGATTTCGGCTATGGTTTCTTAGATTTGATCTCTTGTGCATCGTGTCTTGCTTTGATTATGGCAAGAACACGAATTCCGATCACTCTCTCTGGCCCTTCGCCCATGACCATCGATTCGCCTCCCTCGGACCCCCCTCCTCCGAAACGTCGTTCGAAGCCTACCGAACCCTCTTCGTCTTCGCCTCCTCTTAAGCGTAAGAGGACAACGAAAGCGAAGCCCCGTGCTCAACCCAAGCCTAAGCCCAAGACCAAAGTACTTGCCTCTCCCTCCTCTTTACATACTCCTACCGATTCCGATACAGAGTTTATTCCCGAGACTGAGACTCATAGGGAACCCACACCCCCTCCTACGCATCCTGAGTCTAGCTCCCGACCCCGTACTTCCACTCGAAAGCCTAAGGGAAAGGCTCCGATGCCGGTTGGCGGTGTCGATATCTCGTTGTGTCGCGACGACCTTATGTGTCTCGCGGCTTACAACCGTATCGAACATTGCCCGCTGCTTCTGGAGCATTTCGTCCAAATTAGTGACTTCATAGGGCTAGCTGATCTTCTGTCGTCTTCGGGTCTTATCGATTACCTTCGATATGATACTAAGGCGAATCCTCACCCCTACCCTCGTTTAGTCAAACTTTTTTATGCCAATAGGATCCGGGGTCAGTACGACGAGACCCACTCGATTGAGACGACTGTTTTGGGGACTCCTATAGTCTTCACAGCAGAAATCTTAGGAGAGATTTTGGGTATCTCCTCGTCTGGCCTCCTCCCCTCTGACATTTCTGTAGATGATATTTCTTCCCTCGATCAGACCATCCTTTCTGAGATCTTCCATCAGATTCCTCCCACCATGATTGGCGTACCCTCCAAATCCTTCAAGCCTAATGCATGGGTCCTGAATTTGATTCTGAAGTCGTGCTTGCTTCCCAAGTACGGCTCCTCATCTCTACCGTCCCAGCCTTTTCTGAAGTTGATCTACGCTATTTTCATGGGGAGCTCGATTAACTGGGCTCGCATTATACTCGATAAGATGGATTCTTTCGAGTGTATTCGCAAGTCCACGAAGTCGGCTCATATCCCCTTCCCGTGCTTGTTGACCCTTGTTTTTCGCCACTTCCGTGTCACACTTCCTCGTGACGATGAGCGTCCACTTGGTCCTCCCCTAAACGCGACGGCCGTCAAGAAATCTCTTGCGGCACTTCGTCACGTTCAGTGGACGACCCCTTCAGCTTTAGCCTCTGCCTCTGCTGCTCCCTCCCTTACTCTTGCTGACCTCGCACGTTCGATCAGACGTGTGGAGTCTCGGTATGCTCGGACTGAGGAGATTCTGGCTCGTATTGCCTCACACTTTGGGATTGAGATCCCTCCTCCAGTTTCTGAGGATGAGGAGTTGGATGAGGAGGAGCTTGAGGAGCTTGTTTGTGCTTCTACTCGTGCCCCCGAGGGCACTTCTGGTGCTGGTGCTTCTTCTGCTGGTGACCCCGAGAGTACTCCTGTTGCCATCACACCTGCGATGGATACTTCGACTGGTGCTCCCGAGGTCACTGTCGTTGCTGCTCCAGAGACCGTCTCTCCTACCGTGCCTGAGACTTCTACTTCCGTCGCTCCAGTTCACATTCCAGCTGATCCAGTTACCACCTCCGCTCCTGCTGAGCCTGCAGTTGCTTCAGATCCTCCCGCTGCCTCTTGAGCTTCTTTGAGGCCTCTCCCGATGCACATTGGATGACATATCTAGTTGTGAGAGAGATTGGGTAGGATAGAGTGGGGTTCTGGATCGTTTTGATGTATTTTTGATACTTTTGGATGTATGATGTTGTATTCTGATGATGTTGTATGATGTGTGACACTCTGATGTCGTGTGTGATATTTTTGATGTTGTATTTTGTGCCTCGATCGTTGGATCGCTTTTGTATGTTGACGATGTATAATTTTGTTGTACTCATGCTTCATTTATATATATATATACATCGCGGTTGACATTTCATTCTATTGTGCACATTATATACTTTGTATGTCTCTGATGTCTTGATTTCGTCGCTCGACGAAAACTCTTGGTTTAATAGAAATTTCTTCTATGGACACATAGAATTGTTTTCCATGCACTAAATTAACCAAGAATATTGATATTGGAGAGTATATTCCATAACTCAATCCGTAAAATTGATTTGAGTTTTTGATGATTTTATTCAACGATTTTCGACTTTGGTCTCATTGACACGCTTTGAGTTTATTCGTATTTTTATTTGGTGTCACTTGAACCATCGTCGTATTCTACGACTCTCGTGCTTTAATTTGAAGCCATTGTTGTTGTCGTTGATCTCCTCCCGCTCTTTTTGCTAATGCCAAAAGGGGAGAGATATAATAATAACGATGTGCTAAATGATAATTTAAAGCATTATTCCAAGAATCTAATTTGATATGTTAGATTCAGGGGGAGTTAAGATATAGAAATGGATTTTCAAATCCTATATTTCAATAACCAACATTTGGTATTCGATATTTCAATAATCGATTCCTCGTCTGCTTGATGCGTATTATTATTGTTTAATTTGGAATTAACGTGTCATCAATGCAGGGGGAGTAAGTAAATTTCATTTGAATCATTATTTTTTATTATTATTTATGTTGGTTTGTCATCACCAAAAAGGGGGAGAATGTTGGATATTGGACTCCCGGATTTGGTTTTGGATGATGAACAAACATAAATATATCGTAAACTAACAATTTGTGAGCGCAGTTATGGAGATCGTCGCCAAATTCATATGAACGTCCAAAGCGACGTTTCAAGACTTCTCAAAGCACATGATCGTATGCCTAAAGCTTCGTTGAAGCTTATGGACCATTTTAGAAGTCATGAAGATTCGATTGAAACTTTTGAAGACGGTATCGTCAAGTTTTATTTATAGTCTTTAAGCTTCTTTCGTAGTATGTTAAGCCTTGAGTAGGTCTTACGGTTTAAATCTTCATTACGCTCATATCTTAGCTCTAGGATCTTAGTTGAAGTCCATACAATCTTTCCCGAAGCTTCGCGCTTCGATTCAGGACTTCTTGTGCATGTTAGTTGGTTCAAGAAGAAGAACTGAACGACTAGATGGTGATCTAGTCGGTCGGCAAAGCTTCTTGGACCGACTAGTTTCAGTCAGTCTTTTCCAAGCTAGTTACTGTTTATCATTAGTCGGTCTGTGTTCATTGATCGACCGACTAGTTGATGAACTAGTCGGTCAACTTTCCTTCTTGGACCGACTAGTTGAGTTTTACTGTACATGCCAAATTTTCACTTGACTTACTGTTTATCGTTAGTCGGTCTATGCACATTTGGAGACCGACTAGTTGATGAACTAGTCGGTCAACATTTGTTCTTGGACCGACTAATTCAATTTGCTCTCAGACTATTTGTTTTTTCTTAGTCGGTCTCTGTTGAGTAACCGACCGACTAGTTGTGAAACTAGTCGGTCAGCTACTCTTCTTGGACCAACTAGTTCTTGTTGTCTGATCTTCGACCTTTTCTCTGTTCACTCATTAGTCGGTATACGTTGATTGACCGACCGACTAGTTGATGAACTAGTCGGTCGATGGTTGTTCTTTGACCGACTAGTTGGGTTCAGAAAAGAGCCGTTGGAGCTTTAATTGAAACGTTTTTTCTCTCTCTCTCCTCTAACCTATATATACTTGATGGGATGCATTCATTGCAGTCAAGGCTGATATTATTGCAAGTTTAGAGATCAAGAGAAATCATTCCAAGCTCATTCAAAGCTCTTTCATTCCATTCAATAATCTCTCCCCACTCTTACTTCCAAAGAGAGATTCATTGAGTGTGAAGCCTTCCAAGCCAAGTGCTTTATCCTAGGTCACCAACATCCCCATAGCTCTCCATCGCTGATCTACATCTTGGAGCTAGGGTTTGGTGCCTCTTCTTCTTCCCCAAAATCATCTTTGCCCTAATTCGTAAGTATTACTCAAGGCATAGGTATTTTGTCGGTAAGAAGTTTTGTTTCATTTACTTTCATATTGTAATTGGTTCACTCTCGGTTGTGAGAGTGGTTGTGATCCCGGGTTGTGGGAGTCACAAATTACTTTGTGTATGATTTGACATGTGAAGGTTTTTCACAAGTATTTCATAGTGAAAATCTTGAGTTAGGGTTTCTAACTCGAGTATCCGGAGGGGATCCGGGTGTTTGGGACGTAGGATCACCGGGAACAAGTCGGGAAGACTTGGGTGGATCCGAACCCAGTAATATTGCTTGTTTGCGATTGATTCTATTTGTTGTCGATTATTTACTATTCCCTATTTCCGCATTATTTGGTAGAGTTTGCACGTAATTAGGAATTAGCCTCTTAATTATTTTAAAGTACTATTCACCCCCCCTCTAGTACTTGTGTAGTAGCTTAGTAGGGCATTATAAGAACCTCTCCAAGTATATATAGGTTAGAGAAAAGAGAGAGCAAAATTCGTAGCAATTAATGCTTCAACGGCTCTATTCTGAAGCAGCTTAATCGGTCTAAGAAGGATCACTGACCGATTAGTTTCTCAACTAGTCGGTCGGTGATTCTTCTTGGACCGACTAAGAGGATGACAACCAAGAATATAGAATTCAGGTCGATAGAACTAGTCGGTCTAAGAAGACTTGCCAACCGACTAGTTTCACAACTAGTCGGTCGGTGAGTGTTCTTTGACCGACTAAGAGATGAAATACGATATGCTGTCTACAAGGAGAACTAGTCGGTCTAGGAACAAATCCTAACAGATTAGTTTCTCAAATAGTCGGTCGATGATTGTTCTTAGACCGACTAACGATAAACAGTAGCTCAGGCTGTGAAAATGAAGATATAACTAGTCGGTCTATGAAGGATTCCAAACCGACTAGTTTGACAACTAGTCGGTCGGTGAATCTTCTTGGACCGACTAATTGGTCAACAGTGAATGAGCTGAAATGAGGTAGGATATCTAATCGGTTCACGAAGGATTACCGACCGACTAGATTGTCATCTAGTCGGTTGGTTCTTCTTCTTGAACCAACTAAGATGCACTGGAAGCCGCGAAATGAAGCGTAAGGCTTCGGGAAAATTTCTATGGGCTTCTATGAAAATCCTAGCTCTAATAATGTAAGACCTACTCAAGGCTTAACATTCTAAACGATGAAGCTAGAAGACAATAAATTAAACCTGACGAACCGTCTTCAAAGCTTCAATCCGAATCTCTTGACTTCAATAATGGTCCTTGAGCTTCAACGAAGCTTCAGGCACATGATCACACGCTTTGAGAAGTCTTGAGACGTCGTTTTTGATGTACGTAGATTTTTGGCGACGATCTCCATAACTTCGCCCACAAGGAGTTAGTTCACAATATTTATGTTTGCTCATCATTAAAACCAAATCCGGGGAATCAATACTCAACATTCTCCCCCTTTTGATGATGACAAACCAACATAAATAAAAATCAATAATAATGATTCAAATGAAATTTACTCACTCCCCCTGCATCGATGACACGTTAGTCCCGTATTCAATAAATAATCATACGCATCAAGCAGACGAGGAAAGTATACAATATGAACTCAAGTATTGAAATTTAGGATCTAAATCCATTTTTATATCTTGACTCTATCAAATTAGATTCACGGTAAATTGCTTTGAATTATCATTTAGCACATCGTTATTATTAATGCTCTCCCCCTTTGGCATTAACAAAAAGAGCGGGAGGAGATCAATGACAATGGCCAAAAATAAAAGCACGAGAGTCTAAGAATACGACCATGGTCCAAATGACACCAATGTAAAATACCAAATGTAAAATACTGAAGAAAATCAAAGCGTGCCAACGAGACCATAGTCGAAAATCAAAATCATCAAAAACTCAAATCAATTTCACGAATTGAGTTATGGAACATACTCTCCAATATCAACATTATAATGAATTTAGAGCTTGTAAAACAATTCTATGTTTGCATACAACCAAATCTATTAAATCCATAAAAGTGTCGAGCGACGAAATCAATATCAGAGACATAAATACAATGTGCACAAGAAACGAAAGGCAACATGATGTACACATCATACAAAATTTGTTATGCGAAAATAGAGATAGTAACTTCATAGAACTTATGGCATACACAATTCTAGTATTAGCATGCATTCCAAAAGAGATACTCACTAAATGAGTCAATAATAAGCATGGAATGCCATACACAAGCTCAAAACTAGCATCAAGATATGCATGAGATAGTCTAAAACATAAAGAGACATCTACATGCATTCAACACACATGGATACCATATGTAAGAATATACTTACAACATTAAGCTCCCCCTACTTTGGTGCATCACTTAAGCACCATCAACTCCATTTGAATGAAGAACTTTGCAAAACCAAAGAGTTGGTAGGGTTGGTTTCCCACGGGCTTGAACCTAGAAAACATAAGATGGCAACCAAATATTCTTGGAGCAAAATTTTGATTTGTTGCTCCTTCTCTTATTCTTGAGTACCTGAAGATAAAAATATCCTTCCATGGTACCCAAGGTCATTGGGTCCTAAGAGATTAGACCTTTGGAAGCCAAGTCCAATTGGACTTAGACTTCCCAACGAAATCATCATTATGCACGACATTCATGAAATACGAATTTATATAAGATTGTTTTTCATGCATGCTTGTGTCCTTCGGGCCCCAAATAGTGAATTTCTTGGGATCCCTATTCTCATTGGGAGCATGCATTCGTTGTTGATTTCTACGTGATGCATGTCGTGGATAAGCATATGGCACATGATGAACTGGTGCATGATGATAATTGTTCATATGATAATGTGGATGAACATATGCATGTGGAGGAACACGTGCATGAGTGTGTCTCACATGGTGTGCACGTGCTCGTGGATGTGGAGCATAAAAATCATCATACGTGCGAACATATGGAGTAGGAGATGTGCTCCTACGTGGCATGGTATTGGTGTACATACATGCATGACCCTTCTTTGGAGGTCCACCCAAAGTGGGTTTCTTTCCAAACGGGGGTGTGTACCTAATGGAAGCACCATTGGTAGATGAACTACCCACGGGGTGTTTACTCCCACTAGTTGAAGCTTCGGAAGATGGCCTAACAAAGGTCGTGACCGATTTGGATGAGTCTCCCATCTTACACCCCAAGCCAATGTGATGATTGGCCGGAAGTAAGTCATGTATGATATTATCCAAATGGCCCTTACCTTTATTGAATTTATTAATTCGGCCTAATGTGTACTCATACTTCTCGGTGAGAGAAAGTATAGAAGCATCCAAAGTGGACACTTGAGTCGTGAGTGCACAAACACGAGACTTGAGATTCTCATTCTCAATACTCAAAGTTGAGTTTCGAGAAATCCAATCCGCTATCTCATGTTCATCCGATTCCTCAATATGAACATGCTCAAGTTGAGATTTGAGATTTTCAATCTCATTTCTCAAACCTTCAACAACGGTGTCGTTGTTGATGATGATAGGCTTAGGCGAGGTTTGGAGACTAGTTAGCTGAACTTTAATCTTAACATATCTATTAGCCAATTTAGAAAACTTAAGCCAAAGTTGTTCATTAGCTAATCTAATTTCATCCATAGTTACCTCTTCGCCTTCATCCTCACTTTCATTGGAAGAGGTCTCTTGATCATGGTCCTCTCTCGCCATGAAGCACGTGTTTGCTTTCTCCACTTGTTCATCATCCGGCTCTCCACTTGAGGAGTCCTCTTCGGAGTCGGTGAATGAGCCGACATGTCCTTTCTTGTACCCTTTCTTGTACTTTCTTGACTTGTCGTACTTGGGTGCCTTCCACTTCTCCTTGTGTTTGTTGAGAGGACAATCCGCCTTGATGTGTCCTGGCTTGTTGTATTTATAACACAAAGAAGCGGAGGCATTAGTCGAACTAGATTTAGATATATTCTTAAACTTACCTTTTCGGAAGAATCGGTTGAGCTTCTTTGCCAACTCAGCCAAAGATTCAATGTCCAACTCGTCTTCCGATTCTTCGTCATCGGTAGATGTAAATGGAGCGGCCTTGAACGCAATCGTCTTTTTCTTTGGCACGTCTTGCTCCAAGTACGACTTCATCTTTTCCTGCATCTTGATCTTACTGTCCTTGCGTACCTCATAAGACAACAAGGTACCCATTAGTTGTACGACAGTATACTTATTCATATCGTTACCTTCCTCGATGGCGAAGGTACGCTTTTCCCAACAAGAATGAATTCCGTCAATAATTTTCGCGACTTTCTCCTTTTGGGTATAGTTCTTCCCAAGAGCTTCCAATTCGTTGGATATGTCCACGAAGCGAGCATAGTACTCCTTCATACTTTCACCCTGTTCCATGTGAAATAATTCGAACTCTTTGTTAGCAACAACGAGTTTAGAGTCTTTTACCGTACTCGTTCCTTCGTGCAAGATGAGGAGTTGGTTCCAAATTTGATATGCACTCTTACATGTGCATATCTTGTTGAAGTCTTCGGGCTCCAACGCACATTGCAAGGCATTCATTGCCTTGGCATTGTTTACCTCCGCGGCGACCTCCGCGGTAGTCCACTTAGCGAAGTCTTCTTCGGCGGGCTCGACATACTCCGTCATCGTAGCTCTCCATAGTGAAGTGCTCCGGAGGAACATTTCTATCCGGCATTTCCAGTACCCATAATTGGTACCGTTGAAGAAGGGAGGCCTAGTTGAGGAGTGTCCTTCCATCATCGAAGAAGCTCCTTCACGGTTCTTGAAAACGTTGTAGTCGTTGTTTGTCATAGCTATGAACTTGGCTCTGATACCAAATGTAATGCCCTGAGTAGCTACTGCACAAGTACTAGAGGGGGGGTGAATAGTACTTTAAAATAATCAAGAGTATTATTCCTAATTATCTTGCAAACACAAACAACAATGCGGAATAACTACAAACAACAAGAAATAAATAACGCAAACAAACGATATAACGGGTTCGGATCCACCCAAGTCTCCCCGACTTGTTCCCGGTGATCCTACGTCCCAACCACCCGGATCCCCTCCGGATACTTGAGTTAGAAACCACTAACCCAAGTTTTGCACTATGAAATTCTTGTAGAAAAACCTCTACAAGACCAAATCATACACAAATGACATGTGACTCCCACAACCCGGGATCACACCCTTCTCTCACAAACCGAGAGAACAACTTGCAATAGCAAAGTTAATGGAACAATGAAATACTTACCAACAAAATCATATGCCTTGAGTAAACTTACCAATATTAGGGCAAGAAGGATTTTGAGGAAGAAGATGATACCAAACCCTAGCTCCACCAAGATAACCAGCAATAGGTGGCTAGGGAGAGATTGGTGACTTTGAATCAAGCTCTTAGCTTGAGAGGCTCACACTGGAGAGAATCTCTCTTGAGGAATTAGGGCTCAAGAAGTTGAGGGAGAGATTCTTGTGAGAAGAGAGAGCTTTGGAATAGAGTTGAACGGCTCCTCTTTGATTTCTCTAAACCTCTAGAATATCAGCCTTGAATACTAGGAAAGAACATCTCCAAGTATAAATAGGTTAGAGGAAAGAGAGAGCAAAATTCGTAGCAATTAATACTCCAACGGCTCTATTCTGAAGCAGCTTAATCAGTCGAAGAAGGATCACTGACCAATTAGTTTCTCAACTAGTCGGTCGGTGATTCTTCTTGGACCGACTAAGAGGATGACAACCAAGAATATAGAATTCAGGTCGATAGAACTAGTCGGTCTAAGAAGACTTGCCAACCGACTAGTTTCACAACTAGTCGGTCGGTGAGTGTTCTTTGACCGACTAAGAGATGAAATATGATAGGCTGTCTACAAGGAGAACTAGTCGGTCTAGGAACAAATCCTAACCGATTAGTTTCTCAACTAGTCAGTCGATGATTGTTCTTAGACCGACTAACGATAAACAGTAGCTCAGGCTGTGAAAATGAAGATATAACTAGTCGGTCCATGAAGGATTCCAAACCGACTAGTTTGACAACTAGTTAGTCGGTGAATCTTCTTGGACCGACTAATTGGTCAACAGTGAATGAGCTGAAATGAGGTATGATATCTAGTCGGTTCACGAAGGATTGCCGACCGACTAGATTGACATCTAGTCGGTTGGTTCTTCTTCTTGAACCAACTAAGATGCACTAGAAGCCGCGAAATGAAGCGTAATGCTTCGGGAAAGTTTCTATGTGCTTCTATGAAAATCCTAGATCTAATAATGTAAAACCTACTCAAGGCTTAACATTCTAAACGATGAATCTAGAAGACAATAAATTAAACCTGACGAACCGTCTTCAAAGCTTCAATCTGAATCTCTTGACTTCAATAATGGTTCTTGAGCTTCAACAAAGCTTCAGGCACATGATCACGCGCTTTGAGAAGTCTTGAGACGTCGCTTTTGATGTACGTAGACTTTTGGCGACGATCTCCTTAACTGCGCTCACAAGGAGTTAGTTCACGATATTTATGTTTGCTCATCATCAAAACCAAATCCAGGGAATCAATACTCAACAATACTCTCTTCAAATATTTTCAAAATGATTTTTAAATTATTTTTATGCAATAAATATATTTTTCTAAGTGTGTGTGGAGCTTCAAAATTAAAGGCCTATATAAATTCTAAGGACATGGACTCAAATACAAAAATACATCAAAAATATACCCTTGATGTAGCTTGACGTATATTATTTCCATACATTAGAGTCTTGAGCTCTTGTGCCTTTGAACGAGCTTTCTCACACTTCATCTTTGGCCAATGATCCATATTGAGTGTCTTCAATTTCTTGATTAAGCTTCTTAGTAACATTCTTCCTTTTGCATTTGACTCATTGATATGACATTTTCTTTTAATTCCCACAACATGATTAGTATCTTTATTTGTTTAATCGTCATCAAAACTATACTAGGGGTGATCAGTATCCAACAGATGTGCCATACACAGGTGAGCATATGTACGGCAAGCAAGCGCATGTAAGGGAGCCAATGAACTTTGGGATTTCATTGTGGAAATTTGTTGAGCATCTGGCATGCATTGCTTTTAAAGGAAAATCAGAGACACTGTAGTTTTGCTAGAGGCTGCATGCCACGCTCCGCTCTCCCAAATACGGAGAGATGTAGCTGACAAGGTTGTTGTAGTATTCAGACACTGGCTTCGAGTCCTTACCATCTAAATACTACTAGGCATTAATTGTAATTAAATTAACCAAGTACGCAGTCCACTGCAACAACACTGGAATAGTACGAAGAAAATAAAGTGCTCCAACAAAATTAAATCCATAGTATTGAAAAGAAATACAGAACTGAACATTTCATTATATTTAACAATGTACTTTATACATACATCAACTGTACATCGGGTACAACAAAAGAAAGAGAACCCCCAATCCAAAAAGTACAAAAAGGTGTCCACACCTAGTACAACGCACCCACTAATCTATCCCAGGAAAGTCCAACTAGACAAAGTCACCCGCAGGCTCTACCTTTGAGCTGGGAATGATCTCCGGTGTCGAGACCTGCACAGGTCGCTCTAGTCCTACTCCTGAAAACCACAAAGGGGGCATGTCAATGCGTGACCCAGTAGGAAATCCTAACATCGATAGTATGATCCAGTTTTAGAACCGGTCCTCCTAACTGATCATCTATCTACTGGTGACACAATAACCACAGATTTAATGCATAATTAAAATAAGCATGACATACAAGTGCTGCAAGTAAAAAGAAACAGAGGAACATAAATTTCTGATTAAATTAGTTTAATTTTAGATATTTGGTTATTGTTTGGAAACTCAAGTAAACTATAGGACGCTAAGGAGCCGGACTTCATATATGGTGTGTGAAAAATGGTACATCAACCAGCGACTCGGACACTGGAGGGTCACCTTGTAACTCCCCCTTACGGGAGTGAGACAAATCTCGATTTTTATCAAGACAAACAGAGAAAACCAACAATTACTGAGTGATGCATCACGAGTATACCACCAGTCTCTTTAACTCTAGTCAACTCCCCCTTACGGGAGTGACAAGTGAGTGAGAAATCATATGTCTGCTCCTTAACTCCGATAATTTACACGCGTTTTCCCAAAATCCAAAGTCTGGTATCTCCCTAACCTCAAGGTAGACCGAGATTCTAGGTTGTTAGTACACTCAAATTCCTGAGAATACTACAACTTCTTGAGAACAATTGTTTTTAAGATTAACATCCTAACTAAAATTGGTAGTCTCCTATTAAAAATGTTAGAATTTCCTACCTTATTATGTCCTTCTTAAATTCCTTGATCCTTCTTCTCCTTGAAGGACTTTGAGCTTTACTCTTCCAAGGTTCTTTCTCCTCAACTCCAAGCTCCAAAATTCTTGAGAAAAGATGAAGTTTTGGTGATGGAATGGGGGTAAAATTTGTTTAGATGAGTAAAGGAGGGTGTGGTGATATTCTTGGTGGTGGGAGGGAGTGAAGGGAAGATGTTTTGGTGGTGGGAGTGGTAGTGCAAAAGGGGAGAAAGGGTGGAGGTGAATTCGGCCAGAATTTTGGGGAGGGAAGGGAGAGAATGAGGGAATTTTCATTTTGGTTTTTGTTTCTTTTTGGTTTTGTATTCCCTTTTTCCTTTTTCTTTTCTTTTATTTTTCTTTTTTGAAAAATTCTCCATCCTCCACATCATTTCCTTAAACCCTTTTCAAATGACAAGTGGGGAGAGTTAGGGGAAGTTCAACATGGTAATGACACATTAGGTGCCATGTGTTCTCCTTGGGAAATTAAGGATTTTGTTTTTTAAGTAATTACAAATACATGGGTTAATACATGATACTCATCCAATACACAAGTATTTAAGCCATATATTCTATTTATTTAAATCTCATGACATATAAAAGGATTTAAAAATAATTTTAGCTTCACAAAAATTACGGAAAAATATGTAGGGATTCCCAAAAATTATACGTACACATATACACCCAAAATATGTACAAATACGCATACATTAATTTTGAGGTCATTACACTGCACTAGGGTGGACCCACCGCTGCTCAACCTTCAAGGATGGGACTTGATTCTTCCTCACATCCAATTACCATGACCAACAATTGAGACGAATCTAATAACATACAAACCATATGCAACACTAAGTCTTGAAGCATACTAGCATCCACCAAACAAGAGACAGAATCCCAACACCTCTTCCGTACCATCAACGCTACCATCAACCTTTCGATCATCCAACATGAACTCGATCTACAAACCTTATGCCACACTAAGTCTTGAAGCACACTAGCATCCACCAAATAAGAGACCAAATCTTAACACCCCATCCGTACCATCAACACCGCCATCAACCTTCTGATCATCAAACATGCACTTGATCTTCTTAATTTAAGTATATCATACAATGATCTTTTATACTCTCTCTAAACAATAAAATTCACACTATCTACTTCTACCATTGTATTTGGAGCGTTAATAATAGGGTTTAGCTCTTGGATCTACCTAATCAACCACCAAACGAGCAATCTTTGCTCATATCGACTTTGGCCGATCACAACCATAACCATTTAAGCTTTTTTCTCAACCAACCATGTGATGTAACTACTTTAACCCCTACAACAAATCCCAGAATCACATAACAAAAATTTGTTTCCCACTTGAAGAACCCCATACGTGAGGTGACTTGTTATTTGGATCATTTGCATCTAACACCCACTCCTACAACTCCATCACATGCATGGACACCATCCCATAGAGTCAACATGCCACAATCACTTGAATTTACATCCAACCATGAATTTAACACTTCAGAGTTCAGACATCAGATTTGAACCCAATAAAGCATCGATTCAAATTCCCAAATATCCAACCACCTGGATCATCTCCTCAACCAGGATCCCCAAGCTTCTTAGCCTCCATCTCTCCATATGCATGGGTCGCTGTTAAGGCCAAAAATGACCAAGACAGTTGTCAAGCTGACAGAGACTCGAAGCACTGAGCTGGAGCCTAGTCAGCCTTTGGAGTGGGACCCTCGGTTGGATGAACCGGGGTCGGTGATTGGTAGTTGATGATGGTACGACCGTTGATCGACCTAAGAACGACAGTCGAATTGGTCGTTTGAGGTTGAAGAGCTTGATATCGACCTTGGGCGTCGGATGGCGATCGTCGATCTGCACCACAGGGAGTCGTTAGGGGGGTCGGATCTGGGTTCCGACCTAAATCCCCTCCGATGCTTAAGTTAGTAGGGAACTTAAGGAAGAGAGGGAGCTTATTGTAGCTGAGATCGACCCACGGAGGTTTGTCCCTAGGCTAACGATGTAAGCTCGAATATAGAATGAAGGAGTAAGAAGATAGAGTTCTATGTATTAGCACTCGCACATTGAAGATGGAACCCCTTTTCCTTTGTCCGTCGACCTATTTATAGGCAGCTCTCCCTGGAATATGAGGCGTAACCGCACCTTATTGATTATCGCACAATCTTCTTCGGGATTCGAGCTAACTGTTGCCCTTTTACTCGGCCACATTAACTCTTTCTTAAATGTCGGTGCCAGTCCAACGGTCGTCTGATCCGTTCGCCTGACTCGGTCGTAGCCCGCGTAGAGTGTAGGGGTAACAGGTCGCGGATGACAAACAGGTCAGGTTTGCAGATACCCAAATCGGGTTTGTATCCGTGCATTAACAATGGCCCCCATCATTCGTTCTCGAGAGATAGTGCTGATCAAGGCCGAATGATGAGTATTTTCATTAAATGGGGCGTGGCATTCGGAGCGGCCAATTTGATTCATGCCGCCAAAACGTCTCGTCTTTAGATGATCTCAACTGTTGCTTTTGGCGATTATCCGACGCGTGTCAGTCATTGGGTACTGAGCCGGTGGAGTCCCTTCGCGTATAAGAAACTGGAGTTGTGAAGTCAGAGGCTTTTGCGCTCCTGTCCCTTGGCAATTAAAGGAAATCATCTTCTTCCACTTGCTTCCAACAATCAGAGATGGCATGCGGAGCATACAGAGACCTGACCTCAGAGCTGTAGCGGGCCTACGAGGAAGATCGAAAGAGGAAAAGGGTTGAGGGGGAAGAGGAGGAAGAGGAGGAAATGGAACACTCCCTTCTGGACCTGGGGGAGGCTGAAGGCTCCTCAAGCCAGGCTGCTAGGGCTCTAAAGGTGGCTTCTTCTAGTCCTCGCGGTGGGGCTGAACCTTCCGCCATCCCACCTCTCGACAGGTGGCCATACGAGAACATTGTCCCTCCGGTCTCTCTCGTCGACCCCATCTCCCCAGAGTTCGATCATCTTCTGCTGTCGAACCGCATTTCGGCCGGCCACCCTGTGGAGACCCAAGGGGAGCCATATCAGCCCCCGTTCGTCATGGGGAGGGACGAGTCGGCCCTCCTAGACTTCGGGACGGGGGCTCGTCTGGCGGAGAACATCACTCTACCGAGGGATTTTGACTTCCTGCATGGGGTTGACCTCGAGACGATGGCCAACTGCTTTGTTTGTAGTGGCCTTCAGGTTTGTTGCCACTGGGCCTTCCTTCTTTGCTTCCCTTTCTGTTTTTGTGATTGTTGTTCTCTGCAGGTGACCATTTTCGACGCATGACTGCGTCGCAGGGCCCTCGATCTGATCGAGGGACAGCACCGGCTGGCGGCTGTCGAGTACCATGCTTCTGAGCTCCGAGCTCAGGTGAGGAAGCTGGAGGATGACTTGGGGACAACCATGTCCGCCAAGGCCGCGTCGGATTGGGCGGCCACGGAGGCAAAATCCAGCTATGCCTCCGTGTCAATCACCAGGAAGCAGGCAGAAGCGCAGTGGGGAAGAGAGCGATCTCAACTCCGTGCGGAGCTTGAGGCATCGAGGAAGGAGGTTGATGACCTTCAGGTCAAGCTTCTTGAGAATGGAAAAGTGGTCGATGATTACAAGGCTCGGACCACCTCCAAGATGGATAGGGTGGCGAGAGCGATAAAGGACCTTTTTACACCCGACGATACCTTGTCTTCCTAATTTTTGCGAATCACCACTTTTGTAAGACCGTTTTCGAGCGAGTCACATGTAATTAAAAAGAATTTTTGCTATAGAAAAGTAGTTTTTGCGTTTATTCTTTCTGTAATGTTCTCTCTTTTTTTTGAAATCCTCGTCAGTGTTTAGATATGTGCGCATGTATGTGGCCCTCCCAACGACATAAGTTTAGTTGACTTGGGTTGTTGGAGTGTCATGACACTATCTGACAGGAATTTGCTCGATATGGTTGTTCGGTGGCGAGGGACTTGGTCCATTTGACTTATGGCCGACGACGATCGAGAGTCATTCAGTGGCAAGGGTGACTCCTTGGCTTACGGCTGACGATTGAGGGTCGAAGGTCGATTGTTTACGAGGGACATGGTTCCTTCGACTTATAGCCGATAACGGATGAGGGTCGAAGGTCGTTCGGTGGCGATGGACGATGTCCCTTCGACTTACGGTCGACGATGATCGAGGGTCGAAGGTCGGTCGGTTGCGAGGGACACGGTCCCTTTGAATTACGACTAACGATCGAGGGTCGAGAGTCGTTCGGTGGCGAGGGATGCGATCCCTTCGACTTATGGTCGATGACAATCAAGGGTTGAAGGTCGTTCAGTGGCGAGGGATGCGGTCCCTTCGACTTACGACCGACGATGATCGAGCATCATTCAGTGGCAAGGGAGACCCCTCAGCTTATGACTGACGATCGTAAGTCGTTCGGTGGCGATGAGCAAGGCCCCTTCGTCTTACGGCCGACGAGAGTGTTACGACTAACGCCGAAGAACGATCTACTTTGTATTTATCATAGACATGTATAGGACGGGAAATGAACGGTCGATTTATCCCTTTAGTACAACTTAACAACTATCGTGGTCATTTTTGGCCTTCACAACCTCCCAAGTATAACACAAATCTCACTAAGTGAGGTTTTCCCATAACACAACCTCTTCAACAAGAGGACCTCAAACAACTGAGGCTTTTGCAAATACAACAACCAACAAATTACTTACCACCACACCTTTCTGTAGATTTCAAGTTACACTTTTAAAGAGAGTATTACAATCCACTTATAGCCACCAAAGTGAAGCTTATAAAGTGTATGTGTGTGGCCAAGGAAATGTTTCTATGATATTAAAAATATAGAGATGAAAGCTGTAAGGAGATCAAGAGAAACTAGGCCAAGAGGAGTGCTTACAAGAGATGAAAGCTGTAAGGAGATCAAGAGAAACTAGGCCAAGAGGACTGCTTAAAAGCTTTTTGAAAGAATTGTAAGAATTGGCCAAAAGAAATGAGATTTTGCTTTGGAAATATTAATCACGTGAAGAATTTTTTTGATCCATCGGAAAGCAGGAAACATGGGTCGTGGTCCGTGGAACACAGTTACACCCGTCCCTGATCGCTTAACCTCGAACATGGAGAAGCCATGGTATCCATCGGAGTCCTAAAGCAGGAAAATAAAGAAATTAAAAGAGGATAATATGGATAGTGGGAATCGAACCCAGGCCTCCATCGAGGCAGCCGGGTGATTCAATCATTAGGGTGAGCACCGGAGCTCACCCATGAAGAATTTGATTGCTCGAAAAACTTGTTAAAATCACTTGAAATTCTTCTTAAAAACTTGTTGCAAAACCTCATATCAAACACCCTTAAATAGGTCACAAATCAGTATAAACAGATTGAACAACAAAACCTCCCAACGGCTAGAAAAAAATAGCTAGAAATTTGATCGTTAGCGGCTAGCTGGCATCCACTAATCGACTACTAATTATCCACTAGTCGACTAGCTAGGCAACTAGTCGACTAGTTAGGCTATTAGTCGACTAGTTGGATAACTATGGTCGACTAGTCAGTCATAATCAGAATTTTTGAGTACACTGGTCGACTGTAGTAGTAGAACTAGTCGACTAGTTTGCTAACACGCCTAAGACAATATCTCGTACATCATGTGTTTGATCTAAAAATTGAGAAAATGAGGTTTGAAAATATTTAAAACATTTTAGAACATTTAAAACCATTTTCGTACATGTGTACAAACTTCAAATATTGACTTTAACAATCTAAGACAAGTACATAAAAAATACATCACTCACACAACACTATGAGTCTTGATGTATTCTTTGGCTTTCTTCTTGTCTTATGAAGCTTTTGCACACTAGGAGTCCTTGGATGAGCTTCTAGTATTCATGTTGAGCTCCAAATCCTTTGACTCTTCATCTTCAAGATTTATTCAACATATCTCTAATTTAGTGAGCTTGAGTGAATTGATTGACCGTGTTGACTTGATTTCTATGACAAGAAGCTTGTGTAACTATACTCACAAATCTTTATTGGCAGCATTAATTGTTTGTTTATCATCAAAATAAACCTAGATGCAATATCCAACATCTTTAGGTTACACAAATTACTCCTTTGAAATAAGAAATGTTTCCACATCGCAAATCAATACAATACTAGAATTAATCAGAGATCTTTAGCTCAAACTATTCAAGTCGGCCACTACCCAATTGGTGAACTAAATGATTTACACCAGCCTCGAGCCACTATCCCTTACTAATATATCAATCTGTACTGTCAAAACTTGGAACTTAGCCCACGACTAGATTGGAAAAGATGCATGCCATCCATAAGCTATTTGTTTGGACCTGTGGCTACACAATATACTAAACGAAGGCATAAATAGTGTAACGACAAGCATATGCGTAATTAAATACTAATAATTCAATGCACAATACGCAACTGAAATAAAAATAAAGCGCTCAACAACACAACCACAAAAAAGATATGCCAATACATACGCAAACAAAGAGATGTATCCTGGTTCGGATTCCTACCCCGGCGATCCTGCTCCAGTCCCATCCTCCTAAACCAGAGCGGTGGCTTTCCACTAATACTCCCTAAACCGGATAGAAAAGCACGCTCTTCACAAGCCACAATCCCTACGCTGGGACAATCCCTACACCGGGATATGGAGAAAGATCTCCAAGTGGAGTAAGACCCCTCCCCCTCCACACACACACATACACACAATGTACTCACAACCCGAGTACTAGGTTGCGGAACCAAAAGAAACGAAAAAGAACGATCTTACCTATGCCTTGAATAGATCTTAGCAATGTGTATGTGAAGGCATGGAAGATTGAAATCACCAAGTGCTTGATGTAGAAGATGATGCACTTGGAAACCTTCTCCTTAAGCTAGGGTTAACCACCACTAGATCAATGCATGAATGTTGGAGAAGAAAGAGGGAACATAATTCTCTTCAATGAATAACCATCAAATTTGGCTCTAGCAAATAATTCATATAAGTGTGGAGAGATGCCAAAAACACCCCTCAAACTGGCTTTAAAAGCCCCTCAAAACAGCCAACAAACGGGAAAAAAACAGCCAGAAACGGCTAGCTTGAAAGTCCCAATGGCTAGTTTTGGGGGTCGACCAGGCGTCTGAAGTATAATGATCAGACGTCCGATGAAGAGTGGCCAGACATCTGGTCCAACATTATGCAACGTTTGGTCTGACATGCTCTTCACAGAAAAACACTTGATCACCAAAACATTCATAACTGACTTATATGAACACCGATTGAGGTGATTCAAGATGTGTTGGAAAGATAACAAGATTTGAAATCTGATGGACTTGAAATGGATGAAAATTTCCAACCATAAAAAAATTGATAGCCGATTGAAGTCAGAAACAGATTGCAAAAATTCCAATAGACTCAACCGAGAAACATTAGATCATCAAAATAGTCATAACTGACACAAATGAAGTTCGTTTGAGGTGATCTAAGATGCGTTGGAAATCTAATGAAGAATGCAATCAAATGGGATTTGAATGAATGAGAAATTTCAAACATAGAAAAATTGACACAGCTTTGAAATCAGAAACAGATTGCATAAGCTTCAACGCAGGCAACCAGATGTCTGGAGTTCACCACTCAGGTGTCTGGACCTCTGTGTAGGCATTTGAGAAGCCTTCTTCAGATGGCTACCAAATATGGGTCCATACATCCTGAAAGCACCAAAAGGTTTGCTCATACTGTCCAGGCGCCTGGAGCACATGACCCAGACGTCTGACCCACTATTCAGACGCCTGGTCATAGAGTATCAAGCAACTGACCCAAGGTTGTGTTCAGCTAATCAGAAAGCTGACACGCTAGGCGTCTGGTGACCCTTCACCAAGCGCCTGTCCAACTCTAAAAATACACACCCAGGTGTGTTTAAAGCAATGGACCAAATGAGATGGGTTCAACATGATTTCTAATGTACCTTAATATGGACATGAAGCATATGTGAGTTTGTTGTGCATCTATTCAAGGCTAAAAATATTATAAGTAAAAGAAGAAAAATTACATGAAGAATATAATTAAAAAACTCTTGAATTTTCAAGTCTTCATGCAATGCTTTGCTCCATAGCTTTGAACCATCATCCACCACCATCCCGTCACCAATTGTTTTGTCTCCTTATCAAGATAATCAATTGTTAATCTGAGACTAAAACAAATGAGATGATTAGCACATAACATAATGTTGATCATCATCAAAATAGCATTGGTTATGAACCCATGAACCAATATTATTATCCTAATTCAGTCGACTAGCAAACACAATCTTTGCACAGTCATTGTTATATGAGATTTGACTCTCACCCTCAAATGCTTAGTTTGTATCTCCGCCTTATGAAGCATGATTTTGAAACTTTGCCCTATATAGAGTTGCTTTTGGTTTCAACCTCATAGGTTCGTTATTTTTGGGTCTTTTTGTTGCATTAACTTACAACAGGAAACGACCATCAGCGTTTAGTGTTTAGTGCATGTAGTGCATCACTTGCATTTTGTTGCATTCTTAATTTCAAAAACCTTGCCCATAGGAGCTTGTTTTGACTGTTGAAGAAGATTAGAAGAAGAGTAAAATTATCTCCATAAGGAGTAGCCATGGCATAAGCCGTGGCTCTCAATATATTCACTTCATCAAAGGATTTGGAGTCCAAGGGACTCCCCACTAACTTAGTGGGGAGTAATGGTGAGATGATGAGGGGAGGGAGGCCAAAGGTCTCCCTCAACTCACAACACTCCCCCTCATCTCTCCATTATCTTGGGTTATCCATATGAATACTTCAGGATTCAGTATGCTAATGTGGTGGATACTTCTGGATCTAGACCCACTGTGGTTGCCTCGTTAAAACCTTAGCTGTGGAAAACACAGTGGGAAAAACCAGCAGCTTAAGGGAAAAGAGTACAACTATCGGGAGACTCCCCCTGATTTGTACAAGCTTCAGGCTTACAGATCTCCTATGTATCTATACAATCATCTCTTATTCGTCAGTACATCCATCATGTTCTGAAAGAAAATACAATCATCACTCATCTATACACGTTTCACTCATCAGCGGCTATTGGAAGGCAGTGTCGCTCCGGAGTGGAATGTTCTTCGAAGTTGGTAGATGACTCCACTAAAGTATTCTTTGAATCAGTCTTCAGTGTGTCTGCGAGGTACTGCTGGACCTGGCTGAGCGTTTCTAATACTTGCTTCTTGGATGATGAGCTTCTCAGAAGATGTAGACATTGGAGGATGATGTGTAGATATTTAGGAGGTGGCCGGCCTATTGTGTTTTAGTCATCGCGATGATCTTTAAACCTGCATATGCGATATATATTCCTTGACCCTTGGAAGTTGCGCAGAAGCAGCTTATCCTTGGTCTAGTGGTGCTCTCCAGGGCAACACTTTATCTGGTTGACAACTTTACTGCAGACGTTCTATCAAAGACACGTGCAGTTGGGCAGATAAAGAAGTGTAACAAGTACACTAAAGCTAGGCTCTTCGGGACCTAGGATGTCCTCCCCCTCTTCCAGCTACTGGAAGGAGTCATAAATAGCATACATTTTTAATAGGATGCAAGTGGACATCATTCTTCATAAACTCCAGGTGTATGAAGGATATTAAAGTATTCCACCACGAAGGTGTTAAATATATAATCCGAGATAATACCTTGTTATACCAAGGTTTTTCATTTACAAGGTATGCTTAAAGCTATCAGATTTCTAAATGGTCTCTGCAGGAGATCCTATTAGCTTTAAGTCGACCACATATACGGCGAATATCAGAAATACTGTCAACGATCTTTCGAAAAAGATACACAGGCAGAATATTGCTTAAGATCAACTAATGATATTTGTAGCCTCTCTTTCATCTCTGGGGGTAGAGTATACCCTTATGGAAGTTTTATATAGATCTCTATATCTATATTGTCGTATATATATGCAGTCACAACGTCCATGAGCTGCATTTATTGGCTTTTTCAGAGAAATTTAGGCTTTAGTAGGAAAATGATCACATTTCCTTCATTTAAATTTTGTTTTTATGAAATCCAACTTATATTCCACAGGTTTTACACATTCAGGTGTATAGACTACTGGTCCAAAGATTTTGCTTTTCAAGAGTGAGTCCAGCTCTACTCTTATTGCCTCGTCCCACTTTGGCCATTCTATGCGTTTACGCTGTAGAAAAGTGGGCAGACGTCATCGTCGTATTCAGCGACGTGAACGGCAATAGCGAAAGCAAAACCGTCGTCGACGACTGTGCTATATCTGTCCAGTACCTCTCCAGTACGTACGTAATATAATGATGTTTCTCCTTTGTTTCCTCTGCAGGGGAAATTAGGAGGAGAGAGGTTGCTAGTCTGAGCTCAGCATCCTGTGGTTGGATCATTTTGATATATCCAGGAATCTTCCTCTTTTGAGAAATTTTATATTTTGAACCTGGCAGGCGTCCTCTTTTTAATTGAGGTACAGCCAATTCTGTTGCCGGTGAATTGCATCCATCTTTGGGAATGTCAATCCTAGCTGGCGTGTTGGCAACAGGGACGTGTGAACGAACAATCTTCTGGTTGTCCGCAAATTTATCCGTCAATTGATGTACTTTAGTCTGAATGTGAAGGATCTTCTGGATCTCAACTTTACACAGAAAAAGTATGCGGATAATTACGAGATGAGGACTTTTGTGTCCCATGAAATGGTCTCAGAAGCTTCAGGCTTCTTTAGACTGCGTGCCTATTTCAATGAGATTTTGCTCATCAAATTCACATTTATCAAGACTTGGTGGTAAACCATAAGCAAGCAGCATCAGCAATAAGATATGGCAACAAGCGGGCCGTATCGTGATAAGCGATGCAGAATGCAGTGTGATGGTCCCTAACCCGTTATGAATTTGAACATGCTGCAGGATGTTCAATTTTAATGCCAGTTGCTTGGCAGAAGTCTTGAATGATATGTGCAGTAAATTCACCCACATTATAAGCTTTTGAGAAAGCTAGGTTGCGAGTGAATATAAAGGCACACATAAGACCATCTAGTAGATGCATATATCAGTACAGTAATGAAGTACCGAAAATGGGCCATTTGCGGGGTGAATAGGCCCGCAAAAGGTCACCATGTATTCTCTCAATGAAGCCATGAGACTCTAAACCCACTTTCAGGAGGGAATGTCTCTCTATTAGTTTTCCCTTATGACAAAGGGGGACAAGGAAACTCATCCTTTTGAAGAATCTTCAGGTTCTCCAATGGATTCATTTGATGATGCGTCCATCATCGCTGATCCAGGATGACCAAGTCCATTTTGCCAGAGTTAAAAACTATGGCAAAGAGAGGCACTTCTGGTGCTCAGTCGAGTTGGCTTTCTATAGGATGAATATCTGTAATTATAGGGGTCCGACGGGGGTCCAATGAAATCGTAAGTAGATGGTCTTCTGGCCATTCTCTTGACGAGTTACATATTGATATTCAATATATTATCCACAATTTTCAAGAAATATCCTTGAAAATTGGAGATTCCCTATATGTTTAAGAGGAGAATTTGCATCTTATAGTCTCGTTGTATGTGGGAGCAATATCCATGCTATACCAGTGCAACGAGGCACTGTCCACAATATTCCATACTTCATCTATAAGTAAAACGAAATTTTATTTAAGTCAATGAAAAAGACATTCAAAATAAAAGTTCGTACTTAAGCAAATTAAAGATGAAGCAACATTGAATTTTAAATGCATAGATAAAAGATGAAGCTTAATCGAGCAGGTCGTTGTTCTCGAAGTCTTTTGCAGTGAACATCATTGGTGGCTGAACAGCCGCCAAGTTTGTTTCAGGCAGAGACTTCTGGCTCGCCTGATATAGTTCCTGGAGGTGGCGAGGAGTACGGCAGATTATGGACCAAATGGCCAGTCATGCCGCATCTATGGTATTTATCCTCCCAGTTCTTCTTAGGAAGTGACACTTGGTCAGTGTTCTTACGCTTTCATGTGAAGTTTCTCATTTCTCTATTATTGTTGTTGGACTGGGTTGCTTCTCCTCGTGCTGGCTTCATTATAGCCTTCCCTTTGTTCTTTCTAGCCTTCTTCTTATTTTTCCACTTCTGGGGAGAAACATGGTGGGCTTCAGGAATAGGGGTAGTACCAGCTGGACGCAAATTATTAGTGGCAAGCAGTTAATCTCTATTTTGCTCTGCCCTAAGGAGTCAAGAGATCAAATCAGAGCTTCGTGAAGTTGCGTTCACGATACTGCTGCATGAGGATTGCATCTTTCTCGTGAAACGAGGTAAATGTCTTTTCCAACATGCGTTGCTCAGTCACTTCTTCACCACACAACTTCAGGCGTGAGGTGATATTATGAAGTGCAGAGTTATACTCAGCAACGGACTTATAGTCCTGAAGTCTGAGGTTTTCCACTCATAACTGGCACGTGGTAATATTACATCAATTTGATGTTTATACCGTGCCTCCAGCGCTGTCCACAATTCAATTGGGTCCTCTACCGTAAGGTATTCGGCCTTTATGGTCCGATCTATATGTCTCCTAATGTAGATAATGGCTTTCGCCTTATCCACATCGGAGACAGTGGTAGGAGTGCTGCTAGACGATTGGGCCGCTTCTGGGGCCTTACTAGCAAAAGCATCGGCTGCTGCTGGGGCCAATGAAGGAGCTAAAATTGAGCCAAGGAGGGTCATCGAACGCAGGTGGAACTTCAAGTCCACTCGCCAACTCAGGTAATTATTTCCTGCGGCATCAAGAACTTCGAAATCGACGCTTGCCAATTTTGCCATTTATTTATGCAATTTAAAACAAGCATGAATTAATTAAGATATAAATTCACGCATTAAAAAAATAAAATAAGTAAAATGTGGGGATCGGCCAGATACCCAAAAACGTACAAAGTCTAAAGTTCGAATATACAGTCCATAAAGAACAGAAAAAATACAATTTGGAAACCCAGCAGGGGTCCCTGTCAATTGAAAATTTCTCCTCCGTCTTCATATCTGGCTACACCGGTCTTTGGCATTAATACATTTAATCCTCACGTACAAATTCTCTCAAAAAGAAAATAAAATTGCAAGGAATTTAAAAGGTATCAAAATGGCCGAGCCCAAAAATCACATTTTAGCTTATATAAACATCCACACAGTT
Source organism: Scilla litardierei (assembly GCA_030789695.1). Taxonomy (NCBI): domain Eukaryota; kingdom Viridiplantae; phylum Streptophyta; class Magnoliopsida; order Asparagales; family Asparagaceae; genus Scilla; species Scilla litardierei. Next base: position 118,690,866 of record CM061130.1, read on the forward strand.
TATGATATGCTTCAGGCACAAAAGAAACAATCACGCATGCATATAACACAGACATGTATAATATGGAAAAAGAGACTATAAAATATAATAATCTCTCGGACCACGAGGAGACGTCATACACCGTTAGGTTAGATGACTAACGGCAGAGCGGTCGCAGGATCCTTAAGATAATTATATTTTGAAAATCCAAATATTCCATAAATAATTAACAATGGAAGAGTGATATTTAACATAATTTTAGCAATTTGATAAACTGGGCGTCAGGCCCAAAACTAGAAATTAAAATAAATTAATATTTTGTTTGGGGCTGCAGGCCCAATATTAATCATTTTAAGAAGCAGTTTTATTAACATGGCTTCTGGCCCCAAAAGGAGAAAAATAGCTAAATTAATATATTATCAATATTTGGGCTGCAGGCTCATTTGCAAAAATTTGATTAATATATTAATTTTGCAATTGGATTAACTGGGCTTTAGGCCCAAATTAGAAGATAAAAATAAATCATTAATCTAAATGGGGCTGCTAGCCCATAATACTTATTTTCATTTATAAACTGGGCTTCAGGCCTAATAAACAACACATCTAATATATTATTAAGATTTGGGCTGCTGGCCCATAGACTGTAATTATCAAAATTTAATTTAAGGGAATATTAACATAAGTCCTAAATCTAATTTTTAGTATGTTTGTTAGGGGATATGAAGAGTCCCCAATAACCCAAAATCCAAACATAGCCCCTCAGCAATAGCCTCCCCACCTCCCGCCGTTTACAGAGGCCCCGATTACAGAGGCCCCCCTTCTGGGGGGGGGCGCCATAGATTTTGTCTCCTCATCTCCCCTTGTCTACGTAAAACAGCCCCAGCGGAATCAGAGAGCCCCACTGTCCCCGGAGGGATGGCGCAGAGACCCCCCTTGTCGGCGCAGAGTACAGAGCCCCCCCCGGCTGGGGGGGGAGCGTCGAACAGGTGTCGCACAGAACACCCCCTCCCTTTGGGAGGGGCGGCGTACGGAACCCCATAGCCCCCCATTCGGGAGGGGGGGGGGGACAAGGCGCAGACAATGCCAAAGGATTGATATAATTTGGCATGGAGCTCAAAATAACATGAAGAGTTACATGTAGCCTGAAGGGAACATGCCAAATTATCACCTAAAGGTGATAAGTGGAACTTCAGGTGATATAATTAACTCTTCAGGTGATAATTTACCACCACCAACCGAAGTCTACATGCCAAAGAAAGAGTTACAGGCAGACACTGATGCAATTTGGCATGTCGCATTCAGGTGATAATTTGACACCGTACAAAGTCCCCCCTTCGGAGGGGGGGTGCTGAAGGGGTTTCGGGGGTTATTAATATTAATATTTTTATTCTTTTATATATATAAATTTTGACGTTTATCAAGAGGTTGAAGATTTTTACAAGCCTCAAGAAAAGCTATGTAAAATCATAGCTAATAATATTGTGTAAATATCTACGGGATCGAAAAAGTTACCTCTAGATCAAAGATCTAAGGACGATCGTAATAAGAAAAATCCGTAGATAGAAATCCCGCTTCCGAACACCTAGGAAACGCCGCAACGAAAAACCGCAACGGATCGCCGCAACAACAATTAGATTCCTTCGCGTAGATGGTTAAATTTGAGGGATATATGAGAAAAAGCTCAAAGAATTTAGAGCAAACGTGCTGATAACGTGTTGAAGAAGATTAGAAGAAGAGTAAAATTATCTCCATAAGGAGTAGCCATGGCTCTCAATATATTCAGTTCATCAAAGGATTTGGAGTCCAAGGGACTCCCCACTAACTTAGTGGTGAGTAATGGTGAGATGATGAGGGGGGGAGGCCAAAGGTCTCCCTCAACTCACAACATTGACTTTTTTTTCTTTGAAGGCTCAATTTTTATTTTACCTTCAAGGGCTCGAATCTAAAACACCAAGCCTTTGAATGCATGGTTACTTTATTTATTTATTGTTAAAATAACTAAAAATTTATTACTAATTAATATATTCAAATCAAATAAGACCTTAATAATTTGATCTAATCAAATGTTCTTGGCTGTAATTAGACACTAAGTCATTGATTTCTAAAATAACTTAAAATTTATAATTAATTAATATATTAAAATCAAATAAGACCATCTAATCTGAAGTTTTTTAATACACTACTTTAAAATAAGTATGTAAACTTTTAGTAAATTAAAATTGTTAATCAAGTATTAATTTTTAAACAGTTAGATTCTTGTGTACTTCGTTCTTAAAAGGACATCATAGTTAATCAATTTGTTCTTGTGATATGGGGTTTTTTCTAGAAATCCAAATTAAGTATGGTTTTCTGAGTACAATTGAAATCTAATGTAAATTAAAACTAGTCCAGGGTTGAACTGGATAATGTCTGAAAGCAACAATTTTATGGACAGCTTTATTTCAGGTGTCTTTATTTAATTATTATTTTATACTGACGCAAACTTTGTGTTGTATATACATTGTAGTGACGATCCCCTCTGCTGGCAATTTTATCCTCATCCCTAATTCTTCGCTCCCCGACCCTTTTAAATTCTCTCGATTTTTCTCTACATCTCAATCTCAATTCAAGCCTGTCTCTCCCCATCAAAGGTGCGATCTTTATCCAATCATCGCTTCAGTTTTTAAAGAACTTTCCTGCTATTTTTTTCCTGCATGTTTAGATCTGGGGTCTGTAGTTATAATTTGTTGCTTGGTTGTCTGAAATCTTGCAATTCTAATTCAAATCTGTTCATTTTTTTTATTAAAGGAAGGGTCTTTGTTGTTTGTATTCCTTATGGCTTTATGTGTGAAAATGTATTTGTGCGATGTAAAAAAGGAGGAATTTTTTATCGTTAGTTTGCTGCAAATTCCGAGTAGTGTGGTTTTGCGGCTCTAATCTTTATCATTTTTTTTAATTTATATTTTGGTAAATTTTCAGATCTGCATAAGCTGTGTCCTTAAAAATTATCCATATTTTCAGGTTGCATATACTTTCAAGGGAAAATCTACTAATTTTAGATCCAAAGTTCAGGGGTTTTTATATCCAAATTGTAGCCATCGATAATTTTTTTTTTCAGTTCTGAAACATGGAACGCGTTAAGTTTTATATTGTGCCAGTTATATTATTAATCCTTTTTACACTCATATTCAAACATCATCATTATCTGTTCATTTCTGAGTTTTCTTTTGACTGATTAGTGTATGAACATATGACTTGTAGCCTTTTAGGTTATTTACTGTGCTTTAATCCCGATTAAAAGCTTTTGATTACTGGTTACATATTGTTACTCACTCTGTATAGTTGAAGATTAAAAGTCAAAAGTATGCGTACCCTGGGAAAAGATGGGCATGCTTAATATTTACAGAGCTATAGTACATCATTCTTTGTTTTATTATGATGACATTAAAACTACAATCTATGATGGCATGTTTAATGTTTTCCTTGTTTACAATTTCCCATGGGATGTACCGTTACTCGGGGCTATATTTCTCAAATTGACCTTTTTAGATGCTTTGCAAGTTGATCTTGTTAAGTGGAACCTATTTTTCTCATGCTATAATCACATGGATACATCGCATGTTTAGAAATGTAATAGGTAACGTGGCTATGCTGCACACACACGACTATGCTGACACGGACACAACACGTTGTGATTCGGTACATTCTTAAAAATACATAGGATACGTGTGTCTGACATACTTCGACACACGCTTATCCAACACGTATTCGACATAATATGGCTTCACAATAGAAGCATCTGTGCTACCCCATGTAACACAATGGTCCTCGCTTCTTGTGGTTGCCTGCGCCCGTAATTTGGCATCAGCTCATAGATGATTGATGCCTTGTTCTTAGACAATCTTGTATACTTAATATAGTCTGTTTTCGAGCTTTCTTGACTTCCACTCATGAGACATGGCCTAGGAAAGCTATAAATGATGATGATATCTGAAAAGGTGCTGACTTGTAAACTATCAATATAGTTGTCAATATCGTACGATATGGTATATGTTTTGTACAATACAATTCGAGAGAAAATAGATTATGAATGGGTAGGTCTTATTGCATGGGACTAAGCATCATACGAAACGCTTTGCGTATTTTTATGATATGATACGTATTGTGTGATATGCATATCACTACGATACTCTTGATCCTTTGAAAACAAGTTCGGTTCTACATTTTAGTTGGGTTCGGATTTTTTGTTTTTTCCCACACAGAGAAATGAAAAGGAGACGAATAAAATGATGGAAGAGGAAGAGGAGGATGTGTCCTTGGAGAGTAAATAAGATGTGGAAGGCCAAAGAATTGTTCTTAATGAAGAAGAAGACGATGATCATAATGAATTGATTGGAGATGAATGATTGATGGCTTGCTTATTTAGCCTAATAATTTGGTTAATTGGTTTCTTTGGTTTTGAAAGAAGACAAGGACCTAGTTTAAGAATGGAATTTGTTGAACAATTTATATATTTACGTTTATTTCATTGTGCCCGAATGTTAAACGTTGGAGTGGTATGTACATGAATATATAATCATTTAGAGTTATTCTGATTTATGGACGTATGGTTAATAGATTTGAATTTTTCTTCACTTTTTATTTGAATTTTTGCAATTTTCCATTGTAATACATTGTTTATTAGTCTTGTTTATATTCTTGTGATATATATGATTCTATTCTTAGCTACAAATATTATTGTAAGAGAGTTTACATAGCTTATGATTCATGATATGATACGATATGTGATAGGATACATAAAGAAACTGATTTTCAATATGTATCATGACAACTATGCCTATTTTGGTTTCTGGTATCACTTATCATGTTGCTTCAATGATATATCTTTTTGATAGGGAAACAAACATATAAGCTTAAAGGTATTATGAATGATATACACCGTGTGATTCTATGAATGGTTACCATGTGTGTGCACCTGCCTTATGGGATAGTAACAGGTAACACTTGCAAATTGCCTAAGAAATATTAGAAATAAGAAATATATTCCAAAGTTATGTTTAGTGATGTCTGATATGATTTACGCAGCTAAAATGGTCTTACATATTACCTTTTATTTTTCAACTCCTTTAAGATGCTCCAATCAATCTAAGCTAAATCAATTCAAATGTAAGACCAGTATTCTATTCTAATCAGATTGTGGTTTGTGCATTTTATTCATTACAGTTCAGCGCTGAAGAAATGGACGTCTCTGGGGGTTAAACATTGTTCTTATATGGCTATAACTGGTATATAACATGTCTACTCTTCTTTATTCATGCATATGTCTGTGTTTAATAACTTATTCTTTTGAGTTTGAAAATGATTTCTTGTACAACATTTAGATACGAAGGCAATGTGCGGGCAAGAGAACAATCTTAACAACGTGAAGGAGGTCAGAATCTACCTTTCAGTTTGCGGAAGTGCTTCCTACAAAAGTAGTTCTGGAATGGCATACGAACCAACCCAAAAGAAGTTCGTGACACAACTGAGATTCACACCCAGTATTTCCCACATTTCTCCTGATTTCAAGCTTTGGTCTCTTAAGATCCCTATAAGTGACGGCTATCACGAATCCCTTTGCGTAGATCTCTGCCACTTGTAGTTTGCCCAACGATTCTCTCCATTACTCTTTCCAGTTATCTAAGGGAGAGTTTGTGGCAAAATGGGTCATATATCCAGCATTCGAACTCTTTGAATTTCTCAGTCTCGCAGTGCCTTGCCTTGACATTTTGGGTGAACGATTTGCTGAATTAAAGATGTGTTTCACTACTGCTACCCAAAATAATCGAACAGGTCGTTCGAAAGTTTCCACGACTATAAAAACTGAAACGAGAGATCTATACAGTCCCATCTTGCCAGGGCTACCTGATGATGTAGCTAAATTTTGTCTTGCACTCGTTCCTCGGAGTTACTTCCCTGTCATGGGTACCGTTTGCAAGAAATGGAGGTCATTCATTCAAAGCAAGGAGTTCATCACTGTGAGGAAGGAAGCTGGCAAGCTCGAGGAATGGCTTTATGTTTTAACTGGTGACACCGAAGGAAAAAGAAGCCATTGGGAGGTTTTAGGCTCCATTGGAGATGAACACCGCATGTTACCACCAATGCCTGGTCCAGTAAAAGCAGGGTTCGGTGTTGCTGTCGTCAATGGAAAACTTTTGGTTATGGCCGGTTACTCTGCGGAAGTTGGTACTGGATGTGTTTCAGCAGATGTTTATCAATATGATTGCCGGCTGAACAGGTTTGCATCATTAATTTCCTATGTTGACTGTCTATTACATCAAAACATTGTGTTTTAAACTCGCATGCTCTATTGCTAAGAGAATTTGACATCATACTACTAGTAACCAAAATGTGATTCCTTTGACTCCCGTTCATACATTATCAGTGAGATGAATCACTTATTTAATCATATAATCTTAAACTATTCATCTAAACTTTTCCATCATGTTTGAGAGTTTAGAGGTTGATGTTTGCCTTTTGGTTTATGAGCTTAAACTGCATTACTGAGATAGGTAGGTATAACTATCTGCCAACTGGCGATCTTAGATATCATATGCCATTCAATTGCTCGATGGTACTTTTGGCAAGGAGTCTGGCAATTGCATATAGAAGAGTTAATGTCAAAGGTCCGTTTAATAATGGATTGTAAATAACTTTACGATTCTTATCTAGTAGAAAAGACTTGGATGATGGCATTCTTGTCATTCAATAAATAACAAGTCATTTGTTCAGTGAGAAAAGACTTCATACTTGATGTTCTTGGCTGTTTGAGTGGTGGGTAGTGGGTACAAACTAATGCTTTTAAATCGGTTTGTTGACTAGGGCGAAGAGATAGGTAAAAAGGCAGTTAAGATTTAATTTTAAGGAATCAATGGTTGTGATGAGAGTTAGTGAAAATTTTGGGAGGGAATTCTAAAATTCTTGGGGAACTAAATCTGGAGAGAACTAAACTTTGGAAGAAACTAAAATTATAAATTTTGAAGGAACTAAATGTGAATGGAACTAAATTTTGGGAGGAACTAAAATTTTCTAGGAAGAACTAAATTTTAATTTAAAATTTTGGGAGAAACTAAACCTGAAGGGAACTAAATTTTGAGTGGTACCTAAAATTTTAAATTTCGAAGGAACTAAATCTGGAAGGAACTAAATTTTGGAGAAAACTAAAATTTTTGGGGGAATCAAATTTCTTGGAAGAACTAAATTTTAGTTTGAATGTGATTAAAATTTTTTTGTTAGGTGATATTTTGAAAGTGGTTCAAATTTTTTGGTGTGATTTTGAATGTGTTAGAATTTTAAGGTTATGATATTTTGAATGCGGCTGCAAATTTTTTTGGAGAAGAGATTTTGAATGAGTTGAAATTTTTAAGGAAAATATTTTGATTGACTAGTGACCGATGGTCACGGGTGATGACTAGTATACATACATACATATACATACACATATATTTAGAAATATGTATATGAGCTGTAACTACTATCATAGCACACTTGGTTTGGGGTGTTGTTGCATTGCCTTGAGGTTCCGGGATCGAGCCCCCTTGGTTGCACCTGGTATTTAGTGTTTTTGTTTGATATCTGGAGAAAAATAAAATAAATAAACAAATAGAATCTCCTTCACTAAGTGAAACAAGGCGGCGATCTTCTCTTCCAGGCGGTGATCAGATCTGCAGGCGATCACCTCTTCCAGGCGATCAGATCTGTGGCGGCGATTAGATCTCCTCCAGGCGGTGGCGATTAAATTCCTCCAGGCGGCGGCGATTAGATCTCCTCCAGGCGGCGATCTCCTCCAGGGGCGATCAGATCTGCAGGCGATCACCTCTTCCAGGCGATCAGTTCTGCAACGGCCATCACCTCTAGGCGATCAGATCTGTAGGCGATCTATTTCAGGCGGCGACAATCTCCTTTTCCAGATGAGGCGATAGGGCGACTTCTAGGTGGCGACCAGGCTGCGGTGGCCACCAGGCTGCTGCGATCTGGCTGTGCCGACTTCCAGGCTGCGGCTAGACCTCCAGATTGCGTCTTCCAGGCTGCGGCGTTCAGGTGGTGACTTGGTTCTGTCGTAGCTATCATCTCTGGCTGATTGTTGTTTTGGTCGATATTTGTGGATGTAGAGTGAGGATGGATAAATGCATCAACTCATCTAATCCGTATCATCGATGCAATGACTATTGCTTGAAGAAGATGGCGTCAGGCGGAGCTGAGGGTGCTTGGAAGGTTGTCTAGAGGCGGGGTAGGAAATTCCTAACGATATCTACCACATCTGTGGGTGAGAAATTGGGTAAGCTGTCTGATAATGGTGGTAAACGACGTGCTCATTTGGCCCGATCAGATCGGAATAAACTCCTCGCCAAACGCGCGGTGAGGCCAAATATTCCTCTCCACTTCAGTAAGGTAACTCATGCGGGTTCTTGGAAGGATATATGCTCATGAATCAGATCTAGCGATCCAAGTCGCAAACTTTCGTTCGTAGCTCCCGTGTTGGAAGGAGATGGTGCGCCGGCGGGACTAATACTTGATCACTATATTCCGGCCATTGCGAGACGTTGGGATAATACACTCGTCGGCCACATTGTAGCGATCACCCGTTCTACAACCAAATGCGAGCTTGTGGTAGTCGCTTATGGAAGTTGAAGGCAGGCTTAGGGGTGTTCTCCCGTGACAACGGGTTCTTCTACTTCAAATTTGAGCGGGCTGAAGATTGTGAAAATGTGCTAAGGGGGGTTCGTGGCTCTTCGATGGTCGTCTGATAGTTCTGCGACGCTGGTCCCCTGAGCTCAAGCTTGAGAGAGATCTACTCCGTCGCGCCCCAGTTTGGGTGAGATTTCTCAATCTTCCTCTCAATCTTTGGTTGCCTGAGATTCTGAACATTATCTCCAGTTTGGTTGGTGACCCTATTTGCATGGATAGTGCGACGACCAATTTTGAGCAGATTGAATTTGCACGATGCTTCATTGATGTAGACGCCTCTCTGCCACTCCCTAGAAAAGTCAACCTGCTGTTTGAAGACGGATCATCACTTGCTCTTGAGGTTGAGTATGAGGGCAAACCTCCAAGGTGCACCAAGTGTTTGTCATTTGGTCATACTGCCACTCAGTGCTCGCTGGAGTCATTTGGGGGGCCTGGTCACTCTATGGATTTTGAAAAAAAATGTGATGGATGCTATAGAGTGTGGGGGAGTGTTGGAGGAGCAGGGTGATGCTGGTCTTGTCCCTGACACTTGTGTTGTTGATCCTAAGCATATAGGCCCTTAGGTGATTAGAGACAAAGGTAAGGATGTTGATTGTGGGGTGGAGTCGATATCTGGTGAGGATGAGGTAAAAGATTTGTGTGCAGAACACTGGCCTAAGCTCTCGTTTGGGGAAGCTAGTTCTTCGGCTCCCATTATTGGGGATGATGTTGGGGAGATGGCATCTACTATTGGTGACTATTTGCGTGCTGCTATGGCGACACCCTCTCGCCCAGCTCCTCTGGAGACACATGGGATTGCTCATTCTACTTCATTGCTTCTCGATGACGACTGCCACGATGAAGACGACATGCCACCCTTTTCCCTTGTCACCGACAATCCCGAATGGGAGCAACCGGTTACTGTTTCTGTGAAAAAGGTTAAGGTGTCACTTCCTCCTCGCAGGAGTTCTCGGGTCAAGGTGGGGCGAGTCTGGCGCGAGCACACGACCTGATCTGGGATTATCACTTATGTGCTAGTGGTTGGTTGGTCTGGTGGTATGTATGGGTCGTATTTGGATTTAGCTAGCTTTGGGATGCTAAAGGCCTAGGTTTTTGGGTGTCCTCACTCTTTTCCCACAGTCCACTTGTACCCCAAATTTTGTCTAGCTGATTTTATCTTTTGACTTTATTTATGAAATCATTTACCCTTTAAAAATGTATATGAGTTGATAGTGTAGTAAATTTCTTACGCTGTCAGCTCGGTTTTATTTTAAAATTTTTTTAAATTTTTTGAGGTATGTTTCACATATCATGGATGATCACCACACTAAAAATCAATTGAATCCAATGCTATTTGACCCTCGTTCTACCCGTTACAAATTCAACGATTTTGAAGTAATAGAACCTTTTCCAACTGTTGGATTGAGGGTCAAATGCACCTAGGGTTTACCCATATTTGGGGTTATGGGGTTTTAGAATGTGTACAATTCAGAAATTTTTTTAAATTTTTTTTTAAAAAATTGTGACCATCAGCGCAGGAAAAATCCCAAAACCCCACAAATGTACTTATTATATATATATATACACCCCAAAAATGTACCTAAGAACGTGCGCAGGCAGAATTACCGGTGCACGCCCCCTCTGTTCTGTGTTTGTAAGTATTTTTTTGAATTCCTTTTTTGCAGTAGGTAGATATATGTAGCTCCCCACAAAATTTCAGGTCAATTCAACACCGTTTAAGCCTCCGTTCATCGATTTCAAAAACGTTGCGCAAAACTGTCAAGAATTCTGTATGCCTAGGGGTATGTTGCGCATATGGATATCAACCTAGGGGTATGTTGCAAGGTTGATATCTATATGCCAGTAATACTTGGTTCATTGTACGTTTTAGTATGTGGCATGGGTGCGGATTCACGGTGCATTACTTTAAGAGGCAAACTCAGGTTGTTTGTACATATACATACATCTATGCGTGTGAGTGTGTGAGCAAGATAGAGATCCACATACATCTATTCATATGCAAATTCATGTGACTGAAATTGATAAATGATTAATTAACAACTAAACAATTGTTTCTTCTCAAGGTTTTAAAGCATATTACATGTTAGAGTATATAAATCTTCTTCATATGTATTTGGAATGCTGGGTTCACTGCACTTAACGATCCAGATTGTGAATGACCCCTGGATTGGGATGCAGGCTCGTGGGTGCGGATCCAGTTGGTGATGGTGAATTAGGTAACTCGGATCTATACAGTTGGTATTTCCTTGTAAAAATAAATCTTTGTGACTTAAGAAGTTTTTACCTTTATCTATAATCATGCACGCACCTATTGATTGAAACAATCAAAATACCCTTTCATCAAGATTAGGATAAAAATAATGAGGAAGTTGAAAATCTTCGTCACAACTTCTTTCATGAACCAATGAGTCGTAGGTGTTCTAGGACTCGGGTCATTGCTGCTGCTTTGTACAACTGTTTGACATTGAGTTTCTTTTATTTTCCTAAAAGCTTAAGATGTCTAAGGTCATTTGAACATATTCTCCATTATCTAACGCATGTAGGAAAATCTAGTTTGAGAGTTTTGCTCGACACTTTCTGGTATCACTCGACTATTTCAAAGTGATGGCCAACTGAGAAGGTTTTCCTTTGTGTTCTTGCTGTGAATATGGTTTTGTGATAATAGAAATACTTGCCAGTCTTATATGAAGCAATGCGGCACCGTATGTACACATGAACGCATGCACAGACACATACACATGCATGTACATTGCTAGCAAAATGAAGCAGATATCAGTATGACTTTTTGTAAATCCCTTTTAGCCTTTACTTCGACTTAAACTGTACTTTAGGCTACTGTTAAGCATCCATGAAGTGTTGAGTGATGTCTGTTTGAGCATCCTATAATCTATTATACAAATGAGCACTTTGTCCTAACGAGGTGAAGTGTGGGCCTCACCTTTGTCCCATGTGGCAAAGTTTGTCCCATGTGGCATGCCACATGGCTTCCCCCAGCACAAAAAGCCCACATCTTCCTCTTAATTACAAGTGTACCACTTCCATTAATAAAACCCAAAATAAACCCCTTGCCCACATTGTTTACATGATTGCCATTGGGTCTTTTTTCCCTATAACCCCTAATGCTCTTTGTATTTTAACCCCCGTATTTCGCACCTTTTACCCCCAACGATACCGACACACATACCCACACTTCTCACTCCTTTTCGGTTGCGCGCGTTCACCGCATCCTGTTCGTGTGGATTTTATTTTGCGCGGGTTATTTCTAGTCTATTATACAAATGAGGAGGTTATCCTATGAAGCATATTTGTCCCGTGTGGCAATGTCACATCGTCACATGGGACATCCACCTCACCCCCCAATGACCCAAAAGCTACCCAAAAAACCCACAAACACACATCCCATTCAAATGACACCAAAAAAACACACCCAAAACTCAAACAACACCCAAAAACAAACCCAACTTTACACCCCCAATCAAAAAAATCCCAAAAAACCCGAGACAATACACACTCACACCCACTCTACCCATTTAATCCGATGTGGGTCCCGCATCCTGATTTTGTGGGGTTTTTAGGGGGGTCCCCTGTGTACTTTGTGCACGTGCACGGGTAATTTCTAGTCAATTTATAAAATAGCATCCTTATTACATGTAAGCCTTAGGTTATCTGTGATTCAACCATAAAGTTACCTATCAGATGCAAGAGCAATTCCATAACAGAGCTATCTCAGCCACTTACAGAACTATAACTGCTTTTGTCGCAGCTGGAGCACGCTAGCGAGGATGAATGTGGCTCGCTTCGACTTTGCCTGTGCGGAAGTCAATGGTGTTGTCTATGCTGTGGGCGGCTATGGGTCCGATGGCGACAGCCTCTCAAGCGCTGAAGTCTACGACCCAGAGAAGAATCAGTGGATCCTGATTGAAAGCCTCCGCCGCCCAAGGTGGGGATGTTTCGCCTGCGGCTTTGAGGGCAAAGTCTATGTTATGGGTGGGCGCTCGGCCTTCTCCATAGGCCACTCAAAGCTTGTTGACATCTATAGCCCCGGCGACCACTCCTGGCTGGAGATGAAGAACGGTTGCGTGATGGTCACCGCTCATGCCGTTATCGGCAGGCGGCTCTTCTGTATGGAGTGGAAGAACCAGCGGAGGCTGGCGGTTTTTGATATGGTGGACAACTTGTGGCACAAGGTCGCTGTTCCGCTGACGGGGAGCTCGGCAGTGGGGTTCCGGTTTGGGATTCTTCATGGCAAGCTGCTGCTATTCTCGATGAAAGAAGAGCCAGGGTACCAGACGCTGATATTCGATCCGGAGGCGGAGCCAGGTTCGGAGTGGCAGACCTCGTCGCTCAAGCCTCCAGGGCTGTGCTTGTGCTGCGTGACGATCGAAGCCTAGCTATTAGAGCTTTTAATGTTCTTTCTGCGATGCAACATGTAGTTTTTGAGATATTGGAGGATGCCATGAAACCAAGTTTGTACTGTAACCCTAGATTGAAATCAGATTTGGTAGAGAAAAAGTAAATCCCGTAACAATGAAGATACTATTTGCTCTTTTGTGCCATGATGGACGGCGCAATGGGAGATGGTCATGGGATTGTTATGTAAGTGTTCAAATTGTTAAATATATTCACATCAAAAAAATGTTATGTGCATTTGAGTTTATATTTCGCAAAGAATTATTTAAAAGTTTTCTTTGGCCGCACGTATGATTATGTTTGGGGAGAGCGTGCTTTGGATTTTGTCTTGAATCACTGTGTTGCATTGGATTATACACCTGTTCCGCTCGTCCACCATCATCGCCGGATCCAACTACAGGAGTCGTCGGATGAAGTATTTCATGTCTATATCATATGATCTTTGGAAGTTGGTGGAGAATATCTATGTTGTGCCAACAATGGAAGAAGAGAAATGGACACAGAATGAAAAGATAATTGCACTTAATGCTAAAGTGATGTCAACACTATAGTGATATCGATAGTTACGATCTAAAGATCGTGATATTCCGACTTTTTATCCAAGCTCGTCGGGCACACAGCCAGCCCGTCCCGCCTTCGCAGAAGTCACACCCCAGCTTACGAAGGGTGGGCTTTCTAAGTCCTGACCTCGTCAGTGGGACGCTGGTTCCCCCTCCTTAGCCCGTTTATCGTCCGTCAAGCCCAAAGTCCGCCTTGACCAACCGAAGGAGCCCGGGGTCGCCTCGAACTCTGCCTGCTGGGCGCCCATTTCCCCCTAAGCTCGCCGGGAGAACAACTAGGTCGTGCGTCGTCCGCCTAGAGCGACCTGATGAGTCAAGCATAGACTCGCTACGCAGACGCACCCCGACGACCCTTTGGTACATCAGACACGACAAGCAATCTAGTACAAGGACGCCACTGACACTTCCGCCGCTCGACAACCTGACAAAGCGCCTCCTGCCCGCTGCGCCATCTGACCGTTTGGTGCTTGCGGCTCTGACACTCTGACAAAGCACATTGGGCCGTTGCGCCGCCTGACAAAGGTATGGCTGACACACATAGATCCGACATCCTCAGCCGAAGCTTCCGTTGTCTGATCTGCCAGCTCAGCACGACAGGTCAGCCCTACCTAACCGCCATGATCAGGTATAAATACCCTTCCACTCCATCGAGGGGAAGGTGGGTTTTGGCTAATTGATTGATTTCCTGATTACACACATACAAGAGCAAAAGTCTCCAATATCTTTGTTCTTCCTCCATAGCTCGCCATGTAAGGTGGACTCACTTTCAGTCCGACCTGCGTGCTAAGCCCCCGTTTCTAAGTCCTAATTATAACTTAGGCATCGGAGAGACTAAGGGTTGGACCCCAACCCGGCCTTTCTGACGAGTTGCTCTGTGCGCAGGTGAGCTCTCCTTCGCAACTAGCCATCGGCACCCGTCCCCGGCAATGCGGCGGCAAGCGGAGTACTTGCGAAATTAATCCCACGATCGGCCTTTGCAGTGCATTTAGCCTCGTCACCCCACTCACCACCTATCAAACAGCCTACCTAAACTTCACCCCCCTTTATAACCACCGTGCCCTTGGTTCCCCCAATAAACAAATTCATTGTACGCGGATCTTACCCGGCAACAATTGGCACCATCTGTGGGAACGAAGGGTCACACCCATGTCCAACTCCATACCCATCAACCGAAACCCCGACCACGGCAAGACCCCAATGGATCAAGAATTGCAGTCTCACCCGATGACTCCTTCGACTAATCTTCCCCTTGAGGGAATGGCGGAGACTGTCCAGGCCTCGACCCTGGCCGTCCATCAAAGCTTCAAGGCCTTTACCAAGATGATGGAAGGCCTCGGGGCGGCCGGGACCAAGGCGCCCCCGGACCATCTGAGCCCCGAACTTGAGGCGAAACCTTCATCCTCAGTTTGAAGAAGAAGTGGGGCAGAGAGGGCTCGCCGAGGCAGCCCAGCAGAGACTCTTGGACGAAGAAGTGGAGGCCGAACTGCAGCAAAAATGCGACAAAGCAACAGCTGTGGACGAAAGACGCCAAGACGACGCATCAGAGGCCGCTCATCAACCCCGCCTCGACGAGGAGGCCGCTCGTCAACAGCTCCGCTTCATCATCGCTGAGCGCGAAAGGCTCCGACGAGAGAACAGGGAGAACATGGAGATCCCGAAGGTGTCGACCTCGGGCCAACGACGCAGGAACGCGCGTAGCCCACCGTCAGCAGGATCCCCGCCGCGTTGGAAAAGCCTTCCCCGACGGTCGCCCCCCCTCCCCGAAGCGTGGTGATCGCCGCCAACAAGGCCGGGACCGAAGTCGAACCCCAGAGAGACGGAAGGAACGCACCCCCGAGCGTCCCGCTTACCTCGAGGAGGCCACGCCATAGGCACGATGGATGACTTTGGCCTCGAGATCCCCGAGGTTCAAGGCCCCCCAGCTAGCGGTTTATAACGGAAAGGACGACCACCTCACGCATGTGCAGCAGTGCCGAGGGGTGATGGAGATGCAGGAAGCAGACGACGCGCTCCTTTGCCAGGGGTTCCAGCAGAGTTTGTGGGACTCGGCCCTGGAGTGGTACCACGGTCTGTCCGCCTGGACCATCGAGAACTTCGATGAATTGTCTCACAAATTCTGCCAGCAGTTTCGAGCCGGGTGAACAAGGAAGAAGCCCACGGACTACCTATTCACGATCATCCAGAAGGAAGGGGAGACGATCCAGAAGTACTTACGTCGCTTTCAAGATGAGAAGCTTGGTGTGGTAACCTGTGGGGACGAGTTTGTTGAGTATTGGTGTTTCATACCAATCTTATTTTGATGACGATCACAACATTATGTTGTTGCTAATGACTCTCTTGTTTTAGTCTCACAGTTTCATTCCTAGAATATCTTTCTTGGAGACTAATCACTTGGTGCAAGGATGGACATCAAGTGGAGAAGGACCAAAGCTTGGACTCAAGGAGTGCCAAAGCTTGGAGATGATGGAGAGCTTCAAGGCATTAAGATTAAAGACTTAGACTCTAAGAAAAGCAATGTAATCCATGTAATATTGTAACGACTGCTTTTCATGTATCTGGATTATATATATATAATATATGTTTTGGTGGATTTTTCTCCTCTTGTGTGGTTTTCGTCTCCGTAGATTTCATTTTCGATCGATTCGTCGTATTTTCTCGCTTCTTCCTTAGGATCGTCGATTTCGAAGTTTGTCACTCGTGACGGACTTCATAACGGTCATATCTAACTGTTAGATCAAGCCTAGGAGTCTTAGGATTCGATCACGGGGCCTCGCGCTCCGTATCGGAACTTTTGGTGCTCATTAGCCGGTATAAGAAGGGGCACCGACCGACTAGATGACGATCCAGTCGGTCGGCAATCCTTCTTGGACAGACTAGTTGGCTTTCTAAAATTATTCAGGAGTTACTGTTTATCGTTAGTCGGTCTAAGAACGTTGGTTGACCGACTAGGTTGCAAACTAGTCGGTCAGCAATGCTTCTTGAACCGACTAACACATCATCTTATTTTGTATCAGTTATTGTTCACTCTTAGTCGGTCTAAGAACGTTCATCGACCGACTAGATGCTAAACTAGTCGGTCAGTACTTGTTCATGGACCGACTAACTCTAGAATCCTATTTTCGTTCAGGAGTTACTGTTTACACTTAGTCGGTCTGCGTTGGTCGACCGACCGACTAGTTGCCAAACTAGTCGGTCAGTGGTTGTTCTTTGACCGACTAACCAGTGTCAAAACCCTAATTTCTGGGCAGCCGCCAGCTCAACCTATAAATACCCCTCCCAAACGTTTCTTCTTCCTCCAACACGACCCAAAACCCTAAAATCTTCCCCCTTGAGCCCCCATCTTCCTCCAAGCTCCATTCCTTCATTCCAAGCCCTAAATCCATCATCCAATCCATCCACTCACTCCATCTACCTCTCCTCTTCCCCAAATCTCCATCAAAACCCATCAAATCCCCAAATCCTCCAAACCCCTAGTTTCCCCAAACTTCTCCAATCTTCTCCAGATCTGATCCTAGGGTTCCCCGGAGTGTTTCTTCCGCTTCCTCTCGGTAAGAAATCGATCTACCGTTGTTTTCATAGCTTATTTATAATTCTATGAAAACCCTAATTAATTTCATGTGTTTGGTGTTGTTTCCCCCTTAACAGCGATTTCCCCCGTAGATAACATCCGTGTGACGAAGTGGTCGTCATTTCCGGTGCTAGGCAAGTGAAACTTGCCACTTAGGGTTTAGGCCATGTTTTAGGCCATTTTCTTGTTATAGGCGTAAAAGAGGCTAGGCGACGAAATGATACTTGCCTAGGCGCAAATTGGGGAACTAGCTTGACAACGAAGCTAGTTCCGACTTTTAGCATGTTGCACAATTACCATATCATGTTTACTTTCAATTAACGGTACGCGAATATGTTCATGTCATTGCATTTCGCCTGTCACGTTTAATTTAATTAACGGCACGCAAATAAATTGTCATGACCTCGCATTCTTTAGGTATTGCTGTGATTGCGTAGCTTCGCTACAATGTTGTGTTCCTGGCTCGTGTTCCAGAAGCGGGCCATGTGTTGGTTGACAGCCAATGCCCGAATTGCGTGTTCCGGCTAGGTGTTCCCTACGCCATCCTTGTGTTCCTGGCTCGTGACCAGAAGCGAGCATAATGAGTTGGAAACCCCAACGCTCGAAATGTATTGAATTGTGAACTAAGAATGCGAGCTCAATGTGCGGGGCAACCCTAGGCTCACTAGCTGAGCTCAATTGGCAGGGACCTCAGGCTCCATATCGTGTGGGTATTGGGTAGTGTTTAGTGCCGATCGGTCTGAAATGCTATGCCATTCAGCGAAGGGCGTAAACACCTACAAAATGTGAATTGATTGAATTGATAGTAGCTTGGCTACTCTTGTCTTGTCCCGATAAATTGTCTTGCCCTGTTTTAAATTGTGCATTCATGTTATAACTGCCATGTCATGCATACCAAACTGCTAGGTTGCTAGTTGCCTTACTTTCAGTTTCCTTGCCCAAGTCTTTTTAGACTTGCTGACATGTGCCCCTTTACTCTTTTGGGTGACACATATTAGATCCCGAGCCCGAGTACCTTGTTGAGGACGAGGTAATTGCTGACGTCGAGCCCGAGCCCGTGTTTGACGGGGAGTACGTGGACACTGGGGACCAGTCCTAGTGTCTTCGTTGTGTTTTACTTTTGTTAGACTGTAGTTTTGTTATCGGTGCGTAGCACCTATACTTTGTTATGTTGATGCTTTTGTTGGCCTTGTTCTGGGCCCTTAGACTCTTTTCTTTTAGCCTGGTGGCTTTTCTGGATGTTGGACTTTTGTTGATGTTGGACAATATTTGTGAGATGTGGAATTTTATTTCAGTCTCTCCTTGTGTTATTATTGCTATTCTGTTGTGGTTACAGGGACCTGTTTATGTATTGTGGACGCTTATCGGGTTTGGGGCTTCACAGCTCCACTCTCATGCGTACCTTTTCACGTCTCGCCTCCATTTTAGGGAAGCGGGTCGTGACAGGTTTTAGTGGTGGCCCATGCAGGTCCTTCTGTAACTGCGATTTTTGGAATAGCGATAATAATATTAGAATGTCCAATAAACTAAGTTCGACGTCCGATGTCATAAGCTATGAGTCTAATTGGATTCGTTCTCTGTGTCATTAGATGGCAGGAAGGCGTTTCACCCGTGGTGGGGGTAGTGGTGCGCTCCCTCATGATGAGGAGCCCGAGCGGGAACCCACCAGCGGTGAGATGATGCGGATGATGTTGCAGATGATGCAAGTGCAGCAGGACGTGCTTCTGCAAGTCCAGAATGCTCCACTTGCTCGAGCTGCCCGGGCTCTTCCGGATGCCCCTCGCTCTGAGCCAGGAGCGAAGCAATTTCGGGAGCTGGGTCCCGCATATTTTGATGGTTCTGAGGGTCCTCTGGCTGCCGATGAGTGGATTCGGAACATCGAGGACAATCTGAAGATGGCCAAGATCACCCCGGCTGGATGGGTTGATTTGGCGAAGAGGCAACTCAAGGATAACGCCAGGAATTGGTGGGATGCGGAGGAGAAGTTGTTGGTGGAGCCGATTGCTTGGGCTACCTTCAAGGCCAGATTTGAGGGTGAGTTCTTCCCGAAGGCTGCCAAGGAGGAGATGCTGCAGCGTTTTATTGATCTGAAGCAGGGGAACTCGTCGGTGGACGTGTATCACCAAGAGTTCATGAGGCTTAGTCGGTTTGCGCCAAAGATGGTGCAGGATGCTGAGGAGAGAGCTCAGAGGTTCCTGCAGGGGCTTGCTTCGGAGCTCCAGAGTTTTGTGACCTCTTCTGACCGGGAGTCTTATCAGAAGGTTCTGGTCGCTGCCAAGAGGCAGGAGCTGCTCGTGAATCAGAGGAGAGGGTATGTTGTTGGTGCTGGGAAGAGGCCTGTGGAACAGGCGAGAGCCGTGGTTAGACCTGGATTCAGGCCTAATCAGTCTGCTCAGTTTAAGAGGCCAGGAGGGCCTATCCCGAAGTTTTGCCATTTCTGCGGTAAGCCTGGCCACGTCAAGGATCAGTGTCGGAAGTTTTTGGGCCAGTGTCTGGTTTGCGGTGATGCTTCTCATGTCGCGAAGGATTGTCGGCATGCGGACCCGCTGCGGAGGGCACCTGTTGCAGCACAGCCGTTGCAGCAGCGAGCGCCTGTTCCTGCTGGACGTGGAGCAGCTCTTGTTCCGTAGAGGCAGGCTTTTCGGCAGGCTGTTCCGCCGAGGAGGCAGGCTTTTCTGATGACCGCTGTGGAGAGCGAGGCTGTGGATGAGGTTATCGCAGGTAATCCTCATTCTAGCTATTACTTTCCTATTTGGTCTTGATTGCTAGATTATGTGTTTGCTTGAACTTGCTTGTTTGCTAGACTAGGGTTTGATTGTTAATTGATTGATTAGGTGTGATTTTGGTGTGCACATTTCCTGCACGAGTCCTCTTTGACTCTGGTGCATCGATGTGCATTATTTCTCGGAGCTTTGTGGAGAGGCATTCCTTGTCGACGTCCCCTCTTCCGAAGAGTTGGAATATCGTCACGGGGAATGGTGTGGTCTCGGTGCATCGTGGTTGCAATTCTTGCTCGTTGGTGGTCTGTGGACATGAGCTTTTCGCTGATTTCATCGTCCACGACATCATCAACTATGATGCAGTTCTTGGGATGGACTGGCTTGCGAGCTTCTATGCTACGATTGACTGCAGGAGGAAGAAGGTGGTGTTCGAGATTCCCGGACATCCAGTGTTTGAGTTCAGTCGTGGTAGCAGTTCGCTTGGTCCTGTCAGATTTCGGGCCAGGCCGGTGGAGGCTGTGGCTATGCAGATGGAGCCGGAGTGGCCAGCTGTGGTGCGTGATTTTGGCGACGTCTTCCCCGAGGAGATGTCTGGTTTGCCACCTGATCGAGCTCTGGAATTTTCTATTGATCTTGTTCCAGGTGCGCAGCCGATTTCGAAGGCGCCGTATCGTATGGCACCTGCAGAATTGGAAGAGTTGCGGAAGCAGTTGGATGAGCTTTTGCAGAAGGGTTATATAAATCCTAGCGTGTCTCCGTGGGGAGCACCGGTGTTGCTGGTTAAGAAGAAGGATGGTTCGCGTCGCATGTGCGTGGACTATCGGGGATTGAATGCGGTGACCATTAAGAATAAATACCCGTTGCCTCGCATCGATGATATTTTCGATCAGCTCGGAGGTTCGAGGGTGTTTTCTAAACTGGATTTGAGGAGTGGTTACCATCAGTTGAAGGTAAGGAAGGATGATGTTCCGAAGACAGCGTTCAGGACGAAGTATGGACACTATAAGTTTGTGGTTATGCCTTTCGGCGTAACTAACGCGCCCGCAGTTTTCATGAATCTGATGAACCTGATTTTCTACGACTTTTTGGATAAGTTTGTCGTTATCTTTATTGACGACATTTTGATCTATTCGAAGTCGGAGGAAGAGCATGCCTCGCACTTAAGGACGGTGTTGGAGATTTTGAGGAAGCATCGTTTGTATGCTAAGTTTTCGAAGTGCGAGTTTTGGCTGGATAGAATTGCTTTCCTCGGGCATGTGGTGAATGGAGATGGTATTTCAGTGGATCCCGAGAAGATTCGGGCCATCAGGGAGTGGCCTGTTTCGTCGTCTGCATCTGAGATTCGGAGTTTCCTTGGACTTGCTGGTTATTATCGACGATTCATTAAGGACTTTTCTCGTATTGCTGAGCCGATGACCAGGTTGACGCGGAAGGATGTTGCTTATGTTTGGTCGGGTGATTGTGAGAGTGCTTTTGGTATTCTGAAGGAGAGGTTGACGACTGTCCCTATTCTTGTTGTGCCTGATCGCAGCGGTGGCTTTGAGATCTTTTGCGATGCTTATGGCAAGGGTCTCGGTTGTGTGTTGCATCAGCATGGACATGTTGTGGCGTATGCGTCTCGTCAGCTTAAGGTTCATGAGAAGAATTACCCGACGCATGATTTGGAGTTGGCTGCCGTTGTGTTTGCTCTTAAGATTTGGAGGCACTTCCTGCTGAGTGAGAAAGTGAAGATTTTCACCGATCACAAAAGCTTGAAGTATATTTTCACTCAGAAGGAGCTTAACATGCGACAGCGTCGATGGTTGGAGCTTATGGCGGATTATGATATTGATTTGCAGTTTCACCCTGGCAAGGTGAATGTGGTTCCTGATGCTTTGAGTAGGCTTCCAGCGGTGATGATTTTGACCTCGCAGTGGAGATTGCAGCAGGATTTTTGCGAGTCTGGCGTGGAGGTTGTTCTTCCTGGGGAGGCTTCGTCGTTGATGTACATGCAGGTACAGTCGACGATCGTGGATCGGATTAAGGCTGGCCAGGCTGAGGATCCGAAGCTGGTGAGGATTCGGGAGCAGGTGGAAGCCGGTCTGCGGACTGACTTTTTGATTCATGAGGATGGCTCGCTGAGGTTCGGAGCCAGGTTGTGTGTGCCAGTTGGGGATATCAGAGAGGAGCTGATGGTGGAGGCACACAGTTCGCCGTATTCTGTGCATCCTGGTGGCACCAAGATGTACCAGGATCTTCGTCTGAATTATTGGTGGCATGGTATGAAGAGAAGTGTGGCTCGGAGTGTAGCCAAGTGCTTGGTTTGCCAGCAAGTGAAGGCGGAGCATCAGCGTTCGGCCGGGTTGCTACAACCGCTTCCGATTCCGGAGTGGAAGTGGCAACACATCACTATGGATTTCGTGACTGGACTACATCGGAGTCCGAAGCAGAATGACGCGATTTGGGTAATCGTAGATCGATTGACCAAATCTGCGCACTTTATTCCGTTCCGAGTAGGACAGTCCACTGAGGCGCTAGCGAGGAGATATATGGAGGTAAAATTCTTTTACTCTCCGTTTTATTTTCCTTTCCTAGTTTGGGTAGTGATGTAACGTGAATCGTGCAGGAGGTTGTGCGACTTCATGGGGTCCCCGTGAGTATCGTGTCTGACAGAGACACGAGGTTCACATCTCAGTTCTTGCAGAGTTTGCAGAAGAGCTTGGGTACGCGTCTGAGTTTCAGCACGGCGTACCATCCGCAGACGGATGGCCAGTCCGAGAGGACGATTCAGGTTTTGGAGGACATGCTGAGGGCGTGCATGTTGGATTTCAAGGGTTCGTGGGAGGACCATCTACACCTGGTGGAGTTCTCTTACAACAACAGCTTCCAGGCGAGTATTGGCATGGCGCCTTTCGCCGCTCTTTATGGGAGGAAATGTCGATCGCCATTGAGTTGGGATGACGTTGGTGATCGGGAGTTGTTGGGACCTGAGATGATCGTGGAGGCCGTGGATATCGTCAGGAATATTCGGGAGAGGTTGAGGATTGCTCAGGACCGTTTTAAGCATTGGGCGGATGCTAAACGTCGTCCTTTGGAGTTTCAGCCGGGCGACCATGTGTTCTTGAAGATTTCCCCGAATCGTGGCGTGATTCGTTTCGGGAAGCGTGGGAAGTTGAGCCCGCGATACATTGGACCATTTGATGTTTTGGAGAGGGTTGGCGAGGTAGCTTATCGCTTGGCCTTGCCGCCGTCTTTGGAAGGAGTTCACAATGTTTTCCATGTGTCGTAGCTTCGTCGATACATTAGCGATCCGTCTCATGCGGTGGATTTTTCGGAGATTACCGTTCGCCCCGATATGACGTATGACCAGCATCCAGTGCAGATTCTGGACAGGCGTCAGAAATCGCTTCGGAACAAGATTGTCAATCTTGTGAGGGTGATGTGGCGACACGGCTCACCTGGAGAGTCTACTTGGGAGAATGAGGATGAGATGCGAGAGCGTTTCCCACTTTTGTTTCCGGACTCGTGAGTTTTCGGAAATTCCGAGGACGGAATTTTTCTTAAGTTGGGGAGGATGTAACGACTGCTTTTCATGTATCTGGATTATATATATATAATATATGTTTTGGTGGATTTTTCTCCTCTTGTGTGGTTTTCGTCTCCGTAGATTTCATTTTCGATCGATTCGTCGTATTTTCTCGCTTCTTCCTTAGGATCGTCGATTTCGAAGTTTGTCACTCGTGACGGACTTCATAACGGTCATATCTAACTGTTAGATCAAGCCTAGGAGTCTTAGGATTCGATCACGGGGCCTCGCGCTCCGTATCGGAACTTTTGGTGCTCATTAGCCGGTATAAGAAGGGGCACCGACCGACTAGATGACGATCCAGTCGGTCGGCAATCCTTCTTGGACAGACTAGTTGGCTTTCTAAAATTATTCAGGAGTTACTGTTTATCGTTAGTCGGTCTAAGAACGTTGGTTGACCGACTAGGTTGCAAACTAGTCGGTCAGCAATGCTTCTTGAACCGACTAACACATCATCTTATTTTGTATCAGTTATTGTTCACTCTTAGTCGGTCTAAGAACGTTCATCGACCGACTAGATGCTAAACTAGTCGGTCAGTACTTGTTCATGGACCGACTAACTCTAGAATCCTATTTTCGTTCAGGAGTTACTGTTTACACTTAGTCGGTCTGCGTTGGTCGACCGACCGACTAGTTGCCAAACTAGTCGGTCAGTGGTTGTTCTTTGACCGACTAACCAGTGTCAAAACCCTAATTTCTGGGCAGCCGCCAGCTCAACCTATAAATACCCCTCCCAAACGTTTCTTCTTCCTCCAACACGACCCAAAACCCTAAAATCTTCCCCCTTGAGCCCCCATCTTCCTCCAAGCTCCATTCCTTCATTCCAAGCCCTAAATCCATCATCCAATCCATCCACTCACTCCATCTACCTCTCCTCTTCCCCAAATCTCCATCAAAACCCATCAAATCCCCAAATCCTCCAAACCCCTAGTTTCCCCAAACTTCTCCAATCTTCTCCAGATCTGATCCTAGGGTTCCCCGGAGTGTTTCTTCCGCTTCCTCTCGGTAAGAAATCGATCTACCGTTGTTTTCATAGCTTATTTATAATTCTATGAAAACCCTAATTAATTTCATGTGTTTGGTGTTGTTTCCCCCTTAACAGCGATTTCCCCCGTAGATAGCATCCGTGTGACGAAGTGGTCGTCATTTCCGGTGCTAGGCAAGTGAAACTTGCCACTTAGGGTTTAGGCCATGTTTTAGGCCATTTTCTTGTTATAGGCGTAAAAGAGGCTAGGCGACGAAATGATACTTGCCTAGGCGCAAATTGGGGAACTAGCTTGACAACGAAGCTAGTTCCGACTTTTAGCATGTTGCACAATTACCATGTCATGTTTACTTTCAATTAACGGTACGCGAATATGTTCATGTCATTGCATTTCGCCTGTCACGTTTAATTTAATTAACGGTACGCAAATAAATTGTCATGACCTCGCATTCTTTAGGTATTGCTGTGATTGCGTAGCTTCGCTACAATGTTGTGTTCCTGGCTCGTGTTCCAGAAGCGGGCCATGTGTTGGTTGACAGCCAATGCCCGAATTGCGTGTTCCGGCTAGGTGTTCCCTACGCCATCCTTGTGTTCCTGGCTCGTGACCAGAAGCGAGCATAATGAGTTGGAAACCCCAACGCTCGAAATGTATTGAATTGTGAACTAAGAATGCGAGCTCAATGTGCGGGGCAACCCTAGGCTCACTAGCTGAGCTCAATGTGCAGGGACCTCAGGCTCCATATCGTGTGGGTATTGGGTAGTGTTTAGTGCCGATCGGTCTGAAATGCTATGCCATTCAGCGAAGGGCGTAAACACCTACAAAATGTGAATTGATTGAATTGATAGTAGCTTGGCTACTCTTGTCTTGTCCCGATAAATTGTCTTGCCCTGTTTTAAATTGTGCATTCATGTTATAACTGCCATGTCATGCATACCAAACTGCTAGGTTGCTAGTTGCCTTACTTTCAGTTTCCTTGCCCAAGTCTTTTTAGACTTGCTGACATGTGCCCCTTTACTCTTTTGGGTGACACATGTTAGATCCCGAGCCCGAGTACCTTGTTGAGGACGAGGTAATTGCTGACGCCGAGCCCGAGCCGGTGTTTGACGGGGAGTACGTGGACACTGGGGACCAGTCCTAGTGTCTTCGTTGTGTTTTACTTTTGTTAGACTGTAGTTTTGTTATCGGTGCGTAGCACCTATACTTTGTTATGTTGATGCTTTTGTTGGCCTTGTTCTGGGCCCTTAGACTCTTTTCTTTTAGCCCGGTGGCTTTTCTGGATGTTGGACTTTTGTTGATGTTGGACAATATTTGTGAGATGTGGAATTTTATTTCAGTCTCTCCTTGTGTTATTATTGCTATTCTGTTGTGGTTACAGGGACCTGTTTATGTATTGTGGACGCTTATCGGGTTTGGGGCTTCACAGCTCCACTCTCGTGCGGACCTTTTCACGTCTCGCCTCCATTTTAGGGAAGCGGGTCGTGACAAATATTTACTTTATTGCTTTCTCTCTCTTTTGAGTCTAGGTTAATGTAATGTCTTGTTAGATGGTTTACTCATTCATGCATATGTATTTAACCATCTTAGTGAGAGTTAGGATTATCATAGAATCCAACCAAATAGGTTCACTCTGACCAAAGACTCATTTGGAGTCTCTGCCTTTCCATCAGTCGCCTGTTGAAGGATACCCAGTCGACTGGGTGATTTCCAGTCGCCTGTAGATTCTTCTACACTCGCCTGATATGCACTGCTCAAGTCAACATTTCAATTGACTCAAACTTGAGCTTTACGCACAGTCGACTGCTGCTCAGTCTACAGTCGCGTGTAGATTTACAGTCGCTTGGGAATTGGCCAACAGTCGTCTGAGTAGTGTAAGTGCAATCTCTGCATCTCTCTGTCGTTTCTCCATCTTATACAGCAGTCGACTGATGAAGGTATTACAGTCATCTGACTATAAGACAGTCGACTGTATTATTGACATCAGTCGCCTGTATGCTTATCTGGAGAAAAAGTGCAGCTCTCTGTTTTGTTTCATCCCCTGCAGCAGTCGCCTGCTGAAGGATTAACAGGCGCATGTCCTGTTTTCAGTCGACTGTATCGACTTCTTCAGTCGACTGTCCTGACTCAGATTATAGCCGTTGGATATTTTCTAGCCATTGATCAGTCGACTGTCTTATGATCATCAGTCGACTGTTCCTGTCGTTTTCGCCCAGTTTCTAGCCGTTGCAAAATTGATCTTTTGGCTGTTTTCTTGGGTTTTGGGGTTTGATATAGGGTTCATATATATATATATATATATATATATATATATATATATATATATATATATATATATATATATATATATATATATATATATATATATATATATATGGGTGTGCTGCCATCTCTTAATCTGCTTGATGCTATTGAAAATCACAAGAGATCTTTAAGCCACTCATAAACTCTCTCAATTCCCTCATTTGAGCTCATTCCTCTTCATGCATTGAAGTCCAGCTCAAGGGAATTCATCCAAGTGCTTTCATGCCAATCTCATCACTTGGAGATCCTCTTTCATGCCTTGCATTCATACATGAGTAAGCATCTTAAGGCATAGGTAAGAGTATTTATTTTACTTGGTGAATTTGTATCTCTAATTCTCTTTGTGGGAATTAGTCTATCTCTCTTTGTGGGAGTTTATCTCTTTGTGGGATTATGATATTCTCTTTGTGGGAATAAACTCTTTGTGGGAGTTTAGTGTCCTAGTGTAGGGCTAACCCTAATTCTCTGAGTGGGAGTTAGTGATTCTCTTGGTGGGAGTCTTGATCATCGTGTAGGGTTGGTTGGGTCCTTGTGTATGGCATAAATCCTCTCGGTGGGGTATCTCTTTGTGAGATTTGTATTCACTTCTCTTTGTGGGATTATAGTGAATATTGGTGTGGCTGGACGTATCCAAGTTTGGGGAACCAGGGTAAAATCTTGTGTTTGCGTTTGGATTAATTGTGTCAATTATTTCCTCTTGCATTTATAATTCCGCATTTGCAAGGTTAATTTTAATTGGACAATTTTATTGCCATTACACTATTCACCCCCCGCTAGAGTGTGTTGTTAGTATTGCAAGGGTAAGGCGATCCTTACAATTGGTATCAGAGCGAGGTTATAGCATACTGCAACGATGGCATTCAACGCAACATCCGCGTCTCATGAAGAAGGTCATTCAACCGTTCGACCCCCGCTCTTCAACGGAACCAGCTACCCAAGTTGGAAGATCAGGATGATGATCTACATGGAGGGTCAAGACCTATGGGACATCACGGAGGTGCCATTTGAGAAGCCCACTACACATGCGGCTTCAAGGACGAAGACGGAGAAGGATCGATCAAGTTCAATGCAAGGGCTATGAATGCATTACATTGCGCTCTCTCAACAAATGAGTTCAACCGCATCTCCATGTGCAAAACGGCCAACGATATTTGGCATACTTTGGAGATATGTCATGAAGGGACTACAAAGGTAAAGAAATCTAAACAAACTGTGTTTAGATCTAAATATGAAATGTTTAAGATGCAGGAAGGAGAAAGCATTTCAGAGATGTTCACAAGGTTCACTGCTATCGTGAACTCTTTGGAGGGACTCGGGAAGACGATTTCCCAAGAGAGATCGTGTAGATAAGATCCTTTACTCTCTCACACCTCATTGGGAGTCAAAGGCCAACGAAATTTTGGAGTCTTATGACACGTCCAAATACACCGTTGAGGAGTGCATTGGTAATCTCATGGTGTATGAAGTGAAGCTTCAACACAAGAAGGAGATTCAACCATCAAAGCCGGAGAAGCACAAGGGGGTTGCATTCCATGCCAAGGAAGAGCCAATCAAATGGAGGAAGAAATTCCATCGAGAAGCTCCTAGTGAAGAAGATGAGCTAGAAGAGGCGAGTGGAGAAGAAATTGAGGATATTGCCGAGCAATTAGGGCATTCCTCAAGTGCAAGCAAGGTAAGTCTTTGTCAAAGTTTTCCTCCAATTCTAACAAGGTTCCTACTTGTTACACATGCAGTGGAAAATGTCACTTGTCCACCGAATGCCCTTCCAAACCCAACAAAGAAACTTACAAGGGTAAAGGGAAGAAGCATTGGGAAGGGAAGTCCAAGTCCAAAAATCACAAGAAGGGACTTGTCGGGACTTTTGATGATTCGAGTGAGGATACATCAAGTAACAAAGAGGAGGATGCAAAGGACGATACTCGTGCATGCTTTGTTGCAATTGATATTCCTACATCAATCCCCTCGGGCTCAAATGAAGAACAGTTGGAAGCATGGCTCAACTCTTATGAGGAATCATGCCTCATGGCAAACGAGGAGGTTTCATCGTCGAGTTCTAGCAAGGAAGATGATGATGATGAGATTGTAGAAGAAAAGATCTCATACGAGGAGCTTGAATATAACTTCAACATGGTCACCGAAAAGGCTAGTAAGTGCATCAACTCTTACAATAAATTGAAAGCAAAATATAAGATTGTTAAGAGTAGATTGCATGAACTAGATGTTGCTAGTGTAATCAATGATGAAAGGCATGATTATGACACTAGTGAGAGAGACACACTTCTCTCTCAAGTTAAGGAATTGAGTTTAATTAATGAAAATCTTGTTGCTCAAAATCTTAGCTTAGATTCTCGCATTC
Source organism: Scilla litardierei (assembly GCA_030789695.1). Classification (NCBI taxonomy): domain Eukaryota; kingdom Viridiplantae; phylum Streptophyta; class Magnoliopsida; order Asparagales; family Asparagaceae; genus Scilla; species Scilla litardierei. The sequence continues at coordinate 118,720,014 of CM061130.1, forward strand.
AACAACTTACGTTGAAATGTGATGAGGAATCACGTAAGCTCAAAAGCTTTGTGTATTCTAGGGGTTCACTCCACGATTTGTTGGAAAAACAACATCCGGCAAATCATAGAGGATGTTTGGGTTATATTCAAAATGTGGTACCCAAACCCACGTATATTTCCTCTTATGGTGCAAATACAAGAAATATTGCTAAAGCACATAAGAAGAATCACTATGCTTTCTTGTACAACAATAACATCAATAAGAAGCATGTAGATCACGAGGTAATGAGGAAGAACGAAAAACCTTCATTTTTTGCTAAGAAGCAAAATCCTCATTCTTTGCATGCCAAGAAATTCGTTTCTACACCTAAGCATGCCACATCCATCCCTCTTGCAAAGGCAAAACCATTGCCTAGGAAATCCTTGAGTTTATGGATTCCCACTAAGGTTAGTGTGCAAGAGAGGGATAGTTACATCAACTCTCTAGTTAGGGATGTGATCACCTCATGTGATTACATTAGGAAGTCAAACTCCTCTTGGGTTTGGTTCCCAAATGTTTAGGTTCCTCACACATATGCATATTGCATGGGTATTGTGCTTGAATGTTTATTTTTAGCATACCCATTGTTTGTGTGTGTTTCATGATTTTGAAAATGTTTTCAAACTTATTTTTTTCATGAAAATGGGGACCTTGGGGTTTATTGACATGCGTGCATTTTTTGATCCATGTGTATGTCAATGGGGGAGTTGATATGTTATATGTTTAAATTATTTTAAAAACATATTTTGACTCTCATTTCGGGGTTTGTTTGAGATCATTATGTACAATTGATGATTTGTGGTCTCAACCCAAACCCCTTAGATATTGCCATGGTGTTTCATGTTATATTTCTTTTTGGCAATATCATTGTGTATCTTTGAAGCTTGATTTTTCCATATCTATTGCTTTGATACACTTTAGGCCCATGGCTCCATTTTTATAATTGGTATTAGATCCTAGAAGTCAAAACTTGACCATTTCTATGATCTAGGGGGAGCATGTGATAGTGATTGATACCCACTAAATTTTTCAATTTGGTATCATATATCTCCTTATTTCTTGCATATTGTCACATCTTGGTTAAGATGACAAAGGGTGATATATTTGATGTCCACCTTTTTGACGATGTCAAGGGGGAAAGATATATGCATTATTTAAATATATATGTGGAGATATATTCATATGCATATGGGGAGAGATATATCTATGGGGAGAGATATATGGGATTAGATAAACCATTCATGTTTGCATGATATTGTCCATTTCAATTGGTTTATGTAATCCATGCATATTATATGCCACCATGATCTTATTTGGTAGAATGCGTATTTACTATTGTGTAGCTCATTGTATAATTGGTGCATATAAGTAGGGGGAGCTCATTAGTATTGTGCTTTAATTCTTTGTGCTTTACATAATGTGTGTCATCATCAAAAGGGAGGAGATTGTTGAGTATTGGTGTTTTATACCAATCTTATTTTGATGATGATCATAACATTATGTTGTTGCTAATGACTCTCTTGTTTTAGTCTCACAGTTTCATTCCTAGAATATATTTCTTGGAGACTAATCACTTGGTGTAAGGATGGACATCAAGTGGAGAAGGGCCAAAGCTTGTACTCAAGGAGTGTCAAAGCTTGGAGATGATGGAGAGATTCAAGGCATCAATATTGAAGACTTAGACTCTAAGGAAAGCAATGTAATCCATGTAATATTTACTTTATTGCTTTCTCTCTCTTTTGAGTCTAGGTTAATGTAATGCCTTGTTAGATGGTTTACTCATTCATGCATATGCATTTAACCATCTTAGTGAGCCTTAGGTTTATCATAGAATCCAACCAAATAGGTTCACTCTGACCAAAGACTCATTTGGAGTCTCTGGTTTTCCATCAGTCACCTGTTGAAGGATACCCAGTCGACTGGGTGATTTCCAGTCGCCTGAAGATCATTCTACAGTCGCCTGATATGCACTGCTCAAGTCAACATTTCAATTGACTCAAACTTGAGCTTTACACACAGTCGACTGCTGCTCAGTTTACAATCGCCTGTAGATTTACAGTCGCCTGGGAATTGGCCAACAGTCGTCTGAGTAGCATACGTGCAATCTCTGCATCTCTCTGTCTTTTCTCCATCTTATACAGCAGTCGACTGATGAAGGTATTACAGTCGCCTAACTATAAGACAGTCGACTGTATTATTGACATCAGTCGCTTGTATACTTATCTGGAGAAAGAGTGCAGCTCTTTGTTTTGTTCCATCCCCTGCAGCAGTTGCCTGCTGAAGGATTAACATGCGCATGTCCTATTTTCAGTCGACTATATCGACTTCTTCAGTCGACTGTCCTGGCTCAGATTATAGCCGTTGGATATTTTCTAGCCGTTGATCAGTCGACTGTCTTATGATCATCAGTCGACTGTTCCTGTCGTTTTCGCCCAGTTTCTAGCCGTTGCAGAATTAATCTTTTGGCTGTTTTCTTGGGTTTTGGGGTTTGATATAGGGTTCCTATATATATGGGTGTGCTGCCATCCCTTAATCTGCTTGATGCTATTGAAAATCACAAGAGATCTTTAAGCCACTCATAAATTCTCTCAATTCCCTCATTTGAGCCCTCATTCCTCTTCATGCATTGAAGTTCATCTCAAGGGAATTCATCCAAGTGCTTTCATGCCAATCTCATTACTTGGAGATCCTCTTCCATGCCTTGCATTCATACATGAGTAAGCATCTCAAGGCATAAGTAAGAGTATTTATTTTACTTAATGAATTTGTATCTCTAATTCTCTTTGTGGGAATTAGTCTATCTCTCTTTGTGGGAGTTTATCGCTTTGTGGGATTAGGATATTCTCTTTGTGGGAAATACTCTCTTTGTGGGAGTTTAGTGTCCTAGTGTAGGGCTAACCCTAATTCTTTGAGTGGGAGTTAGTGACTCTCTTGGTGGGAGTCTTGATCATCGTGTAGGGTTGGTTGGGTCCTTGTGTAGGGCATAAATCCTCTTGGTGGGGTATCTCTTTGTGTGATTGGTATTCACTTCTCTTTGTGGGATTATAGTGAATATTAGTGTAGCTGGACGTACCCAAGTTTGGAGAATCAGGGTAAAGTCTTGTGTTTGCATTTGGATTGATTGTATCAATTATTTCCTCTTGCATTTATAATTCCGCATTTGCAAGTTTAATTTTAATTGGACAATTTTATTGCCATTACACTATTCACCCCCCTCTAGTGTGTGTTGTTAGTATTGCAAGGGTAAGGCGATCCTTACAGAGTTAGCCATGACGGCCTTTAAGGCGGGACTAACTAGCCGTAGCCTTCATAAGTCCCTCCTCCGAGACCCGCCTGCCAATTTTGACGCGCTTATCATTCAGGCGGAGAGGTACATGTTGAGCGAGGATGCCCTCGAAATGAGAACGGAGGTCGCCATGACGGGGGCGTCCCGCAGCGAGCTTCGACCCAACTCCAGACCGAGGCAGCAGGACAGACCCAGGGGCCGTGACCAGCTGGCCCAGCAGAGACGTGACCCAGAAGGGCGACGCCCGCAGGATCGCCCTGGCCCGGTGCGGGAGTTTGCTGCCGCCAGAGAGCCCGCACGGGTGGTCCAGAGGCCAGAGAGACCACAGCGGTCCCAATAAACACAGCTCAATGCCCCCATGATCACCGCCCAGGTCACCAATCAGATGCCCAAACCGATCATGCGCATCGACTGACCGAGGACAGTCGCCGAGGAAAGCTCTCCGAGCGAGAAGGCCACTTACACCGTAACAGACGTCGTGGGATCAGCGACCCACATTCTAGCTACCTTGGAGGGCGGGGACCTAGCCCATCTATAGAACGCCGAGCACTTGCTTAATATTTTCAATAAATATTCGCCTTTGTACAATCAATATGTTGTCTAAATCCAAATCTCCACATTTTGAAGGTCGGCTATACGCTTATATGTCCGGACTCTCGTGGACAGACCTTGAAGACCTTCGGGGCAGCTCGCCAGCTTGCCATCCAAATTGGGAAAGAAAATACAGGGGAGGCTTTGGCACATCTGTACCCGCACTCTTGAAGACCTCCGGGGCAGCTCGCCAGCTCGCCACCCAAACCGGGGATGAAAATAGGGGGAGGCTTTGGCCCATCTGTACCCGCACTCTTGAGGACCTCCGGAAAAGCTCGCCAGCTTGCCACCCAAACTGGAGAAGAAAATGCAGGGGATGTTTTGGCCCATCTGTACCCACACTCTTGAGGACATCTGGGACAGCTCGCCAGCTTTCCATATAAACCAGGGAAGAAAATGTAGGGGAGGCTTTGGCCCATCTGTACCCGCACTCTTGAAGACCTCTGGGGCAGCTCGCCAGCTCGCCACCCATACTGGGGAAGGAAACGCAGGAGAGACTTTGGCCCATCTGTACCCGCACTCTTGAAGACATCCGGGCAGCTCGCCAGCTCGCCACCCATACCGGGGAAGGAAATGCGGTGGAGGCTTTGGCCCATCTGTACCCGCACTCTTGAAGACCTCCGGGGCAGCTTGCCAGCTCGCCACCCAAATCAGAGAAGGAAACACATGGGAGGCTTTGGCCCATCTGTACCCGCACTCTTGAAGATCTCCAGGGCAGCTCGCCAGCTCGCCACCCAAACTGGGAAAGGAAACACTCGGGAGGCTTTGGCCCATCTGTACCCGTACTCTTGAAGGCCTTCGGAGCAGCTCGCCAGCTCGCCACCCAAACCAGGGAAGAAAATGCGGGAGAGGCTTTGGCCCATCTGTACCCGCACTCTTGAAGACCTTCGATGCAGCTCGCTAGCTCGCCACCCAAATTGGGAAAGAAAATACGGGGAACGCTTTGGCCCATCTATACCCGCACTCTTGAAGACCTCTAGGGCAGCTCGCCAGCTTACCACACAAAACCGGGGAAGAAAATGAGGGGGAGGATTTGGCTCATATATACCCGCACTCTTGAAGACCTCCGGGGCGGTCCGCCACCCAAACCGGGGAAGAAAATACGGGGGAGGCTTTGGCCTATCTGTACTTGCACTCTTGAAGACCTCTGGGGCGGCTCGCCAGCTCGCCACCCAAACTCGTCACCACTCCACCTCTGACACTTGTCTATGTTTTGACTAATGCGCCATGTGTTTCTATGATATAAGATGACTTAGTTCAAGATCGGCACGATCGCCAGGGGTGGCCTCTGGGGCAAGCCTGCAAGCCGGGCCCTCGATAGATCGCCCACTTTCTTAAAAAAATAGGAGGGTTTCAATTAAAGGAGGAAATCAAATCTACTGCTAGTAGGCCTCACGTCTGACGCCGCTTCCGTCGATAAGCTAATAACCGAGTGATAAGTTAGTTACACAAGTGATTAAACAGTTCCTCTCTTGTAACCACAGTGGCGGCAGAGCTTGTACTTATAATGACGCATTGTCTTTATACTGTTCTTCGTGAAATCGTGATGACAGTGCTTGAGTACCAGCTTTAGTACATTGTGGTACCGTTCCAGTTCAAGTCGTTACACCCAGGCTTATGAAGCTCACTGCCAGCTAAATGGTACGAATTGATGCATCATCCGAACTTGGCCAGGATTTCACCCCAAGCACGAATGACAGGGGCAATTGTTACAACCTAAAGATCGAGATATTCCAACTTTCTACCCAAGCTCACCGAGCGCACAGCCAGCCCGCCCCGCCTTCGCAGAAGTCACATCTCAGTTTACGAAGGGTGGGCATTCTAAGTCCTGACCTTGTCAGTGGGATGTTGGTTCCCCCTCCTTAGCCCATTTATCGCCCATCAAGCCCAAAGTCCACCTCGACCAACCGGAAGGGCATCTGGTCGCCTCAAACTCCGTCCGCTGGGCACCCATTTCCCCCCAAGCTCGCTGGGAGAACAACTAGGTTGCCCATTGTCTGCCTAGAGTGACCTGATGAGTCAAGCACGGACTCGCTACGCAGACGCACCCCGACGACCCTTTGGCACATCGGACACGACAAACAACTTAGTACAAGGACGCCACTGACACTTTCGTCGCTCGACAACATGACAAAGCACCCCCTGGCCGCTGCGCCGTCTGACCTTTTGGTGTTTTCGGCTCTGACACTCTGACAAAGCACCATGGGCTGTTGCGCCGCCTGACAAAGGTATGGCTGACACACATAGATCCGACATCCTCGGCCGAAGCTTCCGTTGTCTGATTTGCCAGCTCAGCACGACAGGTCAACCCTACCTAACCGCCACGATCAGGTATAAATACCCCTCTACCTCCATCGAGGGGAAGGGGGTTTTTTGGCTAATTTATTGATTTCCTATTACACACACAAGAGCAAAGGTCTCCCATATCTTTGTTCTTCCTCCATAGCTCGCCACGTAAAGTGGACTCACTTTCAGTCCGACCTGCATGTCAAGCCCCCGTTTCTAAGCCCTAATTCTAACTTAGGCATCGAAGAGGCTAAGGGTTGGACCCCAACTCAGCCTTTCTGACGAGCTGCTCTGTGCGCAGGTGAGCTCTCCTTTGCAACTAGCCATCGGCGCCCGTCCCCGACAGTGCGGCAAGCAAGCGGAGTACTTGCAGAATTGATCCCACAGCCGGCCTTTGCAGTGCATTTAGCCTCGTCACCCCACTCACCACCTATCAAACATCCAATCTAAACTTCACCCCCTTTATAACCATTGTGCCCTTGGTCCCCCCAATAAACAAATTCATTGTACACGGATCTTACCCGGCAACAATGATCTATATGATTAGAAAGAAGAGTGTTATAAATTATATGCTAAATATGAGTATACCTTAAGAGAACTTTTGACTCTTAAGAAGAAGCATAAAACTTGAGTGGTTAATTCTTCTAATCTTGAGATAGAACAAATCAAAGAAGAAAAATTAAAATTGATTAGCAAGAATAATGAGCTAGAAGAAAAGAATAGGTTACTTACTGTAACGCCCCGCTCCCCGGAATACCCGATAAGTACGAATCCGTATCAGGTATTCCCGAAGAGGCAGGTGTTACTGAATGTTCATGAAACGTAGGAACTCGTCGGTGATGATAATTAAGGTTCCTACACTCTCTAAAACTTCCATCTTGAAAGTTGTCAAAGATCCTTTTGCTAACTTTTCTTTTATACTAATTTTCCAAATGGGCGTTCATTTAAGCGTGGAAATTTAAGGGAGCTAGCAAGTGGCATTTGTGTGGTATTCCTAGCTTAAGTTTCTAATGCTTGGGACGTTGTGGAAATGCTTATAAAAATTTCGGCAGAGTTTCTCTTGTATTTATCAAAAGTTTTCATGTACAACATAGGTGGTATTTTAAAGAGAAAACATAAGTAGTATTTCAAGGAGAACATGGTATAATCATAACATGCCAACAACACCACCAACACCACCAACACCACTATAAATATCAACATAACCTCATTCTTAAGAAACATTACTAATATCACCAATACCAACATCAATGTCATTAATATCACTATTAACAATAACAACAAGATTAACATTATTTGCTAACAATTAGCAAACCACACTTTCCAACATATCATCATCCAAGCACCAAATACATCCAAACAACCACAAATCATCCAAAAATGCTAAATGATGCCATGATGCATATGATGCTCAAATAATGCGACGCAATGCAATGCAATGGGATCCCATGAATAAGCCGGCGTGAACGTGCAAGTGGTTCTACTCCGTTATCAACGTGGAGCCACCTAATGGTATCAAGAGGTTGCCCACGGCGACTTCACCCGCCTCCTACCGTGGCAACTTTGTCCATGCCCGTGCACTCCACCTTCGTGTCCTAATAACACCAATCACCCATTCCACATTCCGCATATATTCAACAACACATTGCCAATTTCCATTCTCAATCCATTTCGTGCAAATCTCATTTTTGTACAAGAGAAATTTAATAATAATGTTTCCAACTTTCCATTTGAGATCATTATTATATGTTATACGAAGTTAATATCAAGGCGTCTTTACTAATTTACACAAATCACTTCAATCACACAAGTCATGCAAGGGGAAATGAAAATTTAATTTCCAACAGTGTAAATGAGAGCAATTTCACATGATTAATAAAACAAGAAACCCAAGCAACATGGATCCACAACATGGCATCATATACTTTCGACATCTCATATAAAATAGACAATTTCACACCTCGACTCACTATCACACAATTTACATTTTTTTCATCAAGAAAGTTGAATGATAAAGTTCCCAACATTCCCAAATGAGAGCTATTTATACGGCTTCCAACAAAATGAGAGCAGATTCACAAAATTAGTGAGACAAGCCATTCAATTGCATCATAAACATAAACATAGTAATTCATGGCATCATATAATTTCAATACAACATCTAGATTCCACATGAATGCACCATGCCAAGAAACTTCAACAAAACCCCTAAAAATGCGAACTTTATTCTCAAAATGCAATGAAATTAAACACATGAGTAGGGTTGGACTCCTACCTCAAGTAGAGACTCAAATCCTCTTCCAATTCCAAGCTCAAGCCCTAAGTTTGGAATTCCCCCATTGATTGCAAAGAATCCATCATGAATCCCCTACTCCAACTCCCAGCCCTAATTTCGAAATTTCCCCCATGAATCCCTCATTAGAGAAGCAAAAGACCATGGATCTCCCCTCGCTTCAAAAATCACAACTTTCCTCTTTGGTTTTCTCCTCAAAACCCCATCTTTTTCTCTTTCCTTTCTTTCTCCACTTTCTTCTTCTTTCTTTAAAATCTTTTTTTTAAAAGACCTGATGCATTTTGGCCCCCTGGGAGAAATCGACAGCACTTGGGAGGGGGAAAACGTGATGGCTTCCTTGGGGAAAGGGGAAGGGAGAGAATAAACGAAGGAAGGAAGAGAATTAATAAAAACTAATGTAGAATAATGTAGAAACCTTTAACTACCAATAAGAATAATGTACACTCTTATGCAAGCATAAAAACTAATGTAGAATAATGGCAGCAAGAATTAATAAGAAGAATGTCGACGACAAAGTTGCCATTCTCTGCTATCATCTCTCTTCTCTCCTCTAATATTCAAGCCCAAAAACAAAGCCCAACAAACTCACTCTTAACAGCTAAAATTAACTATAGGCCCAATCAACAACAATAATAAGAATACCAACATCCACAATAACGTCAATAATAATACTAGTAACACCTAAAATAAGTACCATAACAATACCACTTTACTAGACACACCCATCAACCAAACATCATTAAGCACACTAATAACACTCACTACATCATATCCAATACATCCATATGTATTCACTTATACATCCAAGTCATATCATAGGAAGTTACTATGCGCACAACAAAATTACTATACACACACACGCAAAATAGTATTTCACACATTCGGACATTACAATCTACCCACCTTAAAAATAAGTTCGTCCTCGAACTTCCTAACTTAGGGCTCTACCGACGCCTACCCACCTTAAGACTCAACTACCAACAAACACCGGAATACTACACGTATCAATCCCTACGCAGTCGCAATGCGGTGACCTGCATGGGCCACCAAATGTAACGCCCCGCTCCCCGGAATACCCGATAAGTACGAATCCGTATCAGGTATTCCCGAAGAGGTGGGTGTTACGAAGGAACTGCAAAATTTCAAAACGCAGGCAGGTCCACTGCGCACTGCTGGGATAGTACCTGCAGCATTCCAGACATCACAGAAACACAAAAGGAGCCACCAACTCAAAACACCAATATAATATATATATATAAATTTAAACTGTTCAAATTACAACATCAGTTACAAACCTCATATACAATATATAACCCAAACTCACCCAAGTACATTAACACACCCAAATCTCATTCACACTCACCCCCACACCCAAACCAACCAACTGAGCTCGCGGCCTCTGACTCCACGATCCAACACCTGAAAAATATCAACGGGACACGTCACAGCGTGACCCAATAGGAAACCCAAACCCAACTCACATGGTGCACAAAAATGCAATACACAAAGGAACACACAGGGAACTAACTCAGGGCATATCACGACAACTCCATATGAAAATATAAATGATATCATTAACAAAACACGTACATGCGGCAAGAAGATAGCCTGTAAAACAAAGTGAGTACGGCATATAAAGAAGTGAGCTGCCATATTAAGAAACTGAAACTGTACAATTACTAATAGCAATCACATCTGATATTGCGACCGTCAAAAGAAACCAAGTCACCACACTGACTTGGAGTACCTATAGCCATACAAATGCAACCTACAACAATTTATGGTTTGTTATGAAACTTGAGTTTTCAAAGAATTCTTGAAGTACCTTAAGTAGTAATTTCTAAGTAAGCTTGGCTTACTAACAGTTAAACGAAAACTACAATTCTCATTTAAACTGAATGTTCATGAAACTCCTTATTAAGTTGATGGAAAACACTCTCTTCTATTGAAATGGAACCAAATGGATTTGGAAATCAAAGTTTGCTTAAAGGAGCTTGTAGGAACTCGTCGGTGATGATAATTAAGGTTCCTACACCCGCTAAAACTTCCATCTTGAAAGTTGTCAAAGATCCTCTTGCTAACTTTTCTTTTATACTAATTTTCCAAATGGGCGTTCATTTAAGCGTGGAAATTTAAGGGAGCTAGCAAGTGGCATTTGTGTGGTATTCCTAGCTTAAGTTTCTAATGCTTGGGACGTTGTGGAAATGCTTATAAAAATTTCGGCAGAGTTTCTCTTGTATTTATCAAAAGTTTTCATGTACAACATAGGTGGTATTTTAAAGAGAAAACATAAGTAGTATTTCAAGGAGAACATGGTATAATCATAACATGCCAACAACACCACCAACACCACCAACACCACTATAAATATCAACATAACCTCATTCTTAAGAAACATTACTAATATCACCAATACCAACATCAATGTCATTAATATCACTATTAACAATAACAACAAGATTAACATTATTTGCTAACAATTAGCAAACCACACTTTCCAACATATCATCATCCAAGCACCAAATACATCCAAACAACCACAAATCATCCAAAAATGCTAAATGATGCCATGATGCATATGATGCTCAAATAATGCGACGCAATGCAATGCAATGGGATCCCATGAATAAGCCGGCGTGCACGTGCAAGTGGTTCTACTCCGTTATCAACGTGGAGCCACCTAATGGTATCAAGAGGTTGCCCACGGCGACTTCACCCGCCTCCTACCGTGGCAACTTTGTCCATGCCCGTGCACTCCACCTTCGTGTCCTAATAACACCAATCACCCATTCCACATTCCGCATATATTCAACAACACATTGCCAATTTCCATTCTCAATCCATTTCGTGCAAATCTCATTTTTGTACAAGAGAAATTTAATAATAATGTTTCCAACTTTCCATTTGAGATCATTATTATATGTTATACGAAGTTAATATCAAGGCGTCTTTACTAATTTACACAAATCACTTCAATCACACAAGTCATGCAAGGGGAAATGAAAATTTAATTTCCAACAGTGTAAATGAGAGCAATTTCACATGATTAATAAAACAAGAAACCCAAGCAACATGGATCCACAACATGGCATCATATACTTTCGACATCTCATATAAAATAGACAATTTCACACCTCGACTCACTATCACACAATTTACATTTTTTTCATCAAGAAAGTTGAATGATAAAGTTCCCAACATTCCCAAATGAGAGCTATTTATACGGCTTCCAACAAAATGAGAGCAGATTCACAAAATTAGTGAGACAAGCCATTCAATTGCATCATAAACATAAACATAGTAATTCATGGCATCATATAATTTCAATACAACATCTAGATTCCACATGAATGCACCATGCCAAGAAACTTCAACAAAACCCCTAAAAATGCGAACTTTATTCTCAAAATGCAATGAAATTAAACACATGAGTAGGGTTGGACTCCTACCTCAAGTAGAGACTCAAATCCTCTTCCAATTCCAAGCTCAAGCCCTAAGTTTGGAATTCCCCCATTGATTGCAAAGAATCCATCATGAATCCCCTACTCCAACTCCCAGCCCTAATTTCGAAATTTCCCCCATGAATCCCTCATTAGAGAAGCAAAAGCCCTCCACCAATCTCAAGAAAACACCACCATGGATCTCCCCTCTTCAAGCTTCAAAAATCACAACTTTCCTCTTTGGTTTTCTCCTCAAAACCCCATCTTTTTCTCTTTCCTTTCTTTCTCCACTTTCTTCTTCTTTCTTTAAAATCTTTTTTTTTAAAAGACCTGATGCATTTTGGCCCCCTGGGAGAAATCGACAGCACTTGGGAGGGGGAAAACGTGATGGCTTCCTTGGGGAAAGGGGAAGGGAGAGAATAAACGAAGGAAGGAAAAGAATTAATAAAAACTAATGTAGAATAATGTAGAAACCTTTAACTACCAATAAGAATAATGTACACTCTTATGCAAGCATAAAAACTAATGTAGAATAATGGCAGCAAGAATTAATAAGAAGAATGTCGACGTGGTTTGGTGTTTTGGAATGTTAAAATTAATTAAGCCATTATCTCTCTCTAGAAGCCTCTTATTACAAAGTTGCCATTCTCATGCTATCATCTCTCTTCTCTCCTCTAATATTCAAGCCCAAAAACAAAGCTCAACAAACTCACTCTTAACAGCTAAAATTAACTATAGGCCCAATCAACAACAATAATAAGAATACCAACATCCACAATAACGTCAATAATAATACTAGTAACACCTAAAATAAGTACCATAACAATACCACTTTACTAGACACACCCATCAACCAAACATCATTAAGCACACTAATAACACTCACTACATCATATCCAATACATCCATACGTATTCACTTATACATCCAAGTCATATCATAGGAAGTTACTATGCGCACAACAAAATTACTATACACACACACGCAAAATAGTATTTCACACATTCGGACATTACACTTACTAATGAGTATTAATACCTAAGTGATAGGTTTAGTAACCTAGAGACAACAATGTCAACCATTGAGAGTAAACATGCATGAGTACTTATTTAGAAATGTGGATAGGTTTAATAGGGGTAAAGATAAGTTAGATAATTTGATTAGCTCACAAAGACTCTCCACTAGTAAATTTGACCTATGATATAATAAGACCAAGCAAAAAAGCTAGGGCCACTTATCATCATCCTATGGTTGATAAAACTATAAATATATTTGTCAAAGTTTGGATACCTAAGAGAGGGACTATCCAAGTGAACGATGAATACATTGATAGTTTCATGAACAACGTTCATTATAATGTTTGTTACGACCTAAAGATCGTGATACCTCGACCTTCCTTCCAAGTTCGCCCGACACACTGCAAGCTCGCCTGTCATCTGCGAAGTCTGCCTCGACTAGCGGAAGGACGCACTTCGTCCCAACCTCGCCAGTTGGTCGTCCACTTCCCCCTTACCTGCTCGCTACCCACGAAGTCCGCTTCAACTAGTGGGAAGGGCACACTTCGCCACGAACCTCGCCCATTGGTCGCCTGCTTCCTTCCGAGCTCGCCAGGCGATCAACCAGCTCTCCCATCATCCTCCGGGTGCGACCAAACGACCCATGTGCAGCCTCGCTCCTCGGACGCACCTTGACAACCCCTCAGTCCAACGAACACGACAAACACCCTTGTACGAGAAAGCCAGTGAAACTTCCGCCGCTCGACAGCCTGACAAAGCACCCATGGTCGCTGCGCCATCTGACCGCTTGGTGCTTTCGACTCTGACACTCTGACAAAGCACCCCTGGCCGTTTCACCATCTGACAAAAGCATGGCTGACACGCACAGCTCTGACATTCTCGATCGAACCTTCCGCAGTCTGACACGCCAGCTCAGCACACCAGCTCAGCCCTACCTAACCTCCCCCTTAGCTATAAATACCCATCCACTTCCATCGAGAGAGGGGTTGGCTAATTGATTCTCAAACTCTCACTCACACACAAGAGCAAAGATCATCCACATCTTTGTTCTTCCACCTAAGCTCGCCACGTAAGGTCGACCTCCTTCTAGCTCGGCCTACGTGTCCGACCCACTTTTATAAGCCCTAATTCTGACTTAGGCATTGGAGAGGCTGCGGGTTGGAACCTAACCCAGCCTTTCTGCAAGCTGCTCTTTGCGCAGGTGAGCTCGTTCAAGCAGTGAGTAACTGGTGACCAACCCAAGGAGAGCTACGAACAAGCGGTGAACTTGCAGGATTGATCCAGAGATCATCCTACGAAGTGCGCCTAGCCTCGACATCACCTCTCTACTTGTAAACGGCCTACCTAATCCTCACCCAACTTGTATCCACCGTGCCCTTGGTTCACCCTCTATGTAAATCCATTGTTCGTGGAACTTACCATGCAACAATTGGCGACATCTGTGGAAACAAAGGGTCACACCCATGTCAAACTCCATACTATCAACCGCAGTCCTACCCATGGCAAAGCCCACATGGACGAGGAGTCGCACTCTTACCAGAGGACTCCCTCGACGGACTTACCCCCTGAGGGGATGGCTGAGACCATTCAGGCCTCAGCCCGTGCTCTCCAACAAAGCTTCGAGGCCTTCGCTAAGATGATAAAAGACTTCGAGGAGGCCAGAGCTGAGGCACCCCCGGGCCCCTATGAGCCTCCAAAATTGAGGCGAAACTTTTGCCCTCGGTTCGAAGAAGAAGCGACCGCTCAGCGAAGAGGGCTCGCCGAAGAGATAGCTGCCCAGCAAAAACTTCTTGATGAAGAAACAGAGGCTGCTCGACAGTGGAAGCACGACGAAGAAGCTGCTGTCAACAGAAGATGCCCGGAGGACGAGGCAGATGCTACCCAACAAGCGCATCTCGACAAAGAACGGCTCGTCGGCACCTTCGCTTCATCATCACTGAGCGCGAGAGGCTTTGGAGGGAGAACCATGAGATCATGGAGATGTCGACCTCATGCCTATGGTGCAGGAATGTGTGTAGTCTGTCGCCAGCGGGGTGCCCACCGCTCAGGAGGAGCCCACTCCGACAACCTCGCCATTCACCTGGGCGTGATGATCGTCATCAACGAAGCCGCGACCGGAGTAGAACCCCCGAGAGACGGGGATGGCGGGTCCCCGAGTGTCAAGGTATCTCACCGGCCTGGTCCGAAGGTCGGCATGAAGGTCGAGACAGGCATCGCGATGTCCGAAGGTCACCCGAGCGTCCCCCTACCCTGAGGAGGCCAACCCATTGGCAAGATGGGTGAATCCTCCTCGATACCTTTTAGCTTCAAGCTCCCCTAACTTGAGCTCTATGATGGTGCATGCAACCTCCTCGCGCATGTGCAGAGGTACAAGGGGGCAATGGAGATCCAGGGCGCAGACGACGCGCTCCTATGTCGGGCCTTCCAAAACAGTTTGCAGAGGTCGGCCCTAGAATGTTACAACGGTCTGCCCACTCGGACCATCGAATGCTTTGGCGAACTATCCCACAAATTCTGCCAGCAATTCCGTGGGAGGCCGATAAGGAGGAAGCCCTCGGACTATCTGTTCTTGATTGTCCAGAAGGAAGGAGAGACCATTCGGAAGTTCTTACGCCGCTTCCAAGATGAGACACTTGGTGTGGCAATCTGTGGGGACGATCTTGCCATGGCGGCCTTCAAGAAGGGGCTGACTAGCCGGAGTCTCCACAAATCCCTCCTCCAAGACCTGCCGATCGACTTTGATGCACTTGTCATTCGGGTGGAGAAGTACATGCTAAGCGAGGAATCCCTGAGAACGAGGAGAGAGGTCACCAGATCAGGGGTACCCCACAGTGAGCATCGGCCCAGCTTTCGGTCGAGGCAGAAAGACCGATCTAGGGGCCGTGATCATTCGGGCCCGCAAAGGCGTGATCCGAAAGGCCGTCGACTGGAAGATCGTCCCGGTCCATTGCGGGAGTTCGCCTTTGCCAGAGAGCCACCGCGGGTGGTCCAGAGGTTGGAGAGGCTGCAGCATGCCCAATACATACAGCTCAATGCCCCTATGATCGAGGTGTTGGCCGCCGGGACGAGTGCCAGCCTACTCCAAGACCCACCTCAGGGGTTGAGGTCAAACCCTCCTACGAGGGATCTGCAAAAGTATTGTCGGTATCACCGCGATCACGGTTATGATACCGACGATTGTTTCACATTGAAGATGGAGATAGAGCAGCTGATACAGGAGGGGCATCTCTGAGGCCTCGTTAAGGGAAAAAGACCAGCTCAAGAAGAGACAGCGTCGTCGGGAGCACGGAGGCCGAACCCACCCCAGAACGTTGAACAAGAAAATCCTCACCACCAAGGCCGGTCATGCGCATAGACGTGATATGCGGTGGACCGTCCTCGGATGGCATTTCGTCATCGGCAAGGAGGCATATATTTGGCAAGTGATGGTGGCTGACCTTGGTGCAGGGGCAAAGAGGAGAAGAGTAGCTCGACCACCCATCTATTTCACCGAAAATGACTTACATGACAACACCATTGTCATCGAAGCTCAAATCGGAAAGGCCATCATCAGCCGCCTCTTGATCGACACTGGAAGCTCCTGCGACATCCTGTTCAAGTCGACATTTGAGAAGATGGGGCTGAAACAGGCAGACCTGAGGCCCTGTACGGGTATGATCGTTGGCTTCACCAGCCACTCGGTCTCCATTGCCGGAGTAATCACCTTGCCCGTATCTCTGGGGGAGGAGCTGAGGGTCGTCACCTGCATGACACAGTTCGTTGTCATTGACATTGCGTCGGCGTACAACGGAATCATAGGGCGGCCGTACATGACCGCCATTGAAGCTCTCCCCAGCCTGCTGCATCAAATGGTCAAATTCCAGACCCCACGGGGGTGGGAAAAGTACGAGGAGCCAAAAACTGTCCCGGAGTTACTATGACGGCTCCACCAAGCACAAGGCGCCCGAACAGGCCTTGTTGGTCAACCTCCTCGATGATCGGGAGGACTTCTACGACCAGTAACCAACTCCAGTGGAAGAGTTCGAAGAGGTGCCCTTATCTACGGAGGAGGGCAAGACCGTCTCCATTGGTACAAAGCTCCCAGCTATTCTGAAGACGAGACTCATTGATCTCCTCTGGGAGAATGCAGATATCTTCACGTGGTCGCCCTCAGACATGCCCAGGGTCAATCTTGCAATGATCGCTTATAAGCTGAATGCGGACCTGGAAGCTCGTCCAGTCAGGCAGAAGAAGAGGAGATCCGAGGGAGGTGGAGCGGCTCCTCGCAGCCAAATTTATCAGGCCGGTGAGCTACCCAGAGTGGCTCACCAATGTTGTAATGGTAAAGAAGGCCAGTGGGAAGTAGTGCATGTGTGTCGACTTCAATAACCTCAACAAGGTGTGCCCGAAGAATAGCTTTTCCTTGCCGAGGATCAACCACTTGGTCGACGATGCGTCGGACTATGAACTACTAAGCTTCATGGATGCCTTCTCGGGCTATAATCAAATTCCAATGGCGAAGGTTGATGAGGAGAAGACGTCATTTATCACCGACAAGGAGACCTTCTGCTACACAAAGATGCTGTTTGGGTTGAAGAATACTGGTGCGACCTATCAGTGGATGGTGGACAAGATCTTTAGCTCTCAGGTCGGGCAAAATCTTGAAGTTTACATCGATGATATGTTGGTCAAGTGCAAGGAGGCCCCGGACCACCTCGCTGACCTGCAGGAGACCTTCCAAAAAGTGCGCCGCTACAACCTAAGGCTCAACCCAGCATAATACATCTTTGGCGTACAATCAGAAAAGTTCCTCGGCTTCATGATTACGAAGCGAGGGATCGAGGCAACCCGGACAAGATATCAGCCCTCATCAACATGAAGGAGCCTCGAACAATTGGAGACCTGCAGAGGTTGAACGGAAGGATTGCCGCACTGGGGAGGTTCCTATCAAAGTCCACCGAGAGATCGCTCCTATTCTTCAGAATCTTGAGACGGGCTCTTGCCGCGAAGAAGGACGATAGGAAGGTGGTCGAATGGGACGACTCTTGTGCTCAAGCATTTGTGGAGCTACGGGCGAACTTGACTGCTCGCAAAGCCAGAGGAGGGAGAGCAGCTGGGCTTGTATCTTTCCACTGGTGAATAAGCTATCAGCTCGGCCCTAGTTAAAAAAGAGAAGGGCGCGCAAAGGCCGGTCTACTATACGAGCCGGGTGCTTCGAGATGCGGAAACCCGTTATAACCACATAGAGAAGGTCGCTTACTACCTCGTCACAACAGCGAGAAAACTCCGGCTGTACTTCCAATCTCACATCATCATCGTCTACACCAATCTTCCCCTTAGAAGAACTTGAAGAGATTGGAGCGCTCAGATAGAATGCTAAACTGGATGTCGAACTCAGTGAGTTCGACATCATATACAAAGCCCAGATGGCGATCAAAGGCCAAGCACTGGCGAACTTCGTGGTGGAATGCACCATTGAAGAACTTCCCGAAGAACCGTCGGGCGCTCGATCGTCCGTGGCCTGGCAGAAACCAACGGTGGTAGAGAGACCTTCGACGTTCGCTCGAGGAGGAGATGGCAAGCTGTGGGTTGTCCACGTCGACAGGTCAGCTGTAGGGTCGGGAAGTGGACGGGCATCATCATAGAGACCCCCGACAGAAGCTTGCTGGAGTACGCACTCCGCTTCAACTTCTCGACGACGAACAATGTGGCAGAGTATGAAGCCGCTGTCAACGGGCCGACACTATGCCGGGCTATGGGGGCGACGAATGTGCAGCTGCTAAGAGAATCGAGGCTCGTTGTCCAACAAATCCAAGGGAGCTTCGAGGAGAGGGGGGAGCTGATGAAGCGCTACTTAAAGTACGCCCAGGATGAACTTCAGAAGTTCAAGAAGGCATAGGTTCAGCATCTGCCTCGATCAAACAACCTCCGGGCCGACGCTCTCTCAAAGCTAGCCTCCTCTTCCCCAGCCGAAATTAGGAAGGCCATCTACGTCGAGAACTTGATGACACCTACCATTGAGAAGGGCGAGCTAATGTGTGTCAGCCCAACAACGACCTGGCTGAGCCTAATCATGACCTATCTGGAGACAGGAGCCTTGCCCGAAGATCGACTCGAAGCGAAGAAGGTTGAGAGGCGAGCACTGTCATTTGCAATCTTCAACGGCGTGCTTTACCGGAAGCACTGCACAAGGTTCGACATCTTGCCTTATCTGAAATGTCTGGGGCCGGACCAAGCCAAACAAGTCATCCACGAGGTATACGAAGGCCTCTGTGGAAACCACTATGGCAGACGCACCATCCCCATAAAGTGGTGCGTCAAGGATATTACTGGCCGACCATGATCTATGACGCACTCTAGTATGTCAGGAAGTGCGGAGAGTGCCAGAAGTTCTGCAGACACACTGCTGCTCTACCTGCCGACCTGGTCCCTATCCTCAGCCCGATCCCGTTCGCCAAGTGGGGCCTCGATATCCTCGGACCTTTTCCAAAGGCGTCTGGAGGGAGGAAGTACATCGTCGTCGCCATTGATTACTTCACCAAATGGATCGAGGCCGAACCGTTGGCACACATCACTTGGAGGGATATGAAGAGCTTTATCTGGAAGTCTGTCATATGCCGCTTTGGGGTATCCCACTCCATAGTGACAGATAACTGGAGGCAGTTCGACTGCACGGACTTCCGAAGCTTCTGTTCTGAGTGGGGGATCAGACTCCACTTCGCCTCCATAGCGCATCCACGATGAAATGGGATGGCGGAGGCGGCGAACAAATGCATATTGGCCCCCCTAAAGAAGAAGGTCGGTGACGCGCTTGGGTCCTGGGTGGACGAGCTGCCGGACATCCTATGGTCGTACCGCACGACCTTACAAAGCATCGACTGAGGAGAGTCTGTTTATGCTCGCACTTGGGGTGGAGGCAGTTGTCCCTATAGAAGTGGAAGAAGAGACACTTCGGCTCAAATACTTCGATGAAGATGTCAACATGGAAGGCCTCGACCTCAACCTCGAGCTCATCGACGAAGTGAGAGACCAATCTCTGACAAACCTCGTCAAGCACAGCCAGAGGATGGCTCGGCACTACAACTCTCGAGTGAAGAAACAGAGCTTCAGAATCGGTGACCTAGTCCTCAGGGACGCGACCTTCAAGCCAGAGATCGCTCGCTGAGGGAAGCTCACAAAAAAATAGGAGGGCCCCTATGAAATCATTGACATAATCGGGCCTGCCACTTACATCCTGGCAACCATGGAAGGTGGCGAGCTAGCCCACCCATGGAATGCAAAACACTTGTTCAAATACTATCAGTAGCTTTGTAAATTTTAACGGAATTATCTTCTTTTCCAGCATATTCTCAAATTTCACCGTTTCCATTTGGAAATTTCAATTCTCCTCGAACATTGTTAAACTCCGGAGCAAGCTTACGGAGATTCGCCCCCGATAGGCTCCAGAGGGCTAGGGCCAAGCTATGGACTCGTACCCTCTCCTCCCTTAAACTCCGGGGCAAGCTTACGGAGCTTCGCCCCCGATAAGCTCCGGAGGGCTGCGGCCGAGCTACGGGCTCGTACCCCCCATCAAACTTCGGGGCAAGCTTACGGAGCTTCGCCCCCGATATGCTCCGGAGGGCTGGTGCCGAGCTATAGGCTTGTACCCTCACTTCCTCAAAGTCCGGGACAAACTTACGGAGCTTCCCTCCCTGATAGCCTCCAGAGGGCTGGGGCCGAGCTACGGGCTCGTACCCCCCAAAGTCCGGGGCAAGCTTACAGAGCTTCGCCCTGATAGCCTCCAGAGGGCTAGGGCCGAGCTACGGGCTTGTATCCTCCACTCCCTTAAACACCAGGGCAAGCTTACGGAGCTTCGCCCCCGATAGGCTCCAGAGGGCTGGGGACGAGCTACGGGCTCATACCCCCCTCCCTCAAAGTTTGGGGCAAGCTTATGGAGCTTCGCCCCCGATAGGCTCCGGAGGGCTTGGGCCGATCTATGGGCTCGTACCCCCCTCCCTCAAAGTTCGAGGCAAGCTTACTGAGCTTTGTCCCCGATAGCCTCCGAAGGGCTCAGGCCGAGCTACAGGCTCATACCCCTCCCCTCCCTCAAACTTCGGGGCAAGCTTACGAAGCTTTGCCCCCGATAGGCTCCGGAGGGCTAGGGCTGAGCTACAGGCTCGTACCCCCCTCACTCAAAGTCCAGGGCAAGCTTACGGAGCTTCGCCCCCAATAGACTCTGGAGGGCTAGGGCCGAGTTACGGGCTCGTACCCTCACCTCCCTCAAATTCTGTGGCAAGCTTACGGAGCTTCGTCCCCGATAGACTCCGGAGGGCTATGGCCGAGATACGGGCTGGTACCCTCCCCTCCCGCAAATTCCGGGCAAGCTTACGGAGCTTTGCTCCCGATAGACTCCGGAGGGCTAGGGCCGAGCTACGGGCTCGTACCCTCCCCTCTCTCAAATTCCGGGGCAAGCTTATGGAGCTTCGACCCCGACAGTCTTCAGAGGGCTAGGACCAAGCTATGGGCTCGTACCCTCCCTTCCCTCAAATTTCAAGGCAAGATTACGGAGCTTCGCCCCTGATATGCTCCGGAGGGCTAGGACCGAGCTATGGGATCGTACCCTCTCCTCCCTCAAATTTCGGGGCAAGATTACGGAGCTTCTCTCCCGATAGGCTCCAGAGGGCTAGGACCAAGCTATGGGCTCGTACCCTTCCCTCCCTTAGACTTCGGAAGAAAAGCGTCGGTCTATACTCTCGAAATCCGGCACGGCCTTCCCCAGCTCTCGCCCACCCCGAATGTTAGGGGCAATACACATAAGGGCAACGTTAAGTCACAGTCCGAGACTTGGAACCAAGCCACAAGTCGAGAAAATTAAGGCCGGACTACAAAATTTCATTGACAAATTTTTACAAGTATTTCCAGGGTGCCGACCTTACAAAAAATGGTCGCACCTCGGTCGACACCACCAGAAACCCAAAATTTTCAAAACAAAAAAAGACAAGTCCTACACCAGGCACATAAACCGGCCCCTAAAACCCCCACCCCAACATTCATACAGCACCATGTCCAGTCTCGCCATGGCCGCCCTCCGCTTGGTCACCTCCACCCGAACCTTTGCCACCCTTTTGAACACGGCTCCCCACCTGTTGTTTAACCGCAGTCGCCTCTCCGTCGGCCGGCGTGGCGACCTCTTCCTCCTCCTCATCATCCGAAGCCGCCATCTTTGCAAAGTCCACATCGACCGAAGGATAGAGGCTCCCCATCTTCTCCTTGATTCTCTAGAGGCACGCCTCCCAGCCCTCTGTTATACCATCCCTCTTCATCGCCGCTATGGCCGGGACAAACTTCGTCGTCTGGCAAGTGTGGACCGCCTCTACATGCTCCGCTTCTAGTTCAGCCCTCCCAGACGCCACCCGTGCTTCCAGTTCGGTCACCCGCACCTTCTCCAATTCAAGATTGCCCTCTAGCTCAGCCCGGCAGGCTTCTTCAGCGTGGAAATTCGCCTCAAACTCCTCCAAGAATACCTCCTGCTTCCGGATCGTCGCCTTCTGTTCGGCAAACGATCCCTGCAGCTTTGTATACCAGGCATTGTGCCTCGTTGCCCGCTCCTTAACGGCCTTCTCAACCACTTCCAGCTCGGCCTGTTTCTTAGCCAGCACGGCCTCGACTTTGTTGATCCCAAACGTGTGGCACCTCAGGGCGACAATCATGGCGTTCGCCTGTACAACAAAGAAAGAGAGGTTAAAACGCACACACACGAACAAAGATAAGTATCTTTAGAGGAGACGACCGACCTACCTGCATACTATGCCACACGGCCGAGGCGCACAACCTTTCTGCGTCCAGTTCAACAGAGACCCCCTATCCCATATTCCCAGGGTAGCAAGCTATTCTTAGTTAGCCTCACCGCCACTCCGGCTTCGTTGAAGATCGACTCAGCAGAGCCAACCAGGTAAGACACCGCCAGAGAGTCCTCCATCGACATCTTCATGAGCTCCTCCCTCTTGGACCTGAACACCGCAATCACCGCTTCACAGCTTGGGTGAGTGGGCTTCCCGAGCCCGGACGGCAGGCGACCATAGGACCAGTGATCTCCAGCCGTCATTTGCCCGCTAGAGCCCGACCTGGCGGGAGACCCCGGGGCGCTACGGTCTGGAGCGGAACTACAGGGATCGGAGGTGGTCGCCCGCTCTGAGATCCTGGGGCCTCCGGCTCGGTCCGCACGTCCTCCTCGGCATCGAGGTCGATGGGCATGGTATCAGCTCTGACCACGGTGCTCTCAGTAGGAGGACCGATGTCTGCCACGATCATCATAGGGCCCGAGTCGATCGTGGCCACCGCCACCTTCAACTTCTTCGTCCGGATGAGCTTCTCAGCCTTTGCCGTAGAGGCGCCCTCTCGAGTTCTCTTCGGGCCACCCTTCACCGACCGTTTGGCTGCTTGCTCTGAGGCCAACCTCATAAGCTCCTCTATTGGTAAACTCATTGTCTGACCTGCAAGAAGGAAATAGATCAGGGTGAGTAAATTAGGAGCGATAACTACAAAGCTCGAATTACCTTCTGGCCAGATGTGTCGAACTATTATCTCCTCCTTGGCAAGCTTCTCATATTGCCTGTCTGTATCGGGGATCTCCTGTAAGATCCTAGACCGCTCTGCATCATCCGCATCGAGACGGACATCCCTATTCACCTCTGGTTTAGTACACCCCAGTTCGACCTCAACGCTAGATCCTTGGGCGTCGAGACGAACACGTACATCTTCCTCCACCCTTTAATCTTCCCCGGCAAGCCCAAGACTAGAGGCCGCTTTCTCCTCGTCGAAAGATAGTAGTGCGTCCCCAGCTTCTTGGTCCCAGAGAAGTATCGAAATAGGGGGAGGGTCGGACTGATATCACTCGCCGCGCAGAGGACAAGGAAGCCGACGATTGCACTGATGGAGTTCGTCATCAGTTGAAAAAGGGTAAGTTCAATGAAGTTCAGGATGTGGAGAAGCAGGGAGGGAAGGGGGAAGCAGAGTCCTTGGTGGAAGCAAGCGACGTAGACTCCAACCTCGTAGTCCTTGGGGAAGCACACCCGTTCGGTGGCAGTAGGAAGACAGACAGTGTATGGTGGCCTGATGTATTTTGTGCGGGCTATAGGTATGAAGGAGGTCAATGCTACCAATTCCACGCTTGAGATATCAGCGGAGACGTTTTCGGTAGCGGCCATGGTTAGACTACCCGAGCGGATAGTCTGGGCTTCATCATGGCCGGCCCCTTTCCCTTCCTCGGATCCCTGGGACCGACGACGACGAACCTGTAGCATGCTCAACTGCCGACCTACTCTCACTGCGGCCCTGACTGACCGGAGAAGTCTCCTCCACCCCCTCCTCCATGTCTGCGGTGGAGCTGTCCGGTGCTCCTTCCCCCTTATACCACTATTCCATCTCTTTCGAAGCTGTCGAACGTGAAGAAGTGGGATAACCCATGCTAAGAAGCGAGAATGATACCTATAAGAAGGAAGATTCCGATGAAGGGATCAGAACGGTAGCAAGAACTCTGGGGACGGCAACGATGGCGACGGCGATCGGAAACTCGGAGGAAGAAGAAGACTCGAACTCATAAAGGGAAGAAGTTTTCGCTCGGTCTCCCCCTCACCTACTTTATAGCAATCGTCAGCCCATCTCCGTCATCGAAGCCCAGCCATATGGCGCGAATCCGGGCCTCTCTGTCGCCTCGACTGCCACCCACAGTCACGTCCGCTAGGCGTCGCCCTGTGGATGGCTGGGACGCCTCGATCTCTTTTCGCCCATCAAATCTAAATGATGGCAGCGAAACGGTGGGCGGGCTTTTCAAAATAACTCCTGCCCTCTCTGACTGCTCAGAGCGAAGGCCGTCCCTTCCCCCTCTGGGCAAACGGAGAGATGGTGCATCATCCGAACTAGGCCGGGCTTTCGCCTCAAGCTTGAATGACGGGAGGCAAATGTTATGACCTAAAGATCGTGATACCTCGACCCTCCCTCCAAGTTCACCTGACACACGACAAGCTCGCCCGTCATCTACGAAGTCCGCCTCGACTAGCAGAAGGGCACACTTCGTCTCAACCTTGCCGGTTGGTCGTCCACTTCTCCCTTTGCCCGCTCGTTACCCATGAAGTCCGCTTCAACTAGTGGAAAGGGTGCACTTCGCCACGAACCTCGTCCATCGGTCGCCTGCTTCCTTTCGAGCTCACCAGAAAATCAACCAGCTCTCCCATCATCCCCCGGGTGTGACCGAACAACCCATGTGCAGCCCCGCTCCTCGGGCGCACCTTGACGACCCCTCAGCCCAATGAACACGACAAACATCCTTGCACGAGAAAGCCACTGACACTTCCGCTGCTCGACAGCCTGACAAAGCACCCCCTGGCCACTGTTCCATCTGACCGCTTGGTTCTTTCAGCTCTGACACTCTGACAAAGCACCCCTGACCATTGTGTCGTCTGACGAAAGCATGGCTGACACGCATAGCTCTGACATCCTCGGCCGAACCTTTTGCAGTCAGACACGCCAGCTCAGCCCTACCTAACCACCCACTTCTGCTATAAATACCCTTCCACTTCCATCGAGAGAGGGGTTGGCTAATTGATTCTCAAAATCTCACTCACACACAAGAGCAAGATCGTCCACATCTTTGTTCTTCCACCTAAGCTCACCACGTAAGTTCGACCTCCTTCTAGCCCAGCCTACGTGTTCCACCCACCTTTATAAGCCCTAATTCTGACTTAGGCATCGAAGAGGCTGCTGGTTGGAACCCAATCTGGCCTTTCCGACGAGCTGCTCTTTGCGCATGTGAGCTCGTCCAAGCAGCAAGTAACCGGGGAACAACCTAAGGAGAGCTGCAAACAAGCGGTGAACTTGCAGGATTGATCCAGAGATCGTCCTACCAAGTGCACCTAGCTTCGACATCACCTCTCTACTTGTAAACGGCCTACCCAATCCTTACCCAACTTGTAACCACCACGCCCTTAGTTTCCCCTCTATATAAATTCATTGTACGCGGAACTTACCCTGCAACAATGTTAATTATATATTTGTTCATGATGAGAAGTCTAACCCCAAATAGTTTTGGTTTCCCATTGGTTGATATTATCTTGTATGACTAATCCCATTGACTCAAAAGAAAAGAGTACCAAGATGTTCTAATTTTTCGGGTTCTCATTTATGATGGAATTAGAAGATTGCTCCTAAAATTACACTTCAAAGAATATGCATAATTTCAGGGAGATTTGAAAATATTTAATAGCTCTGCTAGGGGAGCCTAATAATATTTGGTAAAATGATAATTATAAGTATTACTTATTTTTCAATACGTTGTATTCTCTCATTTGATAGTTAGAACACTTGGTATGTCTCAAGACACTTGATTTGATATTGAGTTCACTTTCTTTAGACTCGTGTCATTTTTCCATATATTTATGGAGAAAGAAATTTGCATTGGGGGAGAGATTATTTGATCAATAATATGGGGAAAGATTTTAAATTTTTGTATCCTTTTTAATGATAACAAAAGAGTGAGAAATATTAGATGCCCATGCATAATATCATTACAACACTTACACTTAATATGATTTAGACGGACTTGCTGAGTTACAGGAAGAGTAAGTTATATATGTGTTATTATGCACGTATGTTCGTCATCATAAAAAAGGAGGAGAATGTTGAGATATTGAGTCACACTTAGTATAGTTTTGATGATAAGCAAACGTGTCATCTAATATCCATGAGTGCATGCATAAGAATTCAAGTCAATGAAGGAAGCACTCAAAGCTAGGAGTGGGCTTAACAAGGCCATGGATCAAAGAGATCTATACAAAGGACATTGAATATCTAATTTACATCAAAGGATTTCTATGTAATAGTTTATTTTTTGATATAATTTTTTATTACATGTTTTAGCATGAAAGTCTTGTTAGAAGCTCACACAGGAACACTCATAAAATGATTTAAATAGTATATCCTAGTATTTTCTAATACAAAACTGTGTATCGTAAAAGTAGTCGACTACCAGTTGTATAAGAGTCGATTACTTGGTCTTGGCTGCTCTCAATAATTTTCTGTTCCTAAAAGTAGTCGGCTACTGTTGTTTCAGGAGTCGCAGGAGTCAACTCCTTGCAACACATTAGTCGACAATTGATGAGTTGGCATCTTACAATGGTTGAATTTCTGCCCGTTTTTTGACCATTAGAGGGGCATTTGGCCAACATTTTGAACCCCAATGTTCCTCTATAAATTAGATTTCTTCAGATTTTATCATAAGTTTTTAAGATCATTTTAACAAGAGAAATGATGCTCGGACCGTAAAGTAGAATGGGCTGACCTTGGATGCCGAGGACGTCCCTGTAAGAGTCTACTGGCAAGGAGCCGACCTTGGGTAGAGAGGTCGTCCTTATAGAGGGTCACCGTCGAGGGGACAATCTCGTGAATGTCGTCTTGATAGAGCTGCAATGCCGAAGGAGCCAACCTCGGGAAGGTTGTCCTTGTAGAGCTGTGATGCTAAAGGAGCCGACCTGGCGTGGTCGTCCTTGTGGAGTTGTGCTGTAAGGGAGCCGTACCGAGGTCTTTCCTACCTACTGTTATTAGGATATGGTCAGAATGACCTCTAAGCGGTTGAGCGACTCCCAAGGATGTGGACGATTCGTGATGGGTCTTATTTGTCCAGCTCAGCTGGGCCCAACTACCAATGGGCATTCGTCAAAACATCATCTGCAATTGACTTGAAAGAATTTGCTAAATAAGTTAGTAATGTTAAGATTTGTAAGAAGTGTAGGTCTATTGTGGATACCATAGCCATATATATAATATCATATGAGAGTTACAAGTCCCTTGGAACCCAATGGACACCCACTAAGAGTGGGTTTAATGGTGGATGATAGTGGGTGGAGACCAAAGGTCTCCCACATTCATAACACTCCCCCTCATCGATCCATTCTTAGCAAATGAATTCTTCAGGATCCAATACGCTAATATGGGGTGGATACTGCTGGATCCAGAGTTACCGTGTTTGCATCGTTAAAACCTTAGCTTTGAAAAACCCAGTGGGAAAAACCAGCAGCTTAAGGAAAAAGAGTACAATATACAAGTGACTCTCCCTAATCCGTTCAAGCTTCAGGCTTGTAGGCCTTTCAACTGTCGCATCCCTATATCTTTTACAAGTTTTCTAAACGTATATCTAGGCAATGCCTTAGAAAACAGATCAGCTAAATTATTTCAAGACTAAATCTGCTGTACTTCAATCTGCTTCTGCTCTTGTAGCTCGTGCATCCAGAAGAACTTGGGAGAGATGTGCTTCGTCCTGTCGCCCTTAATATAACCAGCTTGTAGGTGAGCTATACAAGCTGCATTATCTTCAAATAATATGGTTGGCTCAAGGTCGTCCGTCTTCATGCCGGTCGTCACTAGAATGTGATGAATGACTGGACGAGGCCAGACACATTCTCTGCTAGCTTCATGGATCGCCAGGAGCTCTGAGAGGTTGGGTGAGACTGCTGTAGTGGTATGCTTCAAAGGTTTCCAGGAAATGGCCGTACCACCGATAGTGAACACCAGTTTGTGATTTCTCGGTATGTGGATCAGACCTGTAACCTGCATCTGCATAACCAATCAAAGTGAAAGATCCACCTTTCGGGAAGTATAATCCCAGGTCAACTAACCCTTGGAGGTAACGTAGAAGCTGCTTTACTGTCACGACCCGCTTCCCATTCTACTGGGAGCGAGGACGCGAGCGGGTCCGCGATGTGCTTAAAACAAAGAGGAGTACTTTTTTTTTCTTCCTCCTTGGCTTAAACACACTAAGCGTCCATGAAATAATATGGCAGGATCTTGCATGCTTATAAGAAATAGTACAGATGACATTATTACAATACCAAAGCGTCTGGAAGAAAAGTACAACATAGGCCTAGCATGGCCAATACAAGCATAGCACACTAATTACATTATCTCAAATATATAAAGTACGATCACGAAGGGAAATGTCTAGTCTTCTGTGGGTAGATACTCCACGTAGCCTTCGAGCACTGGCTCGGTTCCTGCAGCAAAGACTTCAACGAACTCACTGTCGGTACCTGACGGACATTTCGTAAAACAACAAAATGAAATGTCCGTCAGCGAGGTATACTCAGCAAGATAATCTCAAAAACCAAAGTGTTAGACACTTAAATTAAAAGCTGAAAAGACAAGTGATACGATAAAAGAGTTTCAGCAGTTTAGACATTTCAGCAATTGCAACCTGCAGCAGTTTCATTATTCAATAGTAATTTGCAAAGCCATCTGTAACCTGTGACAATTTAGCATTTAATAAACACATTGTAGCAACCTGCAGAAAAGATGTTAGAATAATAGTCAAAACCAGTCTATCCTAGTGATAAGTCCATGTCCAAGAGTACTAGAGATAACCAACATGCAGCCTGCGACGGGAGCAACTCCGCGGCTTACCCACCGTTCCGATATGGCAACGGTCAAGGTTCTAACCCCCGTAATGTGTTGGAGGTAATTTAGTATGGCGCATCCAGTCATTCTGTAACACTTGTGATCATAGACTACCCCAAACCCGGGTCAAGTCAAGTGGCGGTCAAAAGAATGTGTACTATCTGTCTATTATTGAAATTCCATCTTCCATTCTATATTGTTAAAGTTCCATCTTCCATTCAATATTTTTGAAGTTCCATCTTCCATTTCAGTCAATTCAGTCTCGGTTTTCAACAGTCCGTACGATAGTTTCACAAAAGTTCACCACTTTGCGATTCGATTTAGCAATTAGAAGAAAACATAAAGATCACTTAAATTGATGAAAGAAGAGTAAGATCTAATTTTAACTAAGCAAAAGAGTTTAAATTAGCTTAAAATACTTTCTAAGACTAGTAGTTATTTTTCAAGATTTTTAAACAATTTTTAAACAACTTTAAATAGCCAAAAAGCAATTTTAAATCAAGAATGATTTTTAAAACATATGTTCAAGGAATTGTTTAGAGCAAACCGTACATCAGAATTCTTCAAACAAGGTGTCAAAATGATCGTATTCACTAATACTACGACATATATTTTTATCGTACATTGGTGTACGTAAAAATCACAAGTTATGAATTTTAAAAGGATTTATAAAACAAGAAATAATTAATAATACCCTCGATCAAGGATTTATTCCGGATAAACCGTACATCAGAATTCTGCAAACAAGATGTCAAAACGATCGTATTTACAAGTACTGTAACATATATTTTTATCGTATAGCAGTGTACGTAAAAATTGCAAGCTACGAATTTTAAAAGAATTTTAATCTATTTAAGTTTTGCCTTCAAAAATTCACTGTGAGAAATATACTTGCCTGATCGCGACGAAACTAGCGCCAATGGATTCGTTTCGACGTTTCTGATTTTCTAGAGCTATCCGCGCATTTTTCTGGGTCCTGTATTTTAAGTTATAGATTTAAAACCATTAAACTCTATTTAATAATTAATTAAAAACTGAAAATACGAAAAATTCTCGTATTTACGAGATTGCCACTGGGGGTTACGCTCGCACCCACCGTTCGAACGCCGCCTGGAGGCCTGTGCTCGTCGGAGCGGGGGTGTGGAGGCGGAGGGCGAGGCGGCGGCGACTTGACGTGGGGCGGCGACGGCGACGGCGGCGTTGGCGAGCGGCGGCGGCGGAGCTCAGGTGCACGGGGCGCTGCAACGACGGCGACGGAGCTGTGCGGCGTTGAGGGGGCGGTCGGAGGAAGGCGGAGGCGGCGGAGGGTGCTCGTCGGCGGCGGTTGAGGCCGGAGGGCGGCGGCGGAGCTCCGGGAGAGAGAGAACGTGAGAGGAGAGTGAGAGAGCAGGCGGGGTGGAGAGCATGGGGTACGGGCCTGGGTTTAAAAATCAAACGAAAATAAAAGAGGAAGAGGCTGTGTGTGTTAAAATACAAAGGGAAGGGGGTTTATTTATAGGTCTAGTTAATGGCAAGATTGTAATTAGTGGAGGTAAATGAGGGGGGTAGATGAGTGGGTAGATGAGGGGGGTAGATGGGAGTTAGATCTGATCCATTTCAGATTTAATCAAAAAAAACGGTAGCTAGGATGTTTATTAGGGGTTAATTAAGTCATTAGCGATTGTAATTAGCAAAGCGGAGGAATACAAACTCGTTTTTGTAAACGACTCCGAAAAATTACAAAAACATACACACGGGACCGTATCGTCACGAGGATCGTGAATACGAAGTCCGTTTTGGGATTTGAGCTACGGAATTACTAGTTTTAGGCCAAAACGTTTAGAAGGCGGGTTCACGGGTTCTCTATTGAAACGATATCAGAAAATTACGAAATTAATGTAGGGAGCCCTAGATGATCATAGGATGCTACTGCAGAAGTTTGAAAACGTTTTGAAGACGTTTGTATAGAAAATAAATTCATTGAATCAAAACGGTAATTTTGGGAGATGAATTTTAACAGAAATATTTTGGGCATTTGAGGAAATCTGAGATTGCTGAAATATAATATGATAAGTCTAGTGCTCAAAATATTTTTATAAGAATTTTTGAAATCAGTTTTTGTTATAAAACTCTTCACGTAAAAATTGGTAAATTGGAGTGATGAAATTTCAGGTCGTTACATCCTACCCTCCTTAAAATAATTCCGTCCTCGGAATTTCTCACACTAAAATACATAGATAAAGATATAATGAACTAGGATTCAATGAACAAATATGGATATCTCTCGCGCATTTCATCTTCTCGTTCCCAGGTGGATTCACCAGGTGAGTCATGTCGCCACATCACTCTAACGAGATTGACTACGCTATTCCTGAGAGTCTTCTGTCGTCGATCCAAAATCTGCACTGGCTGTTGCTCATAAGAAAGGTCTGGTCGCACTGTGATCTCTGAGTGGTCAACTACGTGAGTAGGATCACTAATGTAACGACGCAGCTGAGAGACATGGAATACGTCATGTACTCCTTCCAGTGAAGGTGGTAGGGCCAGGCGGTAAGCTACTTCGCCAACTCGTTCCAGTATATCGAAAGGGCCGATAAATCTCGGACTGAGCTTTCCTCTTCTTCCAAATCTGATTACTCCCCGGTTAGGGGATATCTTCAGAAATACATGATCTCCAGGTTGAAACTCTAGATGACGACGCTTCGCATCAGCCCAGTGCTTGTATCGGTCTTGTGCAATGCGAAGTTTGTCTCTGATAGTACGCACTACATCAACAGCTTCTACAATCATCTCCGGACCCAAAAGTTCTCGATCGCCAATGTCATCCCAACTTAATGGAGAACGACATTTTCTTCCATAAAGTGCTGCAAATGGGGCCATACCGATACTTGCTTGGTAGCTGTTGTTGTAGGAAAACTCCACTAAGTGCAAGTGGTCTTCCCACGAGCCTTTGAAGTCAAGCATACAAGCTCTCAACATATCTTCGAGTATCTGGATGGTGCGCTCTGATTGTCCATCTGTCTGCGGATGATACGCCGTGCTGAAGCTCAGACTGGTACCAAGATTTGATTGCAGACTTTTCCAAAAGTGAGAAGTGAATCTCGTGTCTCGATCAGAGACAATGCTTACTGGGACTCCGTGCAATCTCACGATTTCCTGCACGGTCATTGCTCATATTACGACATAAACTAGGAAGAAGTTATAAGGTATAGAAATAAGCATTACCTCCATGTACTTCTTCGCATGTAATTCAGTCGATTGTCCTACTCGGAAGGGTATGAAGTGTGCTGACTTGGTTAATCGATCAACGATCACCCAGATGGCATCATTCTGTTTTGTACTCCGAGGTAGTCCAGTGACGAAGTCCATTGTGATGTGTTGCCACTTCCACTCGGGAATAGGCAGCGGTTGAAGCAATCCTGCGACGCGATGATGTTCAGCCTTCACTTGCTGACATACGAGGCATTTGGCGACGCTTCGAGCAATGCTTCTCTTCATTCCATGCCACCAAAAATTTAGACGAAGATCCTTGTACATTTTGGTGCCACCAGGATGTACAGAGTATGGAGAACTATGTGCTTCATTCATTAGCTCTTCTCGGGTGTCGCCTGCAGGCACGCAGATTCTACTGCCATATCTCAGGGATCCGTCTTCATGGATAAGAAAATCCGTTCGAAGACTTGCTTCCACCTGAGTCTTGATCTTCTGTAACTTTGCATCTCCAGCTTGAGCGGCCTTGATACGATCGACGATGGTAGACTGAATTTGAAGATTCATCAATGAAGCTTCAATCTCGGGTAGGAT
Source organism: Scilla litardierei (assembly GCA_030789695.1). NCBI lineage: Eukaryota > Viridiplantae > Streptophyta > Magnoliopsida > Asparagales > Asparagaceae > Scilla > Scilla litardierei. Next base: position 118,753,131 of record CM061130.1, read on the forward strand.
AATTTCAATTTCCATCTCACGCAGCTCTAGTTGTAGTCTCTTCTGAGCCGTGAGTGTCATAACAGTTGGTAGCCGGCTCAACGCGTCTGGTACGACATTAACCTTTCCAGGGTGATATTGGAGGTCGATGTCGTAGTCAGCCATGAGTTCCAACCATCTGCGTTGTCTCATATTCAGCTCCTTTTGCGTGAAGATATACTTCAGACTTTTGTGGTCGGTGAAGATCTTCACTCGCTCGCCCAGTAGAAAATGTCTCCAGATCTTTAGAGCAAAAATAACTGCAGCTAACTCCAGATCATGAGTTGGATAGTTCTTCTCATGAATCTTCAGTTGTCGAGAAGCATACGCCACAACATGACCATGTTGATGTAGCACGCACCCGAGACCCTTGCCAGATGCGTCACAATATACTTCAAACCCACCAGTTCTGTCTGGTATAGTCAGAACTGGTGCAGTTGTTAGCTTCGTCTTCAATCCTTCGAAAGCTTGCTCACAAGCCTTGGACCAAATATACTTGACGTCCTTCCTTGTCAGGCGAGTCATGGGCTCAGCAATCTTGGAGAAGTCCTGGATGAATCGGCGGTAGTAGCCAGCCAATCCAAGAAAACTCCAGATGTCTGTAACTGACCGAGGGGTTGGCCAATTTCTAACAGATGCGACCTTCTCCGGATCGACAGAAATACCATCTCCAGATACCACATGCCCAAGGAAGGCAACACGGTCAAGCCAAAATTCACATTTGCTGAACTTGGCGTATAGTCGATGATGGCGCAGAGTTTTCAAAACGATCCGCAGATGGTCAGCATGATCTTCCTCGCTTTTTGAATAGACCAGAATGTCGTCAATAAAGATCACTACGAATTTATCCAAGAACTCATAAAAGATGAGGTTCATGAGGTTCATGAATACCGCTGGCGCATTGGTTACGCCAAAGGGCATAACCGCGAATTCGTAGTGTCCATACTTGGTTCGAAAAGCGGTCTTGGATATGTCGTCCTTCTTGACTTTCACTTGGTGGTATCCACTTCGAAGGTCAAGCTTGGAGAAGACCCGAGATCCACCAAGTTGGTCGAAGATGTCGTCGATGCGCGGCAATGGATACTTGTTCTTCACGGTGACCTTGTTCAGCTCTCGGTAGTCCACGCACATCCTTCTTGAGCCGTCCTTCTTCTTGACCAATAGGACTGGTGCACCCCAGGGAGATACGCTGGGATGTATCAATCCTTTCTGCAACAGGTCGCCTAATTGGGTACGAAGTTCCTCCAATTCTGCGGGTGCCATACGATACGGAGATTTGGAGATAGGCTGAGTATCTGGCATCAGGTCAATGGTGAATTCGAGAGCTCGATCGGGTGGTAATCCTGAAATTTCTTCAGGAAATACGTCGTCGAATTCTCGAACTACTCTGGGCTTCTCAGGTTCAGCTAGCATAGAGGACATCATCATCTCCAGAGGCTTGGCCCGGAATTGAATAGGTCCAAGCGATTGGCTTCCGCTCGAAAATTCGAACATTGGATGGTTGGGAATTTCGAACACTACCTTCTTTTTGCGACAATCGATGGTAGCGTAAAAAGTTCCTAACCAATCCATTCCGAATACAGCGTCAAAATTCGGCATGTCGATTATCATGAAGTCAGCGAAGAGCTCGCGACCACAAATCACCAAAGGGCATGATCGACAGCTACCGGAAGTCTTCACTACGCCATTCCCGGTGTTGATGTTCCATCGGTTAGAAAGAGGGTCAATAGGAATGGAATGTGTTGTAGCGAACTTAAGTGATAAGAAGCAATGGGATGCTCCAGAATCAAAGAGGGATAAGGCTGGTGTAGATGCTACTAAAACGATACCTAGAGTATGATAAGGTATTCTTAGCAGTCTAAATTAAAGCTATGAGCATCTAGTAAAGGAGGATGTCTTAGAGGTTACCTGTGATCACCGGTTCAGTCGCCTCGGCTTCTTCAGCAGTCATGGTAAAAGCTTGGCGTTTAGGCTGGGCCTGTTGGAAAACCCTCTGCTGTGGCGGTAAGGGTGGTCCACGGGATGTTGATCCAGGAGCTCCAGTAGTAAATGGTTTGTTGATGCGCTGAGGACAGTCCTTAACAGTGTGCTCCGGTGATCCACATGCCAAGCATTGGTTCAACAGTTGGCGACAGTCCTTCTTGGTATGGCCTGGTCGGTTGCAGTGGAAGCATACCATAGTAGCTCGATTGTTGTTTGGAGGAGCAGCGGTCCGGTTGTTGGCTAGAGCAACAGGCCTGTAGTTGTTGGGAGCAGTGGGCCTCTTGAAGGTAGTAGTCTGTACCGGTCGGAGATTGTTCCTCGGCGGTTCCATCGGGCGCTTTCCTTGGGCTGCTTTACGCTGTTTGTCAAGAGCCTCATGGTTGCGGGCAGACTCCAGTATCTTCTCATAGCTGGTCAGATCAGCCGAGGTCATTGAAGCTTGAATATTGTAATTCAGACCTTGGCGGAACTGGAAGGCATGATCTTCCGTATTCTCCACCATGTGAGGAGCGAATTGACTCAGCATAGAGAACTCAGCATCGTACTCGTCAACAGTCATTGATTCCTGTTTTAAGTTGACGAAACGTTGTTGAAGTTCCCTTCTTGCTGCTTTAGGGAAAAACTTCGTGTCAAAACGCTCGCGAAATGTGGCCCAGGCAATAGGCCGCATTATACGCTTTTCCTCAGTGTCCCACCAGGTTCGGGCGTAATCGGTTAGTTGGAGCCTGGCCATCTCTACCCATCCAGCCTGGGGGATGCGGGCAGCGGCCAAATTATCTTCAGTGTTACGTGCCCATTCCTCAGCTTGCAATGGAGTTTCCTTTCCAGAGAACGTCTTGGGACGCATCTCACGGAATTGTTTAACTCCGGCTTCACTTCGGGGTTCGGTTCTAGGTTCACGCTCGAGGATTTGATGCTGGATGTCCAACATCTCTCTGATGATCCCCATGAAGTCGTTCTCGGTGATGCCGTTGGTGTTCCTGGTGTTGGGTCTACCTGTCATGCTGCAAAACAAACCACAAGGTAAGTTCGGTAAATATATTCTAGTTAGATACTTTGATATTAATGACATCCAACTATTTCTTAAAGTATTCGCATAAGCAAGACCTGCATGGGCCACCACCAAAACCTGTCACGACCCGCTTCCCATTCTACTGGGAGCGAGGACGCGAGCGGGTCCGCGATGTGCTTAAAACAAAGAGGAGTACTTTTTTTTTCTTCCTCCTTGGCTTAAACACACTAAGCGTCCATGAAATAATATGGCAGGATCTTGCATGCTTATAAGAAATAGTACAGATGACATTATTACAATACCAAAGCGTCTGGAAGAAAAGTACAACATAGGCCTAGCATGGCCAATACAAGCATAGCACACTAATTACATTATCTCAAATATATAAAGTACGATCACGAAGGGAAATGTCTAGTCTTCTGTGGGTAGATACTCCACGTAGCCTTCGAGCACTGGCTCGGTTCCTGCAGCAAAGACTTCAACGAACTCACTGTCGGTACCTGACGGACATTTCGTAAAACAACAAAATGAAATGTCCGTCAGCGAGGTATACTCAGCAAGATAATCTCAAAAACCAAAGTGTTAGACACTTAAATTAAAAGCTGAAAAGACAAGTGATACGATAAAAGAGTTTCAGCAGTTTAGACATTTCAGCAATTGCAACCTGCAGCAGTTTCATTATTCAATAGTAATTTGCAAAGCCATCTGTAACCTGTGACAATTTAGCATTTAATAAACACATTGTAGCAACCTGCAGAAAAGATGTTAGAATAATAGTCAAAACCAGTCTATCCTAGTGATAAGTCCATGTCCAAGAGTACTAGAGATAACCAACATGCAGCCTGCGACGGGAGCAACTCCGCGGCTTACCCACCGTTCCGATATGGCAACGGTCAAGGTTCTAACCCCCGTAATGTGTTGGAGGTAATTTAGTATGGCGCATCCAGTCATTCTGTAACACTTGTGATCATAGACTACCCCAAACCCGGGTCAAGTCAAGTGGCGGTCAAAAGAATGTGTACTATCTGTCTATTATTGAAATTCCATCTTCCATTCTATATTGTTAAAGTTCCATCTTCCATTCAATATTTTTGAAGTTCCATCTTCCATTTCAGTCAATTCAGTCTCGGTTTTCAACAGTCCGTACGATAGTTTCACAAAAGTTCACCACTTTGCGATTCGATTTAGCAATTAGAAGAAAACATAAAGATCACTTAAATTGATGAAAGAAGAGTAAGATCTAATTTTAACTAAGCAAAAGAGTTTAAATTAGCTTAAAATACTTTCTAAGACTAGTAGTTATTTTTCAAGATTTTTAAACAATTTTTAAACAACTTTAAATAGCCAAAAAGCAATTTTAAATCAAGAATGATTTTTAAAACATATGTTCAAGGAATTGTTTAGAGCAAACCGTACATCAGAATTCTTCAAACAAGGTGTCAAAATGATCGTATTCACTAATACTACGACATATATTTTTATCGTACATTGGTGTACGTAAAAATCACAAGTTATGAATTTTAAAAGGATTTATAAAACAAGAAATAATTAATAATACCCTCGATCAAGGATTTATTCCGGATAAACCGTACATCAGAATTCTGCAAACAAGATGTCAAAACGATCGTATTTACAAGTACTGTAACATATATTTTTATCGTATAGCAGTGTACGTAAAAATTGCAAGCTACGAATTTTAAAAGAATTTTAATCTATTTAAGTTTTGCCTTCAAAAATTCACTGTGAGAAATATACTTGCCTGATCGCGACGAAACTAGCGCCAATGGATTCGTTTCGACGTTTCTGATTTTCTAGAGCTATCCGCGCATTTTTCTGGGTCCTGTATTTTAAGTTATAGATTTAAAACCATTAAACTCTATTTAATAATTAATTAAAAACTGAAAATACGAAAAATTCTCGTATTTACGAGATTGCCACTGGGGGTTACGCTCGCACCCACCGTTCGAACGCCGCCTGGAGGCCTGTGCTCGTCGGAGCGGGGGTGTGGAGGCGGAGGGCGAGGCGGCGGCGACTTGACGTGGGGCGGCGACGGCGACGGCGGCGTTGGCGAGCGACGGCGGCGGAGCTCAGGTGCACGGGGCGCTGCAACGACGGCGACGGAGCTGTGCGGCGTTGAGGGGGCGGTCGGAGGAAGGCGGAGGCGGCGGAGGGTGCTCGTCGGCGGCGGTTGAGGCCGGAGGGCGGCGGCGGAGCTCCGGGAGAGAGAGAACGTGAGAGGAGAGTGAGAGAGCAGGCGGGGTGGAGAGCATGGGGTACGGGCCTGGGTTTAAAAATCAAACGAAAATAAAAGAGGAAGAGGCTGTGTGTGTTAAAATACAAAGGGAAGGGGGTTTATTTATAGGTCTAGTTAATGGCAAGATTGTAATTAGTGGAGGTAGATGAGGGGGGTAGATGAGTGGGTAGATGAGGGGGGTAGATGGGAGTTAGATCTGATCCATTTCAGATTTAATCAAAAAAAACGGTAGCTAGGATGTTTATTAGGGGTTAATTAAGTCATTAGCGATTGTAATTAGCAAAGCGGAGGAATACAAACTCGTTTTTGTAAACGACTCCGAAAAATTACAAAAACATACCCACGGGACCGTATCGTCACGAGGATCGTGAATACGAAGTCCGTTTTGGGATTTGAGCTACGGAATTACTAGTTTTAGGCCAAAACGTTTAGAAGGCGGGTTCACGGGTTCTCTATTGAAACGATATCAGAAAATTACGAAATTAATGTAGGGAGCCCTAGATGATCATAGGATGCTACTGCAGAAGTTTGAAAACGTTTTGAAGACGTTTGTATAGAAAATAAATTCATTGAATCAAAACGGTAATTTTGGGAGATGAATTTTAACAGAAATATTTTGGGCATTTGAGGAAATCTGAGATTGCTGAAATATAATATGATAAGTCTAGTGCTCAAAATATTTTTATAAGAATTTTTGAAATCAGTTTTTGTTATAAAACTCTTCACGTAAAAATTGGTAAATTGGAGTGATGAAATTTCAGGTCGTTACATTTACTCTGTTCCAATTGCGCTTTTTGGACACTGAACTGTATCTTGTTGGATCTGGATCCTAGCCTAGAGGGGGGGTGAATAGGTTAATAAAAAATTCTCGTGCAACCCACGAGAAGTCACACGCAGTTAAAAGCACAACCAGAGTAATGAAAAGCAGACACAGAGTACACCGCAGATTTACCCTGGTTCGGTCGTCCCAACGACCTACTCCAGCCCCCAAAGCTAATACTAGATTGAATAGCGCAATAGGTACAAAGTCACAAGTTAGAGCACGCTCAGAGCACCCTCTACGCCTCTACACTCGCCAGACTCTCAGTACCACACACACAGTGTTTCCTCTCACTATCAATCCTAGCAAAGCTTTCTACCAGCTAGTACCAAACTAGCTGGGTCCCACTTATCTAGTCCCAACTAGACAAGTCCCAAAATAGTCCACAAATATAAGTAAAGTTTCCCCTACGAAGATATATCACAATTGCTACACAAAATAATAAAGTATGAGTTTAGAAAGCTCAGATTGTGCAGCAGCGATGTCTTCGTCAATAAGCACGGGTCAGATCAATCTGACAAGTTGTAGTCTCTGATGTCCCTAACTGTCAGCAGGTTGTTTCAGCGTCAAGATCTGGACCAAATTGCAGCTGTCCACTTGCTTTTGTGCTATCTTGGCTATTGGAGAGATCTCCTCTGCAAAAATCGGCTCTGTACCAAAACTCCAAAAGAAGAAGCTTAAATATCAATCTCTTATTAAGTTCCTTCTCTCTCTCCTAGACTTATTGTGACTGCATGCCCTCTGAAATTTTGATGCGGCTGTCAACACACAAAAACAACACAAATTTTGTTCGGCCTTTGCTTAGAGATTTTTCAAAGAGGAATAAAATGATTAGGCCTGTCAACAACCAACAAAAAGAACAGCAACCCAAAATTGCACTGTTGATAAATTGAAAAGGGTTGCAGCCGCAAATGTTGAATTTTTCGGTTGCCACACACCTTGATGATGGCCTGCACAAGAAAGCACCAAACAGGTTAACTATTAAATAAACATATAATTGAAGTGCTATCAGATGGTAAGAAGAGGGAACAAGTTCGGATGCACATGGATGATTTGCAACAAGACAACAGCAGGTTAATGAAGTCCAAGTCAAAAGTAAGGGAAAAAGTAAACACAGGATTTTAGTTTTGGCCTTTTCTCTTTGGTTGTATGCGCAGAGCCTGTGTCTTCAATTAATTCACACTCACAAAATCAAGGGACCGGCCTCCTCTTTGGTGTATGAATGCTGTGCCTTTTTTTGGAATCTTCTCTTTTGATTTGTATGAAGAAGTAGCAAGTTGGCTTTGAGATTTGTATAGGTACTGCAGGTCAAAACTTGCGGCTTGATCTGAATCAAAAATTTCTGTGCGTGGCCTTGCGGACGTGCGCTGCCTGCTTCTTTGAGATTCGACAAACAAATTCAGTCGCTGGACAAAAACGCAAAGGCCCCAGATTTTGATGATTGCCTGCAAAAAAAAATAACCAAGGGTTAATAATCAAAGCAGGCACATGTTACTTCAATGGATTTTTATTAAAACAAAATACTTCCCTTTGAAGAATTTCGGCAGCACTTGGATCTTTGAAAATTTTGCAAATTGTTGGAGAGGACTTCGTGCGTAACCCTGTGTAATGGCCGGCCTCTTTAAATTCTTCTGTTGCGTGAGAGCCTCATTTAATTGCCTGATGATGGATAATATGGAGAGGGGCCGGCCATAGATGTGTAGAAGGTAGGGTTTGTGGTCGGCTAGGGGTTTTGAAAATAAGTTCTCTCCTCTCTCCTTTTGTGTGGCCGAAAATAATTTTTCCCGAAGATTTTGTTTGGCCGTGCACACTTTAGGGTTGCTCTGAGGAGGGTTTATATAGGATTAGGAGGAGATCAATGGTGATAAAGGAGAATCCCATGATTAAAGGATTTTGAGATGTAGTAGGATATGAATTGGAATTTGAAAAGGAAATGAGTAGCAACAAATCTCCCTAATTGATTTGACCAAATCTCAAATAGATTTCATCTCCCATTATATTGACCAAGTCAAACTTCTTTGTGCACACATACTCCTTCTCTCCCAATATGCTATACGAATAGCAATTCCGCCAAAAAGTGGAAATATATTGTTTCGCCAATCCTGAGACACACTAGCACACACATTAGTTATCACGACACGTTTGTCATCATCAAACCAAGATCCTAGATCGTTGCTCCCAACAATCTCCCCCTTTTGGTGATGACAAACCCATGAAAGATTTGAGCAATAAGTATGGGTGTGTGAAGTGTGTTGAAGGGTGTAATGATATATGATGTATGGATGAGTCATTCAAACATTACAAAGCATGCACAACACTTAGGAAATACAAAAGCATGCTCCCCCTTCTCTCAAGCTCCCCCTTCAACATTTATTCAAGTATTTCATGCTCCCCCTTCAACAAGCAATACCAATACCAATAACACACAAATCCATAAATCCACAAATCTTTTCTTTCTCCCCCTTTGTAATCACCAAAAGTGGATTAATGGAGTCACAAAAATATTCCATGCAAAAATAAACCATTATTAAATGTAGCGTGCAATTTGCATGAGTTTTCCACAAAGTAGACAGTCCAAGCTCATAGAATTTCATAACAAGACTTCTCCACCTTTGTGTAAGTGTAGTGATATAGACAATAAAGTACAAGAGGAGATTCAATTTCAGAAAATCAACCAATTCAATCCACATTTTCCAATTTATCATGAATATCACTAGGATTGATTTTTTCCACCTCATCAAAGATGAGTTCAAGTTACCGAATCCCAAAAACATGGCCTAAAAGGACTTTTAAATGTGGGATGGCTTTGCTTGACAAGTTATATACACCAACGCTAATGATTACCCATGTAGCACAAGTTGGATACTCGTGGGTTGTGTATTAGCCATGAAGTGTATCCATTTTTCATACAGAGCAAATATCGTTTTTTTTTCTCAGTTTTTTTGCTCAATTTTATTTCATGGCTAAACACTTCATATCCCTTAGAAAATTCAGAATTAATCATTCCTACATTCACTTTCCATTATTCTTCAAAAGAATCTCCAAAAGCACTAAAAAATCAAACATCGTGAAAGTGCAAATGTAGGTGTAGAAGTCAAGTTTGAAACTTATAGAGACATGTCATGGCTACTAAAAAGAATAACATCATGTTCATGTAGCTACAACAATAATGAATTGACTTCTACAAGGAATAGAATTGATCATTCATACAATATCACTCAAGAGATTCATAAGAGGATTCAATAAGCACAATTTTTTTTATTTTTGATTTTTTCAATTTTTTTTTTTGTTTTTTTTCAGAAATAAAAACATTAAAAATCATCCATGTAAGCACACAAAGCAAAATAAATCAAGCACACACAACAATCTATGAAGGTATGCAATGAAATGCAAAGAGGGATAGAAAATTATACCTTCTCGTCGCTTTTTGACGAAGGAGCTAAAAAATGAAACATTGAATTTAACGCTCCTCGCCAAAACTCCATCACACCTACATGAAAGGTGTTAAGTGTGACCTTGGAATCCAACAAGGTCTACTAGTGTTAGCCAATGTTGTTTTAGGAACCCACACTTGTTTAAACTTGATGTTTGTGTTCCTAAATTTACAATAATATGAAGTGTGGCCTACACTATCACAAGTAAAGCACTTTGCATATAAGTTCTTAGAAATAGAAGGTGCTTTGTGGAATTTCTTGAATTTTGGCTTTTCGGCACTTTTCAAACCAAATCCAAGTCCTCTTCTATTATTGCCATATAATTGATTCTCTAAAATATTATCCAACGATTGTTTTCCCATAGAAAATTTCTTAATGGCCAATTCAAGATTAGAGACTTTGGATTTCAACAATTTATTTTCTTCCACAAGCAATGTGCATTTCCTTATAAAAGCTCTCTTGTTTTCCTCTTCCTTCTTTTCAAATTCAACCATTTTTCTTTTGGAATCATTATCCAACATGCAGAATTTATCATTAAGTTCTCTAATAACATAGTCCTTTTCAGTTTCGAGCTTAATCAAATCAAGTTTAAGCATGCTAATATTATTCATCAAAGAAGGACAAGAGAGGCAAGGTGCTTCATCATTAAAACTGGACTTTTCCTTTTTCAAAGTGTCAATAGTAGAGTCACGAGCAACAATATCAATTTTGAGTTTTTCAATCTCTTTAGACATTTCATATTCAGATTGTTGCATTTCAAAGTTCTCATTTTGATAATCATCTATAGTGGATTCAAGCTCTACTATTTTATCTTGCATTTCTTTACAAAGAGTAAGGAGTTCAGTTTTACTACCAGAAATTACCTCATCGTGTATTCCCATCAATGCCATGCATGAGTGGGCTTCATGTTCTTCCTCCTCACTCTTAGCTTCGCTGTCCATGTCCCAAGTAAGCACCTTGGATTTTCCCTTTTCTTTAGCTACCTGAGCTGTCTCATGTGGGCAATCCCTCATTCGATGTCCTCTTTTCTTGCATTTAAAACAAGTCATTCTATTAGTAGTATTCTGATCATAATTTTGCTTAGAAGACTGAAAAAGGTTAGAGCGATTAAACCTGGGTGCCATTTCTGCTCTTCCTTGCTTGGTCTGGACAAACTTTCTGAAATTTCTGACCATTAGCGCCATGTCATCATCATCATCTTCACTTTCGTCAGCTTTCAGAGCAAGTGGCTTGGTAGCTTTCTCTTTTTCCTCATGTTTATCCCTTTCATCAATATTTTGCAATTCAAGCTCATGGGACATTAAATTACCTATTAAGTCCTCCACCCTCATCTGTGACAGATCTTTCGCTTCTTGGATGGCAGTGACTTTAGGCCTGAAAGAGCTTGGCAGAGCTCTTAAAATCTTTCTCACCTGCTCAAGGCTAGAATATGGCTTACCGAGCGAACTAGACTTGTAGACAATGTTGGTGAACCTCGCAAACATTTCTGATATGGTCTCTGACGGTAGCATGCGAAATCCCTCGTATTCCGTGCTCAGAAGTGCAAGTCTAGATTCCTTCACCTGTGACGTTCCCTCGTGCGTCACCTCCAAAGTATGCCATATTTCCTGCGCAGTTAGACAATGTGAGATTCTATTATATTCAGATTTATCAAGTGCACAAATGAGAGCATTCATAGCTTTAGCATTTAAAGAATAAGATTTCCAATCATTATCATCCCATTTGTCATTTGGTTTTTCAATCTCAGCATTTTCTACTTTAATAACAGGCAGTTTATATCCTTTTTCAATTATTTGCCAAGCCTTGTAATTAACAGAAATAAGGTAGATTTTCATACGTTTTTCCAATAAGCATAATCACCTCCGTTAAACCTAGGGGGACGGGAAACAGACTGACCCTCAGCAAAAGCACTATCCATATGGTTATTCATGGTCAATCCTAGGCTAGATCCCAAAACCTGCTCTGATACCACTTGTTGGATCTGGATCCTAGCCTAGAGGGGGGGTGAATAGGCTAATAAAAAATTCTCGTGCAACCCACGAGAAGTCACACGCAGTTAAAAGCACAACCAGAGTAATGAAAAGCAGACACAGAGTACACCGCAGATTTACCCTGGTTCGGTCGTCCCAACGACCTACTCCAGCCCCCAAAGCTAATACTAGATTGAATAGCGCAATAGGTACAAAGTCACAAGTTAGAGCACGCTCAGAGCACCATCTACGCCTCTACACTCGCCAGACTCTCAGTACCCCACACACAGTGTTTCCTCTCACTATCAATCCTAGCAAAGCTTTCTACCAGCTAGTACCAAACTAGCTGGGTCTCACTTATCTAGTCCCAACTAGACAAGTCCCAAAATAGTCCACAAATATAAGTAAAGTTTCCCCTACGAAGATATATCACAATTGCTACACAAAATAATAAAGTATGAGTTTAGAAAGCTCAGATTGTGCAGCAGCGATGTCTTCGTCAATAAGCACGGGTCAGATCAATCTGACAAGTTGTAGTCTCTGATGTCCCTAACTGTCAGCAGGTTGTTTCAGCGTCAAGATCTGGACCAAATTGCAGCTGTCCACTTGCTTTTGTGCTATCTTGGCTATTGGAGAGATCTCCTCTGCAAAAATCGGCTCTGTACCAAAACTCCAAAAGAAGAAGCTTAAATATCAATCTCTTATTAAGTTCCTTCTCTCTCTCCTAGACTTATTGTGACTGCATGCCCTCTGAAATTTTGATGCGGCTGTCAACACACAAAAACAACACAAATTTTGTTCGGCCTTTGCTTAGAGATTTTTCAAAGAGGAATAAAATGATTAGGCCTGTCAACAACCAACAAAAAGAACAACAACCTAAAATTGCACTGTTGATAAATTGAAAAGGGTTGCAGCCGCAAATGTTGAATTTTTCGGTTGCCACACACCTTGATGATGGCCTGCACAAGAAAGCACCAAACAGGTTAACTATTAAATAAACATATAATTGAAGTGCTATCAGATGGTAAGAAGAGGGAACAAGTTCGGATGCACATGGATGATTTGCAACAAGACAACAGCAGGTTAATGAAGTCCAAGTCAAAAGTAAGGGAAAAAGTAAACACAGGATTTTAGTTTTGGCCTTTTCTCTTTGGTTGTATGCGCAGAGCCTGTGTCTTCAATTAATTCCCACTCACAAAATCAAGGGACCGGCCTCCTCTTTGGTGTATGAATGATGTGCCTTTTTTTTGGAATCTTCTCTTTTGATTTGTATGAAGAAGTAGCAAGTTGGCTTTGAGATTTGTATAGGTACTGCAGGTCAAAACTTGCGGCTTGATCTGAATAAAAAATTTCTGTGCGTGGCCTTGCGAACGTGCGCTGCCTGCTTCTTTGAGATTCGGCAAACAAATTCAGTCGCTGGACAAAAACGCAAAGGCCCCAGATTTTGATGATTGCCTGCAAAAAAAAATATAACCAAGGGTTAATAATCAAAGCAGTCACATGTTACTTCAATGGATTTTTATTAAAACAAAATACTTCCCTTTGAAGAATTTCGGCAGCACTTGGATCTTTGAAAATTTTGCAAATTGTTGGAGAGGACTTCGTGCGTAACCCTGTGTAATGGCCGGCCTCTTTAAATTCTTCTGTTGCGTGAGAGCCTCATTTAATTGCCTGATGATGGATAATATGGAGAGGGGCCGGCCATAGATGTGTAGAAGGTAGGGTTTGTGGTCGGCTAGGGGTTTTGAAAATAAGTTCTCTCCTCTCTCCTTTTGTGTGGCCGAAAATAATTTTTCCCGAAGATTTTGTTTGGCCGTGCACACTTTAGGGTTGCTCTGAGGAGGGTTTATATAGGATTAGGAGGAGATCAATGGTGATAAAGGAGAATCCCATGATTAAAGGATTTTGAGATGTAGTAGGATTTGAATTGGAATTTGAAAAGGAAATGAGTAGCAACAAATCTCCCTAATTGATTTGACCAAATCTCAAATAGATTTCATCTCCCATTATATTGACCAAGTCAAACTTCTTTGTGCACACATACTCCTTCTCTCCCAATATGTTATACGAATAGCAATTCCGCCAAAAAGTGGAAATATATTGTTTCGCCAATCCTGAGACGCATTAGCACACACATTAGTTATCACGACACGTTTGTCATCATCAAACCAAGATCCTAGATCGTTGCTCCCAACATATCTAGCTAGTAGGATGACTGTGAACGCTATGTCAGGACGCGTGTAGTTTGCCAGATATTGTAGTGCTCCAATGGCACTAAGGTAAGGTACTTCAGGAACTAATGTTTTCTCCCCCTCTTCCAGCGACCGGAAGGGGTCTTTATGTACATCCAATGTTCTAACGACCATTAGTGTACTTAGAGGATGACACTTATCCATATGGAAATTTTTAAGTAGTTTCCTTGTGTATGTGGATTGGTTTAACAGGATTCCTCCGCTGAGGTGTTCTATCTGTAAGCCAAGACAATATTTAGTCTTGCCTAGGTCTTTCATTTCAAACGTTAGTTTGAGGCAGATATATCATCAATCTCTGTAGGAGATCCGATTAGGTTTAAGTCATCTACATAGACAGATATTAATACAAATCCTGTCCCTGTGGTTTTAATGAAAATATGGGCAGACTTCATTATCGGTGAAACCTTGTTGAACAAGGAATTCACTCAGTCTGCTATACCACATTTTTCCTGATTGTTTAAGGTCATATAATGATCTTTGAAGCTTAACAGAATAGACGTCCCAAGGTCTATCTTTTATTTCTGTTGGTATTTTGAAACCATCTGGAAGGTTTATATAGATATATTTTATATATATTTCCATTTAGATATGTAGTCACAATGTCCATGAGCTGCATTTCTAAGCCTTCCATTGATGTTAAGCTTATTATGAATCGGAATGTGACCGCATCCATAAACATGGAATATGTATCTTCATAATCTATCCATGATCGTTGGAAAAATCCCTGTGCTACAATCCGTCCTTTGTAGCATACGATCTGATTATTCTCATTTCTTTTCCTTACGAATACCGAATTGTATCCCACAGGTTTTACACCTCTTGGTGTCTGGACTACTGGTCCATGGACTTTGCGTTTCAAGAGTGAGTACAGCTCTACTCCTATTGCTTCGTTCTACTTTGGCCAATCATCTCTGCATTTACATTCAGCTAGAGATCATGGATAGATATCATCGTTGCATTGAGCGATGTGTAGAGCAATATCGAACGCAAAGTCATCGACGACGACAGTACTTTTTCTGTCCAGTACCTCCCCAGTACGTAAGAATTTTAATGATATTTCTCCTGTGTTGTCCTCTTCGGGAGACTGAAGGAGGGGAGAGATTACTGGTCTGAGCTCAGCATCCTGTAGTGGGATATCCTTTATTTCTCCAGGTATTTTCCTCTTGCGAGGGAATTTATCCTTGGAGTCAGGAGGTCATCCTCTTTTTATTTCAGGTACGACTGATTCTGCTGTCCGTGGATTGCACCCATCTTTGGGGTGTCAATCCTAGCTGGCGTATTGGCAGCAGGGATGTGTGATCTGATAATCGTTTGGTTATCAGTGAATTTGTCTGGTAATAGATGTACTGTAGTCTGAATGTGAAGGATCTTCAGGATCTCATCTTCACACAGATTAGTACGCGGATCATAATGAGACAAAAGACTTAGTGTCCCAAGAAATGTCTCTGAAGCTTCAGGCTTTTTGGTTTGTGTGTCTAGTATGGGAAATTTTTTTATGAAGATGCATCTATCAGTACCATAAAGTACCGAAATGGAAAACTTGATGGGTGAATTGGCTCACAAATGTCTCCATGTATTCTCTCAAAGAAGCCAGGAGACTCAAACCCCACTTTCAGGTGGGATGGTTTCGTGATTAGTTTACCCTTATAACATGGGGGGACAAGAAAAATCACCCTTTTAAAGAATCTTCAGGTACTTCAAATTATGTCCACGGGATTGGGTTATGATGCGGTGCATCATTACCGATCCTGTGTGACCTAGTCTACAATGCCAGAGAATGAATTCTGGTGATGTAGAACACTGCTTGTGCTCTATCAGATTAGCTTTTATAGGTTGGATGTATGTTTGATAAAGACCTGTCAGGAGTCCTTTAAACGTTCTAGGATGGTTTTAATACCATCCTTATGACGAATAACATACAATTATTCAACATTTTTGAAATCATCAGTTTCCAAGTAATATCCGGTTAAACGATGTCCTTAAAACTTAATAGATTTCTGTTTGATTTTGGAGAAAATAAAGCATCTTTTATAATAACTTGCATTTGGTTTTGGGAGCAATAGAATTGCTTCATCTGATCCTTCTATTATATTATTTAGTCCCGAAATTGCAGTGACGGGACCATTATAATTAATAATGCTATTAAAATCGCATCTATCACGAAGGAACGTGAGCGTGGAGGCATTATCCACTAGGTATTCACAATTCTTCTCTAGAAAAGAATGTAAAAACTTTTATGAAAAGTAAAACTACATTCAATTTATAAGAAGGACATAGTTGAGGATACATCAAAACATTAATGATAAAGGCTGAAAAGATGACTAAATTAGCTTTAGTCAAGGAGGTCGTCATTCTCGAAATCCTCGGTGTTGAACCGAGTTGGAGGCTGTATATCCACCAGATCTGTTTCTGCGGTAGGCTTCAGGCTTGCCATATACAAATCTTGGAGGTGGCGTGGAGTACGACAGACCCTGGACCAATGTCCAATTATGCCACATCTGTATCATTTGTCTTCCCAGTTTTTCTTGGGAGCAGACGTCTGGTCAGAGGTATTCCTCTTCCACGTATTCTTTTTCTTCCCCTCATTATTGTTGTTCTGGGGAGGAGCTCTAGTCTGCTTCTTCGCAGCTTTCCCCTTGTTGAATTTTCCTTTGTGCTTGCTCTTCATCCTCTGGGAAGAAACTGTGTAGCTTCAGGGAGAGGAGAAGAGCCAGCATGGCGTTGGTGAGTGGCCAGTAGTAGGTCTCTGTTCTGCTCTGTCATAAGAAGCCAGGAGAGTAAATCAGAGTACCTCGTGGACTTGCGTCACGATACTGTTGCATGAGAATAGCATCCTTCTATGGAAGGATGTATATGTTTTCTCAAGAATGTGGGTTTCCGAGACTTGTTCACCACACAACTTCAGGCGTTAGGTGATGTTATGGAGAGCTGAGTTATACTCAGCTACGGACTTGAAGTCCTGAAGTCGGAGATTTTTCCATTCATAACGTGCACGAGGGAGGATAACATCTTTCTGATGTTTGTACCTGTCCTCAAGTGTTGTTCACAGTTCATGAGGGTCTTCCATTGTTAGATATTCGGCCTTCAGGGTCCGATCAATATGTCTCCTGATATAGATAATGGCTTTCGCCTTCCAAAATCGGAGACTCTAACAGTAGAAGTCCCTTCATCAGTTGTCACAGCCGTTGCTAGAGCTTGAATTATGTGACTTATGTGACTTATGCCATGTGAGCGCAGATGGAACTTCAGGTCCAGCTGCCAGCTCAAGTAATTTTTTCCAGCCGCATCGAGAACGTCAAAATCGACGCTCGCAATCTTTTCCATTTATCTAAGCATGGAATAAGCATGAATTAATTATATATCAAAAAATCAAGACATGCATAGTAGTAGAAGTAAAATTGTTGTAGGGATCGGCCGATCACCACCAAAAATAATAAAAGTCCAAAGTCCCATATACATTTCAAATTATGAGAAAATTAAAATTAAAATTTAGAAACCCCTGGGGGGGTCCCTGTATTAGCAATTTTCCTCCGTCTTCAGGCGAGGTATCTTCGGGCATTGGCTTTTACATTTAGTTCCTCACTACATTTTCACTCAAAAGGAAAAAAATGCAAGGAAAATAAATAGCGGTGACTAATAACGACCGATCCAAAAAACCATAACATAGTTTTACCAACATTCCAGGCAGTTTATATAAGTATGCAACATCACAGGTATATACAATACATTTTTATTCAACATCACAGGCAATTTTATTGGATAAATATATTAAATTTACGTTTAATAGTTACTTGGACCACGGAAAAACGTCATTACTCGTTAGGTTAGGTAACTAACGTAACGACAGAGCGGTCTCAGGATCCTTGTAATTATTAAAACATAAAGTAATTTTTATCCAATTAAAAAATAAGGTGATTAATAATGAATTACACATTGAATTAAGTAACAAATTTATAATTTGCCCCAAATACCCCAATAGGAGTTAATCATACTCAATATCCTCACCCTGATTTTCCCTGATTTTTTTGGATTTTTTCGGATTTTTTCGGATTTTTCCAGAATTTTCTGGAATTTTCAGGGTTTAATAGGATATTTTCCGAGTTAATAATAAATTGGCATGCGGGCTGTAGGCCCGTTAGCCAAAAAATTTCCATTTGTTTTTATTTTTAATTTTGTTCCTTACTGGGCTCATGGCCCATCAGGTGAGGCCCATGCATCTTCTCCCCCTCAACCTAGGGTTATGTCTTTAAAGAGAGAGGATGGGTTGGGAGGGGCAGCCAACAGGAACGACATCCATTAGATCAAGCCCCCCTCGACCGAGGGGAGGGGTGGGGGGTGAATCGAGCGGCCCCCCCGACAGCCATATCTTCATAATAGTCATTAAACACTCAATGACAGCTTGCTATGTTGTCGGATGTACATGAGAAACTGATATTCTTTAGCATTCAATACGGAGCATAAGTGCGCAAGGAGAACCCCCCCTCCGACAGGGAGGGGGCGGCCATTCGGAGCCCCCTCCGATGGGGGGGGTCTGGTGGGTCGTCCAAACGGCAGAAGGGGAGATTCGAAGCCCCCACCTCGACTGGGGGTGGGGCGTACGTCACAGAGAAGGCCCCCCCCCACGAAGGGGGGTGCTGGCCGGCGCCGAAGGGAGGCCCCCCGACCGGGGGGTTTAGCACTCTGATGCCCAAGGGAGGCCCCCGACAGGGGCGCGGTGCTCCGACGCCCAAAAGAGGCCCTCGATATAGACCGCCGGAGGTCATCGGGGGTGAGCTGTGGTTAGGCGAACCGAATAGCATGCCGGAGGCCCAGGTCGATGCTCCGACGAGAAAAAGAAGCCCCCACGATAGGGGTGCGACGCTCTAGTAGGCCCCCCCAACAGGGGGTGGCAGATCGTGCTCGCACCGGCGGACCGGGGAAACAGGAGGCCCCCTGGGGGTGATACTAAGAACCTCCAAACGGGGGTAGTCAGGCGCGCTTCGAAGGCCCCCCAAAAGGGGGGGGGGTCCGGTGCTTCAACTGCCTGTATTATTATTATTATTATTATTATTATTATTATTATTATTATTATTATTATTATTTAGAATTGTTTAATCCATTAAATATGTGTATTAGAAAAGTGATTTTCTAAGGATTTTGATATAGATTACTTAGAAAAAATCACAGATTTATCATACGCATGTAAAATGATGATCTAGGGGTTTCTAAAAATTTACCTCTAGATCCTACCCGTCGGATCTAGCGAAGTTCGGAGAAGGAAGCCCTATCCGCGTCCTCGCGATTCGTCCGTCGACAGGGATTCGGTTCAGCTGATGAACGTACTGATAACGTGTTAAGATTTGTAAGAAGTGTAGGCCTATGGTGGATACCATAGCCATATATATAATATCATATGAGAGTTACAAGTCCCTTGGAACCCAAGGGACACCCACTAAGAGTGGGTTTAATGCTGGATGATAGTGGGTGGAGACCAAAGGTCTCCCCCATTCATAACAAGTAATAATAATCAGGCCACTTTTAAAAAAACAATATAACTCCGTTTTATCAAAATACTAGCCTATACTTTGAAAATGACAAAAACTATCGTAAACTTCACTTTTACAAAAGTAACAACCTGAACAGAACTTTATTAACAGAGAACTATCTAAATCTTTCTAATCATACTCAAATAACTTCATCCAATGTTTTATAAGTTTCAAAAAACCATATCAATCTTCTAATAAGATTTTAAAAAAAATCACATCTTGTGACGATTTAGACGGTTAATTTGGAAAAAGAAATGTTCAAGTTAGTTTTCTATTATTTTTAAAATCCAAGATAATAATTTGGGAAAACGCTGAAAGTAAAGATAGTTTTCTAAAAATTAGCATATGTTATGAAGGAAAAAGCGTAGGGTAAAAAGTGTAGAGGGTTATGAGCCCACTGCCCTCATATATATAGCTTTCAATGATTGGTGGATACCCAATGGGCCCAATGGGCCTATTCACAACACTTCCCCTTATCCAACCAATCATGGAATAAGAGGTGGATTCTTCAAGATCCAAATTAGGATAAGTGCCTTGTTAAATAAAGAACAGTTTCTCCATAGCTTCCCCTGTTTTAGGGATGTGTCTAGGGATAGATACTTCAGGATCCAGAGTCAATGAGCATGCCTCGTCAAAACCTTGACTATAGAAAACTCTGTGGGGAAAAACCAATAGCCAATGGAAAAGAGTACAACACTACTGTTGACTTCCCCTCATCTGACCAAGCTACAGGCTTGCAGATTTCCTATGAATCTATACATCAGTCTCCTATGTATCTATACATTCATAGTACTTTCATCCTGACCCAGTTTACATCAATCCCACTTACAAGTTTCTCAAAGATACTAGTAGGCTGGGATTTGGTAAGCAAATCCACCAAGTTATTACAAGATCGGATCTTCTGTACCTCAATCTGCTTTTGTTTCTGAAGGTCATGCATCCAGAAGAACTTGGGAGAGATATGCTTCGTCTTGTCGCCTTTGATGTAGCCGTTTTGTAGTTGGGCTATACAAGCTACATTGTCTTCATAGATTGTAGTAGGCTCAAGAACGACGGGCTTCAGTCCGGTAGAGGTGAGAATGTGCTAGATCACAGAACGTAGACAGCTTCATGTATTGCTAGAAGTTCTGAATGTGTGGATGAGACGGTGGTCATGGTCTTCTTCACAGATCTCCAAGATATGGTTGTGCCGCCATAAGTGAACATGTATCCGGTCTGAGACTTCTCTGTATGGGGATCGGATCTGTAACCTGCATCAGCATAACCAACTAAACATGTTGTTGCCCCTTTCCTATAGAATAGACCTAAGTCTATGGACCCTTGGAGGTAGCGCAGAAAATACTTAACTCCGGCCCAGTGCCGCTGTGTAGGTACAACACTATATCTGGCTAGTAAGTTGACTGCAAATGCTATGTCAGGGCGAGTGCAGTTAGCCAGGTAAAGGAGTGCACTAATAACACTTAAATAAGGCACTTCAAGGCCGAGTACTTCCTCCCCCTCTTCCAGCAGTCGAAAGGGGTCCTTATGTACATTCAATGATCTAACGACCATAAGAGTACTGAGGGGGTGGCACTTATCCATTTGGAACCTTTTTAGTAAGTTCGATGTATAAGTTGACTGGTGTAACAGGATCTCGTCGTTAAGATGCTCTATTTGAAGACTTAGACAGAATTTTGACTTTACGAGGTCTTTCATCTCGAAAGTTTCTGTCAAGCTGTCACGCCCCGCTCTCCCAAGTACGGGAGGCGTAGCTGACGAGGCCGCCGTAGTATTCAGACTCAGGCTCGAGCCCTCTTATCTAAATACCACTAGGCATTTTTTGTGTGTGTTTAAATTAAATAATTAAGCAGACCACTGCAACAACACTGGAATAGTACACAGAGAAAAGTAAAGTGCTCCAAACTGAAATAAAACTCGCAGTACTGAAAGAAAAGTACAACAACACAGAACAGTACATTACATATATACAGAGTTCATATACATACATCATCCGATCAAAGGGGTACAAAAAGTGGGGTACAACAAAAAGAAGAACCCCCAACCCAAAAAGTACAAAAGGTCCACACCCGGTACAACGCACCCTCTAGTCTAACCCGGGAAGTCCAACTGTACAAAGTCGCCTGTAGGCTCTACCTCAGCAGTACTGGCATCGGTCTCTGACTCCGGAACCCTCACAGTCTGCTCAGGTCCCGCACATGAAAACCACAAGCTGGGACACGTCAACGCGTGACCTAGTAGAAACTCCTAACCCTCTAGTATGACCCAGTTTTAGAACTGGTATCCCTAACTAGTCAACTATCTAGGTGTCACATCAACTACAGAAATAATACAGAAATTAAGGATCAGAACATAAGCACTGAAATTAAAGAAAAGTAAACAGAACTGAAGTACGAGTACTGATTAAATTAATTAAAATTAAACGGTGTTTCTAATTTGGAACCCGGGTAAATCGTAGAACGCTAAGGAAGCAGACTTCACCCAGGGTGGGTAAAAAAGTGGTATCGCAACCAGCGACACGAACACTGGAGGGGCCTCTCGTAACTCCCCCTACCCGAACAGAGCAAGGTATGAGAGTGAGACAAATCTCGGGTTTTCATGGAAAAACGGAGAAAACCATCATTTACCGTCATGGTGCAACACGAGTACACCAGCGGCCGCTCTAACCCTCTCAAACTCCCCCTTCCGGGAGTGACACATCGGGTGAGAATTACATCAAATGTCCGCTTCTTAACACCTAAAATTTATCTGTGTTTTTCTCAAACCCACATCTGGAGTCTCACCCATTTCAAAATGGTAAGAGCACTCCCGATGTCAAATTCTCTGCCTCACTCTCAGTTTTTAGTACAAATTAACATATCCTTATGGAATCGTTAGCGGTCTTAACTACCGCTTACACATCAACTTTACACAATTTCTCATCATCATCATTATTTTCCAAAGTGAAACATTTCATGAAACGTCCACATAAATACATATATCAAGTGCACACTAATGAGAGCATAATGAACATAAACAAATTTAACTTAAAACAAAAATACACCATGACAATTTCTAAGCAAGATTAACACATGAGTCTGTCTAAACTGTCACAGCAGAAAGAATGCTACTTTAGACCTATCTAGAGTCAGATTTAGCTTCTGGTCCCTCTTCAAAGTTGTACATAATTTTCTGCGATTTTTCGTAGTGTCCTAAATTGTATTTTTAGGATTTTTCTACTATTTTCTACAATTTTGCTAAGTTGCTGTCATGTGCTAAGAAAAATTTCAGCACCTTATTTTCTAACCAAATCTAGTCTCCAACATAGTTAATAAGTCACTAGTAACATGTCAATACTAACATGACAAATAAGGCTACAACATTTACAAATTACTAACATGCTTCCAGCTTTACAAAGGGGATATTTTTGCAATAAAAAAAGAACATGTCATACAAGTATGACTATATAGCATGCTACTAATTATTCAATATGACATACCAACAAATCCTACTACCATACCGAGGGACGGAGCCATGTAGGGGCCAGGGGGGGCACGTGCCCCCCTGGAAATCGAGAAAAAAATTGCCTTTATATCTTTCAATTAAAAAAATTAACATGAAAACATAATATTTATATTTATCTTTCAAAGAAAAACAGCAACTGCAAACTATCTTGGTGGTAATACCTCGTGAAACAAGTGTTTGTCAGCCTGGGTTCGATTCCCGGTCCCAGTAATGATTCTTAGTTTTGCCCTCTTAAATATGTTTATAGTAAAAGTGAATTATCATGACAAAAAGGTATTTCTAAATATTTCTTACAATCAAAAAAGCGGAAGCAAGCAAGCTTGCTGGTAGGACCGCGTGTATGCTTTGTTAGCAACCTGGGTTTGATTCTCAGGCCTTGCAAAGTTGCAATAATTATTTTTTTGCCTTCTTAAATATATTTATACCCTTCTATTAAGGGAATTATCGTGACAAACATAGTATTTATTTATATTTTTTAAAGGGGTTTTCTCACCTTCGGGTTTGCAAAGGAACTAAGGTTCAAAATCAATACACTGTATATAGAAAGTTATGCGAATCTCTTTAACTTATAAGATGTTAATTTTTTTTTGAAATTTATGTGAATCTCTTTTCAAAAAAATTAATCCGTTAAAAAAAATTGTGCCCCCCTGAATTCAATTCCTGAATCCGTCACTGACCATACCAACATATGAACTTAATAAAGTATTTCCTAATGATCATGCTACCATTCTTCATGAAAAACAAACTTATTCATAATCAAACATATAATGAATATTTTACACATGATTTTTACACCAAACTAAAAAAACCCAATCCTAAAATTGAATCCTACTAAGAAAGCTTAAGAATTTCTACCTTAAAAGTCCGTCTTAGTTAATCTTTGGTCCTTCTTAGTCCTTGAAGTATTGAGCCTCCTAGCCTCCTTCAAGCTCCCAATTGGCCTCTAATGTTGGATTTTTGAAGGGTTTGGATGAATTTTGCAGTTAGAATGGTGAGGGAAAAGTATAGGGTTCTTGGTGGTGGAATGGGAGGAGCTTGGGTTAGTGATGGTGGTGCAAGAGGTGGTGCAAATGGAGGAAAGGGAGAGGGTAAAATTTTGGCCTCGATGTGTGGGGGAGAGAGGAAAGGGTGAGAATGAGATTTTGGGTTTTTTCTTTTCTCTTTTTGTTTTTCTTTCTTTGATTTTTGTTTCCCCTAAAATCTTCTCCTCCACACATTAGTCAACTTAATGCCATGTGTTAAGGCCCTCATCATGCAAGAAGACACACATGCCATGATGTGTCATGGCTACAAAATTTTAGAATTTGTATTTTTTGAAAAATAGAAATACATGATGAAATACATTATACCTCTCAAATACAAAGTATTTCATCCAAATACTCTTATTTACTAATACCAAATAATGAGTTTAAAATCGTTTAAAAATAATTCTTTCACCAAAATAATTAAAGAAAAATACGAGGATACTCCCAAAAATTATACGTACGCATCTATGCCAAAATACGTACCAATACGCGTACATAAAAATTAAGGTCATTACATCAGCTTCTAGTAATCTCAGTGATCTCTCCGGGAGATCCGATGAAGTTCAAGTCGTCCACATAGACGGCTATAATGACAAATCTTGTTGCCTTTACTCTAATAAAGATGCCAAGACAGACTGGGTCGTTTGCAAATCCTTACTTTGCAAGAAATTCACTTAGTCTGTTATACCACATCCTTCCAGATTGTTTCAGACCATATAATGATCTTTGCAGTTTCACTGAGTAGATGTCACGTTGTCTCTCTTTTAGTGATGCAGGCAAAGAATAACCGTCATGCAATCTCATAAAGATGTCTCGGTGTAAATTGCCGTATAGGTATGCAGTCATGAGTCAATAAGCTGCATATCCAAACCTTTTTGAGCTGTTAAGCCAATAAGGAATCGAAAGGTGATCGCGTCCATGACCGGAGAGTATGTGGCGTCAAATCCACCCCTGGATATTGGGTAAAACCATGCGCTACAAGCCTTACGTTGTAGCGAATGATCTCGTTCTGTTCATTTCTTTTTCTAACATATACCCATTTATAACCCACCTGTTTTACACCTTTTGGTGTCTGGACAATTGGTCCGAAGAACTTGCGTTTTGTGAGTGAGTCTAAGTCCACTCCTATTGCCGCTTTCCACTTTGGCCAATCATCTCTGCTTTGACATTCTGTCAGAGAGTGTGGTTCAACATCATCGTCGTAGTCTGCGACGTTGATGGTAATATTGCATACAAATGTGTCATCTATAATGGTGCTCTTTCTGTCCCAATATTCCCCAGTTCGTACATAGTGTATCGAAACTTCATTTTCTCCCGGTTTTTCCTCTCTTTGAGAGTTTGGAAGAGATGGGAGAGCAGGGCTTATAGTAGCATCCTGTGGTGGTATTGTTTGACCATTGTCAAGGGTCCTATTCTTTCGAGTGACTTGATCCTTGGATCTCGGTGGTCATCCTCTCTTTTTAAGAGGTCCAACCATCTCTGCTGCAGGCAGATTGCATCTATTTTGCAGTATGTCAATCCTAGCTGGAGTGTTAACAGCAGGGACATGTGATCTGACAATCTTCTGGTTGTTAGTAAATTAGTCCAGCAAGAGATGGACAGTGTTTTGGATATGGAGAATCTTCAGGACCTCCTCATTACACTGGCTCGTGGGCGGATCAAAATGACTTAATTTCTGAGTATCCCAAGAGATACTCTCTGAAGCTTCAGGATTCTTGGTTTGTAAGCCTACTCTTGGAAATGATGTTTAATCAAATTCACAGTCTTCTAGACGTGCCTTGAAAACGTCTCCCGTAAGGGGTTCTAGGAATCTTATTATGGAGTGTGTGTCAAACCCAAGATAAATGCCTAGACGACGTTGTGGACCCATCTTTGTCATTTGTGGTGGTGCTACGGAGACGTATACTGCACAACCAAATATTCTCAAGTGTGAGACAATTGGTGGTACTCCAACTGCTAATTGCATAAGAGAAGATAACTGACCTCCAGAAGGTCTGTATTTTTATTAAAGATGCAACATGTAATATTGCATGACCCCATGCATTCAATGGCAACTGGGATTGAAGTAGTAATGGACGAGCAATCAATTGCAGTCTCTTAATTAGAGATTCTGCTAACCCATTTTGGGTGTGAACATGTGCTACAGGATGTTCGACTTCAATGCCCGATGCTCGGCAATTGTTTAGAAAAACTTGTGATGTAAACTCCCCAGCATTATACAGACGAAGTTTCTTTATCTGGTGATCGGGGAAATGGGCCCGCAATTTGATTATCTAAGCTAAAAGCTTAGAAAATGCTAAGTTACGGGTGGACAGTAGACACACATGTGACCACTTAGTAGATGCGTCTATCAGGACCATAAAGTTTATGAAGGGACCACTTAATGGGTGTATAGGCCCACAAATGTCCCCATGGATTATCTCTAGAAAACTAGGAGACTCCAAGTCTACTTTAAGTGGAGAGGGTCTCGTTATTAGTTTACCCTTGTAACATGGTGGACATGGAAAATTAACTTTTTGAAGAATCTTCAGGTGCTTTAAATTTATACCTTTGAGCTATTTATGATGCGGTACATCATAACAGATTCAGGGTGTCCCAGTCTACTATGCCAGAGTTAGAATTCTGGTATTTGAGGGCACTGCAGGTGCTCCGTCATGTATACTTCTGGAGAGTGAATACTTGTCTGGTAGAGACCCGTGGGGAGTCCCTCGATACGCTCCACAATGGTTTTTATACCATTTGTAAACGACGTTACGTGCAAGTATTCTTTTTTATTATCCTCGACCGTCTCTAAGTGATACCCGTTTAAACGGATATCTTTAAAACTTAGAAGGTTTCGGATTGATTTAGGTGAGCATAGCGCATCTCTAAGTTTAATGTGTGTGTTATTGGGGAGCAAAATAATTGCTTCCACTGATCCTTCAATTATGTCGGCTGGTCCTGAGATTGTTCTTGTAACGACTGGTTTTTGTATGATTGGATTATCAGTGTGTTTTGCTTGTGATGGTGGGTTCTCTCCTTGTGTGGTTTCCATTTCCATAAGTTCTCGCTTTCATTCATCTCGTTGAGATTTCCTAGCTTTCGTTTTCATTCCTTTTGATGTGATCTTCTAGCTTCTTCCTTAGAATCATTGAACTCGGAGTAGCTTCATATCGATCATATCTTAGCGATAGGTTGATCCTAGAAACCTTAGAATTCATCCCGGACATTCGCGCTCCATTTCGAGACTTTTCGTGCACGTTAGTTGGTTCAAGAAGATCGACCGACCGACTAGATTCCAATCTAGTCGGTCAGGAAATCAACTGGAACCGACTAGTTCATTCAATCAATTATTCTGGAGTTACTGTTTGCTCTTAGTCGGTCTAAGAACAACCATCGACCGACTAGATGCTAAACTAGTCGGTCAGGAATCCTTCTCAGACCGACTAACTCTCATTTCCATGATCTCTCTCAGAATTCAGGCTTTAGTCGGTCAATGAACACTCACCGACCGACTAGTTCTCAAACTAGTCGGTTGACAAGCCTTCACAGACCGACTAACTCATAGTCCAGTTTTCCTGAGCAAGCTACTGTTTACTCTTAGTCGGTCCATGTTGAACGATCGACCGACTAGATCCTCAACTAGTCGGTCACCAATCCTTCTTTGACCGACTAATCAGCCCAGGAAACCCTAGTTTTGCCCTAGCCGCCACACTTTTCTATAAATACGCCCCAAACGTTTTCTTCTTCTTCCTCATCACCCCAAACCCTAATTTCTCCCCCATTGAGCCCCCTTCTTCCCCAAACCATTGATCCTTCATCCCAAGCTCATCCATCATCATCCAAACCCTCATTTCACATATCCTCAACCACAAACCCTCATCAAATCCCCAAAAGCCTCATCCAAACCTATTTCTCCAGATTTTCCCTCATTTCCAGATCTGAGCCAGATCGTTCTTCCGTTGCCGTGGTTGCTCGGCATCGTTCCTCCGCTTCTTCACGGGTAGTATTCTTCCTTTAATAATCTCATAACCCACACTTGATATTTGTGAAACCCTAATAAAATGGATCATTAGAAATCATAGGGTTCGATTGTGAATACAGATTAGTTACCATTCTAATGTTGTTTTTCCATGACAGTGATCCATTCCCGTAGATAACAATTTGTGTGATGTGCCTTCGTTGATCGTCATCCTCGGTGCCAGGCAAGTGAAACTTGCATCTCTTGATTTGGGCCATGTCTTAGGCCATTACCTTGCTTTATCGTAAAAGAGACTAGACGGTGAAAGGATAGCCATCTAGACGCCATTGACCTAGCTTGACAACGAAGCTTGGTCTGTCACCTTCATCATGCTTGTATGTCACGTTTACTTTCCCTTAACGGTACGCGTATTAACTGCTCATGTCATCCATGCATCCTTAACTGCTAGTGCATTTTAACTGCCATGTTTAATTTAAATTAACGGTACGCGAATATGTTCGTGCCATTGCATTTTGCCTGTCACGTTTAATTTCTAATAACGGTACGCGAATATCTGCTCATGTCATTGCATACTTGAATACTCATCGTGATTGCGTAGCATCGCTACATACTAGTGCTACTTGTTCCGGCTAGGTGCACCCCTACGCCATACTTGTTAAATACACTTTCTGGCTCGTGTTTCAGAAGACGAGCTCAACACAGCCTGCGGGCAATAGGGCACTCGTTGAGTGATCCCTTGTACTTGATGCATGAACACAGCCTGCGGGCAATAGGGCACTCTCTGAGTGATCCCTTGTACATGACTATAGCCTGCGGGCAATAGGGCATCCATGTGTGGGTGATCCCTTGTACTTGTACGTGTTACTTGACTATACTTGTCACACTTACCACTTGTACTTGTCCGTGTTTACTTGTAAAACTTGTTATCCATGACATACTTGTCACTTTCTACTTGTACTTTACTTGTCACTTCCATACTATACTTGCCATGCCATGCATCATACTATAACTGCTAGGTTGTCAGTTTACCTTTCTTTCAGTTTCCTTGCACAAGTCTTTCCAGACTTGCTGACATGTGCCCCTCTCTCTTTTGGGTGTCGCATGTTAGACCCAGAGCCAGAGCTTTGTTGCAGGGGATATGTTGTTGTTGATGCTGATGTTTGCTGTGGTGGTGAGTGGACACCAGGGGCCTGTCTTGAAGACCGCTCGTGTTCACTTCCTTTATGTTTTAGGATTCCTGTTGGTTGTCGGTGTGTGGCACCTTTGTATGTATGTTATACCTTGTTGGCCATGTTGGGCCTTAGACTCTTTTTCCTTTAGCCTGATGGCTTTTCTGTGATATTGTAATTTAATTACTGGATAATCTGAGATTGAATATTTTATCTGTCTCTCCTTCTTGTTATTATTGTTGTTCCGTATTGCATTGCAAGGACCTGCCATTTGTAGTTTTATTTGACGCTTATCGGACTTGCGGCTTTCAGCTTCAAGTCTGAGCGGACCTTCTCACGTCTTGCCTCCACATGTTTTGGAAGCGGGGTATGACAGGTTTTATTGGTGGCCCATGCAGGTCCATTTGCAAATGTGAACTATCGGAACAATGATAATAATTATGGAATGTCCATTAAATAAATTAGAACATCCAATTTATAAGCCTTGAGTCTAGTAGTTTTCCTATGTCACTAGGTGGTAGGAAGACTTAGTTAGACGTCCGTGCTTGCTAGTTAGAGGCCCCTGATTGTTAGTTAGACTCCCCGCTAGGAGTTGATTTGGTCGTCGTAGGAGTTACCTTAGTGGTTCCTGTCTAGCTTTGACTAGGGTAGACTTCTAGAATTCTTTGGTCTCTCGCTTGGGTTCATCGATTTCGGACCAAGCTGAACTCATTTCATCGCTGTCTAGCCCTTAGGGAAGTCTTAGCGCTTAGTTCCATAATCTTTAGCTGGTTGACCGTAGGAGTTTCCGTAGATTTTCCTAAGTCATAACCTAGGCGTATTTATGTTTTGATCATCCGACCAAATCCCTTGCCTCGATTCCCATGACCACCACGTTTCTATAATTGTTGATCCTTCGAAGGTCCCCATTCGCAAGGCTTAATTTCTTTTAAAGTTATTTTTCGATTTACCTTATTAAAGTTTTCGTTAAGTTTAAATTTTGTTTTAAACCCGCTACGTATATACTTGAATTTCTCACTTTTCGATTGAGTCAAAATTCCTTGTAGATTTCGGAGTCTAATGGTTGCAATTATAATTGCTAACTCGTAACCATTTTCTTGTCTATATTTTCGCATTTCGGTCTAAAGACTCCAATACTATTTTGGAAAATTCGATATACCATTTTCTAACTATAAGGTCCATTTTAATCGTATAGCATACATACTTTAAAATCTTTTCCAAGCTAAATGGAATTTCAATTGTTATATGTATACTTATATCTCGTACTCTTTCGTTGACTTAAATTAATTTTTGAAATTCGAAAGTTTTGACGAGATTTTGATTACTGTTTTATAATGTTTTACAGCCTATACCTTTCATACCTATTTGAATATCTTGTCCCTTTTCATAAATCGATTTAATTCTGAGCCGCAATTCTATTTTCCAAATTCGATTTATGAATTTTCCTTTCTTATTTATGCTATTCAAATGACTCGTCGCGCTCCCTTAATATACTTTTCAAGTCACAGATGATTTCAGCTTTCAACAAATCAAAGTTATGTTCAAACATTTTCCCGACTACAGATTTTTGGAAAATTACGTTTCCATAACCACTTCCCTTGTCCTCAATTCACATGACCACCTCATTACAATTATCCTTGATCTTTCAAATGTTTTCCGTTGCAAATCTTGATTCTTCCAAAGTTATTTTCGAATGCTTTCCTTATTTGAAGTTTCACTCAATTTAAATTTTGTTTTAAACTTCTTTAAATATGTCTCCCTAAATTTCGATGGAGTTAAAAGTCGTTCTTGAATTTTGAAGACTTTTGGTCGTAATTTTAAAATTACTATCTTGTACTATTTCTCTAACAATGTACCTTTCGCATTTCGATTTTTAAACTTTATTACTATCCTGATGGTTCGATATACCGTCCTTTTTCCTAACTACAAAAATTTATTTTAACCACTTATCTTACATACCTTTAGGGGTATTTTTCCAAAACTGAATGGACTTCAACTAATTTTGTATATATCAATTATAGGTTCGTCGTACTCGTACTTCAAAAGTTTTTATACCAACACGTTCTTTTGGCGAATCCTTATTTCTCTAAAAGTATCTTCGATCTTCTTCTTTCGTTAAGTTTAAATTTGTTCGAAACACTTTTGATATATGTAAGGTTTCATGCTCCTTCGCCGACTTAAATTATTTATGTTTTTAAATATCGAAACTTGTGTTGAGATTTTTAGATTAGAAGTTTATAATATTTTCAGCATATACTTTCGTATCGATATAAATGTCTTGTCCCTTTTCATATACCAATTTCATTCTGAACCGTATTTCTATTTTCCTAACTCGATTCATAATTTCTTTTCTTACTTGTGCCATTAAAATTTTATTCGAAAACACCTCGTGCTTACTCTTAATAGACTTTTCAAGTCCCTTTGGACTTCGGCTTTTAGCAAGTCGATTTTATGCTCAACATTTTCCATATTTCAGATTTTTGTTAAAAAAAATTTTACTATTTCGAAATCATTCCTGACTTAGACCCTTCATAAAACGGTTTAAAAGTTTTAATACTAACTTGATGAGTTTAAATATCCTTTTCTCTTTCCATACTACTAAGATATTATCTTCCCATTCACCATGCACACTTTTAAGATAATTTCTGAAATATGACTTCAATTATTTTTATATATCGGTACCACGTTCGTTTTGCTCGTACATTAAGATCTTGTATAAAGCAATTTTTGTTGGCAAATCCGGATTTCTCTAAAAGTATTTTCGATATGGTTTATTTGGGATTTCTCTTCAGTTTTTAAGATTTGGAAAACCTTTAGCATGCGCTTAAATTCTCCACACTATACTTGATCTGATTTCAATCTTCGAATCTCAAAACTTTTCCAAAAAATTTTAGATTGCTGCAGCATAACATTTCTGACCTATGTTTTAATGTTCGAGTAAATGATTTCCTTTTTCCTCATGATGATTTTATATAAGCCAATAAACCACTTTTCCTCTTATTACGTATATTCGTCTCAAACTCGTTTTCAAACAACTTGTTTATCGACCTCTAAATAATTTTATACAAACAAGGACTCCGACTTTTTGAAGTACAACGGTCTTCGAATTCACGTATTTTAACTTATGTTGTTTACACTACCTTCTTTACGTATTCCTTAAGGGTATCATTGCATCATCTTTCCACCTAAACATTCACAGTCTTACCCTGATTCCCCTAACCAAATTTGGCTCCTTATCTTCGTCCTAGCTGAACCCATGTTTTTCGATCTTTCTATTCGTCATGATCTAGGTTCGGTTCTTTCCTATTGTCTAGCCCATAGAGCTTGTCGTTGCCTGTGTCAACCTTGTTATAGTTTGGTGGGCCCATTAGTTAAGTGGTTATGTCGTCGTAGTGTTGATTTCGTGGTGTGTATCTAGTGGTATGGGTGTTGGCATTTGTATGTTGTGTGTAGGTAATTTTCTGCTTGAGTATGATGTGATATACGTATGATAACAGAATGATAATTTTGATTGGTACTACTTGTTTTATGAGATGTCGTATGTGTGTATATCAGGAGGTATACCCGACTATTGCATCTCTTAAACTTGTATGTAGTTGATGTGTTGATATGGTAATTATAAATGGATGGATATGGTGTGAAAATATGTGATACATGGATGTGTATGCCGTGGAGTGGTATTGGTATGTGTATGGATACTGTGTTACGCATATAAATGTCCTGCTATGATTTGAGTCTCACTCAAGCTTGAGTGGGTATACTCTATGTACTTTGGTATAATTGTATGTGGTGGTGAATAGTGATGGATGATGTATGTATGGTATTTGAGTTGTTTGTGCTTGGTTGTGTTACGCACACGATTGTGGGTGGCTATACCAATATATAGTTATAGGACTATATGTGGGGTGAAAATATGGTGAAATATTTGCATGTATTTTTGAATGACAAAAAAAATGTGAAATTATTTTCAAATGAGAGTTTATTGTTGTATAAATATATTGACTATATATATGTGATTGAAATACGTGTATGAAATTGATTGACTATAATAAGTATGAGTGTACTATGTGCGTGAAAATATGTGTGTAGTGGTAGTAATATTTGATTTCTAGTGCATGTATATATAAGCACTCGAAATGAAAGTACTTGGTTGAATTTATGATATGATATTGGTTGAGGGTAGTTACCCGAGCGACTATATATATGTTAGAAAGTCCGAGGACGGACTTTATTCTAAGGTGGGTAGGATGTAACGACTGGTTTTTGTATGATTGGATTATCAGTGTGTTTTGCTTGTGATGGTGGGTTCTCTCCTTGTGTGGTTTCCATTTCCATAAGCTCTCGCTTTCATTCATCTCGTTGAGATTTCCTAGCTTTCGTTTTCATTCCTTTTGATGTGATCTTCTAGCTTCTTCCTTAGAATCATTGAACTCGGAGTAAGTCACTCGTGACGAGCTTCATATCAATCATATCTTAGTGATAGGTTGATCCTAGAAACCTTAGAATTCATCCCGGACCTTCGCGCTCCATTTCGAGACTTTTCGTGCACGTTAGTTGGTTCAAGAAGATCGACCGACCGACTAGATTCCAATCTAGTCGGTCAGGAAATCAACTGGAACCGACTAGTTCATTCAATCAATTATTCTGGAGTTACTGTTTGCTCTTAGTTGGTCTAAGAACAACCATCGACCGACTAGATGCTAAACTAGTCGGTCAGGAATCCTTCTCAGACCGACTAACTCTCATTTCCATGGGGGGATCTCTCTCAGAATTCAGCCTTTAGTCGGTCAATGAACACTCACCGACCAACTAGTTCTCAAACTAGTCGGTTGACAAGCCTTCACAGACCGACTAACTCATAGTCCAGTTTTCCTGAGCAAGCTACTGTTTACTCTTAGTCGGTCCATGTTGAACGATCGACCGACTAGATCCTCAACTAGTCGGTCACCAATCCTTCTTTGACCGACTAATCAGCCCAGGAAACCCTAGTTTTGCCCTAGCCGCGCACTTTTCTATAAATACGCCCCAAACGTTTTCTTCTTTCTCCTCATCACCCCAAACCCTAATTTCTCCCCCATTGAGCCCCCTTCTTCCCCAAACCATTGATCCTTCATCCCAAGCTCATCCATCATCATCCAAACCCTCATTTCACATATCCTACCTCTCCTCAACCACAAACCCTCATCAAATCCCCAAAAGCCTCATCCAAACCTATTTCTCCAGATTTTCCCTCATTTCCAGATCTGAGCCGGATCGTTCTTCCGTTGCCGTGGTTGCTCGGCATCGTTCCTCCGCTTCTTCACGGGTAGTATTCTTCCTTTAATAATCTCATAACCCACACTTGATATTTGTGAAACCCTAATAAAATGGATCATTAGAAATCATAGGGTTCGATTGTGAATACGGATTAGTTACCATTCTAATGTTGTTTTTCCATGACAGTGATCCATTCCCGTAGATAACAATTTGTGTGATGTGCCTTCGTTGATCGTCATCCTCGGTGCCAGGCAAGTGAAACTTGCATCTCTTGATTTGGGCCATGTCTTAGGCCATTACCTTGCTTTAGCGTAAAAGAGACTAGACGGTGAAAGGATAGCCGTCTAGACGCCATTGACCTAGCTTGACAACGAAGCTTGGTCTGTCACCTTCATCATGCTTGTATGTCACGTTTACTTTCCCTTAACGGTACGCGTATTAACTGTTCATGTCATCCATGCATCCTTAACTGCTAGTGCATTTTAACTGCCATGTTTAATTTAAATTAACGGTACGCGAATATTTTCGTGCCATTGCATTTTGCCTGTCACGTTTAATTTCTAATAACGGTACGCGAATATCTGCTCATGTCATTGCATACTTGAATACTCATCGTGATTGCGTAGCATCGTTACATACTAGTGCTACTTGTTCCGGCTAGGGGCACCCCTACGCCATACTTGTTAAATACACTTTCTGGCTCGTGTTCTAGAAGACGAGCTCAACACAGCCTGCGGGCAATATGGCACTCGTTGAGTGATCCCTTGTACTTAATGCGTGAACACAGCCTGCGGGCAATAGGGCACTCTCTGAGTGATCCCTTGTACATGACTACAGCCTGCGGGCAATAGGGCATCCATGTGTGGGTGATCCCTTGTACTTGTACTTGTTACTTGACTATACTTGTCACACTTACCACTTGTACTTGTCCGTGTTTACTTGTAAAACTTGTTATCCATGACATACTTGTTACTTGCTACTTGTACTTTACTTGCCACTTCCATACTATACTTGCCATGCCATGCATCATACTATAACTGCTAGGTTGTCAGTTTACCTTTCTTTCAGTTTCCTTGCACAAGTCTTTCCAGACTTGCTGACATGTGCCCCTCTCTCTTTTGGGTGTCGCATGTTAGACCCAGAGCCAGAGCTTTGTTGCATGGGATATGGTGTTGCTGATGCTAGCGCATCTCTAAGTTTAATGTGTGTGTTATTGGGGAGCAAAATGATTGCTTCCCCTGATCCTTCAATTATGTCGGCTGGTCCTGAGATTGTTCTCAATGGACCAGAGTAACTACCGATGCTCGTAAAGTAGTCTATGCATTGAAGAATAGAGTGCGTTGACGTATTGTCCACTATGTATATAGATTCCATATCTAAAAAATGAAAAGCATTCTATAAATACTACAAAAAAAGAATACTTTCATTAATGTTTTAAAAAGCTAATCAACAAAGTAGCTAACATGGAATAGAAAGACATAAAGTAAGATGCAGTGCTAGAAAGTAAGATACAGATAGTCCATGACTACATAGCGTCGTCATTCATGAATCTTCTAGATTCCATGTAGTAGCTAGTAACACTGTCCCATCTATCGAGTTTGTCTCAGTATGAGGCTTGAGACTTGCTTGGTAGAGGTCATGTAGGTGTCTGGCTGTGTGACAGTTTCTGGACCAATGGCCCGTCATTCCGCATCTAGATCATGTATCCTCCCAGTCTTTCTTGGAAGGACCACCTTTATTGGGCGTCCGCTGTTGCTTCTTTGCCACGAACTTCTGGTTCTGGGGAGGAGTCTTAGGAATAGCCTTTTTCCGCTGCTTTAGTCTTTTCAATTTCTGGAAGTTTGCCTTCTTACCCGTCTTCTTTTTCTGGAAAGACTGGAAATGTGCCTCTGCAGGAGGTGGAAGTGGAGCGGAGCCAGGAGGGCGTAGATTGTGAGTGGAAATCAACCACTCTCTGTTCTGTTCGGTCATTAGTAGGCATGAGAGCAAATCGGAGTACTTTGTGAACTTTCGTTCACGGTACTGTTGCATGAGGATCATGTTCTTCTCATGAAAAGACGTAAACGTCTTCTCTAGCAACATCCTCTCAGTCACATTCTCACCACACAACTTCAGGCGTGAGGTGATTTGGAATAATGCTGAGTTATACTCCGCTACGGATTTGTAATCCTGTATGCGGAGGTGAGTCCACTCGTACTACGCAAGAGGAAGTATGACATCCCTTTGATGTCTGTACCTCTCCTCAAATGCGATCCACAGTTCTTAGGGATCCTCTACAGTAAGATACTCGTTCATCAGGGTCGAGTCTAAGTGTTTCCTGATATAAATAATGGCTTTCGCCTTAAGTATATCGGAAATTTCTTCTGCAGTAGGGGCTTCTATAGAAGCATCCTTTTCAACTATGGCAGTACTGATTGTTACCTTTGCTATGAGTGTTAGATTGAACCCATGAGAACGCAGATGGAACTTTAGGTCCAACGGCCAACTCAAGTAGTTCAACCCATCGGCCTTCAGGACCGAGAAATCAACATTAGCAAGTCTGGACATCTGTGCAATCTAGCAATATAAAGATAACATGAATTATTTGACTATTAAAGTAAAACATCCACGCATTTAATATGAGCAAAAAATTAATTTAGAACTATGTGGATCAGCTAGCCGAGCACTAAAAAAAAGAAAACGTTCGAAGATACATCCCATAAATAATAAAGTGCATAAAATAAGGACAACTTGGGAACTTTAAGAAAGGCACATTTCTCTTTATGCAAGCGCCTTCATCTCTAGGGGTGGTTCTTCAGCTTTGCTTTTACATTTATAACCTCACATATAAGTTCTCTCAAAAAGAAAAAATTGCAGAAAAAGGGAATGTGTCGGAAACCTAGCTGATCCCTAAAAACATAGTTCTAAATAGCACATCCACGCAGATAATATATACATATACAACCACGCAGATATATGACATCACAGGCATAGATTAAGAAATAATCTAGAAAAAATGAAGTGTGTGCTAAAATATTTTAAAGCATTTAAAATCATGATCCAATTTTCATTCTTATTTATTTTTTCATCCAACCCTATCACAATTTACTATTTCTTTAATTATTAGGCTTTTGGGGCCCAAATAATTTAAAAAGAAAATTATGTGAAAGATGAGCTAATTTCTAGGCCTTTTGGGCCATGAAAACAACCGAAATAGGGTTAATGGGCCTCCCCCAAAAATAGCTCGTTAAGGGCTAGGGTTTCGAAAAACACTAGGGAGAGTTGGGGGGCCACGGCGGCGGGCCGCGCCCTTTAAGGGCGCGGCCGGCCATGCCCTTTTGGGCAGGGCCTGGCCGTGCACGAAGCCACGGCCGCCGCGCCTTCAGGGCGGGGCTATGGATCATAAAAAAAAAATCAATTTTTGAAAGTTTTCTAGACCTGCGAATCTAAAAAAATTTCGATTTTTACCGTGTTCATGAACTACATGATCTAAAACATGCAGATCTACAGGAAAAGCAAGTATAGATCTTAAAAAATTCGATTTTTACCTTCTAGATTCGACTATGGAATCTAGACGACGGTCGATGAAGGATGCCCTTTACGTTCACCGTTGAGAAGAACAAGATCTTCTTAAAAATTGACGTTGGGGATGAACTCCTCCTTGAGAGCCGCCGTCTTTTTCCTTCGAGCAGATTCGTGCTGATAACGTGTTATGAAGAAAAAAGCGTAGGGTAAAAGGTGTAGCGGGTTATGAGCCCCTGCGCTCATATATATAACTTTCAATGATGGTTGGCCTACTCACAACAGCATAATAATTATAAACGAGGAGTTCATCCATTCTGATTCAGATATTCATTGTCACTTTAGGTTATTTTATCTTTTATAAAAAGCACAAGGATTGCACATAATCTAAGCAATCTGTATTCTACCCGTATTATTTGATTTATGAACCCCAATAATCCCTCGCATGATCCATGATCTGGCACAAATTCAAACTTTTCCCCCTACGAAGTGGCGCCCATGACTCCACGAGTGTAGATCATGAATTGTATAATGTATTGTATGTACTTAAGTGCAAATTATTTGCGATTGTAGTTCAATGACATTTAACTCTGTTTCTCAGTGGGGCCATCAGGGATCGATCCTGGTGGTCCGGTGGATACGGAACACGCACACGTCTTTAACCAGCTTTTCGATGTATCAAAAAAAATTGCAAATTATTCGTTCATATTCTAAGCTTTTGGCGACAAGTTAGGAGGGGAGGGAGTGACAGCTCAGCAAACAAAATCAAAATCAAAACGAATACCAAACGAATGCCAAAACCGACCACGTTGTTGGGCTCTTGGATCCTAGCTGTCACATACAAAGACTGAACCAAACCAGCTTGGCTGGCACCTCATCTCATGTGGATCACGCATCGTGCCCTTTCTCAGCCTCGAACGGCCGCATTTTCCGTGTCCGTCCACGTGGCCGGGACGACACGCGTGCGCAAGGCATTGGCCATCATGGGCGCCACGTCCCTTCACAACCAAAGCCCGACCCGCCCTCATAAGCCGATAAGCAGGTAGCAACTTGTTTCCTGCTCTATTATTATTTATCCTACGATCCAAAATGTTACAATCATGAAGTGGATGTAGACCCAAAGCCATATAAACAAACCACGACAAAATGACCCTCTCGCCCTTACCATCGCCCCCAAGCCCAAAGGGCATTTCAGTCCAACAACGCAGTGCTCATTTCTTTAGTCCCCGGTCTTTGTTTGCATGATTGCCAAATTTTATATGCCAGGTGCTCATAGCATCTCATTCCAATGGAGGGGAGCTCGAGCTTGACCGCGGATCTGAAGCCGGCAACGCCAAGAGAAGACATGGAGAGCAACGAAGAGCGAGACTTCGAATGCAACAACGCCTTGAACCAGCCATTGCTCAAGAGAAGCCCAACGCTCACCTCCAGCCACCTGGCAATCGTTGGGGCCAAAGTGTCGCACATAGAGAGCTTAGACTACGAGTACGTATAGCCTTGTGGCGCCAATTAATTTAATGGCTGAAATGTGAATTGTTTCGTACCTTTTCCAGGATCAACGAGAACGATCTCTTCAATCATGACTGGCGGAGCCGATCAAGGGTGCAGGTACTGCAGTACGTGCTCCTCAAGTGGACACTGGCGTGCCTCGTCGGGCTCCTGACGGGGGTCATAGCCTCCCTCATCAACCTCGCGATTGAGAACATCGCAGGCTTTAAGATGATGCTTACTGCTCACTATGTCGAGAACGAAAGTTGAGTTGCCGCGCAGCGCCTAACCGGTCCCCTCGAATTTAATTTGGGCGCAAGTCTGATACGATGTTTTGATCGGCGCAGGTATGTGGCCGGGTTCCTTTACTTCATGGGTGCAAATCTCGCGTTGACTGCGATTGCGGCTGCCCTGTGCGTGGTGTTTGCTCCGACGGCGGCTGGGCCTGGCATACCCGAGATCAAGGCTTACCTCAATGGGGTTGACACTCCAAACATGTTTGGAGCAGCGACTTTGATTGTCAAGGTATATGATAGTTTTTTCGAAAATAGATTGAAGCAGTTTGTGAATATATATATACATGGTGCGTTTGTTGCAGATCTTTGGAAGCATTGCGGCAGTGTCGGCGGGGCTCGACCTCGGCAAGGAGGGGCCGCTGGTGCACATCGGCGCCTGCATAGCATCCCTCCTATCCCAGGGCGGAACCGACAGGTACCGCGTTGGCTGGAGATGGCTCCGATACTTCAGGAACGACAGGGACCGCAGGGATCTCATCACCTGCGGCGCGTCCTCGGGCGTCTGCGCAGCTTTCCGGTCGCCGGTCGGGGGCGTCCTCTTCTCCCTCGAAGAGGTGGCTACGTGGTGGAGGAGCGCTGTCCTGTGGAGGACTTTCTTCAGCACCGCGGTCGTGGTCGTGGTCCTGAGGGGGTTCATGGAGTACTGCAACTCTGGGAGGTGTGGGCTCTTTGGCAGGGGAGGCCTCATCCTGTTCGATGTCAGCTCTGTTTCTGTGAGCTATCGGTGGATGGATCTCCTTCCTGTTCTCGCCATCGGCGTGATTGGCGGGGTGTTGGGGAGTCTTTATAATCACCTGCTGCATAAGGTTCTTCGACTCTACAGTCTCATCAACGAGTAAGATCGTCGCATCTATTTTTTTTGTTCAGTGGTATTCGCCGTCCCTCCCTTATGCAAACTTTTGTTTTCGCAGGAGAGGCAGGATGCCCAAATTCCTTCTGGCCGTCTCTGTCTCCCTCTTCACCTCCGTATGCCTATACGGCCTCCCGTTTCTCGTCCCCTGCACGGCGTGCGACCCCTCCATCGACGCCGCCTGCCCGACCACGGGCCGTGCGGGCAACTTCAAGCAGTTCAACTGCCCCGACGGATACTACAACGATCTTGCCAGCCTCCTGCACGCCACCAACGACGACGCGGTCCGCAACGTCTTCTCCACCTCCACCCCGACCGAATTCCGCGCGGTCTCCCTCCTCATCTTCTTCGCCCTCTACTGCGTTCTAGGCCTCGTCACCTTCGGCATTGCCGTCCCTTCGGGCCTCTTCCTCCCCATCATCCTCATGGGCTCCGCCTATGGCCGCCTCCTCGCCCTCTACGTGGGATCCTTCTCCGGGATCGACCAAGGCCTCTACGCGGTCCTCGGGGCTGCCGCCCTCATGGCCGGCTCCATGAGGATGACGGTCTCGTTGTGCGTCATCTTCTTGGAGCTCACCAACAACCTCCTGCTCCTCCCCATCACCATGCTGGTGCTACTGATTGCCAAGACCGTCGGCGATGCATTCAATCCAAGCATCTACGAGATCATCCTGGAGATGAAGGGGCTTCCGTTCTTGGAAGCCAATCCCGAGCCTTGGATGAGGAACCTCACCGTAGGAGAGCTCGCGGCGGCCAAGCCCGGCCTTGTCTGTCTGCAAGGCATCGAGAGAGTAGCCCGGGTCGTGGAGGTGCTGAAGAACACCGGCCACAACGGCTTCCCCGTCGTGGACCAAGGCGTGCAGTCGGAG
This sequence comes from Scilla litardierei, assembly GCA_030789695.1. Taxonomy (NCBI): domain Eukaryota; kingdom Viridiplantae; phylum Streptophyta; class Magnoliopsida; order Asparagales; family Asparagaceae; genus Scilla; species Scilla litardierei. The sequence goes on from CM061130.1 coordinate 118,794,315, forward strand.
CTCCACGGCGTCGTGCTAAGAGCCCACCTCATCGCGGTGTTGAGGAAGAGGTGGTTCTTGGCGGAGAGGAGGGAGACGCGGGAATCGGAGGTGAGGGAGAGGTTCACGTCGGTTGATTTGGCAGGGAAAGGGAATGGAATCGACGAGGTGGAGATGACCGGAGAGGAGATGGAGATGTACATAGACCTGCACCCCTTTACCAACGCAACGCCGTATACGGTGGTGGAGACGATGTCCGTGGCCAAGGCCGTCGTTCTCTTCAGACAGGTTGCTCTCCGGCATTTGCTGATTGTTCCCAAGCACCAAGGAGCCGGGGTAAGTCTTCGATCACTTGGGCTTCCAATTCGGCATGCCACATCCCTATCTCTACAAATCATTCATTAATTCTTTCGTACTCATACCAATTCTCATCACTAATTACTTGGAGCATTCCCACTGAAACGACTCGTTGGTCTTGGCATTGCAGATATCGCCGGTGGTTGGGATATTGACAAGGCAAGATCTCAGAGCCCACAACATTTTGGGTGCCTTCCCTCATTTGCAGACCAAGAGAGGAGAGAAGTGAAGCAAAACTATTCGCCATATTCCCATACAGAAGAGCTTTTCAATTTGCAAATGCATCACAGATACTTTTTATATTTTTTTGAGAGATTGTCTCAGCATCGACCATATTTGTTATTCTTTTGCCTTGAAGAGTGATTGAATTACAAACAGAAGAAAATCAAAGTGTCATCTATATACCCAGCAGTTTGTGCAATCAATAGCAGCAACCGACACTTTCTTGGTGCTCTCTTTCTCGTCTGCAGTGTGAACATTTTTTTGCAAACTGAGGCATGTTATATTGCTGATTGATATCAGTGTTACATTGAAAAAAATATTGAATGTAGTACCATTTCGTTACAAAATTAAATAGAGCATGTTACACGAGGAATAAAGAAAGCGTGAGAGATGAATCGCCAGCAATATTGATAGTTCATAGATAATATAAAAAGCACCATTGGCATATATTAATATCACACAATCAAGTCAACAATTGGCATATGTTAATATCACCATTCACGCAATGACGACACAAGAAATACCACACATCATTCCCTAGTTAAAGAAATTATGATCTTGCAGTCGGATTTTTGTTGTTGTTGATGAATTAGATGGTTTTAAATATTCTGAAATTGTGAAATTTGAAGGGAAAAAATAAGCAGTGTATCTAAGTTTTGTTGTCTCTCTCTGTAGCTAAGAGCATGTTATCTCTTAATCCAGTTTTATATCTTTGTGACATCCATAAGGTTTGAGAGGAACATTAATATTAACCACCATAGGAGGAATGTTCCTTGTACAATGGTCAAGAAATCAACTTTTCACATCTTTTTGGGGGTGATCAACACCGTTCATTTTGATCTTCGTATTTTAAAACGCACTGACATCCTTTTGTGATAGAGTTTGGCTCCAAAACTCTAGTTGTATATACGTGTCTTAGTGATGGGTATACTTGTACATTACTAGAGAATGTTTTAACCCTTGTTGGGATTATATAAATAGTCTCTTTCTTTAGGGGTTTTCATCTTGAGATAGATCTTGTAAAGAGAGGAGAATAACCTAAATAAAAGGGGCTAGGAAAGAGTGAGAGCTTTGGAGAAGGAGAATAAAGGGTTGAAGATTTGGACTTAATTCATTGTATGGTCTCTTGGCGACTTCTAATAAAACTTGTTAATAGCTCTTCCATTCTTTTGTGTGCTTTTAGTTTGTTCTTTCTCTTTTGTCTTGTATATTGTTGTGCTTGGTTGATTAGTGGAAATCCACAAAGAGATCTTGTATTTAGGTATTGCCGATCTTGTGGTTTGTTGAGCTTAAGATTGCTCGAGCACATTCATCCGAGCCGATATCATCGATCCGGGGCCGACTTCGAGAGGGAGCCGAGGTCTTCACAATTGGTATCAAAGCTTGGGTTCAATTGTTATCCTTATTTCTACTTATTTAGAGCATTTTTGGATGAAGAAATTTCCGCAATTTCTAAATTTTGAGTTGTGAAAAATTTGGCGCACATAATGTGTTTGACAAATGGCCTATAAGGGAACTTCCACTTTCGGATGGGTCAAGTTTGAGATGGCAAAGTTTGATGGTCGTATCAACTTCGGTTATGTGAAATAAGGATAAGAAATGTTCTTATACAATAAGGACTTAATGTTGCTTTGTTGGGAAAGACAAAGGAGCCAAAAAAGATCGAAGATGATGAATGTGACGATCTAGATGAAAGGGCGCTATTGAGTCATCGGGCCAGCACTCGAGGGGACTCGTTCGACGAGCGACTAAGTCCCACAGAGCCTACAAGAGAAGCCTGATACTGACTCAGTTAAGGCCTACTTACCAGTCGCCCGTTGCACTCCCACCAATTGTTCTTGGGATTGAAGGTGAGCTCATAAATAACGAGAACGTGGGCTACGATTAGCTCTATTAAAGGGGAAAGATCATGACACCATAATTGGTGACCGTTATTCTTCCAACGTCACTGAAAAGACCCAAGAGGTCTATAAATACCGGAAGTTCCAACTCCCAAGGTACGAGATCTGATACTTGGACTCTACATATTTCCTCTTACATTTCTTCCATCAAAGAGCTTGTGACGCCAGATCTGAGACGAGCTTCCGTGGGTCGATCTCAGCTGCTTCAAGCTCCATCCCTCTCTTAAATCCCGTTCTAACTTAAGTATCGGAGGGGATTTGGGTCGGGACCCAGATTCGACCCCCCTGACGCTTCCTTGTGGTGCAGATCTTCGAGTCTCGATCATACGAGAGGGTCGTATCTGAGCTTCCCAGCATCGGTCTGATCAAGGGTCGAGCTCTGCAAGTCAACCATCAACCATCAACGACCTAGGTGCTTACAACTAAGGGTCACACTCAACCGACTGACGAGGCTCCGACTGACGAGGCTCCAACTCAGCAGGAAAGGATCCACGTCAGCATCTCAATTGTTTCGGTCATTTTTGGCCTTAACAGGCGCTAAACACAATACAATTGTATCTCTCTAATCAGATGTTGTACAATGTTAGCAAAGATGAAACAACAAAAGATCTATGTGAGAAATTTGAGAAGCTTTACATGAGGAAGTGTTTATCAAACAAGCTACACTTGAAGAAGTAACTCTATGGGTTAACGATGAAAGAAGACAATGATGTGTTGGAATACATGAACATCTTCAATAGGATGATTTGCAATCTCTTGAGGTTGGATGTGAAGTTTGATAATGAAGACACGTCACTTTTGTTGTTGAGTTCTCTTCCGGACTCTTATGGCCACTTTGTTACTACTCTATTGTAGGGAAAAGAGGCTCTCAAGTTTGAAGATGTGACACACGATATAAGCTCGAATGCCGTAAGAAAAAGATTCTCCAATGGTGATTCCACCATGGAATGTCTCTTAGTCAAAGAGGAATCGAGTGATAAAAGTAAGAAGCAAAGAAAGAGTCAAAGGCAAGATATAAAACTCCCGATCTAAGTCGAGTAAGAAAGATGTTGCATGCTTCTATTACAAGGGTGAATGTCACATTGTCACTTCAAGAGTGATTGCAAAGGATGACTAGCACAAACGAGGAAAAGAAGTCGAAGAAGTGGGATTTAGGGCATGTTCTTTTGTAGGAAAGTATATGAGAGAACTTAAAAAAGTCACTGTTCATACACTGTTCACTGGATTCCTACCTCACTTTCCGTTTGTGTGTTCTTTTGTGTTTTGTGTTTTCTTGGAAAAAAAGTTGACGTGGCGGGGAAATTGGGATTCCATGGGGGTGTTTTCGAGTTGGGATGAAAAGCTAGGATTACACAAGAATCCTAGCTTTGGTGGAGCCCTCATGGTGTGTGGTCACCTCGGGTGAGAATATTGGGGTTACCACACCCCAAAATCAAATGTTAAAAAAATAACTCACAACTAATTTAAGCCGAGAGTAATCTTAGCTAGGATCACCACACCCCCAAATCCAACTTTCCACCTCCAACTTTCTTCATCCAAAAGAACACACTACATGGAGTGGGCCCCACCTCAACTTTCCAACTTCACAATCTAACCCAACTTTCTATCAAAAGAACAAACTACACTAAATTTCTCTCACATCAAATTCCACACTTCATACTTTTCCCACTTTATACTTTCCAAACAAAAGAACAGACCCTTAGCTGTTGTGGCTTCCGAAATTTTTTTTGTCGGAGTAGAACGGTAGGTGCGCAAAGCACCAATTTCGTGCCCTTGATTTTAAATTTGCCACCTCAGAACCTTTTTTCGAATATGGAAACTTGTCAGGGGCTATATTGAAGAAAACAATTTTTCTTGAAAGCCTCACTTAAAACCCCCAATCCAAAAATAATTTTCTCGCCGCCGGCGACGTTTTCTTCAATTTCCGTCGTGTCGCCGATGTAAACCCTAACACTATCAATAACTCTGCCACTAACCACATCCGCAGAGAGCCATGTTCGGGACTCCCTCAACCCCAGCCTTCGGAACTCCATCCTCAGCCCCATCGCTGTTCGGTACTCCGTCAACTCCCGCGTTCGGGACGCCAGCGTTCGGTACCCCGTCGTCGACGCCAGTGTTCGGGACGCCATCTTCGACGCCGGCCTTCGGTACACCGTCATCGACTCCTGCGTTCGGGACTCCATCGACGCCGGCATTCTCGAATCTCTTTCAGCCGCCTCAGCAGCCTCAGCAGCAATCTCCGTTCTCTCTCTTTCCTCAGCAGCAGCAGCAGCAGCAGCAATCTCCGTTCTCTCTCCTTCCTCAGCAGCAGCAGCAGAGTCCGTTCGGGGGGCTCGGTCAGCCGTCGGCGACTCCGTCGCTGTTCGGATCGAACGTTGTTCAGCCTCAGATCACCACTCAGATGGCGCCTGTAGCGCCAATTTCGCTCTCTCTTGCCGATCGGGACATTCTGGTTTGTTGAGCCTTAACCATAATTCTAGATAAATAAGGGAGTATTTTGTTGAATTTTTTGTTGTTCGGTGAACAAGAATCTGATCTCATTCCTTACAATGTTGCTGGATTAATCCCGTTAAGTTATAGGTTATCTGAATATAGTTGTCATCGTACCGTGAGATCAATGCTTAAGCTCTAGTTTTCTTAAAAACTTGGAGGAGGAGCACTGACTTTAGTTAAAATTTCCCCATTTATTCTTGTATTTGGTACTTGGATGAGTCCTTATTATCGTTCTTTAACAAACTGCAATTTTCATGTAATGGCCCTAATTGCGAACTCTGGATGACCCGTTGCAACCTTGGCTAATCTGTGGAGAAACTACAGTGAAATTGATATGAATCTACAGAACCATAGCCTTAAACGTAGCTGAGTCCAGGAAAAAAAGCAAAAAGGAACTTTTATGCTAAGCTAGGTAAAACTTTAACAGGATGGATCTTTCTTATTCTTTTTGTGTTTGGTTGCTAGGCTATTGTTGATCCTTACAAGGAGGAGCCTGCCAACCAGAAGTATGCCTTCAGGGTTAGCATCTCTCCCCTACTTCTAAATTTTCAAAGTGAGGATGTTGCCTTCATTTCTTCGAGTATCTTAGATTACTGTAATGTTGCGTTCTGTAGCATTTGTTGTTTAGTGTGATGGATCCAGCAGCGCGGGTAAAGCCCGTTGGAGTGTCAGATGTAAGTTTGTTTTTTTGTTTATTTTTTGAACATAGAATATTGTATTCATGTATTCGATTTGATTTTTCCAATGATGTCTAGTGTTTGTGGATTTGATGTGTGCTGTAGTGTGGTTGGTGTTGCAGATAATGTGGGCAGAGGCAATGGGGAAGTTGGAAGGGATGGAGAGCGCAGACAGGGAGAGGTTGTGGCCTCAGCTTGTACATGGATTCAAGGACCTCTCAAATCGACTAAAGGTACAAACTTGACTTGATTATTATGTCTCTGTGCGATTGACTATCTCATTTTATGTTTTTTTTCTAATTAAGATTGGTCGAGTCAAACTGTCTGTAGATTATGTTCAATTCACCATCCTTGTTGTTGATATTGCTAAAATGTTAAGTTGTCTATCCATAGGTTCATAAATTGAACCCTGATGTAGAGGACTTGTACCATCATTATAATTATCAACTAAGATTTTGCCTGTTAAAAAAAGGAATTGCAAACACAATACCAAGTTAAGGTATGCTCTGCAAAATGACTAGACTGAAAAACTGTTGGTTGTGAACTAACATCACTAACTCTCCAAGCCAAGAGACTAAGATTAAATGTTGACTTCGGGCGAGCTTGCACACTCATGGCATTTGGTAAGAATGGCCATTCAGGACCAGCACAAGCCAATCTCAACTGTGTATCTGATGATGTTTTATGGTTGTAATCTCCCATTTTTGCTCTCACCTTACAGTGTTGTAAATGTTACTTCTCTTTTGTTAAATAGTATTAGGCGAGTGGAGATTAATGTTAAAGTTTAACCAGCAAAAACTCAACAAAATCGGTGCTGGTACTAATTGAAGCCCAAACTTTCACGGCCATCTATTGATTTTTTTTCCAACTAGAAAGGGGCTGATTAAAGTTAGAATAGGTTTATTTGTTACCGGTTAAGCTTTTAATCATAACCTTTGATACTGCATGCTGTTATGCACTGAAGCACAGATGGTTCTTATAGGATACACATATGATTCGGGTAGGATTTTCTCAGGACACACCTTACACATCTAGGATGAATCGTGCGAGGGAGGGGTGGGAATGCCATATGATATTTTTAATTCTAACCGGTCTGTTGGAACTTGGAAGAGATAAGGTTTCAAACTATTTGTAGTCGTAATCTCAGGTCTATTGGAAGAGATGAGGTTTGTGTGAAGAGATGTGGTTTTCGAATTATAAATGTACCTATAATTTATCCACCCAAAATTTTCTACTTTGTGGTGGGTCCTACACCTCAGTCAAATAAACCTTGGGGTGCAGATATGAGTTGCCAATTTTCCCAACTAAAACAACATCTTTATCGTTTATTTATTCTTAAAAAACATGTCTCTCTCGCACCATTCCTGCTCTTCATGGTATTCTTTTTTTAAAAAAATTCCTATGGTGGGTTTAGTGGAGCAAAACCTATTTCAGAAATAAAAAAGAATATTATATCCCAATTCAAGTATATATGATTGGTTCTCAAGCTAATGGAGAATTTCTATGATTAGCATATATTATATACCAATTTCAATTCAAGCAACAACAATCCTGTGCTTATCAAAGGATTTAGAAGATTTGAACCAACTTTGTGGGTATTTACACCAATTTTCTACCCATTGAGCTGATGTGACCTAGGGGCAATCTTCAAGGACTCATCTTGGGCAAGAAAGTGGCTAGCCCTAGCACAGAGATGATATATCTCTAACATGTAACATCCCTTAAGGCACACCGAACAAAGACATTTTATATTCAAGAAAATGGTACATCGAAAGAAATATCTGGGTGTAAACGAGTTTCGAATATCACTTTTGCTTGGAGCTCATCGGAGTGTTCACTTTGTGGTGGAGACTACCACTCAGTCAAATAAACCTTTGGGTGCAGATATGAGTTGCCAATTTTCCCAACTAAAACAACATCTTTATCTTATATTTATCCTTTAATAAGTATGTGTCTCTTGTACAATCACTTCCTGCTATTCAAGGTATTCTTTTTTTAATTGTTAAATTTGAAATTGTTTATTTTTAACAGTGATGAAAATGTGAAAATGCTTAATGTTTAATTCATATTTTCTTCTTTAACTATATCATCAGTTTCTAATAAGTACTATAACATAAACTCTTATGTTTAAAAACATCAGATTCTGGATGGTCCAATTTAGAAAAATCTAGACCAAAACATGGATAAGGAGGGATAAATTATATCCATAAAGGTGCTTTGGTGGAGCTCCATGACCTGGTACTCGTTGTCTAGAGCACATGGAACTTATGAGGCCTTATTCCAGGGCTAGAATGTGCTACCAGACCTACAGTTTTCGTTTCATTAGATTCATCACTTGGTCCCTTGCCTAGATGTGTCGTGGTTATCTCTCTGGCTTTGTCTGTGCCTTATGGTCTAATGTAATTGCATATGGTAAATTTATCATTTCCCCCTTTCTTCTTGACTATTTCTTAACTCTGGAGAACATTGGGATTGATCCACTGTTCTACTTCATGGTCAGCAAAGACTTGTATGCCAAGCAGGTTCCCAGGATTAGGATAATTCTTTTCCATATTTCCTTGCGCAAGAATTTTGGAATAATTTAGAGGCTGACAGCAAATTGTAAAATTTTGCCAAATCTTCAGTAGAGCCTTGCACTATGTTCCCAATCCCCCCCCCCCCCCCCCCCCCCCGAAAACAAAAAAAAACAATTTTTTTCATCATAAGGAAGATGAGGTACAAAGGGAAGAGACATGAAAGAAAGGAAGAAGCTTAGCATATGGACAACATACTCTTATTACTTACTGCAACGCCCCAGGTTTGGATGCCGTTACAATTTCAAATAATATGCAAGTCCTCTAGGTATCAGTGAAAATAATATAGATATAGAACATGAAATATTATAAAATTGAAATACTCGTTCAGTCTGCAACTAGAGGACAATGTCTAATGTAGAAAAAGAGAAACTACAATCTCTCGACTACAAAAGACTAAAAGGAAATAAATAAATAAAATGCATAATACTCTTCTACTAAGTCCTGGAGCTCAAAACTCTGTGTTCTCCACATGAAACTCAGACTCCTCGTAATGTGGTGCATCCTTGTAAATCTGTTTGTCATCTAGCGAAGACAACAAAAATTGTACCAATACTAAGTAAAGTAGATTAAATCTATACTAAAATTCAGTTAATTTATCATGCTGGAAGTAACAGACACGCAACTGAAAACCTACAAACAGAAGAGTACTAAGTTATGTAAAGTCTAACAACGAGTAAAGAGGTCTACAGTTAATGTAATAGTTTGTGTTGTGACTTATAATGGAAAGTACGATGTGCAACATGAAGTCCACCTTGGACCACGAGGTGTGACCCTAGGCCGAGTCCAAGAACAAAGAAAAGAAACATGAGAGGGACTCTAAGACAAGAGAACTTGAAAATAGGATCCTCTCATATACGGGCCTGTTGCAGGGTAAGATCCGCGTACAATGAATTTGTTTGTACGGGAACCAAGGGCACGATGGTTGTAAAGGGGGTGGAGTTTAGGAAGGCTGTTTGACAGGTAGTGAGTGGGATGCCGAGGTTAATCGCACAGCGAAGACCGACCACTGGATCGATTATATGGGTGCTCCACTTGTCTGCCGCACTCCCAAGGGGATGCTGTTTGCTAACTGCGAAGGGGAGCCCACCTGCACACAGAGCAGCTCTTCAGAAAGGCCGGATTGGGATCCAACCGTTAGCTTATCCGATGCCTAAGTTAGAATTAGGGCTTGGGGGCTAGGCACACGGGTCGGACTAAAAGTAAGTCGACCTCGCGTGTCGAGCTATATTGGAAGAACAATGATATGGGAGACCTTTGCCTTTGTGTGTGAGTAATGAGATTGAGAATTAATTTGCCAACCCCCTCTCCCCTGGAGGAGTGTATATACCTGATAGAAGCGGTTAGGTGAGGCTGACCTGGCATGCTGAGTGGGTTGACCGGACGACGGAAGTTTCGGCCGAGAATGTCAGATCTGTACATGTCAGCCATACCTTTGGCAGACAACGCAACGACCGATGATGCTTTGTCAGGATGTCAGAGCAGAAAGCACCAAACTGTCAGACATCGCAGCGGCCAGGGGGTGCTTTGTCAGGTGGTCGAGCGACGGATGTGTCAGGGATGTCCTTGTACTAGGTTGTTTGTCGCGTCCGATATGCCAAAGGGTCACGGGGGCTCGGCCACAGGGGAAGTCCGCACTCGACCCATCGGGTCGATCGGGGCGGGCTACGACGGCCTATCTGTTCGCACAGCGGGCTAGAGTGGGAGTGGGCACCCCTCGGGCGGGGTTTCGTGGCGACCCGGCGCTCTCTTGGTCGGCCGAGGCGGACCTCACACTTGTCCGCCAGTAGGCGGACTAAGGGCGGAGAACTGGTGCCGCATTGGCGTGGCCAGGAGGTTGAATGCCCCCCTTCGATAGGTGAGTGACGACCTCCGCGAGGGCGGGGAGGGCTTTTGTAGAAGGTTGGAGTATCACGATTTTTAGGTCGTAACAATTGCCCTCGTCATTCGAGCCTGAGGCGGAAGCCCGGCTTAGTTCGGATGACACACCATTTTCCTTTCCTCCGCTCGGCAGAGGTAGGACGGATCTTGTGGCGATCTTAGAAGCGGCGATGGTTATCTCGAAGTACCCACCCTCCTTTTCGCCATCATTACGATTGAAAGGACGGGTGGAAATCGAGGGGTCTCTGCTACTGTGGAAGTGACACGTTGTGGATGCGACTGGAGCGTCAATCGAGGCGTCTTTTATCCGCAGCTGCAGCTTCGTCACGCCTTTGCTGCCGTGCAGCCTCCACTTCTTCGTCCAGGAGTCTTTACTGGGCCGCTATCTCCTCGGCGAGTCCTCTCTGCCCCACTTCTTCTTCAAACTGACGATGAAGATTTCACCTCAAGTTCGGGGGCTCAGAGGGGCCGGGGCGCCTTGGTTTCGGCCGCCCCGAGGCCTTCCATCATCTTGGTGAAGGCCTCAAAACTTTGCTGGACGGCCCGGGCCGAGGCTTGGACGGTCTCCGCCATCTCCTCAGAGGGGAGATTAGTCAAAAGAGTCCTCAAGTGAGATTGTGATTCTTGATCCATGGGGGTCTTGCCGTGGTCGGGGTTTCAGTTGATGTGTATGGAATTAGACATGGGTGTGACCCTTCGTTTCCACAGACGTCGCCAATTATTGCGGGGTAAGATCCGCGTACAATGAATTTGTTTGTAAGGAAACCAAGGACACGATGGTTGTAAATGGGGTGGAGTTTAGGAAGGCTGTTTGACAGGTAGTGAGTGGGATGTCGAGGTTAATCACACAGCGAAGACTGACCGCTGGATCGATTGCGCGGGTGCTCCACTTGTCCGCCGCACTCCCGAGGGGGATGCTGTTTGCTAACTGCGAAGGGGAGCCCACCTGCACACAGAGCAGTTCGTCAGAAAGGCTGGGTTGGGGTCCAACCCTTAACCTCTCCGATGCCTAAGTTAGAATTAGAGCCTAGAGACGGGGGCTAGACACGCAGGTCAGACTAAAAGTGAGTCGACCTCGCGTGTTGAGCTATAGTGGAAGAACAAGGATATGGAAGATCCTTGCCCTTGTATGTGAGTATTGAGATTGAGAATTAATTTGCCACCCCCTCTCCCCGGGAGGAGAAGTGGAATATATACATGATAGAAGCGGTTAGGTGGGGCTGACCTGGCATGCTGAGTGGGTCGACCGGACGGCGGAAGCTTCGGCCGAGGATGTCAGATCCGTACGTGTCAGCCATACCTTTGGCAGACGACGCAACGATCGATGATGTTTTGTCAGGGTGTCAGAACTAAAAGCACCAAACTGTCAGACGTCGCAGTGGCCATGGGCGCTTTGTCAGGTGGTCGAGCGGCGGATGTGTCAGGGATGTTCTTGTACTAGGTTGTTTGTCGCGTCCGATATGCCAAAAGGTCGCGGGGGCTCGGCTGCGGGGGAAGTCCGCACTCGACCCATCGGGTCGCTCAGGACGGGCTACGGCGACCTATCTGTTCGCACAACGGGCTAGAGTGGGAGCGGGCGCCCCTTGGGCGGGGTTTCGTGGCGACCCGGTGCTCTCTTGGTCGGCCAAGGCGGACCTCACGCTTGTCCGCCCGTGGGCGGACTAAGGGCGGAGAACTGGTGCCGCACTGGCGTGGCCAGGAGGTTGAACGCCCCCCTTCGATAGGTGAGTGACGACCTCCGCGAGGGCGGGGAGGGCTTGTGTAGAAGGTCGGAGTATCACGATCTTTAGGTCGTAACAGGGCCGAAAGTGCGGTTTGAATCGCTCCCGCACTCTCTCAATTATAAGTTTCCTAAAACCTCGTAAGTCATGTGTCAATTGTTTGTTGTAGTTCTAGTTATGTCAAGTGTCATGTTCTGTAACAGTTTTATGTTAACAATTCACAAGTGTTTATGTCTCTAGCCCTAATTACGTAATTAAAATGCTATGCATGAATTTTATGTTTCAGTTGTAGCATGTCATGTGCCAGGTATAAGTATCAGGTCCATAAGCAATTATATCAAGTCCATGATGTGTATACCTTAACTAACACAATTTAGTAGATACAAAGTTCATGTTTTAGAGGCAATTATTTGTTTAATCGTTAATTTCAGTATTCCACATTAAACTAATAATATTCAGAAACAGTTTAAAACCAACGATTTGAAAATAAATAAATGAAATAGGAAAAGTTGATGCATAGGATCAGATTCATGCTTTGGCACCCTAATAGATTGCAATTTACCTGCCTAGAGTGGTTGCTCAGACCAAACCAATAAAATAGCTAACCATAACCCCTAATAATTATCACCAAATTAATAAGGTCCAACCAATTAACATAACAAAAGTACAAACAAAGCCGTAAGGGAGGCACATGAGTTAAAGCCAGGACAAGCCCAAAAAAGAAAACAACCATCACATTACCGAGATCACCCTTACAGACAAATCAGCAAGCCCAAAGGACACCACAGAACAAGCTACGAAAGCCCAGCAGAACACCCAGTAGTTTAATCAGCCCAAGATCAGGTCGACAAGCCCAAAGGAAGAATCACAAGAGCATCCCCCAAAAATCAATAGCAACAGAAAACTCCCAAATAGCCCAACGCCAAGACCGACAGATCAACTGATCGCCGGCGTAAACTCAAAGCCCCAAACATCTGACAGAGACACGATAGAACCACAATCACCGGTAAAGAGCCCCAAGCAACCCACGGCGAGCCTCCACCCTTGGCGGCTAACCGCAACCAGAACCTCAAACAACAAAGACGAACAAGGTGTCGACGAGGGTTGTCGAAACCCTAAAGTTAGGGTGCCAAAAGAGCAGTTATCAGAGGAAGAATCTCTGAAGAATCTCCTTTAGTTAAACCACATGGATTATCGTCTCCAAAACGAATTCCAGCAAAATATATAACTGAAAATTTTATTCAAATTCGAATCTACCGTGTATCGAACTTATGCAAAGAATCCATGAAATCCAGCATAGCCCAAAATCAGAAAATCTCAAGTCGTAGCAAGATTTTTGAAGAAAAAAAAGAAATTTTCGCATAAAAAATCTCAAGATTCGAGAAAAGAGAGAAATTATAGGAGAATATGAAATCTATGCTATCGAGGCGTCGACTAGTCACCGACTAGTCGCCGACTAGTCGAGAGTTGGTGGATGACCGACTTGAAATTTTTCAAAAGTCGGAAGGTGAGTCGGACACCGACTACGCGTCGACTTGGTCCGACTTTTTGACCGATTTGGTCCGACTTTTGGTCCGACTTAGGCCGACTTTTTCAGCATACTTCTACAATCAAAATACAAGAGAGAAAATTGTTTGTCTCCCGTTCTAACTTTGTGGTAATCAAAACATTCACAGTGGATCGAGTTAAATTCTAAGAGGAAGCCAAGAATGCCTTGAAACTCTCCACACTAAGAGATTTTCAGCAGATGACCATCAGTAATGAACTCTAGAAAATGTTCACTCTAAAACTACGACTGGCCACATCTTTTTCCATGTAGAGATCTCATTCTTGGCGTTTAGTTTCCTGATTCTGTCATGAATTCAACTGTCTCATTGCCTGCTTCCCTATGATCCTTTCGACTGATGGTTATTCGCCTCCATCGCGAACCAGGCGTATACTGATTGAACTCTAATATGACAGTATCTGCAATAATATGCAGGAAAAAGAATAAAAAAATTGTGAATTTTCAAAGAATTTATCTAAGCTGGAAAATTATATGCCCAGTACAAACCTAAAAAAAGAAGCAACATCTGTTACATGAAATAAAATATGTTAACATCCGGGTGCGACTAGTCGTCGACTAGTCGCCGACTAGTCATGAGTCGGTACTTGGCCGACTCGTTGCCGACTCACCGACTTAACTGCATAGTATGAAATCCAATCCAAGAGGAACTCTTGGAGCGATGGTCGGGTCCAAGCGTGTTCAGTTTTCGTTTGGGTTATGTTAGGGTTTGGTCGGGCCGTGTTCCGTCGAGAGAGAGAGAGAGAGAGAGAGAGAGAGAGAGAGAGAGAGAGAGAGAGAGAGAGAGAGAGAGGGCCAGGTCTGTTGGCCTGTTAGAGAGAGAGAGAGGGGGGGGCCAGGTCTGTTGGCCTGTTTAATTTAGGGCTTGGGGGGGTTTGTTTTAAAGAAGGGGAAAATGAATAGTGGGATGGACCTAACTGATTTAAAGAGAGAAGAGAAAATGAAAAGAGGAAGGGGAGTCGGGCCGCCGGGTTGGGCTTTATAGAAAGAAGGGAAAAATGAAAAAAATATTAGATAGGAAAAGAAATTAAAATAAGTGCTAGAAGAATATAAAGCGAAGAAGAAGAATGTCGAAGAAGAAGAATGGAAATAGAGCAAATAATTTACCTTAAATTTACCTCAAATTTCCATCGAATGATCGAATAATCGAAAGAGAATACCTTAAATTCGGTTGGACGCGTGAAGAGAGCGAAGAAAAGAGAGATTAGAGTTGCTCTGATCAATTTGGGACTCATTTGGGGTTGAATCGACTGTTAATTAGGGTTTTAATCAAATGGGTTTGGATCAAACATCCAAACTCGTTAAAAAAATTTCGACACCCGATTGATACAATAAATGCATTTATTGACCGATAAATATCGGATTGATATATCGACTGTATTGGCCGATAAATCCTGATATCGGGGCTTTTTTCCGCCAAATTTCAAGGGGTCCGATAGGGCTTTTTTCCGCCAAATTTCAAGGGGTCCGATACCAATTTACGATAAATTGGCCCTATCGGCCGAATTTAAAAGCTTGGCTGCTTAAGCCGTGCTTGAACACTATGGCAAGTTGTCGCTTTTTTTTTCACCAACTCTTTCCATAACAGTGTTAATAATTTGAAACAATTGATATTCTTAGGATTTTTGAGAAAGATGTATCATTCGTTTCAAACGCAATTAGGATGTAATAAGCAATATAAACAATCACATTTAAATTACATCTTCTGAATATCATTTGCGTTATTATTACATATTTTCATGAAAACATGCTATGACAATTCTAATATTATGAGTTAACAATTCTTTCAAAACACCCCACTAGTATCATAACATATCATGTTTGATCAGTGTATATTAAAAGCATGAAATAGTCTAAAATAATTTATTGTCGGGTTAAGCATGCATATTTATCAAAATATGTCGTGCGAAGAATTATATTCACTAGAAGAATTATATTCATTTCTTGAGTCACAATAAATCTTGCTACACATGATTTACAATGAATATGTTGAGATCATATAATATAACATGTGCCAACATATCTATTCTAAGATCAAGGTCTTGGTAGGGAAACATTTAAAATTGTTCCCATTGTGCTCTAATTGTTTAAAAAATTTATCTAGAATTTTAAAGAATTTTTTATGACACGAATAGGCCTTTTACAATTTCCTAGAGTGTTGGGTACTTCTATGCAAATTTGCATAGTTCAGATTCTATTGAAGAGGTTTGCATTAACGTTAATAAATTACTGAGCTCTACTCTATAAACTACTTATTTAAAACTCGCCTTTTGGACTTATTTGTAAATTTTCTAACCTAAAAATAAAATTTCAAAACCGTAAGGGTCTTAAGTGCAAATTTATCCTTACAATCTACTAGATTTGTTTTTCCTTGGTTAAATGAGTTGGGTTTGGATTCAATCCAAATCGGACCCAAACCGACCCAAATCTCTTGCTCCTTCATTTCTTCTCCACTTCTCTTCTCCTTCATCTGAACCCAAAAATTTGCTCTGATTAAATAAACCAAAAGAGGTAAACTTTGCTTCTAATCCAAGATTTGTAACTTGGAGAATGGATCAACAGTTAATGCATTTGATTGAGCTGTTCTTTTTTCCTCCTGGCAAACTTTCTTCATATTCTCCTTAGTTGATGAGTTGTAGTGAGAAAAATTCACCGATTTCTTTCTTATTTATAACCCAACTTGGAAGGATATATAGTTTGATGAGATAATTGATAAGGACTCAATTTGCATAACATATGTTGTATAGAATCAGGCAGTTATGCAGCCACCATAAAAATTGAAGGAACCTTTTAAAGATGCGTATTTAAGGCACTATGGTGTGCTGGAGAAAAAAAGGAGGAGGATGTCGAGTTGAAGGATTTGGCAAGGCATGACTTAACATTGCCATGTGCTAAGGTTAAGTTTACATTCAGCTAACCTGATTCCATGCCTTAGAAAGTTTGAAAGATGATGTATCCTCTACTCTCATTCACCTTTTGCACCCATAAAATAGTTGCATGGACTAGGTGAATTTTCCAGACACGGGAGATTTATCTCTCTGCGAAGGAATTGATTCATAAATTTGTATGGGGATATATAAAAATTGGTCATTAACTTTTTATTGGCAAATGGCAACTTGACATCTTAAAGCACAATGTTTTTGTCAGCATCCATATGCATACAATTAACTAACAAAACCAATGGCTATTTGCGTATGGATCCTTATCAATAATTTCATGGTAATCACTAGTTTACCTGCTGTAAAAATATTCCTGTATGTCAAGCTGATTGTTGTCATTTGAGTCATTATGCCAAATGGTATTTTGTTTTGGAATAAATGTCAAATTGTCAACTATGGTTTACCAAATGCACGAGCCAACTATTCTTTTCTGGGATACCCATAAGTCTCATAATGCAGTGTCAATCTCTTGGTGCTTTAACAGTGTTTTTCATGCATGTCATGTGTGCTCACTGAACCATTACATATGGTGCACTTGTTAAAAAAAATTATTTTTAATTTTTAATTTTTTCGGAGGGAGGTCATATCCTGGACCGCAATCAGCCATTTACACGCTGAACTAGGCCAACATATATTCAATAGTTACATTTAGTTGTCAAACCATTATTTTGAAAGTTTTAGTTCAATCTCATCAGTAACACCATGTTAATTCTATTACGGTTTTACCTGTTTTTCTCGTGTTTTTTTTCCCTCTAGCCGCATCATCTGCTAAGTTTTACAGTGGTATTTCATCTTGTTGAATAACATTTATCTGTTAATGCAGCTTCAGGATGAAGTCATAGGCTCAGATGAGGGGAGGTTGAAGATGACACAATCTAATGTCAAGATGGTATGTTCACTCTTTCTTCTTTAATTAATCTAATGAATAACATGGCAACCACATTCTGTCTAATAAAATTAAACATGCAGCTTCAAAGACATATCCAAGGAGACACTCAGCCATGGATCCAGAAATTGAAACACAAAGAGCAAGTGCTTCAAAGGCGCCTTTTAAGGGCGAGTAAAATCTGTTTTTATTTTTGAACCATGGTTGCTGCATTAACTCCATTTAAGGTTCCATTACTGATAGTCATTCGCGCTGTTTTCTTAAGGTAATGAGAATAGTGGAGTCATTAGAGGGTAAGGGTATCCGAGTGCCGTTGACGAAAGGTGAAGTTGAGTTAGCCACAAAGCAATCTACAATGGCAAGACAGGTTGGTAGCTTCCATTTTCCTTGTATCGTAGCTACTACTGATTTCCATTAAGCTAAGGTTGGTGTACGAAATTCCAGCTGAAAGGGCCGTCGGCTGAACTGCCCAAGAGAGTTCATAATTTTCTTTCTATAGCTCGCGTAAATCCCAACATCGGGGTTGGTTCAGCCTATCTTCCAGCCTCGGCCAGAATAGATGAACAGAGCCTTGCAGATATGCAAGAGGCGAGTACACATCATCCTTATTTTATAGGCTAGTCTGTTTCGACTTCGACTGTCACGCTCGACCTCTGTTAACAATGGATGTGCATTATGTTTGCGACAGGTACTACAACGGGAAACAGAAGCAGTTGCCAGGTTAGCGAACGTACTGAAGAAAGACATTAGGAACGTGGAGATAATCATGTCCGAAAGAACGACAGAAATGATGGTAGATGGAGTCGACATGCAAGCTTTCAAGAGGTTACACGCTTAAGGTTTACTCTCAGCATCTAATAACACAGATTGGAGTTCTATTTTCCCTTGATCAGCATCTAACAATCGCAGTACGAATAAATGGAGCCTACAGATCCAAATGTTACCAGAGTTCCAACATAAGAGTTTCAGAGAGTTACAATACTTTCTACATGAATTTTTTGTATTATTTGTTATCCCTTCGGATGGCACTAGCACTTCGTATGGATTCAAGATATGGCGCAAAGAGAGGGTTGTACAAAGACTTAATTGGTGTATTTTTTCCAAACTTTCATTCACGTTGACATTAGAAATAATTTACCATATCCTTTCAGAGATTGACATATGCTTACACTGCAGACGGTTTGAGATTCATCCAAATTGCCAGTGCAAATTACCTTCCGAGCTTGCAGGAACAATAAAGTTGTGAATGGGTATTACTAGTGAGAGACTTCACGTAATTAACCCTGAAGAAGGCATGAATTATGGCGTGTAGCATAATTATCAGCAAGAGAAGAAGCCACTGTGGGCTGGGAGAAAAGATAGTAATAGCAATGACTTTCCATCAAAAACTGCCACATTTTCCCCTCCCATATACGCAAAAGGTTCAATCTGGGCATTTGACGACAAGTAATATCAGGATTTGCCAACAGTAAATAAAAACAGTTGCTCACCGATGGCACTGTTGACACGAATATAATCTAAACATAGCTAGAATGAAAACTAAGGCAATGATCATACAGCAGATGTGAGACATCAATGCACAGCAATTACATGGGAAAACCATGATATGATGCGCTGCCTGCTGAATGCACTTACTATTAGCGGTTACATGAAACTCAATCATCGTGATCCTCATTGCTTTGGTTGAATCCAAAATGCCTCCATATGGACGCTTGCTCAAAATTTGAAGGATATTACAGCCACAAGACCAACTCTTTACGCATTTGAACGCTAGGCCAAACACTCAGAAGCCGGGCATTGCGTTACCTACAGGCTAGGATAAGCCTCTGCCATGATCAAAACAACAAGCGCAGTCCAACCAGTAAAAGGCCGCGCGCGTTGACCCTTTCCCTTCCTCTGGTCATACTGTTCCCACAGGAATCCGGTTTCGTAGTAATTCCGCACAACATTTCTGTCCGAAAGGGCACACAACATGAGCTTGCATTAGATGAAATTTCCGCAGCGTGGGAAACCTTTGCCCAAACAAGACACGGTACCTGATCACATTTGACCTAAGCTCCTTGTACAATGTCTGCGACGCGTCTCTGTACGGACCATCCTCTGCATGGTAATACATTGTAAGATAATCTATGCGTCCTGGTAACAGTGAGGTTCAGTGATTTTGCTGGAACTTTATTACCTTGGGAATAGTGGTGGAGAGCTGAAAGAATCAAGTAGTTCATATTAATCCAAACGGGGCCTCTCCAGTAAGGCGGGTCATGCTCAGTGTTGTATTTCATGTATATTGAGCTGTTTCAGACGGAAAAATACACCGATGAGTAAGATCCATTTCCCAAATAAGTTATAAATTAAAAACAGCCTTCAAAAAAAAATGGAGACTATTTGCACCATGCATTTACCAGGAATCCGAGACCAACTGATAAAGCAAATATTTTGAGGCAATTCTTTTGTAGAGCTTCTCAAATTCAATTTATACACCAAATCTACCCCCATTTTAGAGGGAAAAGCTCTAAGAACTGGTGACAGTGACGATCTTTGCATCATGCATTGATGATAAATGAAAAACAGCATTCAGAAAAAATGAAAACCATTTGCACCATGCATTTAACAGGAATCCGAGACCAACTGATAAAGCAAATAGTTTGAGGCAATTGCCACGGACAAAATCTAGGCAATTCTTTTGCAGAACTTCTCAAATTCAATTTAT
The DNA here is from genome assembly GCA_030789695.1 of Scilla litardierei. NCBI lineage: Eukaryota > Viridiplantae > Streptophyta > Magnoliopsida > Asparagales > Asparagaceae > Scilla > Scilla litardierei. Next base: position 118,814,215 of record CM061130.1, read on the forward strand.
ACTCCAAAACTACTCCCATTTTAGAGGGAAAGTTCTAAGAACTGGTGACAGTGACGATCTGATAGGAACCAAAAGGAAATTTGTGATTTTATTAATAAAACTGAAAACACAAGGATAGTTGATTACAATTGTAGGGGGTAATCGCCCTCCCAAGACGCCGATTGATAAGGGACGTCCGCATATTCCCGAGGACCATGATAATTCAAAATAATCAAATCAATAGCATGCCTAGGGCCAGCTAGCCTCCCCCTTATTTATAATACTCCAACTCAATGTCTAATGACCCAAATACTCCTACATTAATCAAAATAATACAAAGCCCCCAAAATGCCCCTTTAATGGGCCGGATCTATCATTACCCCCCCTGAAAATCCACCTTGTCCTCAAGGTGGTGCATGAAGTCCGTGGCGGTTCTACTCCAAGTGCTGCAAGCCTCCTCCAAGGTCAAATAGATGGGGATTGATCTCCACCGCATTCAACGACGTCCTGAAAAATCTCGTCAAGCTCCCACAAATACTCTGGAAGGTCGTCGTCGTCATCGCGTTGCTGGAAGGGCTGTCGCTCGCTGTTTTGGACCGAAAACTATGAAATCTCGATGTTCGGCGTCTCGGAAGCCTTGTCGTCACCGTTGAAGGGCCGGCAGCCCTCATGGGGGACCCTGGACGGGCCGACGCCCCTTCTGGAGGTGCCGGCGCCCCTTCTGGAGGTGCGGCAGCCCTCTAGGGGCCCCAGGAGGGGCCAGCGCCCCTGCAGTTGGGGCGACGGCCCCCCTGGGGGCCCAGGAGGGGCTACCGCCCCTTCTGGAGGGGCGGCAGCCCCTCGGGGATGCCCTAGAGGGGTGCCCTTATCTGTTTTGCTGCCGAAAAAGGTGTCTTTCGCTATTTCGCATCTTAAAAAGACCTCTTTTGCAGTAGATCTGAGTTTTCGCTCAGATATGAAAGTTCCACCGCCTTCAGATCTGATGCTTCCTCCACCTTCAGATCCAGATCTGAAACTTCCGCCGCTACAGATCTGGAATTTCTGCCGCCTTCGGATATGAAAATTTCAGGGCTTTTAGATTTGCCGCGAACTTCTTCAAATCTTGTTTGTATTCTTGGCATGATTGCTACAACTGTAGGCATAATTGTATGACGATCTCCAATCTTTCCTGCCTGGATCTCCTCCAATCCGTCATGGATCGTTGCTCTGATACCAAAATGATAGGAACCAAAAGAAAATCTGCGATTTTATTAATAAAACTGAAAATACAAGGGATAGTTGATTACATTTGTAGGGGTAATCGCCCTCCCAAGACGCCGATTGATAAGGAACGTCCGCACCTTTTCGAGGACCTCGATAATTCTATCTCTATTATGAAAATAATCAAATCAATAGCATGCCTAGGGCCGGCTAGCCTTCACCTTATTTATAATATTTCAACTCAATGTCTAATGACCCAAATACCCCAACATTAATCAAAATAACACAAAGTTCCCAAAATGCCCCTTTAATGGGCCGAATCTATCATGATCTTTGCATCTTGCATTGGTTTCAAAGGTTAGATCACAAGTACGCATTACACATATGGATGTTCCCTGCTTGTTCTGAAAATTATCCGAATGCCTAATTGTAGATATTTAGCACGAATGATATCAAGACCTTGCATTTTGCAGGAATCTCAATGAAGTCCTCTTCTTAATGCAATTTACTGCTCAAAATTTCAAATTTACTCATCAACCTGATCACGTCACTTCCAAAGGGACAAACCAAAACACCTCTGTTACCAACACAAATGTATGAATTCGATTTATACGAACAACATCCTCTCTTGTACTGTATTAATCATGAAAGGAACATGAAGCAGAGGAGACGGCACATAAGGAGATTTTGAATGTGGGGAAAATGTTGAATGATTCTCAAAGACGATGGGAGGAGGCTGTCAGAAGCAACAAAGAACAATAATCTCAGTGGTTAAGACAGGTAATGGAGCTGGGAAACGGAAGTTCTGGTGCCACATTCTCCCTTTTGCTTCTGACCCATTCTTTTGGTTAGGATTAAAACAAAATCTTCATACACCTCCCATTGTCTTGCAAATATTTTTATAACTTATAATCAACCTTTGGAAGAATCAGACAGTTATCTGTAATTGAAGTGGATAACTGGATATATTTCATGTTCATGATAGTGCATATCAAATTTCGTACACATCTTTGGCCCATATAAATCCGATCTATTTTATGTTTATTTAGGATAGAATACTTAAGAAACTGGGCTTAAGTTACGAAAACTAAGCTAAACTTTTCATAATTTAATAAAACTGCCCTAAACTATCAAAACATATAGAAAACTACCCGTTAAACTTTTCCCAATAGTTCACCAAAACTACCTTCTATCAATCCATCCCAATAGTTCACAAAAACTACCTTCTATCAATCCATCGTTAGCAATATTGGCATGTGTCAGCAAAATTTTAATCCGTAAACTACCATTTTCCATATTGCTTATTAACCAAAATAAAAAAAAATTGACTGGATTTTAGCAGATTTGGTTGGATTCGGGTCAGATTTAGTGGTTTAGTTTGGATGAGAGAGGAAGGAGATCAAATTTGGGGTAGTTTTGGGCAGATCTCGATTGGCTTAAGGTCGAATAGGAAATGGAAGAGGTGAGATATTGAATGGGTTTGCAGTGATATTTTAAATCGAGTCTGATCGAGTTCGGGTGAGAGAGAAGGAAGAACTGATTTGGTGCATATTCCAGTTGGATTTTTGGGTGGATCAGGCGGGGTTTGAGGTTAGCGCGTAGAGGAGAAAGCAGTGCAGATCTTAAGCAGCTTTTGAGGCTTATACTGGGTGGATTAAGGTCGGATCTAATGGGTTTGGGTTTAGACAAGGAGAGTAGCATTTGGATTGGGTGTAAGGTTAGACAGTATAAGGGAGCGAGGAAGAACTCTTAATGTTTGTGGGTGGGTTGGTTTGAGAACAGTTAGGGTGTTGGTTTGAGAACAGTTAGGGTTCGGACTTTCGGTTAAGGAGAAGGGAAGGAAAATTTTTTTTCTTAAAAAATAAAATTATATTGATAATTATTTTTTAATTAGTGTTATATATAAAGTGTAATAAAACAACTAAATAATAGTCTATACTTGACACTATATTACATTATTTATTAACAATTCGTGAAAGTTATTAGTTATAATTTTGAAAGGATTTATTAATTTCTTTAAAAGCTTTTTTGAATTTCTGTAACAAAATTTATCAACATTGCTTTAATAGAGATTCTTTATAATGAAAGATTACATACCATTTTTCACGATTCATGTGATTTTTGATATTTTTATGCTTATACTAAATATAATATGCATTTTTTGTGAGAAATAATTTTTACACTTCCTGATTCATAACAAATTGGTATATGTTTTTGAATTATGTACAATTATTTATATTTACTAAATAATTATACAAAAATGTTTTTTTGAGAATAGTTGCTATTTTAATTTTTCTAAATAAAATTCAACTTACATTTTTAATCATGATATGTATTATACATATTTTGCTAATAATGCTCAATAATAAATATTTTTTTAAAATTTTTAATTAATCATTTTATGAGATTTATTTATATTTGTATGATTTTAATTTTTAGTGATTTAGTGATTTATTTATTAATTTTATAAAAAAATTTATTCTCATTATTTTTAATATTATTTTAATAGAGAATCGTTATAATAAAATTACATACCATTTTTCATGATACATTAGCTTTTTTATGTTTTTACATTTATGTGCATTTATTCTTTTATGTATTTAGGCATTCTGTGAGAAATAATATTTTTTTACACTTGCTTATTAATGCAAAATAGTCGTATGATATTTTAATTAAGTATCCGTATTTATTTTTAATAAATAATTCTATATTTGTTATGAATCAACTTATGAGGGGAGAGCCCTCATGTCTATATTTATAGCCAAAGGGGAGAATACAATTGGGCTTATACAGATATGGGCCCAAACACTTAGGATGGCCCAATAACTCATCCAACCCAGTAAATACCCGTTCACAACACTCCCCCTTATCCAACCATAGTTGTGGACCATGCTCATGAATACTTCAGGATTCTGAGCCTGTATGGGTCTCACATGGGGTGGATACTTCAGGATCCTGAGTTGGTGAGATTTGCCTCGTTAAAACCTTTGGCTATGGAAAACCCAGTGGGAAAAACCATAGTTAAGGAAAAAGAGTGCAAACGCTCTTTAACTCCCCCTGATTTGTACAAGTGACTCTGCTCATGAATACTTCTGGATTCTGAGCGTCACAGAGGGGTGGATACTTCGGGATCCAGAGTTGATTTGATTTCTCAGTATAGGGACCGGACCTGTAACCTGCATTCGCATAAACATTGGAGGATGCTACTACATTTTGTAAGTCCAAATATTTCGACCCTTGGAGGAATCGCAGAAGGCTTAACTCAGGTCTAATGGCCCTTATTAGGTGCCAACTATCTCTGGCTAATGAGTTTACTGCAATTGCTATACCGGGACACATGCAGTTAGCCAGGAGTGCATGATTGCACTAAGATAAGGGACTTTAGGACCAGTTATATCCTCCCCCTCTTCCAGCGATCGGAAGGGTTCTTTTTGTTCATCCAGTAAGTGTACCACTATAGGTGTACTTTGGATGACAATGGTCCGTTTAATATCTCCAACGCACTTCTGGGCGTTTGTAACAGGATTCTATGAGCCATGACTTTATATTTGCCTAGGTCTTTTTATTTCATGTTTAAAAGTCAGGCTTGTTCATGTAGTTCGGTTTTCTCTTCAGGAGATCCGATGAGATTTTAGTTGTCTCTAAGTATGATCTCTAGTCCTGTTCTTTGCACAGATGCAAAGACAACCTTCAGTAGGAATCATTGACTTGTCAAATGATTCTCTTGGTTGTACGTTTATTTATTATACTTATTGTTTTTCTTCATTTGAATAGACGTCCCGAAGTCTATTCAGGCGTTTTAAGGAAATGTGGAAATTATCTTTACAAGATATCCACGAAGGTATACTGTCACAACATCCAATAACAGCATATCCATAATTTTCATTCGCCAAATCGTAAGGTATTCGCTTTTGATAACTTAGGGAGACTGATGCATCATTTATGAGACATGCTCATTTGAATTTGTTCGATCCCTAGTTTCAGCGAAATTTTCCTTGGGCTATAGGTTGTACCTTATAGCATACGATTTTGTATTTATTTTTCTTATGTTTGCAATACTTTGTTTTATCCACAGGTTTGACACCTTTTGGTGTCTGGACTTCAGGTCCGAACATTTCACGTTTCATAAATGAGTCCAGCTCATCTTTTATTGACACGTTCCACGTTTGGCCAATCTCTACGTTTGCCTTCTAGCAACGGAGTGTGGAACGATAATTTATAAACATCATCGCCATTGCGATGTATATGGCAATATGATACGTGAATACATTGTCGACAATTTATGTTCTATCTGTCCAACACCTCCCCAGTACGTACAACATTTACTTAATTTCACTTTTTCCCGGCAATTCCTCTGCAGTGGATTCCGGGAAGGGTGATGGTGTGGACAGGAGCTCATTGTCCTGTGGTAGTATTGTCTTAAGGTCTCCAGGAGTTTCTTGTCCTAGGAGCCTGGTGGTCTGCCTCTTTTCTGTTGAGGATCAGCCACTTCTGCTGCTGGTGGATTACATCCATTCTCGGGGATGTCAATCCTAGCTGGAGTTTTTGCAGCAGGGATGTGTGATCTGACAATCTTCTGGTTGTCAATAAATGATTCCGGTAATTGGTAGACAGTGTTCTGTATGTGGAGGATCTTCGGGATCTCCTCTACACATTGTATTGTTACCGGATCATAGTGAGTCAAACTTTTTGTATCCCACGTTATAATTTTCTTCGCGCCAGATTTTCTAGTATCTGGGCATACTTTTGGGAAACTCGTCTCATCGAAATCATTGTCTTCAAGATGTGCCTTAAATGCGTCCCCTGTTTGGGGTTCTAGGTATCTTATAAGTGAGGGTGAGTCAAACCCTGCATGGATACCTAGGCGACGTTGAGTACCGTTTTGGTCCTCTTTGGTGGTGCAATGGGGATTTTAGACTGCGCGACCGAAGATTCTCAGATGAGAAATGTTCGGTGGCATTCCATATGCAAATTGCATTGGAGACTCTGACCTCCAGAGGGTCTTATTTTCATTTACGATGCAGCATGCAGAGTTTGCATGTCCCCATGCATCCATAGGCAATCGGGATTTAATGGACGTTCAGTCCATTGGAGTCTACTTTTCAGTGACTCTGCCGACCCATTTTGGGTATGAACATGCGGCACTTGTATGTTCATTTTCAATTCCCGTTGATTGGCAGTACTCTTAAAAAGACTGGGAGGTATATTTCCCAACATTAACCAGACTTATTTACAACATTTTATTGTCTGGGAAATGTGCCCGCAACATTTTTATTTTTGTGCCAATAGCTTTGGAAAAGCTAAGTTGCGGGTCTGTAGTAGACACACGTACAAATATTCTGAGGATGCATTTATCAGTACAGTGAAGTACTGAAATAACCCACTAGGGGTGGTGGATTTTATCCACATCTATCTCCTTGTATTCTTTTTGAGGAAGCGTGGAGATTCTTTTTCAACTTATCGTGTAGATGGCCTTGCAATTAGTTTTCCCTTATAGTAAGGGATGCGAGGGATTTTTCCCTTCTGAAGAATCTTCTGGTTCTTCAAGTCATACCCATAGGATAAGATGCGATGCATCATCACAAATCCAGGGTGGCCAAGTCCATCATGCCGGAGTAAAAACTCGGCTGATGTCGGGCATTTCAGGTGCTCCGTTTAATTCTGCTTTCTTTCTCCGAATCTTCGTATGGTGGAGGCCTATAAGGCTCTCAAAACATTCAAGTGTGGATTTTACTCCTTTTTCTTGAGACGTTGCATACGGTAATAATTTTTTTTTTTCATTTACATTTGCTGTTTCCAAGTGGGATCCGTTGAAACAGATGTCCTTGAAACTTAGAAAGTTTCTTTTGGAATTCGGAGGGATTAGTGCATCCTTTATTTTTGTGTCGTTTGGGGGCAACAGTGTTGCATTCCCTGGATCTTCAATATAGCCCTGATATTGGTCTTTGTATTGAAAGAGATCGTACGTGTTTATTGTCTACTAATTATTTATGAGAGCAGTTTCAAAAGATGAAACATAAAGGCACATGCATATTCAGATAGACATATTCATTTATTGTCTACTAAAATTTTTCAATCAAAATAGATTGCGTAATACAAAAGCTCTCATAACGTGAGATGTTCTAAACAATTTGCTAAGATAAAAGTAAAGGCTAGTCAAGCATGTCATTATTTTCGAAGTCGTCAGTTGAACAACTTAACTGGAGCATCAGATGTCATCAGGTTTGTTTCAGCTTTATTTTTCTTGTTCTCTTTATACAAATCCTGGAGATGATGCGAAGTTCGGCACATTTTGGACCAGTGGCTTTTCATGCCACAATTATGGCACTGGTCTTCCCATTCCCTCTTGGGTGGGGGTGAATCATTTTTGTCATTTCTGTGCCACGTGAACTTCCGCTTACTTTCATTATTTCGCTGCTGCCGTACATGGCCCTTGGCATTTTTCTGTTGACCCCCCCTTTTGTGGTCTTTCTTTTCTTTTATTATCTCTCTTCTTTTTGAAGGAAGAGGAATGGTGAGCTTCTGGTAGGGGGGCAGTGCCGGGAGGGCGCATATTGTGAGTGGCGAGAAGAAGCTCTCTGTTTTGCTCAGCCATGAGTAAACATGACAGCAGCTCAGAATACTTGGTGAACATGTGTTCACGGTATTGCTGCATGAGTATCACATCTTTTTCATGGAAGGACGTATACGTCTTTTCCAGCATGCGATCTTCTGAGACATTCTCACCACACAACTTCAGGCGTGAGGTGATGCTAAAAAGTGCTGAGTTGTACTCAGCAATGGACTTAAAGTCCTGTAGTCTCATGTTCTCCCACTCATATCGTGCCCTTGGGAGTATAACATCTTTCTGATGTTTATACTTGTCCTCAAGGGCAGTCCATAGCTCAAGTGGATCTTTGTCCGTAAGGTATTCAGCTTTTAAGGTCTTGTCCACATGTCGACGAATATAGGTGATGGCTTGCGCCTTCTCTATATCGCTAACGTTTTCTTTTTCAGTCACAACAGCGATGAGGGACTTTGCCCGCAGGTGAAACTTTACATCTAGCTGCCAGTTTAGATAGTTTCTACCTGATGCTTCCAGTACTTCGAAATTAACGCTTGCAATATTAGCCATTTATCTAGCAGAGCACAAACATGCATGAATTAATAATTAATCAGAGAAAACATTTTCATGCGGAGGCAATATTTAACGAAAACTAAATGTGTGGATCGGCCAGTCCCACAAGAAAGTCCAAAAAAGACCACAGTCCAAATTATACAAATTTGCAGCTTAAATAAAATGAAAATACAACTTTAGAAACCCCGTGGGTCCCATATGATATCTCCATCTTCAAGTGTGGCCTCCGTTTTCATGGAAGTTGGTCTTCTTTCTTTGACATTTACATAAATTCCTCACTACAATTTCTCTCAAAAATAAAAGAAAAGTGCGGGAAATAAACTGTGGGACTAAACGGCCGATCCAAAAACCACATTTAGCAATTCATGCAGAAATATTGTGCTCATCAACATTTTCATCAGACATTTTCATCACAGGCATCACAGGCATTTAATATTCGCAGAGATGGATAAATAATTTAAACACTTAATAATTATTGGACCACTGGGCAACGTCATACACCGTTAGGTTAGGTTACTAACGGCAGAGCGGTCGCATGATCTTCCTAATTATTAAGTTTTAAATACAATGCACAACCACGCATATAATATCCAACAGAATATACCAGAGATGCAAAGCATGTAAATATGATTTTTGTAGAAAAAATCATTACAATGCAAAGGTTGTAAAGTAAATGGGTTTAATCAATTAAATTGATTAAGAGCCCAAAATAAACATTTTCTTTGTCAGAGGAAAAAGTTTTCCTCGTCATCCCAAAAGCCCCCCCAAGAATCCCCAAAAAGTCCTCGCCTGCCTGATATTTGTCCCGTAATTTACCGTTATTTTTCACGAATATTTTGCCCTTAAATCCCCCTTTTAAATTAATTTTTAGGCTAGCAAGTTGCCTTTTAAGGCTTGTTAATAGCCTTTGCTTCCCCCATTTTTTTTCTTCCAGATAAAACAGCATGCGGGTCTGAAACCCGCAGTCGGCCTATGGGCTTCAGGCCCATAGACTTTTTTTTATATAAAGAAAAATCGGCATGTGGGCTTCGGGCCCACAGGCTTTTTTTTGAAGAAATAATTGGCCTGTGGGCCTGAAGCCCACAGCCGGCCTGTGGACTTCAGGCCCACAGTCTTTATCAGTTTTTTTGAATAACAGGTTAGGGTTTTGGGGGGAGGCCGGCGCCGCCGCCGCCCCCTGCAGGGGGGCGCGGCCGCGGGGGCCGCCCCCCCCTGCAGGGGGAGGCGGCCAAGGTGGGGGGGTTTCCGGCGAGGTGGGGGGTTTTCAGGCGACGGCTAGCCGCCGGAAGGATCAAAATTAGGGTTTTGACCCTAAAAATTGAGTTTTTGGGATGAAAAGTCCGTCGTTTTCAAGGCGACAAATAATCCCCATATCGATCTTGCGAGATCTAGGGGAGGGGTAATCATACGTATGATTAAAAATATCGTTTTTAGTGTTTTTACCTCTATATCCGTCCTCCGGATATAGCGACGGTTGCTCGAAGCCCTACGCGGATGACGGCCCTTAATGGAGGAAGCCTTGCACCGCGCTCGTGGATCTCCCGGCTCGCCTTCGCCTTCGCCTTCGCAACGAACGGAAAGAAAATTTTGTGGAAAAGAAAATTTTTAGAGTCGTGCTGATAACGTGTTATGAATCAACTGATGAGGGGAGAGCCCTCAGGTCTATATTTATAGCCAAAGGGGAGAATACAATTGGGCTTATACAGATATGGGCCCAAACACTTAGGATGGCCCAATAACTCATCCAACCCAGTAAATACCCGTTCACAACAATATTATGTTTTTCAAAATTTTTGGTTTTTAATTATTTTAAAAAAAATATCAGGTTAAATTTTTCATCATGATATGTATTATACATTTTTAATAAAAGAAATGGGCAACTGGATAAGGAAAAAAATTTCTCCTTAGCTAGTGTCAAAACCACACCCGCCTATTTTTCTCGATGATCGGAACCGATCATTTTAATCTTTATGTTCTAAAACATCAAATCATCAATTTTCAAGTGAATCCAATGAATTTTGTTCGTCCTTCCACTCATCATAAATTTAACGGTTGCAATGACTAGATGAATGATCAAAATCTCTTGAATTTATTTGAAAATTGATGATTTGAATTTTTAGAACATGAAGATTAAAATAAACTTATCCGATTGTCGAAAAAAGAGCGGGGGTGGGGGTTTTGCCGCTAGCCAAATTTCCTCCTTGGTTAGTTTCTTCTTGGCTTGCAGATACCTATATTCCTCTTTTAATAAACACTTATATATATGACGTTTTAAAAGAATTCTTAAATTATTTTAAAAAAATTTCAGGTTCACTTTTTCATCTTGATATGTATTATACATTTTTTACTAATAACTATCAATAATAAATATTTTTTAATTCTAATTTTTGAAAACATTGAAGTATGATTTTTTATATTTTATGATTTAAAGACTTTTTCTATTTTAATAAATAGCAAGCTTTTTTTCCAAACTATAGTACATGTTTGATAAACTTATCCAAAACTTGGGATAGTATGGAATCAATAGGTTGTTGCAATAGTATGAGAACGGCATTTTGGTCTTTTTCTTTCAGTCTCAACGGATGTGAGGTATTTTTATTAAATTCGGGAAAAATCAATAGGTTGTTGCAATAGTTTTGTTAAAATTTGAATGTCTAAGGGGGATTTCTTTATTTGTGATAATTTAAGGTATTTTTATTAAATTCGGGGAAAATTTAGGGTAGTTTTCATGAATTAAGCCCAAGAAATCACGACAAAACTATTTGCATCCATCTTTATAAATCATCCTTTGTCACTGATTCTGCCGTGTGATGCAGCTGGTAACAAACCACAAGCTTTCCCATATACTCCCACAGAACTACAACTTCCATCAATGTAGTCTTACTAAATTCTCCTACATCGTGTATCTTGTGACACAAATTACAGCTCCTTTCCTTACTTGGGCGGTTAGGACCCTTTCAGTAATTAATATACACTACAATAAGCAAAATGAATGGAAAATTCTGTCTGCCCATCCAGTACCTTACCTTTTGCTGAGCATACTCCTCAACACTGGCTCAATTTTGATAAACACGCTCCTTTTCATAAAGAATGAACATATGTCCCAAAGTCTATGGAGAACCAGTGCCCGAAAATAAATAAAATGATTTTGACATCCAAGAAGCCAGTAACGATTGTTGTCAACTCTGTAAAATGTTCTGGCTTCTCTTCACAATCGAATGATTTGACTGGCAGTAACTAAAAAACTAATACCGCAAAGTTATATTTAAAAAAGAGAACTAAGAAACAACCCACCAAATGACCTCCTTTGTACTATGTCAACCCAAAGGTTCCATTCTCTTTGAACTATTGTCTTAGTACTCTGTACATTATATAGGCTAAATTACGTCTAACATTCTAAAGGCTCAGCAGCTAAATTTAAAAACCCAAACCAATTTTTTAATGACCAATTAACCTGAAATGTTTTAATTCTACAGATTACTACCTTTTAACTTAGTTGGACATTTCCCCCTCTAATTTCAAATTCAATAACATAACCATCCTCTTCTTCCTCCGATTTCATCTCTTAATTATTAGATTTACATAAACCCTATTAGATCAAAGTAAGTATGAGTTCACATTGTCGTCAGAACTACAAAAATTGCCACCATTATGGCCGCAATCCACATTCCCCACATTATTTCGCCCCTAAAAAATCACATTGTCGTCAAGGTGGTGCATGAAATCCACGAATACGCTTCTCCGAGTGTTGGAGCAGGTCTCATCGCCTCCTCCTAGATCAAAAGGCCATCCACAAGCTCCATCCTCCTCGGAATGTCGCCGCAGGACTGGCAGTGTGTTCGTGGCTGAGTCATCTAGGCGCTGACGCTTTCCGTTCTGAATTTGGACTCCAAACGGGTCCAAAATGATCAAATACAGAAGTCGCAGAGAAAATCCTCCGAAAATAGCCCAGCAATTTCCAAAAATCACACTGCTCACTGTTCATTCGCTGACTGGTCAACGGGTCGGGCCGACGGCTCGACTGAACCAGCTCGAGTGGTCAGCTGATCCTAGGGATCGGCCGGATAAAGCCGACACTGTAACAATGGCAGCTCGTCTGCACAGATCCCATTTTCCAGCGGCTCCGACGACCGATGGCTGCGAAAAAGGTCCGTTGAGTTTGCCGGGAAGAGATGAAGGCGTGGTGGTAGCAACGATCTCGGATTCTGCCAAACGAGTCGTTGGCGAAACTCGAAAACTTTGCAGAGGCCCTCTGGGGGCTCGCCTGAGTCGGGGCGGCCCTCGGGGGGTTTGCTTGACTCGAGATGGCCTCCGAAGAGTCACCGGATTCCGGGCGGCCCTCCAGGAGCTTGCTCGACTCTGGGCAGCCCTCCAGGGGCTTTCCGAAGTCCAGCGGCCAAGGAGGAGGCCGCCTCCGATGGTTGTCTGCCGACCCTCGCAAGCGTCGGGTCTGGATCGCCAATGTCTGTAGACTCCGGATCTGTGCTGTTCTCCTCCTTCAAATCTGGTAGATCTGAGCTTGAAACCTTCAGATTTGTCTTTGCCATTGTAATGGAAGTGTAGCGACGATCGATCTCTGTAAAATCCTCCGCTATTTGACGGCGCATCTACACAAATATTTTCTTCATATCTTGCTTCAACGCGTCTCCCCATCTCTCGAGCTACGCCCACAATTCTTACTCGAAAAATTTGATCTTTCTTGATGCCACCATCAGGATCCACGGCTCTGATATCAATTGATGAAAAATTTATGGATTTGGAAGAAAAGAAAAACTTTATAGATAATGATGGGAAATACAAAGATAATGGCCTCAATTAAATAGGATGACAACTCTCCCAAGATCTAAAACTATTTTCTACTCCTAAATTCCTACTATCTACCTTTTACTCTTCTTTATCAATTTTCTTCATACCCTAACCCTAACCCCTTCCCTCCTATATATAGGGCTGATTTGCCACTATTTACAAAATTGTCCCTCGGACACCAAATTACAAAATTGTTCCTCGGACCCCAAAACTACAAAATTGCCACCATTGTGGCAGCAATCTCCATTCCCAACACACTACACAAATTGAGCCATTTCCTCTCCCTACTCCACTAGCACCACCATCTTCCTCACTATTACATGCGGACCACTACAATCTCTATAAGCTCCACCAACACCATGTATGTAATTAGTATTTATATTTAATTTGGAAAAAGATGATTGGGGAATAATGTGAGAATTAATTTCTTAAAGATAGCATATTTTTGAAAAAAAAGAACTTCAAAATATTTAGCTGCAGTTTAAAATTTTTAGGGTATTTAGCTATAAACAAAAACTAATACATGATATTTACCTATAAAACAGGTGGAACTTTAGCGTATTTAGATGCAATTTAACCATAAAGTATATGTGAGAACAGAATTTTTAAGTACTGTACTTAGCAGCACAAACTTACAGAATGTGTTAGATGATCTATTATAGATAACTTTAAAGAATTATGCATATAATGTAAGATGTACTATTCAATGCACCTTGATTTAGAAAGCGAACGGAGTCCGTAATCTGTCCACAATGTTGAACGATTTGAAATAAGCTCAAGTTGTTTCCCAAGGACCCACGATTCCTGGACAATGAAACATAGAAAATTGTTTATAAATACCGCTCAGTCATGCATTATAGCAAGCAACAGATCTTGTAAAAAGTTAAATAATTCCAACTAGCACATCCTGACAGGATATATCACACAACTCACAGGTGGAATGATCCCCATCATGAATGGAAAAAGACTGGGATAGCCAACATGGGGAACAAATGACAGCTGAGGCTTTTCTAATGTCTCCCGAATAAGCTCCCGTTTCACAGTATCCATAACTTCTACTTCACGCCATCTCAAACGAACCTAAAACTTAATGTAAAAAGTAATTAGATGTACTGTCACGGTTATGGCCAGATGGCATTCTGATATACCAAGAAGTGTCCTATTTTACCTTCTCAGTGTGATTTCCAAAATCAAGATAGGCTCCAGAAGCCTCATCAAGGTGCATCTGTCAAACAATGAAATGACTTAGAAGAATGCAAATGCAAATTATAAATCAATTGATATTGGTTCGCGTGCTTTTGCAGTTCAAGAATTATAAATACGGGGATTGCATAACTGGACCCATTTGTTTTGACATTCTCTAGATATAATACCACATCGAATGTGGTTTTAGTACACAACTGGTTTAGACATAATACCATTGATCTGCAGATTCATGCATGTACAGTTATACGTGATGCCAACCTAACTGCACTTACCAATGCAAAACACAACCATCTACTGCTCATGCTGTAACCTGAATGCTATCATGTTCATTCTAGTTCTTTTCACATAAATTTTATACTTGGTACTTATGTCGTAACAAGCAATTGAGATCGAGGTGGTAGAATTGATCTTCCATGCGCCAATTTTCTGTGCATGTCAAGAGAATCTCTTTGCACTTTGTTTTCGTCCAGCCTTTTTAGACGTCACCAAAGCTTAGACAAAAATCTAATACGTTTTTTCACTTTCCTTCTAGTTAGGTTGAATTTATTATAGCTGTTAGAATTTGTTACTGCTGTTCCAGCAACTAATCCTGTTGATATTGTGACTATGTCATATAGACAGTGCCTCTCAAACTTACAGCGATATAGCGATGAACAAGGATGTGCAAAGGAAGGTTGGATTTCCTAACCGCAGTACAAATCTAAAAAGTGCATTTCTCATATCATGTGGCCTATGCTGTCATCAAAAATCAGAAATTGGTCATCCAAAACGGCATGTGTATGCATGTATTCAACTAGCATGCGTACCTCTACATCCTTTTCTCTACATCCTTTTCCTATCTTTGAAGGGAACTTACATTCCATGCTCATTCCACTCACTAGACTTCAACACCATATTTAGCATGGGGGTGATGGTCAAGAAAGTAATAACTACAATGCCTAACATCTTTGATTGCAAACGTAGACGGAAATAGCAATATGATAGAGGGAATGCTATGAGAACAGCATTAAAAGAAAAACTTGGTGGAGGTGGCAGTAGCTGCATGTTACATGCTAGAACAAAGGGAGCTTTGTGAAAGCAAATTGGGCAGAAATGTCTGTGATACAAATACACAACAGTGTGATGACGTACAATGGACAAAAGGCCAATCTGAAATTGGTTCTGTTCAGAAGGTTACCAACATATGCATATGAAAACTGAAATTTACAGAAGCTCAGAGCTAACTGTGATGTTGCACATGTAACATATTAGAGTTTCAGAGTACACTGTACACTGAGGGATCTACGCCAACGAATACAGGAGTGTGTGCGTGTCTTTTTTTTGTTTTTTTGGTCCCCCCCTCCCCCCCCCCCCCCCCCCCCCCCCCCCCCCCAAATGCAACATACGAGTTGGAAATAGCTACCAGACTCCTACAAGTTACAGCATGGTAAATGTCGAGAGTAAATAGTTGAAATCCTGTTGAGCGATGCCAAAATTGAGTTTAAGTGACACTAGAAACGTCAATGAAACAATGACAGAAGCAAAAGCTTGGGGCATAAACCTGGTATTCTCATCAAAAGCAACGTACCCATGGTGGTTAGCAGCATTATTATTCATCCTTTGATGATCATTTACCATATGTTTAACAGTTAAAATCTTAAGTTAACATATATCTGAATTTATGAAATATAATTTAGATCAACATACAAGATAATCAAATTAAATTTTGGCACTTATGTTGATGAAGGAAAAAGGAAATTTACTTAATACATTCCATATAGCTATAAAAGGTTATAATCCCAATGTCTCACTCCTTCATAGGTCTGCCGGATAAACAATATTCACATTTTAGCCAAACAAAATATAGAAGCCAAAGAGCATGCCTACTAGTTTCCTAAAGACATATATTATAAAAAGATAAATTTGCATAAAACCATTATATACTTCAGGGGAATGATAACACCTGATTGAGAATTTCAAAGTTCGAAAGATTTTCAGCCATCCTTTGATAATCCTGCAAAGGTACCCACCTGTTTAAAGCGATAATATTCCAATTTAGAACTAGCAGAATATAAACAAAGAGTTGTACCTTCTCCAAACTATGTTTTGTCCCAAAAAGCTCGGCAATTGAGCGCATGCAATTTGCAGCGAGAAGCATCCAACACCTTAAGTCCAAGTGGCGTTCATCATCACTTGGGTGGGATGCCCGTGGATAATCATCAAATCCAGATGACAATGCCTAGTGAAGAAATGTATGAATCAAAATTAACAAGAAAATAGATTGTTATGATGAAACATTGCTGAAGGAGGCGGCTTCCAGATGTCAATTTAATAACATTCACAACTACATAGTAGACAGACAAGATATGCATCTAAATAATAGATAACAAGAAATACATTCTGTTACAAGGAGCTTTACAAAACACTCGCTTAGATTCTCACACTGGGGAAAGATCCTATATTTGAAATCAAATTGTTGGACCTTATATTACCACGGTTCTATATATAAAGAAAGAGACAAAACAAGATTGATATATGATAAAAGGAAATAAGAGCAGATAGCCCATTTTGCAAGATGAGCTGTCCTCTCACATGCCCCCATACTTGTCACCGTTTGGACATGACAATCATGGTGCGATCAAGGGGAAGATCCCAAAATCAGCTACATCGGATATGGCCACTCCCATGTGACCCATCACATCCAGATGGAAGAGTCCCACCCCATGTGGGGGCATCTCATTTAGCTAAATGAGTTGCCACATCACACCCATTTTTCCTTTCTACATATCAAAAAATGTATATATCCAGCATCGTAGGAAAACATTCCTATGCTTCCACATATTTTTCCTTTTTAAATTTTTTCTCTCAAATTTTAAGGAGTGACCTACACATAATAGATGTTCAACACACCAAAAATTCAAGCATATTTGACCCTCGATCAGATTGTTACAAAAACAAATAAACTTTTTGTAATGAACCGACTAATGGTCAATTAGCCTAGGATTTACCCAATATTTGGGGTTTTAGAATGCATTCAACAATTCCATAAAATAGAAAAAAATAAAAAAAATGTGTGTATAAATATGGGCATTAGGCAACAACCACGGATATTTCTTAGTTGCAACTGAAGTGACAATCTCTCGTTGGGAATGAAAGTAAAATGTAACCAATATACTTCCACGGTCCCCACCAATAATGATCTGTTACGTCAGCTCATGGTTTTAGTATCGGTCGGTTCGTCTCGGATTCGGAGCTAACCGATATGAAACGGGGGGTTAAAGTTCTGGTACGTTCCGGTCGAAACTGGCAACAAGAAGAAAAAAAGAAGAAAAGAAGAAAAAAGAAGAAAAGAATAAAAGAATAAAAAAGAAGATCAAGCAGAAGAAAACCCACGAAAACCCACAGAAGAAAAAAAAGAAGAACAAGAGGAGGAAGAGGAAGAAGAAAAAAAGAGGGGATGAAGAAGAGGAGATAGAGAACATACTTGCTCTCACGCGCTCTCTCGTCGCTCGCTGGCCGCTTGCCCACCGGTCGCTTGCCCACCGGTCGCAAGAGCTCGCGAGCCCTAATTTGGGCGGTCACCGCTGTCTGGAAGAGTAAAGGAAAAAAGAATGGCCAACTTGTAAATAAATGGCTTGAACTGGCAAACTTGTAAATAAATGATGAATGTCTAGCAAAATGTGTCATGTGAGTGCAGCACTATGGGGGAATTGCTATGCGAATAGACATTTATGCTTGGATCACATACCAACTTATTTACAAGTTTGCCATTCGTTCTTTATAGGTGTGCCATTTATCTTTTCTTATTTATTTCTTATTTAGCAAAATGAATAACTTGTAAAAAAATATTTGATGCTTTAGTATTTGATAATATTTGATAGGTTTTAAGTATTTAAAAATACCGATACGGACGAAACGAAACTAACAACGAAACCTCCGAAACAAACAAAACCGATACCCAAAACCTAAATTTTCGAGAGACCAATACCGCGACCTCAAAACATGTTAGCTATAACTAAGAAAAAAAATCCTAAGTTATCATCTAAAACCTATTACATATATATATATATATGCGATTAATAGATGTGTAAGAAATTTTCTACACTGACAACACAATTCTACCAAAGTGTATATTATTTTTTTAAGTTTTCTTGCTTTAAGAGTAATCTGCATATAGTAAAACTCCAACATTAAAACCCAAATGAACCATATCCTATTTGATAGTCAATCAAATCCTTAACATGGTGGTGGGGACCGTGGTGGGGACCTGCAGTTTTAGTATAAGTAGAACACTCCCAAAGCAACAAAACCTGGCCCGTGGTGGGGACCGCTGCCTAAACCACCCAAACTTTTGCTTACCAAAAAAAGCAACAAAATCTAGAAAAATATAAAAAAAACTCAATAATTTTGTACTACAAGTATAGAAAATTTCCCACGTTGACAACATATTCATCATGTATGTAAACGTGTGTGTGTGTGCGCATGTGTATTTGGGTTTTTTGATTTTGTTTTGTTTGTATTTTAGGGGTTTAGAACAGAAAAGGCATCAAGCGAGGGGGCAAGAGAGATGCTTCTTTTATGTGTTCCATCTTCATTTCTGTTTTTTAAAATATTACTTTGTTGTTTCTTTTCTTTAAAATTTTCTTGTTCATTTTTAGTATGAATGTGTGTTTCCTATCCTTGTCACAGTTGTTTCTGTTGGCTTTTCTTTTCCTTTTTAATCTTTCCTTTTCATGTTATTATTTTCATGATGCAAAGTCAATACCTAATTCCTTTGTTGTCTTTCATGTTAGTGGCTTACCCTTATATTTTTCTCTTCTGCACTTTATTATATTCTGAATTAGTAGCATGTATAAATCTTTTTCTCATATCTTGTTAATTATTATCTTGTATAGCTCGCTTTTCATCCCCTATCATTCTTGGTCACTATTCTTTCCCTCCCTTGTTCTCTTCGTGCTGGATGTGAACCAGAGAACAATAAAGGAAACTTCTTTCCCGGGAAATACATGATAATTTTGTTTGAATTTTTCTCATCATGCGTATAAGTTGCCCACTGCATTTATTCACTCAATTATGGACGTCTAGAAATTCCCTTTCATTTTCTAATAATACTTTAAGGAATAAAATAGATTGTAATTTACCACATGCCCTATATAAGATGAATCTCACGGGTAAATCTTCTTACCTCATTAACTACAGGGATTATGATCCTACCCAATTGTGCCTTAGAAAAAGAAAAGTGTAAAAAGCTTACGCCATCCCCCTTTTCTCAAATTCAACTACCCATGAACCTAATCAACACTTTTTAACCCCCGTTCAGCCCCGGAAAATTGAACAACACATGGCATGTATTTGTATGTAATGATAATTAAGGAGGAAGGCGCAGTTATAGAATCATCCTCTCCTCCCAGCTCTCAGCTCTCTTTCTCCATCAGATCAAGAAACAGACCAACCAAATAACCCAAATCCCTCTTCTTCACTCCTTCCTCCTCTATTTTTAGATGAAAACCCAAAGTTTCTCTTTTTTAATCATTGTATGCTCTCATTCTCTCAACACAAATCTCAAATCCAAACCCCAAAAATCTAGAAACTCAATTTTCAATTTTCTTTTCCATATCTCAAAACAAAAAGATTAAAAATCCACTTCAATGGTTTAGATCGAAGTGGAAATTATCTCGCAAAAAGCTTTCTTTGTGCTCGCATCTAATATTTTTATATCAACCACACAAAAGGATGTTTATTTTCAATGGAAGTCTCAAATTTTTTTTTGTTGAACGCATTGATGTAGTATAAAATTTCATCTTCTTTTATTTTTTTAATAACCTCATGGATTTGATGAAGAAATTAGATAGTAATTCACAGATGTTTTCCTGGAATTTTCAAGTGTTTGAGCATCATTTTTATATAAATGTATGCTTTTCATACAAAATTTTCTACCTTTAATATAAAGTAACATTTCTTAAGAAACTGCATTTGGTATAAATTTAGTTGTGTTTGATATGAAGCTATTCATCTTTCCTATGAAACCATCCATCTTTCATATGAAACTATACTAGCAATAACTTGTGCACAAAGTGCACGGGAACCTTAAAAAATTCACCTAAAACCCCCTCTCACCAGATGTGGGATCCACGCCCGGTGGAAAGGGGAGAGAAGAGCGGGTGTGAGTGAGGATATTGTCTAGGGGGTAAAAGGGAAAAAATATCAATGGCAAGCCTGTAAATTGTTCATAACAAACATGTAAATAAGTGGGCCTACTCGCTGAGGTGGCAGGTGGATGTGAGACTTTACCCTCTCACAGTTTGTCCAAGCCAGCATTCTCCCGTGAGGGAATGCCCTAAATTGTTATATAGATGCTTTTTATATAAAATTGTATGCCTTGTATGAAGTTATCACTCATTTATTTGAAACTGTTAGAATTTATAAAAATAGTAGTATAAATGTGGACATTTTCTTCACATGATGATCATTCTATATTTATTGTGTGTACAACTGTAATGACTCATTTTTTAAAGACAAAAACAAAAACAGCACACATGGGACAGGTCCACCAATCCCCCACTTCCCCTTTAAATAATAAAACCAAAATCACTCTCACTCTCACTCTCTCATTTCCCTCACACGCTCTCCGACTCAGACCTGTTATCTCGCTCGCTCTCTAGCAGGCGGCGGCGATCGATCAACCAACCAACAGCTCCTCATGGCGAATTAAAAACTCTTGCCCTACCCGAATTAAATCCCTCGTCGCGCAGCCCACGTTGTGTGGACTTATTCTCCGATCATACAGTTTGATTTTTCCTATTTAATCTCCAACGCTTTCGGGTTTTGATTTCATGCGAAAAAATTGGTTTTTTTTCTCCGAAACTTTTCCGATTGAGTTCCGATTGGTTTTTGGTTTTCTTGGAAATTTTAGACTTCCCTTCTACGGTGCACGGTAAACCATATTTGCTCTAAACTTCAACTATACCTTTTCATGCATTTTATTTGCTAAGGAATTAGGGTTTCTTGGAATTTTGTTGGGTGTTTCTTTGAAGGAGATGATACATGATGATTCTAGGGATTTTTCCCTATGAGGATTTTTGTTGGCACTCGCGAGCTTGGTAGGCGACTGTTGCCACCGCTCGGCGCCGTCGATTCTTTGGTTTGGATTAGCCGCCGGGAAATCTTAGTTCGTCGTTAATTTTGGCCGGTGTTTTTATTATGTTACTGATACGATCAGGTTGATCGTGCAATCAAATCAGCGATTTAAAGTGGAAAAATATAAAAAGGTGGAATTTTTATAAGAAATATTGCGAAGAACACAGAACTATGATTGATAGTTGAGTCTCTTTCGAGAGGAAACTCTCTCTTCAAGCTTTTAATGGACGGATAAAAGCCTAAACACCTTCACAAAAGATGCCTAAATGTTCTTCACAAAATAAGCATGAAAATAACAAAAGACGGCTAGCCCCAGATAAATCGAAAAGAGGAATTACTACTCTAGTCTGAAAAGACTAAATACCCCTTGGCCTACTAAGCCATGTCCCCACGTCTCCTGTGCCGAAAGTAAGTCATCCATGTAGGACCCGGGGCTTGAGGGAATGCAGGTGCGGCTAGGGTGTCGGCGACTAAGGGTGCGCCCGCATCAATACCCCCCTAAAAGAGCCATCTTGTTCTCAAGTTGGAAGTCTGGAAACTGCTCCTGGACCAAGTCGTATGCCTCCCATGTAGCATCGTAGTCTGGTAAACCTGCCCAATGTATCAGCACCTCCTTGCGCCGGTCGGGATCCTGTCGAACTGCCCGAACCTCCAACGGCTCCAACATCACCTCCATGCCCTCAGTCAATATAGGTGGCAGCGTGGATGATGCTGCATGCTCCCTAATGGCTCTCTGCAATTGGGACACATGGAACACCGGGTGAATCGTCGCTGTAGGTGGTAGTTGCAATATGTATGTCACCTGACCAATCTTGGCCTCTATCTCAAAGGGTCCGTAGTATCGGGCCGCTAGCTTCTCATTCCGCCTCCTCGTTAGTGACTTCTGCATGTAGGGCCTCAGCTTCAGATACACCATATCCCACTCCTGGAAGTACACATCCCGACGGTGTCCATCGGCTCTAGCCTTCATCACTTGATGCGCCCTCAGTAGGTGTTTCTTCAGCTCCTCCAACAAACTATCCCTCTCCCCTCATATACTCCACCTGTGACACCGGGGTCTGCCTGTCCCCAAAATGAAGTAAAGGGGGTGGGTCACGCCCGTACAGAACCCGAAATGGCGTCATACCTGCTGCCGAATGGTACAAAGTGTTGTACCAATATTGTGCCCATGCTAACCACTCATGCCACTGACGGGGCGTCTCTGAAGCAAAACACCGCAGATATGTCTTTATGATGCGGTTCACCACCTCGGTCTGGCCGTCCATCTGAGGATGATAGGCCGTACTCTTCTTCAACACTGTCCCCTGGACCCTGAATAACTCCCTCCAAAAACCACTCATGAAGACTTGGTCTCTGTCAGAAACTATAGACACCGGTACTCCATGCAATCGTATCACCTCCCAAGTAAACGCTGTCACCACTGAAACTTCTGTGTAAGGATGTTTCAGAGGGATGAAATGAGCATACTTACTCAGCCTATCCACCACCACAAATATAACCGTGAATCCATCTGACCCCGGCAACCCATCGATGAAGTCCATCGTGACCTCTTCCTACGCCTACGCAGGCAAGGCCAGCAGCTGCAACAACCCCGCTGGTGCCATGACATGTACTTATGACGCTGGCAGACGTCACAAGCAGCTACCAAACGAGCTATCACCATCCTCATCCCGGGCCAGTACACCTCCCGAGCCATCCTCAAATAGGTCTGTTGCACCCCTGAGTGGTCACCTACCCCTGAACTATGAAACTCCTGAAACAAGACAGGTATGAAAGTGGACGTCTGTGGCAACACCAACCTCCCCTGGTACAGTAGCCTATGTCCCTCCATCGAGTACCCTTTCGGCCCACCTGCTCCGCTCTGCAGTGAGTCCCTGATCTGCCTCAGCTCGGAGCCGGCCTCTACCTCCTGTAACATCGGATCCCACTCTAACCACATAGGCAAAGATAGAGCTCTCATGCTAACATCCTCCTCTCTGCGTGACAAGGCATCTGCAGCCTTATTCTCCAGCCCCGGCCTGTACTCAATAGCAAACCGGTATCCCATTAGCTTGGACAACCACCTCTGATGCTCTTCTGTGACCAACCGTTGCCCCAATAAATACTTGAGACTACGCTGGTCCGTCCTGACCACGAAGTCCCTCCCCAAAAGATACGGCCACCATTTCTGCACTGCCAAGACAATAGCCAAAAGTTCACTCTCATACACAGACTTCAGTCGTGCTCTGGATGACAGCACCTGACTGAAGTAAGCTACCGGCTGTCCTCCCTGATCAATACTGCTTCCACGCCACAACCCAACGCATCGGTCTCAGCTACAAATGGTACACTGAAATCCGGTAGAACCAGAACCGATGTCGTTGTCAACACTACCTTCAAGGCCTCAAATGCCTTGGTCGCTTCCTCCCCCAACTGAAGCTATCCTTTTCAACTGTTCAGGAAGGGGCCACGCTATGGTACTGTACCCCTTAACGAACTTCCGGTAATAGCCTGTAAGTCCAAGGAACCCTCGAAGTGCCCGCAGAGTAGTATGTATTGGCCAGTCTAGCATCGCCTCAATCTTCGACCTGTCTGCTGTTACCCCTGCCGCCAACACCACATGACCCAAGTACTCAATCTGCGTCTGTCCAAAACTACACTTCTTCTGGTTAGCAAACAGCTGATGTGCCAACTCCCGGAATAACACCTCCAAGTGGCCCACGTGCTCCTCCATGGTCCTGCTATAGACAAGAATATCGTTAAAAAGACTAATATGAACCTCCTCAGGAACGGTTGGAAGACCTTGTTCATCAAGGCCTGGAATGTAGATGGAGCATTCGTCAAACCAAACGGCATGACGAAGAACTCGTAGTGTCCCTCATGGGTGCGAAAAGCAATCTTCGGCACGTCTTCCGACCTCATAAGGATCTGGTGGTAGCCTGCCTTCAAATCAATCTTCGATAAGACCCTCGCTCCATGCAGCTCATCTAACAGCTCGTCGATCACTGGAATAGGAAACTTATCGGGAATAGTTTCCTTATTCAGTGCTTTGTAATCGACGCAAAACCGCCAACTCCCGTCTTTCTTCTTAACCAGCAACACCGGGCTCGAAAAAGGATTCACACTGGGTTGAATCACCCCAGCCTACATCTCACTGACCATCCGCTCGATCTCATTCTTCTGCACAAGCGGATATCTGTACGGCCGTACACTGACTGGCGCTACTCCCTCACGCAACACTATCGCATGTTCATGTCCTCTCGCTGAGGGCAGTCCCTGTGGAGTCTGAAAGATTTTCCGATACTGTTCTAACAAGTACTTTACCGCAACTGAAACCTCCTCATGGTGACCCTCCTCTGTCGGCCTCCCCTGGTACTCTTACCAAAAATCCATCGTCGTCCTGCTGCAAGGCTCGCGTGATGGCCTTAAGGCCACCAGTGAGAAGCATATGGTGGGGTCCCCAGTGAGAACTATACGGTCACCCTCCTGGGACTCCATCCACAGAAGCTTCCAGTTCACCTTCACTTAACCCAGATTCTTCAGCCACTGCACCCCGAGAATGATGTCTACATTTCCCGACTCCAAAGGCAAGAAATCATCCACCACCTGGACCCCTTGTAACGTCAAGCATACCCCCTTGCATATCCCCTTACTCTCCTCCATCTTTCTCGTACCCAGCAATACTGTGAACTTCTCCAGTGTGCTCAGCTGTAATCCATGGCGCTCCACTTTCCGCCCTGAGATGAAATTGTGGGTGGCCCCACTATCAATAAGGACTGTCACCGACTGCTCTGCCAACTGCCCTATCAACTTCATGGTATGATTCGGGGTGAATCCTACCACAGAGTCCAGGGATACCTCCGCCACATCAAGGTGAGAGTGCCCCACCTCCAGAGATACCTTGGCCAGAAACTCCTCAGCCACGTACTCATCCTCTGCCACATAGCCCTCCTCGTCTGGTACGATAGTGATCTGCAGTAGGCGAATCGCACATCGGTGACCGGGAGTAAACTTCTCGTCACAGCGAAAACACAGCCCCTTGGCGTGCCGCTCCCTCATCTCTGCCTCCGTCATCCGCCTCCCTAGGGTCGCTGCGCGAGCATATCCACGGTGGTCGGCTGCTCCCATTGGAGCCTTCTGTGCTGCTGGTGGCGCTGGGCGAGGGTTTTGGCTCCCCCAAGCCCCACGTATCCGTCTCTTCTCAGCTTGCTTCTCCTCTGCCTTCTGCGCGTGACGAATCAAATCATCTAAGTTTCCGAGTCTGCATAATCAGCTCCGCTCGAACCGATGGCTTCAGCCCCTTTATGAACTGCCCCCATCAATAACTCCTCGGTGATCACATGCACTCTGCCCGACAGTAGCTCAAAATTTTGAATATAATCCCGCACAGTCACCTCATGTCTAAGTACGGGCAGCTGCTCATAGAAATCCCCATCTGGCGTCTCCTGAAAGCGGTCCAACAAATAGGCCGATAACTTGGACCAAGAACGGAATGGACTCCTCGCCATCTTCCACCAGTATCATGCCAACGCCTCACCATCAATGTAAATGCCGATCGCATACATAACCTCCTCCTCGGTGAGCCCCATCACCTGAAAGTCCCGCTCTGCCCGGTAAATCCATCCGTCAGGATTGGGTCCTTCAAACACCGGCATCTTAAGCTTCTTCAGCCTACGATCTGCATTCATGTCAACATGTGCCCCTCCTTGTGCTCCCCAAGCACCTCGGTCTCCGCCTCCTCCACCAGCATACTCCACCTCTGGCCACTGAGGTCTCTCCAGGGCCTCCACGTCGTGATAGTAACCGGGAAACTCCGGTGGTCGCTGCGAAGGAGCTGTGCGGCCCCGAAACTGCCCTCCAAAGCCTTGTCTGCGATCGGGGAAGCCTCTAAAAGCCTCCCGGGGTCCGTAGCAGGCGTAGTGTCCCTCGGTGGCCCGACCGCCACCAAAACACCCCCATCGGGGCCCCCGCAGCCTGGGATTGGGTCCCCAGGCCCCGTCGGCCTAAAACAGGGGCGGACGGCCCTGTTTGATGGAAAACATGGGCAGGCGCCCCTGATTGACGCGGCAGCAGGGCCGCGTCGTGGCCCTGCTGCGGTTGCAGCCTTGCGCTCCCTTGCTGGGCACCACCTGATCCCCATGTGGGGTTGCCGATGATCCCAGGGCTTCGGGGTGGTTCGCCGCCCTAGGTCGAGCCCCGAGGTGCCCGGTGATCGTCGATTCAACGTCGCCGTCTCCTTTCTTCGTCGTGGACAAGCCAGGAAACATCACCGCGATCTTCGCCTCTTGGGCCCTTTGTTGTTGAAGTTTCGGATCGGAATCATCATCGATCTCTTCCACGGTTTCTCCTTGAATCTCCTTTCCTTTCTTCTTCTCTTTTTCTACCATTAGGGTTTGTAAAAATTTGCTGATTTGACCCATCTCTTCCCTCATCACGCGTATGTCGTTCTGCATATCTTCATGTGTGTGAGCGAAATCCATGAACCCCTTATCCATCTTCTCGTTCATCGTCTTCAATTCTCCTTGGATCTCCTCACGCAAACTTTGGATCTTCTCGTCGGATCTCGTCTCTGGCACCATCGGATCTTAAGCTCAATACCAATTTGATACGATCCGGTTGATCGTGCAATCAAATCAGCGATTTAAAGTGGAAAAGTATATAAATGTGGAATTTTTATAAGAAATATTGCGAAGAACAAAGAACTATGATTGATAATTGAGCCTCTTTCGAGAGGAAACTCTCTCTCCAAGCTTTTAGTGGATAGATAAAAGCCTAAACACCTTCACAAAAGATACATCAATGCTCTTCACAAAATAAGCATGAAAAATAACAAAAGACAGCTAGCCCAAGATAAATAGAAAAGAGGAATTACTACTCTAGTCTGAAAAGACTAGAGTACCATTTGACCCACTAAGCCATGTCCCCACGTCTCCTGCGCCGAAAGTAAGTCATCCATGTGGGACCCGGGGCTTGAGGGGATGCGGGTGCGGCTAGGGTGTCGATGGCTAGGGGTGCGCCCGCATCAGTTACTGTGCTTATGGGACTATTTGCAATCTTGGCCAGTTGGATTTTTTTTGTAGGGTTCAACCCTCATCTCTGTTGGGTTTTGTTGTTACTTGTGTGATGGTTAAGTTCAGGCAAGGCTTGAACTTGTTACGGTACTGTGGGATATATTTTGGGTCTATTGACTTGTGGCTTTAGTCTGTTTGAGCTTTCTGATCAGTGGGCTGAAGTTATTCATGATTGATAACGACAACTAAGGTGTTCCTCTAGGCTGTTTAAATGTTAAAACACATTATGTGCCAAACGATGAATCTGATCATACAGAGTGTTTTTCCTTTCAAAATGATTTTTTTCAGTTTTAAAAGTTTAAAGATATGTTTTTGTTTAAATTGTTTTGAAGTGGATTGTGTAGGATTTTCCTTTACTATATGCTTGGAATAATAGAATCGTTAAAAGATAAAATTATGTAATTAGGATTGTGCAAATAAAGTTATTGTTGTGGAACATTGATACATTTGACTTACTGCTATAGACACTACAGTTTAGCGCATGATTCTTTTGCATAATTTAGGAAGTATAGAACTAGAAGTTAAATGGAAAAAGAAATTGAAATAGATAGAATGACACAGGATTTTGGGGACTCATAATTAAAGATAGGAAAAGTGGCGGAGACCACGTTCATTGACGGAATTGTAATGACTTGACTGTGTCCTCTATCTGTCTCTTTGGACCATAGAATTTAGGACACAGATGAGCTCACCTGTTAACTCGGAGTGGTTCTTCAGTTCTCTCTTTCCCTTTACATTGTTAGTATAATAATATTGAAATGCTTTAGTTAGATAGGCTTAGATTAGTGTTTAGTTGATAATGTCATGTTAGGATTAGGGTTGCATGTTAAGTTATAATTATTAATTTATTGTAAATATCGTCTACTTCATTGCCTCTTTTAAATATTTTTCAACAAGTGATCCAGTTTACAAAGAGGCTCCAGTGTACTACGAGTCAGAATTTTCAGTAGAGCGTGCAAACTTCTGAGCTAGTACAAGGAGAGTTTTATTTAAAATTTTCAAGCATGTTTTCCTTTATTGTCAGTGCGAGAGACTAATAGTCTTTTTCAATATATACTTTTGAACACTCCCAAAGGATGAATAAGGAATATTTCATTTATAAAATTTCATGTTCGTTATATATTGCTTTTACAGGTACATTACAGGACCAGCATTAATAATGAAACATATAACGGCACCCAGAAACGGGATGTTACAACTAGGGTTTGAGGTATCGGCCGATACCATTAGGTATCGGCCGTATCGTATCGGTATTGGCAGTTGACGATACCGATACCAAGGATTAGTTTCAGTATCGGCTGATACTGAACGGTATCGGTCAGTTTCGGCCGATACCTGCCGAAACTGACCGATACCGGCCGAAACTGACTGATATCGTTCAGTACCGGTCGAAGACGAAGGAAGAATTTGTAATTAAATAAAAATTCTCTAAAAACCCCAAAAAATTTCGTGAATCAATAGGTTGCATAGAAAACTCGGTTAAAAGAGAGGAGAAAACCCTAGGGTTTCGGCTTGAAAATGATGAAGAATTAGACGAAGAAGATGCAAAACCAAGAAAAAATTGCTGAAAAAAAAGAAAAGGACAAAAGGAAGATGATGAAAAAATTAAACTCACATCATCGCGTCGCTGCCTCGCCGAACCCGCCTCCTGCCTCACCGAACCAGCCTCGACCATCCAGCATGAGCGTGAGAGAGAGCAAAGAGAGAAAGAGAGAGAGGCCCGAGTCGCCTTTAAGAGATGTTGCGTTCTTTAAAAGGCAAACTTGTAAATAAGTGGTACGTGCGTAAAGTAAAACAGTCGGTACGCATATCAAGCGGATATTTTTTGGCAATCCTGTAAATAAGTGGTATGTGCGCAAAGCAAAATGGTGGGTGCACAAAACAACACCCAGCGATTTTTTGGCAAACTTGTAAATAAGTGGTATGTGCGCAAGGTAAAACGGTGCGTGCGCAAGGCAAGATTTAGGATCTATTCATTTATCTAATATTTAGTATTTAAGTACCAAACTTTAGGTATTTTGTATTTGATATGATTTCGAACTCAAATTTAGTTTATCTATTTAGTATTTAGTATTTGATAATATATGATTAATATTTTAGTTTATTAAGTATTTAATAGTATTTGATAGGTTTAGATTTAAGAACCTCTGAAACCATCACTGTGTGTATATAGTATATACATATTTATAGTATCTTCGAAACCGAAACCGATACCCAAAACAAAACTGCCGAAACTAGCGATACGGACAAACCGAAACTTGCTTCCGAAACCGTCGAAACGGGCGATACCGATACCGAAACCTAAATTTTGGGAAGAACAATACCCAGACCGAAACTGAGACCTAAAACCTTGGTTACAACAACCATCAAATCTCACCAATTACATGATTTTAAGACCAATACAATGAAGGTGGATGAATATTTAACAAAGATGGACATTTTTAGAAGATAACAGAAATTCTTTCAACTTGAAAATGTGGATGAAAAGGTAATGATTTTTTTTTGCTAAAAGTGGATAGAATTACCAGTAGAAATCCACCATCTAAGCAAAGGTGGATAAAAATCTCCTGAAATTCATCCTGAAAATATGGGACGCATGAGTGGACGCTAACTATAAACATAGTTTTGTGCTTAGAAAAGTGGCCTTGTTGACACATAAGCTGCATTAAATGGCCAACTATTTTTCGAATAAAGGAGAAAGAGAAGGAAGTGCCATACATTGTGTATCCCATATGGCCTAAAAAGTAGGCCAGGGGAGAGCTGACTAAAGGTTGGGTCACATGTTGACATTGTCCAGGTAGTTTTTGAATTTTGAATAAAAAAGCAAGGAGCATAAACTTTTTACCCAAAAGAAAAACTCCCAATTGTTGCTCAATTGTTGGTACAAATTCAGGATAATGAGCTTTAATCTACTTAGCAAATGATGTTGCGATATTAAGTGTTTGCATTGCAGTTGAGACATGTTGTGATTTCGGGTTTTTGTAATGTTTATGGCTTAGTTCCATATATTCTCTACAGCATATATTGATCTTTGTGACTATATTTTTTGCTTAACCAACCAATAAAATTCACATCCTTTATACAAATTAGGGACATTGCCCACATGTGTGTCCCATGTGGCAATGTCCCATCACCCAGAATCCAAAAAATCACCCCAAGCTCACTTATTTACATGGTTTCCATTCCCATTCATCCCACTTATTTACACGCTTGCCCTAGGGGATTTTTCCCCCTTATAACCCCCAATGTTTTTGCATTTATCATTTTACCCCCGATGATACCGACACACACACCCACAATGTTTTTGCATTTATCCTTTTATCCCCGACGATACCGACACACACACCCACACTTCTCAATCCTTTTTATTTGCGCATGTTATCGCATCCTGTTCGTTGGGGGAGGGGGTTTTGCTCCGTGCACTATGTGCACGGGTTATTTCTAGTTCAGCTACATACGTAAGAACCATAAGAACAATCAGAATGCAAGTTGTAATATAAACAATCAGTAAAACTGGTGCATTGCATGCTAGATCAGATGTTTAGGAACTACAAATATACATGAAATAAATATATTTCTTTATTTTGTGAGGAATGAAACTGACGAAAAAAGTACCTTGGGATTTAGTTCCTTAATAGTTGTGTTATCTCTACCATGCCAGTAGAAGCTGCCTGCATCCTTCCCTGTGAAAAAACATAAAATACAGTAGATTATAAGATCATTCACAAGTTTGGACAATCACACACACAGAGAGACACATGGATATACACAATTTCAACCATATAATGATCAACACTCTTGGGAAAGTGCAAGGGGGAAAGACACGTCGTGGGGTTTCCGCACTGGGGGCAACAAAGAGACGGACGAAAGTAACAGGATGATTGGGATGATGAGAAAAAGATACATAGACGAAAATTCAAGTTAGAATTATGCTCTCCTAAAACCATTAATTTTTTATGTTATTTTCTTGTTTCTTTTCAAAGTTATAATTTTTATGGGTATATAATATATTATTTGTTAGTGGATTTAGATCTTTTTTTCGCTATATGTTTGGATCTTTCAGATTGTTATTTTTTGTAATAGTGGTATTTGTTTATTTGTTATTAGTTACCATCATCACCATCATTGTGGTCACCATTCATTGAGGTGACTGTATTTATCCTTCATTTTTAGAAGTTCTCCTTGTACGAACCATAAAGGACCTCTACAAATCAGCTGTCAAGGTTTAAAACTTATTTCTTTTGTGCTTTTATATTTGTAATTCAAAATCTTCTTTTATTATGATGAAGAGATCCGAATTCAAGTTAAATCGGCATTTTCTGCATTTGTCCAAGATGAGCCCTACTCGAATTGAATCTAGAACAAAATAGTGGCCATTTAGTTTGGACTCCCAGGGACTTAGGCTCAGATTTATATATAATTAATTAATCAATAGTCAGTGTTCCAACTGTTTTAATAAGATTTAGTCAATACTAGACTCAATATCTTAGTTGAGTTTTGATTTTCAACTCTTCAATTTTTGGGCCTAAAGACATTATTAGCCTAATCCATTTCAGACTTAATGGATCCAGCCTATCAAATACCCAACAGTTTCAGACTTCTGAGCAAAAGCCCATGGCATAAGCTGCATGCATGCATGCATAGATCATACCTTGAGCCAAAACATCAAGCCGACTCACCACACCCCCTAAAGTAGCATAGCATGTACATGTACCCATACAACATGCCACCATGGACAACAAACCAGATAACACTTGCACATATCACACAGTTCATGAGCCTATCTTTCTGCCCATACCCAAGGTTGAAAGTTGAAATGTTACTAACTGATTCTGACTTGTAACCTTCACATCTTCAAGCAATATTCTTAAATCTGATGATACTCTTATAAATACAAATGAACATTGAGAAGGACATACTATATAATATGAGAAATGTCATGAAAATTTGACTCTACGAGAAATGTCATGATAATTTGACTCTGGTAACTAGTAGGAAGCTCTTAAAATGTTATACAAGAAAAAGCGATAAAGAAATTTGGTGCAGTTATTCCCTAATCTACCAAGCCAACACTGATGGCTTGAATTTGGATCAGATAATGGGTATAAAAGATAGTAATAAGGGCAGTTGGAGTTAGCTAATTAGTTTTCTTAATTATGTAATAATGTCAAAAATTCAAATTGATGTGATTAATACCCATATTTAATTAGTTACACATCATATTCATATTCAAAATTAGATCGAGTCCTTTGTGCGTTCATAACTGAAATAAAATGAATCATATAACATTACGCTGAAACTTCAATCCAAGTATATTATCTTTTCTTAGTGTTGAGTTCATTGGCTTTTTGCATACACTGAAAATTTGGAAATGGTCAGAAATCCAGAAAGGTTGCTAAAGGAGTCTCGCAACTGAGCTGATCGATAATCATATCATTATTAAATACAACGGCTCAAAATCAGAGACGATTAACGATCAAATAGGTTTAAAATTGACACACGTTATAATCATTATATATCTGACCACATTGAGTCAGTCTAAGACTCTAAGAAAACCAATAGCTTGAGGTCTTTAGATTAATGCATTATTAGGTTCGATAGACAGGAACTGAAACCAACTAATACAATACGACGCTAGTTGCAAAACATAATCAACCTTGAAGAAAATTGCAACTGAAATATGTTTATCAAGTCGCTTGATCATAATCACAATCCACATTTTTCCCAAAAAACGTACATACAGAACAGAGCATGAATCACTCTCCAAGAAGGCTCAACAAAGAATAGATCAATATCAACCAAAAGTCAACCTGTTGAGAAACTTCTATGAATTTTAGCGGACATTTATCAAGTGTAATAATATACCAGTATTCCTAGAAAGAGAAACTTCAACAAAGTTATTGATCAACAGGATAGATCCCTACATCAATAAGCATTTTATCTGCAAAGTATGTACGTAACTTGTGTATAATCATGGTGACCTTTTTCCACATGAATAGCTAAGAAGCTAACAGTAATTATCAGTTTCTAACCTATTATGGGATTATCCTTAGACGATATCCAAGAAGTACAGAATATTTATCTAAACATCACCAAGATCATCGGATGTGACTCGTTTTTTAAATATATAAATAAATTGTGTCCTCATCGTTAACAGACTTTCAACTAGTTCAGGAAAGGAATATATACAAGATGATAGTCCCACAGACGGATACCTGCATATCTAATTTGCACAAAGAACATTCAAGTAAAAATGTTATCAACTACTCACCTACTTGTGTGGTATTGAACCATTCAAACCATGCTCCAAGGCGAATGTAAGCTCTGCTAAGGAATGTATTGATCTCACCATTTTCTTCAGCAGAAAATCTTTTTGTTCCCACATTGCTGATCAGGTCTGAATGAAGCAAACTTCATGATCAAATTAGGGTTTCACCTACATAAAGAAGGTGATCCGCACAAAGATACTGCTCCAGGGATCAAATAACAAAATGTAAATGAGGCCAAAAGACACAAGTCACAGTACTCATGCAAAGCATAATATCAGATAAATTATATTTTGAGAATTAAGATACAAAAGTTAATTTTAATGAATTTGTATCTAGCACTGGCAGGTAGGCCCACGCGCAGAAATGGTGCATTTGTCAAAGTGATTCACAAGCTAATTTTAGAAACTGCATCTGTTGGTGCCAATTGACACGATAGCCATGTGGTTGGTATGCTACCATTTAACAGCTAGAAGAATGATTATTCTATGTACATAAAATGAAAAGCCGTTAGGAACGCATGTGATAGAAATATTTGTGCAGTGGAAAGTTGAGTTAAATTTGAAAAAACATAAAGTTGGATGGTCCTATCATTAGGTCACCTAGGATCTTGATGGGACCCGCATGTATCAGAGGCGCTGCAAGGGTGGAGCGCATGCACCAAAGGGAACAGACCATGCATGAGGCACATAGGGGCGTTTTCGTACTCTTTTCTAAATATTTTATATTATAATGGTAAACTTGTAATTAGATAAGAGGATGGTTTTAATCTTAAGCTAGGGTTAGCCGCCATTTTTCATTATGCTTGATTTTGATATTATGTGGGAGAATTCTGAGGAAGAGTGCGGACTCCTGTCTTTTGACGTCTTGAGAGATTGGTTGCCCCTATTAATTGTAGCCAAAACTATCTTGCTATTTTCTTCAATATAATTTCAGATTTGCTTGGGATCTATCATTTTGGTATCAGAGCACGTAACGATCCATGGTACCGTCGACAAGATCACAAGACAAGTTCGAGACTTTGGAGAAGAAGTTCAATAGCGAGATCGAAGTTATGAAGAAATCCTTAGCGGGGAACGATGAATCATTGGCGAAGTTGACGACTTCCGTTGATCAGTTGACCGCGAAGCAAGATAAATTAATTTTTAAACTATCAATCCTCACGGAAAAAGAAGGAAAAAGTGATGTGAACCCTAAAACAATGACAAAGTTGCCATCTTTGGACAAAGGGAAGCAAGTGATGAAGGATTCAAAGGATTGGAGGTACACTGATCTAGAGGACAGCGATCCGGAGTGGGAGGACTCGTGCCAGGAGGTTGACGGCCCCAACCAAGAGCCCCGACGGCTGCGACAACACCCCAGAGGGCCGGCGGTCCCTTCCCAGCAACCGCCGGGCCCCCTAGGGCATCGATAGCCCATTGGGACCCTCCCACAGGGCCCCACGGCTGCGACGAACCTGCATAAGGCCGTTGGGGCCCTGTCGACCATCGACAAGGCCGCTGGGACCCCAACGACCATCGGACAGGGCCGACGGGCCTTCCCCAGGCCCGCCACGGCCCCGCCGATCAGAAGGGACCCCCGCTGGGTTTTGGTGCACGCCACGATGGTTTTCAGCCCCTCGGTAACTTTCAGCCTCATCTAGAGACCTGTCGCGTGTTTTCGAGGATGGTTTTGACCCGGGAGATTTTCAGGAGTACGGGGATAATGGAAAGGGGTTTCGGGACCCTTCCGACCCTCGATATGGCGATGGTAGATGGCGACCTCCACCCCAACACCATGGGGGACGTCCCGGAGACCTTGGGAAAGGTTACAGAGACTTCCAGGAGGGGCAAGAGGGCAGGTTTGGAGGTGATGATGGGGTAGGACATGTGAACCGAGGAGGCCTACGAAGGGATCACGATTTCCATGAGAGAGGCCCACGTGGAGGCTATGAGCGACACCATGATAGGTGGCAGCACTACCACCAGCCTAGACATGACGGAGGACGGAGAGACCAGTGGGTATTCAATATGAACAGGCTGCGGAAGCTGAAGATGCATGTCTTCGAGGGAGGGGACCCAGTTTCGCGGATCTATAGAGTAGAGAGATTTTTTAGAATCTCTCGCATGACAGAGGAGCAGAAGCTGGAGGCAGCGGCGATATGTCTAGATGAGAAGCCTCTAGCTTGGTTTCAGTGGAAGGACGCGAGGCGGCCTTTTCTCTTATGGGAGGATATCAGAGACCAGATGGTGGAGAGGTTCAGAGATCCACATATGGAAAATGTGAGGGTGCAGCTGCTGTCACTCAGACAGGAGAGCACCGTGAAGGATTATCTGGAGAAATTTGAGGCATTATCAAGACAGGTGCACGGGGTGTCTGACGAAAAGATGGAGTACATTCATGAAAGGACTGAGGGCCACTATTCGAGCAGCGGTGTGCATGCATAAGTCTCAGAGTCTGATGGAGACCATGGAGTACGCTCAGATGGCGGAGGACTGGCAGTTGGAGAAGAGGAAGACGAGGGGAGGTTGGAGTGGCCCTGTTTCCCGTATAGACAGACAGCGACAGGAGTATCTTGTGTTTTACGCCCCTTGCTCGGTCATGCACCGTCGTCGCTCGTAGATCACAAACTCATCAAGAGCGCCAAGCAACCGACACATGGACCGAAAGCAACCAAGCAACCAGCAGTAGCACAACCACAGGACAAAGGGGCAAGGGCATCGGCGAAATCACATCAGAGCCCTAAAATTAGACCCGACCGCGGTTCAGTTCCGGTTCCGAACCGCCGGTTCCGGTTCCGGCAAAACCCGGAACCGGAACCGAACCGCTTCTAAAGCGGTTCGGTTCCGGTTCCGGTTCTCGGGCGGTTCCGGTTCCGGTTCTGGTTCCGGTTTCATTTCGGTTCCGGTTTGGGTCGGTTCCAGTTCGGTTGTGATGAAAATATATGAAAAGTAAACAAAATTTAAATGCTATAACTTAAAAAAGAAATATATCTTGTCACTAATCAACTTAATGCAAGTTACATAAGAGAAAATTGAGTATGTAACAAATCAAACCGGGGAATGTGAGAAAATTTTGTGAGAAAATTGAGAATGTGAGCAAATTGGCCAAAAACGAATCGGTTCCCCGGTTCCAGAACCGGGGAACCGAACCGGGGAACCTGGAAACCGGAACCGCCGGTTCCGGTTTGGTTCCACAAAAGGGGAAACCGGAACCGAACCGGCTTGGCACGGTTCCGGTTCCGGTTCTTGGAACCGGTCGGCCGGTTCCCGTTCGGTTCGGTTCCAAATCGGTTCGGTTCCGGTTCGGTTCCACGGTTCGAACCGAACCGTGGTCGAGTCTACCTAAAATAACCGTAGACCTGTAAATCATCAGGATTAACTCCCTCAATCAATCATCAAAATCCAAATAAAATTAAGCTCAGATTTCATCATAGCAATCAAGAGGAAAAATCCTCAAGTATTAAATCTAAAAATACTAAACTAATGAAATCTACTGTTCACCGATGAAATCAAGCCGAAAACTCTTCGGGAAGGGGGCCGAACCACGCCGCCGTGCCGTAGGTGCAGCTGTGGCTAATCGTGAGGAAGAAACGGCAATATCTTTGAGAGATACGAGCTCAAAACAAAATCTGAAACCCTCAGATCGAAGAAAAACCGAAACTTTGAGAGGAAAAATCAAAATTTTCACATGAAACCCTTGAGGATGAGAAGGTGGTAATTTATATAGAACCGTAAGGGAAGAAGAGAAGCAGCAGATCACACATCTAGGGAGAGAAATCATGCTTATCCCGTGTTTCGTGTGAGCGATCGGCGAAAATGGCAAACGGTGGAGGAAAAGGTGTAGAAATTCATCTCCATGTGTAGACGAGGGATAGAAGAGAAGTTAATGCGTCGTCGAAGACGTGATTCACACGCAAAGGACAGACGTGGGGAGAGGGGGCATCAGCAAGAATGAAAGAGATGAGGGAAAATGGAGATATATTTTTTCTTTGTGTTAATGAAAATATGAGTGGAATGAAGTGGGCTTGAGGGGAAAATTAAAGAGGGGAAGTGGGCCTTGTTGTGGGCTTGGGCCAGGAAAATGAGGGAAGAAAAGAAGAAAAAGAAAGAAGGGAGTGGGGCGGTCTGGTGGGCCTCGGGCCAAAAGAAAAAGAAATGAAGAAATGAAGAAGAAGAGAAGAAGAAGAGAACTGAGAATTTTGAAGAAAAAATTCTCAAAAATTATTACAATTAACATGCAAAAATTTAGGCCATTACCCATGCATAGGCAGATAGCCTGGGGCATGGATAAAATTCATAAAAAAGGAAAACAACAATAAGAATTTTATTGTATCAGTGGTTAATCAGGAAATGATGAATGAGTGCAGAGAATGCAAACATTAGCATAAGAGAACTAAGCATTATAATTTTTAAAATATTATATCAATTCGTGTGAAGAAACAAAGCCCTTATAGTTTTGAAGTCATCTGACTGCAGGAGAAGAAAAACATATTTCCACAACTGAATATTAATATCATGTATTCAAGAGGCTACTTAACACATTATTCCACAGATTGCTGAGAAAAAGAAGAAACAAACAGAAGCCTATCCAAGAAATTTTACCACGCAGAAGAAGAAATAAAGTTGGTGGGTTCCCATTTGATGTGTGTTGAAGAACAAATTCATCGGGGACTCTACTGCAAAACATAAGATAAGTCTTCTGTAAGCATTCATCTACATGAAATACAATGCGCCCTCGATATAAGGAGTAAGTCACCTGAGAGCTTCAGCACCTAGTATTTGCTCCCGAGGAATCCATCCGTCTATATTGATCAGATCTAACCAATGGCCAACTATATCCAAACACATCTTGATGTCCCAACGCCTAATATTTACTTCACATTATTTACGCAAAAAAGCAATATATAATACTGAAACAAGATTAGGAACCTATGTAAAAGCTCATCTAAGAGAGTTGCATGACATATATGAACGAGTAAAAGATCTACAACCACATGAATAACTATAGCAAACAACTAACCAAATGATCAGCTGGTGAAAGCCCTCATCCCAAAGAAAACCTCTTGGAAAGAAGGATCGACTTGGGACAGCTGTAAAAAGCGCAGCTGGCCAATAAGAAAGGTACTTGTTGCCATCTTTTTGCTGCCAGGGATGACATAAATATGATGTCAAGTAAAGGCTTATCATAATTTATTCTAAAAATGTCACAACAAATGAAACAATCAGTATGACTGATAAAAATGCTCGCACGCAAAACACAACTTTGTAACTTGCTTAAATGGATTTGAGGAATGTAATTTGATTTTGTTTGCTTCATTTGTGCCCGAGAGATGAACGTTATCAGTGTAGAAAATTATATCATCTCTTACTTTTGCCTTGGGTCTTTCTCAATCTAGGGGAATTTTGAGGTTTTCTCAATCTAGGGGAAAATTATATCATCTCTTACATTTTCTGCATCCATCTAACCTTGTGCAACCAATAAAAGAAAACCTCAAATTCCCCTAGATTGAGAAAAGAGCCAAGACAAAAGTAAGAGATGCCATAATTTTCTACCCGGATAACGTTCTTCTCTCAGGCACAAATGAAGCAAACAAAATCAAATTACATTCCTCAAATCCATTAAAGACATCCTTTAAAAAGGTATTACTGGACAAGAAACCCAGAATTAAACATCACCAGGTTTGCATGGATCATTTCATACAAGAATAGTATAATTACTAGACCATCTTCCACAAAAAAGTTATACATCTAGACTAATGACAATGTGTTTGTAAACCTAACCAAAACAGCACCATAAAGAGTTGAACATTGCGTCAGAAGTACATTTGAAATCTTTAAGGAGCTACACTGACCAGAAATCAAACACAAATTACTGAACTACTAGTATAAACACAAAATGAAAGAACAGTAAATACAGCCAATTTCCAGCATACCTTGAAACCCGTGGGGAGTGAAATTCTTGACTGACCGTAGAAGTAGCCAAGGCCACCCAGCATATTCCCAAGAGCTGCCCTACCAACAACCATTGCTTCAGAATCAACCTGAATCGAGACAATCTCCTATCAGTGTTTGTGCATCTAAGAATGAGAGAATTCTGACAGTTAAAAAAGTGAACTAAAGTAACCCATAGTATCCGGTGGAAATAGTGGGAAAAAAAGAATCCAGGCTAATTCACTTAATTGTGTGATCAAATATTTCGGGATGAATTTTTTGGAATTTTTTTGTTTTTGTGACTGACTGACTGAGTGTGTGCGTGCGTGCGCGCGTGCGCTTTTGGACATCCTGATAAGTAGTACTGTAATAGAAGACACGCCCGAACATCTTCAAAATCCAATATTAGATTATTGCCATAAAATGGGTATGCACTTGTAAAAATGAAATAGTAAAACACACATGAATAATCATACAACCAGATAACATTGGCTAGCTATGGGTTAAAACTTAGGCAGTTCTATATTAAACATAAAAGGAAGGTGTTGGATAGTTGAGCCAAGGGAAAGAAGAGTATGACATTGTGGCTTTCCAGTATCTCCCAAAACTGAACACGAACATTTAACTCAATGCTAACATGCTCTCAACTTTAAGAAATCCTACTTCCTCATGCACCACATTAAAGTATCACTGGTTGTCACATCAATTAGCAACAATATCATCATCTAGTAAGAAATATAATCATGTTAAGGAGAAACAGCATTGCAGACAGTCACAGCGAATCAAACTTGAAATGAACTAGCAGTTCAGACGCATGATTTAGGACAGAAAAAGTAGCATTATATGAAATAAATGCCAAAAAGGGACTCAACCAGCTTCCAAGACTCCCCTAGATGAATTTTAGCAATCCAACAGCGACCTCTTTTCTGGAGCATGTCCATCAGTCATTATGTGTTTTACCGACGGCAGCACAAAAAGGCCATGCATGTTGGAAACAAGCTTGCACCAAGACAACTTCTGATTCCCTTAAACACAAATGGAAATAAGTACTGAGCTTAAGAAGACTAAAATTTGACGAGAAGTTCACTGTTCAAATCATATAGGCTGCCCCCAATATAGTGCACTGTTATAAATTAAAAAAATTGATTCCCTAATGGAGTTTGAAACCAAGTGTCAGAAATGTAGCACAGCCCTAGCAGAGCTAGACAGTCGCATGTCCGATGTGAATGGTATTAGGAGAGAGCTAGACGGTCACATGTCCGATGTGAATGGTATCATATCGTGCAAACTCGAAGCATAAAATTGATATCTAGGATATCTAAAGAACTACACAAAAGAAACTTGGCCAACTAATGAGGATCAAGTTCTAGTTAGTTGGATTTAGTTAGGATTTTTATTTGGATTTAGGTCAGGATTTTA
The DNA here is from genome assembly GCA_030789695.1 of Scilla litardierei. Taxonomy (NCBI): domain Eukaryota; kingdom Viridiplantae; phylum Streptophyta; class Magnoliopsida; order Asparagales; family Asparagaceae; genus Scilla; species Scilla litardierei. The sequence continues at coordinate 118,855,286 of CM061130.1, forward strand.
TTTTTTTAGTTGTTTTTATTTGTTAAGATCTTATCTGATTTTATTTGATATTTTTAGGAGTTTGTTATTTCAGTTTAATCACATATCAGGTATGGTGAAGTTTGTTAACGTGTACGCATAATTATTTTAAGAAAAAAGATTTCTCTTTGAATCTTTTTTGTGAGATGCGAGAGAATGGACACGCAAGAAACTTAACAATAGGTCTAAATATCTAAATCTCTGATGTACCAATTTGTTGTAGTTCGTGGATGATGGCTTGCACAAGAAACTCTCAACATCCTTCATCGATTTAGAATCCCTAATTTTTCCAATATAGAACCATAGATCTATTAATTTTAAGTCATTTCCCTCTTTAGCTATTCCATCATGCATCAAATTTGGTATTAGAACCTAATGGTCTCACTTTCTTTACTTCATCTTCAGTCTTTTCTTCAAAATTCTTCAAATTTGTACAATGCAGTTTCCCGAATTTTTGAAAATATCTGAGGGATTATTCGGACATTTTCGCACCAATTCACCATTTTAAAGATTTTAGATCCATTTTAGCTTGATTTTTGAGCCGTTTGAACTATTTGAAAGCATGTTTGAGCCACTACATATTTTGGAGGTATTTTTTTAATTATTTTAAGTATATTTCCATGAAATTTTGTTGTTCGAATGGTTATTCGGATGCATGCAAGTTCACAAAAAATGAATATAAGAGATTTTACCCCAACCCATTTGAGGGGGTCAAATGGATGCTAATGTTATGAAGAATGAACGTCCGTTACGCAAAATTTCTTTTCCTACTGCTATGATCTAACGAATGCGAATAAGTTTTGATATACCGAACACACATTAAGGAGAAACTCTTTATTTTAGGAGACAAAAGTCATGTTGACCTTGGTTGAAGAGTGAGCTTCAATATCGATATCTTCCGAAATATTGATCACCTGTCATTCACCTCAACCTTCATCAAATTCAAAACTTAAAAAAGAGTTGCAAATGAATCCATGTGAGTAGATCAAAAAAGATCCATGAGGGTATTAATTAGCTTCTGTAAATGGTGAAACTGAAAATGAAACAGCAAGAAATTGTGCAAGAGCTCAAACCGAAACCTGAGACAGAGTTTAGGCCTAAACATAAGCCCAAGCGTAAGTATGAGATTGAGACAAAGATTGAGTCTGAACCTGTGTTGAAGCCCGAGATTAAGCATGTACTTGAGCTATAGCATCAACTTGATCATGATTCAGCATCGCAGTCTAAGCTAAAGACCCAGCTTAAGCCACCTTTTGATTATACGTTAGAGCTGCTGATAAAGGTACCTCTTCAGCTCATTGAGAACACAAACTTCATCATCCCTGATCATCCAAATCTTATAACACTGTAAGTTTTGTGCATCCTTCTTTCTTTAATGATCTTGATATATTCTTTTGAATATCCTCAATTACCCATTTATTTTTGGTTCATTTTAAAGTTCGAGGACGTGTGGTTTTCACCTTCAAAAGATTGCTAACTATTGATCGGTTTACATTTTCTTACCATCATTCACCGGATGGTGAATTTTTAAAGCTGTGTAGACGGATGAGGATCAAGTTTTAGTCGGGTTTAGTTAGGATTTTATTTGGATTTTGGTTAGAATTGGGTTTATTTGTTAATATTTTGTTTGATTTCAATTGATATGTTTAGTAGTTTATAATTTCAGTTTAGTCCCACATCGATAGTGGTGGAGCTTGTTTTAAGTTGTAAGTCTATATATATGCATTTTATTTTAGTCAATGAATAAATAAGAACTGCTTTGAGAAAAACAGGTTTCTCTTTGAATCTTTTTTATGAGATGTGATGGAGTGGACATGTGAGAGTCTTGATAAGAGACCTAAATCTTTAAATCCTCTGTATTGTTTTATTAAATTAGAAGGAAGATCATCTAGGTGAGAAACTCTCAACATCCATTATCTATTTAAGAATCCCCAATTTTTCCGATCTAGAACCATAGATCTATTAGTTTTCCCCGTTGTTCTCTCTTTAGCTCTTCCATCTTGCGTCACCAACCAAGTTCTTAACTTGATGCAAGTTAAACATAGTTTGGATAGAGTCACACTTGATAGCATGAATTTGAAAATGGGATGCATCCAAATTATCATGCACTAGACCCCATTCTAGAATACAATAGAAGTGAGGAAATAGAAATATTCTATCCTGAGGTCAAGACATCTTCAGGATAAAAACCTAATGTGAAAATAGTATGTGTAATACATGATTTGCAAAGTCAATCCTATATATTCTAGAAGCAAAGTCGACCACATCCGTGTATGATGTGGCACTTACTCTATATGCCATTTTCAGTTTAGGCGGATCCAACTGGTGCTTACTCTGGTTATTTTACGGTACCAGTATAATACCATTTAATGCTCAGTTGGGACTTACAATGAGTTCATGCATCTCAAAGCTACGCATATCCAAGCTAGCTAACTGCAGAGTTTCTTCCATGGTCCTATAAAAATGTTCAACAATAATTATTTCTTTATTTCATTGAAACTAATATACAAAGAAACATTATTCAGAACACATCCAACACGGGGCCATTATATTTAAGGTCGAGTTAATATGTGAGATCTGGTCTTTAGATATAAAATGCATCCAAATGGGCATATCCATGGGTTTCAGTTTCGCCAGTATCCTAAACATTACTTAGATGAAGTTGTGAATACGCGACAAAAGTAGGCAAACCCATGATTTTAGGTATCGGCTGAAACCTTAGAGTTTTGTCCATTTCGAATAAACATTGCTTCGAATAAACTAGTGTTTCGGGCGTTTCATTCCGGTTTCAGAGGCAACCAAGACCGGAACAAGTAGCGTGTATTGGTTTCGCCGAAACCTAGGGTTTTGGGCAGTTTCGTCCTACCGGAACCATAAGGTTTCGGCTAGAAAGGCTAAAAACTAAGGAAGAAGATGCCCTAACCCTAACCCATAACCCTAACAGGAAGAAGATAACCCAACAACAACCCCCAGTGAATTCCCATCGTGGGTGAACAGGCAAAGACGGAGAGCATATTGCATGTGATTGAACAGTAGGAAGAAAGAAAAAATTATAAAAAGAGGAGAGCCTCTTCATCAAGTAAAGACCTTACTTTCATCACATTGAGTTCCTCCTCATCTGCAAATTTTCACTGGGGCCTGAGCAGCTGAGCTGAAGAAGCTGAGAAGTCGGAGCCCTAATTCCATCAACTGGAGCAATTGAGCAACTGGAACCCTACTTTCATCAACTGAGGAGTAAGGAAGCTTGACTGAGGAGTGAGGCAGGGGGAATGGACAAAGCTCAAAAGACCATACTTTGCCAGAGCTCGAACAAGGCGGGAGGCGGAAGAAATTTTTCACCGGAGCTCGCAGCCTCGAGTCGAACCCTCGAGTCGAACCCTCGAACCGTCGAGTTGTCGACCGCTTTGCACAGGTGAAGAGTACAGGAAGAGCTATTTATGATTTAACTTAAGTTTAACAACAAAACTACCCAAACTTTATCGCTTATTTACAAGGTCGCCACAAAACGAATGGAAAAATCACAAATAAATGGAAAAATCTGAGCAAACATAAATATGACTGTGGTGTGCCCGGTGACAGTTGTCGGTCACTACATAATTTACTGGACATATTACATTTAATTACAACTATGCCATTCCATTGATGTAGAGGTAATAAACTGAATGGCAAACTTGTAAATAATTCAACTATTATGGCAGAAATGATAATGTTACTGGCTGCTCCTTCGCTGCAATTCACATTTAACATTTTGCTAAACATAGAGTGTTTTATTTACTAGTTTGCCATTAATTCCAAAAGGATAGAGTATGTTTAGCAAAATGTGTAATGTGAATAGCCAATGTATAAGAATTGTATTATACGGCAAAATACACTATCTATTACAGAGTATTATAAGGCAAAATACATTGTATAAGAATTGTATAATACACTATCTATTTACAGAGTATTATACGGCAAAATACACTATCTATTACACTATAATTTCTAGCAAAATATATTATCTATTACAAAAATATTATAGATAATATTTTCTAAAAATTAGAAATTATTATTTAACAAATTATATAAGTAGTTAAGTACTTTCTAGTTTATACTAAAAACACTAGTAAAAAGAGGTTAGAAATTATAAAATAGGGGTTAGAAAAATACTATAGAAATACTAAACAATACTAAAAATAATGAAAAGACTAAAAATACCAAAATTATACAAGTAATTTATATGTTCTACTAAAAATACTAGTAAATATTAAATATTAAATACTAAACTAAACTAAAATTTCTAGTAAAAATAGGTTAGAATTTATTAAAAAGGTGTTAGACATATACAATAGAAATACTTAAAATACTAAAAAGAGGTTGGAAAGTATAAAAAAGGGGTTAGAAAAATACACTAAAGAAATACAAAAAATACTAAAATTATATAAGTACTAGAAAGGTTCCACTAAAAATACTAGTAACTTTTAAATACTAAAATTTCTTAATAAAAAGATGTTAGAAAGTATAAAGAGGGGTTAGAAAAATACTGTAGAAATACTAAACAATACTAAAGAAATAACGAAAATACTAAAAATACTAAAAATATTAAAATTATATCAGTGCTTTACAGGTTCTACTAAAAATACTACTAAAAATATTAGTAAATATTAAATACTAAAAATACTAAAATTTCTAGTGAAAATGGGTTAGAAATTATAAAAGGGGGCTAGAAATGTACAATAAAATACTAAACATACTAAAGAAATATTGAAAATACTAAATACACTAAAAATACTAAAATTATCTAAGTATTAGAAAGGCTCTACTAAAAATATTAGTAACTATTAAATACTAAATATACTAAATTTTCATAATAAAAAGAGGATAGAAATTATAAAAAGCGGTTAGAAAAATTCTATAGAAATACTAAACAATACTAATGATATAGTGAAAATATTGAAAATATTAAAAATACTAAAATTATATAAGTACTTTATAGGTTCTACTAAAAATTTCAAGTAAAAATATGTTTGAAATTATAAGAAATGGATTAGAAATATACAATAGGAATACTAACAAATACTAAAGAAATACTAAATATACTAAATATACTCATATAAGTACTAGAAAGGTTCTGCTAAAAATACCAGTAACTATTAAATACTAAAAATACTAAAATTTCTTGCTAAAAAGATGTTAGAAATTATTTAAAAGGGTTAGACAAATTTTAGTAAGAAATAGTTAAAATATTAAATAACAGTACGAAATACTTAAAATACTACAGAAACTACTATATGAAACTATAAAAAATAGGTTAGACAAATATTATAATTTTAGTAATTAATTTTTTCTAATTTTTCATATTTTGCACTATAAGTTTTTGCATTTTTCACAACAATTTTTAGAAAATACTAAAAACATTAAATACTAAATAATAACATTTCTAGAAAAAATGAACTTAGATATTATAAAAAGATGTTAGGAAAATACTACGGGAATACTACAGAAATACTGAAAATAGTAAAAAAAATTTGAACTACAACAATTTGTCTTTTTCACTACAATTTTACCTTGTTATATGTTACAGTAATTAAAATGTCTCGGAGAACTCCGAAGGAAAAATTTTTAGAAATTGTGTGGGCTCATTGTAAAATGGTTGAAAACAACCATAGACATATAAGGTGCAACTACTGCCATAAAGAAATGCATTGAGTCATGACTTGCCTTAAGGAACACTTGACGAAAATTTCCGGGGACGTGATGGCATGCTCCAAAGCACCGAAACAAGTGCGTGATGATATTAAGGCACACGTATTTGAGTAGTGGAAAGGAAGGGTAGAGGCCATATATGAGAAGAAGATTGATGAGTTAAAGGCAATGCATGTGGAGGCAATCTCAGATGACTCGAATGAGGATGATGATGATACCGATGAGGCGAGAGACCTTAGAAGAGCTCTAGAGCAAGTATGCAAGAACATTCTGAAGAAGAGATTAGACGTGAGAGCAGAAGGATGGGAGCAGGATTGTCTGGGGACTATAGGCTAGCCAGATCAGGTAGTCGTGCAGGCAGAATTACTGGTATGTTCGCGTGTTGTTCTGCTTATGATGTTCAACCAACCGATAGACCAGCCAGTGTTCTCAGACCCGGTGCTGACCCCTTTTTCTTTAACAAAGAAGGGTAAATCCCAGCCAACCATAAAAAATTCATTCATAAAAAAATGCCAAGTCCTTTATCGGCCGAGCTATGGCCAAATTTTTCATCTTCAGCCACATTCCATACAATTTGACCAATAGTCCATATTACAAGCCCATTGTAGATGCTATTGTTGAAGCTGGTCACGACATTGATCCACCCACTGTTTGGGAGCTGTTACATAAATATTTAGACATGAAGTTTGAAGAGACCGAAAAGTATGTTGAAATTTTCCGTAATCAGTGGGATGAGTATGGTTACACACTGATATGTGATGGTTGGACAACACAGAACAAAAGGAAGATTATCAATTTCCTTGTGCATTCGACCCACAGAACGGTATTCCTAGACTCGGTGGATGCAACCGACCACTTCCAGAATAGTCTATACATATATAATCTTATGGACAAATATGCACAAATAATTGGAGAGTATAGAGTACTCCAAGTAGTTACCGACAACGAAGCAAACTGCAATCAGCTGGACAGCTGCTGATGCAAAAGAGACAGCATCTGTTTGGACTCCGTATGCGACGCATTATATTGACTTGATATTGCCTGATATGGTAAAAGAAGATAAAGTAAAAAATATCGTCCCACAAAAACAGATGGTAATGGGCTTATATATACAACAAAAGATGGGTGCTCATCATGATAAGAAGAGAGACGAGTGGAAAAGAGTTCATCAGGCCCGCGATCACAAGATTTGCAACCTATTTTATTGCTTTGGACTCTCTATATGTGCATGAGATTATTTATGGAGAATGATCATCTCAAGGGAATGGTCTGAGCACTTTCCTAAGCTCAAACCGAAAAATAAGACCGTTGGAAACATGTATGATCTGATTCACAGTGATAACTTCAGACAAGAAATCTCTAATGTTATCGCCGTACTTGAGCCGCTGGTAAAAGTTCAACAAATGGTTGACAACGATAATAAGGCCGAGATGTGTTATTTGTACGAGGCCATGCACCATGTGAAAGAAGAAATTCGCAAGAATATTGGTATAGGATACAGAAAATGATGGAACATGATCGACAAAAGTTGAGATAATCGGTTGCATCAAGATATTCATATGGCATGTTATTTTCTGAATCCTCGTTTCAAGTACTCCTCCCTGCAACAAATGACAACAATGTGCTGGTTGGACTCAGACATGTAATCGAAAGGTTGGAACCAAACATCTCGAAGCAAATTGATATAGACAGAGAGGTAAATAAATTTCGTATATTTTTATTTTGATATATGATTCGGTGAAGTCATTCACATTTTGAAATTATGCTTGATAACTGTAGCTGAAGTCATATAAAATGAGAGTTGGTTATTTCAGCTCTAGTAAGGCAGAAATGGCGATAACAAGGTTCACTCTAGGTATTTATAAGAATATTAAATTTCTATATGTTCCTCATAAACTGTTCTATATTTTCTGACCAAGAAAACTTTTGTAGTTCAATGGTGGCTAAGCATTGGGATAGAGTAGGCTCCAACTCTTGCATACTTAGTTGTGCATATTTTAAGCCAAATGGTCTCTTCTTTCAACTGTAAATGATACTGGACCACATTCTCACTCATTCACACTAAGACCAGAAACAGGCTAGCAATTGAACATTTTAAAAGCTGGTCTATGTGCATTATAATATGAGGCTGAGACAAAAACATGCGGAGAGGAGTACAAAGAGTGACCACCAACTGATTGACTTGGATCAGATTTTCCATGAGGATGATCTATTGCAGGAATGGACCAGGGAAACAAAAGACTAGGTACTCAATGACAGAGATAATTCTTGGTTGGAGGAGACACTTACGGAAGCAGAATGTACAAGAAGCAACTAGTCTCGACCAAGTCACACCCCAGTGAATCTCACGTACAAGCGAAAGAAACCACTCGACAAGAAAGCGATGATGATTCGTCTCTCGATGACCAAGGTCCTACAGGCAGAGATTAAAGGACAGTATCATAAGTATTGCATCAATTCACGTGCACGCTTGATTCAAACTACACATTACATGCTTCAAAATTCTGTTGTCTATACACCTCATATTGGTCATTTTAATGTATTACTGATATTCTGGAGGCCTGCCGTTGAAATTCTACTTTTGAATTGAAGGGAGGAAAAGTTATCACACATAAGAAATATTTCAAGACTCGGAATTCAAATGTGTCGTCTTTTTATTAGATGTGTACATACTTTGACTTAGCATAGTTTTATTCGTATTGATCTTTATTTTATTCATTTTTTGTAATACAATGTCATATTTATGTCTCGTCATTTTTATTGTTATTCTTTTATATTACTAAATAATGAAGGGCATGCTGGATTACTATATGACTTACAGCTAAAAATTTTGTACTCATATATACCTAGTATAAATTATCGATGCATTTATATGTATAAAATACCATAAAACTGTACATGTAATACGTCACTATGTGTATATACATATTTAAAGTATCTCCAGAACCGAAACCGATATGCAAAATGAAACTACCGAAACTACCGATACAGACAAAACGAAACTTACTTCCGAAATCATTGAAACAAGCAAAACCGATACTGAAAACTAAATTTTCGGAAGAGTGAAACCTAGACCGAAACCGGGACCTAAAACCTTGGTCCTAACACTAACTTTTATACTCAATGTATATCATTTTATATGGGTGTCTCCATCATATGGGACCCTATTTCAAGGTTACGAGGAAAGTGGATTGCTTCAATATGTGAACAGGTACAACACTACTATTTCAAAACATGGTATGTTGGAAATAGAATTTGATGAATGCTTAGTAGGACCAAAATACATTTGTTACGAAGGACAAATAAATTTTTACCTTAGTGTTGAAGAGTTCTTGCATTTCTATACAGTATGTATAGGTATGTATGTGTGCAAAACAGTTTGCATTATAAAATTTAACAAAGTACAAGTTATCTGTTTAGTTTAAAAAGTCGTTAAAATTAGACCGTTGAGTTTACTGCTGCAGCGTACCACAATTTGGATCATATGACCTGGATCCCAGATAGCGAGGGGATCTAGCGTTTGATGGCAGTGTTTACATCTTAAAGTAATGAAAACCCAAAAGAAAGAAAGATGCCACAAGCAGTACAAATGGAAAACAGCTAAGTGTATAACAATATAGGTTTAGGACAGTATAGACTAGTCAAAAACATACAATTTACATCCCTTGCTTTTAGAAATAAAGTTCGGAAGATGAGAAGGTAAGGTCGGGTTCACTATATACATTCAGTATATTTTGACTACGAATGGTATTGGTGGGTGATGTTTTTTATGAGTTATGACTTTCTCTGAAATATCTGAGGGATAGGGCTAAGGTGCAAACTGGTAAAGTTAGCCATACGCAGTGGGAGATGGCACAATGAGAAACATAATATTGTTAAGAGCAGTTATAGCAGCATTGACTAAGTTAAATTTTAATTCTAGTTACAGAAAATTCAACAGAACAGAGCTCACATTATCCTTTAAATCAAAACAAGACGCATATTTCCCCTCGAAATCTGCTTGTTTCACCTCTAATTGACTAGTCAATTTGGTACCTGCTAAAACAGGAAGTTAGTTAGAGAAAAATTTAGGAATTTCAAAAAACCAACTTAATTGATCACATCAATTGCGGAAATTAGGAGAATGGTTCATCATGTGGTCTTGACAAGTTAATGAAGTGAAAGATTCACCTTAAATGCTATGGAAAACCATAGTATATTCTAACAAAATGCAGGAACAAAAACATCTAGATCAGTGTCCACACTAACTAGAAGACGAATGCTAACAGCCTAATAGTACTACTCCAATAAGTTAATATTTCTTCTCGCTTAAATCATCAAACACGAACCACCTAAGAAGTTGTCATCATGTCCAACAGGAGGATTGCATGGGCCTCCCTCACCATCAAAAAGCATGTTGCCCCTCAATCATCATGCATGAATTTCGTATTGACTTGCCTAATAGAAACAAAGCCATCATCCAATTTGCTTTAGATCATGACCATTATTATCCTCTTATGTCTCGTTGCTTTTGGGTTCTTAACCTTCATGTAGTAAAAATACCCAATTATCCATTGGAAAAAGTAGGTACCTTCCACTGCAGCATTTGTGCTACCAGAATCAATTGTGGCTGGCTATTTTGCTGTCTGGCTAGGTATTAAAGAAGCACACCTAGGCATTTTAGGCTTCCTCATAATATTAACTTGTTTTAACCATTATGTAGCCACTACATTGACATGGGTCAGGTCTCATTAGACTACATCATTAAGAACAACAAATACTACATTGAATCGGATGCCTCAGTTAGGAAGCAGTGCCTCAAAACACTAACCATATATATAATTATAGAAAACTCAACATATTCTGAATTAATTGTCATCTTGTCACAAACCATTCAACCTAGAAGTTTAAATTGATGTGTAATGCACTAGCAAAATACCAAGATGCATTAACAATCTCCATGGAGAATTAGAAAAGATTTATAAATATCTCCCTCTGAGAAGTTCAAAAGGTGTCTCCATCAAAATTCACAATCCAAAGTCCAGCCATTCAACCGCCTTTCTGTGAAACGAAGAAAAGAAAGAAGAAACCCGCAAATCTCAGGATCATGCTCTCTTGGCACATGCCAAGTGATAACATCTGACACTGCATCACATAGCTGGGTCAATGTCTAGAATTATGTGACTGATACTTCTCCTTTAACAATTAGACACCTGAGAAGGGTGTGCCACCTTCAAGGACTCAGCTAAGGCTTTCAGGACAGAGGACTGCAAGACATTAGCCCACTTTGTAAGCAATTGCTTCGATGACATCATACAACTCCAAACCAAATCCAGAGCCCACTTACCAACCTAATTATTGAACTGCTTCTTTCAATGGCCTCAAACATGCATTAGCATATAAGTTGGTTTGTCCCATGCCAAAGCCATGAAAAATAGAGATGATGAGGTAGAATTTACTTCATTTATGCATTTATTCATTGTAAATTGTCATATCCATGAAAGCTAGAACGTAAATTAGCCATAATTACAAGTCTCTCAGGGTTCATGAACCACCTACAAACATAATTAAAAAACATAACAATTAAAGAAGTTGCTTTCAGCCCGTCTCAAAAGAAATAATTGACATATTTAGTTCCACAAAAGGACAAAAACGCATTCATGTACATGCATGCATCATGAATGCATTCATGCAATTTGGATATGATTCATCGAATACTCAACATGCAATGTGTAATGGTCCAGAATTTTAGTAGTATTGATATGGATTTTCTGTATATTTTTAAATAAATTTTCCTATCAATTTCTATTATTTTTCCTCTAATTCCTACTTCCCCTTCCATTTATTTTCCTTAAAATTATAATTCATTTAACCTCAAGCCCAAACACCAAACTGCACGGCCCAACTTTCCCCTTTATTCTTCTTCTCTTTTCTTTTCAATTCCTCTTCTTTTGGCCGGCCCATAAACCAAGCCCAAGACTTATTTTCCTCAAATCGGCCCCTCTTCTATCTCTTCCAAGGCTCAACGGGCCGCAACAAAATCTCCTCTTCTCACATCAAATTTTGTTTCCCTTTCAAATAAAGCACATCCATCTCATTTCTCTTTATTGCACCCATCCAGCCCGATACCCTCCACTTCACAAAAGAAAACCCATCGGGTTTCTTTCCTCCAACAAAAATGCAGCAAACCCACCTCTTTCTCTCTCGATTGAACTGCTCTTCTTAGTGGAATCGAACGAAGCAGCCGTCGCCCCCTTCTCCGAAAACCCTAGCTTGGTAAAAGACCGATCGTATTAGAACTCCGCCTCACTCACGACTATCTCTTTCCCCTCCCCTTCTATTTAAGAATATGCAGTTTTAGGGTTTGATCATACAAAAAACTATTTTTCCTATTCTCTCTTCAAAATTCTTTCGATTTCAATTATTTGGATTTTGATAGGATTTTTGTGGGTTTTTGGGGTAGAAAGTTAGGGTTTTGATAGAAAGTTGCGATTTTGATAAGAAAGGTGGGATTTTAGGATTTTAGAGAGAAGAATTGGGATAAAAGAGGGATTTTTATTGAGAATAAACTGAAAATAAAGCGGTACAATGATAAAGATGAGACCTTTCGAGGGGGTCTCGCTCTCCCAAGCCCGCCGATTCGAGAGAGGGTCATGCTCTCCAAGAGAAAGAGTGATAATCTCACCTCAAAGTTGTCTTCTTCACAATAATCAAGTATAAGCATCCTTAATCCCCCTAGCCCCCTATATATAATAAACTGAAAACATAAACTTACACAAGACCCTCTAAAACTGAAAATTACGAAAATACCTCTAGAAATCCGAAAATTACAAAACGCCCCATAAAGGGCCAAAATTACAGATCTAGCATTACGCCGCCCCTAAAAATCCACCGTGTCCTCGAGGTGGTGCGTGAAATCCCTGTACGGCCTTACTCTAAGTGGAAATGTTTCTCTACCCCGGGCTCTTCTCCATCCTCCACATCGTCTCCCTCATCATCATCCACGAACATAATCTGGAGCTTACAAACACTACAACGATGACATGTGGTAAACTTCTCATCGCACCTGAAATACATCCCCTTCAGCCGTTTCTCCCTCATCTTTGCCTCAGTCATCTTCTTGATCAGCCAACCCATTTGTGACTCGTCGTGTTTCTCTTTGTTGACTTGATCTATCCTATTGACACATTTTGTCCTCCTATTGCCGGTTGGCTATGAAAAAATGAGCCACCTCCAGTCCCTCTTGATCTCCTCTCTTCTGTTAGGTGATCATCTACCAACTGCGCTGGATCCATCGTTTGTACCAGTTCTCGAGGCTGATGAATGCAGAGCTCGGCTCATATGTTGGGCTTGAGCCCCTTCATAAAGCCACCCTCTCAATGTCTCCTCAGATATGTCTCTAGCCCGGCCTGACAGTGCCTCAAACTTCTTCCTATCTCCCTGACGGAGCCATCCTACTTCAGTGCCATCAACTGTTCCTGCATGTTCTCCCAATGCGTATCTCAAAATCTGTTCACCAAACGATCATTCAGCACATCCCATGATCTGATCGACTCTCTTTGCTTCCTCCATAAGAACCAAGACAGTTACTCTCCCTCGAGACACACCGTTGTCGCCTCTAATCTTTGCTCATATGTCAAATGTGTCACTGAGAAGAATCATCCGCCCTGTAAATCCAGCCATAGGGGTCATCTCCCTCGAAAATCAGCATCTTCAACTTCCTCACGCGGCTGTCACTCCCAAGTTCTCCCGATCTGCTCGTCCACCAGTGTGTCTGGGATGATGGGGCTGGTAGGTGTGTCGCCATCGCTCCATCTGTCGCTCCAATCCTCTTTGATGGCCTTCATCTCGGTCTGCATAGCCACCCCAATTCTCACTGCCCCACACGGAGTCTCGATCCTCATCCTCCTGATCCCAGTCTGTCACCGTAATCAGGGTACTCCTCCAAGACTGGAATTGGACGTCGTCGCCTCTCTGTATCATATCGGGGCCCGTGGGTACCCCGAAAGTCGTTCATGTCATCGTCGTGCTCCCACATGTACTGGAGGGTCGTCAGAGTCATAGCACATCGCCAGGGGGCCTCGGGACCCTTATCGGCCTCCTGAATTCATACCAGACCTGCCCCACCCCTGCAAGGGCTCCAACAAGGGCTGTTTTGGGGCCAGGGGCTAGCACCCCTGTGCGTCCCCCTACAGGGGGTTTGCAGGGGCGACAGCCCCTGTTTTAACCCCTTGGGGGCATGGCGCCCCTATCTAGCCCCCTGCATGGGGTCTGGCAGGGGCAGGGGCAGGGGCGACAGCCCCTGTTTTGGGCTCTAGAGGGGCGGGCGCCCATGTCCAGCTCCCTGTAGGGGGTCTGGCAGGGGCGGCAGCCCCTGTTTTGTTGTCGAATAGGTCATCTGCCCATGTTTTGTCTTCCTAGGGTTCTCGCTGCCTTTCATCGTGAGCTCCTTCTCGTCCTCCACGTAATACTCGTCGACGTCGAAAGCATCCCCTCTCGTATTCCAGCGCCTTTTCATGTTCCTTCTCTAAAGCTGTCGTCTTTCGCCCAAAATTAGGGTTTCCTCCTTGGGTTGTGTAGCCATCGCGAGCCTCGAAATTTGTTGTGAGATTTGTGCTAGGGCACGCTCCACACCATCAAATATATGTTCCGCCATTGACCTATCTTTATCCGTCGTTGCCCTAATTTCTTCCATGACCTTTTTCAAATCCTTAATCTCTTTCAAATCCTTAATCTCGTCGTAGAACTCTTTCTCCAAAGAGTCGATCTTTCCTTGGATCTCGTCGTAGCCATGAATCGTGAATGCTCCGATACCACTTGATAGGATTTTTGTGGGGTTTTGGGTGAAGAAAGTTAGGATTTTGATAGAAAATTGGGATTATGATAAGAAAGTTGGGATTTTGATAAGAAATTTGGGATTTTTATGGTTTTAGAGAGAAGATTTGGATTAAAAGATGGATTTTTATTGAGAATAAACTGAAAATAAAGGGATACAATAATAAAGATGAGACCTTTTGCGAGGGTCTCGCTCTACCAGGCTGCCGATTCGAGTAGGGGTCGTGCTCTACAAGAGAAAGATTGATAATCTCACCTCTAAGTGTTTTCTTCACAATAATCAAGCATAAGCATCCATAATCCCCCTAGCCACTATATATAATAAACTGAAAATATAAAATTACAAAAAAGACCCTCTAAAATGAAAAATTACGAAAATACACCTAGAAATCCGAAAATGGCCAAAATTGCATATCTATCATATTTCTTTTGGAGCTATTGGATTTCGGGATTCCTTGGCCTTCGATTGGTGAACGTTAGATTAAATCTTTTCCACGTTATTCGGTTTATTACTCTATTTAATTTCTTAATCCATTCAATTTGATTGTGGGAAATTGTTGTGTATTTACCTTGTTGGGATATGACGATAGATAGTTGTTGAGAAAGAATTCCTCTCTATCAAGAAATGAATCTCCGGTGATCTTTGGGCCCGGCTGCAACCCTCATCGTTGCCCTATTATGCTCATGGTGTTTGGTCGGATAATAGTGTTTTTCTTGTCATACAATTAGGCGTCGGATGATGAACTGTCGTTTACCCTCGGGCCTTACTCGTTTCTGTTGCTTTGGAGGGTTTAGCCCTACTGACTACTTTTCTTTGGGTCCCGGCCCATTATGGGTTTTTGCTGCTTCTGCGTTGGGCCCTTGCTAATTTACATAGCAGAGTTACTCACGGGCTTTTGTGCAGCATCAAGACATTAGGCCAAGGTTGTTGGACCTACGGGCTATTTAATGTTCTATCTAGTAACAGTGGCAGTCCTCCTCTGTGCTGGTACGCAGTAGACAAAGTTTGAGGAGCCGAAGAATAAATCCGATCCAACTTGCATAAATTTTCCTCTTCTTTTTTGCAGTTTAACTAATTTTCAGATTTAATTATGATTGATAATTGAAACTGTTTTAATTATTATCTTCCTTGATTGATAATTGATTGATAAAGCGAGTAATTATCTTTGGACAAGAAATACGCATTGCCCACGTTAATTGGTACCTAACCGGCATACTACAATTAGAACTGTTAATCATTATCATTTCAATTGTGTAGTTAGGTTCGGGACTGTGCATAGAACTATATTGAATTATTGATTCGTATTGGGACATATAGGATACTATTACATGACTCATGCCTCTGATGAACACATGAACTGGAACATTGACTGGATGCATAAGACTCCAAACTACCTAACATGAATCATAGGCACTTCCTGAGAACATGATGATACCTGTCATTGATAAATTATGATACTGAACTTGACACACCTCACCTAATATTGTACATAGTATATAGATTTCACTGGGATTGGGTTACTCATATTAGAGAGTACAAGATTGGCTGGAGTCGTTCTTATGACTGAACTTGATGAGTCCTACTACTGTTTTTTGGCCGACCTGGTTAGGATTCCTATACGACCAGTACTGACATGTCAGATGGACTCAGGCCCGAGGTAGCTACCAGTTGTACAAGGTGATCTTCGAGTTGCATATCGTGATGTCTAATATGAGTCACAACACTAGCAAAGGACACTACAGCTTAATGCACAAGGCGGTACTTGTAGGACATGTCGCATGTGAGGTTTATTGCTACAATTCCTTGTTGTTTGGCTAGTTTAAACATATTAATAACTAATGTTATGAATGCTTGTTAGTGAAATGTTTCTTTATCTTTTATTTATCGATATGTCGATGATGCCTTATTTTTACCATACCTATCTCTTGAATACTTATTGAATACTTAGACTGTACATGACTTGACACTATCATATACTTGTTACACATTGTTCAATGGAGCACTTTTACATGTTAGCACTATTATTTGTTTTGTACATAAATTGAAAACTTAGATATTGATATAATCTATTGTCTAACCAAATCCTACATCTATCAGGTGTTGAATATGTTTTATATAGAGGTTTGGAGTTCTGGGATTTTGCTTCTCTTCCTTTAAATCATGCACGGAGATTCTGAGGTATAATTTTGGTATATTTCTATTTTGTCGATTCTATTTTCACTGGTAACCAGCAGGACCTGCAGATTCTTAAAAAGTAATGACCCCATAAACCGGAGCGTTACAAGTGGTGGCTCTTGCGGGTCCGTGCTGACCACCTCGTGAATAGTATAGGTTGCATGGGATGTACCGTAAAACATATCCTTATCCGCTTTGATCCATACCATCGAATCGTCTTCATCTAGTGATGCTCTTGTTATCATCTACTCGATCCTACGAGTACTCCCGATAGCTTTTGTTTGACTATCTCTCTCACTTCTAGAAATTTCAAGGACAATTTTTGCAAGGTGTGTACGATATTTTTGCAAGGTGTGTAGAATGTATGGTCTGGAATTTTAGTATGATTGATAGGGATTTTCTGTATATTTTTTATAGAATTTTTCTATCAATTTCAATTATTTTTCCTTTAATTCATCCATCCCTTCCATTTATTTTCCTTAAAATTTTAATTCATTTTACATCAAGCCCAAACACCACACTCCACGGCCCAACTTTTCAGTTTTTTCTTATTCTCTTTTCTTTTCAATTCCTCTTCTTTTGGCCGGCCCATAAACCAAGCCCAAGACTTATTTTCCTCAAATCGGCCCCTCTTCTATTTCTCTTCCAAAGCTCAGTGGGCCGCAACAAAATCTCCTCTTCTCACTTCAAATTCTTTTTTCCCTTTCTTTCAAATAAAGCACATCCCTCTCGTTTCTCTTTCCTGCTCCCATCCAGCCCGATACCCTCCACTTCACAAAGGAAACCCCATCGGGTTCCTTTCCTCCGACAAAAACGTAACAAACCCAACTCTTTCTCTCTCAATCGGACTGCTCTTCTTAGTCGAATCGAACGAAGCAGCCGTCGCATCCCTTCTCCGAAAACCCTAGCTTGGTAGAAGACCGATCGTATTAGAACTCCTCACTCACGACTTTCTCTTTCCCTGCTCTCCTTCTCCTTATATTTAAGAATCTGTGGTTTTAGGGTTAAGAATCATACAAAAAATTACTTTCCTCGTCTTTCTCTTCAAAATTCTTTCGATTTCAATTATTCAGATTTCTTTTGGAGCAATCAGATTTCTGGATTCCTTGGCCTTCGATTGGTGAACTGTAGATTAAATCTTTTCCAAGTTATTCGGTTTATTACTCTGTTTAATTTCTTAATTCCATTCAGTTTGATTGTGAGAAATTATTATGTATTTACCTTGTTGGGGTATGATGATAGATAATTGTTGGGATTCCCTTCTGCGTTGGCCTTTGCTAATTTACCTAGCTGGGTTACTCACGGGCTTTTGTGCAGCGTCAAGACATTGGGCCAAGGTTGTTGGGCCTACGGGTTGTTTAATATTCTGTCTCGTAACAGTGGCAGTCATCCTCTGTGTTAGTACATTATAGACAAAGTTTAAGTCACCGACCGGAGAATAAATCTGATGCCACTTGCATAAGTTTTCCTTTCTTTTTGTTGTTTAACTAATTTTTCAGATTTAATTATGTGTAATAATTGAAATTGGTTTAATTATTATCTTTTTTGATTGATAATTGATAGATAAAGCAAGAAATTATCTTTGGACAATAAATATGCATTGCCACTGTTAATTGGTATCTCACATGTATAATACAATCAGAAATGTTAATCAATATCATTTCAATTGCGTAGTTAGGTCAGAACTGTTAATCAATATCATTTCAATTGTGTAGTTTGGTTAGGGACTGTGCATAGAACTATACTGAATTATTGATTCGTATTGGGACATATTGGATACTGTTACATGACTCGTGCCTCTGATGAACACATGAACTGGAACCTTGAATGGATGCATAGGACTCCTAACTACCTTACATGAATCATAGGCACTTCTTGAGAAGTTGGTGATACTTGTCATTCATAAATTATGATACTGAACTTGACACACCACCAATATTGTACATAGCATATAGATTTTGTTGGGACTGTGTTACTCATATTAGAGAGTACATGAGCGACTAGAGCCATTCTTTTGACTGAACTTAAGTTTATTGTACATCGGTCGACTTGGTTAGTATTGCTATATGACCAGTACTGACATGTCGGATGGACTCGGGTACGGGGTAGCTACCAGTGGTACAAAGTAGTCTTCGAGTTGCATATCGTACTGACTAATATGAGTCACAACACTAGTAAAGGACATTACAGTTTAATACACAAGGCAGTACTTGTAGAACATGTTGTCTCATGTGAGGTTTATTGATACAATTCCTTATTGTTTTGCTAGTTAAAACATACTAATGATTCATGTTATGAATGCTTGTTAGTGAGATGTTTATTTACCTTTTGTTTATCGATATGTCAATGATGCCTTATTGTTTCCATATGTATCTCTTGAATACTTAGACAGTACATGACTGGACACTCTCATATACTTGTTACACTTTGTTCAAAGGAGCACTTTTACATGCTAGCACTATTACTTTGTTCTGTGCATAAACTAAACCTTTGGATATAGATATAATCTGTTGTCTAACCCAATCCTATATCTCTCAGGTGTGGAATATGTTTTCTATAGAGGTTCATATTTCTAGGATTTTGCTTCTCTTTTTTTTTGCATAATACACGGAGATTCTAAGGTATATTTTTGGTATATTTCTATTTTGTCTATTCTATTTTCACAGGTAACCAGCAGGACATGCAGATTCTTGTAAAAAGTAATGATCCCAAGATACCGGGCGTCACACAATGTAGCAGGAAGAAATCATGCATTTAGGCTTTTATAGTAAAAATTTAATGCTGGAGTAATTTACCTCTGGGAGTTTTGTCAAGCCAATCATAAGGTTCACTGCCTAGGACCGCAAGGCGAATTGACAAATTTGGTCACGAATTATCAGTGTAGGGTTTTACGAGCTTATGAAAAATTCTGATTAATTTCTCACATTAAGCTATTTGTGAATAATATCAGGTTGAACTTGTCCATTAGCAATCTTGGTAATCTTAAGAATGAGAATCAGTACTCAACTTCCAATTACTTTGTAGTAAACTAAAGGCTCAAATGCAAAATTGGTTCTGATCTTTGGTTGTTTTAGCTTAAACAGCGCAACTAAGAAAGGTAAGCCTACCTGCCTGCCAATTAGCCACAGAGGGTTACTGCACGGACCTCACCAATTATGGGGAACTCTATTGCATTTGATCATGCTCCATTGCTGACCACACTATGAAGGGAAAATGTGTTAAGAGGATGTGATGATCAATGCTTAACTTGAATTCTAATATCAACACATGTCAACTCAGTGTGGAAGGTCTAATCTGAGATAAAGTAGGCAACTGCCAAGAAACTTGTCACAGAAAATAGTTGACCATCTAAAGACATGTCAAATGAGTACAGAGGGCTGACTGCATGAATGTAAAACGACATTTCGGTCCAGGTAACTCCTTCACAAAGGAAATTCATATTCACCGAAATTGAATTAATTTTAAATCTACTCCAATGTGTTTCTAGCCACGATGCAGCATTTTCAGGCACAATCAATAGTATTCTAATTCTTACGTTATAAGAGCTTGGTCATGTTACTAAATTGGAAAGGTAGTGAAATTTTTACAAGAATCTAACTTCCAGAAATTCTATTTTCAATTCATTTGAAATAGACCCACAGGTAAATTATATCTGGATTCCATTGTAAGAACCAAGATGATGGGTCTGATGCAAAAACTCAACAAAGGTAAGGCTACTAAATTGATATCGTAGTTAAAAATCTAACTAAATGGTGATTCTGATTTCAATTCCCATTGAAGTATTGAAAGATGGCGACCTTCCAGACAATTTTAGAAAGACATCACTATAATGCAGACATAAGCTGGATAAAATGATTAAAAATTTAATGGAACATGTCAGTCTATGAAGGAGAATTGTAACACAAACACTTCAGACAAAGCAGATAATCATTTTAGGTGATTACTAGATGATCAATGGGATAAGCACCTGTGAGATTGTTGACACGTTCTTCAACCCTTGAACTCTTCGAAGTTGTTCCCGAAACAAAAGCAATATCAAATGTGCAAGGAACGTTCACGGATATCTGTGAACACACCAAGAATTCAAACATTATTATTTCAGAAAGCATTAGAAACGAAAGGAAACCTGTGTAAAAAAGAAACATGTTCCCGATGTTTAAGTCAATAAGAGTGGTTTAAAGGATTGCATGCTCGGTTGCCTAAACAAAAATGAAATAATCAAAGAGAGAAAGGAATTAGGGAGAAAGGTTAGACAGGTTGATAAACATATATGCCAGCTGATTCATGGAATTATCAATTATCGATCACATTCACAACTGTTTGTCGAACAATGTGACAATCAACTTCAATAAGTTTAGTTCTCTCAAAGAATACAATGTAAATTGCAATCTGAATATCATACTAAAACCTCAGTGGAGTGGATGATGAATACCCAAGTTTAACAAGTAATGTTGAATCTACAGCAACTCACAAGTAGTATTTAAAGCAGCTTAGTATTTAGATTCTACACTCGACCTCAAAACTACAAGTTCTTCTTGCTCTTCCATGATAGAAGATTATATCTCACAACCACACAGTAACATCATGTCTTGGACCTATAATCAGATGATGACCATGTCCAATAAGCATATGGGAATCCAGCAACATAATAGTGTGTCCATAGTCTGAATAAATAAGACCCATCTTAAAAGTACTCTTAAGATATAGAAATATCCGTATAATAAGATCATAATGTCAAGCTCGAGAGTCAAATATGAACTTGCTTACTACACTCACATGATAAACAATAGTTGGGCAAATTAAAAAAGTTATTGAGCTTTCTAA
Organism: Scilla litardierei; assembly: GCA_030789695.1. Classification (NCBI taxonomy): domain Eukaryota; kingdom Viridiplantae; phylum Streptophyta; class Magnoliopsida; order Asparagales; family Asparagaceae; genus Scilla; species Scilla litardierei. The sequence continues at coordinate 118,876,803 of CM061130.1, forward strand.
CAATTCTTTTGTGCTTTCCTGGATCATGCAACAGCTCTTCCGTAATGGCTTTTCACCAACTCCCGTTGACACAGATCCTTGTTAGCTGGCTAATTGATCCTCCTGTCTCATCAATCATCTCTAGAGATATATTTCAATGTATGACGCATTCCTAACCTACGATTCTCCTTCCGGATCCAACACTACGATCCTCCTTTAGGATTTTCCAAAAACATCCAATTTTTCCAAATTACAATAATGATCCTCCCTCGGGATCACAAAAGTTCACTACCTGGTCCCTAGCCAAAAGATACCTCTCGGTATTCGATGTGACAGAGCATAAGTGATTTACAGATGTCAAGCGTAAATACTTGGTACAAAAGAACACAAGTGCTCTACAAAGAAGAGACCTATAAGACTATTTTTAATGCTGCTGCAATTTTTTAACCATCAGATTTGATCAGATATGATCAGAAGGGACACCGTAAAAGAGGGCAAAGATAGCGGTGATGATGATAGTGTAGGCATCAGCTTGGAAGGATGTGGTGACCGTGTGACCGGGCAGTCGCGCTGGGCGATGAGGATGACGTCAAAGAAGAAGACTTCAAAGAAGATGAGATCATATCTGATATGGGGTGACGACGAGATCTGCATCTGGTCAGAATGGGTGGTTGATAAGATCTAATTAGGGTAACGGTGAAATCAGGATATGGTTGGGGATATGGTTGGGACTGGTAACAAGATCTGGTCAGGGTTAGTTGGAAATACTAATGATGGCAAGGTTGATCGGAGTTTGTTGTGAAGTGATCGTGTGGTGTTCTGTGGAGACTGCATCTCCTCCGGTCAATCCTCCGCTTGCTCCTCCGCCGGATCCTCCTCCTGTCGCTTCGCCCGCCGGCCCTTTGGCTCACAGCAAGTTCGCCGTTACAAGAATGAGGGAAAAGAACAAGAAAAATGCAATGGAATTGAAAGAACTAGGAGCGAAATCTTATTATCAAATCAATGTCTTTACAAGAGGGAATTCTCTCTCTTTTATACTCTTATAATTCTCAGCTAATTCCAACAGAATTAGTTAGGCTTCAGCTGGCAGTGATCTACGCTTCCCTTCGACAGCGAGAGGATTCAGTTCGTTGTGAACCAACGACCGCGGGCCCCCCACTTATGTGATCTGTCACCAACGCCCCGGATTGTTCCTCTTCAAGAACTGAACGGCCGTGATTATAACATCAATCAACGGCTGCGATGCCTCATCCAAGATCTGACGATTCAAATTCAATTCCCACGGCTACTTCCCCAGCTTCGTCTTCCTCCTTGCTCAACCCATTTACTTCTTCCCTTCGTCCCCGTCCAAGTCAGGCTCAGCTGTCAGCATCAACTCCACCGAACCCCTTACAATACCTCCCCCATTTTTCGACCTTGCCTCAAGGTCGAATGTGGGAAATCGCTTCACAAGATCCCAGTAATTCTCCCAGGTCGTTTCATCCATATCTCTCTGCTTCCATTTGATCAATACTTGCGCTACCAAAGCATTTCTGACCCTAACTGTCCTGCGATCCACAATCAGCTCCGGCTCATCCACCAATTCTTCCGTATAACTAGGTTGGTCATCTTGGAGCACGGCTTGGCTTCCCAACTTCCTCTTCAGTTGTGATACATGGAAAACAGGGTGGATTCGAGAAGCTGTTGGCATCTCCAGTTTATAAGCCACTGTCCCCACTTTCTTCAAGACTTTGTAAGGCCCATAGTACCTTGGTGATAACTTGTGAGGCTTCCGCATGGAAGCAGATATCTGTCTGTAAGGTTGCAGACGCAAATATACCCAATCCCCCTCTTCAAACTCCCTCTCCGATCGCTTCAAATCAGCGTACTTCTTCATGCGATCTTTAGCTTTTTTGAGATTGTCTTTCAGAAGCTGTAGAATCACCTCCCTAGAAAACATTTCTTCATCCACCGTGTGCACCTTAGAAGTATGAGGGACATAACTCAACAAGCTGGGTGGTTTCCTTCCATATAGGCCTTCAAATGGGGTCATCTGAGTTGGGGCTTTCCACGTAGTATTGAACCAATACTCAGCTAAGGCTAACCACTTAGGCCATTCCTTAGGTTGATGGCTACAAAAACACCTCAAATAGCACTCCAAATTTCTGTTGGTGATTTCAGTTTGCCCATCAGTTTGAGGGTGGTACGCTGAACTGAAGGCTAGGGAAGACCCTTGCAGTGTGAATAGTTCTCTCCAAAACAGGCTTGTGAAAATGGGATCTCTATCACAAACAATTGACTTCGCCATCCCATGCAACTTAAACACACCCTCAAAGAATACTTGGGCTATGGCCTTGGCTGTAAAAGGATATTTTATTCCAAAGAAGTGTGCATACTTTGTTAACCTATCCACTACCACAAAGATAGCTCCCATATTCCCACACATGGGCAATCCAATTATGAAATCCATTGAAATGTCTTCCCACACCTGCTCAGGGGTTGGTAATGGCTGCAACAAGCCTGGAGAAGCCACATTCTCAGATTTACTGCGTTGGCATGTATCACATTCCCTAATGAACCTCCTTACATCAGCCTTCATTCCCTTCCAAAAGAAGACCCTCTTCAGCCTGTGTAGAGTTCTGACAGCATCTGAATGTCCTCCCAGAGGAGAACTATGAAACTCAGTCAGCAGGACATGGATCACTTCATGGTTACTGGGGTTAACTAGTATTTTATCTCTGTAATAGAAAATCCCATCCACCTTCTTTAATGACCTGCTTTCTTCTCCAGTCTCCTGTAAGGACTGCTCCAGCTCATGGAAGAATGAATCCTGGGTCACCATGTCCTTCACCCCTTGCAGCCAAGTGCTATGAACCATAGTTACAGGACATAAGGTGAAGTAATCCTCTTGGACAAATTCCCCTCCTTCAGGTTCTCTTGATAGTGCGTCAGCAGCTAAGTTGATCCTCCCAGGTTTGTATTCCACCTTGTAATCAAACTGCTGCAATTTCACTAGCCACTTACTCTGAATTCCATGCTGTAGCCTTTGGCCCAGCAAATGACTCAGGCTTCTATGGTCAGTACGGATTACAAACCTCCTGCCAAGGAGATAGTGACTCCACTTCTTAGCTGCTATAATTAAGGCCATCAATTCCTTCTCATAGGTTGAGAGTAGCAAGTTCCTTCCTCTCAACTTTGAGCTAAGGTAAGCCAGGGGTCTGCCATCCTGCATCAACACAGCCCCAATACCCTGCCCAGAGGCATCACACTCTACCACAAAGTGCTTGGTGAAATCTGGCAGAGCCAACACAGGAGCACTCACCAAGGCTTCCTTCAACCTCTGAAAAGCCACCCTAGCTTCCTCTGTCCAATGGAACTCTCCCTTCTTCAACATATCAGTAAGGGGTGCAGCTATGCAACCAAAGCCACTAACAAATTTTCTGTAGTACCCAGCCAAACCCAAAAACCCCCTCAATGCCTTCACATTTTTGGGCTCTCTCCAGGCCACTACAGCCTCCACCTTCTTAGGGTCAGCAGCAACACCCTCCCCCGAAATTACGTGACCCAAATAATCCACAGAATTTTGCCCAAACTGACATTTGGACAATTTAACGAACAATTGGTGGGCTACTAAAATCTCAAAGACTTGCTTTAGATGCTCTAGGTGAGAAGGGTAGTCAAGGCTGTAAATTAAAATGTCATCAAAGAATACTAATACAAACTTCCTCAACACTGACCTGAAGATGTGGTTCATCAAGGATTGGAAGGTTGATGGCGCATTTGAAAGACCAAAGGGCATCACAACAAATTCGTAGTGGCCGTCATGGGTTCGGAAAGCTGTTTTGTAGATGTCCTCCTCCTTGACTCTTATTTGGTGATACCCCGACCTAAGATCCAGCTTGGAGAATATAGTTGCTCCATACAAATCATCCATCAGCTCATCGATGATGGGGATGGGGAATTTGTCCTTCACCGTTTGCTGATTCAAGGACCTATAGTCGACACACATTCTCCAAGTTCCATCTGACTTCTTTACCATAACCACCGGAGATCCATAAGGACTTGTGCTGGGGCGTATGACACCGGAGCTCAACATTTCTGCTACTTGCTTCTCAATTTCTCCCTTCAAAAAATGCGCATGTCTATAGGGTCTAATACAGACGGGTTTGGCTCCTGGCTCCAGGGGTATATTATGATCACAATATCTCCTTGGAGGCAGACCCTTAGGCTCTTCAAAGAGTGAGGAATATCTATGAACCAAGTCCCTCGGCTCTTGGGGAGTGGTTTGCACATCCAGTGACCCACACTCCACCTGAGTAGGGAACATAGACAAGGACCTCAGCTGAATCAAGTACCCACTTCCCTCCTGCTTCAGAGATTTCAGTATCTGCTTCTCGCTGACTAACTGTGAGCTACCCCTTGTTCCCTGCCATAAGCATTCCTTGCCTTGATAATTGAACTTCATTTGCAATCTCTTGAAATTCATCACAATATCATCAAGTTGTTCAAGCCAATGAGCCCCCAACACAATCCGATTTCCCTCCATTGGTAGCAGCAGTAGGTCAAGAGGAATGCTGACACCCTGACACCTGAGCATCACTCCCTTGCAAATATCTGCTCCTTCGAGCTTGTCACCATTTGCCACCATTACCTTGAAGTTCTTGGAATTCTCAACCTCCAGACCCAAGGTATGAGCTAGCTTGGGATGAATGAAACTATGGGTGGATCCTGAGTCCACTAAGACTTGGACACTTTGCCCTTTTATGCTCCCTTCCATCCTCAGCGTATGAGCTGCTGGAATGCCACACATGGCTTGTAAGGAGATGGCCGCAGGGTATTCAATGTCTGCTACTTCTGGTTCTACTTTGGACATCTCATAAGAGCCCATATCATCACCCTCATCCTGCTCTTCTTCTTCCCATATTCCTTCCATACTGAACAACTTCTTACACTTATGTTCCCAGCTCCACTTCTCATCACAAGCAAAGCATATGTGATTCTTGCGCTTGTATTGTATCTCTTCTGGCGTCAGCTTCCTGGAAATTGGTGATTGGGGAGTGTTCTTGCTCACACTGGGTCCAAAGATGGGAGTACTACTTGCTGCCCTGACTGGCCCATCAGCCCCAGTAGGTACTCTATTGGACCTCCTTGCATTAAGGAACTTCTCCTCAAAGTTCTTGGCAAGACGGATGGCCTTCCACAAATCGGTTGGATCTGCCGCTGCAACGTCATATCTGATTTCTTCCTTCAGACCCCCACAAACTTATCAAGAATATACTTTGGTGGTAATTTGTCCAAAAACCCCATTACTTTCTCCAACTTCCTCAAGTACTCGCGGACGGACCCATCCTGCTTCAGACACGAGAACACCTGAAATGGCTTCTCCATCTCCGTAGGTCCAAAGCGTGCCAAGATTTCCTTCTTGAAGGTACTCCATGAATAGAACCCCTCCACATTGATTTTTGCCCACTCATACCACTGAAGTGCTTCTTCCTTCATGTAAAATCCGCATATTTTCACCCACGAGCTTCCATCTGTTCCGTAGAACTCAAATACTTGTAACACCTGATTCACCCAAGAAATTACCTCTTCACTTCCTTTGAATATTGGAAAGTCCGGCCTCAACCCCTTGGGATTGCCTCCCCCTACTACATTCTGATCGCCACTTCTATCTCCTAAGCTATTTCCCTCGTGCGAATTATATCGAACACCTTCCTTGTGGGTTGGCCGCTCATTTCCCTGAGAAAGATAAGCCAAGGAAGCTCGATTGAGTTCATCGATCTTACTTGTAACATCCTGGAATTGTGCGTTGCTGTGGGCCATTTGCTGCTGTAGCTGCTGCTGCAGGATCTCCCATCTCCGATCAAGTTGACGTTGCATAGTCGTCTGAGTATCTTCCAGTTTCTTGAACCTTTCTGACCATGAGTCCTCATCCATGGCGTTTTCCTCAGCATTTGACTCCTCCCGATGGCTCGAGTCTGGATGCTCTGATACCACTTGTGGAGACTGCATCTCCTCCGGTCGATCCTCCGCTTGCTCCTCCGCCGGATCCTCCTCCTGTCGCTTCGCCCGCCGGCCCATTGGCTCACAGCAAGTTCGCCGTTACAAGAATGAGGGAAAAGAACAAGAAAAATGCAATGGAATTGAAAGAACTAGGAGCGAAATCTTATTATCAAATCAATGTCTTTACAAGAGGGAATTCTCTCTCTTTTATACTCTTATAATTCTCAGCTAATTCCAACAGAATTAGTTAGGCTTCAGTTGGCAGCGATCTACGCTTCCCTTCGACAGCGAGAGGATTCAGTTCGTTGTGAACCAACGACCGCGGGCCCCCCACTTATGTGATCTGTCACCAACGCCCCGGATTGTTCCTCTTCAAGAACTGAACGGCCGTGATTATAACATCAATCAACGGCTGCGATGCCTCATCCAAGATCTGACGATTCAAATTCAATTCCCACGGCTACTTCCCCAGCTTCGTCTTCCTCCTCGCTCAACCCATTTACTTCTTCCCTTCGTCCCCGTCCAAATCAAGCTCAGCTGTCAGCCTCAACTCCACCGGACCCCTTACATGTTCAGTTTGCTACGATTACGATGGAGATGGATTGTCTTGTGATTAGGGCTAGATCTGTTACCAGATCAAAATAAGGATGAGGGCTGAAAGAAGAATTCAGGATTGAGATTCGGTCTAATTTGAGAATCTCCATTTCTTATTCTTTCAAATATGAGCATGTAATTAAAAAAATAGTAAAATATATGAAAGAATGTTCAATTCTTTTTCTTTCAGTAATGAATTTGTAATGAAAATGAGTAAAAATATCATTTTTTTAGTCAATGTGTACTGGTAATGAAAAATATGACCTGAAAAACAAGTATATTTGGAGAATCTTCGGATGCATCCGGTAGCCGTAGCTGCCCAGTCCTTCTTGCCTATCGTATGAGTAGCAAATCAGGGAAAACTTTGATACAGGTTTGAAACATTAAAAAGATGTGCATATAAATTATGAACTAAATCCAAACATAAGAGAATAAGAACGCACATAGACTGCAAGAGTACCCTGAACTAACTCCGTTAAATTATGCATGTGCAGAGTCCTGAAACCAGCATGGTGCGTTTCCAACTCATCCTGCAAAAGAAAGTGGACTCAGTACAAATGTTCCTGACTTTCTTTCGTGTTTGGAAACAAGATGACATATACAGTTTGAATGTATGGTGGACCACAACACAAAGTCATATATCATTATATCCTGACAGATAATGAACTATTATAATTTTGGCAAAAGTTGACATCAACAGTTAGGTTGGCATTCACACACTAACAGCAAGTTTTTAAAGTGCAATTTATCTTAAGCATTTAAACTATTTTTTCCTTATCAATAAGATCATGACAATAATAATGAATGGCATGCCTTGTCCCAACTATGTGTCTCTTTCTGAACCCTTCATCAACCAATCCTATAAATGGCAAGACCTGGAATCAGTAATAGCAATATAGTTGATAACAATAATATTATGCAAGCTTTTGATACAAAGTAGTCATAGAATCCCATCAATGTCACGTCCAGAAAGCATGGAATCAAGAGGAGTATCAACCTATGCTTCATATATTTAGCACAAAAAGATATGCTGGACTAAAAACATCGAATATGTATATAGTTCAGATTTTCTTTCTTTTTTTTTGTTTTTGGCTGAGAGCATAAGATAAATATATGACATAGATGGCAACGATTGGCATGTGTTAACCTGAAAATCCTTACCAGTGACTTCAAATGAAGTTCCCAACTACCAACATCCTTGCGTGACCCAAATGCCAAAAGAGAACCCTCCTCAAATTGGAATTTCCTTGGACCCACACTCATATAGTTGCCTTCTTCATCAGCCATATAAAAGAAAAGGTGTGCACTGCTCCATTTTGCTTCCTCTAAACCTAACCTGCAATAGGACCAAAAGCCAACAAAACATGAATAGCGAAAAAAAAACTAGTTCTGTGAGCTCGCATTGATATCAGACATCACTAATGGAGATGTACATGCAACTGTAGCGGAATGTGTAATGAATAATATGTTCACAAATTTGTTATCTTATCATCACTCACATCTAACTTTTTAAGGCGTGAGGTTATATCCAACAACATGAACAAAACATAAGAGACCCCGCTGGATTTATGGCTTCATATTTTTAAGACATTGTATTTGAAAGAAAAACAAACAGTTTGAATCACCATATATATGTATTGGTATCAAGACACCTGGAAAAGAAAATGGAGATGAACTGAGGTAAGAGCAACTGGGAGCATTGCTCCTTTCAGTTACAAACATGTTGGTCTGATCTCCTGTTTCAAAAATGGCTGTGTTTTAGACATTAAATCTATAACACATCATACCAGAATGCAAACAAAGAAAGAAACAGCCCAATAGCAACACAACTGCTTCTTGTTGATCATTAACGCACGAGTTAGATTCTAAAACAACCAGAAAAGGAAAACAATCATAACTTTCTCCGAAATCATCATTTTCCCTGAAATCATCTAGTACACGAAATCCATCTAGTAAACATGACATCTTCCTCTCTCACAAGTTATCCATCAAATTAAAGCACGACAAATATCTAATAGAGGTGTTTTTTACATGGCAGCATAATAGATGATTCCAAATTTATATCTGAAGGTAACAGTTAAAACATATTCCATCTTTATTTTTTTAACCCAAATGTTCCTATGGGTCCAGACTAGGGATGGAAAACCGGGCGAGCGGGCATGGATATGCACTATCCATACTCGTACCCGCTCAAATACTCGTATCCATACCGTACCCATACCCGTGATGGGTAAATTTTTGTACTCATGACCATACCCATCGGGTATACGAATACCCGTGGGTGTCCCTATACATGCTGGGTATGGGTATGAATATCCATATACCCGATGGGTATTGGTATCCATACCCATTACCCGTAAAAAATTATTTATACTACAAGATTTTTGAATTTACTCTATAAGAATATTAGTTTAGTTATAATTATTTTAGTTATTATTTTTATAAAATATGTAATTTGGGTTTATATGTATTTTACTCTACACGAATAATCTATTAATATTAAAATGACCCCCTAGGGTACCCGCAGGTATGGATATATAATATCCATACCCCTAGGGTACCCGCGGATATAATATATTAATATAATATCCATACCCGTCCAGTTTTACATGAGGGTAAAACATGGGCACCCATACACGTACATGTAGGTATAAAAGTCTACCCATATCCATACCCAAACGGGCGGGTACCAGCGGGGAATGGATCCATACCCGCGGGTAGAATTGCCATCCCGAGTCCAGACTGGACCAACGTAAACTGGCATATTCGATTGTTTCGTACATACCGCTCAAGTATTTTGTTGCAATCAGATGACTAACATTATCCGTGCATTTTCCTGCTCACATGTTATAGTCATGAGGACAACAAAGTTATACTATTGGTTTCATCATTGTAGCTTTATTTACAGTATAGTTTAACAGGTTGTGTTATGTATTGCTCCATTTTCTTTCCATTTATTCGCTTGCAATCTTGGTGCTAGCCTGTAAAAACGTTAGCACATTGCATAACACAGTACTCCATTTTCTTTCCATTTATTCGCTTGCAATCTCGGTGCTAGCCTGTAAAAACGTTAGCACATTGCAGAAAAACAATGCAGTCAACCATGCAAATTAATTTGACATATGGTAAAAGAAATAGAATATGGCAAATCGCATTTGATGGATTATTTATAGGAGACATCCATCTGGACCACTTAACACATCGTTGATCAAATAGACCTATCTTTAAGGAGATAAATGTATCCTTCATGTTACATATCCCCCCCCCCCCCAAAAAAAAACAAAACAAAACAAAACAAAACAAAAAACAAAAAAAATCTTTTCCAGCAGTCTCATCACAATCGTAACAAAAAGAACACAGACCACTACAACGCAGGTACCAGAAAGCATACAAAATTAATAAATTTAAATTCATTTTTAGCATGATGCATTAAGCTTAACCTATATTAACAAAAAAAATTATGATTATGACTATTAACATATAGATCATCCTGCTACAGAAATCTTTTTGAAAACTACTTCTTTGTGGCGTTATTTGTAAGATTCTGAAATGAATTGATTTCCCAATAAAATTTCCTTGGCAAGTAGTTCTTTTACAATTTTCTAAAAACAAATCGGTTATATGATAAAACCCTGAATAGTAGATTAAATTTAAAATCATTTTTAGCATGATGCATTAAGCTTAACCTATATTAACAAAAAAATTATGATTATGACTATTAACATATAGATCATCCTGCTACAGAAATCTTTTTGAAAACTACTTCTTTGTGGCGTTATTTGTAAGATTCTGAAATGAATTGATTTCCCAATAAAATTTCCTTCGCAAGTAGTTCTTTTACAATTTTCTAAAAACAAATCGGTTATATGCTAAAACCCTGAATAGTAGACTAAATAATTTGTGATGAGTGTATGTTGAAGATGTCAGCCATAACACTGAGCAATTCAGGGCCAACTGTTGTATTCATAGGATAGAAGCTCGGTTAGACACATTGTTGACAATGAATTCATTATTGTCCTTTTAAACATGTAAGCCAAGGTTTGATTCAGAGGGAAATCAAAGAGGGTTTATCATAACTGTATGCCATCAAGCATTGCTCATCTCAATTCCAAATTTAACTTAGGCGGCATATTTCGTGTCTTAGCATCACATTGTAAAAGAATAAGCATTCAAATATCCAAAACAGACAGAATTCAAGCAAGATATCCCGTTTATACGTGATTATTTTGCATGCACAATTTTGCTCTGTCTAAGATAAAATGTCATTATGACGGATTGGTAGTCCTATCTTGGAATCATGGGGGGTGTCCACCTGCCTCCATATGCTTATGTCCTTCGAGATGACATTATATTTCATGGCACCCAGGTACATCTCTGTGGGATCTCTTAGAAAAAATCATACAGTTAAGTTTGAAACTTTGAATGGTGATTGTTTAGGTCATCTCACCAAAATTGAGCAGCAGCCCTTGTTGAGCAGCAATATTTTTTTAGCTGCTTTTACGAAATGAAAGTTGAAGATGTAAAGCTAAACAAAATAGATGGTATTAACATGTAAATGTGCCTATAATTCCAAGAAAGATCGAGACCAAGTTTGTGACGGGCTCTCAAATGTAATTAGGTGTCCAGTGAGCAAACAACTTGATAAGGGGCTTATCCCGCCAAATTCAAGATCGCATTAAAGATTGAATTCGTCTATCATCAATAACAAATTAACGAATGCCAGCTTGTTTAAAGAAAAAAATTTGGACCGAATCCAATATAGTAAAGATAAGATCTGACCTCTTTAAATTCAAAGTCGTGTGATGAGAATTTCGAGGGTTCGCCCAACTCAGGGCAGCCCTCCGGGGGTCGCCGAAGTCGGTGCAGCCCTCCGGGGGCTTGCCCAACTAGGGGCGACCCTCCGGGGGTCGCCGGAGTCGGGGCTGGCCCTTCGGGGGCTCAGCGGTGTCGAAGCGGCCAAGGAGGAGGCCATCACCTCCAATGGTTGTTCGCCAACCCTCACCGGCATCGGATCTGGGTCGCCGACGTCTTCAGATTTATGCCGTTTGCCCCCTTCTCTTTCAGATCTGTTTTCGCCCTCGCATCGGAAAGGTAGCGGTGATCGATCTCCGCAAAATCCTAAGCTATTTGACAGCGCATCTCTGCAAATATTTGATGGATCGAGGACCTCAAATTCTTCAATAGACAGAAGCACATCTCCTCTAAAGATTGCTTCAGCGCGACTCTGGTCTCCTCCACATCAAAAATCGGCGCCAAGGATCTTGAGCTTGGAAACCAATTGATGAGAATTTTTAGGGCTTTGGGGGAAGAAAAGTGGAATTTTATAGATAATCACGGGATATACAAAGATAATGACCTTAATTAGAGAGGATGACAACTCTCCCATGATCTAAAACTACTTTTCTACTCATAAACCCCTACTCTCTACTTCTACTCCGCTCTTTCAATTTTCTTCATATCCTAACACTAACACATTCCCTCCTATTCATCGGGCTAATTTGCCATTATTTAAAAAATTGCCCCTCGGGCACCAAATTACAAAATTGCCCCTCAGCCCCCAGACCTACAAAATTGCCACCGTTGTGGCCACAATCCACATTCCCAACACTACTCCGTCTCCAAAAAAACCACACTGTCGGCAAGGTGGTGCATGAAATCCATGTGTGTGCTGCTCCGAGTGTTAGAGCACGACTCATCGCCTCCTCTTGGATCAAAAGGCCACACACGAGCTTAGTCCTTGAAATGTTGCCGCATGCGTGGTAATGCATCTGTGGCTGGTAATGCATCCATGGCTGAGTCGTCTACGCACTGGTGCTTTCTGTTCTGAATTTAGACTACAAACGGGCCGGAATCGTCAAAATACGAAAGCTAAGTAGAAAATCCTCCGAAAATGGTCCAGAAATTCCCAAAAAATCGGGCGGCACGTTGTTCAGCCGTTGACCGGTCAACGACTGAGCCGGCTCAGGCCGGAGGCTCGACTGAGCCGACTCGAGTGGTCGACTGATCCTCGAGATCGGCTGGATCGAGCTGTCACTATAGCGGCGACGGCTCGCCGGTGCCGGTCCCTTTTTCCGATAGCTCCGATGGCCGTTGACGGCAAAAGTTGGACCAATGTGTTTGCCCAGATGAGAGGAAGACGCTGCTGGTGGTGGCAGTCCCAGATTTCACCGACGACGTCGTCGACAAAAGGCGAAGCATTTAACGGCAGCCCTCATGGGGCTCGCCTAACTCGGGGCGGCCCTTCGGGGGCTCATCGCAGTCGGAGCGACCAAAGAGGAGGTTCCCACCTTCGATAGTTGTTCACCGACCCTCGATGTCGTCAAATCTGGGTCACCGACATCTGTAGACTTCGAATTTGCGCCGTTTGCGCCCTTCTCTTTCCAATCTGGCAGATATGGACTCATGGTTTTCATATCTATCTTCGCCCTCACAGCAGAAGGGTAGTGGCGATCTATCTCCACAAAATCCACCGCTATTTGACGACGCATCTCCGCAAACATTTGATGGATCGAGGACCTCAAATTCTTCGATATACGACGGCCCATTTTCTCTAAAGCTTGCTTCAGCACGGCTCTAGTCTCCTCCACATCAAAAATCGACGACAGATCTTGAGCTCTAATACCAATTGATGAGAATTTGTAATGCTTTGGGGGGGAGAAAATGGGAATGTTATAGATAATGACTGGATATACAAAGATAATGGCCTCAATTAGAGAGGATGACCACTCTCCCAGGATCTAATACTATTTTTCTACTACTAAACTACTACTATCTACTTTCTACTCCTCTTTCAATTTTCTTCATACTCTAACACTAACACTAACATCTTCCCTCCTATTTATAGGACTGATTTGCTGTTGTTTACAAAATTGCTCCCCATGCACCAATTTACAAAATTGCCCCTCGGGCCCTAGAACTAAAAAAATTATATTGGCTGCAATCCCTATTCCCACCATCGTGTTTACAATAAGCCATCATGACAGACCCAAACGGATTATATCAAAGAAAACTAAGTCAAACAAATTAAGCTTCATGTTTTATAGCTAAGCCACTTTAATTAATGCGATTAAGGATGGACCTCTGTTGAAATAGTCCTAATTTGAATAAAGCTCAGTGCATTCGTCGAATTTTCAATTTTATGTGTGAGTTTGTCATTGTATGACCCAGTTGGAGAAGTGTAATCTAATTTCTGATCATTACACATATAATGATATTATGATCTCTACAAGCCACATGGAAATACTTCTACCTCTTACTCATAATAGCCCCATCATTAAACCTTTTCTAAAAAACATATATCCACTTCTTTTTATTTTATTTATATTTATATTTTATTTTTAAATTTTATATAGGTATTGATTTTGAGTCTTTTATTTATTTGAAGTTTATTTTGAGTCTAATTAGAGCTTTAGTCCCACATCGGTTGGGAATAGGAGTATTGAATTGTAAGCCTAAATCAATAAATGAAAACTTGAGAAATTAAACCCCTCAAACCTAAGAAAGGTCTAATCCCGTGTTGAGAAGACTCGGTGTCACGCCCCGCTACCCGGGACGCGACTGTTTTCCACATGTGTTGCAGGTACCAGTGAAAACAATATAGGCTACGCTCAGAGATATACCAATATACTCATATGGAATTTCTCATGAAAGTAAACCGGAAACTGTAAATACTTAAATTTTAAGGTCAGGATTCTGCAGCTACTATGAAGTATGTGTCCTTGTAAACTGGGGCCTCCTCTAAATCTAACTCTTCACCTGGTGGTGCAACAAAAAAAGACCCACCAGGTAAATCACAATGATTCTAATAAATTTGGAATTTAAAATATGTGAATATGGAAAAAACACTAACTATGAAACAAGAACTGGAAACAGATAACACATTAAGAAATATTTCATTTCAGGCATGCAATGGAATTTAAGACAAACATGCAATTCAGTTAGCAATTAAAAGTGATACTATCATAGTTCTATCATTTTATGCCAAAGCTAAGCCGTGAATCATATTGGAGAGTACAGAAACAACCAAGGAGTCCACCTCAGTACCCAGGGGCGCTCACCTGGGCCAGGCCCAAAGCATGGACTGTAGGGGCCAAAAGTCAACAGTGTGAAACTCATTAATTAAGTCTGATGGTACATTAGGGGTCAAATCCTCCTAATTCAATGATGTGACCCATGCCAGAACAACCTGATGCGGTGCAGTCATTAGGAGCGTGGCTCCAGTCGTTTTCGCACTCTCACTAATATGATTTACCACAAACCCAATGAGTCTATATTGCCAAGTGCAAGTCAAGTGTACAACTCTCTGTGCCTCAGTGAAACAATACAAGTGTAGTTCTAAATTAACATGATTTCTAAAATAAACTTCAATTAAATTTAAGGCCACATTGGAATTAATATATATGACGGTGTGCTATGTCATTCCAGTTCCAATCATACTCACTTTCAATTTTATCACTTGTATTTCAATGGTACAATAACAATACATGTTTCAATTTCATTTTGGTTTCCATAGCACACTCCACATATTAATTATTCCCAATGTCAGGAGCCAATGTGCCTCATTATACTATCCAGAAACATATAGCATTAATAACGTGGAACAATGAAACATTTAGCATGCTACAGATGTGTAATAACTCTAGCATCTAATCGTGAGGCATTTCTACAAGACTGTCGATAGACAAAATATTCTAACATGCTAGGTAGACTAAGCGGAGAATAAAACTAACATGTTGAACAGACTATCGCTGCAAGATATATAATTTTTAGCATGCTGGGTAAACTAAAGCTGAAAGATAAATAATCTTCGCTAACCTGCAAGTCGTAGTAGTGATTTTTGGAATTATGGGGGGATGGACAAACGGGGGGGCAATCTAGTGATCTCAGATAAGATTTCATCATTGATCGTTTTCGGGACTTAACCATTTGTTAATAGTTTCATATGATCCTTCAGGCAGCGTGTTATGATCCTACGGACAGTAAACTTAGATCCTTCAGGCAGAATATTCCATACTTCTCAACGGCCTTTGAGGCAAAACCCCTCATCTTCAATCATTAGGCAATTTCTTAAGCCAACTCTGAAATGTGGGGAAACCCTCAAGGTCATCATATCAACCCATAGTCACCAAGCATTGCTAATCACCAAATTATCAGTTATAGCCAACAACCAACACTAAAACAGCCACAACAGGGGATAAACCCTTTTGATCAGTCGCACACTAGGGCATGGTGCCCAGTTTCAGTCTTAGATGACCATGAAATGGTACTATGAGGCCTAAGGAGGGGCCGTAAGTCACGACAGGGGGAGATGAAGCCAATCAATCACGACAAGGGGGTCAAAACACCAAGACGCCCGCAGGCAAAGGGAAAGGGCTCTAATGGTCATGGTCAAAGAGGGAAAATCCCTCAGACAGTCATTTCAAGGGCCATAGGGCTACAGCGAGGTTCGCCGCCACGCCCGGTGCTCAGATTCATCATCGTCGAAACAAGGGAAACAAAATCCACAATTTTAAAATCCAAACTTTAGAGAATCAGAGTGATTTTACCTCAAATCGTGGAAATCGTGGACTGTGGAAAGAACCAAAGAGAAATCTGAACCCCAAAGCCAAACCCGAAACCAAATGCAGCGAAAACCCCTAACTTTCCTTTGAAAAATATCACCTTTACAGAAAACCGAAACCCTGGGGCTCAAATCGAGCTTAAATAGAAGAAAACGGGACCTGAGAAACTTAGAGGGAACGTCACGAAATCGAAATCGTGTCGAAACCTAGCTTTTAGGGCACGGTGGAGGCGCAAGGACACGCTACGCATCAGCCAGGTGGCGAGAGGAGAGGTGAGCCTCGTGGCTTCCTTCGACCTGAAGGAACGAGAGAGAGAGAGAGAGAGAGAAGTCGGTGAGAGAGAGATAACGGCGACGGCGAGATTTTTCGCCGTTGCTTTTTTGCGAGAGAGAGAGTCGGGGAGAGATAGAGAGGGGAGAGACAGATTAAGTGAGAGAGGGGGGTCACGTGAGGGAGTGGATTGGGTTTAAGTGGGGGGAAGTGGGCCGGACCCACTGGGCCTTTACATTCTATCCTTCTTACAAAAAATTCTGTTCTCGGAATTACAAAAATAAACAAATGACAAAAATGCTTTCGCATCTCCTCCTCCCTTTCCCAGGTGGACATCACAGGCGAGCCTCGATGCCACATCACTACTAACATTCTAATGGGTAGTCAAGGGTTCATAGTGCGTGCGCTAAGAAACAATGAGATGCTCTAAAGTAAGGACATGTCTATCGATGACTATTACAGCACTGAAGGTCAAAGATACTGTAAACAAAGAGGTCGTTCAAACTAAAGGGTAAATATATGAGAGATGCCATAGATGGTTGTCGGGAAAGAGAAATATAACCAAGGTTGGAACACAACGTTCTAATTGGATGTCTAAGAGTTCAAAGAACAAGTTGTGGAAGGAACTTTTGCTTGTGCGTCCCATACAGGCAAAAGCTCGAGACATCCTGTATTCATGAGATCAATATAAGTATATTATACGTTATATCCTACTCTTCATATACTGTTCACGATGTGCTTAGCGCGGACCTGCATGGGCCACCACAAAAACATGTCACGCCCCACTACCCGGAACGCGACTTTTTTACATATGTGTTGCAGGTCCTGCTAGGTACCAGTGAAAACAATATAGGCTACGAGCAGAGATATACCAATATACTCATATGGAAAGAACCAAAGAGAAATCTAAACCCTAAACCAAACCCGAAACCAAATCCAGCAAAAAAAACCCTAACTTTCCTTTGAAAAATATCACCTTTACAGAAAACCGAAACCATATGGCTCAAATCAAGCTTAAATAGAAGAAAAAGGGACCTGAGAAGCTTGGAGGAAACGCCACGAAGTCGAAATCGTGTCGAAACCCTAGCTTTTAGGGCACGGTGAAGGCGCAAGGGCATGCCACGCGTCAGCGAGGTGGCGAGAGGAGAGGGGAGCATTGTGGCTTCCTTCGACCTGAAGGAACGCAAGAGAGAGAGAGAGAGAGAGAAAAGTCCGTGTGTGTGTGAGATAAGGGCGGCGGCGAGATTTTTCGCCTTTGCTTTTTCAAGAGAGAGAGTCATTGAGAGACAGAGAGGCAAGAGAGAGATTAAGTGAGAGGGGGTCACGTAAGGGAGGGGATTGGGTTTAAGTGGGGGAAAGTGGGCCGGACCCACTGGACCTTTACATTCTACCCTCCTTACAAAAAATTCCGTTCTCGGAATTACATAAATAAATAAATGATAAAAATGCTTTCGCATCTCATCCTCCCTTTCCCAGGTGGACATCACAGGCGAGCCTCGATGCCACATCACTATTAACATTCTAATGGGTAGTCAAGGGTTCATAGTGTATGCGCTAAGAAACAATGAGATGCTCTAAAGTAAGGACATGTCTACCGGTGACTATTACAACACTGAAGGTCAAAGATACTATAAACAAAGAGGTCGTTCAAACTAAAGGGTAAATATATGAGAGATGACATAGATGGTTGTTGGGAAAGAGAAATATAACCAAGGTTGGAACACAACTTTCTAATTGGATGTTTAAGAGTTCAAAGAACAAGTTGTGGAAGGAACTGTTGCTTGTGTGTCTCATACGGGCGAAAGCTCGAGACATCTTGTATTCATGAGATCAATATGAGTATATTATACGGTATATCCTACTCTTCCTATACTGTTCACGAGGTGGTTAGCAAGGACCTGCATGGGCCACCACAAAAACATGTCACGCCCCACTACCCGGGACGCGACTGTTTTCCATATGTGTTGCAGGTCCTGCTAGGTACCAGTGAAAACAATATAGGCTACGAGCAGAGATATACCAATATACTCGTATGGAATTTCTCATGAAAGTAAACAGGAAACTGTAAATACTTACATTTTAAGGTCAGGATTCTGCAGCTACTATGAAATATGTGTCCATGTAAACTGGGGCCTCCTCTAAATCTAACTCGTCACCTGGTGATGCAACAAAAAAACCCACCCGGTAAATCACAATGATTCTAAAAACTTTGAAATTTAAAATATGTGAATATGGAAAAAAAACACTAACTATGAAACGAGAACAGGAAACAGACAACACATTAAGAAATATTTCATTTCAAGCATGCACTAGAATTTAAGACAAACATGCAATTCAGTTAGCAATTAAAAGTGATACTATCATAGTTCTATCATTTTATGCCAAAGCTAAGCCGTGAATCATATTAGAGAGTACAGAAACAACCAAGGAGTCCACCTCAATACCCAGGGGCGCTCACCTGGGCCAGGCCCAATGCATGGACGACAAGGACCATGAGTCAACAGTGTGGAACTCATTAATTAAGTCCAGCGGTACATTAGGGGTTAGATCCTCCGGATTCAATGATGTGACCCATGCCAGAACAACCTGATGCGGTTCAGTCGTTAGGAGCGTGGCTCCAGTCGTTTTCGCACTCTCACTAATACGATTTACCCCAAACCCAATGAGTCTGTAATGCTAAGTGCAAGTCAAGTGTACAACTCTGTGTGCCTCAGTGAAACAATACAGGTGTAGTTCTAAATTAACATGATTTCTAAAATATACTTCAATTAAATTTAAGGCCACATTGGAATTAATATATATGACGGTGTGCTGTCATTCCAATTTCAATCATACTCACTTTCAATTCTATCAATTGTATTTCAATGGTACAATAACAATACATGTTTCAATTTCATTTTAGTTTCCATAGCACACTCCACATATTAATTATTCCCAATGTCAGGGGCCACTATGCCTCATTATACTATCCAGAAACATATAGCATTAATAACGTGGAACAATAAAACATTTAGCATGTTGCAGATGTGTAATAACTCTAGCATCTAATCATGAGGCATTTCTACAAGACTGTCAATAGACAAAATATTCTAACATGCTAGGTAGACTAAGCGGAGAATAAAACTAACATGCTGAATAGACTATCGCTGCAAGATATATAATGTTTAGCATGCTAGGTAAACTAAAGCTGAAAGATTAATAATCTTCGCTAACCTGCAAGTCGTAGTAGTGATCAGTATCGCACTTTTTGGAATTATGGGGATGGACAAACGGGGGGACAATCTAGTGATCTCAGATAAGATTTCATCATTGATCGTTTTCGGGAATTAACCATTTGTTACTGGTTTTATATGATCCTTCAGGCAGCGTTTTATGATCCTACGAACAGTAAACTTAGATCCTTCGGCAGAATATTCCATACTTCTTAACGGCCTTTGAGGCCAAACCCCTCATCTTCAATCATTGGGCAATTTATTAAGCCAACTCTGAAATGTGGGGAAAACCCCAAGGTCATCATATCAACCCATAGTCACCAAGCATTGCTAATCAACAAATTATCAGTTATAGCCAACAACCAACACTAAAACAGCCACAACAGTGGATAAATCCTTTTGATCAGTCACACACTAGGGCATGGTGCCCAGTTTCAGTCTTAGATGGCCATGAAATGGTACTATGAGGCCTAAGAAGGGGCCGTAGGTCACGGCAGGGGGAGATGAAGTCAATCAGTCACGGCAAGGAGATCAAAAATACCAAGACAACCCGCAGGCAAGGGAAAGGGTTCTAATGGTCATGGTCAAAGAGGGAAAATCCCTCAGACAGTCATTTCAAGGGCCAATAGGGCTGCAGCGAGGTTCGCCGCCATGCCCGGTGCTCAGATTCATCATCGCCGGAACAAGGGAAACAAAATCCACAATTTTAAAATCCAAAATTTAGAGAATCAGAGTGATTTTACCTCAAATCGTGGAAATCGTGGACTATGGAAAGAACCAAAGAGAAATCTGAACCCCAAAGCCAAACCCGAAACCAGATCCAGCGAAAAACCCTAACTTTCCTTTGAAAAATATCACCTTTACAAAAAACGAAACCCTAGGGCTCAAATCAAGCTTAAATAGAAGAAAACGGGACCTGAGAAACTTAGAGGGAACGCCACGAAATCGAAATCGTGTCGAAACCTAGCTTTTAGGGCACGGTGGAGGCGCAAGGGCACGCTACGCATCAGCCAGGTGGCGAGAGGAGAGGTGAGCCTCGTGGCTTCCTTCGACCTGAAGGAACGAGAAAGAGAGAGAGAAAAGTCGGCGAGAGAGAGAAGGGCGGAGGCGAGATTTTTCGCCGTTGCTTTTTCGCGAGAGAGAGAGAGAGTTGGGGAGAGACAGAGAGTGGAGGGAGAGATTAAGTGAGAGAGGGGGGTCACGTGAGTGGGGATTGGGTTTAAGTGGGGGGATAGTGGGCCGGGCCCACTGGGCCTTACACTCGGACTCCTTTGCGAAAAGCCTCGAAACCTAAATTTCATCATTCTTCCCAAAATTTCCATCCAAATCCTTAAAACTCTCATCTTCTACATCAAATTTGGTATTAAAACCGAAGGTAACTTCTTCTCCCTTACTGATTCTCGGATCCAAAAAACATCAAGCAAAACCCGAAAACCTTAAACGTAAATTCAGTCACAGCCATTAACACCAAAACCCACGCCACCCTCCAACTCCGCTCAGGCCAACCTCATCATCTCCCAAATAAATAACGGCAACAACTCCAACTCCTCTGCTTTGTCATGTGATGTCGTCATGCAGGTTGCCATGTCCGACCCCGCTGCCATCAGTTCCCTCTTCGACCGCATGAAATCCTTTTCCAAAGCCAAACCCCACATCCTTATCAATAGCGCAAGCATCATCGATGCCAAGTACACCACCATCACCGACTCCACGCTCGACGACTAAGACCGAACATTCAACATCAACACAGGTAGCACATTCATGTGCTGCCGCGAGGCGTCCAGCTGCCTGGCGCGCTGAGGCAACATCGTCAACGCATCATCGCCGACTCCTTCACACAAAGCCTCACATGTCGTCGTCGACTTCATCGGCATCCAAAATTTTTGCCGACATCGCTCGAAGCACGTCGATCTGCCACTGACATCTTTGGAAGCTCACATGTGCCACCGCCGCTGATGGCCGGGAATGTTGACACCCTAAGAAGCTTCACCTCCTCAAGGTGAAGTCCCAGCAAGAAGATCGACAGAGAACTGTCGACATTTCATCTTTTAAAAAATTGACATCGGCACGATCGGTATCGACATGCTACAGTGTTGGCTCAATCGAGCCAACCCCAACATTAAGCCTGCTAGAATATTGAGTCACCCCAGACAGTTTTGATGATAAGCAAGCATGTCATCTAATCTATGAGTGCATGTATATGATGCAAATCAAGGAAGCACCCAAAGCTAAAGTGAGTTCAACAAGGCCATGGGTCAAAGCTAGACAATGAACTCAAAAGTGTCAAGGATGCATCAAAGAAGCACAAATGTAATTTTACTTTTGATGTAATTTTTTATTCCTTATCTTGTCATTTAAAGCCTTGATTAAAGCTCTCTCACACTTAGGAACACACTAAAATGTTTCAAAATTATTTTTAAAGTTACTTCCAAAGTTTTTATAGCAGTATCAGAATATCTGAAAACTAGTCGACTAGTTCTTAAGTAGTGGTCAACTAGTGCTCTCAGGATTCTCTGGCAGACTGTAGTAGTCGACCAATGTTGTCCAATTGGTCAACCCATCAACGACTAGTCGACCAATGGATGAACTGTGGTCGGCTAGTAGGTGCCAGCTAGACTACAACTGTCATATTTTTAGGTTTGAACCAGCTGTTGGAGATGCATTTTGGTCATCTGTTTGAATCTGAATGTTCTTCTATAAATTGAGATTTGTTCATATGTTTTAGACATGATTTTAAAATTATTTTGAAAAGAGAAAAACAAGTTTTTAAGCTCAAAAGTTTCCAAAAGAAACGGTCTTCTTTGGCCAAGTATTTCACAGTTCTTCAATCTTTCCTTGACCAAACCCTTGATCTCCCAAAACCTCAAATTCTATCTTTTGAGATCAAGTTTTTCTTATAGTTTCACATCGAACTTCAAGTCAAGACTATAGGTAATCATATCTACATCTTTGTAAATCAAGAGGGCAAATCACCAAGCATTAACCTCAGCAATAACAAGGATCTGAATTTGCCAGCTCTTCCATCTTTTCATCTCAAGTTCTACACGCCACATGAAAAGTATCTGGAGTATTAGATTGCCACATTTTCCAAATTATAAAATTGACAGATTCTGAGCCAACAATGTATGTCAAGCTAGGCAGGGATGCCAACAAATGTGACTTATGCATTTTAGATACTTGGATACTTACATGCTTGCCAAAGGAGTACTTCTTTGGCATATCCTAAAATTTATGACATACCCCAGATAGAGCAAAAAGTAAATTGGGATCACACTATACATTTAAATTTGTTACCAAGTGATCAGTTTCATGAAAAATATAGGGGGCAGCATGATATAGCTTACTTCTCATTCTTGACATTGACTCTTACAGCCCAGTCCCCACCATAACCGCTTCCATATCCCTTGTGCTTCAAGAAGCTTGTTGTTATAGATAACCCTTTGTCAACTATCAGCTGACGCCCATAATCTCGACCATTGTGGTCTGTCCACCCATACGTACTCAGATCATCAGAATCTTGGCAAACATGGCGGAAAACATAATGCCCATCCTTTATACCGATCCACATCAATCCAGCAATTAACGATTGTGGTGTCCTGAAAAATGTGACAGCAAAAAAATCAGTTGTGCCACATGAAATCAATGATAATGAAGAACATGTTTGTAACTATTTTTTAAAAAAAAGGAGTATGTGAGAGTTCTTTGTGGTGCAACATCAAAATATTACGCGCGCGCACGCACACACACGCACACACACAATTATAATGGCAACTCTCTTAGAAAGTGTGAATTTCTCACACAACTTGCCCCGCATCCCTACCACAAGTTCCCATGTGTCCCTCTATAAGCCTGGCGAAAAATATAAAAATAGGAGAAAAAAATTCTCCCAATTTTTTAACAAGCCGATCACGTCATCGGCTGCTCCTGCTTCTGTATGGTTCAGCACAATTTCATTTATATTTAATTTATGTAAATCAAGTAGTACACATGCCACCAATTTATGCAGTCCAGAATCTAACATGACCCCACTATATTTTTTCCTTCAAAACTTGAGAATGCCTGAGCTTGACACCCTCAATTTTTAAGATGCTTTTTACAGTAGATCCTTTTTTATCTTTTGTTTTTAGGGTTAGCGATCCCTTTTCATTAATACATTTCTCACATAAACTCTTTGTTTACATAAATTTACACATAAATGCATTTGTTACAAGAACGGGTAAGGAAAAAACTTGCACAAGGACACAAATAATCAATAAACTTCATTTGTTAAGACAAATCATACATAAACTAGAAAAATAAGAATATTAGTATTACATGTAAGGCCTATGTTTTTAGGAAATTGCATCTGGCAATGTTAATACACTAAATATTGTGTAATGTGAGTGCATTTGTTTAGGGAAGGGCCCAATAAGCTTACTCGCAATGCTCATGGAATAATAAGCTCCTAAAACAGTGATGCAAAAATGCTCCTTGATGGATAATCAACTACTCCAGTGCAGATGCATCATAAAGATTCTCCACAAATCGCTTTGGTGTGCTGGAGACTCATGTTGTTGAGCAATAAAGCATATCCCCCCCCACATATATATATATACTAGTCATTACCCGTGCCCATATGGCACGGTTTATTTAATGGCTGAGTTTTTCTCCCCCACAAATTTCAAGTTCCCCCAAATTTCAAGTTTTCCCACAAAATTTCAAGTTTCCCCCCAAATTTAAGTTTCCCCCCAAATTTAAGTCCCCCCAAAATTGTCATTACCACCTAGGACAAACTTGTCACGTAGGACAAAGCTTTGTCCTAGTAGGAAAGGATTCAAAATCTTCATAGAACTGGAAAAAAATGGTCGGAAGGGGTGAGAATACAAAAACCGGGGTTGTATGTGCAAAATTCCACACCTCCTCTTTTATCCCTCAAAATCTCATCTCTTATATTTTCTCTTATCCAATTTCCCTGTTTTATATAATAGATATCCAAATTCTCTTATCCAAATTCTCATGTCCAAATTCTCTTATCAATTTCTCTTGATAACATCCGTCTTTTATATAATAGATATCTCTTATCCAATTTCTCTTGTCCAATATCTCTTATCCAATTTCTCTTGATAACATCGCTCGTTTTTAATATAGATATCTCTTATCCAATTTCACTTGATAACATCACTCTTATCCAATTTCTATTGTCCAATATCTCTTATTCAATTTCTCTTGATAACATCCCTCTTTTATAATATAGATATCTCTTATCCAATTTATCTTGTCCAATATCTCTTATCCAATTTCTCTTGATAACATCCCTCTTTTATAATATAGATATCTCTTATCCAATTTCTCATGTCCAATATCTCTTATCCAATTTCTCTTGATAACATCTCTCTTTTATAATATAGATATCTCTTATCCAATTTCTCTTGTCCAATATCTCTTATCCAATTTCTCTTGATAACATCCCTCTTTTATAATATAGATATCTCTTATCCAATTTCTCTTGTCCAATATCTCTTATCCATTTTCTCTTGATAACATCCCTCTTTTATAATATAGATATCTCTTATCCAATTTCTCTTGTCCAATATCTCTTATCCAATTTCTCTTGATAACATCCCTCTTTTATAATATAGATATCTCTTATCCAATTTCTCATGTCCAAATTCTCTTTTCCAATTTCTCTTGATAACATCCCTCTTTTATAATATAGATATCTCTTATCCAATTTCTCTTGTCCAATATCTCTTATCCAATTTCTCTTGATAACATCCCTCTTTTATATAATAGATATATATATATATATATATATATATAAGCTCAAAATCCTTTCATGGACATCGATAGAAAAATTCAAACCTAATAACTTAAATTAGTGAATAACATGTGATGTTGTTTGTGCATCTATTGGTTGGCCTATTTGCATATATAATCATCCAATCTTAAATTTTGAACTCATTGTTGTGTAACTTTCACACCATGATTATATGATTGCATGCTCCGTATCATTTATGTACATACTTGGTATACATAGTAATTAGTAACCGACTATAATTTATAATTTTACAAGTTGGAAAAATAAGAATGTGCCTTTAACTAGCCTAATAACATTAAAAATAATGATAATGGACCATGATATTTAATATAAGATAATAAAATTTTGGATTCTCATTATCATATCTAACTACAAAGCTTATGCGTTGCTTTGTTGTATGTGTCTGGATACTTCGACAAGGGGACGACACGACACTTAAATACAAAAAAGTATATTCAAAATAGAAGTATCGTGTTTAATTCAGGTCTCCAATAGCGCGTCCATCTCCAATAGCGCGTCCAATACATGTTCGACATAACATGGCTCGATGATTGATATGTTCATTGCTGTAGAACACGAACGATTTTAGGGATTTGAGGGGAAATTTGTGGAAGAACACTTAAAATTAGGGTTCCAAGGCTTCTCGCCAAGAATTCCAAGGGAGACCTTTCTTAGGTTTGGGGAATTTTAATTCTCAAAATTTCACCCATCTCTAATAAATCAGTCTATGGCCTTTTATAAGCTTACAACCCAACGCATTTCATATTCCCATCCAATGTGGGACTAAACACCTAAAAAGAAGAAAATAGAATAATATAACATAAGAATCAAGTCCCACTTGGACATGAGCCTAACCATAATGAACTAGACTGAGTCTCACACCGACATCTTCGTGTGTGTGTAGACCTTGATATCCACATCAACTCTTTCAGTGTGGGAAGAACTCGGCCACGATGAGTGTACAGGCAAATCTAGATCCAGCCTTTGAAGCTCTGCTCTAGTAATCCAAGTACATTCTGATTCTGGACGACCTTTCCAACTCACCAAGTAATGCTGATAACCACCCCATCTGGTTAATATTACATGCTCATCTAATATGCAATCAATCTATTCTTTTTGTGGAGGTATAGGTAATAAATTTATAGGAAGTGGAATATCATATGCACCCATCTCATCCTGGGATGGCTCAAAGAATGAATCTGTGGGTATTGCTGCTAGACCCTTATAAGCCATTAGATTCAATATTAAAAGTCGAGCTTATACCATAATCTGTGGGAAGATCTACAACATCTGCATTAGAACCAATTTTTCTTAAGATTTTAAATAGGCCAGCACTACAAGCTTGCAGCCTCTCAAATCTAAGTCGCATCATTATATAATCACATTTATTAAATTTGTTAAAGCATTTGTGTGCATCTGTAATAGCTTTATATCTTTCATTGCTAAAGTGAATTCTTGTGCTGATCTCTTTATGCAAATAATAAATGTATTGTGCAAATAACTCAACTGACTCAGACACTCTATGATGATGCGACATGGGAATGAGGTCTATGAGCTTTTTATGTTTGTAGCTATGAACTACTTCAAATGGACTCATGCCAATGGATCTATCTACTGAACCATTATATACAAACTTGACAGTTGGTAACAACAAAACCTAATTCCTAGGATTCTCCCCCACTAAACATCTAGGGGGATTTCCTAAACTTCGGGTCACTGCCTCAGTTTGGCCATCAGTCTGAGGGTGGTAAGCAGTATAGAACTTAAGCTTAATGCACATCTCATACCATAGAGTTTTTCAAAAAATAGCTCATGAATTTCACATCCATATCTGAAACAATAGTCTTAGGCAGGCCGTGCAAGCAAGCAACCCAATCGAAATAAAGTTTAGCAATGAATGATGCTTCAGAGGTTTTGGAACATATGATTAAGTGTTCCATTTTCGAAAATTGGTCCACAACAACAAAGACGGGATCGTATTTTTTAGATGTGTGTAGGACTCCTAACATGAAATACATACTAACATCTTGCTATGGACAGTTTGGCACCTGTAAAGGTGTATAAAGTTCAATATTCTGCTTTCTATGTTTGATCATCTGAGAGATACGACATTGCCCAACAAGTGTAGCAACATCTCTTCTTCGATCTTCTCAATAACATGAACACTCATGACAATAGTACAGCAACTCTGTGACTTAGTGCATCGGCAACCTTATTCTCAACCCACGCTATATGATTAATAAATAAATGTATAATCTTAAAGAAGCTTAACCTAGTGACCATGTCTAGAGTTTCGTTTCTTCTGGGAATTGAGATTTCTCAAGGTTTCATGATCCGAGTATAAAACAAATTCTTACGGTATGAGATAATGTCTCCATTATCGTAAACATGCATCATCGCATAGAACTCTTGGTCATGTGTGTAGTACATGAGTTTGGCATCACTAAGTTTCTCACGAAAATATGCCATAGGATGCACTTCTTGGCTTAATACCATACCTATCCATATGCACGAAGCATCGCATGTAACCTCAAACACTTTCATAAAATCTGGAACGCGTATAACAGGTGCTTTGGTCATACTTCTCTTAATATCCTCAAACGCCTTAACAGCAGTTTTAGTCCACGTAAATTCTCCTTTCTTCATGCAATTAGTGATTGGGGACATTATAGTGCTAAATCCCTTTATAAATCAACGTAGAATGTGGCTAACCCATGAAAACTTCCAACTTTGTGTATGTTGCTAGGTGTAGGCCAATTTACTATCGTTTGGACCTTCTGGGGTTCCACGCACACACTCTCTGCGGAAACAACAAAAACCTAAGTAGTTGATGTGATCTATCATGAAATAACATTTAATGTTTGCATAAATGATCTCTTTTCTCATGGATAATGCATACCTACTCAGGTGGTCTATATGTTGCTCTCTAGATCGACTATATATATGAGGATGTCATCAAAATACACGACTAAAAATTTTCTCATAAATGGTCGAAGTACTTAAGTTATCACTCGCATGAATGTGCTAGGGGCATATGTCAATCTACTTATACAAACCATCCTTCGTTTTGAATGCTATTTTGCACTCATCCTATGGATGGACTCGAATTTGATGGTAACCACTTTTAAGATCAATCTTTGAAAAATGTAATGGTGCTAGTCATAATATCAAGTATGTCATCCAACCTGGGGATAGTGAAATGATCCTTAACCGTGATCTTATTAATGACATGGCTATGCATACACATTCTACACGATCCATCCTTCTTAGGTGTGAGAATAGCCGGCGAAGCACATGGGCTCAAGCTTTTCCTGGTAAAATATTTGGCTAACTCGTCAACTTGCCTCCATAGCTCAGCATGTTCGATGAGGCTTATACGGTAGCGATGCAAATTATGAAGCGTAGCTTCCGGGACCAAGTCTGTGGCGTGCTGAAATCACACATGAGTGGAAGCCAATCTGGGAGATTTTCAGGGAAGACATCACGGATTCCTTCAAGATTGATGTATCTCCTCCTGATTAGTCTCACTAACCTCTCTTGCAACTAAGGCAAACACAATTGAGTCCTCTTTTACTTCTCTTAAGATACTTAGGACTTATAATATATAAGCTCTTGCCTTCATTACCTCCTTTTCAAGAGCGGCAATCTTAGTTTGTATAGAATTTAGTTTGATTTTCTTGCCTTTATGAGTGAATGAACACAAATTCGAGCGACCGAAAATCGTGACAACAATATCAAAAAACCAAGGTCTCCCTGAGATGATATGGCTAATATCCATTGGTAGCACATCACACCAAATCTTGTACTTATATGATCCAACCTGAATAGGGACAATGCATAGCATCTCTCTTTAATGTTAATGGATTAGACATCCACCCATGACACCTTACATGGGCTAGTGAGGAACGGGCTGGAATCCTATGCGAGTAATAAGATTAGATGATAATACATTAATGCAACTCCTGCTATCGATAATCATCTTCGATATTTATCAACATGCTTCACAAATGCGTGAAAGATCGCAGTCTTACGCCAGCCATCGCTCTATTTGGCTTGAGCCAGGGCATAATGCACAACACCACGTCTATAGTCCTCAAAGCAAATATCGAAAAGCTCTACTCGAGAGGGTATGCTCTGAATACAACATAGTCTTATTGATTCCTCATTGGTCTCATAGCATGCATCACATGTCTCATAAACTTCCTCCTCACCTCCTAGGTCATCTTCCTTATGGTCATGCACTAGTAAAGTATTTGATGGGCATTGACCTGTGAAATGACCATAACCTTTACACGTGTAACATTGTGTGCATGAACCAACTCTAGAAAACTCACTAATAACTCATTTACCCTTGTCACTCGTGTTGGTGGGTGGTTTTAGGATCGACTACAATGAAACTGACCCTGTGGTGGCTTACCAGCCTGTGCTGGACGACTAGACAACTCTTGTTGGTCAAATCAGTTTACTACTGGGGATCGATGAAAACTATTACGATCCTGCACGATCTGATAGGCATGCTCTAATGTGTGAACCTTACAAAGGATAAGCTCCTTTTGAAAGTCAGATCTAAGACCAACTATATACATATATAAGGTCACACTCACATCTTACATAACACACATCTCATCATATATTCGTAAAAATAATCGATTTATGTTCGGACAGATCCACAATCACATGTAAGACTCTACTGATGAAGGAGTCACTGATGATACGATATAGGCAATGATTTCTCCTTCAAATTCTCCTTCATCTCATCCCACATATCTATAGGTGCTTGTCTATCATGGGGTCAATATTCACTCAACATTCTATCAATATAATATGGCTAGTCCAATAAGCTTCATCTTGATGAATCTCACTTTCCTCTCCTTTGACATATTGTACCATCCAAAATAATGGTCCATGTCAGCCATCCAATCAATAAAAACATGAGGATTTATGCTGACATCGAAAGTGGTGGCATCAAAGTACTTTGATGCTCTTAATTATACTCTCGTCTGGGTCACGTCTCTCATTATAGGATCTCTCCCTATATCGTCGAGGTG
Organism: Scilla litardierei; assembly: GCA_030789695.1. Classification (NCBI taxonomy): domain Eukaryota; kingdom Viridiplantae; phylum Streptophyta; class Magnoliopsida; order Asparagales; family Asparagaceae; genus Scilla; species Scilla litardierei. The sequence continues at coordinate 118,907,245 of CM061130.1, forward strand.
GGATGGGAGCCCTATTCGCGTATGGACCCTCACCTGGCTCCCTCTGTATAGTGTTTTCTAGACATTATATACGGTCTACTAAGCTAACGAGGCTCAGATATACTCTCATTAACATTGGCTTCTAAGTCAACAAGTTGTCTAAGAAGATCTCTTGCTCCCAAGGTATCTGATGGCTGATATGCTCTACCGTTATGTGTGGTCATGTAATGTGACTAACTCTAATGAGTGACAATATGATAATGCTTTTTTGGTTAAAATATAAATGAGATGCTGACAACTAATGCATTTTCATATATAATGCAGGTAAAATATGATGAGATCAGCTAGCAGAATTCAATTAGCAATTCAAATTCAAGCTAGTTGTAGTACATATAGCAGTTTCAAAAAAAATTAATTCTATGATGTGTATTGTAAATGGCGTGCTGCAAGTATGTAACGTGCCGATTCATATTCTTAATAAAATTGAATTCTTTTGCAGTTGTGATCAGTAATAAAGCTCTTCTTTTAATAATGAATTCTTAGGGCTCTAAGGAATTTTAAAAGTGGATTTTGATTTTGAAAATATGACCCTATTTTGTTTGGTTACAAAAAACCAACAGCAATTGAAAGCAAAAGGCTAGGGAAAACTAACAGCAGATCTTCCTACATGGAAGATGAATATGTCCAAGTAGGATAGCGGCACGTTTTGTGGTTGAGTCGTCCAGGCATTAGCACAATCGTACTGAATTTGGACTCCGAAAGATCCGGAATCGCCAAATAGTGGAATTGCGCAAAAATCCACAGAAATTCGACCAAAAATCCCTAAAAATTTGTATGTCGCACTGTGCAGCTGCGACTCGGTTGGAGGTTCGGCTGAGCTAGTTAAGGTCAAGTGGCTCAATTAAGCCAGCTTCAGTTTGTGCACTAGTAGCACAGCTTGGTGTGGTATCAGGATTGGCTCGATCAAGCCGGTACTGTAGCAGTGGCGGATCAACAACGCTGGTGAGTTTTTCTGACGATTTTGACGACAATTCGCCGCCAATTTTTGTCTAGCGTGTCGCCTAAGGAGGTGAGGTGGATTGTGGGAACGATGGCCCCAACCGTCGCATAGGCGACGTCGGCAAGTGTCTCAACTTCATCGGTAGTGAATTTCAGCGATTTTGCTCAACCCCGTTGAGATTTTCGGGCTCCGGTGGGGTCAGCGAGAATGCAAGGATGGTGTGGAGGGGAGTCACTGATCAGGGAAGAGGCTGTGTAAGGCGATGGTGGCATGAAGTGAAAGCTAGAGTTTGGGTCTTTTTATTTTGGAAGATAAAATAGAATCGTTTAACTTTGATACCAAATTTGATATAGAACACGAACGATTTTAGGGATTTGGGGTGAAATTTGGGAAAGAACACTAGAAATTAAGATTCCAAGGCTTCTCGCCAAGGGGAACCTTCCTCGGGTTTGTGGAAATTTAATTTTTAATATTCCATTGATCTCAAATAAACCAGCCTATGGCCTTTTATAGGCTTACAACCCAACACATTTTCTATTCTCATTCGATGTGGGACTAAACATACCCAAAAAGAAGAAAATAGAATAAAATAACACAAGAATCAAGTCCCACTTGGGCTCGAGCCCAACCATAATGAACAAGACTGATGCTCAAGTTGACATCTCCGTGTGTAGACCTTGATGTCCCCATCATTCATGCTACCAAGCTTAAACTTGTCACAGAACTCCTTAATTTGTATTCCACCCGCATAGCACAAGCAGAAGACTTGTCATATATAATTATAAAAAGACCGTGAAAACCGTCTTGACCGAACGTGGTCGTGTATGAGCTCAAGCTCAACTTTAGATTTCATTTGCCATTTTGTGCTCAGACTGTCACATACAACTTCAAGACCAAATCCCAAGTCTAAATTCAGCTAGGCTACACTCACGCAAGCAAAAAATTTTATTTAAGACATTGATCCAATAGACAGCTAAGCTAATATTTTATTTCATTTTGACGGTCTAAATTGGTCATTTCTCGATGAAAAAGAATTTCAATTATGTCATGGTAAACAACTAGCATTATATGAGATAAGAAACGTTTTTTCCAGGGCTACGGCGAGGCGATATATAAATACAGTATGAAGTACATTAACTACCCAAACCTAATAATGTTGGGCAAGTTCTTTGGCAGCTTAAAAGCCATTATCAACGGAAAAAATGTTGGGTCAAACACATTCATGAACTGCTTGTTTAATAGACAACCCAGAATCTACCGTGTGACAGATCCGGCAATGCTTCCGGCAATGCATTATATGCATGTATCATAGAACAAACATAATTATCAGTAGATGTCTACTAAAAATTACATGAATAATATATTTGCATTTCCTGGTGTGTTTATGAAATGTTTTACATAACAAGTCTATTAACAGTAATCTCATGGACACATTGTTTCTGTAATATAACTATAAGTTGTGGTTAGACCAACTACCAGTGTCTCAGCTAGTTTGGACGGTTTTAAACTAACTAATGTACCAAAAGGGGGAATATGGAGGGGTCGTTACGCATGACATCAAAAGTTCCCCATGTGAAAATCTACTAGTTCCACAGACTTAAGCTCTTTATTTTTTTTTTGCAATCCATTGTCAAAAGATCGACCGGGAAACGGAATCAACCATAGTGCAACCTTGCCGTGTGCATGTGTCCTGGCAAAGCCTACACTATCATATGGCAGGTAAAAATCCAACTAATAGTAAATCTACAAAAGTAGGAAAATGGCGAGACTATCATAAAGATGAACGTCATATCCAGTTTACTTTACAAGTTATACATTCCCAAAATGTTATAATTAACTGATACGAATTTAAAACCAGCAATAACCCAGGTTTATCTTTCCTATATAAGCTGAAATTTTACTCTAACGCATGAAATATATGAAATTCCCAACAAGAAAAATGATGAAATTATCATGCATTACCATGCATATGCAATTATGTAGTCACCATGCTACTTGAATATACATCAAATACATTCATGTCTGTGTTACTTATTATTATCAAGTTTATGTTGAAGACCCAGCAAAGCTTAGTCATCCCCTATCAAGGCTGAACCGTCGTCGTCGCCGGTGGGAGGTGGTGGAGTCACCAAAAGAGGGAAGAACCGCACATCATCGCAAGGAATCAGAAATCCTTAGCTTTTGCTCGCAGCCCGTGTGTGTCGTATCCGTAGGGTTTTAAAGATAGCCATTGGATGAAAAGACAATGATTCGCATGATTAAGCCATAACCGTTGGATCGGCTTGAGTGAATTAATCCAACCGTATGATTTCAGGACATCAGATGTCCTGTTCATCGTCTCCTTCCTTCCGCGATTGTGTGTTGGGCGAACTCCAATTGTCTTCTTCCTCCAGTTGTCTTCCTTCTTCAGCTGTCGAAGCGGGCGAACTCTGACTTCCAACAACCACAAGCGCATGAACTTCAACTAAATCTCTCCACTGATTCAACTGAATCTAACTGTCGAATAGTCTATCCAGCTAACGGTTACACCGTTGGGCGATGGGTTGTTAGAAAGCGTTGGGATGTTAGGAGAAGTGTATAAAAGGAGACCCAATTGTAACAAACGGATTATCCAAATCAATAAAATCGACTCGATTTTGAGCTTTATCTTTCCATTTCAGCTTTTCTTTTGCATATCTTTTATTTCTTTCTCCTCTGTTTTGCTGCTTGACATTCACATGACTAATGCATAGAGCTCCAATCGCCACCAAATGGCACGCCAGGGGAGGATGCAAGGGTCGGGATGTCAACAATTAGTATCAGAGTCCGACGATTCTATGGGAGCTCACCAGGTGTTTGGTGATTTGCTGCAACGAGCTCAGAAGCTGTGGCGAGAAGGAAACAAGCATTATCTAAATGAAAGATGTCATGAGGCAGCTAGCAAATATGTTCTTGTGAAAGCTCATTTCGACCACATTCGCACCGCTTAGGGGGGTGCTCAACACTTGCATTGTCTAATCAATTTGATGGTTTGTCACATGGTGATTGGATGTTATTGGAATTTCATATCACTTGGTTCAGAAATATTGGATTTTGACACACAGAATTTTGCAGTTTTTTTTAATAGATAACAAGCTTATAAAGCATTGGGTCTTCTAGAAGCTGCTCACTTCGAGATGATGAAGTCACATTGGTTCTTCCCCCGAGGATGATGTAGAGGAGGAAGAGCAAAGAAAGAAGAAATTGCTGATAAAGACCAAGAGGCGAAAAAAGGAACTAAAGAAGACGTTTTGTCAATGGCGAACAAACTGACGGCTGAGCCTTGACAGTGGATGACTAAGCTTTGCTGTGTTCCATCATTTTATTGCGAAATAAACATAAAATTGAAGTAAATGTTTGAGAAAATAAATCACCTGGCACGAATTCCAAGGTACACCTGGGGCCTGTATGTCCCCCAGTACAAGCTCTCCTTGTGCTCCCCTTGAAACTTCAATCATCCAAAAACAAAAAATTGCCATTTTTCATCCAAATATCATAATATGCATCAAATTAAAATATTTTTTAAAAAAAATATCACTTTTGGTTAATCAAAATTTCATCTGTCTTAGAAACCTGTGGAAGATCCATCATTTTGGGCGCCGGCAACGGAGTGACACTTCTCATCAACTTCCTAACCTCTGATGATTCCGTCTCGGATCCACCGTCGTAAGAATAAACTAAGAATGCTACGAACAAAATGACTAAGAATCCAAACCCTAGCGCCAGCAGCGTTCGGATCCTAAGATTCATCAGTCGAATCGGACCATGATCGCGGTTCCTCTCCCTTATCAGCTTTGGGGGAGGATGGCCGGCGTCGGATCCGGTCGCCGTCGGCTTCGCCCGGAACGGCGCAGTTCCTCGGCTTCCGCGCCTCATTTGGGCGAATTCGACGGGATCAGGATTTAGAAGCCGGAGAAAGCGAATGGAAGAGCGAAGGAATCAGTAGGGGTGAGCGGTTTGCTCAAACCGCCCGAACCGAACCGGTCCGAACCAGACCGAGCCAAAAACCGAACCGAACCGCTCTCCATCGGTCTGGTTTGGTCTCAATCGTTGGAAACCGCCACTTATATGGTCTGGTTTGGTTTCACCCTGTCGAAACCGCTTAAACCGAACCGAACCGACTCCTAACATATATTATATATTGTGCTGGAAATCTGTTGGGATTTTAACCCTAGTCCCTATGAAGTATCTGTCGCAGTCACAGTTAGAACTCCTGCAAGCGATCACTACTAAAAAAATGGCTTTTACCAACATTTTTATGCCAGCGTTTCAAAGGAACGTTGGCAAATGTCTATTGGTATTTCGACATTTGCCAGCGTTTATAAGAACGTCGTCAAATGCTAGACTTTTACCAACGTTTATAAGAATGTTGGTAAATGCTGGGCTTTTTTCGGCGCTTTTCGAAAAACGCATGCAAATGCTAGACTTTTCCCGACACTTTTTTAAAACGTTGGCAAATGCAGGACTTTTCCAGACGCTTTTTAAAAACGTTGGAAAATACTGGAATTATGCCAGCGCTTTCCGAAAAACGTCGGCAAATGCTAGACTTTTTCCGACGCTTTTTTAAAATGTTGGAAAATGCTGGACTTTTGCTGGCGTTTTCCAAAAAACGTTGGGAAAGGCAACACTTTTCCCGACGCTTTTTAAAAATGTTAGGAAATGCTGGACTTTTTCCGGCGCTTTCCGAAAAATGTTGGGAAATGCGGACTTTTTCCCACGCTTTTTTAAAACATCGACAAATACTAGATGTTTCCCGACGCTTTCTAAAAAACGCCGGCAAATGCTGGACCTATCGCAACATCTTAGTGTAAACGTTAGTAAGAAGAAAAGGTTTTAGTTGTAGTCTTGTAATTTTTTAATGGCCAACTTGTAAATAAATGAATTTAGACAAGCCTTAGTGGCAGGCTTGTAAATATTTTTAATGGCAAACGTGTGAATAAGTAATATTCAAGACGTTTTATTTTATGTACTTGATATGAAAATGATTTGAGAAAATGGAGTCTTCTTATTTTATGTACGCCGACAAAACACCAAATCACACCCCAATTAAAAAAACCAAAAAATCACATGACAACATACACACTCAAACCCACTCTTCTCATTTTCACCAGTTTTTGCACTCATCGAAACACCCGTATGGATCCCACATCCTGATTGTGTGGGTTGGGTTTTGGGGTGTCCGTGCACTTTGTGCACAGATTATGGATAGTCTATATATATAATCGAGCCAACAATTAGACCACATGTTCATTATTTCTTAATTGCACTGAAAGGTAAGAATGTGACCCTAGCCGGCATAATTCAATGAGCCCTAGACCATATGGACCGAACCCCTTTTCTTTTACAAATCATCACGTACGGTGCCCCCATCTGCTCTGAAACGAAAAATGTAAAAATGTGAAAATATAGAAGAAATATGCGAAAATCCATTCTTTTGGGGTTCAGTTAGAAATTTTATTTAAATGTAACGCTAATATACTATAACTTTATTCTTTTGCTAAATTTATAGCATATTAGTTATAATATGCTAAATTTATAACTTCGGCATGAACTTCATGCCAAATTTTATTTAAAGTTCATGCTATTTAAATTTATAACTGAAACCCAAAATCTATTCTTTTGGGGTCAAATCAAATGCAATCCGCATGTAATTAAATATGTGAAAATATAGAAGAAACCCATGATCTGCACGCATTTATATCATCCAATCAAATGCAAGAGTACCAGATCTAGCGGACAAAACCAACTACTAGTTCATGTTGCAGATCGACGCCTCATCAGACGGTCCAAACAAGACCGAACGCTCCCCCGTCAACCCTACGCCTCATCTATAAAAACACACGGCAAACCAAAATACCCAAATCGAAGCAACAGAACCAGGAGTAAAAAGTGCCTGGATGAGGAAAGGGAGGGAAGGGACTGGGCAAGGGCGGAACGAAGCGCCACCGGAAAGTTTTGCGTGACAACATCCAGGGGATCACTAAGCCGGTGATACGCCGCCTCGCTCGCCGTGGGGGAGTTAAGAGGATCAGCGATCTCATCTACGAGGAGACAAGGGGAGTCCTCAAGTTCTTCCTCGAGAACATCATCTGCGACGTCGTAACCTACACCGAGCATGCCAGGAGGAAGACCATGACGGCGATGGACGTCGTTTACGCTCTCAAGCGTCAGGGCCACCATCTACGGCTTTGGCGGTTAGGGTTTGGGATTTTTGTAAAAGGATGTTTATGTACTTTTGGGCCTATGTGCTGGAATGTGAATTCAGGGTCACTGACTTGTTTTGTTAATGAAGGTTTATGTTTTCATGAAAGTTGATCTTTTGTGATGAAATCTTTCAGGATTTAATCCTTCGTTCTCTGATGGTTACTCGTTAGAATTGATGAGTATAGCATATGTTTTAAAAGTAGTATCTTGGAGGGCTAGTCATAGTTACTACTTTTTATTCTTTAAATTAAGCTTGGGATAAATGAACTTAATTACAATCACAAGCACACAAAAATAAAATCATTTGGATTCAAGATCATCATTTCATTGACTACATGAAATTGCTGGGTTCTTTTCATGAAATCACCTTTATAAACAAGGATCTATGTTAAGAAGGATCAACAAATCCAATTGAACACCAATTAAAAATTTTCAATGAGGCGCATCAACAAATCCAATTTAACTTCAAAAATATACATATATGTACGTTGTCTTGGTCATTTCCCAACGTTTCAAGAAAACGCAAGGGAATGTCTTCGGCATTTCCCAACGTTTCAAGAAAACGCCGGGAATGTCTTGGGCATTTTCCAACGTTTCAAGAAAACGCCGGGAATGTCTTGGGCATTTTCCAATGTTTCAAAAAACGTTGGGAAATGTCTTGGGTATTTCCTAACGTTTCAAGAAAACATCGGGGAATGACTTGGGCATTTCCCAACATTTCAAGCAAACGCCGGAAAATGTCTTGGCGTTTCCCAACGTTTCAAGAAAACGCCGGAGAATGTCTTGGGTATTTCCCAACGTTTCAAGCAAGTGCCGGAAAATGTCTTGGCATTTCCAAACGTTTCAAGAAAACGCTGGCAAAAGTGGGCATTTCCCAATGTTTCACCAAAACGTTGGTAAAACATTTAGCAACACACACTTTTCCCAACGTCTTTACAACGTTTTATAAAACGTCGGAAAAACATTTGCCAGCGCTTCAAAAACGTTGGAAAATGTTTAAAAAAACGTTGGCAAAAGTCCTTTTTTTAGTAGTGGATGCAGTGCCTAATTTTCCCTGGTTTGATAAGGAGCACAGAAATGAAGCCATGTCATGAAATTATTTTAATGACAAAGTCTATATTTAGCCAAATTGGGTATACGATGGGATCTTCCGTCATCATATGACTGAACCGTGGTTCCAAACCGAACCAAACCGCTCCAAGCGGTTTTCGTCGGCTCGAAAACCGTTGGTCTGGCGGTCTGGTTTGGTCTGACCTGTGAGAAGCCGCTACTTATACGGTCTGGTTCGGTTTAGGTCCCAACCCGCCGGTTTGAGACCGTGCTCTCCCCTAGGAATCAGTAAGAATGTCTACCCTTCTTACAGGGAACTTTATACACGCCTAATTCTACTTCACACCCATGGCATATATTTACACTAGAAATTGCCCGTGCACCAATGCACGGAGCAAAAACAAATGTCTGCAAACACGGCACGGAGCATGCGCACAACCGAGAATGATCGAAAACTGTGGGTGTGTGTCGGCAACGTGGGGATAAAATGAGAGCAAGCAAACAAATAAGTGCAAAACCCCAAAGAGAAACATGCAATTAAGTGGGAAGTTTGGTGGGATTTTTTGCAATTAACTGGGATGTTGGGGGGCTTCCTCGCGGTTTACGGGACACTGCCAAGTGGGACAATTCAAAGTGCACGGACACCCCCAAAAAATCAACCGACACAATTAGATCGCGGGACTCATACGTGTGTTTCGATGAGTGCAAAAAAGTGTGAAAATGAGAAGATTGTGTTTGGGTGTGTGTATTGTTGATTGGGATGTGATTTTGGGTGTTTTGGGTTTGGGTGTGTTTTGGGGTTGGATAGAGCTTTGAGTTTTTTGGGTTTTGGGTGTAAGGAAGTTGTCACATGTGGCGATGTGACATTGTCATACGGGACAAATTCAAAAACAGCCCTCAAGTGTAATAATAATCGCAAAAAATAAGGAGAAACATGCAATTAAGTGGGAAGTTTGGGGGGATTTTTTGCAATTAACTGGGATGTTGGGGGGCTTCCTCACGGTTTAGGGGACACCGCCAAGTGGGACAATTCAAAGTGTACGGATACCCCCAAAACCCAACCCACGCAATTAGAACGCGGGACTCATACGTGTGTTTCGATGAGTGGAAAAAAGGGTGAAAATGAGAAGAGTTTGTTTGGGTGTGTGTATTGTTGATTGGGGTGTGATTTTGGGTGTTTTGGGTTTGGTTGTGCTTTGGGGGTTGGATGGGGCTTTGGGGTTTTTTTGGGTTTTGGATGTAAGGAAGTTGTCCCATGTGGCGATGTGACATTGCCACATGGGACAAATTCAAAAACAGCCCTCAATTGTAATAATGATGTTTGACATATTTTTTTTGATAAGTCGGAAATTAATTTAAAGATTGTGCGGCCATTAATTCCTCGCCTCACACCGGAGAGGAGAGAGAGGATGTCAATAGAGCAAAGTCTACTTTGCCATGTTTGACATTCAAAACAAACATTAATTGTTTTTTTAGTTTCTTTTTGGAAATTGATTTGCATACCCATCGTGATCTGTGCACACACTACTTAAGTTTTTTATAAAATAACAAAACTCTCATTTTCAAAAGACTCAAAATACTTCTGACGAAAATTACTCTGCACACATATCAAATTACTTACCGTAACTGTTCTCGGTTAGTAATTTTGTTATGTGCATGGCTTTTTACTTGCCGTGCACAGCAAGCAAAATTTTTGCATGTTGTGCACGTTGAGCAATTTTGGTATGGTAATCTATTTTTGCTCACTACGCACAACATGCAAAATTTTTGCCTTTTGCATGTTGTGCCATGTGAATAGTTTTGGATTGTGCATTTCTTTTTTCTCACCGCTCTGAGTACTTTTGTTATGAGCGATGGGAAATTTTGTTATGATCATCCCAAATTACTCATCGCGTACAACAGACAAAATAAAACCATTTTTTCTCATTGCAAACAGACGTGATTTCATGCATAAATTTTCTCAAAGCGCACAGTCTTAATAACAACACGTAAAAAGAAAACATGTAGTGTTTGATTTTTCCCACATACTTTCACAGATTTCTTGGATCAATAGACATCCAAATAATTACAAAGAAAGTGTACTACGGGTACAAAAGATTTAGGGCTTTTTGCCCTAAAATTGTTGAAAGAAACTTAAAACGAGTCGGATCTTCATACGGTTGGTAAGTCTACTTAAGCAATTTTTTGTGGTATATATTGGTAAATAATTGCTAGAAAATAATTTTTTTTACATGAATGCAGATAAATTACTCAGATGGAGCAAGCTCAGATAGTCAATGTACGAAATATTTGTCATATGTCCGTCAATAATACCGTAATAAATTTAAGTAATTTTCATATAGTAGCATGTTTACTGTAAAATTCATGACAATGAAGCAAGCTCGGATAGCCATAAAAAGTTTACAAATGAGTTTACAACCATGGCTACATTTAAAAGTAAATAAGCTCTAGTTAATTGGATAAAGGAAGTCGGGAATGCAAATGAGCTTGTGTTTGTTACAAGGTCTTCGAATATGAGGACATTAGGGTAATAGAGTGCCAACTTAGTACTTTGCATGTGAAAAAAGCAGAAAATGTAGGGGCCAGATGAACAATATTGAGGAAAAAACCAATAATCTAAATGCAAGCAAGAAGTGTCATTGTCCGCTCACCTTGAGGACTAATATGGTGGGCAATAAATATAAGTGGAAGTTAATAGTCCTATGTGGCATGCACTAGCATCCACACGCGAAGTACCGCGAGGGACATTTCAACGCAGGGAGGGTGCAAGGGTCGATGTTGGATACTTTGAGAGACTTGTCTAATAGCAACGCGAGGCCAAGAGAAATTTTGAAAGTTCAGAGGCAAAAGGATATATTCAATGCGACATCAATTAGAACAATATGTAATGCAAGACACAATATGAAAAAAGGAAATAACGTGTAGCTTTTACTAAAGTTGCAAGAGTTATCCACCCCGAAGCCAACTTTGGTTAATGTGCAGAATGGTAAGGTCAATGTGGGATGTATGGAAAAGGGGAATGAAGGTGAAAGTTGATACATCCACCAATGCATGCTCTAGTCAAAAAGTTATAGTGTCCACAGCCCCGCAGACTGGAAAGAAATGGTGTATAGGTCCCAGTCTGCTTCAGCAAATATATCATTCTATATCGCTTACATTTTCATTATTAGTCAAAGCAGAAATGAGGGATTTAGCCCGCAGATGAAACTTCACATCGAGCTGCCAGCTCAGATAGTTTTTTCATTATGCATCCAGTACTTCGAAATCAACACTTGCGATTTTAGCCATTTTATCTAGCAGATCACAAATTTGAATGAATCAATAATTTAAACAATAAACATTTTCATACGGAGGCAAATTTTATATGAAGAGCTAATTGCGTGGATCGGCTAGTCCCACATAAATAAAAAGTCCAAAGTCCCATTACAGTACATATTACACAAATGAAAGCTTTTTAAAAAAAATTACAACTTTGGAAACCCTGTGGGTCCCATATAAGATCTTCAGCTTCAAGTGTGGCCTCCGTCACCATGGAAAGTAGTCATCGATCTTGAGCATTACATAAATTCCACTACAATTTCTCTCAAAAGTAAAAGAAAAGTGCAGGAAATAAAAGGTGGGACTTAAACAGCCGATCCAAAACCGCAATTAGCCATCCATGCAAAAATTTGTGCTCATCAAACATTTTCAGCAGACATTTTTATCGGACATTTTCATCACAGACATCACATGCATCATATTTACAGAAGGATAAACAATTTGAATACTTAATAATTATTGGACCACTGGGCACCGTCATATACAGTTAGGTTAGGTGACTAACTACAGAGCAGTCGCAGTATCTTCCTGATTATTAAGTTTAATATTGCACAACAAAATATCAGTTTATCCACAGAATAAGCCATTAAAAGCGATGCAGAGCATATAATTATGATCCTAAAAAGGCATCATATAATGCAGAAAGTTGTGCTAGTTGGGATTATTCAAAAGAGTTTGAAAAGAGCCCGGAATGACATGTTCTTCAAGAAAGGAAGAAGTTTTCCTTTTAAATTATCATTAATTAATCTCCAACTGTCCCCAAAAGTCCCCTTAATGTCCCATATTATATCATGATTTTTCGGGAATTTCGAGGCCCCCAAACACCCTTTTTAAATCAATTTTTAGCCCTCCAAAACCACTATTTTAGCTGTTTTCTGTTTATTCCTTTCTGGTATATTTCAGTATAGACAACCTGCGGGTCTGAAGCTCGCAGTGTGGCTGCGGGCTTCAGACCCGCAGTCATTTTTCCTATTTTTTTCCTGAAAGGAATTTCTTGTGGGCCTGAGGCCCGCATCTTGGCTGCGGGCTTCAGGCCAGCGGTCTGTTTTGTTTGGTTTTTTTTGTTTCATGGGCTTCAGGCCCAGTAAAAAAAATTAGGGGTTGAGGAGCGGCGGCTAGGGCTAGCCGCCGCCGCCCCTCGATCTGCTACCGCCGTGCGACGGCTAGGGACAGGGGCCGTTCCCCCTGCAGCCAGGCAAGGGGTGTAACGACCCGCTCTCGGGGGTCCGTTACTTATTTGGTTTATTCGCAGGTTCCGCAGTTTACCAGTGAATCAGCATAGCCACAACTCAGATATGCATCACAATACTCAAAACCAGCGAACAGATGTTATTACAGTCCAAATTAAAGTACAACCACCACCAGCACACTCTCTGAAAAGAAGTGCGGGAAAGTAAATACACAGTACAAACCTGTAACGACCCGCTCTCGGGGGTCCGTTACTTATTTGGTTTATTCGCAGGTTCCGCAGTTTACCAGTGAAATCAGCATAGCCACAACTCAGAGATGCATCACAATACTCAAAACCAGCGAACAGACGTTATTACAGTCCAAATTAAAGTACAACCACCACCAGCACACTCTCTGAAAAGAAGTGCGGGAAAGTAAATACACAGTACAACCCACACACCAACAGAAAAGTAACTAAAACTCTGCCGTCTCTGGGTCAATGTAGGTTCCACGAACTCTGGGGCAATCTCCTCGATCAGGTCTTCGTCTGCCGGTGCCATAAATAGTCACAACAATTCTAGCAATAGAAAAAGAGGAGTGCACAAATATGGAGCAGGCTATGGTAAACAAGTGCGGAAAGTAAAGTAAGGACAGACAAGCATGCAAGTGCGATAAGTAAAGTACATCAAGTCAAGCATGCAAGGGTGACAAGTAAAGTAAAGGTGACCGAGCGAGTATGACTAGTGATGTACAAGAATAACCATGACGATAGCAATGACTATAGCAATAATGAGTGTACTTGTGCCTATTCTAGTTCGTGACTTATAACGGGAAGTACAGTGAGCAACCAAGAGGCCAACTCTTGCCGCAGGTGCTACCCGGGCGAACCAATTATCTGAGTACTGTGCAATAATCTGTGATCTGTGATCTGTGATGGTTGTCACCGGCACTGTTATGGGTTGCTAGAACCCGCACGGTGACAACAAAGTCTGGACTAGTCGCTCCCGCACTTCCGTAATTATAAGTTACCCAAAACCCCAAGTGTCTGTGCAGGTTACCGGCCTTTGCAGTTTTACGAGTCATTTACTGTTCTCACATTTCCAGTTACAATCTTTCTGTCAAGCATGTCAATCTGTTCAGGTCAATAACTGTTCCGAGACTAGATGTTAAGTCCTATGTTCATACGCGTTAACGATACTCCAAAGATCTTTGCTTGTTGAAAAGTCAAGGCAGAAACCTCAAGAGAGAATGTCAGTCCTGAGCAATGTGTGAAGTCCAACAACTAAGGTACAGATCCATGCTTCGAGCATGCGGTGTTTCCATTAAGTACACTAGCTAGATTTCTAAAGTTAGAATTTACTGTGACTTACTATCTTCGAGGTGATGGTAGTGAGCCGGGACTGGATCTAGTGCTGATGCACGAGATTCGATGCCTGCAAATACAATAACAATTAGTTAGAGAATACACGATTTCTTATTTATTTAACTTGATCGTTTTGATTTTTAAAACTGTTGAAACGGTGTCGGAAAGTGTTCTAAATTTTTATATAAGCTATATGTATTAAAAATAGTTTTACTGCAAGAGGGAATATTTTTCTGAAGTCTATAGTAATTTTTATAATTTTTAGAAACTCAAAATAGTTTAAAAACCTAGATTATTTAAGTTACGCGTATCTTCCGTAATTTCTTATGGGAGCAATACAAGTCGGAATGACTTGAGTAAGCAGTAAAAATGGCCGTCTCGAAGTCTATTATCACATATAATTTTATCACATATTATTGTACGTAAAATCAGCGAGTTACGATTTATAGAATGAATTATACCTATTAAATCTTTAAGTTCGAAAAATCATTCCGGAAAAAGTAGGTGTCTGATCGCAGGGAGACTAGCGCCATTGGATCCGAAATGTCGTTTCTGATTTTCTGGAGCTATCCGCACATTTTTCTGGCCCCTGTATAATTAGTTATGGATTAAAAACCCTAAAACCCAATTATTAATCATTTAAAATCACGAAAATTACGAATTTCTCAATATTTACGAGTTTGCCATTACGTTATTACCGTTGCTTCTTAATCAAACGACGACGGGGGGGGCTGTTTCTCGCGGCGGTGGTCGAGGAGGGGGGCTGACGGTGGCGGAGCGGGGTCTCGCGGCGGAAGGGGGCGGCGACGAGGCGTCGGACGTCGTTGACGGCGAGAGGGGAGGCGGAGGCGAGCGAGAGAGGCGGGGAGAGAGGGTGGTGGTGCTGCGGGGTGCTCGCCGGCGTTCGGGGCTACGGTCGACGGCGTTCTGCGACGATGGAGAGCGGCGGCGGACCGGCGGAGGGGTGCTGGCGACGGCGAGACGTGGTCGACGGTGATGGAGGCGGAGAAGGCGGAGGGGGCGACGGCGGGCGGCGGTGTCCAGGCGAGCGGGGTAGAGAGAGGGAGGCGGAGCGGCTTCGTCGGCGTGTCTGGGCGGCGGCGGTCAAGGCCGGCGGCGGAGCGCGGTCGGAGACGGTGGCGTGAGGGGGAGAGAGAGAGAGAGCTGTGTGTTCGTGAGTTGGGTTTGGCCTGGGTGCATGAGTTAGGAAGATGGGTTAGGGGTTAATTATATAGGGGTTTGGGATGGTATAATTGTAATTAGGAGGGACTCATTAATACTTAGTCAACTAATTAATAGGTTAGGAGAGGAACTTTAGACTAAGTGTGGAGAGTAGGTTAACCCATGAATCACATGGGCTTCTAACGTGTTAGGTAGGTAATTAGGATAGATTAAAAGTAATTAGTAAAAAGTAAAACCCCCATTAGTGAAAGTAATTAGTAAAATACAAAAACGAAATTACGATTTTGCCCCTACTAGTAAACGTGTCCGAAAAATTACGAAAACATACCCACGTGATCGTATTGTCACGAGGATGGCGAATACGAAGTCTGTTTCAGGGTTTGGGCTACGGGAATACTAGTTTTAGGCCAAAACGTTTAGGAAGCGGGTCTGCGGGTTCTCTACTGAAATGATATCAGAAAATTACGAGATTAATGTGGGGAGCCCTAAATGATCATAAGATGCTACTGCAGAAGTTTGAAAACGTTTTGAATACGTTTGTATAGAAAATAAATTCGTTGAATCAAAACGGTAATTTTTGAAAATGAATTTTAACAGAAATGTTTTGGGCTTTTGAGGAAATCTGAAATTGCTGAAATACTTTATATTAAGTCTAGTGTCTCAAAATATTTTTATAAGAATTTTTGAAATTAGTTTAAACTCCTGATCAACCATTACAAAACACAATTAAAAATGAAATTACTTCAAATTTTTGGCTTAAATGTTTTGTAAAAATTTAGGTCGTTACAAGGGGGGAGGGGGGTTTGTTACGGCGGTCCCCCTCTCGCCATAGCGAGGGGGAGGGGGGACAGGCAGCGCCCCCTCGTCGGAGCGAGGGGGGACATAGAGCATCACCCCTCGCCGGAGCGGGGGGGTGAAACCAACCCCCCCCCTCGGGGAGGAACGGGGACGCCCCCCCCCCCCCCCCCCCGCCCCGCTTCAGGCAGGGGGCACAGGCTCCCCCCCCCCGCTTCAGGCGGGGGGCGCGGGGACGCCCCCCCTGGCGTTTTAGGCGGGGGCATGGGCTAAAGGCGGCCCCCCCTTCGGGGGGTGGGGGGTTGGCGCGGGGAACGAGTGAGGGTGGCGGCCGGCGGCAAAGCCACCGGCGAGGCCGAGATAAGGTAAGAACCCTATTATCATTATTTACATATTTTAAACATGTTAAAACAAGATTTTTGGGTGATAAAAATCATCGATTTAGGCGATTAGCCCGTATTCCAATTCGATCTTGCGAGATCTATGGAAAATACTATCACATGTATGATAAAAACAATATTTTTAGCGAGATTTACCTCTATATCCGTCCTCTGAATATAGCGACGGTTGAACGAAGCCT
The DNA here is from genome assembly GCA_030789695.1 of Scilla litardierei. Taxonomy (NCBI): domain Eukaryota; kingdom Viridiplantae; phylum Streptophyta; class Magnoliopsida; order Asparagales; family Asparagaceae; genus Scilla; species Scilla litardierei. The sequence continues at coordinate 118,923,904 of CM061130.1, forward strand.
ACGCGGTCGACGACGTTCGTTTGATGCGGATGACGACGCGTGCGTGGATCTCACGTCTTCCTTTGCTTTCGCAACGATCGATTTTTGTGTGGAAATTTTAATTAGAGGCTTGTGCTGATAACGTGTTATGAATCATCTGGGGGAGGAACCCCAGCTCTTTAGCATATATGTAACGGTCTGTTTCCATCAGCACGATAATTTGTGTGTTTAACCTATTAAACTATTTTTCGTCAAGAGTTTTATGATTTCAAAAATACCTTATAAAAATATTTTGAAGTATTAAAGTAGTTATGGGGTATTTTAGTAAGTTCGGATTTCATCGAATGCCTCTAAATCATCTGGTAAAAATTCATTTTCGATTATTACCGTTTTGGGTCAAAGAATTAATTTTCTATACAAACAACATCAAAACAATTTCAAACTTCTACAATATTATTCTATGATCATTTAGGGCTTCTCACATTAATTTCGTAATTTTCCGACGACAAATCAGTAGAGAACCCGTTAACCCGCTTCCTAAACGTTTTGGCCCTCGACTCGTATTTCCGTAGCTCAAATCGTGAATCGGACTTCGTATTCACGATACTCGTGACGATACGAACCCGTGGGTATGTTTTCGTAATTTTTCGGACACGTTTACTAGTAGGGGCAAAATCGTAATTTTGTTACAAATTTTACCATCACTAATTACCTTGCCTAATTACTAATTACATTAACCTAATTACTAATTACCCTAACATGACTAACATGTGGAGGAGACAACTGTTCATTTTTTCAAAAAGCTTATTAATTTCAAATCTTATCATAATCCTAACTTTTGACTAAATATTAAATGAGCTAATTAAAAAACTAATTTTACTTAGCTATTTAAACCCCCCCTAACCCATCTCCTTCCTCACAAATCCCCCTCTTCTCCGGCGAAATTCCGGCCAAATTCCGACGAGTCTCCGACGAACTCTCCCAACTCCGGTGAGCCACCACTACCCTCTTCCATCTCCACATCTTCAACCTCCTCCTCCATTCCCTCAATCTCTCCTAATCTCTCTCTAAAAACACAACAAAAGCTCAAATAAACCCACGAAACCCACCAAGCTCAACCCACCTCCGGCCATGGCAAACTCCGGCAAACCTCTCCCATTCCGGCAATCACATGGCTTCCACCTCTCTCCATTGATCTCCTCTACAACTCTCCTTCCCTTCCCCATTGATTCTACACAAGAATCATTCAAAACAACAACAAAAACAAAGAAGAAAAAAAAAAATTCGGCCGGCGGCGGCCAGTGGCCGGCCACCCTCTCCTCCTCTCCTTCCTCCCTTGGTCCTTGCTCCACCATTGATCTCCTACACAACAAGAAGAAGAGGAAGAAATGAAACAAAAAAAAGTGTTAAAAAATGACAGTATGGGTTCTGTAAAGGGAAGAGAGAATGGGTGAAGGGATTTTTGTTAAGGAATTTTTAGAGAAGGGAAAATTTTGAAAAGGAAGTTATGGAAGGGAATTTGAAGTAAATTGAAAAGGGAAATGAAAATTTGTAAAGGGACTAAATTGGAATTGTTTTCTTTTGGTATTTTAGTTTTGTACGTGTATACGTATACGTGCATACGTGCATGTAGTACGAACTTTGTAATTTCGATTATTATATTAATAAAACATGGGTGCATGCGTGTGGTGTTTGTCGGTAGGCGTCCCGGGAAGACACCGACCCCCGGACGAGGTACGAGACCCGCCCAAGAAACCGGATTTCAACCGGTCACGACTACAGGCAAGTAAATACCGTATATATGTGTGTTGCAAGTAATTACCGTGTGTATGCGAGTATCTACCGTATTGGTGTTTGTGGTACTGTACTTGTGCTCATTGTTGTATTTTTGGATGTTCAAAGTGATGGGCCTATAAGGCCATACGGATACGGTTACGGTTAATGTGATACCACACGGGTTTTGGGGTAGCCTTGAGCTACGAAGTGTGCGGGAGTGACCGGGTCCACCCTTATTAGTTAAGCTGTACCATCACCCGGCAGGGGATGGTAGGTAGAGATTCCACGAGTTGCTCCGTGGGATGGGTGCACTTCGGGTTGCATATCGTGCACTCGGGCTAAGGCTGATGCACTAGCTTGTTACTATGTTCCTATTGCTGACTTGATACCACTATCCTACTGACTAAGTCGAGACTACTCGAACGTGGCAGAGCGGCGTAATAACAAGCGGTCTTAAATTACAACCGAATCAGTGTCTAGAAAGGAACGGGAAGGGGGTTGGTCAACCAAGGGACTTGTTCCTGCGGTCTTTGAAGTGACCTGTGCCTTCAAGCCCTGACTAACTGGCTGATTTGGAAGTTAAGTTAGACTTCTTATTATTAGGCATGCCTACACTATTAGATGGTCAAGCGACGTTTGTTCTCTCTTGTTCGTTCATTACATAGCTGCCTTTACCGTTGGTTTTTACTTGCCGCTTAGCGCTGACATGTATTTCATTGAAAAGGGAATTGTTTTCTTTTGGGAATTTGAAGTAAATTGAAAAGGGAAATGAAAATTTGTAAAGGGACTAAATTGGAATTGTTTTCTTTTGGTATTTTAGTTTTGTACGTGTATACGTATACGTGCATACGTGCATGTAGTACGAACTTTGTAATTTCGATTATTATATTAATAAAACATGGGTGCATGCGTGTGGTGTTTGTCGGTAGGCGTCCCGGGAAGACACCGACCCCCGGACGAGGTACGAGACCCGCCCAAGAAACCGGATTTCAACCGGTCACGACTACAGGCAAGTAAATACCGTATATATGTGTGTTGCAAGTAATTACCGTGTGTATGCGAGTATCTACCGTATTGGTGTTTGTGGTACTGTACTTGTGCTCATTGTTGTATTTTTGGATGTTCAAAGTGATGGGCCTATAAGGCCATACGGATACGGTTACGGTTAATGTGATACCACACGGGTTTTGGGGTAGCCTTGAGCTACGAAGTGTGCGGGAGTGACCGGGTCCACCCTTATTAGTTAAGCTGTACCATCACCCGGCAGGGGATGGTAGGTAGAGATTCCACGAGTTGCTCCGTGGGATGGGTGCACTTCGGGTTGCATATCGTGCACTCGGGCTAAGGCTGATGCACTAGCTTGTTACTATGTTCCTATTGCTGACTTGATACCACTATCCTACTGACTAAGTCGAGACTACTCGAACGTGGCAGAGCGGCGTAATAACAAGCGGTCTTAAATTACAACCGAATCAGTGTCTAGAAAGGAACAGGAAGGGGGTTGGTCAACCAAGGGACTTGTTCCTGCGGTCTTTGAAGTGACCTGTGCCTTCAAGCCCTGACTAACTGGCTGATTTGGAAGTTAAGTTAGACTTCTTATTATTAGGCATGCCTACACTATTAGATGGTCAAGCGACGTTTGTTCTCTCTTGTTCGTTCATTACATAGCTGCCTTTACCGTTGGTTTTTACTTGCCGCTTAGCGCTGACATGTATTTCATTGTTTTTTTTGAAAGGCATGTCAGACTACGAGCCGACGGAGTACGTGGAGTATTACACTGAAGACGATCTCGTTGACCAGGGATCAAAGGACGTTACTGAGCCCGCACCTACAGAGGAGTAGGAGTTTCCGATTCGACCACAGCATCCACTTGATTTCATCGTCAGTGTGCTTTCCTTACCATCGTCAGTGTGCTTTCCTTATTGCCAGTGTGCTTTACTTCCGAGTGATGTACTTTACTTTTCCGTCGAGTCGATGTAGGCCGTACTATAAGGCCCAGTCATGTACTACTTATCATCTATTGGGATAATAAAGATGTTGTGTATTGTTTCTCTGAGATTGCATGACAAGAACCTATCCTTCAATGGAATTACTACAGACGCTTATTGTGCATCGAACCAGGAAGAAAAAAAAATTTCCTCCTTGTTTTATGTACAAGCGGACCTTCGTCGCGTCCTCGCTCCCGGGTATTTTGGGAAGCGGGGCGTGACAGGTTTCTGTGGTGGCCCATGCAGGTCATGCAACTACTCAGAGCAATATACACATCTTTACGATCCTAAGTTTACTGAGTACATATTGACTCAGGTTTATTGTTTTGCAGCATGGCAGGAAGATCAAACACCCGCAACGGAAATGGCGCCAATGGAAACGGTGCCGATGGTGCCGTCGAGATATCTGCAGTCCTGGGAGTGATTAGAGAAATGTTGGAAATACAACACCAGATGCTTCAGCAGGAACCAAGAGCACCACCACCATCCGCTGAACCTGGGGTTAAGCAATTCCAGGAGCTTCGTCCAAAGACTTTCTCTGGAAAGGAAGGGCCACTTGGAGCTGAAGAATGGGCCCTAGCTACTGAAGACAAGTTGAGCGCTGCCCGCATCCATCAAGCAGGATGAGTTGAAGTTGCAAACTGCAACTGACTGACAATGCTCGAAGCTGGTGGGATCGTGAAGAACGACGTCTGGTTATGCCTATCTCTTGGGGCATGTTCCGGGAAAGGTTCAACGCCCAATATTTTCCTCCCTCGGCCAAGAGAGAACTCCAAAGTCGTTTTACTAATCTGAAACAAGGCAATAGGACCGTGGATGAGTATGAGGCAGAATTCTCAATGCTCAGTCGCTTCGCTCCACACATGGTCGAAAATCCAGAAGACTGTGCCTATCAGTTTCGTCAAGGCCTAAACCCTCGTGTTCAAGCCTCGAAGAGTTCAGTGAAGCTGACTACCCTTGAGGATGTTCTGAAAGCTGCACGAACTCATGAAGCCGTTGCACGACTTGAAAGGGGAATTCAAGTTAATACAGGCAAACGCCCGATGGAACCTGCCAGGAACAATTTCCGTCCGACTCAAACCACCAATTTCAAGAAGCCAGCAGCCCCAGCCAACACCAAATCCACTATGGTGTGCCACTACTGCAACCGTGTTGGACACGTCAAGAAGGACTGTCGCATGTTCTTGAAACTGTGCCTAGTGTGTGGTGCATCTGACCATCTTTCCAAGGACTGCCCTCGTAGCACTATCAAACTAGCCAACCCTATGGTGGCTTCAGGACCAGCTCAGCAAAAGCAACCCCTGCCTCCTCAGCAACAAGCTTTTCAGAATGCCAAGCCAAATCCACCAAGGCGTCAGGCATTTACTATGACTGCTGCTGAAGCCGAGACCACTGACCAAGTGATCTCAGGTAATCTCTAGACCTCAGTTTCTTACAGCTCTATATCATATGCTTGATTGGTGAGTAACTCTTGCTAAGACGTATTCTACCTTAACCTAGGTGTTATCTTAGTATCTGCATCTCCGGCTCTAGTCTTGTTTGATTCAGGGGCTTCACATAGCTTCTTGTCGCAAAAGTTTGCGATTGATCATTCTATTACTATCTGTGATCTTCCAAGATGTTGGAATGTCAACACTGGAAATGGCAAAGTAAAAATCTCTACCGGATGCAAGTCATGCCCACTAGTGATCTGTGGACGTGAACTATTCGCTGATTTCATGATTATCAGCATAGCCAACTTTGATGCGATACTCGGCATGGATTGGTTAGGGACTTTCTACGCTCACATTGACTGTCACCAGAAGAGTGTGGTGTTTAAAATTCCTGATTATCCTGTGTTCGAGTTCATGAATGGAAGTCGTTCAATTGGTCCTATCAAGTTTCAGGCCAAGCCAAATGAAGCAATAGTTGCATCAATGCAGGTTGAGCCTGAAAAACCTTTAGTAGTTCGAGACTTCGAAGACGTATTCCCTGAAGATATTTCGGGATTACCACCAGACCGAGATCTCGAATTCACTATTGACCTTATGCCAAACACTCAACCTATCTCCAAGGCTCCTTACCGCATGGCTCCTGCTGAATTGGAAGAACTTCGGAGTCAACTCGACGACCTGTTGCAGAAAGGATTGATACATCCCAGTGTGTCTCCTTGGGGTGCACCTGTCTTATTGGTCAAGAAGAAGGATGGATCAAGAAGAATGTGTGTGGACTATCGAGAACTGAACAAGGTGACTGTAAAGAATAAATATCTTTTGCCTCGCATCGACGATATTTTTGATCAACTCGGTGGATCACGAGTCTTCTCCAAGCTGGATCTCAGAAGTGGTTATCATCAAGTGAAAGTCAGGAAGGAAGATATTCCTAAGACTGCTTTTCGGACCAAGTGGACACTACGAATTCGTAGTCATGCCTTTTGGTGTGACTAACGCCCCAGCGGTATTCATGAATCTCATGAACCTTATATTCTATGAGTTCTTGGATAAATTCGTAGTTATTTTCATCGATGACATCCTGGTCTACTCGAAGAACAAGGAAGATCATTCCAAGCATCTGCAGATAGTTTTGGAGACTCTGCGTCATCATCAGCTCTATGCCAAGTACAGCAAGTGTGAATTCTGGCTGGATCGAGTCGCCTTTCTTGGACATATAGTTTCAGGATATGGTATTTCCGTCGATCCTGAGAAAGTCACATCTGTTAGAAACTGGCCAACACCCCGATCAGTTTCCGACATCCGAAGTTTTCTCGGATTAGCTGGTTATTATCGTCGATTCATCAAGGACTTCTCAAAGATTGCTGAGCCGATGACTCGACTGACTAGGAAGGATGTTAAGTTTGTTTGGTCTGAAGCTTGTGAGCAAGCATTCAAAGGATTGAAGATGAAGCTGACAACCGCACCAGTTCTAACTATTCCGGATAGAACTGGAGGGTTTGAAGTTTACTGTGATGCATCTGGAAAAGGTCTTGGAAGTGTGCTGCATCAACATGGTCACGTAGTTGCATATGCTTCTCGACAACTGAAGAGTCATGAGAAGAATTATCCAACACACGACTTAGAGTTGGCGGCTGTCATCTTTGCTCTGAAGATTTGGAGACATTTTCTGTTGGGAGAGCAAGTAAAGGTATTCACTGACCACAAGAGCTTGAAGTATATTTTCACACAGAAGGAGCTCAACATGAGACAACGAAGATGGTTGGAACTCATGGCTGATTATGACATCGACCTCCAGTATCATCCTGGGAAGGTGAATGTCGTGCCTGATGCATTAAGTCGACTACCAACAGTCATGACTCTGACGACTCAATGGAGACTTCAACAAGACTTGAAAGAAATGGAAATCAAGTCGTATTGCCAGGAGCTACATCATCATTAATGAACATGCAGATTCAATCTACCATCATCGATCGGATCAAAGCTGCTCAGTCTGGAGACGCGAAGCTGCAGAAGATCAAGGCGCAAGTTGAAGCTGGTCTACGAACAGAATTTCATATTCATGAAGATGGATCCTTGAGGTATGGAAGTCGCATCTGTGTACCTTCAGGAGAGATCAGGGAAGAGCTGTTAAACGAAGCACACAGCTCTCCTTACTCCATACATCCAGGTGGTACCAAGATGTACAAAGATCTGTGACTGAACTTCTGGTGGATTGGAATGAAGAGAAGCGTGGCCCGAAGCGTCGCCAAATGCCTCGTATGTCAGCAAGTGAAGGCTGAACATCATCGAGTCGCTGGATTACTTCAACCCTTGCCTATTCCAGAGTGGAAATGGCAACACATCACTATGGACTTCGTGACTGGACTACCTCAGAGCTCAAAGCAAAATGATGCCATCTGGGTGATCGTTGATCGATTAACCAAGTCGGCACATTTCATACCATTCCGAGTAGGACAATCCACGGAGATACTCGCAAAGAAGTACATGGAGGTAATGATATATCTCATACCTTTAAACTCCTTACAGTATACATAGTGATATATGTTTATCATGCAGGAAATTGTGAGGCTACATGGAGTTCCAGTGAGCATCGTCTCCGACCGAGACACAAGGTTCACCTCACATTTCTGGAAGAGCCTGTAATTGAATCTAGGTACACATCTCAAATTCGGCACTGCGTTTCACCCGCAGACTGATGGACAATCAGAGCGTACCATCCAGATTCTTGAAGATATACTGAGAGCATGCATGCTGGATTTCAAAGGATCATGGGAAGATCATCTGCACTTGGTAGAGTTTGCTTACAACAATAGCTACCAAGCCAGCATCGGCATGGCCCCTTTTGTGGCACTCTATGGAAGAAAATGTCGATCTCCATTAAGTTGGGATGACATTGTTGATCGAGAACTTTTAGGTCCAGAGATGATCGTGGAAGCTGTTGATGTTGTGCGTACTATCAGAGACAAGCTGAGAATCGCACAAGATCGCTACAAGCACTGGGCTGACGCCAAGCGTCGACATTTGGAATTTCAACCTGGAGATCATGTTTTTCTAAAGATATCACCAAACAGAGGAGTGATACGCTTTGGAAAACGAGGAAAGCTCAGTCCAAGATTCATCGGACCGTTTGATGTGCTAGAGCGAGTTGGAGAAGTAGCTTATCGTCTTGCCCTGCCACCATCATTGGAGGGAGTTCATGATGTATTTCATATCTCCCAGCTGCGGCGTTACATCATCGACCCCAAGCATGTAGTCGACCACTCGGAGATTACTGTTCGTCCGGATCTCACCTATGAGCAGCAACCGGTGCAGATCATAGATCGTCGACAGAAGACTCTCAGGAACAAAGTGATTGAGCTAGTGAGAGTTATGTGGCATCACGATTCATCTGGTGAATCCACCTGGGAATGTGAAGAGGAAATACGCGAACGTTATCCTTATCTCTTTCCTTAAATTCCGAGGACGGAATTTTTATAAGGAGGGTAGGATGTAACGGTCTGTTTCCATCAGCACGATAATTTGTGTGTTTAACCTATTAAACTATTTTTCGTCAAGAGTTTTATGATTTCAAAAATACATTATAAAAATATTTTGAAGTATTAAAGTAGTTATGTGGTATTTTAGTAAGTTCGGATTTCATCGAATGCCTCTAAATCAACTGGTAAAAATTCATTTTCGATTATTACCGTTTTGGATCAAAGAATTAATTTTCTATACAAACAACATCAAAACAATTTCAACGTCTACAGTATTATTCTATGATCATTTAGGGCTTCCCACATTAATTTCGTAATTTTCCGACGACAAATCAGTAGAGAACCCGTTAACCCGCTTCCTAAACGTTTTGGCCCTCGACTCGTATTTACGTAGCTCAAATCGTGAATCGGACTTCGTATTCACGATACTCGTGACGATACGAACCCGTGGGTATGTTTTCGTAATTTTTCGGACACGTTTACTAGTAGGGACAAAATCGTAATTTTGTTATAAATTTTACCATCACTAATTACCTTACCTAATTACTAATTACATTAACCTAATTACTAATTACCCTAACATGACTAACATGTGGAGGAGACAACTGTTCATTTTTTCAAAAAGCTTATTAATTTCAAATCTTATCATAATCCTAACTTTTGACTAAATATTAAATGAGCTAATTAAAAAACTAATTTTACTTAGCTATTTAAACCCCCCCTAACCCATCTCCTTCCTCACAAATCCCCCTCTTCTCCGGCGAAATTCCGGCCAAATTCCGACGAGTCTCCGACGAACTCTCCCATCTCCGGTGAGCCACCACTACCCTCTTCCATCTCCACATCTTCAACCTCCTCCTCCATTCCCTCAATCTCTCCTAATCTCTCTCTAAAAACACAACAAAAGCTCAAATAAACCCATGAAACCCACCAAGCTCAACCCACCTCCGGCCATGGCAAACTCCGGCAAACCTCTCCCATTCCGGCAATCACATGGCTTCCACCTCTCTCCATTGATCTCCTCTACAACTCTCATTCCCTTCCCCATTGATTCTACACAAGAATCATTCAAAACAACAACAACAACAAAGAAGAAGAAAAAAATTTCGGCCGGCGGCCGGCCGGCGGCGGCCAGTGGCCGGCCAACCGACTCCTCCTCTCCTTCATCCCTTGGTCCTTGCTCCACCATTGATCTCCTACACAACAAGAAGAAGAGGAAGAAATGAAACAAAAAAAGTGTTTAAAAAAATGACAGTATGGGTTCTGTAAAGGGAAGAGAGAATGGGTGAAGGGATTTTTGTTAATGAATTTTTAGAGAAGGGAAAATTTTGAAAAGGAAGTTATGGAAGGGAATTTGAAGTAGATTGAAAAGGGGAATGAAAATTTGTAAAGGGACTAAATTGGAATTGTTTTCTTTTGGTATTTTAGTTTTGTACGTGTATACGTATACGTGCATACGTGCATGTAGTACGAACTTTGTAATTTCGATTATTATATTAATAAAACATGGGTGCGTGCGTGTGGTGTTTGCCGGTAGGCGTCCCGGGAAGACACCGACCCCCGGACGCGGTACGAGACCCGCCCAAGAAACCGGATTTCAACCGGTCACGACTACAGGCAAGTAAATACCGTATATATGTGTGTTGCAAGTAATTACCGTGTGTATGCGAGTATCTACCGTATTGGTGTTTGTGGTACTGTACTTGTGCTCATTTTTGTATTTTTGGATGTTCAAAGTGATGGGCCTATAAGGCCATACGGATACGGTTACTGTTAATGTGATACCACACGGGTTTTGGGGTAGCCTTGAGCTACGAAGTGTGCGGGAGTGACCGGGTCCACCCTTATTAGTTAAGCTGTACCATCACCCGGCAGGGGATGGTAGGTAGAGATTCCACGAGTTGCTCCGTGGGATGGGTGCACTTCGGGTTGCATATCGTGCACTCGGGCTAAGGCTGATGCACTAGCTTGTTACTATGTTGCTATTGCTGACTTGATACCACTATCCTACTGACTAAGTCGAGACTACTCGAACGTGACAGAGCGGCGTAATAACAAGCGGTCTTAAATTACAACCGAATCAGTGTCTAGAAAGGAACGGGAAGGGGGTTGGTCAACCAAGGGACTTGTTCCTGCGGTCTTTGAAGTGACCTATGCCTTCAAGCCCTGACTAACTGGCTGATTTGGAAGTTAAGTTAGACTTCTTATTATTAGGCATGCCTACACTATTAGATGGTCAAGCGACGTTTGTTCTCTCTTGTTCGTTCATTACATAGCTGCCTTTAATGTTGGTTTTTACTTGCCGCTTAGCGCTGACATGTATTTCAATGTTTTTTGAAATGCATGTCAGACTACGAGCCGACGGAGTACGTGGAGTATTACACTGAAGACGATCTCGTTGACCAGGGATCAAAGGACGTTACTGAGCCCGCACCTACAGAGGAGTAGGAGTTTCCGATTCGACCACAGCATCCACTTGATTTCATCGTCAGTGTGCTTTCCTTACCATCGTCAGTGGGCTTTCCTTATTGCCAGTGTGCTTTACTTCCGAGTGATGTACTTTACTTTTCCGTCGAGTCGATGTAGGCCGTACTATAAGGCCCAGTCATGTACTACTTATCATCTATTGGGATAATAAAGATGTTGTGTGTTGTTTCTCTGAGATTGCATGTCAAGAACCTGTCCTTCAATGGAATTACTACAGACGCTTATTGTGCATCGAACAAGGAAGAAAAAAAATTTCCTCCTTGTTTTATGTACAAGCGGACCTTCGTCTCGTCCTCGCTCCCGGGTATTTTGGGAAGCGGGGCGTGACAATATAGAGGATTATATACAGATAAGATACAATAGATACGGTCTTATCTATAAGATAAGCCGTGATCCCAACCGACTAACCAACTCGGTATTATCCATTCACAACAATTAAATATATTTGTGGGTGTTATGAATAGGCCCATGAGGCCCATTGGGTTTCCGGCCCACTATTGAAAGCTATATATATGAGGGTAAGGGGGCTCCTAACCCTTTACACCTATTTACTCTATTTTTCCCTTCACGACGCGTTATCAGCAGGATCACGCTCGTAGGAAAAGGCGACGACGCTCAAGGAATGAGATCCATCCAACACTCAGTTTTAAGAAGATCGTATTCTTCTCAACGGGGAGCAAAAAGTGCATCCTTCATCAACCGTCGTCTAGATTCCTTTGTCGAATCTAGAGGTAAATCCTCAAAATTTTTAGATCTAAACTTCCTTTTCCAGTAGATCTGCATGTTTTAAGATCAAATAGTTTAAAAACACGGTAAAAATCGCATTTTTATTTAGATCTGCATGTCTATAAACAATAAAAATCGACTATTTTTTAGATCTGAATGTCTAGAAAAATCCGTTTTTTACCCCCCTTGATCCATATACCGCACGCCCAAAGGGCATGACGGCGGCGCTTTTCCAGCGCCGCCGGCGGCAAACAAGCCGCGGCCGGCCAGTGGCCGTGAGCCCCCTGTGGCCGCGGCCGGCCCCCGCGGCGGCAGCGCCCCCCTTTGGCGCGGCCCGCCGCCGCGACGGCCGCCGCGGGCCCCCTAGGGTTTTTCGAAACCCTAGCCCTATCGGGTCAATTTTTTTAGGGGTGGCCCAATTAACCCTATTGGGTTGTTTTCATGGCCCAAAAGCCTGGAAATTAGCCCACTTACACATAATTTTTCTTTTTTTATTTTGGCCTCAAAAGCCCAATAATTAAAGAAATTTTAATTTTGTGTAGGGTTAAGCGGAAAGATAAAGATAAATGAAATGGATCAGGATTAAAAGTTTTCAAAATCATTTTTAACACGTCACTTTCTTTTTAGATTATTTATTAATCTTTATATACCTGTGATATAATTCTCTGTGTGGTTGTATATTTTATATAATATCTACGTGGATATGCTATTAGACTATGATTTTAGGGATCAACCAGGTTTCCGACACTTTTACTTTTCTGCAATTTTTCTTTTTTGAGAGAAATTTGTAAATGAGGTCATATATGTATATAGAAGCTGAAGGACCACCCCAAGGAGTTGAAGGCGCTATCATAAAGAAAAAGGGGCTTCTCTCAGAAGTTCCCGAGTTATCTTTATTTTTATGCACTTTTTGATTAATGGGATGTAATTTCGGAGTCTCTTTTTCCGTTTAGTGTCGGCTGGCTGATCCCCATAGTTATAATTTATTTTCATTGCATATACATTAAATGCGTGGATGTTTACTTTAAATAGTTAAATAACTCATGATATTTTAATGTTGTATATAAATGCATGCGTGGATGTTTATTAAATATTCATGCTATGAAAATGTTGATAAAAATGCATGTGTGGATGTTTATTTTTAAAAAACTCATGCTATTTAAAATATTACAAGATTGCATGCATGGATGTTTACTTTAAATAGTTAAATAATACATGATATCTTTTGTTTATGTTGCTAGATTGCTTAAATGGACAGACTTGCGAATGTCGATTTTTCGGTCCTGAAGGCCGATGGGTCGAACTACTTGAGTTGGCAGTTGGACTTGAAGTTTCACCTGTGCTCTCATGGGTTCAGTCTAACACCCACTGAAGAGGCAACAACAAGTACTACCGCAGCTGAAAAGGATGCTTCAAAAGAAGCCACTAATACAGAAGAAGTTTCCGATATACTTAAGGCGAAAGCCATTATTTATATCAGGAAACACTTAGACTCGACCCCTGAAGGACGAGTATCTTACTGTAGAGGATCCTTATGAACTGTGGGACGCACTTAAGGAGAGGTACAAACATCAAATGGATGTCATACTCCCTCGTGCGCAGTACGAGTGGACTCACCTCCGCATACAGGATTACAAATCCGTAGCGGAATACAACTCAGCATTATTCCGAATCACCTCACGTCTGAAGTTGTGTGGTGAGAATGTGACTGAGAAAATGTTGCTAGAGAAGACGTTCACGTCTTTTCATGAGAAGGACATGATCCTCAAGCAACATTACCGTGAGAGAAAGTTCACTAAGTACTCTGATCTGCTCGCATGCCTCCTAATGGCTGAACAAAACAGAGATTTGTTGGTTGCCACTCACAACATGTGCCCTCCTGGCTCCGCTCCACCTCCACCTCCTGCAGAGGCGCACTTCCAGTCTTCCCAGAAGAAGAAGATGGATAAGAAGGCAAAGTTCCAGAAATGAGAAGAACAGAAGCAGCGGAAAAGGGCTACTCCTCAGGCTCCTTCCCAGAACCAGAAGTTCGTGGCAAAGAAGCAAAAGTGCACGCCCAACAAAGGTGGTCCCCCAAGAAAGACTGGGAGGATAAATGTTCTAAATACGGAATGACTGGCCACTGGTCCAAAATCTGCCACACTTCCAAACACCAACAGGATCTCTACAAGGCAAGTCTCAAGCCACACACTGAGACAAACCTGATAGTTGGGGCAGCGTTACCAGAGACTACATGGAATCCAGAAGATTTCATGGAAAACGACACTCTTTAGTCATGGATCATCTGCATTTTATTTTCTAGCAACGTATCTTCCTTTCCTGCAATGTATCTTCCCTTAATTCCATGTCAAACTACTCAGCATCTTAATATAAAGTAGTTTCTTTTCGTATTATTTATTGCTTGAATGTTATATATATATATATATATATATATATATATATATATATATATATATATATATATATGAAATCCATATGCCTAGTGGACAGTGCATCAACGCACTCAATCTTTCAAAGTATAGACTACTTTACGAGCATCAGTAGCTATTATGGTCCATTGAGAACAATCTCGGGACTAGCTGATAAAATAGAAGGATCAGTGGAAGCAATCATATTGCTCCCAAATCACACACTCATCAAACTTAGAGATGCGTTATAGTCACCTAAATCAATCTGAAACCTCCTAAGTTTTAAAGATATCATTTTAAACGGGTACCACTTAGAGACGGACGAGGATAATGAAAAAGAATACTTGCACGTAACGTCTCTTACATAGGGTACAAAAACCATTGTGGAACGTTTCAAGGGACTCCCCTCGGGACTCTACCAAACAAGTATTCATTCTCCAGAAACATTATTGACGGAGCACCTGTAGTGCCCCCAAACACCAGAATTCCAACTCTGGCATAGTAGACTGGGACATCCTGGATCTGTTATGATGCACCGCATCATAAAAAGCTCAAGGGGTATAAATTTGAAGAACCTGAAGATTCTTCAAAAAGGTAAATTCCCATGTCCACCCTGTTACAAGGGTAAACTAATTACGAGACCCTCTCCACTTAAAGTGGACTTGGAGTCTCCAAGCTTTCGGGAAAGAATCCATGGAGACATTTGTGGGCCTATACACCCATCAAGTGGTCCATTCAGGTACTTTATGGTCCTGATAGACCCATCTACTAAGTGGTCACATGTGTGTCTACTGTCCACCCATAACTTAGCACTGTCTAAGCTTTTAGCTCAGATAATCAAGTTGCAGGCCCACTTCCCCGACTACCAGATAAAGAAACTTCGTCTGGATAATGCGGGGGAGTTTACATCACAAGTCTTTCTAGACTATTGCCAAGCACAGGGCATTGAAGTCGAACATCATGTAGCACATGTTCACACCCAAAACGAGTTAGCTGAATCTCTAATTTAGAGACTGTAATGGATTGCTCGTCCATTATTACTTCAATTCCAGTTGCTAGTGAATGCATGTGGTTATGCAATAGTGCATGTTGCATCCTTAATAAAATTAAGACCTTCTGGAGGTCAGTCATCTTCTCCTATGCAATTAGCACTTGGAGTTCCACTGTAACGACCTGAAAATTCATCACTTCAATTTACTTATTTTTACGTATTTTAAAAAAATAATTTTACTTTATAAATGGTCGTAAAGAGTTTTGTAACCAAACTGATTTCAAAAATTCTGGTAAAAATATTTTGAAGTACTAGACTTATTATATTATATTTCAGCAATTTTAGATTTTCGCAAATGCCCAAAGCATTCATGTTAAAATTCATCTCCCAAAATTACCGTTTTGATTCGGTGAATTTATTTCCTATTCAAACGTCTTCAAAACATTTTCAAACTTCTACAGTAGCATCCTATTATCATTTAGGGCTCCCCACATTAATTTCAGAATTTTCAGATATCGTTTCAGCCTAAAACCCGCAAACCCGCTTCCTAAACGTTTTGGCCTAAACTGGTATTTCTATAGCTCAAATCCTAAAACGGACCTTGTATTCGCGATCCTCGCGTCGATACGATCCCGTGGGTATGTTTTCGTAATTTTTCGGAGTCGTTTGTGAAAACGTGTCTGTATTTCACCGCCCTGCTAATTACAATCGCTAATGACATTTTTACAATTACTAAGCTACCTTTACTTTTTACTTAATCACTTCTACCCCTAATCAACCACCGAAATGTTGGTTGGATCTGAAATCACTTCAGATCCAACATCCCCCTCTCCCTCTTTTAATCCCTTGTCCCCTCTCCTCTAATTACAATAGTGCCATAGTTAATCACTATTAAACACCCCCCCTTCGAAAAATAAAACCACAGTAACTCTCCTCTTCACGTTCAAAACCCAGGCCGTATAAATTTCTTCTCCGCGTTCTCTCCCTTGATCACACACTCTCTCTCTCCACCTCTTCTCTCTCTTTCACTCTCTCCGCCACCCTCACCTCCGGCGGCCTCACCGCCCAACCGCCGCCGCCTCCAGCCCACTCTGTCAGCCGCCACCGCTGCCTCCGAGGAGCTCCGCCCGAAGCCCCCGCACTCCGGCGAGACCCACGAAGCCGCCCCGCCGCCTGACCCTAGCCCGCTCCGCCGTAGACCGCCGACCCGCCGTCTCCCCGCCTTAGCAACCGCCGCCGCTCGCCATCGCGAGCCGCCGCCCCGCAGCACAGACGCCCGGAGCCCGCCCCATGCTCCTCCGCCCTCTCCCCACGGCGCCCCACCCCGCTTTCGCCTCTGCCCCCGAGCCGCTCCGCCGCTCGCCGCCTCCTCCTCCGCTGCAGGAGCCGCCGCCCGCCTCGCCGTCCGACGCCCTCCGACAGCGTACAACGGTGGGTGCGTGCGTAAACCCCCCAATGGCAAAACCGTAAATACGGAATTAATTCGTATTTTTAATTTTTTGATTAATAATTGGGTTTTAGGGTTTTTAATCCATAAGTAATTATACAGGGGCCAGAAAAATATGGGGATAGCTCTGAAAAATCAGAAACGATATTCCGGACCCAATGGCGCTAGTCTCACTGCGATCATACACCTACATTTCTCAGAATCTATTTTTGAAGCTACAAATTAAATACGTACAAATCTTTCTAAAAATCGTAACTCGCTGTTTTCACTCACAATAATATGTGATAAAATTATATGTACAAGTAAACTTCGAGACGGTCATTTTGACTGCTCGTTCAAGCTATTCCGACTAGGATTGCTCCCGGAACAAATTACGGAAGATACGCGCCACTTAAATAAATTGGGTTTTTAAGCTAGTTTTGAGTTTCTAAAAATTATAAAAATTACTATAAACTTCAGAAAAATATTCCCTCTTGCAGTAAAACTATTTTTACCCTATATAGCCTATATAAAAATTTAGAACGCATTTCATCATCGTTTTAAGCAGTCTTAAAAATCAAAAACGACCTGTTAATTAGATATTATTTAGCGTAGCGACTAACTGATATTTGCTTGTGTTTGCAGGTGCCAATCCTTGCGCTCTAATTCCATCTTCGTCTTGCTACGACGATCTTGATAGTGTAAGTCACAGCAAATTCAAACCTTGGAAATCTAGATAGTGTACGTAATGGGAATACCGCATGCTCGAAGCATGGATCGGTAACTTAGTTGTTGGACTTCAAATCATTGCTCAAGACTGACATTCTCTCTTGAGGTTTCTGCCTTGACTTTTCAACAAGCGGAGATCTTTGGTGTGTTGTTAATGCATGTGAACATCTTTACTTTTGGAACAACGCGTCGACCTACCGTATTGTTACACAATGACTGAATGACATACCGGGCTGACATCATACTGCTGGAACATCTTATTGAAACTGAATGCTTAAAGATAGTTGGCACTGCACTGGGTTTTTGGGGTAATCTTATATTAGTGAAAGTGCGGGAGCGACCGCGAGCCATCTACACATTGCACCGTACTGTACCGACCGACTAAATGAAATGTACCGACTAAAGTGATTTGAGATCCGCCCGGGTTAGCGTCCCTGTGGCAGGAGATGAGCTCAATGGTTGCACACCGTACCTTCCTATATGAGTCACGTAGTTCTAGTTTTGCTATTGCCTGCTGGTTAAAACATTGCTGCTACCCTGACACAGTTGTTACTCTTGTACTTTACTTTTACACTTGTCACCTATGCTTCGCACACTACACTAGCACTTTACTTATTGCTATTGCATGCATATTCGTTTCTGCTTTACTTTCGTACTTGTTTACTATAGCCTGCTCCATATTTGTACACTCCTCTTTTTATATCGCTAGAATTGTTGTGACTTACCTATGGTTCCATCTCCGTGGCACCGCAGACGATGCACAGGTTGACTTAGGCCCCACCGAGTCCGTAGAGGCGCCGTAGCACGATCCTGGGACTGTTGACTTATATATTCAGAGTGTATGAGTGATGTACTTTCGATGTATTTACTTTCCGCTTTACTTTTCATGTATTTGTGAGAGAGTGCTGGTTGATGTTGTACTTTTAAGTTATGGACTGTAAAAATGTCTGTCGGCTTGAGTGTTGTTGGTACGTCTCTGCATCGTGGCTATGTTGATTTCACTGGTAAACTGCAGACCTGCGAATAAACCAAATAAGTAACGGGCCCCCGAGAGCGGGTCGTTACAAGTTTGGCGGCCCATGCAGGTCCGCGCTAAATACCTCGTGAACAATATAGCAAGATCAGGATGTACTGTATATGATACTCAACTAAGCTGACATTTCTATGGATGCAGGTTTGACACTCGAAAGACGGACGGGAACATCTCGGAGAGCCCCAATAGAGTTGACCTATCTTACCTTAATAAAAAGTCATTAACAAAATTTTGATAGGATTAATTAGTTGTATAAAAAAAGGGAGAAAATCTTCCTGTGTCGGTGTCACTCATATGAATGATGATCTTCCTTCAATGGACCCTGATACCGGTCAATGTGCTTGACTAAAGTCTGTTGGATCGACCTAGTTAGACTGGGCATAAGTGATCCTGGCTTAGTCACTTCCCTGACCGTGTCCGCTGGACCGTAAGGACGTGAATCATGATTATGTGACGTCATCGATCTTCTCTACTATCAACCTTCCTTTATCTTGATGACCTTCCGAATCTTTCTACTCCAATCTTACTAAACATTATGTACAGGTCTTTTGTGTTCAACGCTCGAGAATGGACGTAAACACCTCAAAGACACCCAATGGAGCCAATCAGTCTGGAGCCAACAACCCGACCGACAACGGGCCAACTCCCACAGTGCATCAGATCTCAGATCTGGCATTACGAGAAATGGTTGAGGCTATCAAAGGCGAATATCAACCTACGGGAGGCATCCAACAATTTCGCTCTCTCCACCCGAAGACCTGGAACGGAGAAGATGGCCCGATGAAGGCCGATGAATGGCTAGAAAGTACTGAAGAGAACTTGAGGGCCGCCCAGATCGGGAGGCATGCCTGGGCAGATACTGCCAGGTCCCAACTAACGGATGGGGCCAGAGTCTGGTGGGGCTCTGCTGAAAAGCGTCTCCAACGACCGATCGAATGGGATACATTCACAGAACTTTTCCGCACCCAATATTTCTCTCCGGAGGCCCAGATGGAGCTTGAGGCGCAATTTGTTGGGTTAAAGCAAGGTTCCATGATGGTGGAACAATACGATGCCCGGTTCACCATGCTGAGCTGCTTTGCTCCCGAGTTGGTTGCCACTCCAATAGCCCAGGCTCGACGCTTCAAGCAGGGTCTCAACATAGAGATCCGCAGGAATTTAGTCGGACGTACATTGTCTACCCACACCGAAGTTCTAGCTGCTGCTCGTGAACACGAGTTTATGGAGAGGGAAGAAAGGCGTGAGTTGGCTGCCCCTCACAGAAGGCAACCACCTCCAACCCCTACTGCTGGGCCCAGCCGTCAGCCATCATCCGACCAGATGTATCGCCCGATCCAGCAGACCCAGTTCAAGAGGCAGGCACCAACACAACGTCCAGTGTGTCACCATTGTGGTAGGCCTGGACATGTGAAATCAGAGTGCCGTTGGTATCGAAATCTCTGCCTGGTTTGCGGAGCGGAAGATCATCTTGCTAGAGATTGCCCTAATGCTAGAGCACGAGTTACTACCACTGCCACAGCTGCTGCACCCGCTGGAGACACTTCTCATCGACCACCTCCTCCTCCGCAACGACAGGCCTACACCATGGTCGCAGGGGATGTCGAAGCCATCGACCAGGCGATTGGAGGTATGAATTAACGCTTTGATATTATACTCGTCCATTTGCATTGCTATTATATCATGGTAATCTCGGCTACTTGAGAAATGAAGACAGCTATTATGATAATACTAATGTTGACACTAGCTATAGAAGCTATGTTGATGATAGTATGTATTCTTAGACAGCATCTCTTGTTTTCTAGATGTTGTGATATCACATTATATTTCGTATTATATTTTCTATCATTTATTTGCGTGAGCTTCTTCATAACATTAGTTACTTACTTTATTAAGTTTGAAATTCCGAGGACGGAATTATTTTAAGGAGGGTAGGATGTAACGACCTGAAAATTCATCACTTCAATTTACCTATTTTTACGTATTTAAAAAAAATAATTTTACTTTATAAATGGTCGTAAAGAGTTTTGTAACCAAACTGATTTCAAAAATTCTGGTAAAAATATTTTGAAGTACTAGACTTATTATATTATATTTCAGCAATTTTAGATTTCCGCAAATGCCCAAAACATTCATGTTAAAATTCATCTCCCAAAATTACCGTTTTGATTCGGTGAATTTATTTCCTATTCAAACGTCTTCAAAACATTTTCAAACTTCTACAGTAGCATCCTATTATCATTTAGGGCTCCCCACATTAATTTCAGAATTTTCAGATATCGTTTCAGCCTAAAACCCGCAAACCCGCTTCCTAAACGTTTTGGTCTAAACTGGTATTTCTATAGCTCAAATCCCAAAACGGACCTTGTATTCGCGATCCTCGCGTCGATACGATCCCGTGGGTATGTTTTCGTAATTTTTCGGAGTCGTTTGTGAAAACGTGTCTGTATTTCACCGCCCTGCTAATTACAATCGCTAATGACATTTTTACAATTACTAAGCTACCTTTACTTTTTACTTAATCACTTCTACCCCTAATCAACCACCGAAATGTTGGTTGGATCTGAAATCACTTCAGATCCAACATCCCCCTCTCCCTCTTTTAATCCCTTGTCCCCTCTCCTCTAATTACAATAGTGCCATAGTTAATCACTATAAAACACCCCCCCTTCGAAAAATAAAACCACAGTAACTCTCCTCTTCACGTTCAAAACCCAGGCCGTATAAATTTCTTCTCCGCGTTCTCTCCCTCGATCACACTCTCTCTCTCCACCTCTTCTCTCTCTTTCACTCTCTCCGCCACCCTCACCTCCGGCGGCCTCACCGCCGCTCGCCGCCCAACCGCCGCCGCCTCCAGCCCACTCTGTCAGCCGCCACCGCTGCCTCCGAGGAGCTCCGCCCGAAGCCCCCGCACTCCGACGAGACCCACGAAGCCGCCCCGCCGCCTGACCCTAGCCCGCTCCGCCGTAGACCGCCGACCCGCCGTCTCCCCGCCTTAGCAACCGCCTCCGCTCGCCATCGCGAGCCGCCGCCCCGCAGCACAGACGCCCGGAGCCCGCCCCATGCTCCTCCGCCCTCTCCCCACGGCGCCCCGCCCCGCTTTCGCCTCTGCCCCCGAGCCGCTCCGCCGCTCGCCGCCTCCTCCTCCGCTGCAGGAGCCGCCGCCCGCCTCGCCGTCCGACGCCCTCCGACAGCGTACAACGGTGGGTGCGTGCGTAAACCCCCCAATGGCAAAACCGTAAATAAGGAATTAATTCGTATTTTTAATTTTTTGATTAATAATTGGGTTTTAGGGTTTTTAATCCATAAGTAATTATACAGGGGCCAGAAAAATATGGGGATAGCTCTGAAAAATCAGAAACGATATTCCGGACCCAATGGCGCTAGTCTCACTGCGATCATACACCTACATTTCTCAGAATCTATTTTTGAAGCTAAAAATTAAATACGTACAAACTTTCTAAAAATCGTAACTCGCTGTTTTCACTCACAATAATATGTGATAAAATTATATGTACAAGTAAACTTCGAGACGGTCATTTTGACTGCTCGTTCAAGCTATTCCGACTAGGATTGCTCCCGGAACAAATTACGGAAGATACGCGCCACTTAAATAAATTGGGTTTTTAAGCTAGTTTTGAGTTTCTAAAAATTATAAAAATTACTATAAACTTCAGAAAAATATTCCCTCTTGCAGTAAAACTATTTTTACCCTATATAGCCTATATAAAAATTTAGAACGCATTTCATCATCGTTTTAAGCAGTCTTAAAAATCAAAAACGACCTGTTAATTAGATATTATTTAGCGTAGCGACTAACTGATATTTGCTTGTGTTTGCAGGTGCCAATCCTTGCGCTCTAATTCCATCTTCGTCTTGCTACGACGATCTTGATAGTGTAAGTCACAGCAAATTCAAACCTTGGAAATCTAGATAGTGTACGTAATGGGAATACCGCATGCTCGAAGCATGGATCGGTAACTTAGTTGTTGGACTTCAAATCATTGCTCAAGACTGACATTCTCTCTTGAGGTTTCTGCCTTGACTTTTCAACAAGCGGAGATCTTTGGAGTGTTGTTAATGCATGTGAACATCTTTACTTTTGGAACAACGCGTCGACCTACCGTATTGTTACACAATGACTGAATGACATACCGGGCTGACATCATACTGCTGGAACATCTTATTGAAACTGAATGCTTAAAGATAGTTGGCACTGCACTGGGTTTTTGGGGTAATCTTATATTAGTGAAAGTGCGGGAGCGACCGCGAGCCATCTACACATTGCACCGTACTGTACCGACCGACTAAATGAAATGTACTGACTAAAGTGATTTGAGATCCGCCCGAGTTAGCGCCCCTGTGGCAGGAGATGAGCTCAATGGTTGCACACCGTACCTTCCTATATGAGTCACGTAGTTCTAGTTTTGCTATTGCCTGCTGGTTAAAACATTGCTGCTACCCTGACACAGTTGTTACTCTTGTACTTTACTTTTACACTTGTCACCTATGCTTCGCACACTACACTAGCACTTTACTTATTGCTATTGCATGCATGTTCGTTTCTGCTTTACTTTCGTACTTGTTTACTATAGCCTGCTCCATATTTGTACACTCCTCTTTTTATATCGCTAGAATTGTTGTGACTTACCTATGGTTCCATCTCCGTGGCACCGCAGACGATGCACAGGTTGACTTAGGCCCCACCGAGTCCGTAGAGGCGCCGTAGCACGATCCTGGGACTGTTGACTTATATATTCAGAGTGTATGAGTGATGTACTTTCGATGTATTTACTTTCCGCTTTACTTTTCATGTATTTGTGAGCGAGTGCTGGTTGATGTTGTACTTTTAAGTTATGGACTGTAAAAATGTCTGTCGGCTTGAGTGTTGTTGGTACATCTCTGCATCGTGGCTATGTTGATTTCACTGGTAAACTGCAGACCTGCGAATAAACCAAATAAGTAACGGGCCCCCGAGAGCGGGTCGTTACATCCACCAATTGTCTCACACTTGAGAATATTTGGTTTCGCAGTATACATCCCCATAGCACCTCCACAAAGGACAAAGATGGGTCCACAACATCGTCTTGGCATTTATGTTGGGTTTGACACGCCCTCCATAATAAGATTCCTAGAACTCCTTACGGGAGACGTTTTTAATGCACGTCTAGAAGACTGTGAATTTGATGAAACATCATTTCCAAAACTAGGCTTACAAACCAAGAAGCCTGAAGCTTCAGAGAGTATCACTTGGAATACAAAGACACTAAGTCACTTTGATCCGCCCACAAGCCAGTGTGAGGAGGAGGTCCTGAAGATTATTTATATCCAAAACATTGTCTATCTCTTACCAGACAAATTTACTGACAACCAGAAGATAGTCAGATCACACATCCCTGCTTCTAACACTCCAGCTAGGATTGATATACTGCAAAATGTATGCAATCCGCCTACAACAGAAATGGTTGGACCTCTTAAAAAGAGAGGACGACCACCGGGATCCAAGGACCAAGTCCCTTGAAAGAGTAGGACCCTTGGTAATAGTAAAACAATACCAACACAGGATGCTACTATAAGCCCTACTACCCCATCTCTCCCAAACTCTCAAACAGAGGAAAAACCGAGAGAAAATGAAGGTTCGATACATTATGTACGAACTGGGGAGTATTGAGACAGAAAGAGCACAATTATATATGACACATTTGCGTGTAATATTGCCATCAACGTCGCATACTGCGATGATGATATTGAACCACACTCTCTGACAGAACGTCAAAGCAGAGATGATTGGCCAAAGTGGAAAGCGGCAATAGGAGTGGAGTTGGATTCACTCACAAAACGCAAGGTCTTCGGACCAACTGTCCAGACACCAAAAGGTGTAAAACATGCGGGTTATAAATGGGTATTTGTTAGAAAAAGAAATGAATGAAATGAGATCGTCCGCTACAAAGCAAGGCTCGTAGCGCAGGGTTTTACCGAACGTCCAGGGGTGGATTTTGAAGCCACATACTCCCCGGTCATGGATGCGATCACCTTCCGATTTCTCATTGGCTTGACAGCTCAAGAGGGTTTAGATATGCAGCTTATGGACATCGTGACTGCGTACCTATATGGCAATTTAGATCGAGACATCTATATGAGATTGCCTGACGGTTATTCTTTGCCCGTAGCACTAAAAGAGAGACAACGTGACATCTACTCAGTGAAACTGCAAAGATCATTATATGGTCTAAAACAATCTAGAAGGATGTGGTATAACAGACAGAGAGATTTCATTGCAAAACAAGGATTTAAAAATGACCCAGTCTGCCCTTGCATCTTTATAAGAGCAAAGACAAAATGATTTGTCATTATAGCCGTCTATGTGGACGACTTGACCTCATCGGACCTCCTGGAGAGATCACCAAGATTTCTAAAAACTTGACAGAAACTTTCGAAATGAAAGACCTCGGAAAGTCAA
This sequence comes from Scilla litardierei, assembly GCA_030789695.1. NCBI lineage: Eukaryota > Viridiplantae > Streptophyta > Magnoliopsida > Asparagales > Asparagaceae > Scilla > Scilla litardierei. The sequence continues at coordinate 118,948,813 of CM061130.1, forward strand.
AAGTCTGTCTAGGTCTTCAAATAGAGCATCTAAACGATGAGATCCTGTTACACCAATCAACTTATTCATCGAACTTGTTGAAGAAGTTCCAAATGGATAAGTGCCACCCCCTCAGCACCCCAATGGTCGTCAGATCATTGGATGTGCATAAAGACCCTTTCCACCCGCTGGAAGAGGGTGGGAGGTACTAGGCCCTAAAGTGCCTTATTTAAGTGCTATCCGTGCACTCCTTTAACTGGCTAACTGCACTCGCCCTGTCATAGCATTTGCAGTCAACCAACTTACCAGATATAGTGCTGCACCTACACAGCGGCACTAGGCCAGAGTTAAGCATCTTCTGCGCTACCTCCAAGGGTCCATAGACTTAGGTCTATTCTATAGGAAAGAGGCAAAAATAGGTTTAGTTGGTTATGCTGATGCAGGTTATAGGTCCGATCCCCATACAGAGAAGTCTCAGACCGAATACATGTTCACCTATGACGGCACTGCCATATCTTGGAGATCTGTGAAGCAGACCATGACGACCATCTCATCCACACATTCAGAACTTCTAGCAATCCACGTAGCAAGCAAAGAGAGCTTCTGGTTACGTTCTATGATCCAGCACATTCTCACCTCTACCGGCTTGATGACCGACGTTCTTGAGCCTACTCCACTCCATGAAGACAATGCAGTATGTATAGCCCTGCTACAGGACTGCTACATCAAATGCGACAAGACGAAGCATATCTCTCCCAAGTTCTTCTGGACGCATGAACTTCAGAAGCAAAAACAGATTGAGGTACAGAAGATCCAATCATGTAATAACTTGGCGGATTTGCTTACCAAATCCCTACCTACTAGTATCTTTGAGAAACTTGTAAATGGGATTGGGATGATGAGTGAGAAAATGTAAACTAGGTCAGGATGAGAGGACTATGAATGTATAGATACATAGGAGACTGATGTTTAGATTCATAAGAAATCTGCAAGCCTGAAGCTTGGTCAGATGAGGGGGAGTCAACTGCAGAGTTATACTCTTTTCCCCTTGGCTATTGGTTTTTTCCCACAGGGTTTTCTATAGTCAAGGTTTTTAACGAGGCAACTTCGTTGACTCTGGATCCTGAAGTATCCACCCCTAGACATATCCTCCCTAAAACAGGGGAAGTTATGAATAAATTGTTCTTTATTTAACAAGACAGTTTTCCTAACTCGGATCCTAAAGAATCCACCTCTTATTCAATGTTGGTTGGATAAGGGAAAGTGTTATGAATAGGCCCATGAGGCCCATTGGGTATCCAGCCCACCATTGAAAGCTATATATATGAGGGTAAGGGGGCTCCTAACCCCTTACACCTATTTACTCTACTTTTCCCTTCATGACAGTGGGACCATTGTCATGTGGGACTCCTGTTTGGGTGGAGTGTTTGGGTGGAGTGAGTCTTGAGTTCGATTCCCCCTTTTGTGCTTAGTCTCCTCAGCTAGTTAATTAAAAATGGGGATTAAAAAAAGATTTTATACGTAATAAAAATGAGACTCTCCTCAGCTAGTTTAAAATGATGGGAAAAGAGAAAGATTTTATAAGTAATAAAAATGAGACTCTGAACAAAAAGAGGGAGCTATACACTCGAGACCAACTACACCCCAAGTGGGAGTCATACCCCTGGACTAACTATCCACGTAGTGATATGCATACAGATAAATATAATGTAGTTAACAAGGAGGGGGAAATTGAAAATTTTTATCATAAATAAAATGGAGACGGAGCACAAAGGGAGGCATTCTGAGAATCGAACTCGGGAACTCATGCACACAAAGCCAGAATGGAATTGCTATGTGAACATACCATATTGCTCAGTTCACATGCCACTTAATTTTTATAAAAATACAAGTAATACCTTTTTCAAAATTGCTCAGTTCACTTACCTTTGTGCTCATCGTGCACATACCTTCTTCTTCCTTCACATCATCTCTCTTTACATGGCAATCTTTAAAAAACTTTTGCACGGTTGAGGTATGTGAACTGAGAAAAATGACCTCCGCCCCTCAGGTTTCCATTAAAACAACTAACCAATTAACCAACGATTAACCAAAATCTAACCAAAATCCTCATCGCCTCCTCCCTCCCCCCACCCCCACTCCCCGCCCCATCCTCACCATCTTCCCCCTTTGACGTATTTTGATCATCTCTTGACTCGATTGGAGGAAATTTTATCAAAAAAAATTAAACCAAAAAATGGCGGAAGAACAGAGCATCAATCAATTCAAAGGCCAATATCGCCCCCCGAAATTTGCCATTCACAAGCGATACGATCTCAAGCTCACCCCCGACCTCTCTGCTTGCAAGTTCATTGTAACTCTCTGGATCACTATCGATGTCATTGCTGCCCTCCTCCACAGCCTCTCCAACCCCTCCCTTGCTCCCCTCCCTTGCCCCCGCCCCCTCTAACCACCCCCTCCACAGCCCCATCCCCCCTCATCTTGTCCTTCTGTAACGATCGTATTTTTTTCAAGACAACTATTTACGTATTTAACCTATTTTCAATTTTTTTAAAACTATTTTATAATGGTTCGTCAGGAGTTTTACGATTTCAAAAATTTCTTATAAAAATATTTTGAAGTATCAAACTAGTTACGAAGTATTTTAGTAAATTTGGGTTTCATCAAATACCTTTAAATAATCTGACAAAAATTCATTTTCAGTTATCACCAGTTTGGCTTAATGAATTAATTTTCTATACAAACATTATCAAAACGTTTTCAAACTTCTACAGTAGCATCCTATGATCATTTAGGGCTTCCCATATTAATTTTGTAATTTTCTAAAGTCAAATCAATGGAGAACATGCAAACCTGCTTCCTAAACGTTTTGGCCTAAAACTAGTATTTCTGTAGCTCAAACCCCGAAACGGACTTCGTATTCGCGATCCTCACGACGATACGATCCCGTGGGTATGTTTTCGTAATTTTCACAGTCGTTTGACTCCAGGGGCAAAATCGTAATTTTATTACAAATTTTACTATTACCGTCACTAATTACATTAGCTAATTACTAATTACCTTAACCTAATTAACTATTACATTACCCTACCCATGTCTAAAACGTGAGAGGGGACATGATAATTTTTTCTTGGTTTAGTCAAAAAGATAAAACCTAATCACATTAATTACATACCTAATTTCATTAAATATCATTGACTAAGCTAATTACCATATGATATAATTAACCTATAAATACCCCCTAAACCCTCTCACTCTCAGCTTAACCCAAACCCAACTCACGCACACCGGCTCTCTCTCTCTCTCTCTCTCTCTCTCTCTCTCTCTCTCTCTCTCTCTCCCCAGTTCTCGCATGCCCCCCCCCGTTCAAATCACACGCTCTCCCTCCCCTTCACTCAGTTCTCTCCCCCGGCGGTCGACCGTCGCCCTCCGGCCATCTCCACGCCGCCGCTGTCCGACTGCACCCACGCCGCCTCCCCACGATGACAGCTTCATCGCCGCAGCCCCGAAAGCGCCGCTCCGTCCACTCCCGAAGACCACCCACGCGGCACGCCATCACCGCTTGGAGCCCCGTCCGAGCATCCCCTCCAGTCGACCGCTCCGTCGCTCGCCGACAGCCTCGCCTCCCGTGCCCATTGCCGCCTTCGCCTCGCCCTTCGACTCACCAGAGCTCACCACACAACCACCCCCGAGCGATGCTCCCAAGCTCCGCACGCCATCACCGAGCATTGCAGTGGACCCCCCAACACCCCTCCGAGCTCTGATGTCGCCATGTCGCCGCACCTCGGGGCTGAGCCGCTGCTGCCACATCCCTTCTCCCCCTCCCACTTATTCTCCGACCCGCAAGGCCCTATCTCCGATGAGAGCTCCCCCACGTCACCCCCTCCCGCAGCAGCAGTCCGCCTCCGCCGTAGTCCACCACCGCGCCGCCTCCCCTTACTGCCGTCCGCCTCCGCCCCTTGGCCGCTGCCACCATCGTCGAAGAGATCACCCCCCATGCACGTAGAGGCGAAGAAGAGAGGGTGAGTTTGATATTAAAACGTATTTTTATATGTATTTTGTAATAATACACATATTTATGCGTATTTAGATAATTAGATAAATGGGCTATTTGATAAATAATTGATAATAAATAATATAAGGGTCGAAAAAATAAAAGGCCAGCTCCAGAAGATCAGAAATGACATTCTGGATCCAATGACGCTAGTTTCATCTCGATCATACGCTTAGTTTTTCCAGAATAAATTTTTAAGCCAAAAACTTAAATACGTCTTTTTCAATTAAACATCCTTAACTTGTTATTTTCACGTACACTGATACGTGAGAAAAATATATATTGTAGTACTCTTCGAGACGGTCATTTTGATAGCTCACTTGAAACTTTTCGATGCAGATTGCATCCAGAATAAATTGTTGAATAATTACGTTACTTAATTAAAATTAGTTTTTAAATTGTTTTTGAGCTTTTAAAAATTATAAAAATTAACATAAGCTTCTGAAAAATATTTCCTCTTACTGTAAAATTATTTTCCTCATATCTAGCCTATATAAAAATTTAGAACGTATTTCAACACCGTTTCAATCAGTTAAAAAATCGAAACGATCAAATTAAATAGATAGAAAATCGGGTAGCCTGTAACTAATAATTTCTTGTGTTTGCAGGTACCAATTCTCGTGCACTAGCATCTTTATAAGCTCTAGCTCCAACCTCATCTTACTACGACGATCTCGATAGCGTAAGTCACAATTAATTCTAACTTTAGAAATTGAGTTAGTGTACTTTATGGAATTACCGCATGCTCGAAGCATGGATCGGTATCATTGTTGTTGGACTTCAAAGCATTGCTCAGGACTGACATTCTTTGTTGAGGCTTCTGTCTTGACTTTTCAACAAGCAAAACTCTTTGGAGTGTTGTTAATGCCTTTGGACATCCTTGGAGTGAGACTATTGTGCATAACTCTATTGGTATGTAAGTCTGTCTATCACAACCGTCATTAGTGTCTTTGCCTTTGAAACAACGGATTGACGTACCGTATTGAAAAGTAATAATTGAATGGTATATCGTGGAACGTCCTATTGAATGCTTATCTGTTGATGATGTGATGTGCCCATGAATCCATATTGATACGAATACTAGTATGAACATAATACACGGGATACGTGGTAGCTTGAGCACGAGGTGTGCGGGAGTGACCGGGTCCACCCTTATCTGGTAAGCTGTACCATCACCCTGCAGGGGATGGTAGGTAGATATTCCAGTGGTTGCTCCGAGGAATGGGTGCACTTATGGTTGCATATCGTGCACTCGAGCTAAGACTGCTGCACTAGCTTGATTGATACCATTGTTTTGTCACGACTACTGACTAAGTCGATACTACTCGAACGTGGCTGAGCAGTATACATTGGATTATCATAATACACTGGTTATGGGATAGTCATGAGCTACGAAGTGTGCGGGAGTGACCGGGTCCACCCTTATTTGGTAAGCCGTACCATCACCCTGCAGGGGATGGTAGGTAGATATTCCACGGGTTGCTCCGAGGAATGGGTGCACTTATGGTTGCATATCGTGCACTCGAGCTAAGACTGCTGCACTAGCTTGATTGATACCATTGTTTTGTCACGACTACTGACTAACCGATACTACTCGAACGTGGCTGAGCAGTTTACATTGGATTATCATAATACACGGGTTATGGGGTAGTCTTGAGCTACAAAGTGTGCGGGAGTGACCGGGTCCACCCTTATTTGGTAAGCCGTACCATCACCCTGCAGGGGATGGTAGGTAGATATTCCACGGGTTGCTCCGAGGAATGGGTGCACTTATGGTTACACATCGTGCACTCAGGCTAAGGCTGATGCACTAGCTTGATTGATACCATTGTTTTGCCACGACTATTGATTAAGTCGAGCCTACTCGAACGTGGCTGAGCAGTATACATTGGATTATGATAATACACGGGATACGGGGTAGTCTTGAGCTACGAAGTGTGCGGGAGTGACCGGGTCCACCCTTATTTGGTAAGCCGTACCATCACCCTGCAGGGGATGGTAGGTAGATATTCCACGGGTTGCTCCGTGGGATGGGTGCACTTATGGTTACACATCGTGCACTCGGTCTAAGGCTGATGCACTAGTTTGGTTGTTTGCTATGTTTCCATTGTTCTGTCACGACTAATACGACTGTTCTACTGACTAAGTCGAGACTACTCGAACATGATAGAGTGGTATAATAATAAGCGGTCTTAAATTTCTACTTGATCAGTGTCTAGAAAGGAATGGGAAGTGGGTTGGTCAACCAAAGGACTCGTCATGCGGTCATAGAAGTGACATGTGCCTTCAAGCCCTGACTGACTGGCTGGTTTGGGAGTTAAGCTAGACTTCTTATTATTAGGCCAGCCTACACTATTAGATAGTCAATCGACGTTTGTTTCCTCTTGCTCGCTCATTACTTTGCCTGCTTGTCCTTTTTTTAGTGCTACTACATCTAGCTGGTTGTCTTTCTATTGTCATCACATTGCATGTTGGTTGAAACATTGTTGCTACCATATGCCATGCCACAGTTGTTACTCTTGTACGTTACTTTTGCACTTGCACAGTCACCTTTACTTTATGCATTACATGCACTTTACTTACAACACTTGAGCAGCCACCAGTACTTTACTTTTCGCTCGTATATGTATGTCTGTTCTTACTTTACTTTTTGCACCTGCATGACCATCTTTCGTTTACTATAGTCTGTTCCATACTTTTGCACTGCTTTATTTATATTGCTAGAATTGTTGTGACTTACCTACGGTTCCATCTTCGTAGCACCGCAGACGACGTACATATGGAGGTAGATGCTCTTGAGTTAATAGCACCATAGTTCGACCCTGAGACTGCAGCTTTCAGATTTATTTTTATGTACCTTCTTTTTTTCATGTATCTTGTTGGAACATTTTTGTACATCATGGATTGCAATAATTGGACACTATTTGGGTTTTTTTGTACATCTCTGCATCGTGGCTATTTTGTTTTCACTGTTTAACTGCAGGACCTGCACAAATATCAAACAAGTAACGGGCCCATGGGAGCGGGTCGTTACACCTTCCTCCACAGCCCCTCCCTTCTTCGTGGAATACACGTGGCAATTAAGTTTGTGTTATGAGCAAGTAGCTATAGGTTTTCAAAGATAATTAGTTAACAGGTTAAGTGGTATGTGAATTGAGTAAAAATTGATGACGAAGAGGAGCATGTGAACGTAGAGTGTTTTGGGAAATCTGGTATGTGAACTGAGCAAAAATTGAGTTATGAAAAAAAGTAGGGTATGTGAACTGAGTAAAAAAGTTAAGTGGTATGTGAACTGAGCAATTTGGTATGTTCGCATAGCAATTCCCAAGCTGGAATCATACCACTGGACGAACTACACAAGTAGCGTTAAATATAATGTAGAAAATATTGCCTAACGGCGGTGCCCTTGATCTCCAAAATACCGGCGTTGCAAACTCCGATAGTTTAAAAAGGTTCGGGGCCAATCCCAAATGGTCGGGTTGCCAACCCCGGCCATTTTTGCAATTGCCACGTCGACGTTGAATTTCCCCTCGGATGCTGACGTGCTAGAATTTGGTTGATTTTTGAAAATATTTTTAATTGCAGCCGATCTTTCTAATTATTTTTAATTTTTGGCCTTTTCCCAAAATTTGTCCTCCCCTCAATGACTCCTACATAGACGGACATTAGTATTTGTTTTCTTTTGTATTCGTAGTCTTTTGTTTTGAGATATAGTTTGAGCTCATCGCAGTTCGACGGAGTGATTTTTATGCTGCACTGCACGATCTTTTCTCTTCATCCTTGTATCCCAAGTGATGGAAACCATTTGATTTTTAAATGTTAGGTTTAAACAGGACACACAAATCTTCACATTGGCATGATATTGTCCAACTGTGCCCATCGGCCCAATTGGTTTTATTCTTAGACTTCTCAATCCTAGTCATATTTTAAATCCACAATAATCCCCTTCACTCACAAATGTGGGACTATGTTCACATCCCAACATTAAAGCACAGGTGGCCTCGGCTCCAATTGTTCTTTTTGTTTCCTGTCTTTCTCACAAATTCAAAGTTTCTCTTTTGCAATCGGTCAGTTAGCCGTAGCAGGCATATGCGTTCTGGCCTCGTAATAAGGCAAAAATTCTTTAAATCAGAAACTTGTTAACTGATCCAAATTGTTTGCAAAATTGATGAATAATTTGCTAACCCCACAATTGGATGAATTCATCATGATTCACAAATAACTCTATATTACGTAATCCACAAATTAGGTGTCTGTTTTGCTGGCCACAGCTGGAAGGTATCAACCTATAAATTTTTAAAAACTTTAGCTGTAAAATGGGTGAAATATTAAAGATAGCAGCTGCAATTTAGCATAAATTAAACTTTAGGTGTCCGTTTAGCTAATTAGAAGATAGATGATTAACTAACTTAAATAAAGAGACATCTTAAGCGTCAATGACTCCGTGGCCCAATGGATAAGGCGCTGGTCTACGAAACCAGAGATTCTGGGTTCGATCCCCAGCGGAGTCGGGTTTACTTCTCTTTTTGCATATTTATCTGCTTTTTTTTGGGTCACGCCGGAGGCGTTTTTTCCGAATTTATCTGGTTATTTTCCTGTCACGCCTGTCACGCTGTAACCACTTGGGATTGAATAAACCTGAACACGGCAAAATGTGAGCTCCTTCCTTATTGCTAAAAATATATATATAAGATTTGATTAACATCTATATTCTAGGGCTGATTAGGACAAGATAAAGAGTATGTGGGATTTGTTCTTGAAGAATGAAAGGTTGAGATGAGTTTGAGAAAGTTTTGAGGGGAATCAATTTGGTTGGAAAACTCAAAAAAATTGTAATTTTTATGGAAAAACGTAACATCCAATGGCACCTCACACATTATCCATGACATTTGTAATTATGGAAAAACACAACATCCAATGGCAGGGGAAAATGTAGGGGGATTTGAGTCAGTTGGAGCCGAACAAACTTTGCTTATTTGGGTCCCACCGCCACCATTTGTAGACTGGACATCCAAATCCACATCCGTCTAACCCGTACAAGAAAAATTCGAAGAAAGTATAGATTTTTTAGGGTAGTAGTTTAAATGACCTGCAACATACTGTCACGAGTTATGACTAGTATAAGCATCATCAAAGAGCCGAAACCTCAAGGTCTACTTGAAAGCCCAGTCTTGATTGAGGGCCATGTGCACTTATACAAGGGTCGAAAAAGAGCCGAAAGATACAATGTAGAACACACCACAATATGGACAGATTTTAAAACTAAGCCAAAAATTAAAAATAATTTTAATAATTGACTGAATTTAAATCTAACTAAAAAACCGACCAACTTCTCGTCACATGGATTTCCATGCGTAAATTCATGTTGAGACATAACAACTGGGGTTATCAATCCCGGCCATTTAAGATTTATCTTAAATGGCCGGGTTGACATCACGAATCATTTTAAGGATTTCTCAATAGCTGCTACAATAAACTGGCCGGGGTTGTCAATCCCGGCCATTTGAAGGGTAAGTATGACCGTGGTTGCCAACCCTGGTGAGTTTTCGGTGCAAATTTGCACACGAAATCCGACGTGACGGTAAATCGGTGGCTTTTTTAATTAGATTTAAATCTGATCGGTTTTTTAAAATTATGTCTAATATTCAGCCTAATTTTGAAAGTTTGTGCATCAAATGTGTGTTACATTCTCTGAAATTTTTTTTGAAAGAAATGTGGCAGCTAACACTACTGATTTCTTCACATCAGCAGCAACTGTGGGCGAAATTAGGATCATTTAACCTGAGTGGAGATTGAAGAAGGGTCAAGACAAGCAAACAACCACACAAGCTACTTCTTTTATTGATCCTTGAAAGAGTCCTCAAACACAAGCCACACACTTTCAACCCAAATGATAAGTAGGCCCATTATGCCACTAGAGACAGGAATCCACTCAACATAAATGAAGGAATTAGGTACCACACAGTCACATGCAATTGTCTACCAATTCATCATGTTTACATCAGGACACCCACCTACCCACCCACCCACCCAAACACACAGAGCATCAGCAATATGACAAGGCTGTAGCAATCATTAGTTGGTACTCATATGCAAAGTCAGTAGCATCAAACACCAGTAAGGAGATAAGAGCAGACCTGATATGCAGCAAAACTAACAGACGAAGATAATGAAGTTGAAAACTGCTTCACGTTTTCCATGCTGATTTGTAAAAGAAACAATCCAATAATAAAAGAGATTCATGTAGAACCTGATGTGGGTCAGGTGCACTGACGGCGGCTATTGCCTTAGTCTGCGACCATCACCTCATCGCTTCGTCCGCATATCGCAGTTTATCGATAGCCCAGGACAGAAAAAATTCCTGGCTCCGATCGTAACTGTTCACATACCTGCTTACTCGAAGGTCATGTGGCTTGCACAAAGGCAGTACCCATGGCAATACTGGAAACAGGATGAAATATGCAAGAAGAAACGTTCAAATAGACATATATATATATAATTATGTAAACTTCTTGATTCTTGCACACATGTTCTGCCACAATCATCTCGCTAGGCCCTTGACACCATCATCATCCTCCTGTTCTATACATACATTAAACACGATTTACATCTTTACCTCTGGATGAGATTATTGAAACAACAGCTTTCAGGAAGAAAAATAACTTAACAAGGTTCTCATTTTGCTTCACAGCCTGAATATACACAAGATTGGAAGTTTGAGAATATGACGACTGCTCAGAGCCTTAGAACAAGAGCTATGCCATCAATCACCCGCTTTCGGTGGTGTGCGAGGTTGGGCTCATCCTCTGCTTCCTCCTCTCGCTGAAACTATAGCTCTGCAGCAAGCCTGGGAAGCAACAATGTTTGGGCCTCCTTGTTCTCTCTTTCCTGGCATCGGAGTCTCTGCCTGGGGTCGCTTCACTGCTCCAGGCCGAGTTGGTTCCAGAGTGATACGGGCTTCCCTCTGCTGATTTGGGATATTTGTTATCAACGAGTTTATAGCACTCCGCCTTCCCATTTGTTTCAGCATTTTGTTCGTCGTCCTCATGGTCGCCATGGGAGGTCTCTCGGAGGAGGTCAAAGAGTTTTTTCTTGCCATCGGTTGGGGAAGGTTCCGATTTGTTGTCTGGAAACGTGGGGAGAGGCAGAGATTTGTCCACCTGAGGAGTCCGCGGGGTACTGAAGTGATGAGTAGGAGTATTACCTCGTGAAGGAGTAAAATCTGCATAAAATGGGAAATGAAATGAATGTGAACTGATAAAAAAATATAACATACTCGCAATCAGAATTCGTATACTGTATTTCGTAGAATTCGTACCTCCATTCACACTGAAGAAATCATCTTCGCAATCAGAATCTAACCACACCTTAGTATCGAAGAAGACTTCCTCTCTGCTACCTGTTAGATCAAAGCATGCTTGAATTCAGAAGACAGTAAATGAATAAGATTGTTATTTGAAGGGGAACCGGTCCAATGGAAGAAGCAAGGTTCAAGGTAGTATGCCGACAATTCAAGATACATTTACCTTGAGTATATAATAGGAAACCCGACAACAATAGTTTGAAGACAAAATGTGCATTTGAGGAAACTTGCGGTGTTTGAACCCAAAAATGCCAATATCATAAAGATAATTATCAAACCAGCGATAACTTCTAATTTTCTGCAGTGGGTCAAAACCAACTCCCATGTTAATTGCAAGGCAGGTTCCAAAGAATCCAACCCATGATCTCAGCTTTGCATGTCATAATCACTTATACTTGGAAGCCATATAGAACATATGATGGATTCAACGAAACACGCTCCTTAGATAATTGCTTGTAATGGTCAAGTTATAACGTTTGACAATTCTTTTATAAAGTGGTTATAACTTTGACTTCCAGGTTAGATTTGAAAACTAGTGACCTACCCAAATCAATCAAAGTACATGCCAAACTAGCTTTATACGAAAATTTACTAGATGCACTTAGCTCCAAGTCATCGTTGAATCCAAAGGAGGGAAAAAAAGAGACCCTTGAGACGGCATTGCGCTTGGGAATTGCTCATAATAGGCAACACTGATATGTCTATTTGGTCCAAAATTACACATGCTTTACCAACCCCCAACCCACAGTGCACACGCGCACACACACCCCAAACGAAAGAGAGAGCCTCATTATAGAGTAGAAAGTAATAATCAAGCAAGGATGTTATTCTAATGAAAAGATAAGATGATCCAAGATACGGGTGAGTTAGGAGTGTCACTGTACATGACGAAAAGCCTCTTGAGGACGTGTAAGAGGTTTGGGGTTCAAGACCAACTCATACATGCTATGATGAGTACACACAAGGGAGTGTGAAAAAGGATGAGCATACAGTCGAAACTGGGATGCAATCTAAGCAACAAAGAATACAAGCTAAATTTTGGTTCTTCCTCCATCCCATAAAATGGTTCGGTTGCACCTGATGCCTTCAAAATGCATTCCCTCAACCGTGGATGTCACAGAGCATAGTTGAAGTTGTTTGCACATTATTCATATAAAACTACAAAAGCTACCAATAAATTTTCATACCCTATATTAGAAATGACTTTAGCTTTTGTAGCTGTATAACATCGCTACCATCAGTTTTTGCTACAATGCTCACATAAACATTATAAAAGTTTACTCGATACTTTCATACCACATAATACACACATATCCCCTTTGCTTACAGAGAGTAAATAACATCATTCCCAGAATTGTCTAACTGCAAGATAATTGATTATGTCTTAAAGAACTATGTTTAAAGAAAGTTGTGAAAGAACATCCAATTGACGCCTCTCAGGATTGTCTCTTGCATATCTCCATCAATCTCTTGACAACGCTAAACTATGAATGGTCAAATGCCCCCATGCATTAGGACAATGTAAGAATACTTTGAGCAATCGATGTTTTCGAAGTTAATCCATGATATATTTCTATTCTTAAATTTAATCCTTTGATATATCTAATTGTATGTTATTGATATAATTCTATTCTTGCCGAAATGATTCATATAATGAAAGCTCGAGCACATATATGGGAAATCTTGAAGCATGAAATTGTTAATTAAGGAGCAATCCACCTAGTGCTGCCTACATTGCACCATCCTCGATAATTTTTTCTAAGGTAATTAAAACAGATCCAACATGACAACTAGGGAAAGAATCAAGGTGACAAACCACCATCTTGCAAAAGTTAAAAGGACAAATGATCAACCAACTTCACGTTAACATCATGGAGCCACCAAAACATAGATGGAAAATCTCCGGCTAAAGATATTGCACAACTTGAACCCATTCACACAAACGGATGACATTTACACTTCATCCATCGACACTTTTTACTTCCCATCGGCATCTTCAGAATTGATTCTACCAGTATGTGCTGCCAATAACGAGGAGTAAAATTTGCGGCAACATTTCACAACAACGAATTATATTGATGAACCCATTTCATTGGACAATGAGAAATGATACTACCAAGGGGATTCAAGGATCAAATGAATTTTTAAAGTCCAAGAAATTGATGATTCTTATGTAGATAAACTTTACACATCGCTTTATCCTTTTAGCAACGTTTTGGTTCTAGATTCTAATGTAAGGTTGAAGCCACAAATAGAAGGAAACATAAATAGCAGATAAAATTAGTATAAACACATACAACAATGACATTTATTGATTGCTGCAACTAAAACTAAAGTGAGAATGAATGACTGCCGAGGTCAGGAAACTTAAAAGCAAGCCACAACATACCTTCCCATCAAAGTTTAAAGGGTAAGAGCATCTCCAACCATGCTTTTGAAGCACGGTGGAGCTCCAACCCATCTTCATTTTGAAGCCAATTTTGAAGGTGATGCATAGTGTCCCTTCAAATATGAAGAGTTACTACTCTCCCCTTCATATTAGCATCTCATGCAATTTGACCATTTTGCCCCTCTATTAAGTTAAACATGATTACTTAAAACTATAGTATTTTACAAAACATATCACTAAATTTAATACTCTTAGTACAATTTGAAAGATCGCGATAATACGTATAATATGATACCAATATTGAATATTTTCGAGCAAATTTAATTTTTTTATAATATTTAATAATTTCACCAAAAGTATTATATTTAAATAATAATAATAGCTTTATATTATTTATAAATTTATCTAATAAAAAATATTGATTATGAGATTAATCCATTACTAATATAAATTTTTTAGTATTTCAATAAAATTAACTAAAAATGAAAAAAAAAATAGGTTCTGAAGAGGGTGGGTTGGAGTTGTCTATCTTTCATAATGAAATCTTTGAAGTATATTTCTTTTTTATTTTTGGGGGTTGGAGATGATCTAAGCCCACAAACATTAACATCCATTAAATTGAACAAAAAAAAACTTAGAACACACCAATAAGATCAAATAATAAACCAAAAACGTACCCTTTTGCCTTTATTTTTAGGTATAAGTAATTTTCAGTCAAGTAATCATGAAGTACTAAATGGAGAAAACCAAAATCTCTATGTCATCACACGCATATCCCAGTTCTGTGAATTGCGGGTACTAGTTACTTACTTAGGATAAGTACTTATAAAAAAAATCAAAATCAACCAAAATTTAATCAAGGACTCTAGAGAGAGAGATCAGAGTCACATACCAAAGTCTGAGTACCCAAATCCAGAGCTTACCACTGGCTTGCTCTTAAACCCAAATCCCCCAACTGGGTTCTCTCCATTCACAGCCTTCTCCTTGGCTGGCGTAGAAAGGAACAGCCTTTTGGCCTTTGAGCCCAAACCCAAGTGAAATCTCATGGTATAGAACCTTAAAAAGCTCTGCTTTTTCCGTGCAAACTTTTGCAGCAAGCAGAGGAAAGAAGAAGACGCGGAGTGATGAACTGAGAGGGCGTGGAGTGAAAGGGCAAAGGGAGAGTGGCTTCCACTTGCGGTTATTGAGAGGTCCTTTTCATGGCAGAAGCCGATGAGTTCGTAGGCAAATTTTATTCAATAAACGGGGGTAGATACACTGATTGGTCCCTTCCTATAATGAAGTTGCATAAAATACGCATGATGACTTTATTTTATTTATTATAAAATAAAATAAATTTCCCTCAACAAATGTCATGAACCCGAAATTACCCGTACAGTGCACGGAGCAAAAAAAAAACATCACGAACAGAATGCGATGCACGTGCAATCGAAAATGAGTGAGAAGTCAGAAGTGTGGGTTTGTGTGTCGTTATCGTCGGAGGGTAAAAGGGGTATAAATCTCAATGGCAAACATGAAAATAAGAGGGGTTCAAAGTGGGAAAATTGCCAATGGCAACAATGTAAATAGAGTGGAACCAAGGAGTAAAACTGGGCCAATATCAACTTTGTAAATAGAAGGGGCCAAGGGGTTTTTTAAAAGCAATGTCAACATTGTAAATCATGAGAAGAGGGTGGGGCTTATATTTGGGTGCACGCCAAAACCCGCAAACTCCACACACTCTCCTCCAAGTGGGCTCCATCTTGGTGATGTGGCCAAACCACGGCCACATCTCTAACCACCATTAATTCACGAGAAGATAGGGGTTTATATTTGGGTGCACGCCAAAAACCGCAGACTCCACCCACTTTTCTCCACGTGGGTTCCATCTTGGTGATGTGGCCAAACCATGGCCACATCTCTACCCACCATTTTGTCCTAGTAGGACAATGGCAAACATGTAAACCCCTATTTTATAAGGTAGATTGTAAGGGTCTACTATATACATCATGCGGTGTATATCCGTGGTGCATGTTAAATTCAAAAAAAAAATCTATGACCAACGATATGTTCATTGTTTGATTTCCGGTTTACGCATCGTTTGTACTGTTGGAAAGCTTATGAAGAGTAAAATCCATTGCTGCCAATTTTGTGGCCTTTCTATGTCGATTTCATGTCAGATTTCGACCTTTTGAATAAGAAATGATCTACTTGATGAAAACGTCAAAGAAGTGCCACACAATTAGTATCAATGCATTCTACTCTTTATAAGCCTTTCAACGATATTAACGACGCGTAAAACAGACATCAAACAACGAAAAAAGATCGTCGGCCAAATAATTTTTTTGTAACGCAGCCCAATTTTTTTGATGTATGTTATGAATGAGGGAGGCCTTTGGCCTCCCCTCCTTCATTACCCACTTCATTGGTCCCCATTACTATGAGTAATGGGGACCCTTGGTCTCCTTGAGGCCCTCCATCTCCCCTCATTAGATGAATATATAGAGAACCATGGCCTAGTGCCATGGTTACTCATTCTTTTGCTAAGAAAGCTTGTCTCTCTCTCTCAAGAGTCCTATTACCTTCTAACACGTTATCAGCACGTGTTCTTCCTTGAGCACAAATCCAATCCAGAAATCCCCACCAAATTGATCCCCTACGCGCAAGGAATCTTTGGTTGCTGTGGCGATTCGTTTGGAGCGCTGCGGTGTTCTCGACGTTTTTCGGAGCTGGGATTTTTATTCTACAAATATTTGTTCTTCCCTAGATATTTTATCTAGAGGTAAAATTCTATCCTATTAGATATAAATTATTCTCGTAGATATTTTATCTATAGGTAATATGTTGATTATTATGATTATTATTTTTAATACAAATCAACATATCAAAAATATATTAAATACAAAATAAAGCTGATTTTTTTCACCCAAATTACACTATTTTGGGTTGATAACAGTAAAAAACCAAAAAAAAAAAAATTTGGGGCATCTGTCTTCGCCTCCCCCCCCCGACGGGGTGGGGGCTCTGTCTCCCCCTGCAGAATGAAACCAGCCCGAGCTGCCATTGTCATTTTGTAACAAAGAGCAGGAATACAATAAACTACCTGTTTACTCTGCTGTTTCATTATTAATTTTTGTTATTAAAACCTGATTTCATCAAATTAAACCAAGACAATGCGTAAACATGAACCAACAATGAGAATAAAAGGAATTACAGAGTAATTACATGCAGAGAGAAATCGTTGGTTTGAATGAATGAGTTCCTTCATGTTTAGCTTCTTGCAGAGAGCTGAGAAGCTCATGCGTTTTGCTCATTCTTTCTGTATTAAATAAATGACATAAAAAGAGATCATGTCAAACTTCACACGTTTTAAGGGGCAAGATCTGGAAGACGAGGGGTCGGGGGCTTTTAATTTTCCTTAACCCTAAAAATTGTTATTTAGGCGTCATGTAAAATTAAATCTAGAATATTGCAGCCCAAATCTTATTACTAAATTAGTTTGGCTGTTTATTGGGCCTGAAGCCCAGTTCAAAATAATGACAATTAAAATGAGTTTAATTTTACTTATGGGCCTGCAGTCCATATTACAACAATAATTTATTTTGTCGGCTTATTTGGGCCAGAAGCCCAGATAATCAAATTGCTAATATTATGTAAAACATCTCTCTTGCATTGTTACTTATTTATGGATTATTAGGATTTTTCAAAATATAACTATCTCAAAGATCCTGAGACCGCTCTGCCGTTAGTCAACTAACCTAACGGTGTATGACGTTTCCACGTGGTCTACGAGATATTTATATTTTCTAGTTTCCTTTACCATATGTTTTGCTTGAGATATATGCGTGGTTGTTTACTTTTATGCCCGTAGCATATTTAGAACTGCGTGGATGTTTAAATCTGTAAAAATGTGTTTTTCGGGATCGGCCATTGTATACCTATTTACTTTCCTTGCACTTTTATTTTCTTTTAAGAGAATTTGTAAGTGAGGAAATTTGTATTTTAATGCCTAAGCTCGATGCAACAGCACATAGAATTGATGAAAACTCCTTCAATGGATCATGATGTCGGTCAATGTGCTTGGCTAAGTTTGCTGGACCAACCTAGCTTGACTGGGTAACAAGTGGTCCTGGCTTAGTCAATTCCCTGGCCGCGTCCGCTGGACCGCAAGGAGTCGATTCATGACTGTGTAAGCCAAAGCTCGATGCAACAGCATATGAAGACAGAGATATAGGGACCCAGTTCTGTTTGGGTTTCCGCAGTTGTATTTTACTTTTCTTTTATGGACTGTAAATGAACTTTGGACTGTTTATTTTTGGGTATCTGGCCGATCCCCGCATTTTTACTTGTTTATTTCTTTATGCATGAAATTTTGAATTTTAATTAATTCATGCTCATTTTAAATTGCATAGATAAATGGTAAAATTGGCAATCGTCGATTTCGAAGTCCTTGACTCTGCGGGGACAAATTACCTGAGTTGGCGAGTGGACCTGAAGTTCCACTTGCGTTCGATGGCCCTCCTTGGGTCCATTTTGGCTCCTTCCTCGGCCCCAGCAGCGGCCGAAGCCTCTGCTACAACTAACAGCAGCCCTACAACCACTATATCCGATGTAGATAAGGCGAAAGCCATAACCTACATTAGGAAACATATAGATCGGACCTTAAAGGCCGAATACTTAACGGTTGAGGATCCAAAGGACCTGTGGACAGCGCTGGAAGCTCGGTATAAACATCAAATTGATGTTATATTACCGCGTGCCAGTTATGAGTGGGAAAACCTCAGACTTCAGGACTATAAGTCCGTCGCTGAGTACAATTCTGCACTTCATAACATCACATCACGCCTGAAGTTGTGCGGTGAAGAAGTGACAGAACAACGCATGTTGGAAAAGACATTTACCTCGTTTCACGAGAAAGATGCAATCCTCATGCAGCAGTATCGTGAACGCAATTTCACGAAATTCTCCGATCTGATCTCATGCCTACTTAGGGCAGAGCAGAATCGAGACTTACTGCTTGCAACTCATAACTTACGTCCAGCTGGCACTGCCCCTATCCCTGAAGCCCATCACGTTTCTCCCCAGAAGTGGAAAAAATGTTTACTGCAAAAGACTTCGAAAACGACGACCTTCTCGATTGAGCATCATCTTTTATCTATGATTTTAGAATTCAATATATCTTCATCTTTATTTGCTTAAGTACGAACTTTTATTTTCGAATGAATGTTTACATTTTCGCTCAAATAAAATTTCGTTTTTGCTTATATAGATGATGTCTGAGTGCCTAGTGGACAGTGCCTCAACGCACACAATCCTTCGCGATCATTGCTATTTTAATAGTGTAAATAAATATGACGGTCCTGCTATCACAATTTCAGGACTGTCCCAAATAATCGAAGGATCTGGTGAAGCAATTATATTGCTCCCAAATAACACAAGACTTCAAATAAATAATGCATTATTCTCTCCTAAATCAAATAGGAATCTCGTAAGTTTCAAAGATTTCCGTTTAAACGGATATCACTTAGAAACCAGAGATGAAAATACGGTTGAATATCTGTATGTAACTCGTCAGAAAGATGACCGGAAGATCATCTGCGAACGATTCAAGGGACTCCCGTCGGGTCTCTACCAAACATACATTCAACCAATAGAAGCCAATATGACTGAGCACCAGACGTGCCAATCCTTGCCAGAGTTCGAACTCTGGCACAATAGACTTGGTCACCCTGGAACAGCAATGATGCGACGCATCATCTCTGAATCCCGTGGACACAAATTGAAGAACCTGAAGATTCTTCAAAAGGGTGAATTCCCATGTCTCCCTTGTTTTAAGGGAAAACTAATAACGAGACCATCCCTCCTGAAAGTGGGATTAGAGTCTCCTGGCTTCCTTGAGAGAATTCATGGTGACATTTGCGGGCCTATTCACCCCGCAAGTGGCCCATTTCGGTACTTCATGGTACTGATTGATGCATCAACCAAATGGTCTTATGTGTGCCTCTTGTCCACCCGCAACCTAGCTTTCCCAAAGCTATTGGCACAAATAATAAGGTTGCGTGCTCATTTCCCCGATAACCATATCAAGAAACTACGTCTTGATAATGCGGGAGAATTTACTTCACAAGTCTTCGAAGACTATTGCCGGGCAACGGGTATTGAAGTTGAACATCCGGTAGCACATGTTCACACCCAAAACGGATTAGCTGAGTCCCTTATAAAGAGACTCCAATGGATTGCACGTCCATTACTTATGCAATCCCAGTTGCCTGTGGATGCTTGGGGGCATGCTATTTTACATGCCGCATCACTTATTAGGATAAGACCCTCTGGAGGTCATACTTTATCCCCGATGCAACTCGCATATGGCGCACCTCCGGATATCTCTCATTTGAGAGTGTTTGGTTGTGCGGTATATGTCCCAATAGCACCACCTCAGAGGACCAAAATGGGTCCTCAGCGTCGTCTAGGTATATATATTGGGTTTGATTCGCCCTCTATTATAAGATACCTTGAACCCCTGACGGGTGACACATTCAAGGCACGTTTTGCAGACTGTGAATTTAATGAGAAATTTTTTCCTAAACTGGGCACACAGTCTAAGAAGCCAGAAGCTTCTGAGACCATTAGTTGGGACCAGAAGTCTTTGTCCCTATATGATCCGCGTACTAATCTGTGTGAAGATGAAATCCTGAAGATCCTTCACATACAGAATACAGTACATCTTTTGCCGGATAAATTCACGGACAACCAGAAGATTGTCCGATCACACGTCCCTGCTGCCAATACGCCAGCTAGGATTGACATCCCCATAGATGGATGCAACCCACCGGCAGCAGATTTGGCAGTTCCTCAAATGAAAAGAGGACGCCCACCAGGTTCAAAAGATAAATTTCCTCGAAAGAGGAAGACTCCTGGTGATACTAAGATTATCCCTCCACAGGATGCTGAGCTCAGACCAGCTACTTCTCCCCTCCTGATTTCCCCAGCAGAGGAAACAATAGGAGAAACATCATTAAATTTTGTACGTACTGGAGAAGTACTGGACAGAAATAGCATAGTCGTCGACGACGATTTTGCGTTCGATATTGCCGTTCACGTCACTGAATATGACGTTGACGTCGAACCACGATCTCTGGCGGAATGTAAACGCCGAGATGATTGGCCAAAGTGGGACGAGGCAATAAGAGTAGAGCTGGACTCACTCTTGAAACGCAAAGTCTTTGGACCAGTAGTCCAAACACCAGTAGGTGTAAAGCCTGTGGGATATAAGTGGGTTTTCATAAGAAAAAGAGATGAAAATAATGTGATCGTTCGCTATAAGGCACGACTTGTAGCCCAGGGATTTTCCCAAAGACCGGGGATTGATTACGAAGATACGTATTCTCCGGTCATGGATTCGATCACATTCCGATTTTTAATAAGCCTAACTTCTCTGGAAAGCCTAGAAATGCAGCTCATGGACGTTGTGACTGCATATCTATATGGCGATATAGATAAAAATATCTACATGAGACTTCCTGATGGGTTTAATCTACCCCCAGAGATGAAAGAGATACCTCGGGACGTATTCTCTGTAAGGCTACATAGATCATTATATGGTCTAAAACAATCCGGAAAGATGTGGTATAACAGACTTAGTGATTTCCTTGCACAGCAAGGATTCACGAATAACGAAGTCTGCCCGTGTATCTTTATCAAAAGAACGGGAACAGGATTCGTCATCATAGCTGTATATGTAGATGACTTAAATCTCATAGGATCTCCTGCAGAGATCAAAGAGATATCTGAAAGCCTTAAACATACTTTTGAAATGAAAGACCTAGGCAAAACAAAGTATTGTCTTGGCTTACAGATAGAACACCTAAGAGGTGGAATCCTATTACACCAATCTAATTATACAAAGAAACTTCTACGCAAGTTTCATATGGATAAATGTCATCCTTTAGGTACTCCTATGGTCGTAAGATCACTAGATGTACATAAGGACCCCTTCCGGCCACTGGAAGAGGGGGAGGAGATACTGGGTCCTGAAGTACCCTACCTCAGTGCCATTGGAGCACTTCTATATCTGGCTAACTGTACGCGTCCCGATATAGCGTTTACAGTTAATCTTCTAGCCAGACACAGTGCAGCGCCCACAAAGCGCCACTGGAACGGAGTAAAGCATCTTCTGCGATACCTTCAGGGTTCCATTGATCTTGGACTTTACTACCAGAGAGGTGCCTCCCCCAAATTGTTTGGTTATGCTGATGCAGGTTATCTCTCTGATCCGCACACGGCAAAATCCCAAACAGGTTTTGTTTTTACCTACGGAGGTACTGCTATCTCCTGGAGATCGGTGACGCAAACCACAACAGCTACATCATCCAACCATTCAGAGCTCATTGCGATCCACGAAGCAAGCAGAGAGTGTTATTGGCTACGATCCGTCGTCCAACACATTCTTCAATCTACTGGCCTGAAGACCGGTGATTTGGAGCCTACCGTTCTGTTTGAAGATAACGCTGCATGCATTGCTCAACTTCAAAAAGGCTACATCAAGGGCGACATGACGAAGCACATATCTCCCAAGTTTTTCTGGACACATGAGCTAAAGGAGGACAAGCAGATCGAAGTTCAGCAGATACAGTCCTGCAACAACTTAGCTGATCTTTTTACCAAGTCTTTGCCCAAATGTACTTTTGTAAAGCTTGTAAAGGACATTGGTATGCGACAATTGAAAGACCTGCAAGCCTGAAGCTTGTACGGATCAGGGGGAGTAACTTGTGGGTTGTACTCTTTTTCCTTAAGCTGTTGGGTTTTCCCACTGGGTTTTCCACAGCTAAGGTTTTAACGAGGCAAACACACTTACTCTGGATCCAGAAGTATCCACCCCTCTTTGCCTCAAATGCTGAGACCAAAGTGATGAATGGGTAAGAGGGAGTGTTATGAATGAGGGAGCCCACTTCATTGGTCCCCATTACTATGAGTAATGGGGACCCTTAGTCTCCTTGAGGCCCTCCATCTCCCCTCATTAGATGAATATATAGAGAACCATGGCCTAGTGCCATGGTTACTCATTCTTTTGCTAAGAAAGCTTGTCTCTCTCTCTCAAGAGTCCTATTACCTTCTAACAATGTAGCATTTTTTGTTTGTTTGTTTGTTTTATCCTTCGGAAATCTGGCGCACAATGCGTGCAGAGAACACAACAATCAGGTTCGAACCCTGATGGTCGCGCATGAAGACGGGAAAGTTGCCAATCGGCCTACAAGGCCGCTGGCAACTTTTGTTTTTCAATCTCAACAAATATGTTGCAACCTTGAAAACCACGCAAAATGCCAAATCTACGATGATTTGGATGAGAAGGCTGCCCTCATAATTCTCGTTCTTTGTCCGCATGCGGGTTCCACGTGAGCCAAAAGCTTGAAATATAATTCCCACTAGTAAATGATTGAGAATAACAAAGCCTGAAGTGTTGGAAAGGAAATAGGTGGGTGAATTTATCATTTGCTCATTCGTTCAGGGTGTGACCAGCTGCCAGCACATGTTTTCATCCTCCTTGCAAACTCCTCTCCATCTCTTTTGTTTTTGTTTTTAATAACAAATTAGTTTAAACATCCTTGTACTTTCTTTGATTCAGTAGAAACTATTATAGTCATACGTTGCAAGCTTGATATAAGTAGACTAGACGTCTGATATTGAAGTTTCCTGGTATAATTTGTCATAAAACTTATGTAATAATCATAGCATCCATGAGTTTAAGTGGTGATTGGAATTTATATATTATGTCAACGGTGTTGTGAATGGAAATAACCAGAGTCGGTTAGGATTGCGGGTATCTGAGAGATACGCCCATATATATGTATTCTATCTTTCTACTCTCCTACCATGCCTATAAATAAAGGGCTGTGTGTTCCTCTCCTAGTAGTTGATTCATAACACGTTATCAGCACGAGCCTCTAAAAATTTTTCTTTCCACAAAAATTCTTTTCGTTCGTTGTGAAGGCGAAGGCGAAGGCGAGACGAGACGGGAGATCCACGCGCGCGGTGCAAGGCTTCCTCAATCGAGCGTCTTCATCCGCGTAGGGCTTCGTGTAACCGTCGCTATATCCGGAGGACAGATATAGAGGTAAACACACGAAAAACGATGTTTTTAATCATACGTATGATTGCCCCTCCCCTAGATCTCGCAAGATCGACATGGGGATTAATTGTCGCCTTGCAAACGACGAATCGTTCATCCCAAAAATCAATTTTTGTTGGGTTTTAATTTGCTTAAACCCTTGATTTCCCCCCGCCGGCGGCTTGCCTCCAGCCGTGTTCCCCCCGCCTTTTGCCCCCCCCCCCCCCCCCCCCCCCCCCGCCAGCTGCGGGGGGTGCCCGATGTACCGCCCGAAAGGGCGGTTCCCCCCGCCCTTCGCCCCCCCCCCCCCGCCTGAAGCGGGCGGACAGCCCGCTGCGCCGCCCGAAGGGCGGCTGCCCCGCCCCTCTACCCCCCGCCTGTAGCGGGGGGGGGGGCCGCTGATCTGCCCAAAAGGGCGGCGACCCCGCCCTTCTGCCCCCCGCCTGTAGCAGGGGGCGGCCCGCTGTGCCACCCGAAGGGGCGGTCTCCGACCGCCCCTGTCAACTCCCCCCCCCCCCCCGCCTGAAGCGGGGGGGGGGGGGGGGGGGGGCATACGAACTCCGCCCGATAGGGCGGTTTCCTACCGCCCTTTGCCCTCCCCCGCCTACAGCGAGGGGGGGCGGCCATCGGCGACCGCTGGTGGGCTCCAAAAAGGTGCTCTCTCTCAAGCGCAAGAGTCCGTACAAGTAGTAAAATCTGGGAGTCCAGATGTCGAATCCTCGGGAGAAATCTGTTGAAACCACAAGCTTAAATCAAATAGAAAATCTACGTAGAGAAACTAAACACTTTAGTGGTGGTGGTGTGGATGTATTTGATGGTGAATTGTGAATACGTGAACGATACGAACAATGAGAATACGTGAAAATATCAATGAGAAATATGCACATGGTATGGGTTTATTAGGATCAATGATTCGTATTTATTTGGTTGATTTATTATAACTCAATGATTCCTCCTTTTGGGAGCGATTCATCGGAAAATACCCTTTTGGGGGTTAAAGCACAAATTTCATAATATCGTCGCTAAAGTTATAATCTTTCAAAACTAAGGTATGAAACTCTCTTTTGGAGAGATCAAAACTCACCCTTGTGGGGTGATCATCAACTAAATCAATTCTTTTGGAATATGAAAAAGTGGATTTTTATGCTAAAGATCACAACTTTATCGACATGCAATTTTAGCGCAATAATACAACCAAACGAATACGAATCACATCTCCTAACTACGCCATACCATGCACAATAGAAATTTAGCTAATCATACTGAAAATAAACAGAGAATTCATCATATATAGCATGGTTCTACACAATACAATCAAAAAGAGTTCAAAATACGCTAAAAAGTTCAAGATACCACCAAATATGCTAGCAAAAAGCCTTAGAAAACCCCTCTTCTTCTTCCTCAAAGCCTCTGGAATTTTGCCACAGGTTGCTCTCTGTCCTCTCTGCGAAATACTGCAAAAATCGGCTCCAAAATCGCCCAAATACGCCCAGAATACGGCCTAAAACCCTAGAATACGCTTATATAATAGGCATTGTGGGTTTAATAGGCTTATCGGGTTCCAAACCGCACCCAATTCACTTAAAACCCGCACCCGCAAGCTGCATCAATTTTCAGCCATCGGATCCACGCGAGATGGCGTGAGGAACTGACGCGTGGCGAGCGGATTCACTCCGCTTCGTTTTCTTCGAACGCGACTCGGAATCGACGTGAGCCGTTGGATCTGGCATCGGAGGGTCCATATTGTGCAACGTCGCCGCAAATACGATCGCTCCGTCGCCTGCTGATAAATCAAACTGCGGAGTGATTTCTGTCCGTTGGATGAGAATCCAATGGTTCTCATCACGCCGCGTCGCCCCGCATTTCGCTTCGTTCGCACGCCGTTGGATCTTCATCGCACGGCAATGGTTACGCCACGTCACCCGAAGGAGAACACAGCCGCCCGCATCTCGATCGATTGCTCGTGTCCGTTGGATCTTGTGTCTACGGTCCAGATCTCACCGCCCAACTCATCAGTTCTCGAGAATCGTGACCGTTCGATCTGCGATCGACGGCCTCGATCGCTGCCGCTCCGCTGGCGTACGCGTACGCCTTGGATTAATTACAGCCGTTGGATCCGGCGGGAAGCGTCGGATAGCTGCCACGTGTCACGCTCTGATAGGTTGGCGGGCGTATTTCTCGTATTTTGAGCGTATTTCTCCATTTAATTGGTATTCTGCATTCAAAAATACACAGTAATTAGCACAGATCTCAGAAAAATACAAATAAATAGTCGTTGGAATCGTGAGATCGAGACCAAGCTATGAAAAATATAAAAAGTGCAGAAATACTTCGTTAATTGCTGTTTTGTGCTCAAATAGAGTATTTTCTCTAATAAATAATTGTGTATAAAATACGTATGAATTAGAGAACAATGTAGCATCACATGAGCACAAAATAGGGCTAAATGGGGGGTTAAATATGTAATATTGAACCTGAATCACACTCCCCAACTAGCGTTTTGCTAGTCTCTAGCAAAAAGAGCGATTAAAAATACACCTAGATCACCTTATCAGATCTCAAATCTCTCACCACTATACTACTACGACAAAAGAAGTTAACCACACACTAATGTCAATATTTCAATCTCAGAAATAATGGTGCTTGTGGGTTTAAAATGAAGATCAAGTATCTCAAATGGTTATAAAATAGACTCAACTTCACTATTCATTACTTCATAGCTCATAGTATACAAGATCAATGGTCCACACCGTTCAATCAAATGTTCTAACTTGGAGCGTAGATGTTTCATGCAAAGCAAGCTTCAAAAATAAAATGGTATTAAAGCATACACACGTCAATTGTCGTTCATAGGAGATCACACCACATCTTGTGTTTTCTTTAAGCCTTGGAAATTCTCTTGCCTTGCTAATTACGCACACTGATTCTCCATTTTCTTTTATTAACTCTGCGTAACGCGCATCAAGCAACATTCGCAGAGAATATATATAACTTGGATCGCTCCATCAAATGATTGAGGTTCCGGTCAATGGCTCCCAAATCAGACGATCATAGGGCATTAGGCCAAGAAGGACCACTCGGACTGTACTACTCGAGCCAACCAAGTTATTTCTTTAGTAGCACATTTATTCGTTTTTTTTCTTCGTTCATCTCATTTTTTCTTCTTTTGTGTGTGCATAAATAACTTAGCAAGATAGCTTCCTTTCCTTTAATCTTTCACAAGAATGGGTTATCCTAATCCTTTCAAAAGACGGTGTACACTTTTCTACCCAAAATCATACAAAGCATGCAAATAGCAATGAATACGAGATAAAAAAACAATGCTCCAGTTATTTTGTGAACTTATTCGTGCATGAACTTTGGTGTGTTCCAGTGAAAGCATACTACTTGCTAATCCATAATTTCTAGATTCATTAAGTCATCGAGTAATCTTGCCATTGAGATGTATCAAAAGAAATTCACCACAAGTACTCAAATTCATGTAAAATGAGACTGAAATATTTAACAATAGTGGTGGTGGAAAATAAATCGTATGTGTACGGTGGTGAGTATACTTCGAGAAATTTCATCACACGAGGGTCATCTCTAGGTAAAATAGATTTTGGTGATATATCTTAACTCAAATTTTTTTTTCAATGCAAAAAGGGGAACTAAAAAAAATAAAATCCTAAAAGAAAAAGAAAAAGAAAAAAAAGATAAAAATCCTAAAAGTTATACCCTCCCCCCAACTTAAAATAGACATTGTCCTCAATGTTAGGAAGAGGGAATCATGGAAAGAACACACCTGATTAGTCCCCACCTGAAGGTGGGTCTGTGAGATCCATGGTGCTCGCTTCCTTGGTCCAAGGCTCGTGAAAATGTTTCAATCTTTGGCCATTCACCTTGAACTCACTTCCATCTTTTTCATTCAATAAGAGCACTGCGCCATGTGGAAAAACTTCTTTGACTGTGAAAGGTCCATACCACCTAGAGCGAAGCTTCCCAGGAAAGATGTGTAGCCTGGAATTGTATAGAAGTACTTTTTGGCCTGGGGTGAACTCCCTCCGTAGGATCATCATGTCGTGAACGGCTTTCATCCTCTCTTTTGATATTTTGGCGTTATCGTACGCATTTCTCCTCAGCTCCTCTAGCTCCAACAATTGTAACCTGCGAGAGGAAAAAGATGAATCAGTATCAAAATTCAATTTCTTTATAGCCCAATAAGATCTATGTTCCAATTCAACAGGTAAGTGACAAGACTTCCCAAAAAACAAGACGGTAAGATGACATCCCCAAAATTGTTTTGTAGGCCGTCCTGTAGGCCCACAACACTTCAGGTAAGCGCAAACTCCAATCTTTTCTTGATGGATTCACCGTTTTCTGTAGAATTCCTTTGATCTCTCTATTTTCCAACTCTGCTTGACCATTGGTTTGGGGGTGATATGGCGTAGAAACTTTATGCGTGACCCCAAACCTCTTCATCAAAGTAGCGAACATGCGGTTGCAAAAATGAGACCCTCCATCACTGAACAAGGCCTTTGGCACTCCAAACCTAGAGAAAATGTTCTATTTGAGGAACTTAAGCACAACGGAAGTGTCGTTCGACCTGCAAGGAATAGCTTCCACCCATTTAGAAACATAATTAATACAAACCAAAATATAAGCATATCCAAATGAAGGTGGGAAAGGTCCCATGAAGTCTATGCGCCAACAATCAAATATTTCAATTTCTAAAATGGGGTTTAAAGGCATCATGTTACGTCTAGTAATACCCCCAAATTGTTGGCATGCAGCACAAGTCTTGCAATAACGAAATGTATCTTTAAACATAGTTGGCCAATAAAAGCCACATTGCGAGATTTTTGCCACAGTTTTATTCGCTGAAAAGTGTCCACCACATACTCCATCATGGCAAAATTGTATCACACTGGTTATTTCATGATCAGGAATGCATCTCCTAACAATTTGGTTACTACAATATTTATATAAGTACGGATCATCAAAGAAGAAATATTTTACCTCGTATTTGAACCTTTTAAAGTCTTGAAGAGACCAAGTGTCAGGAGTCTTACCAGTTACCAGATAATTAACTATATCAGCATACCATGGAGAGGTGGAAACACTAAAAAGATGCTCGTCGAGAAAGGAGTCCTTCAAAGGCACATCTGCTGAATCAAGGCCTACTGTCAATCGTGATAAGTGGTCAGCTACTAGATTTTCCACGCCTTTCTTGTCTGTGATTATGACATTGAACTCCTGCAACAATAAAATCCATCGTATCAATCGAGGCTTAGCATCTTTTTTAGACAATAAATATTTTAAAGCAGAGTGATCAGTATATATCAAAATAGGTGATCCCAGAATATAGCTCCTGAATTTTTCCAACGCGAATACTACAGCCAGCAACTCCTTCTCTGTGGTCGTATAGTTCCTCTGAGCGTCATTTAATGTCTTGCTAGCGTAGTAAATCACCACTGGAACTTTGTCTTTTCTTTGGCCTAGGACTGCACCAACTTCGTAATTGCTCGCGTCACACATTATTTCAAATGGTAGGGACCAGTCTGGTACCTGTAAAATGGGAGCAGAAATCGGCAACTTCTTTAAAGTTTTAAAAGAAATTTGACACTCAGGTGTCCAAAAAAAATCCACATTTAGAGTTAGTAAGTTGCAAAGTGGGCGAGATATAGCGCTAAAATCTTTGATGAATCGCCTATAAAATCCTGCATGTCCCAAAAATGATCTGATGTCCTTCACGCATTTAGGACTTGATAGCTTCTCAATTACCGCTACCTTGGCTCTGTCTACCTGTATACCATCTTTAGAAACCAGGTGACCTAGGACAAGTCCCTCTGTGGTCATAAAATGACACTTCTCCCAATTCAATAGGAGGTTCTTTTCAATGCACCTGTCAAGAACAAGAGCCAAGTTAGTTAAACAATCATGAAAAGAGCTACCATACACTGAAAAATCATCCATAAATACCTCAACAATTTTCTCAACCATAGCATCAAAAGTACTGAGCATGCATCGCTGAAAAGTAGCTGTAGCATTACATAAACCAAACGGCATTCTTTTAAATGCAAAAGTACCAAAGGGACAGGTAAAAGTAGTCTTTTCCTGGCCCTCAGGTGCAATCTCAATCTGATAATAACCTAAATAACCGTCTAGAAAGCAATAGTACTCATGTCCAGCCACCCTCTCTAAAATTTGGTCAAGAAATGGAAGAGGGAAATGATCTTTTCTAGTTCGGGAGTTCAATTTCCTATAGTCTATGCACATCCTCCAACCTGTGGTGGCTCTAACTGGGATAAGCTCATTATTCTCATTTTTAACCACGGTGAGGCCAGACTTTTTAGGAACAACCTGAGTAGGACTGACCCACTTACTGTCAGAAATAGGATAAATAATACCTGCATCCAATAATTTTAGTACCTCGCCTTTCACCACTTCTTTTAATGTTGAATTTAACCTACGTTGCATTTCTCTAGTGGGTTTGGCGTCATCCTCCAAATAAATGTGATGCATGCATACAATAGGGCTAATACCTTTTATGTCAGCAATGGACCAACCAATAGCGCCTCTATGCTTTCTTAGCACATCAAGTAAAGAGCTTTCCTGTTCTAAAGAGAGTTTAGAAGATATTACCACAGGGAAGCTGTTTTCGTTTCCTAGGAAGGCATACTTGAGATATTCAGGAAGTGGCTTCAATTCGGGCTTTGGATCCTCCACCTCTGATGAAATTTGAATTGATGCATTAGGTGGCAAAGCCTCGAACCTAGGCTCCCATAATGCGTTCAGCTCCTTCACGTTCTCCTGCACAAAAGAGATGTCATCAGAATCACCAATAACAGTCTCAACAATAGAAGTATCATCACAAAATTCAGAACAAATATAATCATCCACCAACGAATCAATCATATGAACCCTCTCAATCTCATCATCCACATGTGGCAATTTGCAAGTATTAAAAATATTCAAATCCAAAGTCATGTTGCCAAAAGTAATTTTCAGTTGACCATCCCTACAATTTATTAAAGCATTGCATGTCGCTAGGAATGGTCTACCTAGGATGATAGGAGTAGCATTGGCAGTTTGGGGTCCCTGGATGTCTAGAACTATAAAGTCTGCAGGGTAGTAAAATTTGTCCACCTGAACGAGGACATCCTCAATGCATCCCTTTGGAACTTTAATAGATCTATCAGCTAGTTGCAATATAACAGATGTAGGCTTTAGCTGTCCTAACCCAAGCTGCACAAAAATAGGATATGGCAATATATTGACACTAGAACCTAAATCCAATAAAGCATTTCCAATCTTTTTAGTGCCAATGGTGCAAGTGATGGTGGGTGATACAGGGTCTCTAAATTTAGGTGGTGTATTTTGTTGCACAATAGAGCTAACCTGTTCAGTCAAAAATGCTTTCTTTTTCACATTTAATTTTCTTTTAACAGTGCACATGTCTTTCAGAAATTTAGCATAGGCAGGTATCTGATTAATAGCATCAAACAATGGAATATTTATCTGGCACTTCTGAAAAATTTCACGCATTTCAGTTTGATACTTATCTCTATTTTTCTGAAGTAGCCGCTGAGGGAAAGACGCTGCAGGTACATATGCTGCAAGTTCCTTCTCTTTAATGACATTTTTGCGCAACCCCACTTTCGTGCTCTCTTCATGCACCTCCTCTTGCTCTCGAATTTCCTCTTCTTGAGTCTGAATTCCCTCTTCTTGCTCAACTTCTCTGCTCGGTGGGTTAGGCTTCTGAATCTCTTTTCCACTCCTCAAATTGGACACAGCTTGGTATGGCTTCATATTATTTCCTGCAGAAGAAGATGAGCCCATATTAGGATTTGGAATTGACTGAGATGGAAGCTTACCTTTCTCCAGTGTCGCCGTAAGCCTAGCCAATCTTTCGCTCATCTGCTGATTCTGAGCCTGCTGAGCCTGAAATTGAGCCTGTTGTTGCTGCATTTGGGCTTGTTGCAATTGAATAAGCTGCTGAAGCGCATCGCCAAATGGTTGCATCTGCTGTTGTTGCACTGGCTCATGGTCCCTCCTTTGGTTACCACCTTGATAATTGTTGTTATATTGATTCTGTCTGAACTGAGGTGGAGCCTGCTGCTGAGATTGCTGATTGGGGCCCCAATTTAAATTAGGATTGTTGCGCCACCCCTTGTTGTTGGAATTGAAGCCCTGGTAGTTGGTGGACACTTGGTTCACCCCCGTCGGATTTCCTAGCATGCTCTTCAAGGCTGGAAGTGTGGGGCAGGCACTGGTGTCATGGCCTCCATCGTCGCAAAGTGCACAAGTCTGCTCTATCTCAACTGCTTTGGCCTCTTTCAAATTCATGGCATGAAGATTGTTTGAGATCATGGCCTCCATCTTTGCCTCCAACGCATCCTCTTGCTTCAAATTGAATACCACTCCTCGTGCAGGCTGGGATGGTGCAGAGTGGCCTCCTCTCTCGTAGTCTGAAGTAGTGTCCCATGTCTGCGCATTTTCTGCTATCTCCTCCAGGTACGTCCAAGCTTCATCTGGCTCTTTATCAAAGAATCCTCCATTGCACATCATCTCTACAAATTGCTTCATCTGCGGCTGCAGTCCATCGTAGAAGAAGCCAATAATCCTGCTTTTGTCAAAGCCATTGTGTGGGCATTCAAGCAACAGCTCATTGAACCTTTCAAACGCCTGGTAGAATGTCTCCTCGCTTTTCTGGGCAAAGTTCATGATCTTCCGCTTCAATCCCTGTGTCCTGTGAATAGGAAAAAACTTCTTTAGAAATTCAGCCTGCAAATCAATCCATGTAGTAATAGAACGTGATGGCAATGCATTCAACCAATTTTTAGCTTTGTCTTTCAATGAAAATGGGAACAGTTTAAGATATACCGTGTCCTCGCTAGTTTTCCCATCAAAGCATGTCAATCACACCTCCTCAAATCCTTTAATATGAAGATATGGATTTTCCTTGTCTAACCCATGAAAGGTGGGTAAGAGTTGGATCACCCCAGGTTTAAAATTGAAATAATTTGCATCATTAGGTAAAACAAAGCATGAAGCTGTGCTAGTCCTAGTGGGTCTGAGTAAATCTTTTAAAGTCCTAGGCACTTCAGGTTGCACATTATTTTCGTTGTTGTTGCTAAAATTTTCATCCATATTATTATTAGCCATATCAAAACGTCGAGTCAACCTATGTGTCCTAGGAGTCCTATGCCACATAAACTAGCACAAATATTTTTTTTATGAAAGCAAACAAAAATTTATATACAATAAAGTGGAAAGATCTCACCGAAGGTCCTCTGAATGAATTAAACCGTAGTAACAAACCGTTCTCCCCGGCAACGGCTCCAAAAACTTGGTGGGCTCCGAAAAGGTGCTCTCTCTCAAGCGCAAGAGTCCGTACAAGTAGTAAAATCTGGGAGTCCAGATGTCGAATCCTCGGGAGAAATCTGTTGAAACCACAAGCTTAAATCAAATAGAAAATCTACGTAGAGAAACTAAACACTTTAGTGGTGGTGGTGTGGATGTGTTTGATGGTGAATTGTGAATACGTTAACGATACGAACAATGAGAATACGTGAAAATATCAATGAGAAATATGCACATGGTATGGGTTCATTAGGATCAATGATTCGTATTTATTTGGTTGATTTATTATAACTCAATGAATCCTCCTTTTGGGAGCGATTCATCGGAAAATACCCTTTTGGGGGTTAAAGCACAAATTTCATAATATCGTCGCTAAAGTTATAATCTTTCAAAACTAAGGTATGAAACTCTCTTTTGGAGAGATCAAAACTCACCCTTGTGGGGTGATCATCAACTAAATCAATTCTTTTGGAATATGAAAAAGTGGATTTTTAAGCTAAAGATCACAACTTTATCGACATGCAATTTTAGCGCAATAATACAACCAAACGAATACGAATCGCATCTCCTAACTACGCCATACCATGCACAATAGAAATTTAGCTAATCATACTGAAAATAAACAGAGAATTCATCATATATAGCATGGTTCTACACAATACAATCAAAAAGAGTTCAAAATACGCTAAAAAGTTCAAGATATCACCAAATACGCTAGCAAAAAGCCTTAGAAAACCCCTCTTCTTCTTTCTCAAAGCCTCTGGAATTTTGCCACAGGTTGCTCTCTGTCCTCTCTGCGAAATACTGCAAAAATCGGCTCCAAAATCGCCCAAATACGCCCAGAATACGGCATAAAACCCTAGAATACGCTTATATAATAGGCATTGCGGGTTTAATAGGCTTATCAGGTTCCAAACCGCACCCAATTCACTTAAAACCCGCACCCGCAAGCCGCATCAATTTTCAGCCATCGGATCCACGCGGGATGGCGTGAGGAACTGACGCGTGGCGAGCGGATTCACTCCGCTTCGTTTTCTTCGAACGCAACTCGGAATCGACGTGAGCCGTTGGATCTGGCATCGGAGGGTCCATATTGTGCCACGTCGCCGCAAATATGATCGCTCCGTCGACCGCTGATAAATCAAACTGCAGAGTGATTTCTGTCCGTTGGATGAGAATCCAACGGTTCTCATCACGCCGCGTCGCCCCGCATTTCGCTTCGTTCGCACGCCGTTGGATCTTCATCGCACGGCAATGGTTACGCCACGTCACCCAAAGGAGAACGCAGCCGCCCGCATCTCAATCGATTGCTCGTGTCCGTTGGATCTTGTGTCTACGGTCCAGATCTCACCGCCCAACTCATCAGCTCTCGAGAATCGTGACAGTTCGATCTGCGATCGACGGCCTCGATCGCTGCCGCTCCGCTGGCGTACGAGTACGCCTTGGATTAATTACAGCCATTGGATCCGGTGGGAAGCGTCAGATAGCTGCCACGTGTCATGCTCTGATAGGTTGGCGGGCGTATTTCTCGTATTTTGAGCGTATTTCTCCATTTAATTGGTATTCTGCATTCAAAAATACACAGTAATTAGCACAGATCTCAGAAAAATACAAATAAATAGTCGTTGGAATTGTGAGATCGAGACCAAGCTATGAAAAATATAAAAAGTTCAGAAATACTTTGTTAATTGCTGTTTTGTGCTCAAATAGAGTATTTTCTCTAATAAATAATTGTGTATAAAATACGTATGAATTAGAAAACAATGTAGTATCACATGAGCACAAAATAGGTCTAAATGGGGGGTTAAATATATAGTATTGAACCTGAATCAACCGCCTCCGGGAGGTTCGCCCCCCCCCCCCCCCCCCCGGCCCGCCGACAATGGTAGAAAGGGGGCGGCGGCGGCGGCGGCGGCGGCGGCTAAACCCTAGCCGCCACCCCCCAAGCCCTATTGGGCTTCAAATTTTTCAAAAAAAAAACTTTCCTTGCGGGCCAGAAGCCCGCAGGCCGATTCAAAAAAAGAATTTCTCCTGCGGGCCCGAATCCCGCTGGCCGGCTGCGGGCTTTGGGCCCGCAGGCCATTTTTTTATCAAAAAAGAGAGAGGGGGGGGGGGGGGGTTTTCCTGCGGGCCCGAAGCCCGCAGGCCGGCTGCGGGCTTTGGGCCAGCAGGCCATTTCTCTTTTATTAAAAAAAATTGAAAAAGGGGGGCAAAGGCTATAAATAAGCCTTAAAAGAACTTTTTGGGCCAAAAATCATTTTTTTAAAAAAGGGCGTTTGAGGGCCAATAAATTCGTGAAAAATCACGGTAATTTACGGTGCTATCATCGGGCATATAAGAATTTTATTGGGGACTTTTGGGGGTTATTTGGGATGATTTAAAAAGGAAAAACCATTTTCCTTCTACAACGAAAATGTTAGCTTTGGGCTCTTATTCAATTTTATTGATTAAACCCACTGGATTTACAACCATTGCATAGTAATGATTTTTCTTTACATGCTTTACATCACTAGGCTTATTCTGTGGATATTATATGTGTGGTTGTGCATTATATTTAAAACTTATTAATCAGGAAGATCATGCGACCGCTCTGTCGTTAGTAACCTAACCTAACGGTGTATGACGTTGCGCAGTGGTCCAATAATTATTAAGTGGTTAAATTATTTATCCATCTCTGTGAATATTAAATGCCTGTGATGCCTCTGATGAAAATGTCTGATGAAAATGTTGATGAGCATAATATCTCTGCATGAATTGCTAAATGTGGTTTTTGGATCGGCCGTTTAGTCCCACAGTTTATTTCCCGCACTTTTCTTTTATTTTTGAGAGAAATTGTAGTGAGGAATTTATGTAAATGTCAAAGAAAGCAGACCAACTTCCACGGAGACGGATGCCACGCTTGAAGCTGGAGATATATTATGGGACCCACGGGGTTTCCAAAGTTGTATTTTC
Source organism: Scilla litardierei (assembly GCA_030789695.1). Lineage (NCBI taxonomy): Eukaryota > Viridiplantae > Streptophyta > Magnoliopsida > Asparagales > Asparagaceae > Scilla > Scilla litardierei. The sequence continues at coordinate 118,984,979 of CM061130.1, forward strand.
ACTTTTAAAGCTGCAAATTTGTATAATTTGGACTGTGGACTGTGGACTCTTTCTTGTGGGACTGGCCAATCCACACATTTAGCCTTCATTAAATATTGCCTCCGCATGAAAATGTTTTCTTTGATTAAATATTAATTCATGCATGTTTGTGCTCTGCTAGATAAATGGCAAAAATTGCAAGCGTTGATTTCGAAGTGCTGGATGCATCAGGTAGAAACTATCTAAGCTGTCAGCTAGATGTAAAGTTTCACCTACGGGCCAAGTCCCTCATCGCTGCTGTGAAAGAAAAAGAAAATATTAGCGATATAGAGAAGGCGCAAGCCATCATCTATATTCGCCGCCATGTGGATAAGACCCTAAAGGCTGAATACCTTACGGTCGAAGATCCACTTGAGCTATGGACTGCCCTTGAGGACAGGTATAAGCATCGGAAAGATGTTATACTCCCAAGGGCACGATACGAGTGGGAGAACCTGAGACTGCAGGACTTTAAGTCAATTGCTGAGTACAACTCAGCACTTTTTAGCATCACCTTACGCCTGAAGTTGTGTGTTGAGAAAGTCTCAGAAGATCGCATGCTGGAAAAGACGTATACGTCTTTCCATGAAAAAGATGCTATACTCATGCAGCAAACCGTGAACGAAAGTTCACCAAGTATTCGGAGCTGCTGTCATGTTTACTCATGGCCGAGCAAAACAGAGAGCTTCTTCTCGCCACTCACAATATGCGCCCTCCCGGCACTGCCCCCCTACCAGACGCTAACCATTCCTCTTCCTTCAAAAAGAGGAGAGATAATAAAAGAAAAGAAAGACCACAGAAAGGGGGACAACCGAAAAGAGCCAATGGCCAAGTACAACAGCGAAAGAATGAAGGGAAGCGCAAGTTCACCTGGCGCATGAATGACAACAAGAAAAATGATGCACCCCCACCCAAGAGGGATTGGGAAGACCAGTGCCACAGCTGTGGCATGAAAGGCCACTGGTCCAGAGTGTGCAAGACCCCAGTGCATCTCCAGGACTTTATAAATAAAGCAAGAAAAATAAAGCTGAAACAAACCTGGTAACATCTGATGCTCCAGTCACGTTCTCAGCTGAAGACTTCGAAAATGATGACCTGCTTGATTAGCCTCTATTTTTTTTATCTTAGCAAATTGTTTAGAATATTTCATGTTATGAGAGCATTTGAATTACGCAATCTGTTTTGAATGAAAATGTTTTAGTGGACAATAAATGTTTATCTGAATATGCATGTGCCTATACAATTCATCTTTTAGATGAAACTGCTCTCATAAATGTTTAGTAGACAATAAACACGTACGATTTTTCAATACAAAGCCCAATATCAGGGCCATATTGAAGATCCAGGGAACACAACACTGTTGCCCCCAAATGACACAGAAACAAAAATAAAAAGGATGCTCTAATCCCTCCGAATTTCAAAAGAAACTTTCTAAGTTTCAAGGACATCCGTTTCAATGGATTCCATTTGGAAACAACAAATGTAAATAAATGAAAAAAAATTACCGTATGCAACGTCTCAAGAAAGTGGAGTAAAATCCATACTTGAACGTTTTGAGTGCCTTAGGCCTATACCATACGAAGATTCGGAGAAAGGAAGCGGAATTAAATGGAGCACCTGAAGTGCCCGACATCAGCCAAGTTTTTACTCTGGCATGATGGACTTGGACACACTGGATTTCTGATGATGCATCGCATCTTATCCTATGGGTATGACTTGAAGAACCAGAAGATTCTTCAGAATGGAGAATTCTCTCGCATCCCTTACTATAAGGGAAAACTAATTGCAAGGCCATCTCCACGAAAAGTTGAAAAAGAATCTTCACGCTTCCTCAAAAAGAAAACAAGGAGATAGATGTGGATAAAATCCACCACCCCTAGTGGGCTATTTCGGTACTTCATTGTACTGATAAATGCATCCTCAGAACACTCGTATGTGTGTCTACTACAGACCTGCAACTTAGCTTTTCCAAAGCTATTGGCACAAAATTAAAAATGTTGCGGGCACATTTCCCAGACAATCAAATGTAGAAAATAAGTCTGGTTAATGTTGGGAAATATACCTCCCGGTCAATTCAAGAGTACTGCCAAGCAACGGGAATAGAAAATGAACATACAAGTGCCGCATGTTCATACCCAAAATGGGTCGGCAGAGTCACTGAAAAGTAGACTCCAATGGATTGAACATCCATTAAATCCCGATTGTCTATGGATGCATGGGGACATGCAAATTCTGCATGCTGCATCGTAAATGAAAATAAGACCCTCTGGAGGTCAGAGTCTCCAATGCAACTTGCATATGGAATGCCACCGAACATTTCTCATCTGAGAATCTTCGGTCGCGCAATTTTAAATCCCCATTGCACCACCAAAGAGGACCAAAACGGTACTCAACGTCACCTAGGTATCCATGCAGGGTTTGACTCACCCTCACTTATAAGATACCTAGAACCCCAAACGGGGGACGCTTTTAAGGCACATCTTGAAGACTGTGATTTCGATGAGACGAGTTTCCCCAAGATAGGCCCAGATACTGGAAAATCTGGTGCGAAGCAAATGTTAACGTGGGATACAAATAGCCTGACCCACTAATGATTCAGTAACAAAACAAATGTGAAGATGTGATCCTGAAGATCCTCCACAGAATAATGTTCACCACTTACCGAACTCATTTACTGACAACCAGAAGATTGACAGATCACACATCCCTGCTGCAAAAACTCCAGCTAGGATTGACATCCCCGAGAATGGATGCAACCCACCAGCAGCAGAAGTGGCTGATCCTCAACAGAAAAGAGGCAGACCACCAGGCTCCAAGGACAGAAACTCCTGGAGACCTTAAGACTATACTACCACAGGACAATGAGCTCATGTCCACACCCTCACCCTTCCTGGAATCCACTGCAGAGGAATTGCCGAGAAAAAGTGAAATTGAAAGTAAATGTTGTATGTACTGGGGAGGTGTTGGACAAGTAGAACATAAATTGTCGACAATGTATTCACGTATCATATTGCCATATACATCGCAAAAGCGATGATGTTTATAAATTATCGTTCCATACTCCGTTGCTAGAAGGCAAACGTAGAGATTGGCCAAAATGTGGAACGAGGCAATAAAAGATGAGCTGGACTCACTTATGAAACGTGAAATGTTCGAACCTGAAGTCCAGACACCAAAAGGTGTCAAATCTGTGGATAAAATAAAGTATTGCACAAATAAGAAAAAGAAATATAAAATCGTATGCTATAAGGTATAGCCTATAGCCCAAGGAAAATTTCGCTGAAACTAGGGATTGAACAAATTATAATGAGCATGGCTCACAAATGATGCATCAGTCTCCCTAAGTCATCAAAAGCGAATACCTTACGATTTGGCAAAGGAAATTATGGATATGCTGTTATTGGATGTTGTGACGGCATACCTTCGTGGATACCTTGGTAAAGATAATTTCCACATTTCCTTAAAAGCCTGAATAGACTTCGGGACGTCTATTCTATCAAAGAAAAACCATGAGAATAATGTACAACCAATAGAATCGCTTGACAAAGCAATGATTCCTACTGAGGGTTGTCTTTGCATCTGAGCAAAGAGCATGATTTGAGATCATAGTTGTAAACAACTAAAATCTTATCGGATCTCCTGAAGAGAAAACCGAGACATCTGTTCAAGCCTGACTTTTAATCATAAAAAGACCTAGGCAAACATAAAGTCATGGCTCAATGAATCCTGTTACATACGCCCAGAAGTGCGTTGGAGAAATTAAAAGGACCATTGTCATCCAAAGTACACCTACGTGATTATACTTAATGGATGTACAAAAATAACCATTCCGATTGCTGGAAGAGGGGGAGGATATAACTGGTCCTAAAGTCCCTTATCTGAGTGCAACCAGGCACTCCTGGCTAACTGCATGCGTCCCGATATAGCAATTGCAGTAAACTCATTAGCCAGAGATAGTTGGCACCTAAAAAGGGCCATTAGACCGAAGTTAAGCCTTCTGCGCTTCCTCCAAAGGTCGAAAGATTTGGACTTACAATATGAAGTAGCCTCCTCCAATGTTTATGCAAATGCAGGTTACAGGTCCGGTCCCTATACTGAGAAATCACAGAACGGGTAACCACATTGGGATGTCCATCTACTGCAGACCTGCAAAGCAATTTATGAAGGCAACATCACCCTATCATTCCGAGATCCTTGCCACACCAATGGTGTATCCGAGGGCGCCTGCTGGTACATCACATCCCAATGACGATTGGGATAGAGGCTGGTATTGTGGAGCTGACCACATAGTCTGAAGACCACATCAGAGGCAACGATACTTAGCACACCTCTCCAGAGTTTCTGGATTCAGCAGCTACTTAATTGTGATAACTTTGTAATCTGTGTATATTTTCGGAATGTTGTAAATAGGAGTGATGAGATAAGCCTAAGAGATCTGAAAGCCTAAGAGCTTTTACAGATCAGGGGGAGTTGAGGGAATTTGTACTCTTTTCCCTTAGCTATGGTTTTTCCCACTGGGTTTTCCATAGCCAAAGGTTTTAACGAGGAAAATCACATCAACTCTGGATCCTGAAGTATCCACCCCTCTGTGATGCTCAGAATCCAGAAGTATTCATGAGCAGAGTCACTTGTACAAATCAGGGGGAGTTAAAGAACGTTTGTACTCTTTTTCCTTAACTATGATTTCTCCCACAGTGTTTTCCATAGCTAAAGGTTTTAACGAGGCAAACCTTACCAACTCAGGATCCTGAAGTATCCACCCCATGTGAGACTCTTATTACGCTCAGAATCCTGAAGTACTCTTGAGCAGAGTTCACACCTATGGCTGGATAAGGTGGAGTATTGTGAATGGAAATAATCAGAGTCGGTTAGGATTGCGGGTATCTGAGAGATACGCCCATATATATGTATTCTATCTTTCTACTCTCTTACCATGCCTATAAATAAAGGGCTGGGGGTTCCTCCCCTAGTAGTTGATTCATAACAAACGGGATTTAGTCACTTGTTTATTTATTGTTATCATGTATATAGCTAATCATTATGATAATCATGCTGTTTATTTTTTAAAATAATTGGCTTTACTCTATACGAGGTTGGCTTTAATGCTCTACTCTATAAAGATACGATCTACTCTATATGAGATTAACTTTATTGCTCTAATATATAGAGATTAGCATTGTAATTGTGATCTGCTCTATAGAGATTAGCATTGGAATTGTGATCTGCTCTATATACGATTGTCATTAATTCTCTACTATATATATATTTGCCTTTGAAATTGTGTTTTATTTTATACGAGGTTGGTTTTTAATGTATTTTCATTATGCATAACCGATCTGTGTGTGTGTGTGTGTGTGTGTGTGAAAACTTGGTAGTAAATTTAATTATTTCATCCAAAAAAATTTCATTCACAACATAAAGTTATAGCTTACTATTTGGATCAATTAAACTATAAATACACGTATTAGTATTATGCATGTTTTAGATATCTGTATGTAGATATAATAGTTATCGGGTATTAATAATTACAAAACTTATAGAATAACCATATCATCTAGAAGTTAAGTGATAATTACATGTTACACATTAACATCTTATTAGGTATCTCGTATTGCAATTAATTCTACATAATATCTATCATACCTCAAAGAGAAGTGATTATTTTTGTAGATTAATTGGGTAGATACTATTCTAGACTTTAGTGGGAGTAATCTCTTATGCCCACAGGTACATAGATTTCCTCCATTAATAGTAAATTATATTGATCTTACCTAAAATTTAGTGATGAATATATATGCCATCTATTATACAAATGACGACGTTTTTTGAATTTTGTCCTACGTGGCACCTAAAATATGAATGGGACAAAAAATTGGTGACTGTGACACGGCTTCTCCATTTTTTAAAACAAAAAAAATAGTACTAGGACAACTTCGCACATTCTCATTCTCACTTTGTGATGCCCGCAAACACAACCTTTTTTGGGGATTTGGTTATGCAAACAGTCTTTTGAATGTAATCGCAAACACATTGCACATACATTCAAAAAACCCTTTTAGTGTGTATAACCGCAAATACATTGCACGTTCTCCTTCCCAACTCATGTTCTTGCAACTGCAAATTTAACATTGTATTTGCAACCTCAGCAATCCCAGCACATCTAGCAAATTTAATTCCCAACTCACGTTCTCTTTCCCTCCACGTCTAATCCTGACCTCAGCAATCGAGTTTCCAACCTGGATTTGCAACCTAAGCGATCAATTTCACAACCTTGATTTGCAACCCCGCGCCGAAGGCGCCCGCTAAATTTTTATTCTTTTAAATTGTAAAGTGGAATATTTTTATTCTTTTAAATTGTGAAGTGGAATATTTTTATTCTTTTAAATTGTGAAGTGGAATATTATATGTTTTATTCTTTTGGAGGGGAAAATAATTTTTGGGAAAACATAGATTTTAAATGAACCGTGCCCTCGGGCACGGGTAATGACTAGTCTACTACTTATAAAAGGTCAATTCATAACTAATAAAATAAAGATTATATGTTATAGTTAATTTATGTTTTATAAAGTTATTTCATTCTCAATGATGAAAATAGAAATTATAAATTGCTACAAGAAATTTTATAGTCATTATGATTAAGTGTCACAATATATAAAGTAGTAATCTTGTGTATAATTCTATGCTGATGGTATTTTCTAACAACAATACAAGAATTAGTCAATTTAGAAGAATCGACGCTAAGGTCTATAACGTCAAAGTTAAAATTATGATTATTGATCACATTTGAGCACATGAAGTTATATTCATGATGTTGACCGATTGACTGATGTATTCAAAGTCATTATAGTAAAAGGTCATATAAATTAAAAATATGAGCTCATTTATATAGTGTTTTTGTCATTGTAATGATTTTACACAAGGTATTTAGACATATTTTAATTGTTGTTAGTATTTCAGGCATGACTTTTTAAGTGTGCATATTATATCTAAGTCATGTGATGATTAATTATAAAGCAAATAAAATTTAGACTCAGATATTGTCAAGTATTTATTTATTAAGTTATTTGCATAAGGTTGTTTGCATTATGTTACTTGCAAAGTGTAAAATTATTGAATCTTCTTTAAGAAACCTTTATGTTGCAAGTTAAAGTGCAACTATTAAATTTTAGCCATATAGTACATGTGCAATATTGTTATGCTATGAAGATATTAATATGATTACTTGAGTCAAGTGGGAAAATGTAAGAAATTTACACGTATGCTGCCCTTCAATCCTATTAATCGTAGCATGAGATATATTTATATATATGCATACAATTATGAGCACATATTGATATGTCATTTGGCATTTCATTATGATAAAGGTTACTATAGTTATCATAAATGCATAAAGATTACTATAGTTATTGTTAGGTCATTCGTTTATGGCTATATTGTCATTAGTGGCACAATGGGTTCATATGGCAGTTCTCAGCATGTAGTATGGAGAATGTTGAATAAAGTGTTGAACATTACATTCAACATAGTGTCCAACATACTACATCAAGCTTTTGTGATGTAGTTCATTTCTGGGCATATTGAAGATGAGAGGTTCTTTGGTTACTAGTTATTGCCTTCTACGACTTGGATGTTTTTCATTCAACTGAAGAATCGTTGCAGATTCTGTTGGGATCAAGTATCTCTCGTTTTGATTAAGACGGTTGTAGAGAGAGGATGTTTTTCACCCACTTATGGTTATTGTTGTTCCTTTAGAAGGTTGGTCGAAACCAATTTCCTAGCTGGACTTCGTTAATTGCGGAAGGCCAATCTTCCTAGATTTGATTGCGTTTACTTCCTTTAACGGCTCCATAATTGAGGGGGAGAGTTCGTTTAAAAGGGGGATGAAGATTGGCGGCTAGGGTTTGACGACTTGATTAACAGCTTTTGCGAAAGCTGCAAGTAGCTCCGGGAGGAGGCTGACATTTACAAAGGTAGGGGATCAAGGGAGTTGATCGTTATCAGTTTAGCAAGGGGATCTTGCACACAGGGAGATTGCGCAAATTACTCCACAGGATTGATTGAGATCACCCCTAACGGTTTGTATTGAGGGGGAGATTGTTCCTCTTAGTAATACGTGGTATTGGTGATTGTAATCATTAATATTTAGTGGAGTTATTTGATTTTCTGGGCGAGGCCCTGCAGATGTAGGTGTGCGTACCGAATTGTGTTACCAATTTCCTTGTGTCACCTTGGTTTCTCTATTTTACCTGTGTGTTTTATTGGTTGTGCTTGCGTACTAAACTTCAATTGGTATCAAAGCAGGTCATTGATCGCGCCGGAACTAACTCCGAAACAATGTCGTTTACCGCAAGCGCACGGTATAGTGGCAAACAGGTATCGAACACGGGGAAGTGGTGCTATACTACCTATCTACGCCTAGGTTGAGTTAGACTTGCGGGTTTATTAGTGGATGTGGAGTGTGGAGGGTCGTGATGGTGATGGATGCGAATGTTGTGTCACTCAACGTCGCAAAAATGGGGTTCCACACAAAGAAAGAGAGAAATAAAATACAAAAGACTAGGGCTTAGGGCTCGCCACTAGGACCGTCGGATGTCGACGCTAGGTTGGGACCCTTACATTGCATTGGTTTAATTGGGGATTGTAGCATCTAGGAAGAGAATTCATGTGTCTGGGCATCATGAATCTAACGTACCGCGTTAACCCCGCTCTCGCGATAGGAGCACACGATACGTGAATTAAGGATCTACAATAATCTCACCACTCTCGTGGTTCGAATGCTCTCAACTCGTACCACTCTCGTGGGTTAGAGCTTCGAGGTATTTTGGTGGCTCTTATTGACGCAATGGCGGTAGCCGTCAATTAGTTATATAGTTCGTCGGTGGATCCCCCTCAAGGCACGAGCCGGGCACGGTCACGTACCTCGGTTGAATCCACTAACTCCCTAATTAAATCCGTAGGATATTCCTTAAGCTAATCGATTCCACCGACCGTGGGCACAATCTCAGTACGAATTCTCCTAGGGATCTTGCTAGATCAACCAAAATACAACCCCATTTATAACCAACGCACCATAAAAATCCCAGCTTTGCGTCTAAACCCTAAGATCCATGGGCTAATCCCTTAGCCCTAGAAAATATTACTCAAGCATAGCAATATCAATAGATAATATAACGCACAAAGATTTCATTGCATGCATCACGAATGGATAAACAATAATAAATCACAAAGAAATAATAATAGAATTAAAAAGAGCAAAAATACTTATCTTGATACAAAGGAGAGGCCTAGGGCATAGCCAAACTTCCCAAAAGATCGTCTCCACAAAAGTCTAAGAAGGATCTAAAAATTCTCTTTAGAAAAGTATACAAAAATCTCCTCAAAATCTCCCAAAAAAATTCCCCCAAAAACTCTCTAAAATTATCCCTAAAACTCCCTACCGAAGTCCCCAGGCTCCCCCGGCGGCTGCCAAAAAATCCCCCTACAAAAACCTCGCTGAACCCAAAAATCCGGGCGCAGATCAGAAAATGGGCCCACAGTGACTCGGTCCGAGCACAAAGCTGCTCGGTCGAGTCGTTAGGTAGCTCGGTCGAGTCGTTAGGCTGCTCGGTCGAGTTGTACGGAGAATCCACATCTTCCAAAATATATCGCTCTGCCAACCCGGGCTGATTCGGAGTTGCTCGGACCGAGCAGGATGTTGCTCGGTCCGTGTAGAAGGTTGCACGGTCGATTGGGAACTAAAAACGCACTTCAGCCACATTTGCACATGACTCGGGCCGAGTAGGAGGTTGCTCGGGTCGAGTAGGAGGTTGCTCGGTCGAGTCAGACACCAAAAACAGCATTCTGACCGAGTAAGGCACGACTCGGGCCGAGTAGAGTGCTACTCGACCGAGTAGGCTGCTAAGAACAATTTCAGCACTGCACCATCAACTTACAAAAATTCCTCAGGGCTCATCCGACCTCCGATTTGCGCGTTCTTGGTGGCGTTGGAACCATCTTGAAGTCTACTACCGGAAAAAAATATCAGAAAATAGTAAAAATCTCAGGTGATAGCAGATTTAGAAATAGTGCATGGATGTCCTGTTTTCAGCACTTCGGGTCGCTCGATTCCTTCGCCGCATCATAGCTCGATCGCGTGACTTTCTCTCTTGCCCCTTCCTTGCTCCAGTATTCTTCTTTGGCACCTTGAGCATGTCATCATGAGTCTCATTGGTGCTCTCACGTCGCTGATCGTCTTATCGACTCCAAATTGCTCCAATATCGCTCCAAATCCCTGAAATGGAATAAACGCTCCAAAAGTCATATTGTTCCAAATAATAGCACAAAATCGTATAAAATGGGGGTTTGGAGGGTGAAATATGTCATGAAGGTATGCGATAAAACATGTAAAATAGGAGCATATCAGTCATCCATGCTACTTTGTGTTGTCAAAGTGGGTGTGATCCTGTGTTTTAGTGCGCTATCCATGAATACGAAGGAAGGTGCATCCTGATGGAAATTGAATTCCACCCCAAGTGATTGTGATGATGAGCACACCAAATGAAAGCTTAGTGTACTAACTACACTACACTTAAGATGTGCAGAATTTGCGAAGCTCTACTCATACTCAAAGAAGCACACTTCAACGCTCAAAGACAAAGACGAACATGACTAAATTCAAGTGATGAAGCTCAAGCTCAAACAGAACCAGAAGCACAAAGAGAAGCTCGCTTTCACTTCACCAAATTGACCAAACTTCCGAAGACATGTTCTGAGTCCATAGTGAGTGTGTCGTGTCTTTTTAGGGTATTTGTTAAAGCCATATCAAATAGACAAAAACACACACACACACACACAATTTCGAAAATACTTTTAATTATCTTCAAAATATTTTCGAGAGATTTTTTTTCTAGTCACTCCATAATTTTTGTAGTGAAACTCCACGCACCCTGGAGTTAACTACTCGTCTGACTAGAAGAGCAGCAGGAAAAAGTCCTCTGGGAGTCGACTACCAAAAGTAGGGAGTCGACTACCGGTCAGAGATCAAGAACTCCTGGAACTCTCTGGGAGTCGACTACCTATATAAGGGAGTCGACTACCAGCTGTAAATTTCAGACGTTTTTGAATTTGAATTTTGAAATCCTTTGAGCAATTTACTCCGTAATTTTTGGGACAAAAGTCAAACGAAATTTGAAATTCAAATCTCAGTTTTTCCCTATAAATAGAGCTAAATTCTTTGATGAAAAACACAACATTGAAAATCAATCTCTTGTGAAAACTCTCTTGAATTCAAAGCTCTCATTTTCTCTCTAGCCAATTTGATTTTATTTGATCTTGCAATATTCTTTTATAAATTCTTTTGAAGATCATACTCTTATTTTTATTGGCTAAAACGTTTTCAAAATCCTTACTATTATTCTCTTTAATTTTTATTTAAAGGATTTTTGAAAAGATCTAGATCGCAAAGAACTTCTCTCGTATCTTTGTGTGATCTAGACTATCATTCTATCAAGCCACTACACAAATTTGTCTAAACTTTGATTGGCTATAGAATCGGGTGTATAAACCAATCTCCATCATTTATTGTGGTGTATTGGATAAATTCTCACTGTGTTGATTGTTGGAACACTAGACAAGTCTAGTTGTTGCCAGTTGCAAAGTCCTCGGGTTGTGAGGCAAGAGTAAATCCTAGACAAGTCTAGGTGGTCGGAAATCCTGGTTGAGACTAGGTACTTGTATTTGCCAAGGCAGATAGTGGAAATCTCGTACTGGATTGGTCGGGGACTGGACGTACCCGGGTTGCGGGGAACCAGGATAAAAATCCTTTTTTGTTTGCAATTGTTGATCTGTGCTTGTTTATCTTTGCACTTACTTTTCTATCGGTTAAAGTGTCATCTATCTACAGCAAAGATTAATTTATCTCTATTCGCTGTAATTCATATTTGCAATCTTATCTGTTCTCACATATACTCTGGGAGTCGACTACTGTTCATAGGGAGTCGACTACCTGCTGTGGAATTGCTCTGTGTATTTTAAGATTATTTTGTTGATTAAGAACCAAGCGTAGATCGCTCTACTTGGTTTCTTAGGCAACATTAGAAGGACTTTATTTGTGTTAACATCAACTAGCGAAAAAGTTTACTATATACACAACACTATTCAACCCCCCTTCTAGTGTTGTTTGCCATCCACAAGATCCAACACTTGGTATCAGAGCAAGGTCAAAACGATGGCATCAACAAACGTCTACAACACTCATACTCCTCCAATCTTTGACGGCAACTTTTATTCCCAATGGAGAAGGAGAATGGAGATCTTCTTGGAAGCACAAGATCTAAGCTACTCAAGATCTCTCGGTGAACGATATGAGATTCCAACCACTCCTCAAAATCAATGGAATCCGAATCAAGAATAAGCCTACTTCAGAAACATAAAGGTAATGCATTTACTTTATACCGGTTTAACTAATAAAATGTTAGATCTTGTAGAAAGGGCTGAAACCGCACACCAAATCCTCAACTTATTGGATGAGAGATTCGGATCAAAGTCAAAAGAAATTCAAACACCCATAGAGACAATCAAATCCGATGATGACAAGTATGAAAAGGAGATTGTTGAAGATGAATGGACTTTTGACACCATCAACACCAACAAAGAAGAGGAAGAGCAATCCAAAAATCATATGTGCATGATGGCCTGTCAAGACAATCAGGAAAAGGTATGTGAATCTAGTTCTGACGATGAATATGATTTTGACATTGCTAGTGCGTATGAAAATTTGTATAGAGAATTTGAGAGATTGAATAAGAAATACAAAAATTTAAATAATAAGTACAAAGCTTTGCATAATGACCATGATGACTTATATAAGAAACATGATAGTTTGCTGGATGATTATAATGCTTTGAAAATTGATCGTAGTAATATTTCATTACATGATCATAATTCCTTAAAGGCAAAGTATGATGCATTATTGATTGATAATAATTTATTGAAAAATGAACATGCTTTGTATGTTTCCTGTCTAAATGATAAGATAGATTCACTTGAAAATATTATTGCTTCTAGTCGTATAAAGCATGAAGAATTAATTGCAAAATTTGATTGTATAAAGAGTAGTTCTACTTCTTCTTGTTCTTATACTCCTAGAAATGTTGTTAATAAATCTACTCATGCTCAAGCTTCTACATCTAAAGGTATGGGTAGAAATGTAAATGTTGGGCATGCCAATGTTAAAAAGTATGCTTTCATGTATGGGAAAAATGTTAGATACAATAACTCATCTCACGCCTCACATGATCTACATGCTACACATAATACACACAATAAATCTCATATTATATCACATAACACAGCACACAAAAATATTGTACACAATACACATCAAAGATCACATTCTGTACACAAACATCAAAATATACACAATGCTAGAAATAACATGATATGGGTGCCTAAACACTTAGGCTTGCATGATAAAAATGCTTATATTCATAATTTGACTAGCAGTATGCATAGATTCCATAAAGATTCATTTGTTCATAGGAAATCAAATTCACATCGAATTTGGGTTCCAAATAAGTAACTTCATTTTTTTTAAAAAACATTAGGGTATCCACATACTTCATGTATATCATTTTGATACCCAAACGCTTAAAATAATATGTAAATAAAATTCTGTTTTTTTTCTAACATATCGGACCCAATTAGAAGTGGGTACCAAACGTGTAGAGATTATTTTATTTCAGGACATTTGGATAATGGATAGCGGATGCTCCGCTCATATGACGTGGAACGCAAAATTACTTAGCAATCTAAAAATGTATGATGGCGGAACCGTGACATTTGGTGACAACAAGAAAGGTAAAATTGTCGGAATTGGCAATATCGGCAGTCACTCAAAGTTGCTCATCAAAGATGTAAGTTTGGTGAAAGGATTAAAGCATAATCTATTAAGCATAAGTCAACTATGCGACAAAGGTATGAAAGTTATATTTACTCTTGACTCATGCTTAGTCTATGACAAAGATATGAAAAATATCCTTGTTAAAGGTAAGCGAGTTGAAAATATCTATGTACTTAGACTCAATGAGTATGAATCAAATGTATATTTAATTGTTTCAACAAATGATCCACTGCTCTGGCATAGACGCTTTGGCCATGTGAACATCAAAAACATGGATAAGATTTCCAGGAAAGAGTTGGTGCAAGGACTTCCTAAGATAAGCTTTAAATTAGATAAAATATGTGACTCATGTCAATTTGGCAAAATGCATAAGAGTTCATTTAAAAATATTGGAGCTCTCAGTTCTAATGGACCACTTGAACTACTCCATATGGACTTGTTTGGCCCAACTAGAACTCCATCATTATGCAACTCTAGATACGTATTTGTCATAATTGATGATTTTACTCGATATACGTGGGTATTATTCTTAACTCATAAGAATGATGCCTTCCGTGAATTCGAAATATTTTTCAAAAGGATTGAACGTTTATATTCCATGAAAATTATTTCCTTGAGAAGTGATCACGGTGGTGAATTTGAAAATGAACATTTTAAATCATTTTGTGAAGAACGAGGCATTTCTCACACTTTTGCTTTTCCCAGAGCTGCTCCTCAAAATGGGGTAGTTGAAAGGAAAAATAGAACACTCCAAGAGTGTGCACGAACAATGTTGTGTGAAAGCAACCTTCCAAAGAGTTTTTGGGCGGAAGCTGTAGCAACCGCGTGCTATATTCAAAATAAAGTTTTAATTAGAAAACCTTTTGAAAAGACCCCTTATGAATTACTGCTCCAACGAATTCCAAAAGTATCTTACTTCAGAGTTTTTGGTTGTAAATGATATATTCTGAATACTAAAGATAACTTAGATAAGTTTGACTCCAAAGCGGATGAAGGCATATTTATCGGTTACTCTTTACATAGTAAGGCATATAGAATTTACAATAAAAGTTCCGAAACTATTGTTGAAACTCTACATGTAACATTTGATGAATCTTTACCTCATAACATTGCTCATGATGATGATGATAGCATGCTCATTACACCCACTCCTAATAATGAATCTTTCAATGATATCCCTAGTTCTTTGCCTAAATCATTTCCTGAAGTCCCACATCACCCACACACAAGTCTTAGGTGACATTGATGCATGAATTAGAACTAGATCTCAAATAGAACACTTAACACATGTTGCATTTGTTTCTAACATTGATCCGAAAAAGGTAGAAGAAGCTTTTGCAGATGAAGCATGGATCGAGGCTATGCAAGAAGAACTTCTACAATTTGAACGCAATCAAGTATGGGAGTTAGTGCCTAGACCGGAAGATCGTCCCGTTATCGATACTAAATGGGTATACCGGAACAAACTAGACGAAGATGGAAATGTGATAAGTGGTTGACCCGGAAAACGCGCAAGTGCACGCCTTCCGCTCCCAAGCGTAGGAGCGTCAATGCAATATAAAAATAACCGGTGAGTACCGGGTCGGATCACAGGGACAATTCGTTCTACATTCACAAAATTTTGATCGATAAAGAAAATAATAGCGTGCTACAATAATCTCAATTACGATGGGTGAGTAGAAAAGAGAGGTGAAACTGAAAATCCTAACCTAAATGGGTAGGGTTAGAGAACCAAATGTGGAGTTAGGATCGCTAGGAGAGAGAGCATGGGTTGTGGGTTCATTAAGATTGGCGTTAACTAAGCTCTAATTACCGCAAATAACACAACCGGTCATCCGGCTAAGGAAGCCCAATCGGAATATTTAGCTTTCATGAACGCGAAATTTTGCAATAGGGATGGATAGATTATCACGACACTAATCAAATTAAGCACATGGATTCTCTCAAATTTGCCCTCTCGGGACTTAGCCAATTAAATTTGTGCCCTAATTAAACATCCAACATTAACATTCAAAATAGGGCAAGAGGAAATTAGGGCCACAATTAACACCCAACATCAATAAACAACAACCCAAGCAATCAAATACTACTCTATCATCATGAAACAAACGATGGAATTTTCATTCACAAATTCGTCCAAAATCATTACAATAAAGAGATATCAAAAATACACAAGAAAAGTGGGAAGAGATCACCAATTTCTCAAGAAATGAGGCTCCCCTCTCACTTGGGCACCTCCTCCAAGCTCCCCAAGCTCCAATGGCCTCCTTCCCTAGCCCTAATCCTAATGGGGAAGAAGAACCCCCAAGAAAACCCTAAAAATCGAAGAACAGGCCGAGAGCACCAAAAAAAATCCACTCCCTTTTAATTTTCGCACACCAGGCCTGTATAACAGCCTCGCGGGTCGGGCTTCAGGGCACCCGACCCGCGCCCGCACTTAAATGGCGCACGCCTGCGCTATAACGTTGAGGAGCGGGCCGGCCTGCTGGCCGGCCCGCTTCGTTTCGTTGTTTTTTTTTTAATTTTTACTTTTTTTTTAAGAACGAGCGGCCCGCTCGCTGAGCGGGCCGCAGACAACATTTGTTTTTTTTTATTTATATCAGATGAGCGGGCCGGCCCGCAATAAAATCTTTTTTTTAAAAAAAAAAGCAAACGGCGGGCGGCCCAGCGGGAATTGGCGGCTGGATCTGGCGCCACGTGGCGCCGTGAGATTGCGCCACGTGGCGCCCCAATAAAATCCTTTTCTGGGTTTTAAAACCCCATTTCTCCTCCAATTAAATCACCAAAAATACCTAGAAATCTCAGAAAAATTCCAGAAAATTCTAGAAAATCCCCAAGACTCCCAGGAGTACCTGAAAAATAGAAGAAGGAGAAATTAGTCAATTTGATGTGAAAATTAATTTAATGACTATTAAAAACACAATATTAACCTCCAATAAGCTATATAAAATATTCCAATGCTCAAATAATTCCCAAAAAATGGAGATATGATCAAAATAATGGCAGGAGCATAGGAAAAATAATAGGAAGCCAATAACGACAATAAAAACCGTATTTTGTACCAAGAATGAGAATAAGCCCTAAAATTGATATGAAATGAAAATATACCCAAAAAGAGCACAATTAAGCCTAATCTTTGGCACAAAATGGGGATAGTTAGGGGGGAAAATATGCAATTTATATCCCGAATCACACCCCCCAACTAGCTTTTTGCTAGTCCTTAGCAAAATATGCGAAAAATTCGGATTAAATTGAAAAACATGCACCAAATCCTCGATATCTTCATGGCACAACCCAAATGATATTTCCAATTGATTTCAAAACCAATATACCAACTATATGAAAGTAAATAACAAATGACATTCTCCTCAATCCAATTCAAAGAAAAGTGAAGAAATAAGCCCCGTATCACACGTATCGGGATATCACGATGTCAAAATTTCCAATTTTCATGAAAGTGGCCAAAACAAAAGAAATTTCCTCTAAGTTGTGGGAGATGAGATTGCATCACTCATGTTGCTTATTCTTTCATTTTTTTCATTAATTTTTCTTTTCTTTTCTTTTTTTTTTTACTTTTTGGATTTTTTTTTTTATGTTTTGCATTCACACGATAACGCCATAAATGCAAACACCGGCACATTTGCAAACACGCGATGACGCTATATATGCAAATGGATGGAATGATCTTCTAAATCTAATTCTTGGCGTCCTCCCCAATGTTTCGTGGGGCACCAGCTACTCAATTCGATTAGAAAGAAACACTCACTTATACTAACTTTTTTTTTTTTCATTCCAACACAAATTAGCAACTCATCCACCCACTCCTAAGAGGAAAACAAAGCATGCACAATTGGCCAAATCCAATCCAATTAAAAACTACACCATTCATCCCAACACATGAAATCGCTTACACCAAACTTTTCCAAAATTATCTCAAAGAGAGTATCACAACATATAATGTAGTTCATACATGGCATATTAGCATATGAATCCAAAATGGAAAAGAAATGAAACGTGCCAATCAAACATCGAGAAATTGATACCAAAATGATAATCCGAAAAATCGCATGACATTAAGCATATAGGGACAAAACAAAGCTAATGGCGTAGGAACGAGAAGGCCAAAATGATATGCAATGACATTCATGGAATGTGGTGAAACATGGAGGGATCTCAAAAAAAAAATTTAGGCTCAAAATCCTAACAATCCTAGAGATTCTAACACTCTCCCCCCAACTTAAAATAAGCATTGTCCTCAATGTTGGGAGAGTACGAGATCTCGGCAAAAGATCCTAGAAAAGAAAACAAATACGAAAGCAAACATGCAAAAGCAAACTAACTTTTTAATTTTTTATTTATTTACACTACATGGAAAGAACACACCGTGGCAAAAGGCGGATCTCGAATGTATAACGGCGGTGGCAACTGCTCGATCATATCCTTTCGCTCCTCCGCCAGCTGCTTTGGAGCTAGGCCACCACCGGCCTCCTTGGATTCCAGCAATGCAACTCCAAGCATCTCCTTTTGATAATATGTGGTATGTGGGAGACGAGTTGCATCAATCCAAGCCATGTCCTCATGCCCTGCAAAAGCATTCCAAAACGGGTCGTCAAAACAAATAAAAGAATGTAAATGCAATGGACGACAATCTGAAGCAAATGTATATGGAAGTGAAAATTTGGTTTCAGAAATGCAAGGCATGAGATGGTGGAAACTTCCCTGAAATGTGGTGCTAGGTGTGGCATGAAACGCGACCTCAGGAGGAGGTGGGAGTGGCTGCAGAGGGAAAACTGGAGTAAGAGGGAGCTCGGTCTCAGAATATACAATCTCGCAATCTCCGTCGCTATCCTCTTCCTCGATATTAATATCAACATCAACAATCTCTGCGGCACTCCCCACATCTGATAACTGCTCCTCACAAACCTCCTCGATGACTGGCAAGTGCGCATCCTGAGGCGAGGGAAGTGACATCTGTGACAGGACTGGAGGTAGACATGTCTCGGGCAAATCCAAGCACGCATCATCCTCGCCATCCCAGAAATAGCTCATCTCAGTCGTCCTCCCAAAATACTCAACCGCCTCGACCTGCGAAGCTAACTCTGAAGTGGGTTGTGGCTCAGGCTCAATGGTGTACTCAATATGCTCTCGACCATCATGCACATCCACTTCTTCATCAACCTCAAAATGAAAATGCATCGTGTCACCGTCGTGGTCGACACGCACTCCGTCATCTGTCTCCTCTGACTCCTCAATATATATATGCTCAAACTCTTCTACTTGGCCCCAATGCACCCTCTTCACATGTCTCTCTAGGTAATCCATAGGGTCGCACTGGAATGAGCCCTCAGCTGGCTCCTCAGGCTGGCACTGGACCTGCAGCTCTGCATTCTGAAGTGGAAGCTGGGACTGGCCATCATCCTCATATCCAAGTGACGGCTCTCCAGATGGCGCAGTCCGCTCCCACTCTGCAAGGTCCCTCAGGTAACACCAAGAATCCTCTGTCGAATACTCAAAGAACTCCCCACCGCAACTCATCTGCACCAAATCTCGCCCAGATGGCGATAATCCTGTGTAGAAGATCTGCAGAAGATTATCCTCGTGAAAGCTCTGGTGTGGGCACGCAAGCACCAAATCAGTGAACCTCTGCCAAGCCTGATGGTAGGCCTCCCACTCAGCCTGGATAAAGCTCGCTACATGCTCCATGGCCTGCCGCCCATGTACCTGCTCCAAAAAGATAGGCAAAAACACTCGGAGAAATTCAGCCTGAAATGACAACCAAGTAAAATGTGAGTCCAGAGACAAAGAATCAAACCAAAGTCTAGCATCGTCATGTAAAGAAGAGGGAAAAAATCTAAAATATATGCAATCATCATCAATATTCCCACCAAGACATGAATGCATCCAATCTTCAAAATTTTTAATATGTAAGTGAGGGTTCTCCCACTCCGTGCCATGGAAATATGGCGGAAGTGGGATATCTTCCAAATCAACGTCCGAAAAATTTGAAGAAGATGCCATGGTTTAAAAAAAATTCTCAAAAAAATGAGAATAAATAAGCAAAAGACTCAAAAAGTGGAAAATAAACAAATAAAAAGACACACACTAAGAGATAGAAGTATCACACTAAAGCTTTCAAAATCAATCAACAAATGCTAATAACAGAAACCGTTGTCCCCGGCAACGGCGCCAATTGGTTGACCCGGAAAACGCGCAAGTGCACGCCTTCCGCTCCCAAGCGTAGGAGCGTCAATGCAATATAAAAATAACCGGTGAGTACCGGGTCGGATCACAGGGACAATTCGTTCTACGTTCACAAAATTTTGATCGATAAAGAAAATAATAGCGTGCTACAATAATCTCAATTACGATGGGTGAGTAGAAAAGAGAGGTGAAACTGAAAATCCTAACCTAAATGGGTAGGGTTAGAGAACCAAATGTGGAGTTAGGATCGCTAGGAGAGAGAGCATGGGTTGTGGGTTCATTAAGATTGGCGTTAACTAAGCTCTAATTACCGCAAATAACACAACCGGTCATCCGGCTAAGGAAGCCCAATCGGAATATTTAGCTTTCATGAACGCGAAATTTTGCAATAGGGATGGATAGATTATCACGACACTAATCAAATTAAGCACATGGATTCTCTCAAATTTGCCCTCTCGGGACTTAGCCAATTAAATTTGTGCCCTAATTAAACATCCAACATTAACATTCAAAATAGGGCAAGAGGAAATTAGGGCCACAATTAACACCCAACATCAATAAACAACAACCCAAGCAATCAAATACTACTCTATCATCATGAAACAAACGATGGAATTTTCATTCACAAATTCGTCCAAAATCATTACAATAAAGAGATATCAAAAATACACAAGAAAAGTGGGAAGAGATCACCAATTTCTCAAGAAATGAGGCTCCCCTCTCACTTGGGCACCTCCTCCAAGCTCCCCAAGCTCCAATGGCCTCCTTCCCTAGCCCTAATCCTAATGGGGAAGAAGAACCCCCAAGAAAACCCTAAAAATCGAAGAACAGGCCGAGAGCACCAAAAAAAATCCACTCCCTTTTAATTTTCGCACACCAGGCCTGTATAACAGCCTCGCGGGTCGGGCTTCAGGGCACCCGACCCGCGCCCGCACTTAAATGGCGCACGCCTGCGCTATAACGTTGAGGAGCGGGCCGGCCTGCTGGCCGGCCCGCTTCGTTTCGTTGTTTTTTTTTTTAATTTTTACTTTTTTTTTTAAGAACGAGCGGCCCGCTCGCTGAGCGGGCCGCAGACAACATTTGTTTTTTTTTATTTATATCAGATGAGCGGGCCGGCCAGCGGGCCGGCCCGCAATAAAATCTTTTTTTTTTTAAAAAAAGCAAACGGCGGGCGGCCTAGCGGGAATTGGCGGCTGGATCTGGCGCCACGTGGCGCCGTGAGATTGCGCCACGTGGCGCCCCAATAAAATCCTTTTCTGGGTTTTAAAACCCCATTTCTCCTCCAATTAAATCACCAAAAATACCTAGAAATCTCAGAAAAATTCCAGAAAATTCTAGAAAATCCCCAAGACTCCCAGGAGTACCTGAAAAATAGAAGAAGGAGAAATTAGTCAATTTGATGTGAAAATTAATTTAATGACTATTAAAAACACAATATTAACCTCCAATAAGCTATATAAAATATTCCAATGCTCAAATAATTCCCAAAAAATGGAGATATGATCAAAATAATGGCAGGAGCATAGGAAAAATAATAGGAAGCCAATAACGACAATAAAAACCGTATTTTGTACCAAGAATGAGAATAAGCCCTAAAATTGATATGAAATGAAAATATACCCAAAAAGAGCACAATTAAGCCTAATCTTTGGCACAAAATGGGGATAGTTAGGGGGGAAAATATGCAATTTATATCCCGAATCAATAAGGAATAAGGCAAGGTTAGTAGCACAGGGTTACTCTCAAGAGGAAGGTATAGACTTCGATGAAACCTTTGCTCATGTTGCTAGACTAGAATCTATTAGGATGTTACTCGCATTTGCATCATATAAGAATTTTAAACTTTATCAAATGGATGTAAAAAGCGCTTTCCTAAACGGATTCATAAAGGAGGAAGTCTACGTTGAACAACCTCCAGGATTTGAACATGATAAGAAAACAGGATTTGTTTACAAGTTAAACAAAGCATTATATGGGCTAAAACAAGCTCCAAGAGCTTGGTATGAAAGACTAAGAAAATTCTTAAGTGACTCAAGTTATACTGTTGGAAAAATAGATACAACCTTATTTGTTAAGAAAGATCATAATGATATCATTCTTATCCAAATCTATGTAGATGACATCATTTTTGGATCTACTAATGATGATCTTTGCCAAGAGTTTGCCAAATTAATGCAGGAAGAATTTGAAATGAGCCACATGGGGGAGCTAACATACTTTCTCGGATTACAAATCAAACAAGGAAAAGAAGGAACCTTCATTCATCAAACAAAGTACGCAAGAGACTTGATCAAAAGGTTCGGGATGGAAACTGCATCAGGAAAGAACATACCAATGGCAACGTCCACTTCCTTAGACAAAGACGAAGCAGGTAAGAAGGTTGATCAGAAAACATATAGAGGTATGGTCGGTTCTTTACTCTACTTAACCGCCAGCAAACCTGACATCATGTTTAGTGTTTGTGCATGTGCTAGATTTCAATGTGATCCTAGGGAATCACACCTCAAAACAGTAAAATACATATTTAGATATCTTAAAACCATATCTGACTTTGGACTCTTCTATCCCAAAGGAAGCACATTCGATTTAACTTCATTTAGTGACGCTGACTATGCTGGTTGTAAAGCCACAAGAAAAAGCACAAGTGGAACATGTCATTTCCTTGGACATTCCCTTGTTTCGTGGTTTAGCAAAAAGCAAAGTTCTGTTTCACTATCCACTACTGAGGTAGAATAATAGCTGCCGGACTTGCCTGTGCTCAAATACTTTGGATGAAACAAGTCCTCGTCGATTATGGTGTTAATACATCTACATGCGTAATTTATTGTGATAATAAAAGCACCATAAATCTCACTAAAAACTCTGTTCTTCATCCTAGAACAAAACATATTGATATTAGACACATATTTATTGATGATCATTGTGCCAAAAAGGATGTTGAACTTAAGTTTGTCTCCTCTGAGTTTCAAGTTGCAGATATTCTAACAAAACCCTTACAAAAAGATACATTCTCTAGACTTCGTCGAGAATTGGGTATTGTTGGAGAAAAAAGAATTGAATAATGCTCAGTTATAATATCTTTTTGTTGATGACAAGGGGGAGAAAATAAATGAAATGCAAAAATGAATGTATTATTTTTAACAGCTTCGATGTAGGGGGAGAACCGCATCAAAGCAGAGGGAGTAAGTATACTATGTTCATACTTTTTTACTTACTTCATTTTTTTTTTCATTTTGGGTGTCATCATCAAAAAGGGGGAGAGTGATGGAAATTGAATTCCACCCCAAGTGATTTTGATGATGAGCACACCAAATGAAAGCTTAGTGTACTAACTACACTACACTTAAGATGTGCAGAATTTGCGAAGCTCTACTCATACTCAAAGAAGCACACTTCAACGCTCAAAGACAAAGACGAACATGACTAAATTCAAGTGATGAAGATCAAGCTCAAACAGAACCAGAAGCACAAAGAGAAGCTCGCTTTCACTTCACCAAATTGACCAAACTTCCGAAGACATGTTCTGAGTCCATAGTGAGTGTGTCGTGTCTTTTTAGGGTATTTGTTAAAGCCATATCAAATAGACAAAAACACACACACACACACACACAATTTTGAAAATACTTTTAATTACCTTCAAAATATTTTCGAGAGCTTTTTTTTCTAGTCACTCCATAATTTTTGTAGTGAAACTCCACGCACCTTGGAGTTAACTACTCGTCTGACTAGAAGAGCAGCAGGAAAAAGTCCTCTGGGAGTCAACTACCAAAAGTAGGGAGTCGACTACCTGTCAGAGATCAAGAACTCCTGGAACTCTCTGGGAGTCGACTACCTATATAAGGGAGTCGACTACCAGCTGTAAATTTCAGACGTTTTTGAATTTGAATTTTGAAATCCTTTGAGCAATTTACTCCGTAATTTTTGGGACAAAAGTCAAACGAAATTTGAAATTCAAATCTCAGTTTTTTCCCTATAAATAGAGCTAAATTCTTTGATGAAAAACACAACATTGAAAATCAATCTCTTGTGAAAACTCTCTTGAATTCAAAGCTCTCATTTTCTCTCTAGCCAATTTGATTTTATTTGATCTTGCAATATTCTTTTATAAATTCTTTTGAAGATCATACTCTTATTTTTATTGGCTAAAACGTTTTCAAAATCCTTACTATTATTCTCTTTAATTTTTATTTAAAGGATTTTTGAAAAGATCTAGATCACAAAGAACTTCTCTCGTATCTTTGTGTGATCTAGACTATCATTCTATCAAGCCACTACACAAATTTGTCTAAACTTTGATTGGCTATAGAATCGGGTGTATAAACCAATCTCCATCATTTATTGTGGTGTATTGGATAAATTCTCACTGTGTTGATTGTTGGAACACTAGACAAGTCTAGTTGTTGCCAGTTGCAAAGTCCTCGGGTTGTGAGGCAAGAGTAAATCCTAGACAAGTCTAGGTGGTCGGAAATCCTGGTTGAGACTAGGTACTTGTATTTGCCAAGGCAGATAGTGGAAATCTCGTACCGGATTGGTCGGGGACTGGACGTACCCGGGTTGCGGGGAACCAGGATAAAAATCCTTTTTTGTTTGCAATTGTTGATCTGTGCTTGTTTATCTTTGCACTTACTTTTCTATCGGTTAAAGTGTCATCTATCTACAGCAAAGATTAATTTATCTCTATTCGTTGTAATTCATATTTGCAATCTTATCTGTTCTCACATATACTCTGGGAGTCGACTACTGTTCATAGGGAGTCGACTACCTGCTGTGGAATTGCTCTGTGTATTTTAAGATTATTTTGTTGATTAAGAACCAAGCGTAGATCGCTCTACTTGGTTTCTTAGGCAACATTAGAAGGACTTTATTTGTGTTAACATCAACTAGCGAAAAAGTTTACTATATACACAACACTATTCAACCCCCCTTCTAGTGTTGTTTGCCATCCATAGGATTCAACACATCCGTGACACGGCCTCTGCTCACGGGTACTAACTACAATTACTAGAAGTCTCGGATGCGCGTGTTTATCAAATCTCTCGATGAGAAATCTTGGATGGCCACAATAGAAGGATGGACTCCTCCAGTTCAAGATGACAAAGAAGGAAAGGAACACTTCAAACTGGCTAAAGACTGGAGTCCCGAAGAAGATCGAGCAGCACTGGGAAACTCAAAGGCTATGAATGCTATATTTAGTGCAGTTGATGAAGAGCAGTTCAAGTTAATCTCTACATGTGAGTATACAAAGGAAGCATGTGATATTCTTTAGAATATTCATGAAGGGACTAGTACAGTAAGAGCCTCTAAACTCCAAATGCTTGCATCTCAATTTGAAAATCTCAGAATGAATGATGATGAAACTGTAGCTGAGTTCAATGGAAGACTGCATGATATAACAAATCAGGCTTTCCAATTGGGGAAGAAGTACTCACAAAAGAAGTTGGTTGAGAAAACTCTGAGATATCTACCTGACAAGTTCTCTGCAAAGATTGTGGCTATTGAAGAAGTGAGGAATACATCTAATATGCGATTGGATGAACTAATGGGGTCTCTTCAGACCTATGAAATAAATCTGAAGCAAAACAAAAGAGACAAAGGAGTGGCTCTAAAGGTGGAAGCTAGTGAAGTACCAAAGTCAGAGAATGAGTCGGAACTTGAAGATGACATCGCACTGTTAACTAAGAACTTTAGCAGGATGATGAGGCAGATCAGCAACATGGGCCAGACTTTCAGATCTGGCAACAGGGAAACACGACTGAATCTCCCCTGCAGGAAAGGCTATCAGTCGTCCCGTACAGAAGTATGAACAAAAGAGCAAAGGCAAAGGGATATAATGCTTGGAGTACGAGGGATTTGGTCATATACAAGCCGAATGTGCAAATACTCTCAAGAAACAGAAAAGAAAATCATTAGCCAGTACCTGGAGTGATGAGGATTCCGAAGGAAGTGCTGGAGATGAGGACATCATCAGCAATTATGTTGCATTTACTGCTATTCTGGATGATCAATCCGATTGTGACACCTCTAGTTATGTTGAACATAGTCTTGTCACAACAAGTACAACTTTGGAGAATAAACTTGGGAATGTCAGAAAGAATGTTACAATATATAGTGCAACATCTGACAGTGACTCCAGCTCTGAAGCAGGTAGTGATGAGGAGCTTGGTGAAGATGACATTCAGTCAGCCTATCAAACTATGTTCATAAATTGGATGAAGATTTGTGAGATCAATAAATCCTTAAAGAAAGAAAATGTCAGACTGAAAGGTGAAAAGGACGAGGTTAGGGCTAAAGAGCTCAATCTCAGGAATCTTGAGAGCCAACTTAGGAGAACGCTTCTCAGAGACGAGAAGGTAGAGAACATCCTCAACAGATGGAACTCCGGGAAGGCAAAGCTTGACGACATTCTGAACATGGGGAAAATTTTAGGAGATCGCACAGGTGTAGGGTACAACAGAGGAGGCTATCTTCATGCTCCCAAGGAAAGACAGGTTCTTGTTTATGAAGATCGGAAAAAGATGAGGTACTTCAAGCAATGTGATCAGAAGTTGAAGGAGAAGAGGAGTGCAACATCCAGGCGTCCCATGTGTGACTACTGCCAGCTTATAGGGCACACAAACAGGAATTGTTTTAGTCGCATGAGGCATCAACATGAAGGAAGAAACAATGGACATCCTGGCAAAAGGTTCACAAAAAAGTGGGGTAAGGAAATCTGAACTGTTCAGTATGGTTGCTTACACCTCTATAATTGCTTTTTTCCAAACATGTGGTACTTCGACAGTGGATGCTCCCGGCACATGACTGGTAATCGGAGTCTCCTTACTGAGTATACAGCTGGCAACAAAGGTCATGTTACTTTTGGTGACGGTCAAAGGAGCAAAGTCATTGGGAAGGGAGATCTAAAGATGACGGGATCCATTACCCTAAAATATGTGATGCATGTGGAAGACTTGAAGGCAAATCTTATTAGCATAAGCCAATTGTGCGACCAAGGTCTCTTCGTTCAGTTTACTAAAAATAAGTGTGTGGTTTTCAATGAAGCCGGAGCTTGCATTCTGACTGAAAAAGATCTGCTGACAATTGCTATCTTCTTCAGGAAACAAACAATTGCCTCAGTGTTACTGTGGATGTCTCTGAGCAGTGGCACCAAAAGCTAAGGCATCTCAACTACAAGACCTTGATGAAGATATCCAAAGAGGGAGCTGTTCGTGGGATACCAACCATAAACAAGAGAAGAGAAGGTGTATGTGGTGCTTGTCAACTAGGAAAACAAAAGAAGATTAGCCATAGACAACTTTAGACAATCATCACGTCCAAGAACTTGAAGATGCTACACATGGATCTGATCAGACCCACAACAAAAGTTAGCATGTGAGGTAAGAAATACATCTATGTTTGTGTGGACGATTTCTCACGATTCACTTGGGTAGATTTTCTCAAGGAGAAGTCAGACACATTTGACGCCTTCAAGAAGCTATGCACCTGTCTTCAGACTGAGAAAGGAGATATCATTGGGAAGATTGTCAGGATTCGAAGTGACCATGGCAAGGAGTTTGAGAATCACTCTTTTGCTGACTTTTGTGAAGCACAAGGAATTGCTCATGAATTTTCAGCCCCGAAGACCCCTCAACAGAATGGAGTGGTTGAAAGGAAAAATCGTACCCTACAAGAAATGACGCGCGTGATGCTGAATGCCAGGGAGGTCAGTGCTAGATGTTGGGCAGAGGCTGTCAACACTGTATGCTACACTATAAATAGATTGTATCTCAGACCCAGAACAGAGAAAACTCCCTATGAGATCTGGAAAGGTAAAAAACCCGATGTATCTTACTTTTATATCTTCGGAAGCAAATGTTACATTTTGCAGGATTGGACCCCTAGGGGGAAGTTTGATGCTAAGAGTGACAGAGGGATATTTCTTGGATATTCCACAACTAACTGTGCTTTCAGGATACTGAACCATCGTACAAATTTCATGACGGAGTCAATTAATGTTGTTGTAGATTTTGATCAAGGAGAAGTAGCTATAAGTGAAGGGACAACTCCTCAGGAGGAAGGCGTTGATGAAGAAGACTGTGTTGAACAAAATGTTACGACATGCGATACAACACAAGGTAATGTTGAACAAACTGTTGTAACACAGGGTTCAACATCCGTAGAGGAACCATTGTCTAAGGGAAATGATGCTCACTCCTCCAGAGGGTTCACTAAAATCATACGGAACCATCCTCTTGAACTTGTTATTGGTGATGTTCAAGATGGTCTTCGTACAAGAGGTACTAGCCAAGTCAACTATCGCGATCTTGCTGGGTACATGTGTTTTCTTTCAACTATTGAACCGAAAAATGTGAGGGAAGCACTTCTTGATGATTTCTGGGTGTTAGCTATGCAAGAAGAGCTGAACCAAATCCAGCGTAATGATGTCTGGTGTTAAGTTGAGAGACCGAAAGGGTTGAATGTCATTGGGACAAAGTGGATATTTAAGAATAAAACCGATGAGAAGGGCAATGTCAAGGCTAGTCTGGTGGCTCAAGGCTACACTCATATTGAGGGCATTGATTTTGATGAGACGTTTGTGCATGTAGCTCGGCTGGATCTATCAGACTTCTCTTGGCAGTGGCTTGCAGTTTCAATTTCAAGCTTCATCAGATGGATGTGAAGAGCGCATTTCTGAATGGGATATTGAATGAAGAGGTGTATGTAGAACAGTCGAAGGGGTTTGAAGATCAGTTTCTTCCAAACCATGTCTACCAATTGAAGAAGGCTCTCTATGGTTTGAAACAAGCGCCAAGGGCTTGGTACGAGAGGTTGACCAAATATCTTCTCCAAAAAGGCTATGAACAAGGGTGAGCTGACAAGACATTATTTGTTCAAAGAACCAGGTCAGCTGTTGTTGTTGCTCAGATCTATGTGGATGATATAGTATTCGGCTCCACCTTACAACAGCTGGTGCGTGAATTCATTGTCCTCATGTAGAAAGAGTTTGAGATGAGCATGGTTCGTGAATTAAACATGTTTGGACTTCAGATAAAGCAATCTAGTGATGGGTTGTTCATCTTTCAAAGTAAATATGCTAAAAATCTTGTTAAGAGGTTTAGCTTGGAAAATGCTCGGCAAGTTGGCACTCCTATGTCCACAAGTGAAAAGCTTACTAAGGATGATGGTGGGAAATCAGTGGAGGTCACATTATACAGAAGTATGATAGGGAGTTTACTGTATCTAACAGCTTGCAGGCCAGATATCAGTTTCAGTGTTGGGTGATTCGGGTTCAATATTACATATTTAACTCCCCATTTAGCCCTATTTTGTGCTCATGTGATGCTACATTGTTCTCTAATTCATACGTATTTTCTACACAATTATTTATTAGATAAAACACTCTATTTGAGCACAAAACAGCAATTAATGGAGTATTTCTGCACTTTTTATATTTTTCCTAGCTTGGTCTCGATCTCACGATTCCAACGACTATTTATTTGTATTTTTCTGAGACCTGTGCTAATTACTATGAATTTTTGAACACAGAATACCATTTAATTGGGGAAATACGCACGAAAATACGGAGAAAATACGAAACCGTATACGATCCGACGGCTGAGCACGAATCTCAAAGCAGACATGGTAGCATCCGGCTTTCCCCCGCCATATCGAACGCTCCAGAGTAACGGGCGACGTGGCTTATTGTTATCCGTCCGATCACGATCCAACGGACGCCAGAGCTCCCGCGTTTTGAATTGAAAGGGCGAAATTCTGGGCGACACGGAAGCCATCGGACGCTTGCCGCTCAGATCGAACGGCTGTACGCAACTCACCCCGAAGCGCTTAACAGCTGACGACGGGGCTCTTTCTCAGTCGCGAGATCCTCATCTGACGGTCCCGATTTAAGGCGAAACTAATTCGTAAAGGCTGGCGACGTGGCTCTCTCTCCACCGAATGATCGTGATCAGACTGACTGCACGCGAGGAGAACGGAGCTGTGAGCGGCAATCTTGAATGCCACGTGGGCGCACGCGGTTTACTCCCACCTGAAATCAACGGATGCGATTCAATCCGACGAGATCTCGGAATACTTGGTGGATGCGGGCGAACAGAGCACCCCTAGCCACGTGTCGGCTCCTCGTCCGATCCTGCATGGATTGGACGGCTCTTATTGGCTCCGGCTGTTTAAATGGGTTTGGGTTGCTATTGGATGCGAATTCTAAACCCATTAAGGCCCCCAAACCCGCAATACCTCTATTTAAGGTATTCCTAGGGTTTTTTGGGTGTATTCAAGCAGATCTTGGCGTATTTTGGGCGTATTGGAGGCTCTAGGAGCCGTATTTCCCTTCTGTAAAATTCTGTAAAATTCCAGAGGCTGTTCTTAGTATTTTCAGAGAGTTTTGAAGCTTATATTGGAGATTTGGTGATGAATTCTTAAACTTCTACTCCGTATTTTGGTGTTTTTCATCGTATTTTGCTATTAGATCAATGTATTTTGCTATGAACTTTGATTATTCTTGCACCATGAGTAGCTAATTTGTTATTGTGCATGGTATGGCGTAGTTAGGGGATATGATGCGTGTTTATTTGGTTGTATTCCATGTGCTAAACCGTTAAACGTCGTTAAAGTTGTAATCTTTGGTATTAAATCGTCTTTTTCATCTTCCAAAAGAAGTGATTGAGTTGATGATCGCCCCAAAAGGGCGAGTTTTGATCTCCCCAAAAGGGAGTTTCATATCGTAGTTTTGATCTCTCCAAAAGAGAGTTTCATATCATATTATAACTTTAGCGACGATCTTATTGAATATTGTGCTTGAACCCCCAAAAGGGTATCTTCCGATGAATTGCTCCCAAAAGGAGAATTCATTAAGTTATATTGGGTATTTTCCGGTGAATTGCTCCCAAAAGGAGAATTCATTGCGTTATACTTGTCAACCAAATTAATACGAATCATTGATCCTAACGAACACATACCATGTGCATACTTTTTATAGAAATTTTCAGACACGAATTTCCTTGTTTATTGTTCACGTATTCACATCACCATCACCGTCATCATTGTTGAAGTGGTTAGTTTCTTTTCGTTGGGTTTCTATTTGATTTGAGCTGTGGTTGCAACAGATTTTCTCCTGAGGATTCAACATCTGGACTCCCAGATTATATTACTTGTACGGACTCTTGCACTTGAGAGAGAGCACCAAGTTTTTGGAGCCACCAAGTTTTTTTGGAGCCACCAAGTTTTTTTTAATTTTTTTGTACATAAACTTTTATTTTATTTTTAAAATGGAGTACATGAATTTTTATTGCACGAACAATGTAATGACCCCAAAATTCATATACGTGTATTAATACGTATTCTTGGACGTATATATATGCGTATAAATTTTTGGGAGCCCTTATATATTTTATTTAATTTTGTCGAAGCTAAAAATTATTTTTAAATAATTTGTATGACATGATTTTATTAAATGAAATATATGGGTGGAATACTAATGTCTTGATGAGTAAGTATTGCATGTGTATTAAGTGTGTATAATTATTTTTCTAAAAGACAAATCCTAATTTTACCTAAGTGACACCTCACCCTTTGATGTGTCAATATTTCCTTGATCCTTACCTAACCCAAGGCTTGGTGGCATGCTTAGAGGATTTTAGGGAGATGAGGTGGCTACTCTAAGAATAAGAAAGAAAGGTTTCATTCACTCACTCTCTTCCCAAAGATCAGACCGAATTCATTCCTTCCCGTTGCTCTCTCTTAGACATTAAGGGGACTGAGCACCCGTAGGGCTACGCCACCCTCACTATGCACACACCCGTAGCATCCCTGTCGTCATTTGGGTGCTGTTGTTCATTCTGGGAGCTTGTGGAGGAGAAGGAATTAGAGAAGGAGAAAGGGTTTGAAGAAGGAGGAGCCATATGGATTTGGGCTACCCCCTTGTCTCTCATCACCTCTAAGGTAGGATTCCATCTCCAACTAGTATTAGAGTTGCATGCTTAGTTTCATGGTTGTTGTTGTTGTGGTCTCACCTTTTCTTATATTAATCCTGAGTTTTGTATGGTTGTGCGCGGTGAGCAATCCTGAATTTTGTATGGTTGTGCGCGGTGAGCAATCCTGGGTTTTGGGTGGTTTTGTGCGGTGAGCAATTCTGGACAGATTTACATGCTGATTGTTCTGCTTAGTCCTTCCAATCTAGAATTGCGTTCTCTCTGAAATTTTTATGGCTTAAAGATTGGACTGTTATCTATAACTTTCATGTTGTGAACTTTTACTAATTCAGACTGTAATTAGGATTAATAATTCCATCTTTACAACATGTCGGAATTTCATCTAGTCTGGACACAGTTTGGCAAAACATAGATCAGTCTCTGCACACTCCATAGAAATTGATGAACTTGGTCTCGTTGGAAAGTTAACAACTTTTTCTACAACTTTCTGTGAGTGCACATTTTCGAGATTCTAACTCTAACATGTCGTAAACTAGCAATCTTTACAGCTCTTAAAATCTGTCTGAAAAACAGATTCGATAGGTCTTACCAGACAATTCACCATAAATCACACAGTTCATATTTCTGCATGAAAATTTATAGGTGAATCCAGAACAACTATATCTACAACTTTCATTTGTATTGTATATGCATGTTTGATACAAACTTATGGATAAATGTGCTTCTTAATCTAACTGTTCTGCTTTTCCAGCAAGCTGAAAGATTTGAATGTTGATTTAAGTTCTTTTGGGGTTAATCTTGCCATTACTTTTCCTAATTGTTGCTATTATACGATAAGATGTGGTTTATGTTCTTGACACATGCAAAATGATGATGTGAATATGGTTATATGTTTCATGAGAATGAGAATGCACAAGGCGTTGCATGTCCCAAATGTGTGATGAACTGTGGAAATAAAAGAATGGAAAGTGTTATGTTTCATGAAAATGACTAAGTCCTCTTAAAAGAGGGTGACATGGGGTTTGGGGGAAACACGGTTAAATTATAGGAGTTAAGGAGCGGACAGATGATATGAATTCTCACCCACTGTATCACTCCCAGAAGGGCGAGTTGAAAGGGTTGGAGAGGCCGCTAGTGTGCTCGTGATGCACCATGACGGTAACTGATGGTTTGCTCCGTTTGTCCCACAGAAAAACCGAGTTGTCTCACTCCCATACCTTGTTCCGTTCGGGTACGGAGAGTTACGAGAGGCCCCTCCGGTGCTCGTGTTGCTGGTTGGGGTACCACTTTTTCACCCACCCTGGGTGAAGTCTGCCTCCTTAAGGTCCTAAGATTTACCCGGGTTCCAAAATGATAACCAATGAATTAATTGTTAATCCTTATTACTCTTGTAGCAATGGTAAATGTATGCGTTGTTTACTTGTGTTTCTTTACTATGGTTCGTTTATGTTGTATATCATTGTTGTACACCTTAACTGTTGCACGTGCACGTTTTCACATGTTCATAACTATAGTTGTTACTTCCTTTACTACAATAGATGTTTATGCCATGACATACACTCTGCCTGTTCACGTCCACCCTTTCTACACTTCATGTAAGGACTAGTTGAGATATGGAATTCCTACTGGGTCACGCGTTGACGTGCCCCACCGTTGACTTTTCAGGTTGGTTCTTTGAGTTGGAGGCACTTGACTCAGTTGGTTGGATTTGCGGGTTGTGAGAAGTGTGGATGACTTGGGAGTGGTGTTGTACTTGGGTGAGATGTGAGTTTTTGTACCTTATTGAGATGTGGGTAATATTGTATATGGATTTGTATAAGGAAGTTGTATATGAACAGTTTTATTTATATACATCAGTGCTTAAGTTGTTGGTTCTCTTGTGTTTTGGGTTGACTGGAATGCTATATGTACTATCCCAGCAGTGCGCAGTGGACCTGCTTGTGTTTGTAATTTCGTATTTTCTTCGTAGCGCTCGTCTCTTTGGGAATACTTGATATGGATTCGTACTTATCGGGTACCCCGTGGAGCGGAGCGTTACAAACAATCTGTATGATGCACGGTATGCTAATGCACACAAACATAGAATGGAGAAGCTCAAGATTATTAATTTTAATCAGACTGATTGTGAAACTTTCTTTCAGGCCTGGAGGAGGTTCACAAACATAGTATCGAGCTATCCGCAGCATGGGTACACAAATGAAGAGCTTATGGTGTCCTTCCTAGATGGACTACGACCACAACTGCGTGAATTATTGGGAGGCATGACGCCGACAGAGGCGTGGGAATACATGGAGTCTCTGCAAGAAAATGAAGAAACCATGTAAGAGACTTCAGAGAGCGATTCAACGGAGCCTTCGTGCCTCGATCAAGGGGATCAAAGCGTAGACGTACCTTTGCAATCCTTGAAGGAGGAAGTTTACTTGCTTATTCAGACACAGGAGGCTACATCCCATCAATTCCAGGAGAATTTCCTTGCTCGGAGTCGGCAGATTCAGAAATCCATTGAAGATCTTAATTTGATTGCCACTTGCCTAGAAGAAAGTAATGCTTTTGAAACTCAATTTCAAGAATCTAATACGAGTTTATCTTCTATTGCAGGAAAATCGAGCAAGCCATGTCACGTTGAGGACACGAATAAAAAT
This sequence comes from Scilla litardierei, assembly GCA_030789695.1. NCBI lineage: Eukaryota > Viridiplantae > Streptophyta > Magnoliopsida > Asparagales > Asparagaceae > Scilla > Scilla litardierei. The sequence continues at coordinate 119,019,640 of CM061130.1, forward strand.
ATCTACATGGCAGAAAGTGTGTGCAAAAGAGAGGACGAGCTAGAAATCTTGGATGAACGAGAGGAGGAGACAGCTAGGGACAAGGGTTTTGAGATTATTGCCATGGAGTCAGAACCATGCCCTCCTCCAGTTTTGTCCCAAAATCATTTACCCCTCTCCCCAACGATCGAGCATCATACCGAGAGTAGTGCATATCTATCAAGGAGTAGTCGTCAGCTCGCTTTAATTTCTTTCAACTATTTTGATGACTACATTTGGAATATTTTTGTTGAAAGGAATTTTAAACTAATTTGGACTGACATGACTCATCTCTTGCAGGAAACTGTTAACCAGCTTATAGAGATGCTTGGAGTTGTGTTGCTGGGGTCCAATTTAGCTAATGGAGGAAAATTACTCGCCGAGGAGCGCAAGGAGTAAATTGAACAACTTCCTCCACAATTAAAGATTCGGGATCCGCCATTTGATCACGGTGTGTTCTTTCCAGTAGTGTAGATTTTTATATGCTTTCTAGGTTGCTGGCTTGAATAAACTCGTACCCCCTTTCGACATTGAGGACAATGTCCATCTTTAGTTGGGGGGTGTGTACGAGACCTTAGGATTTTTTTAGAAGAATAAATCACCAAAACTCATCATTTTAAAACTCCTTCACATGCCTCAAATACGGATGATTATGCATTGATTGAGTTCTAAAATCTGTTTGTGGCTTGAGTTAACTATTTTTCCTTCATGGAATTACTGTTAATATGCTATTCATGAAAATTTTCAATTTCCATGATTAATATCTCGAAATAGTTTGAATTTATTTCATGCATGCTAATGTGATGAAACAACTTAAGTATACACGATTTATTGGAATAGTCTTCAAGTTGAAGAGGAATGTGGCCATGGTTACTAATGTTTATGTTCGAAAATATGGGTGTTGAGTTGCTTACAAAGAAAAAAGAAACGAAACGAAGAAAAAAATGAATGAAAAATGAATGAAGAAAAATGAATGAATAAGTATGTCACTGATAAATAACTTGGTTGCCTCGAGTAGTACAGTCTGAGGGGTCCTTTTTGGCCTAATGCCCTATTATCGTCTGATTTGGGAGCCATTGACCGGAACCTCACTCATTTGATGGAGCGATCCAAGTTATACATTTTTCTGCGAATGTTGCTTGATGCGCGTTACGCAGAACTAATAAAAGAAAAGAAATGATGAATATACTAAGCAACTTCAATACCCATATCTTGAATGATTGTTTTGATAGGCCAATTTCTTGGAAACAAGAAAACTAGAGAAAAACGACGTGTTATACTTTCGTTTACGCAAAACGATGCTTGCATGTTATTTATTCATACTAAATTAGAGAAAATATCGTGTGATTGATCTTAGTCATGAATTGTGTATATTGATGGTCAATATCATGTTGGAATGCGTATTATTGAGCCATGCCACAAGCAATCGAAAGAACTTACTGTTTTATTAATCATCCGTATTAATCGCTCTTTTTGCTAGAGACTAGCAAATCGCTAGTTGGGGGGTGTGATTCGGGTTCAATATTACAAATTTAACCCCCTATTTAGCCCTATTTTGTGCTCATGTGATGCTACATTGTTCTCTAATTCATACGTATTTTCTACACAATTATTTATTAGAGAAAACACTCTATTTGAGCACAAAACATCAATTAATGGAGTATTTCTGCACTTTTTATATTTTTTCTAGCCTTGTCTCGATCTCACGATTCCAACGACTATTTATTTGTATTTTTCTGAGACCTGTGCTAATTACTATGAATTTTTGAACACAGAATACCATTTAATTGGGGAAATACGCACGAAAATACGGAGAAAATACGAAACCGTATACGATCCGACGGCTGAGCGCAAATCTCAAAGCAGACATGGCAGCATCCGGCTTTCCCCTGCCATATCGAACGCTCCAGAGTAACGGGCGACGTGGCTTATTGTTATCCGTCCGATCACGATCCAACGGACGCCAGAGCTCCCGCGTTTTGAATTGAAAGGGCGAAATTCTGGGCGACGTGGCAGCCATCGGACGCTTGCCGCTCAGATCGAACGGCTGTACGCAACTCACCCCGAAGCGCTTAACAGCTGACGACGCGGCTCTTTCTCAGTCGCGAGATCCTCATCTGACGGTCCCGATTTAAGGCGAAACGAATTCGTAAAGGCTGGCGACGTGGCTCTCTCTCCACCGAACGATCGTGATCAGACGGACCGCACGCGAGGAGAACGGAGCTGCGAAAGGTAATCTTGAATGCCACGTGGCTGCACGCGGTTTACTCCCACCTGAAATCAACGGATGCGATTCAATCCGACGAGATCTCGGAATACTTGGTGGATGCGGGCGAACAGAGCACCCCTAGCCACGTGTCGGCTCCGCGTCCGATCCCGCATGGATCGGACGGCTCTTATTGGCTCCGGCTGTTTAAATGGGTTTGGGTTGCTATTGGATGCGAATTCTAAACCCATTAAGGCCCCCAAACCCGCAATACCTCTATTTAAGGTATTCCTAGGGGTTTTTGGGTGTATTCAAGCAGATCTTGGCGTATTTTGGGCGTATTGGAGGCTCTAGGAGCCGTATTTCCCTTCTGTAAAATTCTGTAAAATTCCAGAGGATGTTCTTAGTATTTTCAGAGAGTTTTGAAGCTTATATTGGAGATTTGGTGATGAATTCTTAAACTTCTACTCCGTATTTTGGTGTTTTTCATCGTATTTTGCTATTAGATCAATGTATTTTGCTATGAACCTTGATTATTCTTGCACCATGAGTAGCTAATTTGTTATTGTGCATGGTATGACGTAGTTAGGGGATATGATGCGTTTTTATTTGGTTGTATTCCTTGTGCTAAACCGTTAAACGTCGTTAAAGTTGTAATCTTTGGTATTAAATCGTCTTTTTCATCTTCCAAAAGAAGTGATTGAGTTGATGATCGCCCCAAAAGGGCGAGTTTTGATCTCCCCAAAAGGGAGTTTCATATCGTAGTTTTGATCTCTCCAAAAGAGAGTTTCATATCGTATTATAACTTTAGCGACAATCTTATTGAATATTGTGCTTGAACCCCCAAAATGGTATCTTCCGATGAATTGCTCCCAAAAGGAGAATTCATTGAGTTATATTGGGTATTTTCCGGTGAATTGCTCCCAAAAGGAGAATTCATTGCGTTATACTTGTCAACCAAATTAATACGAATCATTGATCCTAACGAACACATACCATGTGCATACGTTTTATAGAAATTTTCAGACACGAATTTCCTTGTTTATATTGTTCACGTATTCACATCACCATCACCGTCATCATTGTTGAAGTGGTTAGTTTCTTTTCGTTGGGTTTCTATTTGATTTGAGCTGTGGTTGCAACAGATTTTCTCCTGAGGATTCGACATCTGGACTCCCAGATTATATTACTTGTACGGACTCTTGCACTTGAGAGAGAGCACCATGTTTTTGGAGCCACCATTGGGGTATGTGCACGCTACCAAGCTTGTCCTAAAGAATCTCATATTACTGCAGTGAAACGTATAATAAGATATATCAGCGGGACAACCGATTATGGTATTTGGTATACTAAGGACACTAATACCTTACTCTCAGGCTACAGTGATGCTGATTGGGCAGGAAATGCAGATGACAGAAAAAGTACCACAGGAGGATGCTTCTACGTGGAAAATAATCTTGTTTCTTGGTACAGTAAGAAGCAGATCTCTATCTCTCTATCCACTGTCGAGGCCGAATATATTGCTGCAGGAAGTTGTTGTACATGACTCCTATGGATGAAACAAATGCTAACAGATTATGACAGATTATCGTGTGGAGCAAGATATCTTGACTATTTTGTGTGACAACCAAAGCGCCATCAACATATCCAAGAATCCCGTCCAATATTCCAAGACCAAGCATATAGACATTCGACATCATTTTATCAGAGAACTGATTGAGAAGAAGGTTCTAGCCATGGAGTATGTTGCAACTACCAGTCAATTAGCTGACATCTTTACTAAACCCTGGATTCCAGCAAATTTGAAGAAGTGCGACAAGCTCTTGGGCTGTGTCGTATTTAATGTTGCACATTATGTTGTACATAATGTTGCACGTTACGTTGCAACATTAAGAGGGTACTGAGTAGACTCTTGTGGGTTCTTGATTTCTTTCTGGTGGAGAAATTATCTGTCTCCTCTCATCAAATGGGTCGCGATCGCCGTTCTTCTCGTCAGACCGCATCATCTCAGAGACCTACATCTTTGGCTTCGTCATCTCGGGTTAGACAAAAGGGGATGGTTCCTCACGTCTCTAGGGTCTCGCCAGTTGGTAATTCTCCTCTCACTTCATCTCCAATGTCTCGTGATTACATGCACTCTGGCTCCTCATCGAATTCGGCATTAGTAGTTTTCCCCCCAATTCTTGATATTCCTCTTCCATCGGTCAAACCCTCTTCATCAGAGTTTGAAGAAGATGAACAGTTGCCACATCTTGTCACTGTTCAAGATTGGTTTTGGCACCTTCGAAGGACAGGGCGCAAATTGGACCTCTCGTGGTTGGATCTTTCTGAAGGTTGTGTTGGGCCGCTCAAACTAAAGAAAGTGCGTGGCAAGTTGATTAGTGTGGAAGTGCCTAAGGATAACAAGGTCATTCTTAAAACCTGGAATCCTAGAAGATCGTCTGTGAAAATTTCAGAAATAGTAGTAGTGGAGATCTCTGATTCTGAGTCCTCCGTGTTTACAGAAAAACCTCGTCCGGATGTTGATGATGGTGTTGATTCTAGTTTTGTGGAGGGTGTTGCTGAAGGTTGTGATGCCCGTGTTGATCCTAAAGGTAGTGTAGTGTTGGGTGAGGACAATAATGGTCATGCCAGTGGTGTCTGTCTTGACAGGGATCAACCTCAAGTGTCTGCAGCAATGCATGTTGATCCTATTACCCCTGTTATGGCTGAGGAATCTGATATGGTAGATTTGCCTGCTGAAACAGGAGAGAACGTCATGACTGATGTGGGTGTCGAAGCTAAGGTGCCTGATGATATGATAAAAGGTACTCATGTTGGAGGAAACCCAATGATGGTAGAATCAGGTTGTCCATTAGTATCGCATATGTCTCCTGCTAATGAAGAAGCTGCCTTAGTTGATGTTCCAAGTACGATCCAAGGAGATGGCTTTGTAGCTATGTCTGTTGTGGATTCCGTATTAAATGTTGGACCCATTGTCAATGTTGGACCCAGTGACAATGTTGCATCTAATGTTGGACCATCTGTTGCTAAAGAGAAGACTGCTGGGCCAGTAGAAGGAGACTCAGTAACTGCCTCTCATGTTGTGGATCTGATTCCCCCTCACTCACGCAAAACAAGATCTGGCTCTCCTAAGCGTGCAGCTCCATCCAGATTGAATAGTCCATCTCCATCTAAGAAGTCCAAGGTGGATGGCTCTTTAGGTTCTCCTCACCTATCTCCATTTTCTGCATCTGATGCTTTTCCAAGTCATTCTTTGACATGTCCTGCAAAAATAGATGGTCCTCATACTCTGAAAGATCTATTCTTGGTGAAAAATCTCTAGCCCTATCTTCTTTTGCAAAGACAAAGTTCGTGTCTGTCCTCAAGGAGATCAATCTACTTCAAGCAGCTAGTTGCTTCAAGACTTTCTATCCTGTCTTGGTCCGAAAATTTTATTGTAATCTGTCTAAATCATCAGGGGATTCTTCGTCTAGATGGGCATACAGGGCATATATTCGGGGAAAGTAGTCTCTTTCTCCCCATCCTTGTTGAACAAATTCCTGAAGTGGCCTTGCTCTCCGACTTAGCCTGCTTTTGGGATCTATGTTGATGATGAGTATGTTCTATTTGTGAGAACAGTCACAGGGGGACAGTTCAAGAGTTGGCCCAAGTCGTTTTCCTTTCCATTATCTTCTCTGTCAGCTAAATATTTCTTGCTTTATCGGATTGCTACTAAGAACTGGCTTCCCACCACTAATATGTTTGTAGTCACTAAGACCATGTGCAAGCTGATCTATGCTGCTGGGACCAAGAAGCCCTTCAATCTTGGACGTATCATCTTCGACTCCATTCTATCTCTTTCGGAGTCCTCGGCACCTTCATCTTCACTTCCTTATGCCTCTCTTATCTCCATGGTGCTCTTCTCCCAGAGGATTGTTCCTGCTCCTACTGAGCTTGCTTCAGCTTGTGAGGGTATCAGTTTTACTGCCAAGTCTGTGGCAAGGAAACTAGATGATATGTCTGTTGTCTCCTCATCTCTTCAGAAGTCTGGCCCTACTTCTCCTGCTTCTCCTTCATCTGCATCTACTTCTGCTGACAAAGTGCCTCCATCTGCATCTGGCTCAGTGGACGGACAGTCTATTATCATGGAGGACATTCTAGTGCTCGAAAAGGCTGCGCAGAATGTGGATGATCAGTTACTCATTCTTCAAAGTCAGAAGGTATTACTCGAATCTCAAAAGCTTCTGCTTTAGGAAAGACTTTCACAGCTTAAATCCAAACTATCTTCAGGAAGTGGTACCCAGTAAGGTATGTTGTTTGTGCTTTTTGTGGCCCAAAGGGGGAGTATATGGGTATGGGGTTGGTTGTTGTAAAATAGATAATGCTTTGAAAATTTTGTGGTGTTGTGGTGTGCTGGGTTGTTGTCTTGCAGGTGTATGCTGTCTCTCTGTAATATCATTTGTATGGTATCTTCAAGTCTTCTATATGTGCTATTCTCCAGTCTGTCATTCATCTTGTTCTCGACTATGTTTGTTCTTGATTGTGCCATTAAAAGCCAAAGGGGGAGATTGTTAGGTCATTCGTTTATGGCTATGTTGTCATTAGTGGCACAATGGGTTCATATGGCAGTTCTCAGCGTGTAGTATGGAGAATGTTGAATAAAGTGTTGAACATTATGTTCAACATAATGTCCAACATACTACATCAAGCTTTTGTGATGTAGTTCATTTCTGGGCATATTGAAGATGAGAGGTTCTCTGGTTACTAGTTATTGCCTTCTACGACTTGGATGTTTTTCAGTCAACTGAAGAATCGTTGCAGATTCTGTTGGGATCGAGTATCTCTCGTTTTGATTAAGACGGTTGTAGAGAGATGATGTTTTTCGTCCACTTATAGTTATTGTTGTTCCTTTAGAAGGTTGGGCAAAACCAATTTCCTAGCTGGACTTCGTTAATTACGGAAGGCCAATCTTCCCAGATTCGATTGCGTTTACTTCCTTTAACGACTCTATAATTGAGGGGGAGAGTTCGTTTAAAAGGGGGATGAAGATTGGCGGCTAGGGTTTGACGACTTGATTAAGGCTTTTGCAAAAGCTGTAAGTAGCTCTGGGAGGAGGCTGACATTTACAAAGGTAGGGGATCAAGGGAGTTAATCGTTGTCAGTTTAGCAAGGGGATCTTGCACGCAAGGGGATCTTGCGAAAATTACTCCACGGGGTTGATTGAGATCACCCCTAACGGTTTGTATTGAGGGGGAGATTGTTCCCCTTAATAGTACGTGGTATTGGTGATTATAATCATTAATATTTAGTTGGGTTATTTGATTTTTTGGGTGAGGCCCTGCAGATGTAGGCGTGTGCACCAAACTGCGTTACCAATTTCCTTCTGTCACCTTGGTTTCTCTATTTTACCTGTGTGTTTTATTGGTTGTGCTTGCGTACTAAACTTCAGTTATCATAACTACATATGTAGTTAATATAACTCTTTGATGGAAGGGTTATGTAAAGAGAAGTACTTGCCTACACATGGATGGTGAAGAATGGAGAAAAATGGCGAGGAATTGTGAAGTGTGAATTATCTTGAATTAATGCCTCTTTTCAGATTAATCATTCATCCCATCAAGAAAGCCATAAAGTAAGCGTTGTAAGAAAAAATAACAATGAAATTGAGGGTTTTTTCGTATATATCATCAAAGGAATGTATGTTCATGTTTAATATATTATTTGGCATGTACACAAGTCTCATTTTTGAATTGTTAATCATGCCATGTAGTTTTGGGAATACACTGAATCCCGCATCATTATCTTCGGAAATAATCATACCTCAAGTTGATTATCATGATATTAGAACTTGTGTTCTTTATGGAAACATTTTATTCTCTTGATTGTTTTCCAATATACATTTGAAATTCTATTCGAGAAGAATCAGAGCTCAAGTGCATTGTTCAAAATGTTATCTATCACTTATTACTTCCCAGTTTGGGTTCTAGTCATGCTTGCTTCCTTCATCTTGGTAGCTTAACCTTTTGGTTACCAATCTCTTTTTTGTTTTTAAGGGCTAATGGAATATTTTCTTTTTTTTGAAGGGTAATTGATTCCATAACTATAGTCAAAAGATACAATCAGCTAAGCAGAATTTGGGGTACATGTGGACTAGGGAAAAAGAGTGAAGACACCCAAAAACCTAGAGCCCTAGCACCCCAAAGCTAGCTAAATCCAACTACTACCCATTCATACAACCAGACCAACCAACCACTAGGACATAAGTGATACTCGCAGATCAGGTCGTGTACTCGCGCCAGACTCGCCCCACCTTGACCCGAGAACTCCTGTGAGGAGGAAGTGACACTTGGAACTTCATCTTCACAGAAGAAGCAACTGGCTACTCCCAATCGGGATTGTCGGTAACAAGGGAAAAGGGTGGCAGATCGTCCTCATCGTGACAGTCGTCATCGAGAAGCAATGGACTAGAATGAGCAATCCCAGCTGTCTCCAGAGGAGCTGGACGAGAGGGTGTCACCATAACAGCATGCAAATAGTCACCAGTAGAAGAGGTCATCCCCCAACATCGTCCCCAATAAAGGGAGCCGAAGAACTAGCTTCCCCAAACGAGAGCTTAAACCAGTGCTTTACATCCAAATCTTCTACCTCATCCTCATCAGATAGCAACTCCACCCCACAATCAACACCTTCACCTTTGTCTCTAGCCACCTCAGGGGCAATATGCTTAGGATCAACTGCACAAGTGTCAGGGACAAGTCCAACATCACCTTGCTCCTCCAACACTCCTCCGCTCTCCGTAGCATCCTTCACGCTTTTTCCAAAATCCATAGAGGGACCAGGCTAGGGGTGGCAAAATAGACCCGATCCGACCCGACCCGACCCGAATCCGGCCTCTTGGGTCGGGTATGGGTAGGGGCCAATCCGGGTCGGGTCGAATTCGGGTCAACCCGACTGACCCGGATAAAAATCTGGGTCGGGTACGGGTTTGACCCCTCGACCCGGTTGACCTGAATTCGACCCGTATTTTCACTCTTTTCACCTTGAACCCGACTCGGACCCGACCCGAACCCGACCCAGACCCGACCTTTTTTGCAAAATAACTACTCTTTCACACCAAACCCGACCCGAGCCCGTAAGACAAACCGGGTCGAGTACGGGTCACCCGGGTTACCGCCGGGTCGGGTTCGGGTATCCGAACCCTGACCCGAATTTAATTCGGGTCGGGTTCGGGTTTACCCTTATTCGGTCGGGTCAAACCTGACCCGACCCGAACCCGACCTGACCCGCCCGTTTGCCACCCCTAGACCAGGCCCCCCATTGACTCCATCGGGCACTGAGTGGCAGTATGACCAAATGACAAACACTTGGTGCATCTCGGAGGTTCGCCCTCATACTCAACCTCAAGAGCAAGTGATGATTTGTCTTCAAACAGCAGGTTGACTTTTTTAGGGAGGGGCAAGGAGGCGTCTACATCAATGAAGCATCATGCAAATTCAATTCACTCAAGATTGGCTGTCGCACGATCCATGCAAATATGGTCACTAACCAAACTTGAGATAATGTTCAGAATCTCAGATGACCAAAGGTTGAGAGGAAGATTGGGAAATCTCATCCAAACTGGAAGCAGCGGAGGAGATCTCTCTCAAGCTTGAGCTCAGGGGACCAGCGTCGTAGAACTATCATACGACCATCGAAGAGCCAGGGGCCCCCTGAAGCACATTTTCACAATCTTCAACCCGCTCAAATTTGAAGTAGAAGAACCCGTTGTCACGGGAGAACACCCGTAAGCATGCCTTCAACTTCCATAATCGACTAACACAAGCTTGCACTTGGGTGTAGAACGGGTGATCGCCGACAATGTGGCCGATGAGTGTGCTATCTCATTGTTTTGCAGTGGCCGAAATATAGTGATCAAGTATTAGACCCGCCGGCGAATCGTCTCCTCCCAACACGGAGGCTACGAACGAAAGTTTGCGACTTGGATTGTTAGATCTGATTCTGAGCATATATCTTTCCAAGAACCCGCCAGAGTTACCTTACTGAAATGGAGAGGAATATTTGGCCTCGTCGCGCGTTTGACGAAGAGTTTATTCAGATCTGATCGGGCCAAATAAGCACGACATTTACTACCATTGCCAAATGGCTCATCCAATTTCTCACCTGCAGATGTGGTAGATCTAGTTTGGGATTTCTTTCATCACCTCTGGACAACCTTCCAAGCACGCTCAGCTCCGTCTGACGCCATCTTCTTCAAGCAATATTCATTGCACCGATGATACAGATTAGATGCGTTGATGCATTTATCCATCCTCACTCTTCAACCACAAATATCGACCACCAGCAATGATCAGCCAGAGCTATAGCATGATCGCCACAGCCTGGAGGCCGCCATAGCCTGGTCGCCGCCTAGAAGTTGCCATATCGCCTCAGCCTGGTTGCCGCCCACTGCGTAGGACAGATCCGATCGGGATCAGATCGGTTCGCCGCAACCTGGAAGAGGTTGCCTCCTGAAGCCCAATCAGATCTGGTCGTCGCCTAGAAGAGAGCGCCGCCTGGAAGAGGATGCCGCCTACAGATCTAATCGCCTGGAAGAGATCACCGCTTGCCTGAAAGAGGTGGACGTCGCCTGGAAGAGGTGATCGTCGCCGTCTGGAAAAGATCGCCTGTAGATCTGATCGCCTGGAGGAGGTTACTGCCGCTTGGAGGTGATCGCCGCCTGGAGCTGATCGCTTGGAAGAGTTCGCCTGCAAATCGGATCGCCTGGAGGTGATCACCGCTACATGGAGAGATTGCATGCAGATCGCCTGAACACCAAATCGAGGATTTTCCTTAATGGAATATTTTCATCTGATGAATAAAAAATATAGGGGATTTTTCGATATCCATCCCTTAAATCTTCCGTATTTTGATATTAGTCCCGTAATATGAGTATTTACTTATAAGTCCCTCAAATACATATCTTAAATCTTAATAGTCCCTTAAATCTGAGTATTTGCTTAAAAGTCTCTTAAAGGTCTCGAAAACACTAATGAATATTCTCTAATGCAACAAGCATTGAAACCGGTTAGTGTTTAAATACATGCAGTAGAACAAGTCAAACATATTAGAAATTTAGCATTGCAACCAGTAAAAAACCCCATAAATCATGCAAAAACATATTTAAAAATGAACTTTAAAAAAACCAAATGATGTTTCCTTCTCATACTTAAAACATTCTTATCAAAAGATTTTCTTCTCCCACACTTTAAACCAAGTCAAAAAAACCCCGTCAATCAAATAGAAAACCCATAACTAAAAATAAAACGTTTACCAAAAAACATCCTAAATCAACATTTAAATCAATTGTCAGGAACCATGAGGGCAAAAGTTGTAATTTTTACCGCAAATCTGACTGATTCAACCTGCAAGGAACTTATATATTCAATTTTCAAACTTTATTTGCTATCTTTTCATCAAGGATTGCGGCAATGTGGGTGGCTAATCTGAGAGAAAGAGAGAAGAAAAAGAGGGGGGGGTGGGAGAGAGAGAGAAGTGACGGTCTGAGATCCCATAAGTTTTTCCGTCCATTTAAGAACACATGTGAAGCTCACGTGCTGTTACTCCCAAGGGTAGGTTAGTCCATTGAATCGTTAACTAGAGCTGAAATGAAGTTGTATTAAGTTTTTGACGGAAGAATGGCTATTAGGGTTTAGTATATGTGTTTATGGATTTATAAGCAAATACTCGTTATTCAGGGGACCAACTTCAAAATACAGAGGATTTAAGGGATGAATATCAAAAAAAATCCCAATATATAATCATGGTGAACAGCCAAGCTTAATCTTCTACTTGTGATCATTTTCTAGCATCCTTCTATTTGTTTTCTCTTTATGGAAGAGGCAATCAGACAATGACCTTCCTTTAAATAACTAGAAGGTATTAAAAATAGGATTCAGACAAGAACATGCAGGATTCAATTGATAATTGAGTTTGGTTTCATCATATGATTTTCTTTTAAAAAAAGACAAAAAAAAAATGTTTGAGCTGGACTTGTATCTTGTGACCGACCGTGGACTGTTTCTGTTCGTGTGTTAGGTTAACAACAAAGAGCTCAAATAAATTGCATTTTGCACACCATCAGTATGATAATTGTGCCGACAAACTATCATTAGGGTGGCAATCAAGAATTAACCATGGTTTTTGTAGGGAATTGCTATATACATCTCAAAAGGGGGTATATGGATGTGACACAATGCCAAAAATGGAAAGAAAGTGGGAGAGAGATGAGGAGATGTGATTCATGGTGTTGCGATTTTTCATTCCATTTTTGACTAACAAAAATATTAGTCCATCTATTTTTATGACGGTGAGGTTTTGATCATTTTTGCTTCCAACTTGATCCAGTACGAGACATTTGCAGGTATGGGTGGCAAACGGGTCGGGTGGGTTCGGGTTCGGGTTCGGGTCGGGTCAGATTTGACCCGACCCGGATTCGGGTTAACCCGTCGGGTTAAGATTTGACTTATACACTACTGCTCCTTTTCGATATCCAGCTATTTATTAAGAGCCACCGACAATTTATTAAGTGCTGCATAATTTCCAGTAGCTCGTCGCTTAAACCGCACTGATGACAACAAAGAAGTATAATTAATATTACCATTTTATTAACGAAAGTAATAAAATTAACAAAAAAGTTGTATGTAAAGGGAATTGAATTTAAGACCTCTTAAAGAAGAGGACAACAATTCAAATCGTATAAGCACAACTCCAATTGCAACTGTGTATTGAAATTATTATATAAACTTTTATATATAGAGAGAAAGTAAACCTGGTCGAATTCGGGTCATCCGGGTTGACATGCCAAAGCCATATCCGACCCGGATTTTATCCGGATCGGGTCGGGTCAAACCGTTTCCTACTTGACCCGGATTGGCTCATATCCATACCCGGTTAAGGATGTCGGGTTCGGATCGGTTCAAATCGAGTCGGGCTCATTTTGCCACCCCTGTTTGCAGGAGTCGAACGATGTCATAGTTGTAAAATAACAATTAATAATGCAGAGCTTGTCGGTATGTGTCAGAGTCATGTAGGGATTAGGATTACCAATCATGGTGTGCTTCAGTCCAAAACTAGGGCACAAAGTATGTGTATTAAAAAGCTGATGACATCCCATTTGTGGCAATGTGTCTTGGTTTCTTGCGATGAGTCATCTGATGCGGAATTGAGACCACGCACGTTACCGTTTTCCGCTGGATCAAAAAACAAAAGTAGTCCTAGGACAAATATACAAGCTCACAGTTGTGATAAAACGAAAAATTGAAAGGGGAAAAAACGAGGGAAGTTATCAAGAGAAATTGGATAAGAGAACTTGGACAAGAAAAATTGGATAAGAGATGAGATTTTGAGGGGTAAGAGAGGATGTGTTGAATTTTGCACATACAACCCCGGTTTTTGCATTTTTGCCCATGTACCCTCCCACACACACCCACACTTTTTATTCTTCCCCCCTTTTCGACCGGTTTTTTCCAGTCCACGTGCACGTGTGCACAGGTTATTTGCTAGTAACTTTATATTTCATGCCTAACAAACCAATTTCTTGATTCCATATCTTTTAGGACATCTCTGGTTGAGCTCAATGCTGGGCTGGTGAGCAGCTGACCGCGCAGTCCGAGCACCACCATGGCAGGGCCACCGCCTCTCTGTCATGACCATAGATCCACCCAGACTCCTAAGACCGAAACTTGCCTCACGTCCCGCAGGGTACGACAAGTTCTCCGATGGAGACGAAGAATGCCCAGACTTTTTTTCGGAGAAAAAGCTGCAACATGATGCATTCCTTTGCCTTTTAACTTACTCCAAGCGGGAATCAGTATGAATCGATCTCAACCATCCGATCGAGGCACACTATGTGGGTCTGTCCCGGCCATTGGATCTGTGCGACCGATCAACTCCCACACGCTGTTCCTCCAACAAACAGACTCCTGCCACGTCATCATCCCCTCGAGAAACGGGGTTGTCTCATTAACTCCTACATTAAATACGAGTCGCATCGATTCTGCCTCAACAGTTTCCAACGTAAGGCACAAAGCACCGTCTATCTCTTTAACTTCTAAAAAGGTGGCAGCCACGTCAACAGGGATGACGAAATCTCTTTTTCCAAGACACCGCCCTTTGTCTTAAACCTCTCCTTCATAAGGCAAGAAAGACCGTCCAATCAGGTAATGCCGGTGAAAGTCTCGAGACTTCTCAGCTCAACTTTAACACCCCTCCACGTCAAACATGAGCAACAGTCCAGTTTCGTCTCCTCACCTCTCCACTTCTGGCCTCATGGTTACAGCTTGGATTCGTAGTGACCACTCGAGAAGATGGGATGCCATTGTAGATACCATTTTTAGACTGGGCCCCGCCAGCAATTAGGCCCATCCAAGTTCGTCGAATGGGACCTGTCGCGAGTTACCCTCGTCATCAGGGATCTCCTGACTCTAGTCCAAGAGATCAGGCAGACTTGGCCTTCGCACATCCCTACATGGACGACCCCTCCTCCCCCAGGATGTCTTCCCCAGCTCTTCAAGAACGACTTCGCTACTCGTCGACCCTTCTAGTAGCTCGCCTCCACAGGACGACATCCACAAGGTCAGCTCCTAGTCAGAGGCCCTACACAAAGACAACCTCGTTACCCGAGATCGGGTACTCAAGCTTTCACCAAGTCATGCTCGCTACCTGTGGCCAGCACACTCCTGTAGGGATGACTTTGCCACCCGAGGTCGGGCTCCTCAATCTCACGACCCGAACACCTGCTTGCCTGGCCAGGTCAACCCAGTCCACGTGGCACAAGCTCAGTGGATAACCCGCCCTTTCTACATGCATTCAATGCACATGCAACATGGCAATAACTGCCAACCTTATCTGCAGACGCGGCCCAACATACCTTGCCATATCTGAGCACTCGCCTGCCTGGCAGATCATCCCAAGTGGCCATAACGACGCGATTTCAGGCAAACGGGTCGTACCATCTCCAGGTCATTATCAATGGACAAAACATGTGCAACGGCTGGCTTTACCAGAGGGGCGCACGTTTCGTTTTGTCAAGGAGTCGCGTGGCTAGCTTTGCCAGTGAGCAATTACGATGGGCACGACTCAAGTCACGTCAAAATCTCTAACGAGTTGCTTCCAAGAGACGTGGGAAATCTTCCGATGTGGCATCACTGCAACCCCACCCCCCCCAATCAAGCCTATAAAACCGAAGAAGCACCCCAGCGCGAGGTATGCGAAATCAACCCAAGCATTTCCATCTCTAGTTCCCATCACAAAACCCTAGCGGCAGCTACACACAGCTGACACTCCATCCTTTCTCCGCTTGATACCGACTTAAGTATCAGAGGCGAACCAGAGGGCCACCCCCTCCGTTTCCTCTGACACATTCTATATCTGTTTCATGCGGCGACGAAGGAGCCCCCCTCGGCCCAACGAAACCCTGCCTAGGCCCTCTGTTGCGTGAATACTCGTTCCTGCACCCGAATACGAGCTCCACGAGATTCGAGGCATCAACAAAATGTAAATGAAACCTTCATTTAAATTTTTGGAAGAATGTTTAAAAAGAATTCATTTACCGATATTATGCCATTGAAACATGTCATTTGAATTACAAATATTAATTTAGAATTTATTGCTAGAAACAAAATAAAACATTAAATTTTGATCGATTTATGAACAATACAAATAGATTCCAAATTGCTAATTTTACTAGCACGTGTTTGGAACACAAACGAGGTTCCAAAACCTCGTCTCTTTTTTAATTTTCGGATAAGCAGCGACAAGAAATTCAATGTTTTCTGTGATCACTGATTTTGTGCTCATGCCCTCTCTGAAGAATGTTGCCAGTTTTGAAAGCCATCACGTTGGAAAACCATGAACTCAATGCCTTTACTTCGAAGCATAAGCATAATTTTGCAGCTCCAATCAACATTCGAATGCTTTCAGGTTGTCTACAGCCCCACTCAAACATCATGAAAACACGCATCGAAAGCAAAATGATCAACTTCCACCTTGAGTTTCAGCAAGGTGAAGGAAAATTCAATCCTAACCAGCACAGATGTCTGTCTGGCTTCAAAACTAGAATCAGAGACCAAACATATCATAGAAGTGAACCGAAATCCCCACACGAGCACCGCCCGTCTCTGAATCTGTGAAGCCGCTTGCTATCGCGAACCACAATTTCCCTTCCTGCCAGCACTGAGAAGAGTTTAACACAGCTATGGCAATCCCTGCACATGGTGATGTTCTTTACAACTCTCACAGGTGCCCCTTCTGGCAAGTTCAACAACCCAAAAGCCACCGCCACTCTCTCGCTATGATGAATGGCTGAACCCGATGCCTTCTCCTCCTCATCCGCCTCTGATGGCGCCTCAAAACTCTTGTATGGAACATATCCTAACCCTTTAGCTCTCTCTATCAAACTTTCCAACAGTTTGTATGTCTCGTTACTCTTAGGGTGTGATTTATCATCAGCTCGAAAGAAATGGACCCTGTCTTTGATTGTTACCCAACTTCGATCTCTGACAGTCCCAATGTTCTCCTCCTTCATCACTTTCCTCACTTTGGCAACATCCTGCCACCTCTCTGCCGATAGGTACATGTTCAATAACAGCACATAGGTCTCAATTGCCTTTGGCCTGAGTTCTAATAACCGATCAGCTGCATAAAATCCCAACTCCAAATTCCCATGGCTCCGGCAGCCAGCAACCAGTATAGACCAAATGATTTCGTTGGGCTCGAATTTCATCTTGTTTACAAACTCAAATGCATCCTCCAACCGACCCAGTCTCACAAACATATCAACCATACAAGCAAAATGGTCCATCACAGGCTTAATCCTATACTCATGTGTCATCATGTCAAAATAGTGGTTGGCTTCTTGAACCAACCCCCCGTGGCTACAAGCCGAGAGGACGCCAACAAAGGTTACTTGATTCGGTCTTACTCCAGCCAGCCTCATGTCTTCGAAAAGCTCTATTGCTTCCCTGCATCGGCCATGCTGCGAGTAGCCTGTGATCATAGAAGTCCATGAGATTAAAGTCCTGAATGGCATCTCAATGAAGGCCCTGCTCGCATTCTCAATGCACCCACACTTGTTATACATGTTCACCAATGCACTACTCACCACAACATCAGACAGAAACCCGCTCTTCAAAGCCTGTGCATGGATCTGTTCCCCTTGGTCTAAAGCCACTAGGCTGCTGCACACACTTAGGACGCTCGAGAAACTGAAAAGGTCCGGCTTGGTGCCAGACCGGTTAAGCCTGAGGAATAGATTGAGAGCTTCTAACCCGCTCTGTTGGGCAGCGGTGTCATCTTGTGTGAGACCCATTATTTGAGCATGGCCAGCTATCATTGCATTCCAAGTGATCAGGCTGATGGTCTCCATGCCCTCAAACAATCTCCTGGCCTCGTCTAGCTTGCCACACTTGAGGTACAGGTACATGATTGAATTCCTGACAGGGAGATGAGATTCACATCCAAATTTGATGCATAGGGAGTGGACCTGCCTAAAGAATTTTTTTAGACTTTCCAATCCAAAAGCACTAAAATCAATAAATTAGCTTGCCTAAATTGTCAATAAACAACAATATAATCCCATCATTTAAGGAGCAAGTATCGAATAAATAAAAAAATACATCTTGGAACTTCAATTAATTATTTGAAAGAAATGTCTGATGCGGCTAGTAATTGGAGGAAAGGTGCAATTGGGTAAAATAACAATTAGGAGTGTTTTTTCTATTTAAAAGGGTTGAGCCGGCCCTAGAGGGATGCGAAAATTGTGAGAGTTATTTTATTTATTCCCTTAGATTAATTGTATTAGGATTTGGCTTTTCCCCCTAGGTTAAGAATTATTTCCTAGTCTTAGTTAGCGAGTAGTTGAATTGTATTAGTGTTTCTTTTTAATTCTAGATCTGAAATTCCAAAAAAAAATCCCCTTTTTATCATCAAAACCATAGCGAAACGCATCAATTGGTATAAGAGCACTAGATTCAGGGCGAGCACCCGATTTATGGATCTGATCGACGCATGGGTAGAGAGAAGGGAAAGGGCGCGCCGTCAAATAGTGGAGGGTTTGGCGAAGATCAATCGTCGCTACAAGGAGAAGGTGGCGGAGATCGACCGTCGCTATCTTTCCGCTGCAAAGACAAAGATAGATCTGAAGCATGCGGCTGTCGGCGATCCAGATCTGAAATTATCAGATCCAGATCTGAAATCTCCAGATCCAGATCTGAAATCTTCCCCGGATCCAGATCTAAAATTATCAGATCCAGATCTGGAAATTTCAGATCCAGATCTGGAAATTTCAGATCCAGATCCGATAGAGACGGAGGAAAATGCTGCAGATCTGAAGCATGAGGCTGTCGGCGATCCAGATCTGAAATTTTCAGATCCAGAAACTGAAGAAGACGGCGCCTTCGACCACTACAACCAAGGGTGGGAGGCATCTCAGGCCATCTTTGAGCCACCGGAGGGAGCACTGAACGTCGGAGGGGGGCGCCAGCCCCTCCGACAGATCCCAGGAGGGCCGGCGAACCCGCAGGAGGGGTGGCAAGGGCCGCCCGCCCCTCCCGGGGCTGCACCACCCCCCTGGGGGCATGGCGGAGCCCCGCCGTTACCCCTAGGGGCGGCGACAGGCCCCTGGGGCCCCGGCGGTGCCCCGCCGACCCAGATTTTGGGCCGGCAGGTACCGCCAAGCCCCTGGGGGGCTGCGGCAAGGAGTTTGCGGGGGTTCCGACACCTCCCGGAGGCGCTATTGGGGGCGGCAATGCAGGAGGGGGACCGACAACCCCTGTCGAGCACTGCGGGGCCCCCTTGGGCCCAGCACGAGTCCCGATCTGCGTCATTTTCAGGATTTCAGCCATCTATGGGGCCCGGGGAAGGATTCCAGCAGTGCAAAGATGACGAAGACCATCCTAAGTATTTGTGGGGGCCCGACGACGCTTTTTGGATCCCGCCTTGGCCCGACGATATTTTTCCGGACTTCGTTCAAAGCGGTGGGGACCACTCTCATCCATTTGACCCGGGAGGAGGCTTGCAATCGACCTGGTGGAACGGATGGCCCACGGACATCGTGCACCACCTTGAGGACAAGGTGGATTTTCAGGGGCGGAGTAGTGATGCGGCTAGTAATTGGAAGAAAGGTGCAATTTGGTAAAATAACAATTAGGAGTGTTTTTTCTATTTAAAAGGGGTTGAGCCGGCCCTAGAGGGATGCGAAAATTGTGAGAGTTATTTTATTTATTCCCTTAGATTAATTGTATTAGGATTTGGCTTTTCCCCCTAGGTTAAGAATTATTTCCTAGTCTTAGTTAGCGAGTAGTTGAATTGTATTAGTGTTTCTTTTTAATTCTAGATCTGAAATTCCAATAAAAATCCCCTTTTTATCATCAAAACCATAGCGAAACGCATCAATGCCATGATTGGTAAATATTGATCAACACAAGTTTAATAGTTAATGATTTAAACAAATGCTTAAATAAAACTTAAAGTTAGAATACAAGTATACCATACCGTTTAGATTCACTTAACGTTTAAGTTAGTATCAGAATATTTCATTTCATAACAAGATGTTAGACTACTTCACACCGTACCAATCTTGGTTTGATTATATACCATTGCCCTTTAAGCATATACTCAAGTTCAAGTTTGGCTCCACCAACATCTACAAAAAATATGCAGCAACAGATACCGGTTTAATTTTGCTAAGTCTTATTGCAATGTCATTTGTCACTACTGTTCCTCTACGTTCTTATTGTTATCTTTTATTACACAGGGGAAAAAATCTTGGAAGCTAAGAAAGAGAAAATATTATAACAAGAAACCATAATGTATGATTTTCAAAAAGCAAGTTAAGAGAAGGCATGTGACATGTCCAAGAAATGAGCATAGAGAAAATGAGAAATTGAACCCCTATATAGATAAGAAGCAATTTATTGAAATATAAGATATGAAATGATATGCTAAAAGGTAGGATAAGAAATGTCTGTGTATATAAGAAGTTGGAGATCGGCTAAATCGAGGATACAATGAGGGATGAACGGATTGAGATAGCTTGGACACATGCAACAGAGACCAATAAGTGTGTCGGTAAGGACTCAAGAATAATACATATTGGGGTTTTCGGAACCCCATGAAAAACCAAGCATGGAAGAGAACAACAATCACACAAGATGAAGAAGAAGAACACCAAAATTTATGTGGTTTAATCGACCAAGCTTGACCTACACTCGTAGGGCACCGATAGAGAAATTCATTACATAGAGAAAAAGCTAACAAGAAAAACTTCCATCTCACTGATAATCTCTCACATCTTTCACATACACACACCCACGATCTCTGTACTGGAATCTCCTCTCAACCAACTATGAGAGATCGGACTCCCAAAAACCTACCTCTTTTATAATAATACGAGATATATATAGTGGTATAAGGAATTCATATCTTAGTATAACTCTTATATATGGAAATCTATTCTAGTCCAACTCTTATTTAGTTGTAGCTCTCATAACTAAATAATCAAAGTCCTAAACCAATTAGATTTCTAGCATAGAATTAATTCGTTCGCCATATCCTATGTGATACTGATACTGATACTGTACTGGATATCAGTACTGGATATCCATGAGATACTGATACAAAACTTCACTGTGTAAGGAAAAAAAATTACAAACTAAACTTTTATCTCACCAATAATCTCTCTCATCTCCCATTTACATTCGATCTCTATTCTAGGGTCTCCTTTTAACCAATTATGATAGAAAGGATTTCCAAAACCCTACATCTTATCTAAAAATAAGAGATAGAGAGATAGAAATATGTGTGTGTAGGTAAATCTTCAAATGAGAACATTTCGCACGGTGTGAAAATGTTTTTATTTTTATTTTTTAAAATTTTATTTTTCAAAAAAAATTCCACCTTCATTTTATGTTGTTATGCACCCCTAAAATAATGGTCGAAAAATACAAGTGTTTAGGTATCGGCCGAAACCCCAGCTGTTTCGTTTCGGTCTCGGAGGCTACCGAGACAGAAACACCTCATGTTTCTCGGTATCGGCCGGAACCCTAGGGTTCCGGCTAGTTTCGGCTGGAATCAGCTGAAACTGGTCGGAACTAGCCGGAACCCGCCGGAACCCTAGGGTTTCAGCTTGAAGAGAATACGTTCCAAATTGGAAAAAATAGACGAAGAAGAGGTAGAAACAAGGAAAAACTAAAAAAGGAGGAAGAAGAGGACTGGAACTTACCTCGCTGCCTCGCCTCGCCCCGCCTGCTGCCTCGCCTCGCCTCGCCCCGCTACCTCACCTGCTGCCTCGCCGCCCCCGCCTCTCCCATGAGAGAGAGAGAAGACCGAGAGAGAGAAAGTAAGAGTAAATGGCAAACTTGTTTTAAATGGCAAACTTGTAAATAAGTGGTATGTGCGTAGAATAAAACAGCCGTTGCGCATAGCAACGATGATATTTTATGGCAAACTTGTAAATAAGTGGTATGTGCGCAAAGCAAAACGGTAGGTGCGCAAAGCAACTCCAATCAATTTTTGGCAAACTTGCTAGTGGTATGTGCGCAAAGTAAACGGCGGGTGTGCAAGGCAAACTTCAAGCTACTTTAGTTTTTTTACGTATTTGATAGGTTTATAAGTATTTAAAACTACCAATACAGACGAACCGAAACTTACGTCCAAACCCGTCGAAACGGACGATACCGATACCGAACCCTAAATTTTCGAGAGAACGATACCAAGACCGAAACCGAGACATCAAACCTTGGAAAAATAACGTCATTTGGCCTTCGATCAAGGCATTACAACAAATTCACACGTTCTGAAATCGTTAAATTTGTAACGGGTGGATCGATGCTCAAATCCCTCTAGGGTTCACCCATTATTTTCTATGTGGTATATAATTGTATGGATTAAACAATTAAAAATTTTGAAAAAAAATCCAAAAAATAAAAAAGTTTTCGCACCCGAAAACTTGTGTGTGTGTGTCTCTCCAAGAAATTCATATCTTAGTATAATTCTTATAAAGAAAACAAATCTTAGTATAATTTTTCTGTAGTTGTAACTCACATATCTAATTAACCAAAGTCCTAAGCCAATAGGACTTCTATTTTCTAGATCTAATTCATTTATCCAAAAAGAATTCTAACATGAATCCAACTCTTAAATTCAATCCGGATCCAAACTCCTGTGTGTTTGTATCGCAATTCTTAACAATACAATCACAGTTAACAGAGAAACAATGACTAGTAGACCTAAAAAAGAAACTGATTGAGGCAGTAAAAAAGAATATGCTCTACTATTGGTGTTTGAATTTTAAAGGGTACATGTCCGCTATTTCATAATCAACGCTCTGCAATTGCTGCTTCTGCTGCTATCTATTTCACCGACTGAGCTAATTGTAGATTGACAATGCAGCTTCTATCCAGCCTTCTGTCTAACAGAACATAAACTAGTACCGAATAGGTCATAAATTTGAGAATGGAAATTTAAATATTATCTGAAACATGAATGACCAAGCTCTCATCCAAATTTTGCAAGTTTTATCAAGTTCTTCTCAAGTCTAAATAGATAGCTTACTTCTAGTTGAGTATCAGATAGAAGAAAAATTCATGAAAATGAGCATATACCTGCTTCCCTAGGCTGAAAACCGGCGCCACGCAGCACAGGCTCATCGCACTTGTCAAAGTGAACTCATTCGGCTCCACATTAGCCAACAACATTTCCATAAACAGCCTCAAACCCAGCTCTGCATCACCATTATCCCCGCAAGCCGACACAATCGTCGTCCATGATATCACATTCTTGTCTTCAATTCTCCGAAAAGCTTTAACAGCCAACTCCAGACTCCCACATTTCGAGTACAAGCAACATAAAGAATTCCCAATACTAGTATCCAACTCAAGCCCATACTTCACAATATACCCATGAACTTGCTCTCCCATACCAACCAAACGGAGTGAAGAGCAAGCGCTAAGGACCGAGCCGAGAGTGTAATTAGTCGGAAAACTCCCAGATTCTAGCAACCGAACAAAGACTTCAATGCCCGATTCGGGTTTTGAGTTATGCACGTAGCCAGTGATAAGAGCAGTCCACGTAACGACATTCCGTTGGGGAATTTGATCAAACAACTTCCGTGCGTGAACAACAGCGCCGCACTTCATATAGGCATTGACGAGCGAAGTTGAAATGAACACGTCCCGACTTGTCCCAGTCTTGACAATGTGGGCATGGAGAGACTCTGCCATTGGGATGGACCTGAGCTCGGTGCATTGCTGAATGAGCGGCACGTAGAATGCCGATTCTATATGGGCTTCGTTATTTTTCGATTCGGATGCTGATTGAATCGTCTGGGAAAAAAAAGAGTGGATTTTGGAGAAAGTTAGAGAGAGATGCAGGGAAAAAGATTGAAGCTTTGCGAGATTTTTGTAGTCACCTTGGTTTCAGTGTAGAGCTTTCTGATGTCTGGCTCGAGCTTCGGGAGAGTGCTGCTGCTGATGATGCTGATAGCAAGTGAAGGGAGAGACGACATGAGAGGCAGAGATGGGATGCTGCATTGTGAAAGATTTGATTTAAATTTGTGAATGAGATAAGGATTTACGACGCAATTGCCTCCTGTGGTGGAGAGCGTACAGCTACAACCCAATCCATTAAGGTGTTATAACTAATAACCCATGGAACAAGTTGATGATGCAAGTGTCGGAGGTGCGTGCGTAGTTGGGCTACTTGGCCCGGGTTCATTTTGTCTCCGTAGTCATGGTTGACGGATGAGTTCCGGTCAACAGTAAGGTGTGTAGGTGTGCTGAGTTGGACGCATCTGATGATATGGACTCTAATCTGCTGCTGTTGAGTGGAACCCGCAACAGTTGGAACCCAGGTCAGGGAGAGCCAATCTTGAGCTACTAGGCAGAAGCTCGACCCAACTCTTGTGATTCTGGAGGAGGCACGACCGAACCTTGGGTCGTTCGAAAAGACCGTTTCAGCTATTCGTGTAATTGACCTTTGAGCTGTCTGCAACACGGACACTCGTCAGAAGGGTCGGATATGTGTTCCCGACCCAAATCCACTCCGATCCTTAAGTTAGTATGCACTTAAGTTGGACCAAGGCAGTCAAGATCGGCCCAAGGGGGAACAACTTGATCTTGTCTCGTCGAATTTTTGAGGAAGAAATATAGATGTGGAAAATAGAGAAAAAAGTAGACTAAGTGTCTTGTATTTAGTACCTCTGGAGTGTGAACCTTTTCTTTGTTGGCGTCCTATCTATCTATAGGTGATGATTTCCTTTTTACCAGTACGTAACTGTTCATCGTTCATGAGGGCGAGATCCCCTTCGGGAATGGAGATAACGGAATCCCATTTATTATGCCATTACTAACCAATTCCATGCGGTTAGCAGGACCTAACAGGCAAGTGAGCTGGCTCCTTGAATGGGTAAGAATTCACTTTCTTCGACGGGCCTCTGGGCTACTGGGCCGAGGCTTACCACTTCGAGTGGACCTCACTTTCCAAGCAAATATAACTTTCCGATTGATACTGCATATTAATGGACATCATCCCCAATGCATGGACGAAAGAAGGATCGTGAGGTTTGCCCAGGGCCAATGATTGATTCTTCCCTTTGTTTTTCACCGACTACATATGATCCATTGATACGTTTGCTGATTAAAAAACAATTAGTTAACTCTAACTGAGTTCATATGTAGAATTTAGAGGATTGTTTTAAAGTAATTTTTTATTTGTTACACACCATTCACCCTCTCACCAGTGTTCTGCCTGCCGTCTACAGGATCCAACATGTTACACGTAATGTGAATTGCTCCTGGTACTATACATGACCCCAATCTGGATTAATGTTCCCGATTACATGTCCATATAATGTACCCTATTACTTTACCCGACACTACATCTAGAGTAGCACATATTCGGATGTTGCAACTCATGCTAGAGAGGGCACGGGAACGATTGGAGCCACTTTTCATGTATCGAGTGTTATACCGATCGACGGGTCTCGTTCATGTGACTAGTTGGACCCTTACTCTATCGTCAGATGTATCCCATTCTTATATCTAGTCGGATCATGGGTCCCATCGTGTACTAGTTGGCCCCACCCGATTGACTGCTCCCGTGGCACATGTGGTTTCGTATGTTGCATGACATTAGTATAGAGTTCATTGCATAGTCATCGTTTCTCATGTCACCTTATATCTAGTCATACTACTTGTCTATTGATGCTATATTGTCACATTATATATTCATGCACTTTCTCTTATATCTTTACTATATTAATGTCATTCTATCCTGGTTTATATGCAGATTTTAACATTTGTACGTTTTATCCTCTGTCAGGTTCTGAGCGGACTACTGATAGGATTTGAGGAGCCAGCTTCTATATAGTACCACCAGTCAGGTTTATCTTGCGATTTGTAGTTTGGATTAAATAATTGCAAAGTAACTGTCCGAGTCGTGTACGTGTAGCAATTTTGTATCTCGACATTTTGTTCATCATAAAGGAGTTATTGTCGAGTATATATACGTGTTGGTATATGGTGCATATCAGTATCGTTATGTGGTGACTTGCAAAACCTGATATTCGTACGCTTAGCGTATGTTGATACTGCGACAAAATGACGGTTTTCCCTTTGGGTCAAATGCATCATGGCTTCTCCTGCTTCATTTTCCTTCATATCTGGAACGTGTGACGTCAGTGACGTGACATTAATATTTATATAAATGCCTAAATTTTAAATTTTATCAAAGTCTTAACTATCATAAAAATTAGGTATTTTTTAAAAAAATATTTTTGCATAAGCCTTTTTTTAAGGACTCGTGTTAAAAACAAAGAGAATCATGTTAGGAAAAGGTGGCATCTGATCTAATAGATCAGGTGCAAGACACAAAAAGGCTGGCCCCGCAGAAATTACAAGCCAATACAAGACTTGTACTTTCCAACTTTTTGTGTCTTGACACCTGATATATTAGATCAGGTGACACATTTTCTATATTATTCTCAAAAACAAAAGCAAAGCCGTAGCCGGGCCTTTTCTTTAAAACAAGACTTAAAAAGAACAGTGTACAGGAGTAGAATTATGACCGACGTAAGCAACACCAACAGCATTGGAGGCCCAGCACCGAAAATTAAGGACCGAAAAGTGTTGGGCCCCAAAAATTTAAGGCCGAAGCTTTTGGGCCAGAGGGCGGAGCTTGTGGAGACTTAACCATTATTATTAAACACTGTTTTTAATTAAGTTGAATAAAAGTGGTTGGTTTGCTCCGTCATTTATTAACATTCTCCGTCATTTATTAACATTTCGGATTGGGACAAATTTTCACGACCCGACAAAAATTACCAATAATTTTATAAATTAATATTTTCAAGGCACAACAGATTATATAATTTCAATGATTGCTTTGGATTTTGACTCTTTTTAACCCAACACTTTTAAGATTTTTTTGTATCACAATGTTTTCATGCTATTTCCGCAACAGAGCCTATATTGACTTCATTGGTGCCTAGCAGGACTTGTGCATGTTTCAAACAGTAACGGGCCTCCGAGAGCGGGTCGTTACACTCTTTATACATCAGCATGCCATCAGCATGTCCTAGTTAGCATGTCAATTCAAAAAAGTCTTCAAATGTAATATAAACTAGTCATAACACGTGCACTCGGACACGGTTCATTTAAGATATCCCATCAAAATCTTTGTTCTAAACAAAAATTATTTCCCCCTCCAAAATTTCCGCCTCGTGAGTGTGTTTTACTTTGATCCCCGAGCACGGCGCATTTAAGATTTTCCTCCGCGAAATCTTTGTTCCCCAAAAAATTATTTCCACAGCCAAAATTTAAAAGAACAACAAATTAGCGTAAAAATATTTAGAGGCACTGCGCCTTTCACGCGGAACAACAAATTCGGCCCATGCGTATTTGACGCGGAACAACAAATTCGGCGCGAGCGCCTTTGGCGCGGAACAACAAATTCAGTACGGGCGCCTTCGGTGCAGAACAACAAATTAGTGTAGAACAACAAATTCGGCACGAAAAAATTATCGGGCGCCTTTGATACTTTTTGAATTTTTTAATATTCATACATACATACATACAACATTTTCGTATTTGATATTCATATAAATGCTAAACATTGAAGTAATTGTACCATCCGTTACTTTTGTTGAAGGGACAAATCAGTTGACTTAAATGGAAATTATTAAAGTTATTCTATTGCTTTTGCTTTTTCGTTTGATCCACGTGAGGTATGTGGCGTATTTTTTATTGATTTAGCCGTGATAGTGATCTATCATTCAATTAGGAGCACGTAACCTAAAGCTTCATAAAGTGTTGCAAGTAAACCAAATCTGCATCTCAACCTTTCATTTACTCAGATCAAATCACAGTCACGCTTTATCTTTTTCTAATCAGCCTTAGAATTCAAAAAAGATTGTCAAATGTAAAATCCTAGAATTAAAAAAAATTGTCAAAATGTATAATGTATAATAATAGATTATTTGTAAATAAAGGGATCAAGGTCCTCCTATAAATAGTAAAAACGATGCTGTTTGTTTTCCACTAATTTAGTTCAACATTAAATTAGAGACACTCTTCTTCTCTCTCTCTCTCTCTCTCTCTCTCTGCTCGAAATCAGGGGGACAAAACGTCACAAGGGAAAGAAAAAGACCGGAGATCTGATCGAAGCTGAAAGCAATGGCGCTGCGAACCAATTTCCAGCCGAAGATCGCTATCCCCTTCTCGAATCCCAAGAAGAAACCCAGATCTCCAACGGTTTCAATGGCGTCAACAGTCGGATCTTCTTCAAACAAGTGAGTTTCCATTCCATGCTCCTTTTTCTTCTTCAAATTTTCCTCCTTAATCATTGATTTTAGCTGTTTGTGGAACGAATTCTGTTTTTTCTTCGCATTTACTGATCTGGCCCGTTGTTATTCTGCTTGAATGTTTCATTTTAAAAACCTCATTTGCAATGAAAGCTGGGATTTTTTTGGGGGGTTTAAGGGGTTGTATGCATTAAAATGATATTTGCTTTATTATCTTGATACATGATATCGAGTGACTGATTTTGAGCGATGTATGTGGTTTTGGGGGCTAATTTTTATGCAATCATGTGCTTTTGGTTGAAGAATTTGGCATGAAGTCTTCGATTCTATGTGATGCAGGTTGTTGTTGGATTTCTTTAGCAGTTAAGATGTTGGTTAGAATATTTTGTTTAATATATTATTAATTTGATCATGACTGGATGACATTCGGTGCAAGATTCATATGCTGAAAATCATGGTTATACAGCAGAATTCTAAAGGGTTTGGTAAATTCTGGTGAGCATGAATAGTTTTCCCCGAGAGTAGCCCGGCTTCCCAAAGTATCATATATGAGAGAGAGAGAGAGAGAGAGAGAGGGAACCCTCACCATAAGCAGCGGGGATCTGCATTCTGGTGCCATCGCCTGAATGCAAATCACCACCATCAATCCCATCATCCCCCAAAGCACCCACCGCCGCCACCTAATTTGCATTGTCACATAGCAGATCCGCTCCTGAGTAGCTAGGCATTGGTGGGTTTTAACCGCCACCCATCTAAACAGGAGAAACCTCCTCCTATTCCTTGCAAGTTGATATCAAATGGCCATAGCTGTAGGATCTTAGTTGTCTACATTATCATGTGCAGTATACCCACAACGAAGATCTGAACACCAATTTAATTCCTCTAAACCATAATTTGTCGTATGTGCCATGCTGATGGGTCGGATTCAAAGGGGATGAACCCAACCACTGCTCATGAGCATCTTTAGTCGATGTCTTTTTACTATATCCATAAGTAGGCCATCCTTTCTGTTGACCGTATTTGCAAAGCCTGCTTTTGGAAAGGCTCCAAGGAGATTAATGGGTGGCTTTATCTTGTTCATTGGCAACAAGTTTACTTGAGCAAAATCTAAGGAGGCTTGAGTAAGAAATTTCCAGGAACATTGCCCTTCTTACCAAATGATGGCGGTGCTTATTTAATCATCCAAATATCCATTCGGTAAATCTTGTGCTACATAATTACTATAGACGTAGGTGCCCTTATGCTTCATCCCACTCTCTTCAAGGTTATATCTTGCCATTTTTTTGAAGAGGAGCTATTAAAGCTTCTCAAGCATTTGCATCTGGTGTCAAAGTCTGGGTGATGGAAGCTTCACCTGCTTTTGGCTTGATCATCGGGTTGGTCATGACCCGCTTGTTACCAACTTCCCTACCGTTTCTCAACTTGCCTTGGACCCACAGTTCATATATGGGCACTTCAATTTCCTGGATAGTTGCAGCCCAACTATTCCCATGGCTGAATGCCTGTCTAGTCATCCGTCAATCTCATGGCTTTTCATCTTCCCCATGCATCACGATTTGGAAGTACACATGCAATGCGTGTGTCACGATTTGGAAGTACACATGCAATGAGATTTTATTGTTCCTCCATATTACTATGCTCTCAGTTCACATCTCAACTACATATCCTTTACTTTAGATTAATTTGGCAAAGCTGCAATCCAGAAGTGACTTTCATACTATAGCAACATCCTTTCACCCAACAATCTTCTCAGTGTTGACTGACTGCCAGTTTTACAAACAAGCACTTGAATTGTACATGTTTTCTTGGAGTGTCCTTTCTCGTTCGTTGGAAGTCTTCGCAGCTAGCTTGTGTGCTATTTGCCATTAGCACATGGTTTGCCAGAGTGGCTGAGATGTGGCTGACATGGAGATAGTGTACTATTTTTAGATAGATTGTAATCATTTGGAGTCCACGTTCATTGATACTGTTTGACTGTTGTGGTATGAAGAACCAATGAACGTTTTACTTTTGGGCAATGATCCACCTTTGAGATTGCTTATCAAAATGCCAAACTAGCCGCTGTTTGGATGAACACACTGTCAAAGTTATCAACAACTCAAAATTGTACACCCCTAATCCGATGATCCCTCCACCATCTTCTCTTGTATTCTTTGATTTTTTTATATTAGTAAAATTGGGTCTCGTGCCATTCATCCTTTAAAAAAACCTATCCTCCTAAAACATGTTCTTTAATTTTTTTCTCCTTAGAGGAATTGTTGATATTGGAATCAAAAATGAGTTTATGCAAGTGTGGGAGGACAAGGATACCGTTTATTTGATGGGTCTGGCCATACTAATTTCCTCAAAGTCAGAAAATAGTCAGCGGGCTAATAAATGAAAGCTTATTACCACATGCATGTCTGTGTAGTTGAATAGTAAATTTAGATGCAAGGAAAGTTTCTTTTTTTCTTTTTCAATCTGCTATGTAGTTTTCTATGCATGAATATGGATATTTGTCTTTCAAGTGAACTGATGTTCTTGTGTACCTTAATTGCATGAGAAGTAATCTGATAGATATCTTGGATATTGCACTTGTTTTCTACAATGTAATAGAGGAGGTTGTGTCCTAAGAGAAGAAGGCTAATGGTTGGGTTGTCAGTTTCAAAAGAGGGGATCCATCTTTCCACGGCATGCAAGAGTTCTGCATTATATACGTTAGTTTTTCTTTCTTCAGGAAAGAAGTGGTTGGAGATAATTCTTGTTTTCAAGCATATAACTACCGATAACGCTTACGAGGGGATATGATTGCATCATGATCTTTGAGTTCAGCGGCTCAAATTTAGTGAGTGAAGGTAAAAAGATCACTGTGTATTTGGCAATGGATTTAGGAAGTTTGTTGCACCACAGAAGTCTGCAGGAACTTTAACCTTCCACCTAGATGCTGACGTAGAACGAAAGCGGAAAGTGAGGTGGAAGGAACTTAGAGAAGACGTAGATTATGGAGTTGATAAATTTTCGGTATTTGCACATCAAAAATCTTTCTGTACGCATCGTACATGGAGATTTTTCAGACCTCTCGTCTAGGCAATTAAGCCCACTCTTGCACATCAATGCAAAAGATTTAATTTGTGGAGAAACTAAAGGTTTACATCAGAAATTAATTTTTATTGAATCCTTCATGAAAAACTAATAGGTTTGTGGCCTTTATATATGCTTACAATTAGACTCTTTAAAACCCAATATAACAAGAACTTCTAGAATAATTAAAACACTCAAATAACAAAAGGACTCAAATAACTAAAACTTATAAAATAACAAAAAGACTCAACTAATTAGAATTTTCCATGGACTCAAACTTTTCGCCATCATAGATAATAGATTCCTAGTTGAATTTGATCTCCATTATTCTTCCCG
Organism: Scilla litardierei; assembly: GCA_030789695.1. NCBI lineage: Eukaryota > Viridiplantae > Streptophyta > Magnoliopsida > Asparagales > Asparagaceae > Scilla > Scilla litardierei. Next base: position 119,051,076 of record CM061130.1, read on the forward strand.
GCTTAAGAACTTCGTCACATATTGAACGTCGATATGCATAACATAGCCGAGCAGAATTTAGTAGTCCTTTGTAGCTGGAAAAGATGCGTCCATGAACTTTAAAGTATAATTAGATATAAATATATAAACGAATATCTTCTGTAAAAATTTTCTAAATAGCAAAAGAGGTAAAATCATATAGAATATTCTTGGTATGTGGAGAATCTGGGATGACGAACTTAATGTGCTCAATCTCCTTAAACTTCTGTGAAACACTCGGTACAGTCACATTAAGATTGTAACTCAATTAAGCTGGTTGAGAACCTGTATGATGCTTGCAATGCCTCTTCACTGGTTCTCGTAGGAATCTCTTAGGCAAGCTCGAATCATCTCGTCATCCATAACTGCAAATTCCTGAAAATTTCTCTGTGATCTGCAACGGACTCGTGAGTATCATTGTTAATTGCAAAAATTTCATAAGTACCAATATGCAAAAACACTTAAATCATATGCAAGATGCCGATGAAATGTAGTAGGAATGAGGTCAACTCTTAACTCCAAGGGAATGTGACTCTTATGGGGAGATATTTGCATTAGTGGCTTTCTTAGTATTAACACATTCTTTTGATTTTCTGTTATGTTCTTGGTTTACAAGGAGTCAATACAATTTTTTGATTAAATATGAATGAGTATGTGTTGGATCTTTCAGAATGTGTAACATCTAAGTCATACAACCAAGGCCCACCTAGTAAAATATGTGAAACATCCGTAGGTATGACATCACACCAAATACCATCGTGATACCATCGTGATAGCTCAAAAACTGGATTGGTACTAAACAATATTGGGTAACAGAATGTGATTGATGATCAACCCATATAATTTTATAATGGTGTCCATCTTTTTAATAGCTAAGTTGACAACTAAATTGGTTCAACTACCTCCGGCAATCGTCACTGAAAAATCTCTCCAATTTTGACGTAAGTAAAGAAAACATTAATCCTTCGCCAATCAGTCTCACTTATAGGAGTAGCAACTAAATACCTAATGATTTGTAACCGTGTACTAGAATCATCTTCATCAGTAGTAAACTCAGGAGTATAGTCTTCTTCAATTTCATTATCATTATTAATCTCTCCCATATGTAACTTTTTATTGGGACCCTGACTAGCAAAATAACCAACGCCATGCCATTTAAAACATTGCATTCCTTTTAATTTTTGTTGTGGTGGTTCTACAAGTTTAGCCTTTCCATTTATCTTTTTAGCGGTATCATTTAGTCATGTTGTCACTAGGCCGCTTAAATTGTTTACTGGCTTTAAAAGTAAGCTTCTTTTCTATGAAGACTATCATGGATTTCAAATTTAAGGCTAGATTAAATGCTTGCTACACATTGTCTAAGTTGTGGGGAAGCATCTCGTGCATAATATCTGCTCTCAATTCAGAATAAAACCTAGCAAGGGTATATCATGGGTCTTTTGTAGCTCATTCCTATCAAATAGGTCATTGAATTTATTCATGTATTCTTCAACAGTCATGTTCTTTTGACGTAGGTCGTTCAGTTTCTCTAGTATGTGATCTCTATAGATAGGAGGTAAATACTTTTCGTTGAGCTTGATTTTCATCTCATTCCTATTTTGTATAGGTCTTAGATGCTCTCTCATTGTCTCTATGTGGATGACCAGAAAATTTTAGCGGATTATAACATTTTTTCTTAACAAATTGGACTTTTTGCTCGTTTGATAACTAGTACCACTTAAACAATGCTCCATCTCTGCTAACTAATATGAAAAGGTTTGAAAATTATTAGTTCCATCAAAATTAGGAGCATTATCGTGCAAAATTATCTCGCCCAAAGTTATCATTAATATTCTCGTATTGTCTCTTATTATTTCGATTATTCCCATTTCTGATTAACCTAGATTCATCATCAAAGGTACTATGTACTAGAAATAACTCGTGCACTTAGTGCACGGCGACCCAAGAAAAAACCCACACACAGGATGCGGTGCACGCGTGGAACAAACAAAATTACGAGAAGAGAGAGAGAGAGTGTGTGGGTATCGTCGGAGGCTAAAATGGGTTAAATTGCAAAACAAGTTTGCAGGGGCAAAGTGCACAAATCCCACCACAAACCACGGAGGGTTAAAAAGAGGGAAAACATGCATTCAAGTGCAAAAAATGCATGGGGCCAAAGTGAAAAAAGACCGATTGCAAACCCATAAATATGTGGAAAAGGAAGGGACATTTGGCTTTTATGAAAAAACAATGGCTAGCTTGCAAATTATGTGAAGGAGGGGCCTTTGTTTTGGTGCTCCCCCGTTTCATCCCAAATTGCACCCACCACCTCACCCCCCAATGTGGGGGGAAGATATGGCATGCCCCTCCACTTGCCACATGAGACAAACTCTGTCAACTGGGTTTGTCTCAGTCAGTAAAAACCTCCTTCATTTGTATAATAAATTTTGTTTTCAAATTTTTTTCTTTGTTCAACTTATTTTTTTCATGGCTTTTAGGCGATCTCATGTTCAATTTATGTTGGCTTTTGGTTTTAGATATATCTTTTGCAGTTGATTTTTAGCATTCGAATTGTATCATCATCCATATCCGATCCTAAGGTTTTGCCACTACACAATAACATGTAATGCCAACCAATCACATAGATGCAGATGTAAGACCCTAAATACTAACTAAATGTGTGTGCTAATTATGTAAATAAAAATAAAATCATAAGTTCCCAATTTATATGTTAAGATGCAACCCTAAATATGATAATGCAATATATAAATCGAGACTAGAAAAATATGCAATAGCAATGATATCGATTAATATGAACAAAATCAAATTAAGAAATATTTGGAATTTAACAATAAAGAATTTGATCAGATTTAACAATGTTAATTATGCTCATACACCTCCTGGCAGTCCAACAATCTATCATAAGACTATAAGCATACATGCTACATGTCTCGAGAAAACCTTCCAACTTCCCCTTCTTAGAAGCTACTTCCTTTGAAAGACACTTCATAGTTATCTCATAAAATATATGACCTTTCAAATTCGGTCCATATTTGCCAACAGCCTATAACATTTGTCTGAAAGATGAATGGTCCACCATATAATTATATGGATCCTATCTCAAATATGTAACGTGCGATCCACTCGCACGCATCTTCTCTTTCTTTCGTCTTCTAGGGTTCATTAATGATGGTTTGCATACCTTTTCCTTTATCCTTCCCCAGCTGCTCCAACTTCCTTGTTTCTTAAACATGTATAGGTCTCATAATCGGTCCTTTGAACCTTAGACTTTCAGGACCTTGACTGGCTTCATGAGAGGACATTACTTCAACATCCGTATCTCCAATTACCACCTCCTCTCTAAAAGCTTGAAGCTTTAATTCCTTCACCTCTTTTAATGACTGTATGGCTTGTGATGCATCAATGGCCTTCAACCTAACCTCTTCAGGCACTTTTGTGTAAGGAGTGACATTTTCTTTTCCCCCCCTACAGGATGAGTCTTGAAACGACTAAATTGTCTTTTATGATATGCTCACAAAACTTGTACCCAAATTTAGTAGATGCCAACTTCTTCCCATGATCTCAAAAGTTTGTTTCTCTCATGACAGATGATGTCTTACTAGATGCTCCAGAAGACATTTTCAATATCTACTATCAAAGAGCACAAACATTAAGAAATTATTAAATTAAAATTTACGATACAAATTTTTTTAAAAAGTAAAACAAATCATAAAAAATTAAAACATATCATAACTATAAATAATTGTGGGATTTATATGTACATATCATGTATTCAAGAATTATGAGACAATGTCTTTATTTGTAACCCAAAGACAATATCATCACATCAGTCGCTATACTCAAGAATCGGACCTATGCGGTTGCCGGTAAAAACAATATCCAGTATCCAATATTGGATTTAAGCCAAGTTATCCAAGTATACAAGTGAATGCATGAACCCCCAACTAATCCAAGTATTATATCTCCAATAAGGAAATAGATTGACAATCATGTCCTAATACTTGACTACAAAGATTAATTAGAGTCAGTTTCATTTTATAATCATCTATATACATCTCACAGTTTTCTCAGAACGAATAACATCATCATCGAAATAAATATTTTTCAAGTCTCGACCCAACAATATTATTCACAACATTGAGAACAATCAATAGTCATCATCGAAGTAATATTTCTTAAATCAACAATTTTTTCCACATCAACATCGTCATCAAAAACATATTTCTTAAGCCTCAAACCAATAATATTATCCAAGAATATTATCCAAGTCTCAATTATCAACCCAACATCGGAAAAAAATCAAAGAAATAGAAGCAGCGACAGCCGCATATAAGAAGAAGAAGAGACATCAACTGTAGAGAAGAAGAAAAAGAAGCAGCGCCTGCAGCCTGCACTGCACGTAAAGGAGGAGGAAGAAGATGAAGAATAAAGCGAAGAAGATTGAAGAAGATCGAACAAGAAGATCGAAGAAGAAGAATAATAATTAATGGAAAAATTCCCAAAAATGAATTTACCTGAATTTTGGATTTACTTTTTTTGGATTCCAAAAAATTCAGGTAAATTCCAAAAAGTAAGAATAATAATAATTAATGGAAAAATTCCCAAAAATTCCCAAAAAAAAGTAAGATGAAAAATTCCCGAACATAAACACTTAATTTTTTTGGATTTACCTGAAATTTAGGTCGGACGAGCGAAGAATCGAAAGATTCGAAATACAAAAACAATAACTTCCGTCGGACGAACAAAGGTAGCAAAGGGAGTGATCAGAACTGATCGCTGCAAGTTTGGGGCGAGTTCAGCGTTAATTTGGATATTAATTCCAACGGGTTTGGATCTAATCGATCCAAACCCGATTTAAAAAAATTTGCAAACCCGACTTGCATAGTAATGGACATTATCGGTGGATATCGGTCCGATATATCGGATGATACTGACCTGATATATATGATGATATCGGCCGATAAATATTAATATATGGGATTTTCTCTAATTTTCGAAGTATCAGATCGGTTGGGAGCCGATACCGATTTCTCTATCGATTTATTTATCGTAGCAACCAATATTTAAAACGAAGGTTTTGGGATTTTTTTAAAAGTTCTAAGGTGAACCTATGATGGCTAGGGTTTGGTTTTAAATTTTTTCTTTTTAGGTGGAATTTGGATGTGCTTTGCTCAGATACCAATTGAGTAGGTGACGTAAGCATTTAGGTTTTGTGATGGAATAAATTAGGGATTTAAATGAAATATAAATTATGGATTTGAAAAAGAACAATATGAAATAAGGTTAGGAATAGATAACGGAAAATAATTAAACGATAACATTCAGGCCTCACACCGTAGTAAATCACTTAAGCACTATTGCACCTTGCATGCAAAAGATTTAATTGCTAGGTCCATCGCAAGCCAATTAGAATTTACAAAGTCAAATATTTATTCAATTTCCCATCATGGTAAATTGTATCCAGACCCTTTATTCTATGGCTAGGGTTTTGGGATTTTTTAAATTCTAAGGCTGAACATGTGATGGCTAGGGTTTGGATTTGGATTTTTTCTTTTTGAGGTGGAATTTGGATTTGCTTTGCTTAGATACCAATTAAGTGGGTGACGGAAGCATTTGTGTTTCGTGGTAGAAGAAATTAGGGATTTAAAGGAAATATAAATTAAGGATTCATTGATTTGAAAAAGAACAAGATGAACTAAGGTTAGGAATAAATAACTGTAAGATAATCAAAAGATTACATTCACGTTTCACCCCTCATGGTTTCACACCACAAGGAATTGCTCAATTACTCTTCCACCTTGCATGCAAAGATGCAATTGCTTGGTCCTCGCAAACTAGCCAGAATTTACAAACTCAAATCTTTATTCAATCTCATATCTCTCTAATTACAATGAAAGTCATAAAGGATTTTATATAGAAAAGGATAAATTGCACTTTGTTCCTATATTCTATTAATGGTATGTGATTAATAACCACCATGTATGAAACCAGCATTTAACATTCCCAAAGTTTACCCCCAAGGTGTTAAAGGAGGTCTAAATGCAACTTACGTTATCATTAGTCATGATTAGTCAGTCAATTCAAATTCAAATTCAAATGGGCTCAATGAAATAGTTTCATAATTTTTAGTCACATCTATATTACATTTGAGGACTTTTTTGAATTGCCTTGTTGACTAGGACAAGCTGATGTCATGCTGATGTATAAAGAGGTTGATAGAAGAATGACTAGGTTTTAATCTTGATAAAAGAAGTATTGAGATGAGTGTTTGGGAAAACCAAAAAAGCTCATCATGTATTAAATGCATTTTAAAAAAAAGCGTATTAAAGTCACTTTCTTGAACTAATACATAACCTCAGCGGGGCTCACTGGAATCAGTTAGGATAAATTAAGCAACCATGTGCCCAGCCATCCCTTTGCTTACGAGTGTTAATCAAATAATTGCAATAAATGGCTTTCATGTCCAGCCAAGTTAAACAATTAGCCTAGACCCTTTCTGCTCCCTTATCTAATTACATAAGTTTTCGAAGCTTATTATAATAATCCTTAATTAGATTCCGTAGGCGCCCGCAAAAATTTTGTTCTTTTAATTTGTGAAGTGGAACATTATATGTCCCAAAATTTTGGAGGGGAAATAATTTTTGGGGAAACAAAGATTTTAAATGAACCGTGCCTGAGGGCACGTGTTATGACTAGTCTATTATACAAAAGAGAAATGACGATGTGATGTTTGTCCTAGTCACAAGATGACTGGGACAAACGTCACATCGCCACGCCCAGTCAGCTTTGGGGGTTTGGGCTTTGGGTTTTTAGGCTTTGGGTTTGTTTTTGGGTCCTTTTACCCCGACGCTATCGACACACACCCACACTTCTCTTTCCTTTTCGGTTGCGCGTGTGCACCGCATCTTGTTCGTGGGGTTTTTTTTCGTGCCGTGCACGGGTTATTTCTAATAGGTGTTCCAAGTGGAATTTACCTTATAAAAAAATAAAACTTGATTCCTAAAAAAATAAATCTATTCTAACTAGAATTCTAAAAAAAGAAACACACCTTATATAAATAAGGTTACAAAAGTGATGCGTTTCGCTAGGGATTTGACGATAAAAAGAGGATTTTTATTGGATCTCAGATCTGAAATTATAGGAAACCCTACTACAAATCAACTACTCGCAAAATAACAACTACAATTTAAAAGGGCGACTAGCAAGGATTAATCTAGGGGATAAACTAATAAAAAAGAAACTTCTCTCAACAATTTTCGCATAAGAATTAGGGCCGGCTCAACCCCCTTAAATAGCAAAACACCCCTTAAATGTCATTTTACCCAAATGCACATGTTCCAATTACCGGCCGCAACACTACTCCGCCCCGGAAAAACCACCTTGTCCTCAAGGTGGTGCACGATGTCCGTGGGCCGTCCGTTCTACCAGGTCGATTGCAAGCCTCCTCCCGGGTCAAATGGATGAGCGTGGTCCCCACCGCTTTCAACGAAGTCCGTAAAAGTATCGTCGGGCCAAGGCGGGATCCAAAAAGCGTCGTCGGGCCCCCACAAATACTTAGGATGGTCGTCGTCGTCGTTGCACTGCTGGAATCCTTCTGGGCGGGGCCCCCGGGGGCCCGAAAACGCTCGGAAAAGTCTGTCGGGCGTCCTGAAAGGTCGGTGGACCCCCCAGGGGTCCGTCGGACCTCGGGACCCCCCTCTGGGGTCGGCCGAGGCTCCCCAGGCCGTCGCCGGGGGCGGCCGGCCCTGAAATTGGGTCGGCGGCCCCCAGGCGACGGCGCCTGGGCCCGTCGAAGCAGCAGGGGGGGCGGCAGGTGCGGCCGCCCCTCCCAGGGGCCTGGCGGCCCCCCGCCGCCCCTCTGGGGGTTCGCCGCCCCCCCAGAGATCCCTGGGGGGTCGGCGGCCACCCGGGGGCTGCCGGGGTGCCGGAGACCCCCCTCCGGTACCTTTGTCCTCGCGGCGTGGCGGCGCGTGGTCTTGGTGAGTCCCCCACACGTTGTCTCCTTGATCAAAGCCTCCGTTTTCTTCTAGACCCGGATCATCTTCAAAAGAAACCGTCTTTTTCGGATCTGAATCTGGAATTTTCAGATCTGGATTTGAAATTTCCAGATCTGGCTCCGGATCTGGTGGATCTACGCCTGAAAGCTCCAGATCTGGCTCCGGATCTGGTGGATCTACGCCTGGAAGCTCCAGATCTGGCTCCGGATCTGGTGGATCTACGCCTGGAAGCTCCAGATCTGGCTCCGGATCTGGATCTGAAATTTCCAGATTTGGATTTGAAATTTTCAGATCTGGATCTGAAAATTTCAGATCTGGATCGCCGACAGCCGCAGGCTTCAGATCTATCTTTGTCTTTGCAGCGGAAAGATAGCGACGGTCGATCTCCGCCACTTTCTCCTTGTAGCGACGATTGATCTCCGCCAAATCCTCCACTATTTGACGATACACCCTTTCCTTTCTCTCTACCCATGCGTCGATCAGATCCATAAATCGGGTGCTCGCCCTGGATCTAGGGCTCTGATACCAATTGATGCGTTTCGCTAGGGATTTGACGATAAAAAGAGGATTTTTATTGGATCTCAGATCTGAAATTATAGGAAACCCTACTACAAATCAACTACTCGCAAAATAACAACTACAATTTAAAAGGGCGACTAGCTAAGGATTAATATAGGGGATAAACTAATTAAAAAGAAACTTCTCTCAACAATTTTCGCATAAGAATTAGGGCCGGCTCAACCCCCTTAAATAGCAAAACACCCCTTAAATGTCATTTTACCCAAATGCCCCTGTTCCAATTACCGGCCGCAACAAAAAGACTCCAATATAAGATAAGATAGAACTCTAAAATAAAGAAAACTCCTAATTTACTATACTCTAATTTCAAAAAAAAACCAAAAAAGGAATTTGAAAATAATAAATGCAGGAAGAAAAAAATTCTTGTGCAATTGAAATTCCCCCATGTGATAGAATTTGCTTCAAACTCCAAAATATTGTTGTACCTGCACCTGACCATGACCTTTTCCACATAATGAACCTTCACCAGGATGCATATTTTACATTGTTTAAATCATGCGCATGAAATGAATTTATGCACTAGCTAAGCCACTTGTGTCTCTCATCTGCCTAATGTTATTATTTTGTTGATAGTTCTGGTACAAGATGGGTACAACAAAAGTTCTTTTTAGCAATCTGGAATGGATTTCTATATAGTGTCTATATTTTTATGTAATTAGATGAGGGACTGAGATATTAACAGTCTATACTAGCTGTCAAGTTGTTAACACTGGGTTGACCTACTAATAATTTTTCTCTGTCTTCCTTTTTAAGCATTAAAGAGCTGCAATTGATTTAGACCAAAAATAAGGATATACAATAGATGAGCTTGTACATATTTTAGGGGCTTCTTTAGTTAATGCCTTTCTCTGGAAATATTTAGGGTTCTCCTATTATGATTGCACTAGATTTCTGGCATGTGCTAATTATACATAACATCTTCTTGGCATGGCCCCAAACCAAAATATGTAAAAATAATGAGTGAAATGACAGAACTTAGTACTTTTGAATTTGAATCTGGACACAATGGGACAACGGTTAGTGTCTTGTGGCATTGATTTGTCTCCATTGTTTTCTTCCTTTTTATAGTACAACGGGGATCACATTTCATTGGGCTGGGACTATTTGTGGTGATGATATGGCTTTTAATAGTAAAATGATATAAATGATACTATAACTGGCTTAGACAGGACTGCATATTTAGAAAGTTCTAAACTGATGTGATGAGTTAATAATTTGACTTTTGATAATGTAATAATAAATGTAGCAGAGAACCCTAGAATTGACTGTCACTTCTTTATTATTGTGTTATGCAATAGTAAAACATGATTATAACAATAAAAATAATAGAAAAAAATTAGGAGTAATGCATGAGGTGGTAGACATGCAGTAATTTTCCAGTGGTTAGTTTATATAATTGCAATGCAAGTTGCTCAATTGGAGAATCAGCATTATTAAAAGCAGAGATAACTTGTCGATAAAATTTTCGTCTATGTTTTTTACTGAAAAGTGAGGAGCATATCTAAACTGTGATCTGTCTGCATGGTATCAGGGCAGATGCTATGAAGAAGCCCTTCAGTCCTCCCCGTGAGGTCCATGTTCAAGTAACTCACTCACTGCCACCTCAGAAGATCGAGATATTCAAGTCCTTAGAAGATTGGGCTGAAAAGAACATCTTGGTACTTCTGAAGCCTGTTGAGACTAATTGGCAGCCTCAAGACTTTCTGCCAGACACTTCTTCAGAAGGATTTTATGATGAAGTGAAGGAACTGAGAGAGCGAGCCAAGGAGATTCCTGATGACTACTTTGTTTGCTTGGTTGGAGATATGATCACTGAGGAAGCTCTCCCCACATACCAGACAATGTTGAATACCCTTGATGGTGTCAGAGATGAAACAGGTGCAAGCCTCACATCTTGGGCTGTTTGGACTCGGGCATGGACTGCTGAAGAGAATAGGCATGGAGACCTTCTCAACAAGTACCTATATCTTACTGGAAGAGTTGACATGAGACAAATTGAAAAAACTATCCAATATCTGATTGGTTCAGGAATGGTAATGTTATCTGCTTGATGATTTTTTCTATCCTTGCTTTCTTTGATTAGTTCCTACAGTTATATTCTGTTTTGTTCAAGAAGTTCTTAGTGCTTATTGATGATGCCGACTAGTTAGAATCTGCTTCACTCAGGGCTGTCAAACGTACAAGTATGCGAGCTGCGCTGCTTGAGTTTGGCTCAATTAAAATCATATATGAGTCAAATCCAAACTAGACTAGTTCGCTCACGTTCGGTTTGAATAAGCTCTATATTATATTTTTATATGAATATGTATATACTAATATTGCAAATATGTTTCATATTTTGTGCATAAGTCATATAGCTAAAATATCCAAATTTATATTTGTATACCTAATATAAATATGTATATCTCAAATTAAATGTCTATTAAACAATACGATGCATTTTGTTATGTTATTTACCGTTATGTCTATAAAATAGTTTTTATCAAATATAAGCTAAGTTGTAAAAAAAGAATATTTGACCCAAAAATGTTTCTCTCTTTATATAATCGATTAGAAACACCAAATGACAATGTTAGAAGCATAAATTATATGACATCAAATAAGCAGATAGTGTTCACAAACAGTTCATATTTGGCTCGGTATTTACTGGTGTCATGCCATGTTTCCCCGGGAGACGTGAATGGTTTTCTTGTAAAGCAGGTCCTTCAAATTACCGGCAAAAACAATATAGAAAATCAGAATTGTACCATCAAGCATATCTATATATATGCGTCTTGCACAACAAAGACTGAAGCTTACTCAAACTCCGCGACGGCACCTAATGGAACAAAAACAATATAACCATTAGCTTAGAGTAGATTACAGTTAATCCAAGTATTCAGTATTTAAGCAATGTATACGAATATGACTAAAACATATAAAGAACAGTAAACAATAGTATGTAAGGCTAAAGACAAGCATGCAAGGTAGGAATAGTAACATCAAACGATAAGACAAAATGAGAAACAAAACATGACAAGATGTATAGTGGTATCTCACTAGCAAACTGCCAGAACAAAAAGTACAACTATGGTCAACCAACATCGCAAACATGTTAATGAGGATGATAATACTATAACAATAAGACAATTCATGATGGGAATTACACTTTATGTACTTGCCTGCATATTAGTGATACACCTATACTAGTGATATGACTCAAGTCTGAGGGTACGATGTGCAAATCAGACAGGAACCGATTCCTGATGTATAAACATGTTACCAATGTGAATAGCAAAAAAATGTATAAAGTAGTATAACCACTCATTCCATAAAAAGAAGAGAAAAACAGATACACGTAATATACCGCTATCGTGAAATATAAAATCAGATACAGTAAAACCCTGCTATCAGCGTGGGAAGCGAAAAATCAGATATATATGTAAATCCATCATCGCTCCAGCACCATATGAGACTGTGAGTTTCCCTAAAATCCCTGAGAATCTGTCTAGTGGATGCACAATGTATCAAGTTCAGTGTCATGTCCAATAAATCAGTCATTAGGGCATATTGTATCTGATACTTTATTGGTTCTCAATATACTTATGGAAAAGGGATTTTAAAGATGGCACCCATGTGTCCAAGAGGTGGTACCCAGTGTCTCGTGGTACTTTATTTCATGTAGCACTTAGTTTCCAAACAAGAATATGTACAATGTCAAAAGCTTGTAAACAGGATACAATATCCAAATACAATATCAAGGCATGTGATCCATTGTAATTATGTCATGTAATTGGATCATGTATCTTGTACTTGTTATCATGTTGTGACTGTGTGATATGTAAACCATGTAACAAAAGCATTTCAATGTAATTTCATGTTATAACACTATGTGACAAGTATATCAATGTACTAATCAAATAGTTATATAGTCATTGTAGTTCTAAATACTTGTTGTGGGGTTACTTAAGCATGCATTATAGACAATATAGCAATGAGGCAAAAGTCTCCCAACAAGTCCAAGTGTGACATCATGGATAGTCAACATAGTTGGGGATTCTATGCAACCTAGATTATCTCAAACCCATGATTCCAATATTTTTAGGGTCAAGTATCAGTTTCTCACAAGGCCAACATTGTACCATAATTCAGTTTAACCCAATGTCACATTACAAGGATAACCCCTAACCTAACTACGCACAATATTCGATGTCAATTAAATGTTATTTTTCTAATCATCGCATGCCATAAAAGAAATTCTCAATTAATTTAGGGACAATATCAATATGTGATCCCTTTATAATAATTTCAGTCCAAAACAGGGAGCCGAAAGGCCCCAGACCACCAGAACAAGGAGCCGAAAGGCCTCAGGTCAACAAACATGGAGCCAAAAGCCCCAAGCAAGTAGAATAGATAAACCAAAGATAAACCAAGACACCCACAGCCATCAAAGCCAAAGCCCCACAGCAACAAGCAGGGAAAAATCATCCCCTCCAAACCCAAATCATCATGTCATCATACCATTTATAATATCACAACAAAAAGAGAATCACGTTCAAACAATTTATTAAAAATTTTATCACTAAAATAACGAGATTTTATCATAGCATGACTTCAAGAAACTAAAATAACAATTTAATTCCTCAAAATTCAGAAAATAACCGAAATTTATCTTGGGTAGAGTAGATCTACCGTGCATCGAAGAGGGAGAGCCAAAAACCACCAAGATCACCGATCAAGCCCTACCACCTCGCCGTAGATCAGTTGCGGTTGCTTGATTCACGAGAATAAGAATCGGGCCCAAAAGAGATCGAAAGCACCCAAATTCAAAGAAACCAAAAAATCAGAATTTTAGCGGAGAAAATAATATTTTTCGCATCCAAAACCCCTGAAAAAGAGTAGAGAGTAATATAGATGAGAAGAGGTGCCATTGAGGTGACGTGGGCGGTGTCAGTTACGCACGGGTGAGGCGTGAGGGGCGGGACCTGTGCCCCCTTGCGATCGTGGGCGAGGGTTACGCAGCGAATGAGGAGGCGGTTGGGCGTGCGCGGGAAAAGAGAAGGAGAGAGAGGGTGTTAGTTAGGGTTTTATGGGTGATGGGTTGAGTGAACAAATAAAATGGATGTGGGCTGGACTCGGACACTAAGAAAGAAAAGAGAAACGAGAGAAAAGAAAAAGAAAATAATGTGAAAAAATAACGGCCGTGTGCTGGGCCAAGAGGAAAGGTAAAAAGAAAGAAAGAAAGAAAATGAAAATAATTTAGGAGAAATTTATAGAAAATTCCGAAAATTATATTAAAAATTACAGGCTTGCTCATAGCTTGCTCGATTACTAAGCGAGCCGAACTTGGGCAGCCTTGGCTCACTCGAGTTGGCTCATTTACACACCTAGCCTCACTAAGTTCCTAGCAGTTCCTTAGACTTTCAAGGATGGTTTAGGTTCTTTTCCTTGATGTAATTTTGGTTTCAAAGTTTAAAATCTGACATATGGAATTCACCCATCAGAGTGGATCACAGCTTGAGCTGTTAAAAAATGTGCAATCCTTGCAAGCCCTTTAACTGATCTATACAAGGGCATTAAATCAAGCATTCTCTTGCTTTTGCGTGTGTCCGTGCTCGCTCACCAGCGCATGTGTAATTAATAGTAATAAATGATTGATAAATGGAACAGTTTTAATGGCTGGGAGACTAGAGTTGTACTTAATCATGTAATCAAAGCTACTTTTTTTATAAAAAACTACCTTTATATTTCACCATTTCCCTAAAAATATTATCATGAACTTTAAAAATAACAAAAATACCTTAAACTTTACTTTTCCCCCCATTAATCATCTAAATAGTTACAATATAGAGATAATTTTCTGAAATGTTAATTCAATGATTGAGTTGGTTATTTGAGACTTATAAAATATTGGAGGAAGTAATTTGAGCATGCTAAGAACGATTGAGGTGGTATCCTGTTAACAAAGTTTATTGTATTAATTTGAGAAAAGTGAAGTTCAAGATAATTCTGTGTTATTTTGAAAGTTTATTGTATTATTTTTGTTATTTTTGGGAAAATAGTGAAGTGAAATATAAATGTAGTTTTTTTTTTGAAAATAGCCTATAATTAAAATCTAACCATTGATCAGTCACGTATCTTCTATCACTCATGGAGAGACTGTAAAATAGATCTGCTGGAGAGATATTGTGACAATTATAAGCTTTATATTTAAAACCATAGATCTGCTGTGACCTATTTGAAGACCATCTGTTTATGCCAGCCCGCATGCATTGAAAAGAGAAGAAGAAAACCCAACGACTTCCTGAGGTTGGGCTCATATGCATTTGACATGATTAATCGTGAGGATCCCCGGCTTACCCCGGCCAATGAAGCTAATTTAATATTTACTTATATTTATTTAGATGAGCCATATTGTAAACAGCAAAGTTGGCTAGCTAATGTAAGCCTGCATGACAAGTTATTTGGTGCCTTTCAGGACCCAAGAACGGAAAACAACCCCTACCTTGGCTTCATATACACATCATTTCAAGAGCGAGCGACCTTCATATCCCATGGAAATACTGCCAATCACGCGAGGCAATACGGAGATGTGAAGCTGGCTCAGGTCTGTGGTACTATTGCTGCAGATGAGAAGCGACACGAGGCTGCATACACCAAGATCGTGGAGAAGTTGTTCGAGATTGACGCCGATGGCACCATGCTCGCCTTTGCTGACATGATGAGGAAGAAGATATCCATGCCTGCCCATCTGATGTATGATGGTCATGATGACAACCTCTTTGAGCACTTCTCAGCAGTCGCACAGCGTTTGGGTGTTTACACCGCCAAAGACTACGCCGACATACTGGAGCATCTCGTTGGGAGGTGGAAGTTGGAGGGTGTTACAGGCCTCTCGGGGGAAGGCACAAGAGCCCAAGACTTTGTCTGCACCCTGGCACCAAGGATCAGAAGGCTCGAGGAGAGGGCTGAGAGCAGGAGGACGAAACAAGCAGAGCCAATGCCTTTCAGTTGGATTTTTGATAGGAAAGTGCAGCTTTGAGCATGGAAGTGTTTTTTTTTCACTACATATTTTTCACCCGAAGGAGACATATTTTTATGTTTATGCCTTTTGTTTGTGTTCCTATATGTAGGGCTTTTTTTTGGGTTGCTCATGCTGCTAAATGCATGCATTTCGCTGCCTATGTTGGCGAATTGGTTTGCAGGAGTCTGCGAGGTGAGCTTCGCATTATTCTGTACAACAAAAATGATCTGTGTTTTACGTAGCAACTTACTTATGTCTACGAGGGACTTGTATATCCTGTATTCATAAAGATCAATATGTGATACATTGGATATCAAATTTAAGCGAAAAAAGATATATGAGAATTCATCATAACTGTTGTATGATTTGCATTTGCTTGATTTCTGAAGTTGCTTGTAAGCTTTGATGCGTCCATGTCTAAGCTCTCAGTATGTGTAATAGTAAGGTCAGATGTCAGGTTTACTCACAAACGTCATGGGTGTTAGAGAGTAATAGGACTCAAGAGAGAAAGAGACAAGATTTCTTAGCAAAAGAATAAGTCACAATAGCTAAGAGCCATGGTGCTCTATTTATATATCTCATAGTGGGGAGGCCAAAAGCCTCTAGGAGACCAAGGGTCCCCATTACTCTAAATAATGGGGGCCTAATGAATGGGTAATGAAGGAGGGGAGGCCAAAGGCCTCCCTCATTCATAACACTCCCCCTTACACATTCATCACTTCGGTCTCAGCTACTGAGGCAAGGGGTGGATACTTCTGGATCCAGAGTAAGTGTGTTTGCCTCGTTAAAACCTTAGCTGTGGAAAACCCAGTGGGAAAACCCAACAGCTTAAGGAAAAAGAGTGCAACCCACATGTTACTCCCCCTGATCCGTACAAGCTTCAGGCTTGCAGGTCTTTCAACTGTCGCATACCAATGTTCTTTACAAGCTTTACAAAAGTACATTTAGGCAGTGCCTTAGTAAAAAGATCAGCTAAGTTGTTGCATGACTGGATCTGTCGAACTTCAATCTGCTTGTCGTTCTTCTGCTCGTGCGTCCAGAAAAACTTGGGAGAAATGTGTTTTGTCCTGTCGCCTTTGATGTAGCCCTTCTGAAGCTGAGCAATGCATGAGGCGTTGTCTTCGAATAGGGCAGTAGGCTCCAGATCACTGGTCTTCAGGCCAGTGGATTGGAGGATGTGTTGGACGACGGAGCGTAGCCAAAAACATTCTCTGCTCGCCTCATGGATCGCGATGAGCTCTGCATGGTTGGAAGATGTAGCAGTAGTGGTTTGTTTTACCGATCTCCAAGAGATAGCAGTACCTCCGTAGGTAAATACAAAACCTGTTTGAGATTTTACCGTGTGCGGATCAGAGAGATAACCTGCATCAGCATAACCAAACAATTTGGGGGAGGCACCTCTCTGGTAGTAAAGTCCAAGATCAATGGAACCCTGAAGGTATCGCAGAAGATGCTTTACTCCGTTCCAGTGGCGCTTTGTGGGCGCAGCACTGTGTCTGGCTAGTAGATTAACTGTAAACGCTATATCGGGACGCGTACAGTTAGCCAGATATAGAAGTGCTCCAATGGCACTGAGGTAGGGTACTTCAGGACCCAATATCTCCTCCCCCTCTTCCAGTGGCCGGAAGGGGTCCTTATGTACATCTAGTGATCTTACGACCATAGGAGTACCTAAAGGATGACATTTATCCATATGAAACTTGCGTAGAAGTTTCTTTGTATAATTAGATTGGTGTAATAGGATTCCACCTCTTAGGTGTTCTATCTGTAAGCCAAGACAATACTTTGTTTTGCCTAGGTCTTTCATTTCAAAAGTATGTTTAAGGCTTTCAGATATCTCTTTGATCTCTGCAGGAGATCCTATGAGATTTAAGTCATCTACATATACAGCTATGATGACAAATCCTGTTCCCGTTCTTTTGATAAAGATACACGGGCAGACTTCGTTATTCGTGAATCCTTGCTGTGCAAGAAAATCACTTAGTCTGTTATACCACATCTTGCCCGATTGTTTTAGACCATATAATGATCTATGTAGCCTTACAGAGAATACGTCCCGAGGTATCTCTTTCATCTCTGGGGGTAGATTAAACCCATCAGGAAGTCTCATATAGATATTTTTATCTATATCGCCATATAGATATGCAGTCACAACGTCCATGAGCTGCATTTCTAGGCTTTCCAGAGAAGTTAGGCTGATTAAAAATCGGAAGGTGATCGAATCCATGACCGGGGAATACGTATCTTCGTAATCAATCCCCGGTCTTTGGGAAAATCCCTGGGCTACAAGGCGTGCCTTATAGCGAACGATCACATTATTTTCATCTCTTTTTCTTATGAAAACCCACTTATATCCCACAGGTTTTACACCTACTGGTGTTTGGACTACTGGTCCAAAGACTTTGCGTTTCAAGAGTGAGTCCAGCTCTACTCTTATTGCCTCGTCCCACTTTGGCCAATCATCTCTGCGTTTACATTCCGCTAGAGATCATGGTTCGACGTCATCGTCAAATTCAGTGACGTGAACGGCAATATCGAACGCAAAATCGTCGTCGACGACTATGCTATTTCTGTCCAGTACTTCTCCAGTACGTACAAAATTTAATGATGTTTCTCCTATTGTTTCCTCTGCTGGGGAAATCAGGAGGGGAGAAGTAGCTGGTCTGAGCTCAGCATCCTGTGGAGGGATAATCTTAGTATCGCCAGGAGTCTTCCTCTTTCGAGGAACTTTATCTTTTGAACCTGGTGGGCGTCCTCTTTTCATTTGAGGTACAACCAATTCTGCTGCCGGTGGGCTGCATCCATCTATGGGGATGTCAATCCTAGCTGGCGTATTGGCAGCAGGGACGTGTGAACGGACAATCTTCTGGTTGTCTGTGAATTTATCCGGTAAAAGATGTACTGTATTCTGGATGTGAAGGATCTTCAGGATCTCATCTTCACACAGATTAGTACGCGGATCATATAGGGACAAAGACTTCTGGTCCCAACTAATGGTCTCAGAAGCTTCTGGCTTCTTAGACTGTGTGCCCAGTTTTGGAAAAAATTTCTCATTAAATTCACAGTCTGCAAAACGTGCCTTGAATGCGTCACCCGTCAGGGGTTCAAGGTATCTGATAATAGAGGGCGAATCAAACCCAATATATATACCTAGACGACGCTGAGGACCCATTTTGGTCCTCTGCGGTGGTGCTATTGGGACATATACCGCACAACCAAACACTCTCAAATGAGAGATATCCGGAGGTGCGCCGTATGCTAGTTGCATCGGGGATAAAGTGTGACCTCCAGAGGGTCTTATCCTAATAAGTGATGCGGCATGTAAAATAGCATGCCCCCAAGCATCCACAGGCAACTGGGATTGCATAAGCAATGGACGTGCAATCCATTGGAGTCTCTTTATAAGGGACTCAGCTAATCCGTTTTGGGTGTAAACATGTGCTACAGGATGTTCAACTTCAATACCCGTTGCCCGGCAATAGTCTTCGAAGACTTGTGAAGTAAATTCTCCCGCATTATCAAGACGTAGTTTCTTGATTTGGTTATCGGGGAAATGAGCACGCAACCTTATTATTTGTGCCAATAGCTTTGGAAAAGCTAGGTTGCGGGTGGACAATAGGCACACATAAGACCATTTGGTTGATGCATCAATCAGTACCATGAAGTACCGAAATGGGCCACTTGAGGGGTGAATAGGCCCGCAAATGTCACCATGAATTCTCTCAAGGAAGCCAGGAGACTCTAATCCCACTTTCAGGAGGGATGGTCTCGTTATAAGTTTTCCCTTGAAACAAGGGAGACATGGAAATTCACCCTTTTGAAGAATCTTCAGGTTCTTCAATTTGTGTCCACGGGATTCAGAGATGATGCGTCACATCATTGCTGTTCCAGGGTGACCAAGTCTATTGTGCCAGAGTTCGAACTCTGGCAAGGATTGGCACGTCTGGTGCTCAGTCATATTGGCTTCTATTGGTTGAATGTATGTTTGGTAGAGATCCGACGGGAGTCCCTTGAATCGTTCGCAGATGATCTTCCGGTCATCTTTCTGACGAGTTACATACAGATATTCAACCGTATTTTCATCTCTGGTTTCTAAGTGATATCCGTTTAAACGGAAATCTTTGAAACTTACGAGATTCCTATTTGATTTAGGAGAGAATAATGCATTTTTTATTTGAAGTCTTGTGTTATTTGGGAGCAATATAATTGCTTCATCAGATCCTTCGATTATTTGGGACAGTCCTGAAATTGTGATAACAGGACCGTCATATTTATTTACGCTATTAAAATAGCAATGATCGCGAAGGATTGTGTGCGTTGAGGCACTGTCCACTAGGCACTCAGACATCATCTATATAAGCAAAAACGAAATTTTATTTGAGCGAAAATGTAAACATTCATTCGAAAATAAAAGTTCGTACTTAAGCAAATAAAAGATGAAGATACATTTAATTCTAAAAAGCATAGATAAACGATGGTGCTCAATCGAGAAGGTCGTCGTTCTCGAAGTCTTTTGCAGTAAACATTGTTGGTGGCTGAACAGCCGCCAAGTTTGTTTCAGGTAGAGACTTCTGGCTCGCCTGGTATAGATCCTGGAGGTGGCGAGGAGTGCGGCAGTTTCTGGACCAATGGCCAGTCATGCCGCATCTATGGCATTTATCCTCCCAGTTCTTCTTTGGAAGTGACACTTGCTCGGTGTTCTTTCGCTTCCAAGTGAAATTTCTTTTTCCCTTATTGTTTTTGTTTGTCTGGGGAGCTGCACCTCTTGGTTGCTTCATTATAGCTTTCCCTTTAGTGTTTTTAGCCTTCCTCTTGTTTTTCCACTTCTGGGGAGAAACGTGATGGGCTTCAGGGATAGGGGCAGTGCCAGCTGGACGTAAGTTATGAGTTGCAAGCAGTAAGTCTCGATTCCGCTCTGCCCTAAGTAGGCATGAGATCAGATCGGAGAATTTCGTGAAATTGCGTTCACGATACTACTGCATGAGGATTGCATCTTTCTCGTGGAACGAGGTAAATGTCTTTTCCAACATGCGTTGTTCTGTCACTTCTTCACCGCACAATTTCAGTCGTGAGGTGATGTTATGAAGTGCAGAATTGTACTCAGCGACGGACTTATAGTCCTGAAGTCTGAGGTTTTCCCACTCATAACTGGCACGCGGTAATATAACATCAATTTGATGTTTATACCGAGCTTCCAGCGCTGTCCACAGGTCCTTTGGATCCTCAACCGTTAAGTATTCGGCCTTTAAGGTCCGATCTATATGTTTCCTAATGTAGATTATGGCTTTCGCCTTATCTACATCGGATACAGTGGTTGTAGGGCTGCTGCTAGTTGTAGCAGAAGCTTCGGCCGCTGCGGGGGCCGAGGAAGGAGCCAAAATGGACCCAAGGAGGGTCATCGAACGCAAGTGGAACTTCAGGTCCACTCGCCAACTCAGGTAATTTGTCCCTGCAGAGTCAAGGACTTCGAAATCGACGCTTGCCAATTTTGCCATTTATCTACGCAATTTAAAATGAGCATGAATTAATTAAAATTAAAAATTCATGCATAAAGAAATAAACAAGTAAAAATGCGGGGATCGGCCAGATACCCAAAAATAAACAGTCCAAAGTTCGTTTACAGTCCATAAAAGGAAAGAAAAATACAACTGCGGAAACCCAAACTGAACTGTGTCCCTATATCTCCGTCTTCATATGCTGTTGCATCGAGCTTTGGCTTACACAGTCATGAATCGACTCCTTGCGGTCCAGCGGACGCGGCCAGGGAATTGACTAAGCCAGGACCACTTGTTACCCAGTCAAGCTAGGTTGGTCCAGCAAACTTAGCCAAGCACATTGACCGACATCATGATCCATTGAAGGAGTTTTCATCAATTCTATGTGTTGTTGCATCGAGCTTTGGCTTTAAAATACAAATTTCCTCACTTACAAATTCTCTCAAAAGAAAATAAAAGTGCAAGGAAAGTAAATAGGTATACAATGGCCGATCCCGAAAAACACATTTTTACTGATTTAAACATTCACGCAGTTCTAAATATGCTACAGGCATAAAAATAAACAACCACGCATATATCTCAAGCATAACATATGGTAAAGGAAACTAGAAAATATAAATATCTTGTAGACCACGTGGAAACGTCATACACCGTTAGGTTAGTTGACTAACGGCAGAGCGGTCTCAGGATCTTTAAGATAATTATATTTTGAAAAATAGAGTCCTAGTAAACCATAAATTATAATATGCAAGAGGGATGTTTAAAACAATTTGTCAACATGGAAATGGTATTTTTGATGTTGTCATCATCTTTAATTAGACTTGCAATACCAAAATCAAATTCTACTGCACCCACCGAATTATAAAGTATAATTACAATTAATTTTTCGTTTAATTGAGAAGATAATGCTTAAACAAATTAATTTACTTGGATGGCCCTAAACATGACCGTTAAAAAACAAACCGGTCAATTGTTTATGAGGCCACAGCTTATTTTAGGTAAATGAGCTTTGGAGAGGAGGGGATTTTTCATAATGTATCTTATGCAAATACGAAAAGAAACCAAAATAAACAGAGAATAATTAAAAAAACAAATGACATCGATTGGGTAAGTTGCAGGCCACGGGGCAAATGGGACGAGAGGCTCATTGGGTACAGCCCATGTGGAGGCCTGCATGTCCCTTGTGAACGGACAACGTATCGGCCCATCCTTCCAATATTGTGGGACCCACACAAAGGAAGTCTGGCTTTTTACTGCCTTTAAACATGATGGTTTAATCCATTAAATCTGTGTGTATGTATATCTATTTTGATTGAAAAGGATGATTTTCTTGCTATAGTAATTACTATAGATATCTTAGAAAAACAACATGCGCATGTTAAAAATATCGATCTAGGGATTTCTAAGAGATTACCTCTAGATCAAAGATCTAGGGAAGATCGTGATAATAAAAATCCGTAGATAGCTCCGCTCCCGATACGCTCCAAAGAAAAATCTCCGCAAAGCTTCGCCGCAACAAAAGATTCCTTTGCGCGTACGGGTTTAATTTTTGAGGGGAGACGGGATGAAAAGCTCAAAGAATTTTAGAGCAAACGTGCTGATAACGTGTTAGAGAGTAATAGGACTCAAGAGAGAAAGAGACAAGATTTCTTAGCAAAAGAATAAGTCACAATAGCTAAGAGCCATGGTGCTCTATTTATATATCTCATAGTGGGGAGGCCAAAAGCCTCTAGGAGACCAAGGGTCCCCATTACTCTAAATAATGGGGGCCTAATGAATGGGTAATGAAGGAGGGGAGGCCAAAGGCCTCCCTCATTCATAACAGACGACTATGCTATATCTGTCCAGTACCTCTCCAGTACGCACGTAATATAATGATGTTTCTCCTTTTGTTTCCTCTGCAGGGGAAATTAGGAGGGGAGAGGTTGCTGGTCTGAGATCAGCATCCTGTGGTTGGATCATTTTGATATATCCAGGAATCTTCCTCTTTTGAAGAATTTTTATATTTTAAACCTGGCAGGCGTCCTCTTTGCAATTGAGGTACAGCCAATTCTGTTGCCGGTGGATTGCATCCATCTTTGGGAATGTCAATCCTAACTGGCGTGTTGGCAACAGGGACGTATGAACGAACAATCTTCTGGTTGTCCGCAAATTTATCCGTCAATTGATGTACTTTAGTCTGAATGTGAAGGATCTTCTGGATCTCAACTTCACACAGAAAAAGTATGCGGATCATAACGAGATGAGGACTTTTGTGTCCCATGATATGGTTTCAGAAGCTTCAGGCTTCTTTAGACTGCGTGCATATTTCAATGAGATTTTGCTCATCACATTCACATTTATCAAGACTTGGTGGTAAACCATAAGCAAGCAGCATCAGCAATGAGTTTGAACATGCTGCAGGATGTTCAATTTTAATGCCAGTTGCTTAGCAGAAGTCTTGAATGAATATAAAGTCACACATAAGACCATCTAGTAGATGCATATACCAGTACAGTAATGAAGTACCGAAAATGGGCCATTTGCGGGGTGAATAGGCCCGCAAAAAGGTCACCATGTATTCTCTCAATGAAGCCAGGAGACTCTAAACCCACTTTCAGGAGTGAATGTCTCTCTATTAGTTTTCCCTTATGACAAAGGGGGACAAGGACACTCAACCTTTTGAAGAATCTTCAGGTTCTCCAATGGATTCATTTGATGATGCGTCCATCATCACTGATCCAGGATGACCAAGTCCATTTTGACAGAGTTAAAAACTCTGGCAATGAAAGGCACTTCTGGTGCTCAGTCAAGTTGGCTTTCTATAGGATGAATATCTGTAATGGTAGGGGCCCGACGGGGGTCCAAATGAAATCGTAAGTAAATAGGCTTCCGGCCATCCTCTTGACGATTTACATATTGATATTCAATATTTATTATCCACAGATTTCAAGTTATGTTCGTTTAAACGAAATATCCTTGAAAATTGGAAATTTCATATATGTATAAGAGGAGAATTTGCATCTTATTGTCTCGTTGTATGTTGGAACAATTCAATGCTTCACCAGTGCAACGAGGCACTGCCCACAATATTCCATACTTCATCTATATGTAAAACGAAATTTTATTTAAGTCAATGAAAAAGACATTCAAAATAAAAGTTCGTACTTAAGCAAATTTAAGATGAAGCAACATTGCATTTTAAATGCATAGATAAAAGATGAAGCTTAATCGAGCAGGTCGTCGTTCTCGAAGTCTTTTGCAGTGAACATCATTGGTGGCTGAACAACCACCAAGTTTGTTTCAGGCAGAGACTTCTGGCTCGCCTGATATAGTTCCTAAAGGTGGCGAGGAGTGCGGCAGATTCTGGACCAATGGCCAGTCATGCCGCATCTATGGCATTTATCCTCCCAGATCTTCTTAGGAAGTGACACTTGGTCAGTGTTCTTTTGCTTCCATATGAAGTTACTCTTTCCTGTTTTGTTGTTGTTGGACGGGGGTACTGCTCCTCGTCCATTCTTCATCACAGGTTTCCCTTTGTTATTATTAGCCTTCTTCTTGTTTTTCCACTTCTGGGGAGAAACGTTGTAGGCTTCAGGGATAGGTGAAGTGCAAGCTGGACGTAAATTATGAGTGGCTAGCAGTAAATCTCGATTCTGCTCTGCCCTAAGTAGGCATGAGATCAGATCAGAGAATTTCGTGAAGTTGTGTTCACGATACTGCTGCATGAGGATTGCATCTTTCTCGTGAAAACGAGGTAAATGTCTTTTCCAACATGCGTTGTTCTGTCACTTCTTCACCGCACAACTTCAGGCGTGAGGTGATATTATGAAGTGCAGAATTATACTCAGCGACGGAGTTATAGTCCTGAAGTCTGAGGTTTTCCCACTCATAACTGGCACGCGGTACTATAACATCAATTTGGTGTTTATACCGTGCCTCCAGCACTGTCCACAGTTCCTTTGGGTCCTCTACCGCTAAGTATTCGGCCTTTAAGGTCCGATCTATATATTTCCTAATGTAGATTATGGCTTTCGCCTAATCACATAGGAGACAGTGGTAGGAGTGCTACTGCTAGATGTAGCAGAAGCATCGGCCGCTGCTGGGGCCGATGAAGGAGTCAAAATGGAGCCAAGGAGGGCCATAGAACGCAAGTGGAACTTCATGTCCACTTGACCACTCAGGTAATTATTCCCTGCAGAGTCAAGGACTTCGAAATCGACGCTTGCCAATTTTGCCATTTATCTACGCAATTTAAAATTAGCATGAATTAACTAAAATTGAAATTCACGCATTAAAAATAAGTAAAATGTGGGGATCGGCCAGATACCCAAAAGAATACAAAGTCCAAAGTCCGAATATACAGTCCATAAAGAAGAGAAAAGTACAATTTGGAAACCCAGAATGGGTCCCTATTTTTTCCAATTTTCACATCCGTCTTCATTTGTCGGTACACCGGTCTTTGGCATAAATACATATAATCCTCACTTACAAATTCTCTCAAAAAGAAAATAAAATTGCAAGGATTATAAAGGGTATCAAACTGGCCGATCCCAAAAATCACATTTTAGCTTATATAAACATCCACGCAGTTTATAATATGCTACAGGCACAAAAGAAACAACTACGCAGGCATATAACACAGGCATATACAATATGGAAAAAGAGACTATAAAATATAATAATCTCTCGGACCACGGGGAGACGTCATACACCGTTAGGTTAGTTGACTAACGGCAGAGCGGTCGCAGGATCCTTAAGATAATTATATTTTAAAAAAATCCTAATATTCCATAAATTAATAATAATGCAAGAGTGTTATAATTTTAGCAATTTGAAAGACTAGGCGATAGGCCCATAACAAGGAATTAAAATAAATTAATAGTTTGAATGAGGCTGCATGCCCATAAATATTAATCATTTTAATATATTCTTAATAGTTGGGCTGCAGGCCCATTTGTCAAAATTTAACAAATTAATTATTGCAATTGAATTAATTTGGCTTCAGGCCCAATAAGTCAAATTAAAATATTTAATATTTGAGCTTCAGGCTCATTGGCAAAATTTTAATTGACAAAATAAGCTGGCAATTGGATTTACTGGGCTTCTGGCCCAATTGGGAAAATCCGAATAATAATTAAGCTGAATGGGGCTGCAGGCCCATAAAGCTTATTTTCATGTATAATCTGGGCTTCAGGCCCAAATACCCCCGACTGGGGGGTGGCGCGGCGGGCGAGTTCCTCCCCCGACAGGGGGGCGTAGGTACACGCGACTGAAGAGCCCCCGGACGGGGGGGGAGGGGGCGCCGGCGAGTAGCCCCCGAAACAGGCAAAATTTGTTATTATGTTAGGTAAACTTAGTGATTAGATGATATGTGATTTGATGGGCAATGAGAGGCGGAATTCCCATTCGATGACCAAATTCCACTGGCCCATACCGATTAACATTAATTACTCATTTTCTCATTCGTTCTGAGCCCAAACAACCCATTTTCTCATTCCAGAATCTGTTAACATTAATCACTCCAATTTCATATGTTTTTGATGATTTTTTTTAATAAATATATTTAATCTATTCAAAACAGATGTCTGTAAATCTGTGTGGTTGAAATATGATTTTCTGGCTGTAGATCTCTTAGAAAAACATAGTCACAGATTTAGCATACGCAAAAAGTTCGACTTAGGGATTTGTATTGTTTACCTCTAGATCCGTTAGATCTAAGGACGATTGTCGAAAAAGATTAGATCCGTAGAATGAATCTCCGCTCTCGATGCACCGTGGAAATCGCCGGAACGGATCGCTGCAACCAAAGATTCCAAGGGATCGAGCTTCAACACGCAGAAATCGCCGCAACGGATCGCAGCAAATAAGATTCCTAAACGCGGTGAAGGTGATTTGAGGGGATAAAAGGAGAAGCTCAAGAACGAGAGCCAACGTGCTGATAACGTGTTAGAAGAGAATTAACCATGGCAAATAGCCATGTTACTATATTTATAAAACTCTCATGTTAAGTTGGGAGTCCAAGGGCCTCCCCACTAACTTAGTGGGGAATAATGGAGAGTGATGAGGGGAGGGAGGCCAAAGGCCTCCCTCAACTCACAACAGTCATGGGATTTTTTTTAAAAAAAATTTTAATTTACTAAGTGCTGCTTCATCAAATTACAACATCATTCAGGATAATACAAAATCCATGCCCAAATGGATATGATTAAATGGCCAATATCACAATGGTTGTATAATTCAACATCTCAATTAGAATATAACCAAATCTGTACCATAGCATACTAAGCGATCCAAAGGTCACACGAAGGATATTGATGCTATGAAATTACTATTGAGAAAATAATAGATAATGTCCACATGTTCTTTCCATTTACATCATCTATACATCTTTCAAAAATCACATCAGGGATTACAAACATGAACTCGCGGTGATGCTAGTTGGAAATCGGTCCATGTATTTGAGAGCGCAGTTGGCAATTCCTGCAGCCGAGACCAACAAAGTCATCTCTAGTCGTTCCACATGGCAACTTCACCATTTTGTATAAACTTTAGCTGAATCTGAGGCAATCCTTCTCCGAGAAAAGCAAAACTGACCGAAAGGAACAGCATCAAGTGCCATTTTCCCCTTTGGGTTCTGGATATGGATCTTTCCAGCATTTATCTGCAGCAGCTGCTTCTTGCCATCTCTGTTTGAAAATCTCCGATTCAGTGAAAGATCTCATTCGTATCTGCCAAAATACGCGCAAAGAAAATTTCTTAAAATAACAAACCGCTTCATAGCAGTGTCACAAGTTAAATTTTGAGAAAATACATTTGGGAATGGGTAGAACAATACGAAAAGAGTAAGAAATTGGGAATAACGTTGAACCAGCAAGTTATCTGAGTTTTAATGGCTTTATGTTGAATACTGAGCTTTGGTCAATATTACACACCATATTAGGGGGCACAGTGAAAGATAACATTCTTAGTTGTTAACAAGCATATTCCAGTGACGGGCAACAAAAAAATCAAAAGTTTCCGATGGTTTGATTAGTCACAGCTATATTAAATATGGCACAAGGTTAGTAAAACGATAAAATCAGCAGTATCCATCTGAATAAGGTAGATCTCACTTCTTGTGTGAACATAATTACACGATCAAGAGCATATAATTTCTTAGAGCTAACAGTCTTCCAGGTTTCCTGGAAAAAAATGATCTGTTGAGCATCCAAGCCAACTCAGTCACTGATTTTCCATGTAAGTACAAACAAGTCATTGACATAATTTGAGTTAAGCTGTATGCATGGAAACAACTCATTGAACGATGATAATGTAATAAACGCAATGAAATGTTTCACTTACAGCAGATCTATCATTGCCGATTGAAGACACAGGAGGCACCTGCAATTTTTAATACATGCTGTCAATTACAGAATAAGTACATGTTTGGGCAAAATATGCAGAGGAAAACCAGTGGCATTAGAAACCAACCGCCTTCCGTGAGCTTGGTGTTTCTGATTGAGAGTCGTGTCTGGGTACCTCCAAACTTGCCTGCAGAAGGAGACCATACTGACTAGAAGCCAATTTGAAATATGAAATTTACAAGAAATGGACCTGACTTATTGTTCCGAATTCGGCCAATGCAGTTGTACTGAAGTAAGATGGACAAAGAGAAAGCTCATATTTATTTGCTAATCAAGACTTGAAAATCGAAAGACCTCATTTTCTTACTAAGCCAGTACAAACATGTTCGTAAATGGATCACTCTTAAGTAACAAGGCCAAAGAATGCATTCATTATTGCCATTTTTCAGTCAGAACTGCCAAGAAACTATGATGAATGAAGACAAAGCAACATGGATGTTCGTCATAACAGAAACAACCATGTAAAACAAAGGAGAAGAAATGACATACTAATAAAAAAAAATCTTGATGAGGAATTTGGATTGGATACAAGATTGCGTCTTTTAGATTTTATTTGAGTTATTTTTTAGTCTTTTTATTTGAGTCATTTTGAATCTTTCAGTTATTTTGAATTTTTATTTATTTTGGTATTTTATAAGAGTTTGAATCCTTTTTATCTTTTAATTATTTTCAGCCTTTTAGTTATTTTGGTATTTTAGTCTTACATTAGATGTAATTTTTAAAAAGTCAAGTTGTAAGCCTATATAAAAGTATTAAACTTATATTTTTTTTGAGTGAATAGAATTTGAGAAATTTTGATAAAACTGTGTTTTTTCAAAATTTAAATCTTTTACATTAGAGTGCGTGAATGTGCTGGTTGCTTGAGCATGAAGTCCAAAAAAGCTTCGTGTGCAAAGCATGTGAATCAGTGATCATCAGATTTAAGGGGTGCGAGGCCCGAAATTTATCAAATCTTAATATTCTACTTCCATAAATTCCCCCACTATAAATCCTTTTTCGTCCATCCATCGTCATATTTGGTATCAGAGCCAAAACCAGACATTGTCTCCTCTTTCTTATGTTTCGTCATTCACTTTTTTCTCTCATTAGTTTTAAGTTTTAGATCAAGAAAAAAATAAAAAAAGAGGAGATCAGATAGAGAAATAAAAAACCCCAACGAAAAAAGAATAAAATATTTTTAAAATAAGGAGAAATTGGGAAAAAAATTATTGTGCATCTTTTGCGCATCGCGGCCTCCCTTAAACCTTAACACTAACCTAAGCCATTATCGCCCGTTTTCACCGCCATAAGCCATCGCCGTCATCGTCTTTACCGTTGTAACCATCTTCATCTTTGAATGCCCCCCTCGCGTTGTCGCCCTTAGCTGCGTCGTTGCCAACTTCCCCATCGAGCTTTATCGTCATTGCCGTCTCGACATTGGTAGCCCCCACCGATCACACTACTAGCCGTGCCACCTCAGGGAGAGCACACAACACCCTGTTTTGGCAGAATGCGTTACAAAATCGATGGATGTTACCGTCAGTGTCGTCTGCTAAAGTAATTACTCAACGAGCCGTTTCTGTAATATAACCGTACCGACGATCGAGCCGATCGCTAGTTGCCAACATGTTCATCAGCTTGGCCCCAGCCAATCGAGATGTAGCTGACATTATTCACCAGTTTAGAATAAACCGATAAGGAGCCGACCCATGTTGACTCCAGCTGATTGAGCTGTTGACCAGTCAACGGCTCAGACTAGCATTGATCGTGCCGAGTCACTATTGCTATAGTGCAGCTTCACTATTTTAGCTTCACTATTTTATGAGATCTTCATATTTCTGTAATATGTTAACATATTCTGAGCGTATTCGGGTGATTTGTTAACTACTTTTCGAGCTTTTCATATGAATTTTCGACACTGATCAACATGATTAAATCTCTATAAGTTATACAGATCTTATATGATACCACAAGGCTGATCTTTGCTTTAGTTCAAAAAAAAATTCTATTTAATTTTGTTCAGATTAGTTAATTTCACTTATAATTGCATTAGTTTCTAGTCTCAGTATATGTGTTGCATCGATATATTTAAAATTATATTTTAGCATATAATTTTAAAACTTAGGATTTTAATTTTATTTATTTGCATAATTAGTGCATGCATATAGTTTGTATCTAGGATCTTACATATACATTTGTATGATTATTTGGTATTGCATGCGTTACATAGTGACAAAATCTTAAGATCAGATATGGAGGATAATTCAATTTTTAGAGGCTATAAGATTAATTTCAAAAGATATACCTAGAACTTAAAGCCGATATAAACTGAACAAGAGACAACCTAGAAGCCCTAGAATATAAGTTAACAAAAGAACAAAATGTTATGGATGAAACATAAAGCACATATGACGATGAACCTAATACCAAAATGATTAAAAATAGGAATAATAAAAATCAAAATAATAGGAGACAAGATGCTTTCTATTTTGATGGAACGTATAAAAAGCTTCTCAGATTAGCTAGTAAAGATAGAATATTTAATCGGATGGTATCGATTATCAAACAAAGAAAAATTTAATTTGCAAAGATAACCCTGATAAAGTCTGCCAAATTTTTTAACATCAATAGATAGACAATGTGAGAGAGCATCTAAGATATATAAGACATGGAATGAAATGAAAATCAAACTTAAAAGAAAAATATCTACATGCAACCTATAAATATCGTCTCTTAGAACCGAATGACTTACGTCAAAGACGCATATCCATGAAAGAGTACATGATTAAGTTCAATGATCTATTTGTTAGGAGTGAACTACAAGGAAATCCTTGATATTTCCTTACTAGATTTCGTTCTATACTAAGAACAGACATTAGGCGTGTGATGATTCCTCATATTGTAGATAATTTGCAACAAAAGTTCAATCTAACCTTAAATTTAAATTTAATAATTCATACACATGAAGTATACTTTTAAAGCTAAAGAGCAACCTAAGTGGTTAAATGATGATATTATTAAATCTAAAACTATTACAGCTAAGGAGACATGAAAAATGATGAGATTAAAAAAACCTTATAACAAAAATATAAAGGAATGCAATGTTTCAAATTTCATGGTGGCTAGCAAAATAGCTAAAACTATTACCGCTAAGGAGATAAATGAAAATGATAAGATTAAAGAAACCTTACAACAAAAAGCTAAAGGATTGCAATGTTTCAAATTTCATGGTTTTAGCTATTTTGCTAGTAGCGTCTTAATATGAAATTACTTATGAGAGAAGTTAATAATGAGAATGGATTAATTGAGGGAGGATACATTCCATCTGAGGATGTGATACGACTAGGGCTTTTTGTGGGGATCAAAGATATGGGTTTTATGGCTTGTGGACTACTAATCTAGGGTTTAATAACGAAGAACAGATCTGAAATTAATATTTAATTACTGGAAAAATAGATCTAGGGCTAAAACAATTATCTAGCAACTAGGGAATAATCTAGAGCAACTAGGAATAAAATTACCTTGATCAATTCTTCGATAAAAACCATCCTAGGGCTGGCCGGCCCCTTTAATGGGGGAGGGGTTA
Organism: Scilla litardierei; assembly: GCA_030789695.1. Taxonomy (NCBI): domain Eukaryota; kingdom Viridiplantae; phylum Streptophyta; class Magnoliopsida; order Asparagales; family Asparagaceae; genus Scilla; species Scilla litardierei. The sequence continues at coordinate 119,083,118 of CM061130.1, forward strand.
ATAATTGTCTAATTACCCTCTTGCCCTCCCCACTTGTGAGTAATCACAAGTTTGGGACCGGATCCGTGTTGGACCCAAGTCGTCGCCTCCGATGGTAGACCCGCATCCCATGAGTCCGCCCCCCTTCTTGCCTAGCCGCCGCACCCCTATGAGCCGCATCATTACTCCCCCCCCAAAAGTGCCACATTGTCCTCAAGGTGGAAATCTGGAAACTGGTCGCGGATCACTGAAGCAGCATCCCAAGTAGCATCGTAGTCGGGAAGGCCCCGCCAACGAATCCTCACCTCCTGAACCCCGCCTGCAGTCTGCCGGATCCCTGTCAACTCCTGAGGCTCCAGGAGCACCTCCATGTCATCTGTCAGAGTGGGTGGGAGAGTGTGTGACAGAGTGTGATTCCCGATGGCTCGTCGCAACTGTGAAATGTGGAACACCGGGTGAATGGTCGAAGTGGTGGGCAACTGCAATCTATAGGCCACCTTTCCGATCTGAGCGGTCACCTCGAAAGGTCCATAGTAGCGGGCCGCTAGCTTCTCATTGCTCCGATGAGCCAATGTCCTCTGCCTGTAAGGCCGAAGCTTCAGGTACACGCGGTCCCCAACCTCAAAGTGCTCATCTCGCCGGTGTGCATCTGCCTTGGTCTTCATGATCTGCTGGGCCCTCAACAGGTGTTTCTTCAACTCCTCCAGGTATCTATCCCTCTCAGTCAAGTGCTCCTCTACCTGGGACACCGACGTGGCTCCTCTGCTGTAATGTATCAACTGTGGAGGGTCACGGCCATAGAGGATCTGAAATGGGGTGCTCTGTGCTGCCGAATTGTACGAGGTGTTGTACCAATATTCGGCCCATGCCAACCACCTGGCCCACTGCCTCGGTGCCTCGGACGCGAAGCACCTCAGGTATGTCTCCACACTCCTATTCACCACCTCCGTCTGTCCATCTGTCTGCGGGTGATAGGCCGTGCTCCTCCGTAACTTGGTCCCCTGCACCTTAAATAACTCTTTCCAAAAGCTACTGATGAATACTTTATCCCGATCTGATACTATGGAGCCGGGAAAACCGTGCAGGCGAACCACCTCCCTCATAAAAGCTGCTGCCACCGTAACTGCAGTGTATGGGTGTCTGAGGGGTATAAAGTGGGCGTACTTGCTGAGCCGATCGACCACCACTAATATGGAACTGTACCCCTCTGATCGCGGTAACCCCTCAATGAAATCCATACTGATATCCTCCCATACGCGCTCTGGCAAAGCTAATGGCTGTAAGAGTTTCTCTGGTGCCATTGCCATATATTTGTGACGCTGGCACACGTCACATTCTGCTATCCGCTGAGCAATGTCTTTCTTCATCCCAGGCCAGTATAACTCCCCCGCCATCCGCCTGTAAGTCTGCTGTACCCCGGAGTGCCCCCCGATGGCGCTGCCGTGGAACTCCTGAAAGATCATGGGAATGTGGGCGGACCCCCTGGGAATCACCAGCCGGCCGTGGTATAGCAACCTCTGTCCCTCCATGCTGTATCCCTGAAAGTCCGAGGACCCCTGCTGCAGTGCCTCACGGATCCTCGTCAAATCTGCATCAGCCTCTATCTCTCTACTCAAGGGCTCCCAATCCACGAGGACGGGTGCTGAGATGGCCGCGACCTCTGCAATCTCCTCGCGGCGCGACAAGGCGTCAGCCGCCTTGTTCTCCAGGCCTGGGCAGCTTGGAGAGCCACCTCTGATGCTCCTCGGTGACCATGCGCTGCTCCAATAAGTACTTCAAACTCCGCTGGTCGGTCCGCACTATGAACTTCCTACCCAACAGGTAGGGCCGCCACTTCTGAATAGCTAGTACAATCGCCATCAGCTCCTTCTCATAAACTGACTTCAGCCTCGCCCGTGCTGACAGGGTCTGGCTAAAGAAGGCAATCGGCCTCTGGTCCTGCATCAACACTGCCCCCAGGCCATACCCTGATGCGTCGGTGTCTATCACAAAAGGTCTGCTGAAATCTGGGAGCCCCAAAACTGGCACCGACGTCATCGCCTGCTTCAGGGCCTCAAATGCCCTGGTAGCCTCCTCGCTCCAGTGGTAGTTGTCCTTCTTCAGTTGCTCGGTGAGAGGCCAAGCAATCGTGCTATATCCCTGGACAAACTTCCTGTAATACCCCGTCAAACCCAAGAAGCCGTGCAGACCCCGTAAGGTGGAGGGTACCGGCCAATCTAGCATGGCTGCAATCTTGGTCCTGTCGGCTGCAACTCCCTCTGCTGACACCACGTGTCCTAAGTACTCCACCTGTGGCTGGCCGAACAGACACTTCTTCTTATTCGCACAGAGCTGCTGCTCCTGTAGCTCATGCAACACTGCTCGCAGATGCCCCACGTGCTCCTCCATACTGCGGCTGTACACCAGTATGTCATCAAAAAAGACTAACACAAACCTCCTCAGAAAAGGTCGGAAGACCTTGTTCATCAAAGCCTGGAATGTCGCCGGTGCATTCGTCAAGCCGAACGGCATGACTAGGAACTCATAATGCCCCTCGTGAGTCCTAAACGCAGTCTTTGGCACGTCGGCCGCCCTCATCCGTATCTGGTGGTAACCCGACTTCAGATCAATTTTGGAAAAATATGCTGCCCCGTGGAGTTCATCCAATAGCTCATCAATCACAGGGATAAAGAATTTATCTGCCACTGTTTCCTTATTTAGGGCCCTGTAATCCATGCAGAATCTCCAGCTGCCATCCTTCTTCTTCACCAACAGTACTGGGCTAGAAAAAGGGCTGGTGCTCGGTTGAATCACCCCTGCCTGCAGCATCTCCTCCACCAACCGCTCTATCTCATCCTTCTGTACCTGGGGGTACCTGTAAGGCCGCACACTGATGGGAGACACGCCCTCCCTCAAAACGATGGCGTGCTCATGATCTCTGTGTAGTGGCAGCCCCTGCGGTGTCTGGAAGACCTCCTCAAACTGTGCCAACAACTGCTCAACCTCCGGTGCTACTGCCTGTGGGGGTCCTCACTCTGTACCGACGCTGTCACTGCCTGTAGCTCCACCAAGTATCCCCCCTGCTGTGTGAATAGCCCTGTCCATGGCCTTGTAAGACACCAGGGAGCGACAAAGACTGGGGTCCCCCTGTAACACCACGGTCCTCCCCCCGTGCTGATACTCCATCCTCAACAGCTTCCAATTCGTCCTGGTCTCCCCGAGGGTCTGCAACCACTTCATCCCCAGGATGACATCTGTACTCCCTAGCTCCAAGGGCAGGAAATCGGCGACGATCTGCTCCCCCTGAACCGCCACAACCACTCCGCGGCAGACACCAGTGCTATGTGTCACCTGTCCCGTGCCGAGCATCACTCCATACCGCCCGGTGCCACTCATCTGCAAACACTGTGCCTCCGCCAATCTGCTGGAAATAAAGTTGTGGGTGGCCCCACTGTCGATCAAAACTATCACCTCCTGGCTACCCACCTGTCCCACCAATTTCATGGTGTGGTTCGGCGTGAACCCCATCACGGAATTGAGGGACACCTCTGCAAGGTCTAAGTGCTGGTGCTCCATCTCCTCCTCATCCTCTCCTGTCTCTAGGGTGATAATCTCGTCCTCTCCCTCCTCATCGCCAGCTATCAGTATCTGGAGAGTCCGAGCAACGCATCGGTGTCCGGGGGTGAACTTCTCATCACATCGGAAGCACAGCCCCTTCAACCGCTTCTCCCGTATCTCCGCATCTGTCATCCTCCGCACCTGCCCCCCACCGCGGGGCTCATGCCTCCTGTCAGTACCGCTCCCAGCTGCGGCGGTTACCCCTTGGCCCGGGGTGGTCCCTGTAGTAGGTGCCGTCCTCTGCCCTGCCGTAGCCGCCTGACTCCTGAATGTGGCACCTCCCCATGCCCCGCGGGCCCTCCGCTCTGTCTCCTGGTGATCCTCTACCTTCCTGGCCAGTGTCATCATCCCACGCAAACCAACGGGCTCGAACTGTCTCAGCCCCGACCGCACCGTGGGCTTCAGCCCCTTCATGAAACAACCCTCCAGAGACTCCTCAGAGACTCCCCGAACTCGGTGGCAGAGCGACTCGAACTTCTTGATGTAATCACCCACGCTCCCCTCCTGCTTCAGCGAGTACAGTCTCTCGAACACGCCGCCAGCCTGTCCTCCTCCAAACCGCTCTGTCAAGAGCGTCGTAAACTCAGCCCAGGTCTGAAAAGGCTGCTGCTGATCGGTCCAACGGAACCAGCCCAAAGCCTCTCCCTCCAGACAGACCCCTATCGCCCGTAGCCAATCCTCCCCTGGGACAACGGACACCTCCAAGTACCTCTCCACCCGGTAAAGCCAGTCATCTGGGTCTCCTCCCTCAAAAACAGGCACCTCCAGCTTCCTCAGACGCCTCTCGCCAGCGAATCCCCCTCTCTCCTGCGGCTGGAAACCTTCCTGGGCTGGTATCCATGTCGCCTGTCTGGAACATAAGCCTCAGCCCGCTCACGGTAGCCTCCCCCTGCTCCATGCCCCTGCCAGTCTCCCGGAGGGTGCCCAAACTCCGCCTGGTGGCCTCCTGGGGGGTCCTGGTACGCTCTCCAGTCTCTCGTAACTCCCCCAAAAGGGTGGGGGCTGAGTCGATGGCCCCCCTATGATCTGGTGGTGGCCTCCGTTCTGCTGAAACCTCCGTCCGGTACTCCGAAGGGCTGAAACCCCCCAAACTGAGCTCCACGGACCTCGGGCGGGCCCCCCGGAGGTCGAAAAGTCGTCGAAACAGGCTGTCGGGCCTCCTGGGGGGTCGGCTGCCCCCCAGGGGTCCGGCGGGCCTCGGAACCCACCCTGGGGGTTGGCCGAGGCCCCCCAGGCTGCCGCCGGGGGCAACCGGCCCTGAAAATGGGCCGGCGGGCCCCAGGCGGCAGCGCCTGGGCCCGCCGAGGCCGCGGGAGGGGCCGGCGGGTGCGGCCGCCACTCCCAGGGCCCTGGCGGCCCCCCGCCGCCCCTCTGGGGGTTCGCCGGGCCCCCCAGAGGCCCCTGGGGGGTCGGCGGCCACCCCGCAGGCTGTCGGCCTGCTGAGGTGCTTCCTCCGGCCCCCTTGTCGTCGTGGCGCGGCGGTGCGTGATCTTGGGGAGTCCTCCACGCGTGATCTCCTTGTTCGAAGCCCCCGTCTTCGTCTAGATCCGGTTCATCTTCAAAAAAAATTGTCTTTTTCCCTTTGTCCTTTGCCAAAGGTGGCTCCTTTTTGCTTGGATCCGCCTTTGGCACAGGATGAGCGGTCAACGCCGCTATAGCCTCCGTCAATTCCGATAGTTTCGCCTCCACGGCTATCAATTTCTTCCCGTGATTCTCCTTCACCTCTTGTATTTCTCCCCGGATTTGCGCGGCTATTTTGACGTCTTCTTGCCTTACGTCGATGAAACCCTTGCTAATTTGGGCCTCCATCCGTTCAACTTTCTCTTCCAAAATATCGACCTGCTCCTTGGATCGTGTGCTCGTCATGGATCGACCGCTCTGATACCAATTTGATACGACTAGGGCTTTTTGTGGGGATCAAAGGTAGGGTTTTTATGGCTTGTGGACTACTAATCTAGGGTTTAATAACGAAGAACAGATCTGAAATTAATATTTAATTGCTGGAAAAATAGATCTAGGGCTAAAACAATTATCTAGCAACTAGGGAATAATTTAGAGCAACTAGGAATAAAATTACCTTTGATCAATTCTTCGATAAAAACCATCCTAGGGCCGGCCGGCCCCTTTAATGGGGGAGGGGTTAATAATTGTCTAATTACCCTCTTGCCCTCCTCACTTGTGAGTAATCACAAGTTTGGGACCGGGTCCGTGTTGGACCCAAGGCGTCGCCTCCGATGGTAGACCCGCATCCCATGAGTCGGCCCCCCTTCTTGCCTAGCCGCCGCACCCCTATGAGCCGCATCAGGATGCTCGTGAGAAATATGATGATATAGAGGAATCTAGCAACCGCTTACATATCATTAGGTGTTTAGTTACTACATCCATAAGTTAGGAAGATTGACAAAGGATAAATGTTTGATTTATCTACATCAAAATTGGAGATGTCATTTTAAAGTGAATATTAACAAAGATAGTTGTTTAAATTTAGTCGCCAAATTAGTTATGAAAAAGATGAGACTAAAAGCTAAACCTCACACATAACCCTACAGTGTTTTATGGGTCGATAATAACTCATATTCTGTTACCTAATGGTATCTAGATTTTCGATCTATCAGGATATCATCTAGTGTGATGTTATACATATGTATGCCACACATATTCCGCTAGACAAGTCTATAATGCATTCCTTGAACATTTTGCATATGATTTGAGTGATATGCATCTTGAGACTTATGAAATAGATATTTTAGGAATGATCCTCAGATGTAGAATCAAATAAATATTTTAGAAATTTACGATTATGGATAACAAGATGATTAGAGTTTGCCCAGAAAGAGTTGTCCTAGAACTAATTAGGATACTTTTCATGCATTATACAAGTTCTCGAAGAACACTACAGAGTAAAGATCCTAATGCGATTGAGTCAAATTATTCGCAGGAGCTCGATGACAAGCATTCATCAGCATCATTTACTATTCACATGTGTCATCATGGTACCGATCGTGTTGTTCTACACGGGTATGATATTATTATCGTCATTCATTGATATTAAAGTTCTTAAGCCGGAGAGAACGATGATGACCTAATTTGTATTGGATTTGAGATTGAGTCTTAGATTTTATTTGAGTTAATTTAGTCTTTTTATTTGAGTATTTTATAAGGATTTGAGTGCTTCTGAATCTTTTAGTTATTTTGAGTTATTTTTGTTATGTTGGAATTCAAGGAGAGTTTAAGTCTTGTTGGGTCTTTTAGTTATAGTGTTATTTTAGTTACACATCAGATGCAATTTTTGAAAAGTTAAATTATAAGCATATATAAAGACCACAAACTTATTTTAATTTTTTAAGAGTGGATATAATTTGAGAAAATTTGATGTAAACTTTAAGTTTTTTTTAAAATAAATCTTTTATATAAAGCGCAAGAGTGTGATTGGCTACCTAAACATGAGGTACGAAAAATCTCCGTATACGTGTAATGTCAGTCGGTGATTCTCAAATCTTCGGGATATGAAGCCTAAAAATTTATCAAATCCCTAATTTTCTTCTTCCTTAAATTCCCCACCACAACCCCATTTGCTTCTATCCAGCATCAAAACTCACCCAAAGAAAACCAATATTTTTAAAGATAACAACCACACATCTACATTTAGTCGCTTAAAAGCATGCATGCCAAAAGGTTTCTAATACTTCAGGGCCCTTAAAAGAGTTGGAGCAAACAAGGAACCAGACACGACTCAGTTTTAACAACATGATATTATCCAATCATGCTTCATGCTTGACACCGGCTGGGGCATTGAGGCATGGGAAAATAGACTAGAATTCAAGCAGACACCAGCCCTCATATAACAAATCAGTACAGCGGTTCCCAAAATGACTAGCAAAGTTAAACAAAAAACAAGAAAAACAAAAATACTCCTCATTTCGCATATTGACAGATGAATTCAAATAAAATGTCTTACCTTGTGACCTGCAACACCACCAAGTGTGGGAATACCCAAATGAACTATGTATTCTCTGTCCACCACCCCCACACGTTGGGTCCGATCTCCCTATTAGAAAGGTAATGATATCTGGATTGTCATTAATGCACAAAGTAATAGTGCTTCACTGATTAAATGTTACCTGTGCACAATAACCAAGCTTCTTGTCCAGGCCCCATGCATGAATTAGGTCATTCTGCACAATGGTCCATAAAGGTAATAAGCACCGAGACAAGATGAAAATAATGGACTGAAACCCGATATACAGTAAAATTAAGCATGACAAACCTGGATCATAAGCCATACACAACGCCAAGCTGTTTTTGAGAACACTGGAGCCATCATCTCAACCCACCTTCAAAAGAGTTTTAACTTAAACTCCATGATAATAAACCCAGTTCCATGTATAGATTTTATTCACCAACATTAATGAATAATAGATATGAAAAATGAATTTATGCCCACACTGAACACCAAAGAAAAGGCCATACATGACAAGAACATTTAGTTCTGACTTCTGAGTTACAGATTTTGCACACCCATATTCTTAAATTCCATATACGAAGATGAAAAAGGCAAATGATTCTATATGGTGAAGTCTTCTCCTAGTAACTTTTGGCTAACTGCAAGGCTTATTATCTCCCAACTAAAATACATATGATTAGATATTAGCTGGTAGCCTGACCAACGAATTTCTGTAAACCAGCATCACATGAGGCGGGTCCTACCTACAAGATGCAGTTAATTATCATCCATTATTTCGATTCTTGCTCCTCTCCTTGTTCACTTTCAATTTTGTTTTGCACAATGCTGTGTTCCAGATGCTGCCCAACTGCCATGCATGAGCTTATAACATTATAGTGTGTGTTTTGTATGGGAATAAAAGATGAAAGAAAAGAAAAGGTGGTGAAACAAAAAGTAAGGTTATAAATGTGTTCTGATTAATCCCAACTTTGAGAGTTATGACTTGAGTAAAAGAAGAGGGTTATATTTGGCATTCTTAGTTCTTTTTATCTTTTGAAATATCCTTCCATGCCTATGGCAAAGAAGAGTTAGAAGCAAGGTTTGAAATCTTGGGTCAGTACCACTATATATCACTTGTATTGTATCGGGCATTAAGCATTTTGATATGCTCCATCCAAAACGAGCCGCTATCACCGATACTAATTAAAACTAATATGAGAGATTCAATGTCTGAATAACTAAAATGTGAAGTTTTACGTAATTCCATATAATGATCGAAGAAATCTTATTTATCAGTCAAAATCAAGGTTCAAAATATTGGTTGCATCGTGTCGGATTTCAATCATACAGACATGATACATTCGAAACGGGTTGAGGCTACCGATACTAAGTAATGACATCTAGTATAACAAAGATTTAAGGTTTGATTTATTTGATTTATAATTTGATTTATTTCATATAATGGTACAAGAAATCTCATTATACAGTCAAAATCAATATTTGAAATATTGGCTCGTTGATGGTTCACATATTGTCAGATTTCAAGCATGCTAAAACAATCCATCTGAAACTGGTATCATTGATACTAACTAATGACCATTAATACAAGAGTAGATTCAAGTTTTTAACTAACAAAAATGAAAAATCCTATTTTATTTTATACTGTGGATGAAAAAATATCAGTTAACCTTGAAAATTAAGGTTCAAAATATTGGTCCGTTAATAGATATATTAAAAAAGATAATGTCTTAGATAATAGAGCGATGGGTGGGTGAAGCATTTACTGAAAAAATATCTACATACAACTAACAATTATGTTGAGCTAAGGCCATCGACATGTAGAGTCCGATACTTTCGATATGCATTGCCTGATAGTTTTGATATGACAAATACCAATACTAATATCCACCCTTTGATTACATTTACTAACATCCACTCGCCGATACCAAAATCAAGATTTTGAACCTTAGTTGGAAGAGAAAGGGGATATGAAAGGGAATATAATATTCTCTGCAAGACGAAAATTTGATTCGAACAGCACCAATAATCACATCGGCATCACATTTTCAACGCATTGCATCTTTTAAAAACTGAAATCTTGGTTATAGGCTTTTTCATACAAGGATTAAAAAATTAGGAGATTACTTCAGAAGAGAAGAGAAGTCCTCAAGGTGAAGTTTATACACACAGAAAACACCTATGAAAAGCCCATGGAAAAATGTGTTTTAATCCTTCATAATTAGTAGAGAAATGCAGAGCAATATGTCAACATGAAGGTGCAGTGGGATACAAGTACCTGAACATATGTACAGAGAAAAAGGTCCTCACCCTGTGCATGGAGGGGCAGTACTATTCTCATAACACCTCCCACCCCCGCTATACTTGTAAATTCTTCTGTTAGATGTAAAAACAAATTGATGCAATTTAGACTATACTAACTGAAAGCAGGCAGGCATATAACCTTGCATGGATCTTATAGAAACATGAACATGTTAAAATGGAGAAACGAGAAACTATAACAGAAGGTATTTTGAGAAAACCTATGTACATCTCCTTTTCTCCCACGCGCGGTGATTTGGTGATGCACCAGAGACTTAGCAGTGTCTAATGCCGGCTGCGATATCTCCAACCTCTCTTTTTCAATGATTGATATATAACTGGAGGAGTAGAGCAAGCATCTTTTAGATTTCATTTAAGCACAAGATCCAAGCGAAAACTAGTATATGCATGGCCTGGTAAAAGAATCATCAAGCAAAATGGATTTCTTTTATCATTGTTCCTGGTTATACTCCATAGATGAACAGGAAGAGGCAAGTGAATGATTCTTCTTTGTATCCTCAACTTTGCTACTAAGACTTATTGCAGTACGAATGCGCCAGAAACTTTCAAAAATCTTGAATTTTCTACAAAATATTTCCTCAAAAGCGAAATAATAAAGTGGGGAAACTTTGAAACGCATTGACAAAAAAATGCTTCAAAAAGAAAATATGCAAGACCTTGCCAAATGTAATGTTTGTACAAGAGAGAGTACAACTGCACATGCAATAGAAAAAATTATATAAAAAGATACTCAGGAATTATATAAAAGTTATTAGTTCAGTTGAACACTTGAACTTTTAGTTAATAATATAGTATTATCAAGCCAAGCCTATGAATGTTCGTGATTGCAAATAACATAACCGCACTTTACCGTCGAGGATGAAAATGTTCCACTCCAAGATCCTCATCCCAAAGGAAAATATAATCATACTCTGCAACAATATCTGGATGTAAGAAACGCTTGGCGAACCACCTATTCAGATAGCAGAAGATTAAATGGATAGCAGAAGATTAAATATGTTACAAGCAATTGGAGAACAAAATCTAGATCGTGACTCAACTGAGTTGCTGGCTTTACCATTTTGTTTGATTGATTGCAGAGACATGTAAGACACTACCACTCCATTTAAAATCCATCCATTCATCCACAATACCATCATAGTGGAATAGCATTATGGTGAAATTACTTGAAAAGAACTGAAATATGACAAACCACAGAATTAGACAACAATTAGTTGCGAAGAATATATGCATAAATTTTTTTAGTTAAATCAAAAAAATAAAGAAAATCTATGATCTATACCTTTTGCACGATAAGACTCACGGTTTTCCTTTGTTGTATTCCAACTGCAATGGCCAGTAAGCTCCTTTGTTCTTTCTTACTACCCTGGTATCATCATCATGCTTTTTATGACTTCCACGACAACCAAAAGGCTAGAAAATAAAACATGGTTGTGTAATGGGAGAAGAAAGCCATACAATAAACACTAATGGAAGCACCGAATGCCATGTAAAATAGGATACAGTCCAATTCAATTAATATTTTGTCTTGAATTAAACAAACATCCAACTAAGAGTTTCCTGGCTACATGAAGAAAGGTTGGCTTTCCTTGTACAGGGCATGCACCAAACACAAGCATATTGTATAATACTAGAAAACACATCAAAATCATTGAATACCTGAGAAGAAATGGAAGTAGGGGGAAATAAAAGATGGGAAAGACTCAACACATATACTTGGCTGCAGACCTAAAGCAGCTATTAGAAGGCACACGTTAAAGCTTCTCTACAATGTTAGGTGAAGCTAAAATAATCACAAACAACACATGATATAGGACTATGGAAAAAATTTGATTGAGACATGAAATAAAGAAAAATTTCCATATAATAAGTGGATATCGATTATTTTAACTCGTATGAATATCATTGTCCTATTAATGGCAGTGTTCTAAATATCGGATATCGGTCGCGTATCGGCCTAATAAATTTGATATCAGATTGCGGATATCGGGGATATATCGGGGATATTGACTAAATATCGGAGTGTCATATCAGATGCTTAAAAATTATGACATATGTCAGCATAGATGTATCTAAGAAAAAATAAACTATACCAACTCAAATAAAAGTATGTTTTGGTTATACGTATCTCGTTAAACATGATTATCGGGGATATTGACTTAATATCGGAGTGTCATATCAGAGGCTAAAAATGATGTCAAATAAAAGCATAGGAGTCTAAGAAAATATAAACTATAGAAACTCAAATAAAAGTATGCTTTGTGTATACTTATCTCATTAAACGTGAATACCGGTCATACACTTGGTGGAATATTTCTCTAAGTGGTCACAAACCAAACGAGTTAAATACATACAATATATGATTCATGTGGATCAATATTACCAGTGTGAAGATGAAAATCAAAAAACTGAAAAAAATGTATAATGTAAAAAGGGAAAAGAATACTCACCTTGATCGGAAAACCCTCTTAAGAAGAACAAACGCTAGACTGAAAAAACCCAACTGAAAAAATGAAAAAAATGAAAAAGGTAAAAAATACTATGTAGTAAGTACTAATCTTGATTGGAAAATCTCTTGCGAAGATCGAACGTCGGATGTCAAAAGCTCGATCGACGGAAAAAAAATCCAATACTGTAAGGGAAAAAATTAAAAACCGAAAAAACTGAAAAACTGAAAAAAAGGGCTCGACTACACACCTTGATCAGAAAACACTTCCTTGCAAAGATTGAATGCCGGATGTCGAAGCTCAATCGATTGTCGTCGGAAATTTTCACCGGACGGAGCGGAGCAGAGCGGAGTAAGGAGTGGAGCGTCGAGAGGAGCGGAGCGGTGTGATTAGAATTAGGGCAAGGCAGCAATTATCTCTCAAAAATCTTGATGCCTCTCGTCGTTTTAAGTAAATGATTGGGTCGGGTGACTCCGGTCGGATCCACTTTTAAGTGGACTGACCCGCTAACTTTGTTTTGAAAAAACTATGAATTGCGGCCGATATTTCAAAGGGATATATCGGCCGCAATATCGGCCGCAGCCCGATATTGCGGCGATATTTCCCCAAATATCGGAAACCGCAATATATATGCCCATATCGTATCGGCCTAGTGATAAAACCGATATTGCGGCCGATATATCGGATATTGGACCGATATTTAGAACACTAATGGTATCACACTAAGATGACAATGTTAGATCCACGGACCCCCCACCCCCCAGGACCAGCAAGCCGACGCGCGCGCAAGGGAAGCCGCCTCAACCTAAGGGCATTTTCGACTTTCCTTGATTTAATTAATTTTAATGGCAAACTTGTAATTGATTAGGAGATGTGTTTTATTCTTAAACTAGGGCGAGTCATCATTTTATGATTATGCTTATTATTGGTATTTTTGTGATATTTCTTCGAGAGATTTTAGGAGAGTGCGGACGTCCTCGCTTATCGGCCAACCTATTTTTTTATTCGCTGTTTTTAGAAATTTAATTTCAGATTTGCTTTGAAACCTATCAATTTGGTATCAAGGCGCGTGACGATACATGTCAGCTTCGACAAGATCGCAAGACAAAATTAAGGCTTTGGAGGCGAAAATTACAAGCAAATCGACGGGATCAAAAATTCGTTGGCGGAAAACGATGAATCCATGACAAAGTTGACGACTTCCATCGAAAAAATTGACGGCGAGGCAAGAGAAACACAACGAACAATTCGCGGAATTAATTTTTTAATTGACGGCAAATGCGGAAAAAGGATTGAAATGGAGAGGGAAACCTTAAATCAGCGGGAAAGGCGACACTTTTGGTCAAAGTAAAGGAAAAAGAGGAGCATTTTGATGCGGATCTCGCCCCCGAGGAGGAGGAAGTCAACGAGGAGGAAGATGGAATGCCGTGGATGATGGATTATTGAGAGGCAAACGACGAAAAGCGGGGGAAGCAGCGCGGGGGCGGCGGACCTAGCCGCCGCTCCCAAGACGCGCGCCAAACAGCCGGGGGTCAGCTGGAGTAGTTTGTGGCTCCCACAGGCACCCAGGAGGGTAAGGGGGCGTCGGCCTCCGACAAACCCCGCGGGTCCCCTTCTGCGCCGTGGGGGCCCTGTAATCACCTAGCAGGGCCCCGCGGCCCCTGTACAAGGCCACTGGGGCCCCGAGGCGTCTCGACAGGGCCTCTGCAGGGCCGCGGGGACCCAACGACGGCAAACGAGCCCCCTGCAGGGGGTGGGCAGCGGCGCACGATCACCTGCAGGGTTCTGGGGATTTTCCGCCTTTTTCAAAGGCCTTGTCTTGTGGTTTTGACGGTGGATTTGATCCCGGTGTGGGGCATGAGTACTATGATGATGGCGGGGGCTTCCGGGACCCTCCCGACCCTCGGTACAACAACGAAGGAGGGCGCCCTCCTACCTGCACTATGAGGGGCGTCCCGGGGACCGTGGAGGACACATGATGGGGGCTATCAGGAGGAGCATGTGGATCAGACTGGAGGCTACGGTGGTCCGGGAGATGGGCCCCGAGGGGGGACATGGTGACCAGTGGAGGGGGCCGTAGGGAGGATACGAAACGCACCAGGAGAGGTGGCAGCACTATCACCAGCCTAGATATGTCGGGGGACGAGGAGATCAGGGATTTAGTATGGCCAGGCAGCAGAAGTTGGAGATGTCTGTATTCGATGAGGTGGACCCAGTCTTCTTCAGATCTCACGCATGACGGAGGAGCAGAAACTGGAGGCAGCAGGTATCTGTCTGGATGAGAAGGCACTCGCCTGGTTTCAGTGGAAGGACGCAAGGCGTCCTTTTCGCTCGTGTAAGGAGATCAGGGATCAAATGGTGGAGAGGATCAGAGACCCCCACTTGGGGAACGTGCGGGAGCAGCTGCTATCACTCAGACATGAGGACACGGTGAGAGACTATCTAGAGAGGTTCGAGACCCTATCAGAACAGGTGCACAGGGTGTCTGACGAGAGGATGTAGAGCACCTTCATGAAGGGGCTGAAGGCTACAGTTCGAGCAACGGTTTGCATGCAGAAGTCTCAGAGCCTGATGGAGGCCATGGAGTACGCTCATACGACAGAGGACTGGCAGATGGAGGAGAGAAAGGTGAGAGGTGGTTGGAATGGACCGGTTTCGCAGAGTGTCCCGACCGCGACAAGAGAACAGAAGGCAGCTACAGGGGGCAGATCAAGCGAGTATTAAGAAGACAGGAGAGTAGAGCAGCGCATTCACCAGCAGGAGGTCAATTCAGGAGGATGACTGACACCGAGACGAGGGAGAAGAGGCAGAATGGACTTTGTTTCAGATGCGATGAGAGGTTCACCCCAGGGCACCACTGTGGGGTTCGCAAGCTGCAAGTGCTGATAGCTAGGGCAGACGAGGAGGATGACGTGGAGGGTGAAGAGATCGGAGTGGAAGACGACTCCCACCTGGAGTAGCACCGTCAAAAACCTCATACACCACCTTGAGGACAAGGTGGATTTTCGGGGGCGGAGTAATGTTAGATCCACGGACTAGAGGGGGACCAGCAAGCCAACGCGCGCGCAAGGGAAGCCGCCTCAACCTAAGGGCATTTTCGACTTTCCTTGATTTAATTAATTTTAATGGCAAACTTGTAATTGATTAGGAGATGAGTTTTATTCTTAAACTAGGGATATCCGTCATTTTATGATTATGCTTACTATTGGTATTTTATGAGATTTCTTCTAGAGTTCTTCGAGAGATTTTAGGAGAGTACGGACGTCCTCGCTTATCGGCGTCTTGGGAGGGTGGTTGCCCCTATAATTGTAGCCAAATTATCTTTGTATTCGATGTTTTTAGCAATTTAATTTCAGATTTGCTTTGGAACCCATCAGATAATCAACCACTCATAATTAAGATACCAAATAACTTCAATTACTTTTTATAATTGCTATAGAATATTGCATGTTTTCAGGAAAAAAGTTTCCAGTTGTAAGCTATGCTTATTCATTTTAAACAAAACACATTCATACCCTTGCCAATGTGGCATGCATGAGTGGCATGTGCACCCACAAACCCATGTGCGCACATTTGCGTACACACACAACATCCCTTGCTTTTAAAATTGCCAAAATGTATCCATATTATATTGTATTTCCCTATCTGTATCTTTCCATCAAAGGTACAGCCAAAATAAAGAAAATACACCAAAGTATATGGTAGTTTTTTCTCTTTTTCTATTTCATTCTCCCAAAAAAACAATTTCACATACCTCGCTTTTTAGTGCATGCGAAGAGCCCCACATTGTCCGCAGCTCCAAGTTTGAGGTACTGGAAATTATCCCTTTAGGTAAATTTTCACTTCCTGTAGGTTTGCATTGGTCCTAACCAATATAAAAAGTAAGTAGTCATATTATTAAGGCCAATAGTTATTAATGATAGAAATAACAATGAAAATATAACATGATATGCAAGATGGTTAATGCAATCAGTTTACGAGAAGAACCTTGCACAAAATGGATCGTCCTTTTTGTATAGAGTCAGTAGTTCCCCATGCTGATAATAATCTCTACACAGTGAAACTTATAATTAATTCAATAAAACCTGTATCCTAGGGTTAGAAAAAATAATGCATTTTAGTTTTCTTTTGGCAATATTTCCGTTAAGAATCAGAAAAAAGTGTACTTAAGATATCAATTAAAAGCAGTAACAGAGAAAAGTAGGAAGAAAAAACAAAGAGTACAAACCCAAGAGGGCGACAGACAAACAAAGTAGAGTCGTTATAAAGAAATTAAGTTGAATGGGGAGGCAGCATAACTGCATAACCCAATTCACTTAGTTCAGCAAAAAAGCTTGAGCGGCAGAGTTCAATTGTCAATCTAATAGAAAAATCTGACATCAGTAATCGCAAACAAGAGAGCCTTAGCTGAGAATGAATATCAAAATATCTGTGATCCACATCTTAAAGCATCGATGCGAATATCTTGCAAACCAAACAAACTTGAATGACGCATGCAAAGCTATTCTACAGCATTGAGAAACTAGGCCTGAAAGATGCCAACTAGTATCATTTTTTACCTTTTTTTTCCCTCTTGAGAAAGTGCACCCAATTGGTTAGGCATAACCCTCCACTTTGGACCGTGGAAGTTGGAACTCCATCCTCTTAACTACCAGCAACCTCCCCTTCGGCGACTAGTAACAGCTTTCTTTTGGTGACCCGTGTCAATATGGCATGTTGTAATATGACTATTTTTAAGTAATTAGAGCACGTTTGGATTGCCCCAATCCAAAGGAATTTAGGGCTTGTTTGGATACTTGGATGGAAATCCTTTGGATTGCACCTTAGATAATAACCTATTGGATTGATCCGTGTTCCAAAGTGTTAAAATCCTTTGGATTAGAAACCAAAAAGTTTGTTCGGACTTCATAAAAACCTTCTCATTTATTTTATTCGAAAAAGGTAGCTTTGTAACCAGATGAAATCCTTTTGGATTAGAGAAAAGAGGTCAATACCTTTCTTTTTTAATCCAAAAGATTGGCATACCTTATGGATTAGAAACTTTTAGATTTGTGATAAAAAAATGGCATCCAAATAAGCCAATCCTTTGGATTGCCCCAATTCATAGGAAAAATGGAATCTAGGATTGAAATCGTTTGGATTGGGGCTATCATACCATGCCCTTAAGTCTGCTTGCTTATTCGATCCGGTTCACCACCCGCGGAGAAGGGCCATAAGCAGGTCTTCTTCCTATATTCCATTTTCATATCGCCTTTCATTTGGACTTGCTTCTCAATTTCCTTTGATACAACCTCTGGGTAATAATATTTTCTTGGTTGAACAGTTGTATATCTATTCATGGTATGTAAGAGAAGTCATAACCAGACACAAGCCATACCACTAGAATAACTTCATCAAGTTACATAAGAAAGTGATGAAACCCTTAGCTCGTCGTGCAACAAGTAATATAGAAATGCCCTCAAATTTCCTATCAAAAGCACAGGTTCACGAATAACTATTACGGATCGAAAACACCAAAGTCCAATAAGAAGAGGCCCATGACGAGAGGCCCACAATGGCCCACTGAGTTTGAGGGATAACTTAGGCCCAATACGGTACCATAGACCTCTATAGGCCATTATGGAAGCATAGCCCTCTAGGATTTACTTACGTAATTACCTACCTACCCTCTGGAAACCCCTATAAGTACCCCCTTTTACTGCAGTAAAAAGAGAATCCTTACATATATCCATAAATTGAAAACATTTCATGCATGATGCCGATAATCTGATTTGGGCATAGAAAGGATTTAGGCTGGGAGCCATCACCACCTCTTCCAACCATTCGTTTCATGTTTGTCGTTCTCTGGAAAGGAGTAGGTTGACCATTGCATCAATTCTCATTAAGGACAGCTAGGTCGGATCAACGGCAGGTCAGGTTTGATTTCTCTGTATCTTTGTGTGTTGTACCCATTAAAAACGAGATGCAACACTAACAGAATCAATAAAAAATTTGATTTGAAGACTACCACCTCGTATATCATGTTACTTTTCCATACACCTTAAAATAAACAACCACATTTCCTTTTTCTCTTTTCTTCTTTTTTGTTTTAATTTTTCTTTTGAAACCTTCAACCTAAGACCTACACACCTTGTATCGGGCATGCAAATGCACCCTAGGTTTGAGGGTAAATATGTAGGTGTAAGGGATTGTTAATCGAAGAATATAACATTGGATCGATGACATCACAGGAATTAGTCTTATACCTGCTTCGAGATGGAGTATGGTTTAAACATTTCCCCCAAAAGCATAACCGAGTTGGTGTTGAAACCAAAAGGATAGGTGGTTCGGAATTTTATGGTGCAATCCTTGTTTCACATGGTTCGAAATGGGTTTATATCTGACTAGATAATCTCTGGCAGTATATAAATTTGATATACAATAACATATCTTTAATTTATCAAAGTTAGAGAAGATCGCATGATCCGTATGAACGAGTTAGAGAAGAACACATAATCAGTATGAACGACTGAAAAGGTTCTAATATTTCTTATTGCATAGGTTCAAATCCCCCTTTAGCAATTTTTATTTGATCTTAATTATTTAAACATTTTTTTTCAATGAATCAAGTTTGGTATGGTTCAATTGGACAGTTCATTCTGCTTTTTACTAAGCTAGCCGGGTCAGTGGTTTTCTGCCATCTTTTGGTTCTCAATTGAACCAGAATGGCCAAGCAGCCAATTTCGGACAGACCAAGTTGAATTGACTAGTAGAGTTCAGTATATAAAAACACTATCCAGGTCAAAATCATATTTTTTGCAAAAAAATCCCAAACATACCATTAAGATCTACTAGTCATTGTACCTGCCATGCCCTACATTAATGACTTTTGTCATGTCCCAATCAAGGAGATCTCGTATTTGTACCATTTTTTGCACTTATCCTGCCTGTGTTCCCTTAACCATGGGGGTTTCGCTAGTTCCCCCGCAAAAACACTAGCCACAATTAATTCTTGAGTTCATATAATTCTTACATATGACAGTAATCATACCTCCAGATTTTGAAACTTAGTTCCAAAAAAGCTTTACCTTCAAAAGGCAGATTTGAGCACCATTTTAGAGATTAGATTATTTCAATTTTCTTGCCTAGAAGTGGATGAATGAAAACCCCACTCGTACCCAAGTTTTTTTCTACCTTCACTTTTAGAGGTAAGGGGTTGCAAATCAGAGGTTGCAACTATAGATGCAAACAAATGCAAACAGTCCAATCCGAATTTTAACTCTTATCTATACTTTGACTAATATGGATATCAGTATCCACTAGTTTAAAAACATATATAAATATGAATTCCACTTAGCCATCTGAATCCGGTTAGGTATCTGAATATTATCTAAATATATAAGTATGCATATGATTGAATATAGATTAAAGTCTATATTAATATTACATAATGCAAAACAAAGAAATTATACACTTATATATACACATTACAGCTATAGGTTTAACTCATTTTCTTTCAAAACTCCGATCATAATCACTATGATCACTAATATCTGATTAATTCCGGATCCAATCCGAGTCTGCACACAACATCAGGGCCTCTCTCCTGCAAAACCATGGCCGTAGGGCCCCCGCAAGTCTTCTCATCGGTGATGCCCCGACGCTCCATCAGACGCTCCCTCAACTCTTGACGGGCCGCCATGGGGTCTTGTGGCCCCTGGCGGCCCAGCAGAGGTTCGGCCCCCGGCGACCAGACAGGGGCTGGGCTGGGCCATGTCGAGTCATCAGGGAGCAGTGTGGCTCTTGGCGACCTCGCCAGGCTTCGCCCACCTCATGCGCATCTCCCTAGGGGCTGCGGGTCTCCTGGTGTTGCTACAACACGCCACCTCCTTCTTGGTGTCGTCGTCCGCTTCTTCGGACTCCAAATATGCATCAGAGAAACGCCCTCTTTGAATTCCTCGATCGTTTCCTTTCCTTTGGCCAAAGTGTGCACATTCTTTATCGGATCTGAGTAATGCCCTCGGCTTTACTCGATTCCAAATCCTTCGCCTTTGATAACGGGGACTTGTTGCGAGATCTATTGGGTTGATTGAATGAGTTGTTGGTTTGATTGCATGAGGTCTTCCTATATCGTGCTCTCCAATGTCTTTGCTTCAAATCTCATTTCCGCCATGAATTTCTTCAATCCTTCAATTTCGACATCGCGTTTCTCCTCCAAAAATTTCACCTTTATCGATGCCGCCACATCCATAGATCGTAGAGCTCTAATACCAATTTGATGTCATCCGCAAGAGGAAAAATATAAAAATAAGTTTTTTGGAAACGATTTAGGAATAAAGGTAGGATTTTTATAGATCTCAAAGAAAGTTACAAAGATAGTGGACCTCTCTCAAGAGAAGGCCGCTCTCCTAGCTTTTATTTCAAAGAAAAAATTCAAACTTACAAGATCTATGGTTTCTATATACTCCTATATGATCTCTCACAATATTCAACAACCCTCCCTCAAACCCTAGCCGCCACCTAATAAACAATCTTTCAGCCCAAAAATTCCAGAAATACAGAAAATTACGAAAATATCCCTACAGTCCAAAATTACAAAAACACCCTTGGTTCAGCTCCTCGTCCTTGTTGCGCCGATGTTAGTCATCACCTCCTCCTTTGGTTAGTGATAATCACATCATAATTATATGTTCATGGTGGCAAGTGGAATAACCAGCTTTAGAGGGAGGAAGCGTTTTGTTTGGTGTTTGGGGAGGGGTTTTGTTTTGTTTGTTTCTTTGTTTTTTTTTGGGGGGGGGTGGTGGGGTGGGGAGGCACAGATGCACAGTATAAGCTGTTGCATAACTCACCAATTGTTTCATGAAGAACACATAACCGTTATCAACCGAATGGTTCAATATGTTGAAATGATAAAACCACAATCCACGGCTACTGATGATAGAAGCAAAACAACAACATATGTTAATGCTACTTTTATCATATATAGTGCAAAGCGAAATAAGCATACATGTTTATAGTCTATAACGTAGGGGCTTCCAATGGAGAAAGCAAGACAAAGGAAAACCGCAACGGGGAGAAAGACACAATGACATGCTCTCTTTTGCGCTAGATCTGTGAGGGTAGACTCCTGCCAAACAAAAAAGTTTATTTTTAATAAAGAATCAATGCAGCAATTTAATCAAATATGCATATCCAAATCTAGGAAGAAATAGATCACGCAAGCAACGAGATATATGGATCGAGAAATCAAAGATATCATCTTGCTGCCAAGTACAGAAGAGACACACTCAAACAAGATAATACGGTACCAAAACAAGCAATGCCATCAAAACAACAGATTAGCCATACTAAAAATTGTGTATCATCACATGCCGACATAGCTGATATACTAATTGACAATTAACGCATTCAAAGTGAAATGACAAACGAAACCTCATAAAAATTGAAAACACAGAACATCTCAACAGCAACTTTTACAAAAACCAAAGTTTTTGTCAATCCTTTTTTGCATGTTTTTGGTTTATTTTAAACAAGAATTGCAACAGCCAATAAAATCACATCCAATGTGTTATTCTGTTATACAATTAATATATGACAAACACGGGAAAGATCAATTTCATCCAAGAATAAACACATAAAAGATTTATAGTTGATTAAAAAACATTGGATACAAAACGATCAGTTATGGGTAGTTTTTATTATTTGAAACAGTCGCAAACTCCAATTTTTCTTAACAAAAACACCAAATTTCAAGCTTTTACACCATTCGCCCATTAAAATGTAAGTAAAAATGAACCACTTACACAGGATGGCGGCGATGGCTTCATATCACTCGCGAATCCCAATCAAAATCTGCGAGACAAACAAAGAAACGGAGAAGTTGGAAGCAAGAGCGCCAAACAAAGCCAATGGCTCGAAAATAGCAGTAGGAGACCCAAAGGCGACACCTTTGTGCTTTCTTTCAGTTGGGTTAATAGGGTTTCAAAAGAGATGAGAGAGACGGAGAATTGCTTTTGGGTTCAGTTTGCTGCTTGTTATTATTCCATTTTCAGCGGGCAGGGGGGAGAGCGAGAACAGGCAAGGGAGTTTGAAAGCAAGTGGGCCCCACGTGACGTGGGCCCAACATGAGTGACTGAAGATAGATATCCTTAATTGATTGTCTTTTCTTTTCTTTTTCTTTATTTCGTTTGGAAATAATTAAGCCATGGGATGAAACAATTTTCTTTTAAAGAAATAATAAAACTCGTCAAATGATAAAATTAAATAAATTAAATAACAGTAACATGCATACCATGCGTATGAGCTGAGAAGCCCACACCCACGTGTCCCATCGATCAACAAAAGTCGGTGAGCCTCCACAATCTCCTCTCTCGCAAATTCATTTTGGCAAAACATGCAACTATATCTATAAGGCGAGATTTGATTGTAAAATGGAAAAAAAAAGCACTACTTTATAAAAACCATCACAAAAATAGGAATCTCAACAGAACTTGTGCATGCTTTAGGTTAATTCATATAAAACTTCTAATAAATTCTGGATTATTACTTAAATAAATATGTCTTTTTCTCCAGAAAGATTTAGCAACTGCAATGAATGGAGGCAGCAAAAAGGGGTCCTCTCCTAGTGCTTGCAATGAACACAGACAGCAAAGGGGAGCATGGCAGACAAGGATGTTGCCTTTTATGGATATAACTCCCATCTTAGATATTCTTGTCTTGTACACAGTAAACAGTAAAAAGTGAAATTTACTGTAATGAATGATTACATAATTGGGTTAGCAGAAATTTACCCGGAATACAACGAGCAAAATCACATCTCAACATGAACTGCCAGAATGAAAATAATTAACCAAGCAATAAATTACCAAAGCTGATATATGAGTTCTGCTTGTCACGACCAAGCTAATACGATCAACAAAAACATAAAAGGATGGCAGATGAGTTACTGCTGCCACTGGTATAAGCCTAAAGATCTGAAAATGGTTACAAATTGTGTTTCTTGTGCATGTGTTGCTCAGTATTCACCCCGGTCAGAATCATCTTCATCGTCAGAGGCGCGGTCACCAACTCGAGAGATTAGGTTCATGAAAGTCTTCTTCGCATGCCCAACAGCATTTGACGTTTTCTTGGCAGCCCCGGCGACCACAGGCTGGAGAGAGAAGTCGGGCAGGTTTGCTCTTTCCTGTATCATTGCTGCAAGTGAACACATTCCATTGATCACAGTTTAACTCAATAGAAATTTCGAAAAACTTTTTTTTTTTTTCAAATGATGAGAGCGTGGTCATACACATCGTCGTGCTACGAGCCAAAGCGCCGATCTGCCTAATACCGGCTTCTGCTGCTTGGACGGCCTGAGCTGATTTGTTAACGCCATCAGCTATCTCTTGGCTGCACTCCGAGCCAAACATTTTGTAAGAAGTCATTTCACAGACGTAAGTTGTTGGTTCCAACATGATAACATGGAACCATAGAGTGCGATCAAACAAAAATTCTTCACTAATATATAAAATTAAAAGGTTGAAAATAGAATGGTGAGTGGTAACGGCAACTCATCATGTCTAGAATTCTCCCATTCACATATTTGATATGCACGCATTAAAAAATGTGCATAGCAGAATTACATGATCAATAATTATCATCGCATAATCAAGGAGTGAAGACGATCATATACTAGGGAGCACAATTCTAACTCCAGAAAGGCAAGCAACAAAGGATTGCAATATCACGTCGCAACAGCTCTCACGATAGTTTATATTCTAAATCACATATTAAACATTTCACAACAATCTTTCATTTCTTTTTTATTTCATATTTTTTTCTGTTTTATATTTCAGCGACAAAGATGAAATGTATTTTCGTGAATGAAGCAATATCTATGGACTCAACTTGATGGAGTTCTAATTCGAAGATGATTCTTTTATTCAAAAGATTTTATTTGATAGAGTTTGAGTCCTTGGAGAATTAATAATAGTTGGAGTCTTTTGTTATTTTGAGAGTTTTAATTATTTGAGTCTTTTTTGTTTGATTGTTTTAGTTGATCTAGAATTTCTAATCCTATTCAGTTTCAGAGAGTCAAGCTGTAAGCCCATATAAAGGCCACAAACCTATTAGTCTTATATAATGAAGAATTCAATAAAATTTAGTTATTAGTGCAAACTTTGAGTTTCTCCACCAATTAACTTTTTTGCATTAGTGTTCAAGAGTGTGCTTGATTGCCTGACTGAGAGGTCCGAAGAATCTCCACATGCGAAGCGTGCGAGTCGATGATCGAAAGATTTTCAGGGTGCGAGATCCGAAAAGTTATCAAATTTCCTACCGTTCTTCTCCAAATTTCCCTTGAAACCCCCAAACTCGTTTTTGTGCTACATCAATTTGGTATCCGCGCCAAAGATTTAAATATTCACTCTTTCTGAATCCCAAATACAAAAATATCAAAAAACCTAAACCTAATTTTCTTAGCCACTACATTTCTTCTGCCAAGAAATTTCAGAAAAAAGAACCCCAGTGAGATAAAAGAAAAAAAAGCGAGAAAGAGAAACCATAACCTTAAACTCCACATCGCCCGTTGCGTCACAACCGCCAATATCTCCTCCGCAACGCCACCATAGCGCTCTGTCACCGCACCCCAAACAACACAGTCATCTAACAAACACAGATCCGCTGCCAGCAAGACCCAAAACCCTAATATTCAACCAAAAAGCCAAAGCCACCTCTCGCCGCCGCATCCGGCAGCCTCCCCGACCAGCGCCACCACTTCCTCAAGCTTTCCCCTGCCTCGACAATACTTCTAGCACCCAAGACCGCCGTCATCAACGACTAAAACTTCTACATCGCTTCATGTGAACTTTTTGAAGTTCGCTGGTGACGCCACCGGCACTGACTAAGGGGGCCGACCATACCACGGCCTCCATCTCGTCAAGGCAAACGCCTAGGGAGACGATCGACAGCAACACACTGTCGAAATTGGACAGAATTTACATCGGCACCGACTGAGCTGATTGAGCTACAATGTCGGCTCGATCGAGCCGAACCCATGACCGAGCTGAGCCGGTACTGTTTATCGGCTCGGACGAGCTGACCTCGAGCTGACAAGGAGCCAGCTCGAGCCGACTGAGCTTGCGAGCCGACCCCTGAGCCAGCTCAGCCGCACCGTCTGACCCGGTCAACGGCTCAGCCGAGCCAATTTACATGGTCAACGGTGTAATGCCCTACAAGCTACTGCACAAGTACTAGAAGGAGGGTGAATAGTACTTTAAAAATAACGAGGAGTATAATTCCTAATTATCGTGCAAACAACTACCAAATCAATTTGCGGAAGCTTAAATTGATGACAACAAAATTAACAATGCTAACAATAGATATTACTGGGTTCGGATCCACCCAAGTCTCCCCGACTTGTTCCCGATGATCCTACGTCCCAACCACCCGGATCCCCTCCGGATACTTAGGTTAGAAACCCTAACCCAAGATTTCCACTATGATATCTTGTGAAAAACCTTCACAAGATCAAATCATACATGCAATGGCAATAGTGAATCCCACAACCCGGGATCACAACCTTCTCTCACAACCGAGAGAATCAATAAGCAATATAAAAGAGTTTATAATGAAATAAACAATCTTACCACAAAATCCTATACCTTGAGTATTCTTACCAAATAGGTGCAAGGAGGGATTTGAGGAAGAGAAAGTCACCAAGACCTAGCACCACTGAAATGAGCAGCAATGGGTGCCTAGGAGTGATTTGGAGACTTGAATCAAGCTAGAGCTTGAAGGGCTCACCAAGAACAAACTTCTCTCAAGATGGATTCTAGATCTAGAATATGAGAGAATGGATTTCTTGTGAGGAAGAGAGCTTTGGAAATGAGTGAGAATCTCTAACTCTTTCAATCTCAATGAATCTCTTAATAGCAGCTCTAACCTAGAAAGAAATGACCAAGCTTCGTATTTATAGGGTCCCATAAAAACGAGTTAGGTCAAATCCCAACGGATAGAAATCTGAAGCAGTTTAGTCGGTCAAAGAACAACCACTGACCGACTAGTTCATCAACTAGTCGGTCAGTCAAACAACATGGACCGACTAAGTGAAGAACAGTGAAGAGATTGAATTTCAGACCTAGAAATCTAGTCGGTCCAAGAAGACTTCTGACCGACTAGTTTCACAACTAGTCGGTCGGTCAGTGAACGTAGACCGACTAAGAGTCAAAAACAATTAGTCTGAATACAAATTGATTTAGTCGGTCCAAGAACAAATGTTGACCGACTAGATCATCAACTAGTCGGTCGCCAAACGTTCTTAGACCGACTAACGATAAACAGTAGCTTAGGAGAAAATTGGCATGTACAGTAAAGCTCAACTAGTCGGTCAAAGAAGCATCACTGACCGACTAGTTCACAAACTAGTCGATCGGTGAGTCAACGTAGACCGACTAACTGTAAACAGTACTGAGCAAGAAAATACAAACTGAAACTAGTCGGTCCAAGAAGCTTTGCCGACCGACTAGATCACCATCTAGTCGGTCGGTTCTTCTTCTTGAACCAACTAACATGCACAATAAAGTCCGAATCGAAGCGCGATGCTTCGAGGAAGTTAGAATGGACTTCTACTAAGATCCTAGAGCTAAGATATGAGCGTTATGAAGATAGAAATGTAAGATATACTCATGGCTTAACATTCTATAGATCGAAACTAAAAGACTATGAATAAAACCTTAAAGAACGGTCTTCGAGAGCTTCGATCAAGTCTTCATGACTTCCAAAATGGTCCAAAAGCTTCAACGAAGCTTTAGGCATTGAATACGAGCTTTGAGAAGTCTTGAGATGTCGCTTTGAGTGTTCTCGTGAATTTGGCGACGATCTCCATAACTGCGCTCACAAATTGTTAGTTCATGAATTATTTATGTTTGCTCATCATCCAAAACCAAATCCGGGGAGTCCAATACTCAACATTCTCCCCCTTTTTGGTGATGACAAACCAACATAAATAATAATGAAAAGTAATGATTCAAATGTAAAATACTTACTCCCCCTGCATTGATGACACGTTAATTCCAAATTGAATATATATAAATTGCATCAATCAGACGAGTAAGATATATAATGAGAATCGAATTTTGAAATATCGGATTTGAAAATCCTTATATATATCTTAACTCCCCCTGAATCTAACATATCAAATTAGATTCTTGGAAATCGAGTTAAATTTTCATTTGCCCTAATCATTATCATTATCTCTCCCCCTTTGGCATTATCCCAAAAATGGGGAGGGGGCATACAACGACAACAAGGATAAAGAAAATCCAACGTCGGGAGTCGTAGACTATGACGATGGACCAAATTGACACCAAGGGAAAATAATCGAAAAACGAATCAAAGTGTGCCAAATTGTCCATTTTCGTAAAACGAAAATTGAAATCATCAAAGTACCAAATATAAATTCACTTGAGTGACATCCAGGATAGGAAAGGGCGTCCCATTGAATAAAGAAACGTACTCTTCAATACTCAATATTCTTGGTTAAATTTGTGCATGGAAAACAATTCTATGCAATCATAGAAATTTAATCTATTTAACCAAGTTTATAAGCGTCGAGCGACGAAATCACATATCATAGACATTGAACGAATATTAAATGTGCACAACGAAGTAAAAGTGAACATCGATGTATATATATATATAAATACCATGAGTACAAGCAAAAACACATCGACTACAACAAACAAAGTGCAACATCTATATCACCAACAAAAAGATACAACATCATCATCATCATGTCATCATCAACATCCAAAATACATCAAATACACCGACATCCATAAAATCATAATACATCAAATCACCACCCAAAATCCATCCTAACCCAAAACACTCTCAAAAAGATGCATCATCCAATGATCACAGGAGAGTCCTCGAAACAGACGATCACGAGGAAGTGGCAGGATCAGCAGTCTCCGTGGGTCCAGTCGAGGGAGTGGACTCAGGCTCTGCTGGGAGGAGTGGCGTGTGAACTGAAGGGATCGTCTGGGCAGGAGTGGAGACATCGACGACTGGCTCAACGGCAGGAGTATCAGCTGGAACAACAGCAGGCACGACAGGGTCAGGGATATCAGCAGGAGCAGCAGCAGCATCAACAGGAGTCTGATCCACTGGTGCAGAAGACTCTGGAGCACCGGAAGAAGTGGTAGCACCAGCAGCAGATGTGGTAGCAGCAGCAGCAGTGGCCTCAGCGCCACGAGCTAAAGAGGTGACAAGCTCATCAATCTCCTCATCATCTATCTCCTCATCCTCAGAAACAGGAGGAGGAAGCTGAATACCCATCAGACTAGCCATTCGGCACACAACCTCCTCGGTACGAGCCAAACGAGACTCGTGACGACGAAGTAACCGAACGACATCATCAAGTGTGGTGGTAGGAGGAGGGGCTGCAGCAGTTGAAGGTGTGGCCTGGGACGCAGAAGGAGTCGACCGCTGCACGTGACGTAGTGCCGCAAGAGATTTCTTTACGGCCGTCGCGTTCAGTGGAGGACCAATGGGACGCTCATCGTCAGGAGGCAAAGGCACGCGAAAATGACGGAACACCACAGTCAACAGACAAGGATATGGGATATGCGCCGATTTACTAGACTTGCGAACACACTCGAAAGAATCCATCTTGTCGAGTATGATGCGAGCCCAGTTAATCGAGCTACCCATAAAAAGAGCGTAAATCAACTTCAGGAAGGGCTGCGAAGGAAGTGAGGAAGATCATACTTGGGCAAAAGACATGATTTTAGGATAAGATTAATCACCCAAGCATTCGGCTTGAATGATTTAGATGGAACACCAATGAAAGCAGGAGGGATCACATGGAAGATATCAGCTAGAACAGACTGATCCAAAGAGGAGATATCATCAACAGAGATGTCAGACGGGAGGAGACCAGACGACGAACAACCAAGCAACTCCCCCAAGATTTCTGCCGTGAGGACTATAGGAGTCCCCAAGACAGTAGTCTCGATGGAGTGGCTCTCATCGTAGTGGCCCCGGACACGATTGGCATATAAAAGCTTGACCAGGCGAGGATAGGGACGAGGGTTCGCCTTAGGGTCAAATCTAAGATAGTCCAAAAGTCCGCTATAGGATAAAAGATCCGCAAGGCCAAGAAAGTCAGAGAACTGAACGTAATGCTCTAATAGCAGTGGGCAGTGCTCTATACGGTTGTAAGCCGCTAGACACAGAGGGTCGTCACGACACAACGATATATCCACACCGCCTACTGGCATTTGGGCTTTACCCTTAGCCTTACGGGTCTTAGGAGGAGGTGGAGGAGGGGGTTCCTGCTGGGTAGGCTGCTCCTCAGGATGAAAATCAGCGTCAGAATCAGATGTGGTGTCCTGAAAAGAGGAAGGTGAAGCGACAGTCTTTCTAGATTTAGGCTTTGGTTGGGCTGTAGAAGCTTGGGCTTGGGAAGCTTGGATTTTGGCTTTGGGCTTGGAAGTCCTCTTCCTCTTCAACAGTGGTGAAGACGAAGAGGGGGCACGAGTGGTCTTGGCCCTACGCTTAGGTGGGGTCTATGCGGTCGCGGGTTCTACGTTCATGTGGGATGGCCCAGAGGAAGTAATAGGGATCCTCGTTCTTGCCATGATCGCGGCACAACGAGTACAATTAATCGATAGAAAAGGATCAAACAACCTAAGCACAAACCCTAGAACCGAAAATAACAAGCCCTAGGATGGAAATCGAAACCCTAGAGATGAAAGCAAGCCCTAGAACAGTAAACGAGACCTAGGAGAAGGAGATATACCTAGGGGAGGGAGATCGACGGCGGCGGATGGACGGAAAAGACGCCGGAGATCGACGAGAAGACGAAAAGACTCGAGGAGGGATCGGGGGTTTTCGAGCTGGAGGGAAGAAGAGACCGACTAAAAGAGAAAAAAATCGATTAGATATGATTTAAGTCGGTCGAAATCGCGAAAAGACATGACTGCCCCTGAGCACTTAGTCGGTCACAGTTCAATCACCAACCGACTAGACAACTAGTCGGTCGCCAAACGTTCTTAGACCGACTAACGATAAACAGTAGCTTAGGAGAAAATTGGCATGTACAGTAAAGCTCAACTAGTCGGTCAAAGAAGCATCACTGACCGACTAGTTCACAAACTAGTCGGTCGGTGAGTCAACGTAGACCGACTAACTGTAAACAGTGTTGGATCTGGATCGTAGCCTAGAGGGGGGGTGAATAGGCTAATAAAAATATTCGTGCAACCCACGAACAATCACACGCAGTTATAAGCACAGACAGGGCAATACAATAGCAATCACAGAATACGCACAGATATACCCTGGTTCGGTCATCCCCACGACCTACTCCAGCCCCCGAAAGCAACTACTAGATAGATATGTAATCAAGTACAGCTACAATGAGTCAAGATCCCAAATCTACTCTCACCTAGCTCGTACGCACACCACGTGCTCTACACTATCAATCTAGTCAGATGCTCTCCCTCCGTGACGACTCCCAAGTCGTCAGGTCCCCAAAAGTAACACAAACAGGTAATGTTTCCCCTAACAGAGATCGCTACACCAATACAAAGATAAATAAATAGAGTTTTAGAAATGCTCAGTAATGGTGCGTCGTCTCTGGTGTTCAGCACGTGGTCAGATCAATCTGACAAGTAGTAGTCTCTGATGTCCCCTCAATAGTTCGGCTCCCCTCTCGATGAAACTTGCGCCTTCCACCGAAATTGAAAGTTGCGATACGCCTTAAAAATCCTCCCTTTAAGATTTTTCCAAGGGGAGAACCAAACCAAATATTTCGGCCAGTCTTTGAATCTTGCGGCTTAAATTAAATCACGTGGCCAGCTCCACCAATTTCGTGCATACCTGCAACAAAACACAAACAAAGAAATGATTAGTTTTTAATTAAAACAAAGTAAGATTAATTACCTTTAGTTTCCTCTTTGTTTAATTTGCAGCACATGTCTCGGCTTCACATGCATTTGAGTGGAGATAGCTTTTAAATTTGGCTTGGTGTCCCCTTTTTTTGGTACTTGCGGCAGCCACCTAGGAGTCAAAACTTGAAGCCATGTATTCCCTTTCTTCCTGATTGATGTGAATGTCTTTTGTTGATGCGTTGTTGACGTAGGGGCTTCTGCATTCTTGAAATCACATACACAAAAACACTTTGATTTATTTTTAAAACAAAAGGATTACCTCAGTCAAAGATTGAGGCGTGTGTTCTAGCGTCAAAGATTACGGCTCGCTTTGTGTTTTGCTTGGAAAAAAACGGCTGCTTTGTTGTTGATCACGCAGTTGCGGCTCAAATTGCGGCCTGAAAAAAAAAGAAGAACAGATGCGGCAATAGAGCTCGGGTTTGAATGGCCGGCCTCTTTTGTTTTTATTGGAACCTTGGGGAATTTTTGTATACGGCCGCAAGTTTTGAGAAATATATGTAGCCCTTATATAATAGCCTATAGCTCGGGTTTTTCATGTTGTTCGGCAGGATGGTTAGCTCAAAAATCCAATGGCTAGGGTATATGCATGGAGAGGATGATATCTTGACTTGGTCAAATGTGATTTGAATAGGGAAAAGATAGGAGCAAAAATCTTTAATTGGTTTGATCAAATCTCATCTTGATTAGATTTGTCTCCATCTCTCCCAATATTAACCAAGTCCAAATAGCCTTGTGTACACCTACTCATTTCTCTCCCAATTTGCTGTATGATTAGCAATTACTCCAAGTATTGAAAGAATTATCGTTTCGCCTTTCCTGAAACACACTTAGCACACGCGTTAAAACGTTCACACACGTTTGTTATCATCAAACACGAAGTTCACAGATCGTTGCTACCAACAATCTCCCGCTTTTGATGATGACAAACTAAGTAGAAGATTTGAGCATTAACGTTCCAAATAGTGTGTGTGAAAGTGTGACGATAGTGGGTGACATGCAATGAGATATAGTGATGTGCAAACAATGATATACAGAGTTAACAATATGCATGCTCCCCCTATTTTTGTGCTTCCCCAATATTCATTAATGCTCCCCCTATATTCATGCTCCCCCTTAATCAAACAATCAAATACCAAATCTTCCCAAATTTTTCTCCCCCTTTGTTATCATCAAAAGTCATACCACGAAGTCAAAAATATATACCATGCAAAAATAGAGTATTATTAACCATTACCAACAATTGCATGAAAACAATCATAGAATAATCAAGTCAAAATCCAATGAAATGAAACAACGAAGAATTCAACACCAACGTGTACATGTGATGAATAAAATTGAAGCACATATGGAGAATCATTAAGAAAGTCAACCGGAACCAATCCACATTTTCCAAATAACATTCTATCACCTAGGATTGATTTTTCCCACCTCATTAAAAATAAGTTCAAGGTACCACACCCCAAAACATAGCCTATAAGGACTCTTAGATGTGGGGGTGGCATTGCTTGACGAGTAAATACACCAACGCTAAAGTTTACCCATAAAGCGTATGTTGGATACTCGTGGGTAATACCGTTTCCAAGGATTGTATCCTTTTTCCATACGGAGCAATTATCTTTTGTTTTCACATTTTTTTTAAAATACTTATACCAACATTTTTTTTTGCTCAATTTTTATCCATGGCAAGGTATATCATATCCCTTAGATTTTTAGTTAAATTTTCCTCCTACATTCACTTTCCACACTTCATAAACGATATCTCCAAATGTGCAACAATAGTAATACATGTGAAAGTGAAGTAGGTGGTGTAGAAATCAAGTTATTTTCATTCATTGATCATGCCATGAATA
Source organism: Scilla litardierei (assembly GCA_030789695.1). Lineage (NCBI taxonomy): Eukaryota > Viridiplantae > Streptophyta > Magnoliopsida > Asparagales > Asparagaceae > Scilla > Scilla litardierei. The sequence goes on from CM061130.1 coordinate 119,116,185, forward strand.
TTTAGAAAGATGAACATGCTCATGTGGCAAAAGAAATAATACACCAATTTCTACATACATATGAAATTCATACGTGCAACCTTCAATAATAGATCAAAGAGAAAAGATACACATTTAAGCACCAAATCTTTTTTTTCAGTTTTTCAGTTTTTCAGGTTTTTTTTAAATGCATGAAGTACTAAAGCAAACATGAGATGTAATCACACAAACAAAAAAAGAATCATGCACACATAGCAATGCAACCACTAGCACACAAACAAAGAAAAAGTCATGCACACAAAAAGAAAAAAAACTATGAAGATATTCATTAAGTTCAAAGAATGTGATATACCTTCGCGTCGCCGTTTGACTAAGGAGCTAAAAGGTAATGAGACATTCAATTTATCGCTCCTCGTCAAATTTCCATCCACCTACAAAAGAGGTGTCGTGTGTGACCTTGGAATCCAACAAGGTCCACTCACGTTAGTCATCAAGGATTTAGGAACCCATATTTGTTTGAACTTAATATTTTTGTTATTATATTTGCAATGATATGAAGTATGACCAACGCATCCACATGTAAAAGCACTTTGCATGACAATTTCCAACTTTTGTTGTTTCAATGTGAACTTTTCTATAATTTGATTTTTCAACATTTTTAGAACCATATCCTAGTCCTCGTCTATTATTGCCATAAAGTTGATTTCCAAGTATAATGTCCAAATTTTGTTTTCCAATGGAAAATCTCTTTAATGACAATTCTAAACTAGCAACTTTGGATTTCAAATGATCATTTTCGTTCACAAGCAAAGTACATTTACTAATGAAAGCTTGCTTGTTTTCATCTTCTTTCTTTTCAAAATCCCTCATTTTTTCTTTAAGTTCAAGATTTAGCATGTTAATCTTTTCAGAAAGCAATTCATTTTCAGTTTCAAGCTTTATCTTATCAAGCTTATACATGCTAATATCATTTAATAAAGAGGGACATGAAAGACACTCAGTTTTTTCAGACAAGCTAGCTTTCTCTTTTTCTAACATAGTAATGGTAGATTTGCATGCAACAAGCTCTTGTTTAATATTTTTCATTTCTATAGACATGTCATACTCAGTTTGTTGCATATCAAAATTATCATTCCTATAACATTCCACATCAGCTTCTAGCTCATCAATTCTATGTTGCATTCCTTTACAGATTTCTAAGAATTCAGCCTTAGTGGGAGATTCTACCTCATTGTGTTTGGCCATCAATGCCATGCAGGAGTGGGCTTCATGTTCATCCTCCTCATCAGCTTCGCTATCCATATCCCACGTCAGCACTTTCGTTTTTCCTTTTGCAACTTGAGCTGTGTGTTGTTGTGGGCAATCTTTTATGTGGTGCCCTTTCTTCCTGCATTTAAAACATTCACTTCTATTAATAGCTTTCTGATCATAGGAATTTCTACCAAAATTAGCATTATTAGAACGAATGAACCTTTTTCCCATCTCGGTTCTTCCTTGATCAGTCTGAATGTATCTCCTGAAATTTCTGACCATTAAAGCTTGCTCTTCATCAAGATCGTCGTCGTTAGCTTGAAGAGCTAATGGTGTGGAAGCTTTGGTCTTCTCTTCAGGTTTTTCTCTGGCTTCTATACTCTGCAGCTCAAGCTCGTGTGACATTAGGTTGCCTATCAAGTCCTCCACTTTCATTATTGATAAGTCCTTAGCTTTTTGAATAGCGGTGACTTTAGGCCTGAACGAGCTTGGTAGCGCCCTTAAGATCTTTCGTACCTGTTCATGGCTAGAGTATGGCTTACCGAGGGAACTGGATTTGTAGACGATGTCTGTGAACCTCGCAAACATCTCTTTCACAGATTCTGTTGGTAGCATGCGGAAGCTCTCGTATTCTGTGCTCAGCAACGCAAGCCTTGATTCCTTTACTTGCGATGTTCCCTCGTGTGTCACCTCCAGAGTATGCCAGATTTCCTGCGCAGTTAGACAATGTGAGATACGATTAAACTCAGATTTATCAAGAGAGCATATAAGCGCATTCATAGCTTTACCATTAAGAGTATAAAGTTTCTTATTAGCTAAATCCCACTTGTCTTTAGGCTTATTCATAACAGTGCCTTCAATTTTAATAGTGGGTAGATTATAACCATTTTCAACAATATCCCACACATCATAATCTATAGACACTAAATAGATTTTCATCCTAGCCTTCCAATATGCAAAGTCTACACCGTTAAACTTAGGTGGACGGGCTATAGACTGACCCTCAGCAAAAGCACAATCAGATATCTTCATGGTCATCTAAAAATCTAGACTAGATCCTCTAAACTGGCTCTGATACCACTTGTTGGATCTGAATCGTAGCCTAGAGGGGGGGTGAATAGGCTAATAAAAATATTCGTGCAACCCACGAACAATCCCACGCAGTTATAGGCACAGACAGGGCAATAAAATAGCAATCACAGAATACGTACAGATATACCCTGGTTCGGTCGTCCCCACGACCTACTCCAGCCCCCGAAAGCAACTACTAGATAGATATGTAATCAAGTACAGCTACAATGAGTCAAGATCTCAAATCTACTCTCACCTAGCTCGTACGCACACCACGTGCTCTACACTATCAATCTAGTCAGATGCTCTCCCTCCGTGACGACTCCCAAGTCGTCAGGTCCCCAAAAGTAACACAAACAGGTAATGTTTCCCCTAACAGAGATCGCTACACCAATACAAAGATAAATAAATAGAGTTTTAGAAATGCTCAGTAATGGTGCGTCGTCTCTGGTGTTCAGCACGTGGTCAGATCAATCTGACAAGTAGTAGTCTCTGATGTCCCCTCAATAGTTCGGCTCCCCTCTCGATGAAACTTGCGCCTTCCACCGAAATTGAAAGTTGCGATACGCCTTAAAAATCCTCCCTTTAAGATTTTTCCAAGGGGAGAACCAAACCAAATATTTCGGCCAGTCTTTGAATCTTGCGGCTTAAATTAAATCACGTGGCCAGCTCCACCAATTTCGTGCATACCTGCAACAAAACACAAACAAAGAAATGATTAGTTTTTAATTAAAACAAAGTAAGATTAATTACCTTTAGTTTCCTCTTTGTTTAATTTGCAGCACATGTCTCGGCTTCACATGCATTTGAGTGGAGATAGCTTTTAAATTTGGCTTGGTGTCCCCTTTTTTTGGTACTTGCGGCAGCCACCTAGGAGTCAAAACTTGAAGCCATGTATTCCCTTTCTTCCTGATTGATGTGAATGTCTTTTGTTGATGCGTTGTTGACGTAGGGGCTTTCTGCACTCTTGAAATCACATACACAAAAACACTTTGATTTATTTTTAAAACAAAAGGATTACCTCAGTCAAAGATTGAGGCGTGTGTTCTAGCGTCAAAGATTACGGCTCGCTTTGTGTTTTGCTTGGAAAAAAACGGCTGCTTTGTTGTTGATCACGCAGTTGCGGCTCAAATTGCGGCCTGAAAAAAAAGAAGAACAGATGCGGCAATAGAGCTCGGGTTTGAATGGCCGGCCTCTTTTGTTTTTATTGGAACCTTGGGGAATTTTTGTATACGGTCGCAAGTTTTGAGAAATATATGTAGCCCTTATATAATAGCCTATAGCTAGGGTTTTTCATGTTGTTCGGCAGGATGGTTAGCTCAAAAATCCAATGGCTAGGGTATATGCATGGAGAGGATGATAGCTTGACTTGGTCAAATGTGATTTGAATAGGGAAAAGATAGGAGCAAAAATCTTTAATTGGTTTGATCAAATCTCATCTTGATTAGATTTGTCTCCATCTCTCCCAATATTAACCAAGTCCAAATAGCCTTGTGTACACCTACTCATTTCTCTCCCAATTTGATGTATGATTAGCAATTACTCCAAGTATTGAAAGAATTATCGTTTCGCCTTTCCTGAAACACACTTAGCACACGCGTTAAAACGTTCACACACGTTTGTTATCATCAAACACGAAGTTCACAGATCGTTGCTACCAACAAACAGTACTGAGCAAGAAAATACAAACTGGAACTAGTCGGTCCAAGAAGCTTTGCCGACCGACTAGATCACCATCTAGTCGGTCAGTTCTTCTTCTTGAACCAACTAACATGCACAATAAAGTCCGAATCGAAGCGCGATGCTTCGAGGAAGTTAGAATGGACTTCTACTAAGATCCTAGAGCTAAGATATGAGCGTTATGAAGATAGAAATGTAAGATATACTCATGGCTTAACATTCTATAGATCGAAACTAAAAGACTATGAATAAAACCTTAAAGAACGGTCTTCGAGAGCTTCGATCAAGTCTTCATGACTTCCAAAATGGTCCAAAAGCTTCAACGAAGCTTTAGGCATTGAATACGAGCTTTGAGAAGTCTTGAGATGTCGCTTTGAGTGTTCTCGTGAATTTGGCGACGATCTCCATAACTGCGCTCACAAATTGTTAGTTCATGAATTATTTATGTTTGCTCATCATCCAAAACCAAATCCGGGGAGTCCAATACTCAACAAACGGTGCACAGTGAGCCGTTCTATTTTTCCGAGTTTTTCTGTGCTTATTATTCTGGATTTTTGGCAGCTTCAGTATGTTGACGATTCGGGATCCGTTTGACGCCCAAATTCTTCACGCCAGTGGATAGATGACTCAACCAACTACTCAAAGAAATGATTGAAGAAGTTTATGCAACTGAAAGTCCTCCTGATATTGATGGAAATTTATGTGAATCTGGTGCTCATGTCAATATCATTAGGTGTCTCCCTACAAAACTTGAAGATGAGGAAGATTGGCGAATGACCAGTATTTTTCATACATACATCAATGTATGCGCTAAGTCATACAAATTAATAATTAATGGATGTAGTTATGTGAATGTCATCTCCAAGTCCGTCTTAGAAAGAATGGGCCTAGCAATTGGGCCTCATCCACAGTCATATAATGTACTTGGATTGATAAGACCGTTCATTTAATTACACACACAACGATGTTTAGTGCAGTCCAGCTTGCGAGTTATCATGATCACAATTGGTGTGATGTTATATCTATGAATGCAACACACGTTTTGTTAGGAAGACCTTGGATATACGATCTAGATGAGATGATTTCTGGAAGGTCAAATATACACACATTCATATTTAATGGAAAAAGAATTGTGCTAAAACCTTGCCAACCCAAGATTCGAGTTGCTTAACAAAATGGATTAAACTTCAATGAGCCAATCATGAAGAGTCCTTTGAAGATCGAACAAGAGACTGAACCAGATGTTGAGTCTAAGATCAAGTTGGAGCATAAATATACATCTATAGCAAAAATAAAGTGTTAGACAAAACATGAGATGAACCTACAGATTGAGATAAAGTTGGAGCCAGAGTCGGAATTGAAGCCTGAGCCGGTATTGGAGTTCCCGCAAGAGCCCGAGCATGAGCCAGAGTCAAAGCCTAAACCAGATATTGATCCAGTATTGTAGTTAGAGCCTGATTTAATGCTGCATTCTGAGCCAGAGACAAGAATTTGATCTGCAACTTGAGTCAAATTCTTCTTTAGAGCCATCGGTTAAGCAAGTGCCAGAATTGTCGAAAGACCACTGATTCAAATTGAGCACATCGAATTTGTTATCTTAGATCCTCCTTTTCTTACCAACAAATAGGTGTTGAATACTTTTCTATCTTTCATAAATTGGGAGAAATTATCAGAGGAGGTTCATCTGCCCATCTGCAACTTATTACACTTCAAGGTTCGTGGACGCATCTTCTCCAACTGCAGATGGCTATTATTTCTCTCCAGTTGTGCTACTTTTGCAAACTTTCACCAGGAGATAAAGTACTTAAGCTAGAGAGTGATGGAGATCCAATTCGAAGATAATTCTTTTATTTAAAAGATTTTATTTGATAGAGTTTGAGTCCTAGAATAATTCCTATTAATTAGAGTATTGTGTTATTTTGATAGTTTTAGTTATTTGAGTCTTTTTTATTTGAGTGTTTTAGTTAATCTAGTACTAGTCATATTCCGTTTCAGAGAGTCAAAATATAAGCCTATATAAAAGCCACAAACCTATTAGTTTTATATAATGAAGAATTCAATAAAATTTGGTTGTTGGTGCAAACATTTAGTTTCCCCACGAATTAACTCTTTTTGCATTGGTGTGCGAGAGTGGGCTTGATTGCATGTGCGAGAGGTCCGTAGAATCTCACGTGCGAGGCATGCGAGTCGGTGATCGAAAGATTTCCATTGTAGCGAGATCCGAAAAGTTATCAAATTTCCTACAGTTCTTCCCCAAATTTCCCTTCAAATGCCTAAACTCGTTCTTGTGCTACATCATCAACACAAGATACTTTTACTAACTATACCTACAACAATGACCATACATCTCAGTAGTTCTCTATACAATCTCCATTGTGATGAAGACTGAAATTTCCAGAGTTCTCATATTATTCGCACACAATTTGATTTTATCCGCATTAAAAAGTGGTCCACTGAACTTCAGGGCAATAAATTTATACACAATGTGATTCACTATTAAACATGAATCCGATATACGCATGGAACAAAGGAAGTTCCGTAGGGCAGGAAAAAATTACTACTCTGTAAATGGAGTGAACATTAGAAATATTCACTATAGTTTGCATGCTTTTTTTTCTTTACCTCAGATCGCTAAGCTCCAGGGTAAGATCGCTGATTTCCATGCCTGAAAGTCTGATTGCTGCCATGGTACTCGGAAGTTCCTCCCGTGCAGTATCTGCAAGCTTAGCAAGAGATGTTGCGGCCCTCTTCATTGCCTACAGAAGAAACAATGAAGTTTTTATGACAAGCACAGACAACGTTTGAACAACATGCGCACACGCAGGCATTGGACGGAACCATGCAGACACTATTAAAAAGCCAGAGGGGCACTAGGACTGACAGGACTGAAATGAAATTTTTTTAAATGGTCATTCCTGCATGAAGCATGGGGAAAAAGTAAAAAAGGCGAACTGTCACTCAAACATGACCGAAAAGAATCAAATAATCTTTTGCGACCACAAATGTTTGGTAGAAATCTGCAAAAAGCATTAAGAGAAGGTAGCACATTCATCACAAGAAAATATTTTGAAGGGAAAAATGCTAAATTTCATAACACTACCATCCACTCTCATATGATTCCCGAAAAACTGCCTTGAATGTGTAAATTCAAGATAACTACCATGAATTATATGCTTCATCCCATACCGACGTTTGTAAAATGACTTTTTCCCCTCACTTATGGACATGTGAGCCCCACTATAAAAATTGTGTTAAAATAAAAAAACAATAAAAATAAAAACAATTAAGAAAACAAATATGGAGCCGATAACTGGATCCACAAAAAACATTTTTTCAGAAAAACACAAAAACTAAGATTGACATGTGGTCCAGAAAATATATAAACAAAAAACAAAAAAGGAACAGAAAGGAAAAAAGCAAACCCCTGACCCTATCATCATCTTCCTTCTCTCTCCTCCATCTCCACCTATCTCCTTCAATCTTTATATCTTCCCCCGCCCCCTCACAAAAAAGAGAGAAAACATTCCTCATCCCCAACGTTTGAAATATATGTTCATAATATTGGTATTGGATACGTTGGAGAGGAACCGAAGGTGTTAAGACTTCAGGTATTGGTTGATTTACTTAGCCTCAGTGTTGGTTGCTTATACATATGTATCTCTAGCAAGTGCCTCGTCTACCTATAAATTATAGGTATTGGTCGATTTATCTTAGCCTAAGTGTTGGTTGCAGGTACATGTTTATTTTTAGCGAGTGCTTTGTCTATCTGTAAGTTATCTCTGTCAACCAGTACATAGGTCCCTCGAACCAATTTCATTAACTGTTTATCATACTGAAAGATATTATCTAGTAGATCAATATGCTCAGTTTCAATTTTGCTTTCGTTTCAAAGTATGAAACTTTGAGGTATTAATCTCCAATTGTGACTGTATGGTGTGACAGTATACATTCTTGTGACAATTGACAAGTTTCGCTTGATGTCGATAAACAGTGGTCTTTTTCTGATCATCCATGCAAATTTGATCTAATAACATAGAGATATCTCAGTATCAACCTATTATTTAAACCTTGAACTTAATTATTAAATGTCCTTCAATCATTATGTGGAATAAGTTAAAATTTCTATTTTTGGTATATCAAACCCCGAACAATTCTTGTATTAATTGCTATTAGTTAATATCAATTGGTATAAGCATATCAGCATGTTTCGAATGGATCATGTCAGCATGCTTGAAATTTGATACCTCTAGTATAAGCTGAAATTTCAAACTATGGTCCGCCCTCTCATTAATCCCCTTGCTGCATCCCCGTAAGGGCTGTAACCCATGCCTGAGCAAGCATGGGCTTGGGAAAAAGAGAAGAAAAGAACAAAAAGAAAAGAAGGGGGAAAGGCTTACAAGCCCTGCACGTTATTTTTTAAGGGGATTTCTGCCAAAATCAAATTACTAATAACAGGTGATTATTACTTGACAACTTTTGTGGAAGTTAAGCCCCCCCCCCCCCCCCCCCCCCCCCTCCCCTCCGGCGGGGAATAATGTTCTACCAAACAATCATCTGGTTGCCTCAGAGATTGACAGGCTACAAAGTTGTCATTGATCTCTGACAAGTAGCCTTCGTATGTATGGCACTCACAGAACATATGTTTAATCATCCACATAGAAACAAATTAGTTTTACTTATTAGGTATAAAATAAGATTTTTACAATTTATATATAACAGTCAGACAAACACAAGATCCTTTTGTGTGTGGCCAATACAGCCTTCAAAAAAATGTTTTTTTTATGTTAAACAACTGAAATTAAATTATCTCAACGAAACTTTTCCTAACAACAAATTACATTGGTGAATCAAACAAACTTCCCACTTTCCATGGTGTCAGTACTCACAGGCTCACAACATAAGAAATTTACGGTTTGTTAACAACAATTGGCCAGTCATTTTAACTCTTCACTTCAGTATTAAACAGACTAGGAATGTGATTACATGAAGTGTATCGACATTTGCTACACTGCTGAGGGCAGTTGTCTAAAGATATGCGATTACCCATCAACTGTTCCCAAAAAATTTCTAAGCAGCTTAAACATGTAACCCTCTAAAAGTATCAATATAAACAAAAACAACCTATAACATTCCTCCCAAAGTGTTGGCAAATAATTTTAATGAAACAATATGAAGTAGATAAATGATTTTTCATTTTAAGTTTAGAAACGTGCTGTTGACTTCAATCCAAACTATGAATGATACAAGATAATAAAATATTAATCTCTTACTGCACTAAAATGTAATAAAATATTCACTTTTCACTCACAAAAATTTGCATTGCCAGCTGTATGTGGAAAATTTTACTACTGGTGGACACTACTATAACACCGACTTATAGCATTAGTCTTACAAAAAGAAAATGTTTAAATATAAAAAAATGCAAGAATTATGAATGACTTACATACAGAGTAGGAACAGCTGCAATCACTAGGCTGGTAAATGCTATAGAGGTCTGCAAAAAAAGGAACAAAATATGTAATGTTAATTGTCAGTATAAATGAACAAGGCAAGAACTCAGCAAACCATACAGGAACAATAAAAAAAAGATGAATCACACTTTATTTCTCAAATATCATGAAACTATTAATAAAATGTATGTTCCATTTGCTTTACTGATAAAACTGATTAACCATACAGTCTTGCATGTACATTTCTTGTATGTCACCATTGTTAACCTAAATTTAGTTTCATATTATATTTGTTTCCATATCTGAAAATAAGAATGAATGCTGTAAGGTCCCTGAGACGCTTATGTGGATGCATAGTTATATGTGGATCAAGCAAGCACCCAATGAGCCGTATGCACCAGTATGAAATGAAAATAGATGAACCTACAATCGGGTTCGTACAAACCCAATTTACACAATCGTGTGACCGGCATTTAGTTTTTTATTTTCTTAACTACTATCCGATACCTGAATTAGCCCAGCACACACACCCACCCACCCCACCCCCCCCCCCCCCCCCTTCTCTTTCCACAACACACACACACACACACACACACACACACAACAAAAAAAACCCCGTCCTCTAGGACAACCATCCCGCTTCCATCTCCCATCTCCCCTACCGTGATGGGAATTCAGTTTGAATCCAGTTTTGGTTTTTAAGAGTTTGAGTCGATTTAACATTTTGGCGTTTGAATCCTTTTATAGTTCTTTTATTTGAGTTCTTTTTTATTTCTCTTTAAGCTTTTTTTAGCTTCCTTTTGAGGAATCTTTTATTTTATTTTATTAGAAGATTGTGATATGTTAGGAATTTGAGTTTGAGTCTAGATAAGATTTTATTTCTTCTCCTATAAATATAGATCGGTAGTTGAACTTTTGATTATAAGGGATTAAAAATAAATTTAAGTTAGTAAACTTGGTTTGCAATGTATTAAAATCTTTTGCATAATAGGTGTAAGAGTGTGCGAGGAATTATCTAGACGTTAGATCCAAAGGAATCTTCAACACGCTAGATATTGATATCATTGGTTATCTGATTTTCGGCCTAAAACATAATTTAGCAGTTAGTTTTAGAAAATCCCATCGGTTCTTCCCCAAAATTCTTCCATCACATCCGTAATCTTATTACTCTGTTCCGTGTCAGACATCGAATCAAAGCTAAACCCCCGATTTTTCAACTGATTCTTTCTTCTTCCTTAGTTTAGATTTAGGTTATCTTTTCCACAGTAAAAAAATATTTCACATCATATCAAAAATAAGAAAAATCATCAAAACTTAGCACATGTTACGGTCCATCATCTTCTCCCCTCCATCATCTTCTCCATCATCTTCCCTCCATCATCTTCTCAAGCAAAAAATCCTCGCTATTACCATCTATACCAACAAAAATTCTTAAGCACATAGTAGTTTTCTTTTCTATACTAGACATTATACCCTCATTGAAGGATGAATAAATGAGTATTTCATTTTTATCATATTTTCTGTTGTATCTCTATATTGTTTTCACTGGTACCTGCAGGACCTGCATATTAACGGCACCCGAAGAGCGGGGCGTTACAATATGTATGTGTGTGTGTTATATCACTAATTTTGGTATGATCCAGCATAGCTCATTTGTCCACCGTAAAATCTGTTTATAAAATATTGGCTACCTGATAGTCTGCATATGTCATAACAAATACATGTTTCCCAACATTGATGAAAGTCATAGAAACCCTCTAGGAACATTTCCATCATTAAATGTGAATTATGTTTGCATTGCTAGTGCCTCATATGTTGAACATCTAAAAACCGAGTAACATCTTATTATCGGGCTGCAACCTCTTCTATCAATTATCATTCATAAATATATATCTTTCTGATATTTGATTTGATAAGCATGGACTCATGACAAAGCACAAACTGGTCCTGCGATGTATTCTTTTACAAAAGCTGCAGCTAAGTGTGTGTAAAAGTAAGCAGTATCTAGCATTATAATACCAGCAAAATCAGTCTTTATATGCAACCAAAACCATAACCCCTCAACAACTGAAAGATTAGTCTCATTACACATATTCTTGTTGTGCCTTGTTGCACATTGAGAAAGATATCTATAAGGGTTTGATCCCATGGCTTAATATAGCATGAATACCTACATCACAAATATTCACTTTGAGATTTACACACAATAAGGCAACATCGGGACATGCACGCATGCGTGCTCGCACACACATGCCATGTTAAATGCACCGCAACCTGTAGAATGTACTTTCTATATGTATATGAACTCCAATTTCCAAACTGAATAATTTATATCCAGCTTTATTTTAGATTACAGTTGTGTTAATTTGAGGACTAGAAGGATAATTATCATTCTCAATTAGTTTGGACCTACCTCGTCATATAGTCACATTATGGCTGATATGTAAATCCAGTTCCCTAAAGCAGACCTCATCTTTCCCAGGTCTTTCCCTCTATGCCTATGATAGGCCCCAAAATAGATCTGAAATTAATTAGCAATAAACTGAAAATAAAGAGGTAGAATGATTACAATTGCAGGGGTAATCGCCCTCCCAAGACGCCGATTGAGAGGGGACGTCCGCACCCTCCCTAAATCGAGGAACATTCTCCTCACAAATATCAAAATCACTCACAAATTCCGCATACTAGGGCCGGCTCGCCTCCCCCTTATGTATAATATAAAAATAAACAAAATACCAAAAATACCCCGAATGGGCCCAAAGCCCTTAAGAGAGCCGGATCTAACATTACTCCGCCTCAAAAATCCACATTGTCCTCAAAGTGGTGCATGAGGTGTGTGGGACTTCCGTTCCAAGCTCTGATTGCATGCTTCTTTACGGGTCAAAGGGATGAGATTGGTCTCCACCGCTTTCAACGACGTTCTGAAAAATATCGTTGGGCCAAGGCGGGACCCAAAAGGTGTCGTCGAGCTCCCACAAATAAGCCTCCAGATCTGAAACTTCCATCGTCGCCTTCAGATCAGAAACTTTCACCGCCTTCGGATCTGAAACTTACGTCGTCGTCAGATCTGAAACTTCTGCCGCCTCCAGATCTGAAACTTCCGTCGCCGCCTTCAGATCTGAAACTTCCGCCTTCGGATATGAAACTTCTGTCGCCGTCAGATCTGAAACTTAAACTTTCGCCGCCGCCTTCAGATCCGAAACTTCCACCGCCTTCAAATCTAGATGTGAAACTTTCGCCGCTGCCTTCAGATCCGAAACTTCCGTCGCCTTCAAATCCAAATCTGAAACTTCCGCCGCCGTCAGATCTGAAACCTCCGTCGCCGCCTTCAAATCTGAAACTTCCGCCGTCGCCTTCAGATCTGAAACCTCCGTCGCCTTCAGATCTAGATCTGAAACCTCCGCCGTCACCTTCAGATCTGAAACTTTCGCCGCCTTCAGATTCAGATCTGAAATTTTCGCCTCATGAAGATCTGAAATTTTCGCCGTTGTTGGATCTGGGTTTTCATCCCGATCTGAATTGATCCTCTTGGAAAGCTCAGCGAACTCCTTCAGATCTTGTAAGATCTGTATTTCTTGATATGATTGTTGCAACTGTAGGCATAATTGCATGACGATCTCCAACCTTTCTGCATGGATCTCCTCCAATCCGCCATGGATCGTTGCACTGATAATAAATTGATAAGCCCCAAAAGAGATCTGAAATTAATTAGCAATAAACTGAAAATAAAGAGATAGAATGAGTACAGTTAGGGGTAATCGCCCTTCTAAGACGCCAATTGATAGGAGACGTCCGCACCCTCCCTAGATCGAGAAATCTTCTCCTCACAAATATCAAAATCACTCACAAATTCTGTATACTAGGGCCGGCTCACCTCCCCGGATATATAATTTAAAAATAAACAAAATACCAAAAATACCCCCAATTGGCCCAAAGCCCCTTAAGAGAGCCGGATCTTACAGCCTACTTTGCCTAAACCCTAGACTCTATCGTAATTCATAGTATAAGAGAACCTTGGACATGTGTTTCGCAGTCGCATGATTAGAAATAGAACATTAAAGTGGGGAAAAGAAATGTAGGTATGACACCTTCTAGACGTGTCTTAGAAGGCTTTATGCATGTTGTCTTTTGTTATTGTCATTTTCTCAAAATAGTTGCACTTAAAAGCTCATGACATGATGACAATTATAGGCCCAGATAATGATGATAATATTATTGATGATTGACATTAGTTTACCTAGTTTGAATCAATGACCACATATCATTTAGGCCATGATTCAGAAAAGAGCAAACGATCATGGTTTTCTGATCTAAATCCTGGTCCAAATGAAAGAGTTATGTTTAAATAATAATAAGCGAATTGCTACGCACATCTACCATTTTACTCTGTGCACGACCGCTCCTCCGACCGCCCACTTATTTACAAGTTCGCCACTGGAACTACTCACCATGTACAACTGGTGTAAATTTCCAAAATTGTCCCTGGGTGTGCACAATATGTAAAACGGCCGAACGACAGCACTTCCTCCGTCGCCCTCCCTAGCCACATCCCCCCTCCAACAACAATGCCCCACCTCACCCTCCTTTGATCTCCCAGCCCCCATCTTCCTCTACCCCCTCCCCTTCTGCTACCCCCTCTCCCTCCTCCGCCCCATCCACCAACCTCCCGAGCCCATCCGCTGCCCCCTCCAACAACCTAGCACCCTTCTCCCTCCTTCATCCTCCGACCTCCCAAACCCAGTCCCCTCCACCGCACCCTCCTCCGACAACCCAGTCCCACATCCATTCACATCCGACCTCCCCAGCTCCTCTCTCCATCTTTCCCTCCCCTCTGCCGACCCCTCCTCCGACTTCTTCAGCCAACTTCTCCCTCCTCCGACCTCTCCAGCCCGACTTCCCCTTCCTCCGACCTCTCTAGCCCATATGTCGCATCTTCCTCTGATAACTTAGCACCACTCTTTCTCCTCCGACCATCCAAGCCCCGCCCCTCCTTCGGCCCCTCCTCCGACAACACAGCCCCACCCCCTTCTCCTCTGACCTCCCCAGCTCCCATATCCATCTTTCCCCTCCCCCCTCCCACTCTGCCACCCCTCCTCCGACCTTTCCAGCCCGACATCCCTCTGTCGCACTCTCCTCCGAAAACCCAACCACACTCCAACCTCCAACTTCCCAAGCCCCACCCCCTCCTTCGGTAAACAGTCCCTCTGATGTGATCCACTAGGTTTTGATGATAAAAAGAGGATTTTTATAGAGAAAGATGAGATTTTTATGAGAAATGCGGAATTTTTATATGGAAAAGTGGAGAATTGTGGGGAGAGAAATATTTTTATTGATAAAAACTGAAATACAAAGATAAAGTTGGCCACTTTCGAGAGGTGGACCGCTCTCCTAGCTTTTGATTCAAGATCAAAGCTTAAATCTCCCACTGGATCTAAAGGGATCTACCTTATTCTTCTCAATAATCAACAAATTCCACCTCTCTAGATCTCCTTCTTTATTTATAATAAAACTCCTATTGAGCTGTCGCCCCCTAAATTACCATAATACCCCTGATCTGGAGTTTTTACCCAAAATTACACTTCTGCCCACCGGACCCTAAAAATTACAAAAATACTCATGTGCCCAGAAATTACAGATGTGACATTATGGCCAAAACCCTAATCCTATCACCATCCTCCAGCAGATGATAGTAAAAGAGGAATAATGGCAAACTCGTAAATAAGTGGGTTGTGCGTGGGCGTAATGGCAAACTTGTAAATAAGCCGGTCGTGCACAGATTAAAAACAGTCATGTGCGTAGCCATTCCCTAAGAATAATTTTACGTCAAAACAATTACATGTTTGTGTCATGTTTGTGTCAGGTTCTCAGCCCAAATGAGAAACTTACATGAATAATGATAGTATATCCACTTTGATATAAATTAATCACTAGAAGAGTCTTAAATATTAATTATTATTAACTAATCATTGAATAGGTAAAATGTAACCTTATATTTTAAAGAGAATAATGTCAAAAAGATGGGACCTGACCAACTTGGGTCAGGTGCGCTGACGTGGCTGCCTCTCATTGGCCGCCCAAAAGCAATTGCTTTCTGGACGGCCATTGCTTTTGGGCGGCCAATGAGATGACGCCACATATCCAAGTTGGTCAGGTGCCATCTGTCCTGTAGTAATCCCTGTTTTAAATATAACACACCCAAAAAATTGAAACAGCGTCGGATTGAACATGGAAAATTCAAGTTCAATATGCCCACAAAGAATCCGTCAACAGGTAAACTAAAAGAATCAAGATCAAATTTTGAAAATAACACAACAAACTAACACCATATAAGCATTCAAAGACCAGCAAAAGCAAGAAGATTGCAAAAGAAAAAGAAGAGGAAAGGAAAAGGGAAAAAAAATCACCGTGCAAGCAATGAAAGCTAACATGAAGAATGCCTGATCGCCCAAGCTCATTCTATACAACCCAATCCTCGCAGGAAAGCTAGGGCTACCAACCGCCACGCTCATCCGATCCCCGTCGAGACTATGGCTTCCATGGATCGCCTCCTCCGATTCCTCTAAGAGCTTGGCATCCTCTGATCGATTGGAACGGTGGCAGAAGAGACGATGGGAGCTGCAAAGGCGGGAGCTTTTCGGTGGTTTTGTCAGGAAATTAGGGATTCGTTGGATATTTGGAAATCGAGAGTGTGTCCGCGAGGGGATGAGATGGAGACGGGAAGGAGCGGAGGAAGAGAGGAGCATAATGGTTTAAAATAGGAGACAATAACAGTCGCTACATGAGTGAGTTTGGGGCTGTGTTCTTCTCTTCTCGCCGTGCAAGTCGACAAAATTAAGTTTTGGGAATCGCTACGCGCACGACCGGACCGTTTTTGCTCGACCGGACCGTTTTTGCTCTGTGCACCGACCGCCACCCACTTAAAAATGCCCATTTTGCACTAACGGCCGCCGCCTCCACCACGCTCTCCAGCCCCTCAATAACCACTCCCCAAAAATCAGCCCCCCCTTTCTCTCCTCCGATAACCCTGTAACGACCCACTCCTGGAGCCCATTACTGTTTGGAACATGTGCAAGTCTTGCTAGGCACCAATGAAGTCAATACAGGCTCTGTTGCAGAAATAATGTCATATATGTTATGAATAGGCCCATTGGGCCAATTGGGTATCCAACCCACTATTGAAAGTTATAAATACACGGGTAGGGGGCTTTTAACCCTCTACACCAATTCTCCCTAAATTTCCCTTCACAACACGTTATCAGCACGATCACACTCGTAGGAGGAGACGGCGGCTCGCGGGAAAGGAGATCCACAAATCGCTCAGATTCAAAAAGATCGTAATCTTCTCAACGGGGAGCGAAAAGGGCATCCTTCACCAACCGTCGCCTAGATTCCTCGTCGAATCTAGAGGTAAAAATCCAAACTTTTTAGATCTAAACTTGCTTTTCTCATTAGATCTGCATGTTTTAGGATCAAAAAGTTTATAAACTCGGTGAAATTCAACCTTTTTAAATAGATCTGCATGTTTAAAACAATAAAAACTTGTTTTTTAGCGATCAAAATTGTTGAAAAATCCGATTTTTACCCCCCCCCCCCCCCCGCCTTTGATCCAAAAATCCGCACGCCCGTAGGGCGGAACGGCGGCGCGCCCATTGCGCCGCCGGCGGAAAACGAACGCGCGGCCTCAGGCCGCGGCGGCCGCGGCCAGCAGCCGCGACCTCAGGCCGCGGACTGCCGCCGTAGCCTGCAGGCCGCGGCCCGTCGCCGCCGCGGCGGCCGCGCCCTACGCGGCCAGCCGTCGCGGCGACACGTCGCGGCCCCCCCAGGGTTTCCTGAAACCCTAACCCTAACGGGCTATTTTTCGGGGGAGGCCCAATATTAACCCTAATGGGTTGTTTTCATGGCCCAAAAGGCCAGAAAATTAGCCCATTCACATAAATTATTTTTTTATTTATTTTTGGCACTAAAAAGCCCAAAATAGTTAAAAGAAATTTTGAAAGGGTTTAAATCGGTAAAATAAAACATTAAAATATGGATCAAAAGGCAAAAAGTTTTCAAAAAAAAAGTTTTTGCACGTCGCACACAAATTTGAATTATTTTAAATACCTGTGTTTTTGATTATCTGTGTGGTTGTATGTCTCGAATATATTATCTGCGTGGATGTGCAAATTTTAGGCTATGTTTTTAGGGATCAGCCAGGTTTCCGACACCGTTTTAAAATTCCTGCAATTTTTCTTTTCTTTGAGAGAAATTTTGTATGTGAGGATGAAAATGTAAAAAGAAGACCGAAGGACACCAAAAAGAAGCTGAAGGCATTCGCTCACTGAAGATAGGGGCTTCTCTCTGAAGTTCCCGAGTTGTACTTTAATTTTCATGCTTTTTATTTTTGATGTAACTTCGGACTGGACTTTCTTTTTATTTTTCGGTGTCGGTTGGCTGATCCCCATAGTCCTAAATTATTTTTCTGTTTCATTGCTTATACATTAACTGTGTGGTTGTTACTTAGTTTAAATACCATGTTTAATGTCACAATGAAACCACTTAACAGCATGCGTGATTGTTAATCTTTAGTAATTAATTATTCACATTATCTGAAAAAAGAGCATGTATGTTAAAACCACATTAAATTCATGCTATGAAAATGTTTACATTACATGCGTGGATGTCTATCTTACTCAGTTAAATGATACATGCTGTTTTTCTTTACATTGCTAGATCATAAAATGGCCAGACTCGCAAATGTCGACTTCTCGGTCCTGAAGGCCGATGGGTCAAACTACCTGAGTTGGCAGTTGGACCTGAAGTTCCATCTGCGCTCTCATGGTTTCAGTCTCACACAGACTGAAAAGGCAACAACTAGTACTGCCCCTGCTAACAAGGAGGCTTCAGTGGAAGCACCTCATACAGAGGAAGTTTCCGATATATTAAAGGCGAAAGCCATTATATATATCAGGAAACACTTAGACTCGACCTTAAAGGACGAGTACCTCACTGTAGAGGACCCTTACGAGCTGTGGGATGCACTCGAGGAGAGGTACAGACATCAGAGGGATGTCATACTCCCCCGTGCACAGTACGAGTGGACTCACCTCCGCATACAGGATTTCAAATCCGTAGCGGAGTACAACTCAGCTCTCTTCCGCATCACCTCACGCCTGAAGTTGTGTGGTGAACCAGTGACGGAGAAGATGTTGCTGGAAAAGACGTTTACGTCTTTCCACGAAAAGGACATGATCCTTATGCAACAATATCGAGAGAGGAAGTTCACAAAGTACTCTGACCTTCTTTCATGCCTGCTTATGGCAGAACAGAACAGAGACATGTTGGTTGCCACCCACAACCTGCGCCCTCCTGGCTCCGCTCCATTGTCACCTCCTGCAGAGGCCCACTTCCAGTCTTCCCAAAAGAAGAAGACGGACAAAAAGGCAAAATTCCAGAAATGGAAAGAACAGAAGCAGCAGAAGAAGGCCACTCCCCCAGCTCCTCCCCAGAACCAGAAGTTTGTGGACAAGAAGCAAAAGAGGATTTCCAACAAAGGAGGCACTCCCAAGAAAGACTGGGAGGACAAATGCTCCAAATGCGGGATGACGGGCCACTGGTCTAGAATCTGCCGCACAGCAAAACACCTCCAGGACCTCTACCAGGCAAGCCTCGAGCTGAGACAAACCTGATTGAGAGCGCAGCGTTAGCAGAGACCTCATGGACTCCTGAAGATTTCATGGGAGATGACACTCTCTAGATCTGGACCACTTTTATGCAATTAGCAATGTATCTTCAATTTTATGCATCGTATCTAGTTCTATTTTTCCATGTCAAACAATATCTTTTGAGCATTTATTTATGAAAGTGAATCTTTTATCTATATTTATTGCTTGAATGTCTTTCCCCTATTCTTTAGATATGGAACTTATCTGCCTAGTGGACAGTGCATCGACGCACTCGATCCTTCAAAACTTAGACTACTTCACGAGCATAAGTAGTTATTCTGGCCCACTGAGAACAATCTCAGGACCAGCAAACATAATCGAAGGATCAGGGGAAGCAATTATATTGCTCCCCGGCAACACACAAATAACACTTAAAAATGCGTTATACTCCCCTAAATCCATCCGAAACCTCCTAAGTTTTAAAGACATCCGTTTAAACGGATATCACTTAGAGACGGTCGAGGAAGATAAAAGGGAATACTTGCTTATACCGGTTCTTACAAATGGTTCAAAAACCATTGTGGAACGTTTCAAGGGACTCCCCTCGGGACTCTACCAAACAAGTATACAAACTCCAGAAACATCCATGGTGGAGCACCTGCAGTGCCCCCAAACACCAGAATTCCAATTCTGGCACAGTCGACTGGGACACCCTGGTTCGGTTATGATGTACCGCATCATAAAGAACTCCAGGGGCATTGACCTGAAGAACCTGAAGATTCTTCAAAAAGGCTAATTCCCATGTCCACCTTGTTACAAGGGTAAACTGATCACGAGACCCTCTCCACTGAAAGTGGATGTGGAGTCTCCCAGTTTTCTGGAGAGAATCCACGGAGACATTTGTGGGCCGATTCACCCATCAAGTGGTCCGTTCAGGTACTTTATGGTCCTGATAGACGCATCTACTAAGTGGTCACATGTGTGCCTATTGTCCACCAGTAACCTAGCACTATCTAAGCTTTTAGCTCAGATAATAAAGTTACGGGCCCACTTCCCCGACCACCAGATAAAGAAACTTCGTCTTGACAATGCGGGGGAGTTTACGTCACAAGTCTTTCTAGACTATTGCCAAGCTCAGGGAATTGAAGTCGAACATCCTGTAGCACATGTTCACACCCAAAATGGGTTAGCAGAATCTCTAATTAAGAGACTGCAATGGATCGCTCGTCCATTATTACTTCAATCCCAGATGCCAGTGAATGCGTGGGGTCATGCAATTTTGCATGCTGCATCTTTAATAAAATTAAGACCCTCTGGAGGTCAGTCATCTTCTCCAATGCAACTAGCACTTGGAGCCCCACCAATTGTCTCACATTTGAGAATATTTGGTTGTGCAGTATACGTCCCCATAGCACCACCACAAAGGACAAAGATGGGTCCACAACGTCGCCTAGGCATTTATGTTGGGTTTGACACCCCCTCCATAATTAGATTCCTAGAACCCCTTACGGGGGACGTCTTTAAGGCACGTCTAGAAGACTGTGAATTCGATGAAACATCGTTTCCAAGACTAGGCTCACAGACAAAGAAGCCCGAAGCTTCAGAAAGTATCACTTGGGATACAAAAACTTTATGTCACTTTGATCCGCCAACAAGCCAGTGTGAGGAGGAGGTCCTGAAGATTCTCCACATCCAAAACACTGTCCATCTCTTGCCGGACAAATTTACTGACAACCAGAAGATTGTCAAATCACACGTCCCTGCTGCTAACACTCCAGCTAGGATTGACATACCGCAAAATGGATGCAATCCGCCTGCAGCAGAAATGGTTGGACCTCTCAAAAAGAGAGGACGACCACCGGGATCCAAGGACCAAGTCCCTCGAAAGAGCAGGACCCTTGGCAATGGTAAACAAATACCACCACAGGATGCTAATCTAAGCCCTGCTACCCCATCTCTCCCAAACTCTCATGAAGAGGAAAAACCGGGAGAAAATGAAGTATCGATACACTATGTACGAACTGGGGAGTATTGGGACAGAAAAAGCACAACAATAGATGACACATTTGCATGTAATATTGCCATCAACGTTGCGTACTGCGACGATGATATTGAACCACGCTCTCTGACAGAATGTCAAAGCAGAGATGATTGGCCAAAGTGGAAAGCGGCAATAGGAGTGGAGTTGGATTCACTCACCAAACGCAATGTCTTCGGACCAATAGTCCAGACACCAAAAGGTGTAAAACATGTGGGTTATAAATGTGTATTTGTTAGAAAACAAAATGAACAGAATGAGATCGTACGCTACAAAGCAAGGCTTGTAGCGCAGGGTTTTACCCAACGTCCTGGGGTGGATTTTGAAGCCACATACTCCCCGGTCATGGACGCAATCACCTTCCGATTCCTCATTGGCATAACAACACAAGAGGGTTTAGATATGCAACTCATGGACGTGGTTACTGCATACCTATATGGCAACCTAGACCGAGACATCTATATGAGATTGCCTGACGGTTATTCTTTGCCTGCAGCACTAAAAGAGAGAGAACGTGACATCTACTCAGTGAAACTGCAAAGATCATTATATGGTCTAAAACAATCTGGAAGGATGTGGTATAACAGACTGAGCGACTTCCTTGCACAGCAAGGATTTAAAAACGACCCAGTCTGTCCTTGCATCTTTATAAGAGCAAAGGCAATAGGATTTGTAATTATAGCCGTCTATGTAGACGACTTAAACCTCATCGGATCTCCTGAAGAGATCGCAAAGATTTCTAGAAGCCTGACAGAAACTTTCGAGATGAAAGACCTCGGAAAATCAAAATTCTGTTTAGGCCTTCCGATAGAGCATCTTAAAGATGGGATCCTGTTACACCAGTCAACTTACACATCGAACTTATTGAAAAAATTTCAGATGGATAAGTGCCACCCCCTCAGCACTCCGATGGTCGTCAGATCATTGGATGTACACAAAGACCCCTTCCGGCCGCTGGAAGAGGGGGAGGAAGTACTAGGCCCCGAAGTGCCTTATTTAAGTGTTATCGGTGCACTCCTTTACCTGGCTAACTGCACTCGCCCTGACATAGCGTTTGCAGTAAACTTACTAGCCAGATATAGTGCTGCACCTACACAGCGGCACTGGGCCGGAGTTAAGCATCTTCTGCGCTACCTCCAAGGGTCCATAGACTTAGGTCTATTCTACAGGAAAGGGGCATCAACTGGTTTAGTTGGTTATGCTGACGCAGGTTACAGGTCCGATCCTCATACAGAGAAGTCTCAGACCGGATACATGTTCACATATGGCGGCACTGCCATATCCTGGAGATCTGTGAAGCAGACCATGACGACCGTCTCATCCACCCACTCAGAGCTACTAGCGATCTTCGAAGCAAGCAAGGAATGCTTCTGGCTACGCTCGGTGATCCAGCACATACTCACCTCCACCGGCCTGACGACCGGCGTTCTTGCACCAACTACACTCCATGAAGACAATGCAGCATGTATAGCCCAGCTACAGGACGGCTACATCAAAGGTGACAAGACGAAGCATATCTCCCCCAAGTTCTTCTGGACGCACGACCTTCAGAAGCAAAAGTAGATTGAGGTACAAAAGATCCAATCATGTAATAACTTGGCGGATTTTCTTACCAAATCCATGCCTACTAGTATTTTTGAGAAACTTGTATATGGGATTGGGATGAGGAGAGTGAGTAAATGTAAACTGGATCAGGATGAGAGAACTATAAACTCATAGATACATATGAGACTAATGTATAGATTCATAGAAAATCTGCAAGCCTGAAGCTTGGTCAGATAAGGGGGAGTCAACTGCAGAGTTGTACTCTTTTCCCTTGGCTACAGGTTTTTTCCCACTGGGTTTTCCGTAGTCAAGGTTTTGACGAGGCAACCTCGTTGACTCTGGATCCTGAAGTATCCACCCCTAGACACATCCCCAAAACAGGGGAAGTTATGGGTTAACTGTTCTTTCTTTAACAAGACAGTTACCATAACTTGGATCCTGAAGAATCCACCTCTTATTTCAATGTTGATTGGATAAGGGGAAGTGTTATGAATAGGCCCATTGGGCCAATTGGGTATCCAACCCACTATTGAAAGTTATAAATACACGGATAGGAGGCTCTTAACCCTCTACACCTATTCTCCCTAAATTTCCCTTCACAACAATATACTCATACATGAAAACGAAATACAAACTTATTACAATCAGCAGCGTACAGAAAAGGAAATACAACCGAATACAAATACACACTAAGCCACTTTGATACATCAAAATAATAAAACACTCTCACACTCACACTTAGTAACCAGCGTACTCCTGGTCAAACTCTACAGCAAACTCAGCGTATGCAGTCTCTGGTGCAACTTCTTCAACCTGTGAAATATCTGGCGGGTCCATCACAAAAAGAAAAGTCGTCAGGCTCAAACGTAACTCAAAGTATATCTAGCATGGTATTCAAAACAATAAACAAGCATGGCAAACTAGCATAGACTAGAAGTAAAAGAGCATGGAAATAAAATAGAGATACAGCTTTGCAGTTTTACAACTTTTACAATTTATCGGCAATTAAAAGAAACATTTTTATGGATGACAAGGTTACGAGAGTATTATTGTGCCTGAACATAGATCGTGAGTTATAAAGCGTAGTACAGTAAGCAACCAAGAGTCCACCCGATACCCCGGGTGCACGTACCTGTGTTAGCCCAAATCTGTGCAACAAATACGATACTGTTCGATATTTTGTTATTCATGTCTGTGAATTTGTCGGGACATCAACAACAAAGATCGGACTGGTCGCTCCCGCACACTTGCTATTATAAGTTACCCCAAACCCCAAGTGTATGTGTTACCATATTTGTAATTTACGAGTCATTTCTAGATTGTCACTTTTTTCAAACATGCATGTCACGTAGGTCGATTGATTTCTTTTACAATATTGTACAATTTAGCTTATCTACCTGTTCAAAAAAAAGCTTGAAAACGAAAAGAAACTAGTTTAAGCATGCATTTATTTTTGTTTTTAAAACCCATATCTAGGGTATGATGAGTTACCGATACGTTGCATCGTTAAAGGCGTGGTCCGATCAACGGTAGCGTTACCTGAGTTCACATATGTTACAAGACGAGTTAGCAACACAGACTAATAATAAACCTTTATAAGGTAAAAATATAACTAAGTTATTATATAAAATTAACTTTTTATATATGTATAAACTAATTTTTTTAAGAAACTTAATTTAGAGAACTAATTCTTTTAACTAATAGCTAACTATTATAATTATTATAACTTTAATAATTCTTTAACTTATATAATAATAACTTAAATGACCACTCTCTAATAAAATGCTCTATTTCTCACCTTTCCTTCTCAATCTGACTTCTCTTCTTCTTCCTTTCTCTTTCTTTCTTTTCTGTTTTCCTTGCAGGGGAAAGGGCACACGACGGGCGGCAGACTGCAGCCTGGGCGGTGGGCTTCGGTAACGAGAGGCGCGCAGCTCGGCATGGAGGGGCGGCCTGGTTGGTCTGTAGGGCACGGCAGCGGGAAGCGGCGGCCTGCAGGGGAGGAGGGCACCTGCGGTCTGGTGATGGCGCGCGCGGGCTCCGACAGCGAGCAGGCGCAGGGGCAGCGGTCTGAAGTAGGGGCAGCGGCTGCCTGGGCGATGGGCGAGGCTGATCTGAAGTAGGGGAGGAGGAAGAACGGAAGAGGGGGAGGTTGTTGTATGAAACTGGGAAGATTGGAGAATGAATTTCGTGGATTTCAGCTTCAATTTCTCTCTTTTCCCCCCTCCGATTTCTGATTCCTGAATTCAATTTCTTTGATTTCGGTTTTGAATTGGTTGTTCGATTTTGGCATGAAGTTGTCTGTATGTTGTTGCTGATGATGGTAGGGTTTGATTGATTGAGGAAGGGGAAGGAGAAGAACAGAAGAGGGGATGGGGGTCGTTGGCGTGGAGGCCGATGGCGGGGTGATGGTCTGGGTGGTGCTGTGGAGAGGTTTCGTCGTCGATGGAGGGGAGATCGATGGCTAAGGATTTGATTAAATAAGTGTAAACCTATAATACTGTAAGTAAGAGAGTATTTAATGAAAGTGGGTGGGATTTTGACTAATGTTTTAGGGAAATGAACTGAATGTATTTGGGGGAGGTATCGGGCTGTGGGATGAGAAAAACGTGGAAGGGGTGTGTTGGAAATAAGGTAAGCAATTAATAAGAGGTAATCAATAATTGACTAAAATATTTAGTGAGCGTAATTGGTAATGGTAACTAGTAAAACAAATTAGCTAAAGTAATTAGTTAAGCTATGGTGAAAAATTCTTAAAACAGAGACGAGCTCGCGTAGACGCGTAGAAAAGAAAACACTCCGATGAAAACACTCGAACAACTGCAGTAAATACGTGCAATCAAAGACACCTAAAAATACAGGTCGTTGCATCCTACACTCCTTAGAATAATTCTGTCCTCGGGATTCTCTCCAGGGCTGGGAAAAGGTAGTGGTAACGTTCTCGCATCTCGTCCTCTCGCTCCCAGTGGATTCACCAGGTGAGTCATGACGCCACATAACTCTCACTAGGTCGACAACCTTGTTTCTGAACACCTTCTGTCATCGATCTAAGATTTACATGGTTTGATTCTCGTACGTCAAGTCAAGACGAACTGCGATCTCCGAGTAGTCCACGACATGACTAGTGTCGCTCACATAGCGACACAGCTGCGAGATGTAGAACACATTATGCACTCCCTCTAAGGCAGGGGCAATGCAAGCTTGTAGGCCACCTCTCCTACTCGCTCCAAAATATCGAAAGGCCCAATAAATCGAGGACTGAGTTTTCCTCTCTGACCAAAACGAATCATTCCTCGGTTGGGCGAGATCTTCAAAAAAACATGATCAACGAGCTGAAACTCCAGATGTCGACGTTTCGCATCTGTCCAATGCTTGTACATGTCCTGAGCCAGCTGCAACTTCTCTCTGATGGTCCGAACCACATCCACGGCTTCCATGATTAGCTCAAGACCAACCAACTATCGATCTCCTACATTGACCCAGCTCAAGGGGGATCAGAACTTCCTCCCATACAGTGCCGTAAAAGGAGACATACCAATGCTAGACTGGTAGCCGTTGTTGTATGCAGACTCCATCAAATGGAGATGGTCTTCCCCTGATCCTTTGAAGTCCAGCATACATGCCCGCAGCATGTCTTCAAGTATCGAAATAGTCCGCTCTAACTCTCCATCTCTCTGTGGATGATAAGCCATATAAAACTCAAGTGGGTTTCCAAGCTCTCCTGGAGGCTCCTCTAAAAAGGAGATGTGAATCTGGTGTCTCTGTCTAAGACAATGCGGATAGGTACTCCATGCAGCTTTACAATCTCATCCATGTACTTCTTGGCCAACACTTCTGTAGACTGGCCTACTCTGAAAGGAATGAAGTGCGCTATCTTGGTCAATCGATATACGATCACCCAAACAGCATCATTCTGCTTCATACTCTTGGGTAGTCCAGTCACGAAGTCCATCGTGATGTGCTACCACTTCCACTCCGGAATGGGCGTGGGCTGTAATAAGCCAGCAGTCCTTTGATGTTCAACCTTCACCTACTAGTACACAATACACTTCGCCACGCTCCGTGCGACGCTTCTCTTCATGCCATGCCACCAGTAATGCTGCCGCGGATCCTGGTATATCTTGGTACCTACAGGATGTATGGACTATGGAGAACTGTGAGCTTCCTCCAACAGCTACTCTCTAATGGCGCCAGACGGTACACAGATCATGTCCTCAAACCTCAAGGATCCATCTGCATGAATCTTAAACTCTGGTCTCTGGACTGCTATCACCAGGTCTTTAATCTTCCGCAGCTTCTCATCATCCATTTGAGTAGTCTTGATCCTCTCTACCAATGTCGACTGGATATGCATGCCCATCTGTGACGACCCGTATCCATCAGTACACGTATATTCAAATTCTACGTATTTTCATAAATTAGAAGTATTTTATAATAGTTGATCATGAGTTTAATATCAAAATGGTTGTAAATCATTTATAAAAAATATTTTGTAGAACCAATATAGTTATAGCCTATTTTAGTGAGTACGAGGACCATCCTAAACTCCTAAATAATTGATATAATTATTTAAACTCAATTATTAACGTTACAGCCGTAACAATTATTTTTCTATATAAATGTTATCAGAATGATTTCAAACTTCTACCATATTATTCTAGGATCATTTAGTGCTCCCCGTATTAATTTCATAATTTTCTGAAGTCAAATCAATAGAGAACCCGCAAACCCTCATCCCAAATATTTTGGCCCAAAACTCATATCTTCGTAGCTCAAACCCTGAAATGGACCTCGTATTCGCGATCCTCGCATTGATACGAACTCGTGTCTATGTTTTCGTAATTTTTCGAATTAGTTTAACTTCAGGGGAAAATTGTAATTTCACTAATTACATTCACTAATCACTTTTACCTTATCCTAATTACTATTCTAATTACCCACATCTGTCGGCAACTAACCCTAACATGGCATCCCATGTGTTACACAAACCCCAAAATTCAACACTTAGTCTAAAAGCTAACCTAACCTATTTAATACTTTTGACAAAGTATTTATGGGATTATTATTTAACTAATTATTATTATTATCTATTTAATACCTTTTTGAAGAATCTTCAGGTTCTCCAATGGATTCATTTGATGATGCGTCCATCATCGCTAATCCAGGATGACCAAGTCTATTGCACAAGAGTTGAAAACTCTGGCAATGAAAGACACTTCTGGTGCTCAGTTAAGTTGGCTTTCTATTGGATGAATATCTATAATGATAGGGGCCCGACGGAGGTCCAACGAATCGTGCGTAGATGGTCTTCTGGCCATCGTTTTGACGAGTTACATAAAGATATTCATTATTTATTATCCATTTTTCCAAGTTATGTTCGTTTAAACGAAATATCCTTGTAACTTGGTAGATTACACTATGAATTAGGAGAGAAATTGCATCTTTTAGTCTCGTTGTATGTGGAAGCAGTTTTAATGCTTCACCAATGCATGACAACAATATATCACATCTCATCTAAATATCTAAATGAATAGACTTTATAAAATATAGCTAAATATGCATTCATAAAATTCCAAAAAGGAAATACAGATGAAGGAAAGTAGTATTTAAAATGCAAAGATATAAGCAAACTAAGATAAGGCTCAATCGAGCAGATCATCATTCTCAAAGTCTTGTGCAGTGAACTTGGTCAGAGCTTGAATATCTGCCAGGTTTGTTTCAGGGGGAGGCTTCAGGCTAGCCTTATACAGGTCCTGGAGGTGGCGAGGAATGCAACAGTTTCTGGACCAATGTCCAGTCATGCCACATCTATGGAATTGTCCTCCCAGTTCTTATTTGGAATTTGCACTGGATCAGTGTTCTTACAGTTCCATGTGAAGTTTTTCTTCCCTTTTGTTATTGTTCTGGGATGGTGCTCTTGCTGGCTTCACTTCAGCTTTCCCTTTGTTCTTTATAGCCTTCTTCTTGTTTTTCCACTGCTGGGGAGAAACATGGTGGGCTTCCGGGAGAGGGGCAGCACCAGCAGTGCACAGATTATGAGTGGCAAGTAGTAAGTTTCTATTCTGCTCTGCCCTAATAAGACAAGAGAGCACATCAGAGAACTTCGTGAAGTTGCGTTCATGGTACTGTTGCATGAGGATTGCATCTTTCTCATGGAACGAGGTAAATGTCTTTTCCAACATGCGATGCTCCGAGACTTCTTCACCACACAACTTCAGGCGTGAGGTGATATTATGAAGTACCGAGTTGTATCAGCAATGGACTTATAGTCCTGCAGACGGATATTTTCCCACTCATAACTGGCACGTGGTATTATGACAACAATTTGATAACTATAACGTGCCCCAAGCGTTGTCCACAACTCAAGAGGGTCTTCTACTGTTAAGTATTCGGCCTTTAAGGTCCGATCTATGTGTCTCCTGATATAGATAATGGCTTTCGCCTTATCCATGTCGGAGACAACGGTAGTAGAATTGCCAGCTGGCTGGGCCACTGCAGGGGCCTTGCTGGCAGTTGTCTCGGCCGCTGCGGGGGCCAATTGAGTGAAGGAGTGCCATTAAACGCAAGTGGAACTTCAGGTCCACTCGCCAGCTCAGGTAGTTCTTTCCTGCTGCGTCAAGAATCTCGAAATCGACGCTAGCCAATTTTGCCATTTATCTATGCATTTAAAATGACATGAATTAATAAAACATATTAAAAATTCATGTAAAGTTAATAAATCAGTTGCGTGGACCGGCCAGTCACCAAATAATAAAGTCCAAAGTCCAAAATTATACAGTCTAGGAAGTACAAAAGACTAAAATGGAAAATTACAACCTGGAAACCCATAGGGGTCCCTGCAAATTTGCAATTTGGCCTCCGTCTTCAAGGAAAGAAACTCCGGTCTTCGGCTTTATACAAATTATATCCTCACTACAATTTCTCTCAAAAAAGAAAAGAAAATGCGAGGAATATAAAAAGATGACAAATTGGCCGATCCAAAACAACTTAATGTATTAAACATCCATGCAATTTATAATTCAAACACAGGCATAAAATATTGTGCAACATCACATGCATATGAACATCAATATCGCACGCAATTTTATTGGAGAAATATAAAATATTTAATAATTACTTGGACCACATGGAGACATATCATGCACCGTTAGGTTAGATAACTAACGGCAGAGCGATCTCAGGACATTTCATAATTATTAAATAAATAATAATAATAATTAATCCAAATTATGCAGAAATTGACGGTATTGATAATATATGAAACAAAAAACAAATAACATCCCAAAAGAATATTAATGCAACACATCAAATTATCTAGATTTTTCAGATTTTCCTGTAATTATCTGGTATTTTCTGATATATTTTTAGATTTAATCGAAATTGCCTAAGTGTAAATTAAATTGATCTGCAGGCCAGAGGCCTGCGGGCTGGCTGCGGGATGCGGGCCCGTTCGCCCAAAAATACCCATTTTATTTATTATCAATTGTGTTAATAAATGGGCTTCTAGCCCATCAGAGGAGGAGGCCCTTGTCTCTTCTCCCCCTTATCATAGGGTTAGGGGATTAAGGAGAGAGGGTGGGAAGTGCAGCCGCCATTATCAGATCGAGCCCCATATCTCCGACAGGGAGGGGGCACCTATCCGAAGCCCTCGGTCCGGTGGGTCTTCCGAATGGGGGTAGGGAGATTTAAAGCTCCACTCCGAATGGGGGTGGGGCGAACGGCACAAAGAAAGCCCCCCCCCCCCCCCCCCCCCCCCCGACGAAGGGGGGGTGCTGGCCGGCATCGGAGAGAGGCTCCCCTGCCGGGGGTGGGGGTGGCGCATCGGCAGGCCCCCTCGACAGTCATCGAGTGACTGTCACCGAGTGATCACGCGCAAACCACGTGACATGGCTTCTCCATCCTCGTTAAATGTACAATAAATAATTCTTTAATACATTTCCTCTTTACTCTTGCGACAATTTCTCTAATGTCTGCAACCATGGCGGCCTGCAGCTTCTATCGCCTAAACCCTTTTCTTGGGATTCCATCATGACTGCACGTAAGGAATTCTATTATATAATCAATTTTATTATTATTCCATTCATGTTGTTATTCCCATTTCGTACGAACTATTCTGCATCTTTAGAGCAATTGAAGTAATGGGTACCCTGCATCGCTTTCATATTATAAGCAGTGGTTACCATCTGGGTTCTGATTTAAATGGATTTATATACCATTGATTGATTGTTTCTACTTTTAATCGAAGTACCCCGACAAGCGCAGGCGGTGGCAGGCAGGAGCATTTTTTTAAAATTGATTTTTCTTGCAGGTATTAATAAAAATTTTGCTGTAAATCTCTTAGAAAACCATAATCACAGATCTATCATGCGCATGTAAAATTATGATCTAGGCGTTTCTAAAAATTTACCTATAGATCAAAGATCTAGGGAAGATCGATAAAAAAAAGATCCGTAGAATGTATCCCCGATTCCGATGATCCGTGGAAATCGTCGCAACGGATCGCTGCAACCAAAGATTCCAAAGGATCGAGCTTCAACGCGCAGAAATCGCTGCAACGGATCGCATCAACTAAGATTCCTAAGCACGGTGAGGGTGATTTGAGGGGATAAAAGGAGAAGCTCAAGGACGAGATCTAAAGTGCTGATAACGTGTTGGAAAATCAAGAGAATGAGTAACCATAGCACAAAGCCATGGTTCTCTATTTATTCATAATAGTAGAATTCCAAGGGACATGGGATACCAAAGGTCACCATTAGTAAGCTTGATGGGGAGTAATGGGGGATAAAGATAAGGGGAGGCCAAAGGCCTCCCTCATTCATAACAATACTGTTATTGTTGTAAAAATATAAATTATAAATACGATTAAATGGTAATTGGTTTTACCTCTTAGCATACTTTATAATTTGTTATAAATGCTTGATCACATGACTTTTTAACCGTCACTTAATTTTAGAAATTATCCATAATGTTAAATTTTATTTACTTATTATTTAAAAATATCGGTATGATTGGGGCCTAAACTTCGCCAGTTTATTTTTTAAAATGGGTATGG
Organism: Scilla litardierei; assembly: GCA_030789695.1. Classification (NCBI taxonomy): domain Eukaryota; kingdom Viridiplantae; phylum Streptophyta; class Magnoliopsida; order Asparagales; family Asparagaceae; genus Scilla; species Scilla litardierei. The sequence goes on from CM061130.1 coordinate 119,147,895, forward strand.
GCTTATCATTCAAGTCCGACAAAGAAACATGTCATACTTGATACGTTGAAGATAATTTTCTGAGATCGTCATTTTCATTGAGGGTGTAAACAGGTTGGATTATGTGAGATCCGAATCAGAACCAAATATCACATCTGTATTCAGACTCATGCTTGGGTTTGGAATCTGTTCGTTCTTATTGGTTTAAATCAGATTCAGTTTTGAACTAAAATTGTGCAAGTACTAATAGAATCTATTTCATAGGGATAGTTTTATTTTGAATGATATAAAAATTGATAAACCTATTTATATTTTCATCATATTATAGTGAAGTTTCTCAAAATAAGCTTCATTTTCATAGTAGGCTTTCTATTTTGGTCTAGGTACCAGGTTATCGTTTATGTTATCAGGTTTTTGGTTTTGACAATGTCTTACCTAAGCTAACCTGATAATGATCCATGTTACAAATTACAGGTCCAAACTTGAAAAATGCCTAAACGGTCGGACCAGCTTTTTGGATTAGCGATCTATCTTCATGTTTGGTACATCATCAAGATTCTTAGAAATTTGCGAGAATGATGATGGCCTAACGATTGCTCAATGGTGCTAATGATGCTTATTTGGAAGGTTAAGATGGTTGGTGGCTGCGATAACGGTGGGTTAAGATGGTAGATAGAGATCATGGTGACGATAGTGATGATGATGCTCATCGTAGCAATCCATCAAGCAAATATGGTGACGATTATAGTATCTATAGTACTCTGACGATAGAGATAGTAGCATATCAGTAAGTGGAGCAATCAAGGAGGATGTCAACAATATAATGGTTTAACAGGATGAGATAAGAGTAGTGGCAATAATGATGGTCTGATAGTTACAATGGAGATGATCTAACAGCAGTGATTATGACAGTGATGGTGTGACAATGGTGATGACAACGATCTAATAGCATCAGTGGTGACACTAGTGGTTTTAACGTGCCAATTGTGGCGGTAGTGGAAATCACGATGGCTGTTATGATGATGATTTTACTATCGTAGTGGTGACAATGGTTGTGGTGATGGTTTGACAATGAAGAATATGACGGTAACGGTCAGATGTTGATGATGATCTGACGGTAATGACGGTAACCGACTGTCCGAGGTGACGACAACATCAGTGTTTTAACAATGTTGGTGGCAGTTGCAATGGTTTGGTTATGCGAGCGATGACCAGATAGAGACAATGATGGCGATGATCTAATTGTGGTGGCAACAACATGGTGCAACATTGTTTTGACAATGACAATTGTGACAATGGTGACATCGATAGTGGTCCGAAAAGTTTGGAGTTAGGTATTGGTGTTTCATACAAATAGTATTTTGATGATGATAACAACATTATGTTGTTGCTAATGTATCTCATGTTTTAGTCTCATAGTTAACATTTCAAGAATACATTTTTGGAGACTAAATGCTTGGTGCAAGGAAGAACATCAAGAGGAGCAATGCCAATAATTGAACTCATGGGGTGCCAAAGCATGGAGATGATGGGGAGCATCAAGGCATCAAGATATTGAAGCTTAGACCCTAGGAGAATCAATACAATCCATGTAATATCTTTTATTACTTGCTTTTCTCTTTTTGAGTTTAGGTTTAATGTAATGCCTTGATAGATGGTCTACTCATTTATGCACTTGCATATAACCATTTAGTGAGCCTTAAAATTATCATAGAATCTAACCAATAGGTTCATCATGTCAAATGAATCAATTGGAGTCTCTGGTTCTCCAACAGATGACTTATGAAGGAAGGACATGCGACTGGGTGATTCCAGGCGCATGGCCAGTCTTCTTCAGTCAGCTGTTGTGCACTAACTCAAGTCAGCTTTTATTGATTCTATCTTGGAGACAGACGACTGTCGTTCATTTTACAGGTGCATGTCTTCCATCGGGCGCCTGGGATTTGTTCTCCAGCTGTCTGTGTGCCAAAGTGCGTAACTTGCATTTTATAGGTTTCAACCCATCTTGCAAATCAGTCGAATGATGAAGTATTTTCAGTCACTTGTAAAATTACAGGTGCATGTGAAATGGTCATCAATCGTCTGAAGGTGCAAGTGAGAAATTTGCATTTTCTTTACTCCGCTTCCACCCCATGTGTTAGTCGCCTGCTGAAAGATATTCAGGGGCATGCACCTTGTACATGCGCCTGTGTAGTCTTCTATAGTCGCATGTCCTGACTCAGATTATAGCCGTTGTGATTTTTATAGCCGTTAACCAGTCGACTGTCAGTTGTTCATCAGTCGACTATCTGTGCCGTAAATTGCCAGAATCTAGCCGTTGCAGATTTATTCATTTTGGCTTTTCGCTTGAGTTTGAGGGTTTCTTTTGGCTTCCTTTATATAGGAGATGGCTGAGTTCATTAGAACTTCTTGGAACCATTGAAGATCATTTGAGAATCATTAAGCCACTCTCAAACTCTCTCATTTCACTCTTAGAGCTCATATTCCTCTTCATGCATTGAAGTCAAGCTCAAGGAAAATCTTCCAAATGCATTCAAGCTAATCTCTAGCACTTGGTGATCCTCATCCATGCCTTTCATTCATTAATGAGTAAGTTCATCACAAGGCATAGGTAAGAGTATTTGTTTTACTTTGTTTTCTTTGAAATCCTACCTTTCTGTGTGAGAGTATAACCTTTTCTATGAGAGTTGGTTAAGATCTCTCTGTGTGTGAGTTAGAATCTCTTTGTGTGAGAGCAAGAATTTCTCGGTGTGAGAATCCAAATCCTCTGTGTGAGGTATATCTATGTGAGATTGTATTTACTTCTCTTTGTGAGAATCATAATGGATATTGGTGTGGATGGACGTACCCAAGTTTATGGAACCAGGGTAAAATCTTATGTTTGCGTTTGGATTGATTGTGTTGATTAATTCCTTTTTGCACTTATTATTCCGCATTTGCAAGTTTATTTTTAATTGCATAATTTATTGCCATTACTCTATTCATCACGCTCTAGAGTTTGTTGTTAGTATTGCAAGCGTAAGACGGCCCTAACAATTGGTATCAGAGCGAGATTATAACATACGACAATGTGGCATTCAATGCTATATTCGTGTCTCATAGAGAAGGTCTATCAACCGTATGACCCCCGCTCTTCAACGAAACCAACTACCTAAGTTGGAAGATCAAAATGAGGATCTACTTTGAGGGTCAAGACCTATAGGACATTACGGAGTCGCCATTTGAGAAGCCTACTACACCCGCGGTAACAAGAAACAAAGGCAGAGAAGGACTCGATCAAATTCAATGCAAGGGCTATAAACACATTCCATAGCGCCCTCACTCACAATGAGTTCAACCGCATCTCCATGTGCAAAACGGCCAACAAAATTTGGCATACTTTGGAGATTTTTCATAAAGAGACGACAAAGGTAAAGAAATCTAAACAATGTGTATTTCAATTTAAATATGAGTTGTTTAAGATGCAGGAAGGTGAAAACATCTCGGAGGTGTTCACAAGGTTCACAGAAATCGTAAACGCTTTGCAAGGACTTGGAAAGGTGTTTTCCCAAGAGGATCGTGTGGTGAAGATCCTTGATTCTCTTACACCCCAATGTGAGTCAAAGGCCAGCAGTATTTTGGAGTCTAACGATATGTCCAAATACACTGTTGAGGAGTACATTGGGAATCTCATGGTGTATGAAGTGAAGCTTCAACACAATAAGGAAATTCAACCATCCAAGTCCGAGAAGTCGGAGAAGCAAAAGGGGGTTGCATTCCATGCCGAGAAGGAGCCAATCGAGTGGAGAAAGAAATTCCATTGAGAATCTTCGAGTGAAGATGGTGGAGAAGATGAAGCCAGCGATGATGATTTTTTTCGACCTTGCCAAGCAATTCAAGGCATTTCTCAAGGACAAGTAAGGTAAATCTTTGTCAAAGTTTACCTCTAAATCTAACAAGGTTTGTTATAATTGCAGTGGCAAAGGTCATCTCGCTACCGAATGCCCTTCTAAACCATCCAAAGATTATTACAAGGGTAAAGGAAAGAAGCATTGGAAATGCAAGTCCAAATTCAAGAACCAAAAGAAATGACTTGTCGGCACATTTGATGACTCGAATGAGGATTCATCAAGTGACGAAGAGGAAGATGACACGGAGCAAGCCCACGTGTGCTTCACGGCATTGGAAGATCTTTCTTCAAGATCTAGCAATGAAGAAGTGAAGGCTTGGCTCAAGACCAATGAAGAAGTGTGCTTCATGGCAAAAGGGGAAGAGTCTTCGTCAAGCTCTAGCGAGGAGGAAAGCTATGATGAAGAGGAGGAGGAGCCAAAGCTATATTACGAGGAGATTGAGTAACGTTACAACGTGGCCTCCAATGCGGTAAATAAGTGCATCGACTCATATACTAAATTGAAAGCAAAATTTAAGAATGTTATGAGTAGGGTGCATGCTTTAGAATCGACTAGTGTAAATACTAACGATGCATTGCATGCTTGTGACATTAGTGAGAGAGACACACTTCTCTCTCAAGTTAAGAACCTGAGCATTTATAATGAAAAATTATTAGCTCAAAATCTTAGCTTAGAGTCTTGCATTCAATAACTTACATTGAAATGCGAAGAGAAATCCCAAAAGCTCAAAAGCTTTGTTTATTCTAGGGATTCACTTCATGAATTGCTTAAAAACAACATCCGACAAACCATAGAGGATGTTTGGGATACGTTTCAAAGGTGGTTATCAAACTCACCTCTAATTCTTCCTATTGTGCAAATTCAAGAAATATTGCTAACGCACCTAAGAAGAATCACCATGCTTTCTTGTGTAACAATAACACCGACAAGAAGCATGTAAATCACAAGGTAGTGAGGAATAATGAAAATCCTTCATTTTTTTGCAAAAAAGCAAAATCCTCACTTTATGCATGCCAAGAAATTCATTTCTACACATAAGCATGCCACATCCACCCCTCTTGCAAAGGTAAGACCCTTGCCTAGGAAATTCTTGAGTCTTTGGATTCCCACTAGGTGTAGTATGCAAGAGAGGGATAGTTACATCAACTCTCTAGTTAGGGATGTGATCACCTCATGTGATTACATTAGGAAATCAAACTCGTCTTGGGTGGTTCCCTAATGTTTAGGTCTCTCTCACATATGCATATAGCATGAGTATTGTGCTTAAATATTTATTTTTACCATACCCATTGTTTGTGTGATGTTTCATGATTTTGAAAATGTTTTCAAATTTTTCATGAAAATGGGGACCTTGGGAATACATTGTCATATATGCATTGTTGAACCATGTGTATGACAATGGGGGAGTTAATATGTTACGTATGTTTAAAATTATTTTTACAACATAATTTAACTCTCATTTTGGGTTTTGATTAAGATCACTATTTACAATTGGTTGTTATGGCCTTGATCTTAACCCATTGATGTTGCCAACTCTTTTGATGTTATATTCTATTTTGGCAATATCATTTGTATCAATGAAGCTTGATTTTTCTATATCTATGCTTTGATACACTTTAGGTCCATGGCTCCAATTATGTTTTACAATTGGTAAAGAGGATTATCTTACAATTGGTATTATTTCAATTGTTAAAGATTGTTTATCTTTTTCTTTACAATTGGTATTAGACCATAAAAGTCAACAATTTGACCATTTATATGATCTAGGGGGAGCATAGGATAGTGATTGATACCCACTAAATTTTTACATTTGGTATCGTACATCTCTTTATCTCTTGTATATTGTCACATTTTTAATTAGAATGACAAGGCGGATATGTTTGATGTCCATCTTTTTGACAATATAGGAGGAGAGGGATATGCATTATGTAAATCATGTATATCATACATATGCATTTATGGAGAGAGATAAGATTATGTAAATCATATCTTCCTTGGGGAGAGAGATATATCTATGGGGAGAGATATACATTTGGGGAGTGATATGTAGGTTTATGTAAACCATTCATGTTGAGAATGTTATTGATTTATTTCATTTGGTTTTTGTAATCCATGCCTATTATATGTCACCATTGTTCTTATTATTTCAATTGGTTTATCTCTTTTTACTATTGGTGCATATAAATAGGGGGAGTTCATTAGCATTATGTTTTATTTTCTTTATGTTTTACATAATGTGTGTCATCATCAAAAATGGAGAGATTGTTTGGTATTGGTGTTTCACACCAATAGTATTTTGATGATGATCACAACATTATGTTGTTGCTAGTGTCTCTCATGTTTTAGTTTCATAGTTAACATTTTAAGAATATCACTTTTGGAGACTGAATGCTTGGTGCAAGGATGGACATCAAGAGGAGCAATACCAATGCTTGGACTCATGGGGTGCCAAAGCTTGGAGATGATTAGAAGCATCAAGGCATCAATAGATTGAAGCTTAGACTCTAGAAGAAGCAGTGCAATCCATGTAATATCTTTTATTACTTGCTTTTCTCTTTGTGAGTCTAGATTTAATGTAATGCCTTATAGATTGTCTACTCATTCATACATATGCATATAACCATCTTAGTAAGCTTTAGGATTATCATAGAAAATCCAATCCAATAGGTTTATCATGCCAAATGACTCAATTGGAGTCTCAAGCGCTCCAACAGGCGACTGATGAAGGAAGGACAAGCAATTCCAGGTGCCTGACCAGTCTTCTACAGTCGGATGTTGTGCACTAGCTCAAGTCAACTTTTATTGACTCTATCTTGAGCTATTGGAGACAGACGACTGACGTTCATTTTACAGGCGTCTATCGTCCATCAGGCGCATGTGATTTGTTCTCCAGTCATCTCTGTGCCATAGTGCGTAACTTTCATTTTCTGGATTTCAACCCATCTTGCAAGTCAGTCGACTGATGAAGTATTTTTAAGTCGCCTGTAAAATTACAGTCGCCTGTAAAATTACAGGCGCCTGTGAAATGGTCATCAATCGTCTTAAGGTGCTAGTGCAAAAGTTGCATTTTCTTTGCTCTGTTTCCATCCCAAGTGTCATTCGCCTGCTGAAGGATATTCAGGCGCCTGTGTAGTCTTCTATAGTCGCATGTCCTGGCTCATATTCTAGCCGTTGGGATTTTTATAGCCGTTGACCAATCGACTGTAAGTTGTTCATCAGTCGACTGTCTGTGCCGTAAATTGCCAGAATCTAGCCGTTGCAGATTTATTCATTTTGGCTTTTTGCTTGAGTTTGATGGTTTCTTTTGGCTTCCTTTATATAGGAGATGGCTGAGTTCATTAGAACTTCTTGGAACCATTGAAGATCATTTGAGAATCATTAAGCCACTCTCAAACTCTCTCATTTTGCTCTTAGAGCTCATATTCATCTTCATGCATTGAAGTCAAGCTCAAGGGAAATCATCCAAGTGCATTCAAGCTAATCTCAAGCACTTGGTGATCCTCTTCCATGCCTTGCATTCATTAATGAGTAAGTTCATCATAAAGGCATAGGTAAGAATATTTGTTTTACTTTGTTTTCTTTGAAACACTAGCTTTTTGTGTGAGAGCTAGTTACTCTCTATGTGAGAGTATAACCTTTTCTGTGAGGGTTGGTTGAGATCTCTCTGTGTGAGAACTAGAGCCTCTCTGTGTGAGAGCAAGGATTTCTCTGTGTGAGAATCCAAATCCTCTGTGTGAGGTATCTCTGTGTGAGATTGTATTCACTTTTCTTTGTGAGAATCATAGTGGATATTGGTATGGCTGGACGTACCCAAGTTTGGGGAATCAGTGTAAAATCTTGCGTTTGTGTTTGGATTGATTCTGTTGATTAATTCATCTTGCACTTATTATTCCGCATTTGCAAGTTTATTTTTAATTGAACAATTTATTACCATTACTATATCCCCCCCTCAGAGTTTGTTGTTTACAAGGGTATTGGTAGCAGTGGAAATGGTCCAATGGTGTTGCGGGCAACACTGATGATCCGATGACAAAATGGTCGAGGGTGACAATGAAAACAGTGGCAGTGATTAGACGATGTTGGTGTTGGCGGTGATGGTCTAATTGTGTTGGTGATGGCAATGGTAGCAGTTGTCGATGGTAGTGGCTACATCATTAGTATGAATACGATGGTGGCGACAACGATCATGACGACAGTGGTCCGATGGTGGCCGACAATGATCTTGCCATGACAATGGTCCAGTAATGATGGCGGCCGACAACGATTTAGTGATGACGATAACAGTTGTGATGCTCCAACGACTGTTTGCGACACGGATGGTCTACACATGTTGGCGGCGACAACCGTGTCCTAATGATACCAACAATGATAGCACTGGCAACCGCATTGGTGTAGGTGTGACGATGGACCTAAGGATTGTGCTTCAAAGATGTCGTTGGCAGCAATAATGGACCAAAAATGGAAGTTGCACCATAGTATAATCTGGATCGGGTTGGCTCCTACACGCGTAGAACAATCCGATAGTCAAACACGACGTGGGCCGTCCGATCAACACCTTTTTGTTTTTTGTGGACCCCACTGTGTAGTGAACGGAAAAAAAATGAGAAATAGAGGTGGACAATGGAACCCACGAAAAACAAAAAAAAAAGATTGATCGGACAACCCACATCACGTTGGACGATCACGTCGGGTTGGACGATCAGATTGTCCTACGCGCACAGGAGCCAACCCGATTCCAGTTTAATCATGGTCAGCTAAAAAATTCAGAAATCAACGTTTATGTCCTTAATTCCAGGGGAACTGCCCTTTGATTTTCCTTACTCCTTCAATCATAATATTAGTGATCTCAAACCGCCTTCATCTCGAGTTGCCAGCTACATTTCCATTCCTGAACAACCAGCACTGACTGTCTGCATCTTTGGCTAGGTTGGCCTCAATGTTCGGCTCAAAACAATACTTCCATTCGAGTTTGACCGATTTAATCCAAGATTTCTAATGACTGCTGATACTACAGCAGGAGTAACTTCAACCAAATGTTGATTGAAACATGGAAAAACTATATGGATACAGAACTTAAAACTACACAAACATTTGGAAGCCCAAAAAAACTTGCTTCCAACAAAAGGAAAGACGAAGCCGGCCCAATGCAGAATCATCAGCTTCGATCTGTGGAGGTGTTAGGAAGGAACACTCTGTGGAATTTCTTCTTCATCGTCAGTTTCGTTCTGCAGGTAGGGCAAATCTTCTTAATTTGGATGGCAGTCTTGATGCAATCCTCGCAGAAAATATGGCCACAAACAGTAGAACACGGTGAAACCAAGGTGCCCATGCAAATAGGGCAGCTGAAAGTAGTCTTCTTCGCCGCCTTTTCTGGCACTTCCATGACCGACTTCATTCTCTGTCATTTGTCAAAAACAATGTGCAACAACAAGTTCAGTTCCCAGAATTGACAAGTGGACAAATGCAATGCATAAAATTAATCTACTAAACAGATGCTCGCTAAAAGAAACTTTCAATTGTTGACCGGTGAATACATGGGATCTTTTTCATAGTGATTTCGGTAATGATAACAAACAACTCGAGCGTAATAAATAATCCCAGACACGCATCACAAAGCAGCAGATATGATGAGTTAATGGAAACTACAGTAAACAGTACCAAACACATAAGTTGGTAGGTGATCGGCATGGGTTTATGGTATGGTTCTTTCGGGTTAAGCAAATGTTCATTCAATATATGCCATTCTAAAAACTTCCAATAAACAACCTGTCGAGTTTCAGGACTCGCAACGTTATGAACCAACAGTACCATATCAAGTTTCCAGTAACCCCCAAAATATGTGTGCACGCATGCGCACAAAAGAAAAACAACAACAAAACGCAAAACATGAAAAAGGTCTAAGCAATCATTCAGTCACACACAAACGCCCGCATTAAGAGACCAGAACCAAGCATGCAAGATCAATTTAAAAATCACATTCAATTTTTCGTTCAAAAGTTACCATGAATTAAATAAAAGAAATCTACTACCTATATCCTGTCATTGGATCCTGATTGCTTCATCTCTCAGTAATCCTGATTGCTTCTTTCTTCTTCTTCCTTGCAAATTGGAAAATCGTCGTCCTCACCGTTAAACATCCCACTCCGCCAATTCGACTCAATGTTCTCTCCCTGTCACCTCCACAGCATCTTTTTGCTCTCCCCCTATCTCTCTTCTAACCCCTCTCACCTCCCCAATCAGTCGTGACCAAAAAACGAGAAGATACTCCCACATTAGTTGCTTCCCAGTCCCAACAATTATTAACACGAAAACATCCAGCAGCTTGATCCCATAATAACTCGTGACTGTGAGTGAAAGAATGTTCGGAGTTAAGTAGCATCCCTGAAAGTAGTTTCGCAGCATATGGCAATGAGTCGTTTACCAGCGTATGGCAGCAATGTGACTAACGATAATGGGGATGCAAATGATGATGTTTTCTTCCTAACAACTTCGTTAAAGATAAGCTATGTTTGATGTCTTTCTTGTGCAATTTGATTAACACGAAAAAAAATCTTAAAAAGGTTCAAGATCTCTATAATACATTTTCGTTTATTTATTCTAATATATATATAGTGGAAAATGGGAATTGGCTACACAATGGGTAAAACTTCCTTCTTGGTAGCGTGAAATCCACACCCCCCACAAATTTTCCCTTCGATCCAAATAGTGCATTTTGATCATGTTCTAAAACCCGAAACCATCAATTTTCAGGTGAATCCAAAGAGGTTTGCTCGTTCGTCCACACGTTGCAAGTTCAATAGTTTCAGAACAATAAATTTCTTTTGCAACAAGAGATCGATAGTTAAATATCTCTTCAGTTCACCTATATTTGGGATTTTAGGGGTTTAAAATGTGTGCAACTTAAAAAAGTTTTATAACGGGGGGAGAGCTAGCCTAGGAGGAAATTCTTTCTTGGCTAGTTGACCTCCATATTCCACACACGCACATGCCATGTTCCTATGCAAATATTTTGCAAAGCAACATGGTGCGAAAATGTTTTAAATATTTATTCTTAAAAATTATCCAAATTTTTTTCAAGGTTTAATCCATAAATATATATACTCCATGAAAAATAATGGATGAACATTAGGAGGATTTGACCCTCGATCAAATCCGTTATAAATTTCACAGTTTCAGAACCATAGAACATTTTGCACAGATCCGATCGCGGGGCAAATAGGAGTAGATTTTTCTGATTTTTAGTTTGGGAGGTGTTAAGGCCAAAAATGACCAAGACAGTTGTCAAGCTGAAGGGGACTCGCGACGCTGAGCTGGAGCATAGTCAGCCTTTAGAGTGGGACCCTCGGTTGGATGAATCGGGGTTGGTAGTTGATAGTTGACGATCGTACGACCGTTGATCGACCTAAGAACGATCGTCGGATTGGTCGTTCGAGGTTGAAGAGCTTGATATCGACCTTGGGCGTTGGATGACGATCGTCAATCTGCACCACAGGGAGTCGTTAAGGGGGCCGGATCTGTGTTCCGACACAAATCCCTCCGATACTTAAGTTAGTAGAGAACTTAAGAAAGAGAGAGCTTGGCGTAGCTGAGATCGACCCACGGAGGTTCGTCCGTAGACTGAGGACGCAAGCTCGAAATATAGAATGGAAAGGGAAGAAGATAGAGTTCTATGTATTAGCGCTCGTACCTTGAAGATGGAACCCCTTTACCTTTATCCGTCGACCTATTTATATGCAGCTTCTCCTTGATGAGGCGTAACCGCCCCTCATTGATTAGGGTACGATCCTCTCCAGGATTCGAGCCAACGACTGCTCATTTACTCGGCCCCACTAACTTTTCCTTGAATGTAGACGTCTGTCCAACAGTCGTCTGACCCGTTCACTTGACTCGGTCGTAGCATGCTTAGAGTGTGGGGGTAACAGGTCGCGGGGGAGAAACGGGTCGGGTATGCGGATACCCAATCGGGCTTGTATCCGTGCACTAACAATGTCCCCCATCATTCGTGCCTTAAGAGTCGCGCTGACTGGGACCGAATGATGTGTAGTCTTCTTAAATGCGCACGGATTTCAAAATAATTGATTTGATATGTGCCGCCAAAACCCCTTCGCCTTTGGAGTAATCTCCGCCATTTCTGGTGGCTGGCTTTGGATACGTGGCGTGCATCGGGCGCTAGGCGGTTGGGTTTCTTAACATATAAGAAATTTCGAAGAGAAAGGTTGAAACTTTCCAGCTTCATCTTCTTCCTTCACTCGTTTGCTTCCGTCGCCTCTTCTTTTTGAGATCGCCTGTTCTTTTCCAAGGTATCTCCCTCATTTATTCTAGACTCTCTTGTATGTTGATCAGGAATGTTTGCTCCGGTGGTGTTCAAGGTGCTGACCCCTGCGAAACTGGCGGTGCGTCTCCGGCCCCCCTCGCCCTGTGGAAGTTTCTGGAAAGGGGAAAGGAGTTTTGGTTGAGTCCGACCTTCTCATTCGTCGAAGGGATCGGAAGTCGAAAGTTTCCGGGTTTGGCGAGGTTGTCTTTGTGAACCCTTTAGGGTTAGGATGCCTGATCCGGATGAGAGAGTGTGTTTTCCACGGAAGAAGGAGGTTGGAGTGTATCTCAAGTCTTTCCGCTTGGGACTTCGATTCCCCCTTCACCCCTTCATTATCGAGATTTTGTGCTCTTCGGAGTTCTCTCTGTAGGCTTGCTCCTTGTTCCTTTCCTCCCCCGTTAGGCTTCATCGAGTTGTGCGAGCTTTGTGAAGTTCGCCAGACCCTCGGTTTGTTCCGGTACTTCTTTAGGATAGTCGCCGACCCTCGCTGAGTGTGGTATCACGTAGTTACTCGTCCGGGTGCGAGCCTCATATACGGCCTCCAGCTTCCGACCTTGGGTGGACAGACACTTTCGTGTTCGTCGTTGTACCTAACCTGGGACCGTTGCTTAATGGCTGGAGTTCTTCGAACCCCAAACTTGCGAGGGAGTCGCGTCTGTCCTTAGAGCAAGTACAAGCCAGGTTGTCGTCGAGCAAGGTCGAGGCAGTGACGGCTCTTTTGAATCGATCGAGAGAAGATAGGTCGATTCACTACTTGCTGGACGACCACACGATAAAAATCCTCCTATGGTGCCCGAGTAAGATATTTCGAATTGATATCTTTATCTTCGCCACTCACGGTAATTATCTTTGTTGTTTACAGATATGACCAACGGCAACCGACGCAGCGGCGAGTCCAGCCTGGACCGGGTCTGGAGGGAGCAGTGGAAGAAGAAAAGGACAGCCGAGAGGTCAAGTGTCCGAAACGATCGATCGGACACTCGTGTCGAGGGGTCGGGTTCTCGGTCCCCCCATCCCGTCCACCCGAGCTCCTCCTTCGAAGGGGGAGAGACCAGCGGACGCCCAGGGCTCTTCCTCGAGCCTCTTCGAGGGAGGCCTCTAGCCAGGCTCGTACGCGGCCTCCCGCTCCTCTAGCTTCCGTCGTGGTCAGAGCGGTGCCAGTGGTGGTTGACGTCGACTTTGCCGACATCGAACCGACTGGAAGAGTCGGTCAGAAGAGGGAGACATCTTCTTGCGAGGAGGTGTCTCCAAAAAGGATGCGTGTGGGCGGAGAGGACCCCATTGGAAAGGGTGAGGGGGCTGCTCCATTCGAGACTCCAGGGGCGACGGAGACTCTGTCGATGCCCCAGGGGCCCGCGACGCCCCTCATGGATACGTGGCCGTGGGGGGACATCGTGTCGCTCACCCCGTTAGTCGGCCCAATTCCTGGGGAGTTCGATCGAGCGCTTATGCTCAATCGGCTCTCAATTCGACCTTCGGGACCGATCGAAGGTGAGCTTCACCAGCCCCCCTTCGCCGTCGGTAGGGAGGAGTCGGCCCTGACAAACTTCAGGACGACTGTTAGGATGGTGGAGAACTCGATCCTCCCCAAGGAATCGGAGTTTCTGCAGAAGCTGGACCTCGAGCGATAGCCAACTTCTTCGTTGGGAGCGGGTACCAGGTATGTCGTTCGAGCCTCTGTTTTTTGGTGCCCAACTTGGTCATCGCTCTGGACTGACCTTCGTTTTATATGCAGATGTCCGTTCTCAGGGCTAGCCAGGCTGTCAACTTGATCAACGGAAGTCGGCGGGTGGCAGACGCGGAGTGTAGAGCCCTCCTCTCCGAGGCACGGGCGAAGGAGGCGGAAAAGGCCCTGAGGAAGATCCATGCTGACAAAGCGGCAGTCGAGTGGGAGGCGACGGCTGCCAAGGACATCCTTTCGTTGCTATCGGACATTCACAAGTCCGCTGAGCTCCAGTGGCGGACGGAGAGGGCTCGACTTGAAGAGGAGCTTGATGCCTTCAAGAAGGAGACGGTCGAGCTTCGGGCCAAAGTCTTCGACTTTGAGAGGTGGGCGGAGGCTAGCAAGGTGGAGAAGGCCGAGCTCCAAGCCAAAGTTGCAGGGCTCGAGGAGGCCGCCGCGAAGAAGAAGGCCGAGCTGACTGCTAAAGTCACGAAGGCAGTGGAGGCCTTCACCAACGTTTTGGTGTCAGGGAGTGCTCCTCCTCCCTCTTAGGTTTTAGGCAGTCCCTTTGTAACTCTTAATTTTGTAATTTTTCCGATTTGAAATCGATGAAGAAGAAACTTTTTGCAGCTTTATTTTTTCATCCCAAAAAAATTTATATCTGATGCGTGTGTATGGCCCCTCGACGACCTAACTTGAAAGAACATAGAAATCCTTAAGCAAGTTATGTCGTGGACGGGTTAGGTGTTTTCACCTTAAATCACACTCCTTTCGTCGTAAGGGGCGTGGCCCCTACATCCGACGAAGGTCGTTCGTTGACGAGGAACATAGCCCCTTCGACTTACGGCCAACGGGGGTCGTTCGATGGCGAGGGACATGTCCCCTTTGACTTACGACCGACGAGGGTCGTTCGGCGGTGAGGGGCATGGCCCCCTCGGCTTCGGCCGACAGGTCGTTCGGTGGCGAGGGACGTGGACCCTTCGACTTACGGCCGACGGATGTCGTTCGGTGGCGAGGGACATGGCCCCTTCGTCTTACGGCCGACGGAGGTCGTTCGGTGGCGAGTGACATGGCCCCCTCGACTTACGGCCGACTAAGGTCCGAACTGTTGCTATTGATGGCGTTTACCGAGTCGTAATGACGAAGGTCGTTACAGCTGATGTTGAGGAACAATCCACTTCACATTCATAACGATCATGCATATGATACAAAGTGAACAGTCGATCTATCTCTTTAGTACAACTACTGATAGTACTTTTGTAGATGTTCCATGTTCCAAGGATGAGGAAGCTCCTCGCTGTTCAAAGTGGCGAGCTGGTAGGTGACAGGACCGAGTACATCGATCACTGTGTAGGGCCCCTTCCATATTGCAGCGAGCCTTCCCTTCTTAAGAACCTTGGGTGAAAACGGCCTTGCGCAGCACCAAGTCTCCCATACGGAAATTGCGTTTGCGAACTTTCGAGTTGAAGTAGCGTGCCATTCGCCCCTTTTGTTCGGTGATGGTTGCTAATACCCGTTCACGGACCTCGTCCCCAGTTGTAGGTTGAGCTCGAGGCCCTCCGTCGTAGTATCGGATGCGAAGTGGTCGCTCATTGACCTTGATGGGGACGACGGTCTCGTATCCGTAGGCCAGAATGAAGGGTGTCTCCCCTGTCAGGGCTTTGTGGGTCGTTCTGTACGACCGTAATATACCGGGGATCTGCCCTTTGAGAATTTTTGGGCAGGTCGAGTATCGTCGGGCGTACTCGTCGGCATCTTTGAACGTCGTTGGCCAGAAATATCCTTGTCTCGCGGTCTTCAAAGGTATAGACTTTCCTCCGCGATGGTTCCCGCAGCCGCCCTCGCGGATCTCTCGGATCACGTTGCACGCTTCTTACGGGGCTAAGCATTTAAGATGGTGGAAGATGTCATACATGGTCCATCGTCTTTTGAACCTTTCAACAGGACAAATTGATGGGCCTTCCGCTCAAATTTTCATGCCTCCACTGGGTCGGTCCCGCATCTCCACCAGGACGAATTGGTATCCCGCATTTCCAGCATGGTCTCTCCTGTGTCTGAGCAGCGGATTATCGGATCCATCCATGCGGCTCCCTGATCGGGGCTTGGAGGCTCTTGCGGCAGCCCGTTGGGATGGAGTAGACGTCGTACGTACCCGATTCGACCGGGCCCAGCTGAGGTTGGACGATTCAACTGCTGACAAGACGTCAGCTCGATGATTCTTCGACCTTGGAGCGTAATGAATCTCGGTGCGTGTGAAGGTGGCGAGCTCATCTTTAGCGACCTGTGCGTAACTCTGCATTGAATCGTCGTGAGCCTCGATGGCCCCGTTCAGTTTGACGGGCGACGAGGCTGGGGTCGCTGAATAGTTGAACTACTCTCGTCTCAAGGGCTCGGGCCAATCGGAGTTTGTTGATGGCCGCCTCATATCTCGTACCATTGTTGGTGGCTTAGAAATCGAAGCGGATGGGGTATCCGAACCAGTCGCCCCGGAGGTTTGGACGATTATTCCGTCCCCGCTCCCAGCTTGTATGGTCGAACCGTCGGTTTGTATGATCCAGGTTCTCTCTTGCCCTTTCGACCCCCTCTGGGATCTGGAATTTTATCATCTGGTGGAAGGTCGAGACCACTGCTTCTATGGCGTTCAGCAGCGGCCTTTCGATGATTCTGTTGTACGTCGAGTTGATCTTTACCACCATAAAGTTAGTTAGGTGAGTAATTTGTCGAGGATATGTACCGAGGGTCACCGGTAAGGTGATGATGCCTGCTATCGGGGCGGAGTGCCCGGTGAACCCCACCAAAGGTCCTGTACAAGGCGCCAACTCCTCGGACGATATTTTCATCCTCTCCAGTGTTGTGAAGAAGAGTATGCCGCACGCGCTTCCGGTGTCAACGAGCAACCTTTACACGGCGATCTCTCTGATTGTGGCTGTGATCACCATAGCATCATTGTGCGGTAGCTCCATCCCTTCCAGATCTTCGTCCGAGAAGAAGATAGGAGGCGTTGAGTATCTGGGGCGCTTTTGCCCCACGGAAACTGCCATCAATCTCCCAGCGTAGGAACTTTGGAGAGATGTTGATAGCTCCGGGTGCGGGGGAGCTCCTGTTATCATGTTGGTGATCCCGACACTGAGGGATCCTGCAGCAACCTCGGAGGATGTGGTTAGGTGAGTCGGCATACTCAAGTGGTTCGTCGAGGGGGATGCCGACTCGTGGTTTCCCACAGACAGCGACAAACTGTTAAGGCCAAAATGACCAAGACAGTTGTTAAGCTGATAGGGACTCGCGGCGCTGAGCTGAAGCCTAGTCAGCCTTTAGAGTGGGACCCTCAGTTGGATGAACCGGGGTCGGTAGTTGACGATGTTACGACCGTTGATAGACCTTAGAACGATCGTCGGATTGGTCGTTCGAGGTTGAAGAGCTTGATATCGACCTTGGGCGTTGAATGTCGATCGTCGATCTGCACCACAGGAAGTCGTTAAGGGGGTCGAATCTGGGTTCCGACCCAAATCCCCTCCGATGCTTAAGTTAGTAGGGAACTTAAGGAAGAGAGTGAGCTTGGCGTAGCTGAGATCGACCCATGGAGGTTCGTCCCTAGACTGACGACGCAAGCTCGAATATAGAATGGAAAGGGAAGAAGATAGAGTTCTATGTATTAGCGCTCATACCTTGAAGATGGAACTCATTTACCTTTGCCTGTTGACCTATTTATAGGCCGCTCCTCCCTGATGAGGCGTAACTGCCCCTCATTGATTAGGGCATGATCCTCTCTGGGATTCGAGCCAAGGCTGCCCATTTACTTGGCCCCATTAACTTTTCCTTGAATGTAGACGTCTATCCAATGGTAGTCTGACCCATTCGCCTGACTCAGTCGTAGCATGCTTAGAGCGTGGGGGTAACGGGTCGCAATGGAGAAACGGGTCGGGTATGCGGATACCCAATCGGGCTTGTATCCGTGCACCAACAGGAGGCTATTAGGATGTGTAGATAACATCCAACGATTTATATTTAGGAAAAATATCAAAGAAACACTTTTCTCACAGAGTTTCATGGAAAAGTTTTTGCAATGGATCATTTGCCTACACATACATATATACATTTATATTACAAATGAGGGTGCTTGATGGCACTGATGGCACCTTTGTCCCACGTCACATTTGTCCCATGTGACAGGGGTGTGGCACATGGGCATGGTGAGGCCCACTTAAGGGTGGGTGGGGTGTTGGTTGTGTTGTTGAGTATGTTATGGAAATTACAAACAAAAGCCCCCTTATTCCTCTTATTTGCAAGATTGTCATTACTTTTTCATCAAACTCAAATGACCCTCACTCTTTCCCGTATTTACGGGTTTGCCATCGGTCTTTTTTCACTTTGACCCGCTGCGTTTTCCCATGCGTTTTCTACAGTTTAACACCTATTTTCCCTATTTTAACCTCGAACAATACCCACACACCCACCCACACTTTCCTCTTTTTTAGTTGCGTGCAGATCCCGCATCCTGTGTTTTTTTCTTTGGTCCACGTGCACTATGTGCGCAAGTTATTTCTAGTATATATATATATATGACAATATGTCCTGCACAGCTAAGTTAGTGTGCACGCCCATAAAAACCCAATTTTCTTGTGTTTAAATTTTTTTAAGATTATTGTATGCATTCTAAAATTTCAAAACCCCAAATATGGGTGAAAGCTAGCAGTTTTTGATCATCGATCCATTTGTTTCAAAAAGTTCTATTGTTTTGAAACCGTTGAATTTGCAACGGGTAGATCGAATGTCAAATAACAGTAGATTCACTTGATTCTTGGTGTGGAGATCCATGAATATCCATGAGATGTACAACAATCTTAAAAAATTCAAAAAAATAAGGGAACCCCTCTTCTTTGTGGGCATGCATAGCTAACGTAGTTGTGCATGTCCACACAGTCATTTTTTCCATATATACATATATATTCGTATATATGTACTAGTCATAACCACTGACCATAGGTAACGCGGAATTTAAAATGTTTCCCTAGAAATTTTCAGCACATTCAAAATCCGCCCAAAAAATTTGCAACATCTTCAAAATCCGCCAAAAAAATTTGCAGCAACCTTCAAACCATCCCTTCCCCAATAAAATATTGAACATTCAAACTAAAATTTAGTTCCAAAAATATTTTAGTTCTCTTCAAATTTGGTTCCTCTAAAATTTTAAATTAAAAGCAGTTTCCCTCATAGAATTTAGGTCTCTTAAAAAAATTTAGTTCTTTCTAAAATTTATTTCTCTTCAGGTTTAGTTTTCCCTAAAATTTAAAATTGTAATTCTTCAAATTTTAGTTCTATCCAGATTTAGTTCCCACAAAAAATTTAGGATCCCCCCACAAATTTTAGAGTATTCCCTCATAATTTTCATAACCTCGTATCCTACATATTGATTCCTCGAGATTCGATCCCATCCGTCTTTCTATCCATCCTTTTATCTTAGTCAGAAACCTCATTCAAAAACATCCTTCAATTATATAATACATATTCTTTTACACACGAGATTACGGAAAACAGGTAGCACCAGATAAAAATGATCAGATGTTTTGATGTGATTTGTTATCATTGATCGAGAAAAAACTAAAACCAATTACATCACATGAATTTAATTTTTTCTCGGTCAAGAAGAACGCATCACGTCAGTGCATCTGATCATCTTTGATAAGACGTCA
Source organism: Scilla litardierei (assembly GCA_030789695.1). Classification (NCBI taxonomy): domain Eukaryota; kingdom Viridiplantae; phylum Streptophyta; class Magnoliopsida; order Asparagales; family Asparagaceae; genus Scilla; species Scilla litardierei. The sequence continues at coordinate 119,167,431 of CM061130.1, forward strand.
TCTATTTTCCAATAATCAATATACATGTAATGGGAAACGTATGACGTTGCTAAGCCACATATGCGCATTGAAAAGTTCACTTCTTTATTTTTCCAGACACTCTAAATCGTTCATTTTGATTATCATATTCTAAAATCCCAAAACACCACAATTTTAATGGGTTTTGCTCGTTTATTCACCCGTCATAAAATTCTATTCATGCAAAATCATTAAATTTACGACGAATGGGTGAAATAGCAAACCTGCTTGATCCAATGAATATTTGGTATTTTAGGGTTTTGTAATATGAAAATCAAAATGAACGGTTCTGATCGTTCAAAAAATTAGTGGGATTTTCAAGGTCACATATATTACTTAACTATATATATCACATGTATTCCGTTATTCTCATATATATATATATATATATATATGGCTTGAGGGATGTGAGCATTCGGTGTAGAAAATTTCCTACACTGCCCTTCAAAAACATCACATTCCACATAATTTTTTGAAATTTTTTTGCTTAGAATTTCTGTACACATTCTAAAAACCCAAAAACCCCAAATATGGGTGAACCCTAGGGGGATTTGACCTTCGATCGACTTGTGACAAAAAGTTCTATTGTTCTAAAACCGTTGAATTTGTAACAATCGGATCGAGGGTAAAATAGCGTTGGATTCACTTGATTTTTGGTAAGTTCATCATCCATGATAAGTACATCAAGATGAACGGTGGTGATTATTAAAAAAAGATTGAAAATTGAAGTTTTATGAGGACGGTGTAGGAAATTTCCTACACCGAATGCTCATATCCCTTTTTCTCATATATATATATATATGAAAATTTTCAAATGAGAACATTTCGCACCGTTCGATAATGTTTTTAGTTTTTTTTGAAAAAAAATTTCAAAAATTCTTTTTTGTTGTTATATCCCCCTCAAAAAATAATGGTTGAGAAATAATGTCATTTGGCCTTCGATCAAGGTATTTCATCAAATTCGCACGTTTTGAGACCGTTAAATTTGTAACGAGTGGATGGGTGCTTTAATGCCCAAAGAGTTCACCCATCATTTTCCCTAGGTATATATTTGTATGGATTAATAAACATCAAAAAAAATTTGAAAAAAAAAATTCTAAAAAATAAAAAAAAAGTTTTCACACGGGTTTTCGCATGGGTTTTTCGCAACGGAAGATCACTATATATATATATGGCTTGAGAGAGGTGAGAATTCGATGTAGAAAATTTCCTACACCGCCCTTCAAAAACAGCAAATTCCACATAATTTTTTGAAATTTTTTTTGCTTAGAATTTCTGTACACATTCTAAAACCCCAAAACCCCAAATATGGGTGAACCCCAGGGGGATTTGACCTTCGATCGACTTGTGACAAAAAGTTCTATTGTTCTAAAAACGTTGAATTTGTAACAATCGGATCGAGGGTAAAATAGCGTTGGATTCACTTGATTTTTGGTATGTTCATCATCCATGATAAGTACATCAAGATGAACGGTGGTGATTATTAAAAAAAGATTGGAAATTGAAGTTTTATGAGGACGGTGTAGGAAATTTCCTACACCGAATGCTCATATCCCTTTTTCTCATATATATATAGGAAAATTTTCAAATGAGAACATTTCGCATCGTGCGATAATGTTTTTAGTTTTTTTTTGGAATTTTTTTTCAAAAATTCTTTTTTCCACCCTCATTATATGTTGTTATACCCCCCTCAAAAAATAATGGTTGAGAAATAATGTCATTTGGCCTTCGATCAAGGCATTTCATCAAATTCGCACGTTTTGAGACTGTTAAATTTGTAACGAGTGGATGGGTGCTTTAATGCCCAACGGTTTCACCCATTATTTTCCCTGGGGTATATATTTGTATGGATTAAACATAAAAAAATTGAAAAAAAATTTCTAAAAAATAAAAAAAATGTTTGCACACGGGTTTTCGCATGGGTTTTTCGCAACGGAAGATCGCTATATATATATATATATATATATATATATATATATATATATATATATATATTATGGACATCAGCTAGCCAAGTATGAAATCTATCCTTAGTTTTCGTTAAAAAGTTCACTCTATTATTTTTTAGCAATCAGAGATCACTTTGATTTTCATATTTTTAAATCCAACTTCTAACTGATGTCTTTCGTTGTCATGTTTCTCACAAAATTGATCCTAAGCCATAGATGCATCAACATTGCCTAGGATCTCGCCATAATAACTTCAATTTAAATCCAACTATAGGTATTCTTCCATGTTATAATTATAATCATTAGATCCAACCATCTCTCTAATATTGAAGTCATTACGCATATTCAAGACCTACAAAATTGTCTAGGGAAACATTACAAATTTTAAGGTTCAAATTCTGATTCAACTCTCCCAATGCATAGAAAGCATGTGCAAGATTCAGGTGACACAGATCTAATTTACTTGTTAATGTTCAGCGTTGTTAACCAACATGCACTATCTAACATGTGATCCCCATAAACGACATGTATTTGACACAGCCATTTGGACATAGGAAAGGATACTGACATTATCCAAATTATAATAACTTCCAGAGCCAAACTGAAATAATGGCAACTTTTTAAAAATTCCAGAATTAATAGTAGTAGCAGAAGGTTACAGAAGCCATTAACAACCTATAAAATAAGGTAAATGAAACTGAACAAAATGTGAGTGTCTACCTTGGCTATGGGATCATCTTCTGAAATTGAATAACTTTCACAATTAATAATTGTTCTGTTTGGAGGAATCCTTTGCAGCTTGTTAGCACGATTGATGCTCGACACAGGTGCCGGACCATCTACACGAACCTCTACAGAAATAATTAAAATTAGGCAGTCCATTACCTAAACAAGACTTTAAATCCTAACATATACGAGTAAAATATGTTGAGACAGTGTAACAATCATGTAACAAAATAATAGACTAGTATAAAAAGAGGTGTGTGCAAACTTGAAAACAGTTTCAATATACCACAGCCAAGTGATGACATGCACTTCGATAAACTAAAATAAAGAAGACAATAAGCCAGTTTCAATAAACTACAATCAAGGTCATGCAATTCAATAGACTACAGTTACAAACAAAGATTGTTGTGTGTAGCGGTTGAAATATATCATGGGAGATGCTACGCGCACGACCGTTTTGGCTCTGCGCACGTCCAGATTATTTACAAGTTTGCCATTACTCCCGCACACAACCCACTTATTTACAAGTTTGCAATTATTCCTCTTTTACCCTCGTCTACTAGAGGAGGAGGCTGGGTTGTCGGATGAGAGGGCGGGGCTTGGAAGGTCGGAGGAGAGAGAGGGGGGATGGGTTATCGGAAGAGAGGGGGAGGAGGCGCTGGGGAGGTCGGAGGATGGGAAAGTCGGGCTGGGGAGGTCGGAGGGGGCGGGGCGGTGGAAGAGGGGCATGGGAGCTGTGAAGGTTAGAGGAGAATAGATGTGGGGCTAGGTTGTCGGAGGTGGGGACAACGGAAGGGGTGGGGCTTAGGAGGTCAAAGGAGTGAGAGTGCTGGGTTGTTGGAGGAGGGGGCAGCGAAGGGCTTGGGGAGGTCGGCGGATGGGGAACCGGAGGAGACGAGGAAAGGGTAGATGGTGGCTGGAGAGGTCGGATAAGTGTGGATGTGAGTTTGGGTTGGCGGAGGAGGGGGCGGGGCTTGGGAGGTCAAAGGGGTCGTTGTCATCGCACGCCGATGTTCGGCCGTCAGCACACCCAGGGTCATTTTAGGAAATTTGCCTCGATTGTGCACGGTGAGCAATTTTCAGTGGCAAACTTGTAAATAAACGCATGGCGGTTGTGCGCAAGGCAAAATCAGTGGAGCGCGTAGCTACTCCCATATATTATATAAGCTTTTAAATTAAAATCAATTGGCTAAGTGTGTTGCTTATAATATGTAACACAAATCTAAATCATTTAAGGTTTTGTTCGTAGATGGTTTAGACGTGTTAGAGCATATCCGACAGAACATATTCTCCATTTTGGTTGCTAATACGACCCAGATTGAATTTAGGGATAAAATTTGATTTTTATTGATAATTTGGGGATACAAATGATAGTTGGCCTCAATTAGAGGACCACTCTCCTAGCCTTTGATTTGATAGAAAAGACCTAACTCTCCCACTAGATTTGAGTTTTCCTACTACTAATTCTTCTCTTCTCAATATTCTTTTCAATATTTAGCATAAGAACAATAGCCCTAACCTCCACTCATATATATAATTGATTGATTTGTCCAGAATTACAAAATTGCCCCTGAAGCCCAAAAAAATAATACAGAATTACAACCGCACCCCCTAGTCGTATCTTTACTTCGCCCCTCCCAAAAAACCACATTATCCTCAAGGTGGTGTCATGAAGTCTGTAGGCTACGCTACTCCAAATGAGAGTGCTTGGTCCCTCCTAGCTCGTCTTTCTCAGCTGATGCGCTTTCATCTTCTTCGACAATCAAAATCTGGAGAGTACGATCCCGGCAATGATGTCCCGGTCCGAACCTCTCGTCACATCAAAAGCATAAACCTTTCGCATGCATGTCTAGCATTTCCTTCTGTGTGAGAAGCTTGAACTTGTTGGCTTGAGGTTTGTCGTTCTCCCGATTTGTTTGAAAGATCGTTGGTCGAGGCTTCTGAGCATCTGTCATGACATGAGTGCAAGATGTGACCACGCTTATCACTCCATTTGCAACCCGCTCTGCTGTGATTCTGTCTTTTACCATTTGGGTTAGCTTCATCGCCTCTTCAAGCCCCCTCGACCTCGGTATACGTAGCCCAGCTCTGATTTTTGCCTCCATACCCTCCATAAAATTTCCCTCCAATGCCGCTTCAGGTATCCCACTCACTCGATCTGAAAGCATCTCGAACGTCTTCATGTATTCCCTGACGATGCTTTCTTGCTTGAGCGCAAGGAGCTGCTCATGTAAGCTATCTTCCCGTGTGTCGCGAAAACGGTCGAGCAGACAATCCTTAAACTCCTCCCATGAGTGCACAGGCTGCCTCTGCTCCCTCCATTGGTACCAGGACATCGCCTTTTCCTACAAGCATATTTCAACAGCCATCAGCCTCTCTTCCTCTGTTAAACGGCTCATCATGAAATACATCTCCCCACGATAAACCCAAGCATAAAGATCATCTCCCTCCAAAATTGGTGTCTTTAACTTTCGGACACTGCTTTCAGTGCTGAAAACTACATGTCATGCTCTCCCTATAGGCTGCCCATAATGAAACCATGCAACAAAATCTCCAAGTTGGGATCCTTCTATTTTACCATCGTCATCCCAATCATTCGTGAACCGATCTGGGTCTTCGCTATCGTCGTTGAAGCCATGGTAGGTGCCCTAGTGTTTGCCAAGCCCCCACGGGGTCGTCGCCCCCCAAGATGATATCATCGACCTCTCTCGGGCCCTCACCCACTGTCACATGGGCCACCGACCCTATGTGGCCCCTCCTGCAAACCAGTCGTAGCCTCGCGGGCCTCCTCTGCCATCGTTGGTCATTTAAGGTCTCCATCACCCTTCTCAAAGCCCAGATAGAAGCCACAATGATCATCAACTTGCATGAAGGTCTGTCGCACTCAAAGTACCATCACCAAGGCTTGGGAGGGCCTCCTTCCATAACCCACGGCCCGCGGTCCTCTAGAAGTCTGCCCAGTGGTCATGGACCACTGTGCAGCCCGATTGAGGCTCGAGGCCTCTGGGCTACATGCCTAAGGGCCGCCATCCCAGGGCGGCCCGCCCTGGGGTCGTCAGCACCGAAACAGTCCGCCCAGGGGCCGTGGTACCTGGCGTTGAGATAGGGACCGTCGCCCATGTCGCTTCTTTCCTAGGGATGTGGGACCTAGATTTGACTCCGATGGTTGTTCTTCTTCAAGAATAACAACGTTTCCTTTGTTGTCGGTCAAAAATTGCGTCTTTTGCCTCAAATTTATGCCATTCGATGGTTTATCTTTATAAAGCAACTTTCTCCTTTTAATTGGCCAAAGATCTCATCTTTTGTCCTAAATCTGAGGTGTTGTCGACATCTCCCATCAGATCCGGTCTCGTTGCTTCTTTCTCGTGTGGTAGATCATGATCGATCTTTAAAATCTTCTCCATTATGACATCCACCGACGCTTTCATCCATCTTTCCATTCATGTTTTGAATTCCATCATTGATTTCTTCAAACCCTCCATCTCACTATCGGATTTCTCCTCCAAAGTTTCGAACTTTTTTGTCGCCGCCATCAGAATATATGCTCTTATACCAATTTGATACAATCTGGATGGAATTTGGAGATAAAAATCTTATTTTCATTAATAATTTAGGGATACAAAGGAAGTTGGCCACAATTAAAGAGTAATACTGCTCTCCTAGCCTTTGATTTGAGAGAAAATGCCTAACTCTCCCATTAGAGATCTAAGTTTTCCTACTCATCGTCTCAATATTATTCTCACTATTCAGCATAAGAACAATAACCCTGACCCCTCCTATATATAATGGATTGATTTGTCTAGAATTACAAAATTGCTCCTGAAACCTAAATAATACAGAATTGCCACCGCGCCCCCTAGTCGTATGAGTTGCCCAATTTTAAATTGAGTGTGATGGATCTGCATGTTTAATCCATTCAAATGGATCGTAAATCCAGGGGGAGAGGGAGGGGGAGAGGGAGAGGGAGGGGCAGGGGGGAGAGAGAGAGATTTGGTACTTGTGCAAATTTATGGTAGTCCATTCAAGCTTCAAAGAATTTAGAAGCATATAAGCATGCATAGCACATACACAAAATTTGTCACAAGAAAAGATAAATAAAGTGCCAAGTGAAAATTGAACTTTATGCCAAAACCTTCTGATTTTTGTCCAATAATATCCATAAACTATAATTTAACAACTTAAAAAACTATATCCACAATTAATGCAAGGGTATATATTCATCAAGGCAAAAGACCATATGTATGTGAAATGAAGAGTTGCATTGTGTAATATATTCCAGTTTGGATGGCTAAAATAACATTTTCCAAAGTTTGATAAGCTCACCACTGGGCATCTATCACACATTGAGGCATGATGAGGCATGATGCACTTTCATAAAATGAATCAAACAAACACGGGAAGTGTATAAGGAGTTTGATACGATCCGGTCGGTCAATCGATCAATCAAATCGGTAATTTAAAAGTGGAAAATATGAAAAAGAGGAATTTTTATAGAAATTTCACGAAGAACGAAGAACAATGATAGATAATTTGGATCTCTTTGTAGAGGAGACCCTCTCTCCTAGCTTTTAATTGAACGGAATAAAAGCATAAATCTCCTTCACAATGATATCTAGTTATTCTTCACAAATAAGTATAAGAAAATACGAAAGGCGGTTAGCCCTAAATAAATAGAAAAGTGGATTTACTAATCTAGTCTGAAAAGACTAGAATACCCCTGAATCCCACTACGCGGTGTCCCCACGTCTCCTGCGCCGTATGTAAGTCATCAAAGGCGGCAAAGGCTGGCTGGTGGCTCGAGGGGATGCGGGCCCAGGTGGTGCGTCCACATCAATACCCCCCCTAAAAGTACCACCTTGTCCTCAAGGTGGAAGTCTGGAAACTGTTCATGAATCACGTCGTACGCCTCCTATGTGGCATCGCAGTCCGGCAATCCCGCCCAATGTATCAGCGCCTCCTTGCGCCTGCCCGTGGACTGTCGAACTGCACGAACCTCCAACGGCTCTAGCATCACATCCATGTCCTCGGTCAACGTAGGTGGTAGCATGGGCGCTGCTGCCTGCTCCCCAATGGCTCTCCGTAGTTGCGATACATGAAACACCGGATGGATCGTCGCCGTAGGTGGCAGCCTCAACCTGTAGGCGACCTGACCAATCTTCGCTTCTATCTCAAAGGGTCCATAGTACCGGGCCGCTAACTTCTCATTATCTTGGCTTCTATCTCAAAGGGTCCGTAGTACCGGGCCGCTAACTTCTCATTCCTCCTCCTGGCTAAATACTTCTGCCGATAGGGCCTCAGCTTCAGATATACCATATCCCCCTCCTGAAAGTGTACATCCCGACGATGTCCATCGGCCCTAGTCTTCATCACATGCTGCGTCCTTAGTAGATGTTTCTTCAGCTCCTCCAACAAGCTATCTCTCTCCTCCATATACTCTTCTACATGTGACACCGGGGTCTGCATGTCTTCAAAACGAAGCAGAGAGGGCGGATCGCGCCCGTATAGGACCCGAAACGGAGTCGTACCTGCTGCCGAATGGTACGAGGTGTTGTACCAATACTCGACCCATGTTAACCACCTATGCCACTATTGGGACGTCTCTGAAGCAAAACACCGCAGATATGTCTCTATGATGCGGTTCACCACCTCGGTCTGGTCGTCCATCTGAGGGTGGTAGGATGTACTCTTCTTCAACTTTGTTTCCTGAATCCTAAACAGTTCCTTCCAGAACCCACTCAGGAAGACCTTATCCCTATCAGAAACTATAGACTTGGACACTCCATGCAGTCGTATCACCTCCCGAGTGAAAGCGCTCCCCACCGATACTGCTGTGTAAGGATGCTTCAATGATATGAAATGAGCATACTTACTCAACCGATCCACCACCATGAATATTACTGTAAACCCATTTGACCTCGGCAAGCCATCAATAAAATCCATAGTAATCTCCTCCCACACCTGCTTCGGCAAGGCCAGCGGCTGCAACAACCCCGCTGGTGCCATGGCCATGTACTTATGACGCTGGCAGACGTCACAAGCAGCTACCAAACAAGCTATCATCTTCCTCATCCCTGGCCAATATACCTCCCGAGCTATCCTCATATAAGTCTGATGCACCCCTGAGTAGCCACCCACCCCGAAACTATGAAACTCCTGAAACAAGACCGAATGAATGTGGACGTTTGCGATAACACCAACCTGCCATGGTACAGTAGCATCCGTCCCTCCATCAAGTACCCCTCCGGTCCTCCTGCTCCGCTTTGTACTGACTCACGGATCTTCCTCAGCTCAGGGTCTCCCTCTGCCTCCTGTTTCATCGGCTTCCACCCCAACCATATCGGTAAAGATAGGCCTCTCACACCGATGTCCTCCCCTCTGCGTGACAAGGCATCGGCAGCCTTATCCTTCAACCCTGGTCTATACTCAATAGTAAACCGGTACCCCCACTAGCTTGGACAACCACCTCTGGTGCTCCTCTATGACCAATCACTGCTCCAATAAATACTTGAGACTATGCTGGTCCGTCCTGACCACGAAGTCTCTCCCCAACAGATACGGCCGCCACTTCTGCACTGCCAAGACAATCGCCATAAGTTCCCACTCATACACAGACTTAAGTCGTGCTCTAGCTGATAGTACTTGATTGAAATAAGGCACCGACCGTCCCTCCTGCATTAACACCGCCCCCAAGCCATATCCCGACACATCTGTCTCCACCATAAATGATACACTTAAATTCGGTTGAGCCAGAACCGGTGTCGTGGTCATCGCTACCTTCAAGGCCTCAAACGCCTTGGTCGCTTCCTCATCCCAACTGAACCCATCCTTCTTCAACTGCTCTGTAAGGGGCCAGGCTATAGTGTTATACCCCTTCACGAACTTTCTGTAATAACCGGTCAACCCCAGGAAGCCCCGTAACACCCTCAACGTCGTAGGTAGGGGCCAGTCTAACATCGCCTCTATTTTCGTTCTATCAGCTGACATCCCTGCCTCAGAAACTACATGCCCCAGATACTCGATCTGTCCCTGTCCAAACTTGCACTTCTTCTGGTTCGCATATAGCTGATGTGCCAACAACTCCTGAAAGGCCAACTCCAAGTGCTCAAGGTGCCCTGTCATAGTCCTGCTGTAGATGAGTATGTCGCCGAAGAACACCAATATGAACCTCCTTAGAAATGGCTGGAACACCTTGTTCATCAAGACCTAAAAGGTGGAGGGAGCATTGATCAAGCAGAAGGGCATGACCAGTAACTCGTAATGCCCCTCGTGTGTGCAAAACGTCGTCTTCGACACGTCCTCTGGCCTCATCAGTATCTGGTGGTATCCCGATCTCAGATCGATCTTCGAAAAGACCGATGCTCCATGAAGCTCATCCAACAGCTCGTCGATTACTGGAATAGGAAACTTGTCGAAAACAGTTTCCTTATTCAGTGCTCGGTAGTCAACGCAGAAACGCCAGCTCATGTCCTTCTTCACTAGTAACACTGGGCTAAAGAATGGGCTAACACTGGGCTGAATCACCCCCGCCTGCATCATCTCCCGTACCATCCGCTCTTTCTCGTCCTTCTGCACATGCGGATACCGGTATGGTCGTACACTCACTGGTGTTGTCCCATCACGCAATACTATCGTGTGCTCGTGCCCCCGTATTGGTGGTAATCCCTGCAGCTCCTGAATGACCTCCTGATACCGCTCTATCAGCTGCTCCACCTCGGCTGGGGTCTCCTCCTGCTATGCCTCCCCCTCTGTCATCGTACCTCGGCACTCCACCAGAAACCCCTCTCCTGATCTCTGCAGGGCGCGTGATATGGCTTTGAAAGCCACTAAGGAAAAGCAGAGGCTAGGGTCTCATGTCAAAACCACTGGGCGGTCCCCCTCCTGGAACTCCATCCTGAACTGTATCCAATTTACTTTGACCCCACCTAACCCCTTCAGCCACTGTATGCCCAAAATCACATCCACATTGCCCAACTACAGGGGTAAAAATCATCCATGATATGCACTCCCTGCAGGGTCAAACACAGTCCCTTGCACATCTCGCTGCTCTCCTCCATCCTTCATGTACCTAGCAGGACCGTGACATTCTCCAAGGTGCCCAGCTGCAGACCATGACGATCCACCAACTGTCTAGAGACGAAGTTGTGGGTGGCCCCACTGTCTATAAGTACTGTCATTGTAGAGTCAGCCAATTGCCCTGACAACTTCATGGTATGGTTCGGTGTGAACCCTACCACGGAGTTCAGGGATACTTCTGCTACATCCAAATGGGACTTCTCCTCATCCGCGGCCTCCTCGATCTCATACTCCTCACCCACAAAGCCCTCCTCATCTGGTACAGTAGTGATCTGCAACAGACTGCTCTCACAGCGGTGACCAGGGGTAAACCGTTCATCACATCGAAAGCAAAGCCATTTCGTCCTCTTCTCCCGTACCTCTACCTCTGTCAGTCGCCGCCCCAATGTCGCTGGGCGCGCCTCTCCTCTAGCCTCATGTGCTCCTGCAGGGGCCCTCGGGGTTGCTGCTGGTGTTGGGCGGGGATTTTGGGTCACCCAAGTTCCACGTATCCTCCTCGCCTCCGTATGCTTCTCCTCCGCCTTGTGGGCCAGGCGAAGGACATCCTCCAATGTCCCCGGGCTCTGCATCCGCAACTTCGCCCGTATAGAGGGCTTCAACCCCCTCATTAAGTTCCCAATCATGACCTCATCCGTCACCCATTTCACCCTGCTGTTCAGCATCTCAAACTTCTCCACATATTCTCTCACCGTCCCCTCCTGCCTCAGAGCCAACAGCTGCTCATAGAAGTCTCCCCCGTGGTCTCCTGAAATCGATCAACGATCTATGCTGACAGCTCCTCCCAAGTGCGAAAAGGGGTTCGCGCCACCTTCCACCTGGACCATGCCAGGGACTTGCCCTCGAAATAGATCCTGATGGCTCTCAAGACCTCCTCCTCCGTCAACATCATCACCTGAAAGTAGCTGTCCGCCCGGTAGATCCAACCGTCAGGATCTGTGCCATCAAACACCGGCATCTTCAGCTTCATCAACCGTCGATCCGCGTTGATGTCACCCTGCTGCCCCCTATCTCTGCCACGGTCACCACTCCAGCCCAAACCTCCGCCAAGCGCCTCCACTGGTCCTCCACCATCCTCTCCGTGCCGCTCCTCAGGTCAACCAGGCCTCTTTCAAGCCTCAGTCTGGTAGTAGTATCCTGAAAACTCTGGTGGTCGCGCCAAAGTGGGCCCTCCGACCCTCCGTACTGCTGGATAGGCGCTGTCCGGCCTCCCAAATACCCCCGGTCCTTGCCCACGCCCCGAGAAGCCCTCAAAAGTCTGGCTGGGGTCGATCCCTGGTCTCGGCCCCTGTGGAAAAATCCCCGATCTCCAGAATTGGCCCGCAGGGGCTCCTATGGCAGCGTTCAACCCCCATCCTCCTCCACCGTGCCCTGACGCCCCTCCTGAGTTGGGGCGAAAACCTGCGACACCCCAATTTGGGGTTGCGGAACCTACGGCATCCTCGCAGGGGTCCGCCCAGCTCGCCGCACCCCCGAAAGGCGGCGTGCCTCCTCCCGCACCCCCGCGATGGGGTGCAGTCATTGCGGCAGGCCCGGAGGGGCCTGTCGCTGCCGCCGCAGGCCCCGTCGGGCTTGCCGAGTTTGCCGCGCGGGCCCGGAGGGCCCCGCCGAAGTAGCCCCGGGCCCGCTAAGGCCTGTCGATGAGAACGCAAGCCCTGACGGGCCTGCCACCAGATGAACAGGGCCGGTCGGCCTTATTTCCTGCTACGCCGGGCTGGAAAGGGCTGTCGGAGCCGCCGCCGCCTTCGGTTGACCTAGTGCCGCTGATTTGAGCGAGAAATCCCCCTGGATCTCCTCCCCTTGGATCTCCTTGTCCCGATCTCCTCCCTTTCCGGCCGTTAGGGTTTGTAGCCTCGCCATCATCGCATGAATTGACGCCGTAGTTTCTCTCAAAAATTTCAGATCTGATGTAGCTTCTTTCAATCCCTGGAGATCACGTCCTGTCTGTGCGGCTTCCCTCCTCATGGCCTGGAGTTCTATCTGGATGTCTTCTTGTGAATGGGCGTGATCTTTGATAGAATCCCCTAGGGTTTTCTTCAACCCCTCGATCTCACATGTGAATTCTTCGTGAAGCCCGTGAACCTTTTCTTCCATCGGATCCGTCTTCCCCCTTGTACTAGCCGCCATCAGATCTCACCGCTCTGATACCTAATTTGATACAATCCGATCGATCAATCAATCAAATCAGTAATTTAAAAGTGGAAAATATGAAAAAGAGGAATTTTATAGAAATTTCACGAAGTACAATGATAGATAATTTGGATCTCTTTGTAGAGGAGACCCTCTCTCCTAGCTTTTAATTGAACGGAATAAAAGACTAAATCTCCTTCACAAAGATACCTAGTTGTTCTTCACAAATAAGCATGAGAAAATACGAAAGGCGGCTAGCCCTAAATAAATAGAAAAATGGATTTACTAATTTAGTCTGAAAAGACTAGAATACCCCTGAATCCCACTACGCGGTGTCCCCACGTCTCCTGTGCCGCACGTAAGTCATCAAAGGCGGGCTCGAGGGGATGAGGGGCCTAGGTGGTACGTCCGCATTAGAGTTCCAACAAAGCAGTGAGAAAAGCAATGAGACACGTCCTAGCAACTTTATGCATGAATTCTCTGTAAAATACAAAAATAGGCCCCGTATACACCTCATAGATGGAACTATTTGCTATTTTCTGCACAATGTCTTCCTTCCTCTATTTACAAAAAAGCAGTGGAAGGCAGAAGATATTGTGTGGCTTAGAAGCTACTTGCGTGAATCATGCAGAAGGGTAGCTTGGAATGCAAAATATAGCCCAAGTTCTTAGGCGCATAATTCAAAAGAAGGAATATATCTCCCCCGTAAGTATTGAATTTAATCAAAATGACTTCACACTTGTGTCTTTAGCCAGAGTATAGATAAATGACAAGTTGCATTCTTCGTGCACTTATTGTGTGTTTCCTTTTCCTAGCTTTCATACTTTTTAAGCTGCAAATATTAAAGTAACATAGGGGTACTGAAGGAACAACAGTAAGAAATCAAGCACAAAATGTATGGAACAATATTTGTTTTACATCCAAACAAATAGTTATCTCATGTGTCTGTTATAAACATCTAGCGACAGTGATTGCATAACTACTTCTGCGTCTTACCGTCAGCACCAAATAAGGCGTGTCCTGTCAAAATGGGTCACTCACGAACAATATCTATTATACAATCGAGGGATATTTTTGAATGTGGTTGTTGACTAGGACAAACAGGTAGGTGGAAAGATGGATGGGATTGAATCTTGTGGAATCAATAAGTAGGATAAGCGTTTGTGAAAATTTTGGATGGAACCTGAAATTTTGTGGTAAAATTTTTCGGGGAGGAACCCTAGAATTTTGAGAGAAACTAAATCTGGAGGTAACTAAATTTTGTGAGGAACTAAAACTTAAAATTTTGGAGGAAGTAATTTTGAAGTGAACTGAATTCTGAGGGGAACTAAAAATTTTTGGAGAACTAAATTTTAGTTTGAACGTAGTTAAAAAATTTTGTTAGGGGAATATTTTGAAAGTGGCTATAAATTTTTTTTTTGCAGAGATTTTGAATGTGGATGAATTTTGGGGTATATATTTTGAATGAGTCTGTAAAAATTTTTAGAGGGGGAGAGATTTTGAATGGGTTGAAATTTTTCTAGAGAATATTTTGAATGCACCGTGACCACTGTTTATGACTAGTACTCCATGAAATAATGGTTGTCAACATACTTCTAAGTGTCTCATAGCAAGGAAGCTACAGGACAGAGGACATTTCAAGAAATCCATTTGCAGAGGACATTGAAGAAGTTCATTTGCAAGTTGGGATGCCTGCCTGTTAGTTGTGCAATTTAGATTTGTGTCAAGAAAGGAACAATCCAAAATTCTCAAGAACAAGACTAAACAAAGAAGAGGTAAAAATTGTTTGCCAACAAAAAGTTGCATTCATATATCTATAAAGCCTAACAGCCAAATGCAGTAATCAAATGATCTTTAAATGGCATTGAGATGATCAGTGCTATAAAATACGCAAATGTAAGTGTTGTTGCAAGGAAGCCAGCTTTATCGTTCATGTACAAATCACCATCAAAAACTCATCGGTATGTACCCCACTACAACACTTAGCATTTACATTGACGAAAGGCCATGGCGAATGAAGGGCATAAGATTGGCCATTCAACCCGGTGCCCCCATGCGCCTGTTTTTCCTAATAAGCTATTAGAGAAGTATTTCGTGTTTACAATAAAAACTATAATCTAAGAGTCTGCAGGAATTTCCCTCCATTCCATGTCAGTTAGATGGTCCAGTATTAACCCAATAAAAGGCATCCGACAAGTCACCACTTGAGATTTATGACAAACGAAGGACATATATGAAGTTGCATTTTATATAGATTATATCTATGTTTGCACTATTTTTCCTTAAGAAATTCTGGTAGAAATGAAATAAATAACATTTAAAACAAAAACAATATCTTATGGCGGCATATGACAGTTGAATTTCACCATAAAATCTAATTACAAGTGGATTTAGCAATTACAATGCAACCATGTAGGAGGCAATCCAGACTAAATCTTCCAACCCAGCCATAAAATCTAATTACAAGTGGATTTAGCAATTACAATGCAACCATGTGGGAGGCAATCCAGACTAAATCTTCCAACCCAGCCCATAAGCGACATGCTTTAAATTGGCGGCATTTAAGCATATGCAAAGTCTAACATGTCTATGACCTACATTGTTTTAAATATCACCCGATATATCGTTTTTTTAATCCTAAAACAATTCTATGGCAAGAACTGGTTATATGTTTTAAGGTCATTTCACTGATATGGCCCATTTTTGTTATTTGCCACATTTTACTCATGAAAGCATAGATGTGATCTTAAATTTTATACTCAACTCTACGTATACAATATTTCCTTCAAAATTAGTTAAGCTTTTATATCTTAATTCATGAAACAATAAAATTAAAAGAGAAATAGATGGCAACAAGCTTTAGGACATCTACATACCAGATTGGTGATAGTTTTTTCTGTAAAAATATCAACATGAGCTATAAGGGGGTTTTTACATTCTTCTAAAAAATTTACGTCATCTAAGACGACAGTTATTAATGTAGAAGATATCGACATGAGTTATAAGGTGTTTTTTGCATTCTTCAAGAAATTTTCTATAAATTTTTCTGCGTCTAAAATAATTACATGAAAATTTTGATATTTTAAATGATGATTTGAATTTTTCTGCCAAAGTTGCATTGCTTTTCCAATTGTTGCTACCTTACCTTTGATATTGTTTGTCAAAATTCTAACTATCGGATGCCAGGATTGTGTCGGATGTAAATTTTCATATCAGATATCACATACCATGATATCGAAAGATATATTGGGGATACGTGTCAGTATCAGGGTGTTAATGTTAAATATTATATGCATATAGATATTGGTAACTAAAGAATAATTATCATCGTCAAATAACTATGAATATGATCAAATAGCATTAATGTGAACATATATTGTACAAAGTGATAAATCATACAAAAAATAGAGAAAAATCAAACCCATTAGAAAATATGATAGGAATTTAAGGTCTCATTCAACAACTTTCAAAAACAGTATAAGCCATGGCATGAGAATTAAACATCACTACAAATCGTTATAGAATCTTAGATCTCATTCAAAAATGGAAAAATGTGTGGGTCGTGACATAGACATCAAAAATTACTTTAAAAATATAAAAGCTTAAAATTGCATATATATATATATATATATGGTAAAAGGATTCGAGGGTGCCTCCTTAGATGAAATCTAAGGATGCACCCACATTTTCCCCTATTTCTCACATTTTTGGATTTTTTTTCATGTGTTTGTTCACCTCATGGATGATCAACATACCAAAAATCAAGTGATTCCAATACTTTTTAACCCGCATCTACCCCTTGCGATTTCTACAGTTTTTTCAGCAAGTTCTCATACCGTTGAAGTTGCAAGAGTTAGATTGGAGCTCAAAAAGTATTGGAATCACTTGCTTTTTGGTATATTGATCATCCATGAGGTGAACAACAAACCCATGAAAAAAATTCCAAATAAATATGGGAAATGGGGGAAAATGTGGTTGCCTCCTTAGATTTCGCCTAAGAATGCACCCTAGGATGGATATATATATGAGGAATATGGATGTATGCTGTCAGCACATAAAAAATTCCCGTACTGACAGCATTTGGGGCCCAAAAACGTTTTTAATATATATTTTTGCAATGTATTTTACAAATTGTTGGCTACCTTCCCACCAATTTTCAAGTGAATACAACACAGTTTGAGCCTCCATCCATGCATTTCAAAAAGATAGCTTAGTTCTGAAACTATCGGCGCAATCTTTTTAAAATGCATGGATGAAGGCTCAAACGGGCTTGGATTCCATTAAAAATTGGTGGAGATGTAGCCAACAAGTTGTAAAACACATTGCAAAAAAATACTGAAAATACTTTTTGGGGCCCCAAAGTGCTGACAGCACAGGAAAATCTTTCATGTGCTATCAACACACCTCTATATTGATATACATATATATATACTAGTCATAATACGTGCCCGTGGGCACGCCAGCACTGTTCATTTAGGATTTTCCCCCGCGAAATCTTTATTCCCCAAAAAATTATTTCCACGGCCAAAATTTAAAAGAACAAATTAGCGTAAAAATATTTAGCGGCACAGACGCCTTCGGCACGGAACAACAAATTCGACGCAGACGCCTTTGGCACGGAACAACAAATTCGACGCATGCGCCTTCGGCACGAAACAACAAATTAGCGTAAAAAATTGCGTGTGCGTCTTCGGCAACGGTTCATTTAAGATATCTCCTCAAAATCTTTTGTTCTCCCCAAGAATTATTTCCCCCTGTAAAATTTAAACGAACAAAAATTTAGCTTCGGCGCCGGCACGATTCATTTAAGATATCCGCTTAAAATATTTGTTCTCCAAAAAATTATTTTCACAGCCAAAATTTAAAAGAACATATTAGCGTACAAATATTTAGCGGCACGGGCGCCTTAGACGCAGAACAACAAATTAGGGTAAAAAAATTTAGCGGACGTCTTTGGCGAGGAACAACAAATAGCGTAAAAATATTTCAAATTTTTACAGCTAATGAAAGCGAGAGTGCGGAGATTTTTTTGTCTGAAGTGGACAAATTGGATGGTGATTTGAGATTAAATTTGTTTTTGACTGCAATGATTGATGCCACCTACTGTTATGAGGGAAATTTTGATGATATTGTAATCGCTGTAGAAATCTTTGTGCATTAAATTCTCAGAATTAAAATTTTGAAAGAGAATGGCCCAAGTTTCAAATGCAAAGCACAACTTTTTATGCATTAAATTTAAACGAATATCAATAATGTTGCACTAAAAATTTAGTCCTCCCTCCAAAAGTTTCCCCCAAAAAAATTCACATACTATCATCCCAACCACACTCATGAAGATTAAATCTGAGCCATCTTTCTATCAACATGTTTGTCCTAGTCAGCTTGTCCTAGTCAGCCCTAGAATTCAAAAAAGTTGTATTTTATATAATATATACATGCATACATGTATGTATAGATATATGTATGTATATATACATACATACGATAAATACATACAGACATGTATTTATGTATACATTTTTTTGACAACCCAAAAAAATCCCCAACCCCCTCCCCCCGCCTTCGGCTTAGGAGGGTAAGGTGAGAGCCCGGCCGAGACTATGCAAACTAGGGGGAAACCGCCGTGCCCCCAACGGCCCCCGGGTAAGTCTGAGAGGGGAGATGTAGCCCCAGAGTAAATAATTCCACAACAAATTCCACAATAATTACCAAGTCACGGCGGCCATAGGCCTCGAACCCCGCACCCCTTGGCTTTGGAGCGGAATGACTTACCACTGGGACACCCTCTCGTGGGCGTATTTATGTATACATACATACATACATGTATTTATATATCTATACATACATGTATGTATAGATACATACATGTATGTACAGAATAATTGGTATCATATGACAATGAAGACTTAGCCTCATATACCAAGACACAAAAGTGGGGAAGTACAAGCCCCACATGGGCTTGTACTTGTTGTACCACCCAATTTTTTGTGTCTAGGTATATGAGGCTAAGCCTCTATTGTCATATGATACACATTATTCTCATATACATATATACATATATATACAAGAAAATAATGGCTATCATACGCCATATGAGAGCATCTCTCATATGCCCTCTCACATAAAGCACCCAAGTACAACCAAGTACAAGCCCATGTGGGCTTGTACTTGGATGCTTTATGTGAGAGGGCGTATGGGAGAGACTCTCATATGGCGTATGATAGCCATTATTCTCTATATACAATATACATATATACATATATATACATATATACATATATATACATGTAGGACAGATGGCACCTGACCAACGTGGGTCAAGTGTGCTGACGTGGCGGTCTCTTATTGGTTGCTCAAAAAGCAATTGCTTTTAGACGGCCAATGAGAGGCCGCCACATCAGCGCACCTCGTTAGTCAGGAGCCATCTATTTGACATTATTCTCATATATATATAAGTAGAATAAGAAGCATAAGCAAGGATGATGTATCAAATAATATCAAAATAAAGGTAGCAAATATGACATAAGCAAGACAATTCCAGCAAAAAAATCAAATCAATATTTAAAGTATCAAATTTTTCATGTAACTATTTTAGACAATGTGATATTTATAGAAAATTTCTTAAATAATGCAAAAAAAACTCGTTACGACTGATGTCAATTTTCTTTGCATCATCACTAACCATTATCAATCTCTAAAGTTGACATCATAAAGCTTCTCCCGCTTTATTTCTCTTCCCTCAATTTTATCATTTTATGAATTAAGATAGAATATCTTATGTAACTTAGAAGGAGGTACTTATATGTAGTTTTGAATATAAAAAATTACGACCACGCTGATTTTTTTAAAGGTAAAAATATGGCAAATAATAAAATGGGCAATATTGACCACAATGAGCTCAAAAACATACAACCCTTTTTGACATTGTGTTTGAGTCTATTGACTATATCTTATCGTCCAGGGTTTCAAAATGACATATCAGATGAAAAATCGTATCGGGAATATTTAAAACAATATTTGTTACTTTCTTCTTGATTATGTGTCTTCGTATTCTTCTTAACATTGTTATTGCTTCTTACGGTTCTTACCGTTATTATTTTTTGCTTCTTATTATGCTATTGTTATTGTCGCAGACTTTATCAATGGATAAAGAATAGAACTAAATAAATAGAAGGATAGCAGAGAAAGAGATGAAATTTTGAATCTCACACAATTTTACATATTGTTGGATGAGATTTAAATTATACGTTTTGTAGTGGTTCATGATGCCCATATCATAGCTCGTAGTAGTTTAGAAGTTATAGAAACAATGATGTTTTCTAATGATTTGTGGTATGTCATAGCTCACACAGTTCGGCATATTGTATAAAAGAGATTTTAAGCTTCTATGATCTTTTGATGACTTATGATGCCTACGTCATGGTTCACAAAATTTTACATAATTTGAATGAGGTTTAAGATCTTATAATGTTTTGTAGTAGATTGTGATGCCTATGTCATCGTTCATATTATGTTGCAAGTTGTTTAATGAGACTTTAAACTCAATGTTCTTCTGCAATTGTGAACCTTTTATACTGTCTATATTCATGATTTAACACTTTGTACAAAATAAGTTCACCTTAATGGTATTTAACCTTATTCCAGTTATTTTGATGACATATTGTTATCTAATATGTTATAAATGTTTTAGTTATTAAAATTGTGTGTGTGTGTGTAATGTTTGACCTGCACACCCTAATATTTACACGAATTTCTGATTTTAGTGAAGAAATGAAAAGAAATAAGTAGAATGTGTTTTTATAGTGAGATTTAAGGCCGATGCATAGAGAAGTTTAAGATCAAACCCTAAAGGCACAAACTTTAGATACATGAAATACTTTACTTGTTTATTTGTTCAATAATTATGTCTTTGGGGCATTTGGTTTGTTGAAGGCCCAAGAAAGATGCTAATTAGTGATAGGTTTCAATGGGTTTCAAGTTAGGAGAAATGAAGGAAGTAAAAGGCAATGGCTTAGGATATATGGGATTTATTTTCAACCCAGGGGTTAAAACAACAGAGAAATCATGTGTTTCTCATGTGTTGACAGAAACTAAATGGAAGATGTCAACCTGAAATTTTTTTAAATACTTTAGGGTATATAGCTGTAAGAAAATATAGTGTGGTGTATATAGGCAAAAAAATGGGTGAAATTTTAAGGTATTTAGCTGTAATTTAACCTTACATCAAATATATATATGCACACCCCGAATACCATACAAAAGATGTAGCATGTATGGTTGTAAAGGAAGACATGACTCTACCCAATAGGTTCTTTATTACATATTTGATGAGGCAATGGAACTCATAGCTGCCAATTAGGAGAGAGAGCTCGCATAATAATGCAAGCAACTTAAATAAGTTTCATGGAAATAACAGAACATTGAATATTAGAAAGCCAAGTAAATTTGGGAAGCCAATATATAATATCCAAACAAGAATAACTAAACCCTTCCATACAAGCATGCAACCAACATTACAACAAAGTTTTATGTTGAATTCATCACCAGCGAAATTAACTATTCCTAATGTCAACAATCATAAATGTTGTAAGTAGGCACGGTAATTGAAAGAATACTTGAAAAAGCATGTGTGTGATAAATAATGAATGTTAAATTTGATAAGGTACAGAAACTAAGTCACATGGAGCAGAGAACCTGACGTCCCCATATGAATTTCCTCTTCATCTACAACTACTATCACTGGACGATTTGTCCTCCTAGATCGATTCCCCACCTAAACAATTAAAAGAAACAAAATAAAAAGAGAATGTTAGCCAATTCAACCACTACTTGCTTGGTAAAATCTACCGCTACTACAGATTGTATGCCATACACTATGATATACAGATAAGTAGCCAAATCTGTGATTTGGGTTCAATTCTATGTGATATATCAGTGAATTACAAGTGGAAGAAAACAGTGACCTATCAAATGAATATATGGATGTTTCTTTGGTTGTTTAGACATGCCTTCAAAGTTACGAAATGGAAAAATCATCAAAATATCCACATGGGAAATCAGAGATTCTCTGTGATGGGATATATTGTCAGTTACTTTGCTGGGGGGGAGGATAATGAATGGTTTGACAATGTTTTTAAACAGATTCATTGATTGAAAAGGGTTTATGTGTTTTGTATTTGAAGGCAAAGACTAGTCTTTGAAGGGTTTTATAGACATTCAACTCATCAAGGATTAATTCAAAGAGAAGTTCAACCACAAGATCAATTTAAGTCAATATCTAAATTTAACTGCTGATGAACTTATCCTGGATGGCGAGTAGCCGTATCAAAGTATTGTTAGAACCTTTACCATTTGAGTGGCACAAGTTATCTATCATGCAGGTAGCATACACAACTACTAGACAAAAGGAGGAAGAAATTAACGTGTTCAAGGATTTATTCTCAAGCAGTCCAAAAAAGAAACTTGACTCCTGGGAAGTGGATACAATTTTTATGAAACTGTTTTGCTTAATGCTTAAGCTAAACTACACAACTTAAGAAATAACATTTCATATTCTATTACAAATTAGATAAAACTAACTTCAGTTGTTAAGAATGAGAGATTAAGGTACAATGTGCTACATGTTACCCTTTGTGGTAAAATAGGCAGTCATGTGCAAATTCAGATTATATCTTGATTCCAAGAACACTGTCCTGACTAAAAACCAATGACATGCCGTCCAACATGATTTTTCCATAAATTAATTCAAAAATAATTCTCAGCTCTTGGACTATTGCGGGTTTCTTCCATATAAAAATTGAGATGTATGAAATATGGGTTGTATAACTTAGCTTTTAGCTTGAATGCTTTGGCAGTTAGAAAATCAATCAGCACAAATGATTAAACTGA
Source organism: Scilla litardierei (assembly GCA_030789695.1). Classification (NCBI taxonomy): domain Eukaryota; kingdom Viridiplantae; phylum Streptophyta; class Magnoliopsida; order Asparagales; family Asparagaceae; genus Scilla; species Scilla litardierei. Next base: position 119,190,212 of record CM061130.1, read on the forward strand.
AAGAAGACCAAAATATTAAAAGCGTTAGGTTTTAAAAGAAAACCATCTTTAAAGAGCCTATGGCAGTATTTTCGCTATAAGACCTCATTTATAAAGGCAGCGACTTCAACAAATGAATTGACTTTCAAGAACTCACAACACTCGCTCAATTTCTATTGCGTTCACACTATCCACATGATTCTTGAACGAATTTAACAACCATCTGCATGGATAAACAACAAGATATCATACCTGCTGAAACCCTCTCGGAGAAGACAACAACTGAAGATCATCATCGCTGGCCTCGATATCAATCGGCGCCTCGACCTCCGCGCCGCCGCCTCTCTCCGCTGCCTGCTGCATATGCGGCACCAATGACGGCGAAGTCTGGGAGCTCTGAGCGAGGGCAGCCTCCGGCGGCAGGGAGTTTAGGTCGAGGTTCAGATTCATCTTTGCTCGGTTCAAATACCTATAACCTCTCCTCGTGCATCGCTTTGAATACGAATTAGTGATCATAATCCCAAAAAATCACTGAAAAAATCGGTCAGAAACAAGGTTATCCGCAAGAACATTTTTTGATCGGATCGAAATCGGCCCATGTAACGAGGGGTCGGAGGAGCAAACCTCAGAATTGGTTATGGAGTTTCAAAGAAATCGAAGAGATTGAAAGTTTAAGCCCACGATTTTTTTTTCATTTCCTTAAAAATTTTAATGGAGAAAAAAATACAAAGCGAGGGAAGAAAAAATACTGTGGTGGTGTGGAAAAGTAGAGTAACATGTAAGTAAGGGCTTGTTCTTTTGAGTGGAAGTAGGGGAGGGAAAGTTGGGAAGAAAAGGAATTTTGAAGAGAGAGAAATGGGGTTTTGTGTTCTTTTGGAGGGGAGAAGTTGAGAGGAATTTGTAGGGGAAAAGTTATGTGGGTCCCAGAAAACTTTTTTGTGTTCTTTTGATGTTGGGAAAGTTGGGAATGAGAATTGAAATTGTGGTATGTGGTAGGGAGAGGTGAGAATAGGCTAATTTAACCCCCCCCAATGGATATCAAATGAAAATTGAACATATCAAACAACACAAAACGAAGAGCATATAGGGTATGGCAGCAAGGACCAAGGGGAGAAAAAACATCAGATTATCAACTGAAACATGCACATATCAACATGGCATGAACAATGAGCATATAGGGTCTAGCAGCCAGGAGCAAGGGGAGAAAAAAATTCGGTTTCATATGGATATCAAAGTAAACTTGCACATATCAACTTTCACAGAGCAATGAGCATATAGGGTATGGAAGACAGGACCAAGGGGAGAAAAAAAATCAGATTCACAGGGATATCAACTTAAACTTGCACATATCAAACAACACAAAGCAATGAGCATATAGGGTATGGCAGCCAGGACAAATGGGAGAAAAAACATCAGATTCACATGGCTATCAACTTAAACTTGCATATATCACATTCATACCAAAAATAACAGTTTCATATCCAAATCAGTACAAGTTATCCGACAACCCATTCATACATTCTTCGTGTTCACGACCAACAACATTAAAATGATTAGGCCTAATATAGAAAACAACAAACACTTAATGGTGTCAATATCTCCGATAATCCTATTCATTTTCTCCGTGTTTCGCTCAAGTTGTCCAACTACCGTACCCAACTGCCCCTCTAGATCGTAAACCCTGATATCCGACAATGTGCTTGAAGAGCTATCCAAAATCTGTCCCCTTTCATTCGCATCCTTCAAAAGAAGTATAACGTTTCGCGACCAAGCATTGTGAGGGAGGTCCTTCCATTCGTAGAATCCGCAGTGTTCGACACGAGACGAACAAGTCCAATATCTCCTCCCAGGGTCGCGCCGGGACCAACAAGTCTGCCTTGGGCACCTCAGGCCACAGTGGCAAAGCCGGTAGTCTGATGGATCACATTCCAACTCATCCCGCGGGTGTGATCGTTCTGACGGGTTAGAGCTTGCACTCATTAGACCCTGCACAATTACAGATTAGTAATGGAAATATGAAAGATACAAGGAACTGATGTGATAATTTTCAGTGAAATACGTACATATGATGGTATAAGAAGGATGACAATGGAGACGACGTCTTGGAGGAACAAGAACGAGAAAAAATTCTTTGCATACCCAAAATATGACAAAACAACGTAAATGCAAAACAACATAAATGCTGAAACCATAAAAGAGTCTATACAATTATAGAGTCTGAAAGACAGACACAAGGGAAGCAAAAAATTTCAGATTCATATGGATTTCAAGTCAAACTTGCACATATCACCCTGAAAAAACCATAAAAGAGTATATACAAGTATAAGCCCTCAGAAATGGAGTTAATCATTTCCCAATTCTGGTTGCTGGTGGTAGCTCAATTTTTATATACCGTTTACATGCATGACCTTCACAAGCGAAAATTCTTATAATTTTATAGACTTGAAAATATCAAACAGCACAAAGCAAAAGACATATAGGGTATGGAAGCAAGGACCAAGGGGAGAAAAAAATTCAGTTTCATATGGAAATCAAAATAAACTTGCACATAATACAGATAATAAAATTGATCCATCCAGCCAACCTTCCTAGAAATTGGGAGTAGGATGACAAGCGGTCATATGTGAACACCCTTCATCATTGGGCATGAAGTAAACATAGCGAGCCTATATGGTATTGCTCACATAACAGGGACAAAGGGGAGAAAAAAAATCAGCTTCATATGGATACCAACTTAAACTTGCACATATCAAACACCACAAAGCAATGAGCATATATAGGGTATGGAAGCCAAGACCAAGTGGGGAAAAAATTCAGATTCACATGGATACCAACATAAAATTGCACATATCAAACAGCACAAAGCAATGAGCATATATATGGTATGGCAGACAGGACCAAGGGGAGAAAAAAATTCAGATTCACATGGATACCAACTTAAACTTGCACATATCAAACACCACAAAGCAATGAGCATATATAGGGTATGACAGACAGGACCAAGGGGAGAAAAATAATCAGCTTCACATGGATACCAACTTAAACTTGCACATATCAAACTGCACAAAGCAATGAGCATATATAGGGGCTGGAAGACAGGACCAATGGGAGAAAAAAAATCAGCTTCACATGGATACCAACTTAAACTTGCACATATCAAACAGCACAAAGCGTGAGCATATATAGGGGCTGGAAGACAGGACCAAGGGGAGAAAAATAATCAGCTTCACTTGGAAACCAACATAAACTTGCATATATCAAACAGCACAACGCAATGAGCATATATAGGGTATGGAAGACAGGAACAAGGGGAGAAAAAAATTCAGATTCACATGGTTTGGAACTTAAACTTGCACATATCAAACACCACAAAGCAATGAGCATATATAGGGTATGGAAGCCAGGACCAAGGGGGAAAAAATTCAGATCCCTATGGATACCAACATAAAATTGCACATATCAAACAGCACACAGCAATGAGCATATATAGGGTATGGCAGACAGGACCAAGGGGAGAGAAAAAATCAAATTCACATGGATACCAACTTAAACTTGCACATATCAAACACCACAAAGCAATGAGCATATATAGGGTATGGAAGCAAGGACCAAGGGGGAAAAAATTCAGATTCCCATGGATATGAACTTAAACTTGCACATATCAAACAACACAAAGCAATGAGCATATATGGTATGGAAGACAGGACCAAGGGGAGAAAAAAAATTCGGATTCACATGGATATCAATTTAAACTTGCCCATATCAAACATCACAAAGCAATGAGCATATAGGGTATGGCAGCCAGGACCAAGGGGGGAAAAAATTCAGAATCACATGGCTATCAATTTAAACTTGCACATATCAAACAGCACAAAGCAATGGGCAGATAGGGTATGGAAGCAAGGACCAAGGGGAAAAAAATTCAGATTCCCATGGATATGAACTTAAACTTGCACGTATCAAACAACACAAAGCAATGAGCATATAGGGTATGGAAGACAGGACCAAGGGGAGAAAAAAAATTCAGATTCACATGGATATCAATTTAAACTTGCCCATATCAAACAGCACAAAGCAATGCGCATATAGGGTATGGAAGACAGGACCAAGGGGAGAAAAAAATTCAGATTCACATTAAAATCAACTTAAACTTGCACATATCACCATGAAAAAACCATAAAAGAGTATATATAAGTATAAGCCCTCAGAAATGGAGTTAATCATTTCCCAATTCTGGTTGCTGGCGGTTGCTCAATTTTTATATATCGTTTACATGCGAAAATTCTTATAATTGTATAGACTTGAACATATCAAACAGCACAAAGCAATGAGCATATAGGGTATGGAAGACAGGAACAAGCAATGAAAAAAATTCAGAATCACATGGATATCAACTTAAACTTGCACATAATAAAGATAATAAAAATGAGCCATCCAGCCAACCTTCCAAGAAACTGGGAGTAGGATGACAAGCGGTCATATGTGAACACCCTTCATCATTGGGCATATAGGGTAAACATATCGAGCCTATATGGTATTGCTCACATAACAGGGAGCATATAGGGGCTGGAAGCCAGGACAAAGGGGGGGAAAAAATTCATATTCACATGGCTATCAACTTAAACTTGCACAAATCAAACAGCACAAAGCAATGAGCAGATAGGGTATGGCAGCAAGGACAAAGGGGTGCGAGATGTGATGGGAGCATGGCATCGATGTGTGTCCCATCGATGAGCCCTATGCAATCCTACGTCGTATTAAAGCAGCCAAATGTTACATTTACATTCACGAAATGAAGTCTTAAGGGCCCTATACACGCATACAAGCATACCTTGAAATATGGAAACCACTTTGGATTATTGGCAACCTCGGGAGGAGTCTCATTTGGCGCTTGCTTCATGAACATATCCCTCAAGGCACACACTGCTTGCATTACTTGGTTGAAGTAACGACTGACTGTTGACCCGGATCGGATGAAATCAATTTGCATGACTCTATTCTTTGACTTGTGACCTACGATATGAAGGAACATTGCCAACTGCTCCTCTATGGACACATGAACAGTGTCTTTGAGAATATTCCTATCCCTGATTAATGCTGCCAGGTTAATGAATGCAGCTGTCCTCATTCGTAAGTAGTGAAAACAACTACTCTCACTCCCTAGAAGGATTCTACGCATATGCGATTTTCTATGCAGATCACGCATAACCGAAGGCTCCTTAGGGACTCGCGTACCCATAGCATCATCGTAGTATAGGAGAAATTGTATGACAGAAAAAACGACCGTCGCCGCGGCCGCGCAACATGTTTCAACAGCCACTATTTCATCATTGTGGTCCATCTAAACAAATGTAGGTTCATAAGGATATCATCTTACAAACACGATTATCAACACAGCAGAACACAGTGTGCAAACAAACGAGAAAAATAATCAGTTTCATATGGATTTCAATTGAAATAAACACGGATAACCAAAGCAAAAACATTGAGCAGGAAGGGTATGGCAAACAGGCCCAAGGCCACAACAAAATATCAGATGCATATAGAAAGAAATTTGAATTATGGTCATATAAACAAGCCAACAAAAATGAGCATATAGGGTATGGGGTGTTCTTTAGCATTATTTTGAGAGGGAATCCCGAAATTTACACTGTTGTGCGCACTGTATCGCGAGAAAGTTGGGGTAAAAAAACCCTTGGCCGTTCGATTGCTGAAGCGTGAGAAAGCAATTCCCATTCCCCGCTGGCACACTTTTTCACCATATGGATATACATGGGTGTTCTTTTGGGGTATCAGATTCATATGGAAATCAAATGAAACATGCACATATCACCATGCAAAGCAGACATTGAGCATACATGGAAAGGCAGACAGAACCAAGGGGGGAGAACATATCAGATTCATATGGAAATCAATTGATACATGAACACATCAGCCTGCACACAAGATATGGAGCATATAGAGCCTGTCAGACAGACCCAAGGGCCTCAAAAACATCAGAATCATTTGGAAATCATTTGAAACTTTGACATATCACCATGCACAAGACAGTGAGCATATAGAGACTGTCAGGCAGACCCAAGGCCATTTAATCCTCTTTTGAAATCTCAAGAAAATGATGCTATGTCAAAATACCGTTATAACATTTTGACTCAATATATTTAGGGGCCCTCAGACATTTGATGTATTTCATTTTCACGAAATCTAGGTGGCTTGGCGTGTGCTCCTTCATTATATGTACCAAAACGCATTAAAATATGATTTTTTATAGCTTGAAAATAAACATATCACCAAAACCAAAACAGGTACCATGTAGTTGATAATAACACACACCAAAACATATCACCAAAATTTGTTTATAGCTTGAAAATAAACATATCAACAAAACCAACACCCAATTTAATATTGAAGGAACCTTCACGCCAACCATTTTTTATTATCATAGGGCTCGACGCACACAAAACATATCCATATCATTTCGTACACCATGTATCAACATCCAACAATGCCGTACCCATAGCAATATTCCGTCCATTGAATCACAACAATCCACCGTGCCCTCAGAATAACCCACCAATATCCTTTTTTGATGATTTCTTGTTATTTATCAGGCGTACCATATCAAGAACCGACCGTATCATCCACATTTAGCATGTGTCGATTTAATTTCTTGGCTTTCATCATAGGGCAACTTCTCAAATGGGTCACCATCTTAAAATTGGGTCAACTAGCTAGGATTGCATTGGGTTGATGAAACATGAATGCACAAAATCATCGGATTACATTTTGCATCTACTGGGAAAACTTGCATACACTTTGCAACTGAAATTATTAGAGCCATCAATGCTGTCTGACAGACCCTATATGCTCATTGCTTTGTGCATGTTGATATGTGCAAGTTTAAATGGATATCCATATGAATCTGATTTTTTTTCTACCCTTGGTCCTGTGTGCCGTACCTGAAATGCTCATAACCCCCCCCCCCCAAATTTTTTTGCATGCATCATAGATATTAATCTCAGCTAATGGCAACCTAATTCATCACAGAAATTAGCCAAATATTCAGAGAATTTCTTGTAGGTATACCTCCCAATGGATCAATCAAAGCCGAGCAGAAAAAACCCCCAGAACCTGGCAGATCGTAGTGGCAAGGGTAGGCAGGAGCTAGATCAAAGTCGGCAGCCCTAGAATCCACGGGAAGAAGAAGCACAGCTCAGCAACAGCAGATCCATGGCGGCTAGGTCACCAAAGCGTAGATCAACCGCTTGCAACCCAACCAATCTCCTTGGAGCTTGCCGAACCAGGAGCTAGGGTTTGAGAACGGAGCAACCGCGGCCAAACAGGAATGGAGACAGCCCCGCTGCCCTCAGATCCCCTCACTAGGGTTTGACGTAGGAGCAAGCGACGCGAAAACGGAGCGAGGGGAGGTGAGAGTAGGCGCCGGGACCCACGAGAGGACGACCGCTCGTCAGAAATCCCTCCGTTTCGAAGGGATTCGAGAATCGCGAGAGTGAGCTGCCAGCGGGGCGAGGGAATTGCTTTCTCACGCTTCAGCAATCGAACGGCCACGGGTATTTTACCCCAACTTTCTCGCGATACAGTGCGCTGAACAGTGTAAATATCGGGATTCCCTCTCATTTAACCCGAAAAGAACAAGCCCTAAGTGGTTAAGGGCCTCTGTCCTGCAACCCTCGTGTGTATATATATAACTTTCAATGATGGGCTGGATGCCCAATGGGCCTCATGTGCCTATTCGTAACACTTCCCCTTCTCCAACCAACATTGAATATGAGGTGGATTCTTCAGGATCCGAGTTAGGATGACTGTCTTGTTAAATAAAGAATAGTTTCTACATAACTTCCACTGTTTTAGGGATGTGTCTATGGGTGGATACTTCAGGATTCAGAGTCAATGAGGTTGCCTCGTCAAAACCTTGACTATGGAAAACCCTGTGGGGAAAAACCAATAGCCAATGGAAAAGAGTACAACTCTGCAGTTGACTCCCCCTCATCTGACCAAGCTTCAGGCTTGCAGATTTCCTATGAATCTATACATCAGTCTCCTATGTATCTATACATTCATAGTACTCTCATCCTGGCATAGTTTACATTTTCTCACTATGAATCTATACATCAGTCTCCTATGTATCTATACATTCATAGTACTCTCATCCTGGCATAGTTTACATTTTCTCACTCTCTTCATGTCTATCCCATATACAAGTTTCTCAAAAATACTAGTAGGCATGGATTTGGTAAGCAAATTTGCCAAGTTATTACATGATTGGATCTTCTGTACCTCAATCCGTTTTTGCTTCTGAAGGTCATGCGTCCAGAAGAACTTGGGAGAGATATGCTTCGTCTTGTCACTTTTGATGTAGACGTCCTGTAGCTAGGCTATACATGCTGCATTGTCTTCATAAAGTGGTGTAAATGCAAGAACACCTGTCATCAGGCCGGTGGAGGTGAGAATGTGCTGGATCACTGAACGTAGTCAGAAGCTCTCTTTACTTGCTTCATGGATCGCAAGGAGTTCTGAGTGAGTGGATGAGATGGTTATCATGTTCTGCTTCACAGATCTCCAGGATATGGCAGTGCTGCCATAGGTAAATATGTATCCGGTCTGAGACTTCTCCGTATGAGGATCGGACATGTAGCCTGCATCAACATAACCAACTAAACTGTTATTGCATCTTTCCTGTAGAATAGACCTAAGTCTATGGACCCTTGGAGGTAGCGCAGACGATGCTCAACTCCGGCCCAGTGCCGTTGTATAGGTGCAGCACTATATCTGGCTAGTAGGTTGACTGCAAATGCTATGTCAGGGCGAGTGCAGTTAGCCAGATAAAGGAGTGCGCCGATTAAGTCACTTCAGGGCCTAGTACTTCCACCCCCTCTTCCAACGGCTGGAAGTGGTCTTTATGCACATCCAATGATCTGACGACCATTGGGGTACTGAGGGGTGGCACTTATCCATTTGGAACTTTTTCAACAAGTTCGATGTGTAAGTTGACTGATGTAACAGGATCCCATCGTTAAGATGCTCTATTTGAAGACCTAAACAGAATTTTGACTTTCCGAGGTCTTTCATCTCAAAGGTTTCTGTCAAGGTTCTAGAATATCTCGGCGATCTCTTCAGGAGATCCGATGAGGTTCAAGTCGTCAACCAAGACGGCTATAATGACAAATCCTATTGCATTTGCTCTTATAAAGATGCAAGGACAGACTGGGTCATTTGTAAATCCTTGTTTTGCAAGGAAGTCGCTCAGTCTGTTAACCACATCCTTTTAGATTGTTTTAGACCATATAATGATCTTTGCAGTTTCACTGAGTAGATGTCACGGTATCTCTATTTTAGTGTTGCAGACAAAGAATAACCGTCAGGCAATCTCATATAGATCTCTCGGTCTAAATTGCCATATAGGTATGCAGTCACGACGCCCATAAGCTGCATATCTGAACCCTCTTGAGCTGTCAAGCCAATGAAGAATCGGAAGGTGATCGCGTCCATGACCGGGGAGTATGTGGCTTCAAAATCAACCCTAGGACGTTGGGTAAAACCCTGAGCTACAAGCCTTGCTTTATAGCGAACAATCTCATTTTGTTCATTTCTTTTCTTAACAAATGCACATTTATAACCCACAGGTTTTACACCTTTTGGTGTCTAGACAATAGGTCCGAAGACCTTGCGTTTTGTGAGTGAATCCAACTCCACTCATATTGTTGCTTTCCACTTTGACCAATCATCTCTGCTTTGACATTCTGTCACAGAGCGTGGTTCAATATCATCGTCGCAGTACGCGACGTTGATGGCAATATTACACGCAAATGTGTCATCTATAGTTATGCTCTTTCTGTCCCAGTACTCCCCAGTTCGTACATAATGTATCGAAACTTCATTTTCTCCTGGTTTTTCCTCTGTTTGAGAGTTTGGGAGAGATGGGGGAGCAGGGCTTATAGTAGCATCTTGTGGTCGTATTGTTTTACCATTGCCAATGGTCCTACTCTTTCGATGGACTTGGTCCTTAGATTCCGGTGGTCGCCCTCTCTTTTTAAGAGGTCCAACCATTTCTGTTGCAGGCGGATTGCATCCATTGTGCGGTATGTCAATCCTATCTAAAGTGTTAGCAGCAGGAACGCGTGAACTGACAATCTTCTGGTTATCAGTAAATTTGTCCGACAAGAGATGGACAGTGTTTTGGACATGGAGAATCTTCAGGACATCTTCCTCACATTGGCTTGTGGGCGGATCAAAGTGACTTAGTGTCTTTATATTCCAAGTGATACCGTTTGAAGCTTCAGGCTTATTGGTTTGTGAGCCTAGTCTTGGAAATGATGTTTCATCAAATTCACAGTCTTCTAGACGTGCCTTAAAAACGTCTCCCGTAAGGGGTTCTAAGAGACTTATTATGGAGGGCGTGTCAAAACCCAACATAAATGCCTAGGCGACGTTGTGGACCCATCTTTGTCCTTTGTGGTGGTGCTATGAGGACGTATACTGCACAACCAAATATTCTCAAGTGTGAGACAATTGGTGGGACTCCAAGTGCTAATTGCATGGGAGAAGATGACTGTCACTCCCCGCTTCCCAAAAATGTGGAGGCGAGACGTGAGAAGGTCCGCACAGACGGGGAGCTGTGAAACCACACGCCTGATAAGCGTCATGAAATCGTTATATCTGCAGGTCCTTGCAACGTGATACGAAACAAAGATAATAATAAAGGAAAAGAGACAAAAGACAATCTCAGAATATCAATCACATTAAATTCCAAGATCACAGAAAAAGCCACCAGGCTAAAAGAGAAAAGAATCTAAGGGCCCAAACATGGCCAACAAAAGTACAAAGTACAAACAAAGGTGCCACGCACCGACAACTAACAGGAATCCTAAAACAAAAGGAAACTGTAAGATCCTAAGAAAGATCACCGGTATTCTCAAGCTCCTCTTCAACCAACAGAATCGGGCACGAACTCCTCGAACTCGTCGCCGTCAACAACAAACTCAGGCTCGACAACTAACATGCGACACCCAAAGAGAAAGTGGCACATGTCAGCAAGTCTAAAAAGACTTGGGCAAGGAAACTGAAAGGAAAGCAAACTAGCAGTTCTAAAAGCATGCATGACATGGCAGTTTTAGTATGAGTGCACAAGTAAGACGTGGTGTAACAATAATTGCAAGGGAACAATTATCATGGCATGACAGGAGTAGACAAGCTACTAACATTCTCAATCCTTTCACTAGTCACGTTTTCAAGTTATTGTAGATGTTTACGCCTTACAGTTGAACTGTTTGACGTTCACACTGAGTGGACACTTAACACTAGTCACGCTTCAAGTTGTTTGTAGATGTTTACGCCTTACAGTTGAACTGTTTGATGTTCACACTGAGTGGCCGCTTAACACTACCCCAGAACCCAGAGTTTACGCCTTACCACTGCAGTTGCTGATCGGGCAGACTCCCAGTTGATTGGCCACTTAACTCTTACCCCAATACCCGCATGTGGACGAGCCAGGGTCCCTGCACACGAGCTCAGTAAATGAGCCAGGGTTGCCCGCACAGGAGCTCGCATTCTAGTTCACGATTCATAAGTATTTGGCGTAGGGTACACCTAGCCGGAAACAAGTAGATCGGGCATTGGCTATCAACCAACACATGGCCCGCTTCTGGAACACGAGCCAGGAAACACAAGTATTGTAGTGTGTGATACGAATGCGACATTCAACATGGATGGTATGGCTTGCAGTAAGGCGTACAAATAAGGAATTAAACATGGCAGTTTAATATGCATAAACAACAAGTTAAAAGGGTTGGATCTAGCTTCGTTGTCAAGCTAGATCAATTGAGGTGACGGATCTAGTTTCGTTGTCAAACTAGATCAATTGGCGTCTAGGCGGCTATCATTTCACCGTCTAGTCTCTTTTACGCTACAACAAGCAAATGACCTAAAACATGGTCTAAACCCTAAGTGGCAAGTTTCACTTGCCTCACGCCAAGAAAGATGATCAACGAGGCACGCCACAAAAGTTATCTACGGAGAGGAAATCGCTGCCACGGAGAAACAATCATCAAACAACATCCAACCTAGTTTATTATTAGGGTTTCAATAAAATCACAAGGAGAGTTATGAGAAAACCAAAGGATCGAACCCTACCGTATAGAAGCGGAAGATCGAAGCCGAGCAAGCACGGCAACGGAAGAACGATCCGGGGAAACCTAGGGTTCAGATCTGGAATGGGGAGAAAATCTGGAGAAATGGGGTTTTGGGGATTTTTGGGGGTTTTCCGGTGACCTAGAGGTGGTGGCCGGCCAAAATGGAGAGGGGGAAGGGCTCTTGATGAAGGAGGAAGGCTAGGGGAAGATGGAGAAGGATTTGGGGAAGAAGGAGGCTCAGGAGAAATGAATGAAGAAAAGAAAACGTTTGGGGGGTTTAAATAGGAAGAGCTGGCGGCTGCCCAGAAATTAGGGGTTCGACACTGATTAGTCGGTCAAAGAAGAGTTACTGACCGACTAGTTTAGCAACTAGTCGGTCGGTCGACCAACTGTGACCGACTAGAATCAAACAGCGAAAGAAGGGGAAAATCTGGGAAGTGAATTAGTCGGTCTGTGAAGGCCCGTCGATCGACTAGTTTGGAATCTAGTCGGTCGGTGAGTGTTCATGAACCGACTAACGAGAAACAGTAGCTTAGGTAAAATTAATCAAATGAACTAGTCGGTCTGAGAGTAAGTTCTGACCGACTAGTTTCACATCTAGTCGGTCGGTGGTTGTTCTTAGACCGACTAAGAGTAAACAGTAACTCCTGTACAGTAGATTTAAAGAACTAGTCGGTTGGAGAAGAGTTCCTGACTGACTAGATTGAATTCTAGTCGGTTGGTCCGCCTTCTCGAACCAACTAAGATGCACTAAAAGTGCCGATTCGAATCGCGGAGCTTCGGGAAGATTCCTATGGCTTCTAAGATCACTCTAACTCTAAGATATGAGCGATTTGAAGCTCGTCACGAATGACTTAATCCGAAATCGACGATCGAAGGAAGAAGCTAGAAAATCACGACGAAACGATCGAAAGTGAAAGCTACGGCGACGAAAACCACACATCCAAGGAGAAAATCCACCAAGCATATATTTTAATATAGATAATCCAATTACACGAAAACCAGTCGTTACATCCTACCCACCTTAGAATAAAGTCCGTCCTCGAACTTTCTAACATATCTAGTCGCCCTATTAACTATCCCAAAACATTTCACGTCATACTTTAAACCAAAGGTAGTCATTACATGTGCTTATATATATATACGCACTAGATAGTCAAACATTATTACTACTAACACGTTTTCATTCACGCACGTTATGCTCTTATACCTATCACAGTCATTTGTACTCATACATGTATTTCAATCATTTGTATACCTCCATTATATAGCTACTACTTACCTAGCACAAACAATAGTTCAGATTTTCACAAAAGATTTGTCTCACACTTAGCAAATACAACCATCGCTCTACGTGTAGATAACTACCTATGCAACAAGCAACTATGGGTATATTACTCCCTAATATTTCCTAGTATACATCCAATACCAAACACATCGACACATGTAGTCGCACCACGCCATTATTCAAACAAGTCTTACTATATCTAATACACATTCACCATTACTATAACTTCACAAATATAGTCATTCAAAGTGCATGTAAATATTTCACCATATCTTCACATCACATACAGCCCTATAACTATACTCACGACACGCCCAACATATCATAGTCACCAAAACTTATAACTAGGCACATACTTACCCGTGCATGGTGCACACCCATACACGCTAACATTTCATCCATGTATACCAATCATACAATTTCAAACCCAGTACATTGACACGCTTAGTTTAGCTAGCACACATACGTTCGCACGGACAAGTCCTTAGTAAATATCTATACCACAAGACCAACACCTATAGCTATATACTGGTTAGTGACCCACAATCATGTGCGTAACACAACCGGAAACAAACAATCCAAACATTATACATACATCATCCATCACTATACACCAACCACATACAAATACACCAACGTACATATAGTATACCCACTCAAGCTTGAGTGAGACTCAAAATCATAGCAGAATAATTCCATATACATAACATAACATCCATACATATGCCAATACTATCTAATGCATACACGTCTACCAACATAACCATATACATATCTAAATGTCAACACCCTTAATATCTAATCAGGTAATATCACATATTTCAATCACTTCATATACCATGATATTATTACAAACATTAGCACACCTATAATTACATTATTCCCCCTAATAAGTACAGTCATCGTATAGTCACATACATGTATCATATATTCATACCATATCCATCCATCTATAATTGGCACACCAATACACTTACTTCATCCATTAGTTAAGATATGCAATAGCCGGGTATACCTCATGGCATACACACACACAACATCCATAAAAGCAACCAATACCAATCAAAATTATATTTCTACTACCACAGGTATATCATCTATATACTCACGCAGCAAGTGTTGGAATTAATGGCTCTTTTGGCCATTTGTTCACTCACACTCTCTCTTTTAGTCCCACATTGGATAGGCAAACACACTTGTGTGTGTATATAATAAGCTTCTCTCATATGGGCTATTGGACTTGTTAATGGGCTAGAAATTGGGGGTAGCTCGCGTGCACATGAGCCCAAGCAAGGGGCCGAGCCCAATCCGGGTTGAGCCGAATGGAAAATCTGGGCGTCGGATCCGGAAACCCTTAGCGTGTGTGCGCTGGCGTCGTGCCTGCGCAGGGGGGGTTCACGGGTGCGCGCGCGGAGTGCCCGAGTTTTGACTCGTGTTTTTAGCCCATTTTATTTTTAGAATTCAATAAGCCCATTACGTTTTTAATTTTCCCAACAGCCATTTTTTCATTAAATTGTGGTTTAATGTCTCAACGGCTATTTTTCTTTTAATGGCTGTTAATGGCTGCGTTGTTAATGGTATTCATGGCAGAATTTCAACAGCCATTCTTTTCCTCCTTATAAACTCTTTTGTATAGAGTTTTTCTAATGACTTCGGAAAAATCAAACAACGGAAAAATCATCATTTCCTCCTTCTTCCTCTTGGGTATCGATATCTGTGCAAACTCCACGTTGCTGGCCGCGAGTGGACGCGTTCAGCCGCGACTGCGTTAACCTTGGGGAGCAACCGGCATCATCCGATTACCACCACGGTCGGGCCGTAGTTGTTTTCAAGGCAGTGGCACAGCCACGGCGCAGTTCTTCTTCTCTGGCTAAGTTTTCCCCTTCTCTTCCTCTATTTGCTCCTCGGTTTACTCTCTAATCTTTTATCTCCCTGTTTGTTCCGGCAGTGTCATTGTTCTTACCTTTCAGGACTTACAGCAAGAACATAACTACTTGCGTCTAAGCGCAATACGTAACTACGTACGAGCACACACTCACGCGTACAACACATAGGTCACATAATAGGCCTACCCACTTTAACTATACGTACACCTATTATTATCACACCCAGCACACATATAGTTTCACCAATCATATTATTTCAACCATCATAAGTATCTCCAACTACATACACTCTATTCAGACATTCCAATACAGAATCTTATATACATAGACGCCCCTAGAGTGGTATAGCTATCCTCGTACATATCCATAAATATTAACACACTTACAATTTTATAACATCATGAATAACTCTGAGTATATATATATCACACGATAGGCAAACATTATCATGCTATAGGGGGTACACTCTTCAAGCCTACATACTCAACTTGGGTACATGCGCTATGACAACATCACCAAAAGTCTAAGGACCCACTACTAAACTGGCGCGACGTAAATAACAGCAAACACTAGTGGAATAACTAAGTAGAAGGAAGGAAACCAAGATTAGATGGCGCAACGAAACAAGATCGTAAAAATGGGTTCAGGTAGGGCGAGGACAAGGAGGTAAATAGATCAAATGGAACGGAGATATAATTGTGGATGTTTAGGCGGGGAAGAAAGACGTAAACATTACTCTCATAAGTTTTCAGAAATGGTACGTGAATAGCGAAAGTCAAAAACACTAAAAGTATAAAACGGTCATATTTTGAAAAGTTGGAGTTCTCATCCGCATAAACGATATTTGAATATCGATAAAATAAGTTGTTCGAAATAAGTTTGAGTTGAATACACATAATAAGAGGAAATGATTTATTGGCTTAACGAAAATCATTATGAAAGGAAGTAAAGCGTTCATACGAACATTAAGGACGTTGTTTTAGAAAATATTATACGGCAGTGATTTAACAATGTTGGCAAAAGTTTCGAAACGAAATTAAATTAACGAAAGAATTTTAAACTCGTGCTAAATACTTTCAAAGTCTCTAAGCCAGGAAACAGCTTAAATAATCAATATTGAAACCACCTTTTAGTGTAACCAGGATTTGCCAAAAGAAATCTTTTTACACAAAGCTCTTAACATACGGGCTAATGAGCCTAGCACGGATATATGAAAATATTCGAAATTCAATTTAGTTTAGAAATTATTCTAAAAGCATGTATGGTGAACGGAAAACTTAGTAGTAGGTTTATCAAAATTCGTAATAAGCTTAAAAACCAAATTATGGAAGGTCCAAGTCGGAAAATGGTTACGAAAACGTAATTTTCCAAAAATTGTAACAGAGAAAATGTTGAACATATCTTTGGTTTGTTGAAAGCTAAAATCATGTGTGACTCGGAAGGTGTATTAAGGGAGCGTGATGAATCATTTGAATGACATAAATAAGAAAGGAAAAGCTTATAAATCGAATTGGGAAAAATAGAAATACGCTCAGAACTAAATTGATATATGAAAAGGGATGAGATATTTAAATAAGTATGAAAGTAAAGGCTGGAAAAACATTATAAACAGTAATCAAATCTCGTCAAAACTTTCGAAATTCAAATAAATAAATAAATTTAAGTCAAAGAAGGGTATGAGGTATAAGTATACACATTTTAAAGTTCCGAACAAATGTAAACTTAGGAAAAAGGAAGTCGAAAGGATACATTCAGAAAAGTCAAGATTTGCAACGGAGAGGTTCGAAAATAATTTACGGCAGTAGCTTAATACAATACTTCGGCAGAAATGGAATCCGATCAACTATAGTGTGAAAATTTAGGCCCATGCTAAGTGCTTACAAGTTTTAAAACTGAAGAGAAATTCCAAAAAAATAACATTTAAAATACTTTTTAGAGGGTCCCGGATTTGCCAAACAATTGATTTATACAAGACCTTAAAGTACGAGTACAATGAACCTAGTACTGATATACGAAAATAATTGAAGTTCTATTTATCTTGGAAGAGATTTTAAAGTGTGTATACTATGCGATTAAAATGGATCTCATAGTTAGGAAAATGGTATGTCGAATTTTTCAAAATAGTAATAGAGTCCTTAAATCGAAATGCGAAATTATAGATTAGAAAATGGTTACGAGATAGCAATTATAATTACAACCATTAGACTCCGAAGTCTACAAGGAATTTGACTCAATCGAAAAGTGAGAAATTTAAGTATATACGTAGCGGGTTTAAAACAAAATTTAAACTTAGCGAAAACTTTAATAAGGGAAATAGAAAAATAACTTTAAAAGAAATTAAGTCTTGCGAATGGGGACATTCGAAGGATCAACGATTATCGAAACGTGGTGGTCATGGGAATCGAGGCAAGGGATTTGGTCGGATGATCAAAACATAAATACGCCTAGGTTATGACTTAGGAAAATCTACGGAAACTCCTACGGTCAACCAAATAAAGATTATGGAACTAAGCACTAAGACTCCCTAAGGGCTAGACAGCGATGAAATGAGTTCAGCTTGGTCCGAAATCGATGAACCCAAGCGAGAGACCAAAGAATTCTAGAAGTCTATCATAGTCAAAGCTAGACAGGAACCACTAAGGTAACTCCTACGACGACCAAATCAACTCCTAGCGGGGAGTCTAACTAACAATCAGGGGCCTCTAACTAGCAAGCACGGACGTCTAACTAAGTCTTCCTACCACCTAGTGACATAGGAAAACTACTAGACTCAAGGCTATAGACTCGGATGTTGCAATTTATTTAATGGACATTCCATAGTTATTATCATTATTCCGATAATTCGCAATTGCAAGACGGACCTGCATGGGCCACCAACAAAACCTGTCACGCCCCGCTTCCCAAAAATGTGGAGGCGAGACGTGAGAAGGTCCGCACAGACGAGGAGCTGTGAAGCCACACGCCTGATAAGCGTCATGAAATCGTTATATCTGCAGGTCCTTGCAACGCGATACGAAACAAAGATAATAATAAAGGAAAAGAGACAAAAGACAATCTCAGAATATCAATCACATTAAATTCCAACATCACAGAAAAAGCCACCAGGCTAAAAGAGAAAAGAATCTAAGGGCCCAAACATGGCCAACAAAAGTACAAAGTACAAACAAAGGTGCCACGCACCGACAACTAACAGGAATCCTAAAACAAAAGGAAACTGTAAGATCCTAAGAAAGATCACCGGTATTCTCAAGCTCCTCTTCAACCAACAGAATCGGGCACGAACTCCTCGAACTCGTCGCCGTCAACAACAAACTCAGGCTCGGCAACTAACATGCGACACCCAAAGAGAAAGGGGCACATGTCAGCAAGTCTAAAAAGACTTGGGCAAGGAAACTGAAAGGAAAGCAAACTAGCAGTTCTAAAAGCATGCATGACATGGCAGTTTTAGTATGAGTGCACAAGTAAGACGTGGTGTAACAATAAGTGCAAGAGAACAATTATCATGGCATGACAGGAGTAGCCAAGCTACTAACATTCTCAATCCTTTCACTAGTCACGTTTTCAAGTTATTGTAGATGTTTACGCCTTACAGTTGAACTGTTTGACGTTCACACTGAGTGGACACTTAACACTAGTCACGCTTCAAGTTGTTTGTAGATGTTTACGCCTTACAGTTGAACTGTTTGACGTTCACACTGAGTGGCCGCTTAACACTACCCCAGAACCCAGAGTTTACGCCTTACCACTGCAGTTGCTGATCGGGCAGACTCCCAGTTGATTGGCCACTTAACTCTTACCCCAATACCCGCATGTGGACGAGCCAGGGTCCCTGCACACGAGCTCAGTAAATGAGCCAGGGTTGCCCGCACAGGAGCTCGCATTCTAGTTCACGATTCATAAGTATTTGGCGTAGGGTGCACCTAGCCGGAAACAAGTAGATCGGGCATTGGCTATCAACCAACACATGGCCCGCTTCTGGAACACGAGCCAGGAAACACAAGTATTGTAGCGTGTGCTACGAATGCGACATTCAACATGGATGGTATGGCTTGCAGTAAGGCGTACAAATAAGGAATTAAACATGGCAGTTTAATATGCATAAACAACAAGTTAAAAGGGTTGGATCTAGCTTCGTTGTCAAGCTAGATCAATTGAGGTGACGGATCTAGTTTCGTTGTCAAACTAGATCAATTGGCGTCTAGGCGGCTATCATTTCACCGTCTAGTCTCTTTTACGCTACAACAAGCAAATGACCTAAAACATGGCCTAAACCCTAAGTGGCAAGTTTCACTTGCCTCACGCCAAGGAAGATGATCAACGAGGCACGCCACAAAAGTTATCTACGGAGAGGAAATCGCTGCCACGGAGAAACAATCATCAAACAACATCCAACCTAGTTTATTATTAGGGTTTCAATAAAATCACAAGGAGAGTTATGAGAAAACCAAAGGATCGAACCCTACCGTATAGAAGCGAAAGATCGATGCCGAGCTAGCACGGCAACAGAAGAACGATCCGGGGAAACCTAGGGTTCAGATCTGGAATGGGGAGAAAATCTGGAGAAATGGGGTTTTGGGGATTTTTGGGGGTTTTCCGGTGACCTAGAGGTGGTGGCCGGCCAAAATGGAGAGGGGGAAGGGCTCTTGATGAAGGAGGAAGGCTAGGGGAAGATGGAGAAGGATTTGGGGAAGAAGGAGGCTCAGGAGAAATGAATGAAGAAAAGAAAACGTTTGGGGGGGGTTTAAATAGGAAGAGCTGGCGGCTGCCCAGTAATTAGGGTTTCGACACTGATTAGTCGGTCAAAGAAGAGTTACTGACCGACTAGTTTAGCAACTAGTCGGTCGGTCGACCAATTGCGACCGACTAGAATCAAACAGCGAAAGAAGGGGAAAATCTGGGAAGTGAATTAGTCGGTCTGTGAAGGCCCGTCGACCGACTAGTTTGGAATCTAGTCGGTCGGTGAGTGTTCATGAACCGACTAACGAGGAACAGTAGCTTAGGTAAAATTAATCAAAGGAACTAGTCGGTCTGAGAGCAAGTTCTGACCGACTAGTTTCACATCTAGTCGGTCGGTGGTTGTTCTTAGACCGACTAAGAGTAAACAGTAACTCATGTACAGTAGATTTAAAGAACTAGTCGGTTGGAGAAGAGTTCCTGACCGACTAGATTGAATTCTAGTCGGTTGGTCCGCCTTCTCGAACCAACTAAGATGCACTAAAAGTGTCGATTCGAATCGCGGAGCTTCGGAAAGATTCATATGGCTTCTAAGATCACTCTAACTCTAAGATATGAGCGATTTGAAGCTCATCACGAATGACTTAATCCGAAATCGACGATCGAAGGAAGAAGCTAGAAAATCACGACGAAACGATCGAAAGTGAAAGCTACGGCGACGAAAACCACACATCCAAGGAGAAAATCCACCAAGCATATATTTTAATATAGATAATCCAATTACACGAAAACCAGTCGTTACAATGACTGACCTCCAGAAGGTCTTAATTTTATTAAGGATGCAACATGCAATATTGTATGACCCCATGCATTCACTGGCAACTGGGATTGAAGTAATAATGGACGAGCAATCCATTGCAGTCTCTTAATTAGAGATTCTGCTAACCCGTTTTGGGTGTGAACATGCGCCAGAGGATGTTCGACTTCAATGCCTTGTGCTTGGCAATAGTCTAGGAAAACTTGTGATGTGAACTCCCTCGCATTGTCGAGACGAAGTTTCTTTATCTGGTGTTGGGAAAGTGGGCCCGCAACCTGATTATCTGAGCTAAAAGCTTAGACAGTGCTAAGTTACGGGTGGACAGTAGACACACATGTGACCACTTAGTAGATGCGTCTATCAGGACCATAAAGTATCTGAACGGACCACTTGATGGGTGTATAGGCCCACGAATGTCTCCATGTATTCTTTCCAGAAAGTTTGGAGACTCCAAGTCCACTTTTAGTGGAGAGGGTCTCGTAATTAGTTTACCCTTGTAACATGGTGGACATTGGATTTTACCTTTTTGGAGAATCTTCATGTTCTTCAAATTTATACCCCTTTACATCATACAGATCCAGGGTGTCCCAGTCTATTATGCCAGAGTTGGAATTCTAGTGTTTGGGGGCACTGCAGGTGCTCCGTCATTAATGTTTCTGGAGATTGAATACTTATTTGGTAGAGTCCCGAGGGGAGTCCATTGAAACGTTCCACAATGGTTTTTGTACCATTTGTAAGAGACGTTACGTGCAAGTATTCTTTTTCATTTTCCTCTACCGTCTCTAAGTGATACCCGTTTAAACGGATATCTTTAAAGCTTAGGATGTTTTGGATTGATTTAGGAGAATATAACGCATTCCTAAGTTTGATGAGTGTGTGACTGGGGAGCAATATGATTGCTTCACCTGATCCTTCAATTATATCAGCTGGTCCTGAGATTGTTCTCAATGGACCAGAATAGCTACTGATGCTCGTAAAGTAGTCTATACCTTGAAGGATTGAGTGCGTTGATGCACTGGCCACTAGGCATATGGATTCCATATCTGTATAAGAAAGACATTCAAGCAATGAATAATACGAAAAAGAAACTACTTCCATTTATATTAAGATGCTGAATAGTTTGATATGGAATTGGGAAAAAACATAAAACAAAATACATTGCAGAAAAGGGAAGATACATTGCTAGCAAATAAAATTGTTTATGGTCCATAACTAAAGAGTGTCGTCTCCCATGAAATCTTCTGGATTCCATGTGGTCTCCGGTGATTCATGGTAAAAATTGTATATTTATCCCCCCATTTCGGTGCTTTTTGTGCATGTATTAATCATATCTTAGCTTTGTTTCATACATATTTTTGATATCTCTTAAATTTGGATCTTATCATTTACATATGCATAAAACACAATTTTTACAACTTATTATCATCTTCATCTTAGTCTCCTATTATTTTTCAGTCAAATTTCATGAAGTCCTGATTCCAACGCATATTTTTTCAGAATTTTTGGAGGTCGGAGCAATTTACTGCATTTTTTGGAAGACATGGTGATGGTGTTGAAAATTTCGGGTCTGGAAATTCAGCTTTTCCCCTCTTGTGCAGAATTCTGCTATCATTCTAGTATATATTCCGGCCTAATGATATTTTTCTGTGATTGTACACTTTGTTACGGTTCCATTGCCGCCTGGAACACGTCATTCCGAGGTCGGATGATTTTTCTAGAATTTTCGCAAGACAGGGTGACGGTGCTGAAAATTTCTGCAACTTTACCTCTCTTGTGAAGAATTCTGCTATCATTGCAGTGTATATCCTGGCTTAATGATATTTTTCTGTGATTGTACACTTTGTTACGGTTCCATCGCTGCCTGGAACACGTCATTCCGAGGTCGGATGATTTTTCTAGAAATTTCGTAAGACAGGGTGACGGTGCTGAAATTTTCTGCAGATTTTGGCGTTGCTTGCGGGTTTGGGCCAGAATCCGACCCGTTTGACTTAAAAACAGACCCGATAAGCTGTGCTTGGGTTATATTGCGAATTTGGGGGTTTTTTCAGCCCTAGTTCTTATTTTTGCTAAATTTTGGAGGGGGAAGAAGAGCTTGGAGGCCATGGGAGGAGCTTGAGGAAGCTTGAAGCTTGGAGGAGCACTTGGGAGAGGGGGATTTTCATCTTGGAGTGACACTTGGGTGAAATTTCTCCAACCTATTGTGTATTTGATTTAGATTTTGTATTGTAATTGGATGATAGAATTTGAGTAAAATCTTCTCCTTTTCATTATGAATTTCTGAAATCTATCTTGTGTGATTGTGTTGTGCTTGTTGTTGTTGGGTTGTGGTTTTCGTCTCTAGCACAATTTCATTGTCTAATTTGTGTATGAAACCCTAGAACTTTGTTTATTGGAACCCTAAGGGGGAATCCAAGAAGAGGATAATCCTAGCGGACCCTCTCTAATGTGCTTAATTGATTATTACTCATGTGAGTTTCATTCATTACTTATTGCACCCCACACATTCGATGAAATGTCGTATTTTCCGATTGAGCTCCCTAGCCGGGAGATCAATTGAGTTATATTTGGGATGAATTTCCACGCCCACGACCTCATTCACACACACACACCACATGAGTCCTCCTTGTTACTTGCCGATTCGGCTCTCAACCCTTAGCCACTTAGGTTAGATTTTTAATTTTCACCACACTTTTTCTCACACTCATCCACCGTTAGTCGAGGTAGTTGTAACACACTTTATTTTTCGTTATCGATCAATTTTGTGAACGTAGAACGACTTGTCCCTGTGATCCGACCCGGTACTCACCGGTTATTTTTATATTGCATTGACACTCCTACGCTTGGGAGTGGAAGGCGTGCACTTGCGCGTTTTTCCGAGTCAACCAATTGGCGCCGTTGCCGGGGACAACGGTTTCTATTATTAGCATTTTTTGATCGATGTTGAAAGTTTTAGTGTGATACTACTATCTTTTAGTGTGAGTCTTTTTCGATTCTTCATCTTTCACTTATTGTTCATCATTATTTATTTTACGCTTTTTTTGAGTCTTTTTGATGGTTAGTTTTTGCTTTTTTTCAAAAATGGCAAGTACTTCAAACTCTCTTGGATTTGACATGCGGGTGACCAAATCCCTACCGAGATTCCTCGATAAGGATGCGGAGAGCCCTTACCTACATATTAAGAAGTTTGAGAGTGCTTGCAAGCTTCATTTTGATGGGAACACATGTGCAGAAAAGTTTTATCTTAAATTCTTTCCATATTCTTTGGATGGTAGTGCATTAAATTGGTTTAAAGTTTATATCTCTCATATTATTCCATCTTGGCCTGTACTAAAGCTAAAATTTTGTATGAAGTTTTTTCCATCTTACAGGACCAAAACATGGCAAGGAAGAATTGTGAACTTTGGTCAGCGCATCGGTGAGACATTTTTTCAGGCTTGGACGCGATTTTCAGAGTTGGTGTACGGTTGTCCACATCATGGATTTGACAGGGTGCGTCTTCTTGGGTTCTTCTTGGAGGGTCTGTTTCCGGAGACGCATGATTTTGTGGATTTGTTGGACAACGGTCACTTTTTGGACATGGATGAGAATGCGGCTTGGCATTATTTGGAGTCCTATAAGGAGGAAGATCACATATTGGTTGCGACTCCAAATGAGCCAAGACATGAAGTTTTGGTCCACCAAGCCCTGAATGAAGAAGATCTTTTGGATCTCACCCCACCGGTAATTGAAGAATTGAGTGTCCCATGCCAAGTAGTAGTTGAGGAACCAAGTGTTGGCATGGAGGAGTTGGTTGAGCGGGTGGAGGAAATTGTCTTGTTGGCACCTACTATTTCTGCTGGGCCGTGTCAAATAGTTGTTGAAGAATTGGTTGTTGACATGGTGGAGATAGAGGAGCCGATCGCGCGCACACTTGGGAGTGAAGTGGGCGAGGAGGATTGTTCGTGTATTGATGAGCCCGAAGAAGAGGCAAGCGAGGATGAGTTTATACCACATGCTATCATGGATCCTGAGCTTCCCTCTCCTTCGGTGGTTTCTATGGAGATATCTCTTCCTCCCCCGATTGATATTGAATACCGCGGGGATGAACTTCAACCCACATCACTTTCTACCATCCTGGGAGTTTTCTCACACATTCATCATACTTTTCATTCCGTATTTTTTATTGATGATTATGTGTGGAATTCATTTTTTGGGAATGTGTCCACATCTCTCTCTTACACAACCCGTCTCCTTCCTTATATAGGTACACACTTTGAGGAGATGCTTGGGGTTGTGTACGTGGCCGCCATTGCCACGTTTAGCCGAGGAACATTGGCGGAGGAAATGAAAGGAGCGTTGGAACAATTGCCACCGCCAATGGAAATTTTGGATCCGCCATTTGCCACGGTGTGTTCTTTCCAATAGTGTAAATAAATAAATTTTTTATTTTAGTGTTTTCGTATGTTTTTTTTCTTTTCTAGGATCTTTTGTGAGATCTAATACTCTCCCAACATTGCGGACAATGTTTATTTTAAGTTGGGGGGAGAGTGTTAGAATCTTTAGAATTGTTATGATTTTGGTGTTAAATTTTTTTTTTGAGATCCCTCCATGTTTCGCCTCATCCCATGATTTTCATTGCATATCATATTTTGGCCTCCTTATCCCTACGCCACTTGCTTTGTGTTGTCCCTACATGCTTTCATGCTATGCAATATTTTTCGGATTATCATTTTGGTATCAACTTCTCGATGTTTGATTGGCACGTTTTCATTTCTTTTCCAATTTGGATTCAAATGTTAATATACCATGTATGAAGCTATTTTATATGTTGTGATACTCTCTTTGAGATAATTTGGGAAAAGTTTGGTGTAAGTAATTGCATGAGTTGAGATGAATGGTGTAGTTTTTAATTGGATTGGATTTGGCCAATTGTGCATGCTTTGTTTTCCTCTTAGGAGTGGGTGGATGAGTTGCTATTTCATGTTGGAGAATGAAAAAAAAGTTAGTATAAGTGAATGTTTCTTTCTAATCGAATTGAGTAGCCGGTGCCCCACGAAACATTGGGGAGTACGCCAAAAATGAGATTTAGGAGATCATTCCATCCATTTGCATATATAGCGTCATCGCGTGTATGCAAATGTGTCGGTGTTTGCATTTATGGCGTTATCGCGTGAATGCAAAACATAAACATAAAAAAAACAAAAAAAAGAAGGAAAAAGAAAAGAAAAATGAAAAAAAAATGAATATATATATATGAAAAAAATAAGCAACATGAGTGATGCAATCTCATCTCCCACCACTTAGAAGGAATTTCTTTTGGTTTTGGCCATTTCCATGAAAATTTGAAAATTTGACATTGTGATATTTCCCGATACGTGTGATACGGTGCTTATTACCTTACTTTTCGTTATATTCCGGCCTAATGATATTTTTCTGTGATTGTACACTTTGTTACGGTTCCATTGCCGCCTGGAACACGTCATTCCGAGGTCGGATGATTTTTCTAGAATTTTCGCAAGACAGGGTGACGTTGCTGAAAATTTCTGCAACTTTGCCTCTCTTGTGAAGAATTCTGCTATCATTGCAGTGTATATCCTGGCTTAATGATATTTTTCTGTGATTGTACACTTTGTTACGGTTCCATCGCTGCCTGGAACACGTCATTCCGAGGTCGGATGATTTTTCTAGAATTTTCGTAAGACAGGGTGACGGTGCTGAAATTTTCTGCAGATTTTGGCGTTGCTTGCGGGTTTGGGCCAGAATCCGACCCGTTTGACTTAAAAACAGACCCGATAAGCTGTGCTTGGGTTATATTACGAATTTGGGGGTTTTTTCAGCCCTAGTTCTTATTTTTGCTAAATTTTGGAGGGGGAAGAAGAGCTTGGAGGCCATGGGAGGAGCTTGAGGAAGCTTGAAGCTTGGAGGAGCACTTGGGAGAGGGGGATTTTCATCTTGGAGTGACACTTGGGTGAAATTTCTCCAACCTATTGTGTATTTGATTTAGATTTTGTATTGTAATTGGATGATAGAATTTGAGTAAAATCTTCTCCTTTTCATTATGAATTTCTGAAATCTATCTTGTGTGATTATGTTGTGCTTGTTGTTGTTGGGTTGTGGTTTTCGTCTCTAGCACAATTTCATTGTCTAATTTGTGTATGAAACCCTAGAACTTTGTTTATTGGAACCCTAAGGGGGAATCCAAGAAGAGGATAATCCTAGCGGACCCTCTCTAATGTGCTTAATTGATTATTACTCATGTGAGTTTCATTCATTACTTATTGCACCCCACACATTCGATGAAATGTCGTATTTTCCGATTGAGCTCCCTTAGCCGGGAGATCAATTGAGTTATATTTGGGATGAATTTCCACGCCCACGACCTCATTCACACACACACCACATGAGTCCTCCTTGTTACTTGCCGATTCGGCTCTCAACCCTTAGCCACTTAGGTTAGATTTTTAATTTTCACCACACTTTTTCTCACACTCATCCACCGTTAGTTTAGGTAGTTGTAACACACTTTATTTTTCGTTATCGATCAATTTTGTGAACGTAGAACGACTTGTCCCTGTGATCCGACCCGGTACTCACCGGTTATTTTTATATTGCATTGACACTCCTACGCTTGGGAGTGGAAGGCGTGCACTTGCGCGTTTTTCCGAGTCAACCATCCGGTAACGCTGCGCTTTCTATCAGGTTTGTCTCAGCGTGAGGCTTGAGACTTGCCTGGTAGAGGTCCTGTAGGTGTTTGGGAGTGCGGCAGATTCTGGACCAATGTCCAGTCATTCCACATTTAGAGCACTTATCCTCCCAGACTTTCTTGGGAGTACCGCCTTTGTTGGGCGTCCACTTTTGCTTCTTTGCCGCGAACTTCTGATTCTAGGGAGGAGCTTGAGGAGTGGCCTTTTTCCGCTGCTTCTGTTCTTTCCATTTCTGGAACTTAGCCTTCTTATACATCTTCTTCTTCTGGGACGACTGGAAATGCGCCTCTGCAGGAGGTGGCGGTGGAGCGGGGCCAGGAGGGCACAGGTTGTGAGTGGCAACCAACAAATCTCTGTTCTATTCAGCCATTAGGAGGCATGAGAGTAGATCAGAGTACTTAGTGAACTTTCTCTCACGGTACTGTTGCATGAGGATCATGTCCTTCTCGTGAAAAGACGTGCACGTCTTCTCCATCAACATTTTCTCAGTCACATTCTCACTACACAACTTCAGGCGTGAGGTGATACGAAATAGTGCTGAGTTGTTCTCCGCTACGGATTTGTAATCCTGTATGCGGAGGTGAGTCCACTCGTACTGCGCACGAGGGAGTATGACATCCCTTTGATGTCTGTATTTCTCCTCAAGTGCGTCCCACAGTTCATACAGGTCCTTTACAATAAGATACTCATCCTTCAGGGTCGAATCTAAATGTTTCCTGATATAAATAATGGCTTTCGCCTTAAGTATATCGGAAACTTCTTCTGTATTAGGGGATTCTTTAGAAGCATCCTTTTCAGCTGCGGCAGTACTTGTTGTTGCCTTTTCAGTGGGTGTTAGACTGAACCCATGAGAACGCAGGTGGAACTTCAGGTCCAATTGCCAACTCAAGTAGTTCGACCCATCGGCCTTCGGGACCAAAAAATCGACATTCGCAAGTCTGGCTATTTAAATAATTTAGCAACATAAACAAAAGATAGCAGAGGTTATTTAACTATGTAAATTAAACATCCACGCATGCGTTCTTGCAACATTTTAAATATCATGAATTATTTAAAAATAAACATCCACGCATGCATTTTTATTAACATTTAAATAGCATGAATTATTTAAAAATAAACATCCACGCGTGCATTTTCATTTTAACATTTACATAGCATGAGTTATTTAACTATTTAAAGTAAACATTCATGCATTTAATGTATAGTCAATGAAAATAAATTAGGGATCAGCCAGCCGACATTAACAGGAAAAGAGAGTCCGAAATTACATCGCATTAACCAAAAGTGCATGAAAAAATAAAGACAACTCGGGAACTTCTAAGAGAAGACCCTTTCTCTTTATGCAAGCGCCTTCAGCTCCTTGGGATGGTTCTTCAGCTTCTTTTTACATGTATAACCTCACTTACAAATTTCTCTCAAAAAGAAAAATTGCAGAAAAGTAAAAACATTGGAAACATGGCTGATCCCTAAAATCATAGTCTAATAGCACATCCACGCAGATATTATATAAAATATACAACCACGCAGAGAATTATATCACATGCATATAAAGATTAATAAATAATCTAAAAAGAAAGGGACGTGCTAAAAAATGATTTTGAAAACTTTTGATCTTGATCCATTATATTTATATTTATTTTTCCCTTTAACCATATCACAAAATTAAAATTTCTTTAATTATTGGGCTTTTGAGGCCAGAAATAAAAAAGAAAAATTATGCGTAAGTGTGCTAATTTTCAGGCTTTTGGGCCATGAAAACAACCCACTAGGGTTAATTGGGCATCCCCTAAAAAATTTGGCCCGTTAAGGGGTAGGGTTTCGAAAAACCCTAGGGGGACCGCGGCGGCCGCTGGCCACGCTAAGGGGCGCGATGGCGGACCGCGGCGGCTGGCCGTGGCCTAGGGCCGCGGCAGCCGTGGCCATTGGCTGCGGCGTGTATGCCTCCGGTGGCGCTGGAAAAGCGTCGCCGTTGCGCCCTTTAGGCGTGCGGTATATGGATCAAGGGGGTAAAACGGATTTTTCAGGCATTCAGATCTTTAAAAGACGATTTTTATTGTTTATGTGATTTTAACCGTGTTTTCAACTATTTGATCTTAAAACATACAGAAAAGCAAGTTTAGATCTAAAATTTTCGAGGATTTACCTCTAGATTCGACAAGGGAATCTAGACGACGGTTGATAAAGGATGCCCTTTTCGCTTCTTGTTGAGAAGAATACGATCTTCTTAAAACTGAGCGTTTGATGGATCTCCTTCCTTGAGCGTCGTTTCCTTTTCCTACAAGCGTGATCATTCTGATAACGTGTTGTGAAGGGAAAAGTAGAGTAATAGATGTAAGGGGTTAAGAGCCCACTACCCTCATATATATATCTTTCAATGATGGGCCGGATACCAAATGGGCCTCATGGGCCTCTTCATAACTTGGGGAATATTTCTTTTACGGTTTTTTTAATTTTATTTTAGTTGGGAGTTTATTTGCGGACCCACTGTTTTATTCCCCCCCCCACCACTTATTTACAAGTTTGCCATTCAAACTTTTTCAAATATTCCGGTAGCTTCTACGCACACATACCGACTTGCTCTGCGCACGACCACTTTTACTTTTTACATCGCACACGACAAAAAATTAATAATATTTACGTTTCTACTCAGCGCACGACCGAAACCATCGAATATACACTTAAGGCAAGTCAGCATAAAATCATAATAAAATCAATGATAAAATCAAATAAAAACCCAAATAAAAACTTATAAAATATACGAATCAAATGTCAGATGACGTAGAATCGTGATAACAAAAAAGTAGAGATCGAACAAAATATGACGAAATATGATGATCGAGTAAAACTGTGATCAAAATTCTCATGTTGGTTGATCGCATACATAACTTTACTAACCATGCACGACAACTAAATTTTGCTCATTGTGCGCAATGGGTAAAAACAATAAATAGAGCTAAATTACTCAACATGCACAACCCGCAAAAGTTTTGTCTGTTGTGCGCATTAAGCAATTTTGTTAACACATAAACAAATTTCTCAACGCGCACAACGGGAAAAATTGTTGTTTATTGTGCTCGTTGATCAATTTTTTATATTGTATCCAAATTACTCAATGCGCACAACGGACAAACTTTTGCTAGTTGTGCGCATTGAGTAATCGTGTTACGGGATAACAAAATTGCTCAACGCGCACAACGGTCAACAATTTTGCTTATTGTGTGCGTTTAGCAATTTGTTTATGTGTTAACTCAATTGGTCACACCGATCAAAACTTCGCCTATTATGCGCGTTGAGCAATTTTTTTCATTGTTAATATAATTGCTTTATGATTTAGCATTGATCAGTAAGTGCTTTGTGATTAAGCAGTGCCTAGTGATTAGTAGGCAATCATATATAGCGATGATTAGTGTTTAGTGTTTTAATAATAAATAATCAGTAATTAGTGATTCATTAGTGATTGGTCATAGAAATTGTGCATGTGCAAGCTGATATGTATGCATGTTTCATGAGTATGAGTATCAGTTCTACCCAATAGTGCATTGAAATTGTAAACTGATACATGTGCTTCAAAGTAGCATCAATGTGTATCAGATATCTCAAGTTTGGAATGTACTTCAATTTAGCATTAATGCAGCAGATATGTCAAATTTTGACGTTTGCTTTGGCATCAATGTATCAGATATGTCAATTATGGTCTATGCTTCAATGCAGCATCAATGTATCAGATATGTCAATTTTGGATGTTGCGTCAATGTATCATCAATGCAACAGATATGTCAAAGTTTGCTTGTGCATTCTTGTATCAAATTTAATGACAATGTATTATACATAAATATGTATGTATTCCATCATACTACAGCATAAATGCATACAAAAGTAGAGTAAACAAAAAAGAAGATATACAACCAAAACAAAACCACATCATTGGTGAAATATCATTCACTGGCCTATGATTGGCTATCCAGATGTTGTTGATATACTATTCATCATATAAGTACTACTCATGGAAGCTTTTCTTCAGTTAATTTCATTAATTGACACTTGAAAAAGAGTAACGTGTATCCTCTTATATATCTACACAATTCCTTAATTGTTCTCACAACCTTAACTTTAACTTTGTTATTTCATGAAGCAAATCGCTGGCATTTTCTTTTCCACGATGACACAGTTCACTTTGATCAAACCAAACAAAAAAATTACATCTGTTGCTCTTGTTGTAACTGATACAACCATAAAATCTTCTTCCAATATTGTCCATTTTCATCAAAGTCATGGGTGCAGCTGTCAGGTCAAAAAAGCAAATGGGAACTTTCCTCCACATTGCATTACTATTTTCCTCTGCCATGATCTGCAAATTTGTGTGAATACAAGGTTAAAACAAAATTTTTAATGTCTCATATATGCCAAATATGGCATGTATTTGTTAGGTCAATATATCATATATGTCATTGTAACAGAAATGTCAATGTATCAGATATTTCAATATATCATATATGTAAAATCAGTATGTGAATGTATCAACTGACAGAATATTGCATAATTAATGGGTCGGTAGAGGAAGAGTCAGTGAAGCACCCACCGAATATTGTGACGAATAAAAGAAGAGTTGTGTTGGTAGAATTGGATTCAGCGATAAACCAAACGAAGAATTTGGAAGTGGTATCGGATAGATTTATTATGAGTAGACGAGGGATAGTGGGCAGCCATTTATAAACGGAGAATTGGACATGGATTGGTGGGAAATAGAGATGGTGCCCGTGAATGTACAAAAGAGTGCACATGAATGTACAGAGGAATTGAGGTGAGCAACACAATTACTCACGTGCACAACCAGCAGTGTTGCCCATTGTTTGCGTTGAATAATGTTACAAAAACTTAACAAATTTGCTTAAAGCGCACAACATGCAAAATCTTAAGCCCGTTGTACGCGTTGAGCAATTTTGGTATGTAATATTACAATTGCTCAACGCACAGAACGTGCATACATTTTGCCTGTTGTGCATACTGAGCAAATTGTTTACGTGTTAACAAAATTGCTCAACGCGAACAATGGGCAAAACTTGTGCCCGTTGTGCGCGGTGAAAAATTTTGGTAGCCCATAACAAAATTACTAAACTTGCACAACGGGCAAAACTATTGCCCATTGTGCACGGTGCAGAATTTTGGTAGCCAGTAACAAAATTACTAAACGTGCACAACAGGCAAAAATTTTGCTAGTTGTGTGCGTTTAGCAATTTTGTTACGAGCTACCAAAATTCCTCACCGTACAAAATGGTGAATAGGTTTGTACGTTGTGCACATTGAGCAATTTTGTTATGTAACTACAGAATTGCTCAACACGCATAACGTCATACATTATGCCCGATGTGCACGATGAGCAATTTTGTTATGTAACAGCATAATTGCTCAACATGCAATACTTTTGCCGGATATGTGCGTTGAGCAATTATGTTATGTAACTTCACAATTGCTCAATGCGCACAACGGGAATACGTTTTTGCCAGTTGTGTGCGTTGATCAATTTTGTTTTTTGGCTAACAAATTCCACAACAGGCATAACTGCTCATTACAGTTTGCATCAGTGTCTTTTTGCTGGTTGTTTCCTTCAATATTTGTATGTATCAGTATCAATTCTGCCCAATATTGCAAACTAATACACCAAATTATCATGATACTAAGGTATCATGCATACCTGATATTATGTAAATTGTTACAAATTGATACCCAAAATTGAAAACTTCATCATTTGTGGACTTTGCATCAATGTATCAGATATGTCAATTTTGGACTTTACTTCAATGTAGCATCAATGCATCAGATATGTCACAAGTTTGGAATGTGCATCATTGTTTCAAATTTAATGACAATGTATTATATGTAAATAGGTATGTATTATATCCTACAATAACATAAATGCATACAAAAGTACAATAAACAACAAAGTAGTTATACAAACAAAACAAAACCACATTAGTGGGGCAATATCAAGCATTACAGTATGGCTTCACATCATGAAACTTCACAATTTGGACTTTACACCATGAAAATTCATCACTTGTGGACCTTAAACACAAATTTCATCATTACCCAACTTCTCAACGCTTTTGTACAAATTGTTAAGACATACAAGCATGATGCCATTTCTGAGCAGCGTCATGAGGGAACCTAATCACACGGAAGAAAGCTGAACAAAACATCAATGAAATATAGTTGATGGCTTCAATATCTGCAGCATGTCCCTTGTCGCAAGTAACGTGACCATCTTTTTGTTGACTCCCGTGGATGTACACATATAATACCATGTATTTTCCTATACGGGTATTATATACATATTATTACTTGTACTCATACGAATAATATTATAATGTATTTTTCAGAATTTGCATTAAGGTTAAATAGTAAAATTTAATATATATATATATATATGGATTTAAGCGGGAGAATACTTTGGATAGTATACTAAGTAATAGTAATAAGTAAATGGTATTACTTTGGGTATTTTCATTAATTAGAATTAACCCAAACTCCTAATTAAAGGACACCTACATGTGAGGTGTTAACATTTCCTTAATCCCCACCAACTCATTTTACACATGGCATGCTAGGAGGATAGAAGGGACTGATGAGGATTGATTAGAATACTTGGGGAAGATGGAAAAGAAAGAAACAGAAAGAATAAGAAGCCCATAACCCACTCTATCTTCTCCCCTTCGTCCCTCTCACACAAACCAGCAAAGGGGAACACATTCATTCTTCTCCTTCCACTCCCTCACGTAACCACCAAGAGCTTCACACCTTCCTTCTTTCCTCCACCTGCCGAATTCCTTTCTGCTGTTCTCCCAAGCCACTGCCAAGCAAAACCAAATGAACCCCAAACCCTAACTTCTTGAACTCTTGGAGAAGAAGAATGAGCTAAGCATCAGAGGGTCTTTAAGGAGAAGAAGGGCCCCAGAATTCTAGGTGGACTGCTAAGGTAGGATCCTAAATTGGTTATATAGGATGTAATTAGAATCGCGTAAGATTTTACCCTCGTCGCTGTCGAACTTGACAGCAGACGAAGCCGTACGGTCGTATGGCCCTTTTCATACGGTCGTATGGTGGTCGGTAGCTTCATACGGACATAAGAACGACCGCGTAGAGAAAGTTAGCACCATACGGCCGTAAGGCTAAAACCATGCGGCCGTGTCACACTTTGAAGCTTTGAGACTTTTCACACGACCGTATGGTCGCACTCTAAATTTCATTCGGCAGTATCACCAAAACTCATACGTCCGTGTCATTAAATTTTATATGGCCGTATGGCCTAAACCATACGATCGTGTGCTCATTCTGTCACAGCCAACTTGAATCCATACAGCCGTATGGATTTGGCCATACGACCGTGTGGATTCCCTTGAGCTTTCCACAGTACCGTATGAAATCTTCATACGGCCGTGTGGCCCGGTTTTGCTTAGCTTTGATAGAACTCTGAATTATCAATTTTGGTGTTATTTTTTATGTAATTGCCAAGCTGCTGCTGTTAAGCATATGTTGAAATAATGATTCAATTCACGTGCTAACCATCTACGTTGATTTGATTGAACACCATGAAGCCGTTGGTATAACAGTCATGACATGAATTCCACCCTTGCATATTTGAATTTTATATAAAAATAATGTGAGGTTGATATCATGTGGAGCTTGCAGATTAAGGGAATCTCATGCCAATGTTGTATTGTTTTGTATATGAAACTTGCTAAATGGAAAATATATGAAAAGAAATGAATGTGGATCTAACGACATTTCTAAAGATGAAAGAATGAGAAAGTGGTGCAGGGACCACAAAAATGAAAGTAATATCGAATATGAAAGTAAGAGTGAGAATGAAAATAAGAGTCTAAAGTTCTCAATCCATTCATAAATGGGTGGGACTTTAGACATGGGTTTTGGGGGGACACGTGTAAAGAGTATGTCTTAAGGAGTGGACACTTATACTAAATCTCACCCACACTCCTGGCAGTCGGTAGGGGAGTTGATAGGGTTGATGAGGTCGGTGGTGTACTCGTGATGCACCATGGCGGTAAATATGGTTTGCTCCATTTTCCACCCAAACCCCGAGATTTCTCACTCCCGACAGAGTAGTTACGAGAGGCCCCTCTAGTGCTCGTGTCACTGGTTGAGGTACACTTTTCACCCACCCTAGGTGAATTCCAGCTCATTAAGTGTCCTATTATTTCACAGGTTTTCCAAACATGTAAATTGATAACTTAAAGTAATTGTCTTTCAAATATAAATATGGTTATCTCTTGTTTACTTGTTCATTTGTTTACTTAAATGATGTTATCTCATACTGACCTGCACCTCTGTTTACTTTAATGCTACCACCCCATGTTAACATGTTCATATGTTTCCTTTCAGCACTTGCATGTTATAATATGGTCACTAATGCATGTTTTACAAGTTCGTTGTTAATGCTTGCATATCATGTCGTGAATACTTTCATATGCATTGTGACCCTTACTTGTTAGACCACCCTTCTTAGATAGGTAGTCCGGTTCTAAACTGGGTCCTACATAGCTTAGTTAGGAATCCTACTGGGTCACACGTTGACGTGCCCCATTTACTTTTCCCGGGTCTAGAAATGGAGCAGTCGGAGCAGAGTTATACTCAGGAGTTACTCAAAAGTGGAACCGCAGAGGGGAGTCTTGTGCAGACGATTCCCAGGGGTGGTTAAGAAGTGAGATGTACCTTGTACAGAGTATGAGTGTTGTCCTTTTGGGTTCTTTGGGGGATTTTCTTATTTACTTCTTTTGTACTCGATGCAGAGATGATGTATACAAAGGATGTATCATTGAATTAATAAAATGAAATGTTGTACTTTTGTTTAGTTCTTTGTGTTATTTCTGTGATGACACTTTACTTATACTTCCCAGCACGTGCACAGTGACCTGCAGATTTCTTTTTACTCTCGTCCTTTCTCTTTTTATACGTAACACTCGTTGGTCCGGGAATACCTGGGACAGATTCATACTTTCCGGGTATCCTGGGAAGCGGGTGGTTACAAACCATGTAAACCATTGTTGACATGCATGCCTCCATTATCATGGACACCCGAAATGCACACCTCGCTAGTGTCTTGGCCATCATTTGGTTGGCTATTTGCCGGTTTAATGCGAGATATGTATCCTGGATGACCCTGATAATGTGACAAAGATTTTGGCATTAAAATTATGGCATTAAAATGATGATAAATCTAAAACGAGTTGTACGTGTATGATAAACATAAAAATGGTGAAATTGCCATGTATACACAGTGACATGTGTGCCGACATTATCATAGACATCGAGATGCACACCTCGCTTTCAAACTTCACAATCAAACTCCTACCAATCATCCACATATGATAAACACTATTTACTGACAAAAAGCGATGTATGTATCCCCAATGACCCTGATAATGTGACAAATAATTTTGCATAAATATCATGTTAGTATCATAAGGAGAGTAGATTTAGTTGTGTGTTGAGGAGGGCTTGTGGGCAGCCATTTATAGACGAATTGGCCATATATGCTCGTGGGAGATGGGGAATGTGCACGTAAGTCTATATAAGAGTGCTCGTGATAGCCCGTGAGTCTACAAAAGAGTGCTTATGAGTCTACAGAAGATTTCCTGACATTAACAAATTTGCTCAACGCGCACAACCGGCAAACTTCTGCCCATTGTGAGCTTTGAGCAATTCTGTTAGCGCATAACAAAATTACTCAACGCGCACAACCGGCATAAGTTTTATTGGTTGTGCACGTTAAGCAACAGTTGTGCACGTTAAGCAGTTCTGTTATTAAATAACAGAATTCCTCATAACACACAATCGGCAAACCTTTTGCCGATTGTGCATGTTGAGCAATTTTGTTAGTATATAATAGAATTGCTCGACACGCATAACCGGTAAAAGTTTGGCTGGTTGTGCGCATTAAGCAGTTCTGTTATATACTAACAGAGTTGCTCAACGTGCACAACTGGTAAAACTTTTGCACGTTGTGCGCGTTGAGTAATATTGTTAGTGTCTAACAAAATTGCTCCACAAACCTCACAACAGGCACTATTTCATTTCCTTCACATGCTGAAACTTGTAATGCTAAAATTTGCAGTACTTAAACATGCAAATTGCCTGCAAGCTGGTATATAAGCATATTGATATATATGCATATAAAATAGGGGTGTCAAACAGGTCGGATAGGGTCGGATAGGGTCAGGTTCGGGTCGGGTCAGATATGACCCGACCCAGATAGGGGTAAACCTTAACCCGACCCATATTGAATTCGGGTCGGGTTCAGGTGGCCGGAAATTTCCGGGTCGGGTTCGGGTGACTCAAAAATTTCCGGGTCGAGTTCGGGTTAACCCATCGAGTTAAGATTTGAATTATACGCAACTGCTCTTTTTTCGATGTCTGGCTATTTATTAAGAGCCACCGACAATTTATTAAGCGTTGCATAATTTCCAGTAGATCGTCGCTTAAACCACACCGATGACAGTGAGGAAGTACAATTAACTTTACCAGTTTATTAACGAAAGTAATAAAATTAATTAAAAATTTATATGTAAAGGGAATTGAATCCAATACCTCTTAAAGAACACGACAATAATTTAAACCGTATAAGCACAACTCCCATTGCAACTGTGTGTTAAAGTTATTATATAAATTTTTATATAGAGATAGAAAGTAAATTGGGATGAATTTGGGTCATCCGGGTTGACATGCTAACCCCATAACCGAACCAGATTTTATTCGGGTCGGATCAACCCAGATCCTAGTTGACCTGGATTGGCCCCTACCCATACCCAATTAAGGAGGCCAGGTTTAGGTCGGGTTGGGCTCATTTTGCCACCCCTATATACAAATCAACCCATGCAAACTGATACATATTCATATCGATACATACACCAACTGATACATATAAAACTGATACATTCAAACTGATACATATAAAAGATGATACATATTCAAAATGATCCAACTAAACTAATACATATAAACCCTGATACATATTCAAATCGATACATTCAACATGCTACATATTCAAATTGATACATATACAAACTGATACATATACAAACCGATACATATACAAACTGGTACATATTCAAACGGATACATATTCAAACTAATACCTATTCAAACTGTTACGTATTCAAACTAATACATATACAAACTAATACATTCAAACTGATACATGTATAATCTGATACATATACAAACTGGTACATATTCAAACTGATACATATACAAACTGTTACATATGCAAAATGTTACAGATTCAAACTGATACATTTACAATTCACCACATTCAAACAGATACATTAAGATTTGCCTTCACTAATACAAAAAATATGTACACATATACATAACATCCAAATTGAAAAACATTTCAATATACAATGACAGTATAAACTCAAACAATACAATGGACCAAAAATTTACATTGAATCATCCACCAGATCTATAGCATCCAGTGTGCTTACAGTATCAATGAATATTTCCTTGACTTTATCCATCATCTCGGCATACCCTTCCATCCATCCATTTGCCTCTGGAAATTGGTATTTAACCAAACAACTTTCAATTGGTGGGATATGGCATCCTTGGACAAGTTGAATCTGTACAAAGTTATTATTATTTACAAACCCTATCGTTATATGGCCACAAGGCTTCAATGGTTATGGAGCTGTTCTTAAAGGAAAACATGTTAGACCCTGTAACTTGGATAGAAGATGTAGCACACAGTTATAACAACTTGATACGAGATGTCCAACTTATGGCATGGTCATCCAATATTTGCTCGGGGGTTTGTCCTACTTATATGCAATTGCCACTTTAGTTGCTCGTGCATCTTCTTCCCCCATAAGTTTGTTGTATAGATCATAGTGTGTATTCAACTCTTGTAGCAAATCTGATCTGACCCTCTTCCAATTGTCATCTCCCATACCAAGTAGAGCAAGCTACAACACTGTAACGCAGTTACAATCTGCATTGACATCGATGACGTTCCTTATTCATTTGGTGATGGCTTCTGGAAATTCCTCAATAAACGGTATGCCTCCATCTACTGGATCTTTTGCAGCTGCAGCTGTAGCTACAACAACAACTGCAGCTAATTTTATAGACGTCCGTTTGACAATTTGTTTCTTTCTCGCTGTTAGAGGTGGAGCTGGAGCCGATGATGTAACTGAAACTAATGCTAGATGGGACCTTTTGACTCCCTGTGAATGTCTATGATGGCCACGTACCAATCTTTCTTTGTTCAATGAGCCTTCAATTGGAGTGGGTGCGGATCAAATTAGTTCAGAGTCTAAAACATGCTCAAAATAAGAAGGATCCCGAATGGTAGATGTATCTTCAGATTTCAACTTCTTCACCTTTTCATCTTACCCCTCACATTGGCCTTAACCTCCGGCTCCGTAATCAAATTTGTCTCCTGGGTAGATAGCTCCCACAACTTTATTAACAACTCTATCTTTATAGTCCAATCAAGCTGGTCATAATGAGTGTATATGCGCTCTAACTCAGCCTTTATAAGCATTTCACCTTCAGATATCAATTCCTTCTTCGGCTCCATGTCTAGCTTCTTCCAATGAGGATTTACGGCATCTAAACAAGCTTTGGTCTGTCCGAATAGATTCAGCATGTTCAGCTTGCTTAAAAATAATCTTCATCGACGTAGATGTAGTAAACACTATCAGCTCCCTGAATAAGTGACCCATCATTTTATGCTGCACCGATATCTTATATTTCTTGAATGAGGCATTGATCTTGACGTGTTCCAACTCCAATAAAGCATGAATGGTTGGCCAAGAAGAGGAAAAATTGCATGCCGAGGAATCCAAGCGCTGTTTAAGCTTAGCATGTGCACTCTATGCTATATTGGTAGTGACATTGCCAAAGTGAAGATTGGTATCTGTCCATATAGAAACGAACTTCTCATTGTACTTTTCCAGCCAAAATGTCTTCACATGGCTTAAGGCATCTGGGTAAGTGCCGAAACTTTTCCCCATTTCCTTCAGTTTCCAAGGATATTCCTCCTGCGTATGTGTCAGGGCCAATAAAGTCCAGATAGAGATGAAAGCTTCCCATTTTTCGTTATCTTCAAAGAATTTCTTGCACTTGGCCAAGATATTTTTCGATATGTGCCATCAACATAATTGGTGTTGCGTAGATGGAAATACATGGCCAATGGCATTCAGAAGTGCAAGCTCCTGATTTGTCAAAATAACATGTGGGATTGTGTATCCAATTAGCAATGATCTCTGTTGGGACCTGAGATGGCAAAGAGAACACTAGGGGAAGTGAATAGTGTTTCGGCAAATAAAACTTCAACTCTAGAAATCTCCCTAGGATTACTAAAGAGTTACATAATATTAATCCTAATCAACACAAAATACTTGCAATAATAAAGTAATCACAGCGGAAATAATAATATGCAAGTAAAGAATAAATAACAATTGCAAAGACGGCGATGTATCCCGGTTCCCCACTCTCGGGTAGTCCATGAAGGGATTCGATGGACCCTTAGGGCATAAAATCTATGCCCGTTCTACATCTGATGGACGATAGAATCAAAAAATAGCATTGAAAAAAATTATTAAGCACTTTAATAAAAGCCCTAAGGATATCATTAACCCTAGCCAGGAAAATCTACTATCTCGGGGTGGGTCTGACCAACCCCAAAGATAGATCTAAACTACTACAACAATATATGAAAGCATAAATAAAATGGCATACCTGGAACTTCGTTTTCGCAGAATATGAAGTGTCATTTTCAGCAACTTTCTTTTGCTCCCCGCAGCAAGTCGCCTTCGCGCCTCCGAGACGTAAGAAAGTTGCTCCTCCGAGCCAACATCGCCCCTCCGAGCCAATCACTTGCCGAAGAAAGTTTCACTTAAGTACGATTCGCATCAAAGAATTTGAATCTAATCCCAACCTCATCCTCGTCTTACTAGGACACGAACTGAGGAATGGAAGATTTTAAGGAGGAGGAAATAATTTTTTAGTCTTAGATCGAGCATGCTCAAAACTTTTTAGAGTTTCTCATTCGAAGACTTGGTGCAAATTTCCCAAGGGGATCAACCCCTATCTATATAGGAAGCCGGCCTCCCTTCCTCATCTCATGAGTAATGTGGGACTCAACAAGTTTAGATGAAAAATTAAATTAGTTTGCCTTACATTAAGGTGAAACTTCAACTAATTTTCGGCCCTCAATGTTGAGCTTCACAAGTGATACCACTTATCAAATCGAAGAGCACTAAACGTTGATCACATAGAAACAAACGGTGATCAATTCCGACTTCGTTTGACCCCTCAAACGATAGCTCAATATTGGGCAAAAATCATAAACTGCTGATTTTTGCAGCCATCAATTGAAAATCTGGGTTTCAATCGGCCTAGGACCACCCGGGTTTGGGCACGCCCAACTGGGCAGCCCGCTCGCCTGGGCAGGCTGGGCACCAGCTGGAGTGGGCCAGGCCTGCTCTGGCGGGCCCAGACCCCCCCGCCCACTTGGGCATGCCAAACCTGCCCGCCCAAGCTGGGCAGGCTGGGCTAGCCTAGCCCGCTTGAGTTGGGTTTTACACCTTTAATTTGAGCTTTTCAGCTCCATTTGAGCTCCGATTTGAGCGCGGTTTTTTCCCCCGACTTTCATGGAAAAATTCTCTTCATTTCTATGCATCAAATTATTTAAAATATTCTCGTAAATAGTTTACGATAAATCTTAAATCCTATAGCATTCTCCTACTGCTTATATCGCAACTCTTTTGCGACATTATTAATTCTCATTTCATATAGACTTAATGTAACAAACTATTTGTGACTAAATTATTCCCGTGCACCCGAGTGCACTCCTCCTTAATACTTCCTATTACTAAGATGCAAATCGTATTCGGTGTGA
This sequence comes from Scilla litardierei, assembly GCA_030789695.1. Lineage (NCBI taxonomy): Eukaryota > Viridiplantae > Streptophyta > Magnoliopsida > Asparagales > Asparagaceae > Scilla > Scilla litardierei. The sequence goes on from CM061130.1 coordinate 119,232,608, forward strand.
GACCCTATAGCCTGACCCTACTACAGGTTGGGGCTCGAAACCCCTATACGACAGTGACCATAAGCTGCATGTGTCGTCCCTGTTTCGGCATCATAATTACGTGATTGACACATTGACAAAATTATCGTCGGGATCACTACGACTGTGTCCGTGATGAATACCGCAATTTTAGTTCATTCGTCAAAACTATGATACCACATAGCCTAGGGTATGGTAAACTGTCAACCCTACTAGCTAGCCTTGGTTATGATCCGGTCGTTGGTATATCCATGTTGTACTTCCTACAACATACCCCGGCCGAGCTAGCCTTGGTTAGTATGATCCGGTCGTTGGTATATCCATGTTGTACTTCCTACAACATACCCCGGCCGAGGTTTTGCACCAAGAACCATACTAAGCCAGTGACACTAACTTCCCTTGGATGGAATAGACGAATCCTTTCTTGATCACTACTTACCTCGTTTGCTTCAAGTGTCACCCAACCTAAGACCTTTTAACGAGTGAAGACTCGAGGCTATATCATAGATCTAAGTGACACCGTTCACGTACATGTTCATACAATGACCTCAAGTTTTAAGGACCAACTTGCCTCTCGCCACTAGAGAGTTATCAATGATAGTTTAGCTAATGTTAGCCATTTTGATAACTCTTTATTGGGTCGTTCAATGGACTCATTCTCCAATGAGCACATATGTATTGTCTCCGACTTCGCCAGGTCAAATGATTATGAGATCATCATCACCCTTCAGGTTAAGACAAAGACACAATGGTCTGTCCGATGTGTCGATATCCTATTCTCGACACATCTATGACCATGAACGCTTTAAGACTTAAGTTTCAATCGGTCATTCAATTCCCATAATCGAGATCTCCATTTAGATATGTGTATGACCTTAATTTAAATATAAGGAAATTATCCAAGTATTTAAAATCATTTTATTCATACTAGGATAATTAGTACCTTTTTAATTCCAACAAGATGTTCTCTCGATAAATTGCCTCGAGGGCACATATCTTCATAAAGTACACTCTCCGAATATCTGTCGGGATTTAATCCACAATTTTCGGTAAATAATACAAACCACATCTCCTCCAATGTGGATTTTCCCTTGCCTAACAAGCCGGTGACTTTTACAAACTCCTTCCCTACGACAAGAGTTTACTCATCACATAGCCTCCAACTAGGATTTACAAACCCTCACCTACAATGCGGAAATCCCTCTAACTAAAACCAAGTAAGAGATACTTACAACCTTTTGAAACTTTTACAAATACCTATAGCCACTTATGAGCCATTGTGTATGTGATTGTTATAAGAGTGGAATGATATCAAAAATGAAAAACTTTAGAAGCTTGGAGATCAAAAATAAATCAAGCTTGATTTAAATCTCTTAAAGATATAACTTTAAAATAGAGATTGAAACAAGAATTTAGGCGAATAAAATTGTTCAAAAGATTCGAGAAAATAAGCACAAGAATTTCTGAAATAATGGCAAAAAATTGAGAGCTTTTGAAAAAGAGACCTTTTTGTTATGAGCTTATTGGCCACGGAACCCATAGCCCTGTATTTATAGAATAAGGTTACATAATGGGTGGATACCCAATACATTAATGGGTACCATGCGGGCCTACAAAAGCCCGCTCATAACATTTCCCCTTATCCATCCATTGTTGTAAGCTTGGTATATGAACACTTCGGGGTTCATAGGGCTTATCTGACCATGGGGATATGGATACTTCTGGATCCTAAGTTAAGGGGTCTTACCTCGTTAAAACCTTTGGCTATGTAAAACCCAGTGGAAAAAACCAATAGCTAAGGAAAAAGAGTGCAAGTCTCCTTGACTTCCCCTGATCGATGGATATCATCAGGGGTGGATACTTTTGGATCCAGAGTTGATGTGATTGCCTCGTTAAAACCTTTGGCTATGGAAAACCCAATGGGAAAAACCAATAGCTAAGGGAAAAAGAGTACAACATAACATTAACTCCCCCGGTTGTGTACAAGCTTCAGGCTTGTATATCTTTCAACTGTCTCATCCAAATCTCTATTACAAGTTTTCTAAAGGTACATCGAGGTAATGCTTTAGTAAATAGATCTGCCAGATTGTTGCAAGACTGGATCTGCTGGATGTCGATTTGTTTGTCTTCTTGTTGTTCATGCGTCCATAAGAGCTTGGGGGAAATGTGTTTCGTCCTGTCACCTTTGATGTAGCCACCTCGTAGTTGAGCTATGCAGGCTGCATTGTCTTCATACATGGTGGTTAGTTCAAGATCTTCCGTCTTCAGGCCAGTTGTCACTAGGATGTGATGGATGACAGAACGAAGCCATAAGCATTCTCTGCTAGCTTCGTGGATCACTATGAGTTTGGAGTGGTTGGATGAGGTTGTTGTTGAGGTCTTCTTCACTGATCTCCATGAGATGGCTGTTCCACCGTAGGTGAATACGAAGCCGGTCTGGGACTTTACGGTGTGAGGGTCAGACCTGTATCCAGCATCTGCAAAACCAACTAAGTTGGAGGATACGCCTTTCTTATTATATAGTCCCATGTCAGCTGATCCTTGGAGGTAGCGCAGAAGGTGCTTCACTCTGTTACAGTGGCACTTTGTGGACGCTGAACTGTATCTGGCTAGAAGGTTAACTGCGAATGCTATATCGGGACGCGTGCAGTTTACCAAATAAAGGAGTGCTCCAATTGCACTTAGGTAGGGTACTTCGGGATCCAGTGCTTCATCCCCCTCTTCCAGCTGCTGGAAGGGGTCCTTATCCACATCCAATGATCTGACGACCATTGGTGTACTCAGCGGGTGGCATTTGTCCATAAGAAAGTTTGTCAGCACTTTCCTTATGTAGGTGGGTTGATGTAACATGATTCCTACGATGAGGTGTTCGCTTTGTAAGCCAAGGCAGAATTTGGTTTTGCCAAGGTCTTTCATCTCAAAAGTCTGTATAAGTCTCTTGGATATCTCAGTTATCTCTTTAGGAGATCCGATAAGGTTTAAGTCGTCTATGTAGACGGCAATTATTACGAATCATGTTCTCTTTGCTCTTATAAAGATGCAAGGACAGACTTCATTGGTTGTGAATCCTTGTTGCATGAGGAATTCACTGAGTCTATTATACCACATTATTCCCGATTATTTCAGACCATACAGTGATCTTTGGAGTTTGACAGAATAGACGTCCCGAGGTCTTTCTGTCATTTTTGTTGGAAGTTTATATCCGTCCGAAAGTCTCATATAGATGTCCTTATCTATATTTTCATATATGTATACAGTCACAACATCCATGAGCTGCATATCCAGGCCTTTCGTAGCTGTTAGGCTAATTATAAAGCAGAAAGTCATCGCATCCATGACTGGAGAATATGTATCATCATAGTCTATTCCTGGTCGTTGGGAAAAGCCTTGTGCAACAAGGCGCACTTTGTAGAGTACAATCTTATTATTTTCGTTTCTCTTTCTTACGAATACCATTTATATCCTATAGGTTTACCACCCTTTGGTGTTAGGACTACAGGTCTAAAAACTTTGCGGTTCGAGAGTGAGTCCAGCTCTACTCATATTGCCTCGTTCCACTTTGGCCAATTCTCTACGCGTTTACATTTTGCTAGAGAGCATGGATCGATATCATCGTCATATTCAGTGACGTGATTAGCAATAACGAACGCAAAGTTATCATCGATGATTGTGCTTTTTCTGTCCAGTACCTCCCCAATACGTACTTAGTTTAATGATATTTCCCCTATATTTTCCTTTCCATGGGGTTTTAGGAGGGGAGATGTATCTGGGCTGAGCTCGGCATCCTGTGGCGGTATCGTTATAGTTTCTCCATGAGTTCTCCTCTTTCGAGGGAATTTATCATTGGATCCTGGGGGCCGTCCTCTCTTTTGTTGAGGTACGGCTGCTTTTGCTGCAGGTGGATTGCATCCATTTTGGGTATGTCAATCCTAGCTGGTGTGTTTGCAGCAGGGACGTGTGATCTGCCAATCTTTTGGTTGTCAGAGAATTTATCCGGTAAAATGTGAACTGTATTCTGTATTTGGAGAATCTTCAGGATCTCCTCTTCACATTGGTTTGTATGCTGATCAAAGTGGGATAAAGTTTTGGTATCCCGTGAAATGGTCTTTGAAGCTTTTGGCTTCTCTGTGTTTATGCCTAGTTTGGAAAAAAGTACTTTCGTCAAACTCACAGTCTTCTAGATGTGCCTTAAAGGCGTTGCCCGTTAGGGGTTCCAGTTATCTAATGATCGACGGTGAGTCGAATCCTATGTAGATATCTAGACGACGTTGAGAACCCATCTTGGTCCTCTGCGGTGGTGCGATGGAGACATAAACTGTGCATCCAAATATCCTCAAGTGAGAGATATTCGGTGGAGTTCCATATGCGAGTTGCATCGGAGAATAAGATTGACTACCAGAAGGTCGTAATCTTATTATCGATGCAGCATGCAAGATGGCATGTCCCCATGCAGTCACAGGCAACTGGGATTGCATTAACAATGGACAAGCAATCCATTGTAGTCTCTTTATAAGAGATCCAGCTAACCCGTTCTGGGTGTGAACATGTGCTACAAGATGTTCAACTTCAATGCCAGTTGCTTGGTAGTAGTCTAGAAAGACTTGTGATGTGAATTCCTCAGCATTGTCCAGACGTAATTTCTTAATCTGGTTGTCTGGAAAATGTGCCCACAACTTAATGATTTTTGCCAGTAGCTTTGCAAAGGCTACGTTGCGGGTGGACAGGAGGCACACATATGGCCATTTGGAAGCTGTGTCTATCAGTACCATGTAGTACCGAAATGGACAACTCGAGGGGTGAATAGGCCCACAAATGTCTCCATATATTCTCTATAGGAAGCTTGGAGACTCTGAGTCCACTTTTAAGTGGAGATGGTCTCGTAATCAATTTCCCTTTGTAATAAGGGGGACAAGGAAATGCACCCTTTCGAAGTAGCTTCAGGCTCTTCAAGTTAACATCATGGGATTGGGATATGATGCGGTGCATCATTGCCGATCCGGGGTGTCTGAGTCTATTATTCCAGAGTTGGAATTCTGGTTGATTCTTGCACTTCTGGTGCTCAATTGTATTAGCTTCTATTGCTCGAATCTTTGTAAGGTAGAGACCCGACGGGAGTCACTCGAAACGCTCAACAATGGTTTTAGCACCGTTTTAAAGAGTCGTTACATACAAGTATTCTTTGTCTTTTTTGTTCACCGTTTCTAAGTGGTATCCGTTTAAACGGGTGTCTTTGAAACTTAGCAAGTTTCTGTTCGAGCTTGCAGAGAAAAGAGCATCTTTTATTAAAAGCTGTGTTTTATTGGGGAGCAGAAAGTGTGCTTCCCCTGATCCTTCTATTATTCTTGATGGACCGGAAATATTATTCACGGTTCCATCGTATTTGTGTATGCTTTGAAAAAAGCAAATATCTTGAAGGATCGTGTGCGTAGAAGCACTGTCCATTAGGCATTTATTATCCATCTATAGCAAGAGAGAAAAAGCATAGCAATATAAGGCACAAACATACCTAGCTTTCATTCAAAGTCTGAAAATTAACTATCATGCTGAAAAATAAAGAACTAGAAAGTAAATTGTTTCAACCACAATAGATTGCAGAAATAAAATAGATAAGGCATCAGTTGAGCAGATCATCATTCGAGAAGTCCTCTGCGATGAACCTGATTGGTGCAAGGTCTTCATGTTCCACCAGGTTTGTTTCAGCTGGCTTCTGGCTAGCTTTATACAGGTCCTGGAGGTGGTGTGGAGTGCGTCAGTTTCTGGACCATTGTCCAGTCATACCACATCTGTGGCATTTGTCTTTCCAGTCTTTTCTGGGGGCAGATGTCTTGCCGTTGTCTTTCTTCTTCCACACATTTTTCCTCTTCCCCTCATTGTAGGTCTTTAGAGGGGCTCCTCTAGCCTGCTTCTTCATTGCCTTTCCCTTCTGGGGTTTGCCTCTGAAGTTGATCTTCTTTTCTTCTGGGAGGAGATGTTATGCGCTTCAGGAGCAGGTGCAGTGTCGGTAGGGCGCAATTTATGGGTGGCCAGTAAGCGGTCTCTATTCTGTTCTGCCATCAGAAGGCATGAGAGAAGCTCTGAGTATTTCGTGAACTTTCGTTCACGGTACTGTTGCATGAAGATGACATCCTTCTTGTGGAAAGATGTATAAGTTTTCACTACAGTGTAATGGCCCATAGTGCCATATACGAAGGGTCTATGCTTTTTGTGAATATAAAGTGTATATCTGTGTACTATGTATCGTGTATATGCTTGTATACAAGTTAGTACATATTTGTGTGTGATTTATGTGGTTGATCGTGCATGTAGTATACATGCAGGAATAGTGAGGTCATGCATGGGTATGTGATGCATGAAGGACGTTATATGATGGTATGTGTATGTGTGTGAATGTGTGTGTAGGATTGGTGTAGAGAGGCTAGTGTGAAAGGGGTTAAGATTAGTGGCATTCCTGTAATTAATATGAGAGTGTGAGAAGTAATGACACACTTGTAGTTAAGGATGGGTGGCAATTCTGGATTTTGTATGGTTTTGTGCATTGAGCAATTCTGGATTTTGTAAGGTTTTGTGCATTGAGCAATTCTGGATTTTGTATGGTTTTGTGCATTGAGCAATTCTAGATTTTGTATGGTTTTGTGCGTTGAGTAATTCTGAGAGTGGAAGAGATATTTGTGGAGAAATGGCAAACTTGTAATTATAGATTCTTGACTCTTCTACGTAATTCTTTGCTCTTCTACTCTTTTCTCCCAAGTTTCTAAACTCTTCTAAAAATATCTCACTCTCTCCCCAAGAGCAGGCCGAATTCATCCCTTCCCATCGCTCCCTCTTAGACTTTAGGGAGGCTGAGCACCCATATGGCTACGCCACCCTCACTCTGCACACACCCGTAGCATCCCTGTCGTCATTTGGGTGCCGTTGCTCATTCTGGGAGCTTGTGGAGAAGAAGAGAAGGAAGAAGGAGAAGGCCTTGAAGAAGGAGGAGCCATAGGGATTTGGGCTACCCCCTTATCTCTCATCACCCCTAAGGTAGGATTCCATCTCCAACTAGTATTAGAGTTGCATGCTTAGTTTCATGGTTGTTGTTGTTGTTGTGGTTATACCTTTTCTTATACCAATCCTGAGTTTGTATGGTTGTGTGCAATGAGTAATCCTGAGTTTTGTATGGTTGTGTGCAATGAGTAATCCTGAGATTTGTATGGTTGTGCACGGTGAGCAATCCTGAGATATGTATGGTTGTGCGCGGTGAGCAATCCTAAGATTTGTATGGTTGTGCGCGATGAGCAATCCTGAGTTTTGGGTGGTTTTGTGCGGTGAGCAAATCTGGACAGATTTACATGCTGATTGTTCTGCTTATTCCTTCCAATCAAGAATTGAGTTTGCTCTGAAATTTTTATGTCTTCGAGATTGGACTGTTATCTATAACTTTTATGTTGTAAACTTTTACCAATTCGAACTAAAAATAGGGTTAAAAATTCTATCTTTACAACATGTCTGGATTTCATCCAATCTGGACACAGTTTGGAAAAACGTAGATCAGTCCATGCACACTCCATAGAAATTGATGATCTTAGTCTCGTTGGAAAGATAACAACTTTTTCTATAATTTTCCTGGTGTTCATTTTTGAGATTCGAACTGTAACATGTCCAAAACCAGCAATCTTTACAGCTCTTAGAATCTGTCTGAAAAATAGATTCGACAGTTTTCACCAGATAATTCACCATAAATCACACATTGGGAATTTCCTCTTGAAATTTTAACTGTGATTCCACAACACACATATCTACAACTTTCATTTGTATTGTATGGGCATGTTTGATACAAATATTTGGAGCATTATGCCTCTGATTGGGGCTGTCCTGCTATTTCCAGAAACTGGGTTGTATAAATATGTTGTTGTGCGTTCAATTATGGATATCCACGTTCTGTGGCTTCATGTATGATTGTTCCATGATTCATCAGTTGTTTAATTGTCCATCTCATGCTTCATCTCATGTTGCATAAAGTTGTTCATTTTCATTTATATTCAATATCTTGGTGATTTAATTGTTGGTAACAATGTTGGCCTTCAAGAGGCGTTGATATGGGGAATAGAAAGTGTTACGACCTAAAGATCGTAGGGGTCCCACCCGAATCCGCCCACATGACCCATGGATTCTCCGCTTCATGAAAGGGTCGCCACCTCGAAAATCCGGGGCAATATGGAGACGGGCGCGCCTTGTAGCGTCCCCCGACCCGGTCGAGGCAAACAACCACAGCCGCTCGACCCACCGAGGGTAGCACGCTTGGGGACGCCTGGGTAGCGCCGACGGGCCCACGGACAGGCACGGACGTATCCTTCCGTACCGGTGAAACGTAGCCCGTGACCGATCGGGGGGCGCGGCCGGGCCGGACAACCCCCGGTCCGAAGGACCCGCCAGATTCCCATGAACCGTGGCGCCTAGAGTGATACAGCCCGACATGTAGTTCGTCGCCAACGACAAACAACCCAGGATAAGGACACGACTGACACATACGTCACCCGACCAACTGACAAAGCGCCCCCTGACGGTTGAGCCGACTGACGGTTAGCGCTTTCGGCCCTGACATCCCGACAAAAGCACCGCCTGGCCGTTGCGCCGCCTGACAAAAGCAGGTCAGGAACTCCTGTTCCCGACATCCTTGTCCGAAGCCTACGCTGACAACCGAGCCCGCTCAGCACATCTAGTCAGCATGCCAGATCAGCCCCGCCTAGTCATCTCCCGACAGGTATAAATACCCCCTCTCCCCTTAAGGTGATGGGGTTGGAAAATTCTCTCTTAATCTATAATTCACACACGAGAACAAAGGTCGTCCATATCTTTGTTCTCCCACACATAGCTCGCCACGTGCGGTCGACACACCGTTAGTCCGGCCGGCGTGTCTAGCCCCCATTTTAAGCCCTATTACTGACTTAGGCATCGGAGGGGCTAAGGGTTGAACCCCAACCCTGCCCTTCTGACGAGTTGTTCGTGCTGCAGGAGAGCTCGCCCCTTGACCAAAGTCAGCTTCGGCCTCCTACCGTCCAACCTTCCTCAGCTGCATCCGGTGAGATTCGACCCCGTGATCACCACCGGCAACGGGTCCAACTTCTTCACCCCACTAATCACTTGTAAAACAGCCTACCTAAACCTTCTTCTCCATATAACCATCGTGCCCTTGGTTCCCCATAATACAAATTCATTGTACGCGAGTTCCACCTCGTAACAATTGGCGCCGTTTGTGGGAACGAAGGGTCACACCCATGTTAGACTCCATGCCGATCCCTCGGAACCCTGACCACGGCAAAGATCCCGTGGGTCAGGAACCGCTCTCTCTGCTACTCACCCCGGCGTCCGACCCCCTTCTGGGGATGGGCACCGAAACTGAACAAACTACGGCCCACGCCGTCCTGAAAAGCTTCGAGGCCGTCACTCAGGCCAGGGGGGCTATCCGACGGCGGGAACGGAGCCTCCGCCCGGCCCCTCGGAGCCCCAGAACGTGAGGCGGAATCTCCACCCTCAGTTTGAGGAGGAGGGGGAGAACAGGGGGCTCACCGAGGAGATTGCGGCCCAGCAAAGGCTCCTGGAAGAGGAGATGGAAGTTGCGCGGCGGTGGAGGCGCCTGTGGGAGGCGGCCGCCGCGCAAAGGCGTTTGGATGAAGCGGATGAGACCGCCCGAAGGGCCTACCAAGACGAAGAGGCCGCTCGCCGCCAACTCCGCCTCATCGTCGCAGAGCGCGAGAGGCTAAGGAGAGAAAACAGGAGCAACCGAGAAATCCTGGACGAGACGGCGACGGGTCGGCGGCTCAGGGACGGGCGGGACCCGTTGCTGGCCAGGTCCTCACCAGGAGGGGGCAGCCCGCATCACCTGCACCACCCCTCCGATTCCCAGCACGAGGAGGCCGTTTACCGATAACTACGCTTCCTCACCGCCGAGCGCGAAAGGCTTCTTCGGGAGAATCAAGAACGGATGGAGGCCCGAGGAGAGCTGGCCGAGAGGCACTGGCGCTGGGAGAACCGTAGCCCGCAACCCGTCGAGTCCTCGACCCAGGGGAGGAGCCCCGCAAGGCGACCGTCGGGCTACTCCCCGGGGTTGGAGGACCGTCGGCGGCCGAGGCGCGACCGAAGCCAGACCCCCGAGTGGCGGAGAGGGGATGCGCCAGATCGCCTTACCTATCCGGAGGAGGCCACGCCGCTTTCACGGTGGATCACGTCCGCCCCAAGGCCCATAAGGTTCAAACCCCCTCACCTGGCCACGTACAATGGAAGAGGCGACCCCCTCACACACGTGCAACAGTACCGGGGGCGATGGAGGCGCAGGATGTGGATGAGGCGTTCCTATGCCGACATTTCTCCCAAAGCCTGAGGGACACCGCGTTGGACTGGTACTTTGGCTTACCCGCAAGATCCGTGGGGAGCTTTGGCGAGCTGTCCCACAAGTTCTGCCAAGAGTTCCGGGCCAGGCGGACGAAAAAGAAGCCCTTGGACTATCTCAGCATGATAGTCCAAGGGGAGGGAGAGACAATGGGTAGATACCTCCGCCGCTTTCAGGAGGAGAGACGGGCGGTTGTGACATGCGGCGATGAGGGGCTTATGCTGGCCTTCAAAACGGGGTTGCGGACTCAGAGCCTCCACAAATCCCTGCTCCGGGATCCGCCGTACGACTACGAGGCATTGGTTGCTATGGCGGAGAGGCACGCGTTGGCCGAAGAGACTCTCGGTGCAAAGGCCTTATTCCCCCCGGCGAAACCGTCCCAAGGCGAACCCCGATCACACCCTCGGCCGAGGAAAGAGGAGGGGGACCGAGGTCGCGACCGGTTAGCCCGACCAAGGCGGGAACCGCCCGGGCCTCGCCCCCAAGATCGCCCTGGTCCGGCGCGCGAGTTTGCTCCGGCACAAGGGCTCCCTCGAGTCGTCCCAAGACAAGAGGGCCCCCTACGGGCGCATTACACGCAACTCAATGCTCCCCTGATCGAGTTGATGGCCGCGGTTACACGAGCCGGACTGCTGCCGGAGCCGCCCCGAGAAATGAAGTCGGACCCAGCCCGGAGAGATTTTAAAAAATACTGTCGGTACCACCGAGACCATGGCCACGACACCGACTACTGCTTCACCCTTAAAAGGGAAATCGAGCGGCTGATCCAGGCGGGCCACCTGGGGGGCTTCGTCGGAGGCCGGAGACCGGACTGGGAAGAGGGAAACCACCGAAGGGCACGGAGGGCAGACCCTCTTGCAAACGGCGAGCGGGAAGAGCTTCACCCCCCGAAACCCGTCATGCGCATAAACACGATATGCGGTGGGCCATCCTCCGGAGGGGCATCGTCGTCAAGCAAAAAGGCGTATGCGAGACAAGTAATGACAGCGGGTCTTGGAGGGGACCAGAGAGGGAGAAGGATGGCCTACTCTCCCATTACTTTCAGCGACGAGGATCTAGAGGGAATCGAGCAGCCCCACGACGACGCCATCGTCATCGAGGCCCAGATTGGGACGGCCATCGTCAGCCGCCTCCTGATCGACACAGGGAGCTCCTGCGACATCCTGTTCATGTCCACAATCGAGAAGACGGGGTTAAGGCCGACGGACCTGAGACCCTGTACCGGACCTCTCGTCAGTTTCACCAGTCACTCGACCCCCATCATGGGAGTGATCACCTTGCCGATAACCCTCGGAGAAGAGCCACAGGTCGTCACTCGAATGACGATGTTCGTTGTGGTCGACATTACGTCGGCGTACAATGGGATCATAGGACGACCTTACATGTCGGCCATTGGAGCGCTCCCCAGCCTTCTCCACCAGATGGTCAAGTTCCAAACTCCCCGAGGGGTGGGGATCGTACGGGGAAGCCAGAAGCTGTCTAGGAGCTGCTACGTGGGGTCGACCAAGCACAAGGGACCAGAGATGAACCTGAAGATCGACTCACCCGGGCGGAGTTATGACCCCTACCAGCCAGAGTTAGCTCCAGCCGATGCCACCGCAAAGGGGAACAGGACCGACCGCGCGCCCCCAGAGCCCCCCCTGAGAAGGACGGGCTAATCACTCCAAGGGACGTGGAGCGCCGGTCGTGGTATAGCCGGGAACTGTAAGTCATGAATGAAATATCTTGTTCCCTTTCTTATCTTCGAATTTCGCCTCTTCTGCATGAAAATTTCAGTTCAAACCTCTCAAAGACTCCGGGGCAGGACCAATCCTCGCCACCCAAACCGGAGAGGGGCACGGGCCGAGCTGCGTACTCGCTCCCCCCCAAAGAAGACCTCCGGGGCAAGTTCACTGAGCTTGGCCACCGAAACCGGAGCGCCATATGCGGGGTAGGCGACGGCCCAATACCCGTCCGACTATAGAGGCTGCGGGGAGGCGACGGCCCAATACCCGCCCTCTCAAAGACTCCGGGGCAGGACCAATCCTCGCCACCCAAACCGGAGAGGGGCACGGGCCGAGCTGCGTACTCGCTCCCCCCCAAGAAGACCTCCGGGGCAAGTTCACTGAGCTTGGCCACCCAAACCGGAGCGCCATATGCGGGGTAGGCGACGGCCCAATACTCGTCCGACTATAGAGGCTGCGGGGAGGCGACGGCCCAATACCCGCCCTCTCAAAGACTCCGGGGCAGGACCAATCCTCGCCACCCAAACCGGAGAGGGGCACGTGCCGAGCTGCGTACTCGCTCCCCCCCAAAGAAGACCTCCGGGGCAAGTTCACTGAGCTTGGCCACCCAAACCGGAGCGCCATATGCGGGGTAGGCGACGGCCCAATACCCATCCGACTATAGAGGCTGCGGGGAGGCGACGGCCCAGTACCCGCCCTCTCAAAGACTCCGGGGCAGGACCAATCCTCGCCACCCAAACTGGAGAGGGGCACGGGTCGAGCTGCGTACTCGCTCCCCCCCAAAGAAGACCTCCGGGGCAAGTTCACCGAGCTTGGCCACCCAAACTGAAGCGCCATATGCGGGGTAGGCGACGGCCCAATACCCGTCCGACTATAGAGGCTGCGGGGAGGCGACGGCCCAATACTCGCCCTCTCAAAGACTCCGGGGCAGGACCAATCCTCGCCACCCAAACCGGAGAGGGGCACGGGCCGAGCTGCGTACTCGCTCCCCCCCAAGAAGACCTCCGGGGCAAGTTCACTGAGCTTGGCCACCCAAACCGGAGCGCCATATGCGGGGTAGGTGACGGCCCAATACCCGTCCGACTATAGAGGCTGCGGGGAGGCGACGACCCAATACCCACCCTCTCAAAGACTCCGGGACAGGACCAATCCTCGCCACCCAAACCGGAGAGGGGCACGGGCCGAGCTGCGTACTCGCTCCCCCCCAAGAAGACCTCCGGGGCAAGTTCACTGAGCTTGGCCACCCAAACCGGAGCGCCATATGCGGGGTAGGCGACGGCCCAATACCCGTCCGGCTATAGAGGCTGCGGGGAGGCGACGGCCCAATACCCGCCCTCTCAAAGACTCCGGGGCAGGATCAATCCTCGCCACCCAAACCGGAGAGGGACACGGGCCGCGCTACGTACTCGCTCCCCCCAAAGAAGACCTCCGGGGCAAGTTCACCGAGCCTGGCCACCTAAATCGGAGCTCCATGTGCGGGGTACTCGACGGACCAATACCCGCCCTCCCCAGAAAGGGCCTGTCACCCCTCTCCTCAAACCTCGGGAAACGAATCAGGGTCCGTAAATCAAGGCAACCCCAACGCGGAGCCATCCCTGAGGAGTAACGCCTGACACCCATAAAGCTGACGCCCGAAATGACTTGTCCAACCCAAAAGGACACTCAGGACGAACGCCACTGACGAATGGCACGCCTGCCAAAAAACGGGGTCTGAGGAGTCACATCACACGTCACCCATCGGGAACGCTCCCCAAAGAACGAAATTCCAAGACGGCCCCGACTCTCCATGAAGAGGAAATGAGGGCAGAAATACACCATTATAAATTCCCCCCCTCAGCTTCCTTGAGGGGGGAGGAAGGCGAGAAAAAGGATGTGGAGAAAGACTAATCATTTTGCCACCCTCTCCCCCTAAAAATGCGCGGAAAATGCGAGCTTCGCCGATCGCCAAAGTAAACGATCCCCCAACAGGATATTCCCCTTACACGACGGTTGCCCAGACTGCTGCTCCCCTCCTTCCTTTAGACAACTTACAGCATGAGGACAGGAGCTCCAATGGCCTACCATGTCTCTCCACGGGCGCCCCGCGGACGCAGGCGCGGCTGGCAAACAACCCGATGGATGGGACAGATCTGCCAAATCACCCCACCGGACACCCCGACAGCCGCCCGAGTCGCCCCAACCGAGGAGGACTTGACCCCGAGCACCGGCGCGCCCCAACGGGTTACTTCGCTTACACCGGAAGCACCCCTCCTTCCACTCATCGACTCCCCTTGGGCCGTTTACGCCAGGAGGACACACAGATGGGCTGCAGACCGCGCCCCTTCGCGCCTATCACGCGGAGACTCCAGTCGATGGGAGCAACAAGGCCCCGCGGGATAGAACAACCACCAAGGACTCCCTCTCCCCCCAATTCTAGGAACGAGGGCCAAAGCCACTGCCTGGCTCCGACGCGACCATCCACCCCTACGCCGAGGGGGAACCCCCTGAATCAACTCCACGCCCCTTGTCAGGGGCACGGTGCCAGAGAGAGGCGAATCAAATATGATAAGAACATCAACCTACTTAGAGCGATTCAACGTTACGCTTACGTGCTGATCCTGTTTTAGTAAACTATCAATAATAGCTGATAAAAAGACTACTCCCGATTGACCACTAGTTATAGCTCGGGCACACCTAGACACGGGCAACCCACGAAAAGGGAGGCTAACCCGCTGCAAAATCTCTCGGGCGCGCTACGTGAAATAAAGGGAGTTAACACGATTCCCCCAACACCAGGATCGAAACAGCCGCACCAACGCGTAACTCTAAAAAGGGAATTTATGCACACACACAGGCAGAGAATCCCAGAAAAATGCGGATATCAACCCCGCGAATCTTCACTTTCTTTCGTTTTTATAAAAAAAAGAGAAGGGGGGGAGCCTATACAAAACTACTTGGCGCTTCCGCCAGTCACGACGCCCTCTCCCTCAGTGGAATCTCCCACCGCCCCGCTGGCCTCTGGCTCGTCGCCCGCCCCTCCGTCTCCATCCCCCTCCTCGTCGCTGCATGCGGCGAGCCCGTCAATGTCGAGCTCTACCGGCGGGACCAGTCCCGCCACCTTCTCCTTCATCTGAGCCAAGCAGGCTTCCCATCCCTCCGCACGGCCCTTCTCCATGCCCTGGGACATCGAATTTGCGAGGTCGGGAATGACGGTTTTCTCTTGATACGTCTGAAATTCCTCGACCCTACGAGCCAACTCCTCCTCGGCGGCCTTGGCACGCCCCGCTAGATCCTCCGCACGAGCCTCCTCCCTCCTAAGGGCCTCCTCCAGCTCCTTCGCCCTCTCTCCAGCCTCGGCCGCCCGCTGCTCATGATCGGACACGACCATCTTCAGGCGCTCTACATCCGCCTCATATCGGCCGCCCCGCTCCCTCTCCTTCGCCAGGTCCTCGCCAGCGCTCTTACGAAAGGCAACGAGCTCGGCGACCATTCTAGCCACGGCGCCCTCGGCCTTATGTATGGCTGGCACGTGCCTCATCATCCCGAGCATCAAGTTGATGATCTGCGTAAAGAAAAGCCGAAAAGTAAACCCATTTAGGGCGTTCAATAAAACCCGCTGAAAAACGTCGCCCATCTTACAGAACATACCTGGACGCTGTGCATCACCACGGTCCCGTACAGACCCTCAGGCTCCACCGCTTCCAGCGCCACCCTATCGCGGGGCAGGAAAATGTTCTCCGCCAGCCTCGCCGCCACACCTCCGTCCTCAAACACGGACTCATCACTCGCTACTTTGTACGGCGCCCGATGAAGTGCCCCGTCGGGATAGCCCTCGACATCGGTCCTCTTGGCCTTAAACTTAACCAATGAGGCCCCACAGCGGGGATCGACGGCCCTCTCGAGATCGAACATGGGACAACCATAAGGACAAGGGTCCCATCCTCCGGACCCGGTCGGGCCACTCGACGCTTCGGCCCTCCCCGACTGACCGCTAGCTTCCGCCCCCTCCCCCCTGCAGGTACCAGGGGGCTAGACGACCTCGTTCGGGGCATTTCCACCCCTCCCCCTATCGACCCCTCATCCCCGCCCTCCAAGTCGATGATGGGATTCGCCATCCCCTCCCCGGCTCCACCGTCCAGCGGACCGGTTTCCCTTGGCGCGTCAGGCTCGGACGACTTCATCGGCCTCTTCCTCCTCTTCGTGGACGCTGGCACCCCAGTCGAGCTCCCCGCCCCTCCTTCCGCTTGCGACCTCTTGGGGCCAACTCTTGTCGACGATCGCCCCGCCTGCTCCGAGGCCCGCCGCATCATTTCCTCGAGGGACAGACTCATTGTGCCACCTGCCAAAGAGAGAAAGTTCAGCGTAAGCACATCAGGCGCATGAACACCAAAATCTTTCGTACCTTCGGGCCAGATGTACGTCGTTATCATCTCAGCCCGAGCGAGCATCCGATAATCTCGGCCCTCCGCTGGTATGGCCATTAAAATCTGGGCCACCACTTTCTCCTCATCCCCCAATTCCACCCCCTCTCTCGCCTCGGGATTCAGCTCCGCCCAATCAGACCTTATCAGCACATCCTCCGGCACCTCCACAAACACATACTGCTTGCGCCACGACTTAATTTTCCGAGGCAACCCCCTAATGAGCGGATGCGTCCTCTTCGCGGAGAGATAGTAGCATGACCCCAACCTCTTGACCAAGAAGAAGTGGCAAAATAAGGACAGAGATGGGCAAACCTGGTTGCTCACGCACAGCACTAGGAACCCCACAATGGCACTGATGGCATTGGGCATCAGGCGATACAGGGGCAGTTCCAGGAAGTTCAACACTTCCAGCAAGAACGGATGGGGGGGAAGCGCAAACCTTGCTCAAACGAAGATACGTATACTCCCACCTCCCGGTCGCCCGCAAAACACACCCTTTCTTGCGGCTCCGGTTCACGAACCGAATACGGCGGCCTGACATACATCGTGAAGATCTCCGCAACGGATTTCTTCAGCACCGACTTCACGCCCGTAATCTCTATGGGCACCCTTCCTGTCTCCACGGCGGAGCTTCCTTCCCCAACTACCCCCGAACCCTGACCACGAAACGGAGACATCGAGGAAGACATCTATAAAACGGGCTTCTTACCTAATGGATGCCGACGACTCGGGCGCTTGCGCTACTTCGCCGACCGCTCCCACGAGGACGACTCTGACGAGGATACCGAAATCTCCTATGAGCTCTAGCTGCTTGCCAAAAATCTTCGCCCGACAATCAGCTTTGCTTCCCTCCCCTCCTTGAGATCTCTTTAAAGCGACTGCGCAAAGCATCGTGACCGTCGAGCCCAAGACACGCGTCACCAATCCGGGCCCTGTCCAGCACCGACCCACGTGTTCTGACGCTTCGCGTACTGTCAAAACCGTCAACTCCGCCACGCGTCAACACTTCAGTGGTCGGGCCACCTCGGTTCCCGCCCGCCGTCGAATCGCCAGGCTGACATCTTGTCATGTGACCGCTAACAATTCCCGCCCAAATCCCGGCGAAATGATTACCCCCATTCGAAATTACTCCATGCGCCGCGCGTCCCGGGATTTAGTCTGGCCTCCGTCAGGGCGGCCATAACAAGAAGGCGGCGCTCGATCCAAGATTGAGTCCGACCTCCGTCAGGGCGGCCATAACAAGAAGGCGGCGCTCGATCCAAGATTGAGTCCGACATCCGTCAGGGCGGCCATAACAAGAAGGCCGTGCTCGATCCATGATTGAGTCCGACCTCCGTCAGTGCGGCCAAAACACGAAAGCTTCCCTCGCACCGATGAAGGGTCCGATCTCCATCGGTTCGGCCGGAACAAGAACCCGCCGCCCAACTTATTGGATCTCGGTTCCAACACTTGGCAAACTTCCGTACGAACCAAGCAAATTCGCCCCACCACAGCACCGCCGGGCCCCGTGCTGGGCTTCGGAGCATCATGACCACCGGAGAACACGACTAATCTCAACTCCCCTCTCCCGAAGACTTCGACAGAGCGAAGTTGGGAGAATTTACGTCCCGCACAAAGCTGACACTCTACGAGCAAACCAAGTAGGAATACAGTTCGACACAAGACAATAACAATGTATTTACCCAAAAACTACACCATACATTGAACTTTCCACACACTACAACAACACATTGTTTATAACCCTCTCACAAGAAGGTACGGACCTCCCCGAACCCACGCTTCTAGCGGCGCCTCTCAACCGGCTGATCTCTCACATCCTTAACCACTTACCGAATCGCCGCATCCTTAGCTTCTTGCATCATCGGCACAACATGCTCATCATGATAGCGGCGGATAGCGGCTTCGATCATTTTGCCTTCGGCGTCCCGTTTTTCCTCCAATCACCGCACCGCTAGACCCTTCTCCCTCTTCTCGGTCTCCAGGGCGTCCTTTAGGTCCTCTATTTGCCTCCTCTGTACCCCGATCACTGCTTCCTTGCTAACAACTTCCGAGGTATGCTTCGACCGGATATCATCCCTCTCTCGTGTTACCTCTTGAAGCTGCTTCTTGACCATTGCTTTGGACGAATCGAAATACGTAGCCCGCCCCTTCTCCACCCCATAGGCCTTCCTAACCCTCTCCAGCTCCGCCTCCGTGTCCCTCGGCTTCGCCTTGACCTCGCCAAGGTTCGCCTTCGCTACATCCAGGGCCGCCCTGGTGACGGCCGCTGAGGTACGGCCCCGCAGGGCTAACACGTTCGTGACCATCTACATAAACCTCGAATCAGTGAGACGCGGTCAAATAAAGCCTGCAGGCGAGGAAAGAAAACCGGCTTACCTGCACGACGTGCCATATAACCGAGCCACACAACCGCTCCGCCCCCACACGAGTCAACGACTCACGATCGCTCGGCAACACGCAATACTCGGCGAGGCGCACCCCACACCCGCGTCCTCGAATACTGACTCGTCGCAGCTGACTCGAAAGGGAAGCTTATGGAGACGGTCATCTGAGTACGCCTCGACCTCTTCCTGGGTCCTCTTAAAACGAATAAGGGCACCCTCACAAGCTGGACTCGACGACGCCCCCATTTCCCACGAAGGGATCCAGTATGGCCACTTTTGAACCACAGGCGCTCGACGAGGCGCGACCACCTCTGGTACCCGCGGAGGAACGGAGGGTCTGGCCCCTCGCGCGGGCGCGTCCTCATAAAGATCCTCGCCGGGCCCACCGGCGGAGTTGCCTTGCCCGACTGCCCTCCGTCCCGGGTGCGATCTCTCCCCACGGGGAGCCCCGCCCCCACGTTCCCGGGATCCTGCCTCACTAGCCACCCCCTTGCCTTTCCCGTGAGGATCAGTATCTTCCGAAATCGGGGCTCCGGCCGAACCTGACACCTCCTCCGGCTCCCCCATCGTGTCTCCGCCTACAAAAGGAAAAGACAGACAATCAGGGCAAGCCTAGCCCAGAGTTTACAAAACATCAAAGATACCTAGGGTCCAAAAGTCCTGGGCGAGCCGACTGCTCAGCGTTAGACTCGCCAACTGACGGCACGCCTCGGGCAGTTCCATCAAAATCTGAGCTTTGGCAATATCCTCCCCGGTCAGCTCCACCCCTTCATTTACTAAGGGATTCCGCGCCCCCCAATTCGACATCAGCGCCACGTCGCTTGGCACCGTCACGAAGACGAACTCCCTCATCCAATCGCCGACATCGTCGGGCACCCTGAGGATGAGTTCTCGCCCTCTCTTGGCGCAAACGCGGTGATACACCCCACTCTTCCGAATCACGAAGAAATGCTGGAACAGCGCCAAGGAGGGACTCAAGGAGCAAGCAAGGCACAAGACGACAAACCCCACTAACAAGCCCCAAGAACGGGGCGCTAAGGCAAATATCGGCAGCTCCAGTAAATTCAACAAATGAAACAAGTACGGATGGATCGGAAAGCGGAGCCCCAACTCGAAGGACCGAACATAGACCCCGACCTCATTATCCCCCGGGGAACTCACCGCTTCCTCCAACCCGGGAACCCGCACCTCATAGGGTTGTCGCACAAACCGCACGCGAATCTCCCTGATGTTGATCCTATCTAACCTACATCGGAGGGACTCAATGTCTCTCGGTACAGCGGATCGCCATGACCGTCTTTCCCTGGGCTGCCGCACCCCCGGCTGCGACGCCCCCTCGCCCACCAACTCCTCCTCCTCCACCCGGCTACTTCCTCCAACCTCGAAACGAGAAGCCATTGATCGGAAAGGAAGGAAATTAACTGTTATTACCTGTCGATCCCTTAAACCCGGAAGGCGATTGGAAGGAGATGACCGGCGACGGAAGCAACAAATTGGCCAGCAAGCTCCAGACAGAAGTATCGAACGCCGGAGGGGAATCGGAGAAAGACAAAAACTACCGCCGACCGCCTCCCAGATCCTTTTAGCGGTGAAGGTGGCCCCCGGGCCATCTCGGCCGTCAAATTTTCGCCACGCGGCGCCCATCGAGACGCCCCCGACGCCTCGACTGGCGTGAGGGTCACCTCATCCACGTGTCGCAAACCCAATCGCAGAGACGCTTCGTTTTCCTCTGCCCCCTTTTCAAATCATAATGATGGCCACTGAGGCGGGAGTTCCGAAGCCACCGCCGTCACTACCCGGTGGGGGCCAAGCCCCGTACTGATGGTCCGGAATATCGAAGGTGGTTCGCCCTCCGAGCCGAGCCGGGCTACCGCCTCAGACTCGAAGGTCGGGGGCAATTGTTACGACCTAAAGATCCTAGGGATCCCACCCGAATCCGCCCACATGACCCATGGATTCTCCGCTTCATGAAAGGGTCACCACCTCGAAAATCCGGGGCAATATGGAGACGGGCGCGCCTTGTAGCGTCCCCCGACCCGGTCGAGGCAAACAACCACAGCCGCTCGACCCACCGAGGGTAGCACGCTTGGGGACGCCTGGGTAGCGCCGCCGGGCCCACGGACAGGCACGGACGTATCCTTCCGTACCGGCGAACCGTAGCCCGTGACCGATCGGGGGGCGCGGCCGGGCCGGACAACCCCCGGTCCGAAGGACCCGCCAGATTCCCATGAACCGCGGCGCCTAGAGTGATACAGCCCGACCTGTAGTTCGTCGCCAACGACAAACAACCCAGGATAAGGACACGACTGACACATACGTCACCCGACCAACTGACAAAGCGCCCCCTGACGGTTGAGCCGACTGACGGTTAGCGCTTTCGGCCCTGACATCCCGACAAAAGCACCGCCTGGCCATTGTGTCGCCTGACAAAAGCAGGTCAGGAACTCCTGTTCCCGACATCCTTGTCCGAAGCCTACGCTGACAACCGAGCCCGCTCAGCACATCTAGTCAGCATGCCAGATCAGCCCCGCCTAGTCTTCTCCCGACATGTATAAATACCCCCTCTCCCCTTACAGTGAGGGGGTTGGAAAATTCTCTCTTAATCTATAATTCACACACGAGAACAAAGATCGTCCATATCTTTGTTCTCCCACACATAGCTCGCCACGTGCGGTCGACACACCGTTAGTCCGGCCGGCGTGTCTAGCCCCCATTTTAAGCCCTATTACTGACTTAGGCATCGGAGGGGCTAAGGGTTGAACCCCAACCCTGCCCTTCTGACGAGTTGTTCGTGCTGCAGGAGAGCTCGTCCCTTGACCAAAGTCAGCTTCGGCCTCCTGCCGTCCAACCTTCCTCAGCTGCATCCGGTGAGATTCGACCCCGTGATCACCACCGGCAACGGGTCCAACTTCTTCACCCCACTAATCACTTGTAAAACAGCCTACCTAAACCTTCTTCTCCATATAACCATCGTGCCCTTGGTTCTCCATAATACAAATTCATTGTACGCGAGTTCCACCTCGTAACAGAAAGCAAGTTTGGATATGATGTTGTTAGGACACGAGGGTGGAGTGCACGGGCATGGACAAAGTTTCCACGGTAGGAGGCGGGTGTAGTCGCCATGGGCAACCTCTTGATACCATTAGGTGGCTCCACGTTGATAACGGAGTAGAATCACGTGCACTTGCACGCCGGCTCATTCATGGGATCCTATTGCATTGCATCTCATGGCAATTGCTTTGTGTTTCATATGCATCATGCAACATTGAGCATTATATGTGACTTGTGGTTATAGATGTGAATGTTGCCTTGTATATATGATTGTTGCCATGAATGCGTGAATTGCTTGAGATGGATGCATATTGTAAAAGCGAGGTGGTTTGCTTTCATTTGCGAAACTTAAGTAAGTGGAAGTGAGACGGGTTCCATGTTGCCAGTTTCCTTGGTTTACTATTATCACTTAGTTGCTCATTATAAATGTTGTACTTGTTACTTGTTGTATTTTACACATTATGCTAGTATGTACACTTTGCCTGTTGCACATGCTCTCTCTCTCTCTCTCCTGCTCATAACTATAGTTGTTACTTCATTTACTGCAGTAGATGTTTATGCCATGTCATACACTCTGCCTGCTCACGTGCACTTTTCCACGCTTCATATAAGGGCTAGTTTGGGTATGGAATTCCTACCGGGTCACGCTTTGACGTGCCCCGCTGTTGACTTTTCAGGTTCAGAGGTTGGAGTTGGTTGGTGGCAATGAGGTGGAGCAGTGGAGTTCTGTGGATGAGTTAGGTTGGGATGGCGGGGGGAGAGGAGAGAGTGTTGTACTTTTGGGGTTTTGTTTGGGTAGTGACGAGATGTTTATGATGGATGTATGCACAGATGTGTGATGTATATATATATATCAGACTTTTCTTTGGGTTTATTTGTTGTACAGTTTCTCTCTGTGTTTCTTTCTGTGTTTATGTTTTTGGTTGTTTGGTTATGCTTTGGGAACATTGCAGGTACTATCCCAGCAGTGCGCAGTGGACCTGCTCGAGTTTTTGTACTTTTCCTTCATAACACTCGTTGCCTTAGGAATACCTGGGATGGATTCGTACTTTTCGGGTATCCTAGGGAGCGGGGCGTTACATACAGAACTTTAGGCATGAGGTGATACTGAAAAGTGTCGAGTTGTACTCGGCAATGGACTTAAAGTTCTGTAGACGGAGGTTATCCCATTCATATCGTGCTCGAAGAAGGATAACATCTTTTTGATGTTTGTATCGATCATCGAGAGCAGTCCATAACTCGTAAAAGTCTTCCATAGTGAGGTATTCGGCCTTCAGGGTCCGATCGATATGGCGTCTGATATTGATAATTGCTTTTGCTTTATCTGTGTCAGAAACTGTATCGCCTATAGCAATGGCATGACTCAATCCCTGTGAGCGCAAGTGGAATTTGATATCCAACTGCCAGCTCAGATAGTTCTTGCTTGTAGCATCCAATATGTCGAAGTCGATGCTCGCTATTTTTGCCATTTATCGAAGCATGTTAAAATGAGCAATAATTAGATATTAGAAAACAAGTAATTATGTATTTCAGACACAGATATTTGTTGTGTGGATCGGCTAGTCACCATTTTAAATGAATAAAGTCCATATACAGTCCCATAAATTAGAAAATACAACTTGGGAACCCTCATGGGGACCCTATTCTACTGGAAATAGATCGTCATCTTCATGGGACGTGCACCAGTCTTGGAATTTATACAATTAAATCCTCACTACAATTTCTCTCAAAATGAAACAAATGCGAGAAAATTCAATGGTGACAGATAGCCGATCTAAAACCACAATAGAATATCAACATACATCGCAGAAAATGCAGCATGCATTTATTCATCACATGCAATTAGTCATCGCAGGCATTTAATCATCAGAGGCATGTAATATTTTTAAATGCTAATTCATGCTACAGGCAATGAAAAATATGCAACATCACATGCATTAATAATGGAATGAAATATTTTTGTTTAATAATTATTGGACCACTGGGCAACGTCATACACCGCTAGGTTAGCTGACTAAACGCAGAGCAATCGCATGATCTTCCTAATTATTAACCGTAGAAAATAATCGACTAATCCAATAAAAGATGCGATGATGATTTTTGCATATAATTAATCAGGATTAAAGAAGAGGAAATCTAAATTAATATCTGAAAAATAAAATTTTGTTAAAACAGATTTTTGGGGAAAACCCCTAGTTAGGGTTTTTGGAGGCGATATGACGTGCGATCCCGTGCAAACAGCTAGGGTTTGTGTCGCATGGGCCACCGCTTCTGGCGGCTAGGGTTTGACCTCGCGGGGGGGGGGGGGGGGGGGTTGGCCGCTGCCGCTTTTGGCGACAGCGCTAGTCGCCACCGGAGCGGCAGCGGCTGCTGCCGCTTCTGGCGGCAGAAAAGTCTGCCGCCGGAGCGGCAGTGGCACGTCGCCGCTTCTGGCGGTGGGTAGATCGCGGGGGGATTTTCACGCGCACGGCTACCGGCCGCGTGGCATCGAAGAAACCCCTTTAGGGTTTGAAAAATTGGAGAAGAAGATCATAAAAACAGGATTTTTATATAAAAAGCTTTTTTAGTCTTCAAATCAGAGTTTTTAATCGTAAAAATTTGTTTTTTAGTGATAAAAACGTCGAGTTATAATTCAAAAGTTGATTTAACATATAGATCTGAGATAAAAAGTCGATCTAATCTAAGCAAATATTGATCCAATCATATAGATCTAAGATAAAAATCTAGATCTAATTAAACAGATATAGATCTAATCATATGCGCATAAGATTTTAGATCTAGGGGGTTTGGATGATTACCTCTAGATCCTACCCTCTGGATCTAGCAAAGTTCGGTGAAGGAAGCCTGTAACGGTCACTTCCGACCGTCCGTATTTTAATGTGTGTTGTTATTTCGTGTGTGTCGTTTCACATTTGAATTTTATAATTGTTCTCCGTAGTTCGGACGCGCGACCGAACCCCGTACTCATAAACCTCTCGGAGGCGCGAGCGCCTCGGTATATTCTTTGTAGTTTTTGGTCATCAACGGACCAATCTACTAAACTCATTACTACTTTTATTAATAAAAAAAAGAATTTTTGTTTTTATATAAAATTAGTTTTAAAAGGTGCTGTGCGTTTTTTTAACCCACTCAAACTCCTTAAGTCTTTATTAATTTTTTTTAATCCTAACACTAACTCTTTAATAACAAGTGCTGATTATTTTCTTAGGAGTGTTGTATGATAATGAACTCAAGAGAGAGAGAGAGAGAGAGAGAATTTCATTGCTAAGAATAAGTCACCATGGCTAAGAGCCATGGTGCTCTATTTATATATCTCATAGTGGGGAGGCCAAAAGCCTCTAGGAGACCAAGGGTCCCCATTACTCTAAGTAATGGGGGCCTAATGAATGGGTAATGAAGGAGGGGAGGCCAAAGGCCTCCCTCATTCATAACACTCCCCCTTACACATTCATCACTTCGGTCTCAGCTACTGAGGTAAGGGGTGGATACTTCTGGATCCAGAGTAAGCGTGTTTGCCTCGTTAAAACCTTAGCTGTGGAAAACCCAGTGGGAAAACCCAACAGCTTAAGGAAAAAGAGTGCAACGCACATGTTACTCCCCCTGATCCGTACAAGCTTCAGGCTTGCAGGTCTTTCAACTGTCGCATACCAATGTTCTTTACAAGCTTTACAAAAGTACATTTAGGCAATGCCTTAGTAAAAAGATCAGCTAAGTTGTTGCATGACTGGATCTGTCGAACTTCAATCTGCTTGTCGTTCTTCTGCTCGTGCGTCCAGAAAAACTTGGGAGAAATGTGTTTTGTCCTGTCGCCTTTGATGTAGCCCTTCTAAAACTGAGCAATGCATGCGGCGTTGTCTTCGAATAGGGCAGTAGGCTCCAGATCACTGGTCTTCAGGCCAGTGGATTGGAGGATGTGTTGGACGACGGAGCGTAGCCAAAAACATTCTCTGCTCGCCTCATGGATTGCGATGAGCTCTGCATGGTTGGAAGATGTAGCAGTAGTGGTTTGTTTTACCGATCTCCAAGAGATAGCAGTACCTCCGTAGGTAAATACAAAACCTGTTTGAGATTTTGCCGTGTGCGGATCAGAGAGATAACCTGCATCAGCATAACCAAACAATTTGGGGGAGGCACCTCTCTGGTAGTAAAGTCCAAGATCAATGGAACCCTGAAGGTATCGCAGAAGATGCTTTACTCCGTTCCAGTGGCGCTTTGTGGGCGCAGCACTGTGTCTGGCTAGTAGATTAACTGTAAACGCTATATCGGGACGCGTACCGTTAGCCAGATATAGAAGTGCTCCAATGGCACTGAGGTATGGTACTTCAGGACCCAGTATCTCCTCCCCCTCTTCCAGTGGCCGGAAGGGGTCCTTATGTACATCTAGTGATCTTACGACCATAGGAGTACCTAAAGGATGACATTTATCCATATGAAACTTGCGTAGAAGTTTCTTTGTATAATTAGATTGGTGTAATAGGATTCCACCTCTTAGGTGTTCTATCTGTAAGCCAAGACAATACTTTGTTTTGCCTAGGTCTTTCATTTCAAAAGTATGTTTAAGGCTTTCAGATATCTCTTTGATCTCTGCAGGAGATCATATGAGATTTAAGTCATCTACATATACAACTATGATGACAAATCCTGTTCCCGTTCTTTTGATAAAGATACACGGGCAGACTTCGTTATTCGTGAATCCTTGTTGTGCAAGAAAATCACTTAGTCTGTTATACCACATCTTGCCCGATTGTTTTAGACCATATAATGATCTATGTAGCCTTACAGAGAATACGTCCCGAGGTATCTCTTTCATCTCTGGGGGTAGATTAAACCCATCAGGAAGTCTCATATAGATATTTTTATCTATATCGCCATATAGATATGCAGTCACAACGTCCATGAGCTGCATTTCTAGGCTTTCCAGAGAAGGTAGGCTGATTAAAAATCGGAAGGTGATCGAATCCATGACCGGGGAATACGTATCTTCGTAATCAATCCCCGGTCTTTGGGAAAATCCCTGGGCTACAAGGCGTGCCTTATAGCGAACGATCATATTATTTTCATCTCTTTTTCTTATGAAAACCCACTTATATCCCACAGGTTTTACACCTACTGGTGTTTGGACTACTGGTCCAAAGACTTTGCGTTTCAAGAGTGAGTCCAGCTCTACTCTTATTGCCTCGTCCCACTTTGGCCAATCATCTCTGCGTTTACATTCCGCTAGAGATCGTGGTTCGACGTCATCGTCATATTCAGTGACGTGAACGGCAATATAGAACGCAAAATCGTCGACGACGACTATGCTATTTCTGTCCAGTACTTCTCCAGTATGTACAAAATTTAATGATGTTTCTCCTATTGTTTCCTCTGCTGGGGAAATCAGGAGGGGAGAAGTAGCTGGTCTGAGCTCAGCATCATGTGGAGGGATAATCTTAGTATCGCCAGGAGTCTTCCTCTTTCGAGGAACTTTATCTTTTGAACCTGGTGGGCGTCCTCTTTTCATTTGAGGTACAACCAATTCTGCTGCCGGTGGGCTGCATCCATCTATGGGGATGTCAATCCTAGCTGGCGTATTGGCAGCAGGGACGTGTGAACGGACAATCTTCTGGTTGTCCGTGAATTTGTCCGGTAAAAGATGTACTGTATTCTGGATGTGAAGGATCTTCAGGATCTCATCTTCACACAGATTAGTACGCGGATCATATAGGGACAAAGACTTCTGGTCCCAACTAATGGTCTCAGAAGCTTCTGGCTTCTTAGACTGTGTGCCCAGTTTTGGAAAAAATTTCTCATTAAATTCACAGTCTGCAAAACGTGCCTTGAATGTGTCACCCGTCAGGGGTTCAAGGTATCTGATAATAGAGGGCGAATCAAACCCAATATATATACCTAGACGACGCTGAGGACCCATTTTGGTCATCTACGGTGGTGCTATTGGGACATATACCGCACAACCAAACACTCTCAAATGAGAGATATCCGGAGGTGCGCCGTATGCTAGTTGCATCGGGGATAAAGTGTGACCTACAGAGGGTCTTATCCTAATAAGTGATGCGGCATGTAAAATAGCATACCCCCAAGCATCCACAGGCAACTGGGATTGCATAAGCAATGGACGTGCAATCCATTGGAGTCTCTTTATAAGAGCCTCAGCTAATCCGTTTTGGGTGTGAATATGTGATACCGGATGTTCAACTTCAATACCCGTTGCCCGGCAATAGTCTTCGAAGACTTGTGAAGTAAATTCTCCCGCATTATCAAGACGTAGTTTCTTGATATGGTTATCGGGGAAATGAGCGCGCAACCTTATTATTTGTGCCAATAGCTTTGGAAAAGCTAGGTTGCGGGTGGACAAGAGGCACACATAAGACCATTTGGTTGATGCATCAATCAGTACCATGAAGTACCGAAATGGGCCACTTGTGGGGTGAATAGGCCCGCAAATGTCACCATAAATTCTCTCAAGGAAGCCAGGAGACTCTAATCCCACTTTCAGGAGGGATGGTCTCGTTATTAGTTTTCCCTTAAAACAAGGGAGACATGGAAATTCACCCTTTTGAAGAATCTTCAGGTTCTTCAATTTGTGTCCACGGGATTCAGTGATGATGCGGCGCATCATTGCTGTTCCAGGGTGACCAAGTCTATTGTGCCAGAGTTGGAATTCTGGTAGTGATTGGCACGTCTGGTGTTCAATCATATTGGCTTCTACTGGTTGAATGTATGTTTGGTATAGACCCGACGGGAGTCCCTTGAATCGCTCGCAGATGATCTTCCGGTCATCTTTTCGACGAGTTACAATTAGATATTCAACCTTATTTTTATCCCTGGTCTCTAAGTGATATCCGTTTAAACGGAAATCCTTGAAACTTACGAGATTTTTGTTTGATATAGGAGAGAATAATGCATTATTAATTTGAAGTCTTGTGTTATTTGGGAGCAATATAATTGCTTCACCAGTTCCTTCGATTATTTGGGACAGTCCTGAAATTGTGATAACAGGACCGTCATATTTGTTTAAGCTATTAAAATAGCAATGATCGCGAAGGATTGTGTGCGTCGAGGCACTGTCCACTAGGCACTCAGACATCATCTATATAAGCCAAAAAAAAGAAATTTTATTTGAGGGAAAATGTAGACAACATTCATAAATAAAAGTCCGCACTAAAGCAAATAACAGATGAAGATACATCGAATTCTAAATGCATAGATAAATGATGATGCTCAATCTAGCAGATCGTCGTTCTCGAAGTCTTTAGCAGTAAAGACTGTTGGCGGTTGTACACCTGCCAAGTTTGTTTCAGGTCGAGACTTCTGGCTCGCCTGATATAGATCCTGTAGGTGGCGAGGAGTGCGGCAGTTTCTAGACCAATGGCCAGTCATGCCGCATCTATGGCATTTGTCCTCCCAGGTCTTCTTTGGAAGTGACACGTGCTTGGTGTCCTTTCGCTTCCAAGTGAAGTTTCTTTTCCCTTTATTGTTTTTGTTTGTCTGGGGAGCTGCACCTCTTGGTTGCTTCATTACCGCTTTCCCTTTAGTATTTTTAGTCTTCCTCGTGTTTTTCCACTTCTGGGGAGAAACGTGGTTGGCTTCAGGGATAGGGGCAGTGCCAGCTGGACGTAAGTTATGAGTTGCTAGCAGTAAATCTCGATTCTGCTCTGCTCTAAGTAGGCATGAGATCAGATCGGAGAATCTCGTGAAGTTGCGTTCACGATACTGCTGCATGAGGATTGCATCTTTCTCGTGAAATGAGGTAAATGTTTTTTCCAACATGCGCTGTTCTGTCACTTCTTCACCGCACAACTTCAGGCGTGAGGTGATGTTATGAAGTGCAGAATTATACTCAGCGACGGACTTATAGTCCTGAAGTCTGAGGTTTTCCCACTCATAACTGGCACGGTGTAATATAACATCAATTTGATGTTTATACCGTGCTTCCAGTGCTGTCCACAGGTCCTTCGGGTCCTCAACCGTTAAGTATTCGGCCTTTAAGGTCCGATCTATATGCTTCCTAATGTAGATTATGGCTTTCGCCTTATCTACATCGGATACAGTGGTTGTGGGGCTGCTGCTAGTTGTAGCAGAAGCTTCGGCCGCTGTTGGGGCCGAGGAAGGAGCCAAAATGGACCCAAGGAGGGCCATTGAACGCAAGTGGAACTTCAGGTCCACTCGCCAACTCAGGTAATTTGTCCCTGCAGAATCGAGGACCTCGAAATCGACGCTTGCCAATTTTGCCATTTATCAACATATTTTAAAATGAGCATGAATTAATTAAAATTCAAAAATTCATGCATAAAGAAAAAAACAAGTAAAAATGCGGGGATCGGCCAGATACCCAAAATAGTACACAGTCCAAAGTTCGTTTAAAGTCCATACTAGAAAAAAAATAATACAACTTTGGAAACCCAAACTGAACTGGGTCCCTATATCTCCGTCTTCATATGCTGTTGCATCGAGCTTTGGCTTACACAGTCATGAATCGACTCCTTGCGGTCCAGCGGACGCGGCCAGGGAATTGACTAAGCCAGGACCACTTGTTACCCAGTCAAGCTAGGTTGGTCCAGCAAACTTAGCCAAGCACATTGACCGACATCATGATCCATTGAAGGAGTTTTCATCAATTCTATGTACTGTTGCATCGAGCTTTGGCTTTAAAATACAAATTTCCTCACTTACAAATTCTCTCAAAAGAAAATAAAAGTGCAAGGAAAGTAAATAGGTATACAATGGCCGATCCCGAAAAACACATTTTTACTTATTTAAACATCCACACAGTTCTAAATATGCTACAGGCATAAAAATAAACAACCACGCATATATCTCAAGCATAACATATGGTAAAGGAAACTAGAAAATATGATTATCTCGTAGACCACGTGGAAACGTCATACACCGTTAGGTTAGTTGACTAACGGCAGAGCGGTCTCAGGATCTTTAAGATAATTATATTTTGAAAAATCTTAATATTCCATAAATAATTAATAATGCAAGAGTGATGTTTAACATAATTTTAGCAATATGACAAATTGGGCGTCAGGCCCATAACAAGAAATTAAAATAAATTAATATTTTCATTGGAGCTGCAGGCCCATAAGTAAAATATTAATCATTTTAATAAGCAATTTTATTAACTTGGCTTCTAGCCCAATAATCCAAATTAATTTAGTATTAATCTTTGGGCTTCAGGCCCAGTTGCAAAATTTTAATTGACATATAAAATTTGCAATTGGATTAACTAGGCTTCTGGCCCAATTTGGAAAACCAAAATAATAATTAATCGGAATGGAATTGCAGGCCCATAAAACATACATATAGTATGATTTATTAAATATAATAGCATATAGATCATTGCATTTTTCATTGTCAGTTTTATCTCCTTCTTCAATTATTATTATTATTATTATTATTCAAATTTGACGTTGCTGCCTTGATTTTGCACACAGTAAGTAAGATGCTTATGCAAGGTCATGCTTAATTGCTAGTGTTAATGCACTGTGTGCAAACTGGCACATATTGCTAGATTTTAGGTCCAACAAGACAAAAGCTTTGAATTTAGCATGCCATTTAGAGGGGTTCGATGAATTTGGCTAGGCCCCACGCCATTCAAAATGGTGACAAGTGATAACATCTTAGGCATTTGCATCTTCAGATTTCCCGGCCACAAATTTCCTTTTTTTAAAAAAAAAATTTTTGTTATTAATCAGATTTATACAAGACTTTAAGATAAGCTTTGTAAAATCATGTTTATCAATATATTGTAATTTTCTACGGGATCAAAAAATGTTACCTCTAGATTAAAAAATCTAGGGACGATCGTAAAAACAGAAAATCCGTAGAAAGAGAAATCCACGCTCCTAATACGCCAAAACGGATCGCCGCAACGGAGAGCCGCAAAGGTACGTCGCAACAATAGATTCCTTCGCGCGTAGGGGATGGATTTTTGAGGGGAGACGGGATGAAAAGCTCAAAGAATTTTAGAGCAAACGAGCTGATAACGTGTTGTATGATAATGAACTCAAGAGAGAGAGAGAGAATTTCATTGCTAAGAATAAGTCACCATGGCTAAGAGCCATGGTGCTCTATTTATATATCTCATAGTGGGGAGGCCAAAAGCCTCTAGGAGACCAAGGGTCCCCATTACTCTAAGTAATGGGGGCCTAATGAATGGGTAATGAAGGAGGGGAGGCCAAAGGCCTCCCTCATTCATAACAAGGAGAACTTTTTTTAATATTAATTTTTAACATCCCAACCTGTGAACTACCCCCACGTGACCGTCCCTCTCCCCTAACCTATTTCTAATAAAACCCTAGGGGTTAACTTTTCCCTCAGCCATCAATATTAGCCAGCCACCTACTCCTTATTTAACTTAGGGGCTTTGATATTTTTCACAGAACAATGTTCGCAGCCGCCGCCTTCAATAATTGCTCCTTCACACAAACCCTTCACAGTGGGCCGCCGTTTCTTTTTCCCCGACGTCCCCCTTCCTCCCTCATCTCCGACCCCCGGCCTGACCTCCGACCTTACCCCTCACCACCGGACCCTCGCCGGCATCCCCCCTTAACGCCGCAGCCACCGGGCTCCCTCTCAGGCCACAGCCACTTCGCCCAGGGCGTTCCTAGCGGCCGCCGTCTGCTGCTCTTCGCAGCGTCGCCCACCGTCGCCCCGGGCTGTTCCCTCCGTCGTCAGCCTCTCGGACGCCGCCCCGACCCTCCTCCGGCGTCCTCTCTCGATGCCTCGCATGTACAACCGCCTCGGTCTGCCACCCGTCCACCTCGCACGGCGCCTCGCCCCTTTCAGCAGCCTCGCCCTCTCCCCATCATCTGCCGCCGTTCTCCCCTCGACCACCGCCGTCCGACGGCCTCGCGGACCCCTCCGATGACCTAGCGCTCCGACCACCGGCGCCTCTTCTCTGGAGACGCCACTAGCCGCGCCGCTCGCCATTTCCAACCTGCATGTGCACGTGGGTGAGCAACGTGTTGTTTTACAGTCTACTAGTTTGCTACATGGTTAAATTGTAAGCTAATGTAGATATGTATACAAACTGTTAGTAATAATTTCTTAGGCTAATGTTAGTTTTCGTGGCAGAACCTAATTTTTAGTCAATAGGTTAGCATTTAGAAATATTATAGGGTATATGATTATGAGGTGCCCTACAGCTTGTTATCTAACCGCAATACATACATGTTAAACCTTAATTAATATTACTTCCTTATATAGGTTGATGGGTAATGTATAGACCTCTGTTCAAATGAATGAAGTAACTTCATCTACATGCTAAAATCTTAGCAGTATCCGAAACCATAATGAAAGGTGCTACATGTTATTGTATAAGTTAGTTAGTGTATAGTTATTGTGATACTAGTTTAACCAGTAGGTAAATGATTGGCAGTAAGAATTTATATGAAATCGGTAGGTTAACATGTATAGCTTACCTATTAAAACGTGTTAAATAACTGGTAATAGTATAGCTTACGAGATACTTTGTGCCTACGTAGGTGGGTTTAGCATTATTGCAGTAGTTGATATTAACCTTACGACGCAGATCTATCGCCGTCAGGCCACAACGACCCCCCATTCGCTGTTTTGGCCTTCCCGATCACTGTCCGTTGTCTCCGCTCGCTGTCCTCACTTTAAGTCCGCTACCAGAATGTTCTCGGCTACGCTACCCATAGCCAAGACGCCTCTAGAAGACGTTCCGTATCCGTGCCGTTCAGATCGGTCGCCTTTCAGACTCTACTTCCCATTCGCGCCAAACACCGGAGAGGTTGGTTCCCCCTAACTCGTAGCGAAAACCCACACCGTAGCAAAACTGAACCCTAACTAAAATCGGACAACTGTAACTAAATTTATTTTCTGCACCCTTAAAACGTTGTGAAACAGTAGATTCGACGACTGGACTTTTGAACTGTGCATATAGGGTAGACTCGTCGATTAGGCTGAACTTTCAACTTGACTCTGAAAATTAAGGTAGCCCGATAACCTAGAAACGAACCTAAATAGGATTTATTGAAAACGAGGCCTGACACCGTCGACGTGACCCTATTTCAGACAGACTTCCGCTGACGAGACGCTTGGACGAGACGCTCCAGAGAGACGACGCACTCGCCACCGCAGGCAAGTGTATCCACTTGCACTTTTGGCCGTGCTTAGGCCCTAGTTGGTTAGAATTGTTAACTGTGAATACATAAAACCGGACGTGAAATGATAGCGTCCGGGACGACTCCTGACGGCTCAGACTTGACGACGAAGTCTGAGCCTGACAACAACAACTTTTGATACTGTAGGGCTATCATGTGTGTGCGTGTGTGTGGACACCCTAGAATAACAACTCCCTACACTTGTCATGTCGTGTCCTGTTACACAAAAAGCCTTCGGGCGTTTCGGATGCTTTCCTCCGCGAAAGTGATCCCTGTTACACAAAAAGCCTTCGGGTGTTTCGGATGCTTTCCTCCGCGAAAGTGATCCCTGTTACACAAAAATCCTTCGGGCGTTTCAGATGCTTTCCTCCGCGAAAGTGATCCCTGTTACACAAAAAGCCTTCGGGCGTTTCGGATGCTTTCCTCCGCGAAAGTGATCCCTGTTACACAAAAAGCCTTCGGGCGTTTCGGATGCTTTCCTCCGCGAAAGTGATCCCTGTTACACAAAAAGCCTTCGGGCGTTTCGGATGTTTCCCTAGCGGAAATGATCCCTGTAAATCTTGTCCTGAGTTACTGGGTTTGGGGTTGGGTTGAGCGTGCGCACGGTAAGAGGGTCTGATCCCCCTCGAACCGTAAGGCGTGAACCCTTTCGTGTCTCACTTGTCCTGTCTTGTCTTGTCCCGTCCCGTCCTGTCTTGTCTTGACACCTGTAGGTTAGTCCCGTAGTTGGTAGCACACGCTACGACTACTACCTGTCCCGTTTTACTTTCCTGCTGCGTTACTTCCTGTCGTGTTACCCTGTTATAACCACAGCATGCTAACCAACCAGTAAACTGTTGTGTAAAAGAACCTCAGCATGCTAATCAACCAGTAAACCGTTGTTTAAAGTTCGGTGCACTTGCAGTAAAGTCTAACCCTTCTTGTAGACTTTACCTGACGTACAGTTCCTTTCTCTTGGGTGTTGTACGTCAGGTGTTCAGCCAGAGTTCGTGGACGAGGCAGACTCACTGGAGTACGAGGAGCCGAGGACGTCGACCCAGAGCACGTGCCTGACGAGGACCAGACCTTGAGGTCTTTTTAGTCGCCACTTTCAGAGGTTACTACTTTTAGTTTGCTTTTAGATAGTTTGTTGCCATGCTTAGGCTTCTTTTAGACTTTGTACTTGTTGGATGTTATGTCTCTAATTTTAATGAATGCAACTTCCTTCATGTACTTCCTATTGTTTCGAACTTATTTAATGCAAGAACCTGAAATTTTTTTGAAATGGTACCCCTACAGACGCTTATTGGGCCCGAGCTTCTCAGCTCTGGCCTAAGCGGGCCTTAGTCACGCTTCACCTCCGTCCATTTTGGGAAGCGGGGCGTGACAAAGCCCGTTCGAGTTGCGATCTGTCCGTCTGCAGGGGTTCGACTCAGCTGACGAGCGTGCTGATAACGTGTTATGAGCTTATTGGCTACGGAACCTGTAGCACTATATTTATAGAATAAGGTTACATAATGGGTGGATACCCAATACACGAATGGATACCATGCGAGCCTACAAAAGCCCGCTCATAACACTTTTTAAATTTTGCTTTAAAATATAAGAAGATGATTAATAATTCATATTGAAGAAGATATGATATCTCTAGCATTTATAGAGCACAAACACAATTCAAATCATGCAAAAAATTTCATTTCAAACTTTCCATAAAAACTGAAAGATTTAAAATTTGATATCAACTTTCTATAAAACTAAGAGTTTTAAACTTTGAAATCAAGTTTCAATAAAAACCAAATAAAAATAATTCGAAAAAAATTGGTAAAATTTATATATTAATATAAACCATTTTAACACATTTTAAAAACATTTTAAAAATATTTTTGACATAATCGTAAGTGTGTGTGGGCTTTATCAAAAGGCTTTAGCATATTCTTATGACTCAATAACATTCAAAACATTACATAACATTAGTTGAGCTAGGATGCAACTATTTGTCCATTTGCCATGGCTTTCACTTGAGCTTTTGATCCACATAGTTTTTGTGCTTATTCTTCAATGCTCCTAGCGGCATAGCCTTGGATGCAACTTGATTTTGTGCCTTCCTTGATTTTCTTGTACCAACATATAAGTTTGACTTTCATTCTTTGAATCAGAGCTCTTAAAATTCAATGCTTCATCACCTACATTAAAAAATACACTTACTACACACAAACTCAATGAAAGCATTAGTACCATAATATGTTGCTCATCATCAAAATAAACCACGGTGTGGAGACTCAATATCCAATAATCTCAACTTCTCCACTGCCCACGTGTTGCACTCCTACCGTTCGTCTTCCATGTAACAAAATGCAGCTGTGAATGATATATCTGTGGAGTTAACCCCAACAATCTCTAACAATAGTGGACGGTATCGATTAGTCTTATACGTGCAGTACATAATCAGAATTTCTGGAAATCTCTGTAATAAATCAATCGACTGTCGATGTGCCCAAAACAAATTCCTCACAGCCATTGTCTCTTCATCCACTTCATGATACTCGCTGTAATTATGCTTATTCAAGCACTTCAGTTGGTGCTACATTTAGTTCTCCTGGGCATTTCCAATACTTTCATCATCTGTCTGGCATTATATATAATTTTAATTGCAGTGGAAGTGGCCATATCCTTTTCCTTTAGATATTTCAAGATTTCTCTTGTCCTCACCAAACTATTAAACAAGTCTCTCGATGTGTCCATCTCCACCCCGCTTAACTTCCCAGTATATGAGTGTCCCTCTGGGTACTTCGTGGTTGTATGGTTGTGAATGCCACAGACAACTGTCAAACTCCACTTATCTTTACCCAACCTATTAGCCTTCAAGGATAATGGACAGTGCCACTTCTTGCTTCAAATTTCTTTTTTGGACTTTTTCTCCTTCCTGTGTGGCCTATACTTCCCGTTTCTTTCATAACAAAAGTAATGGTTTGGGATTCTATTTCCCGAAGTGCTCATATTCGATGATTTTGTCACAACCGCATTCCCATGTGTACTACCGACTGACTTAATCCACTTAACTGATGGAAATTGAATTCCACCCCCAAGTGGTTTTAATGATGAGCACACCAAATGAGGTTAGTGTACTAACTACACTACAATTAAGTGTGCAAATTATATGTTGAATGAAAAGCTTTATACATACTCCGAAGAAGCACAATCTACGCTCACTTAGCAAAGAAGAGGACAACGTTTCTAGGTCGATGATGAAGCTCACGCTTAAATGGAAAAGAAGCTCGAGAGAAGCTTGCATTCACATCATCATCTGATCAAGCTTCGGGAAAACGTGTCCTAAGTCTACAGTGTGTGCGTTGCGACTTTCTTAGGATTATGTTAAAGCCAAAAGTAATTATAACACACACACAAATGATTTCGAAGTTAAATGCTTTAAATGTTTTAAAAACCATTTTCAAAACTATTGAGAGCTTTTGCTAGTTACTTCTCATCTTAGTAGTTAATCTCCATTACACCCAGTAGTTAACTACATCTCTTGCTAGCTAAGTTTCAAAAGAAACTTCTCTTGGAGTCGACTACCAAAGAGTGAGAGTCGACTACTAGCTGGAAACTTTTCTTCTTCTGAAACGATCTGGGAGTCGACTACCACTCCTAGGGAGTCGACTACCAGCTGTCGAAATTCAACGTTTTGACTTGTTCTAATGTCTCTCTAATTCATTGCTTGCTTGATTTTCGGGACGAAAGTCAAACTTCTTTTGAAATTCAAATTCTCTCATTTTACCTATAAATAGAGGATCATTTTTGAGATCAAACATACAATATACTTGAATTCTAAATTCGCTCTTGTACAAAATTCTAAAAGATATCTAATTTTCAGCTCTCATTTCTTTTAGCCAAATCTGTGTTTATATTTCTGATCTCTTTTCTTTAAGTTATTATTATTTTTGAGATCAACATTTTATTTGGCTATTGTTTTTCAAAATCCTTGTTTTCTATTCTTTGATTCTATTTGAAAGAATTTTTGAAAACATTGATTTAGATCACAAAGACTTAATTCATATCTTTGTGTGATCTAAGATCATATTCTATTTAGCCACGAATACACTTTGTTATCTATTACTCTTGCCTAGGTGTAAATCCAAACTCCACCAAATATTGTGGTGAGTTGGATATTGATTTTCATTTTTGTGTCTGGCCCTTTGTTGTAAAGGTGTTGGAAATCCTAGACAAGTCTATGTGTTGCAGTGTTGCAATCGGAAATCCTGGTCAAGGCTAGGTGTGTGGGAAATCCTAACGAATGGAGTTAGGTGCTTGTATTTGCCAAGGCAAATAGTAGAAATCTCGTACCGGATTGGTCGAGGACTGGATGTACCCAAGGTTATGGGGAACCAAGATAAAAACCCTTGTATTTGCATTTGCATTTTCTGTGATTGTCTGTCTCTATTTGTTTGTCATGATTTGTTGTGCATTATATCTCTTGTAACTCGTTTATATATATTGCAAGATCAATTCCTTTTTTTGTATCCGCTGTGTAGTGATTCTTTCTTATGTTTCTCTGTAATCCTATCACTTACTCTTTCAGCTGAACTGTGCATAATATAGCTCTGGGAGTCGACTATTGTTCATAGGGAATCGACTACCAGAAGTGTTTTCTCTCTGATTTGTTTTTAAGATTAACTGAGTTGATTAAGAACCAAGCGTAGATCACTCTACTTGGTTTCTTAGGCAACATTAGACGGTTTTGAATTGTGCTAACCAATTAGAACAAAAATGTTTATTTTTATACAACACTATTCAAACCCCTTCTAGTGATGTTTGCCATTCACAATATCCAACACTTGGTATCAGAGCGAGGCTATAAAGGTGATGGCATCAACATCATTTCACTCTGAAGGACTCAACACCATGCGACTACCTCTGTTCAACAGAACAAACTACGGTAACTGGAAGATCCGGATGAAGACTCACTTGGAGTCACTAGACATCGAAGCATGGACCGTCACTAAAATTCCATACATCGTACCTACCGAAGTTGAGTTCGGAAAATGGTCAGCCGACGACAAGAAGAGAGCAAATCCCAATGCAAAGGCGATAAATGCACTATTCTGCGCCGTAAAGGTAATGAATTCAATTGAGTTTCCCAATGCGAGACAGCACATCAAATATGGCACACCCTTCAGATAAGTCAGGAGGGAACTGAAAAGATAAAAGAATCCCGCATAAACGTTTTACACTCTAAGTTTGAATCTTTCAAAATGGAAGAAGGAGAGAGTATCACCGATGTGAATACTCGTTTTACTAACATTACAAATGAGCTCGCAGGATTAGAAAAGAAACTTTCTGAATACGAGCAGGTGATGAAGATATTGAGACCTCTCCGACCCGAATGGAAAGGGAAGACAACTGTGATTCGAGAAGCACACAAAGATCTTACCATCAAAGAGCTGATGGGAAATCTCATGGCATATGAGATTGAAATTGAAGAAGACAAGAAGATCGAAGAAAAACCAAAGAGGAAGAATCTTGCTTTCAAAGCTCAAGAAGAAGATTCCGACTACACGGACAAAGAGGATCATATTGCCTTCATCTCAAAGAACTTTAAAGAGTTCATCACAATTAAGTATGGTAAACACTCTTTTAGACCCACTAACGATATTATCTGTTTTGGTTGCAATAAACCAGGGCACATCAAAAGAGACTGTCTCTTAGAAAGGAACCACCATGATTCCAAATAACGTGGAAAGAACTGAGAAAGTCACGAGAGAAGAAACAATGGAAGAACCAGGTTTCGACAACCAAAGAAGGAGGCCTACGCAGCCTTTGACCAAAGCGACGTTTCTTCATCCGATGAATCCTCAGAAGACGACAAAGACGGAAGAAGAGAGACAACACATATGTGTTTTATGGCTTCCACATCGTCTAAGGTAAGCACCATGCATGATTCATCTAATGATAGTGATTCATCATCAATTGATGATGAAGATACGGATTATAGGGGAGCATATAAGGAGCTATGCAAAATGCATGAAAAGCTCATTAAAGAACATAGAAAAACACTTAGATTAGTTAAGAACGAGACTAAAGAAAAGGAAGAGATTAATAGAGAAAACATTGCATTAAAAGAAAAGAATGAGTCTTTGCAAAAAGACAATCTTTCCATGAATGAAAAGGTTGAAAATTTGAATAATCTTCTCGTATCTATCAAAGACAGATACGACGCTACGATGAAAATTGTTGAAAACTTGAACAAAAGAAAAGGAAAACTAGATAGTTTAATTGAAAATCAAAAAGCTTCATCTAGCAAAACGGGATTTGGATATGTTTCAAATCATACCAAGAAACGTGTTAAGCATACTAGGATGCATCTTTCTAACAAAAAATGAGCATCTGGATACCAAAAAACCTGTCCGAGCAGAGACAAATAAGGTACACCACAAACTTTGTTCAAAAAGTTCATTTGAACAAGAATTACAAATATGTTTTCCATGAAGAAACTAAACCATATTGGGCTTGGTTTCCTAAAGGCTAACCCTCTGGACTCAAAAGCAAAGAGTACTATAAACGCTTATCTTTTCAGGTACTCTAAAAAGAGCGAGGAGGAGAAACAAGAACATCGTCAAAAAGCTTTTGCGGCAAAATCGCCTCGCAAAACTATATGATTGATATGTTTAAATGATTGTTAAATTCTTTTAAAATTCTTTTATATCTGATTATAAATGTTTGTTTTATATTTATAAAACATTTTTCTTTCAGAAACGCACTCAGCTTTGGACCAAAACCACTCGGGATGAGAAAACGACTCAGCCCAGCAGGGAGTCGACTACCTATATGAGGGAGTCGAATACCAGTGAGCTGTGCGGACATCTGAGTTATTTTTTTCATCTTTCTTTCTTACTGGTTTTGGGTTCCATTGAGTTAAATGGGTTCAAAGATGAGGCAACTTAAACCCAATAAGGAGAAATGATCTCAACCCTTGATCTCTTAATCTAAAGGCCACCCTTCATCATCCTCTTTTACCCCTTGAGGGAAAAACTCTATTCTCAAACCCTAGGGGAGCCGACTACCTCTCTTTCACCCCTCTTTAAAAAAATTTCTTGCTCTCTTGGGTTATTCACCTCATCTCATCATCCTCCAAAGTATATCTCAAGGTAAAATCTCCTCTCATCAACTTTTACTTCATTTACTTGTTGATATTCTTGTATATCTAGTTTTGTAAATCAATTTTATTTTTATCTAGATGCCTTTCAAGAAAACTATCTCTAAGAAGAGGAAGGTTACCAATGAATCATCTCTCTCTCAAAGAGAAATTATTGAAGCTTACCTCTTCAAGAATGTTTCATATGACAAATTTCTTAGCATCTCTAAAAGGCAAATCCTACATAAGAGGTTTGTTAATTTAGATCATGTCCTGAATTATGGAATTGTTGATATTCTAGAATTTCAGAACCTCCTAACCCTACTTTCATCTAAAAATGTCTTCATGTGCTATCATAGGCTTGTATATATATTTTACACCAACATGGACTTTGATCTTGTTAAATCTAGATTTGTCACCAAAGTTCTTGACTCTAAAATAGCCATGACTGTTAAATCCCTTGGGCAAGCCTTAGGAATTTCTTACTCTGTAGAACTGATTGATAATATTGAAATGACTGATAGGGATATCCTTATAGAATGTACTTGCCGGGTAGATATTTTCAAACTAAACTACCTTGTAGTGACTTGCGCTACCCAGTAAGAATTTTAGCAAATATCTTATCCTATAATATCACGCAGAAGTCTGGTAGCCATTCTATCCTTTCTGAAAAACAGGCCAAATGTATTTACGCAATGCTAGGTAATATCCGCGTAAATTGGTCCAAAGTTATCATGGATTCCATTCTTGCCTCTGCATCATCTGATAGGTTATCTTCATCCTTAGCTCATGGCCATTATCTTACACCTCTATTTATTGGTCAAAATGTGCCTCTTGACAATGAAACCGAAATTTTGGAGCCGGCTCTTGTGTTTGATGCACACACGCTCGGTAAAATG
This sequence comes from Scilla litardierei, assembly GCA_030789695.1. Lineage (NCBI taxonomy): Eukaryota > Viridiplantae > Streptophyta > Magnoliopsida > Asparagales > Asparagaceae > Scilla > Scilla litardierei. The sequence continues at coordinate 119,274,695 of CM061130.1, forward strand.
GGGCTTCATATTGTTCTCAACCAAAACGTCCCTGAAGAAACTCTTACTGCTGAACAAGGAGAGTCTTCTGCCAAAAAGAAAGGTAAGAAACCCATTGTTACAGATTCTAATGAAGAAGAAGAGGAAGAAAAAGATGGCGAAGGAGAAGAAGATGATGATGAGGAGCCATCGGCCTACATTATGGACCTTCAAGACATGATGCTTAAGAAGATTTCAAACTTGAATATTTCTCAAAAGGCAGGATTTGAAGCTCTTAACAAGAAGGTTGATGATCTGAAGGATCTGGTGGTGAGTAGCAATGATATGACCGAGCAAACTCTCAAGACAATCCTTGAGGAGATCAAGTCTTTGAAGAAGGAGAAGAATGGTGGTCATTCTTAATTTCAAAACAATAGTCTTTTAAACAATGGTTTTTAAAACTTCCTGGTCTGGAATAAACTTTATGATGTGGTGGTTGACACTCTTATTTTTTTTCATGCTTACGGTTGAACATTATGCTTAATTATTATCTGAAATATTCTGCTAAAAATATGTTGATCATATCATATAATAACACTTTTCTGCAGAATTGATTATTGATTTACCTTCTCTCCAACTGCATGTTTGTTGTTTGGATGAAATATTTGTTGAAATAAGTATGATATTTTTTTGCTTGATGGCAAGGGGGAGAAAGATATGAAATGCAAAAAATGAATGTATTGAAATATATTGTTTTGCTAACGGCTTTGATGCAGGGGGAGAACCGCATCAAAGCCGGGGAGTAAGTTTCTTTTATGTCATACTTTTATGTCAACTTACTTCATTTTTCATTTGGGTGTCATCATCAAAAATGGGGAGAGTTATGAAAATTGAATTCCACCCCAAGTGGTTTTGATGATGAGCACACCAAATGAGGTTAGTGTACTAACTACACTACAATTAAGTGTGCAGATTATATGTTGAATGAAAAGCTTTATACATACTCCGAAGAAGCACAATCTACGCTCACTTAGCAAATATGAGGACAACATTGCTAGGTTGATGATGATGCTCACGCTTAAATGGAAAAGAAGCTCAAGAGAAGCTCGCATTCACATCATCATCTGATCCAGCTTCGGGAAAATGTGTCCTAAGTCTACAGTATGTGAGTTGTGTCTTTCTTAGGATTATGTTAAAGCCAAAAGTCATTATAACACACAAACACACAAATGATTTCGAAGTTAAATGATTTAAATGTTTTTAAAACCATTTTCAAAACTATTGAGAGCTTTTGCTAGTTACTTCTGATCTTAGTAGTTAATCTCCATTACACCGAGGAGTTAACTACATCCCTTGCTAGCTAAGTTTCAGAAGAAACTTCTCTGGGAGTCGACTACCAAAGAGTGGGAGTCGACTACCAGCTGGAAACTTTTCTTCTTCTGAAACGCTCTGTGAGTCGACTACCACTCCTAGGGAGTCGACTACCAGCTGGAAACTTTTCTTCTTCTGAAATGCTCTGTGAGTCGACTACCACTCCTAGGGAGTCGACTACCAGCTGTCGAATTTTAACGTTTTAACTTGTTCTAATGTCTCTCTAATTCATTGCTTGCTTGATTTCCGGGACGAAAGTTAAACTTCGTTTGAAATTCAAGTCCTCTCATTTTACCTATAAATAGAGGATCATTTTTTAGATCAAACATACAATATACTTGAATTCTAAATTCTCTCTTGTGCAAAATTCTAAAAGATCTCTAATTTTCAGCTCTCATTTCTTTTAGCCAAATCTGCGTTTATATTTCCGATCTCTTTTCTTTAAGTTATTATTATTTTTGAGATCAACATTTTATTTGGCTATTGTTTTTCAAAATCCTTGTTCTCTATTCGTTGATTCTATTTGAAAGGATTTTTGAAAACATTGATTTAGATCACAAAGACTTAATTCATATCTTTGTGTGATCTAAGATCATATTCTATTTAGCCACGAATACACTTTGTTATCTATTACTCTTGCTATAGAATTTGGGTGTAAATCCAAACTCCACCAAATATTGTGGTGAGTTGGATATTGATTTTCATTTTTGTGGCTGGCCCTTTGTTGTAAGGGTGTTGGAAATCCTAGACAAGTCTAGGTGTTGCAGTGTTGCAATCGGAAATCCTGGTCAAGGCTATGTGTGTGGAAAATCCTAACGAGTGGAGTTAGGTGCTTGAATTTTCCAAGGCAAATAGTGGAAATCTCGTACTGGATTAATCGGGGACTGGACGTACCCAATGTTGTGGGGAACTAGGATAAAAACCCTTGTGTTTTTGTTTTGCATTTTTTGTGATTGTCTGTCTCTATTTGTTTGTCATGATTTGTTATGCATTATATCGCTTGTAACTCGTTTATATATATTGTCAGATCAATTCCTTTTTTGTATCCGCTGTGTAAAGATTCTTTCTTATATTTCTCTGTAATCCTATCACTTACTCTTTCAGTTGTGTTGTGCATAATATATCTCTGGGAGTCGACTATTGTTCATAGGGAGTCGACTATCAGAAGTGTTTTCTCTCTGATTTGTTTTTAAGATTACCTGAGTTGATTAAGAACCAAGCGTAGATCACTCTACTTGGTTTCTTAGGCAACATTAGAAGGTTTTGAATTGTGCTAACCAATTAGAACGAAAAAATTTATTTTTATACAACACTATTCAACCCCCCTTCTAGTGTTGTTTGCCATCCACAGGATCCAACATTAACAATATCATCTTTACTATTGAAAATTATCTTTGTTGTGAACTGCTTTGTAAAATCTTCTTCAACAGAGCTTTCTACATTAACCTGAATTATTACATGCAAAAATAATCAATTAATTTTTTAATTTTTTACAGTTAATTTTTCATTTAACATATTGCAAAAATTACATACTTTTGTTGTTTATCCTCTTCCTAAATAATCCGCTCAAGTTGTAAGAAGGCCATCTCAATCTTCATAATTTATCTACATTCATGTACCATTTTATCAATCAATTTCTTAAAATAGTAATAAATACCCAATTAGTTAGATTCGATTTATTTATTACCGAAGATTTACTCCTTCGACTGTTTTAGGGCAACAAAATCTCAAAAATCAGTTGCTCTAACGTAGATCTTCTTTTGATCTATGCAATAAATCTTCTAGTCCCTATTGATCAACGAAATAGCTGAATTTCTTTGGCCAAAATCAAACCCTCGCTCACTAGCTTTTTCGAGCCTTTGGACACAAGACTGTTCGCATTCGGGTCAGATCGACCATATAATGGTTTTGTTGTCGTTGTTGTGTGCACTAAGTAAATGAAGCAAGATTACTCATCGCGCACATCCGACATAAGTTTTGCCAATTGTGCGTGTTTGATATTGAGTCTCCGCCCCGTAGTTATTTTGATGATGAGCAACATATTATGGTACTAATATTTTTATTTAGATTGTGTGTAGGAAATATATCTTGATTATAGGTGATGAAGCATATTGAGATGCTTAATCAAAAAAAGGCGCACAATCACACAAGCATGAAGTATGGATTCAAGAGATGAAAGATATGAGCAAGTGGGTAAACCATTCTCAATGGCATTGGAGAACAAAAGCTCAAATAAAGACAAAACAAATGACCGAGACATTGAAGAATTGCATCGCAAGGTTCAAATGTGAAGAATTATAATTTTGGCTTAGTGTAAGTTCTTAGAATGTCAAATCTCTTGATAAAGCCTACACGACAATCAGGGTTGGTGCGGAAAAGAAAATGGGGCAGCGCCTTTTCTTCTTATCATATCACAAGGGCGCGGCTCTGTATGAGGCTCGTACTGCGGAGCAAGCATCTACTAAAATAAAAGGAGTCCTTTCCACTCATTGAAGATTCTATCTATAAAAGAAGGTCAACAGGGGAGACTACAGTAGCTCTCACTGAGACTATCTACGAAAAAGGTAAGGTCGTCACCGGCGGGTTCGACTGAAAGGAGCTGTGTTCTATGGTTTGATCAATTTGATCAGGCACTTCCGCTTAGCAAGGGAGACCAAAGCGTTCACCTAGGCTTGCTCGTGTTGCATAACTTGCACTTCGACATCTTTTACATATCTTCTCTTTTCGCAAGACCTCCAGTACGGATCGCAGATGTTGCACGTGCTTGGACCACGTCTTGCTGTAGACAGGGATATAATCTGACTACACAACCACGAAATCATAAAGACTCGAGCTTATGATACTACTAATTAACGTAGCGAGCTCACTTGGAATTTCATAAAAATGGTTTTAAAATGGTTTTAAAATGGTTTTAAATGTTTTAAATTAGTATATAATTAATTATAAATATTGTCAAAGTATTTTTATGGAGAAAAACTCAACCTTCAGGAAATAATCGCCTATCTGAAACAGATAGCCAACTATATGCAGTTAGATTTTTACCAAGAACTCTCGGGTTTTGAAATAACCGACTATCTGGGTAAAGAGCCGACTACTGGGTAGATAGCCTCCTATCTCGGTCAACTTCCAGCTTTTAAGGAAAATTTGATTTTAAATTAATTAGCCGTTAACTAGCCGTTTGAGACGATTTTTAGATTGCTTTAGGGCTGATTTTAAGCTATTCTTTACTCTATACATAGCCAAGCTTTTAGATGTTTTTACACATCAAAATTATTCATTTCAAAATCTATCTATTGCTCAAAAGTTCTCAAAGCCCTCGCAATTTTTAAAGTATTCTTAGGCTTGTTCAAATTTTTGTGCTGAAAATTCTTTACTGATTTTATTTATTTTATTGGCCTAACACTAACTTGATTTGATATTCAAATCTTATAGATTTTATTTTAGAGATTCAAATTTCAAGTTTTCTTTTTGATCTTTGTGTTTTCTCACTTGTTGTTTACGGGTGTTTTCTCACCACGGGCTCGTTGACCTTCGTCTGGACGGTCAACGTGGTCAAGGGGTCGAAGGGATCCCTTGGTCACACCGGGCTCGTGTGCTCTTAGCGTGGATATGCGAAGGATCCGTGGTTGAGCAGACGCTACTTGTGGGAGCGTCGGTCTTCGGACGACGTGGAGACGAGGGGAAGCCTCGGTTCCAGGTCGGTTGCTAGGCCTCGACAGGACGAGCGTCGAGGGGTAGCCTCAGGGCCTTGAATGCTCCCTAATCCTGAGTGACGTCGGCTCACGCTGACAACCCGCGGGACCGCTCCCCTCTGAGGGGTAGCCTCGGAGCCTCGGTTCAGCTCCTTCCTGGACAGATGAGAAAGCTCATCAGGGGGGTCGGACCCTGGTTCCGGCCAAGTCCCCTCCGATGCTTAAGTCAGATCAAGGTCTGATGAGAGCCTGATGGGGTAGGTATGACTCGAGAGGAGATCGATACGCTGACCCTCGATCCGAACAGATGAAGGGAAATTATGGCGAAAGCAATGTCGTTGATGGTGTACCTCAGATTTTGTTACCTGGGATTCCATCCCCCTACGGTTGCTCCTGCCATCCCCGTTTATGGTCCGGGCCACGATTGTAGGATCCTGTCGCGCGAGGATGTAGGATCGAAAGAGAACATACGTTAGCGTATGCTGCGCTGTAGTCTCTGAACTTTGCCCTCGGATTCGCCACAACGGTCATTACTTCATCATAGAGGATCGAAGCAGCGTTTCCACCGTCTAAATCTCTATTTGGAAGAAGAACTAAATGGAAGGGAGAAGAGGAAAAGGGTTGCCTTATGCAAAACTTATGGCATGAAGGATTAGCCTTAAAAGCCTTACTCTTGGGTCCTATTTATAGGCCTAAGGGGTAGTTATTATAGGAAATAACCATATATAAGCTTATTAGCCTATATTAGCACATTTCCTTATCCTCTTCCTTATGCACTTATCAAGTGCCTTTATGCACTTATAAAGTGACTTTTTCCACTTATCGAGTGGTCCTTTTCACACGAACATGCTTTCATGCACGAGACATCCGAGGTCTGTATACCCTCATGCATCCCCTCATGGGTGTATACATGTCGTCCATATCCAACAACGATTGCCCCCAAGCCACGTCCTACGTCTGCCTCCACTCACGCCCCCGCGATCCGCCTCCTTCAAGGCGCCTGCGTGCGTCGTGGGGAGCGTTGATTAACGGGCTCCTTAATGGTCATTAAGGAGCCACAGATTCAGGGGAACGGCTGTCTCTGGGGAGCACGAGCTGATCGTGCGTCCCCTGGGCTAGGCCGGTCCGACTTCGGGTTTTATCCGTGGGCCTCGTCGGGGGGCCTAATCTCACTCGTGGGCCTCCCGTTCTTGGCGGGGTCTCGGGTCTCTGTTTCTTGGGCTTCTCCAAAATAGTCGTATCAATTGCCCCCATCGTCCGAGCCGTTCGGGTTCAGTCGGTTCGGTTCGGGCGATGTGACTAGTGGAGTTTTGACAGGCACGTCAATCCAGGCCAGCCCATTAAATGAGGGTCATCATGACGCGGTCCATTTGAACTTCTCCTGGTGTGGGATTCGAAGCGCCGTCGATCTTCAGATGCCGCCACGTGCTCCCTTCCGGACGATTTGGATTCCACGATTGCCTTCCATATAAAGACGTTGGCCTCCCAAGTTTCAATTCTTTCTCGCCTTTCCTTCTGATCCTGGTTTTGCAAGCGCCTTCTCTCCGTCGTCTTTCTTCCTTCAGATCCTTTTCAAGGTAACCTCTTTTCTTCTTCTTTTGCCCCATGGCTACGCTTAGGATAGACGATTCAGCGTCGGGATCAAGGGACCCCCCAGCACTCGAGTCTGGTAATATCCGGCCTTTGGGACCCGGCGTCCCCTCAGGGACACGTCCTGTTCAGGACATGGGGAAGGGAAAGCTTTTCACGGACCCCGTCGGCGATGACGTGGCTCGGGCCGTCGAGAGGTTCGATGTTCCTCTGGCGGTCCTTGGGTCGCCGTCTAAGGCCCCCTTCCTGGCGGTTACAGAGATTCGGGAGAAGTATTTAAATCGTCCGTACGACGTCCGGGTTCCCTTTAACGACGAGAGTATTTGCTTCCTGCGGAGTAATGAGGTCGGCGTCTACGTCGAGATGTTTCGCTTAGGACTCCATTTCCCCTTCATCCCTTCATCATCCAGGTCATGGAATTCCTGATGGTATCCTTGTGCCAGTTGACTCCGTACTCCGTCGCGGTGCTGACCGGGTTCATCATGATCTGTCGCACCCATGGCTTGGAGCCGTCTCTGCCTCCTCTTTCATTACTATCGGGTTCAGACGGTCAGCTAAGGGTCATAGCAGCACCTCCGGGCCTGCGCGGGGAGGGAGTGCTTGCTCGGTCTAGCCCGCTGGGTGGGAGACTGGAGATCGAGCTATGTTTTCATTGTCTTCCCTGGGGACCCCGAGATCTTGACAGGTTGGGGAGGGTTATGTCAATATAACTTGACGTTGACCCTCTCTGAGGCTGATCGGGCAACCGTCTGGCATCTGTCGTCTCTTCCCCTAGAGGAGAGGTCGGTCTGGCCTCTGCTGGATGACCTGCTTCTCAAGACTGTTCTGTGGTCTCCTGGTAGGCGCTCTCTTTCTTTCTGTTTTCCCTCTCGCTTACCCTGATCTTCTATTCTTCTGCAGAGATGGCTGGGCATGAGTTTACCCATAATGTCAACGAACTCATCCGGCGGGGATCCCTTTTGGGCGTGCGTGAGGACAGCCTCTGGGGTGGCATCTAGCTTGGTGAGTCGTGGCTCCTCCCTGCGATGCTTCCCTTTGGGCTTCTTCTCCTGGCGATGCTCGTCGGGGCCGCGGCGCTCGCTCTCGTCACGCTTGATACCCACATTGTTCCCATGGGGCGGCCTCCGTCGTCCACAGCCAGCGCCTCTTTTGTCAGCGTGTAGCGTTCTGCCCGGGCTATGACGCCGGCGAGGTCTTTAGGAGGATCATTGTGCTGTGATTTCCTCAGGCCCCTGTAGCAGAGCCCCTTCTTCATGGCCGTCTTGACGACCAACTCGGGGCAACTCTCCACATTTAGTCGCTCGGCGTTGAATCAGCGCATGTAGCTCCTCAGGGATTCACCGGGACCCTGAACCACATTAAAGAGGAGCTCTGAGTCCGGCTTTACCTGGCGTCCGGCCATGAATTGTTTACAGAACTGATGAGAGAGATCCTCGAAGCTATCAATGGATCGGTTGGGAAGACCATGGTACCAGCTCCTGGCCGTCCTCCGGAGAGTGGAGTAAAAGCCTTTGCAAAGCAGGGTGTCGTCAGCCCCATGGAATGCCATGACCCCTTCGTAATCCATCACGTGGTCCGCTGGGTCGCCCGTGCCGTCATACTTCTCAAGCGCCGGCACCTTGAACATGGAGGGTACCCGAGCCTCAGTTATCCTTCGGGACAATGGACAACGATCGCACCCGGCTCCCTCCAGGGCTCCCTCGGTACTTGTGCCGTTGGCGGTAGGCCGAGGTGAGGTAGCGCGGCCACCCCAGGAGTTCGCCCGAGCCCGTGCCGAACTAGGGGTGGGGGTTGATCGACGAGTGCTCTTCTTCTCCTCTCGGTATTCTCGTTCCTCCCGCCTTGCGTGACAGGGGCTTTCGCTCTGTTGGGGTTGATCCCCCAGGGATCGATGGCTAGGCGCTCGCCGCTTCATAGAGATCGGTCACCGGGACGAGGCTGTGACCGGTTCACCTTCTGTCTGCTCGAGTCCCATCCCGCCTCCTTCACAGAGCGAGGTGGGAGTGAGGGACTTCTCCGGGATGAAGCCCGGCATAGTGAATCGCCACTCCAAGTTGGTTGCTCCGTCTCCGTGGTCAGTGACCACTGCGGACCGTACCTGCGGGCGGTCTGCTACCCCTTGGTGGGTCCCCGCCGCCCACTCTCGTCGGGCGGTCAGATTATCGACGAGCTGTTGAATCGTGGCGACTAAAGTCTGGAGGTGGGCGTTGGTTTCCTGAGCGAAGAGGCGAAGCTGCTCTTGGGTCACCGATCGGGAGTCGCTGGTCCCCTCGGTAGTATGGCTGTGCTGGTTCTCGGGAGGGATGTAGTCACCTTCTTCCTGGATGGGGGGCATGCGACCCGAGCCGTTGCAGAGTGGTTCCATTTTTATGGTTTGACGTGGGCTTGTTCGGTTCCCACAGACGGCGCCAGATGTTTACGGGTGTTTTCTCACCACGGGCTCGTTGACCTTCGTCTGGACGGTCAACGTGGTCAAGGGGTCGAAGGGATCCCTTGGTCATGCCGGGCTCGTGTGCTCTTGGCGTGGGTAGGCGAAGGACCCGTGGCTGAGCAGATGCTACTTATGGGAGCGTCGGTCTTCGGATGATGTAGAGACGAGGGGAAGCCTCAGTTCCATGTCGGTTGCTCGGTCTCGGTAGGACGAGCGTCGAGGGGTAGCATCGGTGCCTTGAATGCTCCCTAATCCTGAGTGACGTCGGCTCGCGCTGACGACCAGCGGGGCCGCTTCGCTCCGAGGGGTAGCCTCGGAGCCTCGGTTCAGCTCCTTCCTGGACAGACGAGAAAGCTCGTCCGGGTGCCGGACCTTGGTTCCGGCCAAGTCCCCTCCAATGCTTAAGTCAGATCAAGGTCTGATGAGAACCCGACGGGGTAGGTATGACTCGAGAGGAGATCGATACGCTGACCCTCGATCCGAACAAAGGAAGGGAAATTATGTCTAAAGCAAGGTCGTTGATGGTGTACCTCAGATTTTGTTACCTGAGATTCCATCCCCCCTACGGTTGCCCCTGCCATCCCCTTATATAGTCCGGGCCACGATTGCCCCCGATCCATGTCCTACGTCTGCCTCCACTCACGCCCCCACGATCCGCCTCCTTCAAGGCGCCTACGTGCGTCGTGGGGAGCGTTGATTAACGGGCTCCTTAATGGTCATTAAGGAGCCGCAGATTCAGGGGAATGGCTGTCTCTGCGGAGCACGAGCTGATCGTGCGTCCCCTGGGCTAGGCCGGTCCGACTTCGGGTTTATCCTTGGGCCTCGTCAGGCGGGCCTAATCTCACTCGTGGGCCTCCCGTTCTAGGCTGGGTCTCGGGTCTCTGTTTCTTGGGCTTCTCCAAAATAATCGTATCACTTGTAATCTTTCAAAGATCAAGCCATGAATATTGATCTCTATAAAGCCAAATGCTAACATTTTAGAGATTCAATTTCAAGTTATTTCGTTTAATCAAGTTTATGTTTAACATTCAATATTTTATTTGATCAAAAAGATTTCAATTTCTTTTAGCCATGACATTCACACACATGTATATATTGGCTATAAGACTTTGTGATTTCATTAAAACTTGTTTTAAATCTCTATTTTGAAGTTAAATTTTAAAGAGATTCAAACTAAGTTAATTTTTGATCTCTAAATCTTTTAAGTTCTAAATCTTTGGGATTAAATCCACTCCTATAGCAATCACATACACAAGGGCTTCATCAAGCGGTTATATGTATTTGTAAACCTTCAAAAGGTTGTAAGTATCTCTTAATTGGGTTTTAGTAAGAGGGATTTCCCCATTGTAGGTGAGGGTTTGTAAATCCTAGTTGGAGGCTAGGTGGTGCGTGAACTCTTGTTGTATGCAAGGAGTTTGTAAAAGTGCTCGCCTTTTGAGGCAGGTGAAAATCCTCATTGGAGGTGAGGTGGTTTGTACTATTTACCGAAAATAGTGGATTAAAGCCCGAGGGAGTTCAGGAACTGGACGTACCTATGTTGTGGGGAACCAGGATAAAAATATGTGTGTTTGCGATTGTCGTTTACTTGCACATTATTTCCACCGCTTATCTTTATTATTGCAAGTATTTGTTGATTACGATTGATATTATGCAATTTTATTTTAATCTTAGTGAGGATTTTAGAGGTTAAGTTTTATTTGCGAAAACACTATTTACACCCATCTAGTGTTCTCTTTGCCATCTCAGGTCCCAACATCTGGTATCAGAGCGAGATTATAGATGGTGTCAACCGATCATTTCCCCAAAGGTCAATCAAGCAACCGACCACCACTTCTCAAGGGATCAAATTATGGAGCTTGGAAGAATCAAATGCGGATGTACCTTCTGTCTATCTCATATGAAAATATGAATTTGTATGTAGAGATACGTTATTGGATGTGAATTGGTGTGTGTACATTGTATGTCTCAAGTGTCTGATTATATGCTTCTAGTATGCATATATTGGAGTGTATTCTTATTGTATTGTCCTATTAGTATTCTTGCATTAGTAGTGTATGATGGTACGACACATGTATGATTGTTTGTATTTTGTGTGTAGAAAGACTCTTATATATATCCAACCCTCGGCGAGGCTCACAACATAGAAAGTTCGAGGGCGAACTTTATTTTTACAGTGGATAAGATGTAATGCCCCTAAGTAAGATATAGTATGAGATGTGTGTATGCTTGTATATATGTGGTGCATCTATGTGTGTTACTTGTATTGTTGTGTACTTGTATGTGCCTCCAGTATATAGAAGTGTAGTGGGTGTTTGGGTGTTATACTTTATAGCATAATGTGTGTACTAGTAACAATGTATGTAGCAGTACGTGTATTGAATGTATTGGATGTAGTGATATGTGTGATTGTAGTGTATACTAATATTGGATGGGTGTAGTGTACATATATGGATGGCAAGGTGATGCATGGATGTGTGATGCATGGATGTGCATGTATGTATGTGTGAGTGTAGTGGTGCATGTGTGGGTGTAGTGGTTAAGTGTGAAAATGGATAAGGTAGCGACTTTGTTGTAAATGAGGTAAGGTGAGTGTGACAGTAATGGAACATTAGTAATTAGATATGTAAGTGGGTTCAATGTCTTCAGTGTATAATTGCATTGTAGCCGATATATAGTTCTTACCATTTATTTCATGTAGCACCTGTAAAATAGCACCTTGTAGTTATGATTATCTTTGCATTGTCACTAAAAGTTACTTTGTACATCACTTGCCTTATGCAATGCTTTCATTTAGTTAGCCTACCTTTATGTACCCTTTTTATATTGCCATGCCATTGCATGCAATGTAGTTTTCATACATGTAAATAAGGTGCTATGTGGAGTTTGGTATTCCTACTGGGGGCACGCATTGGCGTGTCCCACCTGTGGCTTTCCAGGTAGCTCCTGAGGTGTTAGTGGTAGGCAGAGGTATGAATCTTAAGGTGGAGGCGTGGGTTGTTATGAGGGGGTGAGATGGGGTTGTGAGATGAGAGTGTAAGCTTTGTAATTTGGGGTTTTTTAGTGAGAGTTCTATTTGTATAAAAGGTGTATATGGGCATTATTGGTGTATATGTATAAGTCTGTGTTTCTTTTGTTGTCTCCGTGGATGTCTGTATGCCTCTGTATTGTTGTGGTTTGGTTGGAAACACTACAGATACTATACAAGCAGTGCGCAGTTGACATGCTCAGCCTATCTTTTTCCTCTTCACACCCGCTTCTCTTGAAATTTATGGGACGAATTCGTACTCACCGAGTATCCTGTGGAGCGGGGGTTGACACCAGACGTCTAGTCCTGCTCCAAAGACACTATATATAAAGATTGTTTTGACCAAGGAACCAAATGGAATGGTTTATATAATAATTCTATGATACCTTAAGATGGAAATAATGCATGCGAGTGTGTCTGTGTGCATTGATTCAAGGCTACAAATATTCTACGAAGGAAAAGCAAAATTACATGAACTAGAAATCTTCGTTGTCATTCATGCAGAGCTTTGCTCAATATCCTTGAAGCCATCATCCCATCACCTAATGCTTTGTCTCCTCATGAAGATAAATAATAATAAATTTTGAGACTAAAACATGTAGAGTCATTAGCAGATATACAATGTGGTGATCATCATCAAAACAATATTGAGCTTAATGGCCAATATCCAACTCATGGGCCTCGCCCGTACATGGTTCGTGGGCCGACACTGTTCTATGATCAGAATAAATCCAAAAGTTATTAACCTAGGCTGTGATTGCTGAAAACCCTTGTTTTGGGCTTCAAAAAATCTCCAAAAAAATCATCATAAATCATAAATCAGTCCCAATACATTTTTGACGTTTTGTATCATATTTTTAACGCTTACTGGAATGAGACCATACGTGAAAAGGTGGAGATTGAAGATAATGTTCTAGTATTGGAATACACCCGGCCACTCCCAGTCCATTGTGGGATTTTTTCCTCTTCACACCATTTGGCTTTCAGGCACATCAGTAGCTTGGAGAAAGAAAGAGCCTTGTCCATAGATTTGGATATGAACTGACTCATGGTTGGATCATTCCATTCGGTTTTTGGACAACACACAATGGGCGCAAGGTGGCTCTATATCTATAATAGCCCATATTTTATATGATTCATCTTGATATGAAGTGAATTTGCTGGATGTTATTCACAAGGCACGCTTCCTAGGGTTAAGCCTGAGCTTATGGCATTGGATGAAGGCAGGCTTGAAGATAGCACACATGTTTTGGCCGTGAAAAAATTGAACATGGCATAGTTTCCTATCGCGTTGAATAACTGTTTCATTAGTGAACTGAAGATCTTGGTGTAGTTGAAGCACAATAAACTTGTCAACGTGATTGACCTTTTTGTGGTGTAATTAACGGAAAATTTGGTGGGGGGAGTGAGTTTGTATAAACGGTAATGAAACAAATAATAGTGAATTAATAAATGGCAAGAGTTTGATACGACTAATTTAGAGTTACAGTAAAATCATAAAAATTTATGGTGCAACTATCAACACTACTTCCATCGGAACAATAATCTTATTCATGTTGTGAACGGATGTTGATAATGTATTTGTATTTGGGATTAGGTCTTATTCATATGATAAGACCGTATCTTTTGTACTCTATCCTTGTACGCTCCTCTATCCACTATAAATAAAGAGCCGGGGTCTCCTTTCTAGATTAATGATTTATAACACGTTATCAGTACGAGACTCTAAATAATTTTCCACACAAAAATCGATCGTTACGAAAGCGAAGGAAAGGCGGGAGATCCACGCGTGCGGCTTCGTCTACCTCAAACAGGCGTCGTCATACATGCGTAGGCTTCGTCAACCGTCGCTAGATTTAGAGGACGGATCTAGAGGTATTATTGCTAAAAATTCAATTTTTTTAATCATGTACATGGTTAGTTTTTCCATCGATCTCACAAGAACGGAGTGGAATCTTCGGCTAATAGTATAAAACGACGATTTTTTCATCGATTCATGTTTTTCGTATCATTAAAAATCGTATTTTAGGGTTCGTATTCTCTAAAATATACCCGTTAACAGAACGCCCTAAAGGTGGATCGACCCAGTCAACCCCCTGCCACACGACGAGGCTGAATCATCGGACCCCCGCCTCATGGCGGGGCTTCAGCCACGCCCCCTGCTCTCAGTAAAGGGGGGCTGTTGTCTCCGACCCTCCTCGCTAACGGGGGCTGCCGTCCCTCGCCCCCCCGCCTCACGGCGTGGGGGCAGCCGTCCCGACCCACCCACGACAAAGGATGGGGGCTGTTGCTGTCAAACCATAGTGCCCCCGCCTCACGGCGGGGCTACCCCCCCTCTCGGCCCTCTATTACGCCATTAACGGCGTTGCAGGGGACGACGATGGCTAACCGCAGCCACCTCCCCTCTATCTCGATATCAGTCTGGGCCGAAAGGCCCACAAAAAAAAGAAAGGCTGCGGGCCTGAAGCGTGCAGCCACACTGCGGGCTTTAGGCCCGCAGGCCGAAAAAAAGAAAAAAGGCGGAAGGCTGCGGACCTGAAGCCCGCAGCAGACCGAAAAAAACAGAAACAAATTGAAAATGTATGGGGGAGGGGGTTATAAAATACGAATGAATATTCTATCAGTGGCCTAAAAATTGCAGAAACATTGATAAAAATATGGGACTGGAATGGAAACTTATGGGGTCATTTGGGGACTTGTGGGGATTGATTGGGGGTATATAAAAAGGAAAACTTCTTCCTTTTCCATGAAGAACATGTAATTTTGGGCTCTTTTCAATTTTTTTTGAATAATCCCATCATGCACAGCATTTTGCATTTTATGATGCCCTTCTAGGATCATACTTATATGCACTGCATCACTGTTAAATGCTCATTCTGCGGATAAACTTATTTTCTGTTGTGCAATATTAACTTAATAATTAAGAAGATCCAGCGACCACTCTACCGTTAGTCACCTAACCTAACGGTGTATGACGTTGTCTAGTGGTCCAATAATTATTAAGTATTTAAATCGTCATGTTTATCCTTCTGTGAATCTGTGATGCATGTGATGCCTGTGATGCCTGTGATGAAAATGTCTGATGAAATTGTTTGATGAGCACAAATTTTTGCATGGATGGTTAATTGTGGTTTTGGATCGGATGTTTAAGTCACACATTTTACTTTTCCTGCACTTTTCTTTTCCTTTTGAGAGAAACTGTAGTGAGGAAATTATGTAATGTCCAAGACCGATGACTACTTTCCATGGAGGCAGAGGCCGCTCTTGAAGCTGAAGATTTTATAAAGGGGACCCACGGGGTTTCCAAAGTTGTAATTTCTTTTTTCGCTTTCATTTGTGTAATGTGGACTGTAATAGGGACTTTGGACTCTTTTATTTATGCGGGATTGGCCGATCCACACAATTAGTTTTTCATTTAAAAATTGCTGCCGCATGAAAATGTTTGATGTTTTATTAAATCTTGCAAATTTGTGCCCCGCTAGATAAAATGGCAAAAATTGCAAGCGTCGGTTTCGAAGTGCTGGATGCATCAAGTAGGAATTATTTAAGCTAGCAGCTTAATGTTAAATTCCACCTGCGGGCTAAGTCCATCATTTCTGTTGTGACAAAGATGGAAAGGCGACTGACATTGAAATGACGTAGGCCATTATTTATATTTGTCGCTATGTGAACAAGACCCTAAAGGCCGAGTACATTACGGACAAAGATCTACTTGAGCCGTGGACTGCTCTTGAGGAAAGATATAAACATCAAAAATATGTTATACTTCCAAGGGCACGATATGAGTGGGAAAACCTGAGACTGCAGGACTTTAAGTCCATAGCTGAGTTCTACTCAGCTCTTTTTAGCATCACTTCACGCCTGAAGTTGTGTGGTGAAAAGGTCTCAGAAGATCGCATGCTGGAAAAGACGTACACGTCTTTCCACGAGAAGGATGCGATACTGATGCAGTAATACCGTGAACGAAAGTTCACCAAGTATTCTGAGCTATTGTCATGTTTGCTCATGTCTGAACAAACAGAGAGCTTCTCATCGCCACTCACAACATGCGCCCCCTGGCACTGCCACCCTCCCAGAAGATCACAATGCATCTTCTTCTAAAAAGAAGAAAGATAATAAAAGAAAAGAAAGACCGCAGAAAGGAGGATAGAACAAAAGGGCCAGAAGCCAAGTCCAAGATCGAAGAAATGAAGGGAGGCGGAAGTTCACCTGGTGCAAAAAATGACAACAATAGAAATGATGCACCCACACCTAAGAGGGAATGGAAAGACCAGTGCCATAGCTGTGGAATGAAAGGCCACTGGTCCAGGGTGTATCGAACTCCACAGCATTGTCACGTCCCGTTCCCCAGAATACCCGACATTTAATTTTTTTTTTCCAAGTATCCTAAAAGAGTGAGGGTAATGAGAGAAGGAACGAGAGAGAAGAAGAAGAAACTGAATAAGCAGGTCACTGAGAACATGCTGGGATAGTACAAGTGAAGCTCCACTATAATATCAAACAACTCATAAATAAAATAGAACAACGACAACAAATTTATATAACAACTTTTATTTACATACATAGTCCAAATGCATCACTACACATACACCGCCACTCTCCACCTCCCATGACAAACATGTCACACTACACAGCTATAGCTCACACTAAGTTATACTCTTGAAACCCACTCCAAGTCATCATCAACCAAGCTACCCTTGCTATCTGAAAAATAGGGAGGAGCACGTCAATACGGGCCCCAGTATGAACCAACTTGGATTTGGAACGCTATTTAAGATTATCAACCACAAAGCAAGGTAAGATAAATAAGATGTGCAACTAAAGAATGTGACGAAAAGTAAACCGCTAAGTAAGGAATCATACCTGCGGTTTGATGTGAGCTACTACAAGAAAAAGGTCAGCACGAATAATAATACAAGTGTTCACACAACATATACTAAAAGAGGAATCACAAGTGCCATGTGTAACCACAGTGTCACAAGCAAGCAGGCAAAGGGAAAGGGAGGCGTTGCAAACAGAAGAAGCAACACATAGGACACTTGTCTGTTAATTTATTTAGTTGGGAACTTGGGTAAACTGTGTGATACCAGGACCTGGACTTCACCCCAAATTTGGGATGAATATAGCATACGGCACAGTGGACACGGGCATTGTACGACACCGGGCCTCTCAGCTCTCCCGCCCCTAGCAGGAGTGAGGATCTCCACATATAACACAACCTCCGTATGTCCATGGTTGACTCGAAAGGACGCGCAAGTGAGCATGCCTTCCACTCCCAAGCGTAGGAGTGTCAATGCAATAAAAATAACCGGTGAGTACCGGGTTGGATCACAGGGACAATTCGTTCTACGTTCACAAGTTTGATGGACAAAGAAAAATAAAGTGTGAAACAACAACCTCAATTAACGGTGGGTGGAAGTGTGGAAGAAAAAGTGGTGAAATCTAAAATCCTAACCTACGCACTAAGGGTGGAGAGCCGAATCGGCAAGCAACGAAGAGGGCTCATGTGGTGTGTGTGTATGAGGCCGTGGGCGTGGGAATTCATCCCAAATATAACTCAATTGATCTCCCGGCTAAGGAAGCTCAATCGAAAAATACGGCATTTCATCGAACGTGTGGGGTGCAATAAGTAATGAAGGAAGCTCATATGAGTAATAATCAATTAAGCACATTAGAGAGGGTCCGCTAGGATTATCCTCTTCTTGGATTTCCCTTTAGGGTTCCAATAAACAAACCTACTCAAAGCTTCATCCACAAATTAGAAAGTGAAAATGTGCTAGGGATACAATTATCAACCCAACAACAACAATCAATCAACACAACCACACAAGCAATCACACTACTCCATCATACCAAATAAGATGAGATTTATAAACAAATTCATCCAATATTCAATACAAAAGAGAAATGCAAAAATTACACAAGAAGAGAGGGAAGAGATCACCAATCTCTCAAGAAATGAGGCTTCCCTATCACTTGGGCACCTCCTCCAAGCTTATCCACCTTCCAATGGCCTCCAAGCTCCACCCCTAGCCCTTTGGGGAAGAAGAACCCCCAAGAACCCTAAAAAACAGCAAGAAGAAGCCAACCAGCAGAATCCAAAAAAAAAACGAGCTCCTCCAAAATTCGCATCAGGCTGCCCTTTAAGCCTATCGGGTCGGTTTTGGGGGGCGGGCGCCCGCTACCCGCCCCAGCTTCCACATTTGCGCGTGCCTGCGCGTTCATTGGGCGGGGCCCGCTCGAAATAATCGAGCAGGCCGCCCGCTCGTGAGAGCGGGGCGAAGCCCGCTCGATTATTTTCGAGCGGGCCATCGGCCCACTGAGTTCTTTTTTAAAAAAACGTTTTTTTTCACGGCGGCCAGCGGAGCGGGCTGGCCCGCCAAAAATATTTTTTTATATAAAATTGATGCAGCGGCGGCCCGCACTCAAACGGGGGAGCGACGGATCTGCGCCACGTGGCGCATCCAGATTGCGCCACGTGGCACCCAAATGATTTTCTGTTTTCCCCCTTTTAAAGCCCTTTTCTCCTCCAATTTAATCACCAAAAATACCTAGGAGGCTCAGAAAATTCCCAAAAAATTCTGGAAAATCTCCAAGACTCCTAGGGGTACCTGAAAAATATGAGAAGGAGAAATTAGTCCATTTGATGAGAAAATTAATTTAATGACTATTATAAACACAACATTGACTTCCAAAAATCATATAAAATAACTTATTGCTCAAATAATTCTCAAAATTTGTCAATATGATCACAATAATACCAGGAGCGAATGAAAAATATCAGGAAGCCAATAAAGATGGTAAAATCTATATTTTGTGCCAAGAATGAGATTAAACCCTAAAACGGCATAAAGCGAAAATATACCCAAAAGGAGCATGTTTAAGCATAATCTTTAGCACAAAATGGGGGTAGTTAGGGAGTATAAATATACACTTTTCAATCCGAATCAGTCCACTCCACTCCTGGTAAAGGCGAGTGGGTATAGATATCCCCTCCACTCCCGGGAAAGGCGAGTGGGTATAAACATCACATATCACATAATCATTTCCTCCAACTTCTCAGTCCAGGCCTAATATCCACAATTTACTCAAATCCCACCTAAACCTGGGTTTTGCTAACTCACCTCCTTTTTGGAGGGGATTGACATATTCTCAAACATCAATTAAGCATTACAAGTTTCATTACAAAAAACATGGTGGCATGCTACATGTTCAGTAACTTCCTTTCATCAACACGGGTCATGCACCTAAGTGTCATGCCCTCAGTCATCGCTTCATCACATAGCAATCGGGGTCATGCACTCACGTAACATGCTCTCTATCACATCACATACACATTCACGTATAGTAATGTAGCCATGCTATCCATATCCCCAACATTATCAATTTATGACACGGTTCTTGATACAAGAGCATATAGGCTCAATTCTCATGTTTCTTTAACTTCACATTCATTGGGGCATTTCAACAAACACAGGCAGGCGCCATAGAAGCGAACATTGTCACATTATCAATGTAATAACAACAGCATAACTAAGCATTCCTTCAATAGCACAACATCCATGCATAATGGAATGGGAAATTAACATCACCACATGATTCAATATTCAACCAACACTCCAGTTTGCTGGAATTGCCAGGACAGCTGTAAAGATCAACATATTTCATTCATTTCTCTTGAGAATTTGACAAAACGATATAAATGAAAGTTGAAGATATGGCAGTTTGGATTCACAGATAAAATTTCATGTTAAAATATGAACTATATGATTTATGGTGAATTAATTGGTGAAGTGTGTCAAATCTGTTTTTTAGACAGATATCAGGGTATGTATTGAAAACCAATTTTGGGCATGTTGTAGCCATAAATTCAACATATAAGCACTGTGATGAAATTTTAGAAAAACTTGTTAACTTTCTAACAAGACCAAGAACATAAAATTCCATTGTGTGTGCAGGTGTTTAGGTCAATTTTGCTAAACTGTGTCAAAATTGAAAATCAAACAGACATGTTGTAAAGATGGAATTTTTGATCCCAATTTCTGAATTGAACATATATCAAAATTTATATGATTTTGGGGTAGAACTTCAAGATCTAAAAGCATATAATTTTTTCGAAACCTATTTCAAGCCACGGAAAACAGAATTCAGATGATAACACACTACAAGATTTCAGCTTTTTGAAGAAAGTGATTTTGCTTGGAATTCCAAAGGGATATTCATGAAAATTGAATCATAACACTTTAATTTGATTACCCCTAATCCATAGTGAGTAAACATGATATAAAAACATGATAGAAATAAACCCTAATTAAATTCCAAAACCAAGTTGGATTCCTACCTCAAAAGCTTGGTTTCCTCTCCTCCTCTTTCTTTCTTCTCCATCTTCTCTCTTCAAGCAAGCTTGAACACCTTCTAATTGCAAGTGGGAATTAGGGTTTTCTTTTGATGAAGTAGGGGGAAAGAGGGGTAGGGTGGCCGGCCATAGCATGGGGGAGAGAGATAAGAGGGGAGAAAATGAGAGAAAGG
Source organism: Scilla litardierei (assembly GCA_030789695.1). Lineage (NCBI taxonomy): Eukaryota > Viridiplantae > Streptophyta > Magnoliopsida > Asparagales > Asparagaceae > Scilla > Scilla litardierei. The sequence goes on from CM061130.1 coordinate 119,295,291, forward strand.
GAGAGAAATCACTAGATTTCTCCTCTTTTTTCTTCTCTTTTCTTATTTCTTTCTTCTCTTCCAAGAAAGGAATATTCCAAGGGAATATTCCATAAGGAAATGACCAAAATACCCCCCATCATCTAGGTATTTACAAGTTTGCCATTACTTTATGCACACACCACTTTAGGATGTACGCACAGCAGCTTTAGTCCAAATGACCGTTTTGCCCCTCACCTTTCTAAAAATTTACGGGGGTTACCATTGACCCCTAACCCCTTTCACACTTGCATGGCTCTTCCTACACACATCCATGCACATCCATGCATGCATACATGCTTCACACACACACGTCTAACACATTCCTGTTGTTTTACATCCACGACGTCATTTGCACTTCTCCTGCATTCACACTTCGCATTCACTTCCCTTAGCCACGTATTACGGCCTGATCCCCCTTGCACTATGTTACATACATCGATATCTACGTTTATTTCATGCCTACGTATACACCGTAGGTAGAAATACCACGTGTGTTCAGTAGAACACACGTATAGTGCTAAATAGGGTATGACAAGCATCTCCAGGATCTATATAAAGAGAACAAGAAAAAGAAAGCTGAAACAAACCTGGTGACCATAAATGCTCCAGTAAAGTTTATAGCTGACGACTTCGAAAGAGATGACTTGCTTGATTAGCCACTACTTTATCTTTGCAATTTGATTTAAGAACAATTTATGTTATGAGATCATTTTGAATTAAGTATTTGTTTTGAATAAAAATTTGATTATGTTCCTGAAATACAAATGTTTTATTCATCTTTTATAGATGGATCGCTCTCATGACTGCTTAGTAAACAGTGCTTCAACACATATGATCATTCAATATAAATGCTATTTTCATAACATTATACCGTATAAAAGCCCTGTAAATACAATTTCAGGGCCATCGAATATTATTGAAGGTTCTGGGAATGCACCTTTGTTGCTCCCAAATGGAACAGAAATAAAAATAAAAGAGGCACTATTCTCTCTGAACTCCAGTAGAAACTTACTAAATTTCAAGGACATCCGCTTAAACGGATTCCATCTGGAAATAACAAATGTAAACGAAAAAGAACTTCTGTATGTAACGTCTCAAGAAAAAGGAATAAAACCCATACTTGAACGTTTTGATAGCCTTTCATCAGGCCTCTATCATACAAAGATTCGGAGAGAGGAAGCTAATTTAACGGAGCACCTAAAGTGCCCGACATCAACCAAGTTTTTACTTTGGCATGATGGACTTGGCCACACTGGATCAGTAATGATGCACCATAACTTATCTCAATCCCATGGGCATAACTTAAAGAACCAGAAGATTCTTCAGAAGGGAGAATTCCCTTACATCCCCTGTTTCAAGGGGAAATTAATAACAAGGCCATCACCATTAAAAGTGGTTATTGAATCTCCAAGCTTCCTCGAAAGAATACAAGGAGATATATGTGGACCTATTCACCACCGAGTGGGCCATTTCGGTACTTTATGGTACTGATTGATGCATCCTCGAAATATTCGTATGTGTGTCTACTATCGACCCGCAACTTAGGTTTTCCAAATCTATTGGCACAAATAATAAAGTTGCGGGCGCATTTTTTGGACAATCAAATAAAGAAAATACGTCTGGAATCTGGATAATGCTGGGGAATTCACCTCCCGGTCATTTGAAGAGTACTGCCAAGCAATGGGAAGTGAAATTGAACATCCAGTACAGCATGTTCATACCCAAAACGGGTTGGCAGAGTCACTGATAAAAAGACTCTAATGGATTGCACGTCCATTGTTAATGAAATCTCGGTTGTCGGTGGATGCATGGGGACATACAATATTGCATGCTGCATCCTTAATAAAAATAAGGCCATCTGGAGGTCAGAGTCTCTCTCCAATGCAACTTGCATATGGAATGCCACCGAACATTTCTCACGTGAGAATCTTTGGTTACACAGTTTACATCCCCATTGCACCACCACAGAGAACAAAAATGGGCCCTCAACGTTGCCTAGGTATCTATATAGGGTTTGACTCACCCTCAATTATAAAATACCTAGATACCAAACTGTGGAAAGATTTAAGGCACGTCTTGTTGAAGAATGTGAATTTAATGAGACAAGTTTCCTTGAAATGGGCCCAGATATCGAAAAATCTAGGGCAAAGCAAATTATAATGTGGGATATAAAAAACTTGACCAACTATGATCCAGTAACAAAACAATGTGAAGATGAGATCCTGAAGATCCTCCACATACAGAACTGTAACGATCCGCTCTCGGGGGCCATTACTTATTTGATTTATTCGCAGGTCTGCAGTTAACAAGTGAAAACAAAATAGCCACGATGTAGAGATGTACAAAAATACTTAAATAGTGTCCAATTATTACAATCCATACTTACAAAATGTTCCAACAAAGATACTTGAATGAAAGAAGGTACATAAGTGAAAATAAATCTGAAAGCTGCGGTCTCAGAGTCGAACTCTAGCGCTGTCAACTCAAGAACATCTACCTCAACATGCACGTCGTCTGCGACGTCACGAAAATAGAACCGTATGTAAGTCATAACAATTCTAAACATATAAAAGAAACAGTGCACAAGTATGACTAAAGCAGGTGACAAAAGTAACTGCGTACAAGCAAACCAGAGCGAAAAGTAAAGTATTGAGCAACAACAGTGACAATGCGTACATAACTAAGTGGTAAAGGCAAACAGAACTGAAAGAAGAGAACGAACTGTATTGTGGTAATGCAAGTGTAAAACAGGCTAAGCAAGTAAAGCATGCTACCGCTGTAGCTATAAGTGCGCAATGGCGAAGCCAGGAATTCAGTAAAGGGGGGCAAAGTATTTAACATCACATAAATTAAATAATAAAATAAACAATTTAAAAAAGATCTATAAAAATTTCATTGAATAATTATCTTCATGAAGTAATATATGTGTTCGTAGTTTGTACCTTAACAAAAAAATGATCCCAAAAAATTCATATATCTGCTTCTTCCACTAGCATTGTCCACGATGTGTTTTCATGCCTTGAAATCGCTTGATAATCACGTCATTGCTGATGCTACCAAAAAAGTCACTTTCAATGTATGTAATCAAGCAATTGTTCATCCATTCATCTCCCATTCGGTTTCGTAACCTATTCTTCACTATGTGCATAGCAGAAAATGCTTGCTCAACTGTAGCTATTGCAACTGGCAATATTAAGGATAATGTTATCAATAAATAAACAAGTGGATATACTACATCTCTCTTTGTCTCCACCGTTTTCTTTGCAAGATCACCAACACCATTCATTTCCAAGAAGTCATCACTGACACGCACATCAAGAATGTAAGTCTCTAACTGATCGGAGCGCATCATAAGATCCAACTCTGAGAAATCAGCTGGATAAGATTGAGCAAGACGAACTAAACTCTCTTTGTTGAAGGCTGCGAATGAGTTGCTTTGGTTTAAACATGACATGCAAAGAAGCAACTCGCTGTTTACTTCATCAAATCGATCGTTACGCACAGAAAGTTGTAGATCAATGACCGTGTAAAACAACTTATTTCGATAGTGATGAAGATTTGTCATTGCTTCTACATTACGTCGTGCTCGTCCTCGAGCTACAAATGCAATATCCATTTGAGGCACGGTGATATCGAATTTTGCATTAAACTATGAAACTTCTTGAAGAAGTAGCTCCCACCCAGTATCTCTCATCGTTTGTAATCGTTGCTTGGATATCTTGACTAGATTGATTGCATTCACGATATCTTGATCTTTTCGCTGTAAAGCTTTTGCCAATTCATTTGTACTTCCCAATATATTCTTCAGCAGATGTAAACCCAAGACAAAATCAAAATCTTGCAACGAGCCTATTAAGACAAATGCTTCACCATTTGCCTCTTGATTTTGACCATCTGCTGACACAAGTTCAAGCACATCTATAACAGATGGGAACATAATAATCAAATTTACAATTGTCCCATAATGTGATCCCCAACGTGTGTCACATGGTTGTTTCATGCTAGTCTCTTGATTTAATCCTTTACCACTTGAAAGTTCACCACTTTCCAAAAGCTTGGCAATTATAGACATTTGCTTTATCGAAGTGCATCTCGACGTTTGCACGATGCTCCAACAATATTGACAACACTAGAAACCATATTAAAAAGTAAAGCAATTTGATTATGGTTTTTAGCAACATGAACAAGTGCTAACTGAAGTTGGTGTGCAAAGCAATGAATATAGTAGGCACACTGATTCTCCTTCAAAATGAGTGTCTTCAGTCCATTAGATGCACCTTGCATATTTCTTGCTCCATCGTATCCTTGCCCTCTCAACCTCATAATATTCAATCCCAACTTTGAGAATAATGCTTCAAGTGCATCTTCAATGAAATTGATGTCATTTCAAGAACATGTATTACCCCTATAAATCTCTCGATCACACATCCTCTCATGTCCACATAACGCAAAACAACTGCCATTTGTTCTTTAATTGAGATATCATGAGATTCATCAATCAACACGGTAAATAATGCATCTCTAATATCTTCAAGAATTACATTTATGGTCTCAGCTACTGCTGCTTCAGCAATATCTCTTTGGATATCAGGTGAAGTCAACTTGAGATTGTTTAGAGCATTGTGAAGAACAATATTTTTAATAGTTTCATTCTGCCTAGCAGCGTGTTCCAAAAGTTCAAGAAAGTTTCCTTAATTGTGTGACCCTTGTGATACATCATGACCGCGGAAAGCTAATCCCTGTCGTAAAAGGAAACGTATACAATCAATAGATGCAATTAAGCGAATATTGTACTTCGTTTTCTCCTGCTCGGTATGTCTTTCAAAATATGATTGAATATGACACTCTTGCTTCAATAAGGCTTCACTCTTTCTATAAGCTTGATTGTGAGAACTATTAACCCCTCCAACATGTGCCTGCAATTTTTCAAGTTTCTTCCAATTTGTAAAACCTTCAACTGTAAAAGCATCATCACTTCCTCGTACATGAGATTTAAATAGATAGCAATATAGGCAAAATGCTTCATCCTTTGCTATGCTATACTCCAACCAGCTTCCATTCTTAGTAAACCAATTCTCATTAAAAACAACGCAATGTTTTCCTGAACTCTCATTGTTGAAATTTGAAATTCCTTGGTTGAAAAGTATCTTTTTGTAGATATGCCCTACGAACTATATCTTGATCATTTGGATGGTAATCAGATATTTGAGCTCGAAGTCCAGGATCTAATTCAAGATTAGCTACGCCATCTATGCGACTTATCTTTGGTCCGGGTTGTACTTCGTCAGCAGTGTTTAATTCTAAGGTTGACAGCTTTCGTCTGGTGACAAACTTATCCATTACTGGAAAACATTAGACAATTCGACGGTTAATTAGTATTTACTAAAAATAAACAAGTAACAGTTTTAATATAACATGTCGTAGGCTCCTAGCTTATAAATCTCAACATAATTTATTGAAAAAATGAACAACACTTTTAGTGGCTAATGGCTCATATGAAGATGAAAACAATAAACACAAACTACAGTATGTATCAAAGGTAAAATTAAATTAGGGAAAATAGAAATGATGATTGAAAATGATTGAGAGAAATCAAACCTCTCTCTGTCACTAGATCAAAGATAACAATAGCTAAACTCCAAGCGATAACAACCCAAGCTTTCTGAAATTACAGGAACCTGCTAATTAATAACAAGAGGAAAACAACAATCAGAATTTACCATTCCAAAGACACTCCAAACAACAAAACTTTTAAATTGCTCATAAATCAAAACCCTAGCTCAGCTGGGCATCCCAGCTTTCAGACACGGCAGAATAACTCACAAATCCAAAACGCTAAAAGAAGCCAACCCTTTTTATTAATCTCAATGTGATCAGAGCAAACCCTATAATTTTTTAAAAGAAAGAGGTAAATAAAAAGAGCAAATTGAGACCTGTTGTCTGTTGACAATTGACATGGCATTGTCTAGAGTTAAATTTTCTCAGAAATGGTTTATCTCTAAAACACTTTCAATCCTAATTCCTAAATTCTTGCAACTGATCTGCAGACAGAGCATATCTCGAGTCCATTGCTTGTTTTATGAATCAAACTCGCTCTTTGCAATTGCAAATGAAAATAGATGCATTCCCTTCATTTTTCGATCCAGTACAACCCATTTCTTCAAGAGCGGGCGGTCAAATTCACAAAAAAAATACAAGACTCAAGGTGATTCAACTCAGATCTTCACACTTACGAGCATTGGCCAGGCAAAAACAATCAAAATGTTGACCGATAGAAAACCCTAATTTGATATACTAAACTAGAGAGGGTCGCGATAACCGATAGAGCGAGGAAGAAGACGAGCTTGAACGAGAATTTGCGGAGCTCCTTGAAGAGAAGATAGCAGATGAAGATAAACAGTGCGAGCAGATCGAGACTTGGAGTTGGGGCTGCGTTGCGAACAGAAGAAACGAAAATGGGCAAAAAAACCCTACGAGTAGAAGAAGAAACGAAGGCGACTGGGGTTTCTTTGCTGGGAATCATTCACGGGTTGGGAGCCTGGGCCTTGGACCTTGGTGGGCCCCACTTAAGGAGGGAGGGCAAATTAAATTTTCGAATTTAAGGGGGGCAGCTGGCCTTGGACCTTGGTGGGCCCCACTTAAGGAGGAGGGTGCAAATATCTGTTGACAATTTGAGGGGGGGCAGCTGCCCCCTAACCCCAGGTGGCTTCGCCCCTGTAAGTGCGATAAGTAAAGTATGGGTTGCTGCACAAGTGTGGTAAGTAACGTGCATAGAATGCGTAAAGTAAAAGTGACTGTGCAGAAGTGCATGTAATGCGTAAAGTAAAGGTGACTGCAAAAGTGCATGTAATGCGTAAAGTATAGGTGACTGTGGAAAAGTAACTGCACTAGAACTACGTAACTCAAGTTGGAGAGTATGATATGCAACCATTGAGTTCATCTCTTTCCTGGGTGCACTTACCCAGACGAATGTCGGAACACAGGCAGCGATACATGTGTTTTGCCGAAACACAGATGATCACTCCTTATTTTACACCTTTTTCCCGCATGTTTGCATGCCATTTAGATCGCCCAAATCATGTTTTTCACGATATATCGACGATATTGCGATGCTTTTCACGATTTGTTGTTTTTATCGCATTTCAGGTGATTTGGCGTGATTTGGAGTGATCTCGAGATGCGCTTACTCCAGAGGGTCACCGACGACCTCCCCGAGGGGTATTTTGCTGTTGGAGAGGAGCGGAAGAAGAACGGACGTCGCATGAGCGACGAGGAGGCCAAAACAAGCAATCTGGGCATTTTTAGTGTCCCACTCGGCCGAGTGAAGGAGTCACTCGGCCGACCAGCGAGACACCGCTCAGCCGACCAGATCAGACACGATTCATATATGCACTCGGCCGAGCGACGGATACCACATCGGCCGAGTGACGAGACCCCGTCCGCCCGAGTGGCGCCCAGACGAAGCCATTCAAAAATCGCCAAGTTACTGTTTTTCGGCTGCCTGAGCTTCAGAAGACCCACTCGGCCGAGTGGATAATCCCGACCGCCCGAGTACCAAGAAGCCATCGGCCAAGTGACGACAACTCACTCGGCCGAGCAGCCACCGAAGTGAAGACCCCTGAAGATCGAGACTTACTGGAAATTTACAGGGTTTTCACTCGGCCGAGCGACTTTTGTCACTCGGCCGAGTGCGACGCGCTGCCTGTGGCGAAAATTGCGGAAAACAGGCTGCACAGGGGTATTTTGGTCACAGTTTTTGGACGATTTTGGGGGGTATTTAACCCCTGTTTTTACCCTAGTTTTAGGAGAGCTTTCTCTTAGATTTTTTGTAGCTTTTAGATTAGCTTTTTAGTTTTATTCTTGTGATTGGAGAGGAGACAAAATTAGATTTTTGTTGGATTAATTGAAGAACTCCATTGGTTTGTGTTTTCTCTTCTCTAAAAATTCTATTTTTATTGCATATCTCAATATCATGATGAATTCTATTGCTTATTTCATTGATTATTTTTGTGATCTTGCTATGAATTGTGAGTAGTCGCCACGTCTTGGGGCGTGGGGATGAACCCTACAAGCCCTATTTCATAATTGTGATGAATTGGTAGGAATTTTGCTAGAATTGCTATTAGGGATTAGATTGGGATCAATTTACTACGGATGGCTAGGAGTTCATACCGATTGGGATTTGCAAGAGATTGGATCCCAATTCGATAGGAAACCCTAGAAATCCGAATTGGGTTGGAATCGAATTTCCGTAGTATCGGTTTGCAAGAGATTGGACCGATACTAGGGTTTCCGGTTCCAATTCCGCGCCAATACCCGTTTGCAAGAGATTGGACGGGTAGGAACTATCCCAAACTAGGTCGCGGGCCGAGTTTGCAAGAGATTGGGCTCGGTGCGCGATTGAACGATGATGTTGATCCTAATGCTAGTTTCCCTAGGCTAGGGTTTGCAAGAGATTGGACCCGAGCCTAGGATAGCTATAGACCAGCAACAGCGTGAGAGCGTGAGCTTGGTTCTACATTCAGTTGCAACTAGTTCATCCAAAATCTTATTCTAGTAATTTTGATACCGATGAACCACATTTACGAAAGGTGGTGAGTAGCGGGAATTCCCCATTCCCTAGACGTTCTTTATTTGATTTGATATTTCCGTACTTTGTCTGACGATTGTGACAGGATCGCCAAAGGCAAATTTCTCTCTTCTTAAATAGCCAGGTTGATTGGATCAAGCACGGTCATTCGTCCTCCCTGTGTTCGATAACCCGCTCGCTGCTATACCGTGCGCTTGCGGTAAAACTACAACCGTTCTTTGGGGTTACATCCCGGAACGATCAAGTTTTTGGCGCCGTTGCCGGGGAGGCGATTGCGTTTGATCTTACCACCCTAGCTATTTATTTTATTATTATTATTATTATTTCCATTTCTTTTTACCTAACCCTTCCACGGTACTATTCATTTCTTTGAAACTCTGTTTTCCATGTGCATGTACACGAGATCTACGGCGGACCCTGAAGCTATATTATTTGATCCCGAGATCGAACGTACCGCGCGGAGACTTAGAGCGGAAAGGAGACAAAATCCGGAAGGGAGGTTTATGACCAACCCGGAAACTGCGGACCAATTAGCGGCAAGGATGGCGAGGATAATTTCTATTCGAGATAGGCTTCGGCCTAAGACCTCTTCTACGACCTCATCTATTGCCATGCCGGAGTTGGCGGCTGACAAGAACTTCGAGCTAAAGACTGGACTAGTGGTTCTGATGCAGCAGGATCCGTTTCATGGGAATGCCCATGAAAATCCTCACTACCACATCCAATTATTTTTGTCGAAGTGCGCCACATTCCAAATGCCGGGGGTCTCCATCGATGCCATCAGACTGCGTCTCTTCCCCTTCACGCTAAAGGACAAGGCACTCTATTGGTTGAGGACGCAGGCTGAGGGAGTCTTCACCTCTTGGGACGAGTTGGCGAGTGCATTCATTGACAAGTTCTATCCGCCCTCCAAGACGGTGAAGATCCGGAGCGCTCTCATGTCCTTCAAGCAAGGACCCCAAGAGACGATCTATGAGGCTTGGGAGCGTTTTAAGGATCTGCAGCATCAATGCCCGCACCATAGCATTGAAGATTGGGAGCTAGTTCATAGCTTCTACAATGGTCTCCAACCGGGGACCAAACAAATTATTGATGCCGCGGCGAATGGTGCTATCTTGTCAAAGACTCCCGAGGAAGCTACGGCCCTAATTGAGGAGATGGACTCAAACAACCAACAATGGGGCGATGAGCGAGGACACTCCACGTCCTCCTTGAAGCCAACTAGTATCTATGAGGCGAAGGCCGTAGCGAAGCTTACAAGCAAGTTTGATTCTCTCCACAAGGTAGTGGAGAGACTGGAGAAGTTTATCACGGAGCCCCAAGGAACCCCTTCCACCTCCGCTCCAACGAACCAAATGTGTGATTGGCAAGACCAATCTCAAGCCATGTATGCGAGAGGAGAGCAAGGAGAAGGATCCTTGGAGCAAGTACAATATGTCGCGGGGAACCAAGGATATTGGGCCAATCCGGCCACAAGAAATCATCCCGGATTCTCTTACGCCAACAATGAAGGAGCTTTGAACCCGCCACAACAACCACCTCAACAAGCTCGGCCACCACCACCCCAACAACAACACTATCCGCCGAGGGGGCCTCCACAACAAAATTTCCAACCGAAGCAACAAGTTCCACCATATAGGCCGCCCGGATACAATCAAGGGTGGAGGAATCAAAATCAAAACCCTCCACAAGCTCAACAATGATCCGACTTCGAAGCTAGAGTGGAGGCGTTCATGATCGAGCAAAATAAGGTCAATGCTACCTTGAAGGCGGGGCAAGACTCCCTTAATACCGTTGTGGCTCAAATATCGGAGCAATTGGCGTTGCTCAATCGGAACACTCAACGATTGCCGGCGCAACCCGAGCAAAACCCACGGGGCAACACCGGCCACATCAATGCCGTAGTTGCCGTTAATACTAGAGGCGGGAAGGATACCACCCCCGCCATGATTCCTACCGAGGAGCCCGTGGAGGAAAGTTTGGAGCCAATTGAGCCGGTAGTTGAAGTTGATAAGGAGAAAGAGCCACAAGAAAAGGAGAAATCTAGAGCGGAGCAATTGATTGAGGAAAGACGCTTCATGCCACCGGTCCCATTTCCCCAAAGGCTCGCTATAGCGAAAATGGAGAAAAGGCTAGCAAAGTTTCTCGAGTATCTGAGAGGGGTTAGCCTCAACATTCCCTTCCTCGACGCCATCGTGGAGATCCCCACATATGCTAAATTCTTAAAGGACTTGATTTCGGGGAGAAAGAGGAAGGAGAAGATTATGCTAGCCGAGGAGGGCTCTTGGTTCACCAAGAGAGAGAAGGAGCCGGCCAAATTTAAAGACCCGGGGAGTTTTCGGATTCCTTGCACCTTGGGCGGCGTCCATCTTCAAAAGGCGTTGGTAGATCTAGGGGCTAGTGTGAGCCTCATGCCTCTCTCCATGTTCTTAAGGCTAAACACCGGGACGAAGTTGAAACCTACCGACATGCGGATACAATTGGCCGATGGGCGAATAACAAGGCCGGTAGGGATAGCCGAAGACATTCCGCTACAAGTCCCGGGGGGAATATGCTTGCCATGTGACTTCGTGATCATGGACGTTAAGGAGGAGGGAGATACTTCATTGATACTTGGACGCCCGTTCCTCGCCACCGCCGGAGTCATTGTTGACGTGCGCGAAGGTACCCTAACTTTAAACGTCGGCAACATCGAGGTGGAGCTTCACATTCCTAAGGCTATGAAACACATGCCTTACCACGAGGAACTTGACTACATGGACCTCCTTGATGAGGTAATTGAGGAGGCGATCCCCCACTCGATTGGCGCTCTTTTCGATGAGGATTTCGAGGAAGGCCCGGATTTAGGCCAAGATGAGGAGAAAGGCGATTCCCCCGACCTCTCCGCTGAAAATGATGAAGGCGACGCTGATGTCGCAAGGATTCGAGAGCTCTGCAAGCTCTCGAAATTAAAGTCTCCAAAGGAAGCTCCGCCGATACGGAAATCGGCGTCACCGGTGAAGCCGTCGACCGGGGCAAACGCTAGCTTGGGGGAGCCTCCCCCCAACACAATTCGAGACGAGAGACCACCGCGGGAGAACACGCCGCCGTAACTTCCGAATCCAAGCGTTCTCCCCGGAAAGTTTGATGGGTGCATCTCATATGCACCAAACATCCCGCATTAATTGAAAATCATAGGGGGTCGAGCTCACGACCTTAAACGAGCGCTTGTCGGGAGGCAACCCGACGGTTATTGCTTTATTTTTACTTTTTCTTTATTTTTGTTTTAGAAATTTTTAGTGTTTTGAGTCGTTCGCCCAAAAATTTTGTGATAACGGGTCCTATTTTTCTTGACAGGAGAGGAGATAGGTAAATCCATCATGAGGAGGATGAACGAGACGACGAGGAGCGCCCCAGGAAGACGCTCGATGCTTAGGAGTAGGATGAAATCTACTGGAGGAAGAAAGACGGAGTTCAGAGCCCAAACGAAGACAAACAGCAGAAAACAAGGCTCACTCGGCCGAGTACACAAGTTCGTCCGGCCGAGCCGCTCACAAACGAGGGAAGTCTGCTGTACCCAACTCTCTGTTTATTTTCCTAATTTCAGTATAACTGCTACTCGGCCGAGTATATATTTTCACTCGGCCGAGTAAAACGGATACGCTCCTAGGGCGAGTCTTGCCGAGTAGCTTGAGCCACTCGGCCGAATGGACTTACTCCACTCGGCCGAGGCTGGCAAAGCCACTCGGCCGAAGCGTAAGCGGGGAGGATTTTCCATTGATCCCACTCGGCCGAGTGACCTAGTCACTCGGCCGAGTCATAACTTTTATTATATAAGGGGCCGAGGGGGGCACGTTTTTCGAAACGCAAAAGACCCCAATCGCCTGACCCTTCAGCTCCCCTCGCCCGCTCGCCTCGCTCGCGCCCTCACTCGCCCGACCACCGGTCGCCGCGCCGCCGCTCGGCCAGCCACCGCCGGCCGAGCACCGCCGCACCTCGCCCGAGTCGCCGCCGGCAGCCACCACACCGGCCACCTCCGGTATCACCTATTTCGCCTTTTTTTCCCTCTTTTTGTGTATTTTTCGAGGATCCACGCGTTAAACGAACCCCAAACCCAAATTGATTTCTATATCTATCTATTATACCCCTAATGCCCCATACATTTTGAATATTACTCGCTGATATCTCCATTTCATGCGCAGGTTGTTTCTGGGAGCTTAGGGGAGCCCAGGGGAGCTTCTACGGACTGATTTGGGCTTCGCGGAGGCGCTGTCTTCGCACGCTTCCATTGCTTAGCACTCGCGGCGTGTCGGGGTATACTCTTTCCTTTATTTTGCACACGCCGCACTTTTCACGTTTTTCGGCGCGCGCTCGGGGCCGATATGCCGCCCCGGACACGGCCGCGGTCGAAGAGAGCTTCCGCCAAGCGGAAGCGGTCGGATGACGCCGGCCCCTCCCGCGAGTTGGAGGACTCTCCTCCGCCTTCTCCCACACACCCCATCCACCCAGCACAGCCTGCAGGCGCCGCACACCCCGCACAGCCTGCAGCGCCCGCACAGCCCGCACAGCCACTCCCTGCCGCTCCACAGCCACCACCTCCGGCTCCACTGGTCGGGCCGCTCGGGATTACGTTCCGAGACGACGCACACCGCGTCGTCTTCGAGCGTATCTCCCAGCGCTCGATCGTACCCTCCAGGTTTGCACACCTTGCCGACCTAGGACGCCTGGGGGTACTAGAGGGGATGCTCACGTTGTACGACAACGTGGGCTGGCGAGATTTCTTTCAGGTGTCGGCGGACACGTTTACCCGTTCGACACTTGAGATACTTAGTTCGATCGCCCGGACCGACGAGGGATGCTCGTTTCGGTTCATGGACCGGGAGTGCCAGGTCACTCTCGGTATGATGAGAGCATTTTTCTCGTGGCCCGATGTCCCCGGAGCCGATCGCGGTTACGGCCCCACCCATATCCCCCCACCTTCCTTCGACGCCGGTGCCTTCTGGGCCCGGATTACGGGTCTTCACGCTGCCTTTGACCCTAGTAGGGCCAAGGCCTCGACCATTGTCCATCCCTGCCTCTGTATTGCTCAGCGCCTTATGGCGACGACCTTTTTGGCCAGATATGAGCCGGGCACGATGTCTACGCCAGAGCTCTACATGCTCTACGTGATGACACGGCCCAGAGCTCTATCTAGGGATGGCGATGAGCTGGTCCCCGTCGTCGTGATTGATGTCGCGGCTTGGTTTTTGGACCGCATCATTGTATCGGTCGGCGCTCGCTCACCGATATGCTGCGGCGGCCTGATCACCTTGCTTGCCCTTATGACCGGCGAGGACTTCCCTGACGACCTGCGACGAGCACCGGGCCCCACTTCTTTGTCGATTGATGTTATGGCCCGGATGAAGATGCTTCGTCCGCACGGTGAGCGTCACTGGGTCTGGTTGCACGGCCCTTACGGTGCCGATTACATGATTCTTCCGAGCCCAGCTCGGACTCAGATTGCACCAGCCCACGTGGACTGGCTCCCTGCGATGGATGTTCTCATCCCCGCTGCTTACGTGCTCGAGGCTGAGGAGGCCGAGCAGGCCCACGCTGCCCACGCTGCCCCCGCAGACCCTGTTGCACCTGCCGAGCCTGCCGCCCCTGTTGACCCCGTGGCCCCTCAGCCTATACCTGATGTTTCCGCTGCTCCTGACACCTCTGTCCCCACCTCTGTCGGTGTCGGGAGTACCTTAGCTGAGCCCACCTCCACTGCTTCCGAGGCTGTCACCACCACCACTGGCCCTCTGTCTGCTGAGCCTGTTTCTTCTGCCCCACCCGAGCGCCCGCCGACCGTAGTTGAGTGCGGAGAGCCCTCTGTCTCCACTGCTGCTGTATTTTCCGAGAGTGTCGTGGCGTCTGTTCACACTTCTGTGCCACTGACCTCTCTGGCCGCCTCGCTGCCACTTTTGCACTCTTCTTTCGCTGCTGCTGCCTCCACTTCTCACCAGCCGGTGCCCCGGCCTCACACCGAGGCCAGGCCCACATTTGTGAGCGCAGCGCCTTTCGTTCCCTTCCCCGCTGAGCCCGTCACATACGCGACCAGAGTACGCCAGCCCCGACCTGCACAGCCCCGACCGGTGCGTCCCTCTGCACCACCTCCCCTGACACTGTACTTCAGAGCATTCGTGCTCTAGAGGGGGCGGTGAGTGGCCTCAGAGGCGACCTTAGGACCCTGTCCTCCACCGTCTCTGCGATGGCCGGCCGCTTTGACCTGCTCCCGCAGATTCACTACTGTCTTACCCAGGTCCTGGAGCGTCTCCCCCGCGTCCCCGTACCCACACAGCAGGTTCCCACCCCCGCTTCCACCCACACTTGGCCTGCTTCCACTTCCACACCCACACCCGCTCAGCAGCCTGAAACACCACCACCACCACCCCCGCCTCAGGACGGAGACGGCGCAGCACCACCTTCTTAGGCACCCTTGATGCCATCGATTATTCATGCCGTTGTGCTGCCCGTTTCTGCTGGGTCCTGTTGCATTTTTGTCCACCCCCCCTCCCCTCACTTATTTTGGGTTTCTCATTCAGATCGTATCCTTATATATCTTTTTTGGGAGAGAGGGTGAGTTTTTGGTGACACATCTATATATCTGTATCACTCCTATCTGTGCATGCATCATGTCCGCATCATATTTTCATTTCTTTATTTTTTTCTTTTTATTTTCATTTTTTCATCATGCATGCCCCCTCACTTTCCCCTCCCTTTACTTGTCTCTCGGTGTGCCACACTTTGAACATTGAGGACACTGTGCCATTTAGCTTGGGGGAGTGAGTTCTCAAGATCTTTTTCGTTCTTCTCCGTTTTTCATTTTTCATTTTTTTCGCCGTTTTCGTTTTCCGAATCCACCGGGTTCGCCTTTTACTTATCTTCCTCGAGGACGAGTAAGAGGCAAGCTTGGGGGATTTTGATCACTCTTTATTTTACACCTTTTTACCGCATGTTTGCATGCCATTTAGATCGCCCAAATCATGTTTTTCACGATATGTCGACGATATTGCGATGCTTTTCACGATTTGTTGTTTTTGTCGCATTTCAGGTGATTTGGCGCGATTTGGAGTGATCTCGA
Organism: Scilla litardierei; assembly: GCA_030789695.1. Taxonomy (NCBI): domain Eukaryota; kingdom Viridiplantae; phylum Streptophyta; class Magnoliopsida; order Asparagales; family Asparagaceae; genus Scilla; species Scilla litardierei. Next base: position 119,310,989 of record CM061130.1, read on the forward strand.
GATGCGCTTACTCCAGAGGGTCACGTCAAAACAAGCAATCTGGGCATTTTTAGTGTCCCACTCGGCCGAGTGAAGGAGTCACTCGGCCGACCAGCGAGACACCGCTCGGCCGACCAGATCAGACACGATTCATATGTGCACTCGGCCGAGCGACGGATACCACATCGGCCGAGTGACGAGACCCCGTCCGCCCGAGTGGCGCCCAGACGAAGCCATTCAAAAATCGCCAAGTTACTGTTTTTCGGCTGCCTAAGCTTCAGAAGACCCACTCGACCGAGTGGATAATCCCGACCGCCTGAGTACCAAGAAGCCATCGGCCGAGTGACGACAACTCACTCGGCCGAGCAGCCCCCGAAGTGAAGACCCCTGAAGATCGAGACTTACTGGAAATTTACAGGGTTTTCACTCGGCCGAGCGACTTTTGTCACTCGGCCGAGTGCGACGCGCTGCCTGTAGCGAAAATTGCGGAAAACAGGCTGTGCAGGGGTATTTTGGTCACAGTTTTTGGACGATTTTGGGGGGGTATTTAACCCCTGTTTTTACCCTAGTTTTAGGAGAGCTTTCTCTTAGATTTTTTGTAGCTTTTAGATTAGCTTTTTAGTTTTATTCTTGTGATTGGAGAGGAGACAAAATTGGATTTTTGTTGGATTAATTGAAGAACTCCATTGGTTTGTGTTTTCTCTTCTCTAAAAATTCTATTTTTATTGCATATCTCAATATTGTGATGAATTCTATTGCTTATTTCATTGATTATTTTTGTGATCTTGCTATGAATTGTGAGTAGTCGCCACGTCTTGGGGCGTGGGGATGAACCCTACAAGCCCTATTTCATAATTGTGATGAATTGGTAGGAATTTTGCTAGAATTGCTATTAGGGATTAGATTGGGATCAATTTACTACGGATGGCTAGGAGTTCATACCGATTGGGATTTGCAAGAGATTGGATCCCAATTCGATAGGAAACCCTAGAAATCCGAATTGGGTTGGAATCGAATTTCCGTAGTATCGGTTTGCAAGAGATTGGACCGATACTAGGGTTTCCGGTTCCAATTCCGCGCCAATACCCGTTTGCAAGAGATTGGACGGGTAGGAACTATCCCAAACTAGGTCGCGGGCCGAGTTTGCAAGAGATTGGGCTCGGTGCGCGATTGAACGATGATGTTGATCCTAATGCTAGTTTCCCTAGGCTAGGGTTTGCAAGAGATTGGACCCGAGCCTAGGATAGCTATAGACCAGCAACAGTGCGAGAGCGTGAGCTTGGTTCTACATTCAGTTGCAACTAGTTCATCCAAAATCTTATTCTAGTAATTTTGATACCGATGAACCACATTTACGAAAGGCGGTGAGTAGCGGGAATTCCCCATTCCCTAGACGTTCTTTATTTGATTTGATATTTCCGTACTTTGTCTGACGATTGTGACAGGATCGCCAAAGGCAAATTTCTCTCTTCTTAAATAGCCAGGTTGATTGGATCAAGCACGGTCATTCGTCCTCCCTGTGTTCGATAACCCGCTCGCTGCTATACCGTGCGCTTGCGGTAAAACTACAACCGTTCTTTGGGGTTACATCCCGGAGCGATCAACAGACACCGGGACGGGATGCTGAAACACAGTCAGCGGGACGAGATGCCGAAACACAGGCAGCGGTACGGGAAGATGAACTCCAGTCACCCCCACACACTTTCAAACTATGAGTTACCCCAAACCCAGTGAAGTGTCGATTGTTCTATGTACATGTTTCATTCGTGATGTTCCGCAAGATATTCCACATGATATTCCACATGATATGTTGTTAGCATGGCATGCAACAGGTGATGTAACTATTTTAACGTAAGCAATCGTGCACACGTGTAATAATGTTTCATGCGAAGTTTCGAGTGACAAGTGTTATAACATGGTAGACAAGGGTGAACTAGACAAGAGAGTGATCACGACGATGAAGAAGTTGAAGTGACTCTTTTGAAGGTATTTACAAACTGTTGATGATTGAGACTATAACATTGGTCCATGCATACACGGCCAGTCAGGTTTGGCCAAGCAGGTCACTATCCCCACATGCAGGGTGATCCAAATTTGGTGCAAACGATCCTAGACACCAGGTGGCACCAATGTTAAGAACGCCAATAACCACAACTGTTTCATCGATTATATTAACAAAAGTTGGATAGTTTCTTATTTACTATAATGGTTAAACCAGGACCATGGTTGACTTTCTTATTGAAAACCAGAAAGTTAAGCAAGGCGGATGCTAGGAAATTTGAGGATAAAGACAATTCCAACAAACATGGAATATGAAAATTGTTGGTTTAAGTGAATAGTCGTTCTGTAGTTGCTTGTTTCTCTAGTTACTTAGGTCTATAGTCATTCGTTCGATCAATAGTTGTTCTGAGACTATTTGCAACATCCTAAGTTCATATTAGTGCACTTGTTTAGATTTCTAAAGTTAGAATTAGAGTGCCTTACTGTTATCGAGACCGTCGTGGTAAGACGAGATTGGAGCTAGAGCTTACAGGGGGCTGGTGTACGAGAATTGGTACCTGCAACCACAAGAAATTATTAGTTAAAGACTACACTATTTTCTATCCATTTTTCTTAGCGTGTTCGTATTTTTATTATCGCTTAAGACTCGTCAAAATACATACTAAATATTTTTAGATGGGCTAGATGGGAGTAAAATAATTTTATATAGGAAGAAAATATTTTTCTAAGGCTCCTATGTATTTTAGTAATTTTTGAAAGCTTAAAATCACTTAAAACTAATTAAAAATAAGAAAACGATTTTTCATTATATTTTTCAAAGATTTCTCTAGAGCAAATCATACGTTGGAATTCTTCCAACAAGGGGTCAAAATGACTGTATTAACTAGTACTGCGACATATATTTTTCTTGTACGTGAGTGTATGTGAAATATTAAAGATATTGATTTTTAAATGAAACATCATAATTAGATTTAAACTTTAAAAATTTGCTGAGGAAAATATACTCGTCCTTTGGTGATGAAACCAGAGCCAATGAGTCCGTTTCGCCGTTTTTTATTTTTTTGGACCTTTCTGGGTTTCTGGTTCGTATATATTATTATTTATCAATTTTAGATTAGTAAACATATATATAAGCGTATATGTACGCGTGTTTATACGTATTTAAACGTAAATTAAAACTATTAAAATAAACTTTGAAAAATCATAACTTGAAAACTAAGTTTCGGCTTGAGGCGAAATTGGCGCCTACACGTTCGTGACGAAGACGCGGATCTTCTGGTGGTATCCGTTCACTCTTCTGATAATTAAATCACTTTTGTCACTACTCATATATACTTATATTATCTTGAATAATATAATTTTATTATTAAAAACCCCAAACTCCTGCATGTGCGTGCGTGAGCTGCTGCTCTCTCTTCTTTCGTGCGCGCGTGGGTTGCGGTTGTCGGAGGGGAAGATTGCGACGAGAAGAGGGGGCCGGTGACGGGAAGGCCGAGGGCGGCGCACGACGGGGGCTCGGCGATGGGTGGAAGAGGCGGGGATGCGTGGAGGTTCTCGGCTCCATTTTAATGGGTTCTGTGGGGTTTTTTTTTGTTGTGTGGTTCGTCGGATCTCAGAGGAGCGGCGGGGAGGTCGAGGGGAAGACGTGGATGGCGGATGGAGATGCAGCATGGCGAGCTGGGCTCGCGGCGGCGACACGGCAGCGAAGCGACGATTTGAGCTCATCGGAGAAGGAAACGACGATGGTTGGCTGTGGCTTTGGGGGTCTTTGCGTCAGGAAGGAGCATGAGCTCGGGGGTGGTTGCCGGTAGTCTCAAGTGGCGGCGAAGCGGGGGTTTTGTGGTGATGGAGCTTCGCGAAGAAGATGGATGAGAGGGGATGGACGGTGGTTGGAGAGAACTTGGCAGTCGGAGCTTGGCGGAGGGGAGGAAGCTTGTGGCTTGGGTGCCGAGAGGAGGAGCTTGGGCTTCCCTTCACGTGGAGATGAAGAAGATACAATGAGTTTGTGGGTTGTCAACAGGAGCGGGGAGAGGGGTGGAGCGTTGGCTGTGGAGGGGGTCACCGGCGGGGAAAGGTGGCGGTTGGGGGGTGGGGGTGGGACGGCGACGAGGGAGATGGAGCTCGTTGGTGGGGAGGCAGGAGGATTGGAGGATGCTCAAGGGGAAGCCTCGGAGCTTGGCGAAACTTGAGGGGAGTTGAGTGAGAAAAGATATCGGTTTTGTAATGCCCTACAAGCTACTGCACAAGTACTAAGGGGGGGTGAATAGTACTTTAAAAATAACGAGGAGTATAATTCCTAATTATCGTGCAAACAACTACCAAATCAATTTGCGGAAGCTTAAATTGATGACAACAACAAAATTAACAATGCTAACAATAGATATTACTGGGTTCGGATCCACCCAAGTCTCCCCGACTTGTTCCCGGTGATCCTACGTCCCAACCACCCGGATCCCCTCCGGATACTTAGGTTAGAAACCCTAACCCAAGATTTCCACTATGATATCTTGTGAAAAACCTTCACAAGATCAAATCATACATGCAATGGCAATAGTGAATCCCACAACCCGGGATCACAACCTTCTCTCACAACCGAGAGAATCAATAAGCAATATAAATGAGTTTATAATGAAATAAACAATCTTACCACAAAATCCTATACCTTGAGTTTTCTTACCAAATAGGTGCAATGAGTGATTTGTGGAAGAGGAAGTCACCAAGACCTATCACCAATGAAATGAGCAGCAATGTGTGCCTAGGAGTGATTTGGAGACTTGAATCAAGCTAGAGCTTGAAGGGCTCACCAAGAACAAACTTCTCTCAAGATGGATTCTAGATCTAGAAAATGAGAGAATGGATTTCTTGTGAGGAAGAGAGCTTTGGAAATGAGTGAGAATCTCTATCTCTTTCAATCTCAATGAATCTCTTAATAGCAGCTCTAACCTAGAGAGAAATGACCAAGGTTCGTATTTATAGGGGCCCATAAAAACGAGCTAGGTCAAATCCCAACGGTTGGAAATCTGAAGCAGTTAGTTGGTCAAAGAACAACCACTGACCGACTAGTTCATCAACTAGTTGGTCGGTCAATCAACATGGACCGACTAAGTGAAGAACAGTGAAGAGATTGAATTTCAGACCTAGAAATCTAGTCGGTCCAAGAAGACTGTCTGACCGACTAGTTTCACAACTAGTCGGTCGGTCAGTGAACGTAGACCGACTAAGAGTCAAAAACAAATAGTCTGAATACAAATTGATTTAGTCGGTCCAAGAACAAATGTTGACCGACTAGATTATCAACTAGTCAGTCGCCAAACGTTCTTAGACCGACTAACGATAAACAGCAGCTTAGGAGAAAATTGGCATGTACAGTAAAGCACAACTAGTCAGTCAAAGAAGCATCACTGACCGACTAGTTCACAAACTAGTCGGTCGGTGAGTCAACGTAGACCGACTAACTGTAAACAGTACTGAGCAAGAAAATACAAACTGAAACTAGTCGGTCCAAGAAGCTTTGCTGACCGACTAGATCACCTTCTAGTCGGTCAGTTCTTCTTCTTGAACCAACTAACATGCACAATAAAGTCCGAATCGAAGCGCGATGCTTCGAGGAAGTTAGAATGGACTTCTACTAAGATCCTAGAGCTAAGGTATGAGCGTTATGAAGATATAAATGTAAGATATACTCAAGGCTTAACATTCTATAAATCGAAACCAAAAGACTATGAATAAAACCTTAAAGAACGGTCTTCGAGTGCTTCGATCAAATCTTCATAACTTCCAAAATGATCCAAAAGCTTCAACGAAGCTTTAGGCATTGAATACGAGCTTTGAGAAGTCTTGAGATGTCGCTTTGTGTGTTCTCGTGAATTTGGCGACGATCTCCATAACTGCGCTCACAAATTGTTAGTTCATGAATTATTTATGTTTGCTCATCATCCAAAACCAAATCCGGGGAGTCCAATACTCAACATTCTCCCCCTTTTTGGTGATGACAAACTAACATAAATAATAATAAAAAATAATGATTCAAATGTAAAATACTTACTCCCCCTACATTGATGACATGTTAATTCCAAATTGAATATATATAAATTGCATCAATCAGACGAGTAAGATATAGAATGAGAATCGAATTTTGAAATATCGGATTTGAAAATCCTTATATATATCTTAACTCCCCCTGAATCTAACATATCAAATAAGATTCTTGGAAATTGAGTTAAATTTTCATTTGTCCTAATCATTATCATTATCTCTCCCCCTTTGGCATTATCCCAAAAATGGGGGGCGTACAACGACAACAACAAGGAATAGGAAAATCCAACATCGGGAGTCGTAGAATATGACGATGGACCAAATTGACACCAAGGAAAATAGTCGAAAACGAATCAAAGTGTGCCAAATTGTCCATTTTCGAAAAACGAAAATTAATATCATCAAAATACCAAATATAAATTCACTTATTGAATAAAGAAACGTACTCTCCAATACTCAATATTCTTAGTTAAATTTGTGCATGGAAAACAATTCTATGCAATCATAGAAATATAATCTATTTAACCAAGTTAATAATCGTCGATCGACGAAATCGAATATCATAGACATTGAATGAATATTAAATGTGCACAACGAAGTAAAAGTGAACATCGATGTATATATATATATATATATATATATATATATATATATATATATATATATATATATATATATATATATATATATATATATATATATATATATATATATATATATATACCATGAGTACAAGCAACAAAACACATCGACTATAACAAACAAAGTGCAACATCTATATCACCAACAAAAAGATACAACACCATCATCGACATATCATCATCAACATCCAAAATACATCAAATACACCGACATCCATAAAATCAAAATACATCAAAACACCACCCAAACTCCATCATATCCTAACCCAAAACACTCTCAAAAAGATGTATCATCCAATGATCACTGGAGAGTCCTCGAAACTGACGATCACGAGGAAGTGGCAGGATCAGCAGTCTCCCTGGGTCCAGTCGAGGGAGTGGACTCAGGCTCTGCTGGGAGGAGTGGCGTGTGAACTGAAGGGATCGTCGGGGCAGGGGTGGAGACATCGACGACAGGCTCAACGGCAGGAGTATCAGCAGGTACATCAGCAGGAGCAGCAGCAGCATCAACAGGAGTCTGAACCACTGGTGCAGAAGACTCTGGAGCACCGGAAGAAGTGGTAGCACCAGCAGCAGTGGCCTCAGTGCCACGAGCTAAGTAGATGACAAGCTCATCGATATCCTCATCATCCATCTCCTCGTCCTCAGAAACAGGAGGAGGAAGCTGAATACCCATCAAACTAGCCATACGGCAAACTACCTCCTCGGTACGAGCCAAATGAGACTCGTGACGACGAAGTAACCGAACGACATCATCAAGTGTGGTGGTAGGAGGAGGGGCTGCAGCAACTAAAGGTGTGGCCTGGGACGCAGAAGGAGTCGACCGCTGCACGTGACGGAGTGCCGCAAGAGATTTCTTTACGGCCGTCGCGTTCAGTGGAGGACCAAGGGGACGCTCATCGTCAGGAGGCAAAGGCACGCGAAAATGACGGAACACCAAAGTCAACAGACAAGGATATGGAATATGCGCCGATTTACTAGACTTGCGAACACACTCGAAAGAATCCATCTTATCGAGTATGATGCGAGCCCAGTTAATCGAGCTACCCATAAAGAGAGCGTAAATCAACTTTAGAAAAGGCTGAGACGGAAGTGAGGAAGATCAATACTTGGGCAAAAGGCAGGATTTCAAGATTAGATTAATCACCCAAGCATTCGGCTTGAATGATTTGGAAGGGACGCCTATGAAAGCAGGGGGGATAACCTGGAAGATATCAGCGAGGGTCTGCTGATCAAGAGAGGAGATATCATCTACAGAAATGTCAGACGGGAGGAGGCCAGACGATGAGCAACCAAGCAACTCCCCCAAGATTTCTGCCGTGAGGGCTATAGGAGTCCCCAAGACAGTAGTCTCGATGGAGTGGCTCTCATCGTAGTGGCCCCGGACACGATTGGCATAGAAGAGCTTGACCAGGCGAGGATAGGGTCGAGGGTTCGCCTTTGGGTCATATCTAAGATAGTCCAAAAGTCCGCTATAGGATAAAAGATCCGCAAGGCCAAGAAAGTCAGAGAACTGAACGTAATGCTCCAATAGCAGTGGGCAGTGCTCTATACGGTTGTAAGCCGGTAGACACTGAGGGTCGTCGCGACACAACGATATATCTACACCGCATACTGGCATTTGGGCTTTACCCTTAGCCTTACGGGTCTTAGGAGGGTGGAGGAGGGGGTGGAGTAGGTGCCTTCTCGGGATGCTCAGGAGTGTACTCTTCCTCGGAATCATCCTCGGAGTCACTACCTGAACGCTCACCGGGAGGGGTAGGTGCACGGAACTTTTTGGGTTGAGATTTGGGCTTGGAAGATTGGCCCTTGGCTTTGGGCTTGGAAGTCCTCTTACCCTTCAACGGTGTTGAAGACAAAGAGGGGGGACGAGTGGTCTTGGCCCTACGCTTAGGTGGGGTCAAAGTGGTCGCGGCCTCTATGGTCATGGGGGATGCCCCAGAGGAAGTAATCGGGATCCTCGTTCTTGCCATGATTGCGGCACAACGAGTACAAGGAATCGATACAACCCTAACAGCTGAATGCGAAAAACCAATTGATCAAACCCTAGATTTCAGTTCAAAACCCTAATCCGAAGAGAATGAAGCTCTAGGAGATGAAATGAAGCCCTAGAAATTGAAAACGACCTAGGAGGAGGAGATATACCTAGGGGAGGGTGATCGACGGCGGCGGATGGTCGGAAAAGGCGCCGGAGATCGACGGGAAGACGAAAAGTCACGAGCTGGGTTCGGGGGTTTTCGAGTTGGAGAAACGAAGATAACCGACTAGAATGAGAAACAATCGGATAGATTAGGATATAGTCGGTCGAAATCGCGAAAAGACCTGACTGCCCCTGAGCACTTAGTCGGTCACAGTTCAATGGCTGACCGACTAGATGACGATCTAGTCGGTCGGTTAACGAGCTTGAACCGACTAAGTGGAAACAGAGACCAGTCGAAGATTTCCTAAACGAGAATTAGTATGTCTACGCTCAAATACTGACCGACTAGATCTAAATCTAGTCGGTCGGTAAGTAAACTAGAACCGACTAAAGGAGTTAAGCTGGAGAGGAAATCATAATAGCTTGAATTAGTCGGTCTAAGTTCTTTTACTAACCGACTAGATATGAATCTAGTCGGTTGGTGATTGAACTGATACCGACTAAAGAAGTCCAAAAGTTGGGAGATAGAGCTAGTCGGTCTAAGTTCATTAGCTGACCGACTAGATGTGAATCTAGTCGGTTGGTTGATGAACTGAGACCGACTAGATGAGTCCAAAAAATGATAAATAAGTTCTTTCCTCAATACACTTAGACGATACATCGCAAGACTCTCAAACATCATCTAAACTACCCCATTAAACATCGAAATCTCAAATACGACATTCAAACACGAATTCGAGCGAAAGTTCAAAATATCACATAAAATCCCGAAAAATCCAATAAGTCTAGCATGAACGAAATATTGCGAAATATAATAGCATGCAAGATTATTGAATGAAACATGAATCCTATATCTCGGATTCACCCATAATCCCCAATTCTCGACGCAACCTCACAAAGGAGTCCTCCTTTAGGGGTTTTGTGAAAATATCGGCGATTTGCTTTTGGGTTTCAATGTACACTAAAATGATGTCCTTTTTAGCAACATGATCATCTAAAAAGTGGTGTCGGACATCTATGTGTTTCGAACGGGAATGGTGTACCGGGTTCTTGGAAAGACATATTGCACTTTGGTTGTCAACCATGATAGGGAAAGTATCACAGTTTATACCAAAGTCTTTAAGTGTGTGTCTCATCCAAAGAACTTGAGCATACTCGGCACCGGCGGCAATATATTCCGCCTCGGTGGTTGAAATTGATACCGAATTTTGCTTCTTAGAAAACCAAGAGACAAGGGAATTTCCTATAAAATGGCAAGTGCCACTAGTACTCTTCCTGTCAGATTTACATCCCGCATAATCAGCGTCACTATATGAGACTAACTCATATGTGCTAGATTTCGGATAAAGTAATCCAAAATCTAAAGTGCAACTTAGATAGCGAAAAATACGTTTTACCGCTACTAAGTGAGAATCCTTAGGTTGAGACTGATAACGAGCACAAATACACACGGAAAACATGATATCGGGCCTACTAGCGGTAAGATAAAGTAAACTACCTATCATACCTCGATATAGACGAATGTCTACATCTTTTCCGCCCGTATCTTTATCAAGATGCGTTGTAGTGCTCATATGAGTCTTTTTCTCGGAGGCACTCTCCATTCCAAATCGCTTTAGCAACTCCACCGTATACTTCGTTTGGTGGATGAAGATTGCATCGTCCATTTGGCGAATTTGGAGACCTAAGAAATACTTGAGCTCACCCATGTGGCTCATCTCAAATTGTTCCTTCAAAACATTAGAAAACTCTTCGCAAAGAGCAAAGTTAGTAGCACCGAAAATGATATCATCAACATATATTTGAACTAAAATTATATCATTATTCGAATGCTTAACAAAAAGTGTAGAATCGGCTTCTCCCATTTTAAAATTCAAATCCAAAAGAAAATTCTTTAGGCGATCATACCAAGCTCGAGGAGCTTGTCTCAAACCGTAAAGTGCTTTCTTAAGTTTAAAAACATGATTTGAAAATTTTTCATTTATGAAGCCCGGAGGTTGAGAAACGTAAACTTCCTCAACAACATCTCCGTTTAAAAATGCACTTTTAACATCCATTTGAAATAATTTGAAATTTTTATGGCATGCAAAAGACAATAACAATCTAATTGATTCTAATCTAGTTACCGGAGCGAAGGATTCTTCGAAATCAATACCTTCCTCTTGTCGATATCCTTGAGCTACTAACCGAGCTTTGTTCCGGACGACGACTTGGTTTTCGTCGGTTTTGTTCTTGAAGATCCACTTTGTCCCTATGACGGTGTGGTTCTTCGATGGCAATGGAACAAGCTCCCAAACTTCATTCCTCTCGAATTGAATGAGTTCCTCCTCCATGGCTAAGATCCAAGCGCTATCTTCGCATGCTTCATTAACATTCTTTGGCTCTATCGAGGAGGCAAAGGCACAATGAGCGAAGTAGTTCACTTGCGATCTCGTCTTGACACTATCATGGATATTGCCAATGACTTGCTCATGAGGATGGTCACGAACGGTATGAAGCCGTTTGGGAATACCTTGATCACTAGGAACATTCTCAACAACTTCATTAGACGGGTTAGTCTCAATAGAATCAATAGAATCATTAGAGTTAGAATTACCAATTGAATCACATAAGACATCCATAGAGTCATCATCATTAGTAATTCTAGTTGGAACAAATCCTTCATTAAATGACACATGAAGCGACTCCTCGATCGTTGAGGTTCATTTGTTGAATATCCGGTAGGCCTTGCTACGCGAAGAATATCCAACAAAAATCCCCTCATCGGATCTTGGATCGAATTTGTCCAAACTACCATACGTGTTCTTAATAAAACATTTCAAACCAAAAACACGAAAATGTTTAACTTGAGGCAACCTACCAAACAACAATTCATAACAAGTTTGTTTAGTGCCGGGCCTCAAAAGTATTCTATTAAACACATAGCAAGCGGTATGTACCGCTTCCGCCCAAAATTGATGGCCAAGTTGGCTATCATCAAGCATAGTGCGAGCACACTCCACTAGCGTCCTAATCTTTCTCTCAACTACACCATTTTGAGGAGGTGCACGAGGGAAAGAGAAGGTGTGTGTAATACCAACTTCATCACAAAATGTCTCAAAAGACTCATTCTCAAATTCACCTCCATGATCACTATGAATAGTGACAATGGTGGTTCCTAAGAGATTTTGTACTTTCTTAACAAAAATTGTGAAGTTTTCAAAAGCTTCATTTTTATTACACAATGAAAATACCCAAGTAAACCTAGAAAAGTCATCAACGATGACAAGTCCATATCTAGCATTACCTAATGAAGCAACTCTAGTTGGCCCAAATAAATCTAGATGTAATAGCTCTAGAGGCCGCTTAGAAGAAATGCTTTTCTTATGTTTAAATGAAGATTTTGGAAGCTTGTCTCGTCGACACGAGTCACAAAAGCTTTTCTTTTGAAAGACAAGCTTAGGGAAGCCTCTAATAGAATTTAACTTGGAAAGCTTGAAAAGTGTTCCAAAGTTCACATGACCAAAACGTCGATGCCATAAGTGTTGTTCACTTGTGTTGGCAATAAGACATTGTTCATGTGATCTTGGAAGATCTAGGATATATATATCCTTATGGCGTGTGCCGGAAAACAATAATTCATTATTATCTTTTCTTAAAATATGGCACATTCCTTTCGCAAAGTTAACTTTGTAACCTTTGTCACAAAGTTGACTTATTGAAATAAGATTGTGGTTTAATCCTTTAACAAGGTAAACATCACATATAATGGGTTTAGAAGGATTACTCACTTTACCAACACCTATGATGGTTCCGCTCTCGTTGCCTCCAAATACGACGCGGTTTCCATTTGCAATGGGAACCACTCCGGAGAGCAATTGAGCGTCACCCGTCATGTGTTTTGAACACCCGCTATCGAGTATCCAATTTCTCTTGTAGCTAAATTTAAATTTGTTGCTCCGTTCCCTTTTCTTGAGTACCTATAGATATGGAATGTCGTATCATGGTACCCAAGGTCATTGGGTCCAAAAGATTAGACCTTTGGAAGCCATGTCCAATTGGACTTAGACTTCCCCACATAATCACTACTATGCACAACATTCGAAAAATAAGCATTTATATAAACTTGTTTTTCATCCATGCTTGTGTCCTTCGGGCTCCAAATAGTGAAAATCTTGGGAGCCCTCATCCTATTGGGTGCATGTATGCGTTGTTGGTTTCTACGTGATGCATGTCGTGGATAGGCATAAGGAACATGATGGAATGGTGCATGCAGATAATTTTTCATATGATGTTGTGAGTGAACATATGCATGTGAGGGAACACGTGCGTGAGGGTGTCTCACATGGTGTGCACGTGCCCATGAATGTGTTGCATAAAAATCATCATATGTGTGAGCCGGTGGAGTAGGACGTGTGTTCCTACGTGGCATGGTAGTTGTGTACATGTAGGCATGACCCTTCTTCGGAGGTCCACCCAAAGTGGGTTTCTTTCCAAAATAGGGTGTGTGCGAAGTGGAAGCACCATTGGTAGATGAACTACCAACAGAGTGTTTGCTCCCACTCGGTGAGGCATCGGAAGTAGGCCTAACAAAAGTAGTGGCCGATTTGGATGAACTTCCTATCTTATACCCCAAGCCAATGTGGTGATTGCCCGGAAGTAAATCATTTAGGATGTTATCCAAATGGTCTTTACCCTTATTGAACTTATTAATTCGGCCTATTGTGCACTCATATTTCTCGGTGAGAGAATGCATCGAAGCATCCAAAGTGGATATTTGCGATGTGAGCACATAAACACGAGACTTGAGATTTTCATTCTCAATACTCAAAGTTGAGTTTTGAGAAGTCAAATCCGCTATCCTATGTTCTTCTGAATCCTCAACACTAACATGTTCAAGTTTAGATTTGAGATTAACAATCTCATTTCTTAACTCTTCAACAACGGTGTCGTTGTTGGTGATGACAGTCTTATGCGAGGTTTGAATGCTAGCTAGGTCATCTTTTACCTTAGTATATCTATTTACTAATTTAGTGTATTTAGACCATAATTGAGAATTAGCATTCCTAAGGTCATCCATAGTTACCTCATCGCCTTCGTCGTCACTATCATCAGAAGAGGAGGATCCTTGATCATGCTCCTCTCTTTCCATGAAGCACATGTGCGCTTGCTCCACTTTCTCATCATCCGACTCTCCGCTTGAGAAATCCTCGGAGTCGGTGAATGTTGCTCCGACAAGTCCCTTTTTGTACCCCTTTTTGTACTTCTTGGACTTATCGAATTTCGGCGCCTTCCACTTCTGCTTTTGCTTATTTAGAGGACACTCCGCTTTCATGTGTCCTGGCTTATTGCACTTGAAACAAAAAGGAGATGAGGATGCGTTAGAAGAACCAAATTTAGCTTTGTTCTTATAGTTACCTTTTCGGAAGAAACGGTTGAACTTCTTGGCCATGAGTGCCATGGATTCCAAGTCCAACTCGTTTTCTGAGTCTTCATCATCGGTTGATGTGGATGTGGATGGAGCGGCCTTAAAAGCAATAGCCTTCTTCTTTGGCTCGTCTTGCTTTAGGTAGGACTTCATCTTTTCCTGTAACTTTAACTTGTTATCCTTGCGTACTTCGTATGACATTAAATTACCCATTAGTTGAAATACGGTGTACTTATTCATATCATTACCTTCCTCGATGGCGAAGGTACGCTTTTCCCAAGAAGAAGGAAGTCCTTCGATAAGCTTCGAACACTTCTCCTTTTGGGTGTAGGTTTTGCCAAAAGCCTCCAACTCGTTTATGATGTCGACGAAGCGAGCATAATACTCCTTCATCTTCTCACCCTGTTGCATATGAAATATTTCGTAATCTTTGTTAACAACTACGAGTTTAGAGTCTCTTACCCTACTCGTCCCTTCATGTAGTATGCGGAGGGAGTTCCAAATTTGATATGCACTCTTACATGTGCATATCTTATTGAAGTCCTCGGGCTCCAATGCGCATTGCAAGGCGTTCATTGCCTTGGCATTGCTTATCTCCGCGGCGACCTCCGCGGTTGTCCATTTCTCAAAGTCTTCTTCGGCGGGCTCGACGTATTCCTTCATCGTGGTCCTCCATAGAGATGCACTCCGGAGGAAGGTTTCCATCCGGCATTTCCAGTACCCGTAGTTGGTACCGTTGAAGAATGGAGGCCTCGTAGAGGAATGTCCTTCCATCACCGAAGATGCTCCTTCACGGTTCCTGAAGGTGCCATAGTCGGAAGGTGGACGCACGGTCTTGTTGTCGTTGGCAGACATAGCTAAGTATCTGGCTCTGATACCAAATGTAATGCCCTACAAGCGACTGCACAAGTACTAAGGGGGGGTGAATAGTACTTTAAAAATAACGAGGAGTATAATTCCTAATTATCGTGCAAACAACTACCAAATCAATTTGCGGAAGCTTAAATTGATGACAACAACAAAATTAACAATGCTAACAATAGATATTACTGGGTTCGGATCCACCCAAGTCTCCCCGACTTGTTCCCGGTGATCCTACGTCCCAACCACCCGGATCCCCTCCGGATACTTAGGTTAGAAACCCTAACCCAAGATTTCCACTATGATATCTTGTGAAAAACCTTCACAAGATCAAATCATACATGCAATGGCAATAGTGAATCCCACAACCCGGGATCACAACCTTCTCTCACAACCGAGAGAATCAATAAGCAATATAAATGAGTTTATAATGAAATAAACAATCTTACCACAAAATCCTATACCTTGAGTTTTCTTACCAAATAGGTGCAAGGAGTGATTTGTGGAAGAGGAAGTCACCAAGACCTAGCACCAATGAAATGAGCAGCAATGGGTGCCTAGGAGTGATTTGGAGACTTGAATCAAGCTAGAGCTTGAAGGGCTCACCAAGAACAAACTTCTCTCAAGATGGATTCTAGATCTAGAAAATGAGACAATGGATTTCTTGTGAGGAAGAGAGCTTTGGAAATGAGTGAGAATCTCTATCTCTTTCAATCTCAATGAATCTCTTAATAGCAGCTCTAACTTAGAGAGAAATGACCAAGGTTCGTATTTATAGGGGCCCATAAAAACGAGCTAGGTCAAATCCCAACGGTTGGAAATCTGAAGCAGTTAGTCGGTCAAAGAACAACCATTGACCGACTAGTTCATCAACTAGTCGGTCGGTCAATCAACATGGACCGACTAAGTGAAGAACAGTGAAGAGATTGAATTTCAGACCTAGAAATCTAGTCGGTCCAAGAAGACTGTCTGACCGACTAGTTTCACAACTAGTCGGTCGGTCAGTGAACGTAGACCGACTAAGAGTCAAAAACAAATAGTCTGAATACAAATTGATTTAGTCGGTCCAAGAACAAATGTTGACCGACTAGATTATCAACTAGTCGGTCGCCAAACGTTCTTAGACCGACTAACGATAAACAGTAGCTTAGGAGAAAATTGGCATGTACAGTAAAGCACAACTAGTCGGTCAAAGAAGCATCACTGACCGACTAGTTCACAAACTAGTCGGTCGGTGAGTCAACGTAGACCGACTAACTGTAAACAGTACTGAGCAAGAAAATACAAACTGAAACTAGTCGGTCCAAGAAGCTTTGCTGACCAACTAGATCACCTTCTAGTCGGTCAGTTCTTCTTCTTGAATCAACTAACATGCACAATAAAGTCTGAATCAAAGCGCGATGCTTCGAGGAAGTTAGAATGGACTTCTACTAAGATCCTAGAGCTAAGATATGAGCGTTATGAAGATATAAATGTAAGATATACTCAAGGCTTAACATTCTATAAATCGAAACCAAAAGACTATGAATAAAACCTTAAAGAACGGTCTTCGAGTGCTTCGATCAAATCTTCATAACTTCCAAAATGATCCAAAAGCTTCAACGAAGCTTTAGGCATTGAATACGAGCTTTGAGAAGTCTTGAGATGTCGCTTTGTGTGTTCTCGTGAATTTGGCGACGATCTCCATAACTGCGCTCACAAATTGTTAGTTCATGAATTATTTATGTTTGCTCATCATCCAAAACCAAATCCGGGGAGTCCAATACTCAACAGGTTTGGGGTTGAGGGGGGGGGGGGGGATATGTGTTGCTGCTGGAAACGAACGGGGTGGATTTGAGTTTATATAATGGATTTATATTAATATGATATTAAAGTAGTAATTATTAAGGGCATTAAATCGTTAGGTATAGAGATTGACTAAGCTAAGAAAATAGGTTTAGCAATTCCCACATAGGCTGCCATCGGGTAGGTTAAGTAGGTGATTATGTAAAATAATTACATCATTAACCAACACAATTAGTGTTAGATAAATGGTAATTAGTAAAAATATTATTATATATAAAATTACGATTTGCCACCGAACGAAACGAGTTCGCAAAATTACGAAAATATAGCCACGGGTTTGTATCGTCGCGAGGATCGCGAATACGAGATCCATTTCAGGGTTTGAGCTACGGAGATACGAGTTTTGGGCCAAAACGTTTGGGATGCGGGTTTGCGGGTTCTAGGTCGATTTAACTCCAGAAAATTACGAAATTAATATGAGGGCACTAATCGAACAAAGAATAATACTGTAGAAGTTTGAAATTGTTTTGATAACGTTTATATTGAAAATTAATTCATACAGCTACATCGGTAATAATTGAACATGAATTATTATAAAAATTATTTATAGGTATTCGATGATACTCGAACGTACTGAAATACACCATAACTAGTTTGTTGCTTCAAAATATTTTTTAAAAAGAATCTTGAAATCATTTTTGATATAAAACTCATGACCAACCATTATAAAATACTTTTAAAATGTGAAAATACGTGAAATACGTAAATAATCGTATTGACGAATACGGGTCGTTACAAGAACATTGTTCACCAGTTACCAGACTCAATCACTGACAACCAGAAGATTGTCAGATCACACGTATCTGCTGCACATACTCTAGCTAGGATTGACATTGTCGAGAATGGATGCAATCCATCAGCAGCAGAAGTGGCTGCTCCTCAACAGAAAAGAGGCAGACCACCATGCTCCAAGGGCAAAAATCCAAGAAAAAGAAAAATACCTAGAGACCTTGGGACGATACCCCATAGAAAAATGAGTTCATGTACATACACTCACACCTCACGGAATCCACTACAGAGAAACTACTGGGAGAAACTGAAATATCATTAAATTATGTACGTACAGGGGAGGTGTTCGACAGAAAGAGTCGCTGAAATATCACTTTGCCTTTTATATTGCCATTCACGTCGCTGAAAGCGACGATGATCATGATGCACATTTCGTTGCTGAATGTAAACGAAGAAATGATTGTCCAAACTGGAATCAGGCAATAGAAGCTAAGCTGGACTCACTTAAGAAACACAAAGTCTTTGGGCAAATAGTCCAGGCACCTATTGGTGTCAACCCTATGGGATACAAACGGGTATTCGTTAGAGAAAGAAATGAAAATAATGAGATCGCATGCTACAAGCAAGGCTTGTAGCGCAAGGATTTTTCCAAAGATCGGGTATTGACTATGAGGAAACATACTCTCCGATTATGGATGCGATCACTTTCCAATTTCTGATATGCTTAACATCAAAGGAAGGTTTAGATATGCAGCTAATAAATGTTGTGACTGCATATCTATATGGTAATCTTGATAAGGAGATATATATGGAACTTCCTGATGTCTTTTCAATGCCTGCTGAATTAAAAGATAGACCTCAGGACGTCTACTCTGTTAAGCTTCAAATATCATTGTATGGTCTTAAACAATCATGAAGAATGTGGTACAACAGATTGAGTAAATTCCTTGTACAACAAGGATTCAACAATAATGAAGTCTGCCCTTGCATCTTTATAAGAGCAAAGGGAAAAGGATTCGTCATAATAATAGTCTACGTATATGATTTAAACCTTATTGGATCTCCTGACGAGATCACAGAGATATTCGTAAGCCTAACAAAAGAATTCGAAATGAAAGACATAGGCAAAACGAATTCTGCCTTGGCTTACAGATTGAACATCTAAAAGACGGAATCCTATTACACCAAACCACATATACGAAGAAACTGTTGTAAAGAGTTAATATGGATCAATGTCATCCACTTAGTACACCTATGTTGGTACGATATCTGGATGCACATAAAGACCCCTTCCGGCCGCTGGAAGAGGAGGATGATATACTTGGTCCAAAGTCTCGTATCTGAGAGCTATTGGAGCACTTCTATATCTGGCAAACTGCATGAGTCCCGATATAGTGTTCACAATAAATTTACTAGCCAGATACAGTGCAACGCCTACGCAACGCCACTGGATCGGGGGTAAGCACCTTCTGCGCTGCCTCCAAGGGTCAACAGATTTAGAACTCTTTTACAAAAAGGGATTATCCTCCACACTTGTTGGTTATGCTGATGTAGGTTACAGGTCTGATCCCTACAATGCAAAGTCACAGATATAGTACCTGTTTACATATGGTGGGACAACCATTTCCTAGAGATTCATCAAGCAAAGCATGACGGCGACCTCATCCAATTACTCAGAGATCATTGCCATCGATGAAACAAGCAGAGAATGTGTCTGTTTACGGTCAGTTGTAAATCACATCTTGGTGACGACCAGATTAAAGACTGAGGATCTTGAACCTACCACTATGTTTGAGGACAACGCTGCTTGCATCGCTCAGGTACGAGGTGGTTACATCAAATGCGATAGAAAGAAACATATTTTCCCCAAATTCTTCTGGACGCATGAGCTACAAAGAGATGGCGAGATCGACATCAAACAAGTATAATCATGTGACAACCTGACAAAATTGTTCACTAAATCTATTCCTACTGCTACATTTAGGAAGTTTGTACAGAAAATTGGTATGAGGCGCCTAAGAGATCTGTAAGCCTAAGCGCTTGCACATATGAGGGGGAGTTAGACAACATTTGTACACTTTTCCCTTAACTATGGTTTTTCACACAGGGTTTTCCATAGACAAATGGTTTAACGAGGCAGATATCATCAACTCATCATCCTGAATTATCCACCCCAAGTGAGACTCATATAACACTCTGAAGTATTCATGAGCATGATCAACATTTATGGCTGGATAAGAGGGAGTGCTGTGAACGGATGTTGATAATCGGATAAGATCGTGTCTATTGTACCATTTCTTTGTACGCTACTTAATCCACTATACATAAGGTTGTCTACTACCCAGATTGACGATTTATAACAATTCGGATTAAAAAAAACCATTTGAGTTTCTTGTCGGAGTTTGGAATAAGTTGAAACCCGTTCCAAACCCGAATTGTTGCACCTGTCATATGCGCAGTCGTCTCTAGCTCTTCCACTCCACTGGCAAAACGCATTCAATAGAGGGAAACCACATAACAAAACAAAAATAATTTCTTTAATCTCTTCATCTCTATCCAAAAACCAACCATACAATAATCATCGTGATCATCGTCGGAGATGTTAGGTCATCGAGCTTGGGTTTGTCTCTTAACGGCACTGCTGCTGGCGGCGGCGCCGACGATCTCGGCCTCGTTCTTCGAGCCATTCAACGTGAGCTACGATCACAGGGCCCTAATCCTTGGCGGCAAGCGGCGGATGCTCATCTCCGCCGGCATCCACTACCCTCGCTCCACCCCTCCAGTATGAATCAAGTCGATTGAATTTCGCAAATATTTGGTCCTTTCTTGGTTGCAAAATGACTTGAAATTAGCTGCAAACATCCAATTTGTTATATTTATAAGCATGTTAGTTGATCTGAATTGTTACAAATGGTTAAAATTCTCAGCTTGGATTACCTACATGTGGTTCTTTTAATACGTACACGAGAGCTCATGCGTCGTGAACATAATATGTACACAGTAAACAATATGCAACAACTGTATGAAACATCATCACCATCATCGTAGTCATCATCATCATCATCATGATTGCTGAAGCATTTTTACATCAAAATCTGTTTGAGCATGTAGTTTAGACACTACGTTAAAGAATTGCCTAGGTCCGGTGCCAGATTGCTCTGTAGAAACTGTAATTAGCCCGGGGCGTATGCTAGCTTGGGCAGTTGATCAAGCAAGAATATATGCATGTCAAAAGATCTGCACAAAATCATGATTTTTCGATGTTCTCCCGCTCCCCCATGATCTCTGTTCATGCAGCAATAACTTCTACTCAAATGAGAAGATCCTGCACTGTATTTTGGTGTAGTTTTGTTAGTTTAGGCCGACCCTAATGAAGAATGAACCAAGTAACATACATGTGACTTCATTAAGATCAGTTCAGTCGGCTGTTCTTGGGTAATCATAAAACCTATATCAATGGAATTATTTACTGGATCACAGTACAATGCGTTATACTACCTTAGTGTCCTGCTAAGGTCATTCTTGTCACAATATATATATATAATTTTATACTGACACAAACTGAGAATTTGGAAACTTTATTATCTTAGTCAGCTTCAACTTTCTTGTACGTGTCTATCAGTCTTATATCTTAGATTATCTCAGATGTGGCCGGGTCTGATCGCTAAAAGCAAGGAAGGTGGGGCAGATTTGATTCAGACATATGTATTTTGGAATGGGCACGAGCCAAGCAGAGGTCAGGTAACGTGAATTTTCCCCTTTTGCCATGTCACATATTTTTAGTACTTATCCTTTCCTGACAATCTTCTTCCTTTGTAGTCTGACATTTGATTCTTACTGTCCAGTATAATTTTGAAGGAAGATACGATCTTGTAAAGTTTGCGAAGTTGATTGGATCAAGTGGGCTTTATCTTCATCTCCGCATTGGCCCTTATGTTTGCGCAGAATGGAATTTTGGGTCTCTTCTTTGCTCTACGATGATGCTCCATTTTGTTTTGATTCTTTCCATACTTGAACTTATACCAAGAAATATCTCTATAAGTACCCACTTTGTCCTGGGATTTGGTTTAAATGGTGACAGTTAATTTCTTAGTTGTTGTTAACTGCTGATTTTGTTGTTTTCACCTCTTATTACTAGAACGTTATGACATTATTGTTAATTTGATTGATACTGTCTATTTATTTTGCAATCCGTGAAATAACCAATAAGCTGACTGTGAGAAGTGTGAAAGAAAAAAATCTTAACCAGTGTAACGTGTCTTTTTAGTGGTAGTGCATCTATTTAGCTTGTCATTATTGGTTCCATGTAATATTGAAGGAACATACCTGATCCCTAGGTCATGGTTGATGTTATTGACGAACAATGTGGTTCATGCATAGTGATGAGCCTCTCATTCATTCACCTTGCACTGCACAAGGGGAACATGTGCATCATCAATTTGTGCGTGCGTGCGTGCGTGTATAGTTTTACGGGGGTCTGTCAATTATAGTCATAGTAAGTTATCATTATGAGGCCATTCTTTAAATATAGTTGTGGAAATTGAACTGGCACCTCATTATGAGTCATGATGGACACGACTAGTGAACAATGAACTACACTGACAGTGATGGCTGATGTGCATTTCTTTCCACTTTGTATTTGCTGGGCAAGCCTAACATGCTTATCAGACAAGTAGTCGTAATAGCGTCATGATACATATATGCGGTCAAGATGACAAGGAGGGATTAAAATTGTGAAGTTTTGATGGGTAATCCAGGAATGCAACAGGCCAAGGGCATATCCACTGCTACACATGCAATCGTAGACTATGTTTTAGATAGCCTAAGTGATTGGTAACCTATTACATCGACATAACCAGTGCATTTGCTCTGGCACTAGGCATGCTATCTCATATTATGTTTTAGCTAACCTGCCAAAATTCACTCAAAGACGTTGACTTTCATCTTGACATGCTAATGGAACATGTGACGAGCAACATCGTCTAGCTGTGCTCTTTATCATGAAATGGTTGAACACATTAAATGGATTATTTATCAGTTTGAATATTGAGATCCATAAATGTTGTATTGTCTAAGTTGAATCAAACATTAGCTGCTTGAGTTTTTAGCAAGGCACACCATGCTCAGTTAGTTGATACGGATAACTAGGACTCATTTACATTCCATATGGTTGGAGGAGAGTATGCCGCCTTGAAAGCTGTTAACTGACATCTGAGATACTGCATCATTTGACAGATATCATATCTTCATATATGTTTCTTTTCTCCCAACATCTTCTCTAACACAATTTTGTTTTGTATTTTGCAATATCAAGATATTTTATTATACGATTTCCCCACTAAGTGTATATAATGGATTATACATTCAAAATGACATTTGTGCATGGTTGTATGTACCTTTTGGTGTTAAGAAAAAATAGTGCTTTGACTATAATGATAAGTTCCGTCGTTTGAATTCTTTCTTTTAGATTGAAGACCAGGCATTGACAGGAAAAAGAAGTGAATGAATGGGGTTGCTGTTTAATCATAATGTAATTTGTCATTTGTTTTCTTGTCTCATTGGGCAATGATTCTTTGCCACCGGAAAGGGAATATTGCAGATTGTTCCATCTCATTAGATTTTTCTTTTTTAGCCCTTCTCAGAAAATCAGTGTTGCAGCTGGACTATCTTTTTTAATTCTTCCCCTGATCTTTTGCTTTAATCAGCACCTCTGTTTGTGTGTCATGGCCGATGCCAGCCAATGGGAAGAATCATGATTGCTTTCTTTTTGTGCTTCTATAGGGGCCTCCCAGTTTGGTTACGTGACATTCCAGGCATAGAGTTCCGAACTAACAATGCACCATTCAAGGTACCGAGGTTTGCTGGAAAGAATTTCTTGCATGCACATTTTAAAACTTCCATGTGCTCTTAATACTTGCATGCACACTGCATTCCTTTTGTTTTCAATAAATATATGTTTACAATGATCGATAGTGTTGAGCTGAGTGAGCTCTTATATATTGGACTGTATCACCATAGCCATCAAAAACATTGTTAAATTAAGATGGTGTTGGATATAAGAAGTAACCCATGTTAAAAGAGTCCCAGAATAGAACTGGCCTAGTTTTATGACTGTGTCAACCTGAAGTCAATTCTCTTTGAGTTTGGTGCCAAATGCCTGTAGAAGTAAACCGTGTGTAAGAGTAGGCTATGCCATAGAAAAACTTTACTGCCAGCTGGTGATACATTAGTATTAATTATAACTGAAATGTATCTTAGTTGAGGATTCTGTTAGCTCCTTAAAAGGCAGAAAAATGGGGGTTCTGAACGGCCAATGATTAAGTCCGAAGAACCATAGACTTTGTTGAACTTGGTCCTTTGATACTATGTTAGATAATCACTTCATTCAAAAGTTTAAGCCAATTGATTGTGGGCTAACAATGTACACTGAACACTTCAAACTCAAAGAACTACAATTTGCATCCTAAATAGTCTAGGTGGATGAGTGTTGCATCACATCTGGTTTTTCCATGACCTTCCTATATTATTGCATGCACTTCGTATTCTCTTCCTTGGATGTCCCAGCTTCCTTATGATTCTGTTCTAGATTTTTATTATTCACTTTCAAATTTTCAATGCCCCGTTTAGCTGCATCAGTAGCATAGTGCATCTTCGATCCTGGGCGTAGTTTCTTGCTGTTACATGACATTCGGTATTACTTGCTTTTTCATTTTGCATAATCCATCACCTTTTATGTAACGTCCCAAGTCCCCGGGTGCCGTCACAATTGTGCAAGTGTAGTGTAGGTCCTGCCTGTGCCAGTGAAAACAAAGAGAACAGATAGAAAGGTAAAGAGATTCACATATAAAACTGAATTTAAAAGCAGGGAAACAAAAGTACAACCCACGAGTCCGCTCCAAGCCTAAAACTAAGAGCACAAAAGGATAGCCACGAGGGCACTCACGAGCAGACAGAAACTCAAGGCCTGGCGTCCTGAATCGGAAACTCCGACTCCAACGCCTCTGGATAATCCTGTACGTCACCAAAGTGGACAACAAAAGTTGTACCACAGCTTAGAGGAGTAGACAATATCTAGCCAAATGACAGGAAGACAATAGTAGTGCAAAAAGGAAACATGAGCAGCAATTATAATGACATGGTATTGAAATGAAGCATGTGATAAGCATCTAATATATCAACTACTGTAAGGGGGTAACTGCTGCTAATCTAAACCAATCTTAGGTCGTGACTTATGAAGGGGAGCATGGTGTGCAACTGGGAGCTTCCTGGACCGCAAGGGTGCGACCCCGGGCCGAGTCCAAAAGAAGAAAGTACAGTACTGTAAGAGCTGTAACACTGTGACCTGTGACGGATGCTTCAAGATCCATCAAGATGGCCGTCTCTGTCTGCCCCCCGACATAAGGATCCATCGAAAGATGGACGCCTCCCCTAACCTGGGGGCTGTAGAACAGGTCTCAGTCGCTCCCGCACTTCCTCGATCATAAGTTTCACGAAACATGGCTACATGAGTTAACCTGTCATGTCAAGGTCAATCTCAAGATAGTCCACTGCCGTATATGTAATAACCCAAGGACTACGCAATTTAATCACAATATTAAACTTCATGGCACTAGTAAGCTCAAGAGACAACATGATAATGAAACTGTTATGTGATAAAGTAAAGGTATGGATGTTTCTCATGGCATGATATTCCAAACTGAACTGATAATAAAGCACCCAACCGTTTTATGCAACACACTAAGAACAAAGAAACATAACATCTGTTTAATAAAGACAACACAAAAGTTAAACACATAATGGCTCTAGGGGCTCTAGTCCTTTGGGATCAGATCGGTGGTATTTTTCATCACGTGGTGGGGGTTCGTGTCTACGGCAAAATCCACGGGGTTTCTAGCAAGGGAATATGGGCTAACGATCAAGATAGCGGGGGAACGTGGCTCATATCCCAAGAAAACCTTAACGACAACCCAAAACAGCGAACAAAACCCTCAGCCAAACCCAAACAACAGCAGTAAACAACAAGCCGCAAATCCAGCCAGCAAGGAGCCACTAATCGCAAGCAAGAGGGGAGCCATATCACCCCAATTTCAGCAAGCAAGGGACAACCCGCAATTAAGGAGCCACCGAACCCCTAAATCAGCAAGCAAAGGGACAGACCGCAAGCCAGCGCAGCCTAAGCGGGGACCTCGGGACCCCACGACAAGTAGGCAAGGGAACCCAACCCCACTAAATTACCGAAGGGATTCAAACCCAACTCCACTCCACTAGTCATCCTGTCCCTTAGATAAAAATCCAATTTTTCACAAAATCCCAAGGATTTGATCTCAGTTTACACATGTAAGAAACTGAAAGAAAAACTGAACGCAAGAAGAGATAGAGTCTACCGTTAATAGCTGAAGAACCAAAGAAACCAAAAAACCCAGTGCAAATCCAGAATAATTCACTGAAGAAATCCTCAAGCCGCAGAGAACGAGTCGGAGATCAGAAAATTAGAAAAATACGCATAGTGCCTTGTAACCGAGAAGAGGGAGAAGGGGATGTGGAGTTATAGCAATCGGGGAGTCCCAGAGGATGTGGGTGACGTCACAGCGAGGGGATGGTGGACGCGTCGCAGAGGTGACAAGGGCGGTGAAGCCCCATCGCTTCGATGGAGAGGAGAGGATGAAGGACAGGTCGCAACGAGGTGACGAGGGCGGCAATGCCCCATTGAGGGCCCCACATGACGAGAGAGGGAGGGAGAGGTCTCGTCGAATCGTCGAGAAGCGAGCAGAAACCCATGCTAGGGCTTCGCTCGAGGAGATAGAGGGGAGGAAATGCGAACGAGAGGAAACAAAGCCCGCGGCTTCGTCGAGATGGGCCCGAGTCGAAAAGAAAAATGGGGAGGGGTCTTTATAAACGGGCCCCAAAATGGGCACGTTACATTTTACACATCTTACAAAAATTTCGTCATCGAAATTATAATAAACTAAGATACAACAAATTAATAGGGATAACACTCCCTCATCTCATCTTCTCTTTTCCAAGTAGACTCTCCAAGTGATTCTTTGTGCCACATCACCTTCATCAGGTGGACAGTCTTGTTCCTGAGAGCCTTCTGCTGCTAGTCGATGATTCTCTCAGTTTGTTGATCATAAGACAAGTCTGGCCGAACAATTATCTCAGAATGATCCACTACATGTATGGGGTCACCCACGTACCTCCGCAACTGGGACACATGGAATACATTATGCACCCCTTCCAGAGATGGAGGCAATGCAAGTCTGTAAGCCACTTTTCTCACTCGTTCTAGTACATCGAAGGGCTCAATGTACCGTGGGCTGAGCTTCCCTCTTCGTCCAAATCGAATCATTCCTCTGTTAGGAGAGATCTTTCAAGAAGACATGATCGCCCGGTTGAAACTACAGATGCCGTCGTTTTGAATCTACCCGATGCTTGTATCTGTTCTGCGCCAGCTGTAGCTTCTCATTGATAGTCCACACTACACTAACTGCCTCCATAATAATCTCGGGCCCAATCAGCTCTCGATCACCAATATCATCCCAGCTCAGTGGTGATCGGCATTTCCTCCCGTACAGTGCTGCAAATGGGGCCATCCCAATACTGGCCTGGTAACTGTTGTATGCAAATTCAACGAGGTGTAGGTGATATTCCCACGACCCCTTGAAGTCTAACATAAAAGCACGAAGCATGTCTTCCAAGATCTAAATTGTGCGCTTCGATTACCCATCCGTCCGTGGATGATACGCCGTACTGAAATTCAATTGTGTGCCCAGGCGCCTTTGTAAACTCTTCCAAAAGTGAGACGTGAATCGAGTATCCCTGTTTGAAACAATGCTGACAGGGAACCCATGTAATCTTACAATCTCCTCCACGTACTTCTTGGCAAGTGTTTCCGTCGACTGTCCTACCATGAAAGGTATAAAATGAGCTGACTTGGTCAACATGTCAACGATTACCCAAACGTCATCATTATGTCTCACAGTTCGAGGTAACCCAGTTACGAAGTCCATCGTGATATGCTGCCATTTCCATTTCGGAATAGACAAAGGCTGTAATAACCCAGCAGTACGGTGATGCTCAGTCTTCACTTGGCATACAATACACTTGGCGATGCTCCGTGCAATGCTCCTCTTCATCCCATACCACCAATAGTGTTGCCTCAAGTCTTTAAACATCTTTGTCCCGCTTAGATGAATGGAATATGAAGAAGTGTGAGCTTTCCTCAACAGTTCCTCCTTGATATCTCCAGACGACACACACATCATGTTGCCGTACCTCAAGGACCCGTCCTCACGAACCTGAAATTCTGGACTCTGCCCAGCCAGCATTAACTCCCTGATCCTCTACAACTTCGCATCTCCCGCGGCCTTGATCCTGTCTACCAAGGTTGACTGTATCTGAAGGTTCATCAAGGAAGAAGTCATTCTTGACGACACCACTTCTATCCCAATATTTCCGATCTCTTGCTGAAGCCTCCACTGAGTCGTAAGGGTCATCACAGCTGGAAGACAACTCAATGCATCAGGTACAACATTGTTACATTGACCTTCTCAGGATGGTACTGAAGGTCCATGCGGTAGTCTGCCATGAGCTCGACCCACAGACGCTCTCACATGTTCAGCTTCTTCTGAGTGAAAAGGCACTTCAGACTCTTATGGTCAGCGAACACCTTCACCTGCTCCCCCAACAAGAAGTGCCTCCAGATCTTCAAGGCAAAAATAACTGCCTCCAACTCAAGATCATGAGTGAGATAGTTCCTCTTATGAACCTTGAGTTGTCTGGACACATATGTCACGACTCGGTCATGCTGGTGTAGCACACAGCCGAGACCCTTACCAGGTGCGTCACAGAATACTTCGAACCCTCTAATCTGATCTGGAATGATCAATATCGATGCAGAAGTCAACTTCTTCTTTAGCTCCTTAAAAACATCGTTGCGTGCCTTGGTCCACACAAACACCACATCTTTCCTCGTCAACCGCGTCATCGGCTCCGCGATCTTCGAGAAGTCCTGAATGAATCTTCGACAATATCCAGCTAGCCCCAAGAAGCTCCAAATCACCGTCACTGACGTAGGGGTTGGCCACTTCTGGACTGTTAACACCTTCTCTGGATCCACAGAGATCCTTTCTCCAGACACCATGTGGCCTAAGAAGGCCACATTGCTCAACTAAAATTCACGCTTATGAGCTTGGTATACAAACAGTGGCGCCTCAAGGTCCCAAGAACCTTTCTCAAATGCTCAGCATACTCCTGTCCGTTCCTTAAGTACACCAGGATATCAGTAATATATACTACCCCAAATTTATCCAGGTTCTCATATAACATCAGGTTCATTAGACTCATGAACATCACCAGTGCATTCGTAACGCCAAACAGCATTACCAAGAACTTATAGTGTCGTATTTGTTCGAAATGCAGTCTTGGGCACATCCTCCTTCCTAACCCTTACTTGGTGGTAGCCAGTTCTGAGATCTAACTTGGAGTAAACACCTGACCTACAGAGTTGGTCAAATAAATCATCAATACAGGAAAGAGGGTACTTGTTCTTCAACGTAACCTTGTTGAGTTCCATGTAGTCGATGCACATGTGTCTGGTACCGACTTTCTTCTTCACCAATAATACTGGCGCACCTTAAGAAGATACACTAGCTTGTATCAATCCATTTTGCAGAAGATCCTCCAATTGGGCCCGCATTTCTTCTAACTCCGATGGCGCCATGCGATAAGGTTTCTTAGATATGGGCTGGACCCCTGGCAATAAGTCAATCGGAAATTCAATACCACGGTCCGGGGACAAACCTGTAAGTTCCTCAGAGAACATATCCA
Source organism: Scilla litardierei (assembly GCA_030789695.1). Classification (NCBI taxonomy): domain Eukaryota; kingdom Viridiplantae; phylum Streptophyta; class Magnoliopsida; order Asparagales; family Asparagaceae; genus Scilla; species Scilla litardierei. Next base: position 119,340,456 of record CM061130.1, read on the forward strand.
AGAATTCTCACATAACCTCTGGCTTCTCTGGCTCAGCATCCATATCAGTTGCCACTGCCTCTAACGACCTGACTCTGAACTTGATCGGTCCTGTTGATCTGGTTCCTCAGACAAACTCGAACTTTGGATGATCAAGCATCTCGAACATCACCAACACACGACGACAGTCGATGGTGGCGTAAAATGATCCCAGCAAGTCCATCCCGAAGACAGCCTCAAAACTCGGCATCTCAATGATCACGAAGTTCGCATACAGCTCTCGTCCGCATATCCCTACGGGACAAGATGACCACCCACTGGACGTGTTTAACACTCTTCCGCATGTGTTGACGTCCCAACCAGAGGCGAGGGATGACTCAGAAACTCCATGCTGGTCGATGAAACGTCTTGATATGAAGCAATGCGAAGCTCCTGAGTCAAACAATCAAGGACAGGCTTGCAAGCGACCAACACTATACTTAAGGTAATATGCACTAAGTCTAAGCATGCTGTGACTAATGCATGAAATAAAATAATTACTGAAATAAAAGAGATATACATGTGATGACATGGCCGGTAGCGTCGGCCTCTGCATCGGTCATGGTGAACGTCTGACGCCTGAAGGGTGGAGCCCATGGTCTGGCTTGCTGAAACACTCTCTGCTGAGGTGAAGTAGAGGTCCACGCTTAGTGCCTCCAGCTGGAATAAGTGCTGACGTCGAAGTTGGGGCTGGAGGTCTCTGATCCCTCCGTGGACAATCTCTGGCGGCATGGTCTCGGGCCCTGCAGATGAGACCCAGGCTTAGGAGCAACCTGCACTTCGTCTTGACGTGCCCGGACTTGCCGCAATAATAGCAGCTTGGGACTGGGCGTCGCTGTTGCTGCTGCTGGTACTATTGGTGTTGCTGTGGTCTCTTGAACTGAGACTGTTGGATGGGCCGGTGGAACTGTCTGGTAGGGGCAGGTGGTCGTCGACTGTATCCTACATAAGCTGTTGAAGGTGGTGGTGGTCGTCTCTGAGGGACCACTGCCTGTCGCCCTCATTCCTGCTACCGTTGCACGTACTCATACTCTCGGGCTATGGAGAGTATGCCAACGTGGGTCGTTAGCTTAAATCCCACCAGCTTGCCGCAAATATTGATGTTCAGGCCATGTTAGAATCCTTTGGCTTGAGCCTGAGGGGTGGACACCACGTCCTTGACGAACCTGGAATGCCAATTGTTAGCAAACATATACACAATGCATGGTTAACTGCTATGCGTCGAAATACACACCTGCTGAGCTTAGAAAACTCAGCATCATACTCCTCCACCATCATGGAGCTCTGCTTGAAGCCCATGAACTGCGCCTCCAGCTCCATCTGTGCCTCTGGCAAGAAATACTGTGCATTGAACTCCTTATTGAAAGTATCCCAGGAGATCGGCTGCACTGTCCGGTCCTCTACAGCTTCCCACGAGTTCCTAGACTCTCTAGTCAACTGGAGCTTTGCCATGTCAACACACAAGGTTGGGGATGCCTTTGCTGCCTTCAGCATGTCTGTAATAGAGTGCATCCACTTCTCTGCAGTCAGAGCGTCCTCTCGTTCTGTAAAAGTCGGCGGTCGAAGCGATTGGAACTGCTGCACTACACATTCCTTAGGTTTCCTCTGAATCGCCTGAATCATCTCTCGTAAGGCCAGGTCCGAAATCTGGTGCACGATGTTGGATCCGGTGTTGCCTGACCCGATCCTGATCCCGAAGCCATGACCGCTCTCCTGGATGGTCTACGTCTCTTGCGTATGGACACTTTCATACACCTGTATAATATGCCAAGATCGAGTCAGTGAGTATCTTAAACTCATACTTTCCTGCCTGTTTTACACTGTTCACGAGGCGATTGCGCAGACCTGCATGGGCCACCGCTTTGTAACACCAAAGTCCCCGGGTGCTGTCACAATTGTGCACCTGTAGTGCACCCGTGAAAACAAAGAAAACAGACAAAAAGATAAATAGATACTCACATATAAAATTGAATTTAAAAGTAGGGAAACAAAAGTACAACTCACGAGCCCGCTCCAAGCCTAAAACCAAAAGTACAAAAGGAGAGCCACGAGGGCACTCACAAGCAGACAGAAACTCAAGGCCTGGCGTCTTGAATCGGAAACTCCGACTCCAACGCCTATGGGTAATCATGTATGTCACCTAAGTGGACAACAGAAGTTGTACCACAGCTCAGAGAAGTAGACAATATCTAGCCAAACAACAGGAAGATAATAGTAGTGCAAAAAGGAAACATGAGCAACACTTATAATGACATGGTACCGAAATGAAGCATGTGATAATCATCTAATATATCAACTACTGTAAGGGGGGTAACTGCTAATGTAAACCAATGCTAGGTCGTGACTTATGAAGGGGAGCACTGAGTGCAACTGGAAGTTTCCTAGACCCCGAGGGTGCGACCCCGGGCCGAGTCCAAAAGAAGAAAGTACCGTACTATAAAAGCTGTAAGATTGTGACCTGTGACGGAGGCTCTAGGACCCATCAAGATGTCCGTCCCTGGCTGCCCCCCGGACTTAAGGACCCAGCAAAAGATGGACGTCTCCTAACCTGGGGCTGTAGAACAGGTCCCAGTCGCTCCTGCACTCTCTCAATCATAAGTTTCCCAAAATCCGATGAGTCAAGCAAAAATTAATCTTTTATTAATTTTTAGTGTCGTATGTGTTTTAAGTTTAATATTAGTCAAACTGCGTATCCAAGTCATGAGTCAACATGTCATGTCAAGAATCAACCTCAAGATAGTCCACTGTTGTACATGTAATAACACAGAGACTACACAATTTAATCACAATATTAAACTTCATGGCACTAGTAAGCTCAAGAGACAACATGATAATGAAAATGTCATGTGATAAAGTAAAGGCATGGATGTTTCTCATGGCATGATATTTCAAACTGAACTGATAATAAAGCATCCAACCGTTTCATGCAACGAACTAAGAACGAAGAAACATAACATCTGTTTAATAAAGAAAACACAAAAGTCAAGCTCTAGGGGCTCTAGGCCATTGGGATCAGATTGGGGGTCTTTTTCATCACGTGGGGGGGGGGGAGGGGGGCGCCTACGGCAAAATCCATTGGGTTTCTAGCAAGGGATTACGGGCTAACGATCAAGATAGCGGGAACGTGGCTCATATCCCAAGTAAAACTCAACAACTTAAAACAACGAACAAAACCCTCAGCTGAACCCAAACAACAACAGGAAACAACAAGCCGCAAGCCCAGCGAGCAAGGAACCACCAACCGCAAGCAAGAGGGGAGCCACAACACCCCCAATTTTAGCAAGCAAGGGATAACCCACAACCAAGGAGCCACCGAACCCCCAAATCAGCAAGCAAAGGGACAGACTACAAGCCAGCTCAGCCCAAGTGAGGACCCTGTGACCCTACAACAAGTAGGCGAGGGAACCCAACCCCACTAAATTACCGTAGGGACTCAAACCCTACTCCACTCCCCCTAATAATCCTCTCCATTAGATAAAAATCCAATTTTTCACAAAATCCCATGGATTCGATCTCAGTTTACACATGCAAGAAACCGAACGAAAAACTGAATGCTAGAAGAGAGAGTCTACCGTTAGTAGCTGAAGAACCAAAGAAACCAAAGAAAACCAAAATAGCCAGCACAAATCCAGAATAATTCACTGAAGAAATCCTCAAGCAGCAGAGAACAAGTCGGAGCTCAGAAAATTAGAAAAATACTCACATTGCCTTGTAACCAAGAAGAGGGAGAATGGGATGGAGAGTTATAGCAATCGGAGAGCCCCCAAGGACGTGGGTGACATCGCAATGAGGGGATGGTGGACGCGTCGCAGAGGTGACAAGGGCGGTGAAGCCCCATCGTTTCGATGGAGAGGAGAGGGCGAAGGACGGGTCGCATTGAGATGACGAGGGCGGCAAGGCCCCATCAAGGGCCCCACATGATGCGAGAGAGAGAGAGGGAGAGATCTCGTCGAATCGTCGAGAAGCGAGCGAAAACCCCCGCTAGGGATTCGCTTAAGGAGAGAGAGCGGGAGAGGAAACACGAATGAGAGGAAACAAAGCCCGCGGCTTCGTCGAGATGTGCCTGAGTCGAAAAGAAAAAGGGGGGAGGGGGTCTTTATAAACGGGCCCCAAAATGGGCCCATTACATTTTAGGGTTTCAAAATTTTGTTTTGCAACTTTCATGATATATTAAGTTTTCTTCCATCTGCATGACATATGTTCAAAACTATGTGAACAACTTTAATGCTTTTTACGAAGGTTTGGGGTGATAACTCATTACTTTGTCACTTGGTATGTGTCGCTTTTTAGGACCTGTGTTATGAGCATGCACCCTGACATCACCTTCATTTTTATACACCCTTCATCTAACCAGCTAATTTTTAGTCATTTGTGTTGTTTGTATCGGGAATACCTTCAAATTTATACATACCTCACTCTTCGGCTTTGAGCATACCATTATGTTTATTGGATTAGCATAGTGAGGACATTGACATGGTCTCTCATGAATCAGTTATTTGTTCATTTGCTGTCTTTGGAGATCCAAGAAACACAAAAATCTTTTTGCTCAACTAAATCATTTTGCAGCCAATACCTGAAATTATCTTATAGGTTGGTTGACACCTTCATTAGGGTTTTCTGCCTTTGATGTTTTGTTTCCCGGAGATTATGGGTGTCTACTGTTCTCCCCTGCAATGAAAAAACTATAGATTATCAGCGGCAAATCAGAATTTTTGTTCAATACTGCATACGGGAGTAATATATTTTTTTATTTGCATATCGAAAAGTGAAGAACTGAACGTTCAGCTGCTGGGTCATGAACACGAATATATAACTACAGTCAAATTTATGCTTCTATAGGCAATAAGAACATACACCAGCGTTTCATTATTATCAATGTTTGAGAACTCGGTATCGGTTTTGCTTCCTGAAAATATTTTTGGTTTCGGTAGATTTTGGTAGTTTCATTAGTTTCATTTTATTTTTCGGTTTTGGTCTTAACCATATTTATGCACATATATTTTGTATGTGTGTGTGTGTAATGCATATATGCTAAAATTTATTAGCGTTTATATGTAAAGAAAGATATCGAGGGGTTAAATGAAAAAAATAGTTTTATGTTACAAATTATAATAAAAGGCAACCTTAATATTTTTTTTGATACATCGGAAAGCTGGCATCCACCAGGGATCGATCCATGGTGGCCCAATGGGAAGCGGCGGTAAATGCCGCTGGACCAGTCCTTGGGCAACCTTAATATTAAACAGTTAACACTTTGTCTTTTTTGAATGCATCACTACTACTCACTACTATAGTTTTTTCTATAAAAAAATGCTCAACTATCTCTACAGTCATCCTCTCGCTGTCGTGTGTCCCTGTAAAGCCCACATGCTTCCAACCCCCACTTAAACTCTCTGTCCTCATCATAGTGAAAAAACCCATCGTCTTCTCTCTTCTCATCATCATTGTCGTCATTAAATCATTTTGTTGTTGTCATCATCGTTGTCTTGTCCTCTCCACATCGTTGATGTCGTCTCCTCTCCTCTTTCCCAACCTTGACCTCTCCTGTCCTCTAATATACGGTGATCAAGTCAGCAAAAAACAAAATTCCTCACATCACCTTAACTCTTCTTCAATCAGAAAAACAAAAAATCAAATAGACTTGAAACTAAAGCAAAATCGAATGAAATCACATCAAGATTAGACGTCATCGCCAAGTAAGTTAGATCTTGCTTGGGTCATGCTGAGAAGTCATCGCCAAATTAAACGTCATCCTCACATCACTTACAAGGTTTGCTTTTTTTTGAAACCTTAGTTCTTGCAAGTTCTCTCTTTTTGATTTTCTGAAATGATACCATTGAAACTTGGCCGAAACTGAACAAAATGGGGCTGTTTTGTCAGATACCTACCGAGACCGAGTTCTAATCAAGGTTTCAAACTGCTTAGCTGTGAAATTAAAATGAAACGACTGAAAGCTTATGGTTTCGGTCAATACCTCGAACCTTGATCGTCACCATCACCAGCACATGTTAGTAAATGTTTGTAACCTTCTATTTTGGAGTTGTTTCATTAAACTCTTCTCAAGAAAATATGTCATTTTCTTTTCTTTTTACCTTTTTTGTGTTTTGGCCTTGGGGGTCTTTGCCGTACATTTTACCCAAAAATAATAAGCATGTTAGCTTAAAATGTCAATTACATTAGCTAATTATACATTGTTTGCCTAATGCTCACAATAGGCCAGAGTAAGCTTTTCGTTCTCTGGTATCAAGAGGTCATGGTTCAAGTTTCATCTATGAAAATTTAACTATGTTTATCTACTGCTAGATGTTTTTGCCTTTCTGAGTAAGTCATCTATATGCTGGGTGGCATACTACGTGGCCAAAAATGCTAAGTGAGGCAGAGTATCAGCTGTCAGAGTATCACTACTACTCAGCTGTCAAGCCTTTCTGAGGTAATGAATTTTTTTTAAAAAAAACAGAGGGAGAGGGGGGAGATGAGAGTATACTCGAGTTAAGAGAGAATTGATGAGATTGAAGATCTGACGGAACACACAATTGCTAACCTATGAAAATTTGAGGGCACCCTCCCATTCTTCTTTGCATTGCAGCTTCTATAGATATCTTCATGTTTTTTCGAGTGGGTTACACAATTTGACTAGTTTATCTCTTGGGGTTTTTTGTCTTGTGTATGTATACCCATGGCATCATTATTGTAACCAATGTGTGGCAACTTCAGTGTTATGTTGACTATATCCATTGTAGATCTGACTTTGAGGTCTTCTAAACAAACTGTAGTATTGACTTTCCAATCCTTGAGGTCAATCATTAGTGATACATCTAATTTCTATGTTTTCCCCCTCTCCCGGGTGACATGTAACATATTTTTGAAAATTTTGTCTATCTGGCTATGATCTCTCCTCATACATAATGGTCATCCTATTTTCTGGCAATCCTTTGTGTTTCACTTGCTGATGCTATTCGTGAAACCATGGGGGGAAAACCAGATGTCGTAACATGTGCCTTTACAGTGTTGATTGTGCATCATCTCAATTTCCGGAGATACAGATATTGCGAGTTGAATGTGTTTAAGATTTAACATTGATTTACTGTCCATATCATTGTTATTCTTTATTTATTTTTCAAATGCCAAGGCTTTCATGTTCATGCTCGTAGTAAGTAATAAATATGACTGGTCCACATTCTTTTATGATTGTGCGGTATGTACTTTAGGTAGTTTGGTTGGTCTCCAGCTTGACTATAAAATCTAATGGTTTCAGAATGAGATGAAAAAGTTCGTCAAAAAGATAGTCAATCTAATGAAGGAGGAAATGCTTTTTTCTTGGCAAGGTGGCCCCATCATATTGTTGCAGGTTGTAAGATCATCCATTATCCCTAGCTATTTGTTGTGATTCTCTTTTTCATTAGAATGCTTCATAATCATTATTTTTTGTTATACAACTTTATATTGTGAGCCCAATCATATTATCAGAGGTTGTAATATCATCCATAACCCTAGCTATTAATGATTCTATCCATTGATAATCAGATTTGTTTTGGGTTGTTACTGTCTTGTTCATGAATTTTTCTGCATGCACATAGTTTGTTTTGGAGCCTACTTCATTTGGATTGTGCGAACATTGTGTTAAGATTGTAGGATCAAACGTTTCTTGCTCATAAAAAAGTTCAAATGGACCAATAGCTAGTTTATCCATACTAACTTAAAAAGAACCAGTTTAGATTTTGGTTCTGTCCCATTTTGGTTGGGTCTGTCACTTTTCCTGAAGAACCTGCAATTTGGAATTTACGTGCAGCTTGTAGTATTTTATCACTACATACATTTGATTAAGTTGAAGTAAAAAAGCGTTAGAAATTAGGCTTCGAGAGGAATCCAAAAATATATAATTTAATTGGTATCCTTTGAATGTTAAGGATTGAAATTGATTGAAAAACTTCATATTTGTAGGATTCCTGTAGGCTCTTTTCTTTTCTTTCTATTTAAAAAGGATTCATGCCAAAGTATAACTAAATTTTAATTATGAATCCTTATTTGATTATATGCACGTAAAACAAAATCTTATTTTATTAGGATGCATTGATTAATTATGAATACTTAATTGATTATAAAATTGTAACGCCCTGTGTCCGGGTACCGTCACTTTTGTATAATTCTATGTAGGTCATGCAGTGGCGGAACTAGGCATTCGGTTTAGTGGGGTCCATATGCATACATATTTTTGATGGGGGCATGATACCTATATTTACATACATATATACATACATGCATATACAAATATACAAATATACATATAACTTTTTTGAATTGTTGTGGGGGCCCATGCCCCCACAACCTAACACTTAGGTCCGCCCCTGGGTCCTCCAGTTACAAGTGAAAACAATGTAAAGCAGAGTAGAAATTAACAGAATTAAAATACTCATTTCACTTCATTACCATCATGTCAGGATTGCAAAGTTCTGTACAAGGAAATAAAAGTACAATCTCACACTACAACTGAAACTGAAACGTAAATACATGAAAATGAAACTATCAAAGGCACTCACACCCAAACCGGCCCTCAAAGCTCGACGTCCTGAACTGGGAGCTCCGTCTCCTCGTACATAGGTGCCTCCGTGTATTCCTGTTTGTAATGACCCCGATATAATATATGCGTATTAATACGTATTTTTGGGAACATATGTTTACGTATAAATTTTTCTTAGTATGCCATAATTTTTCCTAATTTTTTGTAGTAAAGAAATTATTTTAAATTATTTTTAATGAATAATTGGAATTATTTAAAGGAGGTAATTTGGAGGAATACTTTATAAGATGGGGTATGTTGTATTAAGAAAGTATTCCTATTTGTTTAAAAATTTTAAATCCCAAAAAATTTAAATAGCAACACCTCCTACTTGAGAGGTGTCAACATTCCTTCAACCCTTACCTAACTTTCTACACATGCCATGCTTAGAGGGTTTTAGGTGATGATGAGGTTAATCTTAGGATTAAAAAGGAAAAGAAAAATAGAAGGAGATCTTCCTCTTCCTCTCGTTGCCTCATTTCACGCACACAACTCCTTGTTTTCCTCACCAAAGTTAAACCTCGTAGACCCTTGCTGCCATTTTTTCCAAGCCACAACCCAACTTCACAAACTCACCTCCAAACCCTAACTAAGAAGTAGCTTCACAGTGTCATCAAGGAGAAGAAGAGCCACAGACTTATTGGAGGACATATTGATGTAGGAACCTTAACTAATCTAGTTAGGGTTTAGTTTAGAATCGCGTATGAGTAAATATTAATCGCAGTAGAAATCGACAGCACCAAGAACCCACACGACCGAGTCTCAGTCGTGTCATAGATGACACGGTCGTTTGTCGACCGTGTCGTAGTCGTTTCGACCAATAGAGGCCCCATACGATCGTTCTTTGGTCGTGTTGCTGTTAGGCATAGTCCCTAGCCCCACACGGCCGTGTCGACTTAGACACGGCCGTGTCGCCCTTGAATTCCTGCAGCAGTGTCGACGTAGACGCGATGGAGCGATCTTGATTCTTCTTCGAATCGACACGGTCGTGTCGAACTAGGAAACGACCATGTCGATCGAAGCGTTAACTTAAGCACATAACTTAGTCACAGTACTCTCATATGGCCGTGTGACTTTTTTGAAATGGCAGTGTGACTTTTTGAAACGGTCGTGTGGCCTGGTTTTCTGAGCCTTAACTGCTTAAATCTAGTTTTCCCAGCTTTGAGCCTTAACATGTTGTTTCACACGACCGTGTGATTAGAGTAAATGGCCATGTGGCCTCTGATTTCCAGTGTTTAACAGAATATTGAATTATGGCTTTTACTGCTACATTTGTTATTCAAATTTCATTCCATAGATGTAATTCATGTGATGTGTAGATTCAGTTATACACTAAGAAATCCATGTTGAATTGTGTGTATGCCATGGTATCATTCATATTGTATATGCAAGAAAGACAAGTATGATTATTTTCTCTGTGAACTTCATATGAGATTTGGAAATGAATGTAATTGAATGGCAATGTTGAATGGACATATTACTATGACATGATGAGAAGTAAATGTGAAATGAGGAAGCGATAATGAAATCACCAAAATGTGAAGTATCATGAAAACACTTCTCTCCTATCAAATAAATTCCTAATTCTCTTTTTGGGGCTTCCACTCTCACATAAGGTTCTTGCTTCGACAATTCAAAATTGGGTGAAAGTTTTTAGTATAAATCTATATTCAAAATTAGTCCATTTGGAATTTATTTCTCTATCAAAACGTCGGACTTCTAAATTCTCATAGCCCCCAAGGAATTCCTTCTAGAGCATGTTGAATAATTTTTATAGATTCCTTCATTTCACTGATCTTACATATGGACAATTCCTCAATATCTTGTTCATTCGCAACAAAATATTTTCTTTGTGTGTCGGTAAAAAACATATTTTTTTTGGAGAGAGACTATTTCACCAATCGAGTCACATGTATATGACATATTCATACCTAACGATTTTCTACAAAGTGGTGAGCAATATTGCAATTAAGAGTGAGATGCGAGAAAGAATCTGGAGTCTTCAATACATTCTAAAATGGGTGAAGCTCTAGATATAGGTTTTGGGAGAATACGTGTAAAAAGTAGGCGTTAAGGAATGGACACAGATATTGATTCTCACCCATGCTCTTGACAGCCGATAGGTGGAGTAGACATGGTTTTAGAGAGTTCGGTGGTGAACTCGTGATGCACCATTGCGATAATTGATGGTTTACTCCGTTTGACCCAAAAAACTGAGAATTCTCACTCCCGATAGAAGGAGTTACGAGAGGTCCCTACAGTGCTCGTGTCGCTGTTTGGGGTACCACTTTTCACCCACTCTGGGTGAAGTCCAGCTCCTTAAGTGTCTTACGATTTACACGGGTTCCCAAACATTTAAATAGATAACTCCAATGTAATTACCATTAATACATGAACCATGTTATGCCATGTTGATATGCGTTACAGTTTTTCTTTCAGTTCTTACTTGTTGTGATGTGCTCCTTTATGAATAATCAGTGGAACCACTTTTTCTTCTGTAGACCACCTTTTTAGTTAGGTAGTCCGGTTTCAAAACTGGGTTCTACCTAGTTTAGTTAGGTATCTTACTGGATCACGTGTTGACGTGTTCCATCTATGTTTTTCTGTTTCAAAGTTAGCGGCGTAAAAGCAGACTCATGATCAACAAATCACTTCATCTTCAAAGGTACATATGGAGACTGATGAAGATTTTGTCCACCTAGACTCCCCTGGGGTAGACTATGGAGTGTGTTGTATGGGTGTGAACCCTTTTTGGTTTCTTTTGAGGGTTGGGGTTTTTTGGTTTTACCCTTTTTTACTTTTGTACCCTTGTACAGTTAAGAGATATATGATTTAACTTTATATAATGTAATGTTCAGTTTAGTGTTTCTTTCAGTACATGGGGATTTTAAATTTTGTTGGAGATCTGTGTTTTACTTTCTGTACTATTCCAGTGCATCGTAGTGGCATGCATGTATAGTATTAGTTAAATCACAATTAATGCCTAGTAGTATTTGGACGTTAGAGGCTCTAAACCCAGTGTCTGAATACTACGACGGTTTAGTCAGCTACACGTCTTCCATATTTGGGAGAGCGGGGCGTGACACTGTTCGTCACCTAATGACAACAACATGAGTGATACCACTGCTAAATAGAGTAGATTTATCCAACCAAGCAACAGTAATAATAACGCTATATGAACAAAGAGGTATAATAGTGAACATGTTTAAATGGTACGACGCCAAAATTTTACATGTTTTGGTTACTTCAATGTCGTCAATTTACTATGAGGTTGTACGGTTAAGGTTGACCAAATTTAAATCGTAAACTTTATAACGGAGAGCACAATGTGCAACACTGAGACCATCTTGTACTGCAGGACGCTACCCGGAGCCGAGTCTAAAAGTCAACTATGACGGGGACCCAAGATCCATAGACGAAAATCCTACCAGATATGGGCGTAAAGCAGGACTCCATTCGCTCCCACACTCTCAATTATAAGTTTTCCCAAAATCCTAGCGAGTCAGGTGAAGTTGTTTAATTAATAACCCGGTGTCATGTGCTATGTTCATATCGGGTCGTATTGTTTAGATATTTTTTGTCTCTAGTTTACATGCTAACACCGTCATGGAAAATTTAAAGATGCCTATCAGAAGTTGTCTAAGTTTAATATTATTTAAACCACGTAGTCAAGTGGGTCATTGACAATAAATCAATTTACATGCATGTAGTAGTAATCAGACATACCATGAGCCAACTCTTAATTTTCATCCACCATCTGTTCATTATCAGTGTCATTAAGAATAACATCCCAAGAACTATGCAATTTAACATAATATTAAACTTTCTGGTTCCGCATGCATAGAAACAACTTCTCAAAAAAGAATATTTTCTTTTAACTTTCAGTTTAAGCTAAACATTTGGTAACTGAAAATTACTCTTACAGAAGCACAACTGGACATGAGATGTTATAATATTTATTTTGAAAGGAAACTAAATTTGTAATCTTTTGTACTTCTGAAAATTTCGGTCAGAGTGATCAGATTTGGGTTTTTCATCGCGTTGGGGGGACCCGAGCCTACGGTAAAATCTACGAAAACTGTAGTCTGGACAGCAAGGCACCAAGACCAGAGACAAAAAACAATAAGGTAAAAGGGGGTCTCAGTATTCAAATAAGTCAAACAGAACCCAAACAGTAAGCATGGAATCAAGCCGAAGCCCAGAACAACCAAGCTAAGATGTACCCCAGATCTCACACAAATCACACAGAACCTAAACACGCAATGGATCAAACCAACCCCAGAACATCAATTCCACAAACAAGGGGTAAAAATGATGGGATCCAAAGGTCAAATCAAAAGCCTTAGAGTTCAAGGAAGAAATCATGTATGTAATGGAATGAAACATCGAAGGGTTAAGTTAAAGATGTCAATATTTTGGATTGTAATATAATTTAAATTTCTCTTAAAGTATTCTAGAATGAAAAATAAATGTGAAGGGTTATTTTCAAAAATAATTTTCATAATATTAGGATGTTCCTATTACATTTTCGCTTGTTAAAGAGTTCATATAGACGGTGACCTGCATGGGCCACTACTAAAAACCCGTCACGCTAGCTTCTCACTATATTGGAGAATGGAACGAAATGCCTTCACGTAAATGAAAAGGAGGGTGTGTATAATTGCATGTAAATTTTTTTCTTTTCATTTCTCTTTTTGATTTAAACATGCCTAGCGTACAATGAATAATCACCATCCAGGTTCTCCACATCTCCACATAGATTCCTTTAACAAGCAATATATAAAAATTTAAAACTAAAATCATTACATCCATATCTTAAATAAAGGAAAATATCTCTAAATATGAGAGTATAATTATTACAACCAAATCAATAACAACAATAAAAATAAAATCTCTATGGCCAATACAAATACAAAATAGGGTATGCATATTATTGGCAAATACTAATAAAAGAAATAAAAAACCACCGGCCCTTTGGCTTAGTGGTACTCCCCCCTCCCTGTAATGGTATGTCAATGGTTCGACGCCATCATTTGTAACAAAAAATACATGAAATAAAAATAAATATCCTAATCATCATGAAATACCTACCCCTCTGATGTGCACCAGATGTAAATCAAAGAAAAAATTAGGGCTTTTAATAGATTTGGAGGAAAATGTGGGATTTTTATTAATCAAATAAAGATAACAAGATCATCCTAGCTTTTGATTCGAGATAAAAGCCTAAAATATCCCAAGATCTAAATCTTCATATTCTCAATTCTTTTCTCAAATCTTCGATAATCCTAATGAACCCACCTCAATACATTTCTAATTCAGATTTTCTAATATTACGAAAATACCACTGGACCCCAAAATCACAAGTTTGTCATTAATGCCGTTGCACCCCTAGTCGCATCACCCTCTTCGTCAACCTACACAAAGGGGTTATGCCCTATGTGCTTGCTCTCTAACCCTAACTGACATTCAACAAAAAGAGAATGTCGTCCGTGATTACTCGGCGGGTGCCAAAATAGATACTTTACTCTTTAAAAATCATTTAAATATTTTAGCAGTTTTAAAGAAACATAAACCAATTTTCTTTCTGAAATCATTTAATTATTTAGTCATTGAAAAATAAATAAATCAATATGAGATGACAAGTCTATGCATTAATATGTCAAATATGGTGATAAATCAAGTGCATCATACTCTTAAAACTAACAGTAAACAACAGATAATCAATGAATAAAACTAATGTCTCTTATATATGGTATCTAGATAATGCTAGTCTAACAAATAACTCATGTCTAATGAAACAATATGCAATTTGGGTGTTCTGTCTACTCGGAGCACTGATCGACAGGGATCAATGACCTTCACCCATGATATAGCACCGAACTACATCCGTTACCTTCACATATGATTTTAAATCCAGATTGTTAATCTAAAAAACCCTAGATTGGGGTGAATAGGGGTTTAAGCACAGATTACAAATTTAAAGCGCGGAAGAATCAGAGTCACACAAATGATAGATTTTTAACGGAGCTGGCTCCCCGCCTACTCACCGACATCTCCTTGAAGATTTAACCCTTTTTGAAACCACAAAAAGAACCTGATCACACTAATAGGTGGTGATCAAACCGTTACAGCACCTGATCGCTCTTACAGGTGGTGATCGAATCGTTACACCAATCAGTTCAGAAAATATATGCTTAAAGATAGCCTCTACATGAAGCTATAAAAATACAATCATACGACAAAAATAATACTGCCTGATCTAATACTAAAGTAAAAAAATCAGATAGATATCACCATAATATAGATCGTCGGATCGTGATCGTATAGGTAAAAACGGTTCGTCAATCGGAGTTCTATAGCTCAAGATATCACGCTTGAAAGTTCTGGGGTTGAAACTGTAAATCTGCAGTGGCTTTTCTGCAAACTACCTGCGCATTAGCACGGTCATGCCGTTTCTGGCACGGTCGTGCCCTTTCTGGCACGTCATGCACCGTACTGTGCAATATCTCTGCTTGACTGGCATGGTCGTGCCAAATATGACACGCTCGTGGAATTTTTCTAGATCTGATGTCATGTCTTTCAAAAAATGTAGAAAATAATCTCGAGCTCAGAAAAATTCGCAAAAATATCCGTTGGAATCAGGGGATCGTCCTCTTTAACTGAAAAATAGGAGAAGACGGCCAAGCACTGGCTAGCCTTGTTGTTCCTTATACTCGTGAAGGCCGAGACTTATCTTGCTTTGCTTGGAGAGGGAGGTGGCCAAGTTGCTTGCTTGATACTTGCGTGCAGAGGTAAGAAAGTGGCCGAACATTACTTGATGCTTGTTGCTAGGAGAGGATTTCGGCCTTGGAGGATGCTTGTTGAGTTGCTTGCTTCAAGGAGATGCGGCCACTTGCTAGATCAATGAGGAGACGTGAAGCTTGTTTGATGAAGAAATGAGATAGTTGATTTGCTTCAATTAGAGGGGGCCGGTCAACTTGTTGGCTTGATGAGGATAGGGTTCGGCCTCACAAATAGATAGCTTGTTAGTGTTTTATGATGAACGTTAATTTAATAGAAAATCAAGGGTACCTATCTGTTGTGGTGTAGTGCGGTTTTGTCTGAGGAGAGATCGTGCTTTGGTTTTCAGCTGCTGGGCTCGACTTCGATGAGGCAGTGCCTGCATGGATGGCAACAAGGGCTATTATTGTGTCTTTGTGCGGCTGTTGATGGCTTTGGGGTTTGGTTCTTGAAGGAGAACGGGTGGCTTCAAAGGAGGAAGATCAGGCGATGGAAGGCTCAGCTCAAATTCCTCTTCTATTCATCTTCGCTTTGTTCTCTGTTTCTTCATTCCCTCTTTCTTTTTTTAAAGACAAGCTCAAGACTCGATAGAGAGAGAAGAATGGGGTGGGGTGGCCGCGCATGTTGTCACGTAGAAAAGAGAAGAATATGGGTTGGGGATTTGGTTTTTTTTGAAAACCCAGAAAAATCCCCAACCCCCCTGCCTTCGGCTTAGGAGGGTAAGGCGAGAGCCCGGCCGAGACTATGCAATGGTTTTAGGTTTATTAATATATATATATATATTCATATATAGGGTTTTAGTTATGGTTATTGGAAACAGGTCGGGCTTGATATTAATTGTAAATAGATTAGAATTTGTATTTGGTTAGGATTTCTGATTTGGTTTGAATGCAGATTTTGTTTATAATCTAATTTTAATTAATTTTAATTTTGAAATTGAAATTTAGCTTTAAATTTTAGAATTAAAATTAGAGGTTGGTTTAGGATTTAATTGAATGATTTATAATAAACGAGTTAACGGTTTTAACTAAAAATAGAAATAAATTCAAAAAATTCATTAAAAATATTAAAATTTTATTTAAAATACTATGAAGCAAAATACATCATAGTTTTAGAAAAATAACAGAAACAGGTTAAAACAATTACGATTGAAGATGCATCGTTGGCATCAGTATCTCTCTAAGTTTTAGTCATCTCCACAACTATTAAATTCAATAGTTGAACGCAATCAAAGATTTGATGAGTTATTTGACAAAATTTTATAGTAAATAAAGATGAGTTTTAGGAGTTGTGGGATAAACAACCTGATCTGGAGCAATGACTACAAGCATAGCTGACAATCGGGGCGGATTTTGAGCCTAAGCTAAAATCCAAGCCCGTGTAACAGGTTGGGCATGATCAGAATTTGATCCAGAGTCTGAATCTGAGCCTGAGTCTGTATCCATGCCTATGATCGAGATTGAGCATGTGACCGAGTCCAAGATCGAGTTTGAGTTTGACTATGTGACTGAGCACGAGTTGGAGTCTGAGTTGCACGATTCTACACTAGAGGTTAGCGTAGAAGCCCCATTAGAACTTGTTGACCACATTGATTTTATCATCACTTGGTCATCCTCAACCAACCAACCAGTGGGTTCTGTACCTTTTCGTGTCTTTTAGGAGTCGAGAATATTTTTGGAAGATACCAGTTTGTAAGTCTACATTCTACTTCACTTTAAGGTTCACAGACACGTCTTCTTCACTTACAAAAGATTGTCGATTTCTACCCGATTGTGTTTTTGTCATTATTCACTTGGTGGTGATGTTCTAAGAGAATGATGGGATTCGATTTGGATTCGAAATTGCGTGTTTTAAATTTTTATTCGAGTTTGTCTGAGTCTTTTTAAATTTTTAGTGAAGTCTTTAGTACGACCTTTAAGCGTGTTAGTTATTTTATTATTTTGGTATTTTAAATCCAACATTGGATGTGTGATCACTCCTTGTTTTACACCTTTTTCCGCATGTTTGCATGCCATTCAGATCGCCCAAATCATGTTTTTCACGATATATCGACGATATTGCGATGCTTTTCACGCTTTGTTGTTTTTGTCGCATTTCAGGTGATTTGGCGCGATTTGGAGTGATCATGAGATGCGCTCACGATAGACGGCCACCGACGACCTCCCCGAGGGGTATTTTGCTGTTGGAGAGGAGCGGAAGAAGAATGGACGTCGCCGGAGCGACGAGGAGGCCAAAACGACCAGTTTGGGCATTTTTTGTGTCCCACTCGGCCGAGTGGAGGAGCCACTCGGCCGACCAGCGAGACACTGCTCGGCCGACCCGTTCAGACACGATTTCCATGTGTACTCGGCCGAGCGACGGAGACCACATCGGCCGAGTGACGATACCACGTCCGCCCGAGTGGCGCCCAGACGAAGGCCCTCAAAAAGATCGAAGTTACTGTTTTTCGGCCATCTGAGCTTCAGAAGACCCACTCGGCCGAGTGGCAAATCCCGTCCGCCCGAGTGAAGTGAAGCCATCGGCCGAGTGACTACAACTCACTCGGCCGAGCCGCCCCCGAACTGAAGACCCCTGAAGCCCCCGACTTACTGGAAAATTGACAGGGTTTTCACTCGGCCGAGCGACTTTTGTCACTCGGCCGAGTGCGATGCGCAGCCTGTAGCGAAATTTGCGGAAAACAGGCTGTGCAGGGGCATTTTGGTCAGGATTTTTAGACGATTTTTGGGGCTATTTAAGCTCTGTTTTTACCCTAGTTTTGGGAGCCACCTCTCAGATATTTTGCAGCTTTTTGAGTCTACTTTTTAGTTTTATTAATTGTGATTGGAGAAGAGAAAAACTTGGATTTTTGTTGGGTTGATTGAAGATCTACATTGGTTTGCACTTCTCTTCCCCAAAAAACTCTATTTTTATTGTTTATATCATTATTGTGATGAATTCCATTGTCTATTTCATTGCTAATTATTGTCCTATTGCTATGATTAGTGAGTAGTCTCCACGTCTTGGGGCGTGGGGATGAACCCTACAAGCCCAATTTCGTATTTGTGTCGAATCGGTAGAAATTGAGCTAGGATTGTTATTAGGGATTAGATTGGGATCGAATTACTACGGATAGCTAGGTATTCACATCAATTGGGATTTGCAAGAGATTGGATCCCAATTCGATAGGAAGCCCTAGAAATCCGAATTGGGTTGGAGTCGGATTTTCGAAGTATCGGTTTGCAAGAGATTGGACCGATGCTAGGATCTCCGGTTGCAATTCCGTGCCGATACCCGTTTGCAAGAGATTGGACGGGTAGGAACTATCCTAATCCAGATTGTGGACCGAGTTTGCAAGAGATTGGGCTCGGTGCGCAATTGGACGATGATGTTGATCCTAATGCTAGCTTCCCTAGGCTAGGGTTTGCAAGAGATTGGACCCAAACCTAGGATAGCTATAGACCGGCAACAGCGCGAGAGCGTGAGCTTGGTTCCACATTTAGTTGCAACTAGTTCATCCAAATTCTCATCCTAGCGATTTCGATGCCGGCGAACCACAATTGTGAAATACGGTGAGTAGTGGGGATTCCCCATTCCCTAGGCGTTCTCTATTTGATTTGATATTTCGCACTTTTGTCTGACGATTGTGACAGGATCGCCCAAGGCAATTATCCCTCTAAATAGCCAGGTTGATTAGGAGCAAGCACGGTCATTCGTCCTCCCTGTGTTCGATACCCGCTCGCCGCTAAACCGTGCGCTTGCGGTAAAACTACAACCGTCGCCTCGGGACGTGTACGCCGGGGCGCGATCAAGTTTTTGGCGCCGTTGCCGGGGAGGCGATTGCGTTTGATTCTTTTTCACCTTAGCTATTTCTTTCTTTTATTTTCTTTTTATTTTATTTCTTTTACCATTATTATTTCCTTTGCTATTCTTACCTAACCCTTCCACGGTACTAATCATCTCTTTGAAACTCTGTTTTCCCTGTGCATGTACACGAGATCTACGGCGGACCCCGAAGCCTTATTATTCGATCCCGAGATCGAACGTACCGCGCGGAGACTCAGAGCGGAAAGGAGACAATATCCGGAAGGGCGGTTTATGACCAACCGGGAAACTCCCGAAGAATTGGCGGAGAGAATGGCGAGAATAATTTCTATTCGCGATAGGCTTCGGCCTAAAACCTCTTCTACTACGTCATCCATCGCCGTGCCGGAGTTGGCGGCCGACAAGAACTTCGAGCTAAAGACGGGATTGGTGGTTTTGATGCAACAAGACCCATTTCATGGGAACGCTCACGAGAACCCCCACTACCACATCCAATCATTCTTGTCGAAGTGCGCCACTTTCCAAATGCCGGGGGTCCCGATCGATGCCATCAGACTGCGCCTCTTCCCCTTCACGCTAAAGGACAAAGCACTCTATTGGCTGAGGACGCAAGCTGACGGAGTTTTCACCTCTTGGGACGGGTTGGCGGATGCATTCATTGATAAATTCTATCCACCATCCAAGACGGTGAAGATCCGGAGCGCTCTCATGTCCTTCAAGCAAGGACCACATGAGACGCTCTATGAAGCTTGGGAGCGATTTAAGGATTTGCAGCACCAGTGCCCGCACCACAGTATAGAAGATTGGGAGTTAGTGCATAGCTTCTACAACGGTCTCCAACCGGGGACCAAACAAATTATTGATGCCGCGGCGAATGGTGCAATCTTGTCACAGACTCCCGAGGAAGCTACGGCCCTAATTGAGGAGATGGCCTCTAATAACCAACAATGTGGCGATGAGCGAGGACACTCTACGTCCTCCTTAAAGCCGACTAGCATCTACGAGGCAAAGGCCGTAGCGGAGCTTACGAGCAAATTTGATTCTCTCCACAAGGTGGTGGAGAGATTGGAGAAATTCATCACGGAGCCCCAAGGAAGCCCTTCCACCTCCGCGCCGGCAAGCCAAATGAGTGACTGGCAAGACCAATCTCAAGCCATGTATTCGGGAGGAGAGCAAGGAGAAGGATCCTTGGAGCAAGTGCAATATGTTGCGGGGAACCAAGGTTATTGGTCCAATCCGGCCGCAAGAAATCACCCGGGATTCTCCTACGCCAACAATGAAGGAGCTTTGAACCCGCCACAACAACCGCCTAATCAAGCTCGACCACCACCACCCCAACAACAATACTATCCGCCGAGGGGACCTACACAACAAAACTTCCAACCAAAGCAACAAGTCCCACCTTATAGGCCTCCCGGATACAATCAAGGGTGGAGGAATCAAAACCAAAACCCTCCACAAGCTCCACAACGATCCGACTTCGAAACTAGAGTGGAGGCGTTCATGGTCGAGCAAAATAAGGTGAATGCTACTTTGAAGGCGGGGCAAGAATATCTCAATACCGTAGTGGCTCAAATATCGGAGCAATTAGCGTTGCTCAACCGGAACACTCAAAGATTGCCGGCGCAACCGGAGCAAAACCCACGGGGCAACACGGGCCACATCAACGCCGTAGTTGCCGTCACTACTAGAGGCGGGAAGGACACCACCCCCGCCATGATTCCTATTGAGGAGGCCGTGGAGGAAAGTTTGGAGCCGGTTGAGCCGATAGTCGAGATTGAAAAGGAGAAGGAGCCACAAGACAAGGAGAAATCTAGGGCGGAGCTATTAATTGAGGAGAGGCGCTTCATGCCACCGGTCCCATTCCCCCAAAGACTAGCGAAAGCGAAAATGGAGAAAAGGCTAGCGAAATTCCTCGAGTATCTAAGAGGAGTTAGCCTAAATATTCCCTTCCTTGACGCCATCATCGAGATCCCCACATATGCCAAATTCTTGAAGGACTTGATTTCAGGGAGAAAGAGGAAGGAGAAGATCATGCTAGCCGAGGAGGGCTCTTGGTTCACTAAGAGAGAAAAGGAGCCGGCAAAATTTAAAGATCCGGGGAGTTTTCGGATTCCTTGCACGTTGGGCGGCGTGCCTCTTCAAAAGGCGTTGGTCGATCTTGGGGCTAGTGTGAGTCTCATGCCCCTCTCCATGTTCTTAAAGCTTAACACCGGGACAAAGTTGAAACCCACCGACATGCGCATTCAATTAGCCGATGGACGGATAACAAGGCCGGTGGGGATTGCCGAAGACATCCCACTTCAAGTCCCGGGTGGAATATGCTTGCCATGTGACTTCGTCATCATGGACATTAAGGAGGAGGGAGACACCTCATTGATACTTGGGCGCCCATTCCTCGCCACCGCCGGAGTCATCGTCGACGTGCGCGAAGGTACCTTAACCTTAAACGTCGGAAACATCGAGGTGGAGCTCCACGTTCCCAAGGCAATGAAGCACATGCCTTACCATGAGGAGCTCGATTATATGGACCTCCTCGATGAGGTAATAGAGGAGGCGATTCCTCACTCAATTGGTGCCCTTTTTGATGAAGAATTTGATGAAGGCCCGGATTTAGGCCGAGATGAAAAGATTGAAGACGATTCCCCCGACTTCTCCGCTGATGAAGATGAAGGCGACGCTGATGTCGCGAGGATTCGAGAGCTCTGCAAGCTCTCGAAATTAAAGTCTCCAAAGAAAGCTCCGCCGGCACGGAAATCGGCATCGCCGGTTAAGCCGTTGACCGGGGCAAATGCTAGCTTGGGGGAGCCTCCCCCCAACGCCATTCGGGACAAGAGACCTCCGAGGGAGACCGCTACGCCGCCACGTCCAAATCCAAGCGCGCTCCCCGGGAAGTTTGACGGGTGCATCTCATATGCACCCAACATCCCGCATTGATTGAAAATTATAGGGGGTCGAGCTCACGACCTTAAACGAGCGCTTGTCGGGAGGCAACCCGACGGTTTTTGCTTTATTTTTACTTTTTCTTTATTTTTGTTTTAGAAATTTTTAGTGTTTTGAGTCACCCGACCAAAATTTTTGTGATAACGGGTCCTATTTTTCTTGACAGGAGAGAAGATAGGTAGATCATCATGAGGAGGATGAACGAGACGATGAGGAGCGCCCCAAGAAGGAGTTCAACGCTTAGGAGGAGCATGAAATCGACTGGAGGAAGAAAGACGGAGTTTAGAGCCTAAACGAAGACAAACAGCAGAATACAAGGCTCACTCGGCCGAGTATACTAGTCACTCGGCCGAGTACAGAAGTTCGTCCGGCCGAGCCGCTCACGAACGAGGGAAGTCTGCTGTACCCAACTCTCTGTCTACTCTTCTCATTTCATTATAACTGCTACTCGGCCGAGTATATATATTCACTCGGCCGAGTGAAACGGATACCCTCCTAGGGCGAGTCATGCCGAGTAGCTTGAGTCACTCGGCCGAATGGACTTACTCCACTCGGCCGAGCATGGCAAAGCCACTCGGCCGAAGCGATATCGGGGAGAAATTTTTATTTGCCTCGCTCGGCCGAGTGAGTAAAGTCACTCGGCCGAGTCGTAACTTTTTAATATAAAGCCAAGGGGGGGGCAGTTTTCGAAAACGAAAAAAAACCCCTTCGCCCGCGCCCCCTCAGCTTTCCCTCGCCCGATCTCGCCTCGCCCAACAGCCACTCGCCCGCGCGCGCCGCCGCTCGGCCTGCCGTCGCCGGCCGACCATCGCCGGACCCCGCCCGAGTCGCCGCCGGCAGCCCCGCCTCCGATCACCTCCGGTTCGCTTATTTTCACCGTTTTCTCCTCTCCTCGTGTATTTTTTTTGAGGATCCATGTGCTAAACGCCCCCCTAACCCAAATCAATTCCCATATCTATCTGTTATACCCCTATTGCTCCATACATTTTGATTATTACTCGCTGATATCGCTTTTCCATGCGCAGGTTGCTTTTTGGAGCTTAGGGGAACTCAGGGGAGCTTCTACGGGCTGTTTTGGACTTCGTGGAGGCGCGGACTTCGCACGCTTCCACTGCTTAGCACTCGCGGCGTGTTTGGGTAAACTCTTTCCACTCTTTGTGCACACGCCGCACTTTTCACTTTTCGGCGCGCGCTCGGGGCAGATATGCCGCCCCGGACACGGCCGCGGTCGAAGAGAGCTTCCGCCAAGCGGAAGCGGTCGGATGATGCCGGCCCCTCCCACGAGTTGGAGGACTCTCCTCCACCGTCCCCCACACACACCGCACACCCAGCACAGCCTGCAGGCCCCGCACACCCCGCACAGCCTGCAGTGCACCCACAGCCCGCACAGCCTCTCCCTGCCGATCCACAGCCACCACCACCGGCTCCACTGGTCGGGCCGCTCGGGATTACGTTCCGAGACGACGCACACCGCGCCGTCTTCGAGCGTATCTCCCAGCGCTCGATCGTACCCTCCAGGTTTGCACACCTCGCTGACCTTGGACGCCTGGGGGTACTTGAGGGGATACTCACGTTGTACGACAACGTGGGTTGGCGCGACTTCCTTCAAGTGTCGGCGGATACTTTTACCCGCCCGACACTTGAGGTTTTGAGTTCGATCGCCCGGACCGATGAGGGATGCTCATTCCGGTTCATGGATCGAGAGTGCCAAGTCACTCTCGATATGATGAGAGCATTTTTCTCATGGCCCGCCGTCCCCGGAGCCGATCGCGGCGGTTACGGCCCTACCCACATCCCCCCACCTTCTTTCGACGCCGGCGCCTTCTGGGCCCGGATCACAGGCCACCACGCTGCCTTTGACCCTAGTAGGGCCAAGGCCTCGGCCATAGTCCACCCCTGCCTACGCATTGCCCAGCGCCTCATGGCGACTACCTTTTTGGCCAGATATGAGCCGGGCACGATGTCTACGCCAGAGCTTTACATGCTCTACGCGATGACACGTCCCAGAGCTCTGTCTAGGGATGGACTCGAGCTTGTCCCCGCCGTCGTGATCGACATTGCGGCTTGGTTTCTAGACCGTATCATTGTGTCGGTGGGCGCTCGCTCACCGATATGCTGCGGCGGTCTGATCACCTTGCTTACCATGATGACCGGCGAGGACCTACCCGACGACCTGCGACGCGTTCCGGGCCCCACTTCCTTGTCGATAGACGTTATGGCCCGGATGAAGATGCTGCGTCCGCATGGTGAGCGTCACTGGGTCTGGTTGCACGGCCCCTATGGGGCCGATTACATGATTCTCCCGAGCCCTGCTCGGACTCTGGTTGCACCAGCCCACGTTGACTGGATTCCGGCGATGGATGTCCTCATCCCCGCCGCCTACGTGCTCGAGGCCGAGGAGGCCGAGCAGGCCCACGCTGCCCAGGCTGCTCCCGCAGACCCTGCTGCACGCCCTGCCGAGCCTGCTGCCGACCCTGTCGCCCCTGTGGCCCCTCAGCCCACACCTGACATTTCCACTGCTCTTGACACTTCTGTCCCCACCTCTGCCTGTGTCGAGAGTACTCTTGCTGAGCCCACTTCCACCACTGTCACCACTTCCGAGGCTGTTCCCACCACTCCCGCTGCCACCTCCGGCCCTCTGTCCGTGGAGCCTCTTTGCTCCGCCCTCCCCCAGCGCCCGCAGACCTTTGTTGAGAGTGGAGAGCCCTCGTTCGCCGCGGTCGTGGAGACCATGGTTAGCATGATCTCCGCTGGGGTTACACCTTTTGGACCGCACACTTCTGCCCCAGCGGGAGATTCCTCTGTCTCCACTGCCGCCTTTTTCTCCGAGAGTGTCGTGGCGTCTGTCCACACTTCTGTGCCACAGACCTCTTTGGCCACTTCGTTGCCTCTTTTGCACGCCTCCTTTGCTGCCGCTGCCTCCACTTCTCGCCAGCCGGTGTCCCGGCCTCACACCGAGGCCAGGCCCACTTTTCCAGGCGCGGCACCTTTTGTCCCATTCCCTGCTGAGCCCGTTACATACTCCACACGCGTACGCCAGCCTCGCCCTGCGCAGCCTAGACCGGTGCGTCCCTCTGCACCACCCCCGCCCGACACTACACTGCAGAGCATACGTGCTCTTGAGTTGGCGGTGAGTGGTCTTAGAGGAGACCTTAGGACCCTGTCCTCCACCGTCTCTGCGATGGCTGGACGCTTCGACCTGATACCCCAGATCCACTACTGCCTTACACAGGTGCTGGAGCGTCTCCCTCGCGTACCCCAGCCCACCCAGCAGGTCCCCACACACACTTCCACACACACTAGACCTGCTTCCGCTTCCACCCCAGCTCAGCAGCCCACACCACCACCACCACCACCTCCGCTTCAGGACGGAGACGGCGCGGCACCGCCTTCTTAGGCACTCTTGATGCCTTTATCCATTCCTGTCGTTGTGCTGCCCGTCTCTGCTGGGTCCTGATGCACTTTTGTCCACCCCCCCTCCCCTCACTTTTTTGTGATTCTCATTTGCCGTCTCTTTATATATCTTTTTTTGGGAGAGAGGGAGAGCTTTTGGTGACCCATTTATACTCGTATCACTCATATCTGTGCATGCATCATATCCGCATCATATTTTCGTTTCTTTATTTTTCGTTTTATTATCTTTTTTCTTTCCATCATGCATGCATCCTCACTTGCCCCTCTCATTACCTGTCTCTCTGTGTGCCACACTTTGCACATTGAGGACACTGTGCACTTTAGCTTGGGGGAGTGAGTTCTCACGTTCTTTTTCGATTTGCCACCTTTATTTTTAGTTTTTTTTTCACACCGATTTTCACTTTTGCACTTATTTTTCATTATTTTTCATTTATCTTGCCATGCATCACGTTTTTCTTATTCTCCTGTGTGCCGCATTGCATAGTTCTATTTTTCCTTTTATCTTTACTTCGTTTCTTTTTCATCTCATGCTAGAGATGAATTTTCTGTGATGATGTCTACGTGGAATTAGCTTATTCTACATGCATGCTATATTTGTCGTGTCTTAGATTTCATTTCTGATATCATATGCTATGACTTGCTTTACATTTAGAAATAGTAACCCACACTTTTTCCTCATGAAAATGGATGAAATTTTATTATTAGCTGAGCCTGAATATTCATATGTATGCTATCACAGAGAACACACCAAGATTCACGCATTGAATGCCTATATCTGGAGTACTGACTTCTTTTCCTTTATCACTTCTATATGCATGAATTGTACACTTCACTTCCGGACGATTGAATGATGATTAGCTAAGATATATCTGGATTAGTTAGCTTTTTTGCGATCGAAACTGAGTAGATTAGATTACCCTGCTGAAGTTGTCGTGCATGTCTTATAGAGTGAGCCGAGAGTTATATTTATTTCTTTCTCCACAAATCTTGAACATCACTTCTCTACTTTTAAAATCATTGGTGAATCTCCCCTTAGTGATTCTATTTTATGGCATTTCCCCCGCTATTAATTCCTAGCTCCAAATCTCTTATTTCAAAAATAAAAAAAAAGAGAGAGAAGAGAA
The DNA here is from genome assembly GCA_030789695.1 of Scilla litardierei. Classification (NCBI taxonomy): domain Eukaryota; kingdom Viridiplantae; phylum Streptophyta; class Magnoliopsida; order Asparagales; family Asparagaceae; genus Scilla; species Scilla litardierei. The sequence continues at coordinate 119,367,093 of CM061130.1, forward strand.
GAATAAAAGAGAGAAAAACATTCTTGTATATCATTACCTCTCTCTGCGTTGGGATCATTGTATATATGTTGCTTATCCCAAAGAAAAAAAAGGAAAAAAAAAGAGAAAAGAGGAAAAATCCTCAATAAAAGATCCCATCTCGCTTACTTTCTTTCTCCTTTCCCTTCTTTGCCTTTGGAGCTATAAAAAAATGGGGATGTTAATATTTTTGTGCCACCACGCTTATAGATAAGCTTGGGGGAGGAGATCCATTGATGTGTGAGAGAGCGACTACTTGACATTGCACGACAACCTAGGCTAAGTAATATTCTATACTCGGTGAGATTGTTTCTAGCTTTACGAAATCCAGAAATCTAAGCCTAGCATTCATTTCATGAAATCCATACTTTTCTATTCTCTCTATTCTATGATGTGATACTCTTATACTCCAGATAGAAAGCGTTCAATTGAAAAGTGTGTGATCTGAGATTTGTATACCGCTTTAGATGATTCAGGCGATGTTAATTTTAAAATCATTCCGTTTTTCATGATTATACCGTTGTTCGTGGGTTTTCTATTTTCTACTTGCACTATTCTACTATGATATCAAAATGAGATTCTTTGACATGTATTTCTCACTCGGTGCACGCTATAAGAGTAGGTGAAACCCACGTCCTGAGAAAATGATCTAGCATCCTATCTTTCTTTCTTACTTTCTTTATTTTCGTTTGGTTTTCATTCTTCTTCGTTTTTCATTTTTTTCGTTTTTTTTTTGTTTTTTTGTCGTTTTCGTATTCCGAATCCACCGGGTTCGCCTTTTACTTATCTTCCTCGAGGACGAGTAAGAGGCAAGCTTGGGGGATTTTGATCACTCCTTGTTTTACACCTTTTTCCGCATGTTTGCATGCCATTCAGATCGCCCAAATCATGTTTTTCACGATATATCGACGATATTGCGATGCTTTTCACGCTTTGTTGTTTTTGTCGCATTTCAGGTGATTTGGCGCGATTTGGAGTGATCATGAGATGCGCTCACGATAGACGGCCACCGACGACCTCCCCGAGGGGTATTTTGCTGTTGGAGAGGAGCGGAAGAAGAATGGACGTCGCCGGAGCGACGAGGAGGCCAAAACGACCAGTTTGGGCATTTTTTGTGTCCCACTCGGCCGAGTGGAGGAGCCACTCGGCCGACCAGCGAGACACTGCTCGGCCGACCCGTTCAGACACGATTTCCATGTGTACTCGGCCGAGCGACGGAGACCACATCGGCCGAGTGACGATACCACGTCCGCCCGAGTGGCGCCCAGACGAAGGCCCTCAAAAAGATCGAAGTTACTGTTTTTCAGCCATCTGAGCTTCAGAAGACCCACTCGGCCGAGTGGCAAATCCCGTCCGCCCGAGTGAAGTGAAGCCATCGGCCGAGTGACTACAACTCACTCGGCCGAGCCGCCCCCGAACTGAAGACCCCTGAAGCCCCCGACTTACTGGAAAATTGACAGGGTTTTCACTCGGCCGAGCGACTTTTGTCACTCGGCCGAGTGCGATGCGCAGCCTGTAGCGAAATTTGCGGAAAACAGGCTGTGCAGGGGCATTTTGGTCAGGATTTTTAGACGATTTTTGGGGCTATTTAAGCTCTGTTTTTACCCTAGTTTTGGGAGCCACCTCTCAGATATTTTGCAGCTTTTTGAGTCTACTTTTTAGTTTTATTAATTGTGATTGGAGAAGAGAAAAACTTGGATTTTTGTTGGGTTGATTGAAGATCTACATTGGTTTGCACTTCTCTTCCCCAAAAAACTCTATTTTTATTGTTTATATCATTATTGTGATGAATTCCATTGTCTATTTCATTGCTAATTATTGTGCTATTGCTATGATTAGTGAGTAGTCTCCACGTCTTGGGGCGTGGGGATGAACCCTACAAGCCCAATTTCGTATTTGTGTCGAATCGGTAGAAATTGAGCTAGGATTGTTATTAGGGATTAGATTGGGATCGAATTACTACGGATAGCTAGGTATTCACATCAATTGGGATTTGCAAGAGATTGGATCCCAATTCGATAGGAAGCCCTAGAAATCCGAATTGGGTTGGAATCGGATTTTCGAAGTATCGGTTTGCAAGAGATTGGACCGATGCTAGGATCTCCGGTTGCAATTCCGTGCCGATACCCGTTTGCAAGAGATTGGACGGGTAAGAACTATCCTAATCCAGATTGTGGACCGAGTTTGCAAGAGATTGGGCTCGGTGCGCAATTGGACGATGATGTTGATCCTAATGCTAGCTTCCCTAGGCTAGGGTTTGCAAGAGATTGGACCCAAACCTAGGATAGCTATAGACCGGCAACAGCGCGAGAGCGTGAGCTTGGTTCCACATTTAGTTGCAACTAGTTCATCCAAATTCTCATCCTAGCGATTTCGATGCCGGCGAACCACAATTGTGAAATACGGTGAGTAGTGGGGATTCCCCATTCCCTAGGCGTTCTCTATTTGATTTGATATTTCGCACTTTTGTCTGACGATTGTGACAGGATCGCCCAAGGCAATTATCCCTCTAAATAGCCAGGTTGATTAGGAGCAAGCACGGTCATTCGTCCTCCCTGTGTTCGATACCCGCTCGCCGCTAAACCGTGCGCTTGCGGTAAAACTACAACCGTCGCCTCGGGACGTGTACGCCGGGGCGCGATCAATGTGCGATCATTACGTACGAGAGGCCGGAGGAATAATTGCTATACGCACCGACTGTTTGGGCGAAGTTTCTTTATGCACAATAAGTTTTGCTAGTTTTGCTGTACGCACCACGCCTAAACATTATATAAGTGAGGGCATGGGCTAGGGTTAGAATATGCTTATTTGTGAAGAACAACTAGGTATCTTTGTGAAGGAGATTTAGGCTTTTATTACGTTCAATTAAAAGCTAGGAGAGAGAGTCTCCTCTACAAAGAGATCCAAATTATCTATCATTGTTCTTCGTTCTTCGTGAAATTTCTATAAAAATTCATCTTTTTCATATTTTCCACTTTTAAATTACTGATTTGATTGATCGATCATCTGGATCGTATCAAATTGGTATCAGAGCATCTACGATCCATGAGTGATTTACTACAACAAGCATGGGCGCTGCGGCAAGGGAACAAGCTCTTTCGATATGGAAGATTTCATGATGTAGCTAGCCAATATGAAATTGCTAAATCTTATTACGATTGCATTTCCGCAGCCAAGGGAAAGCTCAACACTTGCAATATTTAGCCAATTTGATGGGGTGTTACCTGATGATTGGACGCTATTGAAAATGCATAGATTTGGGGTCAGAAATCTTGGATTATGATCCGAGAAATTTTTATGTCTTCTTTTACAGGGAACACGCTTATAGATCATTGGGTCTTGATGAAGCTGCGGACTCCGATGTGATGAAGTCTCATGGGTACTTCTCTGATGATGAGGTGGAGAAAGAGGAGAGCGACGCCTCAGATCTTTCAGACCCAGATCCGGATCTGAAATTCTCAGATCCGGATCTGAAATTCTCAGATCCAGATCTGAAATTCTCAGATCTGAATCTTTCAGATATGGATTTCTTTAGAACGGCAGGGAAAGCGGTGGAGATCATTTCATCCTTTTGATCCGGGAGGAGGCTTGCGCGCACTTGGAGTAGGGCCTCCGCAGACTTCGTGCATCACCTTGAGGACAAGGTAGCTCTTTTAGGGGCGGAGTAATGATGCGATCATTACGTACGAGAGGAGGCCGGAGGAATAATTGCTATACACACCGACTGTTTGGGTGAAGTTTCTTTATGCACAATAAGTTTTGCTAGTTTTGCTGTACACATCACGCCTAAACATTATATAAGTGAGGGCGTGGGCTAGGGTTAGGATATGCTTATTTATGAAGAACAACTATGTATCTTTGTGAAGGAGATTTAGGCTTTTTTTCCGTTCAATTAAAAGCTAGGAGAGAGGGTCTCCTCTACAAAGAGATCCAAATTATCTATCATTGTTCTTCGTTCTTCGTGAAATTTCTATAAAAATTCCTCTTTTTCATATTTTCCACTTTTAAATTACTGATTTGATTGATCTATCATCCGGATCGTATCAGTTATGTAATGAGTCAAGTTGCAAGCCTATCTAAAGGCCTCAAAGTGTGATGATTCAAGCTGTAAGCCTCCATATTGCTCACACACACACTTTGCCATTATAACGCAAGCTCCTGTTTCATCCCAATTGGAATTATGGTTCCATATGATGTTATGGACTAACGTAACAATTTTTATATCACTTTTAAAATCAAATATTAAATAAAAAGATAATCTCTCATTAATTATTTTAGATCATATCCATCAATTTTACTTTCATTTAAAATTTATAAAACTTTAAATACACTTATATTCCTATCTCTTAGATTATCAAAGATGCCCTTAATTTTATTAGTTTCTTGGGCTCACTAGCTCTTTGTCCCCAAAAACAATTAGAAGATTCAAAACCTAAACATTATCTAAAAGTGAAAAGTTTGTAAAGAAAGGAAAATGGTGCAAACACGATAAGGGAACTATAATGTGTGTTTTAATTTTTAAGATTTTCAAAATGTACTTTTTTTTATAAAAAAGAAAAGAAAAGAAATTCAATTTGTATGTTAAATTCATTAAATCCACATACTTGTCCTTAACTTCATTAAGTAATTTATAGATAACAATTGTCATCATATTTTCTAGTGCATAAAATCATTTTGTAAATTTAAGTACAATTAGCTTTATTAACTTGTGCAGAACTTCAATTTCTACTTCACGCGCATTTAAACTTTCCCAAGAATCTAGTGTGTGTGTATAATACTATGAAAAGAACGAGTTTGGATCTTGGTGCCATCACTTTTTAGTTTCCAAAATACCCATTTGAGTTCGTCAGTTTCGATTTTCAAAACACCCTTTTGGTGCAATCACTCTTTCTTGAATTATCCTTGTTTTAACAATTTAAAAAACAACAGATTATGAAAATCCGAACTCCCATTTTTTGAAGAGCGATTTTCTATTCATCCGGAAGTGTTCGGGATATATCTCACCACCAAACTCGGATCATACTAAACCAAAAAGCCTTAAAAGTTAGAATTATGAAGGATTCCAAAAATATATAATTTAATAGTTATTAGCTGAAAATGGTGTAAAACTTCAACTTTGATGGATTTCTGCAGGCTTTTTTTTTCATTTATTGTCTTTCTAAAACATGTCAAATTATAATACAAATTACCATCCAATTACAATTAAACTATTTTACTTGGATTATGTTTACTCAAAAACAGTCTTATATGGTTATGATATATTAATTTATTCTGAATTCTTAATTAATTAGAAACTCAGCAAATAAGAATCCATTTGTAATTAATAATATCTGACAATTATTTGTGAACTTCTAATTGATTAGGAACGCCATTAATTTGCAAATCATGTAAAATTAAAATGATTTGATTATTTTTACTATAACAATCTATCAGATTTATTTACTAATTAGTTGAATTTTTTTAATAGTTTAGAAAAAACATTAAGCTTGAAAATTATTAGTTTACTTCGGAAAAATCTTGGCTTACCATGATTTCCCATATTTATGATAACTGATCCTTAGTTGATTAGAATTATTCAATTAACTAACAATCTTTTGATTAGATTAATAATCATCGTTGTTGTGCCATCTTCCTTCAATGCGAAGTGGGTTGTTATGGCAAGCTCTAAGTTCAGTATTGGACTATAACTAATGAATAAATAATATGCGGATACTACAGTGTTGCAGGATATAATATTATTATAGTTTGTATTTTTGAATTACACATGCATCACCCACACCTCAAGGTTTTTGTGTGTGTATGGAAATGTGGGAATTTAACTTATTTTTGGTGAATTTGAGCAGATTGAGAATGAATATGGAAATATTGAAGGCTCATATGGTCAGGGCGGGAAAGAATATGTCAAATGGGCGGCAAGAATGGCACTTAGCCTTGATGCAAATGTTCCTTGGGTCATGTGCAAGCAAACAGATGCTCCAGAAACTATTGTAAATGCCTTTTTCCTTGTTTCTTTTCTCTTTCATCTGGTTCATCATTGCCTTGTTTGGTCAATATAGAATTTCTACTTGGACAACTGTGCTGACAAATTTTGTAGACCTTTGTACTTCTCAAGCCTTTCAAATTTATTCATCCACAAATTATTTTTTCAATCTACTAAGAATGCAAATTTCCATCTATTAAAAATTTAAAATTTCATGAAATATTTACAACCTGCTAATGGAATATTCATGGCATGTTCAGAATTTTTAGATTGTTGTTTAATGATGTTATTTAGTTATTTATTTTTGTGTTGCTACTTTGCATTTACTGCATGATACGGTTAGTTTCAGATCTTTCCATCATTTTCCCCTCCAGCTGCTGATTTTCCTCACCTTTTTTTGATGAGTGATTTCTGTCTCCTTTTATTGGGAGTTATTTTGAATTTTTCTTGAACCGCTTCTTAAACATATTCATGAAGACCAAACTCACAAGTATCAATTGAATCTGTTATTTGTAAGATGCGTGTATGACTGTTAATAAATGGATGTTTGATATGCTTACCTTTTATATTGCTCAACAGATTGATGCCTGTAATGGATTTTACTGTGATGGTTTCAAGCCAAACTCATATAAGAAGCCTGCCCTTTGGACCGAGGATTGGAATGGATGGTATGTCAATGTTAAAATTGTTTGTGCTGACCTTGTGTAAAAGAAATAGAAAGGGGAACAAATTCTTTTTCCATCAATTAGCAGGAAAATTTCTTAACATGTTACTCAACATATCATGTAGGCACCCGGCGAGCCTTGCATGTCCTGGGTGTGACTTCTATTCATGAATATGAAAATGTTTATCTTTATCAAGGTTCTAAATATCCGAGATCGGGATCACATCGGATATGGGTTTTTCGTATTGGATAGCACATTCGGATAATATATCGGGTGTACGGATCACATTGGGGATTACATATAAATAAATCATGGTAACTGATGGGTATCTATAATAACCTAGATGCCATCTACGTAATAAAAAATACGATGAATAAAAAAGATAGCATTGAAGAATAATATATTTCCTAAAAGCAATAAATAGATCATGAATAGGAAAATATTGAATAGACGCTCAATTTTAATTATTACTCATATAACATAAAAAGTTGTATCTCCTACTAGACATTGGATGAATAAAATATGGAAGAAGAAAAAAGAAGAGAAAAAGGAGCAATAGTGGCTGCAACAGAGGCTACAACAAGGATGAAAGAGGAAAAGGGAAGAATAAAAAGAAGAGAAAGGAAACAATAGCCAGTTCGAGCACAAGAAGAAAATGAACGAGGAAGAAGGAAAAATAAGAAGTGGAGGAGACATCTTATTGTAACTTTTGTAAAAGAAGTGCAACGCCCCATTTCTGGGTATCATTATATTTTTCAATCTATATGCAGATTCTACTGGGTACCAGTGAAAATAGAAGAGAGCTAAGTAGAAAATAATATCGAAATTATAATCATACCTGAACGAACAATATTAAAAACTTTGTGTATCACGAAAGCTAAGCTCCAGTGCTAAATATCTCCCACTAATCATGTAGGAGAAAATATAACAAGTGGGTCATAGAGTAGATTACATCTAAACCAAGTTAACAGTTTATATACAACAAAAACAGTATCAATGTCACAGAACAAGAAGAGTAATCTACTGAACCAAAAATGTAACGAGTCATAAATGTCTTTAAGTGTTGGTTAAGTTAAACTAACCGTTCTAGGCCGTGACTCATGTCCAAGGGAGTGATGCACATTAATAGTTTCTGTAACCCCGCTATTAGTGTGAATAGCAGACAATTGAATATTGAAAACACTCGTTCCATAAGAAAGAGGAAAATTGCATTTGACACCTCGTTCCATAAAAGGAAGAGGAAAATTGTATATGACCACTCATTCCATAAAAGGAGGAGGAAAACCAATTACTTTTGTAACATGTCCCACTTCCATCAGAGAGTGGTAAACCGAATACATTATCTATAATCACATTCACACCCCTTAGACAATGAGCCAAGTGTAATGTCATTATAATCTTTGGGTTGATGTCATGAATTGTCAATGTCAAAGTATTTCTTTGTAGTTCTCTAAAAATGTCCATCGCTAACATTACGTAATTAGGGATCCTGTGCACCAGTCAATATTTCAATGATGATGTCAATGTTATAACAAGTCATGTGTCAATGTTCAATGTCAAGTCATGGATGGTCACTCAAGTATCGTTATGCACAGTTCCTAATTACATAAGTAAATGATGTCTTTCATTGATATCTAATAGCCATGCATGCTAAACAATCAAATCCATGCCAAAAGGTAAATAGTTGCATAACGATTTAATTAAAGCTAATAGACATTGTTTACAATCATAAACAAAAAGACGTTATAATTATAAACAAAACATAGTTTTAAAGAGCGGTGAGATCATCTTTTACATTTTGGGAACCCAATATCAACAAATTTCCATAGTCTACCAGCCAAGAGGAGTTTTACTGAAATTTAAGGATTGGGACAATAACGAACTATAGGACCAATAAGTCTGCCATGGAATTCCAAGTAACCCCTAAGGAGGCCCAAGCCTAACGTCCAAGATATGTACGCAAGAAAAAGGAACATTAGCAACGGTAGGTCCAAGTAGAAAAGAAGAGCCCCAACATGTGAGTCCATGAATCAGGTCAGAGCTGAAACGAAACGGCAAATCAAATCAGTGAATGTCGCCGCAAGTGTAGCGTCGACAATGACGACCAAAGAACAACCCTCTGGCAGCCGACTATATTTAAAAGAGGTCCAACAAATAGAGAACGAAAAGGGGCAGTGACGGGAGTTTCGATGAAGCCGATGGTTGTCGAAGGAAAACAATGAATCCCCAAGGAAATTCCTCTCATCAAATTCTCCATATGATATCTCTAATAATTTCAAAGATAGTTAGAACATAAACTGAAAAATTGGAGGAGAAGCAATCTACCTCAATCGAAAAAATCGAAAGGATCACAGACCCCAAAATCAAAATCCAACGAGCTCGAAAAAACCTCAGATCGAATCAGAAATTTAGAGAGGAAAAGAGAGGATTTTCGTATGCAAAACAAACCCTAGAATCCATCAAGTATAAATAGAAGAAGAAAGCGCGTGAGAAGAGTTCGAATCAATCTTTAAAACGAGATCTTTGGAGAAATCTTCGCGGATAAGGATTTCGAAATGAGGCGGCGTCGATTGTGAAGGATCCGATTAGGGTTCGGTTCGACAGAAAGAGTAAGAGGAGGAGGCCCCTTTTTGGTTTCTCTGTGCTGCAAGATAAGGCAACGATTGAAGGGGGACTTGGGTTCTCGGTTTGGTGTTGTGAGAGAATTAGATTATTTCCTCATTAATAAAAATGAATGGGTCTGGGCTTGGTTTTGTTGAAAGAAACAAATAAGTTGAAGTGGGGAAATTGATTGGCTGATTCTTTTAGTGGGGAGGAAGGGGTTTAGTGCTTGGTTTGTGGGCTAGTTGTTGGACTTGTAAAAAAATAAAAAAAGAAGTAGGGAGAGAAGGAGAATAGAGGACGTGGGCTCCTTCTTGGACTTTCTGTCAAATGAAAGAGAGAGGAGTTTGATTGTTCTCTTTTTAAGGGAAATAAAATGAGATGTTGGCTGGCCCAACAAATTCCCAAAGGAGAAAAATTAAGAATAGAGGAATAGAGGAAAACAGATAGTGTAAAGGAAAAATTAGAAAGAGAATGATCTTCGAAATGGGGCAAGTGTCTTAAAAAATACCCAAAAATATGGGTCATTACAAGAAGTCTAGATTTTGTTGGAAATCACTGAAAAGTTGATCTCCGGCATCGATTTCTGTTGCAAACCTATTGTTGACAACCCTAAATACAACTCTCTTTATTGGCTAGTCGGTTGCGTCTCCCCTTTTTTCTTCTTGATCAATTACAATAGGAGAGAAGAATGTATTGAAGTGGGGCTGGACCGAAATTTGGACCTAAACCTGCTTTACAACTTTCAAAAAAAGCCTTATCGGCCAATACATGTTGGGCTGATATATTGATCAATGCACTAAATATCGGCGAATATTGGTGTCAAATGGTACACATTCTTTCATCATGTCATATCAATTGAGGGTTAAATCCGATATATGACCGATATTTAAATCAATGAGAATCGGGAACAATTTGACTAGAGAAGAGGGAAGGGAGGAATCTGGGAGGGGAGATCATGATCCACACAATAATGCAATTTATTCAATTAATTCATCAAAATCAAACTTCGATAGATTGCACGATCCATTTTACTGACACTCGCCAACCAATCTGATAGATAAAACTTATCTCAGATTAAATCATAGTAACCTTATACCTTAGTAAAACAAATAAAGAGAATAATAAATGAAAAAACTAATTGCTTATGCTAATACCTGGGAATTCATGAAGTTAAATTCTTAACTAAAATATAAGAAATCTTCCGAAAGATTATTGGATCTGCATCAACGCTATGTTTATCCACTTCAGCACAGATTATGTATTTGTTTTCAATCATCTGGTATGTTGAATGTCTAGTTTCAGCATTTTTTCCAACTAGAAAATATCTTATGCCTGATATATTGCTATATTTTTTGTCCTTGTTTGTCGTCTGCAGCTTACGTTTTTCTAATATGCTTTTGACAGAGTGTTGGCTATTTCAAGCGTCTAACATTCTAGTTTTTTTTGAAAAAGCATGTCGGAATGCAGTTGTATGTACTGTAGTGATAAATTTTCTTATGTTATCTTAGTTATACTTTCCATAGTCTTCCATCCAAGTTTTGCACTTACATTTTTTAACCATAGATTCCTTCAAGAGTGACGCCAAAATATACTGTAATTACTTTCATATGGATTATCTGGTACTTGAAGATAATATGATCACTATAATACACTTTGGAACTTGAGTTTTCTTTTTTCGTAATTTTTTGGGTAAAGGTTCGCTTCTTGGGGTGAAAGGCTTCCTCACAGACCTGTTGAAGACAATGCATTTGCAGTAGCTCGTTTTTTCCAACGCGGGGGAAGCTATCACAACTATTACATGGTAATATTAGATTTTATCACATTGTGGGTAGTGATGATTTGAATGTGTAATAGAGTTTGACAAAATGGAGCTTACTTGACTGGAATATAATTATTGCATATACGTTCACTGTTCAAGAACAGTTTCTTGAACTTAGTTTTCATATTCAATATGCAAATCTTAACATGATCATGAAGCTGTCCTCAAATTTAATTTTCATTTTTAAATCCTAACATGATTATGTGCGATAAGCTATCTTTTAGGTCAATGAATTTGATGTCAAATGGAACATGAGGACTAGGCCCCAGATGACTTAACCAATGGTTGAAGAATTACGAGCACAACAAATACCGAACCTTCGCCGGCAAGTTCAAGTCATATGAGAGACCTTTTCTGTCAAAATTGGAAGTGGATCATTTATCACCCTAAGGAAAACCATTAGGAAATGAATTTCCTAAAAAGGTAAGCGGGTTAGGTTTACACAGTAGAAAGATAGGAATCCCGACGACTATTTCTTTGTAACTGCAAGTTCCCTAAGTCACTACAGCCCAAATCACACTAATTATATAGTTCTAGTAACTGAAGCCACCCTCCCAACCATTGATCATAAATGCTAACACCCATCGATAACATCCATATGAGTGGTGCTTTTACTAACCATCTAACTCACAGATTTTCAATCAATTAAGATACTATCTGCCCCCCAACACACTGGAAAGTCTGGAATCTCCAGCAGGTCTCTTAGCCCAACCAGCAGACCGCAGGATGTCAAATTCCCATAGAAACATATGATGCATATATAAGGTAAGATCTTTGATAATAATAGTTAAGAAATGTTAACTGTGACCAGACCACCTGAAATTATGATTTTATGGTAATCTGCCTTCTGTAGGGTCAGGGGCTACAAATAGATATCTTTTTGAACTATGCATCACCCATACCACTCATCAAGTTATATCTATGTGGGTTGGTTCTGTCTTGACGACCAAATTAATGAATTATAGCAGGAATTCGAGTCCCGAGTTCGGACGGCTTTATGATTCTTTGCATGCCTTGCAATATTATTTACATGAAGTATCACCATCCACTAGTTTTCTCTTGCCAAATGGCGGATTATAGTTCTTGTATGTTTTGGGCACTATCTATGTGTTGCATAATAAAATACTCATGATGCATTGTTACTTAAAAGTGAAAACTGGATCAATCTTTGTTCCAACCTGGGCTTAAGGTATGAACATGACCATTCCTGGGACATCAACTTATGGACTTCTGTTTATCTTCAAGACGTGTTAATGAAATTGAAATTTTTTGAATTCTAAGATGAACAATTATGTGGAGCAAGTAGATTTTATTACTGCAGTGAGTTTTGTGCTGTACTTGTTCTCTGCTAATTTTTTTAAGCTATATATATATATATATATAGCGATCTTCCGTTGCGAAAAAACCCATGCGAAAGCCGTGCGAAAACATTTTTTTATTTTTTTTGAAAATTTTTTATTCAAAAATTCTTTTTTATGTTTAATCCATACAAATATATACCCCAGGGAAAATAATGGGTGAACCCGTTGGGCATTAGAGCACCCATCCACCCGTTACAAATTTAACAGTATCAAAACGTGCGAATTTGATGAAATGCCTTGATCGAAGGCCAAATGACATTATTTCTCAACCATTATTTTTTGAGGGGGGTATAACAACATATAATGAGGGTGGAAAAAAAGAATTTTTGAAAAAAAAATTACAAAAAAAAGATAAAAACATTTTCGCACCGTGCGAAATGTTCTCATTTGAAAATTTTCCTATATATATATATATTATATATATATATATATAGGGTAAAGTGTTCCTAGGGTGACTCCTTAGATTTAATCTAAGGAGTCGCCCCCATTTTCCCCCATATCCTACGTTTTTTTTCGAATTTTTTTTCTTGGGATTGTTGTTCACCTCATGGATGATCAATATACCAAAAATCAAGTTATTCCAATACTTTTAGAGCCCACATCTACCCATTGCAACTTCATGTGCTTTTCAACACGTTTTCAGACCGTCGAAGTTGCAAGGGGTAGATGAGGGCTCTAAAAGTATTAGAATGACTTGATTTTTGGTATGTTGATCATCCATGATGTGCACAACAACCCCATGAAAAATAAAATCCAAAATAATTGTGGGATAAGGGGAAAAATGGGGGCGACTCCTTAGATTTCATCTAAAGAGTCACCCTAGGAACACTTTACCCATATATATATATATATATATATATATATATATATATATATATATATATATATATATATATATATATATATATATATATATATATATATATATATATATATAGAATAATGGGTATCATACGCCATATGAGAGGGTCTCTCATATTCCCTCTCACATAAAGAGGGCAAGTACAAGCCCACATGGGCTTGTACTTGTTGTATTTGCCCCCTTTATGTGAGAGGGAATATGAGTGACCCTCTCATATGGCGTATGATACCCATTATTCTCATATATATATATATATATATATATATATATATATATATATATATATATATATATATATATATATTAAATGTAGTGAATTTTAGCACAGAACTATCACTTATGAGGTAATAATTTACTCTTTGATTTTTGAATATATGATTCTGGATGATAATGTACATGTTCCATCTTAGGTGTACATAAAAATCCCTTCAATGACGTGGTGATTTTATAAAAGAACCAATTATTTAATAGTTATGTTCCTGCAACTTAGAATATGCATGGTTGAGTGGTAAATCCTAAGCCATTCCTTATCATTATAGGCTTACACCATCTTACATCTCCTTAAAGCTTATTTAATTCATGTACATTATGTCTTGTATCTGGGACTCTTGAGATACTGTGCAAAAGTTTCACTGATACTACAGTTAGCTAAATTTGTGAATTTGTTGTGTTGTTAATTGTAGGTAGTCAAACTTGGAATCATTATATCTATAACTATTCTTCATTTTATATTTTTTCCAATCTATTATAATAATACTTTAGACTCACATATCTAGCACCACCCAGTGCTACATACACAACATACCATTAGCTTCTTGCTACCTAGTACCTACTGCCTATCTTGTTCGTATTGGGAATCACATATGCTAAGTTTACTTCTTTTGAGTTACATTGCTTAGCTTTTTATATTACTTTCCTATAAAACTGTTTTATCAGTCTAGTGCAATGGAACTTGTCTGATGGAGTTCATTATCGTAGTTTGATAGTTTTCTGCTAGTGAATGGATGACTAATCTTGTTCTTTTTTTTTCTGCTTCTAGTTCAGCCTATAGAATTTAATAAGCTGTATACCCAGATATATCTCACTATATTTGCAAAAAAAAATTACAGTTTTTTGGGGGAACCAACTTTGGTCGAACTGCTGGGGGACCCCTTCAAACAACTAGTTATGATTATGATGCTCCGATAGATGAATATGGTATGAAAAATCTTTTTATAAATGCCAGGTTTTGATTTTACATTTAAGATAAATTGAATCTGTCAAATTTCTACTGAAGTTCACTTGCGTGATTTACTTATGTAGCAGGTTTATATGGCTTAGAATGTAAACATGCTTACTGTCTTTTTCAGGCCTTTTGAACCAGCCCAAGTGGGGGCATTTGAAGGATTTACATGCAGTTATTAAGCTTTGCGAACCTGCTCTTGTAGCCGTTGATGGTGCACCGCAATATGTTGAACTGGGAACTATGCAAGAGGTTTGTGATGATTATTGGCACTATTTTTCTTTCTGGATGGTGCTGATACTTCCAGGTTTGATTTTTTTGGTCATATATCGGGAACATCCTTTTCTCATGCTAGATTACTTCAACATATAATCGAACATATTTGCTATCATAACCGCAGACACGAATTACTGTCACCAAGAGTTTTAATAGCATTTAGTGGCTCCACAGGGCCATCCGTTTGTAATGGGTATTCAATACAGGCATTAGAGAGTTACATTTAACCCATTTTGGAAGAGCCCTATAATTTAATGAAACATTGCACATCGTAATCTTAAAGAAATTCAAAGATTAATTGATCACAATTGATGACCAACTGGGTAATATATGAACCAAAAATGTTTAGTGGTTGAAGCTGCGACCATAATGAATAAGCAAAAGAAAAAAAGATAGAAATGAATTAAGCCTTATTTGATTTTAGGTGGAGTATGTGTTTTTGGTGGGTTTATTATGTCTGTTTTCTTATTAATTTTGAAGTGAAATTTTATTCAGCCTAGAGTGGGGTATTGCGAATATAAAATGGAAATCTGATACGATTCGGTTGATCGTACAATCAAATCAGCGATTTAAAGTGGAAAAATATAAAAAGGTGGAATTTTTATAATAAATATTGCGAAGAACAAAGAACTAGGGTTGATAATTGAGTCTCTTTCGAGAGGAAACTCTCTTTCCAAGCTTTTAATGGACGGATAAAAGCCTAAACACCTTCACAAAAGATGCCTAAGTGTTCTTCACAAAATAAGTATGAAAATAACAAAAGACGGCTAGCCCTAGATAAATAAAAAAGGGGAATTACTAATCTAGTCTGAAAAGACTAGAATACCCCTTCGCCCACTAAGCCATATCCACACGTCCCCTGTGTCGAAAGTAAGTTATTCATGTGGGGCCCGAGGCTTGAGGGGATGCGGGTGCACATGGGTGAGTGGCGGCTAGGGGTGCGTCCACATCAGGTGCACCCACATCAATACCCCCCTAAAAGAGCCACATTGTCCTCAAGATGGAAGTCTAGAAACTGCTCCTGGACCACGTCGTACGCCTCCCATGTAGCATCGCAGTCTGGTAAACCCGCCCAATGTATGAGCACCTCCTTGCGCCGGTCAGGACCCCGGCGAACTGCTCGAACCTCCAATGGCTCCAACATCATCTCCATGTCCTCAGTCAATGTAGGTGGCAGCGTGGACAATGCTGCCTACTCCCCAATGACTCTTCGCAACTGGGACACATGAAACACCGGGTGGATCGTTGCTGTAGGTGGTAGTCTCAACCTGTATGCCACCTGACTAATCTTGGCCTATATCTCAAGGGTCCGATAGCTTCTTATTCTGCATCCTCGCTAATGACGTCTGCCTGTAGAGCCTCAGCTTCAGATATACTATATCACCCTCCTAGAAGTGCACATCCCGACGGTGTCCATCAGCTCTACCCTTCATCACTTGCTGCGCCCGCAGTAGGTGTTTCTTCAGCTCCTCCAACAAACTATGCGTCTCCCCCACGTACTCCTCCACCTGTGACATCGGGGTCTGCCTGTCCCCAAAACGAAGCAAAGAGGGTGGGTCGCGCCTGTACATTGAAAGTGCATCGTACCTGCTGCCGAATGGTACGACGTGTTGTACCAGTACTCTGCCCATGCTAACCACCTGTGCTACTGACGGGACGTTTCTGAAGCAAAACACCGCAGAAATGGCTCTATGCTGCGGTTCACTACCTCTGTCTGGCCATCCGTCTGAGGATGATATGCCGTACTCTTCTTCAACACTGTTCCCTGGACACTAAATAGCTCCTTCCAAAAACCACTCATGAAGACCTGGTCTCTGTCAGAAACGATAGACGCCGATACTCAATGCAATCGTATCACCTCCCGAGTGAACGCTGTCGCCACCGAAACTGCTGTGTAAGGATGCTTTAGAGAGATGAAATGAGCATACTTACTCAGCCTATCCACCACCACAAATATCACCGTAAATCCATCCGACCTCGGCAGCCCATCGTTGAAGTCTATCGTGACCTCTTCCCACACCTGCTCAGGAAAGGCCAGCGGTTGCAACAACCCCGCTGGTGCCATGACCATGTACTTATGACGCTGGCAGGCGTCACAAACAGCTACCAAACGATCTATCACCTTTCTCATCCCGGGCCAGTACACCTTCCGAGCCATCCTCATATAGATCTGTTGCACCCTTGAGTGGCCACCCACCCCTGCGCTATGAAACTCCTGAAACAGACCGATATGAAAGTGGATGTTCGAGGCAACACCAACCTTCCCTGGTACAACAGCCTCTGTCCCTCCATCGAGTACCCCTTCGACCCCTTTGCTCCACTCTGCAGTGAGTCCCTGATCTTCCTCGGCTCGGAATCGGCCTCCGCCTCCTGTAACATCGGTTCCCATTCTAACCACATAGGCAAAGATAGAGCTCTCACGCTAATGCCCTTCTCTCTGCGTGACAAGGCATCTGCAGCCTTATTCTCCAGCCCCGGCCTGTACTAAATAGCAAACCGGTATCCCACTAGCTTGGACAACCACCTCTGATGCTCCTCTGTGACCAGCTGCTGCTCCAATAAATACTTGAGACTACGTTGGTCTGTCCTGACCACGAAGTCCCTTCCCAACAGATACGGCCGCCATTTCTGCACTGCCAAGACAATAGCCATAAGTTCCCTCTCATACACAGACTTCAGTCGTGCTCTGGATGACATCACCTGACTGAAGTAAGCTACCGGCCGTCCCCCCTGCATCAATACTGCTCATAAGTCATAACCCGACGCATCGGTCTCAACTACGAATGGTACACTGAAATCCGGTAGAGCTAGCACCGGTGCTATAGTCATCGCTACATTCAAGGCCTCAAACGTCTTGGTCGCTTCTTCCCCCAATGGAAGCCATCCTTCTTCAACTGTTCGGTAACGGGCCACGCTATGGTACTGTACCCCTTAACGAACTTCCGGTAATAGCCCGTCAATCCAAGAAACCCTCGAAGTGCCCGCAGAGTAGTAGGTATTGGCCAGTCTAGCATCGCCTCAATCTTCGACCTGTCTGCTGCTACCCCTGCCGCCGACACCACATGGCCCAAGTACTCAATCTGCGTCTGTCCAAAACTGCACTTCTTCCGGTTAGCAAACAGCTGATGTGCCAACAACTCCCGGAATACCACCTCCAAGTGGCCCACGTGCTCCTCCATGGTCCTGCTATAGACAAGAATATTGTCAAAAAAGACTATATGAACCTCCTCAGGAATGACTGGAAGACCTTAATCATCAAGGCCTGGAATGTAGATGGAGCATTCGTCAAGCCAAAGACATGACGAGGAACTCGTAGTGTCCCTCGTGGGTGCGAAAAGCCGTCTTCGACACGTCTTCCGGCCTCATAAGGATCTGGTGGTAGCCTGCCTTCAAATCAATCTTCGAGAAGACCCTCGCTCCCTGCAGCTCATCCAACAGCTCGTCGATCACTGGAATAGGAAACTTATTGGGGATAGTTTCCTTATTCAGTGTTCTGTAATTGACGCAAAACCACCAACTCCCGTCCTTCTTAACCAGCAACACTGGACTCGAAAAAGGACTCACACTGGGTTGGATCACATCAGCCTGCAACATCTCCCTGACCATCCGCTCGATCTCATCCTTCTGCACATGCGGATATCTATACGGCCGTACACTGACTGACGCTACTCCCTTATGCAACACTATCGTGTGTTCATGTCCTCTCGCTAGGGGCAGTCCCTGTGGAGTCTGAAAGATTTCTCGATACTGCTCTAACATGTGCTCCACCGCAACTGAAACCTCCTCCTGGTGACCTTTCTCCTCTGTTGGCCGCCCCTGGTACTTCACCAAAAATCCCTCGCCGTCCTGCTGTAAGGCTCGGGTGATGGCCTTAAAGGCCACCAGCGAGAAGCATAGGGTAGGGTCCCCGGTGAGAACCAATGTACGGTCACCCTCCTGGAACTCCATCTGCAGAAGCTTCCAGTTCACCTTCACTTCACCCAGATTCTTCAGCCACTACACCCCGAGAATGATGTCTACATTTTCCAACTCTAAAGGCAAGAAATCATCCACCACCTGGACCCCCTGCAACGTCAAACATATCCCCTTGCACATCCCCTTACTCTCCTCCATCTTCTCCGTCCCAAGCAGTACTGCGAACTTCTCCAGTGTGCTCAGTGTGCTCAGCTGTAATCCATGGCGCTCCACTATCCGCCATGAGATAAAATTGTGGGTGGTCCCACTGTCAATTAGGACTGCACCGACTGCTCTGCCAACTGCCCTGTCAACTTCATGGTATGATTCGGGGTGAATCCTACCACAGAGTTCAGGGATACCTCCGCCACATCAAGGTGTGAGTGCCCCTCCTCCACCTCCTGGGCCAGAAACTCCTCAGCCATGTACTCATCCTCTGCCATATAGCCCTCCTCGTCGGGTACAATAGTGATCTGCAGTAGGCGACTCGCACATCGGTAACCGGGCGTAAACTTCTCGTCACAGCGAAAACACAGCCCCTTGACGCGCTTATCCCTCATCTCTGCCTCCGTCATCCGCCTCCCTAGGGTCGCTGGGCGAGCATCTCCACGGTGGTCGGTTGTGCTGATGTTGGCACTGGGCGAGGGTTTTGGCTCCCCCAAGCCCTACGTATCCGTCTCTCCTCAGCCTGCTTCTCCTCTGCCTTCTGCGCGAGACTAATCAGGTCCTCTAAGCTTCCGGGACTCTGCATCCTCAGCTTTGCTCGAACCGACGGCTTCAGCCCCCTCATGAACTGCCCTATCAATAACTCTTCGGTGATCTCATGCACTCTACCCGACAGTAGCTCAAACTTCCGAATATAATTCCGCACAGTCGCCTCCTGTTTAAGTACGGCCAGCTGCTCATAGAAATCCCCACCTGTCGTCTCCTGAAAGGGATCCAACAAATAGGCCGATAACTCGGACCAAGAACGGAATGGGCTCCTCGCCATCTTCCACCAGTACCATGCCTACGCCTCACCCTCAAAGTAAATACCGATCGCGTGCATAACCTCCTCCTCGGTGAGCCCCATTACCTGAAAGTATCGCTCTGCCCTGTAAATCCATCCGTCAGGATCGAGTCCTTCAAACACCGGCATCTTAAGCTTTTTCAGCCTACGATCTGCATTTATGTCACCATGTGCTCTTCCTTCTGCTCTCCAACCACTCCGGTCTCCGCCTCCTCCATCCGCATACTCCTCTGGCCACTGAGGTCTCTCCAGAGCCTCCACGTCATGATTGTAGTCGGGAAACTCCGGTGGTTGCTGCGGAGGAGCTGTGTGGCCCCCAAACTGCCCTCCAAAGCCTTGCCCGCGATCGGGGAAGCCTCGAAAAGCCTCCCGGGGGTCCGTAGCAGGCGTAGAAACCCTCGGTGGCCCGGCCTGCCCCAAAACACCCCCATCGGGGCCCCCGGGGCCTGGGATTGGGTCCCTAGGCCCTGTCGGCCTAAAACCAGGGCGGGCGGCCCTGTTTGGTGGAAAACAGGGCCCGCCGCCCCTGTTTGCTGAACGACAGGGGCCGCCGCCCCTATTTGCTGGGCCGCCGCCCCTATTTGCTGGAAAATAGGGGTCGGTGCCCCTGTTTGATGCGGCAGCAGGGCCGCGCCGTGGCACTGCTGCGGTTGCGGCCCTGCACCGCCTTGGCGGGTGCCACCCGACCGCCCTTGTGGGCCCGCCGATGATCCCGGGGCTCCGGGGTGGTTCGTCGCCCTAGGTCGACCCCCTAGGTGCACGATGATCATCGATTCAACGTCGCCATCTCCTTTCTTCGTCGTGGAAAAGCCCGGAAACATCGCCGCGATCTTCGCTTCTTGGGCCCTTTGTTGTTGAAGTTCCGGATCGGAATCATCATCGATCTCTTTCACGAGTTCTCCTTAAATCTCCTTCCCTTTCTTCTTCTCTTTTTCTACAGTCAGGGTTTGTAAGAATTTGTTGATTTGACCCATCTCTTCCCTCATCATGCGTATGTCGTTCTGCGTATCTTCTTGTGTGTGAGCGAAATCCATGAAACCCTTCTCCTTCTTTTCGTTCATCATCTTCAATTCTCCTTGGATCTCCTCACACAAACCTTGGATCTTCTCGTCGGATCTCGTCTCTGGCGCCATCGGATCTTAAGCTCTGATACCAATTTGATACGATCCGGTTGATCGTGTAATCAAATCAGCGATTTAAAGTGGAAAAATATAAAAAGGAGGAATTTTTATAATAAATATTTCGGAGAACAAAGAACTGGGGTTGATAATTGAGTCTCTTTCGAGAGGAATCTCTCTCTCCAAGCTTTTAATGGACGGATAAAAGCCTAAACACCTTCACAAGAGATGCCTAAGTGTTCTTCACAAAATAAGCATGAAAATAACAAAAGACGGCTCGCCCTAGATAAATAGAAAAGGGGAATTACTAATTTAGTCTGAAAAGACTAGAATACCCCTTGGCCCACTAAGCCATGTCCCCACGTCTCCTGCGCCGAAAGTAAGTCATCCATGTGGGGCCCGAGGCTTGAGGGGATGCGGGTGCACATGGGGGAGTGGCGGCTAGGGGTGCGCCAGCATCAGGTGCGCCCGCATCAAAATCATAGTACATAATATCGATTTTTTAGCAGGCTTGTGTTTTACAGGAGTGTTGACCATTTCAATTAATATATTGGCTGATATATCTGTCACAGTGGTCTATTGGCTGATTGATGCCATCGATCTTGCTATAATAGCAGTATATCTCTTAACACTCACCACTTTCTTGGAGTTTTGGTATAGTGGTGGGACTTTAAGTTGTAATTAGCACCAAGTTCAAGTTCAGCTTGGCATGCATATAAAAGTAGATTAAGCAAAAAAAAAAAAAAATTCTGCAAAAAGCACAGGTTTTGGCAGACAAATGGACCCATCACCTTCAGAGGAAGTGTTAGAACATAAAAGTTTATCTCTATGTCTTGCTTTTGGTGTAAAGGCGGGGACTTTAGGAGATAACATGTATAGATTGTTTTTATGTCTTCTCTGGATGTTGATGCTGTTATATCTTAACTTGATATATCAGCCAGTTTAGATATTTGTGGAACAATGGTTTTTTGTATTCTCCCTCATAATGTAGTTGTATTACATGTTTTCTTCTATGTTGCACGGACACGGCTATGCCGACATGGATACACACGTCGGCACTTGGTTGATTCCTAAAAAGTACATATGATACTTGTCTCCGACACGAGACTGCTTCCCAATAGAAGTCCGTGTTACACAGGTTTCCTACAAGTTGGACATAAGCAGGCTCAACCTGAAATTGAGTTTGATTCCTTTGCTTTGTTGCTTAAAACATTGCCTTCAGTCTGTGAAATCTGACCTTCATATTCTCTTTTTCCACCTATATATAATGGAATTATAAGTTGTGTGCCCTATCCTTCTCACAATACATCAGATCCTCTTTTTTCTTTCTTGCTGCCAGCACTCGCCAGTGCCATTTATGTTCTCTATGTGCTATTGCGACTATTTATCGTTCTTATTGATATGGACAATTTTTGCAAATAGGCCAAAAAAATTATTTGGAAACTCGGCCTACTTTTTTTTTATTTAGCAAAACCGACCTCTTTTGGTTTTGGGACCAAAAGAGGTCGGTTCTGACCCGTGGGACACGTGTGCCCCACAACCGCATCTTCAGAGTGCGGCCGAGAGCCACACTTTCAGATTGCGGCTCTCGGCCGCACTCTGCAGGTGCGCCCCAAAATCCCCAATACAGAGAGCAAACCTGCTACTGTTTTGCTGTTGCTGCTCCCTCCTCTCTGTTTGCAAACAGCTGCTGCTGATATTGCTGCTGCTCCTCTCAATATCAGCAGCTGCTTCTGCTCCTACTCCCCCGATAATTCACCCATGATTCATCACATCATATGCATATAAATCAAAACGTGTCACAAATAATTCTCACACTCATACTTCTCACAGCCATAGCGTTTCACAAATATCACAAATAGTACAACACGTCACATCGATATCAGAAAGTTCATATAAATCAAAACACACAGCACATCGAATTCATCAAGCTCACATAACACATATATCAAACAACATTGAATTCATCAACCATGGTAATTTCAAAATACATATCACGTCGAATTCAACAAACTTACATAAAACATATAACAAACATACATAAAATGGCCCTAACACATCAATCATGGCCCTAACACAACATTCTCTGTAGAGTAACATCCACCATTGCTTCATGTGCGGGATCTGCCTCGACATTGAGATGAAGACCCGCCGCGACATTGAGATGAAGACCCGCGGCCTTGAGATGAAGACACGCCGCGGCCTTGAGATGAAGACCCGTCGCGACCTTGAGATGAAGACCTAAAAGATAAGCATAAATTAGAACATCATATATATATATATATATATATATATATATATATATATCCACAAGAAATATATGAATTGCAAAATCAACATACGCGTGTGTTAGAGGAGGATTTCGGCAGCATGATTTGTAATGTCCGAGTTGATGACAATTGACACATCTATCCTGTCGGCTTCCTTCATGGGGAATATCCATTGCCCCCCGAATACGTGTAGATGTAGGCCGACCTGGAGGTCTTCTTTTGTCGGGTGGAAGTAATTTGGGACCATCCCAAGCATTCCAATACCGTGCATCTGGTATGGAGTGAAATAAAGGTTCATATGCAAGGCGATATCTGCTAACCCTATACCATGGCGAACAGAATGGTATATATGCTATGTTGGCACCATATTCTTGTCTGGACGTTGCGACGATCACATGGGCACATGGGATGTGTTGAAGCAAAGGAATATTGCAAGTACATCTGCATTTCTCGTCATGCAACTTAACAGTATAACAGTGACCATCATTGTCAGTCACCTGCCACTCACAATCACTAAACCGTGTGAGCATAAATGTTCGGGCCTCTTTCTTCCGTTCCCGAATAATGTCCATTGTTGTGGGAACAAAATCTGTCGTCCACCCTTGTCCACTTAGTCTTCGACTGAAGAAATATCTATTTAACCTGTAAAAGGTTGTTGCAATCAACACTTGTATCGGTAGAGCTCTAGCACCTTTGAGCGCCCCATTAAAGCTCGCAGAACAATTTGTTGTTATGATACAATAGCGTTTCCCACGATCGGCATGCATCACCCACATGTTTTCTTTCCCATGTAAATCTGCAGATATCCACTCACCTGCTTCAATGGACTCGTCTTTGATTTTGGCACGATAAGCATTGTATGTAAGCAAGTCTGATGCAATGACAGCCATCCAGAAGTTTTCCTCCAAGGTACGTGTTCGGAATCCGTTCGCCTTGTAATTTGCAATAATATGCCGAAGATAATACCTATGGTGATAATGTGCTGGCCATCCCTCTTCTAGCGCTTGTGGAATTCCTTTCATTCTATCTGAAATGAAGGTAATCGTGTGTCCATGAGCACTTGGTATGTATTCATATATACATGCGAAAAACCACTTCTAATTTTCTTGGTTCTCAGCTGACACAACATCAAATGCCAAGGGAAACAACCCACCATTTCCATCCACTCCGGTGGCCACAAGTAAACACCCACCATATTTCCCATACAAATGGGTACCGTCAATACTTAGGATCGGCCGACAATGCTTGAAACCCTTGATTGAAGGACCAAATGCCCAGAAGACCCCTAAAAATTGTGCCACTCCTTCACTGATGGTGTCATAAGTGATCGTGTATACTGTACCCGGATTAGTCTCTAAAATGGCCTTTAAATATCGAGGTAGCCGATTATGTGACTCCTCCCAATCTCCAAAAATCCTTTCTAACGCCTTCGATCTTGCCATGCTTTGTAATATGAAATTCGGATCCTTAACATAGTGATTATGGCCTCTTGGATTTCTATCGGTGTCAAATCTAACTTTGTCTTCACCATTGGCATAATCATGTTACAAATGAAAGATGTTGTGGCTTTTTTGTGATCTGTATTGAGGGTTGGATTATTGCAAGTATGTTCCTCAACAACCCTTGTGAGCTTGAACTTCCCAATGCTACTCTTCCGCACTGCTGCATGGATACGCCACGGACAACTCCTACTAGGCTCATCTTGTGTATCCGGATTAACCGCAGCATTTAGGTCGCGTATCACATTATAACTTGTCTTGTTTGTCTTGATTGGCCTACATGAAACATTACGCTTAATGCTCCACTCCGTTATTGCTTTAATCAAGTCGGTCTTTGTATCATATATACCGTCGACATTGAACACCCCCCTAACGTTTTGAGGTCTAGGCTCTTCCATTCTTCTTTCAAGTGCATTTCTCATAACTGTTGCATTTAGCCATTCTTCCTCTTCAACTTCATCTGGCAAAGCCTCCTCATGTTCCATAATTGTGTTAACAACAACCGATTGTTGTATCCATGATATATCATCTTCGTTTGGATCTTCCGCATAAAGCACGCTATCCTCTCCGGCCCCGACATGCTCCTCGTCATCGCTCTAATCTATTTCTTCATCCATATCTTCATGTATGTATGGATCGTCAGGCATTGACTCCGGTACAAAAGGGCCTTCCATGTAAGTTGAGTATTGATTTTCAATTCCCAATGCTTCAACATTCAACCTGTTACTGACATATGAAAGGTTTCAAATTTTAGGTACTACTACTAATATATAAAAAATATTTCAAATAACAATTCGCAAAACTTGATTGAACTCTAGACTTACGTGTTCATGTTATTATTATCTTGCAGATATTGCGAACACCCTTCTCCTGTCGTATTTTCTTGGGCGGTGCTTATTGCATCCATACCCACATATATTTCAACTCCACGGTGATCTTGCAATAAATCAAACAGATTCTCCATATCATCGTCATATGATATTTTCACGACGGTAGTCTTCCTCCCATTACTGGCCAGTTGCACACCAGATTCAACATATATTCCTCCCGACGGATCTTCGTGATGTTGTATATCCGATCTACTATGACGTTATACATCGAACCACATATCAGCTTCATAGGTTTAACTTTCCATCCGACATATCGTGGTTCGTGATTTTCATTAATATATAATTCACTGGCAAAATAGCATATGACAAAAATTGAATCACTTGCCATTTCCAACAACATGCACACACACACCAGTAGAAATCTCTAAATCCTTAAATCATAACATAATGATAAACAAAAAACTCTGAATACATATTAGAAGATATGCTCTATCGGCACGGATCGGCTCTCGTGTGACAAAGGGTGTCGGATTTCAGCTGAGTTGAATCGGAACAAAACAAGCCGACGCAAAAAAACAAAACCCTGCAAAAAAACAAGCCGCAAGCAACTAAGCCCGCTATCGTTTTCTAGGCTGCAGTCCGCAGATGCGGATCTCGGCTGCACTTTGAAAGTGCGGCCGATGGCCGCACCTGTTGGGTGCGGTGCTGGGGACTATAAAACATCAAACAAATTTCAGCGGAGTGTGATACGATACGTATCACACACCCACCAACTTCAAAACGTGGCAGGCCAGAAGCAGTTGCTGCGATGATGCTTGCTCGACGGGGATAACGTGGTCAAGCAATTTGGAGAAAGATTGTTGACGGAATGATGGAGGTATTCTGTCACTAGGTTGGGCTCTGCTCCACTTGAGAATTTTCTCCTTCTGATCTCATCTACGTGCTCTTTTGCTGCTTCGTTGGCCGCTTGAGCCGCTGTCTTCCTCCTATAAGCTGTGGAGAAATCCAGCCGCTCAAACTGCTACCGAAGCAGCAAAATGGCACGTAGGTGAGTTCGGGAGGAGAAAATTCTCGTCTGTAGCATAACTCAATGCGCTGACTGAATATCTCCATCAAGCCTTAACACAACCTTTCTCGTATGTATATATGATGTATGAATATGGGGTGTATGAATGAATTCGTTGAATAAATATGGGGTGTATGAAAGATTTGTTTTGAAACCATACACAACACATATATTATATATCAAATTCACTTGAGAAACCATACATAACAAATATATCAAATTCAAAGATACATATCATCGACGACCCCCTCTGCGTCGACTAAATACACGTGAATACCATGCCCTACCCGATGAAGTTCCCTTTTTAGGATCAACCGGCTGAGACACTCCAACAACCTGTGTCTGAGGTGGCTGAGACGGGCCAACATCCACTTCTACCTGTTGATATGAAATGCATGTGTCATCACATTCTGTCTGATGCGGCTGTGACATGTCACCCTGAGTAGGCTGCCAATCTGTATGCGTCAAATACACGCCTTCATCATCACATTGTGTCTGAGGTGGCTGAGACGGGCCAACATCCACTTCCTCATGATGATGTGAAATGCATGTGTCATCCCATTCTGTCTGCTGCATCTGTGACATGTCACCCTGGGTAGGCTGCCAATCTGCCTGCGTCAAATGCTGCGACCAAGTGCTGGCGTCATCCCATGTACCCTGGGTAGGCTGCTCTTGCCAATCTGCTGGAACTTCTCATACAGTATCCCATCCAGGTGCATGGTGCCAAGCTCCGGCTTCAAATGATACGGGAGGGGGCTGCGGCCAAGTGCTGACGTCAACTGCTCCGTGAGGGTGCTGCGGCCAAGTGCCGATGTCATAACCTCCGTGAGGGGGCTGCTGCCACGTGCTGGTGTCATATGCTCTGGGATGGTCCAGCTGCCAATTGCCGGCATCATGTGCTCCTGTATGCTGCTGCTGAGAGGTGCCGGCGTCATCTGCTCTGGTATGCTCCTGCTGAGAACTGCCGGCCTCACCTATCCTATCTAAACGACTCAGCTCGCTCGTATCTACACCTTCTGGCAGACGGCGCGTACGATGTAGCACATCATCGATATGGGTCCTCATCGTATGCATCACCCCTTGATCATGTGTTTGCAATCCTTGGCCTGCCATATCGTACAATGTAACATATCCTTCAACCTGTAAAACAAATTAAGTACTAATCATATTGGATATGAAAAATACTATTAAAATGAACATCTTCTTACATGTTGGCACTCGATGGGTCCGCGTGGCATTTGTGCGAACGGGGGTTGCTGCCTCTGAAAAATCCACCTCCTGGTAATCCCCCAATACCAATCCATATAGGCAACGACCGATACCACATCACCCTCATGCACAATGTGATCTGCTCTATTGATCCAATGCGCAAGAGGATCCCTGATTATAGTAACATCTGCTGGCTGCGATGGTCTTGTCTTCCCGCCAAGACTGGGAGTGCAGCTGGGATGTGTTGACGTAAACCAAATTACGGCATAACGCGGTCTGGTTCATGCATCACCCGTGCTTTCCAGCAGAATATGTGTACCCTCGCATGCCATAACTCGGGATGTTCGCGACATAACGCCGGCAGCTGGTCGAGTCGCTCTCTATAAGGCTCCCAGGTAACCTATTAGGCATGAATGACACAACTATATCAGTGAACTACATTATATATCAATTGATCACCGACGTTATAAAATTTACATATACATACATGTGTACTCTCTAACATGTCAAACCGGTCTCTGTATGTATCAAGGTTCCCATGAGCAGTTTCAATGAATGTTTTACCCGTATTCCACCTGACCCCATAGGGAACGGTGTTAGCAAATACATCATGCAGGAGCCTTGGTCTTTCTACATACATTCTCTCCCAGCTCCAAGCCTGTAAATATGATTTTTTTCTCAGAATGTGAAATATGTTATGAATAGGACCCATTGGGCCTATTGGGTATCCACCCACATGAGTACCCATTATGAATACTATATAAAGGAGGCTAGGGGTTTCCTAGCCTCAACCCTTCTCCAAATCCTTTTCTCGTTCATAACACGTTATCAGCACGATCACGCTCGTTGGAGGAGACGGCGGCTCGCGGGGAAGGAGATCCACAAATCGCTCAGAAAAAGAAGATCGTAATCTTCTCAACGGGGAGCGAAAAGGGCATCCTTCACCAACCGTCGCCTAGATTCCTCGTCGAATCTAGAGGTAAAAATCCAAACTTTTTAGATCTAAACTTGCTTTTCTCATTAGATCTGCATGTTTTAGGATCAAAAAGTTTACAAACTCGGTTAAATTCAACATTTTTAATAAGATTTGCATGTTTAAAACAATAAAAACTTGTTTTTTATCGATCAAATTTGTTGAAAAATCCGATTTTTTTTACCTCCCCCGCCTTTTGATCCAAAAATAAAAATCCGCACGCCCGTAGGGCGGTACGGCGGCGCGCCCTTTGCGCCGCCGTCGGAGAACAATCGCCGCGGCCTCAGGCCGCGGCCAGTCGCCGCGGCCTAGCGCCGCGGCCCGCCGCCGCGGCGGCCGCGGCCCGCAGGCCGCGGCCCGCCGCCGCGGCCCGCAGGCCGCGGCCCGCCGCCGCGGCCCGCCGCCGCGGCCCGCCGCCACGACGGCCGCGCCCTACGCGGCCAGCCGTCGCGGCGACACGCCGCGGGCCCCCCTAGGGTTTCCAGAAACCCTAACCCTAACGGGCTATTTTTCGGGGGAGGCCCAATATTAACCCTAATGGGTTGTTTTCATGGCCCAAAAGGCCAGAAAATTAGCCCATCCACAGAAATTATTTTATTTATTTTTGGCCCTAAAAAGCCCAAAATAGTTAAAAGAAATTTTTTAAAAAGGGTTGAAAGCGGTAAAATAAAACATTATATTATGGATCAAAAAGGCAAAAAGTTTTTCAAAAAAAAAATGTTCTTGCACGTCGCACACAATTTTAAATTATTTTAAATGCCTGTGTTTCGATTATCTGCGTGGTTGTATGTTGCAAAAATATTATATGCGTGGATGTGCAAATATTAGGCTATGTTTTTAGGGATCAGCCAGGTTTCCGACACCGTTTTAAATTCCTTCAATTTTTCTTTTCTTTTGAGAGAAACTTTGTATGTGAGGATGAAAATGTAAAAAGAAGACCGAAGGACACCAAAAAGAAGCTGAAGGCGTTTCGCTCAATGAAGATAGGGGCTTCTCTCTGAAGTTCCCGAGTTGTAATTTATTTTCATGCTTTTTATTTTTGATGTAACTTCGGACTGGACTTTTTATTTATTTTTCGGTGTCGGCTGGCTGATCCCCATAGCCTAAGGTCATTATTTCTGTTTTTCATTGTTTTTGCATTAAACTGCGTGGTTGATTAATTAGCTTTAATACCATGTTTTAATGTCACAATGAAAACCATCAAACAGCATGCGTGATTGTTAATTTTTAGTAATTAATTATTCACATTATCTGAAAAAAAGAGAAAAAAGAAAAAAGCATGCTAAAATCACTTTAATATAGTTCAACGCCTATTGCTAGACTATATACATGCGATAAGTTTTCTTTAAAAATGCCTGCAGCATATAAATAGCATGTGTACATCATACTTGTTTCATTCAAATGTACATAATCTTTAGTTTACAAACTTTACATTATATGTACGATGGGCTCATGATATGACGATATTTATGACAATAAGACAATAATGATTTCAAAAAGTTTAAAATCATATCCTCTTTATGAACCTGAAGTTTCAAAATCAAATCAAAAGTCAACACTCTCACTCCCTAATAAAATAAATACGATGGTTTATGCGAAAATTAAAATTGCTATCTTTATAAAAGATGCATACTTTGCGGTAAACAGATATATAAGATCTATGATCTATATAATCCAATATGGACACCAGAAGTTTTCCATAATACCGCTAAACTCTTTAAAAGAGTTCTCTCCTTTATTCTTACAAGGAAAGATTTTTCTAGCCTTGAATATAAGCATACGCCTGAAGTCGTGGCTTAATGAATAAGTGAGAAATACATTACGCACCCACGTATTTATTCCCCTCTGAGCATGGTAAACTATCCACATAAAATTTGAACGACTCAAGTAAAAGGCCTGAAGCTATACTCGAGCATTCAAATAGACTTTTTTAAAAGTCCCTTATTAAAGTGGAAGTATAAATAATTTGCTCAAACCCCTGCTTATGTCTCCTTAGCAAGACTAATTTTCATTGTCCTTTATAAATAAGGAATATTGAAATCAGGGGAAGTTCAGGATCAAACATGACCTGAAATAAAAATAAGGAAAACTCAAAACAGGGAAAGTCTTGGATTAAATGGGAAAGTGAAGATACGATATACCTCGACATGGAGTAAGCAATGGCAAGCCAAAATCAGACCGGAAGTTCTGATAAGAGCCATAATGTTTTTGCAAACATGAAAGTGCATTAACTTATGCCATATAAAAATACATACATATCTAGTCAAACGACGAAAGTCTAATTGACCTTATGTATATTTAGCTACTCCCCGAGGACAAATAAACTTTGAAATCAAAAATTATCTGTTGTCATAACATAAGTCTTAAATGAGCATAATTATTGTTGTATGTTTTCAAGAGCACACATCACACTATGTCACTTGTTGACTTATCATCAGTATTATTCTCTTGTAGTCTTAATACATTTTATTTTACTGCGTATGTTTTGCTATCTTGAATACCCCTAAAAAAATAATAAGGATGTCATATACTCTCTGAAACTTATACAGTTTCAAAAAGGATATTCGTCAAAACGAAATCCCTAATGACTCAAGAAATAAATGAAGCCTGAAGCTTTGTCCCAAAATGATCCGCACAATAGTCAAAGTGAAGATGTAATCCTTCACAGTTTGAACACAGTTCAACTATTACCGGACAAAATTAACTTGAGCATTTTTAATGGACTTTTCAAAAGTGCCACATAAATTCAAAAGAGGAATTATTTTGGAACACCAGAAGTGTCCAGAATCGACCAACTATGGATCGATATCACCCTGGAGTGATGATGCAAGACATCATCAACCAGAAGAACCCGGAGATTCTTCAAAAAGTGTGAAATTTTCATTGTCCTATTCAAAAGGGACAAATGATAATGAGATCATCTCCATTCACATGGACATTGACTCTCCCTACTTCCTCAAATGAATTTAAGATGATATACTATCATCATTAAAGATAATGAAGACCTTTAGGTCTCTTGAGAGTATTTAAGGGATATAAATAGGCTTCGTCCACTCCCTTAACCGGACTGATGATGTACCCTTGGTGTACTCATCAATATATCCTCTAAATAAATGGTCATTATCCAACCACATTCTTTTATTAAAGGGTGGTAACTTTGGATAACACCGGGAAATTTAAATGTTTTACAACTGGAAAAATAAACGAACACCCTGAAGCTTGTGTTCACACCCAAGTATGGGTAAGATAAATCATTAAAATGATTTAAATGGATTTCTTATCCATTAAAAATCCAGTTGTAGGTGACCACATGGGAACATGCAATTACATTGCAAACCATCAAAACGCATTCTTAGAACCTATTTATATGAGTCTGATCACCTCATATAAACAGTTTCCGAAAACCCCTGACAGGGGAAGCGTTTAGAGCACATCTTATAGATTGTGCCATGATGAGTAGACACCCCCCATATCACCACTATAGACCATCAAAATGCAGAACTATTTATCGGACGTAAATATCCCAGATAAATAGAGTCTGAGCACTCTGAACAGGGGAAGCATTTAAATTCACTTCTCCAAAGACGTGCATTGATGATCCTATTTTAAAGATTTGATGAGATCCTGAAGATCCCTCACAACTTTAATGTCCCAGAATCAGTTTCAACAGAAATACTACAATCATCCATGAGCCTAAAGCTCAAATGACCATTTAAATCATTAATACCTATGATCTGGTTATCATGAATTGTGATGAGATCCTGAAGATCCACACTTATGAAACTGTTAAAACAGTTATCAGACATAGTTACTGACAATATAGATATTGTCAAAACTTTCACATCCCTGCTACTAAAAATCCAGCTAGGATTGACATACCGAATATATTGGATGCAATCCACCAGTAGCAGAAGTGGATATCCTCAATGGATGAGAGGACATACCACTAGGCTCCAAAAAGAGAGATCTACTCCTGGAGACCGAAAAAACAATACCACCACAGGAAAGTGAGCTCAAATCCAGAACCTTATTGCAACTTGGTTGCTAAGGACCAATTCTGGATCTGTCCATATTCTTTACCCGTCCCAGAACCTTCACTTCTTTAACGCGTCGTGAAGGAGACACCTCTGGGAGAAATCAAATGATTATAGTACGTACGGGGTGAGTTTTGGACAAGAAAGAACACATTTTGTCGACAAATTCTCTCATATTTCATTTTGCCAGTTAAATATAAAATATCGTTTCCACAACTCTGCTTTGCCTGAAGCAAAGATAGAGATTTGGCCAAATTATAATAATGTGGAATGAGGCAATAATAAGGTGAGCTTGACTCACTTATGAAATATGAGGTGTTGGACCTGAAGTCCTGGTATCAAAAATGATATCAAATCATGTGGGATAACTGAGTATTGAAGGAGAATTAAAATAAAATCGTTAACTATAAGCATTTTAATTTGCTATAGTTTTAGAGGTATAAATCGCTCAAACCAGGAAGTAATCAAGTAAGATGAGCTGAACTCACTTACAAGATGAATCTGATGCATCGACTGGTTTATGTCAAGGCGTAACCCAACGAATGGCAAAAGAGGGAATTTTTGGTTGATGTTGCTATTGGATGTGACAACATCACCGATATAAAATTTCTTCAACTGCATGTACAAATTTCTTTACTTTCCTTTCTTTTTGGGACACATATTAATAATATGGTTAAAGGAAAGACAACCTAGACAAAGATCCTTAAAGGACTCATACTAAAAGGTTGTTGTTTGCACCTCTTAAAAACAGTATTGTTCTTAAGAGAGCAAATTAAAAGATTTGAGATTATTTTAATAACTCAAAATATTATCGGATCTCCTGAAGAGAAATTACCGAAATATCTGTTAAAGCCTATCTATCAGATATGATATGATATGAAAGCCCTAGCTAGGCATAAATTCTAGGCTTACAGAACTTTAATCATCCTGAAGATGAACCATCATCCTGAAGATGAACTATTATCCTGGAAATGAACTATCATCCTGAAGATGACGTTAATAAATCATCCCGAAGATGTAAACTTCATACAATGATGATTGATGAAGAAACATTAATTTCATTCTCCACCAAATACACCTATTTGGTTGTATGGATATACATTAAAAGACCCCTTTCCGTTAGCTGGAAGAGGGGAAGAATATATATGGTCCGGAAGTACTTTAAGTGTCTTTGAAACACTCTTTTACCTGGCCAACTGCATGCGTCTCTTTTGAGCGTTAGCAGTATAGCTATTAGCCAGGTACAGTGCAGTGCCCCCAGCGCACCACTGGACCAGAGATATGTAGCTTCTGCGCTATCTCCAAGGGTCGAGGAAAAATCATTTATGTTAAATGTATTTGCATATGCAGGTTACAGATCATCGCGATGAATGGAATAAAAGGGACGTCCACCTCCTGAAAATCTACACAGAATCCTTCCAAGTCTACATCCTTCCACCATTCCGAGAAGCCCATCACCCAAGGAGCAGTTCAAGAACATACAATGCCAGGTCCTGAAGTACCTCGTAGACAATGACGATTGAGACGTGGAGCTGTCTACCAAGTTTGCTAGCGCTCCTTTAGTTTCAGATAATGCCTTAGATGAGTGATGCTTGTACTTTACTTTTGCTTTCGGAATGTTGTAGATGAGATGGATGTATAGACACATAGGAGATAAATGTATAGATATATAGGAGATCTGCAAGCCTGAAGCTTGATCAGATTAGGGGGAGTCAACTGTAGAGTTGTACTCTTTTTCCTTGGCTAGTGGTTTTTCCCACAGGGTTTTCCATAGTCAAGGTTTTAATGAGGCAACCACATTGACTCTGGATCAAGAAGTATCCACCCCTCGACACATCCCCAAATCAGGGGAAGTTATGGAGTGCTGTACTCTTTTCCCTTCGCTATTGGTTTTTCCCACATGGTTTTCCATAGCTAAGGGTTTTTAACGAGGCAGTTACCCTTAACTTGGATCCAGAAGTATCCACCCCTTAAGATACTCAGTAGTACTAATGAATCATTCAGTATTCATAAAGTCGAGTATACCACGTTGGTTGGATAAGGGGAAGTGTTATGAATAGGACCTATTGGGCCTATTGGGTATCCACCCACATGAGTACCCATTATGAATACTATATAAAGGAGGCTAGGGGTTTCCTAGCCTCAACCCTTCTCCAAATCCTTTTCTCGTTCATAACAAAATATATATAGATGTTTGATGAAAATAAACTTAAGAGAGAGAGAGATCATTTCATTGCTAAGAATGAGTAACCATAGCTAAGAGCCATGGTGCTCTATTTATTTATCTCATAGTGGGGAGGCCAAAAGCCTCTAGTAGACCAATGGTCCCCATTACTCTAAGTAATGGGGGACCTAATGAATGGGTAATGAAGGAGGGGAGGCCAAAGGCCTCCCTCATTCATAACACTCCCCCTTACACATTCATCACTTCGGTCTCAGCTACTGAGGCAAGGGGTGGATTGTAACGACCACTTTCCGTCGTACGTTCTTCGTGCACGTGCTTTTGGCCGTGCACGTGTTTGTTTTAGACTTTATTTGTTTGTGAACACTTTCGTGTGATATGCCGTTGTGAACGT
The DNA here is from genome assembly GCA_030789695.1 of Scilla litardierei. NCBI lineage: Eukaryota > Viridiplantae > Streptophyta > Magnoliopsida > Asparagales > Asparagaceae > Scilla > Scilla litardierei. Next base: position 119,402,438 of record CM061130.1, read on the forward strand.
CTCTGAGAGTATTAAATAGTGGCACTATCTTGGAACGACATTTCTCGAGTCGTTTTCCCACAATTTAATCTTACTCGATGAGACGTGACGATTTTCACTTTTGACGGGAGACGTTTCTATTTTTAGTTTCGTCGTCCGACGTCGAAATTGAGATCTGTCTTCTTAGTTAGCTCACATTCGTCATCACGATCACCCCGATATTTATTTTATAATTTTTGGAGTTTATTTGACCACTTTAATATTTTTAACAAGTTTTATATTATTTTTAATAATTAATTTATAAATTATTTTCGGCCAAATAAAATTTATTTGAGTTTTAAACGTTTTAAAGAATTTTTGAGCCAATTTCCAGCTCATTTGGACCAAGTCAAATCCTTGGGTGAGTTGGAGAAGTTGAATTTCAAATTTTAAATTATTTTAAACTTCTAATCCTATTAGATTTAGCCCTAGACCAAGTCAACCCATCTATACTATATAAGCAACCCCTAGGAAGACCTATTTTCGCAAGAAATTAGCCCTAGCCTCTTCCAAAACCAAAATTGGACGTTGCGACGATTCGTCGCAACGTTGCGACGTTCAGCCACCGCTCTGACCGAGAAAACCAACCAATTTTCCCCGCTCCGACCGCTAGCCGCCCCCGCATCCATCGCCGCTCGCATCGCAGCGCACCGCCCCGCTCCGTTCCCTCGGTCTGACCGAGGGCTTGGCCCGCACCCGCTCGCATCCGCTCCGCATCAGCTCCGCACAGCGCTCCGCACCAACCCCCGCTTGTCGCCCCGCTCCGCACCGCGCCCGACCGACCCGCATCCCCGCACCGACCGACGATTGCAACGTTGCAACGTCGCAGCTCTCGCATCCTAGCGTCTGACCGAGCCGCCCTACCGCTCTGACCGAAGGAACAGCCCGCACCCGTTGCTGCGACCGACCCAAAACGCTGCACAGCCCCGTTCCCCCGCAGCGACCGAGAGATTTCCCCGCATTGGCTGTGTACGACCGAGAGCCACTCGTCGCAACCCCGCATCCGTCGCACCACTTGCCTCCGTGGGCCCCCCAAGTTCTCCAGAGGTATTGTGGGTCCCCCAAAGGTCCCTAGGACTACTGTGGGCCCCACCTAGGTGCTTTCTCTCCGACGATTCGCCGTGTACGACGTTGCGACACGTCGTAGCCCGTCGTCGCACGTGCTAGCTTTGGAATCTGGAACCGTCACTCCGGTTGGTGCTCTGAACTTTCCAGCGAGGAAACTATATTGGAATCAGGACTTGGAGCGCGTTCTCTTATTCCAACCCCCGGCGTCGCTACCCGACGCCGGTGTAGCTTTCGCGTCGTGTTGAGGTAACGCTTTGCACCCCTAGGACCCCCAACCCAAATGCATGTTAATCAAGACTAAAATCAGTATTTTTAAAGTATTTTAAATGTTTTAGTATTCACTAATCAAGATTAATAAAACGGATGTAGGCCGGTGGACTTGTGCACGTAGGATTATTGTGTTTTGGACTCGTTGGACGGTGTTGCTCAGACGTGATATTTGCAGGCAAGTGAAACTTGCCAACTCTTGTGTAGGGTCATGTTTTTAGGCCACTTCCTTGTTCCTAGCGTAAAAGAGACTAGTCAGTGAAATAATAGCTGGCTAGACGCCTACTTGATCTAGTTTGACAACGAAACTAGATCCGTCACCTAATTGATCTAGCTTGACAACGAAGCTAGATCCAACTCTTTAAACTTGTTGATCATGCATACTAAACTGTCATGTTTACTTTCCTTACTGTACGCTTTACTACTTGCCATGTCATGTCATCCATGCATTGAATGTCGCATTCGTAGCACACGCTACATACTTGTACTTGCTTGTCCCGGGCTAGGTGCACCCCTATGCCAACATGAAAAACACTTCCTGGCTCGTGGTCCAGAAGCGAGCATTACCGTTCGGGGGTAAGGCCCTGGCTCGATACACGTGGGAGGGGTAAGAGTTAAGCGGCCAATCAGCTGGGAGTCTGTCTGATCAGCAACTGCAGCTGTAAGGCGTAAACTCTGGGTTTGGGGCGGAGTTAAGCGGCCACTCAGTGTGAAAGTAAGCTATTTCAGCTGTAAGGCGTAAACTCTGCACATGACATGAAAACGTGACTAGAGAAATCCTTGTAAATGTTTATAGTCCTGCCACACTTGCCATGCCATGCTAGTTTACTTGTTGTTTTTCTTTCCTGCTGCACTCATAACTTTAACTGCCATGTCATTGCATCATGCTAGAACTGCTAGGTTGCTTTACTTTCACCTACTTTCAGTTTCCTTGCACAAGTCTTCCAGACTTGCTGACATGTGCCCCTTGCTCTTTTGGGTATCACATGTTAGACCCTGAGCCAGAGACCGTTGCTGAGTACGTGGTGTTTTGCTGACGCTGAGCCTGAGTCCATGATTGCGCAGGAGGATTTTGTGGACACCGGTGACTATTCTTTGAGTCTTTGTTGAGCTTTCTTTTGTTTTAGGCCTTTTGTTAGTTGTCGGTACGTGTCACCTTGTTTTGTACGATGTACTTTTGTTGGCCATGTTTGGGCCTTTAGACTCTCTTTTATTTTAGCCTGGTGGCTTTTCTGCGATGTTGAGATTTATTATTATGGATATTCTGAGATGTTTCTTTTGTCTCTTTTCGTTATTATTATCTTTGTTTCGTTTCGCGTTGCAAGGACCTGCAGTTTTAAAGTGTTTGACGCTTATCGGACTTGCAGCTTTGTAGCTTCAAGTCTGAGCGGACCTTCTCACGCTTCGCCTCCATATTTTTGGGAAGCGGGGCGTGACAGGTTTTGTTGGTGGCCCATGCAGGTCCGTCTTGCAATTGCGAATTAACGAAACAACGATAATAACGGAATGTCCATTAAATAAATTGCAACATCCGAGTCATAAGCCCTGAGTCTAGTCGTTTTCTTACGACACTAGGTGGTAAGAAGACTTAGTTAGACGTCTGTGCTTGCTAGTTAGAGGCCTCTGATTGTTAGTTAGACTCCCTGTCAGCAATTGATTTAATCGTCGCAGGAGTTACCTTAGTGGTTATTGCCTAACCCTGACCATATTAGACCTCTAAAATTTCCTTTTGTCGTTCGCTTGGGTTCATTGATTTCGGACCAAGCTGAACGCATTTCGTTTCCGTCTAGCTCCTTAGAAAGTCTTAGCGCTTAGTTCTTAATCTTTGGATGGTCGACCGTATGAGTTTCCCCGTAGAGTCTCCTGATTCATATCCTAGGCGTATGTATGTTCTGATCACCTGACCAAATTTCCTTGCCTCGATTCACGAGATCGCCTCATGACGATCGTCGTCAATTTTCAAACATCTCCATTGCAAATCTTGAACCTTCTGAAAGTATTTTTCAATCTTCTCTTCCACTAAGTTTAACTTTGTTCAAAATTTTAATATGCCTATACTTCATACTCCTTCATTGATTTAAATTTTTTAAAAACTTTTGTCGGAAATTTTGAACTCTAGCTTATAATATTTTTTTTCAGCTTATATTTTTCGTACCTATGTAAATGTGTTGTCCCCTCATATATTAATTTTATTCTGGACAGTACTTTTGCTTTGCCCAATTCGATTTATAATTTTCCTTCTTATTTGTGTTATACGAATGATACGTCGTGCTTACTTTAATATACTTTCAAGACACATGGAATTTCAGCTTTCAGCAAGTTGGTCTTTGCTCGTCGTTTTCGCTACTTCAGGTTTTTGCAAAATTACTATTTTCATAACCTCTTCCTGCTTTAGACCCTCCCTGATTTGATTTTAAAGATTTGCTATTCGATCTTGATAATTCTTATGCTAAGTTACTATTATTTTCTTTCCGCTCACCATACACTCTTTTAGAAAAAAATTTCTAAACCATACATACTTTCAATTATTTTTAAATCCGTGCCAGACTTGTTGTGCTCGTATATTAAGAACCTTGTGTAAATCAGTTTTTCATTTTTGGCAAACCCTGGTTCTCTAAAAGTAGTTTCAAATTGATCATTTTAAATTTTCCATAGCCTAAAGTTTTGAAAGCATTTAACATGAGTTTAAATTCTTCCGTTACTTGATTTCATTCTTGACTTTCCAAAATTTTTTGACAACATTATATTAAATTACTGACGTATAAATTTTCTAAAATCTCGTCCTTAATATTCGTGTAAATGGTTTTACTTCCTTTAAAAATGATTTTATATAAATCAATAGACCATTTTCCCTTATTATGAATATTTGACTCAAACTTATTTCAACTCGCTTTATCGATCTTCAAATATTTTATACAGATGAGGAATTCCAAATTTTTTGAAGCACAACAGTTTTCAATTTTGCGTATTTTAGCTTATGCTATTTACCCTATTTCTTTCCCCCCCTATATAAGCATCACTACACCTCCCTTTTCCCTCAACCTAAACATCACCATTGAGCCAAGTTTCGTCTAACCAAGCTGTCCCCTTGTATTCGTCCTATCTGAAACTCGTGCTTATCGATCCTTCCCCCGCCACGCTCTCGACCTCTCTTTATTGCTTAGGCCTTAGGGTCCGTCAATGTCTGTGTCAACTCTAAGTTGTTAGTAGGCCCTTGGACCCTTGTGATGTTGTCGTGGTGCACGTACCTAAGTTGTGTACGTGGGCTTGAATGAGAATCCCCATAGTATATTGGTGCTTGCCTATTATGTGATATATATATATACTCGGAGTTATTCGTGACATTATGAAGTTGTTGTGTGTTAGTATTTATAGATTTGTGTGTAGTTAGCTATACTATACTAGGGATGCCTGTGTATATAAGAGTTAGCGTGGAAATATCTAAGTTGTGTATGTAGTAAGAGATACTTATAATGGTTGAAATAAAATGATTGGTAAAGCTATGTATATGCTAGGTGTGATAATAATAGGTGAACGTGTAGATAAGTAAGTAGGCCTATTGAGTGACCTATATATTAGTACGTATGTGTATGTGCTCGTAGGCAGATATATATAGTGATTAGACGTAAGTAGTTATGTTTTGTTGCAGGAATATATATGTGATATACATATGATAATAGGGTTATAATTCTGATTGGTATTGTTTGCTTTCACGAGATGTTGCATGCGTGCACACCGTGAGGTATACACGACTACTGCACATCTTAATTATGTATGTGTGGATGTGTTAGAATACTAATTATAGGTAGTAGGCTATGGTGTGAATATATATATATATATATATATATATATATATATATATATATATATATATATATATATATATAAGTTACATGTGTGTGTGACTATACGATGAATACGTATGCATGTATTAGGGAGTGTATTATAATTATACGTGTGCTGATGTCTGTATTATTATTATTATTGTATATAGAGTGATTGAACTATGTAAGTATTACCTGACTAAATATTAAGTGTGATTGACTTATGGTATGCATATGGTTGTATTGGTATATATATATATATATATATATATATAATGGAGTGGTATTGGTATATGTATGAATGCTGTGTTACGTATATAGAATATTCTGATATGCGTATTGAGTCTCACTCAAGCTTGAGTGGGTATACTCTAAGTATATTGAATGTATGTCTGAAGTTTGAATATAGTAATGTTTGATGTATGTATAGTGATAGGAGTGGTTGTGCCTGGTTGTGCTACGCACATGATTGTGGGTCGCTACGCCAGTATATAGTTATAGGTGCTGGTCTTGTGGTATAGTTATTTACTAAGGACTTGTTGTGTGAACGTATGTGTACTAGCTAAACTAGGTGTGTAGATGTACTGGATATATGATGGTATGATTGGTGTATGTAAATGAAATGTTAGCGTGTATGGGTGTGCACCATGCACGGGTAAGTATGTGCTTAGCTATAGTTATTGGTGACTAAGATATATGTGGCGTGTCGTAAATATAGTTATAGGACCGTATGCGATGAGAATATATGGTGAACTATTTGCATGCATTGAATGACTATATATTGTGAAACTATAGTAGTGGTGGATATATATATATATAGTGAAACTGGATTTAAATAATGGTATGGTGTGACTACATGAGTTGATGTGTTGGATGTGTACTAGGAAATATTAGAGGGTAGTATACCCTTGATGTTTGTGCATATGTAGCTATCTATACGTAGATCAATGATTGTATTTGCTAGGTGTGAGACTATCCTTATATGAGTACCTGAAATATTGTTTGTGTTTAGGTAAGTAGTAGTTATATAAGGGATGTATGTTTATATATATGATTGAAAATACATGTATGAATTTGACTGACTATAATAGGTATAAGTATATGACGTATGTGAATGTATACGTATATACGTGTTGGTAGTGTTAATGTTTGACTACCTAGTGCGTATATGAGCACCTGTAATGACTATATCTGGTTGAATTATAATATGACTTGATTGGGGTAGTTACTAGAGCGACTAGCTATACTAGAAAGTCCGAGGACGGACTTTATTCTAAGGTGGGGAGGATGTAACGACCACTTTCCGTCGTACGTTGTTCGTGCACGTGCTTTTGGCCGTGCACGTGTTTGTTTTAGACTTTATTTGTTTGTGAACACTTTCGTGTGATATGCCGTTGTGAACGTCTCTGAGAGTATTAAATAGTGGCACTATCTTGGAACGACATTTCTCGAGTCGTTTTCCCACAATTTAATCTTACTCGATGAGACGTGACGATTTTCACTTTTGACGGGAGACGTTTCTATTTTTAGTTTCGTCGTCCGACGTCGAAATTGAGATCCGTCTTCTTAGTTAGCTCACATTCGTCATCACGATCACCCCGATATTTATTTTATAATTTTTGGAGTTTATTTGACCACTTTAATATTTTTAACAAGTTTTATATTATTTTTAATAATTAATTTATAAATTATTTTCGGCCAAATAAAATTTATTTGAGTTTTAAACGTTTTAAAGAATTTTTGAGCCAATTTCCAGCTCATTTGGACCAAGTCAAATCCTTTGGTGAGTTGGAGAAGTTGAATTTCAAATTTTAAATTATTTTAAACTTCTAATCCTATTAGATTTAGCCCTAGACCAAGTCAACCCATCTATACTATATAAGCAACCCCTAGGAAGACCTATTTTCGCAAGAAATTAGCCCTAGCCTCTTCCAAAACCAAAATTGGACGTTGCGACGATTCGTCGCAACGTTGCGACGTTCAGCCACCGCTCTGACCGAGAAAACCAACCAATTTTCCCCGCTCCGACCGCTAGCCGCCCCCGCATCCATCGCCGCTCGCATCGCAGCGCACCGCCCCGCTCCGTTCCCTCGGTCTGACCGAGGGCTTGGCCCGCACCCGCTCGCATCCGCTCCGCATCAGCTCCGCACAGCGCTCCGCACCAACCCCCGCTTGTCGCCCCGCTCCGCACCGCGCCCGACCGACCTGCATCCCCGCACCGACCGACGATTGCAACGTTGCAACGTCGCAGCTCTCGCATCCTAGCGTCTGACCGAGCCGCCCTACCGCTCTGACCGAAGGAACAGCCCGCACCCGTTGCTGCGACCGACCCAAAACGCTGCACAGCCCCGTTCCCCCGCAGCGACCGAGAGATTTCCCCGCATTGGCTGTGTACGACCGAGAGCCACTCGTCGCAACCCCGCATACGTCGCACCACTTACCTCCGTGGGCCCCCCAAGTTCTCCAGAGGTATTGTGGGTCCCCCAAAGGTCCCTAGGACTACTGTGGGCCCCACCTAGGTGCTTTCTCTCCGACGATTCGTCGTGTACGACGTTGCGACACGTCGTAGCCCGTCGTCGCACGTGCTAGCTTTGGAATCTGGAACCGTCGCTCCGGTTGGTACTCTGAACTTTCCAGCGAGGAAACTATATTGGAATCAGGACTTGGAGCGCGTTCTCTTATTCCAACCCCCGGCGTCGCTACCCGACGCCGGTGTAGCTTTCGCGTCGTGTTGAGGTAACGCTTTGCACCCCTAGGACCCCCAACCCAAATGCATGCTAATCAAGACTAAAATCAGTATTTTTAAAGTATTTTAAATGTTTTAGTATTCACTAATCAAGATTAATAAAACGGATGTAGGCCGGTGGACTTGTGCACGTAGGATTATTGTGTTTTGGACTCGTTGGACGGTGTTGCTCAGACGTGATATTTGCAGGCAAGTGAAACTTGCCAACTCTTGTGTAGGGCCATGTTTTTAGGCCACTTCCTTGTTCCTAGCGTAAAAGAGACTAGTCAGTGAAATAATAGCTGGCTAGACGCCTACTTGATCTAGTTTGACAACGAAACTAGATCCGTCACCTAATTGATCTAGCTTGACAACGAAGCTAGATCCAACTCTTTAAACTTGTTGATCATGCATACTAAACTGTCATGTTTACTTTCCTTACTGTACGCTTTACTACTTGCCATGTCATGTCATCCATGCATTGAATGTCGCATTCGTAGCACACGCTACATACTTGTACTTGCTTGTCCCGGGCTAGGTGCACCCCTATGCCAACATGAAAAACACTTCCTGGCTCGTGGTCCAGAAGCGAGCATTACCGTTCGGGGGTAAGGCCCTGGCTCGATACACGTGTGAGGGGTAAGAGTTAAGCGGCCAATCAGCTGGGAGTCTGTCTGATCAGCAACTGCAGCTGTAAGGCGTAAACTCTGGGTTTGGGGCGGAGTTAAGCGGCCACTCAGTGTGAAAGTAAGCTATTTCAGCTGTAAGGCGTAAACTCTGCACATGACATGAAAACGTGACTAGAGAAATCCTTGTAAATGTTTATAGTCTTGCCACACTTGCCATGACATGCTAGTTTACTTGTTGTTTTTCTTTCCTGCTGCACTCATAACTTTAACTGCCATGTCATTGCATCATGCTAGAACTGCTAGGTTGCTTTACTTTCACCTACTTTCAGTTTCCTTGCACAAGTCTTCCAGACTTGCTGACATGTGCCCCTTGCTCTTTTGGGTATCACATGTTAGACCCTGAGCCAGAGACCGTTGCTGAGTACGTGGTGTTTTGCTGACGCTGAGCCTGAGTCCATGATTGCGCAGGAGGATTTTGTGGACACCGGTGACTATTCTTTGAGTCTTTGTTGAGCTTTCTTTTGTTTTAGGCCTTTTGTTAGTTGTCGGTACGTGTCACCTTGTTTTGTACGATGTACTTTTGTTGGCCATGTTTGGGCCTTTAGACTCTCTTTTATTTTAGCCTGGTGGCTTTTCTGCGATGTTGAGATTTATTATTATGGATATTCTGAGATGTTTCTTTTGTCTCTTTTCGTTATTATTATCTTTGTTTCGTTTCGCGTTGCAAGGACCTGCAGTTTTAAAGTGTTTGACGCTTATCGGACTTGCAGCTTTGTAGCTTCAAGTCTGAGCGGACCTTCTCACGCTTCGCCTCCATATTTTTGGGAAGCGGGGCGTGACATGGATACTTCTGGATCCAGAGTAAGTGTGTTTGCCTCGTTAAAACCTTAGCTGTGGAAAACCCAGTGGGAAAACCCAACAGCTTAAGGAAAAAGAGTGTAACCCACGGGTTACTCCCCCTGATCCGTACAAGCTTCAAGCTTGCAGGTCTTTCAACTGTCGCATACCAATGTTCTTTACAAGCTTTACAAAAGTACATTTAGGCAATGCCTTAGTAAAAAGATCAGCTAAGTTGTTGCATGACTGGATCTGTCGAACTTCAATCTGCTTGTCGTTCTTCTGCTCGTGCGTCCAGAAAAACTTGGGAGAAATGTGCTTTGTCCTGTCGCCTTTGATGTAGCCCTTCTGAAGCTGAGCAATGCACGCGGCGTTGTCTTCGAATAGGGCAGTATGCTCCAGATCACCGGTCTTCAGGCCAATGGATTGGATAATGTGTTGGACGACGGAGCGTAGCCAAAAACATTCTTTGCTCGTTTCATGGATCGCGATGAGCTCTGCATGGTTGGAAGATGTAGCAGTAGTGGTTTGTTTTACCGATCTCCAGGAGATAGCAGTACCTCCGTAGGTAAAGACAAAACCAGTCTGTGATTTTGCCGTATGCGGATCTGAAAGATAGCCTGCATCGGCATAACCAAGTAACTGGGAGGAGGCACCTCTCTGGTAGTAAAGTCCAAGGTCTACGGAACCCTGGAGGTATCGCAGAAGATGCTTTACTCCATTCCAGTGGCGCTTTGTAGGCGCTGCACTGTGTCTGGCTAGGAGATTGACTGCAAACGCTATATCGGGACGCGTGCAGTTAGCCAGATAGAGAAGTGCACCAATGGCACTTAGGTAGGGTACTTCTGGACCCAGTATCTCCTCCCCCTTCTAGAGGCCGGAAGGGGTCCATTTGTACGTCTAATGATCTCACGACCATAGGGTTACATAAAGGATGCCATTTATCCATTTGGAACCTATTTAAAAGCTTCCTGGTATAATTGGATTGATGTAGAAAGATTCCACCTCGTATGTGTTCAATCTGCAAGCTAAGGCAATACTTCGTTCTGCCTAAGTCTTTCATTTCAAAAGTGTGCTTTAGCCTTGCAGATATCTCATTAATCTCTGCTGGAGAGCCTATGAGATTTAAGTCATCAACGTAAACTGCTATGATGACGAATCCTTTTCCCGTTCTTTTGATAAAGATGCACGGGCAGACTTCGTTATTAGTGAATCCTTGCTGTGCAAAGAAATCACTTAGTCTGTTATACCACATTTTGCCTGACTGTTTTAGTCCATACAAGGATCTATGTAGTCTAACAGAGAATACGTCCCGAGGTATCTCTTTCATCTCTGTGGGTAAGTTAAACCCATCTGGTAGTTTCATATAGATCTTTTTATCTAAATCACCATAAAGATATGCAGTCACAACGTCCATGAGCTGCATTTCTAGGCTTGCCAGAGATGATAGGCTTATTAAGAATCTGAATGTATTAGCGTCCATTACCGGGGAGTATGTATCTTCATAATCGATACCCGGTCTTTGGGAAAAACCCTTTGCTACAAGACGCGCCTTGTAGCGGACGATCAGATTTTCTTCATTTCTTTTTCTAATGATAACCCACTTATATCCCACAGGTCTAACACCTACTGGTGTTTGGACTACAGGTCCAAAGACTTTGCGTTTCGAGAGTGAGTCCAGCTCTACTCTTATCGCCTCGTCCCACTTTGGCCAATCATCTCTGCGTTTACAATCCGCTAGAGAAAGTGGTTCGACGTCATCGTCGTATTCAGCGACGTGAACGGTAATAGTGAACGCAAAATCGTCGTCGACGACTGTGCTATGTCGGTCCAGTACCTCCCCAGTACGTACAAAGTTTAATGATGTTTCTCCTAATGTTTCCTCTGCGGGGGAAATTAGGAGGGGAGAGGTAGCTGTCCTAAGCTCAGTATCCTGTGGAGGGATAATCTTATTTTCACCAGGAATCTTCCTCTTTCGAGGAACTTTATCTTTTGAACCTGGTGGTCGTCCTCTTTTCAATTGAGGTACAGCCATTTCTGCTGCGGGTGGATTGCATCCATTTATAGGGATGTCAATCCTAGCTGGAGTGTTAGCAGCAGGGACGTGTGAACGGACAATCTTCTGGCTGTCCGTGAATTTATCCGGCAATTGGTGTACTGTATTCTGGATGTGAAGGATCTTCAGGATCTCATCTTCACACAGATTTGTACGCGGATCATAAAAGGACAAAGACTTATTTTCCCAATTAATGGTCTCCGAAGCTTCAGGCTTCTTGGAATGTTTGCCCAACTTTGGAAAAGTTTTCTCATCGAATTCACAATCAGCAAGACGTGCCTTAAATGCGTCCCCCGTTAGGGGTTCTAGGTATCTAATAATCGAGGGTGAATCAAATCCAATATAGATTCCTAGACGACGTTGAGGACCCATTTTGGTCCTCTGAGGTGGTGCTATTGGAACATAGACCGCACAACCAAATATTCTCAAATGAGATATATCTGGAGTTGAGCCGTATGCTAGTTGCATCGAGGATAATGTATTGCCTCCAGAGGGGCGTATCCTGATAAGAGATGCGGCATGCAGAATAGCATGCCCCCAAGCATCCACCGGCAATTGGGATTGCATAAGCAATGGACGTGCAATCCATTGGAGTCTCTTTATAAGAGACTCTGCTAATCCATTCTGGGTGTGAACATGAGCTACTGGATGTTCAACTTCTATACCCGTTGCCTGGCAATAGTCTTCGAAGACTTGAGATGTGAATTCGCCCGCATTATCAAGACGTAGTTTCTTGATATGGTTATCGGGGAAATGAGCACGTAACCTAATTATCTGTGCCAACAGCTTTGGAAAAGCTAGGTTACGGGTGGACAAGAGGCACACATAAGACCATTTTGTGGATGCATCTATTAGTACCATGAAGTGCCGAAATGGGCCACTTGCGGGGTGAATAGGCCCGCAAATGTCACCATGTATCCTCTCAAGGAAGCCAGGAGACTCTAAACCCACTTTTAGGGGCGATGGTCTCGTTATTAGTTTCCCCTTGAAACAAGGGGACAAGGAAATTCACCTTTTTGAAGAATCTTCTGGTTCTTCAAATTATGTCCGCGGGATTCAGATAAGATGCGTTGCATCAGAATGGATCCAGGGTGACCAAGTCTGTTATGCCATAGTTGAAATGGTGGCATTGGCTGGCACGTCTGGTGCTCAGTCATATTGGCTTCTACTGGTTGAATGTATGTTTGGTAGAGACCCGACGGGAGTCCCTTAAATATTTCGCAGATGGTCTTCTGGCCATCTTTACGAAGAGTGACATACATGTATTCAACCTTATTTTCATCTCTAGTTTCTAAGTGATATCCGTTTAAACGGATGTCCTTGAAGCTTATGAGATTTCTATTTGATCTTGGAGAAAATAGTGCATTATTGATTTTTAGTCTTGTGTTATTTGGGAGCAATAATATTGTATCACCAGATCCTTCGATTATTTTGGACAGTCCTGAAATTGTAATGACATGACCGTCATATTTACTTATGCTATTGAAATAGCATTCTTCGCGAAGGATAGTGTGCGTCGAGGCATTGTCCACTAGGCACTCATACATCATCTATATAAGCAAAAAAACGATAATTTATTGATGGAAATGTAAAATGCATACATTCAAAATAAAAGATCGTCTTTATTAAGCATACTAGAGATGAAGCTACAATTTATTCTTTGAAAAGCATAGATAAAGATGAGGCTCAATCGAGCAGGTCGTCATTTTCGAAATCCTTTGAAGTGAACTTCGTCGGATTTTCCACATTTGACATGTTTGTTTCAGGCGGAGGCTTTTGGCTCGCCTGATACAGTTCCTGAAAGTGGCGAGGTGTGCGACAATTTCTGGACCAATGTCCAGTCATGCCACAACGATGACATTTGTCCTCCCATGTCTTCTTTGGATTTGACACTGTATCAGTGTTCTTACGCTTCCAAGTGAAGTTTTTCTTCCCTTTGTTATTCTTGCTTTGGGGAGGAGCATTGGCTGGTTTCATAGAGGCATTTCTTTTGTTCTTTCTGCCCCTCTTCTTGTTCTTCCACTTCGGGGGGTGAACACTGTGGGCTTCGGGAATAGGAGCTGAGCCTGCCGGGCGCTGGTTATGAGTGGCCAGTAAAAGATCTCTATTCTGCTCTGCCCTCAGGAGGCAAGAGAGCAGGTCAGAGAACTTTGTGAAATTGCGTTCACGATACTGCTGCATGAGGATAGTATCTTTCTCGTGAAACGAGGTAAATGTCTTTTCCAACATGCGGTGCTCCGAGACTTCTTCACCACACAACTTCAGGCGTGAGGTGATGTTGTGAAGTGCTGAGTTGTACTCAGCAACGGACTTGTAGTCCTGAAGTCGGAGGTTCTCCCACTCATAGCTGGCACGCGGGAGTATGACATCAATTTGATGTCTGTAGCGTGCCTCTAACGCTGTCCATAACTCTTGAGGGTCCTCTACCGTCAAGTATTCGGCCTTCAGGGTCCGATCTATGTGTCGTCTGATATAGATAATGGTTTTCGCCTTATCCATGTCAGAGACAGTGGTAGAGGTACTGCCAGCTGAAGGGGCCGCTTCTGGGGCTTTGCTAGCAGATGCATCGGATGCTGCGAGAGCCGATGATTGGGCCACTGCGGGGGCCAGGATGGAGTGCAGGAGCGCCATGGAGCGCAAGTGGAACTTCATGTCCACTCGCCAGCTCAAGTAATTCCTGCCAGCTGCATCGAGCACCTCGAAATCGACGCTTGCCAATTTAGCCATTTTATCTATGCAATTTAAAGATAAGCATGAATTAAAATAAATTCAACAATCCATGCATAAAGAAATTAATAAGTAAAAATGCGGGGATCGGACAGATACCCAAAATAATAAACAGTCCAAAGTCCGATTACAGTCCAAAGAAAAGAGAATGAAAAATACAACTTTGGAAACCCCGGGTGGGTCCCTATTTCTGCATCCGTCTTCTTATGCTGTTGCACCGAGCCTTGGCTATTTATACAATTTCCTCACTTACAAATTCTCTCAAAAAAAAGAAAAAGTGCTAGAAATGTAAATAGGTATGCAATGGCCGATCCCGAAAGACACATTTTTACTTATTTTAAACATCCACGCAGTTTATATGCTACAGGCATAAATTAAACAACAACGCATATATCTCAAGCACAAAAAATATGGAAAAAGTAAACTAGAAAATATAATTATCTCGTAGACCACGTGGAAACGTCATACACCGTTAGGTTAGTTAACTAACGGCAGAGCGGTCTCAGGATCACTGAGATGATTATATTTTTTAAAAATTCTAGTAAACCATACATAATAATTTGCAAGAGAGATGTTTAAATAAATAGAGGAACATATAAATGTAAATATTGATTTTACAAAGTTTTTCTCATAAATTTCAATTTGCAAATTTAATTCTTCTTTAAAATTATGAAGAAGCCGAATTTGTGTAGACTTTTGTGGCTTCGGGCCAAAAATTATTTTTAGTATAAGCGATTGTGGCCCATTCCGCAGTTCTGCAAAGTTGTTTCCCGCAATTATTATGGCTTCGGGCCAAAAATAAGCTATTAGCCTCGGCCTCGGGCCCCGGGCTCGGGCTCGGCCTCGGGCTCGGGCTCGGCCTCGGGCCGGCCCCCTGCAACGGGGGGCAGCGGTGCGGAAGGCCCCCCAGCTGCAGGGGGGATCGGCCTCGGGCCGCCCCCTGCAGCGGGGGGCGGCGGCGCGGAAAGGCCCCCCCCCCCCCGCTGCAGGGGGGGATCGGCCTCGGGCCGCCCCCCTGCAGCGGGGGGCGGCGGTGCGGAAAGGCCCCCCCCCCCGCTGCAGGGGGGATCGGCCTCGGGCCGCCCCCCTGCAGCGGGGGGCGGCGGCGCGGAAGGCCCCCCCGCTGCAGGGGGGATCGGCCTCGGGCCGCCCCCCTGCAGCGGGGGGCGGCGGCGCGGAAAGGCCCCCCCGCTGCAGGGGGGAGCGTGGTCGGCGTTGTGGGAAGGCCCCCTCCTCCGTCAGGGGGGAGGGGAGGATTTCATTTCGGTTCTTCTTCCCACCGAAGAATTTTAATGGCAAAAGGAAAAAAAAAATTTCAGAGAAAAAACTTTGTAATAGGGATAAATTTTTTTTTCTTTTATTAGACTAAATTTATTTATTTTTTACTTGTATATTAAAACAATGTAAAAATTATTTAGTCTAATTTTATCTACAGTATTATATGGTTGTACCTCTAGATCAATGATCTAGGGAAGAACGCGACGATGATCCGTAGAAATAATAATCCAAGCTCCCGAACGCTTTGAGAATGCCGCAACGCTCCAACGAACCGCCGCAGCAACGTTAGATTCCTTGCGCGTAGGGATGAATTTAGATGAAGATTTTTGCTCAAGAATGGAGAACACGTGCTGATAACGTGTTGGATGAAAATAAACTCGAGAGAGAGAGAGATCATTTCATTGCTAAGAATGAGTAAGCATAGCTAAGAGCCATGTTGCTCTATTTATTTATTTCATAGTGGGGAGGCCAAAAGCCTCTAGTAGACCAAGGGTCCCCATTACTCTAAGTAATGGGGGACCTAATGAATGGGTAATGAAGGAGGGGAGGCCAAAGGCCTCCCTCATTCATAACAATAGATATATATATAGATATATCACTATTTTAGCTAACGAAAAAAAATTATACCTGCAACAAGTGGTCGCATGCATATAAAGCTTTTGTCTGCTTTAATGTCACCTTGCTGAGCTCAGCATACAAGTGCGCAAGCACCGCATTTCCACATGAATATTCACCGGCCTCCTCAAAATTATCTAACTTTGTCAACCAACGGAGATTTATAGATCCTTTGCTTGAATCCGGAACCAGTAAGGTTCCAATCATATGAAGCATATATGCCCGTACATACCGCTGAATGTCATCGTCATTTGCATCCTCAGGCAAATCATTAAATGTATCACGCAACCAACTAAGTTTTACCTTGGCTGCTTTCCTTAGTGGGGTATCCTGTCCTAGTAGCCTTTCCATCAACGCACCCCAGCTGCTATCTCGCATTTCACATTACAATATGGGTTCCCCATCAATGGGTAGACCTGTGATGACTGCCACGTCCTGCAGCGTGATTGTCATCTCTCCCTGGTGCATGTGAAATGTATTTGTCTCTGGCCTCCATCTTTCAACCAAAGTCGTCAGCAGTGCGTGGTCCAATCGTACCCAACGCAAGCTTGCACATAACTGTAATCTGGAGGCTTCAATATAATCTCGCGCGCACTCATCTAATCTCCACTTTGTATGTTTTTGACCATGATCCACTATTCCTATCGATGCCTGCAAACATATAATTCACACATTAATTATTTTACTTCCACAATCATAGTTAATTAGTTTGACTATTAATTCTTTCTAAATACATGCACTTGCACTACATCGGCAGAACGATGACGTGTTTGGTCATACAAGACCACATTACTTATGGGTCCAGCCTCCTCCATTTTATAAAAATCTATAACATACAATTAATTGTCATATATCACTACAAATTTCACCAATTATAGAATCATCTCATAAACCCTAAATTTCAATCTAGATTGTACAATAAACACAAAAAATACAAAAAACATTCAATAATATAAAATAGAGGCTAAAAATTACCAGAAACAATGCCGATTTATCACCCAAAAATGAAATGGATCGACGGACTCTGAAGAAGCGGCAGAAATTAGTCGAGGAGAGGAAGAAGAACAGCAGCCCGCGAACTTGCGGGTGCCGACTGTATTTGGATTTTTGGGGCGCACCTGTAGAGTGCGGCCGAGAGCCGCACTCTGAAGATGCGGCCGTGGGGCACACGTGCCCCGCGGGCCAGAACCGACCTCTTTTGGTCCCAAAACCAAAAGAGGTCGGTTTTGCTAAATAAAAAGAAATATGTCGATTTTCCAAATATTTTTTTTGGCCTATTTGCGAAAATTGTCCTATTGATATTTACAATTCTTTTGTTGTTGCTGCAGTTGCCAGTGCTATGAGCTGGTGCCATTGGGTTAACATACGGGATTAGCATAATCATTGAAGTCTTGAAACTCCCATGATTCAGAAAGGGGCACCTGTGTTGAAGTCTTTGGTCCAGACTAGTTACTACTTTTGCCATCATGATTGACACATGGTTTGGGATTAAATTACTCTCTAATTGCTTTGCCTTACCTCCATTTTAACCAACATTACTTTGCAGCAGATTCAAATGACAATATTTGATGTGATTGAACCAGGTTGCTTGCAACAGCGAAGTGCAACAATACGTGCAAGAATTGATGATTGTGGTGGAAGCTCCGTCTTAAGCCCAAATAGTCATGTTTTAACAGAATGAAGATTACCAGCGGTCAAGTGTAGAAGCTCCTCCATAAGCCCAAATAGTACATGCTAACAGAGTCTCTAACCAATGAGCATGCATCTTTGACAGAGGCCCATTCAAACAATGTGCCCTATACATACAAGGAAAGTGGCCGGAATATATACGTGTTATCAAAAGGGCCCCTGAAACCTACACGATGCAAAACCCATGTTGTGGACTTGGGTCCAGCCTATTTAACAACTTAAAGATCATAGTTAGTGATATTAAATGTACGAGACTAAGCCCACTTTCTGCCCCCTTGTAATATTCCCACACAGTACTTTTACTAGGACCAATTTCTAGGTCTTTTGGTATATCGATACTTGCATATTTGAGGACACTCCTTAGACACTCCAAGAAACTTTCATAATAAAACTATAATAACATGCTAATACCGTTGCATTTTTTGTGTCTTTTGCAGGCAAGATATCAACACTAGCTTGTATCAGATAAACATATAAAATTATTTAATTGAGATCTGACCCAATCTATTAAGTGATTATCATTACAAACATGTGTATCTACATATTTGTGTGCACTTCATGACATATAGTTGTGTTCCTGTATCCAACTCATAGAACATTCCTGTGTCAGGCACTTCAAGACACCTGAAAACTTGGCACCTGTTTCAGATGTCCTTGTGACACGTCTATGACTTTAACCAATTAAAAGGACACAATACACCAAACCAAAGAAATGTTGGTAATGCCTACCTGTACAGCATTTAGCCCTCTTGGTTCTTCCACTGTTGAAATTTATTGATGTCCGATCCATTGGTTGAGGGTAAGGAAGTTATTGGGGAATGTTACACATGGCTTGTATATATGGGAGGGACTACGATTCCATTAGGCTCCTTGGCTTATTTTTACCTCGGGGAGAGATGTGATTCATTTTAACACTCACATAAGTTACCTTTGTCTAGACAATTTTTTGAACATAGAGGAATTTGCAAGTGTAATCCTTGTGAACACTGCATTAAATTGCATCATTGTACAAGATAGGTTAACCAAACCGACTGCCAGTCTAAGTTTTGATGGACGTTAAGCATTAGTTGAACTCTAATTTGTAGTTAACTGAATTCTGCAGTTTTAGAAAAGTTCAGAATTTATTTTTCTTGAGAGGAGAGAATATAAGGGAAGGATGAGAGAAAGGAAGCACTGCAGGGTTTTGTAGACAACCCCATTTCCAATGGAGAAAGGCTTCGACAATGGTGGTGGTTTCATACAAGGGATGAATTCAACTCAAAATGTGGTTTTGGTTCTCTGTTTCTCTCTCTCTCTTCTTCTCTTGTGATCTCTGAAATCACAACACATTACTAATGCTGGTATATGAGCATGAATGACTGGTATAATACTGCGTTGTTCAAATACATAATGGTCTTATTAGAAGGAACCCAAGACGAGAGGATCAATTCGTTGTAATCATAAGATTGGGTTCTGCATGGATTTATGTCCATGCCATAACTGGGTGTAATCCATGTTTCTACTTCTAGTAACCACTCTATGCAGAAGTTGCAAATGTTATAAGTTCTCGCTAAATGGCGTGTGCCAGTTACTTTGTCAAGTCTTTCTAAATTTTTAACTAATCGGACAAGTATTGTTTCTGTTGGGCATGGCCATTGACACGCCCCGCAACCCGGGGTCACATCATGTTTCGTAAAGGAATGGCAAGTTCTGCAGTTAACCAGTGGAAACAATCTAGACACAAGCAAAGATACATCAAAATGCTTAACAAAAATTTCATATATATATAGGGATTAATGGGTATCATACGCCATATGAGAGGGTGTCTCATATGCCCTCTCACATAAAGGGGGCCAAGTACAACAAGTACAAGCCCATGTGGGCTTGTACTTGCCCCCTTTATGTGAGAGGGCATATGAGACACCCTCTCATATGGCGTATGATACCAATTATTCTCATATATATATATATACGAACGAGTTTACAAAATGGTATACATCATGTTATTCGCATACTAACAAAATACATTTGACACTACCAAAATGTCTACATACACTACCTCCAAATTAAAAGTCCGCTATCTCTACCGCAAAGTCGGAGTTCTCAAACACCAATGCCTTCTCTGTCTCTAATTCAACACCTGGTGGTACAACAATAATAAAGACCTACCAGGTAAATCACAATGATTCTATAATTTTGGAATTTAAAACATGTGAACATGTAAAAACACTAACTAGGAAAAGGGAACTGGGAACAGATAACAGATTAATTAATATTTCTTATCAGACATGCATTGGAATTTAAGATAAACATGCAACTTAATGATGATGTAAAGTGATACTAATATGGTCTTATCAATTTAAACCAAACCTATGCTATGAATCATATTGGAGAGTATAGAATCAACCAAGGAGTCTCTCAGTACCACGGGGGCGCTCACCCGGGCCAAGCCCAAAAGTAGGAACGGTAGGGGTCATGTGTCTAAAAGTAACGATATTGAACTCATTAATTAAGTCTGGCGATACACTAGGGGTCAGACCCTGATTCATGATGTGACCCTGGTCGGAACAATCTGATGTGGTCAAGTCATTAGGAGCGTGGTTCCAGTCGCTCATGCACTCCTCCACTAATAAGATTTACTCCAAATCCCAGTGAGTCTGAAGTACCAAGTGTAAGTCAAGTGTACATCTCTCCGTGCCTTAGTGATATGGTGCATGTGTAATTTTAAAGTAATGTTATTTTAAAACATGGTGTCTAAATTAAAGCTTGAATTACATTTAAGGCCACATTGAAATTAATTCATATATCGGTGTGCTATGTCATTCCAATTCCAATCATATTTCCAACATTCTATTCCACTGACATTACAATTCATTTTCATTTCCATAGCACGCCCAACATATCAATTAGTTTCAATGTCATGGGCCACTATGCAAGAATTATACTAAAATCATCTATGGAATATGTAGCAAATAATGACGGGAAATAATGTAACTTTTAGCAGTTGATAGATGTGCAATAAAATATACTTCTAATCATGGAGCATATTTATGTGACAGATAATAAGCACGATATTCTAATAACATGCTAGATAGACTAAAATTGAAATATAAATAATTTGAGCTAACATGCATGTCGAGATAACGATTGGTGTCGCACCTTTGGGAGATATTGGGAAGAATAGACAATGGGGGAGGGACAATCTGGCGATCTCAGATAATTTTCATCATCGATCGTTTTTGGGACTTAACCATGTATTCATGGGTTTATATGATTATTCAGGCAGCGTTTTATGATTCCACAGGTAGAAAACTAAGATCCTTCAGGCAGTAGCCTGGTGTATGATCCAATAGGCAGAAATTTCCATACTTTTTCAACGGCCTTTAAAGGCCAAACCCTCATCTTCAATCATCGGGCATTTCTAAACCAACTCCGACATGTATGGCCAGACCCATGTATTCCCACACCAACCTATGGCCTCTACCAAGCCTCAAGTCTAGTCAAAATTATCAACTACATCTATTATCCGAAATGGACAGCACTGGAAAATCTCAAATAGTCATGACATGGGAAAAATCCCTTAGATCGGTCACAATTTAGGGCATGGTACCCAATTTCAGTCATAATTGGGTCAATGGAAGGCTCTGTGAAGGCTCTGCGGCCATGGTCACAACAAAGAGGGAGAAAGCCGGACAGTCCCGACGAGGGGAGGAAATCTCCAAAAAAAACAGCCGGTAGGCAATGCAAAAAGCCTCAATAGGTTACGGCATAGAGGGAGATCCCTCGGACAGTTGCAAAAAAGGTAAGAGGGACTGCGATGGGGGTCATCGCCATGCCTGGAGCCCAGAAAACATCATCGCAGTATAAGGGAAACACAATCACAAATTTTAAAAATCAAAATTAGAGAATCAAAGTGATATTACCAGAAATTGTGGACTGTTGGAAGATTCCAAGAAGAAAAACCCAGCTCCAACTCAAATCCGAACTCAAATCCAAGAGAAAACCCCAATTTTTTTCGAAAATAATTTTCCGTTTTGAAAACCGAAACCCTAAGCTCAACCGAGCTTTTATAAAGGGAAGAGGGTGACCTGCAATAGGTGAAGAAGGGCAGTGGAAGGCTGTGGAGTAGCCAAGAGGCCGATCGGTCTCCGTTCAAAGTGAAGACGCATCGAATCCTAAGAATTTAGGGCGTGAGAAATCGTGAGGCCACGCCACGTGCTCCGTGAGGTGGAGCGATGAGAGGAAGGCCGCGTGGATTTCCTTCTAGTCGAAGGAAGAGAGAGGGGAGAGAGAGAGAGTCGGCGAGAGATTTTTGTTGTTGCGTTCGAGAAAAAGGGAGAAGGGGAGAAGGGGAGAGGGAGTAAGTGGGGGAGGGGCCACTTGAGTGGGCTGGGCCAGGGAAAAAAAAGAAAAAAAAAGGAGAGAAGGAAAAAAGAGAATAATGGGCCAAAAGTTGGGCATTTACAGCCATGCTGTATATTCTAAAAGGTGAGTTCCAGTCAAAGCAAGCCTATTTCGATTCACTAGCAGGACTTGCAGCTGTATGTATTTTGTTGTTTGACTCCATTGCTAACTATTCTGCATGTTTGAGCCCCTGGGAAAAATCTTATTGACCATCAGAAAAGTATCCATTCATTTGGACCTGCAAAAGTTTTTCATGAAAGAATCATTTCTGAATATTTTATTTTCCTACTATGCTGAAGTCCAGCCTCCATGAAAATTGTTTTTCTTATTTTCATATAGCTTGTAACTGTGCCAACAAACTTCTTGCTTGATTGGAGTTGAATTCTGATGCGTTTGTACCATGCTGCTTTATTCTTCTTCAATTGAATTCATCAGATCCTGATTTTTTTGAGATAATAATGTCATGATAAGTTGGTGTTCATCTGCAGGCTCACATTTATTCCATTGGCAATGTGGACACCAATTCAAGCCTGCCTAGAGATGTCAGAATTTGCTCAGCATTTCTTGCGAACATCGATGAGCACAAATCAGTTGCAGTGAACATATTTGGCGAAGTTTATACATTACCGCCCTGGTCAGTAAGCATATTGCCAGATTGTAAAAATGTGGCTTTCAACACTGCGAAGGTGATGTTCTTAACTGTAGATTGGACCTGTAAATATGATAACAGTGGATACAGCACATACATAATACACTCTAATTAGTAATCATTCTCTTTCCTATAGGTTCCATTACCAAGAAATTTGCCAACATGATGTTGACAGCTGGGCTGAAAAAGGAAGCTTGGTTCCTTTTTCGCTTCCTTTCGCAATCAATCGAATCCCAATTATGAGAAAATCAATTGAAAGGAATGTGGAAGATAATTAAAAATCCAGAAAATATCCGAAATGTGAATAAATCAAGAACTTAGAGTTCTCAAGTCTTTGCTATCATTGTTGAAATTGCTACTGTTTCTTGTTAGGACCGAAGGATTATATACACACACTCAATACAAGTAGATGTGGTCAATTACATGGTTGCTAACTGATTAGTTTCTTATTTGGAAGGGGGAAAGTGGTTACTTACTAGTAACATATCAGTAAGATGCAGACCGAATCTATTCCCACGTTGATATGTTTGTAAGCATTGCATGACAATATTAAAATCATTAGACTGCCATTTAAAGCTTGTATATGTAGTTGAAACTTTAATATCATGGAATTGTGGAGTGCTAAACAATACACATTACACATACAATGCTAGACTGCCACATGTGACAGCTCTAGTTGATCGAACTTGCTGATCACAATAATGACGACACCTTTTATGTTAAAACTGATTTACATGTTAATAGGGATAGGATTATGACTTTATTTGTATTAATTTTATGTTTAGTCTTTAGTTAATTTTTGAGTTTTTAGGAGTTTGTCTTTTAGGGTGAGTTTAGTCCCACATCGGATGGGTGAAGAGAGGTATTGAGATGTAAGCTTATATAAAGGTTTTAGACTTGTATCTTTGAATGAACCAACCAAACCAATGAAGAAATCAAATGAGAAATTCTCAAGACCTGTGAAAGGTTCCTCCCTCCTTGGTGAGAAGCCTCGGAAAATCTTGGTGAGTAGCCAAGAAACCATAGTTACCCAATTTCTTTGCGAAATCCTCTGCCAAAATCCCTAAAATCCATCCCGTCCTACATCACCTGTCTTGAGATTGTGTTTCCTGCTGGTGTAGGTCCACTATTAATTCAAAAGAAATTTCTTGTAATCCTTGTGGAAGCTTCATGGAAACATAGAAAATGTTATAAACTTTGATGAGCATAAGCAATATGGTTTCTACAAGTGCAATAGATATTGATGGGCTCCTGCAACTAGTTGCTGACATTTTGGCAGCAAAATGTACTCCAAAGCAATGGCGAGCCATTACATTTACGGTGCGATTAATTCAATTCATGCAACACCTTTCATAGGGCCACTAAGAAGTTGGTTTGAGATATAATAGAGTCAATCTATATATTTGATATGATGAGTTTCAAGGAACATGTGATCTTTTCCAAATGAAATTCTTATCAAGGTGTTAAATCAATACAGAAACATTCATACCCGCATATGACCTTTTGATGTGGTCATCACTTACCAGAGGTGGATGCACACAACTTGATCCTGTGGCGTTTTTGTCATTTTTGGCTACTAGGGTCAATTTCATAATTTCTGGAAAATATGGACTCTCGTGTTTTATTGGGCGACAGCTAGGGGTTGAGGAAAGCATGTTGATTATTGTGAGAGATTTGTTCTAGGAGTCCATAGAACCTTAAATTTGATAGATTTAGGCTTTAGATAACATGGAGATTTGATACGCATGAGAATAATTATGTAGACTTCTACAGCTGAATATTAAATCATACTCTGACTTGATCTAGGTCTAATAGTTTCTCTACGAGTGACAATAAAGAGCATTTTGGCTACATAGCTGGCCTCATGTGTTTTTTCATTCTTATCAGGTAGGTGCTCAGGTTTCGATAAAAACTGCAGAAGTTGGTTCTCCTGCCTTTTCAAACGCTACAGAATCCGGAAATTTGTTACTAAAGATTGAAGAATTTCACAATGTGAAGAACTGGATGGCCTTCAAAGAACCGATTGGTGCATGGGGTCATAATAGTTTCACTTCACAAGGCATATTAGAGCATTTAAATGTGACAAAGGATACATCTGATTACCTTTGGTACACCACCAGGTAATGTCCACTTCTCTTTCTCATGCATGCATGCAGAGACAGACAGACAGACACACACACGCATAAAACAAACAAACAAACAAACGAGCCCCTATGAAGGCCTATTGATAAAGATATATTTTTAACATGCCTACTCATATCTAACACTACTGGTTACATTTGATGGTTGTGGAGAACTGGAACAAATAATGTTAATGGTAATATGCTCCCATTAAATTTTCAGAAACCAAATTAATATATTATCAATGTGAGTAGTGTTACAGAATGAATTGTTGTCAATCACATGATGATGAGAATTATAGCTTAACATACTAAAATCTGATGAGTTCAGCATATACATGATTATAGATTATTTTATGATCAGTGGTTAGAGGGTTTTATGAACAGTGGTGTTGCGTTCTTAATCCTAGTTTTCTGGCATGTGTAAGGGCACATACTTAAAAGAATTTATGCATTAATGCATCATGCAGAAGGCAATCCCAAAGGAAAAAAATGAAGGGGGACCTAATATTTGTCGCATTACCTCTTTATGCAAATGTTGTAATATTTTCACTTTAGTATATGCATGTGTATAAATAGGGTATTCTTGAAAGAGATGAGATTTTGGGTAGATACATTTAGTTTTCCTTCTTTATTTTATGTCTCTTAAATTTAACAGAAGCAAACTACATGAAAAATCTTTTTCTAGCAACAGAGTAATTTTATTTGGAAAATTTTCTCAGCAATACAATTTATATGTATGACTGACATACATATACGTGAAAGAGATGAAATCTACGTAGCTACATTTAGTTTTTCTACTGTAATGTTTATCTTAAAACTAATTTTGAAGTGTTGCAAATAAAAATAGAAGTATGGTTATATATGTATATTATTTGAACTTTCATAAAAAATTTATTTGAAAGAGATAATTTGTTAAAGTAGACATTAAAAAAGACCAAGACTGAGAAGTGTATAGAGGGAAACTCTCTTAGATATGGTGGGGCCCACTTTTTAGTAAGACTAAATACAAAATTGCTCTGTTATATATATATGTTTTTGCTTGACTGCCCATGCACATCACATCATCACATCACATCATCACATATTTGAATTTTAAAAAAACCCCACTTGTGCAGTAGTTCTTCCCAAGGTTTGAGGTATCGGTCAGGTACGACCGTTTCGTATCAGTATGGTTTCGGCAACAACCAGAGGTAGAAAAACACAAAAATCCATACCGGTCGAAACTAACCGAAACCATATTGTATCGGCAACAACCGAAGGTAGAAGAAGAAGAAGAAAAATCCACTCCCGCCCCGTGTGTACACATCAAAATTCCCACGAGAGTGCATAGCAAAAAATCTGGTGAACTTGTCCCAAACTCACTTTCTCGTGAATCTCAATCAAGCCAAAAAAAACTATAAAAAGTTGTAGTGATTCGGTGAAGCATGTGAGTGAACAGAGATGAAAAGGCCTATATATAAAAAGAGATGGGAGAAGAAAGCATACCTCAAGTAAAGGAAAACCTCAAAATTTCATAACTTAAGCAAAATTTCTTAAGGTTCCATCGATCGACGTACTTCATCCATCGCCGTCGACAGAATATGAAGATATTTTCGCACTCGATATCGCCTGAGCTCCATCATTACATTTGATCTCCATCCATCGATCAAAGAAGACCAGCGCAAAGATTTTAGCCGACGAAGACCAACACGCAGAGAGATGGAGTAATTTTTCCCTGGCAATCTCATAGACTTTAGCTGACGAAAACCCTTGAAAATCAAAGAAGTATAAAGGATTGAAATTTGGAGCTCGCCGTGAATTCTCGACGAAGACAACATCTCTCGGGATATTTATGAGGGCTTTAATTAAAGGTAAACATTTCGCCATTAAGTTCTTGTATATGTACATGTTGCCATTAGATTAAAACCTAAATAAGATAATTGAATGGCAAAATTGTTTTATGAACAACCCGAGCTTTTTAATTAGAGCGAACGCGGGAGTAAACGTCAGCTGCTGCTCACCATAACACATTTTACCCAAAAACTTCGATTTATTTATAAGATCGTCATTAACTTTAAAACAATGATAATCATTTGAATGACATGCCTATAAATATTGGAAACTTTATGACCAAAATGTGAACTAACAACAGCCGCACTCGGCGTGCTGCTATTCACAATCGATGTTTTGCTAAAAAGAATCCATTTTATTTCCAAGTTTACCTTTATATTTGTAGTTGTGAGTATGTAAATCGGAAAATTTGTTATATGAATAGCAGCTATTAACGTTTATAAAATTTTACAAGATAGAAAAATAATGAACAAATAAATTGAATAATTCATTAATAGTAATAATAGTATAAAATTCATTAATAGGATAATTCATTAATAGATAATATAATTCATTAATAGTATAATATATATACGTAATTAATATAAATTTATATTCATAATTACTGAAAATTTTACAAGGTAATCGTTAATAGCATCAGTTATATTTTAAGTAATAAATGCGTAATTAGAATTTATATACATAATTACTATAAATTTTCTTTTAAAAAATCATTTATTATATTGGCTATTATACCAATTACTAACTCATTTATGGAAAATATTTCATTATAAAAACAGTTAGAAAAATAAAGAAAAAGTTTAGAAATTAATGCATAAGAACAAATTATATAATTCATTAATAGTAAAAATTTCAAGTAAAAAATTATCTCTTATCTTAAGTATGAACTCATTTATCTAAAAAATAAATTGTAACAAAAGATGTTAGAAAAATACTAAAAAAATTTAGAAACTAATACATTTTACAAATTATATACATGCTTTCTACTTAAATTTCTAGAAAGATATTTAATGGTATTTCATAAAAACTAATACATTTTTGATTTTACATACTTATAAATTATGTACATGTTACAAACTTACAAACTTACAACTTTTACATTAAAAAGGTTAGAAAAGATGTTAGAAAATAATTAAAAAAATAGAAACTACACATTTTATTTCTTTACCAAATTTGTTAGTTACAAATATTTGTTAGTTACAACTTTAAATGCATTTTTGTTAGTTTTGCACTATAATTGTTTGTCTTTTTCACTACAATTTTATCGCATTATATGTTGTCTTCAGTTATAAACAGTAATTAAAATGTCTCGGAGAACTCCAAAGGAGAATGTGATGGATATTGTGTGGTCCCACTGTAAAATGGTTAGAAACGATCATGGATATATAAGGTGCAACTACTGCCTAAAAGAAATGCATGGAGGCGTGACTCGCCACTTGGCAGGAATTTCTAGAGATGTGATGACATGTTCCGAAACACCGAAAGAAGTGCGTGCAGAGATTAAGGCACACGTATTTGAGAAGAGGAGAGAAAGGGTACATGACAAATATGAGATAAGAGAATTGAGGAGTTAATGGCAAGACCTATAAAGACAATCTCAGATGACTCAGATGAAGATGTGGATGAAACCGGGGGCGAGAAAGCTTAGAAAAGCTCTTAAAGCAAGTAGGCAAGAACATGAAGAAGAGATTAGATGTGAGAGCAGAAGGATATGAGCATGATCGTCTGGGGCCTCTGGGCTAGTCGATCGGATAGTCGTGTCGGCCGAATTGTCAGTATGTTTGCATGTTATTCTGCTCGCGATGTTGAACCAATCGGTAGACCGACCATTCGCAGACTCGATGTCGACACTTTTTCTTTAACGAAGAAGTGCAAAATCCGGCCAAATATAAAAAATTCATTCATGAAAAATATCAAGTCATTGTCGAACTATGGCCAAAATTTTCATTTTAAACCACATTCCATACAATGTAACCAATAATCCATATTACAAACTCTTGATAGATGCTATTGCAAAAACGGGTCGTGACGTTGCTCCACCCATTGCTTAGGAGCTATCACATACATATTTGGACATGGAGCTTGTAGATACCAAAAAATATGTTGAATTTTTAGTCATTGTGATGAGTATGGTTGTACATTTATATGTGATGGTTGGACAATACAGAACAGAAGGAGAATTATTAATTTTCTTGTGTATTCGACCCACGGGATGGTGTTACTGGACTTGATGGATACAACCGACCACTTTCAAAACGATACATACATATTTGATCTTATAGTCAAATATGTAGAAATAATTAAGGAGCATAGAGTAGTCTAAGTAGTTACCAACGGAACAAACTACAAATCAGTTGGACAGCAGCTGATGCGAAAGTGACATCTCTATTGGACTCAATGTGCGGCGCATTGTATTGACTTAATATTGTCTGATATGGCAAACAAAGAGGAAGTCAAAAATAACATCGTACAAAGTCAGATGGTAACATGCTTTATATACAACAAAAGATGGACGCTCAGTTTGATGAGAAGAGAGATGGGTGGAAAAGAGTTGATCATGCCAGTGATCCCAAGATTTGCAACTCATTTTATTGCTTTGGAGTATGTGTACGTGCATTGAGATGATCTACGGAGACTGATCACTCCAAGGAAATGGTCCAGGAACTTTCCTAAGCTCAAACCAAAAGATAGGACCGTTGAAAACGTATACAATTTGATTCACGGTGATAACTCCTGGCAAGAAATCTTTAATGTTATCGCCGTATTTAAGCTGCTGGTGAAAGTTTTACAAATGGTTTGCAGTGACGACAAGGTCGAGATGTGTTATATGTATGAGGCCATGGACCTGGTGAAAGAAAGTCGAAAGAATATTGGTAGATGATACAGAAAATAATGTGACATGATCGACAATAGATGAGATAAGCAACTACATCAAGATATTGTTGTCACATGTTATTTTTTGAATCCTCGTTTCCAGTACTCCACTACAACAAATGACAAAAAGGTGTTTGTTGGACTCAAACGTGTGATCGAGAGATTGGTACCAGACATAAGTAAATGGATTTCTAATATTTTTATTTTGATATATAATTCGATGAAGTCGTTCACATTCTGAAATTATGCTTAATAATTGTAGCTGGAGTCATATAGGATGAAAGTTGGTTATTTTAGCTACTGTAAGACATAAATGACGAAAAAGAAGGCCACTCCATGTATCCATAAGAATTTTAGATACATGTATGTTCCTCATAAATTGGTCTATATTTTCTGACTAATCGAACTTTGTAGCTCAATGGTGGTTAATCATTGGAATAGAGCGCGCTCTAATTCTTACACGCTTAGCTGTGCATGTTTTAAGCCAAACGGTCTCTTTTTCCAACCATGTACGAAATTAGACCACCTTCTCACCCATTCATACTAAGGCCAGGAACATGCTAACAACGAAATATCTGAAAAAGCTGGTCTATGCACATTATAATATGAGGCTGAGACAAAGACATGCAAGGAGGAGCACGAAGGTTAACTACCAACTGATTGACTTGGATCAGATTTTCCTTGAGTATGGTCCATGCAGGAATGGACCAAGGAGATAGAAGCCAGAGTGCTCGATGACATCGATAATGCTGGTTGGACAAGGCGCTTGCTGAAGCAAAGCGTACAAGAAGCAATCAGCCGCGACCAAGTCACAACCCAATGAATCTCACGTACAAGTGAAAGAAGGCAGTCACTCGGCAAGAAAGCGATGATGATTCGTCTCCCGATGACCAAGGTCCTACAGATTGAGGTTGTGTTACTTCGAAATACAATCACCCTACTAAGAGAAGTGGGGACCTTGCTTATGATACAACACATTCTTCTGATTATTATGAAGGTTATGAAATTCCTATCATTTATGAATCGTATTCCGGTGGATACTTAGGCAATTATGACGATTATTTCGCACCGTACAGACACTCTGATGTCTAAGCGGATTATGGTAGTCAATATCGGTATGGTTCGTATGTGACTGGGCAGTCTAGCAGTCAATGCAATCATAACATGCCTTTCATCGAGCCGAGCCAGCCCTCTGCATATGACAACATGATAATATCATTTTTAGGGTAGGAACAAATGCAATATTTCTATCCATAGTACTACTCTGCACCACACCCACACCCAGATGATATTAACTTAGAATGAGATTTATGTATCTTTTGATTTATTTTATTCATTTTTTGTATTATGATGTCAAATTTATGCCTCATCATTTTTATTGTTATTCTTTTATATGAATTAATTAGTTAATTTTTGTTACAAATGTGTAATGTGAACAGAAAAATACAGAAAAAATAATGAAAAAATACATGAAAATACAGAAGAATACGGGGAGAATAGGGGGGAAATACGGGGAAATACAGAAATATTACATAAAAATACAGAAAAATGTGTAATGTTAATAGAAATTGGTAGGAAAATTAATGCAAAAAATTTTAATTATAAAAATGTAGAAAAATGTGTAATATGAATAGAAAAATACAGAAAAATGTAGACAGATATTTAGATGTATTTCACAACTGTTAGAGGTATTTCATACGTGTTAGATATATTTCATAAATGCTTACAAGTTTATTGCTATTCTTTTATATTAATAAAATAATGAAGGGCTGGTTGGGTACTGGATG
The DNA here is from genome assembly GCA_030789695.1 of Scilla litardierei. NCBI lineage: Eukaryota > Viridiplantae > Streptophyta > Magnoliopsida > Asparagales > Asparagaceae > Scilla > Scilla litardierei. The sequence continues at coordinate 119,433,817 of CM061130.1, forward strand.
AGTTCTAGCTAAAAAATTTGTACACGTACATACCTAGTATAAATTATTCGTTGCATTTATATGCATAAAATACCGTATAACTATATATATTATGCGTCACTATGTGTATATACATATGCTATGTATATTCGAAACCGAAACCGATAATCGAAACAAAACTATCGAAACTACCGATACGGACGAAACGAAACGATCTTCTGAAACCACCAAAATGTACGAAACCAAAACCTAAATTTTTTGGAAGACCGAAACCACGACCTAAAACCTTGGTTCTCGCAATTAGTTTGCCAAGGCATGTGCATCCCACTTTTACTATTTATTTCCTTTTTTGTCTACAGTGGGCCCCGCAATCCCGATCAACCACGGTCTTCTACGATCAGTGGAAAATGAAGACTTGCAGGAATTCTTGTTATAATAGTACTAGAAATATCCCGTGCACAGGGCATGAAAAAACCGCACAAACAGGATGTTGTGCACGCGCACAACCGAAAAGGATTAAGAAGTATGGGCGTATGTGTGGGTATCGTCGGGGTAAAAGGAACAAAAAACATGGGTTAAATTGCAAAAAAACATTAGGGGGGAAAGTGCATAAACTCCAATGGCAATCTTGTAATTAATGGGAATGTGAGGGGCTTTTATTTGGGTGCTCCACAACCATGCCCCAAACACACCCCAAACTAAACCCAACTCTTCACCCACTCCCAAGGGGTCCCCACAATGATGAGGTGGCCCAATATAGGCCACCACTCTATCAACATGTTTGTCCGAGTAGGACAAACATCCCATCAAAGGTTGTGTTTTGTATAATAGATATTTAGCGACGATAGACATTTGATACTGGATGTATTTTCGTCTACACTATCAGTGCACAAAAATGAAATCTCTAATTATTTCTTTTGGGTTCTAAGGAAAAGAAAGAGACAAAGATCATGACTAAATCGGTGATGTTGGTCATCAATTTTGATGACACATTATGTGCTCTCAGACCCAGATTAAATTCCTCCTCATAATAATCAGATCATTGTTGCTGATTGTTTACATACATGCATGCACTTGAGCTTGCATAGCTACGCTTACGATTTGTTGTGTCATGATTGGTATGCTATCCCCATGATCATTGAGTCTTTACTGTATGAATTTCACTTCTGTCACTTTAACATATATCCACGAATGTTAATTGCTATCATCTGCTAATCAGAGTGGATGTATCTGTTGATGACATTTCATTTTGGGAGGAAAAGGGCGTTCTTCCAACAGTTGATATTGACAGCATGCGCGATGTGGTTCGAATATTTGTAAATGGTCACCTTGCAGGTATTAATTCCATATCGTATTTGATTCTCTTTCTGAGGACCAATTTTCACATACTTGAAGACAATGTGTTCTTGAGTTACGTGAATATGTAATAAATAAAGCAGGTGACCATTTTTTTCTTCCTTATTTTTTCTGATATTGTATTGAGATACTATATGCGTCTAATGATTTGGATTTGAAGGTAGTAAACACGGTCATTGGGTTAGGGTCATCCAGCCTGTTTATTTGGTTCAGGGATCGAATGAATTAACTTTATTATCTGAGGCAGTGGGTTTGCAGGTATGATCTGTCTTTAGAATCCTTGGTTAGTTCGACTTGCCGTTATTGTTAGAAGATTAATATCTTTGTTCCATACTTGTAGCATGCAACTTCTAGAGTAGTAGTATTAGGTGTTATAGTCATTGTTTCAGATCAATGGACATCATGCATCCTTCTAACTCTGTCGGATTGATCTCACAAATTAGGGCAACAGCCATTATAATGAGCTTTTTTGAACCCATATTGCTAGGTTCTGCCTTTTTATTTTATCAATAGATAGACTTGTTCTGGTATCTTAGTCGTTATGTGAACGATGGGATTAGTACTTTGATTTAACATTCTGAGAGTTTTTTATTTCATTGTTATGGTGTGATAGTGAAATTTAACTGATCATGCCATCACCTGATAGTCTTATCTCATTTCCAGAATTATGGTGCTTTTATGGAGAAAGATGGAGCTGGATTTAGAGGTCAGATAAAGCTGACGGGGATGAAAGCTGGGGATATTGATCTGTCCAATTCTCTTTGGACATACCAGGTTTGTTTCCGTCCATCCTTTAAGAATCAGATTACAGACAATTAGTTGATAAAAACTTCTTCCCTTTCATCTACATAATTTAATTTATTCCCCTATGATATGTTAGTTGGTCAGATGTTAGTCCTAAGCTTTCAACCTGTTTGTTATTTTGCTTTCTTGTATATTATCTGCATGTAGCTTTTCAATATTTCATCTCTTGCCTGTTTACTTGTATCTGTTGCCTGCTTGTCTATTTGTGCTTTGAAGTTTTGTTAGAGCTGGAGAACAGTGTGTTCCCTTCATTTCTGCTTATTTAAAAGTTATGGTTTGTCAAAAGCATATAGAATAGCAATTCAATAGTTCTTTTATTGCTTTTGAATGCAATTAATTGTACTGTTTTAATGTTTCATTGAATCAATAATATCCTGTTTACTTCTCTGATTTTTTAAGTAGAGCCAACGCATGTCATCATACATTTACAATGCTTTTTCATGAGATGATTCAAGCTTGCTCCATCACATAATGTTGACATCGGAGCATTCAAAGTACATTGTTACTAGATCGTGTAATGACGTACATGCTACAAGCCTACACAGATGTGACTTTTGCATAATAGTCCAACTAGTTTAAAAACAAAAGAAAACTGCTGCTTAGGTTCTTGTCATAATTTGCTAATGTGATTGTATTTGTAGGTTATGCATATAGCATCATACTATACTATTAAAACATTCATTAATCGGAGAGGGCACTCTGTTGCCGTGAACAAAGGCACATGTTGAGCTGTTCAATGTAATCAAGTATCATGGATCGATCTGATTCAACCAAAACTTGGCTGAACAGTGACATTAGAGTCGGTTTCTGTCTAGTGCTTAATGCATGTAGGATATGACTATGCTAGCTGGGAGCCTGAGAGTGGCTGTGATGGGATCAATCTGATTTAACCAAAAGTTGGTTGAATAGCGACATTAGAGTGAGTTTCTGTCTAATGTTTAACACATGTAGGATATAGCTATGCTAGTTGGAAGCTTGAGAGCGGCTTTGCTAGTTGAGCTGCTCATCGTATTCAATGATCAATCTGATTCAACCAAAGGTCAGTTGAACAGTGATATTAGAGTCAGTTTCTGTCTTTCTTAATGCATGTAGGATATGGCTAAGCTGGTTACAGTGTTTAAAAGGTGAGGCGCAACACGGGGTGTTTGACCTCCTTATGAAGCGAGGCGTAAACCAAAGGTCAGTTGAACAGTGACATTACAGTCAGTTTATGTCTTTCTTAATGCATGTAGGATATGGCTAAGCTGGTTGCAGTGTTTAAAAGGTGAGGCGCAACACGGGGTGTTGGACCTCTGATAGATTCGGCCCATTAGGGGCATTTTGGGTCTTTTTGTGATATTTGATTATTATGGGGGGGTTTGTGTAATTTTGCAAATAGGGGTTTTCTATTTAAGCCAAGGGGAGGGGCACTCCCTAGGGGAGTTGATTTTGAGATTGATTTTGATATTGGAGAGGAGAATGCTCCTCGTCTACGGGAGAGTGCGGACGTCCTCTTCAATCGGCGTCTTGAGAGAAAGATTACCCCTTTAATTGTAATCAATCTCTTTTATTTTCAGTTTTCTATTAATAAATTTTAGATTTCTTCGAGTTTCTATCAAATTGGTATCAGAGCATCAACAACCATGACGACGGCAATGCAATCGAATAAAAAAATCGAGGCTTTGGAGGAAAAGTATGATGGCAAGATCAAGGAATTGAAGAATGTCATAGAGGAACTTAGGGTTTCGACTGAAAAGAACAAATTGTCGACGGAGCAAAGATTTGAAGGCATGGAGAAAACCCTAGCACAGATCTTGCAACAAATCACGGGGATCGCGACGGCTATTCAAGCAAAAGAAGGCGAAAACACTAATTTTGTGTGAAAGGCGACACCTTTGGAGAGAGGAAAGGGAAAGGTGCAAGCTTTTGAAGAGGGGATGCTTTCCGACGCCGACGACTATTTCAAGGAAGACGAGGAGGATGCCACGATGAACGACGACGACTTCGAAAGCCCCAGAAGGCCAAGGCGTGGACTAAAAACACACGTGGCGGCAACCCAGGGACTACCGCCCCTTGCAGACCCTCCCCAGGGGGCCGTCATGGTGCGCCAGCCCCTGCAGAAGCTCTTGCAGTGGTCGGTGCCCCTTGCAGAGCCCTTCCAGGGCCTTGGCAAGGGACACCAGCCCTAGCAGTGGCCGTCGCAGTGCCCGCTGCCCCCTGCCAGAGCCCCACAGGGGGTATGGGGGTGTCAGCCCCTGCAGGGGCCGTCGCCCCTGTCTAAGCCCCCACAGGGCGTATGGGGTGTCGGCCTTTCCGAGCCTTAAATCATCAACCAACAAGCATGTTTGGGCGGCGAAACAGTGTTGGCAAGGATTTAAGAAGCTGGCGAGGGCCCCGAGGCCAACCGGTGACGCGCTACGACGACGACGAGCCTGCAGAATACTTATGGGAGCCCAAAGACAAGGGTGACGAGTTTCCAGAGCTCCACAACCCCCATTATGGTACACAGAGGCAACCACGCCCACCCCTACTTATGGGGACTATGCATGAGATGACGGCGGATGATGATATTGGGAGAGAGGAGATCAGGGCTTCTACGCAGGCGGCGAAGATCGAGAAGGCTATGGAGATCGTAAGGGAGGCCCACAGAGGAGATATGAGCGGCATCAGGGATGGTGGCAGTATTATCACCAGCCCAGACATGCAGGAGGGCGAGGAGACCATGGGACCTTCGCGGTGGACAGGTTATGGAAGTTGAAGATGCATGTATTCGAGGGGATGATCCAATGGCATGGATTTATAAGGCAGAGAGATTTTTAGGGTCTCCCGCATGACGGAGGATCAGAATCTGAAGGAGGTGGTGGTGTGTTTAGATGGAAAGGCCCTCCGTGTGGTACTAATGGAAGGATGATAGGCGGCCGTTTCGCTCGTTTGAGGAGATCAAGGATGGACTGGCGGAGAGATTCCGTGACACTCACATGGGAAACTTGCAGAAGCAGCTACATTCTCTCAGGCATGATGTCACGGTGAGGGACTACAGGGAGAGGTATGCGGCACTTTCAGGGCGAGTACGGAGAGTTACCGATGAGATGATGGAGAGCACCTTCATGAAGAGGCTGAATGCCACCATTCGCACCGAGGTGCGCATACAGAAGCCACATGACTTGATGGAGGCCATGAAGTACGCTCAGATGGTGAAGGATCGCCTGATGGAGACAGAGATCTGGAGGGATTGGGACGGCTCATCTTCCCACAGCCAGCCTACAATTGGAGGACAGCAGAAGGCAGCGATAGTGACAGACTCAGCCAATCAGGAGAAGAGCGCCACTACAAGGAGAATATATTCGAAAAGTGACGGAGGCAGAGATTTACGAAAGGAGGCAAAAGGGGTTGTACTTCAGATGCGACAAGAGGTTCCATTTGGGGCACCATTGCGGAGTACGTAAGCTCCAGTTACTGCTAGTGGGTGACGAGGAGGAGAATGTAGTAGAGGATGAAGAGGCCGGAGGGGATGTCGACCTCACTTGGAATAGCACCGTCATGGACTTCATGCACCACCTTGAGGACAAGATGGTTTTCAGGGGCAGAGTAATGATAGATTCGGTCCATTATGGGTATTTTGGGTCTTTTTGTGATATTTGATTATTGTATGTGGCTTTGTGTAATTTTGCAAATAGGGATTTTCTATTTAAGCCAATGGGAGGGGCCGGCCCTAGGGGAATTGATTTTGAGATTGATTTTGATATTCGAGAGAAGGTTCCTCGTCTACGGGAGAGTGCAGACGTCCTCTTCAATTGGCGTCTTGGGAGGAAGATTACCCCTTTAATTGTAATCAATTTATCTCTTTTATTTTCAGTTCTCTATTAATAAATTTCTAGATTTCAGATTTCTTCGAGTTCATATCAACCTCCTTATGAAGCGAGGCGTAAACCAAAGATCAGTTGAACAGTGACATTAGAGTCAGTTTCTGTCTAGTTCTTAATGCATGTAGGATATGGGCCATGGCTAAGCTGGTTATAGTGTTTAAAAGGTAAGGCACAACGCGGGGGTTGGACATCCTTATGAAGCAAGGCGTAAGCCTCGTGTTTTATATATCATTTAAATTATCATTAATATCATATAACCATCATATGTAGATAGTTAAACATATGTAATGATATAACGATAAATATGGATCACTTTCACTTTGTCAAAATGTTAACATGCTGTTGAATTTGTTGGTAGGTTTGGGATGCTATAGCACACAAAGTATGGTCAGTAGTACCCTTCACAAAAGCAACATGAGAATGCAGCTAGATGATAACTAGATTGATGTCTTGAGTAAGGAGTAAATATAATGATAAAAAATTACTAGAAGAGTTTATAAAGGTCAAATAAAAATACTTAAGTTTCAATATGATTGGGCTTAATTAAAAATTAAGAGAAACTAACATCGATGAAGAGATAAAGAGAGAATAAAAGTTAGAGAGAACATAGCGGGATGCGGTTTGGGGAAGATGGAAAGAGCAGAAAACAAGAGAGATAATGAAACTAAAAAAAGAAATTAGAAGAAATAGAAATAGAAATCTCCCAAACGAGATAAATCAAAAAGAAGATGGTGAAATTAACCAAAAACTAAAATTTTGAAATTTAAATTTCAACTAACCCAAAGAGACTGTCAACTGCTCATCCTCAGAGGCCCTCAAACTTCACAGAATGTGAGGCGGCATAAAGAAAATTAACAACTATTTAATTTTTACCTTATCTGTTTCTATTTTAAACCCTTACCATCAGCAAAGGCGCACATCTCACCTCCGACGTGAGATCTAAAGCATGTAATGTGCTCTTCACACAAGCCTCATTGACTGCGGCATAGTTTTTAGCATCCTAAATGCCTTATCCCTGCGCCTCGACGCGTTTTAGGCTTAAAAAGCCTTGAGTTGTGCCTAAAAATGCTTTAAAAGCTCGAGAGTGGTTATGCTAGTCAAGCTGCTCATCGTGATCGAGGATCATAATGGGCCCCCTCCCCTGCGGGTTTATACCCACAGGAGACCGGCGCGGGCCCAGGCCCAAGCTGTCGGCCCCCCTTAGCCGCGCGCGCACCTAGCCCCCCTTGAAACCCTATTTTCCATTATAAATAGTGGGGCTAGCCGTCGTTTGTTTTCTTATGCTTGATTATTGATATTGGTGTGACTTTATAGGTAGACGAGTGCGGACGTCCTCCTTGGCGTCTTGGAAGGAGAATACTCCTCTTTTGTATTCATTTATCTAGTTTTGCTTCTGTTTCTCTATATAAATTGCATCTTTTCGTTGGATCCTAACAATTTGGTATCAGAGCGTGACGATCCATGGCCGCCGCGACGAGATCGAAGGATAAAATCGAGGCGTTGGAGGAAAAGTTCATGGGGAAAATTGAAGTGGTAAAGAAATCGGTGGAATCGGTGGTGGAATCCGTCGAGCACATGAAGGCATGTCAAGCGAAGAACGACGAGCAATTTGCAAAGATCCTCTTCCTTTTGACGGCTAATCCACAAGGCGACGGAAACCCTAATTCGACTCCAAAGACGGAAACTTTGAAGAATGAAAAGGAAAAAGACGAGATTTTTACCCAAAACCAACCCTATTTCGTAGAAGAATTAGACGAGGACGGGGAAGAGGGACTGTGGAAGGTCGACTACCGCGAAGAAGTGCGGCAAAGGGCAGAGGAAAGGCGGAGGGGGAACGGCGGCCCAAACAACCCCCTCCCGACATGGACGCGAGAAAATTGGGGGGGTCCCAGGGGGTTTCACAGCCCCACCGCCCCCCGGAGGTCCACCGAGGAGGCGGCGGCCCCCCACGGGCTCGCCCATCCCCGGCAAAGGTGGGAGGGGGTCTGGTGACCCCTCCCGAGCCCCGGTGGGAGCGAGGGGAGGCCAGCAGGCCTTGGCGGCACCCGTCGGGCCGCCAGGAGCAGGGTGCGCGCCTGCAGGGCCTCTGCAGCAGCGCGCGCCTGCGGGGAGTCTGTAGCAGGCCACGGAGCTGCCTAGGGCAGCCCGCGGGCCCGGAAATCAGCAGCAGCGGCCTCCAGTTCCAACTGGGGGCGACCGTGACCCTGCGGGGTTTCAAGGACAGGGGAGGAGCACCGGGGGAACCCATGGGGGTGAATTTCAGCCATATTTGGAGGACCCAGCGCGGGACTTTGGAGGTGGATTTGACCCCGGAGAGGGTCAGGACTCAGGAGTACTATGATAATGAAGGAGGCTATGTGACTGAATTTGGGGATGATGCCGATTGGAATGACTTCGATGGCAGGCGTGGAGGTCACCGATGGGACTATGGGGGTCATGGAGGAGTGCCACCTAGACAGGACAAGACCCAGGATGGGAGGCGACAGCACTACCGTCCGCATCACCGTGTTGAGGGGAGGCCCGAGCAGGGGCACTTTGGAGAAGACTGCAGTGTGCGGAAGCTGAAGATGACGCTATTTACTGGGGAGGATCCACATGCCTGGTTGTTTACAGCAGAGAGGTACTTTTCGGCGCACCACATGACTGAGGCACAGAAGCTGTAGGCGGCAGCCATTTGCATGGAGGAGAGAGCCTTAGAGTGGTTTCAGTGGAAGGAGAGGAGGCAGCAGATTCGATGCTGGGAGGAGCTGAAGGATCTCGTGTTGGAGAAGTTTAGGGATCCCCGTTTGGGAAACCTTTATGAGCAGCTATATGTCCTCAGGCATGAGGGACCGTTGTGGGAGTACATAGAGAGGTTCGAGATCTTGGCAAGGAGAGTTCATGGTGTATCGGACGAGTCACTGGAAGGCACCTTTCTGAAGGGGCGGAGGCCCAGCCTTAGAGCGACGGTGAGACCCTACAAGCCCAGTGGGCTCTCTGAGGTCATAGAGATGGCGCAGATGGTAGAGGACGCTCAGACAGGGGATAGGAGAATCAGGGGCGGCTACGGTGCTCAGATACAGAGGGGCACCCCGTCTGGAGCTGGAGGAGCTGGGACCACCACGGGGGCGGTCCAGACGAGCAGGGAGAAGACGGGGGAGAAGGGTAGTGCTACCCCAGCAGGGGGACAGTTTCGGAGGATTATGGATGCAGAGATGAGGGAAAAACGTCAGAAGGGTTTATGCTTTCGGTGTGATGAGATGTTCACACCAGGCCATAGATGCACGGGGCGCAAGTTGCAGGTTCTGCTGCTGGAGAATGATGACGTGGACGGGGATGTCGAGGACGAGGGTCCTGATCAGGAGGAGGAGCCCAAGACCATCAGCTAGACGTAGCAGAGGTGTCCCTTAACTCCGTGGTAGGATTCACACCGAACCACACCATGAAGTTGAAGGAGGAGATCGGCGAGCAGGAGGTGACCGTGCTGATCGACAGTGGGACGACCCACAATTTCATCTCCAGGAGGGTGGTGGACCGGCAGGGACTACAGTTGACCGACCACGGGAGTTCCAGTGTGATGATGGGCACGAGAAAGAAGGAGAGTAGTCGGGGAGTTTACAGGGGATTGGTGCTGACCCTACAGTGGATACAGGTGATGGCAGACTTTCTGCCTCTAGACTTGGGGAGCACTGGTGTCATCCTGGGCATGACTTGGTTACAGACGCTGGGGGAGATGACGGTGAACTGGAAGCTTCTGCGGATGGAGTTCTAGGATGAGGGGAGAGCGGTTATCCTGCAGGGAGACCCTAGTCTTTGCAGAGCGGTAGTGTCATTGAAGACCATGCTGAGGACCTTACAGGCTGAGGGCGACGGTTACCTGGTTGAGCTGTATACCATGACAAAGGGAGGAGACATAGAGACAAGTTGGGAGCAGGTCGTGCCGGGGGAGGTGCAGCAGATGTTGGCGCAGTTTGAGGAGATTTTTCAGGAGCCTCGGGGTCTGCCACCGTCGAGGGACCATGAGCACGTCATTGTACTACGAGAAGGGGTTTCCCCATCAGTGTCCGACCCTACCAGTACCCCCAGCACCAGAAGGACGAGATTGAGAGGATGGTAGCCGAGATGGTGGAGGCGGGAGTGATTCAGCCTAGCGTAAGCCCATTCTCTAGCCCTGTGCTCCTGGTGAAGAAGAAGGATGGGAGCTGACGCTTCTGTGTGGACTACTGAGCCTTGAACAAGTAGACAGTGCCAGATAAGTTCCCCATACCGGTGATAGACGAGCTCCTGGATGAGTTACATGGGTCAGCCTGGTTCAGCAAGATAGATCTCAAGTCAGGCTACCATCAGATCAGGATGCTATGGAAGGATGTGCCCAAGACGACGTTCAGGACGCATGAGGGCCACTACGAGTTTTTCGTCATACCCTTTGGCTTGACGAATGCACCAGCCACCTTCCAGTCCCTTATGAATAAGGTATTTCGTCCGTACCTGAGACGATTCGTACTTGTTTTCTTTGACGATATACTAGTGTACAGTCGCATCCTGGAGGAGCACTTGGACCATCTGCAGGTGGTGTTTACGGAGTTACAGTACCATCAGCTGGTGGCAAACAGGAAGAAGTGGTTATTTGGACAGCCACATGTGGAGTACCTGGGACATGTGGTGTCAGCAGATGGGGTGGCAGTAGACAGTGGAAAGATTGCAGCGACGCTGGACTGGCCGCGTCCTACCACTCTCAGGGGACTGCAGGGGTTCCTAGGGCTGATAGGTTACTACCGCAGGTTTGTGGAGGGATATGGGGCCATTGCCTGGTCGCTGACCGAGTTATTAAAGAAGGACCAGTTCCACTGGGAGGAGGATGCGACGGCAGCATTTGAGGCGCTGAAGAAGGTCATGACTACAGTGCCCGTCCTCGCACTACCAGATTTTTTCAGACCATTTGTAGTGGAGGCAGATGCGTCAGGGCATGGGTTGGGGGCCGTGCTGATGCAGGAGCAGCGGCATATTGCCTACTTCAGCCAGGTGTTGACAGCTAGCGACCGACTGCGGTCGGTCTACGAGAGAGAGCTGATGGCCATAGTCTTGGCTATTCAGAAGTGGCGGACGTACTTGTTAGGACGGAGTTTCCTGGTACGCACCGATCAGCGGAGCTTGAAGTATCTATTAGAGCAGCGGATGGTAGCAGAGGAGCATCAAAAGTGAATGTGGAAGCTGATGGGGTACAGGTTTGAGATTGAGTATCGCTCGGGGCTGGAGAACAAGGCGGCTGATGCCTTATCCCAACGAGAGGAGGCGGCGGAGCTGGCGGCACTAGCAGTATCCGTCCTTGAGGACTGGGGCCCACTACAGCAGGAGGTGGAGCAGGACCCGGAGTTAACAGGTATTAGAGAGGCTCTTCTACAGGGGTCGACTGAGTTTCCGGGGTATTCTCTTCAGGATGGGCGGCTGCTATACTGAGGGAGACTTGTGCTATCGAGAACATCTGCATATCTATCGGCCATACTCCAGGAGTTTCACGGCAGTGCCATTGGAGGACATTCTAGGGTCTTCAAGACCTACCAGCGGCTGGCGAGGGAGGTCTATTGGAAGGGAATGAAGAAAGATGTGGCGAAGATGGTGGCAGAGTGTGACATGTGCCAGCGTCACAAGTACCAGGTGATGTCCCCAAGGGGACTATTACAGCCGCTATCCTTACCAGACCGAGTATGGGAGGACCTCTCCATGGACTTCATAGATGGGTTGCCGAAGTCGGATGGATACACCGTCATTTTTGTTGTGGTCGACCGCCTCAGCAAATATGTGCACTTTGTTCCGCTTCGGCATCCTTATAGTGCAGTATCGGGTGGCAGAGGTGTTTGTTAGGGAGGTCATTCGTCTGCATGGACCTCCAAAATCCATAGTCTCGGACTAAGACAAGGTGTTCCAGAGCAGATTCTGGCAGGAGCTTTTCAGGCTGCATGGGACGGCATTGAAGCGGAGCACGGCCTACCATCCTCAGACCGATGGTCAAACGGAGGTGGTAAACATGAGTGTGGAGACTTATCTGCGGTGTTTCATTTCAGAGAATCATAAGGAGTGGGCACGTTGGCTAGCATGGGCGGAATACTGGTATAACACTTCATATCACACGGCGGCGCAGACGACACCCTTCAGGATTCTGTATGGCAGAGACCCCCGCACTTACTACATTATGGGCATAAGACGACACCCGTGTCGGATGTGGAGCAGTACCTAGCGGAGAGGGACCGGATTCTGGAGGAGCTGAAGCTCCATTTGACAAGGGCACATCAGGTAATGAAGGCTAGGGCAGACTTACACCGTCGTGGCGTACAGTTTGAGGTAGGGGACATGGTGTATTTGAAGCTGAGACCCTACAGGCAGAGATCAGTGGCTCACAGGGGGAATGAGAAGCTGGCACCCGCGTTATTTTGGACCTTTCGAGGTCGAGGCGAGAGTTGGGCCGGTGGCCTACAGGTTGAGCTTGCCCCCAGGATCGGCCATTCACCCAGTCTTCCATGTTTCGCAGTTGCGTCAGGCCATTGGCGACCACACACCTTTCCCTTCCCTACCAGAGACCCTTACTGCTGATATGGGGGTGAGACTGGAGCCCGAGGTGTTGAAAGGGATTCGGAGGAACGACACAGGAGAGCGGCATGTGTTGCTGCAATGGAAGGGCTTGCCAGAGCATGATAGCACGTGGGAGGACATGGACGAGATGGCGACGCGTTTTCCAGACTTCCACCTTGAGGACAAGGTGGCTCTTTTGGGGGAGTATTGATGGGCCCCTCCCTTGCGGGTTTATACCCGCAGGAGGCTGGCGCGGGCCCAAGCCCAAGCCGCCGGCCCCCCTTAGCCGCGCGCGCGCACCTAGCCCCCCTGAAACCCTATTTTCCATTATAAATAGTGGGGCTAGCTGTCGTTTGTTTTCTTATGCTTGATTATTGATATTGGTGTGACTTTATAGGTAGACGAGTGCGGACGTCCTCCTTGACGTCTTGGACGGAGAATACACCTCTTTTGTATTCATTTATCTAGTTTTGCTTCCATTTCTCTATATAAATTGCATCTTTTCGTTGGATCCTAACATATCAATGTGGATTTGATGCGGTAAAGTGATACGGTTGTCTTCCTTTGAAACCTTGTCGTGATTATTGGCAATGTTGAATAGGGCTTTTTATCCTTTTAACCTTTAAAATTCACCGGCATTGGTCTGATTTATTTTATCTCCTTTTGATTTCTCATGTCCAATTATCCCATTCAGGAGATGAGAATAGATGCTAAATTGTTTTTTTTGTTTGTAATTGCAGGTCGGGTTGAAGGGGGAGTTCAAAAAAGTATATGCTCCTGAAGCACAGGCAAATGTAGATTGGAGTGCTATCAAGCTTGATGCCATACCATCTGCATTTACATGGTACAAGGTATGTTCAAACTCATTTGTTTTAGCCCTTCCATCAAATTTGGCTTCTATAAATTTAACTTACAGAGTTCACGATTTCAAACTTAGATCTTACTTAGAAGCATGATTATGAACATCTACCAAAATGTAAGATAAACATCAACTTTTAGAAGTGCATGTTTTTTGGTTTACACCACACATGTTCTTCATGACCATTAACGTCCTCATGACTTCACCAAAAATTCAAAGTTGGGAGGGTTATGCTTTATATTCTAACACGCCCTCGCATGTTGGGTACCCTTTTTTATGGGCCAAACATGGGTTGTTATGCAGTTGCATTTTTTTAATCTGCAGTGGATCTGAACTTGGGTTGCTCAGGCATCGTATTAAAATCCATGCCATTCGACCAAAACTTCAAAGTTGCGATGAGAGTTGAGGGTTATATTTCTATATTCTTGCACCTATTAAATACCATCTTGTATCCCTTGGTAGTTAGAGGCAAGGTTGTAAACGAGCCAAAATTCAAGCAAGTCAATGATGTTTAAGTTTGGCTCGTTATTCTTAGAGTGGATCCTGAGTGAGTGAATTAAATACCGAGTTTGTGAACTAACTATATCATAATTGAAGCAATTAACATTAGTGTATATCATTTCTTATTGACTAGTTGGAGAAGAGAGATGTTTACAGGTCAAAATTATGACATCGTGTTTGATGGAGTTTTAGTTCTAGGGATGAGTAGATAAAACATGACAAATTGCATCGTATAATTAGTTGAATATAATGACAAACTGTCTCTACAAGAGATACATGTTTATATATGTCTACATTAGTTATGTTGATTATGTTTAAATTATTATATATGTATACATACATCTTGTATATACATGTGCATATACCTATACAATATCAAGATTTTTATTGCCAAACTTGAGTGAGCTGGTTAGTTTGAGTTTGACTTAATGTTTTCACCAGGCATAACCAAATCTTTTTGCAAGCTGCTCACTCGTCTGACAATTATAGGGAATGGCAGAGTCACGTGATGGGAAGCCCAGGCACGTGCCCCTTTTAAAAATAGGAAAACCCACCCAAAAATAGGAAAATCCGACATTTCATGGGTTTTTAAAGTGCCTAAGTGATTTGTGCATGCTGCCTGGGCCTCGCTATTTCAATTAGTGTGTTTCATGTTAATCTTTTTCCTATTGGCTGTGTTTCTTAAAATATGTGTTCAATCACCAAAAGGGAATTCTCTCTCCTTCAGTGTAAGTTTCTAAAGTGGACAATTTAAATCTAGCTAATTTTAGGCTAGTATTTATCCAAATACCAATACTTCTCTAATCAAATTAACTTTATCAAATAAACTAGATTATATTGAATTGAGTAGTATCCTAATTGTAGTAAAAAATGAATATTGTTCCTAATTAAATTCATTTTCTCCTTTTCCATATACTTTACACGAAGTCGGACCCCAAAAAAGAATTTTGTGATGCAAAAATTTAGGGATCAAATTAGGAAGAGAAAATTGCATAGAGATATCATTTGAAGAACTGAAAAACAGCTGTCTTAGTTTTTTAAAAAAATTTATTTTGCCATTGGCAGTGAAAAAGAATAGAACTATAAAACTATAGGGTAATAAAAAATAATCTTTTTATAATCTTGTATTTTTTTCTTCCTAAGATCCAATTGCATTAGTATCAATTTTGATAGACTAAATCGTTGGCCCATGCTTTTGCACTATTTTTCTTTGAGAATTTATCAAAATCCATACTATGAAAATTATTAGTTAATCCTCTAGGTATTTAAAATTGTTTTAAACAAAATATTTATCAAATGTTATTTTTATCTTTAGTTCGTTATCCTATATTTATTTTTTTATAATACTCTGATTTTCTAAAAATTGCTATTGTTGAAGCTGGTTGCATTTTTGAAATGAGAGGAAACAATAATGCTGAGCAGATAAGCGATCATTGTGGAAGTTGGAGGGTTT
Organism: Scilla litardierei; assembly: GCA_030789695.1. Lineage (NCBI taxonomy): Eukaryota > Viridiplantae > Streptophyta > Magnoliopsida > Asparagales > Asparagaceae > Scilla > Scilla litardierei. The sequence continues at coordinate 119,449,160 of CM061130.1, forward strand.
TATCTCGGTTCCAAAAACACATTTTAAAAAAATCAAGATGGTTGAGATTGGATTGTGATTTGAGATGAGAAAAATAGGATGATTTCTATCTGACATTTTTCTAACATTGTTTTTATCTTGATGGTTGGATCTTAATCTATGATCTTATTTTTTTGTGGACCATTGCATCGTTTTCTCATCTTTTCTTTTTTAGTTACTTTGATTTTTAAAAGTGTTATAAAATATGTTGCATTAGAAAGATAAATAGAGATGTCTGGGCCATGTTATAGAAAGAGGAAGAAAAAACATCGTAGAAAGTGAAGAGATAAAAGAGGTGGGTGCCTATTAGAAACAATAGAGAATGAAAAAGTGTAGCATTGGAAACTGAAGCGATTTTTGTGGGGTTATGATATCATAAAAGAACAAATCTAGATAGTTGAGATATATTCAAAGCCTTGAGATGAGAATGTTACTTTCATTTAATGTATATCTAATTGGATGATTGGATGTTATGTAGGATTTTTTTTTTTAATATTTTGACTTTTCAAAATGATTTTTTTAAAAATATATGTTATGTTGGCTTTTGACATTGATTACCAATCAGGACAGGAGGGAAGGTGTTGATGTTATAATAGGATAGATTTGTTTCCTGCTTCATGATATGTTTATAAAAATTTAATTTTGCCATAAAAGTTTATGAATTATAAATATGAACTGATAATCTTACTTGCGAAAACAAAGAATATTTCCCTGTTCTTTGTCCCTCGCAAATTATAATAAAATCAACAAAGGAAGACTATCGAGATTCTGTCACTTTTGATTCCAAGATAAAGTGACAAAATCAATGTTTTTTTGCTTGTTTTGTATCATAATATGCATTGAAGTGCTTCTTCTATGTATGAGCACATTAAATTAGTTAAAATATTTGATATATTATTTTAGCAGTGCATATTCTCAAATAATGTAGAAATTGGCAAGTGAAACTTCACAATTTTTTGTTAAATTGCACGCAAACCTCCTGTTCTATAGTCGGGATGTAAATGACAACTACTACTAATGCATGAAACTAGCAGCGAACCCTCTGAGTGAACGCAAAAATTCTAGTTATCGGGGTCTTAGGGCAACATACCTTCTATTATCCCGTCAATCCAAAGAGTCTTAGTGCTAGTCTCAGGGGACGTAGTCTTAGTTTCATAAATAGGAAGTTATTAGTTACACATCCCAATCGAACGAGGGGTCTAAGTGCAATTTACCCTTTTCCCTCTATTGTATCTTTTCTTCAGTTTGAAGAAATCGGTGACCTGCTCACAGATGTTGAAGCTAGCTAATGATATCTTGGTAGAAGTTTGCATAAATAAGGAATGCTGGCAAATTCTGATAGACAAAAGAAGATAGAAAGGCTGTAAGGTTGTACATGACATGTTAGTTACATGTATAAATACAAAAATAATCCTACACAGTCATAAATTACAAATACATTTAACTTTAGCATGCCTGTTGGCCTTCTGTTTGATATAAATAAGATCACTTTCAAATTGTAAAGTTGGTTGGTGATACTCTTACACATGATTTTTATTCATATCCATTGCGAATGATGGCTTTTTCTTTCGCTTGTGAGCTATGCTTGTCAACTGCTTACCCGTATTTGATAATTTTGTCTTTAATGCAGACTACTTTTGATGCCCCTGAAGGTAATGATGTCGTTGCTCTTGATCTTGGGAGCATGGGGAAGGGCCAGGCCTGGATAAATGGTCATGGACTTGGACGGTTCTGGTCGCTGGTTGCCCCTAAAAGTGGATGTCCTAAAAATTGCAACTATCGTGGAGCTTATAATGAAAACAAGTGCACAATGAACTGCGGGAAGCCTACTCAAACCCGGTATCACTATCTTTCTGAAATTGTATATTTTATCTGGTTTGGCAACGGTCCCGAGACTGCACTTCTATATGTTTGATGGCCACTTTACCAGAAAGATTAAAGCTGTTGAGTGATGGGTGACAATTATATTACACCATGACATCCAAGTCCTGGTATTTTGGTACCCTGTTGGTAAGCAACATGACATGAGTGTTGTGCCAAAGTTGATATTATAGTGCAACATCCATCAATCATCATTTATCCTTGTTAGGGAGGCCAATGTAGACAAGAGAATAAATTTTCTTATACATATAGCTTCTTAGAATCTTATGGTGTCCTATATTTTTCATTGATTAACTTACCCGATTTTCAAAATAGCTTGACCACGCTTGGCATGTCAAACGATCTGACAATTCAATTTGATTTGCCAACTCTTCAGGTCTATTTATTTCCCTCGTTTCCTTTCTTTTTCCCCCACTAGATTCTGTGACTTCCCACATAACCAGACTATGCTCATCTGTACTACTGAACCATCGGCTGCTGTTACACACACACATTTTGACTCATTAACCCAAGAATAAAATATAGAATACACTTCAGAGGTACTATAGTGTTCCAGGCTATTCTTGGACATAGAGGGGAGAGAGGACACACGCGTCTTCATACCCAAATAACCAATCCTATATTAGAACAAATATAGACTCTAAAAATATGATGAAATCACTATACAAATTAGGGCCAGTATTCTAACTCAATGCGAAAGTTCTGCATCCCTTCTCTCCATTTGATTGAAACACTAAGCACAAAGATCTCGGACATTCCAAACGAAGATAGACATATTAATGTTGTTGGATACCCTTCATTCTTCGCATACTTCTTCAAAGACGTGGCATAGGAGATCTCTTCGGAGAAGTACCATGCATGGGACTGACATTTGCAGTTCTCTTTTTCAAAATGTTAGTATCACCTGCCACTCCATTGTGTCTTCAACAATAGGATCTTGATGGGTGTCAATATCAGTAGTGGTAGGTGGAACATGAATACAGTCATAATGTAAGCCATCACCAGTAATATTAGTGGTAGCAAGGGGAACAAGAACACAATCATTCGGTATACTAGGTTTCTTTTGTCTTAAAGATTGGCCCTCGTTCGTGCCTAAAAATGCTTTCTTTCGACCAAAGAATCAAGCCATTGCGAGCCTTTTCCTCATGGAAGGACCAGACCAACGGCCTCTATTCTGAAATGTCGACATGTCAGTAGCACTTACAAATCTGTCACAATTAGATGTATCCAGCGATAGGGAGACAAAAATCTCAGGCTTAATAGAGGGTACATCCACAGTCGTAGAGTCATCAGCAACATTATAAGCAGTGAACTCGGGGTTTTACCTGTTCATCCACCCGTCGCAAATTTAACTATTTTACATAGAACTTTTGTAACGGTTGGATGAATGGGCAGAACCTATTCGGTTTATCTAATATTCGATGTTTTAGGGTATTAGAATATGAACATCGAAATGTACGGTTCAATCTTCGAAAAAGTAACTGATGTGAGAATTTTGAAGGTCGCATATGAGGCTTGGCCTCATATGTCATATGTGTGTGTAAGAAATATGGGTATCAGCTATCCAAGAATGGATCCTCCTTGGGTGCCAATATGGCTCAATCTCGGCCCCTCACCACTCATCCAAGGGCCAAGTAAAACAGGAAATTTTCCTAAAAATCTCTAAATTCAAAACCACCTCACATGCTCATCCCCTTTTCTCAACCATTGCTATTGTATTCCCGTCGTCGCCACATCACCCCTTTCCTAGTCACTCGTCAGGGTTGATTGTCATTGACCTCCTCCATCACCTTCCTCATCATCGTGGTTGGTGTTGACCAGACTGGTCACCGCCGCCGCTAAGGATTATGGGGATGGAGGATATTGGCGGGGAGGAGGAGAAGGTCGTCAAGGCGAGGAGGCAGTTGAGGTAGAGGAGAGGGGCGGAGGATCGACGATGACGGAGGGGCAGCAACATTAGCAGTAAAGAAAGAATGGGAGAGAGCAAAGGGAGGGGTTTGAGTTTTAGGACCAAGGAGAAAATCCATCATTAGTTATCTTTAAAATCCCACATCTTCGCTTATTTTTTAAATGACCTGAACTGTTAATAGAATATGTTGGTCAATTAGGCTAACCAAGGAGAAAATCCATCGTTAGTTATCTTTAAAAATCCCAGTCTTTGCTATTTTTAGATGAACTGAACTGTTTATTTTGATCTTCATATTCTAAAATATCAAAACACTAAATATATAGTGAACCCAAAAGGTTTCGCACGTTTACATACCTATTGCAAAAAGTTCTATTAATATGAAACTATTAAAGTTGCGACGAGTGAATGAACGAACAAAACTATTCTGATTCATTACTTATTTGATGTTTTAAGATTTTTGCCTAAAAATGATGTTTTTAATGATATCTAATGAGAGATTCTCCTTGATTAACCGACCTACTTATTCCTCATATATATGAGAATAATGTGTATTATATGACATATGAGGCTAAGCTTCATATGAGGCCTATAAAACTCCCACATCTCTGTTATTTTTTGGATCGGAACAAAATGTTTTGGACTTTAGAATATGAAGAACAAAATAAACATTTCCGATCATGCAAAAAAATAAGGATGTAGTGTTAAGGGTGACATTTGTGGCTATCATATGTTTCCTATTATTCTCACTCTCACACAGATATATGTGTGTGTGTTTTTTTCAGCATGGTTTAGTAAAAAAATTTGAATTTTTTTTACGTATGTTCTACGCATTATAAATGATCACCTCATCAATAATCAAGCAAATCCAATGCTATTTGACCTTAAATCTACCCGTTACAAATTATATAGTTTCGAAAGAATTGAACTTTTTACCATGGGTAGGTCGAGGGTCAAATGCTCCTACGGTTCATCCATATTTGGGGTTTTGGGGTTTTAAAAGTATACAACAACCCGGAAATTAAAAAAAATAATTTCCTTAACTGTCAGCACAAGAATTTTACTACGCTGACAGCATGTGTGCGCGTGAACACACACACATCTCTCTCTCTCTCTATTATACAAAAGAGTGTGTGATGTGACATTCGTCCCATGTGGCAATGTCACATCAACCCCACAAACAAAAAACCCAAACCCCCATCCCAAAACCCAAAAAACCCCAAAAACTCACCCCCAATCAAAAAAAACCTAAAGCACAAGAAAATACTCACTCACACCCCATCGGGTTATTTCTAGTATCTATATTATGAGAATAAAGTATATGAGCAGCCGGTGTAGTTCATTCTTGTGTGTGTGTGTGAGAATAAAGTCTATGAACAGCCGGTGTAGTTAAAATAACCATCTCTCTGTGTGTGTGTGAGAATAAAGTGTGTGAATGAAGTCTATGAACAGCGGGTGTAGTTCAAATAACCATCTGAGCCGAGAATAAATTCTGGTGCTCTTAGTTATGTTGGAGTATTTAAGACCTAATCTATATTGATAATGTGAGCTTAAGAGGATGGCATTAACTAAATGTTTTCAGGTATCATGTTCCGAGGGATTGGTTACAGCCTTCAGACAATCTCCTTGTGATCTTTGATGAAACTGGCGGAAACCCATTAGAGATTTCTTTGAAGGCACACTCCACCAAAACAGTCTGCGCCAAAGTGTCCGAAGATCACTACCCACCGCTGTCTGCCTGGTCTAATCCAGATGTAACTGGTGGAAAGACGCTGATCAATAAGATTGCTCCTGAAATGCACTTGCACTGTGACGATGGACAGAAGATCTCCGCCGTCACATTTGCAAGCTACGGAAGTCCTAGCGGCAGCTGCACTGAGTTCTCGGTTGGAAAATGTCACGCGCAGAGTTCATTATCTATAGTATCAAAGGTATAATACGTCTAGTTCTAAAGTAATGTTGGGGATATTGTACTGAAATCGGTGCACCCTTTTTTTTGCAGGCATGTAGAGGGAGGAAGGAATGCAAGATCCGCGTTTCAAACAAGATCTTTGGCGACCCTTGCCCACGAACCATCAAGAGTCTAGCAGTCCAAGCAACATGTAGCTCGATATCGGATATCAAACTATTGAAGAGCTCCATGTAGTAGAATATGGAAAGCAACGACGGTTACATTATGAAAAACCCTTGCAATGTTATTTTGAAAAGGAGAAATATGTCCTTGCACCTTATCTACATTACGAATTAGTATCCTCCTTGGAAGAGCTCTAGCTTAGGATATGTGATCTTTGCAAAGATGGCAGTTTGGCCAAGCTTTTATGGCTCCAAGTGTGTCAAGTTACCAAAGGAGAAATGAAGGTCTGCTTTAATCTTGCAACTTTTTGAGGAATTTTTTGGAAGTGGAATGTGATCACATAGTTTGATGTTAGCTATAATGTGTTACTTTAACAGGTTTATCTATCTGTCAAGGTTTATCTATCTGCCTTGGCCAAGGACTTAACTATATATCGCATTTGGCTCCACTGAAATCAAAGAACAAATGACAGATTGTTGATATTGGCGCATGCTGATGTCTAGAAGGATGGTGCAAAAGCACCAATAGGCTACGAGATCAGAAGTCCTCTTAAACAACTTGGCCAATGTTTTGGTGTCTAGGCAAGTGTACGTTCTCTCTTCCCAACCATCTCACCCACCTAGCCAAAGTGACACCAGATAAAAATGATAAAAAGTAGATGGCACCGAGTAAATAATGATCATTTGTCCACTGAAAAACAAACAAACACATTGGCCGTACTTTTCTTTCACTTTTTCATCGACTAATGGAAGCACGTCATATCAGTACACCTAATCATTTTTTATCACGTGCCGTTTGTTTTCCATTAATAGTACTCTCACCCACATGAATAAACTAGATGTGTGTTGTCAACCAGAAATTTCCTACGGACCGCACAAACAACTGCTTTTCAATGGTTTTTTTTTTCGAAAACTTTTTGTACACATTCTAAAACACTAAATATGTTTGAACAGTGTGTGAATCTGAGTCTCGATACACTCGTTTACAAAATATTCTATGGTTTGGAACCATTGATTTTGCAACAATCATGTCAAGGATCAAATGCATCAAATAGCACCAGATTCACTTGCTTTTTGGTTTGTTTATTATTCATGGCGTGGGTAGAGTGCATCTGAAAAATATTTTTAAAAAAATAGATGGTATATATAACCGTCAGCGCTAGAAATTTTTCCGCTCTAGTAGCACATATACATTTCTCTATGTATGAGCGTCTTCTGATGCAGGTAGTCATCCCAGACACTTGATGCATACATTCTAAACCCCAGTATGGGTGAACACTTCAAAGATTTGAAATTCAATTAGATCGAGAGCTAAAGGCATTGGATTCATTTGATTTTCGATTTATTAATCATCCAACTACTTGGTGAAACTCCCAGTCGTGAACTACAGATTAACGCGTCATATTATTCTTTCTACCTATTTCGCAAGAGAAATGAACCGTGCATTGCGGGGAAGTACAAACATTCTCAAGGTGCCAAGAACAAAATTGAGCAAAAAGAACTTGTTGCATGACAAAATCCCTTATAAGAATAAACTAGAATCAGATGACAATATATTAACAACAGAAATGAACTTTGCTGGAGAGCCTGGAAAAATCATTGTTATAGAACAGCAAGTATGGATCCACTAAACCCCAAAAAGGCCTACTTAAGAATAAAAATATACATCAGAAAATGTATAGTCCCATCTCATTTATGGAACTGCCCCCACCCAACTCGGCCCCGTGCAATCTGGAAACATGATAGAATGGCAGAAGCTGCCAGCGAACAAAGAACTAATCCCGCTGTTGGTATTTCCCTCATCTGGCGCATGAAGGGATCTGGCAAGCCTTTCCACTAGTATTCTCCTACACAGGCGAGGGGCAGCGAAAATGCTCACGCCGCACATTCAAGAACCACAGTTGCGAGTGTACGTTGCCAGGGGAGCAGGACGCTAGGTTCGGTGGACGGCTCAGTATCTCTCTCTGGTTCCGACCTCTTCCCATCCTATAATATGTACAGAGTCGAGGTGTTTGCTCTTTTGCCCTCACTTCACCCAAACCCAAACCCTTCATTGGCTTCATGTATGGCCAAAAGTAACCTCTCCTGCAATCGATCTTTCGAAGTGTACTCTGGCAGGTCTAATTGGTTGAAACTGCAATACATACAAACAAGCAAAAAGGTTGGCTCCGGTTTTGCCAAAGAGAATAGTTTCGGCAGTGCTACTGCTAACTGTCGTGCAAAGGCTAATGGCACGACTAAAATTAAACCACATATCAAGCTTGATGGCTTTGAGTCATTTGGGCAGAAAGCTTGTGGTGAGTATAATCTCAGACATCGAAACATACCAAGTGTGAGCTGAAGGCAGATGGTCGGGGCTGCCATAGGCTTTGTGAATCTGAAACCTCTGCGAGCCAGAAATTCCTTGAAGTGCACTGAAACCTTCCAAAGGAACCTGCAGATAACTCGTAAAAATTAAAGAATATGGGGGGAGGGGGAGTCAACACGAAAAGGAAATAATTTAAGTCACCCAGAAAAGATGAAACCATCTGAGGAGCATGTGAATGCATAAGCCCAAAAAAATGCATGCAGACATCTATACTCATGACACAGCGATGCTATTGCACTAGATAAATGACTAACATCAGAAGCCAAATATTGTTAATATCTTTTCCCCACCTATCTCTCACAAGAGGATATTGGACTCAATAATCATGTTACTTGAAGAATATAACAGCACGACCTTATGTTGCCTAATCAAATTAATTCAAGAAAATTTAATTGGTTGGTTTTTATGAAGGCAAGGTACAGTATAGAGCTTAATGATATCTCGCAGGATAACAACAGAAAGTCAAGTGCTAAATCAGTTGCTTATATCTAATTTATTGTCGGTAGAGACTCGGAGAAGGGAAAGTAATTTTAAACAAGGAGATACCTTAGAGGTGCCCGTGACAAACTGCAGGAAACGAGCTGTGTCTTCTTTGCTGAAGCCCTGAACCACCTCCCAGAACCACTGGATAACAGGAGATGCATTGCTGTAGCCAGAGTACTCAGTATTTGATCTCAAGTCATCCACTACAATTACATCAAACAGTTTTTTAGGTTAGTAAAATATCAACCTAACAGTAGTACAACGATTTATTTGGTAATTGATTATCTAAAAGAATACTTTTTTACTCACAATCAATATCTGGTAGTCCACTAATCAATAATTCCAGCTCTTTGTCATTAAATATGGAAATGAGCTCCCGAGGGATCAATTCATTGAAACCCTCCATAAATGCATTAATTTGTGGTCTAATAGCCGTCGTTAACCGATGCTCCACAACACGATCAACATATTCGTGTTTATTTTCTTCCGTGACCCTGATATTCCTCCCACCAGGAATTAGCTCACAATCAGTTACCTGCACAGATTAGAACATTACTTGGCCACAAAAAAATGTCAACAGAACGTAAAATTTAAATGACAGTAATTTCTTGGAACCAGAATTGATTTTCGTTTAATGGGGAAAAATATTTTTTGTTGCCTTGCACTTCATCTGAATATCGATCAAACCTTTATATAGTTTAATGTTGTTATCTTTTTCAAAATTAGGAAAATTTCTAATGATCTTTAAGTAAATTTATTGACATTGATTTATAGTTCTGCAAACAGCCATAATGCATGGAAGCAAAGATGCGTACCTCTGCTCTTTCATATAATATCAGTTTCTCCTCATCTGCATCCATGCTGAAAGTGAGGTCCAAGACATCACTTATGTCATTCTGAAATTGGCAAAACAGCAGAAGAAGCACAATTTAGACTTCACAATTCAATTCTAAATAAAAAGCACATGATCCAAAAAAAATTACTAGCAGGAACAATTTGAACACATACTTCAAGCATCCACTTCAAATTCTTGTAGTAATCAGGATCGATTGCCTCAATGTCATGGTACGTAACCTTCACCCCTAGGATGTGTTTGTAGAAAGATCGGGTAAAATGGACATCTAGAAGTTGACCATCAAAGAGTGCCTTGCCAACCTAGAGAAATAATCATAATGTTAGACCAACAATACTACATCAAAAATAGTTTCCAAGAAGGCTGAAAAATAATGCTCACCACTCGTCCAACAAACTTGAAGTATGAAAGATGTTCTGTCTGGTAAACAGAATTAGGATTTGGTTGAAATGTTGACTCATTTCCCACTGTGGTGAAAAGCAATGCACCCTTATCGAAAATAACACGAGATAACAATTGATACCATTCCCGGGTAAGCCCCCCAGCATCAATACCTTCTTCACCTTGAAAATGTACAGTGAGTCTTCCCTTCAGATCCTGAGGTGATCTCATCCGAAGCTGGTTATACGAATCTTCTAGAATGTATGCTCTTCTAACAGAAATTCTCACTGGACTATGATGATGGTCGTGTTGATGCTTTATTTTTGATCGAAAATGAGAACGCTTATTGTCAAAATCAATAAAGCGCGGTACTTTGAGCATGAGCGAGAATGACTTCTCAAGTAACCCAGGGTTTTGCCGAATGAATGCATTTAATAATTTTCTGTGCTTTTCTGAGAATTTTACAAAAGCAGCATTCTTCTCATCAACTTTTGAAGTAGCAGCGGGTGATTTTTGTCCCCCAGCTAAATTTGTGGTATCATCAATATCAGAAGTTGATGCAGTACCAATCTCTTGAGAAACCACTTCTGACTGCTCAGGTCGTAGCTTCTCACAGGTCACAAAGAAAGATTCAATATAAGGCAAGATGTTCTGAGTGCTTGCTGGAAGTGGAGGAGTTGCATTTGCACTAGTGGATCCAGAATTTGCAGACATGGCAACCAAATCTGATGTTGACTCCGAACAATTTTCGATTTTGCTAATTGAGTTGCTTAATTCTAGCCACAAAGATTCTAAAGCAGCATTTATTTCTGCTACCTGAGAAAGGGCATCAGTATAGTCCTTCTCCGGAAGAAGCTGTGGATCCTTCTTCTCATGTAATGCAGCTACAAGGGAGCTCAATGCCTGCAGGACACGCAAGATTGATGTGCCATTGGTAGATGATGTGGTGAGAAGCGCCTTTTCTGCATCCTCATATAAGTGCAACTCACTCATGGCAGATATGGTCAAGTTATGCATTGAACTAGCTAGTTCTGTTATAAACAGATGGCAATAGGTCGGAGCAATAGCCACTAACTTCTTCAACACCTCAGCCACCAGAACATACGCGTTATCTGATAATCTGCAAGTGAATTTAAAACAACTGTCAGTATATTATATGGTGAACCTATATTTCTGCTTATAAATACTTGCTATCGTTTAGCAAACATAAGCATGTTATGCAAACAGAGTGGCACTCAATATTTCTTGCTAGAAAGAGAGCCATTAAAAAATATCTAGAGGATGGATTAGAGAAATTTTACACAATATTGTTAGAAGAAACATGACAGAAAAGGAAAAAAACACTTGAGCAACATATGAAGAAGAAGACAGAATCAAATCCACACACGGGCTTATCCAGTTACATGCAAACACACCCCGGAGCATGCTAAAATGCTGATATCAATAGTATTCTCAAGCTCTATAGTAAATATGATGTATGATAAAACCCTAAACGATCAGAACGTTTCTTCCTATCATCTAATATTTGCCACCAATACCCGTAATGGTTGAACTGCTGTTTCAAACGCTTGCCTTGCCTCATTCTACAAATGGTAATCTCAAGCTTGATAGTAAATGTGCTATGATAAAGTCCAAAATGACCAGAACCCCTCTTCCCATCACCAGATACTTGCCACCAAATACCCATAGTATTTTGGACAGGTGTTTCAAACTCATTCATTACCTCATTCTAGCCTCTGGAAATGGCATTGTTGAGTATTGGTGTTTCATACCAATATTATTTTGATGATGATCACAACATTATGTTATTGATAATGACTCTCTTATTTTAGTCTCATAGTTAACATTTCAAGAATATCATTTTTGGAGACTAAACACTTGGTGCAAGGATGGACATCGAGAGGAGCAATGTCATAGCTTGGACTCAAGGGGTGCCAAAGCTTGGAGATGATAGAGAGTATCAAGGTTGAAGCCATAGACTCTAAGTGAAGCAATGTAATCTATGTAATATTTTATTTATTGCTTTTCTCCTTTTTGAGTCTAGGTTTAATGTAATGCCTTGATAGATGGATTAACTCATTCATGCCTATGTATTTTCCATCTTAGTGAGCCTCGGTATTATCATAGAAATCATCCCAATATGTTCATCATGCCTTAAACTCAAACTGGAGTTTTTGGCTCTCCAACAGGCGACTGATGAAGGTCTTACAGGTGACTGGGTGATTTAGGCCACCTGTCGAGCCTTCTACAGTCGATTGTAATGCACTGCTCAAGTCAACCTTTTATTGACTCTTTCTTGAGCTTATGGAACAGTCGACTGAAGGTCTATTTACAGTTGTCTTTCTTCCAAGAGTCGCATGTGAATTGTTTTTCAGTCGTCTATGCGCAACTTCCATTTTCTGGGCTTCATCCCAATTTGCAAGTCAGTCGACTGTTGCACTATTTACAGTCGCCTATACTCTGGTCATCAGTCGTGTGTATACATACAGTGCGTAAGTTGCATCTCTCTGTTTTATTTCCATCCCCTGCAGCAGTCGCCTGCTGAAGGTTTTACAAGCACATGTCCATTCTACAGTCGCATGTGACATCTTCTACAGTCGCTTGTCTTGGCTCAGATTATAACCGTTAAGCTTTATTTAGCCGTTGGTCAGTCAACTGTCAGATGTTCATCAGTCGACTGTCGCTGACGTTTCAGCCCAGATTGTAGCCGTTACAGCTTTTTGTTTTTGGCTTTATCCTTGGGTTTTGAGAGTTCATATAGTGTTCCTATATACATGAGAGGGCTGAGTTTATTAGAACTTGGAAACTATTGCAAATCTTTAGAGAGTGATTAAGCCACTCTCAAACTCTCTCATTTCCCTCTTAAATCTCATTCTCTCCTTCATGCGTTGAAGTCAAACTCAAGTGAAATCATCCAAGTGCATTTCAAGCTAATCTCATCACTTTGAGATCCTCTTCAATGCCTTGCATTCATTAATGAGTAAGTTCATCTCAAGGCATATGTAAGAGTATTTGTTTTACTTTATTATTTCATTGAAACCCTAGCTTTCTGTGTGAGAGTATAACCTTCTGTGTGAGGGTTGGTTGTGATCTCTCCGTGTGAGTTTGAGTCTCTCTGTGTGAGAGCAAGGATGTCTCTGTGTGAGAATCCAAATCCTCTGTGTGAGGTATCTCTGTGTGAGATTGTATTTTCTTCTCTGTGTGAGAATTATAGTGGATATTGGTGTGGTTGGACGTACCCAAGTTTGGGGAACCAGTGTAACATCTTGTGTTTGTGTTTGGATTTTTGTGGTGTTTAAATTCCTCTTGCATTTATAATTCCGCATTTGCAAGTTTAATTTTTAAAAACACAATTTGTGTCATTACACTATTCACCCCCTCTAGTGTGTTGTTAGTATTCAAGGGTAAAACGATCCTTACAATTGGTATCAGAGCGATGTTATAGCATACTGCGATGGCATTCAACGCTACATCTGCGTCTCATGAAAAAGGTCACTCTACCGTTCGACCCCGCTCTTCAACGGAACCAACTATCCAAGTTGAAAGATCAGTATGATCTACATTGAGGGTCAAGACCTATGAGACATCACAGAGTTGCCATTTGAGAAGCCTACTACACCTGCAGCTTCAAGGACAAAGGCGGAGAAGGACTCGATCAAATTCAATGCAAGGGCTATGAATGCATTCCATTGCACCCTCACTGTAAATGAGTTCAACCGCATCTCCATGTGCAAAACGGTCAACGAAATTTGGCATACTTTGGAGATATGTCATAAAGGGACTTCAAAGGTAAAGAAATCTAAACAAACAGTGTTTAGATCTAAATATAAAATGTTTAAGATGCATGAAGGAGAAAGCATTTCAGAAATGTTCACAATGTTCACAGACATCGTGAACGCTTTGAAAGGACTTGGAAAGGTGATTTCCGAAGAGGATCATGTAGAGAAGATCCTTGACTCACTTACATCTCAATAGGGAGGTCAAAGGCCAACGGGATTTTAGAGTCGAATGACATGTCCAAATACACCGTTGAGGCGTGTATTGGAAATCTCATGGCATATGAAGTGAAGCTTCAACACTAAAATGAGATTCAACCAACCAAGCTTGAGAAGCAAAAGGGGGTTGCATTCCATGCCAAGGATGAGCCAATCAAGTAGAGGAAGAAATTCCATCGAGAAGCTCCTAGTGAAGAAGATGACGAAGATGATGCTAGTGGAGATGAAATCGAGGAGCTTGCCAAGCAACTAAGAGCCTTCCTTAAAAGGCTGCAAGGTAAATCTTGTTCAAAGTTTGCCTCTAATTCTAACAATCCGGTTTGTTTCAATTGTAGAGGAAAAGATCATCTCTCCACTAAAGCTCTTCTAAACCCACCAAAGAGACCTAAGGGTAAAGGGAAGAAGCATTGGAAAGGCAAGTCCAAGTTCAAGAACCAAAAGGAGGGGCTTGTCGGGACATTGATGACTCAAGTGATGATACATCAAGTGACGAAGAAGTGGATGACAAGGAGAAGGCTCGCGTGTGCTTTGCAGCATTTGATGTCTCTTCGCCAATCTCCTCTAGCTCAAATGAAAGAAGTAGAGGCGTGGCTCAACCCCAATGAGAAAATGTGCTTCATGGCAAACGGGAAAGAATCGTCATCAAGCTCTAGCGAGGAAGAAGACGATGAGGAAATCGAGAAGGAAACGATATCATACGAGGAGCTCGAATATCGCTTCAACGTGGTCTCCAAGGGGCTAGTAAGTGCATCAACTCTTACAATAAATTAAGAGCAAAATACAAGGATGCTAAGAGTAGATTGCATGAACTAGAATCTTCTAGTGTAAATAATAATGATATGCATATTTGTGACACGAGTGAGAGAGATACACTTTTCTCTCAAGTTAAGGAATTGAGCACGTTAAATGATAATTTAGTAGCTCAAAACTTTAGCTTAGAAACTCGCATTCAACTTACGTTGAAATGCGAAGAGGAATCTGAAAGCTCAAAAGCTTTGTTTATTCTAGGGATTTACTCCACGGTTTACTTGAAAAACAACATCCAACAAACCATAGAGGAGGTTTGGGGTATATTCAAAATGTGTTACCCAAACCCACCTCTAATTCTTCTTATGGTGGAAATACAAGAAATATAGCAAAAGCACCTAAGAAGAATCAGCATGCCTTCTTGTATAACAATAACACCAACAAGAATCATGTAAATCACAAGGTGGTGAGAAAAAATGAAAATACTTCATTTTTTGCTAAGAATCAAAATCCTCACTTTATGCATGCTAAGAAAATATTTTCTACACCTAAGCATGCCACATCCACCCCTCTTGCAAAGGCAAAACCATTGCCTAGAAAATTCTTGAGTTTATGGATTTTCACTAGGTGTAGTGTGCAAGAGCGGGATAGGTACATCAACTCTTTAGTTAGGAATGGAATCACCTCATGTGATTACATTAGGAAATCAAACTCCTCATGGGTTTGGTACCCTAATGTTTAGGTTCCTCGCACATATACATATTGCATGGGTATTGTACTTAAATGTTTATTTTTAGCATACTCATTGTTTGTGTGTTTCATGGTTTTGAAAATATTTTCAAATTTATTTTTCATAAAGATAGGGACCTTAGGGAATACATTGGCATACATGCATTTGTTGATCCATATGTATGTCAATGGGGGAGCTAATATGTTGTATGTTTAAAATATTTTAAAACATATTTTAACTCTCATTTCGGGTTTTTTTTATTGGGGTCATTGTTTCACAATTGGTGTCATTTTACAATTGCTTATGATGGTTTCAAACTCAACCCATTGATATTGCCAACATGTTTCATGTTATATTTCCTTTTTGGCAATGTCATGTGTATCAATCTGATTGATTTTTCAATATATATGCTTTGATACACTTTCGGCCCATGGCTCCAAGTATGATTAACAATTGGTAAAGAAGATTATCTTTAAAGATATTTTATCTCCTACTTTACATTTGGTATTAGATTCTAGAAGTAAAAAATGACCATTTCTATGATCTAGGGGGTGCATGGGATAGTGATTGATACCCACTAAATTTAACAATTTGGTATCATACATCTCTTTAACTCTTGCATATTGTCACAACTTTAATTAGATATGTCAAGGGGGATATATTTGATGTCCACCTTTTTAACAATGACAAGGGGAAGATATATGCATTATGTAAAGCATGTTTATCATTCAAATGCATTTGGGGAGAGATATATCTATGGGAAGAGATATGTGGAATTATGTAAATCATACATGTGGAGCATGTTATATAATTACTACAATTGGTTTATGCAATCCATGCCTATTATATGTCACCATTGTTTCTTATTATTTCAATTGGTATAATGAGTATTTACTCTCATTTTACATTTAGTGCATATAAGTAAGGAGAGCTCATTAGCATTGTGCTTTATTTTCTTTATATTTATATAATGAGTGCCATCATCAAAAGGGGGAGATTATTGAGTATTAATATTTCATACCAATGTTATTTTGATGATGATCACAACATTATGTTATTGCTAATGACTCTCTTGTTTTAGTCTCATAGTTAACATTTCAAGAATATCATTGTTGGAGACTAAACACTTGGTGCAATGATGGACATTGAGAAGAGCAATGTCATAGCTTGGACTCAAGGGGTGCCAAAGCTTGAAGATGATAGAGAGTATCAAGGTTGAAGCTATAGACTCTAAGAGAAGCAATGTAATCCATGTAATATTTTATTTATTGTTTTTCTCCTTTTTGAGTCTAGTTTTAATGTAATGCCTTGATAGAGGGATTAACTCATTCATGCATATGCATTTTTCATCTTAGTGAGCCTCATGATTATCATAGAAATCATCCCAATAGGTTCACCATGCCTAAACTCAAACTGTTGCAGTATGCGCAACTTGCATTTTCTGGGTTTCATCCCAATTTACAAGTCAGTCGGCTGTTGCAGTATTTACAGTCGACTGTACTTTGGTCAACTGTCATGTGTATACATACAGTGCGTAAGTTGCATCTCTCTGTTTTATTTCCATCCCATGCAGCAATCGCCTGCTGAAGGTTTTACAGGCGTCTGTCCATTCTACAGTCGCATGTGCTGTCTTCTACAATCGCCTGTCCTGGCTCAGATTATAGCCGTTGGGATTTATTTAGCCGTTAGTCAGTCGACTGTCAGATGTTCATCAGTCGACTGTCGCTGATGTTTCAGCACAGATTCTAGTCGTTACATCTTTTTGTTTTTGGCTTTATCCTTGGATTTTAAGAGTTCATATAGTGTTTCTATATATATGAGAGGGCTGAGGTTATTACAACTTCTTGGAAACTATTGCAGATCTTTAGAGATTGATTAAGTCACTCTCAAACTCTCTCATTTCCCTCTTAGAGCTCATTCTCTCCTTCATACATTGAAGTCAAGCCCAAGTGAAATCATCCAAGTGCATTTCAAGCTAATCTCATCACTTGGAGATCCTCTTCCTTGCTTTGCATTCATTAATGAGTAAGTTCATCTCAATGCATAGGTAAGAGTATTTATTTTACTTTGTTATGTCATTGATACCCTAGCTTTCTGTGTGAGAGTTAGTTACTCTCTGTGTGAGGGTATAACCTTCTGTGTGATGGTTGGTTGTGATCTCTGTGTGAGAGTTTGAGTCTCTCTATGTGAGAGCAAGGATTTCTCTGTGTGAGAATCTAAATCCTCTGTGTGAGAATTATAGTGGATATTGGTGTGGCTGGACGTACCCAAGTTTGGGAAACCAGTGTAACATCTTGTGTTTACGTTTGGAATTTTGTGGTGTTTAAATTCCTCTTGCATTCCGCATTTGCGAGTTTAATTTTTAAATAAACAATTTGTGCCATTACACTATTCCCCCCCCCCTCCTAGTGTGTTGTTAGTATTGCAAGGGTAAGACGATTCTTACAGGCATTCCTCGAAACATTCACATTCCAGCTTGTTAATATTACTTGATGGTTTTCTAAGAAATACTCTACTGATTATCATTAGCTGATGGAACGTATTCTACTTGGATAGAGAATATTCATGCTGATAAAGTTCATAGATTTGTAATGAAAGCAAGTGTTAGCTTTCCTAGTAGGCCAAGAAATAGAAAATGCATAGACTAGCTAGCGTGCAGAAATCAAAAGGTCATTTTCATCCAAATCAGTTATAAGAAGACCTAGCATGATATAGTCAGATAACTGGAACTCATAATGTTCACTGTTCCAAATCGAGTAATATATTGGGAATGAAAATTCTCGACATATAGAGTTGGCAGTATAAACAAAAAAAACAGAAGGCACCAACATAACATGATAAACAAAATCCCAGGCATTCCTATGAATCAAAACACATATTTAACAGTGGAAAACAAAAAGGCCAATCAACTGTATATAAGAAGCAGACAATGAAATATAAGCAATTATACATACCCTTCACGTGCGAGCAACGAGCATAGAAGTCGAAGTTCCGCTTGTGGCAAGCTAAGAAGTACAGAACGTGTATTGATTTCCCTGTCCAGATGCATAGAAGAGCTGCTATTATCTTCAGCCTTGGACGGTTTGCTATCGACATCAGAAGCCCCAACAGGGTCAACATTCATCTGGGCATCTTGTGAGGCACCCTCGGAGCCAGATGGTTGTTCAGGAGATGCCACACCTTCAGTTGAAATGCCAGAGTCACTCTCCGCATTTACCATGATGACTTCAAGTAGATTCAAAAGCTGAGGTAACAAGAATATTAGGTTTAAGACAAGCAGAAACTACTACATAGCTGATGGATGGAAATGTTTTTTACCAACCTGTTCAAGATGAGCTACACTCCTCATATATAAAGGCTGGTTCAAGAGACTTAGAAGCAAGACAATAGAAAAATCGCCTTTATTGTCTTCAGGTTTATCCTCTTCCATAATGACAGCTTTACCACGTCCTTGGTTGGATGCGGCGGAGTCATGAGAAATCAGGCGTGGAAGCTCAAGATGGAGTAATAGCTTTGCCACGTACTGATGGTTTCGCGCCAAGTATGTCAGAGTTTCTAGGATTCGCCTAGAGAGCAGAGGGGGTACTCCTACAAAATTAGCAATTAGAAAAGTGAATAGGAAGTGCCCCAACAATATTATGCATAACAAAAACCATATAGTTCATATTCCTACTCATCAAATACACAGATAAATAAATACTATAATTGGCATGAAGGGCATTCTATGAAAATATATGAATCAAGCAGACAGTATGCAGGCTGCAATTAAATCCTTACCATCTGAGAATTGAGGACGGGAATATATAATATAATTTTGACGACCATACAAGCGATATGGCGGCTCAGAAGTATCAAGTTTACTGCTAACAGGGCCCCGGAGATCAAGCATCAGCATGCCCATTAAAATTTGCACAGCGGACATTCTGGTTTCTTGATGAGCACATAAGCTTAAGAGAAGCCTCTGATATTGACCTTTGTATAGTGGCTGCAAGTACATATCACCGTCATTATGCAGTCAATCCACCGAAAAATAAACCAAAAGGAATCAAGTGAGTCAAATAATTACCTGAGCAACACGAAGAATCCTAAAGATTGCTCTCAAATCATCTGTATTGACGAGCGGAGAGCCATCAGCTTCAATCACCGTGCCCACTACAGATTTGCGAGCATCTGCAGCATTTCTGTCCAAGCTGGATCCAATAATATCACCCCTCCTAGAAGATTCCCCGCGTCGATTTCTAGACTGCATACCAAAAAGTGTGCTGCTATGATACCGATGTGCAAACCTTTCTCGCAACATGTTTGCCTCCGCAACAAGTGCAGGTGTAAGAGTGGCCAGAAGAGTATCTGGAGATGTTAAAAGCACCTAAAAATGGCAGAAATTTGCAACATAAGAAGACAGACAAAAGTGTAAACACAAGTATTAAAAAGAAATAAAATTCATGCCCATTGGGACCTCGTCAACAACAGCACATGCTACTAAGAGCTCCATAATAATGCATACCTCTTCTCGTATTTCGGAAGGAAATGTAGCAATTATTGACACAGCGTCCATCTCAACAGGTTGCCCTTCTAACTCCTGTGATTGATTCTGCCTTTGAGCACGTTGTTGTGCTAATACCTCCTCTCGAATATCATGGGGTAGTGCAGCAAGAAATTCAGGATCAATTTCTACATCCGCTTGGGATTGGTCACCAGAAGGCTGTGCTACTTGATTCTGTCGTGAATTAAGTACTTCAGCTCGTAACTCTTCAGGGAGAGCCTCCAAAAATGTCGGATCAATCGAATCTGTGTCACGACTTCTGTTTTGCTGGTTCTCCTCCAGTAGGGTATTCTGAGTAGCATCTTGGCCAGGATGTGGTGGAACCTCACTGACACTTTCCAGAGATACATCTCTGCTGCTCACTGGCACTGTACTTGCAGATATCCTTCTCATCCGAGATGTTGGCTGTAGATCACTCAAAGGAAGTCTATCTGAAGGACCCTGCCTCTCCCCATCATCATGCCCATCGACACTTCCGATTTCCACATCTAAACTTCGGAGGCTTTCCCCTAAAGTTGCACCACTTCCACTGCTTCCTTGGCTCACGGCCTCCACATCTCGTACTGTTGCATCACTTTGTTCATATTGCATTTCAATGGCGTGTTCACCTACAACCGATGTCTCCCGTTCTTGATTCATATCACCACCAGCAGGCTCATCACCAATGTTACCAGCTTCATTTGTGACAGGTGAAGGTATGACCATGTTTTCATTATTTTCATTGCCTTCTGCAGGTGCATCTTCCCTTGCCCGAACCTCCGATTCTTGTAACTGGCTAGAATCTTCTTTTTCTTGAGGTGGAACGGTAGATGCATCTTGGCTGCAAGGTTGTTCAGATGCGGGTGTAGGCCGCCTCAACTGCGAAACAAGCAATTCCTCAATACCTTGGGGAACTGTAGGTGCATTAGATCCACCACGTTGATGAGAATCATCTAACCACATACTGAATCGAAGACCATGCCTCCCACTCCTCAATGTTCGGAATATAGCATCCAAACGTGCGGAATTACCCTCCTGATGTCTTTCTGAGAAGGCCATATCAACTATATTCTCTAAAAAAATAAATAAATAAATATTTAACTGCATATGTGAGGCAATAATCCTAAAAATCGATAAACTTAATCTTTCGAGTCATTCAGATAGAGATGATTAGGGGTATTCAAGTTTTCAGATGATACAACCCAAAAATATGGGAAACTGAATAGGTTGATAACCAACAAGAAACATGAGAATAAGGGACAAAGAACTCACCAGTCTGTCTTTGTTGGACCAGGTGCCGGAACGAAGAAGGTTCTTCCAGAAGTGGGTGTTCATGGTGACCACCCTGCTCACCAGCTCTTCCAAGAAGATTGTAAATGGATGTAGTCCGGCCTTGTCTTCTTGACCCAAAAATGTCAAGAGGCATAACACGTAGTGTTTCACTGGATAAGTTATTGCTCCCGCTGAATACCTCAATGTGGTCAAATATATTTCCATTGATACCTTCCTCGAGACGGAGAATCACCCCATCTTCTTCCTCCTCTTCTTCCTCCTCCTCCTCAAGTACATCTTCATCAAATTCATCGTCATCAATCTCATGATCATCCTGATCTGTGTCAGGATGTAACAGCCGATGGACTTCATCATCATCCAAATCATTGTTCTCTTCTTCCTCTTCTTCCTCGTCCTCATCTTCATCTTCATCTCCCTCATCTCCCTCATCCCCTGACATGTCATCATCGTCTTCATCCCCTAGATCATCTTCCTCAGCATTTTGTTGGATATCAAATCTGATTTCAACAGTTGCCATACCATTTTCAAGGACTCTGCCATCTTCTGAAGTTTCATGCATAAAATCATCCTCTGCTTCACGAGCAAAGCCTCTGGCTAAATCTCGGTCATGATCCATGTCTTCTGCAACAGAATCTGAACTTAATGAAGTTTGGCCAGCATTGAAAGACTCCATATGTTCAGCTGCCACTTCATTATGATCAGGTTGGGATGTGGTTTCAAGTGACTGGAATCCATCACCACCATTATAAGATGGGTCTGCCTGGTTTTGATCAGAATTAAGCTTTGTTGGGTTACCCCCTTTCGCAGAATTAAGGTCAGCCGAAAGGACATTTTCCTTCGCGACCAAATCAAGAGCCTTGACAATACCAGTTACCACCTTTGACGAATCAGCATGATCCAAGTCCAAAACTTGTAAAGTTTGAGTCAATGACCTCACTAGCCCAACATCAATAAAAGTCGCCGATGCTTCTGCGGAAATAAGTGAACCTGTAGGGGAATGTGCAAAAAGAACTTCATTAAGCAGATCGATAAAAGTATGCATAGTGGAGTCAGGTGCTCTGTAGCCCTTGGATGTCTCAACAAAGTCATTAAAGGCGCTGTTGATTTCAGAGAATATCCTCTTCCGACCCTCAGCAGAACGAATACATGATACCACTAAAAAGTCATTGGCCCTAGTTGCTAATTTATGCCTCCAATCCCCATCTGCCTTCTTATCTTTCTTGTAGGACCCTGGGTATGGAAGGAACTTGTGAAGAATATGTTGAAATATTCCCCCAATGAAGTCAGTAGACAATGCCCTTTGAGGACTATCACGGAAACTGCTGATTTCAGCATCTCTACGGAGTAGCACATGAATTGATGAAGCATAGGTCAAGAGTATTTCCGTTAGCAACTTCAAAACAAAAACCATCTTGGCAAGAGAAGTTGAAGCCTCCTGGTTAGCAATTTTGCTTTCTTCAGATGAAATGGCAACAGCTTTTCCCTTCCCTTTAGCTGCACTAGTACCGTCAATGTCCATATCAGCTACCGAAGGGCTGCCCAGATCACCATCAACCGTGTCATCAACTTTCGGAGGAGGAATAAAAGTCACAACTGTATCCAGAAGATGCTCAATTACACTCGTAAAACTCTGAGGGGGTTTCCGATGAAGCTTTCCACTTTTAGCGTTTGAGTCCGGTGCTTTAGCATTACCGTTGCATGGATGAACATTACTCAGATCACCGCCAACACCTTTCCCATCAACAGCAGGTTGCTTGTCTTTGTCAGCTGCTTTCTCTTTATCTTTGCCCTTCTCTTTCTCACGATCTTTTAAGAGCACAACATATGGCCTATCGCCAACCATCTCAATCTGGCAGACAGCGCGGGCAGCTTGCATAAAGATTGCAGGATCCCTCAAGATAACGGCGGACAAGCTCTGAACAAAATTGCGTGGTGCGACCCTTCCATTCCCATGTCTATTTGTAGCTGTAATAAGATTATGGCGTATCTCCAACTCCATGACTTGTTGCAAGGTATGAGGATCTTCTAAAATGTGCCGAATTATTGCAGCTGCAACATTGTTGAATCCCGAAAATAGACTACTGGTTGGCAAGCTAAGCAAAGCATGCAGACCCCCGGCATCAAGAAAACTAACTGCAGTTGAGTGAACTTTGGTCAGCGTTGCACACAACTGAAGCACTGCATGCATCATTTCCGAAGGTAACTGGTTCTGTATGCACTTGCACGATATCTCCAGCAGCCTTTTCTGATCATTTATCTCCATGATCCCAGAAGTTGGACCCAAGGACAGCAAATCCTTCTTTCTACTCTTATCGATCACAATAGAAGGCTGGGTACTATTGTCATCCATCCTCAACTGATGAAATTCAGTGATTTCTGATGTCAACTTTGGATCCACTTGCAAGAGCCGATCAATACAAAGGAAACATGCTGTGACCCACTTGAGCACCTGAGGCGTCCCACCATCACGCGAGCCCATGTCCCAAACAGAAAGTAGACCTATAGCAATCTTTACCAGACCAGCCTTGGAGGCAACTTCTCGTGTTGCTGGGTCTTCATGAAGAATCAGCGCAAGAACGTGAAAAAGTGCAGACAGTATGGTACTGTTGGATGGATCAGAAGTTGTACAGCAGCCCTTGATATTGTCGATAATGAAAGTCAGAACTTTTGATCGGCAGTTGCCATCATTTTGAGAGCATATCATCACAAGCATATCACGAACAGAGAAGGCTAGGGACTCCTTGGCCTGCAAAAGTTTGATACATGCAGACAATGTGTCATCAACGGGAGGTAGTTCAACTGCTTCCTCTTCATGAACATGATTGTCGGCACTTGCAGATTCAGCATCTTTCAAAGGTGCATCAGAGTTCCCTAAGGACATGGCAAGTGCTCGGGCAAGTTCATCATCTTCTTGTGGCTCTTCTGGGTGTGAGAACAACCAATCTGTTGCAATCTCAACACTATTAGTTCCAACATGTCTTAAAGCTTCCTCAGCCCTAGCACGGGAAAACCCCATTTCAACAATCATTGATATTGCTGATTCATCCGGGGGAGGGCCAACCACTGGAGTGCCTGTGTTACCACTGATATTCCTAACCTCAAATCCCGAATAAACATGCCTAATAATGGAGATCATTGCACTGATAAATTCCAAATTGCAATCGACAAATTGCGGGTGAGTCCAAATAGGAAGCACCGCTTTCAAAATCTTGGATTGTAGCACCTTAACAAATGCCTCTGCATCTGGAGGAAGTGGGACAACTCCATTTGCAAAAGGTTGTTCAAGCAACTGTTTTGTTGACGGAGAGAATACAATTGACGATGTTGCAAGGTGGTCCATAAGAGCACAGTAGCTGGCCAAGGGACCGAAAATCCAAGAATTATCCGCGTCTTCTTTCTCCAATTTCAAGCTTATATCATCTGTTTCCATAGGAGAAGCAGGTACTCTGTTAACTGCAAAAAGCAACTGGCTAGTGGCTTCGAAAGTAGTTAGGACTGCCTGAAACACTCCACCGCTGTAAAAGCAATTCAACATTATTGCATTACATGAATCTGGCCTGTCTATCAGAACCCCATCAATAAATTCAACAACCTTGCCAAGGTATCGGCATTTTGTAGATATGGATACCTCAGCTTCAGAAGGATTAACATGGCCCCTGAAATTCAAGTGATCCAACATGATGGAGGAAACCGTAGTACCAACAGAGACGACGGAAGGGGGCATCGAAGGATGGCCCTCACGACGAGATGAAAACAACATTGCTTTTCCAAGTTCCATTAACAGATGGCTGATATGATACGAAAGTGACCTCATCATATCACGACAGGAAGTATAGT
This sequence comes from Scilla litardierei, assembly GCA_030789695.1. Taxonomy (NCBI): domain Eukaryota; kingdom Viridiplantae; phylum Streptophyta; class Magnoliopsida; order Asparagales; family Asparagaceae; genus Scilla; species Scilla litardierei. The sequence goes on from CM061130.1 coordinate 119,474,247, forward strand.
AAGACCTTTGCTTGTCATCTTCAATTTTCCTAGCAGCGTTGTTATCTGAAGAACTTGCCGATTGTGGTTGGGAACTTGATCCAAATCGTGATGTTGAATAGTTATCGGTACCAAGTCTCAGATGGCCACTAGCAGCTCGACCAAGATCTCGATATATGGTTATAAGGTCAGAAACATGTGACTCAATACTCCAGATAGATGCTCTTCGTCTCAGTAAGGGATCAAGATACTGCCGAAAAGAGCTAAATCTTTGATTATCAGACTCGCCTGTCACTGGATCCAACCTGTGCACTTCATTGGAATTAGTAGAGCTCTCACCATGTACCTCAAGCCTTGAGTCTTCAAGAATGGCAATCTGCCATAATACTTCTCGATGTAGTTGTCCAATATCTTCTAAGACAGCCTTGCTGGAATCACCAAATTCTGTAAGTAACACACTTATCCATCGATTATCCTTAGAAGCAGCCAGAAACAAAAGAAATTCAATAACAAAAAGTGAAGAAAATATTCCACTATCAGGCGTTGCACTAGGAGACAGTAAAAATGAACCAGAAGCTGAACTAAATCCACTCAAAGCCTTCTTCAGTTGGTCCCTCAGGCAGGAAGAAAATGTCCGTGCTAGTGGAGCTGAATGATGTTGGGTAAAGCCCTTAAAAACCACAGTGCTATGTAAAGCAATATGCATTCCTTCAGAGGACTGTGTGATACTAGGCCGCAATAGAAGTTTCATCAAACTATCTATACCACTCTTCTCAACAAATAATCTACATGTTTCAGAATTTTCCATTGTCCGATGAACCAGTACCATCACATGAAATATGCACAGCTGGACAAACTGCTCATTACTAATGCCATCAGCAGTAGAGTCCATGGCGCTCACCAAATCATGCCCTTTGCTTTCTTTTTCTTCAGTGTCTGTTTCCATGGCATTATTCTCATCCACTTTCCCAGAAGTTTCACATTTGTCTTCTCCTACTGAAGAAAGTTTGTTGATAATTTCAATAATTATGTCTACACCTGTGCTCCTTAACGAGGATACGTGTCGAAGAAGCTCCTCGACAGCATTTGCTAATAGAACAACACCTTCATTCATTGCCACCAAATATTTCCTGGTTGTAAACATATCTATAAGAAATCTCAACGCACAAGTTTCCTTGACAGCTTCCAACCCTTTATTGTTGAGGCAGATTGCACCAAGACCACTAGGAACACATATCAATGCTTTCGAAGATGGGAGAATTCCTGATACAACTGAAGTCAAGAAGGCATCAGGAAGACCAGACTGGTGCAGAACAGGAAAGCATGTTGGGTCCTTATGAATAATTTCACTCATAACAGTTACTGCCGCAAAATAGATGTCTCCTCCAAACATAATAACATTTCGAAATATTAGAGATAAAGAAACTGGCAAAGAATTGTCTTGTGAGTTCTGTGACCTCGTAGAATTTGCTGGAGAATATGTTGCAGATCCAAGAGCCTTGAGTAAAGCCTTAATAAGCCGTTTTTGAGAGTATACATGATCTTCTTCAGATTTTGTTGATTCCCCAATGACCATAGCATTGTTATTCTCATCAACTGTGCCAATAACTCTATGGACTTCTATCTGTAACCTCTGCGCCAAAAGTTCAACTCCACCGAGGTCTTTAAACAAGGACACGGATGGACTACTGTACTCCATCAACTTCTGAAGAGTCTTTACTGCTGAACAGACAAGATGAATGTGTGATGGATCAGCATCTTGTAAGAGGGGTAGAAGAGGGGGAACCATTCCAGATCCCCTAATAGCACTACCAGAACTTGAAGAAGAAAGAACATGCAGAAGGAAAAATTGTAGAAGCGCATCAACAAACAAAGGAGAGGAATGATCATTTGTGCTGCCAAGTGATAAAACCGCCTTCTGAAGGACACTTAATAACACCATTCGATTTCCCCCACCAGAAATAATGCTTGAGCCGCTCAGTATCCTGGCACGTTCAGGAGATGATGCATATGCAGCTAATTGGGCCCCCAATGCAAGCATAGCAAGTGCCCTTACAGTTGCAGGGACAGATTCTTCAGAACGAACAAGTCTAATTAACTCATTTGTGTACTCGGGTTCATTCGCAAAGAAAGAGACTAATTCTTCATGAGCATCGCTTGATTGTACCAAAACAGTGAATGCAAGAATACAGATCCTGCTGTAAAGCCTACATGTTCTTGAAGAACGGAAGGCACGAGCATATCTAATCCTTGTCAGCAGTGAAAACCTGTGCTCAACATGTATATTGAATTGTTGAACGCACTGCTTCAGAATGACTAAATCATCCTCCTTTCGTAGATGCAGATCTGGAATATATATGGCATTCAGGTTCGAGGATTTACTCCTCTCACCGGTTTGATCAGAACCCTGTGAAGCAGTCGTGTTGAGCTCAAAATGAAGAGTTGAACCTAGACGATACTGAGTACCATCACATTCATTCTCCACATCTGATGGGAATAAAGACAACCCTTCATGTTGGTTTCTCTCATTTGCCACAACACATGAATGTAATCCCAAGCCTTCTTCTTTGCTGCCCCAACCTTGTGCTAGAGATAGAAGGTGATTGTTTATAGAACCACAACCAATCAACTTCCCACTCACATGTAACTTGGAAGGGTTTATTTTCACAAGTGCAGAAAGAGTCTCCAAGGTAGCTATCAAAATTTCCGGATCTGTTGATGCAAGCAGAAGCCTCAAGTGCTGAATCAGAATGGACATCATCGAGTTAGAGCGAAGATCAAAAAAAGATGAAACTTAAGAACATGGTCTCCATATTCACTTGTAGGTGGATGAAGCAACACATACTTTTTTCATAAAAAACTCCACAAAATTAAATACATCTCGAAAATTCAATATACCTCTATGCCGCTAAACGAACTCTTGTTGTGGCAATTTTCCATAATTATTTGCATTACTCTTAAAATTTGCAACACAGAATGCTTAGGAAACGGTTCTTCCTCCAAAATGTCATCAGACAGAAGTAGATCTTTCCTACATGAGATGTAATTCTTGAAATAAGTATCAAAGTGCAAAAACAGAGGCCTCCAATGGTGGAAATTTCCCTGCAATCATGATCACAGAATCAGATAAATTAGCAAGTATTACAAATTTAAGGCCACATGGGAGCTAACCATTTACCTTACTGTACTCCCAATGAAAACCCGAAAGGGGTATGGCTATATCATGTAGCGGACTCTTAATCACCCTGTCAATGAAAGCTTTGACGTTTGGTGGCTGCAGGGATCCAGACAGTGCTCAGTATCATCGCTCCAAAATGATGAGTATCAACCATTATTACGGGACATGCATTATAGATGAAATTAAAGGTAGTAGCATAAGCCAAAAATATAAAGAGTGAGATGCCAAGTTTTTAATCGAAAACATACATCTCTTGATCACCACTTGAAATTGGCAGGACATCGACAATTATGGATGTCAAAATTCATTTATACTTTTACACATCAAGCACAAAGTATCATCAAGTGATCAACTCTAATACATTAGTTCTAACAACATAAAAACAAATAACTTGAGCCAAAACTTGAAGAGCTCAAATTGATTCATTATAAACAATAATATCTATTATATAATTGATGGATGGTTTTGAATGGGGTTGTTGACTATGATAAAATGGTGTGTATAAAGACGGCTGGGATTAAATCTTGAGGAATCAATAGGTAGGATGAGAGTATGTAAACCTTTTAGAGGAAAAAACCCTAAAATTTTAGGATGAATCCGAGAATTTCTGGGAAACTAAATCTGAATGGAACTAAAATTTTAAATTTGGGGGGGAACTAAATTTAGAAGGATCTAAATTTTGGGGTAACTAAAATTTTTGGAAGAACTAAATTCTCTAGGGGAACAAAATTTAAATTTAAATTTTTGAGGGTGACTAAATTTGAAGGAAACAAAATTTTAAATTTTGGTAGAACTAAATCTGAATGGAACTAAGCTTTAGTGGAAACTAAAATTTTGGGGGGCAACTAAATTCTCTAAGAAGAAACAAAATTTTAGGTTGAAAGTGTTTAAAAAATTTGTTTTTTTGGGTGATATAAATGAGCCAACAGATTTTTTTAGGAGGAGATTTTGAATGGATTGAAATTTTTTGGGAAAAAATTTTGAATGCCACGTGACCTATGGTCACGAGCTATGACTAGTCTATTATGCAGTTGGGAGATGTTTTTGAATGGAGTTGTTGACTAAGACAAAAGGTTGGATAGAAGGACGGTTAAGATTAAATATTAAGAAATCAATGGATAGGATGATAGTTTATAAAGAATTTGGAGGAAACCCCTAAAATTTTAAGTGAAACTAAATCTAGATAAAAATAAATTTTGGAGCGAACTAAATTTTTTGGGTTGAATTGAATTTTCTAATTAATCTAAATTTTAATTTAAAATTTTGAGTGGAACTAAATCTTAAAGGAACTAAATTTTGAATGGAACTAAAATTTTAAATTTTAGGAGAATTAAATCTGAATGGAACTAAATTTTAAGGAATTAAAATTTAAAATTTTAGGGAGAACTAAAATTTTTGGGAAACTAAAATTTAAAATTTTGGGATAACTAAATCTAAAGAGAAATAAATTGTAGGATGAACTAAAATGTTTGAAGGAACTAAATTTTGGTGTGAACTAAACTTTTTAGGACAACTAACTTCTTGGGTGCACTGGATTTTAGTTTGAATGTGGTTAAAATTATTTATTAGAGATATTTTGAAGGCGTTGGAGGTAGGATATTTTGAATGTGGCTGTAAATTTTTTTGAGGAGAGATTTTGAATGCATTGAAATTTTTTGGGAGAATATTTTGAATTCCTCGTGATATATGATCACGGGTTATGACTAGTTATATAATATATAAACTTAGAACAACAACAAGCAGTGCTTTGTGACAACAATTTATTAAAACTCTAGCATAGGCCTTCGGTAAGAAAGAAGTCCATTGTCAGACTTTAAGAATAAAATAACTTTAATTTCGTTTCTTACGAAAACATGAGGCATTATAAAATTGAGAAAACCAACTAATCCCAAGCAAAAATGCCTCACTAGATCAAGAATGAGGCTGAAACCTGGTTTCGGTCGTCGTTTCGGTTTCAAAATAGGATGGTACAAAAACTGTTGTCGAATCTCAGTTTTGACCTGTTTCAAATCTCGGTTTTGGCCAGATTCCATCGACCAAAACCAAGATTGAGGAGCTGAAGAGAAATTGAAGATGTGTTTATATTTGGATTTGGGTTTAAATAAGATATGGTTTTGAATTTAAATACCCCAAACACATTTGAAGACGAAATTTAAGTCAAATAAAGTACATCTTTGGGTTTAAATATCTGAAGCTATTTGATACATACATAAAAAATATTTAATAATTTCTAAAAATTTGTTAAAATTCTAAATATTCATTAAAGCTTTAAAATTATATTATGAATACATATATATACATACATATATATATATATCGAAACTTAAAATAAAACCTACGAAACGGGCAAAACCGTCCAAAATCTAAAATTTTCATACATCCACAATCGAAATTGAATTCTAAAACCTTGTGCTAAATACTAATGGTGTACCACTCTGCAAGACAGAAGACAACTAGACAGGTATCATAGGCAACTACTTAACGTGCACACAATATAAGAACCTATATTCTGGATTGACTTGGCTTGCATTAGATGAATTAGGCTTCATAATGATGCTACTTTTTCTCCTTGTCACATAAATGGCAACCCACATTGCTAAGATGGGCAAAAGGTGCTGTTCAATTTCATTAGTAAAGACATCGAATTATACACAATTAACATCACGTCCCACGTTGACAAGAAAATAAAACGCAACATATATCTTTATTGACATATAGATCATATAATACAGGACAAACATCTAGCAGATCCAATAAGCATTCCTATATTGGATATTCCATGAAAGATTAGTATTCATCCCTTAGCCTTTCCATTCGTTACAGAGCTATTAGCACCAACTCTTTCAATCATTTATTAAGTAATCATATGAGCAAGCAATGTAGCAATTTGCACATAGAATTGTAATAGTTTTAACTTTTAACCTATTAAATTTTTAATATAAAACTGAAAAATCAGAATCTTCTATCCAAATTACTGCTAAACTCCGACTTTTGTATGTGTCCAGAATAGAAAAGATGAGGGAGATACTTTGAACCAATGTACAAGGTTTCAGCCGAAGACACGCACGTTTCAGCCTTTTCGTACCGGTTTCAGAAGAGACCAGTACAAAACGATGTCAAAAGTTCTGATTTCGGCTATTACGGTTGATAAATCCTAACCATCCTTTTAAAAAACCAAAAAAACCTAACCATCCTTTAAAAAAATAAAATGCAGTCAAGAAAAAACCACAACCATCCTTTAAACCCCTAAAAAGAAAGAAGACAACGGGAGAGATACAAAACGTACATGGCTACCGGTCGTCACTGCCGCCGTCGGATCTGGCACCAGAGAACACCACAGTCGCCTCGTGAGGAGGATGAGGAGCCAATGTCGCCTCGTGAGGACGATGAGGAGCCTCCTTTCAATCAGGGCAAGCTCTTTAAGTGTCGTTGCTAGTCACATTACACATTTATCTTACAAACAACATTTGTTTACAAGTTTACCACCAACGACATTTATTTGCAAGTTTGCCACTATCTGTTAAAGGGAATGACAAAATTGTAAATAGAAGGAATGGCAAACTTGTAAATTAATGTAATGGACTTCAAAATATGTAATATGACGATTTGTAAATTGTAATTTGACTAGAAAATATGTAACGTGTAATGTGAAATAAATGTAATGTGACTAGAAATGTGTAATTTGAGTCTCTAGAAAACAAAACGAACGGAACGGAACCTCTAAAACAAGTGAAATGAGCGAAACCTAACCAAAACCTAAAATTTCTATAAGACCAAAATTGAAACCGGGCTTAAGACCACTAACCTTGCTTTGAACAGCTATGCAATTGGTATCTATTCAAGTAATTTCTCGGGAGTCTTGAAATTATTCAAAGCTATGATGACTTATGCAGTCTTCCCCTTCATGCATACAATCTAGATGATGTTATATTAAGTAATAATCCATCTACAAGCAATTCACACAACATATAAGGACACAAAGAGACTAGGAATATCCTCATGTGGTATAACTGGGCGAAACCTAACCGAAACCTAAAATTTCTATAAGACCAAAATTGAAACCGAGCTTAAGACCTCTAACCTTGCTTTGAACAGCTATGCAATTGGTATCTATTCATGTACTTTCTCTGGAGTCTTGAAATTATTCAAAGCTATGATGACTTATACAGTCTTCCCCCTCATGCATACAATCTAGATGATGTTATATTAAGTAATAATCCATCTACAAGCAATTCACAACATATAAGGACACAAAGAGACTAGGAATATCCTCATGTAGTATGAGAAAAGGATAGTAGAGATGAATGAGTTGGTTGTTAAACACTCCCACCACAATCAATCTAATTGCCAACAAAACATGTCAAAGCAAGAACAAGAACCGAGATCCGCTTCCATCATTCTTTACTTTCATTTTGTTCATGTTTTACTTTCATTATTTTGTTCATGTTATACTCGGCTCTAATTATGTTTTACACATAAAATAGTTATTTAGCCTATGTTTTAGATAATCTCGTGAACGTTTAGAATTTTTTTTAAGGTTGTATGTAGATTTTATCGTTTTGCAACTATTAATAAACATTTTTTCATTGTTTCGTTTTTTTAAAAGCACTAAACAATATACATTACAATGTCAACCAAAGGTATAGTCACAAGATTTGATATCTATAGAGTATGAATGTTTTCAAAATCATCATTTACTCACATTTCTAGATAGGCAGACACTCATGAAAAATTATCAAGAATTATAATATCTAAGTTTCCATCTTAGTTGGAAGCACATAACCTGCTGACATTTTAATATATTACACAACTGGACCTTTTTGCTGCATTCATTCCTGCTATCTTCTTGTGCATCACAAAGATACATTTGTTTTAAAGGTTAAAGAAGCTAGCTGGCCTGGTGCATTGGCATGCATCACTAAGTATTGTAACAGGGGTTACAAGAACACCATACCCGGATATTGGATGGAGACAGGACCAGAATTCACACACGTGAGAACGTGGGCATTGTCCACAGCAAGCCTAGTTAGCATTCTTGTGATTATTTCTCTTTTGCTTTTACTACAGTAATAGTTAATAATGATTACAAGTGGATGCTTGATACCAGATGCAAAGCAATGCTTTAAAAAGGCCTTCCATGCCCTATAGAGTAATTTCCAACAAATCCAATACAAAACCCATGCTAGTTTAATAAAGAAAATACCTTACAATGATAAATGCATTAATAAAAAACCAATGACTCTAGTTATAAAAAAATCACTTTTGAGAAAGACGGCAAATATTTTACCAATAAACCCAACGCATTAGAGTAAAAACAATAATGCCCCAAAAGTAAACATATTAGCAAAATCCAGCAAAAGAGAAGTTTTTGGGATCTAAAAATAGAGTCACACCGTCCAGACTCAATTTCAGGAATATCTAAGCCCAAAATGAAGTTAGCAAGACAAATGACTATCTGTACAGAACTAAAGCAACCAACTTTGCATTGGCATAAAATAAAACCTCATCCTTCCCGACAAAGCATCTGCCTTTCATCCATTAATCGCACACAAAAAGGCCACAGATTTTCAATCCAAAAGAGAAATCCTAGTTTTTAAATACAAATGGACAACAAGAAATTCTTAAAATTCTTTTAAAACATCAAAAAATAATAGAAAAAGTTAAATTACCGGCTCGGACTCTAATTTGAGGGAAGGCGAGGCGGCCCGACCTCGGGACAAGATCTGCTGGAACCTCAGCGGAAAGCTCGACCGCTGGGTCGCCATCTATCAACACTTTAGTCTTAGGCAAAACCCTAGTTAGTTCACCAAAACAAGCAGACGATCTCCGATCAGAACACAGAAAAAATTATAAACCATATATTAGTCAAAGGCCATAAAAAGGGTGAAACAGTAAAGAACCGATCAGAATCGGTACCTGGCTAGGGTTTGGTAGGGTTTTGAGGGGCGATTGTGATGCAGAAGATGCGACGATGATCGTGAAGAGATACAGATGCATACACATCGAGCGATGGATTTGTAGAGTTTTTTCTGGAGAGAAACACAGAGAGAAGTATTATTAGTCTTGGTCCCTTTTTTAGAGAGAGAAGGGGGGGGAGAAGCCGAGAAGCGAAGCAAACCTCGATATTGAGGGGGGGAGAGATAGAAAGTGCATTATATTTATAAGGGGGTCTGATGGAGGTGGGGATAAGTCGGCACAAGTGGATCTTCGGGTCGGGTTGGAATGTGGTTGTTGACGAAGACTCCGATAGGAAGATGTTGATGTCAAAATTGACGGCAACAGTTGATTGGACCGAAGAAGGCTCCTTTGTCGGTATGAAGTCTCATCAGCTATTGAAGTGGGACCCGTAAACAAGCATCTCCGGGTCGAGAGAATAAGGTTCGGACTCCACGGATGGATGTCGACCTAACTTCGCGGTATCTCCGTAATCCTGCATCCTTAGAAGATCGTTAGGGGATCGGGGTTGGGGCCCGACCGATCCCCCTCCGACGCTCAAGTTAGTCTCCATTGGATAAAAACGTATAGAGTAAGGTGAAGAGGAAAAATATTAGAAAGGGATGTGTAAGTTTCTTGTTGTATGGTACTTAGCCTTCGGTGTAGATCTGGCCTCCTCTTTTCCTCATTTGTCCTTGAGATATTTATCCCCTTCTTTGCCTTGTAAATGTTGGGTTTTGAGGGACCCTTGGGGCATAAATATATGCACGTCCTACGTCGCCCGGGCAACAGAGGCAAAATAAAAGCAAGCAGCAGAAAAATGTTAAACTATTTAACATGCAAGCCTTAAGGATATCAAGACCCTAGCCAGGATCTCTACTATCTTAGTGTGGGTCTGACCACCCCAAAGTAGATCTAAGCTACTGCAATATTATAAATACAATGCTTAATTAAACTACATACCCGGAACCTTGCTTGCACCGGCAAGGTGTACCGAACCGCGTCCTGAGCCGAACCGCTTCCCGAGCCGCTCCTGATCCCGAGCTGAACCGCTTCCCGAATTGCACAACGTCCCGAGTCGAGCAACCCCCTTGTCGCCAAGCCAACCACGTGTCGAAAAATTTTTTACTTGAGTAGATCCTTCGCCAAGACTCCGGATGGAATTCGAGCCCCTTTGTGCCTTTGCTAGAGCCCTCCAGGAGCAAGGGAGAAATTTTGGGAGTGAGAGAAATATTTATTTCAAGCTTAGATCCGAGCGTGCTTCAAACTTTTGGGATCCGCTCAGATTTAGAGCTTGGGACGAGTTTAGAGGAAGGGGGGCAAGCCCCTATTTATATAGGCAGCTGACCCATCCCCTTTACTCCGCTTCCGATGTGGAACTAAAGTTTTAGAGTTAATAATTCAAGTTAGTTTGTCTTTCATAAAGGACAAACTTTCATGAATTTTAACTCACTCACCGTTGAGCTTCACATTTGATACAACCTATCAAATCGAAGAGCGTTGAACGGTGAACGCGTAGGAAAAACGGCGAGTCAATCCGAGTCCGTTTGACCCCTCGATTGATCGTCCAAAGATGAGCCCAACACTTGATTTTCGTTCAAAATCAGCCGCCACCCAAAATTCTGCACCTAGGGTTCGAAAACCCAGATGGTGGGCCCCACTGTGCCAGCCTGTGCGGACCTAGTCAGGCTGGAAGCCTGGCAGCTAGCCTGGGTGCTACCCAGGCCTGGGCTAGGTGCCCAGGCGCCTGAGCTTGGCCCGGCGCCCTGCCTGGGCCTGGCCCGGCGCACAGGGCGCCCCAGGCTGGGCCTGGGCGCCCAGGGCCAGTTCAGCCTGGGCTGACCCATGCCCAGTTTGGCCATGGGCAAGGCCTATACTGCCTTTTTGACAGTTTTGGGCATATCTCGTGCATTTGGCGTCCGTTTTGGACGTCGTTCAAACCTGTGTTTAGACCGAGACATTCTCGTCTTACAGGTAAACTTTTTCTTGCGTTTATCTCATTAAATATGGTCGTAAACAATTTACGACACATTTAACTCTGTTTGCATCATATGTAAAATAGTCCATATCTAAACTTAAAATCTCTCACTTGCACTCAAGATCATTTATCCTGAATGCAGAGTCTAACTGCAAACTCTTTGTAGTTTTCTATCTCTTGCATCGAATGCTTATTCTCCCTAATTTCTACCATTACTAGACAAAGGTCCCACTCTGTCACGCCCAATTCTCACAAATACATTATATGGCATTCCATACCATGGGAGAAGGGAGGATGGAGCCTGACAAGCCGCAGTGTTACACCAAGCGTGAAAAGAAACACACAATAAGCAGGCCACTGTGAATGCTGGAATCATACATCGCATATATTTATAAAAGGGAAGCAACACATGCAGCCATCACAGAAAATACATAACCACAGAACTACATAGCCCAGAGAGAACTACACACCAGTGTCAAGTACAAAGTGAAACTGTCTCAAGTATACTTGAGAAGTACCACAAGCCACCAACATATATCACTGCTACAAAAGACAACTCGCTCACCACTCAACTCAACTCACATTACAAGTGACACAGCCCAAAAGATTGGTGTTCCCAAGTCAACTCACGTATAAGGAATCTCCTGAGGGAGATTCTGCTCTGGTGTCATCTGCTCAAGACCTGAAAAGTGAAATGAGCACGTCAAAACGTGCCCAGTAGGAAACTAACTCGGATAGGGGAAATCATTTAGGGGTTATGGGTGTAAAGGCAATAGGAGTACAAACAACCAAAGTGAAAAGTGCAACACACAGATGTGCAACAACAACACATGTAAAGTTTATTAGTTAGCATATGTTAGTGATTCTTTGGAAGCCTGGGTATCACCTAAAGATAAGGGCCTGGACTTCACCCCAAATTTGGGGTGAATATAGCACTCGACGCAGTGGACACGGGCAATGTACGCCGGGGCTCTCAGCTCCCCTGTCTCTGGCAGGAGTGAGGCTCTCCACATAATAACACAACCTCTGTATGTTCCCTCCACTCCCGGTAAAGGCGAGTGGGAAATAAATATCACATATCACATATCTCTTTCCCCAACTTCTCAGTCCAGCCCTTATAGATAAGTTATACCCAGCTTTCCACCGTCCCCATACCAGGATGCTCACCCGCCTTACAGCAGATCGAAACATCCCAGTTAACAAATTATATGTCATAATCTTCAATAATCACATGCAGTTTCATAATGAAGTACATGGCACAATATTTTCATAGCTGTTTTCCCAAGTCTCTTGGATTTCACATTCATTTGGACATTTTAACAAACATATGGTAGTCGCCATGAAATTGAAGAGTGTCGCACCAACAATTTTCAGTAACAAATAGTATAACTTGCTTCATTAAAGATATTAACAACATTCATGCATATTGGAAAGGAAAATTTAACATCACAATAATATTCAACTACACCCAAACAGTCCAGCTTGCTGTAATGTGCAGAATCAGTTACTAAATCAGCAAATTTCATCAATTTCTCTAGTGAATTTGACAAAACTCAATGAATGAAAGTTGGAGATATAATAGTCCCGAGTTCACCCATAAAAATTCATGCAGAAATATGGTCTAGGCAATTTATAGTGATTTATTTGGTGCAGCATGTCCAAACTGTTTTTCAGACAGAATTCTGGGTCTGTATTAAAAGCCAATTTTAGGCATGTTACAGCCAGAAATTTAAAATATGAGCACTCTGATGAAATTATAGATAAACCTGTTAACTTTCCAATGGACCAAGAACAGCAAATTCCATGGAGTGTGCAGGTAATAAACCTCATTTTTCTAAACTGTGTCAAGTTTGACAGATTTCCAGACATGTTGCAAACACTGAATTTTTACTCCTATTTATTGAACTCAACATATGACAAATTTTATATGAATCTGGGGTAGGACTTCATGAGCTATATGAATATTTTTTTTCCAGAAAGTAATTCCATTCATAATGATCAAAACACATGAATATAATCACAGCCGAATTTCAGGATTTCAGAGAGGGGTAGTTTGCTTAAGAAATCCAAGGAAAAATTGGATCCTTTGTGCTATTGCACACATAATATATGAAATCAAGAACATGAACAATATAAATAACATCATAACCTTCTCATAGCCCTAAATAAAAACCCTTAAACCTAGGTTAGAATCCTACCTCAAAGGAATCCATCTTTCCTTCTCTTCTCTTTCTCTTCTTTCCACCTTTCTTTCTCTTGAAAAGCTAGGGTTTTTCTTGAAATTTTTGGAAGCAAGAATTAGGGTTTGGAGTGTTGAAGAAATGAGCAAAGGGGTAGGGGGAGTTCGGCCAAGGTGAGACGAGTGGAGAGGAAGAAAATGAAGGGGGAAGAAAATGAAAGAAGATTAAAGAGAGAGAGAGAGAGAGAGAGTTCTTAGAAAATATCTCTCTCTAGAACATCCTTAGGATAAGCATGCTTCATGGTAAAATGACTTTAATACCCTTCCAAAATTACCCCTCAAGTTTCAAGTATTTACAAGTTTGTCATTACTTTATGCACACACAACTTTAGTGTGTACGCACAACAGCTTTAGTCCAAATGACCGTTTTGCCCCTAACCTTTCTAAAAATTCACAAGCGTGCCACTAATCCCATCCCTTTTCACACTAGCCCCTCTTAAACTAACCCACTCTTTCAAAATTTACAAGTATGACACTACTTTGCACACCCACCTTCACTCTACACACACTTCCACCCATATGGCCAAATGACCAAAATGCCCCTACACTCTTCACGAAATTACACAACTGCCACCAGCCACATACACGCCATATCACCTCTTATCAACTCATTATACTCCCTCTACTCGTGCGTAGAGGACTACCGTATTAGTCGTCGTATAGGGCTAAACAGGCCATGACATCCTACCCTCCTTAAACTAAAGTTCGTCCTCGAACTTTCGAAGTCCAAGGATTCTAGTCTAAGAAGAAAATAATTCTAATTCCCAGGGGCCTCTCTATATTTTACCTTACACCACTATGAATAGTTGGATTATCAAAATTTTGCACTCAAGATTATCAAAAGAGACATTGATACAGGGATAAGATACTTACATAAACAGGTGAGGGTATATGTCTCTCATCTCGTCCTCGCGCTCCCAGGTGGACTCACCATGGGATTCTTGCTGCCACATAACTCTTACTAAATTAATGGCCTTCTTCTTCAGTATTTTCTGTCTCTGATCCAGGATGGCTACTGGTTGTTGTTCATAAGTCAGGTCAGGAGGCACTTCAATCTCTGAGAAATCCACAAGGTGACTAGGGTCTCCCATATATTTCTGAAGCTGAGATACATGGAACACATTATGGATGCCTTCAAGGGATGGAGGTAAGGCAAGGCGATAGGCAACCTCACCAACACGAGCCAAGATCTCAAATGGACCAATGAATCGCGGGCTCAATTTCCCTCGTCTACCAAATCGAATCATGCCACGTGTCAGGGAGATCTTCAAGAACACGTAATCACCCGGCTGAAACTCCAATGGACGCCTCTTTGTATCTTTCCAATGCTTATAGCGATCCTGAGCGATACGAAGATTCTCCTTGACTGTCCGAACCACATCGATCGCTTCCTCCACCAAGTCGGGCCCTAAGAGTTCACGATCCCCAACATCGTCCCAGCTTAGAGGCAATCTGCACTTCCTTCCATACAGAGCAGCAAACGGTGCCATCCTAATACTTGCTTGATAACTATTGTTGTAAGCAAACTCCACCAAGTGCAAGTGATCTTCCCAGGATCACTTAAAGTCCAGCATACACGCCCTCAACATGTCCGCGAGGATCTGAATAACTCGCTCAGATTGCCCATCTGTCTGGGGATGATATGCAGTACTAAACTTGAGATGAGTCCCCAAACTAGACTGCAAACTTCTCCAAAAATGCGAGGTGAATCTGGTGTCCCGATTAGAGATTATACAAATAGGAACTCCGTGAAGCCTCACGATCTCCTCCATGTATCTTCGAGCCAAATGCTCGGTAGACTGTCCAACTCGAAAGGGAATGAAATGTGCAGATTTGGTCAAGCGGTCAACGACTACCCAAATTGCATCATTTCCATTGGGTGTGCGAGGTAGCACAGTCACAAAATCCATCGTCACATGTTGCCATTTCCACTCAGGAATGCGGAGAGGCTGCAACAAACCTGCAACTCTTTGATGTTCGGCCTTCACCTGCGGACAGACCAAGCACGAGGCCACACTTCTGGCTATACTGCGCTTCATCCCATGCCACCAGTAATGTTGTCGCAGGTCACGGTACATCTTTGTCCCTCCTTGATGAATTGAATAGGGTGAGCTATGGGCATCTTTAAGTAATTCCTCGAATAGCACTAGCCGGCACACATAGCCGATTCCTAAATCTAAGAGAGCCATCTTCATGAATATGGAAGTCGGCCCGAAGTCCGGCCTCTACTTGTTCTCGGATCCTCTTTAGCTTTTCATCTCCTGACTGTGCGGCCTTGATTTGGTCCACCAGATCGGACTGGACCTGCAAGTTCTGTTGGATCCTGTGGATGGCAAGCAACACTAGAAGGTGGGGTTGAATAGTGTTGATCAAATACTAAAACTTTTTCACTCAACGATATTAACACAAATAAATTCCTTCTAACGTTGCCTAAGAAACCAAGTGGAGTGATCTACGCTTGGTTCTTAATCAACAAAATAATTTTAAAGTGCACATCGAAATTTCACAGCAGGTAGTCGACTCCTTATGAGCAGTAGTCGACTCCCAGAGAATATGTTAGGACAAATAAGATAAATATGAATTTCAGCGTATATAGATAAAATTGATCTTTGCTGTAAATAAAAGATATGAATGAAAAGATAATCAAACACAGATCAACAAGCGCAAACAAAAGGATTTTATCCTGGTTCCCCGCAACCCGGGTACGTCCAGTCCCCGACCAATCCGGTACGAGATTTCCACTATCTGCCTTGGCAAATACAAGCACCTAACTTCACTTGTTAGGATTTCCAACGACCTAGCCTTGACCAGGATTTCCGAACACAACACCTAGACTTGTCTAGGGTTTTACCCTTGCCTCACAAACCGAGGACTTTCCAACTGGCAACAACTAGACTTGTCTAGTGTTCCAACAATTAACACAATAAAAGATTTGTTCAATACTCTTCAATAAATGATAGAGATTGAAAATACACCCGATTCTATAGCCAATCTAAGGATAGACAATTGTGTAGTGGCTTGATAGAATGATAGTCTAGATCACACAAAGATACGAGATAAGTTCTTTGTGATCTAGAGCTTTTTCAAAAATCCTTCAAATAAAATTAAAAAGAAATAATAGAGAGGATTTTGAAAAACAATTTAGCCAACAAAATAATAATATGATCTTCAAAAGAATTGGAAAAATATTGCAAGATCAAAAGCTGAAATTAAAATTGGCTAGAGAAGAAATGAGAGAGCTTTGATTCACGAGAGCTTTTACGAATTTTGATTTTCAATAATCTTGTGTTTTTCACAAAAGAATTAAGCTCTATTTATAGGGAAAAACTGAGATTTGAATTTCAAATTTGGTTTGACTTTTGTCCCAAAAATTTCGGAGTAAATTGCTCAAAATATTTTAAAATTCAAATTCAAAACGTCTGAAAATTTCCAGCAGGTAGTCGACTCCCTATATAGGTAGTCGACTCCCAGAGGAGTCTAGGAAATTTTCGTCCCTGACAGGTAGTCGACTCCCTACTTTTGGTAGTCGACTCCCAGAGGAGTTTTTCCTGTTGTTCTAGTCAAAAGTGTAGTTAACTCCAGGGTGCGTGGAGTTTCACTACGAGAATTATGAAGTGACTAGAAAAAGCTCTTTAAAAACTATTTTTGAAGATAGTTAAAAATTGTTTCGAAATCATTTGTGTGTGTGTTGTCTATTTGATATGGCTTTGACAAATATCCTAAAAGACACGACACACTCACACTAGACTCTGAACATGTCTTCGGCAGTTTAGTCAACTTGATGAAGTGAAGATGAGCTTCTCTTTGAGCTTCTTGTTTTGTTTGAGCTTGAGCTTCATCACTTGAGTTTACCCATGTTCGTCTTTGTCGTGGAGTATTGATGCGTGCTTCTTGGAGTATTAGTAGAGCTTCACAAAATCTGTATACTTAAAGTGTAGTGTAGTTAGTACATTAAGCATTCATTTGGTGTGCTCATCATCAAAATTACTTAGGGGTGGAATTCAATTTCCATCAAGTTCAACATAGCTGCTTTGATACCCGGAAGAACGACCTCTATCTCCATCTGTCGTAGGGCCCATTGGAGCTGAGGCTGAGAGGTCAACATCATCACAGCTGGATATCTACCGAGTGAATCAGGAACCACATTCACCTTCCCAGGGTGATACTGGAGATCGATATCATATTCAGCCATCAGCTCAAGCCACCGACGCTGTCTCATGTTGAGCTCCTTCTGAGTGAATACATACTTCAAACTCTTGTGGTCAGTGTACACATTGATATGCTCCCCTAACAAAAAGTGTCTCCACAGCTTTAAGGCAAAGATCACAGCTGCCAGCTCTAAATCATGCATAGGGTAGTTTAGCTCATGCACCTTCAGAAGTCTAGAGGCGTAAGCTACCACACGTCCATGCTGATGTAGGACACATCCAAGCCCTTTACCAGAGGCATCACAGAAAATCTTGAACCCTCCAGAACGGTCCGGGATCGTCAAAACTGGCGCAGTAGTCAACCTTCTCTTCAACTCCTCAAATGCATGCTGACACTCCTCAGACCAGACATAAGCAACATCCTTCTTAGTCAGGTGAGTAAGTGGTGCCGCAATCTTGGAGAAATCCTTGATGAACTTCCTGTAATAGCCAGCCAATCCCAAGAAACTCTGAATCTCTGAAACCGATCTGGAAACAGGCCATTTCTCCACTGCAGCCACCTTTTCTGGATCAACTGATATACCGTCTCCTGATACTATGTGCCCCAGAAAAGCCACTTTAGGCAGCCAAAACTGGCACTTACTATATTTGGCATTTAACTGATGCTGCCTCAAAGTCTCTAGAACAATCATCAGGTGCTCTGCATGCTCTTCTTCATCATTGGAATATATCAGGATATCATCAATAAAGACTACCACGAACTTGTCCAAATAGTCAAAGAATACCTGATTCATTAACATGAAAGTAGCTGGAGCATTAGTCACACCGAAGAGCATCACCAGGACTCATAATGTCCATAACGAGTTCGAAAAGCTGTCTTCGGAACATCAGACACCTGAACATTAATCTGATGATAACCGCTCCACAAATCCAACTTTGAGTAAACTCGGGATACACCAAGCTGATCAAAGAGGTCATCGATGTGAGGAAGTGGGTACTTGTCTTTTATTGTCACCTTATTCAATTCCATATAATCAATACACATCCTCATGGATCCATCTTTCTTATTCACCAAAAGCACCGGTGCTCCCCAGGGTGACATGCTTGGCTGTATCAACCCTCGCTCTGATAAGTCCTTTAACTGATTACGAAGCTCAGCCAGATCAGGTGGTGCCATCCGATAAGGAGCCTTCGCAATGGGTTGCGTGCCTGGTATCAAATCAATGGTGAACTCCAACGATTGGTCTGGAGGAAGTCCATAAATGTCATCGGGAAAGACATCAGGAAAGTCTCGCATAACCCTGGGTAAAACTGGCTCCGCCTCCATGGCCTTCGCCAACACTTCTGCTTCCACTGGTGTCGCTCTGAATCTTACAGGTTCCAAAGTACAACTACCGCTCCTGAATTCGAATTCTGGGTGATCGGGAATCTGGAAGACTACCCTCCTTAATTTGCAATCAATAGAGGCACAAAACATCGCCAACCAGTCCATCCCAAACACCACTTCAAAGGTAGGCATCTCAATCACGAGAAAGTCAGCATATAACTCCCGTCCACCAATTTCCACTGGACAACAACGGAGTCCTGAAGTACTCATGATCACACCATTTCCTGTGTGAATATTCCAACTAACAGTGAAGGAGTCAACTGGTATTACATTTTTGTCTACAAATTGTCGGGACAGAAAACAATGCAAAGCCCCAGAATCAAAAAGTGCCATAGCAGGAAAAGATGCTACTTTAACCATACCTAGAAGCCAACAAGGAAATCAAACCAATGCCCACCATAACTAAACAACGATTGATATGATGCAAAGTAAGGAGAGGGCTAGAACCATACTAGTGATAACCTGGCCTGAGTTTTCTGCCTCAACTACTGTCATCGTGAAAGCCTAGGATTTCGGAGCAGAGTTTGTCTTCTTAAAGGTCTACCGCTGAGGAGGCAAGGAAGGTCCTCTATAGCCTGGTAAACCTGGCCCCGCTGGTGCTGGAAGGGAAGGCTGCTGCAAACCAGGTGGAAGAGCTCGCTGCTGCATCGGCCTAGTATTCCCAGGTGCAACAGGGGCCGGGTAGGCACCCTGCTGCGGGCAGAACCTGCTAATGTGTCCTCGACCACCACAAGCGAATCACTGTCTAGCCCAAGATCTACACTCCTTCTGCTCATGACCAGTCTTGCTACAGAATTGGCATGTTAGACGTCTCTGTGTCACTGCAGGGACTCATGGCCTCTTGAACTGGGCCGTCTGTACTGGGCGAGGTAATGCCTTCTGTGATCCTGATGGGCGTCTGTCACCTGCAGGCGTCTTCCCTATGCTCCGCAAATGGATCTCATATAATCTTGCCGCCTCAAGCACATCCTCCTGTGTGGCGAGTTTCTGTGTAGACATCGCCCCTCTATACTCCGGATCTAGTCCCATACGGAAGCGTCGAGCTCGGGTGGCATCAGTCGCAACAAGCTCCGGGGCAAACTTGCTTAGCAAGGAAAACTCGGCATCATACTCATCCACGCTCCACCGGCCCTGGTTGACTCGGAAAAATGCGCAAGTGCACGTCTTCCACTCCCAAGCGTAGGAGTGTCAATGCAATATAAAAATAACCGGTGAGTACCGGGTCGGATCACAGGGACAAGTCGTTCTACGTTCACAAAATTGATCGATAACGAAAAAATAAAGTGTGTTACAACTACCTCACCTAACGGTGGATGAGTGTGAGAAAAAGTGTGGTGAAAATTAAAAATCTAACCTAAGTGGCTAAGGGTGGAGAGCCGAATCGGCAAGTAACAAGGAGGACTCATGTGGTGTGTGTGTGAATGAGGCCGTGTGCGTGGAAATTCATCCCAAATATAACTCAATTGATCTCCCGGCTAAGGGAGCTCAATCGGAAAATACGGCATTTCATCGAACGTGTGGGGTGCAATAAGTAATGAATGAAACTCACATGAGTAATAATCAATTAAGCACATTAGAGAGGGTCCGCTAGGATTATCCTCTTCTTGGATTCCCCCTTAGGGTTCCAATAAACAAAGTTCTAGGGTTTCATACACAAATTAGACAATGAAATTGTGCTAGAGATGAAAACCACAACCCAACAACAACAAGCACAACACAATCACACAAGATAGATTTCAGAAATTCATAATGAAAAGGAGAAGATTTTACTCAAATTCTATCATCCAATTACAATACAAAAATCTAAATCAAATACACAATAGGTTGGAGAAATTTCACCCAAGTGTCACTCCAAGATGAAAATCCCACTCTCCCAAGTGCTCCTCCAAGCTTCAAGCTTCCTCAAGATCCTCCCATGGCCTCCAAGCTCTTCTTCCCCCTCCAAAATTTAGCAAAAATAAGAACTAGGGCTGAAAACCCCCCAAATTCGCAATATAACCCAAGCACAGCTTATCGGGTCTGTTTTTAAGTCAAACGGGTCGGATTCTGGCCCAAACCCGCAAGCAATGCCAAAATCTGCAGAAAATTTCAGCACCGTCACCCTGTCTTGTGAAAATTCTAGAAAAATCATCCGACCTCGGAATGACGTGTTCCAGGCGGCGATGGAACCGTAACAAAGTGTACAATCACCGAAAAATATCATTAGGCCGGTATATAGACTACAATGATAGCAGAATTCTTCACAAGAGAGGCAAAGTTGCAGAAATTTTCAGCACCGTCACCCTGTCTTGCGAAAATTCTAGAAAAATCATCCGACCTCGGAATGACGTGTTCCAGGCGGCGATGGAACCGTAACGAAGTGTACAATCACAGAAAAATATCATTAGGCCGGAATGTATACTAAAATGATAGCAGAATTCTGCACAAGAGGGGAAAAGCTGAATTTCCAGACCCGAAACTTTCAACACCATCACCATGTCTTCCAAAAAATGCAGTAAATTGCTCCGACCTCCAAAATTTCTGGAAAAATATGCGTTGGAATCGGGACTTCATGAAATTTGACTGAAAAATAATAGGAGACTAAGATGAAGATGATAATAAGTTGTAAAAATTGTGTTTTATGCATATGTAAACGATAAGCTCCAAATTTAAGAGATATCAAAAATATGTATGAAACAAAGCTAAGATATGATTAATACATGCACAAAAAGTACCGAAATGGGGGGATAAATATACAATTTTTACCCTGAATCACACCCCCCAACTAGCTTTTTGCTGGTCCCTAGCAAAATATGCGATATATTCGGACAAAATTGAAAGCATGCACCAACTTCATGATGTCATCATGGCATACACAAAATAGTATTTCCACTTGATTTCATAGCCAATATACCCAATGTATGAAAGTAAACAACAAATGATACTCCCCTCGATCCAATTCAAAGAAAAGTGAAGAAATAAGCCACGTATCACACGTATCGGGATATATCACGATGTCAAAATTTCTAATTTTCATGAAAATGACCAAAACGAAAAAAATTTCATCTAAGTTGTGGGAGAGGAGATTGCATCACTCATGTTGCTTATTCTTTCATTTTTCATTCATTTTTCTTTTCTTTTCTTTTTTTTTCTTTTTTTTTTCTTTTTTTCTTTTTTTGGTTTTGATGTTTATGTTTTGCATTCACGCGATAACGCCATAAATGCAAACACGACCACATTTACATACACGCGATGACGCTATATATGCAAATGGATGGAATGATTCCCTAAATCTCATCTTTGGCGTCCTCCCCAATGTTTCGTGGGGCACCGGCTACTCGATTTGATTAGAAAAACCATTCACTTATACTACTATCTTTTTCTCATTCTCCAGCACAAATTAGCAACTCATCCACCCACTTCTAAGAAGAAAACAAAGCATGCACAATTGGCCAAATCCAATCCAATTAGAAACTACACCATTCATCCCAACATGAAATCGCTTACACCAAACTTTTCCCAAATTATTTCAAAGAAAGCATCACGACATATGAAATAGCTTCATACATGGTATATTAACATATGAATCCAATTTGGAAAAGAAATGAAACATGTCAATCCAACATCGAGAAGTTGATACCAAAATGATAATCCGAAAAAATTGCATGGCATTAAGCATATAGGGACTAAGCAAAGCCAATGGCGTAGGAACGAGACGGCCAACTATGATATGCAATGACATTCATGGAATGAGGCGAAACATGGAGGAATCTCAAAGAGAAAAAAAAAATTTGTACCAAAATCCTAACAACCCTAGAGATTCTAACACTCTCCCCCCAACTTAAAATAAGCATTGTCCTCAATGTTGGGAGAGTACTAGATCTCACAAAAGATCCTAGAAAAGAAAAAGAAAAGCATACGAAAATACTAAAATAAAACTTTTATTTATTTACACTAATGGAAAGAACACACCGTGGCAAATGGCGGATCCAAAATGTGTAACTGTGGTGGCAACTGCTCGATCATATCCTTTCGCACCTCTGCGAGCGTCGCCACGTCCAATGCCCTACCTCCAATGCGGGCATCAATGGCAAGCGACACAACCCCAAGCATCTCCTTGTGATGGAATCCTGCAAAATGGGGGAGATAGGTCGTGTCAAAAATAATTGGGCGAGAGCGCCCATCCAACTGAAAAGCTTGCCAAAATGGGTCTTCAAAATGAATAAAGGAATTTACAATCAAATGACGACAATCCGAATCATTATGATATGGAATTAAATAAGTGGATTCGGGGGTGGAGGGAAAAGAAAGATGGGAACTTCCCTGAAATGTGATGCTAGGCTCGGAATGATGCACGGCCTCAAGAGGAGGTGGAAGTGGCTGCAGAGAGAAAACTGGAGTAGGAGGGAGCTCGGGCTCAATATATACCATCTCGCAATCCCCGTCGCTATCATCTTCCTCGACGTCAATATCAATAATCTCTGCAGCACTCCCCACAACTGGTAACTGCTCCTGACAAACCTTCTCGATGACTGGCAAGTGCGCATCCTGAGGCGAGGGAAGTGACATCTGTGACATGACTGGAGGTAGACATGTCTCGGGCAAATCCAAGCACGCATCATCCTCGCCATCCCAGAAATAGCTCATCTCAGTCGTCCTCCCAAAATACTCAATCGCCTCGACCTGTGAAGCTAACTCTGAAGTGGATCGTGGCTCAGGCTCCATGATGTCCTCAATCTGCTCTCGGCCATCATGCACATCCGCTTCATCCTCAACCTCAAAATGAAAATGCATCGTGTCACCGTCGTGGTCGACACGCACTCCGTCATCTGTCTCCTCTAACTCCTCAATATATATATGCTCAAACTCTTCTACTTGGCCCCAATGCACCCTCTTCACAGGTCTCTCTAGATAATCCATAGGGTCGCACTGGAATGAGCCCTCAGCTGGCTCCTCAGGCTGGCACTGGACCTGCAGCTCTGCATCCTGAAGTGGAAGCTGAGACTGACCATCATCCTCATATCCAAGTGACGGCTCTCCAGATGGCGCAGTCCGCTCCCACTCTGCAAGGTCCCTCAGGTAACACCAAGAATCCTCTGTTGAATACTCAAAGAACTCCCCACCGCAACTCATCTGCACCAAATCTCGCCCAGATGGCGATAACCCTGTGTAGAAGATCTGCAGAAGATGATCCTCGTGAAAGCTCTGGTGTGGGCACGCAAGCACCAAATCAGTGAACCTCTGCCAAGCCTGATGGTAGGCCTCCCACTCAGCCTGGATAAAGCTCGCTACATGCTCCATGGCCTGCCGCCCATGTACCTGCTCCAAAAAGATAGGCAAAAACACTCGGAGAAATTCAGCCTGAAATGACAACCAAGTAAAATGTGAGTCGAGAGACAATGAATCAAACCAAAGTCTAGCATCATCTTGCAAAGTAGAGGGAAAGAATCTAAAATATATGCAATCATCATCAATATTCCCACCAAGACATGAAAACATCCACTCTTCAAAATTTTTAATATGTAAATGAGGGTTCTCCCATTCCGTGCCATGAAAGTATGGCGGAAGTGAGATATCCTCCAAATCAATGTCCGAAAAATCTGAAGAAGATGCCATGTTGTTGTTTTAAAAAAAATTTCAAGAAAAATGAAAGTAAACAACCAA
Source organism: Scilla litardierei (assembly GCA_030789695.1). Classification (NCBI taxonomy): domain Eukaryota; kingdom Viridiplantae; phylum Streptophyta; class Magnoliopsida; order Asparagales; family Asparagaceae; genus Scilla; species Scilla litardierei. The sequence goes on from CM061130.1 coordinate 119,498,733, forward strand.
ACGACTCAATAAGTGAAAAATAAATAAACGAAAAGACACACACTAAGAGATAGGAGTATCACACTAAAACTTTCAAAATCAATCAAAAATTGCTACTAATAAAAACCGTTATCCCCGGCAACGGCGCCAATTGATTGACTCGGAAAAACGCGCAAGTGCACGTCTTCCACTCCCAAGCGTAGGAGTGTCAATGCAATATAAAAATAACCGGTGAGTACCGGGTCGGATCACAGGGACAAGTCGTTCTACGTTCACAAAATTGATCGATAACGAAAAAATAAAGTGTGTTACAACTACCTCACCTAACGGTGGATGAGTGTGAGAAAAAGTGTGGTGAAAATTAAAAATCTAACCTAAGTGGCTAAGGGTGGAGAGCCGAATCGGCAAGTAACAAGGAGGACTCATGTGGTGTGTGTGTGAATGAGGCCGTGTGCGTGGAAATTCATCCCAAATATAACTCAATTGATCTCCCGGCTAAGGGAGCTCAATCGGAAAATACGGCATTTCATCGAACGTGTGGGGTGCAATAAGTAATGAATGAAACTCACATGAGTAATAATCAATTAAGCACATTAGAGAGGGTCCGCTAGGATTATCCTCTTCTTGGATTCCCCCTTAGGGTTCCAATAAACAAAGTTCTAGGGTTTCATACACAAATTAGACAATGAAATTGTGCTAGAGATGAAAACCACAACCCAACAACAACAAGCACAACACAATCACACAAGATAGATTTCAGAAATTCATAATGAAAAGGAGAAGATTTTACTCAAATTCTATCATCCAATTACAATACAAAAATCTAAATCAAATACACAATAGGTTGGAGAAATTTCACCCAAGTGTCACTCCAAGATGAAAATCCCACTCTCCCAAGTGCTCCTCCAAGCTTCAAGCTTCCTCAAGATCCTCCCATGGCCTCCAAGCTCTTCTTCCCCCTCCAAAATTTAGCAAAAATAAGAACTAGGGCTGAAAAACCCCCCAAATTCGCAATATAACCCAAGCACAGCTTATCGGGTCTGTTTTTAAGTCAAACGGGTCGGATTCTGGCCCAAACCCGCAAGCAATGCCAAAATCTGCAGAAAATTTCAGCACCGTCACCCTGTCTTGTGAAAATTCTAGAAAAATCATCCGACCTCAGAATGACGTGTTCCAGGCGGCGATGGAACCGTAACAAAGTGTACAATCACCGAAAAATATCATTAGGCCAGTATATAGACTACAATGATAGCAGAATTCTTCACAAGAGAGGCAAAGTTGCAGAAATTTTCAGCACCGTCACCCTGTCTTGCGAAAATTCTAGAAAAATCATCCGACCTCGGAATGACGTGTTCCAGGCGGCGATGGAACCGTAACGAAGTGTACAATCACAGAAAAATATCATTAGGCCGGAATGTATACTAAAATGATAGCAGAATTCTGCACAAGAGGGGAAAAGCTGAATTTCCAGACCCGAAACTTTCAACACCATCACCATGTCTTCCAAAAAATGCAGTAAATTGCTCCGACCTCCAAAATTTCTGGAAAAATATGCGTTGGAATCGGGACTTCATGAAATTTGACTGAAAAATAATAGGAGACTAAGATGAAGATGATAATAAGTTGTAAAAATTGTGTTTTATGCATATGTAAACGATAAGCTCCAAATTTAAGAGATATCAAAAATATGTATGAAACAAAGCTAAGATATGATTAATACATGCACAAAAAGTACCGAAATGGGGGGATAAATATACAATTTTTACCCTGAATCACCGGCCCTGAGTCAACTGCTCAAAACGTTGCCTGAGCTCATCCTTTGCGGTCTTTGGAAGGAACTTGGACTCAAAACGCTCCTTGAAGGTCTTCCAAGAGATAGGTCCTGTCAGATGCCGCTCTTGGGCATCCCACCAATCTCTGGCCTGATGTGTCAACTGCCTTTTTTCTGCATCAACCCAACTCTCCAATGGAAATCCAACAGCTGTGAGGTCATCCTCTGTGCGCCGTAACCAATCATCGACCTCCAATGCAGTCTCCTTGCCAGAAAAGGTCCTCGGCTTCATTGCCCTGAACTGCTTGAAGCCTGGGGTCTTCTGACCCTGCATCTTGGCGAGCATCTCAGCCTGCTGACCCAGACTCGCCTGGAAACCCAGCAAAATCTTCTCCATCAAAGAGGGCTCATCATGCTCCATCTCTAACGAAGATATCCCGTTTCCACTATCCATTCTGTAGAGAAAGAGGACAACACACAGGAAATTAGTACCATATGTGATGGCATCAAAGTGTGTTGGATGTATCATCCTTTCGCATTTCGCAGTGTGAGTGGACCTGCATGGGCCACCACTAAACCTGTCACGCCCCATTCTCACAAATACATTATATGGCATTCCATACCATGGGAGAATGGAGGATGGAGCCTGACAAGCCACGGTGTTACACCAAGCGTGAAAAGAAACACACAATAAGCAGGCCACTGCGAATGCTGGGATCATACATCACATATATTTATAAAAGGGAAGCAACACATGCAGCCACCACAGAAAGTACATAACCACAGAAATACATAGCCCATAGAGAACTACACACCAATGTCAGGTACAAAGTGAATTGTCTCAAGTATACTTGAGAAGTATCACAAGCCACCAACATATATCACTGCTACAAAAGACAACTCGCTCACCACTCAACTCAACTCACACTACAAGTGACACAACACAAAAGAGTGGTGTTCCCAAGTCAACTCACGTCTAAGGAATCTCCTGAGGGAGATTCTGCTCTGATGTCCTCTGCTCAAGACCTGAAAAGTGAAATGAGCACGTCAAAACGTGCCCAGTAGGAAACTAACTCGGGTTGGGAAAATCATTTAGGGGTTATGGGTGTAAAGGCAATCGGAGTACAAACAACCAACGTGAAAAGTGCAACACAAAGATGTGCAACAACAACACATGTAAAGTTTATTAGTTAGCAGATGTTAGTGATTCTTTGGAAGCCTGTGTATCACCTAAAGATAAGGGCCTGGACTTCACCCCAAATTTGGGGTGAATATAGCACTCGACGCAGTGGACACGTGCACTGTACGCCGGGCCTCTCAGCTCCCCCGTCCCTGGCAGGAGTGAGGTTCTCCACATAATAACACAACCTCTGTATGTTCCCTCCACTCCCGATAAAGGCGAGTGGGAAATAAATATCACAAATCACATATCTCTTTTCCCAACTTCTCAGTCCAGCCCCTTATAGATAAGTTATTCCAGCCTTCCCCCGTCCCCATGCCAGGATGCTCACCCGCCTTAGAGCAGATCGAAACATACCGGTTAACAAATTATATGTTATAATCTTCAATAATCATACGCAGCTTCATAATGAAGTACATGTCACAATATTCTCATAGAGATTTTCCCAAGTCTCTTCGATTTCACATTCATTTGGACATTTTAACAAACATATGGTAGTCGCTATATAATTGAAGAGTGTCTCACCAACAATTTTCAGTAACAAATATTATAACTTGCTTCATTAAAGATATTAACAACATTCATGCATATTGGAAAGGAAAATTTAACATCACAACAATATTCAACTACACCCAAACAGTCCAGCTTGCTGTAATGTGCAGAATCAGTTACTAAATTTGCAAATTTCATCAATTTCTCTAATGAATTTGACAAAACTCACTGAATGAAAGTTGGAGATATAATAGTCCTGAATTCACCCATAAAATTTTATGCATAAATGTGGTCTAGGAAATTTATGGTGATTTATTTGGTGCATCATGCCCAAACTGTTTTTCAAACAGAATTCTGGGTCTGTATTAAAAGCCAATTTTAGGCATGTTGCAGCCAGAAATTTCAAATATGAGCACTCTGATGAAATTATAGATAAACTTGTTAACTTTCCAATGAGACCAAGAACAACAAATTCCATAGAGTGTGCAGGTAATAACCCTCATTTTTCTAAACTGTGTCAAGTTTGACAGATTTCCAGACATGTTGCAAACACTGAATTTTTACTCATACTTATTGAACTCAACATATGACAAATTTTATATGAATCTGGGGTAGGACTTCATGAGCTATATGTATATTTTTTTTTCAAAAAGTAATTCCATTCATAGTGATCAAAACACATGAATATAATCACAGCAGAATTTCAGGATTTCAGAGAGGGGTAGTTTGCTTAAGAAATCCAAGGAAAAATTGGATCTTTTGGGCTATTGCACACATAATATATGAAATCAAGAACATGAACAATATAAATAACATCATAACCTTCTCATAGCCCTAAATAAAAACCCTTAAACCTAGGTTAGAATCCTACCTCAAAGGAATCCCTCTTTCCTTCTCTTCTCTTTCTCTTCTTTCCACCTTTCTTTCTCTTGAAAAGCTAGGGTTTTTCTTGAAATTTTTGGAAGCAAGAATTAGGTTTTGGAGTGTTGAAGAAATGAGCAAAGGGGTAGGGGGAGTTCGGCCAAAGTGAGAGGAGTGGAGAGGAAGAAAATGGAGGAGGAAGAAAATGAAAGAAGATTAAAGAAAGAGAGAGTTCTTAGAAAATATCTCTCTCTAGAACCTCCTTAGGATAAGCATGCTTCATGGTAAAATGACTTTAATACCCTTCCAAAATTACCCTTCAAGTTTCAAGTATTTACAAGTTTGCCATTACTTTATGCACACACAACTTTAGTGTGTACGCACAGCAGCTTTAGTCCAAATGACCGTTTTGCCCCTAACCTTTCTAAAAATTCACGGGTGTGCCACTAATCCTATCCCTTTTCACACTAGCCCCTCTCACACTAACCCACTCTTTCAAAATTTACAAGTAAGACACTACTTTGCACACCCACCTTCACTCTACACACACTTCCACCCATATGGCCAAATGACCAAAATGCCCCTACACTCTTCACGAAATTACACGATTGCCACTAGCCACATACACGCCATATCACCTCTTATCAACTCATTATACTCACTCTACTCGTGCGTAGAGGACTACCGTATTAGTCGCCGTATAGGGCTAAACAGGCCATAACACACTCTATGTGAGACCATACAGCCTGACCATACTACATGTGTGGCTCGAAGCCCCAGACGGCAGTAACAGCGAGCAGCAGGTGCCGTCCCTGTTTTAGTATCATACTTATGTGGTTAACTTATTGACATGATTATTGTCGGGACCACCCTGACTGTGTCCGTGATGAATACCGCAGTTAAAGTCTATTCGTCAAAACTATGTCGTTTAACCTCAAGCCTAGGGTACGGTCAAACTATCAACCCCAATAACTTGAAGACGATTAGTCTCCATCGATCTTTAGTCACATAATGTTGGACATCTTCCAACATACTCTGGCCAGAGTTTTCACTAAAGGCCGAACTAACACTACGACACTAACTCCCATTGACCGGGAGAGACGAATCATATACTGGTCATTACTCTTCTCGCACGCTTCAAATGTCACCCAGCCAAATACCTTTCGACAGGCTTTGCCTCGAAGCTAGGTCAGAGATCTAAGTGACATCGTTCACGTACAGGTTCGTACACTAACCTCAAGTTAAAAGACCAACTTGCATATCATCACTGAGAGTTATCATTGACAGATTAGTCAATCATAACCATATAATAATTCTTGTGGCTCATTCAGTGAACTCATTCTCCAATGAACACCAGTGTCTCGTCTCCGACTTCGCCAAGTCGAACGACCATGAGATTTTCGTCACCGCTACACGGTGAAGACAAAGACACAATGGTCTATCCGATGTTTCGATATCCTTTTCTCGAAACATCTACGACCACGAACATTTCTAGACTTATGCTACAGACGGTCAAGCACTTCTACATGACCGAGATCCTCATCTCGATAAATGTTTGACCGTGCATTAAGTTTCAGGACTTTACCTAAGTTTCTAATGATAACTACATCATGATTTAACTTAGATAAATTCTTACCATACAGCTTACTGTAATTTTGAACAAGATGTTTGTACAATTACACAAAGATAAATTGCCTCGAGTGTATACATCTCCCAACATCTCCCACTTACATTCAGGCTCATTTATCTCGGTATCTCATACCACATTTACACATAAGTCTTTACAGACTTCACGTGGTAGATCCTTCGTGAGTGGATACGCTAAAACGTCTACTGTATAGACTTAAAGGGTTTTCCATGTTTATCTTAGACCATACATTTGAATCTCATCCAAACAATTCCCTTGGTCCCTCGGAATCCATAATATTTATTTTCCTGGATCTCATCCAGCTCATCGTATCTTACGACAATAATTTAAAAGAAGTTTGTAATGATCCGTATTTTTCAATACAACTATTCACGTATTTTCATTTTTAAAACTATTTTATAATGGTTTGTCAGGAGTTTTATGACTTCAAAAATTTCTTATAAAAATATTTTGAAGTATCAAACTAGTTATGGAGTATTTCAGTAAGATCGGTTTCATCAAATACCTCTAAACAATCTTGATAAAAATTCATTTTCAATCATTACTGTTTTGGCTTAATGAATTAATTTTCTATACAAACATCATCAAAACGTTTTCAAACTTCTACAGTATCATCTTATGATCATTTAGGGCTTCCCACATTAATTTCATAATTTTCTGAAGTCAAATCAATAGAAACCCCGCAAACCCGCTTTCTAAACGTTTTGGCCTAAAACCAGTATCTCCGTAGCTCAAACCCTAAAATGGATCTCGTATTCGCGATCCTCGTGACGATACGGACCCGTGGGTATGTTTTCGTAATTTTCTGGACACATTTGATACCAGGGGCAAAATCGCAATTTCATGTTACAAATTACTTAATCTGATTTCCTAATTACATCCACTAATTAAGTTTACTATTTACTAACCCTAATTACCTTAACCCTCACCTAACCCCGCACGTGAGCAGCCCCACGAGGAAATCGATGCCACCAATTTCTACAACTAGTCAAAAAATATACCCGAACTCTTAATTACATGTCATTAATACCTATTAATATGTTATCATACTTAAACTCTATATATTAACCCCCCCAGACACACGCAAAACCCACACTCTCTCTGTTCTCGTCCAAACCCTATCCCCTCACTCACTCACCCAGGGCCCGAACTAACGCACCCAAGGCCCCCCATCTTTCTCTCACTCTCTCCCCCTCCCCGTACCACCGAGCTCCGACCCACACCCCTCTCTGCTCTGCCGCGAGCCCACAGTAAACCCCTCATCGCACGGCCTCCTCTCCACCCCCAGGCCATCGTCGTCGAACTACTGCCGTCCGCCTCCGCCCCGACCTCGCAGTTGCTCCGACCCATGCTAGCCACCTCACCGTCGAAGCACGCCAACACCGCCATAACTCCGCCCCCTCCGACGAGCTCGCCTCGCTGCTCCCCACGCTCGACCCCCGCCTCCACAGCTCCCGAGCCCCGAAGAGCTCCCGCTCCTTACCTCCAAGAGCCCGCCGCTCCGCTTCAGTCTGTCGGGAGCCCGCTGCCTCCATTGCATCACTGGAGTTCGCGTGCACTACCGCCCAGCTCCATCACGACGCCGCCATCACCCCACGAGCACGGCCCCTCCCCTCCGCTGGCGAAAGCTCTGCTCGAGCTCAAGACATCGAGCAGCAGCGGCGACGACAGCTCCCCACCTTCACTCGCCACGCCGTCCGCCGCTGTACACCACCGATGGGCCGCCTCGCCGTGCTCCACGCCACCCCCTCAGCAGCCACGCCTCCTTCCACGGCGACTCACGAGCACCCTGTTGCCGCTCTTAATCCTCCGAGTAGCTTCTCCTGCCACCCCGAGCTCGCCTCGAAGCCCACGCCTTCGACACACGCCCCACCGTGCCTCACACCGATGCTCCGAGTAACGCCGCCCACGCTCCGCTACACAGCCCCCAACATTCGTCGCCGTGAACACCCCCAACCTGAAACCCCCACTCGAGCTCTTCCTCGATGTTGTCTGCCCTACTGATGCCGGCGGCCTCCGCCTCGAGACCCTTGCCGTCGTCGCCGCTCCCCGACACCGACCGACCCATCGCCGCCGTCCGCCGCCATCCAGGCGGCACGGAGAACCCCCCGCCGCTACATGTGCACGAAGAGAGAACGAGGGTGAGTGAATTTTAAAAGCGTATTTTTAATATACGTATTCGTATATATGCGTATAAATATGCGTATATATATTTATAAATGGGTTTATTGGTTTTAAATTGATAATAAATAATATAATGATCGGAAAAATACAAGACCAGGCCCAAAAAATCAGAAATGACGTTCTGGATCCAATGGCACTAGTTTCATCTCAATCAGGCGCTTAGTTTTTCCAGAATAAATTTTTAAACCTAAAACTTAAATACGTCACTTTCACTTGAAAATCCGTAACTTCTTATTTTCACATAAACCGATACGTGAAAAATATATATGTTGTAGTACTCTTCGAGACGATCATTTTGACAGCTCATTTGCAACTTTCTGATGCATATTGCAACCAGAATAAATTGTTGAATAATTATATTACCTAATTAAAATTAGTTTTTAAATTGATCTTTGAGATTTTAAAAATTATAAAAATTAACAGAAGCTTCTGAAAATATTTTCCTCTTCAGTAAAATTATATTCTTCATTTTCAGCATATATAAAAATTTAGAACGTTTTTCGACACCGTTTCAACCAGTTTTAAAAATCAAAACGATCAGGATAAATAAATAGAAAATGGTGTAGCCTTTAACCGATTGTTTCTTGTGTTTGCAGGTACCAATTCTCGTGCAATATCATCGTTAGAAGCTATAGCTCCAATCTCGTCGTACTACGACGATCTCGATAGTGTAAGTCACAATGAATTATAACTTTAGAAATTTGGATGGTGTACTTTATGGAATTTTCTCATGCTCGAAGCATGGATCGGTATCATAGTTGTTGGACTTTAAAGCATTGCTCCGGACTGACATTCTCTGTTGAGGCTTCTGCCTTGACTTTTCAACAAGCGAAGCTCTTTGGAGTGTTGTTAATGCATTTGAACATCTTTGCCTTTGGTACAACGAATTGACATACCGTATTGCAATATAATGATTGAATGGCATACCGTGTTAACATCTTACTGCTGGAACATCCTATTGAAATTGAATGATTGAAAGTAGTTGGCACCGCGCTAGGTTTTTAGGGTAACTTATATTAGAGAAAGTGCGGGAGCGACCGTGAGCCATCTACACATTGCACCGTACCATACCGACCGTCTAAATGAAATGTATCGCCTAGAGTGATTTGAGATCCGCCTGGCTGAGCGTCCCGTGGCAGGAGATGAGCTCAATGGTTGCACAATGTACTATCCTATATAAGTCTCGTAGTTTCTAGCTTTGCTTTTGCCTGCTTGTCCTTTTTTTAGTGTTACTACATCTACCTGGTTGTCTTATTATTGTCATCACATTGCATGTTGATTAAAACATTGTTGCTACCATATGCCATGTCACAGTGGTTGCTCTTGTACGTTACTTTTGTACTTGCACAGTCACCTTTACTTTATGCATTACATGCACTTTACTTACCACACTTGAGTAGCCACCCGTACTTTATTTTTCGCTCGTACATACATGTCTGCTCATACTTTACTTTTTGCACCTGCATAACCATCCTTTGTTTACTATAGTCTGTTCCATACTTTTGCACTACTTTATTTCTATTGCTAGAATTTTTGTGACTTACATATGGTTCCATCTCTGTGGTACCACAGACGACGCACATGTTGACTTAGGTACTCCTGAGTTCGCAGAGTCGTAGCTTGATCCTGAGACTGCCGTCTTTTATATTTGGAGTGTATGTGTGATGTACTTTCCATGTATTTCCATTCCGCTTACTTTTCACGTATTTGGTGAGATAGTGTTGTTGGTGTTGTACTTTAAATTATGGACTGTAATAATGTACGCTGGTTTGAGTATTATTGTACATCTCTACATCGTGGCTATATTGGTTTCACTGGTAACCTGTAGACCTGCGAAATAATCAAATAAGTAACGGGCCCCCTGGAGCGGGTCGTTACAGTTTTGGTGGCCCACGCAGGTCCGCGCTAACTACATAGTGAACAATATAGCAAGATCAGTGTGTACAATATAAAATACTCAAATTAACCTCGAGTACGTGATGTCTCGAGTGTTCACCTGTATACGGGTGAAGCGTCCTTATTGCCATCTTCATTAGGTCTTCCTTGATTCCTATGTCACGCCCCGCTCACCCAAGTACGGGGAGCGTAGCTGACGAGGTTGCCGTAGTATTCAGACTCAGGCTTCGAGCCCTCTTATCTAAATACTACAAAGCATTTTTTGTGTGGTTTAATATTAAATAGTGAGCATGCCACTGTAATAACACTGGAATAGTACACAGAGAAAAATAGAAGTGCTCCAAAAGAAAATAAAACACAGTACTGAAAGAAAATTACATCAACACAGAAGTTACATTACATCACATAAGTTCATATATATATGTATATACATCAGCTGTACAAAAGGGGGTACAAAAGTGGGTACACAAAAAGTAGAAACCCCCAGCCCAAAAGTACAAAAGTCCACACCCGGTACAACGCACCCACTAGTCTAACCCCGGGAAATCTAATTGTACAAAGTCGCCCGAAGGCTCTACCTCAGCAGCACTGGCACCGGTCTCCGGCTCCGGGACACCCAAAGACTGCTCGGGACTCGCACCTGAAAACCACGGGATGGGACACGTCAACGCGTGACCCAGTAGGAACTCCTAACACCCTAGTAGAACCCAGTTTTAGAACTGGTCTTCCTAACTAACTAACTAACTACAAGTGTCACATCGGCACAAGTTTATGCAGAAATTAAAATCAGAGCATAAGTGCTGAAAGTAAACAACAGTGAACAGAACTGAAATAAAAATTGATTAAATTAAGTAAAATTAAAGGTTGTTCTGTTTTGGAACCCGGGCAAACCGTAGATTGCTAAGGAATCGGACTTCACCCAGGGTGGGTGAAAAGTGGTACCACTCGAGCGACACGAGCACTGGAGGGGCCTCTCGTAACTCCGTACCCGACTGGACAAGGTACCGGAGCGAGACTCATCTCGGGTTTTCTGTCGGACAAATGGAGAAAACCATCATTTACCGATCTGGTGCGTCACGAGCGCACCAGCGGCCTCTCTAACTCTAGTCAACTCCCACTTCCGGGAGTGACATGGCGAGTGAGAAATCATACTACATTCCGCTCCTTAACACATAAAGTTTACCCGTTTTCCCCCAAACCCACATCTGGAGTCTCACCCATTTCAAGAATGGACCGAGAACTCCCGATGTCATACTCTCATCCTCACTCACAAATTTTTCTTTTAATGAGCATTACTTCATTAACATTGTATCTATTAGTGGTCTCAAATACCACTTATGTCTCAACATACTTGCATCTCATCATCAATAATTTTTCCACATGAAACATAACATAATAAACATCATCATTAAGGCACACCTTAAGAGCATGGTAATAAAGCACAACTAACATGTTCAACATTAATTTAAAGCAAGAGTACTCCTACTCAAAATTACAACACAAATCTGTCAAAAGCGTCAGTGCAGAAAGAATGGCTCTGTTACTCTAATTGCAGTCAGAATTGGCTCTCGGCCCCCTTCAAAGTTGTAGGAAATTTTCTGTAGTTTTTCGTAGTGTCTTAATTATATTTTTCTGATTTTTCTACTATTTTATACGATTTTTACAAGTTACTGTTCTGTTACACAAAAAATTTCAGCAACTAACTTTTCTAACTAAACTTGTTCCTAACATATTTGAATGCCACACTTAACATATCAACACTAGCATGAGAATAAGATTACAACATTTTCAAATCCTCAACATAATCCCAACTTTACAAAGAGGATACTTTTACTATTTAATATACATCACACACAAATATAACTACATAACTTGCAACTTCCTACTAAATGAAACTAGCATATACACCATCTCCCTAATTGCAACATACTACATCCTAACACTCATTTAGCAAATTAACATAATGAACATGGTATTAATATATATAACTATAGTTATGCAACAATTTCATATCCAAGCATGAATAAAGTTTAGGTATAAGTTAGCCAAAAGTTCCTTCAATACTAACATATGGAGTTTTTCGCAATGTTTATCAACATGTTAAAGCACAACACTAAATCTATGGCATGCACTTTCATACTTTCATTATTCCTTTTCTACCAATGAGAATGAGCTAATTAATTTACTAATCATCCTACACCAAGAATTTCTACTAACACAAATCCTAAAACTAAATCCTAACTAGAATGTTAGAAAATCCTACCTTGCAAAAGTCCTCCCAAAATTGTTCTTTGGCACTTCTTAGTCCTTGATGGAGAGCTCCCTATTCTTCCTTCTTCAAGCTCCAATTTGGTCTCCAAAAATGATATTTTGAAGGGCTTTTTGGGATGAATATGGTGTTAGGATGATGGGGGAATTTTGTGGGCTCTTAGTGATTGAAGGGGATTATTTTGGAAGAGTGTTTTAAGGAGGAAGATGAAGCAACATGAAAGAAAAGGGGGAGAGCAAGTTTCGGCCAGAATTTTGGGGAGGTGAGGGACAGAAGATGATGGTTTTTTTATTTGGGCTTTTATTATCTCTTGCCTAGTTTTTAGGTTTCCTTAAAATCCTCTCCTCCTCTCATTTAGTCAAAATTTAGCCAAGTGTCCTAGCTTAAGCTAACAACATGACACATAGCCATATTAAGTGTCATGGCTACAAAATTTAAAATTAAAATTTTTAGGGAAATAAAAATACATGGTGAAATACACCATACTCCTTAAATACATGGTATTTCCTCCCAATACCCTTATTTTCTAATATCAATAATAGGTTTAAAACCATTTAAAAATAATTTCTCCACCAAAATAATTAAAGAAAAATACGGGCATACTCCCAAAAATTATACGTACGCATATACGCCAAGATACGTACAAATACATGTACATTGAAATTAGGGTCATTACATCCCATCATCCTCTTTGAACTCTTAACCCTTGTCTAGAAATTCGTGTTCCATTCTTTGGATATACCTTCCCTAGTAGCCTCCCTTGATAGCAGTTAGATTGATTTTTCATAAGTTGAACCATTCTTTCACTTCAACATCATCACCCTTCCTTTAGCTTGATGACCTTTCGATTGACCTTCTTAGAATCTTTCTATTTTAGTTCGCTTGAACTCTAGCTACGTCTATTTTAAAGAGGGTAGCATTCGATTTTCGATCACTAGAAGTTTGAGTTCGACAGCGGAAGCAAATCGAAGGACGCCCAGGAGAATTTGAGAATGGTGTTAAGACAAACCAAACCGAGACATGTGAGCTGATGCCGCTACTTCTTCATCTTCCTTGAACTCGTTTTCTTCTTCTATCTGATCCTATTTTAACTTGAGACTAGCTATAGAAACTATAGTATGTATTCATATATAACGTCTTTTGTTTTCTTGATGATATAATATCACATTATATTTCATTCTATTAACAACTTATTTTACTTATATCGTAATCGTTCATCAAGCCTCCCTTTCGATCGTTTAAATAGCTTTGGCAACGATCGGTCTTCTTAATTCCGATGACGGAATTATTTTAAGGAGGGTAGAATGTAATGATCCGTATTTTTCAATACAACTATTCACGTATTTTGATTTTTTTTAAAACTATTTTATAATGGTTCGTTAGGAGTTTTATGACTTCAAAAATTTCTTATAAAAATATTTTGAAGTATCAAACTAGTTATGGAGTATTTCAGTAAGATCGGTTTCATCAAATACCTCTAAACAATCTTGATAAAAATTCATTTTCAATTATTACTGTTTTGGCTTAATGAATTACTTTTCTATACAAACATCATCAAAACGTTTTCAAACTTCTACAGTATCATCCTATGATCATTTAGGGCTTCCCACATTAATTTTGTAATTTTCTGAAGTCAAATCAATAGAGAACATGCAAACCCGCTTCCTAAACGTTTTGGCCTAAAACCAATATCTCCGAAGCTCAAACCCTAAAATGGATCTCGTATTCGCGATCCTCGTGACGATACGAACCCGTGGGTATGTTTTCGTAATTTTCCGGACACATTTGATACCAGGGGCAAAATCGTAATTTCATGTTACAAATTACTTAATCTGATTTCCTAATTACATCCACTAATTAAGTTTACCATTTACTAACCCCTAATTACCTTAACCCTCACCTAACCCCTCATGTTAGCAGCCCCACGAGGAAATCGATGCCACCAATTTCTACACTAGTCAAAAAGTATACCTAAACTCTTAATTACATGTCATTAATACCTATTAATATGTTATCATACTTAAACTCTATATATTAATTCCCCTAGACACACGCAAACCCCACACACTCTCTTTGTTCTCGTCCAAACCATATCCCTTCACTCACGTACCCAGGGCCCGAACTCACGCACCCAAGGCCCCCCCATCTTTCTCTCACTCTCTCCCCCTCCCCGTACCACCGAGCTCCAACCCACGCCCCTCTCTGCTCCACCGAGAGCCCACGGCAAACCCCTCATCGCACGGCCTCCTCTCCACCCCCAGGCCATCGTCGACGAACTACTACCGTCCACCTCCACCCCGACCTCGTCGTTGCTCCGACCCATGCTAGCCACCTCACCGCTGTAGCACGCCAACACCGCCATAACTCCGCCCCCTCCAGTGAGCTCGCCTCGCCGCTCCCCAAGCTCGACCCCTGCCTCCATAGCCCCCGAGCTCCGAAGAGCTCCCACTCCTTACCGCCAAGAGCCCGCCACTCTGCTTCAGTCCGCCGGGAGCCCGCTGCCTCCCCAACATCACCGGAGTTCACATGCAACACCGCCCAGCTCCATCACGACGCCGCCACCGCCCCACGAGCACGGCCCCTCCCCTCCGCCGGCGAAAGCTCCGCTCGAGATTGCCAAGACACCATGCATGAGCAGCAACAGCGGTGACAGCTCCCCGCCTTCGCTCGCCGCACCGTCCGCCGCTGTATACCGCCGATGGGCCGCCTCGCCGTGCTCCACGCCACCCCCTCAGCAGCCACGCCTCCTTCCACGGCGACACACGAGCACCCCGTTGCCGCTCTCCGTCCTCCTAGTAGCTTCGCCTGCCACCCCGAGCTCGCCTCGAAGCCGACGCCTTTGACACACGCCCCACCGTGCCTCACACCGACGCTCCGAGTAACGATGCCCACGCTCCTCTACGCAGCCCCCACCTTCACCGCTGTGAACACCCCCCAGCCCGAAACCCCCGCTCGAGCTCTTCCTCGACGTTGTCTGCTCCGTTGATGCCGCCGGCCTCCGCCTCGAGTCCCTTGCCGTCGTCGCTGCTCCCCGACACCGACTGATCCCTCACCGTCGTCCACCGCCGACGAGGCCGCACGGAGACCCCCCCGGCCGCTGCATGCGCACGAAGAGAGAACGAGGGTGAGTGAATTTTTAAAACGTCTTTTTTAAAAACGTATTCATATATACGCGTATAAATATGCGTATATATATTTATAAATGGGTTTATTGGTTTTAAATTGATAATAAATAATATAAGGATCGGAAAAATATAAGACCAAGTCCAGAAAATCAGAAATGACGTTCTGGATCCAATGACGCTGGTTTTATCTCAATCAGACGCTTAGTTTTTCCAGAATAAATTTTTAACCCGAAAACTTAAATACGTCACTTTCACTTGAAAATCCGTAACTTCTTATTTTCACGTAAACTGATATGAGAAAAAAAAATACGTTTTAGCACTCTTCGAGATCGTCATTTTGACAGCTCATTTGCAACTTTCTGATGCAGATTGCATCCAGAATAAATTATCGAATAATTACGTTACCTAATTAAAATTAGTTTTTAAATTGTTTTTTGAGATTTTAAAAATTATAAAAATTAACAGAAGCTTGTGAAAATATTTTCCTCTTGCAGTAAAATTATATTCTTTTTTTCAGCCTATATAAAAATTTAGAACGTTTTCCGACACCGTTTCAACCAGTTTTTAAAATCAAAACGATCAGGATAAATAAATAGGAAAGAGTGTAGTCTTTAACCGATTGTTTCTTGTGTTTGCAGGTAGCAATTCTCGTGCAACAGCATCGTTAGAAGCTCTAGCTCCAACCTCGTCTTACTACGACGATCTTGATAGTGTAAGTCATAATGAATTCTAACTTTAGAAATTTGGTAGTGTAAAGCATCGGTTGGGATTTGGATCGGAACCCAGATCCGACCCCACTAGCTATTTGTCTGTGCTGCAGATAGCTCGGCAGATCATTTCGAACGACTCAGAGTTAGGTCGGGCTTCATCTTAGTGGCTTGGACTCAGCTCTTCCTGACTCGGGTTTCATCCACCGCGGGGCTCACTCCTAAGCCGATGTAGGTCCACGTCACCAAAGACGTCCTCATCAGCCCCACATCACTGTTCGACGAATTCAAACGTCAACAATGTACAAGCAAAATGTGCATCAGCTAGTCGAGAAGGAAACTTCATTCTTTTCCTCCGAGGTTAGCTCATGCAACCCACCCTCAACCCATTTTTTTTTCGACAATTGGTTCCAATCTGTTGGTTCTTTATGTTCTAAAGCCCCAAACTATCAATTTTGCGGTGAAATTTCGCGGTGAACCCTACGGCTTTTGATCGTTCATCTAGTTGCAAAATGTTTTGTTACGCGAAACCGTAAAACATCCGATGGGTGGTTGTTATAAATCCTAAGAGTGGAATTCATCCATCATCTATCAGTCTTGTTTCCTGTGTTAATGATAATAATAATTCAAATTTACTGCAACTTCGAAGCAAGGGACATCACAAGATTTATATCCACCTTATTATTCCGCAAAAAGGAAGAAAGAACAATATAAGGTATTTAATGCAACACAAAATGCAAATAAAATATTTCTTACAAAATGCAAAATGCAAACAAAAAGGAAGAAAGAACCAATTGTTTTTGACATCAAAAAAACAATTCAAGAATGGTGGTTTTCACAGGAGAATGAACTATTACGGAAATCAATCCAATGATTTGCAGATCGGAAAATCGACATTATGTAGAGTTTGTTTGCTTCTTTTTTGCTGCAGAGGTATTTACAGCTGCAATCGTTCTTCTCATTTTTTCAGTTCTTCAACCAGCCAAAGCAACCACATTTCTGCGATAAATAAAAATATTAAAATAAATTAGATAGATAAAAGAACAAAATTCGAATAATCAGGGCAGGATAAGTTTTTGTTCAAGTGAAATATGCAAGCAGGTCAATCAGGGGGGAAAATAAAATAAATAAATGCAAATCATAAATTATTGGTTGGACTCAAAACTAAAGATTCTATTATAAGTATACCAAACAACAGGTGCAACAAATGCTGCTGTCGAATTGGTTGCAACAAATATCACAACTCTTTGCCAAAGGAAAGTGGTGGCCACATAAGCAAATTAGTTCCTATGTTTCCTAAACAATCTCGAAATCACTCTTTAGTCATGTAACTATTCTACCATGTCAGCAAAATTATCATTTATAACTACAAAAATGGTTAGTTCCTGTGATGGATGCAGGAGATTCAGGGCGGACACAATTTTTTTGGCCGGAAATAATTTTTGTTTATTTTATTTATTGCAAAATTGTTGCAAAATTGAAAAATTACATCGACTCAAGGGCATATATAAGTCATTTTCATTGAAAGGGCATTTTTGTATTTACCAACAAAAATTTCAGAGGGCAGGCACTGCTGGTGTTTTAGGGTGTTTTCTCACCACGGGTATCGATGAAAGGGAGTCCGAAGGATGCAGCTGACATGGCAGACTAGGCCGACCTTCGGGGTGTTGGCCGAGTTCACTCGAGGAAGAGCGAGCTCCGGGCCGAGCAATGGATGCCGAGCAGAGCTTCGGCCGAACGGTTCTCTTCGACGATCTGCAAGACAGAAAGGTCGTCAGGGGGGTCGGATCTGGGTTCCGACCAAACCCTCTCCGATGCTTAAGTCAGATCGTGACTAAGAATGCTCAGTGGAATTGATTCCGACCTGTTGGGAGGTCGTTCACTAGTTCTCGAGCCAAGCTGCATGGAGAACAAAATATATTTGGTGGAGCAGATTTTGAGAGTATCGGAGTACTTGAGTGTCAGATATCCAAGATCTGTCTTTAGCTACGTCTTCCTTGGGCTATTTGTAGGCGAGCATTTTGTCAACGATTTCCTCCCATGATACCCGTGCATTCATGGCGTTTTTTGCCTCCCTGCCGTGCTGTCTGTATTGATGGCGGGATAAAGGGCAATCATTGACCGCTGGAATTGAGGAATGGATCCCCTAATCGCGAGGGTCCGACAGTCAATCAGACTGTTGTCATGAATGGGGGGAAGGTGACCTGCACATGAGGGTTCATGGGCTCGAGTATTGGGTCGTACTGTAGTTGCGGTCAACCGACTCAGCGCCTTGGTTGCCGAGTTGGCGAGAGTTTAGTAATTTCGCTAATTTTTTTAATTTTGTTGTTGTTTCTAATAAATTGTCAAGTAATTAAACACTAATAAGGCAGCAAAAAAGTACCACATTTTGCATTGTCATAGATAAAAACTCAATCAACCCATTTGATTATTTGAAAAATGAACGGAAACAATAATTATGTTTTATTAGTTACTGAAATTCAGTACACAGTAATAAATCACAAATCCAAGGAAGCAACACAAGCCAATCAGAGACACACAAGACTTGGTAACACAGTTCGGTGCGCACACCTACATATGCGGGGCCACGCCCAGAAAAACAGAATACTCCACTAAAATAATCAAAGAGTACAAACTCTAATATCACGTTTCTAGTAGGAGGAACACGCTCCCCCTCAATACAAACCGTGAAGGGTGATGACCATCAACCCCATGGAGTATTCTCAGCAAGCTCTCCTTGCCTGCAAGCTCCCCTTGCACAACCGACTAGATCAACTCCCTTGACCCTACGTGCGTAGCCGTCGGCCTCCCTCCCGGAGCATCTCAAAACTTTTTCCCAAAAGTCGTGCGCTAGCCGTCGCCGCTGCCAAACCCTAATAACCCACGCTCCCCCTGAATCCTGCGGGTCAAATGGCAAATCTCCAATCAAATCAGCTCCAGCTAGGCAACTAACAAAATCCGCAACCACCAACATCACGAGATCCCACAAATCTTCAAGAGCCCGTTGCGGAAGATAATGTGAGCAAAAATCTCTCCAACCGTCTTTAACAGAATAACCGAAGATATAGACTTCCAAATAAATCTTTAACAGTATTCAATCAACATAAATACCTGATACCGTTAAAAATAAAAAGCTAGGATTACGAATTACCAGAACGGGATCCCATATATAGCGAACAAACATTGCCGCAAACAGATACAGCGTGTTGAATATTATGATACAACATACTGTTCAACAATTCTTCCAACAAGAGCAAGCTACGTCGTCTTTCTTCTTCAAGATAATTATGAACAGATACCACAATATCTTAGTGCCACTATTGACAACAAAGTCACATACGAGACCTAACAATCTCCCCTTTTGGCATTTAGTGGCACAATCTCAGATACGAAGCAGAGACAGAATGAAGAGAACAGATCAAACAAGAAATATCAAGATAGAGGACAACTTTCAGAACTTGAAGATACTTCATTCAGACTAACACCCCCAAAACAAGAGCAGTAACCAAGTCCCCCAAAACAAGAGCAGTAACCAAGTCCCCCAAAACAAGAGCAGTAACCCAGCAGTCTGAACCTCAACCAGCCAACAAGAAAACACAGTACCAACCCCAACAGACACCCCAACCAACAAGATACATGGTATCAACAAGAGCAGCAAATATCACAATTTTACCTCCCCCTTTGGGCCACTAAAGGCTAGAAACATACCTCAATTAGTCATCAACACCAGAGGCTGCTCTCAAAGATCCAAACTTCAGTGCAGAAAGTCTTTTTTGCAGCATAAGCTTGTGTGACTCTAGCAGAGTCTTCTGACTCTGAAGCATTAACAGCTGATCATCAGCATTTTTAATATCCATCTCTAAGAATTGGACATCTTCCAAATGAGCTGAAGGTAGAGCTTCAGAAGACGGTGCAGAGGGCAGCGTAGACAGAGTCTGGCCCACAAACGAAGTAGAAACACCACTCGGAGGAGGAGTAGATGCATCAGGTAAAGATGTGATCATCTTGGATATATTGTCACACTTTCCAACCACAGACTTTGCAGTGTAAGATATGCTGTCACATGAGATAGACAGATTGGGTGCAGTAAGAGGTACTTTCTGTCCCAAAAGCATCAAAGAAATGAGACTTGCGTGAGGAAGAGACGAAGCCAGTGATGATAATTCTGAAAGAGACAGAATAGAATTAAAAATAATTCTCCCCAAGTTGAAAGGCTGTTTAGTTCCAGCCGAAAACAAGAGCTTGCACATATCCTTGGTAACGACAGAGATATTGGAAGTTGGTAGCCAATTCCTCGTAGCAATTCTGTACAACACAAAGTACTTAGCAGTAAGAGCTGAGGAAGGAAAAGAGGACGACTTGGGCCAACTCTTTAATTTTCCTGCAGTGACGACACTTATGAATTTATTAAAGTCCTCTCCTACAGACTCGCCAAATTCAGGCTGTGATTGAGAGCAGGACCACTTTAAAATCTTGTTCAACACAGATGGATAAAAAGAGGGGATCTTTCCTCTAACATAGTTCCTGAAACCCCAGCCTGAAGACGCATCACCAGCAGACTTGGACAGATTGCAGTAGAACTCACGCACCAAAGCAGGATAAAAAGTTTTAAAGCATGAGGCAGCATGAAGCAAGCCTAGGTCTTTCAGAATATCAACCAATTGAGTCTTTTCAAAAGATGCGACATTCAAGACTTTCTCAGGTAAAATAGATCGGTCAGAATAGGAACTCCATCTATTTTTATGGGCTTTGTCAAAGAAAACTCTACTGAGAGCATCAGATGAAGTAAAAAATGAGGAACGAGAGGGACCTGACGTAGGGGTCGATACTTTAGACCTCTTAGAGGGAGAAGCAGAGTCATGATCTGATGATGCATTACATTTCCTTGGGGCAGACATGGCCTTCCGCACAGGAGAGGAAAACAAGATATCTTCTGGAGAGATCTGGGACGAGGTGTCAAGAGCAACACCCTCACATGTTGAATCAAATGTAGCAACATTTTGTGCCACATTACATGATTCAACTCCTGTCGGCAGTGAACCAGACTCGACTGCAGCTTCAACATTAGCACCAACATCAGATGTGCCTGGATTAACAGTGGAAACACCAGGAGTCACACAACATTCAGTCTCGATAGGATAAGGAGGGTGATCCTGAGCACTCCCATCATATTCCACATCTATAGAACACTGAGCAGGCTCTTCTTCATCACCATGGGACTGAAGCATCTCAGGAGGGACTTCAACATGAGAATCATTCAACAAAGGATCATCTCGATCCATGAGAGAAATATCTTCAGGACAGACATTATGAGCACAGTCATTTACATTAGTACCACTTAAAGAGCCATTTCCAACCTCAGGCAAATGCTGAACACTTCCATCCACACTCATAGGAGACGGAGTGACTGGGTCATCCTCCTGGGGTGGGACATCACATGCATCATCAACATTGGCCCTATCTTCAGGTTCAGCACACACACCCGACTTCTCAGCAATATGGACACATAATTCCTCGGCAACCTTGGAGGAAGAGGAAGCTTCATCAACTCCCCCTGTCCTAGACTTCTTAGCAGAAACAGATGAGTCTGAATCCGAGATATCCACCACAACAATTTCAGAAATTTTCACGAAAGATTTGGGATTCCAGGTATGAATGATGATCTTGTTATCCCGAGGCACTTCTACACTCATTACTTTACCCCGAATCTTTTTACGCATGAACTGGTCAAAATGAATATCAGAAACATCAACCCAAGAGAGATCCAATCTCCTTCCAGTTCTCCGTAAGTGCCAGAACCAGTCCTGAACAGTGACAGGGGCTGGATAAACTTCATCCTCACAACGATCAGGCACCAAGGGTTCCCGCAGAAGAGGAATTTCCAAAATTGGGGAAAACCTCACAATTTCCAAATTCGAAACAACTGGAGAGTGCATGTCTTCAAAAGATACCGAAGATGGAAAAGAGGGAGAATTACCAAAGGAAGAGGCACGCGAAGATCGTGGAGCCACTCTCTTCAGCTTGGTTGGAGGAGGAGAAGACGACAAAGCACTCTTTTGCGATGAGGAGGACCGACGAGAGTAGCGTCGAAGGATCTGTGACGATTTCTCCTTTCGATCTCGCGCCATTTCAGAAGAAAAGGGAGAATTCCACACACGAAATCAAGAACCCTAGAAGAACTGCTAAGACAATCTTGAAATAATTTGAGAGAGGAAAGAGCACCGTGAAGCAAAGAGTGGAATGAGAGAACATAAATAACGAGTAAAAAATAATGACAGAAAGGCATCCGACCCAATAACAACCTAACCGCTCCATTCCTCCTTATGTTGCAACCAGATGTTTCGACATTCTTCTCAACAAAGAGATCAACATCAGATACGACACAGCCCTAGGGCTTGTCGCAGTTCTTCAAATCTGCCCGAATCTAACGGTTTTGTGAAGATGTCGGCTAGTTGATTTGCAGTAGCAACATATTCCATGGTGAGGGATTTCTTCTCTACCAACTCCCTGATGAAATGATGTCGGATATCTATGTGTTTTGTTCTGTAGTGCTGAACTGGGTCCTTGGAGATGTTTATTGCAATCTGATAATCACATAAGATAGTTAGTATCCCCTGCTCCAACCCATAGTCTGTCAGCATTTGCTTCATCCATAGGAGTTGAGTACAACAACTCCCTGCTGCAATATACTCAGCCTCTGCCGTAGATAACGATATGGAGTTTTGCTTTTTGCTGTACCAGTAGACTAGATTATTGCCCACATAGAAACATCCTCCTGTAGTGCTCTTTCTATCATTTGTATTTCCTGCCCCGTCTGCATCACTGTACCCTGAAACAAGTGTGTTTGTATCCTTGGTATAACATATGCCATAATCTGCCGTTCCACTGACATATCTGATAATCCGCTTAACGCTGTGATATGAGATTCTCTAGGGCAAGATTGATAACGTGCACAAACTCCTACACTGAAGCTGATATCCGGTATGCTGGCTGTCAAATACAATAGGTTGCCTATCATACTTCTGTACAGAGTAACCTTGACTGATTTTCCTCCATCGTTCTTGGAAAGTTTATCAGTGGTGGACATAGGGATGCGAACATGTCTAGCATTTTCCAGACCAAATCTCTTGACCAGATTCCTAGCATATTTGCTTTGGGAGATGAACAACCCATCAGTACACTGCTTAACTTGAAGATCAAGAAAAAGTTCAACTCACCAACCATGCTCATCTCAAACTCCTTCTGCATGAGAGCAATGAACTCACGCACCAACTTTTGTGAGGTTGATCCGAAAACTATATCATCTACATAGATCTGAGCAACCATAACACTCGACCTGGTCCTTTGGACAAACAATGTCTTGTCGGCTCCTCCTCGTTCATATCCCTTTTGAAGAAGATACGTAGTCAACCTCTCGTACCAAGCCCTTGGAGCTTGTTTCAATCCGTATAGAGCCTTCTTTAACCGGTAGACATGATTAGGAAGAAAGGGATCTGCAAAACCTTTTGGTTGTTCGACATAGGCTTCTTCATTCAATAACCCATTCAAGAATGCACTCTTCACATCCATCTGATGGAGCTTGAAGTTTAGACTGCAGGCTACAGCCAACAATAATCTGATGGATTCCAACCGAGCGACTGGAGCAAATGTTTCATCAAAATCGATGCCTTCCACCTGGGTGTATCCTTGAGCCACAAGACGTACTTTGTTGCGAGCAACATTTCCCTTCTCATCAGTTTTATTCTTGAAGATCCATTTTGTTCCGATGACATTTATCCCTTTAGGTCTCTCAACTATGCTCCAAACATCATTACGTTGAAATTGGTTCAACTCCTCTTGCATGGCCGAAACCCAGAATTCATCAACAATAGCTTCCTTCACACTTTTGGGTTCAACAACAGAGAGGAAGCAAGCATACCCGGCCAGATCTCTATAGTTGACACGACTAGTGCCTCTTGTCCGGCGGCTGTCATGCACATCACCAATGATCAACTCAGGAGGATGATCGTGTATAACTTTAGTGATTCCTTCAACACCTTGAGCGTCTTCAGCCTCGACCTGTGGTATCTCAACTGTAGTTGTATCCTGTGTTGCAACATTTTGTTCAACATTGTTCTGATTTGTCTTGCTTGTTGCAACATTGTTTTCAACACGATCTTCCACATCAGTGTCGTCTTCTTGAAGCACACTTCCTTCACTTAAGACAGCCTCTCCCTGATAAAAATCGTCCACCACTACATTGATAGATTCCATCATAACATCTGTGTGTTGATTAAAAACTTTCAAAACTCTGAAGGCACGACTCTTCATGGAATACCCAAGGAAGATTCCTTTGTCGCTCTTAGCATCAAACTTCTGCTTGGGTGTACGGTCTTGCAAGATATAACAGTTGCTTCCAAAAAATGTGAATGTAGGATACATCAGGTTTCCTGCCTTTCCAGATCTCATAGGGTGTTTTCTCAGTTCTTGGCCGAAGATAAACATATTAATAGTGTAGCAGGCTGTGTTGACAGCTTCAGCCCACCACTTAACATTGACCCCCCGAGCATTCAACGTTACACGTGCCATTTCTTGAAGTGTGCGATTTTTCCTTTCAACCACTCCGTTTTGTTGAGGGGTCTTTGGAGCCGAAAATTCATAACCAATACCATGTGATTCACAATATTCAGAGAAGGAATGATTCTCAAACTCCTTTCCATGATCACTCCGGATCCTGACAATTTTGCCAATGCTATCTCCTTTTTCAACCCGAAGACGAGTGCACAGTCTCTTGAAGGCTTCAAATGTGTCTTATTTCTCCTTAAGAAAATCTACCCAGGTAAACCGAGAAAAATCATCAACACATACGTAAATATATTTCTTACCTCCCACGCTAGTTTCTGATGTGGGTCCGATCATATCCATGTGTAATAGCTCCAGATTTTTCGATGTAGTAATCATCTGGGTTTGCTTATGGCTCGTCTTCTTCTGCTTTCCCGGTTGACATGGTCCACATACACCTTCTTTCTTCTTGGTTAGAATTGGTATCACACGAATAGCTTCGGCTTGAGATATCTTCATTAAGGTCTTGAAATTTAAATGACCCAGTTTTTTGATGCCATTGCTCTAAAACATCAGTAGTGATATTGAAACACTTGTTGAGATCTTGTAGAAGGTAACAGTTGTCATTTGATACGATCCGGTGGATCGAATCAATAAAAATCAGATTTTTAAAGAGGAAAAATTAAAAAGTGGAATTTTTATTTGGAATTTGATGAAGACAAAGATAACTTGAGTTCCTTCGAGACGAACCCGATCTTCTAGCTTTTATTTGAACAGATAAAAAGCCTAAAGATCCCTCACAAGATGCCTAAGAATGTTCTTCAACAAAATAAGCATAACCTAACCCTAGCCCACACCCTCACTTATATAATGTTTAGGCGTGGTGCGTACAACAAAACTAGCAAAACTTATTGTGCATAAAGAAACTTCGCCCAAACAGTCGGTGCGCATAGCAATTACTCTTTCGGCCTCCTCTCGTACGTAATGATCGCATCATTACTCTGCCCCTAAAAGAGCCACCTTGTCCTCAAGGTGGTGCATGAAGTCCGCGGAGGCCCTACTCCAAGTGCGCGCAAGCCTCCTCCTAGATCGAAAGGATGAAAATGATCTCCACCGTTTTCACTGCCGTTCTAAAGAAATCCAGATCTGAAAGATTCAGATCTGAAAACAAGAAGATCTGGATCTGAGAATTTCAGACCTGGATCTGAGAATTTCAGACCTGGATCTGAGAATTTCAGATCTGAGACTTTCAGATCTGGATCTGAGAATTTCAGATCTGGATCTGAATCAAGCGTGGAATCGTCCTGATTCTCTTCCCCTTGGATCCTCTTGCCTCGATCTCCTCCCTTCCCGACCGTTAGGGTTTGTAACATTTCCATTATCGCCGGAATTGACGCCATGGCCTCCCTCATAAACTTCAGATCTGAAGTAGCTTCCTTCAATCCTTGGAGATCGCGTCCCGTCTGCGCGGCTTCCCTCCTCATGGCCCGAAGTTGTTGTAGCAAATCACCTGTGGATCGTAGATGCTCCGATACCAATTAGATACGATTCGGTGGATCGAATCAATAAAAATCAGATTTTTAAAGAGGAAAAATTAAAAAGTGGAATTTTTATTTGGAATTTGATGAAGAACAAAGATAACTTGAGTTCCTTCGAGACGAACCCGATCTCCTAGCTTTTATTTGAACGAATAAAAAGACTAAAGATCCCTCACAAGATGCCTAAGAATGTTCTTCAACAAAATAATCATAACCTAACCCTAGCCCACACCCTCACTTATATAATGTTTAGGCGTGGTGCGTACAACAAAACTAGCAAAACTTATTGTGCATAAAGAAACTTCGTCCAAACAGTCGGTGCGCATAGCAATTACTCTTTCGGCATCCTCTCGTACGTAATGATCGCATCAGAATGCATACATCATCTTTATTGAAGACAAGACATTCATCTTTGGTGAATCGGACGAGAAAACCTTGATCACACAAGTACTAACTTATGCTGACTAGGTTTTCCTTCAAGTATTCTACATGCATCACATCCTTCAGCTTCAGGGACCCTGTCACATTTAGGTTCCCTTTTCCAACAACTTTGCTTCTCTGACCATCACCAAATGTTACATGACCTTTATTGCCAGCAGAATACTCAGTGAGAAGTCCCTTATTGCCAGTCATGTGTCGAGAGCACCCACTGTCAAAATACCACAGATTTTCTGAGAAAGTAACCAACGAAGTGTATGCCACCATGCTTACCAGCTCAGATTTCTTAACCCATTTCTTCGTTGTCCTTTTGTTGGGATGTCTAACACTTCTGCCTTCATTCCAATGCTACATGCGTCTGAAGCAACTCCAGTCATTGTGCCCTATTTGCCTACAGTAATCACATATAGGACGCCTGGATGTTGAACCATTTCTTTTCTTCCCCTTTGGCTCATACCCGTTGTGCTGACTCCGTTTTTCATGCTCTTTAGTAATGAGAACGCGCCTTGTCTTGGATGTATGTAAGTGGCCCCCTCTGTTGTATCCGACTCCTGTTCGGTCTCCAGACACCTTTCCCATGTTGAGAATATCATCAAGTTTAGACTTCCCGGAGTTCCATCTGTTGAGAGTGCTTTCCGCCTTCTCAGCTCTAAGCAGTGTTCTCTTGAGACTATTCTCAAGATTTCTGAGACTAAGCTCCGTCTTCAACAGTTTAGCCCTAGTCTCATCCTTCTCGCTTCTCAGTCTGGAACATTCATCCTTCAAATTCTTGTTCACTTTGCAGATATCCATCCATTTGTTGAACATAATCTGATATGCTGACCGAATATCTTCTTCACCAACATCTTCCTCACTATCACCTTCAGAGTCGACCTCAGTGCTAAATGTTGTACTATCTGTTTCAACATCATGTATCACATTTCCTCGTCTGGTACCCGATGTTGTGGCAGATGTTGCAACATTGTGTTCAACATTTCTAGGTGTGTCATATTCAGACTTACTTTTCAGAGTTGCAGTGAAGGCAATATAATTGCTGGTTATGTCTTCATCTTCTGCACTTCCTTCAGAATCTTCATCACTCCAAGTACTGGCTAAAGATTTCCCTTTTTGCTTCTTAAGGGTATTGGCACACTCAGCTTGTATGTGACCAAATCATTCACACTCTCTGCATTGTATTCCCTTTCCTTTGGTTTTTGAATCATACCTCTGGGTAGGGCGGCTGGTGGTCTTTTCAACAGCGGGAGGACCTGAACGCAACATCCTATTTGCAGGTTTGAAATTCTGACCTCTGTTACTAATCTTCCTCATCATCCTACTGAAACTCTTGGTTAGTAACTCAATGTCGTCATCAAGCTCCGACTCATTATCCGATTTAGAAGTTTCACTTGCCTCTGCCTTTAATGCCACCCCCTTTCCCTTCTGTTCTGCTTGAGATTCATCTCATAGGTTTGCAGAGAACCCATGAGTTCATCCAGTCTCATAGTGGAAGTATTTCTTGCTTCTTCAATAGCCGCAATTTCAGCAGAAAACTTTTCGAGAAGAGACCTCAGCGTCTTCTCTACCAACTTCTTTTGAGAGTATTTCTTGCCCAGTTGAAAGGACTGGTTGGCTATGTCCCTTAGTCTACCATTAAATTCAGCCACAGTCTCATTTTCATCCATTCTAAGATTTTCAAACTGCGACGCGAGCATTTGAAGTTTAGAAGCCTTAAATGTACTTGTTCCTTCATGAACGTTTTGAAGAATGTCCCAAGCTTCTTTAGCGTACTCACATGTGGATATCAGCTTGAACTGCTCTTCATCAACCGCAGTGAAGATGGCATTCACCGCCTTCGAGTTTCCTAATGCCGCACGATCTTCTTCTGGATCCAAATCTCTCGCTGGTTTGAGATATTCCTTGCCTTCCTTGTCAACTTCAGTCGGAGGACTCCATCCTTCAACCGTGGCGACCCATGCCTTCTCATTTAGAGACTTGATATAGGCTCGCATACGGGACTTCCAGTATGTGTAATTTGTTCTGGTAAGCAATGGAGGACGAGTGACAGAGGCGCCTTCTTTTTTATTCATGATTTGCGTACTGACACACAAGATTACACCCACTTTGACAAGACAAAGTTACACGGATGATATTCTCTGATACCAATTGAAATTCAGTACGCAGTAATAAATCACAAATCCAAGGAAGCAACACAAGCCAATCAGAGACACACAAGACTTGGTAACGCAGTTCGGTGCGCACACCTACATCTGCGGGGCCACGCCCAGAAAAACAGAATACTCCACTAAAATAATCAAAGAGTACAAACTCTAATATCACGTTTCAGTAGGAGGAACACGCTCCCCCTCAATACAAACCGTGAAGGGTGATGACCATCAACTCCGTGGAGTATCCTCGGCAAGCTCCCCTTGCCTGCAAGCTCCCCTTACACAACCGACTAGATCAACTCCCTTGACCCTACGTGCGTAGCCGTCGACCTCCCTCCAGGAGTATCTCAGAACTTTTTCCCAAAAGTCGTGCGCTAGCCGTTGCCGCTACCAAACCCTAATAACCCACGCTCCCCCTGAATCCCGCGGGTCAAATGACAAATCTCCAATCAAAGCAGCTCCAGCTAGGCAACCCACAAAATCCGCAACCACCAACAGCATGAGATCCTGCAAATCTTCAAGAACCAGTTGCGGAAGATAATGTGAGCAAAAATCTCTACAACCGTCTTTAACAGAATAACCGAGAGATATAGACTTTCAAATAAATCTTTAACAGTATTCAATCAACATAAATACCTGATACTGTTAAAGATAGCAAGCTAGGATCACGAATTACCAGAACGGGATCCCATATATAGCGAACAAACATTGCCGCAAACAGATACAACATGTTGAACATGAAGACACAACATAATATTCAACAATTCTTCCAACAAGAGCAAGCTACGTCGTCTTTCTTCTTCAAGATAATTAAGAACATATACCACAATATCTTAGCGCCACTATTGACAACAAAGTCACGTACGAGACCTAACAGTTACCATTTGATTGTTTGAAAAATAAAGGAAGCCATAGTTTTAAAATTAAAAGAATATAAAAATATGCCGTCCGTGGGAATCAAACCCATAACCACTCGGTTAAAAACCGTGCGCTCTACCAGCTGAGCCAACATCACATGCTATTTTTCTTAATAAATTAATTATTAATATCTGTTTTTTCATGGTAATTTTTTAACCAAAGGGTATATAAGTAATTTTATTCTCAATTTCCAGGGGGGACATGTGCCCCCGCCCCCATGTAGATCCATCCCTGGTCCATGCAACATATATTTCATGAGGCACGCCTAACAAGAGTCCTGTATCTGCTACCATTGGACAACCAAACCAGTCTACAAAATATTTGAGTTCTTCAAATATCTTCCTAAAACACAAATTATTTCCATAGAAATATCCCGATATGCCCGAAGATTCCTCATATACTATCTCATTCTTAATATTGTCCACTAAGGAACTCCTTGAGCCATCATCCCAAGAAGGCAATACCCATACTCCTGAGAACCGATGAAACAAGCCCCGAGAATCAAGGAAACAAGCACAGACACAACACAGAACCAAGAGAGTCTTAACACATTACTTAGTAGAAAAAAACATTGCGGTAATAAACTCAACAGTGCCTCCAATCAGAATCGTTATTCAAATCACTCAATATCAAACAAACCCTTTGATCTACTATTGTGCGAAAGATAACTACACAATGCTAAGTAAGCAGACTTTCAAACTCTTATTGGACAGAAACTTCCTGCTCCTGAAGCCACATTGAAGTTGTTCTGTGAAGCATCCTCCTACATTAACTACGCTCGAATAAAAGAAGAGTGATCCATCTCCTCTTTCTGTTAAGAATAATATTCCCACATTGGAAAAATTGACATAATTAATGTCCATAAATTAGGAATTAGGCAACTGCCCATTAGTTTAAGCTTTTGGTTTAGAAATATCTTTAGTTGCCGATTTATAGTTTCACCAACATCATTAATAGTGGGCTCACTCCAAGTCTTGTTTCCTGTTCCAAGACTTTCAACTACTACAACACCTTTCCCTCATCACAGAACTTCTATCTTCAAAAATCTCATGTAACTTTCAACCTCTTAATCAATTCTACATACTTTCTGTGCCTTGTATAAGCTTTCCCATTCCTCCAGCGATGTGCTATCCTAGCCATGCCTAGCCCACCATATAATTTCAGTCTCAACAAACATACCAACTATCCTAACCATATAAGTCGTTTAAATTATATGCTGCATTTTCGTCGAATCAATGTACTGATTATCCATACATAATGGAATACAATTAAGTCTGTATTGACACATGATGGCCACAATCAATCATCAGAGAATAATTAGTTGGACTGAAAACTAGAACTCCTTCCGCTTAAAGATTTTGGTTTTAATTCAACCAAAATCCAAAATAAATATCAGATGTCAATACATACTATGAACAATGCATTAACATATAATTTACAAAGTTGGCAGATAAACTGTGTATTAGTTAATCACTAATCATGTTTCAAATATTATCTGCTGGTGCTGCACAGAAATCATCGATTTCTATACAATATAACTTGGCAGTTCTACAAACAATTATGATCTCTAATTTCCAAAACAACCACCTCAGTTCTCATTAAGAGAGCCAAACAAATCATAATTATAAACATTCGATTATAAAATTTTATCGTGCCATGATGGTATATACCAGGTTATTCTAGTTAAAAATGATGCTACAGTTAAACAAAAAAGATGCTGGAAGTTTCAAAAAGATGTAGCTTGTAGAAATTAAAATTCAATAACCAACCCAGAATCTAACTGATCAACTAAGTAAAACAGAACTTGTGTCCATGTGTAGATATGAGACACTACCCATGTTCTGGATTGATAGCACATCCCATTTTACAGCAGACTGCAAATTGTAAAAAGAAATAAGTTATAGCCCAACTCGGTGTTAATGGAAAGAGTACAACACTCCAAAGCCCAAATGTATTAAGCACAAATCATTTTAGACATGGTCCAACCCAAATCTATTTTCATGATCATGTATAACAGCATTCTTTTCAACTTCATATACATGACAGATGCTTGTAGTGGCATCTAAACGGATGCAGCATGAATGATGTGATTCACTATATATCATTCCAACGGCGAGCATGACCAAATTATAGGGAGCATTTCTTGGAACGGCAACTGACATAAGTGTATGAGCATAAATATAAAGTAAGAACACCAATATTGATCAAAGGATTCCAGTATAAGGAAAACTGCGACTGCGGATCAAAAGAAAAGAGAATAAACTCACAGATGGTTGATAACCACTATCTGGCTCGTGACTATTGCGGTATGATGACTCCTTAGACATGGTGGGAACTCTAGCTGACCCAACCTGCTTCTCCTCCCTCACCCTCTCAAATATATGGGTGAACCCGTCTGCTGACTCAGGATTGTTCTCATCCCATTCACCAAATTTTGGCACCGCTGATCCTTTCTCTGCCTATAATTCAGAAATCCAACTCCTTATTTACAACATCATACATGTGAAAGTAGAAAACCCAAATGGAGAGCAAAAAGTCTAACCATTTCTGCGCCTCGGCCACCAGGCCTTCCTCTATATCTTCCGGGAGTATTTGGAGCCAATCCATGACCTTCCAACGAGCCTCTTTTTTCACATGAAGGTGAACTTACACCAACCCTCCCTCCAGGTTTGGCTTGATAGTTGGGGTGGAGAGGAGATTGCTCGAGGCTGCGGTCAGATCCAGCGCTCATTCTGTTCGGCCTACGATGTGGATCGGCAGGCTTTCGCGCTGCAGCATTATGACGCAATGGAGAACCAGGTGGTAGGGAGATATTGGCATCTCTAGGCTTGACGCCATCAGACTCGGATGACCTCCTGGTTGGAGGAGTAACTGGGTAGTGATTGTTGAATGATTCTGGGTTCTCTTCAGGGTCATTTGGATTGATTAGCTTTCCAGCAATTTTTCCCTTTCGAGCATTTTCGAAATATTGGGTATAGGGAACATCGCCAGCGCTTTCCCAGTTGCCAAATTTAGGTACATGGGGTTTCTGTAGCCAAATAAATGAATAGCTAACTATCTCTGTTAATCGATAAAACATCCCATAAGAAAAGAAACAATCTGGGTCGAAGAGAAGAAAAATGGGGTCATATATGTAACGTAAATTTCATGATTATCTCTAAAACATAGTGTTTGTGATTAAGCAATTAGAAGTACATCAACTCTTCACAAGAAAAAGGTATTTGTTCGCTTCAGTATGTATAGTTCGTTTCCAAAGAAAAAAGAGTAATGCCATAAATACTAAAATGAATCTTATATTAAACATACTAGACCATCAATATATCTTGCACTCCATTGGAAAGGTCAGTAGGATACAACGTGGAGTTGGATACAACGATCGTTGATTTCTTGTTTGATGATAACAAACCTTTGTGAATATTTTTGACGTGTTTGTTAAGTGATTTCAGGTGGAAACAACCAAGGAAAACAATATTGACATAGTTGAAAATCGAAAGAAAAGTACATGCAAACTTGTTGAGTGCCGCAACATCAAGATGATTAATCGAATTGTGGAGACACAACAATTAGTGGAAGAGATCCTCTCATCAACTCACAAAGCCATTACAATTCTCATTGGAGCAATTAGCAAAGGGGAGGAAAAGCTAATGCATTGAATTAAATTAATTGCAAACCCACTAACTAATTATTCTGATTCTTTAATAACCAAAGTTTATTCTGTCTTTTTTGCAGGCACGTGGGGATCCAATCAAACCAGGGGCTTATGCGCATTAGGGTTTCGAAGAGCACATGGCAGCCGAAACCTTAGGGTGAGCTCACCATCAAATATTTAAGAAGAGGATTAGCACCCACACATCTTTTGGATTTGATAAAAAGAATTCCAATAGCCCTAGCAACGAATAAGAGGGGAGAGGTGGGTCGCAGCCGCACCAAAGAAATTTTTAGGGCGCAAGTCATCACCCCCTCTTTGAATATCTCAAGATTCTGTATCATCTCTCCATATTTTTTAATACAAGAGTCTTTTAATTTTCTCTTGGCTTTCAATCAAGAGGAGCACACAAAAGAGGCCTGTCATTTATTTTGTTTTCCTCTTGCTTGAATCCCAAGAGCCGGCCTCCTCTGACATTATTTCTTGGCCAATCATTCGAGTACATCAGCTTTTTTTTGTCTCCGTCAAAAACAAAAAGAGCAGAGGGCCGGCCACATTATTTTTGTGAAGGGGGGTGCGCATTATTTTCTAACAGGGACAGCCGCCCAGTTTCTTTGGAAGAGAGCCTCACGAAACTCAAAGAGCCGCAACATATTTTGAGAGGTAAGCTTTTTCTTGTTAATTAAATAAAGGGTCACTTGTTTCCTTTTGATTGTGCAGGCATAAACGACAACAAGGGTTGCCGAATTTGTGTGATCAAGAGACTTCAAAAATCCCTAAATTCTGTGATTGCCGAAACATCATCAATCAGCCAAATTGCCGCAACATTTGCAAAGGACAATTCCAGAGAACATCAAAGGAGAGGAGCAAAGCCGTGAGCCATCAAGCCTATATCTACTTCCATAGAGATTGCCACAACTTGAGTTGCGGACGACGAGACGACATCTTGTCAGATTCAGATCTGACCCGTGCTTATTGGCAGAGACGTCTACACAGAGACGATCTGAACATCCCTAAACTCTATACTTTATATCTGTGTTATTCGTGTAGCGATCTCTGTTAGGGGAAACTTTACCTTCTGTGTTACTTTTTGGGGACCTGACGACTTTGGGAGTTGTCACGGAGGGAGAGTATCTGACTAGATTGAGAGTGTAGAGCACGTGGTGTGCGTACGAGCTAGGTGAGAGTAGATTTGGGATCTTGACTCATTGTAGCTGTACAAGATTACACATCTATCTAGTATTTGCTTTCGGGGGCTGGAGTATGTCGTGGGGACGACCGAACCAGGGTATATCTGTGCGTACTCTGTGCTTGCTATTTTATTACCCTGCATGTGCTTATAACTGCGTGTGATTTCTCGTGGGTTGCACGAGAATTTTTATTAGCCTATTCACCCCCCCTCTAGGCTACGATCCAGATCCAACAAGTGGTATCAAAGCCAGTTTAGAGGATCCAGTCTAGATTTTTTTTGATGACCATGAATATATCTGATTGTGCATTTGCTGAAGGTCAGCCTATAGCCCGTCCTCCTAAGTTTAACTGTGTAGACTTTGCATATTGGAAGGCTAGGATGAAAATCTATTTAGTGTCTGTAGATTATGATGTGTGGGATATTGTTGAAAATGGTTATAGTTTACACACTATTAAAATCGAAGACACTGTTATGATTAAGCCAAAAGACAAGTGGGATTTAGCTGATAAGAAACT
Organism: Scilla litardierei; assembly: GCA_030789695.1. Classification (NCBI taxonomy): domain Eukaryota; kingdom Viridiplantae; phylum Streptophyta; class Magnoliopsida; order Asparagales; family Asparagaceae; genus Scilla; species Scilla litardierei. The sequence continues at coordinate 119,533,777 of CM061130.1, forward strand.
TTATACTCTTAATGGTAAAGCTATGAATGCGCTTATATGCTCTTTTGATAAATCTGAGTTTAATCGTATCTCACATTGTCTAACTGCGCAGGAAATATGACATACGATGGAGGTGACGCACGAGGGAACATCGCAAGTGAAGGAATCCAGACTTGCGCTGCTAAGTACAGAATATGAGAGTTTCCACATGCTGCCATCTGAGTCCATCAAGGAGATGTTTGCGAGATTCACGGACATCGTATATAAATCCAGCTCCCTCGGTAAGCCATACTCTAGCCTTGAGCAGGTACGAAAGATCTTAAGGACGCTACCAAGCTCGTTCAGGCCTAAAGTCACCGCTATTCAAGAAGCTAAGGACTTATCAACAATGAAAGTGGAGGACTTGATAGACAACTTAATGTCACACGAGCTTGAGTTGCAGAGTATAAAAGCCAAAGAGAAACCTGAAGAGATGACCAAAGCTTCCACACCATTAGCTCTTCAAGCTAACGACGACGATCTTGATGAAGAGCAAGCTTTAATGGTTAGAAACTTTAGGAGATACATTCAGACTGATCAAGGAAGAACTGAGATGGGAAAAAGGTTCATTCGTTCTAATAATTTTAATTTTGGTAGAAATTCCTCTGATCAGAAAGATATTAATAGAAATGAATGTTTTAAATGCAGGAAAAAGGGGGCACCCCATAAAAGATTGCCCACAACAACACAGCTCAAGTTGCAAAAGGAAAAACGAAAGTGCTAATGTGGGACATGGATAGCGAAGCTGAGGAGGAGGAGCATGAAGCCCACTCCGTCATGGCATTTATGGCCAAACACAATGAGGTAGAATCTCCCACTAAGGCCGAACTTTTAGAAATCTGTAAAGGAATGCAATGTAGAATTGATGAGCTAGAAGCTGATGTGGATAGTTATAGGAATGATAACTTTGATATGCAACAAACTGAGTATGACAGGTCCATAGAAATGAAAAATCTTAAACAAGAGCTTGTTGCATGCAAATCTACCATTACCATGCTAGAAAAAGAGAAAGCTAGCTTGCCTGAAAAAATTGATTGTCTTTCATGTCCCTCTTTATTAAAGGATATTAGCCTGTATAAGCAAGATAAGATAAAGCTTGAAGTTGAAAATGAATTGCTTGCTGAAAAGATTAACATGCTAAATCTTGAACTTAAAGAAAAAATGAGGGATTTTGAAAAGAAAGAAGAGGAAAACAAGCGAGCTTTCATTAGTAAATGCACTTTGCTTGTGAATGAAAACAATATCTTGAAATCCAAAGTCACCACCCTAGAATTGTCATTAAAGAGATTTTCCATAGGAAAACAAAACTTGGATATCATTCTTGGAAATCAATTGTATGGCAATAATAGTCGTGTCCTTGGATTTAGCGCTAAAAATGTTGAAAAGCCTAAGTATAAAAAATTTCACAATGTGCCTTTCATTGCTAAAACTGTTTATGCAAAGTGTTTTACATGTGATAGTGTTGGTCACACATCGTATCATTGCAAATATAGGAACTCCAATATTAAATTCAAACAAATATGGGTTCCTAAATCTTTGTTGACTAACACGAGTGGACCTTGTTGGATTCCAAGGTCACACACGACACCTCTTTTGTAGGTGGATGTAAATCTGACGAGGAGCGATAAATTGAATGTCTCATTATTTTTTAGCTCCTTAGTCAAATAGCGACGCGAAGGTATGATTTCATATTTTTGGTCTTAATGCATACCCTCATAGTTTTTTTCTCTCTTCTTTTAGTTCGCATTTTTTTTGTGTGCTTGAACTTTTTTCTCTTGTGTGCTAGTAGTTGCATTGTTATGTGTGCATGATTTTTTTTGTTTGAGTGATTGCATCTCATGTTTGCTTTAGTACTTCATGCATATAAAAAACTGAAAAAAACTGAAAAAAATTGGTGCTTAAATGTGTATCTTTTCTCTTTGATTCATTATTGAAGTATGCACACATGATTTTCATATCTATATAGAAATTGCTGTATTATTTCTTTTGCTACGTGCGCATGTTCACCTTTCTAAATATTCATGGCATATTCAATGATTGAAAATAACCTGAATTCACCACCTATTTCACTTCCACATGTATTATTATTGTTGCACATTTGGAGATATCCTTTATGAAGTATGGAAAGTGAATGTAGGAGGAAAACGTAACTGAAAATCTAAGGTATATGATATACCTTGCCATGGATAAAAATTGAGCATTAAAAAATGATACTACAAGTATAAAAATGTAAAAGAAGGTTAATTGCTCCGTATGAAAAATGGATACAATCCTTGGCAACAGTATTACCCACGAGTATCCAACATAAGCTTTATGGGTAAACTTTAGCGTTGGTGTTTACTCGTCAAGCAATGCCACCCCCACATCTAAGAGTCCTTATAGGCTATATTTTGGGGTGTGGTACCTTGAACTCATTTTTAACGAGGTGGGGAAAATCAATCCTAGGTGATAGAATGTTATATGGAAAATGTGGATTGGTTTTGGTTGACTTTCTTAATGATTCTCCCTATGTGCTTCAATTTTAATCCTCACACGTACACGTTGGTGTTGAATTCTTCGTTGTTTCATTTCATTGGATTTTGACTTGATTATTCTATGATTGTATGCATGCAATTGTTGGTGATGGTTACTAATACTCTCTTTTTGCATGTTATGTGATTTTGACTTCGTGTTCTAACTTTTGATGATAACAAAGGGGGAGAAAAATTTGGGAAGATTTGGTATTTGATAGGAGATTTGGTATTTGATATTAATGCTCATGGACATATAATTGTTTGATTTAGGGGGAGCATGAAAATAGGGGGAGCATCTTTGAGCATCTGGCATATGATTTATATCATGTTGACATGATTCACCATACTTCACAAACACATATCACGATGACATCCTATAGAGCCTATCGATCAAATCTTATAGTGGTTTGTCATCATCAAAAGGGAGAAATTGTAGGATACAACGTGGAGTTGGATACAACGATCGTTGATTTCTTGTTTGATGAGAACAAACCTTTGTGAATATTTTTGACGTGTTTGTTAAGTGATTTCAGGTGGAAACAACCAAGGAAAACAATATTGACATAGTTGAAAATCGAAAGAAAAGTACATGCAAACTTGTCGAGTGCCGCAACATCAAGATGATTAATCGAATTGTGGAGACACAACAATTAGTGGAAGAGATCTGTTAGGAACTAACAAAGATGGAATTTTTATTAGAAAACAAATAGCAAAATAGAAAGATAATTGAGCACAAAAGAGGTGTGCTCTCCTCCCAAGACGCCTAGAGGACGTCCGCACTCGTCTACATATGGAATCACCAAATAACAATCATCAAATTAGCATAGGCATACAAGAGAGACTCCCCCCTATTTATAATAGAAACTAGGGCAATCCTAGGACTAGGGGGATTAGGCAATCCTAGGACTAGGGGGATTGGGCAATCCTAGGACTAGGGGGACTCGGAGCCAAGAGGGGTTGCGGCCTGGGCCTGCAGGTGTAAATCCGCAGGGGCTGCGGCTGGGCCAGAGGCCCATCAATACTTCTCCCCAAAGAGCCACCTTGTCCTCAAGGTGGAAGTCTGGAAAGCGCGCCACCATATCATCCATGTCTTCCCACGTGCTGTCGTGCTCTGGTAAGCCCCTCCACTGCAGTAGTACCTGCCTCTCGCCTGTGTCACTCTGCCGAACCCCTTTAGCAACTCGGGCTCCATCATCACCTCCATATCCGCAGTAAGGGTCTCTGGTAATGTAGGGGAAGAGGTGTGGTTGCCAATGGCCTGGCGCAACTGTGAGACATGGAAGACTGGGTGAATGGTAGATCCTAGGGGTAGGCGCAATCTGTAGGCCACCGGTCCTATCCTCGCCGCGACCTCGAAATGTCCAAAATACCTCGGCGCCAACTTTTCATTCCTCCTATGAGCCACCGACCTCTGCCTGTAGGGCCTTATCTTTAGATAGACCATATCACCGACCTCAAAGTGCACGTCTCGACGGTGTAAGTCTGCCCGAGCCTTCATCGCCTGCTGAGCCCTCGCCAAGTGGAGCTTCAGCTCCTCTAGAATCAAGTCCCTCTCTGCCAGGTACTGCTCGACATCTGATACCGGAGTAGTCTCATGACCGTAATGAAGTAAGTGCGGAGGATCCCTACCATACAAAATCCGGAAAGGTGTAGTCTGCGCCGCTGTGTGATATGAAGTATTGTACCAGTATTCCGCCCACGGCAGCCAACGTGCCCACTCCTTAGGATTCTCCGAGATGAAGCATCGTAGGTAAGTCTCTACACTCCTATTGACTACCTCCGTTTGACCGTCAGTCTGGGGATGATAAGCTGTGCTCCGCTTCAAGGCCGTCTCCTGTAGTCTAAAAGGCTCCTGCCAAAACTTGCTCTGGAATACCTTGTCTCTATCCGAGACTATGGACTTCGGCGGGCCATGCAAACGAATGACCTCTCTCACAAAAATCTCTGCCACTGAAACGGCGATGTAAGGATGCTTAAGCGGGATAAAATGTGCATATTTGCTGAGGCGGTCCACCACAACAAAAATGACGCTGTAACCGCCCGACTTAGGCAATCCATCGATGAAGTCCATAGAGAGGTCCTCCCAAACTCTGTCTGGTAAAGATAGCGGCTGTAGTAGTCCTCCTGGGGACATGGCCAGATATTTGTGATGCTGGCACAAGTCACACTCTGCCACCATCCTTGCCACATCCTTCTTCTGTCCCTTCCAACAGACCTCCCGTGATAGCCGCTGGTAGGTCTTGAGGACTCCAGAATGTCCTCCTATAGCACTGCCGTGGAACTCCCGGAAGATGGTCGGTATAAAAGTAGAAGTCCTCGGTATCACCAGCAGCCCCTAGTAAAGTAGCCGCCCATCCTGCAAAGAATATCCCGGGTACTCAGTCGACCCCTGTAAAAGGGCCTCTCGTATAACCTCCAACTCCGGGTCCTGCTCCACCTCCTGCTGCAGTGGGCCCCAATCCTCTAGGATCGACACCGTAAGGGCTGCTAACTCCGTCTCTTCCTCCCGCCGAGATAACGCATCTGCTGCCTTGTTCTCCAATCCCGGGCGGTACTCGATCTCGAACCTGTAGCCCATCAGCTTTCGCAGCCACTTCTGATGTTCCTCTGCTACCATCCGCTGCTCTAACAGGTATTTTAAGCTCCGCTGATCCGTGCGCACTATGAAGCTCCGTCCCAATAAATATGGTCTCCACTTCTGTATGGACAACACTATCGCCATCAGCTCCCTCTCATAGACCGATCGCAATCGGGCCCTCGTGGTCAGCACCTGGCTGTAGTAAGCTATGGGACGCTGCTCCTGCATCAGTACTGCTCCCAGCCAATGTCCTGATGTGTCCGCCTCTACTACGAATGGTCTGGTGAAGTCGGGCAACGCCAATACTGGCACAGTGGTCATTGCCCTTTTCAGGGCCTCAAAAGCTGTCGTCGCCTCCTCCCCCAGTGGAACTGATCCTTCTTCAATAACTCCGTTAATGGCCAGGCAATCGTCCCATAACCCTCTACGAATCTGCGGTAGTAACCTGTAAGGCCCAAGAAGCCCCGTAGCCCTCTGAGAGTAGTAGGGCGCGGCCAGTCCAGCATGGCCGCTATCTTCGCTCTATCGACGGCTACCCCTCCTGCTGAGACCACGTGTCCCAGATACTCCACCTGCGGCTGCCCGAATAGACACTTCTTTCTGTTCAAATATAGCTGGTTGTACTGCAGCTCCTGAAAAACCACCTGCATGTGGTCCAAATGCTCCTCCAGAGTACGACTGTACACCAAAATATCGTCGAAAAAGACTAGTACGAATCGTCTGAGAAAGGAACGGAATACCTTATTCATGAGAGCCTGAAAGGTGGCCGGTGCGTTGGTCAACCCAAAGGGCATGACCAGGAACTCGTAGTGGCCCTCATGCGTCCTGAACGACGTCTTGGGCACATCCTCCCGTCGCATCCGTATCTGGTGATAGCCTGACTTAAGATCTAGCTTGCTGAACCAGGCTGCTCCGTGTAGCTCGTCCAGGAGCTCATCAATCACAGGTATCGGGAATTTATCAGGGACAGTCTCCTTGTTCAGCGCCCTGTAGTCCACGCAAAACCGCCAACTACCATCATTCTTCACTAGCAACACTAGGCTAGAGAACGGGCTTACGCTCGGCTGGATCACCCCTGCTCGCACCATCTCGGAAACCATCCTCTCTATCTCGTCCTTCTGATGCTGAGGGTATCGGTAGGCCCGCACGCTAATCGGGGAAACACCCTCTCGTAGAACTATGGCGTGCTCGTGGTCCCGTGGTGGTGGAAGGCCCCGAGGCTCCTGGAAGATCTCCTCAAACTGGTCCATCAGCTGCTGAACCTCTCCTGGGATGGGCTGCTCTGTACTGGCCTCTGCGCCTCCCTCACCTGTCAAAGAGTACGGCTCTACTAGGTATCCGCCTCCCTATGTCTTGATGGTCCTGAACATGGTCTTCAAAGAGACCAAAACTCTGCAGAGGCTAGGGTCTCCCTGGAGTATCACTGCTCGTCCCGCCTCCCGAAACTCCATCCGTAGCAGCTTCCAATTTATGGTCATCTCACCTAAGGTCTGTAGCCATGTCATGCCGAGGATGACGTAAAAAGTCTGCAATGATCTGTATCTCCTGCATGGTCAGCACCAACCCCCTGCAAACTCCGCGGCTGCTCTCCTTCTTCCCTGTCCCCATCATCACACTAAAGCTGCCGCAGTCTGTTAGCTGAAGTCCAAGCTGTGTCACCACCATCCTGGAAATGAAATTGTGGGTAGCCCCACTATCAATCAGCACAGTCACCTCCTGGTCGCCGACCTCTCCCCTCAGCTTCATGGTATGGTTTGGTGTGAATCCTACCACGGAGTTGAGGGACACCTCCGCCACGTCCAACTGCTGGCCCTCCAGCTCCTCATCTCCCTCAGCGGCCTCCTCCTCGACATCAGACCCGCCGCCGTCGTCCTCCAACAAGATCACTTGGAGCTTGCGCCCCGCGCACCGATGGCCCAGCGAAAACCGCTCATCGCACCGGAAACATAAACCCTTCTGCCGCTTTTCCCTCATCTCTGCGTCCGTCATGCGTCTGAACTGCCCCCCAGTCACTGGCGTGCTGCTCTTCTCCCCAGTCTTCTCCCGGCTCGTCTGGGCCACCCCTGCGGTGGTGCCGGATCCTCCAGCCCCAGATGAGGTGCCTCTCGAAGTCTGACTGCTGTAGCTGCCTCGGACCTGCCTATCCTCAGTCTGTGCGTCCTCCACCATCTGGGCCATCTCTATGGCCTCTGAAAGCCCCCTGGGCTTGTAGGGTCTCACTGCTGCTCTCAGACTGGGGCGCAGTCCCTTCAGAAAAGTACCCTCCAGTGACTCGTCAGACACCCCATGGACTCGCCCGGCCAGTGTCTCAAATCTCTCAATGTAATCCCGCACCGGCCCCTCCTGCCTGAGGGCGTACAGCTGCTCGTGTAGGTTCCCCAGACGAGGGTCTCTAAACTTCTCCAGCACCATGTCCTTCAGCTCCTCCCAGCTCCTGATCTGCTACCGCCTCTCCGTCCACTGGTACCATCCCAAGGCACGCCCCTCCATGCAGATCGCTGCCGCCTCCAGCTTCTGGGCCTAAGTCATGTGATGCGCCGTGAAGTATCTCTCTGCGGTAAATAACCAGGCGTGTGGGTCCTCCCCAGAAAATAGCGGCATCTTCAGCTTCCGGACGCGGCAATCTCCTCCAAAACACCCCTGCTCGGGCCTCCCCTCCTCTCTGTGTTGCGGACGGTAATGCCGACGTCTCTCGTCCAGTGTCTCGTAGCGCCTAGGTGGCCCTCCTCCGCGACCCCCGTAGTCTCCACGGTGATCTCCACGCCACCCCTCAACATCGTCCCAACCTGCGTCGTCTCCAAACTCTGCCTCGTAGCCCCCCTACCGTCGGAATAATAATCTCTCCCGCGTCCGTCGCCGTAGAAAGGGTCCTCTGCTGCTGGTCGACGCTCTGGAGGGCCAAAATAGTCTACTGAACACTGCCCGTAGCCCTCCTCGTTCGCTATCCGCTGTCCTGGTAGCCAAAAAACATCATCTGGGGGCTGTCCACGCGTCCGCTGCCCCTCGGGGGGCTGCCAAGGGGGTTCCCACCCCTGGCGGGCCCCGCCGAGAGCTCCTCTGCCCCCTGGCAGCTGCCAGGGGGCCTCCGGATGAGTGCGGCCTGTCTCCAGGTGGCCGCGGCTCTGTATGGGGTCTGTCCGGGGACCCTGGAGGGCCGGCAGGCCCTGCCGGGTCTCTGGCAGGGCCGACGAGCCCTGCCGGAGGTCCGGAAGGGTCGCCGGACCCTGCCGAGCACCGGCAGGGCTTGGCCGCCCCTGCCAGGGCCCGGTGAAGGCGGGGGGAGGCCCCCCGCCTGTATCCCGTGCCGGCCGGCCCTTGTAATTGCTGTGGGGGTCCGACCGGCACTCCTCGTGGGCGTGGCTCCCCTCGTAGTGACGGCTAGGGCCTCCGCCCCTCCTTTGGCTCTCCAACGCCTTCCGACGTATCTCATCGCGGTGGTCCCCCTTCCATGGCTCGCCGTCGTCTTCCTCGTCCAATTCCTCCACGTAATAGGGTTGATTTTGGGGCGGGATCTCCTCTTTCTCCTTTTCCTTCTTCAAAGTTACCGCTTTTGGTGCGGGATTAGGGTTCCCGTCGCCTTTGGAGTTTGTCGCCAATTGATTTAAGGCCCCCATTAATTGGGCGAATTGATCGTCGTGCTTTGCTTGATTGGACGCCAATTGGAAGATGGAAGTAGTCAATTTGGCCCTGGATTCGTCGTTCCTCGCCAACGACTTTTTGATCGCCTCGATCACGCCCGTGAATTTGGCCTCCAACGCCTCAAATTTGTCTTGCGATCTTGTTGAAGCCGCCATGGATCGTCACGTGCTCTGATACCAAATTGTTAGGAACTAACAAAGATGGAATTTTTATTAGAAAACAAATAGCAAAATAGAAAGATAATTGAGCACAAAAGAGGTGTACTCTCCTCCCAAGACGCCTAGAGGACGTCCGCACTCGTCTACCTATGGAATCACTAAATAACAACCATCAAATTAGCATAGGCACACAAGAGAGACTCCCCCCTATTTATAATAGAAACTAGGGCAATCCTAGGACTAGGGGGATTAGGCAATCCTAGGACTAGGGGGATTGGACAATCCTAGGACTAGGGGGACTCAGAGCCAAGAGGGGTTGCGGCCTGGGCCTGCGGGTGTAAACCCGCAGGGGCTGCGGCTGGGCCAGAGGCCCATGAAGATCCTCTCATCAACTCACAAAGCCATTACAATTCTCATTGGAGCAATTAGCAAAGGGGAGGAAAAGCTAATGCATTGAATTAAATTAATTGCAAACCCATTAACTAATTATTCTGATTCTTTAATAACCCAAGTTTATTCTGTCTTTTTTGCAGGCACGTGGGGATCCAATCAAACCAGGGGCTTGTGCACATTAGGGTTTCGAAGAGCACATGGCAGCCGAAACCTTAGGGTGAGCTCACCATCAAATATTTAAGAAGAGGATTAGCACCCACACATCTTTTGGATTTGATAAAAAGAATTCCAATAGCCCTAGCAACGAATAAGAGGGGAGAGGTGGGTCGCAGCCGCACCAAAGAAATTTTTAGGGCGCAAGTCATCACACCCTCTTTGAATATCTCAAGATTCTGTATCATCTCTCCATATTTTTTAATACAAGAGTCTTTTAATTTTCTCTTGGCTTTCAATCAAGAGGAGCGCACAAAAGAGGCCTGTCATTTATTTTGTTTTCTTCTTGCTTGAATCCCAAGAGCCGGCCTCCTCTGACATTATTTCTTGGCCAATCATTCGAGTACATCAGCTTTTTTTTGTCTCCGTCAAAAACAAAAAGAGCAGAGGGCCGGCCACATTATTTTTGTGAAGGGGGGTGCGCATTATTTTCTAACAGGGACAGCCGCCCAGTTTCTTTGGAAGAGAGCCTCATGAAACTCAAAGAGCCGCAACATATTTTGAGAGGTAAGCTTTTTCTTGTTAATTAAATAAAGGGTCACTTGTTTCCTTTTGATTGTGCAGGCATAAACGACAACAAGGGTTGCCGAATTTGTGTGATCAAGAGACTTCAAAAATCCCTAAATTCTGTGATTGCCGAAACATCATCAATCAGCCAAATTGCCGCAACATTTGCAAAGGACAATTCCAGAGAACATCAAAGGAGAGGAGCAAAGCCGTGAGACATCAAGCCTATATCTAATTCCATAGAGATTGCCATAACTTGAGTTGCGGACGACAAGACGACATCTTGTCAGATTCAGCTTTGACCCGTGCTTATTGGCAGAGACGTCTACACAGACACGATCTGAGCATCCCTACACTCTATACTTTATATCGGTATTATTCGTGTAGCGATCTCTGTTAGGAGAAACTTTACCTTCTGTGTTACTATTGGGGACCTGACGACTTTGGGAGTTGTCACGGAGGGAGAGTATCTGACTAGATTGAGAGTGTAGAGCACGTGGTGTGCGTACGAGCTAGGTGAGAGTAGATTTGGGATCTTGACTCATTGTAGCTGTACAGGATTACACATCTATCTAGTATTTGCTTTCGGGGGCTGGAGTAGGTCGTGGGAACGACCGAACCAGGGTATATCTGTGCGTACTCTGTGATTGCTATTTTATTACCCTGCAGGTGCTTATAACTGCGTGTGATTTCTCGTGGGTTGCACGATAAATTTTATTAGCCTATTCACCGCCCTCTAGGCAACGATCCAGATCCAACAAGTGGTATCAAAGCCAGTTTAGAGGATCTAGTCTAGATTTTTTTGATGACCATGAATATATCTGATTGTGCATTTGCTGAAGGTCAGTCTATAGCCCGTCCTCCTAAGTTTAACGGTGTAGACTTTGCATATTGGAAGGCTAGGATGAAAATCTATTTAGTGTCTGTAGATTATGATGTGTGGGATATTGTTGAAAATGATTATAGTTTACCCACTATTAAAATCGAAGACACTGTTATGATTAAGCCTAGAGACAAGTGGGATTTAGCTGATAAGAAACTTTATACTCTTAATGGTAAAGCTATGAATGCGCTTATATGCTCTCTTGATAAATCTGAGTTTAATCGTATCTCACATTGTCTAACTGCGCAGGAAATATGGCATATGCTGGAGGTGACGCACGAGGGAACATCGCAAGTGAAGGAATCCAGACTAGCGCTGCTAAGTACAGAATATGAGAGTTTCCACATGCTGCCATCTGAGTCCATCAAGGAGATGTTTGCGAGATTCACGGACATCGTATATAAATCCAGCTACATCGGTAAGCCATACTCTAGCCTTGAGCAGGTACGAAAGATCTTAAGGACGCTACCAAGCTCGTTCAGGCCTAAAGTCACCGCTATTCAAGAAGCTAAGGACTTATCAATAATGAAAGTGGAGGACTTGATAGACAACTTAATGTCACACGAGCTTGAGTTGCAGAGTATAGAAGCCAGAGAGAAACCTGAAGAGATGACTAAAGCTTCCACACTATTAGCTATTCAAGCTAACGACGACGATCTTGATGAAGAGCAAGCTTTAATGGTTAGAAACTTCAGGAGATACATTCAGACTAATCAATGAAGAACTGAGATGGGAAAAAGGTTCATTCGTTCTAATAATTCTAATTTTGGTAGAAATTCCTCTGATCAGAAAGCTATTAATAGAAATAAATGTTTTAAATGCAGGAAAAAGGGGCACCACATAAAAGATTGCCCACAACAACACACAGCTCAAGTTGCAAAAGGAAAAACAAAAGTGCTGACGTGAGACATGGATAGCAAAGCTGAGGAGGAGGAGGAGCATGAAGCCAACTCCGTCATGGCATTTATGGCCAAACACAATGAGGTAGAATCTCCCACTAAGGCTGAACTTTTAGAAATCTGTAAAGGAATGCAATGTAGAATTGATGAGCTAGAAGCTGATGTGGATAGTTATAGGAATGATAACTTTGATATGCAACAAACTGAGTATGACATGTCCATAGAAATGAAAAATCTTAAACAAGAGCTTGTTGCATGCAAATCTACCATTACCATGTTAGAAAAAGAGAAAGCTAGCTTGCCTGAAAAAATTGATTGTCTTTCATGTCCCTCTTTATTAAAGGATATTAGCCTGTATAAGCAAGATAAGATAAAGCTTGAAGTTGAAAATGAATTGCTTGCTGAAAAGATTAACATGCTAAATCTTGAACTTAAAGAAAAAATGAGGGATTTTGAAAAGAAAGAAGAGGAAAACAAGCGAGCTTTCATTAGTAAATGCACTTTGCTTGTGAATGAAAACAATATCTTGAAATCCAAAGTCACCACCCTAGAATTGTCATTAAAGAGATTTTCCATAGAAAAACAAAACTTGGATATCATTCTTGGAAATCAATTGTATGGCAATAATAGGCGTGGCCTTGGATTTAGCGCTAAAAATGTTGAAAAGCCTAAGTATAAAAAATTTCACAATGTGCCTTCCATTGCTAAAAATGTTTATGCAAAGTGTTTTACATGTGATAGTGTTGGTCACACATCGTATCATTGCAAATATAGGAACTCCAATATTAAATTCAAACAAATATGGGTTCCTAAATCTTTGTTGACTAACACGAGTGGACCTTGTTGGATTCCAAGGTCACACACGACACCTCTTTTGTAGGTGGATGTAAATCTGACGAGGAGCGATAAATTGAATGTCTCATTATTTTTTAGCTCCTTAGTCAAATAGCGACGCGAAGGTATGATTTCATATTTTTGGTCTTAATGCATACCCTCATAGTCTTTTTCTCTCTTCTTTTTGTTCGCATTTTTTTGTGTGCTTGAACTTTTTTCTCTTGTGTGCTAGTATTTCATTGTTATGTGTGCATGATTTTTTTTTGTTTGAGTGATTGCATCTCATGTTTGCTTTAGTACTTCATGCATATAAAAAAAACTGAAAAAAACTGAAAAAAATTGGTGCTTAAATGTGTATCTTTTCTCTTTGATTCATTATTGAAGTATGCACGCATGATTTTCATATCTATGTAGAAATTGCTGTATTATTTCTTTTGCTACGTGTGCATGTTCACCTTTCTAAATATTCATGGCATATTCAATGATTGAAAATAACCTGAATTCACCACCTATTTCACTTCCACATGTATTATTATTGTTGCACATTTGAAGATATCGTTTATGAAGTATGGAAAGTGAATGTAGGAGGAAAACGTAACTGAAAATCTAAGGTATATGATATACCTTGCCATGGATAAAAATTGAGCATTAAAAAATGATACTACAAGTATAAAAATGTAAAAGAAGGTTAATTGCTCCGTATGAAAAATGGATACAATCCTTGGTAACAGTATTACCCACGAGTATCCAACATAAGCTTTATGGGTAAACTTTAGCGTTGGTGTTTACTCGTCAAGCAATGCCACCCCCACATCTAAGAGTCCTTATAGGCTATGTTTTGGGGTGTGGTACCTTGAACTCATTTTTAATGAGGTGGGAAAAATCAATCATAGGTGATAGAATGTTATATGGAAAATGTGGATTGGTTTTGGTTGACTTTCTTAATGATTCTCCCTATGTGCTTTAATTTTAATCCTCACACGTACACGTTGGTGTTGAATTCTTCGTTGTTTCATTTCATTGGATTTTGACTTGATTATTCTATGATAGTATGCATGCAATTGTTGGTGATGGTTACTAATACTCTCTTTTTGCATGTTATGTGATTTTGACTTCGTGTTCTAACTTTTGATGATAACAAAGGAGGAGAAAAATTTGGGAAGATTTGGTATTTGATAGGAGATTTGGTATTTGATATTAATGCTCATGGACATATAATTGTTTGATTAAGGGAGAGCATGAAAATAGGGGGAGCATCTTGTGAGCATCTGGCATATGATTTATATCATGTTGACATGATTCACCACACTTCACGAACACATATCACGATGACATCCTATAGAGCCTATCGATCAAATCTTATAGTGGTTTGTCATCATCAAAAGGGGGAGATTGTAGGATACAACGTGGAGTTGGATACAATGATCGTTGATTTCTTGTTTGATGATAATAAACCTTTGTGAATATTTTTGACGTGTTTGTTAAGTGATTTCAGGTGAAAACAACCAAGGAAAACAATATTGACATAGTTGAAAATCGAAAGAAAAGTACATGCAAACTTGTCGAGTGCCGCAACATCAAGAGGATTAATCGAATTGTGGAGACACAACAATTAGTGGAAGAGATCCTCTCATCAACTCACAAAGACATTACAATTCTCATTGGAGCAATTAGCAAAGGGGAGGAAAAGCTAATGCATTGAATTAAATTAATTGCAAACCCACTAACTAATTATTCTGATTCTTTAATAACCCAAGTTTATTCTGTCTTTTTTGCAGGCACGTGGGGATCCAATCAAACCAGGGGCTTGTGCGCATTAGGGTTTCAAAGAGCACATGGCAGCCGAAACCTTAGGGTGAGCTCACCATCAAATATTTAAGAAGAGGATTAGCACCCACACATCTTTTGGATTTGATAAAAAGAATTCCAATAGCCCTAGCAACGAATAAGAGGGGAGAGGTGGGTCGCAGCCGCACCAAAGAAATTTTTAGGGTGCAATTCATCACCCCCTATTTGAATATCTCAAGATTCTGTATCATCTCTCCATATTTTTTAATACAAGAGTCTTTTAATTTTCTCTTGGCTTTCAATCAAGAGGAGCGCACAAAAGAGGCCTGTCATTTATTTTGTTTTCCTCTTGCTTGAATCCCAAGAGTCGGCCTCCTCTGACATTATTTCTTGGCCAATCATTCGAGTACATCAGCTTTTTTTGTCTCCGTCAAAAACAAAAAGAGCAGAGGGCCGGCCACATTATTTTTGTGAAGGGGGTGCGCATTATTTTCTAACAGGGACAGCCGCCCAATTTCTTTGGAAGAGAGCCTCACGAAACTCAAAGAGCCGCAACATATTTTGAGAGGTAAGCTTTTTCTTGTTAATTAAATAAAGGGTCACTTGTTTCCTTTTGATTGTGCAAGCATAAACGACAACAAGGGTTGTCGAATTTGTGTGATCAAGAGACTTCAAAAATCCCTAAATTCTGTGATTGCCGAAACATCATCAATCAGCCAAATTGCCGCAACATTTGCAAAGGACAATTCCAGAGAACATCAAAGGAGAGGAGCAAAGCCGTGAGCCATCAAGCCTGTATCTACTTCCATAGAGATTGCCATAACTTGAGTTGCGGACGACAAGACGACATCTTGTCAGATTCAGATCTGACCCGTGCTTATTGGCAGAGACGTCTACACAGACACGATCTGAGCATCCCTACACTCTATACTTTATATCGGTGTTATTCGTGTAGCGATCTCTGTTAGGGGAAACTTTACCTTCTGTGTTACTTTTTGGGGACCTGACGACTTTGGGAGTTGTTACGGAGGGAGAGCATCTGACTAGATTGAGAGTGTAGAGCACGTGGTGTGCGTACGAGCTAGGTGAGAGTAGATTTGGGATCTTGACTCATTGTAGCTGTACAGGATTACACATCTATCTAGTATTTGCTTTCGGGTGCTGGAGTAGGTCGTGGGGACGACCGAGCCTGGGTATATCTGTGCGTACTCTGTGATTGCTACTTTATTATACTGCATGTGCTTATAACTGCGTGTGATTTCTCGTGGGTTGCACGAGAATTTTTATTAGCCTATTCACCCCCCTCTAGGCTACGATCCAGATCCAACAAGGTCCAAATGTTTGTGGTATTCAGATATAAGCATCAATCTATTACAAAACGGTTGATCTGGTAACCCAATCTGAATAAACTAGGCAAGCAAAAGAGCTAAGATATAGAAAATTGTATTTGAAAGATCCACATATAAGTCAGCATAAGAAGTCCTTACAATTGTCATCTGATCGATATAATTTTAGACATGTAAACTATAGCTAATTTGTAGTTTGGTCAAAGGTTTGGATGTTCCACCATTCATTTAGTTGATGTGTATACTTTATCCATATGGTTGTGCTTTTATACTATTTTTCTGGGACATATTGTATCGTAATAAAAAATCAAAACATTATATAATCTTCGGTTTTGTGACATCTACATGGTACATGCATGAATTAATATTAAGATTCTTGTTGGGAAGCTATTAAATCCGAGAGAATGAAAGAAGGTGACAGTTATAGTCGTATAGAAGCCAACAGAGATCTAACAAGAAGACATATTCAATTATCTGTAAAGGCCAATAAAAATAAAACAAGAAGACTGATTTCGTTATTTATCAAGAAGCTAAAATAGATTCGGCAACGAATAAGGCTAATGAAAGCAATCAAAGAATGAGAAAGAAATCCAAAAGCATTTGTTAGGTTTTGTTCGTAACTTCGTTGTCATTAGTGGCACTATGATACTTGCTGTTTGTTCTTATATATCTTGAAGAAGAAAGACGGTTTTCCTTGGTGATGTTGAGACAATTGTTGAACATGATGTTATATCTGTTCTTAACTATCTTGAAGAAGAGAGACGACTCTGCTTGGTTATGTTGGAAGAATTGTTGAACATTATGTTGTACCATAATGTTCAACACGCCGTGTCTTTTGCGGCAATGTTTGTACGCTGTATATGGTATCCCGTTCTGGTAACTTGTGATCTCAGCTTTCTATCTTTAACGGTATCAGGTATTCATGTTGATTGAATACTGTTAAAGATTTATTTGAAAGTCTATATCACTTTGTTATTCTGTTAAGATGGTTGAAGAGATTTTTGCGCGCAATATCTTTCGCAACGGGCTCTTGAGGATTTTGCGGGATCTCATGCTGTTGAGGGTTGCGGATTTTGTGGCCTGCCGTGCTGGAGCTGCTTTGATTGGAGACTTGCCGTTTGACTCACGGATGTAGGGGGAGCGTGGGTTATTAGGGTTTGAGTGCAGCGACGGCTAGGTTACAATTTTGGGAAAAAGTTCTGTGATACTCCGGGAGGGAGGCCGACGGCTACGCACGTAGGATCAAGGGAGTTGATCTAGTCGGTGGTGCAAGGGGAGCTTGCAGGCAAGGGGAGCTTGCCGAGAATACTCCACGGGGTTGACGGTTGTCACCCTTCACAGTTTGTATTAAGGGGGAGCATGTTCCTCCTAGTAGAAACATGATATTAGAGTTTGTACTCTTTGATTATTTTAGTGGAGTATTCTATTTTTCTGGGCGTGGCCCCGCAGATGTAGGTGTTCGCACCGAACTGCGTTACCAAGTCTTGTGTGTCTCTGATTGACATGTGTTGTTTCATTGGATCTGTGTTTTATTACTGCGTACTGAATTTCAGCATTTAAAACAGATGACAGAAATCCGAAAGTAATATGTTTCGGTTGAATGCAATGTATTAAAAGGTATAAAAGAACCGCAATTATTGAGAAAAGAGCAGAATAAAGCGATCTCTAAAAGGAAATAGAAATAAACAGAATATCATGACAACAATGTGTGGCTAAACCCTATAGGAAAAGGAATTGAATAACTATGCTAGCTTATTAAACTGCTCCTCTAAAAGAAAAACTCTACATCATTCTTTTCCATCAAAAAAAGATCTGCATCTTTCTTGATATAATATAGAACAAGAGCAGAATAAAGCGATCTCTAGAAGGAAATAAGAAATAAACAGAAATATCATGACAACAATGTGTGGCTAAACCCTATAGGAAAAGGAATTGAATAACTATGCCATCTTATTAAACTGCTCCTCCAAAAGAAAAACTCTACATCATTCTTTTCCATCAAAAAAAGATCTGCATCTTTCTTGATATAATATAGAACAAGGTATCTACCGAAAGCTTTCTTTAAGACCCACAAAATGTATACGAACCTGAAATTTTCAATTAACAAATGCATCCACCCCATTCAGTTAAGACAGTAGCGGTATATATATTATATATGAAACTAGAGACCTTATTATTCTTAGCTAGAAAAAACAAGCCACGTGATGTTATGATTTTGGTATTACTCTCGTTCATCTTTTTTTTTTCACCACAAGGGCAAATCTGCCATCATCAAGCAAACACACATTCAATGGAGGACAGGCCATTAGAGCTTATGGTGGAAGTCTCAAACTTAAGGAAGAGTGAATATCTATCGGGTGCCCATGGGATGCATAATTGTAAATCTCCATTGTTCTTATCTTACATGTCTTGAGCGTCTCAAGTATCAATGTCTTAATGACCCAGAAATCATGCAAATATTAACTGTATTACTGCTAATGAACAAATTGCTCGTCCACGTTGCTGATCTTGATCTACAAAAACTCAAATAAACAGAAATCCACATGTTGATAAGGATCAAGTTCTGATTAGTTGGGTTTAGTTAGATTTTATTCTGGGTTTAGTTAGATTTTATTTTGATTTTATTTTGATTTTCAGTTAGGATTCTATTTGATTTTTTGTTAGGATTTTTAGTTAAAATTTTAGTTAAGATTTTATTTGTTTTTATTTGATCTTATCTATTAGGATTTTATTTGTTTTTAGTTATTTGGTTGTAAAGCCTATAAAAGGCCTTAGACTTGTTTTCAATGAATCACCGAATGAATGAAAGAAATAATAAGAAATTTTCCTTAAACCTGCGAAAGGTCCAATCTTCCTTGGTGTGAAGCCAAGAACCCTATGTTATCCCCTTCTTTCCTAGATCATCCACCGAAAGCCTAAAAATCCTTCACCAAATCCCTAAATCCTACCACGTCCTACATCAATTTGGTATCAGAGCCAAATGATTCCTTTCTTTTCTGAAAATCTTCCCCCAATTTTTCCAAAAAAATCCCTAACCCTAATATTCATATCAGTCGCCTTCCTCCAAAAAACAAAACAAAAAACATAGTTCTCCGCGCTGCTACAGTATTTCCATGTGCTGATACAGTACCAGCACCGCTACAATAATAGCCTGTCATTTTTCAGCTATTTTCGAAGGAATTTCTGCGCCGCTTTTGTATTTTGACGATTCTGGATTTGTTTGAAGTCTAAATTCAGTGTCGTTTGCTCCGGTGGATAGCTGACTCAGCCAACTATGCATAGGTAACATCCATACAAGCAAATCTTTTCTAAATTATAGGACACAACAATGATTACTATGATGATTATTACAATGACTACACTCCCCGAACAAGTTTTGAGCTTGAGAAGTGGAGATAATTACCATTTTTTATGGCTTCATGGATAAATTCGGATATGATGATTGGAAGTACTATTTAGAAAAGTTCTTCTCCCATTTTGATTTATCTAACGAAGCAAAATATAAGTATGTCTATCTGAAGCTAGGAGGAGAAGCGTTATCTTGGTGTTTGGATCTTGTAGTTCCTTATTATCAATGGTCTTTGTTCAGGTATGCCATTCAATATCGATATTCTTCCAAGCTTCAATATATTTCAGGGGCACCCAAGCAATCTTCAAGCTCGAAGTAAAAGTGTGGTCAGTAGAAGAGATAAGTGAGAGCAACTGACAAATTCTTCAAGTGATCGAACAATTGGAGAGGGAATAACATAGTAAACTCATTTCAGAGCCCACAACAGATATTGATCTAACACCTGAGACAGAGTGTGAGCCTGAACTCAAACTAGAGCCCGAGCCCGAATTGGAACCTGAACCCTAATTGAAATTTGAGCCTGAATTGGGGCCTGAGACAGACTTGGAGCCCGAGCCAACATTGGAATCAGAGCAAGAGTCAGAGTCTAAACCCGAGCTTGCTCTAGTGCTGCATTCTGAACCAGAGACAAAACTTGATTCAGGATTGCACCTGAGCTAGAGACTTATTTGGAGCCTTTTATGGAATATGCGTCGGAACTGTCGAAAGAAGAGCCGTTGATTCTGATCGAGCATATAGAGTTTATTATCCCAAACCTTCCTCCCCTAACAAACAAACAGGAGGTGCTGACTGCTTTCATATCTTTCATCAATTGGAAGAAATTATCAGAGGACATGCTTCTACCAGTCAGCATCATAATACATTTTAGAGTTCGTGGACGTGTCTTTTCCAACTGCAGAGGACTACTGATTTCGGCCCAGATGTGCTATTTCTGACTGCCTTCACTAGGAGGTGAATTTCTCAAGCAAGGGAGAATGATGAGGATCAAGTTCTGCTTAGTTGGGTTTAGTTAGATTTTATTTTGATTTTCAGTTAGGATTCTATTTGATTTTTCTGTTAAGATTTTTAGTTAAAATTTTAATTAAGATTTTATTTGTTTTTATTTGATCTTATCTATTAGGATTTTATTTGTTTTTAGTTATTTGGTTGTAAATCCTATAAAAGGCCTTAGACTTGTTTTCAATGAATCACCGAATGAATGAAAGAACTCATAGGCAATTTTCCTTAAACCTGCGAAGGTCCAATCTTCATTGGGGCAAAGCCTTGGAATTCTTGGTGCGAAGCCAAGAACCCTATGTTATCCCCTTCTTCCCCAGATCATCCACCGAAATCCTAAAAATCCTCCACCAAATCCCTAGATCCTACCACATCCTACATCACATGTGGATCCCAGAAACCTCACAATTCATAAAAACATGTTTTTTGAAATCAAAATAGTTCACTTTATATTCCCACATGCATTGCAAGAGATGTAGAGAACAAATGAACTGTTAGTGGACACAACTTGGCCGTTGAAGGTCTGGTTGAGTTAAAATCATACCTTAATATACTGATTTTTTTTCAAAGTAGACTGCTCATCAACATTTCCTCGCTAGAGGTTGTATTAAAATCCTACATAGCATGCAGATCTATACCGCGTTGAGACTCACCAAGAAGCTTAACGGTACAACAGGGAGCGTAAATGCATATGTACCATTATATACAGAATAAGCAAAATATCAAATATCTAAAATGACTTCATACTATTACAATCATTGATTATATTATTAAATCAAACTAGGAAATTATGTTGAATAGAGATTTATATTTTAGTAATGAAGATCCTAAATCTCTTCTTATTTTAGTTGTTAATAGCCAGCATCAGTGGTTTCAGCCAGTTTCAAAGGTTTCAAATGCATCGTATCAGCATTCTTGAAATCTAATATGATAAGAACGATTCATATCGGTATCGAATGAGATTTCAGACCATGACCTAACCACTATAGAAAACACCATCAACATCAGAGAGAAATATGAAAAATCTTGGGAAGAGCTTCCGCACAGCTTCAACGCAAGTGACTTTCCTATCTTGGGAAATGATAGCCACACCAAGTTGATGCTACAATTAGTCATGTTAGGTTAAATGTCTAACATAACTCCAATGACTGAACAAAATCCTTCCCTTATTTTAGTTGTGCAAAAAGATAGAACACTACCTAATCTGACATTTTTCTTCTTGGAAATTTTTACTACTAATCTACTTCTATTTACAGTTAAAGAACACCAATTTCTTAATACGTTGGGATTCATGGCCTTCTCTTCATTACTCTACAACAAATTGAGATTCCTTTTAGCCTTTCAAGCAACGAAGCAAATGTTATTGAGCCTTAATATTTATATCTAATTATTTAAGCTTGATGAATATAGCCAACAAATAAAGAAGAGCAAGGATTTCCTTACTGCAGGCATTAACAAATCATAATCCTTCAGCAAGATCATTCCCGGGAACCAAAGCATAAACATGGAAATTGCTTATCTTAAACAAAAAGAAGATCACCCTCATATCATCAATAAGCCAAAATTATATGCCCACCACCAAATGCGGTTGTCTCAATATATATAAACACTCGAGCTGGAAAAATTAATTAGACCCAGAAAAAACTCATCAACAACCACTTCGAAAATAGATTCATGAGCCCAAAATACCGAAAAATCTCTAAAGAGTGCTGACTCAAAGTGATACTAAAGAGAAAATTGAAAAAAAAGAAGGAAGGATCTGTTGAATAAAATTACAGATTTAATATGATGATGCTATAAATTTCAGAGGAAGAGAGGACTTATCGATTTGCCGAGGCGTGCTAGGCACTGTCCTTAAGAGTAGATTTCCGCCCCTCAGAGTATGGACTCGGTGCAAGGCAGGTCAAGCGGCTACCCTCCCGGATTCAACGGCAACGGCCTTGTAAGTGTGCACTCACAATACAAGGCTCCAGCGAGCAGCAACTGTTCTTCGATCTCGAACGAAGAGGAAGAGCAACAAGGGGGAAGCCGCAGTCTGCAGCAACAAGGAAGCTGCGGCAAGGGAGGATCTGTTCGCGTTTGTGGTGTTAGGAATAAACTCTCTTGTATTATTCTAAGGGCAATAGCCCGATATATATAGAGTACATGGAATGGTAAATAAGCACAAAAGGCCCTATACAAAGGGACATATACATCTAACACCCCCCCCGCAAACTCATGGTGGATCAACACTGAGTTTGGAAAGATAGAAACTGTGCTGTGCTCTGGTCTGGGCCTTTGTGAAGAAATCCGCGAGCTGATACTCAGAAGGCACATACTGTAGAGCAATAACCTCATCCCGTACCTGTGAACGCGTAAAAGAGGCGTCCACACCAATGTGCTTGGTGAGCTCATGCTTCACCGGGTCACGAGCAATACTGATGGCACCTGTATTGTCAGACATCAAAGGAGTAGGTGTGGAAATAGACACGCCAAAGTCCTCAAGCAACCAACGTAGCCAAATAATCTCTGCTGTCAACAAGGCCATAGCACGCAACTCAGCCTCTGCACTTGATCGAGAAACCGCCTGCTGCTTCTTGGTCTTACAAGTGATGAGAGAGCCACCCAGGAAGACGCAATAGGCAGATAGAGACCGACGATCAGAAGGATCACTGGCCCAAGTCGCATCAGAGTAAGCATGGAGCTGTAAAGGGCCAGAGCGTGGAAAGAACAATCGACGGTGGTTGGTCCCGCGCAGGTAACGCAGGACACGAAGAAGGTGGCTGTAGTGAATCTGAGTCAGGGCAGAAACAAACTGGCTCAGGATGTGCACGGAATAAGAAATATCCGGCCGAGTGATCCCAAGATAGACCAGACTACCAACAAGATGGCGATAACGAGTGGGGTCCGGAAGAGGCTCACCGTCAGTAGAGCATAGATGTACATTCAGCTCCATCGGTGTATCAGCGGTACGCTGATCAACAAGAGAAGCCCGATCAAGAAGATCCTGAATATACTTCTCCTGAGAGAGATAGTAGCCATCAGGTGTGGAGGAAAACTCAATCCCCAGAAAGTAACGAAGAGGGCCAAGATCCGTCATAAGAAACTGCTCGCTCAGCCGTGCTTTCACAAAAGCAATAAACTGGGGATCATCTCCAGTGATAATCATATCATCCACATACAAAAGGAGAAGTGTCCGACCACGAGATGAGGTATGAACAAATAGAGCAGGATCATGATCACTCGCAATAAAACCAGCTGCAGTGACGACAGAAGAGAACCGCTGAAACCAAGCACGGGGAGCCTGCCGAAGACCATATAGAGAGCGACGAAGGCGACAAACCATGCCCTCAGGGACAGAATAACCAGGTGGTGGTCGCATATAAACCTCCTCATCAAGAACGTCATTGAGAAAAGCATTCTTGACATCAAGCTGGGAAATAGTCCATGAACGAACAACAGCAACAACAATAAGACTGCGAACAGTAGTCATATGAGCAACATGGGCAAATGTCTTCTTAAAATCTATCACATGCTCCTGCTGAAAACCGCGCGCTACAAGACGAGCCTTGTAGCGCTCCAGAGTACCATCAGATCTGGTCTTGACCTTGTAAACCCACTTGCACGTGATAGGACGAACACGGGCAGGCAGGGGTACAAGATCCCACGTACCAGTACGCTCAAGCGCAGCAATCTCCTCTGCCATAGCATGCTGCCACTCCTGGTGAGCAGCGGCATCCCGATAAGAGATCGGCTCAGCAAGAATAGCACCCAGAGAAGTAAACCGACCAGGAGGGCGTAGTGACTCACGATCACGAAGGTGGTAACGAGGAGGGTCACTGGAGGAAGAGGGCAACTCAGGAGGGTCACTGGTGATGGAGGGCATCTCAAGAGAAGGCACGGCAGGAGGATCCTCGACTCGCTGACGACGAGTGTAGTGAAGAGGAAAGGGAGAAACATGTCTTGGGGTAGGTGCAGAGGTGACCGGAGGCACAGGGGGCACGGGTGGTGGAGCGGAGGACACAGGAGATGGAGGTATGGGTGGTGGAATGGTGGATAGTGGACTATCAGGAAAAGTGAGAAACAAAAGAGGCTCAATAATAGAAGCCGGACTGGAAGATGAAGAAGGACGAGGGAAGAAGGGACGAGACTCATCAAAAGTAACATCACGAGAAATCCGCATCCGTCGAGCTACAGGATCCCAACACCGATATCCCTTGTGCACAGCACTATAACCAAGAAAGACACACTTAGCAGACTGGGCTGTCAACTTGGTACGCTCACGAGGGGCCAACAAGACATAGCAGACACAACCAAAAAGACGAAGCTCAGGATAGGATGGCAGAACTGGAGGTGGTGTAGGAAGGCGCTCAAGTGGAATCGCACCCTGAAGAGGAGAGGATGGCTGCATGTTGCTGAGATATGTAGCAGTAGATACAGCCTCAGCCCAAAACTGAGGGGGAACAGAGGAAGCAATCATAAGGGCACGAGCAGTCTCAAGTAAATGACGATGCTTGCGCTCAGCAACACCATTCTGGGCATGAGCACCAGGACAGGAAAACTGTGAGAGAGTGCCCTGGGTATCAAGAAAGGCACGAAGGTGCCGAGATAGGTATTCTCCAGCAGAGTCAGCACGAAGAATCCGA
The DNA here is from genome assembly GCA_030789695.1 of Scilla litardierei. NCBI lineage: Eukaryota > Viridiplantae > Streptophyta > Magnoliopsida > Asparagales > Asparagaceae > Scilla > Scilla litardierei. The sequence continues at coordinate 119,558,516 of CM061130.1, forward strand.
ATGGGAGTGCTATACTGTGTACGGATCATGGTAGCAAAAGATTTATAAATAGACAAAACCTCAGTACGAGAGGACATGAAGTATATCCAAGTGTAGCGAGAAAAATCATCTATAAATATAATATAGTAGCGATGACCCCCTTTCGAAACGAAGGGGGCCGGACCCCATACATCTGAGTGAACAAGATCAAAAGGACTCTGGGAGACAGACTCACTAGTAGGATAAGGTAGCTGTAACTGTTTGCCAAGTTTACAGCCCATACAGTCTAAAGACATATCACCAGAGACAGACCCTAATAAACCTCTACGAACCAAAGAAGAAAGACGCGAACCACAGAGATGTCCTAAGCGATGATGCCACTGGGCAAACGAACCGGTAGACGATGCAGCAGATGCGGAGGCGATAGGCGTGATGGGAGGACTGGCAGAGGCAGCGGAAGGAATATGAAGCCAGTCGAGCTCCCAAAGACGTGGAGAATCACGCCTGCGGGGGCCAGAACCAACTAGAGTGCCCGTGCGACGATCCTGGATAGAACAAGAGTCAGAATCAAGAATGACACGACAGCCAAGATCAGTAAGTTGGCCTGCCGACATAAGCTGCATTGTGAGTTTTGGAACGAGGGACACAGCAGGGACATGAAAAGTGGGACTAGAAAGTGTGCCTAGCCCTGTAACTGAAAGTGGGGTGCCATCGGCAATGAGAACTGTGACAGAGCGGGAGGGAGTACTAATGGAATGTAAAGTGGTAGGGTCAGGAGTCATATGAAATGAAGCACCAGAGTCAAGGATCCAAGGAGAGGTACCTGAGTTGGTGGAAGATGGTGTCGCAGTACATGGAGGCTGACTGACAGAGGAAGCAGAGCCTGATGCCCCAGAAGCAGACATCCGACGAAATAACGCGAGAAGCTCTTGCTCAGAATCAGAAGGGGCAGTCCTCCTCTGAGATGTGAAACCCCCAGTATCAGTCTCCTTCTTCCTCTTGGCAGCAGCCTGATCCCTCCGCTTCTTGTGACACTGCGCCTCCACATGTCTGTCTCGGTGGCAGTAGGTGCAGCGTCTGGTGTCACCACGCACGGGGGCTGTAGCAGAAGGCAGATCTGGTGTGATAGGAGCAGGAGAAGCAGGAGCACGGGTCGCCAAAACAGAGGCAGAAGGTGCCAAAAGACCAGCAGTACGAAGACGAGTCTCCTCAGTACGAATAGCAGCAAGTACCTCCAAGAACGTCACGCGTGGGTGACGGGCAAGCAGCTGAGCACGTATCTGCTCGAACTCAGGCCGTAGTCGTGTCAAAAAATCATAGACCCGACGAAGCTGCAGGTGGGAGTGCTGATGCTGGCAACACTGGCAGAGACGACAGATCGCTGGTCCCAAAGAGTCGAGCTGACGCCAGAGAGAAGATATCTGTGCATAAAACTCATCGACCGTGGCATCACCCTGCTGAAGAGCCTGCTCCTGTCTGACGACAGCAAGGTAGAGGGAGTCACCGGTAGGCTCATAGTGAGAGCGAAGATGATCCCACATCAGCTGAGACGTCGCCAAACTCACAATGTCGCCAGTCAGGGACACATCAATGCTAGCGATGAGGATGTTGGCGGCACGAGCATCGTCATCACACCACCGCCGATAGAGAACATCCTGAGAGGAATAAGCAGCAACAGCAGTCGCAAACGCATCGGTTGCCGCCTTCTTGGCTGTGTCATCAGCAGTGGGAGGGAGTGGTGTTTCGCTGGGAAGCACCGGTCGCGGAGGACAAGGACGATCGCCAGTGAGAAGGTCCCAGAGGCGCTGACCGCGCATATGGAGACGAATGTGCGGTACCCACTCCTTATAATTAAGGCCATCAAAAATCAATGAACACCTAGGGATAGCAACATGATGATGATGAAGAGGTAGATCCGTGGGAGCCGCCATATGAAGAGATCAGATCCGCAGCGGCACAGGGGGCACTGGTAACAGGACTGGGCGCAGGCGAAGGCGCGAGCGGGTGCTGCGGATCTGGGCGCAAATCAGGGGGATCCGCGAATCTGGGCGCGGCGATGGCTGCTGCGGATCTGCTGCAGACAAAGATCCGCTGCGATCGGAGGTGGGGACGCGGAGGAAGAAGATCCGCGGCAGCACCTGCCTCGGACGGCACGATCGAAGGCGCAGAAGGTGCTGAAGGAGAAGATCCGCAGACGAAGAGACGTGCCCGCAGCGGAAGGCAGATCGACGAGATCTGCAGCATGCGGACTGGGAGAACTGTAAGAACTGCGAGGACTGGGAGAGCAGGCGGACGATACTAGGGTTTTAAAACCCACGCCAATCTTCTCTCAAAATCAAAGCCGCTTCAAAAGATCGATCGAACTTCTCAAGGGATCTCCGGTCTCAAGGGTAATGGCGTCGGCGAATCTGACGAGGGCCGCTATCGCGATGATCTCCGGCGGGACAGAGGTGACCAAGCACGTGCTCCAGGTGAGTGACCTGAGGCTAGTTCACACGGCGCAAAGCACGACGGAGAGATACCGGATGATTCTCGAATCGAAGGCGGATCGACGCATGCGGACGATGTGGCAGGCGGACGTTCGAAGGCGGATCGACGCGTGCAGATCGAACACTCGAAGGCGGACGATGCTGCGCGTGATCGGACGCGGCGGCGCGGCGCGGCGGCGCGAAGGCCTAAAGTAATAATTTTAATTTTGGATTTTGCTGGAGAGAGAGAAAGTCGGCTAGGGTTCAGGTTAAACCTAGCTCTGATACCATGTTAGGAATAAACTCTCTTGTATTATTCCAAGGGCAATAGCCCGATATATATAGAGTACATGGAATGGTAAATAAGCACAAAAGGCCCTATACAAAGGGACATATACATCTAACATGTGGAAGCAGAGACGAACAGAACAGAGGAACAAACGTAGGAACGAAGGAACAACAGGAACAAATTTTCGAGGGGAAGAACGGTTTTCGCAGTGTACCAAAACCCTTGACAGACTAGGGTTTATATAGGGCAAAAGAAAAAACGGTTGGAATTCCACAATTATGAAAAAGATTTAATTCTGCTATTAAATGAGATTATAGCTGTTGCGAAATTAAATGAGAAAATAGCTGTTGGGCCATTAAACATCGCAATAAAAGAAATATGGCTGTTGGGGAAAATTAAAACCGTAATGGGCCTTTCAAATTCTGCCAAACAAGCGGGCCAAAAATTTAGCGCAAAACTCGGGCACTCCGCGCGCGCACCCGTGAACCCCCCCTGCGCAGGCGCGACGCCAGCGCACACACGCTAAGGTTTTCTGGTTCCGTCGCCCAGATTTTCCATTCGGCTCAACCCGGTTTGGGCTCGGCCCCATGCTTGGGCTCATGTGCACGCGAGCTACCCCCAATTTCTAGCACATTAACAAGTCCAATAGCCCAATAACAAGAAGTCTCTTATATACTCATCAAAGTGTTATCTCTCATCCAATGTGGGACTATTTATTCCTTTGAAATGAAGAAATATCCAACAATCCCCCACTATTTCAAAATTTCAAGAGGTAAGGGAAAAAGAATCCAAAACGAGGAAAAGGGAAGATTTCGAGATCGAATACGACAATTCAATACATTAGCAATGGTGACTTTCGGTCTATGAACCATTACTTAGGGAATGGAAGTGTGTTCTACAAGAAGTTGGTGAAACATATAGCTTCTATGAACCAATCCCCTTTATTGTAAAACATTGACTTACAACCCATATTGAATCATCAATGAATAGTTGCTTGCTCTTTCGGGTTGGCACGTTTCGGCCATGCGCCATACCTGGATTTTCATGAGTGCTCTAGCGAATGTACCCAAATTCGCATATGAAACGGCCCCACTTCCACACCCATATAGGTGGACCCATCAAGTGTGCTCGACGATTATGCACACCACCCAACAAGGGCTATGGTTTCCATTAAGAGTCATATGCTCACCCTCTCTCATCGTCGATAGCACTATCTACACCATAGGAAGGGACATGAACATAATGATAGTGCTCCTCACGATCAACAAGTGACTTGTTGTTACCCATATGAACCTACTTCATGAGATCATCAATCACATAGGTTGGGTTACCATCACTCTTGATCTATGTTTTAGGTTTAAGTCTCATTCCCCTCGATGTACTTTCCACTAACTTCCTATTTAGTGGTTTTGTCAGAGGATCTGCCAAATTCATCTCTGACCTCACATAATCAAGGGATACTATCCCATGATCTAGCAGCTGCCTCACAATAGAGTGCCTTAGGCGTATATGCCTACTCTTCCCATTAAAAACTTTATTTTTAGCTTTTGCAATTGCAGCTTGGCTATCACAATGGATAGACACAGACGGTACCGGTTTTTCACAAATGGGAAGATCACCAAGAAGGTTCTTAAGCCACTCGGCTTCACTACATGCCTTCTCCAAGGCAATAAACTCGGATTCCATAGTAGACCGAGCTATACAAGTTTGCTTGGATGATTTCCAAGACACAGCACCTCCACCAAGTGTAAAAACATAACCACTTGTGGATGTAAGCTCATCTGAATCAGAGATCCAGTTTGCATCAGTAAAATCTTCTAAAACTGATGGATCGCCACTAAAACATAATCCATATTCAAGAGTTCCTTTCAAGTATCCCATAACTCTTGACAAAGCATTCCAATGATCACTATTAGGATTTTGAGTGTAACGACTCAATCTACTAATAGCATAAGCAATATCAGGGCGAGTACAATTCATCAAATACATTAAGCTACCAATGATCTGAGCATATTTAATTTGTGAAACAGATTCACCAAAATTTTTAGCTAAATGTAAACTAGCATCATATGGAGTAGCTACAGGTTTTTGATCATGATATCCAAACTTTTCAAGCATTTTAATAACATAATGTCCTTGAGAAAGCATAATCCCACTAGGTGTCTTAGTTAACTTAATACCTAAGATCACATCAGCTTCACCCATGTCTTTCATATCAAATTTAGAAGACAAGAATGACTTAGTTGCATTTACTACATCTAGATTGGTGCCGAGAATAAGCATGTCATCAACATATAAACAAATAATAACACCAACATCATTATCAAACTTTGTGTAAATACACTTATCAGCATCATTTATATGATAACCATTTGAAAGCAAAACAGAATCAAATTTATCATGCCATTGTTTTGGAGCTTGTTTTAAACCATAAAGAGATTTAACAAGTTTGCATACTTTATGTTCATTTCCAGGAGTGATACAACCTTCAGGTTGTTCCATATAAATCTCTTCTTCCAAATCTCCATTCAAAAAAGCAGTCTTTACATCCATTTGATGGATAACAAGACTATGTATTGAAGCTAAGGCAACCAAGACACGGATAGAAGCTATCCTAGTGACAGGGGCAAAAGTGTCAAAGTAATCAATGTCTTTCTTTTGGTTGAAACCTTTAGCAACTAATCTAGCTTTGAACTTGTCAATAGAACCATCAGGTTTTAGCTTCCTTTTAAATATCCACTTGCAACCAATAGTTTTAGCCCCTGGGGGCAAGGTCACAAGTTCCCAAGTGTGATTTGACATAATAGATTCTAATTCACTGTTTATTGCTTCTTTCCAAAATGTGGCATCGGGAGATGTGATGACTTCATGGTATGTAAGAGGATCATCATCAATAAGAAAGGTAAAAAAGCCATCACCTAGATTAGTCTCCCTCCTAACTCTTTTACTCCTTCTTACTTCTATCTCATCATCATTATCATGCGAATGAACATCAGAAGTGTGCGATGATGGAGGTGCAGAAGACAACCTAATATTATCCATTTTCATTGGAAATATGTGCTCAAAGAAATCAGCATTCTTGGTTTCAACAATAGTGTTAGGCTCCATGATGTTTTGCTCACTTTTAACAACTAGGAATCTATATGAAGCACTATTTTGAGCATATCCAATAAACATGCAATCAAAGGTTTTAGGACCTAACTTTCTTTTCTTAGGTTCAGGTAAAAGAACTTTAGCTAAGCACCCCCACACTTTGAGGTAACTAAGGTTTGGAGAATGACCTACCCAAAGTTCATAAGGAGTCTTACCTAATTTCTTATAGGGAATTCTATTCTGAATGTGACAAGCAGAGAGAATAGCTTCTCCTCAAAGGTTAAGAGGTGCACCTCAACTAATTAGCAAAGCATTCATCATCTCTTTTAAGGTCCTATTTTTCCTTTCTGCTATGCCATTTGATTCAGGTGAATATGGAGGTGTAGTCTCATGAATAATCACATGTTCTTCACAGTACTCATTAAAAGATGTAAACTCCCCTCCTCTATATGATCTAACCCTTTTTATCTTCTTATTAAGTTGATTCTCTACTTTAGTCTTATACTTCAAAAACATATCAAAAGATTCATCCTTAGATCTAAGCAAATATACTTCAGTGTATCTAGAGAAGTCATCCACAAAAGTGATATAGAATTTCTTACCACCTCTAGTTATATTGCTTTTCAAATCTCCAAGGTCACTATGAATTAAAGCAAGTAGTTCACTTTCTCTGTGTACAGACCTACATGTTTTCTTAGTGGCTTTTGATTCAACACAAATTTCACATTTGTCATTAGAGGAAGATGAGGCATTCAACAATCCAATTTCTTTCATTTTCTTAATATATGAATAATTGACATGCCCTAGTCTATGGTGCCAGATATCAAAAGAGTCAATTGAGTAAGCAGAAGAAGAGGATTATTATTCATGACATCAAGTACATTCAGAATGAAAAGACCCTGGTTACAATATCCCTTTCCCACAAACTGACCATTCTTGGTCATTACAATTTTATCAGACTCAAAAGTGACCTTAACCCCCACTTTTCCCAGAAGAGAGACAGAAACCAGATTCCAACGGATATCTGGGACATGGAGCTCTTCACTAAGCGAAAGGGTTTTTCCTGAGGTTAATTTGAGAAGAACCTTCCCTTTCCCGATTATGGGTGAGGGTCTTGAATCCCCCATGTACACATTTTCCTCGCCAGAGCTGATAGGAACATAGGAGGTAAAAGCTCCTCTATCAGCGCAGATATGCCGGGTTGCCCCGGAGTCAATTACCCAGTCCTTAGCATGCGCCACCATGTTAACCTCTGAGATCACCGCAGCAATTATATCTCCTTCTACCAAGTTTGCACTTGGTTTAGGAGTATCTTTCCGGAAGCGACATTGAGCTGCATGGTGTCCAGGTTTCTTGCAAATAAAACAGTCCCCTTTCTTCTTGAAAGTAATATGGTTTTGGCCCTTTTGAAATCTCTGATTTGGTTTGTGATTGGGTCTAAATTTCTTGAAATGTTTCTTAGGATGTGAAGGAGGAAAGGAAGAATTAGCTTCAATAAGATTGGCTTTAGAAACAATTTCTTTAGCAGAATTGGCTTTTTCTCTTTCCCTATTCTTTTCTTCAATCCTAATATGGATGATAACATCTTCTAGGGACATTTGTTTTCGTTTGTGTTTAAGGCTGTTTTTATAATCTTTCCAAGATTCAAGAAGTTTTTCAATAAGAGAGCCAGAAACAAACGGATCAGAGAGAGTTATATTTTCATTTTTAAGATCATCAATAAGAACATGTAAGTCATGGATTTGGGTGGAAACAGATTTGTCATCGGTCATGGCGAAGTGAAGGAAATTGCCTACAACAAATTTCTGGGTTCCAATCTTCAAGAATGTATTTTTTAGTAAGGCTAGTCCAAATATCTGAGGCTATTTTGGTGGGACAGTAGACATCAAATAATTCATTGGAAAGAGTATGAAGGATAGTATGTCTACAGATTTTATTAGCGCGGTCCCAGGCAGGAATGTCTTTTTCCTCGGTTGGTTTAGGATCTGTGAGTGCGAAGGCAAAGCCAGTGACATCAAGTGTACTGAAAACTTTTTCTTGCCAACGCTTAAAGAATGAACCAGAAAAAAGCTCGATTTTAGACAGGTCAGGAAGATGTTTAGCAGTCACTATAGCAGCATCCATAATCTACTCTTAAGATTGTTGAATAAAATTACAGATTTAATAGGATGATGCTATAAATTTCAGAGGAAGAGACGACTTATCGATTTGCCGAGGCGTGCTAGGCACTGTCCTTAAGAGTAGATTTCCGCCTCTCAGAGTATGGACTCGGTGCAAGGCAGGTCAAGCGGCTACCCTCCAGGATTCAACGGCAACGGCCTTGTAAGTGTGCACTCACAATACAAGGCTCCAGCGAGCAGCAACTGTTCTTCGATCTCGAACGAAGAGGAAGAGCAGCAAGGGGGAAGCCGCAGTCTGCAGCAACAAGGAAGCTGCGGCAAGGGAGGATCTGTTCGCGTTTGTGGAAGCAGAGACGAACAGAACAGAGGAACAAACGTAGGAACGAAGGAACAACAGGAACAAATTTTCGAGGGGAAGAACGGTTTTCGCAGTGTACCAAAACCCTTGACAGACTAGGGTTTATATAGGGCAAAAGAAAAAACGGTTGGAATTCCGCAATTATGAAAAAGATTTAATTCTGCTATTAAATGAGATTATAGCTATTGCGAAATTAAATGAGAAAATAGCTGTTGGGCCATTAAACAACGCAAAAAAAGAAATATGGCTGTTGGGGAAAATTAAAACCGTAATGGGCCTTTCAAATTCTGCCAAACAAGCGGGCCAAAAATTTAGCGCAAAACTCGGGCACTCCGCGCGCGCACCCGTGAACCCCCCCTGCGCAGGCGCGACGCCAGCGCACACACGCTAAGGTTTTCCGGTTCCGTCGCCCAGATTTTCCATTCGGCTCAACCCGGTTTGGGCTCGGCCCCATGCTTGGGCTCATGTGCACGCGAGCTACCCCCAATTTCTAGCCCATTAACAAGTCCAATAGCCCAATAACAAGAAGTCTCTTATATACCCATCAAAGTGTTATCTCCCATCCAATGTGGGACTATTTATTCCTTTGAAATGAAGAAATATCCAATAGGATCTACATAAACAGAAAATAAAGTAACATATTTGGAAGAATTTTCTTTCATGTTAAAGGGGTTCTTTCCCAATAATAGTAAATTTAATTTGGGACAATTTTTGCAAATAGGCCAAATTAAAAAATTAATTTGAAAAACCGACCTCTTTTTTTTATTTAGCAAAACCGACCTCTTTTGGTTTTGGGACCAAAAAGAGGTCGGGTAGGGGGGCTGGGGCACATGTGTGGCCTCGGCCGCACCTGAAGTGTGCGGCCAAGGCCACACAAAGACAGAGCCGAATTTGGCTGCTGCTGCTTTCTCCTCTCTGTTTGAAAATTGTCCAATAGCTACTGCTGTTGCTGCTCTTCTCAATTTCAGCAGCTGCTTCTCCTACTCTCCCGATAATTCACCACTGATTCATCACAGCATATGCATATAAAAATCAAAACGTGTCACAAATTATTCTCACACTAATACTTCTCACAGACATAGCGTATCACAAATATCACAAATAGTATATCACAACACATCACTTGGATATCCAAAAGTTCATATAAATCAAAACACACATCACATCGAATTCAAGCTCAAGTAACACATAAATCAAACAACATTGAATTAATCAACCATATTAGTTTCAATTTCAAAATACATATCACGTCGAATTCAACAAACTTACTAAAAAACATGGCCCTAACGCATCAATCATGGCCCTAACACAACAGTATCAGTAGAGTAACATCCACCATTGCATCATGTGCGGGATCTGCCACGGCCTTGAGATGAAGACGTGCCGCGGCCTTGAGATGAAGACGCGCCGCGGCCTTGAGATGAATACCTACAAGATAAGCATAAATTAGAACATCATATATGTATCCACAAGAAATATATGAATTGCAGAATCAACATACACGTGTGATAGAGGAGGATTTCGGCAGCGTGATTTGTAGTGCCCGAGTTGATGACAATTGCCACATCTATTCTGTCGGCTTCCTTCGCGCGGAATATCCATTGCCCCCCGAATACGTGTAGATGTAGGCCGACCTAGAGGTCTTCTTTTGTCGAGTGGAAGTAATTTGGGACCATCCCAAGCCTTCCAATACCGCGCATCGGGTAATGGGGTGAAATAAAGGTTCATATGCAAGGCGATATCTGCTAACCTTATACCATGGCGAACAAAATGGCATATATGCTATATTGGCACCATATTCTTGTCTGGACGTTGCGGCGATAACATGTGCACATGGGATGTGTTGAAGCGAAGGAATATTGCAACTACATCAGCATTTCTCGTCATGCAACTTAACAGTATAACAGAGACTATCATTATCAGTCACCTGCCACTCACAATCACTAAACCTTGTGAGCATAAATGTTCGGGCCTCTTCCCTCTGTGCCCCTATAATGTCCATTGTTGTGGGCACAAAATCTGTCGTCCACCCTTGCCCACTTAGTCTTCGACTGAAGAAATATCTATTTAACCTGTAAAATGTTCTTGCAATCAACGCTTGTATAGGTAGAGCCCTAGCACCTTTGAGCACCCCATTAAAGCTCTCAGAACAATTTGTTGTCATGATACAATAGTGTTTCCAACGATCGGCATGCATCGCCCACATGCTTTCTTCTCCATGTAAATCTGCAGATATCCACGCATCTGCTTCAATGGACTCGTCTTTAATTTTGGCACGGTAGGCATTGTATGTCAGTAAGTCTGATGCAATGCCAGCCATCCAGAAGTTTCCCTCCAAGGTACGTGTTCGGAATCCTTTCGCCTTGTAATTTGCAATAATATGCCGCAGACAATACCTACGGTGATAATGTGCTGGTCATCCCTCTTCTAGTGCTCGTGGAATTCCTTTCATTCTATCTGAAATGAAGGTAATCGTTCATCCATGCGCACTTGGTACGTATTCATATATACATGCGAAAAACCACTTCCAATTTTCTTGGTTCTCAGATGACACAACCGCAAATGCCAAGGGAAACAGCCCACCATTTCCATCCACTCCGGTGGCCACAAGTAAACACCCACCATATTTCCCATATAAATGGGTACCATCAATACTTAGGATCGGCCGACAATGCTTGAAACCCTTGATTGAAGGGCCAAATGCCCAGAAGACCCCTGAAAATTGTGTCACTCCTTCACTGATAGTGTCATAAGTGACTTATATACGGTGCATGCATTAGTCTCTGAAATGGCCTCTAAATACCGAGGTAGCCGATTATATGACTCCTCCCCATCTCCAAAAATCCTTTCTAACGCCTTCAATCTTGCCATACATGCTTTGTAATATGAAATTCGGATCCGTAACATGGTGGTTATGGCCTCTTGGATTTCTGTCGGTGTCAAATCTAACTTTGTCTTCACCATTGGCATAATCATGTTACAAATGAAAGATGCTGTGGCTTTTTGATGATCTGTATTTAGGGTTGGATTATTGCAAGAATGTTCCTCAACAACCCTTGAAAGCTTGAACTTCCCAATGTTACTCTTCCGCACTACTGCATGGATACGCCACGGACAATTCCTACTAGCCTCATCTTGCGTTGCCGGATTGACTGCAGCATTTAGGGCGCATATCACGTTATAACTTATCTTGTTTGTCTTGATTGGCCTAAATGAAACATTACGCTTAATGCTCCACTCCGTTATTGCTTTAATCAAGGCGGCCTTTGTATCATAAATATCACCGACATTGAACACTCCCCTAACGTTTTGAGGTCTAGGCTCTTCCACTCTCCTTTCAAGTGTATTTCTCATAACTGTTGCATTTAGCCATTCCTCCTCTTCAACTTCATCTGGCAAAGCCTCCTCATCTTCCACAATTGTGTTAACGGCGACAGATTGTTGTATCCATGCTATATCATCTTCGTTTGGATCATCTGCATAAAGCATGCTATCCTCTCCGGCCCCGACATGCTCCTCGTCATCGCTCTCTTCTATTTCTTCATCAACATCTTCAAGTATGTATGGATCTTCAGGCATCGACTCCGGTACAAAAGGGCCTTCCATGTAAGTTGAGTGTTGATTTTCAATTCCCACCGCTTCATCATTCAACCTGTTACTGACATATGAACGGTTTAAAATTTTAGTTACTACGACGAATATAAAAAATTTAGTTACACAACCTTTCTCGTATTTATATGTGATGTATGAATATTGTGTGTATGAATAAATTCGTTGAATAAATATGGGGTGTATGAAAGATTTGTTTTGAAACCATACATAACACATATATTATATATCAAATTCATTTGAGAAACCGTACATAACATAACAAATGTCTCAAATCCAGCAAATACACATAACACATTTAAAGATACATATCATCGACGACTCCCTTTGCGTCGACTAAATACACGGGAATACCAGGGCCTATTTGAATGTGTTCCCTTTTTGTCTGCTGAGACACCTCGCCAACCTGTGAAACGCTGAGACACCTCGCCAACCTGTGACACGCCAACATGTGACACGCCTTCACCATCATCTTGTGTCTGAGGTGGCTGAGACGGGCCAACATCCACCTCCACATGCTGCTGTGAAATGCATGTGTCATCCCATTCTGTCTGATGCGGCTGTGACGTGTCACCCTGGGTAGGCTGCCAATCTGCCTGCATCAAATGATGCGTCCAAGTGCTGCCGTCATCCCATGTACCCTGGGTTGGCTGCTGCTGCCAATCGGCTGGAACATCCCATATGCTCTGGTGCCAAGCTCCTGTGTCAATGATATGGGAGGGGGTTGCTGCCAAGTGCCGGGGTCATAACCTCTGTGAGGGTGCTGCGTCCAAGTGTCGGTGTCATAACCTCCGTGAGGGGGCTGCTGACACGTGCTGTCATAAGCTCTGGGATGGTCCAGCTGCCAAGTGCAGGCCTCATGTACGCCTGTATGCTCCTGCTGAGAGGTGCCGGCGTCATCTGCTCTAGTATGCTCTTGCTGAGAAGTGACGACGTCATCTTCTCTAGTATGCTCCTGCTGAGAAGTGCCGGCCTCACCCATCCTATATAAACGACTCAGCTCGCTCGTATCTACACCTTCTGGAAGATGGCGTGTACGATGTAGCACATCATCAATATGGGTCCTCATCATATGCAGCAACCCCTGATCCTATGTTTGCAATACTTGTCCTGCCATATCGTACAATGAAACATATCCTGCAACCTGTAAAACAAATTAAGTACTAAGCATATTGGTTATAAAAAATACTATAAAAATTAAACTTGAACATCTTACATGTTGGCGCTCGATGGGTCCTCGGGGCACTTGTGCGAACGGGGGTTGCTGCCTCAGATAAATCCACCTCCTGGTAATCCCCCAATACCACTCCATATAGGCAGCAACCGATACCACATCCCCCTCATGCACAATGCGGTCTGCTCTATTCATCCAATGCGCAAGAGGATCCCTGATTACAGTCACGTCTGCTGGCTGCACTGGTCTTGTCTTTCCCGCCAAGACTGGGAGTGCAGATGTGATGTGTTGCCGTAAACCAAATTGACGTATGACGCGGTCGGGTGCATGCATCACCCGTGCTTCCCAGCAGAATATGGGTACCCTTGCTCGCCATAACTCGGGATGTTCGCGACATAACGCCGGCAGCTGCTCGAATCGCTCTCCATAAGGCTCCCAGGTAACCTATTAGGCATGAAGTACACAAATATATCAGTGTACTATATTATATATCAATTGATCACCGACGTTATAAAATTTACATATACACACCTGCGTACTCTCTAATGTATCAAACTGGTCTCTGTATGTATCAAGGTTACCATGAGCAGTTTCCATGAATGATTTTCCAGTATTCCACCTGAACCCATAAGGAACGGTGTCAGCAAATACATCCTGCAGGAGCCTTGGTCTTCCTACATACATTCTCTCCCAGCTCCAAACCTGTAAATATGAATTTTTCCTCAGAATGTGAAATATATAGAAATATATAGATATATCACTATTGTATCTAACGAAAAAAAATTATACCTGCAATAATAACCCGCATGCATATAAAGCCTTGGTCTACTTTAATGCCACCTTGCTGAGCTCAGCGTACAAGTGCGCAAGTACCACACTTCCCCATGAATATTGACCGGCCTCTTCAAAATTATCTAACTTTGTCAACCAACGGAGATTTATAGATCCTTTGCTTGGATCCGAAACCAGTAAGGTTCCAATCATATGAAGCAGATATGCCTGTGCATACTGCTGAATGTCCTCATCATCTGCATCCTCAGGCAAATCAGTAAATGTATCACTCAACCAACTAAGTTTTACCTTGGCTGCTTTCCTTTGTGGGGTATCCTATCCAAGTAGTCTCTCCATCAACGCACCCCAGCTGTTATCTCGCATTTCACATTGAAATATTGGTTCTCCATCAATCGGTAGGCCTGTGATAACTGTCACGTCCTGCAACGTGATTGTCATCTCTTCCTGGCGCATGTGAAATGTATTTGTCTCTGGCCTCCATGATCGACAATTGCTATCGATGCATGCAAACATATAATTCACACCTTAATTATTTTCCTTTCAATCATAATTACTTACTTAGACTATTAATTCTTTCTATTTACCTGCACTTGCACTACATCGGCAGAACGATAACGTGCTTGGTCATACAAGACCACATTAGTAATGGGTCCAGCCTCTTCCATTTTATAAAAACCTATAAAATTTCACCAACTATAGATTCATCTCAAAAACCCTAAATTTCAATCTAGATTGTACAAAAATCACAAAAAACATTCAATAATATAACATAGAGAGTAGAAGTAACCTGAAATAAAGCCGATTAATCACCAAAAAATATTTGGAAACACTGGACTTCGAAGGAGCGGCCGCAGGGGGAAATGTGAGAAGATGAACATCGGCCCGCGACCTCGCGGGCTGTCTGTGTTTGTGTGGCCTTGGCCGCACTCTGAAAGTGCGGCTCTCGGCCGCACTCTGAAGATGCGGCCGAGGCCACACACGTGCCCCAGCCCCCTACGCGACCTCTTTTTGGTCCCAAAACCAAAAGAGGTCGGTTTTGCTAAATAAAAAAAGAGGTCGATTTTTCAAATTAATTTTTTAATTTGGCCTATTTGCAAAAATTGTCCTTTAATTTGCACTTGTAAAAGATTCCAACTGTGTTACTGATTGTCACCTTTCACACATTAATGTGTGGTCAAATTTAGAAAGCGACTCTAAATTAAAGGATTTGTAGAAAGTTTGAACATATTTCTACAACTTGCAGTCAACCAGAAGCCTGAATTCAGCCATCTTGTTGATGCAAAATTCTTAGCCAATGAATCTGAACAGGTGAGAGCTTGCCAGAAATTGTATAAAGCCATTTCACGTATAGGCAGACTTACCTTATTCGTCATTGCTATTCAGGCTCATGAAACCAAAGAGCATTCTTCCAACATAGTAGATAGTATAGAAGGATTTGCATCCAGGTGTAGGGAAAAAATTATGAACACATTTGTATCATAAATTTAAGGAACAGACGTAAGTGAAAACACTTCATGTCTGAATGATAGGCTCACCCAGGGAAGCATCATGCCCGGTTTTATAGCAAAGCAACTTAGGTAGCTGCTTTAGGCCTCCAATTTTGGAAGGCCTCATATTTCCTCTTCATCTTAAGCCCAACAACATATTGGCACAGTTCAATGAAATTTTCCCAGTCCATTATCTCTCTCCTGTGCTCTTATTTCTCCCGTAGGGCCTTCAGCCACCCTAGGCCTCGTTGTGTTGCGCAGCCCGCCCCCAGGCCTAGCGGTCCAGTGGACAAAATTCAGAGAGTTGAGAGAAACTCAAACCCTAGCCTCCAATTGGCGCCGCCGCTATCAGCTCTGTCTCCATCTCCATCTCCGGCCCTCCATCTCCCTCCAATAGGCCTCGGAGCATCCCTCTCCCTCTCTCTCTCTCAGTCTCTCTGAGTATCTTGCATCACCTCAGAGAGTCAGAAAATCCACTGCCCCCTCATAATTGGCACGTCGACATCCTCCACGAACGCAGCTGCGACGCCCACCCCGACGGTAAGAAAGTTGGGGTTTTATAGGGTTTTCTGGGGAGTATTTGATGATATTTTTGTTTGTTTTTGGAATTTTTTTGTGTGCCTGGGGGCGTGCTGCTCCATTTTGAGAGCAATATTGAGGGCGTTTGGCGTTCCTGATATCGAGCAGATATTTCCATATTCAGATCCAAAGTGGAAGGGAGCTGCTTCCTCAATAACTCAGTTTCATGAGAAAAGCTTTGAGTTCTGATTGCTTTTTAGGTTATCCATTTATTTATTTATGATAATTAGTTTAGGATTATTTATCTGTGTTTTGATTTGTGCTTATGTGCTTTTGTGGTTGATATGATATCATTGATATGTTTATTCTTGTGTGATTTTGTAACGCGTATATGATTCCACGTTTGATCATAATTCAGTATCAAATCAATGCTCAGATCTAAATAGGAATCCGAGGTTAGGATTAAAGTGAAGGTAAGATACGGATGATTTGGGTCAATTAAAAATTATAAAATTGGCACCTTTTATAAGAAAATCGCTTGTTTCGGAGAAAAAGACGGAGAGAATGGATTTTTAATCGGCCCATAGTTCCTGTAAGGCAGTAATGGGAAAATATTTTTTATTCCTAATTTAATTTTACTTATAAATGAATGACACCTGAAAGCTTAGATTTTGGAAGAGATGAACATTTTGTAATGGGGGATTTTGATTTAAAAAAATATGATCTTTGTTTCCTCTAATTTTAAGATTGTAACATGCTCGGTTTGGGAGAGGATTATGTCCTTTTAATTTCAGTTATATTAAGGATTCTAAAAATTTTACTTTAATATTTAGGCCTTTTATTTTGTTTCGCTTTAGGACTCATTTATGCTTGAACCGACCCTGGGAAGCATATACTGTTTAGTACTCTCAAATGGGCTAACCAAATAGAATATGGTGTCCAAAAAGACTAACCATCTAGCCGTTTTCAGCTCTGTATGATGTGGCAGTCAGTTCATCTTGCGAATCCTAAGCATTATACCTACTTGAATGCCTAACTGGATGCAAGATATGACATCCAGACCTTGAAAAGGCTTGATATATGTGACGTTCTCTATGTGCAGCATGAGAAAGCACAATAATATCCTTACATTTGACATGCTTGTATATGCATTTTGCTAGAAAAATTTAAACCGACAACACTATAAATTTCCTTCAATAATTACAGGTAGTGACTATAGAAACTGTGGGGGAATGACAGAAATGAGTTACTAATGGTTATAAGTTAGTAGTAATTTATTTTAAAGAGTTACCTCAATTCATGTAAACCAGGGCAGGACTGATGTAACTGAGTCTAAAGTGGCAAAGAATGTTATGACGTCCTCGTGAATCATATGCTAAGAGGCACAATCAAAGAAGAAGTGTAAAAAGGAAACATATTAAGTAATAGAAGTATTCTTGTAATGTTGGCATACAGGATGACACTTTAGTTTCATTATCTAACCATAGTCTATAACTATGTTTACTACAAAGGGCAAACTTTAACTTAACGAATATATCCTTCTAGCTGGGGATAGTTGGGGGATATGGTGTAACAACGGTTTAATTAATATAATGGGATGTGAGGTGCAAGTTTGTGACTCCATCCTTTCCCTTAAAAGACTATGTTCCCTACAAACACTTCCATTGTTCAACAAAGTGATATCAGAGTTTCCATATTCAACACTTCCAACCAAACTTAATTCATATTTCCTTTTTAGATGGGAATATCAATTGCAATCTGATGCATATAGTTAAGTCTTGCATAAATAACTCATGAGGCCAGGGGTGGACCCATGCTCAACATGGGGGGTTGGGGATGCCACACCCCCCCCCCCCCCCCACAAAAAAAACCAAAATTTTTTAATTTTCCAAAAAAAATTAGGTAGCACTTGCACCGGGCCCATTCAGTTGGCTTACAAGGTTACAAATGTCAGCATTCAATTGCATCTTAGCACTTGCACCGGGCCTTAGAATGCATGGGGTTAGCTCTGGATGCACAAGATTTTAGCCCATTCAATATAATGAGAAACCGGCCGGGCCCATTCAATTGGCTTAAAAACGTTGGCAGCACGCAACCGCGCTAGGCCAAAAATTCCGAGGCTGCATAAGAGAAGCGGGTCCATTCAATTGGCTTAAAAACGTTGGCAGCTCACAGCAGGCATTCCTAATTCCTAAAAATTACCGATCAAAAATTAGGGCAAAGCAAGTGGTTTATGAAAAGCTTATTAACTACGGTAAGAAGAAGGGGCATGGTTGCCCCTGGAAGATTTAATGTCTCTCTGTAGTTGGAACACCCGTGGCCTCGGCCATGGGTCTAATCGATCTGCAGTTGCGGATCTGGTTCCTCATCAGAACATTGACCTTATATGCTTGAATGAAACAAATGTGAAATCACATCAATTTGATCTCAAGTTGAATATCATGCGGTGGTGGGAATCTCATAACAATCTTCTCGCAGACCATTCTGGTAGGATAATTATGCTTTGGAATCCGATGATTTTCAAAGTTCAAAAGGTTGAGGAAACCACTCAGCTTATTTATTGACGTGTTTCTGGTGTGGGTTCAGGTATGCCCTGCTATCTGACTGTTGTTTATGGATTCAATGCTGCTTCAAGGAGAGGTTCTCTATGGTCGAAGATTATCGCCCTTTCTGGTGCTATACATGAGCCATGTATACTCTTAGGAGAGGTTGAGAAAACCACACAGCCTATTCATTGCCGTGTTTCTGGTGTGTGTTCCGGTATGCCATTCAACCTGACTGTTGTTTATGGATTCAATGATGCTTCAAGGAGAGGTTCTCTATGGTCGAAGATAATTGTCCTTTCTGGTGCTACACATGAGCCATGGATACTCTTGGGAGATTTCAACGCCATCAGATGGCACGATGAAAAGCAGGGAGGGGTCCCTGCTTGATATGAGAAGATTCAATGATTGTATTCTTGCTGTCGGTATTCAAGAAATCCACAGTCCATTAGAATTTACTTCGGATAATCATCAGGAGGGAGGTAATATTATTATGAGCAAGATTGACAAGTGGGTTGGCAGTATGGACTGGTTCTTAAACTTTTCGAATGCCTCCTTTTCATGTCCCCGCTTATGATTTCAGATCATTGTCCTCTGATGTTAAATTTGCATCCGCCGGTTCCAAATGGGCCCAAGCCTTCCAAATTTTTTCCATATGGCTGAAAGAAAGCATTAGAGAGGTGGTAAAGAAAGCTTGTGAGATTAACATTGATGGTCACTTTTTAAAAAATTACAAGCAGTAAAAAGTGATCTGAAAAATTGGAATAGAAATCATTTTGGAGATGTGAAGAAAAGGCATAAGGATGCCATATTAGCGCTTCACAATATCCAACTATAGCTACGCGCAACTCCTTTCGACCATGAATTGCGGGTGCAATAGAAGTCAGCCAGGTTGAAATTATCGGAGGAGGATTTAATCTTGGAAATGTTCTATCGTCAAAAATCTAGAGTTGATTAGCTTAACGATGAAGATAAATGTACCAGATTCTTCCATGCAACGGTTGCCTCTCATTCTGATGTTAATACAATTCATGAAATTTAGGATGAGGCTAGGAATGTTATTGAGAGCGCTTATAAGATTGGAGCTCTGGCAAAAGACTACTTCTCAAATTTTTTCTCACCATCCACAACCGACCAAGCCCCACAATTTGAATTTAGGAAAAAGGTTACTTCGTTTCATAATTCTTTCTTCAGTGGCACCATTTCATCCGATGAGATTAAAGATAATGTCTTCAACTCCCTTAACAGTAAGGCACCGAGACCTGATAGATTTCCAAATGAATTCTTTACATCATTCTAGGAAATAGTGGGTGACACCATTACTCTAGTACTGAAGGATTTCTTTGAACGTGGTCATCTCCTTCGTGCTTCCAACGATACATTCTTATCCTTGATTCGAAAGAAGGCTAATGCTAACAAGCTTGATGATTTCAGGCCAATTTCATTATGCAATTTCATCTACAAAATTATTACTAAAATCCTGGCCAACAGATTATCTATGGTGTTACCCGAGCTTATTAGTCACAACCAATCTGCTTTTGTAAAAGGACGAATTATCGGGGAGAATATTTTGTTTGCTCATAAACTAGTTCGAAATATGCACATATCTAGTGGTCCCAAGCGATTCTGTATCAAAGTGGATCTCATGAAAGCATACGATAGGTTGAGGTGGGACTTCATTGATCATGTCCTTCGATACTATGGTTTCGTTACGATGTGGAGAAGTTGGATTTATGAATGCATGTCTACAACATCCTCCAGTGTAATGGTAAATGGCTCGAACTATGGGCACGTTAAAGTCATTGTGGTGTCAGGCAGGGTTGTCATCTATCTCTTATAAATTTTATTTTATGCATGTAAGCCTTCACCTGTACGATCAATGGGAGGGTGGTTGAAGGCCATATTTCCCCCCATTATCAACAGTGGACCTTTGGTGCCCTATTTACTTTTTTACAGATGATGTCTTCTTGATCTTTTCTTATGTGGACCTACATTTAGCTAAACAAATCAAGCAATTAATTACTTATTTTGGCTCAATTTCTGGTCTGAAAGCTAATATTATT
Organism: Scilla litardierei; assembly: GCA_030789695.1. Classification (NCBI taxonomy): domain Eukaryota; kingdom Viridiplantae; phylum Streptophyta; class Magnoliopsida; order Asparagales; family Asparagaceae; genus Scilla; species Scilla litardierei. The sequence continues at coordinate 119,579,010 of CM061130.1, forward strand.
AAAAGCGGCATCTTCAGATTAAAATCAAGCAATTTTTCTCCGCTAGGAGTCCTCCTTTTATGGAAGAAATTTCCGACATCTTTGGATTTTCCATTGGAGTCCTCCCAATCAAGTACTTAAGTATGCCACTCTCTTCCCGTCGTATCACTTATGCTGCATGTCAAGACTTATTTGATAAAATTAAGAGCAGAATTGAAGGTTAGAATGCTCCTTTACTCTCATATGCTGGTAGGATAGAACTCATAAAATCTGTTATCGGGGGACCTAAATTTATTTTGGACATCTTGCTTCAAACTCCCTAAAAGAGTATTTAAGACAGTGGATAGTATGTTGGCTAATTTCCTCTGGAAAGGTACATCTCAGCCATCTGGCTTTCATAACATTTCTTGGAGGAAAATCTGCGAGCCTCATTCTGAAGGAGGGTTAGGTATTAGGTTGATGGAAAATATAAACTTAGCCTCCATGACTAAACTATTCTAGCGGATGATTACCCTCAAAGAATCCCTTTGGTGTCGTTGGATCCATGAGGTTTACCTAAGAGGCGCATCGATTTGGACCTCTTCTAATCATGATTGCTCGTTTGCTTAGAGGCAAATTATTGGCTTGAGAGAATTTATGATGCTCCATTGCAAGTACGTTGTTGGCTCGGGGGTTGATATCCTTAATTGGCAGGATCATTGTGCTGACTCTCAACCATTGGCACACATATTTGGCAATAGAGCAATTACACATCTAGGCGGTAATCTTAATGAACGATTACGCAATTCTTACACTAATGGGAGGTGAAATCTACATGAGCCCATTACATCACGCACTACGTAGGTTTTGAGATTTCTTAATAATTATACTCAACATCTCTCTAATTGTGATGATTCTTATGGGCGTGGCTCTCCTTTTGACCAGATTAAGTTTAGTAATGCTTGGAATGATATTAGACCTCCATGATAAGATTGATTGGTTGCCTCTGGTTTGGTTTAAGTCTCGGGTAAACCGTTATTCATTCACTACATGGATAGTTTTCAATAACGGTCTCCTCATTTTAGATGCTTTGAAGAGAAGGGGATTTCATTTGACAAATATGTGTTGCTTGTGTGGTTGTGTTGAAGAGAATATATCTCACATTCTAATTGAATGTGATTATTCAAGGCGTGTTTGGAAAAATTTCTTGGAGAAATGCAATCTACTACACAGAATTACTTCTTTTCAGGATAAGGCATTATGTCTTCTGAAATTCAGTAAGGAGAACAAGTTGACATGCAAGCTCTTGAAAATTGGATTTACTACTTACACTAATTTCATCTGGCGGGAACGTAATCAATGCATCTTCCGGGAGAAGCTTATTATTTCGTACAGATTAACTTCAATTCTATTGTCTCAAGTGTGGTAAATTACTGAAGTCCAAGGGAGGAAGGATGATATGATACATACATGCGATTTTTTACGGAGCTTCTGGGATGACTCTTGAGTCTCTCTTTTTTTGCGAGTTTTCTGATTTTTCTGCACTGTCTTGTATCGATTAGTCGACTACTTCCCTAACATGTGCTATTTTGATTTTGTAACTTGTATGACCCTTCTTGGGGCTGTTTTTATTGCCTTTTGGTGTATTAATGAAATCTCTTCAATTACCAAAAAATAGGGCAAACGTAGGAAGCGCTCTCGTTTCCGATTCTCCATTTGGAATTGATCAAAAATTTGGGCCATATGTTGATTTAGTGATTATCTTCTTGGATTCTCCGCTGGACCGGTAGCTTAAGAGATCTCGTCTCTTTCAAATTTCAGTGAGCAATTTTATGATTTTTCCTTTTGTTTCTGATTTTTTTCCTTTTGTTTCTGTGAGTAATCTCGATCATATTCTCTCTTTGGACTTAGATCGAAAATTAGGGCACGCAGCGAGGCGCCCGGGAATCTCGAGAAGCAGAAGGCGGAGACCGTCAAGGCGTCCTAGACCATCGTGCTCAGCAGCGAGATTGTCAAGAAGGTACTCCCAACTGCTTAATTACTTGTTGATGTTGCTATTTTTCCTGTTGCTCACTTGCTCTAGACTTTCTATCTACTATAATTCACTGTATGTATTAAAATAACTCCATTGCAATTAAATAGAATGGTACACAGTTCAAGCTATATAGATATGTTCCCATGTTTGTAACAGTTGAGTCACATCTGATTATAATCCGTGTTTTTCTAATTAAATTCGCATCATCTTTAGAGGATTTTTTGTATGTGTTTGATTTGTGTTGATTGACATGAATGGTGGCATTGTTATAGTTGACAATTGTGTAGGAATATAGAATTGTGAGCTATCGTAAATCTTGGACGAAAAAAATTAAATCCAAGTGGTGATGTCATTCGACTATAATATAGATTGTTGTTTCAGATCGGCTTATCCATGTTATATTTTATTTTTAGGTGAAAGAGTCAACAACAATCGATTCATTCTTTAAAAGAAAAGGTATTGAAACTCCAGCGATAGAGAGTCATGTGCATTCTGATGATCCTGCTCCAAAATTTCAAAGAGTTGAAATTGATGACGAATTTGATATCAACACTTTAGAACGTGATCTGAGATTACGACCACAAATATGGAAGTATCCAACTGAGAGGCGTGACGAAATTCGAAGAGCTTATATTAACGCCGGTCCTTGTCAGTATACACTTTCTAAGTATCCAACATCAGGTGAAAAACATTCACGAAGTTTTCAAGCATCATGGTTTAAGCTTTTTCCTTCTTGGTTAGAATATTCTCCTACAACAAATGCTATATTTTGTCTACAGTGTTTTCTATTTCATAAACAAAATGGATCTTCTGGATCCAATGCATTTACTATAAATGGATTTCGATCATGGAAAAAGGTGAAGGATGAAAATAATTATGCACTTTTGGCCCATATTGGAAAAGATCTCGCTACACCTCACAGAAATGCTGAGAAAGCATGTGCAGACCTCATGAACCAATCATCTCATATTGCGAGAAGATTTGAGAAATTCACAACACAAGAAATCATAGAAAATAGAATTAGCTTGAAAGCTTCAATTAAGACAGTTAGGTGCCTTGCATTTCAAGGATGTCCTTTTAGGGGCCACGACAAGTCTAAGTCATCAAGTAATCGTGTAAACTTTTTAGAATTGTTGAGTTTTATCGTCTCTTATAATGATAAAGTAGCAGCAGTTTTGGATAGAGCGCCATGAAATGCATCATATACATCACCAAAAACACAGAAACAAATTTTACATGTCTTGACAACAGAAGTGAAGGACATTCGTGAAGAAATTGGTGATTCAAGGTATTGTTTAATACTTGATGAAGCTTGGGATGAATCTAAAAAAGGGCAAATGTCAATTGCCTTGAGATTTGTCGACAAAGATGGCTACATACAAGAGCGCTTTTTGGGCTTATTCATGTCAAAAACACTACGGCATTAATTTTGAAAGAATGTATTTTTTCGATGCTTTCTCATTATAATCTTGATGTTCAATCCATCCGAGTGAAAGGTTATGATGGTGCAAGTAACATGCGTAGAAAATGAAATGGTTTGCAATCTTTAGTTTTAAATAAGGACAATTTTTGCATTTAGGCTAAATTTTAAAACTTATTTACAAAATCGACCAACTCAGAAACTATTTGTGAAAACCGACCAACTTTTGGGCGCGAGCGTGTGGGGGGCCGTCTGTCGTTTGGACGCGGTTTCAAACCGCGTCCAAATTGAAATTTGGACGCGGTTTGAAACCGCATCCAGATTAACACCCTTCAAACCCGCCAGCGCCCGGTCTGCTTCTTTCCTCCTTCTTTCTTTCTGAGTTCTTCATCCCGAGCCAAAACCCCTAAAACCCACGTATTGTCCTTCTCCATTGAGGAAGTGAAATCTAGCTCTCATCAAGTAGTGACAACCTTCAGTAGGTATGATTTATGTAATTTTTGTTCATTAAGCTCTTGATTTAGCCCAAATTTCAATGGGGTTTAGGGTTGATGAAAATTTATATTGGATCTGATCTAAAAATTAGTATTCGTGTTTAAGCTAAAAATTTATTTTGTATTGTATATAGGCTCTCCAAATGTACATGAAATGATAAAAATTTAGTTTGTAAGATAAAAATTTAAGCTAAAATTTTAGAACAAATGCCATGTATTGGAGTATTCGTGTGTCATAATCAAAATTTTAGCATACAAAATTTTATGGAAAGCCATGTATTTATTGATGAAACATCAATACAAAATTTTAGATGAAATATAAATCTTTTGTATGATAAATTTTTTTCATCTTATATATTTTTTCTAGCAGATATGGACCCGGGACCTGTTTCAGATACGGTCTTGAATGAGCAGGCACGACATCGTTCAGCAAATATCCAGCCTGGACAGGTATGAACAAAACTAGTGAATTGAATTAATATTTTACGCAATGTATCTTTCTTCGTAATTTTGGATGAAGTATATTAACAATACGTATTTTTTGGTTGCAGGCGGATATTATATTGGTAGTGGACCACACGAGGAAACATACCGCATGGGTTTTAGATGAGCGGGCATCGCACTATATGGAAATTGCCAGGCTTGATGTATGTGCGAGGTTGAGGTGGATACGGTTGGATTGGGCGTTACTTTCTGCATTGGTGGATAGATGGAGGCCCGAGACCAATACATTCCATCTCCGTCAGGGTGAGATGACGATCACATTGCAGGATGTGTCAGTCATCACGGGCCTTCCTGTTGAGGGCATTCCTATATGGAGAATGCCAACCCGTCCCAATTGGGCGGAATTGATGGAGCGACTCCTTGGACAGGCATCCATAGAAAACCAAGGAGCTAAGGTAAAACTGAGCTGGTTGCGAGAGACGTTCATGGAGTTGCCTGCAGAAGCCACCCCTGAGGAGATTCGGCAATATACTCGAGCATATATTTTGCATATGATAGGCACATTATTGGTGCCAGATCCAAGTAAAGGGTCGGTGCATCTCAGGTGGTTGACAAAGATGGAGCATATAGAGGCCATTGCAGATTATTCATGGGGTAGTGCTGTTCTTGCTCACCTATACGCAGAGCTAAGTAAGGTGGCAAGAAGGGAAACAACTGGGTTATACGCTTGCTCCACCTTGTTGCAGGTATACAATTTGAAACTTAAGTTCATTGTAATAATTTTTTATATAGTAACAGTCACTGACAATTTCAAATTCACAGGTATGGTCATGGGAGAGATTGCATATAGGCAGGCCGACTTGCGCCCAAGACATATTGGATGGCACCCTCCCTTTAGGATGCAGGTGGAATGTGCCATTATCATTCAGAGAAAACCCCCAGCGGCAACTGGATTTTTATAGAAACGAGCTTGACATGTTAGAGCCTACGCAGGTAAGAAGTTGTAAATGTTATACATTGATGTGATGACCGATGGATTATTATTACGAGTTATTCATAATTTTCATTTCCTTTAGGTGATCTGGGAGCCATATCTTCAGAGATATCAAAATCTTCCTGATTTATGTGTTTTAGAAAATCAGAGCTGGCGTGCGCGTGTACCGCTAATTTGCTTTGATGTATTGGTGATGCATGTCCCAGATCGTGTTATGCGCCAATTTGGTATCCCGCAGCATATTCCAGAAGCGGTTCCAATAATGCCGGTGAAGACCGGCATGAACCCTAGAGCATGGAATGAAGCCACTGTGCAGCCCCTCATGCAGTGGTACAACAGGGCTGCACATATTGTTGAGCAGGGGGGATGCTGTCAGTTTAGAAGTATATATGGAGTGGTATTGGAGGATCACACGGCGGTGGATATATAGTAGGCAAGAACCCCCGTATGGTTACATGCCTCGTGGTCCAATCGAGCGGGAAATGGTAAATAGTAGTTTAACATTAAAATGTTTGTTTGTTTTATACATAGGTTTCTAATATATATTTTATTCATATGTTTTGCAGACTGACGCACTCAGAATGTTAGAGGATATGTGTACACGGGCTTACGAAGCACGTGACCCAGAGCAGATCCTGCAAATTAGGGATAAGAATGGACAGGTACTCCGCGGTACACGACATAGAGGTGAGGGTGCACGAAGACAAGAGCCTGTCAGGGATGAAGCAGGCACATCTCAGCATTATCAGCCAGTTGGGGATGAAGGAGGCACATCTCAGCAGTATCAGCCATTTACCGGTGATGAGGCTGGCACTTCTCAGCAGCTGCAGCCATATACCAGTTATGATTTCGGTATGTATCAGCAGTATCAGGCATACCCCGGGTATGAAGGCGACCCATCTCAGCATTATCAGTCATATAGTGGGTATGAAGCCAGCACGTCTCAGTCTACTCTGCCGTATACCGTTGTCCCTGAAGCTGACCCATGCCAGCAGTATCTGGCAGACGAGCCACAGCAGCAGACTCTGGCAGACGAGCCACAGCAGCAGACTCTGGCAGATGAGCCACCGCAGACTCTGGCAGACGAGGCACATCAGACTCTGGCAGAAGAGCTACATCAGACTCATGTGCATGAAGCTGACACTTCCGTGACACAACACACCCAACCAGAAATGGAAGGGGACACATCAACTCAGCGAGGTCAGTTTCTCACATACAGGCGTGGGCGGTCTCTTATGAGCAGGTTTTTAAAGAGGCGGCAATGATTGTAATAGAGATGTGGGTTTTATATGTGTTGAAATCTGAAATTTTGGAATGAAATATGAAATATGGCATTTTTGGAATGAAATCTGAAATATGGCACTCTTATGAGCACTTTTGGAATGAAATCTAAAATTTTATTTTCAATGTGTTGAAATATGGCATTTACGTGGGTTTTATATGTTTAAGCTACGTGGAATGAGAAATAAGTTGGATATATGTTGTATATGCGATAGGTGTGTGATATGTCATGGGAAATGCGATATATGTGTGTGCTATATGCGAAATGTGTTGGATGTGTGAATGGCATGAGATGTGGGAATGTGAAAGGGGATGGAAGAGTGGTTTGGGGCTGGCAGCAGCAGCAGCAGCAGCAGCTTATGATTGCACAGTTTCTGTGCAATCTGCAAGCTGCAGGCAGCTGCCAGGGAGGGGCAATATTGGCCGCGGTTTCAAACCGCGGCCAATATTGCGTCCAGATTCAGTGCAATCTGGCCGTGGTTTCAAACCACGGCCAGATTGCACTGAATCTGGACGCAATATTGGCCGCGGTTTGAAACCGCGGCCAATATTGCCCCTCCCTGGCAGCTGCCTGCAGCTTGCAGATTGCACAGAAACTGTGCAATCATAAGCTGCTGCTGCTGCTGCCAGCCCCAAACCACTCTTCCATCCCCTTTCACATTCCCACATCTCATGCCATTCACACATCCAACACATTTCGCATATAGCACACACATATATCGCATATATCACATATATCCGATTTCATTCCAAAAGTATATAAGATTTTACATATATCTCATATCCATCACATATATCACGTCGTATCCATTACATATATCTTATACACTCACATTCACATATATCAAAAATACGATACATAGATTTCAAATATTACGCGACATGGAATTATATAACTTCATGCACGCGAACCGCCTCCTCGATGCGATGGAGCCCTAGAACATTGGCTGAAGTTAGTACACAAGTATTTTCATAAAGACTAAACATGAAATGTGAAAAGGAACTTACGATGCTGTGCGTAGAGGAATTTGGCAACGTGATTTCTTATGACCAAGCTGATGACAATTGGTGCATCTATTCTGCATGCTTCCTTCACGTGGACGATCCATTTCTCCCCGAATCCTTGTCGATCTTGGCCGACCGGGTTGTCTTCTTTTTTCTGGAGGAAGTAAACTGGGACCATCCCACTCCTTCCAGTACCTTTCATCAGGTATGGGGTGAAATTCTGGGATATATGACAGTTGATATTTACTCACACTATACCATGGTGAACAAAATGGCCAATATGATATGTTGGCACCATATTGCTGTCTTGACGTTGCGGCGATCACATGGACACATGGCATATGCTGAAGCATAGGAATGTTGCACGAACATGTGCAACGGTCACCTTCTATCGTCACGGTATATGCTTGTGCATTTGTATCCACCACCTGCCACTCAAAGTCACCAAATCTTGTGATGTAGCAACACCTGGCTGCTTGCACACGTGCACCAATAATGTTCTCGGTTTTTGGGGTGAAAGTGGTCGTCCAACGGAGTCCATCAAGCCGCCGATGATAGAAATACTTGTTTAATCTATAAAAGGTTCTTGCAATCGATTGTATCGGAAGCGCTCTAGCTCCTTTAAGAACCCCATTGAAGCTCTCCGAACAATTGGTTGTCATTATACAATAGCGTCTACCGCCATCTTCGTGGTTCGCCCACCTCTTTGTATCTGCCCCCAAGTTTGTAGTAATCCAATCATCAGCTGCCACAGACTCTTTTCTAATCTTTTCACGAAAAAAATTATATTTCAACAAGTCTGATGCAGTGCCAGCTTCCCATAGGTTATTTTCCAATGTAGCTGTTCGGAACCCTTTCGCCATGTAATTTGCAATAACGTGGCGCAGACAATACCTATGGTGTCTAGAACCTGGCCATCCCTCTCGTAGTGCTCTCGGAATACCTTTCATTCTATCGGAAATGAAGGTAATCGTTCGGTTTCTACGGGCACTCGGTATCAACTCATAGATGCAGCAGAAAAACCACTTCCAATTTTCAACATTCTCAGCTGATACTACTGCAAATGCTAACGGAAATAGGCCCCCATTTGCATCCACACCTGTAGCCACCAGTAAGCACCCTGCATATTTCCCATACAAATGTGTGCCATCGATACTTAGGACCGGCCTGCAGTGTTTGAACCCTTCAATTGATGGTCCAAAAGACCAAAACACTCCTGTAAACAATGCCATTCTTGGCCCGATAGTTTCATATGTAATTTTATACACTGTTCCAGGATTGCTTTCCTTGATGGCTTCTAAGTACTGTGGGAGCCTCTTGTATGACTCCTCCCAATCCCCAAATATCCTCGCTAAAGCTTTCGATCTAGCCATCCATGCTTTGTGATATGATATTCTGATGTGTAACATTGCATGAATGGCATCTTGTATTTCTGCAGGTGTCATATCAAGCTTGGTCTTCACCTGGGGCATAATTTTGTAACTAATGAAAGATGATGTGGCTTGACTATGATCAGTATTTAGAGTAGGATTGTTGCATGTGTGTTCATCACCTACTTTTGTTATCTTGAACCTCCCAGCTGTTCTTTTTCCCACTGCTGCATAAACCCTCCAAGGACAATTCCTACTCCCCTCATCTTGAGTATGCGGATTGACTTCATGATTCAAGCCACATATCACGGAATAGCAAGTTTTGTTTGTCTTGATTGGTCTAAATGAGACATTGTGCTCGATACTCCATTCAGTTATTGCTTTTATCAAGTCGATCTTTGTATCATACATATCACCGACGTTGAAAACTCCAGAACTGCTGGGAAGCCTAGGCTCTATCAGCTGTCTTTCTTGGGTATTCCTCATAATTGTAGTGTTCACCCATTGTTCCTCATCCTCTCCATCTGGCAACGGCTCTTCAAACTGCACATTTGTATTGTCTGCAACCGATTGATGTATCCATTTTGTATCATCTGCATTTAGATCAGCAGCAACCTGCATGTTATCCTCTCTCACATTAGGATGTTCATCATTATCGTGCCATCACTTTCGTCATCCACCTGTCTCGATATAGACGTCGATGCTCCAATATTTGTGGGTCTGTCAATATCTTCAGGAATCACATTTGCATGCGTCAGCATCGTCTCTGGTACAGATGGACCTTGAATATATGTGGAGTAAGTTGCATTTGCATCATCTCCTTGTCCCGCAACATTCCAACTGCAAATGTCATATGAATAATTGAAATGTTTAGCATATGGAATTCACTTATAACATAAACATATTTAGTACTTCAAAACTTTATATACTTACGTATCCTCTTGTTGGTTATACGAACATCCTTCTCCCGCCATATTCTCTATAGGCATAAAGTCAGCTGAATCATTACCAATATCAAGCATACGAGTAAATGTGCCATGTGGTTCGCTCACTCTGGTGTTGATTACTGCTTCTTTTTCCACATATATTTCAACTGATCTTTGAACTTCACCCAAGCTAAACAGAATCTCCATATCCCCGTCATCTGATATCTTCACCGCGGTAAACCTTTGATCAGTTATTGGCCATTTGCACACCAGATTCAATGCAAACTCCTGCCGGTTTATCCGTGTGACTATGTATATCCGATCTACTAGCTCAGCATATGTTGACGGTCTTCGCACAATAATTGGTCTCACAGTACCTCCGACATACTTCGGTTCGTGATTTTCATCAATCATTAAATCTCCATCAACATAGCATGTAACAAACATCTTATCACTTGCCATTATTTTAAACCTACACCTAATTGACATTCATTAATTTCTCTACAACCATCAAAATTTGAATTATTTCAAGAACATTATCTTATTATGAAGTAGATTTCTCACCTCAAAATCACCTAGAAGCCGCACACCAAATCACCAAAACCTCAGTGAGATGTTTTGAATTTTACTTCGACGAGGGAGTAAAAATCGCTTCTGGTCGAGGAAGAAACAAATGAACACAATATGCTCCAGGGCAGCAGCTGGGGGCTGTTGAAGGGTGTTAATCTGGACGCGGTTTCAAACTGCGTCCAAATTTCAATTTGGACGCGGTTTGAAACCGCGTCCAAATGACAGACGGCCCCCCACACGCTCGCGCCCAGAAGTTGGTCGGTTTTCACAAATAGTTTCTGAGTTGGTCGATTTTGTAAATAAGTTTTAAAATTTAGCCTAAATGCAAAAATTGTCCTTTAAATAAATGTCCACATGCTTATTATGTTTATTGTTTTGCTCATCGTTTGCAAGCATTAGTTGATGCATCCAAGGAAATTATTCATGTCCATCAGTTTTTTTACCAAGTTAAATTCAATTATCAATATTATTGGTGCATCATGTAAGCGCAATAATCAACTAAAAGCTGCTCATACCTCAAATATTGCTCATTTACTTGAGATTGATGAGCTTCAAAGTGGAAAATTACTTAATCAAATAGGTTCTTTGCAAAGGCCAGGTGACACCTGTTGGAGTTCTCGCTTGAAATCTATTTCTAGTTTGATAAAGATGTTTAGTGCAACATGTGAAGTTTTATTGAATATTATTGAGGATAAAGCTACTTTTGCTCAACGCGGTGTGGTCGATTCAGCTTATGCGGCAATGACTACGTTTGACTTTGTTTTTATTTTGCATTTTATGAGAGAAATTTTAGAGATTTCTAACATATTGTGTCAAGCTTTGCAACTCCAATCTCAAGACATCTTAAATGCAATGCATCTTGTTTCATTTACTAAAATGCTCATTCAAAAGTTAAGTAATGATGGATGAAACAATTTGGTTACAAATGTGAGATCTTTTTATGAAGCAGTTAATATGCAAGTACCAAATTTTAGCTTTAATTAAATTACAAGAAGATGAAGGCGCATCATCAACTAAATGAAATTACAGTGGAACATTATTATAAAGTTATTATTACAAAGTTGATGTTTTCAATGCAGTGATATACTCTCAATTGCAAGAATTGAACAATAAATTCAATGATAACACAGTGAAATTGAGCATTCTCAGTTCAGTTTTAGATCAAAGAGAGATGTGTTTATCATTCAGAATTAATGATATTTGTAAATTGGTGCAAAAAATTTTACCAATAAGATTTTGCAGAATATGATATGACAGTTACGCACAAAATTTTAACATTTTGATCATGTTAGACAACTTTCAGATTTTAGAGCATTGGCAACAATTTCATATTTATGTCACTTGTTGGTAAAAACCAGGAAAGCAGAAGTATATCCTCTTGTGTATAGAGTGATACATCTTATTCTCACGTTTCCCGATTCTACAACTACTATTGAGCGCTTTTTCAGTGATGAATATAGTCAAGACTATACTTCGTAATAAGATGGGTGATGATTTCTTGTCTGATTGTTTGCTTGTGTACATTGAGAAAGAAATTGCTGAAAAATTTAGAGTTGATTCAATTATAAATGATTTTCGCGACATGGAAGAAAGACATTCTCTATTTTAACTTGGTAAGAATGTAATGACATATTTTGATACATTTAAATGAGTATTTAAATGTTATTTGAAGCAATATAATCCATGTGAATTTATTTAATATGTTTATCCGATATTTTATATTTTTCGACATCCCCCCCTTCCATTTCATCCTAGTTCCGCCCCTGCATGAGGCTGTGAACACATGTGCATTATCCCATCTTTAATTTCCATGTCCCTGAAACTCACCTAACATTACTCAACAAGCCTTCACTACTTCATTTTAAATCTCACTGCTCACCCAACCTTCCTTGTAATTTCATTTTATGTAACATGAATCAAAATACAAACAAAACAACCATCACAATCCAGCTCATAAGTCTAAAATAACAGGAGAAGACGACGATATTTGTCTTCATTGGTTCTTAATAACCATCTCCAGAGTTAAGACCTAAACCGCAAACTGTTCTCTTATTCTCACCAAACAACTCCTAACACCTAAATATAATTAACAATTAAATGCAAGAAAAAAAAGAATTCATTGAGTCAGTCTACACAAAAGGTACAAAAGATGAAGAATGTGATGGAACATCTGAAACATCACTCAACAACAATAAGAATGAAGAAGACATGCAATTCAAGGAAAAACTGCATATTGCCTCATTTGAACCAAAACAACAAAGGGGTCTCTAAATTATCGATCTCATATTTCTAAACCAAAAATCGCATGAGGCGCATTAGAGAATATTACAATTTCTTAATCAACATACAAAAAATATTAACAAACAAGAAACGGTAAGAAAACAACATTGCATAAAAATCAAATTAAATAAAAATAAAAACTATCATCTCTCTTAGCACCTCCAGAAGAGAAATAATCCACATTCCACAAGGCATAAAATAAGTCAATAAATTCTAATTACAAACTGCAAAAAAATTAAAATTGAACAGCATAGAAGCATCTACAAATTCTATTCAAAATCGCAACTTTAGAGTCCAAGCAGCATAATACCAAGCACCCACTTCATACTTATTAACAGAATTCTATAGAGTAATATTAGAAGAACTCACATCCAGTTAACCTACTACAAAAATCATCCAAGAATAGCTAGAACAGCAAGAAGGGATACTTGGCAAAATACAAACTTTCTCAATTAAACCAGAAAACGATCAGAGACCCAGACGAGATATTAAATTGAACTCACCGCCATTAAAAGAACCCGGCGGCAAATTTACAATGAATGGAAACCGCTCCACAAAGCCAAAGTCACCTTCTTTTTTGTTTCTTTTGAGAGAGAGAGAGAGAGACAGAGAGTATTTTAAGCCAAGACAAATTGAGAATGGTATGAGAATTGGCATTGACTTGACTCCTGTAATCTCATTTAATCTCATTTTTTGACGGGGATTGATTTGCGCACCAACCGTTTTACTCGGCTCACATACCACTTATTTACAAGTTTGCCATTAATCCCGTCCACATGCCACTTATTCCATGTATTTACAAGTTTACCACTAAAATTAATCATTGCCACATGCCGAACCATTTATTTACCATTTTACCCTAATCCCCCTTGCCCCCCGTCACTGACGGAAAGAAACGTCGGAGCGAATCACATGGATCTTTGGGCATTGGACAAGAAACAGAGAAGAATCGCAGCGGAGATGTGAAAGGTGGAGTTTGTCGGAGTGAAACGGTGGGTGCGCAAATCAAATCCCAATAGGAAAAAGGATCTCATTAGAAGAGTTGTGAATAGAAATGAAGAGATAACTGACTTTGAAAAAAATCGAGCGGAGATCAATGGAGATGGGAGCAAAGATCTTGTTCGCGCTCTAAGACTTTGCATTGATCCAACAACTTTTGATCTTTTAACTTAAATTTGTTTTGTTGTCGTCTTTGATTGATTGCAGTTTGGATCAATGTCTCACGCGGGGTCGATGGGATCGGAGAGGACTTTGTACGTTTCTAGTGTTATGGTTTTGGATCTGTATAGAAGAAAAAGAATTTCCCATCATCTATTCGTTCGAATTTCCCGTCGTCGTCAAGCTTCCGGAAGAACAGTCATCATCGTCGTCGGGGGGAGTAAAATGATGGGTATGTGCACGGGGTAAAAGTAGAAAATATTTGGGTATGTGCACGTGGCAAACTTGTAAATAAGTGGTATGTGCACAGAGTAAAACGGTGGGTGCGCAAATGAACTCCCTTTTTGACCTTTAGCTCTATAATTCTATCTAGAGTTGATATATACACAGACCTAACTGCTAAACACAAAGATCATTTACTTACAAGTTTGTCATTCAAAATTTACTTGTTCGTGTTTGGAATTTTTTCCTCTTTTACCCTCATCTTTTCATTTATCCTCTTCCTATCTTCACTACTGTTGTCACTACCGCTGCCGCCGCCGCCATCTCCTCCTCCTCCTCCCCACGCCCACCCCAATAGTGTAAGGACCGCCTTACCCTTGCAATACTAACACCACACTAGGGGGTGTGAATAGTGTAATGGCACAAATTGCGTATTTAAAAATTAAACTTGCAAATGTGGAATTATAAATGCAATAGAAATTTAAACACCACAAAAATCCAAAAGCAAACACAAGATGTTACACTGGTTCCCCAAACTTGGGTACGTCCAGCCACACCAATATCCACTATAATTATCACACAGAGAAGTGAATACAATCTCATACAGAGATACCTCACATAGAGGATTTGGATTCTCACACAAAGAAATCCTTGCTCTCACACAGAGAGACCTTTGCTCTCACACAGAGAGATTCAAACTCTCACACAGAGAGATCTCAACCAACCCTCACACAGAAGGTTATACTCTCACATAGATACTAACTAACTCTCATACAGAAAGCTAGGGTTTCCAAAAGAAAACACAGAGTAAAACAAATACTCATACTATGCCTTGATGAAGAACTTACTCATTAATGAATGCAATGCATGGAAGAGGATCTCCAAGTGATGAGATTGAGCTTGATAGCACTTGGATGATTTCCCTTGAGCTTGACTTCAATGCATGAAGGAGATTAAGAGCTTTAAGATGGAAATGATAGAGTTTGAGAGTGGCTTAATTAAACTCTAATGATTTTCAATAGTTCCAAGAAGCTCTAATGAGCTCATCCCTCTCCTATATATAGGAAGTATAAAGGAACCCTCAAACACAAATGAAAACCCCAAAATAATAAATCTGCAACAGCTAGATTTTGGAAGTTTTCGACACAGACGGTCGACTGATGAACAACTGACTGTCGATTGGTCAATGGCTATAAAAATCCCAATGGCTATAATCTGAGCCAGGACAAGCGACTGTAAAAGACTACACATGCGCCTGAATATCCTTCAGCAGGCGACTGTCACATGAGATGGAAATAAAGCTGGAAAACACAACTTTCGCACTAGCGCCTTCAGTCAATAGATGACCATTTCACAAGCGCCTGTAATTTGACAGAAGATTGTAAGTACTTCATCAGTCTACTACCTTGCAAAGTGGGATAAACCCCAGAAAATGCAAGTTACGCACTTTGGCACACAGACGACTGTAGAACAATTCCAGGTGCCTGATGGAAGACATGCGACTGTAAATTAAACGTTAGTCAACTGTTTTCAATAGCTCAAGATAGAGTCAATAAAAGTTGGCTTGAGCTAGTGCACAACAGTTGAGTGTAGAAGACTGGCTAGCACCTGGAATCACCCAGTCACCTGTGCTTCCTTCATCAGTCGCATGTTGGAGAGCCAGAGACTCCAATTGAGTCATTTGGCATGATGAACCTATTGGGTTGGATTCTATGATAATCTTAAGGCTCACTATGCATATGCATGAATGAGTAGACCATCTATCAAGGCATTACATTAAACCTAGACTCAAAAAGAGAAAAGCAGTAAATGAAATACATGGATTACATTGCTTTCATTAGAGTCTATGGCTTAAATCTCTTGATGCCTTGATGCTCCCCATCATCTCCAAGCTTTGGCCCTGCTCCCCTTGATGGCCATCCTTGCTCCAAACTATTAGTCTCCAAATCATGCTATTCTTCATTTGATAAACATGATACTAAAACAAGAGAGACATTAGCAACAACATAATGTTGTGATCATCATCAAAATAATATTGGTATCAAACACTAATACCTAACAAATAGCACCCAGTGCGCCATCTGCACCGACCTCTCCCCTTTCTCATCTCAACCTCTCTCTCCCCTCTTTCTTCTTTCCAATCGTCATTCATTTTCCCATCCTCTCTTCCGTCGAGAGGGGAGTGTTAAATTAGCCCAACATTTGAGCCCAAAAGAAAAATCTAGAAGGCCCACTACTTAATACAAGATATCTCAAAACATAACACACAACATCTGTAATCTAGGAACTTCACATGAGGCCTATGTATTGGAATGAGTGCCTTCTTAGTAGGCGTGTGTTGAGAAGTGTGTGGGTGTTGAGAAGTGTATGAGTGAGTGAGTGAGTGTGAGTGAGTGAGTGAGTGAGTGAGTGTGTGTGTGTGTGTGTGTGGAGAAGTGCATGTAATAAAGTGTGGTGTCTAAGTGTGAGAAAAAGGAGGTGTGTGACTATTTTGTGTAATATTAGATCTGCACTGTAATAAAAGTTATAGTTAGTATTCAACAATCCGGTATCAGAACCAAACACTTTGGGACCGAATTTTTGAAGCTGCATGGATCCGATTTATCCGCTCAAGGTCCAAACTTGTAAATAAAAGTTATAGTTAGTATGCGACTGCTTGTGCACAGTCTGGGACTGTGAAGCTAGTTAGTCTGGGACCAAGCTTACTTAGTATTGACTGGGTTCATACTAAGTCACCATGACAGAATTCAACTCTATCAGCATTATTTAAAAAATTAAATGAGTGGAATTGTAGCTCCTGGAAGACGTGCATGAAGTCCTAACTTGAAATCCTATGTTTACTAGACATTATCAAGGGGAAGAGACCACTCCACCTGCAGAAGCAGATGCCATTACACTCAGAAAATGGAAGATCAATTTTGTTAAAGCCATTAGATCAGAAAATGTAAGATTAAATCCGCTAAAGCCATGTTTGCTATCAAGACTACGATTGAAGAAGCAATGTTGGAGCACATCATGTACGCCACCATACCTAAACAAGCTTGGGATATTTTGGCCGCTTGATTATCTCAGAAAGTTAACGCTCACCTCCAATTATTAGAAAATAAACTTACATCACTGAAGCAAGATAATATGACGATAATGGATTATTTTAGAAAAGTAAATCCATTTATCGAAAAATTTCGAAGTTAGACACTGAATCTTAAATCGCCAAGGCAAGGATGAGAAGAAAAATGATCCATGGATTAAGGCTTGAATATAAAAGTATTATTACAGTTACTCAAGACTGGGTTACCATACCAACTCTGGAACAGTTAGAAGCTATCTTAGCTGATCAGGAAGCTTTAGCCAAACAAATGGATGGGCTTTCTGTGAAGCTAGAGGAGCATGTCTTATTTAGCGAATGCAGGAATCCACAATCAATGAGGCTGAGTACCCCAAAGTTCATTCAGTTAAGAGAAGAAAAATCAAAGGGGCGGGTAAAGAGAATCTACCAGCAAGGAGGAGTATCCCAAGGATGCAACAAAGAAGAAGTGACATCTATCAGTTATAAAAGTAAAACCGATGAGTGCTTCAACTGTGGAAAGAAGTGACACTTTGCCATGGACTGTTAGTTCAAAAGGAGACCAATACAAAGAAATACATGCATGACACTCAGGGAAATAGTGAAGAAGAACATGACATCCTAGCCACATGTGCAACTGTTGATCTCAAAGCAGGAGCACTCTACCAGGATCCAGATCCATCACGAGACACAAAGGCAAGTTGTAATGGCCCTAGTGTCAGATACAGTAGGGTGTGTATTTTTGTGTGGTATACAGTGTGTATATGCATGTAAACTGGTGTAGTGTATATAGTACCTATGTAGTGTGTATAGTAACTAAGTGTATATTCTGTATAACTATTGTGTGGACTATTGTATTATCTATAATGAAAGTGAATATTGGTTGTTTTAGCTATTAACAGATGTGGTGTAGTGATATGTATTGAGTATATGTGGTGTATTGAGTATTGGTATTGGATTGTTACTATTGGTATTGATATTAGTTGTGGCTTGTTGTATATCTTATGCTAGTGTATTATTATGGATGATCCTATTGTATGTGGGGTGCCTTAGTAGATATTGTGGTGTTTTGACTGTGGTGTATATGTAGTGTATTTATGTATTGCTAACATATTTGTGTTTAATGTATTACTTGTGCTTTTGCATGTGGCGTGAAATGTATTGATCTTGGTTTATATATTATTATTGGTGTTGTTATTATCAGTATTGGCATTAGTACTAGTGTAGTAGTGATTTTCTTGTATGTGTATTATTCTTAGCATTATTATTATACATATGATGATTAGTCATCATAAGTGATTTGTAGTGTTATTAGTTTACTGTTAGTATTCTATTATCTTATTATTATGAATGTCATTTTTTCTAAGTAATATATGTTGTATGTATATGTTTAACTAGATGACATTTAATGGATGTGTATGTGTACCATGTATGTATGGTAACATGTTTATGTATGTGTATATTGGATGTACGTGTATGCATGATGAGTAGGAGGGGCAAGTGTGAATAGGGGTTCTTTGGCATATGTTGTAAATAATTAGACGTTGGGGGGTATTTATATTATTTGGCATACTTGTAATTATTTAGAAGTTGAAGGGTAGATGAGTGAAGGTATTTGAGTAATTTTATGGTGTGCATGGTTATCCTTAGAAAACTCTAGAGAATTAGAGAGATATTTTTATTTGACTTTTTTAAACCTTTCACACTCTTCTCCTTTCTTCTTGTTCTTTTCTTTTTATCCTTCATTCTCATTTTTATTTTGTTCCATTTCTTTCCTTATAGGGGCCGAATTATTCTCATACAAAAAAAAAAGAAAAAGGAAAGGAAAAAAAGGAAGGAGAGAAGAGAAGGAAGGAGTGATGGAGGGAGAGAATTAAGGAGAAGCTTTTAAAGGATGAAAGGATGAGCAAGTGTAACGACCTGCTCTCGGGGTCAGTTACTTATTTGATATTTGCGTAGGTCCTGCAGTTAACCAGTGAAACCAAAATAGCCACGATGTAGAGATGTACTTTTGATCCCGCCTATGACTTTGAAGGGGCTCAAGCCCGTCGATCCTTAAGGGTTCTCGAAAAAATACCCAAATAGTGTCCAATTCTTACAATCCATATCGTACAAATGTTCCAACAATGATACATAAAAGAAAGAAAATACATAGCGAAAATAAAACTGATAGCTACGGTCTCAGGGTCGAACTCTGGCGCTATCAACTCAAAAGCATCTACCTCCATATGTATGTCGTCTGCGGTGCCACGGAGATGGAAACGTAGGTAAGTCACAACAATTCTAGCGATAGAAAATAAGGAGTGCACAAATATGGAGCAGGCTATAGTAACCAAGTGCGAAAAGTAAAGTAAAAGCGAACATGCATACCAGCGCGATAAGTAAAGTGCTAGTGGCTGTGTAGGTGTAGCAAGTAAAGTGCATGTAGTGCGTAAAGTAAAGGTGACAGTGCAAGTGTAAGAGCAACAATTGTGGCATCGCATAAGGTAGCAGCAATATCTTAACCAGCAGGCAATGTAATGACGGTAGTAGGACAACCAGACAGATGTAATAACATTGAAAGTACAAGCTGGCAATAGTAACGCTACGTGACTTATATAGGAAGGTACAGTGTGCAACCATTGAGCTCATCTCCTGCAACATGGGCGCTCACCCGGGCGGATCCCATTTCACTTTAGTCGGTACATTTCATTTAGTCGGTCGATACGGTACGGTGCAATGTGTAGATGGCTCGCGGTCGCTTCCGCACTTTCACTAATATAAGTTTACCCCAAAAACCCAGTGCAGTGCCAACTATCTTTAAGCATTCAATTTCAATAAGATGTTCCAACGGTATGATGTCAATGCAGTATATCACTCAATCACTGTGTTGCAATACGGTACGTCAATTTTGTTGTTCCAAAAGTGAAGACATTCAACAGCATTAACGACACTCCAAAGAGCTTCATTTGTTGAAAAGTCAAGGCAGAAACTTCAACAGAGAATGTCAATCCCGAGTAATGATTTGAAGTCCAACAACTAAGACACCGATTCATGCTTTGAGCATGCGGTATTTCCATTTAGTACACTATTTTCCATTACGTGCACTATCTAAATTTCTAAGGTTAGAATCCATTGTGACTTACTAATTTCGAGCTCATCGTGGCAAGACGAGGTTGGAGCTAGAGGAGCTGGTGCACAAGGACTAGTATCTGCAAACAGAAGAAGTCATTAGTTAATGGCTACATTATTCTATATTTAATTAATTGGTCGTTTTGATTTTTAAAACTATTTGAAACGGTATCGAAAAACATTCTAAATTTTTCTATAGGCTAGATATGTTAAAAATAATTTTACTGCAAGAGTAAATATTTTTCAGAAGCTCCTGCTATTTTTTATAATTTTTAAAAGCTCAAAATCAATTTAAAAACTATTTTTCAATTAGTAACGTAATTATTCAACAATTTATTTTGTATGCAATCTGCATCGAAAAGTTGTAAATGAGCTGTCAAAATGACCGTCTCGAAGAGTACTATAACATATTTTTTTCTTACATATTATTTTACGTGAAAATAATAAGTTATGGATTTTTAAGTGAAAACGTCGTATTTAAAATTTAAGCTTAAAAATTTATTGTGAAATAACTAAGCATCAGATTGAGATGAAACTAGCGCCATTGGGTCCAGAACGTCATTTCTGATTTTCTGGAGCTAGTCTCATATTTTTCTGGGGCTTATATTTCAAGTTATGAATTTAAAACCATAAAACCCTTTTACTAAATAATAAAATTCATAAATACGAAAATATATACATATTAAAATATGTTACCCCGTACGTCTCCTTCCCTCCTTTCTCACGCTCACGTCGAGAGCGGGCGCCTGTGTGCTCAGACGGCGGGGGAGTGCGGACGGCGGGGGCTCAGGTGACGCGTCGGCGACGTGCGGCGACGACGATGGCGGGCGGTGGTCAACCGCCAGGGAGCGAGAGCGGGAGAGAGGGAGAGAGGGAGCGGGAGTGGATGGTGCTCTCGGCGTGCTCGATGCATGGCGACGGCCTCGGACGGCGAAGCGACGGCGGAGACGTCGAGGGGGCACAACAGAGCGACGGTAGGCTTCGGGTACGGCACGGAGGCGAGGAGAGAAGCGGACGCGGGCTCGTCGAGCTTCGAGGTGGAGCAGTTGCAGTGTGGTGACGTCGGACGGTGACGGCTCTCGGCGGCGTTGATGAAGGGAACGACTGGCGGCGGGATTAGGCGGCGGGCGACGGTCAGCCCTCCGGGGCGAGAGCGAGAACGAGGGAAGTGAGAGAGATAGAGAGGGTGAGTGTGAGAGAGAGCGGGCGTTGAAAGCCTGGGTTCGAAAACTAACAGGGGAGAGAGAGGGGGGGGGAGAGAGAGAGAGAGAAACTCTGTGGGATATAATACAAAGGAGAGGGGTGGGAAATATTTATAGGCTTAGAAATAAGGTAGTTGGGGGGAAAAACGTGTTAGCTGAGAGAGAGGGGGGTTAGATGGGGATGAGGGTAGATACGATTTAGATTAGGTGGGAAGTTAATTAAGGCAATTAGTAATAGGTAAAACCCCATTAGCGAAAGTAATTAGTAAAAATTCAAAAATGAAATTACGATTTTGTCCCTACTAGTAAACGTGTCCGAAAAATTACGAAAACTTACCAACGGGTTCGTACCGTCGCGAGGATCGCGAATACGAGATCCGTTTCAGGGTTTGAGCTACGGGGATACTAGTTTTAGGCCAAAATGTTTAGAAAGTGGGTTTGCAGGTTCTAGGTTGAAATGATATCAGAAAATTACGAAATTAATGTGGGGAGCCCTAAATGATCATATGATGCTACTGTAGAAGTTTGAAAATGTTTTGAAGAAGTTTGACTGGAAAATAAATTCATTAAGCCAAAACGGTAATAACTGAAAATGAATTTTTATCAGAATTGTTTTGAGTATTTGCGGAAATATGAAATTACTGAAATACATTATAATTAGTCTAGTGCTTCAAATATTTTTATAAGAAAGTTTTGAAATCAGTTTTGTTATAAAACCCTTGACTAACTTTTATAAAGAAAATTTTCAAATGTTAAAAATACGTTAAGTACGCAAATTGAAGTATTGAAAAAAAACTGGTCGTTACAGCAAGAGGCCTTGATTGAAGGAGGAATAAATCGAGCTTAAAGAGGAAGTTTTGGAGGAGTAAATCAAGCTTCATATGAGGTAGGAAAACCAACTCTATATAGTAGATTATGTGACATAAGTAATTAGGATCAAAAGCTCTCAACATTTCTTCACTACATGCTTTCAATGCCTTGCTTTAATGTGTGTTGATATAGTGGCTCCTTTAAATGTGCTCATGCTCAAAATGCTCCTTCATCATGCTAATATGAAAAAGTTGCAAGCTTACTTAAGGATGTTAGTCATTGAATAGCAAGTTGCAAATTTTAGTAGCCTTTAGTGAGAAAGGTGTTGACTTTATTGTGGTCGCATGATCAACATGGCCTCATTATTATGTTTCCATAATTATGCAAGTTAATTGTTAACCTTATTAAGGAATCTTGTTAAAGTTGCCACCTTTGTGTGTGTTAGTAGGCTAAAGTTGCCAAATTGTTATGATCAAGCAAAGTTGTTATTTTCTAAACAATCATGCAAGTTGTTATCTTATTAAGGAAATTAGGATGTAAGTTGCAATCTTTTAATATGTGGTACACAAGTTGAGAGCTTCATGTAAATTGAGGTGTTGATTGTTTTAAGTTGTCACCCTTCATTTGTGGCTCATGGTGTGATAATTTCCTTGCCTAAATACTTCGGCCATAGGCCATTTGGTAATTTTGTAATATTGCAATTGTTAAGTGCAAGGATGCAAACCCAGTTTGGGTATCCACATACCCGGCCCG
Organism: Scilla litardierei; assembly: GCA_030789695.1. NCBI lineage: Eukaryota > Viridiplantae > Streptophyta > Magnoliopsida > Asparagales > Asparagaceae > Scilla > Scilla litardierei. The sequence goes on from CM061130.1 coordinate 119,602,107, forward strand.
TTTACCATCCGCGACCCGTTACCCCCGCACTCTAAGTGGGCAACGACTGAGTCGGACAAACGGATCAAACGACCGTTGGACCAGCTCCAACATTCAAGGAAGAGATGAGGCCGAGTAAATGGACAGCCGTTAGCTCGAATCCCGGAGAAGATCGTGCCCTAATCAATGAGGGGTGGTTACCCATCATCAAGAAAGAGCTACCTGTAAAGAGGCCAACAAACGAAGGTGAGAGGGGATCCATCTTTAAGGTACGAGATCTAAGACATAGAACTCTATCTTCTCACTTTACCACTTTATATTTGAGCTTGAGTCGTCAGTCTAGAGACGAACCTCTGTGGGTCGATCTCAGCTACGCCAATCTCCCTCTCTTCCTTAAGTTCCCTACTAACTTAAGCATCGGAGGGGATTTGGGTCAGAACCCAGATCCGACCCCCCTAACGACTCCCTGTGGTGCAGATCGATGATCGCAATCCAACATCGAAGGCCGATGCTTGACCCTTCAACCTCGAACGATCGACGTAATGGCCGCTCTTGGTTGATCGAAGGTCGTATCACCCTCAGCTACAATCATCCGACCCTGGTTCTTCTAACCAAGGATCCCACCTCAACAGCTGATAAGGCTCCAGCTCAGCTCTCTGAGTCCCCGTCAGCTTGATAACTGTGCCGGTCAATTTTGGCCTTAACAGTTTGTCGCCGTCTGTAGGAAACCACGAGTCGACATCCCCATCGACGAACCACTCGACTATGTTGACTCACCCAACCATGTCCTCCGAGGTCGCCGCAGGAACCTCTAGCGTCTGGATTATCAACATGATAATGGGAGGTCCCCTTCACTCAGAGCTATCAACCTCTCTCCAAAGCTCCTACGCTGGGAGACTGACGACCGTGTCCACGTGGCGAAAGCGCCCCAGATATTCGACACCCCCTACCTCCTTCTCGGATGAAGATCTAGAAGGGGTGGGGCTACCACAGGATGATGACTGGGTCATCACGACCGCGATCAGAGAGATCACCATGAAAAGGTTGCTCGTCGACACCGGTATCTCGTGCAACATACTCACCTTCACTACGCTGGAGGGGATGAAAATGTCCTCCGTAGAATTGATGCCTTGCACAGGACCCTTGCTGGGGTTCACCGGACACACCACCCAAGCAAGCTGACACAAGAACTGCTGATCCTCGATCAAAAGGTTACGTTGATGGATCCGATCACCCGCTACCGGAATACCTGGGAAAAGCTGACCGACCCAATAGGGGCACGAAAGCTAGAGCGGAAGGCTTTCCAATTCGTCCTGCTCGATAGGTCCATTGTACAAAAGACGATGGACCAGGTATGACATCCTTCCCCTATTTTAGATGCTTAGCCCCCGCAGGAAGCACACTACGCGATCCAGGAGATCCACAAGGGCGATTGCGAGAAACATTGCGGAAGAAAACCCATAGCCTCGAAAGCCGGGCGACAAGGGTATTTTTTGGCCAACGATGTTCAATAAATGCCGTCGAATGCGTTCGACGGTGCTCAACCTGTCAAAAGTTCTCAAAGATCAGCTCGACACCACCGACTGATCTGATCCCCATGTCAGCCCAGTTCCCTTCGCCAAAGGGGGACGGGACCTCCTTGAACCATTCAAGCCCGCGAGTGGGCAACGAAGATACCTGATAATAGCGACCGACTATCTCGCCAAGGGACCGAAGCGGAGCTTTTATCCCGCATCACCTGGAAGGAGTGTAACGACCACTTTCCAGTTGTACGTATTTTAGTGCGTAATCTAGTATAGTACGTGTAGTTGTCGTATTCGATTTTTATTATCATTTTCCTTAGACCTAGCACGTGATCGGACCCGTATTTTTGACCTTCGCGATGTCACGATCGTCCCTGTATTTTCCTTTTATTTTTTCGGACGCCGTTGGACCTATCTGCTATATCCCCACTATTATTATATTAAAATATTCTTAGGGTTTAAATTTCAAAATCTATACGTTTAAATCAAATTTGAACTTAATAATCAAATCCTAATGAATTAAAACAGATCAGCGTAATCCCCCTTTTTTCCCACGATCATCTACCCTCTCCCCCTGTCATTTCGTATGCACCAACCCACGTGGGCAACGTCCTTTCCTTGTCCCCTATTTTTCCCTAACCGACGCATCCTAATACCCCCATGTACAAAAGCAAACCCTACCTTATTTCTCACAGGGACACCTCCCCTACACAAAAGAAGAAACAAACGAAATCAAAAGAGGGAACTAAAAGCATCAGCACCTTTTGTCATGCCCTATTTTGAACTATACGTGTATTCTACTGAACACCCGTGGTATTTCTACTTACGATACATACGTAGGCATGAAATAAACGTAGATATCGATGTATGTAACGTAGTGCAAGGGGGATTGGGCCGTAATACGTGGCTAAAGGAAGAGAATGCGAAATGTGAATGCGGGGGAAGTGCGAATGACGTCGTGGGTGTAAAACAACGGGAATGTATTGGAATGTGTGTGTAGTGCATGTATGCATGTGTAGGCATGCATGGGTGTGTGTAGGGAAGCCATGCTAGTGTGAAACGGGTTAGGGGGTCAATGGCATCCCCGTAAATTTTTAGAAAGGTGAGGGGCAAAACGGTCATTTGGACTAACGGAGCTTTGTGTACATACCAAAGTGGTGTGTGCATAAAGTAATGGCATACCTGTAAATACTTGAATATGTGAGGGGTAGTTTGGTCGTTTAATAATTAACATGGCTTATGGGATAAGCCATGGAAAAATCATTCTAGACTTCTCTCTTTTCTTCTCTTCTCTTCTTCTCTTTTCTTCTCTTTTCTTCTCTTTTCTTCCCTTATCCTTTTCTTCTCCTTCTCTTTTCTAATTTCCTCCATCTCACTCTCCCATATCACTATTCCCTATCATGCTGGCCGAAATTCCATTTTTTTAAAAAGAAAAAATGGGAAGGAGCGGAAGAAAGGGGAAGAGAAAGAGGAGAAGAGTTCTAGCAAGATGGAGTCTCCTTGAGGCTAGGAGCTAGGAGGAGGTAGGAGGCTTAGGAGGAAGCATAACGGCCTAGAAATTTATCATCTTGAGGTAGGAATCCATTCCCTAAAGGTTTATTATGTTAAATCAATTTAGTTTCATGCAATTATCTTGGCTGATTTTTGTGGACAGATTCTATTGTATGTTCGTATGCATATATCTCTTAATTTAGGGATGATTAAATTCTGAAAAAATTATATACGTGTGATCTTGAAGTTATACCCCAAAATCATATAAATTTTGATATATGTTCAATTCAGAAGTTAAGAGCAAAAATTCTATCTTTACAACATGTCTGTTGATCTTCAGTCTGGACACAGTTTATTAAAATTGACCTCAGTACCTGCACACACAACGGAATTTTATGTTCGTGGTCTTGTTGGAAGGTTAACAAGTCTTTATAAAATTTCATCACAGTGTATATTTTTCGAAATTCTGACTAAAACATGTCCAAAAACAGTAATCTTTACAGACTATGAAATCTGTCTGAATAACAGATTTGACAGACTTCACCAAATAATTCACCATAAATCATCTACTTAATATTTTTACATGAAATTTTATCTGTGAACCCAGGACTAATATACCTACAACTTTCATTTAGGAAGTTTTGTTAAATTCTCAAATAAAACTGATGAAATGTTGCCATGAGTTGTCACTGACTGCAACTTTCAGCAAGCTGAAGCAATGGAGTGGTGTTTTGAATTGTGTATTGTTGCTAAATTTCCCTTTATAATTCATGATTATTGTTGTTACTTGAAAGATAGCTTATTCATGCAAATATTTATGGAATTTTTTGATGTTACAATGATCATAGTTGTGTTGCCTGCCAAGTGCTTGTGAAAATGCTCAACGATATGAAAGTGAGAAACATTAGAAATGAGTTTGCAAACACATGAATCATGAAATATGTTGTGAAATAGTAATGATGGGGTCATGAAGAGAATGGTTTCATATGTTATGAATGATGAATTGAAATGGCTATGACGAAGGGCATGACACTTGGGTGCATGACCCATTTGATATGTGATTTGATTACGATGGAGGGCATGTCACTTCGGTGCATGACCCATGTTGATATGAGTGTGGAATGTGAAACCATGCAACGTGTCCCCTTCAGTGCTATATATAATGTTAAATGAGGTTTTAAAATGTCTCAATCCTCTCTAAGGAGGGTGAGTTAGCAAAACCAGGGCTTTAAGGGGGAAATTTGAGTAAATTGTGGATATGAGGCCTGGACTGAGAAGTTGGGGGAAATGATAATGTGATATGTGATATTTATTCCCACTCGCCTTTACCTGGAGTGGAGGGGACATACGGATGTTGTGTTATTATGGGAGGCCTCACTCCTGCCAGGGACGGGGGAGCTGAGAGGCCCGGCTACAGTGCCCGTGTCCACTGCGTCGTGTGCTATATTCACCCCAAAATTGGGGCGAGGTCCAGGTCCTGGTATCACACAGTTTACCTATGTTTCCAATTAATCCAATTATAAAATAAGAATTTTGCATGTTACTTCTTTGGATGGCAGCACTTCTCTCTACTTGTATTGATGTGACACTGTGTACTTGTAGTTGCCTTGTTTCCTTCCTTATATATTATTAGTAGCATTAACACTCTTTTGCAGCAATTCACTCCCTAGCGGCATATACGTCTCTATCTCATTTGCTTTTACTTCATATTGTGGTATACCTTACTTTATGCTATGTCACTTAGCCCCATGATCATACCTTAACTTATAACCAGAGTAATTAAACTAGTACCAACATAATTTACCATTAGCGGTGGGATATCCTACTGGGGCACGCATTGACGTGCTCCTCCCTATTTTTCTGGTAGCAGGGGCATCATGGTTGGTGGTGACTTGGAGTCGGGTTTCAGGGGGTAGCACTTAGTATGAGCTATAGTTGTGGTGTGACATGGTTGTCTTGGGAGGTGGAGGATGACGGCGTATATGTAGTGGTGTACCTGGACTATGTACATAAATGGAAGTTGTTATATATGTTATGTTGTTGTTGTTCTATGTTATTTATTGGGTTTGTTTGATATTACTGTAGAGCTTCACTTGTACTATCCCAGCATGTGCGCAGTGGCCTGCTTGTTCTGTTTCTCATTTCTCTTTCTTTTCCTCTCTCACCACCCTTACTCTTCAGGATACTTGAAAAAAAATTTAGAAGCTTTGGGTATTCTGGAGATCGGGGCGTGACAATTTTTCTCTATTTTTCCCCTTCACCTACCTTCGTCAAAACCCATGCAGACTTCCATCTCCATACCTCCCCCCAGGGCGACCACACCACTGCACCCCTCTCCTCTCCGGTTTCTCCAGCCCGAGCTCTCTTTCCCCTCAACCCTACCCATACTGCCGCTCTCTCTCTCGCCGTCAGCCACAGAACTGCTAGCCACCCTGGCCGCTGCCCTGCTGCTACCACTACCCATCACCACTGCACCACCACCCGAGCTCGTCGTTAATGTCACCGACGCCGCTGCTGTAGCGTCTCAGACCACCCGCTCAGCTGCACCGTCGTCGTATTCTACTTGTAGGAGCCCTAAACAGTAAATTTTGCATATATATTTATAGATTAGGTTAATACATTAGAAGTTAGTATATACAGGTATATATATATATATATACTAGTCATAACACGTGCCCGCGGGCACGGTTCATTTAAGATTCCCCCCCCCCCCGCGAAATCTTTGTTCCCCGAAAATTATTTCCATAGTCAAAATTTAACCGAACAATAAATTAGCGTAAAAATATTTAACGGCACGTGCACTTTCGGCGCGGGCGTTTTCGGCGCGGAACAACAAATTAGCGTAAAAAAATTTAGCGGGCGCCTCCGGCGCCGGCGCAGAACCACAAACCTCATGGTATTTTTACTGTTTTGCTAAATTTTTTATTTTGTTTAATTTAATGGATCATGCTTCTACACAATCTTTCTCAAGACACTTTTAATTTCAAAGTTTAGGTTTCCAATGCACTTTCCCTCCAAATTTAATCTCCATAATCTTTCCCAATGCACTTCAAATTTCAAAGTTTAGGTTCCCATGGTACTTCCACCTCAAATTTAATCTCCACAATCTTTTCCAAGACAATTCTAATATCAAAATTTTGGTTCCCAAGACATTTTTCTCACCAAAATTTAATTTTTCCCACTAAAATTTTCACAAAATCCAATCTCAACCATTGATTTACGAAGGTCAAATCTCAGCCACTCTTTATCTTGTCCTATTCAGCCCTAGAATTCAAAAAACGTTGTCAAATGTTATATATATATATATAACATTTTATATTAGATAAGATATGGATCCCATAAAACTGTGGGTTCTTAAGCTTTTAAATAAAAGCTTTCATGCAAAAGGACAGTACCCTATCAACCTAAGGCATTGTTGAATCATATCGACTAGTCTGATGGTAGTACGTAAATAAAGTAATTGGTGTACAGTAATTCATTGTATAGGAATAATGCTTTTCATACAAACAATACCATATTCTAATTAATAGGCCTTTTTAGAATGACAGTGCTATATAAGATATATATACACTATATGATCAGTAAGTTATATGTATATAACAGTGTATTACTTATGGGGTTATATTTGGAGGTTATAAGATCCTTCCTCTGCAGATATATTGACAAAGATGCCACCTAGACAGAAATTCCAGCATTTGAGAAGTTGTCTCAGAGTCCCTCAAATATGGGCTAAGGAGGAGTGTTAAGTTACCTCAATATTTGAGCCCAAAAGAATCTAGAAGGTTCACTACTTGGACTTAATACAAAATACCTAAAGACTTAACACAAAACTAGAAAGTCGCCTTAGACCTATATATAGGCATGAGTTCCTTCTTAGTTGGTGTGTGTTGAGAAGCGTGTGTTATTGATAAGTGTGTGGGTGTTGAGAAGTGCAGCTGAGAGGGAGAGGGAGAGGGAGAGGGGGGGGGGGAGAGAGAGAGAGAGAGAGAGAGAGAGAGAGTGTGTGTGTGTGTTGAGAAGTGCATGTAATTAAGTGTGGTGTGTAAGTGTGAGAAAGATGAGTGGTGTAAGTGTGTGGGTGTTGATAAATGTGGCTAAGTGTGCATGCGTGTGTGTATTGAGAAGTGCATGTAATTAAGTATGGTATGTAATTGTGAGAAAGAGGAGTGATGTAAGTGTTTTGTGTAATATTAGTTCTGCACTGTAATAAAAGTTATAGTAACATGGAGTAGATGAGGAAGGGGACAGTTCAACTGTGAGCATGTGGGGTGTGGTTGGGGGCTATAGTAATGTGGCGGCAATGGTGCAAGTCGAGGAGGAGGAGGAAGTGTAAATGTGTAATTTGGGGATATATGGGTGTAAAGTGAAAAATATAGTTTTAACTACTTTTGGTTGTCTGTATAAAGTAGTTTGTATATATAGTATTTAGGTTTCTTTGTACATAGAATTACACAGTTCTATCTGCTCTTCGATTGTGTTTAGAGAATGTTTGCATCGTCGAAAATCCATTTGGAAATGGGTTTTTAGTATACCTACATGCTTTCCTTTTAGTTATTTGATTTTTTTGCATATTTTGATATTTGGTTGCTTAAAAAAGAATGATTTTTAGGAAAACATATCAGCTTTTTAAGAAAAAAATGATTACGAAACTTTTTGGCCTTTCCGGGTAAATCTTATGTATATGATTATTTAATTATTTAAACGTGTATTTTTCTTTCTCGTTCTTAAATTATCGTTTGGTTTAATTAATAATAAATAACAAGCATTTTATGAGTTTTCTATATAAAAATTCTTTTCTTCTCACGCAAAAAACAGAAATTTCGGAAATTCATTTTCTGAAAGTTTTTAAAAACAAACTGCAAAGATGTGTTTTTTATAAATGCCTAGAGGGTTTCAAAAAAATCCTCATAATTATTAAACGTAAAAAATAATCAAATAATCCAATATGAAAAGTGCGATGATGATTTACACACATAATTAATCATAATTATTTAGGAGAAAATTTGGTCAAAGAAAAATCCTAATTAATTACTGAAAATAGCATTCATTAAAAAATAACGGGGAACCCCCCTAGTTAGGGTTTGAAGGCGATAGGCCATGCGGGCCCGTGCGACGGCGGCTAGGACACGCCGCTGCAGGCGGCTAGGGCACGACGTCGCGGACAGCTAGGGTTTGTGCTGCTACATGCGGCGGGGGGGTGGGGGGTTCACGCAACTACAGGCGGTGGTGCGGCGACTGGAGGCCGCCGCTTCGGGCGACGGTGCCGTGGTAGGAGGCCGTCGCTTCGGGCGGCGGTGCGGTGGCGGCTGTTGGGCTGCTGGGCTGGGGGTGTTTATGCGCGTGCGGCTGCAGGCCGTGGGGCGGCGAAAAACCCTTCTAGGTTAAAAAAAATTAGAGAAGAAGAAAGAAAAACAGTTTTTATTGTAAAAATTCTATTTTTAATTTTTCAATCAACGTTTTTCTTGTAAAAATTCACTTTTTAACGTTAAAACGTTGAGTTTTCATCCAAAAATTGATTTAGAACCTTTTATTGATAGAGATCTATGTTAAAATTTTGATTTTTCATATAGATCTAAGTTAAAATGTAGATCTAATATAAAATAACATAGATCCAATCCTCAAGCGCATTTATAATTTATATCTGAGGAATATGGATGATTACCTCTAGATCCTACCCGCCGATCTAGTGAAGTTTGGTGAATGAAGCCTTTCCGCGTCCTCGCGATTCGTCCGTCGGCAGGGGTTCGGCTCAGCTGACGAGCGTGCTGATAACGTGTTATGAGAGTGCATGCTACTGAACTCGTAGCCCTGTATTTATAGAAAATAAGTACATAATGGGTGGATACCCTAAACACTAGTAGGCTCCACTTGGGCCTACAAAAGCCCGTTCATAATAGAAAAGTGTTTTTGACAGCCAAAACGTCTGTTATTTTCTAAAGGGTAAACTTTAAGAAACCTTTTTCAACTTTACTCCATTTTGAAATACTCTTATTGAACTTTTTAATTTTCAAGAAACACTCTTTAACTTTAACAAACTCTCTAACCTTTCCCGCACTATTAAAGAAAGTCCTTTTTCTTAGCTATTGTTTAAAAGTTCATTGGAGTTTTATTAACGGTAAGGTAAAGTGTAACGAGTTCCTTGAAAAATTCAGTAAAGTTCAAGTTTTTTTTAAAGTTAAGGATGGGGTTTTTAAATAAAAAAAATCAATGAGATATTTTTTTCAAAACGGAACAATGTTGAAGGTGTTGTGAATGGTTAAGGGCTAGAAAATCCCTAACCTCATATATATATATATATATACACACACACACACACACACACACACACACTTCTTATTAGATACAGTGTGGGTGGATACCCAGTAAGCCCATTAGACCCTATTCATAACATTTCCCCTTATCCAACCATCGTTGTATACTCAACATATGAATACAGCAAGATCCATAGTGCTTTTGAGTATCATAAGGGGTGGATACTACTAGATCCTAAGTTAGGGATAACTGTCTCGTTAAAACCTTTAGCTAAGGAAACCCCAGTGGGAAAAACCAATAGCCATGGAAAAAGAGTACAGTTTTACATAACTTTCCCTGATTAGTGGAAGTATTTAGGGGTGGATACTTCTGGATCCAGAGTCAATGAGGTTGCCTCGTTAAAACCTTTAGCTATGGAAACCCCAATGGGAAAAACTAATAGCCAAGAAAAAAGAGTACAACATTCATTTGACTCCCCCTGATCTGTACAAGCTGTAGGCTTGCAGATCTCCGATGCAACTATACATCAATCTCTTACAATATTCCGGGAATAAGTACAAAGTACAAAACATCGCTCATCTATACAAGTATCGCTCATCTATACACGCATCATTCATATATGACAGATACTGAATCTGAGGGAGCACTTCTGAAGAGGAGTGGTCTACAGATTCGGTAGGTAGCTCCACGTCTCTGACCCAGTTGTCACTGTGTCTGTGAGGTACTGTAGGACCTGACTGTGCATACTCATGATTTGCTTCTTGGATGATGATCCTCTCGGGATGGTGTGATTAATGTTGCCTTGGAAGCATGCTTTGCTGGTCTCCAGGAGTTGGTCGTTCCTTTGTTGTAGTCATCGCGATGATATGTAACCTGAATCTGCAAATACATTTAACATGTATGATGATCCTTGACCCTTAGAGGTAGCACAGAAGCTACATATCTTTGGTCCAGTGGTGCATTGCAGGCACTGCACTGTATCTGGCTAACAGATTTACTGCCAATGCTCTCTAGAGTTGCGTGTAGTTGGCCAAATAAAGGAGTGTACCAAAAACTCCAAGTAAGGCACTTCAAGACCTATGATATCATTCCACTCTTCCAGCAAACAGAAAGGGACTAAATGTGCATCCATACAACCAGTAGGTGTATTAATGGATTGTAATTGTCCAGGTTTCTTCGTAAACTTCGGTTGTATGAAGTTTAATGTCAAATGTTATTCATCTTCGGGATGATAATTTTATCTTCTAGATGATAATTCATCCGCTAGATGATGTTTTCATCTTCTGGATGATTATTCATCTTCATGATGATAATTTCATCTTCTGAATGATAATTCATCTTCTGGATGATGGTGTCATCTTTAGGATGATAATTTCATCGGCTGGATGATAATTTCATCTTCTGGATGATAATTCATCGTTTGGATGATATTTTCATAAGATAGATGTCCCAAAAATCTATCCAGTCTAAAGAGGAAATCCGTAAGGGTATGTTGTCACATCATCCATAGCAACATATCCAAAATTTCCTTTGCCAATCGCATGCTTTTAGCAACTTTGACTAGGTAGCTGATGCATCAGTTTATATAATTTTGTAAGTGAGTGAAGCTCATCTTACTTGATTACTTCCTGGTTTCAGCGAAATATACCTCTAAGCTATAGTATATTGATTATAGCATACGATTTTATTTATTTATATTTATGTTTATACAATACTCGGTTAGCCCACATGTTTGATATCTTTTGATATCAGGACTTCAGGTCCAAACACTTCACATTTCATAAGTGAGTCCAACTCAACTTATTATTCCTCGTTCAACATTATTAGCCAATCTCTACGTTTACTTCAGGAAACGGAGTGTGGAACGATATTTATCATTTAAATGGCAAAATGAAATGTGAGTAATTATCGACAAGTGTGTTTTTTTACCCAAACACCTCCCCATGTTCGTACATTATTCGATAATATTTCAATTTATTCTAGATTCATCTCTTCTAGATGTTCTGAAAAGGGAGAGGATATGGAGATGAGCTCACTTTCCTGTGATGGTATTATTTTGGGGTCTCTAGGAGTTATTTCTCGCTTTGGAGCCTCATGGTATGTCCTCTCATTCATTGAGGACATCCACTTCTGCTACTAGTGAATTGCATCCATTATATTTGGTATGTCAATCCTAGCTGGATTTTTAGCAGCAGGGATGTGTTAATTTGACAATATTTATATTGTCAGTAACTATGTCTAATAACTGTTTAACAGTTTCGTAAGTGTGGATCTTCGAGATCTCATCACAATTCATGATAATCAGATCATATGTATTAATGTTTGAAATGGTCAAATTGAGCTTTAGGCTTATGGATAATTATAATATTTCTGTTGAACCTAATACTGGGGAATTAAAGATGTGAAGAATCTTCAGGATCTCATCGAATCTTTAAAGGATGGCCCATCAATGCACATCTTAGGAGAAGTGATTTTCAATGCTTCCCCTGTTTAGAGTGCATTTTGATGGTTTATATTGGTGATATGGGGATGTATACTCATCATGGCATAATCTATAATATGTGCTCTAAACGCTTCCCCCGTTAGGGGTTCTCAGAAACTGTTTATATGAGGTGATTAGGCTCAGATAAATAGGTTCTAAGGAGGCGTTTTGATGGTTTGCATTGTAATTGCATGTTCCCATGTGTAGGAATATGATGCCCTCGAGGCCATTTATTCCTGTGTGAATAGCACAAACATTTTGTTCGAAATAACAGTAAGCTGTTTGGTAATAATTTATCTAAGTTATATTGTAATGTAGTTAACATTAGATATCAACTTAGGTAAAGTCCTGAGACTTTATGCAAGGTCAAACAGGTATCGAGATGAGTATCTCGATCATGGAGAAACGTTTGACCGTCTGTAGCATAAGTCTAAAATGGTTCGTGGTCGTAGATGTTCCGAGACAAGGATATCGAAACATCGGATAGACCATTGTGTCTTAGTCTTCACCGTTTAGCGGTGGCGATGATCTCATGATCGCTTGACTTGGCAAAGTCGAAGACGAGACACAGGTGCTCATTAGAATGAGTTCACTGAACGATCCACTAGAGTTATCAAATGGTTATATTGACCAATCTGTCAGTGATAACTCTGAGTGATTATAGGATAGTTGGTCTTTTGACTTGAGGTCATTTTGACAAACCTGGTACGAGGCGAGTAATGACCAAGAGAGGATTCGTCTCTCCCGGTCAATGGGAGTTAGTGTCGTAGAGTTAGTTCGGTCTTTAGTAAAAACTCTGCGCAGAGTATGTTGGAAGAAGTCCAACATTAATTGACTAAAGATCGATCGAAACTAACCGGAGTCAAGTTATTGGGGTTGACAGTTTTGACCATACCCTAAACTTGATCTACACGACATAGTTTAGACGAAGAGACTATAACTGCAGAAATCATCACGGACACAGTCAGAGTGGTCCCGACAAGACTCATGTCAATGAGTCAACCACATAATGATGATTCCTGAAGCAGGGACGGTAACCACTGCTCGTGGTCACTGCCATATAGGGCTTCGAGCCCAACCTGTTGTAAGGGTCAGGCTGTAGGGTCTCACACAGAGTGCGATTCTTCGTCTAGTAATAGGTAGAAATTAGTTAGGGAGAATAATTGCATTTTTGATGCAAGGGATGGAATAATTGCATTTGATGCAATATGGTAATTTAAGCTTAGATAGGGACTATTTTGCATTTGATGCAAAAGCGATTAAATGTGTATTAAATTGTTTAATACAATATTTAATAATATAAACGCAAGGAAAAGTTCACGGGTAAGACGGAAATATTCCGGTCTAGACCCAGGTTCGAACGGCGTCCAAATCAGACACCGGATGCTCAAGTTAGAGCCAAAACAGCCCAACGAGTCAGACCAGGCAGACCCAGACCAGTCTGGTCTAGTCTGCTGGTCAAGACCAGAAAAGACAGGCCTGGGCAAGCCCAGGCACTGGCCTGGACTTGCCCAGGGCCTGGGCTCGCCCAGGCGCGACCTGGGCTCTACCCAGGCGTGACTCGGGCAATTTTGGCGCGCGCTGGATGCGTGGGGCCCACCCATGGGCCCCACCTCTAGGGTTTTGAACCCTAAGTGTGCAGAATCAAATGACGGCTCAGTTTTTGCGAAAAACTAGCCTAGGGCTGATCTTTGGACACTCAATTGGAGGGTCAAACGAACTCCGATTGACGAACGGTTTTTTCCTATGCGTTCACCGTTGAACGCTTGTCGTATTGATGGGTTGTATCAATCTTGAAGCTCAACTGTGAGTGAGTTAAAATTCACGGAAGTTTGCACTTTGTGAAGTGCAAACTAACTTGATTTTAATTAACTCATTATTTAGTCCCACATCGGATTTTGAGAAAAGGGGAGAGTCCGCCGCCTATATAAATATGGGTCTCCCCCTTCCTCAAAAATCGTCCCAAGCTCTAGATCTGAGCGGCTCTCGTAAATGTTGGAGCACGCTCGGATCTAGGCTTAAATTAATATTTCTCATCTCCCTAAATTTCTTCCTTACTCCTGAGGGCTCTAGCAAAGCCACGAAGGAGTTCGGATTCTGGATCCGAAATCTAGGCGGAGGTTTCACTCGCGTGAAACTTTCTTCGGCGCGTGGTTGGCTCGGCGGCACGTGGATTGATCGCCTCGGGATGCGGAGCGGATCGAGGAGCGGTTCGGGGAGCGGTTCAAGGAGCGGCTCGGCGTGGGACGGGAGCAGCTCAGAAGACGGTGCGGAACATCTCGCCTGCTCTAGGGTTGAGATTCCGGGTATGTGGTTAAAGTATTTTATTAGCATTAGTTTAGTTTAATCGCAGTAGGCTAGATCCTTCTTGGGATGGTCAGATCCATCCCAAGTCGGCATAGATCTTGGCATAGTGTCTTGGACCTTAGGGCTAAGTTAAAAATGTTTTAACTGCTTGTTAATTTAGATTAACTAGTTTTTCTTCCGCTGCTATTATTTTTGTGTCTATGTTCCGTCCGACTTAGGACGGGACTAGAGTTTTTGTGCCCTAAGGGACCGCGAATTCCCTTCACCATGTAGTCACCTACAACCGGATTTTTAATGGAATCATTTTAATGATTTATTTATTTAACCCATTTTTGGGTGTGAACACAAACTTCAGGGTGTTCGACATTATTCCGGTTGTAAATATTATTTGATTTCCTAGTGTTATCCGCCATTTATTAACTTGTCATATATGCTTGTTAAAAGCTGGACTGCGGTTTGGATAATAGGTTTGATAATGACCATTTTAGAGGATATATGGATGAGTACTCTAAAGTACATCATCAGCCCTATGTAGGGAGTGGATAAGTCCACTTTTATCCCTCAAATACTCTCAAGAGACCTAAATGTCTAATTATGTTAATGATGTTAGTAAATACATCATCTTAAATTCTTTTGAGGAAGTGAAGAGATTCAATGTCCATGTGAATGGAGATGATCTGGTTTTCATTTTTCCCTTTTGAATGGGACAATAAAAGTTTCACCCTTTATGAAGAATCTTTGGGTTCGTCAGATTTATAGGATTGGTTAATGATGTCTTGCATCATCAATCCAGGGTGACATCGTTCCAAAGTTGATCGATTCTAGACACTTCTGGTGTTCCAAATTAATTCCTCTTTTCGAATTTCTGTGGGACTTTTGAAAGTCCATTAGAATGCTCAATTTAATTTTGTTCGGTAATAGGTGAACTGTGTTCTAAATGTGAAGGATTACATCTTCACATTGACTATTATGCGGATCATAGTGGAACAAAGCTTCAGGCTTCATTGATTTCTTGAGTCATTAATTAGTGATTTTGTTTTGACGAATATCCATCGAAACTTGGTGTCACGCCCCGCTTCCTAAGTATGAAAGGCGAGACGTGAGGAAGGTCCGCTCAGACTTGGAGCTGTGAAGCTGCAGTCTGATAAGCGTATGTGTATGATACCAATAGCAGATTCTTGCAATGCGACGAAACATCAACAATAATAAATGAAGAAAAGCAGACATCCACAGATTTTATTCCAAACATATCAGAGTTATAGTTATAAAAAGGAGTACAGAGTCTGAAAGTAAAAGGCCTAAGCATGGCCAAAGATAAAACAGAGAGTGATAAGGTGCTACGCACCGAAAGCCTAACATCAACTACTAAAAACAACATCAACTAAAAGAAGTCTCCAACTAAGACTAGGACTGGTCACCTGTATCCTCAAACTGGACGTCAGTAAAGGCCTCGGGCTCGACGTCAACGAACTGGTCGTCCCTAGCAACGACCTCAGACTCAAAACCTGACATGTGACACCCAAAGAGAAAGGGCACATGTCAGCAAAAATCTCCAAAAAGGAAGGGAGATTTCTGTGCAAGGAAACATAAGAGCAAAAGAGTACAACTAGCAGTTCTAAAATAATGAAGATGACATGACATGTTATTTAATGAATGCATCAGTTTAAGATGAACATGAAAGTTAACATTTGCACGACATGTCGTAGCTTAAAGCTGCTAAACAAGATATCACGATTTCACGATGAAAACATACATTCACATTGTGCACAGGGTTTACGCCTTACAGCTGAAGTTGCTGATCGGGCACACTTCTACACTGAATGGTCACTTAACCCTACCCCACCCACAGAGTTTAGGCCTTACAGCTGAAGTGGCTGTACGGGCACACTTCTACACTGAGTGGTCGCTTAACCATATCCCTCCACGTGTATATCTTCTGGATCACGAGCCAGGAAGTGTTTTTCATTTGGCATAGGGGTGCACCTAGCCTTAATCATTATGTAGGAGTCAAAATCCTACTCGCAGCTTACATTTTATTGTAGCGTGTGTTACACAATCATGATAGAGCAATTTGATGCATGAAATGACATGGCAAGATACATGAACATGTCAATAAGCAGTTAAAAGTGCGTACAGTTAATTTGAAAGTAAATATGACATGCGGCATGAAATGATAGCAAGGGTGTCGGATCAGGCTTCGTTGTCAAGCTAGATCAAATAAGGCGTCTAGGCGACTATCATTTCATCGCCTAGTCTCTTTTACACTATTACACAAAGTGGCCTAAAACATGGCCTAAACAACACTGGCAAGTATCACTTGCCTGAAGACAATCACGCTGTGATCTCCGTTCAATCAAGTCCAAGATCTACCTATGTGTTCAGATCACGATCCAACCTACAGTCCCAGTTATTAAGTCTTGATTAGTGAGTTATACAAAGCAGTAAAGTTATGGTTTTTAGTCTTGATTAGCATGCGATGTGGGGGTTCCTACGGTTCAGAGATTACCCTTAGCATGACACAAGAGCTACACTGATGTCGGGTAGCGACGTCAGGGGTTGGACTCCGGTAGCGAGTGAGGGTACGACGGGATAGCAGCGACGAACGATGATCAACCGGGTAGCGGTACGATCACCGAACATCGACACGAAGTGGAAGGACAGCGGCGCAACGTTCTATGGCATCGGAAAGACGTGGACAACGGTACGAGGAGGCACGAGAGGCGCGAGAGGCGGCAGACAGCAAACTCGCGGCCTCGAGTGCACAGATCTGAAGTTTGCTCACACAAGGGAAGGCGTCGGGGGTAGCTGCGGCCAGGGAAGGACCTGCACAGCCCAGGGGTTGCTTGAGGGACAACTGATGGCAGTGGGGTGGCCGGCGGCGGCCCGAGTGGTGCTGGCCGTGAGTTTTGGCGAGGGGAGGACAGTTTTAGAGTTTAGTGTGTTTGTGCGTGGTTTTAGGGAGGAGGAGGAAGGGGTGACGCGGGGGAAGGTTGGCCGGAGATGGGGGACATCGGGGGGGAGGTCAGGCCGGCAATGTGGTCTCCGGCGGCGGCGGACAGTGGTCCGGCCGTTAGTTTTTAGGATTGGGGCAGAGGACAGTTTTTTGTTAGGGTTTTTAGGGGATTGCGAGGTGTTTTGCGGAAGATTGGAGGTGGAGGAGGATGTTGTCGAGGGGGAGGAAGTTGGCCGGAGGTAGGGACGCCGGCGGGAGGTCAGGCCATGAGTTGTACGGCTGGGCGTTGGTTATAGAGGCTGCTGCTAGGGTTTTGCGTGGAAGAAGAAACCAGCTTGCGTTTTGTTTTAAAAGTTGAA
The DNA here is from genome assembly GCA_030789695.1 of Scilla litardierei. Lineage (NCBI taxonomy): Eukaryota > Viridiplantae > Streptophyta > Magnoliopsida > Asparagales > Asparagaceae > Scilla > Scilla litardierei. Next base: position 119,619,453 of record CM061130.1, read on the forward strand.
AATTGCTATATAGATTTAGAATAGATTCATTTTAAGGGTTTTGGGAGGAGAGAGGGAGAGATGTAGGGGTATAGTTTAGTCTAAAGTAGGATGGTGAATAGCCTAGATTGGTGATACGTAAGAGTTTTGTTTTAATATTTGGGTTTAAAAGTGGGGTACACTTAGATGATTGGAGAGAGAAGATGTGAGAGGAAGGGGGTAGAGTTAGGGTGATATAGGGTGGCGAATAGCTAATGAAATATTTCATGACACGTATTAATCCTATAGTTTTAATTAGATTGTTGGAATTTCAAATTAATTAAGTTTAGGTGATTTAGAACGTGATTAGGGGAAAAAATGGGTCTAGCGGTGTCCGATAATTAAAAGAAAAATACCGGGACGACCGTGTCGACGAGAGGGTCGAGACTAAGACGAACGGTCACGGGCTAGGGAAATGGAGAACGGAACTAAAAATAAAGAGATCAAACGACGAAGGTAAGAGTTACGATACCTCTTCAAACAAAGTTGTTTTGTGGGAGAACGACCCGTGAAATGACGTTCACAAATAAGTACTCTTCCAGAGGGTCACAACGACATATCACATCGTACGTTTGGAATACAAGAAGAGGTCAAAATAAATACGCGTACGAACAAAAGTACGCGCACGAAAAACGTACGATCGAAAAAGCGACAGTGACACTTGGTAAGTTTCTTTTATTGATATTTGATAGTACCGGGCATCCTCATATAGAGTATTCAGGTAAGTAGACGTCCAAAGAAAAATAGTTTTCTATTGGACTATTATTATGGTTAAATGCTTTTGAAAGCATACGTCTACAATTATGCTCATTAAGACTTAGTTATGACAACAGATTAAATTTGTTTTCAAAGTTTATTTGTACTCAGGGAGTAGCTAGATATACACAAGGTCAATTGACTTTCGTCGTTTAAACTAGGTATGTATATATTTTTATATGGCATAAGTTAATGCTCATTCATGTTGCAAAAGCATTATGGGTCTTATCAGAACTTCTAGTCTGATATTGGTTTGCCATTGCTTACTCCATGTCGAGATATATCATATCTTTCCTTTCTCATTTTATTCAGGACTTCTCCTGTTTTCAGTCTTCATTATTGTAATTTATAAGGACGAATGAATATTAGTCTTACTAAGTAGACATATACAAGAGAAATGAGTTTGTTTTTATATTTCCACTTTTCTAATTTATGGGAGACTTTTAAAAGTCTATTTGAATGATCAAGTATGGTCTACATGCCATTTTTATTAAGTCATTCAAGTATTATATGGATAGAGAATCATGCTCAAGGGGAAACAAATACGTGGTTACGAAATTTATAATTTCTCACTTACCTATTAAGCCACGACTTCGGGCGTACGCTTAAAATTAAGCTAGATTCAAGAATCATAACTTGTAAAGTGAGATTACTCTAAAAGAGTTTAGCGGTGCTATGACAACTACTGGTGTCAATATTGATTTATATAGACCATAAATCTGAGAGATCTATTTACCGCAAAATGTGTATCTCTAAAAAGATCGCATAAATGGTTTTCGTATAATCCATCGTATTTGGTAATTTTTTTATTTTATTTGAGTAAAAGGACATTGACTTTTGATTTGATTTAAACTTCAGGTTCATTTTGTCAAAGTGGATACGATGTTAAACTTTTTGAAATTATGATTGGTTTGTTGTCATAAAACATTGTTATATCTAGCATGAGCATAAGTATGGGATGAGCATATAAGTGTGCATTATGTAACAATTAATGATTTATCATGCACGTAATATAAAGTGTAAACTAAAAAGGTATGCTCAATAAAATGGTTGAAAGAAACTAAAATATCCATGCAAACAATATCAAGCATGTGAGCTCAAAATGTATGCTCAGTTAGCATGAATTGAAACATATATGATGCATACATATGTTATTTATATGCTGCAGGTATATAAATAATTTCATCGCGGACATATAGTTATGTTACATGCATTAAAAATATATCATAGAGATTTTAGCATGCTAAATAAAATGTACATCACAGAACATAAGATATGCAGCAAGCATATATATTTTTTATCACATGCATGTAGTATTATTAATCGCAAATAAATTCATGCTACGGGCAATGAAAATATGCAACATCACATGTATTTTAATGGAATAAAATATTTATGTTTAATAATTAATTGGACCACGTGGAAACGTCATTATCTGTTAGGTTAGTTGATTAACGACAGAGCAGTTTCAGGATCCTCATAATTATTAAACATGAAAAAACCTAATCAAATATGAAAAAGGCCTAGATGATGAATTACACATAGAATGGACCAAAATTAATTTTTCTTTTTTTAAAAAAAATGGATCAAGATTTTATTAACAACCCCGATAAATTTCCATAATATCCCATCGTAAAAAGAATAAAAATTTTACGGAAAAACCCTAATTAGGGTTTTGCGGCAACAGGCCGCAGGCGGGGCGGCGCGTGCGGGGAACGGCTGCAGGCCGCTGGCGGCGGCGCGTGCAGGGAACGGCTGCAGGCCGCAGGCGACGCGGGGGGGGGGGGGGGGGGTGCAGGCCGTAGGTGTCGCGCCGGTGGCGGCGTCAGGCCGTAAGACGAGCGCGCGTGGGCGGCGACGGGCCGCACGGACTGGCGCACGCGCGGCGGCGTGCGCGACGGGTGCACAAGTGCGGCGACTGGCCACACAAGGGCGTGCGCCTGGGAGGGGGCGCCAATCCCTATAGGTCCATAGCTTTTGGAGGAAAAATCAGATTTTTATTGTAAAAATACAATTTTTAATCTTTGAATCAATGTTCTATTGCGTAAAAAATTGATTTTTAACGCTTAACCATTGAATTTGGGTCCAAAAATGATTTGAAAGCTGTTTTTAATTGAGATCTGTGTTTTAAAAATAGGATTTTTCTTAAAGATCTAAGCAGAAAAAGAGAGTTATAGTAAATCTAATAGAAAATAACACAGATTCTTCTTCTTCATGCGCATGAAATATCAGATCTAGGGAACAAAGATGATTACCTCTAGATCCTACCCGCCAGATCTTGCGAAGTTTGGAGAAGAAATCCCAATCCGCGTCCTCGCGATTCGTTCGTCGGCAGAGGTTCGGCTCAACTGACGAGCGTGCTGATAACGTGTTGTGAATGGTTAAAGGCTAGAAAATACCTAGCCTCATATATATAGACTTCTTATTAGATACAATGTGGGTGGATACCCAATAGGCCCATTAGACCCAATTTATAACAGAAGGGGATTTTTTAAAATTTACCATTTTCTAAAAGTTGTTAAAATATTAAATTTATCAAAGAACTCCTGCATATTTAAAAATTACTAGTGTACACTGTATTGTCGCTCTTGGTTAAAATAATACCGAAACAATATGAATTTGCAAATTGTGGGAATTGATGGATTCCCAATATTCTATGGCATGATTAACAATACACAAATACAACTCATGTACTTGCAAAAGAAAGGAGTAAATATGAACATAGCTTTCAGTGGAGGTTTTTTTTTGGGGTGTGTGTGTGTGAAGAAATCTTCTAAAATTTACTGTTATTATTGTCTACTACTTAACTCGAATAATTCTAGTAATGTTGTGAACGGTTATTTAACCGGATCGGTTGAGATTCTGGGATATCCTAGAGATAGGCCCATATCATTGTAAACCCATCTTGTATTCTCCCCATTGCCTATAAATAAAGAGTTGGGGGCTCCTCCCCAAACGGTTAATTCATAACACGTTATCATCACGAGCCTCTAAAAATTTTCTTTTCCACAAATTTTTTCGTTCATTGCGAAGGCGAGACGGGAGATCCACGAGCGCGGTACTAGGCTTCCTCAATCGAGCGTCGTCATCCGTGTAGGGCTTCGTACAACCGTCGCTATATCCGGAGGACGGATATAGAGGTAAAAACACTAAAAACGATGTTTTTAATCATACATATGATTGCGCTACCCCTTGATCTCGCAAGATCGGTATGGGGTTCGATTGTCGCCTTGAAAACGACGAATTTTTCATCCCAATAAAAAAAATTTTAGGGTTTATTTTTGTAAACCCTAGATTTTGCCCGCCGGCGGCCCCCCACCTGCCGCTCCCCCAGAAGAGGGGGGTGGCCGCGCTTGTAGCGCCGTGGCGCCGGCCCCCCTCGCCTGCAGCGGGGGGGACCTGTTGAAAATAGTTGCTGAAGAAAGCCGAAAGAAGATAGGAACGATGTTACCAAAATGAATGAAAATGGGCTGAGTCGCGGACTAGGTCGCTTTCTTTAAGACGTTTCGCGGCTCTGTCAAAATTTGTGCAAGCAGTGGATAGCCCCGTCGTCCCCAGGATAAAACAGCCCAGATGAACCTCTGTGATCGATCAAATCTGCACTGGAAGAGATCGAGGAAGAACAACACCAAAAAGCACTGCTCGGGATCAATGAAGAACAGAAAAAACTTTTTAAGGGGAAGAATTTTCGCAGGCAGAGGAAGAGATGGCAGAGAAAAATTTTCGCGAGAGAAAAAATTTCGCGTGATGGCAGAGAAAAATTTTCGCACTTCAAATGTAAACCAAACGATGTCCTTTTATAATGAAAATTTGTAACGGAAAAGAATTAAACCGATTTAATTCTAGATCTGGAATTAATGCGTGTTAATTTCAGATCTGGGATTAAAGGCGGTAATAAAATCTGGATTAAAACAAAAAAACGTTAGATTTGTAAACGTTTGAATTTGAAACGTTTTAAAACCGTTTGAAATTTGAAATCCGGTTTATTAAAATAATTATATATAAATAATAATTATTTTATCCAAAAATATAATCACCGCGCGCACGCACGTCACGTCACGGCCGGCCGGCCGGCGGCGGGGGCGGCGGCGGCGGCGCGCGCGTGTTGAACCCAAGTTCAACTAAGTCCTCTCCCCTTCACAAAAGAGCCATACCACAAGGGGCAAACCCCTAAGGCACAACAAGCTCTTTATATACTCCTCCAAGTCTTTTTGCCCAACCAATGTGGGACTAAAGAAAAAGGAGGGAAAACCAAATGAGCCCAAATCCTTTTGAAAAATTCAATAGTTTCCAACAGGACCGCCGCCGCCCCGTACCCGGCGCTCCCCGCCCGCAGCGGGGGGCCGCCGGCGTCCCCCCCCGCCCGCAGCGGGGGCCGCCCATGTCCCGATGCCCCCCGCCCGCAGCGGGGGGCCGCCGGCGTTCCCCCCCGCCTGTAGCGAGGGAGCCGCCATCCCCCCCTTGCCCGCCCCTTCGCCCCCCCGGGGGGCCTGCCGTCGGCGGAAACGAAGGAGGAGGAGGTGGCGGCAAAACCCTAGCCGTCGCCCCCTAAGCCCAATTGGGCTTTTTCGCGGCCCAAATCAAAAAAAATTCTTTTTTTCCTGCGGCGCGAAGCCCGCAGGCCGGCAGGCGGACTTCGGCCCGCAGGCCGAATTCAGACCAAAAAATATATATATTTGGCCTGCGGCCGGCCTGCGGGCTTCGGCCTGCAGGCCAAATTCGATTAAAAAAAATTGGCATGCGGCCCGAAGTCCGCAGGCCGAATTCAAAACAAAAAAAAAGAAAAAAACGACGAGGGGGAGGGGCAAAGGCTATAAATAAGCCTTTAAAGGCACTTTTCGGGACAAAAATCATTTTTAAAGGGCGTTATAGGACCTATAAATTCGTGAAAAATCACAGTATATTATGGGGCAATTATCAGACATTTAGGGGCTCTTAGGGGACTTCTGGGGGCTGTTTGGGATGATTTAATGAGGAAAACCATTTTCCTTCTTCAACGAAAATGTCTATTTTGGGCTCTTAATCAATTTGATTGATTAAACCCAATTTACTTTACAACCCATGCATCGTAATTTCTTTTTACATGCTTTACATCTCTGGCAAATTATGTGGATATTATATGCGTGGTTGTGCATCATATTTAAAACTTAATAATTAGGAAGATCCTGCGACCGCTCTGCCGTTAGTCACCTAACCTAACGGTGTATGACGTTGCCCAGTGGTCCAATAATTATTAAGTGATTAAATATTTTTATCCTCATGTGTATATAACTGCCTGCGATGTCTGTGAATGAAAATGTTGATGAGCACAATATTTCTGTATGAATTGCTAAATGTGGTTTTTGGATCGGCCGTTTAGTCCCACAGTTTATTTCCCGCAATTTTTCTTTTATTTTTGAGAGAAATTGTAGTGAGGAATTTATGTAAATGTCAAAGAAAGAAGACCAACTTCCATGGAGACGGAGGCCACGCTTGAAGATGGAGATATCATATGGGACTCACGGGGTTTCCAAAGTTGTTTTTTCATTTTAAAGCTGCAAATTTGTATAATTTGGACTGTGGACTTTTGGACTCTTTCTTGTGGGACTGGCCGATCCACACATTTAGCTTTTCGTTAAATATTGCTTCCGCATGAAAATGTTTTCTCTGATTAATTATTAATTCATGCATGTTTGTGCTCTGCTAGATAAATGGCTAAAATTGCAAGCGTTGACTTCGAAGTGCTGGATGCATCAGGTAGAAACTATCTAAGCTGGCAGCTAGATGTAAAGTTTCACCTGCGGGCTAAATCCCTCATTACTGCTGTTACAGAAAAAGAAAATGTTAGCGATATAGAGAAGGCGCAAGCCATCATCTATATTCGCCGCCATATGGACAAGACCCTAAAGGCTGAGTACCTTACGGTCGAAGATCCACTTGAGCTATGGACCGCCCTTGAGGATAGGTATAAACATCAGAGAGATGTTATACTCCCAAGGGCGAGATATGAGTGGGAGAACCTGAGACTGCATGACTTTAAGTCCATCGCTGAGTACAACTCAGCACTTTTTAGCATCACCTCACGCCTGAAGTTGTGTGGTGAAAAAGTCTCAGAAGATCACATGCTGGAAAAGACGTATACGTCTTTCCATGAAAAGGATGCGATACTCATGCAGCAATACCGTGAACGTAAGTTCACCAAGTATTCAGAGCTGCTGTCGTGTTTTCTCATGGCCAAGCAAAACAGAGAGCTTCTTCTCGCCACTTGTAACGACTGGTTTTTGTATGATTGGATTATCAGTGTGTTTTGCTTGCGATGGTGGGTTCTCTCCTTGTGTGGTTTCCATTTCCATAGTTCTCGCTTTCATTTATCTCGTTGAGAATTCCTAGCTTTCGTTTTCGTTCCTTTTGATGTGATCTTCTAGGTCCTTCCTTAGAATCATTGAACTCGGAGTAAGTCACTCGTGACGAGCTTCATATCGATCATATCTTAGAGTATAAATCGATCCTAGAAGCCATAGAAATCTTCCCGAAGCTTCGCGCTTCGAATCGGCACTTTTCGTGCACGTTAGTTGGTTCAAGAAGATCAACCGACCGACTAGATTCCAATTTAGTCGGTCAGGAAATCAACTGGAACCGACTAGTTCATTCAATCAATAATTCAGGAGTTACTGTTTACTCTTAGTCGGTCTAAGAACGTTCATCGACCGACTAGATTCAAAACTAGTCGGTCAGTATTTGTTCATGGACCGACTAACTCTAAATCCTATTTTCGTTCAGGAGTTACTGTTTGCACTTAGTCGGTCTGCGTTGGTCGACCGACCGACTAGTTGCCAAACTAGTCGGTCAGTGGTTGCTCTTTGACCGACTAACCAGTGTTAAAACCCTAATTTCTGGGCAGCCGCCAGCCCATCCTATTTATACCCCTCCCAAACGACTTCATCTTCTCCAACACGACCCAAAACCCTAAAAACCTCCCCCTTCAGCCCACATCTTCCTCCAAGCTCCATTCCTTCATTCCAAGCCTCAAAACCTTCATCCAAACCATCCATCTACTCTATCTACCTCACATCTTCCCCAAAATCTCACCAAAACCCATCAAATCCCCAAAATCCCCCAAGAACCCTAATTCTCCAAACTTCCCCAATCTTTTCCAGATTTGATCCTAGGGTTCCCCAGAGTGTTTCTTCCATCTCCTCTCGGTAAGAAATCGTTCTACCGTTGTTTTTATAACTTATTCATATTTTTATGAAACCCTAATATAAATTTCATGTTGTTTGATGATGGTTCCCCCAAAACAGCGATTTCCCCGTAGATTGGCGTCCGTGTGACGAAGTAGTCGTCATCCCCGGTGCTAGGCAAGTGAAACTTGCATCTCTTGATTTGGGCCATGTCTTAGGCCATTTACCTTGCTTTAGCGTAAAAGAGACTAGACGGTGAAAGGATAGCCGTCTAGACGCCATTGACCTAGCTTGACAACGAAGCTTGGTCCGTCACTTTCATCATGCTTGTACGTCACGTTTAATTTCCTTAACGGTACGCGTATTAACTGTTCATGCCATCCATGCATCCTTAACTGTCATTGCATTTTGCCTGCCATGTTTAATTCAATTAACGGTACGCGAATTATCTGCTCATGTCATTGCATTTCGCCTGTCACGTTTAATTTAATTAACTGTACGCAAATAAATTGTCATGACCTCGCATTCTTTAGGTATTGCTGTGATTGCGTAGCTTCGCTACAATGTTGTGTTCCTGGCTCGTGTTCCAGAAGCGGGCCATGTGTTGGTTGATAGCCAATGCCCGAATTGCGTGTTCCGGCTAGGTGTTCCCTACGCCATACTTGTGTTCCTGGCTCGTGACCAGAAGCGAGCATAATGAGTTGGAAACCCCAACGCTCGATGTAATGAATTGTGAACTAAGAATGCGAGCTCAATGTGCGGGGCAACCCTAGGCTCACTAGATGAGCTCAATGTGCAGGGACCCCAGGCTCCATATCGTGTGGGTATTGAATAGTGTTTAGTGCCGATCGGTCTGAAATGCTATGCCATTCAGCGAATGGCATAAACACCTACAAAATGTGAATTGATTGAATTGATAGTAGCTTGGCTACTCTTGTCTTGTCCCGATAAATTGCTCCCTTGTACAAATTGTCTTGCCATGTTTTAATTGTGCGCTCATGTTATAACTGCCATGTCATGCATATCAAACTGCTAGGTTGCTAGTTGCCTACTTTCAGTTTCCTTGCACAAGTTTTTCCAGACTTGCTGACATGTGCCCCTCTCTCTTTTGGGTGACACATGTTAGACCCGGAGCCAGAGTTTTGTTGCAGGGAATATGGTGTTGCTGATGATGTTGTTTGCTGTGGTGGTGAGTGGACACCAGGGGCCTGTCTTGAAGACCGCTCGTGTACACTCCTTTGCTTAGGTTGCTGTTAGTCGTTGGTGCGTGGCACCCTTGTATGTATGTTATACTTTGTTGGCCATGTTTGGGCCTTAGACTCTTTTTCCTTTAGCCTGGTGGCTTTTCTGCGGTATTGTAATTTGTTTATGGACATTTCGAGATTCAATAAAATGTCGTCTCATTTCTTTATTATCATTGTTGTTTCGCTTCGTTTTGCAAGGACTTGCCATAATAAGTGTTTCTATACGCTTATCAGACTTGGAGCTTCACAGCTTCAAGTTTGTGCGGACCTTCTCACGTCTCGCCTCCACATTTTTGGGAAGCGGGGCGTGACAGGTTTTAGTGGTGGCCCATGCAGGTCCATTTGCAAATGCGAACTATCGGAACAACAATAATAATTATAGAATGTCCATTAACTAAATTAGAACATCCAAGTTATAAGCCCGAGTCTAGGTTCTTAGCGTTCCTATGTCTTAGGTGGCTGGTAGGCGTGTTAGAGCATCTGTCCCAGCTTGATAGGAAATCCATTGGGTCAGGACTATAGTGAGACTTAGTTAGAAGTTGTGCTTGCTAGTTAGGGATCCTTGATTGTTTGTTAGGCTCCATGTTAGTGATTGATTTGATAGCCTTAAGAGTTACCTTAGTGGTTCCTGTCTAGCTTGACTAGGGTAGACTTCTAGAATTCCTTGGTCTCTCGCTTGGGTTCGTCGATTTTGGACCGAGCTGAACTCATTTCATCGCTGTCTAGCCCTTAGGGAAGTCTTAGCGCTTAGTCTCATAATCTTTAGCTGGTTGACCGTAGGAGATTCCCGTAGATTTTCCTAAGTCATATCCTAGGCATATTTATGCTTTGATCATCCGACCAAATCCCTTGCCTCGATTCCCATGACCACCACGTTTCTATAATCGTTGATCCTTCGAATATCCCCATTCGCAGGCTTAATTCTTTTAAAGTTATTTTTTTTCTATTTCCCTTATTAAAGTTTTCGCTAAGTTTAAATTTTGTTTTAAACCCGCTACGTATGTACTTAAAATTTCTCACTTTCGATTGAGTCAAATTCCTTGTAGATTTCGAAGTCTAATGGTTGAAATTATAATTGCTAACTCGTAACCATTTTCTTGTCTATATTTTCGCATTTCGGTTTAAAGACTCCAATACTATATTGGAAAATTCGATGTACCATTTTCTAACTATGAGATTCATTTTAATCGCATGACATACTTTAAAATCTTTCCAAGCTAAATGGAATTTCAATTGTTATATGTATACTTATATCTCGTACTCTTTCGTTGACTTAAATTAATTTTTGAAATTCAAAAGTTTTGACGAGATTGTGATTTCTGTTTTATAATGTTTTCCATCCTATACCTTTCATGCCTATTTGAATATCTTGTCCCTTTTCATAAATCGATTTAATTCTGAGCTGCAATTCTATTTTCCAAAATCGATTTATGAATTTTCCTTTCTTATTTATGCTATTCAAATGACTCGTCGCGCTCCCTTAATATACTTTTCAAGTCACAGATGATTTCAGCTTTCAACAAATCAAAGTTATGTTCAAACATTTTCCCGACTACAGATTTTTGGAAAATTACGCTTCCGTGACCACTTCCCTTGTCCTCAATTCATATGACCACCTCATTACAATTATCCTGGATTTTTCAAATGTTTTCCGTTGCAAATCTTGATTCTTCCAAAGTTATCTTCGAATGCTTTCCTTATTTGAAGTTTCACTCAATTTAAAGTTTGTTCTAAACTTCTTTAAATATGTCTCCCTAAATTTCGATGGAGTTAAAAGTCGTTCTTGAATTTTGAAGACTTTTGGTCGTAGTTTTAAAATTTCTATCTTGTACTATTTTTCTAACAATGTATCTTTCGCATCTCGATTTTTAAACTTTATTACTATCCTGATGGTTCGATATACCGTCCTTTTTCCTAACTACAAAAATTTATTTTAGCCACTTATCTTACATACCTTTAGGGGTATTTTTCCAAACTGAATGGACTTCAACTAATTTTGTGTATATCATTTATGGGTTCGTCGTACTCGTACTTCAAAAGTTTTATACCAACACGTTCTTTTGGCGAATCCTTATTTCCCTAAAAGTATCCTCGATCTTCTTCTTTCGTTAAGTTTAAATTTGTTCGAGACACTTTGGATATATGTAAGGTTTCATGCTCCTTCGCCGACTTAAATTATTTATATTTTTAACTATCGAAACTTGTGTTGAGATTTTTAGATTAGAAGTTTATAATATTTTCTGCATATACTTTTGTATCGATATAAATGTCTTGTCCCTTTTCATATACCAATTTCATTCTGAACCGTATTTCTATTTTTCTAACTCGATTCATAATTTCTTTTCTTACTTGTGCCATTAAAATTCTATTCGAAAACCCCTCGTGCTCACTCTTAATAAACTTTTCAAGTCCCTTTGGACTTCGGCTTTTAGCAAGTCGATTTTATGCTCAACATTTTCCATATTTCAGATTTTTGTTAAGAAAAAAAAATAATAATAATATATATTACTATTTCGAAATCGTTCCTGACTTAGACCCTTCATAGAACGGTTTAAAAGTTTTAATACTAACTTGATGAGTTTGAATATCCTTTCCTCTTTCCATACTACTAATATTTTATCTTTCCAATCACCATACACACTTTTGAGATAATTTCTAAAAGGTGACTTCAATTATTTTTATATATATATCGGTACCACGTTCGTTTTGCTCGTACATTAAGATCTTGTATAAATCAATTTTCGTTGGCAAATCCGGATTTCTCTAAAAGTATTTTCGATATGGTTTATTTGGGATTTCTCTTCAGTTTTAAGATTTGGAAAACCTTTAGCATGCGCTTAAATTCTCCACACTATACTCGATCTGATTTCAATCTTCGAATCTCAAAACTTTTCCAAAATTTTTAGATTGCTGCTGCATAACATGTCTGACCTATGTTTTAATGTTCGAGTAAATGATTTCCTTTTCCTCATGATGATTTTATATAAGCCAATAAACCACTTTTCCTCTTATTACGTATATCCGTCTCAAACTCGTTTTCAAACGATTTGTTTTATCGACCTCTAAATATTTTTATACGAAAAAGGGACTCCAACTTTGGAAGTATAACGGTTTTCAAACTTTTCGTATTTTAGAATATGTTAATTTCACTATTTTCCATGTGTCCTAATGGAGCATCATTACATCATTGCACGACCGTTTTCATGCTTTACGATCCTTCTATTCGTTACGCTTTTGATTTCAATTTCTTTCCTATTGTCTAGCCCCTAGAGCTTGTCGTTGCTTGTGTCAACCTTGTTATAGTTTGGTGGGCCCATTAGTTAAGTGGTTATGTCGTCGTATTGTGGATTTCGTGGTGTGTATATAGTCGTATGGGTGTTGGCATTTGTATGTTGTGTGTAGGTAATTTTCTGCTTGAGTATGATGTGATATACGTATGATAGCAGAATGATAATTTTGATTGGTACCACTTGTTTTGTGAGATGTCGTATGCATGTATATCAGGAGGTATACCCGACTATGGCATCTCATAAATTTGTGTGGTTGATGTGTTGATATGGTAATTATAAATGGTTGGATATGGTGTGAAAATATGTGATACGTGGATGTGTATGCCTTGGAGTGATATGGGTATGGGTATGTGTATGGATACTGTGTTACGCATATAAATGTCCTGCTATGATTTGAGTCTCACTCAAGCTTGAGTGGGTATACTCTATGTACTTTGGTATAATTGTATATGGTGGTGAATAGAGACGGATGATGTATGTATGGTGTTTGAGTTGTTTGTGCTTGGTTGTGTTACGCACACGATTGTGGGTGGCTATACCAATATATGATTATAGGACTATATGTGAGGTGAAAATATGGTGAAATATTTGCATATACTTGAATGACTAAAAATGTGAAATTATTTTCAAATAAGAGAGGCTTGGTTATTTTCTTATAGTAAGTAATAAGTGTTTATTGTTGTATAAATATATTGACTATATATATGTGATTGAAATACGTGTATGAAATTAATTGACTATAATAAGTATGAGTGTACTATGTGCGTGAAAATATGTGTGTAGTGGTAGTAATATTTGATTTCTAGTGCATATATATATAAGCACTCGAAATGAAAGTACTTGGTTGAAGTTATGATGTGAAATTGGTTGAGGGTAGTTACCAGAGCGACTATATATATGTTAGAAAGTCCGAGGACGGACTTTATTCTAAGGTGGGTAGGATGTAACGACTGGTTTTTGTATGATTGGATTATCAGTGTGTTTTGCTTGCGATGGTGGGTTCTCTCCTTGCGTGGTTTCCATTTCCATAGTTCTCGCTTTCATTTATCTCTTTGAGAATTCCTAGCTTTCGTTTTCGTTCCTTTTGATGTGATCTTCTAGGTCCTTCCTTAGAATCATTGAACTCGGAGTAAGTCACTCGTGACGAGCTTCATATCGATCATATCTTAGAGTATAAATCGATCCTAGAAGCCATAGAAATCTTCCCGAAGCTTCGCGCTTCGAATCGGCACTTTTCGTGCACGTTAGTTGGTTCAAGAAGATCAACCGACCGACTAGATTCCAATTTAGTCGGTCAGGAAATCAACTGGAACCGACTAGTTCATTCAATCAATAATTCAGGAGTTACTGTTTACTCTTAGTCGGTCTAAGAACGTTCATCGACCGACTAGATTCAAAACTAGTCGGTCAGTATTTGTTCATGGACCGACTAACTCTAAATCCTATTTTCGTTCAGGAGTTACTGTTTGCACTTAGTCGGTCTGCGTTGGTCGACCGACCGACTAGTTGCCAAACTAGTCGGTCAGTGGTTGCTCTTTGACCGACTAACCAGTGTTAAAACCCTAATTTCTGGGCAGCCGCCAGCCCATCCTATTTATACCCCTCCCAAACGACTTCATATTCTCCAACACGACCCAAAACCCTAAAAACCTCCCCCTTCAGCCCACATCTTCCTCCAAGCTCCATTCCTTCATTCCAAGCCTCAAAACCTTCATCCAAACCATCCATCTACTCTATCTACCTCACATCTTCCCCAAAATCTCACCAAAACCCATCAAATCCCCAAAATCCCCCAAGAACCCTAATTCTCCAAACTTCCCCAATCTTTTCTAGATTTGATCCTAGGGTTCCCCAGAGTGTTTCTTCCATCTCCTCTCGGTAAGAAATCGTTCTACCATTGTTTTTATAACTTATTCATATTTTTATGAAACCCTAATATAAATTTCATGTTGTTTGATGATGGTTCCCCCAAAACAGCGATTTCCCCGTAGATTGGCGTCCGTGTGACGAAGTAGTCGTCATCCCCGGTGCTAGGCAAGTGAAACTTGCATCTCTTGATTTGGGCCATGTCTTAGGCCATTTACCTTGCTTTAGCGTAAAAGAGACTAGACGGTGAAAGGATAGCCGTCTAGACGCCATTGACCTAGCTTGACAACAAAGCTTGGTCCGTCACTTTCATCATGCTTGTACGTCACGTTTAATTTCCTTAACGGTACGCGTATTAACTGTTCATGCCATCCATGCATCCTTAACTGTCATTGCATTTTGCCTGCCATGTTTAATTCAATTAACGGTACGCGAATTATCTGCTCATGTCATTGCATTTCGCCTGTCACGTTTAATTTAATTAACTGTACGCAAATAAATTGTCATGACCTCGCATTCTTTAGGTATTGCTGTGATTGCGTAGCTTCGCTACAATGTTGTGTTCCTGGCTCGTGTTCCAGAAGCGGGCCATGTGTTGGTTGATAGCCAATGCCCGAATTGCGTGTTCCGGCTAGGTGTTCCCTACGCCATACTTGTGTTCCTGGCTCGTGACCAGAAGCGAGCATAATGAGTTGGAAACCCCAACGCTCGATGTAATGAATTGTGAACTAAGAATGCGAGCTCAATGTGCGGGGCAACCCTAGGCTCACTAGATGAGCTCAATGTGCAGGGACCCCAGGCTCCATATCGTGTGGGTATTGAGTAGTGTTTAGTGCCGATCGGTCTGAAATGCTATGCCATTCAGCGAATGGCATAAACACCTACAAAATGTGAATTGATTGAATTGATAGTAGCTTGGCTACTCTTGTCTTGTCCCGATAAATTGCTCCCTTGTACAAATTGTCTTGCCATGTTTTAATTGTGCGCTCATGTTATAACTGCCATGTCATGCATATCAAACTGCTAGGTTGCTAGTTGCCTACTTTCAGTTTCCTTGCACAAGTTTTTCCAGACTTGCTGACATGTGCCCCTCTCTCTTTTGGGTGACACATGTTAGACCCGGAGCCAGAGTTTTGTTGCAGGGAATATGGTGTTGCTGATGATGTTGTTTGCTGTGGTGGTGAGTGGACACCAGGGGCCTGTCTTGAAGACCGCTCGTGTACACTCCTTTGCTTAGGTTGCTGTTAGTCGTTGGTGCGTGGCACCCTTGTATGTATGTTATACTTTGTTGGCCATGTTTGGGCCTTAGACTCTTTTTCCTTTAGCCTGGTGGCTTTTCTGCGGTATTGTAATTTGTTTATGGACATTTCGAGATTCAATAAAATGTCGTCTCATTTCTTTATTATCATTGTTGTTTCGCTTCGTTTTGCAAGGACTTGCCATAATAAGTGTTTCTATACGCTTATCAGACTTGGAGCTTCACAGCTTCAAGTTTGTGCGGACCTTCTCACGTCTCGCCTCCACATTTTTGGGAAGCGGGGCGTGACACCACTCACAATATGCGCCCTCCTGGCACTGCCCCCCTACCAGAAGCTCACCATGCCTCTTCCTCCAAAAAGAAGAGGGATAATAAAAGAAAAGAAAGATCATAGAAAGGGGGACAACAGAAAAGAGCCAAGGGCCCACCACAGCAGAGAAAGAATGAAGGGAAGCGCAAGTTCACCTGGAGCAGGAATGATAATAAGAAAAATGATGCACCCCCACCCAAAAGGGATTGGGAAGACCAGTGCCATAGCTGTGGCATGAAAGGCCACTGGTCCAGAGTGTGCATGACCCTAGTGCATCTCCAGGAGCTTTACAAACAAAGCAAGAAAAATAATATTGAATCAAACCTGGTGGCTGCGAACAATGTAGTCAAGTTCACAGCCAAAGAATTCGAGTCAGATGATATGCTTGATTAGCATGTTTTCATTTATCTTAGTATTTTATTGTATGAACAATCTATTTTATGAGAGCTTTTATGTAATTTGAATTCTGTCAAATAAAATTTAGTTTTTTCTAAATGCAAATGTTTACTCATCTTTTTAGATGGGATGCTCTCATGACTGCTTAGTAGACATCGCGTCGACACATACGATCCTTCAGCACAAATGCTATTTTCATAGCATTACTCCGTATAAGAGCCCTGTAAACACAATTTCAGGGCCATCGGACATAATTGAAGGTTCTGGGAATGCAACCTTGTTGCTCCCCAATGGAACAGAAATAAAAATTAAAGATGCACTTTACTCTCCGAATTCCAAGAGAAACTTACTAAGTTTCAAAGATATCCATCTTAACGGATTCCACTTGGAAACAGCAAATGTAAAAGAAAATGAATTACTGTATGTAACGTCTTAAGAAAATGGAGTTAAAACCATACTTGAACGTTTTGAGAGCCTCTCATCAGGCCTCTACCATACAAAAATTCGGAGAGAGGAAGCAAACCTGACGGAGCACCTGAAGTGCTCGAAATCTGCCAAATTCTTACTTTGGCACGATAGACTTGGCCACCCCAGATCTGTGATGATGCACCGCATTATAACACAATCACACGGGCATAACCTGAAGAATCAGAAGATTCTTCAGAAGGGAGAATTCCCTTGTGTACCCTGCTTTAAGGAAAAATTAATAACAAGGCCATCACCACTTAAAGTGGATATCGAGTCTACTAGCTTCCTTGAAAGAATACACAGAGACATATGTGGACCTATCCACCCCCCTAGTGGGCCCTTTCGGTACTTTATGGTACTGATTGATGCATCTTCGAAATACTCGTATGTGTGTCTACTTTCAACCCGCAACTTGGCTTTTCCAAAGCTTTTGGCACAAATAATAAAGTTGCGGGCGCATTTCCCAGACAACCAAATTAAGAAAATACGTCTGGATAATGCAGGGGAATTTACCTCTCAATCGTTTCAAGAATATTGCCAGGCAACGGGAATTGAAATTAAACATACGGTGCCGCATGTTCACACCCAGAATGGGTTAGCTGAGTCGCTAATTAAAAGACTCCAATGGATTGCACGTCCATTGCTGATGAAATCCCAGTTGCCGGTGGATGCATTGGGACATGCAATCTTGCATGCTGCATCACTAATAAAAATAAGACCCTCAGGAGGTCAGAGTCTATCTCCAATGCAACTCGCATATGGAACGCCGCCGAACATCTCTCACTTGAGAATCTTCAGCTGCGCAGTTTATATCCCCATTGCACCACCCCAGAGGACCAAGATGGGCCCTCAACATCGCCTAGGTATCTATGTAGGGTTTGACTCGCCCTCCATTATAAGATACCTAGAACCCCAAACGGGGGACGCTTTTAAGGCACGCCTTGAAGACTGCGACTTTGATGAGACGTATTTTCCCAAAATGGGCCTAGACATTGAAAAGTCTAGCGCAAAGCAAATGTTAACGTGGGATACAAAAAGTCTGACCCACTACGATCCGGTAACAAAACAATGCGATGATGAGATCCGGAAGATCTTACACATCCAGGACACAGTCCATAGATTACCGGATTCGTTTACTGACAACCAGAAGATTGTCAGATCACACATCCCTGCTGCAAACACTCCAGCTAGGATTGACATCCCAAAGGATGGATGCAATCCACCAGCAGCAGAAGTGGCTGCACCTCAACAGAAAAGAGGTAGACCACCAGGCTCCAAGGATAAAAATCCAAGAAAAAGAAAATTATCCGGAGACCTTGGGACGATACCCCCACAGAGAAACGAGCTCGTGTCCATACCATCTCCTCTCCCGGAATCCACTACAGAGGAACTGCCGGGAGAAACTGAAATATCATTGAATTATGTAAGTACAGGGGAGGTATTGGACAGAAAGAGTACAGTCGTCGACGATGAATTCGCGTTTCACATTGCCATTCACGTCGCCGGAAGCGACGATGATTATGAACCACACTCCGTTGCTGAATGCAAACATAGAGATGATTGGCCAAAGTGGAATCAGGCAATAGAAGCCGAGCTGGACTCGCTTCAGAAACGAAAAGTCTTTGGGCAAATAGTCCAGACACCTACCAGTGTCAAACCTGTGGGATACAAATGGGTATTCGTCAGAAAAAGAAACGAAAATAATGAGATCACACGCTACAAAGCTAGACTTGTAGCGCATGGATTTTCCCAAAGACCGGGAATAGACTATGACGAAACATACTCCCCAGTCATAGATGCGATCACTTTCAAATTCCTGATAAGCTTAACAGCAAAGGAAGGCCTAGATATGCAGCTAATGGATGTTGTGACTGCATATCTATACTGCAATCTCGACAAGGAGATATACATGAAACTTCCTGATGGCTTTTCTATGCCTGCTGAACTGAAAGATAAACCTCGGGACGTCTATTCTGTTAAGCTACAAAGATCATTGTATGGTCTCAAAAATCAGGAAGAATGTGGTATAACAGACTCAGTGAGTTCCTTGTTCAACAAGGATTCATAAACAATGAAGTCTGCCCTTGTATCTTCATAAGAACAAAGGGAAAAGGATTCGTAATAATTGCTGTCTACATAGACGATCTGAATCTCATAGGATCTCCTGAAGAGATCACTGAGATATCTGTAAGCCTAACAAAAGAATTTGAAATGAAAGACCTAGGCAAAACGAAATTCTGCCTGGGCTTACAGATTGAATACCTAAAAGAAGGAATCCTACTACATCAAACCACATATACGAAGAAAATGTTGCAAAGATTCCATATAGACCAATGTCATCCACTAAGTACACCTATGGTGGTACGATCCCTGGATGCACATAAAGACCCCTTCCGGCCGCTGGAAGAGGGGGAGGATATACTTGGTCCAGAAGTTCCTTATCTGAGTGCCATCGGAGCGCTACTATATCTGGCAAACTGCACGCGTCCCGACATAGCGTTCGCGGTAAATTTGCTAGCCAGATACAGTGCAGCGCCCACACAGCGCCACTAGACTGGGGTTAAGTACCTTCTGCGCTACCTCCAAGGGTCTACAGATTTGGGACTCTTCTACAAAAATGGAATATCCTCTACACTTGCAGGTTATGCTGATGCAGGCTACTTATCTGATCCCCACAAAGCAAAGTCACAGACTGGGTACGTGTTTACCTACGGAGGGACAGCCATTTCCTGGAGATCCATCAAGCAAACCTTGACGACGACATCATCCAATCACTCTGAGATCATTGCCATCCATGAAGCAAGCAGAGAATGCGTATGGCTACGCTCTGTTGTCCACCACATCCTGTCTACGACCGGACTGAAGACTGGAGATCTCGAGCCTACTACAATGTTCGAGGACAATGCTGCTTGCATAGCTCAGTTACGAGGTGGCTTCATCAAAGGTGACAGAACGAAGCACATTTCACCAAAGTTCTTCTGGACGCACGAGCTACAGAGAGATGGCAAGATCGTCATCAGACAAGTGCAATCATGTGACAATTTGGCAGATTTGTTCACTAAAGCCCTTCCTACTTCCACTTTTAGGAAGCTTGTACATATGATTGGAAGGAGACGCCTAAGAGATCTGCAAGCTTGAGGGCTTGTACAGATCAGGGGGAGTTTGGCAGAGTTTGTACTCTTTTTCTTTAACTATGGTTTTTCCCACTGGGTTTTTCATAGCTAAAGGTTTTAATGAGGCAAATCTCACCAACTCAGGGTCCTGAAGTATCCACCCCATGTGAGACTCTCCTACGCTCGGAATCCTGAAGTATTCACGAGCAGAGTCCACACCTATGGCTGGATAAGGGGGAGTGTTGTGAACGGTTATTTAACCGGGTCGGTTGAGATTCTGGGCTATCCTAGAGATAGTCCCATATCATTGTAAACACATCTTGTATTATCCCCATTGCCTATAAATAAAGAGTTGGGGGCTCCTCCCCAAACGGTTGATTCATAACAAGTAATATCTTTTTAAAGCACAATAATATTGTACATATATTGTATGGCCAAAACTAAAAGTTGGACTTTAATGAGCAAAACAAACTTTTCTTTAGGAAGCTTCAAAATATTTATACTTATGAAAATAACCTTATGAATAGATACTAACTGTTCCGGGTTCAATTTATATTTTCTTTATAAATAATTATTACACGACTTGTATATAATGCATACACTTTACAAATCATGCCTGAAATACTAACAACACCCAAAATATGTGCATCGTGTAATCCTTACAGTGACAAGCATCATTCAAATATAAATGAGCTCATTTTTTTTATGTAGCCTTTTAATGAAATGACTGGTAAATGCATTTTGTATCTATCTATTTGTCATAATCAACAAATCTATTCAAAAACATACATACTTTGTTAATGGAGGTTAGAAAATAGAAAGGATGTGAAGGTTGACGGGGCCCTTAATAATAGCTCTTGTTAGGTGATCCAACCATAACAATGAATTATTATAATGGGAAGATGTTTCTTTTTGAACGTTTCATTTTGGCCACTTTGATTATTTAAGAGATTTTTTATGCAGAGAGCACTGGATATGACTAGTTGCTAAAAAGAAATGAGCAAACGGAGCAGCGTTGCAATTGTATAAAAGTACTTTGATAATTAAAAAATGATTTCATTATTTGTTAAATTTTGTTAAACTCAACATGTAACTACTAAGATCATGTATGAGTAAAATAATTAGTTTTACGTTAGAGCCTTTTAATGTTTAGGAATAAGTAATCTTCAAGCGAATTGTCACCTCAATTAGTATATTTTTCTTATTAATTTGAGTGCGCACATCTATAATTTAACAAGCTGGCTAGCTTTCAAACGTCTCTACTGCTTGCCAGCAATTTATAATCATAATAACCATTATAATCTACTAATAGAGTTAGGCACAACTAAACAACAACCGCGTTCTTGGAGAAATTGCATGCGTGTTTCAATCCAAGACCCTGTCAAATTTTAAAAGTTTACGAGTTAGCCAACAATCTGTGTGCCTACGAACCAATCCCAATGAAAAATATAATAAATGTTGCGTGTTTAGTTTTTTAAGCTGCATTTTGAGAACAATCCTGCAGGCCTAGTGGTTTGTTTTTCTAAACCAATAGAGCTTCCCATGAACTACAAAATTTTCCTTCAGCGAATACACTGTCAACACCAACAATATTCATATTGCCAGACAATATGCAGGCATTGTAACAAGCGCGGTAACAAGAATGATGTGTATTGATTTTACATACAACATGAGAACGGTTCATTCATCCTACACGATGCATTTCAGCTTCTGCAAGTCCAGCAGAGTGTCGGGCAGAGGGATCTTCAGCAAACTCCTAAGTTGAGCAATGGCATCAAGGAGATGGCCACGCTCGCTGCATACGTCCATAGTGCACGCAAAGAGAACCTCGTTGACATCTTCCTCCAGCTCGAGTGAGAACAGGTGGGTGAATACCTGAATTTTGAGCACCATACGTAGAGATTATGATTGATTCAGGGCAGAAATATAGGAAAGCCGCCAGTTCATGTATTTATTTAGTTCATTAGTTGCGTGTTTCACTGCAACCACATGTTCAGTCAGGTGCATCCGGATGTAGTAGAAGGAAGTAGACAAAAGAATCGCCACCTGCTGAGTCTGGCTCTCTGGTTAAAAGGGTTGGTTGGGAAATGGGAGGTCCCATATTCAAGAACGTACAATGGTACAATGGTCTTTCCTAAAAATGAACATAAAAGATTGCCGCATACAGATTACCAATATCAGCAATATGGTAAAGGACATATTCCCCCAGCTATAGAATTGGAGTAGCAAGCGAGAAATTTTTTCCCTTTTTTTGTTTTTGTTTTTGTTTTTGTTTTTGTTTTGCGTGGGTGTGTGCGTGTTTTTTTTGTTTTTTGTTTTTGTTTTTTTTTTTTGTTTATGGGGTTTGTTTGTTTGTGTGTGGGGGGGGGGGGGGGGGGGGGGGGGGGTGCAAAACAAAAGTGAATTTCTCAACATAAGATGCGTCTTCTATAACCATACAGATAATCAAATTATAATTAAAATAGAATTGGAATCTAGCACCTTTTTTGAAGCTAGAAGCAGGGCAAGATGGCCTGTTCAAGATCATCATTACAAAGTTCATATTGTTTCAAAATCATCATTACAAAGTTCCCCTTTTTTTGTTTTTTGTGTGCATGTCAGTATTAATTGTATTGTTGACAATTAGGAAACACCGGGCATAAATTTTAGTCAGATCGCTATGGAAAATGCGTCTTAAAAGAGCAATCCAACCCTGAAATTTTGGGATAAAGGCTACATTGATGTTGTATATCATATAGTTTGATTGGTCAAGGGTAGCAAATTGATTATGCAAGGTAATCAATGCTCTATATTTTGGTTCAAAAGATCAGTTATTCATCCCATGTAACTAAAATTGTTCATTTATAAGCATTTAAATAGATTATGCAGGAATTCATACTTGGTAATTATGAGCCAACAACTCAAATACATCAAACAAGTAAAAATATGGAATTTTCCACTTATTAGTTCTTACCACTTTCATCTTTGAAACAACTGTTTCTCTAATTGCTGGGGATCTGGAAACCAAATTGATGACAAAGAGACCGCCTTCAGACAGGAATTCTTTAACCGATAACAAGAAGGATTCTTCGACAAAATCCATGGGAGGACAGGTCAACCCCGAGCTGCCAACAGAAATACAACTTTGCATGTATAAAAGTTTTCTGGACCAATACAGGACATACAATATACTAACAGATTAACAATTACCTCAAGTCAGACGAATCTGCATCAACAATGAGAATCTTAATACCCATGCTATCATTCCCACTGATATGAGGCACCATATCTTTTCCATCCATTGCTAGTGGGTTTCCCTTGGAATTATCCTCCTCCTTGGTGGCAAGACATGCATCTTGAATATACTTAATACCATCACCTATGTGAACCTAAAACGTATAGAATAGGCAATGAAGAAGTTCACGAGTCAAAATTTCTGAACATGTGGATCCTAGAAAACAACTCATTTGAAGGCTTAAAGAGAGAGAACAAAACAAAAGATGAAGGAAAATAATAATAACCAAGGACATGAACATCTGCCAGTTGAGCTTACCATGAATTGTTTCGAACCTCCCCATTCAGCATTGGGGGGGCTTTTGAACTACAAAATGCAGGGGCCCAAAGCAGTGGTGGCAGATGTTCATTGTGATTTGGGAATGCAAGGAGTTCATTCCTTGTTTATGGAGGTTATGATGTAAGCCTACTGGCCATTCTTTAAAAAAGAAAAAAAACAAAGAAAGCAAGATAGTAAAACTTAACTGAATTGTACTACAAAATAAAAACTTAAACCTTGAGGCCGGTAAGCTACTTAAGTTACGAACAACCCAAACTTTCACCGAAATAAATGGTACTACTAAAAACCAAAAACAAAAAAACGATTTTCAAAGTTCACCAAAATTACCTTACGGCATTAGCAGAAAATAGAAAAATACCAAAATACATGTCTATAATAAATTTCATAAAACTTACATGAACTTTAGTCAAGTTAACTAAAACTACCACATAGTTTGAAAAATCAAAATACAAAGAATTTTCCTTTTTTTTGCAATATAATTTCGTCTAATATTATAATTTTCTTTTTCACTATTTTTTGTTTCCTTCCTTTTTATTTCCTACTGATATTTTTCTTTTTATATGAAAATTTAATTTTACAATACTATTTTTATGTTGTTTCTTTGTTTCCTCTATGATTTTTTTCTTTCTAGTTTTTAAGCTTCACAGTATTTTAAATTTTTACAATCTAATTGCTTTTGCAATTATTATTTTTATCCATATTTCAAATTTTCCCGACTTTTTTTCTATTTGTTGTTTGCTCTTTCTTTCAAACTTCTCTACTAAGTCCTCGTAATTTTTTTATGTTGTAATTTTCTTTTTTTCCTCTGTATTAAATCTTCACAATTAGGCTTTCGCTCTCTACCAAAAAATTACACAAACCTAATCAAAAATGTCACGTGTTTATTTCCTTTTTTGTTCTTTCTGTCAAATTAAAAAAAACAGATGAACAAAAGTCATCGAGTACAAGCTAATTAAAAAACATCGATTTCTCTCTTTGAGGATTCATCAAAGAGATTACGCTCTCTATTATCTCATCTACACAAACATCATTCTCCCTATCCCTTCTAACTCAATATCAACTCCTTAGTTTCATTCACAGTCTCATTGTTTCGCCCTATCTCCAATGAGCCATGTAAGGCCCACGGCCCAAAGGCCCGCTGGGCTTTAATAAACCCCTCGCCCCCTTTTTTCTCTCATTTTCCACGTTCCCTTTTCTTTTCGCGGCCTTCTCTCTCTCTTTTCGTTATCCCCAAGCCCTTAGGGCTTCGACGCAGTCGCCGCAGCAAAGAGCCCTCGAGGGCCTTCGAACGTCTCTCCCTCTCGCACGCTCGCAACAAATCGACGAGTACTCTGGGGCCCTTCGATTGATCTTTCCCTCTCTTGCTCACCCGCACGTCACCGTGGGGCCACGATTGGCTCTCACCGCCATCGTCGCTTCACCGCATCCCCTCCATCCTTCCTGGCTTCCTCGCACGTCACGTGGGCCCACCGGAGGCGGTTTTGCTCCCTATTTTAACCCCCTCTCTCCCCTCTTCCTCTCGGCTGCACATCGATAAGTGGTTTTCCATTTTTCTTCGGAATTATTGTTCTTTGCTTGCGGACTTGGGAATTTCGTGCTGAATCTGTGACTAAGTTGCCGCGGCCTCTTTCCTCTACCTTGCGCTGGTTCCTTCTTGATTTCGGTAGACCTTATCTCCTTTTTCCATCTTCGTTTTGTTGATTCTCTTGCAGATTTTCCATGTGATGATGTGTTGGGCTTTTCGGAATAACTATTGGGTTTTCATGACGGAAGAGGATGATTCATGGGGAGTGATGTAGGGTTCGAGCCCCTGCGATGGTTTTAGCGGGTTGGTTTCCCTCACTCGCTCGTTGTGGAGTCCCGGGGTGCCCTAGGGGTTGCGTTGGTTTGCGGTTTGCCCCTTTTGCTTGCTGACCCTAGAATCGGGGGCTCCTTAGTCGTTGTTGTTCTCCTTGCTCGCTGGTTTACTTGTTGTGGTTCCTTTTTCTTGTGGCCTGTGTTGATTATACCCGCGGCTTGCTGTTTTTCTTGTTGCCATGAAGTCTGATCGGATTCTCTCGATGATTTTATTTTGGGTTATTGCTGAGATTCATTTGGATAGGAGCCCCGATGTTTTGACCCATAGCCCCAGCCCCTTGTTAGGAACCCCGTGGATTTTGTCGTGGGCATGGGTGCCCCCGCTATCTGATGAGAAACCCATGTTCTGATCACAAATGGCCTAGAACCTCTACGGCCATGATGTGTTAGACTTTCGGGCTTTTATTATTATTTTCAGATGTTGCTTCCTTTGTTTAGTTGGGTTCGCTCATAAATACTTGCTACTTTATTCACAGTTCAGTTTTGACATGTCATGCCATGAGAAACATACATGCTATTTATTACCTGTCAGTATCATTATTGTGTTGTCTCTTGAGCTACTAGTAATCTAAGGGTTGTTATTGCGATTCATTGTGTTGGTCTTTGAGTTGTTGCACCGACAGTGGAATATCTTGAGTATGATTCTTGACAGGACAGGTTGTCTCATGACCGAACGACGCAGTCGTCCCATATTGCACCTTATGACACAACACGGCACTAATAACTAATAAAATGATTAATTTCTGCTTGACTCACCTGGTTTGGAGAACCTTATGATTGGGGAGTACGGGAGCGACTGGGACCTGATATATAGTCCTCTTGTTAGGGGTGTGTCCATCATTCCGATGGGTCCTGAGTCCTGGGGGCAGACATGGACGACCATCTTGATGGGATCCTGGAGCCTCACCACAGGCCACAGCGCCACAGTTCTTACAGGTTTTGCAGCTTACAGTACAGTACTTACACTTTTGGACTCTGTCCGGGGTCGCACACTCGCGGTCAAAGTAGCTTCCTGTACCCCCTCATAAGTCACGTCCTAGAATTGGTTCACTTTAGGTAGTACCCTCTTTACAGTAGTTGTACTCATTTTAACCGTCAGGACATCTCTCTTTTCTGTACCTTTTTTGTTGCTGTCACATCGTCTTTTGTGCTTACTCTTCAGTGGCATGGGTTTGTGGATTACCAGGTCAGGTTACTTCTCTGGTTAGTGCTGTCATAACTGCGGCTGTCTCGCTTCCTTTTGTGCACCCTTACTTTCCTTGTCTCTCGTTTAGAGATTGCCTACTCTATTGAGCGTGGTGCGCCCTTTGTTGCCCACCAGGTATGAAGCACATGATCATCCAGAGGCGTCTGAGCACGAGAAGTTGGACCTTCTGTACAGGTCTTGAGAGGAGTCAGACCTCCAGTTCGGGGCTGTTGAGCCTTGACGTAGCGACAGGTACGGGTTCCCTTTACGTTTCAGCAGTACAACTTTTTACTTGTCTCTTTCCTTTTCAGTGTTGCGTTACTTATTTTACTGTCTTTTCCTTATTTAAAACTGTGTAGTGGGTCATATCTAGAGTGTCCCCTTACTTTCTGCACTGCTCCACATTGACTTCACTGGCACCTGCGGGACCTGCACACTCGTATTTCAATAGTAGCGGCACCCGTTGGGAGGCGGGGTGTTACAAGCCATCTCAAAAATCAAATTAAAAACAAAATATAATTTTAAAAAACAAATCAAACCCTAAAATTATAATAAAAACACTTACAACCATCCTTATCAAACCCACAAAATATAAATAGAAATAAAAACACTTACCACCATCACCTCTAATTGCTCCTCGAAGCGCAAAATTCAAAACACTTCACCTAAAATTCATCCGCCACCATCTTCACCAACACCCATCTCAAACCAATAAAATAATAATAAAACCTCAACTCCACCGCTTATTGCTTCTCTTCATATCTTAAAATTGATAACATTTACCGAAATCCCACCACCACCACCACCACCATTACCCTCAAATGAAAAAGTACAGACAAAAAAAATACCCTTCCCACCTTCACCTCCTGCTTTTCAACATCCAAAACTAAGAAGCAACCATGAGCACTGCCTCCTGCTCCTTATTTTCCTCATTTAAAACTGAAATTTTAAAAAACAAATCCATTTCTTCTTTACCATGCCTGAATCTTTAGCGTTTCTCTTCAACCCCAAGACTGAGTATCCTGCAAAGCTTGACATCCCAAAGATTCCACCTCTCCTGAATCGTGATCAGACATCCAACTGCTCGCCCACAATCCAAGAACAACATGACCTAACACCCAAATCATGGGGCTTTTGCTAATCATGATCTGCATAAACATACCATTAGATAAAAAGAGAGGGTTTTGATTGTTTTTTAATTTTGGATAATAAAAATAGGGTATAAGTGTACCTTGGAGATGTCAGTGGAAAGCACATGCCAACTTGTTTAACGGCATGTTGATAGAAGGTATTTTCCATAAACCTTTGGAGAAACTTAAAGGGGGGTTTGTTTATTTTGAAAGTTTAGAATAGTATCATTATTTTGCTAAAATTTTATGGTAGATTTTGTGAATTAAGCCCTTATACACGCTTAAGAAAATTTACAAAGAAAAAAGAAAAGATAAAAAAGGAGGATGTCCTCCCAGAAGTCTCTCTAAAAATGCTCAACCCTGAGCCTAAGCTCGTGTCTTCCTTTTATAATTGTCGGGGGTAAATCTGCGGAGGCGCGAAAAATATTTGAGAAAGAATCTCTCTCTTGGCCAGCTTTCATTCCGTCTGAGCTTTTATTTTACTAAAGAGGTATTCTTTTTAAAATTAGCCTTTTGAAAAGTAGCTTTAGTAAAGACGGTTTCCCAAGTCAATCTCTACACCTGCCTACTTTCACAAAGGGAGAATCTATCTTATAACTTCTATAATTATTACGAATGGTTTATGGGCTGGATGATTTGTAGTCGTCCACCGTGGAATATGCCCCACTTTTCATTGTATTTGCCTTTGGAGTCTCTTTTAAGATATTCTCTGAGTTGCTTTATGGCTTCTTCTTCATTGGGGTCTGAACATCTTCCAACATTACACTATGTCTAACTTATGACGACCTTACACGAGACTGGTTAGATCAATGGAACCCAGTAGACATTGAGTCTGAAGCATCAAAGGTACACATGATTAGTTGTCATGTAATCCAAACATGTCCTCTTGAGCTCTTAGTTTCATGCTTGAGGATATTTTCTACACAACATCTTTTTAATATTCACAACAGAATTTTCATCATGCAATTCTTTGGTAAGGGAATGATCAAGTAATGCAGTACTTTGTCTAACGTGCTCATCCATCACACAATAGGAAGACCCACAAACCATTCATAATAGATATATGCACTATAGGAAAGATTCTTACTCTGTAAAAGTATACAAAGATAGAGGTTAAGCCTTGAAAACCCACCTCTACTAACGCTATTTTCCAAATGCTTCCTAAAAGATTCATTCTTTAGTAAAGACAATGGACGGCTCGGAAGGCAAGAGGGCATGAAAGCTAGGGTAATACATTCTTGAGAATTATAAAAGAAGACATAAGCCAAGCTTAGGGTAAAATATTCTTCAAAAAGACTTCTAAGAGAACATTCTTCTCTTTCCTCTTCTCCCTTGTAAATTGTTTTAAGTGTGACCAAGCGTGGAGACATCCTAGGGCTTTCTAATGTCAAGCTGTGATTTTTTTTAAATTTTTTTGGACAATTCAACTAAGTATTGGTAAGATTTGGTCCTGCATGCATGCATGCATGATTTATTTAAAAAAAATGAAGAAAAAGGGGAATGAACTTGTTCAAGCAAAAGAAAAAAAATGAAAAAGGGCACATCATTAGGATTACACCGTTGGACTGTAAGCAGACTCAAAAGAGATGTTGAGTCGTATATAGAAAATAAAAATGCATGGGGAGGTGGTTGTATATGTTACATTTTGAGTCAATTTGTAGTCCAGAAATATAGTCCATTTAACATGCTTCATAGGAAAATTATTAAATATAATATTCCAACTGTTGTTTCCCTTGTATTGCTCTCAGACATACAGTCAGATAAACCTAAACAGCAATTTTCATCCTTTTGCAGAAATATAGACCAACAATCGTGATCATCAATATTTAAAACAGAAATGTGCCTACATTTGGTCTGTGAAAAGATGTATAAAGAATTACAATAGTTGGGGCCACTTACTATGTAAAACTATCCAGTCAACAAATGACAAGTGCTGAGATAGTGGAGATAGTAGGTATTCACTTAGCTATAACAGTGTGATGTGGAAAATGTTGACTGGATAAGAAGAAAGATGAAATATAGCGACTCAGCAAATAACTAGTTAGCACCAAATATACCTCTCAGATAAAATTATATCGGAGCTATGTATATGTTAGAAATAGTAGGGTAACAGTCAACTACTGGTAGTATATCACCAAGCCACAGGTTTCAAACATTTGTTTTGTTCATCAGTAAAGATGGCATGATAGAAACCACACCAAACATTATGCAGCACAATTTTAACATAGGTGCATATGATGATAAGAATTACCTTCAAACGAAGATCCTCTGTGAACCCAAAATAATTCCTTGCCAGATCCAAAATTAAAGGATCCAATTCTACCACCTGTGTATGAAATAGCACGAGTTTTTCATTTATTTTTAAAACAATGCCAAGAGAAAATGTGATCATATAAAGGGTACCTCAATGTCCAAAAAAGGGAAGCAATCATGAAGGAACATAGGAAGAAGCCCAGCTCCAAGACCAATCACAATCGATCTAACCTATAAGTACAATTATATATGTAGTAAGTGACAAAATTCCTCAAAACAATGAGTAGAAATAAAGTAAAATTATATCCATGTGTTCACTGGTTACAAAGAACATGTATGTTATCTTATGCATTTTTGAACCAAAAAAAAAATGCAATCAAAGCATTACTACTAAAAGGGCATTACCATTTCTTTTGAAGAAGCCACCCTTTTCAGAAAAGAAGCTATTAGAGAAAATCCAGAAACAATTCCACTGTGATAAGAACTTGCCAGACAACTATGGTCAACCTTGAGATTGCTTTTGGATCCTATATACAATAAAAACAACAAGAGCTATAACTTTTAAAAAAGACAAGATATATAATTTCAGATTGTGAATTGCTAAAAAAAGAGTTTCAAGTTTATGAACACACCTCTGTGGATATTTATAAAAAATGAATATATATGCGTGAATATTTATGAGTGAGAAAGATAGAGGAAATACCAAAAATAAACAATGTTACTTGTTATACTATGAAAGGCATGTTCATTTTACAAAGAGTAAACAATGTTATCAAGCATAAGCAATGTTACTTGTTTTACAATGACATGCATACTTGTTTTACCAAGAATAAACAATGTTACCCAGAAAGGCATACTTGTTTTACTATGAAATGAAGAAAGCTTTTGCGGACATTCTCATTTACCAAAAGACACGTGAGAAGCGTACCAAGAATAAACAATGTTACTTGTCATACAAGAGGTATGATAAGTGCAGCTACAAATTATAACTTTTATAAATTCCTACACTGATGGAGTGATTAAAAATAAACAGTTTCCAAACTCAGAATCTTTTGCGAATCGAAAGAAAAGTAGATGTGTGATGAGTACATGACATAGGAATGAATCAGAATTTAGTGATCATATCTCAATTTACAATCAATCGTTAATTGTATTGAAATTCTTCAGATTTTTTTTAAAATTTCAAATTTAGTTATGCTTCATTAGAAGATCGGCCACCTACAAAGAAGAATTAAAAATATTATGATATAAAAGAAGAGACTTCACAAAGAGGTATAATAAGTTTGTTGCAACCAAAAGAATGCTTAAATGAAGTGACGAAAAGGGAGCAGGAAAAGCCTTTTGAACAAGAGATGAAAAGCAAGAGCATCAGTAATGTTGGTAGTTGCTAAGCTCAAAGCACATGGCCACACATAGTTCTTCTGCTAACCCTATTAGACGTAGGGATGAGAATTGGCATGTCCAAAACCCAATTGGGCGTCCAATTGGGCATGCCACATTCCCATCTCTACAAATCCTTCATTAATGAGTATGAAAGAATTTATGAAAAATTTGTAGAGATGTGAATGGGACATGCCCAATTGGGAGCCCAATCGGGCTTTGGGCATGCCAATTCTTATCCCTAATTAGATGTTATTGTTAATCCATTTTCCTATTTATAGTTCCTTTTGGGATGAGTTAGGCACGAATATTAGATGATTAACATATGGCTAATATCAGGGGTATTTTTGTCAAATTTTTGGGAAGCCTCAATCTCAGATGCAAACCATTAATTTACCCTACCAAAGGATAGATAAAGACAATAATAAGGTATGCATAAGGGACTTCCTCAATACACACTAGGTCCGTCGGACATATGTATTCAACAAAGCTCCAGAAATTTACTGATTTCATCATACTCATCAACATGGATGACATGTTCTACGCACAAATTAGCAGTTAGAAGTGACAAAAACAATCCTGTAATATTCTAATCTGCATATCTACAAGGGGAACAAAAATCTGAGAACTGATCCTAAGCCCAAGTGATATGTCAAGGCCTGCACTACAGTTGGCTCAAGCACCATGCAACACGTTAAACCCCTACGAAAATCTACCACATTCAATGAAAGATATTTAAAACAACTTTCCCGTGTTTTGATTAGTATAGACAATGAACACATAAGACCTCAAGTGTATTCTTTAAGACTCAAAAAGATGGAAACCTCCTACATAAATTTGACTAAACTTTGTGTCCCCCCCCCCCCCCCCCCCCCCCCCCTGTAGATAAATTCCTAATTGCTCTTTGTAATAGGGGCTTTTCTCGTTTTTTCAAAACAACAGAAGATTTAATGATATGATAGGCAATGTTTTCCAAACATGAATGACGGTGTGGTCGAAGTTTATATAAGACGCAAGGAATGGATTGAGATTTTAATATTCAACTAGTCATATTAGCCAACTTATTAATAATTGCTAACCTTGCTACTGTATGAAGTTGAGCTGAGTAATGGGAAAAATCCCAACCGAAATGAAAGCTGGAAATTGACACAGCATGTGTGTAATGGCCCCTAATTACACATACACACGTATGTATAACTCTAATCTTTTTCCCTCCTCTTTCCCATGTTCTTTTTTCTTTCTTTCCATCCCAGAAGCCCATCCCACTATATATATATACTAGTCATAACACGTGCCCGCGGGCACGGTTCATTTAAGATTTTCACCCGTGAAATCGTTGTTCCCAAACATTATTTACAGAGTTAAATTCGGCGTAGAACAATAAATTCGGCGAGGGCGCCCTTGAGTCAGAACAACAAATTAGCGTAAAAAAATTTATCGAGCGCCTTCGGCGCTAAGGGTGGAAGTGCATAAGTGTGTGTGTGTATGGTGTGTGTGTAAAAAGTGAAATGAGATGTTTTTTAGCAAAAAAGGGAAATAGGTGGTATTCTGCGCAAATGTAGTGATTGTGGTGGGTTTGAAAACAAAAGGAAAAAAGTGGTGGGTTTTCCAAACATTCATCTCAACCCTTCTTTTACCAAGATTAAATCCTAGCCATTCTTCTATCAACCTCTTTATACATCAGCATGACATCAGCTTGTCCCAGTCAGCCCTAGAATTCAAAAACCTTTGTGTTTTAATATATAGATATATATATATATATATATGGGTAAAGTATTCCTAGGGTGACTCCTTAGATGAAATCTAAGGAGTCGCCCACATTTTCCCCCATATCCCATATTTTTTTTGGATTTTATTTTTCATGGGTTCACATCATATATGATCAACATACCAAAAATCAAGTCATTCCGATACTTTAGAGCCCTCATCTACCCCTTGGAACTTCATGGGGTTTTCAGCATGTCTTTAGACCGTTGAAGTTGCAAGGGGTAGATATGGGCTCTAAAAATATTGGAATGACTTGATTTTTGGTATGTTGATCATCTATGATGTGAACAACCCTATAAAAATAAAATATAAAAAAAGTGGGATAAGAGGGGAAATGAGGGCGACTCCTTAGATTTCATCTAAGGAGTCACCCGAGGAACACTTTACCCTATGTGTGTGTGTGTGTCTCCCCCCTCCCCGTCCAACTCCCCAACCCACCCACACTTTACTCTCGCACGTGACCCCTGACTCCAACGCCCCTTTCTCTCGATCGTTCCTTCGGCAAGAAGAAAACCCTCGGCCCCGACAGCCAGCTCTCTCTCTCTCTCTCTCTCTCTCTCTCTCTCTCTCTCTCGCGTCTCCCATCTTAGCCAAGAGCCCGTACTCTTTCTCTCTCTCTCTCCCTCTCAGCTGACAGCCCGTACAGTCATTCTCCTGTCAAATCCCCATTGCACTCAAGTGTTCGCCGCCCCACATGTCACGATCTCTCTCTAATCTCTCTCCAATCACCTCACGTTAAGCCCTCTGATCTGTGAGTCGGTGCTCGCCGATGCGACGTTTCTGTCGCCCATCTGCCCCATTGCATGCTCCATAGGCTCTCTATCTCCATCTATAAACTCCCTTTGATTTCTAGAGGTTTGGATTCCAAGGAAAAACATTTTTTTTCAAGATTTCTTTGGTTTTCCTCTTCTCTTGAGTTTGGATTTTACTGTTGGTGTTTGGTTTGCATTCAATTTTCATCTTTATCCTTAGCCGAGTAGCTGCAACCACACAACGACAAGACGACGTGGCTCAAACTTTCTGGCGATCTTCGACAAATCACTTTAATTCTTGTTTCTGGCTATTAAATTCTTTAATTCTCTGTGATGATATTGGTCTGAACTTTGGGCTCGCAGCCGCCCCACATCGGTGTTGCGGCTGACCTTGAGTTTTGGCTCTTTCCCTTGGGTCTTTACCCCTGTCGAGACCCTCTGTGGGCTTCGTGCCCTTGATCGTGACTGTCTTCGGGCTTTGCCCCCCCCCCCCCCTCTACCGTGACTTACCTTGGGGTTTTGCCCCTGCAGCGAGGCTCCTAGCCCCTGACATGACTCTATTTGGGTTTTTGTCCTTTGGTTAAGTTGGTGGCTGGCTTGTTGGGCCGAGGGTTTCTGTTTTGAACTGTTTTGGCCATGCTTTTCTGTTGGTTTCATGTTGGTGTTGGTTTCATGTTGGTGTTCTGTAGTATTGATTGGTGGTCATGAGTTGGTTTTGTGGATGTTGGTTATGTTGTGATGTTGGCCTTGGACTTGGGTTTTGTAGTGGAATGTTGGAAGAGGCTTCGGCCTCTGTTGTTGGCTTTGGACTTGGGCTTTGCCCATGAACTTTTGGCTGGGCCTTAACCCTACTGCCTATTGGATCATGGGATATCTCAGCCCTAATACTAGCTACTGAAAATTGTTCTTGATGAGACCCGTGGGCTGAAAAAGCGAAAGCATGACAATATAGTTATGACCTTTATAACGAGCGATGATGAAAACTCTCTGAGATTATCACAGTTGTCCGTCCCCCATTGTTATTCCCCCATGTTTCAGTTAGCTATATCATCCGCTACATGCTGTCTAGGTTAGACTATTATATCAATTGTTGCTTACTATTCAGGTTTAGACTATTACAACACTTGCTACATGCTTAGCCTGTTATTTCATTTACTACATGCTGCCCATGTTTAGATCGACATATCACTTGCTACATGTTATCTCATGACATCAGAAATTAGTAATGCTTGGATGCGCTATGATGAGAACAAATTGTACATAACATGTTGCTGGTCTTGTTATTTGAATGTCACCCAATCAGTGGCATAACTCCTATAAATTGTTAGAATTATGATATTTGATTGGATTTGACTCGCATGACACACCAACCATATTAGCTAGTTTTGATGTGACTCCTGAACTTATTTTAGAAATCTTATTTCATAATGCATGTTCAACAAACATATATAGACCCCCCCCCCCTAAAACACTTGTACTACACCACTGCAACACTGGGAGATATACACATTGACATACACTTGGCACTATAGACTCACTGGGTTTAGGTTAATCATATTAGAGAGTGCAGGAGTAACTGGATCCATACTTCTGATTACATGACCACATCAGGTGTTCCGATCGGGTCTCATCATGAATCCAATGGACCCGTACTAATATCGTCGGACTTAATTTGTGAGTCCTATCTGTCTCTGTTCTGGACTCAGAGCCCCCTCCTGTTGTTATTTAGGGCTCGGCCCAAGTGAGCACCACATGATACAAGATGGACTCTTGCTTGCTTACCGTATTTTTCAATATGATTCACAACCTAGGATTGGTATAACTGCTAGAACCATGATCATGTAACTCTAAACTGTAAGCTGGCTCCATGCTTATTTTTACTTGTTGCAACTTGTCTTTAGTTATGCTCGTATAGATTGTTTAATTCTAAATTCTAGAATTACTATGATTTACCACTGAATTCTGGCGGCTCTGCGTTTAGTGGCACCGTTAGGTGTCACTCAGGTATACGAGGAGGTCCCACCATTTAAGGATTCAGACTTTGTTGTGGAAAACGCATACTTTTAAGTGTGAGGTTATGAGTGTTTATCTTATGTATGTTCCTTCATTTATTTGAGAGTATGCGCTGCAATGGTATATTTTCCAGTATTAATTAATGAAAAATTATGTAGGAGTATTTTGGTGTATCTCCGCTCATGGCCTGTAATGTTTTCATTGGTAACTAACAGGACATGCATCACATGTGAAAAACAGCCACGCCCAAGGAAGTGGGGCGTGAAAGTATGAAGGCTTATTTAACATTATTTAGTAATCTTACCACGTTGGGTAATCTAAAATATGGATCTTATACCGTCAAAGTTAGTCGTGAACTTGCAGTACTGCAGAAAGTATGATTTCTATGATTTAAAAAAAGACGAACATCTCAGGGGAAATGATGTCCTATACTTCCACTAGATTACCCATAAAGATTATCATCGGGCGGTTCGTCACAAAGTAAAGGGACGTGATGGAGCCATGATGTCACAATCAGTAATATTGTATGAGGTAACTCTTATAAACATCTAAGGAATTTCAGATGTCATCAACTCACAAGAAAACAGGGTGAGTTAGACAAGATTAAAGGTTTCCATGAATTAACTTACACTAAATCTTCACAATAATATTGATTATGCATCAGATTTCAACTCTAAGTTTTTAATCATTTCTTGGGAATTTGGACCTCAATAAATAATATTAAAAATATGAGCCTCATACACTTTACATAACATTAATTATCTAAGTTCACACAAATTCCACTAAAAA
Source organism: Scilla litardierei (assembly GCA_030789695.1). Classification (NCBI taxonomy): domain Eukaryota; kingdom Viridiplantae; phylum Streptophyta; class Magnoliopsida; order Asparagales; family Asparagaceae; genus Scilla; species Scilla litardierei. The sequence goes on from CM061130.1 coordinate 119,656,012, forward strand.
ATATTGTTATTTTCCATATCAAACTTTCTGATCATTACATAGATACGTATAGATTCTGAATGCATATCATATGTAAGAATTTCTAAACAGAAATTTAACATTTTTGCCCAAATCAATAAATTTGGGGATATCATATAGAGGTGTTGTGCAGCAATATAAATATGAGTGATAGGCCCAGGAATCTATCGAGATTGAGCTAGTGGTATATAGCAAGGCAGTCTCAGTTTGTTTGTGTGCCCGTGTGCGTGCATGCCACTCGTAAATTGGTCATAACATGTTCGTAATTCTTAAAAAGCAACGCTCTACGGATAGAAATAGAACCAACGTTGGAAATGTAAGGCAAGTCAAAAGAGTAATATTGCCTTCCTTTCTGTCTGTACTCACCCTACAAACACATAGCAGTAATTTTAAAAAGAAATTGTCAGGGAAACAAATGGATGGTAGATTATATTGTCTTGAAGATGATTTGCAAAGTTAAAGACAGTAGCATTTTGTCCACTTTCTTTTTTTCTTTCCACATTTAACCTTTTCTTTTGGTCCTCCAATCCCATCCCCATCTTCACTTCTATCAGTCCAAACCTTAAATATGGAATTGCATATGTTTGGACAAACATGCAGTGTATAACAGTTACAGAGATGGGTTTCCAATATCATAGATAAACACATTAACTATGTTTATTTGAAAGAGACCTTATATGGGTCGTGAAACTAAAGACACAATAGGCAATCATGGAATACTGTGATTAACTGATTGAATTTAATATCACTGGAACTGTGGGAACACTTGACCAAAATGTTTCATCAAGCATTTTAGCAGTAAAATATGCCTCACACAACTGGAAATATATTCAAGCACGATACACGATTAGAGACCAAATTACCATTGGTTGAAATATTGGAATCATTTCTTTTTCTACTCCCCTTTTTTCTGCACTTTGAAGATTCACGCTTCCTACTCTCTTTTTCCTGAGGCCTGTTTTTAGATTCTTCCATTGTCAGCAAAGCTTCTGACTGCACCAAGCCCAAGCTTCTTTCAAATGTTAGGCGACGAAACATCTTATCCTCTAACGGGATGAGACCAGTCTTCTCGCTCTCAGCAGTTTCATATATCACATCTTCAACAATTATGGGACCTGTTATTGTCGATGTAACCTATAAGAACATGCAACAAAGACCCTGTATAAAGGAAGTAGATTTTGGTGGTTGAATAACACTCAAAACAGCATGACCATAAAAGAAACACAACGGATTAACTGAAACTATGTATTATGGAGCACAGTTTGACAATCAAACAAATGCATCCATAGACACATATTGCAGATAATAACCAACTCATTGGAGCAGATGAACAGGAGAGTTAAAAATTCTCTTAACAATCATCTAGTTAACAACTGTAGAACATAAATACATGTAAAACCAGTAACATCAATTACACATAATTGGCATATGCAAATAACAGAATCAAAACCATAATAATGTTTATCAAGGTTATATGGTTCATCTCCATTAGTTGCCCTGATACGGAAACAAGACGTTGAGACTCGGCAAATTCTTAAAATTCAGATGATACATAGCCATTAACTCTTCAACTCGAGTCAAACACAGTGACAGAACAATCAATTATACATTGATATGCACATCTCAATACCTAAGTGGACGGTCCTTCAACCTACATCACATTGATGACCTTCCCATTTCCTCCTCTATACTGAGACCATGGTAACCATCCTCTTGCCAATCCTAAACAAAAGAAACGCCCTACCCACCTTCATTAGAAGAGCATGGGGAGCTTACCTATCAGTCACCTTGTCCTTGTAGGACTACGACTTCACCAAAAAAGAAGGTTGCTAGCCTGACTCATTTCTTGGTGTGATCAGGTAATATAATTAATTTATGTGTTTGGATTTTTATTCATTAGAGGTGCGGACAGATCGTGAGAGCAGGTCCATCCCATGTTGCTCATTTCCTTCTTTCTGCAAAGGGAGTCTTGGTGAGAGTTGCATATCCAAAATGCTCAGTCTTTAGCCAGCTTTACTAACACGGGTTATTTGTACCTGAGGATGGAAGCTCCAAATTACATTCCCTTGGCACCCCTTTCCATTTCCTCCAATCCTTTCCCTTTCCTCCTCTATATCACTTCTATTTATTTGTAATTGTTAATCTGACATTGCATTTAAACGTGTATAGAATGTTAGACTCAGGACATCGAAAACATGTTCATGGCTCGTATCCTCATGGTTTCTTAAACTTCCTACTTGTTAAAAGGATCCATTTCATTTCGCAGGGGTGGTATTTCGGGCACGTGCTAGTAAGCGGACAAGAATAAACTTTCATTTTGTTAGCATCAAAACCCATACGACCCTCTGAAACTTATTGGTAAGCATTTGTTCTTCTGCTAAGTCGTCTGATGACTGGAAGAAGAAAAGGCACGACATTGGTTTTTGTCAGGACATTGGAAATGTGATTCAAGCACTTATGCCAACTGTTTTCTGATCTTCCTACTTGTAAAAAGGATCCACTTCCATTTCGTAAGAGTGGTATCTGAGGCGGCATCTGAGGCACTTGCTGGCTAGCGGACCAGAGTAAACTTCATTGTACCAACATAAAAGGCATGTACTACATTTTAAATCTATTGGTTAGTAATAATTCTTCTGTTAAGTCATCTGATGATTAAAAAACTAAGAATAAGCTTGAACTTTTTTATTGTTTTCCTCTTCTTCTTTGGGCGGGGGTGCAGCACAATATTTGTTAAATATGTAAAGCTTAAAGGCAAGCAGGGAACTACCGTCTTTTCCCTGCAACCCAAGTATCCATCTCTCAGGATAAACAAAATTCAAGACATAAATGATAAAAAAAATTCTTTCAACACCAACTCCAAAGATTAATGATTAATTAATTAATGTATGTGTGTAAGGAGAGAGAATCATGTTGACTAGATCCTATCGATAGGAATTGAGTATAGAACATCCCTAGAAAGCAAGGGATGAAGTTTTGGTCATTTCATTTCGGTTTTGAATGGGGATGATATGAAACTGTTGTTGCTAAAACTTGGTATTGCCCGGTTTCGCCCGGTTTCACCCGAAATCACTTTTTAACATAAAATATGGTTTTGAGGTTACATATATGAACCCATTTGAATCATATAAATAAAAATGTTCATAAGATTTTATTGAAATTCTAAAAATTATATTACAAACATTCTAAAATTTCATTAAATTTTAAATTTTTTTATTATAAACATTTATTATAGAAATATATACATACAAATCCATATAAATTTGAAATCGAAGCTCAAAACGAAACATACGAATAGACGAAACCGTTCAAAACATAAAAAGTTTCATCCGTCAAAACCAAAACCAAAACCAAGTTCTCAAACATTGCTTGAAAGATGTATATATTATGCAACTCAGATGGAACATGCATACCGTTCACTGTGATTCGAAAACTCTTGAAAAATTTCAAACTCAGATGGAACATGCATACTGGAACATGCATACCGTTCACTGTTGATTTGAAAACTCTTGAAAAAATTTGGAACATGCATACTGGAACATGCATACTGTTCACTGTTGATTTGAAAACTCTTGAAAAATTTCAGATGCCTTTCTGGCATTTTACTCTTTCTTGCCATCTCTTATTACAATCTCTTAAAGAAACTAACACTAAAGTATTCAGTTTTAGAGATGTCAGGAAGTGCTTTAGCAATAACTATAGCAGAATTCATAATCTACCTTTAAAATTATTAGAAAATATAACATACACTAAGATGAAGCTTCTGTTTTAAATCAAGAAGAGAAGACTTATCGTGACCTAGATGAAGGTACTGTCCTTAAAGTTATATTTCCATCCCTCAAAGCTAATGCTGGGTGCAGGGCAGGATAGGCAGACAACCCTTCAAGATACAACAGCCTTTGGTCATGTAAACATGCACTCGTAATACAGAACTATAGTGAGCATCAACTATAAACTCTTTCTCACAAATAGAGAGCTAGAGAACGAACAGAGAGTAGCAAAGGATGTGAAAGGATGAATGAGATGCAGAGTGCTCTTTGGTTCTACAGCCCTCTTTGGTTCTACACTGGTATGAAATTAGTGAGTTTTGTTGACTAATAGTTTGGAGAGTGCAAATTGATCCCCCCAACCTCCCAAAAAAACCCAAAAAAACAACAACAACAACAACAACAAAAAATTTAAGCAAGTTTTGTTAGTCTATAGTTAGGAATGCAAATTGATACCCCTCCCCCTCCCCATCTCTCCCTAAAATCAAGGAGTTTTATTGATCTATAGTTTGGCGAATGCAAATTGATCCTCCTTCTCCCTCTACACACACATGGGGACACACAGGGGCGGAGCTACCTAGGGACAAGGGGGGGGGGGGGGGGCAGCTGCCCCCCCCCCCCCCCCCCCCCCCCTCAAATTCGAAAATTTTAATTGCCCCTCCCGCGGCCCACCAAAGTCCAAGGCGCTGCCCCCCTCCCAAATTCGAAAATGTTATATCCGCTGGGAAGTTTGCTCTCATCGCTGGGAAGGAGAGAACGGTTCAGGTGACGATCTCGCTCGATCCCAACAAAATGGAGACCTTGCCCGGTTGTTTTTGGAGCACTAGACTGGAGCTGCTCCCGTTGGGTAAATGATTTGGGCATTCCCTTCTTCAACCAAAGGGGGAGGAGTTAGAAAGTGAGGGAAACTGAGCTCACCCCATTTCTCTTTTTCGATCGATTGCTGGCCGAGACTCGCACTCCTCATCCTCCTCATATTTCTTTAATTTTTGGGCTGCTTTCTCCCGTTCCCGAAATCTTGACGGAAAAAGATAATTAAAAAAAAGAAGAAACAAAGAAAGAAGATGAGGCGGTCATCTTCAAGAAAGCCCCAGCAGACCGCATCCGTGAATTCTTCCAGCGCTTCCGATCTCTTTCGCTCCGGTAATCTCTAGATTTCACTTTTTTTAAAACGAAAGCCCCCTCCTTTTTGCTGAGAGATTGGTAAATTTATCGAATGAGTTGAAAAAAGGAGTTGAAATGTCTGATTTTGTGTACAAGGGATTAGATTTAGGGTATTACGTATCTTGATATTCTTGCAAGTAAATTGTCCCCGAGGGGTTTCTTGCCTGAATCTTTGATGAGCATAATTGAATTGGCAGGTAGTATAATACTAGAAGAATTCTTAGTAGGGGTTCTGAGCAAAATTTATCACTTAAATGTCGATATTTTTATCTAAATTATCGTTGTGTTTTGGACCTGAGAATTTTTGAGCTAAAAAAGATTAGTTTTGCCAAAAAAAAAATAGATGAATTTTTTGGGAACATTATTTTTGTGAAGGCACAAACTACAAACACATATATTACTTCATAAAGATCATTATTCAATGAAATTTCTAAAAATATTTTTTATATTTTTTATTTTATTATTTAATTTATGTGAGGTTAAATATTTTGCACCCCCCCCCCCCTCACTGAATTACTGGCTCCGCCACTGGGGACACACATGCACACATACAGAGTGTCATCCATGAAATGACCATGCAGCAGCTGGACCAGCAGAAAGACAATACAGAAGAAATATAAAGAAGGTTTCCAGTACAGAAATCAAATCACTGATCACTTTGTTATCACGTTGATAGCTTCAGAAGGGTTAGCATAATGCAACAGATACAAAGTAGAGAGGAGAATACCTGATGTACAATGCTTCGCTCTTTGACACCATCATTGGCCATCATGAACCTGCATTGAACCAAAACCAAGAAAAATAGCAGTTAATGGGGAAAATAAACAGAAATCCAAGCGGACTGCACTTTTCTAGACAAACATATGTGAAACATACGGGATTGCAGCCCCATCATCCTCCTCTCGAGGTGCAAGGCATTTTACAAGCGGAGATAAGTCCTTCTGAAAACACAAAGGTCGAAAGTTGAGTACAGAATATAAGAATCCAACTTTAATTGGTAGACAAAAATGTAACATGAGAAGGAGAGCCCACCTGGATATTATCCATATTAGAATGAGTGTGCCTTGAGTCCAGGAAAACCTAATTGTAACAATAGAAAGGAACAGTTCGCAATGGAATGTTGTAGATGTACAGTAAAAGTAATGCATGCATAATATCCTATGAAGATACCATGATGAGACGAGCTGCTTTTGAGCTTTCAACTATTAGCCACTGCCCTTCTTCTGAAGCAAACAGCCATTCATGCGCTCGAGCCTGAAATCCAACGATCAGTCAAAAATCATAGGTAGCATTGCATCAAATAATGCCGCAAACACAGCTTAAAAGCAAATGGTAAGAATCAGATGTTAGGTTTTAATTTAAGTCTCCTGACAAAGAGAGCATAGAATAACCATATAAAGATTGGAATTCTGAAGAGAAATCCAGTAGAATAGTTAGTTGAATAATGATATATGTTTTTGTGTGTCCATTAGTATAATTGGAATGGTATAAAAGATATATTCCGTGTAGTCATACATATAAAGTTAAAAAGATGCATGAGGTGTATCCATGATATATTGTTGACATTTTTAAAAGAAAACACCCATAACATTACCAAACTGAATATGCTCTAGATGTAGGGCAAGTTCCACTTGCATAAAACCGGTTCGAAGATATTGCAGACACAGTAGAGTTGTCCATTTCAGAAGGTCATGTTTTACCATTAGAACCAATGTGGAGACAACAGAATGTGGGGTCATAATTAAGCTAGCATGGTGTTTAGTCCAGAATTCATATGGTTAAAGGCTCACGGCTAGAACATATGTACCTCTTTAGTCTAGCTCTGCAACTTAAGAGTGAAATATGGTTACATTAACCGAATGAATTCTGGACTAAACACCTGACCTTGTGAGGCCCATGCACAGTGACAAAAGAGAGATACAAGTGGGTGTTAGTATGTGTATTGTCTGGGGGAAAGGGGGAAATGCAGGGGTTAAAGTGCAAAAAACGGTGGGTGTTAGTATGTGTATTGGGAACCCAAAAAACGATGGGTGTTAGTATGTGCAAAAAAACTATGTGCATGGGAACCCAAAAACCCCCACCCACGGGATGCGAGGCCCATGCACAGTGACAAAAGAGAGATACGAGTGGGTGTAGTATGGGTATTGTCTTGGGGGAAAAGGGGGAAATGCAGTGGTTAAAGTGCAAAGAACGGTGGGTGTTAGTATGTGCATGGGAACCCAAAAACCCCCACCCACAGGATGTGAGGCCCATGCACAGTGACAAAAGAGAGATACGAGTGGGTCTTAGTATGTGTATTGTCGGGAGAAAAGGGGGAAATGCAGGGGTTAAAGTGCAAAAAACGGTGTGACAAAGTGGAAAAAGTCCAATGGCAAACTCGTAATTAAGTTGATTGGGGGTGGGTTTCTTGGGATGTTAAAGGCTGAATGACACATAAAAATAGGGGAAGAGTGTGGGTGTTTTGGGGCTGGCCTTTGGGTTTTTCAAAGAACAATGGCAGACCCGTAAATAGTGGGCCTGTGATTTTTTGAGGGGTGAGGTGGCATCCAATGTGACATTCTTGTTTGATTGCCACATGAGACAAACATGTCATATGGGACAACCAAGGTCATATGGGACAACCTGCTCAAATGTATAATAGCGTAGAAATGACCCGTGCACACAGTGCACGGGGACCCAAGGAAAACCCCACACACAGGATGATGTGACCACGCGCAGTGTCAAATGAGATAGAAGGGTGGGTGTGTGTGGATATCATCGGAGTAAAAAGGAAAAAAACAGTGGTTAAAACACAAAAAATATCGGGGACAAAATGGAAATTGGCCATTGGCAAGCATGTAAAATAAGGGAGAGGGGGTTTTGGCAATGACAAGCAAGCAAATAAGGAAATGCGTGTGGCCTTTTCTTGGGGGCTCCACAACACCATAAACCTCACCTAAACCTCAACCACCCCCAAGTATGGCCCACCATGATGAGGTGGACAACCCATGCCCACCACTCTATCCACTCCTTTGTCCTAGTAAGACAAATGTCACATCATCCCTCTTTTGTATAATAGGTGTGTATATATATATAGAATAAAATATATGAACATTCAGTGTAAGAAATTTCCTACATCTGGTCATATAAAACTTCAATTTTCAATCTTTTTTACAATGATCAACACCGTTCATCTTGATATGCATATCATGGATGATGATCATACCAAAAATCAAGTTAACCCAATGCTATTTGACCCTCGATCCGATTGTTACAAATTAAACGGTTTCAACACAATAGAACTTTTCGTAACAAGCCGGTCGTGGGTCAAATCTCCAATTGGTCTACCCATATTTGGGTTTTGGAGTTTTAAAATGTGTATAACAATCCTAAACAAAAAATTGAAAAAAAATTAAGGGAATGTGATGTTTTCGACGGGTAGTGTAAGAAATTTTTTACACCGAATGCTCACCTACCTTAATCTCATAGTTATAGTAAAATTTGTATTAGCGGTCCAAGGAGAAAACTTTCCTCTTTGGTCACGTGATACACATTGCCATCCTATTTTTTTAAAATGGATATGTTTGACACCACATGAATGATCACTATGCCAAAAAATCAAGTGAATCCAATGTTATTTGACACTCGATCTAAACATTGCAAATTCAACGATTTTAGAGCAATAGAACTTTTTGCAATGTGTGGATTGAGGATCAAATATCCCTAGTGTTTACTCTATTTAGAGTTTTAGAATGTGTACAACTTTGAAAAAATTCAACCAAAAAGGGAGGGGGCTGAGAGTTGACCAAGGAGGAAATTCCTCCTTGGCCAGTTGACCCCGTTAACCTCATATATGTATGTGGGTGTAATTGGTATCAGCTACCTAAGGAGGAAATTTCCTTCTTGGGTGGCGTCAAACCCACCACCCCCATTTTTTTCCTTTGATCCAAACCGTTCATTTTGATCTTCATGTTCTAAAACCCCAAACCCCAATTTTCAAGTGAATCCAAGAAATTTTTCGCATTCATCCACCTATCACAAGTTTAACAGTTTTGTCATAACAAAACTTTTTGCAACTGATAGATAAACATTCAAAATCTTTAGGGTTCACCCCAAATTGATAGTTTAGAATATGAAGAACAGAATAGCTCTGATCGTCAAAAAATGGGTGAAGTGAGGAAATTTCCTCCTTGGTGAGCTGACGCACATATTGCTCTATATACATAATTACATATACATACATATATAGGCACATGATCATATGCAAAAACTCATATCATGCAAACACCATGAGAAAGTATCTTTTTGATGTTTTTAGATCTAAACCGTTGGATATCATCAACACATAATAATACCCGATAAAACAAAAATAAAAAATCCACCATATTTACCCTTAAATTGAATCGGTATAAGATGTTTTATTGTTTTGAAACCACTGAATTTTTAACTTGATCAAGAATCAAATCTTCTTAGGGTTCACCCGTATTATTTATTAGAGTATATATATGTATGGATTAAATATTAAAAATTTTGAAAGAATATTCAAAAGAAATAAAGAAAAAGTTACCACACCATGATTTTGTGTGAAATTTTTGCACAAGATCATGCATATATATATAATATGTATCATATGACATATGGTGCTAAGCCCCATATGCGGCCTCCAATACTACCACCTAAGCTATGTTTTTGGAGAATCGACCCCGTTCATTTAGATCTTCACATTTTAAAACCACAAAACACTGAACATCAGGCGAACCAAAAGGGGTTTTGCATGTTCATCCATCCGTCGCAAAAGTTCTATTCAAACAAAGTTTGTTAAATTTGGAACGTGTAAATGAACTGGAAAACCACATGTGTTCACTTGGTGTTTTGGGTTTTAGAATATGTAGATAAAAATGAGGAGTTCTGTGTGAGTTTTGGAGATGTATATGAGGCTTAACCTCATATGTCATATGATACATATTATTCTCATATATATATATATAATCCAATTGGGGGATATTTTTTAATAGGGTTGCTGATTAGGACAAAAGGGTGAGTAGAAAGACAGTTGGGATTGAACCTTGAGGAATCATTGTGTAGGAAGAGAGTTTGTAAAAAATTTAGGAAGAAACCCTAAAATTTTGGGGGAACTAAATCCAGAGGAAACTAAATTTTGGGAAAAAAACTGAAATTTTAAATATTTGTAGGAATAAATCTGGAGGAAACTAAATTTTGGGGAAACTAAAATTTTTCGGAAGAACTAAATCTTTTGGGGGTAACTAAATTTTAATTTAAAATTTTGCGGGAAACTAAATCTGGACAGAACTAAGAACTAAATTTTAAATTTAGGAACTAATTTTTTAGGGGGAACTAAATTTTAATTTGAATGTGGTTAAATTTTTTTTGTTAGGACTAATATTTTGAGTGACTGCAAATTTTTTGGGCGTAGGGAGGGAAGATTTTGAATGGGTTGAAATTTTTCGGTGGAATATTTTGAATGCCACGTGATCTAGTTCACGGGTTATGACTAGTGTATATATAATAACAAATATACATGTATATGCCTATGTTCATAGTGAAAGATAAATATGGCATACTAATAATTTTGTAGTTCCTCGACTGTAGCTGAAAGTTGATAATGATGCAATATCCATAAATAGTTCATCCTGCTGCCTATGGTGTGGACCAGATCACATGCAATTTGATCAGGATTTGATTGGTTTAATCAGTTGCTAGCCATAATTTAATTTTAACATCTTGGAAATTTCATTTACATTCTCCTCTAGGTATTTACAAGTCAGAAGTTATTTCGATTAGGAGGTCAATCTGTATTCTAATTAGGATAAGACTAAAGGGGGGAAAATTCTAGGGTATTCATATTATCGTCAGATAATCACACGGCATTTAATATCAGCCAATACAACTGATATATTGGAGTTAGCCCTCAAACGGTACAATGTATAATAAAATGTACATACTGTTTGATGCCAATATTAGCCAAAATTTGGCATATTGGCATATATGACCTATTTTTATAATATTAAACAAATTTGGGTCAAATTCTATATATTGTTCTCTCTTGTCCCCAATCAATCAAAAAGAGGGAAAGATAAAGAAAAAGAAAGCAAACTAAATAGTCGCGTGTGAGTGGAGAGAGCATTATGCATGGTTCTCGAATGTGTGGTTCACATCAAAAAACAACGAATGAGATTGACTTACTTTTTCAGGTAAATTTCAATGAAATCTAGTTTTTTAAAGATATTACATGAATAAGCTTTCAATTTTTCTCTTTCATCCCTCTCATTGTTCTCTTTTTCTTTCTTCTTGTGCTCGAGTAGCTAGTATTGCCTTCTTCTTCTTCTTCGTTGTTCTTATTTCTTTCCATTCCTTTTTCTTCGTCTTTTGTTATTACCACCTTGTTCTCTTTTTCCTCCTCTTTCCTTTTCGTCTTATTTTATCGTTTCATGTGTTTCCATTTCCTTTTCTCCCTTCATTTCCTTTCTACCTTCGCATTTCTCCTCTCCTCTTACATCTTTCCCCTTCTTCTTTTCCCTTCTTCCTCTTTCCCATTTTCTTCCAATGAGAAATAGACATGTGCTTGCTGGCTGTAGATTACTGTTGCCTGTAGTTGTAGATTTACAATGGATACTTATAACCGCATTTATTGGCATTAACCAGTAGAGCCAGTGGAATTTATAGATCTGTATCTATGATTTATAATATCTGTTTGTAGGAAATAGATTATCCTTCAATGTTATTTTTTCATATTTAGGATATTTTCATTACCTAAATGAATCCAGAATGTTATAATTACCCTTTAGTCATCTAGACTTGTATTAATGTAATGCCTGATGTGATTACAGAATTCGATCTTGTATCCTCCATATACTGTCAGATATATTCTACTCAATATGAAAAACCACATCCAATACGATCATGATATCCTATATTTAAAACTCGGGTGTTCACATAAACAACAAGCATGTGTTTTTATTTAGAAAAATTATTTTTATTAGAATTGTCTAGTTTGTTCAGTTTAAAACAGGTTTCTCTTGTATTTTTCTCATGTAAAGCCTATAAAGAGGGCTACAACGCAAATCTGTAAATGGCCTTTTGGTTAAGTTAATTATTTTATTTCAGTCCTTATTTCTGTATGCACTTTAATTTCATGCCCTAGTTTCCATCCAGTAACGCATTTTAATTTCTTTTCAATCTCTATCAGCTCTTATAATTCAATGGCTTAAGATATCTTTTCAGAAAAGCAGTAGTGCAACGCGGAACAAGAGAGAAAATTCTGATGGTAATTTGGGGGAAATCAAAATTAAGGATTTAAGAATTTTGAGGAAAATATTTAGGGATGTGATAGAAGTTCATGTCTCATACCCACAGATCTATACCCACAGATCCGACAATTACCGACTCATATGCCACACACGTAGAGAACGTTAGTGAAGAACAAAATTAGTGATTTAAGAATTTAGAGGAAAATATTTAGGAACTTGATTAACTTTCGAGCATCGCATCCTGGAGATCTCACAATCACCGACTTGGATGTCTCGCGCGTGGAGATTTTTCAGATCTTATGCCCAGGCAACCAAAGCCGCTCCCACATTCCAATGCAAAAGATTAAATTTTTGACAAATACAAAGTTTATATCAAATTTTCTCAAATTCTATTCAATCTCTAAAAAATAAAATAAGTTTCTGATTTTTTAATAGGCTTAAAATTAAACTTGTATCATAACACGTTACACATTTGATGTGAGACTAAAAGCTAAAAATAACTAAAAGACTCAATAACTGAAAGCCTCAAAAAGATTCAAACTTTCGTAGAGTATCAAAAAAACTAAAAAACTCAAAAAAACTAAAAGACTCAAATTCCTTTATAAAAGGAAACTCTAAAAGATTCAAATTTATTTTAAACAGAACTTCTAAACGATTCAAACAACTAAATCTAAAAGAATTCAAATAAACTTAAATAATAAAATCTAAAATCAAGTTTCTTATAATTAAAGAAGACGTATATGTAAATTTTAAAATATAGCAAGACATCGATTTGCAGACAAATATCTTTTGAAAAATATGTCAAAATCACAAAAGATAAAATCACATAAAACATGCTTGTTGTTATGATGTAGATAAACTCAATGTGTGCAACTATCTCAAGCTTAATAAATGGCTCAAACAGTGATGTTATCTCACGTTTAGGATCATGATCTCCAATTTAGACTCAATTGTGGACTCTGTCTTAAAATTGATTTTGAACTCAACATCTGGCTTAAGCGTGATCACGTGCGCAATCTCGATTATAAGCATCGATGCAAACTCAAGCTCTGAGTCTTTTACTCAAACTCTAACTCAAACTCTGACGTATGCTTAACCTATGACATAGGCTGAAACACTGCCTTAGGCTCTTATTTGGGCTTTAGATGCTTCAACATGCTCAGCATATTAGAGTTCAATCCATTCTTTTGATCAACTCAAATCTTAGGATAAGAAGATATCGACACAATTTTATCCATGTTAAACATAAATGTGTCTATTAGACCTTCCAAAACTCATCACATCTAAGACGTATATGTATAACCAAAACCTTCCTAAAAAATATGTATGGTATCCATGGGTATGATGTCACATCAAATATGATCACGATAGCTCGCAAGCTGGATGGGTATTAAACATTGTTGGGAAACTGACTGAGTAATCTTAGCAACCCAAACGACGTTATATAACTGTGGAAGAGATTCAGATATTAGACATGTTCGACATGTTCCTTATAAGACTGATTTGGTAATAATATTAATGTAACTACATCCATCACAATTTATATTTATAGAACTTTTCACTTATCTTGACGTAGGTAAGTAAAATACTACTCATATGTCACCTTTAGGTGTTGTAGACAAACACCTACGCTCCTAACCATAATAAGATGAGCACAAAATTCATATAAATATTCATCTGCATCAACAGTACTTTCTTCAATCATTCTTTTTAAAAAATCTCAAATTTTGACAAAGTAACTCTAGCAATTGGGAAATCTGACAAATATGTCGAGATAGAGAATCGGCACCGTAGGAAAAGTTAAAACTTTTCCTGAATTTTTTAAACTGAATTTTTGCATGTTCTTAATTTTTTTCTTATTTTCTTATTTTCTCTCTTTTTTTAATTTTCTTTCTTTTTTCTCCCTTTTTTATTTCTGATTTTCTTGTTTCTCTCTTTTCTTTTTCTCTCTTATTTGTCTTTTGATTTTTTTGTCTTTATGTTTTTTTATTTTTTGATCTCTCTATTTTTTTTATTTTTTCTCGTAAACCTGACTAGAAGAAAAGAAAAAAGGGATAATAATGAAAAAAAGAAAATTCAATTTTAGCTTTTAGCTTTGATACTAAATATGGCGAATGACGGAAGAAGAAAAGTTATAATGGGATTTTAGTGAAGAACCAAATCAATGATTTAATAATTTCAAGGAAAATTTTCAGGGCTTTGATAAAATTTTGAGCATCGTATCCTAGAGATCTGCGAATAACCAACTTACATGCCTCACATGCGGTGATTGTTCAGATCTCATGACCAAGCAATTAAACCAACTCTCGCAATCCAATGAAAAAGATTTAATTATTGACAAACACAAAGTTTTCATCAAATTTTCTCAAATTCTATTCAATCTCTGAAAAATAAAATATGTATGCGACATTTATATTGGCTTATAATTTGACTATTATCATAACACATCTAATGTGACACTAATAGATCAAAATAACTAAAATACTCAAAATATAACTAAAGAAACTCAAATGAACTCAAACACTCATAGAATACCAAAATAACTAAAAAACTTTAACTAAAGACTTAAATTCCTTTTGAAAAGAGAAGTCTAAAAGATCTAAATGTCTTTAGAAAAAAATTTCTAAAACGACTCAAATAACTAAATCTAAAAGGACTCATATAAACTCAAAAAATAAAATCTAAAACTTTTGACTTCAAAACCGAATTGGATCCCCATTTGATTATACTTGTTCAAGAAATAGGGTTGCAAAAAAAGCAGAGTATTTATATGTTTTGTCATGCATCAAGATCGAAACTACCACGACCCTAACTATATATCATAATCACACCCTATGACCAGCACTGTTATGAATTAGAGGCTTGTTCGCACAAAAACATTTCTTCTACAACCTTCCATCAAACAGCAGATAGCACCCCATGTGACCTTCCAAGTGACATCAACAGCACTAACGGTAATGTAATAGATATAAAACGTGGTCTTTGCTTTTATAATCCCAACTATCCCTTCCCAACCAGTTGAGATTAACATTTCAATTAGAGATGTTATGACATAACATATCATAAATTTTTCAAAAAAACAAAAATAAGAATGGATCACATGTTTTTCTCGTCCAATTTTAATTGATTAAATTCATGATTAATGATTCACAATTCTCAATGACATGTCTTCATTCAATAATTAAAACAAGAACGGCCTCATCGTATTTTCAAACATATGCATCATATATAGAGAGAATCATGCAGATCAGGAGGCACCTGATCTAATAGATCATATGCAAGACACAAAAAGGCATGCACCACAGAAAGTACAAGCCTCATGTGGGGCTTGTACTTTCCATTTTTTGTGTCTTGGCACCTGATCTATTAGATCAGATGCCACATTTTCTACATTATTCTCATATATAAATTAGAAAGGTTTGAAGTTTACAATTTTGTATAGATTTATTCCATGTGTGTTAGCACTTATCCAAAAAATCTAGTAGATAAAAAACATGTGCAATTTCCATGTGCAATTTCCGTAGGCACAATGAAATCTCCACAATGATATGATATTATCAGACAAACTGTATGGCATATATCAACAAAGGTCTAATACTCATGCAATGACCTTAGGCACAATGAAAACTCCACAATGATATGAGAATGGCGCAAGTTGCTGTTTAGCATCCAAAAGGACGGTCCTGTAAGTATAAAGTGATTCTCCTTGTTCACCAAGAACCAATTTACATCTGCGCCCTGGCTGAAGCTCCTTCATATCTCCTTTGGCTCCTAGTCGTAGATTTTCCAAAGAAAATACAGCATCCGTACCTGAGGAATATTCAGTGCGTGTTTGGTTCTCTTCTTCAATGATATTGACTAAAGCCAGAACCTACAAGGGCATTCAAAGCATATAAACACAGAAGGTTCTTAAAAGAAACACTCAAAAATTAAAGACATGTGAATCACATAGGATTTTACATCAATAGGCAAGTCGCATGTTCTATACCTGCTTTGAATTGCAGTCTAAGGAAGAATGATCAAATGATGATATCACTGGTTTAACTGTCCCCAGACTTGCTTTCGTAATAACAACCATAAATGTTTGGAAAGCAGAATTTCTATCAGCTCCGTGAGATATAGCATGAATACTGGTTTCCCATCCAAACCTAAACTCAGAGAAAAGGAAACCTACAAAAGAAAATGTTTGTAAATAATAGTATGGAGCAGAAAGAAAGTACTGTTAAAACAATTCTAATACAAAATGACAGAAAAATGTGACAATGTATTGTATAAATGCAGTATTTGAGATTGCCAATATAAACAACAAAGAAGAGATGCTACGCATGAGTTTTGAACTTTTGACTGGTTTAAATATCATTTATGTGTAGAATGAAACTACCTATTACATGGGATTCAGCTAGGGTGATACACAGATATTTCCCTCCAAGTTTAAGAACCCTTTTCACCTGGAAAGATGCAAACTCAACAAGTTAGGTCCTATTATATGTAACACATGCTATTATACTTAGCAAGCAAGATATAGATATTAATTTCTATTGGTTACAGAAATGCATCAATACAAACCCACCTCTTTAAGATATTTACACCCCAGCTTTATCCCTAGCTCCGGTTCCATTAAAGCATCCAAACTCCCTTTATCAAGAATAACATCAAAGAACTCATCCATAAACTGGTAATAAATTAATAGTGTTAGATAAAGTGGTGGTAATAAACATAAAAAAGAACACACCTTTGAGATAACCATTCATGGAAATGAAAACGGGAGAGCATTTATAATAGTTGTTTGACAAATTTGGATGTGGATGCTAATAGAAATATACGTGACATCTACATGAGGAGAAAATGAACACCAGTAATCTTGATCTAACTTCCAGCCTAACATCTGAAACCCACTTCATTGTGCTTTGGGAAAAAACTACAGTTGCAGATAACAAGGCAAATATCATAAGAAAATTTATGGTATTGAGACATCCAAACATGCTAAATTTGACGATGAGTATATTTTCACATTGCTGATTTACAATTTAAGACCAGAACCATGATTCAACATGCTGGTTGCGGAAATTAGATGGCCATATCAAGTTTCACAACCGTTGCCAGAAACAGGCTTGATTTGATAATCTGTATTCAGAAGAGTATTTCCCTTCTCATCTTATATGTTACATGCAGGAGACAAAGATTCCTCTTGGAACTATGAGCCAGCCCCTCCTTTGCTCTTCCTTAAATTCACCAGATCGTATGTTAAGAAGTGAACTTGAGGAGATGCCTTACTAAAATGTGCTTTGTTTCTGCATATAGTGTTTGAAATAGCACATTTGCTTGTTATCTTGATTAGACAAATGACAATATTTATGCTAATATAATCATATAACTCACCTTGAAAATTACTTATCCTGAAAGATGAACAACTGAACTATAATTCTAAATTATTATCTTATCCACTGCGCCAGGCCCCCCTAGGCTTGCACGTGCCCTTTTTTAAATGGTGGCAGCAACATATGAAAGAAGGGGGGGGAGGAGGAAGAAAAGGAAGATGAGGATGAGAAATAGAAGGAACAAATGATGACGACGATGACGATGACGAAAGGAAGTCAAATAAAGGCGAGTAAAAAGAAAAGGAAGAGGAAGAGATTGAGAAAAGGAATAAGATAGAGAAGAAGACCATGAATAATAGCGGTCTAGAAGACTGTGAAGAAGACGACGACGACGACGATGAAAAAGGGATATGCGCTACCCTACCGAACCGAGCGGGCCTAAACGGCAGGCTAAAGCCTAGCTTGCCTAAGCAGACACCTCGCCCACCTAATCGTAGGCAACACAACACTTACAGGTTATGGCCTTCGCATAAAGGTAGAGTTGATATGACGCATGACATTAAGCTGGTAGGTGCAGTCACTTGGTGGCTTGCTTAGGCAAGGCGTCCAGCTCATCTAGGCTTTCATATGCGACTGACCCGCCCAAGCTCTAAGCAAGCAGCCAAGAGGGCTGCGTGCAACTAGTCAGCCACAAAGGTAACTAAACGATAATGTAAATATACAATATGTTAGTTGAACAGTTGTCAAGGTAATGTAGACAAATAGTACTGCAGATGGGATAGCTACAAATGCCGAACGAGGAAGAGAGCAAGACGGCTCAATGAGAAATGACCCCTAAATCCCAATAACAAACTGATAATGGATGAAACAGATTATCCAACTAAGGCAATATTTTGCACATATAACTCAAGAATCTAGGCATATGTGTCAATGTGCCTTCCCCATGTGTTTTATCTAGGAGGAAAGCATGGCAGTGCAGTTTTGTGCCGGCATGTCGAGGATCCAACTAAGGCAATATTTTGCAGGAATAACTCAAGAAGCTAGGCACATGAGTCAATGAGCCTTCCTGATGTGTTCTGCCAGTGAGTAAAGCAAATGCAATTTGTGCAACTTTGTGCCGGTATGCTTTGTGTATGAGATAGTACTAATGATGGAAACACTTGATCAACTACCTAGAATCAATCTTGTTTGGGTTTATGATTTTGAGCTATGTGAGTCTGTGACTGTATCCAGATTAAATCCCAAAACAGCATTGAATAAGTAACTCAACACCAAGTATAATGCAGTTAGCTTCCCACTATTCCAAATTTTACAGCATAACTTTCAGGGATAAGCACCCTACATGATATAACTTTTAAAAGTAGTAAATGCAATCATAAAGTAGAAACCTTCAATCCGGATATAAGTTTCATCAATTCACAATATTGAAATAACTACATAATCCCACTTAATAACTAAACTCAAACACCTCTCCGTATGTAAATTCATAACGGGGTATAACGTGACTGAACTTTTAACAAACACTATAGAGAAACTAATATCAAACTGAATTGATGTCACTGTACAGTTACAATATAATTTGATTCGGAAACATTATATCTAACGTCCAACTTTTACATATTGGTTAAATTTCACTAGACTAACCCAGTGTGGACAGAATTGAAACGCATCATTACACAATAAGTAGCCCCCACATCTAATTTGCATCGTATTACCCGTATTTAAGTGATCGAATTACAGAGCTTGCAATGTCCTGGAACCTTACGCTTACTATGTCAGTGATGTTTCAGTATTCCACCAAACGCAGGAATGTACAAGTTTTTGCGAAGATTCGGAAACATAAAAAGAACTACCAACACAAGCAGGTTCATTTTTTGAACCGTTCTCACCTGCATCGCAGTAACGTCCATGACTCTCCACTTCATCTCCGGCCTAGACCTCAGATACCTCCTCAACATATCCGAAATCGCTACCTTCGAGAAATCGATGTTCGTAACATTCCGAAACCCTGAATCATACACGTACTCTGACAAGCGCGAGCTTCCGCATCCCGGCACAAGGATCCGTAGCGTTTCGGTGCCGCCACCGCCGCCGTTACCGGAGGCCTCGCTGGAGGCAGCTGATGAGAGCTGGGCGAGAACGGGATCCCGCAGCGACGGCCACTCGGCGTACCACTCAAACGAATCGCCTGAGCCTCGGATGGTGAAGAACTTGTCCCAGTTCTTCTTCGACGTGAAGTCGCCTAGAGCTTCGAAGATCTCTTCTTCCTTATTGGAGCCCGCGAGATCATTTGACAGCGATCGCTTCTTGGCGGCGAAGAGATTCGCCATTGCTATCAGCGAGATCGAGCTTCGAGCTACAAGCAAATTGTGGGTTTAGGGTTTTGTGCCAAGTGGGGAGACTGTGATACCATCAGGTCGAGAATGGTCGTGTAGCCAGTATAGGTAAGAAATCAAAACCCTTAAAAAACGCGAATTTTTATGTTTTTTTTAAGATTTAGATCCCGTCTATTTGAAATATTTGAAAAAATACACATTTTTAGGGAGTTGACGAACAAAACTTATTTTATTTCCGTATCGTGCATTTTATGCGTTTTAAACGTGTTTTAGGGACACTTTTAAATCATTTTGAACTTTGATTTAATGATCATACTTTGGTTTAATGCATGCTACATGGAATATGACAGTAGGATCGTGACATTTTGGTTAAAACTATACATACAATTTAAATCATGAATATAGAACTTATTTTACTCTGATTTCATATTGATATTGTTGATTGATTTTTAAGTTCATTTGGATGATGATATCTTGACAGTATTCGTATTTTTAGTCGCGTTTTTTATCCGGGTTAACGAATTAAACACAATTTAACCTGATTACGTATTATTTTCGTATTACGCATATTTGACCGAATTTTTGACCGAATTTTTTTTTGAAATTGATCAAATTAAACATCTTTTATTCACATCCCGAATATTTCACGTATGACATATTGCTAACAAGGATCAAAACTGGTTTTCCTAATATCTGTCGTCTAACTCATTCGTATTTTGACATAAGTTTATCGTATTTTAAAAACAACATCCAAATTGTTTGAAGAGATTAACCATGGCCATTAGCCCATGATCCCATTTTATTACTTTATCATATGAAGAGGGGAGACCAATAGTCTCTAGTATACCAAAGGTCCACCCCACTACCATGTAGTGGGTTGTTATGGTGGATAATGAGGGAGGGTAGACCATAAGTCTCCATTCGCTCATAACACTCCCCCTTATCCATCCATTACATTTGAATTAGCATGTGAATACTTCAGGATTCATGATGCCGATGGAGTGAATACTGCTGGATCCAGAGTAACCTTGTTTGCCTCGTTTAAAAGCTTAGTTGTGGAAAACCCAGTGAGAAAAACCAACAGTCTCAAGGAAAAAGAGTACAACCCACATGTTACTCCCACTGATCTGTTCAAGCTTCAGGCTTGTAGATCTCTCAGCTGGCTCATCTCGATTCCTTTTACATGCTTACAATAGTACATCTAGGCTGAGCCTTAGTGAACAAATCAGCTAAATTATTACAAGACTGAATCTGATGTATTTCAACTTGCTTCTCCTTTTGTAGGTCGTGCGTCTAGAAGAACTTAGGAGATATGTGCTTCTCTTGTCGCCCTTGATGAAACTAGTCTGTAGTTGAGCTATGCAGTCTGCATTGTCCTCAAATATCGCGGTTGGCTCAATGTCACCAGTCTTCAGGCCGTTAGTCACTAAGATGTGACGAATGACTAAACGAAGCCATACACACTCTTTGCTTACTTCAGGGATCGTGAGGAGCTCGGAATGGTTAGAAGAGATAGCTGTAGTGGGTTGCTTCACAGATTTTCAGGAGATGGCTGATCACTCCATATTTTATACCTTTTTTCTGCATGTTTGCATGCCATTTTGACCGCCCATATCGCGTTTTTCATGATTATTCGACAATATTGCGATGTTTTTCATTATTTCTTGTTTTTTGTCGTATTTCAGGAAATATGGAGCGATTTGGAGCGATTTTGAGATCAAGGGGTTTGCAAGCGCTCAGGTGTGTCATCCACGGCTCATTTAAGGGCTTATCAGTGATGGAGGATGAGCGGAAGAAGAAGGAAATCAATAGGAGCGACGATGATGCAAAAAGAAGAGAAACAAGCATTTCAGCACATCACTCGGCCGAGCAGAACAGCCACTCGGCCGAACAAGAAGCCCCACTCGGCCGACCAGAACGGATACGCACACAGAGTTAATTTCAGCGTATACTCGGCCGAACGATGAAAGCCTACTCGGCCGAATGAGAAATCTCACTCGCCCGAGTGGTACAGGGAAATTGTCCAGAGAAAGGCCGAAGTTACTGTAATTTTCAGAGATCCTGTCGAAGGTCACTCGGCCGAACGATAAAGCCACTCGGCCGAATGGATAAGTCTACTCGGCCGAGCCATCCCTCGAAGACAGACCCTGAAACATCCGAAGTTACTGTATTTTTACAGGGTTTGTCACTCGGCCGAGTGACAAGGTCACTCGGCCGAGTGAACCGCTCCGCCTGCTGCTAGGGTTGCGATTTCTGGGTTGCGCAGGGGCATTTTTGGCACGATTTTTGGGCGATTTTGGAGGGTATTTAAACCTAGTTTTTGCCCTAGTTTAGGGAGCTTTTTAACAATTAAATTTTAGACTTTCTTTTAGGAACTTGAGGGCTACTCTTTGGTGAATTCTCAGCTGGTAATCATTGGCATCTCCATTGGTTTGTCAATTTCTATTGAAAACCCTATTTTTATGCATTATTTCTCTTTTGTAATGAATTGTGCCGATATTATTGTTGATTTTTCTGAGATTTGCATGATGTCTAGTGAGTAGTGTCGTCGTCTTAGGGCGTAGGGATGAACCCTATGGACCATATTTCTAAATTGTGATGAACTTGTGGAATTGTTGCTAGGATTGATTAGGGTTAGGTTGATATTGATTAATCACGGATAGCTAGGAATTCATATCGATTGGGATTTGCAAGAGATTGGATCCCAATTGATAGGAAGGCCTAGATATTCGATTTAGATTGACAATTGGATTTCTCTAGACTTGGTTTGCAATAGATTGGACCAAAGCTAGGATTTTTAATTGTGATTCTATACCCATATCCATTTGCAAGAGATTGGACGGATAGGAACTATCACAACCTAGGTCGTAGCTCGAGTTTGCACGAGAGTGAACTCGAGATACGATTGAACAATGATGTCGTTCTTCACGCTAGCGGCTTAGGCTAGGGTTTGCACGAGAGTGGGCCCTATCCTAGGTTTTCTATAGACCGGCAATAGCGCGAGAGCGTGAGCTTTGTTCTACATTTAGTTGCGACTAGTTCACATATATTCAAGTTTAGCAATAATGAAACTTATGAATCACAATGATGAGAGAAGGTACATAGTGGAGATTCCCTATCCCTAGACGTTTTATTAAATTGATATTTCTCTTGATATTTGAACGATTGTGGTTGTTATACCCCAAACTATGCTCGATTCTCTTGATAGCTAGGTGATTGGAAAGAGACACGGTCATTTGTTCCTCCCTGAGTTCGATACCCGCTGCCGCTACACCGTGCGCTTGCGGTAAAACTACAAGTCGTTCTCCGGGTGTACATCCGGGGTCGATCACGTTTTTGGCGCCGTTGCCGGGGAGGCGACAGTGTTTTATTTTCTCTACTTAGCTATTTCTTTTGTTTTATTTTTTTATTTTACTCCTCTATCGTACTAACAAATCCATCGAAACTCTGTTTTTCTCTGCATGTACACGAGATCGACGACGAATCCAGAGGATATCATATTTGATCTGGAGATCGAGCGTACTGAGAGGAGGATCAGAGCCGAGAAAAGGCTCAATATAGAGGATAATTGTATGAAACGCCCGGAGACACCGGAGGAACTAGCGGCACGTATGGCGAGGATTATATTCATTAGAGATAGGCTTCGGCCAAAGACTTCCTCTACTACTTCTTCCATCGCTATGCCGGAGTTGGCGGTAGATAAGAATTTTGAGCTCAAGACGGGATTAGTGGTCTTAATACAACAAGACCAATTCCATGGGAACTCCCATGAGAATCCACATTATCACATCCAGCTATTCTTGTCCAAGTGCGCCACCTTTTAAATGCCGGGTGTCTCCACCGATGCGATCCGTTTGAGACTCTTCCCCTTCACCCTCAGAGACAAAGCTTTATATTGGCTGAGGACGCAGGCGGAAGGTATATTCAATACTTGGGATGAATTGGCTAGTGCGTTTGTTGATAAATTCTACCCGCCATCTAAGACGGTAAAGATTAGAAGTGCACTCATGTCCTTCAAGTAAGGACCGTAGGAGACCCTATACGAGGCATGGGAGCGTTTTGAGGACCTGCAGCATCAGTGCCCCCATCACAGCATAGAGGTATGGGAGCTAGTTCACAGCTTTTATAATGGACTCCAACCGGGCACTAAGCAAATCATAGATGCAACCGCCAACGAAGCCATTCTTTCCAAAATACCGGATGAAGCTACGGCCCTATTAGAGGAGATGGCCTCTAATAATGAACAATGGGGTGACGAGCGAGGATAATCTTCTACCTCCTTGAAGCCGACGAGCATATATGAGGCCAAGGCCGTAGCGGAGCTTTCGAATAAATTTGACTCTCTCCACAAGGTAGTGGAGAGATTGGAGAAGTACATCACTGAGCCACATGGAGCTCCCTCCACACCTACGACGAGAAGCAATATGAGCGATTGGCAAGACCAATCT
This sequence comes from Scilla litardierei, assembly GCA_030789695.1. Classification (NCBI taxonomy): domain Eukaryota; kingdom Viridiplantae; phylum Streptophyta; class Magnoliopsida; order Asparagales; family Asparagaceae; genus Scilla; species Scilla litardierei. Next base: position 119,680,307 of record CM061130.1, read on the forward strand.
CAAGTCATGTTCATAGGAGGAGAGCATGGAGAGGGAGCCTTGGAACAAGTGCAAAATGTTGCGGAGAACTCCGGTTATTGGGCCAACCCGGCCGCAAGGAACCATCCGGGATTTTCGTATGCAAACAATGAAGGGGCTCTAAACCCACCGCCGCCGCAACAAACTCAAGGTAGGCCTCCACATCCACAACCTCAATACCAACCAAGGGGGCCACCACAACAAAATTACCCGCCTAAGCAACAAGCGGGACCGTATAGGCCGCCCGGTTATAACCAAGGTTAGAGAGCTCCGAACCCACCACAAGCTCAACCACGATCGGATCATGAAGCTAGGGTGGAGGAATTCATGGTGGAGCAAAGAAAGATCAATGCTAGGTTGACGGCGCAACAAGATTCGCTAAATACCGTCGTTACGTAATTTGGAGAGCAACTTGCGTTGCTAAACAAAAACACTCAACAATTGCCGGCTCAACCGGAGCCCAATCCACGGAGCAATACCGATCACATAAATGCGGTAGTGATGGTCACAACTAGAGGCGGGAAGGATACTACTCCCGCCATGGTCCAAACCGAAAAGCCCGTGGAAGAGATTTTGAATGAGAAAGAGCCGGCTATTGAAGAGGAGAGCACAAAAGAGCCGCAAGAAGTAGGAAATTCTGAAATGAAGAAGCCTAACGAGGAGCGCACCTACATGCCGTCGGTGCCCTTTCCACAACGGTTGGCGAGAGCCAAAATTGAGAAGAGGCTCGCCAAGTTCCTTAAATATTTGAGGGGAGTAAGCCTCAACATACCTTTCTTGGATGCTATAGTGGAGATCCCGTCGTATGCAAAGTACTTGAAGGACTTAATATCGGGAAAGAAGAGGAAGGAGAAAATAATGCTTGCCGAACAAGGAACTTGGTTCACCTGGAGGGAAAAGGAGCCCGCAAAGTTCAAGGATCCCGGAAGCTTTCGCATCACATGCGCACTTGGAGGAGTCCCATTGCAAACGGCCTTAGTTGACTTGGAGCAAGTGTGAGCCTAATGCCCCTTAGCATGTTCCGGAAATTGAATATGGGGACCGACTTGAAGCCAACCGACATGAGAATACAACTAGCGGATGGTCGGGTTACTAGGCCAGTGGGGATTGCGGAGGATATCACGCTTCAAGTTCCGGGAGGGATATGCTTGCCTTGCGACTTTGTCGTTATGGACTTCAAGGAGGAGGGCGACACTTCACTTATACTTGGACGCCCGTTCTTAGCCACCGCCGGCGTTATAGTCGACGTGAGAGAAGGCACATTATCATTGAATGTCGGGAACATCGAGGTTGAGTTCCATATTCCCAAAGCCATGAAGCATATGCCCTATCAAGAGGAATTGGATTATGTGGACCTCCTCGATGAGGTAATCGACGAAGCCATTCCGCACTCTATCGGCGCTCTCCATGATGATGGCCTTGAAGAAGGCCAAATTTCTAGCATTGAAGAAAAGTTGGAGCACCCTCATGATAGCTCTACGGCCGATGATAAAGACGACGCTGATGTCGTGAGGATAAGGGAGCTTTGCAAGCTCTCAACGGCCAACAAATCGAGGAAAGCTCCACCGAATAGAAGATCGGTGTCACCGGTAAGGAAGAAGATTGGTTCTAGATCAAGCTTGGGGGACTTATCCCCCGACTCTACCCATGATGAGGGGACGCCAAGGAGGGCCAACGAGCACCAACAACCAAATCCAAGTGGCCTTCCCGGTAAATTTGACGGGCGTATCTCGCATGCGTCCAACATCACACGCTAAACAAAAATCATAAGAGCGCTTGTCGGGAGGCAACCCGACGGTTTCATATTATTTTTAGTTGATTTTCATTTGTATTCTAGATTTTTCTTAGTGTTTAGAGTCTAGCGTCTATAAAAATCGTGACAACGGGCTTTATTTTTGATGATAGGAGATGGAGAACGAGAGATCATTCATATGGAGGATGACCAAGGAAAGGGAGAGCGCTTCGGGAACACGCTCAGGCTTCAGGGGAAGGCGGGGACTGACTGGAGGAAGAAAAAACAGAGAATGGAGCGAAAACGGAGAGCCGTTGCAGAAAACAGGGTGCCACTCGGCCGAGTAACATATGTCACTCGGCCGAGCAAAGACTCCATTCGGCCGAGTGGAGTACAGATCAGGGAAGATCCTTCTGACCAACTCTCTGTCATTTTTGCGGTTTACAGAATATTTTGCCACTCGGGCGAGTGACTTGTCACTCAGTCGAGTGAATCAGATACCATGCATGCTCTGAATATTGCCGAGTAGCTATGCCACTCGGCCGAATGAAACTTATCCACTCGACCGAGTGGGATTAGTCATTCGGCCGAGTCGTATGCTGCGAAGATATTTCGAAAATTTTATTCACTCGGCCGAATGAACCTATCACTCGACAGAGTCGTAATCATCCATTATAATCGCTGAGCGGGCAGCGCAAAATTCGAAACGCCGCTTTCCCCAAACTTCGCCCGAGCCTGCTGCTTCTCCTTCTCCAATCACTCGAACCGCAACCCCCCTCGCCCGATCCGACGCCGCCGCCGGCCGACGTTGACCGCCGACCGACGCCGCCCCGCCACCACACGCCGTCGGCGCCGCCCTCCCCCACCGTCGGTCACCCGCAATACGCCCCGATTTCGATTTTCTACTCCTTTCTCCCATTTCGTTAGCTTGGGGGAGCTTGGGGGAGCTTTTTGGACGCATTCGGAGCCCCGCGGAGGAGGCGTTCTTCGCACACATCAGATTTTTGCTCTCGCGTCATGCTCAGGTATACTTGTTCCATCATCTAGCACTTCGCATTTTTACTTGGGTAGTGGGCATGTCTCGCGGCACATATGTCGTCTCGCCTTAGGCCACGCACGCGGGAGCCCGCTTCGAAACGGAAGAATTCAGGTGATCCTGGCTCCTCTTCCGCTAGGGCGGACTCCCCTCCACCTAGCCCACTACCACCACCTACACAGCCGCCTCCTCCCGATCCCATTCCACCACCTGCATAGCCTGCCCCCCGCGTACGATGTGATGGGGATTACGTTTCGTGACGGCGCCTAGCGCGCCAGATTCGAGCGTATCTCCCATCGCTCGATCGTGCCCACTAGGTTCACGCACCTCGCCGACTTTGAGCGCCTAGGGGTTCTATAGGGGCTACTCACATTGTACGACAACATGTGGTGGCGTGATTTCTTGTCGGTGTCGACGGACACTTATATCCGCCCGACACTAGATGTTCTTAGCTCTATTGAGCAGATCCCTGGAGGATGCTCATTTCACCTGATGGATCAGGAGTGCCAGGTCACTCTTGACATGCTCCGAGCTTTCTTCCAGTGGACCGCTGTCCCTGACCCAGACCGCGCTTACGCTCCCACGAACATCCCACCCCCGTCGTTCGACACCCACGCTTTCTGGACCCGGATTACGGGATCACCTCTTGCCTTTGACCCTAGTAGGGCCAAGGCCTCTGTCGTCCTCCACCCGTGCCTCCGCATTGCACAGCGCCTTATGGCGACTACTTTTCTTGCGAGGTACGAGCCTGGTACGTTGTCGACACCTGAGCTCTACATGCTATATGCGATGACACGTCCCAGGGTTTTTGATGGAGCCGACGTTCTGGTCTCCGCTGTAGAGATTGATATCGCTAGTTGGTACATCGACCGCATCATCATTTCTGTCGGCGCTCGTATGCCTATTTGTTGCGGTGGTCTGATTACCCTCTTGGCTCTGTTATGCGGAGTTGACCTGCATGCTGACTTGCCTTGACCGTCGGGCCCCACTTCACTATCGATAGACATTATGGCCCGGATGAAGATGCTGCGTCCTCATGGTCGTCAGCACTGGGTATGGCTCCATGGTCCTTTCGCTGCCGATTACATGATTCTTCCGAGCCCTGCTCGGACTCATATAGGACCCGCGGGCGGAGATTGGATTCCAGCGATGGATCTCCTCATCCCCGCCCCTTACGTACTAGAGCCCGAGGGTGCTCAGCATGAGCCCCTCATTCCACCCCAGGACCCCGTGATCCCTCAGCCTGCACATGACCTGTCTGCACCTCCCGACACTTCTATCCACACTTCTGTCAGTGTCAGGAGCACTTTTGCTGAGTCCTCGTCCACCACTTTCACCACCTCTGTGCCCATTTCTGTCGATCTCATTTCCGCTGCTAGCCCTGAGCGTCCCACTACCATCTTAGAGAGCGGCGAGACCTCCTTTACCGCCGCAGTGGCGGCCCTGCCCTCACTTTTGTTCACAGCCACCCCAGCCGTTGACCCGTCTGTCCCCATTGCTGCTGTTTTCTCTGAGAGCGTCGTGACGTTTATCCCCACTTCTGTGTCACTGACCTCTCTGCCCGCCTCGTCGCCTGTTTTCACCTCAGCTTCTGCTGCTGCTCCTTCCTCGTCTTCCTTTCCCGCGTCTCAGCCTCACACAGAGGCCAAGCGACACTTAGCGAGCACAGCACCCGAGCACCACCCCGTAGCTGCACCCATCCTTTACGGCGGCCGTGTGAGACAGCCCCGTACTTCACCTGTCCGACCTGTTCGACCCTCTGCTCCACCTCCCCCCGACACTCTGGTTCAGAGCATTCGTTCTCTTGAGGGGGCAGTCAGTGGACTCAGATGAGACTTTAGGGCTCTCTCCGCCACCGTCAGTGCAGTACAGACCCGCGTCGCCATACTTCCTAGTATTCAGGCTTGCCTGAATCAGATTCTTGCGCGTCTGCCCCTACCACATACACCCAGCCAGCAGCCACCACCCCCACCACCACCTCCGCCATAGGCCGGTGCCGGTGCACCCCCACCCCCTTAGGCACACACTGGATGCCTTCCACATTTTTGCTGTCGATACGCTGGATACTTTTTTTGAGCCTGCTGCTTTTGCACCCCTACTCCACACACTGTTTTGTTGACATTTTGGTCCTATCCGTATATATCTTTTTGGGAGAGAGGGAGTACTTTTTGGGGACACTCATATATGCATTATTTTGATCTCTGCATGCATCACCTGCATTCTCATACCATTTTCTTTCTTTTTTCTACATCATGCATGCATCCTCACCCACCCTACCCACTTTTTGTCTCTCGGTGTGCCACATTTTGCACATTGAGGACACTGTGCACTGTAGCTTGGGGGAGTGAGTTCTCACACTTTTTATTTTTTGTCACCTTTTATTTTTATTTTCCCACCTTTTCTTTGTTTTTACACCTTTTTCACTCACTTTTTTTCGCTTTTACCATGCATCACGTTTTTCTTACTTTCTTTGTGTGCTGCATATGTACAATAGTTTTATTTCCTTTTTATCCTTATTTCTTTCATCTTTTTGCTAGAGATGAATTTTCTGTGATGACGATGACGTGGTGCTAGCTTATCTCTATATGCATAATACTTTGTCATGACATAGTTTTCATTTCAGATATCATATGCTATGTATTGCTATGCATTTGAGATAATAACTCGCACTTTCATGTACGAATATGGGTGAAATTCTTTTATTAGCTGAATCTGATAATTTATATGTATACTCTTCGTAGAAAACACACCAAGCTTCACACATTGATTGCTTATTTCTGGAGTTCTGCTTTCCTTTCTTATATCAATTCTTATTGCATGAAAATTGTACGCCTCACATTCAGGTTGAATGAATGTATGTTAGGTTGATATAACTGGACTAGTTTACTTTCTGAGATTAAACTGAGTAGATTACATTACTCTGCTGAAAGTTGTCGTGCACGTCCTATAGAGTGAACCGGGTGTTACATTTATTTCTTTCTACACATATCTTGATCATTATTTCTACACTTATATTCATTGGTGAATCTCCCTTTAGCGATTCTATCATTGGCATCTCCCCCGCTATTAAATTCCATGCTCCAATGCCCCCAAAATCAAAAAGAAAAAATATATGAATATCTTTCTATCTTTTGATTTGGGGTCTCAGATGTATATATGCTATATTTTTATGCTTTAAAAAAGAGAAAGAAGAAAAAGAAAATAGAAAAGAAGCTTATACATGATCCCATATCATACTCTTTCTCTCTTTCATCTCTCTTTAGTTTTTATTTTTTATTGGAGCTTCAAAATGGGGAATGTACTTATTGATTTACTTATGCCACCACGCTTATAGATAAGCTTGGGAGAGAGAGTATCCAATGATGTGTGAGAGAGTGACTACCTGAATGTGCATGAAAACCTAAGCTATGTACTTTTCTATACTCGGTGAGATTACTAAAAGTTTTACGAAATCCAGGAATTGATACTTAGCATGCACTTCATGAAAACCATACCTTTCTATCCTAATTGATCCATATTGTGTGATATCTCTTATACTCCAAATAGAAAGCATTCAATTGAAAAGTGTGTGGTCTATGATTATGTATACCACTTTAGATGCTTCAGACGATGTTAATTCTAGAACAATTCCATATTTCATACTATTTCGCTATTCTCGGGTTTTCTATTTTGAATGCATCCATGTGATTGTGATATCGAAGTGAAAATCTTTGGCATGTGTTTTATATTCGCCGTATGCTATATGAGTAAGCAAGGACCGTGTCCTGAGAAAATGATCTAGCATCTCTCTCTTTGCTTTCTTACTTTATTTTCTATCTCTTCCGTTTTCTCTTTTTATTATTTTTCCCGTCGGGTTCGTCTTTTACTTATCTTCCTTGAGGACGAGTAAGAGGTAAGCTTGGGGTATTTTGATCACTCCATATTTTATACCTTTTTTCTGCATGTTTGCATGCCATTTTGACCGCCCATATCGCGTTTTTCATGATTATTCGACAATATTGCGATGCTTTTCACTATTTCTTGTTTTTTGTCGTATTTCAGGAAATATGGAGCGATTTTGAGCGATTTTGAGATCAAGGGGTTTGCAAGCGCTCAGGTGTGTCATCCACGGCTCATTTAAGGGCTTATCAGCGATGGAGGATGAGCGGAAGAAGAAGGAAATCAATATGAGCGACGATGATGCAAAAAGAAGAGAAACAAGCATTTCAGCACATCACTCGGCCGAGCAGAACAGCCACTCGGCCGAACAAGAAGCCCCACTCAGCCGACCAGAACGGATACTCACATAGAGTTAATTTCAGCGTATACTCGGCCGAACGATGAAAGCCAACTCGGCCGAATGAGAAATCTCACTCGCCCGAGTGGTACAGGGAAATTGTCCAGAGAAATGCCGAAGTTACTGTAATTTTCAGAGATCCTGTCGAAGGTCACTCGGCCGAACGATAAAGCCACTCGACCGAATGGATAAGTCTACTCGGCCAAGCCATCCCCCGAAGACAGACCCTGAAACATCCGAAGTTACTGTATTTTTACAGGGTTTGTCACTCGGCCGAGTGACATGGTCACTCGGCCGAGTGAACCGCTCCGTCTGCTGCTAGGGTTGCGATTTCTGGGCTGCGCAGGGGCATTTTTGGCACGATTTTTTGGGCGATTTTGGAGGGTATTTAAACCCAGTTTTTGCCCTAGTTTAGGGAGCTTTTTAAAAATTAAATTTTAGACTTTCTTTTAGGGATTTGAGGGCTACTCTTTGGTGAATTCTCAGCTGGAAATCATTGGCATCTCCATTGGTTTGTCAATTTCTATTGAAAACTCTATTTTTATGCATTATTTCGCTTTTGCAATGAATTGTGCCGATGTTATTGTTGATTTTTCTGAGATTTGCATGATGTCTAGTGAGTAGTGCCGTCGTCTTAGGGCATAAGGATGAACCCTATGGACAATATTTCTAAATTGTGATGAATTTGTGGAATTGTTGCTAGGATTGATTAGTGTTAGGTTGAGATTGATTAATCACGGATAGCTAGGAATTCATATCGATTGGGATCTGCAAGATATTGGATCCCAATTAATAGGGAGGCCTAGATATTCGATTTAGATTGACAATTGGATTTCTCTAGACTTGGTTTGCAAGAGATTGGACCAAAGCTAGGATTTTTAATTGTGATTCTATACCCATATCCGTTTGCAAGAGATTGGACGGATAGGAACTATCACAACCTAGGTCGTAGCTCGAGTTTGCACGAGAGTGGACTCGAGATACGATTGAACAATGATGTCGTTCTTCACGCTAGCGGCTTAGGCTAGGGTTTGCACGAGAGTGGGCCCTATCCTAGGTTTGCTATAGACCTGCAATAGCGCGAGAGCGTGAGATTTGTTCTACATTTAGTTTCGACTAGTTCACCTATATTCAAGTTTAGCAATAATGAAACTTATGAATCACAATGATGAGAGAAGGTCCGTAGTGGGGATTCCATATCCCTAGACGTTTTATTAAATTGATATTTCTCTTGATATTTGAACGATTGTGGTTGTTATACCCCAAACTATTCTCGATTCTCTTGATAGCTAGGTGATTGGAAAGAGACACGGTCATTTGTTCATCCTTGAGTTTGATACCCGCTCGCTGCTACACCGTGCGCCTGCGGTAAAACTACAAGTCGTTCTCCGGGTGTACATTCGGAATCGATTAATGGCTGTACCGCCGTAGGTGAACATAAAACCAGTTTTTGATTTCTCAGTGTGAGGATCAGACCTGTAACCTGCATCTCCATAACCAATTAAAGTGGGAGATCCGCTTTTACGGAAATATAATTACAGGTCAATCGACCCTTGGAGGTAGCACAGAAGCTGCCTAACTCCATTACAGTGGCGCTGGGCGCTGCACTATATCTGGCTAGAAGATTTACCGAGAACACTATATCGGGACGCTTACAGTTAGCCAGATATAGAAGTGCACCAATGGTACTAAGATAAGGTACTTCAGGACCTAAATTTTCCTTCCCCTCTTCCAGTGGACGAAAAGGGTCCTTATGTACATCCAAGGATCTAACGACCATTGGTGTACTTATATGATGGCATTTATCCATTTGGAAGTTTTTCAGTAATTTCCTTGTATATGTGGATTGGTGTAACAGGATACCACCACTTAGGCGTTCGATCTGTAAGCCAACACAATACTTTGTTTTGCATATGTCTTTCATTTCAAAAGTAATCTTTAGGCTTGCAGATATCTCAACGATCTCTGCAGGATATCCAATGAGATTTACGTCGTCCACATAAACGGCGACTATAACAAATCATGTTCCCGATCTTTTAATAAAGATACATGGATAGACTTCATTATTGGTCAAACCTTGCTGTGCAATGAAATTACTCAGTCTGTTATACCACATTTTACCCGATTGCTTAAGACCATATAATGACCTTTGAAGCCTTACAGAGTAGACGTCCCGAGGTCTATCTGCTATCTCTGGAGGTAATTTATATCCTTTAGGGAGTTTCATATAGATTTCTTTATCTATATTGCCATATAGATATGCAGTCACAATCTCCATGAGCTGCATTTCTAGGCTTTCCAGAGATGATAGGCTTAATAAAAATCGGAACGTGATCGCATCCATAACAGGGGAATATGCTTGTTCATAATCTATCCCCGGTCGTTGGGAGAATCCATGTGCTACAAGTCGTGCTTTGTAGCATACGATCTCGTTATTTTCATTTCTTTTTCTGATGAAAACCCACTTATAATTCACAGGTTTTACACCTTTATGTGTTTGGACTACTGGTCCAAAAACTTCACGTTTCAAGATTGAGTCCAGCTCTACTCCTATTGACTCGTTCCACTTTGGCCAATCATTTCTGTGTTTACATTCCACCAGAGATCGTGATTCGACGTCATCGTCGTATTCGGCGACGTGCACGGCAATATTGAACGCAACGTCGTCGTCAATGACAGTGATTTTTCTGTCCAGTACCTCCCCAGTACGTACAAAATTTAATGATGTTTCTCCTATAGTTTCCTCTTCAGAGGAATGTAGGAGGGGAGAGGTAGCTGGTCTGAGCTCAGCATCATGTGTAGGGTTCATCTTTATTTCTCTAGGATTTTTTCTTTTTCGAGGAGTTTTGTCCTTCCAACCTGGTGGGCATCCTCTCTTCAATTGAGGTATAGCTGATTCTGCTGTCTGTGGATTGCATCCATCTTTTGGGATGTCAATCCTAGCTGGCATATGGGCAGCAGGGACGTGTGATCTGACAATCTTCTGGTTGCCAATAAAATTATTCGGTAGTAAATGTACTGTACTCTGTAGATAAAGGATCTTCGAGATTTCATCTTCACATTGACTAGTATGCGGATCATAATGAGACAAAGTTTTTATGTACCAAGAAATGGTCTCAGAAGCTTCTGGCTTCTTAGACTGTGTGCCTAATTTTGGAAAAACATTTTCATCAAACTCACTTTCATCAAGACGTGCCTTGAATGCGTCACCCGTCAGGGGTTCAATATATCTAATTATAGAGGGCGAATCATACCCTATATAGATATCCCCAAACGACGTTGTGGACACATTTTGGTCCTCTGAGGAGGTGCAATGGGGACATAGACTACACAACCAAACACTCTCAAATGAGAGATATTCGGAGGTGCACCATATGCTAGCTGCATCGGCGATAAAATATGGCCACCAGATGGCTATATTCTGATAAGCGATGTGGCATGCAATATGGCATGACCCCAAGCATCCACAGGCAACTGAGATTGCATCAGCAATGGACGTGCAATACATTGCAGTTTCTTTATCAGAGATTCTGCTAACCCATTCTGAGTGTGAACATGTGCTACTGGATGTTCAACTTCGATACAAGTTGCTTGGTAATACTCTTGAAAGACTTGAGAAGTGAATTCTCCCGCATTATCAAGACGTAGTTTCTTGATATGGTTATCGGGGAAATGAGCCCGCAACTTAATTATTTGTGCCAAAAGCTTTGAAAAGGCTAGGTTGCGGCTGGACAAGAGGCACACATAAGACCATTTAGATGATCTATTAGTACCATAAAGTACTGAAATGGGCCACTTGCGGGGTGAATAGGACCACAAATATCCACATATATTCTCTCCAAGAAGCCAGGAGACTCTAATCCCACTTTCAGCAGGGATGATCTCGTTATTAGTTTGCCCTTGAAACAAGGTAGAAATGGAAAATCACCTTTCTAAAGAATCTTCAGATTCTTCAGATTATGTCCAAAAGATTGGGTGATGATGCGGTGCATCATCGCCGATCCAGGGTGGCCAAGTCTGTTATGCCAGAATTTGAATTCTGGAGATGAAAGGCACTTCTGGTGCACAGTCAAATTAGATTCTATAGGTTTAATATGAGTATGATAGAGACCCGACGGGAGTCCCTTAAATCGTTCTAAGACAGTTTTTAAACCATCTTTTTGACGAGTAACATACAAATATTCATCCTCATGTATATCTATAGTTTCTAAGTGATGTCCGTTTAAACGAATATCTTTGAAACTTAATAGTTTCTATTTGATTTAAGAGAGAAAAGTGCATCTTTTATTAGTAGTCTTGTGTTATTTGGGAGCATAATCATTGCTTCACAAGATCCTTCAATTATGTTTGACAATCCTAAAATAGTAATGACATGACCAGCATAATTATTTAAGCTAATAAAATAGCTTTTTTCTCGAAGGATTGTGTGCATCGAGGCACTGTACACTAGGCACTCACACTTCATCTATAGATAATGAAATCAATACTTTAATAAAAGGAAGACATTTATTATTGAAAAGTAAAGATTAAGCAAACTACAGATGAACTAATTATTGAAAAAGTAAAGATTAAGCAAACTACAGATGATGGGAGGGGGCCGGTGCCGGAGAGGAACCCCCCGACAGGGGGGGTCGGAGCAACAGGTGGGTCACAGCAGGGAGAAGCCCCCCGGTGGGGTCGGTGCAGAAGAGCCCCCCGGACGGGGGGCGACGGAGCCCCGCGTCTGGGGCGGCGGCGACAGAACCCCCCGACTTGGGGGCGGTGGGGGCGACGGAGCCCCCCGACTGGGGGCGGTGGGGGCGACGGAGCCCCCCGACTGGGGGGCAGCGATGCATGGACAGGATGAGCAACCCCCACCCCGCCGGTGCGATGGATCTAACCCCCCTTCAGGGGGATTGGGGGGAAATTTTTTTTAAAAAACAAATCTGTCATAAACACCAAATTAGGAGAATTTAGGGGGAAAATTGGATTGGGTTTTATATATTGATCAAGTACACCAAAAATCAAAAGATGTGCTTAAGATTTTTTTCTCAATTAAAGAGGTGTATATTCTTGATTTTTAGCAAAAATGTATAATATTTTGCATAACCCAATTTCTACGAGCCAAGGAATTTACCTCTAGATCGATCTAGGGAAGAACCAATATAATCCCTAGATAGAAAAATAAAATCCCTGATCCAGTAACGCCTTGCAGGTTCGTCGCAACTTTGCCGAAACAAACAAGATTCCTTTGCAAGAGGGAAATTTTGTGGGGAAGATGAAAATTTTTTATGGCTTAACAACTTTTTTCTAGAGCGAAGTCGTGATGATAACATGTTTGAAGAGATTAACCATGGCCAATAGCCCATGGTCCCATTTTATTACTTTATCATATGAAGAGGGGAGACCAGTAGTCTATAGTATACCAAAGGTCCACCCCACTGCCATGTAGTGGGGTGGTATTATGGATAATGAGGGAGGGGAGACCATAAGTCTCCCTCACTCATAACACAAATATTTTTAATTACACCAACTTAATATTTTTGGCTAACTTTTGTAACTTAACCTATTTTAAAATAATCCCTCCAATAATTCAAGTGGCACCCAAATTAATCCTTTTAAGAGATTATTGTTAAAATATACAGATTTGATGGACCAATATAAAAATATCTATATTACAATTTTGGACCTTTTTTGAATTTGTTTGCTGACTAGGACAAGCTGACTAGGACAAACAGGTTGATAGAAAGACTGGTTGGATTCAATCTTGGGAAATCAACGGTTTAGATTTGAGTTGGTGAAATTTTGGGCGGGAAAAATTTTGTATTTTTGGGGGGAGTTTTTTGATTAAATCTTCATTAATTAAATCTTCATTTAATTAAACCAATGACTCACCCCCAAAACCATCCATCATTTAATGAAATTGATGATTAATGAAACCTTTATTAATTAAACCAAGGCCTCACCCTCTCTATGACGCAGGGGGCCCATCAAGTGGGGGGGTTTGAGGCGCCCGCGCCGAAGCTCCAAAATTTTTTACGCTAATTTGTTGTTCTGCACCGAATTGGTTGTTCCACGCCGAATTTGTTGTTCTACGCTAATTTGTTGTTCCGCGCCTGTCACGCCCCGCTCCCTAGAATACCCAGGAATTTTAAAAAAACTTTTCCAGGACTCTGAAGAGTGAGGGTGAGGAGAGCAGAAGAGGGAAGAGATAGAGAGAGAGTACAGAGAAATAGCAGGTCCATTGCACATGTGTTGGGATAGTTCAAGTGCTGCTCCACTATCATATCATAAACAATCTCATAAATAACAAAGAACAAAAAAACATTATATATATCGACATTCATTCATATACATAGTCTAGGTACCACACCATATATGCACTTCCACTCTCGACCTCCCAAAGACAAACCAAAACTCAACACAAATCTACAGCTCACTCTAAGTGCTACCCCTAAAACCCAACTCCAAGTCGTCTGCATCAAGCTGCTCCTGCTACCTGAAAAATAAGGAGGAGCACGTTAATGCGTGCTCCAATAGGAAATCCCAACATTAATGGCTAATCATGTTATTATTTGCTTAATTACTGTGGTTATAAGATAAGATAAGATCATGGAGACTATGTGACATAGCATAAAGGTATGGCATACTACTGTATAAAGTAAAAGCATTTGAAATGGAGACGTACCTGCCGTTAGAGAGTGAGTTGCTACAAAAGAGTTTTAGTGCTACAAATAATATATAAGGAAAGGAACAACAAAGGCAACTACAATTGTAGGATTACAATGAGAAATGAATACAAGAGGACAAGGGACAACTACAAGTACACCGTGTCACATTAATACAAGTACAGTGAAGAGGAAACACTACAAGTAGAACAATTAACATGTAATTTATTAACTTATTGAAATCTGGATAAACTGTAAGATATAAGAACCTGGACCTCGGCCTATGGATTGGGATGGAAAACTGCACTCGACGCAGTGGACACGGGCACTATACGCTGGGCCTCTCACCCTACCCCGTCAGGGGACCTGCCTCACGGGCCCCAACCCAAGAATTAGGTGAGTATGGCACACGATGCAGTGGACACAGATACTGTATACCGGGCCTCTCCGCCTCCTCCCTGGACGGTAACGAGAGTGAGGATCTCCACATACACTTCTCCATACCCAAACCACATTATCACAAGCCCCAAGTAACCATCACTCCCTTTAAAGGCGAGTGAGAATAATCATCACATATCACATTCTCTCCTCTCCACCTTCAATGTCTAGGCCTCATATTCACAATTTACTCGAATTTCCCCCAAACCCCCGTTTTAGCAGTTCACCCCTCTTTAGAGGGGAGTGAGACATTCCAAATCATTAATTAAACATCATAAGTCATCTTATAAGAGTCATGATGGCATGGTTTCACAGTGTCAACATTTCTCATTCATATCAATCTGGATCATGCACCTATGTGTCATGCCCTTCACCATAGCCATATGACATATCAACATGGGTCATGCACTAAAGTGTCATGCCCTCCATCACAACTCATTGGTACATCCCATACATGTCCCGTAACATCACAAATCCATAACATAGTTCATGAGAGCACATTTCTCATGTTTCTCAATTTTTATTTCATTAAGGCATTTTCACAAACACGAGGTGGGCATGACATACATGTCCATGAGCACATTAGCAAATCTATTAGCAAAGCATATCAAGGATCTATCTTTCATGTAATAACAATAATCATGCACTATAGACGGAAGATTAGCAATAATGATCAATTCAAACACCAATTAAACAATTCAGCATGCAGGAAAAGTACTGACAGTCAGGAACAGAGGCTGTTTTCATCCATTTATAATGGGAATCTGATAAAACTTCCTAAATGAGAGTTGTAGATATGGTAGTGCTGTATTCACTTATAAATTTCACGTATAAATAAGAACTAGGTGATTTATGGTGAATTGTTTGGTGAAAACTATCAAAACTATTTTTCAGACAGATTCCAAGAGCTGTAACAATTGCTATTTTAAGTCATGTTGCAGTTAGAATCTCGAAGACATGGCCTAGGGAAAAATTGTACAACAGGTTGTTATATTTACAACAAGACCAAGAACACTAATTTTTATGTAGTGTGCATGGACTGAGCTCAATTTTGCCAAACGGTGTCCAGACTAGATGAAAATCAAACATGCTATCAAGATAGAATTTTTACCCCTAATAACTGAACTGAATATATGTCAAATTTTATTTGATTTCGGGGTAGAATTTCAAGATCAATAAGTGTATACTTTTTTTGGAAATTATTCAAGTCTAAATTAAGGGATATAACCAACTGAACAAGCAACAGAATATGTCTACAAATCAGCCATGGTGTTTGCATGAAACTAAATTGATTTTACATAGATCGGCATAATAAGTCATTAGAGAAGGGATTCCTATCTCAATATGATGAATTTCCAAACCATCATGCTTTCTCTCAAGCCTCCTACCTCACCCTAGCTTCTAGACTCAAGGAGACTCCATCTTGCTAAAAACCCTTCTCCTCTTTCTCTTCCCCTTTCTTCCTCTTCTTCTTCCCATTTTCTCCTCTTCTTCTTTTTTATTTAATGGAATTTCTTCCAGGTGGAGTGGGGAGGGGGATAGGGGACAGAGAGATGGTGGAAATTAGAAAAGAAGGATAAGGTTAAGAAGATATTTCTAATGATTTTTCTACACACACTTAGCTTATAGGATAAGCCATGATACTTTTGAAATGACCTAAATACCCTGCAACTTCCCACTAATTACAAACGTGTCATTAATTTATGCACACACTTCTTTACTATACACACACCCCTATATTTTGTCCAAATGACCATTTTGCCCCTCACCTTTCTAAATATTTACGAGGATGCCATTAACCCCTAACCCCTCTTCACACTAGCATGACTCTCCCTACACACAACCATGCATACATGCACCACAAACACATGTCCAATACATACTTGTGATATCATACACACGACGTCATTCACACTCCTCCCGCATTCATGTCTCGCATTCTCGTCTCCTAGCCACATATTATAGCACAACCCCCATGCACTACGATACATACATCAACATCCACAATTATTTCATGCCTACGTATGCAGCGTAAATAGAAATTCCACATGTATATAATAGAATACACGTATAATTCAAAACATGGCATGACAGCGCCGAAGGCACCTGTGCTGAATTTGTTGTTCCGTGTCAAAGGCGTCTGCGCCGAATTTGTTGTTCCGCACCGAAGACGCCCGTGCCGCTAAATATTTTTACGCTAATTTGTTGTTCTTTTAAATTTTGGCTGTGGAAATAATTTTTTGGGGAATAAAGATTTTGTGGGGGAAAATCTTAAATGAACCGTACCCGAGGGCACGGTTTATGACTATCTATCTTATAAAATAGGGATGTACATGTTTGCCATTATCCTACTAGGACAAACTGGTGGGTAAAGATGCGGCCATGGCTTAGCCACATCATCAAGGTGGGCCCCACTTAGAGATAAGTGGGAGCTTGGATGTAGTATGGAGTTTTTGTTGTGCACCCAAATATAAACCACCACTCTTCCCATGAATTAAAAGGTTGCAATTGCTTTTAAATACAACCAAAATAACCATTGGTCCCCCTATATTTACAGGGTTGCCATTGGCCCAATTTTACCCCTTGGTTCCCCTCGATTTACATGGTTACTATTGGCAATTTTCCCCACTTTGAACCCCTCTTATTTACATGTTTACCATTTGAATTTCTATCCATTTTACCCTCCGATAATACCAACACACAAACCCACACTTCTCACTCTTTTTCGGTTGCGCATGCACCGCATCCTGTTCAAAGTGGGGTTTTTCGTCGTGCACTGTGTGCACATGTTATTTCTAGTCCTTTATACAATTGATGAGCGGAGATAAGATATGAATAGAACAAAGGTGTGCCTCCCCTCCACAGACCACGTCACCATCCACATCACCCAAAAAAACAAAACCCACCCAAAAAGAACCCAAAACACACCCAATTTCAAACAACACCCAAAAACAAACATCCTCATTTTACCCCCGACGATACCGACACACGACCCACACTTCTCACTCCATATCGTTTGCACGCGCGCACTGCATTCTGTTCGTGTTTTTTTTGTGATGTGCACTTTGTGCACGGGTTATTTCTAGTCTATTATACATTTGAGGGATGTTATCATGGGTTTTTGGATAAGAGAAATTAGGAGAAATTGGATAAGGGATGAGGATATTTTGAGGGATAAGAGAGGAGGTGTTGGATTTTGCATATGCAACTCCAGTTTTTGTGTTTTTGCCCCTGGACCCTCCACATACACCCACGCCTTTTCTTCTTTCACCTTGCTTTTCCCTGTTTTTGCATTTTGCCCTTGGACGCTCATCACACACCCACCCTCTTCCTTTTTTCCTCCTCAATTTCCTTGTTATTGCATTTTATCCCCTTAACCCTTCCCACACACACCCATACTTTTTCTTCTTTCCCACATCATTTTCCGACCGTTTTTTCCCCGTCCCCATGCATGTGTGCATGGGTTATTTGCTAGTTTGTATTACAACCGAGGAGAGAACCTTGCTGATTGGGAGAACGGGTCTAGTAGAGTGGCTACCAAATCTTGGCAGCCTCAACATGGAAGGGATGGAGTGCTTCGATGTATCTTTGCAGGGTCCACCAGTTGTGGGTCTTGCTATGTGTATGGTCTTTGGTGCACGAAGATGAGTTTGGGTGATGGGATGGGTTTGATGGGATATGATGGGGATGGTGAAGAGGAGACTTCTTGATGGGAGTTTCGTGAATATTACAAATAAAGGGGGAATCTTGCTGGCTGGGACAAAAGGATTGGCAGAGTAGTGGCCATAATTTAGCCACCTCATGATGGATGAGATCGAGGGCTTAGATGTGTTTTTGCAGTGTCCACCGGGTTATGGGTCTTGCTATGGTGTGGCCGTTGGTGTATGAAGATGGGGTTGGTTGACATGATGGTGTTGATTGGAGATGATAGGAGTGTGGGAGAGGATACATATTGATGGGAGTTGGGGGATGGGGGGTTGGGAGGTTGATGGGAGTGGGGTGATTGGGGGGGGGGGGGGGCTGGGAGGGTGATAAGGGTTGGATTGGATAGGTGTGGTGTGGGCCCTGCTTGCCTAATGCACACAAGACATATGCTAGTAATTTAAATAATTTAGATCATGCATGTTGCAAGGGAACGATATTAGTAATCTAAATAAGTTAGATCATGCAATGAAAAACAGAAAATTAATATTTTCTAACTAGCAATCAACATGCCCAAGATCTACTGAGTGGGGCAGAACCAGGATGCAGTGACAGGGGGGCCGATATCGAAAAGTATAAAATATTGGATATGCATATTAAATAAATTCACATGGATTATATTGCTTCAAATAATATTTAAATACTTATTTAAATATATCAAAATATGTTATTACATTCTTACCATGTCAAAATAGAGAATGTCTTTATTCCATGTCATGAAAATCCTTTATAATTGAATCCACACTAAATTTTCAGTAATTTCTTTCTCAATGTACACAAGCAAACAATCAGATTAGAAATCATCACACATCTTGTTACGAAGTGTAATCTTGACTAAATTCATCGATGAAAAAGAACGCTCAGTATTAGTTATAGAAACTAGAAGTGTGAGAATAATAGTTATCACTCTATACACAAGAGGATATACTTCTGCTTTTCTAGTTTTTGCCAACAATTGACATAGATCTGAAATTGTTGTCAATGCTCTAGAATCTAGAAGTTGCATGACATGTTGAAATTGTATGTGTAACCGTGCCATATCATATTCTGCAAAGTCTTGTTGGTAAAATTTTTGTACCAATTTGCAAATATCATCAATTCTGAATGATAAATGATCTCTCTTGGATCTAAAGCTGAACTAATAATGATCAATTCCAACAGGTTATCATTGAATTTGTTGTTCAATTCTTGTAATTGAGAGTCTATCACTTCATTGAAACATCAAATTTGTAATAATGTTCCACTGTAATTTCATTTAGGTGATAATGAACCCTTCTTGCAATATAATGAGCGCTAAAACCCGGTACATGTATATTGACTGCTTCACAAAAAGATCTCATATTTGTAATCAAATTATTCCATCCATCATCTTTTACTTTTTGAATGAGCATCTTAGTAGATGAAACAAGATGCATTGCATTTAAGATGTCTCGAGATTAGAGTTGCAAACCTTGACATATTATGTCAGAAATCTCTAAAACTTCTCTCATAAGATGCAAAATGAAAAAAATTCAAAAGTAGTCATTGCCTTATAAGCTAAATCGGCATCACCACGTTGAGCAGAAATAGATCCATCCTTAATAATGTTTAATAAAACACCACATGTTGCACTAACCATCTTTAGCAAACTAGAAATAGATTTCAAATGAGAACTCCAACTGGTATAATCTGGCCTTTGTAGAGGACCTATTTGATTAAGCACTTTTCCCCTTTGAAGCACATCAATCTCAAGTAAATGAGTAATATTTGAAGCGTGAGGAGCTTTTAGTTGGTCACTACGCTTACATGATACACCAGCAATATTTGAAGCATGAGGAGCAATATTGATGATGGAATTTAACTTGGTAAAAAACTAATGGACATGAATAATTTTAGTGGTTGCAGCAAATAATGCCAATTGTAAACGATGTGCAAAATAATGAACATAATAAGCATGCAGACATTCGTTTGAAACTAAAGCTTGCAACCCATTCCATTCTATACGCATGTTACTTGCATCACCATACCCATGCAATCGGATGGATTGATCATCAAGCTTATAATGAGAGAGCATCAAAAATACATTCTTTCAAAGTTAATGCCGCAGTGTCTTTGACATGAATAAGCCCAAAAAAGCACTCTTGTATGTAACCATCTTTGTCGACAAATCTCAAGACAATAGACATTTGCTCTTTTTTAGATTCATCCAATGCTTCATTAACTATTAAACACTACATTGAATTACCAACTTCTTCATGAATGTCCATCTTCAATTTGGTTGACAGGACATTCAAAATTTATTTTTGTGTTTTTGGTGATGTATATGATGCATTTCGTGGCACATTATCCAAAACTACTGCTACTTTATCATTATAAGAGGTGATGAAACTCAATAATTCTAAAAAGTTTCATGATTATAACTTCATGACTTAAACTCGTCGTAACCCCTGAAAGAACATCTGCAAACCACCTAACTATCTCAATTGAAGATGTCAAGCGAAGTCTATTTTCATGATTTCATACGCTGTGAATTTCTTAAACCTTCTTGCAATATGAGATTGATACACCATCCCAAAACGGGCTAAGATAGAATGGGGCGAGCCTACTGTCCGAGCCCATGGGCCAGTACGGGATTAGGCCCCGGCCTAAAAGCCCCGCAAAGGTCTCGAGCCATAGCGGCCCCAGACTGACGTGGAGAGAACCGTTGACCCTTGTAGGTTGAGGTATCCGCTCCCCCGAATTGCGTCCACCTTCATTACCATTCAAGAGCCCCATTACGCCCACCCTGATCACCCATCAAGGGACGATTAAAGCGGTGGGTACGTGGGACGAGATGAGTGGAGGATGAGGGGGACGTGGACGGTTCAATCCCTATAAATTACCAGAAGATCAAAGGACGAAAAGACCGAATTCTGAATACTCTACACTCAGGTATTCTTCCTCCTACAACCTTATCTTCTACCTCATAATTCTCCTCCGTAGCACGACTTGAGGATTCATGCATCGTCCTCTCCATGAACCGCACTCGATCTTACTTGCATCCCTCAGAACATATCTGACTTAGTGACTGGACCTGAAAGGGAATACTTGCAAGTGTACGAGTTCGACAAATAATATAACTGGTGAATACGGGATTGTATCCACAGAGACGAAACTTATCTGCAAATTCACACAAATAGTCAGAGCATGTAAATAATTGTTGAGGGTTCTAACCACCCTTTGAGGGTGGATGATTGTTTGAATAGATTGTTTATCTAAGTACCTTAGAGTTAGGGTAATGTTCTAAGATTTGGATGCAAGGAAGAGAGAGGGCGGATTTGAGGATATCAGTAGGATTACTCAATTACTCTGCTAAATGTTAATTCCATTATAACTTGATCACTCATCCATTTCAAGGTATGGGGCTCGGGAAATAAATCAATTAAGCACATGTGGGGTGCACCAAAGGTAATTGCTAATTGGGTTCTTTTCCTAATTAAAGCCCATGAATCACTCCCACACACATTTCAAGGTATGTAGGGGTAGTGCATATAGGTTGTGTTGTGCATCACACAACCACCGTTCTGCGGCCCCTTTCGGGTAATGCACGATTCGATAAACGCGTCACAACCCAACTAACAATTTGGGTTATTGGGTGAATTAAACTTCTAAACTATGAAATATGGATTGAAGGGTCTTGCATTCATTTCAAACTATGCAATACCCATTGGATACATTGGTACAACAATTACGAAGCACCACCGTTCTTCGGCTCCTCCATGGATAGTATCAAATCCAACTAATCATAAGCTTATTTCACCTAAAAACATGGATTAACAAAGGGTGCTGGAAATTAACATTAGCAAGGCAGTCAAAACATCCTACATCAATCCAAAACACCCACACAATGAATTTAGCCTAACATATCAAGAATAGAGTAGGCATTCAAAGAAATAGACATAGTTCAATACAAGAAATGAAAGTGAATGTATAATAGTAAGAGGGTTGGAGATTTGTCACCAAATACTAGCTTCATCAATCATCAATCAATCTCAGCAACAACAAAAACGTGATCAAGAAACTCAAAACTCTTAAAACCCCTAATCTCCTTCTTAAGGAAGAAGATGACCTCAAAATAGTAAAAGATTAAGCTCTCTATTTATTACATCTGAATAGTAGTATTTTATACCCCCTAGGTAGGGGTGGGCATTGGATTTATCCGATTTTTTTCAACAAGCCCGAATCCGAATCCGATATAATTCGGTTAGGTAAAATATATCCGAAGTCCGAATCCGATTAATCGGACCCGGTTCCGAACGGCCCGATTATGTAATCGGACAAGCATGTTTGACCCGAAGTCCGATTCCGATTCGGCAACTCGCCAGTCCGATTCCGATTCGGCAACTCGCCCGCCCAAAATCCGGTTCCGGTTAAGCCCAACCGCATATTGCGCTGTGTCAATGGGCCACAGGACGAAACACAATTGCGACAGATAGCTATCCTCCCTCTAATTTATTGTACAATTGTCTCATTAGTTTGGTCGATGTGGGACAAATCGTCAACACCCATTTAGCACTTGCTCTGTCATGCAAGAGCCATTTAGTCCCACATCGATGGGACTTGAGAGAATACAATCTCAGCGACAAGCTGCTCCCATCCATACATCTATTACTAGGAAAACATTGAAGAGGAGATGGTTTAAAAGTTTCACTTCATAAATTCATCCCTATGCTTTCTTTCCCTATCATCTTCCCGCTCTCTGCACTTCCTCCCATAATAATCCTCCCTCTTATGTACATCGGCCTCTAATCGTCTCCTATGATCTCTCTCATCTTTTCCAAGGCTCTCGGACGTTCTTCTATGATCTCCCTCGGCCTTCCCATGGCGATCACTTCCCGAGCTTCTTCCTGAATCCCGATGCTCTCTGACTTCTGATCTTCATTCAGATCCATTATTGTCGCGATACTTGTCGTGACTTCTGCTTTCGTGCTTCCTCCTTTCATCTTCTCTACCACGTCTGACATTCTTCTTGTCATCATGGCGATGCCTGTGAGCTGAATCCTCGGATCTTTGATCATCTGCCTTCCGCCTCTTTGTTCCTTCTTGGGTGTCTTCCTGACTTTCATCAAACACCATGTCATACATGCAAGATTTGTTCGATTTGTGAGGGGTTTGAAGCATCATATGAATATTGAAACAGGAAATCGTTTCTGATCATTTCGAGTTGGAAAGAGAAAAGTCCTCTTGTGAACATCTCCACCATGCTACGTCTGATCGTCCTTCAAAACATATTTTTGGCCTTGTTGCTTCGCATTGGAGACTTGTACACAGTCCCTAGCAATGTGATCAGTAGCACCACACTTGAAGCAGCCACCTGAAGATGGTTTATTTGCAATATGAACTCGGAGTGTTTTTTTAAATACCCTTTACTTTTCAAATCTCCTCGAAGCAAAATCTTAAATGCAGTATAAATAAAAGCAAATGCATTATGCACGCAAGCGTTCCAACTCAAGGAGGCTATGGAAGCGCAACTGTGTATAACTACGCTTGAGGTTATGGTTAATTTAAGAAAGTACCGTTAGGATTACTCCCTTTACCATGCCGTTATTGTCCCCATAGTTTGGAAACACTTTGGCTGAAATCAACATGTATTCTTCGGTCATCAATTAAGGTTGTATTCTTCGGTCATCAACCGCTTGCGCCAGGCGTTGTTGCCCCTCCTTCAAGTTTACCGTACAATTTTCTCACAAATTTGCGTATGTGGGACAAATCAGTCCGCTGCACATCCAGCTCTCTCCTCTAAACTCCGGTTCATGTTCTGTTTAGTCCCACATCGGTGGGAGAAATAAGACACACATTGTTTAAATACGCTAAATGGGCATAAACGTCCGTAGCAAATAATCAGAATCGGGTTCAGTGTGGATTTCTCATGTGAGATCCGATTTCCGAATCCGAATTAATTCGGTTGGCTAAATTTTTACCGAATCCGATTCCGAATTCAAATTGACCGAATATTCGGAATCGGATTCGGGTACGGAACCGGGTTCGGAAACGGAACCGGGTTTTCTGCTCACCCCTACCCCTAGGGGTTGAATCTCATCCATCCAAAATGTCATCCAAAATGTCATCCAAAGTATCCTGAAGAGTGAGGGTGATGAGAGAGAAAAAGGGAGAGAAAGAAGAAACTGAATAAACAGGCCACAGCGCACATGCTGAGATAGTACAAGTGCAGCTTTATTAAAATATCAAACAACTCATAAATAACATAGAACAAAAACAACAACTTTATGTAACAACTTTCATTTACATACATGGTCCAAATGCACCATTACATATACACCGTCACTCCACCTCCCATGACAACCATGTCACACTACACAACTACAGCTCACACCAAGACTACCCCTGAAACCCAAATTCAAGCCACCACCAACCATGCTGTCCCTGCTATCTGAAAAGTGGAGAGAAGCACGTCAATGCGTGCCATAGTAAGAACCAACTTGGATTTGGAATAACGTGTTAAGGTTATCAATATACAAGGCAAGGCAAGAGACATAAGCCATGTAAACTAAGTAAATAGCCAAGAAAAAGGATCGTACCTGCGGTCCAATGTCGAGATACTACAAGGAAAATGGTTAGCACTAATAATGATGCAAATGTTCATTTTAACATTGGCTAAAAGGAAATTACGAGTGCCAGGTGTATAACTCAGTGTCACACGCAAGATAGGTAAAGGGAAGGGGAAGTGCTGCCAGCAGAAGGAGTAATATGCAAAAATTCTTATTTTATTATTTTATAATTGAATTAATTGGAACTTGGATAAACTGTGTGATACCAGGATCTGGACTTCACACCAAATTTGGGATGAATATAGTACACGGCGCAGTGGACACGGGCACTGTACGACACCAGGCCTCTCAGCTCCCCCGTCACTGGCAGGAATGAGGATATCCACATAATAACACAACCTCCGTATGTCCCATCCACTCCCGGTAAAGGCGAGTGGGTATAAATATCCCCTCCACTCCAGGTAAAGGCGAGTGGGTATACATATCACATATCACATAATCATTTCCCCCCAACTTCTCAGTCCAGGCCTCATATCCACAATTTACTCAAATCCCATCTAAACCCGGGTTTTGCTAACTCACCCTCATTAGAGAGGATTGAGACATTACAGAGTTTCATTTTATCATTTTAGTAATGTAGGAGTCATGTTGCATGGCATCACATTCCACATTCATACCAACATGGGTCATGCACCGAAGTGTCAAGCCCTCTGTTGTAGTCACACCACATATCAACATGGCAATGCATGACATGCTCCCAACATTACATGTTTATATCATATCTCATAACATAATCATAGAATTGAGTATTTCTCACATTTCTGGCATTTGCCTTCACTTAGGCATTTCCACAAATACATGATAGGCATCATGTTCCACATCCCAATCACATTGTTAATTTAATAGCATATCACACCAATCAAAATTTCTTTTATGTAAAAACAACAATAATGGACAATAAGAGTATAATTGGCAACATTACACAATTCATATCACCATTCTAATGTTTCAGCTTGCTGGAATTTGCAGAAAGTGACAATACGTGGCCTTATAACATCAGTTTGCATTAAGAATTTGACAAATTGTCCTAAATGAAAGTTGTAGATATATTAGTCCTGGTTTTACAGATAAAAGTCATTCAAAAATATTAAGTAAGTGATTTATGGTGAATTATTTGGTGAAGTATGTCAAATCTGTTTTTTAGACAGATTTCAGAGTCTATAAAGATTGTTGTTTTTGGACATGTTTTAGCCAGAATTTCTAAATATAAGCACTGTGATGAAATTATAGATAAACTTGTTAACTTTTCAACTAGACCAAGAACATAAAATTCCATTTTGTGTGCAGGTATTTAAGTAATTTTGCTAAACTGTGTCAAGACTGAAGATCAAACAAGCATGTTGTAAAGATGGAATGTTTGCTCCTAATTTCTGAATTGAACATATATCACAATTTATATGATTTTGAGGTAAAACTTCAAGATCTAAACGTATATAATTTTTTCGAAACATGATTCAATCTACAGTAACCGTAACTGCAGCAACAACACACAACAAAATTTCAGGATTTTAAAGGAGATGGGTTTGCTAAGAAATTCAAGGGGGGTTTACATGAAATTGAATTATGGCACGTTAATTTGATTACTCCTAATACATATTGATTAAACATGATGTGAAAATATGATAGAGATAAACCCTAATTAAATTTCCAAAACAAAGTTGGATCCTACCTCAAATTTCGATTCTTCTTCTCTCCTTCTCTTTCTTTTCCTTCCACCTTCTTTCTCCTTGAAGCAACCTAGGTTTTCTTGATTTTAGGGGGTTAAATTAGGGTTTGGATTGAAGGAGGAGGAGATTAGGGGGAGGGTGTGGCCATCCATGGCATGTGAAGGAGAGGGGAAACGGAGAAAATGAGAGAAAAAGAGAGAAATCTCTAGATTTCCCTTTCTTTTTCTTCTCTCTTCTTATTCCTTTCTTCTCTTCCAAGAAAAGAATATTCCAAGGGAATATTCCCTTAGGAAAATGACCAAGATACCCCCGTCTTCCAAGTATTTACAAGTTTACCATTACTTTATGCACACCCCACTTTAGTATGTACGCACATCACATTTGGTCCAAATGACCATTTTGCCATTCACCTTTCTAAAAATTTACGGGGGTTGCCATTGACCCCGAACCCTTTTTACACTTGCATGTATTCCCTACACATACCCATGCATGCCTACACATGCATACATGCACCACACACACGTCCAACACATTCCTGTTGTTTGGCACCCACTACGTCTTTCACACTTCTCCCGCACTCAATCTCGCTTTCTTGTCTCTTAGCCACGCATTCAGGCCCAATTCCCCTTGCATTACGTTACATACATCGACATCCACGTTTATTTTCATCCCTACGTATGCACCGTAGGTAGAAATACCACGTGTGTTCAGTAGAATACACGTATAGTGCTACATAGGGCATGACATCCTACCCACCTTAAAATAAAGTCCGTCCTCAGACTTCCTAGGGTGTGAACTCTGCCCAAGGTCAGCTCGGTATGATGGTCTTACTACCCATGAAGTACAAACAAGAATACCTACCTAAACCACACTTATATACACTATATGCTTCACTATCATCCATACACATCCGCATCACACACATATCACAGATACTTCCTATTATTCATCTAGTAGCACATCCACATCACTATATGCATTCATTACATATATACACACACACACACACACATAGGCATCCTTCACATGAATATCTACGCACATATATACACACTAACAGATACAACACACACGCATACCACAAATAGATCTCTATACGTATCATTATACGTATCCAGACCACTACTCATACCTATGTGATATGCCATCACATCATATCTATTTACATATACGTCTATATCTATGCACAGACACACAACACTACACATCGATCTACATACGCAATTTGACAAACAGGGTCACCATCATGGTGTCACACCAAATGTACACCAGATCCCTGTACACCCAATAATTAGTCATGTGGGTTCACTCACATTTATAGGTACATAAATATCTATATACACACATTATTTAGTCACATCCATACACACACCTATGGGCACGTACTAACATATGCATGATCAAATCCCATAAGGTTCACAATCATAATTATAGTTAAATACACACACAATTCACATTCATAGCGATGCACCTACTGCCTCACACAGATAGGCACATATACCCCACTTAATACTCACAAGGTTGCACCATCATAATATATTTTCCGCATATTTAAATAGTTTTACATATCCTACACACATACTGCCACAGTAGTCCAATAGATTTAAATATCCATTTTTACATCACACACGCATACAAATATACACAACAAACACACACATCTCAATACCCACATATCAAACAGTTTCAAACACTTATATTCATCAGACATGTATGTATGTGTGTGTATATATACTTATATTCCATATCTATCACATTTACATCCATGTTGCATATTTATATACATACACACATGCTCTGGTACAGACCATATATACACACATACAAACAAGAATACATTTATCCAAGGCACACCGGGCTACACCTGGATAGACAACCATATAGGAACATCAGCAGGTAAACAAACAAAGATATGTTCCAGCACACACACACACACACACACACACTCATTCACCCAATATACACATCATTACATATTCTCCTACTGCACACTACACATACATGAACACATCCCTACCCGCCATTGTGACATGTATAATAGAAATCCATACAACTGTAGTACATATTCACGTATACGCAACAAGCAATACCCCACTGTAACGACCCGCTCTCGGGGGCCCGTTACTTATTCGGTTTATTGCGCAGGTTCCGCAGTTTACCAGTGAATTCAGCATAGCCACAACGCAGAGATGTACCAACAACACTCAAACCAGCTTACAGACATTATTACAGTCCAAATTAAAGTACAACAACCAACACTCTCTCACACCAATACATGAAAGGAAATACTGAAAGGAAATGCAGAAACGGAAATACATAGTACAATACACACTCCGACAGAAAAGTAACTAAAACTCTGTGGCCTCCGGGTCGTACGCAGGCTCCTCATACTCTGGAGCAATCTACTCAATCTGATCTTCGTCTGTCGGTGCCACAAGTGGAACCGAAGGTAAGTCACAAAGATTCTAAGCAAAGAAAAGAAGTACTGTACAAGTATGACAAGCAGAGGTAAAGTAAAGTACGGTGTAGTGTCTGTACAAGTGCAGAAAGTAAAGTGCATGACTGTAAAGAAGTAACCGTGCAAGCTCTGCTAAAACTACGTGACTCAAGTCGGAGAGTACAATATGTGACCGTTCAGTTCGTCTCTTGCCTGGGTGCTACCCAGACGAATGCCGGTACCCAGGCAGCAGTATGGTTTGCCGAAACGCAGGCAGCAGGACAGGGCGCCGAAACACAGGCGACAGGACAGGTAGACCAAACTCTAGTCACTCCCGTACTCTCGCAAACTATGAGTTACCCCAAAACCCGGTGATGTGTCAAGTACAAGTTCTTTACATGATTGTTCCACGAAATGTTCCAAGTCAAGTCCAACACAAGTAAGTGGCGTATGTTTCCGTGCTTCGAGCACGTAGTAGTGCGGTGCTACAAGTTCGTACGAGCACAGTGGCTAGATTTCTAAGGTTAGAACCTATTGTGACTTACCAAAATTAATACCGTTGTAGTAAGCCGGAAGAGGATCTAGTGCTGATGCACGAGATTCGATGCCTGCAAATACAATAACAATTAGTTAGAGAATACACGATTTCTTATTTATTTAACTTGGTCGTTTTGATTTAAAATTTGTTGAAACGGTGTCGGAAATCGGTCTAAATTTTTATATAGGCTATATAGGACAAAAATAGTTTTATTGCAGGAAGGAATATTTTTCTGAAGTCCATAGTAATTTTTATAATTTTTAGAAACTCAAAATAGTTAAAAAAAACAGATTATTTAAGTTACGCGTATCTTCCATAATTTCTTACGGGAGCAATATAAGTCGGAATGACTTGAGTGAACAGTCAAAATGACCGTCTCGAAGTCTATTATCACATATAAATTTATCAAATATTAGTGTACGTAAAATCAGCGAGTTACGATTTTTAGAACGATTTATACCTATTTAATTTCTAAGTTCAAAATTTTATTCTGGGAAAAGTAGGCGTCTGGTTGAGGTGAGACCAGCGCCAATGGATCCGAAATATCGTTTCTGATTTTCTGGAGCTATCCACACATTTTTCTGGGTCCTAGATTTCAAGTTATGGGTTTAAAACTATTTATCCCTATTTAATAATTAATAAAAATACGAAAATACGAATTAATCTACGTATTTACAATTTTGCCATTAGAGTTATTACGCACCCTCCGTTTCGTACGCTGCATGTCGGGGGGCTCGACGTCGGAGGGATGGGGTCCGTGGCGGCGACCGCGGCGGAGGGGTCGGGAAACGACGACGGGGAGGCGTCGGTCGTCGGCGGCGAGGTCGGAGTGGCGACTGGGCGGCAGGCGGTGCGACGAGCGCTCGGAGGTGGTGCGGGTTCGTCGTGACGGTGCAAGGCAGAGCGGGGATGGGCGGTGCTTCGGGACCTCGTCGGAGCTTGGTGGCGGGCGAGGGGCGATGTCGGAGGGAGCGGCGGCGCCTGTCGGGCTCCTCTGCACGGACGGCGACGGGGGTGAGGCAGCGGAGGCGGTGTGGGGGCGCCGTGGGGAGAGGGCGGAGGAGCACGGGGCGGTCTTGCGTGGGCTCGTCGGCGTTGCCGCTGGGTGGCGGAGGAGTTGGGCGAGGTGCTCCGGAGTTCGAGCGGGCTGGGCTCGCCGTTGATGCCGATGGGTTCTCGACGTTGATCGGAGAGGGGGAAAGGGAGAGCGGGAGAGTGAGATAGAGAGAGGAGGATGTGTTCGGTTTGGCCTTGAGAGCTGGGAGCTAGAGAGAATTTGATGTGTGGGTTTTTGTTTTAACCTGTGGATTAAAAGAGATTGGGGGGTGTTTGATGCGGGCTTGGGGAGGAGAAGAGATAGGCCTGGGGAGTTGTGTGAGGGATGAACGTGAGAGAGTGGGTTAGGGGGTAATTATATAGGTTTAATACTAACACAATAAATACTTAGTCAATGAATTAATGAGGTAGGTTTGGAATTTGACTAAGTTTGGAAATTAAGCTAACCCATGAATCACATGGGCAGCTTACGGGTTGGGTTGGGTAGGTTAAAATTAATTAAAATAGCTAGTAGGGTAATTGGGTAGGTAAACACGTAATTAGTGGATATAGTAAAAATTTACGGAAATTACGATTTTGCTCCTACTAGTAAACGTGTCCGAAAAATTATGAAAACATACCCACGGGATCGTATCGTCACGAGGATGGCGAATACGAAGTCCGTTTCAGGGTTTGGGCTACGGGAATACTAGTTTTTGGCCAAAACGTTTGTAAAGCGGGTTTGCGGGTTCTCTACTGAAATGATATCCGAAAATTATGAAATTAATGTGGGAAGCCCTAAATGATCATAGGAGGCTACTGTAGAAGTTTGAAATCGATTTGAAGACGTTTGTGTAGAAAATAAATTCGTCGAATCAAAACGGTAATTTTGGAAGATGAATTTTAACAGAAATTTTTTGGGTATTTGAGGAAATCTGAAATTGCTAAAATACAATACGATAAGTCTAGTACTCTAAAATATTTTTATAAGAATTTTTAAAATCAGTTTTGTTAGAAAATTCTTGACTAACGTTTATAATGTAAAATTTATTCTTAAAATACGTAGAAATACGTAAATTGAACTGTTGGAAATTACTGGTCGTTACATTCTACCCTCCTTAAAATAATTCCGTCCTCGGAATTTAAAAATATTTTTGAAACAAATAATTGATGTTATGAAGAAGCTCAAGCAAATAAAAGATAAAAAAGATGGTAATCTTTGTAAATCAGGCTGTAAATAAAACGAAATATGATATGATATTATAGCATCAAGAAAACAAGAGATATTACTAATATACACTATTAACATCACCATAGCTTCCGTAACTATTCCTGAGACCAGTATCATTACAATAGTTACACTGCCATCTCAGGTAGACCAAGATTAACATGAGATAATAATATCACATGAAAATGAGGGCTATTATGATGACAACATCTGTTCGAACTTGGAACCTGAGGTGATAAGCCAGTAGCAAGATGTTTAAACCACATAAACCGGAAGACTATAAAGTTTATTCGTGCTACTGGTGACTAACGGGTCTGGGCACAGATGTTGTTCATAATATAGCGTGTATCGACTAATCCACGGGCACCAACACCATCAATTTCCATAATGCCCAACCACATGCTAACGTCCAAATCACCGCCCAAAGGTAAGTACAAGGCCAACATTCTAAGTCAGTACTCCCTGCTAGCATTCCTTTCGTCAATCTCCATACTATCCCACAATAAGGCAGGATCCAAGCTCTCATCCAGAGCCAAGCACAAGGCCTACATCCAACTTCAACACCCAAGGCCAATATCATGCCGATAATCATTGCCATCACTCCTTCCATAGACCAATACTCGATATTCGCAACACCCAACATTACCCAACAAATGAACAACCAAAAACACGCTTTCCCGCACACCAAAAGGAGTAGACGCAAGAGGAAGCCTAAACGGGACCTCAACCTGGGTGAGACCCAGGGCAGAGAGCTCAAGAGAAGCCCAAGGATCACGGCTTCCCAAGATCTCAGCCAAGCGGCGGTAGCGAGGGTGGCGGCGAGGGTCGTCACCAAGGCCAAAAATCCCAAAACATATCGTCGGAGGGCCATCGGTGGTTGCGGGTCCACGGCGGCGAGGGCTGCGGCTGGTTGACGATCCTTGGCAGGGGCTTCCGATGGAGTGTAGCAGAAGCTGGCGGGGCTTCGGGTGAGATGGCGAGCTCGCTTGGGGAAAGAGGCCGGGAGGAGGAGGGGCGATGTCTGAGCGAAAAGGGAACCACGGGGTGGCTTGGGAAGGAAGGAGAAGAGGGGTTAAAAAGAGAAGGGGGGCACCGAAAGTCGTCGGTGTTAGGCGGGAACGGGGATCGAGGTGGGGAAGCGGACAAAGGCAATAATGAGGGGAGGTGGTAGGCGTGGAAAAATCGGGTACAAGATGGGAGCAGGGTTAGAAAAGAAATACGAGTTTCAAAAACATAACAGCCTATACGTGCACGCTACATTTGGCTCGTCTCAAAATCTCCAGCATCATCCTTGAGTACTTCTGAACGTCCTTCGATCTGCTTCTGCTGAGGAGCTCGAACTTCTGATGATCGAAAAATTCGAACGCTACCCTCCTTAGAATAAACGTGGCTAGGGTTCAAGCAAACTAGAAATAGAAAGATTCTAAGAATGTCAAATGAATGGTCATCAGGCTTAAAGGGAGGTTGGTAGTGAATAAGATCGATGACGTCACATAATCATGATTCACGTCCTTGCGGTCCAGCGGACACGGCCAGGGAAGTGACTAAGCCAGGATCACTTATGCCCAGTCTAGCTAGGTCGATCCAACAGACTTTAGCCAAGCACATTGACCGATATCATGGTCCATTGAAGGAAGATCATCATTCATATGGGTGCCACCGACACAGAAGGATTTTTTTTAACAACTAATTAATCCTATTTAGATTTTGATAATGGCTTTTATTAAGACCAGGTAGGTCAACTCCATTGGGGCTCTCCGAGATGTTCCCGTTCGTCTTTCGAGTGTCAAACCTGCATCCATAGAAATGTCAGCTTAGTCGAGTATCGTATACGATACATCCTGGTTTTACTACGCTGTTCACGAGGTATTTTGCACGGACCTGCGTGGGCCGCCAAACCTGTAACGACCCGCTCTCGGGGGCCCGTTACTTATTCGGTTTATTGCGCAGGTTCCGCAGTTTACCAGTGAATTCAGCATAGCCACAACGCAGAGATGTACCAACAACACTCAAACCAGCTTACAGACATTATTACAGTCCAAATTAAAGTACAACAACCAACACTCACACACACCAATACATGAAAGGAAATACTGAAAGGAAATGCAGAAACGGGAATACATAGTACAATACACACTCCGACAGAAAAGTAACTAAAACTCTGTGGCCTCCGGGTCGTACGCAGGCTCCTCATACTCTGTAGCAATCTACTCAATCTGATCTTCGTCTGTCGGTGCCACAAGTGGAACCGAAGGTAAGTCACAAAGATTCTAAGCAAAGAAAAGAAGTACTGTACAAGTATGACAAGCAGAGGTAAAGTAAAGTACGGTGTAGTGTCTGTACAAGTGCAGAAAGTAAAGTGCATGACTGTAAAGAAGTAACCGTGCAAGCTCTGCTAAAACTACGTGACTCAAGTCGGAGAGTACAATATGTGACCGTTCAGTTCGTCTCTTGCCTGGGTGCTACCCAGACGAATGCCGGTACCCAGGCAGCAGTATGGTTTGCCGAAACGCAGGCAGCAGGACAGGGCGCCGAAACACAGGCGACAGGACAGGTAGACCAAACTCTAGTCACTCCCGTACTCTCGCAAACTATGAGTTACCCCAAAACCCGGTGATGTGTCAAGTACAAGTTCTTTACATGATTGTTCCACGAAATGTTCCAAGTCAAGTCCAACACAAGTAAGTGGCGTATGTTTCCGTGCTTCGAGCACGTAGTAGTGCGGTGCTACAAGTTCGTACGAGCACAGTGGCTAGATTTCTAAGGTTAGAACCTATCGTGACTTACCAAAATTAATACCGTTGTAGTAAGCCGGAAGAGGATCTAGTGCTGATGCACGAGATTCGATGCCTGCAAATACAATAACAATTAGTTAGAGAATACACGATTTCTTATTTATTTAACTTGGTCGTTTTGATTTAAAATTTGTTGAAACGGTGTCGGAAATCGGTCTAAATTTTTATATAGGCTATATAGGACAAAAATAGTTTTATTGCAGGAAGGAATATTTTTCTGAAGTCCATAGTAATTTTTATAATTTTTAGAAACTCAAAATAGTTAAAAAAAAACAGATTATTTAAGTTACGCGTATCTTCCATAATTTCTTACGGGAGCAATATAAGTCGGAATGACTTGAGTGAACAGTCAAAATGACCGTCTCGAAGTCTATTATCACATATAAATTTATCAAATATTAGTGTACGTAAAATCAGCGAGTTACGATTTTTAGAACGATTTATACCTATTTAATTTCTAAGTTCAAAATTTTATTCTGGGAAAAGTAGGCGTCTGGTTGAGGTGAGACCAGCGCCAATGGATCCGAAATATCGTTTCTGATTTTCTGGAGCTATCCACACATTTTTCTGGGTCCTAGATTTCAAGTTATGGGTTTAAAACTATTTATCCCTATTTAATAATTAATAAAAATACGAAAATACGAATTAATCTACGTATTTACAATTTTGCCATTAGAGTTATTACGCACCCTCCGTTTCGTACGCTGCATGTCGGGGGGCTCGACGTCGGAGGGATGGGGTCCGTGGCGGCGACCGCGGCGGAGGGGTCGGGAAACGACGGCGGGGAGGCGTCGGTCGCCGGCGGCGAGGTCGGAGTGGCGACTGGGCGGCAGGCGGTGCGACGAGCGCTCGGAGGTGGTGCGGGTTCGTCGTGACGGTGCAAGGCAGAGCGGGGATGGGCGGTGCTTCGGGACCTCGTCGGAGCTTGGTGGCGGGCGAGGGGCGATGTCGGAGGGAGCGGCGGCGCCTGTCGGGCTCCTCTGCACGGACGGCGACGGGGGTGAGGCAGCGGAGGCGGTGTGGGGGCGCCGTGGGGAGAGGGCGGAGGAGCACGGGGCGGTCTTGCATGGGCTCGTCGGTGTTGCCGCTGGGTGGCGGAGGAGCTGGGCGAGGTGCTCCGGAGTTCGAGCGGGCTGGGCTCGCCGTTGATGCCGATGGGTTCTCGACATTGATCGGAGAGGGGGAAAGGGAGAGCGGGAGAGTGAGATAGAGAGAGGAGGATGTGTTCGGTTTGGCCTTGAGAGCTGGGAGCTAGAGAGAATTTGATGTGTGGGTTTTTGTTTTAACCTGTGGATTAAAAGAGATTGGGGGGTGTTTGATGCGGGCTTGGGGAGGAGAAGAGATAGGCCTGGGGAGTTGTGTGAGGGATGAACGTGAGAGAGTGGGTTAGGGGGTAATTATATAGGTTTAATACTAACACAATAAATACTTAGTCAATGAATTAATGAGGTAGGTTTGGAATTTGACTAAGTTTGGAAATTAAGCTAACCCATGAATCACATGGGCAGCTTACGGGTTGGGTTGGGTAGGTTAAAATTAATTAAAATAGCCAGTAGGGTAATTGGGTAGGTAAACACGTAATTAGTGGATATAGTAAAAATTTACGGAAATTACGATTTTGCTCCTACTAGTAAACGTGTCTGAAAAATTATGAAAACATACCCACGGGATCGTATCGTCACGAGGATGGCGAATACGAAGTCCGTTTCAGGGTTTGGGCTACGGGAATACTAGTTTTTGGCCAAAACGTTTGTAAAGCGGGTTTGCGGGTTCTCTACTGAAATGATATCCGAAAATTATGAAATTAATGTGGGAAGCCCTAAATGATCATAGGAGGCTACTGTAGAAGTTTGAAATCGATTTGAAGACGTTTGTGTAGAAAATAAATTCGTCGAATCAAAACGGTAATTTTGGAAGATGAATTTTAACAGAAATGTTTTGGGTATTTGAGGAAATCTGAAATTGCTAAAATACAATACGATAAGTCTAGTACTCTAAAATATTTTTATAAGAATTTTTAAAATCAGTTTTGTTAGAAAATTCTTGACTAACGTTTATAATGTAAAATTTATTCTTAAAATACGTAGAAATACGTAAATTGAACTGTTGGAAATTACTGGTCGTTACACCCACATAGATACTCTCATACACATATTCATTATACATCCACAGATGTATAAGTATCAATACCTTACATAGACTTCTGAATCCACATATAGCCAAATACATGTACACACATACACACAAGATTATTATACTAATAGTAGATATGCACATAAACATGCTTATGTATACGTACTAGGGCACATGCACCATGCACACACCCATTCACACTTATCGTACATATCCTGCTATTACATGCCTATATAGTAAAGCTACTCAAACTATACTAGCAGGTAGTCGGTAGCTACCCGTACCATTTATATTTAACATCCAATATATCCACACTTTTACTAGCATACTAGTACATACACAAATAAGTGTATTTCAATATTCATACACATTCAGTAGATAGTTACACCCCATATACGTACACATTCATATACTGAGACATGCATATCAGAATAGGGATCATTCACATACATATACATATAACCACTTATACGACATACACTAATACATATTCAATAACAACATCACATATACACAATCACACCACGCTTGCCACAACACACCTACATACATACAAGTATCTCATATACCAATACACAATCCTCCCTCATGTCACTATATACGGAAAAGTACAAGCACTACATATACATCCAAATGGTCCTATAGACACCATTCTACGGGTAAACGTATACACACATATATACATATACCATAACTCCATTTAACCATGCAAACCCATAACCATCCCACTTATATATGCACTGTATAATCTCAAATCCTTACATTCATCACATTCTACATATGATACACGTCACTCTTATATCCATATCCCATATTAGGCACGGTATAGAGTTAAGGGCCTCAACTTAGGGGAACGGGTCTAAAGCACCCATACCCACCTTAGGATACATCTATTCCAAACACCCTGGAGCACTACTCATACTGCCCGTGCATCCATTACTTATCTATATTGCTACATACACCCATATATGGCTATAGCACAGCACCTATCTTCACGCAATAATACAACCTACAACCACAAACCAAATTATAACGATACACCGGTTCATATAAGCACGTAGGCAGTACATAGACATACTCACAGTTATTCAAAATTTTAACACATTAAGAATTCATACCTTAGCAATGCAACACTAGCAACACACACACACACACACACACACACACACACACACACACACACCAGTATTCCATACCTATATCTACACCACCTGCCCATACAAATACACATATATTCACTCACATACACTTTCCCCCTATATGTCCACAAGACAATATGGACACTCCGCTAATTTATCCACATAAGGATAGATATACACACCTCGATGTGCTCCCCACAAGGGGACACAACCATAAGATAATAGATAGGAAAATGCTTACATGCGTTCATATCTCAAACATATATATCTTCACTCACACACCTACAAGGCATATGTCCCTACTAGCTTATAGGTACCCACCAATATATATCCACGAACATACATGTATATATCACATATGTCTCGGAGTCATACAAGTATACCACCTACCGGCCTCACATATCCGTATCATGTACTTTTATAGAGACGTAGTATACGTTCACCGAAGTATTCACCCACCTAGTATATACTCCCATATCTATCCATACATGAAACTTTCATGCTATTCAAATACAAATATGTATATATATACTGAATACAAGTAAACATGCGACACCTGTAAGTCAAATATCCAAGTACAACAACTGCATTTATATACATGAATTCTCATTATTATATCTGTATACACTGATACCAACTAATATACATCTATAGTATACTATACTGTAGGAAGTTCATCCTCTGACTTCCTAAGTTAGGGGTTCAAGGGTGGACAACTTAAGGATCTAAGGTCACTACCCACCTTAGGGCTAACATATCCCAATCAAATACTGAAGCATTACATGTACTATCCTTACGCACATCGCAGTGCGATAACCTGCATGGGCCGCCAAAAACTGTCACACCCCATTCTTCAGAATACCCGACATTTAAATTTTTTTCCAAGTATCCTGAAGAGTGAGGGTGATGAGAGAGGAAAATAGATAGAAATAAGAAACTGAATAAGCGGGCCATTGCGCACATGCTGGGATAGTACAAGTGTAGCTTCATTAAAAATATCAAACAACTCATAAATAACATAGAATAACAACAAATTAATATAACAACTTCCATTTACATACATAGTCCAAATGCACCACTACACATACACCATCACTCTCCACCTCCCATGACAACCATGTCACACTACACAGCTACAACTTACACAAGGACTACCCCTGAGACCTAACTCCAAGCCACCACCAACCATGCTGTCACTGCTACCTGAAAAGTGGGGAGGAGCACGTCAATGTGTGTCCTAGTAGGAACCAACTTGGATTTGGAACACCGTGTTAAGGTTATCAATACATAAGGCAAGGCAAGAGACATAAGACATGTAAACTAAGGCAAGATACATAAGACATGTAAACTAAGTAAATAGCCAAGAAAAAGGATCATACCTGCGGTCCAATGTCGAGCTAATGCACGGAAAAGGGTTAGCACTAATAATGATGCAAATGTTCATTTTAACATAGGCTAAAAGGAAACTATGAGTGCCAGGTGTATAACTCAGTGTCACACGCAAGATAGATAAATGGAAGGGGGAAGTGCTGCCAGCAGAAGGAGTAATATGCAAAAATTCTTATTTTATTATTTTATAATTGAATTAATTGGAACTTGGGTAAACTGTGTGATACCAGGACCTGGACTTCGCCCCAAATTTGGGGTGAATATAGCACACGGCGCAGTGGACACGGGCACTTACGACACCTGGCCTCTCAGCTCCCCTGTCCATGGCAGGAGCGAGGATCTCCACATAATAACACAACCTACATATGTCCTTTCCACTCCCGGTAAAGGCGAGTGTGTATAAATATCCCCTCCACTACCGGTAAAGGCGAGTGGGTATAAATATCACATATCACATAATCATTTCCCCCAACTTCTCAGTTCAGGCCTCATATCCACGATTTACTCAAATCCCACCTAAACCCGGGTTTTGCTAACTCACCCTCATTAGAGAGGTCTGAGACATTCCAGAGTTTCATTTTATCATTTTAGTAATGAAGGAGTCATGTTGCATGGCATCACATTCCACATTCATACCCACATGGGTCATGCACCGAAGTGTCATGCTCTCTATCTAGTCACATCACATATCAATATGGCCATGCATGACATGCTCCCAACATTACATGTTTATATCATATCTCATATCATAATCATAGAATTGAGTATTTCTCACATTTCTGGCATTTGCCTTCACTTAGGCATTTCCACAAATACATGATATGCATCATGTTCCACATCCCAATCACATTAGTAATTTAATAGCATATCATACCAATCAAACTTTATTTTATGTAAAAATAACAATCACGGACAATATGAGTATAATTGACAACATTACACAATTCATATCACCACTCTAAAGTTTCAGCTTGCTGGAATTTACAGAAAGTGACAATACATGGCCGTATAACATCAGTTTACATTGAGAATTTGACAAACTGTCCTAAATGAAAGTTATAGATATATTAGTCCTGAATTCACAGATAAAATTTTATGCAAAAATATTAAGTAAGTGATTATGGTGAATTATTTGGTGAAGTCTATCAAATCTGTTTTTCAGACAGATTCAGAGTCTATAAAGATTGCTGTTTTTGGGCATGTTTTAGCCAGAATTTCGAAATATAAGCACTGTGATGAAATTATAGATAAACTTGTTAACTTTTCAACTAGACCAAGAACATAAAATTCCATTGTGTGTGCAGGTATTTAAGTCAATTTTTCTAAACTATGTCAAGACTGAAGATCAAATAGGCATGTTGTAAAGATGGAATGTTTGCTCCTAATTTCTGAATTGAACATATATCAAAATTTATATCATTTTTTGGTATAACTTCAAGATCTAAACGTATATAATTTTTTCGAAACATGATTCAATCTACAGTAACCGTAATTGCAGCAACAACACACAATAGAATTTTAGGATTTTAAAGGAGATGGTTTTGCTAAGAATTTCAAGGGGGTTTTACATGAAATTGAATTATGGCACATTAATTTGATTACTCCTAATCCATATTGATTAAATATGATATGAAAACATGATAGAAATAAACCCTAATTAAGTTTCCAAAACCAAGTTGGATCCTACCTCAAATCTCGATTCTTCTTCTCTCCTTCTCTTTCTTTTCCTTCCACCTTCTTTCTCCTTAAAGCAACCTAGGTTTTCTTGATTTTAGGGGGTTAAATTAGGGTTTGGATTGAAGGAGGAGGAGATTAGGGGGAGGGTGTGGCCGGCCATGGCATGTGAAGGAGAGGGGAAAAGGAGAAAATGAGAGAAAAAGAGAGAAATCTCTAGATTTCCGTATCTTTTTCTTCTCTCTTCTTATTCATTTATTCTCTTCCAAGAAAGGAATATTCCAAGAGAATATTCCATGAGGAAAATAACCAAGATACCCACATCTTCCAAGTATTTACAAGTTTGCCATTACTTTATGCACACTCCACTTTAGTATGTACGCACAGCACATTTGGTTCAAATGACCATTTTGCCCTTCACCTTTCTAAAAATTTACGGGGGTTGCCATTGACCCCTAACCCTTTTTACATTTGCATGGCTTCCTTACACATACCTATGCATGCCTACCCATGCATTAATGCACCATGCACACACGTCCAACACATTCCTGTTGTTTGGCACCCACGACGTCTTTCACACTTCTCCCACACTCAATTTTGCTTTCTTGTCTCTTAGCCACGCATTACGGCCCAATCCCCCTTGCACTATGTTACATACATCGATATCCACGTTTATTTCATGCCCACATATGTACTGTAGGTAGAAATACCATGTGTGTTCAGTAGAATACACATATAGTGCTAAATAGGGCATGACAACAGCAAATGGAGAGAAATCGGGTTAATAAAAACAAGTTTCTTGCAACACAGCATTTGGATGAAAAATCCCGATCAGTCGACTGCTGAACAAACGCCAGTCGCCTGATGACAAGCGACTGTCGTTGGTCAGACAGTCGCCTGGCAGGTAGGCAGCATAGCTTCCAAAGGAAGGCAGGCAACTGTCTTAAATATTATAGTCACCTGTGTGATCCACAAGCGACTGTATTTTATGCTTCAGGCACCTACTATAGAAGTGTTAAATTAACAGTAAGTGGGCTCTTTTGGCTCCCTCGGGCATCCGTGAAATCAGGCGACTGCTGCGAAAATGGCAGGCGACTGTAAAATATCCAGTCGACTGTCAATCCTCTTGCATGCGCCTGTCATTGTGCTTCACTTTCTCCAGCTCAAGCTCTTCTAAGTCAGGCGACTGTTGTTGTCCGGGCAGTCACCTGTTTAGTTGCTCAGGCGCCTGTCATTCCTTCTGCAGGCGCCTGCTATGCACTCCTCTTCTTGAGTTGATTTAGTCCCCTTCGTGACACCTAAAAAATCCAGAAAAAATCCCTAAAAATATAGTAGACATTTATAATGCTTTGGGAAGTGAAATTGTGCCAAAATAAAATCATATGCTCATAAAATGAAGAATACGCAAATGTACTTAAGAGAGTATGATTCCATGGATTATATGCACAAGAGGAGATGATTATGCTGTTAGGATATGCAATATTCAGGCATAATCACACCCCCAACTAGCATTTTGCTAGTCCCTAGCAAAATAAGTGACCAATTCCAAAAGATAATGTTGATTCCATTCATGGATTATTGGCAATACTAAATGGTGTTGAAATAATATTTATAAGGGCAAAGTTCTCAAGTCTATATACACTCTTCCCTATGACTATAACCTCATTCCTCTTACGCACTCCACCATCCACACCTAAGCTTAGTATATCCCTTAATATGTTGCAATCTCCTGATGTAAGATCCTTAGGAACTCTCGAGCTTATGGGATATAACACTTACTCCCTCAA
Source organism: Scilla litardierei (assembly GCA_030789695.1). NCBI lineage: Eukaryota > Viridiplantae > Streptophyta > Magnoliopsida > Asparagales > Asparagaceae > Scilla > Scilla litardierei. Next base: position 119,722,565 of record CM061130.1, read on the forward strand.
AAGATCATGGAAATGGGCTGTGGTTCAAATTTCATGCATTTACTCAAATTTCATGGCAATTTATGCCTTATTCAAAGTACCATGGCAAAAGTTTATGCCTTATTCAAATGTACACGAGTGCACTTATTAATGTAGCATTTGATAGCATTCATTTGAGCAACTCTAAATTCCAAGTCACTATCTTAGGATACATGAATATAAAACTAGCCGAATTTTTAAAATTCCTAAGGCGTAATCAATTGATCGTTGATACCAAGGTTTCTACATCACTATAGGGTTTCAAATGGATGGTAATTGTAATGAGCTTCAAGCTAAAGAGCCAAGTATAAACATGTAAAGAGATAATTAATTGCCCTTAGTACATAAAGATACAACACACCCTAATTTGCCAAAATCCACTTCAAGAATACATTTTTACCAAAGTTGGGAAGGATCACCACATTTAATCAAAGAATCTGACAAAAAGCTATGAGTTGTAGAAATATTGGTGATAGACAATATTTTTTTATTTCATTCAATTTATTCACAAAAGAATGAAAATAATAAAAAGATGCTCGAGAAGTTTCTATATCCTAGTCTACACCCCCAACTAAAAATAAACACGGTCCTCAATGTTTGAGAGGTGAGATGAAATATATGCATAAAAATGGGTAAACTAAGATAAGCAAGCTTGAGCACGAGTTATTCATTACTACATACTACTAGATAGGAAAGTTTTGGAACAAACACACCTAGTTGGTTCTACCCGGCGGTGGTTCCGTAAGTTCCATGGTGTCCTCATCTCTACTCCACAGCTCTTGGTAATGCTTTAATCGTTAGCCGTTCACCTTGAATTCATTGTCGTTTTGTGGGTTGGCAATGGTCACCGCGCCATGTGGAAACACCTCCCGAACAATTACAGGCCCAATCCACTTCGAACGAAGCTTTCCGGGAAAGAGATGAAGTCTTGAGTTGTAGAGTAACACTTTCTCCCCGGGGTGATTTCTCTCCTCAAAATGATTCGATCATGGGCGCACTTAAGCCTCTCCTTCACAAGCTTGGAATTGTTATATGCCTCACTCCTTATCTCTTCGAGCTCCACTAACTGCAATTTACGAGAAGAGGGGTCAATCCACAATTAAACTTTTTAATTGCCCAAAAAGATTTGTGTTCAAGTCAATGGGCAAGTGGCAAAATTTTCCAAAACCTAAGTGATATGGTGACATCCCTAAAACCGTTTTGTAGATGGTATAGAACACCTACAATGCCTCGGAAGGACACATACTCTAATCCTTCCTTGATGGATTCACCATCTTTTGGAGTATGTTCTTGATCTCTCTATTTGCCAACTCCGCTTGTCCATTGGTTTGGGGGTGGTATGATGTAGAAACCTTGTGTTTCACCCCAAACTTTTTCATTAAGCTTGCGAAGAGGCGGTTGCAGAAATGTGACCCTCCGTCGCTTGTCATAGCCTTTGGCATACTAAATCGTGCGAAAATGTTTTCTTTGATGAATTTAAGCACGATGGCCGCATCATTGGTTCTACACGGAATAGCCTCCACACATTTAGATACAAAATCTATATCAAGCAAAACATATGTGTACCGAAAGGATGGGAGAAATGGCCCCATAAAATCATTGCCCCAACAATTGAAAATTTCTAATTCAAGAATAGGGTTTAACGGCATCATATTTCTTTTAGTAATCCCCCCAAACTTTTGGCAAGCTAAACATGACTTGCAATATGTATAAGTGTCCTTAAACATGCTAGGCCAATAAAAACCACATTGTAGAATTTTTGCTACGGTCTTTTGGGCGGAAAAATGACCACACACACACCCTCATGGCAAAAATGCAAAACATTATCAAACTCATGGTCGGGTATGCATCTCCTTACTATTTGGTCATTACAATACTTGTAAAGGTAAGGATCATCGAAAAAGAAAGATTTTACCTCAAAGATGAACCGCCTGTACTCTTGGCAAGACCAAGTGTAGGGAGTCTTAGCGGGGACCAAGTAGTTTACGATGTCGGCATACCATGGTAGTGTGTGGGAGATCGCAAAAAGATGTTTGTTAGGGAACAAATCCTTCAATGGGATGGTTGCCGGCTCCATGCTCATAGGTAACTATGAAAGGTGATCAACAACATGATTTTCCACTCCCTTCTTGTCCTTAATGGCGATGTTGAATTACTGCAAGAGCAAAATCCAACGGATTAGTCTAGGCTTGGCGTCTTTCTTGGAAAGGAGATATTTAAGAGCGGCATGGTCGGTAAAGATTGTAATTGGGAATCCCAATATGTAGCTCCTATATTTCTCCAACGCAAAGACAACAGTAAAAAGCTCCTTCTCCGTGGTGGTGTAGTTTCACTGAGCTTCATCCAAGTTATTGCTTGCATAATAAATCACCACGTGGACATTGTCCTTGCATTGTCCAAGCACAGAACCAACCGCATAGTCACTAGTATCACACATAATCTCAAAGAGTGACGTCCAATCTGGCACTTGAAGAATATGTGAACATGTAAGCAAATTTTTCAACTTCTCAAAAGCAAGTTGACAATCGTCATTCCAAGCAAAATCCACATCATTTTTCAAAGGCATGCAAAGAGGCTGAGATATTGAGCTAAAATCTTTTATGAACCTCCTATAAAAACCGGCATGCCCAAGAAATGATCGAATATCTCTTACACAACGAGGAGTGCGTAGCTTTTCTATTACTTCGATCTTGGATTTGTCAACTTGCATACCTTCTTTGGATACAATATGACCGAGGACTAAGCCTTCGGTGGTCATGAAATGGCATTTCTCCCAATTCAAGAGAAGGGTTTTCTCGATGCACTGATCTAACACCAAAATCGAGTTAGATAAACAGTTATTAAATGAGCTACTATACACAGAGAAATCATCCATGAATACCTCCACAATCTTTTCAACCATATCATGGAAAATGTTAAGCATACAACGTTGAAAGTTTGCGGGGCATTACATAAGCCAAATGGCATCCTCCGGAATACAAAAGTGCCAAAGGGAAGAGTGAAGGTGGTCTTCTCTTGTTCTTCGGATGCTATTTCTATTTGATAATATCCGGAGTAGCCATCAAGGAAACAATAATACTCGTGTCCGACCACTCTCTCTAGGATTTGATCTAGAAATGGAAGAGGGAAGTGTTCTATACGGGTCTTAGAATTAAGCTTCCTATAGTCAACGCACATGTGCCATCCCGTAGTGGCTCGCATGGGGACTAACTCATTGTTCTCATTTTTGACTACCGTTAGCCCCAATTTCTTGGGTACAACTTGAATGGGGCTAACCCATCTACTATCGAAAATGTGGTATATAATACCCGCATCAAGAAGCTTAAGGATTTCACCCTTCACCACTTCCTTTAGGTTAGGATTTAACCTACATTGCATCTCTCTAGTGGATTTGGTGTCATCCTCTAAGTAGATGTGGTGCTTACAAATTAGGGGGTCAATACCTTTAATGTCGGCAATTTTCCAACCAATTGCCCCCCTTATGAGTTTTAAGCACATCTAACAATTGCATTTCTTGCTCATTAGAGAGTTTAGATGATATTACCACGGGAAATGTGTCGGATTCCCCAAGAAATGCATACTTCAAGTATGGCGGCAACGGCTTCAAGTCCAATGATGGGTGCTCCAGCTTCGATGGCCTTTGGTATGGCGTGTCCAACGGTAGCGGCTTAAAAGATGGCATCCACTTAGTCACAGCACCACCTTCCTGCAAAAAACAGTCGGTGTCAATATTTTCATAAAAATGTTCAACAAAATTAAGCGCTTCAACAAACTCCGCATCAAAATGCTCTTCAACTAGAGTCTCAATCATGAAAGCATCCTCAAACTCACCACCCCTCGATGGCAACTTACAAGCATTGAAAATGTTTAAGTCAAGGGTCATGTTGCCAAAAGAGATCTTAAGTTGACCATCCATACAATTGATTATAGCATTGCTTGTGGCTAGGAATGGTCTACCTTAGATGATGGGGGTTGGTGTCTCAGTTTGAAGTCCAAGAATGTCCAACATGACAAAGTCCACCAGGTAGTAAAATTTGTCCACTTGGACATGCACGTCCTCTATGCTACCCTTGGGGATCTTGATGGATCTATCTCCCAATTGGAGAATAATGGGTGTAGATTTCAATTCTCCGAGTCCTAATTGCACATACAAGTTATATGACAAAATATTAACACTCGAACCTAAATCAAGGAGGTCTTGCACTATCTTTTTGGTTCCTATGATGCTTGGGATTATAGGTGAGACGTGATTCTTGTATTTAGTATGAGTGTTGTGTTGCACTATAGCACTAACTTGTTGTGTTAGGAAGGCCTTTTTCTTAACACTAACATTCCTCTTAACGGTGCACAAATCTTTTAAAAATTTAGCATAAGCAGAAAATTGATTTATTGCATCAAGAGAGGATATTAATTTGACATTTTTGAATTATTTCGTGGATTTCGGATTGAAACTTATCTTTTCGTGGAGGTTGAAGCCTTTGAGGAAATGGTTCAGGGGAATGTACGGCTCGGGCTCTTCAATGACGATCTCTTCGGAATGGTTGCCTTTGTCTGATCTTTCCTCTTGCACGTCTTCATTTGAGATGGCTTCTTTCTTTATAACTATCACTGCCTCGACTTTTGGTGGCTCCGGCTTCTCAATTTCTCGAGCACTCCTCAAAGTTGTCACCGCTTGATAAAACTTGATGTTGGATCCTCCCGATGACGAATTCATGTTGGGGTTGGGGAGTGGTTGTGCCGGGAGCTTGCCCTTCTCTAGAGTTGCCGCAAGCTTTGCCATGTTCTCGTTGAGTTGCTGAAATTATTGTTGGTGTTGTGCCTGGGTTTGTTGTAGCTGTTGCCATTGTTGAAAATTGGCTTGATTTTGCGTCGTTTGCATTTGGATGAATTTTTGAAACGTGTCGCTCAAAGATTGCACTTGGAGCTCATTTGTTTCATCCCTCCTCCTTTGGATGCCTTGTTGATTGTTGTTGCTGTGGAAGGGGGGTGTGCGATATGATGGTTGAGCTTGTTATTGTCTTTGGAGGCCCCAATTCAAATTCGGACTACTCCTCCAACTCGGGCTTTGATTGTTGGAATTGTTGTATCCTTTCCCTTGGTTGGAATTCACCACATAATTCACTTGTGTGGGGTCTTGAAGTACTTCCTTCGCTGGTGGTAGGTTAGGACATTGGTTAATGCCATGGTATGTGCTCCAACCGTCATAGCTTTCACTCCTTTCAACTGCAACTCTTCAAGTCTATTGCAAATGAGGGCCTCCATTCTTGCTTCTAAGGCTTCCTTTTGGGTCAATTTAAGAAGACCTCCACGTGCCAAATGTTGAGGTAATTCTCTTATATTAGATTCGGGAGTCGTCTCCCAACTTTGCGCATTCTCTGCTATGGATTCTAAATAATCCCATGCCTCCTTCGGTGTCTTATCCAAGAATTCCCCGTTGCACATCATTTCCACGAACTGTGTCATGGATGGAATGAGTCCGTCGTAAAAGAAACCGATGAGACGGTATTCATCAAATCCATGGTGTGGACATGATAGTAGCAGCTCCTTGAACCTTTCCTAAGTGATATCAAATCTTTCATTTAGCTTCTGAGAAAAGTTTGCCATTTGTCGCTTTAATCCTTGAGTCCTGTGCAAGGGAAAAAACTTTTTCTGAAATTTTACTTGCATTGCCAACCAGGAGTTAATAGAATGAGGAGGTATAGCATTAAACCAATTTTTAGCTTTATCCTTTAAAGAAAAAGGAAACAGTTTAAGATAAATGGTTTCATTGCTAGCCTTCCCATCAGAACATGTGAGGCAGACATCTTCGAAATCCTTTATATGTAAATAAGGGTTCTCATTCTCTACACCATGAAAAGTGGAGAGAATTTGAAATATTCCAGGGCTTGGGCTAAAGGAATTCGCATCGGCTGGAAGCACAATGCATGAGCCGGTGGCAGACCTATCGGTCTCAACACATATCTCAAACTTCGATCACCCTCATGTTGAGAGTGATCGTCCTCACTATGATTGGTGTTGTCATTACCGTTGGTGTTAGTAGTGTTATCAGCCATGTCTATGTTTCGTAACAGTCTATGTGTTCGAGAAGTCCTTAACCACATAAACTAGACAACTGAGCTCAAGCCAAAACTTTCCAAGATTAACCTAATTTTTATAGTTTTGATGATTATATAAATTGAAAGACAAACTTGGATATCCACAATGAATATAAAAATAGAATGGAAAGATCTCACCAAATTTTCATGACAAAAACTAAAGTGTGAAATGGAGATACGCCGTCCCCGACAACGTCACTAATTTGCTTGACTGGACCTGAAAGGTGATACCCGCAAGTGTACGAGGTCGGCAAATAATATACCCGGTGAGTACGGTATCGTATCCACAGAGACGAAACTTATCTGCAAATTCACACAAATAGTCAGAGCATGTAAAGAATGGTTGAGGGCTCTAACCACCCTTTGTAATGGCATGTTTTCATCAACACAACTATTTACATATTTAACCTATTTTCAAATTTATTTAACTAGTTTGTAATAGTTTGTCAGGAGTTTTATGATTTCAAAAATGTCTTATAAAAATATTTTGAAGTATCAGACTAGTTATGAAGTATTTTAGTAAGTTCGGGTTTCATCAAATATATCTAAATAATCTGATAAAAATTCATTTCCAATTATTACTGTTTTTGCTTAATGAATTAATTTTCTATATAAACATCATCAAAACGTTTCCAAACTTCTTCAGTATCCTCCTTGAAAATATGTTAAATATGTAAATAGTTGTGTTGATGAAAACATGCCGTAACACCCTTTGAGGGTGAATGATTGTTTGAATAGATGATTTATCGAAGTACCCTAGAGTTTGGATAATGTTCTAAGATTTGGATGCAAGGGGGAGAGAGGGCGGGTATTGAGGATATCAGTAGGATTACTCAATTGCTCTGCTAAATGTTAATTCCATGATAACTCGATCACTCATCCATTTCAAGGTATGAGGCTCGGGAAATAAATCAATTAAGCACATGTGGGGTGCACCAAAGGTAATTGCTAATTGGGTTCTTCTCCTAATTAAAGCTCATGAATCACTTTCACACCCATTGCAAGGTATGTGGGGGTAGTGCATGTAGGTTGTGTTGCACATCACACAAACACCGTCCTGCGGCTCCTTTGGGTAATGCACGATTCGATAAACAGGTTACAACCCAATTAACAATTTGGGTTATTGGGTGAATTAAACTTCTAAACTATGAAATATGGATTGAAGGGTCTTGCATTCATTTCAAGATATGCAATAACCATTGGATACATAGGTGCAACAATTAGGAAGCACCACCGTTCTTTGGCTCCTCCATAGATATTATCAAATCCAACTAATCATAAGCTTATTTCACCCAACAACATCGTTTAACAAAGGATGCTGGAAATTAACATTAGCAAGGCAATCAAAATATCCTACATCAATCCAAAACACCCACACAATGAAATTAGCCTAACATATCAAGAATAGAGTAGGCATTCAAAGAAATAGACATGGTTAAATACACGAAATGAAAGCAAATGTATAATATTAAGAGGGTTGGAGATTTGTCACCAATACTAGCTTCCTCAATCATCAATCAATCTCAGCAACAACAAAAACGAGATCAAGAAATTCAGAACTCTCAAAAACCCTAATCTCATTCTTAAGGAAGATGACCTCAAAATAGTAAAAGATTAAGCTCTCTATTTATTACATATAAATAGTAGTGTTTTATACCCCCTAAGGGTTGCATCTCATCTATCCAAAATGTCATCCAATAGCCCACAGCAAATGGAGAGATATCGGGTTAAGAAAAACCCGTTTCTTGTAACTCAAAATTTGGGCGAAAAACCCCGATCGGTCGATTGCTGAACAAACGCCATTCGCCTGATGACAGGCGACTGTCCTTGGGCAGACAGTCTCCTGGCAGGTAGGTAGCGTAGCTTCCAAATGAAGGCAAGCGACTGTCTTGAATATTACCGTCGCCTGTGTGATCCACATGCGACTGTCTTTTGTGCTTCAGGCGCCTGCTGTAGGAGTGTTAAATTAACAGTAAGTAGGCTCTTTTGGCTCCCTCGGGCATCCGGAAAATCAGGCGACTGCTACAAAAATGGCCGGCGACTGTAAAATATTCAGTCAATTGTTGACTCATCTCAAAATGTATGAGCGCTACTCCCAAGTGTAGGAGATCGAACAAGCAATAATCCTGGTGAGTCCAGGTATCGTATCCACGGGACAACTTGTTGGATCCCATCATGCGATGATAGAGGATCAGAAGAGAGGAGACTTACGTTAGCGTACGCTTCGCTATAATCTCTGAACTTCGCCCTTGGATTCGCCACAACGGTCGGTACTTTGTCACAGAGGATCAAAGCAGCGTTTCATCGTCTAAATCTCTATTTGGAAGAAGAACTTAATGGAAGGGAGAAGAGGAAAGAAGGTTGCCTTATGCAAACTTATGGCATGACGGATTAGACTTGAAAGCCATACCCTTGGGTCCTATTTTTAGGCCTTGGGGGTAGTTATTGTAGGAAATAACTACATATATGCTTATTAGCTTATATTAGTACCATTGCTTATCCTCTTCCTTATGCACTTATCAAGTGCCTTTATGCACTTATAAAGTGACTTTTTCCACTTATCGAGTGGTCCTTTTCACACATGAAAAGGTTTCCTTCGCACATGCTTTCATGTACGCGACGTCCGAGGTCCATAGACCCTCATACATCCCCTCATTGGTGTATACATGTTGTCCATATCCAACATCTCCCACTCACACTTGAGGGTATTTGTAAGTAAACATCTTTTCCTTTAGTTCTTCTGTTTATCATACTAAGAAATAGACCATGTGACCGTCATGCGCATAGAGTCCGCTGTTGTGCACTTGTTAGAGATACACAACACTCCTTGGGGTGCAAAGTTGAGTAGATCAACACATGCTTTACCCTGGATTATTTCTTCACATTTCTTTTACTTTATATTCAACAATTGAATCCCATCTGGATTACAATTGGCTGGCCAGCTTTGAATCTCCAAAGTCCAAATGTGAATATGAAATTAATCTTCCTCTTCTTGCGATCCTTTTGATCTTGACTTGACTCGCTTTTCTAACATGCCCCGCCGGACCGAATCTATCATAGTCCATAAGCAACATGCTAAGACAGCGATCACCTAGTCAAATCTAAAGGAACCAATTAGAGTCCATAATGGTAAGAAGTTAAGACCCATGTGGTCTTTGGGTCTCGCATAATAGTAAACACAATTACTATTCTAACCCAATGGTCAAATGCATACGTAGTATGAATACGTATTACAACATCACTCCTTTCCCAGGTAGCGTATGTCTTAATGATATTGTAAGGATGATGATCAGACACCACAATGTCTGACTTTGAGTCCCTTTTATTACTCATTAATTTCCAGGACCCACATCCCGCATAAGACAGATAAGATTTCAAAAATCCTCTTAGATCTTTTGTAAGCATCCATATGATGCAGATCTTTCATACGACCATTTTGTTTAAGTCATGACTCTAAATCATCCGTCTGATGATTTTGACTTTAAACAGGTCTCATCTTTATCTTATCCGTGTGATAGAATAAAGGCGGTTTCTCATGTGAAAGAGCCAACCTCAATCTGTCCGACATACTAGAAAATATATCTGAGATTAAAAGAAATGTACACAAACATTTTCAAGAAACTCATATGCAATGTCGAAAAGAACTTATTCTTTTATTAAATTTGATCTTTCATAGACATGTGAATATACATTGATACAACTCAGCTCTTACGTAATCCTTGAGATGATAAGTGTTTGTAAAACACATCTCTGGGGATCGCCTTCGTAAGCGGATCCGCTATCATCTCATGCGTAGATATGCACCTAATGTCTATCTTCTTGTTCTTATCATAGTCTTTTGCAAATTTGTTGCGGATATCAATGTGTTTGGTCTTACAATGGAATTTTGGATCTTTGACATAGGCTATAGATGCTTGACTGTCACTGTTAATTGGTATAGCACCTGAGTCACTTGCATCAATTAGCTTGTCTAAGAACCTACTAAGCCAAACAGCTTCATGGACCGCCATGCTAAATGCTACAAATTCGGCTTCCATCGTTGAAAGTGCGATGCATGATTGTTTCTTGCTACTCCAGGATATTGCACCAGATCCGAGTAGAAAAACATGTCCTGAGGTTGATCGTCGCTCATCGAGATCACCCGCCCAATCAGCATCAGTGTAGCCTTCGAGCCTCAAGGCATCTCCTTGATAGCATAAAGCATAGTCCGCAGTCCCTTTAAGATACCGCATTATCCTCTTAACCGCTTTCCAGTGTGCTTGCCCTGGATTGGATTGATAACGACTTACCATTCCAACGGCAAAATAGATGTCCGGTCTTGTACACATCATAGCGTACATAAGACTACCAACTACACTGGAATATGGAACTTTTTCCATAATTTCCTTTTCTTTTTGGTTCTTTGGACACATTTTCAGACATAAATTATCGCATTTGCTTATAGGAGTATCAATGGACTTACAGTTCTGCATATTAAAACGTTCTAGAACCTTCTTTATATAAGTCTCTTGTGAAAGCGAAAGAAGTTTCTTCGAACGATTCCTTGAAATCTTAACTCCAAGAATATATGCGTCTTCTCCCATGTCTTTTATCTCAAATACTGATGAAAGCCAAGCCTTGATATCCATCACAAAGCCCTTGTCATTTTCGGCTATTAAAATGTCATCTACATATAGAGACATAATAACATACTTGCTTTTGATCCTCTTGATATATACCCAGTTAACTTCATCAAGCATGGTAAAACCATTTGATAAGACAACTTCTTGCAATCGTATATACCATTGCCTCGAGGATTGTTTAAGACCATATATGGACTTTTGAAGTTTACAAACCTTATGTTTGTTTTCTTCTTTTACAAACCCTGTTGGTTGTTCCATATAGATCTCCTTGTCCAATTCTCCATTGAGAAAGACAGTCTTTACATCCATTTGATGTAATTCGAGGTCTAAGCAAGCTACCAAAGCCAGAATCAAGCGAATCGAGGTGAAACGAACAACAGGTGAGAAGGTCTCATCGTAGTCTATCCCTTCCTGTTGCGTAAAACCTTTTGCGACAAGGAGAGCTTTATATCTGTCTATAGAACCATCAGCCTTATGCTTGATCTTAAGAACCCATTTGTTCCCAATAGCTCTACGTCCTCTGGGTAAGTCAACCAAGTCCCAGACTCGGTTAATTTTCATGGATTCTAATTCCTCCTTCATCGCTTCCATCCATTTGTCTTTTGCAGGGCAAGATACGGCCTGTTTGAAAGTAGCAGGCTCATCATCTTCTTGTAGTAAAGTCATAAAGGTTTGTGGGAATTCATTCTCAAATCTTAGAGGAGCTAACCTTGTACGACTACTACGTCGCATTTGAGATTCTTCAAGTCCTTGTTGACTCGAAGTTGGATCAATTCTAATATAACTCCCACTTGGAATGAGATTAGAATTGCTCCCACTTGGATCATTATTCCTATATGGAATATGATTCGCATCATTCGTATCATCCATTGGTGAATGTTGAAACGTATTTTCGTCTTCACCAAGAATTCTCCCACTCGAATGAGGTAATCCTTCTTGATCATAAATCTCAAATAGAGATAAGTCCTGACTTATCTCGCCCTGTCTTGGAAACTCATTTTCCAAGAAAGTAACATCCCTCGATTCAAATTCAATCAGTCCTCCATTGGCTTCCTGACCAATGAAAACATAACCTTTGGAGTTTTCTGCGTATCGTATAAAGATACATTTCCTCCCCCATGGCCCAAGTTTGCCATACTTATGGGAGGAAATATGTGCATATGATGCACACCCCCAAGGTTTTAAAATGCTTAAGTCAGGAGATCTTTGGTTCCACAACTCATAAGGAGTGGAGCTAACTGATTTCGAGGGTACGCGGTTTAAGATGAAAGCAGCCGTTAATAATGCATCACCCCAAAAGGTGATTGGTGGTGGGACCGAAAAGGTGCTCTCTCTCAAGTGCAAGAGTCCGTACAAGTAGTAAAACCTGGGAGTCCAGGTGTCGAATCCACGGGAAGAAATCTGTTGCAACCACAGCTCAAATCAAATAGAAATCCTACGGAAAGAAACTAACCACTTTAGGTGATGATGTGAATGGTGTTGAACGAGGAAATACGTGTAAGAAAATATATATAAAAAGTTTGCACATGGTATGGGTTCGTTAGGGTCAACGATTCGTATTAATTTGGTTGATAGGTATAACGCAATGAATTCTCCTTTTGGGAGCAATTCACCGGAAAATACCCAATATAACTCAATGAATTCTCCTTTTGGGAGCAATTCATCGGAAGATGCCCTTTTGGGGGTTCAAACAAAATATTCAAAAAGATCGTCGCTAAAGCTATAATACGATATGAAACTCTCTTTTGGAGAGATCAATACTACGGTATGAAACTCCCTTTTGGGGAGATCAAAGCTCGCCCTTTTGGGGCGATCATCGACTTAATTAATTCTTTTGGAATCTAAAAAAGTCGATTTACGAACAACGATTACAATTTTAGCGACGTTAAACGATTTAGCATAAGGAATTTCAACCAAACTAACACGAATAATATCCCCTAACTACTCCAAACCATGCACAATAACAATTTAGCTACTCATAATATCAGAATAAACAATTTTCAGATCAGAATTCATAGGTTTAATAGCAAAATACGGAAGTTTAGAGGCAAAATACAAGCTAAAACACCCAAATACAAGCTAAAGTTGAAGAGAATATCACCAAATCTCTCTGAAAAGTCTTCAAAACTCTCTGGAAATTAGAAACAAGCCTCTGGAATTTTACAGAATTTTTCAGGGGGAGAATACGGCTTCTAGAGCCTCCAATACGCCCAAAATACGCCCCCAATCTGCTTGAATACGCCCAAAAACCCCTAAAATACCTTATATACTCTCATTGCGGGTTTAAATAGGCTTAACGGGTCTAAAATCCGCACCCGAACGGATCTCAACCGCTGATCTCGAGCGGATCAATCTTGGACCGTTGATCCAAGCGGGATCGTTTCTCGTCGCGACACGTGTCCGCGGATCGGGTTTAAATTTCGAATTCGTCTCACCCGCATCCGCTCTCCGTATCGAACTCGGAGTTGATCTCGGCCGCTCATTCCAGCGCTCGTTTGATGGGATCGCGACACGTCGGCTAGGAGCTGCCGCTTCGTCTTCAGTCAGCGGGGGCGCGTAGGGACCGTTGGATCGTCTGTGTGTGGCCAGGATGAAGCCACGTCGCGCCTTCGCTTCGTCGATCCGTCTTCGCCTCGGAGAAGAGTGTGGCCGTTGGATTCGAATCCGACGCTGCAAAATCCGCCACGTCGCCGCTTAAATTCGATTGTGTCTGGACCGTCGATCGCAGCGGCAATAAGATGAGATGGTGACGCGTGGCAAGAAACCGTCGCTGCGAGAGCAGCTCTCGCGGGCGTCTGTGGTCCGTTGGATACTGATCCAACGGTTAGGGACGTGCCACGTCGCCCGCTTCAGCTGCAGCGTTGGATCGAGCGGGAATCGTCAGATCTACGCCACGTGTCAAGCTCCCATTGGCTGCCGACCGTATTTAGAGTATTTTGAGTGTATTTCTTCATTTAAATGGTATCCTGCATTCAATAAATCATAGAAATTAGCACAGATCTCAGAAAAATACAAATAAATAGTCGTTGGAATCGTGAGATCGAGACGATGTTATGAAAAATATAAAATGTGCAGAAATACTTCGTTAAATGCGGTTTTGTGCTTAAATAGTGTGTTTTCTCTAATAAATAAATGTGTAGAAAATACGTATGAATTAGAGAGCAATGTAGCATCACATGGGCACAAAATAGGGCTAAATGGGGGGTTAAATATGTAATATTGAACCCGAATCAATTGGCAAGTTAGCTGGCGCCATCATTGAACGGACCATTTCCATTAAAGTCCTATTTCTCCTTTCAGCAACACCATTTTGTTGCGGAGTATAAGGCATAGTTATTTGATGAACTATGCCATTTTCATCACAAAGTTCCTTAAAACTTGCTGATTGATATTCACCGCCTCTATCGGTTTGCAAGACCTTAATCTTACGATGTAATTGATTTTCCACTAAACTCATATAGTTTTTAAAGCAGTTTAATGCTTCACTTTTGTGGGATATCAAATAGATATGTCCGAATCGGGTGAAGTCATCAATAAAAGTGATGAAGTATGACTTCCCGCGTCTTGTCTTTACGTTCATCGGACCACATATGTCTGAATGGATGAGCTGTAATGGAACCTCGGCCCTTGTACCGGTTCCAAATGGCTTGTGACAAGATTTCCCTACACGGCAATGTTCGCAAGTCGACATTTCGACCTTTGAAACATTGGATAGAAGGCCACGTTTGGCAAGTCTATCCATCCGTGTTGGTCCAATGTGACCAAGCCTTGCGTGCCAACAAATTACATCTGATTCATAAATCGAAGAATTTGTAATAAGGAAATTTTCATTAAAATTTGAGAAATCGTACATCGTATTTAATACAATGAATCATTTAAAAACATACCCAGAACCAATTACAGAATTATTACAAGACAAATCCACATTAGAATTATGAAAGAACCAACTATAACCAAGACCCATTAAGACGACCACAGATATTATATTCCTTCGAATATCCGGAGCGAAGAGAATATCATGAAGTAAGATAGTGCGGCCGTTGTCCAAGACGAGCTTGCACGTCCCAACGCCTTTCACTTCAACACGTGTGTTGTTTCCTACATATATCCACTTCGTTCCTTGGGGTATCCGGTGATACTCCACGAAGGACCGTCTGTCCCTTGCTATGTGGTCGGTGGCACCTGAATCAATTATCCAAAAAGGATTAGATTCTACAAGAAATATTGAACTAGAAACACATATGTAACTAGTATTATTACAAGTTATCTTGTCACCTCCATCCGTACATGAACGGGCAAAGTGACCTAACTTGTTGCACTTGAAGCACTTGATCTTCTTCAAGTCTTTCTTCTTGTGCCATTTCTTGTTCCCACCCTTTTGTTTGGGTTTCTTGGTAGACACTGGTTGCTTTTTATACTCATGAGCGAACTTCGAGTGATGTTTACGTTTCTTTTCCCCGTGTGAGGAACTAGCAACCATGTGCACTTCTGCACTTGGCTTGGCGGCCGCAAGCCGCTCTTCCTCTAACTCGAGGTGCTTAGAAACATCGTTGAAGTTCTTGATGCTCTCATTATGAGTGAGATGCATCTTCATGTTGTCCCATTCGATTGGTAGGGAACGTATGGCTGCTTGGACTTGTTGCTCATCAGTGATCATATGACCTGCATCCTTTAACTCTGAAATAAGATTCGCCATGTGTCGCAGATGCATTCCCATGGAATGATCTGGACGTTTTTTGTACGAATCGAATTTTATAGTTAAAGAGAGAAGTTTGGTCACCGAGGTGCCACCAAACTTCTCCTCTAGCTTGGACCATATGTCCATAGCTAGGTCATATTCTCGGAAGATTCGCATTATGTCGTCGGCCATACTTGACAACAACGTCATGCGAGCAATTTTGTTCTTCCGAGACCAAGCATCGAAAGCTTCCTTGTCTCTTCTGTGTTGGGCCGTAGTGCCTAACTCAGGTTCAATCATTATGTTCTTCAGAGTTTCGAGCACATCTTGCTCCTCTAGAACATATTGTATCTTCATGGACCATAGTTTGTAATTATCACCGTTGAGTTTTTCACCTTTGTTTAACTCAGTGACGATGTTCTTAGTAGCGGAAGACATTTTAGTTTTAAAATGCTGCAAAAGACATAAGAAAAAATTCGATCAAAAAACATTGCATAAAATTTTATATTTGATAAGTTACTTTCGAAAAATATTGAAGATGTTGCTCTAGAATCGGAAAGGTCATTACGATGCCAATCACCATCTAGAACAACTTTCAATATTTCCCCATCACTTATCAAACAATAGTACTCTTATAGTACTTGCAGCGGAAAAGCGTTTTTGAAAAAACGTATTTTGAAAACATATTTTGCAAACGTATTTTGCAGCGGGAGGTAGTGGCCTGCCCCGGCCATTGCCGGGGTCGAGCTGTGGCCGTGCCAAGGCCGGATTCTCCCACCGTAGGGATCCAGGCCCTCCCCCCTGTAGGGGGCTTTGCCGTATGCAACAGCCGCCGGCACCGTAGGGACCTGCCATGCAGGTGGCCGGGGCCGCCGGCACCGTAGGGCTCCTCGGCCTGGCCCTGGCCTGGCCCCGGCCTGGCCCTGGCCCTGGCAGAGGCCAGGGCACCTCTGCCCTGGCCTCTGCCAGGGCTGGCCATGGCCCTGGCAAGGCCAGGGTGCCTCTGCCCTGGCCGAGGCCAGGGCCGGCCAGGGCCTCTGGCAGAGGCCAGAGCCGGCCATGGCCGGCCAGGGTGCCTCGGCCTGGCCGGCCGGCTGGCCTCCTTGGAGTTCGGCCGCACACCCCCCATGGGGGTAGTCATGGTTGTTATTGGCCGAAGCCAACCCCTTTGCCAATGGGGAGGGGGTGAATCATGCACCAAAGAGATACGTGTTCATCTTCTCCGATGAGAAGTTTTTGGAACCACCATCTTCTCCGATGAGACACACGTTCATCGAGAAAGTGGTTATGCTTTAATGGCCTTGTGCCAAAAAAAATTAACACACTTTCAAGTTCGCAAACTTCACGCTCTACATGAAGAGAGTTCACATTCCCTATTGAATGGAGACTTAGCATCCATGAGGAGTGCGAGTTTGGCGAGATGAACGGTCAGTTCTTCCCGTCACGGAGAGTTCCTGCCATATCCGTAATGGTAAAAGACCCTAACGTGAAAAGAAAAACTTTTACGTTCTCTCCGTCACGATGCGCTCCCACCATATCCATAATGAAATGAAACTCATTCTTGAAAGAGACAACGCGTCATTCATCGGTGAGACCGGAGCGAACCCGTGTGGCTTTGATACCAATGTTGGATCCCATCATGCGATGATAGAGGATCGGAAGAGAGGAGACTTACGTTAGCATACGCTTCGCTATAATCTCTGAACTTCGCCCTTGGATTCGCCACAACGGTCGGTACTTTGTCACAGAGGATCAAAGCAGCGTTTCACCATCTAAATCTCTATTTGGAAGAAGAACTTAATGGAAGGGAGAAGCGGAAAGAAGGTTGCCTTATGCAAACTTATGGCATAAAGGATTAGCCTTGAAAGCCATACCCTTGGGTCCTATTTATAGGCCTTGGGGATAGTTATTGTAGGAAATAACTACATATATGCTTATTAGCTTATATTAGTACCATTGCTTATCCTCTTCCTTATGCACTTATCAAGTGCCTTTATGCACTTATAAAGTGACTTTTTCCACTTATCGAGTGGTCCTTTTCACACATGAAAAGGTTCCCTTCGCACATGCTTTCATGTACGCGACATCCGAGGTCCATAGACCCTCATACATCCCCTCATGGGTGTATACATGCCGTCCATATCCAACACAACTGTCCTGCAAAACCACGAATTTCAGTTTATAAAGAATACTAAAACGACGAGAAATAATCACCTTTTAGAGATAAAAGTAATGTAGTTGATGGTTTAAAATATGAAAACAAAAACCTACGATAACAACGGCGAATTCGATACTTGGGTATTAATATGGAGAGTATGTGTTGGTTTTGATTTCGTTAGGGTATATGCAATCAATGGTTATTAATATCTTTTCTATAACTCAACGTTTCACCTCGCAAGGGTATGAGAACGTCGGAAAGTATAACGATAAACGATCATTCAAAAGGCCTCAAATAATCACGTAAATTACTGGCTTCATAAAGAATTTAAATTCATGTGCCCGCAAGGGTCACGGTAATGTCCGCAAAGATTATGCCACGAATAAGTCCGCAAAGATCAGATTCGATCTAAGTACATCAACAAAGAGAATACTTGAATAATACGTGTAGAATCTAGCGAGCTACGTGATATAACATGCGAAATAAGGCAAAAAGATATCGAAGTCAAAGAATACGACACCCTAACTACATCACAACCAACACATATGAAGATTAACCATGCATGAAGAGAAAAGATTCAGTATTCATAGACAAATACATCACCAAACACTCAAAATCAGTGAATAATATTTCAAATACAAGCCAAATACGCAAAATACAAGGCAAAAAATAGGGAATTTATCACCAAATCTCTCCAAATAGACCCTAAATCTCATTCAGATGATAGCTCATGCCTCTGTCTGCAGGGCCTCCAGATCTCACGCCAAAATACGGCTTCTAGAGCCCCAAATACGCAAGAATACCCTCAAAAACCCTAAAATACGCTTTTATATTGGTATTGCGGGTTTCCAAGTGCTAACGGGTCCAAGCCCGAATCCAAATGCTCTCAAACCCACTTCATCTGGCCACTGCAAACCTCCACCGTCCATCTTAGCTGGATCTAATGTGCGATTGACACGTGTACACTAAGCGGGTCTCGCCCGCGATGCGCTACGCCCGCTTCGACCCAATTTGATTTCGATCGGGATTCGATTACGTCCGTTGGATTATCATCCAACGGATCCTCCTCCTCCGCATCGCCTGCTTGCTGGATCGTTTGATTTGGCAGGGCTTCTATGCGATGTAGCCACGTAGTAGATGAGCGCATCTCCGCTTCCGCTGGATCGGACTAACAACAGCCGTTCGATCTCGATCGAACGTCCCAGGATGGACCGCGTCGATCCTTAACAGAGATCGTCGGATGGAGCGGCGAGTGCAATGATGGCTGCCACGTGTCCCATGGAAAAACTAGGCGTGTATAGCGACTGTATTTCCGTCGTATTTACGCCGTATTTGGCCTTATTTCGGCCGTATTTCTTAATGTAATTGGTATTCTACATTCAAAAATTCATAGAAACTAGCACAGATATCAGAAAAATACAAATAAATAGTCGTTGGAATCGTGAGACTGAGATCTTCATATGAAAAAGGGCAGAAATACTCAATATATTACTGTTTTATGCATAAACTAAGAGTATTCTCTAATAAATAAGACTATTCTAAATATGCTTGCATTAGAGGCCAATTACGCATCATCTATGCACAAAATAGCACTAATTAGAGGGTTAGATATGCAATATTTACCCCGAATCAACTGTCAGTTCTCTTGCAGGCACCTATCATTGCGCTTCACTTTCTCCAGCTCCAGCTCTTTTAAGGCAGGCGAATGCTTTTGTCCGGGCAGTCGCCTGTTTGATTGCTCAGGCGCCTGTCATTCCTTCTACAGGCGCCTCCCATTCGGGACATCTAAAAATCCAGAAAAATCCCTAAAAATATAGTAGATATTTATAATGCTTTGTAAAGTGAAATTGTGCCAAAATAAAATCATATGCTCACAAATGATGAATTAACGTAAATATAGTTAAGAGAGTATGATTTCAAGGATTATATGCAAATGAGGAGATGATTATGATGTTAGGATATGCAATATTCAATCATAATCACTTAGGCGTCAGAGGGGACTTGGTCGGAACCAAGGTCCGACACCCCCTGACGAGCTTTCTCGTTCGCGCAGGTCAAGGAGACTTCGCCTTGTCGGAGCAACCCTTCGACGCATCATTCATCAGAGCCAAGTGATCTCGACCCTGAGCTCGTTTGTCTCTTCACTCGAGGGGGACGTCGTACTCTCGAAGCTACCCTTTGGGATACTATCGCATGGATCTGCGCATTCCTGACCCAGCGAACATGCCGCTTCCCAATCTCGGAGGACGCACATGTCCATGTCGATCTCCGACCCTCGAGACTATCAAACAGTGGTGAGAAAACACCCCGAAACATCTGGCACTGTCTGTGGGAAAGAAACACACTCTCACTCATCCACAACAAGCAACATGGATCAGCATGACAGCGGGTCCACTCGCCTTCCGACCATCCCCGAGAACGGTGGCTATGTTCCAAATGGAACGGGTCATAGCCGGTCCACAGAGGGAACCGACGACTCACACTTGGTGACCCGTAAACTACTCGACAATCTCACTCAGGAGACGAACGCCAACTTCGAGACTCTAGCAGTGGCCATCCAACAACTCGTAGGCCCGCAAGACCCCCTTAGGAGAAAACCAAGCGGGGTCCATTGATCACTCAGGGCAGCACCCCCCACTCTGCTCAGCCGCAGTCACGGACCACGAGGGTGGAGGCCAGAACAGGAAACATTCACCAACCCCCACATCTCTTCGAACAAAGGGAGCGGAGGAGACCAGGTGGACCAGTGGGAATCGATGATGGCTTCTTTCAAACGATCCCACCCGGCCGAGCACCAGTCGTCCAGCCGCGTAGCCACCGAAGGGCACCGGGACAAAGCCGGAGCCCGCACCGGAAGAGGCCAAGAAGTCGCGAGGGACGTCGCCCCAGAGATCGCACCCGACAACCAACGCAGATCCCCAGCCGGGATGGCCACCGAGGGAACCCTCACCGCACCTCCGCCGACCCGCCTAGACAACTCGAGTGCCAGGGTGAGCTGATAGCCGGCCTGGCTAACCTAGGACCTCTGGCGATCGACCACTACCCATTGGCAAGAAGCATCACTGAAGCACGGATGCCCTCCAGGTTCAAAGTGCCAGCCCTGGAGAAGACGACGGCTTGGGGGACGTCAACGAACATGTTTTGGACTACACAAGGGTTATGAGGTTCCAGGGGGCTGACGACACTCTGCTCTGTCACGACTTCTACACTACTCTCAGGAAGTCCGCCCAGGACTGGTGTAACAGCCTCCCTGACCAATCTGTCAGTAACTTCCAGGACCTGTCTTGGATGTTCTGCCAATAGTTTATGGCCAGACGGCAGTGGAAGCCAGCCTCAGATGCCCTGTTCAACATGGTACAAAGGCAGAGCAAAACTCTGAGGGCCTACATGAAGTGGTTCAATGCCCAGAAGCTGAACGTCGAGAGCTGTCCCAAGCTGGTCGTAATAACGGCCCTAAAGAAGGGGCTCTGACATAGGGGCATGAAGAAGAACCTATACAATGACCCTCCGAAGGACCTCACCGAGGTCATAGCTCGGGCGGAACAGGTCATGCTGACCGAAGAGGCCTTAGCGACGGAAGAAGGGGGTCCCCCGACGGGGACCAAGCGAAACACCAAGTGTGACAAAAGTGAGCGCCGTAAGCCGGAAGATCACTGGCAGGAGAAAAAGCCAAGGGGAAGCAGTGTAGAGGTGAAGCGCCGCCCACCAAGCTAAATGCGACTCAGGATGCCGTCTTGACATAGGTTCAGAAGGAGGGCCACATCAACAAGCTGCCCCCAAAGATGAAGGGCGGCCAAAGGGACGAGCAAAAATTCTGCAGGTACCATAAGGACAACGTCCACGACACCGACGACTGCTGGCACCTGAAGAAGGACATCAACCAATGACCAGCCGAGGGCACTTGAAGAATTTTGTCGATGCCTCAAAAGTGACCCCCAGGGAGGGCACATCGAGGTAAGTGGACAAATGGAAGAAGGTAAACGTTATCCAGACCCCCCTGTGCATGATCGAGTGAGGACACATGCCAATCAACCGCTACTCCTCCTCTCCCGGGCAAGCTTTGCACGCCCGCCGTTATCTTCCCTGCTTTTTCGTATTTCTTTCCGAATGTATCCCCAGTTTTTACTTTCAAGAATGAAGTGCGAGTTCACACTAATAACTACATGTCCCTCGAGATCTGACTAAACACTCCTTCGTGTCAAACCTCCTGAAGCGACCGTAAGGCTGGGGTCAACTCCCTTAGTAGGCCGACCGCTCAAATCAATCATAAGGCTGGGGGAAAACTCCCCCCAACAGGCCGATGGCTCGATCGACTGTAAGGCTGGGGAAACTCCCCTAGACCGATCACTCAGATCGGCCGTAAGGCAGGGGCAACTCCCCCAGTGGACCGGTCACATGATCGACCATGAGGCTGGGAGCAACCCCCAGCAGGCCGATCGCTCGATCGGTCGTAAGGCTGGGAAAACCCCTCCAACAGGCCGACCGCTCGATTGGTCGTAAGGCGGGAAAAAACCCCCCAGTAGGCCGATCGCTCGATCAACCGTAAGGATGTGGGCAACTCCCCCAGCATGCCAATCACCTGGATCGGTTGTAAGGCTGGGGAAAACCCCCCCAGTAGGCCGATCACTCGATCGACCATAAGGCTAGGGGCAACCCCCCAGGGGGCTGATCACTCGATCGGTCGTGAGGCTGGGGGCAACCCACCAGCAGGCCGATCGCTCTAGCGACCATAATGATGGGGCAACTCCCCAAGCAGGCCTATCACTCAGATCGGCTACAAGACTAGGGGCAACTCCCCGAGCGGGCCGATCCCTCGATCGACCATGAGGCTGGGGGGCAACCCCCCAGCAGACCGATCACTCGATCGACTGTAGGGCTGGGGCAACTCCCCCAACGAGCCGATCACTCAATCGACCATAAGGCTGGGGCAATTCCCTCACCGGGCCGATCACTCGATCGACCATAAGGCTGGAAGCAACTCCCCCAGCGGGCCGATCCCACGATCGACCATAAGGCTGGGGTAACCCCCCAGCGGGCCGATCACTCGATCAATCGTAAGGCTGGGGCAACTTCCCCAGCAGGTCGATCATTCAGTTCGTCGTGAGTCTAGGGGTAGCTTCCCCAACAAGTCAACCGACCCATTGAACATCAGGCTGGGGGCAACTCCCCTGGCAGATCAACACCGCATCGACCATAAGGCTGGGGGCAATTCCCCCAGCAGGCCGATCACTCAGTCGACTGTGAGTCTGGGGGTAGCTCCCCTAGCAAGCCAACCGACCCGTCGAACGTCAGGCTGGGGGCAACTTCCACAGCAGATCGACACTACGTCGACCATAAGGCTAGGGCAACTCTCCCAGCAAGCCGATCACCCGGTCGACTGTGAGTCTGGGGTAGCTCTCCGAGCAAGTTGACCGACCCGTCGACCGTTAGGTTAGGGGCACTCCCCCAACAGATCGACATCATATCGACCCTAAGGCTGGGGCAGCTCCCCCAGCAGGTCGATCCTAAACTGGCCATATGGCTGAGGGCGACTCTCCCAGCAGGTCGGTCCTAAACCGGCCATAAGACTGGGGCCAACTCCCTCTGCAGGTCGGTCCGAAACCGACCATAAGGCTTGGGGCAACTCCCCTAACAGGTCGGTCACAAAGCAACCATAAGGCTAGGGGCAACCCCTAGCAGGGCGGACCCAATACGACCATGAGGCTGGAGGCAACCCTACCGATAGAGTGACCGTGGGCCATCACGATGGATTTGGAACGATCCCCTCGATGGATACCTCCCACAGGTCAAGTCAGCGAACGACCCCGACTTGAGCAGCGAGAGGGGGCAGAACCAAACCAGATCAAAGACGATTTTGAAAGCGCAAACACGATGGAGACACAGAAGAAAAGAAAAGTCAATTTCAACAAAAATGTTTCTTCTTACAGTTGGATAAAAAGAAGAAGAAAAGGAGAAACAAAAGAGGGGCAGCTCCACATATGACGTAGGAGCTCGCGAGGAAGCGTCCCCAGGTACTTCGTCTCCTCCCAAGCCCGTAGGATGCCCAGGGGCAACCGGAGGATGGGGAAGCATTCCCTGGACCAGCTCCTCAAATGCTAAGAACCCTTCTCGGAAGGACCTCACCATCTTCGGAGCCAAGATGCCCTCGTACGGCCGAAACGTCTCCCGAAGGGACTCCGCGATCCTCGGGGCCAGGTGTCTCTGGACCTCCTCAATGAGCTGGACGGGGCCCACTTGCCGCAGGGCACCTAGCTCGGACCAAAGCTCGGGCCTCTCCTTCCGTGCGCCTCCTTGACAAGGGACAACGCCTCCTCAGCATCCTCAGCCTCATTAACCACATGACTGTGTGAAAAGAACCCATAGCTACGTAAAGTGTCTAAGTCGACATGACTGTATGGGACCAAGGTGTAATGCAGTCACTGACACGACCATGTCTAAGTAAACACGACCGTGTGGGACCAAGGTGTAACATAGTCAGCGACATGATTGAGACATGACCGTGTCGATGAAACGACAGTGACACAACTGTGTCGTTTAATATGCTGTCGATTTCTACGGAGACTTAAACTTATTCCTACGCGATTCGAAACTAAACCCTAACTAATCTTGTAATGTCCCAAAGTGCCATATACGTTGGGACAGATATATTTGTTTGATAGATATTGTATGTATGCTTGAATATGCATGTAGTGTGTGTAGTAAGAGTATTATTTGTATGTATTTGATTGTGGTGCATATAGTAAATAAACTATTTGGATGCCTATTGGTATGGGTATATAGATATATGGATACTTGGATAGGTATCTATGAATGCTTGATTGGAAATGTCTATGGTTGTGTATATGTAAGGTAGTGTATTGTGATGACTACTATGTAGTGTGTATAGTAACTAAGTGTATGCACTGGGTAACTAATGTGTGGACTGTTGTATTATCTATAATTGAAGTGAATATTGGTTGTTTAATTTACTAACGGATGTGGTGTAGTGATATGTAGTGAGTTTCTGTGGTGTAATGAGTATTGGTATTGGATTGTTACTTTGGTACTAATATTAGCAGTGGGCTTGTTGTATATCTTATGTTAGTGCGTGAGTATGTATGACCACTTGTAGTGATGTGTGGAATGGATGTAGATATGTGTCTAAGAAGCTAGTACATGTGTATATATGGGTGTATGTTGATACATATGGCAATGATGTATGTAGCGTACGCGCTTGGATGTACAAAGAGATGGTAATGACCTTTATGTAGAGAT
The DNA here is from genome assembly GCA_030789695.1 of Scilla litardierei. Classification (NCBI taxonomy): domain Eukaryota; kingdom Viridiplantae; phylum Streptophyta; class Magnoliopsida; order Asparagales; family Asparagaceae; genus Scilla; species Scilla litardierei. Next base: position 119,747,390 of record CM061130.1, read on the forward strand.
AGGTGTAGGAATGTATGTGTATGCAAGTGTATGTGTGTGTACACTATGTATGTATGGATGCATGAATGAGGGTGTGTATGAGGACTAGTGTGAAAAGGGGGTAAGGTTAGTGGCATTTTCGTAATTATAAAGGAGTGTGCAAAGTAATGGCATACTTGTAATTAAATGTGGGGGTGTGTGTATAGTACGATAACATGTGAAGGAATGGCAAACTTGTAATTAAGACTCAAAGTTTGAGGGAAATTAATTAAAAGCTTTGAGTTATGGCAAACTTCTAAATAGTTGAACCTTTAGGTGAAATATCTCTCTTTCATTTTCTCCCTCCGTTTACATTCTTCCATTTTTCTTTCCTTTTATTTTTTTCCATTTTCTTTTCTCTCATTCTTTCCTCCATGGGGGCCGAATCCCATACTTGACACACACAAAAAACAAAGAAAGAAAGAAAAGAAAGGGGAGAAACCAAAAGCCAAAAGAGAAGAAGGAAAGGAGAAAGGAAGAAGGAGAAGCAGAAGGCGAAGGCGAAGAGGAGGAGGAGACATCCAAACTCCGATAAGGTAGGATCTCATACTTGTTCTCTAAATATTAATTTGGTTTGTTGTTGTACGTGTTACACTAAATAATGAGAAAGTTAGCCCTTTTCTTAATTGAGATTTGTTGTAGTTTAGTTCTAAGAGAAAGCTAGCTTTTTCTTCATTAATATGTCTTAATATGCAAAGGGTAAAATCTTTCATTGGCCTTGTTAATTAAAGTTAGCATTTTTACTCAAGTTACATGCAACCATATACTCATCACTAGCTTTTGTAAGTGTTATGTATTGAGAAAGCTAACAAGTGTGCTTGAGATAATTTGTTATGGGTTATGTTGCATGCTCATTATTAAAAGTTGAATTTGAGTTGAGATTCAAGTGAAAGCAAGTCACCTTCTTAAGCAATATGTTCCATTTGTGCCAAAGATGTCATCTTTCATAGCACTCTTAACTAAAGTTAGCAACTTGATGTCATTTTGTTATATTTCCATGATTCTTAGTTAAAGTGAGTTGTTGGGAGTAAATCTTTGTGTAATTTTATAAATTTGCATTCTTAAGTTTAAAGATTGGTTGCATTTTTAAAATAGACATAAACTAAGTTATTAATATATGTTGCATTTTAAGGTACACTTGCCTAAGCTTGCATTAATTGGCTGCATTTTATAACATTGCATTCTTAAATTGGACATTGGATGCCTTTTTGTGTAAATTTGGGTAAAGTTAGTAGCTTTTTAATGTAAACATAAGTAGTATCAAATGTTGCATGGAGGAGGTTTAATGGCATTTTATAGGAAACAGTTCATGTTGTAAAGAATCCTTAATGATGCTGTGTTTATGTTTTGGAGAATGGTGAAATTTAACGGAGAATGGTGTAGTTGTATGGAGTGGGTTTATGTAGTATGCCATTCTCTTAAGACTTGGTGTTGCATGGAGGATGGGTGTATGTTGCATGGGAAATGGTTTATGCTCCATAATGGAGCCTTTTGGCAATCAGTTCATGTTGTATATTAGTCTCCTAATGTTAAATGCAATCTTAATATGCAAGTCTCATGGTTTCTTTTATATTACTTTTATGTTCCATGTTACATTAACATAGTTTACTAAATGTTGTTTCAATACAATTCCCTTAATGTCGCATGTTAGTTTGCTTATTTGTAATGTTAATAAATTATAGGGTTGTCTCGGTCTGCCACATGGCACATGAGCACCCGAGAAAAGGAGTTGGGAGAGAACTGTGTGTTAGTGGGGTATGAGGACTGGATTGTGATGCGATGTTGTGTTATGTACCTTGCTTAGTTTTGGGTACTTTGGTGATTGCCGTACCTTGCTCAGTTTTGGGTACGAGGTTTTGTGATGTTGTGGGGTTTTCTCACTTGTACTCCGATACTGGAGGGTATGTGTGGAGTAAGAGGCCCCGTTAAGGAAATAGTGCTCGTGTACCACTTGCGGGCGCTTCTTACCGCCCCACATTTGGGGTGGAGTCCAGTCTCTCATATTCAACGACACACCCAGGGTTTCAAATGAAATGTAATTAAATGATTAATTGCTTTAATATTCCAATGTGCAAATCTTACTTTCTTTCCCCGTCTGATGTTCTTGTTACTTCTTCCATGCCTTACTCTACATTGTGACTAATAAACAACACATCTTAATTAATATTTACCTGCGCAAGTTGGATTTTCTACTTGGACACGCTTTGACGTGCTCCAATTTGTGGTTACAAGTTTATGGAGCTGGAGGTAGGGAGAAGGAGTTAGAGTTATGGTTAGGGAGTTTGGGTTGTGAGATGGGTTGTGAGTGGAGAGGATGAGAGACTTGTACTCTTGGGGTTTTGCTTTGGGTAGAGTGATGTATTGTATATAAATGGATGTATTATGGACATTGGTGATGCATAAGACCAGAGTTTCTGTTTGTTCTAGTTGTTGTCTCTGTGTTGTTTGGTAGTTTCTATGTTTCTCTCCGTGTTTTCTGTGCTTTGTTTGTTGGTTTGTTCTTTTGGACATTACATGTACTATCCTAGCAGTGCGCAGTAGACCTGCATCCCTCTAGTTGATACTCCTTCTTTCCTTCTTTTCTTTATTACACCTGCCTCTCTAGGAACACCTGAGATGGATTCGTACTTCTCGGGTATCCTGGGGTGCGGGGCTTGACAGTTGGTGGCCCATGCAGGTCACCTCACCGCGGCTGTGTAAGGATAGTGCGTGTAGTATTCCAAGGGTAGTTGAGTCTTAAGGTGGGTAGAAGTCCAGCCTCGAGAGAGAGAGCTCTAGCACTAGAAAGCCTGGGGTGTGGAGTTCCCTGCAGGTAGATGAGGATGGTTGTTTGAGTTGGAGTAAATGTATGTGATTATGTGTTTTACATAGATATACATGTATGTATATTGACATGACTATATTTGCATGCCTGTAGATATATCTATATAAGTGGATGAGTGTTATGTATGTGTGGTTGCAAGTGGCGTATACTTATATTATTATTAGTGACCTATGTATTGATAGTGGGATGTATGCATTAGTATGATCTATATTCTAGTATATGTGGATGTATCTATGTAGGTGCTTGTATATGTGTGTATTGTTATTATTGGGTGATGAAGGATTATACTATTTGTATGTACCTCATGAAGATGACTTTTTGTACATAATGGTGTATTTGTATGCGTACATGTGTTTTGCTTGTAGTGGTGTGTGTGTTTGTGTATATATATACTTGTGTTGGTGGGTATATGAATAGCTGGTTAGTTGTATTGAGTGGTGTATATTAGTATGTATGTGTATGCACACACACACACACATAGTGTTCTATATGTAATATCATGTGGTGAATGTATAGGGTGGCTATTGTATTTACTACAGTTATGTGTGGTGGCTATCATTTGATTAATGTGCACTTAATTACTATTTGTGTGTATATGGTTCTCGAGATGTATTCATGTATGTATGTTTGGAGATATACTTGTATATGTGTTACTAATCTAGATGCTTGTATGATTACGTGTCTGTATGTTTATTTTCTAAAGTATATGTTTAAGTATATGCTTGCACTATGAGATGTAGGTATAGTAGAGATATTGTATTAGTTGAGATGTATGTGGTATATATAGTGTGTGTGGATCCATGTGCGGATCTCTGTGTTCCACTCATGTATGGGTGGGCATATTCTAGGTATGTTAGTATATTATGTTTGTCTGTTATATTGTATATGCTTATGTGGTGATGTACGCGGTATGTACATCGTTATATGCATGATTGTAAGCGTTTATGCTAATATGTGTGTAGATAGCTCTATAATTATATGGATATATGCGAGTATTGGCATTGGTGGATAGCTATCTACTAGGGCTGTAAACGTATTTGGATGTACTTGTCTATGCTTGTATTGATATATTAGCAAGTTATGTATAGTGTGTGTTATGTATATAGTGATATGTGTGCCTATAGTGAAACATACGTGTATATTGGTATGATTTATATCTTAGCATGTATGGGCGTGTGCCCATGCATGGGTAGGTATATGTTTAGTTATGTGTATCTGCTTGCATGGTATGGATATGGGTGCCTTATGTACAGTAGCAGGGATATAATATTGTATTGCATTGCATGCCCTTATGGGGTGATATATGCGTGTGTGCTTGGATGTATCTAGAAGGCATACATGGTTGTATGTATATATCTATATATAGATGTGCATATGTAGTAGTGTACTAGCTCTATGTGGAGTATCATGTTTGTGTATACTTGCGTGTATGTGTAATACACGTGACTATGTTTTTACATAGATAAGAGGTAGGTGTGTAATAATGTTAGCATGGGTATGAGTGTAAATATGTATACATATGAGTATCTGTATGCGTGTGACTATTTAATATATGTGAATTATCTTTATTTGAATATCTGCCTTGTGGTGCAAATTCAGGTAGTATGAGTGTGTGTGCACATGTCTCTCTGATTGTGAGGTGACCTATGTATGTGTTTATTTATAAATGTAAGTGGTAGCGTGACTTGAGTGTCCATATGGTGTCTCCCTATTGAAGTGATAGTAATTGTATTGATATTGTATTGGAATACTTATATGATGTTGAATTGTCTTGTTGATATATTGTAGAACGTGTGTGTGTGTGTGTGTGTGTGTGTGTGTGTGTGTGTGTGTGTGTGTGTGTGTGTGTGGAGACATGCACATATGTGTGGCAACTGTGTGCATGCATTCATGCATGTATATGTAATGCATATAGATGAGTGTAGTGTATACCTAGAGATAAAGATATGATATGCGTATTTGTGCGGATTAGCATGTGCGTAAGTATATGTATATGAGTATGTCTTCTATTCTGTGTATATGTGTGTAAGTATATGTATATGAGTATGTCTTGCATTCTGTTATAACTTATATATGCTTGGGGTAGAGTGATCTTAATGTCTAGGTCTGTCCATCCTTATGTTGGCCCTTAGTCAAGGAAGTCCGAGTACAGACTTGATTTTTAAGGTGGGTAGAATGTAATGGCCCAAAGTGCCATATACGTTGGGACAGATATATTTGTTTGATAGATACTGTATGTATGCTTGAATATGCATGTATTGTGTGTAGTAAGAGTATTATTTGTATGTATTTAATTGTGGTGTGTATAGTAAATAAACTAGTTGGATGCCTATTGGTATGGGTATATAGATATATGGATACTTGGATATGTATTTATGAATGCTTGATAGGAAATGTCTATGGTTGTGTATATGTAAGGTAGTGTATTGTGATGACTACTATGTAGTGTGTATAGTAACTAAGTGTATGCCCTGGGTAACTAATGCGTGGACTGTTGTATTATCTATAATCGAAGTGAATATTGGTTGTTTTATCTACTAACGAATGTGGTGTAGTGATATGTAGTGAGTATTTGTGGTGTAATGGGTATTGGTATTGGATTGTTACTTTGGTATTAATATTAATAGTGGCTTGTTGTATATCTTATGTTAGTGTGCGAGTATGTATGACCACTTGTAGTGATGTGTGGAATGGATGTAGATATGTGTGTGTATGAAGCTAGTACATGCGTATATTTGGGTGTATGTTGATACATATGGCATGGATGTATGTAGTGTGTGCGCTTGGATGTACAAAGAGATGGTAATGACCTTTATGTAGAGATATGTGTATGGATGTATGTGTATGCAAGTGTATGTGTGTGTACACTATGTATGTATGGATGCATGAATGAGGGTGTGTATGAGGACTAATGTGAAAAGGGGGTAGGGTTAGTGGCATTTTCGTAATTAGTAAAAAAGTGTACAAAGTAATGGCACACTTGTAATTAAATGTGGGGGGTGTGTATAGTAGGATGACATGTAAAGGAATGACAAACTTGTAATTAAGACTCAAAGTTTGTGGGCAATTAATTAAAATCTTTGAGTTATGGCAAACTTGTAAATAGTTGAACCTTTAGGTGAAATATCTCTCTTTCATTTTCTCCCTCCTTCTATATTCTTCCATTTTTCTTTCCTTTTATTTTTTTTCCAATTTTCTTTTTTCTCATTCTTTCCTTCATTGGGGCCGAATCCCATACTTGACACACACACACACACAAAGAAAGAAAGAAAGAAAAGAAAGGAGAGAAACCAAAAGGCAAAAGAGAAGAAGGAAAGGAGAAAGGAAGAAGGCGAAGGCGAAGACGAAGGCGAAGGCGAAGAGGAGGATGAGACATCCAAACTCCTATGAGGTAGGATCTCATATTAGTGCGCTAAATATTAATTTGGTTTGTTGTTGTAGGTGTTACACTAAATAATGAGAAAGTTAACCCTTTTCTTAATTGAGATTTATTGTAGTTTAGTTCTAAGAGAAAGCTAGCTTTTCTTCATTAATATGTCTTAATATGCAAGGGGTAAAATCTTTCATTGGTCTTGTTAATTAAAGTTAGCATTTTTACTCAAGTTACATGCAACCATATACTCATCATTAGCTTTTGTAAGTGTTATGTATTGAGAAAGCTAATAAGTGTGCTTGAGATAATTTGTTATGGGTTATGTTGCATGCTCATTATTAAAAGTTGAATTTGAGTTGAGATTCAAGTGAAAGCAAGTCACCTTCTTAAGCAATATGTTCCATTTGTGCCAAAGATGTCATCTTTCATAGCACTCTTAACTAAAGTTAGCAACTTGATGTCATTTTGTTATATTTCCATGCATTCTTAGTTAAAGTGAGTTGTTAGGAGTAAATCTTTGTGTAATTTATAAAGTTGCATTCTTAAGTTTAAAGATTGGTTGCATTTTTAAAATAGACATAAACTAAGTTGTTAATATATGTTGCATTTTTAAGGTACACTTGCCTAAGCTTGCATTAATTGGTTGCATTTTATAACATTGCATTCTTAAGTTGGACATTTGTTGCCTTTTTGTGTAAATTTGGGTAAAGTTAGTAGCTCTTTAATGTAAACATAAGTTGTATCAAATGTTGCATGTAGGAGGTTTAATGACATTTTATAGGAAACAGTTCATGTTGCAAAGAATCCTTAATGAGGTTGTGTTTATGTTTTGGAGAATGGTGAAATTTAATGGAGAATGGTGTAGTTGTATGGAGTGGGTTTATGTAGTATGCCATTCTCTTAAGACTTGGTGTTGCGTGGAGGATGGGTGTATCTTGCATGGGAAATGGTTTATGTTTCATAATGGAGCCTTTTGGCAATCAGTTCATGTTGTATATTAGTCTCCTAATGTTGAATGCAATCTTAATATGCAAGTCTCATGGTTTCTTTTATATTACTTTTATGTTCCATGTTACATTAACATAGTTTACTTAATGTTGTTTCAATACAATTCTCTTAATGTCGCATGTTAGTTTGCTTATTTGTAATGTTAATAAATTATAGGGTTGTCTCGGTCTGCCACATGGCAGGTGAGTACCCTAGAAAGGGGTTGGGAAAGAACTGGGTGTTAGTGTGGTATGCGGACTGGACTGTGATGCGATGTTATGTTATGTACATTACTCAGTTTCGGGTACTTTGTGGCGATTGCCGTACCTTGCTCAAGTTTCAGGTACGAGTTTTTGTGATGTTGTGGAGTTTTCCTCACTCACACTTCGATGCGGGAGGGTATGGATGGAGTGAGAGGCCCAGTTAAGGAAACATTGCTCGTGTACCACTGGCGGGTGCTCCTTACCGCCCCACATTTAGGGTGGAGTCCAGTCCCTCATATTCAACGACACACACATGTTTCCAAATGAAATGTAATTAAATGATTAATTGCTTTAATATTTCAATGTGCAAAGCTTACTTTCTTTCCCCGTCTGATGTACTTGTTACATCTTCCATGCCTTATTCTACAGTGTGACTAATAAACAACACTCCTTAATTAATATTTACCTGCACGAGTTGGGTTTTCTACTTGGACACGCTTTGACGTGCTCCAATTTGTGGTTACGGGTTTATGGAGCTGGAGGTAGGGAGAAGGAGTTAGAGTTATGGTTGAGGAGTATGGGTTGTGAGATGGGTTATAAGGGGAGAGGATGAGAGACTTGTACTCTTGGGGTTTTGCTTTGGGTAGAGTGATGTATTGTATATAAATGGATGTATTATGAACATTGGCGATGCATAAGACCAGAGTCTCTCTTTGTTCTAGTTGTTGTCTCTGTGTTGTTTGGTAGTTTCTATGTTTCTCTCTGTAGTTTCTGTGCTGTGTTTGTTGGTTTGTTCTTTTGGACATTACAGGTACTACCCCAGCAGTGTGCAGTGGACCTGCATCTCTTTAGTCGATACTCCTTCTTTCTATCTTTTCTTTATTACACATGTCTCTCTGGGAACACCTGAGACGGATTCGTACTTCCTGGGTATCATGGGGAGCGGAGATTGACAAATCTTGTTAGGAATCCTACCTCTGCAAGTCCTTCAATGGTACTTTGGCCCTTTGCTCCTTGAAGACCCTCTGAAAGCCTTCTACTCTTCAAGGTAATGGGTTCAAATGTGGCTGTGGGGCTTGGTTTTGGTGGAAAGGAATGAAGCAGCATGGTGGTCGAGGCTTTTGAGTGAACTGAGAGGTAAGAGGAAGAGAGTTTTTCCTTTTCTTTTTTTTCTCACATTTCCTCTAATTTTCTTCTTTTTAAATCTCCTTTAATCCTTGTCATCCACTCTCTCATTCTCTAATGTTGCCATGTGGTAGAGGTTAGGTGAAGTTTAAGGAAATGATGACACTTTAGTAAGCTAGGTGTCTTCATTAGGATTTTTTTGGGGATTTTATTTTCTAGTAAATTGGAATACACATTTTAATACAATATACACTCCAAATACTAAGTATTTTATCCAAACACTTGCCCATTTCTATATCAAATGATGTTTTAAATTATATAAAAATAACGTTGACATCAAAAAAATTAGAGAAAATTCTAGAAAATACCCACAATATTAATACTACGAATACATCCAAAAATACGCACTTATACTCGTATATTGATACTAGGGGGTCTTACATCGGCCCACTCCACGCGACGCAATCTCAAGTATCGATTTGCACTCTCTTTGGGTCGTTATCATTGTACCCATCCAAACATACGTAACAGCTAGTTCCATTAGAGGGGCACGTGGCCAGCTTTATCGGTGATGCGGTTACGACGGGCACGACCCAAATCCTAGTAATCTCGCCGGTAATTTCGTTGACGGCTGGCTACAAAAGAAAGCGGAGGACTATCTGATGTGGCGGAGCTGTCCTCTTAATCCTATAAATAGATGGGAAACCACCCTTTATCAGGTATGAAAAAACCCCAACTCAAATCCTAGCATCACCATTTCTCTTAAAACCTTAGCAGCGGCTACTTCTAGCCGATGATCCATTCTCAGCTGCTTGATGCTAACTTAAGCATCAGAGGCGATCGGAGGGCCACCACCTACTAGTTCCATTGACGAGTTTTCTATCTGTTTCAGGCGACCGTGAATGATCTTCTCCCTCAAGTTCGGCGAAACACACTGCTTGGGCTCTCCTGTTGCGAGAATACTCGCCGCCCGTGGCCTGATCTATGGCCGACAAATTCTATGCATCAACAATAATGCTAGTTAAATATATTATAAATGTTAGAGAGTAATAGGACTCAAGAGAGAAAGAGACAAGATTTCTTAGCAAAAGAATAAGTCACCATGCTAAGAGCCATGGTGCTCTATTTATATATCTCATAGTGGGGAGGCCAAAAGCCTCTAGGAGACCAAGGGTCCCCATTACTCTAAGTAATGAGGGCCTAATGAATGGGTAATGAAGGAGGGGAGGCCAAAGGCCTCCCTCATTCATAACACTCCCCCTTACACATTCATCACTTCGGTCTCAGCTACTGAGGCAAGGGGTGGATACTTCTGGATCCAGAGTAAGTGTGTTTGCCTCGTTAAAACCTTAGCTGTGGAAAACCCAGTGTGAAAACCCAACAGCTTAAGGAAAAAGAGTGCAACCCACATGTTACTCCCCCTGATCCGTACAAGCTTCAGGCTTGCAGGTCTTTCAACTGTCGCATACCAATGTTCTTTACAAGCTTTACAAAAGTACATTTAGGCAATGCCTTAGTAAAAAGATCAGCTAAGTTGTTGCATGACTGGATCTGTCGAACTTCAATCTGCTTGTCGTTCTTCTGCTCGTGCGTCCAGAAAAACTTGGGAGAAATGTGTTTTGTCCTGTCGCCTTTGATGTAGCCCTTCTGAAGCTGAGCAATGCATGCGGCGTTGTCTTCGAATAGGGCAGTAGGCTCCAGATCACTGGTCTTCAGGCCAGTGGATTGGAGGATGTGTTGGACGACGGAGCGTAGCCAAAAACATTCTCTGCTCGCCTCATGGATCGCGATGAGCTCTGCATGGTTGGAAGATGTAGCAGTAGTGGTTTGTTTTACCGATCTCCAAGAGATAGCAGTACCTCCGTAGGTAAATACAAAACCTGTTTGAGATTTTGCCGTGTGCGGATCAGAGAGATAACCTGCATCAGCATAACCAAACAATTTGGGGGAGGCACCTCTCTGGTAGTAAAGTCCAAGATCAATGGAACCCTGAAGGTATCGCAGAAGATGCTTTACTCCGTTCCAGTGGCGCTTTGTGGGCGCAGCACTGTGTCTGGCTAGTAGATTAACTGTAAACGCTATATCGGGACGCGTACAGTTAGCCAGATATAGAAGTGCTCCAATGGCACTGAGGTAGGGTACTTCAGGACCCAGTATCTCCTCCCCCTCTTCCAGTGGCCGGAAGGGGTCCTTATGTACATCTAGTGATCTTACGACCATATGAGTACCTAAAGGATGACATTTATCCATATGAAACTTGCGTAGAAGTTTCTTTGTATAATTAGATTGGTGTAATAGGATTCCACCTCTTAGGTGTTCTATCTGTAAGCCAAGACAATACTTTGTTTTGCCTAGGTCTTTCATTTCAAAAGTATGTTTAAGGCTTTCAGATATCTCTTTGATCTCTGCAGGAGATCCTATGAGATTTAAGTCATCTACATATACAGCTATGATGACAAATCCTGTTCCCGTTCTTTTGATAAAGATACACGGGCAGACTTCGTTATTCGTGAATCCTTGCTGTGCAAGAAAATCACTTAGTCTGTTATACCACATCTTGCCCGATTGTTTTAGACCATATAATGATCTATGTAGCCTTACAGAGAATACGTCCCGAGGTATCTCTTTCATCTCTGGGGGTAGATTAAACCCATCAGGAAGTCTCATATAGATATTTTTATCTATATCGCCATATAGATATGCAGTCACAACGTCCATGAGCTGCATTTCTAGGCTTTCCAGAGAAGTTAGGCTGATTAAAAATCGGAAGGTGATTGAATCCATGACCGGGGAATACGTATCTTCGTAATCAATCCCCGGTCTTTGGGAAAATCCCTGGGCTATAAGGCGTGCCTTATAGCGAACGATCACATTATTTTCATCTCTTTTTCTTATGAAAACCCACTTATATCCCACAGGTTTTACACCTACTGGTGTTTGGACTACTGGTCCAAAGACTTTGCGTTTCAAGAGTGAGTCCAGCTCTACTCTTATTGCCTCGTCCCACTTTGGCCAATCATCTCTGCGTTTACATTCCGCTAGAGATCGTGGTTCGACGTCATCGTCAAATTCAGTGACGTGAACGGCAATATCGAACGCAAAATCATCGTCGACGACTATGCTATTTCTGTCCAGTACTTCTCCAGTACGTACAAAATTTAATGATGTTTCTCCTATTGTTTCCTCTGCTGGGGAAATCAGGAGGGGAGAAGTAGCTGGTCTGAGCTCAGCATCCTGTGGAGGGATAATCTTAGTATCGCCAGGAGTCTTCCTCTTTCGAGGAACTTTATCTTTTGAACCTGGTGGGCGTCCTCTTTTCATTTGAGGTACAACCAATTCTGCTGCCGGTGGGCTGCATCCATCTATGTGGATGTCAATCCTAGCTGGCGTATTGGCAGCAGGGACGTGTGAACGGACAATCTTCTGGTTGTCCGTGAATTTATCCGGTAAAAGATGTACTGTATTCTGGATGTGAAGGATCTTCAGGATCTCATCTTCACACAGATTAGTACGCGGATCATATAGGGACAAAGACTTCTGGTCCAAACTAATGGTCTCAGAAGCTTCTGGCTTCTTAGACTGTGTGCCCAGTTTTGGAAAAAATTTCTCATTAAATTCACAGTCTGCAAAACGTGCCTTGAATGCGTCACCCGTCAGGGGTTCAAGGTATCTGATAATAGAGGGCGAATCAAACCCAATATATATACCTAGACGACGCTGAGGACCCATTTTGGTCCTCTGCGGTGGTGCTATTGGGACATATACCGCACAACCAAACACTCTCAAATGAGAGATATCCGGAGGTGCGCCGTATGCTAGTTGCATCGGGGATAAAGTGTGACCTCCAGAGGGTCTTATCCTAATAAGTGATGCGGCATGTAAAATAGCATGCCCCCAAGCATCCACAGGCAACTGGGATTGCATAAGCAATGGACGTGCAATCCATTGGAGTCTCTTTATAAGAGACTCAGCTAATCCGTTTTGGGTGTGAACATGTGCTACAGGATGTTCAACTTCAATACCCGTTGCCCGGCAATAGTCTTCGAAGACTTGTGAAGTAAATTCTCCCGCATTATCAAGACGTAGTTTCTTGATTTGGTTATCGGGGAAATGAGCACGCAACCTTATTATTTGTGCCAATAGCTTTGGAAAAGCTAGGTTGCGGGTGGACAAGAGGCACACATAAGACCATTTGGTTGATGCATCAATCAGTACCATGAAGTACCGAAATGGGCCACTTGAGGGGTGAATAGGCCCGCAAATGTCACCATGAATTCTCTCAAGGAAGCCAGGAGACTCTAATCCCACTTTCAGGAGGGATGGTCTCGTTATAAGTTTTCCCTTGAAACAAGGGAGACATGGAAATTCACCCTTTTGAAGAATCTTCAGGTTCTTCAATTTGTGTCCACGGGATTCAGAGATGATGCGTCGCATCATTGCTGTTCCAGGGTGACCAAGTCTATTGTGCCAGAGTTCGAACTCTGACAAGGATTGGCACGTCTGGTGCTCAGTCATATTGGCTTCTATTGGTTGAATGTATGTTTGGTAGAGACCCGACGGGAGTCCCTTTAATCGTTCGCAGATGATCTTCCGGTCATCTTTCTGACGAGTTACATACAGATATTCAACCGTATTTTCATCTCTGGTTTCTACGTGATATCCGTTTAAACGGAAATCTTTGAAACTTACGAGATTCCTATTTGATTTAGGAGAGAATAATGCATTTTTTATTTGAAGTCTTGTGTTATTTGGGAGCAATATAATTGCTTCACCAGATCCTTCGATTATTTGGGACAGTCCTGAAATTGTGATAACAGGACCGTCATATTTATTTACGCTATTAAAATAGCAATGATCGCGAAGGATTGTGTGCGTTGAGGCACAGTCCACTAGGCACTCAGACATCATCTATATAAGCAAAAAAAAAAATTTTATTTGAGGGAAAATGTAGACAAAATAAAAGTCCGCATTAAAGCAAATAACAGATGAAGATACATCGAATTCTAAATGCATAGATAAATGATGATGCTCAATCTAGCAGATCGTCGTTCTCGAAGTCTTTAGCAGTAAAGACTGTTGGCGGCTGTACACCTGCCAAGTTTGTTTCAGGTCGAGACTTCTGGCTCGCCTGGTATAGATCCTGTAGGTGGCGAGGAGTGCGGCAGTTTCTGGACCAATGGCCAGTCATGCCGCATCTATGGCATTTGTCCTCCCAGGTCTTCTTTGGAAGTGACACGTGCTTGGTGTCCTTTCGCTTCCAAGTGAAGTTTCTTTTCCCTTTATTGTTTTTGTTTGTCTGGGGAGCTGCACCTCTTGGTTGCTTCATTACCGCTTTCCCTTTAGTATTTTTAGTCTTCCTCTTGTTTTTCCACTTCTGGGGAGAAACGTGGTGGGATTCAGGGATAGGGGCAGTGCCAGCTGGACGTAAGTTATGAGTTGCTAGCAGTAAATCTCGATTCTGCTCTACTCTAAGTAGGCATGAGATCAGATCGGAGAATCTCGTGAAGTTGCGTTCACGATACTGCTGCATGAGGATTGCATCTTTCTCGTGAAACGAGGTAAATGTTTTTTCCAACATGCGCTGTTCCGTCACTTCTTCACCGCACAACTTCAGGCGTGAGGTGATGTTATGAAGTGCAGAATTATACTCAGCGACGGACTTATAGTCCTGAAGTCTGAGGTTTTCCCACTCATAACTGGCACGAGGTAATATAACATCAATTTGATGTTTATACCGTGCTTCCAGTGCTGTCCACAGGTCCTTCCGGTCCTCAACCATTAAGTATTCGGCCTTTAAGGTCCGATTTATATGCTTCCTAATGTAGATTATGGCTTTCGCCTTATCTACATTGGATACAGTGGTTGTGGGGCTGCTGCTAGCTGTAGCAGAAGCTTCGACCGCTGCTGGGGCCGAGGAAGGAGCCAAAATGGACCCAAGGAGGGCCATTGAACGCAAGTGGAACTTCAGGTCCACTCGCCAACTCAGGTAATTTGTCCCTGCAGAATCGAGGACCTCGAAATCGACGCTTGCCAATTTTGCCATTTATCTACGTATTTTAAAATGAGCATGAATTAATTAAAATTCAAAAATTCATGCATAAAGAAATAAACAAGTAAAAATGCGGGGATCGGCCAGATACCCAAAATAGTACACAGTCCAAAGTTCGTTTAAAGTCCATAATAGAAAAAAAAATTAATACAACTTTGGAAACCCAAACTGAACTGGGTCCCTATATCTCCGTCTTCATATGCTGTTGCATCGAGCTTTGGCTTACACAGTCATGAATCGACTCCTTGCGGTCCAGCGGACGCGGCCAGGGAATTGACTAAGCCAGGACCACTTGTTACCCAGTCAAGCTAGGTTGGTCCAGCAAACTTAGCCAAGCACATTGACCGACATCATGATCCATTGAAGGAGTTTTCATCAATTCTATGTGCTGTTGCATCGAGCTTTGGCTTTTAGTACAAATTTCCTCACTTACAAATTCTCTCAAAAGAAAAATAAAAGTGCAGGAAAGTAAATAGGTATACAATGGCCGATCCCGAAAAACACATTTTTACTTATTTAAACATCCACGCAATTCTAAATATGCTACTGGCATAAAAATGAACAACCACGCATATATCTCAAACAAAACATATTTATAAAGGAAACTAGAAAATATAATTATCTCGTAGACCACGTGGAAACGTCATACACCGTTAGGTTAGTTGACTAACAACAGAGCGGTCTCAGGATCTTTAAGATAGTTATATTTTGAAAAATAGAATCCTAGTAAACCATATATAATAATTTGCAAAAGCGATGTTTAAATAAAGTTATCAACATGGACTATAGAAATTATTTGTGATTTAACATAGAGGATAGTCCCTTTAAGTAATTGGCTTCAGGCCATTATTTAGTGGGCAAAAATAATAACCGTAAAGTAATTGGGGCTGCAGGCCCAATTAATTTATTTAGTTATTGATAGGCACAAGTGGGCTGCAGGCCCAACAACAAAACTATCAATGTTAATTAAATTAAGCCCATTTTTGGGTTGGGGAATACAAATAATCCCAAAACCCTAGGCGAGGGCAGGGGTAAGAACCCCGAAACTAATAGTTACAGATTGTACTGTCATACGATTTATGAGCTTTCACCCATTAAGTGCATGTATTCAACTCATTCGTCACTACATGTCTTGGTTTTGGCATTTTATTTGATGTTGTCCAGAAGCTGAACTTTAGTTTTAGATTTTCTATGGCAGAATGTGCTCGCGAAAAACGCCTTAATTAAGAATGCCCAATTTCATTCACTTGTTTAGTTGGTCATTGTGATCAATGAATATGCTATTTTAGATTCTGAAATTTGTTGAAACAATGTGCCCACTTGTTAAGGTTTTCGTCTCTTTAAGGCCTAGTTTGACACCAGTGTTTGTGAAACTGGGTTTTGTTCAAGTTAAAATGAAACAAAAGTTTGTACTCGTGCAAACATCAGTTTTGTGAAACCGAGATTTCATTTAAATTGAGTGACAGATTAGCAATATGGTTTATTTTTTTTTGTATTATTTATTGTATTTTAACAAGGCATGATATTGTATTTAGCCGATTTTAAACAAGCCAAAAAGAGGTTGTAAAAAAATCATGGCTAATAATAAAAATTTGTTTATCTACAGGATCGATGGAAATTACCTCTAGATTGAAAATCTAGGGAAGATCGAAAAACGAGAAGATCCGTAGAGACAAAAATCCACGCTCCGAAAACGCCCAAGAGATTCCTTTAGCAATGCACGCCAAAGAGAAAATCCGCCACGAACATCAGCAACCAGAGATTCCTATGCGCGTAACAAATTAGAGGATGGATTTTGGAGTGTAGAAAAGCTCAAATAAGAGGAGCAAAAGTGCTGATAACGTGTTAGAGAGTAATAGGACTCAAGAGAGAAATCGACAAGATTTCTTAGCAAAAGAATAAGTCACCATGCTAAGAGCCATGGTGCTCTATTTATATATCTCATAGTGGGGAGGCCAAAAGCCTCTAGGAGACCAAGGGTCCCCATTACTCTAAATAATGGGGGCCTAATGAATGGGTAATGAAGGAGGGGAGGCCAAAGGCCTCCCTCATTCATAACAATAAACGATTTTTTCGTATGTGTCATTCACACCTGGTCCATAACGAATAGGCCTGGTTGTGATGAGAACTCTTGGTTTATTGCGTTATGAATATTGTGCAGTGCAGTTTTAATTTAGAAAATCCCATCATAGTTGATGAGCATGTTCGAATCAATGACATCCCACAAAGGGCAAAAAAAAGAGTCACAACACATGGGCTAAGATCAACTAGCGATTAGCGATTGAATGCATTTTAAGCTTTTCCAAGATTGCTGATTATTCTTCATTAATCATTTCCAAGATTACTAACATCTCTTAAATTAAAAGACTGATCGAGCATAGAATTATTTTTTGGACAATCAGAACCGTTTACAACGAAAGGTTCTGTAAAACTATTAAATTCGCAATAAGCAGATGGACGAGCAAAATCCTAAGGTTCTCTGGATATTTGAATGTTTTAAATTTGAAATTTAATTAACATTCTCCATAGAATTGACTTTTTCACACTAACAACCTCACAATAATACAGGAGATAAATGAGGAGATCAAAACTAACAACAAATACCAAGTGTCCTCCTACACATTCTCTCTCTAAAATATAATATACTCAAAATCCCATGCAAAAACAAAAAAACTCTCCAAACTTCTCATTTCACCAAGTAAATTAACTTCATCTTTCTCGAACATTTTTCATATTTTGATTTTGATCAGCAAGAGGAGGACCGGAGAATGGCGGGCAACGAGTGGATCAATGGCTACTTGGAGGCCATACTGGATAGCGGGTCTGGGGAGCAGAAGCCCGTCAACCTGAGGGAGAGGGGGCTCTTCAACCCGACCCGTTACTTCGTCGACGAGGTGGTGAGCGGCGTCGACGAGACGGACCTCCACCGGACGTGGATCAAGGCGGCCGCCACCCGCAACTCCGTCGAGCGGAGCACCCGGCTCGAGAACATGTGCTGGCGGATCTGGCACCTCGCCCGGAAGAAGAAGCAGGTAACTGCACCCGGATCCGATAATGGATCCATTAGTTCATGTTCCGAAAATGTGAATTTGTTCTCATCTTTAGTTTTTCTTTTCTTTTGTTATATATTGGTTTTCCAAGTGCACTCAAAGCTTTGTGTGATGAATTGCTTTAAACCAAAACTTGGATCAATATCTATAAATTGGTAAGCAGAATCCAAGCCTTAAAGATCTATTTAGGAACACTATTATCCCATAACATGAACTTCTGTTTAACTTATTTCATTTCTTCTGGATCAATATCTATAAATTTAATTATTTCCTTGCAGATAGACTGGGATGATTTCCAAAGGCTGGCGAAGCGAAAGTGGGAAAGAGAGCAGGTGAGGAAGGATGCCGCTGACGACATGTCGGAGGACCTGTCGGAGGGGGAGAAGGAGAAGGGCGACACGTTGGGGGAGATGGTCCCAGGCGAGACGCCGGCCAAGAAGTTTCAAAGGAACATATCAAATCTTCAAGTGTGGAATGATGAGAACAAGGATAAGAAGCTCTACATTGTACTCATCAGGTAAGACAACCTGTTTCCTGAAACATTTATCCACTCTCAGTGTCTTCCTATCAACTCAAATCCAATTCCTGCTAGTTTCTATCTTGAAATGGAACAGCTTTACAGATATAATGTACTGATATATGTTGGGGTTTAACAAATAGATCATAATAATAGCTGTTAGGACTTAGAAATTTAAAACACATTAAATTCTCTCAAGTTTACTTCTTCATTCCATTCTCCAATAATACTCATTTTGCATTGAAAGGCATGATAGCATTTACATAGAAAATAAAACTTGACTCCTAAGAAAGCTAGTCATTTGCTAACTTATAATCTAAAAGAAACAAAACTTGCCTACTATAATATAAAAACCCGAAAATAAAGAAAACTCCAAACTTGACATGAATTTTAAAAGAAACCAAAAATGAATTCTAAAAATGATAAAACACTTAAAACACAAAATAATTGAGACATTTCTGATCATCTGCTGAGCGCATCGGACACAATGGACCAGCGCACGTAAACCATCGTGGGCTCCCCGCGTGTGCTCGGCTCTGGCGTGTCCGCATCAATTTCCTTGAATGATTGAAATGCCTTTGTGTAGAGATTGCTTCAATCTCCATAATAGGATTGCATGTGAGTGTAGCTTGTTTCTCATCAGTTTTCTTGTTAATCGAGAGTGAATTGTCGTTTGCTTCATTGTAGGAAAATACCCTAAAGTTCTAATGCGCCTTAAAACCCTTGTTATTTTGTAGTTGCATTTTAATACATTGCACTTTGTTATCTTCTGTTGCCCTTGTACCAGAGATGTTTTGGAGTTTCCATGCCTAATAACCCATGTTGATATCGGAATGGGACAATTGCATACCACAACATTGTTATTTCTTATACAACCGATTCTCTTAAAAAAACAAGAGGATAGAATGTGGTCGACATCATACATCAAGTACATCAACACACACCCCCCACCCCACCCCCAAACACACAAATAATAATAATAATAATAACAATAAATTTTAAAAAAATCCTTCTTTCTTCCTAGCACTGAAACATGCCTTCAAGCCATCAGTTGAAAGCCATGATGAGAGATGAAATAGCTTAAGCTGATGGTCTGCGGATTGACAACATATATCAAGCATCATAACAACTTCCAAGGGCATCCTCATGTGCTTACCTGCTTAATTGCCCTAGGTTTCACTTTGCTTTCACTATGATTGGACAAACAAGCATATTTTTGAACTTGGGAAAACCTAATGCAAATTTGATGTCTGCATAGGAAATTTTGAAAGCATCTAGAAATTATAACTGCACCTTTTAATGTTGGATTACAGGTTTAGTGTCAGATCATTGGCTTCTAAAGTATCACTTCCACGCATACCCAGAGAAGATATCGAGAAAATGTGCATCAATGAACATCTCATGGATAGTCTCTTCCAAGCTTCAGTGCAGGAGACACCAATTTATTACATATTTCTTAAAGAAACCCAGCGAAGAAATTTATCTTTACTTAATTATTCAGCATTGCCATGTCACAGTCAAATGCACAACCTAGCTACGGCAGTACATCTTAATAGTTTTTTTAATTTCTTTTGACATAAGCATGTCGATTATATTTCGTGTATTAAAGTCCATTTACGTTTGAAATTTTTAATGTTGATTGTAGCGGTTTCTCGGAATTCAAGACACATAACTCATTTTCTTTGCTTTTTGATGTGATTTTCTTTGAGTTCCATTTTCCCCCTATTTTCCCCGATTAACTATGACACAGAAACTTCAACTGCGTTATAAGTGAAAAATGCCATGTCATTTTGTGATTGCCTTTTAATCTTAGTTGAAACTTGAAAGTCAAAGGTTTCACATCTATTAGTGCTGATAGAATTAAATTTTTTATCCTTATGCACACTACACATTTAGAAGTCACAACTTATTATGAATTTATGGTATTGTCTATATATTTGAAATTAATCATGTCTGAGATACTGGATTATATTTTGATGGAGTTCATCTCTGATCCTACACTAAATATGTATGATACCTTGTCCACTGGGGCAATATGAAAGGCTGGACCAACTATTGTAGCAAAGAGTAGAAATGTTTTACTCTAACGCATTATTAAGCCAATCAAGAGATGTTGGATTTTGTTAAACTAACTGTAGTGGTTCGTGTCACTGAAATTTTAAATGGTTGGTCTTTCTCTTCTTACACAGTTTGCATGGTCTAGTTCGTGGCGACAACATGGAGCTAGGTCGTGACTCGGATACAGGAGGCCAGGTAATTCTTTTCTAATCCAAGTGTTTAAATAAGCCACGCGACATATGACATGCTATGTAACTTAGATAAACAAAATTTCAGGTGAAATATGTTGTAGAACTCTCGAAAGCTCTTGCTATGATGCCAGGCGTGTACAGAGTAGACCTCTTTACCCGTCAGATTTCTTGCCCTGACGTGGACTGGAGCTATGGAGAGCCAACAGAGATGCTAACATCAGGTACTATCAAACTATTTTCTGCATAAAGTAGAACGGGATTATTCCCTAGTTTCACAAAGGTATAGTCATTAACGTTTCATGAAACATCCAAAGATTCATGATATTTTCATATCTTCATGGACATTTACGATTATGATGAGAAATAGATTACATGCGCATATATCACTCATATCATACATCCCCCAGTAATATTATTTGTAACTGGGAATACCACCACATTTTAATATTTCAAACCAACGACAATTTTATTTTATAGAATGAAGTAACCTTACATACTTTTCCTTCAGCTCTTTCCAATATTTCTAGCGAACTTTGCATTCTGGGTCAAATTGAGAACTTATGTTCCTTAGCTTGATTCAGGTTCAGAGGAAGCACATGGGAACTGTAGTGGAGAGAGTGCAGGCGCTTATATCATACGCATCCCTTGCGGACCAAGAGACAAGTACCTAAACAAGGAGGCACTCTGGCCTCACATTCCAGAGTTTGTAGATGGTGCTTTAGCTCACATTCTTAATATGTCAAAGGTATTGGGTGAACAAATCAGTGGAGGACAACCAGTCTGGCCATATGTGATTCATGGCCACTATGCTGATGCTGGGGATTGTGCTGCACTCCTCTCGGGTGCTCTCAATGTTCCTATGGTTCTC
This sequence comes from Scilla litardierei, assembly GCA_030789695.1. Taxonomy (NCBI): domain Eukaryota; kingdom Viridiplantae; phylum Streptophyta; class Magnoliopsida; order Asparagales; family Asparagaceae; genus Scilla; species Scilla litardierei. The sequence continues at coordinate 119,768,653 of CM061130.1, forward strand.
ACAGGCCACTCTCTCGGGAGGAACAAATTGGAACAACTTATTAAGCAAGGGCGGCAGTCTAAGGAGGATATTAACAGTACGTACAAGATAATGAGGCGAATAGAAGCCGAGGAACTATCTCTAGATGCAGCTGAACTTGTCATTACTAGTACAATGCAAGAGATTGAAGAACAATGGGGTCTGTATGATGGTTTTGATGTCAAGCTAGAGAAGGTATTAAGAGCCCGGGCAAGGAGGAAAGTCGATTGCCACGGTCGTTTCATGCCAAGGATGGTGGTATGTCTGGCTTACTAAGTTAATCTAAAAATGTCAGATTATTTTTCAATGGTAAACATGTACGCATGTCTCATACAACCATGATAATAGACTAAAAGGCTAAATTTTTCTTGCTGTCACCCACAGTTGATCTTGGTAATGCAAACTTTTTCTTGCTGTCACCCACAGTTGAAAGAAACAGCAACCAAACGATTATGAACAAAAACTCAAGCACAAAATGTCAAGCATTGTTCAAGACTTCCATAGCTAGGGACTGACTTAAGGAGGGGCCTTCATGGACACATGTGCCTATAAAAATTGGAAACTTTTATAAATAGGACGTTATGGTTTCCACAGGAATATATTTCAGGATTTCCAAAGAAACACTTGTAAAATCATGAGACTGAATTTGTGTTCTTCCTATCTAGGCCCTTAAGTTGACCCCTCCTAAAATTTGTGCCCATGTAAAAATTTGGTTCAATTGCCAAAGTCAGTCAATCCAAAATGTAGTACATGCTTGGAAAAAGAGCAACATTCAAAAATGTTTTAGATCCAATAACTCATTCATACTTTCATGGGAAAAGACAATTAAATAATTAAATAATTACCAATGGCTTGTTTTGATGGTTGGGATAATCCAATGGATTTCATATTGGACAAGAATCCATTGGAACAAACCTATATCCCAAAGGGTTTAAAAAAATTTGGATTACAATCCAGAAACGTAGTTTGAATGCCGTATTAATTCCATCATATATCACTAACTTTTAACAAAAGTAGCTTTATGACATGAAAATAATTCGGAGAAGAGGTCAAGACCTTTGTTTTACAATACAAAGGATTTACCTACTTTTTGGCTTATAATCTTTTGGATTTGTTTGACATCCAAACAAAGCAATCATTTGGATTACCCCAATCCGGTAGAAAAAAATGGTATCTAGGATTATAATTTAGATTTGGACAATCCAAACATGTCCTATTTAAATTTTTATTATCTACAGCTTCCACCTAGATCTTAGATCTATCTTTCAATCTTTAATTAGGATCAATGATGATCCTAAAATGATCAATTTATTTTTCGTCCAAAAGAGAAGGAAGAAATTCAATTGATTTGGCTTCATTTCTATTGTCATCAAAACGTTTCAACTACATTTCATCAATAAGCGGGGTGAGGTATTATACTAGCTACTATAAGCATATTTTTCTTCTGACTCGTAGCTAATTAGTTGATATATGGTTTCTTAATAAATATCTCATAAATGGTTTCAATCTAGAAATATGTAGAAATAAAATAATATCTATAGTTATAGTAATTATTTATATCTTGCCTAGCTATTAGTCATATACTTTTAGTCTTACAGATTATATTTTGCTAAAATCATGTGGTTAAAATTTATATATATTTAGTCTAAATTTAGTTTAAATTTTCTATATAGTTCTACAATTTTGAGAAAATGTTTGTTGATATAGTGCCCAACATGCCGAAAGTGGCTAACTCCAACCCTAGCTAGCAAACGAGCATGAGCTAGCTCTCAATGAGCGCGAATCAATTCTGAAGCCTCTTGAGCTTATCAACTATATTAGCCATATATTAGAGGATATTTTGCTAGAATTAATGAATTTTATTTTAAAATTTCTATATAATTCTAATTTTTTTTGAGAAAGATGTTAGTTGATACAGTGGCCATCCAAAAGTGGCTAGTTCCGTCACTATCCATAGTGTTTCTCTTTTCATATAATATATTTTAAAAAATTTCTAATGCTTCTCACTAGTGGTTAGAGCATGCATTAAGTAATATACAATATTTTAATCTTTGAGAAGTAATTTTCAACTTCCCTCTTCCTTCCCATCATATCCTAATTCATGCTACCTAGTTGAATGAATGTAAGCTGCAGATAGGTTACTTGCCACCAAAATAGTCTTTCATTTTTAGTCAAACTCTTGTAAATAGCTGTCTTAACTCAGGAATTGGGCAGTGCGTCATGCAAGCATTAAATGTTTTCTCAATTCTTTATTTGAGATTTATCAATTGAAGCGTCTGAGTCGTGTCCATGGATTTACAATAAAGAGTCTTTACTGTAAAAAATAAAAAAATATATGCAGGTTATTCCTCCTGGCATGGATTTTAGCAGTGTCGAACCCCAGGAAGATGCAGATGATGATGCATCATCAGGAATTGGAGAAGGTTCTCCCAAGGCAGTCCCTGCAATATGTGCTGACGTAAGTCCCCTCTTCCCTGCCTATCTCTGTGTATAAGTGTGTGCGCACTTGCATGCATGCATGTGTTGTTCCGCAATGATAACAAGAAGCCACCATTACAGGTTATGCGATTTCTTGCAAATCCTCACAAACCAATGATCCTGGCCTTATCAAGGCCTGACCCTAAGAAGAACCTCACCACCCTCTTGAGAGCCTTTGGAGAAAGCCGTTCACTGAGAGAACTTGCAAATCTTGTAAGTTATTGTCCACTCACTTAAGTAGGTTTCTACTTAACTGATTGAATGTTATGATTAATAGCAGCCACTTGTACTTCCAGACTCTTATAATGGGGAACAGAGATGACATTGATGAGATGTCTGGTGGTAATGCCAGTGTCCTGACGACAGTATTGAAGATAATTGATAAGTATGATCTTTATGGACTTGTGGCATACCCTAAGCATCATAAGCAGGTGGAAGTTCCTGATATTTACAGGCTTGCAGCGAAAACCAAGGTTAAAAAAGAAAAATTATTGTCTAGGTTCTCAAGTGGAGTAGTCTGAATTCTTCGAAGATACTAACCATTGAATTGGCAGGGGGTCTTTATAAATCCAGCTCTTGTTGAACCTTTTGGACTCACTTTAATTGAGGTTAGTTTGGTTACAGAATAGCATGATATTCTCAAGTTCATAGTACTTCATCTTTCCTTGGAATTTTATTATTATTATTACCCATATCATTCAATTCATTTGAAACCAATAAGGAATTACAGATTTGATAAACTATTGATGAAACAGTTATGAGAGCTTCTGAACTCATCTAGGAGATTGTCCGATACCCTTTGCGCTTTCTTATAGACAATTTGTGGTGTCTCTTGCTGCTGGTACTGCAGCCTTCTGTAATTATTGTGTATACCAGGATTGTTTACAAGTGCATCAGAACATATGCGTACTAATTTTTGCAATCTTTATTGCATTGGTCCATAATTTTCCCCCTGAACATTTGTTTATTTCACTTTCATCTCTAATCTTCAAGAATTTTCCATGACCTGGATTAATTTTCTATATTATATTGCCACCTATAACTGAGATCATGACTAATACACTACGGGGAACTGCAGGCTGCTGCTCACGGGCTACCAATGGTGGCTACCAAAAATGGAGGACCGGTGGACATTCATCGGGTAAACATTGTTTTTTTGGGCATGTGAACTCTCTTCTGTAGGCATCCAGGTGGTGTACTATCAGCTATTGATAACCACACCATTTACTTCATATACACCTTTTGTTAGCACTTGTGCGTGCGCGTGCATGCACTTATGCACACCAACTCCTAGATATCATGACATTTTTTCTCATGTATGAAAACTCTAGGCTTTGAACAATGGGCTACTTGTTGATCCACATGATCAAAAAGCCATCGCCGATGCGCTCCTAGAACTGCTTGCAGATAAGAACCGTTGGAATGAATGCAGAAAGAGTGGGTGGAAGAATATACACCTATTCTCATGGCCAGAGCATTGTCGAACATATCTTACAAGAGTCGCAGCATGTAGGATTAGACACCCGCATTGGCAGGCAGATACCCCAATCGATGACATACACAATGAAAACTCTCTTGGTGACTCTCTAAAAGATGTTCACGAACTATCCCTCAGGCTGTCGGTAGATGGACCTGCTCAGTTGGAGAAAGTTGCAGCGGAGAAGGGTGACCCACAGCTCCAAGAGCAGGTGAAAAGGATTGTAAACAAGGTCAAGAAAACTGAGACTGATGATAAAGTCAATCAACAGACAGAGAGCGCAGCAAACACGGTCACTAAGTACCCACTTCTGAGGAGACGAAGAAGGCTTTTTGTCATTGCTATAGATGCCTATGATAATGAGGGGATGCCAACCAAGACAATTATTCAAGTGATACAGGAAGTGTTCAAGGCCGTAAAGTCTGACTCGCAAATGGCAAGGATATCTGGTTTTGCTCTTTCTACTGCCATGCCAATCTCTGAGACACTAGACTTATTGAAGTCAGGGAAGATTCAGGCCAAAGATTTCGATGCACTGATATGTAGCAGCGGAAGTGAAGTATACTATCCAGGAACTTATTCAGAAAAGGAGGGCAGGTTTTTTCCTGATGCAGATTATGCTGCTCACATAGATTACCGTTGGGGGAATGATGGTGTAAAGAGGACCATAGAAAAACTTATGAACACTCAGGAAGGCGAGAAGAATCGTTCCCCCGTAGTTGAGGAGGATATGAAATCAAGCAATGCACACTGTGTATCTTTCCGCATTAAAAACTCAACCAAGGTACATATTTACCTCATCCCAGAGGATGCTTTTTGTTTATGCTTCACCGTCATGTATTACATGTTCGACAATTGACCTGATGCTGAAATTTTTTTCCACTTTTCATTCGTTTGTTCTTAAATTCCAGGCAGCAACAGTGAACGACCTAAGGCGAAAGTTGAGACTGCGAGGGCTCCGATGCCATCTAATGTTTTGCAGAGCTGCTACAAGATTGCAAGTTGTCCCTCTCCTAGCATCCCGGTCTCAGGCACTCAGGTATTGATTGTCATCAAATTATCAGGAAAATGGTCTGCATGTTTGGTGTTCGTTATATATCAAATCTTTAAATCCTATCAGCCCCGAATATCGTTGTCGTATTCAAAATATTCAAGAAAAAGGTCCAACACATATTTTCCTGATATTAACTATTGTAAATAATGTTTCAACTTTTCCTTTGATTTGTGGACTTTAGATATGAAACTTTCAGGATGTTGTGTGGAATCAAAGATTCGTGTGGCTCAAAGGGAAATAATGTTGAAAACTGGATCTTTTTCTTTTACTCAAAATGTACACCCTGCAAGTTCATAATTTTTTAAATTAATCTAAACTTGAAAAAAAATGATTCTGTAGCAGTAACAAATGCAGGTTTAAGGGTTAACGAGAAAAAGCACTAGTGCAAAGCAATAGTTATTCAAATCACTTGGTTAGCTCATAGTATCTATAGAATATCAATAATATTCTCAATCTGCCCAGAAATATAAATGAAGAGTATAACAGCAAACAATTTGCTTAAATTTGATCAAGCATACAGAAAAACTTAAGGATTCAGATTGTTGATTCTTCCAACTTTAATATGAAGTAAAATGCTGTAATTTGGAATATTGTTATAACAATAGTTTTTTATGTTTCCATAAATTATACACATTCCTGTTTCCTTCAGATATGGCATATGATTGCATTCTTTTATTGAATAATACAGGTACCTTTTTGTGCGCTGGGGCCTGAATGTTTCGAATATGTATGTGATAATGGGTGAAAAAGGAGACACGGACATTGAAGAACTAGTTCCTGGCTCGCACAAGACAATCATCATGGAAGGGATCATGGAAAAAGGATCCGAGGAGCTGCTAAGAACAACAAGCAGCTATCATAAAGATGATGTCTACCCCACTGAAAGCCCCCTTATTGTCTATACTAAAAACGGAATAAAGTCCGATGAGATCCTTACTGCAGTCAAAGCAGCATCTAAGGCTGCTCCTTGAATTTGATTGACATACTGACTCTTAAAACATATGTTCCCTTCATTCTATCCCTTCTTTTCTATTGCCTTTCTAGAGACTATGTGGAAGGAAATGTTCCCTTGTTCTCAGGGGTTATTAGGCACGATAATTTCTCATAAGCCGAGAGTTATAGTATGATTATGTTTAGATTTTTCTAACTTCAGTTCTATTACATTAAGGATTTGTAAGAAGTGAAATATGGATTTATATAATCTTGGATTTCTCTCCATCATCTATCCTTTGATAACAAGCAGGATTGAGATTATTACGAAATGACATCTACTGTTCTAACAATCGACGCAGAGTTATTATGTTATATAAAGTAGGCAGGCAATATTTTGCTAATTTATTTTCAATGTTAGTTTACTACTTTGGTATATGTTTCTTTAACGTAGGAGTGGACAAACTCATTGCGAGAGTAAGCCTTTCTTACAATCCTTTCAACATAAAGTTCGGCCAAAGGTCTGGTGAAGTGTAGAGACCCCTTCAGCAGCTCAGCTTGGTTTAGTTGCAAAGTTGGTAGAGATAGAAGCCAGCAGGGGGTAAACACTACTTTTATAACTCAAGTGAAAATCAATTCAAAGATCTTTTCATTTGGTTAATAGCTCTCTATGAGTCATTTTCTTTTTCGTTTTACTATGTATACTGACAGAAATGTGTATCTATACTGCCTGAAGGTTCAATTAATAAGTTACAGATGGATGGTTGGCAAAGATAATGTTGGTTTCTGGCATGATTGTGGCATGCGCAGGTTGCATTGTTAGAACCTCCAAATGCTAATGAATCTGAGAACCATTATTAAACTACGTCTGATTATGGAATTACAACATATTTATTTGTTTGCGTATTTGACAGAATCGTATCCCACTTCATCATCTTCCTCATTCCACCCTCTCTCTGTCCATGAGTTGAACTACGGAATTTTGAAGGAAAAATTCAAAATCTCTCTAATAAAAAGTAAAGATGCTAAAACAGAACCCTAACACAAATCCAAAAGCTAACATCAACAATTTATATCAGCCCTAGAAATCTATCCCCAATTGGCCAAAGGACACAAACAAAAAAAACAGGTAAAAATCCAGCCAGTTCATTCAAAAGAAAAGTACTTTACCTCTTATTTAAAAAAATTGCAATATTTCTCCTTTACTTAATAAAAAATAAACTTTGAAAAATCTAATAGATGAATGTTACCCCATGTTTTTAAAAATAAAGTTCGAAATAAAGTTTGAAAATCTTCAACACTGTACCAATGTATAAATGTTACCCAAATAAAGGTGTAATCCTCTAACTAGAAAGTACAAATGCTGTTCAATCCACGAGTTGACATTTTGAGTCATCTCTTCATTCGTAGTGACAATTCAAAATTTGTCTAGAATTTTTTTTAAATTTGTTTTTGATTTACTGATCTGGGCATAGGAGATTTGATTTGAAGGAGAGGCCTTGCATACATCTAAAAGATAAGTGGGTGCTTCAAGAGGGTGGAGCACCATAACTTGGTACCAAGGAATTTGAGTAGCTGTAAAAACTTATCTTAACAACACTTTGATCATCATTACTGAAGTAGTAGACAATCACAATTATTCCTTTAATTTATGCATTCTCTCCATAACAAACATGAATTTTATGGCAAGACTTGTTGCGAGGAAGATTCGAAAGTTTGACGAGGGTTCAAATTAATGCAACATGGTTAATAGTAAGATCTTTAGGTCTGTTATGTGCTAGAGGAAAATAAAGATAAGAAGAAGAACCAGAATGCTTGGTTTCTCATGATGGCATGCTTGAAAGATGATATTGTCTGATAGTTCGAAGGTTACACGTCTATCATGTAGCTTTAGGAAGCCCTGAAGGCAAGGTTTAGCATGGGTTTGGCCACACAACTACATGTCATCTAAAATTAGGACAATAATATCAAGAAAGGCCTGAAGCACTATATGACCCAACACATGTGAGTTTTGTCAACGTTGTTCAGGGATTTGGAAGTAGCAAAAGATCCACTGTCTCAAAGTGATAAGATCATGGGCATTCTTTGCTCTCCGATGAATGATACAACATGAAACCTAATGAAGTTTCATGGTTCCCATGCCCTAGAGATGCATACGTTTGCGATCCTTCGCAAGCATATTAACCTTGAAGAGGAATTACAAAAAGGATGCTGAACCGTCTATCGGTCAAGCTTTCAATATCAAAGCCAAACCAATATGAACTCGATGGATCAAACACAAGGTTCTAACAAAAGGAGGTCAAGCTACTGCAAGGTACTCTATAAGATTAATGCAATTGAGTCAAAAGGAAGAGTCGCTGGAATAAGAGAAACGATAAGAACGGTAAATGCAAAGTTATTTGCTACAATTGCAAAACGAAGGGCCATTTTGTACTAGAGTGAACTCAGCCAAATAGGCCTCGAGTACTAGCTTTTTTAAAACATATTTGTTTGCATGTGATTACTCGGTTTTGATACTGATGCACCTCTTTCGTGTGCTATTAGCTCAGGATCAATAGAGCACATAAAGAGTTCAGGAAGAATCGCCGAGTTCCAAAGAGGATCAACACACTATACATATGAAATAATACCAGCATAGAGGTCGCTGGTATTGGCACGATCAAACTGGGACTAAGATACGATGAAACTCTGTTCTAAAATGTTTTGCACGCACCTAAAGTTCAAGTAAATTTGTAAACTGTTTCGAAATTGTATCAAAATAGCCGTGTTGTATCTTTTTCTAAAAAAAGAAGTCTTAATTTATGAACAAAATGTATGCCTTAAGAGGTATTTATTGAATGATTTATATGCATTAAATTCATCCTATTATTTCTGCTTTAAATTCTTAATGAATATTTTTAAGTTGCATAGAAGGTTATGCCATCTAAGTAAGAAAATGCTAATTAGGTTAGCTTAGAATGGATTGTTCTATACAAGCATAAAATTTTTCTTACCGTCCTATGAGCAATGCATTACTGGTAAAGCTATAAGAAAACCTTTTGGTAAAGTAAAATGCACATCAACTTCATTAGACATGGTCCGGATATTGATGGACAGATGAGCGTGAAGGTACGAAATGGTTGCTCATAATTTATTACATTCATAGATATTCATATTAGTTATGATCAAGTCTACCTAATTTGTCATAAGTTTAACACACGAGATTGCTTTAGAAAATACCTGAGTATGGTTAAGAATAGGTTCAATCGATATATAAAAACGCTTAGGATAGATAAGGGCGCAAGTACATATATGATCAAGTCAAGTAATATTGTCATAAACGTGGATACTTCAATAATTGATCATGCCATATTCTCCGTGACAAAATGGCATGGCTGATAGGCAGAATATGACATTAGTTGATATGATTAGGTCTGTGATGATACAAACATCATTGCTAATCTTCCTTCGAGGTGATGCTTATTGTCTGCCATACATATCTTACCTAACCACCTTTCAAGTCGGTTAGCTTATGAGCTATAAACCGGTGATACTCCATACTTAGAGCATCTACAACCTTTAGGCTTAGTAGCCTATATGAACAACATCTCACATCCATATGGGAAGTTGGGACCTTGATCGAGGACAAGCTTATTGATGCGCTACTCAATGGAGTCTAAGGTGTATGTGTTCATTAGAGAACACAAAGATAGAATAATTACCAAACTCGAATCATGCAACACACCCTTGCGGAGGAATTTTCTAGCATGGTAAGGTAAGAAGGAATGAATGGTTATATAAGATGGAGGATGTATCTTCTACATCCAAAACAGTTATTGTGCTTTTCGAAAGTATGAGTAGTGCTCCTGTATAAAATGCTATGGCACCAATACAGACATTTTAAAAACTCCATCGAAGACATGTCATAGTCCCTCGTTGTCATTTTTAGATTGAGGAAAAAGTATGCATGATGACACCTCAATTAGATGATGATGCAGACCAAATTCCATACAAGAACCTCTTTCCAAATCCAGTTCTATCAAGTAATGAGACGTGATGTATGATGAAATCGATACAATGCAAGCAAAACCAAGTATGAGATTTGGTTGATCTTATAGCTAGACGTAAAGAATAAGAAATAAATGGATCCTAAAAGTCAAGAAGAAAGCAGATGTGTCTATAAATAGGTATAAAGCATGACTCGTGGTAAGGGCTAAACACAATTAGAAAGAATAGACTACAATCACAAAGAATATACTACAAACAGATCTTCTCTTCAGTGGTAAGGATTGAATTGATTTGCACGATCTTGATGATAGTGTCAAATGGACGTTAAGACAATATTTGCCCATAGAGAATTGGATAAAGAAATCTTTATGGATCAACCTGAATTGTTCATATATGAGGAATGCACACAATTTATGAAATACTCCATCTATGAATTGAAGTAATCACCAGGACAATTATATCTTCATTTACATCAAGCCATGCTTGCTTATGGATTTTTGATGAAAGAAGAGAACAACTGTGTGTATCTTAAGTTGTCCAAATGAAAGTTTTTGATATTAACCCTTAACTTTGATGACAAACTGATGCCATCAAATGATAGGGAGTGATCATTGCAACTAAGAGTTGGTTCTCGTTTTAATTTGATATGAAAGACATGGACAATGCTTTAAATGTGTTAGGAATTAAGATCCTTCGGGATCAACCTAAGAGACTTATTGCACTATCGCAAGAGGTGTATATAAGGAAGATCTTGGATCGATTCTAGATGCACAAAGCAAAGCTAGTTAATACACCTATCCTCAGCCTGAAAAATGATGAAGAGCAACGGAAGATGACAGATGTTCTATATGGGAATGCAATTAGCAGTCTCATGTATGCTATGACTTGCACTCAACCTGACTTGGCTTATGCGATTGGACTGCTAAGCAAATTTCAAAAAGAATTGGATATAAATATTGGATTGCTGTCAATAGAATTTTTTGATACCTTAAGGAATATGCAGACACATCACTATGCTATGGATGAACAGATTTTCAACTTTGAGGATACATCAATGTAGATGAGGTAAGAGACCTCGATCATTGTAAGTTGACTTCGGCCTATCTGTTCTTGTTAGGTAGTGGGGTCATCTCTTAGTGTGGTAAGAAATAAAAGAATAGTAGCATTATCGATCATGAAAGTAATATATATGTGGCTAGAGTAGATGTAATACAATAGGATGTGTGAATCTAGAGATTTCTGATCGTTCTTAAAATAATGCCGAATATCAATAGTCCAATTACTTTGTAATATAACAACACTATGGTAATAGATTACTTGAAGAATCAAAAGTTTTAGGGGTGAACCTGATATATGAAAATCAAATACTACATTAAGTACGGCAGAGAAGTAGTTTTGAAACATATACCAACTTAACAAATACTTAATAAAATCATAACAAAGCCTTTAGATAAAGATGTTTTCATACCATATGTCAAAACTTTGTGATCTGAAATTATAATGCATACTAAAATGATGATCGATAAAAAATTTCTTTTCTAAAAAATTAGCAACAAGTTTATAGTTGAGCACACATGTAGCAATTTATTTTCTATGATTGAATGTTGAGTAAGTCAAAAGATTGAATCACCCACACAACTAGTCACCTTGGTGTTCGAGAAACGAGCAATGATGAGACATACCACACCTTGTCTAGGTTGCAATACACTATCTTGTGTAAATGAGATGAGATCAAATGTGTTGATTGCATAAAATGAAATCGGTTTCCGTTTTGACCTTAAACTTTGCCAAACCAAGTGCCCACTTTTAGGCGAAGGTAATCGCATAGAAAGTGGGAGGCACCAGATTTAGATGCTCAGCATCCTAAGGACATTGCTAGCATTTGAATTAACAAAATTGCAACAAATCACAATTATCATTGAACTGAGATGGGTGAAATTGGTATTTTGAAAATTGACAAATAGTATAAAATGAGCTTGCGATCAAGGTTTTAGGTATCGGTTTCGGAGTGGGTATCGCTCCGCCTAAAATTTAGGTTTCGGTTTCGGTATCGCTCGTTTCGGTGTTTTCCGAAGCAAGTTTCGGTATCGTCCGTATCGGTAGTTTCGTTTCAGTATCGTTATCTGATGTGTCCATATTTTATATCATTATCTCATCGCATTGCATATCATTTTCGCTTCCAAATCCCACTTTTTACTACGATTCTGTATTTCTGACGATATTCTCGAGTTTCGTAGTGTTTCGTGAATTTTCAGCGATTTTGGAGCGATTCGGACCCCCACTTGGGTATGGACACATCTGACGTGCCCATGAGCTCGTTGGCGGGGCTCTGGAGGAGTTCGCCGCGTTTCCCGAGCCATTGGAGGAGAGAAGAAGGAGAGAGAGCAGAGAGAGAAGCCCAGGAGCTGACCCAAGCATTTCCCAGAAAATGCTCGGTCTGCTCGGTCCAAGCAGCTCGAGCCGTATCAATTGCAGCAACGTCGGATACGGGCTGACGCGGACCGAGCAGCTCATCTGCTCGGTCAGGTAGCCCCAGATTTCACAGCCCGAGCAGCACCCGAGCAGCTGACCGAGCAGGTCCTACTCGGTCCGGATCAAATTCTCCAAGCAGCCGAGCAGCAAGCTACACTGGCCGGATCACTGACCGAGCAGCAGCTGCTCGGACCGAGTAGCCTACTCGGTCGGCGACACCATGGGCATTTATGGAAAGATTTGAACGAGCGCGTTGGGTGCGATTCTAGCAGCGACTGAAGCTCGCGATGGGAAAAAACGGCTGAGGGGACTTGGACATAGTTTTTGTTAGAAAATTTGAGAGCGGATCTGGGAGCGATTTTTGGTACGGATTTTTGGATTCATCTTTGTAGCAATTTTTGGATAAAATAGTAGAGATTATTGCTCTTGTTCTGGTCTACGTTCGCTATTGAAATTGGGATTTTTCTCTGGATCTACTTTTCATCTACTCTCGTTGTAAGTTTATTTTAGCCCTAATCTCTCTATTGTTAAAATGTTTTCTTCTGCGAAATTGATATTTTTGTGCGTTCCTATTGTGATGTCTGAGTAGATCTAATATATGGTTGATGGGTTAGCCCTAGGATTTTAGGGGAAAAATATAGATCTGGATCCCTACGTTGAACTGGGAATTTAGGGTTGTATTTCGGTAGATCCTACCGAATCCGTAGATAACCCGTACTAAGATCATGCCCACGGTCTGTGGAATTGATGTGCTTAAGGGGTATCTAGGGATTCGAATAGGGAAATTAATGGATCAAATCAAGGCACGTGACCATGCCCGGCTCGCGCCTTGAGGGGATTCATCGACGAACTATACCGTTACGTTGACGGCTACCGCCATTGCGTCAACGAGAGCCACCGAAATACCCCGCAATTCTAACACACGAGAGTGGTACGAATTGGGGGATTAATTCTCTAGCCCTAATGCAATGTGAGGATCATATCTAACATCAACTCTCAATGATCCTAGTGGTGATCCCTAAAGTCCTAGTCCTTTTTATTGATATTACAAACACAACAACCAACCCAAAACTGTACCCCAGACAGCTACCTTACTTCCACACTTAGAAATAGACTGAGAATATTATAGACACTATCACCGTCCCAGTGGGATCCGACTATCTTTTATACTATAACTCGACACCGTCCGCTTGCGGTGAGCCCGGAATCGTAGCCTAGGGGGCCATATTACGCCTGACGATCGTGACACAGCTAGGTGGAACCTAGGTGTAGGTTACGGATGCGTCAGTATCGGTATCAGAGATTTTTCCTGTATTTTTCTGTATTTTTCGGGATTTTTCGGTATTTTTCGGTATTTTTCGGTATTTTCGGTATTTTTCTGTATTTAGCAGTTATGAAATATAGGTAACAAGTGTGAAATACAGCTAAAGTTTATGAAATACCTTTAATGATCTGCATCTATTTTTCGGTATTTTCTGGCATTTTTCTGCATTTTCTGTTATTTCATGTATTTTCATGTATTTTTCATGTATGTTCATGTATTTTTCATGTATTTTTCTATTTACGTTACTCATTTGTAACAACAATTAAGTAAATAATAGATATAAAAGAACAACAATAAATATTGATGAACCATAAATCTGACTTCAGAATACAAAACTAAATAAAATACATCAACAGATACAAAAATGAAGAAAATAAATAAAAAGATACAAAAATCTCATTCGTAGTTCTCATCATCCGGCCGTGGTGCATGGTAGTATGGAGGATATGAATACTGCATCTGCTTCGGACCTAAAAAGATATCATCATGTTATCATATGATGAGGGCCGGTTCTGCTCGATGAAAGGCGTGTCATGACTGCATTGACTGCTGGACTGCTCAGTCACGTTTGGACCGTACATGTATTGACTATCATAATCCGCATAGACATCAGAGTGTCTGTACGATGTGCAATAACCGCCTTGGCTTCCTGAGTATCCACCGGAATACGATTCATGAATGGCAGGAATATCATAACCTCCATAATAATCAGAAGCACGTCGATACCCTTGATATTCAGAGTGTCTACCGTAGGTATCGTCCCCCGTTCTTCACTGTGGTGCTGCCTATCATGCTCTCTATACCCATGTGAATGTTATGTATCATAAGCATGGTCCCCCACGTCTCTCAGTAGGGCAAACAGATGCCGACGTACTAAAACCTCCGTTTGTAGGACATTGGTCATCGGGAGACGAAGCATCATCACTATCGTGCCGAGCCTGAGTGGCTGCCTTCTTTCGCTTGTACGTGATATTTTCTGGGGCGTGACTTGGTCGTGGTTGGTTGCTTCTTGTACGTTCTGCTTCCACAAGCGCCTCGTCCAACCAAGGATTGTCTTTGTCATCGAGCACCATGTCTTCTGTCTCCCTGGTCCATTCCTCCAATGGATCATCCTTATGGAAAATCTGATCCAAATCGATCAGCTGGTGATCGTCCTTCTCGCTTCTTCTCGCATGTCTATGTCTCAGTCTCATATTATAGTGCACATAGACCGACCTTTAAGGTGTTCCATTGTTAGCATGTTCCTGGTCTTAGTGTGAATGAGTGAGAAGATGGTCCAGTTTCGTTCACAGTTGGACGAAGAGACCGTTTGGCTCAAAACACGCACAGCTAAGCGTGTAAAAGTTGGAGCTTGCTCTATCCCAACACTTATCCACCATTGAGCTGCAACAAGTTCCAGTGGTCATAAAAGATGGATCGTTTTATGGGGTACATATACAAATCTAATATCCATATAGATACCTGGAGTGACCCTTGTTATCGCCATTTTCGCCTTAGCGGATCCGAAATAACCAACTCTCATCTTATAGGCCTCCGGCTACAATTATCAATCATAATTTTAGAATATGAACTACTACATCAAATCCTATATCAAAATAAAAATATCCGAATTTCATTTACCTCTCTGTCAATGTCAATTTGCTTCGAGATGTCCGGTTCAAACCTCTCAATCAGCGTCTGAGTCCAACCAGCACCTCGTTGTCGTTTGTTGCATTGGAGGAGTATTGAAAGCGAGGATTCAGAAAATAGCCTGCAGCATGAATATCTTGATGTAGCTGCTTATCTCATCTCTTGTCGATCATGTTCCGCCATTTTTGTATCCCCTACCAACATTCTTTCGAATTTCCTCTTTTACACGGTCCATGGCCTCGTAGAGATACCCCATTTTGGCCTTATCATCGCTGTCGACCATTCGGAGAGCCTTCACCAGGGGCTCAGATACGGCGATGACATTAGAGATAGCCTGCTAGAATTC
The DNA here is from genome assembly GCA_030789695.1 of Scilla litardierei. Taxonomy (NCBI): domain Eukaryota; kingdom Viridiplantae; phylum Streptophyta; class Magnoliopsida; order Asparagales; family Asparagaceae; genus Scilla; species Scilla litardierei. Next base: position 119,784,368 of record CM061130.1, read on the forward strand.
ATCGTCGTGAATAAGATCGTACACGTTGTTTCCAACGTCCCTATCTTTTGGTTTAAGCCTTGGAAAGTTATCGGACCAGTCCCTGGATGTGATCATTCTCAGCAGGTCATCTCGATGCGCGTACAGAGAGTCCAAAGCAATGAAGTAGGTCACAAATCTTGTTATCGCGGGCCTGATCAACTCTTTTCCACCCGTCTCTTTTCTCATCAAGCTGAGCACCCATCCTTTGTTGTATATGAATCATGTTACTATCTGACTTTGTATGCCGATATTTTTGACTACTTCTTTTGCCATGTTAGAAAATATCAAGTCGATACAATACGCCGCACACGGGATCCAATACAGATGATGTCTCTTTCGCATCAGCAGCTGCCCAGTTGACTTGTAGTTTGCCCCGTTGTCGGTAACTAGCTGGACTCTCTATGCTCCCCAGTTAGTTCTGCATATTTGTCCATAATATGTAAGGACCGTTCTGGAATTGGTCGGTTGCATCCACAGAGTCCAGGAACACCGTCCCGTGGGTCGAATACATAAGGAAGTTAATAATCTTTCTTCTGTTTTGTGTTGTCCAGCCATTGCACATCAATGTGCAACCGTACTCATCGCATTGAACATGAAAAGTTTCTACATAATTTTTGATCTCTTCATACTCCATGTCCAAGTATGTGTGTGACAGCTCCCAAGCAGTGGGTGAAACAACGTCACGTCCCGATTCCGCAATAGCATTCACCATGTGCCTGTAATATGGCCTATTGGTCACATTGTATAGGATGTGGTTGAAGTAGAAAAATTTTGACATAGCTCGGCCGACATAGGCCTTGACATTTTTCATGAAGGTATTCTTTATGGTTGACTGGGATTTACCCTTCTTCGTCTGAGAAAAAGGGTCGGCACCGGGTTTGAGAGCACCGGCTGGTCCGGTTAGCTGAACATCGCGAGCAAAACCGCACGCGAACATACCGGCCATTCGACCGGCACGACTACCCGATCTGGCTAGCCCAGAGGCCCCAGACCCAGACGATCCTACTCCCATCCTTCTGCCCTCACTTCTAATCTCTTCTTCGGCAAGTTCTTGCCTACTTCTTCTAAGAGCTCTTCTAAGGTCTATCGCCTCATTGCTGTCATCCTCATACTCATCAGATTCATCTGATATTTCATTCGTATGCCTTTCCCTTCTATCCTCCTCGATCCTCTTCTTCTCAAATCTGGCATGTACCCTTTCGCTCTTCTTCTCAAATATGTGTGCTCTCGTCTCTGCACGCACTTCTTTCGGTGCCTCTGGGCATGTCTGCAATCCCCGATAATTCCCGCTAAGTGTTCCTTAAGGCGAGACACGTCCCATGCATTTCTTTCCGACAATAGTTGCACCTTATATGTCTATGGTTATCTGCGATCATTTTACAATGAGACCACCCAATATCCACCGTATTCTTCTTTGGAGTTCTTCGAGACATTTTAATTACTGCACCATATAACAAGGAAAAAATTGTAGTTAAAAAGACTAACTATTTTTTATAATTTCTAACCTCATTTTTTACAATTTATATTTTTTATTACTACACCTTTTTATTACTTTTTAAACATTTTTATAATTCTAACCTTATGGAGTCGGTTTCTAAAAGAGACCATGTCATAGCTTGAGGAGACTCAACAACCATGATAAGCGTCTTCTAGTCCCTTAATCCAAAAATAAAGAGGGCTACGATTAATCTTGAAAAAGATTATTAACGTATTAGACTTAGATATATTTGATGGTGTCACATAATCATGATTCGCGTCCTTGCGGTCCAGCGGAACACGGCCAGAGATTTGACTAGGCCAGGATCACTTATCCCTAGACTAGCTAGGGTGATCCACAACATTAGTCAAAAAACACTAGACCGGATCATGGTCCATTGAAGGAAACTCACCATTCATATTTGTGCCATCAACTAAAACGGCTTTCATTAAAACTAGTTAATCTTATCAACTAGTTGAATACTAAAATTCGAATTTATTAGGATTCGTTAATAACTTTTATTAGAGTCCTTATCAACTATAAGGTTTTATTTGTTTCAACGTGCTATCCTAATCATGTATTAGGATTTTAATAAATTCACATTACAACAATTTAAAGTGTACCCATCAAAATTATTATTAGAACGTTTAAAATAATAATCGTTGGAAAGGGCTACCCTAATCAGGAATTAGGTATTTAATAGTTGTAACAATTTACTAAACATAACATGTCAATCTAAAATTCATCTCCTAAGTTTTAGAAGAATTTTAATGGCTAACCTAATAGGCTTTCTTGAATTATCATATAATATGCAAGAAAATAGAATTACCATTAAAACATGTCAACTAAATTTTATCTCATAAAATTTAGCATGCAAATAAGCAACTTAAATATCGCATAAAATTAAGTTTCTAACCTTTTAATAATTATCGCATAATTATTTACATGAACAACAATTTAAAAATTTATCACATAAATAATAACATGCAACTTAAAGTTATTAGTATTTTATGTATTATTGTAATATATCTTTAGTATTACTTTAATTATAAATGCTATTTATATTTTTGTTATAATTTATATTTTTCTATTACTAAAAATATTTACTAATATTTATTCGATCTCGGTTTAATATAAAATTTCTTGTAAATACTAGTAAATATAAAATATAAAAAATTAGCTCTACTTATATAATTTGTTAAAATTATTAGTATTTTTAAGTATTCCTTTAGTATAAAGTACTTAGCATGTATTAGTATTTTACTACGTTTATTAATCTCTAACATCATTAGTATTTTATTAGTATTTGTTAAAATTATTAGTATTTTTTGTATTATTGTAATATATCTTTAGTATTACTTTGATTATAAATGATATTTATACTTTTGTTATAATTTATATTTTTCTATTACTAGAAATATTTACGATAAAGTACTTACCAATTTTTTATAAGTTCTAACATATTTTTATTAGAAAATTTTAGTATTTTTAGTATTTCGTATTTACTATTATTTTTAATTTTTTAAAACCCTTGTACTATTTTTACTATTTTGTATATTGCAATATAGTATGACATTTTTACTATTTCTTTAATATTTCTAATTTTCCATTGTATTTTTATAACCCATTTTGTAAGTTCTAAGTTCTAACATATTTTTTACTAGAAAAGTTTAGTATTTTTAGTATTTCATATTTACTTTTATTGTTAATTTTTAAAAACATATCTACTATTTTTACTATTTTGTATATGACATTAGATAGGATGACATTGCAATATACAAATTTCTCATTTCATAGTTACTATTATATAAGTTTATATTACTTATATGAGTTTACTATTTTTACTATTTTTAAATTTTTTTAGTATTTTGTAGTATTTCTATTGTATTTTTATAACCCATTTTTTAAAAGTTCTAACATATTTTTACTAGAAATTTTAGTATTTAGTATTTCATATTTACTATTATTTTTACTAAAACATTTCTAGCACTTATATAATTTTAGTATTTTTAGTATTTTTACTAGTTTTTCATATTTACTAGTATTTCTACTAAATCATTTCTATTTTCTATTACTCATATAATTTTAGTATTTTTAGTAATTTAGTATTTTTCATTATTTCTTTAGTATTGTTTAGTATTGCTATAATATTTTAACCACCTTTTATCATTTCTAACCACTTTTTATTAAGAAATTTTAGTTTAAATTTTAAACTAGAAATACTTAACAACTTATACAATTTATTAAATAATAATTTCTAAATTTTTTTCTTGAAAATATAATCTATTGTATTTTTGTAATAGATAAAATAGTATGCTAGAAATTATAATGTAATACGTAGTATATTTTGTGTATAGATAAATTTTTTTGTTTTTAAGTATTTAATAGTTATTAGCATTTTTAGTGGAATCTTTCTAGCTTCTAGGACTTATATAATTTTTATAAGTATTTCTGTAGTATAAGGAATTAAGCAATTATTATTTTCTACCAATAATTCCATATCTTTTATTAATATTTATTAGTAATATTTATTAGTATTTTTGTCATATATAAACTATAAAGAAATAAGTATTTAGTATTTTCTACTAATAAGTCCTTAACTTTTGTTAGGATTTATTAGCATTTCTATTAGTATTTCTTATACTAATCAATAGTATTTTATACCAATCAATAACTTAGTGTTGATTAGTATTTTTTCTAATTTATAAATTTCAATTTCTAATTATGTGCTATTCTGATACGATCCGGTAGATCGTATAAGCAAATCGATAAATTTAAAAGTGGAAATGGAAAAGGTGGACTTTTTATAGCATAGAAATGTGAAGAACTACAAATAAAGTCGGTTTCTTTCGAGACGAAACCCTTTCTCCTAGATTTGAATGTCGGATCAAAGCCTAAGAACCTTCTCTATGATGCCTAACAAGTTTCTTCACAAATCAAGCATAATCTAACCCTAGCCCACGCCCTCACTTATATAATGTTTAGACGTGGTGCGTACAGCAAAACTAACAAAACTTATTGTGCATAAAGAAACTTTGCCCAAACAGTCGGTGCGCATAGCAATTACTCCTTCGGCCTCCTCTCGTACGTAATGATCGCACCATTACTCCGCCCCTAAAAGAACCACCTTGTCCTCAAGGTGGTGCATGAAGTCCGCGGAGGCCATACTCCAAGTGCGCGCAAGTCTCCTCCTGGATTAAAAGGATAAAAATGATCTCCACCGCTTTCACTGCCGTTCTGAAGAAATCCAGATCTGAAAGGTTCAGATCTGAAAACTTGAAGATCTGGATCTGAAAATTTCAGATCTGAAGATTTCAGATCTGGATCTGAAGATTTCAGATCTGGATCTGAAACTTTTAGATCTGGGTCTGAGAATTTCATAACTGGATCTAAGGATTTCACATCTGGATCTGAAAATTTCAGATCTGAGAATTTCAGATCTGGATCGGAAATATTTGGATATGAGAATTTCAGATCTGGATCTGAAAATTTCAGATCTGAGACTTTCAGATCTGGATCTGTAACTTTCAGATCTGGATCTGAAAGATCTGGATCTGAGAATTTCAGATCTAGATCTGAGAATTTCAGATCTGGATCTGAAAGATCTGAGGCGCCGCTCTCCTCTTTCTCCACCTCATCCTCAGAGAAGTACCAATGAGACTTCATCAGATCGGAGTCCGCAGCTTCATCACGACCCAATGATCTATACGCTTGCTCCCTGTAAAAGAAGACATAAAAACTTCTCAAATCATAATCCAAGATTTCGGTCCCCAAATCTATGAATTTCCAATATCGTCCCATCATCAGGTAACACCCCATCAAATTGGCTAAACATTGTAAGTGTTGAGCTTTTCCCTTGGCTGCGGAAATGCAATCGTAATAAGATTTAACAATTTCATATTGGCTAGCTGCATCATGAAATCTTCCCTATCGAAAGAGCTTGTTTCCTTGCTGCAGCGCCAGAGCTTGTTGTAGCAAATCACTCATGGATCGTAGATGCTTTGATACCAATTTGATACGATCCGATAGATCGTATAAGCAAATCGATAAATTTAAAAGTGGAAAATGGAAAAGGTGGACTTTTTATAGAATAAAAATGTGAAGAACTACAAATAAAGTATATTTCTTTCGAGACGAAACTCTATCTCCTAACTTTGAATGTCGGATCAAAGCCTAATAACCTTCTCTACGATGCCTAACAAGTTTCTTCACAAATCAAGCATAACCTAACCCTAGCCCACGCCCTCACTTATATAATGTTTAAGCGTGGTGCGTACAGCAAAACTAGCAAAACTTATTGTGCATAAAGAAACTTCGCCCAAAACAGGCGGTGCCCATAGCAATTACTCCTTCGGTTCGGCCTCCTCTCGTACGTAATGATCGCATCATATTCACCAAAAACATTTTCCGTTAACACACTCAACCGTCTATATAGCATATCAAACTTGTAAATAAAATTTAACACGTTTAGCAAAATGGAGGATGTGAATAGCAAGACATGTATTCATGTAGCTATTAACTACACATATTACATTATTTACAATGTTGCCATTCCATTTGATTTAACGTTAACAAGGGTTGGTAATCTTGTAAATAAATAAAATACCTTGGGCATTTTACTAATCGTGGAGGCTGAGTGGAGACCGCATGTGACCCACGTGCGGTCCACTGTAAAATTACTTCCATAGCCTTTGATTTACATTTATTTACAAGTTTACAATTTCCTTGTTTCAGTGTTAATAAAACTAATGGCAACCGTGTACATAAATTGATCCTAATGGGCAAAGTTCTTTTAGTGATTTGAGTAGACAATTTAGGGCTACTCTTCGCGTGTTCGATCAAAAAATTAAAAATTTTAACCGCTTGTTTAAAAATTCGACAGAGGTCGGAGGGACTTACCTCTTCGCTGGCGAAAATATAGGGCTCCTCTTCAAGCGCCGTCGGTGATCGAAGGTCAGGGTAGCCGTCGATCTGCTCCGTTTGCTCTCTCCTCGAAGTCGAAGACTCGAAGGTGCTTTGCTCCACTTGCTCTCTCCTCGAAGTCGAAGTCGAATTGGCTCCTCTTCAAACTTGGGTTCGACGCTTCATCACGTCGTCGGTGTTCGACCGTTAGGGCAGCCGAGATCAGCGAATCTCATCGTCTCTTTAAGATAAGTTTTTTTTGAAAAATGTTCACTTGAAAAACCCTAAGTTTTTTTGTGATCTCCTCTTCTAGTTTTATAGTCATTTTACTGCTCTCTGTTCATTCACAAGGGTTTTACTATGCATTCACGAGGGTTTTACTATGCATTCACGAGTTTTTCAATTTTCGCTTTCATTGTGCCTTCACGTGGTTTTCGCTTTTAGCTTTTCACTGTGTATTCACGGAGTGATGAACTGTATACTCACAAGTGTTAATTTTCCTCCCTAATTTTCTTCATCTTCATCTGTTTCTTGCAGATACCATTGGGTTTCGGCCAGTTTCGTCGTGTATCGGCCTGTTTCGGTCGATACCTACCGAAACTGGCCGAAACCTATTGGTATTGGGCGATACCGATTTTTTAGTGCAGTATCGGACCAGTACTGGGCGGTACCGGCCCGATACGCCTGATACCAAGAGGTATCGGGCGATACCTCAATCCTTGCGTGCGAAGACCTCGCTATCACATACAATCGGTAAAGAAATCATGATTGTCTAGATAGACTATGCGCAATTGTAAATGAATTTTAAATAAGCCGAGTTATGGTCTGTGCGGTGTCAAGAAGTCTCGATAAATGATTAATCTATATCGCAGCACGTGTCCAAACCATGTGTGCTTACACAATCACTTAATGAGTAGGCGAATGGATACCTTCTCCTCAATGATATGAGTTATTATGAGGTTTGATAAACCTTCAAATCATGAATTTTAAGACTTTCAGCAGTGCCTAAATGATCAAGGTTAGAGTAATCTATCAAGACATATTGCTATGGACCATGAATGATTTGGTCTAGAAGGATATGCTCAAGAAAACTATCAATTGAAGTTAGACAAATGTTATACGGAAGGAAGATGACTGAAGCAAATATAAGAGCAAGAATTTTTGTGCACACTATTGGAACATCTTGCGATAACAAAGTTGATGGAGATTCTTATAGCTTGTCCAAACAGTCAAGTATCCTTCTATATCTATAAGGAAATCGATAGATGATGATCAGAATGTATTTTGACTTGACATGATTTGGCTAAATCTGACGTATATTGGGCACTTTTTACATTCTAACTATTTTATGTCTGTGTTTACTTCTGAGTTGGATACACAGTTCACGTTGAAATTCAGTAACTCATTACCAACATATGATCTTGTTAGTTGCACAACGTACAGTAAGTATGGTAACAGAAAAGGATTACTGTATCCGAGATTCGTTGTTACCTACTCGTGTGAGTGTGAGTATGTTAGATTAACAGGTCGGACCGGTGTGCTTGTAAGGCCAACCCGACCCGCTTGGCCTAGTGGGGTCGACCCGACCCGCTTGGGCTGGAGGCCAAACGGGATGTCTTATCACAAGACTAAATTGGTTGATAATAATTGCTGACCTAGTATCACTTATCGCACAAGTAATGTGGGTGGCTAAGGGCTTGTGCAAGAGGTTGGGATTTTGAATTAGTATGCTCAATCTAGATCAGATGGTCATAACGTATTTCTTGTTGGATAATTAGATATAAATTTTAAGAACCCTTATAAAGAGAAACCATTGGCTCTCTCGATACGACAAGATTTCTTCTCCAAGATCTCTCTAGTTGTTGTTGCTATGTTGCTACATTATGAATCCACATCTAACATCGTGAGACTTGAGGAATCCGTCGTGATCATGAGATAGTAATATCAGCAATGCGAGCATAAACAAAACTAGTTGAAAATTCCAAATGACAAAGTACATGATTGTTTTCCACCATGCAAATATTATATATATATGCTATGTTTGATATAATTCCAACATATGCATGGTTGATCTATTTAACGTGTATCATGACATATTGATCTACGTTAACCAATAATTTTGAAGTCACATACTCTCATTTATGCAACAAACAATTGTCAGAGTGTGATTTTGATAGAGATCGAATTCAAGAAAGAATCCAATATGAGACTGCGTCTTTTATTTAGAAAGAGTTTTGAGTCCTTGAAGAATTTTAATTAGTTGAGTTTTTGTTATTATAAGAGTTTTTGTTATTTGAGTCTTTTTATTATTTGAGTGTTTTAATTATTCTGAAAGTTCTAATCCTATTAGATGTTAAGAATCAAGTTGTAAGCCTATTTAAAGGCCACAAACTTATTAGTTTTTTAATAAGGAAATCAATGAAGAACAATTTTGGTGTAAACTTTTAGTTTTTCCATAAAATAATTTTTTTGCATTGGTGTAGGAAAGTGGGCTTGATTGTCTGAGACTCTGGGCAAGAGGCCCAAAGAATCTTCTCTTGCGAGGCGTGCGAGTCAGTGATCGAAAGATTTCCATGGTGCGAGATCTGAAAAGTTATCAAATCCTCAATCTTCTTCTTCTTCGAATTTTCACCACATTCCTTTCAGCTTCTGTCCTGCATCAAATTTGATATTGGAGCCAAAACCTGATTTTTCTGTCTTTTCTTTTTTATAAAAAATTCTTTTTCTTTTAGTTAGGGTTAGACCAAAGTTTTAAAAAATCTTAACTTTTATTTACTTTATTTTTTGATAGGTTTTATATCAAAGATACAAAAACCTTAACTTTTCTATCTTTTTATTTTTTCATCATCGTTTTATCTTTAGGATTTTAGATCCAAAACCCCCTAACTTTTTCTTCATCATTTTCCCTAATTATAAATAAGATCTCCTTTTTCTATTTTTCTTTTCCTTCATTCCAATTAGATTTGGATTTTTTAAAAATTCAGAAATAAATAGAAAAAGAGGGATAAAAAATCAAAAAAGTGATATCAAAGGAAAAAATCAAAAAAGATAGATTAAAAAAAGAAGGAAAAGAAAAAAGAGAGATCTCCAACAGAGAGAAAATCAAAAAAGGATAGAGAGATAAAAAAAGAGATATAAAAAATTCAAGAAAACAATAAAAAAGAAGAGAGAAAGGATATTTTTCCAAAGAAGAGAAAACTATTTACTGTCCTCGTCATTGACATCCATTGTCACTATCATTACCCCATGTATTTATCTTTCATGTGGTATAATTTGAAAGAATGATTGAAAAAGTTTATGCAACTGAAAGTCTTCTTGATGTCGATGAAGATCTATGTGAATCTGGTGTTCACGTCAATATCATTAGGTGTTTACCTACAACATTTGAAGATGAGAAATATTGGCGAAGAACCAATATTTTTCATACATATATCACGGCACGTGATAAGTCATACAAATTAATAATTGATAGAGATAGTTGTGTTAATGTTATCTCCAAGTCAGCCTTAGAAAGAATGGACCTAGCAACTAAGCCTCACCCACAGCTATATCATGTCACTTAGATTGATACGACTGTTCGTTTAATTTTCCAACGTTAGTTAGTACCTCTCCAGCTTGCGAGTTATCATGATCACATTGGATGTGATGTTATACGCATGAATGCAACACACGTTTTGCTAAGAAGACCTTAGTTGTACGACCTAGATGTGACGAGTTCTGAAAGGTCAAATACACACACATTCATATTAAATGGAAAAAGAATTATGTTGAAACCTTGCCAACCTAAGATTCGAGTTGCTTAACAAAATGTGTTAAACTCCAATTAGTAGCGCACGAAGTCCTTTGAAGGCCGAACAAGAGCCTGAGTCAGATGCCGAGTCCACCATCAAATTGGAAACCGAGTATGCATCTGTACAAAAAATTAAGTTTACACCAGAATTTGAGATGAATCTATATGTAGAGATTGACCCAACACCTGAGGCAGAGTGTAAGCTTGAACATGAGATGAAGCCAGATCATGACCAAGAGATTGAGACAAAACTTGCACCCGAATCTGAATTAGAACATGAGTTGGACTTGGAGCTTGAGCCAGTATTGGAGACACATCAAGAGCATGAGCCCAGACCAGAGTTAGAGCCTAATCCAGTACCACATCCTGAGTCAGATCCTTATCTAGAGCCATTAGTTGAGCATGTACAACAACTGCCAAAAGAAGCGCTACTGGATCTGATTGAGCACATCGAGTTTGTTATTCCAAATCCTCCTCCCATAACCAACAAACATGTTCTGAATACTTTTCTATCTTTCATGAATTGAGAGAAATTATTGTAGCATGTTCGTTTGTCCATCTGCATCTTATTGCACTTCAAGGTTCGTAGACGCACCTTCTTTAACTATAGAGGACACTTGATTTCAGTCATGCCATGCTACTTTTGACGTCTTTCACCAGGAGGTGAAGTTCTCAAGTCAGGAAGAATGATAGAGATCGAATTCAAGAAAGAATCCAATTCGAGAAGGAGTCTTTTATTTAGAAAGAGTTTGGGACGTTGAAAATTTTAATTAGTTGAGTTTTTGTTATTTTAAGAGCTTTAGTTATTTGAGTCTTTTTGTTATTTGAGTCTTTTTATCATTTGAGTGTCTTAGTTAGTATTGAAGTTCTAATCCTATTAGATGTAGAGTGTAAAGTTGTAAGCCTATTTAAAGGCCACAAACTTATTAGTTTTTAATAAAGAAATCAATGAAGAATAGTTTTTGTGTTAAATTTTAGTTTTTTGATAAAATTAAATCTTTTGCATTGGTGGGCAAAAATGGGCTTGATTGCCTAGGCGAAAGGTCCAAGGAATCTCCACGTGCAAGGCATGCGAGTCGGTGCGAGATCCGAAAAGTTATCAAATATCTATTCTTCTTCTTGTCCGAATTCCCACACATCCCTTCCCGCTTCCGTCGTCATGCGTCACATTTAGTATTGAAGTAGGTGGTATGTTCCATTGTATCTAAACATAATACAGGGTTCACAATTCAATGAGATTTACAATCATGATAAGGTTCACTTGAAGCATAAAATATAGTTTTCTTTTGGTGGATGCTTCATGAAATGACAGAATCTTGTAAATTGAATTTTGTTCCAGATTTAATAACAATGGAATTTCGTTACTCCAAAATAAAATATAGTTTTCTTTTGGATGCTTCATGAAATGACAGAATCTTGTAAATTGTATTTTTTTCAGATTTAATACCAATGGAATTTAGTTACTCCAAAATAATATAGGTTAAATGATACTGTAACATTGTGGATACATCATAATAAAAGTTGGAGGCCGTATATCTGCATACCCTTAAAATGATACTTGGATGTTCTACGCTATATAGTGATGTTGTATCAAGTTTTGCAAGATAATGAATTCATACTTTGGTAAGATGATAAACAAAAGAGAATGCTAAAATCAGAAAGTAAATAAATGAGCATAGCTTGCATGATGGAAAAAAAAATGTTACAACACCAAACTTGAATTAAGCCATCTAAACTACTAGAAGAATGTGTAAGGAGGTAAAAATAAGCCCATACATTGATGGTTGAGCATGTTCAGCTTTTCTGGATGAGCTGTAAAATTCCAGCAAGCGAGATATCAATCAACTCCACCATAATCTTCATACATCAGTGTCGATTATTTGAGCTAGCTTATTTGACACATTTGTAGTATTCCTTCGTCAGCAGTTTTAATTCTATACAGAATCGATGAGCACTTCTGTTTCACCTCTCCGACACCAGTCCCAATTGTCAGTCACAGTTGGTGTCACTCTGTAAGGCAGTCGAGATGAGTTATATGACGAAGCAAAAGTGCAATCTACTGGTTTCTGATTTGTAACGGTACAAGTACAAATTAATTATAGACAAATGGTATTAGTCTTTAAAAGAAAACTAGCAAAATAATATATGTTGTATATTACAAGTTGACTAAGAAAATAATATGGTGTCCCAAGTAATCAGGGAGCTGTATATAAATGTAATGTTCATTCTTAAACAATCTAGTAAATGCCTCACAAGTCCAAGTACCCTGGATAGAAAAGGAAGCACAAAGATCAAACAGTATGCAAATCAGTCTTGTCAATTAGTTAAAAATCACAAACCAGTCAACAAATTTTGAATATCTCTGAAAAATCAATTATCTTTTAGCATATCACTTTGCTAAATTCAAGTTTCAGTTTCAGTTTGCCCACTTAATGCATGTTTACTTCAGGCCAATTTGGATACGCGCACGTATGAGAATATGGGCATCAAACAGTGAATTATCTCCTATGCGCTTGTTAAACAGTCCACTCTCCACTATTTATTTAGACGATCGGCACCAAATTCAGTTTTAATTTCATAATCTAAAACCCCATTACATCACCATATATTTATACATACATTTTTTTTTGAAACCCAGAAAAATCCCCAACCCCCTCCCCCTGCCTTCGGCTTTTTTTTAGGAGGGTAAGGCGAGAGCCCGGTTGAGACTATGCAAACTAGGGGGTGACCGCCGTGCCCCCAACGGCCCCCGGATAAGTCCGAGAGGGGAGATGTAGCCCCAGGGTAAATAATTCCACAACAAATTCCACAATAATTACCAAGTCACGGCGGCCATAGGCCTCGAACCCCGCACCCCTTGGCTTTGGAGCGGAATGACTTACCACTAGGACACCCTCTCGTGGGCGTATTTATACATACATACATACACATACATACATACATAGAGGATCCATTCGAGTGGACCAAACTTGAGAATCTAATACAATCAAATTTAAAATCGATAAACCTAAATGGAAAATTCAGTCCATTAGATGTAATCTAACATATTTAAACTACCTACAAATAAAATTTCAAATGATTTAAATTTGTTTTACTCATGCATCAAATGGCAACAGATTAGTAATTTTAAGAAAATCTTGAAACGATTGCGATCACATTTTACATGGTTAAAATAAATCCAAATCATTTAAAATTTTATTGATAGGTAATTTAAATGTGTAAGAGCATATCTAACAGAATGAATTTCTTATTTAGGTTGCTTAAGTTTAAATTTAATTGTGTTAAATTCGCATATTTGGTTCACTCGAATGGATTCTAGTCAATCTGCACACACAAAATGTAAGAAACTGAATCTGTTTGGTTAGTCTAGGAAATTCACACAGTGCAGCACAAAATCAATGAGTTTTTTTACATTTTTTTAAAGTTTCGATGCCTTAAAAATGATCTACACATACTAAACCCTCAACACATCAAAAATTAAGAGAATCCTAACATATTTGTGGGTCCATCGATCGCTTGAAATTCAAAGATTTTACGTTGATGGAACTATTTTTCAAAGATCCGATCAACAAGCTTGGGTTTACTTGATTTTTGGTATGTTAGTGTTTTAGTATGTGTAGAGCATCAAACCTAAAAAATGTGAAACCCTGCTGAATTTGAGCTGTCGTGTAGGACGTTTCATGTGCTAATAGCATAGATTCATTACAGACAGACACACAAAACAAGCATTCGGAAACAATAGAGGACTATGGCAACTCGTTGAAAGAATTCATTACAAAAGTCTTTGATAAATCGTAGGGTGCTAGAGTTAATTTAAAAAGAAGAGTAACTACCTCAATGTCCCCTCCAATGGTTGAACATGTAAACATATCAAAAGCGTCCTATTGTTTTACCCCGCGGACCAGCACATACAACTTTACAAATAATTCAACCAAGAGGAGCTTCATCGAGTGGTAAATGGGAAGTTAGTGGAATTTAGGGATCCCAAGGCTTTACAGTATCAGAAGGGCTCTGGTCTCAAAACTGTTACCTGTAATCCCAAGAACACAATTCATCACTAAAATGGAGCCTTTTTGAATCCCTAACTACAATCTCCCTGTTTGTAATCTTTGAAATGAACTGACTTGAAACATGACCATCCCCGCAACCTCTAAGATTCTTTATGATCAGAATCAGTTTCCCAGTCCTCAAAATCGAGGTACACAAACTCAGTCTTGGGAATGTAACCCAATTTCTTCATCTCACAGTTCAATCTCTCTAACGTCTTCATAATTCTTTCATACTCAGGGTGGTTTTTGTCCTCTATCAAGAATCTGTGACACTTCCCATTTACTTCTACCAAACTACATCCAGGATCTTTCTTCATTCCCAGTTTCCTCATTGCTCGTCTCACCTCTGCAACTTTGCCCCACTTCCTTGCTGCTGCATAGACATTTGATACCAAAGCATGAATCCCCAAATCATTCGGATTTAACTCAAGAACCTTTTCGGCCACCAACTCCCCAAGCTCCAACTTTTTGTGATTATGACACCCAGATAAGAGGGCCACCCAAATGGCAATCCCCGGCTCAATATCCATCGATTTGATGAGATCATAGGCTTCCTCAACGTGACCACCGCGTGCTAAAAGATCTACCATGCATGTGTAGTGCTTCTCTCCTGGCTCAATACCAAATTCCCTCGTCAAGAGGCCAAACCAGTACCTCCCTTCTTCCACGAGCCCAGAGTGACTAAAAGCTGACAGAAGAGAAGCAAAGGTAGCATCATCAGGTTTAAGTTTTGTTTCCATCATCTCAAGAAAGAGAGAGCGCGCTTCCATCCCACACCCATGAACGCCGTAACTGGCAATTATCGCATTCCAAGAGATCAAGTCTCTTGAGCTAATCCTATCAAAAACGGCACGAGCACTTGTGAGGCTACCACATTTGGAGTACATGTCTATTATGGCAGTGCCAGAGATCCGCTCAAGGTCATACCTCCTGACAATGAAACCATGCACCGATTTTCCTAGCTTCAAGAACCCAATTTGCGAGCATGCTAGAAGTGTACTAACAAGCGCAACAGTATCGGGTTCAAACCCACTAACTTGCATTTTGACCAACATGGTTAACGCATCACTTGCAAAGCCATTCTGTGTGTAGCCAGATATCAAAGCACTCCAGGCAACCACATTCTTACCCTTCATCCTATCAAAGACAACGTGGGCAAGCTCCAACAACCCATTCTTAGCATACATATCAACAAGGCTAGTCTCAACGACAACATCCATCCTCATGCCAAACCGAACCATCCTTCCATGAACCGAGAGCCCCATCCGTGCATCCCCTATCCCGGCACAGGCCTGGGCCAAGCCGACCATTACGATCTCATCCCCCTCCACACCATCCAACCTCATCCTCCTATACACCTGAATGGCCTCAACCTGCTTACCAACACTCACAAACCCTGTAATCATCGTAGTCCATGAGACCAAGTCTCTCTTGGGCATTCTCTCAAACACCTCCAGTGCTTCCTCCATCCTCCCGCATTTCGCATACAAATTGACCAGCGATGAGCAAACAAACACATCACTTCCATACCCAAGGTCAGCCGCATGGGCCCTAATCTGCTCACCTAACTTCAAGTCCAACAATTGCGAGCAAGCCTTAAGAGCAATCGTAAATGATGAGCTATCCGGCCTGGGTATATTGACCAATGCTAACCTCCGGTACAAATCAAGGACTAGGGTAGGAAAATTGTGACGGGAAAGGGCGATAATGAGCGCGTTATAAGCAGAAATGTTTGGTTGGGGAATTGTTTCGAGCACGAGACGGGCTGCCAAGATATTGTTCAGTCGAGAATAAGCCGCAATCAAATGACCAGGAGATTGCGGGTGGGATAAAGAGCCAGTGAGGATCAAGAGAGCGTGGAGTTTTGCCAAGGTTTGAGAATTTTTTACTGAGGTCAAGAGTTGTTTGGGGCGATTAAGGTGATAGAGAGAGAAGAGCATCTCTCTTTGCAAAATAAAATAAAAATTTTGGGATGCACATTCCCGGGCTTTTTTAAAAGTACTAAAACTGGACTTATTATGTAATTTTAAGGAAAGTGAGTGGCTGAATTATAAAATTTGAACTGTTTACAAAATTAACAGCTTTCTGTATTCTTCTAGGCATTCCCGACGCGAAATGGCGGAGAAATTGGCACCGGAGAAGCGCCACAACTTCGTTCACAACGGTATTTATATATAAAAAATTCAAAACTTCAACCTTTCCAAATAGTAGTGATTCTGGGGGTTAGGATTTATATTTTTGTGGAATTTGCAGGTCAGAAGGTGTTCGAATGGGACCAAACCCTAGACGAGTTGAATCTGTATATCGAGCTACCGCCCGGAGTCCCCAAGAATCTCTTCTTCGCCAAAATCCTACCCAAACACCTCGAAGTCGGAATTAAAGGGAACCCGCCGTATCTCAATGTTTGTGTTGATGATTTTCCTAATTTTGGTATTTTTGTTCTTTGATTTGATGAATTTTGGTCGGTGATTTTTGGTTTGATTTTGATCTGATTTGTTTACCAGCATGACCTTGCTGCCGCAGTGAAGACTGATTCGTCGTTCTGGACGATTGGTAATGCGATTCAATCCTATTTTTTTTTTCAGTTTTTTCTATAAATTGAAGACCTTTGAATTTAGAAATTATGAGTGCAATTACTTTTTTTTGTCTAAAGCGCTAGTATAAGGAAAACTAGAAGATAATTCTTTGAAATTAATAGGTGTTAATTGGTAAGATTAAGCTTAATTTATGAAAACTATTCTAAACTACCTAAGGATTTAATAATACTATTCTTAACTTTAGAAATTCACCAAAACTTCTTTAACTTTGACCGTTCATCAAAACTCTCTGAACATCTTTTTATCAAAACTACATTAAATTAAATTTTACCACTGTTCATCAAAATTGTCATGAACTTTACAATTGTTTATATTTTCCAACATTTTAAGTTGGTTTTTGTTAATTACAAATTTAATGGAAAGTTTGATGAATTGTTAAAAATAAGGATAGCAAAATTAAGTCCGTGGATAGTTTAAGGTGGTTTTTAGTAAATTAAGTCGGTAAGATTATGACCTTTTTTTACAACGAATGGCATTACGTAGTTTACTTTTTTTTTGAGACCAATGGCCAAGCCAAAGAGGCATACGACCAAGCAATGCATAAATTAGAAACCATTATAGATACAAACATGGTTGACATGCAACCAGATAATGTTGGCGGCATATTGTACGGTACATGAGTACATGAGGGGAGGAGAAAATGGAGCCGACACAAGAGAAGGAAAGCTCCATGTCTTAGGTGAGTAACGGCGTTGCTATGGAACCTGAAAACAAATAACAAAGGCTGCAAGTCTTAGAGGAGGAATTGGGCTGGATCCTTATGGCATGTCGTGTCTGGAGCCAGAGGAGATAGAGCAAATCCAAAGAATGATGGCTTCACGTGGCACATAGGAAGTGCGGATACTTCAATTATCAAGCCGTGTCGTATTGGGTTTCTGTTGGATACGTGTGTCAGAAACATGTATCAGAAACATGTATCGAACATGATACTTCTATTTTTAATATATTTGTTATAATTTGCTTAAGTTTCATTGTATTGTATCATGTCGTGTCTGGATTGACGTGTTTGTGTCCATGCAACGTATTGTGGTATGGCTTTGTTGTCAAAGATTCTCACATTTCTCTTGGATAACAAAATTCATGATCGTGATGACGGTGTCATCTCAAGTTTCGATCATATGAGGGGGACCCAGCTACCGTGCCAAGTTGGCCATAGGCACTGAAGGTTGGGCGGCAGTTGAGGCAGATTACGGGATGAGAGAAAGTGTGACCAGATATCAGAGTAATAGGTACCATAAAGGAATATACGTGTAGCTATTTTCATGTGATTAAGACAGAATGGGCAGGGAATAGTGGAGCTACGTTCTGCAGGCTGCGAATAAATGTGAAGTGGTGATGATTGTTAAGAGCCACCCAGAGAGTGATTCAAACTTTTGATGGAGTTGCAGCAGTCTAGATGCAGTAGGCCGTGTGATCAATGTTGGCACCAGCATTAAGGGTGCGGTAGATAGATTTGACCCAAAAAAAGGACTGATCCATGGAGAGTCCAAGAAATATGGTCCTGCTGATGCTGCTGAGGATAGGGCATCAATTCAGGAGCTCAGTCAGTGTTGCAAGGATGTTACTTATGACTGGGTGTTGGAAGGAGATTAACCTATCACGTTAGAAAATGTTAGGAGATAGCCCTAACTTCAGTGTTTGCAAATGTTTTTGTGGTTTGGACCAGTCTTGTGTTGAAATTTTAAGTTAGTTCTTTAGAATTGAGAATTATTGAACATGAGCGTGTGGAATTCATAAGTTTTTTGGCTATTAGCTGGCTCTGCGGTTTTCTAAATTTTAGTTACTTTTAAGCTGTAGTTATAAGTTTGCAACCTTTATATTGCAATGCTACATTTGCTGTTTTCTACCCTATTGGCTTTGAATTTCCTAAACTGTAGTTATTTTCAAGTATATTTAGATGTTTACAAACTGAATGTTGTATGGGTTTCGTTACCTATAAGGTACTGCTTAATATTTCTAAAGTACGCCTTTGAATTCCTGCCTCCCATATTTAACGCAAACCACTAGGGGAGTCTGTGAATCCAACTCAATTTGGTTTTGAACTGTGTTCGTCTAACGTTAGTGACTCATTGTAACCTTGCTGTTAACAGATGGCCGTATCTTCCACACTTGGGAACTTATTATATCTTAAAATAATTCTAGCCTTATTATTTCACTATGTGCATAAATACAACCACCATTTAACCCTTGTTTTAATTTTAATCAACATCTTTTTTATTATAAGCCCTCAGAATATATATTTGCAATATCTAACATGTGTCATAAATATTGATAGGAAATTTGCATGGCACATGGATAGCAAAAAACCCAGTTGAATATGATTCCAACATGTGGGATAACTTTAAAGTTTGTTTATCAATGTAGTTAACGTTTTTTCTTGAGAATGCCATACATTAAGAGTAGCAGCGCGTAACCATGAATTTTTTTTGCCCTGGGCAAAAATATAGATGATGTAAATAATATTTTTTTAAAAAAATATCAAGACAAAAAAATTAAACATTAACGTGCTTTAATTATTTATTGATAATAGCTACAAAATAGTATAATACATAAATTCAAAATGTGATGTATAACGTATAAAATGTATATTTATGTTGACAAAATGGTATCATACATATAGACATACATGCCTGCGAAAATAATATTTGATAAAAATAGTAATTAAAGATTAAGTTTTTACCTCAATACATATACACACACAAGCATAGGGAAATAATAATTGATATAGAATTTTTTACATTAATTTAGAGATGGGAGAGTTAGATTTAGAGAGAGAAAGTAGTTACAGAGAGAGATATGGTGATTTTACATAAGAAAATGTTTTATTTTTTGATTTTTTTTCTTTCCCTGAACTGCCTAGGGCAAGTTTACACAGTCACATCCGTGCGTGATATATATTAGCATAGGAATCAAAATCAAAAGAAAAAAGAAACTTTAGTAGGAGCTGAAATACAAAGCACTTTAAAATACAAATTAGGTATCTAATGTCAAAAACTTTTATATGATAAATACATAATTATTGTACACAAAATATGTAAAATGTAAAATATTGTTAGAACTGAGTGAAGGATCATTCACAATTCTCTCAGTTAAGTTTGGATTTTGAGAGAACTTGAAGGATTTTGA
The DNA here is from genome assembly GCA_030789695.1 of Scilla litardierei. Taxonomy (NCBI): domain Eukaryota; kingdom Viridiplantae; phylum Streptophyta; class Magnoliopsida; order Asparagales; family Asparagaceae; genus Scilla; species Scilla litardierei. Next base: position 119,804,330 of record CM061130.1, read on the forward strand.
TAGAACCGAGTGAAATGCACCATTTAAAAAGAATTGTGAATGATATCTAAACACTCAGAATTGTGAGGGAATACGAGTCTTAAAAATCCAATGAAGAAAGCGAGCATTTCTTACAAGATTAAACAAGAAAGAAAGAGAATGGAGGAGAAAAATCCAATTTTTTTTCTTTTTTTCATTCACCCTTTCACAGGAGACTCTCTCAATTTGATAAGTCTCTGCTGGGAAAAATGAGGGTATTTTGAGGGATTTTTCTCAATCTGATATGCTTCCTCTACTTGGGGAAATGGGGTTTTTTAAAAATTGGCATAGCAATTCCCATAAAAATCTGCATCCAATGGGGATTGAACCCAGATTGAACAATGCCCCAACCGTTGGGCATTGGAGAAGAACTGTTTATGTGTGGTAAATAATTTTATTTTTGCTTTCTGCCCAGGGCAGATTGAACATAGTTCCGCCCCTGAAGAGTAGTACAGAACATCTCCATAGTTGCTATCTAGCGGGATAATTTAACTGTTGGTATGGTTCTTACATTCCAAGGGACTTGTTCACAGGCAATCATGATAAAAAGAAAGTCCTGAGGTGGATCTAATCATACATCAGTCAAAGTTTTTATGTACTTTTATTAGACATACTTAAAATTGAATGTGGTCTTTATATTTAGCTCTAGTATCATTTGTGTATATGCTTAATTACAGAACTGTTCAGAAATTATTGTAAAGATTCTTCTACACGTACCTTCCATTTGTGCCATCATTTAAAAGGTAGGATGAGGACATGTTCCCTTGATGGATGTATCCCCCTTGAACGTGAGAAAGATCATGGTTTCATCAACTATATGTTCTCGAATGTGATTTTTTATTTAAAAGAAATTGCTCCCCTCATCAATTTACCTTTTGAGTTTTTTTTTTGGGGGGGGGTGTGACAACTTTATGCTCTCGAATGTCTTTTTTTCCTTTTTTTTAAAGATAATGATTCATTAAGCAATTTACCTTTCGATGAGATTTGTTTCCAAGTCAGCTCCATATGAATCTGTAAGCCCTCTTTTTTAATTTTGCATGCTTTAGCATTTGACTTGAGAGTTATCTTCTATCTCTGTCTTCTGTTACCTCCAATCCAACTGCTTTGTATCTTTTGTGGATTATTGCAGAGGATGAGATATTGCATGTGACACTGCAGAAAAGAGAAAAAGGACAAACGTGGGCATCTCCAATTCTTGGTCAGGGTGTATTAGATCCTTACACAACAGATCTTGAGCAAAAGCGCCTTATGCTGCAAAGGTTCCAAGAAGAGGTGAGGCCTACCCTATCAGTGTCAACTATGTTGAGGTTACTGCTATATCCTATTATTTTGGTTTCATCTTTCATGGCACGTGTGGGGGTATTAGTTAATGTGCATCTGTCTGCGGTCCAAACCACAAACCTGACTCTCAATTATAAAGAACTAACTTATAATTTCTTTGCAAGACTGGTTCAAACCAGAAAAACGTTTGCAAACACGAATGTTAGGGATGTATATGCTAATATTTCTGAGCATGATAGTTTAATCCCCTTACAACAGCCACTTATACGCACCATCCTTACGACAATGACTGAGCTCCTGAACTGATGCCCAAAATCCCCCAGCAGCATCAACAGTACCACATTTCTTGGAGTCTCCATGGGTCAGAGTAGGGGTGGCAAAATACACCCGACCCGACCCGACCCGAACCCGGCCTCTTGGGTCGGGTATGGGTAGGGGCCAATCCGGTTCGGGTCGGATTCGGGTCAACCCGACCGACCCGGATAAAAATCCGGGTCGGGTACGGATTTGCCTTGTCAACCCGGTTTATCCGAATTCGACCCGGTTATAAAGTATTAATATATAATAAATATTATGGATAGTTCTTTGAAAAGTCCCATTTGGAGACTTGGTTACCGCATCTGATTGTTGGGGGAGTGGTCATGGTTTCGAATCCTGATGGATTCTATTATTTTGATAGTTTTGCTTCAAATTTTAAAAATAGGATGTACTGAAACATTGAAACTAATTAAATATCATTCTTTCACAACAAAGATTGTATCCTAGTGGTTGTGTTATGGTAGCGTGCTTGCCTGGTCATGCGTTCGAGGCTTGTTGGCTCCATATTTCTTTGCAATTAAATAAAAAAATTTACACTTACTTTCAACCCGACCATCCGAACCCGACCCGCAAGATGAACCGGGTCGGGTACGGGTTTCCGAGCCATGACCCGGATTTAATCCGGGTCTGGTTCGGGTTCACCCGACCCGACCCGTTTGCCATCTCTAGGTCAGACCTTTTTTTGGTCAAATCTATCCACCGCGTGTAGTAGCTAAGTTAGTGCTTTAGAATTGAGAGTCATTGAAATTTTACAACTAGATAGAACTGCTTCAACATTGTACTATGAATATATTTTTGCATGGAAACACATGTTAAATTTGCAATTAACTTTATAAAATTCATGTAATAAGTGCTTTTCATCCTGGCATTTGCTTCCGTGCAAGTCCAATTTAAGTACTCTGTGCAGCTTAATTGATTACAAATTAGTTACAACTTACAATTGCTTCAAATCTATACTCTTAATATGCTAGGATCTGGTCTAACTTGTTAATCTGCAGTGAACTTCCCATATTAGTTAATTTGTACTGAACTAACTGTGTAGTGATTCACATTAATTGAACTAAAACATCAAATGCTGATACCAACTTTCTCGAATCACTTCTCTAATGGTTTATAAACAATTACGTATGTTATTCAAGAATTCCTGTCATGTGAGATCGATATTGAGAAGGCATTTTTCTTTCACAGACCAGTGTGCTAGAGTGCGATAGATGATTAGAACTACGCATTTACTAGTTGTAATGTAGAGGCAATCTTGTACCCTATAACAAGTTAGGGCTTGAAATTTTTGCACCATAGTATAGCATTTATTTGGTGTGTGAAATTGGGTTGGGGAAATATGACACAGTAGGAAAACTGCAATTTCACAAACCAAAATTTCTTGTTTGGAAGGAAGAAAAAGACAGGCTGAAAATTGTGCTTTTGCATTGTTATTGTGGAGGTCCATGACTTTTCCCGTGTTTGGATGTCTTGGAAAAGTGATGGTGGAATATTCGTCTTTTAAGATTTGGAAACCCACTTTGTGTGTGGTACACTTCAAGATGAAGAATTGAAGATCAATTCTAAACTACTTGAAAATTCTTTTTTGTTTTAAAATTAAAAATATCTAATAATCATGAAATTACAAAGTGCAAGAATCACTAAAAGCTCTTATTAAACACTAATAATTCCTAATTAATTGCTATAAACAATTAATGATCATTAAAAATTGCATTTAATCCTAACAAACTTAATAACTAATAATCAGTAATAATCACAACTTTTAAAGCTCATTATAATTTCACTTTTAAAAATCCTTTTTACTTCATTATAATTTTTACTTTTCTACATTAAAATTTACTTTCATAAATCATCCAAAATTTAATTTAATTTATTAATTCTAAATCCCTTAAAATATATACTTCTAACATTCCAGTAAAATTCATAAAAATAGTAACAAAAATTATGATTTAAAGCAGAGGAGGGCAACAGAGGGGGTGGTGGCATGGCCGGAGACATGAGGCAGCGACAGAGGGGAGTAGGGTTGTAACGTAGAATTACTTCTTTAAAAATCAACAAAATTATCGACAGTACAATTTGAAGATTTTTGTTGAAAATAATAAACATTCTCACATTATCAACAACCACAAATGCTTCTATTCCTTAGCTCAAGTTTTCAAAAACCACTTCATAACAATTAACTGACTTAATTTCTCAAATTTAAACGCATTTCCAAAACAAAATCCATCAAATCAACATCAAACTACCAAAGTCCAATCAAATCCTAACTTTCAACATCTAAAATGCTCAAAAGAAAAGATCAAAGGCTTGCGAAGGACGGCAGAAAGGTGGGGTCAGGGTGAGAGGTCGTAGAGTGATGCAGGTATGGGATGGCAACGGTGTAGGTGATGATGCATGCATGCATGTAATGCAGTGTGTATGTATGTATGAGAGAAAGTATGTTGTAAGTATGTATGAGAGATGGAGAGCTATGTATGTATGAGAGAAAGTATGTTGTAAGTATGTATGAGAGATGGAGAGCACAACAGGATCAAAGGAGGAGCAAATGGAAAGAAAGAAGAAAATTAAAAAAGAAGAAACCGAAGCAGGCGCCTTACTCATGCGAGACCCCCTCAAGCGAAATTTTCATTTTTTTCTATGCAAAATCCAATGATTTAACCCAATTAAATTTGCTGATGTGGCGCTGATAGGAACTACCAAAAAACTGATTTTATTAGATAAAAACCAAAATAAAAAGATAACGTGACCACAATTGTAGATGTGGTCGCTCTACCAAGACGCCAATTATAGATGACATCTGCACTCTCCCGAAGAACGAGGGATATCTCATCTCTAATATTAATATTCTCTCAAAAATAGCCTAAGAAATCCCTCAGCCCTTCCCACATATAAATATAGTTCAGAAATATGCAAAATTCCAGAAAACCCAAAAAAATGAAAATTCCCAAAACGCCCATACAATCCGAAAATTCCCAAAAACACATATTGTCCCAAAAGTGCAGATCTATTAGGCGCCCGCCACATTAGCGCCACATCAGCAATCTTCTTCGTCACTAATCCCAACCTTAATTTTCAGCCAACAAACACACTTGTTGAGAAAATGCAGAAAAAAAAATGCTACAGTGTTTAAATAGTGCAAATATCACAAACAAACAAATCCTTAAAATCACTAAACTTAATACAAAGATAGGTGGAAAGCCCATCTAACTTCTGAGAGGTTTTCTTCATTTTTTAAAAAAATTTGTCTTTTTTGTCGTCTACCATGCTTTCAACATCGGTTGACTGACACGTAGTACGAAAGTCAAAAAGCCTCTTCAAATTTTTTTTAAGAAGTTACAGCATAAATAATAAACCCTAGAACAATTACAAATTCAGATCTATAAAGCATGCCTGGTTTGAATAGCTGCCAAAATTTTCCTTGCAACTTCAAAGTACGTTTAAGGTTGGATATCACTTGAAAAGTATTTCTTCAGTTTAAGTATGTGGTTCTTGTTATAAACGGGCTTTTGGAGGCCCATCTGTGTATTGGGTATCCACCTATTATGTAACACTATTACTATAAGTACAGGGCTACGGGGTTCCGTAGCCGCCAAGTTTACAACACGTTATCAGCACGCTCGAAGCTGAGCCAAAATTCTGCCGACGGACGAACGCGACGCGAACGGGCTTCCTTCACCGAACGTCGCTAGATCCGACGGATAGGATCTAGAGGTAATTCTTATTCCCTAGATCTAAATTTATATGCGCATATGATTAGATCCAAATGCTTGGATCGATGTTTTGATTAGAATAGATCGGAATTTTTCCTAAGATCTGCATGCTAAATCAATCGTTTAATGATAAATCGACGTTTTTATCTCTAAAAATCATTTTTTACGATGAAAACGTTGTTTTGAAGACTAAAAATAGTTCTTTTTAAAATAAAAATCCTATTTTTATGATCTTCTTCCCCAAATCTTCAAACACAAGATGGGATTTTTCGTCGCCACGCGGCCAGAAGCCACGAACGCACGAAACCCCCTCCCCCATTGCGATCTCCCCGCCGCCAGAAGTAGCGTCGTGCCGCTGCCGCTCCGGCGGCAGCTAGCGCTGCCGCCAGGAGCGGCGCAGGCGCCGCCGCTCCCGGCGGCCGCCGACGCCGCCGCCAGATGCGGCGGCCGCGACGCTAACCCCCTCTGCACGCGTGCGGGCAAATCCTAGCCGCCAGAAGCGGCAGTTCGACGCAAACCCTAGCCACGGCGGCGCGCGCAGCGAAACCTTAGCCGTCCGAAGCAGCGACGCGCGCGGCAAAACTCTAGCCGCTCGAAGTGGCGGTCCCTACGGCGCAAATGCTTTCCGCCCGCACGAACGATCGCCTCCAAAAACCCTAACTGGGGTTTTCCCCAAAAATTTTGTTTTACACTCTTTTTCAAATTTAATTAAGTTTTTTCTTCGTTAAATTCTGATTAATTATATGCTTTATAAATCATCGCATTTTTTTGGATTAATTGATTATTACACGTTTAATAATTAGGAAGATCCTGCGACCGCTCTGCCGTTAGTTAACTAACCTAACGGTGTATGACGTTGCACAGTGGTCCAATAATTATTCAACGAAAATTTTTCATTTCCATCATAAAATGCCTATGATGATTAATTGCCTATGATGATTAATTGTCTGCGATGAAATTAAATGCCTGTTGCATTTCTCTGCGATGGGATTCGTATATTTTTATTGCCTCTAGCATGAATTTATGCTTAAACACTATAAATGCATGTGTAAAAAATTATATGCATGTCGCATATTTAATGTTCTGTGATGAACATTTTATTTAGCATGCTAAAATCTCTATGATATATTTTTAATGCCTGTAGCATAAATATATGTCTGAGATAAAATTATTTATATACCTGCAGAATATAAATAACATGTGTATATGTTTCAATTCATGTTAGCTGAGCATACATTTTTAAGCTCACATGCTTGACTTATTTGCAATGATAATTTAGTTTCTATCAACTATTTTATTAAGCATAACTTTTAGCTTACATGCTTTATATTATGTATATGATAAATCATTAATTGTTGCATTTTGCACTCCTATATGATCATCCCTTGCTCATACTCATGCTCATGATATGACGATATTTTATGACAACAAACAAATCATGATTTCAAAAAGTTTAACATCATATCCACTTTGACAAAATGAACCTGAAGTTCAAAATCAAATCAAAAGTCAACACCCTTTCACCCTAATAAAAATTAACAAATACGATGGATTATGCGAAAAATATTTATGCGATTTCCTTTAGAGATGGACATTTTGCGGTAAATAGATCTCTCATATCTATGGTTTATATAAACCAATATTGACACCAGCAGTTGTCATAACACCGATAAACTCTTTTAGAGTAATCTCACTTTACAAGGTATGATTCTTTAATCTAGCCTTAATTTTAAGCGTACGCCAGAAGCCGTATCTTAATAGATAAATAAGAAAGGGAAGATATGATATACCTCGACATGGAGTATGCAATGGCAACCCAATATCAGACCAGAAGTTCTGATAAGACCCATAATGCTTTTTGCAACATGAATGTGTATTAACTTATGCCATATAAAATATATACATATCTACTCTAAACGACGAAAGTCAATTGACCCTATGTATATTTAGCTACTCCCCGAGGACAAATAAACTTTGAAAACAAATTTGATCTGTTGTCATAATATAAGTCTAAAATGAGCACAATTGTGGACATATGTTTTCTAGAGCACACATCATACTATAAAACTTGTTGCTGTAAAATAATTATCAGTAGTATTCTCTTGCAGTATATATGTGTTTAAATGCATTACCACAATATTTATTATTGATTCCATGCTTTTTACACATTTTATTTTACTGTGAATGATTTGTTATCCTGAATACTCCTTAAATGAGGATGCCATTTACTCTCTGAAACTTATAAAGTTTCGATGGATATTCGTTAAAACGAAATCCCTAATAACTCAAGAAATCAATGAAGCCTGAAGCTTTGTCCCATAATGATCCGCATAATAGTCAATGTGAAGTTGTAATCCTTCACAGTTTGAACGCAGTTCACATATTACCGGACAAAATTAACTTGAGCATTTTAATGGACTTTCAAAAGTCCAATATAAATTCGAACAGAGGAATTAATTTGGAACACCAGACGTGTCCAGAATCGACCAACCTTGGATCGATGTCACCCTGAATTGATGATGCAAGACATCATTAACCAGACGAACCCGAAGATTCTTCAAAAAAAGGGGTGAAACTTTCATTGTCCCATTCAAAAGGGAAAAATGATTACGAGATCATCTACATTCACGTGGACATTGACTCTCCTCACTTCCTCAAACGAATTTAAGATGATACAGTATCATCATTAGAAGAATGAGACCTTTAGGCCTCTTGAGAGTATTTGAGGGATAAAAGTGGACTCACACACTCCCTACATATTGCTGATGATGTACCTTAAAGTACTCATCCATATATCCTCTAAAAATGGTCATTATCAAACCGTGTTATCCAACCGCAGTCCAGATTATTATTAATCACAACGGACATATTACCTTATTGGGATATTGGTTGGGCTTTTACTTACCCTCATACCACCCTCAAAAATGTCGCAGTGGAACTTATTCATCGGGATTAACCATCCTGGATGAATATATTCCGAGATCCCCAAACGGGGGAGGCATTACTGCACATCTTATAGATCGTGCCTTGATGGTTTCATATCCCAAGTTCTATGCTCCACTTCGTGAAGTCGAGCTTATTGCGGATTTTTTTTGGATAACACTAGGAATCAATTATATTTAACAACTGGAAGAAAATTGAACACCCTGAAGTTTTGTGTTAACACCCAGAAATGGGTTATATGTAAATCATTAAAATGATTTAAACGGATTACTTATCCATTAAAAATCCAGTTATAGGTGACCATGTGGGAAGATGCAATTACAATGCAAACCATCAAAATGCCTCCTTAGAACCTATTTATATGAGCCTGATCACCTCATATAAACAGTTTCCGAGAACCCCTAACGGGGGAAGCGTTTAGAACACATCTTATCGATTGTGCCATGATGAGTATACATCTACATATCACCACTATAGACCATCAAAACACAGAACTATTTATCGGAAGTAATTACCCCAGATAAATAGATTCTGAGCACTCTGAACAGGGGAAGCATTTAAAATCACTTCTCCTAAGACGTGCATTGATGTGCCCTCTTTTAAAGACTTGATGAGATCCTGAAAATCCCTCATAACTTTAATTGCCCAGCATTAGGTTCAATAAAAATACTATAATCATCCATGAGCCTGAAGCTCAATTTGACCATTTAAAAACATTAATACCTATGATCTGATTATCATGAATTGTGATGAGATCCTGAAGATTCACACTCATGAAACTGTTAAACAGTTATCAGACATAGCTACTGACAATATAAATATTGTCAAATTCACACATCCCTGCTACTAAAAATCCAGCTAGGATTGACATACCAAATATAATGGATGCAATCCACCAGTAGCAGAAGTGGATATCCTCAATGGATGAGAGGACATACCACGAGGCTCCAAAGCGAGAAATAACTCCTGGAGATCCTAAAACAATACCACCACAGGAAAGTGAGCTCATCTCCATATCCTCTCCCTTTCCAGAACATCCAGAAGAAATGAATCTGGAATAAATTGAATAATGTACGTACATGGAGATGTACTTGGATAAAACACACTTGTCGACAATTACTCACATTTCATTTTGCCATTGATATCGTTCCCAATCTCTGTTTCCTAAAGCAAACGCAGAAACTTGGCCAGATTATGTGGAACAAGGCAATAATAAGTTGAGCTGGACTCACTTATGAAATGTGAAGTGTTTGGACCTGAAGTCCTGATATCAAAAGAAATCAAACCTGTGGGTTACCGAGTATTGTATAAATAAATAAAATCGTATGCTATAAGCAAAAACGCTATAGCTTAGAGGTTTATTTCGCAGAAACCAGGAAGTAACCATGTAAGATGAGCTTAACTCACTTACAAAATTATTTAAACTGGTGCATCAGGCTCCCTGGTCATGGTCGCGAAAACCATGCAATTGGCAAAGACAATCTTAGGCTATGTTGCTATGGATGATGTGACAACATACCCTTACGGATTACCATCCTGAAGATGAAATTATCATCCTGAAGATGAATTATCGTCTTGAAGATGAAACTATCATCCAGAAGATGAAATCATCATCCTGGAGATGAATTATCGTCCTGAAGATGAAACTATCATCCCGTTGATGAAACCATCATCCAGAAGATGAATAATCATCCAGAAGATGAAATTATCATCCAGATGATGAAGAAACATGTATAATTACAATCCACTAAATACACATACTAGTTGTATGGATGCACATTAAGACCCCTTCCATTCACTGGAAGAGGGGAAGGATATCCTAGGTCCTGAAGTGCCTTAATCAAGTGTTTTTTGGTACACTCCTTTATTTGGCCAACTGCATGCGACTCATGAGAACATTAGCAGTAAACCTTTTAGCCAGAAACAGTGCAGCGCCTGCAGCGCACCACTGGACCAGAGATATGTAGCTTCTGCGCTACCTCCAAGGGTCAAGGATCATCCAACATGTTAAATGTATTTGCAGATACAGGTTACAGATCATCGCGATGACTACAACAAAGGAACGACCAACTCCTGGAGACCAGCAAAGCATGCTTCCAAGGCAACATCAATCCCACCATCCCGATAGGCTCATCGATCCAAGAAGCAAATCATAAGTACGCATAGCCAGGTCCTGCAGTACCTCGCAGACACAGTGACGACTGGGTCAGAGACGTGATGCTACCTACTGAGTCTGCAGACCACTCCTCTTCAGAAGAGCTCCCTCAGATTCAGTAGCTGCCATAGATGAGCGATGTCTTGTATAGATGAGCGATGCCTTGTACTTTGTACTTATTATCGGAACACTGTAAGAGATTGATGTATAGTTACCTAGGAGATCTGCAAGCCTGCAGCTTGTATAGATCAAGGGGAGTCAAATGATGTGTTATACTCTTTTCCCTTGGCTATTGGTTTTTTCCACTGGGTTTTCCATAGCTAAAGGTTTTAACGAGGCAACCTTATTGACTCTGGATCCAGAAGTGTCCACTCCTAAATACTTCTACTAACCAGGGGAAGTTATGAAAAACTGTACTCTTTTTCTTTGGCTATTGGTTTTTTCCATTGGGTTTTCCATAGCTAAAAGTTTTAAGGAGACAGTTACCCCTAACTTAGGATCCAGAAGTATCTACCTCTGATGATATCCATCGATCAGGGGAAGTTATAGAGACTTGTACTCTTTTCCCTCAGCCACTGGTTTTTCCCACTGGGTTTTCCATGGCAAAGGTTTTAACGAGGCAAGAAACCTTAACTTAGGATCCAGAAGTATCCATACACCGATAGTCAGATAAGCTCTATGATCCCTGAAGCACTCATTACGGCTTATAACATGGATGGATAAGGGGAAGTGTTATAAACGGGCTTTTGGAGGCCCATCTGTGTATTGGATATCCACCCATTATGTAACCCTATTACTATAAATACAGGGCTACAGGGTTCCGTAGCCGCCAAGTTTACAACAGTTCTGGTTTTATTAAAAGCGAGTAATAATATTATCCATTCACTATCCAAAACTTATGAATAGTTGAATCTTAATTGAAAAGGAGTACAAATAAATATTCCTGGGCATAAACATGACTATATATTTGTTTCTTATTTCTTCTTTACGAAGGTTGCCTTATATTTTGCGCGCGCGCGCAGACACAACCCGTGCACATAGGGCACGGAACATGTTAAATTGATTAACATATTTAGAATTGGTAAACAACCAATTGTCTTCCCTCTATTCAAAATCGTTCCCACCTAAAACATTTCAGACTCAATAAAAATCTACCTCCCCCAAATTTCAACCACAACCAATTGTCTTTCCTAAAAAATGACTACTAAATATATCAAATACAAACCATTAACCGACAGATTTGTGGAAAATAAACCAACATCCTTGTAAAATAAAATAAGAAGCAACAACAATGGTTGTAAGAGAGAGGATATTTTAGTTATTTAAAAAATCGAGAGCTCAAGAGTGGTACGTGATGCAAAAAAGTTAGGATACTTAAATAATTTTTGAGAAAAATATTGTGTTTTGAGTCATTACTGCTAGAAAAAAAACTCAATGTTTTCTTCTGAAAGATCCTCATCACAAAGCACAATCTTAATTTTTGATGTAAAGAAAATAATTAAATATATTTTTCGATATATTCTTCTTTTGGCTGGAAATCAATGATAACAGGTACAAAAAATCTAATGGACTATGAAAGCCCAGAGCATGATCTTTGGCATGTGAGCCTGGCTTGGTTTTGGGTCAAGTAATCATAAGTTAGAACTTAGATGGGTTTTATCTCTACTTTCTTCTGTGGACGGTAATAAACAATTCTCGGTATGGATTTTCATACTTGGTTGCTAAAGAATCTGCACCTACAAACTGAATCATCCAGTACTTGTTCACATCCTGGATATCCATTAAGGATGACTTAGAAAATGTGACTAAATTGGACTATAATGAAATAACACCTAAAATGAACATGCTGTTAAATAATATTTGCCTTTTAGGCCGTCAAAAGAAACAAACAACAAAATGATTAAAATCTCATTAGATCCCTTCTATACTGAACCTCTTGAAAGTTGGAACAATAGTATGTTACGGTCCCACTTAGTCCCACATTGGACAAGAACAAAAGAAAAAGAAATGTTTAAGTATTTGAGGGCCTCTCCACCTAATACCAATTGGTTTTGGTTTATGGGTTAGATATTAGCTAATACTTAACAATTGAGGTGAGATCAATGTTAAGGACCTAGTATGGGATGAGTCCTTAGCAAGGCTAGTGTTAGAGGGCCTAGTATGGGATGTGTCTCTAACAAATGGGTTAGTGTTATGGGCCTAGTATGCGCTGAGTCTCTAACAAATGGTATCAAAGCAAGCATCATGCTACGACCCACGTTGCGTAAGGGGCGACCTGGAGAAGGAGTGACCTAAGAGAAGGCAACCTGGTAAGAGCCAAAGTGGGCCACTATGAGTGGGCACCCCAGAGTGGGCTGTCGTGGGCGGCGGTTGTCGGAAGCGTGGTGGTATGTTATGATCCCACTTAGTCTCACACCGTACATGAACAAAAGAAAAGAAATATTTAAGTATTAGATGGCTTTTTCACCTAATACCAATTGGTTTTGGATTGGATACTAGCTAATACTTAACAATTAAGGTGTGAGCCCGGTGTTAAGGACTTAGTGTGTGATGTGTCCTTAGCAAGAGTAGTGTTAGGAGGTCTAGTATGGGCTAGGTCTCTGACAAATATGCTAGTGTTATGGGCCTAATATGGACTGGGTTTCTAACGCATACATGTGGCTATCAGACAATTGCATTTGACAATCGTCAATTGCATGGTAGTTCTTCTCTGAATAGTTAAACCCATTTATATCTCATTTTCCATCAACCAGCTTAGTAAGCTAAGGTGGCCTTACAAATATGGTTCTTGTCAATTTATTAAGAAGTTTGGAACTAAAAGGGACGTCTCTTTGTGCACAAAGGGACACACGCACACATAGCCTTGCACCTATGCATGAATACATGGTTTGTACATGGAAGTGAATATCGAACATATATTTGACTATTAATCGCATACACTTAAATAAGTTGCAATGTGTTTAAATTGAGAACTCGGTTTCGGTTTCGGTCATTGGAAAAATTTTAGATTTCACAGATTTTCGCATGTTTCTTTTTGAGCTTCGGTTTCAGATTTATATAAATTTTTATGTATATATTTCTATAGCAATTCATCGGCAATAATTTTTTTAGAATTTTAATGAATTTTATTATATAATTTTTAAGTTTTCAATAAAATTTTAGAGTTCTTATAATTTTTTGAATGTTTATATATATATATATATATATGAAGAATATGTATATGTGCTAACAGCACAGGAATTTTTTCCTGCGCTGTCAGCGATTTGGGCCTTCAAGAACATTTTTTTAAAATTTTTTTACAATGTGTTCTACAACTTGTTAACTAGCTCCCCACCAAATTTCAAGCCAATTCAACACCATTTGAGCATCCATTCATGCGTTTCAAAAACGTTGAGCCTCCGTTCACGCGTTTCAAAAAACCGCTCCAGAATTCCGAATTGTCAGCGCAACGTTTCGGAGCGGAATTCGGAATTCTGGAGCGGGTTTTTGAAACGCGTGAACGGAGGCTCAACATTTTTGAAACGCATGAATGGATGCTTATGGTGTTGGATTGGATTGAAATTTGGTGGGGAGCTAGTTAACAAGTTGTAGAACACACTGCAAAAAATGTAAAAAAATGTTTCTGAGTGCCCGAAATCGCTGACAGCGCAGGAAAAAATTCATGCACTGTCAGCACATATCCATATTCATATATATATATATATTCCTATATATATATCTATTATACATTTGACAACCTTTTTTGAATTCTAGGGCTGACTAGGAAAAGATAAAGCTGGCTGAGATTTGATCATGGTAAATCAATGGTTGAGATTGGATTTTATTAAAATTTTAGTGGGAAAACTTAAATTTTGGGGGGGAGTGTCTTGGAAACCAAAACATTGAAATTAAAAGTGCATTGGAAAAGATTGTGGAGCCCCCCAAAATAAGTGCATTGGAAAAGATTGTGAGCCCCCCAAAATAAGTGCATTGGAAAAGATTGTGGAGATTAAATTTTGGGGGAAAAGTGTCTTGGGAACCAAAACATTAAAAGTGTCTTGGAAAAGATTGTAGAGAAATATAATCTATTAAATTAAACAAAGTAAAAAATTAGCGTAAAAAATTCAGCGGAACAACAAACTAGCGTAAAAAATTTAAGTTAATACCGTCACCAAAAAATACCCTAATTCCGACGTTGAAGGTGCCCACTAAAAAAAATTTTATGCTAATTTGTTGTTCCGCGCCAAAGGCGCCCGTGCTGAATTTTTTGTTCCGCACCGAATGTGCTCGTGTGGTGTTCCGCGCCAACAAACTGCATCCGCGTAATTTTTTAACGCTAATTTGTTGTTCCGCGCCAAAGGCGCTCAGGCCGAATTTGTTGTTCCGTGCCGAATGCACTCGCGCGTTGTTCCGCGCCGAATTTGTTGTTCCACTAAATTATTTACGCTAATTTGTTGTTCCGCGCCGAAGGCGCCCGCGTCGAATTTGTTGTTCCGCACCGAAGACGCTCGGGCATTGTTCCGCACCGAAGGCACCTGCGCCGAATTTGTTGTTCCACGTCGAAGGCGCTCGCACCGTATTTGTTATTTCGCGCTGAAGCAGCCCACGCCGAAGGTGCCCGTATCACTAAATATTTTTTTGCTAATTTGTTGTTCTTTTAAATTGTCTATGGAAATAATTTTTTGTGGAATAAAGATTTCGCGGGGGGAAATCTTACATGAACCGTGCCCGCGGGCACGGGTTATGACTAGTATATATATATATATATAGAATATGGATATGTGCTGACATCGCTTGAATTTTTTCATGCGCTGTCAACGATTTCGGGCACTCAAAAACATTTTTTTAATTCTTTTTGCAGTGTGTTCTACTACTTGTTAACTAGCTCCCCACCAATTTTCAAGCTGATCGAACACAGTTTGAGCCTCCGTTCATCCATTTCAAAAAAACCGCTCCAGATTTTCGAACCGTCAGCGCAACGTTTTTGAAATGGATGAACGGAGTCTCAAACGGTGTTGGATCGGCTTGAAAATTGGTGGAGAGCTATAGTTAACACATAGTAGAACTCAGTGCAAAAAAATTTAAAAAAAATGTATTAAGTGCCCGAAATCGCTGACAGCGCATGAAAAAATTCATGTGCTGTCAGCACATATCCATATTCCTCGTATATATATTTCAGTATTTAAATATAAATTCATATTTTATGTAAGAAGTGATGTTTCGGTCGAAACTAAGTGATTTCAATCGAAACCAAAACCACTTGATTTCGACCAAAACTGACCAAAACCAAGTAGTTGAATCAAGTGGTTTTGGCCGAAACCAAATGAAACGGCCAACACCGAGTTTTAACAGCAGTTTCGTCTCGTCCCTCTTCGAAATCGAAACGACCAAAACCACTAACCGAAGCAAAACGGCCAAAATTGAGAGGTTTCGGCCGAAACCCCATTCCGTGTGTTTAATGAATTGGAGAAGGTCGACTGCAGTCCTTGTAGCCAGTGACAAATGCAGAAATTTTTTCCAGTGTGGGTGTAAGTGAATAGGCCACTGTAGGCTTCGTCACATGCGAAAAAAGTAAAGTGAAAAAAATTGAGTTTGAGTGAAAGTGAATAAGTAACAATAGATTTTGTCACATAAGAAAAGAGCAAAAGAAAGAAAAGAGAGTTTTTTTTTTGGCAAAGCCAAAACTTGAATCCGGGACATTTTATATTGAATCATAATACTTAACCACTTAAGCTAGACTCAAATTTAGACAACTTTTATATCAAAATATATCTAAAGCAAAGATATCTTGTTTAAAAACTCAGAAGATTATAATAAACTTTGAATATATTTTTTGCTGCAAAATCCAGTGTGGGCATCCGTTCTCCCTGGGCTAAACGTGGGTACGCCCTGCTTGTAGCCGGACCTTGAACATGCAAAAAGGATAAATTTGCAGTGTAAATAATGAGCTGAGCAAAAAGATAAATTATAAGTGCCTTGCTGGAAGTGGATTGTGTCATGTACTAACTTGCGCTTATACCAAATGCATTGTATTGCCAGATGTGGGTTTTGTTGCTTGAAAATTTTCACAAGTCGAGTTTAAATTGCACTTCAATTGTAATATATGGAAAAGTATTGGACCTCATTATCTTTTGAGTTCAGAAGGATGCCATTAGGTAACATAATGACTGAAATGGTGGTTACATGTGCTGCAGACACCCGTTTTATGGAAAAACTTGCATGGCTCATAAAAAACTAAGACAGTGTTGTAATGCGATGATTCGATTGTTCTATGGAAGTTGAATCATGCTTCTTTCATTTTTGTTTTGGTTTGCAGAATCCAGGGTTTGATTTCTCTCAGGCCCAGTTCTCGGGGAACTGCCCCGATCCTCGAACCTTCATGGGCGGCATCCGCTCCGACTGAGCTCTGCTGGACGATTTCCGCTAAGATCCTGATACTTCAGACCTTGTGTTGGATTAACACCTTCCTTATATCCTACCTCATATCTGTACATGTATTATTGTGAGCTCCTCAAGTTATGAACACTGTAAAGGTATTGTTCACTTTAAAGTGTTTTGCTGCTGACTGCACATGTACTCTGTAATGCTCCTATTTGTTTCAACACTTGCTGTACATGTACTCGGTAATGCTCTTGTTTGTCGAAACACTTGCTCTTTTTTTATGTGATCAAAAAATTTATTATATGGAGTATTTTCCTTTGGAATGGCTTGATGATTTAGTTGTTCTATAGAATATTCCATATCTAGGTGTGCAAATTGATTGCGTACAGAATGGATACAAGTATCATGTACTGGTGGACTCAACTAAGTCCAACGAGCCCCAATTAGGCCTAATCCTCCAAGGCCCAACGAGGATCAATGACTAGCCCAACAACGATTAAAGTGGTTTAGTGGTTTTTTAAAAGATTAAGTTAGCATGGAATTAAAAACTAAACTAGATAAGCTAATACGAAAATAAAAACGAGTAAAACAATTTGGCATTTTAGAAAAATTAAAAAAAAAGTAATCGTCGCCTGAGAGATTCGAACTCTCGCGGGGAAACCCCATGTACTTAGCAGGCACACGCCTTAACCACTCGGCCAAAGCGACGCTGTGGTATAACGTTGCTCTAGGGTTATAAAATATCTTACAAAGTCTCTACATTTTTAAGATCATTCAGTCCAAATAGCAGTATGGAGTTTAATGTTGAGACATTGGAAGAACTAATCCATCTACTGACCCCGGTCAAATTGTGTCCCTTTCAAATGGCCGGGTTGCCAACCCTAGCCATTTCATCGTAGCGGCTATTAATCAATCAATGCCTTAAAATTGACCGTGGTAGGTAGCCCGGTCATTTCATTTGTAGCGGCTATTGAGCAATACATTAAAATTGACGAGCAACCACGGCCATTTTGATGCCAACGGGTTGGGGTTGGCAACTTGGCAACCATGTTTGTTCCACTGTTTTGTAATGCACATGTGGCAAAATGTTGGTTGGTTGGTTTTTGTAATTAAATTTAAATGTGGCCGATTTGTAAAATTATTTCTATGTTTTGGGTTATTTCGAAAATTCAACATATAAAAAATGACGAGCTGGTGAATATTTATATTCACGTAATGTATAATCTGCTCGGTTTAAGGTTGTTTAGAAAATAAAGTAAGTAATCACGAAAGGGGATGTAGCTCAGATGGTAGAGCGCTCGCTTAGCATGCGAGAGGTACGGGGATCGATACCCCGCATCTCCATTTTTTATTTTTTTCTATTTTTTATTTTCCATCTCGCCTTGGTATTCTACTGTGTGTAAAATACTAGCATCATAATTGCTTTGAAAATAGGTTCCATGAAGTATTTGTTTGGTGTTGGAGTGCCTCGTGGTTTTGTTGATTAACAAACATTATGCTTGCACTAATGTGATTTGTGCAGCTTTCGGGAGACATTTAGGAAGCCGAGGACAATGTGTTAATCGTTAAGAATGGTTGACCAGGACTTGGATGTTAGCAACATCAATCGAGCGAAGCAAAGCTATATTTTGTTTATTGATGTATTTTTGTTTCTTGTCATACATTCTTGTTAAATCATTGAAGGTTTTGACAGTTCTAAACGACTTCAAACTATTTAGGTATCTTCTAAACAAGACCTTCTTCGACCTAAGCACTGCATGTTCTCTTTAACTCGACGTGACAACTACTGGTGGGTCTGCCTAATAGATCGGCCTTGGTTGCCCCCGAGCCTCATTTGAGTCACATACTGACTTAAGCATCGGAGAGGATTGGGTCGGACCTCATGTCCGGCCCTCCATCACGAGCTTTGTGTATTGAGACAACTCAGAGATAGATCGGACCCGACTCACATAGCTCGGATCGGAGCTCATTCAGCTGGCGGTTAGCACGTCCGGTGTCCAGTCAATAGACGATGACATCCCTCGTGAGCTGCTATTTTCAACCCATACTCCAACAATTTCAGCGGTGAGAAAACACCCTGAAACAAGCCCAATCAGCGCATAGTCACATATTGGACGCTGATGTGGCCAAAAGTTAGCATATTTTGCTAATTATTTTTAATTTTTGGCTTTTTCTCAAAAATTGTCTGTCACTAAAATAAGTAATGATTTCAGTTTTTATGCGATAAGAAAGTTACAGGGAAAAAAGTTAGTTGGGTTTGGTAGGAACGACACAAAAGTCGTGGAAGTTTAGGGCATGTTCTTTTGGTTGAAAGTTGAAATGGGAAAGTTGTTGAAGTTTGGAATCTGAGGAGAGAGAAAAAAGAGTTTTGTGTTCTTTTGGGTGGAAAGTTGTATGGAAAGTGTGGTTGGGAAAGTAAAGTGAGGTCCACCCAACTTTCTTGTGTTCTTTTGGTTGTAAAAAGTTGGAATGAGAAAGTGGAAAGTTGGCGAGCTGGAGGAGAGAGAGAGATGAGATAGTGGGCCCCACATAACCCAACTTTCCCATGCTTTCACAACAAATTGCATGGATTACAAAAGGGTATCTGATTTCCATTTCTCATGTCACATAAGGGCCTGTTCTTTTGGTTGAAAGTATAAATTGGGAAAGTTGAGAAGTGTGGAATCTAATGAGAGAGAAAATTGGGTTTGAAAGTTGGTTGTGGGACCCGTAGCAACTTTCTTATGTATGTGTGTTCTTTTGGGTTTGAAGAAAGTAAGATGTGGGGTCTACTTTTGTTAAAATATTTAATTAATTATTATTAAAATAAACACCCGCTGTTGTGAGTTGAGGGAGGCCTTTGGCCTCCCTCACCTCATCACTCTCCATTACTCCCCACTAAGTTAGTGGGGAGGCCCTTGGACTCCCACCTCAACATGAGAGTTTTATAAATATAGTACCATGGCTATTTGCCATGGTTAATCCTCTCCAATCCTCTTCTAACACGTTATCAGCATGTTTGCTCTAAAATCTTAGAGCTTTTTCTCCTGTATCCCCTCAAATTAAACCCTCGACGCGCTAAGGAATCTATTTGTTGCGGCGATCCGGCTTGCGTCAAACCGTTGCGGGGATTTTTTGGGGCATATTGGGAGCGGGACTATCTACGGATTTTTCTTATCACGATCGTCCCTAGATCTTTGATCTAGAGGTAAATCTTATCGATCCCGTAGCTAATTACAAACAAATAATTTGATATGATTTTTCACAGCCTTTTTTTGGACATGTTTCAATCTACTATATCATGTTATAATACTGATTTTTAAAAAACAAAACCCCCCGTCAAACCCTTTGGCTCCCCCCGAAGGGGAGCCCTCTCTGTACATATCTTGACAATTTTATGCAGATAATAGCAAGTCATATCATATTATGACAGTGAACTTAACTGATTATTATGCTTTTGGTAGTGGCCTTTTAGACATTAGTTAGGACTTAGGATCTATTGTTGTTATCGGGCTGACTTATTAAGCCCAAAGCATGGCAATGTTGACATGAGACTTGGCAATATTTATTTTGTAATAATGATCCTAATTTTACGCACTTTTATGAAGGTTGTAATAATGTTCGCTGCATCTTATCAAAAATAAAAGAAAAAGATTTTTAAGATGAGGGTTGATCTAATAAAATCGATCACCATCCATATACATTTTGGGTGGTACATGGATCATTGCTGGCCCAGCATGAACAGAATAACACAGGGCCCAAATCTCATAATAGCTTGCCCTGCCCTGCCCGTTACCGCTCTTTTGACAGGCTACCACGCTCGGTGCGCGTGGCGCTCACATCGCTGGATTATTTCCAGGGATATAAATCGCCAATCTCCGCTCTATTTTTTTCAGATTTGAGCCGGCTGTTTTTCATAGACAAGTGGAGAGGGGGGACCAAGATGTGTAAAATGAGGGGTTTGGGGGCTTTTCAAATTCCCTTGTTAATATCCTAAAATATTGTTTTTAGGGATTGTGTTAAATTTACTCTTCAAAATAAAGCTCATGGGCCTGCAGCCCAAATCTTATTAATAAATTAGTTTCGCTGTTTTTGGGCCAGAAGCCCGGTTAATAACATTTACTATTAAAATGATTATTTCGCTTATAGGCCTGCAGCCCAAATCAGAGTAAATCTTAATTTCGTCTGTTTTATTTTGGGCTTGAAGCCCAATCCATGTTAAAATTGCTAATATTATGTAAAACATCTCTCTTGCATTGTTAAGTCTCTTGAGTAAATCCGATTACGCTTTTTATTGTGTCAATTAGAATTTTGCAACTATGCCTGAAGCCCAAATATTAACAATATTTTAATTTGACTTATTGGGCCTGAAGCCAAATTAATTCAATTGCAATAATTTGTTAAATTTTTGGCAAATGGGCTTGAAGCCCAAATAATAATAATATATTAAAATGATAAATATTTATGGGCCTGCAGCCCCATTCAAAATATTAATTTATTTTAATTCTTTGTTATGAGCCTGACGCGTCATATTGCTAATATTATAACACTCTCGCATTATTATTAATTTATGGAATATTAGGATTTTTTTTAAAAAAAACTATAATTATCTTAAGGATCATGCGACCGCTCTGCCGTTAGTCAACTAACCTAACGGTGTATGACGTCTCCCCGTGGTCCTAGAGATTATTATATTTTTTAGTCTCTTTTTCCATATTATATATGCCTGTGTTATATAAACTGTGTGGTTGCTTATTTTGTGCCTGTAGCATATTATAAACTGCGTGGTTGTTAATATAAGCTAAAATGTGATTTTTGGGATCGGCCATTTTGATACCCTTTTTAAATTCCTTGCAATTTTATTTTCTTTTTGAGAGAATTTGTAAGTGAGGATTAAATGTATTAATGCCAAAGACCGGTGTACCGATAAATGAAGACGGAGGCGAAAATTGGAAAATATAGGGACCCTTCTGGGTTTCCAAGTTGTATTTTTCTTTTATTTATGGACTGTATATTCGGACTTTGGACATTGTATTTCTTTGGGTATCTGGCCGATCCCCACATTTTACTTATTTTATTGTTTATGCATGAATTTAAACTTTAATTAATTCATGCTTATTTTAAATTGCTTAGATAAATGGTAAAATTGGCAAGCGTCGATTTCGAAGTTCTTGATGCTGCAGTAAATAATTACCTGAGTTGGCGAGTGGACCTGAAGTTCCACTTGCGTTCGATGGCCCTCCTTGGCTCAATTTTGGCTCCTTCATCGGTCCCAGCAGCGACCGATGCTTCTGCTAGTAAGGCCCCAGAAGCGGAACAATCATCTAGCAGAACTCCTACCACCATCTCTGATGTGGATAAGGCGAAAGCCATTATCTATATTAGGAGACATATAGATCGGACCTTAAAGGCCAAATAACTAACGGTAGAGGACCTAATGGAGCTGTGGACAGCGCTAGAGGCACGGTATAAACATCAAATTGATGTAATATTACAGTGTGCCAGTTATGAGTGGGAAAACCTCAGACTTCAGGACTATAAGTCCGTCGCTGAGTATAATTCTGCACTTCATAATATCACCTTACGCCTGAAGTTGTGCGGTGAAGAAGTGACAGAACAACGCATGGTGGAAAAGACATTTACCTCGTTTCACGAGAAAGATGCAATTCTCATGCAGCAGTATCGTGAACGCAACTTCACGAAATTCTCTGATTTGATCTCTTGCCTCCTTAGGACAGAGCAGAATAGAGATTTACTGCTTGCTACTCATAATTTACGTCCAGCTGGTACTGCACCTATCCCTGAAGCACACCACGTTTCTCCCCAGAAGTGGAAAAACAATAAGAAGGTGAGAAAGAACAAAGGGAAGGCTGTAATGCAGCCAGCATGAGGAGAAGCAACCCAGACCAACAATAACAGAGAAATGAGAAACCTCTCATGGAATCGTAAGAACACTGACCAAGTGTCAATTCCTAAGAAGAACTGGGAGGATAAATGCCAGCGATATGGCATGACTGGACATTGGTCCAAAAACTGCCACACTCCTCGCCACCTCCAGGAACTGTATCAGGCGAGCCAGAAGTCTCTGCCTGAAACAAACTTGGCGGCTGTTCAGCCGCCAATGATTTTCACTGCAAAAGACTTCGAGAATGACGACCTGCTCGATTGAGCCCTACCTTTATTTATGTATCTAAAATTATATGTAGCTTCATCTTTAGTTTGCTTTTTGTACGAACTTTTATTTGAATGTCATTTTACATTTACTTAAATAAAATTTCGTTTTTCTTATAGATGAAGTATGTAATATTGTGGACAGTGCCTCGTTGCACTGGTGTAGCATTAATATTGCTCCCACATACAACGAGACTATAAGATGCAAACTTCTCCCCTTAAACATATAGGAATTTTCCAAGTTTCAAGGATATTTCGTTTAAACGAACATAACTTGAAAACTGTGGATAATAAATATTGAATATCAATATGTAACTCGTAAAGAGGATGGCCAGAAGCCCAGCTACTTACGATTTCATTGGACCCTCGTCGGGCCCCTATAATTACAGATATTCATCCTATAGAAAGCCAACTTGACTGGGCACCAGAAGTGCCTTTCATTGCCATAGTTTTTAACTCTGGCAAAATGGACTTAGTCATCTAGGATCAGCGATGATGGACGCATCATCAAATGAATCCATTGGAGAACCTGAAGATTCTTCAAAAGGTTGAGTTTCTTTGTCCCCCTTTGCCATAAGGGAAAACTTAGAGAGAGACCTTCCCTCCTGAAAGTGGGTTTAGAGTCTCCTGGCTTCATTGAGAGAATACATGGTGACCTTTTGCGGGCCTATTCACCCCGCAAATGGACCATTTTCGGTACTTCATTACTGTACTGATATATGCATCTACTAGATGGTCTTCTGTGTGCCTTCATATTCACTCGCAACATAGCTTTCTCAAAGCTAATAATGAGGGTGAATTCACTACTCATATCATTCAAGACTTCTGCCAAGCAACTGGCATTGAAATTGAACATCCTGTAGCATGTTCATACTCAGAATGGGTTATCAGATTCTCTGGTAAAGAAACTCCAATGGATTTCACGTCCATTGTTAGATTCCAGTTGCCTGTTGATATTTAGGGACCAACAAGCTGCACTCCGCATCGCTTATCACGATACGGCCTGCTTGTGGCCATATCTTATTGCTGATGCCGCTTCCTTATGGTTTACCACCAAGTCTTGATAAATGTGAATTTGATGAGTAAAGTCTCATTGTAATAGGCACGCAGTCTAAAGAAGCCTGAAGCTTCTGAGACCATATCATGGGACACATAAGTCCTCATCTCGTTATGATCCGCATACTTTTTCTGTGTGACGTTGAGATCCAGAAGATCCTTCACATTCAGACTAAAGTACATCAATTGACGGATAAAATTGCGGACAACCAGAAGATTGTTCGTTCACACGTCCCTGCTGCCAACACGCCAGCTAGGATTGACATTCCCAAAGATGGATGCAATCCACCGGCAGCAGAATTGGCTGTACCTCATTTGAAAAGAGGACGCCGGCCAGGTTCAAAATAAAAATTTTCTTATAATAGGACGATTCCTGGATATAAAAAAATGATCCAACCACGGGATGCTGAGCTCAGACCAGCAACCTCTCCCCTCCTAATTTCCCCTGCAGAGGAAACAACAGGAGAAACATCATTATATTACGTACGTACTGGAGAGGTACTGGATAGATATAGCACAGTCGTCGACGACAGTTTTACTTTCGCTATTGCCATTCACGTCGCTGAATACGACGATGACGTCTACCCACTTTTCTATAGCGTAAACGCATAGAATGGCCAAAGTGTGATGAGGCAATAAGAGTAAAGCTGGACTCACTCTTGAAAAGAAAAATCTTTGGACCAGTAGTCCAAACACCTGAATGTGTAAAAACCTGTGGAAGATAATTCGAATTTCATAAAGAAATTGAAATCAAGGAAATGTGATCATTTTCCTATTATGCCTACACTTCTCTGCAAAAGCCAATACATGCAGCTCATGGACGTTGTGACTGCATATATATACGGCAATATAGATATATAGATCTAAATAAAACTTCCAGAAGGGTATACTCTACCCCCAGAGATGAAAGAGAAACGTAGAAACGTCTTCTCCATAAAGGCTACAAAGATCATTAGTTGATCTTAAGCAATATTCTGCCCTTGTATCTTTTTCGAAAGATCGTTGACAGGATTTGTTATATTTGCCTTACATATGGTCGACTTAAAGCTAATAGGATCTCCAGCAGAGACCATTGACATTTCAGATAGCTTTAAAGCGTACCTTGGAAATGAAAAACCTAGGTATAACGATCATCCTGACGATGACATTAATCATCCTGAAGATGGCAATAATCAGCCTGAAGATGAACTATCATCTTGAAGATGACATTAATCATCCTGAAGATGAACTATCATCCTGGAGATGAACCATCATCCTGAAGATGACATTAATCATCCTTAAGATGAACTATCATCCTGAAGATGAACTATCATCCTGAAGATGACATTAATCATCCTGAAGATGAACTATTATTAATCATGCCGAAGATGTCTCGGCTTACATATTAAACACCTTCGTGGTGGAACCCTTTCATATTCTTCATACACCTGGAGTTTATGAAGAATGATGTCCTTTTGCAACCTATTAAAAATGGATACTTATTTATGACACCTTTCAGTAGCTGAAAGAGGGGGAGGACATCCTAGGTCCCGAAGAGCCTAGCTCTAGTGTATTATCTGGCCAACTGCACGTATCTTTGATAGAACGTCTCCAGTAAAGTTGTTAACCAGATACAGTGTTGTCCTGGAGAGCAACACTAGACCAAGGATAAGCTGCTTTTGCGCAACTTCCAAGGGTCAAGGAATATATATTGCATATGCAGGTTTAAAGATCATCGCGATGACTGAAACACAATAGGCCGGCCACCTCCTAAATATATACACATCATCATCCAATGTCTACATCTTCTGAGAAGCTCATCATCCAAGAAGCAAGTATTGAAAACGCTCAGCCAGGTCTAGCAGTACCTTGCAGACACACTGAAGACTGATTCAAAGAATACTTTAGTGGAGTCATCTACCAACTTCGAAGAGCATTACACTCCAGAGCGACGCTGCCTTCCAATAGCCGCTAGATGAGTGAAACTTGTGTAGATGAGTGATAATTGTATTTTCTTTCAGAACATGATGGATGTATAGACGAATAGGAGATGGTTGTATAGATACATAAGAGATCTGCAAGCCTGAAGCTTGTACATATCAGGGGGAGTCCCTCGATAGTTGTACTCTTTTCCCTTAAGCTGCTGGTTTTTCCCACTGGGTTTTCCACATCTAAGGTTTTAACGAGGCAACCATAGTGGCTCTGGATCCAGAAGTATCCACCCCATTGGCATACTGAATCTTGAAGTATTCATATGCTTAACCCAAGGTAATGGAGAGATGAGGGGGAGTGTTGTGAGTTGAGGGAGGCCTTTGGCCTCCCTCCCCTCATCACTCTCCATTACTCCCCACTAAGTTAGTGGGGAGGCCCTTGGACTCCCACCTCAACATGAGAGTTTTATAAATATAGTACCATAGCTATTTGCCATGGTTAATCCTCTCCAATCCTCTTCTAACACCCGCTGTTTAATTATGAATTAAAAAAACAAACCAACGAATGGCCTGGCATGAAGAGAGAAGGGAGGGGCCCACAAGTTGGAATCCTGTGTAATCCCCGCATTTTGCGGGGATTGTTTGGCATCCGAAATTTCCAGCCCACGTCAGCGTTCACAGCCTTAGATTTTTTCGGCAAAAGAACATGAATTATGGAAGTAGGTTAAAGCTGAGACGATGTGATGGTGAACAGCGATTTTTTGGAGGAATCTCTCCAACTATCAATGAGAAGAACAGGCCCTAAGCAAACTTTCTTGTTTTTGCTTTCAAGTCCCACTTTCTCAGCAACTTTCCATGCAAAAGAACATCCCCTGACGAAATTATTAAAATCACCACAATGATCCTGCGGCATATTTTTTGTTAAACTGTACAGTCACTTCCCGTTTTTCCGCTCTGTCCCACTCAGATATCGACTTCACTGACCACTGAAAAAAAAAATCAAAAAAGAAAAGAAAAGAAGAAAACAAAATCTCAGAAAATTACCCCAATATTTGAAGTAGTCTTTACTTACTAACGACCAGCGAGAAATTTTACGATCAAATGAGGAAGTAAGCGCCAGTGATTTTATCCACTCGTTTTTTTCTCTCTCCAGACTTCTTCCTTGAATTTGATGTGATTTTTTTTCAATTCAGAGATCCATGGGGACGAAGAGGCGGAGCTATGAGGCAAGCGAAGCAGTTAGTAGGGGTCAAGGGTTTGGTTGGCAAATTATCGATTGCAGTTATCGTTCTCGTGATCTGCACTATATCGCTCTTCTCAGCTATCGGTTTGAATCGGTCAACAGATGAAGTGCAGGTTTGATTTCTCGAATCCTCGATTGTTTAGCTTATTGTATTTAAAATTTTCTTTCAAATTTAGGTTTTCTCTGCGCGCGCGCGTGTTGATTCGGAGAATGAAATTTGCCGAACTTAATCGACCTTCTAAAAACTAAGAACTCCACACGATACAAAATCGTGAAAATGTATAGAGTTGACACTTGTAGGTATGTCTAACTGAGAAAACAAAGAAAACTTTCGTTAAAAAGGACAACTCTAGACGTAGATAAAAGCCAGAACCCAACAAAACAAATACAATGTGACAACATTCATTCCAAAACCACTACACAGAATATAGCATGCAGACAATGTGAAATAAGATGTCAATGTCATCAATGAGAAAACTGTATCAGCTACTATGTCAGCTTCATCAGAGTAGTCAGTGACAACAAGACATAGGCAGTTTCAGAAGCTCCTTGGAGCAAAAGCTTACAATTCACCTTCACAACCTCCTCAAACTTTTCATTCAACTCATCAATTTCTTACTTTTTTAATTTCGCAAAACCATCTCATACTTTTGCTTGATTCCAAAAAACTACCTCTTACTATGATATAATCGCAAAATTATCTCATACTTTCATTTTAGGTTTCAAAAAATTCCCAACGTGATGGCCATTTGACGTGAGCACGTGATGATCATGTGTCAAGTAATGCCAAAAATGCACTTTGACTTACTTTTATAATGTTTGGCTTAATTTCTTCAAACTACCACATACTTTTGTTGAATTCCAATAATCATCTTACTATGATATAATAGTAAAACTACCCCGAACTTATCATGTTTCGATAAACCCACTAACGTCCGTAAACGAAAAATTAAATTGACGAAATTACACCACTCTAATAATATCGCGTGAACCATCTCATTTCAGTGAATTGATTAAAGAAAAAAAAGGGAAACTAGTATAGCAGTTGCGAGTGGAGATCTGAGAGGTGAAAATTAGGGCTTTGATCTCCGACGATTCTAGCGATCTTAGCGGCGAAGACGAAGGAATCGAGCGGCGCCTTGGATGAGGGTGATGGCTTCCCGCGTAGGCAAAGATGAAGGGTTGCAGCATTGGCTTACATCGAAGATCGACACAAATTTAGGGTTTGAGCGCCATCGAAGCAAGAAGATATGATTGCTTGCCGAATGGTGGTTCTCTGTTCAATTTGCTTATTTTAGATGATGCTTTCTTGGATGTAGGCTCTTATCTGTTTGTATTAAACTCTTGGATGATGTTCAGTTGGATGTACATTCTCATTTTGGATTTGGAGTACATTTCTTTTAGCTGGATGTACACTTGCATTTTGGATATTGCTTGAATGTACACACTTATTTTTAGTTGCAGCTGGACAATTGTTTTGTTTGATGGATGATGAATGGATGATGCTAGGATGTTATCTCATTTTTATTTTGGCTCGCATCTTATTTTCAGTTGGATTTGGACAAGTGTTCTGTTTATAACACACTTGGATGTTGGATGGATGATGCTTGTGTTTATATTATAATACATTCTCATGATTGATTTGTTGGTTTGTTGGAAATGTCTTCGTTGGTTGCCCACTAGAAATAGCCACAATCCATCGTCTTCTAATTAAGGCATCTTCAAAACAAATGATCATGTTTCTTTTTTGTTCTAGATCTCGAGGACGGCCCTCCACCGCAAAAGCAACAACACGCCACATGACGAGATGACAAACATGAATGCATCTTCGTCGAACTCCTGCACAGATCTGCGATTGAAATGTGGAAGGGCCACACAATTTTTTTCTGACATGTTACTTTTTCCCTTGAAATAATAACAACCAAAACATTATAAAAGTAAGTCAAAGGGCTAGGTATTACTTGACCCCTTACCATCACGTGCTCATGTCAAACAAGCAAACCGTAACGTTGAGGACTTTTCTGAAACATAAAATGAAAGTATGCGGTAGTTTTGCGATTATATCATAGTAAGAGGTAGTTTTTTGGAATTCGGTAAAAGTATGAGGTGGTTTTGTGAAATTAAGTGATTCACTGAAATGAGATGGGTTACGCGATATTATTAAAGTGGATGTAATTTCGTCAATTTAATTGTCCGTTAATGGGCGTTAGGGGGTTTATTGAAACATGATAAGTTCAGGGTAGTTTTGAGATAAGTTCAGAATAGTTTTGCGATTATATCATAGTAAGATGTGTGTTTTTTGGAATTTAGAGAAAGTATGACCTAGTTTTGCAAAATTAACCCTACTTTTTACCCTAAATCCCATTAAGTTCCGTCACATATTCCCTCAGTTCTTGTTGTTCCCTTAAACTCGTCACAGCTATTCCTTAAACTCGTCATATGATTTTTGCTTAAACTTTAATGTTGGAACGCTAGCAACACCCCCACCCCAAGACAATAAAAAAGCACCACACCCACCCAAACAGAAGAAGGGCGCCTCTAGTGTTTAAAAAGGGGAGAAGAATCATTCTTTTTTTAAGAAAAAGAAAAAGAAGAACGACATCAACACCCAATAAGGAAGAAATAAAAGGAAGAAACATCTTACATCTCTCATTTTGAGACACATCACTTGTTGATTCCTCTTCAATCCCTTATATAACTTGAGAGGTGTCTGATGTGATCCGGGTCTACACCAGGCGGAGGCGGCGAGCAGAACAAGGCCCGGGTCATGCTTGAACCGATGGGTGACTTCTCTCAAATCTGAATTCATTATCTTTTGGAGCAAATCGTATCAGTGACCCACGCCTGAAGGACCAGCAACATCCCTATTTTAGTGACTGCTCCCACCGTTCGGAAAAAAAATGGACACCAATTGCAAATCAAATAGAATGCAATTTTTCTGCAAGCCAAACTCTTAACACTTGCACTAATCTAATTTCCGTTTATACAGTCAAATTCATCACCATCTCCGGTTAATCTATTCAACAACATCCTCTACTTTTCCCATCCATTCATGTAGTCTTTGCAATTAAAATTGCTGACGTATCATTAGAATACAATGAAGGAATTCCCAAAAGTTTTTTGATTCACCATATCAAGCAAATAAGCCAGGACGAACTCATTTCTTAACTTTTAAGTCCTTAACAATCTGTTTAACAGCATTTAATTTCTTGTGATTGAACTTGATAATTGGAACATAGAGGAAACGGGAAATTAGCAAAAATATTTCTAATTTATCTATTAAACAATATCTTTCTTTTTTTCGTGAATCTAATCACTTCTACTGACTGCAATCTTCAAGTAAATGATCTTTCAAGCTTTACAAAAGGTGAATCTGAAACAAATGACATAACACCGTCCCAAGTAGTAGCTTCAGTTCTCTTAACCCTATGATGGAGGCCAAACATGAGTGTCATGCTCTGCCACGGACATGAGGTGTCAGACAACAATTATCCAAAATGGAACAATGACATGACAATATATGCATGTTTGGATCATATGATTGTATATATTGGCTTGTTATTGATATACGAAACAACATAATTTCCAGGATTGTAACTAGCATTTTGAATGAGTTTAATTTGTTGCTTTGATTTATTTTTGCTTCAGATGTTATAAGAGCTACTGGTCATTGTTTGAATTTTACATCAA
This sequence comes from Scilla litardierei, assembly GCA_030789695.1. Classification (NCBI taxonomy): domain Eukaryota; kingdom Viridiplantae; phylum Streptophyta; class Magnoliopsida; order Asparagales; family Asparagaceae; genus Scilla; species Scilla litardierei. The sequence goes on from CM061130.1 coordinate 119,835,164, forward strand.
ACTATGCAAATGATTAGTAGACGTTTTAGTGGATTTTCATTGACTTCTTTTTCTGAGGGGTTGCATATGTTTTTGTTTGTAACTTTTCAACTTTTTTAATTTTGGTACTGTCAAAGGTTATTAGCGTGGATACGCTTTGGGGACCTGCTGCTTCTGGTGGTTGGAGACCGTCATCAGCTCCACGTTCGGACTGGCCTTGTATGCAGCTTCTCATGATTTTCCTGAACATATTTTTAGCATTTTGCTTTGTTGAGTTTCGGTCTTGATGTGATTGTTAATGATTATGATTGTGATGTCTCATGTTTTCACTTGTCAATGTTATAGCTCCTCCAACCAAGAGCAATGGGTTTTTACGTGTACGGTGCAATGGCGGCTTAAACCAACAACGTAGTGCGGTATGATGATACTCATAAACACACATTGCATGATGCTTGCTTCATGATATTTGCGTTTTAGCATCCAAATAACGAATGGTCATTGAGGTTGATAAAATAATAATGATTTTTATTACATGCCTTTTGTGTTTTACAACGTTCAAAACCCCCAATATTGTATCTCTCTTTTGCTGAAAATATATGTGTGAATTTAGAGATGTTTTCTTTTTCACAGTTACTGCTTAGATATCATTGTAAGGCTGCCAGCCAGTGCTATAATAAGTCACTTAGATGACTCTGTAGGCGTCGAGGCTTCTATAACTATTAGACATCAGGACTAGTTAAGCACAATTGGAAGCTTTTAATCGGTTTAATCACACAAACAAGCTCCACATGGAAGCAACACCCAATAGGAAATTCATGACAGTGCATGAGGAACATGAAAAGAGGTGGCAAAAATTTGCTTATGTGGTTGATATGCATCTAACCAGGAGCATGTGTGAGATATACATGAGGTTATATGGACTGAACTGATAAATTGACATGGATGTGTATGTTTGAATAAATATGTGGTGCATGTAGGTGGAATGCTAACTAAAGGAACTTTAGGTAACTAATCCAAAGTCTAGACACGTGTCTGATAAAAGGGAGGCCTCATCATTAACAGTGAACTGACATTGGAAAGGGATGATCATGCGTGTGAAACAATTAGAGTGATAGCTGTGCTAGAAGTTGAGCCCTTAGAGAGTGATAGCTGTGCTAGAAGTTCAGCCCTTAGGCAACACTTGTAGGGAAATTGCTTTACTGAAAACAGCTAATGTAAATGAGAGTATTTAGGGGTTTGCTGTCACTTTGGACAACGTGCAAGAATGTGCACATGTCATACTTGCACCATGATAAAATTAGGCTTGAGCATGCACGCTGTGTTAGAGTTAGCTTTCTGCTAAAGTCCAATATAAGATCTCTTTAACAGATAGCTCCATTTGTTGTGTCTGCAACTCTGCAGGTCTGCAACTTAAATTAAATTAGACCTGTTACGTTTATCTTCATTGGGGCATCAACAGTAGTGTTAAATTGAATAAGTATGCTGTGCACATAAACTGAGGTAAATCAGAGATGTTAAACCATGGGGGTCTGTCTCGAGAAAGGTCTACGCTGAAGGGAGCCCTCATGTTTTTAAAGATAAAGTGAAATGTTGAAAAACCCATGCCTGCTTTTGAAATGAGTGGGGAGCATGTGCAAAAGATCACTGCTAATGGCATGTCTTATGTCTGGAGTTCAGCAATTATCATAAAGGAAAACAGGATGGATAGATTAATAAGAGCATGCATTAATAGTATTAAACATGAGCATGCAAGATAGATTAAAAGGGATTCTATTGAACCTGGCCATCATATGAACAATTTTTTTACCATCGCCTATGGTGGAGGATATTTATGGTATAGCTTGACAGATGATGGCAGGCATAAGAGGCTGAATCAGTCGAGTCATGTCAAAACAAGTCTGCGACTGTGAGATCAATGCCAGGTTAATTTCATACACTGCCTGAAAAGGGTTGAGTTGATAGCGGCAACAGTACACCCTGGAGCATGATAAGCAATATCTCCACATTCTTTGCACACATGATGAATTGAATATGATGGCTCTAGATTCAGGACTGCCCCATGATTAAGGCATGCCTGGGCTCGCCGCTCAAGTGAAACACCATGGTGTATGATAGTAAAAAAATATTGGGGTTAATTATACTAAACACACACAAATCCTCCGGCTACGGATGGGGTAAGTTTTTCTGTTAAAAAAGTGTCACGCTTTAATCTAACCTCCTAATTAATGTTATTTTTATTAATTATTTGAATAAATAATTCTTAAATTTCAAGTTTAAGTGAAAGTGGGGCATATTTTTTAACGAAAAACTTAAACCCATCAACAACTAGGGGGTTAATGTAGGTTTTGAAACTACAACGAGTGTTAGTAAATGACACATGAATGGACATGGCTATTTTGTATAATTAACCCAAAATAGTTATATTTAAAACTAAACATGGTTTTGAACATAAACAAACACAAGAAATAAGTTACCACTTTTGTTGTTTGCTTATAAGGGCTATATGCCATAGAAGAAGTTGGTTGGCATTATTGCCTTGAATGCCTGAAGTCTTGATGGTGGTTGTGAATAGATGGGGCACCTACTCATTAAAAGATACAATGATACCAAATTGTTAGAAAACAACCATGGCCATTGGACGTAGTAAGGTGGTACACTAGCATGTGGTTGACCATACAATAGCACCATATCCCTTCTACGCCAGATTCCCAATGGAGTAGATCTTTAACTACAACGACAATTTACTAGCATGTGACCAAATTTTCCTAGTTCCCTAAAACTGTGCCAAGAAGCCGGTATTCAGTCTTAAAAATTAATGTGATAAGGATGTGGAAGCATAAGAGTTTAAATCGAAGGGTTTGTGGCGGGTTCTAGGGAAAACTGAAAAATATGATTTGATAAATAAAAATAAAAATAAAAGTTATATGTTTCGAGCCTTATACTTCGGCAAATTAGTCACTCACTATAAGCGCATGGCATACAAAAAGATCCAAAAAAAAAAGAAATTGATGTTCATTGCAAATCACTGAGCGTCTCTCGGTTTCAATTTGTTATTTCGCTCTTTAATAAGTATTTTACAATAAAATGCATAAATACCTTTATAGAAAGACGAACCTTATCCCTCAAGTAAACTATTATTTCTATTTTAAATAGAATTCTGAAAGGAATAAATTTTTCTTTTATAAATAAGATTAGTGGACATTGTATGATATATAAGAGAAAACTTATATATATGATGTTATTACATATTTTCCTCTATATAGTGCAATGAGTCATATAAGATGTTTTCTTTATCCCACACGCCTCTTATGGAGAAGAGTATGTCACGTTATCTTATAAGATAGATAACTCATATATCACATAAGGCTTAGTAGTCTTTTTATAAATAATGCTACAAAAACTCCAAAAAAAATTAAACCTTAGAATAAAGAAAACTCCTAACTCGACTCAAATTCTAAAAGGAGCCAAAAAAATTAAAAACAATATAACGTAAAAGAAAATCTAAAATAATTAGGACTCCTTGTATGATTGAAATTTTTTAGATATGTAGAATTTGCTTTGGTATCTATAATAGGGTTACACGTGCATGCATTTTGTTTCACATCAAATCTCTCATGGTCGGAGAAAACTTGATTTTGAGTTTTGAAGTAGCATAATATGGAAAAAAAGGACAACATTGTAAGGAGTAACAATCAAACAATGATAAAATTAGATATAATAAAAATAAATATAATACTTACTGGTCCGTAAGCAATGGATTAACTGGAATAAAAAAGTTTATGTTGATTCTGAGAGATTACAGAGAACAATGAAATTAAAATTGTTGAAAATGAGAGATTATAGAGAACACCAATGAAACCGACCGATTCTTCAAGCACGCCAAAGCGTTGCCCTTAAGACTATTTTTCCCCTAAACAAGTGCTTCGGGGTGGATCGAACGTCTCATGGATACTCAGAATCTATCTTTTGTGATTGCACTTAATCAACAAAAGATCTTATTGTATCAATGTATTAATTTCTGAAGAACCATCATCTATTTATAGATGGATGGTAACTGTTGGATGAACCATTGCAACTGCAATAGTAACTGTTGGACGGTTATAGTAACTGTAAACATTAATTACGAAAATGATTAAATTGATGAATCTGAAACAGACTCACACGCGCGCACATGCAAAGTGCAAAGTGCTAAGTATTTGATTATATAAATATATATATTCCAACAATAGCCCACTAGCATATCAATGGTCCACTAGTATTAGTTGGCCCAAACATGAATTTAATATCCAAAACAACTCTCTAATTATAAAGTAAAACATTTCTTCGTATCCTTCCAATGTGGGATATAACCTCCAACACATTGCTTAGGAAAAACTCCAACAATCCTCCACCATTTCCGAGCAATACAGAGATGTCAATCTTATGCATAAATGAAGGTATCTTGCGATTGAACCTTCATTTTAGTGATCACTTCTTTTAAATAGTCAGAATAGCATGGTAGACTATGCTTTGAACCATCTATCCTCTTTGACTACTTAATTTCATGACACACATAAGATTCCTTATCACTGATATAAAAAACCGACACTACTAGTATGTCCATGTGTCCTATATCCATTCATGAGCATTTAGAAACCAGGCCTTATTGATTCCCTAAAGCGGCCTCACTTTAAACTCATATAGGTGAACTTTGTCAATACCGATAATAAGTATCATAATGAAAAATGAATGAAAACATGTGAATATTTATTAATATTAATATTTACAATACAAATACACCCAGTCATACCTAGGGAATTTACATTACATCAAACATTGCTCACTAAAAGTCCATTAAGAGGATTAAATACTCATCCTTACCTAATCATTATGGAAACCAAGCACTATACTTTGGGATGACATGAATGTGTGCTTGCAACCACAAAATGATGTACTTGATCTCATTGAACTTAAGACTCGAAGGTTCTATCAAGCGTTAAGTCGAGGTTCCATCGTTTGTGATTCTTCACGTATGCTTTAAACGCATCCCTTTTGTAGTTTTAAAAACCAAATCCCTAGAAAGGCCTTTTGTCAAGGGATCTGCAAGATTCTCATGGGTACACACAAAGTCTACAGTTACAACTCCATCATGAATCAACTGCTTTACAAAACTGTGTCGTAAACCAATATGCCTTAATTTACCATTATAAACCATGTTGTTAGCTCGTGCCAAAGTAGCCTTACTATCACAATGAAGTGATATATGCGACATAGGTTTCGGCCACAGAGGTAATTCATACAACAAATTCCTAAGCCATTCAGCTTCCTTACATGCGGATGCCAAAGCAATAAACTCAGATGCCATAGAGAAATCCGTAATGCAAGTCTGTTTCTTAGATCCCCAAGAAACTGTACCCTCACCAAGAATGAAAATCCATCCACTAGTAGAAGAATGATCACAATTAGAAATCCAACTTGCATCCGAAAATCCTTCAAGCACAGAAGAAAAACCAGTATAGTGAAGACCAAAGTTAATTGGCTTCTTTAGATATTTAAGCACACTTCTAATTGCATGCCAATGTGCATGACTCGGATTATGAGTATAACGACTCGGTCCCTACAGCGAAGCCTATATCCGGTCTTGTACATGTCATGGCGTACATTAAACAGCACATCACTTTAGAGTACTCCAACTGCTTTACATGCTGACAGTTGTTCTTTGTTAAACTTATACTATGATCAAAAGGTGTAGACAATCATAATTGTTGAACTTCTTCAATACAATTTCTATGTAATATGATTGTGACAAGATCAACCCATTACTAGATCTAGTAATTTTGATGCCTAAAATAACATCTGCCACACCCATGTCTTTCATAGAAAAATGAGTAGATAAGAAGTTCTTAGTATCCTCCACTTGCTGGAGATCAGTGCCAAATATTAACATGTCATCGACATATAAACAAATGACTACTCCTTTGTTTCCACTAAATTTGCAATATACACACTTATCTGCATCATTAATGTGAAAACCATTACTAAGTACAATCTCATCAAATTTTTGATGCCATTGTTTGGGAGCTTGCTTAAGTCCATATAAAGACTTAATAATCTTACAAACCTTATTTTCTTGCCCAGGAACTATAAACCCTTCAGGTTGTTCCATATATACATCCTCTTCTAATTTACCATTCATAAATGCTGTTTTAACATCCATTTGGTGAATGACCAAATTATACACAGAGGCTAAGGCAATTAACGCCCTAATAGTTGTCGTTCTTGCAATTGGGGCATAAGTATCAAAGTAATCAATACCTTCCTTTTGGGAGTATCCTTTGGCTACTAACCGAGCTTTAAACTTGTCAATTGTTCCATCGACCTTCATTTTCTTCTTGAAAATCCACTTACAACCTATGGGTTTGCAACCTGGAGGTAAATTTGCCAACTTCCAGACTCTATTACCCATGATTGAGTCCATCTCGTCATCAATAGCCTCCTTCTAAAAAGGAGCATTCGGAGACATCATTGCATCTTTAAAAGTGACAGGATCAGAATCCATATTGTAATAAAATAGAATGTAATTAACAATAGAAAATGTGTCTCTACTACCTTCCACGAGAAACATAAAGAAATCTGATCCGAAATCTTTAGATTTCCGTGCCCTCTTGCTTTTCCTTAATTTGAGAGGTTCCTTCATTAGGGGAGTCATGTTCAATACGAACATCTTCATGACCATTAGTTCTAGATTCGAAAGTTATATCACGAGGCATAAGGATCGTTGTAAAATGATTTTCATCAAAGATAGCATCTCGTGACTCAATAACAGTATTAACAGAGTAATGATCATTTGGTTCTATAACCTTAAACCTATAGGCTTTACTATTAGAAGCATAACATGTAAACAAACATTCAATTCCTTTTCCCCTAATTTTTTTCCTTTTAAGTTCAGGAACTTTAACTATTGCTCTACAACCCCATACTTTAAGATAGCTTAAATTTGGTTTTATCTTATTCCAAAGTTCATATGGAGTAGTAGACTTATGCTTTTTAGTAGGCACTCTATTAAGAATATAACAAGCAGTTTGCAATGCTACACCCCAATAACCATGGGATAAACCCGAATTTGATAACATAGCGTTAACCATTTCTGTTAAAACTCGGTTTTTCCTTTCAGCAACATCATTCTGCTGTGGTGTGTAAGGTGCTGTAACTTGATGAATTATTCCGTTAGACTGGAAATACAATGGATTATAGTATTCCCCCCTCTATCCGATCTAAGACATTTAATGAATGTCTCACAATAAAGTTCAACTTCAGATTTAAAGACTTTAAATTTGTCAAGAACTTCATCCTTTGATCGTAATAAATACACTTGACAAAATCTGGAATAATCATCAATAAAAGGTGCAAAATACCGCTTTCCATCTAATGTTAAAGAATCACTCATGTCACATAAATCGCTATGGATTAAGTCTAGTAACTGTGATTCTCGTGCAATAGAAGGAAAAGGCAACCTCGTAATCTTAGTTACCGTACATGTTTTGCAACTTTCAGTTTGCTTATCAAAACAAGGAATCAAGGACAAATGTGCCATGTCTTTTGATTTTCTAAAGTTAACATGTCCTAAACGATTATGCCATAAAACAGAATCATTTAAAACATCCAAGACATAAGCAGAAACATCCATATTATTATTGATAATGTTTAACTTGAACATACCGGCATGGGCATACCCCTTGCCTACAAACATACCACCCTTAGACAGTACATAGTTTCCAGCCTCATACACTTGTTTGAACCCATATTGGTTCAAGATATAACCAGACATCAGATTCTTGCTCAAATCAGGAGCATGATACACATCATTTAAAGTAAGACACTTTTCAGAAGTAAACTTTAACATAACACTTCCTTTTCCAAAGGCATTAACCGGGGACTTATTTCACATGTAGAGAAAAGTTGGTTCTTCCACTGCTTCATAGGTCTTGAAATTCGTCTTATCTTTGCATACATGTCTTGTTGCCCAGAATCAACCCACCAGTCATTGTCCTCTTGAATCATGTTGATTTCAGATATCATGGCAGTGAAGTTTTCATTGCCATCAGCCGCTTTCCTTTGATAAGGATTCTAACCAGCCCTTGAACTACTAGAACCACCTTTCTTCTTTGGGCAATCTTGTTTCATGTGAGGACCACCACAAATCCAACAAGCAATTTTCCTTTGCTTGTTATTGCGATTTGGAATGAAATTGCCTTTTCTCTTTTTGTCTTTGCCCTGAAACTTAGCCTTAACTTTGCCTTAACTGGATTGGCCTTCATCCACCACATGGACCACTCGGTCCTTGCCTTCTTCCTGTTTACGGAATTCCTCTTCTACACGAAGAGAGTTGGCTAATTCCTCCAGAGACATATCCTCTTTCTTATGTTTAAGGCTATGTTTAAATTCTTTCCATCTTAAGGGCAGTTTATCAATGATAGTTGAAACAACAATAGTTTCATCCATGTTCATGTTATGTTTAAAATTACCAAGTATGCGTTCAACTTCATAGAATTGTTCCATCACCGATCTTGTATCAGGCATGTCATAACTATTAAATTGTGAAACAAGGAATTTCTTACTTGTAGCATCTTCTCACATATACCTTGCCTCCAATTGATCCCATAAGTCCTTTGCAGACTCAACAGTTTGATATGTATCAAACAGTCCGTCTGACATACCATTGAGAATGTGACCACGGCACACATACTCATCATTTTCCCACTTGGCTCTAGCACGAGTTTCTTCAAGTGTTTCATCTTCCCTCTCTTGAGGTTGTGGTGTAGTCAGAACGTACACAACTTTCAGAGTGGTTAATAGAAAGTGCATCTTCTTCTGCCACCTTTGAAAATTGCCACCATTAAACTTGTCCAGTTTCATAAAATTCGCTGTCAATTCTCGAACGGGAGGGAATTCATGAAAGGCAGGCATTCATAGGGGAAGGCGACCAGTAAGGTCGGGCTGTAGCTGCAGGGCGGAGTTCGACGGAGACTTGTTTTCGCAAGCCTTTGTCATTGTCAGTCAACTAAGTAGGGCGAATAGCCCCCTGCGAATCCGTAAATCTTTTGAGCATGCCGCAAAAAAAGGATGGTCCCCTATGCATTTAATTCTTTCCGTTCCGGAAAGAATGTTTGTGGAGCCGCCCGCCTTGAGTATCCTTGGATGAATCCTTGCCATATTAGTCTTAAGAATGTTGATTCTGAGAGATTACATAGAGCAACAATGAAATTAAAATTGTTGAAAATGAGAGATTACAGAGAACAATAATGAAACTGACCGATTCTTCAAGCACGCCAAAGCGTTGTCCTTAGGACTATTTCACCCCTAAACAAGTGCTCCGGGGTGGATCGAACGTCTCAGAGATACTCAGAATCTATCTTTTGTGATTATCATAAAAGATCTTATTGTATCAGTGTATTTATTTCTGAAGAACCACCATCTTTTTATAGATGGATGATAACTGTTGGATGAACCATCACAACTACAATAGTAACTGTTGGATGGTTATAGTAACTGTAAACATTAATTACGAAAATGATTAAATTGATGAATCTGAAACAGACTCGCGCGCACGTGCAAAGTGCAAAGTGCTAAGTCTTTGATTATATAAATATATATATATCCCAACAATAGCCCACTAGCATATCAATGGTCCACTAGTATTAGTTGGTCCAAACATCAATTTAATATCCAAAACAACTCTCTACTTATAAAGTAGAACATTTCTTCTTATCCTTCCAATGTGGGATATAACCTCCAACACATTGCTTACGAAAAACTCCAACAGTTTATGTGTTATACCGAAATATCATTAAATTGCTAGGATATGTACTCAAACATAAACTCAATATGGGGATGTTAATTCGGATGTTACCTTGACTTCACCTCTTACAGTATCTCCAATTCAGATATGGAAGATGACTTAAGCTTGGACTCAGGTTGTGACTCTAACTTTTGCTGTCTGTAAATTAAATTCAAGCTGTGACTTTACTTCATATTTTGAATGTGAATTTGTTTCTAACTTTGAAGATAACTACAATGAACAACGGATTGGTCATCTTCTGAGAAGGTACTAGTGTCAAAGCTTTATTTTCCATATATATCCATTGATGATAAATTTCTTGATAACCCTTCCACCAAGATAAGACATCTCCTACTAGCTTGTGTTAGGTATAAGAGTATGTCTTCTTGGTCATTTTCAAGCAAGCGAAGAAATCTTCAATAAATAGCTTCCACCAAAATAATCAAGCAAGCGAAGAAATCTTCAAGAAATCTTCAAGCAAGCGAAGAAATCTTCCACCAAAATAATCTGTATCGGTGTAACAACTTTTAAATCCTTCAAAAATTAAGATAACTCTAATTTATATAGTTGGCTGATAGATAGATAGTATTTCTTAATGGGATAATAGTCAGTATAACACATCACCAAATGACAGACTCTAAGACAAACAAAGTATCGAATGTTGAGGAGTGCTATCATATGGTTCCAAAGCAAACATCAGATCATACTTGAGCACCAATCATCTACTCACCTTCAAGCCGAATTCTTGCTTAAAGATACTTCTGTCATCATAATAAGAGAACCAATCATCCAGGCATTCCATCAACCTTTTAAACTCAATTGGATGATACCGAAATCCCCATCAAAGGATTAAAATCATATACGTTGTCAAAGTTACTTTGAGCGCAACTGTATTTTTTAAAAGAAAGCAACAATACCTTATCATAAGAAGGCCTATTAATTGACATGCTGAAGATTAAGGTCTATCTGAATTTTCTCTACACTACAATCCAAATTATTATTATTTTCAAAATCTAAAATTAAAGAACAAGAAGATGTAGAATGTGGTGACAATTTTTTTTGGCTTAAAAAACTAAAATCAAGAAGTGGCGGTTTTTGAAATGAAAAACAGTTGTTTTCAAAATCTGGAAAAAAAAAACTAAACTAGAACTAAAGGGAAAGAAGATAAAGAAGAATGTGGAATAAGGATTTCTTCTCTAATACCGATTGATTGGGATGTAGCAATGGAAGGGTTAAAAGATCTAAGGTTTTGCGTTGGGATTTGTGAAAGAACTAAAAAAATTAAGATTTGTAATTAAAACATAAAATTAAACGAGATAAGTTTCTTGATTTACAGCTAGGCAAATCACTCACACACTCTAGGAATATCACATGTAAATATTAAAAAAGAAAGTACGGTTCTTTGCAAACCATTAAAATTTTCTCAATTTCAGTTCTTTTATTCACTCGTCAATAAGTTATTTTACAATGACAGACATAAAGACCTTCTCCCATAGAAAAACAAAATTTGTTCCTTAAGAAAACTATTTCTATTCTAAATAGAATTGTTAAAAGAAATTTAACTTGCCTATTAAAGGCCACAAAAGATTTCAAAATAAAATAAAACTCTAAAAATAAAGATAAAATGAAATAAAACCCTAAAAAATAAAGAATACTACTAACTAGATTTAAATTTTAAAAGAAATAAAAAAAGGAATTCTAAAAATAATAAAACTCTAAAAACCCAGAATAATTGAGCCTTCTTGTATAATTGAAATTCTTTTATGCGGATGACTTGCTTTGATCTCTATATTATTGTTGCACGCATATGTAGCATATTCCATATCCTGATGGCTGCTTGGAAAGGAGGGAATATGATTTGTTAGAAAATCATAAGCATGCACCCCTAGTGTTGGAGACATGAAATGAAAACATATAAAACAATGTCACTTATAAATATAGCATGGGCTCTTGGTGCCATCTGGTCAAAATATTACTACCACAGGATTTGGATTAACTCGGACAGTGTTACATCAGTATCAATAGTTATATTCATACAAAAGCCAATTTACCAGATTGCTGCATTCTTTGTAAATTGATCCCAAACGGCTAATCCCAATAATTGTCTGTACATTTACGAGCATTATTATTTTGGTAGGTTATGTTTTGGATATATTTGTAGGGGAAAGCAACCAACAATACATTACAGGATTGTTGGTTTTGTATATGAGAATTTTATCTTTGTAAATGTTATATTTATTTTCTGATTGCTATCAATCATTATAATGCCATGAAGGTATTGTTATTTTTATACACACATTATTTGTATTGGTTTTTCGTACAATTTGGCTGGGAATATTTGTATAAAAATGTTTAATCATTTAAAACTGGTTTTGTACAGATATGTAATGCAGTTCTTGCAGCACGAATCATGAATGCTACTCTAGTATTGCCGGAGTTGGACACAAACTCCTTCTGGCATGATGCAAGGTATCTCGGTCAACATGTATTTCTTTTTATTAGGATGTAAATGTGATATTGTTCTCATTGTTGTATATTTGAATTTTATTACTTTTCTTTTCTGGAAGATGCATGTAGAGATTGCAAATGAATTTAGTTTCATTATACTAATATTGTGTTGTGTGAAGGAAGCACAATAAAGCTGAATATTATATTATATACTACATGATAAGTATTATCAAAATATGCTGTTGATAAATTGTTGCAATAACAGACTTGACAAGACACTAAATGCTTTCTGAATAACTGGCTGTTTTATGGCCCATCATACATTCGTCACTAGGCCTTTTACAATCACGATCGAGCAGGCTGCTAGCATATAAGGAAAAGGCTTCAAGGTGTATCACCAAATATTAGCAGGGTCTGCATTGTTACGATAATGAAAAGGGTGTTATTATTCGGGTTCAAGAATTTCATTGATAAATTAATAAAAGAGCAGCCGAGCGCACGAGACTTTGGGCGCTGCGTGGGAGGGATCGGATATGTAAGTAGCCTTATCCATGCATTGCTAGGAGGCTCTTCCTGGGATTTGGACCTGTAACCTCCATCACAATGGAAATTTTTTACCATTATTGCAAGCTTTCCCTCAGCAATTATAAATATACTAGAAATAACCAGTGCACGGCGTAAAAAAAACCCCCCCCCGAATAGAATGCGGTGCACGTGTGCAAATGATAAGGAGTGAGAAGTGTGGGTGTGTGTGTTGGTATCTTCGGGGGATAAAATGGGCAAAAGCATTGTTTTTGGGTGTAGTTTGAACTTGGGTGTGTTTTGGGTGGTTTTTGGGTGTTTGGAATGATGTGGGGGGTGATGCGGAGGAGGTTGTCCCTTGTGGCGATGTGACATTGCCACATGGGACAAACATGCCACATGAGACAACCTCCTCAATTGTGTAATATATTTTAAATATTTTTTGGATCCCCAAACTAATTTGAGTGCTTTTGATTAGATATCTATCTCTTGTGTGCGCATGCGCTTACACTAGTTTGCTGTGCAATTACTCAGAAGTGATCAAGCTCAAGAATTGCATGCAACATGGTGCCGTCCTTGTCGTTATAAACTAACATATAGAATAATGATAAAGAAACATTTATGGAGCTGACAGTTGTGGGTTATTCCATTGTTATGCTGAAGCTGCTGCTATTGTTTAATGCAATTAAATTAAAAGACAACTCTGGCGTGTTCCAGATTTAAGACTGTTGTGTGTTTAAGTAATGAGGCAATTCTTCTAATTTCTACAGTGTTGCTATCAGTTAACGCACAAGATTATTTTGAAATATTTATCAAACCCTTACTGGAATGTTGGAAGTAAAATTGTTCCAGTACTTGCTTTTAAGTTCCCCCTAACCAATGCATAATTTCATAACTTTGAGTTAGAATATAATTTTCTTCATACCGTTGAATATGTATTTAGTCTATACCATTACATCGGTTTCATAAAGTTCTCATCCTGCCTATAAAAAGTTGTTTGTACTTTAACAAATGCTAAGTTCCGGTATCTTCAAATGGCATTATCATGAAGGGCTTACTTTGATATGTAAATCAGTACATGTATATAATCTAATTATTCTGCCTAGGCTGAAATAATAACATCACACACCACTTAAAACATGCTGAAAAATGTGCACTAAAGAAAAGATAACTTTCGCAACATCAGTCCATCATCATCTGAATCACCTTTCCTGTCAGAACAGAATCTGATATAGAGCATAACTCAAATCCAAATTCAGAAAGTTCCCAACAACAACAAAACAGAAAAAGAAAAGAAAAATAGCATTTTTACCACGGAATCTGCTATAGAGCACAACTCTAATCCAACATTCAAAAAGTTCCCAACAACAAAAAAAGAAAAAGAAAAAGAGTATTTTTACAACTATTTATCAACCATCCGTTCATGTCCAAGTCAACTATGGTCTAGTTAACTGCAACTCCAAGCAGCTCCAGCTGAGTTGCAGTGACTCAAGCAAACCCTCTATCTGGTTAGTGGTAAGCTGTTTTAACTGCAACTGAAGCATCTGCTGCGTAAGGTTGCAGTCCTACATTCACCTTGGTTGTCACGTCGTACTTCTTAAAATACTAAAGAAACTGAAACGCGACAAGCCCACACATATTTAAACATAATAGGATTCACTCTCTCGACTTAAATATATTAAGTGTCTGTAATATTCAGCTTTTACTTGTAATAATGAGCAATTACAATATTATCATATATAGTTTATAATTAGTAATAATGAGCACATATTTTGGTAGTCGTTAGTGGTTGCACCTCAGTGAACTGGAGCTGACAGTTGCGGGTTATTCCTTTGTTATGCTGAAGCTGCTGCTATTGTTTAATACAATTAAATTAAAAGATAACTCTGGAGTGTTCCAGATTTAAGACTGTTGTGTGTTAAAGTAATGAGGCAATTCTTCTAATTTCTACAGTGTTGCTATCAGTTAACGCACAAGATTATTTTGAAATATTTATCAAACCCTTACTGGAATGTTGGAAGTGAAATTGTTCCAGTACTTGCTTTTCAGTTCCCCCTAACCAAGGCATAGTTTCATAACTTTGAGTTAGAATATAATTTTCTTCGTACCGCTGAATATGTATTTAGTCTATAACATTACATGGGGTTCATAAAGTTTTCATCCTGTCTATAAAAAATTGTTTGTACTTTAACAAGTGCTAAGGTCTGGTATCTTTAAATGGCATTATAATGAGGGGCTTACTTTGATATGTAAATCAGTACATGTCTATAATGTAATTATTCTACATAGGCTGAAATAATAACATCCCACACCACTTAAAACATGCTGAAAAATGTGCACTTAAGATAAGATAACTTTCGCACCATCAGTCCATCATCATCTGCATCACCTTTCCTATTAGAACAGAATCTGATATGGAGCATAACTCAAATCCAAATTCAGAAAGTTCCCAACAACAACAAAAAGAAAAAGAAAAAGAAAAAATCATTTTTACTATGGAATCTGCTTTAGAGCACAACTCAAATCCAAAATTCAAAAAGTTCCCAACAAAGAAAAAGAAAAAGAAAAATAGTATTTTTAACAACTATTTATCAACCATCCATTCATGTCCAAGTCAACTATGGTCTAGTTAGATGCAACTGCAAGCAGCTCCAGCTGAGTTGCAGTGTGTTAGATCCAGACCACTTGGGGCATATTTTAGTGTGTTGTGTTATTTTATTATTGTAGGGGTATTGTGGTAATTAGACTTTTAGTTAAGATTATTATAAATAAGATGGGAGGCTAGCCGGCCCTAGTATGCGAAAATTGTGTGTTTTGGATATTTGAGAGAAGAAGGTTCCTCGATCTAGGGAGGGTGCGGACATTCCCTATCAATAGACGTCTTGGAGGGCGATTACCCCCTTTAAGTGTAATCAATCTATCTTTGTTTTCAATATTATTCTAATAAAAATCGTATCTTTACCTTGGTTCCTATCATTTTGGTATCAGAGCAACGATCCATGGTAGAGTGGAGGAGATCCCTACAGGAAAGGTTGGAGATCGTCATGCAATTAGCCCTAGAGTTGCAGCAATCAAATCAAGAACTCATCGCAGATATGAAGGCCCTGAAAATTTCAGATCTGAAGGCGGCAAAAATTTCAGATCTGAAAACGACGGAAATTTCAGATTTGGGCAAAAGCCCAGATCTAGGTCTAAAGATGACGGTTTCGGAAGAAAAGTAGAAGAGAAAACATGGAAACAACTCTTTCAAGAGTTGCGGGTAGCCCTTGAGGAAGAAGAGGCCGAGGAAGCGGCAGATGAGGCAAGAAAGGTAGCAGAACTTTCAGACCTGAAGAAGACGGGGGAAAACGGCACAGATCTGAAGGAGTTCGCGGCGCTTCCCAAAAGGATCCATTCAAATCTGAATGAAAACGCAAATCCCACAGCGGCGAAGAGTTCAGATTTGAACGAAAACTCAGATTTAGGACAAAAGATGTCTTTTTTCGACGGTTAAACAACGAAAGGGAGCGCAATACGAAGGGCCACCTTCACAGGGCATCCCCGAGGGGCTGCCGCCCCTTCAGAAGGGGCGCCAGCCCCTCCTGGGGCCCCCAGCGGGACTGCCACCCCAACTACAGGGGCGCTAGCCCCTGCTGGGGCCGGGGCTGGCGCCCATTTGCTGCCGCCCCTCTAAAAGGGGTGCCAGCCCCTCCTGGGGCCACCAGGGGGGCTGCCGCCTCTCTCGGGTCCCCCAGGGGGCGTCCGCCCCTTCAGCAGCGACGACAAGGCTTTCGAGGCATCAGACAGCGAGAATTTGGCTTTTTGGGCTCAAAACAGCGAGCAACAGAGCTCTTCCAGCAGTGTGATGACGACGACGACCCTCCAGAGTATTTGTGGGAGCCCGACGACACCCTTTGGGCCACGCCTTGGCTCGACGATATTTTTTAGGATGTCGTTGAAAGTAGTGGAGACCGGTCTCATCCTTTTGATCCGGGAGGAGGCTTGCAACGGATAGCCTACGGACGTCATGCACCACCTTGAGGACAATGTGGATTTTTGGGGTCGGGGTAATGTTAGATCCGGTCCACTTGGGGCATATTTCATTGTGTTTTGTGTTATTTTATTATTGTAGGGGTATGTGTTAATTAGATTTTTAGTTAGAATTATTATAAATAAGAGGGGAGACTAACCGGCCCTAGTATGCGAAAATTGTGAGTGTTTTGGATATTTGAGAGGAGAATGTTACTCGATCTAAGGAGGGTGCAGACGTCCCCTATCAATAGGCGTCTTGGGAGGGCGATTACCTATTTTAAGTGTCATCAATCTATCTTTATTTTCAATATTATTCTAATAAAAATCGTATCTTTGCCTTGGTTCATATCACAATGACTCAAGCAAGTCCTCTATATGGTTAGTGGTAAGCCGTTTTAACTACAACTGAAGCATCTGCTGCGTAAGGTTGAAGTCCTATATTCACCTTGGTTATCACATCCTACTTCTTAAAATACTAAAGAAACTGAAACGTAATAGGCTCGCACATATTTAAATCTAATGGGATTCACTCTCTCGACTTAAATATATTAAGTGTCTGTAATATACAGCTTTTACTTCTAAGTAATAATGAGCAATTAAATAATATCATATATAGTTTATAATTAGTAAGGATGGACGATGGTAAGTATGAGAGCATGAAAAGATGGATAAGATATAATGAAGTGATAGTATGGAATGGAACGGAAATGAGCAAGTGTTGAAAATTTATGTACCAGAATCTGTCCTAACGTAGAGGTCTGTCTTACAAGGAATGTCCACTGAGAAATTTCCATGTCTTACTGATATTTCTAAAAGGACGATTTTTGCATTTAGTCTAATCTTTAAAACATATTAAAAAAATCGACTAAGTTCAAAACAATTTACCAAAACCGACCAAGTTTTGGTCGCGCGCGTGCGAGGAGCTTTTTGAGCATTGGACGCGGTTTCAAACCGCGTCCAAATTGAAATTTGGACCCGGTTTCAAACCGCGTCCAATGCCCAAAATAAGGGCAGCCGCCAGCTGCTGCCCTGGAGCATCTTACTTACCTTTGTTTCTTCCTCGGACAGAAGCGATTTTTACTCCTTGGGCGAAGTAAAATTCTAACCATCTCACGGAGGTTTTGGCGATTTGGTGCGTCTCCTAGGTGATTTTGAGGTGAGAAATATACTTCATAATAAGATATATGTTCTTGAAATAATTCAAATTTTGATGGTTTTAGAGAAATTAATGAATGTCAATTATGTGTAAGGTTAAAATAATGGCAAGTGATAGGATGTTTGTTACATGCTATTTTGATGGAGATTTAGTGATTGATAAAAATCACGAACCAAAGTATGTCGGGGGTGCTGTGAGACCAATTATTGTGAGAAGACCGTCAACATATTCTGAGCTAGTAGATCAGATATACATAGGCACGTGGATAAACTGGCAGGAGTTTGCATTGAATCTGGTGTGCAAATGGCCAATAACTGATCCAAGGTTTACAGCAGTTAAGATATCAGATGACGGGGACATGGAGATTCTATTTAGCTTGGGTGAAGTTCAACGATCAGTTGAAATATATGTGGAAAAAGAAGCAATAATCAACACCAGAGAGAGCGAACCACATGGCACATTTACTCGTATGCTGGATTTTGGTAATGATTCGGCTGACTTTATGCCTATAGAGAATATGGCGGAAGAAGGGTGTTCGTATAACCAACAAGAGGATACGTAAGTATAGAAAGTTTTGAAGTAGTAAATATGTTTATGTTATATTTGTATGAAGTAAATTCGATATGCTAAACATTTCAATTATTCAATGACATTTGCAGTTGGAATGTTGCGGGACAAGGAGATGATGCAATATAATGCATCCGACTGAAGAAATTCCATGTCGCATATTATTTGAAATTTATGTATCGTATATTTGATATATGTGAATGGGAGTGTATAAGATACATGTAATGGATCCGACGTGATATATGTAATGGATATGCGATATATGTAAAATCTTATATACTTTTGGAATGAAATCGGATATATGTGATATATGTATCTTATTTACTTTTCGAATGAAATGCAACTTTCTTGATATGTGTGTGCTATATGCGATAATGTGATGGATATGCGATATGTGATTGATGTGTGAATGGGATGAGATGTGGGAATGTGAAAGGAGCTGGAAGAGTAGTTTGGGGCTGGCAGTAGCATCATTAGCTGCTGATTGCACAATTTCAGTGCAATCAGCAAGCTGCAGAGCAGTATTCCAGGTAAGAGCATTTTTGGCCGCGGTTTCAAACCGCGGCAAAAAGTGCATCCAGATTCAGTGCATTACTGAAATTGTGCAATCATCAGCAGCAGCAGCAGCCAGCCCCAAACTACTCTTCCAGCTCCTTTCACATTCCCACATCTCATCCCATTCACACATCCATCACATATCGCATATCCATCACATTATCGCATTTCCCATGACATATATCACACCTATCGCATATACCACATATATCCAACTCATATCTCATTCCACACAGCTCAAACATATAAAACCCACATAAATGCCATATTTGAACACATTGAAGATAAAATTTCAGATTTCATTCCAAAATTAAATAACATTTCGACAAATTTAAACACAATGAAAATAGCTTTATTACATGCATTGCCGCCTATGTAAAAACCTGCTCATAAGAGACCGCCTACGTCTGTATGTGAGAAACTGACCTCGCTGAGTTGATGTGTCCCCTTCCATTTCTGGTTGGGTGTGTTGTGTCAGGAAAGTGTCAGCTTCATGCACGTGAGTCTGATGTAGATCGTCTGCCAGAGTCTGATGTGGCTCGTCTCTCATAGTCTGCAGTGGCTCGTTTGCCAGATACTGCTGACATGGGTCAGCTTCAGGGACAACGGTATATGGCGGAATAGGCTGAGACGTGCTGGCTTCATACCCAGTATATGACTGATAATGCTGAGATGGGTCGCCTTCATACCCGGGATATGTCTGATACTGCTGATACATACCGACATCATAACCGGTATATGGCTGCAGCTGCTTAGAAGTGCCGGCCTCATCACCGGTAAATGGCTTAGAAGTGTCGGCCTCATCACCGGCCTCCTTCATTCCCAGCTGGCTGATACTGCTGAGAGGTGCCTCCTTCATCCCCGGCTGGCTAATACTGCTGAGAGGTGCCTCCTTCATCCCCGGCTGGCTAATACTGCTGAGATGTGCCTGCTTCATCCCCGGCAGGCTCTTGCCATCCTGCACCCTCACTTCTATGTCGTGTACCGTGGAGCACCTGTCCGATCTTAGCCCTAATTTGAAGGATCTGCTCTGGGTCACGTGCTTCGTAAGCACGTGTACACATATCCTCTAACATTCTGAGTGCGTCGGTCTGCAAAACAAATGGATAAAATATATATTAGAAACCTATGTATAAAGTAAACAAACAAACATTTTAATGCTAAACTACTATTTACCATTTCCCGCTTGATTGGACCACGAGGCATGTAACCATACGGGGGTTCTTGCCTACTATATATCCACCTCCGTGTGATCCTCCAATACCACTCCATATATACATCTAAACTGACAGCATCCCCCTGCTCAACAATATGTGCAGCCCTGTCGTACCACTTCATGAGGGGCTCCACAATGGCTTCATTCCATGCTCTAGGGTTCATGCCGGTCTTCACGGCATGATTGGAACCGCTTCTGGAATATGCTGCGGTATACCAAATTGGCGCATAACGCGATCTGGGACATGCATCACCAATACATCAAAGCAAACTAGCGGTACACGCGCACGCCAGCTCTGATTTTCTAAAACACATAAATCAGGAAGATTCTGATATCTCTGAAGATATGGCTCCCAGATCACCTAAAGGAAATGAAAATTATGAATAACTCATCAGAATTCGTAATATTAATCCATCGTTCATCACATCAATGTATAAAATTTACAACTTCTTACCTGGGTAGGCCTTAACATGTCAAGCTCGTTTCTATAAAATTCCAGTTGCCGCTGAGGGTTTTCTCTGAATGATAATGGCACATTCCACATGCACCCTAAAGGGAGGGTGCCATCCAATGTCTTGGGAGCAAGTTGGCCTGCCTATATGCGCAATCTCTCCCATGAGCATACCTGTGAATATGAATTTGTCAGTGACTGTAACTATGTAAAAAAATATTACAATGAACTTAAGTTTCAAATTGTATACCTGCAACAAGGTGGAGCATGCGTATAACCTGGTTGTTTCCCTTCTTGCCACCTTACTTAGCTCTGCGTACAGGTGAGCAAGCACAGCACTACCCAGGAATAATATCCAATGGTCTCTATATGCTTCATCTTTGTCAACCACCTGAGATGCACCGACCCTTTACTTGGATTTGGCACCAATAATGTGCCTATCATATGCAAAATATATGCCCGAGTATATTGCCGAATCTCCTCAGGGGTGGCTTCTGCAGGCAACTCCATAAACGTCTCTCGCAACCAGCTCAGTTTTACCTTAGCTCCTTGGTTTTCTGTGGATGCCTGTCCAAGGAGTCGCTCCATCAAATCCGCCCAATTGGGACGGGTTGGCATTCTCCATGTAGGAATGCCCTCAACAGGAAGGCCCGTGATGACTGACACGTCCTGCAATATTATCGTCATCTCACCTTGACGGAGATGTAATGTATTGGTCTCAGGCCTTCATCTATCCACCAATGCAGAAAGTAACGCCCAATCCAACCGTATCCACTTCAACCTCGCACATACATCAAGCTTGGCAATTTCCATATAGTGTATTGCACGCTCATCTAAAACCCATGCGGTATGTTTCCTCGTGTGGTCCACTACTAATATAATATCCGCCTGCAACCAAAAAATACGAAATGTAACTATACTTCATGCAAGAATACGAAGAAAGATACATTTCGTAAAATATTAATTCACTAGTTTTGTTCATACCTACACATGCTGTATATGTGCTGAACGATGTCGTTCCTGGTCATTCAAGACCGAATCTGAAACGGGTCCCGGGTCCATATCTGCTAGAAAATATATATAAGATGAAAAAAATTAATATATGAAAAAGAAAAAAATTGGATGTTGATGTTAATGATGAATGTTACAATCAACTAACATTAATTGGTGTTTCATCTAAAATTTATTTCAATTCATACATGGCATTTGGTAGAAATTTTTTTAGCATATAATGGATTGATGTTTCATCTAAAATTTTGTATTGGTGTTTCATCACTAAATACATGGCATTCCATAAAATTTTGTATGCTAAAATTTTGATTATGAAACACCATTACTCCTATAATGGGGTTTCATCTAAAATTTTAGTTTACAATTTTAGCATACAAAATAAAATTTTAGCATTTCATGTACACACCAATACTCCTAAGGCTCACTAAATTTTAGATCAGAGCCAAGAAAAAATTTCATCAACACTTAAACCCATTGACATTTGGTAGAAAACAAGAGCATCATGAAAAAAAATTACAAGAAACATACCTAATGAAGGTTTTCACTCCTTGATGAAATTATTACTTTAGAGAGCTAGATTTAAATCCCAGAACGTAGATGGAAAATACGGCGGTTTTAGGGTTTTTGGCGAGGAAGGAAGAAACAAAGAAAGAAAGAAAGAAAGAAAGAAAGAAGAATAAGAGGAAACGGTGCTGCTGTCGAAAGGGGGTTTCAATTTGGACGCGGTTTCAGCGGTTTGAAACCGCGTCCAAATTGCGTCTTGGACGCGGTTTCAAATCGCGTCCAATGCTCAAAAGGCGACCCACACGCGCGCGAGTTGCTTTGACCAAGACTTGGTCGGTTTTCACAAATAGTTTTCAACCTGGTCGATTTTGTTAATATGTTTTAAAATTTAGAGTAAATGCAAAAAATCGTCCTTTCTAAAAAGAATAATAAGAAATAGAAAAAATCCGTTAGTAAGACAATGCTTGTGTAGGTTTTTCCAACAAGAGAAATACCATAAAACATAAATACATTGTGAGCACACATAATGTAAGATATGATAAGCACATGAAATGTAATATGGCAACATATATAGTAACATGAATTGATATAGATATATCATTACTTAAAGAATCACATGTCCTATTGTTGCATACATGTAGGTGCAAATAGTAAATAATTCTACCTCCATTACCAGAGGATGGAAAACATGGATACAATAGCATAACCCTAGATTCATTGTTAAAAGTTAGAAAATCTGATATAGTAGTATAACCATACATCTATTGCTGAAAGATAAATAATACAGATATAGTGAGGATCTTTGTCGCGTTCGCACCTTCTAAGACCATGAGTTTCTCACCTCAAGTGTCATGTAATATTGCATTGCTTAATACAATGAACATGTCATGTAATATTGCATTGCTTAATACAATGAACATGTACATTATCATGTAATTAGGTATGGTAATCAGGTATAGTAATAGATACAATATCATGAACAAGTAATCAGGTATGATAATTGCGTACAATGTTATATACTATGTCAAGATCAATGAACATGTAATCAGTAACATAAGCAGTGAATGATGTATAATAATAGATATGGTATTAGGTTCAGTAATCATTTGTTAGATATGATGATATGAATAGTGAGAAGTATAGTATCAGGTGTAGTAAACATGTAACCGTTTCAGTATCAATTAAAGTAGGCATGCGTGGCAAATTAGATATAGAAAGCATGCATGGTTTCCATTTCTAGCATGTGTTCACTAGTAAGATAACAAAGATAGGAAACCTGCATAAATTATAAGGCTATATACCTTACCACAATTCCTATTTTAAGTTTCAATGTCATTTACCATTTATCTTTACCATTTTAACCTTCGGCTCAAACCATCAAATCAATAAAGTGGTAATGTTGAAATATGAAGTAGGGTCGAGATTTGGAACTTCAGTCAATGTGTATGTGTAATGCCTGTATGTGTAAAATGTTGTTTGCGTGTGTGCGTATAGTAATTTTGTTGTGTGTATAGTGATTTCCTACATGTATGGCTCTAAGATGACTATGATATGGTTTGGATATATGGGTGAATGTGTGTGGTCGGATAGTAAATTGATATTATTGTTAGCGTGCTATTAGTGTTCATTAGCGTGCTTGGCGATTTTAGCTGGTGAGTATGTGTAGTAAAGCGGCATGTTCATAATTATTGGTGATGTTGTGATAGTTATTAATGAATGACATTGGTATTATTGATGTTTGGTTGTTATTTTCGGTGAAGTTATTATTTTTGGGTATGTGTATTGTTATTATTGATGATGTTGATTGATATTATTATTACTATTGTTACGGCCTTAGTTAATTTGGTAGCTAGAGTTGGGTTTGGATTATTGTTAGTTACTGTTGATTGGGCTTCCATAGGTGGGCTAGACTATTAGATGAGAAAAGAGGGTTTGATTGTTAGTTTCATCCCATTGTCTTGATTGTTGGTTTCATCTATTTTGTGAAATTGCTCTCTTTTCGTATGTTGGAAGCTATCATTCAGTCAACTTTCTTGTATATGGAAATGGGAATTATGCGAATGAATTTATAAGAAGTGTTGAATTTAATTGATGCTATGTTTTAGATTTATTTTGCCTCAAGTATCAACATGTTGACTTGAATAATTGTTAAGTAGAAGTTGTTTGCTTGCTACTTTGGAGTTGCTGGGAATTTGGGCAGAAGTACATGCTTAAAGTGTTGATGATTTCTCCTAATTTAGAATTACGAATGTCCTGGAAATTTTACGGCATAAATTTGGGAATATTATCTCCAACTTTCATGTTGAACACTTTTCCAAATTCAGATTAGAAATTGGGATAGGAATTTCGTGAAATCAGCATGTCTGTTTTTCCTCAGCTTTGACACATGTTACAAGAACGGCGATCAGTCCCTCAATTCTTAACGAAATGGTGTGTTCTTGGTCTCTTTGGAAAGTTAACTTCAAGCCCTACAACTTTGTAGCTTTCCATTTTTCCTAAATCTGTCCGCATTTAGGAGCAATCTGGTCCTCAAGACAGGACAGTTTCTGTTTTACTTTCCAGCACAATTTCAGCACGTATACCATTCGCCGTAAATTCTGTATTAAATTGAATACTTGATGAAACATCATGAAAATTGATATGTGAATGCATAACACCTATGTCTACAACTCATAAGAGGAGTAAATCTTAAGTGTAGTTCAAAAATATTGAGTTAGCTGCCCCTGTTTGGGACTGTCCTGCAAATTCCAGAAATGAATGTGATTGAGAATGACAAACTTGTAAATACCCATCTTCTCCCTCATTTCCTTCTCCCCTAAGAGCCAGCCGACCTTCCCCTCTCCCAGGCCGAAATTTTCCAAGCCCTAGCTGCCGAATTTTTGGGGGGAAAGGGAGAAAAAGAAGAAGAAAAGAAGAAGATGAAAGAGAGAGAAGTGAAGCCCTAGCCTTTCCCCCCTTCCATCTCTCTCAATCTCTTCCTCTCTCTCTCTAAACCTCCATGGCCAACCCTAGCCCAAATCTTTCCAGATTTGGCCGAACCCATTCATGCAATTTCTCCTTCAATTTCAAGCACAAATCTCCTTGTTTCATGCTTCTTTTGAGTCCTACTGTTAGCTAGATGTATATGGAGGAGTTTGGAGCCAGAAGGAGGTGATTTCAAGGCCTAGGATGATGAATTTTGGAGGGGTGATGCTCAAATACGGGATTCTTGGTGCTTGGTAGGTTCATGGGGGATTTCTTGGTGAAGCTCAACATTTTTATGGTAGGATTCCAACCCTAACTCCCATGGTACAAGGAATGGCATACTCTATACAATAGTCCGTAATCTAACTCATAACATATCATAGTAAGGACAATGTAAATGATATAACCAACGGATCACATACCTGCCGCAAAGGAGAACTTGCAAAACAACGTGAGTGCTACAGACAGAGAAACGAACGATAATAGGAAATTGGACTCAGCCTTATAACATCATTTCAATACCACTCCTGGCAACTATCAAAAGAAACCCAAGTCACATCATTTCTTTTATACTAAGTGTTTAAACGGGTTTTCATTTAAACATGGAATTTTAAGAAAGTTGGCAAGTGGCATTTTTGGTGTAGTCCTGACCTCGGTTTCTAATGCTTTGGACGATATGGAATGCTTTCGAAATGCTCACAAAAATTTCGACAGAGTTTCTTTTGTATTTATCAAATTTTCCCAATTACAACATAAATAATATTTCAAGAGAAACCCGCTATAACCATAAAACAAAACGAACCCTTGCTCAGGGAGTCATAGGAGAAGTGCCATAACTCAAAATTTGATGGCAACTACAAGAGACATAAAGCAATAGACATAAAGTTGTACTCACCATAAAGGAAATTAGCAACAACAAGCCAACATGATCATAAGTGCAACGCAATCAAGTCTCCATTCAAGATCTAGACACAAGCTTGAGCAACGGTACATGAAGAATGCATTATTAAAAGCTACTAACGCTAACTTGACTTCAAACTCAAAACTATCAACATTAAGATTCAATAGTGAGACTATAACTTCATCATAATTAATGTCCACATCTAAAGCTACTAACTTTAACAAAGGTGCATGGACCTATACCAAAAGGACTTCAAATTACTAACCTGAACTAAGATAGCCTCGTTAGACACAAAATGCACCCAATTAAGTCTTACAATAAGAATCCATTATTTGATATAAGCTTATACCCGCATTAAAAGTTACTATCTTTAATCAAAATTACACAAAATGCACCCAATTAACACTTGGCCATTCCTAAATTGGCACATCACGTAGGAAAGGCGCTCACTACTTATTACTTTCACAAGTTTCTTAATAATTCCAATACAAGTGCTAATTTTGTTAATGAGTCATGAAAGGCATCACCTTTCACACTTTAAGACATGATAACTACGAAGGGTGTTAGCTTTTATTTGGAATTCAAGAAAAGAAAGGGGATTGCAATGTCCCACCCTTCTTCCTTTCATTCCATGAATTCAATCCTTAACAAAATTTTAGCATCTTCACTTTTAAGTTGCTACACAATTCCACCAAGCCCCCAATCGAAAATTAACGCACAAGATGGGATCCTACAAACAACAATAACAAGGATAATAACATTTGCTAACAACTACCAACCACACTCTCCAACATACCATCACTCAAGTACCAAATACATCCATGGCAACATTCATTCTTAAAAGGCAACCATCACTTATATACAACCACAAATCACCCAAATATGCTAAATGACGCCATGATGCGTATGATGCACAAGTAATGCGATGTGATGCAATGCAAGTGGATCCCATGAATGAGTCGGCGTGCAAGTGTATCATGCACCTACTTCGTTATCCACGTGGAGCCACCTAATGGTATCAAGAGATGCCCACGGCGACTTCACCCGCCTCCTACCGTGGCAACTTTGCCCGACTCCCATGGTACAAGGAATGGTACGTGATCCGTTGGTTATGTCATTTACATTGTCCCTACTATGATATGTTATGAGTTAGATTACGGACTATTGTATAGAGTATGCCATTCCTTGTACCATGGGAGTTAGGATTGGACTCCTACCATAAAAATGTTGAGCTTCACCAAGAAATCCCCCATGAACCCACCAAGCTCCAAGAATCCCGTATTTGAGCATCACCCCTCCAAAATTCATCATCCTAGGCCTTGAAATCACCTCCTTCTGGCTCCAAACTCCTCCATATACATCTAGCTAACATTAGGACTCAAAAGAAGCATGAAACAAGGAGATTTGTGCTTGAAATTGAAGGAGAAATTGCATGCATGGGTTCGGCCAAATCTGGACAGATTTGGGCTAGGGTTGGCCATGGAGGTTTAGAGATAGAGAGAGAGAGAAAGAGATTGAGAGAGATGGAAGGGGGAAAAGGCTAGGGCTTCACTTCTCTCTCTTTCCTCTTCTTCTTTTCTTCTTCTTTTTCTCATCCCTTTCCCCCAAAAATTCGGCAGCTAGGGCTTGGAAAATTTCGGCCTGGGAGAGGGGAAGGTCGGATTGCTCTTAGGGGAGAAGGAAATGAGGGAGAAGATGGGTATTTACAAGTTTGACATTCTCAATCACATTCATTTCTGGAATTTGCAGGACAGTCCCAAACAGGGGCAGCTAACTCAATATTTTTGAACTACACTTAAGATTTACTCCTCTTATGAGTTGTAGACATAGGTGTTATGCATTCACATATCAATTTTCATGATGTTTCACCAAGTATTCAATTTAATACAGAATTTACGGCGAAGGGTATACGTGCTGAAACTGTGCTGGAAAGTAAAACAGAAACTGTCCTGTCTTGAGGACCAGATTGCTCCTAAATGCGGACAGATTTAGGAAAAATGGAAAGCTACAAAGTTGTAGGGTTTGAAGTTAACTTTCCAAAGAGACCAAGAACACACCATTTCGTTAAGAATTGAGGGACTGATCGCCGTTCTTGTAACATGTGTCAAAGCTGAGGAAAAACAGACATGCTGATTTCACGAAATTCCTATCCCAATTTCTAATCTGAATTTGGAAAAGTGTTCAACATGAAAGTTGGAGATAATAGTCCCAAATTTATGCCGTAAAATTTCCAGGACATTCGTAATTCTAAATTAGGAGAAATCATCAACATTTTAAGCATGTACTTCTGCCCAAATTCCCAGCAACTCCAAAGTAGCAAGCAAACAACTTCTACTTAACAATTATTCAAGTCAACATGTTGATACTTGAGGCAAAATAAATCTAAAACATGGCATCAATTAAATTCAACACTTCCTATAAATTCATTCGCATAATTTCCATTTCCATATACAAGAAAGTTGAATGAATGATATCTTCCAACATACGAAAAGAGAGCAATTTCACAAAATAGATGAAACCAACAATCAAGACAATGGGATGAAACCAACAATCAAACCCTCTTTTCTCATCTAATAGTCTAGCCCACCTATGGAAGCACAATCAACAGTAACTAACAATAATCCAAACCCAACTCTAGCCACCAAATTAACTAAGGCCGTAACAATAGTAATAATAATATCAATCAACATCATCAATAATAACAATACCCATACCCAAAAATAATAACAACTTCACCGAAAATAATAACCAAACATCAATAATACCAATGTCATTCATTAATAACTATCACAACATCACCAATAATTATGAACATGCCGCTTTACTACACATACTCACCAGCATCGCCAAGCACGCTAATGAACACTAATAGCACGCTAACAATAATATCAATTTACTATCCGACCACACACATTCACCCATATATCCAAAGCATATATTAGAGCCATACATGTAGGAAATCACTATACACACAACAAAATTACTATACGCACACACGCAAACAACATTTTACACATACAGGCATTACAGTATGTTTAGCATATCATAGTACAAGGAGATAATATCGATATCACAACCAGTGTTCTAAAACAAGTTGTATGTGTCCACATATGCACCCGCATATAAGGAGGCGACATTTGGCCGCATAAATAATTAGATATGTGGCCGAATTATACGGTTAGCCGCTTAATCGACCGATTAAATGTTATGCGCCCGCATATGTGATTATGCAGGTACATAATTGGCAACTAAAAAAATCCCAACCCGTTAAGAAACCCGACCCGTTAAGCATAAAAATCAGTTTTTTAATTTCAAAGTCCTTATGCTTGACATGCTTTTGATTTGGACGTAAAACTAAATATTTATGTTTTGTGTGTAGATTGCTTTAGACGTTAGACTTTAGGTATTTTATGCATTAATCGTACATATTTTTAAAAGTTGATATGATTTTTCCGTGTTCCTATCTTTTAAGATTTTTAAATTTTATATACACAAACACATGCACATAAACTTATTGCTTATTTTTTCACTAAAACATTCATTTTCGCATAATCCGCATAATCGGTCGCATAATCCGCTTATGCGCTATGCGCTCGTAGACCACACACATAATGAAATCGTCTTTTATAACATTGATCACAACCTTAACGAGGGTTGAATGACCTACATTTAATTGCATGGTATAACTTGGCCTATGCTTGAAGGGACCATCAATAATAACACTTACAATGTTTGGTTATCATGTAAATAAGAGAAATGCATAATAATAAATAATATGGGCATTATCATTTCGAGAATCCAATCCAATCAATCATCCAACATAGCCTAGAAACCAACTAAGCATGGGCCAAGTCATATTATATGGTACGTAGCCCTGAGTTAAGTATAAGACTAATCATTTATGCATAGTACATGTCGCAAACTAGCATACATTTTCATAAATAATAGTTAAAGGCGGAAGCCATCAAAGGATCAAACTCACTGTAAAATCACAACAACCCCAAGATAAAAGTATCAGCATGTAGCAAGCAGACTCAAGAGAAGCAAAACAAGACCAACAAGAAGCAATAGCCCCAGGGAAGCAAATTCAAACCCAACAATCATCAAACAACCCCAAAAAGGCCACTTGATCCCAACAGAATGCAAATCATAGTCTAAATTCAAGCATGCAAGTAGTTTACCGGGTCAACAACCAACAATACCCAAAATAGTCATTGTTGAAGCATCAACAGAGTCCCACCCATGAGCACTCACGGCCGTGGCATCAACCAATTCCAAGAATACCAAACCTAAGCTCGTCACATGTCAAATCATAAACAAGGGCCTAACATAGTCATAACTAAATATAGTTTAAGTTTCAAGACAAAATTAAATAAATTAATTTTAGAGAAGTTACCTAATTATCATAGAGGAAGAGAAGGAAAATTGACCCTGACGTTGCCTGATCGTCCCACCACACTGAACTGTGGCTGCTTCTGCCACAGCTTTTTCACTGTTACTATTGGTGGCTGTCAAGAGAGGAATGTGTATAAGAAGATGGTGAGGATGATGATAATGCAAACGATGATGATTGTGATAATGACAATGATGATCTGATGATGACTATCACTACTAAAAAAGGACTTTTGCCAGCGTTTTTTAACATTTCCCGGCATTTTTGATGTGATGGCAAATGTTTTCCTGGCGTTTTACGAAACGCCGCAAAGACGTTGGGAAAAAGGGTGTTGCTAAATGTTTTCTAGGCGTTTTGGTGAAACGCCGCAAAATGCCCACTTTTACCGGCGTTTTGGTGAAACGTTGGGAAATGCCCATTACATTCCCCAGCGTTTTCTTGAAACATTGGGAAATGCCCAAGACATTCTCTGACGTTTTCTTGAAACGTTGAGTGAAGTCCCAGACATTTCCTGGCGTTTTCTTGAAACGTTGAGCGACGTCACAAACATTTCCCAACGTTTTCTTGAAATGTTGGGAAATGCCTATGATACAAATTAAATACAAATGTATTTTATAAAATGTCAATATTGTGTTTGCTAAATGTAGAAATCAAAGAGTTAAGCGCTCACACATGCAAATGGCCAGTCTGTGGCTAATTTTTATTTTTTAAAAAAAAAATTAGTATCACAATTCAATTTTCTTAAATTGACAAGATATTTAAAAATACATATAAAAATTTAGAATTCCAAATAAAATCTTTGGAAAATATAATTTAGTATCCCAATCAATAACCATAATCTCAATCTATAACTATTTTAAAGCACAGATTGATAAGAACATTGTCTTCCTCTTCAATCAGAGCTTGCACGCTGAAACATATCACGATACGAAAATACATGCACACAAAACAGGTAGAATAAAAAATTTATTTCTTTGTGCGCATGTCTGCATTACAAGAAACTCAACCGTGGATGATGGACGCAGACGAGAACTGAATAAAATGCAAGATCTCATCTTTCACTGAAACAATCACCAAGATCTAATATACATTCATAACGTGTTTCGTATGACAAAGAAGCAAACTCCAGAAACTTCGAGCCACCAGAGCCTTGTGCTCAAGAACGCACACGGATGCTTATCTCGTTGACGCACAAAATAAAGTGCAAATCCATGGCCTTGTGGTCGGTGAAAAAATCACTAGTACATATTTAAAAACCTCCCACCCTGTACATGATCAAAATTGAAAAAATGGCACTTCTAGATGGCCCGTTCCAAGATGCAAATATCTACATGCAAACAAATCAACTGTGATCCTAGCTCTCAACAACAAATCATACAAGAAGAGTTAACTATCGTTACCTCTTTTATAAAAAGAGTACTCTTGTTAAGTAACACCTGGGACTTCGGTGCAGAAATATCACATATCTGGCTCATGGAAACAAAAGGAATCATGATCAGACTAAGGTATTGTATCAATGTATTTATCAACTGTGATGGATGAATTACCATATCAGAAAGTGGTAAATTTCATATCCACGTTGTGCCAATGGCCAATGATCATATGCTAGGTCACTCCGTGGTTCCTTATATAGATTCAATTTAACATGATCATGGCCGTTCTAGAACCTGAATCGATTCACAGAGTGAGCTTGCACAAACAACAACGATCTTTCAACAAATAGTTTGGTACTTCTATGATACTTGATCCGCAGGGCCAGCCTCAATGAAATGTGCCATAGCAGAATAATGTTGTTCTTCTTCAAATGGCTTTGACACAAAACCATCCATGCCACATCGTAAACATTCGTCATGAGTAGCCTGAAAACACATCTGCGGTCATCGCTAGAATTGGTATGTGCCAACTGAACACATTCCTATACATATCTTTTGATGCTTCCCAAGACTCAAGCAGATCATTTGCATTCCTTTCCATTGATCTTTCCATTAATCGAATTTGCTCTGTGGCTTCAAATCTGACAATAGTAAGAATAGTCCGAAATATGTTGGGGAACATATTGAATCCAAGCTTCAAACGTATGATAGGTTTTTATTTCTTTTCAGGAAAAAAATTACAAGGAACATACAACACGTAGATTCTATCAATTTTATCTACTAAAATGCAAGTGGAAAGACAAACATGAAATTGGACAATCAATTTAAATTGACAGAATGCAATTTTGTTAGACCTATATGACAGTTAAGTCTAACTGATGATTTTTAAGTTTCTATTATGTTTGACAGCATTCCAAGGAATTATTATAATGAATTCTGACTGTTTTTTATAGTCATTATTCTGACTGTAAATTTTTTAACTATGTTAATTATAGTTTAGCAAAGATTGAAAGTACTAACCAGCAGAAATCTCAGAAATCCAGTCTACAAAAGGTTATGCTAATTCTGTTAATATAAATCATACAGAAGCTACCCGTAAGATTAATCCAGTCTCCAAAGTGAAAAATCTCAGAAAATAATCTGCACAAAGTTTTAAGACATGCAAAAACAATAGAAGCAGATGACTTACGAGTATTCTGATTGCTCCATGTTCCTCAAGAATCGTATGAGCAACTAGGTTTACTAGTATTCTGACTGTTATTTGTCGTCATTAATGATTCACCACAAACACACTCCCCCTTTGAGTTAGGATTTATAAATATAAACTCTGACCTGAACAACGGACACTAATTCAATTTACAAAATACACCTGCATTGTTGACAACAGACTCAAAAAAAGAATCATATAAAAAGCATGGAATGGAATTCAGTTTTGTTTTTTATTTCTTTTAATTAAAATGCTTACTACAGTGGATCATCCACAAAATCCATCTTAGTTCATACACTAAAAACCTCAGATCAAAACACATTACACACTAGAAACAAAGTGTTGCATATTGGAGAACGGATGTGCAGCAGAGGTTTTAATGTGCAGCAAAGGCCACCCTACTGCTTTCCACACTAGGCTAATTGGAGCACGGATATGCACTCAGTAAACATAATATGACAGAAGCAATCTCAAAGACAAATGACAGACCCAAAAGAAAATTCAGGCTAGATAGATTTTATTTAAAAAATTAAAAAAGACAAACAAATCAAGACATTGGCAGTGATCTATTCATCCGCCAGAACTTGCTATTTATTTGCTTGATGAACCAGAGAAGGAAGCAGTGCTTTTTATAATTTTATTTGTTAGTGAAAAGGAGGTGCAAGATTTTTGGCGTGTTCTTCTATTATTGTTGAATTTTAATGATGTTTTTTGGTTGCATTATACAATATTTTTTAATCTAAAAAAGAATAATTAGTTTTATCTTGTTTTGTATTCATGTTTGTGCACAATTAACTAATGAGCGTTGCTAGTGATGCATTGGAAGACTATTCAGTTGTTATGTTTGTTCTTTCAGTTGCTTTTGTTGTAATTTTATTTTGATAAATTGTTATATTAAAAGAAAATTTAATATGGGTTGTATTTCCTACCATATAGGTCTCTAAACTCCAAGACCACTACATTACTGTTTCTGTTTCTGTATACTATTGTGTCATGTTAGTGTAACTATGCCTATATATCCCAGGTGATGAAATATTGTAATAAACTGACACGTATATTTAACAATCCAATTGGTTCTCCAATAAATCTTGGATCCATGACTAAATGTAATTGCAATTCATCACATTTGATAGTATGTGGTAGCTTCAGAGTTTTAGATTGTGAACAAACAGGTTCTTCTCCGGATCTATGAATCAGTGTTGCTGCGACATGGGACAAAGGTGTCCAATTGTCCGAGTGCCCGGCACTGCAAATATGATGTGGGTACTGGGATATGGTATAATTTAATATAGAACATATTTATCTCTTATATATCATGATTAGAGGAGCAATTAATTTAACAGGTTATTTAACTATGCTTATTCACATATTATGACAACACTAACATATTTAAAAAACAAATAATATTTGGATGATTGTGGAGATGAAAGAAACAAAACCTCATTCCATTGCTCATGTTACATAAGCTGTCCAAATAGTGCAACATGGACAAGTACATGAAGTGTCCGAATACCCGACAAGTTAAATTTTGCCAAAAAAATGAAGTATGCGGGTAACACTACTCCGGGTATATATGTAATGTACATGTGCACATAACAGTGATTCATACCTTGGCAGGGACTACTGATCAAGTTGGCAGTAGAATCTCTCTGAATCTCTCAAAACTCAAATTAAAATGAATATCCTACATAAAGCTTTGGTTGTACCTAATCTGTCAGCTGCAATGAGTATAACTTTGTAGCTACGCACCACTGCCTTCATCATGGTGTTTTCCACTGTCTACGAACTCTTCATCATCAGAGCAGGCATTATCAATCTGCTCTGTTCCTCCTAATCATAAATTGGGCATAGATGAATAAATATATAACTATAAAACATTCCAATTTTTAATTTGTAGAAGAAACTATGTAATTTGAGAATTGAAAGAGAAATTATTCGGCATACCAATTCTACGGCTTGCACCAATAATCCATACAACCTAAAAAGGACCAAAACAGATTTTGATTTTATTCCTGATATGCTGAAATTCTAAATTCCATGAGAAATCTGATACGGACGCACCTTCCGAGGCGGGCACGGATCCAAGCGGGTCCCATGGCGGATGGGTCACTTACTATCGGAGGCGTCGAAGGGCAGATTAGTCTTTTGTTATGATATTTTATTCCTAGGTTTTCTCTATTTATATCTAGGGTTAGCCGTCATGAGAGTTATGCTTATTGTGTGAGAAACATCGTAAGTGTCTTTTGTGAGGGTTTTAGACTTTGATCCGTTCATCAAAGTTAGGAGAGCGAGTTCCTCTCGAAAGGGCTCAAGTTATCTTGCTATTAGTAGTTGTTTTCTCTCAAAAATCCAATAAAAATCCCATCTTTTCCAATTTTTAGTCCTTTTCTTCGCTGATTTTCCATTGATACGATCCAAATCGTATCAAATTGGTATCAGAGCAATAGATCCAATGACGGAAGGCACTCGATTCAAGACGGAGATGGAGGCGCTGCGAAAGGAGATCCGGGAAGAGGTCAGTAAAAAGGTGGGGGCTTTGGAAGTCACGGTCGAGATGCTTTCCAATTCCCAAAAGGAGATGGAGGCTCGTTTGATGAAGAAGCACGAGGAGTCGGACGCTACTCAAGTTTAGATCTTGAAAATTCTTCAAAAACTTGAGGGAAAAGGGAAGCATGTGGAGATCGGAGGGGAAGAATCCGCAGCGGAGAATCATCATACTAAGGCGGACGATCCAAAGTTGATGGCGAATACCTCTGGGGCACCTCCGGGCACCAAAACCACGAGGGAGAAGGAAGATCTAGGGTTCTGGGAGGAGTCGTGGGTGGAGGAAGTGCAACGGGAGCGGCGGCGGTGCGAAGGAGATCCCCTAGGGTTTCTTGCGGAGACGAGGGGACGCGGCGGACAAGATGGCGGCTTCCCGGAGGATAGGGAGGGCGGCGGCTGGGGGGGAAACCCTAATCCCCCCCCCACGCGGGCCGCCAGGACCCCGCGAGGGCTCGGGGGGCCTCACGGCCCACACCCGAGCCCGCGCGGGTGCCCAGGATGGCTGGGCGGGCTCGCGCGAGGCCCTGGAGGGGTCGCGCGGCCCGCCAGGGCCAAACCTGGGCCCCGCCGAGCCCCAGGGAGGCTTCGCGGCTTTCCCTGGGGCCGGCTGGGCCCCGGCTAGTGATGGTGGGGCCCGGGGGGCCCAGTAAACCCCCGGGTCAGTTTTTCGGCCCCCCGAGCACCGAACAGGGCCCCGCAAGAGGCTACCGCGGGATTTTTGGGGCTGCAGAGGAGGAGCGCCAGAGGTGGCCTATGGAGGAGTACGCGGAAAATTTTGGGGGCCCACGAGGGTTTCCCGAAGAGGCCTACGGCCGAGGCAGGACAGAGTACGGAGGCCATGGAGCTCAAGGAGGAGGACACCCGACTATGTACCCCGACAGGAGGATGGAGAAGTTGAAGATGCCCATTTTTG
Organism: Scilla litardierei; assembly: GCA_030789695.1. Taxonomy (NCBI): domain Eukaryota; kingdom Viridiplantae; phylum Streptophyta; class Magnoliopsida; order Asparagales; family Asparagaceae; genus Scilla; species Scilla litardierei. Next base: position 119,871,696 of record CM061130.1, read on the forward strand.
AGGGGACAGACCCCGACGGGTGGATAGTGCGAGCGGAGCGGTATTTCCAGGTGATGCGGATCTCAGAGCGGGAGGTATTGGAGAACATCATCTGCTATCTGGAGGGACAGGCGCTGAGTTGATACCGCTGGAGGATGTCCCGAGCCCCTTTTCGGACTTGGGAGGAGTTGTCCGCTTTCCTACTTGACCGTTTCCAGGCCAAACCGGGGGCGAATTTCTACGAGCAGTTGCTTGGACTACGGCAGGAGGGGACGATGTTGGACTTCCTGGGGAAGTTCGAGGTGTTGGCAGGCAGGATGAAGGGGGTGTCGGAAGACGTATGCTTGGGGGCATTTATGAGAGGGCTGAAGCCCTCGATACGAGCCGAGCTATGGATGCAGAGTCCCAGGGACCTGGAGCATGTGATTCGTCTGGCATTGCGGGCGGAGGAGAAGCAGGCGGAGGAGCGGAGGCTCAGAGGGACTTGGGGGGCACCACAGCAGAGGGTCCCATCTACAGCCGCCGTCGCCCCGAGACTACCGCCGGCCGCCTCAGCCGGAGCGGGGGAGAAGACAGGAGCAGCACGTCCTGCGGGACAAGGGCGGAGGATGACCGAGGCTGAGATGCGGGACAGGAGGGCCAGGGGGTTGTGCTTCCGTTGCGACGAGAAGTTCACCCCGGGCCATCGGTGTGCGAGCCGGTTGCTGCAGATCACCATCGAGCCAGACGAGGAGGAGTACATCGACCCAGAGGAGGCCGAGGAGGAGGTCGTCTCAGTAGAGCAGCCGGTGGAGCTGGAGCAGGCGCAGGTGTCCCTCAACTCCGTGATGTGGTTCACACAGAACTCCACCATGAAGTTGGTGGGACAGGTCGGGGAGACAGCAGTGACGGTTTTGATTGATAGTGGGGCCACCCACAATTTTGTGTCCCTGCGAGTGGTGGAGCTGCTGGGGTTGCAGATGTCCGGTGGGAGGTTCACCGTACAGTTGGGGGATGGACGGTGCGAGGAGAGTACGGGGCTATGTCGAGGACTCTGCCTAGTCATTCAGGGGGTACAGATCGTTCAGGACTTTTTACCGTTCGAGTTGGGGAAGGTCGACTTCATCTTGGGAGTCCAGTGGTTGAAGACATTGGGGACCACGATGACCAACTGGAAACGGTTGAGGACGGAGTTCAAGGATGGCGAGCGGACGGTGGTGCTTCAGGGAGACCCGAGCTTGTGCTATGCCATGGTAGCATTCAGTGCCATGACTCGGGCTATTCGACGGGCAGGGCAGGGGTACTTGGTGGAGTTTCAGGGGATGACCACAGAGGCGGAGCCCGAGCCCGAGGAGGAGCCACCAGAGGTGCAGTCGGTGTTGGAGCAGTTCGCAGAGGTGTTTGAGATGCCCCAGGGGTTACCTCCTCCCCGGGACCACGAGCATGCGATCGTACTGAGGGATGACGCACCCACCGTCAGTGTTCGGCCTTACCGGTATCCCCACGTGCAGAAGGATGAGATCGAGCGGCAGGTCAGAGAGATGTTGCTAGCAGGAGTGATCCAGCCCAGCGTCAGCCCCTTCTCGAGCCCAGTTTTGTTAGTGAAGAAGAAGGACGGGAGCTGGCGTTTTTGTGTGGATTACCGAGCCCTGAATAAGGAAACTGTGCCTGACAAGTTTCCTATTTCCGTGATAGATGAGTTGCTCGACGAGCTGCATGAGGCGAGGGTGTTTTCGAAGGTAGATCTAAAGTCTGGGTATCATCAGATCCGAATGCGAGCAGAGGACATCCCGAAGACGGCGTTCCGTACACACGAGGGCCACTACGAGTTCTTGGTGATGCCGTTTGGATTGACAAACGCCCCGTCTACTTTTCAGGCCTTGATGAACAAGGTGTTCCGCCCTTACCTACGGCGGTTCATCCTTGTTTTCTTTGACGACATCTTGGTCTATAGCCGCACATTGGAGGAGCACACGGGGCATCTGGAGGTGGTTTTCAGGGAGTTGCAGGGGCACCAGTTATTCGCCAATCGGAAGAAGTGCTCGTTCGGGAGGAGTCAGATCGAGTACTTGGGGCACATTGTCTCAGACGCCGGGGTAGCAGCAGACCGGGCAAAGATTGTGGCGATGTTAGAGTGGCCTCTACCACAGACACTGCGGGCACTGCGGGGTTTCTTGGGCTTGACAGGCTATTACCGCAAGTTTGTGAAGGGATACAGCACCATTGCCTGGCCACTGACGGAGCAGCTGAAGAAGGACAGTTTTCGGTGGGGGGAAGAGGCGACTAAGGCTTTCGAAGCCGTGAAGACGGCGATGTCGACGGCGCCGGTCCTTGCTCTGCCAGACTTCAACCAGCCATTCGTAGTAGAGACGGATGCTTCAGGATATGGTCTTGGGGCGGTACTGATGCAGGAGGGGCGGCCGGTTGCATACTTCAGCCAGGTGTTGACCACGAGGGAGAGGCTGAAGTCAGTGTGTACGAGAGGGAGTTAATGGCTATAGTATTCTCCATTCAGAAATGACGACCATATCTGCTGGGACGAACTTTTGTGGTGCGGACGGATCAGCGGGCATTGAAGTATCTGTTAGAGCAGAGGTTGGTGGCAGAGGAGCACCAGAAGTTACTGTCGAAGCTGGTGGGATTTCGGTTCGATATTGAGTATAGACCGGGGCTGGAAAATAAGGCGGCGGATGCATTATCTCGACGGGATGAGGGGAGCCAGCTGCAGGCGATGTCGATACCCGAGTGGAGAGGTTTGGACCAGCTGTCACAGGGGGCGGAGGCAGACCCGGAGCTGCAGCAGATCAGGGAGAGCTTACAGGAGGGAGGTGACGGGGTGCCAGGTTACACGCTAGAAGGGGGAAGGTTACTCTACCAGGGGAGGTTGGTGATTCCGCGGGGGTCTGCATCGATTCCGACTCTTTTCCAGGAGTTCCATGGGTCGGCGATCGGAGGGCACTCGGGCGTGCAGCAGACGTATATGCGGATGGCTCGGGAGGTATACTGGACGGGCATGCGGAAGGACATCACGCGATTGGTGGCGTCTTGTGACGTCTGCCAACGTCACAAGTACATGGCGATGGCCCCGGCAGGACTGCTACAGCCTTTGGCATTGCCCGAGCAGGTGTGGGAGGAGGTGTCCATGGACTTCATAGACGGCTTGCCGCGGTCGGAGGGGTTCACCGTGATCTTGGTTGTGGTTGACCGGCTGAGTAAGTATGCTCACTTCATTCCCTTGAAGCATCCTTACACAGCGGTTTCGGTGGCGGGGGTTTTCGTGCGGGAAGTGGTGCGGCTGCACGGGTTTCCGAAGTCTATAGTGTCCGACCGGGACAAGGTATTCACTAGTCACTTCTGGGAGGAGTTGTTTCGAGTCCAGGGGACAGTGCTGAAGCGGAGCACCGCCTACCATCCGCAGACGGACGGTCAGACCGAGGTGGTCAACAGGAGTGTCGAGACCTACCTCAGATGTTTTGTTTCGGAGACACCCCGACAGTGGGCCAGATGGTTGGCGTGGGCGGAGTATTGGTACAATACATCCTTCCACTCGGCGGCAGGGACGACACCTTTTCAGATATTGTACGGACGAGACCCTCCTTTGGTTTACTATGGGCACCGGGCGACACCGGTGTCACATGTGGAGGAGCAGATGGAGGAGAGGGATAGGATGCTGGAGGAGCTGCGGAGGCACCTGACACGAGCACAGCAGGTGATGAAGGCCAAGGCGGACGGACATCGGCGGGATGTGATTTTTCAGGTAGGGGACAGGGTCTACCTGAAGCTTCGACCTTACAGGCAGAGGTCTTTGGCCCACAGGAGGAACGAGAAGCTTGCGGCCCGTTACTATGGGCCTTTTGAGGTGGAGACTCGGATTGGAGAGGTGGCTTACAGGTTGAAGCTGCCACCAGGGACATCGATACATCCGGTGTTTCATGTTTCCCAGTTGTGTCGGGCGATTGGCGAGCATGCTACATCCTCCACACTTTCTCATACGCTCACAGATGATATGGAAGTGATGCTCGAGCCAGTTGATGTCCGGGCGGTACGGAGAGGTCCGGGGCGGCGTCGGGAGGTCCTCATTTACTGGCAGGGGCTACCAGAGTGCGATGCGACATGGGAGCAGTATGAGGCGATCCAGGAGCAGTACCCTGATTTCCACCTTGAGGACAAGGTGGCTCTTTTAGGGGCGGGTATTGATACGGACGCACCTTCCGAGGCGGGCACGGATCCAAGCGGGTCCCATGGCGGATGGGTCACTTATTATCGGAGGCGTCGAAGGGCAGATTAGTCTTTTGTTATGATATTTTATTCCTAGGTTTTCTCTATTTATATCTAGGGTTAGCCGTCATGAGAGTTATGCTTATTGTGTGAGAAACATCGTAAGTGTCTTTTGTGAGGGTTTTAGACTTTGATCCGTTCATCAAAGTTAGGAGAGCGAGTTCCTCTCGAAAGGGCTCAAGTTATCTTGCTATTAGTAGTTGTTTTCTCTCAAAAATCCAATAAAAATCCCATCTTTTCCAATTTTTAGTCCTTTTCTTCGCTGATTTTCCATTGATACGATCCAAATCGTATCAAAATCTTAAAAATCGAAAAAAATAACAGAGACTGAGCAGCAAGAGCACGGTTGAATCTGTTTCGATTATGAGCGCTTCAATCTGTTTCAAAAGGGGGAAAAGATTAATACAAGTTAGATAAGGACTACTGTTAAACACCTTGATAATCATAAGCAGAAGCACCGCAGCTGTTAACATCTTGATAGAAATTAGCAATACGAGACGTATACATTACAACATGTAGAACTAATAGAGCAAAAGGTCCAAACATGTTCCCATTGGTTAAAAATATTTATAAATCAGACACAAAACTCGGGATTTGACAAAAAAACCAAGGATTGTTGTACAATTTAGCAAATTTCATCAAGACCATACTTATAGTTATAGAGATCCGTATGAACAAATGCAGGCATCCCCCGTTGCACATTAGATCGAATTAAATTGCACCGTAACACGGATCAATCAGCTGATCGCGTCCAAGCTAGATTAAAGAAACCCATAAGTAGCCAAATTTTCACATACCCGTAACAAAATCCCTATTGGATTCACCTTGCTACATGTGGATGTTTAATCACTAAAATTCTCTATGAGACACAAATTCAAAGAAAAAGCAGTTTCTTCCCATGTTTTATAGACCGTTATATGACCTTTGAATTCGCAATAATTATGAGCAACAATTAATTCTTATGGGCAAATTTTCCTATATCCATGGTAAAAAGAACAAGCTTGATGTAAACATTGAATGCCAAACAACTCATTACGATTAATCCGCTCAAAATGTGGTTTTTTCAGCTAGAAAAATTCATAGGCTGAAAAAAACAAGTTGGGCATCTCAGAAAGCTTCAAAAAAAGTCATTGCATTTAATGGATCATATAACAAATTACCAGTTTTTTAAATTGAAACGGATTGGGACCCAATTCATTTATAATTGCAACCAAATAAAAGAGAAAGAAATTACCATGCCAAAGGCATTGGAATCATGGCCATTAGCGAGACGGCTGCGACATCCTTCTTCAAGAATTTGACAGTTGCCTCATCCTTCATTCTGATCAGAACAACCGTCCTATTTATGCACATCACACAATATTTGCTGCCCCAAAAGAGAAAAAGAGCGAAAACCCATTAAGCATCATGCTCTCGTTTACTGGCATCAAATCAAAAAACAATGCTCTTGGGCAAGAAACACTCACCATATCTTGGAGAACCTGGAGAAATTCACACAATACCGCCTACTTACTCTCACCTACCCGTCGGACTTGTGGATGTTCGTTAATACACAGAAGGATCGATCGGCGTCCCCTCCATCGTGCCTCCTCAAATTAAAACAGATGGGGGAGTGGATCACGGAGGGGTCAAGTCTTCTGGTCGGCTATCGATCTGAAGATTTTTGATCGGTGACGATCATGGTTTCTGATCTGAAGATTTTTTATCGGCGTAGGGGTCTAATCTTCTGGCCTTCTGATATGAAGATTTCTCAAAGATCTAGATGAGATTCTCTCTAAAGCCTCTAATTGGGGGGGGATTGGAATATTATTGGGGGAAAGAGGCAAGGTTTGGCAGACCGCCCAATTTTTTGGCATTTAATTATATATTTGCTATTAAATATAGATATAAATATTTACAAGAATACCATTTAAACATTATGGATGTTTATCACATGATCGCGTATTTACAAGCTTGCCATTAAAAATTTGTAAGAATGCCACTAGGATTTTTTTCCTCTTTACTATAAACAGTGGGCACTAGATTTCTCAACATTTTTAATAAAGCACTGGGAAAGGTCAAGCATTTGCCGGCGTTTTTAGTAAAGCATTGGAAAAGATCAAGCATTTGCCGGCGTTTTAAGTTAAGCGCTGGGAAAGGTCCGGCGTTTGTCTGCTCTTAAGGAACACCGAGAAAGGTCCCACATTTACCGGCGTTTATAGAAACACCGGGAAATGTCGAGACACCAATAGACATTTACCAACGTTTCTTTAAAACGCCGGTATAAAAGCGTTGGTAAAAGTCAATTTTTTAGTAGTGGGTGATTATTTGAATAGTGACGATGATGATAACTGAGAGGAAGAACAGAACAGGAGCCGGGTTAGGGTTAATAGGGTAAGAGAGAAATAAAGATCGTGGGTGAGAGGAGTGAGCGATGAAGGAGGATGTCGTGGGGGAAGAGAGTGACATGGAGTGATGGAGATCGTGGGGGTAGAGTGATGAGAGATGCCTGAATGGGAGAATAAGGGCTACAACATCGGGACTGGGTGGAGGTAAATTTGGTTATTGGTTTGGTTTTTATTTAAGGATGTGAATGGGTTGGATTCTGGTTGCTGTTTTTTGCCAGAAAAATTAAACAAAAATTCAGAATAATGATGAAAAAATGAAAAAAAAATTGTAGAAGAGTATAAAAATAATGTAGGACATTTTTTATAAAATAATATTTTATTAAATAATTGTATTAGTGGATCGAATGCTGAGATGATGAAGATGATGAATAAGTGTATTAATGGATTACGACCATCAAATTGGTACGAAGCTGCTTTTGTTTATACAAGTTGAACCTAACTTTAGTAGCCAAAAGGCTTCAGTTGTAGCTGGTCTTTTGCCTAGATTGACTGTGATGAGTGGTACTTAAGCGGTAATCTACTTGAGTTGTGTTTACCAAGTATGGTAGTACTAGAAATAATCCATGCACGCAGTGCACGGAGTCAAACCACCACCCCCCCCACACCCCCCCCACCCCCCGAAGAGGATGCGGTGCACGCGCGTAACCGAAAATGAGTGAGAAATGTCGGTGTGTGTGCCGATATCGTCGGGGGGTAAAAGGTACAAAATCAAGGGGTTAAAATGCAAAAAACCTTGGGGGTGGCAGATATATAAATAAATGGGTGATTTTTGGTTTTTTGGGGTGAATATCAAACATTTAAATAAGTTAGTTTGAGGGTGTTTTTTGGGTTTTAAGGGGATGGCAACCATGTAAATAAGTGACTTGGGGTGATTTTTTGGGTGAGGTGGAGGGTGAGGTGGAGGAGGTAGTCCCATGTGACTATGTGACATTGCCACAGTGTACAAATGTGTCACATAGGACAACTTGCTCAAATGTAATATAGATTTTTGCTATTTAATTAGAATCCCGCATAGCCAATGTACCTGTGTGTGGAAGGCTGGCAAACCTTCCCACGTGTGAGACTGCAAAATCAAACATCAAAACACCTCTATGATTCTGGATGCATGTCTCCCAAAGAATTTTGATCACCTTCAAATGGGCCCACGCAGATCCCAGTGGCCATTGTGTACAACCAGCTTTGTACAGCCAGCACTTAAATGTTTATAAATTTTTAGCCATGCAAAAACAGAGAGATGCATTAAGTGCACATAATTCCATTTATGCCTACATAGGCCCCAAGAACACTGAAGCCGAAATGTCCATCAATATCCCATCTGTTGGTTTAATGATGAATTTTTACAAAATGATACATGGAATAGAAATTTAAAATTGTTGTGATTTATTCTTGTGGACAACTAATATTTTTGTCTAGCAAGCCAATTGCATGTGTGGCTAAACGATACGTAGAGAATGTGAGCTGATCAATCACATTAGCGTAACATGTGAAGGAAAAAAAAAGATGTTTGGCATGAATTCTCTTAACTAATTGTATATTGAAAGGATTTTAAAATTTATTGAATATGTTAAAAAATTAAAAAAATACAAAGATTTTTAGTTCACTTGCATCGCATGTGCCAAAGAGGCAGTTCATTTGAGGTAAATTGGACATGAGCCCCGTATTCTGTGGAGGCACCTGCAGATTAACTCTACTGGAAAGTTAACTCCTTTAGTGTTTTCTGTTATAGTCTTTTCTTTCTGTTGCGCGCGCACACAGTCTCTCTCTCTCTCTCTCTCTCTCTCTCTCTCTCTCTCTCTCTCTCTCTCTCTGTGTGTGTGTGTGTGTGTGTGTGTGTGTGTGTTGGAGGGAGTGGGAGCAGATGCACTGCTTAAAACCCCGCTTAAACCGCCACCATTACTTTGAAAAAATAGAACGTCGTTAGCAACAGATTTTAGAAATTACTCTTTTCTACATAATACCTTACTTTATGTTCTGTACTGACCACAAGGTTAGAGTTGCTAACCTAAAAGCAAGGTACATGCTACGATGATTAAGTTTCAATTCATCTGGCGGTTAGTGAAGAGGGGTTTAAGTATAACATGGAGCGTTTTATTGAACTCGGCTTAAGATGATCACAGTATTGTCATCTCAATTGTCCTGACTTGTAAGAGGAACTTAACTGCTTTACTCTCCATTTGAAGCAACCTATGTTGCATGAACATGGTTATCCCAATACCGACACGACATGCCAACACATAGAAAATACTAAAAATGCATTGGTTACTTGTGTCGGACACACGTATCCAATACATATTGACACTCCGACATGACCCGGCTTAACTATAGAAGCGTCGGTGCTTCATAAGAATTAACTAATGAGAAGTTCTCGTAGAAGGTTTATCCATGGGTATCTCTGTAGGGGGTCAACTGCAATTACTTTTTATGTAATTGATCAGAGGTATACTATTATTACCTTCCATAGGTACAATAAGCTCATGCAAACTTTTGGCCCCTGTACAAAATTCATTTCTTTTCAAATAAATGCCTTAATTAGTTAAGCATGTTTTCAAGGGAAGCATTTGTTTATTATTGTTGGTAGATGTTTTTATAATACTAATTTGGCGATATGTACCCACACCCAGCGGTTTTCCAGGTATTTATGATGTTGAGCATTTCATCAAGTCCTTGAGGTATGATATCAATATCGTGGAAAGCGTCCCTGAGATTTCTACCCATGGTAAGAAGAAAAAGATGAAAGCTTACCAGGTTCGACACTGCACACTTAAGCTCCAAAAAAGAAGGGGTATATTATATATATATTGTTTGTTTGTTTGCTAAATTGTCCTTTCTTCCTTTCCCCCCCTTAAATTTCCATTTTCAGATGAATCCACCAAGAGATGCTCCTCTGAGCTGGTACACAACAACTGCTTTGGGAAAGATGAAGGAACATGGTGCTATATATCTGACCCCTTTCTCTCACCGCCTTGCGGAAGAGATTGATGAAGCTGAACTTCAGAGGTTAAGATGCCGAGTGAATTACCATGCACTACGATTCAAGCCTCACATTATGAAACTAAGTAGTGAGGTAGTTAATAAGCTCCGTGCTCAAGGCCACTTCATGTCTATACACCTTAGATTTGAGATGGATATGCTTGCATTCGCTGGGTAAGATATATTATCTTAACATCATCATTTATTTGTATTGTTTTTTTTTTAAGAATTTGTATAGAAAGACATGTCTATGTTGCACCTAGCCCGTAATACGGTAATAGGCTAGAGTTCACAAAGTATATTTGGATGTGCTAGCTTTTCTTCTTCACTGTTATAGGCTTTTGCAAACTTTCCCCTTGATTTTCTGTCGGATCTCATTAGACTACAATGTTTCTTTATATTAGTATCACATACCCTTAGATTCCACTAGAACTATTATGGCTCTATATGTATTATGGTGGTCTAATTGTCATATGCATTTCATTGTTATATTTTCAAGTCCCACCCAGATATCAGGTTTTCATCTCAAAGAATGTTTGAAACGAATTTCACACGCTTTGTTGCATGCAGGGCAAATAGCGGCCTGCAGATTTCCAAGGGGTTAACGGTAGTAGGAACCACCTATCATCATAGAAATCTGTTGCTCTGTGGTTTACATGTCATCTAGAGAATTTTGTATATAAGATTTTTATTCAGATTCTAACCTTGGATACTTTCAGGTGTGTCGATATATTTACACCTGAAGAACAAAAGATCCTGGTAAAGTACCGCAAAGAGAACTTCAAGGAGAAAGAACTTGTTTATAGAGAAAGGCGGCTTATTGGGAAGTGCCCTTTAACACCTGAAGAGGTAAAGTCCTCTTGTCATTCTTAAGTTTCATTTTTTGAGAGGTAGACCACACCTCACTTGGTTTAAATCTTCCATTAGTGGTGATAAACATGCTAACCTATTGAAAATAGTGACGACTAATCGGTTAATAAACTGTGAGAAAACATTGCATTGGTATAATGCTAAGTATGACCAACTTATGTTAACAAGCAATTTGATAAGCTACTAGCTTAGCTTTAGTCATTTCACTTCAGTCTTGGGTTCATTCAAATCGAGGCGCGAAATCTTGGTCCAGCACCGTAACATTTCTTTGTAGATAGAAGCATATAAACATCAGTTCAGAGTCAGTTGCACACCTTGTACACAAATGTTTCTCAATCTTTTCTTCTTCTATTTCCGGTTGCAGGTGGGACTCATCTTACGCTCTATGGGATTCGACAACTCCACCAGGATCTACATAGCCGCCGGCGAGCTCTTTGGCGGAGATCGCTTCATGAAGCCATTTCGCCGTCTCTTCCCCCGCCTCGAGAATCACAACACGGCCGGGCAGGAAAAGATCGATGACCAGGGCCTTGTTGGCTCTGCCGTGGACTACATGGTATGCCTCCTATCCGACATCTTCATGCCTACTTACGACGGCCCCAGCAATTTTGCCAACAACATCATGGGCCATCGCCTCTACTATGGCTTCCGAACCATCATCCAGCCCGATAGGAAAGCACTCGCTCCCGTATTCATGGACCGAGAAGAAGGCCGGGGTGCCAACTTTGAGGAACGGGTCCGGCGCGCCATGGCTCGGACCAAGTTTGGCGAGCCCCATAAGCGAGTCACACCCGAATCATTCTACACGAACTCATGGCCGGAATGCTTCTGCCAGACGTCACCCAAATATCCCGCCGACAAATGCCCCCCTGACAACGTACTAGAAGTTCTTGAGAGTCGTCTCGAGGGCGGCGGCGGCGGCTTGGGGGTGACAAAACTGAGTAACATGACACGCAGTGTGGTAACCGATGATGCTTGATGATGGAAAAAAAATTTGGGATGGTCCGTAATCGGTTCGTTATTTTTTTTCCACCTCTCACAGAGAGTAAAGAAATGGTGGTACTTCGAAAATTTTATGCACATGGAGATAGTGAGAAGCTGAAAGCAGCAGAGGGGAGCGTTTCAGGAGCATTTGTAAAATTGATACGTGGACTGCTATTAAAGTTTTAAAAACAAGAGAGGAAAAAAAATGAAAGTTTCTTCAAGTTTTCGTGCTGGTGGTTATTGGGAATTCTCTTTTGGTGTTCCGAGCCGCAGAGTTCTGCATTTATCCGTAATGGGAACAAACATTTCTAATTTGGGTTTTTCTCATATTAGTCCCTTAAATTATGCGTAATTTGATATTAGTCCCTTAATTCTTCGTATTTTGAGTTTAATCCCTCAAATCTTAAGCCGTTAACCTAAATAGTCCTCTCATCCTATATTCTGTTAAATAGTTAGTTTAATTAACGATTAATTAACAATTAGTGTTAATTAACTACAAATTAAGCCCTAATGAGAGGAGACGGAGGAGAGGGGGCGGAGGAGGGGGAGGGGGAGGCGGACCTCCTCCCCGCCGCCGCCCTCCCTCTCCCCTTCCCCCTTCATCCCCCTCCTCTCCCTCATCCCCCTTCATCCCCGCCGTCGCTTCCCCCTCATCCTCCCCCTTCATCCCCCACCCCCCTCCTCCTCCTCCCCCCTCCATCCCCCACCTCCTCCTCCCCCTCATTCATGCCGCCGATCCCCCCTCCTCCCCACCGATCCCCTCTCCTCCCCGCCAATCTCACCCGCCTCCTCGCCCTTCATCCCCATCGTCTCCACCGTCGCTCTCCCCCTCCTCCCCGCCGATCTCCCCGCATCCTCGCCCTTCATCCCCATCGTCTCCACCGCCGCTCTCCCCCTCCTCCCCGTCGATCTCACCCGCCTCCTCGCCCTTCATCCCCATCCTCTCCACCGCCGCTCTCCCCCTCATCCCCCTTCATCCCCTTCCTCCCTCCTCCTCCCCGCCACCGGGAGAGCTCTTCCCAGCCGCCTCATCCGCCTCATCCCCCTCCTCCCCGCTGCCGAACCCTCCTTCTCCTCATAACCCTCCTCCCCGTCGAGCTCCCCCTCCTCCCCACTGCGATCCCCCCTCCCCCATCATCCCATCTCCTCGCCGCCGCCGCCCCCCCTCCTTCTCCTCCCCTTCATCGTCGTCGCTGCCGTCGCGAACAAGTGGACACGTCAGCACTAACAGCCGCACTAACAGCCACGTCAACAATAACGGAATTTTTAACAGAAAATTAGAGTGGGGGACTATTTTGGTTATAGTTAATGATTTGAGGGATTAAACTCAAAATTCGAAGATTTAAGGGACTAATATCAAATTATGCAAGATTTAAGGGACTAATATGAGAAAAACCCTTCTAATTTTTACGTGTTTTTAAAAGGACATGCCATAGTTCAGACGGCATTTTCTTTCTCCTGTCTCTTGAGAGACACGGGGATCAGATCCGACCAAAGTGTGTGTTTTACTGCTTTCCAATATATTAAAAAAAGAACAAGAAACTCTATTAGCAAATGAGTATATTAGGAATTAAATGATTAAATATACTCCAAATCTAGGTTGACTAATGGATTTTATCATCCCAACTGTTTTAAAATTTTAAATTTGCTTCCGTTGAAAATAATTGGATGAACGCAAGGTCGATTACGCCTTTCAGTATTGTAATAAAATAGTGCCATGAAAAATATTAGTAATGATGAGGATTATAACAAAAACAACCACCACCATTGAACTGATTTTGAATTCCACATTTCAAAAGGAGATAAATAAATTCAGGGCATTACTCTTCAAAAAGTCATCCGAAGGGGTTAGGAGCCCGAACATGCTTAGCATTACCAGTCCCATGATTGTAGAAGGAGAGCACAGAAACAAGAAAACAACATCATCGCCAATCTCCATTGTTATGCAGTCACCAACATGCAATTTGATATATTATCCCATCACAAGACTAAAAATGGAAAATATACTACTGACCGAAGGAATCCTAGAGAAATATACAAGACAAAAAGAGGAAAAAGAAGTCAAAAACAGGCTCATAGAGTGAACCGTTTCTGAAAAAGAGGAAATTATTATTTTTTTTTTTTTGAAAAGACATTTACATTAGAAACGGATTCTACATACAAATTAGTAATGTCTGAAATCCAATATAAAACATATGAGCTTAAGCCGTTCATGCACCGCGAAGTTTGTTGGCAACATGGAGGAGGTGACCGATGTTTGTGTTTGGATAGTTTTGCAACAGCTTGAGGTTGGATGTGAAATCTCCAGCCAAGAGGCGCCTTCGAACAAGTATCAACATTGCGCAACAGATTCGGAGAAGGGTTTCCTGTGCCCAGTTTAAAAAGAAGTGAAAAAAAAGGAAAGGAACGAGAATTTAAGGGCACTGCAATGCCAAATTAAGGATCAATACCTGGGGACCTTCAGGGTCACTCAATAGAGTGTCCCAGATGTGTAGGCATTCTGTGAAATTGAACTCTTGCGTCAACAGTAGTGTAATCCATCTAAACGCATAAAACTGGGGATTGACCTGCAGTTTCCAAACAAAATTACAATATAAACTATTAAAAGAAAAAAAAGGCCGGCCTTTTTGCTCAAGGTCTACAAAAACATTACAAAAGTCGGGCCGAATGGGCCACATAAGGAGGGTCATTGTTGGAATTAGAGGTATTTCAAATGCCTCTATCCCCCCATGAATTTGATATTTAAATTTTGAATTCAATTCTTGAATTCATTTTCATTTACAATTTCTCAAGGATGAAAAGAATAAAAACTGAAAATGCTTTTATTATTTGAATCGTGATTTGATTTAATTCCCCAATTTTAATTATTTATTGCAAATCGTATGAGTTACATGTTTGTAACACTATAAATAGAGGCTTTCTCCTCCATTGCGAGACACCAAAAACTTGTCTTCTCCGTTAAAAAAAACTTCTTAGAAATTTCTTATTTGTTGTTCCTGAGAACCAGAGTTAACAATTCCGAAGAACTAGTTGAATCCTGGGAGGATAGCCGTACCAAGATAGAGGCAAAATTATCCTTTAGGACATTGCTTGCACGCCTCAAGTTATCGCAATATTGGTCAAATTCTCCTATATTTTTATAACAATCTAAATGATAATTATGAAGTCTTTGATCAACGATGCTGCCAAGACTGTTGTTGATGCTGTTAACACCACTCCTCTGGTTAACACATCCGATCCCGTTGTTCTTATTGTTCATGTTGCGAGACAACAACCAATCCTATATGTTTCTCAAAAGCCTTTCCTTGATGCCTCTAAAATTGAGGTGTTTGGAGGAAATCAATTTACGTGATGGTGAGAGAGAGAGAGAGAGAGTATTGCGCTTGACGTTCATGGTGTTGCATTCATCCTTGATGAAGACAAACCTGCTGATGGAGCCCCAAATATCAATGTTTTGTTTGGGCCTATGCTAATAAAGTAGACACAGTTTTGAGTACTTTATCTAATGAATTGTTTGATGTCTACTGCCTCTATAAAGAAGCTAAAGAAATCTGGGAGAACTTGGTTAAAATGTTCGCTGCTGAGAATGCTGGTCAGCAAAAATTTGTCATTGGAAATTATTGCCGATGGCAAATGAATGAAGAGAATAAGATCAAAACTCAAATTACTGAATACTATAAGTTGATTGAAGATTTCAAATCTGATAATATCAACTTACTAGACAAGTTTGTGATAGAATGACTACAAAGAACAGTTGGAGCACAAGAGGAAGGCATTACCCCTTGAGTTGTTCATGTCATTATTGAAGATCGAAACCATAGACAGAGAGAAATTGCAAAGAGTAAGGAAATCTCTACTAAAGCAAATTTAGTTAAATCTAACAACAAAATAAAAAGAAAAATGACGACAAAAAGGTTGAGTAAAAATGGTTACAAGCGTAAACCCAACAGAAACAAAAAGAAAGAAAATTGTTTTGTTTGTGAAAAAGTTGGGCATCATGCATCCCAATTAGAAAGAGGGCTGTGTATAACAACAATAATCCTCATAAAACGAATACTAATTTGGTTGAAGGGCAAGACATTGTTGTAGTTGCTTCCCAAGCTTTAGTGGTGGGATTCTGGTACAACAAGGCATATCTGTGCAAACAAAGGTGCTTTTACATCCCATACTCCAATATGAGATGATGAAGAGTCAATTTATCTAGCAGACTAGAGTATTTCTAAGGTTCTTGGAAAAGGCAAAGTTTTTCGGAAGCAGCTTGCCTCTGTATAGACATTGGCACTTAATGATGTGCTTTATGTTCCAAACAAGAGAGCAAACTTAATTTCTGTGGCACTTGGAGAAGTAGGAGTAAAGTTTCCTTTGAGCAGACACGATTGTTATGACTAAGAATAATGTTTTTATTGGGAAAGGATATTGTAATCATGGTTGTACTCAATGTTTTGAATAATGAGAATGCTTCTATTTCTGCTTATTTGCTTGATGTTTGTGATTTATGGCATGCTAGGTTAAGCCATTTAAAATTTTCTTATATCAAGAAAATGGAAGCTATTCTTTCATCTTGTTTTATTCAAAATCAAATTACATATAAAATGACTAGAAACCCCCCTTATGAACTTTGGAAAGATTTTCAATCTAATCGCAAAATTTTGAAAGTGTGGGGGTGCTTAGCAAAAGTTTTATTGCCCGATTCAAAGAAAAGAAAATACTGATTATTTTGATACCTAAACACATGTTAGAATCTCTTCTCTTCGCTTGTTGATTGCTTTAGCTTCGTGCACACACTTGTTATAACATCAAATGGATGTAAAAACAATTTTTCTATATGGTGATTTAGAAGATGAGATTTATATGAGGCAACTTGAATGTTGTGTTGAATATGGAAATGGGAATATGTTGTGTAAGTTGAAAAAAAAATCATTTTATGATTTGAAACAAGCGCCAATACAATGGCATGCGATAATTGACTTTACATTAAGTTCAAATGGTTTTTCATCAATTTCTGTTGGCTAATGTGTTTATACTAAGTGAAGTGATGGTGCTTGTGTGATAATAAGCTTGTATGCTGATGACATGCTTATATTTGGTACTAATATTAATATTGTTATTGAGACTAAAGAATTCTTGGATTCAGAATTTGATATGAAAGATATGGATGAAGCCAATGTAATATTTGGTATAAAAATTACTAGAATTGAGAGTAGCTTAAGGTTATCACATGAGCATTATGTTGAGAAATTTCTAAAGAAAGTGTGACATTTCAATGTCAATCCTGTTTCAACACCATTTGATGCTAATTCTAAGTTGAAGAAAAATAAAAGAGTGTGTGTCTCAATCTTTATATGCTCACATTATTGGAAGTCTGATGCATCCAATGAATTATACGCATCCAGATATTGCATACATATCGCGTATGCAGTTTACAGATTGAGTAGATACACTCACAATCCAAATAAAGAGCATTGATCTGCCTTGAACAGATTAACGAAATATTTGAGAGGTACCATGAACTATTGTATTCTATATAATAGATATCCCGCTATATTAGAAGGGTATAGTGATGCTAACTGGATCTCTGATTTAAATGAGACAAAATCCACAAGTAGATGTGTTCACCTTTGGTGGTGGCGGGTTGCTTGGATGTCAGCCAAGCAAACAATTATAGCTAAATCTACAACAGAATCAGAGTTTATAGCTCTGTTTATAGCTCTTGAGCTAGCTGGAAGAGAAGTAAAATGGATAAGAAGTTTCTTAGTAGTTATTCTTTTGGGAATGAAACCTACACCATCTGTTTCAATACATTGTGATTCTTGGGCTGCAATCGTCACGTCAAAAAACAAGTCATACAATAGTAAAAATAGGCATGTGAGGCTAAGACAGTGTAATAAAGCATCTGCTAAGAAATGGAATTGTTTCTATAGATTTTGTGAAAACAAAAAGAAACTCCGCGGATCCGCTAACCAAACATTTGTATAGAAAGGTGGTTGATGAAACTTCGAGAAAAAAGGATTATTGTCATCTTAAAAGTTAATAGCGATGGTAACCCAACTTAAGTGATTGGGCGGACCCCATAAAATAGGATCATATGTGTAATAACAAGTTGCTATTAACTAGAGAGTACTATCAACAATTTAAAAGTCCATTCCTAGAATCAAGATAGGTACTTAACTGCTAATTTAAAGAGGATGAGTTTAACTAGTAATGACATCTATAGCTCATATTTGAGTAGTGGATTATGAGGACAGTATACATTTGGAGTATACACTTGCTGTTATGATACACTTGGAGTAACATTTGGCAGTATACACTTGGAGTAACATATGGCAGTATACACTTGGAGTAACCTATGTCAGTCTACGCTCCTATGAGATTTGTGGCAGAATTTCTAAAGCACTCAATGAAAACCCGGGTAGAGCAAGGTCGAAATAATGTGCCAAACTGCGATGAAGAACAAATTGTGGTGATATAATGTGATTTCTAAAATCTCAACTCTTCAATAGTAATAATGGTTCATAAAATACATATGAGATTCACCACTATTTCTGAGAATTTGGTTTAGATGTTCTAGGTCTAGTTTATAGCCTAAAAGGCACTAGATTCGATGCATTATATCACATCATTCCAATAAAAAATTTTGGCTTTTGAAATATGTGGGGGATTGTTAGAATTAGAGGTATTTCAAAAGCACCTCTCCATCAATTTGATATTTAAATGAATTTGATATTTAAATTTTGAATTAATTTTTAAATTCATTTTCAGTTGCAATTTCTTGACGAGAAGGATAAAAACTAAAAATGCTTTTATTATTTGATTCCTGATTTGAATTAATTCCCTAATTTTAATTATTTATTGCAAATCTTATGAGTTAAATATTTGTAACACTATAAACAGAGGCTTTCTCCTCCATTTTAGGACCCACCAAAAAATTGTTTTCTCTCGAAAAACTTCTTGGAAATTTCTTATTTGTTGTTCCTGAGAATCGGATGTGTTCTAACAATTCTGAAGAACTTGTTGAATCCTGGGGATAACCATACCAAGAGAGGGACGGAATTATCCTTTAGGACAGTTCTTGCAGGCCTCAAGTAATCACTATATTGGTCATCCTACATTTTCACAACACCTGTCACTGCTATATTTTCACAACACATGTCACTACTGAGGGATCAAACACTGAGGTACAAAAGTTGGCATCCTTGGGACTAACTCGACAATCCAGTATTAAGTTCCATGATGTTATGACAATCTATACTTCCCTTCTATTATTCATGTTTGAGGACCATAGTACATTGAAGAAAAGAATTTAAGACTAGACGAAAGAAGAAAATGAGATTTATTTGGGTATTTCTTTTGAATATCTCTGAGATGAGGATATTTCCTGTAGTAATCTTATGTATCTCTTCATATAGGATAATCTATTATCAAGAATATTAGTGCTTGGTTGTCACGGCTTAAACTATATAGCCATAAAAGGAGGCTTGGACGAGAAGGTGCTTCCCAAATGCAGCCTGCCTCTAAGAACATCAGCAGGTCTTCAAACCAACAAATTGCTCAAGGCACAGAAATTCGACAAGTATGACGAAACATAATACTAGTGAAGCTAGATTGGATGATTAGATCTACTGCACATCCACTTAATCGCAGGAGGTAGAAAATAATGAAGCGTTAAGATAACCCATGGTAGCAAATGAATGACCACATGCTACACTAGTATTTCGAATTTAATATTTTGCTTATTAAGCTAGTTTTAAACTCTAGCATAGCTTTTCCCTCTCATTAGTCATTGTACTCATCAAAAAATGTCACTTATAGTCATCTGATATGCATCACCTCACAGTTTCAACATTATACATACTTCAAATAGTTTTTCATTTTTCTTTTTGTGCGTATGAATTTTCGATATTTTTCATGTTTTTAATGTCAACTTATTTTTGTAAATGGAGGCAATATGACCACATGTGACGTGCATATGCATTTTCTGTTGTAAGCATCAATAAACCACACATCACTGAAGGAAATAGTGGCATGATGACTATAAGTGTAGTATTGGTTAACAAAAAAAATCCATAAACATCTAAATCAACCACGTCCACACCTTAAACAAATAAAGGAAGACCAAATAACAATATAACATAAATCCTAACAAACAATATATTTAATCAATTAATTTTGTCTTCCTGCTATTTTTGAATAAAATTGAAGTATCAACTTGGAGTCATTAATTTATATTTAAATTAAAGCAAAACCAACACTAACTAATCTAATTTATGTGTGCCCCTATCTAATTTATATGTGCCCCTATCCTTTTTTCTATTTAGTAACACATATGACAGTCTCACAAGTACCACTGCTCCTCAGGGTGGTTAAAAATTCATCATTTTGCAGAACAAAAAAAAAGACCATGGATGTGCATGCTAGACTACTATTGGCCAGTAAAAGAACATAGAACCAAAACATAATCATATCTTTTAAAATGGAACTATTTAAAAAGTTTGAGCTATTTAAATTAACCTAAGGTAACTTACCTTTGTTGTAATCTCCAAATGACGCCAGAGCTCTTCATCATGTTTCTTAAGAAGCTGTGAAAGTCTGGTAATTGTAGAACGAATACCAACCACACTATTGTCAAGTTGCTTGCAAAAGTTATCCCTAAAGCCACTTAATACCTCAACAAAACAAAAAAATGTGTCTGCTTCTGCATGGGCCTGTAGAAAAATAAATAAGATAAGCAAACAGGTTTTATCAAATCTGAAAAAAGACAAGTATGAATAGAGTTCTCAATTACAGATAGCATAAACCAATCATTTTCTATTTCTTCAAGAAGAGACTAGACTTAAATACATAAAGCAATCATAACAGCAACTCGGAATAATTCATTTACAGGTAAAATGGACACAAGTCAACTTGAAGAGTGGCCATCGGCAATTATCAGAGAACTTTCTCCGAGATTTATATCATCCACTCTCTAGCTATTGCACATCCACCTAAAGATAATTTAGATAATGAAACAAAAGAATCCAACTGATTGTACAGTAATCATCAGCTTTTGCAATAAATCATGATTGCACTTGCAAAAATCATAGTTAAAGCCTCAATGTAACTTGCTAGTGGCATACAAAATACAGAGTGATAAAAAGCCTCAATTTGAAATTTTTTAAAGGGGAACAGATTAGCTGGAGGAATTATCATGAAAGGCCCAAGATCAGTGCTTTACCAATTGCAGGTTGGGCGGTTGCAAACAATGATGCATAAAGACCATGATCAGTACATGGCATACTTACAGTTGTGGTGTGATACGATCATCACTTATAGTAGGAGGCGCGCGGTGGCAAGTTCGGCTACTTCGGGAGGCATTTCGTAAATCCTGAACTTTTGGGGGTTTTATGCAAATCTGGATTTTGGGGGGCTTTTGTGCAAAATTGCTTCTTATTGTGCTTAATGGCCTTTTCATGCTTTGATTGATTTTGTAACACATTAGCCACGGTGTCCACGATCACCTTCTTGTATATTTAAACTTCCGTCCCAAATATAAAGTTAGGAAATTGCCTCATCTCGAATCGGGCCAGCCCTAGTGGAGCCCCTGACAGCCGCCAGGGCCATCGCGGACCCCTGACGGCCCGCCAGGCCCCAGACAGCAGCAGCTGGGCCATCGAAAAATTCTGGAGCCTCCGACGGCCCTGCGAGGAGGTTTTCGACAGCAAGCGGGTCGACGATGGCATTGGGGTTCCCCGGAATAAATTTGGCACTGATTTCTACGGATGGGGGCTTCCAAGGTGCGAGGCGGAGTTTGAAGACTATGACCGGTGCAACGTGGACGGCCGTTGGGACTTCGGGGATGGAGGAGGAGCTAAATGAAGACGTGGTGCGTGGAATGGAAGAGGAGGCCGTGTTGGAGGCCAAGGATGTGATGTACCTTCCCTACTCCCATACCGACGACATGAGTACCAGCAAGGGAGAGTAGCTCATGGATGGGTTTTTGCGAAAAATCGGATCAGGAAACTGAAGATGCACGTCTTCGAGGGAGAGGACTCAGACTCGTGAATATACAGAGTTGAGAGATATGTCGAGATACCGATGGTTCGGGAGGAGGATTGGCTTATGTCAGCAATGGTCTGTTTGGAAGGGGAGGCATTGTCGTGTTATCGGGGCTCAACAAGACCGACATTTCACCACTTGGGAGGAGTTCACGGCGTTACTGCTGGGGCGGTTTGACGATATACATGCAGGAAATGCATTTGGGCGGTCATATGCTTTGAGGCATGATGTGACAGTGAGAGATTATGTCAAGAAGTTTGAGATGCTGGCTAGTCGGATCAGTAGGGTGTCAGGAGAGTCACTTGAGGGATGCTTCATGAAGAGGTTGAAACCCACCATCAGATCAGAGCTAAGGAGCCAGAGACCGACGAATCTGCGAGAGTACATGAGTCTGGCGAGGATAGGGAGAACAGCCTCGACCAGTAGAGGAAGTCCCGCGGGGCTTGGGGAGGTTCCTAATTTCGGAAACAGGCGCTTTTATGGTGGCCGAAGACGACCACGGAAAGAGCAGCATCCACTTTTGGGGCAGTGACCAGCAAGGAGAAAGGGGCTGAGGTACAATCAGAGGGGCAGGTACGACGGATGACAGAGGCTGAGATACTTGAGAAACGTGCCAAGGGGTTGTGCTTCAAGTGCGACGAAAAATTTTCTCCTGGGCACAGGTGTGGCGACCACAGATTGTAGATATTGATCGTGAACGATGAGGAGGATGGGGAGGATGTGGTAGAGCTGGAGACTGGCGAGGAGAAGGATCCGGAGCACTTGCATTTAGACATGGCGGAGGTTTCCCTTAACTCGGTGGTGGGGTTCACTCCGAACCATACCATGAAATTGGTCGGACATATTGCAGAGTTGGAGGTGACTATGTTGGTTGCCAGTAGGGATACCTACAATTGCATTTCTCGCCAGCTAGTGGAGAGGCTGATGCTGAGGTTCGGGGACACAGGCAGATTTGGAGTGGTGTTGGGGACAGGACAGGTGGCGGTGTATGTAGAGGCCTGCTCCTTACAATCCGGGGGGTTCAGATCATCGCCAACTTCCTTCCTCTGGAGCTGGGGAGCACAGATATCATCTTAGGGATGAAGTGGTTGCAGACACTCGGCGACACGAAGACTAACTAGAAGCTTCTCAGACTGGAGTATCAGGTGGGGGCGGACAATAGTTTTGCAGGGAGACCCCAGTCTATGTCGTTCCATTGTTTCTTACAAGACTGATTAGAGCTCTTCAGTTGACAGGAGGGGTTTCTTGGTGTAATTCCATGGGTTGTCATTTGAGGAGGGTGGGCGAAGGGAGTAGGAGATATCGTCAGAGTTAGAACAGCTGTTGAGCCAATATGAGGTCTTTCAGACCCCCACATGGTCTCCCACCCCCACGGGACCATGAGCTCGCAATAGTCTTGATGGAGAGGGTATCGCCTATTAGCGTGCGGCCCTATCGGTATCCCCAGATTCAGACAGACGAGATCGAGAGGATCGTAGGAGAGATGTTGCAGGCGGGGGTAATTCAGCCAAGCGCAAGCCCATTTTCCAGCCTGGCCTTGCTCGTGAAGAAGAATGATAGCTGGCGCTTCTGTGTAGACCATCGAGCCCTGAATAAAGAGACGGTGCCTCATAAGTTTCATATTCCAGTGGTCGATGGGCTGCATGGAGCGACAATGTTCACGAAGATAGATCTGAAGTTGGGCTACCACTAGATTCGGATGAGGGCGGCAGATGTTTTCAAGACGACGTTCAAGACACATGAGGGGCACTACGAGTTCCTAGTCATGCCCTTTGGCTAGACGAATGCCCCAGCGACGTTCCAGACCTTGATGAACAAGGTCTTTCGCCCCTACTTGCAGAGGTTTGTGTTGGTGTTTTTTGATAATATACTGATATATAGCTGCACTCTGGAGGAGCATATAGGACACTTGCAGTTAGTGTTGCAGGAGCTGCAGGAGCATCATATTTACGCGAATAAGAAATGCCTCTTTGGGCAGCCGCAGGTGGAGTACTTGGGCCACATGGTGTCAGCAGAAAGGGTGGCGACAGATAGGTCGAAAATTGTTGTGATATTGGACTGAACCAGCCCTATGACGTTGTAAGGCTTGTAAGGATTCTTAGGCCTGACTGTATATTATCGGAAGTTTGTCCAGTGGTACAGCACGATTGCTTAGTCATTGACAAAGCAGGTAAATGACATCTTTCATTGGAGAGAGGAGGCGACCAGAGCATTGAAGGCCCTGAAGATGGCGATGAAGACGGTGCACGTGCTAGCTTTGCCAGATTTCAGTATGCCTTTTGTGGTGGAGACGAACGCGTCAGGGTATGGACTGGGGGCAATACTTATGCAAGATTAACGGCCAGTAGCATATTTTAGTCAGGTACTGTCAGCACGAGCACAGCTGAAGTCAGTCTATGTGAGGGAGCTGATGGCGATAGTGGTGGATATACAGAAGTGACGGCCTTATTTGCTTAGGAGGAGGTTTATAGTGCGGACTGACCAGCGAAGTCTAAACTATCTCTTGGAGCAGCGCATGATTACAGATAAGCATCAGAAGTAGCTCTCCAAGCTGGTGCACTACATGTTCGAGATTCAGTATCGGCCCGGCTTAGAGAACAAGGCGACAAATGCGTTGTCTTGCAGGGAGGTAACAGAAGTGGCAGTGATTTCAGTGTCAGTCTTGCTTATCTGGGAGCCTTTGGTGAGTGAGATAGAGGCTGATGAGGGGCTGACATTGATACGAGAGGTGCTGCAGCAGGGATTTATGGAGTACCCGGGGTATACACTGATTGAGCAGTCTGATGTACCAGGGGCGGTTGGTGCTACCGTGGGGGCCGTCATACATACCGACGATTTTTCAGGAGTTCCATAGCAGCTCGATAGAAGGCTATTCTGGGGCGTAGCAGACCTACAGGAGGATGGCCAGGGAGCTGTACTGGTCAGGGATGAAGAGGGACATCGCGAGTTTAATAGCAGAGTGTGACGTCTGACAGCGTCACAAGTATTTAGTGATGGCTCCTGCAGGACTACTTCAGCCATTGGCGTTGTCCGAGAGGGCTTGGAAGGATATCAGCATGGACTTCATCGAGAGGTTTTCGTGGTCTGAAGGCTATTCTGTCATATTTGTAGTTCTGGACCGTCTAAGCAAATACGCCCATTTTATCCACATATGCCATCCAGACACGGCGGTTACAATAGCCACAGCCTTCATGAACGAGATACTTTGCTTACATGGATTTTCCACTTCCATTGTGTCAGATTGCGACAAAGTCTTCTTAAGCAGTTTCCAGAATGAATTGTTCAAGGTGCAGGGGACCAAACTGAGAAGAAGCACATCCTATCACCCCCAAACAGACGGCCAGCCAAAGGTGGTGAATAGGAGCTTGGAGACTTATCTGCATTGTTTTGCTTCCGATTCATCGGGCAGTGGGTGAGGTGGTTGGCATGAGCTGAATACTGGTACAACACCTATGATTCGGACGCACCGTGAACTCTTTTCGCATCCGTTGCAAGCGGGATTCCCCACATCTGGTCCACTACAGCCGCGATACTAGCTCAGTGTCTCAGGTGGGGAGCATTTAGAGGAAAGAGACAAGATGCTAGAACTAAAGTGTCACTTGTTACGAGCACAACAGTTAATGAAGGCCAAGACAGACACGCATAGGAGGGATGTGCAGTTTGAGATTGGTGACAAGATGTATCTGAAGTTGAGGCCTTACAGACAGATGACCGTGGCGCATGGAAGTAATGAGAAGCTGGCGGCCCGCTATTATGGGCCCTTTGAGGTCGTGGCCAACATCGGGAAGGTGGGGTATCGCTTACAACTATCATCTACATCCATCATCAACCCAGTGTTCCACGTGTCACAGCTACAACGCACAGTTGGAGATCACACTCTATAACCTACCCTTCCGCCCACCCTTACCGACGACATGGTATTTGCTTGAGCCACAGGAGGTCAAGGATGTTCGCCAGAGCGCAGCAAAAGTCCAGGAGGTGCTTATCAGATGACAAGGGCTACCGGATTATGATGCTACATGGGAGTCTCGTGAGGTGATCAAACAGCAATTTTCAGACTTCCACCTTGAGGACAATGTGGCTCTTTTGGGGGTGTAATGATACAATCATCACTTATAGGAGAAGGCGCGCAGCAGCAAGTTCGTCTACTTTGGGGGGGGGGGGGCGTTTCGTAAATTCTGAAGAAGTAACAAAGTCTTTGAAGACCATTGAGCAATAAAAACTGATACTTGATATTTAACAACAGCTCACCGCCACAGTCTCCTGAAGAAGCCCTCAATTTACACTGAAAGAAGGAAATGGGAGGTAAAGGAAGGTAAGGGAAGTACATTAAAAAGCTTTTAACAAGACAGTGCAAGTCCAGCCCAGTTAAGGGAGCCCAACCAAAACACCAGACAACATCACAACAGAATAACGGTACAACCAGACCAAGTTTGGAAAACTGCAAAGAAGACTTGACCAGGCTTTTATAACTGGTTACCTACTCCATGTCAATCCCCTATCAGTTGGTTCTGACTTCCTTGACAAGGACATGGCAGGTAAGTAAAAGAAAGAGATACCCCATAACAATGATAGACCGCTGCATAAAGATAGATCTAAATATTTTGGCTATGCACTTTGCACGCGCACAAAATCTCGTAGCCATGGAACGTACCTCCAAAAGGGAAAAAGAAACAAGTTTCCACGGAATGTGCATTTGCCTCTTATGCACATTAACCTCTTCGAAGCTTTTTAAAGAGTGCTCATTATATTCTTCAATATTTCCTTATTTTAGTTACATATTGTCTTTCTGCATTCAACGTAGCCCCTATTAATGGGGATCCGATTCAGATTTAGAGTGAATTTTTTTTGGGATTATACTTCGGTTAGTTAGGGTTCGTTTTAATTTTTAGTAGTCTCAAATATGAGTTTGAGACTTTTTGTCATTTTATTATTTTAGTAACTATTAGCCATACATCGGCTGGGTAAAGCAGTGTAGCTCTTATAAGCCTATTTAAAGGCCTTTGATTTGTTTTATTTTTCATTGAAAAATAATAAATGATATTTTGTGAAAACTTTAGTTTGCCAATTAAATTTTAAACATAAGAGATGTGAAAGTGAACTTGATTACCCGGACGTGAGGTCCAAAAATCTCTACGTACGAGGTGTGAGTCGGTAATTGTCAGATGTCCGAGGTGAGAGCCTAAAAATCTATCAAATCTCTAAATTTTTCTCTAAAATTTATAAATAACTAAAAATCTATCAAACCTCTAAATTGTTCTTCTCCATCTCTTTTTAGTTAGGTTCTAGTTCTAAGAATCAAAAAATAAATAACAAATAACAAAACGAGGAAACAACAAAAAATAAAATAAAATAAAATAAAAAATCCATTGGTAATTATCTTCCCTTATCACATCCACCGTTCAAACCCTAACCCTAATCATGAACCCTAACTCTAACCCTACCATCAACCCCCACCGTCTTCGCCACTAGCCTCTGTTATCTCTATCGTTGTCACCATCAACATCCAATATCGTCATTGTCATGGTCGTCATTCAATGCATAAGCCCTTCCCAATGACAACCAAGACCAATGCCTCCGCTATTGTTGTTTGTCGTTGTCACCGTCATTAGATCCATCACAACGATGTCATCTTCAACACCAAACGGCCTTGTCGACCTTCTAGCACCTTCATCGACGCTAGTCGATGCTAATGCACCAAGAACCGATAAGACTCGATACTGAAAACTGCAACTACCATCGTTACAGTCGTTGTTGTCGTCCGCTGCTAGCATGCTAACGTTGTTGGAGTTGCGATCATCATTCATTATCACAACCAACTTCGTCGTACCACGCAGACCTCAAATATGTTGACACTGATGAGATCCAATGACATCACTGTTGGAAACTATCATCAACTCAAACCGATCATGTTAACTTCAATATCGGCTCAATCAAGCTAAACTCGACACCGAGCTGAGCCACCAAGCTGAGCTACTAAGCCAATCCAGGACCGAGCCGTCAAGCCAAGCCGCTACTTGCTACAATACAACTTTCCATTTTCCAAAATTGCTATGCTGCCCAATGTATATTTTGAGCATATTTGGGAAATGTTTAAGCTATTTTTAAGCTTTTCGCAAGAAATTTTTGGCCTTGTTCATCTAGATCAATTCTCTAAGGGTTCTGGATACCATACATCATGCACAAAGTTGATTTTTATTCCAGGTAATTCCCGATTCGATCAAAATCTGTAATTGTAACTTTTCGTATTTTCTATTAATTTTGTTCAGACTAGTACATTTTTAATTGCATACTTCTTAAATATCAATTTGTGTGTTTGCACCATCATTAGGATTGCATTCTTAGCATATAAATTTACCATTCTAGGATTTTATTTTTATTATTTTACTTTGCATAAATTAGTGCATCATATACTTTGTGCTTAGAATTTTGCATATTTTCATCAATGTGTCAGCTTTTCATTACATATTCTTGAGTGGAAAAATTTTAGAAACACGTATGGTTGATAGTAATAACCAAAATTTGGATAATAGAGTAACATTTGACATGCTTCTTAAATTGTATGAACAAAATTCCCAAATCCTTCGGTCATAAATCCTTCGAGTACACACTACGTGCATGAATGCACTTGACACGAAAACTTAAGAATAACCCCATAGGTAACGACACAAACATTAAAAATTGGAATATGAGAAACTAAGGTAGTAAAGATCCTAAAGGAAGAGAGATGAGAAGACCTTAGGATATTTGATAACTTTAATGATGATACCGATGGTGATAACTTTAATGATGATACCGATGGTACTGAACATGGACATGGCTGAGATGATCCTTCACATATGGTCATAATAAATTCTCCCATTTTTGATAGCTCACACACCCCTAAGTTTTTCGATTTCTTTGATTGTTATGATGATATGTTTGGGTAGTGTAATGTCCCTTAAGCTAAAATGCAATTTCAAAGGATCTGCTAAAATTTATTGAATCTCAATAAAAAGACATCTTTAGAAACTAGGACTAGAGCAAATGCAAGCATGTGATGAAATAAAAGCAATTGTGAGAGAAATATCTTCCCTCAAATTAATCTTCGGCAAGAAAATTTCACTGTAAAGAAATGCATGGATAAATTTGAAAAATTACTTATTAGTGTGACATTACAGAAGACCATCAATCCATTTTGTCCAAATTTTGCACAAGGTGAAGAATATGATTTCAGAATTGAATTATCATATGCATGGCAAATAATATTGATGAAGCCTATTATTTAGTCGAAGAACTTGAAACTTCCATCAACCCGCACAAATAGAAAGCTCACGTTTAAATCGGAGGAGCAACCTAAGCGGTCAATTGAGAACATAACCAATTATGACATTAGTGCCACTAAATACATAAAAAGAAAGGCTAAAATTGAGGAATCATCATAGAAGAAGTTAAAGGAGTAAAATATTTCAAATATCATGGTTTTCATCATTTTACTAGTCAATATCCCAATAAGAGCGTACATGTAGAAGATATTAGTACTGAATATGATTTAATCGAGGAAGATTGTATTTCACCTAAGGGTACTAATGATGCACCTAAGGGTACTAATGATGCAGATGATGATTTAGGGGAGTCCGGTACCTACTTGTATATCATTAGGTATCTAGCCACTACACCTAAAGTGATGAATTTTAACGAAGGATGATTGTGTTCTTTACCTATGTTAAAATTATGAATAGATCATTCAGAGTGAGTTAACGGAGATAGTTGTACAAATTTAATTGCCAAATCAACTACAAAGAAGATGGGATTCACAGTTAAATTTGACCCATAAGCTTATTGACGTCTAAACAGAAAGATTTGAGAAAAATTGGAAAAAAATTGGGAAAGAATAATGAAATCTAGGGTTTCCGAGTCTTCTCACCAAGTAATTGACTTTGTAGACCTTTCTCGGGTTTAGGGGTTTTAATTTCTCAAACGTTCATTAATTAAATAAACCAAACTTGAGGCCTTTTTGTAAGCTTACAACTAATACACTCTTTTATCCCAACCAATGTGGGACTATAACTCTAAAATAACTTTAAAACTCAAATTAAATAAAAGCCTTAAATGGACTCAAGCTCAATCCTAAATAAAATAAATAGAAGACTCAAAAGGACTTAAAAACTATCCATATCTCAATATAAAATCTAAAATAAAATAAAAATAAAAAAGGACTTCTATCTCAATTGGATCACTATCATGCTTCATGTCTTGAAAACTTCACCACCTGGTGAATGACGACAGGAGTAACACAACATGACAGAAATCAGTAGTCACTTATAATTAGAAAAAATGTGTCCACAAACTTTGAAGTGTAGCAAGCTGTAGTTGGCGGATGAATGTCTTCTGAATATTTCTCCCATATCACAAAAGAAAAAAAGCATATAGAACCTGTTTGTGAGTAAAATGTGGAGGATTTGTGATGACAAACTCGATGTGCTCAACCAGATTCAGTGATGCTTCTATATGCAGCTCTGATGCAAGATCAACAAATGGCTCAAAATAAGACTCTAGCTCGGATTGTGATGATGGATCAGGATCAAACTGAGTCTCTAACTCCGGCCGGCTCCAATGCTAGCCCGGGCTCCAATTCGGGCTCAGTCTCAAACTTTGTCACAGTCTCATATTCAAGATCTGGCTTAAGCTCGTGGTCAGGCTCACACTCTATCTCAATTTCTAGCTCAAGCTCTATCGTGGGCTCTGCTTGGGTTTGATCTCTTGTTTGATCTCTTGTTTCTTCTTTAATTGTTCAAGCAACTCTTCTAGTTGATCCTTTTCGGTCTTTGAACCAGAGAATTGTTGTGATAATTGATGGATTAATTGATACTTTGGAAAATACCTACATCGAAGGGTGGTTTTGAATACTGAATAATGTCGAAAAAGAATTTGAAATTGCTTATACCAAGATAGCGCTTCTACACTTAGCTTGTGATATGCGTACGTATATTTCTTTTCATTTGAAAAGTAAAAATATGAGAAGAAATATTCTAAATGGTACTCCCAATCATTTACATACCTATCATCAAATCTATAAAAGATTAGGACATGTATGAACGTCTCATGCTTATAATTTGTTGGAAGAGAATAGCCATTGTAGTAATCTTCATAGTGACCCCATAAAATGAAGGTAATGCTAAATTTGTTGGAAGAGATAGTAATGCTTCTCGTATGGAAAAAGAACATGTTCACGAAGGGTGGTTACGCGTGCTTAGTTGAGTTGAAGGACACAAAATTTAGACTGCAAACGGCTCTGAAATCAGTAAAACAGCGAGACGGTGTTAAAATTCAGCGAAAAATTCACACAACACATTGTGCGCGCTACAGCTCATCTGAGTCGTTGACCGGGTCAACGTGGCTCAGCTGGAGGCAGCTCGCATCGGCTAGAACTGAGCCAATGCACAGTACAGCTCAGTCGAAGGACGCGACGCGGCTTGCTATAGGGATCGGCTCAACGGAGTTGACACTGTAGCGAACGGTGCGAACGGCACCGTCATCGTTTTCCAACGAAATCGATGGTGATTCACTGCCAAATTGTGATTGTGTGTTTGCCTGGACATGATGAATCTTCAAATGGGATCGGCCCCTGGCCGATGACGATGTCGACATCGGCGACGCTGAAGACACAATTGACGATGGTCCGACGGGCTTTGGTTGGCGATGTTGGAGCCGTTGGCTGACGACGTCGACGACAGCGTTAGAGGCGTTGGAGGGGCGACGACATGGGTCATTGGTGCAGGTTTGGTGGTGACGGCTAAGGTTAAGGTTAGGTTTCAGGTTTTGTTTTGATTTTTTATCTGGAAAATGTGAAGAGAGATATGATCTTTTGGCTCTTATATCAAATTTGATGTAGAACCAAAAAGATTTGGGGAAATTTGTGAAAATTTTGAAAAAAGAACAATGAATCTAAGGTTTCTGAGTCTTCTCACCAAGGAATTGAATTCTTGTCAATATAGACCTTTCTCTAGTTCAGGGGTTTTAATTTCTCAAAGATTCATTCATCAAATAAACCAGACTTGGCCTTTTTATAGGCTTACAACTAATACACTCTTCTCCCAAACAAGGTGGGATTAAACTCCAAAATAACAAAAACAGTCAAAATTAAATAAAAGACACAAAAGGACTCAAACTCTATCCTAAATAAAATAACCAAAAGACTCAAAATAAATAAAAGAGAACTTAAACTCTATCCCTACCTCAGATATAAAATCTAAAATAAAATTAAAAAAGGACTTCTATCTCAATTGGATCCATATCACTTATAGCATTACATTGGTTAATAACTCACATTCGGTTACCCAATATTATCTAATGCATATCTAGTTCTCAAGCTATCAGGACATTATCTAATGCATATCTAGTTCTCAAGCTATTAGGATCCAATTTGGTGTGGTATCGTACCAATAGATACTACACATCATGCTAGGCAGGTATACCACATCATGCTAGGCAGGTATTGGTTGTATGATTTAGATATTTTATATTCTCGAAGAGCTAACACATACATATTCATATTTACAAGTAAAAAATTGTCAACTCCTAGCTGACTTAAAAGTATAGTTAAAAATCACTAGAACAAGTTAATCCTTAACAAACCACTAGTTAGTCACTCTACCCTATTATCTCAAGTTCATTAGAGTTCAAAATTGTTTATGGACCAGTAGAATACTCTGAGCATCATGCATATCAAATGAGTATTTTACATAATGAGACTTGTGAAATTTTTACAATTGACAATGATACTCATAAATCTGTTGCAGAATTAGAATGAAATTTGTAGAAATACATATGATGGGATGACTATATTATGCCCGTAAAGGTTCATCCTCGAACCTATGGAGAGTCTTTATACATCTTGTATTGATTCTCAACGAGATTTGCGGAGAGTTGATCTCGATGCAACTGAGTTGATTATTTCACGGATGATAGCTACTTACCAGCAGCATTTATTACTCATCCTTCACCAGTGCCGTCATAGAGCTAATTATGTAATTTTACCTGGTTATGCTATTCCTATCACCATTCATCAGGCGATTAAGTTCTCAAAGCCATGGAAGATAACATGGATCCAATTTGGATTAAGAGTTGAATCTTGTTTTATTTTACTTGAGTTTTATTGGGTCTGTTTTACAATTTTTAGTAATCTTTAGTAAGAGCTTGAGTCTTTTAGATATTTTCTAATTTTAGTAATTTTTAGTACTATGTCAGTTGTGGCCAAGCTCTTGTAAGCTTATTTAAAAACATTTTATTTATTTTATTTTCCATTAAAAATAATAAATGTATTTTGTGTAAACTTTGATTTACCAATTAAATCTTGAGCACGAGACATGAAAATGAGCTTGACTTCTTGAACGTGAAATCCAAAATCTTTTCGTGCAAAGTGCAAAGAGTATGAGTTTGTGTTCATTAGATCTTCTTCGAGATGAGAGACCCAAAAATCTATCAAATCCCTAAATTTTCCCCAAGATCTTGAAGTCCTTTATTCATTTCTTCCCCAAATTCCCTACCACAATCCTCTGTTCTTCCATTCTACGTCAAAACCCTAATATACACCTTAAAGGTTCTGTATGTAACCAATTCATAACTTCAGGTGACTTGGTCACTTAACAGAAGATCTACTAAAAAGACTAATTTACATTACAGAGACTACCTGGACCAGCATGGGTCAGAGTCAATTACAAAGATGATTTGAAAGGATTTAGTACAAGTACTAGATACTCACAGCACTATTCTCATCTGGATCACTCCTGAATACATAGAAAAGGGGAGCCAAAACTTCATTCATCCCTTGCACATATCTTATACCCGGATTTAGTTTAGCAAAGACAATGAGTATATGTCTCAAAGCCTCCTGAAACAATGAGAAATCATACAAGCAACCCAATTAATCAAACACGGATGGAATATCTGCATGATGCTAACTTTTATCTTTTAAAAAACTTGCCTGATTAGACTTGGCAAATGAAGAATCCTCGGAGAAAAATGGCATGTCTGGATGGGTACGCTTCACATCTCGATCAATCTGTTCTATGATTTCTGTATCCTGAAATACTGAGCATTGTTTAAGTATTTAACAATTCATTTACTTTCACCACGGCTACATCTACTGCATGTGTACATACATGTGGAAATAATTTCAAAGAAGCACCACAGTTGATGCACTTACATAGGATGCATAAGGACCCAAATATCATGACGACTCAATCATTACAGTAAAAGAATAACCGTGTGGAATCCATATCAAGGCACATTCAACATGCATCATAAACACAACCAGTTGTTGCAAGACTTGGACTACGAAAAAACTGCAATCTAAAGCAATACAACACTAGCTTTACAAAATATTGAAGTTTATAATACTAGTTGCTCACAAACATATGCTCAGGCTTTGATAGGAGGAATACAGAAGTTTCGACATATTTCTGAATATAAACCAGCCAATAGTAATTAATCCCAGCTCTTCCCGGGTGAAAAACATCATCCACATGCCAAATTAGCTCTAAAGATTGTTGAGCAGCCCAGGTTAACCAAAATGGCAGCTGGTTCATCAAAGAAGGTTGGTCGGTTCTGATACAGTTCAAGACAAAGAGGAGTACCTTAGGAACCTAACACACAACATATGGTGTTGACATGACATCTCTGAATAAGGGTGAAGCACTAGCCAATAAGAGGTTGCTGATAGAATTTATGATAGCTGTTTCAAATGAATTGGACAAGCACTTCACTATATTTCTCCCTGTTACTTTCAGCAATTAATTATTGCATAAAGTGGTATATCGGCCATGTGCAATACACAGAATAGAGGAGGGAAAACAACTATTTTAAAATTTAATTATATCTCAATATTAAAAGAGTTTTAATAAATCGCAATTATGTCATAAGTTAAGGTCTTGTTCTAGGTTCAAATTCTATTAAGAAATATATTTTATGGTCTTAACTGTGTAACTATATTAATACTAAACCATTTGTTCTTTTAATGATATTGTTTACAATTTACATAATGAAAGGAAAATAATACATGCTTCCAATATAGTTCCCATAGTGCATATATAAATGAAGATCTAACAAGATTCGATAAGAAATTGGTGCCTAGTTAATGTAGTAGAGATAACTATGCAAATTAAAAGAAAGATAATGAGAGAGTCAGGATAAGGTTACTGCTGTATGGGTAGATATAGACACACATTAATCAGAATAACTTGGTTAACAATATAGATGTGCTTATCCCTAACATATAAAAGATATATAATTAAATAACAATAGATATACTGAAAGAAGTCAAAATCAGTTATGCGCCAAAAAAGACTAAAACCCTCAAGATATGAAGGAAAAAAATATAAATAAATAAAAGGAACACACCAAACCTCTCATTGTACAGAAATTTTCTGGAATAACTCTATCTACATGTCGCAAAGACATCTATTACCAATAATATGTATTAGACATTTAAAATGAATCGATTTTGCCATTCACGATTGCAATTATTTGAAGTCAACTAGTTTGAATTCTAATATTCAGAATCTAATTAAAATTTTCAATTGATGTTTCATAGTAGTAAGTAGTAACATGAAGGATGGAGGGAGGGAGGGATGACCCTAAAACTTCAAGAGCATTCTAAGAGCCCATTGAATCAATAAGACCCCAATAGATCGCTCTATGACGGAACTGCCATTTGGTCTCTCTGAAATCCTTCGTCCACCGTCAATGTCTAAAAGAAGGAACCATGACAAACAGCTCTGCTTGCAGCGACTCAAACGGGGCTCCACACTCATTTGATGTCAAGTTAGTTGGCGCTACACGCGACTTCAGTTGACAAAAGCAAACAATGTAGCATGGGAGCCCGTGACAGTGGACATGACTGCCCTCTACCCCACGTCCAAGTTCAGACACAATATGCACATGACGTGCAGAATGATGCATTGAGCAGCTTATATATGCAGGTTTGGACTTTAAATACAGTTGAGGAACCTATATGTGCCATTATAATAGAGATGATTGCAATGTTTGGTAACAGAGTTGTAAATAATTTGTAAGAATTGTAGGTAACTAGCACCAGATTGTACGTATTCACATGATGTACAATGAGTTTTATGAGTTTTGCTATGCAAAACCTAAAATATAGTACTGTTCTGGCATACAAGTTTCAAACATTACAATCGCATACATAATACCTGGAAGAATTGATTCCAGACACTGGTTGATCCAAGGCTCAGAGGGTGTTCCCCGTGGGTAATCTCAGATCTTGGAAGAAACCCACTTCCTTTACTGTTTAGGTCTTCATCTTTGAGACCTGCTGATTCTTCCATCCTTCGTGTGATTTCTGACTGACTAACAACAGAAACTTTCAGAAACATGCCATATAACATGAAAATAAATTAACAATAGCTAATCAATTATTGTTATATTAATACCCAAGTATATTCCTAGCATGTTGGACACATCTTTTTTCTCATCGTACACTTTGTTTTGAGCATAAGACAATAGTTCCATTATATACAAGGACACGGACCAATATGAACACTAATTTCAAACTCTACTATAACTATCACACTTACAGGATTTAGCAGAAGCTCGTCCTTAAAGGCCTTGTACTGGGAACGCTTCTTTTCCAATTCATGCTGCCATAGTGCACGATCATTTGGCAAATATCGTAAAAGAAGCTGCCCGCCATCAAACAAAAGGGAAACCGAATAAACATTTAGCTCAAGAAATACAATAAAAGCAGAACTCACATTCCCTGGATGGTAAAATATTATTTTAAATAAGAAAATATTTTTAATGAAAATTTAGTGTCACAATCATACTATTTAGTTTCCACAAGAATGGATGCTTAAGAACCTTTTCTTATTATCAAGTTTCCAGAAAGCATCTAGAAACTAGATCGTGGTCAAGAAATACCATGGCACGGTTCCAGAAAGCATATAGAATCTAGATGGTTGTCAAGAAAATCACAACAATGAGGCAGAAAGAGGATGCTCCCTGTTGTTACAGTCTTCCAGTCTAGATGCATGGAACTCAAGTGATGCAATTCAAATGAGAAAGGAAATTGCAGTACCTAAGGCATTTTAAGATATTCTGTTAATCCAGGTGGTTTTTGTTGCAAAATTTTATTATGGGTTGAGTCAATCAAGCATTTGGTTAGAATTCCGTTAAAAGACGACAGAAGTTTGAATTAATCTAGGATTCACAATTAGCGGGCATTTTGGGGCTGAGTCAAATAAATGATGGGTTTGTCAATTTGAAACAGAAACCAAAAACCTATGTATGCACACATAAAATTTCTGGAGATGTCATGTAAGTACATGAAGAGCTTCTGTATGGAAACATATGGATGAGTTTCATATTTTTATGATTTTCGTTTCTTTATCAGTTGACTAACATAAGAATCAGGATATGAAAGATTTGTGGCATCTCAATCTTTTTATGTCCATCTACAAGTACAGGTAGCAATTTACAAAAAGAGAGTGAAACGGGAGGAAAGCATGTTGTGTAACTTAAACATGCTTGCTGCCCTGTTTCTTATTCTTTCCATGAAGCTTTTTCTTCAATGTATCCTCCCTAACTTGAAGAACCGCAAGTTCAACCTTTTTTTCATCCTCCACCACAATTTCAATAGGTATAATTATTATCTAATTCCAGATTAGCATCAAATAGTTCACATAGAACCTTTCAAAATCAACTACCGCCAGTCTTTCGATCTTTTTGTGATATGTTATCAATACTGGCCACCAAAAAATCTCTTAGGTCATTTTTAGGTTATCACCTTTCCTTGGATACTTCCTTTACTCCACAAAACAACTAGGAATCTGAACATTAAACCCGCATTACTTTTTGGTATCAAAAATCAGATTCCATTGTTTTACCCATTTCCTTTTTTCCTTTTTTTTTTCCTTTTCTTAGACTCTGCTCTTCCCATTACTGGTGAATTTGCAGATGAATTCGAAACTGAATCAATAGGCTAAGCGCATGCCCATACTTGATGGGAAGATGGTACAGAAAGGAAGATATGATTAATGTGATTTTTCGAATCATGCCACAAATCAATCCCCTTTATCATCTGATAGCGCCGCACCTACTCGTGTCACTACTGCAGGCACGAGCTTTGAGCCAATTTAGGGTGGCAAATCGGTCGTGTTGTATCGTACTGGGTAGGATTTGACTCGACCCAGACTGAATTCGGATTGGCGTTCTGGAACCCATACCTCACACATGTATAATTTGGTTCACCCATACCATGCCCGTTTTATCTTGTGGGTCGAATGCGAGTCTGGTACAACCAGATTCTGATTATGTTGATATTTTTTATTCGAAATTTTTAAAAAAAAACATTTTTAACACTCATAGGAATTGAACCAAGTTAGTGTACGAAGCTAACAAATGACCAACTAGAACCAAGTACTATTATGAGTTAGTTATTCAAGTTTATATATTATAGTAGTTAATTATTTAACTTTATATGTTATATAACTTCCCCACAATTCAATTTTTTATTAGAAAAGTGAAAAAGAAATGAAGCTAATAAGATTCGAACCCAGCCCACCAACTTAGCAAACTAATAACCCAACCACCAAACCGATCACTGCATATGTAACTGCATATGTAACGTTTTCTCTTTAATAATTATATATATATTACAAAAAACAGTTTGGATCCAAGTCAAATCGGATCGGCGAGTCAAACCCATACATAACCTCGATTTTATCCAAATCAGTCAGGTCGTCAGCCCGGATAGGCCTCTATCCACACACAGCCCAAGAGGCCGGGTTCGAATTGAGTCATGTCTAGCATATTTTACCACCCCCTAAGCCAATTAAAATCAAGTAGGAGCATAGTGTGGGTCTTGTTTAATAAGTATTAGCTGAATATAAGCAATGCATTCATGCTTAATCAAGTAAAACCTGTCTAACTGGATTATCAAACGTAGTATGCAACTAAAGCGTCAAATTTTTAGGCTTGATGAATTGAGAACATTGATCCATTAGTGGGCACTTGTTGATGTAAGTCCAAAATTGTGAAACAGAATATGGGACTTATCCTGTGAGAATTTTGTAGAAATGGAAACCAATTTAATCATATGAACATGACTGCTCTTTGAAAAAAATTCGTGTTGCCGACTAAATGCCACTCCTGCAGAACTGCATCTATCCTTGAGGCCAAACTGCAGGATTCAGTTAGAAGTTCAAATCTACATCTTATGGCCAAACCATAAATGCAAAGAACAAAAATACTAAATATCAGCTCATATAATTTGGGTGGTGACATATATTTTGGGTGGTGACAGTATCTAACCTTCGTGATTCCGTTTGTAGTTAACACCTAAATATACTGAGAGTTGCTTCAAATTAATGAAGTACAAAACTCAAACAGACATGGAATCCTTCTCGGGCGTATCCATTATCAGAGTGCAGCTGCTTATCTTACCCTACTTCCTCCTTGTCACAAACTACTCTCAGAGAGCCATAAGTTAAAGCAAAAATTGAGCTGCTCTAAGCATTGTTCCAAATACCGATCTGAAATTAGCTGCAATATCGGAAAAAACAAGGGGCCGCTATGATAAATGTATTTTTATTTTGGTTTCCAATTTTCAACTAGTATCATCAATAATTTTGGAATCAGGCCGATATTTCGGTTTAAAATATCTGTCGATTTCGACATTTTTTTAGTTTTAAATTTTTTTGAGTTTAATAATATTTATAAAAGAAAGAGGCAGGTTGACCCGATATGCAACTCTAATTTTATCAAAATAAATAAATTTCATCGCTAGTTGATCTTCTTTATTCCTCCTCCCGCTATCTTTTACGATCTCAATGAGGTTTAATCTTCCTACTCTCGATCTCGAATCAATTAAGGGTGATGGCTATAAGTAAAACAAAGCGTGTCTTCATCATCCGTCAGGTTTACATCACCGACATCGAGTCCTTTACGAGAACTCTCCAAGAACTCATCGAGAAGGCCCTATGATTTCAATTTTTTCGAATTTTTAATATATTTTGGTGGAAAATTCAAAGCCAATGCATCATATTGAGCTATGTATATCTTAAACATACGTTTATGAGAGTTTATATAGTTTATATTTGCTTGTATACATGTATGGTAAGCATATGATATCTATGTTCGCATCCGATATGACACTCTGATACGATATGACACTCCGATATTTGATCAATATCCTTGATATATCTCTGATAACCGCTATCTGATATCATATTTTTCAAACCGA
The DNA here is from genome assembly GCA_030789695.1 of Scilla litardierei. Classification (NCBI taxonomy): domain Eukaryota; kingdom Viridiplantae; phylum Streptophyta; class Magnoliopsida; order Asparagales; family Asparagaceae; genus Scilla; species Scilla litardierei. Next base: position 119,911,416 of record CM061130.1, read on the forward strand.
TACACGATCGATATTCGATATTTAAAACACTAGCTCTAAGTAAACAGTCCTCTCCATTCTGACTCAGAAATATTTTTTAGTTGCTCAAATCTTCCTTCTGTAACAATCACATAGAAAAACCTATTCATATATGATGATTTCCATCATGGCCACCTTCCTTCTAACTTGAAGATGGGCTATAAAATTAGCCAAAAGAGTCAAGCCTCATAACGCTCATGTTCAACTCATTACGTAAGCGAGCTTAAAATTTTGTTTTAAACATGCAACCTTTAACACTCCCATGTCGAAGCTCAAGTATCACTCAACTACTAATCAATGCTAAGATGTATGTCTTTTAACTCATACATGATAAACTTCAAACTGTGGTACAAATTAGGTTTACCTAATCTCCCAACTCCTCAAAAAATTGATCTTTTTCACTTGTTTAAGGGTTTCTAGATATCAATCACCATATAAATAAATATTTTTAAAAGAGACCCTCAAATCAAGATGATATGATCCATTAAGTTTATCAAGTTACTTGAAAAAAATCCTCTTAGTTAACTTTTGTTTAAAATCAAGGTATATTCCATTAAAATTAATGAAATATATCTTTTCAACCCTCCTCTTTCTCCTCCCTTCTCATCTCCAAACACATCTTCCTTCCCAAACCACCGTCAGCATCCTTCTCACTCTCCTCCCCCAAACTACCAGTGGCATCACCGTCTCCTTTGATCTCCGCCCAATGACTTAAGGGGGGTAATGGCCCTCACTGACAGCAAGAATGCTGCCACCCCTTCCATCATAAACACATCATGCGAGCCGCTAAATTCAACCTCAAAACACCAGCGACACAATCTCCACATTCCTCTCCTACAAACTTTTGTTCATTATTGAGTCAAACCTCAAGATGACACCATTCATCTAATCCATCTCCAAACTTAACGAACGGCATGCGGTAGATACCTGGCAAACTTCTCCATCTACACGAAGCCTCAGATCTGACCTCCTTGATTATCCTCCAACCGACCCCGAGCTTGGCCATATTCACAACCTTTGGGCACAATCTTGTTCTTCCCAAGGTTATCGAGCATGACGGGTCAATCATTGCAGGTCGTGGCTTCTTCACCAATTGCATTCATACCTTCGACTGTAGCCACAACCATTACCTACACTGTCATGACTGTCGACATTGCCCCTCTTCTTGTCTACAATGCTCCAACTTGACCCTGCAACAACCACCGATGACCACCGACCCTGCATCTCCTCTTCTCTTCTCCAACGTTCATCATCCCTCACCGCCTCACTCATTATCTTTGTCTCTCTATTCTCTCTCTAATTCTGTGACTTTCGAAGATAGATCTCTCGTGAACAATAAAACTGACTTTTACTGTACCCAACCGCTAAATTTCCAAACCCCAACTCAAAATCACATTATGTGTAACCCAATACCCAACATGCAATGGGATAACTCGGGTGCAATCAGGTCCAGTTAGCATTTAACCAGACCCAAGTTAAATTTGGGATGAAAAACATTAAGTGAACTCTTTTCGAATAGATCAATAAATTTAAATGACCAAATTGCAAATAACATCATTTGAGGGACTCCTAAAAATAATCATTTATTTATATGGCGACTGCTATCTTAAAAAAAACCCCTTTTGTATTGCAGAAAAAAGAAAGGATGAGGAGTTAAAAGTCGATACCTTCCATACAGTCGCTCGAATTTCAGCACCATCCGGAATCCCCTGGCAAACTAATCTCTGCAATTCCCCAATATTTATAACCTTCTTCGAAACCTAATTAACAAAAGGGGGCAGCAATCCTTACACAATTCATAAAAATAGAAAGCCCAACCCTAAACCTTACGGTAGCCGGCCTAAGTCATTTACCTCTGCTACAAGCAGTGCTTGGCGAGAAACCTCCTCCGGATAGAGCCGTTTCGGATCGCAAGATCGGGCATCCGACGTCGGATCATCGCGTACCGGAGCAGCAGCAGGCGGCGGCGGCGGCGGCGGAGACGGCTCTCGTATCGGCGGAGGCCGCGGCGTCAGCTCCGGCGAGGACTTCGTCGCGTATCGGTCGATACGATCGTCGAATGATGGGTTGGAGGACCAGAGGGAGCTGTTGAGCCAATCGGGAACGCCCTTTTTACCCATTTTCGGACGTCGGTGTTTCGGTCAGCCGTGTCGTAACGTTTCGGACATTAATTAGAGTGAAAGGAGAGGATCGATGGAGAGCTGTCTTTAGCTGCAGAGTCTAAAACGAGAGATCTGGAAGGTTGAAGGGGAGATGATAGGAGAACTCGAAGTGTATTTTATTATTTATTTCGGTTTTAATCTATTATAAAGCAGTTAAACTGACGTGTCGATTTTTAGGCTGGATAGCAAGTAGCTGCTTGCTGTTCTTTAATACCACGTGATATCAAAGTTGTAATTTTTGGAAAAAAAACTAGGCTGCACGGCATAGTTCTGCGGTGTAGATGCACCGCAGAACTATGCCGTGCAGCATAGTTTTTTTCCAAAAATTACAGCTTTTGTCACATCGATGTGATTTAAATTCATAAATAACTAATGTTTGGTACTGTTTTCGGCCAAAAATAGCCTGCACCGCAGTCCTCTGCGAGGAAGACTAAAAGCACCGCAGAGGACTGCGGTGCAGTCTATTTTTGGCCGAAAACAGTACCAAACATTAGTTATTTATGAATTTAAATCACATCGATGTGACAAAAGTTGTAATTTTTGGAGAAAAAAAACTATGCTACACGTCATAGTTCTGCGGTGTAGATAGCATTTCCCTAGTATTAATGTACCGATTGAATTTGCTTTGATATCAGTGCGAGAAGGAAATAGGTGTGCACCTTTAATGAACCTTTAAAAATAGGAAAGTGCTATCTTTTTTTTTGGACAAAATAACGTGAGAAGTAGCCCATCATGTCTATCCTCTCCTCTCTCTTCTATTTTTTGCAAAAATAGGCTCAAACTCTTATGTACACCGATGAGGATCCCTCATCGATGTATATAGTCCAACCCTAAAAATTAAGGAGTTATGGATTAAAAAAATTTATAAAGTTCAATTATACACGGTATACATGTTTCTCAATACAATGATGGCTCATCAAAGTTACATATAGTTAATTCGTCTTTAATAATCAAGTTTTTTGTTTCCTTTTATTTTTATTGCACAAGGTTCTAAACATATCATATATCTAGCATATGACAAGGGAATGGGGGGATCTTCAAGAGGTAGTTATGCCTTGTCCGGTTTTTAAAACAATGACAATTTCAATGATATATGCTATCTATTTCATGATTTTCATCCATACATGCATTTGTAACGAAATGAAAAATATAAGCACGTTATTATGAAAATAGAAAAGTAGTTATGCGCAAAAGGAGCATGGCTACATTTATTATGGCAAAATAAAGATAGTTATTTGCAAAATTACGTTGCTTCCTTGATCATAACTCATCGGTTCCTACTGTTCGAAAGTGTATATAATTTACCACCGGCCTATGGAATCTTTTAGGCCATATCTTCTTGCTATTGGAGCCACAGATTTCTAAGGAGCGAGCTCGGAAGGTGGTACATAAACTTAATTTCTCTCATGATACTGTTGTTGATCCAGTTGGCTATTCGAGAGGTTTCGTGGATTTGCTGGGTTGGTCAATCTGTGGATCTGGATTTGTGTTACACCTCCCCTCAGCTTGTCCATGTGTTGATTAAAAGAACTGTGTATCCGAAGTTCATGATATCTGTTTTTTATGCCCCTCCCAATAGAACTACTCGATTGCAATTGTGGTACCAGTTGGAACATTTTGCCATATGGGTTGATTTACACTTGCTTGTCAAGTGTGATTTTAATGATATTTTGGGGGCTCGGGAGAAGTTTTGTGGGGCTATACTTTCATTGTCATGTTGCTCTTGATTTCACAATCTGCTATCTTCATGTGGGCTCTTGGTGTAGAAACTAAAGATCTAGATTAATCATTAAGCAAGACCATGCAAATAATAATCTAGATATACCATATGCTGAATCTTAAAACGTTACCTTCTCTGTTTAGTGAAAGCGTACCTGAGTCCATCGCTAAAAAGTCTTAAAAAGATCCTGACGATAACTAAACGGATGATCTTCCAGAACAGCATGAATCAACCGTTGGAGAAATCCTTTGGCTTTCTCCCGGTTTCTCTCCTAGCGACAACGCGTAGAAAAGACGGCTAACTTGTTCGTGTGCTCCGGGGATCATGACCGCATATATATATGGGCTAGCCTCCTTAGCCATAGGGTTTCCAGTTCGGCCCATCAACGAATTGAAACCCAATAGTCATCACACATAAAGGTCCACAACCTACCTGACTCATTTAAGCCCACTTAATTTAATAAATGAGATCACTTATACATTGGGCTTTAATATGACGGTGTAGCACCATATAATTATTTATCGCATATAAGCTCAATGTTGGATTAAGATCCAACTTAGTTGGATAAGTTCCAACAATCTCCCACTTGGGGTATATGCTAAACTCTATAATTATATTTCGTTGTGCATACAACCGAATAAGATCGTAACTTACTGTCATTTCTTTAATGAGTCAAAAACAATCCGGTCCATCAATTATATTAGCAATGGATCAAGGAGATCTTCGCCGTAGCAATTGCAGCTCGACCCATCAGTAGTCACCGTGCTAATACAAAAGAATGACATGGATTATGAAGTGGATGTGTAGCATGGAAATTACATGTAATGTGATCTAACATGTCTATTTCCAACTGAGCTCCCTAACCTTAGTGAGATCATAAACAAACCAAAATCGGAGTGAAGTTGAACTGAACCAAAACTTTAATTCTGATCAGAAAATCACCTCAAGCTTAAGCTGGAGACTTAATTTTGTCTATCATATGAGCACCCAAAAGAACAAACTCCCATAAAACTGAATGTTCTTAATGAAATGACATACACTGTAGGGGTGGCAATTCGGGCCGGCCCGGTCTTATCGGGCCGTGCCGGCCCGGTCCGGTTTTCTTAAAGGACTGGGCCGGCCCGGCCCGATAAGACTTCGGGCCATTCCGGAGAGGCCCGGGCACGGTCCGATAAAAATTCGGGCCGCCCGGCCCGGTCCGATAGGGTTGAATGAATTATGTATTGTGAAAATATTTTATCATAGTTTTAAACACAAACTTGTCGCATATGCTTAAAGATTCATTGAAATGGAGCACGAAAGAAGGAGATTAAGTGGGTTGCATAAGGTGATGTGTCCTACATTGTTTTCATTTATTTGGCAAGATGAAGTAACATGTTTGGTGGTTCTTTGTCTCTTCTAGGAAACTGAGATCGACCCCCAAGATCCGAAGACATCAAAGTTGGCGCTGACGGGAAGTTGTTATAATTTATGATATTTGGACCTTGATCTGATAAGATTCATGACATTGGACTCAACGCCTTAAATGAATGCACATTACTGAAATCCGCTTTAGATCAGTGTGTGGTAAAATTGAAGTGGGACGATCAATGCTTTTCGTGCCGTGCCGTGCCGCCCATGGGCTGAAAAGCTTGGCCCGGGTCCGGTCCGAAAATGAACCGGGCCGGGCCGGCCCGGTCCGATAAGGATTTCGGGCCAAAATTGTTGGCCCAGGCCCGGTCTTATCGTGCCGGGCCCGTGCCGGGCTATCGTGCCGGGCCGAAAATTGCCACCCCTAACATACACATGAGTAGCTAGCTCATAAAACATGTTAGATGACATTTCCTTACTATAACGGATCCGTAATTATATGGGTTGTTCCGATATGCTCATTAGACAATTATACACTCCTATTATTAATCAACAATCTAGGAACTTGATCTCTGAATATCTAAACTTTGTCGAGTTCCTGTTGTTGCTGGAATATAAAGCTGCAGACTTCATTGTCACTAAATAAACTGTGTGGTGTTTCAACACCATCCCTAATTTGCAGCATAGTGACAAAATATGCAGATATATTTCATGATTTGGATGTCACATAATATGATATGAAATCTAAAGCCATGTCAGAAGAGACTATATAAACGAGATCATTTAAATCTCTTCTAGTAGATGGCACCTAACATAGATTTTCATACATTCTTTGCATCCAATAAATGATCAGAGTACGTATACTAAAATGATCTCAAACTCTTTTGACTACTGATTCTTGAACATATAACCCTTTTGTTCTCCATAAATACCGTAAGACACATTTGGCTGTTGTCAAATGGTCAACTCCTGAACTTAACAATCTGCCCAACACACATGTAATACATGCAATAGCCAAACGCATATAAAACTGAGCACACTTTAGACTCCCTTTTGGTGAAAATAGGGAATCTTCTGAAGTAGATTCTCGGGGCAATTAATGAGACTAAACTTGTCTCCCACAAAACTTAACATTCATTACCACATAGATATTATAGAAATTACATGCTCCCAAAGAACCTAAGATATATATAACATCGTTAAACATCATCTCAAACCCGAACGAGGTGATTACTTAATAAAATTTAATATATCATTAACTATATTGAAATGCTATACTAATGCCATTATAAACCTTACAGAGTCTTTCATGAAAACTGAGTAGAAAGTCTCTTTACAATTAATGCATTCTTTTCCGTATAAAGTCTTTGAGTGATACACTTTAAATCTTTTCTTAATACCCTTTTGAATCCCTTTTGATTATAAAAAACTATTTACAATCAATAGGGCTCAAACCTTATGGCAATGAGAAAAGATTTTAAGTACCATTTAAAGACTTTCTTAATTAATGCATTAATCCATTTTAGAGATTGACGTAGAACTTTTATGACTTGATGTAAGTCGAACTTCCATCATCCTAATGTCAACAGTGAACTTGTGTAACGGTCCGGATTTTTTTTTCAATATAAATATTCACGTATTTTCAAATTGTAAACTATTTTATAATAGTTGATCAGGAGTTTTTAAACGGATTTCAAAAATTCTTATAAAAATATTTTAAGACACTAGACTTAATATAAAGTATTTCAGCAATTTCAGATTTCCTCAAATGCCCAAAACATTTCTGTTAAAATTCATCTTCCAAAATTACCGTTTTGATTCGAAGAATTTATTTTCTATACAAACGTCTTCAAAACATTTTCAAACTTCTGCAGTAGCATCCTATGGTCATTTAGGGCTCCCCACATTAATTTCGTAATTTTCGGATATCATCTCAGCCTAGAACCCACATACCCGCTTTCTAAACGTTTTGGCCAAAAACTAGTATCCATGTAGCCCAAACCCTGAAACGGATCTTGTATTCGCGATCCTCGCGTCGATACGATCACGTGGGTATGTTTTCGTAATTTTTTGGACACGTTTACTAGTAGGGGCAAAATCGTAATTTCGTTACAAAATAATTTTTCACTAATGACTTTTACCCACTCTAAATTACATTAACCTATTCAAGTTTTAACCCTAAATCAGGACTTAAACGTGGGAGAAGCACGTTTAAAGTTTTCTTCGTTTAGTCAATACTCTCTACCTAATCACTACCTAACACCATTAATATCATTGACTAATTTCATATTAAACTAATTACCAACTTGTATTTAATCCTCATCATCTCCCTTGGGTGTCACACAGAAACCCCAACCCACGTTCTCTTCGACCCATGCACGCACCCTCTCTTCCTCGTCTTGCCTCGCCGGAGAACCCCGAAGCCCCCCACTCTCGCTCACACCCTCGACCAACGGCCCACGCCTCCACCCCACGCCGCAGCTGCTCCTCTCACCGGCGACGCCACCCCGAAGCGCCAGCTCCTCTCTCTCTCTACTCTCTCTCGTTCTCCCTCCCTATATCTCCGTTCAAGCCCGAACCCATGCACGACGCCAGTCCGCCGCCACCTACCCACTGCCTTCCGGTGAGCTCTGCCCCGAGCCCCCGCTCCGAAGCATGCTCCCGCCGCCGTACAACACTGCCCAGCGACTCGCCCCAGTCGACGGAGCTCCGACCGTCACCCCGCCTCCCGCTCCTCCGAGAGCCCCGCAGTAGCCACCACCCTCCGCCTAGCTTCGCCCGCCGTACGCCTGCCTCGTCTCCGCCCCGACCCACCGTCGCTTCCCCGTAGCGCTGCCGTTCGCCTCGACGAGCCCAACGAGCAACAGCTCGAAGTAGCCGCTCCCGCCGCAACCACCGCCGCTGCCTACACCCGTCCACGCCACCGCCTAGCTCCGCCGCCCTCAGCCGCGCCGCCGGCCAAGCAAAAGCCCCCGGAGCTGCCGATCGAAGGCGACAGCAGCGTGAGTTGTTCAAATGGCAAACTTGTAAATATGGCGAACTTTCGTATTTTCGATTTATTAATTAATTAATAATAGGGTTTAATGATGTAAAATCCATAACTAATTATACAGGGCCCAGAAAAATGAGTGGATAGCCCCAGAAAATCAGAAACGTCGAAACGGACCCAATGGCACTAGTTTCGTCGCAATCGGACGCTTAGATTTTCTGGAATTAATTTTTAACCCTAAAAGTTAAATACGTGATTTTCGTTCAAAAATCCGTAACTTTATATTTTCACGTATATTAATATGTGAGAAAAATATATGCTATAGTACTCTTCGATACGGTCATTTTGACAGCTCACTTGAACCATTCCGATGCAGATTGCATCCAGAATAAATATTTGAATAATTACGTCACTAATTGAAAAATAGTTTTTAAATTATTTTTGAGCTTTTAAAAATTATGAAAAATACCTAGGAGCTTTAGAAAAATATTTTATCCTACTATAAAATTATTTTCCTTATATCTAGGCTATAGAAAAATTTAGAACACTTTTCGACTACGTTTCAATCCGTTTAAAAATCGAAACGACCAAATTATTAAAATAGAAATGTCGCGTTCTTTAACCAAGTGTTCTTGTGATTGCAGGTACCAATTCTTGTGCACCAACGTCCGTAGAAGCTCTAGAACCAGTTCCGGCTTGCTACGTCGATCTCGAAATTTGTAAGTCACGACTAATTCTAATGTTAGAAAATTAGATAAGTGCCCTCGTATGTACTAGGGACACCACTATAGCCTCCGAACGGCTACTTGACTTGAACCGAACTAGAAACCTAATCTAATAGGAAAGTAATCAACTATAGATTACTTTGCCAACTTTCAACTTTGGTGGTTGTTAAACACAACCATTAACTTGGGTAAATTGTGTGCTAACAAAACTACCACCCTTAAACCAACAAGTTTTGTATTCCATGTTTGTTGGACTTGTTTTTATCCTCAAATTTCTTAGCATCTGCTCTACTTCATTTTCTGAATTTTAAAACCAGTGGTCCTGGTTAACTATCATCATGAACAAGGAAATGATAACATCTTGAAACAATACTAGACACCCCGAAATGTTGGACTTGTCTTTATCCTCATTTCGCTTGGCTAGCTTGCTTTGAAAAGAATGTCTGGCTTTCTGGTTTTCAATAAGAAAGTCAACCAGTTGACTTGGTTTGACTAGCAACATGTGGAACAGCTTGTATCTTGTAGAATATCGTGTGGAACATCTCGTGGAACATCATGAAAAGAAAATGTACATAGAACACTTGACACTTCACTGGGGTTTTGGGGTAACTCATAGTTTGAGAGAGTGTGGGAGCTATGACCGGGGGTTCATCTACTTGCATGCCTGTGTCGGCAAAATTACAAGGTCTGCCTGCGTCGGCAAAACTACAAGGTCTGCCTGTGTCGGCAAAATTACAAGGTCTGCCTGCGTCGGCAAAACTACAAGGTCTGCCTGTGTCGGCAAAATTACAAGGTCTGCCTGCGTCGGCAAAACTACAAGGTCTGCCTGTGTCGGCAAAATTACAAGGTCTGCCTGCGTCGGCAAAACTACAAGGTCTGCCTGTGTCGGCAAAATTACAAGGTCTGCCTGCGTCGGCAAAACTACAAGGTCTGCCTGTGTCGGCAAAATTACAAGGTCTGCCTGCGTCGGCAAAACTACAAGGTCTGCCTGTGTCGGCAAAACTATAAGGTCTGCCTGCGTCGGCAAAACTACAAGGTCTGCATGCGTCGGCAAAACGGTTCCTGGCAATAGATGAACTTTATGGTTGCATATCATACTCTCCGACTTGAGTCACGTAGTGTAGCTACTTTTGCACAGTCACTTTTACTTTACGCACTACAGACACTTTTACTTTACGCACCACAGTCACCTTTACTTTACACGATCCATACACTTTACTTGCTATACCTGTGCAGTCACAGTACTTTACCTGTCATACTTTTAGCTACAGCAGTGATATGTTTTCACTTGTCTAGCCTGCTTTACACTTGCACTACCACCGTACAGTTGTTCTCTCCTTTCAGTTCTGTTTACTTTTACTACTCAGTTGTGTACAGTTGTTACTCAGTACTTTACTTTTCACTCTGGTCTGCTTGTACGTAGTTACTTTTGTCATACTTGTGCACTGCTTCTTTTCTATATTTAGAATTGTTGTGACTTACCTACGGTTCCATCTCCGTGGCACCGCAGACGACGTACAGATGAAGATAGATGCTCCTGAGCTAATAGCGCCAAAGTTCAACTGCAGCTTACAGAGTTATTTTCACTTATGTACTTTTCTCCTTTCATATATATTTGTTGAGACATCTTGTACGGTATGGAATGTAATAATTGGACACTATTTGGGTATTTTTGTACATCTCTGCATCGTGGCTATTTTGGTTTCACTGGTAACCTGCAGGACCTGCGCAAATATCAAATAAGTAACGGGCCCCCGGGAGCGGGTCGTTACAAGTTTGGTGGCCCACGCAGGTCCGCGCTAACTACCTCGTGAACAATATAGCAAGATCAGGGTGTACATTATAAAATACTCAAGTAGAGCTCTCGAGTACTGGATGTCTCGAGTATTCACCGGTATTGGATATACGGGTGACGTGTCCTTATTACCATCTTCACTAGATCTTCCTTGATCCTCATCATTTCCTTTGAACTCTTAACCCTTGCTTAGGAACTCGTGTTCTATTCTTGATTATACCCTCCTTAGTAACCACTTTTGCTAACCGTTATAGTTATTGGTTGAACTATCTACCCACTTCATCACCTTTCCTTCAGTTGATGATGGCACGCATATAAATGATAATCTTCCTTCAATGGACCACGATACCGGTCAATGTGCTTGGCTAAAGTCTGTTGGATCAACCTAGCTAGACTGGGCATAAGTGATCCTGGCTTAGTCACTTCCCTGGCCGTGTCCGCTGGACCGCAAGGACGTGAATCATGATTATGTGACGTCATCGATCTTATTCACTATCAACCTTCCTTTATGCTTGATGAACTTTCACCTTCTTAGAATCTTACTAGTTTGCTTGAACCCTAGCTACGTTTATTTTAAGGAGGGTAGCGTTCGAGTTTTCGATCATCAGAAGTTCGGATTCCTCAACTGAAGCAGATCGAAGGACGTTCAGAAGTATTCGAGGATGATGCTGGAGATTTTGAAACGACCCAAACCTGCCGTACAAGTGTAGACAGTTTGCGTCTTGTCATCCTTCTTGAACTCGTGTTTCTCTTCTAGCCCCTATTTTCATCTTGTACCCGATTTTTTCCAAAGGTTTGATTTCATTTTCCACCGACCACCTTCCCCCCCTCTTTAATTCCTTTGTCCGCTTCCTCACCTCGAGCCCCGGTTCCACCTAACCTAGCCTACCCTACCGACGACTTTCGGTGCCCCCTCTTTAAATCCTCTTCTCTTCCTCGCCAAGCCATCCAGTGGCTTCCCCTACGACTTCCGCTCCTCCTCCCGGCCTCTTCCCCAAGCGAACTCGACCCACCTCACCCGAAGCTCCGCCAGCTTCCGCTCCACCCCACATCGGAAGCCCAGCCATGGATCGACAGCCAGCCGCAGCCCTCGTCGCCGTGGACCCGCAGCCGCCGATGGCCCCTCGACATTCTGTTTTGGGATTCTTGGCCTTAGCGACAGTCCTCGCCGTCGCCTTCGTTGTTGCCGTGTGGTCGGGATATTGGGAACCCGCCACTCTTGGCATTATTTTGATCTCCTTTTTCTGGTTCTTCCCCCTTGAGCTGCCCAGCTTCGAGTACTTCTTAGGAGTGCTCCTTAGTGCTTGTAGGTTCCTGAGTTTTTGGTCGTTGAACTGCTTAGGGCTGATGGTGTTTACCGTAGATATCGACCAATGGTGTTGGGAAGGAGTATCCTTAGGATTGGGTATTGGCATACTTTTGGGCTTAGGCGTTGAAGTTGGATGTCGGTCTTGTGCTCGGATTTGGGAGACGGCTAGGATGTTGGTTTCTTGTTGGATGTTATGGAGACTGCTGGGACAAGTGGTAGCAATGATCTTGACCCGCGAGAGTTGGCCTTATATTTGCATGTATGTGTTGATCTGGGTACTGACTTGCAATCTGGTAGCGTGGCAGATGAAGTCCTTTGTGTTCGGCTGGTTAAGTTGTAACCGTAAGGATGCACTAGGTTTATCCCTTACGTTTATGTACGCTATGGCGATGATTTACATGATTGAGACCATGTAATCATCATTTATAAACGTTCTGTCCTTCTCTTTGGTGTGCTTGCTTCTGGCTTATCACCTCAGGTTCCAAGTTCGAACAGATGTTGCCATCATAATAGCCATCATTTTCATGTGATATTATCATCTCATGTTAATTTTAGGATACCTGAGAAGTCAGAGTAACTATTGTGATGATACTAGAATAGTTACGAAAGCCATAGTGATGTCAATAGTATGTATTTATATGTAACATCTCTTATTTTCTTGATGCTATGATATCGCATTATATTTCATGTTATTTACAACCTAATTTATTATATTACTATCTCTTCTATCATTTATTTGCTTGAGCTTCTTCATGACATCAATTATTTTCAAAAGAGATTTTTAAAACAAAAGATTATTTTTTTAATTCCGAGGACGGAATTATTTTAAGGAGGGTAGAATGTAACGGTCCGGATTTTTTTTTCAATATAAATATTCACGTATTTTCAAATTGTAAACTATTTTATAATAGTTGATCAGGAGTTTTTAAACGGATTTCAAAAATTCTTATAAAAATATTTTAAGACACTAGACTTAATATAAAGTATTTCAGCAATTTCAGATTTCCTCAAATGCCCAAAACATTTCTGTTAAAATTCATCTTCCAAAATTACCGTTTTGATTCGAAGAATTTATTTTCTATACAAACGTCTTCAAAACATTTTCAAACTTCTGCAGTAGCATCCTATGGTCATTTAGGGCTCCCCACATTAATTTCGTAATTTTCGGATATCATCTCAGCCTAGAACCCACATACCCGCTTTCTAAACGTTTTGGCCAAAAACTAGTATCCATGTAGCCCAAACCCTGAAACGGATCTTGTATTCGCGATCCTCGCGTCGATTCGATCACGTGGGTATGTTTTCGTAATTTTTTGGACACGTTTACTAGTAGGGGCAAAATCGTAATTTCGTTACAAAATAATTTTTCACTAATGACTTTTACCCACTCTAAATTACATTAACCTATTCAAGTTTTAACCCTAAATCAGGACTTAAACGTGGGAGAAGCACGTTTAAAGTTTTCTTCGTTTAGTCAATACTCTCTACCTAATCACCACCTAACACCATTAATATCATTGACTAATTTCATATTAAACTAATTACCAACTTGTATTTAATCCTCATCATCTCCCTTGGGTGTCACACAGAAACCCCAACCCACGTTCTCTTCGACCCATGCACGCACCCTCTCTTCCTCGTCTTGCCTCGCCGGAGAACCCCGAAGCCCCCCACTCTCGCTCACACCCTCGACCAACGGCCCACGCCTCCACCCCACGCCGCAGCTGCTCCTCTCACCGGCGACGCCACCCCGAAGCGCCAGCTCCTCTCTCTCTCTACTCTCTCTCGTTCTCCCTCCCTATATCTCCGTTCAAGCCCGAACCCATGCACGACGCCAGTCCGCCGCCACCTACCCACTGCCTTCCGGTGAGCTCTGCCCCGAGCCCCCGCTCCGAAGCATGCTCCCGCCGCCGTACAACACTGCCCAGCGACTCGCCCCCGTCGACGGAGCTCCGACCGTCACCCCGCCTCCCGCTCCTCCGAGAGCCCCGCAGTAGCCACCACCCTCCGCCTAGCTTCGCCCGCCGTACGCCTGCCTCGTCTCCGCCCCGACCCACCGTCGCTTCCCCGTAGCGCTGCCGTTCGCCTCGACGAGCCCAACGAGCAACAGCTCGAAGTAGCCGCTCCCGCCGCAACCACCGCCGCTGCCTACGCCCGTCCACGCCACCGCCTAGCTCCGCCGCCCTCAGCCGCGCCGCCGGCCAAGCAAAAGCCCCCGGAGCTGCCGATCGAAGGCGACAGCAGCGTGAGTTGTTCAAATGGCAAACTTGTAAATATGGCGAACTTTCGTATTTTCGATTTATTAATTAATTAATAATAGGGTTTAATGATGTAAAATCCATAACTAATTATACAGGGCCCAGAAAAATGAGTGGATAGCCCCAGAAAATCAGAAACGTCGAAACGGACCCAATGACACTAGTTTCGTCGCAATCGGACGCTTAGATTTTCTGGAATTAATTTTTAACCCTAAAAGTTAAATACGTGATTTTCGTTCAAAAATCCGTAACTTTATATTTTCACGTATATTAATATGTGAGAAAAATATATGCTATAGTACTCTTCGATACGGTCATTTTGACAGCTCACTTGAACCATTCCGATGCAGATTGCATCCAGAATAAATATTTGAATAATTACGTCACTAATTGAAAAATAGTTTTTAAATTATTTTTGAGCTTTTAAAAATTATGAAAAATACCTAGGAGCTTTAGAAAAATATTTTATCCTACTATAAAATTATTTTCCTTATATCTAGGCTATAGAAAAATTTAGAACACTTTTCGACTACGTTTCAATCCGTTTAAAAATCGAAACGACCAAATTATTAAAATAGAAATGTCGCGTTCTTTAACCAAGTGTTCTTGTGATTGCAGGTACCAATTCTTGTGCACCAACGTCCGTAGAAGCTCTAGAACCAGTTCCGGCTTGCTACGTCGATCTCGAAATTTGTAAGTCACGACTAATTCTAATGTTAGAAAATTAGATAAGTGCCCTCGTATGTACTAGGGACACCACTATAGCCTCCGAACGGCTACTTGACTTGAACCGAACTAGAAACCTAATCTAATAGGAAAGTAATCAACTATAGATTACTTTGCCAACTTTCAACTTTGGTGGTTGTTAAACACAACCATTAACTTGGGTAAATTGTGTGCTAACAAAACTACCACCCTTAAACCAACAAGTTTTGTATTCCATGTTTGTTGGACTTGTTTTTATCCTCAAATTTCTTAGCATCTGCTCTACTTCATTTTCTGAATTTTAAAACCAGTGGTCCTGGTTAACTATCATCATGAACAAGGAAATGATAACATCTTGAAACAATACTAGACACCCCGAAATGTTGGACTTGTCTTTATCCTCATTTCGCTTGGCTAGCTTGCTTTGAAAAGAATGTCTGGCTTTCTGGTTTTCAATAAGAAAGTCAACCAGTTGACTTGGTTTGACTAGCAACATGTGGAACAGCTTGTATCTTGTAGAATATCGTGTGGAACATCTCGTGGAACATCATGAAAAGAAAATGTACATAGAACACTTGACACTTCACTGGGATTTTGGGGTAACTCATAGTTTGAGAGAGTGTGGGAGCTATGACCGGGGGTTCATCTACTTGCATGCCTGTGTCGGCAAAATTACAAGGTCTGCCTGCGTCGGCAAAACTACAAGGTCTGCCTGTGTCGGCAAAATTACAAGGTCTGCCTGCGTCGGCAAAACTACAAGGTCTGCCTGTGTCGGCAAAATTACAAGGTCTGCCTGCGTCGGCAAAACTACAAGGTCTGCCTGTGTCGGCAAAATTACAAGGTCTGCCTGCGTCGGCAAAACTACAAGGTCTGCCTGTGTCGGCAAAATTACAAGGTCTGCCTGCGTCGGCAAAACTACAAGGTCTGCCTGTGTCGGCAAAATTACAAGGTCTGCCTGCGTCGGCAAAACTACAAGGTCTGCCTGTGTCGGCAAAACTATAAGGTCTGCCTGCGTCGGCAAAACTACAAGGTCTGCATGCGTCGGCAAAACGGTTCCTGGCAATAGATGAACTTTATGGTTGCATATCATACTCTCCGACTTGAGTCACGTAGTGTAGCTACTTTTGCACAGTCACTTTTACTTTACGCACTACAGACACTTTTACTTTACGCACCACAGTCACCTTTACTTTACACGATCCATACACTTTACTTACTATACCTGTGCAGTCACAGTACTTTACATGTCATACTTTTAGCTACAGCAGTGATATGTTTTCACTTGTCTAGCCTGCTTTACACTTGCACTACCACCGTACAGTTGTTCTCTCCTTTCAGTTCTGTTTACTTTTACTACTCAGTTGTGTACAGTTGTTACTCAGTACTTTACTTTTCACTCTGGTCTGCTTGTACGTAGTTACTTTTGTCATACTTGTGCACTGCTTCTTTTCTATATTTAGAATTGTTGTGACTTACCTACGGTTCCATCTCCGTGGCACCGCAGACGACGTACAGATGAAGATAGATGCTCCTGAGCTAATAGCGCCAAAGTTCAACTGCAGCTTACAGAGTTATTTTCACTTATGTACTTTTCTCCTTTCATATATATTTGTTGAGACATCTTGTACGGTATGTAATGTAATAATTGGACACTATTTGGGTATTTTTGTACATCTCTGCATCGTGGCTATTTTGGTTTCACTGTTAACCTGCAGGACCTGCGCAAATATCAAATAAGTAACGGGCCCCCGGGAGCGGGTCGTTACAACTTGTCATCTTTTTAATGGATTTTCTGATTGGCAATTAATGCTTTGAAGTGCTAGAGTTTGTCCTTATGAACAATTTTCAGAATAGGAGGAATTGCACCATTATCTTGAATTTATTGTGTCTTGAACAATGTCAGGAGTACCATCATGAACAATGCCAACAACACATGTGGATATACAATCATCTTCAAGAATAATGTCACTAACCAAATTTCCCCTCCAAACTCAGCATCCTCAAATAGGTGTACATTTCCTAATTCGTAAACTAACTTAATAGTGGGATTATGCAAAATCACACAAAATAATATCAACTTTTAAACTATTCAACAAAACTATAAAATCATCAGCATTTTGTCACATTTCTTTATTAGGCTTATAAAGCCTTACATTAGTTGGCCATATCCAAACATGCAAGTGATTCAAACTTTAGTAATGATATAAGCTGCAATCAATAAATAACGAATTCTAAACTGTTAATTCTTTCTTTATAACACATGTACATTAATACAGGAATTCTATAAATGAAGCAACATTTCCAAATAAATGAAGATTATAATGATCTTTTAAAGAACCAGAACAAACTAATTTTGAATCATTAGACAACCAAATTTTCCATTCATAATTGAACAATGATAAACGAATTTGTTCAAAATAGAAATAGAAATCTAAATTCCATTAAAAAGGTACAAAATAGTCTCATCAAATTCAAATACAATCTAGCCTTTAAAAGAAATAATATAAAGCCCACTTTGGTGGGGTTTTGATTTAATTACAATCATTTCGAAATATATATATGTAACATGCCTTAAAGTGAATTTTAAATTTAAAACTGAATTTTAACATAAAAATTTATACTTTGGGGAAATATATATATACATGTCCATTTATTTCCCCTTCCATTAGTGTTAAAATAAATCCAAAACAGGCCCAAAATGTGTCCAAATAGACTAAGACCATAGTCAAGCCAAATAACCCAAAGGACCCAATGTTAACAGCCCAGCCCTCCCCTCCTTAAAAAAACAGCAATTTTTTTAAACAGCTTGTGGGCCGGCCCAAGAGAGGCCGGCCAACGGGGCTGAAACGGCAAGGGGGGTTTATGGTGTTTTTTTGATGGGGGCGGCCGCCGCCGCCCCCAATCTCCGGCGTCGGTCGCCAGGTGTGCCGACGGGGGCGGCTTGCCGCCCCCTTGCCTTCAGTCTGGCGTCGGCTAGGAGGCCGGCGCCTGATCGCCGGGGGCAGCGGGTGTCGCCCCCTACAGTCTGCTGCAGGCCCCATACGGGGCCTGCTTTGTTCCGGCCGGGGGCGGCTGGGCCGCGGCCGCCCTCCCCCCGTTCGAACCCAACAGGGGCGACAGAAGCCTCCCCTTCTGATGCCGACGGGGGGCGACAGGGTACCGACCCCTTTGCTCCTTGCCGAAGACCCAACTGGGTGCGGCGCCTGCTGCCCCCTTTCTCTACAGTTTTTCCAACGGAGGGGCAGCCCCCCCTTCACTGCCGTCGATTTGTCCGACAGGGGCGGCTGTGCCGCCCCTGCTGTTTCGCGTCGGCGCCGGTCTTTCGCCGTGTCGGGCGGCGGCCGGCGGGCCGCCCCTGAGATAGGTTTCGTAAAAAAATTTTAACAGGAAAAATCAATCAAAAACCCCAATTTTCACAGATCCGAAACGTAAAACTGATAAAAAATGAATTTTTAACAGATCCGAAACCAGAAACAGATTAAAAATCTGATTTTTAACAGATCTACTCATCGAGGAGGCAAAATAATAAGATCCAAGCATGGTGGCTCTAATACCACTTGTAGAAACTAAAGATCTAGATTAATCATTAAGCAAGAACATGCAAATAATAATCTAGATATACCACATGCTGAATCTTAAAACGTTACCTTCTCTGTTTAGTGGAAGCGTACCTGAGTCCGTCGCTAAAAAGTCTTAAAGTGATCCTGACGATAACCAAGCGGATGATCTTCCAGAACAACACAAATCAACCGTGGGAGAAATCCTTTGGCTTTCTCCCGGTTTCTCCCCTAGCGACAGGGCGTAGAAAAGACGGCTAACTTGTTCGTGTGCTACGGGGATCATAACCGCATATATATATGGGCTAGCCTCCTTAGCCCTAGGGTTTCCAATTCGGCCCATCAACGAATTGAAGCCTAATAGTGTCACGCCCCGCTTCCCATTCTACCGGGAGTGAGGACGCGAGCGGGTCCGCGGTGTGCTTAAAACAAGGAGGAATACTTTTTTTATTTTCTTTTTAAAATCTTTTCTTTTTCTTCCTCCTTGGCTTAAACACACTAAGCGTCTGTATAGAAATTGCAGATCCTTGTATGCAAATTTAAGAAGCAGCTTAAACAATATTATTACATATCCAGCGTACAATAATTAAGATACATCTTGGGCCTAGTTTAGCCAATACAGACAGAGTACACAAATTACATTATTTTAGATATAAAGAAATAGTCACGAAGGGAAACGTCTAATCTTCAGCTGGTAGGTACTTCGCGTGCTCGTCAAGCATTGGCTCGACTCCTGTTGTAGTGTCTTCAAGGAACTCACTATCGATACCTGATGGACATTTCGTAAAACAACAAAGTGAAATGTCTGTCAGCGAGGTTTACTCGGCAATATAATCTCAAAACCAAAACATTAGCCATTTTAAAATTAAACAACACTGAACTTTAAAGACAAGCAATAAGTTTAATTTGAAAGAGTTAAAGACAAGCGATAAATTTAACTTTAAAGACAAGCAATAAGTTTAAACTTTAAAAGAGTAAAAACAAGCAATAATTTTAACTTTAAAAGAATTAAAGACCAGTAATAAGTTGAACTTAAAAGAGTTAAATCAGTTAAAACAGTTAAAGCAGTTAAACGTTTGCAACCTGCAGCAATTTAATCATTTGAAAGCCATTTGCAATACCATTTGCAACATGTAACAATTTCATTATTTAATAACAATTTGCAATGCCATTTGTAACATGTGACAATTTAGCATTTAATAATCACACTGTAGCAACCTGTAGAAAAAGAGGTTAGAACAATAATCAATAACCAGTCTATCCTAGTGATAAGTCCATGTCCAAGAGTGCTAGAGATAACTAACATGCAGCCTGCATCGGGAGCAACTCCGAGGCTTACCCACCGTTCCGATATGGCAACTGTCAAGGATCTAACCCCCGTAACGTGTTGGAGGTAATTTAGTATGGCGCATCCAGTCATTCTGTGACACTTGTGATCATAGACTACCCCAATCCTAGGTCAAGTCAAGTGTCGGTCAAAAGACTTGTACTATCTGTTTTATTATTGAAATTCCATCTTCCATTCAATATTGTTAAAGTTCCATCTTCCATTCTTTTACTGTTAAAGTTCCATCTTCCATTCAGTCAATTCAGTCTCGGTGTCTCAGTAGTCCGTACAACAGTTTCACCAAAGTTCATGATTTCGCGACTTGATTTAGCAATTAAATGAAAAGTAAAACTTACTTAAATTGATGAGAGAATAAGCAAAAACTGATTTTTACTAAGCAAATAATTTTAAATTAGCTTCAAATATTTTCTTAGGCTAGTAGTTATTTTCCAAGATTGTTTAAATAATTTTTAACAATTTTAGACAATTTAAAATATCCAAAAACAATTTTAAAATCAAGAAACCATTTTTAAGATGAATGTTCAAGGAATTGTTTCGAGCAAACCGTACATCAGAATTCTTCAAACAAGTTGTCAAAATGGTCGTATTCACTAGTACTACGACATATATTTTTGTCGTACTTCGATGTACATAAAAATCACAAACTACAAATTTTAAAAGGAATTTTAAGACAAGAAATTATTAGTACTACACATGTTCAAAGATTTATTCCGGACAAACCATACGTCAGAATTCTACAAACAAGATGTCAAAATGATCGTATTTACAAGTACTATAACATATATTTTTATTGTATGTCAGTATATGTAAAAATTGCAAGCTACGAATTTTAAAAGAATTTTAATCTATTTAAGTTTTGCCTTTAAAAATTCACTGTGAGAAATATAATCGCCTTTTGGCGATGAAACTAGTGCCATGGATCTATTTCGATGTTTCTGATTTTCTGGGACTGGTCTCGTAATTTTCTGAGGTCTGTACGAATTACTATGAATTTAAATCCAATAATGTCCTTTATAACTATACGTAAATACGTAAATACGTATCCAAATACGTATTAAATACGTATTAATTTTAAAATGAAACCCACGCACGTTCTACCTCGCGAGAGAGAGAGAGCGAGAGCGGTAGGGAGTGGCGGTCGGAGGAGGAGCTCCGGCGGTGGGCGATCGACGACGGCGAAAGGCGGCGTTGAACGGCGGACGGCGGACGTCATCGGAGGGAAGGGCGAAAACAGGGTAGAGGTGGCGGGAACAGGGGAGGTCGGCGCTGTGCTTCGGGTTAGATGAGCGCTGGGAGTTCACGGCGAACGGCGGCGGGAGAGAGGGGCTGTGCGGCGGTGGGGAGCGGTAGCTGTCGGAGAGCAGTGGAGGAGAGGCGAAGGCGGGGCTCTTGACGTCGTCGTCAGAGGCAGGGCATGGGGCGTCGCTGGATAGCTGGGGAGCTAGCTGTCGGGCTCGTGGGGCGATGGCGGCGTCCAAGGCGGAACTTCGACGGTAGGAGGCGGCGGGCAGCGAGCTGTCGGCGGCTCCTGGAGGCGACCTCCGGCGGTCACGGTGGAGGGGGAGTCGGGCTTCTTCGAAGGGGAGAGATGGGTTTCGGGGCTCTAGGCTTTAATAAGCCTGGGTGGTGAGGGAGAAGGGTTAACGAGGGGGATTATATAGGTACTAGAAATTAGTTAAATATGATGAAATTAATATTTAGTCAAAATTGCAATTAATAAAAGTTAGCGTTTGACTAACTTTAGAGATTATAAAACACATGGGCTGACTTGTATCTAGTTTTGGTGTTATCTGCCGACTAGGGTAAGGTTAATTAGAATAGTAATTAGGGTAATGTAAAACGGTAATTTGTGAAAACATTTAGTGAAATTACAATTTTGCCCCTGGGGTTAAACGACTCCGAAAAATTACAAAAATATAGCCACGAGTTCGTATCATCACGAGGATCGTGACTACGAGATCTATTTCGTAGTTTGAGCTACGGAGGTATGAATTTTGGGTCAAAACGTTTAGGAAGCGGGTTTGCGGGTTCTCTATTAATCCGACTTCGGAAAATTACGAAATTAATGTAGGGAGCCCCAAATAATCATAGGATGCTACTGCTGTAGAAGTTTGAAAACGTTTTGAAGATGTTTGAATAGAAAATTAATTTGTTAAGCCAAAACGGTAATTGTTGAAAATGAATTTTTATCAGAATCGTTTTGACTATTTGAGGAAATCTGAAATTATTGAAATACATTATAACTAGTCTAGTGCTTCAAAATATTTTTATAAGAATTTTTTTGAAATCAGTTAAAACTCCTGATTAACCATTACAAAATACCTTTAAATTAAGAAAATACGTAGAAAATAGGTATTGCTGAATACAGGTCATCACAAATAGTCACCACACATAAAGGCCCACAACCTACCTGACTCATTTAAGCCCACTTAACTTAATAAATGAGATCACTTATACATTGGGATTTAATATGACAGTGTAGCACCATATAATTATTTATCGCATATAAGCCCAATGTTGGATTAAGATCCAACTTAGTTGGATAAGTTCCAACACTTGGATCTTAATTTCGTGTGTTCTCCATTCACTCGTGTGTTCTCCACTCACTTGGTGTAATCAGTGTCGTGGTGATGACATGGTTTATGAAAGATTGGACAGGGTTCTGGCTAATGCTTCTTGATACATTTATTTCCATATGCTCTAGTCATACATTTGACAAGGTTATTCTCTGATCATTATCCATTATTGATCCAAGCCTTGTGGTTTATGGAAGATCACTTCAAAGGGTATTTCACGGAGATGTGGGATCGATCTCCAAAGGATTGGGGTCGGAGATTGAAGCATATTACAAGGAGCTTCAACAGTGGAATTGCAACTCATTTGGAAATTTTGTTCACAGAAAAAGATGGTTGAAGGGCAGAATCGAGGGGGTTCAACGTGCACTTTCTTGTCACATGTCACACCAATTGTGTCAGTTGGTAGAGAGGGTGCTGCGGAGTATGATGGTATTCTAGCTAAGGAGGAAATGATTTGGGTTTAGAAGTCAATGATAGAGTGGCTACTGAATGGGGATCGAAATACCAGATTTTTCCATATGTCCACTATAAATCACAGGAGGCACACTCGTATCTCAATGTTGAAAGATGAACATGGGAACTGGGTGTTGGATAAGGAGGAGTTACAGAAGATTATCATGGAGTTTTATAAAGAGCTATTCTGCGAAGAAGGAGGTCCTAGATTACTCAGTTCTCATCCACAGTGTCCGTCAATCTCTTCTCTTCAAGGTATTTCTCTTGAGCGTCTGGTGATGGAATCAGAAGTCTGCGACGCTCTCTTACGAATGAAACCTTGGAAAGCACCAGGCGTGGATGGTTTTCATTCCGTTTTTTTAGGAAAAGTGGGATTCTGTTAAGGTCTATTTGACTACAACTTTGGTATCAGAGGCCTTAGTGAAGGGAGGATTTAACAGGGCTATATGTCGTATTTGCTTGTTCTAATTCCTAAAGTGCAACAACCAGAACGGGTATCACAATTTCGTCCTATCAGTTTGTGTTGTGTGCCATATAAAATCGTGACAAAAGTGTTGGAGAATATGGTTCTGTTGAATATTGGATCCCCCAAAGTGGTTTTGATGATAAACAAACATAATCAACTATAACTAATCCCCATGTTTTGTAGTTAATGAGTGCATTCTATATACAGTTGAAGTCATATCAAATGAGATGATGTGTAACGGTCTGGTTTCATCGTGCACAATTTTCCGTATTCACGATAGTATCATATACGTTCAAAATGAGTAAATCAATTTTTTCTAATTTTTCCGTCACTGAAACCTTAAATTTGACTTCATATTCGTGATCCTTGTAACGATACGATCACGTGACTAATTTTCGTAATTTTTCGGAGTCTTATATATTAAGAAAATGATATTTCAATATTATCGTTACTAATTACCTTGACTTATTTACTAATTACTATAACCTAATTACATTAACCTACTCAATTTTTACCCTAACTATGACTAACACATGGGGATAAACGTTATAAAAAAATTTGTAGCTTAGTCAAAAAAACTAAACCTAATATCATTAAATACCTACCTAATGCATAATTAATTTTGAGTAAGAATACTAATTAATAATTAATCCATATAAACTATAAATAACCCCCCCTAATTTTCCCCAGCTCACGCAAAACCACAGACTATCTCTCTCTCCACGCTCTATCTCTCGCTCTCCCGCCTGCTCTCCCGCTATCTCTCCCCATACCTCGCCTTCGACCCTCGTCCCTACGGGGGACGCTCGCCGCCGTAGCCCAATCCCACTCTGCCACCTCCCGACGACCCCCTCCTGCTGCTCCGCGTTCGATGCCGCCCCCGACAGCTCGCCATCGCTCTCCCGCCTCTGCCCAGCACCTCTCTATCGTTCCCCGCCGCCCATCGCTCCGCCAACATCGCCGCCCCTCGTCAACGCCGCAAGCACCTCCCTCCGACGAGGCTGCACGGCCACCTGCTGCCGCAAACACCCCACATCCTCTCCTCCTCTTACCTTGCCGCTGCAGTAACGCCCCGAGCGCCACTCTCTGCATGCCTCCCTCGCTATCGACGTCGCCTCGCCGCTCCGCCACCTTTTCCCGCTGCTCCGCGGCCTTTTCCCGTCGCTCCACCGTCACAACACCCCCAAGCGCCCCAGCTCCGCCTCTCTCTCTCTCTCTCTCTCTCTCTCTCTCTCTCTCTCTCCCCCCCCTCTCTCTCCCCCCCCCCCCGACGCCTCAAGCACTGCCTTCGACGCTGCCTTCCGACGCTGCTCGCCGCTCGTCGTCGCCGAGCGATGCCCCCATGCCGATGCCTCAACGAACGACGTTGAGCCCCCTGCTCTGTTCACGTGAGAAGAAGAGAATGGTAAGAGTTTTAAAATGTATTTTTATACGAAATACGCGTATAAACGTATTTCAGTGCGTATTTAGATTTATATAATATGGGTTTTCTGATGTAAAATTCATAATAAATCCTATATGTATCAGAAAAATGCAAGACCAGCTCTAGAAAATCGGTCGTGACATTACAGACACATTGGTGCTGATTTCATCTTGATCTAGGGAGTAGATTTTTCTCAGCAAATTTTTAAGCCTAGAATTTAATTACGTTGTTTTCATTTACCAATTAAAAATTTAATATTTTCACGTAACCTGATATATGGAAAAATTACATGCTGTAGTATTCAATGGGACGGTCGTTTTGACAGCTTACTTGAAGCATTCTGATGCGTAGTTCATCCAGAAAAAATTCTTGAACAATTACAATAACTAATTAAAATTAGTTTTTAAATTCATTTTGTGCTTTTAAAAATTATTTAAAATACACAGGGGCTTCGGAAAAAACTTCCTTCTTAGGTAAAATTATTTTTCTCATATATAGCCCATATAAAATTTTAGAACACTTTTCGGCACCGTTTCAATCGATTATAAAATCAAAACGATCGAGATAAATAGATAGAAAATATTGTGTTCTTTAACCGATTATTTCTTGTGTTAGCAGGTATCAATTCTCGTGCACCAGGATCCTTGGAAGCTTTAGCTCAGGTCCCAGTTCAATATAACAACCTCAAACCCGGTAAATCACAATGAATTCTAATTTAGGAAATTAGATTGTGTACTCGTACGAACTTAGTCCTTCACATATAGCCTCAAAACTGCTATTGACTCGAACCAAAAACTAGAGACGTAATCTAATAGGATACTATAAAATGACTTTCTAATTAAGCATGTGACATTGCCAACTTTCAACTTTGGTGGTTGTAACACACAACCATCAACTTGGGTAAATTGTGTACTAATCGAGATATCACATGCTCAAAGCATGGAATCAACTTCAACACTGTTGGACTTGTCTTTATCCTCAAATTTCATAGCACCCGCTTTGCTTTGGCACAGTCTACTTTGAAATGGGTTCCTAACTTTCTGATTTTCAATAAGAAAGCCAACCAGTGGTCCTGGTTTAACTGTCACTGTAAATAAGGAACTAATAATATCATGTGATACACCGTATGGAACATCTTGTGAAACATCCTGTATGAAATATGTACATAGAACACTTGACACTTCACTGGGATTTTGGGGGTAACTTATAGTTTGAGAGAGTGTGGGAGTGACTGGAGTTCATCTTCCCGTACTGATGCCTGTGTTTCGGCATCTCGTCCCGCTGTCTGCGTTTCGGTAAATACATGTACTGTTGCCTATGTTCGGGCATTCGTCTGGATAAGCGCACCCAGGCAAGAGATGAACTCAATGGTTGTATATCGTACTCTCCAGCTTGAGTCATGTTGTAACGACATGTATTCGTCAATACATCTATTTACGTATTTCACGTATTTTCACATTTTTAAAAGTATTTTATAATGGTTGGTCAGGAGTTTTATATCAAAAATGATTTCAAAATTCTTTATAAAAAAATATTTTGAAGCATCAAACTAGTTATGGTGTATTTCAGCAAGTTCGAGTATCATCAAATACATCTAAAATTTTTTATAATAATTCATTTTCAACTGTTACTGATTTAGCTGAATTAATTAATTTTCTATATAAATATCATCAAAACGATTTTAAACTTTTACAGTGTGATTCTATGATCATTTAGGGCTTTCCATATTAATTTTGTAATTTTCTGAAATCAAATCGACCAAGAACCTGCAAATCCGCATCCTAAACATTTTGGCCCAAAACTCATATCTCTGTGGCTCAAACTTCGAAATAGATCTTGTATTCGCGATCCTCGTGACGATACAATCCATCGGCTATGCTTTCGTAATTTATCGGATTCGTATGCAAAAACGGGGTTGTATTCATCCGTTTTTACTAATTACATCCCCTAATACTTTTCACTCTTACTAAACACCCAATTACTAATTACTTTTACCCTAATCCCCCAACCACCCCCCTTTAAACCACCGAATGAACTGGTTGAGATCCAAGATTTTAGGATCTCAACCATCCCATTCAATATTTTTGTCTACCCTAATAACTAAGTTTATTAATACTTCTTTCAGCTAGACCCTATATAAACCACCCTCTCCCCTCTCAGAAATAACCCAGGTTCACATAGGCTCCCTCTCCCTTTCGTTCTCTTCCCCCCAAGCCCGCACTCCTCTCTCTCTCTCTCTATCTCTCTCTCTCTCTCTCTCTCTCTCTCTCTCTCTCCCCCCCCCCAAGCTCGAACCCTTACTCTCTCCCCTATCCCCTCTCCTCTGGTGGAGCACCACCGACGTTGACCGCCGTTCTCCGACGCTCCGTCCGCCGCCACCCCCCGAATCAACACCCCCGAAGCCGCCCCACACTAACGCCGCACCCGCTCCCAGCAGCCCCCGCCAACGACACTGCTTCCCCCTAACCCCGGAGCCCCGACTCCCAAGCCTGTAGCGCCGCTCCTCGACGTCGCCTCTGACCTCCTCCTCCGCCTGTACGCCGTCAGCGAAGGCTGTAAACACCCCCCCAAAGCGCCCCACACTGTCGCAGCCTTCACTCATCTCCGACCCACGCCGCTTGCTCTGCCCTCCCCGCCGTCGTCGTGCCTCCCTGCTGCCGCCTGCAGCTCCTCCAAGACCACCGCCGACGTCCGCCTCATCCCCGCCGTCATTCGACGCAAACACCCCCCACCCACCCACCCCGCATGCAACATTAAGTTTTAATACGTTTTTAGTATGAAATACGTATAAACATATTTTACAAGTATTATAATTATAAAATATGGGGTTTTGATGAAAAATTGAAAATAAATTATTTACAGATCCAAAAATTACAAAACCAGCTCCAGAAAATCAGAAATGGCGTTCTGGACCCATTGGCGCTAATTTCATCTCAATCAAACGAGTAGATTCTCCACAATAAATTTTTAAGCCTAGAATTTAAATACGTTGTTTTCACTTAATAATTCATAACTTGATATTTTCATGTAAACTGATAAATAGAAAATGTCTTTAAGGCCGTCGGGCGCCCTGCTGGCCCAGGAAGACAGGCGAGCGTCCTCTGATGTTCGGGCGAGGTGCGCCCTATCGCTGGGCCGTCCGACCTTCGGGAAAACAAGCGTGTCGGCGGTGTATTTGGCGGACTGGAATGGAAAGTCGGACTATCACGGTCTTTAGGTCGTAACAGTTACTAATTTGAAGGAAATTGTGCTTAGGAGCCTCCATTTTATAGTCAGTTGGGTAGGTTAATTATGCAATTTTGTGAGATCCCAATCATGTGTAAATGTTGCAGGGACTTTGAAGCTGTTGAAGAGAACGTTGCAAATTTGAAACCGTTTCAGTTTCCGAATTGGATTAAACAATCTGCAGTTTAGTATGCATGTTTTATAGGTGTTGACATCAATGATTAAATACTCTGCAACATGTTTTATATGTTTTGAAATCATTCTATATTACAAGCATGCATGCAGTTAATATTGATGACTCAGTGGAGTAGAATCATGATATTACCCAACATTTTGGTTCACACAATATTATGTTGTGTAATATTATGTTGTGTATGAATGCATTAACATGGAGTCTGAATTGAGAGACGAATTGAAGGTCGATGTGAGAGAGATTGTGCTAAAGTATGGTGGATGGTGGAAGTGTATTCCTAAAACTAACAGGAAGAAGTATGAAGGGGAAAAGCAGAAAATAGTGAGGGTGGAAAAGAATGTTACTTTGAAGGGAACTGAAGATCAGATTATTGAGTTTTACCCTATAGCAAGAGGACAAAGAATGAAGCTGTCTAGTGTGGCGCCATTAACCAACCATAAGGACTATAAGCTGGTAAAATATGACATGGATTTGTTCATTATATTATCAAAAGTGAAGAAGGTAGAGATGTATATGACATTGGAGGTGGCAAAAAAGGTGTCAGTGCTACCATCTGGGACCGATAGGAGGACAATCCACCTAGAAAGGCTTCCAGCAGCAACAAGGCTTCCAGCAGCAATAAGGCTTCATGTAGCAACAGTGTGAAAACTGTGGAACAGATATTGAATCAGGACAGTGACTCTTGTGATGAAGAGTTTCCAAGAGACGAGGATGAAAATTATGTTCAAGAAGATGATATATTGACTAATGTTCAAGTGGATGAGATTAGTATGTCAATTGGGATATACACTGAGGAGATATGCTCTGGCCATGCAACTGATTGTTATTCTGAGGATGAATATCATGATGTTGACAGTAGTGAGACTGAAAACAATGAAGAAATTGACTTGGTAGAAGACTTGGATGGAGCTATTTGGGATGTAAATTATTATGACCCAGAAATTCAGTTTGGAAGAAGATTTAAGGACACGGCAGATTTGAAGTACTGCCTTCATCAACATTCAGTTAAAAGGAATTTTAACTTCAAACATGTGAATAATGACATGAAAATAGTTGTAATAAAATGCACTGCATCAAATTGTTCATGGTATTTGATTGCCAAAAGGCTCTGTGATGGGATGACTTAGGAAATATCAAAGTTGGTTCCAACTCATTCATGTACATGAATTAACAAGGTGTCCAATATGTAGAGTACATCAAAGTGGGTTGCCAGGAACATACTTGCATCTGTAAAATCAAATTCAAATATCAATCCTAAAAAAATAATTAGTATCATTCATCATAAGTATGAGCTCATTTTGCCTTACAACGGGGCTTGGAGGGTAAGGGAGCTTGCTAAGGATGAAATATTTGGAAAGGTGGAAGACTCCTAAGATTATGCAGAGGACTTAATGGATGAGCTCGTTTATAGAAATCTTGGAAGCTTCATTCGGGTTTATAAAGAAGAAGATAATTCTTTCAGGATGATGTTTGTATGTTTGAAGCCTTGCATAGAGGGGTTCAAAAATGGTTGTAGGTTGTTCATTGGTATAGATGGATGTCATTTGAGACGTAAATACTTGGGCATGTTACTGCCTGCAATAGCTTTGGATGTGAATAATGGTCTCTTTCCATTTGCATTTGCAGTTGTTAATGGGTAGAGATATGTGTCATGGTGGTGGTTTTTGATGAATCTGGATGTTGCTTTTGAGGGGAGTTTGAAGGAAATTTGCGTCGTTTCAAATTAAGAGAATGGTTTATATGAAGCTGCACGGGAGTTATTTCCCCAAGCAGATCATAGTGTGTGTATGAGGCATTATTGGAAGTCATTTAAGATGAGGTTGCCAAGAGATTTTTTGAAGAAACCATATGGGATGCAGCAAGATCATTTTCTTGGAATGAACTTAAGAGACACATGGAGAAGCTTGGAACCATTTCAATGGAAGTCTTCAATGAGATGGTGGCAGTGGACAAGAACTCAGTTCTCACCAATAACAAAGAATCATTACATCACAAACATTTTGTCCGAGTCTTTCAATGCATGGGTTTTAGATGAATGATATTATACTGTAGTTGATTTGGTTGTTAAAATTAGGATTTAGATTATGCTAAGTTGAACAGAGAAGAAAGCTAGCAATGAGGTGGAAGGGGGGTGCTTGTCCCATATGCAGAGAGATATGTACAAGATATAAGCCGACGGTAGGGTAGCTGGAGTGTAAGAAGATCTGCTGATGGAAAGAAGGCAGAGGTGGAGAATGAGCATATGAGGAGGGAGATTGATTTAGATGATAGTACATGTTCATGTGGAATATAGCAGCTGACAGGTCTACCATGCATACATGTGGCCAATCTTAATGAGACATTCATAAATGCAAAGTTGGAGAAATTTGTTTATGAGGCCTTCTATGTACGTATCTATGCAACATTTAGTAATAGGTTCTTTTCAGTGATTTATCTATAATATTAGGCCTTATTATGTGTTATGGTTGGACTATCTTGATTATGTATTATGTTATCTTCTGTTTTTTGTCATTGTAATATAGCTACAAACAAGCTTATGCAATGTCTGCGACCACTCTCCCCTCAAATGACCAATGGATTAGGAAATCCAAAGGTTATACAATTGGTCCTCCAAAGTCTCAAAGGCCAAGAGTGAGGCCAAATAAGAAGAGAATCACGGGTACTAGTGAGGCTTCTTCAAGTGGAGTGTGGAAGAGAGTTCACAAGTGCATTAGATGTGTAGGTTTAGGCCATCACAAAAATGCACGCAAGGAACCACCTAGGGGAAATGCAATTGGACCAAATCCCACTACAAATAAAATTGGCAAACAACCAGAAACTTTGTCAACTCCTATTGCAGATAAATCAAGGTATCTTATTCGTAGTTTCTTAAAATTAAATCTAAATATAACATGTCTGACCATTATATTCATTTTTCTTATTAGGTGTAGAAGATGTGGAGGGCGAATGGCAGATGGAAGAGGGGCAGGTGGAAGGACTGGAGTAAGATGTGAGAATATAAAATTATTTAAACATTATGGTGGTTCTGTGTCAGCTAGAGGCAGAATGAAGAGCCAAAGAAGAGGTAAAAAATTGGCTGGTGGGGTGAAAGGAAAATTATGGAATCCATTGGGCCTCAATGAAGGGTTGAACACTAGTATTAACCCTCAGCAGCAAGCGTCAGGGAGCAAGGAGCCAGTATCAATGAGAATGGATCAATGAGCAAGGAGCATAGAGCATGGAGCAATGAGCATGGAACATGGAGCATGTAGCATGGAGCAATGAGCATGGAACATGGAGCAAATTCAAAGCAACATCATGGAGTAGCATGGAGAATAGAGCATGTTACTTGGAGCATGTAGAGAGCACCAAATTCAGAGCAGCAGCAACTTCTTGGAGTTTGGATTATGGATTAAGGAGCATAGAGCATGGAGCATGGTTCCAATTCAGAAACCAAGTAGCAGCATACTGGATCATGGAGCATATCTCATGGACCAAATTCATAGCAGTAATAGCAGCATGTAGAAGTTGGGACACAGTCATCAGTTCATGTCCCCAATGGTCATGGAATATGTAAAAGTGTACCTATGCGAGGTAAACATACATCAAAATAATTATGTAGGAACATTATTGGACATGTTTCCTGGCTCATCTTGGTGGTTTGAACATAGTATGACCATGTTGCTTTTGGTGGAAATAGACAACCTTTTTTGTATTCCATTTCATTTTGTGGTGGCAACAACATGCTCATTTTGGGGGTTTGAATAGTATGAGTCATGTTTCCTGGCTCATTTTAGGGGTTTGAACTTAATAGGATCATGTAGCTTGTAGTTTAAACAGACATACTTATTTTGTGACTTGTTTCATTTTGTGTTGTTAACAAACATTCTCACTCTGTATGATGCTGTTGGTGGAAACATACACACCATGATGTGTTTTTCTTTTGTGATATATTGAAAGCAGGCATTCTCAATTCTGTTTTTTTGCTGTGTTTTGCTATTTTTCTATTTTGACATCTACCGATCAGGGTGCATATTGTCATGGATGAGTACGATTACTCTTGATTATGTAATTGTGTGCCTTTTGTGGAAACATATATATTGAAAGCATAACTAACACACCCTTCTTCCTCTTGATTGTGTAATTTTGTGTTCATATGTAATTAGATTCATTGCTTCAACTTGATTCTGTTTTGATATCTACTAAGCAGTGTTCATATTGTCATGTATGACTATGCTTTACCTTGATTATGCAATTGTGTACAGATTATGCGTGTTGTGGAAACAGAATAATTGTGTGCAGATTATGTAATTGTATTAATTTTTTAGATTATGATTGTTGTGGAAGCAGACACACAAACTGATTCTGTTTTGATATCTACGATCAGGATGCATATGTATATATATGTGTGTGCGTATACATATATATGTATATATGTATATATATGTGTATATATGTATATATGTATATGGATGCTTATGCTTATGCTTATGCTTATGCTTCCACTTGATTATGCTATCAATTGATTATGTATTTGTGTTCATATGTAATTGGTTCTATTGCAAACACTTGATTAAGCTTTCCCTACATTCAAAACATCTCATGGCTGTCACTTCTTTTGGAAAAATCAGAAACAGAACACATCACAACATTTAATCACACATCATTAAATATAAGTAGAATTACATAGCTTCAGCACTATTTCACAAAAACTGAAACATATCACATCACTCTTACACAATGTCTACATCCTCACAACACAATTCTACAATTACACATTTGTTTCATCTGATGGAAATTGAATTCCACCCCAAGTAATTTTGATGATGAGAACACCAAATGAAAGCTTAGTGTACTAACTACACTACACTTAAGTGTGCAGAATATGCGAAGCGTTACTCATACTCAAAGAAACACAAATCTACGCTCAAAGACAAGGACAAACGTGGCTAAGTCAAATGATGAAGTTCAAGCTCAAATAGAACAAAGAAGCTCAAGTGAAGCTCGCATCCACTTCATCAAATTGATCAAGCTTCCGAAGACATGTCCTAAGTCTATAGTGAGTGTGTCGTGTCTCTTTAGGGTATTTGTCAAAGCCAAATCATATAGACAAAACACACGCACACAAACGATTTGAAAACATTTTATGAATATCTTTTAATCATCTTCGAAATGTTTTTTAAAGAGCTTTCTCTAGTCATCCTATAACTTCCGTAGTGAAACTCCACACACCCTGGAGTTAACTACCTGTCTGACTAGAAGTGTTCCAGGAAAAACTCCTCTGGGAGTCGACTACCAACAGTAGGGAGTCGACTACCAGTTGAGATTCGAGATTCCCTGAAACACTCTGGGAGTCGACTACCTACATGAGGGAGTCGACTACCAGCTGTAAAATTCTAACGTTTTGATTTGAATTTTGAAAATTCGTTGAGTGATTTTCTCCGAGATTTTTGGGACAAAAGTCAAAGAAAATTTGAATTTCAAATCTCAGAATTTTCCCTATAAATAAGAGCTAATTTTATTTGAGAAAAACACAACATCTATTGAAAATCAAATCTCTCGTGCAAACGCTCTTTAATTCAAAGCTCTCATTTTCTCTAGCCAATTCTATTTTTATTGTGATCTTGCAAAATTCTGTTATTACTTTTTTTAAAGATCATACTCTTGTTTTATTGGCTAAACGTTTTTCAAAATCCTTATTGCTATTCTCTTTACTTTTGTTTAAAGGATTTTTTGAAAGGCATTAGATCTAGATCACAAAGAATTCTCTCGTATCTTTGTGTGATCTAGACTCTTATTCTATCAAGCCACTACACAATTTTGTCTATTATTGATTGGCTATAGAATCGGGTGTAAAAACCAATCTCCATCAATTTATTGTGGTGTATTGGATATAAGTTTCATTGTGTTGTTGTTGGAACACTAGAAAATTCTAGGTGTTGCCAGTCGGAAATCCTGGTTGAGACTAAGTCATTGGAAATCCTAACGAGTGAAGTTAGGTACTTGTATTTGCCAAGGCAGATAGTGGAAAATCTCGTACCGGATTGGTCGGGGACTGGACGTACCCGGGTTGCGGGGAACCAGGATAAAATCGCTTGTCTCTGCGTTCGTTTTTCTGTGATTGTTTATATTTCTTGTACAAGCATCTTTCATTTGATAATCTTATATCTTTGTAATTCCTTATTTATTTATTATTGCAAAGATTGTTTATTTAATTCCGCTGTGAAAAGATCTCTCTGTAAAGATTTATATCTGACTGTAATCTTTTTTCTATTATATTTGTAAGATTACTTTGTTGATTAAGAACCAAGCGCTACTTGGCTTCTTAGGCAACATTAGAAGGATTTTATTTGTGCTAATTTTAACAATCGAAAAAGTATACTATTTGCACAACACTATTCAACCACCCTTCTAGTGTTGTTTGCCATCCACAGGATCCAACATCATCGTCAGTTCTACACTTCCACATTTGCTTCTTTCGCACATCACACACTTAATCAGTACACCGACACCTATAACAATGTAGATTAATCTATCATGTAACAAAACTTTAGCAATTTCATACCTTAAGCCCCCAATCTATTGTCTGACTTTGATTACTTCATTATGCAAGCCATCAACCCATTCAAAGAACCCACATCCTCTATCATTGTAACTCTTATATCTTAAACAGCCATAGAAAATGAACCCCTTATTCGTCCCCTTCGTACAAGTCACAACTTTGCATGGAAACCCACAAAAGCAATTCTTGCGAGTGCCCATCTGATCATCACCCTTGAAACCCACTGAAGATCTTGATGTATCATAAGATATTGTCATTTTTTGAGTAGGCTTTGTGGGTGAATATGTTGTTTGCATTTTTTTTTGAAAGAGAATGAAAGGAAGGATTTCTTGGGTGAGAGATCAAGGGGAGAGATCAATGGGAGAAAGTGAAAAGAGCAGCAGATGATCGGGTTTTATGGGTTCCTATAATTAGCCGTTTGATTTGAAACGTTGGGCTGGATGATGAAGAAAGGAGGGAAGGGTATTGTAACACCTTTGAGTGCGCTCTACGGAGCCGTGACCTAGCCCTCAGTGTTTTGTGTGGAGTGTGTGAGATGAATGTATTGTGTATGTATATGTGTTAGATAAATAATTGTTTTTGCAAAATGACCATGGGTATGTATAGGTATTCTCATTTGAATGAAGGCTTTTATGCAAATGTCCTTGGGTGGCATGACATTGTAAATACTAGTCAAAGTTGGAGGGTAATTATAAAAAATAAAAATATATATGTGATTAATGGCAAACTTGTAAATATAATAGATCCGTATTCATTAAGATACCATTGCTCCTTCTACACTCTTCTTCTCTCTTCTCTTTCCTTTTTCTTTCATTTTTTTTCATTTTCCCCCATCCATTTTGCTGGTCGAATTTCCATTTAATAACAAAAACAAAAACAAATCAAAACGCGAGAGAGCGAGAGAGCGAGCTCAAAAGCATAGGAAAACTAGAAAGAGGAGGAGAAAGGAGGAGGGAGGAAGAGCGGCCAAGGAGAACAACTAGCTAGCTCATTCAAGCTCCATGTAGGTAGGATCCCCAAAACTTAAATGGACTCCTTTAAGTGTGTATGGTTGTCACGCCCCGCTTCCCTAATATGGAAGGCGAGACGTGAGGAGGTTCGCTCAGACGTGGAGCTGTGAAGCTGCAGTCTGATAAGCGTCTGTAAAATTTTTTTTTGAAAAATAGCAGGTCCTTGCATTGCGACGAAACAACAACAATAATAAAGCAGATAAAAGGACATCCACCAACAACATCCAACAAATATTACATCATCACAGAATAGTCATAATAGTACAAGTCTGAACAAGGCCTAAAGCACGGCCGAAACATAAACATCGAGATATATAGGTGCTACACACCGAAATCTAACAGCAACTATAAAAGCAGCAACAACTAAAGAAGTCTCTAGGTGAGACTAGGATTGGTCACCGGTGTCCTCGAACTCGGTCTCAGTAGGGACCTCAAACTCAGCGTCCACGAACTGCTCGTCCTCTGCTACCTGCTCTGTCTCAAAGTCTGACATGTGACACCCAAAGAGAAAAGGGCACATGTCAGCAAAAGTCTCCCAAGGAAAGCGGAGAACTTTTGTGCAAGGATACAAATATAGAAAACGACTAGCGGTTCTAAACAATATGAAATGATATTTAAAGAATGCAACAGTTTAAATGACATGATGCATGCACGACGTAGCAGAAACTACGAGAACACTATTTCACGATTTTCACGAAAACATTAAATTTTCACATTGTGCACAGAGTTTACGCCTTACAGCTGAAGTGGCTGTACGGGCACACTTCTACGCTGAGTGGTCGCTTAACCCTACCCCTCCACGTGTATCGAGCGTTGGTTTCCCAACAACACTGTGCTCGCTTCTGGATCACGAGCCAGGAAGTGTTTTTCATTCGGCGTAGGGGTGCACCTAGCCTCAATAGCAATAACATTTGTAGCGTGTGCTACTAAATCATGAAGAACATATGATGCATGACATGACATGGCAATGAGCAGATAAATTGCGTACCGTTAATTGAAATTTAAACATGGCATGGCAGCATAAATGAAAGCAGTTAAAGTGTCGGATTTAGTTTCGTTGTCAAACTAGATCAAATAGGGCGTCTAGGCGACTATCATTTCACCGCCTAGTCTCTTTTATGCAATTTACAAAAATGGCCTAAAACATGGCCTAAATAATTACTGGCAAGTATCACTTGCCTGTTTCCGGTGGTATTGGTCGCGTGGGTTCGAGCGTTGCGTTACGGTGAGTCCGGTTCGCTGTTTTGGTTAAACAAATCACTGGATTAGATATATCGCGAGATAATCAAAATATCGGGTTAATCCCTAAATTGGGTTCGACTAATTTTATCGGGTTCTCTGGCTAGGGTGACGGTTATATTGGGTTATAGTAACAGGGTACACCTTATTTATACTAATATTATTACCCTAACCTCATCTTACAATTAATAACATGCTGAATTAACTAATACTTAACAATTATCATTTGGATTTACACCAACAATTAACCCACTAATTAACTTCTAATTAACATTATTAAAACTAATTACAATGGCATCATAAGGGTATGGTTACATATCTTGACACATCTCTTTCTTTATTAATAAAGCTAAGGCCCATCACCCTCCTTTTAATATCCCAAGGCTGACACTATCTTTTAATACCTGCCACACTCTTCCTTTAATTTATTAACCCAAGACTTTCTTTCTCATCTCCCAGACTTCTGTTCGTTCCCTTTCATTTTAGTTTTTTTTTGTGTCAAACTCTTGCAGCAAGGTAACTTTGCAAAAGGGGGGGAGGAGCCATACACGCGCAAGAGGAGGACGAGACGAGAGGCGCCGGGATTCCCAGGCGGGCGTCGGCAGCGGCTGACTGGGCGGGCGCGGCTGAGGTACTCCGGCGGCGGCGTGCGAGCGGCCTTCTGGGCGGACGGCGGCGGGCGGTTCTCCTCCGGCGGCAGCGGGCGGCGCGGCGGCTCGTTTGCTGGGCGGCGCGCGCGATTCCTCACGGCGGCGACGGCTTGTTGGCGTGGGTTTGTGTTGTTGTTGAGTGGAGATGGGAACAGGGGCTGAAGTTTGGATGAGGGTTTGAAGATCAAGTTTTTTTTTTTGTGTGTGGATTTTTGGGATTATCCCAATTTCAGATCTGGAGTGGTGTGGTTTGAATCAGAAGATGTTGACTCTGAATCTGAAGTTTTACTTTCAGATTTTTGTTTGGTTCTCCTCCTTTCAAACTTTCAGTTTCAGTTTGGGAAATGGGTTTGGCTAATTTGTTTGGGTTTGATGAAATTGTTTGGGAATCTGATTATTGAGGGCTGACTTGTAGATTTGTTTTGGGGAAATTGTTTGTTGTAGAAGTTGTTTGCAGAAAGTATTTTGGGTGAAATGGGTTCTTGGTTGAGAAATTTGATGTAGGATTTTGGGTTGATGAAAAACAGATTTTGGGGATGATTTGTTGTTGGTTTGCAGAACGATTTTGCAGGTTTCGTTCATCAGGAAGATTGGCTTAAGAAGATGAGCCTGGGAGACAACACTTCCCATTTTGTCAAGCAGTATTAATTTGATTGGGATGTGTAGTTAATGAAATCTTTAGACTTTTGTAGAGACGTGTTATTTTTTTCTCAAACGGAAACAAGGAACAAAGAGAAGCCATCTTTGATTTCAGAAGTGGTTGTTTAAAACGTGTGTGTTGTCGTGTAGTTAAGGGTTAAGGTAAAAACGTAATTAACGTAATTAGTCATCATTAAAAAATGGAAAAGTAATTAGTGAAATTAATTAAAGAAATTAAGATTTTATAATTAGTAAAATGTAATTAGCAGGATAATTAAGTTAAATTAAGGCTTGATGGTAAATATCGACGATACGGTAAAACGAAAACAGTGACGCGCTCGCGTTGACACGTACGGACGAAAAAGTAACTGGATAACAGAAATAAAATACTGGCACGCCCAAACGAAAACGCGCCTGAAAATACTGGCCGTTACATTCTACCCACCTTAGGAAAAATTCCGTCCTCGGAATTCTCATCAACTAAGGAGTAGAAAACAAATATGGATAACGCTCTCGTATCTCATCTTCTCGCTCCCAGGTAGACTCTCCTGGCGAGTCGCGATGCCACATTACTCTGACTAGATCAACAGTCCTGTTCCTGAAGACTTTCTGACGTCGATCTAGGATCTCCACTGGTTGCTGCTCATACGTCAGATCTGGCCGAACTGTAATCTCAGAGTAGTCCACAGCATGAGAAGGGTCGCTGATATAACGACGGAGCTGGGACACATGAAAGACGTCATGAACTCCCTCTAAGGACGGTGGCAAAGCTAAGCGATAAGCTACTTCTCCAACTCGCTCTAGCACATCGAATGGTCCAATATATCTCGGACTAAGCTTGCCTCTCTTCCCAAATCGAATCACTCCTCGATTTGGCGAGATCTTCAGAAACACATGATCTCCCGGCTGAAACTCCAGAGGACGCCGTTTAGCATCTGCCCAATGCTTGTAACGGTCCTGGGCGATCCGAATCTTGTCTCTGATATCTCGCACAACATTAACTGCTTCCACTATCATCTCTGGTCCCAAGAGTTCTCTATCACCTACGTCATCCCAACTCAGTGGCGATCGACATTTTCTCCCGTAGAGAGCAGCAAATGGCGCCATGCCAATGCTCGTTTGATAGCTATTGTTGTATGAGAACTCCACCAGGTGCAAATGATCCTCCCATGAACCCTTGAGATCCAACATGCAAGCGCTCAACATATCTTCCAAGATCTGAATAGTGCGCTCCGACTGGCCATCTGTCTGCGGGTGATACGCAGTACTGAACTTCAGACTGGTACCCAGATTAGTCTGCAGACTTTTCCAGAACTGAGATGTGAATCGTGTATCACGATCTGATACAATGCTCACAGGGACTCCATGTAAGCGCACGATCTCCTACACGACATAATTCACATCACGACTAGTACTAGAAGGAAATTATAAAGGTACGAGTTAGGTCATTACCTCCATATACTTCCTTGCTAATATCTCTGTGGATTGCCTAACTCGGAAAGGTATAAAGTGCGCGGACTTGGTCAATCGATCAACGATGACCCAGATCGCGTCGTTCTGCTTGGTGCTCCGAGGTAAGCCAGTCACGAAGTCCATCGTGATGTGCTGCCACTTCCATTCTGGAATTGGCAGAGGTTGCAATAGTCCAGCAGTGCGATGATGTTCAGCTTTTACTTGCTGACACACGAGGCACTTGGCAATGCTCTGTGCCACACTTCTCTTCATTCCATGCCACCAGAAATTTTGACGAAGATCCTTGTACATCTTAGTACCTCCAGGATGAATAGAATAAGGCGAACTGTGAGCCTCATTCATCAACTCCTCTCTGATATCTCCTGCAGGTACGCAGATCCTGCTACCATATCTTAATGATCCATCCGCATGAATCAGAAAATCTGCCAGAAGTCCTGCTTCGACTTATTCTCTGATCTTCTTTAACTTAGCATCTCCAGCTTGAGCAGTCTTGATTTGATCCACGATTGTCGATTGAATCTGCATGTTCATCAACGACGATGTGACTCCTGGTAGTACAGCTTCAACATTCATCCTTCGCAGATCCTGCTGCAATCTCCACTGAGCTGTGAGGATCATCACTTCGGGCAGTCGACTTAAAGCATCCGGTACGACATTCACCTTCCCAGGATGATACTGAAGATCGATGTCGTAGTCTGCCATCAATTCCAACCATCTGCGTTGTCTCATATTCAACTCCTTCTGAGTGAATATATATTTCAAACTTTTGTGATCAGTGAAAATTTTCACTTTCTCACTCAGTAAGAAATGTCGCCAGATCTTCAGTGCAAAGACGACAGCAGCTAGCTCCAAATCGTGGGTCGGATAATTCTTCTCATGGATCTTCAACTGTCGCGAAGCATATGCGACTACATGATTGTGCTGGTGCAGAACGCATCCAAGTCCTTTGCCTGATGCGTCGCAGAAAATCTCGAAGACTCCGCTTCTGTCCGGAATAGCTAAGACTGGTGCAGTAGTCAGTCTCTCCTTCAAGGTAGAAAAAGCTTGCTCACAAGAGTCTGACCAACTGAACTTAACATCCTTCCTTGTCAATTTCGTCATCGGCTCAGCTATTCTCGAGAAATCCTTGATAAATCTGCGGTAGTATCCAGCCAATCCAAGGAAACTCCTGATGTCCGATGCCGATCGAGGTGTATGCCATTCACTGACCGATTTGACCTTCTCCGGATCCACTGAGATACCAGCTCCCGATACTACATGCCCAAGAAATGCAATTCTATCCAGCCAGAATTCGCATTTGCTGTACTTAGCATACAGTCTATAGTGACGGAGCGTTGCTTGAACGCGTCTCAAGTATGTGATGCTTGAGCGCTACTCCCAAGTGTAGGAGGACGTCAAGTAATAAATTTATATCCGGTGAGACCGGGTCGAATCACGGGGACAAGTCGTTTTGCAATCACAAATTCAATTGATGTAGGAAGGGTAACGGCGGTTAACAACCAACTACACTAACGGGGTGGAAGTGTGTGAAAATGTGTGTGAAACCATCTACCAAACCAACATCCTAGTGTTCGAGAATCGGAGAGGCAAATAGGCGAGGAAGCTTGTGTGGTGTGTGGGAATGAGGTTGCTAAGCATATGGGTTCAATCTGAGGATAACTCAATTGTCTTTCCGGCTAAGGAAAACGCAATCGGTGGATGTGGCATTTTATCGAACACTTGGTGTGCAATGAAAGTAGGGTATGAAAAATTGAGATAATAAACAACCAAGCATACAAGAATGGTACCACTAGGCAAACTCCACTCTAGGGACACCCACTAGGATCCCTAATTCAAATTATATCTCATCAATTCTACCACATAATCATTAAAACATGCAAGATTGAAAACCAAAGTCAAAGCAAACACAAATCACCATACAACCACACAAGAAGAAGATCTAGCTCATTATAACAAGAAAAGAGAAATTTTTACTTCTAAAAACATCATCCATTATCATTACAATTCACTAAATCAAAATACACAAGGTGAGGGAAAGAGTTCACCAATATCTCCAATGAAGAACAAAACCCAAACCAAATGCTCCTCCTTGCTTCTTTGTTGCTCCACCAAAACCCTAACCCTAAGATGAAGAATGGGGAAGAAGGAATCAGAGAAAAAGAGGGGAGGAAAGCCCAAGAAATAGACTCAGAATTTCGGGTCTGAAAACAGCCCAAACGGGTCGGATCCGCGCCCAAACCCGCAACTAATGCCCAAATCTGCAGAAATTTCAGCACCGTCACCCTGTCTTGTAAAAATTCTAGAAAAATCATCCGACCTCGGAATGACGCGTTCCAGGCGGCGATGGAACCGTAACAAAGTGTACTATCACTGAAAAATATCAGGAGGCCGAAATATATACTGGAATGATAGCAGATTTCTTCACAATAGGGGGCAAATCTGCAGAAATTTTCAGCACCGCCACCCCGTCTTGCGAAAATTCTAGAAAAATCATCCGACCTCGGAATGATGTGTTCCAGGCGGCGATGGAACCGTAACAAAGTGTAGAATACCAGAAAAATATAATTAAGTCGGAATATATACTGCAATGATAGCAGAATTCTGCACAAGAGGGGAAAAGCAGACTTTCTAGCCCAGAAATTTTCAGCACCGTCACATTGTCTTCCAAAAAATGTAGTAAATTGCTCCGACCTCCAAAAATTCTGGAAAAATATGCGTTGGAATCGGGACTTCACGAAATTCAACTGAAAAATAATAGAAGACCAAGATGAAGATGCTAATAAGCTGTAAAAATTATGTTTTAAGCATATAAAAACGGTAAGCTCCAATATTAAGTGATATCATCAAAATGCGCGTATCGGAGCCAAAATGAATACAAATTATGCATAAAATGCCATCTAATGAGGGGTAAAATATACAATATTGAACCCTAATCACACCCCCTAACTAGCTTTTTGCTAGTCCCTAGCAAAACAAGCGATATATTCGGATTCACAATATAGCACACATCAAACTGCACAATATTCATGGCACATGAAAATTTTTCAATATAAACTCAATTCCAATATACCAACTCATAAAATAGAGCAAATCCAAGACCAAAACTCCAATATGGCTCAAACCAACAAAGTACAAGCAAATTTTGCATTCATTGAGATTAAAACATAAGCGTGTCATAGTATCACAA
Source organism: Scilla litardierei (assembly GCA_030789695.1). Classification (NCBI taxonomy): domain Eukaryota; kingdom Viridiplantae; phylum Streptophyta; class Magnoliopsida; order Asparagales; family Asparagaceae; genus Scilla; species Scilla litardierei. The sequence goes on from CM061130.1 coordinate 119,954,427, forward strand.
TCTTCAAGAACTTGGCCATAAATAACACTTAGCTTTCTTAATTCATGGAAGTTTGATATGTGGATCATGTTTATTCATTTTTTTAAATGTGAAACTTAGAATGACCCATGTAATGAGGGTTCGGTCAATGACTCCCAAATCAGAAGATTTTGGGGCATTGGGCCAAAAAGGACCCCGCGGACCTAGTAACTCGAATCACCTAAGATTCACTTATTTTTCTCTCGTGCACTCCCCTAAATCCTATCTTTCGACACGAATCCCCAATGTTTCATGAGGACCCGGCTACTTGACAAAACTAGAAGAACGATGCACTTATTCTTTTTTCTTTTTCTTTTTCTTTTTCTTTTCTTTCTCTCTTTTCCTTTTTTTGATCCAACACACCAATCAACCACTCCTCAAGCATAAACCAAGCGTATATCCAAGGCCGAATTCCATCAAATTGAACACCAATCTACACTAATGACTTAATCCAACTCGTGCATCACAAAGTTTGTACAAAACTAATCCAGACCACATCGAAGACAAAATTCATCGAATTATGCACTAGTTTTATGAATAGCATATTAAAATTGATCTCATGAAGAAAAAGCAATAAAATGCATGCCAATCACAATGTAGGAGTTTGAACATAAGATTTGAATCCGAAAACATGCACGAAGATGAAACATGCAAGGGACTAAGCAAATAACTAGCAAGAGAGTAAGGAGTGTAAATGATATTCTTGCAAAATGATTGGTGATGTCAAAATGGATGTCTCCAAACAAAAAAACACAAAAAAAAAATTTAAAACGAAAACAACTAACTAAACATCCTAAAACCACCTACTACTCTCCCCCCAACTAAAGACAAACATTGTCCTCAATGTTGGAAAAGTAGAGGTTTATTGAAATAAAACTATCCTAAAAAGCATAGAAAGTGCATTAAATTAAAATTTCTATACTACTAGAAGGAGATCACCGGGGTCAAAAGGAGGATCTCGGATGTATAACGGTGAGGAAAGTTGCTCAATTAGATCTTTACGCTCCTCCGCGAGCGTCTTCCCTCCACAAATCGCTTTGGACACTAGCAACACACCAACAAGTGCTCCCTCCATAAAATTTCCAATCGTTCCCTGCGCGAGAGATGGTGTGTCAATCCAAAGCCGACACCGTTGCCTTTCAACAAAAGTGATCCAAATATAGTCAACATAAGATAAAGAATTTAAATCAAGTTGACGAAAACTCCCTAAAGTGATTGCGTCCATCTCCATATGATGCATGCCCACGGGGGGGGGGGGGGGGGGGGAGGAATGATGGATTTTGGGACAAGATTGGAGGAGAGCATGGTCCGGACTCCACCAAAATGATCGATAAGCTCGTGGCCCTACTAGTCTCCTCCTCCACTCCATCCAAAATTTTACACTCGTCCTCTCCATCTTCACATAAATCTCCTGCAAGGGAAGATGAATCCAAATCAGATAATAAAAGTTTTTGAGTGGTTTGATTACCTTCTCCCAAGCAAGAGGCAAGCAATGCGAGACTAGAAATGATCTCATGAATATACTGGCTTCGAGTCTCCATGCTCTGCAGAAAATATTGGGATTGAGCCTCCTGTGTCTGAATAAGCAATTGAAGTTCCTCGCCCAAGGGTTGCAAGGGTGCGTTCACGATTTGCTCTCCTTGGTCAAGGGATGCTCCAATGCTTTCCTGATCTAGCGCTAATGGATCACTCCCTGAAGTCCCATCCAATGGTCGTGCCATATCCTCCATGGACTCCAAGTACTCCCAAGCATCCACAGGTGACATGTCAAATAGAGCTCCATCGTCCAACATCACCATGTAGTCCTGCATCTCCTCCTGCAACCCCTCGTAGAAAAACTGGAAAAGATGGTCTATCGTGAATCCATGATGTGGACAGTCGCTTAATAAATCCATGAACCTCCTCCAAGCTTGATGGAAGGATTCACCGTCAATTTGAGCAAAGCCGGCAATTTTGAGCTTCAAAGAAGTGGTCCTGTGCATAGAAAATGAAAGTGCATCATACAAAGAATTTATGCCGTTAAAGTCCATAACTTTTTTTTGAATTTTAATAAAAGAAAATGAAAATAAAGATAGCAAATGACTCAAAAAGTGAAAAATAAAGAAATCTCAAATCAAAAAGTGAAAAATAAAAAATCGGAAAAGACTCACACTAATAGTGGGAAATATCTCGACAAAATTTTCAAAATCAATCGAAAATGTAAATGCAAAAACCGTTGTCCCCGGCAACGGCGCCAATTGGCTGAACGCGTCTCAAGTATGTGATGCTTGAGCGCTACTCCCAAGTGTAGGAGGACGTCAAGTAATAAATTTATATCCGGTGAGACCGGGTCGAATCACGGGGACAAGTCGTTTTGCAATCACAAATTCAATTGATGTAGGAAGGGTAACGGCGGTTAACAACCAACTACACTAACGGGGTGGAAGTGTGTGAAAATGTGTGTGAAACCATCTACCAAACCAACATCCTAGTGTTCGAGAATCGGAGAGGCAAATAGGCGAGGAAGCTTGTGTGGTGTGTGGGAATGAGGTTGCTAAGCATATGGGTTCAATCTGAGGATAACTCAATTGTCTTTCCGGCTAAGGAAAACGCAATCGGTGGATGTGGCATTTTATCGAACACTTGGTGTGCAATGAAAGTAGGGTATGAAAAATTGAGATAATAAACAACCAAGCATACAAGAATGGTACCACTAGGCAAACTCCACTCTAGGGACACCCACTAGGATCCCTAATTCAAATTATATCTCATCAATTCTACCACATAATCATTAAAACATGCAAGATTGAAAACCAAAGTCAAAGCAAACACAAATCACCATACAACCACACAAGAAGAAGATCTAGCTCATTATAACAAGAAAAGAGAAATTTTTACTTCTAAAAACATCATCCATTATCATTACAATTCACTAAATCAAAATACACAAGGTGAGGAAAAGAGTTCACCAATATCTCCAATGAAGAACAAAACCCAAACCAAATGCTCCTCCTTGCTTCTTTGTTGCTCCACCAAAACCCTAACCCTAAGATGAAGAATGGGGAAGAAGGAATCAGAGAAAAAGAGGGGAGGAAAGCCCAAGAAATAGACTCAGAATTTCGGGTCTGAAAACAGCCCAAACGGGTCGGATCCGCGCCCAAACCCGCAACTAATGCCCAAATCTGCAGAAATTTCAGCACCGTCACCCTGTCTTGTAAAAATTCTAGAAAAATCATCCGACCTCGGAATGACGCGTTCCAGGCGGCGATGGAACCGTAACAAAGTGTACTATCACTGAAAAATATCAGGAGGCCGAAATATATACTGGAATGATAGCAGATTTCTTCACAATAGGGGGCAAATCTGCAGAAATTTTCAGCACCGCCACCCCGTCTTGCGAAAATTCTAGAAAAATCATCCGACCTCGGAATGATGTGTTCCAGGCGGCGATGGAACCGTAACAAAGTGTAGAATACCAGAAAAATATAATTAAGTCGGAATATATACTGCAATGATAGCAGAATTCTGCACAAGAGGGGAAAAGCAGACTTTCTAGCCCAGAAATTTTCAGCACCGTCACATTGTCTTCCAAAAAATGTAGTAAATTGCTCCGACCTCCAAAAATTCTGGAAAAATATGCGTTGGAATCGGGACTTCACGAAATTCAACTGAAAAATAATAGAAGACCAAGATGAAGATGCTAATAAGCTGTAAAAATTATGTTTTAAGCATATAAAAACGGTAAGCTCCAATATTAAGTGATATCATCAAAATGCGCGTATCGGAGCCAAAATGAATACAAATTATGCATAAAATGCCATCTAATGAGGGGTAAAATATACAATATTGAACCCTAATCAAGCGTCTTTAACACTATCTTCAGATGCTCTGCATGCTCTTCCTCGCTTTTCGAGTACACCAGGATATCGTCTATGAAAATCACCACGAACTTGTCAAGGAAGTCATAAAAGATAAGGTTCATGAGATTCATGAACACAGCAGGAGCTTTGGTCACACCGAACGGCATGACAACGAACTCGTAATGCCCGTATTTAGTCCGAAAAGCAGTCTTGAGTACATCTTCCTTCTTGACTCTGACTTGATGGTATCCGCTCCGGAGTTCCAACTTTAAAAATACTCTCGATCCACCAAGCTGATCGAAGATATCATCAATACGGGGCAGCGGGTACTTATTCTTCACCGTGATCTGATTCAACTCTCGATAATCAATACACATTCTTCTCGAGCCATCTTTCTTCTTTACTAGCAAGACGGGTGCACCCCAGGGAGATACACTAGGATGAATGAAACCCTTCTGTAGTAGCTCATCCAACTGCTTTCTTAACTCTTCTAATTCTGCAGGAGCCATACGGTACGGCGCCTTCGAAATTGGTTGAGCTCCTGGCATAAGGTCGATGCCGAACTCCAACGCTCGATCAGGCGGCAGTCCAGAAATGTCTTCAGGGAAGACGTCTTCGAAATCTCGCACTACTGCAGGCTTCTCTGGCTCAGCAATCATAGATGCAACGGTCAATCGGTAAGGCTGGGCTCGGAACTTGACAGGTCCAAGCGAACGTCCTCCGCCGATAAATTCGAACACTGGGTGGTCAGGAATTTCGAACACCACTTTCTTCCGGTGACAGTCAATCGTGGCATAAAAAGCTCCTAACCAGTCAATGCCGAGAATAGCATCAAAGTTGGATAGGTCATGGACGATGAAATTAGCATATAGTTCGTGTCCACTAATCACCAACGGGCATGGTCTACATCCCAGTGCAACCTTCACTACACCATTCCCAGTTGTAATGTTCCAACACTTGGGAAGTGTATACGTGGGTATCGAGTGTTCGACTACGAACTTCCGAGATAGGATGCACATGGAAGCTCCAGAATCGAATAGGGTCAAGGCCGGGTGAGATGAAACTAAGATGACACCTAAGGGTAACATGCAACTAGATTAACATGGATCTAACTAATCAAATGTAATGCTTGAATAAGGAAGACTAGTATAGAAGTTACCAGCAATAACTCCGTCCTCAGTCTCTGCCTCTGCTGCAGTCATCGTAAAGGCTTGCCTCTTAGGCTGAACAGCCTGATGGAAAGCCCGTTTCTGAGGAATGAGAGGCGCTCCACGTCCAGCGACTACTGGAGCTCTCTGCTGCTGAACTCCGGCTGGTGCCTTCTGAAGTTGATTGGCATGTCGAAAATCCTTCACTGAATGCGTAGCGTCGCCACAAATCAAGCACTGGCCCAGAAACCTCCTGCACTGCTCCTTCACATGACCAGCCTTGCCACAAAAATGGCACAACTTCGGAGTAGGCCCACCTGGTCTCTTAAACTGCACGGACTGATTAGGCTTGAACCCAGGCCTAACCACAGCTCTGGCCTGCTCCATAGGCCTCTTTCCAGCACCTGAATATTGCCCTCTCCTCTGATTGGCAATCAGCTCCTGCCTCTTGGCAGCTATCAACAACTTTTGGTAAGAATCCAAGTCCGAAGAGGAAATCAGACTCTGCAGCTCCAAAGATAAACCTTGTAAGAATTTCTGAGCTTGATCCTCAGCAGTCTCCACCATCTTCGGCGCAAAGCGACTCAGTCTCATGAACTCTTGGTGGTACTGGTCCACCGTCAGATTCCCTTGCTTCAGATTGATAAACTGCTGCATCAGCTCCCTCTTGGCAGCTCGAGGGAAATATTCATCATTAAATCTCGCCTTGAAAGTGGCCCAGGGGATAGGTTTCGCCAACAGCTGCTCTTCTGACTCCCACCAACTGCGGGCATTGTCCTTCAGTCGCTTCTTCACCAAATCAACCCATCCAGCCGGGTTAACTTTCGAGAGAAGCAGGTTATCCTCTGTGTTCTTCATCCATTCATCTGCAGCTAATGATCCTTCTGACCCAGTGAAATATGATGGGCCCAGCTCCCGAAACTGCTTCGCTCCCGGCTCGAAGTGAGGGGCATTCTGAAGCATGCCCTGCTGAACCTGCATCATCTGATGCATCATCCTCATCATCTCAGCCGTGGTGGGTTCTCTATCAGCATCCGCAACACGTCCTGCTCCACCACCAGCTCCAGATCCACTACCAGCTCCTCGGGTAATGCGTCTACCGGCCATCTAAGACAAGGAAATGTTCAGATTAGACTTAATCATGACTCGAATGTTCCGAATATTTAAATGGATGTTGTTATCATTATTGTTGTTCCGATATTTCGCAGATGCAAAGAAGAGACCTGCATGGGCCACCACTAAAACCTGTCACGCCCCGCTTCCCTAATATGGAAGGCGAGACGTGAGGAGGTCCGCTCAGACGTGGAGCTGTGAAGCTGCAGTCTGATAAGCGTCTGTAAATTTTTTTTTTGAAAAGTAGCAGGTCCTTGCATTGCGACGAAACAACATCAATAATAAAGCAGATAAAAGGACATCCACCAACAACATCCAATAAATATTACATCATCACAGAATAGTCATAATAGTACAAGTCTGAACAAGTCCTAAAGCACGGCCGAAACATAAACATCGAGATATATAGGTGCTACACACCGAAATCTAACAGCAACTATAAAAGCAGCAACAACTAAAGAATTCTCTAGGTGAGACTAAGACTGGTCACCGGTGTCCTCGAACTCGGTCTCAGTAGGGACCTCAAACTCAGCGTCCACGAACTGCTCGTCCTCTGCTACCTGCTCTGTCTCAAAGTCTGACATGTGACACCCAAAGAGAAAAGGGCACATGTCAGCAAAAGTCTCCCAAGGAAAGCGGAGAACTTTTGTGCAAGGATACAAATATAGAAAACGACTAGCGGTTCTAAACAATATGAAATGACATTTAAAGAATGCAACAGTTTAAATGACATGATGCATGCACGACGTAGCAGAAACTACGAGAACACTATTTCACGATTTTCACGAAAACATTAACTTTTCACATTGTGCACAGAGTTTACACCTTACAGCTGAAGTGGCTGTACGGGCACACTTCTACGCTGAGTGGTCGCTTAACCCTACCCCTCCACGTGTATCGAGCGTTGGTTTCCCAACAACACTGTGCTCGCTTCTGGATCACGAGCCAGGAAGTGTTTTTCATTCGGCGTAGGGGTGCACCTAGCCTCAATAGCAATAACATTTGTAGCGTGTGCTACTAAATCATGAAGAACATATGATGCATGACATGACATGGCAATGAGCAGATAAATTGCGTACCGTTAATTGAAATTTAAACATGGCATGGCAGCATAAATGAAAGCAGTTAAAGTGTCGGATTTAGTTTCGTTGTCAAACTAGATCAAATAGGGCGTCTAGGCGACTATCATTTCACCGCCTAGTCTCTTTTACGCAATTTACAAAAATGGCCTAAAACATGGCCTAAATAATTACTGGCAAGTATCACTTGCCTGTTTCCGGTGGTATTGGTCGCGTGGGTTCGAGCGTTGCGTTACGGTGAGTCCGGTTCGCTGTTTTGGTTAAACAAATCACTGGATTAGATATATCGCGAGATAATCAAAATATCGGGTTAATCCCTAAATTGGGTTCGACTAATTTTATCGGGTTCTCTGGCTAGGGTGACGGTTATATTGGGTTATAGTAACAGGGTACACCTTATTTATACTAATATTATTACCCTAACCTCATCTTACAATTAATAACATGCTGAATTAACTAATACTTAACAATTATCATTTGGATTTACACCAACAATTAACCCACTAATTAACTTCTAATTAACATTATTAAAACTAATTACAATGGCATCATAAGGGTATGGTTACATATCTTGACACATCTCTTTCTTTATTAATAAAGCTAAGGCCCATCACCCTCCTTTTAATATCCCAAGGCTGACACTATCTTTTAATACCTGCCACACTCTTCCTTTAATTTATTAACCCAAGACTTTCTTTCTCATCTCCCAGACTTCTGTTCGTTCCCTTTCATTTTAGTTTTTTTTGTGTCAAACTCTTGCAGCAAGGTAACTTTGCAAAAGGGGGGAGGAGCCATACACGCGCAAGAGGAGGACGAGACGAGAGGCGCCGGGATTCCCAGGTGGGCGTCGGCAGCGGCTGACTGGACGGGCGCGGCTGAGGTACTCCGGCGGCGGCGTGCGAGCGGCCTTCTGGGCGGACGGCGGCGGGCGGTTCTCCTCCGGCGGCAGCGGGCGGCGCGGCGGCTCGTTTGCTGGGCGGCGCGCGCGATTCCTCACGGCGGCGACGGCTTGTTGGCGTGGGTTTGTGTTGTTGTTGAGTGGAGATGGGAACAGGGGCTGAAGTTTGGATGAGGGTTTGAAGATCAAGTTTTTTTTTTGTGTGTGTGGATTTTTGGGATTATCCCAATTTCAGATCTGGAGTGGTGTGGTTTGAATCAGAAGATGTTGACTCTGAATCTGAAGTTTTACTTTCAGATTTTTGTTTGGTTCTCCTCCTTTCAAACTTTCAGTTTCAGTTTGGGAAATGGGTTTGGCTAATTTGTTTGGGTTTGATGAAATTGTTTGGGAATCTGATTATTGAGGGCTGGCTTGTAGATTTGTTTTGGGGAAATTGTTTGTTGTAGAAGTTGTTTGCAGAAAGTATTTTGGGTGAAATGGGTTCTTGGTTGAGAAATTTGATGTAGGATTTTGGGTTGATGAAAAACAGATTTTGGGGATGATTTGTTGTTGGTATGCAGAACGATTTTGCAGGTTTCGTTCATCAGGAAGATTGGCTTAAGAAGATGAGCCTGGGAGACAACACTTCCCATTTTGTCAAGCAGTATTAATTTGATTGGGATGTGTAGTTAATGAAATCTTTAGACTTTTGTAGAGACGTGTTATTTTTTTCTCAAACGAAAACAAGGAACAAAGAGAAGCCAACTTTGATTTCAGAAGTGGTTGTTTAAAACGTGTGTGTTGTCGTGTAGTTAAGGGTTAAGGTAAAAACGTAATTAACGTAATTAGTCATCATTAAAAAATGGAAAAGTAATTAGTGAAATTAATTAAAGAAATTAAGATTTTGTAATTAGTAAAATGTAATTAGCAGGATAATTAAGTTAAATTAAGGCTTGATGGTAAATATCGACGATACGGTAAAACGAAAACAGTGACGCGCTCGCGTTGACACGTACGGACGAAAAAGTAACTGGATAACAGAAATAAAATACTGGCACGCCCAAACGAAAACGCGCCTGAAAATACTGGCCGTTACAATGGTGCTTGAATGCATGATGTATTAAGTTAATCCTTTGTTTAATGACATTAGTATCTACCTTGATGTAGCTAGATTTTGAGGCAAATTTTCATGCGCATTGTTTGCCTATATGTCTTAAACTAGAAATGGGTTTAGGCTAAAAATTTTATGGCAAAAGTATTAGGCTATTATCTACAACTTTCATGCTGAAGAGTCTTTCAAATTCGAACTGTAATTAGGGATGAAAAATTGATCTTTCCTGCATGTCAGATTTTACTCTCTTAGGACACCTTTCAGAAAAATACTCCTATCCACCTGCTCAGTTAATGAAATTTCGTGTTCTTGGTCTCGTTGGAAAGTTAACAACCTATTCTACAACTTTCATCTGGGCCACATTTTCATGATTCTAACTGCAACATGTCTGAAAACTATGATGTTTAGAGCACACAGAATCTGCCAGAAAACAAATGTGACATGTTTTACCATATAAATCACCATAAATCACTCAGTTAATATTTAGGTATAAAATTTTATAAGTGAATCCACAATGTCTATATCTACAAATTTCATCTGTATGTATGTGTCAAGTTCAGTACAAAAAGATTGAGGATATCTGCTCATTAGTGCGACTGCATGTGTATTCCCAGCCAACTGAATTGGTTTAGGTGATGTTTCAACTATGGATTATATAATTTTGATGCAATTGAAGGCCTTGATGATGATGTTGTTGTTAGTGCAGTTGTGTTTATGTGGAAGTCTTGACCAAAGGGACACAGACTATGTGTGTGTGTGTGTGTATGTGTGTGTGTCATGTCCAACATATTCAACAACTGACTCTCATAATTCATATACATCAAAGTCCCCAAGAAACCCCAAAGTACAATGGTCTCTCTCTCCTCTCATCTCTCCACCCAACCCTACAACTCCACAAGCCCAGCTCTTCACCAACGCCATCTGCTACAAACTCCAACATATGAATACATGAAAAGCAACGGGTGGGGCACGTCAATGCGTGACCCAGTAGAAAATGCCAACTCCAACTAGTATGACATTCCCTAAATACAACTACTTTACATATAGATGCATGTCATAATGAAGTGCAAGTGCTAAGAGGGAATATAATTAAAGAACGACACGTCATAAATAAAAGTGTGCAACATAAGCCTCAAGTAAGAGAGCTACTATAACTAAACAAATAACACTACAACGACATCACATACGAAATGTAAATGACATAAATAACGGACACACATACTTGCGACAAAGGAAGACCTGCAAAACAAAGTGAGTACTACAGAAAGAGAAGTAAACTGCAACGTCAATAAGTAGAAACCTGGCATTATGATGTGAGGCATGCCCAAAGGTCCCAGGTTCATATGTAACAGGCCTCGTGGTCCCCATGACATTGCCCCCAGAAAAAGAAACACAACATAATTTATCCGCATATCACCACAACCAAGGGTCATGCACATCGTGCCATGCCCATCATAACCACAGCCACAAACAACCACATTGGGGGATGCCATGTCCACCCTCCTACCTCCCATCACATATAAGTCTAGAGCTCCAAAACATACAACACACTACACTACCATGTTTCATGGTAATTAATGAACGCTACATTTCATTCTCATTCCATTTCATTTCATTTCATTCTCATTTCATATCTTTCCTTCACCAACACAACACCATGGCACTAGGGCTACAAGGGACCATATGCCGAAAATTAAGGGTGGCCACAAGCCCCCGTTTTTATCACATAATCATAGCCAATTGCACATATCAATTTATTATTCACATATTTCACATATTCCACATAATCCACACAACTCTTACAAGGGAATTGAAAAATAAAGCATCCAACATGCTAAATACGAGCATTCCCACATAATTAATAAACAAGACAATCAAGGCAGCATGAATCATAAATATAACATCATATAATTCAACACATCATATAATTTCAAACTTGCATGCACCATGTCAAGTGGTTTCCACAAACCCTAAAAATGCAAACTTTAACTTCAATATGCCATTAAATGAACATATGAGTTAGGGTTGGATTCCTGCTTCAATGGCTATCAAAATCTCTCCATCAATTCCAAGAAAACTGCACCATAGCTCCATGAAAACTCTCTCCAAGCTCCATCACAAAAAGCTCACAACTTGCCCTTGAATCCTCCTCTCTAAAGCTTCCAAAATGTCCCACATGCACCCAATGAAGAAAAGGATGATAGTAGAGGATACAGAGTGATGGTGGAGTAGCCCTTTGGGTGTTTGGACACCCTATACTCCCATGGGAAGTTTCGGCCATGGTATGAAATGAAGTGATGGAAGAAAGAAAAGAAAGAGAAAGAAAAGATAAGAATAAGAAGATATTTTCTCAAGATTTTTCTACACACTCCTTAACTTATCCCATAAGCCATGTACAACCTAAAATGACCAAAATACCCTTACCATACTACCCCCCAACTTCTAATATTTACAAGTTTACTGTTACTTTATGCACACACGTCTTTACTATACACACCCCCTCATTTAGTCCAAATTACCATTTTACACCTCATCTTTCCAAGAAATTGCGATCATACCATTGACCCTAGTCCCTTTCACACTACCAAATCACATGCATGCTTACACATCTCCTTATACATGCATACAAATACACATACATGTATTCATACACACAATCTACATTCAATACACTATAGTCCACACAATATATATACATCCAATGTCATATGGGTATGTAACACAATATAGGCAATGCACCATCACTCACAATAAGATACACACAAAAGAAATCCAATATACACCAAATATCCATATCTAAATCTATGTATACAACCCTTACACATTCACTCCATAATACATCTCACAAACAAAATATAAAACACACATACATACACATATACTATACACATAATATCAAGTCATACATAACACATAGATTATACTAACATGCATGTATTACACTCATGCACATATTCACACAAGAAACATCCAAACATACACACTAATATAGTATATATCACATAGGGGTATTACAAATTTAAAGTATGGTTTATGTACACATGTGATGTTAGTTGGATGTGAAACATATACAAATGAGAAAAAGAATGAAAGCATGGTGTCTTTATGTTTCTTTATGTTCTTCCTTACATTTGTAAATTCATGAAAATGACTAAGTCCTCTTAAAGGAGGGTGACATGTGGTAGGGAAAATCGAAGTACCGGGTAGACATGTGGGGTGGACTTGCTTTGTGGTTTCACATGCACTCCTGACGTAGCCCGAGAGGCGGGGAGTGGGCAAAGTTGTGATGAAATGGCTCATTTAGTAAGAGAGGGTCTCGAGGAGTCATTGATTCTACCCAACTTACTGGGTGAGGTCCAGTCCCTCTTTTCGTACTTGCTACCTAGGTTTCCAAGGATGAATAACAAAAATTTTAATAACTTATTCTGTTATGTTGCACTTGTGTTGTTCATTGACCATTGGTGATTGACATCTCACACTTTTAGATAGAGTGCATAATCTTGTTCGGGTTTCCTATTGGGCACGTTGTAACGTGTCCCCTACTCCACAGGTACAAGGAAGCGGACTGCAAGACCGAGGCCAGAGCTCCCGGAGGGCGGTACCCCTCAGCAGGGACCCTCGCGTTAGACTAGTTTGAGGGTGGGTTCTTTTGTGGTTGGGGACACCAGGGCATGGTGAGATGAGTGTCGATAGTTTTGTACCACTTTCCCCTTGTATCACGAGAGCTTTTAGATGTACTTTTGTTTGTATAGTACCGTGATGATGATATTACAGTCAGTTTCTATATGTTGGTTGTAGACTCCTCTGCTGGTTGTCTGCCTCTGTAATGATAGTACTTATTTCTGTCTGTGTTGGAGCACTGTACTTACTTTACCTTTAAGTTCTTTTTACTGTCTGTATAATCCCAGCTGTTGCAATGGCCTGTGCGATTAAACATAACCACAAATACACTTGGTACTTAGTACCGCAGCCTTGTTACACCCATATCTCCTTAGGCTCTGGAGAATGGGGCGTGACAGGTTTTGTGGTGGCCCATGCAGGTCAGCGCTTAGTGCGACATGCGTAAGTATGATACGTGTAATGCTCCAATACTTCAGTATATGGTACTAATTCAGTTTGTTCTGTTCTTCCTCCATAGGATGGAGGGTGGAAAACGGACGTCTGGTGGGACCGGGGCTTCCGGTGGTGGGCTGTCTTCTGGAGACATGACCTCTGAGTCAGCTCTGCTGGTAAAGGTCTTTATAGGGATCATGGAGCATTTGAGTCATCAGGAGGAGAGGATGGCTGGTCTTGCGGCGCCAAAGGCACCGAGCTATAAGCAGTTTCAGGCGATACGACAGAAATATTTCTCAGGCAAGGAAAGTGGTCTAGATGTAGACGAGTGGTTGAGGCACACAGAGGATGACCTGACCTTGGCTGAGTTACCACGAGAGGGATGGGTGGAGATAGCCAAGAGGCAGTTGACTCACCAGGCCCGAGACTGGTGGGAGGCCTAGGAGCGGCTTATAACTGGGAACATCCCATGGAAGACTTTCAAGGAGCGCTTTGAGGCTAAGTACCTTCCGGAGGCGGCGAAGGATAAGCTGAGACAGAAGTTTGAGCACCTGACGCAAAGTTGCAGGACTGTGGACGAGTATGACACAGAGTTCTTGTAACGCCCCGTTCCCCGGGATACCCGATAAGTACGAATCCGTTCCAGGTATTCCTAAGGCAACGAGTGTTCCGAAGGAAAAATACAAAAGAACTCTAGCAGGTCCACTGCGCACTGCTGGGATAGTACCTGTAATGTTTCCAAAGCACAACCAAACAACCCAAAAACATAACATAGAAAGAAACACTGAGGAAACTGCACAACAAATAAACCCAGGAAAAGTCTGATTTCTATACATCATCCATCTGTACATACATCCATCATGAACAACTCGTCACTACCCAAACAAAACCCCAAACGTACACCACTCTCTCCTCTCCCCTCGCCATCCCAACCTAACTCATCCACAGAACTCCACTGCCGCACCTCATGATCACCAACCAACTCCAACACCTGAACCTGAAAAGTCAACGGTGTGACACGTCAAAGCGTGACCCAATAGGAATACCATACCCAAACTAGCCCTTACATGAAGCGTGGAAAAAGTGCACATGAGCAGGTAGAGTGTATGACATGGCATAAACATCTGATGTAGTATAGGAAGTAACAATTATAATTATGAGCATGTGGGAGTGTGCATGTGCAACAGGCAAGGTGTACACACTAGCATAATGTACGAGAGACAACAAGTAACGAGTACAACATTTATAATGAGTAACCAAGTGATAATAGTAAACCAAGGAAACTGGTAACATGGAACCCGTCACACTTCCACTTACTTAAGCTTCATAAATGAAAGCAATCCACCTCATTTTCCAGTATGCACCCATCTCAAGCAATTCATGCATTCATGGCAACAATCATACATTCAAGGAAACATTCATATCTATAACCACAAGTCACACATAATAATCAATGATGCCATGATGCATATGAAACACAAAGCAATTGCTATGAGATGCAATGCAATGCAATGGGGATCCTATGAATGAGCCGGCGTGCAAGTGTTTCGTGACTACTCCGTTATCACGTGGAGCCACCTAATGGTATCAAGAGGTTGCCCACGGCGACTCCTCCCGCCTCATACAATGGCAACTTTGTCCATGCACGTGCACTCCACCGTTCATGTCCTAATAACATCATATCCAAACTTTCTTTCTTCTCCCCACATCAACACCTCTTGAAGGCCAACATTGTTATCAACAATTAATTCACCAAGATAATGAACATAAATGAAAATTAACAACTTCATGAAACATGAGGTGGCAAAATAAACAACTGATGAGTCATGTGACAATCAATAATGAAGCCGCAAACCATGGAAATCCATAATTGAATACAAAACAACGCATTCATGCAACACAGTTTCTGGAAATAACAGGACAGTCCCAAACAGAGGAATAACACTCCAAATATTTGTATCAATCATGCCCATACAATACAAATGAAAGTTGTAGATATAGTTGTACTGGATTCACCTATAAATTTCCATGCAGAAATATGAACTGTGTGATTTATGGTGAATTGTTTGGTAAGACCTCACGAATCTGTTTTTCGAACAGATTCCCGGGTCTGTCTTGATTGCTGATTTTAGGCATATTATAATCGAAATTACGAAAACATTATCCAGGGAAAATTGTGGAGAAAGTTGTTATCTTTCCAAAGAGACTAAGATCATCAATTTATACGGAGTGTGCAGGGACTGATTTACGTTTTACCAAACTGTGTCCAGACTAGATGAAATTCTGACAAGTTGTAAAGATAGAATTTTAACCCTATTTCCAGTTTGAATTGGTAAAAGTTTACAACATAAAAGTTATAGATAACAGTCCAATCTCTAAGCCATAAAAATTTCAGAGCAAACTCAATTCTAGATTGGAAGGAATAAGCAGAACAATCAGCATGTAAATCTGTCCAGATTTGCTCATCGCACAAAACCACCCAAAACTCAAGATTGCTCACCGTGCACAACCATACAAATCTCAGGATTGCTCACCGCGCACAACCATACAAATCTCAGGATTGCTCACAGTGCACAACCATACAAATCTCAGAATTGCTCACCGCGCACAACCATACAACTATCAGGATTGATCATTGCACACAACCATACAAACTGAGGATTGGCATAAGAAAAGGTATAGCCACAACAACAATAACAACCATGAAACTAAGCATGCAACTCTAATACTAGTTGGAGATGGAATCATACCTTAGGGGTGATGAGAGATAAGGGGGTAGCCCAAATCCCTATGGCTCCTCATTCTTCAAGTCCTTCTCCTTCTTCCTTCTCTTCTTCTCCACAAGCTCCCAGAACGAGCAACTACACCCAAATGACGACAGGGATGCTACTGGTGTGTGCAGAGTGAGGGTGGCATAGCCCTACGGGTGATCAGCCTCCCTAAAGTCTACGAGGGAGCGATGGGAAGTGATGAATTCGGCCTGATCTTGGGGAGAGAGTAAGATATTTTTAGAAGAGTTTAGAAATTTGGGAGAAAAGAGTAAAAGAGCCAAGAATTACGTAGAAGAGTCAAGAATCTATATTTACAAGTTTGCCATCCTCCACAAATATCTTTTCCACTCTCAGAATTACTCAACGCACAAAACAATACAAAATCCAGAATTGCTCAATGCACAAAACCATACAAAATCCAGAATTGCTCAATGCATAAAACCATACAAAATCCAGAATTGCTCAATGCACAAAACCATACATAATCCAGAATTGCCACCCAACCTTAATTACAAGTGTGCCATTACTTCTCACACTCTCATATTAATTACAGGAATGCCACTAACCTTGACCCCTTTCACACTAGCCTCTCTACACCAATCCTACACACCCATTCACACACATACATATGCCATCACATAACCTCCTTCATGCATCACATACCCATGCATGACCTCACTATTCCTGCATGTATACTACATGCACGATCAACCACATAAATCACACACAAATATGTACTAACTTGTATACAAGCATATACACGATACATAGTACACATATATACACTCTATATTCACATAAAAGCATAGACCCTTCGTATATGGCACTCTGGGCCATTACATTCTACCCACCTTAAAAATCAAGTCCGTTCTCGGACTTTCCAAATTAATGGTCAACCTAAGAATGGACAGACGTAGACATTAAGGTCACTATACCCCATGCATACAGACACTATAACAAAAGCAAAGCACACTCACGTTCATACATTTACACAGATATCAAATAGTCATAACATAACCGGGCATACACCTACCCATGCATTGGCACACACCCATACACGTCATTATACAATCATGCAACACAACCTAGCATACACAAATTATGTCAACACACATGTTGTGTAAGAACGCAAACATATCATCACAAATGTTATGACATGAAATATAACATGAAACACACACATGTCATAACTGATGTTATGCCATGACATACTAAAACAAGCACAACCAGTACACGTACACCCATATCACAGCATATATACCCTCAAACATGTACACCCGCACATGCTCGCAACTATACATCTGATCATATATATATATCTCTCTCTCTCTCATATATCACTACTTGCACACATAGATCACCATAGGCAACATAACCACCATGCTTACTCCAGCATGTCCACTCATACCAGAGCAGAACACAAAGATCCGCACATGGATCTACACAATTAGCATGCACACATACACCACATATTACAAATACAGACGGCATGCCATATATATACATCGCCTAGAGCTCAATCAACTATATATGTCCATGACACACACTCCTCATAGGTTACCATATATTAACAAATATACGCATGCACCTCTATAACCAGACAACAATCATGTATGTCCCTTAATATCCATCCAACATTCGCATATGCCTCATCACACAGAGTCTTATATATCAATACCAATACACATAAATAGCCATACAATAATATATACATCCATCCACCCACACATACATGGGTGGAACTCAAGGATCCACACATGTATCTGCACACTCTACATGTGCGCATATCACATACAGTATATAGACATAACACAGTACATCTATACACTATCTGTACCTCAATCAAATATATAACTCAATTCTACACACTATTCATAGGTCAACCATGTATTAACACATATACTTTAAATACAATCACATAGCCATATAATCATTTGTACATATCTCATAGTCTGGTGCACATGAGTATATCATCTCAATATGCTCGGCAAGCCATATTCAACACTCATAAAAATATAGACGTATATGTACACATATATACACACATAGATATGCACACATATACTTACTCAATCAACACACTAATGTCAACCCTCAAGGCTATATACCTCAAACTTCTGATATCAAGGCTATATCTTAAGGCAAAACTCCTACACACCTTAAGACTAAACTACACTCGGAAAAATACACGCACACCCTTACACAGCCACAGTGCGGTGACCTGCATGGGCCACCAAATGTAACGCCCCGTTCCCCGGGATACCCGGTAAGTACGAATCCGTCCCAGGTATTCCTAAGGCAACGAGTGTTCCGAAGGAAAAATACAAAAGAACTCTAGCAGGTCCACTGCGCACTGCTGGGATAGTACTTGTAATGTTCCCAAAGCACAACCAAACAAACCAAAAACATAACACGGAAAGAAACACTGAGGAAAATGCACAACAAACAAACCCAGGAAAAGTCTGATTTCTATACATCATCCATCTGTACATACATCCATCATGAACAACTCGTCACTACCCAAACAAAACCCCAAAAGTACAACACTCTCTCCTCTCCCCTCGCCATCCCAACCTAACTCATCCACAGAACTCCACTACCACACCTCATGATCACCAACCAACTCCAACACCTGAACCTGAAAAGTCAACGGTGGGACACGTCAAAGCGTGACCCAGTAGGAATACCATACCCAAACTATCCCTTACATGAAGCGTGGAAAAAGTGCACATGAGCAGGTAGAGTGTATGACATGGCATAAACATCTGATGTAGTATAGGAAGTAACAATTATAATTATGAGCATGTGGGAGTGTGCACGTGCAACCGGCAAGGTGTACACACTAGCATAATGTACAAGAGACAACAAGTAACGAGTAAAACATTTATAATGAGCAACCAAGTGATAATAGTAAACCAAGGAAACTGGTAACATGGAACTCGTCTCACTTCCACTTACTTAAGCTTCACAAATGAAAGCAATCCACCTCATTTTCCAGTATGCACCCATCTCAATCAATTCATGCATTCATGGCAATAATCAAACATTCAAGGAAACATTCATATCTATAACCACAAGTCACACATAATACTCAATGATGCCATGATGCATATGAAACACAAAGCAATTGCTATGAGATGCAATGCAATGCAATGGGGATCCCATGAATGAGCCGTCGTGCAAGTGTTTCGTGACTACTCCGTTATCACGTAGAGCCACCTAATGGTATCAAGAGGTTGCCCACGGCGACTCCTCCCGCCTCCTACCGTGGCAACTTTGTCCATGCCTGTGCACTCCACCGTTCGTGTCCTAATAACATCATATCCAAACTTTCTTTCTTCTTCCCACATCAACACCTCTTCAAGGCCAACATTGTTATCAACAATTAATTCACCAAGATAATGAACATAAATGAAAATTAACAACTTCATGAAACATGAGGTTGCAAAATAAACAACTGATGAGTCATGTAACAATCATATAATGAAGCCACAAACCATGGAAATCCATAATTGAACACAAAACAACGCATTCATGCAACACAGTTTCTGGAAATAACATGACAGTCCCAAACAGAGGAATAACACTCCAAATATTTGTATCAATCATGCCCATACAATACAAATGAAAGTTGTAGATATAGTTGTACTGGATTCACCTATAAATTTTCATGCAGAAATATGAACTGGGTGATTTATGGTGAATTGTTTGGTAAGACCTCACAAATCTGTTTTTCGAACAGATTCCAGGGTCTGTCTTGATTGCTGATTTTAGGCATATTACAGTTGGAATTACGAAAACATTATCCAGGGAAAATTGTAGAGAAAGTTGTTATCTTTCCAAAGAGACTAAGATCATCAATTTCTATGGAGTGTGCAGGGACTGTTCTATGTTTTACCAAGATGTGTACAAACTAGATGAAATTCTGACAAGTTGTAAAGACAGAATTTTTAACCCTATTTCCAGTTTGAATTGGTAAAAGTTTACAACATAAAAGTTATAGATAACAGTCCAATCTTGTCACGACCCGCTTCCCTAAAATGGAGACGAGACGTGAAAAGGTCCGCACGAGAGTGGAGCTGATTAGCCCCAAACCCGATAAGCGTCAATAAAACATAAGCAGGTCCCTGTAACCACAAACGGAGCAACAATAATAATAAAAGGAGAGACAGAAATAAAATTCTCATATCTCATAAATTGTCCAACATGAAAATAAGTCCAACATCCAAAAAAGCCACCAGGCTAAAAGAAAGACTCTAAGGCCCAGAACAAGGCCAACAAAAGCAACAACGCCACAAGTATAGGTGCTACGCACCGACAACAAAATAGCAGTCTAAGCAAAAAGGAAAACACAACGAAGACACTAGGACTGGTCCCCAGTGTCCACGTACTCCTCGTCAAACACAAGCTCGGGCTCGGCGTCAGCAAACACCTCGTCCTCAACAAGGTACTCAGGCTCAGGATCTAACATGTGTCACCCAAAAGAGTAAAGGGGCACATGTCAGCAAGTCTAAAAGACTTGGGCAAGGAAACTGAAAGTAAGGCAACTAGCAACCTAGCAGTTTTAATATGCATGACATGGCAGTTATAACATGAGTGCACAATTAAGACATGGTGAACAGTAAGTACAAGAGAACAAGTATCGGGACAAGACAAGAGTAGCCAAGCTACTAACAATCTCAATCAATTCACTATTCACGTTTCACGTTGTTTTGTAGATGTTTACGCCCTTCAGCTGAATGGTACAAAATTCACACCGATCGGCACTAAACACTACCCCACCCCAGAGTTTACGCCTTACAACTACAGTTGCTGATCAGGCAGACTCCCAGTTGAATGGCCGCTTAACTCTTACCCCATCCCACACGTAAACAAGCCAGGGTCCCTGTACATGAGCCCAGCAAGTGAGCCAGGGTTGCCCCGCACGGGAGCTTGTTTCTTAGTTCACAATTCAATATCGAACGTTGGGGTTAGCAACTCATTATGCTCGCTTCTGGTCACGAGCCAGGAACACAAGTATTGTAGCGATGCTACGCAATCACGTGATCACTTTAAAGAATGCAATGACATGACAATTAATTCGCGTACCGTTAATGGAAAGTAAACATGACATGGCAATTGTGCAACATGATATATGTCGGAACTAGCTTCGTTGTCAAGCTAGTTTCCCAATTTGCGCCTAGGCGAGTATCATTTCGTCGCCTAGCCTCTTTTACGCCTACAACAAGCAAAATGGCCTAAAACATGGCCTAAACCCTAAGTGGCAAGTTTCACTTGCCTAGCACCGGGGATGACGATCACGAAGGTTCGTCTCGCGGATGCTAATCTACGGGGAAGTCGCTGTTATGGGGAAACAATCATCAAAACAACATTCATTCATTAGGGTTTCATAAAAATACAAATAGGTTATGAAAACACCAAGAGATCGATTTCTTACCGAGAGGAGGCGGGAGAAACACTCCGGAGAACCTATGGATCAGATCTGGAAACGAATGGAGAAGTTTGGGAAACTAGGGTTTTTGGGGGATTTTGGGGATTTGATGGAGATTTGGGGAAGATGAGAGGTAGAATGAGTTGATGGATGGTTTGGATGATGGATTTAGGGCTTGGAATGAAGGAATAAGGGTTGGAGGTGGAAGGGGGCTCAATGGGGGAGATTTTAGGGTTTTAGGTCGAGTGGAGGAAGAAGAAAACGTTTGGGAGGGGTTTAAATAGGATGGGCTGGCGGCTGCCCAGAAATTAGGGTTTTAACACAGATTAGTCGGTCAAAGAGCAACCACTGACCGACTAGTTTGGCAACTAGTCGGTCGGTCGACCAACGCAGACCGACTAAGTGTAAACAGTAACTTCTGAACGAAAATAGGATTTGGATTTAGTCGGTCGATGAACAACAACTGACCGACTAGTTTGACATCTAATCGGTCGATGAACGTTCTTAGACCGACTAAGAGTGAACAGTATTGATACCAAAAATAAGTTGAAGAGTTAGTCGGTTAAAGAAGCATTGCTGACCGACTAGTTTGCAACCTAGTCGGTCAACCAACGTTCTTAGACCGACTAACGATAAACAGTAACTCCTGAATAATTTAGAAAGCCAACTAGTCGGGCCAAGAATGATTACCGACCGACTGGATCGTCATCTAGTCGGTCGGTGCCCCTTCTTACACCGGCTAATAAGCACCAAAAGTTCCGATACGGAGCGCGGGGCCCCGGGATCGATTCCTAAGACTCCTAGGCTTGATCTAATAGTAAGATACGACCGTTATGAAGCCCGTCACGAATGACATACTTCAAAATCGACAATCCTAAGGAAGAAACGAGAAGACACGACGAAACGATCGAAAATGAAAGTTACGGAGACGAAAATCACACAAAAGGAGAAAATCCACCAAAACATATATTATAATATAATAAATCCAGATATAAGGAAACCAGTCGTTACATCCTCCCCAACTTAAGAAAAAATCCGTCCCCGGAATTTCCAAACACTCACGTGTCCGGAAACAAAAGTGGGAAACGCTCTCGCATCTCATCCTCATTCTCCCAAGTAGACTCTCCAGATGAGCCGTGTCGCCACATCACCCTTACAAGATTGACAATCTTGTTCCGAAGCGACTTCTGACGCCTGTCCAGAATCTGCACTGGATGCTGGTCATACGTCAAATCGGGGCGAACGGTAATCTCTGAAAAATCCACAGCATGAGATGGATCGCTAATGTATCGACGAAGCTGCGATACATGGAAAACATTGTGAACTCCTTCCAAAGATGGCGGCAAGGCCAAGCGATAAGCTGCCTCGCCAACCCTCTCCAAAATGTCAAACGGTCCAATGTATCGCGGGCTCAACTTCCCTCGCTTCCCAAAACGAATCACACCGCGATTCGGGGAAATCTTCAAGAACACATGGTCGCCCGGCTGAAACTCCAAAGGACGACGTTTAGCATCCGCCCAATGCTTAAAACGGTCCTGAGCAATCCTCAACCTCTCCCGAATATTCCTGACGATATCCACGGCCTCCATGATCATCTCAGGTCCCAACAGCTCCCGATCACCAACGTCATCCCAACTCAATGGCGATCGACATTTCCTCCCATAAAGAGCGGCGAAAGGCGCCATGCCAATACTCGCCTGGAAGCTGTTGTTGTAAGAAAACTCCACCAGATGTAGATGGTCCTCCCACGAACCCTTGAAATCCAACATGCACGCCCTCAGCATGTCCTCCAAAATCTGAATCGTCCTCTCGGACTGGCCATCCGTCTGCGGATGGTACGCCGTGCTGAAACTCAGACGCGTACCCAAGCTTTTCTGCAAACTCTGCCAGAACTGAGATGTGAACCTCGTGTCTCTGTCTGACACGATACTCACGGGGACTCCATGAAGTCGCACGACCTCCTGCACGATTCACGTCACATCACTATCCACACTAGGAAAAGGAAATAAAACGGAGAGTAAAAGAATTTTACCTCCATATATCTCCTCGCTAGCGCCTTAGTGGACTGTCCCACTCGGAACGGAATAAAGTGCGCAGATTTGGTCAATCGATCTACGATCACCCAAATCGCGTCATTCTGCTTCGGACTCCGAGGTAGTCCAGTCACGAAATCCATAGTGATGTGTTGCCACTTCCACTCCGGAATCGGAAGCGGTTGCAGCAACCCAGTCGAACGCTGATGCTCCGCCTTCACTTGCTGGCAAACCAAGCACTTGGCTACACTCCGAGCCACGCTCCTCTTCATACCATGCCACCAATAATTCAGACGAAGATCCTGGTACATCTTGGTGCCACCAGGATGCATAGAATACGACGAACTGTGTGCCTCCACCATCAACTCCTCTCTAATATCCCCCGCGGGCACACACAACCTGGCTCCAAACCTCAGCGAGCCATCCTCATGAATCAAAAAGTCAGTCCGCAGACCGGCTTCCACCTGCTCCCGAATCTTCACCAGCTTCGGATCCTCAGCTTGGCCAGCCTTAATCCGATCCACGATCGTCGACTGTACCTGCATGTACATCAACGAAGAAGCCTCCCCAGGAAGAACAATCTCCACGCCAGACTCGCAAAAATCCTGCTACAATCTCCACTGCGAGGTCAAAATCATCACTGCTGGAAGCCTACTCAGCGCATCAGGGACCACATTCACCTTGCCAGGATGAAACTGCAAATCAATCTCATAATCCGTCATAAGCTCCAACCATCGACGCTGTCGCATGTTGAGCTCCTTCTGAGTAAAAATATACTTCAAGCTTTTGTGATCGGTGAAAATCTTTACTTTCTCACTCAGCAGGAAGTGCCTCCAAATCTTAAGAGCAAACACAACGGCAGCCAACTCCAAATCATGCGTCGGGTAATTCTTCTCATGAACCTTAAGCTGACGAGAAGCATAAGCCACAACATGCCCGTGCTGATGCAACACACAACCGAGACCCTTGCCAGAAGCATCGTAAAAGATCTCAAATCCACCACTGCGATCAGGCACAACAAGAATAGGGGCAGTCGTCAAACCCTCTCTCAGAACACCAAAAGCACTCTCGCAATCACCCGACCAAACAAAAGGAACATCCTTCCGCGTCAACCTGATCATCGGCTCAGCAATACGGGAAAAGTCCTTAATGAAACGCCGATAGTAACCAGCAAGTCCAAGGAAACTCCGAATCTCAGATGCAGACGACGGAACAGGCCACTCTCCGATGGCCCTAATCTTCTCGGGATCCACTGAAATACCATCTCCAGTCACCACATGCCCGAGAAAAGCAACTCTATCCAGCCAAAACTCGCACTTCGAAAACTTAGCATACAAACGATGCTTTCTCAAGATCTCCAATACCGTCCTTAAGTGCGAGGCATGCTCTTCCTCCGACTTCGAATAGATCAGAATGTCGTCAATAAAGATAACGGCAAACTTATCCAAAAAGTCATAGAAAATCAGGTTCATCAGATTCATGAAAACTGCGGGCGCGTTAGTTACACCGAAAGGCATAACCACGAACTCATAGTGTCCATACTTCGTCCTGAACGCTGTCTTCGGAACATCATCCTTCTTCACCTTCAACTGATGGTAACCACTCCTCAAATCCAATTTAGAAAACACCCTCGAACCTCCAAGCTGATCAAAAATATCATCGATGCGAGGCAACGGCTATTTATTCTTAATGGTCACCGCATTCAACTCCCGATAGTCCACGCACATGCGACGCAAACCATCCTTCTTCTTCACCAACAACACCGGTGCTCCCCACGGAGACACACTAGGATTAATATAGCCCTTCTACAAGAGCTCATCCAACTGCTTCCGCAATTCCTCCAACTCAGCGGGTGCCATACGATACGGCGCCTTCGAAATCGGCTGCGCACCTGGAACCAGATCAATAGAAAATTCTAGAGCTCGATCAGGTGGCAAACCAGACATCTCCTCGGGGAAGACGTCGCCAAAATCACGCACCACAGCTGGCCACTCCAACTCCATCTGCATCGCCACAACCTCCACCGGCATGGCCCGAAATCTGACAGGACCAAGCGAACTGCTACCACGACTGAACTCAAATACTGGATGTCCAGGAATCTCGAACACCACCTTCTTCCTCCTGCAGTCGATCGTAGCATAGAAGCTCGCAAGCCAGTCCATCCCAAGAACTGCATCATAGTTGATGATGTCATGGACAATGAAATTAGCGAAAAGCTCATGTCCACAGACCACCAACGAGCAAGAATTGCAACCACGATGCACCGAGACCACTCCATTCTCTGTAACGATATTCCAACTCTTGGGAAGAGGGGACGTCGACAAGGAATGCCTCTCCACGAAGCTCCGAGAAATAATGCACATCGATGCACCAGAGTCAAAGAGGACTCGTGCAGGAAATGTGCACACCAAAACCACACCTAACAAGCAATTAACAATCAAACCCTAGTCTAGCAAACAACCATGTTCAAGTAAACAACACTATCTAACATTCAAACCAGCTAGGAAAGTAATAGCTAGATTGAGGATTACATGCGATAACCTCATCCACAGCCTCGCTCTCCACAGCGGTCATCAGAAAAGCCTGCCTCCTCGACGGAACAGCCTGCTGAAAAGCCTGCCTCTGCGGAACAAGAGCTGCTCCACGACCAGCAGGAACAGGCGCTCGCTGCTGCAACGGCTGTGCTGCAACAGGTGCCCTCCGCAGCGGAACCGCATGTCGACAATCCTTCGCGATATGGGAAGCATCACCACAAACCAAACACTGGCCCAGAAACTTCCGACACTGATCCTTGATGTGGCCAGGCTTGCCGCAGAAATGGCAAGTCTTCAGAATAGGCCCTCCTGGCCTCTTAAACTGAGCTGGCTGATTAGGCTTGAAACCAAGCCTAACCACCGCCCTGGCCTGCTCCATAGGCCTCTTCCCAGCACCAACAACATGTCCTCTCCTCTGACTCAGGTTCAGCTTCTGCCTCCTCGCAGCGACCAGAACCTTCTGATAAGAGTCCAGATCGGAGGAAGACACAAAACTCTGGAGCTCCAAAGCAAGTCCCTGCAAGAACCTTTGAGCCCTCTCATCAGCATCCTACACCATCTTCCGCGCGAACCGACTCAGCCTAGTGAACTCTTGGTGGTACATGTCCACCGTCAAGCTCCCTTGCTTCAGATCAATGAAGCGCTGCAACATCTCCTTCTTCGCAGCCTTCGGAAAGAATTCCTCATCAAACCTGGTCTTAAAGGCAGCCCAAGCTATCGGCTCCACCAACATCTTCTCTTCCGCATCCCACCAATTCCGAGCATTATCCTTGAGTTGCCTCTTCGCCAAATCAACCCATCCAGCCGGGGTGATCTTGGCCATCTTCAGATTGTCCTCGATGTTTCGAATCCACTCATCGGCAGCCAGAGGACCCTCAGACCCATCAAAATACGCGGGACCCAGCTCCCGAAATTGCTTCGCTCCTGGCCCAGAGCGAGGGGCATCCGGAAGAGCCCGGGCAGCTCGAGCAAGTGGAGCATTCTGGACTTGCAGGAGCACGCCCTGCTGCACTTGCATCATCTGGAGCATCATCCGCATCATCTCACCGTTGGTGGGTTCCCGCTCAGGCTCCTCATCATGAGGGAGCGCCCCGCTGCCCCCACCACGGGTGAATCGTCTTCCTGCCATCTAGTGACACAGAAAACGAATCAGATTAGACTCATGGCTTATGACATCGGACGCCGAACTTAGTTTATTGGACATTCTAATATTATTATCGCTATTCCGATATTCGCAGTTACAGAAGGACCGGCATGGGCCACCAACAAAACCTGTCACGACCCGCTTCCCTAAAATGGAGACGAGACGTGAAAAGGTCCGCACGAGAGTGGAGCTGATTAGCCCCAAACCCGATAAGCGTCAATAAAACATAAGCAGGTCCCTGTAACCACAAACGGAGCAACAATAATAATAAAAGGAGAGACAGAAATAAAATTCTCATATCTCATAAATTGTCCAACATGAAAATAAGTCCAACATCCAGAAAAGCCACCAGGCTAAAAGAAAGAGTCTAAGGCCCAGAACAAGGCCAACAAAAGCAACAACGCCACAAAGTATAGGTGCTACACACCGACAATAAAATAGCAGTCTAAGCAAAAAGGAAAACACAACGAAGACACTAGGACTGGTCCCCAGTGTCCACGTACTCCCCGTCAAACACAAGCTCGGGCTCGGCGTCAGCAAACACCTCGTCCTCAACAAGGTACTCAGGCTCAGGATCTAACATGTGTCACCCAAAAGAGTAAAGGGGCACATGTCAGCAAGTCTAAAAGACTTGGGCAAGGAAACTGAAAGTAAGGCAACTAGCAACCTAGCAGTTTTAATATGCATGACATGGCAGTTATAACATGAGTGCACAATTAAGACATGGTGAACAGTAAGTACAAGAGAACAAGTATCGGGACAAGACAAGAGTAGCCAAGCTACTAACAATCTCAATCAATTCACTATTCACGTTTCACGTTGTTTTGTAGATGTTTACGTCCTTCAGCTGAATGGTACAAAATTCACACCGATCGGCACTAAACACTACCCCACCCCAGAGTTTACGCCTTACAACTGCAGTTGCTGATCAGGCAGACTCCCAGTTGAATGGCCGCTTAACTCTTACCCCATCCCATACGTAAACAAGCCAGGGTCCCTGTACATGAGCCCAGCAAGTGAGCCAGGGTTGCCCCGCACGGGAGCTTGTTTCTTAGTTCACAATTCAATATAGAGCATTGGGGTTAGCAACTCATTATGCTCGCTTCTGGTCACGAGCCAGGAACACAAGTATTGTAACGATGCTACGTAATCACGGGATCACTTTAAAGAATTCAATGACATGACAATTAATTCGCGTACCGTTAATGGAAAGTAAACATGACATGGCAATTGTGCAACATGATATATGTCGGAACTAGCTTCGTTGTCAAGCTAGTTTCCCAATTTGCGCCTAGGCGAGTATCATTTCGTCGCCTAGCCTCTTTTACGCCTACAACAAGCAAAATGGCCTAAAACATGGCCTAAACCCTAAGTGGCAAGTTTCACTTGCCTAGCACCGGGGATGACGATCACGAAGGTTCGTCTCGCGGATGCTAATCTACGGGGAAGTCGCTGTTATGGGGAAACAATCATCAAAACAACATTCATTCATTAGGGTTTCATAAAAATACAAATAGGTTATGAAAACACCAAGAGATCGATTTCTTACCGAGAGGAGGCGGGAGAAACACTCCGGAGAACCTATGGATCAGATCTGGAAACGAATGGAGAAGTTTGGGAAACTAGGGTTTTTGGGGGATTTTGGGGATTTGATGGAGATTTGGGGAAGATGAGAGGTAGAATGAGTTGATGGTTGGTTTGGATGATGGATTTAGGGCTTGGAATGAAGGAATAAGGGTTGGAGGTGGAAGGGGGCTCAATGGGGGAGATTTTAGGGTTTTAGGTCGAGTGGAGGAAGAAGAAAACGTTTGGGAGGGGTTTAAATAGGATGGGCTGGCGGCTGCCCAGAAATTAGGGTTTTAACACAGATTAGTCGGTCAAAGAGCAACCACTGACCGACTAGTTTGGCAACTAGTCGGTCGGTCGACCAACGCAGACCGACTAAGTGTAAACAGTAACTTCTGAACGAAAATAGGATTTGGATTTAGTCGGTCGATGAACAACAACTGACCGACTAGTTTGACATCTAGTCGGTCGATGAACGTTCTTAGACCGACTAAGAGTGAACAGTATTGATACCAAAAATAAGTTGAAGAGTTAGTCGGTTAAAGAAGCATTGCTGACCGACTAGTTTGCAACCTAGTCGGTCAACCAACGTTCTTAGACCGACTAACGATAAACAGTAACTCCTGAATAATTTAGAAAGCCAACTAGTCGGTCCAAGAAGGATTGCCGACCGACTGGATCGTCATCTAGTCGGTCGGTGCCCCTTCTTACACCGGCTAATAAGCACCAAAAGTTCCGATACGGAGCGCGGGGCCCCGGGATCGATTCCTAAGACTCCTAGACTTGATCTAATAGTAAGATACGACCGTTATGAAGCCCGTCACGAATGACATACTTCGAAATCGACAATCCTAAGGAAGTAACGAGAAGACACGACGAAACGATCGAAAATGAAAGTTACGGAGACGAAAATCACACAAAAGGAGAAAATCCACCAAAACATATATTATAATATAATAAATCCAGATACAAGGAAACCAGTCGTTACAAATCTCTAAGCCATAAAAATTTCAGAGCAAACTCAATTCTAGATTGGAAGGAATAAGCAGAACAATCAGCATGTAAATCTGTCCAGATTTGCTCACCGCACAAAACCACCCAAAACTCAGGATTGCTCACCGCGCACAACCATACAAATCTCAGGATTGCTCACTGCGCTCAACCATACAAATCTCAGGATTGCTCATTGCACACAACCATACAAACTGAGGATTGGCATAAGAAAAGGTATAGCCACAACAACAACAACCATGAAACTAAGCATGCAACTCTAATACTAGTTGGAGATGGAATCCTACCTTAGGGGTGATGAGAGATAAGGGGGTAGCCCAAATCCTTATGGCTCCTCATTCTTCAAGTCCTTCTCCTTCTTCCTTCTCTTCTTCTCCACAAGCTCCTAGAACAAGCAACGGCACCCAAATGATGACAGGGATGCTACGGGTGTGTGAAGAGTGAGGGTGGCGTAGCCCTACGGGTGCTCAGCCTCCCTAAAGTCTAAGAGGGAGCGATGGGAAGGGATGAATTCGGCCTGATCTTGGGGAGAGAGTGAGATATTTTTAGAAGAGTTTAGAAACTTGGGAGAAAAGAGTAGAAGAGACAAGAATTACGTAGAAGAGTCAAGAATCTATATTTACAAGTTTACCATCCTCCACAAATATCTTTTCCACTCTCAGAATTACTCAACACACAAAACCATAAAAAATCCAGAATTGCTCAATGCACAAAACCATACAAAATCCAGAATTGCTCAATGCACAAAACCATACAAAATCCAGAATTGCTCAATGCACAAAACCATACAAAATCCAGAATTGCCACCCAACCTTAATTACAAGTGTGCCATTACTTCTCACACTCTCATATTAATTACAGAAATGCCACTAACCTTGACCTCTTTCACACTCGCCTCTCTACACCAATCCTACACACCCATTCACGCACATACACATGCCATCACATAACCTCCTTCATGCATCACATACCCATGCATGACCTCACTATTCCTGCATGTATACTACATGCACGATCAATCACATAAATCACACACAAATATGTACTAACTTGTATGCAAGCATATACACGATACATAGTACACAAATATACACTCTATATTCACATAAAAGCATAGACCCTTCGTATATGGCACTCTGTGCCATTACAGTTCTCGCTACATAGCAAGTAAGCCCAAGAGTTGGTAGCGACAGACGCCACCCGAGCTAGACGCTTTCACATGTGTCTTGACGCAGAGTTTCGAGGAGCAATGTCTACCTTGGAGTTGTCGACTAACAAAGCCTTGCTGAAGGCAGCAAGGCGGCATAAGACTCATTTATAGAGTTTAGGAAGGTTATCAACTAGTTACCGACGACCGGCCGTTTCGCAGAGGATCACTCCTCGACATGTCCATATTGTGCAGTTCAAGCGGTCGGGGGTTCCACCAGCGCCTTATAGGGGAGTCTTTTGTCAGCATTGTGGGAAACTAGGGCATGAGCAGATAGATTACCGAGTCATGAGCAGGCGGTGCTACACAAGCGGTGATGTAAGACACATCGGTAGATTCTGTCATCGACAGGGCCGTCCTCCTGTGTCCCCAGCATCCGTGGTAGCTAGACCACCTTCGCAGTGGTCTCTTCCGCCAGCACCCCAGGGACTTGCACTTCCGACACCTTCGGGACTGTGACTATAATGCCCGTATGTGTAAAATACTAATTGCGTGTGTGCGTATAGTAATTTTGTTGTGCGTATAGTAATTTCATACACGTATGGCTACACGGTGACTACGATATGCATTGGGTATATAAGTGAATGCGTGTGGTTGGTTAGTGAATCGAAATTATTGTTAGCATGCCAACAGTGTTTATTAGCGTGCTTGTCGTTTTTCGTTGGTGAGTGTGTAAAGTAAAACGGTATATTCATG
Organism: Scilla litardierei; assembly: GCA_030789695.1. NCBI lineage: Eukaryota > Viridiplantae > Streptophyta > Magnoliopsida > Asparagales > Asparagaceae > Scilla > Scilla litardierei. Next base: position 119,986,058 of record CM061130.1, read on the forward strand.
AAAATTGGTGATGCTGGGATAGCTATTCATGAATGATATTATTATTATTGAAGTTTGGTCGTTTTTGGTGATGTTGTTGCAATTTTTGGTACTAGTACTTTTATTATTGGCGATGTTGAATCATATTATCATTCCTATGTTAGGGTCTGAGTTAATTTTAGTAGATAGCTAAAGTTGGGCGTTGGGCTTGTTAGTTGGGCTTGTTGGACTTGCAATATGAGAAAGAGAGATGAAATATTTTAATTGGGGATGGCAAACTTGTGAATAGGGGGGGGGTTCCTAATTATTAACTTCCTTCCTCTTAATTTTTTTCCCCTTCTCTTTTCTCCCCAATGAAGCAGCCGAAATTTTTCCCCCAAAAACATCCTCAGGCCGACATTTTCTCCCCCCACCCACGTCCATTTGCTCCAGGCCGAAATCTCCCCAGGCAATCAAAAAGGAAATCAATGAAGAGGAAGAAGAAAGAAGAGGAGGAAGAGAAGAAAAGTAACACTAACCCATCCTCTCCTTTCCCCCCTTCATCTTCTTCAAGTTTTCTCCTCCCCCATTGCCGAAATTTCCCCTCACCCCCCATCTTTCTTGCTGGCCGAATTTTACAGGCAAATCAAAAAGAAGAAGAAGTAGAAGAAAGGAAGAGATAGAAAGAGAATTAGAAGGAGGAAGGAGGAAGAGGAGAGGAGAAAGCTAGGGTTTGGGATTTGGGGAACTTGAGGAAGATGGAGGAGTTCCCTGAAACTAGTAGGTGGGTTTGCTTCTCTATTGAGGTAGGATTCTAATCCATACTCAAATATTTATTCCATTTTCATCTTAAGTTCAAATTGCATTTTTAGGGAATCATGGAGGAGCTTGGAGATGGATTGATGGGGGAATTGCAGAATTAGGGTTTGAGCTTGGAATTGGAAGAGGAATTGGCATCCTGGTTGATGTAGGAGTCCATCCCCACTCATGTGTTGATTTCATTGCATTTGAGAATAAAGTTTGCATTTTTAGGGGTTTTGTTGAAATTTCTTGGCATGATGCATTCATATGGAAGCTAGTTGTTGTATTGGATTATATGATGCCATGAATTACTATGGTTGTGTTTATGTTGCAATTGAATGGCTTGTTTATTTTGTGAACTTGCTCTCATTTTGTCCTTACTAATTTTGTTGGGGGATATGTTAATTTGAATTCTGGAAGCCTCATTAGTCAAAAAAATGTATATGGCTTGAGCTTAGAATGAAAATGCAATTTTAGAAGCACTGGTATGAAAATGAGATATGTTGAAAGCCTCATTATTAAATCTTAGAAGCTCCCAATTACTTGAAAGCTCTCATTTGAAATGTTGAAAGTTTCATTGGGAAATTCTCTTCGTGTAGAATGTATGAAATTGTGACATAGAATTGATATGTGCCTTCGGCTAAGGTTTCACATGTTGTGTGGGGTGAGATCATGTCATGTAATATTTGGTAATGAAATGCTTATGGAAATTTGGATATGGATAGTTGCTATGTGTATGGTGCAATGAATTATATAACGCCATAATTTGCTATGTTCATGTTGATGATGCCCTTGAATGATTTGAGTCGCTAGTTATGTGGAATAACTTTCATTAAGCAAGGGGAGTTATAATTGCTCGCGTGTTGTGGAATTTCCTTCATTAATGAAATTGCTCGCTTTCTGTTCCATTGACTAAGTGAAATTGTTCTCATCTCATTGCATTGAACGAATGAAGTTGCACTCATTTTGGCTTGTTGGAAATGATTTACTCAATTTAATTTGCATGAAATGAGGTTCATTTAATTTGCATGAAATGAAGTTTATATGAAATGTAAATGAGATGGGAAAATTGGCGGTGTGGTCTTGGATACACGTGGAATATGGAATGTGTGACTTGGTCACGTTAGGACATGAAGTGGAGTGCACGGGAATGGACAAAGTGCCGTGGTAGGAGGCGGGTGAATACGCCGTTGGCCACCTCTTGATCCATTAGGTGGCTCCACGTTGATAACAGAGTAGAATTATTTGCACATGCACGCCGGCTCACTCATGGGATCCCCATTGCATTGCATTGCATCGCATCGTATTGCTTGTGATTCATGCGCATCATGGCATCATTGATCATTTGTGTGATTGGGGTAATATATATGTGTGGTTGTTGCTTTATGAGAATGAATGTTGCCATGAATGCATTATATGTTGAAATGGTTGTATGTTGGAAATAGGGTTTTGGGGGTTGCTAGAAGATGAATTTGGGTTGGAGTTGTGTTTCCTTCCCTTGATTTAAACTGTTGTTATGGATGGTATGTTGTTGTTGATGACGTTGTCGTAGTGGTTATTGTTATTAGTGTTATTGTTGGCATTGTTATTAATGTCTCAATTGAAGGCCAAGATGACATTATTCACACCCCATTAACCCAAGCTAACTCCTTTCCAAGTGTTTTGGATCGTTAAGTTACTAATAGTCTTAATTGTTGAGATATTGTTGTTTTACTTAAGAACCTAGTGCAAGTTTCCATCCTTCCTAATTCCATGTTGTACTTGTGTCAAGGTGATGTCCTTAAGGGCCTTGCTAACTAGTTGGCAACTTTAGTACTTGGTGATGTTAAGATTGCCCTTGCCAAATTATTAAGGCTTTTTGTTCAAGAAGTTCATTTGATTGAGAACCCATGTGCAAGTTGGCACCCTTGCGTACTTAGTCCCTTCATTGGCTACACTCAATGAGGACATGGAAAACTTTATTGAATGATATGCAAATTGCCCTCTTTTGCATGTAGGTGGTGATCCTTACCAAAGTTGATGCATTAGTGTCTTTTGAATGAAGTAGTTATGCTATAGTTAGTCATTTCTTCTAGGATTATGTTTAAGTTACTAACTTCATGGCAAATTGTGTTAATGCGAGTAGAGTTGCGTGCTCTCCATGTTATCTGAAAGTATGGTTGTTAATTCGACTTGTCCTTGAATTTGTTGGAATATGAGTTTTGTTGGAATTTGTTGGGAAACTCGCGAGGCTCGTGAATAAGATGTTGACTGCTGTTTAGTTTTACATCAAAGATCTTAAAGTGGGTGTATAATTTTAATGCATGTCCTTTTCTCCAAGGCACTTTTCTTATGATTCTCGGTCTTTAATATATTTCTTCTTATGAATAAAGCAGTTTTCTTGTAAATATTATTTATGTTGTATTTGGAAAAGTTTGGAAAATACAAGAGAAACTCTACCGAAATTTTTATAAACTCTCCCATAAAATCCAAAGTATTAGAAACATAAGTTAGGAATTCTATTTGCTACTTCTCTCAAAATTCCTATGTATAAAGGGAATGTATTTCTCAAACTCTGATCGAAAAGTTAGTAAGAGTGGTTTATGATAACTTGCAAGTTGGAAACCTTAGAGAAGGTAGGAACCCTCTCTTCATATGATGTATTATTTTATAATCCTTCCGAGTGTGTTAAAGAGACAAATCTTAATTAAAGGTAGGCAATTCTTTCTATACTATGGAGTAAACCCATATATATCTTCAAGATGACATGTTGCTAGCTGTTGACTTGTTTTTGATTTCATAATTGAATTCTATTAAATTAAGATTTGGTCTTCATGCTTGCCATGCGTTGTAGTATTGTTACCATGATGAACGTTGTCATTTTTATCATGGAGCATGAAAGATGCAAATTCCTAAATGAGAGCTAATTCGAAGTTAGAATCATGTTTGAGTAGCAAGCCATGTTGGGCCTAAAGATAGTACCTTTCTGGTACTACATGCCTTTTAGGCCAAAGCTAGGTTTCAGTTTCTTAATATTGTAGTTCACTTCTCTATATGTCCTACTCACTTTGTTTTGCAGGCTATTCTCTTGTCACAGGTACGTGTCTTGCTAATGATACCATTTACATTTTCGTATGCCACTGCCGTGACATACCATGAGTTAGTTTCCAGTTTGTTACTTAGGGCATTGCATTCCTGTGCACCATGTGGGTTGGGTTTGGGATTACTACTAGGTCACGCTGTGACGTGTCCCGTTGATATTTTTCAGGTACTGGATCTGGGAGTCAGAGGCACACTAGTCCTTTTGGTTGGTGTTGGTTGGTGTTGAGGGTTTTGAGAGAGTATGAGAGTTTTGGGTAAGTGTTATTGTACTTCGGCGGGATGTGGTTATCCTTTTATACATGAGATTTGGCTATAAGTTGTATTTGGGTTTTGGATAAGTGACGTTGTACTTGGAAATTATATAAACAGTTAGTGTATGCGTATCAGTGTTTGGGTTGACTGTCTCTCTTGTGTTTCTGTGACATCTGGAATGCTACAGGTACTATCCCAGCAGCGCGCAGTGGGCCTGCTTGTGTTCTGTTTGATATTTTTTCCCCCGTAACACTCGCTGCTCAAGGTATCCTGGGGAGCGGGGCGTTACAGTGACCGACTGCTCCGAGTGGACCTCATTTGCTCCCTTAGTAGCAGGGATTCGAGAGAATGACTCCTGCTCCCTTGAGACGACAGAAGTTCATGATGACTGTGGTTAAGGCTGAGAGCACATGCCAAGTGATATCTGGTATGTTCTTGACCTTTGTGTCAGACTATGTGAATCAGTTTCAGTAGCATTGTCTAAATAGTTAGTTGTTTCTTTGTGTTGTTATATGAATTGTTAATGTAGCTTACTATCTTGCCTTGTCATTATTTGATTCTGGAGCATCCCACTGTTTTCTGTCTAAACAATTTGTGACCAAGCATGCCATAATAGTCGATTCCTTAGCCGTTGGTTGGAATGTCCACACAGGGAATGGGGTTATATGTAGTGCTTCTGGTTTGCGAAATTGTCCAGTTGAGATATGCGGGCGGGAGTTGTTTGCATATTTTCTAGTAATTGAGATACCCAGTTTTTAAGGCTGTGTTTGGAATGGATTGGTTAGGGATGTTTTATGCTACTATATATTGTAGACTAAGGAGGGTAGTCTTTCAGATCACTGACCATTCGGAGTTCGAGTTTCGTAGTGGTAGCAGGACACTCAAACCCGTGACGTTCAGAGCAACGTCAGTTGAATCTCTGGAGATGGCCATGGAAGTGGAGCCGATTTTATCGAAGGTCGTGCCGGAGTTTCCAGATGTTTTTCCAGATGATATCTTCGGACTTCCCCCCGATATATCTTTAGAGTTTACTATTGACTTGATATCGGGCACACAACTGATTGCAAAAGCTCCATACCTTATGGCCCCCCTGAATTAGCCGAACTTTGCAATCAGTTAACGGATCTATCATATAGAGGACTGATACGTCCGAGCGTGTCACCATGGGGAGCACCAGTGTTGTTGGTAGATAAGAAGAATGGATCCCGGATGATGTGCATTGATTATAGGGAATTGAATAAGGTGAATGTGAAAGATAAGTACCCTCTCCCTCGGATTGATGACATTTTGATCAGTTTGGTGGTTCTCGGGTGTACTAAAAGTTGGATTTATAGAGTGGGTATCATTAGGTAAAGGTGCGGGGGTCTGATATTCCGAAGACTGCATTTCGAACCTCTATGGCCATTATGAGTTCTTGGTGATGCCTTTCGGAGTTACAAATGCCCCAGCTACCTTTATGAGACCGATGAACCAAGTTTTCTTTGAGTACTTGGATAAGTTCGTGGCGGTTTTCATCGATGATATCCTGGTGTACTCGAAGGATGAGGAAGAGCAGGCTGAGCATCTGCGGATTGTGTTAAGTACTCTCAGACAACATTGACTGTATGCCAAGTTTAGCAAATGCCAATTCTGGTTGTACATGGTTGCATTTCTTGGGCATGTAGTTTCTAGAGAAGGGGTGTCTATTGACCCGGAGAAAGTTGCTGCTGTAAAAAGATGGCATATCCCTCGGACAGTGACAGAAATCAAAGGCATCCTGTGATTAGCTGGCTACTATCGGAAGTTCATCAGATACTTCTCTAAGATGCCTCACCCTTGACTCACCTGACTAAGAAGGATGTTGCCTACGTCTGGTCTGAGGACTGTCAGCGTGCATTTGATGAGTTGAAGCATCAACTAACAAATGCTCCTGTTCTGACAATCCCAGATCATTTTGGCAGTTTTGAGATTTTCTGTGATGCACTAGATAAAGGGCTTGGCTGCGTCCTTCATCAGCATGTGCGAGTTGTAGCATATGCTTATAGATTGCTGAAGGTGCACGAGCAGAATTGTCCCACTCACGATCTGGAGCTGGCTGCAGTGATATTTGCCTTGAAACTGTGGAGCACTTCTTATTTGGTGAACATGTGAAGATTTACACCGACCATAAGAGTTTGAAGTATGTCTTTACCCAGAAGGAGCTTAACATGAGGCATCATCGATGACTTGAGTTAATGGCAGAATATGACATCGATATGCAATATCATCCGGGGAAGGCTAACGTGGTAACTGACGCCCTTAGTCGACTTCCAACTGTGATGAGGTTAACTTCTCAGCCACAACTCCGTTGGGCACTACGGCAGATGGAAATAGAGGTTATACTCCCAAGAGAGAAGACTGTTATGTTTGGTCTGCAGATTCGATCTGATTTGGTGGATTGGATCAAGGCTGCTCAATCAGATGATGTGAAGCAGAAGAAGATTCGAGACAAGTAGAGGTTGGACTTCGGACTGATTTTCGCATTCATGAAGATGGATCTCTTAGGTTCAGAATTCGGGTCTGCGTGCCAAGTGGTGATATTCAAGAGGAATTGTTGAATGAAGCACATAGTTCCCCATATTCTATTCATCAGGGAGGAACAAATATGTATCGTGACATGCGACAATACTATTGGTGGCATGTGATGAAGCGAAGTGTACCAAAGAGTGTGGCCTCATGTTTAGTCTGTCAACTGGTGAAAGCTGAGCACCAAAGAGTTGCGGGTCTGTTGCAATCTCTCCCCATTCTAGAGTGGAAGTGGCAGCATGTGACCATGGATTTTGTAACTGGCTTACCTCGAACCCCAAGGGAAAACGATGCGATTTGGGTGATCATTGATTGATTAACTAAATCAGTGCATTTTATTCCATTTCGTGTTGGTCAGTCCAAAGAAATTTTGGCCAGAAAATATATGAAAGAGATAGTGAGACTTCGTGGGGTTCCTGTCAGTATAGTTTCAGTTCGGGATACCCGATTTACATCTCACTTCTGGAAGAGCCTACAGGCTAGTCTGGGAACTCATCTTAACTTCAGCACTGCATATCATTCCCAGACAGATGGCCAGTCTGAGCGCACCATCCAGATTCTGGAAGACAAGTTAAGAGCTTGTATGCTTGACTTTAAGTACCTTGGGAAGAGCACTTGCATCTAGTAGAGTTTGCATATAACAACAACTATCAAGCAAGTATTGACATGGCTCCATTTGCATCTTTATATGGAAGGAAATGTCGGTTCCCCTTAAGCTGGGATGATGTCGAAGACAGTGAATTTTTGGGACCTGAATTAGTGGCTTCAACGACCGATGTGGTGCGCACAGTCAGAGAGAATTTTTGCATTGGCCAAGACCGTTATAAGCATTGGGCGGATACAAAGCGACGTCCTTTGAAATTTCAGCCGGGCGACTATGTGTTCTTGAAGATCTCACTGATCCGTGGAACTATCCATTTTGGCAGATGTGAGAAATTGAGCCCGAGGTACATTGGTCTAATTAAGATTTCAGCTCGAGTTGGTGAGGTTGCATATCGACTAGTGTTGCCACCATCTCTTGAGGGTATGCACGATGTGTTTCATGAATCTCAACCCAGTGGATATATAGGGGATCCCAGTCATGTCGTGGACTTTTTGGAGCTAGAAGTACGTCCAGACCTGACTTATGAGCAGCAGCCAGTGGCTATCCTTGGCCAGAGACAAAAGATGCTGAGGAAAAAGGCCATCAACATGGGAAGTGTCATATGGAAGCAAAAGTCTCCATGCGAGTCAACTTGGGAGCGAGAGGATGAGATGCTTAAGAAGTATCCCAACTTGTTTATATGATACATTATGTTTCCTTATAACTCCCCGGTTGTATTATTTGTGCTTGTGTGTATGCCTACCCTTCTAGTTCTATTTGAATTCCAAGGACGAAATTAAATTTAAGGGGGGTAGGATGTAACACCGCTGAGTACGCTATACGGAGCCGTGACCTATCCCTCAGTGTTTTGTGTGGAGTGTGTGAGATGAATGTATTGTGTATGTATATGTGTTAGATAACTAATTGTTTTTGCAAAATGTCCATGGGTATGTATAGGCATTCTCATTTGAATGAATGCTTTTATGCAAATGTCCATTGGTGGCATGACATTGTAAATACTAGTCAAAGTTGGAGGGTAATTATAAAAAAAATACGTGAGTAATGGCAAACTTGTAAATAGAAGATATCCTCATTCATTAAGAAACCCTTGCTCCTTCTGCACTCTTCTCTCCCTTCTCTTTACATTTTCTTTCATTTTCCCCATCCCTTTTGCTGGTCGAATTCCCCATTTAAAAAAAAACAAAAACAAATCAGAGAGAGAGAGAGAGAGAGAGAGAGAGAGAGAGAGAGAGAGAGAGAGGATGAAGAAGGAGAGGCAAAGGAGAACACCTAGCTAGCTTATTCAAGCTCCTCGTAGGTAGGATCTATAACACTTCTATGAACTCCTTTAAGTGTGTATGGTGCTTGAATGCATGATGTATTAAGTTAATCCTTTGTTTAATGACATTAACAAAAACAAAAACAAATCAGAGAGAGAGAGAGAGAGAGGGGGGGGGGGGGGATGAAGAAGGAGAGGCCAAGGAGAACACCTGAGAGAGAGAGAGAGAGAGTGAGAGAGAGAGAGAGAGAGAGAGAGAGAGAGAGGATGAAGAAGGAGAGGCCAAGGAGAACACATAACTAGCTTATTCAAGCTTCTCGTAGGTAGGATCTATAACACTTCTATGAACTCCTTTATGTGTGTATGGTGCTTGAATGCATGATGTATTAAGTTAATCCTTTTTTTAATGACATTAATCTTTACCTTGATGTAGCTGGATTTTGAGGCAGATTTTCATACTCATTGTTTTGCATATACGTCTTAAACTAGAAATGAGTTTAGGCTGAAAATATTATGACAACAGGATTAGGATATTATCTACAACTTTCATGCTAAAGAGTCTTTCAAATTCGAACTGTAATTAGGGATGAAAAATTGATTTTTACTGCATGTCAGATTTTACTCTCTTAGGACAGCTTTCAGAAAAATACTCCTATCCCCCGGCTCAGTTAATGAAATTTCATGTTCTTGGTCTCGTTGGAAAGTTAACAACATGTTCTACAACTTTCACTTATGCCACATTTTCGTGATCCTAACTACAACACGTCTGAAGACTGTGATGTTTAGAGCACACAGAATATGCCAGAAAACAGATGTGACACGTTTTACCATATAAATCACCATAAATCACTCAGTTAATATTTAGGCATACAATTTTATCAGTGAAGCTGCAATGTCTATATCTACACCTTTCATTTGTATGTATGTGCCAAGTTCTGTGCAAAAAATTGAGGATATATGCTCATTAGTGCGACTGCCTATGCATTCCCAGCAACTGAATTGGTTTGCTGTTTCAACTATGAATTATATAATTTTGATGCTATTGAAGGCCTTGATGATGATGATGATGTTGTTAGTGATATTGTGTTTATGTGGAAGTCTTGCTCAAATTTAAAGTAGGCTTTATGTACTCATGTGATGTTAGTTGGATGTGGAACATATACAAATGAGAAAAAGAATGAAAGAATTGGATTTATGTTTCTTTACGTTCTTCCTTATATTTTGTAAATTCATGAAAATGACTAAGTCCTCTTAAAAGAGGTTGACATGGGGTGGGGGAAACTGAAGTACTGGGTAGACATGTGGGGTGGACTTGCTTTATGGGTTCACTCCCACTCCTGACGTAGCCTGAGAGGCGGGGAGTGGGCAGAGTTGTGATGAAATGGCTCCTTTAATAAGAGTGTGTCTCGGGGAGTCATAGCTTCCACCCAACTTACTGGGTGAGGTCCAGTCCCTACTCGCTACCTAGGTTTCCAAGGATGAATACCAAAAATTTTAATAACTTATTCTGTTATGTTGCACTTGTATTGTTCCATTGACCATTGGTGCTTGACATCGCACACTTTTAGATAGAGTGCATAGTCTTGTTGGGTTTTCCTACTGGGCACGCAGTGACGTATCCCCCTACTCCACATGTACATGGCATCGGACTGTAGGACCGATGCCAGATCTCCCGGAGGGCGATACCCCTCAGCAGGGACCCTCACGATAGACTAGTTTGAGGGTGGGTTCTTTTGTGGTTGTGGACAACGAGTCAGGGTGAGATGAGTGTCGATAGTTTTGTACCCTTTCCCCCTTGAACCCCGAGAGCTTTCAGATGAACTTTTGTTTGTACAGTTCCGTGATGTTGATGTTACAGTCAGTTTCTATATGTTGGTTGTAGACTCTCCTGTTAGTTGTCTACCTCTGTAATGATAGCACTTATTTCTGTCTGTGTTGGAGCACTATACTTACTTTACCTTTTAGTACTTTTTACTGTCTGTATAATCCCATCTGTTGTAGTGGCCTGCGCGGTTGAACATAACCACAAATACGCTCGGTGCTTAGTACCGCGGCCTTGTTACACACCTATCTCTTTTGTCTATGGAGAATGGGGCGTGACATGTATAACGGTCACATTGTGTGTTCTGTTAAAAGAGAGAGAATATTTTCTTCAAATTAACCACGTGGACTCTTTTTGCGTGAGTTAGATGAATTGAAGGATCTACTTGCAAAAGATATTATTTGGAGACTCTTTTCAAATTAGGGACTTACATACAAAAAAACCCAAAAAAATATAGGTGTATATGAACGACTTTCCGAAGCATTTTAACAAAAAACGGTGTTTATGAACGGTTCGAGCTCCCTTCGTGCTTCTCTACTGTACGTGCCACTTCGATCACCTAACCCCCAAAAAACTCTCAACGAGATTCGAATTTTAGGGCTAGGTTTTCAATCGCCATGGCTTACATCCCTCCTCACAAGCGCAACTCTCAGGACCCCCCAAAGCCAACCCCCGTCCCTTCATCTATGATCCCCCGATTCGACCGGGCCCTAACCCCCGACGGATCAATATCCAACTCTCGAAGGCACCGCGATCGCCAACCATCCTCAAATCGGACGTTCAAGATCATCTACTGGAACAATTCAATTTGCCGATGGTTCACTGCTGGATCCGCCGGTGACGGTCCGATCCCTCATTCGGTTCGACTGGAGCCGATCGATTGCGAGCTTTATGAGCGCAGGGATGGCATAAAATATGTGGCGCTTAAAGGAGGGGTGGGTGGAGAGATTGAGGAGAGCCCTTGGATGAAGATCACGGAGAGAATTGTGCCTGATTTGGTTGATTGTTATCGTATTGCGATGGAGGGTTCGGAGTCGGAGAGAGAGGTGATCAAGCTGAGCTTTATTGCCCGAACGGGGAAAGTGCTGTTTCCTGGGTAATTATAGAAACGTTCCATTTTTGTTTCCACATTGCTGTCGGGGTTGAAATTTTTGGATTTAGCTGATTTGTTGGCAACGGACGTGGACGCTTGTCATCTGTGTAGATAAATTAATAGTTTTCTAATCAAATCTTAAATAAATTTAAGACTTACATTTGTTTGTTAGTCTTGCAAATTTACCCGCCTAGATCTGATTAGGGGTGAGAACGGAGTAGATACATGGTAGACACTGCAATATCCAAATCCGAATCCGAAGCCGGATTTTGAATGTGCTATCAGCGTGCGGTCCTGATTGGATATATCATATTTCGTATACTAACTGGATTCGAATCCGATGGATATTATTTGAATTCGGATGTTAACCGAATCCACTTTTTAGGGCCATTTGATCTGGCAAATGCCTATTCTTTTTGGAATATGTATGGTAACAAGTAAATAAATGCAGAGAAAATTAGCTCAGTGACTTCCTTTTTAGCTGATTATTATGTCAAGCACTTTAATTCTTTGCAATCATGACAGATAAGTTTATTAGTTGCTTCATATATTTATATTAGTATTTTATTTTTTTAGCAATAATGACCGCTAAATTTAGCAAGCCTTTTGATATTACACGTATTCTATATGTATATAGAAATATATGCGGAGTGAATATTTGATAGAGCGTATAACATACTATCTACTATTTGCTATCTTTTTAAGCGGATATCCGTTTTTATTATTCGATTCATATTCCAATCACAAATCATCCATGTACGAATCCGTCTAAATAAATGTGAATACAAAGCGGATTTTGATATTTCAGGTGTCCATTTACCCTCTTAACAGTGTTTTAAATATCAGCTGATACGATCGATTTATCGGCTAATATATTGGTATCGGACCCAATTCGGTCTGATACCTATAAATGGGGGGGGGGAATGGCCCGATACGGCATATATTGTGGTTCGATATCAGCCGATACTGCTCATAGCGGGTATGAAAATTTTTTTAAACGAGTTTGGATTGATTCGATCCAATCCCATTTAATTAAAACAGAAAAACGTAAATGCTTCTTCACCATCGTCACCCTTTCTCACCCGCATCACCTGCGTCTCTCTTTCTCACTCGAAGGTTGGTATTCTAGGGTTTTATTTTCTATCGAATTTCAAGGGAAACTGGAGGCAAATCAATAAGAAAAGGAAGTTTTATGATTTTTGTTCTTAATTCTACATTTTTAACGGTTTTTGTGATTTTTTTTCGATTTCAGGGGACATTTCAATCGAATTTTTTCTTTGATTTCTTTTCGATCTTCTCATTGTGTCTGATGCTTCTTCTTCTTCCTTCTTCTTCTCCTCCTCATTCTCCACGACAGATTCTTCTTCTTTCTTCTTATTCTACACGGCTGATTCTTCTTCTTCTTTCTTATTTAGATCTTCTTATTCTTATTCTTTTCTACTACGGCTGATGCGACGGCTGCTTCTTATCCACTCGTTCCTGTGCTCTGTGCTCATGTGCTACTGCCACTGATGGCTTATGTGCTCTTTCACTCTGTCGGCTCTGAGACGTTGAGAATAAATTTTTTTGGAATGAGTTTGAGACTCAAAATAATTCTGGGACGAGTCTGAGACTGAGAATAATAATTTTGACGACGACATTGTTTTGAGAAAATAATAAATATTTTTGGGTTGAAAAATATTATTTCGATGATGACATTGTTTAGAGAAAATTGTGGAAAGTACATAGATGAATATACAATGAAATTGATTCTAATTAATCTTTCTAGTCAAGTATTGGGCCATGCTATTGTCTTATTGCCTTATTCGAGATATAACACTTGGATTGGGTGTGGATTCATGTATTCACTTGTATAGTTAGATAACTTGGCTTATTGTATTATTGGATAATGGATATTATATCAGTTTTGGGTTGACACTTGACATGGAGATTATAGGTTGGATACCGTCCCTTACTGGCTACTGCATAGGCCCGATTCTTGACTATATAGATTGACACAATGATATTGCCTTTGGGCTACAAATAGAGACGTCTCCTGATTCCTGAATGTATAATATGTACACATAAATCTCACAATTATTTATAGTCATGACTCATTAGTCATGACATGTTTTACTTTTTAATTTTTATATGTTTTAAATTTTTAAAGTTTTTGTATCTTAATAAGTTAAATTTTAATTTAATAATTTTCCAATATTTGTGATATTTGACAGTAGATATCGAAAATGTCTTCGGGAGCATCTAGCAAGGCATCATACGTCACAAGAGGAACAAATTTCTGGGATTATGGGGGAGAAGTTGTCACCTAATAAAGTGAGGTGCAAGTTTTGTGAGCATGTCATGAATGTCGGTATTAGCCGTTTCAAGACTCTTGCAGGAAAGAGAGAAAATGTCGCTTATTGCACAAAAGTTCATGAGGAGGTTATATTGAAGGCTATTGATGTGAATGAATCAAAGATTTAAGCTCTTAAAGATGAGGTGTTAATTGGAGATGAGGATGTTGAAGTGGAGTCATCTCATGAAACCATTCACGGGCCTGGAAGTTTAAGGTAAAGGACCGGTCAACAAGCATGTTCATGTTCAAGAAACAAGGAAGATGGAGCAGCTGGGGAAGGATAAAGGAAAAGGGATACAAACTACCCTTAATAAACTCTAGGAAGAAGGAAAGAGAAGAAGCGTGCGGGTGGATCACACGATGTATTTTTGAGACATGATCACTATTCTCTAGGGTGGATCATTTATCTTTTGGGTTGATGTTGCAAGTTGTTGATAAATATGGACTGAATTTAAAAGGTCATACATCTTATGCGATAGCTAAGAAGTATCTTCTAAGAAAGAGAACTTGAAAGCTTTTCTCGAGACATGTATACTGCATGGTTGTAATCTTATGACAGATTGTTGGATTGGACTGACAGGAGGGGTAAGAGTTTAATGAACATTGTCATTCAAGCTTATGTTGGAACGATATTCTATGATTCTGAGAACAAGTCTAATGATGTGTATGATGTCAAATATATCTATGATCTGGTGAATGCAACAATTGGAAAGTTGGAAGAACAATCTGTCGTGCAAATAGTTACCGACAATGCATCGAACAAAATGGCTGCAATGAAGTTGTTAGCTTTGAGATGTCCCTCTATTTTCTGGACTTCCTGTTCTACACACATTGAACCTTTTGTTGCAGGATATTGGAAAGCTTAAGCCTATCCGCAATGTAATTTTAGATACGAGAGTCGTCATAGTTTACATGTATGTCCATACTATTGTTCTTGATATGATGAGGGCGCAGATTGGGGTGATCTTGTTAGACCCGGTGTTAACCCGCTTTGCTACATCATTTTATCATTGCAAAGTTTGCAAGAGAATACGTTCAAATTGAAGGTTTTTGTTAGTTCAACTGAATGGGAGGAGCTGACGTTCTCCAGGACTCCACAAGCATGAAGGATAAAAATCAAATATTTAATCTAATTTTAATTTGTTATTTGGTTCATATATTATCGCAATTAAGAGTTAACAAATTGATGTTTTTGATTAACTTTGTAATTTGTAGGTATACTAGTCATAACTCGTGCCAGCAGGCACGGTTCATTTAAGATTTTCCCCCGCGAAATCTTGGTTCCCCAAAAAATTATTTGCACAACCAAAATTTAAAGAACAACAAATTAGTGTAAAAATATTTAGCGGCACGGGCGCATTCAGAAAAATATAAAAGAACAACAAATTCGACGCGGAACAACAAATTAGCATAAAAGCGGGCGCCTTTGGCGCGGAACAAATTCGACACAGGCGACTTCAACACAGAACAACAAATTCGGCGCGGAACAACAAATTCGGCCGTGCGCATTCGGCACGGAACAACAAATTCGACGCGGAACAACGAATTCGGCGCAGGCGCCTTCGACGCAGAACAACAAATTCGGTGCGGAAAAACAAATTAGCGTAGAACAACAAATTCGACGCGGGCGCCTTCAGCGCGGAACAACAAATTAGCGTAAAATGGCCTTCGATGCAAAACAACAAATTCGGCATAGGCGCCTTCGACGCAGAGCAACAAATTCGGCGCGGAAAAATAAATTAGCGTAGAACAACAAATTCGGCGCGGGCGCCTTCAGCACGGAACAACAAATTAGCGTAAAAGCGGGCGTCGTCGGCGCGGGAAATTATTCTCATCTTGTTGCCCCATGCATCGAAGAGATGTTGAGCATTGTGTAGAGGGAGAGATCATTCGATCTGCACAGCATTTGATCTGCAGCATTACGTGCAAGTTAAAGTTTTTTTCCCTAAATGCATTAATTGCACTTTGCTATTCCCCAGACACTTTTATTCCCCAAAAATTTTCATTTTCCTATAAACTTTTATTTTCCAAGAAATGTTTCCCCCCCAAAATTTTCACAAACTTTCGTCTCAACCGTTGATTTCCCAAGATTAAATCTCAACCATCCTTCTATCAACCTGTTTGTCCTAGTCAGCTCTAGAATTCAAAAACAGTTGTGTTTTAATATATAGACTAGTCATAACCCGTGCCTACATGCACGGTTCATTTAAGATTTCTCCCGCGAAATCTTTGTTCCCGAAAAATTATTTCCACAACCAAAATTTAACAGAACAATAAATTAGTGCAAAAATATTTAGCGGCACGGGCACCTTCGGCGCGGAACAACAAATTCGACGCAGACGCCTTTGGTGCGGAACAACAAATTTGGCATCGAACAACAAATTTGGTGCCAGTGCCTTCGGGCGAAACAACAAATTAGCGTAAAAAAATTTAGTGGGGCGCCTTCGACGTCGGCCCGCGGAACAACAAAACTCGGGGTATTTTTACACTAATTTGTTGTTCCGCTAAATTGTTTTAAGCTAAATTTTTTATTTTGTTTAATTTAATGGATCATGCTTCTCCACAATCTTTCACAAGACACTTTTAGTTTCAAAATTTAGGTTCCCAAGGCACTTCCCCCCCAAATTTAATCCCCACAATCTTTCCCAAGGCACTTCTAATTTCAAAGTTTAGGTTCCCAAGGCACTTTCTCCCCCCAAATTTAATCTCCACAATCTTTCCCAAAACACTTCTAATTTTAAAGTTTTGGTTTCCAAGACACTTTTCCCACCAAAATTTAAGTTTTCCCACAAAAATTTTCACAAAATCCAATCTCAACCATTGATTTCCCAAGATCAAATCTCAGCCACTCTTTATCTTGTCCTAGTCAGCCCTAGAATTCAAAAAACGTTGTCAAATGTATAATAGATACCATCATCAATAGCGGTTCATTTTGGAATTATGTGACACTGATATTGAATATTTTTGATCCTATCGTCAACGTTCTTAAAAGGGCAGATATCGACAATCCATCAATGAGGTGGTTGTATGGAGACTTGGACATGTGCAAGAAGAAGATCACGATAAATTTGAAGCATAATAAGAAAACAAGTCAGGCCGATCTCCATTCTAATTGATACAGATGGAATGACAAGATGACTTTTTTGCACATGGCGGTTCATTTGTTGAATCCATATTTTTATTATCAAAGATGGGAGGCTATTGATGGAGAAAGTGCATTTGCAGATGGATTTACAGAGTGCATGTTTAGGATGTATGCACATGCTCTTGGATTGTAAGACAAAATTAGCTTCCAGCTGTCTCTGTATCAAAATTCGAAGCGGATCTTCTGATAGGGAAGTAGCGCAAAGGAAGCTAAAAATTCTGCACTTGATCCAAGTATAGCTAAGAAACTAATATCAATATCATATTATAACAGTTTTTAATATTATAAAGTTTAAACTAACTAAAAGAAATTTGAATTTGGTTTTTTATTTTTAGTTAATTGGTGGTTTTTGCATGTGGCATTAGGGGTGGACAAAGATCCGATTAAACGATTGAATCCACCCAATCCGATCCGAAAAAGTAGATCGGATATCCGATCCGATGAAAGTGACTTGTTATTAATAAACAGATCCGACCGATCCGTTTGAAACTGATTCGGATTCGGATTTTAGTTTTCATCCGACAGAATGTGATCCGATCCGATTAGGTTTTGAGCGGATTATGTTATTGTCTAAGTTTATCTGAATATCCGATTCTCAATCCGATCCATTTGTTTTTCACTACTACCTAAAAGCCCCTAAATCAATGCATCATGGCTATTGGTTAAGAAGACTAACAGACTCAATTGCATCCCCTATCGATCCCATCCGGTTCCCTAGACCCATGCAGATGTAGTGCCTCCTCGTCTCTCTCTTCTCTCACGTCTGTTCAGTTTTTTTATCATTTTTGCTGGAAGGAGAGCTCTTGGTTGTCAAGCTCATCCTCCTTGAAGTTGATGCCAAACTAGTATGAAGATATTGCAAACAGAGAAGCTTCTTTATGTTATTCTAGCAATTTGTATTTTGTAAGGATATTTCGTTTCGACATTAGAATTGACTTCAGTGTTTAAAAGTTAAACTCTCAGAATCTAATGAAACGAGTTACAAATTGTGGCATCAATAACTTTAAAATTTCAATAAAGCTAATATTAATCCGATCCGAATCGTATCCGATCTGAAATTCTAATCAATCGAATTTTCAGATTAACTTTTTTAATTAGTGGATGCTGATCAGATTTTCCATCATCCGATTCAATCGGATCGGATGGTGGATTGAGGCATAATCCGATCCGAATATTCGGATGCCCACCTATATGTGGCATGTCGTTTGATTGAAGAAGATGGCCACGAGAATTTTGGGATTAATCACTAGCTCGAGTGGTTGTGAAAGAAATTGGGTGTTTTTGAGATAGTAAAAATTTAAATAAATTTTCTCTTATATCGTCCATTCACCATTTACTTATTTCTTATGAAGGCTAATTGGTTATTGTATTTTCATTAACGGATTCACACGAAAAGAAAGAATAGACTAAGTATTGATAATTTGAAAGATTTAGTCTGTGTCAAATTCAATGCTCATTCGGAAAAAGATTTGAGAGCAGAAACATTGATATCATATCTGCTTGTTTCATGACGGAGGGCGAGACGGCCGAGTGGATGGCTCAAAAATCAGTTGATGCTTCTATTGCTTCAGACGAGGAGGAGGAGGAGGAGGAAGTCTTTCCTGGAGAAAGGTTGACATGGAAGCAAGTTGGAAAAGTGATGTGGTTGATCCAACACCAAGAGTTAGCAAAAGATTAAAGACTCCAAGGAAAGGAAAAGCCATCACATCATCATCATCATGGAAGGGGAAGGGGAAGGGAAAGAAGCAAATGCTTGAGGAAGGCGAAGCTTTAGGTTCTCATTCATGGATCTCAGAGTCATCATCTTCAAATAGTTCTTTATCGGATGCAGAATATGTTGAAAAATTAGTCCAAAAGACGCATGCAGAATGAGCTTGTTAAATCATGTAGGGGGTAAGTCACTCTTTCTGGTAATCTTTTAATTCATTTTCTATTCATGCAGTATTTTCAATTTTAATATTTGTTAATTTGTAGACTTGTAGTAGTATTGTAGTAGTGTAGTAGTCGTGTAGTACATAGTAGTATGTTAGTGATTAGCCATAAATCCCGATTAAATTGAACTGTGATCTAATTAATTTCTTGCCTTGACTTATTTATGATTTATCATTTCACATTCTAACACCCAATGTTGACCTTTGATAAAATGCATGCATTCCTTTGTCAACACTTAAACCCTATATGAATATTAGGCACAATTGGGCTCTTGCAAATCTAATGTGTAATTATACATGGCCATGAATTTAGACTAGCCTAACCAGCTAATATTTTAGCACTGAATATTCATTCAAAAATATTGGTTAGTGCATTTCTCATTGAGGATCTTATATGATCACAATAATGTCTGGCAATACACCAAACTCACTGCTTTAATTGTTTAATACTTCAAATTTTTTGCTTTAGTGAATCAAAATGCATCCATTCATTATAAGATCTATGATGGATCTCTTATGTCTGACGATAAAATACAACAGTTAGAAAAGCTATCTTTCCTTGATAGTGCCAATGTTTCATGTGACAAGTTTTTATGGTTAGCCTCTCAATGCCTTTTGAATGCACCTAGCACATTTGTGCAAATTCTCATCTTGTATCGTGAGAATCATGACTGTCCCATGATCGTGACATGCATCTAGCTGCTAATATAATTTACCTCTCTTAAACCTAATCTTGTTGTTACATATTTAAGGTGCAAAGATATTAAATATCTGATCACCTGTATTTTCATCTTCACGGTTGCCAGATGCTTATAAAACACATTCCATGGATCTTGATATCTCAAATCTAGTAAATATCTCATAATAAATTTAAGAATTAAAACCGGTTGTGCATAACTGTTATTTCAATGATAATCATCAAAAATAAAATGTATCTCATATAATTTTATACTTTTATTACAATGGCTATATTTGGACATAAAATCAACACTCTTATAGTGCACAAAATTTCCTACCTGATTCCTCCCATTAGCCGGTATGAAAGCTCACTCGTGTAGTTGCAACCTTTTGCTTGATATGTCTTGCTCTTTAATGCAAGATTAAACTAAAGGATTGAAGACATAATTTTTGTACTAGATAGATCTACCAATGAACATAAATATGCGAGATCAACATCTAATATAACGTAGAATATTACAAGAGCATACCTTATTCAGATCGTGGTGTTATCCCTAGCCCTGATTAGGTATGAAAATGGGAAGTGTCAGATCGGGCTAGTAGTAGGCCTCGACCATAGCCCCAATATACTTCGGGCCTAAAATCCGGCCCTTGCCAGGGCCAGTGCCCTGGACCTTTTAAATGGAAACCCTAATCCCACCCTATGTGTTTTCAGATCGGCCCTCGAGCTTTCAGTCCGGCCCTTTACTTGTTTCAATTGCAATTATAAGCATTGATTATTAACAATGACATATCAAACAAAAAAATTAAGTGTAACAATATAAATATAGCCTGTAGGTATAATAATAATGTTAATCAATTTTATTAGCTTTTTGGTTAGGTGTTCATGATTACTGTTAAAAGCTATGCAAGTGATATCTTATGGAAGAGAAGTAACGACATTGTATTTTTACAGTTTCTATTTTACTACGTACTTATCTCTTCTCTTTATTGGATTAATCTCATGCCATTAGATGGAGGAGGAAGAACTTGAATAAACAAAATCTAGAGTTAAAGAATTGAATAAATAAGAAATTAAATCACATTTCAAGCAAGAATTGTAAGTCAACATTATTTGAAACGAATATGAGTACATCATATCTTAATCTAAAACCAAGTAATAATTCAATTCGAAAGAGAGACATGCTACTATTTAGAGATCATGTTTGAATCACGTTTCGATTTTTTTGGAAGGAAGAAGCTAGAAAGAGAGAAAAATTGAGATTTTTTTGGAAATGGGCAGTTAGTTTTTGATTAGAAAGAAAGAAAGAGAATGAATGTGTTAAAACTATTTGGGGTAATTTTTTGATTTCATATGTGTTGAGGCAGATGTTTTAATAGGATTTGGAATTATATATTTTAAAAAATTATAAGGATGGTCGGGGCCGGGCTCAATGTCGGCCCCGGCTTTGGCCCAAAAAATTCGGGCCTTAATAAAAGCAATATCACCAGTCTTATTTTTTCAAGGACCACCAGGCCAGGGCTGGGCTTTTTAGGGCCGGGTCAAGGGGCCATGTGATCGGCCCTAACACATTTTCATCCATAGCCATCGTCTACAACAACCTTTGGTTAAATGTCCTTTCTCGCTTGACGATGAAAAAGTGTCACTTAAGATTGATTACCAATCGCTGATCCACCATGTAACAATAGAAGTACTTGATATAGATGATCTTGGTGCATAGACTGAATCTCTTTCTTGTGTACAGATATGGAGGCAAGAACATATATATATAGGCTCCTGCCGTATGACTTTTTTGCTAGGCAAGTAATCATCCGCCGCTTGACACCAATTCCTCACATTTTCGGTCATTTGTAGCCTGGTGATATCCACCCACGATCCTGGTGGAACGTGAGTGGTTCGCAAGTTATTCTGTGTTGCACTACCACTCCACATATAGAGTACTCTCCTTGCCAGAAAAATACTTCGGGTGTAGCCCCCGGAATTGCTGGACTCCCGACTTATTCTATGAAAGCCGGTTGTAGTCCATGCTGAAGAATCTGAGTCTACTGTTGATGAAGCCGATACATTCCATGCATCACTTCCTCCAAACCTTCAGGTGCAGCATTCACAGGAGCATGGTTTGCGGGTGCATCCGCAACTGGCACATTATCCATTGGTGCATTCTTTAAAGGCACATTGTTCGCATTGGCTGATGCATCACCACACACCCTCCTGGTGTAGTGCTGTGACATGCTGAAACTATATATCAAAATAATTAAGGGGTTATATATATCATAACTTTGAAAGAGTAATCCTTTAATTTTAGAAGTTCTTATTGTTATATTGTTATGGTTTTTATCTTAAAAGCTACTAGGATGTTTCTGTTATTTTGTAATTCATTAAAAAGTTCGCATGGACGTGAACCTGTGGTCCACCAACAAAAACCTGTCACGTCTCGCCAAAATATCTGGAGAGCGGAACGGAAGGCTCACACCGTGTTTAAATCAAAGGAAATAATGGGTTGTATAACTTTTCTTGTGTTTTCATCATTTTCCATTGATTTAAATACGTGATACGATCCGGTGGATCGAATCAATAAAGTTCAGATTTTTAAAAGAGGAAAACGTAAAAAGTGGATTTTTTAGGTGGAATAAAGTTGCGAAGAACAAAGATTGATTGATAATTGAGTCTCTTTCGAGAGGAGACTCGCTCTCCTAGATTTGAATGTACGGATTAAAGCCTAAACACCCTCACACGATGCCTACAATTGTTCTTCACAAAATAAGCATAAAGAAAATAAAAGACGGCTAGCCCTAATAAATAGAAAATATGGGATTTACTAATCTAGTCTGAAAAGACTAGAATACCCCTAGCCTAACCTCCACCTACGTGGTACCCCGCCTCCTACGTTGCACGTAAGTCACGAGAGGTGGATGGGTCCCACCCATATAGCCGCCGGCCCCTGAGGAGTGCGGATCCGCATCCACATCAATACCCCCCGAAAAGAGCCACCTTGTCCTCAAGGTGGAAGTCGGGGAACTGCTCCTGGATCACTTGATATGCCTCCCATGTCGCATCGCAGTCTGGTAGCCCCGCCCAGTGTATCAGCACCTCCCTCTGTCCGCGCGCCCCCTAACGAACGGCTCGAACCTCCAGTGGCTCTAGCATCATCTCCATCTCCTCCGTAAGTGTGGGCGGTAGGGTAGAGGACACCGTCTGCTCCCCAATAGCTCGTCGAAGCTGCGACACATGAAAGACGGGGTGTATCGTCGCAGTCGATGGTAGCCTCAGCCTGTAAGCCACCTGGCCGATCTTGGCCGAAATCTCAAACGGCCCATAGAATCTCGTTGACAGCTTCTCGTTCCGCCTCCTCGCTAACGATCTCTGCCTGTAAGGTCTCAGCTTCAGGTAGACCATGTCGCCCTCCTGGAAGTGCACATCTCGCCTATGGCCATCCGCCCTGGTCTTCATCACCTGTTGAGCCCGCAATAGATGCTTCTTCAGCTCCTCCATAATACTCTCCCGCTCCCTCATGTAGTCCTCTACCTGGGAGACCGGTGTCTGTCTCTCCCCGAATCGAAGTAGCTCTGGTGGGTCCCTCCCATATAACACCCGAAAGGGTGTCGTCCCTGCTGCTGAATGGTACGAAGTATTGTACTAATACTCCGCCCAGGCCAACCACCGATACCACTGTCGTGGTGTCTCCGACGCAAAGCACCGCAGATACGTCTCTATGCTGCGGTTCACTACCTCCGTCTGCCCGTCGGTCTGAGGGTGATAGGCGGTACTCCTCTTCAGCACTGTCCCTTGGACACGAAATATCTCCCGCCAGAACCCACTCAGGAACACCTGATCTCTGTCTGTGACGATGGAAGCTGGGATCCCATGTAACCGTATCACCTCTCGAGTGAAGGCTGCAGCCACTGAAACCGCCGTGTACGGATGCTTCGGTGGTATGAAGTGGGCGTACTTGCTCAGCCTGTCCACTACCACAAAAATCACTGAGTACCCCTCTGATCTGGGTAGCCCGTCGATAAAATCCATCGTCACCTCCTCCCAGACCCGCTCAGGTAGTGCTAAGGGCTGCAAAAGCCCGGCTGGCGCCATGGCCATGTACTTGTGACGCTGGCACACGTCACAAGCGGCAACCAAATGTGCGATCGCTCTCCTCATATCAGGCCAATAAACCTCCCGGGACATCCTCATGTATGTCTGCTGCACCCCGGAGTGTCCCCCAACCACCGAACTGTGGAACTCCTGAAATAACGCGGGTATGAATGCGGACGTCCGCGGCAAAACTAACCTCCCCCGGTATAACAGCCTCCGCCCCTCCAGGGAATACCCCTGCGGGGTCTCCCCGCCTCCCCGCAGCTGCTCACGAATCTGTCTCAACTCCGGATCAGCCTCGGCCTCCTGCAGCATGGGCTCCACATCTATCCACACGGGCAATGAGAGTGCCCTCAAGTGCACCCCCTCCTCTCTGCGCGATAAGGCGTCGGCCGCCTTATTCTCCAGCCCCGGTCTATACTCAATGGCGAACCGGTACTCTACCAGCTTGGATAGCCAGCGCTGGTGCTCCTCTGTCACCATCCTCTGCTCCAGCAGATACTTCAAACTGCGCTGGTCTGTCCTGACCACAAACTCCCTGCCCATCAGGTAGGGCCGCCACTTCTGAATCGCCAGCACGATAGCCATCAACTCCCTCTCGTAAACAGACTTCAGCCGTGCTTTAGCTGAAAGCACCTGACTGAAGTACGCTATCGGCCGTCCTAACTGTATCAGGACCGCCCCCAACCCGACGCCCGACGCATCAGTCTCCACCACAAACGTGACGCTGAAGTCGGGCAACGCCAAGACCGGTGCCGTGTTCATCGCCTCCTTCAAGGCCTCGAAAGCCTTGGTCGCTGCCTCCCCCCACTGGAACCCATCTTTCTTCAGCTGATCTGTCAATGGGCGGGCAATGGTGTTGTATCCCCTCACGAATTTCCGGTAGTAGCCTGTCAAACCGAGAAATCCCCGCAATGCCCTCAGAGAAGTGGGGACCGGCCAGTCCAACATCGCCTCTATCTTGGCCCGGTCTGCTGCTACCCCTGCGGCCGACACCACATGCCCCAGATACTCTATCTGTCCCTGACCGAAACTACACTTCTTTCGGTTGGCATACAGCTGATGCCCCAGCAACTCCCGAAACACTACCTCCAGATGGCCCACGTGCTCCCCCATGGTCCTGCTGTAGACTAAAATGTCGTCGAAGAAGACGAGTATGAACCTCCTCAGGTATGGCCGAAAGACATCGTTCATCAACGCCTGAAATGTAGAAGGAGCATTCGTCAGGCCAAACGGCATGACGAGAAACTCGTAGTGGCCCTCGTGGGTGCGAAAGGCTGTCTTCGGCACGTCCTCTGGCCTCATCAGGATCTGATGATACCACGCCTTTAGGTCAATCTTGGAGAACACCTCTGCTCCATGCAGCTCATCCAGTAGCTCATCTATAACTGGGATCGGAAACCTGTCAGCCACTGTCTCCTTGTTGAGTGCCCGGTAATCTACGCAAAAGCGCCAACTCCCGTCCTTCTTCACCAAAAGTACCGGGCTCGAGAACGGGCTAACGCTGGGCTAGATCACCCCGGCCTGCAACATCTCCCCGACCATCCGCTCTATCTCATCCTTCTGCACGTGGGGATAGCGGTAAGGGCGCACACTCACCGGTGCTGCGCCATCCCGCAGGACTATCGCATGCTCGTGCCCTCTCACTGGTGGTAGCCACTGTGGGTCCTGAAAGACCTCCTGGTACTGCCCCAACACCTGCTCCACCTCCTCGGGAACCCCTGCGTGCGGCTCCTGCTCTGCCCCTGCTACACGACACTCCACCAAGTACCCCTCACCCTCTCTCTGTATGGCCCGAGTGATGGCCTTGAAAGCCACCATTGATAAACATAGGGTCGGGTCCCCTGTGAGCACCACCGTCCGGTCCCCCTCCTCAAACTCCATCCTGAGGCACTTCCAATTCACCCGCATGTTCCCCAGCTTCTTCAGCCACTGTACGCCCAGAATGATGTCAACGTTGCCCAACTCCAGTGGCAGGAAATCCTCCATGATCTGCACACCCTGCAAGGTCAGGCACAGACCCTTGCAGAGCCCCTTGCTCTCCTCCATCTTCCCTGTCCCCAGTAGCACGGTAAACCTCTCTTGCGTGCTCAACTGCAGCCATGTCTCTCCACTAACCGGCTGGATATAAAATTGTGGGTGGCCCCACTGTCGATCAGTACCGTCACCGTCGTGTCCCCCAAATGCCCCGATAACTTCATGGTGTGGTTCGGAGTGAACCCCATCACAGAGTTTAGGGACACTTCTGCGAAGTCTAGGTGAGACTTCTCCTCCACTGGCGCCTCCTGCTCCATCTCGAACTCCTCCTCATCACCAACGTACCCCTCCTCGTCCGGTACCATAGTGATCTGCAGTAGGCGGCTAGCACACCGGTGTCTAGGGGTGAACTTCTCGTCGCAACGGAAGCACAACCCCTTGGCACGCTTCTCCCTCACCTCCGCCTCTGTCATCCGTCGCCCCAGGGTCGCAGGGCGGCTCTCTCCTCTAGCCTCAGGTGCAGCTGAGGGTGCTCTTGGGGCTGCCGCTACGGGGTAGGGCGGGACCCCTGGCCCCCCCAAGCTCCTCGTATCCTCCTCTCCTCCGCATGCTTCTCCTCCGCCTTGTGGGCCAGGCGAAGGACATCCTCCAGTGTCCCCGGGCTCTGCATCCTCAGCTCTGCTCGTATGGAGGGCTTCAGCCCCTTCATGAAATTCCCGATCATCACCTCGTCGGTCACCCCCTTCACCCTACTATTCAGCATCTCGAACTTCTCCACATAATCCCTGACCGTCCCCTCCTGCCTCAGAGCAGATAACTGCTCGTAGAAATCTCCCCCTGGAGTCTCCTGGAACCGGTCTAGTATCAGTGCGGACAGCTCCTCCCAAGTGCGAAAGGGGGTCCGCGCCACCTTCCATCTGTACAGGCCAACGCCTTGCCCTCGAAGTAGATTCCGATGGCCCTCAGAACCTCCTCCTCCGTCAACCGCATCACCTGGAAGTAACGCTCCGCCCGGTAGATCCACCCATCCGGATCTGTGTCGTCAAAAATCGGCATCTTCAGCTTCATAAGGCGGCGATCTGCATTGATGTCCCCCTGAGGTCCCCCATCTCTACCGCGGTCACCCCCACGGCCGAATCCTCCGCCGACTGCCTCAACCGGTCCTCCCCCGTCATCTCCGTACATCTCATCTGGCCATGCGGGTCTCTCCCACGCCTCGGGCTGGTAGTAATGCCCGTGAAACTCTGGTGGTCGTGCAAAGTTGGGCCTTGGCCCATGTGGGGTGGTCTCTGCTCTCCAAAATTGGCCCGCCGGGGTCCCAATAGCTGCCCCGGAGGCCCATCCGCCTCCCGGTGTCCCTGAAGT
The DNA here is from genome assembly GCA_030789695.1 of Scilla litardierei. Taxonomy (NCBI): domain Eukaryota; kingdom Viridiplantae; phylum Streptophyta; class Magnoliopsida; order Asparagales; family Asparagaceae; genus Scilla; species Scilla litardierei. The sequence continues at coordinate 120,012,989 of CM061130.1, forward strand.
TCCCCCGGAGTGGGGTACGAACCCCGTCACACCCCCAAAGGGTCGTAGCGAAGTCGCCGGGCCCCCAAATGGGCCGATCCAGCTCGTCGGCCCCCCAGAATGGGTGGCCGGCCATTCCGGACCCCCGCCTGGGGTCGCCGTGCCTCCCGCACCCCCGGGGGGAGGTGCCGCCGCCTCTGCGAAGCCCTCAGGGGCTGTCGGGACTCGGAACAGGCCCGTCGGCCTGGTCGCACCCCCGGTTGGGGGTGTCGAAGGTTCCCCGCCCCCGTAGGGGGCCGCCGGTGGATCCCGACCCCCTCCGGGGTTCGCCGAGTGCCCCAGACCCCCGGAGGGGTGCGCCGGTGGCCTGAGATGGCCTGGCGGCCTCGCCCAGGCCTGAGGAGGCCTGGGCTGGGCCGCCGTGGCCTTGAAAGGCCCAGGCGGGCCTGTCGTGGGGATTCCAGGCCCGCGCGGGTCTGCAGTAGGCCACGCAGACCCGTGCGGCCCTAGGGCAGGCCACGCCGGACCCCCCGCTCCCTCGAGTTGCCGTCTTGAGTTGGATTTGCCACCGTCGTCTACGTTTGCCCTAGGGAGGCTGATTTTAGGGTAGAATCCCCCCCTCTTGGATCTCCTTGCCGCGATCTCCCCCCTTCGCCATCGCGAGGGCTTGTATAATCTCCTTCAATTCTCGGAGATCTCGTCCTTGTTGCGCGGCATCCGTCCTCATCCCCCAAAGCTCGATTTGGATGTCTTCTTGTGAATGGGCGTAATCCTCGAGTGAATCCCCCATTGTTTTCTTCAATCCCTCGAACCGCTCTTTGATCTCCCGATTGATATCCTCCCGTAGCCCTTGAATCTTCTCTTCGACCGCATCCGCCTTCGATCGAGTGCTTGCCGCCATCTGGATCTACTGCTCTGATACCAATTTGATACGATCCGGTGGATCGAATCAATAAAGTTCAGATTTTTAAAAGAGGAAAACGTAAAAAGTGGATTTTTTTAGGTGGAATAAAGTTGCGAAGAACAAAGATTGATTGATAATTGAGTCTCTTTCGAGAGGAGACTCGCTCTCCTAGCTTTGAATGTACGGATCAAAGCCTAAACACCCTCACACGATGCCTACAATTGTTCTTCACAAAATAAGCATAAAGAAAATAAAAGACGGCTAGCCCTAATAAATAGAAAATAGGGGATTTACTAATCTAGTCTGAAAAGACTAGAATACTCCTAGCCTAACCTCCACCTACGTGGTACCCCGCCTCCCACGTCGCACGTAAGTCACGAGAGGTGGATGGGTCCCACCCATGTAGCCGCCGGCCCCTGAGGAGTGCGGATCCGCATCCGCATCAATACGCTTAGCATAAAAATAAAAATCACGCAGATTCTCCATGCAACTCATTTAATAAACAACAAAATAATACCCAAAACATCCCAATTAGCATAAATAAAAGTTACTCCAAAAATAGGAGTCATTATTACAACTTGAATTTTAAATAAAAAGTGCTACAATTCTGATACAAAAATATGCCAAAAATATACTAATCAAATATAGAAAATAACCAAATCTAGTCATGAGGGAAATATTGTTCTTCTCCAGCTAACTGATCACTAGGCTCGCCCTTAAAATACAATATCCACCGAATCCGACCCACTTCCACAAACAAATACGAATGTGATCAGTGAGATAATCTCGGTAGATTCTACAGAAAATTAATAATAATACACACATGAAAAGAAAGCATATGGAAACAAAAACTTGCATAAATAAATAGGAAATCTCATGCAACTGGAATAACAATATAAAAGAGCACGTGTGCAACAAAAATAAGCAAAACTACTAAAGTCATTAATGTGATTTCAAGTGTGGAGTGATGTCTCTAAATTATAGTAACAATATATAAAAATCTAGCCTAAATGCGTGACTCATGCCCGATGGTACAATATGTGAATTGATTGTTTCGTCCACTCGGAACAACGATCAATCATGGACTAAAAACCGTTCCTCATGGTGTAGCCATCGGTCTATCACCATTGGTCAAATCTTACCCAACGAAACTAGGATTCGGACCGAAATCGTGTGCCCTTCCATATATTGCAACCCGGGTTTCATTGTGGGTCATGAACAGTAAAATAATATCCAACAAATACCTCCCTGTTACACCCTTATGAGTAACGGTTTTCAGAGACCCCCGTCGCTCCTTCACCCTCGTGATAATGAGATACCCATACCATATGTGTCATGTGTGTCAATTTACAACAATTTACGGCATATGTTTTCAACATGCCATTCTCTTTTTTTGTTCCACTCATCTCAAACTCTATTCTCATTATCATGTCATAAATTATTTTTCTCATGCAAGGAAATGTAAATACCAAGAACTAGTCAATCATCGCATGTAAACATAATTCAATGTAGACTAATCTATTTCATTAATGCTTATAGGAAATTTGAGCGCAAACATAACATATTGCAGGAATTCACAAGACAACAAAAATATAGATGGAAGTAGTAAAAATCAGCATATAAAAGTCTACAAGATGCAATATTTTTCAGTGATCAAACTTCTCAATTTGCGGTAAAAACCAACATATAAAAAGGGGCTGAAAAATGGGCAAGCCAGGGGATTTTAGCAGCCGTAAGGTGTGGTTGCCTCAGTAGCCTGCAGCCACTGGCTGCAGAGGTGGTTGCAGCATATGGTTGCGGCTGTCAGGGGTAAGTGAGGAATTCTAGCGGCCAGAGCCACTGGACTTAGCCGCTGTGGTTGGGGACAGTGCCATAGGGATTACGGCCCTTTCTAGCAGCTGTTGGGGCCGCTGCGGCTACCCGGGTAGCTGCCGGAACAACAAGTTGACAACAGGGACTGTCGGCGTCGAAAACGGGCTGAGAGCCCTAGGGTTTTGGCCGTAAGGCTAGGGAAAGACACGAGTTTGGCTCTTTTGACAAAAGCAGTGCGTGTGAATTTAAATCTCAACCAAACAATGTCCACAAGATATAGAAAATTTTCCATCAACCCTACATCTTAAAAAACGAAAATTTAAATTCCTGAAACTAAAAATTTATGAAGAAACGGTAGGGAACCTACTTCATATCATGAAACATTGACGGGTATCAGTTCTCCTCCTCTTGGAAAATCCGAAGGTTTTGAGGGAGATGGAGAGTGACGGCTTGGGTTAGGGAGAGGATCAGGGTTTCTAGGGATTAGGTTTAGGGTTATATGAATATATTTAGGGATGTGTTCTAAACGGGTATGTTTTGGGTTTTGGGTTTAGGATTAAGATTAGGTATTGGGTTTTAAGTTTTAGATTAGGATTTGAATTAGGATTTCAATTAGAATTCTAGTTATTAGTTAAAAGATAATGTAATTAATTTATTTATTTTATCTTTTTGATTTTTGATTTCTTGTTTATGTATTATTTTATTTTCTTATCTTTTAAAAATTCAATTTTTGATTAAATATAATTATTTTATTTATCTTTTAAATTCATATTTAAATAAAATATAAATTTTATTTCTTTTTGTTAAATGTGTTTAAATTAAATAAATCAGAAATAATTTAGAAAAATTCACAAAAATCAGAAATTAATTTCTTAATTTTATATAAAAATAATTTGAATAAAGTTGATCCAAATATTCATAGAAAAATAATGATATGGATCATGACCATTGCATTTATATTATGAACACGCAATATGGTGCTTGCATTCAAAACATAAATGCCATAATTCAATTTACCAAAACCAAGAAAGATATTTTATTGAAGATGTTCATAACATTGTCCTTCAAAATAAAATTGTAGCATTCTTTATCCAATAAAGAAATTGATGCAATATTACGTATCATATTTAGTACATAAAAACAATTGCGTAAAATTAAATTTTACCGCTTGGCAATCCAAGGTGAAAGTCGCTATAGCGACGTCAACAACACTTGCTCCTGTTTCAACTTGTAGAGTTATTTCATCATATTTGAGCCTTCTACTTTTTCTCAGTCAATGTAGACAATTACAGATGTGAAAACTAGCTCTGGTATCTAATACCTAAGTAGTAGGAGAAATAGAGAGTATGTTTTGAATGATATACACACCTAAATATGAGGAATAACCATGCCACTTCTTCTTTAAGAACTTCAAGTAGTACTTGCAGTTTCTCTTCCAGTGCCATGACTTATGACAAAGAAGCATTCACCTTTTACAACCTTATCCTTCTTCACTTTTACCTTCTTGACTCCACCTTTATGCTTAATAGTATTCTTCTTTTCCTTGCAAATAATTGAGATGAGAAGAAGATCTAGTAAGCATAACCATCATCTTTTCCTTCAAAAAGAAAGTCTCTGCTTGTCTCAACATATTGAGGAGCTCTGGAAGTGAACATTCCAGCTTGCTCATATCGAAGTTCGTTATGGACTGAGAGGAGCTAAAAAGAGACTATAGAATTATATTAATATATAATTCAACATAGATCCTAATTGTTTCAATTCTTCAATGTATGCAATCATCTTGAGGACATCGTCTTGTACTGAGGCTCCAATTGCTATCCTTGATCGGAACAACTTTCTTGAAGTATCAAATTTTATGATTTGTGATTGCTCTCCATATAACTCCTTTATATAGAGAAATTTGGACTGAATGTCCATATTCTCATGTTTCTTTTGTAACTCATTACTTATGGAGGCCAACATGAGGAATTTGGCAGTGTCATAGTTCAGTGTCATAGTTCTGAGTCCAGATTTTGTAGAGTTCTACATCTTCATCATTGGACTAGGTGTGTCTGGTGGGTTGCATTTAAGATATATGTTAATTTATCATACGACAGTGCAATTTTAACAGTTCTCAACCAATCTTCATAGTTAGATCCAGTGAGTTCGTTCTTGTCGAGGATAAGTTTAAGGCCAGATATGATACTGCAACTGATTTAGTTTAAAAGATGTATTATAATGTAAAGTAGATGTTCATAAATAATTAGATTGGGTTTTTACCTGATTATTTTCTCCTACTAATTTTAACGAATATCTTCAACCTAAACTTAGACGAAAATTAGTAATTTAATTTTATAATAGGAATTGGGTTCTAATTATCATGAGATTGATAACATTGACCGTCGTCAACAAGTTACCATTCTCCATAGTGTAGACAAACTCTTTGTCAATTACAACTCATTGTAATTCCCAGTTATGGTTTTTGCCCCTAATCCTTTATATTCTCGATCGTCAACAAGTCATAAAGTATTAGTCAAGTTCCTTCCTGAACAATTTTTATTCAGTCAGGGAGATACATATGTGCCCTTGATCGCCGTCAACACGACCCAATTCAGTCCCCTGAATCCATCTCATAGTAGCAAAAATGTGTCACCTAGTATTGATATGCTAATGGCTTGGCCGCCATCAATAACCATAGCACCAATACTAAGTACTTTGCACTTTTGAAATAACAGAGGGCTACAGATAATTCTTAAGAGAATTTAGAACATAATGGATGTGATATAATTGGAAAAACTAAGTCATGTAGATCTAATTAGATAGAAATTTACGCTAATCAATAGGCCATGCCAGTTGTATAATGAGATGGAGATTTTCCGTGACTGAAACACCAAAATCATGTTTCTTAATTGAGTAATTGATAGGAACTCGAGGAGAATCTGAAATTTTATTGAATATAACTGAAAATAAAAGACAGATGATTACAATTGTAGGGGTAATCGCCCTCCCAAGACGCCGATTGATAGTGGACGTCCGCACCTTCCCGTAGAACGATGAACCATCTCCTCATTTTATCAAAATCACTCTCAAATTCAACATGCTAGGGCCGATCGGCCTCCCCTCCTATTTATAATAATCTAACTAATTACCTAATTACCCAAAAGCCCTTACAATAAAAAAAAAAATCACAAAAACACCCAAATTGCCTCCATAATGGGCCGAATCTAACATTACTCCACCCCCGAAAACCACCCTGTACTCAAGGTGGTGCATGAAGTCTCTGGCGGTCCTACTCCAAATGGGAGCCGTCTTCCCCTCTAACCTCCTCATCCTCCATTATATCATCCTCGTCTTCACCCACTAGCAGTACCTGGAGCTTATGTACTCCGCAATGGTGCCCTGGGTGAACCTCTCGTCGCATCTGAAGCACATCCCCTTCTGCCTCCTCTCACGCATCTCTGCCTCTGTCATTTTCTGAATCTGTGCTCCTTGTAGTGGCACCCCACTCTTCTCTTGATTGGCTGAGTTTGTCACAGTCGCTGCCTTCTGCTAGCCTCCACTCATGTGTTGGCTGTGGGAAGATGAGCCGTCCCCAGTCCCTCCAGATCTCTTCGTCTCCATTAGATGATCCTCCACCATCTGAGCGTACTCCATGCCCTCTATCAGGTCCCGAGGCTTCTTGATGCAAACCACTGTGCGAATAGTAGCCTTCAGCCCCTTCATGAAGGTGTTCTCCATCATCTCATCCGAAACTCTCCGTACTCGCCCTGAAAGTGCCTCAAACGTTTCTTTGTAGTCCCCCACCGCGCCATCCTGCCTGAGGAAAAGTAGTTGCTACTACAAGTTCCCTAGATGAGTGTTGCGAAATCTCTCCACTAATCCATCCATGATCTCCCTCCATGAGCGAAACGGCCGTCTCTCGTCCCTCCACTGATACCACACCAGGGCCTTTCCATCTAAGCATACCGTCGCCGCCTCTAGCTTCTGATCCTCCGTCATGCGGGAGACCCTAAAAAATCTCTCCGCCCTATAAATCCATGCCACTGGATCATCCCCTTCGAATATATGCATCTTCAGCTTCCTCAACTTGTCCACCGCGAAGGTCCCTTGGTCTCCTCGCACTCCTGCGTGCCTGGGCTGGTGATAATACTGCCACCTCTTCTAATGCCGCTCGTATTCCCTCTGTGGGCCTCTGTCATGATCACCATAGCCTCCTCGATCTCTACCGCCCACGTAGAAGCCCCGATCTCCTCTCTCCCAATCCCCTCCGTCGTCATCTCCTGCATAGTCCCCACAAGTAGGGGGTGGGCGTGGTTGCCTCTGCGCGCCATAACGGGGTCGTGGGTCTCTCGAAACTCGTCATCCTCGTCGTCGAGCTCCCATGAGTAATCTGGAGGGTCGTCGTCGTCGTAGTGCGTCACCGGTTGGCCTTGGGGCCCTCGTCGCCGGGCTCCCATGAGTAATCTGGAGGGTCGTCGTCGTAGTTCGTCACTCTCGTCGCCCTCTCGTATGCTCGAATCTACACTGGTTTGGGTCCGAACGTCGCTGAAACGGACCTGGAAATCCTCCCTGGAGCTGTCCTGTGCCTGGAAGGGGCTGTCGCCCCTCGCCAACACCGTGTGGGGGCTTTGCCAGGGGCGACAGCCCCTGCTGGGGCCTTTGTAGGGGCTGGCGCCCCCACCGACCCCCTGTGGGGCTCTACAGGGGCCGGCGGCCCCTGTTGGGGCCTCGGCGGGGGCTATCGCCCCTTGCCGATCCCCTCGAAATTTTGGCCTTCTATGGTTTTCCGAGCCGTTACTGTCCATTGGGGTCTCATCGTCATCATCGAAGTAGTAGTCGGCATCGAAAAGAAGACCCTCCTTGAAATTTTTCATCTTTTCCTTGCCCTCATCCAAAGGTGACGCCTTTTTTGCTTGATTAGTGGTTTCGCCGCTTTTGGATTGACTAGCCGCCAAAAATTGTTGCATGCGGCGCTCTATGGCTTCTTCTCGTTTCCCTTGATCTTCCACCAGCTTCGTTAGAGCTTCGCCTTGCTTTACGAGGGCGGGTTTCTCCTTGCTTCACTAGGGTTTGCTTCACGCCCTCGAGTTTGCCGTTGAATTTCTCCTCCACCGCATCGATACGATCTTTGGATCTCGTTGTCGCCATGGATCGACGTGCTCTGATACCAATTTGATAGGAAATCGAAGATAATCTGAAATTTTATTGAATATAACTAAAAATAAAAGAGATAGAAGATTACAATTGTGGGGTAATCGCCTTCCCAAGATGTCGATTGATAGGAGACGTCCTTACCCTCCCGTAGAACGAGGAACCTTCTCCTCAATTTATCATAATCACTCTCAAATTCAACGTGGTAGGGCCGGCCGGCCTCCCATCCTATTTATAATACTCTTATTAATTGCCTAATTACCCAAAAGCCCCTACAATAACAAAAAATCACAAAAATACCCAAATTGCCCTCAATGGGCCGAATCTAACAGTAATCTCTCAAAATATGCCTTTCTAAGACACCAATTTGAAAAGCAAAATTTAGAATCCAATAATACCAATAAGGTTTTTGTAATTCCAATTAAAATTAGGTTTTTACATCTACTGATTAATCCAATTAATTAGGTTTTGCAATATTGGCTATATGAATGCAATATGACAAATTTAATCACATTAAATTCGCATAATAATTACTTGGATCATGTGGCAACTGATGCGGCTAGTAATTGGAGGGAAGGTGTATTTGAGTAAAATAACAAATAAGGGTGTTTTCTATTTAAGGGGGTTGAGCCGGCCCTAATGGGTATGCGAAAATTGCGAGAGTTATTTAATTCATTCTCTTAGATTAATTGTATTAGGATTTGGCTTTTTCCCTAGGCTAATAATTGTCTTCTAGTCATTAGTTAGCGAGTAGTTGAGTTGTAGTAGGTTTCCCTTTTAATTCCAGATCTGAAATTCCAATAAAAATCCCCTTTTTATCATCAAATCCCTAGCGAAACACATCAATTGGTATCAGAGCACTATATCCAAGGCGAGCACCCGATTTATGGATCTGATCGACGCGTGGGTAGAGAGAAGGGAAAGGGTGCGCCGTCAAATAGCGGTGGCGGAGATCAATCATCGCTACAAGGAGAATGTGGCGGAGATCGACCGTCGCTACCTTTCCGCTGTAAAGACAAAGATAGATCTGAAGCTTGCGGCTGTCAGCGATCTAGATCTGAAATTATCAGATCCAGATCTGAAATTTTCAGATTTAGATCCGAAAGAGACGGAGGAAAATGGTGCAGATCTGAAGCCTGCGACTGTCGGAAATCCAGATCTGAAATTTTAGATCCAGAAAATGTGATTTTAACGAGGAAGATCCAGAAACTGAAGAAGACGGCGCCTTTGACCACTACAACCAATGGTGGGAGGCATCTCAGGCCATCTTTGAGTCACCGGAGGGAGCGCGAAACGTCGGAGGGGGGCGGCAGCCCCTCCGACAGATCCTAGGAGGGCCGGCGAACCCACAGGAGGGACGACAAGGGCCGCCCGCCCCTCCCGGGGTTGCGCCACCCCCCTGGGGGCACGGTGGAGCCCTGCTGTACCCCCAGGGGCAGCAACAGGCCCCTGGGGCCCTGGCGGTGCCCCGCCGGCCCAAAATTTGGGCCGGCGGGTGCCGTCGAGCCCCTGGGGGCTGCGGCAAGGAGTTTGGGGGTTCAGACAGCCCCCGGAGGCGCTATTGGGGGCGGCGATGCAGGAGGGGGACCGACATCCCCTGTCGAGCACTTCGGGGCTCCCTTGGGCCCAGCACGGGTCTCGATCTGCGTCATTTTCAGGATTTCAGCTATCTATGGGGCCCGGGGAAGGATTCCAGCAGTGCAACGATGACGACGACCATCCTAAGTATTTGTGGGGGGCCCGACGACGCTTTTTGGATCCCGCCTTGGCCCGACGATATTTTTTCGGACTTCGTTGATATCGGTGGGGACCACTCTCATCCATTTGACCCGGAGGAGGCTTGCAATTGACCTGGTGGAACGGATGGCCTACGGACATCGTGCACCACCTTGAGGACAAGGTGGATTTTCAGGGGCAGAGTAGTGATGCGGCTAGTCATTGGAGGGAAAGGGTATTTGAGTAAAATAACAAATAGGGGTGTTTTCTATTTAAGGGGATTGAGCCGGCTGTAATGGGTATGTGAAAATTGTGAGAGTTATTTTATTCATTCTCTTAGATTAATTGTATTAGGATTTGGCTTTCCCTAGGTTAATAATTGTCTTCTAGTCATTAGTTAGCGAGTAGTTGAGTTGTAGTAGGTTTCTCTTTTAATTCCAGATCTGAAATTCTAATAAAAATCCCCCTTTTATCATCAAATCCCTAGCGAAACGCATCAATAACGTCCTATGCCGTTAAGTTAGATAACTAACAGCAGAATGCTCACATAATCCTTATAATTATCATGCACCATGCAAGCAAAATCTAATCATATTAATTTTGCTTACTTGGACCACGAGATGGTGTCATATACTGTTAGGTTAGATAACTAATAGTAGAGCGGTCACATGATCCTTATAATTATCATGCACATAATCACCACGATGATGTAGCCCTTCATAATTCCTGAACCCCCAAGAACTCCAACTCGCTCCCACACATTGGTAACACTTAGGAGAAAGAAAAGGAAAAAGTTTTAACTTAAAGAGAAAAATTCTATCTTTGGCTAAAGCTTCAAGATTGAATTTTTTCTCTTTGAGATCTTAGGATGATAGGATCGTAGATCTTCAAAAAAATTTGGTTCTTCGATGCCTTGGAAAGGAGAAGAGGATCCCTTTTTATAGTGCTTGGGATCATTCTAATCCAAATACGTTTAAGAATTCAAATTAGAGTCTAATCCTATCACTAAACGCGTAGGATTAAAAAAGACTTCATAAACCCTTTTAATCCCTTTTGAATTTTAGATTAGAGTAAAATAAACAACTTCGAGAAATCCTACAACTCTTGGGATTTCTAATTTGAGTCAAACTCTATCTTTTGGGGTTGTTATTGACACACCAATTGGGTTAAACCCAAACCCAAAATCTGACCCAAACACAAACCCTCATTGAGGCCGTCGCGCGTCGCTAGACAGCGGTCGTGGCTCGCTACTAGCGGTTGACTACCGTGGTCAGCCTGCAGGCTAGCATGCGGGCCGATCGGCCAGCCGTTGACCGGCAGTGGTCCGACCAACTTGCTGGCATGCCGCTTCATCACCTGCATTGATTAAGACATGGTATTTCCAGAGTTTTTACTTTCTTTTTGGTTCAAACATTCATAACTCTTTTACAAACATTTCCTGCTCGCGTTCGCAACTCCTTGTGACGTGCCTCTCTCACTCAAAGAAATGGATCCCAACTCTTTGTGATCGATCACGTATATCTCATAAACGTCAAGTTCTTTCCTTCGATTTTCATGACAAGCCATCATCGATGTGAGGATCTAAAAGCCCGATTCCTAATTCGATAGTGATTCGATCGTGCTCTACGATCGTATTATATGTATGATAGTGACGATAGCTGCATATGAAAACCATCCGTTTTGGAATCATCATTATCTGGTTGGTGTAAGACCCGATTCTCTTCCGAACCAAAACTGGGCCTGTTAGTGACATCTATAATGTAGTCTGTTTTCTTCGTAATAGCTACGTCGTTAAGATGATATGATTTGGATAACTGTTGAACCCAATTAACACCTTAATATCGTGAGTCATGTATGCAATGCTATAATCTAAAGGCGGATCAAACTTAGGACTATTATAAGTTTGTCCATTTTACTCCCGCTGCGGTCTTACTATGGATTCATATCGACTCCTTGCGACACTAACCTTTCATACTGAAGGAGACGAATCCCTTCTTGACCATCATATCCCTTCGCACGCTTTGGACTATGACCAACGAGTACATAACAACGATCAAATTCGTCATTGGTTGGTAAAAGCCAAAGCATAGCCCTTCCATACGCAAGGTTCTTTAGCGCATATCAGGTCAAGGGAATAATCTGCACTAACCACCACTTGAAAGCTTCTATTGACAGTCAGAGTATGTTTACCATATAGAAGCTTCTCGGTGAGTCATTCTATGAACCCGTTCTTTAAGAAGCACATGCACAATGTCTCACGATGTCTCCACATCGAGTGGCTATGAGACCGGCCACTACCATTGTTATGGTAAAGATCAGGGTGTACTGATCTATTCGGAATATCAATCTCCCGTTTTGATATTCCTATGACCAGGCACAGTTTGGATTTGTGATTAAAGGTATCCATTGGGCCTCATTATTACGATCTTATCATGATCCTAATGTCGTCACATAATTCATGGATATGCAATCACATAATATTCACACATACTCATATGTATCAAAAATCACATAGATAAAATTGTACCAAATAGCTTACTACCATTTCGAACAAGATATACCAATTGCAATAATTGTCTTATGGGCATAATCCCGACATGTATGTTGCATATTGTGCCCTCAAGCATGAGTTACAGCATTAGTATAAACTTTCTGATCCACCTAGATAGTCATGTAGACATTGTTAGCACATCACATTATCTCCATGTCACATATTGTCATACCATTTGTTTTACATGACGCCTATCTATCTACAGTGTATAGTGATCATAATATTACTCGTATGATTGTGCTTTATTTACATGTTTGATATGCAGATATCACATGTATTTTCTTGTAGTTTTTAGGGATCTACAACCTATTCTGGCGGTTACTGTTTTCTGTTTTCTGGTGATTACAGAGAAAGCTCAGATCTCAAGGACCCAGAGCCTATGAAGCATCACACCGAGTACTAGCAGTCAGGTTCTGGTTTATTGTTATAGTAGTGATGTTTACAATAAACTGGAATGCAGATGGTCTAAGCTTTGTATTTTTAGTTTTTTGTATTTGGACATTATGTTTTTTTTAGAAGGAGTTGTAATTGAGTATCTATTTTCGTTATATTGTGCATATCTGTATCTTTCTTAGGTGACTTGCAAGAGCTTACTTCTTGTATGCTTAATGTATATTGAATTTAAAGGAAAAATGGATGGTTTTTTTGGGTTCAAGATACACTACAGCTTGTCTCGCATCATTTCTTACTGGAAACTGGGCGTGATAGCTTGTGATCAAGTCTAAGCCCAAGCTACTGCTCGAACTATACTGTGCTTCTACACTGGTACTTTGTTTGGGAAGGTCTCTTGAGCCAGTCGAACACATCGATATCATCATTCCCGATCCTTTACAGCTTACAAGTCGGTATATTTTGCACGGCTTCCTATTTTCTATGATTTTGGTATGTTATTTTGAAAGTCCTAGCCAGCAATTTCACATTTTACTCCATTTCAAAGTTCAAGGGTGCGTCTTTTCCAACTACAAAGCTTGTTGATTTCTATCCAGTTGTGTTCTTTCTGTCACCATTCGTCAGGTGGTAAAGTTCTCAAAGTCGTGAGAATGATGTGGACCCGATTCGGATTCGGAGTGGAGTCCTCTTAGATTTTATTAGAGTTTATTATAGTCTTTTTTATTTTGGTTTGAGTCTTTAGATTCATTTAGTCGGAGTTTGAGGATTTTTAGTTTAGTTTGCTAATTAAATTTTTAGCGTGGGAGACGTGAGAGAGGGCTTGATTGCATGTATGCGAGGCCTGAAAAATCTCCTTGTGCGAGGCACGAGTTGGTGATTGTCAAATCTCCAGGATGCAAGGTCTGAAATTTATCAAATCCCTAAACTTTCTTCCAAATTCGTAAATTCGTAAATTTATTTCTTCCCCAAGTTTCTCACTACAGACACTTTATCTTCCATTCTACGTCATAAAATCTGAACTTGATGCTCTTGAGAGTTTCCACATGAACAAAAAAGCTCCGAATTCAGATCTTGTGGAAAAAAATTAGGTCACATTTTCAAATCTTGATTTTTGAAGGAAAGTTTTCTTTAATTTCGACACCTTAGCTAATTAGCTCAAAATAACATGAGAAAAAGGGTTTGAATTAGGTTTTGAGGCTGTTTGGGGTTATTAGGATATATAGAGTCAAATCTCCATGAAAAATCTAATGCAAATTAATGGCTGATGGTTGATATGGATTTGAAAATAAAGTAAAATAAAGGAGTTCAATGATGATCTAGTGTTTTAAAAGGTTTAGGCAGCAATGGAGCAACCAGAAATTCGGGCTGGGTTGGTTTTGTGCATGAGGATATAAAAATAGAAGAATGATAACTAAATGGCATCATACCATCATCTCTTCATCACAAGAGTCAACTCAAAGAATACTTTTCCAGCAACAAATAATTATCTTCTCTAAATTGAAATCTTACAAATGTATGTGGAAAATAGACACAAAAAAGGAATTTCTCCTTGGTACTGATCAAAAAGTTCACTCATCGTAATTTTTTAATGATTGACCCTAAAACAGAGATATGGCAAAAAGCTTATGATTTTCATATTGTTTGCTTATGCATTGGGTCATTGAAAACTTAATAGTTCATAATAATTGAACTTTTTCCTCTCCTAGATTGACGAGCAAAAAAGTTGCGGTTGACTAGATATTCGGTTTAGGATATCAACATCAAAATGAACGGCGCCGATCATCCAAGAAATTTATGTAGAATTTTTGACAGGGCTTAGGAGGAGATCCTCCTTGGGTAGCTGACATCCATATGTAGAGAAACACGTATCTATTATACAAATGAGAGATGTTTTTTAATGAGTTTGTAGACTAGAACAAAGTGGTGGGTAGAAAGGCGGTTAAGATTTAATTTTGGGGAGAGTTTGTGAAAATTTTGGGGAGAAACACCTAAAATTCTGGAGGGAATTAAATCTGAAGGGAACTAAATTTTGAGTGGAACTAAAATTTTAAATTTTGGGAGGAACTAAATTATCTGGGAAACTAAATTTTAATTTAAAATTTTAGGGTGAACTAAATATGGAGGGAAATAAATTTTGAGGATCTAAAATTTTAAATTTTGGTGGGAACTAAATCTGGAGGGAATTAAATTTTAGAGGACCTAAATTTTTTTGGAAAGAACTAAATTCTCTGGGAGAAACTAAATTTTAAATTTAAATTTTTTTGAAGAACTAAATCTGGAGGGAAATAGATTTTGGGGGAACAAATTTTAAATTTTGGGTGGAACTAAAGCTGAAGGGAACAAAATTTCGGGGACCTAAATTCTCTAGCGGGAACTAAATTTTAATTTAAAATTTTGAGACGAACTAAATTTTGGGGGAACTAAATTCTCCGGGGACCTAATTTTAGTTTGAATGTGGGTAAAATTTTTTGTTGGGTGATATTTTGAAGGTGCTTGCAAATTTTTTCGGGGGATTTTGAATGGGGTTGAATTTTTGGATAGTATATTATGAATGAGGCTGCAATTTTTTTGGGAGGCGAGAGATTTTGAATGGCTTGAAATTTTTTAGGGGAATATTTTGAATGTCCCGTGACATATGATCACGTGTTAGGACTAGTATGGCCTATTCTACAAAAGTACGGAAATGGGCTTGTCATTGAAAAGGCTTAAAACAGCCTTTAAAAAAAACTGTGAAAAATATAATAAAATACATATAGTTAAAATCTCGCCATAAAATAAAAATATTAAATTTCAAACTACTAAAGAATCTAAATTTCTTAGAATAAAAATTTCCTAAGCTTTTTCCTCCATAGTCCTCTGGAGTAAACATGATCCCAGCACTCCCCTTTTGGTTTAATCATTTATTGGGGCATTTTATTGCGAATGTGGTTGATAATGATAGTTAAAACTACACGAAAGTTAGCGATGTATGTGGCTTATGTTCCGCATAACCACTTCTGCACATGCATTTGAAAAAAATGCATAGGCTTGTACATGTTTTAACATTTTGCCATAATGTGTTATTATTTCATCATCGTAGATGCTAATTGTCGTTGAAGCGATTCTGAACCGTTTCAAAGAAATAGGAGTAAGATATAACATTTTAAGTAGTCAATTGGTGTCAAGCCAGTACTATAAGTTGACTTCAGACCTACCTGTTTGTACGCTGCAGAAATTCAGATGGTCTTGAACCCCTTATTGAAGCGGCAAAGGCTGGAATGGATTCTAGAAAACAAATCAAGAAGTCGTTCTACACAAATGTTTCTTGTGCACACATGGAAGAGTTGCGGGATTTGGTTGTACCTGACATTGGATTTGATTTCGACTCAGAGAAAGAGCATTACTATGTGAAGGTACCATGTCACGGGGCTTGGTTTCATTACCTCTTTTCATTTAACACTTTGTACAGTGGAACACCAATTTCTTCCGCCTTAACAAAATTGTCTTTATTACATTGTGGTCGTTTTTGGGTTTATTTTCTTGTTTGCTAATCAGGTATCTGACAAGCATCAGCCAGAGCCCACTTTTTTATGCAAGTGTGTAGTTTCAAATGATGGTGAAGGTCTTGAAATTTGTAAGGTAAGACATCTGACCTTCTATGGTTACATTCTTAAATTTTACATGGTATGTACAAGTTTCCCATACGACCCATGTTTCTTTTGTTTAGATCATTATTTCCTGTAATGAAATTTTATTTAGTAATTCGCAATATCGGAAGTTGTAAAAAATGATATGACAGTTGTAATGTAACTAAGGTGGTGGTCCATATGTTGTCCAGTGGTGAAAAGGGTCGGGTATAGCCAAACCTAAATATTGGGAAAAGGCTGTATTGAGTCTTATTTATACTTATGCATGGAATATAGTTGAGCACTGCAAGCCTTTTCTCAGCACACAGTCTGATGTGCTTATAAATATTATATTTAAAATCAAGTACCTTGGTTTGTCTTCAGCATGTATAAATCAAACTTCATGGCGAATTTGAGGAGAATCATAGGCGACTGGTCATTATGGCCCGTGCTTTTGCTTTACTAAATATACTGTACGTTTACTGTTATTACTCAAATGTTACGGTAACTGACAAATTTACAGTATATGCTTTTTGGTAAGATAGTGATGCGATTTACAGTATATGCTTTGTGGAAAAATATGAAAAGGTGGAAATTTTGATTGAATTTTCACGAAGAACAATAAGATAATGGATCTCTTTAAAGAGAAGACCCTTTCTTCTAGCTTTGGATGCACGGACTAAAGCCTAAACACTGTCGAAGTTGACGCCTAAATGTTCTTCACAAAATAAGCATAAAAAACTAATGACGGCTAGACCTAGAATATAAAATAAAGGAAAAATTCCAAATCTGCGCTGAAAGACCAAAATACCCTTCGGGGGTTAAGTCGCATCCACACGTCTCCTCCTCTGGCGTAAGTTACCAACCCAACCGGTGGCGCGTCCCGCACGATTGCATCGTGAGTGGGCTCACCCCCGTCACGTGGTGGGTCCTCCTGAGGATGCGACGCGTACGCATCAATACCCGCCCGTAGAAGTGCCATCTTGCCCTCAAGGTGAAAATCTGAAAACTGCTCCTACATCACATCGAACGGCTCCCAGGTAGCATCACAGTCAGGTAAACCGGCCCAGTGTATCAGCACCTCCCTCCGTCGACCCGGGCCATGGCGTACGGCTCTCATCTCCAGCGGCTCCAACAGCACCTCCATGTCATCAGTAAGTGTGGGTGGCAAAGCTGACGACACCGTATGATCTCCAATCACCCTCCGTAGTTGGGACACGTGAAAGACTGGGTGTATCACAGACGATGGGGGTAACCTCAGCTTGTAAGCCACCTGACCAATCCTAGCCACAATCTCAAAGGGCCCATAATATCGTGCGTCTAGGTTCTCATTCCTTCTCTGAGCTAATGATCTCTGTCGGTAAGGTCGTAGCTTCAAGTATACCATGTCGCCCTTCTGAAAATGCACGTCCCGTCGGTGCACATCGGCCTTCACCTTCATCACCTGATGTGCCCTCGTCAAATGCCTCTGCAACCCCTCCAACGTACCATCTCTCCCCGCCATATAATCCTCCACCAGTGACACTGGCGTCCCCCGCTGCCCATAACAAATCAACTGTGGCGGATCACGACCATATAATATCCGGAATGGGGTTGCTGCTGAGGAGTGGTATGAGGTGTAATACCAGTACTCCGTCCATGCCAACCATCTGTACCACTGACGCGGAGTATCCGAAGCAAAACATCACAGATACGTGTCTATGCTACGATTCACCACCTCTGTCTGACCGTCTGTTTGGGGGTGGTAGGCGATGCTCCTCTTGAGTACAGTCCACTGCACCCGAAATAACTCATTCCAGAACCCGCTTGTGAAGACCTTGTCTTTGTCAGACACTATAGCGTCAGGTATCCCATGCAGTCTAACCACCTCCCCAATAAAAGCGGCTGCCACGGATACGGCCGTGTAAGGATGCTTCAACAGAATGAAGTGAGCATACTTACTAAGCCTATCCACCACTACGAAAATCACTGTGTATCCCTCTGACAGTGGCAACCCATCTATGAAGTCCATCGTAACCTCCTCCCAAACCCTCTCTGACAAGGCCAACAGCTGTAATCTTGCTGGTGCCATGGCCATGTATTTGTGACGTTGGCAAACGTCACAAGCAGCTACCAAATGAGCTACCATCTTCCGCATCCCCGGCCAAAATACCTCCATGGCCATCCTCATGTACGTCTACTACACGCCCGAATGCCCCCCACCGCTGTGCCATGGAACTCCTGAAACAGTTTCGGTATGAAGGTCGACGTCCTCGGCAACACCAACCTCCCCTGGTACAACAACCGCCGTCCCTTCAATGAGTATCCCTTCGGCCCTTCTCCTCCCTGCAGCATCTCTCGGATCTGTCTCAACTCTGGATTTGACTCTGCCTCCTGTAGCATCGGCTCCCAATCCATCCACATAGGTAAGGAAAGAGCCCTCAAACTAGCCCCCTCCCCTCTGTGAGACAACGCATCCGCCGCCTTATTTTCTAACCCCGGTCTGTACTCAATGTCAAAACGGTATCCTACTGACTTGGATAACCATAGTTGATACTCCTCCGTCACCAACCGCTGCTCCAATAAGTACTTCAGACTTCGCTGGTCCGTCCTAACCACGAAGTCTCTTCCCAACAGATATGGACGCCATTTCTGGATGGCTAGGACGATCGCCATCAGCTCTCTCTCATATATTGACTTCAGTCGTGCCCTAGATGACAACACCTGACTGAAGTACGCAATCGGTCGTCTCTCCTGCATCAAAACTGCTCCCAAGCCATATCCCGACGCATCTGTCTCTATTACAAATGATACACTGAAATCTGGTAGAGCTAGGACCGGAGCTGTCGACATTGCTACCTTCAAGGTCTCAAAAGCATTGGTCGTCTCCCCCACTTGAAGCTGTCATTCTTCAGCTGTTCGGTAAGGGGCCATGCTATGGGTGCTATATCCCTTCACGAACTTTCTATAGTACCCTGTCAGTCCAAGGAAGTCACGTAATACCCTCAGCGTTGTCGGCAGTGGCTAGTCCAGCATCGCCTCTATCTTCGATCTATCAGCCGCCACTCCTGGCTCAGAAACAACATGCCCCAGATAATCAATCTGCCTCTGCCCAAACCGACACTTCTTCTGATTCACATACAACTGATGTGCCAACAGCTCCTAAAAAGCCAACTCTAAGTGCCCCAGGTGCTCATCCATAGTCCTGCTGTAGATGAGTATATCGTCGAAGAACACCAAGATGAACCTCCTCAAAAATGGCTGAAACACCTTGTTCATCAAGGCCTGAAAGGTCGAGTTAGCATTTGTCAAGCCGAAAGGCATGACCAAGAACTCGTAATATCCCTCGTGTGTGCGAAACGCCGTCTTCGGCACATCCTCCGGTCTCATCAGTATCTGTAAGTATCCCGATCTCAGATCGATCTTCGAAAAGACCGATGCCCCGTGAAGCTCGTCCAACAGCTCATCGATCATTGGAATAGGAAACTTGTCGTGGACAGTTTCTTTATTCAGTGTTCGGTAGTCTACGCAGAAATGCCAGCTCCCGTCATTCTTCACTAATAACACCGGCCTAGAAAATGGGCTAACACTGGGCTGGATCACCCCTGCCTGCATCATCTCTCACCATTCGCTCGATCTTATCTTTCTGCACGTGCGGATAACGATATGGACGTACACTCACTGGTCCGTCCGCTCACGCAGCACTATCGCGTGCTCGTGTTCCCGTACCGGTGGTAAACCCTGCGGATCCTGAAAGAAATCCTGATACCGCTCTAACAACTGCTCCACCTCGGCTGGGGTTTCCTCCTGTGGCTCATCACCCTGTCATCATACCTCGGCACACCACCAAGAATCCCTCTCCTGACATCTGTAAGGCGCGCGATATGGCTTTGAATGCCACTAAGGAGAAACAGAGGCTGGGGTCTCCCGTCAAAACCACCGTGCGATCCCCCTCCTGGAACTCCATCCTGAGCTGCTTGCAGTTAACCTTCACCTCGCCCAACCCCTTCAGACACTGCACGCCCAAAATCACATCGACATTGCCCAACTCTAAGGGTAAGAAATCTTCCACGATCTACACACCCTGCAATGTCAAACACAGCCCCTTGCATATCCCAATGCTCTCCTCCATCCTCCCCATCCCTAACAGGATTGTAAACTTCTCCAAGGTGCTCAGCTGCAACCTATGACGATCCACCAACTGTCGAGATATGAAGTTGTGGGTGGCCCCATTATCTATGAGTACCGTCACCGTCGTGTCGTCCAATCGCCCTGACAGCTTCATGGTATGGTTCGGGGTGTACCCTACCACGGAGTTTAGGGACACCTCAGCTACATCCAAATGAGACTTCTCCTCTTCAACGACCTCCTCGGCATTATACTCCTCATCACCAACATACCCCTCCTCATTTGGTACGATAGTGATCTGCAGCAGGCGGCTCGCACAAGGTGACCTGGGATGAACCGCTCATCACAGCGAAATCATATTCCTTTCGCTCTCTTCTCTCGTACATCTACCTTTGTCAGTCGTCTCCCCAATGTCGCTGGCCGTGTCTCTCCTCTGGCCTCAGGTACTCATGTGGGCGCTCTCGGTGTTGCTGTTGGTGCTGGGCGGGAATTTTGGGTCCCCCAAGCTCCCTGTATCCTCATCTCCTCCATGCTTCTCCTCCGCCTTCTGTGCGAGGTGAATCAGGTCCTCCAATCCCTCGGGGCTCTGCATCCTCAACTCGGCCCGAATGGAAGGCGTCAGCCCCCTATGAAGTTCCCCATGAGTATCTCCTCGGTGATCCCATGTACTCGACCCGATAGCAGCTCAAATTTCTTGATAAAATCCCGCTCCGTGCCCTCATGTTTTAGTGCTATGAGCTGCTCGTAAAAGTTTCCCCCTGGTGTCTTCTGAAACCGATCCATCAAGTATGCCGTCAGCTCTGCCCATGAGTGGAAAGGATTCCGGGATATCCGCCACCGATATCATGCCAACGCTTCCCCCTTGAAGTAAATGCCGATGGCATGTCGGAGGGCCGGTGCGCCCTTCCAGGCCGTCTCTGCTCCTTGCCGACCCGTTTGGAGGGGGTTTGGCCCCAGTGGCGTAACCCGAAATTTTTTTTCGTCCTGGGCAAAAATAAAGACGATGCAAAGAATTTTTTTGAAAAAATCAAAACAAAAAAATTACACATTAATAAGTAACATGCAAAAAATTAAACGTTAAATAATACTCAATATGCAAAAAAATGTTTCTGCTCTCGTTTCTCTCTTCCCCTCATGTGACAAGTTATAGCATATGTTTACACTCTTTCCTGCTCGTAACAAGTCATAGCATATGTTTACAAAAAATTATAACATAAAATTAAACATTAAATAATACTCAACATGTAAAAATATGATAATAAGTAACAAACAATAATAAATAAATATCGACTACAATAGGATTGAATTAGAAGTTGTGGTATCGTAGACAAAGCCTTATCCATTAATGCGCCAGGAGGAGATGGTGGTTGAAAAATACACAACATACAAAATAATATAATAAACAACATATACCTAGACTTATTCTTATTATCTTTAAAATTATCTTTAAAAACTTTAATACCTAACATCATAAGGCATCGATAGAAGCTTTCCTTGTAAAAACAGAAGTTTAGAGGAAATTTTTTGACCAAAAAACGTTTTTGAGTGTTTTTGCAAAAAGAAACGAAATTTGGGAGTGATTCTCGAAATTTAGGCAAATTCCATTGCTTGTTCAACAACAATAATAAGACCACATGTAGCATTTGCTCTAATGCAAGGTCTTTTTCCTTTAAAAAATGCTGAAATTAGGCACATTGCTTTTTTCCTTTATAAAAACTATAGGCACTTTGCTTGTTCAACAATAATAAAACGAAATTTGGGAGTGATTCTGGAGAGATTCTTGAAATTTTGGCAAACTCCATGTTTAACAATAATAAGATCGCATGTAACAAATGCTCTAATGGGTGATCTTTTTCCTTTAAAAATATGCTGGAATTAGGCACATTGCTTGCATTTGTTTCCTTACGGACATATGACGCTGGCCATTTAATGTAAACTCAAATACAGACATTAATATTACACATTTATTTAATTAACGAGCAACTTGTGGGCTGAAAGGCTATCAAGACAAAAGAACATTGGGTGGGGTGTTAGTACGAATCGTGTCATTTTGTAATCGGAATACACTCGGAATGCACACTGACAATGAAGGAAAAAACTTTTGGATTGAGGAAGTTAAAAAACTATAGCAGCAGGTATCGAAGCAGAATCTTCGGTTTAGCAACCGAGAGCTTTACCCATGGGGCCATAATGAGATGCTGTTAATGTATAATACTAAGTGTAATTTTATTTTGCTGCCCTGGGCAGCTGCTCCGGGCAGCCTCCACACAGTTACGCCTCTGTTTGGCCTCATCCCCTCCACTCCGGATTCCTTCGTCGTTGTTCCCGCGATGGTTTCGTTGTTTGTTGAGATTCCGGGGAACATCGTCGCCATCTTTGCTTCATGGGCCTTTTGTTGTTCGATTTCGGGGTCGGAATCTTCAAAGATCACTTCCAAGATCTCTCCTTGAGTTTTCTTCCCCTTCATTTTCTCTTTTTCCGCCATTATGGTTTGAAAAAATTGGCTGATTTGACCTATTTCTGCCCTCATCGCTTGTAGATCTCCTTGCATTTCATCTTGCGTGTGAGCGACGTCCTTGAACCCTACGTTGATTCATTCGTTCGTGGCCGTCAATTCCTTGTTGAACTCCTCGCGCAACCCTTGAATCTTCTCATCCACGGAATCGGCCTTCGATCTCGTACTCGCCGCCATTAGATCTCACCGCTCTGATACTAATTTGATGCGATTTACTCGCACAAACAAGCAAAACAACGAATATTTGTGGAAAAATATGAAAAGGTGGAATTTTTGATTGAATTTTCACGAAGAACAATAAGATAATGGATCTCTTTAAAGAGAAGACCATCTCTCCTAGCTTTAGATGCACGGACTAAAGCCTAAACACCGTCAAAGTTGACACCTAAATGTTCTTCACAAAATAAGCATGAAAAACTAATGACGGCTAGACCTAGAATATAAAATAAAGGGAAAATTCCAGATCTGCGCTGAAAGACCAAAATACCACTCGGGGGTTAAGTCGCGTCCCCACGTCTCCTCTGCCTGGCGTACGTCACCAACACAACCGGTGGCGTGTCCCACACGATCGCATCGTGAGTGGGTCACCGCCGTCACGTGGTGGGTCCTCCTGAGGATGCAACGCGTCCACATCAGATAGTACACTGATGTGTTCATTGGGGGAAAGAAGCTGTATTTTATGGTCTTTAGCACTTATGTTTAGATGACAGCTCGGACTGTAGCTCAGCTGGCCAGTGTTTCCGGGAAATTCCATTTTTGCAAAAAAATTTCCTCGTCGCACATTTGGACACTTCTGGAAACTTGCTCACATGTAGCCTACAATTTGGACACGGCTCAGTTAAAATGTACAGGGAAATTATGTATTATTGTAAAAGGACAAGGATGAGAAATAAGCTGAAATGGATCCATAAGAAAAGCAAGAGAGGAATATCAACAAAAATATTGATGAATCTTAAGTTTCACTTGCTTCAACATTCATACAAATCCATGACATTCTTTTGATTTTTAGCTATGTCAATGGCATGGTAATTAAAAAGAAATAAAGAGATCCCATTGCTTATCTAATTATGAGATTGACATATAATCAAGTCATATTTCAGCCATGAATCTCATATTATAAAAGATTTGCCATGCCGGACACTTCAGGACAATCAGACAGTTGCCACCCATGTCGCATGTCCAGGTAACACTGTAGATGGCTCCTCCTCAGACTAAAAGGACCCCCAAAGTGGTCCCAAAAGCTCCGTACCCCATAATACTTTTATGTCTTCTAGATTTAAGGTATATTTTGCTTCTTGTGTTCTGGTTGTTTCATATATATTTCCATGTTCCCTACGGACAAGAGGGATGAGGTTTGTCTAGCACAAGGCTTGTTTAATGGTATTGGAAATATCATAGGATATTTTATGGCCAATTGCATTAAAAAATTGTAACATAAAATGTGACACTAAGTAGAGAGCTGATTTAATTGGCATTTCCATAGTTGTATCACATTATCTGAAAGTTTAATCCACATTGAAGGAACCATGTCATTTGGACCTTTGGTTTGAAGGTTACAATACTAAAGATGTTCGTAAATTTTTTCTTTTTGTGTGAGTGTGTGCATGCATGTGGTGTGTTAAGGCTTCTAGAATATACATATATTATTTGCTCATTTGTCTGAGTTCCACTGAAACGTTTTAGTTAGATTTTCATGAAAGCTCATGTGAATGCTTCCAGATTTGGCTGAAGAACCCGGGCTGATTTCTTGGTTCTTTTCCCTCATACACATGGCAAGAAAAAACATGAAAAAAAACAAAGAAACAATAAATAAAAACCACCCGCCCCACACATGCCCAACCCTCCCACACAAACATTTGTATCTTTTGGCTTATACAATTATTTTTATCTTTTGTTGATAACACATTCTTGTAAGAATGTGCACGAAATGTTTTAAAGCGAATGGAAAAGGGTACAAATGTCATATGATTGGTTTCCATGGTTTTTGTTTATTTGGCAGATTTTGCCATACCAGGTGCGCCACCTGGTTGTCGATATATCTTGCCTTTATAAGGATCTGGACTTAAGGCTGTTACTGGTTACCAGAAGGATAATTAAATCTCTGGATGTAAGTTATCGATAGTATGCATTAACATTTATAACTGTCATTATATTTCATGAAGAAGTAGCATCTAAAGGCAACTATTTTGTTTCAGGATGAGGAAAAGGAGTGCATAAATAAACTACTAAAGTCAGCTGTAATTGATCCAGACATGAAAGGGGGCCTAAGATGGCCTTTTGGAAGGGAATCGGTTTCTGATAGGTTTAGCATAGTTGAATGGTGGCATTCCAAATACAAAGCTTTTAAAAGTCCGACAACAAAGATTAAACTAAGATGTGCTGATCGATTTGATAGTAGGAGTTCAACCGGCGAAGTCTCTTTTGAAGTTGACATGAAGCTGACTGGAATATCCGAGCACTTGAAGGTGAGTTGTCTTCTAATCAGACGAGTTTGTAAAATCAAAAGATCTCATGTCGCTAATTCATTTTCTGTTATCATATCTCTACTCTGGTTTGCTTTTATGATCATGCTCTTTTCCTTTCCATATTACCTATGTTCCGGATGCAAATTAATTTCAATTTGGCTCTTTTGGCTTAACAATCTGATGCGGACCCGACCCGAGCACCACTTGAGGCCGGCGGCTTCTAGGGGGGACCCACCCCCCTTTAGTCACTTACGTGCGCCGTAGGAGGGCGGTAGCACGTAGAAGGGTTAGTTAGGGGTATTCTAGTCATTTTAGACTAGATTAGTAATTCCCCACTTTTCTATGAATTAGGTCTAGCCGTCTTTATTTGTTTTTATGCTTGATTTGTGAAAACTCATTGAGTCGTCAATTGTGAGGGTTGTTAGGCTTTGATCCGTCCATCCAAAGCTAGGAGACCGGATCTCGTCTCGAAGGAGATCCATTTATCTAGTGTTATTCGCAAATCATTCTCTATAAAAATCCTCTTTTTAATTTTTCCTCTTTTAAATTCTGATTTCTATTGATTCGATCCACCGGATCGTATCAAATTGGTATCAAAGCGGTAGATCCAAATGGCGGCAAATACTCGATCGAAGGCGGATGCGGTCGAAGAAAAGATCCAAGGGCTACGGGAGGATCTCAATCGGGAGATCGAAGAGAGGTTCGAGGGATTGAAGAAAACGATGGGAGATTCACTCAAGGATTACGCCCATTCACAAGAAGACATCCAAATCGAACTTCGGGGGATGAGGACGGATGCCGCGCAACAAGGACGGGATCTCCGAGAATTGAAAGAGATGATTCAAGCCCTCACGGTGGCGAAAGGGGGAGATCGAGGCAAGGGGATCCAAGAAGGGGGGGATTCTACCCTAGAATCAGCCCCCAGCGGATTTCCAACACAAGACGACCACCCGAGGGAGCAAGGAGGGCCGGTGGGGCCAACCCTAGGGTCGCGCGAGTCCATGTGGGCGCCGGCAGACCCGCGCGGGTCGGGGAAGACATCGACAGGCCCGCCTGGGCCTGTTAGGGCCTCGGCGGCCCCGCCCGGCCCTTCTCAGGCCTGGGCGAGGCCGCCAGGCCACCTGCGGCCACCGGCGGGCCCCTCCGGGGGCGTGGAGCACTGGGCGAACCCCGGAGGGAGTCTGGACGCCTCGGCAGGCCCCTACGGGGGCGGGGAGACATCGGCACCCCCATCCGGGGGTGCGGACAGGCCGCCAGGCCTGTTTCGAGCGACGGTAGGCCCTGGGGGCTTCGCAGAGGCGGCGGCACCCCCTTTCGGGGGTGCGGGAGGCTCGGCGACCCCAGGCGGTGGTCCGGCTTGGTCGACAGGCCCACCTGGGGGGCCGACGAGTAGGGCCAGCCCATTCGGGGGCCCGATGACGACGTTCCAGCCCTTTGGGGGTGTGGCGGGGATCGTACCCCACTCCGGGGGAACGGCGGGAACGGCGGGAGGCGGATGGGCCTCGGGAGCAGCTATTGGGGCCCCGGCGGGCCAGTTTTGGAGAGCCGAGACCCTTGCGCCTGGGCCGAGGCCCAATTTGGCACGACCCCCAGAGTTTCCGGGACACTACTACCAGCCCGAGGCGTGTGAGAGACTTGCTTGGCCAGAGGAGCTGTACGGAGCTGACGGGGGAGGCCCGAGGGAGGCTCGGGGTGGCGAGGTGGTCCGGGGAGGTGACCGGGGCGGAGATAGGGGGCAGCTAGGCGACATCAACGCAGATCGGAGGTTGATGAAGCTGAAGATGCCGACCTTTGACGGCACCGACCCTGATGGGTGGATATACCGAGCGGAGAGGTATTTCCAAGTGATGGGTCTGACAGAGCAGGAGGTCCTGAAGGCCATCGGGATCTACTTTGAGGGGAAGGCTCTGGCCTGGTACCGGTGGAAGATAGCACGGTCCCCCTTTCGGACTTGGGAGGAGTTGTCAGCGATGATCGTGGATCGATTCCAGGAGACGGCAGGGGGGATTTCTACGAGCAGCTGTCGGCCCTGAGGCAGGAGGGGACAGTGAGAGACTATGTAGAGAGATTTGAGATGCTGAATAGCCGGGTGAAGGGGGTTACCGACGAGGTGATGATCGGGAACTTCATGAGGGGGCTGAAACCGTCGATACGAGCTGAGTTGCGGATGCAGAGTCCGGGGACATTGGAGGATGTCCTTCGCCTGGCCCACAAGGCGGAGGAGAAGCATGCAGAGGAGAGGAGCACTCGGGGAACTTGGGGAGCCCAGAGCCAGCGTAGTCAGACGGCACCGGTCCCACATCCGGGGGTTACAGTAGCACCAGGGGACGCGGAAATGAAGAAAGAGGAAACCCGACCAGTGATCCCTGGT
Source organism: Scilla litardierei (assembly GCA_030789695.1). NCBI lineage: Eukaryota > Viridiplantae > Streptophyta > Magnoliopsida > Asparagales > Asparagaceae > Scilla > Scilla litardierei. The sequence continues at coordinate 120,040,534 of CM061130.1, forward strand.
AGGCGGATGACTGAGGCTGATATGAGGGCAAGGCGTGCCGCAGGCCTCTGTTTCAGATGCGATGAGAAGTTCAGTCCCGGACATCGATGTGCGAGCAGGCTGATGCAGATCGTGATAATGCCGGACGAGGGGGAGTATGCCGAGGAGAGAGAGCCAGTGATGACGGAAGAGAGCGAGGCTGAACACGCACATCTGGATGTAGCGGAGGTGTCCCTGAACTCCTTGGTAGGGGTAACCACGAACCATACCATGAAGTTGTCAGGGCGATTGGACGACACGTCGGTAACGGTACTCATAGACAGTGGGGCTACCCACAACTTCATCTCTCGACATTTGGTGGATCGTCATAGGTTGCAGGTGAGCACCTTGGAGACGTTTACGGTCCTCTCCGGGACAGGAAGGAGGGAGGAGACCAGTGGGATGTGCAAGGGGCTGAGTCTGACCTTACAAGGGGTGCAGATCATGGAGGACTTCTTGCCCCTAGAGTTGGACAATATCGATGTGATTTTGGGCGTGCAATGGCTGAGGGGGTTGGGCGAGGTGAAAATGAATTGGAAGCAGCTTAGGATGGAATTCCAGGAGGGGGGTCGCACGGTGGTTCTGACAGGTGACCCTAGCCTTTGTTTCCCTCAGGGGCCTTCAAAGCCAGATCTCCACCTTGAGGACAAGGTGGCTCTTTTAGGGGGCGGTATTGATGCGGACCCGACCCGAGCACCACTTGAGGCCGGCGGCTTCTAGGGGGGACCCACCCCCCTTTAGTCACTTACGTGCGCCGTAGGAGGGCGGTAGCACGTAGAAGGGTTAGTTAGGGGTATTCTAGTCATTTTAGACTAGATTAGTAATTCCCCACTTTTCTATGAATTAGGTCTAGCCGTCTTTATTTGTTTTTATGCTTGATTTGTGAAAACTCATTGAGTCGTCAATTGTGAGGGTTGTTAGGCTTTGATCCGTCCATCCAAAGCTAGGAGACCGGATCTCGTCTCGAAGGAGATCCATTTATCTAGTGTTATTCGCAAATCATTCTCTATAAAAATCCTCTTTTTAATTTTTCCTCTTTTAAATTCTGATTTCTATTGATTCGATCCACCGGATCGTATCACAATCAATTATGAGGATGAATGCAGTTTTCTGTGACAAGCTTCGACATTTCCTCTTGTTTTGGGAATTTTGCTTATCTCTGCCTCTCAAATTTGTTAGGATTTGACTTTGGCATATATTGTAAATGTCTGACGGTTGTAAGATTTTTCTTCAATAGTGCATTCTTCAATTACCTGCGCTTTTATGCACCACCCTTCTTTTGTGTGTGAGTGTGTGATGATGATGATGATGACGGTGATGATGATATGAAAATATTGATTTTGCTAATATGCAGTGTTAGTAGTGTGATGCTGGTTCTGGTTACGGAGCAACTTAATGTAGTGTTTCTGATTGCTGTCCCATGCCTGGTCACTTTTAATCAAAACACAAGCTGAGTCAAAGTTTCCTTCTGGATGTGTTGAGTTTAGGTAAGGCTTCCTTTTTTAATTGTGCAAAGGACATAGGCCGGTTCTGAACCCGGGGCCTCCTATTTCCCAACCTAACTCCTTTACTAGATGCCTTGCTCATTGGCCTAAGGACCGTTTGTAGTGTAATATCCTTGCATGTTCTATGTTCTCCCTTTCCTCTCTTCTTATCTTTAAGAAAAGAATTGAACCTAGTTTCATTGAGATTAAGAAAACTAGTGCTGATGTTGGTCCAGGGGGCCAAAACTTTTCGTGTGTGTCGTTGGGAGAGCAAAGAAACAGTAGGAAAAAACATCAATTTTTAGAATATTCTGGTTATGCACAGAAGACATCGTGCAACCTCCGCCATCTTTTATTCGTCACTGGTAAATGGCATCGTCATTAGGAGCAATCTTATGTTGACATCTTATAATTGTCACTAGGAGTAATTCATGGCCGCGATTGAATCTATTTGTTTAGGTAAAAGGTTTCTGATGCATAAACCTGTAAATTACCATTTAACACCATTATCATGGTCTGAAAATTGTCTGACATGTGCTCTCTTTCGGGGATCTGTTTGACATGTAGCTTTCATTTTTGGTTCTGTTGCAGGATGTGAATGTAGATCAAGGACTTATCAAGGGGATGGTTCAAGATGCAGTAAAATTGATTTGGGATCATTTTCTAGACTACAATCATCCCTCAGCTTAACCCTCATGCTGTAAGGTCTTTGTGCTTGTATGCTGGTTGTAAATAGAGATTCAAGTATTTGGATTGTTGCAATCAGATGATTGCTACTCTTTGAGTTGCTGCTGTGATGAGGTTAGCTATTTTTGTTATTTGAATTTTAAGTGAGTATATGTCTGTAAATTATACAAAGGATGTATGAAACAACATATGAGATGTGATGCGTGCAGCTTGAATTTAAAAACGTTTCCTTTAGCATGAAACATCAGGGATGAGCTTCGATTCGCATCGTGGTGATTGATTCAGCGGAGCAAGCCCCTATCCCGGCAGTTCCTCGTGCTTGGATGTCTGCTTTAGCCTCGAGGTCGTAATTTTTGACCAATGTCGTCTGTTCTTGTGATCGGATTATATTGTTGCCAAATATGTTTGTGTACAGCTATGAAGGTCGTTTATCGTAAAACTTATGGAGTAGCCATAGCATCTACATGTCTAATGGTGTACAAGGTATCTAATTCTTATTGTATAAAAATGTGTATGATTGTATTTAGTTTAAACAAATTTTATTATGTTCATGGGAAAGTAATTATTTGTGTAGATTGAATATATCAAGATACTTGTTAAATATTGAGAAGTCTTTATGCTCATAGGTGTAGAATTTCTTGTTATTTAATAACATTATTAGCATTGCTTAAAGTTTATGCATTGAATTTTATGAATGTCGCGTCTCCACCCATAGTAAGATCAAAATTGACTATTGAAACATCACATTGGTTTCAATAATTTATTTTGTTTAAATTGGGATGTTTAATGAGTTTCTTTTATACCTTTTGTTGTTCTCTCTTTCGTAAGGTACAACACATGTAAAATTACTTATGAACAAACATACAAATAATTGGTCGGTAAATACACTCTTGATCATGTTTATATATGAGAAAGATCGATTAGATTTTGGAGTTTGGATTAAGTCCACAGTCTGAAGTTATTCATATTATTATAATACAGGATCATGCAAAAGGACATGTGGGTTGTCAATGAATAAATGCTTGATTTCTTATTTTAATAACTCACTAACTCGTCGTAAATGTGTGGACGTATTTGATGATTGTTGTTAGCATTGAGACATGACTATAGAGCCTGCACTTTAGGTTTTTAAAGTTGGACTCGAAAAGTTTATTGTTTGATGGAGCTTCTTATGGAAACTTTATTGCTGCAAGCCTGCAACATATATATTGACCATAAAGAATTGTTGGGGCTAATGGGGGTAAAAATCCGAAGGTATTAGTGCTCTGAGTGTTTTTTAAAACTTTAAGAGTGTCTTGAGTTAGAATAAAAGTCAGTTGACTATGTTATTTATGTTATAAACGGGTTTTTGGTGGCCCAACCCGTTAGTGGGTATCCACCTATTATGTAACCATATTGCTATAAATACAGTGCTATGGATTCCATAGCCACGAAGTTTACAACACGTTATCAGCACGCTCGAGGCTGAGCCGAACCGCTGCCGACGGACGAACGCGACGCGAACAGGCTTTCTTCACCGAACGTCGCTAAATCCGGCGGGTAGGATCTAGAGGTAACTTTTTTCCCTAGACCTAAATTCATGTGCGCATATGTCTAGATCCAAACTCTTGGATCAATTGTTCAAATGAAAATCAACGTTTTTATTGCTAAAAATCAACTTTTTTACAATAAAAACACGCTTTTTTGGTAGAGTAAAACTGGTTTTTTTCAATAAAAATCGGATTTTTATCACCTTTTTCCCCAAAACGCCTAAACCCTAGGGGGATTCATCCTCGCTGCGCGGCCGGAAGCCGCCCCGCGACCCCCCAACCTCGCGCAACCGCCGCCGCCCGCAGCGGCCCCCCCCGGTGCGCGCGCATGTCCGGAAACCCTAGCTGCCCGAAGCGGCAATCCGCGCGACCAAAACCCTAACTAGGGTTTGACCCCAAAATTTTTTCTATTTTTTTTGAATTATTTTCAGATTTTTATTACGATTTTTCTCGTTAAAATCTGGACAAATTACATGTGATTTTATTCATCGCATTTTATTCGGACTATGTGATTTTTAAACATTTAAAAATTAGGAAGATCATGCGACCGCTCTGCCGTTAGTTAACTAACCTAACGGTGTATGACGTTGCCTAGTGGTCCAATAATTTTTAAACGAAAATTTTTCATTTTCCATTATAAACTGCCTGTGATGATTAATTGCCTGTAATGAATAAACTGCCTGTGATGATTAAATGCCTGCTGCATTTTTTCTGCCTGCGACGAATGTTCATATTTTCTGTGGTTTTGGATCGGCTAGTTATCACCATTATTTCCTTTGCAGTATTTTTCTTTTTCTTTTAAGAGGGAAAAATGTAGTGAGGATACTTTTGTAAAATTACAAGACCGACGGACGCCTCAAGAAGATGAATGACCATTCCAGAAGAATAAGAGGCCCCACGGGGGTTCCCGAGTTGTACTTTCATTCTTTTTTTGGGACTGTATGGACTGTAATTAATATGGTGATCAGCCGATCCACGCAGCAAATATTTGTGTCTGAAATGCTTAATTATTTATTTTTCTGTGAAAATATCTAATTATTTCCTATTTTATACATGCTAGAGAGATAAATGGCCAAAATTGCGAGCGTCGATTTCGACGTATTGGATGCTACAGGCAAGAACTACTTAAGCTGGCAGTTGGACATTAAATTCCATCTGCGAGCACATGGACTGAGCCATGCCATCGCTTTAGGCGATAAGGTTTCTGATATAGATAAAGCGAAAGCAATTATCGATATCAGACGCCATATCGATCGGACCCTGAAGGCCGAGTACCTAACGGTGGAAGACTCTTATGAGTTATGGACCACCCTCGAGGATAGGTATAAACATCAAAGAGATGTTATACTTCCCCGAGTGCGATATGAATGGGAGAACATCCGTCTCCAAGACTTTAAGTCTATTTCCGAGTACAACTCGGCACTCTTTAGCATCACCTCACGCCTGAAGTTGTGTGGTGAAAAGGTGACGGAGGAGCGCATGTTAGAGAAAACGTATACATCCTTCCAGGAGAAGGATGTTATACTAATGCAACAGTATTGTGAACGAAAGTTCACGACATACTCAGAGCTTCTCTCATGCCTTCTGATGGTAGAGCAGAATAGAGACCTCCTTAACTCACGTCCTACCGGCACTGCTCCTGCGCTTGAAGCGCATCACAGCTCCTCCCAGAAGAAGAGGAGCAACTTCAAAGGCAAACCCCAGAAGGGTAAGGCAATGAAGAAGCAGGCTAGAGGACCCCCTCCAAGAACCAACCGTGAGGAAAAGAAGAAAAATGTGTGGAAGAGAAAGGACGACGGCCAGACTTCTGCCCCCAGAAAGGACTGGGAAGATAAGTGCCACAGGTGTGGTATGACTGGACACTGGTCCAGGAACTGTCGGACTCCACGCCACCTACAGGACTTGTACAAAGAGAGCCAGAAGCAAGCTGAGACAAACCTGGTGGAACAAGAAGACCTGGCACCAATCAGGTTCATCGCTGAGGACTTCTCAAACGATGATCTGCTCGACTGAGGCATTATCTAATTTTTCCATGCATTGTAATTTTTGTTTGAAAAACAATTTACTATCTGCTTGTTTTAATTTCTAGCATGTTGCATGAACTTTTCAGACAATGAATAATTATTCGTAGTATATCTTCTCTTGTGCCTTATACTGCGATAATTTTCTCTTATAACTAGATGGATTATAATTGCTAGTGGACAGTGCCTTTACGCACACGATCCTCCAAGACATCTGCTTTTTCCAAAGCATTGATAAATACGATGGAACCGTGAATACAATATCCGGTCCATCAGGAATTATTGAAGGATCAGGGGAAGCACATTTTATGCTCCCCAACAAAACACAACTACTAATAAAAGATGTGCTTTTCTCTCCTAGCTCACATAGAAATCTGTTAAGCTTTAAAGATATCTGTTTAAACGGATACCAACTTGAGACGGTGAGTAAACAAAACAGAGAATTCCTGTATGTAACGTCTCATAAAGACGGTGCTAAAACCACCGTCGAGCGTTTTGAGGGACTCCCGTCGGGTCTCTACCATACAAGAATAAGAGCAATGGAAGCAAACACACTCGAGCACCAGAAGTGCAATAATCAACCAGAATTCCAACTCTGGCACAGTAGACTAGGACACCCTGGAAGGAATATGATGCGTCGCATCATATCCCAATCCCGTGGAATTAACTCGAAAAGCCTGAAGCTACTTCGAAAGGGTGCATCTCCTTGTCCCCCTTGTCACAAAAGGAAATTGATTACGAGACCATCTGCCCTGAAGGTGGACTCCGAGTCTACGAGCTTCCTAGAGAGAATACATGGTGACATTTGCGGGCCTATTCACCCTGAAAGTGGACAATTTCGGTACTACATGGTACTGATTGACACATCTTCCAAATGGTCGTATGTGTGCCTCATGTCCACCCGCAACGTAGCCTTTGCAAAGCTACTGGCACAAATCATTAAGTTACGGGCACATTTTCCAGATAACCAGATCAAGAAATTGCGTCTGGACAACGCTGGGGAATTCACATCACAAGTCTTCCTAGACTACTGCCAAGCAACCGGCATAGAAGTTGAACATCCAGTAGCTCATGTTCACACCCAGAACGGGTTAGCCGAATCTCTTATAAAGAGACTACAATGGATTGCTCGTCCATTGTTGATGCAATGCCAGTTGCCAGTAAATGCATGGGGACATGCCATCCTACACGCTGCATCGCTAATAATATTACGACTGTCAGGGAGTCAATCTTATTCTCCGATGCAACTTGCATATGGGAACCCGCCGGATATCTCTCACCTGAGGATATTCAGATGTGCTGTCTATGTCCCCATAGCACCACCGCAGAGGACCAAGATGGGTCCTCAACGGCGTCTAGGTAACTACATTGGTTTCGACTCACCATCGATCATTAGATACATAGAACCCCTTACGGGGGACGCTTTCAAGGCACGTCTAGCAGATTGTGAGTTCGATGAAAGCACGTTTCCCAAACTAGGCATTAACACACAGAAGCTAGAAGCTTCAAAGACCATTTCATGGGACACAAAAACTTTATCCCATTTTGATCCGCGAACAAACCAATGTGAAGATGAGATCCTGAAGATCCTTCAAATTCAAAACACAATTCATATTTTAGCAGACAAATTAACTGACAACCAGAAGATTGTCAGATCACACGTCCCTGCTGCAAATACGCCAGCTAGGATTGACATACCCAAAGATGGATGCAATCCACCTGCAGCAGAAGCGGCCGTACCTCAACAAAAGAGAGGACGACCTCCAGGCTCCAAAGATAAGAACCCTTGAAAGAGGAAAAATCCTGGAGCAATAATAACGATACCACCACAGGATGCTGAGCTCAGCCCAGCTACCTCTCCCCTCCTACCAACCCCTGAAGAGGAAAATGTAGGAGAAATATCATTAAATTATGTACGTACTGGGGATGTACTGGACAGAAAAAGCACAATCATCGATGATAACTTTGTGCTCATTATTTCCACTCACGTCACTGAATACGACGATGAGACCGATCCACGCTCTCTAGCAGAATGTAAACGCGGAGAGGATTGGCCAAAGTGAAACGAGGCAATAGGACTAGAGCTGGACTCACTCTCGAAGCGCAAAGTTTTTGGACCTGTAGTCCTCACACCAAAGGGTGTTAAACCTGTGGGATATAAATGGGTATTCGTGAGAAAAAGAAACGAGAATAATGAGATCGTGCGCTACAAAGCGCGCCTTGTTGCACAAGGTTTTTCCCAACGGCCAGGAATAGAATATGACGATACCTATTCCCCGATTATGGATGCGATCACCTTCCGTTTCATCATTGGCCTATCTACAAAGGAAGGCCTGGATATACAGCTCATGGACGTTGTGACTGCATACCTATATGGAAATATAGATAAGGACATCTATATGAAAATCCCAGACGGATATAAACTACCGACAGAAATGACATAAAGACCTCAGGACGTCTATTCTGTCAAACTCCAAAGGTCACTGTATGGTCTAAAACAGTCAGGTAGAATGTGGTATAAAAGACTCAGTGAATTCCTAGTGCAACAAGGTTTCACAACAAATGAAGTCTGCCCTTGCATCTTCATAAGAGCAAAGGGAACAAGATTCGTAATTATTGCCGTCTACGTAGACGACTTGAACATCATCGGATCTCCAGAAGAGATAGGTGAGATATCCAAAAGTCTCACACAGACTTTTGAGATTAAAGACCTTGGCAAAACGAAGTTCTGCCTTGGCTTACAGATTGAACACTTAAGCGGAGGAATCCTGTTACACCAATCGACATACACAAAGAAAGTGCTGAAAAACTTTCTTATGGACAAATGTCATCCGTTTAGCACACCAATGGTCGTCAGATCATTGGATGTTGATACAGACCCCTTCCGACCGCTGGAAGAGGGGGAGGAAACACTGGGTCCTGAAGTACCCTACCTAAGTGCAATTGGAGCACTCCTATACCTGGCAAACTGCACGCGTCCCGATATAGCGTTCGCAGTTAACCTACTGGCCAGATACAGTTCAGCACCCTCAAAGCGCCACTGGAATGGAGTAAAGCAACTTCTACGCTACCTCCAAGGGTCTGTGGACATGGGGCTATACTTCAAGAAAGGTGTATCCTCCGACTTAGTCGGTTATGCAGATGCAGGATACAGGTCCGACATACACACCGCAAAGTCCCAGACCGATTTCGTGTTCACGTATGGTGGGACAGCCATCTCATGGAGATACGTGAAGCAGACATCGACAGCAACCTCATCCAACCACTCCGAGCTCATTGCGATCCACGAAGCTAGCAGAGAATGCTTTTGGCTTCGATCAATCATCCACCATATCCTCACGACCACCGGCCTGAAGACGGGAGATCTTGAACCAACCACCATGTATGAAGACAATGCTGCCTGCATCGCTCAACTACGAGGTGGCTACATCAAAGGTGACAGGACGAAGCACATTTCCCCCAAGCTCTTCTGGATGCATGAACAGCAAGTAGACAACCAGATCGACATCCAGCAGATCCAGTCTTGCAACAACCTGGTAGATCTATTTACTAAAGCTTTACCTCGCAGTACCTTTAGAAAACTTGTACTAGGAATTGGGATGAGGCAGTTGAGAGATTTACAAGCCTGAAGCTTGTACTTTTCAGGGGGAGTTAATGTAGTGCTGTACTCTTTTTCCTTGGCCATTGGTTTTTCCCACTGGGTTTTCCATAGCCAAAGGTTTTAACGAGTCAGCCACATCAACTCTGGATCCAGGAGTATCCACTCCTGATGTTATCCATCGATCAGGGGAAGTTACAGAGACTTGTACTCTTTTCCCTTAGCCACTGGTTTTTCCCACTGGGTTTTCCTCGGCAAAGGTTTTAACGAGGCACGTACTCTTAAACTTGGGATCCAGAAGTATCCATAGACCTATGATCAGATAAGCTCTGTGAACCCTAAAGTGTTCATCACGGCTTACAACAATGGATGGATAAGGGGAAGTGTTATAAACGGGCTTTTGGTGGCCCAACCCGTTAGTGGGTATCCACCAATTATGTAACCCTATTGCTATAAATATAGGGCTATGGATTCCATAGCCACGAAGTTTACAACAATTTAGAATAATAGTTTCATACTATTTGTTCTTTATAGCCGTATAAATAAATACAAAGACAAGATCTTAAAAATATAATCAAGTAATAATTTTAAATTAAATACCCTATTACTAAACTATCGTATTCTAGTCAGATAAGCACTCTTAATAGTAGAGACATGAAAATCAAAAATCAAATAAGAGCTTCTTTTGTTAAACTAATTTATAATAAATTATAATTTAATTATCTTAGTTTCAATATTTTATTTAAAATGTATTCTAAAATAAATCTTTATACAAATTTGGCTCCTGATACAACAAGTTTCTTAATCGAATAATAATTCATAAATAATTAGTATATCCTATTCAAGTGAAATTATTGGTTAATTTTTACTGTCGTCTGCTTAAATAAGAATTCAAATTCATAAATAATTTTTTTTTAATTGAAATAAGTAATTTAAATTATGATAAATTAATGTTAATTAATTATCTAGATGTCGTGGTAATTTTACAGAGCTAAATTAATTTAAAATGCATTGATAAAAGATGAATTCTACAAGAAATATGTATGTCTATATTATATTATATAGTGTGCTTTGTTTTGTTGGGGTGGTTTTTTCTTTTTTCCTTTTTTTGTGGGGGGGGGGGGGGGTGGGTGGGTATGTCAATTTCATTATTTCACTTTCACATGATATTCCGTTGCTTTTGTTGAGTGGACCAGGAGTAGATGGGTTTTATGATGTGTCACACTCCTCTTCCCAAGATACTAGGAAGCGAGATGAGACACGCCTGCTTGTAGCTAAGTCAAATGAGAGTGAGTCTTTTTTCTTTTGAATATGCTATGATAAGCGTCTAGTAATCACAATGCACAGATCCTGAAATACCAACACAAATAATGAGATAAATTTATTACAACCTAGGTCTATAGCAGCAGTTTAATTATTACAACCAAATCGAAAGTCTTAAAGTAGCTGGAAGGTAAAATGGGGCCTTATGGCATGTACAAACCGAAGTCCATGCAAGTAGTAATAATAATACATAACAAAAGAAACACGAGCAACAGCCTTCTAGTCATCTAGAAAGTCTTGACCTCAACGAACTCGTGGATCTCAGGGACGGTTACGACCTCTGAAAATATTTAAACATTACAAAATATATAGAAATATGATCGGAACGATCCAAAAATATCACTGACGGTTTCAGGCCGTTGTCACATCCTAACCACCTTATAAAAAATTCTCTCATCGGAATTTAATAAAATTAAGAGGGAGGTGTAATGACCACATGAATTAAATGAGTTTCAGGATGGACAATGACGGGGAGGATTCAAATGGATAACATAGGGTAAAAATATGATGACATGACTGTTTTGGTGGGAAGTGAAGAAATTTTATGACTGGAGAAAAAGATAGAAAAGAAACCAGTGATCTTTTCATTTCTCTTGATGTGTTTAAATATACAAATCATCAAAGGTAAAATAGTAATCTACAGGACGATACGAATCCTGATTGTTTGGTAAGTAATAAACGCGGATCTTTACAAGACGTGGTTCGTTGTATCGGGACACAATCAGCATTGAATGCTATTGATGTGATCCCGTTCTTGGGGGAATTTGGTCCACTTTTCTTATATTCTTTACAACATGTGGTATGTTGTATCAGGACACAATCAGCAATGAATGCCTTTGATGTGATCCCGGGTTTGGGAGGATTTGGTCTACTTTCCTTATACGCCCCCGCAAACTAATCGGCAGAGATGACGAACAGTTTGGCCCGTAGACGTTCAAAACAATCCGTTGGGAGACTCTTGGTAAAGATGTCTGCAGGGTTGTCTTCGGTGGAGATGTGTCACACTTGAATATTGCCCGATGTAGTTTGAACTCTGATGAAGTGGTAGTCGACTGTGAAGTGTTTGGTTTTGGAGTAAAATACCGGATTGGAGGATAGTGAGATAGCTGATTTGTTATCACACCAGATAATCGGCTTATCTTGGAGAGGAACATGTAGATCGGACAGTAGAAGTTGCAGCCAGATAATCTCTTTAGCAGTAAGAGAAAGAGACCGGTATTCAGACTCCGTCGAGCTGTGAGCAATGGATGGTTGCTTCTTAGCACTCCATGTGTTTGGGTTCTTGCCAAGAAAGACACAGAACCCATTGATAGATCGTCGGTCGGTCAGGTCTATAGCTCAATCAGCGTCGGAGAAGGCGACGAGTGAAAGAGGGCTCGAACGAAGAAGAATGCCATGAGTTGGTGTCCCTTGAAGATATCAAAGGATTTGCATTGCAGCATTGAGATGGGAAGCACGCGTTGCATGGAGGAATTGACACACCTGATTAACGACGAACGATATGTCGGGTCGGGTCAATATAAGATATTGTAGGGCACCGACCAAACTGCAATAGTAGGAGCCATCATCAAGAAGAGGATCCGAGTTGCTGAGAGGTCGCTTTGAAGCGACAGGAGTTCGGCTCGGCTTACAGTTGGAGAGGCCATCCTTCTGAAGGAGTTCCTTTGTGTATTTGGATTGGTGGATGAAGCAGCCATCCGAGCCGCGTTGGATCTCTATCCCTAAGAAGTAAGATAGGTCACCAAGATCTTTCAACGCGAATTCTCGTGCCAGCTCCCCAATAAATTGTCGAACTAAAATAGGGGAAGAGCCTGTGATGAGGATGTCATCGACATAAAGAAAAATGACTATCTTTTGGTCGTCGTTGGTTCGGACGAATAGCGAGGAGTCGGCAGTGCTAGGAAGAAAACTGTGAGCTCGGAGGAATTAGGAGAAGCGAGTGTACCACTACCGAGGTGCTTGCTTGAGGCCATACAAGGCTTTTCGAAGCTTGTAGACATGGTGTTGGAGAGATCGATCTTCGAAGGCCTGAGGTTGTGCCATGTAGAGGTCTTCATCAATGATGCGATGTAGAAAGGCATTGGAGACATCTAGTTGCCTGATAGGCCAAGCCAAGTGGAGAGCAAGAGTGATGAGCAGGCGGATGGAGCCATGTTTCGCCACCGGACTGAAAGTCTCAGTATAGTCAACCCCTTCCTTCTGATGGAAGCCCTTGGCTACACGCCGAGCTTTGTACCAAGCAATGGAGCCGTCGGCATTTCACTTGATTCGGTACATCCATTTGTTGCCAATAACATTGGCTGAGTTAGGAGGAGGAACAAGATCCCATGTTTCTTGCTGGCGAAGAGCATTATATTCTTCTTGCATTGCATCGACCTATTCTGGTGTTTTTGCGGTCCATTTATAGGAGAGAGGCTCTTCGTTAGAGATATGTGTGAAGATTTAGTGGTTGGCGGGGTTTGGTTATGCCGACCTTGGAGCGGGTTATCATAGGATGAGTCGGTGATAGATGGGCTGGTGCGGTTTGGTCGTCCGTGAGCAGTGGGAGATATTCGCCAGGGTGAGAGGTTGGATGATGAGGCGCCAAGATATGATTGGTAGGTTGAGCAGGTGAGGGAAGAGTGGTCAGCATAGGCATTGAAGGATTGCTCGGTGTAGGGAGGAGGGCAGGGAGATGATGGGTAGTAAGTGGATGTTGTGGGTTTTGGTGGGTTTGGCTGAGATTATAGGTCGGAGGCATTGAAGGATTGCTCGGTGTGGGGAGTAGGCCGGGGAGAGGATCGACAGTAAGTGGATGTTGCGGGTTTTGGTGGGTTTGGCTTGGATTATGGCTCGGATTATGGTTTAGAGAGCTTGGTGGGATAGAATAGGTCAGGAGGGGAGATAAATGAGCCGATGGATTTATGGAATGATTTGGAGAGGTTTGGGTTTTAGGAGTCTTAGTATGCGTTGATGGGTTTTTTGAAAAGGGAAAGATCATCTCCTCAAACTGTACATGTCGACTGATGTATACCTTTTGTGTGGAGAGGTCCATGCAATTGTAAGCCTTCACATGGTCAGCATATCTAAGGAATACACATGGTTGCGAGTGAACTTCAAGCTTGTTGTGCTCATATGGTCGAAGACGTGGATAGCAAAGGCAACCGAAGGTCCGGAGCCATTTGTAATCAGGTAATCTTTGATGGAAGATCTCAAATGGCGACTTGTTGTTGAGAGTGACTGATGGAAGCCTGTTGATGAGGTACACTGTCGTCTTTGCCGCATCAGCTAGTATTTCTTTGGCATGGAAGCTGTTAAGAGAAGAGCAACTGGTGTATCGATGATGTGTCGATGTTTTCTTTCAGTGACACCATTCTGTTCTGGTGTGTATGTAGCTAAACTTTGATGTACGATCCCAAGTTGTCGAAAGAGAGAGGAAAATTGATTGCAAAATTCTCCCCGCCATCGGATCAGAAAATTTTAATTTTTGTATTAAACTGCCGTTCAACGATGGTTTGAAAGGTCTGAAAGGCAGCAAACACATCAAATTTTTGATACAGAGGATATAGCCAAACATGACGAGAGTAATCGTCAATGAAACTGACATAATAACGGAAACTTTTATTAGATAGAACATAAGACGGGCCCCATACATCAGAATGAACTAAAGAAAGAGGAGAAACTGCTCTGGATTTAGACAACAGAAATTGTAATTTGTGACTTTTGCCCATGGCACATTGAGAGCAAGTTTTATGTGATGATATCTTTAGCGACAGATTGGAGGTGACTCTGGATACGGTATGAGGAGATGGATGACCAAGACGGGCATGCCAGAGAGAACTAGAACAACTTGAAACAGTGAGGGAGATATGGTTGAAGAGTAGCGGGTAGAGACCATGTCTACTCGGACCTTGAAGAATGGTTCGACCAGTTTTGCATCATGTATAATAAAACCAGAGGATGAGAATTGAATGGTGGAATTATTGTCGCGCGTAAACTTATACACGGAGAGCAGATTCTTGGAAAATTTGGGTGCATGCAGAACATCGTTAAGATGTAGGGTAAAAGTTAGAGAAGGTAGAGAGGATGATTCAATGGTGGAAATTTTTGCACTTGCACCAGTGCCAACAAGGATTTGTCTGTTACCGTCGTATGGCGTCATTGTTTCTAGTTGAGATTGATCATTGGTAATATGATCAGTAGCTCCACTGTCAAGGAACTAATTTGCGCCTGCAGAAGAGGTGGGTTGAGCGACATATGCTTCTGACCTATTGGTGTGTGCAGTAAGCCTGTAGCAGTCAAGTATGTGATGGTTGTCTTTGCCACACACTTGACAGTGAATACGATGTCCGGAGGAATCCATGGGAACTTGTCGTCGATTGGCGACTGGTCCAGGAGCACGAGCGAGTGATCTTTGGCCACCACGAGTCGCAGGTTGACTGCCAAACCGAGAGCCGCGGGTATTGTTAGATCGTCTGCGATCGACTCGGCCTCCGCGACGACTGAAGTTTGCATGCAGCACCGAGGTAGTAGTGGATGGTTCGACAGGAGGGTCGGATGTCGAGTGATTTGCATATTGGATTCCTCTGCAAGTAAACTATTCCACATTTCTTCAACTGTATAGGGAATACCTCGATTTTGTGTCACGACTCAGAACGAGTTGTAGGAGTGAGGTAGACCATGCAGAATCTGTCGGACCATTTGTTTGGTGATGACAGTATCAGGGCCGGCTGTGAGAAGTTGATCATAGATCGATTTGGCCCGATCTAGATAAGTCGCCATGGATTCTTCGCCCATCTTGAGAGAATTTAATTTCTCTTGGACTAGCTCGATGTGTCCTTCAGAGAGGAAGGCATATCGAGTCTCTAGCTTGGACCATATCAGCACAGAGGAGGTGACGCCCAGTACAACTCCAAGAGCAGAGGAGGAAAGAGTCGCCTGAATGCACATGCAGAGATGTTGATCTGTGACCAGCCATTACGAAAAGTGGGGTTTTGGATGGGTGGTAGAGGTTTTGATTCGGTGGAGGCAGGATCTGGAATGGTGGGCGGAGGAGAAGGTGTTGAGCCGTCTATGTAGCCGAGGAAGCCATGTGCGTTGAGAACACCCACAACTTGAGATCGTCATATGATGTAATTTGTGGAGTCGAGACGGGTTGTGATTAGAAAGGGAAATTTTGAGATGATGAATTTGAGATTTGGAGAGATCGGCTCCTTTAGAGTCCGATTGAAGATTTAGAGAAACAGAAGATGTAGGATCAGATTGCTGTTAAGCAATGGCTCTGATACCATGAAGAAATTTTATGGCTGGAGAAAAAGATAGAAAAGAAACCAGTGATCTTTTCATTTCTCTTGATGTGTTTAAATATATAAATCATCAAGGGTATAATAGTAATCTACAGGACGATATGAATCCTGGTTGTTTGGTAACTAATAAACGCGGATTTTTACAAGATGTGGTTTATTGTATTGGGACACAATCAACATTAAATGCTATTGATGTGATCCCGGTCTTGGGGGGATTTGGTCCACTTTCCTTATATGAAGCACATGAATCGATAAAAGGAATATGATATGATATTCAAATTGTGAACACGACCAGGAAATGAATTAGTGAATCCACCACGAGGGATTTTACAGTCATCGACACATGAGAGTAATGTTAAGAAAGCTTCAAAATCAAGGGTAAGCTTATTGGGTCAACTAAAGATTTGGAAGCCTAGGACTAGGATTTTTCCAAAGAATTAGGTTGGGATAGGGAAACCAAGAAAAGATCTCCTTGAGAATCAAGATTGTAATCGTATCTATGCTGTTTTAAAATTATTTTGCACGACCTGCATGTGCTATCAACAAAACCTGTCATGCCCCACTTCCCAAGATACTATAAAGCGAGACGGGACAAGCCCGCTCGTAGCTAAGTCAAAGAGAGCGAGTCTTTTGATTCTTTTGAATCAGCTACAATAAACGTCTAGTAATCACAATGCACAGATCCTGAAATAACAACATAGATAGCGAGATAGATTTATTACAACCCCGGTCCATAGCAACAGTTTAATTATTACAACTAAATCGAAAGTCTTAAAGCAGCTGGAAGGTAAAAGGGGGCCTTATGGTCCGTACAAACCGAAGTCCATGCGATTAATAATAATAATACTTAACAAAAGAAACATGAGCAATAACCTTCTAGTCTTTGGAAAGTCTCGTTCCTTAACGAACTCGTGGGTCTCAAGGACGGTAACGACTGCAGAAAATAATTAAAAATTACGAAAGATACAGAAAAATGATCGAAACGATCCAAAAATACTACTGACGGTTTCAGCCTGTCATATGATGGATTGGACCCGCGAGCTTGTGTTGGGCTGGGCCATTAAGTGGTATATTGCACGTTATTTTGAGAATGAAAAATTCATACCTTGCAAGATTCATTTCACAACATAACTGGCAAATGGTGGAAATTTATAATGTTTTAAAAATATTTATTTTGTTGTAAACGGATGTTGACGAGTGTTTATGTTTTTAATGTTTTTTCTTTCAAAAATAGTATATATTATTATTTTTCACATATAATGAAGAGTCTTTATTTGATTTGGATATCTAAGAATCATATTTGATTGTAATAGATTAATAAATTTGATTGTAATAGATTAATAAATTCAAAATCTAATCAAATATAACCCTAATGGTTGCATACAATGGCTAATTAGTATTTTCATTGTTTCACTTTCACATGATATTCCTTTGCCTTTATTGAGTGGGCTAGGCCTAGATGGGTTTTACGATGGATTGGACGAACAAGCTTGTGTTGGGTTGGGCCATTATGTAGTACATTGCACATTTTTATAAAAAAATGAAAAATTCATACATTGCCAGATTCATTCCGCAACATAACTCGCAAATGGTAGAAATTTATAATGTTTTAAAATATTTATTTCTATGTTTTTAAATGTTTTTTCTTTCAAAATATGATATTTTATTTTTTTCCACATATAATGAGGAATCTTTATTTGATTTGGATTTCTTTAAAATCATATTTGATTGTAATAGATTAATAAATTCAAAATCTAATCAAATATAAACCTAATTGATACAACCCCCGACTAGGCCAGGGAGAAACAAGTCGACCGCTCGGCCCATCACAAACCTAGGCTCTGATCTGAGAGCTTCTCGTACGGGTCGATGCATCTCAGCCCAGAACGAAGGCCCAATGGACCACCGGCTCTTCGCGATGGAGGAAACCGCTCCCTAAACCAAGCGTGCATTGACTGTCATTCAACTCACAATCAGTGCGGACAGACGCAGCGGGAAGGGCCTGAAACGCCATAAACATGAGGGCATATTAGAAGGAAGCGTTGACATGATGTTCCCCTATAAATAACCGAATAAGGGGAGGACGAATGGACGAATCTTGGATTTCTGACACTCAGGTATACCTACTGTTAGTGCACGGGTACGGGTCACGGTAAAGTATCTGCGTACTGGTGGGACCAAAAAGGTTCTTCTCTCAAGCGCAAGAGTCCGTACAAGTAGTAAAATCTGGGAGTCCAGATGTCGAATCCTCGGGAGAAAATCTGTTGAAACCACATCACAAATCAAACAGAAATCTGACGGAAAGAAACTAACCACTCTAATAATGAAAGTGATGATGGTGTGAAAGTGTGTCGTGAATACGTAATCAAAGCGAACAACGAAAGAGTCGTGTATGAAAATATATGAGAAACATGCACATGATATGGGTTCGTTAGGATCAGCGATTCGTGTATTTTGGTTGATTAAATATAACTCAACAAATGCTCCTTTTGGGAGAGATTCGTCGGAAAATACCCTTTTGGGGGTTCAAGCACAATATGAATAAAAACGTCGCTAAAACTATAGTTCTACGAATATAGTATGAAGCTCTCTTTTGGAGAGATCAAATCTCACCCTTGTGGGATGATCATCAACGTATTCGCTTCTTTTGGAAGACGAAAAGAGGATTAAATAGCAAAAACATACAATTTTAGCGACTTTTACGATGAAGAACAACAATATTCAATCAAAATAACACGAATCAAATCCCCTAACTACTCCATATCATGCAAAAATAGGATTTAGCTACTCATCATGCAATAATAAACAACTTCCATAGCAAAATACATCAACTTTATAGCAAAATACGCTAGAAAACACCAAAATACGGGGTTTGAGTTAAATAAAATATCACCAAATCTCCAAGTTTCGACTTCAAACTCTCTGGAAATACTAAGAAAAGCCTCTGGAATTTTACAGAATTTTTCAGGGAGAGAATACGGCTCCTAGGTGCTCCAATACGCCAATAATACGCCCAAAAACCCTAAATACGCTTATATAATAGGCATTGCGGGTTTAAGAAGCTTATTGGGTTCACTATCCGCACCCGCTTGCGCTTTAAACCCGATTCGCTGGCGCCGAATGATGTGGGCCGTCCATCAGATGCGGGATGGAATAGGGGAGGGCCACGTTTGCTTTGAGATTCGCGCGCGCCCGCTCCGTTTCCGAGTTCTCTTCGGGATTCGCCTTGGCCGTTGGATCATCATCCAACCAATGAGAATGGGCCACGTCATCAAGCGGAGAACGAACGCTGCCGCCCGCTTTGATCGCTTTGGATTAGATCTCGACCGTTGATGCGAAGGCAGAGCCGTCCGATGGATGCCACGTGCCCCGCTCGTTCGCTGCTTCGTCGCTGGGTCGGGATGAACGCGCGCCGTTGGATGTCGATCGGAGGGTCCTCGAAGCGCCACGTCATCCGCCTCTTTCTCATCGTTAATGTCCGTTCGATCGACATCAAATGGTGATGTGATCGCCACGTGGACAAGCGGAGCTCCATCTGCTGCTGCGTTTTGCGCTAACTCCTGTCCGTTGGATCGAGATCCAACGACGCTGAAAAAGCCGCGTCGCCCGCTTATCCCAGCCGTCCGATCTGAGCGGGAGCCGCTCCGATGCTGCCACCGCATGCGCCAAGATTCGTGCGCGTTTATTTTATTTCCAATAAATGGTATTCTGTATTCAAAAATTCACAGTAATTAGCATATGTCTCAGAAAAATACAAATAAATAGTTGTTGGAATCGTGAGATCGAGACCGAGCTAGGAAAAATATAAAAAGTGCAGAAATACTTCGTTAATTGCTGTTTTGTGCTCAAATAGTATGTTTTCTCTAATAAATAAATTTGTAGAAAATATGTATGAATTAGAGAACAATGTAGCATCACATGAGCACAAAATAGGGCTAAATGGGGGGTTAAATATGTAATATTGAATCCGAATCACACCCCCCAACTAGCGATTTGCTAGTCTCTAGCAAAAAGAGCGATTAAAAATACACCTAGATCACCTTATCAGATCTCAAATCATTCACCACCATACTACATCGACAAAAGAAGTTAACCACACACTAATATCAATATTTCAATCTTAAAAATAATGGTGCTTGTGGGTTTAAAAATGAAGATCAAGTATCTCAAATGGTTATAAAATAAACTCAACTTCACTATTCATTACTTCATAGCTCATAGTATACAAAATCAATGGTTCACACCGTTCAATCAAATGTTCTAACTTGGAGCGTAGATGTTTCTTGCAAAGCAAGCATCAAAAATAAAATGGTATCAAAGCATACACACGTCAATCTTCATTCATAAGAGATCACACCACATCTTGTGTTTTCTTTAAGCTTTGGAAGTTCTCTTGCCTTGCTAATTATGCACACTTATTCTCTATTTTCTTTCGCTTTTTTCCATAGTTCCGCGTAACGCGCATCAAGCAACATTCGCGGAAAAGTATATAACTTGGATCGCTCCATCAAATAATTGAGGTTCCGGTCAATGGCTCCCAAATCAGACGATAATATTGCATTAGGCCAAGAAGGGCCCCTCGGACTGTACCACTCGAGCCAACCAAGTTATTTCTTTAATAGCACATTTATTCATTTTTTTCTTCCTCATTCATCTCATTTTTTCTTCTTTTGTGTGTGCATAAACAACGTGGCAAGATAACTTCCTCTTCTTTAATTTTTTCACAAGAATGAGTATCCTAATCATTTCAAATGACGTGGTACGTTTTTCTACCCAAAATCACACCAAGCATGCAAATGGCAATGAATACGAGATAAAGAACAATGCTCCAGTTAATTTATGAATTATTGGTGCATGAACTTTGGTGTGTTCCAATGAAAGCATAGCACTTTCTAATCCATAATTTCTAGATTCATTAAGTCATCGTTTAATCTTGCCATTGAGATGTATAAAAAGAAATTCACAACAAGCACTCAAATTCATGTAAAATGAGACTGAAATGTTGAACAATAGTGGTGGGGGAAAAATAAATCATATGTGTACGGTGGTGAATAAATATCGAGAAATTTCATCACATGAGGTTCATTTCTAGGTAAAGATAGACTTTGGTGATATTTTTTTTACTCAAAATTTTTTCCAATGCAAAAAGGGAACTAAAAAGGGAAAACCATAAAAGAAAAAGAAAAAAAAATAAAATAAAAATCCTAAAAGTTATTTCCCTCCCCCCAACTTAAAATAGACATTGTCCTCAATGTTAGGAAGAGGGAATCATGGAAAGAACACACCTGATTAGTCCCCACCCGAAGGTGGGTCTGTGAGATCCATGGTGCTCGCTTCCTTGGTCCAAGGCTCGTGAAAATGCTTCAATCTCTGGCCATTCACCTTGAACTCGCTTCCATCTTTTTCATTTAGTAAGAGCACATCGCCATGTGGGAAAACTTCTTTGACAACGAAAGGTCCATACCACCTAGAGCGAAGCTTCCCGGAAAAGATGTGTAGCCTAGAATTGTATAGAAGAACTTTTTGGCCTGGGGTGAACTCCCTCCGTAGGATCATCATGTCGTGGACGGATTTCATCCTCTCTTTTGATATTTTGGCATTATCATACGCATTTCTCCTCAACTCCTCTAGCTCCAACAATTGTAACCTGCGAGAAGAAAAAGATGAATCAGTATCAAAATTCATTTTCTTTATAGCCCAATAAGATCTATGCTCTATCTCAACAGGTAAGTGACAAGACTTCCCAAAGACAAGACGGTAAGGTGACATCCCCAAAATTGTTTTATAGGCCGTCCTGTAGGCCCACAATGCTTCAGGTAAGCGCAGACTTCAATCTTTTCTTGATGGATTCACCGTTTTCTGTAGAATTCCTTTGATCTCTCTATTTGCCAACTCTGCTTGACCATTGGTTTGGGGGTGATATGGCGTAGAAACTTTATGTGTGACCCCAAACCTCTTCATTAAAGTAGCGAACATGCGGTTGCAAAAATGAGACCCTCCATCACTGATCAAGGCCTTTGGCACTCCAAACCTAGAGAAAATGTTCTCTTTGAGGAACTTAAGCACAATGGAAGTGTCATTCGACCTGCAAGGAATATCTTCCACCCATTTAGAAACATAATCAATACAAACCAATATATAAGCATATCCAAATGAAGGTGGGAAAGTTCCCATGAAGTCTATGCCCCAACAATCAAATATTTCAATTTCCAAAATGGGGTTTAAAGGCATCATGTTACGTTTAGTAATACCCCCTAATTGTTGGCATGCATCACAAGTCTTGCAATAATGAAATGTATCTTTAAACATAGTTGGCCAATAAAAGCCACATTGCGAGATTTTTGCCACAGTTTTATTCGCTGAAAAGTGTCCACCACATACTCCATCATGGCAAAATTGTATCACACTGGTTATTTCATGATCAGGAATGCATCTTCTAACAATTTGGTCACTACAATATTTATATAAGTACGGATCATCAAAGAAGAAATATTTTACCTCGTACTTGAACCTTTTAAAGTCTTGAAGAGACCAAGTGTCAGGAGTCTTACCAGTTACCAGATAATTAACGATATCAGCATACTATGGAGAGGTGGAAACGCTAAAAAGATGATCGTCAGGAAAGGAGTCCTTCAAAGGCACATCTGCTGAATCAAGGCCTACTGTCAATTGTGATAAGTGGTCAGCTACTAGATTCTCCATGCCTTTCTTGTCCTTGATTATGACATTGAACTCCTGCAACAGTAAAATCCATCGTATTAATCGAGGTTTAGCATCTTTTTTAGATAGTAAATATTTTAAAGCAGAATGATCAGTATATATCAAAATAGGTGATCCCAAAATATAGCTCCTGAATTTTTCCAACGCAAAGTCTACTGCCAGCAACTCCTTCTCTGTGCTCGTATAATTCCTTTGAGCATCATTTAATGTCTTGCTGGCGTAGTAGATCACAACTGGAACTTTATCTTTCCTTTGGCCTAGGATTGCATCAACTGCGTAGTTGCTCGCGTCACACATTATTTCAAATGGAAGGGACCAGTCTGGTACCTGCAAAATGGGAGCAGAAATCAGCAACTTCTTTAAAGTTTCAAAAGAAATTTGACACTCAGGTGTCCAAATAAAATCCACATTTAAAGTAAGTAAGTTGTAAAGAGGGCGAGATATGGCGCTAAAATCTTTAATGAATCGCCTATAGAATCCTGCATGTCCCAAAAATGATCTGATGTCCTTCACGCATTTAGGACTTGGTAGCTTCTCAATTACCGCTACCTTGGCTCTGTCTACCTGTATACCATCTTTAGAAACCAGGTGACCTAGGACAAGTCCCTCTGTGGTCATAAAATGACACTTCTCCCAATTCAATAGGAGGTTCTTTTCAATGCACCTGTCAAGAACAAGAGCTAAGTTAGCTAAATAATCATGAAAAGAGCTACCATATACTGAAAAATCATCCATAAATACCTCAACGATTTTCTCAACCATATCATCAAAAATACTGAGCATGCATCGCTGAAAAGTAGCTGGAGCATTACATAAACCAAACGGCATTCTTTTAAATGCAAAAGTACCAAAGGGACAGGTAAAAGTAGTCTTTTCCTGGTCCTCAGGTGCAATCTCAATCTGATAATAACCTGAATAACCGTCTAGAAAGCAATAGTACTCATGTCCAGCTACCCTCTCTAAAATTTGGTCAAGAAATGGAAGAGGGAAATGATCTTTTCTAGTTCGGGAGTTCAACTTCCTATAGTCTATGCACATCCTCCAACCTGTGGTTGCTCTAACTGGGATAAGCTCATTATTCTCATTTTTAACCACGGTGAGGCCAGACTTTTTAGGAACAACCTGTGTAGGGCTAACCCACTTGCTGTCAGAAATAGGATATATAATGCCTGCATCCAATAATTTTAAAACCTCGCCTTTCACCACTTCTTTTAATGTTGGATTTAACCTACGTTGCATTTCTCTAGTGGGTTTGGCGTCATCCTCCAAGTAAATGTGATGCATGCATACAATAGGGCTAATACCTTTTATGTCAGCAATGGACCAACCAATAGCACCTCTATGTTTTCTTAGCACTTCAAGTAAAGAGCTTTCCTGTTCTAAAGAGAGTTTGGAAGATATTACCACAAGGAAGCTGTTTTCGTTTCCTAGGAAGGCATACTTGAGATATTCAGGAAGTGGCTTCAACTCGGGCTTTGGATCCTCTATCTCTGATGAAATTTGAATTGATGCATTAGGTGGCAAAGCCTCGAACCTAGGCTCCCATACTGTGTTCAGCTCCTTCACGTTCTCCTGCACAAAAGATATGTCATCAGAATCACCAATAATAGTCTCAACAATAGAAGCATCATCACAAAATTCAGAACAAATATAATCATCCACCAACGAATCAATCATATGCACCCTCTCAATCTCATCATCCACATGTGGCAACTTGCAAGTATTTAAAATATTCAAATCCAAAGTCATGTTGCCAAAAGTAATTTTCAGTTGACCATCCCTACAATTTATTGAAGCATTACATGTCGCTAGGAATGGTCTACCTAGGATGATGGGAGTAGCATTGGCAGTTTGGGGTCCCTGGATGTCTAGAACTATAAAGTCTGCAGGATAATAAAATTTGGCCACCTGAACGAGGACATCCTCAATGCATCCCTTTGGAACTTTAATAGATCTATCAGTTAGTTGCAATATAACAGATGTAGGCTTTAGCTGTCCTAACCCAAGCTGCACAAAAATAGGATATGGCAAGATATTGACACTAGAACTTAAATCCAATAGTGCATTTCCAATCTTTTTAGTGCCAATGGTGCAAGTGATGGTGGGTGATCCAGGATCTCTAAATTTAGGTGGTGTATTTTGTTGCACAATAGAGCTAACCTGTTCAGTCAAAAATGCTTTCTTTTTCACATATAACTTTCTTTTAACAGTGCACAAATCTTTCAGAAATTTAGCATAGGCACGTATTTGATTAATAGCATTAAGCAATGTAATATTGATCTGGCACTTCTGAAAAATTTCACGAATCTCAGTTTGATACTTATCTTTGCTTTTCTGAAGCAGCCGATGAGGGTAAGGTGCTGCAGGTACATATGCTGCGGGTTCCTTCTCTTTAATGATGCTTTTGCTCAAACCCACGTCCGTGCTCTCTTCCTGCACCTCCTCTTGCTCTTGAATTTCCTCTTCTTGGGTCTGAATTCCCTCTTCTTGCTCAGCTTGTCTGCTCGGTGGGTCAGGCTTCTGAATCTCTTTTCCACTCCTCAAAGTGGACACCGCTTGGCAAGGCTTCATATTATTTATTTGGAATTGACTGAGATGGAAGCTTACCTTTCTCCAATGTTGCTGTAAGCCTCGCCAAGCTCTCGCTCATCTGCTGATTCTGAGCCTGCTGAGCCTGAAATTGAGCCTGTTGTTGCTGCATTTGGGCTTGTTGCAATTGAATAAGCTGCTGAAGCGCATCGCCAAATGGTTGTTTTCGTTGTGACCCCAAAAGGGCTCTCGTTGTTGTTGTTTTCGTTGTGGAGATTAAGGGGGCATTATTGATCGTTGATGCCTCCCGATCGGTGTCTGAAGAAAGCGTTTGAATCCTGTCTTCTTTGAAGAAGGAGGCCGAGGAGGCATTGGCTCTCGGTCGGGAGAGGTGCAAGAAAGAGAAGGCTAAGCTTTGATCTCAGATTGCCAGCTTGAATAGTGTCGGTCCCGAGCGAGTCGTCACCAAAGTTATGAAGAGTTACAAGGAGAATTTCGCTCTATAGATTGTGAATTTGTTCCTATAGGGGTTTCAGAGATGCGATGAGCAAATTGTACGAAGGCTTCCCGCCCCCGGTCGATCTCGGCGAGGTCGTGGTGTTCGATTCCCACAAACGGTGTCAGATATTTTGAGGTGTGTTCTCACCACAAGTTGAATGTATGGTAGTCTGAAGGTCGTCACTGACGTGGAAGACGAGGATGACCTTCGGGATTGATCAGCCGAGCGGGATCTGGTGCGAGGGTGCTCGGAGCCGAGCGATGGGACGTCGAAGTGGAGCTTCGACTGGATGATGTCTACTGTGATCTGCAAAACGAGAAGCTCGTCAAGGGGGGCCGGATCTGGGTTCTGACCTAATCCCCTCTGATGCTTAAGTCAGACCTTGACAAAAGAGTGCTCGGTGGAATCGATTCTGGCTCGCTGAGAGGCCGGGCACGAGTTCTCGGGCCGAGCTATGGAGGAAGAAATATACAGTGGAAGCAGATGTAAGGAGTATGTGTTAAGGCCAAAAATGACCGAGACAGTTGTCTAGCTGACGTGGATCCTTCGTGCTGAGTTGGAGCCTCGTCAACAAGTTGAATGGGACCCTAGGTTGGCAGAACCAGGGTCGGATGATGGACGTTGGTTGGGATGCGGTGCTCGATCGACCCTCTGGTAGCTCGTACGTCGATGGTTTGAGGCTGGGAAGCAAGGAAGCGACCCTCACGAGAGACGGAGACTCAACGACCTACACCATAAAGAGACGTCAGGGGGGTCGGATCTGGGTCTTGACCCAAATTCCCTCTGATGCTTAAGTTAGAATGGGAACTTAAGAAAGAGAGGGAGCTTGGAGCAGATAAGATCGACCCACGGAGGTTCGTCTCAAATCTGACGTCGCAAGCTCGTAAATGGAGGCAAAGTATGCTGAAAGAGTAGAATCTATGTATTAGATCTCGTACCTTGTGAATTGAAACCCGCTTACCTTTGTCCTTTCGTCTATTTATAGGCTGTTCCCTATTAATTGTGTGTAACCGTCCCTCATTGATTTGGGCATGATCTTCTCCGTGATTTGAGATAACGGCTGCCCATTTACTCGGCCCCATTAACTTCCCCCTGAGTATCAGCGGGAGCTTAACGGTCGAGTGAGATGTTCGCTTGACATGGTAGTACTCCGCTTTGAGCGACGGGTTTCGGGTTGTTGGCACCAAATGGGTCGGGTACGTGATTCGGGTTCAATATTACATATTTAACCCCCCATTTAGCCCTATTTTGTGCTCATGTGATGCTACATTGTTCTCTAATTCATACGTATTTTCTACAAATTTATTTATTAGAGAAAACACACTATTTGAGCACAAAACAGCAATTAACGAAGTATTTCTGCATTTTTTATATTTTTCCTAGCTCGGTCTCGATCTCACGATTCCAACGACTATTTATTTGTATTTTTCTGAGACCTGTGCTAATTACTGTGAATTTTTGAATGCAGAATACCATTTATTGGAAATAAAATAAACGTGCACGAATCTTGGCGCATGCGGTGGCAGCATCGGAGCGGCTCCCGCTCAGATGTGATCGCCACGTGGACAAGCGGATGCAGCAACACCAGATCCGGCCCCCCTTGACGAGCTTCTCGTTTTGCAGATCACAGTAGACATCATCCAGTCGAAGCTCCACTTCGACGTCCCATCGCTCGGCTCCGAGCACCCTCGCACCAGATCCCGCTCGGCTGATCAATCCCGAATGTCATCCTCGTCTTCCACGTCAGTGACGACCTTCAGACTACCATACATTCAACTTGTGGTGAGAACACACCTCAAAATATCTGGCACCGTTTGTGGGAATAGAACACCACGACCTCGCCGAGATCGACCGGGGGTGGGAAGCCTTCGTACAATTTGCTCATCGCATCTCTGAAACCCCTATAGGAACAAATTCACAATCTATAGAGTGAAAATCTCCTTGTAACTCTTCATAACTTCGGTGACGACTCGCTCGGGACCGACACTATTCAAGCTGGCAATCTGAGATCGAAGCTTAGCCTTCTCTTTCTTGCACCTCTCCTGACCGAGAGCCAATGCCTCCTCGGCCTCCTTCTTCAAAGAAGACATGATTCAGACGCTTTCTTCAGACACCGATCGGGGGGCATCAACGATCAACAATGCCCCCTTAATCTCCCGACCTCCGACGAAAGTTCGACGACCTTAAGAATCGTAGACCGCAGCTCTCTGCGAGTCTCCTCGACGGCTTTTCCAACCACTTCCGCCCTCCGACGCTCCCAGTCGAGGGCCACTTTGGCATCAACCATTTTCACCGAACAGTGTCGCAGCTCGATGGCAAGTGAAGACATTTATGAGACGAAGGAGTTAAGGACATTTGAGGCCGAAGGAAAACAGAAGAGAGGAGGGAAACCAACCCGTTGGGTTTAGCATACTACATACCATGCAGTCTGCCAAACCTTCAAGACTGACCTTCTCCAAGAAGGAATGATCCATAGGGAGGGCAGAATTCTCAGCCAAGCAGATCACCACCCAGCAATCCACGAAGACCGATTCGCCAGATCGCACCTCATGGACATGATGAACGGGATCACCTCCATAACAATCTTGACCAGTCGGAATGTGCCCGAACACTGGCAGTATCCGAGCTAGCTCGGAGGGGGGGTCCGTTCAATCTGACGGAGCGGGGAAGCTCCTCCCCATGTCCGAGAACTAAGCCACAGGGTCAGCCTCGCCCTCCTTCCTCCTCTTCTCAAGAATCTCGGAATCCGAGGAGAGCGCTCTTTCCTCTTCTGCGTGCCCTCAACTGCTTCAGCTAGCCCCTCTTGGGGCCAACCAGATCTCCTCCAACGAGACCCAAATCCTTGGGGCACCAACCGGATACCCCATGGCCGGAGGAGAACTTTAGATGACTGGGGCGGATACCGGGCGGATGCTAGCCAACCTCAACGTTCTGATTGGCGGCTCGTTCCCCTGACCGTCTCATCCACCGATTGGCGAGGCGACTGACCGGATGGGCCACCCCTGGTCCTCCAAAAATCGCAACGAATGAGCTGAGACATTTCGAAAGGCTGGTCGAACTCCTGACCGTCAAGCCCTGCAGAAAACGGGAAAATCAGGGTGAGCTGAGAAGCAGAGCAAAATCAAAAGACCGCCTTTACCCGGGGACCATAAGATGCTCTTCATCTGAAGATCATCCACCAAGTTCTGGATCGACCTCTCCTCTATGTGCAAGGTCATCAGAAGATTGGTAACCCTGGAATCGACCTCGGAAAGAGTTAACTCTATATACACGGTGTCGGAGTAACCCCAACAGGTCAGAATTACGGCATCCCGGGGGGAAGGTGACGAAGACAAATTGTTTCCTCTAGTCATCGACTTTGCGTGGAATCCCAAGTATGAGGTCCTTACCCTTCCTGGTAGAAATGTGGAACCACATCCCTGAAGGAGCGAGCCTCACTCGGTAAAAGTAAAAGAAGTGCGGTAAGGTCGGCACTGCCCTGTGCAACTGACAGAGCATAACGAAGCCATCCGAAGAGGGGATCGAATGGGGCATTAGTTGAGAGAGAGAGAGAGAGAGAGAGAGAGAGAGAGAGAGAGAGAGAGAGAGAGATGCAGGAAGCTCAAAACTTCAACCGTCTTAAGTCGGACGAACAATAGAGGCAAAAGAAAGCACATCGGAAGAAAATCGTTAAACTTTTTAACGAATCCCTAAGAAAAATCAAGACCCTTAGCCAGGATCTCTGCCAACTTGAGGTGGATCTGACCACCCTAAGAAGGATCTAAGCTACTGTGACATAATTAAAAGAAAGCTGTTAAATTACATACCCGGAACCTTGCCTTGGTACATGCAAGGTGTACCGCACCGTCTTCCGAGCCAATCCCTGTCTCCCGTCGAACCGATCCTCGAAACAATCCTTATCCCGCGGCGAGCAATCCCCTTGTCGCCGAGCCAACCACGCACCGAAGAAAGTTTCACCTGAATGTGAATCTTCTCCAAGATTCCGGATCGGATCCGAACTCTTTCGTGGCTTTGCTAGAGCCCTTTAGGAGCAATGCAAAAATTAGGGAGAAGAGAATATTAATTTAAGCTTATATCCAAGCATGCTCCAAAATTTTTGGGAGCTGCTCAGATCTAGAGCTTGGGACGAGTTTAGAGGAAGGGGCACGCCCCTATTTATATAGGCGGCTGACCCCTCCCATTTACTCCACTTCCCACGTGGGACTAAAGTTTGGAGTTAAATAATTCAAGTTAGTTTGCCTTTCATAAAGGCAAAACTTCCATGAATTTTAACTCCCTCACCATTGAGCTTCACATTTGATACAAGCTATCAAATCGAAGAGCGCTGAATGGTGAACGCGTAGGAAAAAACGGCACGTCAATCCGAGTCTATTTGACCCTTCAATTGATCGTCCAAGGATCAGCCCAAATCTATTTTTCGTCCAAAAACAGCCGTCAAAATGTGCACGTTGCCCTAGGGTTTCTGCACCCAAATCTGGGGCCTACCGTGTGGGCCCCGCTGGACAGAATGGTCAGCCTGGGCACTGCCCAGGCCTGGGCCTAGGCGCCCAGGCACCAGGCGCTGTCCAGGCCCAGGCCGCATGGGCCAGGCGGGCATGCTGCCCAAGCAGCTCTAGGCCTAGCGCATTCTGGGCTGACCCATGCCCAGTTTGGGCATGGGTAAGGCCTATTGTGCTTACTTGACAATTTTAGGCATAACTTGTGCAATTTGATTCTGTTTTGAGCGCGGTTTGAACCTGTGTTTAGACTGGGACGATTACGTCACACATGTAGCCTTTTCAATGCGTTCATTATATTTAAATATTGTCTTAAACAATTTAAGACATATTTAACTCCTTTTGCATCACATGCAAAATAGTCACCTATCTAAGCTTAAAATATCGTTTGCATCAAATACAAATGATCCGATGGCATACATCCCCCAACATCTCCCACTTGTACTCAGGATCATTTATCCCGAATGCAGAAGATAACTACAAACTCTTTACAGTGTTCTATCCCTTGCATCAAATGCATATTCTCCCTAATGTTTCTATCTATTACTAGACGAAGGTCGCACTCTGTGTGAGACCTTACAGCCTGACCCTAATTCAGGTAGGACTCGAAGCCCCAAACAGTAGTGACCACGAGCAGGCCTGTTTCAGTATCATACTTATGTGGTTAACTCATCGACATGAGTATTGTTGGGACCACCCTGACTGTGTCTGTGATGAATTCCGCAGTTATAATCATTTCGTCTAAACTATGTCGTTTAGTTCAAACCTAGGGTATGGTCAAACTGTCAACCCCAATAGCTCGAATCCGGTTAGTCTCCATCGATCTTTAGTCAAATAATGTTGGACATCTTCCAACATATTCTGGCCAAAGTTTTCACTAAAGACCGAACTAACACTACGACACTAACTCCCATGGACTAGGGAGAGACGAATCCTATCTTGGTCATTACTCTCCTCGCACGTTTTAAATGTCACCTAACCAAATACCTTTCGACAGGCCTTGCCTCAAAGTTAGGTCAGGGATCTAAGTGACACCATTCACGTGCAGGTTCGTACAATGACCTCAAGTCAAAAGACAAACTAGCCTATCATCACTAAGAGTTATCATTGACAGCTTGGTCAATCATAACCATATAATAACTCTTGTGGGTCGTTCAGTGAACTCATTCTCCAATGAGAACATGTGTCTCATCTTCGACTTCGCCAAGTCAAACTATCATGAGATCATCGTCACCGCTACACGGTGAAGACAAAGACACAATGGTCTATCCAATGTTTCGATATCCTTTTCTCGAAACATCTACGACCACGAACCCTTTTAGATTTATGCTACTAACTGTCAAGAACTTCTCCATGATCGAGATACTCATCTCGATACATGTTTGACCTTGCATTAAGTCTCAAGACTTTACCTAAGTTAATATCTAATGATAACTACATCATGATTAACTTAGATAAATTTATACCAAACAGCTTACTATTACTTCGAACAAGATGTTTGTACAATTACACATAGATAATTGCCTCAAGAGCATACCTATCTCGCTACATATCCCACTTACACTTAGGCCCATTTATCCCGGTATCTCATACCGTATATACACATAAGTCTTTCTAGACTTCATGTAGTAGAGCCTTCGTGAGTGGATCTGCTAAACCATCTATTGATTAGACTTAAGGGGTTTTCTATGTTCATGCTAGACCAACCACTTGAATCTCATCCAAATAATTCCTTTGGTCCTACGGAATCCATTTAATTTTCCTGGATCTCATCTAGCTCATCGTACCTAATGATAATAATTTAAATATAGTTACTTGTCATTTTAGACGGTTCATATTCAAAAGTGTCAAACTCTTTTGACCACTTTGTCAAAAATATGTTCCAGCCCCTTGATGCCTCGCATGTATTTTATTCGCTCCCAATGATCTTGAAAACTCTCTAGATAATTCATATAAGTTTGTTCTTCCAAATCATATTTAGAAAACACACTTATAAATGAATGCTCCAGTTTTCATGGTTATCATGAGCATTTACATCGAGTTCGGTCCGAGTAGATCTGTACGCATCTGCTGGGGAGACAGTTTCATCATAATTCGTTTATAGGAGTTAGGATGAATATCGTTCTCTACCAACATAATTGTACTTCACTATTTTCTTTCTGCACCAATCTTCTAGACTCGAAGATTTACTTGTAGTCAAAGAAACACTTTCCTTGGGCACGTAAACTAAAGTTCATACTTTATTCACGTGCACGGACCATTTCTAATTGCATCAAGTTATTAATTGGAGTCACTACTCCGAATTTCATCCTGGAAGTTAACTAGGCCATCATCGATTATGATGTCCAACTTGACTCTTCGTCTCACGAGACTCGAGCAATCTTTTAACTTCCTAACAATTGATTTAATGAATATCTTATTGATAAGGTCCTCATAGAACCTTATCAAACCCTAGGCATTACTATCTGGGACTTAACCCAGATGGAGGATCGTAACCCAGTCACTTTGCCATGAGTCGCACTATGTCTAATAAAGTGTGATTTATGCTCTCTAACACATCCAATATGTTAAGAGACTTGACCTGAGAGAAAATCACATTTCCTTTTAATTTCACAAGATTTATACAGCTATGTATTTGACTTTTCGATCTAATCAAATCGTTTCAAATACTTCTGTCATTTTGTTCTCTATTTTATCAACAACTTATCCTGGCTAACTTAGGCTTGGGTCCACGTACATCAGTATGTACAAGACTGCGAGTTCAACAACTCGCTCTTCCACTGTCTTACAGAAGGAGTTTCGGCCATCATACCTTTGAGAATAAGATTCACAAGTGTCCGTAGACTTCATAATACGAGAGGTCAGACCCCTTTTTATGTAACTTGTGAAGCTTTATCTCTTTGATACGGCCTAGTCTATTTTGCCATATAAGTTTATTACTATCTTGCGAATTCATATATTAACATTTAATATATTATGTTATACATATTACCCATTGCTTCAGAAGCAATGTGACGACATTCGCCAAAATGTGTTTGCCTTTTGTATAAAATTATTCTGAAATCGTGACATCAAATATGTCACATTTTCAGTTCCTCCTACTTACGCCGTTACTAATGATAAATAAAACTATCTTTCTCAATTGACTTTTCTGTGTGCCTTCTTCCTTTTCTAAATCTCATTTAGATATTAAACGTCTCAGCAAAAATTTAAATGGCTATGCAATTATCTCATGCATCCAAACGCCTGAGCTTTGCAACCTTGAGTGTTGCTCAACAAGTTGCTCGTCTCAAAATCCGGTTGGGATACATAGTCTTGCACCGCTCATGCACTCACATTCGATTCAAACAGTTTGATCGAACTTTTCGAACCTTCCAGATCGAACCTGCTTTCCATACAATCTTGAGTGTCGCTCAACAAATTGTATGGAGAAACATACTTTTGAACATCAATATGTTCCGGCTGCTCATATAGAGGCGAGTGACATGTAGCGTGCATTTATTTTGTTGGACTCAGAACTTAATGAAATCATATTCCTTAAGTCTGTCCTCAAGAAGGTCATTTTAATGTCAATGCGAGTATAGTATATTCCATCAATTAGAATTTAACTTGATTTCCATTAACCAACCATTCGGACTAGTTAACTTATTCTTTTAGAATATTATGTTTGGATTCCATTATGTATAACATAGAGTTTCCTTAGTATAGCATATGTTCAATGATTTTTAAATATAGTTAAAATGGATTTTTATTCAACTATATCCTCCCACTATTTTGCGATCATATTAATGTAATGCCCTACCAGCTACTGCACAAGTACTAGAGGGGGGGGGTGAATAGTACTTTAAAATAATAAGGCGTATAATTCCAAATTAAATTGCACACAACTACCAAATCAATTTGCGGAAGCTTAAATTGAATGACAACAATGAAATTAACAATGCTAACAAACGATGTTAATGGGTTCGGATCCACCCAAGTCTCCCCGACTTGTTCCCGGTGATCCTACGTCCCAACCACCCGGAACCCCTCCGGATACTTGAGTTAGAAACCCTAACTCAAGATTTCCACTATGAATATCTTGTGAAAAACCTTCACAAGATCAAATCATACATGCAATGGCAAAGTGAATCCCACAACCCGGGATCACAATCTTCTCTCACAACCGAGAGAGCCAATAAGCAATATAAAAGAGTTTAGATGAAATAAATACTCTTACCACAAAATCCTATACCTTGAGTTTTTCTTACCCAATAGGTGGAATGAAGGATTTGAGGAAGATGAAGTTACCAAAACCTAGCACCAAGGAAATGACCAGCAATGGGTGCCTAGGGTTGATTTGGAAACTTGAATCAAGCAATAGCTTGAAGAGCTCACCAAGAACAAGCTTCTCTCTAGATCTAGAAATGAGAGAGAATGGGTTTCTTGTGAGGAAGAGAGCTTTAGATTTGAGGGAGAATGGCTATCTCTTTTGATCTCAATGAATCTCTGAATAGAGGCTCTTACCCTAATAGAAATGACCTAGGTTCGTATTTATAGGAACCCAAAAACATAAGTTAGGTCATTCTCCAACGGATAGAAATCTGGGAGAATTAGTCGGTCAAAGAACAATCACTGACCGACTAGTTCATCAACTAGTCGGTCAGCCAAACAACGTGGACCGACTAAGAGTAGATCTGAGAAGAGATAGAATTTCAGACCTAGAAATCTAGTCGGTCCAAGAACACTTTCTGACCGACTAGTTTCACAACTAGTCGGTCAGCCAATGAACGTAGACCGACTAAGAGGCAAAATAACTTAGTCTGAATGCAAAGTGACTTAGTCGGTCCAAGAACAAAAGTTGACCGACTAGATTGTCAACTAGTCGGTCATCAAACGTTCTTAGACCGACTAACGGTAAACAGTAGCTTAGGAGAATTTTAGAGTGAACAGTAAGTCACAACTAGTCGGTCAAAGAAGCATCACTGACCGACTAGTTCACAAACTAGTCGGTCGGTGAATCAACGTAGACCGACTAACTGTAAACAGTAAAGTCCAAGAAATTAAGGAATCAAACTAGTCGGTCCAAGAACAGTTGCCGACCGACTAGATCACCATCTAGTCGGTCAGTACTTGTTCTTGTACCAACTAACATGCACAACAAAGTCCGAATCGAGGCGCGACGCTTCGAGGAAGTTAGAATGAACTTGTGCAAGGATCCTAGAGCTACGTAATGAGCGTAATGAAGATAGAAACGTAAGATATACTCAAGGCTTAACATTCTATCAATCGAGACTAAAAGACTATAAATAAAACCTTAATAAACGGTCTTCGAGAGCTTCGATTGAATCTCCATAACTTCCAAAATGGCGCAAGAGCTTCAACGAAGCTTTAGGCATGAATACGAGCTTTTGGAAGTGTTGAGATGTCGCTTTGAATATTCTCGTGAAATTGGCGACGATCTCCAATACTGCGCTCACAAATTGTTAGTTCATGAATTATTTATGTTTGCTCATCATCCAAAACCAAATCCGGGGAGTCCAATATTCAACATTCTCCCCCTTTTTGGTGATGACAAACCAACATAAATAATAATCAAAGATAATAATTCAAAAGTAAAATACTTACTCCCCCTGCATTGATGACACGTTAATTCCAAAATGAATATAAATGAATTGCATCAAGCAGACGAGTAAGATAAATAAAATGAATTGATTTTTGAAATATCGGATTTTGAAAATCCTTATATGTATCTTAACTCCCCCTGAATCTAACATATCAAACTAGATTCTTAGAAATTGAGTTAAACTTTCATTTGCGCTATTTATTATCATTATCTCTCCCCCTTTGGCATTATCCCAAAAATGGGGGGCATACAACGACAACATTTAGGAAATGTAAAATCCAACACCGGGAGTCGTAGACAAAGACAATGGACCAACTTGACACAAGGGAAAATTGTGGGAATCAAAACAAGGTGTGCCAAATTTTCCATTATCAATAAAAATCAACTATAATCAAAATCATCAAAAATACCAAATGTTTATTCATTGCTTGAATAAAGAAACATACTCTTCAATATTCAATATTCTTGGTTAAATTTGTGCATGGAAAACAATTCTATACACTTATAGAATTTAAATCTATTTAACCAAGTTTTCATGCGTCGAGCGACGAAATCACATTTCATATACATTCAACGAATATTAAAATGTGCACGACGAATTAAGATAAGGAGAAAGACGATGTATATATATAAATGATAACATCAAGAGTACATCCAAAAAGATATCAATACATCAAATGCAACATAACCATCAAAAAGAAATACATCATCATCATCCTCATCAAAATAAATACAACAGCAGCGACGTCATCCAAAATACATCAAAACATCATAACCCTCATACTCAACCCTAACCCAAAATACTCTCGCAAAGATATATCATCCAAAGCGTATATGGAGAGTCCTCGGAACAATGATCACGAGGAGGAGGCTGGATCTGCAGCGTCCGTGGGTCCAGTCGACGGAGTGGACTCAGTATCTGCAGGGAGTAGAGGTGTCTCAACAGATGGAATCGTCGGGGCAGGAGTCGAGATCTCAGCAACATGCTCAACAGCAGCAAGGGTCTCGACAGCAGATGTGTCAACAGGAATATCAGCAGGCTCAGCAACAGGGTCAGACGACTGAAGTGCTGAAGCAGAAGGCTCTGGAACACCGGAAGTGGTGCCAACTCCAGGAGCAGAAGTGGTAGTACCAGCAACAGCAGCAGCAGTGGCCTCAGCGCCACGGGCAAAAGAAGTAGCAAGCTCGTCAAGCTCCTCATCGTCCATCTCCTCGGCCTCAGACACCGAAGGAGGAAGCTCAATCCCCATCATACGAGCCATACGGCAGACTACCTCCTCAGTACGAGCCAAACGGGAGTCGTGCTGACGAAGTAGGCGTACGACATCGTCCAATGTAGCAGGGGAAGAGGAGGCTGCAGCAGCTGACGGAGTAGACTGGGAAGCAGACGCGGTAGACCTCTGCACGTGACGAAGTGCCGCTAAAGATTTCTTCACGGCCGTCGCGTTCAGAGGCGTACCCAAAGGACGCTCATCGTCAGGTGGGAGAGGAACTCGGAAATGACGGAATACGAGGGTCAACAAGCAGGGGTATGGAATGTGCGCAGACTTATTGGTCTTGCATATACACTCGAAAGAATCCATCTTATCGAGTATCACGCGAGCCCAATTTATCTCGCACCCCAAGAAAAGAGCGTATATGAGCTTCAAAAACGGCTGAGATGGGAGTGAAGAGGATCCATACTTCGGGAGAAGACAAGACTTCAAAATTAGGTTAAGAACCCACGCATTCGGCTTAAAGGATTTCGAAGGAATACCAATGAATGCGGAGGGGATAACCTGGAAAATCTCAGAAAGACCAGTCTGATCCAAGGAAGAGATATCGTCTACGGAAATGTCCGAGGGGAGGAGACCACACGACGCACAACCAAGGATCTCCCCCAAGATTTCTGCCGTGAGAACTAAAGGAGTTCCCAAGACAGTCGTCTCAATGGAGTGGCTGGCGTCGTACTGGCCTCGAATATGGTTGGCATAGAACAGTTTCACGAGGCGAGGATACGGTTTGGGATTGGCTTTGGGGTCGTATCGGAGATAATCAATGAGACCACTATAAGACAGAAGATCAGCAAGGCCGAGAAAATCAGAGAACTGAACATAATGCTCTAACAACAGTGGACAGTGCTCTATACGGTTGTACGCGGCGAGACACTGAGGGTCATCGCGGCACAACGATATGTCTACACCGTCGACTGGCATAGGAGCTTTACCCTTGGCCTTACGGGTCTTCGGAGGTGGAGTGGGTTCCCTAGTAGGCTCATCCTCTGGGATAAATTCAGTATCGGAATCGGGAGGAGTAGCCGGAGTGTGAAGTAAGGGCTTTTTGGTCTTGGACTTACGGGGCTTGACGGACGCAGTCCTAGGCTTCTTAAGAGGGGGCGACGATGGAGAGGCTTGGGTAGACTTGGCACGACGCTTAGGCTTCGGGGGATTCCTAGGTTCCGAAGGTTGTTCTACGGTCATAGGAGAGGCCCCGGAAGAGGCGATAGGAATTCGAGTCTTAGCCATAGCACTACGAGCACAAGCAATCGAAGATTAGGTCACTAACAACCTAGAGATCACAAGCTAACAACCCTAGAAATCAAGAAATTCGAAAATCACAAGCCCTAGGTTAGAAATTGAAACCCTAGGATCTAGAGCTTGAAATCAAGGAGAGACAACCCTAGAATAGGAAATCGACCTAGGAGAGGGAGGGAGATACCTAGGAGGTGGAGTCGACGGCGGCGGATGGCGGCGATCGACGGAGAAACGGCCGGAAGACGAAGGGTTTCGAGTTGAGGGTTTGGGGTTTTCGGGCTGGAGCAAGTGAGAAGACCGACTAAATGAGAATTTAGTCGGACGAGATCGAGTATAAGTCGGTCGGGAAGCGAAAAGACTCAACTGCCCTAACACACTTAGTCGGTCACAGTTCAAGCACTGACCGACTAGATTACGATCTAGTCGGTCGGTCAATGAGCCTGAACCGACTAAGTCGAAACAGAGGCACAGAGGGATTTTTAGGGCAAAATTTAGTCGGTCGCAGTATACTTACTGACCGACTAGTTTTCAATCTAGTCGGTCAGAAAGTGTACTATGACCGACTAACGAAAGAAAATGATAGGAGATGGATATTGGCTTGATCTAGTCGGTCTGAGTTCATTTGCTGACCGACTAGATGAGCATCTAGTCGGTTGACAAGTGAACTGAAACCGACTAGAAGAGTCCAAAAATTGATAATTGATTTCTCTTCACAAACCACTTGGATGAAACATCTTAACTCACTCATTAGTCATCTAAATTACCCCATAAAACGTCGAAATCTTAAATACGACTTTCAAATACGAATTCGATCATAAATTCAAATATATCACATAAAATTCCCAAAAATTCAATTAATCTAGCATGAATGAAATATCGCGAAATATAATAGCATGCAAGATATTAGAATGAAATATGAATCCTATATCTCGGATTCACCCATAATCCCCAATTCTCGACGCAACCGCACAAAGGAGTCCTCCTTTAGGGGTTTCGTGAAAATATCGGCGATTTGCTTTTGGGTTTCAACGTACACTAATATGATGTCCTTTTTAGCAACATGATCATCTAAGAAATGGTGTCGGACATCTATGTGTTTCGATCGGGAATGGTGCACCGGATTCTTTGAAAGACAAATAGCACTTTGGTTATCCACCATGATAGGGCTAGTATCACAATGAATACCAAAATTCTTCAATGTGTGTCTCATCCAAAGAACCTGGGCACAAGCGGCACCGGCGGCAATGTATTCCGCCTCGGTGGTTGAAAGTGATACCGAATTTGCTTCTTGGAAAACCAAGAGACAAGAGAATTTCCTAGAAAATGGCAAGTGCCACTAGTACTTTTCCTGTCGGATTTGCATCCCGCATAATCAGCGTCACTATATGAGACTAACTCATATGTGCTAGATCTCGGATAAAGTAATCCAAAATCTAATGTGTAACTTAGATAGCGAAAAATACGTTTAACCGCTACTAAGTGAGAATCCTTAGGTTGAGACTGATAACGAGCACATATACAAACGGAAAACATAATATCGGGCCTACTCGCGGTAAGATAAAGTAAGCTACCTATCATACCTCGATATAGACGAATGTCTACATCTTTTCCGCCCGTATCTTTATCAAGATGCGTAGTCGTTCTCATTGGAGTCTTTTTCCCGGAGGCATTCTCCATTCCAAATCGCTTTAGCAACTCCACCGTGTACTTCGTTTGGTGGATGAAGATTGCATCGTTCAATTGGCGAATTTAGAGACCTAAGAAATATTTGAGTTCGCCCATGTGGCTCATCTCAAATTGTTCCTTCATAACATTAGAAAACTCTTCGCAAAGAGCGAAGTTAGTAGCACCGAAAATGATATCATCAACATAAATTTGAACTAATAAAATATCATTATTCGCATGCTTAATAAAAAGTGTTGAATCGGCTTCGCCCATTTTAAAATTCAAATCCAAAAGAAAATTCTTTAGGCGATCATACCAAGCTCGAGGAGCTTGTCTCAAACCATAAAGAGCTTTCTTTAGTTTAAAAACGTGATTTGGAAATTTTTCATTTATGAAACCCGGAGGTTGAGAAACGTAAACTTCCTCAACGAAATCTCCGTTTAAAAATGCACTTTTAACATCCATTTGAAATAATTTAAAATTCTTATGGCATGCAAAAGACAAAAGTAATCTAATTGATTCTAATCTAGCTACCGGAGCGAAAGATTCTTCGAAATCGATACCTTCCTCTTGACGATAGCCTTGAGCTACTAACCGAGCTTTGTTCCGGATGACGACTTGGTTTTCGTCGGTTTTGTTCTTGAAGATCCACTTTGTCCCTATGACGGTGTGGTTCTTCGATGGCAATGGAACAAGCTCCCAAACTTCATTCCTCTCGAATTGAATGAGCTCCTCCTCCATGGCTAAGATCCAAGCGCTATCTTCGCATGCTTCATTAATATTCTTTGGCTCTATCGATGAGGCAAAGGCACAATTTGCGAAGTGGTGGACTTGCGATCTCGTCTTGACACTATCTTGAATATTGCCAATGACTTGCTCATGGGGATGGTCACGAACGGTATGAAGCCGTTTGGGAATACCTTGATCACTAGGAACATTCTCAACAACTTCATTAGTTGGGTTAGTCTCAATAGAATCAATAGAATCATTAGACTTAGAATTATCAAATGAATCACATAAAACATCCAAAGAATCATTATCATTTGAAATTCTAGTTGGAACAAATCCTTCATTAAATGAGACATGAAGCGACTCCTCGATCGTTGAGGTTCGTTTGTTGAATATCCGGTAGGCTTTGCTACGCGAAGAATATCCGACAAAAATCCCCTCATCGGATCTTGGATCGAATTTGTCCAAACTACCATATGTGTTCTTAATAAAACATTTCGAACCAAAAACTCGAAAATTTTTAACTTGAGGCAACCTACCAAACAACAATTCATAACAAGTTTGTTTAGTGCCGGGCCTCAAAAGTATTCTATTAAACACATAGCAAGCGGTGTGTACCGCTTCCGCCCAAAATTGATGGCCAAGTTGGCTATCATCAAGCATAGTGCGAGCACACTCCACTAGCGTCCTATTCTTTCTCTCAACTACACCATTTTGAGGAGGTGCACGAGGGAAAGAGAAGGTGTGAGTAATACCAACTTCATCACAAAATGTCTCAAAAGACTCATTCTCAAATTCACCTCCATGATCACTACGAATAGTGACAATGGTGGTTCCTAAGAGATTTTGTACTTTCTTAACAAAAATTGTGAAGTTTTCAAAAGCTTCATTTTTATTACACAATGAAAATACCCAAGTAAATCTTGAATAGTCATCTACGATGACAAGTCCATACCTTGCATTTCCTAAGGAAGCTACTCTAGTTGGCCTAAATAAATCTAGATGTAATAGCTCTAGTGGCCGTTTAGTAGAGATGCTTTTCTTAGGTTTAAATGAAGATTTAGGAAGCTTGCCGCGTTGACAACAATCACAAAAACTTTTCTTTTCAAAAACAAGCTTCGGAAAACCTTTAATAGAATTCAATTTTGAAAGCTTATATAGTGTTCCAAAGTTCACATGTCCAAAGCGTCGATGCCATAAGTGTTGTTCACTTGTGTTGGCAACGAGACATTGTTCATATGACTTGGGAAGATCCAAAATATAAATGTCTTTACGACGAGTTCCGGAAAATAATAATTTTTCATTATCCTTTCTTAAAATATGACACAATCCTTTCGCAAAGCTAACTTTGTAACCTTTGTCACAAAGTTGGCTTATTGAAATAAGATTATGATTTAAACCACTAACAAGATAAACATCACTAATTAATGGTTTAGAAGGGTTACCGACTTTACCAACACCTATGATGGTTCCGCTCTCGTTGCCTCCAAATACGACGCGGTTTCCATTCGCAATGGGAACCACTCCGGAGAGCAATCGAGCGTCACCCGTCATGTGTTTGGAGCACCCGCTATCGAGTATCCAATTCCCTTTGGAGCTAAATTTAAATTTGTTGCTCCTTTTCTTTTTCTTTTCCTTGAGTACCTAAAGATAGAAAATTTCATATCATGGTACCCAAGGTCATTGGGTCCAAGGGATTAGACCTTTGGAAGCCAAGTCCAAGTGGACTTAGACTTCCCCACATAATTCTTACTATGCACAACATCCGAAAAATAAGCATTCATATACATTTGTTTTTCGTCCATGCTTGTGTCCTTTGGGCTCCAAATAGTGAAAATTTTGGGAGCCATCATCCTATTGGGTGCATGCATACGACGTTGATTTCTACGTGATGCATGGTGTGGATAGGCATATGGGACATGATGGAATGGTGCACGATGAGAATTATTCATATGATGAGGTGGGTGTACATATGCATGTGTGGGAACACGTGCGTGAGGGTGTCTCACTTGGTGTGCACGTGCCCGAGAATGTGTTGCATAAAAATCATCATATGTGTGAGACGGTGGAGTAGGACGTGTGTTCCTACGTGGCATGGTATTGGTGTATATGTAAGCATGCCCCTTCTTTGGAGGTCCACCCAAAGTGGGTTTCTTTCCGAAAGAGGGTGTGGACGAGGTGGAAGCACCATTGGAAGATGAACTTCCAATAGAGTGTTTGCTCCCACTCGTTGAGGCTTCGGAAGTTGGCCTAACAAAAGTAGTGACCGACTTGGATGAATTTCCCATCATATACCCCAAGCCAATGTGGTGTTTGGCCGGAAGTAAATCTTTTAGGATATTATCCAAATGGCCTTTACCCTTGTTGAATTCGTTGATTCGGCCCAATGTGTTCTCATATTTCTCTTTGAGAGAACGCAAAGAAGTATCCAAAGTGGATATTTGCGATGTGAGCACATAAACACGAGATTTAAGATTCTCGTTCTCAATACTCAAAGTCGAGTTTTGAGAAGTTAAATCCGCTATCTCATGTTCTTCCGCATCCTCAATGCTAGCATGTTCAAGTTTAGATTTGAGATTCACAATCTCATTTCTTAACTCTTCAACAACGGTGTCGTTGTTGGTGATGATAGTCTTAGGCGATGTTTGAATGCTAGCTAGGTCATCTTTTACCTTAGTATATCTATTTACTAACTTAGTGTATTTTGACCATAGTTGAGTGTTAGCATCCCTAAGATCATCCATCGTTACCTCATCGCTTTCTTCATCACTATCATCGGAAGAGGAGGATCCTTGATCGTGCTCCTCTCTTGCCATGAAGCACATGTGTGCTTGCTCCACTTGCTCATCATCCGACTCTCCGCTTGAGGAATCCTCGGAGTCGGTGAAGGTAGCTCCGACAAGTCCCTTCTTGTTTCCTTTCGTGTACTTCTTGGACTTGTCATACTTTGGCGCCTTCCACTTCTCCTTTTGCTTGTTTTGAGGACAATCCGCTTTGATGTGTCCTGGCTTATTGCATTTAAAGCACAAAGGTGGAGAGGCGTTAGTAGAAGTAAACTTAGATTTTTGTTTGAAGTTACCCTTTCGGAAGAAGCGATTGAACTTCTTTGCCATGAGTGCAATGGATTCCATGTCCATTTCTTCTTCCGAGTTCTCATCATGGGTAGAGGTGGATGAAGCCGCCTTGAATGCAATCGCCTTTTTCTTAGGCGCATCTAGGTTCAAATATGACTTCATCTTTTCTTGTAGCTTCACCTTGCTATCTTTGCGTACCTCGTATGACATCAAAGTACCCATTAGTTGAACTACGGTATATTTGTTCATGTCATTACCTTCCTCGATGGCGAAGGTACGTTTTTCCCAAGAAGAGGGAAGTC
Source organism: Scilla litardierei (assembly GCA_030789695.1). Classification (NCBI taxonomy): domain Eukaryota; kingdom Viridiplantae; phylum Streptophyta; class Magnoliopsida; order Asparagales; family Asparagaceae; genus Scilla; species Scilla litardierei. The sequence continues at coordinate 120,084,611 of CM061130.1, forward strand.
CTTCAATAAGCTTTAAGCACTTCTCCTTTTGAGTGTAGGTCTTGCCGAGGGCCTCTAACTCGTTTATTATGTCAACGAAACGAGCGTAATATTCTTTCATCTTCTCGCCCTGTTGCATATGAAACATTTCGTAATCTTTGGTTACGACTACGAGTTTAGAGTCTCTTACCCTACTCGTCCCTTCATGAAGAATGAGGAGGGAGTTCCAAATTTGATATGCACTCTTACATGTGCATATCTTATTGAAATCCTCGGGCTCCAATGCGCATTGCAAGGCGTTCATTGCCTTGGCATTGCTTACCTCCGCGGCGACCTCCGCGGTAGTCCATTTCTCAAAATCTTCTTCTTCGGGTTCAATATACTCCTTCATTGTAGTTCTCCATAAAGATGCACTTCGGAGGAAGGTTTCCATCCGACACTTCCAGTACCCGTAGTTGGTACCGTTGAAGAATGGAGGCCTCGTAGAGGAATGTCCTTCCATCACGGAAGATGCTCCTTCACGGTTCCTGAAGGTGTCATAGTTGGAAGGTGGACGCACGGTCTCGTTGTCTTTGGCAGACATAGCTGAGTATCTGGCTCTGATACCAAATGTAATGCCCTACCAGCTACTGCACAAGTACTAGAGGGGGGGTGAATAGTACTTTAAAATAATAAGGCGTATAATTCCAAATTAAATTGCACACAACTACCAAATCAATTTGCGGAAGCTTAAATTGAATGACAACAATGAAATTAACAATGCTAACAAACGATGTTAATGGGTTCGGATCCACCCAAGTCTCCCCGACTTGTTCCCGGTGATCCTACGTCCCAACCACCCGGATCCCCTCCGGATACTTGAGTTAGAAACCCTAACTCAAGATTTCCACTATGAATATCTTGTGAAAAACCTTCACAAGATCAAATCATACATGCAATGGCAAAGTGAATCCCACAACCCGGGATCACAATCTTCTCTCACAACCGAGAGAGCCAATAAGCAATATAAAAGAGTTTAGATGAAATAAATACTCTTACCACAAAATCCTATACCTTGAGTTTTTCTTACCCAATAGGTGGAATGAAGGATTTGAGGAAGATGAAGTTACCAAAACCTAGCACCAAGGAAATGACCAGCAATGGGTGCCTAGGGTTGATTTGGAAACTTGAATCAAGCAATAGCTTGAAGAGCTCACCAAGAACAAGCTTCTCTCTAGATCTAGAAATGAGAGAGAATGGGTTTCTTGTGAGGAAGAGAGCTTTAGATTTGAGGGAGAATGGCTATCTCTTTTGATCTCAATGAATCTCTGAATAGAGGCTCTTACCCTAATAGAAATGACCTAGGTTCGTATTTATAGGAACCCAAAAACATAAGTTAGGTCATTCTCCAACGGATAGAAATCTGGGAGAATTAGTCGGTCAAAGAACAATCACTGACCGACTAGTTCATCAACTAGTCGGTCAGCCAAACAACGTGGACCGACTAAGAGTAGATCTGAGAAGAGATAGAATTTCAGACCTAGAAATCTAGTCGGTCCAAGAACACTTTCTGACCGACTAGTTTCACAACTAGTCGGTCAGCCAATGAACGTAGACCGACTAAGAGGCAAAATAACTTAGTCTGAATGCAAAGTGACTTAGTCGGTCCAAGAACAAAAGTTGACCGACTAGATTGTCAACTAGTCGGTCATCAAACGTTCTTAGACCGACTAACGGTAAACAGTAGCTTAGGAGAATTTTAGAGTGAACAGTAAGTCACAACTAGTCGGTCAAAGAAGCATCACTGACCGACTAGTTCACAAACTAGTCGGTCGGTGAATCAACGTAGACCGACTAACTGTAAACAGTAAAGTCCAAGAAATTAAGGAATCAAACTAGTCGGTCCAAGAACAGTTGCCGACCGACTAGATCACCATCTAGTCGGTCAGTACTTGTTCTTGTACCAACTAACATGCACAACAAAGTCCGAATCGAGGCGCGACGCTTCGAGGAAGTTAGAATGAACTTGTGCAAGGATCCTAGAGCTACGTAATGAGCGTAATGAAGATAGAAACGTAAGATATACTCAAGGCTTAACATTCTACCAATCGAGACTAAAAGACTATAAATAAAACCTTAATAAACGGTCTTCGAGAGCTTCGATTGAATCTCCATAACTTCCAAAATGGCGCAAGAGCTTCAACGAAGCTTTAGGCATGAATACGAGCTTTTGGAAGTGTTGAGATGTCGCTTTGAATATTCTCGTGAAATTGGCGACGATCTCCAATACTGCGCTCACAAATTGTTAGTTCATGAATTATTTATGTTTGCTCATCATCCAAAACCAAATCCGGGGAGTCCAATATTCAACACTTAAGCCATAAAGATGAACGAATAATAATATTTAGTGGGAAAGGGACCCGACCACCCTGAGTCTCACAACCTTGAGTTGACTCAATAAGTTGCTTAACTCTGCGATCGGTAGACGACTCTTCATCAATCACATCGAATGTGATTCCCTTATAGGTTTTTACCCCTATTCACTTATGACCTTGAGTTGGCTCAATAAATCATAAATACTAGTCTAGTCAGACCCTTACTTCTGTGTCCAATCCTAACTTACACAGGCACTCGGTTGATTCACGACGCGACGGTTTATGTTAAGTCGAACTGCATCACATGGGTAATGGAATTCGTTTCCAAAAGGTATTCATATTACAACTTGAGTTGACTCAACAACTATAACATGAAATACCTGGTTTCCAAATTCCAAAAGTAATGAGGGCTCGGCTAACCTTGAAAAAGATTATTAACGTAATTGACTTATATATAATCCAGGGTGTCATATAATCATGATTCGCGTCATTGCGGTCCAGCAGAACATGGCCAGGGAATTGACTAAGCCAGGATCACTTATTCTCAGTCTAGCTGGGGTGATCCAATAAACTTAGCCAAGCACATTAACTGGATCATGGTCCATTGAATGAAGCTTGTCATTTTTATATGTGTGCCATAGACTAAAAAGCTTTTATTACAACTAGTTAATCCTATCAACTAGTGAATCCTAAAATTCAAAATTAATTAGGATTTGTTAATAACTTTTATTAAGTCCTTATCAACGATAAGGTTCATTCCTATAACGTGCTACCCTAATCATTATTAGGATTTTAACAAATTCAATTTCAACAGTTTAAAGTGTAGTCTTTTAATGAGAATCATTATGATAACGATTAAAATAATAATCGTCGTTAAATTACTACCCTAATCAGGAATTAGGTTTTAAAAGGTTGTAATGAATTATTAAAATATAGCATGTCATTTAAAATTTATCTAATACATTTCAAATAGGTTTTAATGGCTAACCTAAAAGGTTTCAACAATTACCACATAGTGAAGCATGGCCATTAAAACATAATCTAACTTTATCAACTATAAAATTAGCATGCAATTATTAACCTAAATATTGCATAAAAGGTTTATAATTGTTTAACAATCATCACATAATTATTAAACATGTATCAACACATTTAAAAATTTATCCTATAAATATTTAATGTGCAATTAAATTTAACACTTAAATGTAAAAGCATGATTTTAAAACTTAAAACAGTTTCATAAAAATTATCATATAATTTTCATTACATAAACTATGTTTTAAAATCAACAAAAATTTTCCATGTTCCAAAAAAAATAATTTTATCGCATAAAAGAATTTTAAAAAACATCTCAAATGAAAACGGTTTCATTTTTAACAATATCACATAAAGTTAAAAAATTTAGCATGCATTTAAAAGGCATTCGTTTTAAAAACGTCGCAGTCCTAGATCATCCTGCAGACTAAGCTCCGATACCAATGTTGGGTTTTGATGGACCCTTAGGGCACAAATCTCTAGGCCCGTCCTAAGTCGAACGAACAATAGAGGCAAAAGAAAGCACAACGGAAGAAAATCGTTATACTTTTTAACGAAGCCCTAAGAAAAATCAAGACACTTAGCCAGGATCTCTACCAACTTGAGGTGGATCTGACCACCGCAAGAAGGATCTAAGCTACGGCGACATAATTAAAAGAAAGCTTCTAAATTACATACCCGGAACCTTGCCTTGGTACCGGCAAGGTGTACCGCACCGTCTTTCGAGCCGCTCCCCGTCCCGCGCCGAACCGATCCTCGAACTGCTCCGCGTCCGAGGCGAGCAATCCCTTTGTCGCCGAGCCAATCATGCGCTGAAGAAAGTTTCACCTGAATGTGAACCTTCGCCAATACTCTGGATTGGATCCAAACTCCTTCGTGGCTTTGCTAGAGCCCTTCATGAGCCGGCAAAAATTAGGGAGAAGAAAATATTAATTTAGCTTAGATCCGAGCGTGCTCCAACTTTTTTGGGAGCTGCTCAGATCTAGAGCTTGGGACGGGTTTAGAGGAAGGGGCACGCCCTTATTTAAATAGGCAGCTGACCCATCCCCTTTACTCTACTTCCGATGTGGGACTAAAGTTTGGAGTTAAATAATTCAAGTGAGTTTGCCTTTCATAAAGGCCAAACTTCCATGAATTTTAACTCCCTTATCGTTGAGCTTCACATTATATACAAGCTATCAAATCGAAGAGCGATGAACGGTGAATGCGTAGGAAAAAATGCACGTTAATCCGAGTCCGTTTGACCCTTCAATTAACCGTCCAAAGATCAGCCCAAAGCTATTTTTCGTCCAAAAACATCCGTCAAAATCTGCACGATGCCCTAGGGTTTCTGCACCCAAATCTGGGGCCCACCGTGTGGGCCCCACTGGATAGAATGGTCAGCCCTGACGCTGCCCAGGCCTGGGCACCCAGGGTGTGTGGGCCTGGGCTTGGCACCCAGGCCCAAGGCGCCAGGCACCCTGGGCGCCCGGGCCTGGGCTTGGCGCCCAGGCCCAAGGCGCTAGGCACCCTGGGCGCCCAGGCCCAGGCCGCCTAGGCCTGGTGCCCAGGGTGCCCAGGCCCAGGCCGCCTGAGCCAGGCGGACCTGGTGCCTAGACAGCTCTAGGCCCAGCACATTCTGGGCTGACCCATGCCCAGTTTGGGCATGGGTAAGGCCTATTGTGCTTACTTGACAATTTTGGGCATAACTTGTGCAATTTGATTCCGTTTTAAGCGCGGTTTGAACCTGTGTTTAGACCGGGACGATCCCGTCACACATGTAATCTTTTTAATGCGTTTATTCTATTTAAATATTGTCTTAAATAATTTAAGACATATTTAACTCCTTTTGCATCACATGCAAAATAGTCTCCTATCTAAGCTTAAAATATCATTTGCATCAAATACAAATGATATGAGGGCATACATCCCCCAACAGGCCGCATCCCGGACCTCCGAGGGAATAAAGGACCATTCATCCTTGAATGGGCCCCTTCGTTGATTTAAGGAATCAGCAAGCAGGCATTTTCCCTTCATAAGAGCTTTCCTGAGCTCGAAAGGCAAGAGGACTTCCGGCGTCACACTGAGATCTTCATGTTCAGGCATACCCGCAATCCTCAGCACAATATCCATCTACAGAATGAGAGCGCCAACAAGGGAGGGTACCTTGCAAAGGCGGAGAAGGAGAATCATCGAAAGCGAACTAAGTAGGGGATTCTCCAAAGACGGAGCGAGACGGGCGTGGAACTAACTGGATGCGAAGGTGACTCTTCCCTTGATTGATTATCTTATATGGGTAGCGACGCCGAATCTAATCCCTCCAAGGAGGAACACGCGTCTACATCTGGCAACGCCAACTCTCCAAATTCATACCGTTTTTGGCACCCATACCCTAGGGTACGGGGCCCTGACGACCCACATTAAAAACATCTCCTCGACTACCACACCAGTCAAATCCACATGTTTCACATCCCCTGACCTGGACCGCCACGACAGACTGGCTCGGGCGATGGGGGCCATTGATACAACCCCCTGACCAGGCCAGGGAGAAACTAGTCGACTGCTCGGCCCATCACAGCCATGGGCTCTGATTCAAGAGCCTCTCGTACGGGTCGAAGCATCTCAGCCCAGGACGAAGGCACAATGGACCGCAGGCTCTCCACGATTGAGGAAACTGCTCCCTAAACCAAGCCTGCATTTACTGTCATTCAATCCACCACAATGCAGACAGACGCAGCGAGAGGGGCCTTGAATGCCATAAACACGAGGGCATATCAAGAGGAAGTCATTGACATGACACTCCCCTGTAAATAACACAACAAAGGGAAGACGAATGGACAAATCTTGGATATCTAACACTCAGGTATACATACTCCTTACATGTGATTCCACCGTATATTTCTTCCTTCATAGCTCGGCCCGAGAATTCGGGCACGGCCTCTCAGCAAGCCGAAATAGATTCTACCGAGCTCTCTTTCGTCATGGTCTGACTTAAGTATCGGAGAGGATTTGGTTGGAACCCAAATCCGACCCACCTGACGAGCTTCTCGTTTTGTAAATCACGGGAGACATCATCCAGCCGAAGCTCCACTTCGACGTCCCATCGCTCTGCTCCGAGCACCCTCGCACTAGAGCCCGCTCGACTGATCGATCTCGAAGATCATCCTCGTCTTCCACATCAGTGACGACCTTCAGACTACCATACATCCAGCCTGTGGTGAGAAAACACCCATGTCACGCCTTGCTTCTCATTATGAGCGTGAACACGAGCGAGTCCGCATGTGCTTAAAGTAAAGAAGAAGTACTTTTTCTCTTTCTTCTTTGACTTAAGCACAATAAGCGTCTGTATGTTAAGCTTGGCAGATTCTTGCATGCGAATATCAAAACAACAGAATGTCATTATTACACTTCAATGCCCAGATTACATGTACACAAACAAGGCCTAACATGGCCATTACAAACAGTTACAAGAGAGAAAAGTACACCTGAATAAAATACAACACAAATATTAAAATTATAGCGACGTTGTGAAACGCGTCGTTCCTCGACAGTGGATTTCAGCGTCCGGGTACTCCTGGTAAACCAGCTCAGCCTCAGGGTATGCTCCTCTACAAAATCTGTCTCAGAACCTGACATATAGTTCACAAGATAACAAACAGGGAAATATACGTCAGTGAGGGTCGCTCGGCAAGATTTAAAACATTAGAAAAATAGACCATCAGCAAGATAATAATATGTATATAGTTTACAAAACTTTAAAGGTGAGGAAAACATAACATGGCACAGTTAGAAAAAGTATGGCTGCGTAAGAAAACGACGAGCATAGCAAAGTGTACTGTGCAAAGTAGTGAGCATGGCAAGTGTTGTGTGCAAAGTAGTGAGCATGGTAAGTGTGGTGTACAGAGTAGTGAGTATGAAAGTTGTATATGAGCATGGTAAGAGGAGCTGGCAGGTTACACAATTCTCAATAGTAACAGCAGAAGTAGGATAATGCGTCGTTCAATCTCATAATCTAGTGACAAGCCCAATGTCTGAGGGCAGTAGAAACTACAATTACACCCAAACCAACGGAAGCTACCCGTGGTTCTGTACTTACCAACCCCATCCGGGCGACGATCAAATTTACCGGTGGGGTGAAATCCAGCATTCCGACCTCTACTACAATGGACTACGCCACCCAAAAGTGTCCATGTGTATCAGTACAGTTCAATGTATGCCGCAAGACCCAATATTATGTAAATTCCCCAAGGGCCCAATAGTCTGTATATGCCCCACGGGCCCAATGTCACAATTTATTAGGGTAGATAATCCGAAGATTAGATGACACACATAATAGTACAACAAACAATAAGAGCATTATATGGTATTTTAGTATGGCAGCAACAGCAACATTACAATGCAACAAAACCAATGAAGGTAGACGTGATAATTTTATTACGAGGGAATTTATTTTAAGTCACGAGTGTTTTAGAAAGGCGTTAACGTGCAATTTTCTCAAAGCGATTTAAGTACGTATTTGACAGTAATTACGCGAGACTTCAAAATTTCACAGAAAATAATATACTTGCCTGATTTGTGCGATTTTGGTGCCCACGAGATTGCCTGAATTTATCTGCGTTAACGGATTCACAATATCAAGCCAATGAATTTTACTTAATAAAACTAACATGCATATATTAACATACACACACACATCTATACTAATATATATACACTAACTAACATACACTTGTACATACTGTCAATATTCTAACTAACAGGTATATATATTTAGATTGTCATATATGAACTAATATGTACTAATATGACCTGTATACTATATCGTATTTATACATATGTATACTTATATGAATATAATAGCACCTATACTTGTACTGTAGATATGTATGTATAAAAAACTCACCGTTTATTTCGCATGCAGGGTGACGTGTGACGGTCGCTTGGGTGAGCTGCGAAGGCGGCGTCGGCGATCGCTTGGTGGCTGAGGGAAAGTTCGCTTGGCGTCGGAGTTGATGAGGGTGGTCGGAGTTTGGTGGTGGTTGGAGTCGCTGGAGTGGAGAAACGATGGAGGGGAAGAGCTTGAGGCGCTAGCGGTGAGGGGGTCACGGTGGGGTTGTGTTGGCAGCGACGAAGGAGAATGAGCTTGCCGGAGTTGGTAGGAGGAGGAAGTGCGTGCGAGGGTTACACGCGGGTTTCGATTGAGGGAAGAAGAGCGGTCGCCAGAGTGTTGGGGTGATGGCTTAGGGCATGCAGGCGGGGAGAGGACGACAGCGAGGAGGGGAGAGACAGAGATGGGTGAGGCGGTGGGAGGCGTCGGAGGGTCGAGGAAAGAGAGGGTGTGGCGGTGGGTTACGGGCTGTGGGCGGAAGAAGAGGACGACGGAGGGGAAGAGAGGAAGTCGGTGGGAGGCTGTGAGGTTGGAGGCCGCTTGGAGTGTTGAGAGGCAGTGGTGTTGAGTTGCTGTGGGCTTAGGTTGATTCAATCGAAATTATGCGCAATCCAAATAGGGTGTGTTGGATATGGACGACATGAATACACCCATGAGGGGATGTATGAGGGTATACGGACCTCAGATGTCACGTGCACGAAAGCGTGCACGAAGGGAACCTTTTGTCGTGTGAAAAGGACCACTCGATAAGTGGAAAAAGCCACTCGATAAGTGGAAAAAGTCACTTTATAAGTGCATAAAGGCACTTGATAAGTGAATGAAGAAGAGGATAAATGAATGTGCTAATATAGGCTACTAAGCTTATAATTGGTTATTTCCTACAATAACCACCCCTAAAGCCTATAAATAGGACCCAAGGGTAAGGCATTCATTCCACACTTTCCATGCCATAAGTTTGCATAAGGCATCCTTATGTTCTTCTTCTCCCTTCCATTAAAATCCTCTTCTAGTTAGAGATTTAGGCGGTGAAACTCTGCTTCGATCCTCCGTGACGAAGTATCGACCGTTGTGGCGAATCCGAGGGCAAAGTTCAGAGACTACCGTGCCGCATACGCAAATGTAAGTCTCTACTTTATTTCGATCCTAACAACGCTGTTTTGACAGGATCCAACATTGGTATCAGAGCCATACGGATTCGCTCCGGTCAGACCGTCGCCCCGTCGAAACTATGAACGAGTCGTTGTCTTTTTCACGAATGGGTATCCTACCATTATGGATATGGTAGGAACACTTCGTGACGGAGAGAACGCAGCGGTTGTTCTTTTCACGTTAGGGTCTCCTACCATTACGGATATGGCAGGAACTCTCCGTGACGGGAAGAACCGACCGTTCATATCGTCAAACTCGCTATCTTCATGGATGCTGAGTCTCCATTCATAGGGAATGAGCACTCTCTTCATGTGGAGCACATAGTTTACGAACTTTTTGAAGTAAGTTATTTTTTTGGCACACGGCCATTGGAGGATAACTACTTTCTCGACGAACGGGTGCTTCACCGGAGAAGAAGGTGGTGGTTATTCCCATCGGGGAAGATGAATTTTGGTGCATGAAATCTATAGCCATATGGGCAATGGGGGCAATGCATCCCCCCTCCCCATGCGGAGGGGGTTGGCTACGGCCAATAACGACGAAAACCACCACGACCACCCCGTCGAGGGGGAGGAGTGCATGCGGCCACCCCATGCAAGGGGGGAGACCGGCCATGGCCAAAGGGCCATGGCTGGCCTAGGCCAATAGGCCATGGCCGGCCGGCCCCGGCCGCGACCAGGCCATGGCCGGACAGGGCCAGGGCCAGGGAGCCCTGGCCGCGGCCAGGGCCAGGCCAGGGCCAGGAGGCCAGGGCCAGGAGGCCATGGCCGGCATCGGCCAGTGGCTAGGGCCGGCCTGGCCGGCCCTGGCAGGGGCCAGGGCCGGCGCCCTGGCCTCTGCCAGGGCCTAGCCGGCCCTCGGCCAGGGTGAGGCCCTGTCCGGCCAAGGCAGAGGCTCTGGCCGGCCAGTCTTATGCCCTTGGCCGGCGTTGGCCGGCCCCGGTCAGGGCAGAGGCCCTTGACCGAGGGAATGTGGCCATTGCCGAGCCTTGGTTGTCCAAATTTTTGGGGATGGGGCTTACGTGACCGAAAGGGGGGGCATGCATGGCAGTGGCTTGCATGGACAACCACTACGGGTCCGACGGCAATTCTCTGCGGCAAATTCCCCTGAAGGAGGGAACGCTTGGATCCATACGGGAACCGGCGACGGTGGCTTGCAGAGAAATCCCCACAAGGGGGATCCGGCCTTGGCACGGCTACGGCTCTACCCCGGCAAATGGCCAGGGATTACCAAATATTTTGCTAGTATAATAAGGGTACTAAGTCGAAATATACAATTTTGAAAAATACGTTTTCATACGTTTTGAAAAATACGTTTTTAAAAAACGCTTTTCCGCTGCGAAGTACTATAAGAGTACTAACATTTGATAAAGTGATGGGGAAATATTGAAAGTTACTCTAGATGGTGATTGGAAACGTAGTGACCTTTCCGATTCTAGAGTAACATTTTCAATATTTTTCGAAAGTAACTTATCAAATTGTAAATATCATTCCAAGTGGGAGTTGAAATTAGAACTATCCAAATGGGATATTCTATTCTCATTTCAAGTGGGAATTGTATTTATTTTAAGAATTTTCAATGCAATGTTTTTGATCAAACCTTCGGTTTTTGTGTCTTTTGCAGCATTTTAAAAGTAAAATGTCTTCCGCTTCAAAGAATATCGTCGCTGAGTTAAACAGAGGTGAAAAAATCAACGGCGATAATTACAAACTTTGGTCCATTAAGATACAATACGTTCTGGAGGAGCAAGAAGTGCTCGAGACTCTAAAGAACGTCATGATTGAACCCGAGTTGGGCACTACGGCCCAACACAGACGAGACAAGGAAGATTTTGATGCTTGGTCTCGGAAGATCAAGATAGCCCGCATTACGTTATTGTCCAGTAAGGCCGATGACATAATGCGCATCTTCCGAGAACATGACCTAGCCATGGACATATGGTCCAAGCTAGAGGAAAAGTTCGGTGGCACATCGGTGTCCAAACTTCGCGCCTTAACTATAAGGTTCGATTCATATAAGAAACGTCCAGATCATTCCATGGGGAAACATCTGCGACATATGGCGAATCTTATCTCGGAGTTAAAGGACGCAGGTCATGTGCTCACTGATGAGCAACAAATCCAAGCAGTCATACGTTCCCTACCAAATGGGTGGGACCAAATGAAGATGCATCTCACTCACAATGAGAGCATCAAGAACTTCAGCGACGTTTCAAAGCACCTCGAATTAGAGGAAGAGCGGCTTGCGGCTGCCAAGCCAAGTGCAGAAGTGCACATGGTTGCTAATTCCTCACATGTGGGAAAGAAACGGAAAGATCGTTCGAAGTTCACTAATGAACGTAAAAAGCAACCTGAGTCTACCAAGAAACCCAAACACAGGGGTGGGCACAAGAAGTGGCACAAGAAGAAAGACTTGAAGAAGATCAAGTGCTTCAAGTGCAACAAGCTCGGTCACTATGCTCGTTCGTGTACGAGTGGAGGCGACGAGGTAACTTGTAAATATACTAGTTACATATGTGTTTCTAGTTCAATATTTCTTGTGGAATCTAATCCATTTTGGATAATTGATTCAGGTGCCACCGACCACATAGCAAGGGACAGACGGTCCTTCGTGGAGTATCACCGGATACCCCAAGGAACGAAGTGGATCTATGTAGGAAACAACACACGTGTTGAAGTGAAAGGTGTTGGGACTTGCAAGCTAGTCTTGGACAACGGCCGCACTCTCCTACTTCATGATGTCCTCTTCGCTCCAGATATTCGAAGGAATATAATTTCTGTGGTCGTGTTAATGGGTCTTGGCTATAACTGGTTTTTTCATGATTGTAATATGGACTTAAGTTGTAATAATACTCGTATTGGTACTGGGTTTGTATTTAAAGGATTTATTGTAATGAGTACAATGTATGATTCCTCGTGTAATGAAAATTTCCTTATTGCAAATTCTAAGACTTATGAGTCTGATGTGATTTGTTGGCACGCAAGGCTTGGTCATATTGGACCAACGCGTATGGATAGACTTGCCAAACGTGGCCTTCTATCCAATGTTTCAAAGGTTGAAATGTCGACCTGTGAACATTGCCTGGTGGGGAAATCTTGTCGCAAGCCGTTTGGAACCGGCACAAGGTCCGAGGTTCCATTACAGCTTATCCATTCGGACATATGTGGTCCGATGAATGTCAAGACAAGACGCGGGAAGTCCTATTTCATCACTTTTATTGATGATTTCACCCGATTCGGACATATATATTTGATATCCCACAAAAGTGAAGCATTGGCTTGCTTTAAAAACTATATGAATTTAGTGGAGAATCAATTAGATCGCAAGATTAAGGTCTTGCGAACCGATAGGGGCGGTGAATATCAATCAACAAGTTTTAAGGAACTTTGTGATGAAAAAGGCATAGTACATCAGGTAACTATGCCTTATACTCCTCAACAAAACGGTGTTGCAGAAAGGAGAAATAGGACTTTAATGGAAATGGTCCGTTCAATGATGGCACAAGCTAACTTGCCAATCACCTTTTGGGGTGATGCATTATTGACGGTCGCTTTCATTTTAAACCGCGTACCCTCGAAATCAGTTAGCTCCACTCCTTATGAGTTGTGGAACCAAAGGTCTCCTGACTTAAACATTTTGAAACCTTGGGGTTGTGCATCCTACGCACATATTTCCTCCCATAAGTATGGCAAACTTGGGCCAAGGGGAAGGAAATGTATCTTTATACGATACGCAGAAAACTCCAAAGGTTATGTTTTTGTTAGTCAGGAAGACAATGGTGGGCTAATTGAGTTTGAGTCGAGGGATGTCACTTTCTTGGAAAACGAGTTTCCAAGACAGGGCGAGATAAGTCAGGACTTATATCTATTTGAGATTTATGATCAAGAAGGATTACCTCATTCGAGTGGGAGAATTCTTGGTGAAAACGAAAATACGTTTCAACCTTCACCAATGGATTATACGAATAACGATTATCCTATTCCATACGAGAATAATGATCCAAGTGGGAGCAATTCTAACGACATTCCAAGTGGGAGTGATATTAGAATTGATCTAAATTCGAGTCAACAAGGACTTGAAGAATCTCAAATACGACGTAGTAGTCGTACAAGGTTGGCTCCTCTAAGATTTGAGGATGAATTTCCGCAAACCTTTATGACTTTACTACAAGAAGATGACGAGCCTGCTACTTTCAAACAGGCCGTATCTGGCCCTGCTAAAGACAAATGGATGGAAGCGATGCAAGAGGAGTTAGAATCCATGAAAGTTAACCAAGTCTGGGACTTAGTTGACTTACCCAGAGGACATAGAGCTATTGGGAACAAATGGGTTCTCAAGATCAAGCATAAGGCTGATGGCTCTAATGACAGATATAAAGCTCGCCTTGTCACGAAAGGTTTTACGCAACAGGAAGGGATATACTACGAAGAGACCTTCTCACCTGTTGTTCGTTTTACCTCGATTCGCCTGATTCTGGCAATGGTAGCTTGCTTAGACCTCGAATTACATCAAATGGATGTAAAGACTGCCTTTCTAAATGGAGAATTAGACGAGGAGATCTATATGGAACAACCAACAGGGTTTGTAATAGAAGGAAACGAACATAAGGTTTGTAAACTTCTTAAATCCATATATGGTCTTAAACAATCCTCGAGGCAATGGTATATACGATTTCAAGAAGTTGTCTTATCAAATGGTTTTACCATGCTTGATGAAGATAACTGCGTATATATCAAGAGGATTAAAAGCAAGTATGTTATCATGTCTCTATATGTAGATGACATTTTAATAGCCGGAAATGACAAGGGCTTTGAGATGGATATCAAGGCTTGGCTTTCATCAATTTTTGAGATGAAAGATATGGGAGAAGCCGCATATATCCTTGGAGTTAAGATTTCAAGGAATCGTTCGAAGAAACTTCTTTCTCTTTCACATGAGACTTATATAAAGAAGGTTCTAGAACGATTTAATATGCAGGACTGCAAGTCCATTGATACTCCTATAAGCAAAAGCGATAATTTATGTCTGAAATCATGTCCTAAGAACCAAAAAGAGAAAGAGATTATGGAAAAAGTTCCATATTCCAGTGCAGTTGGTAGTCTTATGTACGCTATGATGTGTACAAGACCGGACATCTGTTTTGCCGTTGGAATGCAAGTACACTGGAAAGCGGTTAAGAGGATAATGCGGTATCTCAAAGGAACTGCAGACTTTGCTTTATGCTATCAAGGAGATGCCTTGAGCCTTGAAGGCTACACTGATGCTGATTGGGCGGGTGATCTCGATGAGTGACGATCGACCTCAGGATATGTTTTTCTACTCGGATCTGGTGCAATATCCTGGAGTAGCAAGAAACAATCCTACATCACACTTTCAACCATGGAAGCCGAGTTTGTAGCATTTAGTATGGCAGTCCAAGAGGCTGTTTGGCTTATGAAGTTCTTAGACAGGCTAATTAATGCAAGTGACTCAGGTGCTGTACCCATACACAGCGACAGTCAAGCATCTATAGCCTATGTCAAAGATCTGAAATTCCATTGTAAGACCAAACACATAGATATCCGCTACAAATTTGCAAAAGACTATGATAAGACCAAGAAGGTAGACATAAGGTACATATCTACGCATGAGATGGTAGCGGATCCGCTTACGAAGGCGATCCCCAGAGATGTGTTTTACAAACACTTATCATCTCAAGGATTGCGTAAGAGCTGAGTTGTACCAATATAAATTCCCATGTCTGTAAATGATCAAATTTAATAAAAGAATAAGTTCTTTTTCAAACATTGCATATGAATTTCTTAAGAAATGTTTGTGTACATTTTTGAAATCTCAGCTATACTTGCTAGTATGTCGGACAGATTGAGGTTGGCTCTCTCACATGAGCAACCGCCTTATTCTATCAGACGGATAGAATAGAGATGAGACCTGTTTAAATTCAAAATCATCAGACGGATGATTTAGAGTCATGACTTAAACAAAATGGTCGCATGAAAGATCTGCATCATATGGATGCTTACAGAAGATCTAAGAGGATTTTGAAATCCTATCTGTCTAAAATGCAGGATGTGAGTCCAATGGATTATTTGAGTAGAAAAAGGGACTCAAAGTCAGACATTGTGGTGTCTGATCATCATCCTTACAACATCATTGAGACATACACTCCCTGGGAAAGGAGCGATGTTGTAATACGTATTCATACTACGTATGCATTTTTGACCATTGGGTTAGAATAGTAAATAAGTTTACTATTATGTGAGACCCAAAGACCACATGGGTCTTAATTCATTGCCCTTATGGACTCTAATTGGTTCCTTTAGATTTGACCGGGTGATTGCTATCTTAGCATGTTACTTATGGACTATGGTTAATTCGGTCCGGCGGGGCATGTTAGAAAAGCAAGTCAAGTCAAGATCAAAAGGATCGCAAGAAGAGGAAGATTAATTTCGCATTCACATTTGGACTTTAAAGATTCAAAGCTGGCCAGCCAATTGCAATCCAGATGGGATTCAATTGTTGAATATAAAGTATAAGAAATGTGAAGAAATAATTTAGGGTAAAGCATGCGTTGATCTACTCAACTTTGCACCTCGAGGAGTGTTGTGTATCTCTAACAAGAGCACAACAGCGGACTCTATGCGCATGACGGTCACACGGCCTATTTCTCGGTATGACAAACAGAAGAGATAAAGGAAAAGATGTTTCCTTACAATCCCCTCAAGTGTGAGTGGGAGATGTTGGATATGGACGACATGAATACACCCATGAGGGGATGTATGAGGGTATACGGACCTCAGATGTCACGTGCACGAAAGCGTGCACGAAGGGAACCTTTTCTCGTGTGAAAAGGACCACTCGATAAGTGGAAAAAGCCACTCGATAAGTGGAAAAAGTCACTTTATAAGTGCATAAAGGCACTTGATAAGTGAATGAAGAAGAGGATAAATGAATGTGCTAATATAGGCTACTAAGCTTATAATTGGTTATTTCCTACAATAACCACCCCTAAAGCCTATAAATAGGACCCAAGGGTAAGGCATTCATTCCACACTTTCCATGCCAAAGTTTGCATAAGGCATCCTTATGTTCTTCTTCTCCCTTCCATTAAAATCCTCTTCTAGTTAGAGATTTAGGCGGTGAAACTCTGCTTCGATCCTCCGTGACGAAGTATCGACCGTTGTGGCGAATCCGAGGGCAAAGTTCAGAGACTACCGTGCCGCATACGCAAACGTAAGTCTCTACTTTATTTCGATCCTAACAACGCTGTTTTGACAGGATCCAACAGGGTGCACACAATTTCCCCTGAATTGAAAGGGTGCCGAAGCAATACAAAATAACCTGGTGAGCCCAGGGTCGAATTCAGGGACAAGCCATCTCGCATTCACAGAGTCGATCAAAGATAGCTAAGGGCATGAGAACGTCCAACTACTAACAAAGATGTGGTGGTGGAAAGTATGTGTGGTAAAATGTATCAAACTACTCTATGAAAATGAGGGATGGAGGATTGGATAGGCAAGTGGCAAGAAGGAGGAGTGCATGGATCGTGGGTTTTGTAATGCCCTGTTTTGACCTATACGTGTATTTTACGGTATACGCGTGGTATTTTCACATACAACGCGTACGTAGGCGGGAAATAAAAGTAGCTATCGATGTATGTAGTGTAGTGAAAGGGGGTTGGGCCGTAATGGGTGGCTAAGAGACGAGAAAGCGAGATTGATTGCGGGAGAGGCGTGAAAGGCGTCGTGGGTGCAAACGAACAGGGAAGTGTTGGACGTGTGTGCGAGGTGCATGTAGGCTTGTATAGGTACGCATGGGTGAGTGTGGGGAAGCCATGCTAGTGTGAAAAGGGTTAGGGGTCAATGGAAACCCACGTAAATTTTTAGAAAGGACAGGGGCAAAACGGTCATTTGGGCTTAAATTGCTGTGCGTACACACCAAAGTTGTGTGTGTGCAAAGTAATGGCAAACTTGTAATTACTTGAAAGTTGAGGGATATTTAGAAAAGGGTATTTTGGTCATTTTATACTTGTCATGATGAGTTATGATGAGGATGGGGGAGATTTTTCTTAAGAAAATTCTAGGTTTCCTTCTTTTTCTTCATTCTTATCCATTCTTTCCCATTCTTTTCATTTTTCTTCTACACATTTCTCATTTTCTCCACCTCCTTGACCTACCCATCCCCTCCCCCATGCCATGGCCGAAATCCTTCCACAAAAAAAAGGGAGGAAGAAGAAGAAGAGAAAGAGAAAGAGAAGAAGAGAAGAAAGCCCAAATTTGAGGTAGGAATTAATTTGGATTTGGAATTTAATTAGGGTTCAAATTTATCATGTTTCTATATCTTGTTTTATCAATATGGATTATTAGTAATCAAATTCATATGCCATGTTTTAATTTTCATGAATATCCCCTTGAAATTCTAATCAACATCACTTCTTTTAAAAAGCTGAAATTTTGTTGTGTGTTCATGCTTGGATTCTGCTCACTGTGATTCGAATTTGGCTTCGAAAAAAAATATGGGCTTGTAGATATTGAAGTCCTACCCCAAATTCATATAAATATTGATATATGTTCAATTCTAAAATTAGGAGTAAAAATTCAAATTCTACAGCATGTCTGTTTGATTTCCAACTTTGACACAGTTCAGTAGAAATGGCTTAATTACCTGCACACTTAATGAAATTTTCTGTTCTTCGTCTTGGTAGAAACTTAACAAGTTTATCTACAAATTTATCAGAGTGCTTATATGTCGAATTTCAGGCTAGAACATGCTCAAAATTGGCTTTCAATAGAGGCCCAGAAATCTGTCTGAAAAACAGATTTGACACACTTCACCAATTAATTCACCATAAATCATATAGTTCATATTTTTGCATGAAATTTTATCTGTGGATCCATAACTGACATATCTTAAACTTTAATTTATAAATTTTTGTCAAATTCCCAAGATAAATAGGTGAAATATGTTGATCTTTATGGTTGCTCTTGCAATTTCAGCAAGCTGAATATCTTAAGTGCTATTCTTATTCATTAAATGTGGTTAATTGGCCATTATTAATCTTGCTTAATATGGTTGTCTGGTGAAATGAATGTTCATGCCCTTGTCACATGTAAATGCTGTTGTGTTGCTTTGTTATATAAGTGGTGCCCGTAAGGTGTTCGATGAAATGCCTCAATGAAGGCAATATTCAATAAGTTGAGAAATGTGCATGTGTTAGTATTGGCCTGGAGCCACAGTGATAATTAGTGAAGTTAGAGGCTTGAATGGCATGGATATATTGTAATTGTGAATGGGTGATGTGTTGTGATAAAGGGCATGTCACGTGAGTGCATGACCCCATGTTTAATGTAGGACCGCCGAGGTGACATGTGCACATCCATGCCATTGAAACCCCTAACGTGTCACTTATGATGTTAACTTATAAAATTAGATATATCTCAGTCCTCTCTAATGATGGTGAGTTAGCAGAACCCGGGTTTAGGGGGAGTATTTGAGTAAATTGTGGATATGGGGCCTGGACTGTGGAGTTGGGAGATGATTATGTGATGTGTGGAGTTTACACTCACTCGCCTTTACCGGGAGTGGAGGGGATACTTACACCCACTCGCCTTTACCGGGAGTGGAGGGGTCATACGGAGGTTGCGTTATATGTGAATAGCCTCACTCCTGCCAGGGACAGGGGAGGTGAGAGGCCCGGCGTACAGTGCCCGTGTCCACTGCGTCGTGTGCTATATTCACCCCACATTTGGGGTGAAGTTCAGGTCCTGGTATCACACGGTTTACCCAAGTTCCAATTAATTCAATTCTAAAATAATAAAATAAGAATTGCGCGTTACTCCTTCTGTTGGCAGCACTTCCCTTTCCCTTGCCAGTTCCTTGTGACTCCGTGGCATGTCTCTGGCACTTGTACTTATTTTATTAGATATTGGTTGCTTAAACACTTGTGTTAGTAGTAGTAGTAGTATTATTATTATTATTATTATTATTATTATTCGTGCTAACCCTTTTCTTGCAGTAACCCGACATTGGACCACAGCTATGATTCCCCTACTTAGTTAATTACTTTTCATTACGTTACTTAGTTTACATGCTGTATTCTCTTGCCTTGCCTTGTGGATTGATAACCCTAAAACGATGTCCAAATCCAAGTTGGTTCCTACTGGGGCACACATTGATGTGCTTCTCCCTATTTTCAGGTAGCATGGTCAGCTTGGTTGGAGGTGACTTGGAGTTGGGTTCAGTGGTAGCACTTGGTGTGATGTGTCTCGTGGTGTGATATGGTTGTCTTTGAAGGTGGAGTGTGGCTGTATGTATGTATTGGTGTACTTGGACTGTGTATAGAAATGAAGCTTATATGTATTAAAGGTTGTCGTTGTTTTGTGTGACTTTTGGATATTTTAGTGGAGCTTCACTTGTACTATCCCAGCATATGCGCGGTGGCCTGCTTATTCAGTTTCTTCTTTCTCCCTCTTTTCCTCTTCATCACCTCTGCTCTTCAGAATACTTGGAAAAAAATGTTAGATGTCGGGTATTCTGGGGAACAGGGCGTGACGGGTTTGTTAGGATCAATGTTAAGTATGAGAATATAACCCTACAACTCAATGATGTCCCTTTTGGGGATGCACCATCGAAAAATACTCTTTTGGAGGTGAAAGCAAGTGTGATATGTGATTCATTGTGGATCCCTTTTGTGGTCATAATTGGAAGTGGTAGTGGTCACGGGCTATGGTTCTTTATGACTCAATGGCGTCTCTTTTGGGGAAACGTCATCGGGGATATCCTTTTGTGAGTTAAAATGATGAGATAGTGTAGTGGCTTAAGAATTAGGTCTCATGGAAATTAAGTTGATACTTCTTTTTGAGAAGATCAAACTCATCCTTTTGGGATGATCAGTACTCTAATATAATCTTTTGGATTCATATAAGAGAGTTAAATTAGAAACTTAAATTTAAGCCACATAAAAATTAATTCAATCCAAATGAACCCAACTCAACATGTGAATAAAGTTCCATAGCAAATCATAACCCAAGCAAATAAATTTAGCAATTCATATGGATAAACAATACTAACTTCATATAAATTATTATCAAATCCATACAACTCAATTAAGTACAAATGAAAACCTAAGACAAAGGAAAGAGATCGCCAAATGTTGCTACAAATGAGTCCTTTCTTCTTTTCCCTTTTTCTTCTCCAAGCTCCTCCAAGTTCATTGCCTCCAAGCCCACCAAGAGCCCCTCAAAAACCTCTCAATTTCAGCTATAGAATGGATTACAATGGGATATAATGGAATGCTATGAGATGAAGCTTTCCCCTCCTTTTATAGGCTTAGAATTGCAAGAGGTTTTAAGATGCTTGGCTTTTCATATTCCCACTCAACATTTAGTAGAGAAAACTCCCGTTAAACTCTTCAAATTCTCACTCTTCATTAGCCATAAAACTCAAATGGCTCTTCAAATTATCAATCTTCATTAACCATTCTTTATTTTAGAGTAAACTCTCATGAAACAGTAGATAATGATGCTTAATGGCTGCTGGTCATGCAAATAAACTGAAGAGTCACAAACAGGTCGAAACGACACTTAATTTGGACCCAAAACCAGCGAGTTATGCCCAAAATACACTTAAACCCCCTTATTGGGTCTGTCTGCTACAGTACCCACGCCCGCAGCTACAGTACCTATGCCCACAGCTATAGTACCCGCTTTTCTTTTTATTTTTCAGAAATTGCTTTTCGCCTTCAAAAATTCAAGAAAAATACCTAGAGGCTTAGGAAAATTCTCAGAAAATACTGGAAATTCCCTAAGCCCCTAGAAGTACTTGAAAAATATAAGGGGTAGAAATTAGTCCAAATAATAATATGAATTAAAACATGAACTAAAATCAATATAAAATCACTTTAAGCTTCCAAAAATTGTAGAAAATTCCACCGAGCTCCAAAAAATACAGAAAAATAGACGTAGCACCACAAAAATACTATGAGCACATGAAAAATAACGAAAAGCTAAAAAGATCGCTAAAAACCGTATTTTGTGCACAAATCAACGATATGCTTCATAAACCAATTTTAATTCAATTATGCTTATAATGAAGCTTAGTTAAACTATATTCATGCAAAAATGCCCAGAAATGGGGGACATAAATATGTAATATTCATACTGAATCACAACCCCCAACTAGCTATTTGCTAGTCCCTAACAAAATATGCGATAAATTCGAATTTCATTGAAAAAAACGAGCATCAAACTCAAGATATTATCATGGCAACCCTACAAAAATTATTTCTAACTTGATTTCAAAGTAATATACACATTGTATAAAAATGAATAACATATGACATTCTCCTCAATCTAATTCAAATAAAAGTAAAGTAGTAAGCATTGTATGCATTTGTTAGGATATATCACAAATCATATCATCGTTTTCAACCTTCAATGAAATGGCCAATATGAAAAAAAAAATTCTTCTAAGTAGTGGGAGTTTGAGATTTTATTAATCATGTTTTTTATTCCCTCATTTATTCATCATTTTTTTCTAGTATATACCCTATTACCAGGAATATATACATTTTTCTTTTTCTTTTTCTCTCTTTAGTATATTCCCTATTACCAGGAGTATATATATTTTTCTTGCTTTCTTTTTTCTTAACATAAGCTGTCAATTCATACACCCACTCTTTAAGAAAAAACAAAGCATAAACAAATGGCCAAAATCCTATGCAATCAAAAACTAAACCATTTATCCCAACTCATGCAATTACTTACACCAAACTTTTCCCAAATTATTTCAAGGAGAGTATCACGACATATAGACTAGTGTTAACATTTGAATCCATATGGAAAAGAAATTAAAACATGCCCATCAAACATTCATAAGCTTGATACCAAAATAATAGTGGGTTGCGGAGGAAGGCGGCGAAGCTTTGTCGGAGGAGCTTGGGTGTTGTTGGAGATGGGTTTGAGCGGGGGAAGGAGGCGAGGGCGAGGAGGACGATGGTGGTCGTGAGGTCGAGGGGAGGAGCGAAGGGTTGAGTTGTGAAAGGAGAGCGAAGAGAAGAGGTTGTTGGGGTTGCACGGCGCGTGGGGGGGTGGGGGTGGCGGAGGGTTTCCGTTTGAGGAAGAGGAAGACAGAGGAGGGCCTTGGTGTTGGCGAGGGAATGATGTGCTGGGCTTGGGTTTTTGCGAAGACGCCGCTGCTCGCATGGGTTTATGAAGGAAGGAGAAAATGAGTTGGTTACGTGGTGTTAGAGGGTTTATGAAGGAAGGAGAAAATGAGTTGGTTACGTGGTGTTAGAATATACTACGTGGGTGTTAGGGTATACTACGTGGGTTAGGATTTTGCGGAGATCATGTGCATGGGCTGTTGGGCTTGAAGTCGAAGATCGCGCCTTGCATGGAGAGCACGTGAGCATATGCGACTTTTAGGGGGTGTGTGAACATGGGAGGTTGCGGGATTTGTTGCGTGCAAATGAGAGGTGACATGGGGAAAATGTTAGGATATGTCGCACGAAAATGTTTTGTAACGGCCGATAATTTTTAGGTATGATTAATTGCGTGTCTGCTTGTATTTTTCTTCCGGTTGTTAGAGTATTTTTATCCGTAGAGTCGACGCGAGCGCGTCTAACTTTTTCACCGTAGTTTAATAGTTAATATAGTTATTTTATTTTACTAATTACTTAGCTAAGTTATTTTACTAATTACAAATTACGATTACTAATTTATTTTACTAATTATCAATAATTACTTTGGTTAATTATTAGTTACTTAATTAGCTACTTAATTAGCTAATTAATTAGTTAATCCTCCTCCCACGTTTTTCACATCTCAGCCCGATGCATTCCCCTGACTCCTTTCATTAATGTTTAGACTGATTCGTTTGACACGCCTCTTCCACGTTCGAACTTGTCTCTTGCAAAATTTCTTCCTCGTATTTAATAAAAACCTAACCCTTGACTAATCTTCCCCGATTAATGAATCCTGTCACCCGCCTCTTCATTCTTAAGGATTACTCTGCAACTTTCATCAGCATCTCCCCTCTCCCAAAAATCAGAAAACTCATTCACAGATTCATCGTCTATCCCTCTTCCACAACATCTTTCAACCCAAAAACAAACCAAAAATCAAAATCTCCCAACAAACCAGAAATCACAAATCACAAATCACAATCAACAAAAATCCAACCATCAAAATCAACCCAAATTGAACCCCAAATCAACAGAATCAAAACCCCAATTTTCAGATCAAATAAATCCAGAAATCCATAACTTCAAATCTTCAGATCTTCAGATCTTCTCCTCTTCCCTTCTCTTCCTCCTCCCCTCCCTTCCCTAGGCCGACCACCTCTCATCCATACCGCCGCCGTCGCCTGAGCTGCACAGCCACCGGCCCCCCGACGCCCTAAGCCGCCGCCTCGCGCCACCCGTCGGCCCCCCGCCTCGCGCCGCCCGCCGGCCCCCTCGCGTCGCGCCGCCGACCAGGCCGCCGGCCCCCATTGGCCGCCGCCCCTTGTCCCGCGTGCTTCCCCTGCTGCAACGAAGAAAACGAAAAAGAAAAAGAAAAAAAAGGCAGAACGA
This sequence comes from Scilla litardierei, assembly GCA_030789695.1. NCBI lineage: Eukaryota > Viridiplantae > Streptophyta > Magnoliopsida > Asparagales > Asparagaceae > Scilla > Scilla litardierei. Next base: position 120,108,564 of record CM061130.1, read on the forward strand.
AGGAGAGAAAGAGACAGAGGAGAGAATAGAGAGATAAAGAGAGATGTAAGAGTATTTAATATATAAGTTATAGTTAGACTCTGTGCCATTATTATTGGCTTAGTTAGACTCTGTGACATTATTATTGGCTTGGCTATTCATTATAATAATCTGAACTTGCATAACTCACAGATCCTTTTAATAATAATCTTATTTTAACTTATAATAACTGTGTAAAGGACCATTAGACATGTTGTATATTTAGTTGTATATCTAAAAGTATTTTTAGACATGTTTCGTTTTAAGTTATAGTTTTAAGTTAAGATTTATTAAAAAAGGGTTAAGTTAAGAGTCATTAACTTGGTTACAAGTTTTAGTCTATAAGGTTCCTACCATTAATTTGTGTAACTAACTCACTTTTAAACCAGGTACCCCTACCGCTAGCCAAAACGCGCCTTCCACTACCAGGCGAAACGGTAACTCATCGTACCCTTGACATGGGTCTTAAAAACAAAAACAAATGCATGCCAACCTAGTTTTATTTCATTATCACAGTGTTTCCATTTTTAAACTGCTAGCTAAAATTGCACAGTATCGTAAAGGAAGCAGAATTGGGCTACTTGACATGATTGGCAGAAAATTGTGACTGGAAATGTAAAATTGCACTGACACCGGGTTTTGGGGTAACTTATAATGGCGAGGGTACGGGAGCGACTAGTCCAGACTTTGTTGTCACCGTGTGGGTTCAGCAACCCATAACAGTGCCGGTGACAACCATCACAGATCACAGATCACAGATTATTGCACAGTACTCAGAGAATTGGTTCGCCCGGGTAGCACCCGCGGCAAGAGTTGGCCTCTTGGTTGCTTACTGTACCCCGCATTATAAGTCACAGTCTAGGTAAAGGCACAATTAGACTCTCACACCATAGTTACTTTTATCATTGCACCTTTAACTGCTAGAAATTGTTGATAGCTGTAAAACTGCGAAGTTTACTTTTTCTGCTCATTTTCTCTTACTATTATTGATCGTACTTTATCTCTTTTCTTTTAAATTGCCATGCTTGTATATTTGTTTCAATATCCATGTACAGAGATACTTTGAGTTACGTCTGATCCTAGCGACCCTTCTCTTTGTGGTGGACTCGCCAGATATCTCACAGGTCGAGGAATTTGCACCAGAGGCCGCAGACGCTGAGTTTGTGGTTGAGTACGACCAGCAGGACCAGCAGGACCCTGTGTATTGAGAGTGAGTGTGAGAGATTTGCTATGTGGATTGATGTATCTTTTGTATTCTGTTGTATTTTCATTTCATGTTAGCTGCTGGGTTGTAATAAGGTTGTAAATCCACTTTCATTATCAGTATTTTGGCGTATTTCTGCAACAGAGCCTGTGTTGACTTCATTGGTGCCTAGCAGGACTTGTGCATGTCCAAACAGTAACGGGCCACGTAAGTGGGTCGTTACAAGTTTGGTGGCCCATGCAGGTCCGTGCTAAAAGCCACATGAACAATACAGAAAGTTCAGAATATGTCGTATAAAATACTCAATGGAACTGATCAAACCTTATGAAATGCAGATAAGCTATGGAAAGGAACACTTCGGGAAGCGGTGACAGTGCTTTTGGATCAGGGATCAACCACCAGAATGGGGGTCCCAACCAGAATGATGCTGGCAATGGAGCCAACAACAGTTCGGGCGCAACAGCATTCCCGACTGCACCGTTGTCTGCAGAAGATTGCATGCGGGGCATGTATGCCCTTCATCAGCAGCTTGGACAGGCCTTGGAACAGGCTTTGCACAGAGAGCAACGAGCTGACCCAAGTGCTTATCACTTTCGAGGGATGAGCCCGAAGACCTTCGCAGGGACTGAGAGCCATCTTCAGGTGGAAGAATGGCTCAAGCGCATCACTGATGATCTGAGAGCATCTCAGATTCGAGAAGAAGCATGGGTGGCTGTCGTCAAGAGGCAACTGACGGATGGTGCTAGAGACTGGTGGCAGGCGGTTGAAGACCGCTTGGGATTGCCGATTTCGTGGGATGTATTTACAAGTACCTTCAACGCTCAGTACTTTCCCCCACACGCAACGATCAAGATGAGGAAGAAGTTCATCAACCTGAAGCAGGGTTCGATGACGGTTGATCAGTATGACGCTGATTTCTCCAGGCTCAGCAGGTTTGCTCCAGAGATGGTTACAAATGCTTTGACTCGAGCCCAGCAGTTCCAGCAGGGGCTCAATATTGAGATTCGAAGGATGATGGTCGGTGCTAGCCCGACCACACATGCTGAAGTTCTGGCCATTGCTCGTAACCATGAGATGGTCGAAGAGGAGGAAAAGGAAGAACGCATGCTGGCAGCATCTGCGAGGCCCCCACCGACCCATGCTGGGCCAAGCAGACGGCCACAGATGCACCGCCCTATTCAGCAGGTTCAGTTTAAGAGGCCAGGACCACAGCAGCAGGCCCTCCCGGTCTGTCACTTTTGTGGAAAGTCTGGACACTTCAAGTCTGAGTGTCGAGGATTTTTAGGCCTTTGTTTGGTTTGTGGAGACCCTGGACACGTGGCTAGGAATTGCCCACATCATAAACCACGAGCTCCAGCTCCGGTTCCAGCTCCAGGTCCTCGTGCTGCCCTGACTGGGAACGCCCCACAGCGTCCACCACTACCTCCACAGCAGAGGGTATTCCAGCAGGCAAGGCAGCAACCACCACCGAGACGCCAGGCTTACACCATGACTGTCGAAGAGGCCGAGGCTACCGGTGAAGTGATCACAGGTATAATTCTTGCATTATTAGTATATCTTTTCTTTCATTAGCATTGGTTGCTTAGATTAGTGTTTGAACCTAGGTGTCGTGCTAGTAGCTGGGAATCCCGCCCTCTCCTTGTTCGACTCGGGAGCATCACACTGCTTTCTAGCGAGTCGATTCGTTCGCACCCATACCGTTCCTGTCAAAACTCTAACTACCGGTTGGAACGTCAATACGGGTGGCGGAGTGATAAAAGCGACCAGTGGGTATCCTCAATGCCCCGTGGTGATTTGTGGACGAGCTTTATTCGCTAACTTCATGATGATCGATATCCCGAACTTTGATGCTGTATTCGGGATGGATTGGTTGGGAACTTTCCATGCCACCATCGACTGTTGTCGAAGGAGGGTAGCCTTCGACATTCCTGATCATCCGAAGTTCGAGTTCATTAGTGGGAGCAGATCTGTGGGACCGGTGAAGTACAAGGCCAAGTCGACCGAAGCAGTAGCAGCCGCGATGGACGCTGAGCCCGAGATACCAGAAGTGGTTCGAGAGTTCTTGGATGTGTTTCCAGACGACCTTACAGGTTTGCCTCCAGATCGCACCCTTAAATTTGCCATCAAACTAATGCCAGGAGCCCAGCCAATGTCCAAGGGACAGTATCGTTTAGCACCATCTGAGTTAGAAGAATTGCGGGTCCAACTTGACGATCTATTGAAGAAGGGATGGATACGACCCAGTGTATCTCCCGGGGGATCTCCTATATTGCTGGTGAAGAAGAAAGACGGATCCCTTCGTATGTGCGTTGACTACCGCGAGCTGAACAAAGTCACCGTGAAGAACAAGTACCCTCTACCGCGCATCGACGATCTTTTCGACCAGCTCGGTGGGTCAAGCGTCTATTCGAAGCTGGATCTGAGGACAGGGTACCATCAAGTGAAGGTGAAGGATGAAGATGTTCCCAAGACTGCATTCAGGACCAGATACTGACATTATGAGTACTTAGTGATGCCGTTTGGTGTGACTAATGCACCCGCGGTATTTATGAGTCTCATGAACCAAGTATTGTATGAATACTTGGACAAGTTCGTTGTAGTCTACATCGACGACATTCTCATCTACTCGAAGAATGCGGTGGAGCATGCAGAGCATCTCAGGAAGGTTCTCGAGACCCTGAGAAGACACCAGCTTTATGCCAAACTTAGCAAGTGCGAGTTCTGGCTAAACGAGGTGGCATTTCTAGGCCACGTGGTGTCCGGAGCAGGGATTGCTGTTGATCCTGAAAAAGTAGCCGCTGTTCAAAACTGGCCAGTCCCCCGAACGGTGACCGAGATTCAAAGCTTCTTGGGACTAGCTGGCTACTACCGGAGGTTCATCAAAGACTTCTCGAAAATCGCGGGAGCCATGACGTGATTAACGAGAAAGGATGTGATGTTTGTTTGGTCGAAAGCATGTGAGGATGCTTTCCAGGAGCTGAAGAAGAGATTGACAACTGCACCTGTTTTGATCATTCCAGACCGATCAGGAGGATTCGAAGTCTTCTGTGATGCATCTGGCAAAGGACTTGGATGCGTGTTACATCAGCACGGTCGAGTCGTAGCCTATGCATCCAGGCAGTCGAAGATCCATGAGAAGAACTACCCCACTCATGATCTTGAGTTGGCGGCAGTGATTTTTGCATTAAAGATTTGGAGGCACTTCCTATTGGGTGAGCATGTGAAGGTGTTCTCGGATCATAAGAGTCTGAAGTATCTCTTCACTCAGAAGGAGCTCAACATGCGTCAGAGATGATGGATAGAGCTCATGGCAGACTATGACATTGACCTTCAGTACCATCCTGGGAAAGTCAATGTCGTACCTGATGCATTGAGTCGTCTTCCAGCAGTGATGACCCTTACGACTCAGTGGAGGTTGCAGCAAGAGATTCAGGACATGGGTATAGAAGTGATTCTACCAGGGATGACTGCATCTTTGATGGGCATGCATATCCAGTCGACCTTGGTAGAGAGGATCAAGAATGCTCAGATGGATGATGAGAAGCTGCGGAAGATCAAAGATTTGGTGATAGCCGGCCAGAGGCCAGAGTTTAAGATTCATGCAGATGGATCCTTAAGGTTTGGAGATCGGATCTGTGTACCGTCTGGCACCATCAGAGAGGAGCTATTGGAGGAAGCTCATAGTTCTCCATACTCCATACATTCTGGAGGTACCAAGATGTATCAGGATCTGCGACAGCATTACTGGTGGCATGGCATGAAGAGAAGCGTCGCACGGAGCGTAGCGAAATGTATTGTGTGCCAACAGGTGAAGGCTGAACATCAGAGGACTGCCGGCTTATTACAGCCATTGCCCATTCCTGAGTGGAAGTGGCAGCACATCACGATGGACTTTGTGACTGGACTACCCAAGAGTATAAAGCAGAATGACGCTATCTGGGTGATCGTAGACCGATTGGCCAAGACAGCGCACTTCATTCCTTTCCGAGTGGGCCAGTCTACAGAAGTTTTGGCCAAGAAGTACATGAATGAGATTGTGAAGCTGCATGGAGTACCTCTCAGCATTGTCTCAGACAGAGACACCAGATTCACTTCTCATTTCTGGAGAAGCCTACAGGAAAGCTTGGGAACTCACTTGAGTTTTAGTACGGCTTACCATCCGCAGACAGATGGCCAGTCAGAGCGTACTATTCAGATACTTGAAGACATGCTGCGGGCATGTATGCTGGACTTCAAAGGATCATGGGAAGACCATCTCCATTTGGTGGAATTTGCATACAACAACAGCTACCAGTCTAGCATTGGCATGGTGCCATTTGCGGCACTGTATGGGAGGAAGTGCCGATCCCCCTTGAGTTGGGATGATGTAGGTGATCGAGAGTTGGTTGGTCCTGAGCTAATCACAGAAGCCGTGGATGTGGTTCGAATCATCAGAGAGAAGCTGCAGCTGGCTCAGGATAGCTACAAGCATTGGGCGGATGCGAAACGTCGACATCTAGAGTTTCAGCCCGGAGATCATGTTTTTCTAAAGATTTCGCCCAACCGAGGGATGATTCGTTTTGGGCGAAGAGGAAAGCTTAGTCCACGATTCATTGGACCCTTCGATATTTTGGAGCGAGTAGGAGAAGTGGCCTACAAGCTTGCATTACCCCCTTCCTTAGAGGGAGTGCACAATGTGTTTCACATCTCGCAGTTGCGTCGCTATGTGAGCGACCCCAGTCATGTCGTGGACTACTCGGAGATCGCAGTTCGTCCGGACTTGACATACGAGCAGCAACCAGTGGAGATCCTAGATCGACGTCAGAAGGTCTTCAGGAACAAGACCATTAATCTAGTCAGGGTGATGTGGCGCCGCGACTCACCTGGTGAATCTACCTGGGAGCGAGAGGACGAGATGCGAGAACGTTACCCCTACCTTTTCCATGCCCTGTAGAGAATTCTGAGGACGGAATTATTCTAAGGAGGGAAGGATGTAACGGCCGGTAATTTTTAGGTATGATTAATTGCGTGTCTGCTTGTATTTTTCTTCCGGTTGTCAGAGTATTTTTATCCGTAGAGTCGACGCGAGCGCGTCTAACTTTTTCACCGTAGTTTAATAGTTAATATAGTTATTTTATTTTACTAATTACTTAGCTAAGTTATTTTACTAATTACATGTCACGACCCGCTTCCCTAAAATGGAGGCGAGACGTGAGAAGGTCCGCACGAGAGTGGAGCTGTGAAGCCCCAAACCCGATAAGCGTCAATAATACATAAGCAGGTCCCTGTAACCACAACGGAATAACAATAATAACACAAGGAGAGACTGAAATAAAATTCACATCTCATAGATTGTCCAACACCAACATAAGTCCAACATCCAGAAAAGCCACCAGGCTAAAAGAAAAGAGTCCAAGGCCCAGAACAAGGCCAACAAAAGAAACGACATAACAAAGTATGGGTGCTACGCACCGATAACAAAACAACTGTCTAACAAAAGTAAAACACAACGAAGACACTAGGACTGGTCCCCAGTGTCCACGTACTCCCCGTCAAACACAAGCTCGGGCTCGGCGTCAGCAAACACATCGTCCTCAACAAGGTACTCAGGCTCAGGATCTAACATGCGTCACCCAAAAGAGTAAAGGGGCACATGTCAGCAAGTCTAAAAGACTTGAGCAAGGAAACTGAAAGTAAGGCTCTAGCAACCTAGCAGTTTAGTATGCATGACATGGCATTTATAACATGAGTGCACAATTGAAACATGGCAAGACAATTTGTACAAGAGAACAATCATCGGGACAAGACAAGACAAGAGTAGCCACGCTACTATCAATCTCAATCGATTCACTATTCACGTCGTTTTGTAGATGTTTACGCCTTACAGCTGAATGGTTTCACATTCGCTGATTGGCCGCTTAACAACTACCCCAAACCCAAGAGTTTACGCCTTACCACTGCAGTTGCTGATCGGGCAGACTCCCAGTTGATTGGTCGCTTAACTCTTACCCCCAATACCCACACGTAATGGAGCCAGGGTCCCTGAACATGAGCCCAGCAAGTGAGCCAGGGTTGCCCCGCACATGAGCTCGCATTATTAAACATTTGGCGTAGGGGTGCACCTAGCCGGAAACACGCAATTCGGGCATTGGCTATCAACCAACACATGGCCCGCTTCTGGAACACGAGCCAGGAACACAAGCATTTGTAGCAAAGCTACGCATTCACAGAAACACTTAAAGAATGCAATGACATGACAATTAATTTGCGTACCGTTAATGGAAAGTAATCATGACATGGAAATTGTGCAACATGCTATATGTGTTGGAACTAGCTTCGTTGTCAAGATAGTTCCCCAATTTGCGCCTAGGCGAGTATCATTTCGTCGCCTAGCCTCTTTTACGCCTACAACAAGCAAATGGCCTAAAACATGGCCTAAACCCTAGGTGGCAAGTTTCACTTGCCTAGCACCGGGGATGACGACCACTTCGTTACGCGGACGCCAATCTACGGGGAAATCGCTGTTTTGGGGGAACAATCATCAAATAACATGAAATTATATTAGGGTTTCATAATAATATAAATAGGTTAAGAAAACAACGGTAGATCGATTTCTTACCAAGAGGAGACGGAAGAAACACTCCGGGGAACCCTAGGATCAGGTCTGGAAAAGATTGGAGAAGTTTGGGAGAATTAGGGTTTTGGGGGATTTGGGGATTTTGATGGATTTTGGTGAGATTTTGGGGAAGATGAGAGGTAGATAGAGTGAATGGATGGTTTGGATGATGATTCTAGGGCTTGGAATGAAGGAATGAAGCTTGGAGGAAGATGGGGGCTCAAGGGGGAAGATTTTAGGGTTTTGGGTCGTGTTGGAGAAGATGAAAACGATTGGGTTGGGTTTAAATAGGATGGGCTGGCGGCTGCCCAGAAATTAGGGTTTCAACACTGGTTAGTCGGTCAAAGAGCAACCACTGACCGACTAGTTTGGCAACTAGTCGGTCGGTCGACCAACGCAGACCGACTAAGTGCAAACAGTAACTCCTGAACGAAAATAGGATTCTAGAGTTAGTCGGTCCATAAACAAATACTGACAGACTAGTTTATCATCTAGTCGGTCGATGAACGTTCTTAGACCGACTAAGAGTGTCACGACCCGCTTCCCTAAAATGGAGGCGAGACGTGAAAAGGTCCGCACGAGAGTGGAGCTGTGAAGCCCCAAACCCGATAAGCGTCCACAATACATAAACAGGTCCCTGTAACCACAACAGAATAACAATAATAATACAAGGAGAAACTGAAATAAAATTCCACATCTCAAACATTGTCCAACAAGAAAATAAGTCCAACATCCAGAAAAGCCACCAGGCTAAAAGAAAAGAGTCTAAAGGCCCAGAACAAGGCCAACAAAAGCAACGACAACAAAGTATAGGTGCTACGCACCGATAACAAAACAACTGTCTAACAAAAGTAAAACACAACGAAGACACTAGGACTGTTCCCCAGTGTCCACGTACTCCCCGTCAAACACAAGCTCGGGCTCGGCGTCAGCAAACACCTCGTCCTCAACAAGGTACTCGGGCTCAGGATCTAACATGTGTCACCCAAAAGAGTAAAGGGGCACATGTCAGCAAGTCTAAAAGACTTGGGCAAGGAAACTGAAGGTAAGGCAACTAGCAACCTAGCAGTTTAGTATGCATGACATGGCAGTTATAACATGAGTGCACAATTAAATCATGGCAATACAATTTGTACAAGGGAACAATTTATCGGGACAAGACAAGAGTAGCCAAGCTACTATCAATTCAATCAATTCACATTTTGTAGGTGTTTAAGCCCTTCGCTGAATGGCATAGCATTTCAGACCGATCGGCACTAAACACTACCCAATACCCACACGATATGGAGCCTGGGGTCCCCGCACATTGAGCTCAGCTAGTGAGCCTGAGGTTGCCCCGCACATGGAGCTCGCATTCTTAGTTCACAATTCAATACATCGAGCGTTGGGGTTTCCAACTCATTATGCTCGCTTCTGGTCACGAGCCAGGAACACAAGTATGGCGTAGGGAACACCTAGCCGGAACACGCAATTCGGGCATTGGCTATCAACCAACACATGGCCCGCTTCTGGAACACGAGCCAGGAACACAACATTGTAGCGAAGCTACGCAATCACAGCAATACCTAAAGAATGCGAGGTCATGACAATTTATTTGCGTACAGTTAATTAAATTAAACGTGACAGGCGAAATGCAATGACATGAACATATTCGCGTACCGTTAATTGAAAGTAAACATGACATGGAAGTTGTGCAACATGCTATATGTGTTGGAACTAGCTTCGTTGTCAAGCTAGTTCCCCAATTTGCGCCTAGGCGAGTATCATTTCGTCGCCTGGCCTCTTTTACGCCTACAACAAGCAAATGGCCTAAAACATGGCCTAAACCCTAAGTGGCAAGTTTCACTTGCCTAGCACCGGGGGTGACGACCACTTCGTCACACGGATGCCAATCTACGGGGAAATCGCTGTTTTGGGGGAGACAAACACCAAACACATGAAATTAATTAGGGCTTTCATAAAATTATAAATAATCTATGAAAACAACGGTAGATCGATTTCTTACCGAGAGGAGACGGAAGAAACACTCCGGGGAACCCTAGGATCAGATCTGGAAAAGATTGGAGGAGTTTGGGGAAAGTAGGGTTTTGGGGGATTTGGGGATTTTGATGGGTTTTGGGTGAGATTTTGGGGAAGACGAGGGGTAGATGGAGTGAATGGATGGTTTGGATGATGGATTTAGGGCTTGGAATGGAGAAATGGAGCTTGGAGGAAGATGGGGGCTGAAGGGGGGAGTTTTTAGGGTTTTGGGTCGTGTTGGAGAAGAAGAAGTCGTTTGGGTTGGGTATAAATAGGTTGGGCTGGCGGCTGCCCAGAAATTAGGGTTTTAACACTAGTTAGTCGGTCAAAGAGCAACCACTGACCGACTAGTTTGGCAACTAGTCGGTCGGTCGACCAACGCAGACCGACTAAGTACAAACAGTAACTCCTGAACGAAAATGGGATTCTAGAGTTAGTCGGTCCATGAACAAGTACTGACCGACTAGTTTAGTATCTAGTCGGTCGATGAACGTTCTTAGACCGACTAAGAGTAAACAGTAACTGATACAAAAATAATATGATGAGTTAGTCGGTTCAAGAAGCATTGCTGACCGACTAGTTTGCAACCTAGTCGGTCAACCAAAGTTCTTAGACCGACTAACGATAAACAGTAACTCCTAAGAAATTTAGAAAGCTAACTAGTCGGTCCAAGAAGGATTGCCGACCGACTGGATCGGCATCTAGTCGGTCGGTGGCCCTTCTTACACCGGCTAATGAGCACAGAAAAGTACCGATACGGAGCGCGGGGCCCCGGGATCGATTCCTAAGACTCCTAGGCTTGATCTAACAGTTAGATACGACCGTTATGAAGTCCGTCACGAGTGACTTACTTCAAAATCGACAATCCTAAGGAAGAACGAGAAAATACGACGAATCGATCGAAAATGAAACCTATGGAGACGAAAACCACACATGAGGAGAAAATCCACCAAAACATATATTATATAATATTAAATCCTGATACATGAAAAGCAGTCGTTACATCCTCCCCAACTTAAGAAAAATTCCGTCCTCGGAATTTCCAAAAACTCACGAGTCCGGAAACAAAAGTGGGAAACGCTCTCGCATCTCATCCTCATTCTCCCAAGTAGACTCTCCAGGTGAACCGTGTCGCCACATCACCCTCACAAGATTGACAATCTTGTTCCGAAGTGATTTCTGACGCCTGTCCAGAATCTGCACTGGATGCTGGTCATACGTCATATCGGGGCGAACGGTAATCTCCGAAAAATCCACCGCTGCGATCAGGCGCAACCAGAATAGGGGCAGTCGTCAACCTCTCCTTCAGAATACCAAAAGCACTCTCACAATCACCCGACCAAACATAAGCAACATCCTTCCGCGTCAACCTGGTCATCGGCTCAGCAATACGAGAAAAGTCCTTAATGAATCGCCGATAATAACCAGCAAGTCCGAGAAAACTCCGAATCTTAGACGCAGACGACGGAACAGGCCACTCCCTGATGGCCCGAATCTTCTCGGGATCCACTGAAATACCATCTCCAGTCACCACATGCCCGAGAAAAGCAACACGATCCAGCCAAAACTCGCACTTCGAAAACTTAGCATACAACCGATGCTTCCTCAAGATCTCCAACACCGTCCTTAAGTGCGAGGCATGCTCTTCCTCCGACTTCGAATAGATCAGAATGTCGTCAATAAAGATAACGACAAACTTATCCAAAAAGTCGTAGAAAATCAGGTTCATCAGATTCATGAAAACTGCGGGTGCGTTAGTTACGCCAAAAGGCATAACCACGAACTCATAGTGTCCATACTTCGTCCTGAACGCTGTCTTCGGAACATCTCCCTTATTCACCTTCAACTGATGGTAACCACTCCTCAAATCCAATTTAGAAAACACCCTCGAACCTCCAAGCTAATCAAAAATATCATCGATGCGAGGCAACGGGTATTTATTCTTAATGGTCACCGCATTCAACTCCCGATAGTCCACGCACATGCGACGCGAATCATCCTTCTTCTTAACCAACAACACCGGCGCTCCCCACGGAGACACGCTAGGATTAATATAACCCTTCAGCAAAAGCTCATCCAACTGCTTCTGCAACTCCTCCAACTCTGCAGGTGTCATACGATACGGCGCCTTCGAAATCGGCTGCGCACCTGGAACAAGATCGATAGAAAATTCCAAAGCCCGATCAGGCGGCAAACCAGACATCTCCTCGGGGAAGACGTCGCCAAAATCTCGCACCACAGCTGGCCACTCCAGCTCCATCTGCATAGCCACAGCCTCCACCGGCCTGGCCCGAAATCTGACAGGACCAAGCGAACTGCTACCACGACTGAACTCAAACAATGGATGTCCAGGAATCTCGAACACCACCTTCTTCCTCCGACAGTCGATCGTAGCATAGAAGCTCGCAAGCCAATCCATCCCAAGAACTGCATCATAGTTGATGATGTCGTGGACAATGAAATCCGCAAATAGCTCATGTCCACAGACCACCAACGAGCAAGAATTGCAACCACGATGCACCGAGACCACACCATTCCCTGTAACGATATTCCAACTCTTGGGGAGAGGGGACGTTGACAAGGAATGCCTCCCCACGAAGCTCCGAGAAATAATGCACATCGATGCACCAGAGTCAAAGAGGACTCGTGCAGGAAACGTGCAAACCAAAACCACACCTAATCAAGCAATTAACAATCAAACCCTAATCTAGCAAACAACCATGTTCAAGCAACCAACACAATCTACCAATCAAAACCAGCTAGGAAAGTAACAGCTAGATTGAGGATTACCTGCGATAACCTCATCCATAGCCGCGCTCTCCGCAGCGGTCATCAGAAAAGCCTGCCTCCTCGGCGGAACAGCCTGCCGAAAAGCCTGCCTCTGCGGAACAAGAGCTGCTCCACGTCCAGCAGGAACAGGCGCTCGCTGCTGCAACGGCTGAGCTGCAACAGGAGCCCTCCGTAGCGGATCCGCATGCCGACAATCCTTCGCGACATGAGAAGCATCACCGCAAACCAGACACTGGCCCAGAAACTTCCGACACTGATCCTTGTCGTGACCAGGCTTGCCGCAGAAATGGCAAAACTTCGGAATAGACCCTCCTGGCCTCTTAAACTGAGCGGACTGATTAGGCCTGAATCCAGGTCTAACCACAGCTCTCGCCTGCTCCACAGGCCTCTTCCCAGCACCAACAACCGACCCCTTCCTCTGGTTCACGAGCAGCTCCTGCCTCTTATCTGCTACCAGAACCTTCTGATAAGACTCCCGGTCAGAGGAGGTCACAAAACTCTGGAGCTCCGAAGCAAGCCCCTGCAGGAACCTCTGAGCCCTCTCCTCAGCGTCCTGCACCATCTTTGGTGCAAACCGACTCAGCCTCATGAACTCCTGGTGGTACATGTCCACCGACGAGTTCCCCTGCTTCAAATCGATAAAACGCTGCAGCATCTCCTCCTTGGCAGCCTTCGGGAAGAACTCACCCTCAAATCTGGTCTTGAAGGTAGCCCAAGCTATCGGCTCCACCAACATCTTCTCTTCCGCATCCCACCAATTCCTGGCGTTATCCTTCAGCTGCCTCTTCGCCAAATCAACCCATCCAGCCGGGGTGATCTTGGCCATCTTCAGATTGTTCTCGACGTTCCGAATCCACTCATCGGCATCCAGAGGACCCTCAGAACCATCAAAATATGCGGGACCCAGCTCCCGAAATTGCTTCGCTCCTGGCTCAGAGCGAGGGGCATCCGGAAGAGCCCGGGCAGCTCGAGCAAGTGGAGCATTCTGGACTTGCAAAAGCACGCCCTGCTGCACTTGCATCATCTGGAGCATCATCCGCATCATCTCACCGCTGGTGGGTTCCCGCTCAGGCTCCTCATCATGAGGGAGCGCACCACTACCCCCACCACGGGTGAAACGCCTTCCTGCCATCTAGTGACACAGAAAACGAATCAGATTAGACTCATAGCTTATGACTCGGACGTCGAACTCAGTTTATTGGACATTCTAATATTATTATTGCTATTCCAAAAATCGCAGTTACAGAAGGAGACCTGCATGGGCCACCACTAAAACCTGTCACGACCCGCTTCCCTAAAATGGAGGCGAGACGTGAAAAGGTCCGCACGAGAGTGGAGCTGTGAAGCCCCAAACCCGATAAGCGTCCACAATACATAAACAGGTCCCTGTAACCACAACAGAATAACAATAATAATACAAGGAGAAACTGAAATAAAATTCCACATCTCAAACATTGTCCAACAAGAAAATAAGTCCAACATCCAGAAAAGCCACCAGGCTAAAAGAAAAGAGTCTAAAGGCCCAGAACAAGGCCAACAAAAGCAACGACAACAAAGTATAGGTGCTACGCACCGATAACAAAACAACTGTCTAACAAAAGTAAAACACAACGAAGACACTAGGACTGTTCCCCAGTGTCCACGTACTCCCCGTCAAACACAAGCTCGGGCTCGGCGTCAGCAAACACCTCGTCCTCAACAAGGTACTCGGGCTCAGGATCTAACATGTGTCACCCAAAAGAGTAAAGGGGCACATGTCAGCAAGTCTAAAAGACTTGGGCAAGGAAACTGAAGGTAAGGCAACTAGCAACCTAGCAGTTTAGTATGCATGACATGGCAGTTATAACATGAGTGCACAATTAAATCATGGCAATACAATTTGTACAAGGGAACAATTTATCGGGACAAGACAAGAGTAGCCAAGCTACTATCAATTCAATCAATTCACATTTTGTAGGTGTTTAAGCCCTTCGCTGAATGGCATAGCATTTCAGACCGATCGGCACTAAACACTACCCAATACCCACACGATATGGAGCCTGGGGTCCCCGCACATTGAGCTCAGCTAGTGAGCCTGAGGTTGCCCCGCACATGGAGCTCGCATTCTTAGTTCACAATTCAATACATCGAGCGTTGGGGTTTCCAACTCATTATGCTCGCTTCTGGTCACGAGCCAGGAACACAAGTATGGCGTAGGGAACACCTAGCCGGAACACGCAATTCAGGCATTGGCTATCAACCAACACATGGCCCGCTTCTGGAACACGAGCCAGGAACACAACATTGTAGCGAAGCTACGCAATCACAGCAATACCTAAAGAATGCGAGGTCATGACAATTTATTTGCGTACAGTTAATTAAATTAAACGTGACAGGCGAAATGCAATGACATGAACATATTCGCGTACCGTTAATTGAAAGTAAACATGACATGGAAGTTGTGCAACATGCTATATGTGTTGGAACTAGCTTCGTTGTCAAGCTAGTTCCCCAATTTGCGCCTAGGCGAGTATCATTTCGTCGCCTAGCCTCTTTTACGCCTACAACAAGCAAATGGCCTAAAACATGGCCTAAACCCTAAGTGGCAAGTTTCACTTGCCTAGCACCGGGGGTGACGACCACTTCGTCACACGGATGCCAATCTACGGGGAAATCGCTGTTTTGGGGGAGACAAACACCAAACACATGAAATTAATTAGGGCTTTCATAAAATTATAAATAATCTATGAAAACAACGGTAGATCGATTTCTTACCGAGAGGAGACGGAAGAAACACTCCGGGGAACCCTAGGATCAGATCTGGAAAAGATTGGAGGAGTTTGGGGAAACTAGGGTTTTGGGGGATTTGGGGATTTTGATGGGTTTTGGGTGAGATTTTGGGGAAGACGAGGGGTAGATGGAGTGAATGGATGGTTTGGATGATGTATTTAGGGCTTGGAATGGAGAAATGGAGCTTGGAGGAAGATGGGGGCTGAAGGGGGGAGTTTTTAGGGTTTTGGGTCGTGTTGGAGAAGAAGAAGTCGTTTGGGTTGGGTATAAATAGGTTGGGCTGGCGGCTGCCCAGAAATTAGGGTTTTAACACTAGTTAGTCGGTCAAAGAGCAACCACTGACCGACTAGTTTGGCAACTAGTCGGTCGGTCGACCAACGCAGACCGACTAAGTACAAACAGTAACTTCTGAACGAAAATAGGATTCTAGAGTTAGTCGGTCCATGAACAAGTACTGACCGACTAGTTTAGTATCTAGTCGGTCGATGAACGTTCTTAGACCGACTAAGAGTAAACAGTAACTGATACAAAAATAATATGATGAGTTAGTCGGTTCAAGAAGCATTGCTGACCGACTAGTTTGCAACCTAGTCGGTCAACCAACGTTCTTAGACCGACTAACGATAAACAGTAACTCCTGAGAAATTTAGAAAGCTAACTAGTCGGTCCAAGAAGGATTGCCGACCGACTGGATCGTCATCTAGTCGGTCGGTGGCCCTTCTTACACCGGCTAATGAGCACAGAAAAGTACCGATACGGAGCACGGGGCCCCGGGATCGATTCCTAAGACTCCTAGGCTGATCTAACAGTTAGATACGACCGTTATGAAGTCCGTCACGAGTGACTTACTTCGAAATCGACAATCCTAAGGAAGAACGAGAAAATACGACGAATCGATCGAAAATGAAACCTATGGAGACGAAAACCACACATGAGGAGAAAATCCACCAAAACATATATTATATAATATTAAATCCTGATACATGAAAAGCAGTCGTTACAAAGAGTAAACAGTAACTCAACTAAAATTAAGATGATGAGTTAGTCGGTTAAAGAAGCATTGCTGACCGACTAGTTTGCAACCTAGTCAGTCAACCAACGTTCTTAGACCGACTAACGATAAACAGTAACTCCTGAGAAATTTAGAAAGCTAACTAGTCGGTTCAAGAAGGATTGCCGACCGACTGGATCGTCATCTAGTCGGTCGGTGGCCCTTCTTACACCGGCTAATGAGCACCAAAAGTTCCGATACGGAGCACGGGGCCCCGGGATCGATTCCTAAGACTCCTAGGCTTGATCTAAGAGTTAGATACGACCGTTATGAAGTCCGTCACGAGTGACACACTTCGAAATCGACGATCCTAAGGAATAAACGAGAAAATACGACGAATCGATCGAAAATGAAAGCTACGGAGACGAAAACCACACAAGAGGAGAAAATCCACCAAAACATATATTATATTATATTAAATCCAGATACATGAAGAGCAGTCGTTACATTACAAATTACGATTACTAATTTATTTTACTAATTATCAATAATTACTTTGGTTACTTAATTAGATACTTAATTAGCTACTTAATTAGCTAATCCTCCGCCCACGTTTTTCACATCTCAGCCCGATGCATTCCCCTGACTCCTTTCATTAATGTTTAGACTGATTCGTTTGACACGCCTCTTCCACGTTCGAACTTTTCTCTTGCAAAATTTCTTCCCCGTATTTAATAAAAACCTAACCCTTGACTAATCTTCCCCGATTAATGAATCATGTCCCCCGCCTCTTCATTCTTAAGGATTACTCTGCAACTTTCATCAGCATCTCCCCTCTCCCAAAAATCAGAAAACTCATTCACAGATTCATCGTCTATCCCTCTTCCACAACATCTTTCAACCCAAAAACAAACCAAAAATCAAAATCCCCCAACAAACCAGAAATCACAAATCACAATCAACAAGAATCCAACCCTCAAAATCAACCCAAATTGAACCCCAAATCAACAGAATCAAAACCCCAATTTTCAGATCAAACAAATCCAGAAATCCACAACTTCAGATCTTCAGATCTTCAGATCTTCTCCTCTTCCCTTCTCTTCCTCCTCCCCTCCCTTCCCTAGGCCGACCACCTCTCATCCCTACCGCCGCCGTCGCCTGAGCTGCGCAGTCACCGGCCCCCCGACGCCCTAAGCCACCGCCTCGCGCCACCCGTCGGCCCCCCACCTCGCGCCGCCCGCCGGCCCCCTCGCGTCACGTCGCCGACCAGGCCGCCGGCCCCCGTTGGCCGCCGCCCCTTGCCCCGCGTGCTTCCCCTGCTGCAACGAAGAAAACGAAAAAAAAAGAAAAAAAAAGGCAGAACGAAGGAGAGAAAGAGACAGAGGAGAGAATAGAGAGATAAAGAGAGAGGTAAGAGTATTTAATATATAAGTTATAGTTAGACTCTGTGCCATTATTATTGGCTTAGTTAGACTCTGTGACATTATTATTGGCTTGGCTATTCATTATAATAATCTGAAATTGCATAACTCACAGATCCTTTTTATAATAATCTTATTTTAACTTATAATAACTGTGTAAAGGACCATTAGACATGTTGTATATTTAGTTGTATATCTAAAAGTATTTTTAGACATGTTTCGTTTTAAGTTAAGTTTTAAGTTAAGATTTATTAAAAAAAGGGTTAAGTTAAGAGTCATTAACTTGGTTACAAGTTTTAGTCTATAAGGTTCCTACCATTAATTTGTGTAACTAACTCACTTTTAAACCAGGTACCCCTACCGCTAGCCAAAACGCGCCTTCCACTACCAGGCGAAACGGTAACTCATCGTACCCTTGACATGGGTCTTAAAAACAAAAACAAATGCATGCCAACCTAGTTTTATTTCATTATCACAGTGTTTCCATTTTTAAATTGCTAGCTAAAATTGCACAGTATCGTAAAGGAAGCAGAATTGGGCTACTTGACATGATTGACAGAAAATTGTGACTGGAAATGTAAAATTGCACTGACACTGGGTTTTGGGGTAACTTATAATGGCGAGGGTACGGGAGCGACTAGTCCAGACTTTGTTGTCACCGTGCGGGTTCTAGCAACCCATAACAGTGCCGGTGACAACCATCACAGATCACAGATCACAGATTATTGCACAGTACTCAGAGAATTGGTTCGCCCGGGTAGCACCCGCGGCAAGAGTTGGCCTCTTGGTTGCTTATTGTACCCCGCATTATAAGTCACAGTCTAGGTAAAGGCACAATTAGACTCTCGCATCATAGTTACTTTTATCATTGCACCTTTAACTGCTAGAAATTGTTGATAGCTGTAAAACTGCGAAGTTTACTTTTTCTGCTCATTTTCTCTTACTATTATTGATCGTACTTTATCTTTTTTCTTTTAAATTGCCATGCTTGTATATTTGTTTCAATATCCATGTATAGAGATACTTTGAGTTACGTCTGATCCTGGCGACCCTTCTCTTTGTGGTGGACTCGCCAGATATCTCACAGGTCGAGGAATTTGCACCAGAGGCCGCAGACGCTGAGTTTGTGGTTGAGTACGACCAGCAGGACCAGCAGGACCCTGTGTATTGAGAGTGAGTGTGAGAGATTTGCTATGTGGATTGATGTATCTTTTGTATTCTGTTGTATTTTCATTTCATGTTAGCTGCTGGGTTGTAATAAGGTTGTAAAACCACTTTCATTATCAGTATTTTGGCGTATTTCTGCAATAGAGCCTGTGTTGACTTCATTGGTGCCTAGCAGGACTTGTGCATGTCCAAACAGTAACGGGCCACGTAAGTGGGTCGTTACATGTTTAGTTAGGGTTATTGATTAGGGAAAGAATTAAGATATTAAAAAATCGGTTAGGATAATTGAGATTATGAAATATTTTTGTTGGAATGTTTTAGATTTGATCGTTAGGGATATATTAAGTTAAGATTGTTTAGGATTTGATTTGGTCAATAATTGATCTTGTTGAGATATTTTGGATTATGGAAATTGATGTGGTTACAATTGATTTGGAAATCAATTCGATTCAGATTTGATTTGTTTTAGAAAATCAATTCGGTTAAGATCTTATTAGGAAATCGATTTGATTAAAATTTTGCGTTAAGATTTGATTTGGATAATCCATTAAGATCAATTTGATTAATATATATCAGGATGATAATTTTGGTTGGGATATTGATTTTATTTAAGATTTATTAGGATACGGTGTAATTCAGGAGATCTATTATCACTCTGATTAAGATTTGATTTGGAGGATCATTTGGTTAGGGTAATCGAATTATTATGATCTCGCCCATGCAACCAACGTCAACCACAAATTATAAAGAAGATACCAATGCGATCGTAAATTCGTGAGGTCCGATCACGAGTTCTATGAGAATAATAATAAAATCATAAGACAACTATACAAATAAATCAACTAATGGGAATACGTACAAAATACGTACGTACCGAAACAGACCGTTACAACCCCAAAATACTAATAGTTGCGCTAATTAGAAACAAATAACCATGAATTCTATCCCGATTAGTAATCATATTGATTGAAGTTAGTAGATATAAGAATTCTTCTGAATTATTTTTTCTTTGATAAATGAAACTAACAAAGAATTGTTTATTAAGTAGGAAGTCTATTTAATTAATATTTTTATCATTGGTTTTATTCACAAAATTCTTATTTGATTAGAATATTATAATTTTCATGAAGAAATTAATCTTTTTTATACTTTATTATAGGCTTAATCTCAAAACATAAAATAAAAAAATTAGGAGAAAAACGGTTAGCTTGAGCGCCGTACGCACGCCTTCTCCAACTATATAATGGCAACATTGCCAAATTATTTTTGGCTAATATTTATTGGATTTAGAAAGTTAGGATTTTTTGGAAACAAAAAATTAGGATCTTTTAATGAAATCAGTATCCTATTCAATTCCTCTAACAAAGTATCATCTGTTCGAGTCCTAAAATAGGTTGGATTCCTACCTGAATTCATCTCCATTCTCTGTCTATTTATATTCATATTTTCGCAGCCGAATTCAACAGAATTCGAGAGAGAGGAAGAACTACAGCAAGAAGAAGACAAAGAATAAGGATTGCTGGTCATGCTTCGGGTACGATATGATTCTACATTGTTCTCAGAATAATTCGATCCGTCCTTTGCTAAGTAAATCATAATTTGTTGAAGTTTGATAAATTCGCTGCAAACTTACATGATTGAAACTGTATTGATTTTTTAGTTATTAAGTAGAATCATGATAACAGAAATTGGGCTTTATTTAGTTTCTTAATTTCTGGTTTTTTTGTGTAAATTTTTTTTTCTTCTTCCCATGTTTTAAAAACCGAAATCGAGATTGGGCCCAAAAATATATCGTACTTTAAGAGGGGAGGGGGCAAAATTAGTAGAAAAAGATTCGTCTTCGTTCTCGGGGTTGGTTTCACAAATTTCTCACCTGTGTGGAATCGGTAGAAAACGTAAGAATTGGTAAAATTTTTGAACCCTAACTTCCCTTTTCCTCCGGATTTCATCAAATTTTTTCATCTCCCGTAAATTTCAATAGATAGTTGATTCAGATTTTATGGATTTTTTTTCCTAATTTAAAGGTTTTTTTTGCCATTGATACGTTAATCATTAGTATAAATTGTTTGATCATGCGAGATAATTGTTAAAGGTTCATGTTAATTTGAGTTGATTGATGGAGTGTTATCTCTGCACTGGTTTTCTTGTGATTAAATTATTTATGCAGTTCTTTTGAAGCCTTGTGGACTGATCATCTTATTTCTGCGAACAAATTATTGTTGTATGTGCTCTGTTTGTTGCAAAACTCAAAGTTGATGAATTTTAACAAAAAATTGTACAATGTAATTCTCTATGTTCCGTTATTTGATGAGAAGTTCATGTCAAAAGGCAACTGACATGGTGAGCTATTTGGCCATGAGAGTTGCTTCGCGCATCCACCATTTTACTCCGTGCACATACCACTATTTACAAGTTTGCCATTCAAGTTGTATGTGCACATACCACGGCGGGAGTAAAATGGCAAACTTGTAAATAGTGGTATGTGCGCGGAGTAAAACGGTTGGTGCGCGAAGCAACTCTCTTTGGCCATTCATGAGGCACACTAAGTCAATCATGCAAGTTAAGCTTATAATATATTCATGCATTAACAGTGATTTTACCATTAAATTTTGGGCGAAAATACATTAAGATATAAAGACAACTTTTTAAAAAATACCAAAGCAAAAAAAATTAAACGCTAATAGTGTTTTAATTTCATATTGATAATTCCGACAACATATTATCATAAATGTATCGAAAATATGATATATAACATATAAAAAAGTGTTTATATAAGTCGACCTTTAAGAGTATCTCGTGAAACGAATTCATCTACCATATAGATTCAAACTTATGTTAGATCCCAACACAAACACAATCATCACCAACATCACCTACATTCTACATGTATCCTATGTTTAGCAAAGATAAGATAGAAAGTATCATTACCAACATCAAAGAAAGAGTATTACAACACACTGGAAGAACAGCAACACACTGGAAGAACAGCAGAATTCTATTGTGCACATCAATTTACAAAATTTTATCGAATTGTGAAGTTGAGGGAAGGAAAAAAGAACTACAATTACGATATTATGAAGTTAGTAAAACTATTGAAAGACAAAAATCTTTTAAAAATTAAAAATTTGCTAAAATATTATGAAGCTAGTAAAACTATTGGAAGAAAAAATCTTTTGAAAATTTAAAATTAGTTGCGGTGAGTGAGGCTTGAATCCTCGACAAATAACTCAGGAGCTATGATAGCTACACGCTTGCCAACCGTGCCTCGATAGATACATGAATATGAGGGCTATTGAAAAAATTTACTTTATCTTGCCCTGGGCGGCTGTCATGGGCAAGCTGCATGGTTCCGTCCTTGTGCACCAACACTTTGAATTACCCTTGTCTAAGAAAGGGTCCGACGAACAATAAAGATATCGAACTTTCTGTTGAGAATTGCAGTTTTCTGGGGTTTCAAAGGGTACTTTCATATTGAAAATTCAAGGCATATACTACATAGCTGACTAATTTATAGTTCATACCACTAAGTTTGGTTAGTTTAAGGCGCAGATATGGGCCTTGTGCTGATTTTGTCTCGCATATTAACATGAAATAGATATTAATATTTTGTAATTTAGTTTCAGCTTGGTTCTCGTTCCTTCTTTAACAATGTATATAGACACCATTCAAAGTATATCATGAGTAGGAATATCTTTTTGAATGCTAATAATATGGCTTGAGATGATATATGGAAATGGGGTTGATGAGATGTAAAATAGTCTTCGTGAATGATCATTCAATTTTCTCTCCCGAGACTTGTGCATCCTCTTTTTCTACAATACAGATGTTGGTGGTTGGATTGGGATCTTGGTTATAATTCCATTGAAGGTTTGAAATATTAGTTGTGGTATCTGTATCATTTTAACAACACTCCATGGTAATGGTATCAACTTTGTTTCGAATATCAGGCAATACATATCAGAACTATTGGAGTTTAGGTATTGGAGTTTAGCCAAGATAGAACTTCATCTTAACAGGTATCTAGAACTTCATCTTAACAGGTATCTTATTTATCTCCAAGATGCTAACTCTTTTTCTCTAACCAACCCATTGGTTATTGTCATAGATGCTATTATCTAAACAAATCAACTTAACGTCGATATAGTTTGATGCTTTAGCCACATTTCAGAGTTTTGCCTATCCCAGCAGAGAGTGGTCTCTTTGTATCATCCATACAAATTTGATTTAAAAAGATCGATATGTATTGGTTTTGACAATTCCTTTAACATTGATTTTGATTAATAAATGAGAATTTTTTAAACCATCATATGGAATAGTCAACCCTTTAAACTTTTAGTCCTTTAGATCATGTGATCTTTTCTTGTATTAATTAATGTCGTTAGCGTTGTCTGACCTGACTTGGGATAATTCGTATCGACACACATATAATGGATATGTGCTGCCAGCGTATGAAATTTTCTACTCATGTAGCACAAATCCATGAGTTTCTTGGTTTTTTTTCAATTTTTGATTATTTAAGAGTGGCTACACAGACTAATAGCGTAATTCATCAAATTTCAAGTGAACACAAGGAGCCTCCATCGGATCTTATAAAAACTTCTATTATCGAGAAGCTATTGAATTTGTAATGATCCGACGGAAACTCAAATAGGCTTAGGTTCACTTGAAATTTAGTCTGATAAGATTTGGCTTAGTTTCACTTGAAATTAGTCCGATAAGATTGTATATATGAGATCATTCCTAAATAATCAAAAATTGATAAATGGTTTTGTATTGCAACGTAGGAAATTTCCTACACTAATAACACATCCATTATTTTATCATATATATAATGTGTGTGTGTGTGTAATCAACACATCCTAGTTATGAAGCACGTACACCGTCACAAACATGGGAATCAATACGAGTACAACATGACCCAAACAAGGGGACGCAATAAATTCTTAAAAAAGGAGGACACGAAGACACATCGATGCAACCATGTGAATGCATCAACATCTATATACAAAACATATCAAAACCAATAGTGATTAGGATGTGTTTTATACCAATTAAAAGAAAACAATATAGTCTTTGAATGACAAAAATTCATAGCTTCTAATTAAGTATCAAAATCAAACAAAAAAGATTTTAAAAAATTCTAATCGATATCCAATCTAATTCAAGTGATGTTTGAGGGGTAAATTTCAGAAAAATATCATGTACTTGTACCGGATATCGAAAACTACCATGCACATGTCAGGTAAGTGGTGTACAACTGTCAGTGTTCAACCTAGACACACCACGTCTTTGCTTCGTAACATCTTGGTATCGGGCACGTAGGCCAATTTTCAAACTGTGATTTCATCTATTTGGATTTCTTAGGCCCTTGAGAGGGCTCGTGTGTGTATGATCATATGACCTGCATCGGCCATAACTTGCTACCGTAAGTGAAAGGAAAATGAAAGTTCAGTACTTAAGCACGACAAATAAAACACAAAGATGAAACATAAACACCAAGGTGACACAAGAGACTTGGTAACGCAGTTCGGTGCGCACACCTACATCTGCGGGGCCACGCCCAGAAAATCAGAATACTCCACTAAAATAATCAATGAGTACAATCACTAATTATCGTGATTCTATTAGGAGGAACAACCTCCCCCTCAATACAAACCGTGATGGGTGGTCTCTACCAACCCATGGAGTATTCTCAGCAAGCTCCCCTTGCCCGCAAGCTCCCCTTGCCCGCAAGCTCCCCTTGCACAACCGACTAGATCAACTCCCTTGATCCTACGTGCGTAGCCGTCGGCCTCCTCCCGGAGTTCTTCAAAACTTTCGTCCAAAGTCTCTCACTAGCCGCAAAACCGTACCCACATTATATATCTTCCGCACCCCCTCAATTTCCGAATTGATAGAGAAGGAACCGTGAACCACCGGTGCAGATACGACAGCTATCAAAAATCCAAACCAATTGGGCAATTGGTTTCGCAAAATCCTCTAGCATTAAACTGATTTGCGGGCGAGATTATCTCCAACCGAATCAACAACAAAACCGATAGAATAATAGCTTCCAAATATATTTCCAATAGAATATCCCAGAATAGGTTGAAGGTACCAGAATAGATCTGCAGCAATCAACAGCAATCAATCTTCCCAACTAACAAATCTGCGAGATGCCCACTTTCTATTTCAACACAACAACCCTTCAATGTAGCAACCGATTTAGGAAGGGCTTTCCAAATATCTCTCATGCAGGTATATCACAACCATATACAGGAATCCCCGATATTCTAGGTAACAAATCAGATCTGAATCCGCAAGATAGTTCTGCAGACCAAACCAGCGTTTCTGCATACGAATCAGAATTCCAGATCCCGAATGTTGAACATAATGTTGAACGACATTATGTTTAACATTACTGTGCAAACTGCCCAAAAACAATTCTGACTCTGCAAACTGAGCTCTCCAGCTATTGTGTCACTAATGCCAACAAATATCAGCAGAATTCAACCCTAACAATCTCCCCCTTTGGCATTATGTGGCACAACCCAAAGCAAGCACCAACCAAACACACATTCTCCCCCTTTGAGCCACAATAATCCAAACCACATTCTCCCCCTTACTAGAACAACCCGAGCAGTGATCACCTCAGAAGAGACATCAAAATTATTCAGAAAAGACACCACATTTCCCCCTCTCAGCTAGCCTCACATCTCCAAAAGAAAATTCAGAAAAACTCAACTGAGGCACATCCAGAGGCTCATCTGTCTCTCTTAATAGCAAATAAATTCTCAGGCACAGCAGAATAAGAGAAAGAACATTATACCTCACATCCGAGTCGAGCTCTGAGGGGCCAAAAAGAAGTTGGAGAGTAGGAAAACATCGGCGGTGTTGACAGAGGACCTTTGGTGGTCTGCATGTCAAAATTTGGAGACGTGGATGCGATGGAACCGGCTAAGAAGTGAACGAACTTTAGGGAAGTCAACCGGTCTAGATGATGAGGCCGCAGAAGATGAAGCAGAGGTGGATTGCTGTGCAGGAGAGGGTACAGGCGAAGATCCAATGGCACCGCTGGAGGAAGAGCAGTGAGCAAAGCGACGAGATAGCACTCTGATAATTCTGGAGGAAGATTCATGAGACTTTGGCGCAGGTTGCTCACAGTGATTGTCAAAGGGAGATGTCGAGTATGGTGTCATAACATCTGCAGCAACATTGTTCTGTGTTGTATCTAATGTTACAACATTAGTCACAACATGAAGTGTTCTCTCTGAAGCTGTAGTGTTCTTGCTGTATAATTCAGACTTCTTGACCCATTGCTTCTTCATCTTTATGTCAGGATGTCTAACATTTCTTCCTTCTGACCAATGTCGCATGCGACTGTAGCAGTTTCTCTCAGTATGGCCTATGAACTTGCAGTAACTGCATACAGAACGAGCACCTTTTATACCTCTAATCTGCCTCTTCTTCTGATCATGGCCCTTGTGCTGATCCATTCTTTCAAGTTCTTTGATAACTTGACTTCTTCTTTCAGCAGACACATCATCAAAAGCTCCTCTATTGTATCCCACTTCGATGCGATCTCCAGAAATCTTACCCATGTTTAAGATATCATCCAGCTTTGCTTTTCCAGAATTCCACTTCTCCAATGTGCATTCAGCTTTCTCTGCCCTGAGAAGAACATTTCTGAAGTTTCTTTCTAATTCTCTACAGTTTTCCTCAGCTTTCAGACATTCGGTTTTGACCTCCTCCTTCCCTTTCTTCAGTCTATTATTCTCCTCCTTCAGGACTCTGTTGATATTGCAGATTTGCATCCATTTCTCAAACATTATCTGGTATGCTGTACGGATATCATTGTCACTAACTTCCCCATCGCTGTCAGCTTCAGAATCTGATTCGGTTGTAGATGTTGTACATGATGTTGTACATAATGTTGTAACATTCTTTCTAACATTCTTTCTGACATTTGCAGTTTTGTTCTCCAATGTTGTACTAGCTGTCGCAACATTAAGTCCAACACAGCTAGGGGTGTACCCATCAGATTGATCATCAAGAATAGCCGGAAAAGCCACATAGTTGCTGGTGTTGTCTTCATTTCCAGAACTTCCTTCAGAATCTTCATCACTCCAAGTACTAGCTAATGATTTCCCCTTTTTCTTCTTGATGGTATTAGCACATTCGGCCTGTATGTGACCGAAACCTTCGCACTCCCTGCACTGTATTCCTTTACCCTTACTCTTTGGCTCATACTTCTGTGCGGAATGACTGATTGCCTTTCCAGCAGTAGGAAGATACGGTCTTGATTCCTTGTTGGCAGATCTGTAATTCTGTCCCTTGTTACTTATCTTCCGCATCATTCTGTTGAAGTTCTTAGTCAGCAGATCAATGTCATCATCAATATCCGAGTCATTTTCAAGCTTAGATGTTTTACTGACTTCAACCTTTAGAGCCACCCCTTTATCCATCTGGTTCGGCTTCAGATTCATTTCATATGTTTGAAGAGATCCCATGAGTTCATCCAATCTCAAGGTGGATGTGTTCCTCACTTCTTCAATGGCCGCAATCTTCGCAGAGAACTTATCGGGTAGGGATCTCAAAGTTTTTTCAACCAACTTCTTTTGAGAGTACTTCTTCCCCAATTGAAATGCCTGATTAGATATATCACGCAGTCTCCCATTGAACTCAGCCACAGTCTCATCATCATTCATCCTGAGATTTTCAAATTGAGATGCGAGCATTTGAAGTTTAGATGCTCTTACCGTACTGGTTCCTTCATGAATATTCTGTAGTATATCACACGCTTCCTTTGCATACTCACACGTAGAGATTAATTTGAATTGCTCTTCGTCGACAGCGGAAAAAATAGCATTAATTGCTTTAGAATTGCACAAGGCCGCATGTTCTTCAATCCGACTCCAGTCTCTTGCCGACTTGAGGTGTTCTTCGCCATCTTCGTCGATTTCGGTTGGCGGTGTCCATCCTTCACTGACAGCGATCCATGCCTTCTCATCAATGGACTTAATGAATACACGCATCCGAGACTTCCAGTAAGTGTAATTTGTACCAATGAGCAATGGAGGACGAACAACGGAGGCACCTTCTCGTGTAGCCATGATTCACGTACTGAAATTCAAGATCACGCCTTCTTTGAAAACAAAGTTACACAGGTGACCTGCTCTGATACCAATTGAAAGTTCAGTACTTAAGCACGACAAATAAAACACAAAGATGAAACATAAACACCAAGGTGACACAACAGACTTGGTAACGCAGTTCGGTGCGCACACCTACATCTGCGGGGCCACGCCCAGAAAATCAGAATACTCCACTAAAATAATCAATGAGTACAATCACTAATTATCGCGATTCTATTAGGAGGAACAACCTCCCCCTCAATACAAACCGTGATGGGTGGTCTCTACCAACCCATGGAGTATTCTCGGCAAGCTCCCCTTGCCCGCAAGCTCCCCTTGCACAACCGACTAGATCAACTCCCTTGATCCTACGTGCGTAGCCGTCGGCCTCCTCCCGGAGTTCTTCAAAACTTTCGTCCAAAGTCTCTCACTAGCCGCAAAACCGTACCCACGTTATATATCTTCCGCACCCCCTCAATTTCCGAATTGATAGAGAAGGAACCGTGAACCACCGGTGCAGATACGACAGCTATCAAAAATCCAAACCAATTGGGCAATTGGTTTCGCAAAATCCTCTAGCATTAAACTGATTTGCGGGCGAGATTATCTCCAACCGAATCAACACCAAAACCGATAGAATAATAGCTTCCAAATATATTTCCAATAGAATATCCCAGAATAGGTTGAAGGTACCAGAATAGATCTGCAACAATCAACAGCAATCAATCTTCCCAACTAACAAATCTGCGAGATGCTCACTTTCTATTTCAACCCAACAACCCTTCAATGTAGCAACCGATTTAGGAAGGGCTTTCCAAATATCTCTCATGCAGGTATATCACAACCATATACAGGAATCCCCGATATTCTAGGTAACAAATCAGATCTGAATCCGCAAGATAGTTCTGCAGACCAAACCAGCGTTTCTGCATACGAACCAGAATTACAGATCCCGAATGTTGAACATAATGTTGAACATAATGTTGAACGACATTATGTTTAACATTACTGTGCAAACTGCCCAAAAACAATTCTGACTCTGCAAACTGAGCTCTCCAGCTATTGTGCCACTAATGCCAACAAATATCAGCAGAATTCAACCCTAACAGGAAACAATGAGGCCAGCTGTAGAATAAATCGAATATGGATTACTGCAATATAAAATGGAAATGATATCCATATATGCAGAGATGACCCTTAACAGATGGGAATGGGGAATCATGAAGCTTTGGGTTATGGCTTTGTTATTCTATTCTCTTTCTTTTCAAAATAGAAAATTGGGATAATGATTCACATATTTATTTTTTCAAATAATTGATAATGAATCTGTCATTGTTTGGTTTAGTCACATTCTCTGGGGGAAAAAAATTGTTTGGTTTAGTCCTGTATTAATAGTTTCATTACGATCCATTTTTTCTATGTTAGTTTCTACAATTTCTTAAAGTAGATAGCTTAACCAAAATTTACACTTGTATCAAAAGAAGATGATTTTGTCTCCTGCTGCTATAAATTCTGACATCTTTTTCCCCATTATAGCAGGAGTATAGTAGAGTCCAACACGGGGGCTGAGCATTGTTGTATACTTCTGCTTGATTACATATTGGCTGAGACGCTTCGACTAAGCATCCTTTAGTATCTTATTGACATTGACTGTTTGCTTCTTTTAAGGTCCTAAGATGGGAAGCAGTCATCGCAGGTTTATCACTTCATTCTTCCGAGTTTTTTATTAACCATTTTGAACATGCTCATGACCTTATTTCAGTTTTTTTTTTTGCAAAATTTCTCAGCGATAGTTAAGCCTTTCGGATTTATTTTAAGGTTTAATGTATTTTAATTGCTTGAAATACTCTGCTTATTTGCTTCAGTGGACTCCTGAAAAAGTCAAATGAAAGTGCCAGATTTGTTATTGCTGTTGCTCTTGGAGTTGTCTTTGGATACTTGATTGGAATTTCAATTCCAACCATTTCCATCTCCCAGGTGATTATGTGCATCCTTCAATTTTCATACGTTGGATCATATATAACTCTCGTTAGTAATCTGAACGAACTTTTGAAATTTGGCAGTTTTATTTACTTCCCAGACTTTCTTCCGTTGAAGTGTCATTTGTTGATCATGGATCACCAGGGAATAGTCTTCATTTAGCATCTAGACCTTTTCTAAACAGGAACAAATCTCCAGTGAGTCATGGGTCAGGTGATCCTTCAAAGGTACTTGCTTCTTTTATATTCGTTTCTTTCTTTCGTATCAGTGTGATACTTAAGCCTCCTTCTATGGGTACTCTTAGCACCATTTATTTTGTAATAATGTGTATAAAAATTGGGGATTAAATTCAACACCATACGGCTTGAAATCTCACATACCTAGTGACTTGTAGTCTATTCGCAATTAAGGCCAAACGGGCTGTGTAGTTCAGCCAAATGACTAGAGCTGGTTGGTTCCGGCCCACTCTCCATTGCCTTCAACATGGTGACTTTTATTCCTTGTCAAGATTGCTGGATCGGAAATGGAAGGCCCGTGATGAGTTAAATTGGTGAAGACATAATTTAGGCTGGGACAATGTGATGCAAAACAATAAATGTCAAAGAGGAAACAAAAGGGAGAAAACTAATCTATGTCTAGAGTTTGAAAGAGAAAATTAAGGATTTGGAAGGATAATGGATGTTAAGAGTTTTGCACTCCAATCAATTCTCAGCATACTCTAACAAATCATGCAAGAGATAATTGAAGATCTAGGCTTCTCATCGAGGCTTTCATGTGGCTGCTTTCTCATATCTCACAAAAAAGATTCAAATAACTTTCTTAAATCCAATACCATTGCCATTCATTTTTTATATTACTCGCAAAGAGATTCAAGCTTATTTTTAGAATTTCTCACGTGCACAAAACGTGCTTATGTAAGCAAATCTAATTTTTTAAGAAAATAAATAAATCAAGTAAAATCATAACAAATATAAAATCCAACTAAAATCCTAACAAATATAAAATCCAACTAAAATTCAAATAAAATTAAAAATCATAGCTAAACTGCTCAGTCACACTCACCCAAATGCTTAATCTATTGGGTAGAGGCTAAACTTCAGTTTTATGTTCCCGACCTTTTCTTTTTGTTTCCGACATTGGACTATTTTTCTTTACATTCCTCACTTAGGAGTGCCACGGCATACACATTTCAAAGTTGATCTGACTGAAATGCCACTCTAGAGGAATCCTGAGAGATTCTATGGATACTTTTAATTTCGTAAGGGTAGCTTCTTGTCTGTATTTCATTTGCCTCATGTCTCTGAAATATGGGGTAAATGCTTTGACTTCTTCTTCTTCTTCTTCTTGTTCTTTGCGTTCTTTGAAATATTTTTTGCTTGCAAAATGTGTCTAACCCATCAAAACTAGTATCCACTGTTTGGGGATCAGGTTTTAGGAGTTTTGGGTTCGATGCCTCCCCAAACATTTTGATCCTTATAGTTTTGGCTCAAAACTTACCCAGATTTGAGTAAATGAGTTAAGTTCCCTTATTATGTTTTGGACTAATCCAGCCTTCATGTGATGTTCCTTGACTCCAAGGGGTCAATCTTGAGGCAGCTTGAATCAAAGGCATTTAATTTTGTCACAAGTTTTGAAATTCCAATTAGAGTTGCAGGATCTAGTTGTGGCAGTTCCATTTGGAATTATCATTCTGGTGTGGGCTGGGCTCCTGTGGTTTAACCATCGTCCCTAGTGTTTCATATTTTCAATCCCAACTTATATCATCATCATGATATGGTTTCTAGACACTTAACAGTGTGTCACCTCAATTTTCGCTCGGGGTGGAGAATGTGAAAGATTTGATGATAAGTATGCTGCAGTTGGGGCTGTGTTCCTTATTTACCTCGTCTTTATTATTATGTTTATGAGTGATATGCAGTTTGGTTTCAGGATCTGGTTTATGCTGTTGGTGGAGTTACTTTAATTATGTTTCCCTAATTCGTTCATAGTTCTGAAGTGTATGGCAGGATGAATGATTTTCTAGAGATTATTTTAGGTTGCCTTTCATACATTAAAAAAAATCTCAGCTATAACCATCAAATTCAGTCCCTTCCGGAATTTTAGTTTGTAATGAATGAACGCCAAGCTAGACCACTTCTTATTTCTTATCTTAGGAACTAGAAAGAGATATTTAAATTGGATACAGCCTGTCCGCATAGCCAATGTGCTACATGTGTGCATGCAGCGTATGGTTGACAACAAGGCCAAGATATCTAGTACTAAGCTCTCGTTTCTTTGCCGTTAGATTGGCTACTAGTGGGGTGATGATAGGAAAGGCTAAGGTTTTGGTGGAAGAAATTTAGGGACTTGGGAGAAAGATATGATTTTTATAGATCAAAGAGGAAAATACAAAGGATAGGTTAGGTGGTCTCAATTCGAGAGGAAAACCGCTCTCCTAAATTTGATTCGAGATAAAGCTTAAATCTCCCAAGATCTATGCTAGTCTACTGCTAATCTCTCATCTCCTTTAGTCAATTTTCACATGATACTAGCCAGAACCCCTCCTCCACTATATTAAAGACTGATTTGTCCATAATTACAAAAGTGCATCCATAAGGACCAAAAATTACAAGTTTGCCACTCCCATTCACCAAATATAATATTATTCCACTCACAAAGAACCACTTTATCCTCGATGTGGTGCATGAAGTTCGTTTTCCATGATACTCCGAGTGCGGGTGCTTGTCGGTTGGATCCTCGTGCACCTCCCTAACACCTAGTCTAGGTACACAATGGCGCACAAATAATCCCAAGGCCCGAATTTCACCAAGGCGTCATCTAGGCATAAAACTAAACACCTCACGGGCACAAGAGAGTTGTCACCAACTACTAACTCCCTCAACGATCTTACGATAGATAATGCAATCATACAAATATAATACGAAATAAAGAAAGCAACACAAAAGAGACTCGGAGATTTACCCTGGTTCGGTTGCGAACAACCGACATCCAACATCCAATACACACGGTCTCACTAATGATCAAGCAAGACATAAACCGACACATCTTCTTCTTCTTCCTCCACGACAATGAGAGAATAGTTTCAAGCAACAAGACTTAACTCTAGATCTCTCACCAAACTCACACACACTCTTAACCACGTGAGAATCCTTGATAACAAAGCCCCTACAACATGTAGAGCTCCTCAAGGGACCAATCCCACACCAATAGAGATCACTCCTTGGCAATAGAGTTCCCAAAAGCTAGGACACTCCCCCAGAGACTCTAGATCTCAAACAAGAAAGAAGAAATAAAGACACTCACCATGGATCTCATACAAGAAAAAGCTCTCTTGGCTCTCTAAAAGATTCTAGCTTTCTTCTCCTCTAAAACTCAGATCCAAGCACTCCAAAAATGGCAGCAGAGCACCCCATATATGGCAACAGCTATCACTCCTTGCTTTTGCTCTCGGCTCTCTGGAAATGCTGCAGGCACTCTCATGCAGTTAGTTGCTAGGGAAAACAAAACTCAAGGGCTGCCCATTAAGAGCAAACCACCAACAAGGAGCCCACCAATGATGTGCAAGTGTGATGGATTTTTCAGCACATTAAAAACAACACTCTACCATGCTGATAAATCCACACATTCTCTTCAGCACTGCTCCAGCTCCAGCACAACACTCTTGACCATCGTACATGTAAACATCCATCATATGCATCGGAAATCATGCCATGTGACGTCTCAATCCTCTGAGAGACATGCCAAGCTCAGAAGTCGTCTGAGCCTAGCCTTATGCATCTCCGCCTCATCCACCGCCATGTCTGCGATGAAGTCATTTGTCTCTGAGGATAACCCTGCAAGCTCGAACTCCATGAACAAACCAAATGACGTTGTGCCAGCGCCCAATGAGCTCTCTGTAGATTCATGAACATCACAATCATCACCCCACGGGTCTGCGAGCAACTCATGCTCACCATGGCCATCATTTATGAGAAACACGTCGTCATCTCTGCTGCTCTGCTGATTGACCTCAGCTGGGTCACATCGATACGCCGTCTATATCCGCTCTGTTTGTTGATGCCTGTCAATAAGACTCGTCGTCCACCGGCTCCGCGCCTCAACTGACTGTGCCGACGACTCAAGACACGAATGCGCACACACAAGCGCCAAACTGGCCGTCGCACCAAAATCTAGCCTCTGGAGATCGTCCTCACCTGCCATGCTCTACGATTAACTTGCCGAAGGTGAGAGATGAGCGCACACTGAAGAAGCTACACTCGGCTCTGCCTCCTCCATATTTCGAGCGAGAACGTACTCGATACGTGGACTCCTAACTCTCAGCTCCATGTCCCTAATGGCAACTCTACCTAGGACCACTATCGCCATCTCCATACTGTCGTGGGAGTTTCCACGCTCCACCACGCTGTCAGATTCCCTGCTCTTATGCATCCCCACCGATCTGGCCACAGAAGTATCAGAAGATGCACCTGTTAAATCATCCCTAGCCAAACAAGAGCCATGTTGTCTGTGCCCTTGCTGTGAAGACTGCTCTACCATGCACATCGAATGCTCTACCCTGATGTCAATCTCCTCAGAAGACCTCTCTGAAGCTGCATATCTCAACACACTGGTCCTCCTCAGAAGCAACCAACTCATGCGTGCTGGAAATGTGAGAGACCTCCGTCTCCTCACCCACTGCAACCTATGACATCGGTGCGGAAACCAATTGCCCTACTACTCTGTAGATCGACGACTCTATCTCGAAGCTAAAGATGCACACCTCAGTATGTTGGGTCTCCTCAAGAGCACCCACAACGTGTACGCTGGAACTGTAAGAGACCGATGTCTCCTCACACACTGCAACTGACTACATCGATACGACAACCGAATGCAATGCCTTCTCGTATACCGTTGTCCTTTGCACCTCCAACTGAACTGAACATGGAGCTACATCGTGAGATGCAGGCTGATCACTGACACCGACCTCATCGGATGAATTCTGCACCCTGTCCGTCTGCACACATGTCTAATCACATGTCCGAGTCTGAATCTGCACCACATCATCATCTCTATAGGCCGGGCTGCCCTCTGTTCTCTGCACACCGTCATGAATCTGTTCCATCCTAAGCACTGCAAACTCGTCAATCATGACGTGTCGTCTAACAATCACCTCGCGGGTACTAGGACACAATAACCTATACCCTCTCGCACCTCCACCAACGTACTCGACTAGGACACAATTATGCAAGCACTCCTACATCGTCATCGTCCCTCTCGTGCAGCCGCACAGGACATCCAAACGTACGCAAGTGCGAGAAGTCAACGACTCTGCCCGTCCATAACTCCTCAGGAATAGAACTACATGCGGCTAGTGACGGTGTTCGGTTGATGAGGTATGCCGCTGTAGCAAGGATCTCTGTTTATATTCCATAGGAAGGCCGGATGGTCTCAATTGCATATGTGTCTTCTCTACCAACATCCTGATTATGCTGTCTGCTACGTCACTGTGAGGGTCTCCATCAGTAATGGTGTATCGGCATGTGATCTCCTTTGACTTGCAAACACCCTGTGTCTCTATGTCGTTGGTAAGGATATCTCATACGGATCTACCCATCCGCACCTTGACTATGCTTTTCCATAGCCGCACCTTCTCATGAATCTCCTCCCAAGGTCCCATGAGAGTAACCATGACTCTCATCGAGAAGTCATCTATAAAGGCCGCAAAGTACTTCACACCTTCCAGGAAAGGAACCAAACATGGACCCCATACACCGACTTAGACACATTCTAGGGGTTCTCTGCTGTGTCTGGCAGCTGTCCTAAACTGTAGTTGCCTCGACCGCTCCGCACCACAGTCACTGCAAGACTCAAGCCCACAATCTTCTCCGAACACACTCCTCCTCTAAAGAATGTCAAGGCTCTGCTCGTCAGCATGCCCTAATCTGAGATGCCACAGTCTCGCTAGATCTCCACTCTTGGACTCCTGTGATCTGCCAGTCTCGTCCACTACAGTGTGCTCATCGAGCACATATAAGATTCCACGCTTCTTCTCCCTCATGACAACCAGGTATTCTCGAAAAATACGCAGTCGATCCTCCTCGATCACTGCCCTGTAGCCCATCACAGTTAAAGCTCCTATCGATATCAGGCCGCTGTGAAGATCAGGAACATCTCTGATGCCATCAAACACACAGACAATACCATCGTGCATCCTGACTCTAACCGTGCCACTCCCAACCTGCTCACACTCCATACCATTTTCCATAAGAATCCGCTCTCTAATGCATGGAATGTATGAGTCGAACGCACTCTGATCTGGAGTCATATGGAATGAGCACCCCGAGTCCAATAGCCACAAACATTGTGCTTCTCCCACGGAGTATGCTGCAAACACTGAGGAATCATCCTCGTCACAAAACATCCCATCTCGTGCTCCAACATGAGTCGAAATCTGAACAATCTCTTCCATAACACCAATCGATGTCCTCGCTTTCAACCTCGGGCAATCCATCTTCCAATGCACTCTTTACTTGCATAGGAAGCATTTGTTTTCATCGCGGCCCCGTGACTTGGACCGCCGCCGTCGCCAATTCCGACTCTTGGAACGGCCCGTCTTCGATCTTAGAGTGGGTCCGCCCTCTTGGCGACCCCGGACGACATTGGGTACCTTACCACCATCGGTGTCAGTTAACACCAAACATTGGAGATCCTCCGTATGCAATGCGAACTTCACCTCATCTAACATGAGTGAGTCTCGGCCATTTAACATCGAGCCTACAAACTTGGAATACACTGGAGCAAGAGAACAAAGTAGCGCCATGGCGTGTTGCTCGTCCTCTATCACACTCCCTAATTCTCGTATGTCCATTACTATACGGTCCATCTCGCCAACGTGGTTCCACAACGAGGTTCCCCTTTTCATCCTATGAGTATAGAAGCATTGCCACAATTGCAACCTTCGTTCATGGGTGTCTTGGTCGAGTACCGAGCTTCAAGACCATCCATATGTCGCTCACGACCTCCACATCGGTAACTTACTGAATGATCTCATCCTCCAAGGATTGCATGATCTCGTCGATGGCTTTAAGCTCCATCCTTCGCTTATCATATGCCGTTGCCTTACATGGCATGCCCGTATCACAAACGACACCATAAACTCCATGTTGCTTTAACAAAGCCACCATCTTTTGTCGCCACTGACCATAGTTGTCCCGATCATTTAGTCTCTCTACTTCGTATGAACACTCGGCCGTCTCCTTACATGAGCAAGACGCCATTGCAGCACTACAGTTCTTCGCAAACCGAAAGCTCTGATACCACTTGTTGGATCTCCGTGCACCTCTCTAACACCTAGAATAGGTACACAATGGCGCACAAATAATTCCAAGGACCGAATTCCATCGAGACCTCATCTAGGCATAAAACCAAACACCTCATGGACACAAGAGAGAGTTGTCACCAACTACTAACTCTCTTAACGATCTTGTGATAGACAATGCAAGCACACAAATATAATACGAAATAAAGAAAGCAACACAAAAGAGACTCGTAGATTTATCTTGGTTTGGTTGCGAATAACTTACATCCAGCAT
Source organism: Scilla litardierei (assembly GCA_030789695.1). Lineage (NCBI taxonomy): Eukaryota > Viridiplantae > Streptophyta > Magnoliopsida > Asparagales > Asparagaceae > Scilla > Scilla litardierei. The sequence continues at coordinate 120,146,202 of CM061130.1, forward strand.
CCAATGCACCCGGTTTCACTAAGGATCAAGCAAGGCATACACTGACCCCATCATCATCTTCTTCCTCCACCACAATGAGAGAATAGCTCCAAGCAACAAGACCTAACCCTAAATCTTTCACCAAGCTCTCACGCACTCTTAACTAAGTGGGAATTCTTGATAACAAAGCCCCTATAACATGTAGAGCTCCTCAAGGGACCAATCTCACACCAATAAAAATCACTCCTTCGTAATAGTGTTCCCAAAACCTACGACACTCACCAAGGGACTCTAGATCTCAAACAATGAAGAAGAAATGAAGACACTCACCATGGATCTCACACAAGAAGAAGCTCTCTTGGCTTTCTAAAAGATTTTCGCTTTCTTCTCCTCTAAAACTCGTATCCAAGCACTCCAAAAAATGGCAACAGATCACCCCAAAAATGGTAGCAGATATCACTCCTTGATTTTGCTCTCGGCTCTTTGGAAATGTTGCATGCACTCTCATGCAGTCAGTTGCAAGGGAAAACAAAACCCAAGGGCTGACCATTAAGAGCCAACCACCAACAAGGAGCCCACCAATGCTGTGCAAGTGTGATGGATTTTTCAGCACATTAAAAACAACATCGCCCCTCGTGGGTCAATGCTTAAAATGCCTCCACCATCATCGTTGCTCTCGAATAGACCGTTATCTTTCTGTGAGCCTCACTTGGCCTCACCGAGGCTTTGCGTGTCTTTTCCATTATCAAAGGACCACCTAAGGTCTCCATCATCTATCGAAAAGTTCGGATGGAAGTCACGGTGGTCGTCAAGCTCATTTGAAGATCCTCCGTACATAAGATACCGACGTTGAAGCTCGAAAGGCCTTCCATCTGAAAACTAGGGGTCATGGAGCCCCTCAAAATTATTGTCAGGCCATGGGGGCCCACCTCAGGCTCACGGGCCCCAAGACTGCCTGCCCAGGGCCTGCCAAGGCTTGGGCGGCCCACCCAGGGATCCTGGGCCCTGCAATGGCTTGCCAGGCTCAAAGCGGCCTGCCATGGGGCCGAAGGCCCTTAGGCGGCCCCGCCCGGGTGCATTCGGCCCCCCGACAGGCCGCCAAGGGGCTGTTGAGCCCTTGGCGACGAGCAAGGGGCCATGTGTAGATCCTCATTGTCTGGATGCAGATCCGCATCAAAATTGATGTCTTTTCTCCCTTTTTGGTTCAAATGTGACTCTTTTTGTCCCAGATCTACGTCGGAATCGTCATTGGTGCCTAGATATGAAACCGGACCCCCCTTTGGATGGATCTCCTACTCATAAAATGATGTTTTCCTTTTTCTTGTCTAAAGACGCCACCTTTGGCCCCAGATCTGCACCACTAACCTTTATCTTTATTCAGATCTAGCTTCGTAGCCTCCCTCTCAGGCGGAGGATGCATCCACTCCTCCATCATTTGCTTCAATATAGTCTCCCTCTCAGGCGAAGGGTGACTCCATATCTCCAACATTTGCTTCACCATGGATTCCAGCTCCTCCCAATAATCTATCCTTTTTGTCACCATTGATTCCAAGGGTGCTCTGATACCAATTTGATAAGAAACGTCAGGATTTTGGTGTAAGAAATTTAGGGACTTAGGGAAAAGGTATAATTTTTTTAGATCAAAGATGAAAATACAAAAGATATGTGGCCTCAGGAAAGACCGCTCTCTTGGCTTACTCTAGTCTACCCCTAATCTCTCATTTTCTTTACGCAATCTTGGTTACATCTAGGTTAACTGTACAGTGTTGATATAGGTTCAATTAGCTTAAGATGATCTGGTGAGGGCATTTGAACATCAATGTAGAAGGAAGGTTGATTAGCTGCTATGTCCGATATGACCAGGGCTTGTGCTCTGTTGGAGTGTGCCTAGAGATGCTCTTCCTCTTCAATGATGAAAGATTTGTCTCTTGTATTTTTTTCTCATCAACTTATGTGAGAGAAATCCTTAGAGCGGTCTGTATATAAAGAAAGAAAGAAACCTCGTTGTCCCATTCTCTGAAGGCAATATGATGTTTTCCGCATCCTATAATGGACATACTTCTTGTTTAACAAGTCTATGTAATTCCTTGTGTGTGCATTTGTTTCGGTGTTTACGTTTTGTTGCTTGTGACCGAGTTATGTTGCTTTGTGATCCAGGATCCAATCCCAGTAAGGGTGAGGGGGATCAACGAGACGCTAAATTTTAGTGTAGACTTTTCAATTTTGAGTCATTAGTTTGTTAATACATTTAGTTATTTTATTTGAATTTTTGGAATTCTCTCTGATTTCTAGGATGTTTTGAGGCTTTTTCAGCCAAAGGGTATTTTGATAATTTTGTAATTCCAACCTATATATGAATAATTTTTTATTATGGCTTTTGGTTGAAATATTTCAATGGAATTTACATTGTTTGATGAATAGATGCTATCAAAATTTTCCTCCATAGTTTGTATGACATTTGGTGTGTTATAGCTTGAGATTGTCGATCTGGGTTCCATGCCAACTCTTAGGGTGTGAAATCCTTATCAAACGAAGTGTGAACCCTTCCTCTCTTTTCTTATTCTAAAATCTTTTTCCTCTCTTCTCATTTTAAAATTGTCTTTTGCTGCTTATTAAATAAAACCATAGCCAATCAAAGCCCATAATCCATATTTTTTTGAAACTCTAATCAAAACCCTACATCCCTTGTTTATTTTGGTCCAGATCTGACTATATGTGAAATCTAAACCAAGACAGGTCCTATGTTATATTTTTAGTAGTTTTCTTTTATAAAACAGCACATAAATCAATTCCTAACTCTCCATTGCGTCAAAAAACCCTTGCGACTCAATTTTTCTTGACATCACTATCCACAACCCCAAAAAAATGGCAAACAATCAGATCTGAAAATTTATAAAAAGTTTCAGAGTAGATTCATCCTGAATAATAGTTTCATACTGAACTCATATAAGCATGTTTTCCATGAAAGAGTACATCTAATTCACATTGCTTTATTATTAAGTCTTATTTAATTCATCGTCTTTGTCACCATCCTCTCTTTAACACTATACCAATCACCAATTTTAAAGCTTTAAGGGCATTAAAAACATTCATTTCACATAGTTCTAATAAACTGCTATATTACATTATGTCTTTCTTTGGTTCATTTATGAACATATCGCTTCATGCATAATCTTGATTATGTGGAAACTTTTATAAATCACAAATGCAGTTAACAAAATACAGAGCAATGATTATCAGAAAGCCTCAATCCAAAATATCTGAATGCCAAACAATACAGCTGTAGCAAAGGGTATTATTGGAATATCATCTAAGTCATCCCACCACAAAGAAGACCATTAGATTGACAGTCCCTACAGCTCATCCTATGCTTATTTTTTAGCGTTTGGTTTGCAGAAGTTCATATAAATTGAGCATGACCATATTCTTTGTGGAGCTATTTAGTATGACTTGGTATATTTGTTATGCTAGAAGTGACTTCCTTATACTATGGATGATGGATCACTCCCCTCCCGGCTGGACTAACTGATGCTTAACTACTTAACTCTCGAGGCTTTTCTGAAGATCAGGGATGACGAAAGTGAAAATCATACCATATATTACAACCATAGTTTTAGGTTTCGGCCGAAACCGACCGGTATCGGCCGTTTCGGATCGGTCTCGGAGGGGACCGGTCCGAAACCACACGTTACTTCTCGGTATCGGCCGTATCGGACGGGTTTCGTCCCATATCGGGCGATACCGGCCGAAACTTGTCCGATACCGACTGAAACTTAAAAAAATGAAAACGAAAAATGAGGAGGAGGAGGAGGAGGAAAAAATATCACCAAAATCCAGAAAAAGAAGAAAAAATGAAGAGATAGACGTACCTCATGGTCGCCCGCCTCCTGCCGCATCCCCAAAGAAGCCCGCCTCCTGCAATTTGAGGTCTTACATACTAGCATATACTAGCATTTAATTTAAATTTTATTTGCATGGTGCAAGTGCAGTTGTCCAACACATGCTAGCATTTATTAAGAAGTTTGACCTTTTGAGTGAGCTGGCGACTAAAGGCTTTCCATTTAATTACAAGCTTGCCATTCAGCCACTAAAGGTTTTTCATTTATTTACAAACTTGCCATTTTCAGCCACCAAACCCTTCCATTTATTCAAAAGCTTGCCATTCTCGTTTATTTTCAATCCTGTTGATAAAAAAATGTAATATATTTAGCATAATACTTTTAACAAAATGTGTAACTAGTAAAAAAGTATTTGTGCTTTAATATTTGATTATATTTGATAGTATTTAATAGGGTTTTAAGTATCTGAAACTACCGATACCGACGAAACGAAACTACCGTCCGAAACCATCGAAACGGACGATACCGATACCGAAACATAAATTTTTGGAAAGAGCGATACCGAGACCGAAACCGAGACCTAAAACCTTGATTACAACAGCCTGCTGATCTTCAGAACTTTTGGAGATCAGGGATGATGAAAGAAAAAGTGTGTCATAGGTGAATCTAGAAACGACCAGTAATTTCATTAATCTATAGCAAACTAGATTGGTCATGAACATGATGATGACTCATAATGTTGAGATACGAGTGCTTATTCGATGCAACAAGAATATGAAGCATTTACAAACAAAATGCAATTTTAAAGGCTTAGATATGCTAAAATTATGCACCTGGAGAACTATGCATGCTTTAATCTCATGTGTGTTTTTATGTTCAGGTTCATAAGCTAACTTCTTAGTCTGTTAGGATACATGTTGCCAGTTATCTCACTTTTAACATTTTGGGGGTCTTTGTGCAGATTTATGTGGAAACTAATCCTCGTGGTGCGGAGCTATTACCTCCGGACATTGTTGTTACGGAGTCCGATTTCTATCTACGTAGGTTATGGGGGGATCCCAATGAGGTATTACCTTTATTTCCTTATTTATTTCTGGGAAAAGTTTGGTGGTTTAAACTAAAGATCAAACTTCTCATAGTTTATTGATTATAAGAAAGCGGTTTGCTGATGACTTGGGACTTTGAGAAGTTGTTATTAAGCAGATAGTTGTCACGTGAATGCTGGAAGTAAAACATTTTTGAACAGTTTTGCTATCTGCTACACATACACAGCTTATCTGGCCAGCATTTTATCTTTTTAATCTTGCTATATATATTTAATCAGACAATTTTTTTGGACATCTGTATCTTGTGCTACAGCAGAGCGTTCTGTGTTGGTAATTCTTCTTTGGTTTTCAGAACTAATATTAATGGAGATGCATTTTTTTGTAAATCATTGCAGGATCTGACAAGTCGGCCAAAATACCTGTTGACATTCACCGTTGGATTTGATCAAGCAAGAAATATTGACGCTGCAGTAAAGAAGGTTCTTGACTGGATTACGAAATTTTGCATTTCATTGAGCTGTGTTTTCTTAATTATTGATGATTCTATTACCTGCATCTTCTGGTAGTTTTCTGAGGATTTCACCATCTTGCTCTTTCACTATGATGGTCGGACAAGTGAATGGGATCAATATGAGTGGTCCCAGCATGCAATTCATGTTAGTGTGAAGAAACAAACAAAATGGTAAATCATCAAAACTTTAGCTCGGCCTTTAATTTTCTAATGTTTTATTGAATATGCATTTACAATTTAACGGAATCATACATTTTATTAGGAGCCTCTACTATTTTCTCTGTGGAAGTTTGTATTATGCACCAATTTTCTCTACTATTTTTTCTGTAGAAGTTGTATTATGCACCAATTTTACTGTCAAATAATTGTTTGCCGTGTCCTTTACTGCCATAGGTGGTATGCAAAGCGCTTTTTGCATCCGGATGTTGTAGCGGCCTATGATTACATATTTGTATGGGATGAAGATCTTGGATTGGATCACTTTAATGCGGAGAAGTAACCATATTTTTTTCCTTTTAGTAAGCAATGGCATTCTATAGTTCTTGCCATATGTTGATAATTTTGTCTTGCTCTCTTTAAACATTTCAGGTATCTTAAGTTAGTCAAGAAACATGGATTGGAGATATCACAGCCAGGACTAGATCCAGACAAAGCGTCAACATGGGAGATGACTAAAAGGAGAGGTGACAGTGAAGTCCACAAGTAGGATTACTTTATGGCTGTACCCTTTTGTTTTATTTTCTCTTAGCATTTTTCAAGACCTTGTTAATAACTGGATTGTAAGGCCTGATGGTTTATGTCTGTCTGAGACTTGTTCAGGGTGACATCAGAGAAACCCGGTTGGTGCGGTGACCCACATTTGCCTCCATGTGCAGCGTATGATCTCTATCCTTCATTATTTCACAACTTACCTACATTTCAGCATTGTGTTCATATCTAGCGTTTCAATAATAAACCCAAATTGACTACTTCCATTTGGAAAGCAGAATGAATAATAATATAACGTCTTACATTGTTTCAGCTTTGTGGAAATTATGGCTCCGGTCTTTTCTAGGAATGCCTGGCGCTGTGTGTGGTATCTGATACAGGTATCTCAATTTTCTATGGATGCATTTGTTTGGATTATATGCTCATTGGAGCATTTACTTTACTGATTACGGATTTTTTGTCCTGGTCTTGCAGAATGATTTGGTTCATGGATGGGGACTGGACTTTGCTTTGTTAAAATGTGTGGAGGTAATTAATTTTTATTAGGTTCTTTGTAACGGTTATTTATTTATTTACTTTTATAGGATGGGAGATTTTTGTCAATCTTTTAACCATATATTTTTATCTGTCATATCTCCAGCCTGCTCATGAGAAAATTGGTGTAATCGACTCAGAATGGATTGTTCATCAAGCTGTGCCTTCTCTTGGAAACCAAGTAAGTGCTATATTAACAGTTATTGCTGTAGGATTTTCTTTGTAATATCCAACTCTAGGAGAATTTGCAGTAAGCCAGCTATCCTCTTATGTTTATCACAAATTCATCTCGTCTGTTGTGTCCTTGATGAGGAAGGTGTAGGATGGCTAATACCAGGCTGACAACTGGTGGTAATTCTGTCAGATTTTTCGTGGTGTGCCTTATACCCCATTGATGGGTAAAGGTGGTGGTGATGATGGGTGATGATATTATCTGTACTACTGGTCATTTACTTGGGAAGATATGGCTAGCCTCTTGCTTTAGTTGGAAATAATGGGGGAGGATGGGAGCCTATGCTAGGAAGATAAACCCAGAGTCCGGACGTTATAAATAAGCACACACAAGGTGTATAATGAATAAGAGGTCGTTTGTATTCCATCCAAAACCACTGCTAACTTATGTTTGATAAAGTTTACTTTTGCCCATCAGTAGATTTTTCAATCGGGAAAAGTCTGATAACCCGAAAGCTTAGATGCACTAATAGAATGGATCACATTGGTGGATGCCCTTGAATATATAGCCTTTGAAGTTATGAAGTATATAGATGATTGCAAATCAACATGTTCCGAACGTCAATTAAACCTGAAGCAGTCCCGCCTGTTTCACAACAGAGTTTAGTTTTTGCCTAATCTGTAGGCTGTGTATCAGTCCCATGCTCTTGATAAACTAAGCCGCCACTAGCATTACCTCGTCCATTGGTAAGCCCATGAAGTCCTTACATCGTCCCTTGGTAGGTATCGGGGAACATGCAACGTCCTTCTTTTGCCCCGCTGCATTGCATCTATTTTGTAATGTTTGGTTTTATGATTTGATTATTTATATTTTTTATCCATGGATCCATGACACTTTTATCAGCTGTCAGTTCTGTAATCTGAAAACGGTGCACTCTTTGCTTCTTCTTTTGGCAGGGAGAAACGGAGAATGGGAAAGCACCCTGGCAAACGGTATTTATCTAATTTTGATCACACATCATTATCATCTTAAAACTTTATTCTAGAAATAAGAAGCCTCCCCTTGCTCTATGTTAACATCAATAAATGCTACTACTTGCTACCGATATCTCTGGTTCACATACAGCACTCTTTGTTTCCCGACATTGTTCCTCGTTTAGACTGATCACAACGGTCCTAATCTCCTACCTTTCTACCTTTGAGGCCTCAATTTACAAACTCTCTTTCATCCCAAGAAAGATATCGAGTCCCTCATTTTTTTTATTAACATATTGCTTTCATTTTGTTCTTGATGCTGATCTCTGGCTTATTTGCGTTGACAAACAGGTGCGGGAGAGGTGCGCGTACGAGTGGTCGCAGTTCAGAACTCGCCTAGAAAATGCCGAGGAGAAGTACTTTGCATCGTTGAGAAATGGATAAAAATATATTTAATGGGTTTTTTAAACCAGTCATGGCAGTTAACATTCTTTGAAGGAAAAAAATCTTGTTAGCTCAATTTTCTTTCTTTCCTTACTTTTTAAAAAATTTCCCCCTATTTTGGGTAGATCGGTAGCTCAATTTTGTATCTACACTGGAGACTTCCATTTGTTATTATTTAATTAAGTTTGATTAAGCCATCTGTTTTAATATCTTGCATAAAATCTTCCATTTAGTCAATTTGTTTGGAAGAACACGTCTTTTATGCATTTTTGTTTTTTTGTTTTTCCATTTCTGATTGTGGCCAGATTTTTCATTTCATATTTTACGCAAAATTTCCTCCCCCCACCCTGGTGGCTTGTTTAAGTTGAAAGGTCCGGCAAAAGTTCCTTCAAATTTACCAGAGAAACCGTGTACGTGAGAATGTTAGCGAGTCGAACTTAGGATGAGATATTTTTATAAAAGCATAGTAATTGATAAAAAAATTCCAAATAGGTAGTATTTTGTAAATTGTAAGTAGATAAAAATTTTATAAAAGATAAAAAATAACTTATATTATTGCTAAATAAATAAAGTATGGTCATGACAGAAAAGTATTTAAGCCCGAAATTCTCGAAGGTGTCGGGTTGAACCTTTAAATTTTATTAATTAAAATCTTTTTTTGAGGAGTGGACGTAAGTCGGCCAGCCTTACCACTCATACAATGGCCAAAAACAAAAACTATTACAAATAAGAAAGTAATAATAGACAGAAGAACTGAACATCACTCATCTTGTGCATCTTCTTCGTCGGAATCTTTGGAAAGGTCCTTCTTTTCTTGTGAGCGGTTTTCAGCATGGAACCAATCCTTCGCACAAACCGCAACTTCAACTATGTCTTACTTCAGTCGTGACCTCTTCTTGCTCAGAACGTGACCACCTGCATTAAAGACAGACTCCGAAGCAACGGTAGATATAGGTACAGCTAACAAATCCCGAGTCATGATGGAAAGAATGAGATAAACTGATTCACATCCTTTCCACCAGGCAAGAGCATCAAAATTCGTATCATCCATTTCTGCCTCAGAAAATGGAAATATATTTGTTAAATACTTAAACAATTCACTAGAAGAACTATCTGACTCTACTGTTTTTTGTTTCTTCTTCACTAATATCTGTTGGATCCTAATCGAAGAAGTAGTAGTAGCATGCACAGAAGAGGTATGTGAAGCCCTAGCAAATCTAGTCTCATAATTTTCAAACAGGGTTCTAAAGCTATGTTTAACCGTGCTACATGTTCAGCGTGTGGAAATCCCATGTTTTCATAATACATTTCTAATAACTCAATTGCAATATTCTACTTATAACGTGGATCAAAAAATTTAACTAAGGAGTAAAGAAGAGGAACGTGATGTCAATACTTAGCTAGTTTTATCGACATGTCTTGTATCATAGGCATAATAGCAGTGTTAGGTGGTGTATTAGCTCTATGCTTAGATAAAGTTTCAGAAATTAAAACTAATTGTTCTGGTCCTAAATCTGATGTTGAGGATTAAACCCGAGATAGTTTAATTGTAACAGTAAATATTACATCAAAAAATCATGCAGATGATCTACAGTTAACCACTCGAGTTCAGTTATGTCATAAGCTGTGTCATTTGGAAAGTATGTAAGTGCAAAATCTGTAAACTGCTCTCTATTCTTAATCATGGAACGCAACATTATATAAGTTGAATTCCACCTATGTGAAACATCAAATTTAAAGGTATGGTATGGTCTGTGGCTAGTACGACACAGTTGTTTGTACTGAAGTCGTCTACTGTCATAAGTATGTATATACAACATGAGATTCCTAATTTTATCTAAATAAGCCGAACAAGTTTTAAGTTTATTGTGAACTATCAAGTTCAAGACGTGACATGCACATCTATGATGGAACAACAACTCATCCATATAGGGGGTCAAATTTCTTTTTAAATAACTAATTGCACTATATTAGATGCATTATCAAAAGTAACTGAAAAAATCTTTGCTGAAATATTAAAATCATGAATAATAGACATTATCACATTAGAAAGAACACCCCATTATGAGAATGCTCTAACATTCTAAATACTATATTTATCTTATTAAGCATGTAAGCATGATCTATAAAATACGATGTAACACATAAATAGGAAGCTCCTCATTTTGTTGTCTAAATATCAGAAGTTAACGCTATTCTAGAATTTAAGGTAGCAAAAGTTTCAATCAATTTAGCTTTCCCAACTTGAAAAGCTGACATAGCATCTTTTCGAAGAGTGTTTCTAGGCACTATTCTAAAGGCAGGGTTAAAGGCCACTTGATTAAACCGTTCTAATTCGGGGTTTTCCCATAACTAAATGGCAGTTCTTGGCACAAAACCAATCTTCCTATCTTTTTTCTCGTAGTATTAGCAGAGTAAGAGTATGAAGATGCAGATAAATTTAATGTTATATGTTTACAGTCTCTTTTTACGTGAGATGCCATGTGTCTCTTAAGGTGTGTTGTGCCGTCAAAAGGTTTGCAATTAAAATATATTCTACATATTTTGCAAACTGCCCGATGTCCTTTGCCAGCGACAGTTTCAACCGTAAAGTTCTCTCAAACCGCAGATTTTTGTGATTTGGGTTGGGGTTGTTGTGTAGATGGAACATCATGAATAATAGGTTGTGCGGGAGTAGAAGCGTGTATAGAAGAAGTCTGTGCAAAAATAGTATAGGCTGGTATAGCATTCGTGTACTCGTATGTTTCTGTTTGTGACATATCATTATCAAAATTTGGTGTTTCTATTGGATTATCCCGAATCATAGTAAAATTATCCTGCTCCTCAGTGTTATCAAGGTGAAAGTTAAAATTTCTACGGTTTGGTCCAGCCATTATGCTAAAATAAATAGGAACATGATTACCGGGTTGCGATTTGCGAGTGGTGTAGAGTGCAAATGAGCTTGATAGCGGAGGGAGCTGAGACTCGAGTGCGAAGTTAAGAGTGATAGCCATTTGAGACTTGAGCTTGACGACGAGATGAGAGCGAAGTTAACAGAGATTTGAGCCTTGCGATACCGCCTTGACCAATAGGTGAGAGCTGCATATTGATTGCTTGAACGTAGATATTAGGCAAATAGAGAGAGTATGAGAGAGTTTGATAGTTTGAGATTTCTGAAAAAATGAGATGGGTAGGCTACAATTTATAGGGATTTTTCAGGTGTAAAATGACCAAAATACCTCTTCAAAATGGTCTTTTATGACCGTGGAGGAGGAAGTTCGGCCGTTTGAAAAAAAACATCATACCCTCAGCCCCCCTCCTTTGCAGTCTGGCAAGTGTGCACCTGCAGCAAAAGCTGTAGGCGCAGCTTTGATTTTTTTAAAAAAAAAATTTCAACGGTCATATGATCGCCGGGCCCGTTGCGCCCTGTCACGGGCCGACCCGGGCCCTCTGATGGGCCGGGCCGCAGGGGGCGGAAACCTAGCCTTGGGCTCGGGCCAGGCTGGGCCCACGGCCCGGTCAACGCGCCCGGGCCCGGGGGCCAGCCCATTGTCCGGGCCAGACGGTCCGGGCCGGCTGGCTGAACGGCGGCTTGAACCGAAGGGAAGCATGCATGACGATTAGTGTTGATTTGGCAAAGAAATCGGTGGAAGAGTCGAGAGGATCCTACTAATCACCACCTGCTTCATTATTATTTTCACACCAACTGATGATGACTCCATATAAAACCCCACCTCACTTCTCTTTTCTCCTGGTTCTCTCTCTCTCTCATTTTATTTTATTTTATTAAAATTTTGCGCTAATTTTTGTTCTTGAAGACCGCTGATAAATTGGTGCGCAGAATCTCTCTCTTTGTGTTTCTTGGCGCATTACAATAACAGCCACATCAAATACCCAAACCCACCGCCACACCCATTTTCGCCTCTTAACGGGTCGGGTGGTGTCGTTTTGGACTCGTACCCGCTTCCACAAGGCCCCCCAGTTTGTGACATCTCCCTCTTTTTTTTAAACTTTATTTCTTTGAATTTGTCTCCTACTTAAGCTTACTTTAATATTTATTTGTTGCTTTCCGATTAATCAAAAAAATAAAAAATTATTTGTAGAAATTAAAATAGAAACGAAATTAACCCAGTCAAACTATCGCTGTGGCTGCCCGCGATACGATGGCCGGTTACAGTCTTCCATGGCTGGGAGATCAACGGCGCCCGTTGTGACACGTGTCTCGGGATGGATGACATGGGCTCTACATTATAACGTCTAGTAGAAACCAAAAGGAATTATTTTATTTTAACAAGTTTAATTGTAAGGGATCAGTCAGTTATCATCAGTGGCTGCTGATTTGCACGCACAGACTGGGAAATTAATGTGGCATATTTTTATCCACGTGGCGGCTTTTTATTTCGTTACAGTGCCGTCCATCGTTACCTCGTGCGCAGAAAGTTAGGGCGCTTTTTTTTTTAATTTTTTTAATTTTTTTATATTGTATGGGCTGGGACATCAAATACATGGGCTCATCCTCCTCTTGCATCTCGGCCTTGTTGATGCCGTTATATGTATCATGATGGGCTGTACATTACAGGCCCGAAAGAAAGAAAGAAAGAAATGTAGTGATATTTGTATCTCGGATCATTGAACTCGAATAATATGGCATAATTTTTCTCTAATTCTTAGACACCCAAGTCCAAAGATCTTTCTTTTAACCCCACACTCCATATGATGTACTCAACTATAGACTACCTTTCCTGCAACTAAGCACCCGATCCATCATCATCGGTCATGAGGATGCTGACCTTCCAGGGGATGCTTTAAAGAACTCCGAAGAACGGGTTGGCGATGGCCGAGTTGAGCTCAGACCCGGCGGTGTTCAGGATCGCCATGTCGACATTGTCCCTCGACAGAAACAAGAACTCCCCATCACCCTGCTTCTCAAATCCGCACAGCTCCAGGAACTCGATGCCTCCTTGCAGGCTCCCAACCCTATCCTGTTGAAATTGCAGTTCAAGAGAGAAGATTATATTACAGGGATTAATGTGGTATCAGATGGTGCCTAGCCAACTTGGGTCAGGTGCGCTGACACGGCGGCCTTCCATTGGCCGACCTAAAAGCAATTGCTTTTAGGTCGGCCAATGGACGGCCACCACTTCAGTGCACCTGACCCAAGTTGGTCATGTGCGTCTTTTTTTTTTACATCATTCTCTATATCACGGTAAGAAATGAAATGGAACGAGCGATAATCGACTGGTCTTAAGATCCAACGATTCATAGATTCATTTGGTTACCTGGAAGGTCTGATTAGTGAGCCGAATCCTCCTGAATTTCTCCTCGTCTGGGTTTCTTGCGGCGTTTCCGACATAAGTGAGGAGTGTTTGGAATGCTCGCTTCACTTTTGCATCGTCGTCCTGCAACAATGAAAGGTAATTTCCTAACATGCTGTTCGGTGCAGGAAACGCTGCTGGTGCCTGTGGTACTGCTAGAATTTGACTACCGACAGAGATGAAAGGGTTTAAGAACAAACAAAAACTAAAAAGGATCTGTTTTAAGATCTTCACGATCAAGAGAAGAATTGCATCGTGTGGGTTGCATGATTGTTTTTTTTCTGACCCATAATCATGTATGGTGAAATGCGGCAAGCACAACAGAATAAGGTCGCCTTGATATTTTAGGTGTCGGATTGAAGTCTTCAACATGGCCAGTACAAAGGATTGTATTAGAAATTTATACAGGCACCACAATCAGATTTTCTATGATGCTACCAGTGGAACTTAAAAGGCTGCGTTTGGTTTGTGGGAAGAGGAAAGCAAAAAAAGAAACTAAGAAGGAAAATCAACTTTTATTGTTTGGTAGAAAAGAAAAATGTAAAAAAAGATTAAAATCATGGAAAAGACTGGAAAATAAATATTATAAATTTTCTTAATGAGGAAAAAATGAGCAAAACTAATTAGTCTCACTTTCATGATGTATTTGTGTTTTTTAGCAAACATAATTAGTTGCTATTTTTAAAGAATCCATCAATAATTAATGAATTTGTTCAAAAACTCTGTGAATAATTCGTGAATTTTAAAAAAAATCATGAGTCATGAATTGTTTGAAAATTTTGCGAATTTTTTTAAATTCTCCAAGTATTCGCAAAATTTTCAAATAACACGTGAATAATTCGTGCTTTTTTCAAAAAAAAAATCACAAATATGTATTATTCACAAACTTGTTCCAAAAATTAGCGAATTATTCATGTGTTGCTTGTAAAATCCACACGAATTTATCAAATAGCTTGCAAATTATTTCAATTTTTTCAGATAATTTATAAATTATTCACAAACTATATAATAAAAATATATTTTCAAATCATGATATTTGTAGGGTTAGCGAATTATTCGTTACAATTTGTAAATTATTTGCTAAATTTACGAATTATTCCAAGCAGCCAATAAGTTTTTAATTTAAAAATAAAATTTTAATTTGTTACGAGTCTAAAAAGATTTGGATTTGAACTCGCGTCTTTCTGCTTGAAAACGAAACAAACTAACTATAGGCAACTAGCATTTATTGATAAATTATTTTAAAATAACTAAGTTCTAATAATATTATCATTTTATATTAAACCAAACTATTACTGAATTTGATGGAATTATTTTCGAAAACTTCCTACTATACATATAATTTATGATTTAAATCCTATTTAGCAAAATTACCTCATAAATTTTTTTTCATTTCTAATCAGCAACCTAATAAAATAAGATTACATATTTTCCTTTTAACTTTCTTCACAATTTCCTTTCACAATTTCCTTTGGTAACCAAACGTGAAAAAGAATCTCATTTTATTTTCCTTTTCATTCTATTTCTATTTCTATTTCATTTTATTTTTCTTTCATACATTTTCTCTTAAACCAAACAAAGCAAAAGCTTCAACGTTTACGAGATATATACAAAATTATCAGGCTGAGGTCAACAAGCTTTACCTTGTGACTTTGCTTGAGGGATCGTAGACAGTCTCTCATGCGCTCTGCCTTTGTAGCAGGTCTGATTGGTAATGAACTCTGGAAAGAAAATTTACAAGTTATATAATAACATCTTGTATATGATAACATTCAATATTAAGACATTCAGTTCTACTCACCTTCTTCTCCTCCACAGGTGCCGCAGGTTTAGCAGCTGCCGGTTCTTCGGGAGGTAATCCGAGTTTCCGCCTTCTCTCGGCCTGAAATGTACAATATAACCCCGATGTTATTTCCTAGTCTACTGGGAAATTCAATATGCAAAAGATTTTTGAACATTTTGGATATGTTATAGTATGCACATATATTTGTAACTGTAAGTAAAAACATTAAGTACCATGCATAAAATTAATCAGGATGAATCTACAGTGCCCTGATGGGCTACCTTCGTTTTTATCAAATCCTCTGTGTCAACAAAATACAGCATGGGGTTCAAGGAGATCTCAAACAAAGAAAGCCCAAGATAGATCGGATGGAAGCTGTGCCAAAGGATTTCTTTTTTCTTTTTTCTTTTTCTTTTTGTTTTAGTTTAGTTCAGTATTTTGTTTTTTTTTTGTTTTTTTTTTGTTTTTTTGTTTTTTTTGTTTTTTTTTGTTTTTGTTTTTTTTGTTAGTCAGGGAAAAGATAGAATGCATCACCAAATACACCAACCAAAAGGTGGCTTTATACAACCACAAAAAGAAGTATAATACCTACATCATATTAATAACAATATTTTCCATCTATGGATTCATATAACATTAACATAAAAAATGAAGGGCAAAATTTTACAAAATATGTGCCGAGTATTAGCCAAGAAAAGAACAAAAAAATTATGAAATCATGACCTTGTCCTCCTCCAAGCGCTGACGAATTTTCTCTCTTGCTCTC
Source organism: Scilla litardierei (assembly GCA_030789695.1). NCBI lineage: Eukaryota > Viridiplantae > Streptophyta > Magnoliopsida > Asparagales > Asparagaceae > Scilla > Scilla litardierei. The sequence goes on from CM061130.1 coordinate 120,162,252, forward strand.
TTCTCTTCCTCTTTCTCTGCCTTCCTCAATGCCAATATCCTGTACAAGAAAGCTGTGCATATCTTATCCCAGAAGATCGAAGTATGGGGAGCACGACACTTGCAAAAAGTATGTAAAGCATAGCATATAAGCATAATACTTAAACTGGATCAGATCAGAAACGAACCGTTTTCTTTCATTTTCTTCTTCAATTCGCTTTGCTTCCAAAAGCTCTTTACCAATGCGAATTCTCTCCTATGGACGATAGGACAGGTATAATTCATCAGATAACCAACCAGAAATCCCAAAAAAGAAAGAAAGAAATTAAAGGTTTCCATACTATATAGGTTGCAAAATATAAGATAAGACCAATCACTACGACAATACACTCCAACATAGAGACTACAGTAATGTCATAAGCTGCAAGATGCAATGTTATGTTCATGTTTTATCAAATAAGCTGAGACAATAATTACCTCCGTTCAAATTCTAATTCATGTTTAGAAAAAATTTAAAATTTTGTCCTGACAATATTGACAACTAAGTTACATCAATGAGCAATTACTTCTGATTCAATAACTTTACAAGATTATGATATATTAAAATTTTGAATAAGATCTTAGTGACGACACGTCATCCAAAACACCATGAGCATGATACTCTTATGGCCCATAACATTTTAATCATATGCATTTCCAGTCCACGTTACATATGCGCCAACATGATATTGAAATGTCATCAAAGAGGGGGGACATCTGAATTATACCTTCTCTCTTTCTCTTTCCATCCTCTTTTCTTCTTCTTCTTTCTTTTTCCGAGCACGTTCCCTGCAAGGAATGAAGATTTATGAAGTAAATTCAGAAAAGAAAGCAATTGAGCTTACAGCTACTTCAGCACATAAGAATAATCATTCATCACAGATATGACAGTTTTTCCCACACAAAAGGCTCACAAACGCCACATGGAGCTACCATTAAGTTTGTTGGATAAACACCAACATAAGTGGAAAAATTACTCCAATTTCTGGATCACTGCGGTTGTTTTAAAAATGCATGGACCACATTGAAAGATTAAGCCAATCACAATTTTATGTCTGCGATATTATGCTACAATAGATAGCATTGAACCAGGTGGAGACACAATTCTGTCACTGCCTTGCTACTTGCCAAATATAGACATGATGAGTCTGGTCAATGCATTTATATTCTTGCTGATTATTCGGCTGAGGGCATGATAATGTCGGTCTTTTGAAATAAGAATTTAGCCGCATTCGACCGTGCAGGTTCATTTTCTATAGATATAGAAACTAGCTCAATAGAAGGCAAGTACGGAAGAGTACTATCCTTATGGTTACACTACACTTTAAATTGGTGGCGAGACCCCATGTCATTTGAAATTCAGTTTAGAAGCCGGGGGGTTTTTTTTTTGGGGTGGGGGGGGGGGGGTCCAGTCACTTGGTTTCAGCTTTTTTGTGCTGAATGGGCCGCCGAGTGGTATTCATAAAATATATCTGTGAAAACTCAATCAGTGATAAAAGTATAAAATCATAATGATACCATGAAATAGAAGATAGCCATAGGATGAAATAAGCACATGTGTGTTTCCTACCCAAACTCGTCCAATAACCAATGAGTTCAGCACAGATATAATTGGCCATGGCAGATCTACATAAATACATCCATGATAAGTACGTAGAAGGAGAATGACTTAGCTAAGGCATGTTGGTGGGCTCCGCACCTACCAAAGGATGCGGACCCGGGCCACCCGCGAGAAGCAGCAGGCGCACGCAAGAGCCACGCGCGCAAGGAGAGCCGCACCCCTAGGGGCATTTTCGACCCTTTCTCTTTATTGATACTTTAATGGCAAACATGTAATTGTTTAGAGAGGGAGTTTAATTCTTAAGCTAGGGCTAGCCATCATAATCCCTTATTCTTGATTATTGAATTGTTGGTGAGGGAATTCTTAGGAGAGTGCGGACGTACACACTTATTGGCGTCTTGGGGGGGTGGTTGCCCCTAGAATTGTAACCAAAGTTATCTCTTTTATTGTTGTTTTATTCTCGTTAATTTCATATTTTCTATATTCCTATCAATTTGGTATCAGAGCACGTAACGATCAATTGCAGCTTTGACAAGATCACAAAACAACTTCGAGACTTTAGAGGCGAAATTTACTAGCGAAATCGACGGGATAAAGAAATCCTTGGCGAAGAACGATGAATCGATGGCAAAGTTAACGGCTTCCATCGAAAAATTGACGAAACAAGACGAACAATTCGCACAATTGATTTTTCAATTGACGGCCAACGCGGGAAATGATGGAAAAGGCGATGGAAACACTAAATCCGCGGGAAAGGCGCCACCTTTGGTCAAGGGAAAGGAAAAGATGGATCTTTTTGATGCGGAAGACGTCCACGTGGAGGAGTACAAGGAGGAGGATGGAGAGCCGTAAAAGGATTATCGCGAAGAGGTGCGATGGAAGGCGGAGGAAGAAATGAGGGGGCGGCGGCCCTAGCCGACCCCATTGGGCGCGCCAGAGCATGGGGGGCCGCGGGTCCTCCCTCCGGGCCCCGCGGGCCCAGGACAGCCATCGGGGGAGCTGTGCACCCCCCGGCTTCGCCCATGGCCGGCGAAGGGGCCAGGGCCCCCGGTGACCTTCGTCGACCAGTGGGGGGCCGTTGGGGCCCCCGGGGACCTCCAACAGGGCCGGCGGGCCCTCCCCAGGCCCGCCGCGGACCTGTGGATCACAGGGAACCCCAGCGTGGGGGTTTCGATACACGGGATGATGGGTTTCAACCTTTCGTGACGACCAGCCCCATCTGGAGAACCCGGCGCGCGATTTCGAGGATGAATTTGACCCCAGGGACTACCAGGAGCATAGAGATGACGGCGAGGGTTATAGGGACCCTCTCGACCCTCGATTTGGCGATGGCAGGTGGCAACCTCCACCCTACCACCATGGGGGACGCACCGAAGACATGGAGGGAGGTTACAGAGACTTCCAGGAGAGGCAAGAGGGCAGGTTTGGAGGCGACAAAGTGGATGGACATGGGGACCGAGGAGGCAGCCTACGGGGGGACCACGGTTTTCATGGGGGAGGCCCGCGTGGGGCTATGAGCGGCGCCAGGAGAGGTGACAGCACTTCCACCAGCATAGACATGGCAGAGGATGTGGACCAGAGGGGATTCAATATGGACAGAATGCGGAAGTTGAAGATGCACGTATTCGATGGGGAGGACCCGGTGTCATGGATCTACAGAGGGAGAGATTCTTTAGTCTCGCATGACAGAGGAGCAGAAGCTGGAGGCAGCAGGTATCTGTCTGGATGGAAAAGCACTTGCTTGGTTTCAGTGGAAGGATGCGAGGCGTCCTTTTCGCTCGTGGAAGATCAGAGACCAGATGGTGAAGAGGTTCAGGGACTCCCACTTGGGGAAGATGCGGGAGCAGCTGCTATCACTCAGGCAGGAAGGCACGGTGAGAGACTGCCTAGAGAGGTTCAAGGCCCCATCAGGGCAGGTGCATGAGATGACAGATGAGACGATGGAGAGCACTATCATGATGGGGTTGAAGGCCACTATCCGGGCAGCGGTGCGCATGCAAAAGCCCCAAAGTCTGATGGATGACATGGAATACGCTCAGATGTCGGAGAATTGGCGGATTGAGGAAAGGAAGGCGGGGGGTGGCTGGAGTGGCCCAGTTTTTCGCAGTCAGACAGCGACAGGAGGTCCACAGAGAGCCACGAAGGGATCTGATCCGGTCACCAAGGAGAAGAGTGTGGAGAAGAGTAGTGCACCGCAGGCTGGGGGCAGTTCAGCCGGATCACCGACGCGGAGATGATGGAGAAGCGACAGAAGGGCCTATGGCCCTATGCTTTAGATGCGACGAGCGGTTCACACCATGCCATAGATGTGCGGGGCGCAAGCTCCAGGTACTGCTACTTGAGGATAATGATGACGAGGCTGAGATTGAGGACGAGACCGCTGAGGTAGAGGATGAGTCCGAGGACCACCAGCTAGACGTGACGGAGGTTTTCCTTAACTCCGTGGTGGGAACCATACCATGCAGTTGAGGGGGCATATCGACGACCAGGAGGTGACATATCGACGACCAGGAGGTGACAGTACTTATCGACAGTGGGACGACCCACAATTTCTTTTCCAGGAGAGTGTTGGCCCAGCAGAAGCTTCAGCTGACAGACTGTGGCAGCTTCAGTGTCATGATGGGGACATGGAAGAAGGAGAGCAGCCATGGAGTTTGCAGAGAACTAGTGCTGCCATTACAGGGGGGTGCAGGTGATAGCAGACTTCTTGCCTCTAGACTTGGGGAGCACTGACGTCATCCTGGGCATGACGTGGCTACAGACGTTAGGGAGATGACGGTGAATTGGAAACTGCTCAGGATGGAGTTTCAGGATGAGAGGAGAGCAGTCACATTACATGGGGACCCCAGCCTATGCAGAGTATTGGTCTCGCTGAAGACCATGGTGAGGACCATTCAGACAGAGGGCCGGGATACTTAGTGGAGTTATATTCATCGACAGAAGAGGGAGGCGTTAAGGCCAGTGGAGAGCAGCTCATTCCAGGAGAGGCACAGCAGCTGATGGGACAGTTCGAGAAGGTCTTTCAGGAGCCCAGATGTCTCCCACCGTCGAGGAATCACGAGCACACCATAGTACTGCAGGAGGTGGTCCCCCATCAGCGTGAGGCCCTACCGTTACCCCAGCATCAAAAGGACGAGATCGAGCGGATGGTGGCAGAGGTGGTGCAGGCTGGAGTGATACAGCCTAGTGTGAGTCACTTTTCCAGTCCAGTGCTATTAGTGAAGAAGAAAGATGGGAGCTGGCGCTTCTGCGTGGACTACAGGGCCTTGAACAAGAAGACAATGCCAGATAAGTTCTTTATACCAGTTATTGATGAGCTCTTGGATGAGTTGCATAAGACATCCTTATTCACCAAGATAGATCTCAAGTCGGGCTACCACCAGATCAGGATGCAACGGGAGGATGTCCAAGATGGCATTCAGGACGCATGAGGGCCACTACGAGTTTCTAGTCATGCCTTTCGGCTTGACTAATGCACCAGCTACCTTCCAGGCCTTAATGAACAAGGTATTCCGTCCTTACCTGAGACGATGTGTGCTAGTTTTCTTCGATGATATATTGGTGTACAGTCGTACCTTGGAGGAGCACTTGAAGCACCTGCAGGTCGTGTTCCAGGAGCTGCAGTATCATCAGCTGTTCGCGAACAGAAAGAAGTATTTATTCAGACAGCTACAGGTGGAGTATCTAAGGCATGTGGTATCGGAAGACGGGGTAGCAGCGGACAAATCGAAGATTGTGGCGATGCTAGACTGGCTGTGCCCCATCACCCTCAGGGGGCTGCGGGGATTCCTGGGCTTGACAGGATACTACCACCGATTTGTACAGGGATACGGGACTATCGCATGGCCACTGACCGAGCTACTTAAGAAAGACTAGGTCATTTGGGGTGAGAAGGCGACTACAGCATTTGAGGCTTTGAAAAATGCCATGACCACCGTGCCAATTTTGGCGTTGTTGGACTTCTCCAGACCCTTCGTGGTAGAGACGGACGCGTTGGGACGTGGATTGGGAGCAGTATTGATGCAGAATCAGCGGCCCATAGCGTATTACAGTCAGGTGTTGACCGCTAGAGCCAAACTGCAGTCTGTCTACGAGAGTGAGTTGATGGTTATTGTCATGTCTATTCAGAAGTGGAGACCGTATTTGTTGGAGATGAGTTTTCTGGTGCGCACGGATCAGATGAGTCTCAAGTACCTATTAGAGCAGCGCATAGTAGCAGAAGAGCATCAGAAATGGCTGCGAAAGCTGATGAGATACATGTTTGAGATTGAGTATCGCCCCGGACTAGAGAACACGGCGGCAGACGCCCTTTCACGGCGAGAGGAGGTGGTGGAGTTGGCGGCACTGGCGGTTTCAGTACTACAGGACTGGGAGACACTGCAGCAAGAGGTTGAGCAGGACCAGGACTTGGCAGGCATACGGACAGAACTATTGCAGGAATCTACAGAGTACCCCGATTATGCTATTCAGGAGGGACGGCTGCTACATTGGGGGCGATTGATTCTGCCAAGGACTTCGACATATATACGACCATACTCCAGGAGTTCCATAGCAGCGCCATAGGAGGACATTCTGGGGGTCCTCAAGACTTACCAGAGGCTGTCGAGGGAGGTCTATTGGAAGGGAATGAAGATGGATGTAGCAAGGATGGTTGCAAAGTGTGACGTTTGTCAGCGTCACAAGTACCAGGCGATGGCTTCGGGGGGAATACTACAGCCACTATTGTAAAGCCCATTATTTTTGCTTTTAAAAGGGCACATGCCTTCTCTTTTTCCTTTCTTTCTGTTCTTTCTTTTATTCTTTTTCTTTCTTTCTTTAATTGCTTTCGGCCCAGCCCATCAAGGCCCTAAACTAAGCCCCTCCTCTCTTTTCCTCTCTCCCACTCCTGATCTCTCTCCCCTGTCTCTCTCTCGTGATAACCCACAGGCGTGCGCGTGAAACAGCCGGAAAAAGAAGAAAAAGAAAGAAGACGAAGAGAATATCAAATCTGAGTTTTCCCCTCTCCTCTACATACCAGCACCTCATTGGAACAAATCGAAGCTCCTCCTCTCCCATCCACCTCCTGCTACACGTGTCTCATCTCCAAACCCTAAATTTTGGGATTTTGACATGTTTTCCTTCAAACCTTCAAGGGCTTCGTGGCACCTTCTCATCTCTTCTACAAGCCTTCTAGGCTCTTTCCTTCCTCTATTTAAGCCTGGATAAGTCAAAAAATTTCAGATTTTATGAAAAAATTCGTTTTCCAAAGGAAAGTTGCTCTTTTTATGCGATTTGGGGGCTTTTCTCTCTTGTTTGGGGACTGATCTGAGATCTGAAGTGGTGATCTCTATTATGTTTGTTCAATGAGTCCAAATCTCAAGAAAATAACTCTCAACTTCTGGAATTTCGGTATTAAACATTTATGTTTCATAGCGGTGATGATTTCTGAGCGTGAAATGGTTGTTCTTGGGCTTAGTAGCAACTTATGCTGCTGCCCTATGCTATGTTGCACCTTTATTATGATGATTTGAGCCCTATTTGGCTCTGAAATTTCAGCCAAGCCTTTTCTTGGCTTTGTTATTCCTGTTAGTCAACTTTTGGGTATTAATATGAACCTGCAGATCTCTTTTCTGAGCATGGCTGAACCCTATTTTGTGCCATGGAGACCATAAACTCATAAACCATGACTTATTGGATGAGTGGTTGCCTTTTGAGCTATGTTGTATACTTTGTCCCTCAAAATTCAGAATACCCAATGATGTTAGCTGAGGGTTTAGCCCCTTAAGTCCCTAAATGAATGCTTGAAGGATCGTAGAAATTAAACCATGAACTTATGGTTTGATAAATAAGTCCCAATGGTGGCATAAAGATGAAATTGAAACCATGAAAATATGGTTAAGTCCCGAAAAGATGATCAATGATGACACTTAACTGAGATCACCATCAAAGATCATTTTTCCACTTGAAATGCCATCTTAATTTCAGAATGAAGTGTCAATTCTTGCATGATTGTCATATTCAGGTATTTGGTACTTAGTTATTAATTTGTTTCAGTTAACATTCATATTCATATGAAACATTGTTCATAATTTCCGTCACTTGTAAAAGGCAATACCATGCTATTAATTCATGTTTCAAGCAATGAAATGTTTGCTACATGTTAAGTCCATGGCATTGAATTTGTCTTTAAGATGGGTGTGCAATGATAAATACGGACACCAGAAGAAAGTCTTGTTGAATCATGTTATGAATATCCCATGCAACATCTTAATGGAACATCTTGATAAATTCATAAATATGTAAATGTATGGTACCACATAGCAAACCCATATATTGTCTAAATTCAATGTGACTATAATTGAATCAAGGATTTGAATACTTGCCTCACATGACGAATAAAAGGGATAGTATCAAATTAGCATAACACATGTGACATATCACTGAGAGGTTGAGTGATGTACACTTGGCTTACACTGAACACTTGAGACTCACTGGGTATGTGGTAAATCATATTAGTGGGAGTACGAAGGCGACTGGAGCCATGATTTGTTCAATAAGACAGTGTTACACCGGTTGTTATTGTGGGTCAAATGAGTCAATGTGCCTGCTCTCCTGTTGTTTCTGTGGGCTTAGCCCGGGTGAGTGCCCCTGTGGCCTGTAGTGGACTCCTTGGTTGCTTCTGTACTCCCCAATATGCTTCACGGCCTAGGTTTGGTTTAACCTGTAGAAAGTAAGAAAACTACCACAGAATGATGCAATGTTACTTTATTCTTTGTCAGCTTGAGTAGTTAGTTCTTTGGTGAAATGTACTCTCATTATTGTAAGCTTTGTTTTCAGTAATTTTTACTTACGCTCACATAAATGATAAAACACCAAAATTCTTGAAGTTATTGTGATTTACCTGGTGCTCCTGATTTGCATTGAACATCATGTTGGTAGTTCTGAGAAGTTTCCTGCAGTCTGGGTTCTGGAGCCAAAGGTGGAGTCTGCTGATCTTTGACTTAGAGGTAGTCATGTGTGTTATCTTTGTAGAACTCTTTGGTGTACCTAGGTCTTAGAACGTGATCTTATTTTTGTGATGTATATAGATCATGTTCTGAGAGCCTCTTCTGTAAACACGCTAAAATAAATAAAGTGAAGTTTTTTTCTTCACGCATTTTTGTACATATCTGCTCATAGCTTAGATTGTCAACACTGGTTAACTCCAAGACCTGCCAACTTCGTGAAACATGATGTGGCCCCAGGTTACGGGGCGTGACATGTTTTTCTTGGTGGCACATGCAGGTCCTCGCAACCAACCTCGTGGACAATCTAGGAAGAGTAGGATGTACGATAAATAATGCGTAAAAAGAACTAATCTTAGCCTGTGAATGCAGGCATATGCGAGTTTACAATCGACGTAGGCATACAGTAAAGATGGCGCAGAACGCCTCTGGATGTGGTTCGGGTCATCCGACGGTGCATTAGATTTCTGATCAGGCTCTCCGAGAGCTTGTTCAGGCCCTACAGGATGAGCCCAAGCAGGATGGAGGACTCCAGAGGTTTCGATCCTTGCGTCCGAAGACCTTCAATGGTCGATAGGATCCTTTGAAGGCGGAGGAGTGTCTGAGAAGCACTATCAATGATTTGACTGCTGCAGCTATTGCCCCAGAGTCATGGATCAAGATGGCTAAGTTGCAGTTAGTGGATGGAGCCAGGATTTGGTGTGATGCCGCAGAAGATCGATTGGAGAAGACAATTTCTTGGGATGCCTTCAAGGAGCAGTTCAATGCTCAGTTTTTCTCACCTGAAGCCCAGATGGAGCTAGAGGCTCAGTTTACCAATTTGAAGTAAGGAACCATGACAGTAGAAGAGTAAGATGCTGAGTTCTCCATGCTCAGCAGGTTCGCAAAAGATATGGTGCCCACTCCATTAGCTCAGGTCTGTCGCTTTCAGCAGGGCCTGAATATCAGGATTCGGGAGAAGAAGGTTGGGTTGAATCTGAAGACGTATGCGGAGGTATTGGTAACTGCTCGTGAGTTTGAGTTTGTCCATATAGAAGCCGAGCAGGAGCGTCTCATGCTTACACCCCCGAGGCGGCCATTACCTTCTCCAGCAACCACTGAAGGGAACCGTAGGCAACCCATGCCGCCGGCTAGAGCTGTGCATCAGCCAATGTAGCGGGTTCAATTCAAGGGCCGGCACCTCCCCAGTCAACGCAGCAGCAGCAGCAGCCAGCATGTCATTATTGTGGGAAGCCTGGGCACATTAAGTCAGAATGTCGACTACTCTTGGAACTTTGCTTAGTTTGCGGATCGAAGGAGCATAGTGACAGGGACTGCCCACAGAGAGGATCGCGACCAGTGGTTCCAATAATTCCTGCCCATGCTCCTGTTTCTGCTCTAGTAGGAGGTGCACCACATATACCACCACTTCCTCTCCAGAAGAAGGCTTTTTGGCAGGCTAGATCACAGCCACCTCAGCCAAATCATTAAGCATTCTCCATGACTGCAGTCGAGGCTGAGGCCACTGGTTAAGTGATTACGGGTAAGATTTTAATTGCTTTCAGTAATTGCTTTCATATGTCTTTCTTGTTTGCTTAGACTTCGTATCTTCGACCTTAGCTATCGTATTAGTCTCTGGTAAGCCTGCCCTCACATTGTTTGACTCGGGAGCTTCTCATTGCTTCTTAGCTACCCGATTCATCAACGCACACATCCTTCCTGTTGGACCATTGGCTTCTTGTTGGAATATCAACACAAGCAATGGTGTGAAAAAAGCCACTAATGGGTATCCTCAGTATCATGTAGTAATTTGTGGAAGAGAGTTATATGCAGATTTTGTAGTAATTGAAATGCCAAGCTTTGAAGCAGTATTTGGGATGGACTAGTTGGGAACCTTCCACGCTACCATAGACTGTCATCAAAGAAGGGTAGTGTTTGAGATGCCCGATCATCCAAGATTTGAGTTCATTAGTGGAAGTAGATCTGAAGGACCAGTTCAATTCCAGGCCAAGCCTATTGAACCTGTAATAGCTAACATAGAGGTTGAGTCAGAGATCCCAGAGGTTGTACGAGAGTTCATGGATGTATTTCTAGATGATCTTTCTGGGTTACCTCCAGAACGCGACATTGTGTTTGCCATGGATCTAGTTCCAGGTGCCCAGCCTATATCAAAGCAACCGTATCGGATGGCACCACCGGAATTAGAGGAGGTTCGAACCATCTGGATGATTTGATGAAGAAAGGGTGGATACGACATAGAGTGTCTCCATGGGGTGCACCTATTTTAATGGTTAGAAAGAAGGATGGAACTCGGCACATGTGTGTGGACTACAGGGAGTTGAATAAGGTAACTATGAAAAATAAGTATCCTCTCCCTCGCATCGATGATATCTTTGACCAACTCGGAGGATCAAGTGTCTTTTTGAAATTGGATTTACGGACTGGATATCATCAAGTGCGGGTGGAAAAGAATGATGTCCCTAAGACTGCATTCAGGACAAAGTATGTGCGTTATGAATACCTGGTGATGCCATTTGGTGTAATTAATGCACATGCAGTATTCATGAGTCTGATGAATCAGGTGTTGTATGAATTCTTGGAGAAGTTTGTGGTGGTTTATATTGATGACATCTTGATCTACTCAAAGAATGCCCAAGAGCATGCTGAACACTTAAGGAGAGTATTAGAGACTTTGAGACATCATAAGTTGTTTGCCAAACTTAGTAAGTGTGAGTTTTGGTTGAACAAAATGACTTTCTTGGGTCACGTAGTATCCGGAGAAGGAATCTCTGTGGATCCCAAGAAAGTAGCAGCTGTTTAGAATTGACATGTTCCTCGATCAGTAACTGAGATTCAGAGTTTCTTGGGATTAGCTAGATATTACAGGAGATTCATTAAGGATTTCTCAAAGATTGCAGAGCATATGACTCGACTGACGAGGAAAGATGTATTGTTTGTTTGGTCTAAGACTTGTGAGGATGCTTTTCAGGAATTGAAGAAACGTTTAACCTCAGCACCAGTCCTAATTATCCCAGATAAAACAGGTGGGATTTGAAGTGTTCTATGATGCATCTGGTAGAGGGCTTGGATGTGTATTGCATCAACATGGTCGGGTAGTAGCTTAGGCATCCAGGCAGTTGAAGAACCATGAGAAGAATTATCATACTCATGATTTGGAATTAACTGCAGTTATATTTGCATTGAAGATATGGAGGCATTTCTTGTTGGGGGAGCATGTGAAGATTTTCACAGACCACAAGAGTCTGAAACACATCTTCACTCAAAAGGAGCTTAACATGCGGCAACGCCGATGGATTGAGTTGATGGCAGATTATGACATTGACCTTCAATATCACCCTGGGAAGATCAACGTCATATCAGATGCAGTAAGTCGTCTTCCAACCGTGATGACCCTTATGGCTCGATGGAGATTGCAACAGGAGATTAGAGACATGGAGATAGATGTGGTTCTGTCTGGGTTGACTGCCTCACTAATGAATATGAAGATTCAGTCAACTCTGGTAGAAAGAATCAAAACCGCTCAGGTAAATGATGAGGAGTTGCAGAAGATTAGGAATCTAGTGATGGCAAGACAATGACATAAGTTTAGGGTTCATGAAGATGGGCCTTTGATATTTGGCAATAGAATTGTGTACCATCTGAGGATATTCGAGAAGAATTGTTGGCGGAAGCCCATATTTCTCCATATTCTATCCATCCAGGTAGGACCAAGATGTACAAGGACCTGAGACAATATTATTGGTGGCACGGCATGAAGAGGAGTGTTGCCAGGAGTATCCCCAAGTGTATGACATGTCAGCGGGTGAAAGCAGTGCATCAGAGGACTCTTGGGTTGTTCCAGCCTTTACCTATTCCTGAATGGAAGTGGCGACACATCACCATGGATTTCGTGACGGGATTGCCCAGAAGCACGAAACACAATAATGTTGTCTGGGTGATCGTTGATCGGTTGACCAAGTCAGCTCACGGCATTCCCTTTCGAGTTGGCCAGTCAACAGAAGTGCTTGCCAAGAAATATATGGAAGAGATTGTGAGGCTGCATGGTGTCCCTGTGAGTATAGTTTCAGACAGAGATACTCGTTTTACCTCACATTTTTGGAAAAGTTTCCAGGAGTATCTGGGAACCCATCTGAGTTTTAGCACATCATATCATTCACAAACAGATGGACAATCAGAGCGCACTATACAAATATTAGAGTATATGTTGCCTGCATGTATGTTAGACTTCAAAGGATCGTGGAAAGATCACCTACATCTCGTAGAGTTTGCATATAACAACAGTTATCAGGCCAGCATCGTTATGTCACCTTTTGCAGCATTATATGGACGAAAGTGCTGCTCACCTTTGAGTTGGGATGATGTGGGTGACAGGGAGCTGGTTGGATCGGAGATGATCATTGAGGCCGTAGATGCTGTGCGAATCATCAGGGAGAAGCTTCAGATAGCACAAGATCGATATAAGCACTGGGCAGATACGAAGCGCAAACATTTGGAGTTCCAGCCGGGTGTCCATGTCTTTTTGAAGATTTCTCCTACTAGAGGTCTGATTAGATTTGGCGGAGGGGGAAGCTTAGTCCCCGCTTCATCGGACCTTTTGATATTTTGGAGCGTGCAGGAAAGGTAGCATACAGACTTGCGCTACCTCCATCTTTAGAAAGAGTACACGATGTTTTTCACGTGTTTCAGTTGCGCAAGTATGTAGGGGATCCGACTCATGTGGTTGATCACTCTGAGATCACAGTGAAGCCTGATTTGACATATGAGCAACAACCAGTATGCATTATTGATCGTCAATAGAAGGCTCTCCGGAACAGGGTAGTCAACCTAGCGAAGGTGATGTGGCACAAGGATTCTCTTGGAGAGTCCACTTGGGAAAGAGAGGCTGAGATGCATGCGCGTTATCCATACCAACTTAATGTATCTTAGTGTTTGTTTACCTTTTTTAATTCCGAGGAAGGAATATTTGTACGGTGGGTAGAATGTAAAGCCCAATTTTTTCTTTTAAAAGGGCCCTGGCCTTTTCTTTTTCCTTTCTATCTGTTCTTTATTTCATTCTTTTTCTTTCTTTCTTTAATTGCTTTCGGCCTAACCCATCAAGGCCCTAAACTAAGCCCCTCCTCTCTTTTCCTCTCTCCAACTCCCCTCTCTCTCTCTCTCGATAACCCGCAGGCGCGCGCGTGAAACAACCGGTAAAAAAAGAAAAAGAAAGAAGACGAAGAGAATATCATATTTGAGTTTTCCCCCTCTCCTCTACATGCCAGCACCTCCTTGGAGCAAATCGAAGCTCCTCTCCCCTCCACCTCCTACTACACGTGTCTCATCTCCAAACCCTAAATTTTGGGGTTTTGACACGTTTTTCCTTCAAATCTGAAGGTAAAGGCTTCGTGGCACCTTCGCATCTCTTCTACAAGCCTTCTAGGCTTTTTCCTTCCTCTATTTAAGCCTGGGTAAGTCCAAAATTTTCAGCTTTTATGAAAAATTTCGTTTTTCAAAGGAAAGTTGCACTTTTTATGCGATTTGGGGGTTTCCTCTCTTGTTAGGGGGCTGACCTGAGATCGGAAGTGGTGATCTCTATTATGTTCGTTCGATGAGTCCGAATCTCAGATAAATCACTCTCAACTTCTGGAATTTCGTTATTAAACGTTTATGTTTCACAGCGATGCTGATTTCTGAGCGTGAACTGGTTGTTCTTGGGCTTGATGGCAACTTATGCCGCTGCCCTATGCTCTGTTGCACCTTTATTATGATGATTTGGGCCCTATTTGGCTCTGAAATTTCAGCCAAGCCTTTTCTTGCCTATGTTATCCCTATTAGGTAACTTTTGGATATTAATATGAACCTGCGGATCTCTTTTTTTAGCATGGCTGAACCCTATTTTGTGCCATGAAGACCATAAACTCATAAATCATGACTTATTGGATGATTGCTTGCCTTTTGAGCTATGTTGTATATTGTCCCTCAAAATTCAGAATATCCAATAATGTTAGCTGAGCGTTCAGTCCCTTAAGTCCCTAAATGAATGCTTGAAGGTTCATAGAAATTAAACCATGAATTATGGATTGATAAATAAGTCCCGATGTTGCCCTAAAAATGAAATTGAAACCATGAAAATATGTTAAGTCCCGAAAAGATGATCAATGATGACACTTAACTGAGATCACCATCAAATATCCTTTTTCCACTTGAAATGTCATCTTAATTTCAGAATGAAGTGTCAATTCTTGCATGATTGTCATATTCAGGTATTTGGTACTTAGTTATTAATTTGTTTCAGTTAACATTCATATTCATATGAAACATTGTTCATAATTTCCGTCACTTGTAAAATGCCATACCGTGCTATTAATTCATGTTTCAAGCAATGAAATGTTTGCTACATGTCAAGTCCATGGCATTGAATTTGGCTTTAAGATGGGTGTGCAATGATAAATACGGACACCAGAAGAAAGTCTTGTTGAATCCTGTTATGAATATCTCATGCAACATCTTAATGGAACATCTTGATAAATTCATAGATATGTAAATGTATGGTACCACATAGCAAACCCATATATTGTCTAAATTCAATGTGACTATAATTGAATCAAGGATTTGAATACTTGCCTCACATGACGAATAAAAGGGATAGTATCAAATTAGCATAACACATGTGACATATCACTGAGAGGTTGAGTGATGTACACTTGGCTTACACTGAACACTTGAGACTCACTGGGTATGGGGTAAATCATATTAGTGGGAGTACGAAGGCGACTGGAGCCATGATTTGTTCAATAAGACAGTGTTACACCGGTTGTTATTGTGGGTCAAATGAGTCAATGTGTCCGCTCTCCTGTTGTTTCTGTGGGCTTAGCCCGAGTGAGCGCCCCGTGGCCTGTAGTGGACTCCTTGGTTGCTTCTATACTCCCCAATATGCTTCACGGCCTAGGTTTGGTTTAACCTGTAGAAAGTAAGAAAACTACCACAGAATGATGCAATGTTACTTTATTCTTTGTCAGCTTGAGTAGTTAGTTCTTTGGTGAAATGTACTCTCATTATTGTAAGCTTTGTTTTCAGTAATTTTTACTTACGCTCACATAAATGATTAAACACAAAAATTCTTGAAGTTATTGTGATTTACCTGGTGCTCCTGCTTTGCATTGAACACCAGGTGTTGGTAGTTCTAATAGTTCTAAGATGTTTCCTGCAGTCAGGGTTCTGGAGCCAAAGGTGGAGTCTACTAATCTTTGACTTAGAGGTAGTCATGTGTGTTATCTTTGTAGAACTCTTTGGTCTACCTAGGTCTTTAAACATGATCATATTTTGGTGATGTATATAGATCATATGCTAAGAGCCTCTTTTGTAAACTCGCTAAAATAAATAAAGTGAAGTTTTTTTCCTTTACGCATTTTTGTACATATCTGCTTATAGCTTAGATTGTCAACACCGGTTAACTGCAAGACCTGTCAACTTCGTGAAACATGCTGCGGCCCTGGGTTGCGGGGCATGACAGCCGTCTTTGCCCGATCGTGTGTGGGAGGACCTTTCCATGGATTTCATTAATGGACTACCGAAGTCGGAAGGATATACCGCCATATTTGTTGTGGTAGACCGCCTCAGCAAGTATGCACACTTTATACCACTTCGGCATCCTTACAGCGCAGTGTCGGTGGCGGAGGTATTTGTGAGAGAGGTCATTCGCTTACATGGGCCCCCAAAGTCTATTGTCTCTGATAGGGACAAAGTGTTCCTGAGTAGGTTCTGGCAAGAGCTTTTCAGACTTCAGGATACAGTGTTGAGACAGAGCACAGCCTACCACTCGCAGACAGATGGCCAGATTGAGGTCGTCAACAAGAGTGTGGAGACTTATCTGCGGTGTTTTATTTCAGAAAATCCCAAGGAGTGGACTCGTTGGCTGGCATGGGCGGAGTACTGGTATAATATATCCTATCAAACTGTAGCTCAGACAACACCTTTCAGAATCCTGTATAGCCGTGATCCCCCATATTTACTGCACTATGGGCAAGAGACGACACAAGTATCAGATGCGGAGAAGTACCTGGCAGAGAGGGATCAGATCTTGGAGGAGCTGAAGCTCTTTCTGGCTAGAGCTCAGCAGATTATGAAGACGATGTTAGACTTTCACCGCAGAGACGTGCAGTTCGTAGTTGGAGATATGGTGTACTTGAAGCTGAGACCCTACAGGCAGAGATCCTTCGCCCACATGAGGAATGAGAAGTTAACGCCGAGATATTTTGGAACCTTCGAGGTCGAGGCCAGGGTGGGACCAGTTGCTTACAGGTTGAGATTACCCCCAGTATCTGCTATCCATCAGGTATTTCATGTGTCACAGCTGCGCCAGGTTATCGTAGACCACACATCTTCGCCCACCCTTTCGGAGACGTTGACAGATGATATGGAGGTGAGGTTGGAGCCTGAGGCGCTGAAGGAGGTCCGTACAGGGAGCGCGCGAGAGCGCAAGGTTCTGCTACAGTGGAAAGGGTTGTCAGAGCATAAGAGCACGTGGGAGTCCATGGATGTGATGGTGCAGCAATTTCTAGACTTCCACTTTGAGGACAAGGTGGGCTCTTTGGGAGGGAAGTAGTGGTGAGTTCCGCTCTACCAAAGGAGGCGGACCCAGGCCACCCGCGAGGAGCAGCAGGCGCACGCACAAGAGCCGCGCGCGCAAGGAGAGCTGCACCCCTAGGGGCGTTTTCGACACTTTCTCTTTATTGATATTTTAATGGCAAACTAGTAATTGTTTAGAGAGTGGGTTTAATTCTTAAGCCAGGGCTAGCCGTCATAATTCCTTATGCTTGATTATTGAATTGTTGGTGACGGAATTCTTAGGAGAGTGTAGACGTCCTCGCTTATTGGCGTCTTGGGAGGGTGGTTGCCCCTAAAATTGTAACCAAAGTTATCTCTTTTATTGTTGTTTTCTTCAAGTTAATTTCATATTTGCTATATTCCTATCACATGTCTACATTAGTAACCAAGTCCCATGACTCCCACCGATGGCTAAAGCTATCAAAAAAGGTTAAAAGGTAAAAATAAAAGAGAAAACACCTCAATTGTCATTTTGTAATCGTATTTAACAAGATCTGGAAAACTAGAGAAGTATAATACACGAATCTCCAAGACAAACGAGTCCCAGGTAATGGCACAAGGTATTATGTAGTAAAAACTTAAATTTTAACTATGGAGATGTGTAAAGAGATGCAAAAATGAAGATTAAAATTCAAGATAGCAGGATGTTACATTGCCAGGACTATCGGTATTCTAAATGGCCCACCATGGAGGCCACAATGGCACATGCCCATGCCGCCGCTGCTTGTAACATTCATATATACAATTTTATTATTTGAGTTTATTTACAATTAGTAATTAATCATTTTTTCTTTGTTCATGTACCATGCTTTGGGTTTTTTTATTGAATATGTATCATGGATGATGAAAGGAGTTAAAATGTGGTCTAAAGGCATGTGGTATCACCTAATTCACTTGTTTAAATTATTTATACTGCTTGCTAATTGACAAAAAATTGCATTGATAAACAAATATGATTGAATAAATATAATTTGATTTTTTATAATTTTCTAGAATTAGTGTTAGTTTTTTCTTGATTTTTCTCTAATTTTTATATTTTTAATAATTAAATAGAATAAACAAAAAGAGTAACATGAACACATTTTGGGGAACATAACAATGATTCTCAGTTTAAAACAGGATTGGGATAAAACAGGATTGGGAATCCATGGTCAAACAGGGTTCAAAAATTCGACACAAGTAGATCAAAATAATAATTGGGAAAAAAGGAAAGGAAACTAGCATTTGAGAATGGAGAACAGTAGAAAATGAAATAATAAAACCAAACAAATTGGTAATTCAGCAATTTGCTCATCAAAGAATCTATCATTCTCATATGAAGGAAAGTAATCCAGTGGAATCCCCAGAGACACCGTTCATTTGATTTCCTTAAGAAAAACATGATTATAATCAGACCTTAATTCCTGTGCTTTCATCTTCACTTCCTCTGGTGTTAAAGAAGGATTGTTGCTTTCCCTTTTCTCATCAACAGGCACCTGAAAATGAGATTGCTAGAGTTGTATAAATGCTAATAACAATCAAAAGTAAGGTACACGTTTTGGAAGTTGAACCTTGATATATAAACTCAAAGAATAGCAAAAATGTATAATTAATACAAATAACTTTAATTGTGATATAAGAAAAAATCTAACAGAGTATAAAGCCAAAGTACTATCAAATGATATTAGAGGGCTAAAATTACAAAAACTACCATGTACTTTAGCCTTTTTTTAAAAATACTACCTAGTTCTTTGCAAATTAACGTGAGTTACCATAAACTTTCACTCACTGTTTCACAAAACTACCATATAGATTACGAAAATTACCATGTTCTTGATCATTGACTTTAATTTTTCAAGTATAGTGATAGTTTTTTTGTGTGGAAAACATGCCAAAGCATGTGTTAGTTTTCATAAATTTAACAGATATGATAGCATAATACAAAAATATTCGTAATAATATCTAAAAAATAAATGGGTAAAGTGTTCCGAAGGTGACGAAATCTCAGCCCCAAATCTGACTCGCCTTGGGAACACTTTACCCATAATAAATGTGTATAAATGAATGCAAAGTAAATTTCGTAAGGTCTGAATTTGCAGTTGCCTGATCATATTTAGTTATGTTGAAACCACTGCTTCCTGATTCACTCGCTGTCTAATCAATTTCAAGGAGACGCTGCATTACGTGCAGACTGCATAGCGACATGGAATTGTTGTGAGGTGCATATGATGAACACTTTAGGTTATTAGTAAACACTACAGCCAAGAAGGACGCGTTCCCATCTTTGAAGCAGTTTAGTGGAGTATTTGACTAGATCTATTTATTTTTCCCGATCTTATGTGACTAAAATGTTTTAAAATGTACATGAATGAGTAAAATGTGAAATTTTCAGATTAACCAAAATCACCCAGATATGAGTTATTCGAGTACCATAACAAGACATAAAAGTTTTGAAAAATCGTAGCCAATAAATTAAATTTTCTTCTTTTCCCCTTGTTTTTGTATTGTTAGTAGGTTTCAGCATGTTTCATCTGAAAACTTATGAAACTAGCCGATATAAACCATGTTTCATCTGACACATTGCTAAACCATAACTATATGTCAGTTTCTAACTGAAACTGAATGAAACCATAACGAAATCGGTTAAACCAAGATGAATCCAGCAAAGCCATGTTCCTTTATGTATTCAAAAAATTTACAAATCCTATACGAGTTGAAATTCAATTCATATATCAATTGAGAACAAAAACATCCCAGGCTTGAAGGAAATGCATCAAGGACATAGAAGCAAGTAATGAATTGTATCGGTATTCTTTATATGAAAGAAACTTCAATTACCTGAGCTAAATGGTTTTGACGAAAAGTGAACCTATCTACTCTATAAGTATTAGGGAGGCTGCTGTGAAATTCAAAGCTGGTGCTTTTGACATAAGGTACAATATCAGATGCAATGTATAAATTACAATATCAGATACAATGTACCCCCCCCCCCCCCAAATACGTACATACCATTGAGCATGTGAAAGAGATGTTTCATCGAGCATGTTTCACACACGCTGATAACAAGATAAGAATTTGTATACCCTAGCAATGTAAATTCTCTATTCGGAAGTTCCAACTAGAATTCCAGTACACATATCCGATAAATTAATGGAGGTAGACATTGCCTTAACTAAAAAAAGGCAGCCAATCAAGCCCTAACCTGAATCGTCAGTATCATATATGCATAATGCAGCAAATTTTATCACATTAACTCATTCAATTTCATTATACTTGCGATAACTTTTTTCACAAGTTAATCAATTAAGAGTCATGTGTTCACTATTAATATATCTGTAATATTTTAAGATTGATTATATGCTTCTAGATTCCATATGGTTTTCGCTTCTAGATGATATGGTTAAAGTAAGATATACTTTTGAAGGTAATGGGTAGAGAACTTGTTATTTTGTTCAAAATGGCATCTTTTACTTCATTCTCTTATGCTACAAATTTTCCCAAAAAGCACCAGCTAGAACTCTTGATATGTCCCGATTTCTTTTACTGCATTAATAACAGTTTGTCTTGGCCGTTAGAAGATTCTTTTAAACAAAAATCATAAGAAAAATAATCAAACACAACAATTAAGGAATGGCTGGGGCGGAAGTACGTACCATAGGCATCTGATCAATATCCGGCTCATTCTCATGTTCTGCAATCCAATTAATAGCATCCTCAATGCTACCATTCCCTGGAAGAACAGATAAAAAGAATATTAGCATGCTCTACAACCTGATAACATAAATTGAAAGTACAGTATAATGCAATGACATAAGCAGTTAAACATTCAATGTCATCTGGTTTGGGTGATCATCAATTTTTGCAATGTATTTCAAATGAGCTTCATGCTTCTATAGGGAAATCAATGCATTTTTCCAATTACCCGGACCATTTTGTTAAGGTAGTGACGCAGGACAGAAGAAAAAGTGGGTTGCTGTGAGGGAATTTGGAGGGAAATTCAGGGGTTTAATAACGTTTTTGGTCTCGCATCCTGACGATCACCAACTCACTACCACATATATGGAGATTGTCTGAACCTCATGCTCAGGCAATCAAGCCCACTCTCACACTACAATGCAAACTATTTAATTTGGCAAATAAAAATTTACACCAATTTTTCTCAAAAACTATTCAATTAACCATCATAATTAAAAAGCCAAATACAAAGTCATATTTATATGCTAATATAAAAACTAATTTGACTCATATTCAAATTCCTAAATAGACTCAAATAAAAATTCCTAAATAAAATTAAATAGCTCCTTAAAACAAACAAAAACTCAACTTTTAAGAAACAAAAACTCTAAAAGACTCAAATTTCTTTAGAAAAAGATACAAAAGGACTCAAATAATTAAATCTAAAAGAACTCAAATAAACTCAAGGAACAAAATCTAAAAAGACTCAAATACTAAAAAATTTGAATTCAATTTGAATTCACATCACTCTCTAGGCTTGAAAACTTCATTTTCTGATAGTAGCAAAGGAGTGCAAACTGTTAGAAATTAACAGTCTTTTATAATTAGAGAATACTCATTCTCAAACTTTGAAATGCAGCAAAATATAGATCGACAGAAGAGCATCTTCTAAGAATGTATCGAAACCATAAACAATAAGATGACGTCCAACATCTGCTTACTAGTCGGTTGTGAAAGATTAGGAATGATGAAGTCAATGTGTTCAACTTCTTCATGCGGCATCTCCAAATTAATCGCTGACATATGATCAACGTGTGAGCTGGACTTTATCTCTAGCTGTAGATTCATCTGTGACTCGATAGATCTGATTTAGGCTTAATCACGGACTAAGTTTTGGGTTCAAACTTAATCTCTTGATCTGGCCCAGGCTAGATCGGGGATTCTGCTTCAGGCTCACGCTTGCTCTTAGGTATGGATGCAGACTTAGGCTCGAAATTGATCTTGAACTCGGTATCTGGCTTTGAACTCAGTATGGCTTTGAACTCAGAATCTGGCTTCAAAAATGTCCGTGTGCTGAGCTCATTGAAGTTCAACCCATTTTTAATCAACTCGAATCTCGAGTTGAGAATGGATCATTATAGTTTTCTTCCATTAAATATGAATGTATGTGTTTGACTTTTCAAAACTCATCACATTTAGGTCATTCAATCAAGGTCGTCGTATTAAAATTTGTGTGACATCCACAAGTATAATGTCACACCAAATATGATCATTATAGCTCACAAGTTTGATAGGCATTAAATATCATTGGATATCATTGGATAACTGAAAAAGCAATTTTATCAACTAAGGTATTGTTATATGGCTATATATGAGATTTTCAACTGTTAAACATATTCTTTCTAAAGCTGATTTGGTAACAATATTAACACAACTTCCTCCATCTATAACTAATTTATAGAACTTATCATTTATCTTGAAATATATATGGAAAATACTAATCATCCGTCAATCGTCATCACCATTAACGACATTGAAATGTGTATTAAATTCACATAAGCCTTCATATACATCAGTAATACTTTTGGAAGCATAGATTTCTTTAGCATTCCTTCAAAATATATAATGGCTCGAACTAGTTTGTAATTAGTTCAAACAAATTTGAAGTTTGATTTTTTTTAAAAAAATTCAAAATCTTCAAAATAACAAAATGTGCACAAAATGACCAAGAAATCCTTACAAAATCCTCAGGAAATTTTTTTAAATCATTGTAGCATTGGAAAACATAAAAATATTGCAAAATCAAACACAATAACATAACAAAAAATTTCTAAATTTTTTAAACCTATATGTTTTTGGCTAAACTAAACTTTTTTGCCACTATTTTGAATGTTTTTCTTTTTTCTTCTCTCTATTTTTTTATTACTCTATTTTTTCAATATTTTCCTTTTTTATTTTTCTTTTTGTCTCTCGTTTTTTTATTTTTCTTTTTATCTTCTCTTTTCTTTCTCTCATTTTTTTGATTGATTTTTTTTGCTTTTTCACTCTTTTTTATTTTAATTGTTTTATCTGAAACCTAACTAAAAGAAAGGAAAAAATGATGATGAATAAGATGGAAAAAATAGGTCAGCACGGGATGGAAGAGAAAGGGGGTTGTCGTGGGGGAATTTGGGGAAATTCAGAGATTTGTGATAGGATCTAGGATAGACTTAGAGCAATATAGGGCTATTTTATTGATAATAAACCAAATCCAACAACGGTACGGCCTCCAATTCGAGAGAAAGTCCAATTATCTC
This sequence comes from Scilla litardierei, assembly GCA_030789695.1. Taxonomy (NCBI): domain Eukaryota; kingdom Viridiplantae; phylum Streptophyta; class Magnoliopsida; order Asparagales; family Asparagaceae; genus Scilla; species Scilla litardierei. Next base: position 120,185,629 of record CM061130.1, read on the forward strand.
CCAATTAACTAAGGAAGTAAAACTACTAATCTCCACAATAATCAGCATGACAACACGAATGCCCCATTGTGTCTTCTTTAAACAATAGACATAAGTGGGTAATTAGCCTAAAGACTAAAATACCACTCTTGTGCTCGTGTCACCGTCCATATGTGATGATCCATGATCGGCCTGACATTACTTTCATCCCAATGAGATACCTTGTCCTCAAAATGAAATTCCAAAAACTAACGTTGAACGGCTCCTACATCGCCTATATGTGAGGATCAGCCTAACAATTTGATAAAATTTCAAGTCTCGTGCCTCGAGATCTAATGATTATCGACTTACATACCTCACGTGAAGATTTTAAGTCGTCATGCTCAGATAATTAAGCTTCCTCTCACACTCCAATGCAAAAAATTTAATTTGACAAACCGAAAATTTATGCCATTTTTCTCAAACTATATTCAATCAATTATCACAATTAAAAAGTTAAATACAAAGTCATATTAATATGCTAATACTAAATTAATTTGACTCATATTCAAACTCCAAATAGACTTAAATAAAGATTCTTAAATAAAATAAAAGAGTTTCTTAGAAAAGGAAACTTAAAAAACTTAAATTCATTAGAAAAGGAAAACTCTAAAAAGACTCAAATTCCTTTAGAAAAGGAAACTTTAAAGGCCTCAAATTTCTTTAGAAAAGGAAACTATAAAGACTCGAATTTCTTTAGAAAAAATTCTAAAAGAACTCAAATAACTAAATCTAAAAGTACTCAAATAAACTCAAAGAATAAAACCTTAAAAACACTAGTAGTAAAATATTAATTTGAATCCAATTTGGATACCCATCAGGTAGACATTAATGACATTGGTCATCAGTATCATTGGATGGTGGGCCAAATAGTAACATGCAAACCTGTTAGGAAGTAACAAAAGGCACGATTTTTATTGAGAATTTAGTAGCAAGAATTAGATAATTGAATATCAAAGAGTGGTATTCTCCTCCCAAGACGCCAAAGAGGACGTCCGCACTCGTTTAATCTAAATCTACCTAAAAACGCTCAAGAGAAATCTAAATCATTAAGCATAAAAATACAAGCGACGGCTAGCCCCAATATATATAATAGAAACTAGGGTTGCTAGGCAAAAGGGCGCGCGCGTGCGGATGGGCTCCATGGGCCGGCGACTCCCCCATTTGTGGCATGGGCCTGGGCCCCCTTGGTTGCCTGCGGGTCTAACATTACTCCGCCCCTGCAAATCCACCTTGTCCTCAAGGTGGTGCATGAAAATACTGGCTGTGCTACTCCGAGTTAGATTCGTCATCTCCTCCGATCCGTTCATCATCCACGTCGTCATCCACGCCTACCTCCGCTATCAACACCTGCAGCTTACGACTCGCACAGCGGTGTCCCGGAGTGAAGCGCTCGTCGCATCTGAAACAGACCCCTTTTTGCCTCTTCTCCCTCATCTCCGTATCGGTCATCCTTCGGAATTGGCCCTCAGCCGGTGGTGAGTTGTTCGGTTCCCCGTCTTCTCAAGCTCCAACTGATCTGCCTCAGTAGTGACCCCCGCTCCGCCGGCTCCAGTCGGGGTGCCCCGCTGTAACTGCCCACTGTAGCTGCTCCCGCCTCTCCTATCCTCAGTCCGGAAGTTCTCTACCATCTGCGCCATCTCGATGACCTCTGAAAGCCCCTGAGCCTTATAGGGCCTCACTGCAGCTCGAAGACTGGACCGCATCCCCTTCAAGAAAGTGCCCTCCAGCGACTCGTCCGACACACCATGTACTCGCCCTGCCAGTGTCTCAAATCTCTCGATGTACTACTGCACTGGCCCCTCCTGCTTGAGGACATATAGTTGCTCGTGTAGGTTCCACAAACGGGTGTCTCTGAACTTCTCCAGCACCAAGTCTTTCAGCTCCTCCCAGCCTCGGATCTGCTGCCTCCTCTTCTTCCACTGAAACCACCCCAAGGCTATCCCATCCATGCAAATGGCTACCGCCTCCAGCTTTTGTGCATCGGTCATGTGGTGCGCCGCGAAATATCTCTCTGTTGTGAACAACCAGGCATGAGGATGCTCCCCAGAAAATAGCGGCATCTTCAGCACCCGGCAATCTTCCCCAAAGTGTCCATGCTCGGGTCTCCCCTCCTCTCGGTGATGCGGACGGTAGTGTTGTCTCCTCTCATCCTGAGTCTCGTACCGTCTAGGTGGCTCTCCTCCACGGCCCCCATGGTCTCCCCGGTAATCTCCGCGCCAACCATCGAAGTCGTCCCAACCTGTATCATCGCCGAACTCCGTCTTGTAGCCACCCCCTCCGTCATAATAATGGCATCTTACGCATCCGTCTCCGTAAAAAAGGTCCTCCGTTGCTGGCCGCCGTTCCAAAGGGTCAAAAAACCCTCCCAAAAGCTATCCGCAGGCATCCTCTCCTGTTGTCCACGTCCCGGGGCTCGAAAAATCCCCCGGGGCCTGTCCGCGCGCGTCCGCCCCCCCTGGCGGCTGCCAGGGGGTTCCCAACCCCTGCGCCCCCGGCAGGGGCCTGCCGGCCAGCTGGCAGGACCGGCGGGCCCCGCTGGCCACCTGGCAGTGCCGGCAGCCCTGTCGGCCTCCTGGCAGGGCAGGCAAGCCCTGCCGGAGGTCCGACAGGGTCGCCGGACCTGGGCGGGCCCCGGCAGGGCCCTGCCGGGGCTCACAGCAGGCGGGGGGTCCCCCGCCTCTTTCTCACGACGGCCGCCCCCCAATGGTCTTGGGGGCCGGCCGCCCTTCCCCGTTGGCGCGCGACTCCCAAAATAGGCGGCTAGAGCCGTCGCCTTCCCTTTGGCTCTCCACCGCCTTTCGCTACACCTCCTCGCGGTAGTCGATCTTTCATGGCTCTTCATCATCTTCCTCGTCCAATTTCTCCACGAAATAGGGTTGATTTTGGGTAAAAATCTCCTCTTTTTCCTTCTCTCTTTAAAGTTGTCGCCATTGGTGTCGGATTAGGGTTTCCTTCGTCTTGGGATTTAGCCGTCAACAGAGAGAGGATCTTTGCAAATTGTTCGTCGTTCTTCGCTTGGCTTGCCTTCAATTGCTCGACGGATTCCACCGCTTCCACCGATTTCTTAACCCATTTAATCTCCCCCATGAACTTTTCCTCCAACGCCTCGAATTTATCCTTCGATCTCGTCGCGACCGCCATGGATCGTCACATTTTGATACCAAATTGTTAGGAACTAACAAAAGGCACGATTTTTATTGAGAATTAAGTAGCAAGAACTAGATAATTGAATACCAAAGATGGGTATTCTCATCCCAAGACGCCAAAGAGGACGTCCGCACTCGTTTAATCTAAATCTACCTAAAAACGCTCAAGAGAAATCTCAATCATTAAGCATAAAAATACAAGTGACGGCTAGCCCCCATATATATAATAGCAACTAGGGTTGCTAGGCAAAAGGGCGCACGCGTACGGATGGGCTCCATGGGCCGGCGGCTCCCCCATGTGCGGCATGGGCCTGGGCCCCCTTGGTTGCCTGCGGGTCTAACAAAATCACAGTTATTCTAATGTCTTCTCCCATCCTTAGTATATGCCATATGGATAAGTTGCGGGAGGATGCCTTATACATGCTCAAGATGTATTCATACAACACATGCTACACACTCGCTGGATACATATATGATGCATCTAGCAAGTGTCCTGCATCAAACTAGCTTGGGGATAACCAGTTCCAATCTAAGTGGAGTTTTAAGTTCCATTCTTCACGATCCAACTTTCTTTCTATTAAGTTTATGAAGCCGACCCCTATTTTTAAGATGAATTATAAGACGATGATGATGACGATGTACAATTTAGACTTTACATAAAATTGCATTCATATTTTGTTGTTATGTTGTGCAATAGGTTTTGAATTCAGAAATATTTGTTGGTTATCACATATCTTGCCAATGACACTTGCAATATTTTCCAAAATTCTGCCTAAGTGGTGTCTATTATGTGTGTAAGTTAAAATGCAAATAGCAAAATGATGATAAATATTATGTAGTTGATCATTCTAAAACCCCTGTCATGGAGCAAGACTTGGATGGATGTGCCATTGCAGAGAATGTGGAGCCAAATTGGTACAAGGATGTCAACGAGAAAATAACAATTCATGATTTCATTTCATGCACTAACTTCATAAAGATAGAATGTTATTTGACATCATTATCAATGAAAAGGAAACCAATAATCTAACACGGAATGACCAATTGAATGAATAGTTTTACTTCCTCAGGATAATATTCAAGTATCTAAATGGTTGGAAACAACATTGAGCATATCAATAACAACAGCTGACTATTGATATGCAAAATTTCATAGAATCTGACTCTTAATTGTAGGAATGTGTTATAGTTTTCTGTTTAACTGTCTCTATGCTGCAGAGTTGAATGTAGTTCCCAGCAAATCTATCAACTTCCCCATTCTTCTGAATTATTCTCAATTGCGAATTTTTGTGGCTTGAGGCTTGTTTCTTTGTTTTGCACAAGTATAAAACCGCATAACCTCTGAGATAGAGTTCCTACCCATGCCTTCTAGGTTTAAAACCCCATTATATTCATAGTTTCTTTGATTGCGTACTTAGGCATTTGATGTCAGGTTGCAAGATGATTGTAGATTGCTATCAATATACCATGCTCTAGTCAATAGCCAATACCACTTTGATGTGAAAAAGGTTTATATATAAATAGGCAATACTAGAACATTGCATTCGCCAGACTAGCTTCAACTCAAGTAGAAATAGAATCAGTAAATGTGAAATACTACAAAGAAAATGAAAGGGTTTCCATTCAAATAAAAAGTTGAATAGAACAAATTTGAAGAACCGGTCAGCATACTTACCAGAATAGTGAAGTGCTCTTGTTGCACGGGTAAGTGGAAAGCCCATTGATTCAAGTTGCTCAAGCAAGCTTTTATCAACATGTGGGACAACCATCTCTACAAAATACAGCAAAGTTAGAATTCCGCAAAAAAAGAAAACTCATACAGAATTAGTATATGTTCTAACCATATGCCTTCTATGATAAATATACACATCTAAAATACATATATACATGAAATATGTTCCATGTTTTTCATAACCTAGCAACAAGAAACTATCTTCAAGGAATATATGAACCAACTACCAAGATGCGTCCTTAGGCACTCTACTGATGTCAAGTGAAATCTTCTAAACTTCAAATGAATGAAGCCCCTATAGATTCCGAAACTTCCCATATCATCATAGGCATTGCCTTCATTTCAACAAGAAATTGCCAAAGGAACATACAACCACCAGTTTGCTTATGTTTTTTTATAACGACATCATGCAAGTAGCCAAAATGCCCAACAGGCACTAGATGCTGATCTTGATGTGTAAACAGCATACAACACGTTGAGCATCATATAACTAAAGTATGATATACAATTTACCTTCCATGTAAATATTGTACTGTAACAAATAGTGCATGACCTGAGGGTATCTAGTACCTATTTATGACAGTTATTTGAACAGGGTTAAGAGCCAATACCACAGCCACGGGCTGAAGGGAAGATTCAAGGAAGAAATAGTCTAACTTAGAGACAATGAACTACAGATTCAAACATTTGTTTCAAATGCATTCATCAATTTCTCTTCTACAAGATTTTTCTTTTAATCTAAAAAAATCATTTAACAGCATAAGGTTAATGGAGGCATTCTAGTGATTTGCATACTGCCCAATTCTTATATCCAAAAACACACAACGGATTCACAAACTCCACATGCTTGAAAAAGCAACATTGTAGAGAAATAGTATAGTAATTTTCACTGTTTCTCATTCAAACAAAATCACAGAATGTGATACGACTGTTGTGGCTGGAGCCCAAAGGCTAGAAGCCCACGATCCGGAAGCCTGCTAGCAAGGGTGGGCCCCGACAGACGAGGCCCATGAAGAGAACGCGGCCCGATCGATGAGGCCCCCGAGGACTCGAGCCATCCACGATTCGACACACTCGTGGCCAGCCCACGATCCCCGGAAGAGACCACTCCCCCCGGAGCGTAAGGCCTGAATGCCCATAACCCGCAATCGGCTCCCCCATGACGATGGCAGGCGAGATCGTGGGGACGGATCTCGAGGACGAGAGTGGGGGCGGACGGCGTGACGGCGTGGACAGGGGGCAATCACGGCGGGGACCCTATAAAAGAATCGGAGAGACAACAGAGCAAAGGATCGAACACCAGATATACTAATCAGAGGTATTCCATCAACGACCTTGGTTTTTCCTCCATTACATCTCCCTCCCCCTGCTCGCGCCACGGGTCAGGGCATCGATCTCTTCCCGAGTCGAACCTGCCCCGTCGAGCACGTTTCAGACCCTGATCTGACTTAGGCATCGGAGGGTATACGGCCAGAACCAATGTCCGGCCACCCTGACGAGTTTCTCGTCTATTTAGGAAGAAGCCGACCGAGGCGCCGAGGCTATCCCTCAGCGCCCGACGACCACTCTCGCGGTTGGCGGGTGTGGCAACCAGAGACCGAGCTCCCAGTAAGGCGCCGAGACTACCCCTTGTCGCCCGCCTTACCGAGGCCGAGCCCATCGAACGGACCAGAGGCCACCCCTCAGCTTCACTTCAACAAAGGATCGACGCTCGCCCTCGGCTCCATCTTCGACTCGCACTGAGCACACATGTGCTAGGCGCGACCAAGGGATCACATCCAATCCCTTGACCACGTTGACCGTTCGGTGGACGGTCAACGATTCTATGGTGAGAAAACACCCGTAAACAGAATGGATCTCAGCAAATAAATCGATCGATCGCACACACAAAAAGAAGACATTATAAAGATCTAACCTTGGGACTGTTCGCTACTCTCAGCAGCACCAGCAGAGCTCTCTTCAACTGAAGCCGCACCCTTGGGAGCATCCAATTCGATCGGTTTCGCAGCCTCTAATGTCTTATCCACGAAATCTATATGGCCAGTCCTCTTCGTGTGCAAATCCGTCTCCTACGGAAAAAAAAGTCCAAACCCCGTCAAATTTCACAACCAAACAAAGAAGACCCTAAACACGGAAGATCAAGAGACCAAAAACAGAAAATTTTTGGGGCAAACTCTATCTATCATACGGTTTTCGATCTGCATGGCTTTCCACAAGTAGTGCAGACGAGGTTGAGGACAGCTTCGGTGGATTCACAGAAATTTGAGTGGGAGGTCAGCTCGGCGTGCTCCTGCGCCTCTTCCACGCTCTTCAAGAGGGCCCCACAGTCTCCGCATTGCAGAGAGAGACCCGCCATTGAACTGAGATCGAGGTCAAGATCGATGAGCTCGATGAAGATATGAGAGATTGAGATTTAAGAAGACGAATACGAAATGGAATTTTCTTCAACGGAGCAAAAGACATTTGTGAAGAGAATTGATTTGCGCACCCACCATTTTCTACCGCGCAGATACCACTTATTACAAGTTTGCCATTACTCCCGCACGTAACCCTTATTTATAAGTTTGCCGCTGAAATTACCCCCGCACACAGACCAAACTGTTTATTTCCAAAAAAAGTCTTTGCATTGTCCGCCCCCACCACAATGATCGTCGTCGTCGTCGTCAATGGGTTTCCCCACTGCTGATGACGATGGTTGGAAAGCCTGCTGCTATCGTCGGTTAAATTCTAAGCATGATTCCGATGTTTTTGCTTGGATTTATGATAAGTAATAGAGCTTTCTTAGGCAGCATCTTAAATTTAAAAACATTCATATAAATTGTGTTGCTTGTTTAGATGTTGAGAAGATAAAAGAAGAAGATTTAAAATTGATTAATGAGAATAAGTTGTTTAATGCTGAATGTAGAAATTTAAGTGATAGGAATAATGACTTAGAAAAGAACATGGCAACCATTAGATCTAAGTATGAGTATCTTTATAAGAATGTGGATAAGTTTAATAGGGATAAAGAGAAGCTAGATGATTTAGTTATCTCGCAAAGACCCTCAAACGGCAAATTTGGCCTAGATTATAAGACCAATCAAAATGTTTGGCCTAGTCATAATCATGTTAAGATTAATAGCACTAGACATGGTTTTGTCAAAGCCTGGATACTCAAGAGATGGACTATTCAAATGAAAGATGATTACAATTCTAGTTTCATGCACAATGTGCATTATAACAGAAATTATAAATTTGTTTGTGATGTGAAGTCTAAACCTAAATGGATTTTATTCCATGTTGGTTGATATCATTTTTATTATGACTAATCATATAGACCCGAAAGTAAAAGAATACCAAAATATTTGATTATTTTACAGGTACTCATGTACGATGGGATTAGAGGCTAGCTCTAACTTGCACTTCACAGAATATGCATGAATTGAGAGGGGGGGTGCCCAAATGCTTGTTATGCATAAATTCAAGGGGAGATAACTCAATAAGTTTGTAAGTAATTATTGATTCGGGATCAACCGATATCGACATGTTTTAATTGTGGTATCATTTTTATAACACTTGGTATCATGCACTCACTTCATGGGGGAGAGATCGTTTGTTATATGCCAATGGAGAGGGATTACCAATTTAGGAGGAAAAAGATTTTTTGAATATTGAGTCACTTGATTTATTTGCCAAGGGGAGAGAATTTTACATATCATTTATCTCCATCATTTTTGTTTATGACAAAGGTGGAGAAAGATGAGTGATATAAAATATGATTTGGGGAGAATACGGATTGCTACAAATACACATGCACTCATTTAATGATTTTCATATTTTATATGCTATATGTTTGTCGTCATCAAAAAGGGATTGAATATTGAGTCACTATATGTTAGTTTTGATGATGAGCAAACATATTGGGTACCGATGATTTAAGAAGTGTAGATGTATAGGTGTTAAGCAAACATAAGCAATCATGAATATCAAGAAAGTGTAGAGCCAAGAGAGACAATGGATATCAAAGCAACCAAGACAATTGAATAAATTTCTTGCGATTGCATCAAGGCGCTTCAAGAGTATATTTATTTTTAATATATTTCTTATTTGTAGTCTTGGTAGAATGTTAGCATTTGTTGAAGCTCACACACACTTAGGAACACACACCAAATGTTTTAAAATTATTTTAAATGTTATTTCCTAAATGTTGGAGCCGTGTCAGAATATCAGGAAACTAATCGACTAGTTCTTGTGTTATAATCAACAACTGTTCTTAGGAAATTTTGACAGACTGAAACTAATCAACCCAATTGATGAACTGTGGTTGACTAGTAATAGCAGTTGTACTCTAACTAGAGGATTTTTATTAGCCATTTTTTTACTTTGTAGAGACAATTTTGTAATATGTTTTGACCCAGATTTAGCTCTATAAACTGTGGGTTGTTCAATCATTCACTACAAGCTTTTATAATCAATCTTTTTGAGTAATGTGGAAAAGGTTTTAAGCAAAAAAACCCTCTTCATTGGCAATATGTTTTAAAGTTTTCTCAAATTTTTCTTGGCCAATTGATCTCAAAAGTGCTTTTAATTTCTCATCAATTGGAGATCGTCACTACAGACACAATATTTTATCACACGAGCTTTAATATTTGGCTATAAGTAAAAGTGGGTTGTAAGTATTTTCTTCTCACTTGAGTGTAAAAGAGGTGTTTTGTCTATCACCAAGTTGTGGTGCAAGTGACGTGCAAGTGGCGTGATGTAATCTTTATTCCGTAGGGAACATGTTTTAGTGTATTTATGTCCATGTGAGGACGTGTGACTGGATATTGGGTACGAGGTATCTGAACCAGGGTAAATCTGTTTGTTTATGCTTATCTCTCTTTGTGCTTATTGTTTAATACTTGCAATTACTTAGCTTCTGCAATACTCTTTTATCTTGCAAGTTATAGTTGATTAAGTATTAATATGGTAACTCAAGTTAATATCAATTTTTTAGAGGATTACTTTATTTGATAAAACACTATTCATCCACTCAATCCACGTGAGTTTAGTGTTCTACTTGTCATCTCATGATATCACTCAGTCCACATGAGTTTCTTGGCTTTTATTAATTATTATTTATTACGAAGAATATATAAAAATGTCAATAACTCCAATCAAAACCTAACAATCATACAAAATTTTCTTTTTATTGTACTCCTTATATTCCAAAAACAATTGGATTAAAAAAGAACAACATGACCAAAGCCCTGTAGTCTAGCGGCATTTAACTCTACTTTCCAGTGGGGCCACATCGATCACTAGTGGATGCGGAATGCACACACCTTTAAGGAGCTTTCCGCTGTATCAAAAAAAAAAGAACAGGAGGATAAGGAGTAAGCAGGAGAACAAAAGTATATAATGAGCAAGCAACGGACCAAGCAGTGGATAAAGTAGCAGAACAATTAAAAGTAAAGTTTGCACATTTAAAAAAGAAAGAAAAAATCATACCCCTGGAATCTCTTCAATTCTAAAAAAATGCATCAGGAATTAAATTACATGATCTGATACATTAGAAAACACAGTTGGTCTGGACATACAGAAGCCTCAACATATAACAATCTTAATTATGTATCGTTTACCCAAAAATGCAATCCTACTGCTGCCACAGCTACAAGTATAACTTTCAAAACTCGCTTGTGTTGTTCCGTGAACGACGACGAGGAGGAGGAGGACGAGGACTGAGATGATTCTTCAGTTTGTCTCTTGAACTTGGAAACTAACTTGGATAAGAGTCGTGGAATTAGCGCATGTTTCTCAGCTGCAGAAAAATATATGATACGGTGAGTCCCTGAATTTGGAGACGATGAAATGCGGCGGCAGCAGAAAAATTGATGGGGAAATGGTGAAAAAGAAAACTTCACAAAAATGGGCAGGAATTTTAATCAAAAGATGCAGTAGACAATTATGATACTTCTCTCAAAGAACATAACAATGATTAAATTATTTGAACTCTGGTGTTGCTAAACAAAATTTCTAAAACCAGTCGGAAAAACATTCTGAGAGTCAGACCAGCCAGGCATTTGCTTTATAAACGAATAATTTCCCGACCATGTCTTTGGCATTTGCATTACTTAAGAACTAGTTCATTTCTCTAGTAATTCTTTGCAAACAGCAAGGTTTACTTCAAATAAATCAATAAGCACGAAGTGTGTATCTTCTACATTTTTATGGTTAAGCAAGATGCCATGCAATTTTTGAAAAAAAAACCCATCACAAAACTCTAAATAACGTGTGTTACGTAATGTGACCCACCCTTTTGTTATGAAACACCAATGTGTAACCCAAAATCAGCGTACCTCTACATAACACACATGATATGCTAAATTATAACACCGTGTGTAACCAACATCAGCATAACTCTACGTAACATGTATGATATGCTTAATTATAACATATGATAACTACATTGCAGGCAAATAATGAAACAATATTACAAGTCATTGATCCTTTTTTTTACTATGAACTTGTTTTGATGTACACTTACAATGTTATACTCTACTTCCATCATAAAGTTTACCATAGTTTCCAGTGAGAACCCTTCAAACTTATTTTCCCACCATTGAAGGTGAAAACATATCTTGCAACTTGAAACTGACTTGCTTCATCTATGTCACTTTGGAAACTAAATTTAATACATCCCTCCACCGAAAAATTACCATTGACACCGTAAACAAAAAACATAGCTTTAATTCTTCTTGAGTACTTAATGATTACCACATCTTTTTTTAACTGACATGTAAGTCGTGATACTCTAGTTAACTTTTCTTAGTTTGTAGATTAATTTTTAAAAAAAAACCTCTATTTTTTGATCGTTTTCCCCAAAATTTTAACATGAACTTTAAAAATTAAATAAAATTATTTTGAACTTTACTTTTTTCAAATTAGTACACTGAACTTCGTTATTAGAAAACTACCTCAATCTTTTTAAACATGCTCAAATATTTTATCTAATGTTTTATAAGTTTCAAAAAAAACCACCTCAATCTTTGAATAACATTTCAAAGAACGACATCCATTTCAAAAAAAAACCACCTCAATCCATTTTATAACGATGTAGAAGACTAAAGTTTAATATAGTTTTCTGTTATTTGGAAAAAAATAAACTTCAATGAAATGTAGTTTTCTGTTATTTTCAAAGTTTAAGATAGTATTATGGGAAAACGATGAAACACAAAGTCAGTTGAAAATTAACCTAGTTTGTCATTTGTATAAGATTTTAAGTTGTTGTTAAGGTTCTTGCTTTACAACATTATTTATTATGCTTTTATTACTTCCTTTTTGTTATATTCTTATATGTTTGTTTGTTGTTAGTAGGTAATGAATATTGATATTGTATGTTATTTACCATTGACATAATGTTTATTATATATATATACATATATATACATATATACATATATATACATATATACATATATACATATATATACATATATACATATATACATATATACAGATATATATATACTAGTCATAACCCGTGCCCGCGGGCACGGTGCATTCAAAATTTTTGCCCGCAAAATCTGTCCCCAAAAAAATATTTCTACAGCCAAAATTTAAAAGAATAACAAATTAGCGTAAAAAAATTTAGACGCACGGTCGCCTTCGGCGAGAACAATAAATTCGGCACGGACGCCTTCGGATCTGTGCTTGAGGGGTTAATTGAAACGGACGCCCAAAAAGCTCAGCCTGCCTCTTTGATTGAACATTCCATATTTTTTTTGGGTTTCAATTTTTTTAGACGGGTGTTTCGATGAGTGCAAAAACGGGTGAAAATGAGAATGGTGGGTTTGAGTGTGTGTAGTGTCTTGGGGTTTTTGGGTTTTTTTGGGGGTGTGATTTCGGGTGTTTGGTTTTGGGTGTGATTTTGGGGGTGGGTGGAGTTTTGTGTTTTTTAGGTTTTGGGTTTAAGGAGGTTGTCCCTTGTGGCGATGTGACATTGCCACATGGGACAAATTCAAAAACATCCCTCAAATGTAATAAGGATATATCTCTCTCACTCGTACAATTCATGAAGTTTGTCCTACGTGACAGTTTTGTCCCACGTGACAGTTTTGTCCCAGTCATATTTTTGGTTGCTGACTGGAACGCCACGTGGAGGTTGGGTGGGGTGCTGGACTCGGGTTTGGGATGGGGTTTTGGTGGTTTTTTTTGCGTTTTAGTCCCTGCTTTTCCTCTTTTTTCCCCGACCCTCCTCTCACACACACCCGCGCTTTTGGCACTTTGGCGACCGCTTCTCTCCGCATTTGCACCTGGGCGACGACTGCCTCCGTGCCCTTCGGGCACGGGTTATGACTAGTATATATATAGTGATCTTCGGTTGCGAAAAAGATGCTTTTCGCACCGTGCGAAAAGATTTTTATCTTTTTTTGAAAAAAATTTCAAAAATACTTTTTTGATGTTTAATCCATACAATTATATAACCCAGGGAAAATAATGGGTGAACCTGTTAGGGATTAGAGCACACATCCACCCTTTACAAATTTAACGGTCTCAAAACGTGCGAATTTGATGAAATGCCTTGATCAAAGGCCAAATGACATTATTTCTCAACGATTATTTTTTGAGGGGTGTATAACAACATATAATGATGGTGGAAAAAAGAATTTTTGAAAAAAAAATTTCAAAAAAAAACTAAAAACATTTTCGCACGTTGCGAAATGTTCTCATTTGAAAATTTTCATATATATATATACTAGAAATAACATGTGCACAGAGTGCACGACGAAGAAAAAAACCCACACATATGATGCACACATAAGATGTGAATGCTCGGAACCGAAAAAAGAGCAAAAAGAGTGGGTATGCATGGCGGTTCCGTCTCTCTCTCTCGGGGGGTGGGGTGGGTGGTGGTGGTTAAAGGTGAAAAGCAGATGTCCAAAGTGCAAAAAACACTTGTGGGTGCTTAATGGGAAAAGACAAATGGGTTTGTGTGGGCACATGAAGAAGGCATGGCATGAATGTAATTAATGCAAAAAAGCATGGTCCATTGTTTTGGTTTCACACTAACTCATCCCACAACACAAACACATTCCTACAACCACTTCAAAGGGGGTTCACATTGCCCATGTGGCAAATCCATGCACAATCCTTTGTCCCAGTCAACTTGTGACTTGGACAAACGCTCTCATTTGTATAACAGATATATATATATATATATATACACTAGGATCCATTCGGATGGATCAAACATGCGAATCCATCCAAGTGGAATTTAAAATTGGACAATCTAAATGGATAATCCGCTCCGTTGGATGTGACCTAACACGTCAAAACTACATACAAACAAATTTCAAGTGATTTGGACATGTTTTGCTCATCCATCTAGTTGCAAAATTAGTCAATTTTATGACTATTCAAAAATATAGATTTTGCAACCACTTGATGGATGTGCAAAACATGTTCAAATCACTTGAAATATTGTTTGTAGCTAGTTTAGGCATATTAGATCACATCCAACGGAGCGGATTACACATTTATGTTGCTCAATTTTAAATTCCAATTGGATGGATCTGCATGTTTGATCCATCCGAGTGGATCCTAGTCAACATATATATATATATATATATATATATATATATATATATAATATTTATCCTATTTATTAAAACATATTGAAATTATTTTTATATTTTTAAAATTTATAAGTAAAATATCAGGTTACTTACACTACGCATTATGTTATATGCGTTATGCATTGCCCTAAAGTCTACCATTACGCTTGGTGTTACATTATTTGCAATGTTTATGCCAGGTTGAAAAATATTGTAACTAATATATGTATACTAGTTATAACCCGTACCCGCAGACACGGTTCATTTAAAATTTTCCCCCTGTGAAATCTTTGTTCCCCAAAAGATTATTTTCACAGCCAAAATTTTAAAGAACAACAAATTAGCGTAAAAATATTTAGCGGCACGGGCACCTTCGGCGTAGGCGTTTTCGGCACGGAACAACAAATCCGGTGTGGGCACCTTCGGCGCAGAACAACAAATACGACGCAGAACAACAAATTCGGTGTCGAACAACAAATTCTGCGCGGAACAACAAAATTCGGCGTAAAAAAAATTTAGCGGGCGCCTTCGGTGCAGTTCATTTAAGATTTCCACTCGCAAAATCTTTGTTACCAAAAAAATTATTTCCACATGCAAAATTTAAAAGAACAAATTAGTGTAAAAATATATAGCGGCACGGGCACCTTCGACGTGAATGCCTTCGGTGCGTAACAACAAATATGGTGCGGGCACCTTCGATGCGGAACAACAAATTCGGCGTCGAACAAAAACCCACCCACATTCGGTGCGGAACACCAAATTCGGCGTTGAACAAAAACCCGCTTAAAAAATTTAGCGGGCGCCTTCGGCGCGGGACAACAAACCTCAGGGTATTTTTCGATGAGGATATTAACTAAAAAATTATACATGCAAAGAGCATATATAGTAGATTGATGCTATTCTACAGTTAAATGGTAGAAGGAAAGAATTGGGATGACAGGAATATCAATAGCTAGGTACATGAAGGTTTAATTTTATCCAGAAAAGTGTATAGGAGGTACTAGTGGTATCTAAGAACAGCATAGAGGTGCCCCCTGAAGGAACTTCGGAATCTTAGAAGGGAATCACAATCATATCTGAAACATGATATAAGATTCAGTACAACATGGGCCTTATTTGAAGTCAGATCACCTTGAAAAATATCCAACAAAACAAGAACACAAATGATTACATGAATATCATTTATATATATAACTAGCTATACGAGAGGAATTATCAATAAGAACACGACCGATTACTTGATAACCAAGCGAATTACCTTGAGATTTTAATAACCTTTCTTCTTCACCGACTCTTCTCCGCAAGACATTCAGCAGTGATCCAAAATATAATGCTAAAACAGTGCATGTAAACGTAATGACATTATAAGGCATGCTAAAATCTGGTGTTGTCAATGGCACTAGCAATACTTCTGTATATGATTGCACACGATTATTTTCCTGCACAACAACGGAACAACAGAATATTCGGACAATTAGCACATGAGAGGAAACATAAGAGGTCATTAAATTCCATTTATCAGCACCAGTATATACCTGAAATTCAAATAACAAAGGGGAATAGCTCAAAGCATCATCTATACGAAAGTTTCGGCTAGAATATAAGTCTGGAAAACTTATTAAAGCTGATGGGATATCAAACCCTTGATTCGCATCCGGAGGATATTCATCAATATGCAAGAAACCCTGCAATAATAATAGACGTTCGTAAGAGATATTCCAGATATAAGTCATGCAAGATATAGAATTGAACAATACGAGGTAGATCTACATACATTTCCTTTACAAAATTCTTATATGTGTAACCAACAAGAATTACAGTAACCCATTATTTATGTCATGTAAGATCCTAACCAAAGCTTGTCATGCATACACAAACAGCTATGATCAATTTAATAAACATTGGGGTGATGCTTGCATAGCAAAGCACTAGGAGATGTCAGCATCCATAAAAACAGGATATTAGAGGAAAATACAAAGACAAATCAGTACAAACCTTGTCAAAATCTAGAACTAATGCAGCAGACTGCATGTTACAAGGGAATCTAAGCATCATTTCCAATGTCCCAGGTGACACCTTGTCTTCTGAAGGGGATACTCTTATCTTCTCGACCACATCAGAAACAATCTGAGGTTTTCCATCAATAAAAATTTGTAAAGTGTGGTAATAAACCTTAACATACCACGGAACAACCTGGAAAACTATAACCTGCACTGTACACTCATTGGACTGGTCGAAGTGCCACGTACATGACCGACTAGATTGCAAAGAGATAGCAACAGAACCTCTCTCATTCCCACTTCCAATTAGAAATCTGTTTGCATGGAAAGGTGCTTGAGAACAGGACCATGTCAAGGGAAGCTTCCACGTGATCCCAATATCCACAGGCTTGTATTCATTGGAGTTCGTAACTCTGAACTCATAAAGAGTAGAAGTGCTTTGCCCTTGTAATGAATTTGACTCTTTTATCACCCTTGTTGGAGCAGATGACAACTCAAAAAACTGATTATTTGGGGAGTCTACAGATCCAAGTTTTTCTAGTGCCGCATGCAAGCCCCTCTCAATTTCAAAAAATATTCTGCTGAATTTAGCAAGATTACATTGTCCAGTTAACTTCTTTCTAAACACTGAGCTAAGAGACCAGCTTGGCTGAAGGGTGCCCCCACCAGAAGATACCAAGCTACTCTCAACATTAGGTTGGAGCACGACAGTCAAACTCTGTTTCAGGACTATACCGGTCAATTTGGTTGAGATCAGTCGCAATCTTTGGGAATGGTAGTATCCTCTATAAATTGATGGTCTGTCCAGAAGAGAAGCTAAACCAGCTTTGTCTCGACAAGGCAGAAGTTTTAACCATGGAGTTAGGTTCTCAGTACAGACAGCTTCACGGGGCAGTGCACCATATCTTATGTTGCTTGAATTTGAAATGAACCCCCAGTAAGGAGCAGAATACGCAGTTGAAGACTCGAGAAAGTTGATTGAGGCACAGAACAGACCTGAGAGAGCATGAGTAAGATTTTTCCAAGTAACATCAATTTCATTTGTTGGAAGGTCAAAGAGGGCCCACAGCTCGACACCAGGGGGCTTGGCATTTGTGCTGGAGATGGGATCAGATCCACCCCATCTCTCATAATTCCAGCGGCCCTGTGTGAAAGACAGTTCCAGTTCCCTAATATGGAATTTCTGGACCTGGTTGAAAAATGTTAACATGCTTCAATGTAATCATCAAGAGGAAAGGAAAAAAAGGAAAAGAAAAGAAAATACATCTAAAAGTGAACATAGAAAAACTGTTGGCACCATCAGTCCTAAATCTGCAAATGAATGACATCTTTTTAGCTAATTATGTAGTGATTAGCAAAGTCATAAGAACAAGTCAGTTAACATTAAGTTTAAACCACATTCCTGAGTTTGTAACTGCATTAAACAAAATACATATTCCACAAATTAGTAATAGTTATAACTGATTTTTTCCCCCAAAATGCAGTCAAAATTTTTTACAAAGGAAAAATTCAATGCATTTAATGTTTTTGATTCAATCCCACATGTTTAAGTGCACATGCACTGAATCAGTAAAATAAAACCTAAACACAGTAGAATTGATAAACCTCCAACTCAGTTTCAAACTTGCAGTGAATCAAAGGAAGGCAAGTTTACAGAGTATAGGTATTTCACAATAGCAGAATGAGTTTCAAACTTGCCGTGAATCAAAGGATGGCAAGTTTACAGAGTGTAGATATTTCACAATAGCAGAATCATTGGTCATGTGGACGTTTAGAAATTGGAAATGATGAACACGGTGGCAGTTGATCTGAGTACATTTCACCTGCTCATAAAAATCAAACATCTAAACACTGCCCATGACCGTCTAAATGATGTAGGAGACATGAATTATGTCAAGTGTCAAGGTACACAAAACTTGAAGCCAACAAAAATTAAAAAATAATATGATATCTGACGAAAGATCTACCGTGCTGGTGAGTGTTATCAGAAAAGGAAGACAGGTGTATGATCTTCCAACACGATGACTTTAAAACTAAGATAGCAGGACTCGTGTGTTTATACAGAGAGACTGTTGATCCCATATTTAGTTGGCTCATAGTAACACTATTTTTTACTATAGAGTTTAAAGAACACCATGGGTTGGGATGACCTTGAAGAAAAAGGGGGAATAAAAGAAAGGAAAATTACACTCTTTACGTCTTGTTTCATACTGATGAGACTCCATTCTATGAAAAAGGTCAGATCTGAAATTTTTGGAGTCTTAGGGGTATTTTCGTAATTTTCAGTTTTAGTGTGTCTTTTTTGTAATTTTCAACTTTAGTGTAATTTTTGTAATTTTGTATTTTTAGTTTATTATTTATATAGGGCTAGTGGGATTAGAGAAGGATATTGAATCTTGAGAAGAAACTTATGGAGGAATTCCCTCTTTGTTGGATATTGAGGCTTCGTCTCAAATAGAAGCTTAGGAGAGCGGTCCACCCCTCAAACATGACAACGGAAGAGCGGTTTTCTCTCGAAAGAAACCAACCTATCTTGTATCTTTTCCTATTTCAGTTATTATCAATAAAAATACAATCTTCCCCAAAATCCATCTTCCTAAGACTAAAAATCCATCATCTCCACTAAAAATCATATTATTCTACCAAAACCCTCTTTTATTCAACAAAACCTAGAAAAATCCTATCAATTTGGTATCAAAGTGCTATGATCCATAGCAGAGGTGGATGCAAAGAAAAAGACGGAATTTTTCGAGGAAAGACTCAATGTTGAAGTCACGGATCTAAATAAATCAATGAAGGAACTCAGATCTGAGTTTAGGTATTGATCGAAGAAGGATCCAATGCATTGGATGAGAGGATTGAGACCTTCATAGTTTATACAAACTATGATGCAACAATATGCGGATCTAAAGGCGTCGATAAGTTAAAATTTGGGTAAAAATCCAAATTTAGGACAAAAGACGACAGCTTTGACGAAAAATGAGAAAGATGAAGATTTCATAGAAGGCCTCCTAATTGACGCGCAGAGGAAGGATCCGATGAAACGAAGTGGAACAACGCGAAGGGTGGGGACCCCAATCATCTTCACCAGGGCCGCACGACAGCCTGCAGGGCCGCACTGTAGCCTGCATGGCAACTGAAGGCTACCTATAGAGCCAACTGGGCCCTGCTGCTGCCCTGCAGGTCACCAGGGCCTGCGGCAGGCCGGCTGGGCCTGCCAGGGCTTGTGCGTAGTTCTGCTAGGCCTGTCATGGCTTGTCGACACTTCTACAGTGTCTCATGGCTCATGGCTTGCAGATAGACGACCTCTTGAACACAGGCATTTGTGTTTCGAACGCGAAGGATCTTCAACTCTTCAGGCGGATTGCGAGATCAATGTGACATCTATCCAGGTGTCTTTAAGGGCCGTGGAGACCTTGGGTGGCCTTTTGATTCAGGAGGGAACGAACGCCATCAGTTGGAAAGGAGTGGTCCACACACTTCATGCACCACCTTGAGGACAAAGTGGTTCTTCGGGGGCGGAGTAATGATAAGACCGCATTCTATGAAAAAGGACAGATCTGGAAATTTTGGAGTCTTAAGGGTATTTTCGTAATTTTCAGTTTTAAGGGTCGTTTTAAATTTTCAATTTTAGGGTTATTTTTGTAATTTTGTATTTTCGGTTTACTATTTATATGTGGTTAGAAGGAAAACAGAAGGATGTTGAATCTTGAGAAGAAACTTGTGGAGGAAATCCCACTTTGTTGGAGATTGCGGCTTCGTCTCGAATAGAATATTGGGATAGCGGTCTATCTCTCGAACGTGGCCAAGGGAGAGCGGTTTCCTCTCGAAAATAACCAACCTATTTTGCATCTTTTTCTATTTCAATTATTATCAATAAAAAACAATATTTCCACCAAAATCCCTCTTCCTAACCCTAAAAATCACACCTTTCTACTAAAAATCACATCTTTCTACCAAAACCCCTCTTTTATCCAACAAAACCTAGAAAAATCATATCACAACAAAATTTAGAAAAATCATATCACATGCTTTCTTAATGAATCTGATACGATCTGGTGGATCGAATCAATAAAGTTCAGATTTTTAAAAGAGGAAAATTAAAAAGAGGAATTTTATAGAGAATGATTTGCGAAGAACTCTAGATAAATGGATCTCATTCGAGACGAGATCCTGTCTCCTAGCTTTGAATGAACGGATCAAAGCCTAACAACCCTCACAAATGATGACTCAATGAGTTTTCACAAATCAAGCATAAAAGAAAAATAAAAGACGGCTAGCCCTAATAAATAGAAAATAGGGGATTTACTAATCTAGTCTGAAAAGACTAGAATACCCCTAGCCTAACCTCAACCTACGTGGTGCCCCGCTTCCTACGTCGCACGTAAGTCACGAGAGGTGGGTGGGTCCCACCCATGTAGCCGCCAGCCTCTGGGGGATGCGGATCCGCATCCGCATCAATACCCCCCCTAAAAGAGCCACCTTGTCCTCAAGGTGGAAGTCGGAGAATTGCTCCTGAATCACTCGATATGCCTCCCACGTCGCATCACAATCCGGTAGCCCCGCCCAGTGTATCAACACCTCCCTCTGTCCGCGCGCCCCCTGACGAACGGCTCGAACCTCCAGTGGCTCCAGCATCACCTCCATCTCCTCAGTAAGTGTGGGCGGTAGGGTAGAGGACACCATCTGCTCCCCAATAGCTCGTCGAAGCTGCGACACATGAAAGACGGGGTGTATCGTCGCAGTCGATGGTAGCCTCAGCCTGTAACTGTAAGCCACCTGGCCGATCTTGGCCGAAATCTCAAACGGCCCATAGAATCTCGCTGACAGCTTCTCGTTCCGCCTCCTCGCTAACGATCTCTGCCTGTAAGGTCTCAGCTTCAGATAGACCATGTCGCCCTCCTGGAAGTGCACCTCTCGCCTATAGCCATCTGCCCTGGTCTTCATCACCTGCTGAGCCCGTAATAGATGCTTCTTCAGCTCCTCCATAACACTCTCCCGCTCCCTCATGTAGTCATCTACCTGGGAGACCGGTGTCTGTCTCTCCCCGAATCTAAGTAGCTCTGGTGGATCCCTCCCATATAACACCCGAACGGGTGTCGTCCCTGCTGCTGAATGGTACGAAGTATTGTACCAATACTCCGCCCAGGCCAACCACCGATACCACTGTCGTGGTGTCTCCGACGCAAAGCACCGCAGATACGTCTCTATGCTGCGGTTCACTACCTCCATCTGCCCGTCGGTCTGAGGGTGATAGGCGGTACTCCTCTTCAGCACTGTCCCTTGGACACGAAATATCTCCCGCCAGAACCCACTCAGGAACACCTGATCTCTGTCTGTGACGATGGAAGCTGGGATCCCATGTAACCGTATCACCTCGCGAGTGAAGGCTGCAGCCACTGAAACCGCCGTGTACGGATGCTTCAGTGGTATGAAGTGGGCGTACTTGCTCAACCTGTCCACTACCACAAAAATCACTGAATACCCCTCTAACCTGGGTAGCCCGTCGATAAAATCCATCGTCACCTCCTCCCAGACCCGCTCAGGTAGTGCTAAGGGCTGCAAGAGCCCGGCTGGCGCCATGGCCATGTACTTGTGACGCTGGCACACGTCACAGGCGGCAACCAAATGTGCGATCGCTCTCCTCATGCCAGGCCAATAAACCTCCCGGGACATCCTCATGTATGTCTGCTGCACCCCGGAGTGTCCCCCAACCACCGAACTGTGGAACTCCTGAAATAATGCGGGTATGAATGCGGACGTCCGCGGTAATACTAACCTCCCCCGGTATAACAGCCTCCGCCCCTCCAGGGAATACCCCTGCAGGGTCTCCCCGCCTCCCTGCAGCTGCTCACGAATCTGTCTCAACTCCGGATCAGCCTCGGCCTCCTGCAGCATGGGCTCCCCATCTATCCACACGGGCAATGAGAGTGCCCTCAAGTGCACCCCCTCCTCTCTGCGCGATAAGGCGTCGGCCGCCTTATTCTCCAGCCCCGGCCTATACTCAATGGCGAACCGGTACCCTACCAGCTTGGATAGCCAACGCTGGTGCTCCTCTGTCACCATCCTCTGCTCCAGCAGATACTTCAAACTGCGCTGGTCTGTCCTGATCACAAACTCCCTGCCCATCAGGTAGGGTCGCCACTTCTGAATCGCCAGCACGATAGCCATCAACTCCCTCTCGTAAACAGACTTCAGCCGTGCTCTAGCTGATAGCACCTGACTGAAGTAGGATATCGGCCGCCCTAACTGCATCAGGACCGCCCCCAACCCGACGCCTGACGCATCAGTCTCCACCACGAACGTGACGCTGAAGTCGGGCAACGCCAAGACCGGTGCCGTGGTCATCGCCTCCTTCAAGGCCTCGAAGGCCTTGGTCGCTGCCTCCCCCCACTGGAGCCCATCTTTCTTCAGCTGATCTGTCAATGGGCGGGCAATGGTGCTGTATCCCCTCACGAATTTCCGGTAGTAGCCTGTCAAACCGAGAAATCCCCGCAGTGCCCTCAGAGAAGTGGGGACCGGCCAGTCCAACATCGCCTCTATCTTGGCCCGGTCTGCTGCTACCCCTGCGACCGACACCACATGCCCCAGATACTCTATCTGTCCCTGACCGAAACTACACTTCTTTCGGTTGGCATACAGCTGATGCCCCAGCAACTCCCGAAACACTACCTCCAGGTGGCCCACGTGCTCCCCCATGGTCCTGCTATAGACTAAAATGTCGTCGAAGAAGACGAGTATGAACCTCCTCAGGTACGGCCGAAAGACATCGTTCATCAACGCCTGAAAGGTAGAAGGAGCATTCGTCAGGCCAAACGGCATGACGAGAAACTCGTAGTGGCCCTCGTGGGTGCGAAAGGTGGTCTTCGGCACGTCCTCTGGCCTCATCAGGATCTGGTGATACCCCGCCTTTAGGTCAATCTTGGAGAACACCTCTGCTCCATGCAGCTCATCCAGTAGCTCATCTATAACTGGGATCGGGAACCTGTCAGCCACTGTCTCCTTGTTGAGTGCTCGGTAATCTACGCAAAAGCGCCAACTCCCGTCCTTCTTCTTCACCAAAAGTACCGGGCTCGAGAACGGGCTAACGCTGGGCTGGATCACCCCAGCCTACAACATCTCCCCGACCATCCGCTCAATCTCATCCTTCTGCACGTGGGGATAGCGGTAAGGGCGCACACTCACCGGTGCTGCGTCATCCCGCAGGACTATCGCATGCTCGTGCCCTCTCACTGGTGGTAGCCCCTGTGGGTCCTGAAAGACCTCCTGGTACTGTCCCAACACCTGCTCCACCTCCTCGGGAACCCCTGTGTGCGGCTCCTGCTCTGCTCCTGCTACATGGCACTCCACCAAGTACCCCTCCCCCTCTCTCTGTAAGGCCCGAGTGATGGCCTTGAAGGCCACCATTGATAAACATAGGGTCGGGTCCCCTGTGAGTACCACTGTCCGGCCTCCCTCCTCAAACTCCATCCTGAGGCGCTTCCAATTCACCCGCATGTCCCCCAGCTTCTTCAGCCACTGTACGCCCAGAATGATGTCAACGTTGCCCAACTCCAGTGGCAGGAAATCCTCCATGATCTCCACCCCCTGCAAGGGCAGGCACAGACCCTTGCAGAGCCCCTTGCTCTCCTCCATCTTCCCTGTCCCCAGTAGCACGGTAAACCTCTCCTGCGTGCTCAACTGCAGCTCATGTCTCTCCACTATCCGGCTGGATATAAAATTGTGGGTGGCCCCACTGTCGATCAGCACCGTCACCGTCGTGTCCCCTAACTGCCCCGATAACTTCATGGTGTGGTTCGGAGTGAACCCCACCACGGAGTTTAGGGACACCTCTGCGAAATCTAGGTGAGACTTCTCCTCCTCCACTGGCGCCTCATGCTCCTCCTCGAACTCCTCATCATCACCAACGTACCCCTCCTCGTCGGGTACCATAGTGATCTGCAGTAGGCGGCTAGCACACCGGTGTCCAGGGGTGAACTTCTCGTCGCAACGGAAGCACAACCCCTTGGCACGCTTCTCTCTCACCTCCGCCTCTGTCATCCGTCGCCCCAGGGTCGCAGGGCGGCTCTCTCCTCTAGCCTCAGGTGCAGCTGTGGGTGCTCTCGGTACTGCCGCTGCGGGGGTGGGGCGGGACCCCTGGCCCCCCCAGCTCCTCGTATCCTCCTCTCCTCCGCATGCTTCTCCTCCGCCTTGTGGGCCAGACGAAGGACATCCTCCAGTGTCCCCGGGCTCTGCATCCTCAGCTCGGCTCGTATGGAGGGCTTCAGCCCCCTCATAAAATTCCTGATCATCACCTCGTCGGTCACCCCCTTCACCCTACTATTCAGCATCTCGAACTTCTCTACATAATCCCTGACCGTCCCCTCCTGCCTCAGAGCAGATAACTGCTCGTAGAAATCTCCCCCTGGAGTATCCTGGAACCGGTCTAGTATCAGTGCGGACAGCTCCTCCCAAGTGCGAAAGGGGGTCCGCGCCACCTTCCATCTGTACCAGTCCAATGCCTTGCCCTCGAAGTAGATTCTGATGGCCCTCAGAACCTCCTCCTCCGTCAACCGCATCACCTGGAAGTAACGCTCCGCCCGGTAGATCCACCCGTCCGGATCCGTGCCGTCAAAAATCGGCATCTTCAGCTTCATAAGGCGGCGATCCGCATTGATATCTCCCAGAGGTCCTCCATCTCTACCGCGGTCACCCCCACGGCCGAATCCTCCGCCGACTGCCTCTGCTGGTCCTCCCCCGTCAACCTCGTGCAACTCCTCGGGCCAAACGGGTCTCTCCCACGCCTCCGGCTGGTAATGGTACCCCGGAAACTCCTGCTGCCGTGCCCACACGGGCCCTCCTGCCCCTCTGTGTGGCTGTACTGGTACTGTCCGTCCTCCAAAATAGCCTCCCGGGCCTTGTCCCCGCCCCGGAAAGCCATCAAAAGCCTGCCTGGGATCAACCTGCGGCCTCGGTACCTGTGGATGAGCCTCTGGTCCCCAAAATTGGGCTACTGGAGCCCCAATCGTCGCGTCTCGGGCCCATCCGCCTCCGTCTTGCTCCCACGGGGCTGTTTGTGCTGCTGCGGGCCCCCAGGGAGCTGTTGGTGTCGTCGCGGGCCCCCAGGGGGCTGCCTGTACTGTGGCAGGCCCCCATGGGGCTCCTGCGGGCCTGTTTGGGCCTGCCGGGATTGCTGCAGGCCCGAACGGTCCCGCATGGTTCCCAACAGGCCCGGCCGGGCCCGTAGTGGCTGCGGCAGGCCCGCTGGGCCCTGCCGCAGCTGTGGCAGGCCCGCTGGGCCCTGCCGCAGCTGTGGCAGGCCCTGCAGTGCCTGCAGGTGCAGCCGCAGGCCCAGATGGGCCTGCACAGCCATCAGCAGGCCCAGATGGGCCTGCCGGCCTTCCAAAAGGCCTTCGGGCTTCTTCCCTTTGCTGTCCGGACCCGCTAGGGTTCGTGACGGCTGTGAATTGCTCCAGGTTGTTCGTTGTAGCCATCGCGCCCTCCGGGTGCTCCCGATTTGCTGATTCCAGTGTCGATTCTCCTTGATTTTCTCCCCCTTGGATCCTCTTGCTCCGATCTCCTCCCCTCTCCATTGTTAGGGCTTGGAGCATAGCTTTAATCTCCGGAATTGACGACGTGGCCTCCCTCAAAATTTTCAGATCTAAAGTTGCCTCATTTAGCCCTTGGATGTCGCGCCCCGCTTGCGCGGCGTCCCTCCTCATCGCCCGAAGTTCGACTTGGATGTCCTCCTGTGAATGCGCATGGTCCTTGATGGATTCCCCTAGGGTTTTCTTCAACCCCTCGATCTCTCGGTTGAATTCTTCCCGAAGCCCTTGCACCTTCTCATCCACGCCATCCGCCTTGGACCTAGTGCTTGTCGCCATCGGATCTTAATGCTCTGATACCAATTTGATACGATCCGGTGGATCGAATCAATAAAATTCGGATTTTTAAAAGAGGAAAATTAAAAAGAGGAATTTTATAGAGAATGATTTGCGAAGAACTCTAGATAAATGGATCTCCTTCGAGACGAGATCCTGTCTCCTAGCTTTGAATGAACGGATCAAAGCCTAACAACCCTCACAAATGATGACTCAATGAGTTTTCACAAATCAAGCATAAAAGAAAAATAAAAGACGGCTAGCCCTAATAAATAGAAAATAGGGGATTTACTAATCTAGTCTGAAAAGACTAGAATACCCCTAGCCTAACCTCCACCTACATGGTGCCCCGCTTCCTACGTCGCACGTAAGTCACGAGAGGTGGGTGGGTCCCACCCATGTAGCCGCCGGCCTCTGGGGGATGCGGATCCGCATCCGCATCAGAATCCCTTCACTACAATTTACCCTATTTTGGTTTCTATGGAAGAGCTGTGTCCAAGTGACGTCATCTTGTTCAAATGTAAACGCACTAGAATTTTGTGATTGTGAACGAGCTAGAGTTTTGTGATTGTGTAGTGTCTTGGAGGGCAACACTGGTAATAAAAAATAACTTGCATAACCAAGCATAAGTGGGTGGTTGTCCAATTGGTTGGAAAGTCTGAAAGATGATCTTTGGTTGAGAAAGGAGTGTAAACAGCCCCTTCATTCACAAAGATAAATGATCTACCGCTAGAGTGGTGGTGGTAATGATAATTGGGGTTCCTGTTTGAAGCCGGACAATAAACTACGATACATGCATATGACTAATAGGTTCGTGTGTACCTCTGGGCTCTCTGACAAGTCTCTCCATTTACCGTGGACTAGTAGTGATATACCTTAGCGACATGTATTTGCAAGCATGCCTACCCAGACACATCAAAATTACATTCTCAATGTAATCGAGACCCGGAGCCTCGGGCATTCTGGAAACTGAAGAAAAGCTTTTCAGGACAGGACACTCTGACTGACAAGTGATCAAGTCATTGTATTAATATCTTGTCCCTCTTCTAGTGCACTGTATGCTTTCATGTGAAAAAAGGCAGTCAATTCAGTTTTAGTGTTCCCAAGTCTAATTTTTGGAAGATTTCAACATTTCTGAACAAGCATAATACTTGAAATTTATGGCTAATGTCCAACCGACACTGATTGAGGGTCATTGTTTATGTTAGCCTGGTGTCCTTAGACTTTCATTTTATAGTTAGCTTTGTCAATGATTTTCTATATGCCTAATGAATCATAGAGTAGTAGAGTCAAATTCAAAGGAATGTGCCAAGAAAGGACTAAATAAGATCCTACAAATAGGTACATCAACTTAAAGCAATCTTCACAATGTCTGAGTCAGTAAACCTTGCATGACGCGGTTCGGTTCAGATATAACGAGCATTCAACTAGGCTTTAACCTGTTCATGCGATGGTCAACATAAACATTTCTATATCCATGGGAGCTACTGATCAGCAAAGCATATGTACAACATGGTTTGTGGACTATGTGCATATAAAGCTGATCTACTTTCATCACCCTCATTGTTTCCTTTCCTTTTACCAATCTTTGTGCAACAAAACAAGGGTTTCGCCTCAACTTAGCATGAAATAAGATGCCCAACTGACGTAAATTATGAAGTTACGCACGTGTCAAAACCATTTAAATTACCAATACACCATGAAAGTGACTTTTTATTAAAAAAAAATCAAACTATGCATTTCTTTTAATCTCTTTTCCCCCTACTCTCTTCTTTTTCTTTCATGTTACTCTATATGCAACCAAAACAAAGCCTTATTCAGTCGTAAACGTAAATTTGAAGTCTTTTGGGGAAAATCAAAAGCCCAAGATCTTTCTTTGGCAACGCCTGTCATCTACCTAATCCACTTATCCTGTCACATGACCACCAGCTCCCTAAATACCCTAGAAACCAGTTATTCATCCTGTCGAGACTCAAATCCAATGGTAATATTCAAATCCTCAGCATAAACAAAAACTAAACAATTTGAATCACTAGAGCTACAATTTTATTCACAAATAAAGCAACCAAAAAATATTGAGAGATCAAAACAAGTTCGTTACCAGCTGTGCGATGGCTTTGGGGAAGAGATGATGGTGTCGGCCATTAGAGACCGAAGAAGAAGCAGTGCTCTCAAAGCGGAAGTGAGAGAGCAGCTTTCGATCCGGAAGCGGCCTTAATAGCAGCTCTTCAGTGAACTCCTCACCCATGGCGCCATGTCCGCCGTCGGTTCCAGCCGAGGAGGCGATCGGACCGTGGAGAGAGAAGAGGAGAAGGATGATGACGAGGAGCGCTGCCATTAGTTGCGGCGATTTAGGGGATCCTCCATCGGAGGTCAGTCCGAGATTTCTCACAATGTTTGATCGAGTCTCAGATCGTTTTTTTTTTTTTGGGATTTGCTATGCGAACATACCAAATTACCCAAAGCCTATTTACCCATTTTCCAAAAAAGCCCTTTTGTCTGTGCGGTTTGGGGGGAAGGGGAGTGGGTGCTGGGGGCGGCGTACGAGGGGAATGGGAGGGGGTCGCGGATGTTAAAAATTTTGCTGAGTTCATAGATCACTTATTTACAAGCTTGCCATTATATGAACTCCCCCTCCTCCCTTCCGTCGTTCAACGGCCACGTCAGCGAAAAAAATAGTTTTTTGTTCTAAAAATAATTGAACCGACGAGATCCGATAGGAGGGGGTTGACGCAACGGAGGACGCGCTGGTTGCCCCAGGAGAGAGTCGGTGGAAAGGAGAAGTTGTGGAGGGAGCGGCGACCGTTGTCAGCATTCTAGCAAGCAAACCATATCAGTTAAAAACTCTCATCGATCACTCACAAACTCTTTGACAATCACTCAGTTGGAATCTACAATGATTCTATTGGCAGCAATGGATCTGATATTTTTTCTTCATAGCTACATCAAGGAGGTCATGGTCTGAGTAATTCTGTATAACTTCAAACAACGGAGGAAAACAATTCATTTTTTCTTGGGGGACGAAGAAATCAAAACAGCGATCCTTACAACCATATGAATGGCCGAGAAACTGAAGTGAGCCGCCGTGTTGAAGGACCTCAATTGCATTCTTTCATTGCAATGGTCGCTCTTTTGGATCCTCAAACGACAACACTTCTTCGGCGGTACGAAGAAGAAGAAGAAGAAACCGAGCCTCGAGGTGCTACCAGTTCTAGGAAAGACGGATGGAACTATTGCTGGAGAAACGTTTGCTTCTCCGTTAGCGAAGGGAAGCCGGGGCGGCGAGGGTGGGGGGACGACAACGTTAAGGGAAGATGATATGTAAACTCAGCAAAATAGCAGACTTGTAAATAAGTGGTACGTGAACTCACCAAAAATTTTTAAAGGCAAACTTGTAAATAAGTGGTCAGTGAACTCAGCAGAAAGGGTCTGTGCAAATAGCAATTTCCTAAATAAAGGGGTATTGGAACTGAGCAATTTGGTATGTTCGCATAGCAATTCCTTCTAGGGGGTTGCTTTCTTTACATCCATACCCTTACACAAATAAAGTTTGCAAAAAAGGTGTATGTTTTCTGGGTGTGTGAAAATATTACTATATACATTATACAACAAGAAAGTCTTTAATGCTTTATTTTATTATCCATTCCATTCATTATACATATATGGATCCAAGCTTTAGATCTCGGCGAGGTTTGAAATTTGATCAATCTAAAATTTGATTTTGCATTCTATAGTTTATATGTCATTTTATACAAAAAAAATTATATTATGTTTTATAAGTAAAACTTATTCAGTTGATAGGGTCTCAAGCACTAAAACAAAACAAAATGTATCTTTTCATGCCTAGATTTGGCTCATGAAGGATCGATGTGCAACTAAGGATCATTGAAGGATCAACATTGGTATATGCAATGATCGGCGAGAGATAAGCATCGGCATATATCATAAAGAGAAGTTTTCATGAAGCGAGTGTATTTCCCTAATTGATTCTTCTGGATTCATCTCGAAAGCTTCATACATACTGACATAAAGAGAAAATTTTGAAGTCTTAACCTTAGCGTTACCTTCATGAGTTAGCTCAAGAATCTTCTATATATCATGAGCGGTGGTTGCAAGGGACACGTAGTTGCTCTCTGTGTTCCTGATGGCACAATAGAGAGCGTTCAACGCATCTCTTTCTTTCTCTTCTTTGGTCCATGTGCTCGACTTTGTTGGTTCTTCATATGGGTCTCCACCATGGTCCACAATTCATAGGAGATGGATTTGAGGTAGATCTTGATGTGTTTCTTCGAACTCCCATAGTTTGATCCGGTAGACAACGATGGACAAGAGGTGGACTGGCCTTCGGGAGAAGTGGTGTTGTTTATTGATGCCATCTTTTAATGCATTGGCTTTGATATCAAGTGTTGGGTCCATGGGGAGGGCAAGTGGCCATTATGCGGATGTGAATAGTGTACATCAAATAGTCAAAGTTCTCTAGAAAATTCTACATAAGATTAAAATTAGTATTACCCAATTTAATCCTAATCAATAATAATTATATCTTGCAATAGAGTATGCATCGGAAAGTACTCAATAGATAATTCACAACACAAAATGGAACAATTGCAAACACAATGATTACACTGGTTCAGTCACCCTGCAACCTACATACAGCACCGAAGTCCCACTTGGCTAGTTTTACTAGTTCAACAAATAGTACAAGTACATCTTCCCAAGAGGTTTTTTACAAACCACCTCTTCTCAATAGGATTGTCACGCCCCGATCCCCAGAATACTCGGAATTTTACAAATTTTTTTCCAAGTATACTGAAGAGTGAGGGTGATGAGAGAAAAAGAGATAGAAAGGAGATATAGAACATGCAGGCCACTGCACACATGCTGGGATAGTACAAGTGAAGCTCCATTATAATATCAAACTAACTCATAAATAACATAGAATAGTAACAACATTTTCATATAACAACTTTCATTTACATACATATTCCAAGTGCATCACTACATATACACCGTCACTCTCCACCTCCCAAGACAACCATGTTACATTACAAGCTACAGCTCACACCAAGTGCTACTCCTGAAACCCAACTCCAAGTCATCACCAACCATGCTGCCTCTGCTACCTGAAAAATAGGGAGAAGCACGTCAATGCGTGCCCCAGTAGGAACCAACTTGGATTTGGAACACCCATTCCATATTATCAACTAATAAGCCAAGCATGAGAAATAAGGCACGTAAACAAAGTAATGTAACGGAAAAGTAATCTGCCAAATAAGGAATCATACCTGCGGTCCAATGTCGAGCTACTGCAAGGAAAGGGTTAGCACGAAAAACGATACGAGTATTTAGACAAACATAATCAAAAAGGGAATCACAAGTGTCAGAAGTATACACAGTGTCACAAGTAAGAAAGGGAAAAAGGAAAGTGCTGCCAGCAGAAGGGGTAACATGCAAAATTATTATTTTATTATTTTATAATTGAATTAATTGGAAACTTGGGTAAACTTTGTGATACTAGGACCTGGACCTCACCCCAAATTTCGGGTGAATTTAGCACACGACGCAGTAGACACGGACACTGTACGTCGGGCCTCTCAGCCCCCTGTCCTTGGCAGGAGTGAGGCCTCCCATAATAACACAACCTCCGTATGTCTCCTCCACTTCCGGTAAATGTGAGTGGGAATAAGTATCACATATCACATTATCTTTTCCCCCAACTTCTTAGTCGAGGCCCCATATCCACAGTTTACTCAAATTTCCCCTTAAACCCCGGGTTTTGCTAACTCACCTTCCTTAGAGAGGATTGAGACATACCAAAACCTCATTTAACATTATATTTAGTACTGAATGGGACACGTTGCATGGTTTCACATTCCACACTCATATCAACATGGGTCATGCACCCAAGTGTCATGCCCTCCATTGTAATCAAATCACATATCAAATGGGTCATGCATCCAAGTGCCACGCCCTTCGTCATAGTCATTTTATTTCATTACTCATAACACATGAAACCATGCTTTCCATGACCCCATCATCATAAAATCATAACATGATTCATAATACAAGTGTTTACAAACTCATTTCTGACGTTTCTCACTTTCATATCATTGAGGCATTTTCACAAGCACTTGGCGGGCGACATAACTATGATCATTGTAACATCAACAAATTCCATAGATATTTGCATAACCAAGCTATATTTCAAGTAACAACAATAATCATGAATTATAGAGGGAAATTTAGCAACAATACACAATTCAAGACTCCACTCAATTGCTTCAGCTTGCTGGAAATTGCAGTCAGTGACAACTCATGGCAACATATCATCAGTTTTATTTGAGAATTTGACAAAATTTCCTAAATGACAGTTGTAGATATGATAATGTTGGATTCACAGATAAAATTTCATGCAAAAATGTGAACTATATGATTTATGGTGAATTAATTGGTGAAGCCCGTCAAATCTGTTTTTCAGACAGATTCTGAAGGCTATAAAGATTGCTGTTTTTGGGCATGTTTCAGTCAGAATTTAGAAAATTATGCACTGAGATGAAGTTGTAGAAATACTTATTAAATTTACAACGAGACCAAGAACATAAAATTCCATTGTGTGTGCAGATACTGAGGTTCATTTTAATAAACTGTGTCAAAATTGAAAATCAAACAGACATGTTATAAAGATGGAATTTTTATTCCTAATTTCTGAATTGAACATATGTCAAATTTTATATGATTTTTGGGTAGAACTTCAAGATCTACAAGAATATAATTTTTTCGAAACATGATTCAAACTACAGAAAGCAGAATTCAAGTAATAACACACTACATAAGTTCAGCTTTTTCAAAAGAGTGATTTTGCTTGGAATTTCAAGTGGATATTCATGAAATTGAATCATGGCACATCAATTTGGCTACCCCTAATCCATATTGAGTAAACATGCTATAAAAATATGATCACAAGAATCAATTAATAGAATTACAAATCCAAGTTGATTCCTACCTCAAAAACTTGATTTCATTCTGTTTTTCTCTTCCTTTCTTCTCTAACTTCTTCTCTCTTCAAGCAAGCTTGAATTCCTTCCGATAGGGGATGGAATTAGGGTTTCCAAATGAAGGAGGAGGAGAAAAGGGGAGAGTGGTGGCCGGCCATTGTAGGGAGGGAGAGTGAGAAGAGAAAAGAAAAGAAGGTTCAAGAAAGAAAGAGAGGATTTCCACAAAAATATCTCTACCTAGAAGCCTCTTTTGGATAAGCATGCAACATGTTAAATGACCAAAATACCCTCCCAAAAATGCCCCTCAACTTTTAGGTATTTACAAGTTTGCCATTACTTTATGCACACACCACTTTACTATGTACACACATCTCCTATAGCCCAAGTGACTATTTTGCCCCTCACCTTTCTAAAAATTTACAGGGGTTGCCATTAACCCCTAACCCCCTTTCATACTAGCATGGCTCTCCCTACACACATCCATGCACATTCATGCATGCATACATGCATCACACACACACGTCCGATACATTCTTGTTGTTTTACACCCACGACGTCATTCACACTTCTCCCGCACTTATTCTCGCTTTCTCGTCTCTTAGCCACGCATTACGGTCCAATCCCCCTTGCACTACGTTACATACATCAATATTCACGTTTATTTCATGCCTACGTATGCATCGTAAGTAGAAATACCACGGGTATATAGTAGAATACACGTATATTTCACAACAGGGCATGACAAGGATTTCCAACTCACCATCTCAAACTTGAGGATTTTCCACGTACAAAGCTTATAATACACTTACATATAACCTTGACTTGAAGCTCTTGTATAGTTGTGAAGCTATAGGAAGGACTTGATCTTCAATGGATGGAATTCAGGCTCTTGGAAGATAAAGTGTTGGCCAAATAAAAGATTGAAAAGTTGGGAAAACTTGGCTAAAGACAATAGGGTTTTTCATTTGAAACTTTTGAGCTTGAAAAATATTTTTCTCTTTAGAATTTGAGCATTAAAGTCTTGCAATAAAATCTAAATAATCCTCATTATATATGAAAAAATTCGGTTTCAATCAAATGACCAAAATACCCCTAAATGGTCAAGAACCGCTAATAAAAATTCGACAGTTATAAGCCACCGACTAGTCCATGACTAATCGACTAGTAGATATACACTGGTCGACTAGTCCAAAACACATCACAAAACAGATTTCCTCTATGCATTTACTGGTCGACCCTAGTACATAGACTAGTCGATACAATACAATGACTAATTGACTAGTTCTAATACATTAGAAGTTTGACATGTTTGCTAGTCTAAGTCTCCAGTGGCATATCCAGTCGACCGAAGTATCAGACTAGTGGACTAGTCGACTAGTTGGCGTATAAAAATGGGTTTTGACCTATAATCACTTAGAAAATATTTGAAAATAATTTGCAAATATTTTCTATCTATTCCTAAGTGCGTGTGAGCTTCAACTAAAGCTTTAACATGCTAAGACAATGAAAATGAAAATTACATCAAATAAATATTACAATTGAAGTCCTTTGATGTATTCTTGACACTTTGAATTCCTAGTCTAGTTTCATTTGATTCATAGCCTTGTTGAACTCACTTTAGCTTTGTGTGTTTTTTTGTTTTTCTTAAACTCATATCTTACACTCATAGTTTGTTAGATAACATGTTTGCTCATCATCAAAACTATATATGGTGACTCAATATCCTAACATGGCCATGGAGCAAGCCATGATTAAAGGATATGAAGACCAAAGGTTATATTGGGCCTGTTTATGGCAAGAACAAACATGTGGCGTTTCACCTTATTACACAAACTGAACCTTAAAATGACGCAACAAAGAAACAATCTTATTTACCATCTGCCACGTCAGGGGGTCGCAACCGGGCGCACCATCAACGAATCATGGCACCAATGTTTGAAGCAACTATGTCGAGGGGCATCACCTTAAACAATTGGAGATATACTATGGCTAATGTTTAAGACATGCTTCAAGAGTTATCCCTGGATGTGCATAGATCTAACTGAGCCTATTCTTAGAAGTTTAATAAGAGTAGTATGTTGTATATTGCAGTGCCCTAGTATATTTTGACGCTGATCAAACATTATGCTTGCACTAATATGATTTGTATAGCTATTAGGAAACCTTTAGGAAGCAAATGCCAATGTGTCAAGGCTCAAGAATGGATGACAACACTTATTACAATGAATTGGACATAAGTGATATCAATCGAGCATAACAAGATTGTAATTTTGTTTATTGATGTATTTTATTTACTTCTCATAGTAGTAATGTTAAAGCCATGAAGATACACCCATAAATACACAAAATCATAGGTTTAGACTTAAAATTGTTGAGGATTTAAAGCATATCTACACCATTTGATTTTAACTCAAATGTAGTTTTTATGGTTATTAGTCGATCGACTAAGTGTATTATTCGACCAACCAAATTTATTAGTCAACCAGTGTTTTCAAGCATTGTACTCAAAATCATGAGAGTCATTAGTCGACTAACAGGATTATTTATCGACTAATATATTTTTAGTTGTTTCAGCTCAATTTAGTCAACTAACAGGTTTAGTAGTTGATTAATGCAACCATTAGTCGAGTAATAGACCCAGTAGCCTACTACGGCAGTTCAACCAGTATTTCTTTTAACCTAAGATGTTAGTCGATTAATAAATCTATTAGTCGACTAACGCTTGTTCCGTTGGCCAAAACTAGTCGTTGGAAGAGGTATTTTGGTAATATGTTTTCTAATATTTCCCCCTCTATAAATAGGAAATAACTCTCAGATGTTTAGTATGAAAATTAGAAGAAGAAAAATCATATATTTGGCTAAAATAATCCTTGATTTCATATATTCTCGTGAGACCAAAGAAAAAATAAAAGTTCATATTTCTATTCTTTTTTTAAATCCTATAATGTAACCCCCATTGGGGTGCCATATGGTGTAATGTTATCCTACCTTGTACAATATGGAATACATATCTTTTGGTTGGTATACATTTATGTTGTGACCTTGCCTACACTTAGAAATTCATGCCATGTAGTGTATGTGTATAGAAAAGCATGACTAATGTGTGTGGAATGACATCTTTGATAATTAACATTCCAAGAAGAAGGGTAGTTATAACACTTTCAAGTGAATGGTATAAATTGTATTTCATATCCCAAAAGAAAGGGTAATTGTGAAACCATTTAGTGCACATGAAAAACACATTGTGGGCAAGGGTAATGTGGTAAATTCATGGTTATTTGGATGAGAATGAAGGTATCTTCAAGAAATTTCAAGAAAACACCACCTCTTTCTCATTCCTTCCTCTTTTTTCCTTTTCCTTTTTCATTTTTCCCCATCTCCCCATTATCCTCCTCTTGGTCGAATTCTCTAGGCACCAAAAAAAGGAAAAAGAGAAGAAAAGGTGAAAGAAGAAGAAGAAGGAAGAAGGAAGAGAAGAAGAAATAGGAAGAAGAAGAAAGAGAAGGAGGACCGAGTTCTTATTCCTAGCTTGAGGTAGGATCCTAACTTGATCTATGTGAGCATGGTAAAGTTTATATATTATGTTGAATTCCATTGTGCATGTGCTAAAAAATGTGTCACCTTTATTAGGGAAACAAGCTAAATATGCCATCTTCCAATTGTTGTGGTTGTGGTTCCCTATTATTGTCGTTGTTTTTGAAATGAGTATAACTTTCATTATATTTATCCAAAAATTTTGTTCAAATACAATCTGTAAATTCCTTGAATTTACATACAATTTTCATTTAGATATTAAAGTCAAATTCTGCCTGTATTTCGACTGAATTGCTGATCTCTGTGGTTAAATTCTGGCAGAATCTGCACCAAGTTGGTCAATTGAGTTGATTCTTCTCTCCATTTGTCCAAATAACATGATTTAAGACAATCTAGAATCCTAATTAAATTATTTACATTTTTCATGTTGAGACCTTAACAGGATTACGACTGTAGATAATTGAAATTAATTGATTTTTTACAACTAACTAACTCAGTTTTGTGACAGATTCTACACTTAGATTCTACAATCCTTAACTATTATCATGAATGCCTAAAAATTATGATTTTTGTTCCTGTGGAACCATGGATGAGTCCTCTATAGGTTTCATTTAGAAAATTGTGCCAAATTTTAATTAGAAATTGTGAAATCAGCTAGTCTGTTGAAACTATATCTCTTGCACGAATAAAATGTGCAATGCTCTTATGTTTTCTTATGTTATGTTATGCATATTATGCCTCTTTAATACTTGATTACCCTTGCTTCTACGTGGTTCTCTATACTCCATGGACATATGATATGTGAAATGAGAAATATAACTATACAATCTTATGGGATATCTCAATTTATCCTATGGTGGGTGAGTATCCTGGGAAGAGGTGGGGGAAAACCTGGATATTACGTGTGTATAAGGACTGGACTATCTTGATATGATATGTGATGCCCACATGACAATGTACTTTGAGACGATATTGTGATGATGTAGAGATTTTTCTCACTCGCACTGCCGTGAGAGGGGGTGGGCAGAGTTCGAGAGCCATGTTAAAGTTAATCAGTGCTCGTGTACCACTGCTGGGGTAGTTTGAGAGTCACCCACCTTGGGTGCTGTCCAGTTTCTTATACCCCACGTGGTACTCAGGTTTCCAAATCAATAATAATAATAACCCATGAAGAGTATAACTGTTGCATTATTGAATTTGGTTTTAGTCTCCTTTCTGCGATACCACTGCACATTTGCATTGTTGTATGATGTTCCGGTTAAATTATCTCCTTGCTCTTTTTACAGTTGCTAAGTGTCGTATAGCTTGGCATAACAATCCTAAATAATATTCTTTTTCAAGTTGGGTTTCCTACTATGTACGTTGTGGTGTGTCCTGTTCACTTTTCCAGGACTAGAGCAGGTGATGACAGAGCAGGAGGTCAAGATAGACCCCCACTAGGTGACACTCCTTCATCGGGTACTCATGACTAGTTTAGAGGGTGAGTTATACTTTTGTGTGGACATCTCAGTTTAGGTACTTTTGTATGAACATATGTGTGAAGGCATTTTACTTTTGTACCCGTGTCTGTCTCTCTGATGTACTTTATGCCAGTTAGTACTTACTTATGGTTGTGTTAGAGCACTTACAGTTACCTTAATTTTTACTGTGGTTTGTATCATCCCAGCATACACAGTGGCCTAGCCTTTTTTGTCACTTTCATGCTTGGTGCAATACCGCGACATGTCGCTCCCTCCTTCTCCACTTATCTTGGGACAAATTCGAAAAACCTGGGGTATTTCGGAGATTGGGGTGTGACATATAGAATAGAACCTCCTCTTCTTAGCCACTTCTATATTCACATGTACAAAAATTTAAGACTATATGAGATTTGTATCTTCTTCATTTTCAAAGTTTTGCCTCGACGTTTTAGGTGTTTTTGTTCTCTGATTTGAGAGTGTTTTTCAATCTCAGTGTATTGAGATTGGGGTGTGTAATTGACAAGAGTGTTTACCAAGTTACAACGTTTTCTCTTACATGTTTGCAAGTTGGTGATTATTGGAAAATCTCAAGTAGATGGCCTGTGGACAGGAGTAGGTCAGGGAGACCGAATTAGGATATATCATTGTGTTTGCAATTACCTTCATTAGTTTGATTGTCTAAAAAATTTTATATATTGCGATCACTCATATTATTTATTTTTCGCTGCAAGTTACCGAGTTTTGGTTGTGAAAGCTTCAAATTGGTAACTCTCGTTGATATCTTGTTTGATAGGTTTTAAAGACGCTATTCACCCCCTCTCTAGTGTCATTTTACGGGATTTAACACACTGCATTATCTAAAAGGACTCAAAGAGGCTGCACTACATTGATCGGTGCCTTCAGTCCCTTGAGTAGGATGTTGCGAGGATCGATGGATTGTTGCAAATCACTAGCCATATATTATGCATACATGGTCGACAAGGTTACCATTGTCTGTTTCTTACTGCATTAGGAGATGGCCTCACAGTCCAGCAAGATGCATTGATCAATATCTTTAGCTCAATCACACTTTCCATATTGCCTCAATACAAAATTGCTGAAGCAGCTTATCCCTGATCGATTAATGTTTAAGATCATACAATAAGGTACACAGACGAAGAAAAAGAGAAGAAAAGGGTTTATAAAAACATAAAGGATTATGGAAATATCTTTACATGAATGTGTTGGCAGAACATACAATTACAAGCTGCACCCAGAAGCAACCTGCTCCTGCGCAGCAAATGCTTCCCAAATCATGGGGATTGGGCCTCGACTGCTACAAAAACAACAGGATAACCCTCTAAAAGCATTGTTTCCAACAACAAGATTACAGCAATACATCCCCAGGTATATATGACTGAGGTGGGCATGGACTGCAAAAATGGCTTTTCCGGCTGCCATCAGCGACGGTTCTTTATAACTTAACCTCCCTGTCTATAAAGTACATTTGACGATACATGGCTTTCATTTATTTCTGTTTCTATATCGCAAGGATGGCGCTGGCATTAACAATTTAATCTCCGGCACAAATTGTGGGTTTGATTTGCATATGGCTGACCTCCGCTGCTTGGAGAGGCATCCTCCCCTCTAACTCTCCTGTAGAAAAGCACATATGCAGCAGATGACCTCACGTCTTCCTCGTTTATTGGAGAAATATGGCTATCGTCGAAGTTGTACCACTTGTTTTCATCGAGAAGCTGCACAGACGAAGAAAAACTCAGATGACTCGACACCATGTCCAAATTACTTGCTCAAAAGAGGTTTAGTCTATTGACAAAAGGCCGTAGACAAGGGATTCTGTAGTTCTTGTCATGCTAATCATGCCGTTTTCTCCCATCTTTGCAACATATACAATGGTATTAAAATTTAGACGACGCCATTATATGCAATACTTACGGTAAGTATATACGACAGTCGAGAACATCTGAATAAAGTTGTTATGCATGCATCTGAGCTTGTTTCAAAAAGGATCACATGCTAACATAAAAAATATTACATCTCTGTGAACTTTAAGCAATTTTGCCTATTACATCAGCACAAAGACAAAATATAACAATTAAAGCTTTAAGAAACAAGAAAAGAAATTATACATCAAGGAAACCAACCTTGATGTGTGCAGTGTAATGCCCACTTGCCATGCTCCCGTAATGGTTGCTCAAAGCATATAGCTCGTAAAGTTGGCGCTCTGGGCCTCGCTTGTGGGCAACGTAGTTGGACAAGTCAAGATCATGAATAGGGAAATTGACAAAGGTTTCTAGTTTATGTTTTGTTGAGCGGCTGAAAGAGAACCTCTTCAGATGAATAACCAATACCTCCGGAAGCCTCCACAAATCCAACTTCTTGCTTGCCTGCCTTTGCTCCTTGCATCGTGGACAATACCTGTCATGAAGCACAATGCAAATTTCCAGCGTTTGGCAGTAACCATTGGAGATAGCATTAAGTTATTAACAAAAGCTAATCAATTAATATAAGCTTGCATAGCAGGCGGCATCAAGATTCCACCGTGCTTTTCTAGTCATGCTGCCATAAACATTCTCTCAGCAACCAAGGCGTTTTAAAGATGGAACAGAAATGACCTTTGGAGGCAGGATGTGAATTTTTGTTAAATATAAAAGGTGACATGCAGGTGAGTGGATGGGCATGTCAGTACTCACGAGTGCATATGCAAACATGCAAGAGCAGGATATGCTTGCTATACCAAAACTACATGAGCGTCATTTCTTGCGGACTCTAATACCTTCTCTCCTGGTGGATCTACACACATACTCTCTCACTGTATGTGCATTCCCCTCCCTTCTCTCGATCTGGGTACAAAACTGCACATCAACCCTCTAAAGGTTTTTATATACCATGTTGATAAATTATGTAGTCCCTTCCTAGAATGCATTCTGTTATGGGCATTGCGGTATCTACTCTTAAAGTTTTAGTATGGTTCTCCGTAATGAAATCATATCGACTTCCCTTCTTGTACACTCAGTATATAAGAATTTTTGGCAGGATGGGCCTTTGTTGCACACGCGTTTGTCACGCGTCGCTACCAAATATGCTAAGCATCAATCAGGCACACAGCAGATTCTTTTCCGCGTTAAACTAATAATGAGCAAATACAATTATTCATTTACAATCTATGTACCAAATTAAAGTTTACGACAAGATGATATAAAAAAGGGAACTTCTTTGCGCACATACCGTTTTACTCCGCGTAGCTACAGTATTTACTCCGCACACATACCAATAAAATGTTATTATTTAAGTGTTTGCTCCGCGCACAACCGGGAATACCAAAAATACATATACGCCAAAACACTCTAAAATCAGTTAATAAATCACAAATACATATACGTTGACTGAAAGATGATCTGAATCATGTAAAAATTCTGTCGAACAAGTTTATTTTGGGGCTGAAAAAACCGAAATCTGTCGATCGAGCAGAAAAATTTTAGGGCACGAACGATTTTTGTTGTCGATTTTTGGGTAGAAAAATGATGTTGAACGAGAAGTATTCGAAAACCCGAAATCTGTTGTCGATTTTTAGGCACGAACGATTTTTGTCGAATTAAAAAAAGTTGAGAATCTTAAGAAAAACAAAAAATCGAGCAACAGATGTGCATGAACTTTTACTCAACGTGCACAAGCAAAATTACGCGACGCGTAATTTTGCTGCGCAGCAACTTTTACTCAAAGAGCACAACATGCAAATTTTTTGCATGTTCTGCTCGTTGAGTAATTTTTGTTAGTGTAACTTTTACTCAACATGCACAATCGGCAAAAATCGGTCGTGCACGTTGTGTAATTTATCTATGTACTTCAACTTTTACTCAATGTGCACAACATGCAAAATTGTCTCTTGTGCGCGTCGAGTAATTTTTGTCAATGCAACTTTACTCACCGCGCACAACAGGCAAAATTTTTGCATGTTGTGCATGTTGAGTAATTTTTGTCAGTTGCTACTGTTATGATCTCAAGAAGCACGACTCCAAATGAGAACACATCAGATCTATTGATTTTCACGGAGAAACCAGAAGAAAAATGAATGTTGATTCAAATGGTTCTAGTCAAATTAATATTTCAGTAATAATACTTCCATATTTTAACCTATCCGAATGTCCCCATCAAACAGGTAGATACATGGGTGTTGGTATCATTTGAAGGTTTTGCGAGCCCAAAATCTACATGTTTGTTTTATTTTTTTTCAAAAAAAATCATGTTAAACTTTAACATGAGAATTTGCTAATGCTATATGATAATTGATACCGTTTGAGTACACTTTGTGTTTAAGCTGAAACTTGATTCACCAAACAAAATTACTCAAACATGCAAAAATTTTGCTTGTTGTGTGCGTTGAGCAATTTTGCAATGTGCTTTCATTTTACTCACATTGCACAACATGCTTTTTACTCGTTGCGCACACGGCACAACCATCAATTTTTAGCAGGGGTATTTCTGGATTTTTGAGAATGACAGTTTCGTTATTTTTCAAAAAACTTAAGTGGTCGTGCACGGAGTAAAACGGTAGGTGCACAAAGCTTTTCCCTATAAAGAATACTATAATCTGAATAGATGGATATGACAAGGATGCGAATGAATAATGACAGAATGCTGATATTTACAATAAAAGATCTGCCGAATCTCACTAGAAAGAAAAATCTGATGGATGTGAACTGAGCTGGTCTCTGATAGACATAGTCTTCGGTAAACACTTCAGTGACAGTGTTGTCTAGAGCTAACATATATTTAAGCTTCAAAGCTATGAGCATAAATATAGGATTCTACCCACCGCCAGACATATAGGACTTATGGCAAGTCCCTCTCTTGCTCATAGTTGGCCGGAATTTTGACAAAACCTATCATGGTGACATGTGCTCCGCATACCATTACTTAAGAGCCTTAGGGGCTGTTATTTTATTGGAAAGGGGTGGGACCTGGACATGGGTTTGGCACCCCCTTGGAAGCATCAAAAATGTAGGAACCAGATAGTTTTATGGTGTTGGGATTGGAGCAGAAAAGGGTGTCTGCATTCTACAAACATCAACAAAACATCGGCATTGTGGGAACCCATTTCCTATCAAATTTGAAGGGGACTAGATGGAATTCTGACACTACCCTTTGCTAATTGATTTTTTCAGATAAAAGGGTTTCTAGGGGTTTATGCTTCTTAGTCCCCATGATTTCTTGTTCTTTGAATCCATTAACATCCTCCTTCCTTCCTGCTCCACTATCATGACGCACACCCATTTTCGGCTTCCAAGAAACCTCACCGGCAGCCGTCGAGTTCTCCAATAACCATCTGGACCAGCATACTGGGTTACTTCTCCACTGGACAAACTAAAAATTGGGGCTTTTGGGCACAAGTCAGCCGTTAATACTTTGGATTTTGACCTTGGGGCTATACCATCTCTTTGAGATCCTGGAGCTATGCCTTGGTACATAATCCGCTTGCTGTTGGAGCTTTTGTGTGTGTGCGCGCGCGCGCGGGGTGTGTGTGTGTTTGGGGGGGGGGGGGGGGTCACGTGGCTTTTTTGGTGTTGGGATTTACTTCAAGTTTTTAGCTGACAGCAAGGTAATTTTCCTCAAAATCCTCTAATTAATTCAATCAAGAAATTTGCTACAAAGTGTTGGAGTTTGTAAAGGCCCAAAGCCCCGGGCCCACTTCCTTTTTTTAATAAACCCCAACCCCCACTTATTCTCTCTCATCCTCTCTCATTTTCTCACGCGTCCAAGCCCA
The DNA here is from genome assembly GCA_030789695.1 of Scilla litardierei. NCBI lineage: Eukaryota > Viridiplantae > Streptophyta > Magnoliopsida > Asparagales > Asparagaceae > Scilla > Scilla litardierei. The sequence goes on from CM061130.1 coordinate 120,229,716, forward strand.
GCAGCAAAAAAAAACCCTCGACCCCGTGCCCTCTCTCTCGCGACGAACCCAACCCCGACGTTCCTTCTCTCTCTCTCGCGGCGAACCCAACCCCGACCCATTTTTCTCTCTCCCTCTCTCTTCGACTCGAGCCCAGGCGAGTCTTTCTCGCTCGTTTCCCTCGCAAGCGACAACAACCCACGGCGAAAGAAGGGTTTTCGAAACCCTAATCCGATCTCCAACCGCCCGATTTTCTCGTGAGGACATCTCGACGTCTTCGGCTCCAATCTTCAAGCGATAAGATCTCTTCTCTCTCTCTCTCTTCTCTACTTATATGAATGGATCTCCTAGGGTTCTTTTTGCATGCGAAAATTATATTTTTCCACTTCAAAAGTTCTCGATTGCTGCTTCGGAATACTTCGGTTTTGGCTCTGAAAGCTCGGATCTTGCTTCTGAGCGATCGGTTATATTTTTGGTGTTTTCGGCTTGCTCCTAAGTTCCGGATTTGCTTGAGGCTTTCGGATTTCTTAATTTTTCTCGCGTGGTTTCTTGTTTCAGGTAGATTTCGAACCCTATTAAGCTTCTAATTATTTATTATTAGAATGAAGATGATGATTCATGAAATATTTTAGAGAGGATAACTCCTCTATGAATACTCTTGGCACCTAGGTTGGATTCACGGCATTTTTGCCGTTGCTCGCTGTTATACCCTTGCGTAGAATTAATTATTTGTGGTCAGCCGCCGAGGTGGAAGGCACGGTTTAGGGTTGTCTGCGATGACCGTACATTTCAGTCCCTTTTGGATAATATACATATCTTATATACTGTTTTCCTTATGCTGATGTTCTTTCCTATATTAAGTTCAGTGCAGTTCGCAGTTCTGCTCTTTTAAAATAATAAGTTGCAGCTTTCTGTTCTGGTTTTCATTTCTTTTTTGTTCTTTCAAATAATAAATTTCAGTTCCTTTATACATACAGTTAATGATGTTAAAGAAAATTTAAGTTTAGTCCTTTTAAGTTTTCAATTCAGTCCTTTTAATCTTCAGTCCAGTTCTTCGTAAAATTTCAATTCAGTTCTTTTAATTTTCAGTTTCAGTACTTCTAAAAAAATTTCAGTCGAGCTCCTTTTAAAATTACAACCGTTTATAAATTAAGTCTCAGTTTTTTTTTCTTTGTGAAACAACTTTCAGTTTTCCTTTATAAGTCAGATTTTCAGTCCTCCTTTATAAATTGACTTTCAGTTTATAAATCAAATTTTCAGTCTTTATAAATAGATTTTCAGTTTTCCCTAATAAATTGATTTTCAGTTTTCTCTTATAAATCCAGTTTTCAGTTGTTCTTATAAATCAAGTTTCAGTTTCTTTTATAAATCCAGTTTTTAGTTTTCCTTACAACTAAAGTTTCAGCTTTTTAATAAATCTGGTTTCAGACTTCCTTTATAAAATTCAGTCCTTGTTCCCCGTATAAGTTTATCTTAAAAACTGGGAATCTGTACCTCCTTTATTGCAATAAATTTGAATCAGATCAGTAGCCTTTTAAACAAATCTGGAACCGAGCAACCCCTCTAGGCAGGTAGACCACAACTTAGAAAGGTGCCAACATGAATCTGATTCATTCTTATGTTTTTAATCAATTTTACTTTTGCTCCTTGAAGGTTCTTATCACTTGCATTTACACTTTTGACGTTATGGAAATTGCTCTCTTTTTGTAACACGTTTTAAAAGTGCTCTTTGGTAATTTGTTGCGTAGATGGATGACTACCTCATAATGTTAATTGGACATGCGTATGTAATTGGCACTTTTCTCTAAAGTATATGTTAGAAGTTATGCAATGCAATTTTTGTAATACTATTTGTTACGCCTGATGTCCTTGCACCAAAGATGATAACCTGAACATATAGTTGCATAGCTATCTAAATATATAATCTAGAGAACAACTCCATGAACAAGATACTTGACACTTTAGAATTAGAACAACTACACATGACATCACGGGAAGGGGAAACTTATAAATTGAGAGGGTGCGGGAGCGATTGAAGCCATGCTTATGGCCACTATCTGGGAGGATTTCCTTTATGGATCCTGAGTTCTCGATACAGTTTGTCCTTATACTCGGCCCGGGGTAGCACCCCGCGGCCCAAGGTGGACTTCACGTTGCACATCGTGCACTCCTCTTATAAGTCACAACACAATACAACTTTTCCTTGTGGTTACTAGCTCATTTCTTATTGCCACTCATTCATGCCAGGTCAGTAATTTTACTTTGCAGTTCCTTTTATACCTTTTAATTTCCTGTAAAATAAATCATTAATTGTTTAATACGGTTTGCAATCTACTTTATTAATGGTGGTTCAAACCCATCAGGTCATACTCAGCTCGAAGAGGAGGCTCCACAGTACGATGAGTCCGATTTTCCTGTTGAGGACGCAGACTTCTGAGCTTTTGTGTCATCAGGAGAGTTAGTTTTTCTCTTAGTTGTCTTCTTTTCAGCATTGTTTCATTTTGAGTTGTAGTTGTCATTGTTGCCTAGACAATGTAATTCCCTTTCAAGGTGTAATAAAAAGAGTATTCTCCTTTATCTTTGTCCTTAATATTTACTGTTTAAACTATATTGACTTCACTGGTACATGTAAGACCTGCAAATTATTGTGAGTGTAACGTTACCCGCTCCTGGGGCGTTACAAGTGGTGGCCCATGCAGGTCCGCGCAACCACCTCGTGAACAGTATAGGATAAACATGAAATATTATAAGATACTCGAATTATTAAACTGACAACCATCCTTGAATTACAGAATGTCGAAGGTGTATAACCGACGTACACGTACCACCGTTGGATCGAATCCTGATATTGTCAGCACAGAGTTGGAGATGAACGGGAATGGGAAGCATATCCCCATCAATGAGGGTCCCACCAATAATATCAATCCTGAAGCTGGTCTCAATGGAAACGGTGCTAGCAATGATGGCAGTGCTGATACTGAACAACCTCCGATGGTGCACCAGATATCTGATCGAGCACTGCGAGAAATGGTTCAAGCCATACGACAGGAAGCCAAGCGGCAGGAACCTGTGCGACAGGAATCAAAGTGAGAAGGAGGAGTACAAGAGTTCCGGTCACTGCGTCCACCGATCTTCACTGGACGGGAGGACCCTCTAGCTGCAGAGGAATGGCTGCGGTCTATTACTCATATGCTGAAGGCGGTACGAGCTCCTGTGGATTCTTGGATCGATATGGCAAGGCTACAGTTGACCAAGGATGCCATGTTATGGTGGGATTCTGTGGAGGACCGTTTACCGCAGCCGATCTCTTGGGAAGCATTTAAGGAGGCATTCGATGCCCAATTCTTTTCACCCGAGGCACAGATGGAGCTCGAGGAACGGTTTATGGAACTGAAGCAAGGTTCCATGACTGTGGAAGAATACGATGCTGAGTTCTCTAAGCTCAGCAGGTACGTATTTTGACCCTTAACCGTTAATTATTTCAGATACATGGTTTTTCTCTTTTAAACGATCTGTAAACTCCAGGTTTGCTAAGGACGTGGTGTCCACTCCTCTGGCCCGAGCCAAGAGATTCCAGAAGGGTCTAAACATCGACATCCGTGATAAGCTGGTCGGGTTCAAACTGAAGACCCATGCTGACGTGCTCTCCACTGCTCGAGAGTACGAGTATGTACAGCGGGAGCGAGCACGAGAGCATCAGGTGGCTGCCCCGCGACGACCACCTCCCTCTTCGACAGCTCCTGCGGGGCATCACAGACAGCCACCTGCTCCTACCAGACAGCTTCACAGGCCTATGCATCAGACACAGTTTAAGAGGCCTGCACCACTCCAGCCACCACAGCAGTCACAACTCAGGCGACCCACTCCTATATGCCACTACTGCAACAAACCGGGTCACATCAAGCCAGAATGCCGACTTTATCTAAATTTGTGCCTGGTTTGTGGTGCCAAGGATCACACTGCGAGAGATTGCCCGCATATGTTACAGAGACCAGCTGCCCCAGCTCAGCCTACCGCTCCAGCTCCAGCCGCAGCCCCGACAGGAGGCAATCAGTGTAGAGCTCCACTTCCACCTCAGCAAAAGGTGTATCAGCAGGCGAGGACTCGGGCTCCACCAGCTAAGCGCAAGGTTTTCACTATGACTGCAGAGGAGGCAGAGGCCACTGGCCAAGTTATCATTGGTATGTAGTTTACAGTTTACTGCTTATTTATCTATTTAATTATGTTTTCATACAATGGTATATGTATGCTTAGACTTAGTATCCGTGACCGTAGGTATTATAATAGTTGCCAATAGACCCGTCCTCGCCCTTTTCGACTCGGGAGCTTCACATTGCTTTATGTCCAAGCGTTTCGTCGAACATCACACCATTCCTGTCTCGCCCCTCGATTCTTGTTGGGACGTTAACACATGCAGTGGAGTACTGACACCGACTAGTGCATGTCTTTCATGTCCTGTGGATATATGTGGACACAATCTGCCAGCAGATTTTATTGTCATCAACATGCCAAATTTTGACGTCGTCCTCGGAATGGATTGGTTGGCGGTACATTATGCCACGATTAACTGTCGCAAAGGAAGAGTGGTGTTTGACATGCCAAACCAACCCAGATTCGACTTTGTCAGAACAGAGAGACCAGCAAGGTTCAGAGCTAAACCAACAGCAGCGACTGCCATGGAGATTGAGATAGAGAAGCCAGAAGTAGTTCGAGAATTCCTAGATGTGTTTCCGGATGAACTTACTGGGCTACCCCAGACCACGGAGTTGAGTTTGCGATCGAGCTGATGCCTGGTGCCCAGCCTTATTCTAGACAGCCTTACCGCATGTCACCATCTGAGTTGTTTGAAGTGCGGATGCAGTTGGATGACCTCTTGAAGAAAGGGTGGATACGTCCCAGTGTGTCTCCTTGGGGCGCTCCAATATTATTGGTGAAGAAGAAAGATGGATCCAAACGGATGTGCGTCGATTACAGGGAATTGAACAAGCTTACGGTGAAGAACAAGTATCATATTTCATGTATCGACGACTTATTTGATCAGCTTGGAGGAACACGTGTCTTTTCTAAATTGGACTTGAAGACCGGCTATCATCAGTTGAGAGTCAAGAAAGAAGACGTGCATAAGACAGCATTCAACACTAGATACAGACACTATGAGTTTCTAGTGATGCCGTTTGGTGTGACTAATGCACCGGCGATATTCATGAATCTCATGCACAAAGTATTATACGAATATTTGGACAAATTCGTGGTGGTATATCTGGAAGATATATTGGTATACTCGAAGAATGCACATGAGCACGCCGAACATCTGAGAACAGTACTAGAGACCTTGAGGCGGAGCAAGCTATACGCCAAATACAGTAAGTGTGAGTTTTGGTTGGATAAGGTGGTGTTTCTAGGCCACGTGATTTCGGGAGAAGGAATCGCTGTGAACCCAGAAAAGGTTGCAGCAGTTCAGAATTGGCCAGTCCCTAAGACAGTGTCAGAGATTCGAAGCTTTTTGGGATTAGCTGGTTACTACAGGAGATTCATCAAGGATTTTTCGAGGATCGCCGAGCCCATGACACAGTTGACAAGGAAGGACGTGATGTACGTTTGGTCGAGGGCGTGTAACGATGCCTTCCAAGAATTGAAGAAGCGGTTGACGACGGCGCCGATATTGATTATTCCAGATTGCATGGGAGATTTTGAGGTGTTTTGCGACGTGTCTGGCAAAGGTCTTGGGTGTGAGCTCCATCAGCACGGACGCGTTGTTGCATATGCATCAAGGCAATTGAAGAATCATGAGAAGAATTACCCCACTCATGATCTTGAGTTGGTGGCCGTAATTTTTGCCTTGAAGATCTGGAGGCACTTTCTACTTGGGGAGCGCGTGAAGATATATACGGATCATAAAAGTTTAACATACATCCTCACAAAGAAGGATCTGAACCAGCGACAACGGAGGTGGATCGAGCTCATGGCGGATTACGACATTGATCTTCAGTATCACCCTGGGAATGTTAACATGGTACCTGACGCTTTGAGTCGGCTTCTAGGAGTGATGACGCTTATGACGCAGTGGAGATTTCAGCAGGAGATTCGCGACATGGAAATAGACGTGGTGTTACCCGGGCTGATCTCGTCATTTATGAACATGGAGATACAGTCGACGTTGGTAGACAGAATCAATGCTGCTCAGACAGGAGATGCAAAGCTTCAGCGGATCAGGAACATGGCATTGGCAGGACAGAGACCCGAATTTCAGATACATGCAGATGGTTCATTGAGATATGGCAGCAGAATATGTGTACCGTCAGGAGATGTCAGGGATGAATTATTAAAGGAAGCACATAGTTCTCCGTACTCCATCCACCCAGGAGGCACCAAGATGTACCAAGATCTACGACGAAATTACTGGTGGCATGGAATGAAGAGAAGCGTAGCGCAAAGTGTGGCCAGATGTATGGTGTGTCAGCAGGTGAAGGCTGAGCATCACCGCGTTGCCGGTCTGTTACAGCCCCTGCCCATCCCTGAGTGGAAGTGGCAGCACATCACGATGGATTTCGTGACGGGACTTCCAAAGAGCAAGAAGCAACATGACGCCGTTTGGGTGATCGTCGATCGATTGACCAAGTCAGCTCATTTTATTCCTTTCAGGGTTGGACAGTCTACAGAGACTCTTGCCAAGAGATATCTGGAGGAGATTGTGAAGCTACATGGGGTCCCAGTGAGTATCGTTTCTGATAGGGACACCCGGTTTACTTCGCACTTTTGGAAGAGCCTACAGGAGAAGTTGGGTACACAGCTGAAGTTCAGTATAGCTTATCATCCTCAAACGGACGGACAATCAGAGCGTACTATACAGATTTTGGAGGACATGCCGCGGGCATGCATGCTAGATTTTAAGGGGTCATGGGAAGACCATCTACATCTCGTGGAGTTTGCCTATAATAATAGTCATCAGGCGAGTATTGGAATGGCTCCTTTTGCTGCTTTGAATGGAAGGAAGTGTCGTTCTCCTTTGAGCTAGGACGATGTTGGAGACAGAGAACTGGTTGGGCCCGAGATGATTGTAGAGGCAGTGGATGTTGTACGGACTATCAGAGAGAGGCTACAGGTGGCACAAAACCGTTACAAGCACTGGGCAGATGCAAAGAGGCGACATTTGGAATTTCAGCCTGGAGACCATGTCTTTCTCAAGATTTCACCTAATAGAGGCATGATCCGTTTTGGTCGCAGAGGAAAGCTTAGCCCACGTTTTATCGGACCTTTTAACATACTCGAGCGTGTGTGCGAAGTAGCTTACAGACTTGCACTGCCTCCATCTCTGGAGGGTGTGCATAATGTGTTCCATATATCTCAGCTGCGAAAGTATGTGGGAGACCCAACCCATGTGGTTGATCATTCAGAGATCACAGTGAGGCCAGATTTGAGTTATGAACAGCAGCCAGTGGAGATAATTGATCGTCGATAGAGAGCTCTCAGGAACAAGACTGAATCTGGTTAAAGTGATGTGGCATCGTGACTCGCCAGGAGAGGCTACCTGAGAGCGAGAAGAAGAGATGAAGGAGCGGTATCCGTACCTTTTCACCGTTTAGTGTTTTCTTTGAATTCCGAGGACGGAATTTCTTTGAAGGTGTATAAGGTGTAAAGGCCCAAAGCCCCGGGCCCACTTCCTTTTTTTAATAAACCCCAACCCCCACTTATTCTCTCTCCTCCTCTCTCATTTTCTCACGCGCCCAAGTCCAGCAGCAAAAAAAACCCTCGACCCAGTGCCCTCTCTCTGGCGGCGAACCCAACCCCGACGTTCCCTCTCTCTCTCGCGGCGAACCCAACCCCGACCCATTTCTCTCTCTCTCTCTCTCCGACTCGAGCCCAGGCGAGTCTTTCTCGCTCGTTTCCCTCGCGAGAGACAACAACCCGCGGCGAAAGAAGGGGTTTATAAAACCCTAATCCGATCTCCAACCGCCCGATTTTCTCGTGATGAGATCTCGACGTCTTCGGCTCCAATCTTCAAGCGATAAGATCTCCTCTCTCTCTCTCTCTTCTCTACTTATATGAATGGATCTCCTAGGGTTCTTTTTGCATGCGAAAATTATATTTTTCCACTTCAAAAGTTCTCGATTGCTGCTTCGGAATACTTCGGTTTTGGCTCTGAATGCTCGGATCTTGCTTCTGAGCGATCGGTTATATTTTTGGGATTTTCGGCTTGCTCCTAAGTTCCGGATTTGCTTTCGGATTTCGGATTTCTTAATTTTTCTCGAGTGGTTTCTTGTTTCAGGTAGATTTCGAACCCTATTAAGCTTCTAATTATTTATTATTAGAATGAAGATGATGATTCATGAAATATTTTAGAGAGGATAACTACTCTATGAATACTCTTGGCACCTAGGTTGGATTCACGGCATTTTTGCCGTTGCTCGCTGTTATACCCTTGCGTAGAATTAATTATTTGTGGCCAGCCGCCGAGGTGGAAGGCACAGTTTAGGGTTGTCTGCGATGACCGTACATTTCAGTCCCTTTTGGATAATATACATATCTTATATACTATTTTCCTTATGCTGATGTTCTTTCCTATATTAAGTTCAGTGCAGTTCGCAGTTCTGCTCTTTTAAAATAATAAGTTGCAGCTTTCTGTTCTGGTTTTCATTTCTTTTTTGTTCTTTCAAATAATAAATTTCAGTGCCTTTATACATACAGTTAATGATGTTAAAGAAAATTTAAGTTTAGTCCTTTTAAGTTTTCAATTCAGTCCTTTTAATCTTCAGTCCAGTTCTTCGTAAAATTTCAATTCAGTTCTTTTAATTTTCAGTTTCAGTACTTCTAAAAAAAATTCAGTCGAGCTCCTTTTAAAATTACAACCGTTTATAAATTAAGTCTCGGTTTTTTTTTCTTTGTGAAACAACTTTCAGTTTTCCTTTATAAGTCAGATTTTCAGTCCTCCTTTATAAATTGACTTTCAGTTTATAAATCAAATTTTCAGTCTTTATAAATAGATTTTCTGTTTTCCCTAATAAATTGATTTTCAGTTTTCTCTTATAAATCCAGTTTTCAGTTGTTCTTATAAATCAAGTTTCAGTTTCTTTTATAAATCCAGTTTTTAGTTTTCCTTACAACTGAAGTTTCAGCTTTTTAATAAATCCGGTTTCAGACTTCATTTATAAAATTCAGTCCTTGTTCCACGTATACGTTTATCTTAAAAACTGGGAATCTGTACCTCCTTTATTGCAATAAATTTGAACCAGATCAGTAGCCTTTTAAACAAATCCGGAACCGAGCAACCCCTCTAGGCAGGTAGACCACAACTTAGAAAGGTGCCAACATGAATCTGATTCATTCTTATATTTTTAATCAATTTTACTTTTGCTCCTTGAAGGTTCTTATCGCTTGCATTTACACTTTTGACGTTATGGAAATTGCTCTCTTTTTGTAACACGTTTTAAAAGTGCTCTTTGGTAATTTGTTGCGTAGATGGATGACTACCTCATAATGTTAATTGGACATGCGTATGTAATTGGCACTTTTCTCTAAAGTATATGTTAGAAGTTATGCAATGCAATTTTTGTAATACTATTTGTTACGCCTGATGTCCTTGCACCAAAGATGATAACCTGAACATATAGTTGCATAGCTATCTAAATATATAATCTAGAGAACAACTCCATGAACAAGATACTTGACACTTTAGAATTAGAACAACTACACATGACATCACGGGAAGAGGAAACTTATAAATTGAGAGGGTGCGGGAGCGATTGAAGCCATGCTTATGGCCCCTATCTGGGAGGATTTCCTTTATGTATCCTGAGTTCTCGGTACAGTTTGTCCTTATACTCGGCCCGGGGTAGCACCCCGCGGTCCAAGGTGGACTTCACGTTGCACATCGTGCACTCCTCTTATAAGTTACAACACAATACAACTTTTCCTTGTGGTTACTAGCTCATTTCTTATTGCCACTCATTCATGCCAGGTCAGTAATTTTACTTTGCAGTTCCTTTTATACCTTTTAATTTCCTGTAAAATAAATCATTAATTGTTTAATACGGTTTGCAATCTACTTTATTAATGGTGGTTCAAACCCATCAGGTCATACTCAGCTCGAAGAGGAGGCTCCACAGTACGATGAGTCCGATTTTCCTGTTGAGGACGCAGACTTCTGAGCTTTTGTGTCATCAGGAGAGTTAGTTTTTCTCTTAGTTGTCTTCTTTTCAGCATTGTTTCATTTTGAGTTGTAGTTGTCATTGTTGCCTAGACAATGTAATTCCCTTTCAAGGTGTAATAAAAAGAGTATTCTCCTTTATCTTTGTCCTTAATATTTCCTGTTTAAACTATATTGACTTCACTGGTACATGCAAGAACTGCAAATTATTGTGAGTGTAACGTTACCCGCTCCTGGGGCGTATTAGAGTTTTGGTTTGTTTGATCCAAAAGTATCCTTTGTAACCTGCTGTCAAATTATTGTGGCCTTGCATATCATGAAAATTTTACCTATTTTAATTTCGGTCAGTTTTTTTCTTCAATTAATCTAATGGGGAAAAAAGAAAAATTGCCTTATTGTGTTGCATGGTTGGTTTGCTTTCTATGTTTCACAAATATGTCAGTCATTTGGGAAAAAATGATGCTAGCAAGTTAATTGTTCTTAGTTTTCTTTTCTGGGATAAAACCGGAAAAAAGGCTGGCTTTGAAAAAAATGATGGCAGGAAGCTAAGATTGTTCCTCATTATTTTTTATCAATGGAATTGCACCCTGCTTTATCTAAGTATTAGATGGCATTAGAAAATATAATCGCATAGTGGAAACAATAGAAAGAAGAAACATAAAATTAACAATGAGTCTGTTAGGTTAAGCTTTTCAATTAAAGTGTCTCAACTAATATTGTTACTTAGCCAATTGAACTCACTGTAAGCATCCCGATTGTATTCTAACTTAATTAACATGGTATCGGAGCCACATTTATTGTTCGTCATGTTCTTGCCTCATCCATATCTACGATTATTCCTGCAATAATCTAATTTGGATTATCATGTAATGACCAAATTTGAACTTCGTAATCAGTTCTTTCGTACTCAGATCTATTTATTCGGGCTCATTTAGACCATCATGTAATGATCTAATTCAAACCTTGTAGAAAACTTCTCTAATTAGGTGAATTCACCTTAAGTTTGAGAGTGGATAATATGAAAATAATCCCATATCAGAAAAATAAAAAATAATAAGAAACATATATTGAAAGTTGAAAATCAATCCAATAGCTTAAGCTCTAGAATTAAAGTGTCTTAACCAAGCTTATATCCTCACAAGTTTTAACTCCCAGCGAACTCCCCTCACCGACCTTGATCTATCAATCTTAGCAAAGATAATATGAATCTACTTATTTCGAAAGACCGCAACAAAGCCCACTTTTTAAGTAATTGAGGAATTAACTCCTATGAAATGGTCTAAGCACTAAGCTGCACCTGATGGATGGTGAAGATGATCTCATGTGTAAATGAGGTTTCACATGAGCAAAGTGAGAATTGTCATGGTAGGCTGTCCCTACAGCATCTCCATTAGAAAGGATTAAGAACCGGTTGATTCGAACGATGATGTTACGATTGAGGATGATGAGATTTGGGATATAAACTCAATTGATGATGAGGACATTCATGAGTATGGTTTTGAGGATGACATCGATTAGGATCCTATGGAATATGTAAAAGGGGTTTGTGGGCAATGGAGGCAAAACTAGACATTTGGATTTACTGTTTTGGATTAGTGAAACAAATTTACCATGTTGCTTTAACCTTTAGGTTTATTGTCATACTTTGCTCTTGTTTGCTTAAGTATTTGACTATTAGTGTGTGTGTGTGTGTGTGTGTGTGTGTGTGTGTGGATTCATGTAGATCAGGTGGCATCTGATCTATTAGATAAGGTGCCAAGACACAAAAAGGTGGGCCCCACAACAAGTACAAGCCCATGTGGGACTTGTACTTTCCTCATTTTTGTATCTTGGCACCTGATCTATTTAAATCATATATATATATATATATATATATATATATATATATATATATATATATATATATATATATTAGATCTCATGATATTAGTATTCCACTTACATAATAACCTTCAATAATTGGCCATTGCCTTTGCTTTTTTATTTTTAATGAAGTTTACTTGTTGATTTTTTGTTGATTATTAATCGTTATTTTTTGTTTCATGTACTATTGATTATCTTTTCATGGATGATGGAATGCCAGTTCATTTTCAGGTATGTTAGATAATTCCAATTTATTATCGTCTAATTTGCTTATATATAGTTGAAAACATGAATATCAGATGTGATACATACTTTGTTACCCTTACATAGTTTTTAAAAATATTTTAACCTTATTTTAGTAAATTTTCAAAGGTGACATGGATCCATATGCCAAACAGGCCAATGCACCCAGGTATCACACCTGGTGCCTTGCCCCCGGCTCCGCCTGTTACAACATTGATTTTTTCTCATCTCTTTACCATACAATTGCCGTTTGTTATGGGCTATCCCTAATTTATTTTGCATTTTTGGGATTTATGATTATGCTTTGGTGTGGCTTTGCCATGTTGGTGACATACATATTTATTGAAGGCTGTTCTATTTGCTTGTTGGCAATCTATATTTTGGGTTACTCAATCCCTCTGTTATGTAAATTTCTTTGGAGCCATGGCTTTGTTTGATGATGTGTTGCCATGTTGGCATGATAAGACACTGATGCGGACGCGCCACTTGAGCCGGGCACACGCGCGGGGGTAGCGGCTAGCGGGGAGCCCACGATTGTTTACGTGCGCAGGAGGAGGCGTGGGGGCCGGAATTAGCGTTAGTCATTTCAGGGGTATTTTGGTCTAGTCAGACCAAATTAGTAAATCCCCATTTCCCTTTATAAATTAGGGCTAGCCGTCATTAGGAGGGGATACTTGATTTGTCTTCGAACAATCTAGTTATCAATTTGATGCTGTTTAGGCTTTTAGGCGTTCAATAAAAGCTGGGAGATTGATTCGTCTCGAAGAATCCTTATCAAGTTCTCAATTTCTCATTGTTCTTCCATTATTTTCCATTTTTTCCACCTTTAAATCGCTGTTTTGATCAATTAATCGCTGATTTGATCCAAACGGCAAGCGGTTCGTATCAAATTGGTATCAGAGCGGTGAGATCTAATGGCGGGAGGAACAAGAAGCGGCGCGACGGAAGAACGGCTTCAAGGATTTCGTGAAGAAATCAACCGCGAGATGGAGGAATTAAAGAAAGCCATGGGTGATGATATTCAATCATTGAAGACGGCCATGGAGATCTCCAACAAGGATCACGCCCACACGCAAGAGGACATCCAAGCCGAACTCAAACACATGAGGATCGAGGCGGCGAAAACGGCGAGAGAGATTGCTCAAATCCCAACGATGATGGCGATGCTCCAAACCATCTCAGCGGCCGTAGGAGGAGATCGAGGCAAGAGGCCGGAAGGGTTTTTTGTCGAAGCGGCGGCTACAAATTTTCCAAACCAAGGCGGCGGCTGCCCAAATCTTCTAGGGTTTGCGGGGGAAGGAAGCGGGACCCACCCAGATCAGACGGCAAGCACGGCGGGCCCCACTGGGCCTGCCGTAAGTTCGACAGGCCCAATAGGGCCTGCCGACAGCAGCGCGCCCCCATCCGGGGGCGCGGGAGGCGGAGCGCCCCCTATCGGGGGCGCGGGAGGCTGGGCGCCCCCAGGCGGGGGCGCGGGAGGCGGAGCGCCCCCTTCCGGGGGCGCTGGAGGCTGGGCGCCCCCAGGCGGGGGCGCGGGAGGCGGAGCGCCCCCTTCCGGGGGCGTAGGTGGCTGGGCGCCCCCATCCGGGGGCGCAGGTGGCGGGACGCCCCCGCAGGGGGGCGCAGGTGGCTGGGCGCCCCCAGCGGGGGGCGCGGAAGGCTGGGAAACCCCTTTTGGGGGTACGGCAGCGCGTTTTGGAGGCCCGGCGAGACCACTGAGGCCTTTTGGGGGCGTGACGGGGTTTGTTCAAACCCCAGGGGCGACGGCGAGACCCGACGGTGGAAGAGGGGCTCCCGGGATGACGATTGGGGCTCCTGCGGCCCAATTTTGGGGCCCAGGGAGCCATCTGGAGGGCCGGACAGCTCCCGTTCAGCAGCACGGAGGCGCTAGATGGCCCATTTTTGCACCACATCCCCGACTACCGGATTGTTTGGGGAACTACATCCCTGCGGGGGATATGGAGCGACCTCAATGGCCTGATGAGCTGTACGAGGGCGGCGACGGAGGCCCCGGAGGGGGGCAGGGGGGCGTGATGGTGCAGGGAGGCATCCCTAGGGGGTAGGAGCACAGTACGGTGACATAAACGCGGATCGAAGGCTGAAGAAGCTGAAGATGCCGACGTTTGATGGCACCGATCCGGACGGCTGGGTTTACCGGGCCGAGCGTTACTTCCAGGTGATGCAGCTGACAGAGGAGGTCCTGCGCGCGATAGGGATCTATTTCGAGGACAAGGCCCTAGCCTGGTACCGGTGGAAGACAGCCCGCTCTCCTTTTCGTTCCTGGGAGGAGCTCTCTTCTTACCTGCTCGACCGGTTCCAGGAGAAGTCCGGAGGGGACTTCTATGAGCAGTTGTCAGCACTGCGACAGGAGGGGACAGTTCGGGACTTCGTGGAGAAGTTTGAGATGTTGGCTAGCAGGTTGCGGGGGGTGTCTGACCAGGTGTTGATCGGGAGCTTCATGAGGGGGTTGAAGCCCTCGATACGGGCAGAGCTTCGGATGCAGAGGCCCAATGACTTGGAGGATGTCCTCCGTCTAGCCCACATGGCGGAGGAGAAGCACACAGAGGAGAGGCGCATCAGAGGGGCTTGGGGAGCCCAGGGCCAGCGCAGCACGGCAGCACCAGTTCCACCACGGCCAGCAGCAGGAGTCCCAGTGGCGCCTAGAGAAGAGGTCAGGCCGGGGGTGGTACCAGGCAGGCGACTGACAGAGGCGGACATGCGGGCCAGGCGTGCAGCAGGGTTGTGCTTCCGTTGCGACGAGAAGTTCAGCCCCGGTCACCGATGTGCGAGCAAGTTGCTGCAGATTGTGATCGTACCAGACGAGGAGGAGTATGAGGAGGAGGTACTGGAGCCCGAGCAGGTGGCGGAGGAGGAGGCGAGTGTACACATGGACGTGGCGGAGGTCTCCCTGAACTCTGTGGTAGGATTCACTCCGAATCATACCATGAAGTTATCATGGACGTTGGCGGAGCAGGCAGTGACGGTCCTTATTGATAGTGGGGCGACTCACAACTTCATTTCTAGGAAGTTAGTGGATCGCCATGGGCTGGATCTGAGCACGTTGGAGAGATTCACAGTGTTGCTGGGGACGGGGAAGATGGAGGAGAGCGATGGGCTCTGCAAGGGGGTGTGCCTGATGCTGCAGGGCATACAGATAGTGGAGGACTTCTTACCACTGGAGTTGGGGAATGTGGACGTCATTCTGGGGGTACAGTGGTTGAAGAAGTTGGGGGAGATGAAGGTAAACTGGAAGCTCCTGCGGATGGAGTTCCAGGACGGCGACCGGACGGTGGTGCTGACCGGAGACCCTACACTTTGCTTTTCGGTGGTGGCCTTCAAGGCCATCACTAGGGCGTTGCAGGATGAGGGTGAGGGTTTCCTGGTGGAGTGCCAGGGGTTGTCGACTGAGGAGGAGCAGCAGACAGAGACCGCAGGGGAGGTGGAGCCGGTACTGGAGCAGTACCAGGAGGTATTTCAGAGCCCACAGGGGCTGCCACCGCAGAGGGGACACGAGCATGCGATCGTGCTACGGGGGGATGGGGCTCCGGTCAGTATGCGGCCATACAGATACCCGCATTCGCAGAAGGACGAGATAGAGCGGTTGGTGCGGGAGATGCTGCAAGCGGGGGTGATACAGCCCAGTGTGAGTCCTTTTTCTTCACCAGTGCTGTTGGTGAAGAAAAAAGACGGGAGTTGGAGATTTTGCGTCGATTACCGGGCGCTGAATAGGGAGACTGTCGCGGACAAGTTCCCTATTCCGGTGATTGACGAGCTGCTAGACGAGCTACATGGGGCAGCGGTCTTTTCGAAGATCGACTTGAGAGCGGGTTACCACCAGATACTGATGCGGCCAGAGGATGTGCCGAAGACCGCTTTTCGTACCCATGAGGGTCATTACGAGTTTCTCGTCATGCCTTTTGGCTTGACGAATGCTCCGTCGACGTTCCAGGCACTCATGAACAAGGTGTTCCAGCCTTACCTACGGCGGTTCATACTTGTATTTTTTGACGACATCCTGGTCTACAGCCGGGATATGGAGGAGCACATAGGCCACTTGGAGATAGTGTTCAAGGAGTTGTTGGCGAATCAGCTCTTCGCCAACAGGAAGAAGTGCAGCTTTGGGCAGCTGCGGATTGAGTACTTGGGCCATGTAGTGTCGGCAGAGAGGGTAGCAACCGACAGATCGAAGATATCAGCTATGCTAGATTGGCCGCTTCCTACTACGCTACGAGCTTTGAGGGGGTTTTTGGGGCTGACGGGCTACTACAGGAAGTTCGTCAAGGGTTACAGCACGATTGCGTGGCCTCTCACCGAGCAGTTGAAGGACGGATTCAAGTGGGGGGAGGAAGCCACCAAGGCCTTTGAGGCCTTGAAGGTGGCTATGACGACGGCACCGGTCCTAGCCTTGCCAGATTTCAGCATATCATTCGTGGTCGAGACGGATGCCTCGGGGTACGGGCTGGGAGCGGTACTCATGCAGGAAGGTAGACCCATAGCTTATTTCAGTCAGGTGCTGACCGCTAGAGCACGACTGAAATCAGTCTATGAGCGGGAGCTGATGGCCATAGTCTTCTCGATTCAAAAGTGGCGGTCGTACTTATTGGAGCGGGAGTTCGTGGTCCGCACGGACCAGCGGAGCCTCAAGTACTTACTGGAGCAGAGGCTAGTCACTGAGGAGCACCAGCACTGGTTGTCCAAACTGGTGGGGTACCGGTTCGACATCGAGTACAGACCCGGGTTGGAGAACAAGGCTGCTGATGCCTTGTCACGGAGGGAGGAGGGCATCGACTTGAGGGCATTGTCACTGCCTATGTGGTTGGGTTGGGAGCCGATGTTGCAGGAGGCAGAGGCAGATGCGGAGTTATGACAGATCCGGGAGAGACTGCAGAATGGCGAGGACGGACCGGTTGGTTACTCAGTAGTAGGGAGCAGATTGTTGTACCAGGGGAGGATGGTGATACCACGGAGCTCAGAGTTCATACCTGTCCTTTTCCAGGAGTTTCACAGTTCGGTGACCGGGGGCCATTCAGGGGTACAGCAAACCTACCAGAGGATGGCCAGAGAGCTGTATTGGCCTGGAATGAAGAAGAGGATCGCGCACCTAGTCGCAGCTTGTGA
This sequence comes from Scilla litardierei, assembly GCA_030789695.1. Classification (NCBI taxonomy): domain Eukaryota; kingdom Viridiplantae; phylum Streptophyta; class Magnoliopsida; order Asparagales; family Asparagaceae; genus Scilla; species Scilla litardierei. Next base: position 120,247,063 of record CM061130.1, read on the forward strand.
CGTTTGCCAACGTCACAAGTACATGGATATGGCTCCAGCGGGCCTACTACAGCCGTTGGCACTGCCGGAGAGGGTTTGGGAGGAGGTGACAATGGACTTCATTGATGGACTACCACGGTCCGATGGCTACACAGTGATATTCGTGGTAGTGGACCGCCTGAGTAAGTACGCTCACTTTATTCCATTGAAGCATCCATACACTGCAGTGTCGGTAGCTACCGCTTTCACGAGGGAGGTGATACGGTTACATGGGGTGCCCGGGTCCATTGTGTCCGACCGGGACCAGGTTTTTATGAGTGGCTTCTGGCGGGAGATATTCAGGGTGCAGGGTACGGTCCTGAAGCAGAGTACGGCCTACCACCCCCAGACCGACGGCCAGACGGAGGTGGTCAACCGCAGCATAGAGACATACTTGCGATGCTTCGCCTCAGAGACACCACGTCAGTGGCATAGGTGGCTAGCGTGGGCAGAGTACTGATACAATACTTCGTACCACTCCGCGGCATGGACGACGCCATTTAGAGTGCTGTACGGGAGGGATCCCCCACCCTTGCTCCGTTTTGGTGACAGACAGACTCCAGTGTCTCAGGTGGAGGAGTACATGGAGGAGAGGGACAGTTTGCTAGAGGAGCTGAAGAAGCATCTGCTACGCGCTCAGCAGATGATGAAGGCCAGGGCCGATGAGCATCGTCGAGATGTACAGTTTCAGGTGGGAGACATGGTGTATCTCAAGCTGCGTCCGTACCGGCAGAGATCGTTGGCAAGGAGGCCGAATGAGAAGCTGTCAGCTAGATATTTCGGTCCATACAGGGTGGTAGCCAGGATTGGCCAGGTGGCGTACAGGTTGGAGTTGCACGCGTCCTCAGGGATACATTCGGTGTTCCACGTGTCACAGCTGCGGAAGGCTATCGGAGATCAGGCGGTATCTTCTACTTTGCCTCCTACCTTGACGGAGGACATGGAGGTATTACTCGAGCCTGTGGATGTGAGGGCGGTTCGTCAGGGCCCGGGGCGGCGAAAGGAGGCGCTGATTTATTGGGCGGGTTTGCCGGACTGTGATGCGACTTGGGAGGCCTACGACGTGATGCAAGAGCAGTTTCCTGACTTCCACCTTGAGGACAAGGTGGCTCTTTTAGGGGGGAGTATTGATGCGGACGCGCCACTTGAGCCGGGCACACGCGCGGGGGTAGCGGCTAGCGGGGAGCCCACGATTGTTTACGTGCGCAGGAGGAGGCGTGGGGGCCGGAATTAGCGTTAGTCATTTCAGGGGTATTTTGGTCTAGTCAGACCAAATTAGTAAATCCCCATTTCCCTTTATAAATTAGGGCTAGCCGTCATTAGGAGGGGATGCTCGATTTGTCTTCGAACAATCTAGTTATCAATTTGATGCTGTTTAGGCTTTTAGGCGTTCAATAAAAGCTGGGAGATTGATTCGTCTCGAAGAATCCTTATCAAGTTCTCAATTTCTCATTGTTCTTCCATTATTTTCCATTTTTTCCACCTTTAAATCGCTGTTTTGATCAATTAATCGCTGATTTGATCCAAACGGTAAGCGGTTCATATCAGACACCCATGTTATGATGCTGTTAAGTTGGTTTAGTGGCAATTTATTTTATTGGCAAGTCTGTCTTTTTATAATCTTGCATTCTTTGGAAATTTGGCTTTAGTATGATGTTTTCTTGCCACATGGACCTGTTACAGACACCATTTTAAGTGTGGTTGTGTTGGTAATTGATAATTTATGCCAGGTTGTCCCCATCAACATTTGAATTTTTTGTGACTGATATTGCTTGGATGTAACTTTGCCGGTTATGTTGCTTGATGAGTTCTACAGGTTGACATAATTCATCTGGAGACAAGTTGCTAACTACTGTATGATCTTTTTGTGGATGAGTAGATTATCAACTCAGCCTACATCTTTTCAGGGCATTTCATTTGGAGAGCAAGAGGCATACTTGCATTTACAACGTCCTTCTATCATTTTCCATGGCGGGTGCCATTCAATTTTATGTCATGGGTACAGTTCCTCGAAATGGCTGCTATGTTGAAGTTCATTTTACATCCTTAAGCTTAACCTGCAATTTTAAATATTGCAAAGCTAATGCCCTGATAAATGTCTGAAGTCTGAGATAGCAACCCATGCTTTTGAATTGGTTTGAGATGGTAGTGGATGAGATGATGACTTTAAAAGATATTCTGGGCCTATTCAAGATATGCACATCCTATGTTCTTAAGAAAATGTCGTTCTAAATGCACAGACTGAGCTTTTTCAATTTCAATATGAGATATTTTTCCATGGTATAATCTAAGGTGGCTATGATGGATGCTCCAGATCTAGGACAGTAACCCACACCTTTCAAAGTGTTTGGGGCAATGAATAGTGAGGACCATGTGTGCTATCCCGTGCCTAGTAGGTATATCCTGTCCCAGCATGTCTTGTATGCATAAAAAGTAGAAAATACAGCTAAGTAATTATGTTCTTGTTTTTTCAATCCTCTTTATGTAAAGATTCATTAACATTTGGGCAATGCGATGCCGTGTTGAATTGTAATACAAATAAAATTTATTTTGTACAAAAACGATGAAGCAAGCGAAAATGCACTTGCTGCTACTCCTATTGATTATGATGCTAGATGATCTTTGAAATTTGTTTGTAATTTACATTATTGCAATGTGGAGGCTTGTACAAAAAAGTGCGGTATAATTTTGCCTACTAATTCCTTACTTCACAATTTCTCTGCTAATTGCTTCACAAATTGGTTTTGTGTCTCATTTGTTGGGTGAGCACCCCACTTTTAAAAGTGGTGATTGTAATCACTTTTCCACTATATTTTCCCCCTTCACTCCAAACAAGAGAAGGAGGATCCATTGATTTTCACCATCATTGACTTCAAACCGAAACAAACACAGGAAAACAAGGAAATCTCTCCACTTTTGGTTACTACAATGGTTTCCTGCCAAATAAACAAGAAAGACCCCAAATACTAGAAACCAATTTCCACAAACCAAACAGCCCCTTAGCTACTATGACGAAGACAATGATATTGCCATGAAAAGCCTACTAATGAAAAGTGATTACAATCACCACTTTTAAAAAGGAAAAGTTTGCTTGTTTTCCTTGTCAATATCTTGTTTTCCTTGTTTGAAAAGTTTGGTTTCATTTCTTGAAATGCCTTAAAAAGGAAAAGCTCCAAGCGAAGTTGAATCACATAGGAATAAAAAATTAAAAACAGTAGTACTTTAGCAGGAAAGAAACTTTTGAGAGAGAGAGAGAGAGAGAGAGAGAGGAATAAAAACAGTTGTACTTTAGCAGGAGAGAAACTTTTGTGAGAGAGAGAGAGCTTTAGTAATAGTTAACGGGAAATTACAAGACTTACCACATGTCTTCAGGTACAAGTGGTTCTTCCCTCAAGAATACATCCAAGCATGCATACAGTGACAGGGGTTCACCACGAACTCTTTTAGGTGCAGGAGCATACTTGGATACTTCAGGAAGATTCTCGAGATAATGAGTGTCATACTTCTTCAGATCCTTCTGTGACCAATTGATGAACACCACAACTGACGATGATGATAGCCTAAGAGACTTCTCTTCTGCAGATAAGTCAATGCATTTATTATCATCATCAACTAAATGAAGCTCCAGGGCAGCTGATGCTGCTCTTAAAGTTTCTGATTCTCTCTCCTTAATATCATCGTTTGACGAATCCATGCATGCTTTGTCGGCGCTAGTATCTTGGAGGCCTTCAGATGCAGCAGTAGGTGTGTTAGAAAGATCAGAAGGAAGAGACTCCTCGCTTCGTATTATAGGGCTAAGCATTGTGTGAAGTATTCCTTGTATATCGCTACTTTTGACAAGTCCATCACAAAAAATTGGTGCAACAAGAGGAATGCCATATGGTTTCCAGATCTTTGAGGAGCTGCTGCTGCTGTCGATGGAATTGCTGACAAGGAATTGTATTAGAGAAAATGTCACTAATGATAAAAATGAAAAGTGTAGGTGGTGCTAATACTTGGAATTTAAAATTTATAATCAGCAGCATAAATTTTATGAGCCATACAAGGATGATGGTAAATATTAAGACATACAATAAAATTTTCAGATTACCCATTTTGCTTCAAGCAAACATAAATTAGACATGCCTTGCTTATGCAATTGATAGAAAGATTAAGAAAAAGAAAAATGGTCTACACATTTATCAAGTCTGAAGGAGCACGAAAAAAAAATTAGTTTGAGATCCTAGTCATTAATAAAAAACGCAAATGACATAAACAAAAAAAAAACTTAAAAATTAGATGCAGCAACAAGGCAAAATTTTCAGTCATTGTGTGTGGCTATCACAAGCATTGGCAATTGACATATGGTTCTTCTCCCTCAAGCAAAATTTTTGTCTCTTCTTTAGGCATGTATATTAGGGCACAGCCACGCCAATCAAAGACAGAATGATGACACAAACAATAGCAAAATGTTGAAATGAAAATTTGGAATATAATGATAAAAATCAAATGGTATATAGAATGCACTTTTGTAAAGACATTTAAATGAATACTAGCTTGTAGTCAAAATTGATGAGAAGTGGACAACACAGTTAACAGTTACCATGCAGAATGCTGATGGGAAGGTATTAGGATTGGGTGTACTAGAGAAAGAGGTGCTTTTCATGTCTCATATGATAAAAGCAACATTAGAATTAGATATAGAAATTTATGGCATATCGATTATGAAAGCATATTCTTTAAAGTTTAAAATACCCAAAAAAAACATAAGCACATAAATGATAATAAGCCCTTCTGTTTCGATCCCAACTTAGGGACTGCAAAGGACGAAACGGACAGACTAGGTCGGTACCATGCACTTATGCATGGATGACTGAAGATTCGGTGCGATATGCAGCCAGTGAAAGACGACAGCTGCAAGGAAGAAGCTAAGTTGACCAGAATAAGGGAACCTTGTTATCTCGCATATTATAGGAGGCAGGTTTGAAATCTGAGCCGATACCGATGTGTATCGCTTGTATTGTTTCAGATTTCAAGACTCCCGATACAATCCATCTATGACAAACTGACACCACCAATACCAATTAATAACAATTAGTATGAGAAGAGATTTAAGATTTGAATCACTACACTTTGAAATTCAATTTAGTATCAAATTATGGCCTTTTAAAAATATCATTTACCAGTCAAAAGTCAAAGTTCAAAATATTGGCATGTTGATCGAGTTGATTTGAAAAATGAGATAGTATCCTAGTTAATCGAAACGATATGAAGCACTAATTGGATATAAAGATTTACCTACAACAAATAGTTATGTTGAGCTAAGGTAAACAATACGCAAACTTTGATACTTCCGAAACATATCACCCGAAAATTGCGACATAGGTGATTCCAATGCTACAAATTTCCGGCCAATACCGTGACTAAAACCCAGATTTCAAACTTTATAGGAAGACAATCCATGAGAAACGGAGGGTAGATAGGTAAATACTATTGTAACCTGCGTCAAGGAAGCAATTTTTTTACCTAAATATTAAAAGGTTTGCAGTGTCATGTGATGGGAAAATCTAAGTAGAGGTCTCCTCAAGGGAGAATGGTTTTTCACCCTCCATCTTTAATTTAAGTAAAGAGGACATCAACAAATTGTTTACGGAGGACCATGGACTCGATCTGAAGTTACAAGGTTAGATCAAGCATAATCAAGTTTTTAACACACAAATAGGTTGAACCATCTAACCATTTATTAACAGGCAGCATTCTCCCATTTGGCTCGTTTGTCAAACAGGTCAGATCAACCCACTCAAGAACTGAAATTTTAACACAGTTTATCACTACATCAGATCCAATTTAAAACCGTTCGATAAGTACAATGAACTCAGCACTAAGAAGCATAGACACATGCACGTATATCGGTATGAGTATGGATATGGGTACAGGGGATGGAAATTTTTGTAAAACGTAGATCATTGGGACACATCTATATAAAATGCTACAATATGAATACGTAATATTTGTATATTTATATACACATAAGAAACCAAACATAAAAAGTGACATCAAACAATGTAAGTTTGAAACACATAATTTAGATAAGTTCATCACTTTCTCCAGTTCTTACATGTTCTAGCTGTCATACGCATACACAAAACCACAAGTATAGCACCAAAAAATTACATCTATGCCCCCACAAACTTACAAACATACCACCACAAATACAACTATAGAAGTACCCTTGTTAGACAAGATTGAAAAGTGTTCGACGTCCAAAAAATGTGTCTGGTAGGGGTGTCTATGCGTCTAGTACAGGTATGACTTCATGATAGAAGTACCCAGGCTACACAGAATCAGCCCACCTAATAACTGATGTATCCTTTCTTCAGGGAAAAACTACTCTTTGCACCTAAAAACACACCCATTGGCGTCACTTTTTCGCAGCCTCAAACACGCAAACCCCCTCACAGATGTCATTGGCATTGCCACAGAATGCTGGCAATGCTTACAAAAAGGACTAGAGTTTCAAACCTAGAAAAAGATATACTGACATATGTTCCATTATAGGTAAGGTGCATTCGCATTCATGTAAACCTTTGGTCCCAAATGATTATTAGCCAAATAAGGGTTATCGGACTAGGCATCATATGGTCTAGCCAAACAATAAGGCTGGCCCTTATCAGCCAAGGCATCACATGGTCCAGCCAAACGATAAGGCTGGCCCTTACCAGCCAAGGCATCATATGGTCTAGCCAAACGATAAGGTTGGCCCTTACCAGCCAAATAAGGGTTCAAGCTTGGTGAGACGACAGACAATCATGTAAAATCACAAGGTATCTGAGCCCCCAACCCAATTGCTGAAGATGGTAGGAAAACGCATCAAAGTTCAAGAAGACAAAAATTGTTCAATGCAAGACCCCATAAACATCTTCAGAAACATACACACTTCGACAAGAAGCAATAGAAACATAAAGAGATGCAAGCACAGGACAATGGGCATGTTGGAAGCAAGCCGAAAGAGAGGTGCATAGGCAGAAGAAAATATTTCTGGCAAATAGACAAGAAAACGGGAAGAACTGTGCCGCTATTACAAAAAGAGATCAGACCACATATGACAATGATTTTATAAGCCTAAAAACTGGTAATAGACAATGTTTGAGAATTCAGAGCAACAGATTATATATCAAAGACTTAAGTTTATAGGACCATACAGAGAGTAATATATATGTAAGTTGCAGCAAATAAGAACCTGAAAGCACACTGAAAGCATGCCAATTTGATTATGTATATTTACGAATGATATCAAGGATGACTCCATGATACCCATAACTGTACCTAATTAATAAAGAAAAAAACAATGTGCAAATCAAAATCAACATGTTCATTCCACCATTCCATGGTACCCAAATTTTATGGTCACATCTAAAGCACGTAGATAAGGCCAAGATCATACACAAACTAAACAAGGAATGTCAATTTTATTCAGTAACTTGGCAGGTATACATGAAGGTCAAACGTGAAGAATCTACATACTAACATTTCTTCATGACGGTGCACAAATTGAAGTAAAGTCGTGCATTTTGCTGACTTTGGGACCTTGTAAGCTGCTATATGGTCGTCGTCTTTGATTGAAGAGAGCATGAGTAGGGGATCCTCAAAAAATTGGTGAATCAAGTGGCCACGTATCTGCAAATATCGCTTCAGCTAATAGTCTCCTAAGTAACGCTGAAAATATCTAATGCTAGAAGTGCCTTAAAGATTCATATGAAGAATAATCTGAATGGAAATTGCAACAAACCTCTGCAAGTAAAAGTTTCTCCCCATTCTTCAATGAGCATGCTGTGCTTATAGATTGGATCAGATCCTTGAACCGACCTTGCTTGGGCACACTTACAGTGAATGGTGTAGGCAATGCACTACCATCACTTGAAAATACCAGAATAGTCATGGTTCGAGCAGAGGCAGATTGTAGTGGCAACGAGAGGTACATGAACGGATCAAAAGTCACAGAAACTTTACCACATACAGGACAGACTAGAGTTGATTTGTATTGGCCCTGTCAAATTTTCATCACTCAAACGTAAATTGATGGTTGACTGTCGTGGCATGACCAGGTCATCCAAATATCTAGCAGCAATAAGCGGAGTCAATAGGAACAACATAAGGAGAGACTAATTCCATATAGTAACGCACCGGCGTGCATGCATACATAAGTAACATGATTTTAAAGTTTTATCATTGAAATTGTAACACAGTAAATCATTCATGTGAAGTAAATTACTTCATGCGGTAAAGATAATATTGAGGTACGAATCTTTCTTTATAGACTAAGATTTTAATGACGAGAGATGGAAGGGAAAAGAGAATTTGGTGGTAATTAGGGGAAGTGCAAATTACAGATTTGAGGAATAACAGGAAAAACTAATAGAACTAGAGTTTTAAATTGGAAAAGATTAAGAATTCTAAATAGAAAAGGGATATTGGGAGTGTTGATAGTGATACATAGGTCTAGCCCACGAAGCGGGTAGATGAATTCTACTTGAAGAGCAAGGCCCACTGAGAATGATATGCCTCGGCCCATAGCCCCGAGACCCGTCAAGGAAGACAAATCTATACCCAGTCAATGTGCCAACTCATTTGCCTGTTGGATCCCGCTAACCCCACGGGATTGGTTAATAAACACAGAAATACACGGGCGAACGTTATCCTTATTCCCGGAGAAGATCCTGCCATCTTCAATGATGAACCGTTCTGCATCAGAGAAGGAAATCGTCATCTATAAAAGGAGAAGAGGACAATCTATAAAAGGAGAAGAGGACAACTGAAAAAGGTTCAGACTTCAGGGGTACACAATACTAGGTACTCTGACAAACTCATTTCTTCCACTCTTATATTTCTTCCACCAAAAGCTTGAGGTTACTGAATCGAGACGATCTACATTGGGTCGATCTCGACAGCCCCGAGCCTTTCCTAAGTCGGCACTAACTTAAGCATCGGAGGAGATTTGGATCGGGACCCAAATCCGACCCCCTAACGATTATTTGTGGTGCAGGTCATTCGAGATACATCCCAGCAGAAAGGTCAAACGGTCGTCCTATTCGACCGCGAGACTAGTCGAGCTCCAACCCGAAGATCGAAGCTCAACCTTACTCGACCAAGGTACCACCAACCGAGGTCCCACCTCAACAGTTGATGAGGCTCCACTTCATCGAGGGAGTCCACGTCAGTCCTGATTAATGTTGACTGGAACCCAATTGTCAGCAGTTGGCGCCGTCTATAGGAAACACAAGAGTCAACATCTCCGTCGTCTACTCACTTTGACGATGTCGACTCGTCCAACAAGTCGGGGGACAGATAGGCAAGACCCTCCTGATGAGAACGTCTCGACTGATCCCAGTACATGTGTCCTTGACATGATACTGGGGGGCCACCGCATACGGAGTTGTCTACCTCTCTTTAGAGTTCATATTCTGATAGGGTGATAACCATCGCAGTGGGAAGGAAGCGCCCGAGGGACTCCACACCCCCAATATCTTTTTCTGATGAAGATTTGGAAGGTGTGGAGCTGTCTCATGACGATGTCATTGTCATTAGCGCCATCATCGACACAGTGGCAGTGAAGAGATTACTCGTTGACATAGGGAGTTCGTGCGACGTGCTTTTTTTCACTATGTCGGAGATGATGTGACTGACTTCATCCGAGTTGAGGGAGTGTCTGGTTCCCCTCATCGGTTTCACGGGATACTCTGCTCTGGTCGCGGGCATGATCACGCTATTGGTGACCCTCGGGACGTCTCCACGGCAAGTCACCTGCTTGATCAATTTCATTGTGGTAAAGATTAATTCCGCTTATAACAGAATCATCGACAGACCACTTCTCAACTCGGTGGAGGCGATGGTCTCAACTTTCCACCAGATGATCAAGTTCCAGACTCCCCAATGGGTCGGAAAGACGAAGGGGAACCAGATGCAATCCCGATCGTGCTACCTCTTATCCACCTCACCGAGGAAGGCAGAACAAGCAGACCAAGATGGTCTCAATTGTGATAAGGGTAATCTGGAAGATCGGCGACCCACATCGATCGAGGAGACAGAGAGCATCCGAGTCTCCGAAGGAGAAGGAAAAGCGGTTTCCATTAGGTCGATGCTCCCTTTCGACCTAAGGAAACAGTTAATTACTTTCCTAAGTGAAAACACCGACGTGTTTGCTTGGTTCTCCTGATGACATGCCTAGCGTTGACCCTCTGGCAATCTTTGACGAGTTGAATGTCGACCCGAGTTTCAAGCCTGTGAAACAAAAGAAGAGGAATATTGGGGGTGACAAGATAAAAACAACTATTGAAGAAGTAGATCGACTTCTAGAAGATGGTTTCATTCTGAAAGTTCACTACCCTGAGTGGTTATCCAACGTGGTAATGGTGAAGAATGCCAATGGCAAGTGGATGATGTGTGCCAAATTTCACTAATCTCAACAAGGCATGCTCGAAGGACAGATACCTCTACCTCGGATCGATCATCTCGTTGATAATGCATCCGGCTATGAGCTCCTGAGTTTCATGGACGCTTTTTCGGGTTACAATCAGATCCAAATGGCACCTGAGGATGAATAAAAGACTTCTTTCATCACATATCGAGGGATTTTCTGCTATAAAAAGATGACGTTCGGTTTGGAGAATGCCGGTGCAACTTATCAACGGATGATGAACAAGGTCTTCAAGGCTCAGATTGGAAGAAACCTGGAGGTCTACGTCGACGATATATTGGTCAAATCCAGGAGCCCTATAGATCATATCATGGACCTCTGGAAAACTTTTGCAGAGATTCGTCGGTGTAATCTCCGACTAAATCCTGCCAAATGTGCGTTCGGGGTTCGATCTAGAAAATTCCTCGGGTTCATGATGACGAACCGAGGAATTAAAGCCAACCCTGACAAGGTCACGTCGATCATTGTCATGAAGGAGCCCACCACCATCAAGGAACTCCAGAATTAATGGAAGGATAGCAGCCCTCGGTCGTTTCCTGTCAAAATCGGCGGAGCGGTCGCTTCCTTTCTTCAAAGTCTTAAGGAAAGCAATAACATCATCCGTGGATGGCAAAAAATTCCTCGACTGGGACGCGGACTGTAAGAAGGCCTTCTCTGAGTTGAAGGAATATCTTCGTAGCCCACCGCTTCTAATTAAGCCTGATAAAGGGTACCGGCCAATCATCTACCTAGCTGCCACCATGGAGGCTGTAAGCTCAGCCCACGTCAAAGAAGACTCAGGAGTACAACGACCAATCTACAATGTAAGTCAGGTTCTCCGAGGTGCTGAAATCAACTACATCAGAATAGAGAAGCAAGTGTATGCTCTGGTCCAGTCAGCGAGAAAGCTACGATCTTATTTTCAAGCACATACCATCCTAGTCCTTACTGATATCCATTTGGAGCAACCCTTGAAGATGCTTGATCGGTCAGGAAGGATAACAAAATGGGGGGTCAAAGTGAGTGAATTTGACATTCATTACAAGCCAAGGGCTGCAATCAAAGGACATGCCTTAGATGACTTCATCGTCGAACTCACCTACGATGACAACCCACCAGCAACGATACAAGTTGCTAATTTAATTCTCAACTCCTTCTACTTCCTCGACAGGTATCGACTCGTCAGCAGCCGCGTGTAGAGAGGGAGGAACGTGAATCGTGCAAGTAGATGGGTCAACTACCAGGGGCGAAAGTGAAGCAGGTATAATCGTCCAAACACCAGAGTGCAATATACTCGAGTACGCTCTTCGCTTTGACTTCCAAACCACGAACAATGGGGCGAAGTACAAAGCTGCCATCAACAGACTCAGATTGGCTCGAGCGCTGGGGGCACAAGAAGTTCACCTCCACAGTGACTTTAACTTGGTCGTCCACCAATTGAACAAAAGTTATGAGGCTCGAGAGGAGAGGATGCAGAACTACTTGCAGATCGCGAAAGCTGAGCTATCCAAGTTCAAACAAGTGGAGGTTCATCATGTTCTGAGATCGAAGAACCTCCGAGCTGATGCCTTATCTAAACTTGCGTTGTCATCCCCGGCAGGGTTAGGACGAGCCGTGTACGTGCAACGTCTCCAACACCCAAGTGTGTTGGAGGAGGAATTAATGAGCATTGACCGATGACCTACTTAGATGGACCCCATAATCAATTATCTAGAGACAGGTAAGAAGCCGACCGACCCAGCAGAGGCACGAAAGATGGAAAGGATGGCTTTCCAGTTTGTCTGGCACGATGGGTCACTGTATAAAAGACGATGGACTAGGTATAAATCACTTCCCTATCATAAATGCTTGAATCTACACGAAGCAGATTATGTGATCCGAGAGATCCATTAGGGCATCTCTGGAAATCATTGTGGAGGGAAGGCTCTAGCTTCGAAAGCCCTGAGACATTGTTATTATTGTCCGACGATGTTCGAGGAGGCGACCGAGTATGTGCGAAAATTCTACGCGTGTCAAAAGTTTGCAAAACAGAATTCGGCCCCTCCAACGGATTAGATCCCTATTGTCAGTCCAATTCCCTTTGTAAAGTGGGAATTAGACATCCTTGGACCATTCATGCTGGCGAGTGGGCAACTAAAGTTCTTGATCGTAGCAGTGGACTACTTCACCAAGTGGATCGAAGTGGAACCTTTGATTCACATCACCTGGAAAGAGGTCAAAAGCTTTGTATGGAAATCGATTGTTTGTCGATTTGGCGTCCCTCGCTCCATCGTAACCGACAATGAAATGCAATTCGACAGTGCCGGGTTCAAGAAATTTTGGTCCGAGTTGAAGATCAAGCTACACTTTGCTTCAGTGGTACATCCTCAGTCCAATGGTCTGGCAGAGGCAACTAACAAGTGTATCCAGGAGCCGTTGCGAAAGGTCGAAGAAGCTAAAGGTGCATGAGCAGAGGAGCTCCCCGGTATATTGTGGTTGTACAGGGCGACCGGGAAGGACTCGACGGGAGAAACCCCTTTCATGCTTGCCTATGGGTGTGAAGCAGTCGTGCATGTTGAAGTATGCAAGGAACCGCTTCGCCTCAAATACTTCGACGAAGAAAAGAACTCAGAAGGACTCGAACTCAACTTGCAATTGATTGACGAGATAAAAGATCGAGCCCTTACCGCCCTAGTCAGACAGAAGGGACGTTTACCTCGCTATTACTACTCCAAAGTGCGAGGGCGAAGTTTCCACATATGCGATCTTGTGTTGCGAAAGGCAGTTTTTTCTCCAAAGATCACTCGACAAGAAAAAGCTTGTCGCAAAATAGAAAGATCCCTACAAGATGATCGATGTAATCGGCCCAGCCACTTATTGGCTCTCGATCATTAAGGATAAAGAGCTTACTCGACCCTGTAATGCGGAGCATTTGCGAAAGTATTATCAATAAGCATACATGTGAAAATGAGTTGTACCAGTTCTTATTTCCCTTTGTATTTTGTCGAGTTAATGAATGCATCACAAGTACAAGGTCGACAATGCCTTGCCTTGTACAACCTCCAAAATACATCTATCGACTGAGTTTACCTCGAGCGCCATACCTCTATTACTGGTATGCGATTTGATCGAAGACCCTCGTTGTCGGCCGTAAGCCGACGGGCAGGCACCTCGCCATTGAACGAACCTCGTCGCCGGCCGTAAGCTGAGGGGGCACGCCCCTCGCCACCGAACGACCCTCGTCGTCGGCAGTAAGCCGAGGGACCCTTGTCTCGCCACCAAACTTGTTACCTCAATAAGCCTATCTTAAATGCACTCATTAGGCGATGCGATTGATGGTTGTTACGACAACACGGATCATACGAAGCATGATTGCGCATGTTAATTTAACGATCCAAGTCCAGTTATTTTTCCATGACAAACCTTGACGATCGTTGACTTGAGGGGTCATATGCATGTGTAATAAGCTCAAAGCTTCAAATTTTCGTCAAAACCACAACATAATTTGATAAACAACGATTATTTTATACAAAATATCGTGCCGATGCTAAGTTAAAGGCTAATGTCCCCAGGAAGGACTGCTACCCCGAACGCAAGAAATTCCATTATCGCTTGGGAGAACTTAGCGGCAAGCTCAGCTCTTAAAGCATATGCTGAAACTGCCGAATGCTCCAAGTCAGCAATCCAAACTTGAAGCTCGGAGTTTTCTTTCGACGAGCACCCCAAGTCAGCAATCTTAGTTTGAAGCTCGGACTTTTCTTTCTCCCATCGAGCTTCAGCAGCCTTTTTGGCACCAGATAAGGAGTTGGCATGATCCTTGGCCTTCGACATTGCCCATTCGGCAGTTGATTTGGCCTCCAGTGCTTTTCCCAGATATTCTTCCAGCCTTTTTACTTGAGCTTCAAGTTCATAAGCTCTCTGCTCAGCGGAATCTGCTCGTTGACGCTCAAAATTGAGTCTAGCCTTGACATCAGGTCAACAACCCGACGGCGCAACTCCATGACAAAAGCCGACATCTGTGCAAAGCACGGGCCAGACATATAAATGGTGTCAATGGAGATGTAAGCACGAATGTAACCTGATAGTCACAACCCACTATGAAGTCGGCTATCTTTTCGAAGTCCATCCCATGAAGAACTTTCCGGTCGCAGGAAAGGATGGAATTCTCCACCAGTCGAGCGGTCGTCCCGTAGTCCAGAAAGGCCGACTCGTCCTCTCAAACAACAAAGGGAGGCCGATGGCGTTCACCACGAATGACCCTGGAGAGGACGAAGAATGTTGGTGTAGTATTAAAGCCCCCCCCCCCCCCCGTACTCCGAAGGGATAGGGCCCACCAGGGCGTCGGTAGTTTGATACCACCCCACGGTCATTTATCCTTGGGATGACTTGGAAGTGGAGTAATCATCCACCGAGAGCTCTCGGGAATCGCTGCTTGAGCCTTGAGGGTTGGGTCGATGATGCATTGCCCTTTGTCGAGGTCTAGGCTGAGAGAGTCGTATCATCTCCATTGCTTTTTTTATATGCCCTCCCTTTCGGTTAAGGAGAGACTTCTCTTCCTAAGCAAGGGTTCTGCAGGCTTTGGATCCACGACCGATTGAGGGGCGTTCGCGGTAGGAACGTCTGAAGCAGGGGTCGGAGCTGAGGGCGGGCCTGTGATATTGATGACATGGGTAGGAATTGCCAGCAACGAACCTTGGGACGAATACGCCGAGGTCCCATGTTTTCTCCCCTTCCTCGGAAGAACTTTGGCTGGTAGGAAGTGGAAGCTGAATGGAAGAACCATCTATCCTCCTCCTTCGCTGCTCCTGACGAAGCATCCGTACTTTGGGAAGTAAACCCGCAAATTCTTGGCCAGCCATCTCTACAAAAGAGAAAATCGATTAATGTAGTGGTCGTAAGAGGAAAATCGCAACAACATATGTTACCAGGGTTTCCCAAGAAGGTCTTCATCAGATTGTCGTCTAATAAAAAGGTGATCGACCTCTCTTTTGACGGCCAGCTCGACAAAATGTTGGCTACTTTGATCTCATCAGGAGGTAATTTTGATTCCTTGAAAGCATAGGAACTAGGGGAGCTCCAATGAGTGAGAAGCGAACCCACAGTTGGGATAGAAACGAATGCAAAAGTGTCTTACCAATTATGGTCAGAGCTGGGAAGATCGCAAATGAGCTCTCTCCTTGCGAGAGACGATATGAAACCATTTCGCTCGAGAATCAAGCTCCACGTGAAAGAAGTACATAAAAAGCCATGGTTTTACCTTACAAAGCTCGCAAAGCATGGTAAACCCAACCATCAGAGTAATGGCGCAAGGTGCAAGTTGGCAAAGGGGGAGTTCTAAAAAGATTAAAATCTCTATGATGAAGAGATGGAGTGGAAAACGAAGATCGAACAAGAAGGATCTCAAATATACCCCAACTTCTTGTCTTCGAGGAAAGCAAACCCTTTCATTCAACTCTGGGATCCTAAGCCTATAAGGAGGGGAAAGATAATCTGTCTGATCTTAGCAGTCAAATCGAAAGATAATTCAGGCACCATATCTAAGACTTCTTGAGGCACAGTAGAAGAATCAGCGGCCCGAAGAATGTGAAGTCTATGTTTCATTAGTAATCCTTTCCCTTTCCCTGGGACTATGGTATATTGAGAGGGTCGAAGACGCCGTAAGACTTCAAATGGAGATGGTTCTCTGATTTTCAAAGGCGGCCACATGATTGGAAGAGCTAAAATAAACCCGAAGGGAAGAAGAAGGCTACCTTAGCAAGGTCAGACAAATGTAAGAGGAAAGGGACGAAGAAGCAAGCTTTCTGAAATTTGGGGACGATGTGAATTTGCCTTTTCATTTTACTTTCTCCCTTTTATGTCAGAAAGCCAAAGCCCGAACCGAGCTTGGCCGCTTAAGAGGAAACATGTGCCCATATCTGATACTGTTGATGCTCCGAACCTCGAGCCGAAGCAAAGACCGAAGCAAGGAAACTGAGTTTTGGCAATTCAAATAAAACATTCCCGCTTCGACTGTTGTGATCATTTAAGGAGACCTCACATTATTCAGTCACAATCAACGTCAAGTTTGAGTCCAAGTGACGGGGGCCATTGTTGATACATAGGTCTGGCCTAAAAAGCGGTTAGATGAATTTTACCTGAAGAGCAAGGCCCACAGAGAATGATACGCCTCGGCCCAATAGCCTCGAGGCCCGCCAAGGAAGATAAATCTATACCCATTCAATGTGCCAGCTCATTTGTCCGTTGGATCCCGGTAACCCCACGGAATTGGTTAATAAACACATGAATAAACATGCAAATGTTATCCTTATTCCCGGAGAAGATCCCGCCATCATCAATGATGAACTATTATGCATCAGAGAAGGAAATCATTATCTGTAAAAGGAGAAGAGGACAATTGAAAAAGGGTTCAGACTTCAGAGGTACAGAGTACTAGGTACTCTGACAAACTCATTTCTTCCCCTCATATTTCTTCCTCCAAAAGCTTGAGCTGACTGAATCGAGACGATCTCACATGGTGTCGATCTCGACAGCCCCGAGCCTTTCTTAAGTTGTTACTAACTTAAGCATCGAAGGGGATTTGGGTCGGATCCTAGATCTGACCCCCCTAACGATTGTATGTGGTGCAGGTCGTTCGAGGTATGTCCCAACAGAAAGGTCGAATGGCCGTCTTATTCGACCGCAAAACTGGTCGAGCTCCAGGTCGAAACTGGTCCAACTCGAAGCTCAGCCTTCCTCGACCCAGGTACCAGCAACCGACGGTCCCACCTCAACAGCTGACGATGCTCCACCTCATCAAGGGAGTCCACGTAAGTCTCGATTACTGTTGACCGGAGCCCAGTTGTCAACAGGGAGTCTCTCACCCAGGCCATTCTCCGGTCACTCTAATAAATAAAGATATAAGTCACTCAAGGCTCTCTCACAATCACTCCATTGCATCTCATAAGAAATATTCTGTTGTGAGTTGAGGGAGGCCTTTGGCCTCCCTCCCCTCATCACTCTCCATTACTCCCCACTAAGTTAGTGGGGAGGCCCTTGGACTCCCAACTTAACTTGAGAGTTTTATAAATATAGTATCATGTCTATTTGCCATGGTTAATCCTCTTCTAACACGTTATCAGCACCTACGCTCTTATCTTTTTTGAGCTTCTCATCCAGTCTCCCCTCAAATTTAACCCCCTACGCGCTAAGGAATCTAATTGTTGCGGTGATCCGGCTTGCGGGGAACAGTTGCGGAGAACCGTTTCGGCGATCTTTTAGGCGTATCGGGAGTGAGATTTCGATCTACGGCTTTTTCTTATTACGGTCGTCCCTAGATCTTTGATCTAGAGGTAAATCTTATCGATCCCGTAGAAAATTACAAACAAATAATTTGATATGATTTTTCACAGCCTTTCTTTCGGCTTGTTTAAATCTACTATATCATGTTTAATACTGATTAAAATAATAAATAAAAAACCCCTGACAAACCCTTTGGCTCCCCCCGAAGGGGGGCCCTCTCTGTATACGGCACGTTGATCTTCGCAGAGATGATTTTAAACGCAGAGATGATTTTGATTTTGAAATACATAAATGATTTTAATAGGCACGTTATAATACATAATTTTGATTTTAAAGCATCTCTGTATTTTGAAGCATCTCTGTATTTCGGCATCTCTGGATTTTAACATGGGCTCAGGTTCTTCAAATTAAAAGTATGATTAATTGCTTTTGGTATTACGTATCATGATTTATTAGCTTTTGGTTATATTTGAAGCTTCACCCAAGGCTCCTGGAACTTAGGCTTGTTTGGATGCCAAGATTTTAATGACCCCAGACCTTGTGAAACATTCAGAAATAATTAAGCTCTACATGAATGCATGTTTTAATTGGTTTGATTTTAACTTAGAATGGAAGCTCAGATTCGGAAACTTCATTGCCAAATGAGTCATTGACAGTTTCAGTGTTAATTTGGACATCATTTTGAATATGAGAGGATTGAGCTGCTTGATGCATTATGAACAACTTGATGCAAGGATCCCACATGCATAGTTATATTGAATATATGAATAAATGAATCACAGTAGGTGGGTTCAAAACACAGTAGCATTGGTACACAAGCCAACCTTCTTCTTTCATTTAAAGAGAGAACATCATCATGCTCCTGGTAATTGGATGAGTAAAAATAAGTAGCAAGAATGAAAAAATGAGAAGTTCAACGTATTGAAGGCAAAAACCATGCTAGTTTCCATAAAAGAACAACAAATTAAAACAATAAAGGAGTGGGCTTTGCCTACGCCATATGGGATGGATTGCTATAAGTTGATCTCTTGCGATTTTTGCTAACGTACAGACCCGAAGATGAGGGGACAAAATCTGTAAAATAAGGGGTTGAGGGGGGTTTTGTCATTAATTAACCCTAAAATTTGTTTTTTGGGTTTGAGTTAAAATTGTTTTTAAATTTTACAGTCCAAAACTGTTTAATGAATTTGTTGGACTGTTTATTGGGCCCGAAGCCCAATACATAAAAAAGACAATTAAAATGTGCTTAAATTAACTTATGGGCATGCAGTCCATATTACAACAATAATTTATTTTGTCTGCTTATTTGGGCCAGAAGCCCAGATAATTTAAATTGCCAATTAAAATGATTTTCATTTGGCTGATTGGGCCTGAAGCCAATTTAATTCAATGTCAATATTTAATTGTTAATTTTTGGAAAATGGGCCTGCTGCCCAAATATTAATAATAAATTAGAATGATTAATATTTATGGGCCTGCAGCCCCATTCAAAATATTATTTTATTTTAATTCTTTGTTATGAGCCTATCGCGTCATATTGCTAAAATTATAACACCCTTGCATTATTATTAATTTATGGAATATTAGGATTTTTTCAAAATATAATTATCTTAAGGATCCTGCGACCGCTCTGCCGTTAGTCAACTAACCTAACGGTGTATGACGTCTCCACGTGGTCCGAGAGATTATTATATTTTATAGTCCTTTTTCCATATTATATATGCATGTGTTATATAAACTGTGTGGTTGTTTCTTTTGTGCCTGTAGCATATTATAAACTGCGTGGTTGTTTATATAAGCTAAAATGTGATTTTTGGGATCGGCCAGTTTGATACCTTTTAAATTCCTTGCAATTTTATTTTCTTTTTGAGAGAATTTGTAAGTGAGGATTAAATGTATTAATGCCAAAGACCGGTGTACCGAGATATGAAGACGGAGTTTATATTTTCAATTGACAGGGACCACTTCTTGGTTTCCAAATTGTATTTTTCTTCTCTTTATGAACTGTATATTCGGACTTTGGACTTTATACGTTTTTGGGTATCTGGCCGATCCCCACATTTTACTTATTTTAATTTTTAATGCGTGAATTTACATTAATTCGTGCTTGTTTTAAATTGCATAGATAAATGGCAAAATTGACAAGCGTCGATTTCGAGGTCCTTGATGCTGCAGAAAAAAAAATTACCTGAGTTGGCGACTGGACCTGAAGTTCCACTTGCGTTCAATGGCCCTCATTGGCTCAATTTTGGCTCCTTCATCGGCCCCAGCAGCGGCCGATGCTTCTGCTAGTAAAGCCCCAGAAGCGGCCCAATCGTCTAGCCTCCGATGTGGATAAGGCGAAATCCATTATCTACATTAGGAAACATATAGATCGGACCTTAAAGGCCGAATACCTAACGGTAGAGGACCCAATGAAGTTTTGGACATCGCTGGAGACACGGTATAAACATCAAATTGATGTAATATTACCGCGTGCCAGTTATGAGTGGGAAAACCTCAGACTTCAGGACTATAAGTCCGTCGCTGAGTATAATTCTGCACTTCATAATATCACCTCACGCCTGAAGTTGTGTGGTGAAGAAGTGACAGAACAACGCATGTTGGAAAAGACATTTAGCTCGTTTTACGAGGAAGATGCAATCCTCATGCAGCAGTATCGTGAACACAACTTCACTAAATTCTCTGATCTGGTCTCATGCCTACTTAGGGCAGAGCAGAATCGAGATTTACTGCTAGCCACTCATAATTTAAATCCAGCTGGCACTGCACCTATCCCTGAAGCCCACCACGTTTCTCCCCAGAAGTGGAAAAACAAGAAGAATGCTAATAATAACAAAGGGAAAGCCGTGATGAAGAATGGACGAGGAGCAGCACCCTCGTCCAATAACAACAATATAGGAAAGAGTAACTTCATAAAGAAGCAAAAGAACACTGAACAAGTGTCACTTCCTAAGAAGAACTGGGAGGATAAATGCCATAGATGCGGCATGACTGACCATTGGTCCAGAATCTGCCGCACTCCTCGCCACCTCCAGGTCCTATATAAGGCGAGCCAGAAGTCTCTGCCTGAAACAAACTTGGCGGCTGTTCAGCCACCAATGATGTTCACTGCAAATGACTTCGAGAACGACGACCTGCTCGATTAAGCTTCATCTTTTATCTATGCATTTAAAATTCAATGTTGCTTCATCTTTAATTTGCTTAAGTACGAACTTTTATTTTGAATGTCTTTTTCATTGACTTAAATAAAATTTCGTTTTACTTATAGATGAAGTATGGAATATTGTGGACAGTGCCTCGTTGCACTGGTGTAGCATTGATATTGCTCCCACATACAACGAGACTATAAGATGCAAATTCTCCTTATAAACATATAGGAAATCTCCACTTTTCAAGGATATTTCTTTTATAGAAAATAACTTGAAAATTGTGGATAATATTTATTGAATATCAATATGTAACTCGTCAAGAAAATGTCCAGAAGACCATCTACTTACGATTTCATTGGACCCCCGTCGGGCCCCTATAATTACAGATATTCATCCTATAGAAAGCCAACTTGACTAAGCACCAGAAGTGCCTTTCATTGCCATAGTTTTTAACTCTGGCAAAAATGGACTTGGTCATCCTGGATCAGCGATGATGGACGCATCATCAAATGAATCCATTGGAGAACCTGAAGATTCTTCAAAAGGTTGAGTTTCCGTGTCCCCCTTTGTCATAAGGGAAAACTTAGAGAGAGGCCTTCCCTCCTGAAAGTGGGTTTAGAGTCTCCTGGCTTCATTGAGAGAATACATTGTGACCTTTTGCGTGCCTATTCACCCCGCAAATGGATCATTTTCGGTACTTCATTACTGTACTGATATATGCATCTACTAGATGGTTTTCTGTGTACCTTCATATTCACTCGCAACATAGCTTTCTCAAAGCTAATAATAAGGGTGAATTCACCACTCATATCATTCAAGACTTCTGCCAAGCAACTGGCATTGAACATCCTGTAGCATGTTCATACTCAGAATGGGTTATCAGAGTCTCTGGTAAAGAGACTCCAATGGATTTCACGTCCATTGTTAGATTCCAGTTGCCTGTTGATATTTAGGGACCAACAAGCTGCACTCTGCATCGCTTATCACGATACGGCCCGCTTGTGGCCATATCTTATTGCTGATGCCGCTTTCTTATGGTTTACCTCCAAGTCTTGATAAATGTGAATTTGATGAGTAAAGTCTCATTGTAATAGGCACGCAGTCTAAAGAAGCCTGAAGCTTCTGAGACCATATCAGGGGACACATAAGTCCTCATCTCGTTATGATCCGCATACTTTTTCTGTGTGACGTTGAGATCCAGAAGATCCTTCACATTCAGACTAAAGTACATCAATTGACGGATAAAATTGCGGACAACCAGAAGATTGTTCGTTCACACGTCCCTGCTGCCAACACGCCAGCTAGGATTAACATTCCCAAAGATGGATGCAATCCACCGGCAGCAGAATTGGCTGTACCTCATTTGAAAAGAGGACGCCGGCCAGGTTCAAAATAAAAATTTCCACATAATATGAAGATTCCTGGATATATAAAAATGATCCAACCACAGGATAATGAGCTCAGACCAGCAACCTCTCCCCTCCTAATTTCCCCTGCAGAGGAAACAACAGGAGAAACATCATTATATTACGTACGTACTGGAGAGGTACTGGACATATATAGCACAGTCGTCGACGACGGTTTTGCTTTCGCTATTGTCGTTCACGTCGCTGAATACGACGATGACATCTACCCACTTTTCTATAGCGTAAACGCATAGAATGGCCAAATTGGGATGAGGCAATAAGAGTAGAGCTGGACTCACTCTTGAAAAGCAAAGTCTTTGGACCAGTAGTCCATACACCTGAATATGTAAAAACCTGTGGAATATAATTCGAATTTCATAAAGAAATTGAAATGAAGGAAATGTGATCATTTTCCTACTAAGTCTACACTTCTCTGCAAAAGCCAATACATGCAGCTCATGGACGTTGTGACTGCATATATATACGGCAATATAGATATAGAGATCTATATAAAACTTCCAGAAGGGTATACTCTACCTCCAGAGATGAAAGAGAAACGTAGAAATGTCTTCTCCATAAAGGCTACAAAGATCATTAGTTGATCTTAAGCAATATTCTGCCCTTGTATCTTTTTCGAAAGATCGTTGACAGGATTCGTTATATTTGCCTTACATATGATCGACTTAAAGCTAATAGGATCTCCAGCAGAGACCATTGAGTTTTCAGATAGCTTTAAAGCATACCTTGGAAATGAAAAACCTAGGTATAACGATCATCCTGATGATGACATTAATCATCCTGAAGATGACAATAATCATCCTGAAGATGAACTATCATCCTGAAGATGACATTAATCATCCTGAAGCTGAACTATCATCCTGAAGATGAACCATCATCCTGAAGATGACATTAATCATCCTGAGATGAACTATCATCCTGGAGATGAACCATCATCCTGAAGATGACATTAATCATCCTGGAGATGAACTATCATCCTGGAGATGAACCATCATCCTGGAAATGAACCATCATCCTGGAGATGACATTAATCATCCTGAAGATGAACCATCATCCTGGAGATGAACCATCATCCTGAAGATGACATTAATCATCGTGAAGATGAACTATTATTAATCATGCCGAAGATGTCTCGGCTTACACATTAAACACCTTCGTGGTGGAACCCTTTCATATTCTTCATACACCTGGAGTTTACGAAGAATGATGTCATTTTGCAACCTATTAAAAATGGATGCTTATTTATGATACCTTCCAGTAGCTGGAAGAGTGGGAGGACATCCTAGATCCCGAAGAGCCTAGCTCTAGTGTATTATCTGGCCAACTGCACGTATCTTTGATAGAACGTCTCCAGTAAAGTTGTTAACCAGATACAGTGTTGTCCTGGAGAGCAACACTAGACCAAGGATAGGCTGCTTCTGCGCAACTTCCAAGGGTCAAAGAATATATATTGCATATGCAGGTTTAAAGATCATCGCGATGACTGAAACACAATAGGCCGGCCACCTCCTAAATATATACACATCATCATCCAATGTCTACATCTTCTGAGAAGCTCATCATCCACGAAGCAAGTATTGAAAATGCCCAGCCAGGTCTAGCAGTACCTTGCAGACACACTGAAGACTGATTCAAAGAATACTTTAGTGGAGTCATCTACCAACTTCGAAGAGCATTACACTCCAGAGCGACTCTGCCTTCCAATAGCCGCTAGATGAGTGAAACTTGTACAGATGAGTGATAATTGTATTTTCTTTCAGAACATGATGGATGTATAGACGAATAGGAGATGATTGTATAGATACATAGGAGATCTGCAAGCCTGAAGCTTGTACAGATCAGGGGGAGTCCCTCGATAGTTGTACTCTTTTCCCTTAAGCTGCTGGTTTTTCCCACTGGATTTTCCACAGCTAAGGTTTTAACGAGGCAACCACAGTGGCTCTGGATCCAGAAGTATCCACCCCATTGGCATACTGAATCTTGAAGTATTCATATGCTTAACCCAAGGTAATGGAGAGATGAGGGGGAGTGTTGTGAGTTGAGGGAGGCCTTTGGCCTCCCTCCCCTCATCACTCCCCATTACTCCCCACTAAGTTAGTGGGGAGGCCCTTGGACTCCCAACTTAACATGAGAGTTTTATAAATATAGTACCATGGCTATTTGCCATGGTTAATCCTCTTCTAACAGATTCAAATAAGAAACTTTTTTCGAAGCAATTCTTATTCATTCATTGACTAAAATAAAAAAAATCACATCCGTATATATAGGCTTTCAATTTAAAACAAGCTTTACCACACCTGATATGGGACTAAAATGAAATAACAAACTACCAAAAATATCAAATAAAAGCTTAGCAAATAAAACTATTTAAAAATAAAATTCTAACCAAAATCCGAATAAAATCCTAACTAAACCCAACTAAATATACCTTAATCCGTATCATTCTTACTGATTTTGAAAATTTTACCATCTTATGAATGGTGGTAGAGAATTGCAAATTGGCAGTAGTTAGCAGTCTCTTATTATTAAAGATTACACATCCACATACCTTGAAATGATCCAAAATGAAACATTGCAGATGATCATCTTTAGAAAAATGTATCAAGATCATGAATGAAAGAAATGCACGTAAAATTTGCCAGTTTGTAGGCTGTGACGAACGATGAGGTCAATATGCTCAATCAAATCAAGTGATGCATATATCTACATATATCTACAGATTTGCCGTAAGATCAACAAATGGTTAAAGCAGGGGCTCAATCAAGGGCTCTAGCTCGTAGTGCAATGATGATTAGGACCAAGATGAGACTCTGGCTCTGGCTCAACCTCAGGCTCCAATACAAGCTCAAGCTCAGGCTCAGGCTCAGACCCAATCTATGTCTCAATCTTATAGTCATGATCGGGCTCAGGCTTGTGCTCATGTGCTCATGCTCAAACTCTGTCTTATGTTCTGGCTCGACCTCGATTGTCGGCTTTAGCTTGAGCTCAAGCTCAATTGTAGACGTAGGACTAGGTTCGAACTCTTGCATAATTTCTTGTGTTTCATTTTCAGTTCCACCATTTAAGAAATGTATTGATGCCCTCACAGATCTTTTTGATCTCCTCACAAGGATCTATTTATGACTCTCTTTTAGGCTTTAAATTTGATGAAGATTAAATCAAATGATGGATTGGTCGGTGTTTTAAAAGATATTGACGTCGAATCTCCATCTTTAATTAAGACCAATAAGACTTTATATCTTTAAAAACTAGATTCTCTATTTATGTAGTATTCAACATACCAGAATCTATTCACATCAGTTATATCTAGCAGTAGGAAAAGAAATTTTCAATAACAGACTCACAGTATTTATAATAACGGACTCACATTCTTTATAACACTAATATCTGTCTAACCCCTCACGGGTAAGACATAAAACTTCATAAATTCATTTTTATTGCAGTCATCCTAATAACAATATGCACGATAAAATTTCATGAAAATATACTCTAAATAATTGAAAATACTATCAAAATATGTAAGGGCTCGAACTAGCTTGCAACTACCTCAAACCGCTTGAAAATAAGGTTGAAAACATCTCCAAAAGAACCAAAATAGTGAACTTGACACAAATATATTGAAAATCTTTAGAAAATTGTTGAAATTCTTCAAGCTGCACTGTAACACTGTAGCAATTGCATAAATCACTGTAGCAATATGTTACTATATTATTTCAGTTACTATAACCATAGAGGTTTTGGCTTTTTTTTCTTGCTAACCAACCTAACATATCTAAAGAAATGATTAAGATGATAAAAGACGGTTGGTAAAATTCCAAATTTTAGTTCTGATAACAAATTTGACATAGAATGTAAGAGAAGAGAATTTGATGGTGATTAAGAAGAGCAATTTAATGATTTGAGGAATAAATAGAAAAAACAAATAGATCTAATGTTCCTAAATTGGAAAAATTAAGGATTCTACGTAGAAAAATAAAGTTGAGAGTCTCTCACCCAAGTAATTTGATGAGAAAGCTAGGGTTTGGAAGATGAAAGTTGAGATTTTTATTAAGATCAAAAGATGAATACAAGATAAGGGTTTCTTTTGAGAGGAAACCAACTCTCCTAGCTTGAATCTAAGAGAGAAAGCTTACTCACTTGATCTAGGGTTATACTCTTCTAATCTAGGTTTAACACTCAAGTTTTGCATAAGAAAAATAATAAAAACCACACCCCAAACATATAAGGGCAGCTTTAGCCCAAATTACAAAAAGCCCATCCAAAGCCCCAACTTTGCAAAAATACCCCAAAACTTCACAAAAATGCCCTCGGCCTAGTTCTCCATCCCGCGATCCTTCGTGATCTCATCATTACTCCCCATTACTCCCCCAAAAGAACTAACTTGTCCTCAAGGTGGAAGCCTGGGAATCGTTGCGCAATAACATCGTAAGGTTCCCAAGATGTCTCATGATCTGGAATGCCTATCCACCTAATCAGCACCTCCAGTGCCCCTGTACTCCCTTGGCGAACCCCCCTCAGCTCTGTCGGCTCTAGAAGCACATCCATGTCCTCCATGAGTGTCGGTGGTAATGACAAGGAAGCGGTATGATCCCCAATGGTCCAGCGGAGCTACGATACATGAAAAACAAGGTGGATAGCTGAATCTGGTGGCAACCTCAGCCAATACGGCACCTAGCTAATCCTGACCTCTACCTCATACGTCCCAAAGTATCGGGATGACAGCTTCTCGTTCTACCTACGTGCCAGGGAGCGCTATCGATAAGGTCGCAGTTTCAGGTACACCATGTCTCCCTCCTCGAACTGCACATCTCGCATGTGTTCATCTGCCCAGCTCTTCATAAGCCGATGCGCCCTCGTCAAGTGTCGTCTCAACTCCTCCAAAGTGTGGTCCCTCTCCTTAAGATACTGGTCCACATGGAAAACTGGGGTAGAGCGGTGACCATAGTGAAGTAAATGCGGGGGATCCCACCCATATAAGACCCTTAAAGAAGTGGTCCGAGCTGAGGTGTGAAAAGATGTGTTGTACCAATACTCCGCCCAAGCTAGCCACCTCACCTATTACTTCGGAGACTCAGAGACAAAACAGACAAAACACTGTAGACATGTCTCAAGGGTCATGTTGATAACCTCTGTCTGGCCGTCAATGTGGGGATGTTAAGCGGTGCTCCTCTTCAATACTGTCCCCAGTGTCCTAAATAACTCCTACCAAAAGGCGCTAATAAAGACCTTATCCCGATCCGTCACAATAGAGCCCGAAATCCCATGAACCCACATTATCTCCCTGATGGATGTCGTCGCCACGGTCACTACAGTATATGGATGTCGTAATGCCACAGATTGTGCATACTTGCTCAGCCTATCCACCACCACCATGATGACCGAGTACCCCTCGGATTTCGGCAATTCGTCAATGAAATTCATGGTCATCTTCTTCCAAACTCGGTCAGGCAAAGAGAAAGGCTGCAGTAAACCCCCATGAGCTGTTGATAAATATTTGTGGTGTTGGCATATGTCGCACTTCTCCATTTCCGCCACATCCTTTCGCATCCCCTCCCAAAAAAGCTCCCAAGCCAAGCGCTAGTATGTCTTCAGGACCCCAGAGTGGCCACCAATCATGCTCACATGAAACTCCTGTAACACCCTCGGGATATGAATCGACCCCCGCGGTACCATCAAACACCCCCTGTATAAGAGACGTTGCTCTTCTAGAGAATACCAAGGGTGTGCTGCCGAGTCCTGTAGTAGTGTTGCTCTAATCTTGGCTAAACCATCCTCCTCCTCAATCTCCCACAACTGGGGCTCCCAATCGAGCAGAACTGGTACTGACAAGGCCGACAAGTGCAAATCAACATCCGTCCGTGATAGCGCATCTGCCGCCTTGTTCTCAATTCCCGACATGTACTGGATCTCAATGTGGTAACCTAGCAGCTTTGTCAACCAGCTCCTCCGTAACCATCCTCTGGTACAGAAGGTATTTGAGGCTCATCTGGTCTGTCCTCACTACGAATCACCTGCCAAGAAGATAACCGCCAACACAATAGCCATCAGCGCGTGCTTATAAACTAACTTGAGTCGAGCCCTTGCCAATAACACATGGCTAAAATATGCCATTGGCCTGCTCTCCTGCATCAACACGGCACATATGCTATAACCCGACGCATCTGTCTCCACCACAAGTGGCCGGGTAAAATCCGGGAGCGCAAGAACAGATACGCTCGTCATGGCCCTTTTATGGCCTCAAAAGCTCGAGTGGCCTCCTCGGTCCATTGGAAATTGTCCTTCAGTTGCTCAGTCAATGGCCACGCAATGGTGTTGTACCCCCTGACGTACTTCCTGTAGTAGCCAGTTAGTCATAAGAATCCCCGCAACGCCCGTAGGGTTGTAGGAGTGGTCAATCCACCATGGCAGCTATCTTCGAACCGTCCGTGTCACTCCCTCCGCGGAAACAATATGGCCCAAGTACTCCACACTCCGCTGGCCGAACAAGCACTTCTTCCGGTTGGCAAACAGCTGATGCTCCTACAGCTCCCTCAGTACGGTCGTCAAATGCTCCACATGTGACCCCATCGACCGGCTGTAAAACAAGATGCCATCGAAGAATACCAGAACAAACCTTCTCAGATAGGACCGAAACACCTTGTTCATAAATGCATGGAATGTAGCAGGGGCATTGATCAAGCCAAACGGCATGACCAGGAACTCATAGTGGCCCTCGTAGGTCCTGAAAGCAGTCTTCGCCACATCCTCATCTCTCATCCAGATCTGGTGATATCCGGACTTCAAGTCAATCTTGGAGAAGACCATTGCACCGTGTAACTCATCTAACAGCCCGTTGATCACGGTGAAGGAAAATTTGTCTAGCACCGTCTCCTTGTTTAATGTCCGATAACCGACACAAAATTTCTAGCTATCGTCCTTCATTAACAGCACCAAGCTCGAGAAAGGACTAACACTCGACTATATCATCCCCGCCCGAATCATCCCGTCCACCATCATCTCAATATCTGCCTTCTGCGCCTGTGGATAGCGGTAGGGACGTACACTGATGGGAACGACACCTCTCGGAGCACAATGGCATGCTCGTGGTCTCGTGGGAGGATGAAGCCTGTGAGGCATCTAAAACACTCCATCAAACTGAAATAAGACCCGTCGTAGTTCCCATGGAATGTCCTGCTCCTGCTCCGCCTCCTCCACTACCAGGCCTTGTAGCTCCACCAAGAAGCCTCCTCCTTCGGAATGGAAAGACCTCGCCATGGTCTTCAAGGAAACCCTGAATCTGCACAAATTGGGGTCCCCTGAAGTATCACCACATTTCCCTCGTGCATGACTCCATCCTCAACAACTTCCAGTTGGTCTTCGTTTCTCCCAGGGACTGCAGCCATCTCATGTCTAGAATCACGTCGGTGCTGCCCAGGCCGAGCGGCAAGAACTTATCCACCACATATACTCCTGGAGGGTCAAAATCACGCCTCGGCATACTCTACTGCTCCGCTCTACCTTCCCGGTCCCCAGCATTACTCCAAAGCTGCCGATGTCAACCAACTGCAAACCCTGCAGCTCCACCACACGGTTGGAAATAAAATTGTGGGTGCCCCAACTATCAATCAATACTACAACATCCTACTCCGAGATCATCCTGATCAACTTCATAGTGTGTTTCGAAGTGCTCACTACGGAATTGAGTGACACCTCCGCTACATCCAAATGAGATGGCTCCTGCTTCACCTCTTTCTCGTCCAGCTCCTTCACCTCCTCATCATCCTCTACCAGCAGCACTTGGAGTGTACGATCTCAGTAGCAATGACCTGGGGCATACTTCTCGTTACACAAAAAACACAGCCCCTTCGCCCTCTTATTTTGTATCTTTGCCTAGGTCATGCGTCGAAACTGTCCACTGTGCTGTGCACCGCTGCTCCTCTCCTTGCTCACCGGAGTTCCCCCAGTCTGGACCCCCTGCAGGGGCCCGCTGCACTCCTGGATGCGTCGAGCCACGAAAAGCGGACTCGCCCCAAGCTCACTTAGCTCGCCAATCCACTGCTAGTCTGTCATCCACTATCTGAGCCAGGTCCATCGTCTCTAGCAGTTCACTCGACCTATGCACCCGAATCTCCCACCGAATCTCAGTTTTCAGCCCCTTCATAAAGTTTCCCAATAAGGTCTCCTCGGTCATCATCCCACTCATACGACCAGAAAGTGCCTCAAACTTCTCCCGGTAGTCTCTCACCGTGCCCCCATGCCGTAGCGTCAAGAACTGCTCCTGCAAATCGCCGTCCTGGTTGTCTCTTAAGCGATGCAGCATGCAATATGTGAATTCTTCCCAAGACTGTACCGGCCGCCATTGTTGCCTCCACAAATACCAACACAACGCCTGCACCTTCTCCCTCTCTCCCATTTGGTAGGCCTCAAAGTACCGCTCCGCACTTGAGACCCATCCGTGGGGTCCTTCCCGTCGAAAACCAGCATCTTTAGCTTCTGGACTTTGTTTTCGGGTCCACACATCCCTTGCTTCGCTCTAGGTTGACCATAGTGGTATTATTGATACTCATTTTGCTGGGGTCCTCCAGCTTCCCACGGTCCTCCATCACCAGTCACGCCCCACGGGTTCCCTTCACGCCCCCACACAGTCCCGAAAATGTTCATCGTTCACACGATGGGCGAAATCTCTTACATATGCCTCATCGAACTGTGGTGCCCCCAAGAGTGGCCCGTCGATTCACTGGAATGCTGTAGGAGGCCGTCGGCTTGCGAATTCATCAAAAACTCCTCCAGTCGACTGCGAAAAACTTCCCCTGCCAGCTTAGAATTGTGGATCAGGCCCACCGCCCCCCCTGCGGCAAGGCCAGGGGCCAGCGAGGCCCCTGCGCCGCCACAGGGGGCCGGCACCCCCTTGAAGGGTTCCTGGGCGCTCACGAGCCCCCCAGGTTGTCGCTGGGGCTCGAGAGGCCCCCAGAATGCCGCTGGAGCTCGCGAGGCCCCTAGGGGTTCGCCCGGGGGCAGCGAGCTCCCCGAAGGTTTCGGACCCTCGCCGGGGTCCGGGGAGTTCGCCGGGCCCAAGCGGGGTCTAGCGCGGCCATCAAAAGGCCCCCTGCCCCAGCCGCTAGGGTTTTGGGGGGGGCCGACTCTTCCCGACGCGATGGATTCCCCCTCCCAAGTTGGTGGAGGGGGAAATTGCCCCCACACGCACTCTTACTCGTCTTCCTATGGCGAAACATCTTCTACGAGCACCATTTTCCCATTTCCCATGTCCAAAGGCGGCTCCTTTTGGCTCAGATCTGAAAGATTTCCCGGAATATCATCGTTCTTGGGCTTCTCCTTCTCACTACACTGATTCCCTTGAGTCTCCATGAAAAATTTGAACATACTCTCCAAGGATGAGAATCTTTCATCACTTCTTTGTTGTAGCTCCTTTATGGATTCCTTTAGGGTTGTTCCAATTTCTCCAACTTTCTTCTCTAGGACATCTCTTTACTCCATGAATCTTGTGTTTGTGATGGTGGATCTTTACTTTGATACCAATTTGATGAGAAAGCTTGGGTTTGGAAGTGAAAGATGAGATTTTTTGTAAAGATCAAAAGATGACTACAAGATAAGGGTTTCTTTTGAGAGGAATCCAACTCTCCAATCTTGAATCTAGGAGAGAAAACTTACTCTCACTTGATCTAGGGTTCTACTCTTCTATGCTAGGGTTTAACACTCAAGTTTTGCAAAAGAAAAATAATATAAATCCCACCCCAAACATATGCTCTCAAATTACAAAAAGGCCCTCCAAAACCCAAACTTTGCAAAAAATACCCCAAAACTTCACAAAAATGCCCTCGGTATAGTTCTCCATCCCGTGATCCTTCTTGCAACGCCTTCGTTGATATGTGATGATTTCATCATCATTCTCCGTCCACTCTAACAAATCAGCATACCAAAGATTTAAAGATGTAGACCTCTTGCGAAGACTCTCTCACACCTACTTACTCGCACCTCATAAGAAAGATTCAAAAAAAGAAACATTTTCTCAAAATAATTCTTATTTATTCATTGAGTAAAGTAAAAAAATTCTCATGCTTGTATAGAGACTTTAAACTTAAAACAAGTTTCACCACAACCAACATGGGTCTAATTTAAAATAACAAACTACAAAAAATATCAAATAAAATCAAATGAAATATGAACAAATAAAACCAATTAAAAAAATAAATGCCAACCAAAATTCAAATAAAATCTTAACTAAATCAAACTACATAGAACTTGATCCTCATCATTTAATCAATCGCATTTGTAGGAAATAACACAAAAGGACCACCGATAATCATCAGGGAGAAATTGATATATAAGTTCATAATCCGTCCCTGTCTGTGTGCTTTAGCAAAAGAGCTAACTTCTACAAATAAATCCATTGGTCCTTTTCTGCCATTTTTCGGCTTCAGATAGCAATCCGTCACTTGGCTCCTTTCTCATTCATCTTCCTAAATGAAAGAGCGCATAACCATCTCAAATCTACAATAGAGTCACCACGGCCATGCCCAGATTCCTTGGTTGATCCCTCACTTCAAAATCAAATCTTTCCAGCCTGATCCCTCCCAGCACCACTATCAACCCCCCAAACCAACCGAAACATCCCCCTCCCGCCGCCAAAAAAACAAAACAAAACAAAAAAACCACAAACAAGCAAAAAATAATAATTAAAAAAAATCCCTTCAGCACCAAAAACAATAATAAAAAGGAAAAAAAGAAAGCAATGAACGAACAAGAAAAGAAGGGGTGAAAGGAAAAGGTAAAGTCTTACTAGGGTTTAATTTGCTGATATACTAACTTAGAGCCCAAAAGATTTGAAATATAGAGCACTAATAAGTTGTATGGCTGATATGTGAAGGAACTAAAAGGCAATATAAACCGAATACTATAGACAAATGGGTAGTGTGGTGCACCACACTTAGGCATACATATAGTTCTAATATTTTGAAAAAAAAAAGGAAAAAAAAACCTATAAACCTTGAAGGTGTGAAGAACTGACTGAGTCATAAGAAAGATAAAGCAACACAGTTATTGACCATGATACTAAATCCGGATTGGCAATCACAAAGTGGAGCAACCGTTAGGGACTAATACCTAGAAATGCACAATACTGCATTATAAGTAAGATAAAGAGACATGCACCATGATAACAAATATTGGATTGCTAAGAATAGATCAGAGATCACATTTTTGATATGTAGCAAACAAATACTACAAATGTTATTCTTTCCTTGCTAACATTATATGCTTACAACTCTTATAACGCACCTGACACACATCAACAATAATAGAATCATTTCGAGCAATGTGGTTTGCCCAGTACTCGTCGGCAACTTCTTCATCTGGTCGTCCATCTGCATCTTTAGTCTTTATATACGGTTTATGTTTCACGCGGTTTAGATCTTCATGAAGCCCATCTAAAAGAAATGCCAAAAGCTCCTGAAAGAATGAGATACCACATATAAAGCCGTCAAGCATAAAATTCAAAACCAAGTTAGGAAGAAAAAGACTCAACCTGAGAATCGTGTTGATTATATCCACTAAACTGAGGTGCAAAGCGAGCAAGTTTTGTTTTAAATGGCTTTGGAGATACTGGTGTACGCCCAGGAGCCCACAGTTTCCTAAGCAATTCACCAAATGCTATAGCCAGCTCTCCCTACATGACTACCAAAATAAGTCAGTATATTAAATAGTAAGATAAACTGAATTATTTGTTGCTAAGTTGTATAAAATATAAGCAATAGATATTGTATTTAGAAAAAATCTTCTTATACAAATGTAGTGGGCAGAAGTTAGGAAAATTAAATCACATGGAACATATGGAACATGAAATTGTCTCGAGATCTAGAGCAAGCAAATCTAGATTAATTTTTTTAACCATCCAAGAAAATCCATAT
Organism: Scilla litardierei; assembly: GCA_030789695.1. Classification (NCBI taxonomy): domain Eukaryota; kingdom Viridiplantae; phylum Streptophyta; class Magnoliopsida; order Asparagales; family Asparagaceae; genus Scilla; species Scilla litardierei. The sequence goes on from CM061130.1 coordinate 120,281,249, forward strand.
CTGCATGATCAATTAAAAATCTCTTGGGAAGGGAACGCAAAATCTTAATTTGAATCTCCGACATTTATATGAAAACAGAAAGCAACGTCGGACAGGGTCTGCAGTAGTTTCACATTGGACATTCACATTGAAATTTAGCTAACTTGCTAATCTGCTGCCAATTTCAAAATAGCAACTAGAGTCAATACAACAAATCTAAATACACAATGGGCCTAAACAAGAAGCATTAAAATGTTGAGGAAAATAAGCTGGTAAAGAAACATTCATTGCTTAAAACCACAGATATTAAACATGGCAAGGAAACATGGTTTCTTATTATTAATATTTATGATGCATAAGTAGTAGATAGAAAATCGCAACAGTAAATGGCGAATCTGTTACTTACAACCATGCCTAGTGGATTCTGACAGTTAATTTCCTTGCGATAATCTTCACGAAAGTATCGTGCAAATTCTGGTGTATGAACAAGGCATTGAATGGCACTATTCATGAAACAAGTATTTCCAAGGTTTTGCAGCCCAGTCAGACCAACAGAAGCACCTCTTGTGCCAATGCCATTGGTTCCATGCAAATTGTCCATGTCACTACTTGGGGAAGCTAGGTACTGACTTTGTGAGAACTCAGAACTGCAGCTTCTGGAAACATTCTTGTTTGTTGACAAGCCTTCAGCAATAGAAAGGCTTGACCTACTTGGCTCCAACATTAGAGCAGCTGAGTCCTTATCCTTGGAGCCATTCTCTGGCGTCCATGCCCCATCTGCAATACCATTTTCAGCATCGTGGACCTCAACTAAAATCTGCAGCAACAAAATTAATAAACAATCTCCATTCAGTTATGGGTATTCCCACAATAGTTTCTCTGGTTGTTTAAATCATTGAAAGATAAGAAACTAATCTAATCCAATAACAACGTCGATGATAATAAATAATAGATAATACAAAATTGTAAGCAGAAAAATGAGTTGAATAAAAACCTATTAAATCTATTTATGCTGTTAAAATTTAGTAAGGATTGCAGGGTAACAGTACACAAAACTACAACACAAAAATTTTCATAATCAGAAAAGGGGACCCTTAGATTAACTATTGATTGGGGCTACATCCATCATGAATACAAGCTGCTTCTTTTTTTCTGACACATCCCAATAATTCATAGCCCATATATGCCAATGGCATTGTATGGTTGAGTTGAACAGAAAATTACTCAGGTTTTATAAGGTTCACAATAGGTGATGGGGGGGGATAAGAGGGACAAGTGGGAGGGATGTTAGAAAGGTCGAGAGTAAAATGTTGTATTGTGAGATGGACCTTCAATCCTGCTTGATTGGCTCTTGCTTGAGAACCACATGAGATGGTGATATGTTTTCCTCCGGACCTTACAATTGGTTCGTTATGCTTATGTCACTGCACATAATGATTTGAAAGTTGCTGGATCGGACTTTAAACTCCTATGATGTATCTTATGATGTCTTTTGTTGGGAAATCTAGGGTTTGAGAGAAGAAAATTTCTGATTTTTATATAAGAGAATTGTGGAATACAACGATAAGGGTTTCTTCCAAGAGGAAACCGGCTCTCCAAGCTTTAAATCAAAGTGACAAAGCTTAATCTCTCTACCTTTATGAAAACATTAACTCCTCCGCCAAGTAAATAAATCGGACAGATCTGTCCAAAATTACAAAGACCCTTACCCAAAACTTCACAAAAATGCCACTGGGCTGTGTTTGGCCACTCCACAATCCGCAAAGCGCTACCTCATCTGATAGGTTATAATCTCATCATTACTCTCTCCGACAAGAGCCGCATTGTCCTCAAGGTGGAAGTTTGGAAGCTACGCAATAACCCCATAAGGCTCCCAAGAGGTCTCATGGTATAAAAAGCCCTTCCGTTGAATCAACACCTTCGACTCCCGAACTTCCCTGTGAACCCCTACAACTCAGCCGGTTCCAAAAGCACATCCATATCATCCGTCAGAGTGTGGTGGTGAAGAAGAAGGGACGTGGTCCACAATGACCTGGCAAAGCTGTGATACATGAAAAACTGGGTGGATGGCAGACTCTGGTGGAAATTTCAGCTAATATGCCACTTGACCAATCTTCGCATCAACCTCGTACGGATCGAAGTTACGGGGTGACAGCTTCTCGTTCCTCATGTGCACCAAAGAACGCTGTCGGTAGGGCCACAACTTCAAATAAACCATGTCACCCACCGTGAACTGCACCTCCCTCATATGTCCATCAGCCTGGGTCTTCATGATCTGCTAGGCTCTCGTCAAATGACACTTCAACTCCTCCAGCACCTATGCTATCTCCTCCCAATACTGATCCATCAAAGAGATTGGCGTAGAGCTGTGACCATAGTGAAGTAGGTACAGATGATCACACCCATATAAAACTCGGAACGAATTGGTCTGAGCGGCCATGTGAAAAGATGTGTTGTACACGTACTCCGCACATACCAACCACTTCGCCCATTGCTTCGAAGTCTCTGAAACAAATAAGAATGGCAATATTGCGGGGCGGGGCGGGTATTTAACTACCCAAGCTTGCCCCGTTCCGTCTGCGGGCCGGGGCGGGGCGGGTCTCGGGCCGGGGCGGGGCGGGTAATTTCTTACCAAAAGCGGGTCGGGCCGGGTCGGGTCGGTCGGGTCAGGTCATTACTGCCATCCATATGAATCCCAAATAAAAGTTTTATTTGGGATTTGGGAGAATTGTGATTTACTGGTAATTTGAAATTGGGAATTGGCCTAATTGGAACAACATTGGAACAGAGTATGAGTTATGTGATGTGGACAGACCGCATGATTCGCATCAAAATAGTAAGGTTTTTTATAACCTCTATAGTTTATCGGAGCGGGCCGGGGCGGGCCGGGGCGGGTTGCATACAAAGCCCAAGCTTGCCCCGACCCGTCTGCGGGCCGGGGCGGGGCGGGTCAAAACCATGGCGGGTCGGGTCGGGCGGGTCGGGTCATTACTGCCATCCCTAGAAACAAAACAACGCAAAAAGTCTTAATGCATTGGTTGACTACCTCCATCTGGCTGTTGGTGATAAGCAGTGCTCCTCTTCAACTACGTCCCCTGCATCCTGAACAATCCCTCTAGAAATGGATAAGGAAGACCTGATCTTGATCAGTCGCGATGGACTCCAGAATCCCATGCAATCTCATTACCTCCCTGATGAATGTTGACGCCGCTGTCACTGCGGTATAAGGGTGTCGAAGTGCCACAAAGTGTGCATACTTGCTGAGCCGATCTACCACCACCATGATAACTGAATACCCCTCAGACTTCGGTAGACCATCGATAAAGTCCATCGTTAACTCTTTCCAGACCCGATCTGGCAAATATATGAGCTATAGCAAACTCCCCGGAGCCATCGTCATATATTTGTGACGCTGACAAATGTCACATTTTGCCACCACCTCCGTGACATCCTTCCTCATCCCCTCCCAAAATAGCTCTCTAAATAGATGGTGGTAGGTTTTGAGAACACTATAATGGTCTCCAACCCCACTCCCATGAAACTCATACAATATACTTGGGATATGTGTTAAGGTCCTAAGCAGGTCCAGCCGACCCTTGCACAAAAGCCGCTGCCCCTCCAACGAATACCCATGATGTGTTATTGAGTCCTGAATCTTCGCCAAACCCTCGTCCTCAGCAATCTCTCGCGGCAAGGGCTCCCAATCAAGAACACATGTACCAATAAGGCGGCTAACTGTAAGTATATCTCCCATCGTAATAAAGCATCTGCCGCCTTGTTATATTGCCCCGGCCTGTACTGAATCTCAAATTTATATCCCAATAGCTTGGTCAACCATCTCTTATGCTCCTCAATCCCCATCCGTTGCTCCAGGAGGTATTTGAGGCTCTTCTGATCTGTACGTACTATGAAATGATGAACAATCAAAAAGGGCCTCCACTTCTGCACAATCAGAACAATGGACATCAACTCGTGCTCATAGACAGACTTGAGCCAGGCTCTCATTGTCAGCACCTGGCTAAAGTAGGCCACGGTCTCTGGTCTTGCATCAGCACGACACCCAATCCATAGCCAGCAGCGTCTGTCTCCACCACAAAAGGTCGGGTGAAGTCTGGTGCTAGCACCGACACGCTCGTCATGGCCCTTTTCAGGTCCTCAAAAGCTCGGGTGACATCCTCACTCTACTGGAAGTTGTCCTTCGGATGCTTCGTCAGCGACCAGGCAATGATGCTATACCTTACGAACTTCTTATAGTAGCCCGTCAACCCAAAAAACCTCTCAATCCCCGCAGGGTGGTAGTGCATGGGCAATCAACCATAGCTGCAATTTTCGAACTGTCTACCGATACACCTTCTGTAGAAACGTGTCCCAGATACTCCACTCTTCGCTGGCCGAAAATGCATTTCTTCCTGTTGGCATAAAGCTGGTGGTCCTGCAGCTGTTGTAGCATGGTCGTCAAGTGCTTCACATGTGCCTCCATAGATCGATTGTACACTAAGATATTATCAAAGAACACCAGCACGAATCTCATTAGATATGGGTGGAACATCTTGTTTATCAGGGCCTGAAAAGTGGCAAGGGCATTGATAAAGCCAAAAGTCATGATCAGAAACTTGTCGTGGCCCTCGTGCGTCTTGAAGACAGTCTTCGCCACGTCCTTCACTCTCATCCGAATCTGGTGGTACCTGGATTTCAAGTCGATCTTTAAGAAAACCACGGCTCTATGTAGCTCATCCAACAACTCATCGATCACAGGAATATAAAACTTGTCTGGCAACGTCTCCTTGTTCAAGGCCCTATAATCGACGCAAAATCTTCAACTCTCATCCTTCTTATTCATCAACAGCACCGGGCTCAAAAGGGGGCTCATACTAGGCTGGATCATCCCTACCTAGATCATCTCCGCTACCATCCTCACAATCTCCCCCTTTTGCACCCGGGGCTAGCGGTATAGCCACACGTTGATGGGCGAGACACCCTCCATGTAGCACTATGGCATGCTCGTGGTCCGAGGAGGGAGCCCGCGAGGTGCCTGAAACACAGCCTCAAACTGAACTAAAATCTATTGTAACACGGGTGAGATGTCTGGCTTCTGCTTTGCCTCCTCTACTGCCAGCCCATGTAGCTTTACCAAGAATCCTTCGCCCTCGGTCGGGAACGCCCTCGCCATGGTTTTCAATGAAACCCTGGATCGACATAAGCTAGGGTCCCCACTGAAGTGTCACTACACTCCCCCATCCTGAAACTCCGGCCTCAATAGCTTCAGGTTGGTCCTTGTCTCCCCCAGGACTGCAACCACATTATGCCTAAAATAACCTCTGTGCTGCCCAGGTCGAGCGGCAAAAAATCCTCCGCAATCTGTATCCTTTTGAGAGTCAAAATCACAACTCGGTATACTCCCTTGCTTCGTTCCACCTGCCATGTCCCCCATCATCACTCTGAAACTCCCAGTATCCACCAGCTGCAACCCCTACTACTCCACTCTGTTGGATATAAAATTGAGTTCCCGCTTTCAATCAACACCATCACCTCCTGCTCTGAAATCCTTCCGATCAACTTCATAGTGTGGTTCGGAGTGAACCCCACTACGGAGTTGAGTGACACCTCTGCGACGTCCAGATGGGAGTGCTCATGTTCATACCTCTTCTTCTTCCACCTCCACAATCTCGTCCTCATCTTCCACTAGTAACACCTGGAGGGTGCGGTCTCTGCAACGGTGCCATGGAGTAAACTTCTCATTACATCGGAAACATGTCCACTTTACCTTCTTGTTTTACATTTTTGTCTCTGACATGCGTCGAAACTGCCCACTAGGTAGCGCATCTCCATGCCAGACTGGGCCCCCAGTATGGGCTCCCCCTGCAGGGACCTCTGCCCTCCTGAAGGTGCTTGGCTGCAGAAAGTGGAGCTGCTCCACGCCCTCTTGGTCCGTCGCTCTGCTGTGAGCCTAGCCTCCACCATCTGGATAGTTCCATCATATCTAGCAGCCCATGCGGCCTCTATAGGTGGATTTCAACTCGGATGTCTGGCTTGACCTCTTCATGTAGCCCCACATCATTGTCGCCTCATGTATCCCTCTCATGCGGCTTGAAAGAGTCTTGAACCTCTTCATGTAATCTTTAACCATGACATCCTGCCTAAGATCAAGGAGCTACTCGTGTAGAACACCACATTGTGCATCTCTAAATCGATCCAGTATGTCGTCCTTAAACTCTTCATACGACCTCACAGGTTGCCACTGCTGCCTACACTAGAACCAAAACAAAGCCTCCCATTTTAAGCAAATACACGTCGCATATAACTTCTCGAACTCCGCAGAAAGATGGTTCACCACAAAATATCACTCCACGTGGTAAACCCACCCATAAGGATCCTCCCACTCGAAGACTGGCATCTTCAGCTTTCGATCCATGCTCTCAGGTCCAAACATCATATGTCCTGCTCTTCCCCTTGGATGCCCGATGTGGAATTGTTGATAATCGTCCTGCCAAGCTCCCCAATCTCTCCACTGGCCTTCTCCTACTCTCTCATGGTATCCCCAGCCTCCGCCATCCCAATCAAGACCATCACCACCTCCTGTCAAGCCCCAGGAGCCATAATCATGCTCATCGTAACCTCCGAAGTGGTCGTCATCTCTATGCGCATGACGTCAAGTGCTTGAGTCGCCGCTCGAAGGTCTGTGAGGCTAATGTACTTCAAGGGAGGGCACGTCGCTGCCCTGAGTAGGCGCCGAGGGCCAATGGTCTTGTTGATGGACAGAACGGGGGCTCGAAGGCCCCTGCAGAGGAGCAGGGTGTCCCCGAGGCCCCTGCGGCCGTGCTGGGGGCTAGCGACCCCCGGTGATGGCGTCGGGGCTCCCGGGGCCCCCAGTGGGCCGCCGGGGGCTCGCGAGGCCCACACGGCTTTGTTGGGGGTTCACGAGGCCCCCTGGGTTCCGTAAGGGGTCCCCGACCCCCATGGGTTCGCAGGGGTCCGACGAGGGTCTGACAAGGTTGCCATGGCCTCGCAAGGCTCTGGCAGTTTAGATCAGGGGTCGCCACCCACCACTGACAAGGGTTTCGGGGGTCGACTCTGTCGCTACTGACACTCCTCGAGGTTGTCGAGAATGGTTTTGCTCCTATTCGCGCCATCCGTCGTTAGGAGATAAGATCATCATAAAAAATCACAGCCTTCCCCTTCCCCTTGTCCAAAGAGAGCTCCTTTCTCCTCTGATTTTTGTTGGAACCTTCCTCCTCTCTTAGATCTGGTTTTGATGGGCTCCTCTCCTTAGATAGAGCTCCCTTGTATCTCTTCCATTTTCTTCATCATGATTTCCATGTACATCCTCACTTGAGATGAGACCATCTCCTCCATAGCTAGCATCCTCGCATTCATCGAAGAGAATATCTCCTCTGTTAAACTCTTAAGCCATTCGATCTCGAAATCGATCTTCCCCTCCAAAGTTTTCATCTTTCTTATTGTGGGAAAAATGATATATGCTCTGATACCAATTTGTTAAGAAATCTAGGGTTTGAGAGAAGAAAAATTCTGATTTTAATATAAGAGAATTATGGAATACAAGGATAAGGGTTTTCTTTCAAGAGGAAACCGGTTCTCCAAGTTTTAGATCCAAGAGACCGCTTAATCTCTCTGCTTCTAGGGTTCTACTCTCTACTCTAGGGTTTTCTTCTCAATTCTTGCATGAAAACATTAACTCCTCCCCCAAATACATAAATAGGGCAAATCTGTCCAAGATTATAAAGACCCTCTAAAACCCCAAAACTTCACAAAAATACCTAAAACTTCACAAAAATGCCCCGGGGCTATTTGGCCACTCCACGATCTGCTCTGCGCCGCCGCCTTTGATGGATTATGATCTCATCAGTCATCTAGTGGTTTATGAACTTTTTTATACTATTTATATTGGTGATTTATCCATTTGTACAAAATTTGTTCACCTAATGCTATTTGATCCTATTCATATTTTTTTGATGATATGCTGACATCTAGGATGTTATAACCACTTTTGTCGTGGCCCACTTTTCGAGAAACACGACTCGTCTTTCACATGTGATGTAGGTCCTGTTGTTTACCAATGAAAACAACTTAACCAGTAGAAAATGTACTAACATACACGTATAAATTTCTCCTTCAAATACGAAGAGAACAAAATCTTAATTCAATAAAAAGATGATGTCTCCAGATACATAAAGAAATACATAAATGGAATCAACTTATGGCCTTTCACTCAGAAATCTACGTGATGTGCAGCAAACCCAGTATCCTTGTATACTGAAGTCTCCTCGTACTCTTCAACACCTAATGGTGCAATAAAACAAGAAACCGCTAGGTTAGAGTAAATTCACAATAATTCTATAATTCAAAATTTAAACATATTATATCAACATGACTGAGATAAAGCATGAACATAGTATGTATAATGACAGTATAATAAACCAAAGACCGAAATGTAATCAGATTACAGCTTAAGTTTATGTTACCAATGTTCTAGTCCATGCATATGTAACAAATTTATCAATCCTAAATCATGACTCATATTGGACAGTATGATATGCAACCAAGAGTCCATCTTATATCAGAGCTCATTCGGGCCGAGTCCAAAGAGAGACATGAATGAAACTCTGGATCTCTTTGTCAGGTCTAAACTGATACAGGAATGAGACACGATCGAGTAACAGAGTCATGATGAGTAACAGAGTCATGAGGTGATCCAACCAGATACGGTCCAAAAGCATAGCTCCAGTCAATATCGTATTTTCTGATATGAGTCACCCTAAAACCCAATGAGTCTAATATGTCACGTGTAGTATTCATTTAAGATATACAGTTTCGGCGTCAAAGTATCGTTCAAGGTGGTAACTAATGTCATGATGTCGTTTTTTCAGAGTTTACATGCCATAATATTATTGTAGTCATGTCTAACAAATCATTTATTCAAGAATATTGTATCTGATACTGTAATAGATCGAAGTCGTCAGATCGAGGTTCGGATCTCGTCGGGAAAAGGAGCCGATCGAAGTCGAAGAGTATCCAATGGCATGGTCGAGGTTCAGAAGGCCCGATCAAAATCGAAGATTGATTGGGAAGCTTGATTGACACCAGAGGGGGAAGAGCCCCGATCACGACCAAAAATTGTTCAGAAGCCTTGATCAGTACTGGAAGCTCATCGAGGAAGCGTCGTCATCACGAGAGGAGGTTCGGAACAAGGTTTGATGTATCCGACCGTTTCGTTTCGGTCTCGGAGGCTACCGAGACAGAAACCCCCTCTTTTTCTCGGTATCAGCCGGAACCCTAGGATGGTTCCGGCTTGAAGATGAAGATGAATACCATCCAAAATCGAAAAATAAGATGAAGATGAAACAAGAAAAAACTGCAAAAAAGAAGAAAAAGAAAAACAAGGAAGAAGATGACGGGAGCTTACCTCGCCGTCGCGCCTGCTGCCTCGCCGTGCCGTCGCGCCTGCTGCCTCGCCTCGCTTCGCCGCCTGCTCCCCCGCCGCCCCGCTTCTGCCGAAAGAGTGAGAGAGATCGTAGATGCAAAGAGGATGGTGAACTTGTAAGTAAGGATTATTCATCCAGATTTTTTATGGCTAACTTGTAAATAAGTGTTGTGTGCAGAGTAAAATGGTGGGTGCGCAAAGCAACTCCTTATTTATGTAATGGTCAACTTGTAAATAAGTGGTATGTGCACATAGTAAAATGGTGGATGTGCAAAGCAACTCGTATTCAATGGTGCAGAGTAAAACCTCCGGCAGTAAGGTTTTGTAATGGCAAACTTGTAAATAAATGAAAGTGTTTGTTTTATAACGACAAACTTGTTAATACATATTAGTAATACAAATTTATGAATACATATTAGTAATACAAATTTATGAATACATATTAGTAATACAAACTGATAAGTAATTGATATGTATTTACGTATTTAAAACTACCGAGACAGACAAACCGAAACTTACTTCCGAACCCACCAAAACAGACGATACCGATACCGAAACCCAAATTTTTGAAAGACCGAAACCGAAACCGAAACCTAAAAACTTGGTTCAGAAATCCCTGATTATGATTGGGTATTATTCGTAAGTAATTTTTTAAGCGGCTTCAAGATTGGATTAGGGTTGGGCCAACGAGTGATTGCTTTTTCCTCAGCGGCTACAAGAGTATGGATTAGGGTTTAGGTTAATCTACGGTTAGTGGCTCTTGGCTCTGATACCATGTGAAATCAAAGATAGGATTTAGGGAAGATGTTAGGGAGAATTAGATTATTCTCATCTACCAAATTCTCTTATTTATATTTATACACATTTACATAACGACAACATATCTAAAGTCTACAACCACCTAACCTATTGTCTCTTTGTCTGATTACTGCTACTATCTATCGCATCTTAACACCATGCAACTGAAAAGAACGTCCTGGTTTTTTATATGTATCCTGAAATTACATTCCAAATATTCAGTTCTCATCTTGCTCACTTCTTACTCACTTCGAATATTTTAGATTCTAAACTTCCTCCTCCTCTCTAAAATGAACCACTATCAAGAAACAATATGCCCCATAAAGTATATTATGCCAAGTGAATTCACATATAACTAAAACAAAGAAGGCTCTTGATTCTTTCGACAAAGGAAATGTATATGCAATATAATAAATTCAGAAAAGATCAATGGTGATAGAGAGCTTATACTCACATCCTGGTCCATCTGTATATCTGCGTCATCAAGGGTTTTATCCATATCATTCATCAAAGCATGTTTCTGCTTACCATAGTAGTCCCAAATGAATACCTGAAAAATAAAGACAGTCAAAATAAACGGTAAAAAATACTGAGACATTCATGGGACGGGGGGATGATATCTTACTTGATCCAATACCAAATCAAAAACCTCACAGGCCTTTCTGTGAAGCTCTCGAACTGTTTCCTGCATGGTATGACATCAAAATTTTACTAGCAGGTGTTTAAATTCACAAATGATTGACATAAACAACACAAAATTCTCATTTGAATACATGGAAGCAATGTCTCCGAAAAATAGCCAAGTGAATGAAACAATGAGCAAAGTTATCATGCAATACCTTTTTGCTTATTCTAACAATTGCTCTTTCTCCCTTTGGTGTCAAAAGTAATTGAAGGCGTAGAGGATAGACTTCGATAGCTAAATCAGTCTGAGACAAACCTGAATTAATAGCTTTTCGTGGTAGTATTGGACCTCCACCATACCTGAAGCCAAGCAAATATTTAATTCCATTCAGCTAGATCATATACAAACTTCAAGGAATGTACTCTAAAATTTGATTTAGTGGTATGACAATCCAATTTACAAGTCCATGATGTGTGCCCAATTTGAATCAACCCATCTTGTGAAGGTCCATCTCATTCATTTTCTTTTTATGGTAAGAAAGGCCCATCTCATTCATACTTGCCGCATTTTATTGATACTTCTCTGTTATGAAAGAACCCAAGAAAATGGAACAAGGGAATTTGGCAGGGATAGATGACACAGAGAGAAATGTTCCAACCATGACAGAGACCAAGTTTCTGTGCGATCTTCACCAATAAATAGAATAAAGAAAGAATTTTTATAGTGGAAAAATAAGAAAGATGAGATTTTTATTTACTGAAATGAGAATACAATGATAAATTTGGCCACGTTCGAGAGGTGGACCACTCTCCTAGCTTTGATTCGAGACAAAGCCTAACACTCCCACTCCCACTCCCACTCGATCTCTCGGATCTAACAAATTCTTCTTCAAACTCCACATAATCCCTCCCTCTCATCTACACCTTTATTTATAATAAAACCCTCACTAATTACCCTTTAACAATTACGAAATAAAACTCTAACATTATTCTCCTATTAAACTATTACCATATAAGAACCCTAAAATTACTCCACTTTAAATGACATGATTCTCTATTAAATGGCATTATTATATCATTACTTCATTGCCAAATAAATCCGTGTCCGCATTCGACGCACCATCCGCATTCGATGCACCGCCCACATACGCTGAACCCCCATGCGTATCAATACTCCGCCCCCGAAAAATCCACCTTGTCCTCAAGGTGGTGCTACTCTGAATGAACGTGCTCGTTTCCTCCAGGGTCAAAATGTCACCTGAGGTCCCTGTCATCTCTTGCGAAGCCCAGATGGATGCCACCGTGATCATCGAACTCAGCAGAAGATCGTTCGTGCCCAAAACATTGCATTTGAGACCCAGTAAGACCCCGAGCGGCAAAATGAGGCATGTGGGCCCACTGGAAAGTTGCCCGATGGGCTTCAAGTCGGCCCGTGTGAAGCTGGGCAGCTTTCCTGGGGGTCACCCGAAGCTGGACGACCCCCATTCGGGTCGTCCGAGGCCGGATGGTCCTCAGGTGGGTCGGTTGCATGAACGTTGGCCTTTGTTAACGTCGGATCTGCACCATTTGCGTCGTCGTCTTCAGATTTATACAGCCGTTCGCCCCTTCTTTAGATATGAGCTTTGTAATCTTCGGATCTTGGTTTTTGGGCTCCTTCTCGAATTGCTCTTTACCTCTCAAATGCAGATCTGCCAGCAAGATGACGTCTTTTACGCCGTTTTGGATCAAAGGCAGTGCCTTTTTCACTGGATCTGGATCAGAATTGACGACGAAACCCGGATCTGAGCTGATGTCTTCGTTCTTCTCATGCTCTTCTTTCTCTACCTCATCCTCAGAGAAGTACCTTTGAGACTTCATCATATTGGAGTCCGCAGCTTCATCAAGACCCAATGATCTATAAGCTTGCTTCCTGTAAAAGAAGACATAAAAAATTTTTGGATCATAATCCAAGATTTTTGACCCCAAATCTATGCATTTCCAATAGAGTCCAATCATCAGGTAACAGGCTAAACAATGCAAGTGTTGAGCTTTCCCATTGGCTGCGAAAATGCAATCGTAATAAGATTTAGCAATTTCATATTGCTAGCTGCATCATGAAATCTTACATATCGAAAGAGCTTGTTCCCTTCTTGCCGCAGCGCCCGAGCTTTTTGTAGCATTTCATTAAACACCCAGCGAGCTTCCATCATCGCTGTAGAATCATCACGCTCTGACACCAATTGATGTGATCTTCACTAAGAAATAGAATAAAGGAAGAATTTTTATAGTGGAAAGATGAAAAGATGCGATTTCTATTTATTGAAATGAGAATACAATGATAAATTTGGCCACGTTCGAGAGGTATACCACTCTCCTAGCTTTGATTCGAGACAAAGCCTAACTCTCCCACTCGATCTTTCGGATCTAACAAATTCTTCTCCAACTCCACATAATCCCCCCTCTCATCTACACCTTCATTTATAATAAAATCCTCACTAATTACCCTTTAACAATTACCAAATAAAACACTAACATTATTCTCCTATTAAACTATTACCATATAAGAACCCTAAAATTACTCCACTTTAAATGGCATGATTCTCCATTAAATGGCATTATTCTATCATTACTTCATTGCCAAATAAATCCGTGTCCGCATTCGATGCACCGCCCACATACGTCGAACCCCCATGTGTATCAGTTCCCTAGGCCCTATTATGAACAAAGAGAGGGTTGCATAATTATGAAAAAGTCTGGGCTTCGATTATCTCGAATCAAATTATTTGTATGCACCTGGTGAATGCAAATGATATTGTAGGAATTTTTACACGGAGAGGTCTATGCATCCATAAGATTTAAATGACCAGCCTCAATTGCATAGGAAATTCAATACACAAGATATGGTTGTTTGGTTTGACATGATGCATATAATAGGGGATTAAGATGGAACTGAATTTGATCATTTCAAACATATACAATGTAAAATTGTACACTCCTTTTTCCCTTTACTCCCTTGAACCTTGTGTCTAGTAAATGATCCGCCTACTCGAAATGCTTCACTTGATTGATCAACCTCGGTTTCTTCTTCGACAATAAATTTGTCGGAAGTACAATATTGCGATGACAATTTGTGCTTCCTATATAACCCATGTATACGCCTCTAGGAAGCAGTGTTCTAAATATCGAACCGATATCTGATATATCAGCCGCAATATCGGTTTTATCACTAAGCCGATACGATATAGGCTTATATATTGTTGTTTCCGATATTTGAAAAAATATCGCCGCAATATCGGGTTGCGACCGATATATCCCTTTGAAATATCGGCCACAATTTACAGTTTTTTAAAAATAAAGTTAGCGGGTCAGTCCACTTAAAAGTGGATCCAACCCGAGTCACACGACCCAATCATTTACTTTAAAACGACGAGATGCATGGGATTTTTGAGAGATAATCACTGCTTTGCCCTTATTCTAATCACGACCCTCCTCTCCTCTCGACCCTCCGCTTCTTATGCCGCTCCGCTCTGCTCCGTATGGCGAAAATTTCCGAAGACAATCGATTGAGTTTCTATAGTTTATATTTTTTAGACACGTCTATGTTTTTATTTGACATCATTTTTAGCCTCTGATATGACACTCCGATATGTAGTCAATATCCCAGATATTCATATTTAACGAGAGAAATATAACCGAAACATACTTTTATTTGAGTTTGTATAGTTTATATCTTCTTAGATATATCTATACTTGCATATTTCATCATTTTAAGCCTCCGATATGACACTCCGATATTTAGTCAATATCCCCGATATCCACAATACGATATCAAATTTACTAGGCCGATACGCGACCGATATCCGATATTTACAACACTGCTAGGAAGTATGGATACTTCAATCATCAAACCGCATCATATCAGCTACATACCAATCAAACATGATATTTTTATTTTTAGTACATGTTTTAGAATTTGCTAAGTATCACCGGGTCATGTCCTGACAACCCCATATCGATGTATCCAAGTCCGGTGCAACATTGATGCACTTTCATACTCGTTATCTGTTTGCAACCCTGGCCCTTGTTATAATCTTATAAGACTGATACCGTTTTTCCCTTGTTATCTTTCACTCAAGTGATATGAATGAAACTCTACCTACAGAATTCTAATTGAGAGCATTTATCTCCGTACTAGATGTTTGGTCTTTTGTATTTTAATGTGCCTTAAATTGAATGAGAGCCACACAGCAATACAGATAAGCATAGGAAGTATGAAGAAAGGAAAATTGATCATTAAGGCCTAGTTTGGAAATAGAGTTTACAAAACTAGGGGTTTGTTTAAGTTAAAATGCAACCAATGTTTGTACCTATACAAACCTTAGTTTGTAAAATTGGGGTTATATTTAAGTTGAATGGGTGTTTAGTAATAGAGTTTATACCTCGTATGGTTTGTGAAAATCCAATCAGATTGGATTTTCCTAAACCATGGTTAGGTGGAGTTTAGGGGCCTTCAAACACCGGTTTTCAAACCTCCAGTTCGACATTCAAATGAGGTCCAGTTTTACAAACTAAGGTTTGGATCCCAAACTCTACCAAACAACAGTTTAGGTAAATAAATTGTGTTGCCAAACTAGGGCTAAATAACAAGGTGTAGAAGACTACTATTTCATCATAAAATATGGTCATGGAGGGCAAAAACCAAAGTAAAATATTTATAAAAAATAAAATGGATAATAAAGCCTGTAAAAAAGCTATGCTCACTCAACAGTATAAGAAAGCTTGTGAATTTTATAAAGAAATATAGGCAGATCTGAGCACATATGATGGTGCACAAGCCTACACTGGCCTAGGCACCACCTCATCAAGGCAGTGTGAAGGCCAGACAACCTGCAACACTAGAAGCTTTGTAAGTGTTTCGGTGGTCAACTTAGACCCAGACTGAAGAGCCTTTCAGAATGCTAGATCAATTCACAAGTAACGTCTTTAGCAAATGATTGGTTAAGTAACATATTTAGGTTAGCCATTTATAATATCCTAAGTAGTGTATGTATTTAATGTCTGCAAGTGCATATAAAATAAATATACATGTAAAAAATTTGGAAAGTACAAAAGTATATTGTACATAATATCAATAATGGGCAATCTAGAATTTACACGAAACTTCTAAAAAATCTTACAAGGTTGCCCAGATCAAGGATCACTTCAGTAATGGAACAAAAATGGGTTAGTCCAAAACATAGCAAACTTGGGATAGCCTTCTTTCAATGCTTCATGGGAATGAAGTACATTTATTAGCAAGAAAAAATAAATTTGTAGCAGATTGTTAACGAGCTTTTGAATTTCTATAGACACATTATGGGTATGTGTTTGTGAATAATAGCTTGCATTATAAAATTTAGTAAAGACACACCTCATCTCGGTAACAATGGTTTTTTTATTTAGTCTAAAAAGTTATTAAAAATCTAGACTGTTGATTTTATTGTTCCCAATCTCTAGAGTATGACAATTTGAAATGTGTGATACAATCGCATATCATGGTGGGTATAGCATTTTTGGGTAACACTACTTTTTTCTTTGACATATACACCTATTTAAAAGCATATCATGTGAATCTAAATAATAGCTCACCATCCATAGAGTTTGTCCCAAACTTCTTGAGGCAGTAATATATAGTCACGGCCTTCTACTAATGTGTCATGGAGCTCAATTTCCACATTTGAAACTTCTGATTTGACATCATCTATTAAATCAGAATTGTCAATAGCCGACGGCCGCTTGGGAATGCTTGAACATGCAGACTCATAATTATGTGAACCATAACCGTTGTTGTTGGCTGTAATCACATCTTGACTAATATAATCAAGCCACCGTTGCCACCATCTGTTGACAATTAGTGGAAATCAAAGTTACTAACATAAAACACTGATTCGTCTGCCAGTAAGCTAGCAGAGTAAATTCTCTAAAGAAAAGGTTTAGTTCAATCAGAATGGTCAAGCAGAATTTTAGAGAAAACAATAGCATAAAGTATGCAGATAAAACAATGCAAGATATGATATACACGTGGAAGATTGGAGCAATCTATAGCAGGTAGCTAGTAATGGAGTTATATTCATTATGATACATAAGTAAGGATGATGCATTTCTTTCAATCCTCACAATGTTCCTGAAGAAATCGATGGTATATCTGTATACTTCCTAATATACATCAATCACTGCACATACCAGTTGCAGAAGTTACTTATACTATATTCTTGTAATCAGTTTTGAGATACTACGAGATCTATGTCATCAGTTGTTCCATAACTTAAGGAATCACATGAATGATTAGATGTCTTTACCCAATACTGAAAACATAAATAAGAGTAATGGATCCGAATAAGGTAGTTGAATGTATAGTTGTCGCTGAGAAAAATGACTTACAGTGATGAACCGCGGAGTAGATTGGTACTCTTTGCATCATGTAGATTGGATTAAATATTAATGTATTAGAAGGTTTAAAAGATTTCTTTAGCTCCAAGAGAGCATAATGAATAAAGAGTGACAACAATGTTGGATTCAGAAGGTGACTGTGCAAAGGCACGTCAAACAAAACAACAAATGCGTTTGGGCAATGGGAAAAAACACGAAAAGGAGGAAAAACCTAAAAATTTTATGATGTGACCCATAAGTATGATTAATAGGGTCAAATAATTTATGATAAAAGTGATCACCAAAGATGTGAAAATAGGATGACGATGGATCATACTTAGATAATATGATTGATGTGATGCAGCTTACAGATGTTAACCTTACCATACTTTACGATTTCAATCATATTATTCTTAACTCGAGTACAAACAAATCTCATGATTACAGCTCAGCTAGCCCTGCTGTTATTCTGAGTAACCATATAAGGGATTTATTCAATTTTCCTGTATATGCATTTCTAGATTTTCATATTGGTGGAATATACTTACAGCTACAGCTTGTTTGAGAAAATATCTTCAAAAATAGTAATAATTATACTATCATCTTTCACCTCCTCTGTTTTTGGATTCAGTTAATATACTTACTATATATATAAACGCCTCAATTTCTACCTTCTCTTCCAAAATTATTACAATTAAAATGCGTCTGTTTTATAAATTATTTAACAAAGATCCCTTCTTTCCTAAGCATTCCCCTAGCTCAGGCCCTAATAATTCCTTAAAACGTCAAATTTCTCAGGAACATTGCATATGTATCGAGCTCTAGTCTTCCAAAATGAGAGATCTTCCCCTTCCAATATATCAAATCTAAAGCAATCAGAAGCACAGATAAAGTCATGCGACTATTACAACAAAATAAAATATATATGAAAATGGAAACTTTCTAGGGTTTTGAGGGCACCTCTGGCTGATGAGATAGAAGGTGTCGCCCTCCTTAGATTGGGACTCGGCGGCGATGGTGATATCTCTGATGAGCAGCATCTCCTCCTCTGGGCTGAGCTCCGATCCCGATGGTGAGCCCTCCATTTCTTCTTCCTTCAGCATCAGAGTTATCCAGAGATCGAGAGCTGGGGTTTCATTTCTCTTTCGGCTGCTGCTCCTCTTTCTCTCTCCTCCTCCTCTCTCTTCTCTCGCGAAGGGAAGTTCGGGGGAGTAACAGAAACACAGAGGTGGGAACCATAAGGAGGTTAACCTGCGCACATAGTTGATGCTAGTCTGAAGGCTGTACTAAACTGGTACGAGGACGACCGCATAATGATTTCTATGCGGCCGGTTATATCCAAACCCCGAAATTTTGAATTGGGTTCCGGTCGGGTTAGCGGACTCGTTCTTTGGTAAACTTTGGTGTTGAAAGTGGGCTTGGCCCACTATCCACGGGTCAAATCTTGCACTGTTGGACATTTCTTAACCCAAATTCCTCTCGCGTGTTCCATTCGCCCTCGATTAAACTCTCCGATTTCGCTCCGTCGTGGCAGCCAAAACGCCCTCTGCAAAATCCTCGCGTTTGGCTGCGATTGTGGGCAGATTCCAGCTTTGTGGGCCCCCTTCTCGCTTGTGATCACCTCTCTCGCCTCGTCTGTTGGTTTCGCGCTCAAACCCTAGGTCTGGAAAGCGATGGGGCTGTGGGGCATGCAAGTTGGATCTGCTCCGATCTAGGGTTTGGAGGTAAAAGCTTCAATTTTTACGGTGATTCTGAAGATCTCACTAGGTTTCAGCAATTTTTTTTTTTTTGCATATGAAGACAGCTGCTGTAGTTCATCTTTTGACGGTTTTTTGCATTTAAGCTTCAACTCGTGGTTGCCGATGGTGAATCCTACGTTGGATATGCCTCGGGGGTGCCACTGAGACTGGTGAAGGCAACAAGGGGTTTGGGGTCTGCCGTTGAAGAGGGTTTGTGAAAGGGCCATTGCTGTCTTTGGAAGATCAGGTATACTTTGATGCCTTCTGTGCTACTGCTCTGCATGTTTTGCAAAAAAAATTGCTGGATTGGGGATTGCATGTGCTACTGCCCTACTTGGTTGGTTTGATGCCTTCTGTGCTTGCTTTTGGAAACAACGGCAGATGCAGTTCTTTGTTCTGGTTCTTTTCTTTTTGTTTTCATAATCCCCAATGATGAATAAATTGTTGCTTGGCATTCTTGACCCAATTGTTTGGTTGAAGGCTTGAGGGTTACATCATTTTTAGGAAGGATATGGACATTGTGGGGTTTAAATGATGGAGCAACTGCCTAATACCATTGTAATTGACGGAGAAAGATCAGTTATTAACCTGAGGGGTATATAATATTTTACCACAATTACTTTTCCCCGTAACCGGATTTTTGTTTTCATAAGCATCTACTTCTGTTCAGTACCACGGCAATGAATGAAGGCCAAGTAATGGAGGCAACAGATATCATAATCCCAGTGCATATCCATCTTTTTTACATAATTTGGGGTTAGCAATGCCAAGCAATATTACTAAAGAAACATCCCCTTACAATTTGGGGAGAATGAAATAAACGAGAGGAATTTGGGGTAAGAAAAGCCAAACAGTGTGAGCTTGCATGTCAGATTATCCTAGAGACATTTCATATCCAAATTATTAAAATGTGATGATATGAAAGAATGTGGAAAAAATGTGGCCCTTTGTTATAGTAAAGCCCGATGATGAAAAGGTGATATGATAGCGATGAAGCATTGTTACCCCACAGATTGTTCTGGATGGCATGCATGTTGGCTCAAATTATTCCCCAATTGTTTTTTATATTATGTTGGTAATAAGTAGTGAGGTGAGATGTTGAATGATAGGGATGAGTGCACCAAAGTTATATGATTCCAGGGCTAAATTAAGGTTTGGACACAAATGAAATGATCGTCTGTGATTTTCCAAAAAAAGGGAAAAAATAATTGGGGAATGTAATTGGATCAACAATGGCAATGCAACCAGTGTTTAACATGAATTAACCTAATTTTTGAAGGCTAAAGCATTCATTCTAGCATAAAGAAATGTCAAACAGTGCAAGACTGGACCTGTGAATATTGGGCCAAGCCCACTTTCCAAACCAAAGTTTATGAAAGAAACAAGGAACAACCTGTATATGTTTTTTGTTTTTTTGTTTTCACATCATACGGGTATTACTGGAAAAAATTGTCACTTTCTTTTAGTTTGCATCAGTATCCACTGCACTACTCCATGTTCAAATCATATGTAATTAATCACTTATGCGGTAAGATATGTTTGATGCAATTAAGGTGGCCATGGATAGAGAAGGAGACAATCTGGGGATTGATACGTGTACCGCTGCTGCGTCTGCTATAATGTTTGTCATCTTAGCTTTACAACTGTACCACGTTGATATGGCCAACCCTATACCTAGAGAGCCATCAGTTATGCGGGATCTGCATAGGAAAGCCCACATGAGGAGAATTTTGCATGGGTCTGATAGTAGTTGTTTAAGCTACTTACGAATGCGCGTACATGCGTTCATGAATCTTGCATCATTAATGCGACATAGTGGGCTTCTCAATGACACTATACATGTCTCCGTAGAGGAGCAGGTGGCCATGTTCCTTCACATTGTAGGGCACAAGTCAAAGAATAGAGTAATGCAAGTGGATTTTATCAGGGGAGGGGGGACAGTTAGCCGATACTTTAACAAAGTTATGGCTGGAGTGTGTTCACTACGGGATATGTACATGAAGCAAGCTCCTAATGAGACGCCACCAGAGATAGTCAATAATCAGAATTGGTTTCCTTATTTTAAGGTATGTGTGAAATTAGTTATATGTGGCAGTATATTAATTATTTTTTGTTCTTGTGATATAAAAATGCTCATTATTGATTACATTATAGGATTGCATTGGTATCATTGATGGGACGCATATAGATGACATGCTCCCAGTGAAGCTTGTACCCCGCTTTAGAGGGCGTAAAGGGGTGACTCAAAATGTGCTAGCAGCAGTTACACCAAATAAAAGATTCACATACGTACTGGCCGGGTGGGAAGGATCAGCAAACGATTTTACGGTCCTGAATGATGCCTTGTCTATTCCTCCCCCCTTGGGGCTTCGAGTTTATGAAGGTATTAGGCATACTATTACATATTTAATATATATACTGACATACGATAACGTTGGATCATAAAATGGTTGTTTAATTTCGAATGTAGGTAAATATCACCTTTGCGATGCTGGGTATACGACTATGCCAGGTTTCATATCACCTTACAGGGGAGTTAGATACCATCTCAATGACCATACTGATTGCGTCCCTCGTAATCACAGATAGCTCTTCAACCTGCGCCATTCTTCCTTAAGAACAAAGATCGAGTCGACATTTGGTATACTCAAGAACAAGTTTAACATTTTGACTTCAAAGCCGCACTACCCCTTCAGAAGTCAGGTTGATACCGTCCTTGCTTGCACCGTACTTCATAAATACGTCCAAATAGCAGATCCTCATGACCCGGAGCTTAATGAAGAAGATGTTGATGAGGGTGACGACGATGGGGATGACATTGATGATCATGGTGACGCCGTTATGGATCTTTCCCAGCAATTGCGTGTTCGTGAACAAACCGAACAAAGGGATGAATGGAAAATGCGCAGGGATCACATAGCCTGGGAAATGTGGGTGGACTACTGTAACATACATAATAATGGGAACACGGGGGAGCAGGGCCTATGAGCTTCTCCGTTATATACCATTTATGCTGAACCTATTTCGTATGACTAGAGCGTGTTTCATTATGTTACATATGATGATTATGACATTTGTTGCATCATGTGTTGGTTGGTTGAAGATAATTTCCTTACTATAGCATGGTTATTAACTTAATTATGTTACATATGATGATTATGACATTTGATGCATCAGGTGTTGGTTGGTTGAAGATAATTTCCTTACTATAGCATGGTTATTAACTTAATTATGTTACATATGATGATTATGACATTTGATGCATCAGGTGTTGGTTGGTTGAAGATAATTTCCCTACTATATCATGGTTATTAACTTATAATACATGTGGCAGGTATGGAAGGGTCATCAAATTCGGGTCAAGGCAGCGACCCAATGCGGGAGGGCAGTGCTCCATTGCCACAATACTATGACCCTGCCTATATTCCTCAGTGGGGAGAGGTCGATCCACGTCTAGATCCACGACTGGGCCGACCTATTCCGAGGAGGATGAATCCTGCACAATTTCCATCTCCTACCTACCCAGGAGTTCCCCAACATGTGCCATATCCTCAATATCACCCGTTTGGCATGCAAATTCCCATGCCAATGTTGATTTCCCCTCAGGCTGACTCAGGATACATGCAACTGCTCCAAGCGGGGGAAATGAAATCAGTGGGAATCCATGTAGCACAAACTGCTACCACACGTCCTTTGACCCCAAGTGGAATGATGCAGTCGCCCCAAAGTGGGAATGAACATACGGCCGGAAGCGACTCATCTAGAAAGTCAAGCCGGCAAAGCGAAGAGGCGGATGTATCAGTGGATAGCCCATGAAAAAAGGCAAGGGTCCTTCATCTTCTAACCGACAGAACGTAGTGTGGACGGCTGATCATGATGCTTCCATTATTCCGTTCCTAGCAGAACAGGCTCTGAATGGCAATAAGGTCGATAAGACCTTCAAAGGGATTGCTTTCACTCTTGCTGCTGCGTATATCAATTCCTTGTATGGTACAACGTATACAAGTGGGAATGTACGCAATCACATGAAAGCACTACGGACCCGTCTTAAAGATGTCCAAGAGTGCATGGGCTTGAGTGGCGCTGGTTGGTGTGAAGAGACGAAGATGATAACAATGGATCCAGTTACATATACGACATGGGCAGCGGTATTTACTTATACATACAGTATATGTTACCTCAGTATATAATAATTTGAGAAAATATTAAACATGATCATAAATGATCTTATATTTGTGCAGGCAAACTATCGGAAGCGAGACTATGTCAACAAACCTTTACATTGGTATGATGCACTGGTGGTGATCATAGGGGATGACGCGGCGAAGGGGGATTTCAAGAAGTCAGTGTACGATAACTTCGGCGGCCCGGTTGATGAAGGAGATGGAGATGACTCCACTCATATTCCATCTCCTAGCGATGATGCACCACGTGACATCCCCCCCAGTGCTTCCACAAATGATTGTAGATCTGCTGGGCCAGGACATCCTACCCCACCATCTGTGGGCAAAAAGAAAAATCGAAGGCGGCCTGGGAGGGATGTGACTGAAGTATTTCAGAACATATCAGACAATGTTGCCTTGGTCGCGGAAGCGATAATGCGCACACAACATAACTGGATGAAGGAGCTTTCAGATAGTGTATATGCGTTTCAGGAGTATCCTAGAGACGTACTACTTATGTTGTATACCCACTTCAGCAAGGATGAATTGGCAGCGAAGAGATTTTTGGCAGTGCCTGCAGATGCAAAGAAGATGATGATGGATGCCAAAATTGCTGAGATTAAAAGTGATTTAAGTGATGCTGGATATGACTCCAGTGTAGGGCCGTGAACCAGTAGGTTGGGGTTTCATAGGTGCCATGGATGTAAGGTGGATGGTGGTGGTGGTATTTTGGGTGTACAGTGGGTCAGGACTATGCTTATTTTGGTTGTAACAATTATGGAAGTTTAAGGGGAATATGTTGGATGTATTTTGGGTGCTACTTGGGTAGGATGGAGTATGGTGGGTCGTTGATGTATTTTGTTTGTACGTTGGGTAAGCATTAGACTGAAGTATTAGGTACCTTTGATGCTAGGTTTAGTTTATTGTGTTATCTGTATGGTATCTGTTGCCTCCATGCTATATATATGCCTTGCAGTGGCTCCATGGGTTATCTTCTTTATCTGGACTTTATATGCTTTACAGTTGGTTCATTGGGTTATCTCTTCTCACCCTCTGTTATCCAGTGGTTTCTATGCATTCCCTACATGATTTATATATATGCATTGCTGTGGCTCATTGGTTTATATGATGAATCTGGACTTTATAAGCCTTGCAGTTGGCATGTTGGTTTCTCTCTTCTCACCCTGAGTTCTCAAATGGCTGCTATGCGTTGTCCTCTTGATTTATATGTATGCCTTGAAGTTGCTCAATGGTTTATCATAAGAATCTGGAATTTATATGCCATGCAGTTGGCATGTTGGTTTCACTCTTCTCACCATGTGATTTCAAATGGTTTCTATGCATTCCCTCCATGATTTATATATATGTCTTGCTGTGGCTCCATGGTATATCATAAGAATCTGGAATTTATATGCCTTGCAGTTGGCTGCTTAGGTTCTCTCTTCTCCCCCGCTGTTATCAATTGTTTTCTATGCATTCCCTACTTGATTTATATATATGCCTTACTGTTGCTTCTTGGTTTATCTGATGTAGCTGGAATTTATATGCATTGCAGTTGGCTCATTGGGTTATCTCTTTAATCTGGAATTTATATGCCATGCAGTTGGCATGTTGGGTTCTCTCTTCTCCCCCTGTGTTTTCAAATGGTTTCTATGCATTCCCTCCATGATTTATATATTTGCCTTACTGTGGCTCCATGGTTTATCATAAGAATCTGGAAGTTATATGCCTTGCAGTTGGCTGCTTGGGTTCTCTCTTCTCACCCTCTTTTACCAAGAGTTTTCTATGCATTCCATACTTGAGTTATATATATGCCTTGTTGTTGCTCCTTGGTTTATCTGATGAATCTGGGAATTTATATGCCTTGCAGTTGGCTCATTGGGTTATCTCTTCTCACCCTCTGTTATCAATTGGTTTCTATGCCTCTTGGTTTATTTCATTGATGGTGAAGCCCAATGATGATATTCAGTTTTAAGGAATGGATAATTATATCACTCTCAGCATATTGGATGGCTGTATTGTGGATACATGTTTGCACCACTCTGTCTGTGTTGCATAAAGATATATGGTCCCTCATTTCTTCGGATTGCCTGGTTGCGTAGCTTGTTGTATTAATTCTGCCCACAATGCAGCAGACATTATGGGTAGGTTCAACATGTTCCACATCCATGCAACCATATGCATGAAAGCATGATAGAATACAATTTACCTGAGGGCTTCGCATTTTCACTTTTCTTTGTTCATTTATATGAGCTTTATTTCATTGATGGTGAAGCCCAATGATGATATTCAGTTTTAAGGAAGGGATACTTATAGCACTCTCAGCATATTGGATGGCTGGATTGTGGATACATGCTTGCACCACTCTGCCTGTGTTGCATAAAGATATATGGTCCCTCATTTCTTCGGATTGCCTGGTGGCGTAGCTTGGTGTATTAATTCTGCCCACAATGCAGCAGACATTATGGGTAGGTTCAACATGTTCCACATCCATGCAACCATATGCATGAAAGCATGATAGAATACAATTTACCTGAGGGCTTCGCATTTTCACTTTTCTTTGTTCATTTATATGAGCTTTATTTCATTGATGGTGAAGCCCAATGATGATATCCAGTTTTAAGGAAGGGATAATTATATCACTCTCAGCATATTGGATGTCTGGATTGTGGATACATGCTTGCACCACTCTGTCTGTGTTGCATAAAGATAGATGGTCCCTCATTTCTTCGGATTGCCTGGCTGCGTAGCTTGGTGTATTAATTCTGCCCCCAATGCAGCAGACTTTATGGGTAGGTTCAACATGTTCCACATCCACGCAACCATATGCATGAAAGCATGATAGAATACAATTTACCTGAGGGCTTCGCATTTTCACTTTTCTTTGTTCATTTATTTGAGCAATGTTTTATATTTGCCTTCCTTTAACTAGAACCCAGTTGAAAACACAGGGAGAGAAGAGATAAACCATGGAGCCAACTGCAAGGCATATAAATTCCAGATTCTTATGTTAAACCATTGAGCAACTGCAAGGCATATATATAAATCAATAAGGGAATGCATAGAAACCATTGTGTCCTTCCTCTTTTCCCAAGTTATTTATATTTACATGCCACATGATATCTTGCATGGATGCAGTTGTATTTGCTGGGGATGCTGTTTGTGAAATTTTTTATAAGGCGCCCAATGAGGATTGTGTGGCAATGATACCTATGAATTGTGCAGCATATGTAGCTGACAAATATGTTTCCTTGCTTTGGTACGCTTATTGGGAAGTGGGTGAGAACATGGGGAATATTTCGAGATGTGACTATAAAAGAGTGGGGCGAAACCTCATTCTATCCAAATCTTAGCCATAGCCATATGCCATAAGAAACCAGCAATGAAACGATTAAATTTATTTCTGAGGGCACCAAATTTTTTATCTTTTTTTATTTATCGATGTTTCATACAATTTTTTTGGTTTTCACTTGATTATTCTTATGTTATTTCTAACCCCTTATTTCATGTCATTTGTATATATGTTGCATGCCTCTCTATCCTGTTTATTGCATGGCAGGTACACATGAGTACAGGGTCCAGCTCCTCTGTTCAGTCCCGTCCTAGAGTTGTGCCAGGGGTGATTTGGATGCAGATTCAGCTGACACGAGGGTGTGCCGCTGTGGGATTCGGGTGGGTAGGAAAACTTCGTGGACCCGAACAAATCCTGGTAGGAGATTTTGGAGCTGTCCCTCACGCGGTTTACAAAAATGCAACTACTGCGAATGGAAGGATCCCCCACGCCCAGACTGGTCCACATATGTGATCCTGCAGTTAATAGATGAGCATGACAAAAACCTCACCCGTGCAACGTCTTCCACTTCATTCTCGGAAAGGCGTCTGTTAGAGATAGAGTCGGGGTTTGCAAGGCTCTTGGGTGGATTTGAGCGGACCAAGTTGAAGATGGAATGCAACGTAGCCGATTACAAAACAATTAAGTCGGTTTTGTTTTCAATTTTAGGGTTGTTGTTATGTATTTTACTGATGTTGCTTAACAGGAGTGGTTGATGGGAAGATACATTGTACTTTTTGACTATGTTCCAAAACATACTATGTTCTATAAGGGTGAAGCTTGGGTATCTTTGCATTCCCTCCATGATTTATATATATGTCTTGCTGTGGCTCCATGGTATGTCATAAGAATCTGGAATTTATATGCATTGCAGTTGGCTGCTTGGGTTCTCTCTTCTCCCCCTCTGTTATCAATTGTTTTCTATGCACTCCCTACTTGAGTTATATATATGCCTGGCGGTTTCTCCTTGGTTTATCATAAGAATCTGGAATTTATATGCCTTGAAGTGGCTCAATGGTTTATCATAAGAATCTGGAATTTATATGCCATGCAGTTGGCATGTTGGTTTCTCTCTTCTCAACATGTGATTTCAAATGGGTTCTATGCATTCCCTCCATGATTTATATATATGTCTTGCTGTGACTCCATGGTATATCATAAGAATCTGGAATTTATATGCCTTGCAGTTGGCTGCTTGGGTTCTCTCTTCTCCCCCTCTGTTATCAATTGTTTTCTATACATTCCCTACTTGAGTTATATATATGCCTTGCTGTTGCTCCTTGGTTTATCATAAGAATCTGGAATATGTATGCCTTGAAGTGGCTCAATGGTATATCATAAGAATCTAGAATTTATATGCCATGCAGTTGGCATGTTGGTTTCGCTCTTCTCACCATGTGATTTCAAATGGTTTCTATGCATTCCCTCCATGATTTATATATATGTCTTGCTGTGGCTCCATGGTATATCATAAGAATCTGGAATTTATATGCCTTGCAGTTGGCTGCTTGGGTTTTCTCTTCTCCCCCTCTGTTATCAATTGTTTTCTATGCATTCCCTACTTGAGTTATATATATGCCTTGTTGTTGCTCCTTGGTTTATCATAAGAATCTGGAATTTATATGCCTTGCAGTTGGCTGCTTGGGTTCTCTCTTCTCACCCTCTTTTACCCAGTGGTTTCTATGCATTCCCTCCATGATTTATATATGTCTTGTTGTGGCTCCATGGTATATCATAAGAATCTGGAATTTATATGCCTTGCAGTTGGCTGCTTAGGTTCTCTCTTCTCACCCTCTTTTACCAAGTGGTTTCTATGCATTCCCTCCATGATTTATATATATGTCTTGCTGTGGCTCCATGGTATATCATAAGAACTTGGAATTTATATGCCTTGCAGTTGGCTGCTTGGGTTCTCTCTTCTCACCCTCTTTTACCCAGTGGTTTCTATGCATTCCCTCCATGATTTATATATATGTCTTGCTGTGGCTCCATGGTATATCATAAGAACTTGGAATTTATATGCATTGCAGTTGGCTGCTTGGGTTCTCTCTTCCCCCCCTCTTTTACCCAGTGTTTTCTATGCATTCCCTACTTGAGTTATATATATGCCTTGCTGTTGCTCCTTGGTTGGTTTGATGCAGCAGGAATTTATATGCCTTGCAGTTGGCTCATTGGGTTATCTCTGTAATCTGGAATTTATATGCCATGCAGTTGGCATGTTGGGTTCTCTATTCTCACCATTCAAGATTCTCAAATGGTTTTTATGCATTCCCTCCATGATTTATATATTTGCCTTGCTGTGGCTCCATGGGTTATCATAAGAATCTGGAATTTATATGCCTTGCAGTTGGCTGCTTGGGTTCTTGGTTTATCTCATGAATCTGGACTTTATATGCCTTGCAGTTGGCTCAAGGGGGTAACCTCACCTTGTTTATCCTCACCCCAATCTCAACTAACTTCTTCCATCATTCCCAATCACACTTTCAACCAAAGAAACACAAGATTCTTGTGTGGGACCCGCATATAAATCCCAATCCCACTTTCCAAACACACTTCCAACAAAAGAAACACAAAACTCTTCTTTTCTCTCTTCAAAGATTCCACACCCCTCCAAGATTCTCAAAACCCACATTCAACCAAAGAAACGGGCCCTTAGCGGGTTAGGGCCTGTTCCATTGGGTTTCTTTTGATTAAGGATTTACTGTAGGGAATAGTAAATCCTAGGAGAAATGAGGGAAGAGAGAGAAGAGAAGTAGTGTGTTTCTTATGGTTTCTTTTGGTTGCTTTGGGTGGGAAAGTGGAGAGGAGTTTTGTAAGTGGGACCCATAGTAAAGTAGTGTGTTTCTTTGGTTATATGTGTATTGGGAAAGTTGGTTGATGAAAGTGAGAAAGTTGGTTATGGTTATTTAAGGTGAGATTACCCCCAAACCGAATTCCAGTGCTTATTACCTGTGAAAACCCAACTGTTAAATAAATAATAATTACATAAGTAGTAAATATGAAATAAATTAATATTAAATAAAATATTTAGGTACAATTTACGTAAATATATTTTAAAAACCCGAATTTTCTAAGGAATATTTAAATGAATAAGGCCGAATAATTAGAAGCGGAAGCACGAATGGTGTATTCGGCGAGAATGGTGTCCATTTTCCTAGCCAACCGCCCCTCAATCTCCAAAAGCCGCCTATCAGATACCGCTGTGGAAGAGGATGCATGGGTCGGGCTTCTTGCAAGCTCATCAAGCAATTGTAGTATCACATAAGTGGACCACTCTGAGTGAGCCGGATCCTTACATTCATAGAAGCATTTATTACTCCCTCGCACAGGACAGCTCCAAAAGCGACGACCAGGATTATTTGGGGTCCATGATGTCTTCCTGGGAACCCGTATCCGACAATGGCAAAACATGCTGTCATCATCATCTGGAGCCAACAGCGACCCTGTAGGAAGTCTGGGTCTGGAAATAACAGACTGGCTGGAACCGGTGCTCATTTGTACCTTGCATGAAATAAAGATTGACAACGGAGGCATGCAACATATATACAAATAAAGAATGAAAAAAAATTTAAGGATCAATGCTACCTACATCAGTGCATCAATCAGCGACACCACAAATTGAAACATACAACTGAAGAAACCAGTTTCATAAACATATAAAACCATAAAAACCCAGAAATAAAATGAAAAAAATTTAACATTTGCGAAAACCAAACAATCCCCACAAGGAAATTGCACCATACCAACTTGGTCCATA
Source organism: Scilla litardierei (assembly GCA_030789695.1). Lineage (NCBI taxonomy): Eukaryota > Viridiplantae > Streptophyta > Magnoliopsida > Asparagales > Asparagaceae > Scilla > Scilla litardierei. The sequence continues at coordinate 120,311,466 of CM061130.1, forward strand.
CCCAAGTCAAATAAAAAATATTTGACTTGTGCCCTCAGGTAAACATGTTTTGTAGCATGAACAGCAGAAGGTATATGACGGTTGCTCATGATAAATGAACCTTCCAGCCAAATACCCATATATCTTCTTTTCCGAGGGTCAATTTTCGCATTTATTGTTCATCATCATCGGGCAGAAGTTGGTTTTTGGGTCATAGCTCCAGGTTGCATTATGTGTGTATGGGGTTGTTAATTTTGGATCATGGCATCAGATTTTTGTGGCATTGCTCCAGATTGCTGGTTGTATGCAAAACATACATAAGCCCTCAGAAAGAAATTAATTATATCATGATAAATAGTTGGTAATAGGAAGTTGCTCCATCACATATTAACCCCTCAGTTAACATCCGCTCATCTCATATACCGATGCATACCGTCTGTATATTTTCATTTGATTTTCAAAGTATCTCACTAATATACCTCAATGGGGAGTAATGGAACCATCCAGCCTAATACCAACTATTTATGCATAACCGAGGGACATAGGGATCAAATAAGCATCATCATCATTGGGCTATATGTAAAACATAACAAGGAGCCTTGCCAACCAATCTGTAGCCTTTAGCAATGAGTGGAGCAATGCCACAACATTATGATTCCAAGATACAAAATTAACCACCCATACATATCATCTGCAGACTGGAGCAATGAAATAAAAATCAGATGTCATTATCCAAATTTAACATGTCATGGAGGCTTGGAGAAATGTCACTATCCAAGTAACTGGAGGCTTGGAGAAATGTCACAAAAATCCCCAGAAACATGAAGCAAAAAATAAGTACATGCAGGCTGAACATGAGCCCAGAATTATCAATCCAAACACAAAATGGGATACATGGAGAAATGTCACAAAAATCTGGGAACATGACCCAAAGGAAACAACCCCATGAACACAAAATGCAAACAGGAGTATTGTCCACAAAATCTGAGAACCTGAGCCCAACATTATCATCCCAAACACAAAATGTGATACATGGAGAAATGCCACAAAAATCTGGGAACATGACCCAAAGGAAACAACCCCATATACACAAAATGCAAACAAGAGCAATGTCCACAAAATCTGAGAACATGAGCCCAAAATTATCAACCCAAACACAAAATGGGATACATGGAGAAATGTCACAAAAATCTGGGAACCTGACCCAAAGGAAACAACCCCATGAACACAAAATGCAAACAGGATTATTGTCCACAAAATCTGAGAACCTGAGCCCAAAATTATCATCCCAAACACAAAATGTGATACATGGAGAAATGCCACAAAAATCTGGGAACATGACCCAAAGGAAACAACCCCATGAACACAAAATGCAAACAGGAGCATTGTCCACAAAATCTGAGAACATGAGCCCAAAATTATCAACCCAAACAAAAAATGTGATACATGGAGAAATGCCACAAAAATCTGGGAACATGACCCAAAGGAAACAACCCCATATACACAAAATGCAAACAGGAGCAATGTCCACAAAATCTGAGAACATGAGCCAACAATTTTCAACCCAAAAAAAATGGGATACATGGAGAAATGCCACAAAAATCTGGGAACATGACCCAAAGGAAACAACCCCATGAACACAAAATGCAAACAGGAGCATTGTCCACAAAATCTGAGAACATGAGCCCAAAATTATCAACCCAAACCAAAAATGGGATACATGGAGAAATGCCACAAAAATCTGGGAACATGACCCAAAGGAAACAACCCCATAAACACAAAATGCAAACAGGAGCATTGTCCACAAATTCTGAGAACATGAGCCCAACATTATCAGCCCAAACACAAAATGGGATACATGGAGAAATGCCACAAAAATCTGGGAACATGACCCAAAGGAAACAACCCCATGAACACAAAATGCAAACAGGAGCATTGTCCACAAAATCTGAGAACCTGAGCCCAACATTATCATCCCAAACACAAAATTGCATACATGGAGAAATGCCACAAAAATCTGGGAACATGACCCAAAGGAAACAACCCCATGAACAGAAAATGCAAACAGGAGCATTGTCCACAAAATCTGAGAACCTGAGCCCAACATTATCATCCCAAACACAAAATTGCATACATGGAGAAATGCCACAAAAATCTGGGAACATGACCCAAAGGAAACAACCTCATGAACACAAAATGCAAACAAGAGCATTGTCCACAAAATCTGAGAACCTGAGCCCAACATTATCATCCCAAACACAAAATTGCATACATGGAGAAATGCCACAAAAATCTGGGAACATGACCCAAAGGAAACAACCCCATGAACACAAAATGCAAACATGAGCATTGTCCACAAAATCTGAGAACCTGAGCCCAACATTATCATCCCAAACACAAAATTGCATACATGGAGAAATGCCACAAAAATCTGGGAACATGACCCAAAGGAAACAACCCCATATACACAAAATGCAAACAGGAGCAATGTCCACAAAATCTGAGAACATGAGCCCAAAATTATCAAACCAAACACAAAATGGGATACATGGAGAAATGTCACAAAAATCTGGGAACATGACCCAAAGGAAACAACCCCATGAACACAAAATGCAAACAGGATTATTGTCCACAAAATCTGAGAACCTGAGCCCAAAATTATCATCCCAAACACAAAATGTGATACATGGAGAAATGCCACAAAAATCTGGGAACATGACCCAAAGGAAACAACCCCATGAACACAAAATGCAAACAGGATTATTGTCCACAAAATCTGAGAACCTGAGCCCAAAATTATCAACCCAAACAAAAAATGTGATACATGGAGAAACGCCACAAAAATCTGGGAACATGACCCAAAAACATGTAACCAATGTACACAAAATGCACCCAGGAGCTTTGGACCAAAAATATGATAACCTGAGCCCACATTTATCACCCCCTACACATGCTTACCTGCCTGGATCAATGCCACAAAAATATGGAAACATGAGTGCAAACTGGATTCCAAATTTTATCATGCCACAAAAATTTGAGAACAAAATGACACAAAAAATCTGAGAACATAATGCGCAGCCTGGAGGAATGACCCAGATTTAAACATGGCACAAATTTAAACATAATGCACACTGCAGCAAAATCCCCATATACACACCATACACAAAATGGCCCAAATTTAACATCCCCATATACACAAAAAGGCCCAAAAATATAATGCCACAAATTGCACACTGCAGCATGGCCCAAAAAATATGTAAACATAATCCACAAAATGCACAAATTTAACATATGCACAAAAATATGTAAACATGGCCCAATAACATAATGCCACAAAAATATGTAAACATGGCCCAAATTTAACATCCCCATATACACAAAATGCACACTGCAGCATTGACCCTTAACATGCACCAAATTTAACCCATAAACCCAGAATGCAATCTGGAGCAATTCCACATAACCCTGAGTCCATGATCCAAATGTAACGACCCCATTAACACAAAATGATACAGTGACCCATAACCCAACACCCCCCATCAGAACATACTACCACAAGTAGCATTGCCACAAAAACAATAACAGTAAGCCATGCACCAAAAGTATGTTAACACATTTTGAATACTTCTCCATCCCCCTTCCAAATCTCCCCCAACATAACATCGCCCCCGCTCAAACATCTTCCCATCCCAACCAGCTAGCCTCCTAGTCCAAATCAAACCCCGCAACTATATCTTCTATCATCATTTTCCGAGCATCATGAGGCAAGGCCAAAAAGCTTCTTGCTTCCATCTCATCGTTGCGCAGTGCCTTAACGACCTTTAACAATATCCCCGGGGGATACTCGGTATACTCGTAGACAATCTTGGCAAGCGGTTTGGTCCAATGTGACTCATGTGAGTGTGCGGACCTTATAGCATCCGCGACCTCTTTCATGTTTTCTGATAATTCTCGCATGATGTCGGGATCTTGAACCATGCCCCGTCTGCGGTGTTTCTTTTTACACATCGCTTGTGGGTTTGACTGACTTGGCCCTCCCTGAGTAGCAGGCCCGATGCTAGCTTGGGTTGGAATTTCTTCCGTGAAATTGTGTGGTGGTGAATCTATATGAATTGGCTCGTTACTTACGGGCTCTCCCTCGCCTCCGCCTTCATGAAACTCTCCACCAAACCTTTCAAAAACACCAATTGCAAGATCCCCCTTCGCAGCGTCATCACCAATGACGATAACAAGATCGTCATACCATGGTAGTGGATGGTTCACATACGCCCGCAGCCAATGGTTAGCCTGAACAATTACAATATCAAATATGATAACGGGCATGCAAAGCTATATTTAATGTAGTATCACATAGCATATGTAAAAGGTAGAAGTAATTACCGACGCCCATGTATCATACGTCTCGGGATCAAGCGTAATGACATTATTGTCCGCATCCCATCCGGCTCCGCTTAGGACCATGCACTCCTGAACGTCTTTGAGACGTCTCCTCAACGATTTCATGTGATTCTTCACATTAACACTTGAGAAGGAAGTCCCATGGGTGTTATTTATTTCCGCGGCTGCGGCAGTGAAGGCTGTATTTTTGAAAGACTTATCCGCTTTATACCCCTGCCGTGCAAGCTCCGCAAGGAATGGAATGAGGGTTTCATCGTAAGCATTCGTCCAAAGTTTGTTCTTTTGTGTTGAAGATGAGGGTTGCTTCGACTTCTTTCGGGGGCTGGAAACTGACCCATCTGCATCTTCGCTACGACGGCTCGACTTCCTAGAAGAGTCACTGCCGGGGGTTCGTTCATTGCCACTAGGTGGCGTAGGCATATCGAATGCAGGTGGGGAAGCTGGGCTTCTGTACGAGGCTGGCTCTCCCCCTTGCAGCATATTCATAAACCCCATTCCAGGCTGCGATGGCATCTGCATTGGCATTTGCATAGGAATGTTGAAATTTGGATATTGTGGATATCCCATTCCGTGCCCACCTGATGGGTACACAAGCCCGCCTGCTTGGAAGCCATGCATGTGATAGGGCACCGTTTGCATCCTCTTGGGAATAGGTCGGTTGACAATGGGATCAACCATTCTGTCAGCTTCTACCCATTGTGTACCATAACCATTTTCATAGCTGGGTAGCATCGGATCACTCCCAGGCCGGTTTGGGTCACCCCCCTTACCAGCGTTTGACGAGCCTTCCATCCCTACAACATCATACAAATTAAATTGATAATGCAACGTTGAGGCTATAAACATCCAACCTACCCATAACATGAACCTATACTGCATTCGACTATAAAATTGCTTGGGTGTTAAGCACATAGTTCCTAAACAAAGGCATGTAATTATTTGGGAAAAGCAACATAGCAATACTACTGCAATATGTCTGATACAAGGAATACAATGTTCAGTCATAGGAGGCAATAATATACGCCGACCCCCTCACAGCCCATGCTCAATAGTGTCCCCGTTATTATTTTTGTTACAGAAGTCCACCCACATATCCCAAGCTATCTGTTCCCTACGCATTTTCCACTGATCACGTTGTTCGGTTTGTTCACGAACGGGCACCTGTTGGGACAGATCCATAACATCATCATCAAGCTCATCGATACCCTCTACAGCCTCCTCAACCCCATCTCCATCTTCAGTTAGATGGGGGTCATGTGGATCTTCTATTTGGATGTAATTATGCAAAACACTGCAAGCAAGTACGATTTCGACCTGACGTTTGAATGTGTAGTGAGGCTTGGCTGTCATTATTTTAAACTTGTTCTTTAGGATACCAAATGTCGACTCGATCTTTGATCGTAAGGTAGAATGGCGTAGGTTGAACAGCTCTCTTCGGTTTCTAGGAACCCTATCAGTATGGTCCTTCAAATGGTATCTAACGCCCCGGTATGGAGAAATGAACCCTGGCATTGTTGTATACCCAGCATCGCAAAGGTAATATTTACCTGCAGTCGAAAACATAACCCAATTATTGACCCAACGATCTATGAGAGGAGTACTTAGTTTGTTAATGTAAATATATGCCTATTACCTTCATACAATCGCAGGCCCAGTGGGGGTGGTTTAGACAATGCATCTTTCAGGACCGTAAAATCATTTGCGGATCCTTCCCACCCGGCCAGTACGTATGTGAGTAACAGCTGCGAGCACATTTTGTGTAATCCCTTTACGACATCTAAAGCGGGATACGAGACTTGCTGGGAGCATGGCATCTATGTGAGTCCCATCAATGAGACCAATGCAGTCCTACAACGTAATCAATGAGCCCTATTTTCAATCATCACGCCGATACTTATTAGCCTGAGACATATACAGGTAAGCAAACATACCTTGAAAAATGGAAACCAATTGGGGTTATTGACTATCTCTTGTGGCGTCTCATTAGCAGCTTGCTTCATGTACATATCCCGAATTGAACACACTGCCCCCATAACTTTGTTAAAATACCTGCTGACTGTCCCCCCTCCCCTAATAAAGTCCACTTGCATGACCCTATTCTTGGACTTGTGACCTACAATATGCAGGAACATTGCCAACTGCTCCTCGATGGATACCTGTATAGTGTCCCTGAGAAGATCGCGCTGACGCATTATTGCTGCAAGATTCATGAAAGCATGTCTTCGCATCCGCAAGTAGTCCAAACAGCTACTATCAGACCCCCACAGAATTCTCCGCATGTGGGATTTTCTATGCAGATCCCGCATAGCAGAGGGCTCTCTTGGTATAGGTGCAGCCCTAGCATTTACGTAAAGTTGTATGGCTACTACGGCATACGAAACTGCAGCCGCTGCAGCGATACATACCTCACATGCCGAATGGTCTCCTTGTGTATCCATGTCACCCTTAATTTAATAACACATATATTTAATGTTATTTATATACATAACATAATACACATGAGTAAAACAGTACATATAAAATTGTGCATATCCAAATCACTAGCCCTCAGAATTTTTGTGTATTCATAGTCACACACGCGGTTGCTAAGTACGATTGCTCCTGCAGTGTCACCCCATAAAATCCACCATAAAATCTGCAACACTGATCCCCAAAAGAAACCAAAAAAAAAAATTTCAACCAAGTATCCATAAAACCCCATAAATCAGATACACAGCACAAAACACTAAGGGCCTGTTCCATTGGGGTTGCTTCTGTTTTTTTTCCACAAAAAATCTGAGTCATTGAACCAAAAGTAACAAACACATAACCACAAATTTCAGCCTGGAGGAATGACCCAGAAATCTGAAGACATTACCCAAATTTAACATCCACAAAAACATAAAAACAATCCTGGAGACATGTCCCAAAATACTTCTCACATTTTCCAAAATTAACACCACTATATTCACAAAATGCATAAAGGATAATTGACCAAAAAAGTTGAGTCAGCTACACAAAATGACCAAACACATCATCACATATTGCAGCCTGAGGGAATGACCCAAAATTCTGAACACATGACCCAAAGTAAACATCCCCAGAAACATGAAAACCACCCTGGAGCAAGGAACCAAAATTCTGAAAACATGACCCAAAATTAACAACATTATATACACAAACTGCATAATGGAGAAAAGCCCCATAAATCTTAGTCACTGAACCAAAAGTAACAAACACATAAACACAAATTTCAGCCTGGAGGAATGACCCAGAAATCTGAAGACATTACCCAAATTTAACATCCCCAAAAACATAAAAACAATCCTGGAGCCATGTCCCAAAATACTTCTCACATTTTCCAAAATTAACACCCATATATTCACAAAATGCATAAAGGATAATTGACCATACAAACTTGAGTCAGCTTCACAAAATGACCAAACACATAATCACATATTGCAGCATGAGGGAATGACCCATAAATCTGAACACATGACCCAAAGTAAACCTCCCCAGAAACATGAAACCCTAACTGGAGCAAGGAACCAAAATTCTGAAAACATGCCCCAAAATTAACACCATTATATACACAAACTGCATAATGGAGAAAAGCCCCAAAAAACTGAGTCAATTAACCAAAATTAACAAACACATAAACACATATTGCAGCCTTGAGGAATGACCCCCTTATACAACAAATTACAAACTGGAGCAAAGCCAAAAAATTCTGATCCCATTATCCTAAATTAACAACATAAGCCCAAATAATCCCAATGCACCAAATCTCTGATACATGTCCCAAAAAATGCAGAAGCATAGACTCAAAAATCTGATTCCATTTTCCAAAATTTACCACAACATATGCAAAAATTTGCTTCCTATAGCAATGCCCCAAAAATCTGATAACACCAACCATAATTACCAACCCCATAAGCACAAAAACCATCATGGAGTACTGCAACATAAATCTGCTACCATGACCAAAAATGAAGCAGCAAGGCCCCAAAAATCTGAGATCATGAGCCAAAATAAACATCCATAAAATCACATCATAAACTCATTGATAAATTAATAATATATATTTAATACTTAACACAAATAACATCATAAACTCTCGGTGTAATGGGGATCAGCCATGGCACGATTCTAACTGGGGCTTCAAGGGAACATTCGTAGGTAGCCATCCACCGTGTGCGAATTTCATCCGTCCCGACTTTTTTTATCATCATTGGGCTTTTTTAGATAGCACAATTCTTTGCATTCTTAAGACATATAAATCATCATACAAAGATATCATGCAAGATAATAATATTATTTTCACAATAATATCCTGAATTGCCCTAGGGGTCCCAAATTTGAAACACTTGCCTTCCAAACAAACCAACAGCAAGGTACCAAGGCAATAAAACCCATTCAGCAAATTTCATCGCATATAGACACAAATGGAATGATCAAATGTCTGCAAAAATTAATTTTGAGTTTCAGAAAATATACCTCCGCGCTTATATCGCTGTAAGCCTAGGGTAAAGCTCACCGACAAGGCAGATGGCCTGAGATTCCAGACCCCCGCAGCCAATCACGGCACACAGGAGTTGGCGCAGCCCCCAGCGAGGAAGATGGGACAGAATCGAAGCTAGGGTTCTGCTCAGAGCTTTGGAAATCCGACTACGCTCGGCACACCCCCTTCACCTCCGACCAAAACCAACAGATGGAGCATTCGAAGCCCTCGTCGACCCTTCACCACCTCCCCCAACTGCAAACCGCGGGAAGAAGGAGAGATGAGGGGTGAGCACAGCGGGTGGGGCCCGCTTTCCTCAGAAATAAGGCGGAATCGCCGTGAAACCCGGAGATTTCAAGATGGGCATATGGCCGTGCCACATAGGAGAGAGGAGCAGCGGGGAGGGGCGAGGAGCAGCGGCGCAGGAACACGCCCGAGAAAACCCTAGGGTTTTTTCGTCAAAGAAACCAAGAAGTGACCGCTGAATAGTGCGGGTTAGGGGTTTCTCACCCGATAGAAACCCAAATAAACCCGCGTGGAACAGGCCCTTAGCGAACTCATTCCCCCACCGCCAACGGGCCAAAAAATCCAAGGGAAAAAATTAAATTACCGAAGTCCTTCGCGGCTCTCATCTTTCCCCCAAATTGAAACCCTAATTGCTCATATCTCCATCGCGTAGGAGTAGGATGTCAAACGCGCAGGAAGAGGATAAGAAGCCAGCGGATCAGGTCCACATCAATCTAAAGGTCAAGGATCAGGTGCCGCCAAATCAAAACCCTAACCATAACCTTACTTCTGTGCCGATGCTTATAGCTTGTTATTGAATATGAACTCGTCCCTTCGATTTGTCGAGTGTAGAAATCTCAAAGTCGGTGCCTTTATGTTTTTTATTTTAAAAATTTTATCGTCGAACTGTGAATTTGTACGGGGACCGAAGACTAAGTAAAGATTCTGCCTAGTTGTCTCCGGACGAAATAATAAAATCTGTTGTTGAATTGTTTGGCTAATCAGAAAGAACGACGGTTTAGTCGAGATGTTATAACGATTTGAATTCTGAATTTGAAGCTAACATCCCACAGAAATATTCGGTTTCATGTTTGATTATTCCAAATGAAAAAGGATCGAACATGAATTGAAGTGAAAGGATGCGTAAGAAATTTAAGCAAATGTGCTGCTTGCATGTTATTAGTGTGTATGCCTTCATGCCTTTTTGTAATGCTTGTGAGCAAGTATTAGTCTCCGGATCATAGAACCGTGTTGCATCCTTGATATTGTATATATGGTTTCAATAACACTTGGGATAACTTTAACTCTTAATCTGACATTTTGTTAGCACATGATTCGTGAATTGGAAGAAGTAAATTTGGATTTTTATGTACTGATTTATTAGTTTGATTGTTTGTGTAATTTCATGTATGAAACCGACACATTATATCAACCTCTTGCTTCTTAATTATCAATTTGATTCAATCAATATTGTTGGTTTTGGATGGCAAACAGATGTGACTTGTCACCAGTTTATTCATGCATTTTTGTGTGGCACGGAGAAATGTGTTAGTGTCAGTGTATTAAATAGCTTGCCATTGCGGAGGGCAGCCACATGTGGTGACCTCCTGCCACGCCTAACCATCGGGGGCTTCGCCAATAATTGCATGTCGCCCGGCCGACTGCTTTTTTCATATTCGTCTTCCTTCTTGTTTGTTTTCTTCTTCATCGTCTTTCTTGTCATTCCTCCCCTTCCTCCGGCCCCCTTCTCCCTCATACAAGTTACAACTGTTGTCACTGGCTATTGTTGTGGTATCTATGGCTTGCGGTTAGGGAGAGGAGGAGGTAGTAGTAGTTGTAGAAAATGAGGAAGAAGACAAATTTTTGTGAATTGTGAATTATAAAAATATATAATATATATTTTGTTAAATAAAGGACATGGCAGCGTTGGCATGGCATATGGTGGCCCCTCAGTACTATTTTATTTGTAACAGTAGTTAGTATGGCCAAACTGAGAAATTTTGATTGTAGTAGACTTCTAGTTGGTCGTAGGATTCTCAATGAATCCTAAACATGTTGCGATCCATTATCCTTTGTGACGCAAGATAGAAACGAGAATGGATGTGGTAGGGATTGGGGAAGAAAGTTGGTGATTAGATAACTTTTCAAGCATCACATCTTGGAAATCTAACGATCATTAACTCACACGCCTCGCACGTAGAGATTTTTTAAACATCTCGTTCAGGCAACTAAACCCACTTTTGTACTTCAATGCAAAAGATTTATTTTTCTAAGGAAACTAAATTTACATTAAAATTTCTATTCAAATTTTCATTAAAAAATCAATAAGTGTATCGTCTTTATATAGTCTTACAACATGACTTTTAAAAAATCACATCCAAATAGGCCAAACTTTAAAATAATTAAAAGATCTAAAATAAATAAATACTCAAAAGGACTCAATCTTTATCTAAAATAAAATAATTAAAGGACTCAAACTTTATTTTAAATATAAAATTTAGAAAATTAAATCTAAAAAAGTACTTTATCTCAAAACCAACCTGGATTCTTATCATTCTTCTCGGATTGAGAACTTCATCACCTGATGAATGGCGATATGAATAGTAGCACCAGGCAGAAATCATTAATCTTTTGTAATTGAAGAAGACGTGTTCATGAATTTTGAAGTATAACAGGATATAGATTTATAGATGAATATCTTTTGAAAAGTATTCATAAATCATAAAAAGACATGAAAGCAAATAGAACTTGTTTGTTGGTAGGATGTGGAGGATATGTGATGACAAACTCAGTGTGTTTAATTTCTTCAAGCGGTGCCTTCAAGCTAAATGCTAGCATATGATTAATGTATGATTTAAACTTTACCTTTAATTGTACATGCATCTCAGGTTTAGGCTCAAACTTATTCTAGGCACGGATATAGACTCAGGTTCCACCTTGATCTTGGACTCCGTATCTGGATTGGGTTCGATCGTTGACTTGACATCTGGCTTAAGTTCATATTTGATTTTTAAGGGTTTCATCGTGATGGGCTCATTGGAGTTTAACCTATTCTTTTGATCAACTCGAATATTGGGTTGGGAAAATTTTCAACACAATTTTCTTCTCATTAAATATGAATTGTGTGTGTTTGGCCTTATAAAACTTATCACATTTAGGTTATATAACCAAAACCTTCTAGCAAAATGTGTGATGCATCCATAAGTATAACATTGCACTAAGCTAGAAAGGTATTAAACATCGTTGGTAATTGAATGTGCTTCTTATTAATCCAAATAACATTTTATGGCTAAGAGTGAGGCATAGCTGCTAAATCTAATCTTTCGAAAGCTGACTTGGTGATAACATTAACACAATTACATTCATCAATTATCAATTTATATGGCTTATCATGAACTTTTATGTATGTATGAAAAATGATGGTTCTTCGTCACTTGTTCTTGCGTTTAGATGTTGTAAGGAAGTACCTAACGGGGCTTTTAGATGTTGTAAGGAAGTACATATGTTGTAAGGAAGTACCTAACGGGATTGATATAAATGCTAGACTCATATAAGTCTTCATCACATTTGTAATGCTCTTCTTCAATCATTTCATCATATTTTACCACATGAAAGATGAAACAAGTTCAATAAATGTGTATATGCATACTTGCTTGTAGCTGGTTCGAATGGAACTGAATTTAGCCTGAAAATTATTTTGGAATCTTTAAAATAGCAGGATGATTGAAAAATCCAGCAAAAAACAGTCAAAAATCCCATGAAATTAACACGCCATGTGAGCAATCAATAGCTGGTCAACACGGTTAGTCGTTGATCAGGTCAGTGTGGCTCGGCTCGAGCCGGCTTTGGGTTGACTCATCTACTCAGTCGGTTCCGATCTAAATTGATGCATAGTATCGGCTCAAATCGGATCAAGTCGATGAAATTTTTTGCTCAATGGGCGACACAGATCAACATGGCTTTACAGCCAGCTCGATGTCAGAAATGGTTCGTCAAAGCCGATACTGTAGCTATCCTACACGAGCGTCACTGATGTTTTTAATGATTTTATCAATGAATCATCGCCAAATTTGTTGCTTTGGGTGCACCTATGGACGGACACGCTTTTGGGACAATCGAAGTATTGATCGTTGACAACGACGACAACAACGGCAATATAACTATTGGTGATGGTGGATTTAAGTGGTGGTTACATCGACGATGTTGGGATAAGGACGAAGGGCTGGCGGCATTGGTCGCTGGCTAGTGACAGCAGTTAATATGGTATGGTTAGTGTTTATTTGGTTTTTTATTTTCTCTCATTTATTCTCTTTGATTTTCTTTCACTTGTCCTTTCTCTCTTTTTTCCAAATTTTCTGCTCTCTTTTTTATTTGATTTTTTCAAATCTAAAACCTAATAAAATGAAAATAAAAAAGATGTTATGAATGAAAGAAGAAGAAAACGTTATGATTTTTTATCTAAAGCTTTAACTAAAAGGAAAAATGGGTTATTATGACAATGGAAAAGAAAAGAAGAAAAGGCCGGGTTTTGATTTTAGTACATATTTGATGTTGGACAGAAATAGGAATGGATGTGATGGGGATTTGAGGAAGCAGAAAAGTTGAGGATTTGATAAATTTTCGGGTTTTGCATTCCGAAGATATTACGATCATCAACTTGTACATCTCGCACGTAAAGATTTTTCAAACCTCTCATCCTTGCAACCATACCCACTCGCATACTTTAATGCAAAAGATTAAATTTTTCTGTGTAAAACAAAAGTTTACACCAAAATTTCCATTCAATTTTTCATTGAAAAATAAATGAGTTTGTGACATTTATATATGCTAACAATTTGGTTTTCAAAAATCGTATTTAATGTGGGACTAAAACTTTATAATAATTAAAAAAATCTAAAAAAAATAGAAGACTCAGATGGACTCAAATATTGTCTAAAATAAAATAACTAAAAGACTCCAAAGACTCAAACTCTGTCTCAAATTTAAATTTTCAAAAAGACTATCTCAAATCCAAACTGGATCCCTATAACTTTGCCTATATTTTCTCTCGCAGCTTGGCTCTACATCACAATTTTGTTGACACTCCACATATTATTTCAATAACCTTTTGTTCATTACCTGTTGTAATTATGTGACTTTAATTTGAGACCGACTTGTCACTACATAGACAGTCTCCCCATTATTGAACTTACTTGAATTATTTGCAGATCTGATAATTTACTTGTGACAATGAATGGACGCTTGGGATATGCATTACCTTACTTATTTAAAATATGCATGTGTAACTTTATTTACCAGTAATGTGAGCAGCATGCCCCCCAACAACATGCAGTTTGTCAGTTGGCCTTAAACTGACAATTGACATGGCTAATATTACTATAGACTGTGTGAAGAAACACTTGACCTGGGAGTTCTTTTGTTGGTGCCACATGGTATTCCATTCATGCTTGATGAAATATTTTCAGATTCACCACTATATGAAACACATTCTTTGAGTGCAGAAAAGGTCTGTTTGACAACATATTCCATTCAATCTTATTGAATTGCTTTAAGTCATATTTGCTTGAGTGTATACAAATTCTTTCGGTCACATTTCCATTCTTTTTTAGTATGTTTCCTTTGCTGGGCATTGTATTGAATGATTTATACCGAGACACGTGATAGGATCCGAAGGAAAGATCTGATTTTCATAGAAAATAATAGCAAAATGAAGATAATTGGATAAACAAGTAGGTGTACCATCCTCCCAAGACGCCATTATGAGGACGTCCGCACTAGTCTAATCTAAGATCTACCAAGAACTCTCAATGACAATTCGATAATCAAGCATGCCCATAAAATGACGGCTAGACCTAGTTTAAATAAGAAAAATAAGAAAACCCTCCTTGTAGGTAACTTTCCCCTGATTTGTTGTGCGCAAAGTAATCCCCCCCTCCTTAGCCGCGCACGGATCTAACATTATTCCACCCCTGAAAATCCACCTTGTCCTCAAGGTGGTGCATGACATTACTGGTGAGGCTACTCCGAGTGGAAGTCATCTTCCCATCCGATCCCTTCATCTTCCACGTCATCATCCTCGTCTGCCTCCGCTATCAACACTTGCAACTTGCGACCCCCACAGTGGTGTCCGGGGGTGAAGCGTTTGTCACATCTAAAACAGAGCCCTTTCCGCCTCTTCTCTCTCATCTATGTGTCGGTCATCCTCCGGAATTGGCCCCCAGCTGGTGGCGTGCTGCTCTGCTCTCCAGTCTTCTCAGAACTCGTTTGATCTGTCTTAGTAATGATCTTCACTCTGCATGCTTCTGTCGGGGTGCCCTTCTGTATCTGGCCACTGTAGCTGCTTCTGACTCTCTTAACCTCTGTTCGGGAGTTCTCTACTAACTGCGCCATCTCGATGACCTCTGAAAGCCCCCTGAGCTTGTTAGGTCTCACTGCGGCTCGAAGATTGGGCCTCAGCCCCTTCAGGAAGGTGCCTTCTAGTGACTCGTCTGAGACGTCGTGTACTCTCCCTGCCAACGTCTCGAAACTCTCAATGTACTCACGTATTGGTCCATCCTGCCTGAGGATGTATAACTGCTCGTGAAGGTTTCCTAGGCGGGAATCCTTGAACTTCTCCAGAATTAGGTCCTTCAGCTCCTCCCAGTCACGAATCTGCCGTCTCCTCTCCTTCCACTGGTACCAACCCAGAGCTCTCCCTTCCATGCAAATAGCGGCTGCCTCCAACTTCTGAGCATCTGTCATGCGGTGCACTGCAAAGTACCTCTCTGTCGTGAACAGCCAGGCATGTGGATCCTCTCCCCTGAACAGAGGCATCTTCAACTTCCTCACCCTGCAGTCCCCACCAAAGTGTCCCTAATCAGGCTTCCCCTCCATACGGTGATGCGGGCGGTAGTGCTGCCGCCTCTCATTCTGGGTCTTGTACTGCCTAGGTGGCACTCCTCTGCGACCACCATAGTCCCCTCGAGGACCTCCACGCCTACCCTCAAAGTCGTCCCATCCTGCGTCATCTCCAAATTCAGCCACATAACCTCCTCCGTCATCGTAGTACCTCTGTCCCTTCCCGGGGTCAAACCCCCGCCAAAATCACGTGTCGGGTCCTTCAAATAGGGCTGAAATTCCACTTCAAACTGCTGCTGTCGTCTGCGCTGCTCGTCGGCTGCGTCGGGGGCCCGCAATGGCCCGGGAAACAGTCCTCGGAAGGGCTGAGGGCTCGCGGGACCTGGGCGCTGCTGCCCAGGTCCCCTGCGGCCCTGTGCCAGGCCCGTGGGGACCTGGTTGGTGTCGCCCAGGCCCGCCAGGGCCTAGCGATGCAGATCCGGGCCCCCGCGGCCTCGGGAAGGCCCCATGGGGGCCGGTGTGGGTTCGCCGGCCCCTGGCGATACTGAGGGGGCCGTCACTCCCCTTGCCGTCGTCCAGGGGCTCCGTGGGGAGCCCCCCTTGCCGTCGTCCAGGGGCTCCGTGGGGAGCCCCTCTGCCTTGCGCCACTCTTAGGGGCGACGACTAGGTTGGCCGGTCCCCTTCCTTGCCTCTTTCGCCGCACCTCCTCGCGATAATCAACCCTTTCCGGCTCCTCGCCTTCATCTTCTTCAAATTCCTCCTCAAAAGGGCGATCCGGGTCAAAAATCTCTTCTTTCTCCTTCCCCTTCTTCAAAGGTGTCGCCTTTGATGTCGATTTAGGGTTTCCTTCGCCGTGGTTGATTGTCGACCATTGGAGGATGAACTTTGCAAATTGTTCTTTGTGCCTTGATTGATTCGCCGCCAAAGTCTTGATGGAATCCGTCAACGAATTTATTGCCTCCTCGTTTTCCGCCAATGATCTTTTCACCCCTTCAATTTCGCCATTGAATTTCTCCTCCAAGGTATCAAATTTGTCCTTCGATCTCGTCATGGATCGTCACATGCTCTGATACCAAATTGATAGGATCCGAAGGAAAGATCTGATTTTTATAGAAATAATAGCAAAATGGAGATAATTGGATACAAAAGTATGTGTACCCTCCTCCCAAGACGCAGTTATGAGGACTTCCGCACTCGTCTAATTTAAGATC
This sequence comes from Scilla litardierei, assembly GCA_030789695.1. Classification (NCBI taxonomy): domain Eukaryota; kingdom Viridiplantae; phylum Streptophyta; class Magnoliopsida; order Asparagales; family Asparagaceae; genus Scilla; species Scilla litardierei. The sequence continues at coordinate 120,328,377 of CM061130.1, forward strand.
TACCAAGAACTCTCAATAACAATTCGATAATCAAGCATGCCCATAAAATGACAGCTAGACCTAGTTTAAATAAGAAAACACTCCTTGTAGTGCATAAAGTAATTCCCACCTGACTTGTTGTGCGCAAAGTAATTCCCACCTGACTTAGCCGCGCACGGATCTAGCAACACTCCACAATTATTTAACTGATTCTTTTTTTAACTTCCATCACTTGCAATAGTTTTTTAAAATTCTCTTGGACATTATTGCACCACTTTACTTCAGTGTGGCTACCTTCATATGTAACATAAGTGGAACTAGAGGTCACTTAGCACATTGAGATGGTTTATATAAGGTGTAACCTTGCTTAGTAAATGTTGATTGTTAGGATAAATAGGAAAGATGTTGAATTGGAGATTAGCATGTCAAGAGAAGCATATTATTTCATTATCTTGTATCATCTGATGAATAAACATGAATATTAAAAGTGCATGTGCTTTTGTGTGTTTGCATAATAGTTAAAGATTCTGGTCAAATTGGTTGTGTACTTACATTTCATCAATTTTGTACCGGTTTCAATAGAGATAATACGAAACTTGGTCAAAAACTCGGTTTTGGACCAAAATAGTAAAATAAAACGCACAAAATCCTTGAAATAATTATCATAGAAGGAATTTTGACCCAGATCTACTAAAACCCTCACCAAATTTTTTTAAAAAAGATGTTAAATGAGCGAAAACTGAAAAAGCCTAAATCCCAAACTTAGCAACACAAAAAAGAATAGTAGAATTTGGAGGGGAGATAGATAAATTGCTTTCTTGATTATCATAGCGTCCACCTTCACTCGTGTTGTCATCTCTTGGTTTGTTTCCAATTTTTAATATACCTTCTCATCTCATGCGTCTGAGTGAAAGGATAAAGTGGGCACATTAATGAGTTAAGATGGGGTTTTGAGGTTAAAGAATCCGATCAACTATCCCGGTAGTATTAGTCTTCTTAAAACAAGTTATCATGGGGTAAATAGGTTAAAAACCAGATCTAATAGGACCCATGGGCATAATAGGTTATAAAATCTGATCCAATAATACCCATTAACTTTAGCTACGCTAAAGTTATTTTTTTCATTTAGCCCCTCGATATTTTTATTTTATATGACATTCCTAGTGAAAACTATTACAGACACATATAGAAACAAAGATATGCATTTAAAAGGTAAAACTAAAACCTAAACCGAAAACAGAAACCAAATAAACCACTGAAACTAGTTGAAACCAAAATGTTTCTAAGGAACCAAAACCAAAGCCGAAGTTGAGTCATCTAACCCTGGTTTGCATGCATGTGTGCTTTTGGCTATTCATCTATAGGCATTATATTTCTAATTCAGCGATTGGTACAGCAAGAGCTTTGGTAATAGGTATGTGTCAATTTGGTTTTTTTTAGATGTAAACCGTCAAATCTTGCATTGGTAGAAATTTACCCCCCAAAATCATATTAAGTTGTGTTAAAATACCTTACTTGAAAGTTAATAGGGTATATTCCGCTATCAAGTCAAAAAAAGGAAAGTTATTGCATCTATCTTCTTAACCTCCCTCAAATAAAACTCCAATAACAGCCCAACCCCTAATAATCCTAATGTGCCCCATTATTCTTCTGTATCTGTTCTCATCCTGTTTAGTTTGATTTCGCTTATCTGCATCACTTCTCACACTTCACAGTAAGGTTGCTTATTTACCCAGGCTGTCAAATTTTCCTTATGTTGCTCTCCTCCTCACCCTTCACTTCCTTTTCACTTCCTTTCCCCCTCCTCGCCCTTATATGTTCCATCTCATTAAAGCCCATTTTCCCATCTCTGGCTTTTCCATCTCTGGCTTTTCCTTCCCCTTGAATCTGAAAGCTCTCTTGTAAGGATGGGTTTTTAGGGGTTTGAGTGGATGTGTAAGGTCAGGACCATCTTGAAGAAGCAAAAGGGGTTAACTGTACTTCTGATTCTTTTATAACCTACACTATACCTAAGTAGAGGGGCATAATTAAACCCAAAATATTTGGAGTGTAACTTGTCGATATTTGTGGACTTGCTTTCTAAACATGCAAGATTTGTGGTGTTATATCTAGAAGGGTAAATTCCGCTCTTCCATATCTAACAAACCCTTGTCAATTTATATCTGCCTATAATTGTTGATACTTAGATGAGAATCGTCGGCCGGTTTCTTACCACTCCTCAATATGCCAACATGTGGCTTTTATTATTTAAGGTGTCGGCGTTCTAGGTGGACCGCTGGGAACCAGACATCATACATCTAGATCATCACCACCACTATCAATCTTTTTCCCTAGATGTTGGGGGTTTTGCGATGCAAATCCTTCAGGTTCTACCTCCAATTATGGTCTGCCTCCCTTATGCAATTTATGGTAACCTGCTCTTTTTTTATTACCAGAAGTACAAATTTTTGAAAAAAAGCCAAAAAGTAAAAATAATTAAATAATAGATCTACTTTAAAAATATTTACCAAAATCGATCTACTTTTATCACGCCAGGCGCTAGGGGTAATTCTGCACCGAGGTGGCGGAGTTTTGATTTGGCCGGATGGCCAAACCCGACCAAATTGAGGTCACGGACGGAACAACGAATTCGGCAGGTTTGGGAACCCAACCAAAACGATCAAGTGACAATAGGCCGAAGTGGCAACCCCGTCCCTTTTCCCTCAGTGATGACATGATTTTGTCAGACACTCCCCAAAGAAATGAGTAAAAATAAGTGTTGGGTCCTTGTTCACATCTTTAACAATGTTGCCGTTATTCTTCAAAATCAGTCCCCTGTCATCTTTGGCTGGGGTTCCCAAAACCCCGGCCAATTCGATGTCCCACCCGCTTTGGCCGGGGTTCCCAACCCCGGCCAATTTGATTTGCCGCCCATGACCTCGATTTGGTCGGGGCAACCCCGGCCAAATCGAAACTCTGTCCTCATAGTTCTAAATTAATTCTTTGCTTATATTAAATGCGTGGATGTTTAACTTTAATAGTCAAATAATTCATGTTATTTTTATGTTGCTAGATTGCACAAATGGATAAGATACACCAACGCTAAAGATTACCCATAAAGCATATGTTGGATACTCGTGGATAATATACTTGCCATGAGTTGTATCCATTTTTCATACGGAGCAATATTTGTAATTATTTTTCATTTCAATACTATTGTGTGCTCAATTTTTATTCATGGCATTACACATCATATCCATTAGATAATTCAACATTATCAACCTACATTCACATTCTAATGTTCATAGAAAGAATCTCCAAATGTGCAACAAGTTCAATATTCGTGAAAGTGAGCATGTAGGTGTAGAAATCAAATTATTCATTTCAAGAAACATGTCATGGCTACTAAATAAAGTCTAACATGCGCATGTAGCTATAACGATAATACAATGATTTTTACAAGGATATGAATGAGCAAACAATAATACCACTTATAAAGATTCATAAGAAGGTATTCATTAGACACATTTTTTGATTTTAGGTTTTTCATTTTTTTTGGTTTTTCTTTTATAATGAACTAAAACAAACTAGAATCAAGCAAAATGCACACAAACAAGAAAAAATCAAGCATGCAAAAAAAAAACAAAAAGATTCTATGAAGGTATGCAATATGATCAAAGAATAAAAACCATACCTTCGTGTCGTTATTTGACTAAGGAGCTAATATAATGAAACTTTCAATTCATCGCTCTTCGTCAAATCTCCATCTCACCTACATAAAAGGTGTTATGTGTGACCTTGCAATCCAATAAGGTCTACTAGTGTTAGTCATCAAAGTTTTAGGAACCCACATTTGTTTGAACTTTATGTTCGTGTTCCTAAACTTACAATAATAGGATGTGTAACCAACACTATCACAAGTAAAGCACTTTGCATGCATATTTTTGGCAATAGAATGCACATTGTGGAATTTCTTAAAAATAGGCTTTTTAGTAATTTTAGAACCGAATCCAATTCCCCGTCTATTATTGCCATATAATTGATTCTCTAAAATAGTATTCAACGATTGTTTTCCTATAGAGAATTCCTTAATGGACAATTCAAGACTAGAGACTTTGGATTTTAAAAATGCATTCTCGTCCACAAGCAAAGTACATTTACTTAAAAAGCTTTCTTGTTCTCCTCTTCCTTCTTTTCGAACTCACTCATTTTTCTTTTAAAATATTATTCACCATTCTGAATTTATCATTAAGCTCTCTAATCACATAATCTTTTTCAGTTTCGAGCTTAATTAAATTTTGCTTAAGCATGCTAATGTCACTCAATAAGGAAGGACACGAAAGACACGCAGCTTTTTCATGCAACCTAGATTTTTCATTCTCCAACAAAGCAATGGTAGAATTACAAGCAAGAAGTTTTTCTTTTAAATCATTTGATTCATGAAACATGTCATAATTTTCTTGTTGTAAAACCATTAGACTTTTTATAACCTTCTAAAGCAGATTCTAGCTTCTCAATAACATCTTACATATCATCAATAATACATCGTCGCCTATCTAGTTCAATTGCATTTCTTTACACAAATTTCTAATATCAACTCTATTTGTGCAAGATGTTACTTCATCCAATTCTTCCATCAAGCAGAGGGAGGTGAAAGCTTACAACCTCCTCCTCATCCTCAGCTTCGTTGTCCATGTCCCATGTTAGCATTTTGGCTTTTCCTTTTTCTTTTGCAACTTGAGCGGTCTCTTGTTCGCAATGCTTCATATAATGTCCTCTCCTGTTGCAATTGAAACATATGACATGGTCAGTAGCAGTCTGCTCAGAAGATTTTTTAGCAGAATTAAAATTATTGGAACGATTAAACCTGTTTTGCATTTCTGCTCTTCCGTGAGGAGTTTTGATGAATTTCTTGAAATTTCTGACCATCAGCGCCATCTCCTCCTCATCGTCATTTTCACTAGCTTTCAAAGCTAGTGGATTTGGAGCTTTTTCCTTCTCCTCGGGATTCTCTCTAGCTTCAACGTTTTGCAACTCAAGCTCGTGGTACATTAAATTACCTATCAAGTCATCCACCCTCATATGAGATAGATCTTTCGCTTCTTGGATGGCGGTGACTTTAGACCTGAATGAGCTTGGCAGCGTCCTTAAGATTTTCCTTGCATGTTCATGGCTAGAGTATGGATTACTGAGAGAGCTGGATTTATATACGATGTCCATGAATCTCGCGAACATCTCCTTGACAGACTCAGATGGCAGCATGCAAAAACTCTCATATTCTGTGCTCAGCAGCGCAAGTCTAGATTCCTTCACTTGGGACGTTCCTTTATGCGTCGCCTCCAACGTATGTCATATTTCCCGCACAGTTAGACAATGTGAGATACGATTAAATTTAGACTTATCTAATGAACAAATAAGCGCATTCATGGCTTTAGTATTCAAGGAAAATCGTTTTTTATCATTGTCATCCCGTTCATCTTCAGGTTTCAACATTTCAGTATCTTGGATTTTAATCATGGGAGGACTATAGCCTTTTTCAATAATATTCCATATATTATAATCAACAGCAGCTAAGTAGATTTTCATTCTAGTTTTCCAATAAGCATAATCTACTGCATTAAATCTATGGGTCGCGATATGGACTGACCTTCAGCAAAAGCATAATCACTAGAGTCAGACATAGTCATTCCTAGGCTAGATCATATAACCTCCTTTGATACCATTTGTTGGATCTGGATCTAAGCCTAGAGGGGAGTGAATAGGCTTATAAAAATTCTCACGTAACCCACAAGAAATCACACGCAGTTAAAATCACAGACAGTGTAAATAATAGACAATCACATATGCACAGCAAATTTACCCTGGTTCGGTCGCATTCACGACCTACGTCCAGCCCCGAAAGCAAATACTATATTAGAAATGTTACCTGGTACAACCTGTAGATAGAGCACTCACTCTACACTCACCTGGCTCTCAGTACCTGCCCTCACCAAAGTGCTCAACAAAACTAATCCTAGTATATGCTCTCACTTGACTAATCCCAACTAGTCAAGACCCTCTTGTCTAGCACCCACCAGACAAGACCCCAAAAGTATCACAAATACGATAAAGTTTCCCCTACAGAGATCGCTACACTACTACACACAAATAATACTAAAAGAGTTTAGAGAATCTCAGTGTGTAGGTGTAGTCGTTTCCGTCAATCGGCACTGGCCAGCTCTCGTCTGGCAAGATGTAGGTGTCTCGTCTCGTCTGCAACTCAAGTTGCGGCTCCCCTTGCTTGATGGCACTATGGACGTTACAACACTTGCAGTAGGATATACTCTCCTTCTTTGCGGCTTTCATTCAATCAATTATGTGCTTGGCTCTGCAATTAATTCTCTGTGCAAACAAGAGTCCCTGCAAAACACACAAAAGATAAGTTAATAGAAACCCCAATCAAAAGGTAAGTGAGAGAAAAGAACTCAGAACTTTTGCGCCACCCCCATGTTTGCTTTAGTTTCCCAATCTCTCAACAAGTGATGAGGGTAGCTAGGCCTTTTAAATTGTAGATGGAGGTCAAACAATGCGGCTGGCTTTAGTCCCCAAAACAAACGGCAGCTTGCACATGCACATGCTCTAGTATCAGATGCAAATTGTAGTTGGGAATTTGATTAGTGCGGCAGGCTTGTGTCCTCCAAGGATTTCGGCAGTCACCCCTCTTCAAAAATCTGTGCACAAACTTGTTTTGATTTGGTTTTATGCACAGCTGCAATGTAACTTGGAATTGTGACTGCAAAAAAAAACTCAAACAAGTGAGAGCTCACAAAAACAAATTATTTGACTGAGTTTTTTTAGCTTGGAACTTGTGAGATAAATGATGCGGGCTGGGTCAATTGCTTCTGGTTTCGTGTGTATGGATTAAATGCTGCCGTTGTCAAATCTTTCAGCCCTCTTCATTGCTTTTGTGTTGTAACTGCTTACAAAAACAAAAAAGGATTAAGTTTTTCATGTTTGAGTAAAAATAATTGAAAGAACAATGTTAAGGTGCACTATCTCCCTCTCTTATGTAGTTGTGTGCTCTGGGAAATTTTTATGCATTGAGATTTGTTCTTCAATTGATGCCTTTAGTCAAATAGGTCGGCTGCCGCACATGGGGACTTCATTGTTGCGGCTGCTCTTTCTTCATTGTGATTGCATGCGGCAAGCCCAGCAATGAATAGGAGGTCAAATAATGCGGCCCTTGATGAAGCTCCTTGACAATGGAAGATGGTGAGATCTGTAGGATCCTTTGGCTGTGGAGCTTGGAGCAAGGTAGACGATGAGAGATGTTAGGTGTTCTTGCTTGGGGAATAATGATGGCCGGCCCTAGGAGATGATGTTTGCCGCACCCCTCCTTTGCCTTTGATGCTTTGTTTATATAGGAATAGCTAGGGTTTTGAAATTCAGCAAGTGATAGGGTTTTGGCAATCACTTAGAGATTTGACCCAATCAATATGGGATTTGATTCCCACCAAATATGTAGTGGATTAAGGGATGAAGATATGAAATTGATTTGCACCAATCCAAATTAGATTTGAATAGAAATATTAGATTGAACCATTCCTCAAATTGATATGAACAAATCAAATTGATTCTCTTCATCTTATCTCATATTGGACCAAGTCCAAATGCTTTGTACACATCACTTTATTTCTTACCCAAATTGCTATATGAATAGCAATTTCTCCAATGCTTAGAACAATGACTTTGCCATTCCTGAAACACACTTAGCACACACGTTAAAGACTTCAAATGTATTTGTCATCATCAAATTAGAATCCTAAATCTTGCTTACAACAATTAGCACTTGGAGTACCACCAATTGTCTCACATTTGAGAATATTTGGTTGTGCAGTATACGTCCCCATAGCACCACCACAAAAGACAAAGATGTGTCCACAACGTCGTCTAGTCATTTATGTTGGGTTTGACACACCCTCCATAATAAGATTCCTAGAACCCCTTACTGGAGACGTTTTCAAGGCACGTCTAGAAGACTTGAATTTGATGAAACATCATTTCCAAGACTAGGCTTACAAACCAAGAAGCCTGAAGCTTCAGAGAGTATCTCTTGGGATACACAGAAATTAATGTATCGATACTCCCCAGTTCGTACATAACGTATCGAAACTTCATTTTTTCCCGGGTTTTCCTCTCTTTGAGAGTTTGGGAGAGATGGGGGAGCAGGACTTATAGTAGCATCATGTGGTGGTATTGTTTGACCATTGCCAAGGGTTCTATTCTTTCGAGGGACTTGATCCTTGGATCCCGGTGGTCGTCCTCTCTTTTTAAGAAGTCCAACCATCTCTGCTGCAGGCGGATTGCATCCATTTTGCGGTATGTCAATCCTAACTGGAGTGTTAACAGCAGGGACGTGTGATCTGACAATCTTCTGGTTGTCAGTAAATTTATTCGGCAAGAGATGGACAGTGTTTTGGATATGGAGAATCTTCAAGACCTCCTCACACTGGCTTGTAGACGGATCAAAGTGACTTAATTTCTGTGTATCCCAAAAGATACTCTCTGAAGCTTCAGGCTTCTTGGTTTGTAAGCCTAGTTGTGGAAATGATGTTTCATCAAATTCAAGTCTTCTAAACATGCCTTAAAAACGTCTCCCGTAATGGGTTCTAGGAATCTTATTATGGAGGGTGTGTCAAACCCAACATAAATGCCTAGACGATGTTGTGGACACATCTTTGTCCTTTATGGTGGTGCTATGAGGACGTATACTGCACAACCAAATATTCTCAAATGTGAGACAATTGGTGGTACTCCAAGTGCTAATTGTTGGAAGCAAGATTTTGGATTCTAGTTTGATGATGACAAATACATTTGAAGTCTTTAACGTGTGTGCTAAGTGTGTTTCAGGAATGACAAAGTCGTTATTCTAAGCGTTGGAGAAATTGCTATTCATAATAGCAATTTGGGTGAGAAAGGAAGTGGTATGTACAAAGCAATTGGATTTGGTCCAATATGAGATAAGATGGAGAGAATCAATTTGATTTGTTCATATCAATTTGAGAAATGGGTCAATCTAATATTCATATTCAAATCTAATTTGGATTGGTGCAAATCAATTTCATATCTTCATCCCCTAATCCACTACCTATTTGGTGGGAATCAAATCCCATATTGATTGGGTCAAATCTCTAAGTGATTGCCAAAACCCTATCCCTTGCTGAATTTCAAAACCCTAGCTATTCCTATATAAACCAAGCATCAAAGGCAAAGGAGGGGTGCGACAAACATCATCTCCTAGGGCCGGCCATCATTATTCCCCAAGCAAGAACACCTAACATCTCTCATCGTCTACCTTGCTCCAAGCTCCACAGCCAAAGGATCCTACAGATCTCACCATCTTCCATTGTCAAGGAGCTTCATCAAGGGCCGCATTATTTGACCTCCTATTCATTGCTGGGCTTGCCGCATGCAATCACAATGAAGAAAGAGCAGCCGCAACAATGAAGTCCCCATGTGCAGCAGCCGACCTATTTGACTAAAGGCATCAATTGAAGAACAAATCTCAATGCATAAAAATTTCCCAGAGCACGCAACAACTACATAAGAGAGGGAGATAGTGCACCTTACATTGTTCTTTCAATTATTATTAATCAAACATGAAAAACTTAATCCTTTTTTGTTTTTGTAAGCAGGTACAACACAAAAGCAATGAAGAGGGCTGAAAGATTTGACAACAGCAGCATTTAATCCATACACACGAAACCAGAAGCAATTGACCCAGCCCGCATCATTTGTCTTTCACAAGTTCCAATCTACAAAAAAAACTCAGTCAAATAATTTGATTTTGTGAGCTCTCACTTGTTTGAGTTTTTTTGCAGGCACAATTCCAAGTTACATTGCGGCTGTGCACAAAATCAAAACAAGTTTGTGCACAGATTTTTGAAGAGGGGTGACTGCCGAAATCCTTGGAGGACACAAGCCTGCCGCACTAACCAAATTTCCAACTACAATTTGCATCTGATACTAGAGCATGTGCATGTGCAAGCTGCCGTTTGTTTTGGGGATTAAAGCCAGCCGCATTGTTTGACCTCCATCTACAATTTAAAAGGCCTAGCTACCCCCATCACTTGTGAGATATTAACTAAAGTGGGAAACTAAAGCAAACAGGGGTGGCGGCGCAAAAGTTTTGAGCTCTTTTCTCACTTACCTTTTGATTGGGGTTTCTATTAACTTATCTTTTGTGTGTTTTGCAGGGACTCTTGTTTGCACGGAGAATTAATTACAGAGACCAGCACATAATTGATTGAATGAAAGCCGCAAAGAAGGAGAGTGTATCCTAGTGCAAGTGATGTAACGTCCATAGTGCCATCAAGTAAGAGGAGCCGCAACTTGAGTTGCAGACGAGACAAGACACCTACATCTTGCCAGACGAGAGCTGGCCCGTGCCGATTAACAGAGACGACTACACCTACACACTGAGATTCTCTAAACTCTTTTAATATTATTTGTGTGTAGTAGTGTAGCGATCTCTGTAGGGGAAACTTTATCGTATTTGTGATACTTTTGTGGTCTTGTCTGGTAGGTGCTAGACAAGAGGGACTTGACTAGTTGGGACTAGTCAAGTGAGAGCATATACTAGGATTAGTTTTGTTGAGCACTTTGGTGAGTGCAGGTACTGAGAGCCAGGTGAGTGTAGAGTGAGTGCTCTAGCTACAGGTTGTACCAGGTAATATTTCTAATATAATATTTGCTTTCGGGACTGGACGTAGGTCGTGGGTGCGACCGAACCAGGGTAAATCTGATGTGCATCTGTGATTGTCTATTATTTACACTGCCCGTGATTTTAACTACGTGTGATTTCTCGTGGGTTGCGTGGGAATTTTTTACTATTCATCCCCCCTCTAGGCTTAGATTCAGATCCAACAAGTGGTATCAAAGCAGGTTATAGGATCTAGCCTAGGATTGACTATGTCTGACTCTAGTGATTATGCTTTTGCTGAAGGTCGGTCCATATCACGACCTCCTAGATTTAATGGAGTAGATTCTGCTTATTGGAAAGCTAGAATGAAAATCTACTTAGCTGCTGTTGATTATAATATATGGAATATTGTTGAAAAAGGCTATAGTCCTCCCATGATTAAAATCCAAGATACTGAAATGTTGAAACCTGAAGATAAATGGGATGACAATGATAAAAAACAAATTTTCCTTGAATACTAAAGCCATGAATGCGCTCATTTATTCATTAGATAAATCTGAATTTAATCGTATCTCACATTGTCTAACTGCGCATGAAATATGGCATACGCTGGAGGTGACACATGAAGAAACGTCGCAAGTGAAGGAATCCAGACTTGCGCTGCTGAGTACATAATATGAGAGTTTCTGCATGCTGCCATCTGAGTCTGTCAAGGATATGTTCGCGAGATTCACAGGCATCATATATAAATCTAGCTCTCTCGGTAATCCATACTCTAGCCATGAACAGGCAAGGAAAATCTTAAGGGCACTGTCAAGTTCATTCAGGCCAAAAGTCACCGCCATCCAAGAAGCGAAAGATCTATCTCAGATGAGGATGGAAGACTTGTTAGGTAATTTAATGTCCCACGAGCTTGAGGTGCAGAACGTTGAAGCTAGAGAGAATCCTGAGGAGAATGAAAAAGCTCCAAATCCACTAGCTCTGAAAGCTGGTGAAAATGACGATGAGGAGATGGCGCTGATGGTCAGAAATTTCAGGAAATTCATCAGAACTCCGCACGGAAGAGCAGAAATGCAAAACAGGTTTAATCGTTCTAATAATTTTAATTCTTCTAAAAAAATCTTCTGAGCAGACTGCTACCGACCATGTCATATGTTTCAATTGCAACAGGAGGGGACATTATATGAAGCATTGCGAACAAGAGACCGCTCAAGTTGCAAAAGAAAAAGGAAAAGCCAAAATGCTAACATGGGACATGGACAACGAAGCTGAGGATGAGGAGGAGGTTGTAGCTTTCACCTCCCTCTGCTTGATGGGAGAATTGGATGAGGTAACATCTTGCACCAATAGAGTTGATTTTAGAAATTTGTGTAAAGAAATGCAAATTGAACTAGATATGCAACGATGTATTACTGATGATATGTAAGATGTTATTGAGAACCTAGAATCTGCTTTAGAAGGTTATAAAAAGTCTAATGGTGAATTACAACAAGAAATTTGTGACATGTTTCATGTTCTACCATTGCTTTGTTGGAGAATGAAAAATCTAGGTTGCAGGAAAAAGCTACTTGTCTTTCTTGTCCTTCCTTATTGAGTGACATCAACATGTTTAAGCAAGATTTAATTAAGCTCGAAACTGAAAAAGATTACGTGATTAGAGAGCTTAATGATAAATTCAGCATGGTGAATAATGATTTTAAAAGAAAAATGAGTGAGTTCAAAAATAAGGAAGAGGAGAACAAGAAAGCTTTTTTAAGTAAATGTACCTTGCTTGTGGACGAGAATGCATTTTTAAAATCCAAAGTCTCTAGTCTTGACTTGTCCATTAAGAAATTCTCTATAAGAAAACAATCGTTAGATACTATTTTAGAGAATCAATTATATGGCAATAATAGACGGGGACTTGGATTCGGTTCTAAAATTACTAAAAAGCCTATTTTTAAGAAATTCCACAATGTGCATTCTATTGTCAAAAATATGCATGCAAAATGCTTTACTTGTGATAGTGTTGGTCACACATCCTATTATTGTAAGTTTAGAAACACGAACATAAAGTTCAAACAAGTGTGGGTTCCTAAAACTTTGATGACTAACACTAGTGGACCTTGTTGGATTCCAAGGTCACACATAACACTTTTCATGTAGGTGCGATGGAGATTTGGCGAAGAGCGATGAATTGAAAGTTTCATTATTTTAGCTCCTTAGTCAAATAACGACGCGAAGTTATGGTTTTTATTCTTTGATCTTATTGCATACCTTCATAGCATCTTTTTGTTTTATTTTTGCATGCTTGATTTATTTCTTGTTTGTGTGCATGTTTGCTTGATTCTGGTTTGTTTTAGTTCATTATAAAAGAAAAACCAAAAAAATGAAAAACCAAAAATAAAAAAAATGTGCCTAATGAATACCTCCTTATGAATCTTTATAAGTGGTATTATTGTTTGCTCATTCATATCCTTGTAGAAATCATTGTATTATCGTTATAGCTACATGCGCATGTTAGACTTTATTTAGTAGCCATGACATGTTTCTTGAAAGGAATAATTTGATTTCTACACCTACATGCTCACTTCCATGAATATTGAACTTATTGCACATTTGGAGATTCTTTCTATGAACAGTAGAATGTGAATGTAGGTTGATAATAGCTGAATTATCTAAGAGATATGATGTGTAATGCCATGAATAAAAATTGAGCACAATAGTATTGAAATGAAAAATAATTACAAATATTGCTGCGTATGAAAAATGGATACAACTCATGGCAAGTATATTATCCACGAGTATCCAACATATGCTTTATGTGTAATCTTTAGCGTTGGTTTATCTTACCCATCAAGCAATGCTAACCTCACATCTAAGAGTCCTTATAGGCTATGTTTTGGGGTTTGGTAACTTGAACCATTTATAATGAGGTGAGAAAAATCAATCCTAGTGATATTCATGTTAAATGAAAAATGTGGATTGGTTTTGGTGGATGTTTTAAATTGAATCGCCCTTTGTACTTCAATGTCTATATTATCACACTTACACAATGGTGGAGAAGTCTTTATTATCATTTTCATTGAACTAGAATTGCTTACTTTATGAGAATACATGTAAGTGCTAGGTATAATCAATAATACTCTATTTTTGCATGTGATACTTGATTGACTTCATTAATCCGCTTTTGATGATGAGAAAGGGGGAGAAATATTGGGGCAAGATTTGTGTATTTGGTATTATGGGATTTGTGTATTTGGTATTATGTTATTATGGTATTTGGTAATTTGTGCTCGTTGAAATACATGTTTAAGGGGGGAGCATCAAAATACATGTTTAAGGGGGAGCATCAAAATTGGGGGAGCATGCTTGTATGTTTGCGCATCATTATTGCATGTTTGTATGTTGCTTATAATTGTTATTCTTTGATGCATACATTCTCCATCACACATGCATACTTGTATTGCAAATCTTGTATTGGTTTGTCATCATCAAAAGGGGGAGATTGTTGGAAGCAAGATTTATGATTCTAGTTTGATGATGAAAAACGCATTTGAAATCTTTAACGTGTGTGCTAAGTGTGTTTCGGGAATGGCAAAGTCGTTATTCTAAGCGTTGGAGAAATTGCTATTCATATAGCAATTTTGGAGAGAAAGAAAGTGGTATGTACAAATCAATTGGACTTGGTCCAATATGAGATAAGATGGAGAGAATCAATTTAATTTGTTCACATCAATTTGAGGAATGTGTCAATCTAATATTTCTATTCAAATCTAATTTGGATTAGTGCAAATCAATTTCATATCTTCATCCACTAATCCACTACATATTTGGTGAGAATCAAATCCCATATTGATTGGGTCAAATCTCTAAGTGATTGGCAAAACTCTATCCCTTGCTGAATTTCAAAACCCTAGCTATTCCTATATAAACCAAGCATCAAAGGCAAAGGAGAGGTGCGGCAAACATCATCTCCTAGGGCCGGCCATCATTATTCCCCAAGCAATGAAGAGGGCTGAAAAATTTGACTACGGCAGCATTTAATCCATTCATACTGAACCAGAAGCAATTGACACAGGCCGCATCATTTGTCTTTCACAAGTTCCAAGCTACAAAAAAACTCAGTCAAATAATTTGTTTTTGTGAGCTCTCACTTGTTTGACTTTATTTTTGCAGGCACAATTCCAAGTTACATTGCGGCTGTGCACAAAACCAAATCAAAACAAGTTTGTGCACAGATTTTTGAAGAGGGGTGACTGTCGAAATCCTTGGAGGACACAAGCCTGCCGCACTAATCAAATTCCCAACTAATCAAGTGCACAGATTGTTGAGCACTTTGGTGAGTGCAGGTACTGAGAGCCAGGTGAGTGTAGAGTGTGTGCTCTAGCTACAGGTTTTACCAGGTAACATTTCTAATATAGTATTTTCTTCCGGGGCTGGACGTAGGTCGTAGGTGCAACCGAACCAGTGTAAATCTGTTGTGCATCTGTGATTGTCTATTATTTACAATGCCTGTGATTTTAACTGCGTGTGATTTCTCGTCAGTTGCGCAAGAATTTTTATAAGCCTATTCACCCCACTCTAGGCTTAGATCCAGATCCAACACTAATTGCATATGAGAAGATGACTGACCTCCAGATGGTCTGTATTTTATTAAAGATGCAACATGCAATATTGCATAACCCCATGCATTCACCTACAACTGGGATTGAAGTAGTAATGGACGACCAATCCATTACAGTTCTGCTAACCCATTTTGGGTGTGAACATGTGCTACAAGATGTTCAACTTCAATGCCCGATGCTTGGCAATAGTCTAGAAAAACTTGTGATGTAAACTCCCCCGCATTATCCAGACGAAGTTTCTTTATCTGGTGATTGGGGAAGTGTGCCCGCAACTTGATTATCTAAGCTAAAAGCTTAGAAAATGCCAAGTTATGGGTGGACAGTAGACACACATGTGATCACTTAGTAGATGCGTCTATCAGGGCCATTAAGTACTTGAAGGGACCACTTAATGGGTGTATAGGCCAACAAATGTGCCCATGGACTCTCTCCAAAAAGCTAAGAGTCTCCAAGTCCACTTTAAGTGGAGAGTGTCTCGTTATTAGTTTACCCTTGTAACAGGGTGGACATGGAAAATCACCTTTTTGAAGAATCTTCAAGTTCTTCAAATTTATTACCCTTGAGCTATTTATGATGCGGTACATCATAACATATCCAGGGTGTCCCAGTCTACTATGCCAGATTTGGAATTCTGGTTTTTTGAGGGCACTGCAGGTGCTCCGTTATGTATACTTCTGGAGAGTGAATACTTGTCTGGCAGAGACCCGTGGGGAGTCCCTTGATACGTTCCACAATGGTTTTTATACCATTTGTAAGAGACGTTACGTGCAAGTATTCTTTTTTATTTTCCTCGACAGTCTCTAAGTGATACCCGTTAAAACGGATATCTTTAAAACTTAGAAGATTTCGGATCGATTTAGGTGAGTATAGCGCATCTCTAAGTTTAATATGTGTGTTATTGGGGAGCAAAATGATTGCTTCCCATGATCCTGCTATTATGTCAGCTGGTCCTGAGACTGTTCTCAATGGACCAGAGTAACTACCAATGCTCGTAAAGTAGTCTATACACTGAAGAATAGAGTGCGTTGACGCACTGTCCACTAGGCGTATAGATTCCATATCTAAAAATGAATAGCATTCAATAAATACTAGGAAATGAGAATACTTTCATTAATATTGAAAAGCTGACAAACAAAGTAGCTAACATGGAATAGAAAGACATAAAATAAGATACAGTGCTAGAAAGTAAAATACAGACGGTCTATGACTTCAAAGTGTTGTCATTCACGAAATCTTCTGGATTCCATGCAGTAGCTGGTAACGTCGTCCCATCTATCAAGTTTGTCTCAGCATGAGGCTTGAGACTTGCCTGGTAGAGGTCCTGTAGGTGTCTGGATGTGCGGCAGTCTCTGGACCAATGGCCAGTCATTTCGCATCTAGAGCATTTATCCTCCCAGTCTTTCTTGGGAGGACCACCTTTATTAGGCGTCCACTGTTACTTCTTTGCCACGAACTTCTGGTTCTAGGGAGGAGCCTGAAGAGTAGCCTTTTTCCGCTACTTCAGTTCTTTCCATTTCTGGAACTTTGCCTTCTTATCCTTCTTCTTCTGGGAAGACTGGAAATGTGCCTCTACAGGAGATGGAAGTGGAGCGGAGCCAGGAGGGCGTAGATTGTGAGTGGCAATCAACAACTCTCTGTTCTGTTCAGCCATTAGTAGGCATGAGAGCAGATCGAAGTACTTTGTGAACTTCCGTTCACGGTACTGTCGCATGATGATCATGTTCTTCTCATGAAAAGACGTAAACGTCTTCTCTAGCAACAGCCTCTCAGGCACATTCTCACCACACAACTTCAGGAGTGAGGTGATTCGGAATAATGCCGAGTTATACTCTGCTACAGGTTTGTAATCATGTATGCGGAGGTGAGTCCACTCGTACTGTGCATGAGGGAGTATGCCATCTCTTTGATGTCTGTACATCTTCTCAAATGCGGTTCACAGCTCATAGGGATCCTCTACAGTAAGATACTCGTCCTTCAGGGTCGAGTCTAAGTGTTTCTTGATATAAATAATGGCTTTCGCCTTAAGTATATCGGAAACTTCTTCTGCAGTATGGGCTTCTTTAGAAACATCTTTTTTTGTTGTGGCAGTACTGATTGTTACCTTTGCTGTGGGTGTTAGATTGAACCCATGAGAGCGCAGGTGGAACTTCAGGTCCAGCTGCCAACTTAAGTAGTTTGACCCATCGGCCTTCAGGACAGAGAAATCTACATTAGCAAGTCTGGCCATCTGTGCAATCTAGCAACATAAAAATAACATGAATTATTTGACTATTAAAGTTAAACATCCACGCATTTAATATAAGCAAAGCATTAATTTAGAACTATGGGGATCAGCCAGCCGAGCACTAAAAAAAGTCCGAAGATACATCCTATAAATAAAAGAGTGCATAAAATAAAGACAACTTGAAATCTTTAAGAAAAGCCCCTTTCTCTTTATGCTAGCGCCTTCATCTCCATGGGGTGGTCCTTCAGCTTTGACTTTTACATTTATAACCTCACATACAAGTTCTCTCAAAAAGAAAAAAATTGCAGAAAAAAGGAAAAATATCGAAAACCTAGCTGATCCCTAAAAACATAGTGTAATAGCACATCCACGCAGATATTATGTACATAGACAACCACGCAGATATATGACATCACAGGCATAGATTTAAAAATAATCTAACAAGTGAAGTGTGTGCTCAAATTTCTAAAAATAGAATTTAAAACTTGTAATTATGATCCATTTTGTATCTTTTATTTATTTTTCCGTTCAACTCTATCACAATTAAATATTTCTTTAATTAGTGGGCTTTAGATGCACAAATAATGTAAAAAGAAATTTTTGTGAAAAAAATAGGTTAATATTCGGGCTTTATGGCCAAAAAACAACCAAGAAATAGTTAATCGGCCTCCCCCAAAATAGCCCGTTAAGGGCTAGGGTTTCGAAAAACCCTAGGGATAGAGGGGACCACAGCGGCAGCCGCGCCATGCCCTTTTGGGCATGGCCTGGCCGTGCACGAAGGCACGGCCCCCGCATCTTCAGGACGCGGCCATGGATCATAAAAAACCAATTTTTTTAATTTTTTTAGACATGCAGATCTAAAAAATTCGATTTCTACCGTGTTCATGAACTACGTGATCAAAAACATGCAGATCTACAGGAAAAACAAGTCTAGATCTAAAAAAATTGAGGATTTACCTTCTAGATTCGGCTATGGAATCTAGACGACGGTCAATGAAGGATGCCCTTTTCACTCCCTGTTGAGAAGGACAAGATCTTCTTAAAACCGACGTTGGAGATGAACTCCTTGAGAGCCGTCGTCTTTTTCCTTCGAGCAGATCGTGCTGATAACGTCATATGAAGGGAAAAGCGTAGGGTAAACGGTGTAGATGGTTAGGAGCCGCATGCCATCATATATATAGCATTCAATGATGGGTGGATACAGTGGCGGAACTACAGCGTAACAGCCCTGGGCAGCTGCCCAGGGCAGAAAAAACAAAAAAAAATTTATACTCATTTCTCCCGCTGCCCACTGCAGAACTCATAAAGTGCTATGATGGCATTGGCTAGCATTCCATCGGTCCGGACATTGGTTAAAAAATCAAAAACAAAATATTTTTTTAACTCTACATCACTTCCCAATGCTGAGAAGTTAATTTTTTGTCAGTCTATTATGTCTATAGCCTATAGGCTCTGGGCTCTCTCTCTTTTTATTTTAGTTCATCACTTTCTCTCTGCTCTGCTCTCATCCAGAAGACTATCTCTCTTTTGCTTTTATACTTTTAGTTCACCATCTTCCCTCCAGGGCTCCAAGTCAGAGACGAGTCACAACCAAACCGCAGCGGTTGCCTCTCACGAACCCACCGCGGCACCGCCCACGCCCCACGGTCACCTCCGGTCGGCGGTACCTCAGGCCCTGGCCATCCTCAAGCGCAGCCAGCCATCCACCATTCGGCTGTGAGTCTACAATCATAGCCCTCCTCTTAAAAGCATCATGTATCATTTTGGTTTAAAAAGAGAATTTGAAAATTGATCGTTGGTGTCATCAGCAGCATCATTTAAGCCTTAATCCCAAAAAGAATTTGAAAAATGATGATTCCATGTAATTTTCTGACTGTATGAAATGGGTTAATGCTCACTTGTGATATCCAAAATTTAGGCAAAGTAGAGAGTATATTGTACATCCCAAAAGGTTAAAAATGAGATGATGATGATGTGGAAATATTCATTGCATTAATTTACACTTGGTACTTCAGTTTTAGAAAAAAAATTGGAATTTGAAAAGGTGAGAGAATGATGAATTAAAATTATTTCTTCTTCCAAATAAATATATTTCATTCAATAAATGATCAAAAGAAACCTATGCACCATTCATAATATGTGAAATTTTTTTATAAATGCACCATTCACAATTTCTCATACTTTCCCTTCATTAGTGATATGTGGAATACAAATCACAAATTACCATATGTTTTAGTTTAAGGAAATTAGTGCTGCCAAAATTTAATTGGACATATCTTAAATGCCATAACAGAGAAGCGTTATCTATTTTTGATTCTTGTGCTAGATCTGATATTGACAGTATAGTGGGAAAGCATTGTTTATTCGATATTGACAGTTTAGTGGGAAAATATTGTTTGGTGCCATTTTTATTTGTGCCACTATTTGCTAATTTTTATTTGGGCCACTATTTGCTTATTTACATTATCAATGATCATATATTCATCTCTTTGAAAATTAATTGAGTATCTCTATTATATTAGTATTGTTTATTAAATTTTGATACTTATAGTTATATTAATTTCTGAAGCTAAAATGTCTCGAAAAGGAACGAAGACTTTGTTTTCATTTTATTCAAAAAAAATGTTATTGGGGCCTCAAGCGAGACACATTCTGCAGAGCCAATGGTAAATGATATCTCTCCATCGACTTCTATAGAACTAGTGCAACATTCCTCCGAAGCTTCAAAAGGTCAATGATATGATATCACATGATCCCGGATTACGTCAAGCACTATGGAAATATCCATATAAAGAACAAAATGAAGTTCGACGTCGTTACATAGCAATGAGGCCATGCCAACCAAAACTTCAAGAATATCCAAGAAATGAAGAAGGACGTAGCTTTCGGCATGATTGGTTCAAGACTTATGATTGGCTAGAATATTCTGAAGCGACTGATCGTGCGTATTGTTTTCCTTGTTTTCTCTTTGATAGCAATTCTTCCCAATATCATAAACAAGAAGCTTGGATTTCGAAAGGATTTAATAGTTGGAAAAGAGCTGGAGGAAAAGATAGTCATCTTCGAGTGCATGAAGAAGAAACATGATCAATACATTCAAAAAATGTTTTAATGCTAGATGATTTGAAAAAACCATCTCAAAATATTCAGAAACATTTGACTTTGCAAGCTGAAGCTGAAATACAGAAAAATCGTCTTCGTGTCGTCACTACGGTTAATGCTATTCGTTGGCTAGCATGTCAGGGATGCGCCCTTAGAGGACATGATGAATCTCCTGATTCAACAAACCGTGGAAACTTTATTGAATTGCTCAATTATAGTGCGACTCTTAATTCGCAAGTTGCAGAGGTTATCTTAGAAAATGCCCCTGGAAATGCTTCTTATATGTCACCATTGGTTCAAAATCAAATTATGGAAATTATGGGAGACTTGGTAAGAAGAAAGATTTGTGAAGAAATTGGTGATTTTAAGTTTTGTATTCTAGTTGATGAATCTCGTGATGAATCTAATTGTGAGCAGATGGCTATCGTATTAAGATTTGTCGATGATGAGGGTTTTATAAAAGAGAGGTTCTTTGATGTAGCAGGTGTTGAAGATACTACTGCACTAACCCTTAAAAAGATGTGTTCACTTATCCTTGATCGTAACGGATTACTCGTGCAGAATATAAGAGGGCAAGGATATGATGGAGCTAGTAATATACGAGGTGCATGGAGTGGGTTATAGAGTTTATTTTTACAAGAATGTCCATATGCATACTATGTTCACTGTTTTGCCCATCGTTTACAACTTGCATTGGTTGCGGCATCAGGTGAATTATCTGATATTGAGTTATTCTTTCAGATGTTGAATTGCATTGTTAATTTGGTTGGTGCTTCTCCTAAGAGAAATCAACAACTACGAGCTGCTCAAAGGGATCAAATTGAAAATTTGATGGAAAAAGGTGAATTACAAACAAGTAAAGAGGGTAATCAACAGACTACTTTGAGACGGCCTGCTTCTACTCGTTGGAGCTCACATTATTCTTCTGCTTGTAGTTTACGTGTTCTATATAAACCAGTTCGTAAAGTTCTTGGTATTATAAAGGCAGATTGGTTGAATAGAAAAATCCGTGTGGAAGCTAGTGGTGGGTTTGTTGCAATGAGCTCATTTGACTTTATATTTAACTTACACGTAATGGTTGAAGTAATGGGAGTAACAGAAATACTTTGTCAGTCGTTGCAAAGAAAGGATCAAGATATTTTATCTGGTCTGGATTGTATTTCTATCACAAAAAGTCTTCTATGTGAGTTGAAAACTGATTACAAATGGCAAAAGTTTCTCGAAACCGTGGTGTCCTTTTGCATAAACCATGAAATTGATATGCCGGATATACATGCTCGTTATTTGAACGGTACAGGTCTATCTCGTCAGCAAAGTGATGAAATTACAATTGAACATCATTATCGCTTTGACTTGTTACATGAAGTTATTAACACACAAGTGATGGAGTTAAGTGAAAGATTCTCTGATAAGGCTGTGGAGCTTCTAAGTCTTAGTTCTGCTTTGGATCCAAAAGATTGTTTCAAATCATTCAAAGTTGACGACCTTTGCATGCTTGCGGAAAAATACTACCCTGAAGATTTCAGTGAAATGGAGATTAATTATCAGCTGAAGCATCAATTACAGCATTATGAGCATGATATGCGGTGTGACCCGGATTTTGAAAATATCAGTACACTTTCAGGATTATGCCAAAAGTTGGTAAGCGTTGGAAAATCAAAAAGGTACCCACTTATTGATCGGTTGATTCGGCTCGTGTTGACTCTTCATGTTTCGACTGCAAGCACTGAAAGAGCATTTTCGGCAATGAAACTTATAAAAACATCATTGCGCAACAAGATGGGAGATGAACTGCTTGCTAATAACATGATACTTTATATTGAGAAAGAAATTACTTCCAGACTCGACACAGAAGACATTGTGAATGAGTTCGATTCAAGATATACTCGTAGAGTTCGACTTAGATAACCTCTTTTTGGTATGTTATATATATATATAATATTTTGCATAAATTTATGTTACTATTTTGTTGTCATTATCAATATATAATGAAAGCATTCTGAGCGTTTAATTTTTTTAGCTTTGTATATTTTTTAAATATACTCGTTGCATAAATTTTATTTCTGTCCAGGGTAAAAAAAATCCTGGTTACGCCACTGGGTGGATATCCAATGGGCCCAATGGGCCTATTCACAACAGTTGGGCCGTTGTTCACATCTTCAACAATGTTGCCGTTATTCATCAAAATCAGTCCCCTGTCATCTTTGGCTGGGGTTCCCAAAACCCCGGCCAATTCGATGTCCCACCCGCTTTGGCCGGGGTTCCCAACCCCGGCCAATTCGATTTGCCACCCATGACCTCGATTTGGCCAGGGTTGGCAACCCCGGCCAAATCGAAACTATGTCACATTAACGCGAAATCACCATCTGGCATTGACGTGACGAAAGTTCGTCGATTTTGATAAATATTCTTTAAGTTAGTCAATTTTTGTGATTATTTTTAATTTTTGAATTTTTTTTTGAAAATTTGTCCTCACCGGAATCGATGTTCATTTAGGCCAAGTCACCATGATTCTATCACTCCTAAAGGGCATTTTGATCTCTGTTGCATGTAATCATTCTTTCGCTGGTAGCCTCCCCTCATTTTATCTGCAATTTTAGTTTTCCACTAATATGTCATACACTTGTCATTTTTGTATTCTGGTCATCTATTTCTCATCATTCTTATTTTAGTTTCGCTATTTCTTCTATGCAAGCTGTTTCTTAATGTGCGGCTCGTTGCGGAGATTTTTATGATGTTTTTTATGTGTATTCAACATCATTTGAATCCCTAGGGTGATAGTAGTGTAAAAAGTCCCTATGATTATGTAGCCTGACGAAGCAACAACTGGAGACATACATTTACAGCCGTGTATGTAGGACTTTTTTCCCCGCCTGACTTGAACGATGAATCACATTCGTTCTTAATCTGGTGGAGGGATGGGGCGCTAGTTTGAAAATTTTCTTTACCGAAGTTTATTCATGATTGGAATGTTTTGCATAGTTGCTTCAAGTCATACTATTGAAGGCGAATCAACATGTTTAGTTGTTCACTATTTGATAGTCTGTCACCCAGGTGTTTGATGCCTTCTCACAATATTTGGTTGCAATTTGTTTTTCTATTTTTGGTGCGCATGTCGTGCTTTAGTTCTAGTTCCTAGTTTATCTGTTCTATGTTCGTGAAGTTCTCCCCGTACGTTATTTCACTGCTCATTCTTGCCTTGCAGAGTGGGAACGAGGTGTTTTTCAGGATCAAGCGCAGCACTCAGCTGAAGAAGCTCATGAATGCTTACTGTGACCGTCAATCTGTGGATATCAATTCCATTGCCTTCCTGTTTGATGGGCGTAGGCTCCGTGGCGAGCAAACCCCGGATGAAGTAAATACTCCAGTCTTCCTGATAGCCCTCACTTTATCTGTGTATTCTGTGTTGAGTTGATTTTGTTTTGGTGATTTTTTGTTCTACAGCTTGAAATGGAAGATGGGGATGAGATCGATGCCATGCTGCACCAAACCGGCGGTGGTCTGTCAGGTTCAGCGACATTGTAGCTTTTTTATTCTGGATTCAGATACTGTAAGAGCATGCCATTTTACGCTAGAATTCGCCCGGCTTTGTTATCTAGATGATTCTTTGAGGCTCTTATATGTATTTCCTGGGCAAGGAAAACTGATGCTTTGCGTTTCAGATACATTCATCAGCTGTAATTTATAGCCATGTGTAGGCTTTAACCGAGTTTTGGGTGCCGTGTTCCTGAATTGCAAACCATTTGAGCATCAGATTGTCTTGGCTTTGTTCACATAGGCTAAACGGCGTTCATGCCAGTGCCATTGTTCATGTTGTGAAGCGATCTCCATCGCTTTACATCAGTCATAGGATCAGCAATATCAAAAAAAAAAGTATACTGAAAAAACAAAGACAAAACAGGCGAAAGCCTAAATGAGTGCTCTACTAACGATTCAACTGTCGATATGGTGAGGTTTCGCTGTCCATATGTTTTACAAGCTACCAGCACGCTATACTGCTAATGTGAAGTTGGTTTATGAATAGTTTTTACATCAAGCTGCTTTTTCCTCCAACAATCTGAAACTTTGGATGCCATCCCCACTGGGGATCATCAAAAAAAATTTCTGGCAGCGCATTTCGTCTGATCTAAAAAGAATGGAGACAAATCACGCAGGTAACTGGAGTCTCACGTTGTTCTTCCAGCTGCACAATGGTTGCAAAAGGTAAGCCAATGTCGTTACCGAGTCCATCAAGTAAATGCCTTGATTTTGGTGGGTTTGCAATACATACCTATTTATGTAGTAATAAAAGAAATCAACATAGAGCATAGTCTGTACTAGTCCAGCTATCCACGCTGCGGCAATAAAAAAACAAATTGTTAGGATCCAAGTACGGGAAACAAGATTTTTTTTTTGTTGAAAAAATTAAAAATAAAGAGGGGGAACTGATCCATGTACTTATCCAATGGACATAGTGTGGTTCAGTGAAGTAGCGGTATATCCAGTTGAGGATGTATAGTGACCTGTATGCACTGCATAAAGACCAGAAATTTTAGACACATGATATTTAAAAAAATTACTATATTGCTCATTGTGCACTGCAAAACCCAGAGAAGACCAGAAACCAAACCGTCCAATGAGAATAACTAGATTATATATGATTGAATTTGCAATTTGTAGGGAAATTCTTGTCAAATATTGTGTGAAACTTGTTTCCAGTGTCTAAAGAAAAGCCCGAACATTGCTTTAAAGGTTAAATACAACATTTGAAGAGAAGATTAGTGAAAAGAGGATGTAACAGAAAATTAAGAAACAAAAGGTTTTCTTGTGAGGAAAGTGCAATATGGTAGCGCATCACAAGGGAAAACATGATCCGACATTTAGGATCTTTGGGTAAGTATAACCTGAACCACTTGGTTTATTCACCTATGTGTGTTCGCGCGCAGATGAGAAGTCTGGTGTGTGCTTCTCGTACCATATTTGCTTCAAGCATGTCAGAAGTTCATCCCTATGCTCGAAAAAAAAGTTCACATATCTCCACCCAATTTGGTTGCAGATTGCAGTCAAGCATCTACGTAATGGTAGCCTTAGCAGTATGGTGGTTATTTTGACACTCATATGACCTTTTCAGTAGCGCACGTGGCTAGAGCAAGGGGGTTGGCTCCAGGGGAATGATGTGTCTTTCAACACCATCATTATTGCCTTCTCCATGAAAATGGGGCTGGAGCACAAGGCCCCTTCCAAGGATTGCCAAAATTTAGCAAATATGTGCATGAAGACATCTATTCATTGCTTGCTTAACCAAGGAGAGGCAAATCCTAGAAGGACGTGCAATGGAGCAACCATATCCTACTAATTGTGTTTCTAAGGTCGTGCAATGAAGTTCCCTCCAGAATTATTCTGGACAAGGGTGCATTGTAATTGGAACCTCATGGTTTCAACTACATCGCATATTGCGGTTGAAACTACAAATGAGTTGAAGCTTCTGGACTTGGAGCTATGCTCTAATCAAGTGCATCACCATTTGCACAATGCGATCTACGTCAACTGAAGTCACACCAGAAAGCCACAATGATCCAATTTATTATAATTTTCTCTTATTGAGGAAAAGTAAACATTTTGTAATAATTTGGATAGCCATACAGTGGGTTGTGACTCCTACATCACTCATAGAGCAGCATGCTATTATATATGCAATGCATCTCCTACCACACAAAACTCCAATACACCTTTAAGTCTAGGTAAAGGGAAAAGATGACAGTTTCGTTACAGGAAAATGTGATTTGATGTAGGGTACAGTTGTTTGCGTATAGTTGGAACGGCACTATGTAGTTGGTTTGCATTTTGGATCCAATCACATTGGCTTCAAGCAGAATTTAATACGCACACAAGCAAATAATTTGCAGCTGCTATAAGTGGTTTCAAAATTGCAACTACACAGTTAGGCTGTGATCCACTAAATTAGTTGGCATCACCAGTGCAAGTAGGGGTCACTAGTGCATTGGGGCTTCATAAAAAACAGTAGATGTTGAATGGCTACAGCTATGTTCTAAGGACCGACATGAATACATTAGGGGTGCCAATGGGTAGGGGCTGGCCGAAGGGCCTGCAGCTCCCGCATCCACAGATCAAAATTTGGAGGGCCGACACTAAAGGCCTAAAAATTTTGGGCCAGCGGCCTATCTTAGGCCATGTTTGGCCTCAACCCAATGGATGATCCCTTGAGATACATATCAGGCCCCTATCCCTGATGCCTAGGAAGATTCAGTTTCCATTAAAAAAGGTTGACTTCATATAAATGAGAAATAATTCGAACCCTTGCTCTGTTGTTTTAAAAGATATTTCTCCACCGCTAGTTAAACATTTAACTTGTTACATATTCGTTTTAAAAAGGTAGCTGCTTCAAAATTTTAAGCTTCCGAAATGTCTTCATGAAACATGTCAACCCGTTAAGATGCTCACTGGGACTTGCCCAAAAACTCAATGGTTAACCTTATGCTCATCAGGAGAGAATTGGGGTTTAGTAAGTTTAAGCCAAGACTGGGATGAGGCGAAAGTTCAAGGCCCAAAAGGTTCTGGGCTATGAGCGAGGCAGGATCCTACCAGAGGCATGCAATCCGGATGAGATTTGGGAACAAATTTAGGGTTTTGTAGTGGATTTGGGGGAAAAGATGGAATTTTTTATTGGATTTCAATAACGAAAACAAGATAGTTTGACCTCTTTCGAGAGGAGTCTACTCTCCTAGCATTTGATTAGCCTTTGATTCGAGAGAAAATGTGTAACTCTCCACAAACTAGGTTTCTAATCAACCTCCTAAAGGTTTCTTTCACAAAATTCAGCATAACCCCTAACCCTAGCCGACATCTCATTATAATAGTTGTTTTTTCCTTGAATTACATAAATTACAAAATACCCTTGATGCCCGAAATTACAAGTTTGCTCATGCTTTAGCTCTTTACATTGATGTGCCTCGTTCGATCCTCTCTCGTCGCCTTTGGTAAGCCACGATTGCATCATTACTCCCTTCAAAAGAGCCACCTCGTCTTCAAGATGGAAGTCTGGAAACTGCTGCTGGGTGACTCCAAGGGGCTCCTAGGTAGCATCATAGTTAGGGAGTCCCTTCCAATGAATCAACACCTATCGGGTCTCTACATTTCCTCAACGGACCCCTTTAGCTCCAATGTCTCCAAAATCACATCCATGTCATCAGTCAAAGGATGTGGCAGTAAAGACGAGGGTGTATGGTCTCTAATAACATGGTGAAATTTTGGCACATGGAAATCTACTCGTATATTCAAAGTTGGTTATAGCTTCAATTTGTTGGCAACATACCCAATCATGGCCTCTATCTCATAGGACCCAAAATTTCGGGCCGCTAGCTTCTTATTTCGCATGTGAGTCAAGGATCTCTCGTTGTACAACCACAAGTTCAAATAAACTGTCATCCACCGCAAATTGAACTTCCCTTCTATGACCATCCGCCTTCTTCATAATTTGCTGCGCTCTGGCAAAGGGTCATTTCAACCCCCTCTAGAACGTTGTCCCTTTTATCTAGATATTGCTCAATCTGCGACACTGGAATAAAGTTGTGATCGTAGTGTATCAGATGTGAAGGATCGCGCCCATATAGGAATTCTAAAAGGTGTTGTCTGAGCAGATGTATGATAAGACGGGTTGTACCAGTACTCGGCCCACGTCAACCTCCTCGCTCACTACTTTGGTGCCTCCGAAATGAAATAACACAGATAAGTCTCTATGTTCCTATTGACGACCTCAGTCTCATCGGCAGTATATGGATGATAAGTCGTGCTCCGCTTAAGAACAGTCCATGGCATCCTGAAAAGCTCTCTCCACAAGTGGTTCAAAAACACTGGATATCTGGATACCTGTCTGACATAATAGACTCCAAATTCCCATACAACTCCAAATTCCCAAATTCCCTTACAACTGCAGCGCCTCCTTTATGAAAGCCGATGCAACTGTCACCACTACATAAGGGTGTCAAAAGACCACAAAATGAGCATACTTACCAAGGCGATCTACTACAACAAGTATAACTGAGACCCGTCTAAACTGGGTAACCCTTCGATGAAGTCCATCGTAATCATCTTTCAAACCCGATTGTCAAAGACAGTAGCTGTATCAGCCCCGCAAAAGCCATAGCCAGATATTTGTAACGCTGGCAAACATCACAACTAACCACCATATGTGCAACATCTCTCTTCATCACTGTCCATTATAGCTCTCTTGTCATTCGTCGATCAGTCTGATGCACCGCATAGTGTTTCCAATAGCACTGTCGTGTAACTCCTGTAGATAAACAGAATGTGAGTGGAAGTCTTTGGCAAAACCAGCCGTCCCTGATTCAGCAACATTTGTCCCTTTAAGGAATAACCTAGATACTCCGTCGATCCATGTAAAAAAGGCAACACATATCGTCACTAATCCTTTATTCGCCTTAATCTCACGCAACAAAGGCTCTCAATCAAGCATCATTGGCACAGACAAAGCAGCCAATTGCGTCTCATCCCATCGTCGCAACAAATCATCAGCTGCCTTATTTTCCAACCCGGGCATGTACTAGATCTTGAAATCATACCCTAAATGTAACAGTGCGATGCTCCAACAAATATTTAAGGCTCATCTAATCTGTTCACACTATGAACCGTCAACCAAGCAAGTATATCCTCCATGTCTGCACTGCGAACACAATCGCCATCAACTAACGTTCATACACGGATCTGAGTCGAGCCCTTGCCATCAAAACCTGGCTAAAGTAAGCGACAGGTCCCTGGTGATGCATCAACATAACGTCTAACACATAACGAAAAGCATCTGTCTCCACCACAAACAGACTGCTAAAATCAGGAAGAACAAACACTGACACTACAGACATGGCCCGCTTCAGGGCCTCAAAAGCTCGAGTCGCCCCCTCTTCCCACTGAAAATTATCCATCAGTGGTCAGACAATGGTGCTGTATCCATTGACAAACTTTATGTAATACCCCATTAGCCCCAAAAATCCTCGCAAAGCACGCAAAGTGGTCGGTCGCGACCAGTCAAGCATCGCCGCAGTCTTCGATCTGTCAATTGTTACCCCCTCTGTCGAAACCACATGCCTCAAATACTCTACACGCAACCACATAGGCACGTATTCTTATTGGCGTATAGTTGGTGGTCCTGCAGCTCATATAGTACTATCTCCAAATGCCTCGCATGCTCCTTCATAAATCGACAATACACCAGAATGTCATCAAATTACACTAGGATGAATCTCCTCAAGTAAATGCGAAATACCTTGTTCATGAGAGCCTGAAAGGTCGCACGGGTATTAGTCAAACTAAGGGCATGACTAAAAACTCGTAGTAGCTCTCTTATGTACTGAAAGTAGTCTTAGCCACATCCTCTACCTGCATCTTGATATGGTGATATCCTGACTTCAAATCGATCTTGGAGAAGATCACCGCCCCATGAAGCTCATCGAGAAGTTCGTCAATCACATGAATATGGAATTTATCAGGAATCATCTCCTTGTTCAACACCATGTAGTCTACGCAGAATCTCCAGCTACCATCCTTTTTTCACCAATTGAACTGGGCTAGAAAAAGGAATCATACTGGGTTGTATCACTCTGGCATGAATCATCTCCCAAACCATCTGCTAGATCTCGTCCTTCTGTGCCTAGAGATATCGATAAGGCTGCACAATGATGGGTGAGACTCCTCACATGATGATGGCATGCTCATGGTCCTATGGGGAGAGACCATGAGGCGTCTGAAACACTCCCTCGAATGGACCAGAATCTGTTGCACCTCTATGAGACTATTTTGCTCCTTCTCCTCGTCCTCTACTGATAAGCCCTGTAGCTCAACTAAAAACCCTCCACCTGTCGGATGGTTTTTGACATAGTTTTCAACGAAACCATAGATCGACATAAGCTGGGATCTCCTTGGAGAGTGACTGTCTTTCCCTTCTTGAAACTCCATTCGCAACAACTTTCAATTGATTTTTGTGTCCCTCGGAGATTGTAGCCACCTCATGCCTAAGATCGCATCTGTGCTCCCTAAATCCAGCGGTAAGAAATCCCCTATAATTTGAATACCCTAGAGAGTCAAAATGAGCCCACTGCACACTCTTCTGATGCGCTTCACTTTCCCAGTCCCTATCATTACTCCAAAGCTCCATGTATCCACAAGCGGTAACCCCTACTAATCCACCACCCAGTTAAAGATGAAATTGTAGGTGGCCCCACTGTCAATCAGCACCGTGACCTCCTGACCTGAGATCCTTCTCGTCAACTTCATAGTGCGATTCGGAGTGAATCCCGCCAGAAGTTCAAGGAGACCTCTAAAACGTTCAGATGAGGAAGCTCCTAGTCTGCTGCCTCCTCCAACTCTTCCTCCACAACCTCATCGTCATCGTTCTCATCATCTACTATCAGCAACTAAAGAGTGCAGTTTCCACATCGATACCCTGGTGTGAATTTCTCCCCATAGCAGAAGCACAATCACCCTATCTATGTTTCTACGATGGCCCAAGAACACGCTCATTCTTCAGCCGTAAAGAGACTTTTGAATTGCAAGATACCATAACCTTTAGTCCTTTATCCTGCACCTAGGCCTCTGACATGCGTTTGAATTGTACACTCGGTCGTGCCTCGTTGCTCTTCGCTACTGGTCTGGGTCCCTCCTGACGGTGCATGAGGCCCCCTGTCTGTACCTGGTTGTGAAAAATAGATCCAACCGATGCTCCATTGGCCCACCGCTCCTATACGATCTGATCCTCTATCATCTGGGCCGACTCCATCATGTCCATCATTCCTCTCGATCTATGTATGCAGAGCTCAGCATGCATATTTGATTTAAGCCCCTTTATGAAACTCTCCTCCAACAACTCTTCAGACAATTCTCTCACTCGGCCTTAACATATCTCAAACTTCTTTATATACTCCCTGACTGTACCCTCTTGCCTAAGGGCAAAGAGCTACTCGTGTAGAATTTCCCCCCCCCCCCCGTCGCGGAATCTGTGAAGCTGTTAGTCCTTGAATTCCTTCCATGACCGCATAGGCCACATCTGCTCTCTTCACTAGTGTCAGGAGAATGCGTCTCACTCCAATCATATTCCAACTGCCGCCAATTTCTCCTCCGTCAGGCGGGTCACCGCAATATACCTCTCCATCCGCTAAATCCAATCACATGGATCCTTCCCGCAAATATTAACATTTTCAATTTATGGACTCTGCTTTCAGTGCTGAAGCCCCCCAGATCTGCTCTTCATCTATCCGAGTTGTGGTGTAACGTCTGATGAGGGTATTGTGATGCATCAAACTCTCCAAACTGTGTTCTATCTGCTCTATCATTGTCTCCCGGTCATCGACATCCCAATCTAAGTCTCCATTGTCTTCCTTGTAGTCCAGAACATCGTAATGATAATCTCTAAAGTCTCTGTAGTCCAAAATATGTCACCAAGGCCTCACGCTCCTGAAAACCATCGGGCCCGCGGAAGTCCTCCAGAACATCGCCCGGCCCCTGACGGCTTCTTCGGAAGCCGTCTATCTCCTGGCGGGTCGCCCAAGGCCCATGTGGCTTCAGACCTGTCGATGATCACCAAGGCCCCTGGCGGACCACCCAGGTTCCGTGAGGCCCTTCGCAGGCGGCCCTACCGGTTCCCGCCCTCCCCTGGCAGGGCTCACATGGGCCGCAAGGCCCCAGGTGAGCCGCCCCCATGGGTCCTTTCGATACGTCGTGAGACTCCAGATCTGCATTAGATAGAAGTCCCTCCTTAAAGTCTGCAACTTGCTCTTTCCTTTTGACAAACATCTCATCTTTTATCCTAGATCTAAGTCGTCGCACTCGGCCTTGTCCAGATCTGACTTCTTCACCCCTTTCAACTTGATTTGTTGCAAGATTTGTTGTGTTACTTGCATAAAGGTATCCAACATTGTGTTCACCCTCGCTTCTGACGTCTTTACTCCGGATTCGATTGAGATGATTGACGTTCACATCTCCATCGTTTCTTCCACTTTGCCATCGAATTTTACTTCCAAAGCTTCTACATGTCTTATCATCGCCATTAGGATCTGCGCTCTGATGCCAATTTGATACAATCTAAATGAGATTTGGGAACGAATTTAAGATTTTGTAGTGGATTTAGGGGGGAAGATGGAATTTGCATTGGATTTCAATAACATAACAAGATAGTTAACCTCTTTCGAGAGAAAGCCGCTCTCCTAGCCGAGAGAGAAAGCCGCTCTCCTAGCCGAGAGAGAAAGCCCAACTCTCCACAAACTATGGTTCTAATCAACCTCCTAGTGATTTCTTTCACAAAATTTAACATAACACCGAACCCTAGTTGACATCTCATAATAATAGCTGTTTTCGAGAATTACAAAAATTATAAAAATAACCTTGATACCCGAAATTACAAGTTTGCCCTTGGTTCGGCTCCTTGCATTGTTGCACCCCATTCGGGCCTCCGTTGCCGTCTTTGATACGTCATGATCGCATTAGAGGCCCTTCCACTTCCCAAGTCCCAGTACATTATCATGATATCATATCTAGTTACACCCAACTGAAACACCCTAATGAACAACTAAAGCGACAGAGAAAATATGGGACTCATATGATACTCCTTAGGTTCTTACTTCATATTTTAATATACCGGATAATTTTAACAAACTAAAGAATTATGCTTTTGTTTCTGTACCTTAATGTAGGCAGTTCTTTAGCATGTGTCCAAATGCAAGGAACTCGAGGAGCTTACAAGTATTGTTGAGAGATACACAGTGTAATTCACCCAGAAGTGTGGGCATCAGAATATTTTCAGGGTTTGCCAAAACTAACTTCTCAAGTTACACTTGTACAGCCTAAAGATAGCTGGTCCTGTATGCTGGTTGGTTATACAGTGTTGGAGAGAAGGACCCCTTTCCTACTCTTGGCAGAGTTAGATCAACCCAGCGGAAGTTGATCTAAAGATTCTAAACACGACTCAAAGCATGGACTCACAAGTTCAATGGACAAAATCAATCCATCTGAAAATTAAAATGTTCAATGATTTGTAGAAGATCTCTAGAAAAGGAACCTCACCCGAGGAAAAAAACATATTGTCCAGTCAAGTTATCAATATTCTTGGTCCTCTGTAGCAAAACCAGCTGCGGAAGTATTGCGACAGCCTCCAAATACAAGGAGAATGTCCACATAACCTGTTACCAGAAATCACAAAAGTTGTAGGTGAGAGTGCAAATCTTGAAGTATAATAGAGAGATAGAAGTCACATCACTAGTATAATTCAAGAAATAAATAAATAAAGTACAAAATTATAAGAGCTGTATAGCCTGTATATGCTTTAATTCTATTACAAAGTTTCTAAAAGATATGCAGTACATTGTTGTCTTACCTCCTTAAAAGTAAACTTCTCATTTATAAACAGCGCCAACAGCAGGCAAGGTAGTATGAGAAAATGATGACGAAAAGTGTCCTGATCCTTGTCATATGATCTGCGGACGAGCTTGTGTCGTCTCATGTACCAGACAATTGAAAATGAGCTTCCCAAGAAGATCAACTTCATGATGGTATTATAAAGTGAGATAAAATCAGTAAAAATATCCAAATATCGTGAAGCAAATACTAGAGCATAGAGCTCTTGGGTCTTCAATGATATACCTGAAAAGAGGATATAAGTGGAGATGAGTCATATAGCATGGAAGTTCACAGGAGCTCGGCATGATGTAAAGAATAATGAAATAGGAGGAGTTGCAATTGGTTTTAACTTTATATAGAGTTAAAAATAGAAAAGACAAGAACCATTTCGAGACAACCACTTTGAGACATAAATCAGTGTATTTCTACAGTAATCAGAAAATACTGCCACCTATTGAGTATGTATTGCCTTGGAAGACATTTGTGATTATGTGTTAGCAACTTTTAGTAATGATTTTTTGGGTTAAATAATTTTATCAGGTTTTAATAGTTCTAAAGTATATCACTATCTTGCATATGACAAACTCCGGAATGTTGCATGATCATGAATGATTTCTGCAATAAACAAGCTAAGATATACTTTCTAAAAAAGTCATAGCCCGTTATTTAATCTAAAGACTTCTCCATCTTCTACATAAAAGGTATTAGAAGGTCAGAAGAAATGAGAGGAAGAAAAAACAAAGAAAAAATAATATTTCATCTACCACGCTCATAACCCATTACAAAAGTTACATATTGTCCTCAATGCCTCATGATGTGATGTTCATGATGTCTCAGGGTGTGACATTTTTTCCCTCGCAACCATTGCAGATGATTTTTCTGGTTCTCACTGTTGGGCTTTGGTTGAATAATTTTGTCATTGATTAAGACCCTGTACTTCTTTTGTCCCCCTCCCGTTTGCAAGCAATCATAAGTTTGGAACTTGTGTCCCGTCATGGAGTTGGTCAAAACACTTTGTTCCTAGTCCCTACTATCTAATACTATAAATACTGTTGGAAAAATGTTGCATGGGCTTCTTATAAATCTTAGGTCAAAGCAAGGTTCGAAATATCAGTTTCAATCTCAGTATCAGTTGTATCAAAAGTATAAGCAGTATAAGATGATACATAATTATAGGTAACAGAAATATTGGATTTAAGTGTCAATTGACAGATACATATGGTTGCTAGTTGCGATTAGTTCATTTTTAATAAGAGCTTCATCTATCCACAAATCATCTCCATCATCAAGACATTATCTTCTTTTTCTCTAACCCACTCCAAAAAAAAGGTCAAAGGTCATCTTTATGAATTACCCAAATCAGTTTAATTCAATATCATAGCCTCATACTAAAATCGAAACAGTCCATACTATGTCTCACAAAACTTGAAGGTTTCACCTAATGCTAATAAAAGGCTTTTTTTTTATATCTCCCACAAATTTGATTCAAAAATATTGATATACATCAATATCAACCAATTTTTTAAACCTTAATTTTGATGGCTAAATGTCTTTTTCAACCACTATATGAAATAATGAAATAAAATAAATTTTCCAATTTTGATAATTCAACCCCTGAATCTCCTCTTATATTAGTTATTATTACTTAAAGCCAATGGAATTGGTCAGTTTCAATGGATCATATTGGCGTGCTTAAAATCTGAAATGTTACAATATGTACCGAATGGGCAGAAATTTCAAACCTTTGGTTAAAGTCATCAGTGTGACTATATGCAGTCTTTTGGACACATGAAACGAGAAAGGGATGGAAGCTCCAAAATACCTCCATAAAATTGTGTGAAGTTATTTTGTCGCCTAGGCCATTTTTCAGATTCAAAATACCATAACTCTACTAATGTGGTTTGATTGTTTGAGTATCCTTAGAAATGGATTTTTTGACTTAATTTCCAATTTATCTTTATGCAATCCAATTGAAGGGACTTATAATCAGAAAGATCTATCATCATTTTTAAAGTAGTTAAGCAATTACGCTGATGTTAGCTTCTCCTTGGAATTTCAAAATGTCATCCAATGGTATATAGCTTTTTTTGGTAAAATCGGCATCCAATAAAATGTTGATAAAATAATAGATTCGTTTTAGCCTTCTAGGTGTGTACCAATTCGCTCCTGCACATAGTTGCAGTATTTTGATGGAATGATGAAGTTATTTAAAAAAATTTGTTTGATGAAGGACCAAGAGTGTTTGCCTAAAGATGGTTGTGATTTTACAGCATACTTTCATTCATTTCAATCAATGATACTCTTCCTTTTCTCATCTAATTTCATATCTAATCTCCCGATCTTCGAAGCCAATCCCACGACAATCCTATGGTTAAGCCTTATTTTAAGCCCAAAACTAAACAAGGCAACTCTCTTCGTTGCTTTTTATGACACAGTTAAATCTTAAGAGATCTCTACCATACTATGATCTATAGAATCTTGGATATGTCAAACCTCTATATTGAGTAAGCATAGTTAGTAGGAGTTCAACAAGCTGTCAAAACGATAAGCATGCATGAGCTGAGATGATAGAGGTCACCAAATGCATGGATGATCCACAATAGAGATTTTAAAATTCTAACTATTTCGCGATTTATGTTAGACATAAAGATCAAGATTATCCAAAAGAAAATAAAGATGAAGATCCCATGTGTTTATGAAGTGACTGCTATGTATCATATCAAATTGTGCTAGAGAGACAAGAAAAGGATCAGATCACTTCATTACAAAATGCATTGAATTTCAAGCTGCATGGCACTATTACCTTTCTTGCGTGGAAATATTGAATAGAAAATTGCCCGACTTGAACTTTCAAATTATACAAATGGTCCGTCATGAAGCTAAAAAATAATGCTAAGGTGGGTTAGGCCAGCATAGAGGAACCTATAGGGTAAGCTTTTCAACTCGTCAATAGGTATTTTTTTCAGTCTAAGGCAGTTCCCTTTTCATCCACACTTTAACAAGATCTTGTCACCAGCTTAGATGGTTGTTTGCAGATGATAAAATTTTCTAAAATCTTATAGTTACGTTGCCCTCCATACCTGGCAGATTTTGAGAAGGTTTAAACCCTAAGAAGATTTGGATTAAATGCTAACACATCACCACAGATCTTAGTTTATGTAAATTGTTCATCAGATGGCAATGCATCCATTTGTCCAAGTTTGCCATTTGACATCCGAATTATGAACCACAGTACATTTCATTGCTGACCAACACTCTAATACTTAGGATCCTGCTAAGTGTTATCTAACGACCTCAATTCTACTTATAAGTTAAATAAACTAACCATTCATCTCTTTCAACTCTGCCATTCAACCACGAAAGCAAGATCCAAATATCACGGCATGATGCGAGGCTTAGCTATCTATTATTCTAGACTGCTTTGGTCTTTTTTTTAATTATCTTAAAAATATTTAACTTTGCCAATTAAACATTTGTGTTGCTCACACAGCTGATATTTAGAACTTTGATAAATTTCAAATTTCTCTTCAGAATATACATTATTTCGCTAACCATACACAAAAAGCATTGGAATAATCGAAAATGAAGTAAAATAACTAGCAAATCAAACCATCATTAAATCTCACATTCTAGATGAATCCAAACCATATAAAAACTTCATATCAGGACCAATTTCTTCACAGAAAACACCATTCTAGCCCGAACCAAAGAAAGACTAACGTAAATCTAGAGCTATCCCAGGAAAATTCGTACCGGCGCATGATTTGATGGTGTGGATCTTGAGGAGGAGAACGAGGACGCTCATCAAATGCGTCATGTCACCGGCAAATCTGAATATATTCATCTTTGGAAGTCAGATCTGAAACTCTAAGGCACTGATCGATCGATTCAGAGCTCGATATCAACAAAATTTATTCTTTTCTAGTTCTCTCTCTCTCTCTTGGCCCTTTCGCTCTCTTATTTTCTCCCGATTTTTTCCTGCTTTTCTTTGTTGTTTCAAAATGGAGGGGAAGAGCGGTACGATGTCCCGCGTGGGACCGTAAGGGGAAGATTCTTGAAGATCAGCGCCGGTCGATTGGAATGTGTTTTGGAACTTCGGTATATTTCAGCGTCTCTCGTCTCTCGAGTCGTTTGCGATTGGGGGTGCCCTAGCGTCAAATTGGTTGACCGGAGACGTCAACAGGCACGTGATCGTGTTCATGACCTTGGAAGCACATAGCAGACTTACTGACCAATATTTGCTTTACACACAACAATTTACCCCCACACAAAAGATTTATTAAAAGTGATTTGCTATTTGCATAGACCTTTTGTTGAGTTAACGTACCATTTCTTTACAAGTTTGCCTTTGAAAATATTTAGCTAAGTTTACATGCCACTTATTTACAATTTTGTCATACTCATCCCCCCTCCCCCTTCGTGTAGCCGTCCCCCTTCTCAACCGCCGCCTCATAGGACCACCCTCGCCGCCCAGGAATCAGCTCGAGGGTTGATAGAAATGCCTAGATCACAAAGAAAACCAATGGAACCACTATCTCCATAAGTGGATCTGAAGAGATCTGTTGCATTTTCCATGAAGCGTGATTGCAGAACGGTGAATTTTCGAGATCCGCCCTCTTTCATGCAATCTAATTTAATCTAAAACAACTATAAACCCTAATTCCTCATTGTCAACTGAATTAAACTCTTCAATTAACATGCCAAAAAACGAAAAGCTGAAAAAAATGTAAACCCCGTAGAAATGATAGAGAGCCCCCCTCACCGAGGACCCACCTCGCCCCCGCCTCCCTTCGACGGAGGGGAGGAGTGACGTGAGCCAGCTCCCTTCGGCGGCAGCAACGGTCTGCTTCTCCGCCGGCGAAGGGAGGTGGGGGCGGCGAGAGGGGTCCTCGACGGCGGCGGAGGAGAAGGGGGGCGGCGACGCGAAGGGGAAGGTGGAGGAGTAGGACAAACTTGTAATTAAGTAGTCTGTGAACTCAACAAATGGGTTTGTGCAAATAGCAATTCCCTTATTAAAATTCATGTTTTTTTGCTCTACACATCCCCGGATCCCCATGGCCATGCTACACATGTTCTCTCCCTCCCTCCCTCAACCCACATCCCCTTCTGCCCCCCTGTAATGACATGTATTCGTCAATACGATTATTTACGTATTTCACATATTTTCACATTTTAAAAGTATTTTATAATGGTTGGTCAAGAGTTTTATATCAAAAATGATTTCAAAATTCTTTGTAAAAAATATTTTGAAGCATCAAACTAGTTATGGTATATTTCAGTAAGTTCGAGTATAATCAAATACCTCTAAATAATTTTTATAACAATTCATATTCAATTGTTACTGATTTAGCTGTATGAATTAATTTTCTATATAAACATCATCAAAACGATTCCAAACTTCTACAGTGTGATTCTATGGTCGATTAGTGCCCCCCATATTAATTTCGTAATTTTCTGAAATCAAATCGACCTAGAACCTGTAAACCCGCAACATAAATGTTTTGACCTAAAAATCGTATCTCCGTAGCTTAAACCCTAAAATGGACTTCGTATTCGCCATCCTCGCGACGATACGATCACGTGGCTATGTTTTCGTAATTTTTCGGAGTCGTATGCGGAAACGGGGTAGTATTCCTTCGTTTTTACTAATTACATCCCCTAATGACTTTTACTCTTACTAATTACCCCTACTAAATTACTTTTAACCCGAACTTACCACCCCTCCCCCCAATTATCAGCCTCCCTAGCTGGTGAGATCCAAGATTTTGAGATCTCAACCATCCCATTCATTTTATTTGTCTCCAATAATAACTATGGTTATTAATACATCATTTTCTTAACCCCTATATAAACTAACCCCACCCTCTCACAACACAACACACAGTTCTCTCGTTCTCTCCCCCAAGCAACGCACGCAAGCCGTGAATCCATCTCTCGTGTTCTCTCCCCGCACTCTCCCTCACTTCTCACCCTGTCCCCGACAATCCGCCACAGTTGCCGCCTTCCCTTGCCCAGCGCTCCACCTCAGCCTCGCCCCGTGCACCGCCGTGTGCCCCGCCCCTCTCCAAGCTCCCCACCTTCCCCCGATACCACCGTTGCCATGCTGTAACAGCCACTGACTCACACCGAGCAGCTACCATCTCTGACGACCCGAGGAAGCTCTGACTGCCACCCTCCGCCGTGCAGCGACTCGTGCCGACCCTCCGTGCTCCTCCTCCGCCACACCGACATCGACGAAGCCACAATATCCCTCCGAGCACCCGAGCACCGATGCCCCTCCCTCTTCCCGTTGAGCTCGCCCTGCCTCCGTGGCCTCGTCGCCAACGCCATCCGCCTGCTCCGCTCTCCACTCTGACGCCTTACGACCGCCCCCCTTTGCCTCCACGCACAGCCATCGCCACCGCTCGAGAGCTGTAACCGCATGTTTTTCTAGTCGTGTTTGACGGTTGTGTGCATATGGTTTACTGCGTTCTTTCAGTTATTCTCGTCCGAGTAGATTCTTCGTCTGCGCGTTGACGCGAGCACGTCGTTATTCTCGGTTTTACCGTAGCGTAATTTTAAATCTGTTAACTCGTAATTATTTTTTTAAATTACCAATTACTTTTAATTAAGAGTTAATTACTAAATTACTAATTTACTTATTTCTTTTAACTAACTTATTTTTTACTAATCTTTTTCTAAACTACTAATTACCATTGTCTTCTTAATTACTTTTATCTAGTTACTTAAACCTAACCCTAACCCCACTCAATTGAATCCCACCGAAAGAATCGGTGAGATCCAACACGAGCTTTCAAGCCCTCTACCTCATAACCAACTCCCTATTCAACCTGTCTCCTCCCTCCTCTTCTCGTTCTTAAACCAACAAGCACCACAGTAGCATCACCCACAAAAACAGACGGCAACATCATCAACCCAACACACAACAGGGACATCAGCCATCCCACATCTCTCCACCATCAGCCACCGCAACAACAACCCAACTCACCATCATCACCCCCTTCAGCCACCATCTCCTCCACCATACAAATAAGCAACCAACCTCCATCCTCCTTACAACCCAAAAAACAAACCAGAAACCCAAACCAACCAGAAATCAAGATCCAAATTCAATCAATTACAACCTAAATCAAAATCAACCAGAAAAACAAATCCAACACCCCAAATCAACCCCATCATCGCGTGGAGCAGCCATCACCTTCCTCGGATCGCCGCTCAGCCTCGAGAAGCCGTCGTCCTCAATCTCGCCGTCCCACCTCCGATCAGCGTCACCCGCCGCCCAGATCTGATCGCCGCCGCGTGCCGTGGATTCGTCACCCCCGGGAATCGCCGCCCCAGCCGCCGCATCTCGCAACCCCCGCCATCCTCGATCAAGCGCGCCGCCCGACCCCGGAGCTGCCTCGGGAAGCCGCGCCGTCGCCATGAGCGCCTCGGATCGAAGCTGCCAGCCGGATCCGCCGCCCCCGAGCTCCGATCGCCCTTCGCCCCTTCGTCTGCGTGCGAAACAAAAAAAAAGAAAAAAGTGAAACGAAGAGGCAGAGTAGAGAAAGAGATAGAGAGGGGTGAGAGTGATATTAAATGTAAGTAGTTTAATATTAATAATAATAATATTATTATAATATCAGTTATTAAGTTAGTTTTTAGCTTTCAAGGTAAATTTTTAATAAGTATAAGTTAAAAATATATTAAGTTTTCAGTTTTAGTTTTTAAGTTAAAGTTTTATACATATATTAAGTCTCGTTAAGTTTAATTAATTAAGCTTAAGATTATTTAAGTTGAA
Source organism: Scilla litardierei (assembly GCA_030789695.1). Lineage (NCBI taxonomy): Eukaryota > Viridiplantae > Streptophyta > Magnoliopsida > Asparagales > Asparagaceae > Scilla > Scilla litardierei. The sequence continues at coordinate 120,370,127 of CM061130.1, forward strand.
TTGTTTTTATTAGTTTAAAGTTATCAACACATTAGTTTAAAGCTGATAAAGTTAGTTTAAGTTATATTAAAGTTATTTTTAGTTATATAACTTATTTGAAGTTAATAAGTTAAGTATAAAGCTAAGTTATTGTAAATAGTTGATGTTAATTTGTAAGTTAACCTTATTTTATAGTAAGTCTGTCTTATATATTTTAACTGGTTAGTAGCTATTAATCTAATATCACAATTTAACTGACGCAGATAAACGTACCTCACGTCACCACCGCCTGGACACCCACACCCACGTCAAGACAAGTATTTATTGTAATTTAATTTGGGACAACTGCTTAAATTAGTGTAACATACCATTTTAACATACTCTTACTATACTTGTTGCATCTGTTTAGGAAATGAACATTTTATCAATGTTTATTCATTAAAAGAATAACCTCTTTTACTTGTTATAAAATTGGACCCAACGAAACAGAGGGCATGACATGACCCTCGGAAACATATGTGAAACCATACATCGACTACAGATGTAATGGGACTTAGTCAGTGAACAGACATACACAAAGAGCCGTGTTAGCTACTCCCATCAGGTCATGTGTGACTAGTCTGGCCCGTGCTCCAGTAGGGTCACATATGACTAGTCTGGCTCGTGTTCCAGTAGATGGCGGTACACTTTGGGTGGGGTTGGTCCATTGCAGTAGGGTTTGTGAGTGTGTCTCGAACACGATTACGCCCCTCCGGTGGAGGCAGTCATTGTGTGGAGCGTCACGGTAAAACCACCGGTGATAAGGTGTATCGAGAACATTTCACCTACCCAGGCATGGACTTATCACGAGCACAAACAATCAAATACTCAACATACAACTGTTTTACTTTACTTTTAACTGCAAAAATATCCATGCATGCTCCTACTTTACTTTTCTGCACTTATTATTCATAACTGTGTACTAACGCTCTTTTGTCCTTTTCTAATTGTTCCTCATTTCATTAATTTAAATATCTTGCCGAGCTTATCGCTGACATATATTTCAATGTTTTATGAAATATATGTTAGGTTTAGAGGCAGAGTACCTTGAGGACCCTACTTTTGAGGATCCCATCTTAGAGGTGGACACCGCGAACCAGGACACCGCGGACCAGACTTACGAGGACACTGAGATCCTCCCTGCAGAAGACTAGAGCGAAACATTTACATTTAAGTTTATTATTTGTATTGTTATTTTCAGATGTGTTGCTTTCAGCAGATTGTACGGCCATGCTAGGCCTTAATTCAGTTCTCTGTAGTTCACACACATCCTTCTCGACCCATCCTTCATCTTGACCAAAAGAACTGGTGCACCCCAAAGAGATACGCTGGGATGGATCAATCCCTTCTGCAACAGGTCGTCGAGTCGTTTCTGAAGTTCCTCCAGTTCCGCAGGAGCCATGCGATAAGGAGCCTTCGAAATAGGTTGTGTGTTCGGCATAAGGTCGATAGTAAATTCCGGAGCTCGATCAGGCGGTAATTCCGAAATATCTTCAGGAAATACGTCTGCAAAGTCTCGAACCACTCTAGGTTTTTCAGGCTCAACTTGCATCGATGCAATGATTAGTTTATTCGGCTTGGCCCGAAACTTGATAGGTCCAAGTAAACGGTCTCTGCTCATGAATTCAAACACAGGATGATTAGGAATTACAAACACTACTTTCTTGTTGTGACAATCGATAGTAGCGTAGAAATCTCCTAACCAATCCATGCCTAATATCGCATCGAAGTTGGACATGTCGACTATCATAAAGTCCGCGAACAACTCGTGTCCACAAATCACTATGGGGCAAGATCGACAGCCAGTAGAAGTCTTCACTACTTGCCTCGTCTCAAATGATGTGAGAACTACTCCCAAGCGCAGGAGATCATGCAAGTAATATCCTGGTGAGTCCAGGTATCGAATCCGCGGGACAACTGACCTGCAAAACTACGAACGTCAATCTGTAAAGAATAATAATACGATGAGAACCAACCACCTATCAAGTATAATCAAGAGTATCAAGAGTTTGGAATAAGAAAATCCTGCGATATATACGGTGACTTTGGTAGGGATACAAGTATGGGGAGTATGTGTTGGGTTTTATTTCGTTAGGGTGTGTGCAATCAATGATTATCAATACCTTTTCTATAACTCAACGTTTCGTCCGGTCAGGGCACGAGAACGTCGGAAAGTATGGCGATCAAGCGTATAGAAACGTGCCAAAGAATTAATCACGTGCAACTAGGGCGAAAAGATATAGAAATCAATGAATACGACACCCTAACTACGTCAACACCAACACATATGAAGTGGATGTGTTACGCATGGTGTAAAGAAAATCAATTTTCATAGCCAAATACATCGTTTTAATAGCCAAAATACAATGAAATACACCAAATACAGGGTATAAGTTCAAGAATTTATCACCAAATCTCCACTTTAGAACCCAAAATTCCCTTAGAATAGGAAGAATAGCCTCTGGGATATTTCAGAATTTTCCCCTCGAGAAATACGCACAGTAGCCGCTCCAAAAGTCCCAAAATACGCCAGCATACCCCCAAAAACCCTAGAATACGCTTATATATTAGCATTGCAGGTTTGGGGGCTTAACGGGTTCAAAAACTCGCTATCCGCAATCAACTAAAACCGAACCCGCTTGTCGCCGCAAATCTACACCGCACATCTCAGGCGGGATCGATCAAGAGAAAGCCACGTGTGCTTTGAGATTTGCGCGCTCCCGCTCCGCTATCGCATCCGAATTTGCTTCGGCCTCGATCTGGAGCGTTGGTTCGCCATCGGACGGACAAGAAGTCGCCACGTCGCCGCTTGTACGCTCCTTTTCGAATACGAGGCGGAGCCGCTCTGGACCGCTGGATCTTAATCGAACGGCCCTGGGAACGCCGCGTCGCCCGCTCCATTGAGTTCATCCGCATCCGCTCGATCGCGATCGAACGATCATCAAATCGCCACGTCACCGCCTCAGTTGGATTTTGAATTTCGAATCGAAATTCATCTGCGCCGTTGGATTCAGCAGCAAGCGTGTAAGATCACGCCACGTGGCCTCATGCCGAGCTGCGTTTGTTCGTGGATGCGGGCCGTTGGATCGAGATCCAACGGACGTTGATTTTCCACGAGCCTATAAATGCACACCGTTTGATTGAGCGGGAAAAGCCCAGATCTCGCCACGTGTCGGCCTGTGATTGGATGGCGACCGTATTTCACGTATTTTGAGCGTATTTCTTCATTTAAATGGTATTCTGCATTCAAAAATACACAGTAATTAGCACAGATCTCAGAAAAATACAAATAAATAGTCGTTGGAATCGTGAGATCGATACCAAGCTATGAAAAATATAAAATGTGCAGAAATACTCAGTTAATTGCTGTTTTGTGCTCAATTAAGGTGATTTCTCTAATAAATGATGTTATACAAAATACGAACGCATTAGAGACCAATTAAGCATCATATAAATGCAAAATAGGACTAAATAGGGGGTTAAATATGCAATATTCAACCCGAATCACTACTCCACTCGCAGAAGTGATGCTCAAGCGATTTGGTAGAGAGTCAACACGAATAGAATGTTTCTCTACAAATCCTCGGGATATGAAGCAGTGAGTGGCTCCCGAATCAAAAAGAGATAGGGCTGGACAAGAGGCTATCAAGACTGTCACGCCCCGCTTCCCAAAAGATTGGGGCAACGAGGCATGGCCAGCCCGCATGGACTAGAGCCGTTGAGGCTCGGGATCCAATAAGCGTCTATGGCAAGTTATAATGCGGAGGGGAAGGTCCGATCGAACAATTTAGCATGAAACAATAGAAATAGCAGTAAAATAAGATACTATTCAAGCAGAAGGTAACCAACAAAGAGTATAACATAGAAACTAAAACTGCACGTACCAGGGACAACTAAAAAGTGAAGAGTCTGCTGGGATCCTCAAGTGATGCCAGCTCAGTCAAGTCTGTGACATGTGCAAAACACATGTCAGCAACGAACTAATGAGACCATAATTAAAGCAGTTATACAATTCTAGCAGTTCTATATGGAATTTAAATGACGACCTACACAAGAGTTCTAGAAAGCAGGAAATAAGTAAGGGTTGTTCTATTCGATCTGCTAGGGGTGTCCATCTAGTCAGATCGTCTAAGAGTTGTTCATGTAGTTCTGTCAATCTGCCAGGGGTGTCCATCTGGTCAGATTGTCCAAGTCTAGAAAAGGTCAAACGACCGGAGTGCATCCCTGCGAAGCAGACAGGAGTGCACCAACTGCGATACAAAGATAAAGCCTAAGGACTCAAGCTGCGTAGGCGGAGGGGAGCTACCCCCCAGGCCCAGCTAGACTCTTTTGTCCTACCCCACCCGCGAGTCGTTTGTGTTATGGACACGAGCCAACAAACGCTCCATCTAGACACGAGACAAGACAAAGATCACGAATGATACCGCGTATCATACCGGAGTGCACCAGTCACGGGTGAGCCAAAGCTGGGGAGCACCAGTTCTCAATGGTCACCCCCGTCATCGATCAACTATCTATAAGCGAGCCGTCTCTGGGCTAGCCAGCAGACGCTCCACAAGAGTAGTGCCAACCTCCGTATAGGAGAGGCCCACGCCTGTGATCTTCTACAAAGATCCACACAATTATAATGTCTGGCTTATTAATTAGCATGTGAGGTTCAAGTTGCATCTTAAAAGTGGGTTCGAGCAGAAAGTAACATGTGATCATTTTCAAGTATTTTGCGGAAATAAATCTAGCAGTTCTAACATCAATTCTAGAAAAGTATAAAAGCAGTAACTAAAGTCTCATTCCTTGCCTAAAAGATTCCGGCAAGGATGTAGTCCAACAGGGTCTGGGTCAACCAACGATCTACGGAACCTGTACGATAATCCTATCATCACAATCACGCATTCTAACATCCACAGGCAACAACATAAGATAAGCCAGATTAACTGGGCCCGCTTTGGGTCACCAGACCTATGGTATGCTGCCTAGTTCGATCGATCATTCCATCTATCCTATGTGCACAACAGAGTAAGTCCATTGATCGATCGAGGCGATTTTTAATGAGTTCTTTCTATGTGAGTTACTTCATGCAAGTTGGCCCTAATTACTAGAGCAACAGGCTTTAGAGAATCGTTACCTAGCCAGATGCGAAAGCTCCACGTCGATGATGATTCCGACACAACGCCGCGTCACCCGACGGTAGGTCAAGGGTGGAAGGCCTGGAGCACAGATTCCTATCAGCGAGTAGGAGACGAAGTGACGATACGATGCGACGGTACGTCGGTAAATCACCAAATCGGCCAGATCTCTCGGTAGTTCAGAGTGACAGCGGCCTGAGGGGGATCATGGATGGCGACGGGGGCCAAGGGGTTGGCGGAGGCACCGGAGGGGCGGCTGTGGGCGTCGGCAGCGTCAGCTGCAGCCGCTGCCGCTGCGGGCTGCTGCTCGCGGCAGCAGATTCTGCTGCGCGAGGAAAACCCCCCAGTGGTTCTGCGGGATGCCACGGTGGAGCTCCGGCAACCAGGGCGAGCCCACGGCGTGCTACTGTGGCGTGGGGGAGGAGAGTGGTCGGGGGTGAGCGGGGGATGCCGGCGGCGGGCTAGGGCCGGAGATCGCCGCTGGGATGGTTGCCGGCGAGGGGAAATCCAGAGTTGGTCGGGGTCGGAGGTCGGAAGGAGTGCTGCGACGCTTGGAGCTTCGTGCGATCGGAGGAGGAGAAAATTGCGTGCGGCGCTCTCGTGTTGTTGCTGGGAAAAAAGGATGCGGCTGCCCTTGCGTGAGGAGAAGGGAAATGTAAGGCGGCTGCGAAGGGCTCCCCTAGGTCAGATCTATATATACTTAGGGTTGCTAATAGGAGTAGGGTATAGGGTTAGTGAAGAGCAGGTGAAAGCTAGTTATAGGCTTCCCAAAATAGCCTTGGGTTTCATAATAAAAGTTGTATGGGGTTGGTGAAGAGCAGTACGTGTGGGTTTGTCCTAGGGTTTATTTAATTATAGGTAGGGTGATGTGTCCTACTGGGTTTATATCACAAAGCTTAGGTATGGGCTAGAGAAATAGCACTGCTAGGGTTAGCTCTTAGGTATTATAATAGGTTGAAAGGGGTTTGAATATGTACAGCCCGTGAATAGGGCTTGGGCTACTCTATATTGTTTTCAATCCCTTTCTTTCTTTTTTTTGTTATAGGTGATCTCATTCATTATGCATGCACTGTGTAGGATTTTTGTGTAGGATTTGTTACGCATGCACCCTCATTCATTACACAGCACCCACATAGGCTTAGGTGTAGGATTTATTTTTGTGTTTCATTTTAAAACGAATGTGTTAACAACCATTTAAGTCATGAAACATTAAAATTTGAAAAAAAGATTTAGAAAATGTTAATAAAAATAATTATATTATTGCAATTTCACCTCCGGACATCCGAAAATTATAATCAAGGTCCCGGAGCGATCGCGCCTCCGAGAGGGTCATGAATACTGGGTTCGGTCGTGCATCGGAACTACAGAATACAATAATAAAACCAAATTCCGAAATACGCACACAAATCAACATACGCACAAAAATACGTACGACCAGAAGTGGTCGTTACAACCTATCCACCTTAGAATAAAGTCCGTCCTCGGACTTTCTAACTATGAATATATCTCTAGCCAAACTAGTAGCTATCCCAATCACATCACGTTATAATTCAAACCAGGTATAGTCATTACAAGTGCTTATACTCGGTAGTCAAACAATAACTCTACTAACATGTATATATTCACGCACATTACATACTTACATCTATCATAGCCAGCCAAATTCATACACACATTTCAATTATATATATATATACATACATCCCTTATATAACTACCACTTACCTAGCTCAAAACAATAGTTCAGATACTCACATAAGGATAGCCTTACACTAGCAATACAATCATTGCTCTACATGTAGATAACTACTTATGCACAAAACAAACATGGGTATATCACTCCCTAATATTTCCTAGTATACATCCAATACCAATCACATCAACACATGTAGTCACACCATACCATTATTTAATCCAGTTTACTATATCTAATATACATTCATCACTACTATAATTTCACAGTCATTCAAATGCCTGCAAATATTTCACCATATATTCACATCACATACGGTCCTATAACTATATTCGCGACACGCCACACATACCGTAGTCACCAATACTTATAACTAAGTACATACTTACCCGTGTATGGTGCACACCCACACACGCTAACATTTCATTCATATTTACCAATCATACCACTATATACTCAGCACACCTACAGCTAGTTTAGCTAGCACACATACGTCCACACAGGCAAGTCTTTAGTAAATAACTACACCACAAGACCAACACATATAACTATATACTGGTATAACGACCCACAATCATGTGCGTAACACAACCAGGCACAAGCAATCCTATCACTATACATATGTCATCCATCGCTATATTCATGGTACTACACGTAAACCACAGACATATGTAACAATATAATTAGAGTATACCCACTCAAGCTTGAGTGAGACTCGAAACACATATCAGAATACTCTATATACGTAACATGGTATTTATACATATACTAATACCACTCCAAAGTATACACATCTACCAATATAACCATATACACCATATGTCATTCACGCTTAATATTTAGTCAGGTAACACCCACATAGTTCAATTACTTTATCTATCATAATAATAATACAGACATCAGCACACGTATAATTATAATAACCTCCTAATATATATATGCATTCATCGTATAGTCACACACATGTAATATATATATTCACACCTTATCCATCTACATATAATTAGTATACCAACACCTCTACTTTTCCGTACGTAGTTAAGGTATGTAATGATCGTGTATACCCCATGGTATACACGCACACAACATCCCGTAAAAACAAGCAATACCAAAGAAAATTTATAACCCTATTACCGTATGTATATCACGCATATTCATATAGTAAGCACATACCTACGTACGAGCACACGCCCACACGTACTAACATATAGATCAAATAATAAGGATGCACATTTAACCATAAGTACCTTAGTATCATTATACCTAATATACACACAATTTTACCAACATATGATTTCAACCATTATTAAGTACCTCCAACTACATACACCCCCAGTAGATATTCCAACACTAACTCTTATATACACAGACATCCCTAGAGTGGTTTAGCTTTTCACACACATATTATCTTACATAAGTATCTATACTTATTCATGTACTATATACACATAATCATTACATTCATCGCAATACACATATTCCATTATTCATCCATAAGCCCACATATACCTAAGTAATAATACTAAGCATGCCCGACAATGATATATATATTCACACGAGCCGGGTAATACTCCTCATGGATCTACGGGGAAGGCAGAACAACCACAAGGCTCTAATGTGCAGACACTTCTAATATTTGACATCTAGGGTGGTTAAACAACCTCCAACTAACCAGCCCTAATTGGCTGGTCCCAATCATTTTAAACACCAATAAAAATTTCCAACTCAAAAGCCCGTTTATGAGAACCTGTTATAACGATCCTGTTGTTCTCCGCTTCAATTGGTTATTGGCTCAGCTGCCTCTAAGAATCTCTAAAGTGAAACTACCAACTAATTCTAGATTTTCGGGCGTCAGACTTACGATTTCCTTTCCAATCCAAACAACCAAGGCAATCTACTAACTCTTTTCCCATATTTCCTGATCATTGAGCACTCGTAAAACCAAACATGCTCACTTGACTTGATCCAGAATTTTCATTGACACTTAAACTGCTAGTCACTGTTGACTATAATCCATCCACATGATCTGGAGAAGTCATCGCCTTTCACCATTTCGTAAACTGTAATTGGAATCCAGTGATCCGTACGCACTCGATGCGTATTCGAATGGTCGATTTTGAAATTCCCATGACATTCCCAAGATCCTTAATTCCTTTAAATCACTGTGTTCAAAACAGATCATGTTGTCAATCTTATACAATCCATCAAAAGATCAACCTCGTCATCACATTATCACTCTGAATCTCTTCTGTTCATCTCTAATGATCATATTATTTACTTCAACCATGTTGCTATCCTCGAACTAGTTTTTTTTTAAAACCCAGGTTATACTGTTGCTACCCGGCTCATATATAAATATGCTCATAATATCCGTTGCATAACATTTCACTTGATCGATGTAGGTCTACGCAATTAGTCGTTTAAGACAAGACTTCTAATCACCACACTTCTATCACGAGCAGTATACTAAGAGTCGATCTCATTCCCTCGATTCAATGTCCTCACTTCCATGGTTCCTCGTCAAGTCGAGAATCCACCCTTATAACTATCCAATGAGTTAGAAATACATCACTTAAACTTCATCTTATTCCTATATTCTCACACAAATCCAAACTAGAGGGGGGTGACCAAGGAACTAGTCTAAACCTAACTAACTTATGTCAGACTCGAATATTGTTGGTTGTTTGAATAGTTGCTGCAACACTATTGTTTCGATAAATCATTCGATCAAGACCTGCATGGGCCACCACAAAAACTGTCACGCCCCGCTTCCCAAAAGATTGGGGCAACGAGGCATGGCCAGCCCGCATGGACTAGAGCCGTTGAGGCTCGGGATCCAATAAGCGTCTATGGCAAGTTATAATGCGGAGGGGAAGGTCCGATCGAACAATTTAGCATGAAACAATAGAAATAGCAGTAAAATAAGATACTATTCAAGCAGAAGGTAACCAACAAAGAGTATAACATAGAAACTAAAACTGCACGTACCAGGGACAACTAAAAAGTGAAGAGTCTGCTGGGATCCTCAAGTGATGCCAGCTCAGTCAAGTCTGTGACATGTGCAAAACACATGTCAGCAACGAACTAATGAGACCATAATTAAAGCAGTTATACAATTCTAGCAGTTCTATATGGAATTTAAATGACGACCTACACAAGAGTTCTAGAAAGCAGGAAATAAGTAAGGGTTGTTCTATTCGATCTGCTAGGGGTGTCCATCTAGTCAGATCGTCTAAGAGTTGTTCATGTAGTTCTGTCAATCTGCCAGGGGTGTCCATCTGGTCAGATTGTCCAAGTCTAGAAAAGGTCAAACGACCGGAGTGCATCCCTGCGAAGCAGACAGGAGTGCACCAACTGCGATACAAAGATAAAGCCTAAGGACTCAAGCTGCGTAGGCGGAGGGGAGCTACCCCCCAGGCCCAGCTAGACTCTTTTGTCCTACCCCACCCGCGAGTCGTTTGTGTTATGGACACGAGCCAACAAACGCTCCATCTAGACACGAGACAAGACAAAGATCACGAATGATACCGCGTATCATACCGGAGTGCACCAGTCACGGGTGAGCCAAAGCTGGGGAGCACCAGTTCTCAATGGTCACCCCCGTCATCGATCAACTATCTATAAGCGAGCCGTCTCTGGGCTAGCCAGCAGACGCTCCACAAGAGTAGTGCCAACCTCCGTATAGGAGAGGCCCACGCCTGTGATCTTCTACAAAGATCCACACAATTATAATGTCTGGCTTATTAATTAGCATGTGAGGTTCAAGTTGCATCTTAAAAGTGGGTTCGAGCAGAAAGTAACATGTGATCATTTTCAAGTATTTTGCGGAAATAAATCTAGCAGTTCTAACATCAATTCTAGAAAAGTATAAAAGCAGTAACTAAAGTCTCATTCCTTGCCTAAAAGATTCCGGCAAGGATGTAGTCCAACAGGGTCTGGGTCAACCAACGATCTACGGAACCTGTACGATAATCCTATCATCACAATCACGCATTCTAACATCCACAGGCAACAACATAAGATAAGCCAGATTAACTGGGCCCGCTTTGGGTCACCAGACCTATGGTATGCTGCCTAGTTCGATCGATCATTCCATCTATCCTATGTGCACAACAGAGTAAGTCCATTGATCGATCGAGGCGATTTTTAATGAGTTCTTTCTATGTGAGTTACTTCATGCAAGTTGGCCCTAATTACTAGAGCAACAGGCTTTAGAGAATCGTTACCTAGCCAGATGCGAAAGCTCCACGTCGATGATGATTCCGACACAACGCCGCGTCACCCGACGGTAGGTCAAGGGTGGAAGGCCTGGAGCACAGATTCCTATCAGTGAGTAGGAGACGAAGTGACGATACGATGCGACGGTACGTCGGTAAATCACCAAATCAGCCAGATCTCTCGGTAGTTCAGAGTGACAGCGGCCTGAGGGGGATCATGGATGGCGACGGGGGCCAAGGGGTTGGCGGAGGCACCGGAGGGGCGGCTGTGGGCGTCGGCAGCGTCAGCTGCAGTCGCTGCCGCTGCGGGCTGCTGCTCGCGGCAGCAGATTCTGCTGCGCGAGGAAAACCCCCCGGTGGTTCTGCGGGATGCCACGGTGGAGCTCCGACAACCAGGGCGAGCCCACGGCGTGCTACTGTGGCGTGGGGGAGGAGAGTGGTCGGGGGTGAGCGGGGGATGCCGGCGGCGGGCTAGGGCCGGAGATCGCCGCTGGGATGGTTGCCGGCGAGGGGAAATCCAGAGTTGGTCGGGGTCGGAGGTCGGAAGGAGTGCTGCGACGCTTGGAGCTTCGTGCGATCGGAGGAGGAGAAAATTGCGTGCGGCGCTCTCGTGTTGTTGCTGGGAAAAAAGGATGCGGCTGCCCTTGCGTGAGGAGAAGGGAAATGTAAGGCGGCTGCGAAGGGCTCCCCTAGGTCAGATCTATATATACTTAGGGTTGCTAATAGGAGTAGGGTATAGGGTTAGTGAAGAGCAGGTGAAAGCTAGTTATAGGCTTCCCAAAATAGCCTTGGGTTTCATAATAAAAGTTGTATGGGGTTGGTGAAGAGCAGTACGTGTGGGTTTGTCCTAGGGTTTATTTAATTATAGGTAGGGTGATGTGTCCTACTGGGTTTATATCACAAAGCTTAGGTATGGGCTAGAGAAATAGCACTGCTAGGGTTAGCTCTTAGGTATTATAATAGGTTGAAAGGGGTTTGAATATGTACAGCCCGTGAATAGGGCTTGGGCTACTCTATATTGTTTTCAATCCCTTTCTTTCTTTTTTTTGTTATAGGTGATCTCATTCATTATGCATGCACTGTGTAGGATTTTTGTGTAGGATTTGTTACGCATGCACCCTCATTCATTACACAGCACCCACATAGGCTTAGGTGTAGGATTTATTTTTGTGTTTCATTTTAAAACGAATGTGTTAACAACCATTTAAGTCATGAAACATTAAAATTTGAAAAAAAGATTTAGAAAATGTTAATAAAAATAATTATATTATTGCAATTTCACCTCCGGACATCCGAAAATTATAATCAAGGTACCGGAGCGATCGCGCCTCCGAGAGGGTCATGAATACTGGGTTCGGTCGTGCATCGGAACTACAGAATACAATAATAAAACCAAATTCCGAAATACGCACACAAATCAACATACGCACAAAAATACGTACGACCAGAAGTGGTCGTTACAAAGACAATACCTGAAATCACTTGTTCCGCATAGTACATAAGAAGTATCTTAGCAAAAGATAAACAAGTAACACATGCATATAATATAAGCACTATAAAAGAAGGGTTTAAGTAATACCTGAAATCACTTGTCCATCCGACTCGGCCTCCGCGGCTGGCATGGTGAAGATCTGGCTTCTTGGCTGGTTCTGCCTCGCCAATGCAAGAGCTTTCTGTTGTGGAGCCAGAGGTGGTCCATGCTGAGAAGGTCCAGGAGCTTCACGCTGAACAGTCCCAGAAGGTCCAGCAGTCATCGACTTGTTGGTGCGGCGAGTGCAGTCCCTGGTTACGTGTTCAGATGCTCCGCATATCAGGCATTGCCTCAGCATCACCCGACAGTCCTTCTTGACATGCCCTTGTCGGTAACAATGGTGGCACTTCATCTGATATCGGTTGTTGACTGGAGGTGCGGACCTTTTAAACAGTGCAGTTTGTTTTGGTCCAAGAGCGTCTCTTATTGGTTCCTCAGGATGCTTACTCCCTCCAACTTGGGCTGTCTCTCAAAGTTTATCTACATCCTCGTAGTTAGTGCTGCTCTCAGTATTTCCTCATCGGGTGTTAGATCGACAGATGTTCTTGGCGCTCGGTCGTTGTAGATTAAACCTTGACTGGACTGGAATGCTTGGTCTTCAGGATCCCCGACCAGATGAGGAGCGAAACGACTGAGCGCAGAGAGTAATTGAGCTTGGAGTTCCATCATTTCTCTTACGAGTCCCACGATCTCGTTGTAGGCATCACCATTTCCATTACGAGCATTGGGTCGATCTGCCATGCTGCAATCAAACAAAGTAAATATTTGTGTACTAGTTTACCCAAATGTTCTGGTTAGTAATAATATTTATAATATTCCTGAAGTGTCTCGCAGAGTGCAAGATGACCTGCGTGGGCCACCACTAAAACCTGTCACGCCCAGCTTCCTAGTATACTTGGGGGCGAGGACGGGTCCGCATGTGCTTAATGCAAAGAAGAGGTACTTATCTTTTTCCTCTCTCTTCTTTAACTTAAGCACACTAAGCGTTTAATTAGCGAAGGCAGGTCCCTGCAGGCGAATTTCTCAGAAACAACACAAATATTTATTACATTACAATACCAGCGTCCAAAGTAAACACACAAACAATTAAGGCCTAGCATGGCCGTACAATCTGCTGAAAGCAAACACACCTGAAAATAATAATACAAATAATAAGCTGAAATATAAACGTCCTGCTCTAGCCTTCCGCAAGGAGGATCTCAATGTCTTCGTAGCTCTGATCAGCGGGGGTCCACCTCTAAAATGGGATCCTCAAAAGTAGGGTCCTCAAGGTACTCTGTCTCTGAACCTAACATATATTTCATAACACGTTGAAATATATGTCAGCGATAAGCTCGGCAAGATATTTAAAGTAATGAAATGAGGAATAATTAGAAAAGGACAAAAGAGCGTTAGTACACAGTTATGAATAATAAGTGCAGAAAAGTACAGTACAAGCATGCATTGGTTCTTTTTGCAGTTAAAAGTAAAGTAAAACAGTTGTATATTGAGTATTTGATTATTTGTGCACGTGATAAGTCCATGCCTGGGTATGTGAAATGTTCTCGATACACCTTATCACCGGTGGTTTTACCGTGACGCTCCACACAATGGCTGCCTCCACCGGAGGGGCCGTAATCGTGTTCGAGACACACTCACAAACCCTACTGTAATGGACCAACCCCACCCAAAGTGTACCGCCATCTACTGGAACACGAGCCAGACTAGTCATATGTGACCCTACTGGAGCACAGGCCAGACTAGTCACACATGACCTGACGGGAGTAGCCAACACGGCTCTTTGTGTATGTCTGTTCACTGACTAAGTCCCATTACATCTGTAGTCGATGTATGGTTTCACATATGTTTCCGAGGGTCATGTCATGCCCTCTGTTCCGTTGGGTGCAATTTTATAACAAGTAAAAGAGGTTATTCTTTTAATGAATAGACATTGATAAAACGTTCATTTCCTAAACAGATGCAACAGGTATAGTAAGAGCATGTTAAAATGGTACGTTACACTAATTTAAGCAGTTGTCCCAAATTTAATTACAATAAATACTTGCCTTGACGTTGGTGTGGGTGTCCAGGCGGTGGTAACGGGAGGCACATTTTATCCGCGTCAGTAGATTCGTGACATCAGTTAAATGGTTATCATCCAGTTAAACTAGTTCACTAACGTTAACTTAAAGGAACTAACGTTAATTTAGTACTAATTTAATTTTAACCACTTTTATAATAATCTTAACTTACTTAACTAAACTTATTAGTTACTAACATATACCGATCATTTAATAACTAACATGCTGAATTTAATTCTAAAAAGATAATATCAATTTTAATACTAACAACAACTTTACTTTACTTAATATTAGATAATGACATCGTTAATATTACAATTAAACTACCACCTACTAACTTTGACTAAAGGGGGTAATAACTAACATGTTAAAACTCTATCCCTATCTCTTCTATTCTTTAATTCATTCTTTAAAACCTTTCTCTCAACCCTTCAGTCTCTCTCCCACTGTCACACTCTCTCTACCTTTCCTTCTCTCTTTCTTCTCTGTCGTCTGCCATCCTTCTTTAATTTTTTTTGTTTTTGTTAAAATGGCTGCAGCAAGAGGATGCAATGGGGAGGGGGTCTTACTGTGCGCGGACAGGGAGGGGATCTGGCGGCGGACGGCGGCTCCCGGGGGCGACGGCGGCGGCCCTGTAGGCGGCGGCGACGGGCAGAAGTCCAGGCGGCCGGCAGCGAGCTTCCCAGGTGTGCAAGTGAGGGATGAGGGAGGAGGAAGGAAATGGATCTGAGGTTGGTTTGGGTTCCTTTGATTTCAACTTCAGATCTGAAGTTGTTTGGTTTGAATCTGAAATCTGGGTTTGGATTTTGATTCTTTTTGTGTTTTCAGATTTGGGGTTTGGGAAAGAAATTTGTGTTTTGGATCTGAAATTAGTTTGATCTTTTGGTGTGGATTTGTGGCTGAAGGTGGATTGTTGTTGGGAGGAAATTGGGTTGGTGATTTTTGGTTGAATTGATTTTTGGAGATGAGTGAACCTGAAATTGTGGTTTGATTTGGGTTTGGAATGATGAACAGATTTGTTTGGGGAAATTGTTTGTTGGTTGAGATTTTCTTGCAAGTGAAGACATCGTTGCTGCCCATGAAATACAACGGCGAAGGGGACAACCTGATGGGGGAGAGAGCTGGAGGTGGGTGTGGTCTTTAATTCAGTGTTGGATTTGAACCACCCCAAACGGTGGAATCAATAGGTTAGATTAATTAGTAACTTGATTAAGATTAAAGTTTAATCAATATTTGATTAGGGTTAATCTAATTAGGGTAATTAATTAGTGTAATTAATTAGTGTTAAAAATTTATTAACCGCCATGGAAAAATATAAGGAGAAAGACGCGCTCGCGTCGACGCACAAAAGAACTCGCACACAACACCTCCGGACGATCAAACGAAGATACAGGCACACATAATAATTTACACGCGTAGAAAAAATATCGGCTGTTACAATATTTTAAGTTAATAAGTTAAGTATAAAGCTAAGTTATTGTAAATAGTTGATGTTAATCTGTAAGTTAACCTTATTTTATAGTAAGTCTGTCTTATATATAACTGGTTAGTAGCTATTAATCTAATATCACAATTTAACTGACGCAGATAAACGTACCTCACGTCACCACCGCCTGGACACCCACACCCACGTCAAGGCAAGTATTTATTGTAATTTAATTTGGGACAACTGCTTAAATTAGTGTAACATACCATTTTAACATGCTCTTACTATACCTGTTGCATCTGTTTAGGAAATGAACGTTTTATCAATGTTTATTCATTAAAAGAATAACCTCTTTTACTTGTTATAAAATTGGACCCAACGAAACAGAGGGCATGACATGACCCTCGGAAACATATGTAGAGAAATGTATGCCCTCGTGGCTATTTATCATGATGAAACATCTTGTTCAATAAATGAAAGTATTCTTTCTGGTAAAGTATTATCTGAGTTGTTCTTTGCTCGGATTATTCCCTTGGATTCATAGTTAGGTCACACATGTTTCGAAATGTAGATTACGATTATGAGAAATGTCTGACCTCTAATAGCTTGAATCTTAAAAGTGTTCATGGTCATAGATGTGTCGAGATAAGGGATATCAACACATCAGACAGACCATTGCGTCCCTGTCTGGTTGGTCTCATAACCAAGCAACTTGGTGAAGTTGAAAACAGGACGCAGGTGCTCAGTAAAAGCTGAGTTCACTGAACGACCAAAACAGGGAGTTATTAAATGGTTATACATTAACTGAACTATCATTAATAACTCTAAGTGATAATAGGTAAGTTGGTCCTTAGGACTTGAGATCATTGTATGAAGCTATGTGTGGACAGTGTCACTTAGGTCTAAAGATCTAACTTCGAGGCTAGGCCTGATGAAAGATCTTAGGCTGGGTGACACTCGAAACATATGAGCTAAGTAGTGATCAACAAAGGATTCGTCTCTTCCGTTAATGGGAAGTTAGTGTCACAGGTCGGTACGGCTCTCGGTAAAACCTTGGCCAAGGTAAGTTGTAACTTGTACAACCTGTATGTACCAGAGACCGATGTATACTGACCACTACTAGCCGATGGGGTTGATAGTATACCATACCCTAGACTAGCCGAGTGACATAGTTATGACGAAGGGACTAAAACTGCGGAAATTATCACAGTCACAGTCAGAGTGATTTCGTCGGCAATTTTGCCTAAACAAACCAATCACGTAATCGATGATCCCGAAACAGGGACGACACCTACTGCTAGTGGTCACTGTCGTCTTGAGACTTCGAGTCTCGGCCTGTAGTAAGGGTCAGGCTGTAGGGTCTCACACCGAGTAACATTCACGTCGTAGTAACAGATAGAATGTATAGAGGATATCATTAGATGTAAAGAGAATACTAAATTCACAAGTTGGTTGTGAAATTGAAGCATTTGGGAATGTAGGAAATTTCGTATGAAATCCAGAGGATCAAACCGTGTAGGAATCGGAGCTCGGATGAGCCCAGAAACGCGAGAAAGGCGAAAGGGGAAGTGGGATAAAACCCACTTAGCATAACGGGCGAGGCCCGCTGACCCAGCGGGCCCGCCCGCTGGGTGCAGCGGGCGCGGCCCGCTGTCGCAGCGGGCTCGCCCGCTGCGTGCAGCGGGCTCGCCCGCTGGTGACAGCGGGCTGAGCCCGCGCGGGCGTGCCCTAGCGGGCACGCCCAGTAGCCTTAGGCGGGCGCGCCCGCTAAGCTTAGCGGGTCGCCCGCCACTTAAGTTATTTTAGGGTTTTTCAATGAAACCCTTGACGGCTACGAAATTTGGGTTTTTGCTCAACTTTGAGCAATTGTTTGAAGGGTCAAACGAGCTCGGATTTAGACGCCGTTTATTCCTACGCGTTCACCATCACTAGCTCTTCGAAATGATAACTTGTATCATCTCTAGAGCTCAACAATGAGTGAGGATTAATTGGTTGAAGGTTAAGGCTTTGTGTAAGCTACACTAACCCAAATTGAATTAATCCAAATCCCTCTTCCTAACATTAGTCCCACATTGCTCATGACAAAAGAAGGGGAGCCGGCCTCCTATATAAATAGGTGGGCACTCCCTTCTTTGTTTCTTGCACCAAGTCTCTGATTAAGGAGCTCACAAATATTTTGAGCAAACTTAATCTAGACTAAATTTATTCTCTTCCTCTATAAATTTTCCTGTCCTCCAACCGAGTCCTAGCAAGACAACGAGGAGGTCCGAATCTGATTCGGAAGTCTACGACGCGGGTTTACTCAAGTGAAATCTTCTACGGCTTGTGATGGCTTCGGAGGCAAGGTGCGCTACGGGAGCTGATCCAGTCTGCGGCGAGGAGCGACGCAACATGGCTCGGAAGTGCGCAACGGGAGCTGATCCAGTCTGCGGCGAGGAGCGACGCAACACGGCTCGGAAGACGGCTCAGATCAATGAGCGCAAGACGGTGCGGAACATCTTGCCTGCTCCAGGGCAAGATTCCGGGTGAGTCAATTTCATATGCAATTAGTTTAATTAGTAGTTAGAACTTTCTCGAGTTGGTCGGACCCAACTCGAGTCAGTAGATTTCCTGGCTTAGGGAATTTTTCCTTAGGGCTTTATTTATTAAATAGTTTAATAAATTATTTCTTCCGCTGTTTTATTTATTTTGTTCGTCCGACTTAGGACGGATAGCAATAAATTAGCTCTAAGGGACCTTGAAAATCCCTACAGGGATGACATTGGTGATCGAGAATTATTGGGCTCGGCTATGATTATTGAAACAATGGGTGTAGTACGTAACATCATAGACAAGTTACGCATTGCGCAAGACCGGTACAAGCATTGGGCTGATGCCAAGCGTCGCCACTTGGAGTTTCAACCAGGAGAACATGCTTTCCTGAAGATATCCCCAAACCGAGGAGTGATACGTTTTGGGTGGCAAGGCAAGCTCAGTCCAAGATTCGTTGGACCCTTTGATGCGTTAGAACGAGTTGGAGAAGTGGCTTATCGTCTAGCCCTACCACCGTCATTGGAGGGAGTACATAATGTTTTCCATGTCTCCCAGCTGCGTCGTTACATCAGTAATCCTACTCATGTGGTCGATCATTCCGAGATCACGGTGCGACCAGACCTTACCTATGAGCAGCAGCCTAATCAAATTCTTGATCGACGTCAGAAGGCGCTCAGGAATAAGGTCGTCGAACTCGTGAGAGTAATATGATGACATGCCTCGCTAGGAGAATCCACTTGGAAGCGAGAGGATGAGATGCGAGGACGTTACCCTTACCTTTTCCCTGCACTGTAGAGAATTCCGGGGACGGAATTACTCTAAGGAGGGTAGGATGTAACAGCCTGTTTTCCTAGTCGTGTTTGACAGTTGTGTGCATATGATTTTACTGCATTCTTTCAGTTATTCTCGTCTGAGTAGATTCTTCGTCTGCGCGTTGACACGAGCGCGTCGTTATTCTCGGTTTTACCGTAGCGTAATTTTAAATCTGTTAACTCGTAATTATTTTTTTAAATTACTAATTACTTTTAATTAAGAGTTAATTACTAAATTACTAAATTACTTATTTCTTTTAACTAACTTATTTTTTACTAATCTTTTTCTAAACTACTAATTACCATTGTCTTCTTAATTACTTTTATCTAGTTACTTAAACCTAACCCTAACCCCACTCAATTGAATCCCACCGAAAGAATCGGTGAGATCCAACACGAGCTTTCAAGCCCTCTACCTCACAACCAACTCCCTATTCAACCTGTCTCCTCCCTCCTCTTCTCGTTCTTAAACCAACAAGCACCACAGTAGCATCACCCACAGAAACAGACGACAACATCATCAACCCAACACACAACAGGGACATCAGCCATCCCACATCTCTCCACCATCAGCCACCGCAACAACAACCCAACTCACCATCATCACCCCCTTCAGCCACCATCTCCTCCACCATACAAATAAGCAACCAACCTCCATCCTCCTTACAACCCAAAAATCAAACCAGAAACCCAAACCAACCAGAAATTAAGATCCAAATTCAATCAATTACAACCTAAATCAAAATCAACCAGAAAAACAAATCCAACACCCCAAATCAACCCCATCATCGCGTGGAGCAGCCATCACCTTCCTCGGATCGTCGCTCAGCCTCGAGAAGCCGTCGTCCTCGATCTCGCCGTCCCACCTCCGATCAGCGCCACCCGCCGCCCAGATCTGATCGTCGTCGCGTGCCGTGGAGTCGTCACCCCCGGGAATCGCCGCCACAGCCACCGCATCTCGCAACCGCCGCCATCCTCGATCAAGCGCGCCGCCCGACCCCGGAGCCGCCTCGGGAAGCCGCGTCGTCGCCTTGAGCGCCTCGGATCGAAGCTGCCCGCCGGATCCATCGCCCCCGAGCTCCGATCGCCCTTCGCCCCTTCGCCTGCGTGCGAAACAAAAAAAAGAAAAAAGTGAAACGAAGAGGCAAAGTAGAGAAAGAGATAGAGAGGGGTGAGAGTGATATTAAATGTAAGTAGTTTAATATTAATATTATTATTATAATAATAATATCAGTTATTAAGTTAGTTTTTAGCTTTCAAGGTAAATTTTTAATAAGTATAAGTTAAAAATATATTAAGTTTTCAGTTTTAGTTTTTAAGTTAAAGTTTTATACATATATTAAGTCTCGTTAAGTTTAATTAATTAAGCTTAAGATTATTTAAGTTGAATTGTTTTTATTAGTTTAAAGTTATCAACACATTAGTTTAAAGCTGATAAAGTTAGTTTAAGTTATATTAAAGTTATTTTTAGTTATATAACTTATTTGAAGTTAATAAGTTAAGTATAAAGCTAAGTTATTGTAAATAGTTGATGTTAATTTGTAAGTTAACCTTATTTTATAGTAAGTCTGTCTTATATATTTTAACTGGTTAGTAGCTATTAATCTAATATCACAATTTAACTGACGCAGATAAACGTACCTCACGTCACCACCGCCTGGACACCCACACCCACGTCAAGACAAGTATTTATTGTAATTTAATTTAGGACAACTGCTTAAATTAGTGTAACATACCATTTTAACATACTCTTACTATACTTGTTGCATCTGTTTAGGAAATGAACATTTTATCAATGTTTATTCATTAAAAGAATAACCTCTTTTACTTGTTATAAAATTGGACCCAACGAAACAGAGGGCATGACATGACCCTCGGAAACATATGTGAAACCATACATCGACTACAGATGTAATGGGACTTAGTCAGTGAACAGACATACACAAAGAGCCGTGTTGGCTACTCCCGTCAGGTCATGTGTGACTAGTCTGGCCCGTGCTCCAGTAGGGTCACATATGACTAGTCTGGCTCGTGTTCCAGTAGATGGCGGTACACTTTGGGTGGGGTTGGTCCATTGCAGTAGGGTTTGTGAGTGTGTCTCGAACACGATTACGCCCCTCCGGTGGAGGCAGTCATTGTGTGGAGCGTCACGGTAAAACCACCGGTGATAAGGTGTATCGAGAACATTTCACCTACCCAGGCATGGACTTATCACGAGCACAAACAATCAAATACTCAACATACAACTGTTTTACTTTACTTTTAACTGCAAAAATATCCATGCATGCTCCTACTTTACTTTTCTGCACTTATTATTCATAACTGTGTACTAACGCTCTTTTGTCCTTTTCTAATTGTTCCTCGTTTCATTAATTTAAATATCTTGCCGAGCTTATCGCTGACATATATTTCAATGTTTTATGAAATATATGTTAGGTTTAGAGGCAGAGTACCTTGAGGACCCTACTTTTGAGGATCCCATCTTAGAGGTGGACACCGGGGACCGGACTTACGAGGACACTGAGATCCTCCCTACAGAAGACTAAAACAGAACATTTACATTTCAGTTTATTATTTGTATTGTTATTTTCAGGTGTGTTGCTTTCAGCAGATTGTACGGCCATGCTAGGCCTTAATTGTTTGCGTGTTTACTTTGGACGCTGGTATTATAATGTAATAAATATTTGTGCTGTTTCTGAGAAATTCGCATGCATGTTCCTACCTTCGCTAATTAAACGCTTAGTGTGCTTAAGTCAAAGAAGGTAGAAAGAAAAAATAAGTACATCTTCTTTGCTTTAATCACATGCGGACCCGCTCGCGCCCTCGCCCCCAAGTATACTGGGAAGCGGGGCATGACAAGAGCACACCATGTCGCATGTCACCGCTGTTGCACCGCCACGCCGCTGTTCTCCCCCGCCATCGCCGCTCCCCCGCCGCTCCCCCGACGCCGACTCGCTCTGCCACCGCATCCGCTCTTCGTTCCCCGCTATCACCGCTGGAGAAACCCCCATCCTCACGTCGAAGAGCGATGTAAGTTGTTTTAATATTAAATACGAAACACGGATTATAATACAAATAAAAATATGTATATTTATATATATAATTAAAGGCTGATTTGTATTTAATTCATAACTAATTCTACATGCCTAAGAAAATTACAAGAACATGCCCAAAAAATCAGAAATGACGTTCTGGACCCATTGTCGCTAATTTCATCTCAATCAGACGAGTAGACTTTTCATAGTAAATTTTTAAGCCTAGAATTTAAATGTGTTGTTTTCACTTAATAATTCATGACTTAATATTTTCACGTAAACTGATATATGAAAAAAATTATATGTTGTAGTATTCTTCGAGATTGTCGTTTTGACAGCTAGCTTGAAACATTCTGATACGTATTTCATCCAGAAGAAATGTTAGAACAATTACGATAACTAATTAAAATTAGTTTTTAAATTCATTTTGAGCTTTTAAAAATTATAAAAATTACCAGAGGCTTCAGAAAAATATTTCCTTCTTGGGTAAAATTATATTCCACATATCCAGCCTGTATAAAAATTTAGAACTCTTTTCAGTACCGTCTCAATCGATTATAAAATCAAAATGATCAAGTTAAATAGATAGAAAATAGTGTGTTCTTTAACCGATTGTTTCTTGTGTTTGTAGGTACCGATTCTCGTGCACCAACTCCCTTGAAAGCTCTAGCTCCAACCTCGTCTTACTACGACGATCTTGATAACAGTAAGTCTCTCTAATTCTAACTTTAGAAATCTAAACAAGTGTACTTGTATGAACTTAGGATTTCTTGAATAGCCTCAGAACGGCTATTGACTTGAACAAACGACTAGAGACCTAATTAATTAGGAAACTAAACTTGTCGTCTCAAAACATTAACTTGAACATACGACATTGCCAACTTTCAACTTTGGTAGCTGTAGCACGCAACTCTCTACTTGGGTAAATTGGGTACTAATGGAAATACCACATGCTCAAAGTATGGAATCAACATCATATCTGTTGGACTTGTCTTTATCCTCAAATCTCTTAGCATCTGTTTTGCTTGACTTTCTGGTTTTTAATAACAAAGTCAACCAGTGGTCCTGGTTTAACTATCATAGTAAATAGGAAACAACCCTACTGATTGTTAATATAAACAAGGGAGCAGATGTGATAATTAATGTTCTTAATATTGGTATCACTCGTTGTCTAGGATCGTTTGCGCCAAAGTTTGGATCACCCTGCTTACAGGAATAGTGGCCTGCTTGGCCAAACCTGACTGGCCATGTATGCATGAACCAATGTTATAGTTTCAATTATCAACAGCTTGTAAATACCTTCAAAAGAGTCAGTTCAACTTTTTCATCGTCGTGATCACTCTCTTGTCTAGTTTAACTTTATCTACCATGTTATGATACTTGTCACTTAAAAATTTGCATGAAACATCGATACACTTGTTGCTCGATTACTCACGTTTAAATAGTTATATCACATATTGCATGCCATGCTAATAAATTATCTTATGGAATATCATGTGGAATATCTTGTGAAATATCTTTTGGAATATCTTGTGGAACATCCCGTTGAAACATGTACATAGAACACTTGGCACTTCATTGGGTTTGGGGTAACTCATAGTTTGAGAGAGTGTGTGTGAGAGTGACTGGAGTTCATCTACCTGTCCAGCTGCCAGTGTTTCGACAATCCCGTCCCGCTGCCTGTGTTTCGGCAAATATAACATGATGCCCGTGTCAGCATCCTGTCTAGCTGTCTGTGTTTCAGCATTCGTTTGGGTAAGCGCACCCAGACAATAGATGAACTCAATGGTTGCATATCATACTCTCCGGCTTGAGTCTCGTAGTTCTAGTGTAGTTACTGCTTGCACAGTCACCTTTACTTTACGCATTGCATGCACGTTACTTATTACGCTTGTGTAGCCACTCTTACTTTACTTATCGCTCTTGCATGCATTATATGCACTTTACTTTACTTATCGCACTTGTATGCATGATTGCATTTACTTTTCTTGTCGCACTTGTCTGTATCTACTTCTTTAGTCTGCTTCCTCACTTAGCATGCTCTATACTTGTGCATTGTTTTTATTTGTGACTTACCTACGGTTTCATTTTCACGGCACCGCAGATGACGCACATGTTGAGATAGATTTCCTGAACTGGCAGAGACATGGTTCGTCCCAGAGGCTGTAGATTTTAGAATTTGAGTTGTATTTCTTTTTATTTTCATAAATCCTTGTTGTATAAATGGATTGTAATAAATTGGACACTATTTGAGTATTTTTGTACATTTTGTCACGTCCCCATCCATAGGATACTCAGAAAGACAAGGGACATGACGAGAACTAAAACGTATCTGTAGGTCCACTGCGCGCTGCTGGAAATAGTACAGATAACGTTCAACAACCAACCAACCAATGAACACAAAGTGACACAAAACCACAGAGAAATATTAAAATAAAACAAACATCGTATAATTTCATATATACCTCAGAGCATCATTGTGCATCAATTCATATAGTACAAGCATCTCTTACTCCAAAAGAAAACCCAAGGTACACACAGCTCTCTCCTCACCCCTCACCACCCAACCTAAGCTCCAACTGCCAACAACAGAATTCCAACTCAACCTCCAGCCCCATCTGCCATCTCCAAGAACCTCACCTGAAAAAGTCAACGGTGGCATGTCAACGCGTGACCCTCAGTAGGAATTGCCCAGCTCTAATGGTATATTATTCAACCTTGAATGCAATGGCATAATGAAATTAAACAACATCATCTGCCATAGCAACTACAAGAATAACATATTGCATTCTAGGCATAGGGATATACATGTTATAAAAGGAAAGAAACTACAATTTACAATTCATACTTTGCTCTCGATTATTACAACTTGCATTAAGCATAGTTGTAGGCTAGTAGTGGCATACACGCATAAGCGGAGCATGTGGTCATCATGACATGGATTTATTAAGAAGAGACATAAAGCTACAACATTCGAGAATGGCGACCCACAATATTAAGAGCATATTTATCTTTAACAATTGGAATCGAAGTGAAAGGACAATTAACCACAAGTTTAAGTGTATGTCAATAGCGTTCTTAGAACTATTTGTCTAATGGTTGAGTTGTGCATTCCACTACTTAAAGGCACCACCTTTCTCTTAACAACACATGAATTTTTCAACAAAACAACTACTTTATGCCTAACACAATCCAATTATTTAAAAATACCACAATTTACTGAACGAAGGTAAACCCAAACATAAAAAGATAACATCTTGAAGCACAATATGCAATAAACTCATTTGTTCAACACACCACCATTTCAAGCAACTCATGCATTCATAGCAACAATCATACATATAAGGTAACAACCATATCTATAACCACAATTCACACATAATGCTCAATGATGCCATGATGCATATGAAACACAATGATGTAATGCAATGGGATCCCATGAATGTGCCGACGTGTAAGTGTATCGTGATTCTACTCCGTTATCAATGTGGAGTTACCTAATGGATCAAGAGGTGGCCCACGGCGAATTCTCCCGCCTCCTACCGCGTCCACTTTGTCCATGCCCGTGCACTCCACCTTCGTGTCCCTAACAGCATCATATCACATCCCATAGAAATGGGTATATCTCACATTCCTGCATGTGCCTTCACTTGGTCATTTGCACAAGCAACACAATCACATATCCTTTCATTTATGCATTTCCACAAACATGTGATGAGCGTCATGAGCATGGCCACAAGCACATTGGTATACCATTAACAAACCATAATAATAAACTCCCTTCCATGTAACAACAATAATCATGTGCAATAGAATTAAGATTAGCAACAATACACAATTCAAAACACTACATAGGCAATTCAGCTTGCAGGAAAGTGCAGACAGCCATAAATAGTGGCAGTTATCGTCTGTTTCTTTTATGAATTTGATGAAGCTTCCTAAATGAAAGTTGTAGCTATAGAAGTTCTGGACCCACATGTAAAATTGCAAGCAGAAATATATCCTAAGTGATTTATGGTGAATTGTTTGGTGAATCTTATCAAATATATTTTTCAAACAGATTTCGAGGGCTGTAAAGATTGCTAATTTTGGGCATGTTGCAGTCAGAATTTCGAAAAAAACATTAACTGAGATAAAGTTGCAGAAAAACTTATTATATTTACAAAAAGACCAAGAATACAAAATTCCATGGCGTGTAGAGACTAAGATAAGGTTTACTGAACTGTGTCTAGTCTGAATGAAATTCAGACAAGTTGAAAATTTAGAATTTTTACTCCTAATTATTGAATTGAACCTATATCAAATTTTATGTGATTTTGGGGTATGATTTCAAGATCTACAAGAACATATTTTTTTCAGAAGCTACTAGTGCCTAAAATAAGAGATATACTCAGGTAAACCAGCAACAGAATCTGCCTACAAATTAAGACTTGGTGTTTAAATGAAATTAAGCTAATTTAACATGGATTTGCATAATAAACCATTAGAATATGGATTCCTACCTCTAGGGTGATGAGAGACAAGGGGTAGCCCAAATCCCTTTGGCTCCTCATTCTTCAAGCTCCTCCATCTTAACGGCCTCCCAAGCTCCCAAAACCCTAGCTCAAGCTCTTCCCTTCTTCTCCTTTTTTCATCTTCTCTTTTTCTTTCTCTTTTTCTTTTCTTTTGTTTTTCCCTTGGAGATTTCGGCCCAACTGATGTAGGGGGAGAGAGAGGTTGGGATAAGGGTTAGTGAAGTGTGTGTGGGGGGTGTGTGTGGAAACTTCTTGCTAAAGGGAATGACCAAAATACCCCCCTTTTCCAAATACCCCTCAACCTCCACTTATTTACCATTATGCCATAATGCAACATGACAACTCATCATTATCTCTCTTCATATTGGTCCTCTACCTTCCCCATCTATTTACAAGTCATGCCATAAGAGAAAATTTTGCATAAAACCCCTTTCTTATATCACTTTTGGAAACTAGTCCAATTTTGGGTAGAAATGAAAAGTGATTGGGTATCAATGCAATCTCTTGGGTTTAAGTGCAAAGACCACTACTCCTGTTCCTTCCTTACATCCCCACTTTCCCATCACACATCCCTTATTACTCGACACACTCTCTCACTTACTAAATACACCACACTTCTGATTATACACCCATTCTCACTCTCTACACCAACTTATACCCACTAACTTCTCTCTAATGCATCACATCATATACTCAAGCATACAATAGGACATCTATATAGGCTTATCTTTGCTCATAGCACACCAATAGGCAACCACGTAGACATCTAATCTGGTATTACTATACATACTACCCACTATATGCCAACATACAAGTACAAATAAACCACACAAATATATTACTATACACACCCTAGGTATAGGGAACTAGGGTCATTACATCCTACCCACCTTAAAATAAAGTCCGTCATCGGACTTTCCAACTCAGGACATAGCTAAGGGTTAATATAGTTATACATGGTCAATCTACCCCAAACTTATATGTACAACACATTCATATATCAACACTTATACCATTTCACAATACACACATTCATGGTACTGTACATACATACACATGCACCTCATCATATAGATGTAGACATACAACCATGTATGTCTCCTAGCATATATCCAAGCAAACACATACATGTCATCACGGAAAGTCTTATGTCTCAATAACAACACATACATCTATCCAGATAATGGTACATCCATACAAACACTCGGTGTAGGCGTATCCGCTTACAACCAGACATGTAATCATATACATCTTCCACATATATATATATATATATATATATATATATATATATATATATATATATATATATATATATATATATATATATATCAAACACACAACTTTAATACACCTAAGGCATGCCCACTCGTACTTGAGTGGGACAGAAGGATCCGCACATGGATCTACATAATCATCATATACATATATACCACATACTACAAATACAGACGGCACACAATATCAATACATTGCCCAGAGCTCAATCAACTATATAGTTCTATGATACACACTGCTCATAGGGTACCATACATTAACATATATACGCATGCACCTCTATACTCAATCATATAATCATGTATGTCCCTAGTATCCATCCAACATTCACAGATGTATCATCACACAAGGTCTACTATATCAATATCAATACACATAGATAACCATACAAAAATATATTCATCCATACACAGGAGTAAGCGTACCAGCTTACAGCCATACATGTATCATATACTCATCACATATATCAACACATGACACTAATACTCTTAAGACATATCCACACAAACATGGGTGGAACTCAAGGATCCACACAGGTATCTGCACACTCTACATGTGCATATATCACATACAGTATATAGCCACAACACAGTACATCTATACACTACTCACACCTCAATCAAGTATATAACTCAATTCTACACACTATTCAAAAGTTAACCATTAATTAACACATACAATTCAAACACAATCACATAGTCATATAATCACTTGTACATATATTACAATCATATGCACATGAGTACATCATCCCAGTATACTCAGCAAGCCATATTACACACACATAGAACTATAGATGTACATGCATACATACCTACACACATAAATATGTACACATGTTCATACAGAATCAACACTCGAATATCAACCCTCAGGGTGCTATACCTCAATCTCCTGTTATCTGGTCCCATCCTAAGGCTGGACTCTACCCACCTTAGGACTCAATTACCCACAAACACACGAACACTACTCGCACTATTCCGTACACAACCGCAGTGAGTGGACCTGTATGGGCCACCACCTGTCACGTCCCCATCACTGGGATACCCAGAAGGACAAGGTACATGACGAGAACTAAAACGTATATGCATGTCCACTATGCGCTGCTGGGAATAGTACAGATAGCGTTCAACAACCAACCAACCAATGAATACAGAGCGACACAAAGCCACAGAGAAATTTTAAAATAAAACAAACACCGTACAATTTCACATACACCTCAGAGCATCATTGTGCATCAATTCATATAATACAATCATCTCTCACCCCAAAAGAAAACCCAAGGTACACACAGCTCTCTCCTTACCCCTCACCACTCAACCTAAGCTCCAATTGCCAACAACAGAATTCCAACTCAACCTCCAGCTCCATCTGCCATCTCCAAGAACCTCACCTGAAAAAGTAAAGGCGGGCACGTCAACGCGTGACCCAGTAGGAATTGCCCAGCTCTAATGGCATATTATTCAACCATGAATGCAATGGCATAATGAAATGAAACAACATTATTTGCAATAGCAACTACAAGAATAACATATTGCATTCTAGGCATAGGAATATACATGTTATAAAAGGAAATAAACTACAATTTACAATTCATACTTTGCTCTCGATTATTACAACTTGCATTAAGCATGGTTGTAGGCTAGTAGTGTCATACATGAGTGGAGCATGTGGTCATCATGACATGGCTTTATTAAGAAGAGACATAAAGCTACAACATTCGAGAATGGTGACACACAATATTAAGAGCGTGTTTATCTTTAACAATTGGAATCTAAGTGAAAGGACAATTAACCACAAGTTTAAGTGTATGGCAATATCGTTCTTAGAAATATTTGTCCAATAGTTGAGTTGTGCATTCCACTACTTAAATGCATCGCCTTTCTCTTAACGACACATGAATTTTTCAACAAAACAACTACTTTATGCCTAACACAATCCAATTATTTAAAAGACCACAATTTGCTGAACGAATGTAAATCCAAACATAAAAAGATAACATCTTGAAGTACAATATGCCAGAAACTCATTTGTCCAACACACCACCATTTCAAGCAACTCATGCATTCATATCAACAATCATACATATAAGGTAACAACCATATCTACAACCACAATTCACACATAATGCTCAATGATGCCATGATGCATATGAAAACACAATGATGCAATATAATGGGATCCCATGAATGTGCCGGCGTGTAAGTGTATCGTGATTCTACTCCGTTATCAATGTGGAGTCACCTAATGGATCAAGAGGTGGCCCACTACGAATTCTCCCGCCTCCTACCGCGGCCACTTTGTCCATGCCCATGCACTCCACCTTCGTGTCCCTAACAACATCATATCACATCCCATAGAAATGGGTATATCTCGCATTCCTGCATGTGCCTTCACTTGGGCATTTGCTCAAGCAACACAATCACACATCCTTTCATTTATGCATTTCCACAAACATGTGATGAGCGTCATGAGCATGGCCACAAGCACATTGGTATATTCATTAACAAACCATAATAATAAACTCCCTTCCATGTAACAACAATAATCATGTGCAATAGAATTAAGATTAGCAATAATACACAATTCAAAACACCACATAGGCAATTCATCTTGCAGAAAAGTGCAGACAACCATAAATAGTGGCAGTTATCATCTGTTTATTTTATGAATTTGATGAAACTTCCTAAATGAAAGTTGTAGATATAGAAGTTCTGGACCCATATATAAAATTATATGCAGAAATACATCCTAGGTGATTTATGGTGAATTGTTTGATGAAGCTTGTCAAATCTGTTTTTCAGACAGATTTTGAGGGTAGTAAAGATTGCTAATTTAGGGCATGTTCCAGTCAGAATTTCAAAAAACGTTCACCGAGATGAAGTTGTAGAAAAACTTGTTAACTTTACAACAAGACCAAGAATACAAAATTCTATGGAATGTGTAGAGACTGAGATAAGGTTTACTGAACTGTGTCCAGTCTGAATGAAATTCAGACAAGTTATAAAGATGGAATTCTTACTCCTAATTATTGAATTGAACATATGTCAAATGTTATATGATTTTGGGGTAGGATTTCAAGATCTACAAGAAAATATTTTTTTCAGAAGTTATTAGTTCCTAAAATAAGAGATATACTCAGGTAAACCAGCAACAGAATCTGCCTACAAATTCAGACTTGGTGTTTAAATGAAATTAAGCTAATTTAACATGGATTTGCATAATAAACCATTAGAATAGGGATTCCTACCTCTAGGGTGATGAGATACAAGAGGGTAGCCCAAATCCCTTTGGCTCCTCCATCTTCATGGCTCTCCCAAGTTCCCAAAACCCTAGCTCAAGCTCCTCCCTTCTTCTCTTCTTTTCCTCTTTTCTTTTTCTTTCTCTTTTTCTTTTCTTTTGTTTTTCCCTTGGGGATTTCGGCCTAACTGATGTAGGGGGAAGAGAGAGAAGTTGGGATAAGGGTTAGTGAAGTGTGTGGGTGTGCGTGGAAACTTTTTGCTAAAGGGAATGACCAAAATACCCCCCCCCCTTTTCCAAATACCCCTCAACCTCCACTTATTTACCACTATGCCATAATGCAACATGACAACTCATCATTATCTCTCTTCATATTGGCCCTCCATCTTCTCCATCTATTTACAAGTCATGCCATAAGAGAAAATTTTGCATAAAACCCCTTTCTTATATCACTTTTGAAAACTCGTCCAATTTTGAGTAGAAATGAAAAGTGATTGGGTATCAAAGCAATCTCTTGGGTTTAAGTGCAAAGACCACTACTCCTCTCTCTTTCTTACATCCCCACTTGCCCATCACACATCCCTTATTACTCGACACACACACTCTCACTTACTAAATACACTACACTTCCGATTATACACCCATTCTCACTCTCTACACCAACTTATTCCCACTAACTTCTCTCTAATGCATCACATCATATACTTAAGCATACAAGAGGACATCCATATAGGCTTATCTTTGCTCATAGCACACCAATAGGCAACCACGTAGACATCTAATTTGGTATTACTATACATACTACACACTATATGTCGACATACAAGTACAAATACACCACACTAATATATTATTATACACGCCCTAGGTATATGGAACTAGGGTCATTACACATCTCTTCATCACCGCTATATTGATTTCACTGGTGATCTGCAGACCTACAAATGTAATCAAATAAGTAATGGCCCCCTGAAAGCGGGTCGTTACACCACCCGCCTCATACTCCTCATACTCCTCCTTCCTACCCCCACCCCCCAAATCCGTCCTCCCCTCGTCTTCATCCTCTTCAACTAAGAAAAACTATGAAGAAGAAAAATTGGCCTCGTTTTTAATCAATTTCTGTTTCACCAATTTAATCATTTTTTATACATCAGATGACAGTAAAGCACGCATCGACCTGGTCTTAATCATGCACCTCTCAAGAAGGATGGTGAGAATGCCATTTGATCATTTGTACTTTTTATAGTTGAAAAGGATGAAGACGATGAGGCAGGGGCAACAATAACGAGTGGAACTCCCCCTCCTCCTCATCTTCATCTTCTTTGCCTCCATCAGAGCATTAGAGGAAGGACAGGTTGAGGAGGAGGGAAGAGGCTACAGAGGAGGAAGAGAGCAGATAGATGCGTCTGGATTAGAGGAGGAGAAACTGGTTCAAGTGTATGTGCAAAGGGTTTTTAAAAACAATGAAATTTATATAAATAATATGTGTGCACAGCAAAAAAAATCAGTGTTTGTGTGTAGGGGTGGGCAAAAAACACAGTTCCACTTCCGACCCCGGTTCCATACCCGAATCCGATTCTGAAAATTCAGTACATTAGAAATCAAAACCGAAATCGAGTAAAAACCTGCTAACCGAAGTCATTCAGAATCAGAAACTGGATCATACTCTCCAAACCCCGGCCCGATCCGATTTTGATAATTTAACTCATTTGGCTAATACCAAATAACCTATAATACCTATCTAAACAAGGTACTTCTCTTTACTCCCATCGGTGTGGGACTAAACACTAAGATGAAAAATGGGCCAGCACTTAGCGCATGCTGCATGTGGGAGGGTTTAATTTGTCCCACATCGGGCAAACTGTAGACACTGGTGCACTTTAAAGTAAAGCATGGGCTCACACCATTCGCAATTGGTCAAGTCCCTAGAATCTATTTAATCAGCCAATGCTCCGTAGGCTTTCACAATTGAGTTCGAGCTCTAGGGCCCAAATAACCTATTTTAACATTTGGATTTTCTTGATGCCCACCGATGTGGAACTACACAATGCACTGGCAGGTGCTCGCATGACAGACCGAGCGACGTATAGGCGTGCTATAATTAGCCCCACATCGGGCAAATTAGGTAAATATGTGTACTATAAATTAGAGTTTGGGTGATGGGCTTTCGAAATTGGGCTTTGGCTTGGAGGCTCTCGGGAGGGGAAGTGCAACATGCCCAACAGACCAATTGGAATCAGAATCGGGGTTTGTGTTGGGTCCTGATACAACCATTTTGACAGGGTCCAGAGGAACCGAGCCAACCACGACTAGTCAACCAACCCACTACGGCCTTGGGCTCTGGGCCAAGAAACTCACGGGCGGGTCGCAATTCTCCACCAGAGACGAAGGCCCAAAAGATTGCATACTTTCTATAGTGGAGGAAATCGCTCTCCAAACCGAGGGAGCACTCGCCAATTATGGCATCCACTCAAAGCCATCACTCCAGCAATCAAGGCCCACTTTGATGGCATTTATCCCCTCATCAAACAGGCACAATTATGGGGTCAACATTTCCTAATTAGCACGTGCTGGAAGCAACAATCTAGCATCTCTAGTTTGATGATGACAAACGTGTATGAATTATTTAACGTGTGTGCTAAGTGTTTTCAGGAGTGGCTTGCTTGTGTAAATACTCAAGTGATGACTTGGTCAATTTGATGGACCAAATTGGATTTCATGTGCAATTGGACTTGGTCAAATATGGAGTGCTAAGGAGAAATCAAATTGGAATGTTTCAAATCAATACCAACTCCTATTCAAATCGCTAATAGCATTCATATCCCTAAATATTAGGGATCCTCTTCATTGATGAATTTTATCGTTGCTAGGATTCCTCATTACCGCACCACTACCCTAAGGCATCCTATAAAACCCCCTCTCTTGGAGAGAACCCATTAAGGAGGCACAAAAAAAATAGGTCGGCAAAAATTCCAAAACCCTAGCCTCCTTCAACATTCTAAAAGCACCATCTCTCTCTCTCTCTCTCTCTCTCTCTCTCTCTCTCTCTCGTGAAGCCCTAACGTGTGTTCCCGTATCGATAAAAATAGAGGGAGACTCAAGCTCGAGTCATCAACAAACCAAAGCTCCCATCCCCAAGTCATTAATCATCCGGGTGCCTCCATTGCTGTGAGATCAAGTTTTTAACAACAAGCAACACGCTTTGTCATAAGGAAGATCAACTCCTCGTTGCAATTGAAGATCTCTTCACTGTCGGAGTTGCTCATCCCACCGTCTACATCACGCTGCACCCTTTAAGTCGAGAGCTTGATCCTCAAGGCCTCGACAACCCATTGGAGTTCCCGTGCCATAGCCTTCGACGACCCAGCGCTTGCACAAGGAGAGCTTGAAGTTCACCGCTGCCAAGAAGAAGACGCCGCCGACATCACCCTGCTCCGACGATCTTCACCTTCGTCACAGCCAAGACTCCTTCCTGTCGTGAAGCCCATCAAGCTGTCGTTGACGATCACCGAGTTGAAATTTCCGGATTTAGCTGCTGCCATGAGTTCGTCTCGCTGTCGAATGATCACCGACGAAGTTGTGTTGCTGTCGAATTTGAAGACGAGGAGCCACACGTCGGAGAGAAGGTATCGGGGTTGGCGTGCTCGCTGCATGCCCTAGACAGCGTTGACTTGCTGCCGTCCAATAGTTCTCATCGTCAAGGCAAGTCGACGTAGATCGCCGCCGTATCATCAAGTCACCGTGAAGACGAACTCGTCGAACTCGAGTCGGATAAGAATTGCACGACGTGCTGACGTGGAAAAGCTGCATGAAAACAAAAAATTGTAGCTCATGTGAACCACTCTCCAAGCTGTAAACACAAGTGATAGGGTTACTGACGTGGGTTAATTATTTAAGGGAATTGATGTGTGCACAGACCGATCTTTTTATTGTTTTGAACTGGATTGCTATACGTAGAGACTATAGTGTTTTCAAAAATTGACGTGCCACAGATTGAGATACAGACGTCAGATCGAGACACCGTTTGTGCCAGACTGGAGATGACGATGTGCTGATTGACAGAGACGACTACACAGACATGAACTGAGCATTTTTAAACTCTTTACTCTTTATATTCGTTATCAGTGTGTTGTTCTCTGTAGGGGAAACTTTATCGTTATTGTGTTCTTTTGCGACTTGTCTGGGTGGGGCTAGACAAGAGGGTCTTGACGTGTTGGTACAGTCAAGATACGCATTTACTAGGTTGATAGGGTTCTGCACTTTGTTGAGTGTGGTACAGTCTAGATGGGGAGTTGGAGCTAGGACCCCATTGTAGGTGTACAGAAGGAACTTATTAATGCTAGTATTTGCTTGGGGGCTGGACGTAGGTCGTTGATGCGACCAAACCAGGGTAAATCTGTGCGTACTCTGCGATTGCCTCTTATTTACTCTGCTTATGCTTTTACCTGCGTGTGATTTCTCGTGGGTTGCACGAGAATTTTTATTAGCCTATTCACCCCCTCTAGGCTTGGATCCAGATCCAACAAGTGGCATCAGAGCAGGTTTTAGGATCTAGCCTAGGATTGACCATGAATCCCATTGATAATGCTTTTGCTTAGAGTCAGTCCATATCACGTCCCCCTGATTTAATGGAGTAAATTATGCATATTGGAAAAATCGAATGAGAATCTACTTAATTTCTATTGACTATAAAGCTTGGCAAATTGTTGAAAAATGCTATAAACCACATGTCATTAAAATTGAAAATGTTGAGATGATTAAACCTGATGATAAATGGGATGACAATGATTGGAGACTTTATTTTCTTAACGCTAAAGCCATGAATGCTCTCATTTGTTCATTAGATAAATCTGAATTCAATCATATCTCACATTGTCTAACTGCGCAAGAAATATGGCATACATTGGAGGTGATGCACGAGGGAACGTCACATGTGAAGGAGTCTAGACTTGCACTTCTAAGCATGGAGTACGAGGGATTTTGCATGCTACCATCAGAGTCCATATCAGAGATGTTTCCGAGGTTCAACAACATCGTCTGCAAGTCTAGCTCGCTCGGTAAGCCATATTCCAGCCTTGAATAGGTGAGGAAAATATTAAGAGCACTGCCAAGCTCTTTCAGGCCTAAAGTCACTGCCATCCAAGAAGCGAATGATCTATCATAGATGAGGGTGGAGGACTTGATAGGTAATTTAAGGTCCCACGAGCTTGAATTGCAAAATATTGAAGAAAAAGAGAAACCCGATGAGAAGGAAAAAGCTACAAAACCACTTGTTCTGAAAGGTAGCGAAGTAGATGATGATGAGGAGGAGATAGCGATAATGGTCAGAAATTTCAGAAAGTACGTCAGAACTCTTCAAGGAAGATCAGAAATGCATAAAAGTTTCATTCGCTCTAACACTTTTAATTATGATAAAAATTCTTCTGAATAAGATTCTGCTAATAGAGTTGAATGCTTCAAAAGCAGGAAAAATGGACACTTCGCGAAGCAATGCAGACAAGAGACTGCTCAGGTTTCTAAAGATAAAGGAAAAGCCAAAATGCTAACTTAGGACATGGACAACGAAGCTGAGGATGAGGATGAAGAGGTGATAGCCCACTCGCTGTTGTCTGCTTAATGGCAAACAACGATGAGGTAATTCCACCACTATAGCTGAATAATTAGATGTTTGTAAAGGAATGCAAAATGAGATTAATGAGCTAGAACTCACGTTAACTGACTATAGGAATGCCAGCTTTAAATTACAAAAAGAAAACTGTGACAATTCTGAAGAAGTTGACACCCTTAAAGAAAAACTTGATGCACGTGATTCTACCATTGCTATAATGAAAAAAGAAAAATCATGCTTTAATGAAGAAGTTGCTTGTCTTTTTTGTCCTTCCTTATTGAATAATATTAGCATGCTTAAGCAAGAGTTAATTAAGCTCGAAACTGAAAAGGATTATATGATTAGAGAGCTTAATGATAAAATATGTAAATAACGATGTTAAAAGGAAAATAGTTGAATTTGAAAAGGAGGAGGAGGAAAATAAGAGAGCCTTTATAAGTAAATGTACTTTGCTTGTGGCTGAAAATAAATTATTAAAAACCAAAGTTTCTAATCTAGAAGTGTCATTAAGAAAATTTTCAATTGGTAAACATTCGTTGGATACCATACTTCAAAATAAATTATATGGCAATAATAGAAGAGGACTTGGATTTGGTTTGGAAAATGTTGAAAAGCCCAAATTTACGAAATTCCACAATGTGCCTTCTATTGTGAAAAATATGCATGCAAAGTGCTTTACTTGTGATAGTGTTGGTTACACATCCTATTATTGTAAGTTTAGGAACACGAACATAAAGTTCAAACAAGTATGGGTTCCTAAAGATTTGATGGCTAACACTAGTGGACCTTATTGGATTCCAATGTCACACTTAACATCTTTCATGTAGGTGAGATGGAGATTTTGGCGAGGAGCATTAAATTTAAAGTCTCATTCTTTTAGCTCCTCAGTCAAATAGTGACGCGAAGATATATTTCTTTTCCCTCTTTGCATTCATTGCATACCTACATAGATTTTGTGTGTTCTTGATTTAATTTTTGTTTGTGTGCTTGTTTGCTTACTTTTTAGGTTTGTTTTTAGTTCCTAATAAAAGAAAAACAAAAAAAATCAAAAATAAAAAATAAAAAATATTGTGCTTAATGAATATCTCTTCATGAATCTTTATAAGTGGTATTATTGAATGTACATTCATATCATTTGTAGAAATCATTGTATTATTATTATAGCTACATGCGCATGTTAGATCTATTTAATAGCCATGACATGCTTCATGAAATGATTAATTTGATTTCTACACCTACATACGCACTTCCATGAATACTAAACTTTTAGTACTTTTGGGAGACTCTTTTTATGAATATTGAAAAGCGAATATAGGTTGATAATAACTGAATAATCTAAGGGATATGATGTGTATTGCCATAAATAAAAATTGAGCACAAAAAGAAACGAATATGAAAAAAATAAACCTGAAAATTGCTCCGTATGTAAAATGGATACAAGTCATGGCAAGTACACTACCCACGAGTATCCAACATATGCTTTATGGGTAATCTCTAGCATTGGTGTACTTTACTCGTCAAGCAATGCCACCCCACATCAAAGAGTCCTTGTAGGCTATGTTTTGGGGGTTTGGTACCTCGAACTCATTTTTTAATAAGGCGGGAAAAATCAATCCGAGTGAATTCGTGTTAAATGGAAAATGTGGATTGTTTTGGTTGATGTTCTAAATTGAATCTCCCTTTGTACTTCAATGTTTATATTATCACACATACACAATGGTGGTAAAGTCTACATTATGATTTTCTTTGAACTTGAATTGTATACTTTGTAGAAAATACATGCAAGTGCTAGCTATACTCAATAATACTTTGTTTTTGCATGTGATATTTGATGAATTCATTTGTACACTTTTGATGATAACAAAGGGGGGAGAAAGAAAAAGATTTGGCATCAAATGGTATTATTTGTTGAAGGGGGAGCATTAGAAACACATGTACAGATGGAGCTTGAAAAGGGGGGTATCATGCTTTTCATCATTGAAATATTGTGCATGTTAGTAATGCTTGAATCTTTTTGCTCATTGTATACATTAGACACTTCACACACACTCATTTATTTGCTCAAATCTTTTATTGGGTTGGCATTATTAAAAGGGGGAGATTGTTGAAAGCAACGATCTAGTATCTCTAGTTTGATGATGACAAACGTGTATGAATTATTAACGTGTGTGCTAAGTGTTTTCAGGAGTGGCTTGCTTGTGTAAATACTCAAGTGATGACTTGGTCAATTTGATGGACCAAATTGGATTTCATGTGCAATTGGACTTGGTCAAATATGGAGTGCTAAGGAGAAATCAAATTGGAATGTTTCAAATCAATACCAACTCCTATTCAAATCGCTAATAGCATTCAAATCCATAAATCTTAGGGATCCTCTCCATTGATGAATTCTATCCTTGCTAGGATTCCTCATTGCTGCACCAATACCCTAAGGCATCCTTTAAAAACCCCTCTCTTGGAGAGAACCCATTAAGGAGGCACAAACAAAAAATAAGTCGGCAAAAATTCCAAAACCCTAGCCTCATTCAACATTCTGAAAGCACCATCTCTCTCTCTCTCTCTCTCTCTCTCTCTCTCTCTCTCTCTCTCGTGAAGCCCTAACGTGTGCTCCCGTAGATGTAAAAACCGAGGGAGACTTAAGCTCGAGTCATCAACAAACCAAAGCTCCCATCTCCTAGTCATCAATCAACCAGGTGCCTCCATTACCGTGAGTTCAAGATTTTAACAACAAGCAACAAGCTTTGTCACAAGGAAGATCGACTCCTTATTGCCATTGAAGATCTCTTCGCTGCCGGAGTTGCTCATCCCGTCGTCTACATCACGATGCACCCTTCAAGTCGAGAGCTTGATCCTCAAGGCCTCGACAACCCATTGGAGTTCCCGTGACATAGCCTTCGACGACCTAGCGCTTGCACAAGGAGAGCTTGACGTTCGCCGCTGCCAAGAAGAAGACGCCGCCGACATCACCCCGCTCTGACGATCTTCACCTTTGTCGCAGCCGAGACTCCTTCCCGTCGTGAAGCCCATCAGCTGCCGTTGACGATCACCGAGTTGAAATCGCTGGAGTCAGCTGCTACCATGAGTTTGTCTCATGGCGAGTGATTGTCGACGAAGTTGTGTAGCTGCCGGATCTGAAGACGAGGAGCCGCATGTCGGAGAGAAGGTGTCGTGGTTGGCATGCTCACTGCATGCCCTAGACAGCGTCGACTTGCTGTCGTCCAACAGTTCCCGTCGTCGAGGCAAGTCGAAGCAGATCGCCACTGTATCATCAAGTCGCCGTGAAGACAAACTCGCCGAACTCGAGTTGGAGAAGCGTTGCATGACATGCTGACGTGGAGAAGCTGCATGAAAAAGAAAAACTGAAGCTCATATGAACCGCTCTCCAAGCTGTAAACACAAGTGATAGGGTTGCTGACGTGGATTAATTATTTAAGGGAATTGGTGTGCGAACAGACCGAGCTTTTTATTGTTTTGAACTGGATTGCTATACTGATGTGTCCATATTTTACATCTTTTCATAGCATAATGCCATTGCATTTCATGCCATTTTCGCATCCAAATCCTGTATTTTCCTACGATATTGCAATTCTAACGTTATATTCGAGTTTTGTAGAGTTTTATGAATTTTTAGGGATTTTAGAGCGATTCGGGACCCATTTTGGATATGGACATATCTGGCATACCCGTGAGCCCGTTGGCAAAGCTCTATAGGAGTTCTCCGAGTTTTGGGAGCCATGGGAGGAGTGGAGGAGAGTGCAAGAAGAGAGGAGAAGCTTTCAGGAGCTTCAGCTAATGTTTTCCCAGGCGACTCGACCAAGCAGAGCAGCTGCTCGGTCGAGCAGAGGCAAGATGAATAAGGGGAGCAGATACGCATACCGCTCAGACCGAGCACTCATGGTGCTCGGTCGAGCAGCTCCTATCTTCGAAGCACAATCAACCTCCTACTCGAGCCGAGTAGATCTTATGGCCACCGAGTAAGTTGGCTGCTCGACCGAGCAGGGCTGACTCGGGCCGAGCAGACAGAGTGGCATTTTATTGGAGAAGCATGACTCCCTGACGTACTCGACCGAGCAGGAGGGTTGCTCGACCAAGCAAGCCTCTGCTCGACCAAGTCACTGACTCGGTCGGCGACAATGAAGGCTATTTTTGGAAACTTCACGTGGACGTCTGTTGCGCGTTGGAGAGTGAAGTGTGGATCTGAGTGCTGCGTTTTAGGGAGTTCATTCTATTGTAACTATTGAATTACTTTTGGGGGGAGAAAAAGAGATTAGAAGATATTTGTTAGATCTAGACTAATTTTTGGGAGATTATTGAATTGTTTTTGGAGATCTAATGTTCTTCGCGTTTTGGAATCTGCGGATCTTTTTGGATTATTATTGCCTATTGTTTCTCTTCGCTTTGGTACGTAAGTTATTCGATTCTCAATTGATTCATTTGTTGTGATGTTCTCTCTTATAAAAATCGTATTTTTATTCTCTAAAATCGCTATATGTGAGTAGTCTCCTCTAGGGTTGATGGGTTAGCCTTAAGACTTTAGGGGGGAA
The DNA here is from genome assembly GCA_030789695.1 of Scilla litardierei. Classification (NCBI taxonomy): domain Eukaryota; kingdom Viridiplantae; phylum Streptophyta; class Magnoliopsida; order Asparagales; family Asparagaceae; genus Scilla; species Scilla litardierei. Next base: position 120,411,758 of record CM061130.1, read on the forward strand.
ATGTAGATCTGGATCTCTAGGTTGAATTAGGAATAAAGGGGAGTATTTTGGTCGATCCTACCGGATCCCTAGGATAACTCGCACTGAGATCATGCCCACGGTCTATGGAATTGATGAGCTTAAGGGGTATCCTTGGGATTTGAATAGGAAAATCGGTGGATCCAACCAAGGCTCGTGACCATGCTCGGCTCATGCCTTGAGGGGATTCACCGAAGAACTATATTGCTACCTTGACGGCTACCGCCATTGCGTTAATGAGAGCCACTGAAATACCTCGCAATTCTAACCCACGAGAGTGGTATGAATTGAGAGATTAATCCCCTAAATCTAATGCAACGTAAGGATCATATTCCAACATCGATCTCCGACGGTCTTAACGGTGATCCCTAAAACCCTAGTTCTTTTTATTGTTAGATCAACAAAAAACACCATAATCAAACTTTTCCAACCGACAGCTATCTCACTCCGAGATATAAAAAATAATCTGAGGCCGCAAATACACTGTCACCGTCCCTGTGGGATCCGACATCTTTTATACTATAATTTGACACCGTCCGCTTGCGAATAGAGCCCGAAATTGACACTTAAGGGCCATACTATGCCTAGCGATCGTGACACCGCTAGGCGGAATCTAGGTGTAGATTCCGGGTGCGTCAAGTTTTTTGCACCGTTACCGGGGACGGCAATAGTGTATCTCAGTTTATTTTTATTTTGAAGAGTTTGCTAGCACATCTTATCATTCCTTATCTTACCACCCTTTTCATTCTTTTAATTATTACCTTGCTACTAATGGTATTTTTTCTGAGTTATTTTGGTGCATGAACACTCGCTTTGGGGCATTTAATCAAGAATTATTATTCGACCCTTAGATCAACAAAACGGCAAGGGCTCTGAGGGCCTCTAGTAGAATCAATCTCCCTCTGGTCAGATGGCAGACAATACCACTGCCCCACCTCGCACCGGGTCCATCAGGGACCACATGAAGCCTACTTTTGGAAATAATTCTTCTATCCTGAGACCGCAACTGGCGGCAGCTAGCTTCGAGCTAAAGACGGGGCTTATAAATTTAATGCAACAGGATGCCTTCCATGTGCATCCTCATGAGAATCCCAACCACCACATCGACACTTTCCTGGTAAAGTGTGATATTTTTAAGGCTAAAGATGTGAGTGATGACGCCGTCAAGCTGAGACTTTTCCCATTCACCTTGAGGGATAAAGCTTCGTACTGGCTACGGGCCCATCCACCCAACCACTTTACTACATGGGAGAAACTGGCACTCGTCTTTGTGGACAAATTCTATCCACACTCAAAGACGGTGCGGATCCGGGGGCTATCTCGAATTTCAAACAGCTTCTGCAAGAGTTTCTTTATGAGGCCTGGGAAAGGTTTAAGGACCTTCAACATCAGTGCCCTCATCATGGGATCCAGTCATGGGATTTGGTTCAGAGCTTCTATAATAGGCTGCAGTCCAGCACCAAAATGATAATTGATGCTCCTGCGCAAGGTGACTTGCTGGACAAATCTCCTGAAGAATCCATAGACCTGCTTGAGCATATGACGACAAATAATCAGAAGTGGAGCGAAGAGCGAACCATTGTGACCAGGACCCCCGACGTCAAAACTACTGGCCATCTTAATTCTCACATCGAGACCTTGTGTAAATAGGTGGCCAGAATTGAACAACGTTTGGACTCCATCCCAACGACCCCCAGCACCTCTGCTTATCATCCTTCAGAGGAATATGGAGAGCACAGTTATGTTCCCAATGAGGGACATTATGATGGTGCTGAATCATCTGAGTCTGTGCAATATGTCCAAGGAGCGGGACGCAACTAATGGCAACACCCGGCCGCTAGAAATCATCCGGGATTTTCTTACGGAAACCCAAGTGGAGGGCTGCAACCTCCACAGTTTCAGAGACTGCCACCCTCTCCTCAACAACAACAATAGCAGCCACAGAATCAACAGCAGAGTGGGTTTAGGCCAGCTGGGCCATATCGACCACCAGGCTACCAGTTCAATCGCCCACCTCAGCATGGCTATGTACCATCTCCGCCTCGATCCAATCTGGAGAGAACTTTAGAGACATTTATGAGTGGGCAAGCCAGATTTAATCAGGACACCTCCGCTCAGTTCAAAAACATAAACACGTCGATAGATGAACTTAGGGGCCAGATGTCCTAGCTGCTGAAGAACCAAGGCAAGTTGCCTTCGCAACTGGAGCCGAATCCGAGGGCTCAAGCCAACGATGTGGTCTCCGTTACTATACGTGGAGGACGGACAACTGACCCTATTATGATTCCAGTTGTGAATAAGGATCTAGTCATAACTGAGGAGGCCATTATTGGCGGTAATAAAGAAACAGCTGCGGAAGAGCCTATAAAGAGTGCGGAGAAGGCAGATTCACCATCCATCACACCTACAACAACGCCGTCTCCTAATGATGTCGCAAGAAACAAAGGAAGCCGACCTCCTCCTCCGTATCCACAGAGGTTATCTTTGGCTAAAATGGAGAAGAAGTACTCCAAGTTCACAGAGCTTCTGAAGGGCATCCAGCTAAACATTCCATTCATGGATGCCATCACAGAGATCCCCATTTATGCGAAGTTCTTAAAGGACCTTATCCCGGGAAAGAGGAAGCACGAAGAGATAAAGCTCATGGAGAACTCTACCTCCATTATAAATAATCATCTCCCGTAGAAGCTACCAGATCCTGGAAGCTTCACTGTTCCATGCTCTATCAGAGGCATGCCCATCAGACGTGTCACGCCCCGCTTCCCATGTGCGGGAGCGAGAACGTGAGCGGGTCCGCTTGTGCTTAAAGCAAGGAAAGAGTACTTTTTTTTCTTCCTTCCTTGACTTAAGCACAATAAGCGTTATTTAGTAAGCAGGTCCCTGCACGCGAATTTTTCAGAAACAGCACAAATATTTATTACAAATTTATTCCAGCGTTTCTTTTTAAAGCAAAGTACACAAAGCGACTTAGGCCTAGCATGGCCGTACAACTTGCTGAAAACCAACACACCTGAAAATAGCAAATACAACTAAATAGATAAAGACTGCAACAAAGTTCTAGTCTTCAGCAGGTAGGACCTCAACGTCCTCGTAACTCTGATCAGCGGGGTCCTCCTCTAAGGTAGGATCCTCAAAAGCAGGGTCTGCAAAGTAATCAGTCTCTGAACCTAACATATATTTCACAAACACATGAAATATATGTCAGCGAGAAGCTCGACAAGATATTTAAAGTAAAAGAATTAAGAACAGCTTGCAATGGAACAAAAAGTGTTGGTACATATTTACGAAAAAGTGCAGAAAGGAAAGTATGAGCATATTTAAATTTGCAGTTAAAAAGTAAAGAAGTTGTATGTTTATTGTGCTCGTGATAAGTCCATGTCCGAGTTGGTAGTATGTACTTGATGCACCCTATCATCGAGGGTTTACCGTGACGCCTTCTTGCTTGCCTCCATTGGTGTGGTTATGGAGGGAGCCGTAAGGTGGTCAAGCTACATCTACGAACCCTACTACTAAGGACCAACCCCACCCAAGTGTCATAACCAGTCACCGACTAGTTTCATTCTCCATCTGTAATCGATGGGTTCTCATTATATTTCGAGGGTTGTGTCCTACCCTCTGTTCCGGTTTGGTTCAAATGATGATATGTAGAGAAAAGTTGTTCTTTCATCAGGGATCATTAGCATGCAATGTCCGTTTTTAATCAGTTACAACAATTAAAGTATGAGCATGTTAAAAGGATATTTGCAGTAGTTTTAGCAGATGTCCCAAATTCAAATACAATAAATACTTGCCTCGGGGTGATGTTGGGTGTTCTGGTGATCGTAACAAGAGGCGCGGTTTATCTGCGGCATAGATTTGTGATATCATGCTAAATGCTATTAGAAACATTTTACAAACTAATATCATTTATATCACTAAATACAAACCTAATGATTTATCGGTAACTAATTATTAACTAATAACTTATTAGCATCTTGGCCTTTTAGTAACAGTAATGAAATTTAACTAATACATATCCATTAACAACCTTAACTTGAATATTAATAACAACTAATATTAACCTAACACCTTTTTAATATAGGTCATAACCTAACTTATTAACTTGACTAACTAACAAGTTATAATAATCGAACCTTATAATTAATTATTAACCTATAACATTTATAACTCTTCTTATCCTTTCTCAACTGCCCCTCTCTCCCCTTTGTCTCTTTCTCTTCTCCCAACTGTCCTTCTCTGTCTTCCTCTTCATTCATTCTTTTTTTTAACATTTGTTTGCAGCAATAGCAGGGCTACACACGCAGCAAGGGGAGGGATACTCACACACGCGGAGGTGCGCCGGCGACAGGGCTTCGGGAGGCGGCGCTCCGGCGGTATCTGGCGGCGGCGGCGGCCTAGGGCTGGGCGGCCGGCGGCTCAGGACGCGGGGATCGAGGGCGGCGGGGCTTCCGTCAGGCGGCGCGCGGCTGATGGCGAGGGTGGGGGTGGTGGTCGGCCAAGGGGAAGGAGGAGGAGGAAGATGAAGAGGGTTGAGGATGAAGGGTTTGTAGATTGTTGATTGTTTTGTGAGGATCTGAACTTGTTTTCAGATTTGATTTTTGGTTTGATGTTGAATCTTGGAATGGTTTGTTGGATCTGAAATTTTTGATTTTCAGATCTGGTTTTGAGTTTGGGAAATGGATTTTTGGTGAGATGATGGAATTGGGTTTTTGATTGTGGTTGGTTGGTTTCTGATTTGGGGAGGAAGAAAGGAGTCTGTGGAGGTTCGGAGTTGGTCGGGGTGGTTGACGGTGAGGCGTCGGAGGTGTTACCGTTGCTTGGGAGAAGCTGGATGGAGATCTGATGATTTGTGTTTTAAAAACACGATTTGTAATCAGTAATAAATTTTTAGTCAAAAGATTTTTTTTCTACTTGAATTAATTTCGTTTTGTCATCATGCAGAAATTTTTGGATTTGTTGAGATTTGGTGGGATTTGAGGGATTCGTTGTCTGCCGAGGAGAAGATGAAATTGTCTTCTGCAGATAAGAATTAGTTAGTCAATAGGGTAATTAATATTTAGTCAACAACATTTAATTTGATTAGGTTGCTTTAGACTAAGTTAGAAAAGCTTTACACACGTTTATCAGATTGGAGGGTGATGTAATTAGGGTAATAATTAGGGTAATTAGTAAAAGTTAAAAGTGATTAACAAATTGCGTCGTGACGATCACGAATACGATGTCCGTTTTCTGATTTGCGTTACGAAAAATCATTTACTCTGATTGAATCAGTCTTGTTACGGAAGTACTTGTACGATGAAATTCGGCCGTTACAAGCCGTGCTTTGATCGACCTAGGAGCGAGCATCACCTTGATGCCGCTCTCTATATTTAAGAGAGTGCTAACCGGAAGTGAATTGAAGCCGACGAACATGTCCATACAGCTAGCGGACCATTCGATCACATATCCGGTAGGCATTGCCAGTGATATTATTCTGCAGATACCTCCTGGGTTGTGTGAGCCAGTAGATTTTGTTATTATGAATATGCCTGAGGGAGGGAGTTTCCAGCTTATATTTGGCCGCCCCTTCATGGCGACGGCCGGCATCTTGATAGACGTCCGTGAAGGGACTCTCTCATTGAATGTCGGCAATATTGAAGCTGAATTCTGGCTACAGAAACCCATGAGAGAGCATGTTCGTGAAGAAGGAGCTAGCTATTTGGAGCTCCTAGAAGATGAGGCTGTAGGAGATTATACTTCTGAGGGGGTCATGAAGGACCCGATAAGAACAAGTGTTGACGACGACGGCGACCCAGTTTACCACAAAGCGGTCGCCGCCTATATCTGTGTGTTGGATGAGGAGCGCTTGGATCATTCTTCGCATCACGAAAAGCCGAAGGCCATCAATTACACAAAGGAAAAGCCGGAGTGGAAGAATGCCAGTTACAGCTACACGGTATCATTGGCAAGAACGATGCACGAATATCATGTGCACCAAACAACTATTGATGAAGCAAAGGAAGTCGAGCTCATGACTCAAAACGATCGCTTATTGGGAGGCAACCCAATCTTTTATATCTTGGATTCACTTTTCCAATTTCTTATTTTTACTTCATTTATTTGAGAAAACCAAATAAAAACGTTGTTTATTTCTCGTAAAACTACAAAATCATAAAAATCTGATGGGTTCTTCCTTCTTACAGGTTGAACATGAAGGGGCATGCAAATCGACATTTTAAATGGAAGAAAGCTGGAGGAGAGCAACAGATTGAAGAGAAGACCAAAGGAGAAGAGCAAAAAGGGGATACAGGTTGCTCGACCGAGCAGCCACCTGCTCGGTCGAGCAGCGCAGGCACGAGAAAGGAGCTCAAAAACATCACTCTGTCTACATGGCCTGAGCAGCTTTTACTCGGTCCGAGCAGACACCGACTCGACCGAGTAGTCGCCTGCTCAGTCAAGCAGCGCAGGCTCGCGAAAACTTAGAAGAATCGACGTTCTGTCTACACAGCCCGAGCAGCGATCTGCTTGACCGAGCAGCTCCTGCTCGGTCGAGCATAAGAGGGAGTGCTCTAAACTTAATTTAGTGTTTGTCCGACTCGACCGAGCAGCTTCGTGATCACTCCATATTTTACACTTTTTTCCCGCATGTTTGCATTCCATTTAGATCGCCCAAATCATGCTTTTCATGATATATCGACGATTATGCGATGCTTTTCACGATTTGTTGTTTTTGTCGCATTTCAGGTGATTTGGAGCGATTTGGAGTGATCCCGAGATACGCCTACTCCAGAGTGTCACCGACGACCTCCCCGAGGGGTATTTTGCCATTGGAGAGGAGCAGAAGAAGAAAGAACGTCGCAGGAGCGACGAGGAGGCCAAAACAAGCTGTTTGGGCATTTTTGGTGTCTCACTCGGCCGAGTGAAGGAGTCACTCGGCCGACCAGTGAGACCCCGCTCGGCCGACCAGATCGGACATGCATCATATGTGCACTCGGCCGAGCGACGGAAGCCACATCGACCGAGTGACGAGACCCCGTCCGCCCGAGTGGCACTCAGACGAAGCCCATCAAAAATCGCCAACTTACTGTTTTTCGTCTGCCTGAACTTCAGAAGACCCACTCGGCCGAGTGGATAATGCCGACCGCCCGAGTACTAAGAAGCCATCGGCCGAGTGACGACAACTCACTCGGCCGAGCCGCCCCCGAAGTGAAGACCCCCGAAGACCAAGACTTACTGGAAATTTTCAGGGTTTCTTACTCGGCCGAGCGACTTTTGTCACTCGGCCGAGTGCGTCGCGCTGCCTGTAGCGAAAATTGCGGTTTTCAGGCTGCGCAGGGGCATTTTGGTCACAGTTTTTTGGACGATTTTGGGGGGTATTTAACCCCTGTTTTTACCCTAGGTTAGGGGGCATTTTCCTTTTACTTTTTGCAGCTTTTTAGATTAACTTTTTAGCTTTAGATTATTGTGATTGGAGAGGAGAGAAAAGTTGATTTTTGTTGGATTCATTGAAGAACTCTATTGGTTTGCATCTCTCTTCTTTAAAAATACCATTTTTATTGCTTATTTGAATATTGTGATGAATTCTCTTGTTATTTCCATTGATTATTTTTGTATTTGTGCTATGAATTGTGAGTAGTCCTTGCGTCTTGGGGCGTGGGGATGAACCCTACGAGCCCAATTTCAGATTTGTGATGATTTGATAGAAATATTGCTAGAATTGCTATTAGGGTTAGTTTGGGATCGATTTAACACAGATAGCTAGGTGTTCACATCGATTGGGATTTGCAAGAGATTGGATCCCAATTCGATAGGAAACCCTAGAAATCCGAATTGGGTTGAAACCGAATTTCCGTAGTATCGGTTTGCAAGAGATTGGACCGATACTAGGGTTCTCGGTTGCAATTCCATGCCGATACCCCTTTGCAAGAGATTGGACGGGTAGGAACTATCCCAACCTAGGTCGCGGCCCGAGTTTGCACGAGAGTGGGCTCGGGGCGCGATTGAACGATGATGTTGATCCTAATGCTAGCTTGCCTAGGCTAGGGTTTGCAAGAGATTGGACCCGAACCTAGGTTAGCTATAGACCGGCAACAGCGCGAGAGCGTGAGCTAGGTTTTACATTCAGTCGCAACTAGTTCATCCGAGATTCTACCCTAGCAATGTTGATACCAATGAATCACATTGACGAGATACGGTGAGTAGCGGGGATTCCCCATTCCCTAGGCGTCTTTATTTGATTTGATATCTTCGTACTTGTCTGACGATTGTGACAGGATCGCCAAAGGCAAATTCCCTCTTTTCTGTTCTTAATAGCCAGGTTGTTTGGAGCAAGCACTTTGATTCGTCCTCCCTGTGTTCGATAACCCGCTCGCCGCTACGCCGTGCGCTTGCGGTAAAACTACACGGTCGCTCTTTTTGGGTGTACGCCAGGAAGCGATCAAGTTTTTGGCGTCGTTGCCGGGGATTTATCTCCGTGCATTTGCACCATACTAGGTTGTGCTCTTGGGTTACATTTTGGGCTCGATCAAGTTTTTGGCGCCGCTGCCGGGGAGGTGTTTCCCGTTGGGTGCCAATTTGTCACAATTAGGTTGATTAGATTACATTAAAAAAAACAAAAAAAAAATCAAAAAAAATATTGAGAGAGATTTTTTCCCACCACCTGCTATTATTATCTTTATCTCTCTTTGTACCACTGACGTCTTTTCCAGGTTGTTTACTTTGATTGATCAGGTACAGTTGTTGCAGCGATGGTGCTTCCAAAGAAAATGCGAGCGGGCTCTATACAATCCTACATATATCTCGCTGCATTCTATCAGGCTGATGGAGAATCCTTCGAGGAAGCATTGTCTAGGTTTGAAGGAATGTTAGAAATGTTCCAGACGGAGTCAGACCATGAGTGGAATGATTCCACGCTATTTGATATCTTCACTAGAAGGCTAAAGGGACCCTCACGTGAGTTTTTGAAGAGGATGCAAGTGGGGAAGTTCAGTGATCTACAGTTGGCAGCAGCCTTGGAGCAAATGATAGATGATGCTCGATCTACCGGTTCACTAACCGTTACGGTAAGTAAACCATACGACCAAGTATTCATCGATTTTGTTATGGCTAATGTCTCTAGCGCAGGTACTATCATAGATGGAGTGTATGCTTCACTTGAAGGTGATCATATCCACCTTTACACCATCAACACTCCACAAATAGAGACATCCGAACTGTCAAAGGAGGACACATATATGGACCTATTGAGAAACATTATTGACGTAGTTCGAGATTCCGGTCCATTGACAATAACGACAGGTGAACCTTTTGAGCTCGAATTTCAAAACTTTATTACTCATTGTATCTCTTCCACAGGCACAATTGATGATGGAGTCTATGCTCTAGTTGAGGGGCACAAGACCCACTTTTATACCGCGGTCAAGATACATGAGCCCATAGAGCCACCTGCACCTACTATTGAGGAGGCCAAGCCATGCAATCGGGTGCCTCGAGCTCCTGGACAGAAACAAAGAAGGATGCATGAAAAGGAGATGATGACATTTACATTGCCTTCTATACCTGAGGAGCCTGAGGAGGATGTCCACGTTCAGCTTGGGGGAGAGTCAGCTTGTGCCATCGTCGCTCCCCCTTGCCACCCACAAGAGCCAGAGCTTGCTTTTGAGGAGGCCTTACATGCGGAGCCAGAGCTTGTCACCGAGGAGGCCGTGCATTGGGACGAGGACACAGCCATTCATGAGGATCCCAAGCATTACCCTCCTCCTTTCGAGCTACCGCAGCTGCCTCTACTTTCTACAGAGGCTGAGCATCCCTCAGAGGACCACCCTTCCACTGACGTCGAGGACAATCCCACAGAGCTTATAGCTCCCCTTCAGGGAGATCTCTTTACTCCCTCACCCTTTATATTTGATTCCCCTCCCGTGTATGATGTTTTTTATAATTCAGATTTTGACGACTCATCGTGCCTTTTGCAGGATTCATGTACATACGATCAAGAGGTACGATGGGACGTATACGAGGAGGAGAGCGAGGAGTTAGCACCCATGGATGCTATTGAATATGATCAGGAGGTGTGATGTGATAAGTCTGACGATGATGCGGAGCTGCCTGATGAGACCACGCTTATATGCCCAAGCTACCTGAACAACATGAGGCGAACAATGAGGAGTTGATCGACGTGGTATACGAGAGTAGAGATTTATTTCCAGGGAAGTGTTGTCAACCGTTTTTAATTTTAAATACTTATGTTGATGACCCTCTTTGGAATACATTTATTTTGGGGAAAAATTATCCACACCAGATTGATGCGGCTTATCTCTTGCAGGGTACAGGTGGAATCCTTGGAGAGGTGCTGGGAGCCGCATTGCTGGAATCTGATGGAGTCCGTGGACACACGTGCCTGGCAGAGCCACGGAAGGAGCAGTTGGAGCAGTTGCCTGCACCGGCAAAGATACTGGATCCGCCTTTTGCTATAGGTGATATCAATCCAGCAGTGTAGAAATTTTTATGCTTTCAATAAACCCGAATTCTCTCGACAGCGAGAGGACCGTATAGATTGATTGAATAAATATCACCTCTTATGACGGTAACAAAAATTTTTACACCCCAAACCCACTATAAATATTAATTGCCCTCTCCATATTTTGATGTGTCACATCCTTTTGCTCACCACACTCGAGCATTTCTTTCAAGTAAAAACTTACTTTCTTATTCATTTGACTTGATCACGCTTTGCAAAGCCATGACATTTTTGATTAAGTCATTTGAATATGATTGTTTAGCATAAGCTTAGGGGAAATCGCTCTCATGCATCATTGCATGTGCATGTAGTTGCATTAGGATTTCATGTCATTCATTTCATCATTTTTCATTCACCTCCTTCATATTTATCGTTGTTCCTCATATTCTTTCATTATGATCACATTGAGGACAATGTGAAGTTTAAGCTTGGGGGAGTGCATTTCCATGCCATTTAGATGCATTAGTTGCATTTTTACTTTATTTTAGGGTTTTTAGAATTTTCAAAAATTTTTGCATCATCTTTTCGAATTTACCATTTTAATTTTCTTTTATGTGTGTTCATGCATCATATTAAATGCTTGGGGTGCTAGAAGAAGGGCTCGGCATCGACCACCCGGTTATTTTTCTTTCTTTCTTTACTTTCTTCTACATCCTGTGCTAACTCTGCGTGCACCCCTATTTGCATATCCTCCCCGTATTTTGCATAAGATCTTAACAGGGAGAATGGAGGATGCAATGCCGACAACGGAACTCAGTCAAGGAGATTATGACTCCTTCACAGACCTCCTTAAGGAGCTTGTCGATGAGGTCCACGCCACAGGAGCATTTGCTATCGATATCAAGGACCCCGACGAACAAATGTTTGCTAGTTTTGTGATGGATAAAGTCTCCCCGGATGGGACTATCGGGGGCAATGTCAGAGTTGATGTGATAGACGACAAGTTATACTTCGAAGATGGCAGAGCAAGTGTCGAAGAGCACTATACCCCCGAAGAATCTTCCGAGCAAACCAATGATCAGGGAGTTACACTCTATGACACTCACTCCTACTTTTATGAATCGTCTGATGTGTTTCTTGACTCCAGGAACGAACCGGAGCAGAGTGAAGGTTTCGACGATGCTAGCACTGAATCGGAGAGCACCTATTTCGATGCATCGTCCTCACTAAGTAGCGAGTCTAAGTCTTCGCAAGAGAGCGCGCCACCTGAACATGAGCTAAACCCGGATGACAAGGAAGGAGCCAAACTCATGCGAGCTGATGAAGTAGAAGGAGCAGCACCTCTTGAGGTAGAACTTAAACAGTTACCTCCGAATCTAAGGTATGCCTTTTTGGGTAATAAATTAACCTTCCCGGTGATAGTAAATTCCCACCTCACGCAAGATCAACTTGAAAAACTCCTAGACGTTCTTAGGAGCCACAAAGATGTCCTTGGCTACACTATCTCCGATCTAAAAGGGATAAGCCCTAGGCTTTGCACACATAGGATCCATTTGGAGGATACCGACGCCACCTCCATAGAGCCTCAAAGGCGGTTAAACCCGAACATGAAGGAGGTGGTTAAAAAGGAAATCCTAAAATTGCTCGACGCCGGTATAATTTATCCTATCTCTGACAGTAGATGGGTTAACCCCGTTCACGTCGTCCCCAAGAAAGGGGGAATGACAGTCATAAAAAATGAAAAAGGTGAGCCCATATCTACGCGCACCGTCACGGGATGGCGAATGTGCATTGATTATAGGAAACTAAATAAAGCTACCCGAATGGACCATTACCCATTGCCCTTCATTGATCAAATGCTTGAACGCCTAGCTAAACATAAATACTTTTGTTATCTAGATGGGTATTCGGGATTCTTCCAAATCCTTTTGCACGAAGATGACCAAGAAAAGACCACTTTTACTTGTCCCTATGGTACCTATGCCTACCGAAGGATGCCGTTTGGTCTTTGTAATGCTCCCGCCACCTTTCAGAGGTGTATGACATCCATATTTTCCGATTACATTGAAAATATTATGGAAGTTTTTATGGATGATTTTTCGGTTTATGGAAGTGAGTTTGACTCTTGTTTGGCCAATCTAGCTAAAGTCCTTAAAAGGTGCCAACAAAACAATCTCACTCTAAATTGGGAGAAATGTCACTTCATGGTCACGGAAGGTATAGTTCTCGGGCACCTTGTCTCCTCGAGAGGAATTGAGGTAGATAAAGCAAAGATCGAGGTAATCGAGAAACTCCCTCCTCCTATTAATGTCAAGGGCATTAGAGGCTTTCTTGGTCATGCGAGGTTTTACCGCCGCTTCATCAAAGATTTTGCCTTGATTGCCCGACCTCTTACATCCTTGCTTGCTAAAGATACTCCTTTTATTTTTTCAGATGAATGCTTGCAAGCCTTCAATACCTTGAAGGAAGCGCTAGTTTCTGCACCCATCATACAACCGCCGGATTGGAGCCTTCCCTTTGAGCTAATGTGTGATGCTAGCGACCAAGCCATTGGGGCGGTATTGGGACAAAGGAAAGATAGGAAGCTTCATGCAATATTCTATGCGAGCAAGACATTGGATGACGCGCAGAAAAACTATACAACTACCGAAAAAGAGCTTCTTGCGGTCGTCTATTCCATCGAGAAGTTTCGTTCCTACCTCCTGGGTTCCAAGGTGATTGTCCACACCGACCATGCGGCGTTGAAATATCTCTTAAACAAGAAGGAAGCCAAGCCTCGGTTAATTAGGTGGATACTCTTGTTGCAAGAATTCGATTTGGAGATCAGAGACAAAAAAGGTACGGACAATGTCGTGGCGGATCATTTGTCTAGGCTCATTCGCGACAAGGAGGATGGGAGTTTACCTATCGACGACACGTTCGTGGATGAGAGGCTATATGCCATAAGGACCGGTGAAGTACCTTGGTACGCGGACTTCGTCAACTACTTGGCTTGTGGAATTAAACCGCATGGGATGCCCATGCATCAAAAGAGGAGATTTTTGCATGAGGTCCGTAGCTATTTTTGGGAAGATCCATACCTCTTCAAGATATGCAAAGATAGTGTCATTCGGAGGTGTGTTTCTAAAGAGGAGGCAACGTCTATCATTTTGCATTGCCACGGTCTACCATGCGGAGGACATCACGCAGCCTCTAAAACAACCGCTAAGATTTTGCAGAGCGGATTCTTCTGGCCAACCATGTTTAGAGACACCCACAACTTTGTAAAGGGGTGCGATAGATGCCAACGGACCGGGAATATCTCCAAACGCAATGAGATGCCAATGAGGCCCATCCAAGAAATTGAGCTTTTTGATTGTTGGGGAGTAGACTTCATGGGGCCATTTCCGTCGAGCAATGGTAACAAATACATCCTATTAGCCGTTGACTATGTCTCCAAATGGGTGGAAGCAATCGCTACCCCTACTAATGATGCAAGGGTCGTCTCTAAGTTCTTCAAGCAGAATATCTTCCCACGCTTCGGAGTGCCTTGTACCTTGATAAGCGACGGGGGAGCCATTTCATAGAAAACAAGTTTGAAGCCATGCCAAAGAAGTACGGGGTAAACCATAGAGTTGGCATGGCATATCACCCCCCAGACAAGCGGCCAAGTGGAAGTCTCAAATAGAGAAATCAAGCAAATTCTTGAGAAGACTGTGGATCGATCTAGAAAGGATTGGTCAATGAAGCTAAACGATGCTCTATGGGCATATCGCACGGCCTTTCGCACTCCCATCGGCACCACGCCGTTCCGACTTGTTTATGGGAAAGCTTGCCACTTGCCGGTGGAGTTGGAACACCGCGCATATTGGGCCATCAAGACCTTTAATTATGATTACAAGAGTGCGGCGGTGAGGCGACTCTTGGACATCAACGAGCTTGATGAGATAAGAAGAGACGCCTACGAGAGCTCGATAATTTACAAAGAAAGGACCAAGATTCTCCACGATGCCCGCATAACCGTCACAAACTTCAAAGTAGGAGACAAGGTCTTGCTCTATAATTCTCGGCTCCGACTATTTCCCGGTAAGTTGAGGTCACGTTGGTCCGGACCTTTCACCATCAAGCACATACAACCGGGAGGGGCCTTCGAGTTGGAAAGCAAGGACGGAGCCACATTCAAGGTAAATGGTCAGAGGCTCAAGCATTATTCCGAAGGAGTCCCAATGGGAGAAATCAATAGAATATAGAGTGCTGTTATTTGCACCACACTGTTTTATGAATACACCACAAAACTTTTTGCTTTCCAATTTTAACCCCAACATATCTAATTTCACCGCACACCACACCACTTCATTTTCAACACACCACTCCCCTTGATTCCAGCCGCGGCCATCACCCTCTCTCCCAACGACCCAGCAAGCAGATCTCATCCCCCCTCTCGCTCTCGGCTTCCAAGCTCAAAAATCAAACAAGCAACCCAACGGTTCAAAAAATCAAATGTCGAGAACGTCTTCATCTCCAACGTCTTGGAAAAGCCACACCCTCTGCCTAAGACCGCTGACCCTGCGGTTCAAATTGCTGGCAATTTCGCTCCGGTGGGCGAGCCCCCCATCAAAACCTCCCCGTGGACGGCATGATCCCTCCATTCATCAACGGTGTATACGTCCGCAACGGAGCCAATCCCCTGTTTGAGCCCGTCGCTGGCCATCACTTCTTCGACGGCGACGGCATGGTCCACGCCGTGCACATCCGCAACGGCCAGGCTTCCTACTGCTGTCGGTTCATCGAGACCGAACGGCTGCGGCAGGAGCAGGCCATCGGCCGCGCCATGTTCCCGAAAGCCATTGGCGAGCTCCACGGCCACTCCGGTATCGCTCGCCTCCTCTTGTTCTATGCCAGAGGAATGTTCGGACTCGCCGATCCCTCTGTTGATCTGCTTGCTAGGTCGTTGGGAGAGAGGGGGTGGCTGCGGCTGGATCCCTCTGTTCTGCTTGCTGGGTCGTTGGGAGAGAGGGGGGTGGCTGCGACTGAATGTGGGTGAGTTGAAAATGAAATGGAGTGGTTTGTGGTGAAATTAGATATGTTAGGGTTAAACTTGGAAAGCATAAAGTTTTGTGGTGTATTCATAAAACAGTGTGGTGCAAATAACAGCACTCTAGAATATATCTACTTAAGGGACGGCCAGATGATCTTTCATACCTCCTTGACGAGGCAATTGAGGAAGCGATCCCCCATTCGATCGGCGCTCTATTCAAGGAGGATTTTGAGGAGGAGCCGGATTTAGGCCAAGATGAGAAGATAAATGACTCCCCCGACTTCTCCGCTGAAATTGATGAAGGCGACGCTGATGTCGCAAGGATTCGAGAGCTTTGCAAGCTCTCGAAATTGAAGTCTCCGAAGAAAGCTCCGCCGATACGGAAATCGGTGTCACCGGTGAAGCCGAGGACCGGAGCAAACGCTAGCTTGGGGGAGCCACCCCCCAACACTATTCGAGACGAGAGACCACCGAGGGAGAACACGCCACCGCAACTTCCGAATCCAAGCGTTCTCCCCGGAAAATTTGACGGGTGCATCTCCTATGCACCAAACATCCCGCGTTAATTGAAAATCATAGGGGGTCGAGCTCACGACCATAAACGAGCGCTTGTCGGGAGGCAACCCGACGGTTATATCTCTATTTTTACTTTTCTTTTATTTTTGTTTTAGAAATTTTTAGTGTTTTGAGTCATTCGCCCAAAAATTTCGTGATAACGGGTCCTATTTTTCCTGACAGGAGAGGAGAACGTGGTACCCATCATTTGGAGGATGAACAAGGCGACGAGGAGCGCTCCAGGAAGGCGCTCGATGCTTAGGAGGAAGATGAAATCGACTGGAGGAAGAAAAATAGAGTTTAGAGCCCAAACGAAGACAAACAGCAGAAAACAGGGTTCACTCGGCCGAGTATACTAGTCACTCGGCCGAGCACACAAGTTCGTCCGGCCGAGCCGCTCACGAACGAGGGAAGTCTGCTGTACCCAACTCTCTGTTTCTTTTCTTTATTTCAGTATAACTGCTACTCGGCCGAGTATATATATTCACTCGGCCGAGTAAAACTGATACGCTCCTAGGGCGAGTCATGCCGAGTAGCTTGAGCCACTCGGCCGAATGGACTTACTCCACTCGGCCGAGGGTGGCAAGGCCACTCGGCCGAAGCGTAAGCGGGGAGGAATTTTTCCGTTGAGTTACTCGGCCGAGCGACCTCGTCACTCGGCCTAGTCGTAACTTTTGCTATAAAAAGGGTCGCGGGGGGGGGGGGGGGGGGGGGGCGCATTTTTCGAAACGAGTTAAATCGCAAAACCCCAACTTCTCGCATTCCCCAGCGCCCGAATCTCCCCCACTCACCCGATCCCTCGTCCGCCCTTCGTCGGCCGAGCCCGCCGCACCTCCGCCCGAGTCGCTGCCGGTGGCCACGCCTCCGACCGAGCTCCGGTAACCCGTTTTTTCGCCTATTTCACCTCTTTTGCGTATTTTTTGACGATCCATACGTTTAACGAACCCCAAACCCAAATTAATTTCAATTTCTATCTATTATACCCCTAATGCCCCATACGTTTTGAATATTACTCGCTGATATCTCCGTTTCATGCGCAGGTTATATTTGGGAGCTTAGGGGAGCCCAGGGGAGCTTCCAGGGACTGTTTCGAGCTACGTGGAGGCGTCGTCTTCGCACGCTTCCATAGCTTTGCTCTCACGACGTGTCGTGGTATATTCTTTCCTTTATTTTACGCACGCCACATTTTCATTGGTTTTGGTGAGCGCTCGGGGCCCATATGCCGCCCCGGACACGGCCGCGGTCGAGGAGAGCTTTCGCCAAGCGGAAGCGGTCGGATGATGCCGGCCCCTCCCACGAGGTGGAGGACTCTCCTCCGCCTTCTCCACCACACCCCGTTCCCCCAGCATAGCCTGCAGGCCCCGTACACCCCGCACAGCCTGCAGAGCCCGCACAGCCCGTACAGCCACCACCTCCGGCTCCACTTGTCGGGCCGCTGGGGATTACGTTCCGGAACGATGCACACCGCGTCGCTTTCGAGCGTATCTCCCAGCGCTCGATCGTACCCTCCAGGTTCGCACACCTTGCAGACCTAGGACGCCTGGGGGTACTCGAGGGGATGCTCACGTTGTACGACAACGTGGGCTTGCGAGATTTCTTCCAGGTGTCGGCGGACACGTTTATCCGTCCGACACTTGAGGTGCTTAGTTCGATCGCCCGGACCGACGAGGGATGCTCGTTTAGGTTCATGGACCGGGAGTGCCAGGTCACTCTCGGTATGATAAGAGCTTTCTTCTCGTGGCCCGATGTCCCCGGGGCCGACCGTGGTTACGCCCCCACTCACATTCCCCCATCTTCCTTCGATGTTGGGGCCTTCTGGGCCCGGATTACGGGTCTTCACGCTGCCTTTGACCCTATTAGGGCCAAGGCCTCGGCCATCGTCCACCCTTGCCTCCGTATAGCTCAGCGCCTTATGGCGACGACCTTTTTGGCGAGATATGAGCCGGGTACGATGTCCACGCCGGAGCTTTATATGCTCTACGCGATGACACGGCCCAGAGCTCTATCTAGGGAGGGCGATGAGTTGGTCCCCGCCGTCGTGATTGATGTCGCGGCCTGGTTTTTGGACCGCATCATCGTATCGGTGGGCGCTCGCTCACCGATATGCTGCGGCGGTCTGATCACCTTGCTCGCCCTTATGACCGGTGAGGACTTTCCAGATGACCTGCGACGAGCACCAGGCCCCACTTCACTGTCCATAGATGTTATGGCCCGGATGAAGATGCTTCGTCCGCACGGTGAGCGACACTGGGTCTGGCTGCACGGCCCCTACGGTGCCGATTACATGATTCTTCCGAGCCCAGCTCGGACTCAGATTGCACCGGCCCAGGTGGACTGGCTCCCGGCGATGGATCTTCTGATCCCCGCCGCATACGTGCTCGAGGCCGAGGAGGCCGAGCAGGCCCACGCTGCCTACGCTGCACCCGCAGACCCCGTTGTACCCGCTGAGCCCGCTGCACCTGTTGACCCCATGGCCCCTCAGCCTATCCCTGATATTTCTGCTGCTCCCGACACCTCTGTCCACACTTCTGTCGGTGTCGGGAGTACCCTCGCTGAGCCCACCTCCACTGCTTCCACGCCTACGACCACTTCCACTACCTCCACGCCCACCACCACTGCTGGCCCTCTGTCTGTCGAGCCCGTTTCATCTGCCCTACCCGAGCGCCCGCCGACTATAGTTGAGTGCGGAGAGCCCTCTTTTGCCACCGCCATGGAGACCGTGGTCTCCACCTCTGTCTCCACCGCTGCTGTATTTTCTGAGAGTGTCGTGGCATCTGTCCACACGTCTGTGTCACCGACCTCTCTGGCCGCCTCGTTGCCACTTTTGTACTCCTCTTTCATTGCTGCTGCCTCCACTTCTCACCAGCCGGTGCCCCGGCCTCACACTGAGGCCAGGCCCATACTTGCGAGCGCAGCACCTTTTGTCCACCTACCTGCTGAGCCCATCACCTACGCCACCCGAGTACGCCAGCCCCGCCCTACACAGCACAGACCGGTGCGTCCCTCTGCACCACCTCCCCCCGACACTGTACTTCAGAGCATTCGTGCTCTCGAGGGGGCGGTGAGTGGCCTCAGAGGCGACCTTAGGACCCTGTCCTCCACCGTCTCCGCGATGGCTGGTCGCTTCGACCTGCTTCCGCACATTCACTACTGCCTTACCCAGGTCCTAGATCGGCTCCCCCGCGTACCCACACCCACCCAGCAGGTCCCCACCCCCACTCCTACACACACCCGGCCTGCTACCACTTCCACACCCACACCCACACCCGCTCAGCAGCTTGTCCCACCACCACCACCACCACCACCTCCGCCTCAGGACGGAGACGGCGCGGCCCCACCTTCTTAGGCACTCTTGATGCCATTGATTCTTTTTGCCGTTGTGCTGCCCGTCTCTGCTGGGTCCTGTTGGATTTTGGCCACCCCGCCCTCCCCTCACTGTTTTTTTGGGTACACATTATCTTCATATATCTTCATATATCTTTTTTGGGAGCGAGGGAGAGTTTTTGGTGTCACTACTATATATCTGATGCACTCGTATATCTGCATGCATCATGTCCGCATCATATTTTTTATTTCTTATTTTTCTTTTGTTCTTTTATTTTCTTTTTCATCATGCATGCATCCTCACCTACCCCTCACATTACTTGTCTCTCGGTGTGCCACACTTCGCACAATGAGGACACTGTGTCATTTAGCTTGGGGGAGTGAGTTCTCACGTTCTTTTCGATTTACCACCTTTATTTTTTAGTTTTTTCACGCCATTTTCCGCTTTTGCACTTATTTTCATCATTTTTTTCCTTTTTTACCATGCATCACGTTTTTCTTATTTCTTTGTGTGCTGCATTGTAAATAGTTTCATTTTCCCTTTATCTTTATTTCTTTTTCATCTCATGCTAGAGATGACTTTTCTGTTATGATGATTACGTGGCGTTAGCTTTCTCTATATATGCGTGCTATATTTGTCATGTCTTAGATTTTGTTTCTGATATCATATGCTATGAATTGCTTTGCATTTAGAGATAGTAACCCACACTTTTTCCGCATGAAAATGGATGAAATTTTATTATTAGCTGAGTCTGAATATTCATATGTATGCTATCGCAGAAAACACACCAAGATTCACGCATTGAATGCTTATATCTGGAGTACCGTTTTCTTTTCCTATATCACTTCTATATGCATGATTTGTACATTTCACTTCAGGATGATTGAATGATGTTAGCTATGATAAATCTGGATTAGTTAGCTTTTTTGTGATCGAAACTGAGTAGATTAGAGTACCCTGCTGAAGTTGTCATGCACGTCCTATAGAGTGAACTGAGTGATATATTTATTTCTTTCTCCACATATCTTGAACATCATTTCTCTATTTTAAAATCATTGGTGAGTCTCCCCTTAAGCGATTCTATTATATGGCATTTCCCCCGCTATTAATTCCTAGCTCCAAATTTCCCAAAACCAAAGAAAGAAAAAGAAAAATTCTTGTATATCCTTATTTCTCTTTGAGTTGGGATCGTTGTGTATATATGCTATTTGAAAAAAAAAGGAGAAAAAAAGAAAAGAAAAAGAAAAAGAAAAGAGGAAAGAACCTCAATAAAAGATCACATCCCATGTTCTCTCTTTCTTTCCTTCTTTTGTTTTTATTTTTATCACTTTTGGAGCATTATAGAAATGGGGATGTAAATATTTTTTATGCCACCACGCTTATAGATAATCTTGGGGGAGAGAGAATCCATTGATGTGTGAGAGAGTGACTACTTGACGTTGCACGACAACCTAGGCTAAGTAATATTCTATACTCGGTGAGATTATTTTTAGCTTTACGAAGTCCAGAAATCTATGCCTAGCACTCATTTCATGAAATCCACACTTTTCTATTCTTTCTATTCTACGGTGTGATATTCTTATACTTCTCTTAGAAAGCGTTCAATTGAAAAGTGTGTGATCTGCGATATTGTATACCGCTTTAGATGATTCAGACGATGTTAATTCTAAAACTATTCCGTTTTTCATGTTATATCATCATTCTTGGGTTATCTATTTCTATTTGCACCTTTATACTATGATATCGAAATAAAATTCTTTGACATGTGCTTTACATTCGGTGCATGCTATATGATTGAGCCAAACCCACGTCCTGAGAAAATGATCTAGCAGCTTCCCTCCTCGCTTTCTTCTTTCTTCTTCGTTTTTCACTTTCTATTTTTCCGCCGTTTTCGTTTTCGAAATCCACCGGGTCCGCCTTTTACTTATCTTCCTCGAGGACGAGTAAGAGGTAAGCTTGGGGGATTTTGATCACTCCATATTTTACACTTTTTTCCTGCATGTTTGCATGCCATTTAGATCGCCCAAATCATGCTTTTCACGATATATTGACGATTATGCGATGCTTTTCACGATTTGTTGTTTTTGTCGTATTTCAGGTGATTTGGAGCGATTTGGAGTGATCCCGAGATACGCCTACTCCAGAGTGTCACCGACGACCTCCCCGAGGGGTATTTTGCCATTGGAGAGGAGCGGAATAAGAAAGAACGTCGCAGGAGCGACGAGGAGGCCAAAACAAGCTGTTTGGGCATTTTTGGTGTCTCACTCGGCCGAGTGAAGGAGTCACTCAGCCGACCAGTGAGACCCCACTCGGCCGACCAGATCGGACATGCATCATATGTGCACTCGGCCGAGCGACGGAAGCCACATCGACCGAGTGACGAGACCCCGTCCGCCCGAGTGGCACTCAGACGAAGCCCATCAAAAATCGCCAACTTACTGTTTTTCGTCTGCCTGAGCTTCAGAAGACCCACTCGGCCGAGTGGATAATGCCGACCGCCCGAGTACTAAGAAGCCATCGGCCGAGTGACGACAACTCACTCAGCCGAGCCGCCCCCGAAGTGAAGACCCCCGAAGACCAAGACTTACTGGAAATTTTCAGGGTTTCTTACTCGGCCGAGCGACTTTTGTCACTCGGCCGAGTGCGACGCGCTGCCTGTAGCGAAAATTGCGGTTTTCAGGCTGCGCAGGGGCATTTTGGTCACAGTTTTTTGGACGATTTTGGGGGGTATTTAACCCCTGTTTTTACCCTAGGTTAGGGGGCATTTTCCTTTTACTTTTTGCAGCTTTTTAGATTAACTTTTTAGCTTTAGATTATTGTGATTGGAGAGGAGAGAAAAGTTGATTTTTGTTGGATTCATTGAAGAACTCTATTGGTTTGCATCTCTCTTCTTTAAAAATACCATTTTTATTGCTTATTTGAATATTGTGATGAATTCTCTTGTTATTTCCATTGATTATTTTTGTATTTGTGCTATGAATTGTGAGTAGTCCTTGCGTCTTGGGGCGTGGGGATGAACCCTACGAGCCCAATTTCAGATTTGTGATGATTTGATAGAAATATTGCTAGAATTGCTATTAGGGTTAGTTTGGGATCGATTTAACACGGATAGCTAGGTGTTCACATCGATTGGGATTTGCAAGAGATTGGATCCCAATTCGATAGGAAACCCTAGAAATCCGAATTGGGTTGAAACCGAATTTCCGTAGTATCGGTTTGCAAGAGATTGGACCGATACTAGGGTTCTCGGTTGCAATTCCATGTCGATACCCGTTTGCAAGAGATTGGACGGGTAGGAACTATCCCAACCTAGGTCGCGGCCCGAGTTTGCACGAGAGTGGGCTCGGGGCACGATTGAACGATGATGTTGATCCTAATGCTAGCTTGCATAGGCTAGGGTTTGCAAGAGATTGGACCCGAACCTAGGTTAGCTATAGACCGGCAACAGCGGGAGAGCGTGAGCTAGGTTTTATATTCAGTCGCAACTAGTTCATCCGAGATTCTACCCTAGCAATGTTGATACCAATGAACCACATTGACGAGATACGGTGAGTAGCGGGGATTCCCCATTCCCTAGGCGTCTTTATTTGATTTGATATCTTCGTACTTGTCTGACGATTGTGACAGGATCGCCAAAGGCAAATTCCCTCTTTTCTGTTCTTAATAGCCAGGTTGTTCGGAGCAAGCACTTTCATTCGTCCTCCCTGTGTTCGATAACCCGCTCGCCGCTACACCGTGCGCTTGCGGTAAAACTACACGGTCGCTCTTTTTGGGTGTACGCCCGGAAGCGATCACTTCGCTGCTCGATCGAGTCAGTTTATCCTATTTTCTAGCGGGGCCCACATCCGAACGAGCTGGGTATTTAAAACCCAACTCGTTTTATCTTAACCTAAGCTTCATCGTTAATTCTAAATCTACTGCCCAAGCAAACCCCCCATACCCTACTCGATCTCCCCCATCGCCGTTCATTCTTCCACCGCCCACACTGTCGCCTCCACCGCCCATACGGTCAGCTCCCTCTCCGCTCAGTCTCTCTCTCTCTCTCTCCTCTCTCTCTCTCTCCGCCCCTATTCTTTCCCCTTTTCATATTGCCGACGGACGCCGCCGGTGCCACCCATGCCGGCGGCGCCGCCCCACACAAAACCCCCTCATATCAAAACCCCGCCCCTCGACATCCACCCTCCAACACCCCCCTTCTCATCACGTCTCACAACCCCACATCCCCCAGTCGTCGCTGCCCTAGGGCATCCCTGCTGCTCGATCGAGCACCCATGGTGCTCGACCGAGCAGCTCGTCTCCTCCCCCATAGTGCTCGACGCAGTTGACCGAGCATATTAGCTACTCGGTAAGTATATCCCCAATGAGCCGAACTGCTCGACTGAGTAGTATAGATGCTCGGTCGAGCAGCCCCAACTCAGCACTCTCTTAGCATTTTCATTGCTCGACCGAGCAAGGCTAGTGCTCGGTCGAGCATATGCACATATCCCTTATTATATTTTGCATATTCTGACGTTTAATTTGTCTCTATTTCAGGTACGCTTTGCTTACGTCAGTGGACACTACCAGGATTAGCTTGGGGGTGACTTTTGTTGCAATCGCTCTGTCGGTACACTCTTTACCCTATTTACCTTTACACCGACGTTTCAGCCTTGCACGATGGTTCGCATTAGAGGAGCCCACACACCTCCCCGTCGTGGGAAGAGGAAGGCCACTGTTGCCTCCTCTTCTCGACCCCAACGATGCCCCCGCAGTGCCACTTCTGCACCTATCCCCACCTCTGCACCTATCCCCACCACCCACCGTTCCTCCCGCACCTCCTACCGTTTCCGTCGCTCTACCGTCCTGTATGCGGACATACGGCATCACCTTCCGTGACGACGAGCACCGCCAGCGCTTCCACAGGCTCTCGCAGCGTCGTCTCGTTCCTACACTATTCATAGAGGTCTCCACCCTCCGATCCCTTGGACTCTTGCAGGGAGTCCATTAGCTCTACCGCACGATTGGCTTCGAGCGGCTCCTAGCCGTCCACGCCCCCACGTACTCTCACCTCATCCTGGAGGCTTTGAGCTTCATCACCCGCACATAGGCAGGTGATGGCATCACCTTCCGTCTAATGGATCACGACTTCACGATCACTCACACCATGATCTGTGACCACTTCCACCTCCCAGCCATCCCTGACCCCCAAGTCGCCTTCTCCCCAGACTACGACATTGACACGTTCGATGCTTCAGCTTTTTGGCATCGCTTTTCAAGTCTGGACCACAACCGCCCTAGCCGGGCAAAGGCATCATGCATTATGCATCCTTGCCTTTGCTACGCGCAGAGACACCT
The DNA here is from genome assembly GCA_030789695.1 of Scilla litardierei. NCBI lineage: Eukaryota > Viridiplantae > Streptophyta > Magnoliopsida > Asparagales > Asparagaceae > Scilla > Scilla litardierei. Next base: position 120,436,442 of record CM061130.1, read on the forward strand.
TGCCACCACCATTTTTTGCAGGTCAGAGGTCGGGACCATGTCCCTACCTGAGCTTACCCATCTTATGGGGATGACTCGACCAATGCGCGTCCACCCCGACGGCTCCCTCCGCCCCTTCGTACTTTCTGACGCAGCCCACTGGTTGTGTCATCGCCTTCTGCAGACCGCCACCACCCACTACTCCACCGATATCTGTTGCGATGAATTCTTCACCATCTTTGCATGGATGGTAGATATCCATCTACGTGATGACCTAGTGACCCCTCCCGGTCCCACTCGCTTGACCTTAGGTGTGCTTGAGCACATGCATATCATTAAGCCTTATGGAGACCGTCACTAGACGTACCTTGTTGGCACCTTCCACACGGCCCACCTCGTCATTCCTACCCCTAACCTCACCACCATTGCACCTGTCCAGCTGAGCTGGATGATTGATAGAGTACACCTACTTCCGGCACTCCACGTACTCGAGCCCCCAGGAGCTCCCGTCGAGACCGTTGCTGATGACCGGGTGCCACGCTCCGTCGAGTACGAGGAGCACGACTTGGCTGCCCTTGTGGCCGCCCTTCCAGCTCTGCCTATACACCCACCACCCCCAGGAGGCGTTTCTTCTACCACCTCTGTATCCACCACCTTCACCACCGTCGAGTCCTCGGATACTGTCTCCACTATTTGCCCCGAGGCTCATACCACTGTCTCCACCGTACCCGTGCCTGAGGGTACCGAGATTTTGTCTGGTCCGAAGCCTGCTGCTTTGGACTTCCCTGAGTACGATCCTGCCGCTACCCTTCCACCGCTTAGGGACCTCATTGCTTCACTTCCCATCTCTTTAGGGTCCCACATTCCACTAGCTGGCACCACTCCGTCACCAGCGGCAGCTGTCCTTACAGAAAGCATCTTGACGTCTATCCACACATCTGTGTCGACGACTGCTCTATCCTCTGCTGCCCCTGTTTCTACCATGGTCTCTCCTGATCTTAGCCACACTACACCGCATACCTCCACTGCTGAGATACCATCAAGTACACCCCTCCGACTTTTCAGCATAGGCACCGTGTATCCTCTGCACGGGACCGTTTTACTAGAGTGGTGCCTCACGGTCATGTTTCTTGCCCCCAGACTCCCGTACCACCAACGGTCGTCTGACTGCTTTGGAGGAGTCGACTTCTCGCCTTCGGCGGGATTTAGACGTCTTCGTACGCTCGATGTCATCACATCATGAGCGAGTCGAGGCAGGCCTATCCTCCATCATTGACATGCTTCAGACACGTGGCCCACCACCGTGAGCCTAGCTCCAGTTCCTCCACCACGGCCTGCCCCTGCGACGACCGTTGCACCACTCAGTGCTCCACATTCCCAGGCTTCTGCAGAGCCTGCCTCTTCCACAACTGAGTCGGTCACCACAGTCCATTCCACTATTGCTCTTGTCCTATATCCACCCCCCACATTTTTTGGTCCATAGCAGCGGGACCCACCACCTCCTCCAGAGGGTGGTGCCCCTGCTTGATCATGTCCATACCCACTTTTTGCATCCCTCACATTTTATTGTGCCCATCTGTCTGTTTGGGGCCCTGTTCTTACATAGCTTGGGGGAAGACCCACCATGCATCATTTCCTGCATATGCATCATCTTTTCAGCATTGCATCATATCACGTCTTATTTTCTTCTGCACAGTTTCATTTCTCATTCATTTTCTATTTGCCCACCCGCCCACCCTTTCTAGCATCATCTCCCGCATACTAGCGTTTTCTCAGCGGTGAAGACACTGCTGGGTTTAACTTGGGGATGAGCGATGTCGCTTTATTTTCATTTTTCTTTAATATTTTTCTTCCTTTTGCAGCTTTTTAGTTTACTCTTCCACCCGTTTTCCACTTTTTCATCTTTTTGCATGATGATACTTCTTGTTGCCCTCAGTAGCTTCTCAAGGTGCTTATTATTTGATGACATGCTATTTAGGGTAGTTTCAGTTTTACTTTCTATATGCGTGCATACTCGTCTCAAGGTGCTATTTAGGGATGAGCAGCGGGACCCACCATGAGATTGTTCTGCATGATGATACTTCTTGTTGCCCTCAGTAGCTTCTCAAGGTGCTTATTATTTGATGACATGCTATTTAGGGTAGTTTCAGTTTTACTTTCTATATGCGTGCATACTCTTTTGCTGATCTATCTAAATTAATGCCTGTTATGAATTGAAATCAAATGCATGAATTAGTATATAGTATGCGCTATGTTGGGTAGTGCACCTAGGTTCACGCATCACTAGAACATTTGGAGCATCTGCTTGCTATCTTATTCACTCCTGTTTGCATGCTTGATGTTATTGTGTTTATTACTGCGTGTTTTTAGTATTCATCTAGATGAATAAAAATATCCATGCTAGTTATGAGTTTAGTTAGAATATTATCCTATTGAATCGTTGTGCACCTCTGATGAGTGAACTGAGTGATTTATTATTTTCCTTCTCCACATATCTTTATGATTCTCTACATATCAGTTGGTTTCACCCCCGCAACTATCCTTACCGCATCCTACTTCCCAAAAATCCCAAAAGAAAAAATATAGCTTCTAAATAAAATGAAAAAGAAAAAAGAAGAGAAAAAGAAAAGAAAAAGAAAGAAAAGAAATAAATAAAATTGTTTTATATTCCTTTATTAGAAGCTATCACAAATACTTGGGAAAAGATAAAATTTCCATATCATATTCCTAAATGCGACGCCTCAAGCTAAGCTTGGGGGTGAACCAATTGATCATATGAGTGAGTATACCATTAGGGTGGAGACGGTGCACAACAGAGAGATTAAATAATGCTTGAACTTTACGAAATATTTTAGTTTATGGAGATTTTTCATGATTCGAAATGAATATTTGAATAGCATGATTCATTTCCATTCTTTATTGCATACTGGTGTGATTTCTCTATGCTCCACGTGTATCTATTGATTTAAACGTGCATTACCAACTCTTTTTATACTAGACTCTATAGATTGCATGAGATTGATATAAGTTGATAGCATTATTTTAGAAGATCCCTATTTTTGTCTCTATTTGCATGCTAGACATATGATTAGTAAAACTTGAAAATACCATTAGCATGTATTTTTACTATTCAGAGCATCGTGATATACTGTTGAGGCTTGAGATCTGATTGAACAACCTTAGCACCCTCCATCCATCTCCATTCTCCTTTATTTTTATTTCCTTTTGTTTTTCTCCAAGCATACCTAGTATTCGTCTGCCACGAGGACGAATAAGAGGTAAGCTTGGGGGATTTTGATGTGTCCATATTTTACATCTTTTCATAGCATCATGCCATTGCATTTCATGCCATTTTTGCATCCAAATCCCGTATTTTCCTACGATATTGCAATTCTAACGTTATATTCGAATTTCCTAGAGTTTTATGGATTTTCAGGGATTTTGGAGCGATTCGGGACATATTTTGGATATGGACACATCTGGCATGCCCGTGAGCCTGTTGGCAAAGCTCTACAGGAGTTCCCCGAGTTTTGGGAGCCATGGGAGGAGTGGAGGAGAGTGCAAGAAGAGAGGAGAAGCTATCAGGAGCTTCAGCTAATGTTTTTCCAGGCGACTCGACCGAGCAGAGCAGCTGCTCGGTCGAGCAGAGGCAATATGAAAAATGGGAGCAGATACGTGTGCCGCTCGGACCGAGCACTCATGGTGCTCGGTCGAGCAGCTCCTATCTTCGAAGAACAATCAACCTCCTACTCGAGCCGAGCAGATCTTATGGGCTGACTCGGGCCGAGCAGACAGAGTGTAATTTTGTTGGAGAAGCATGACTCCCTGACGTACTCGACCAAGCAGGAGGGCTGCTCGGCATCCTGCTCGGTCGAGCAGCCCGAAAGAGCAAGCCTCTGCTCGACCGAGTCACTGACTCGGTCGACGAGAATGAAGGCTATTTTTGGAAACTTCGTGTGGCCGTCTGTTGCGCGTTGGAGAGTGAAGTGTGGATCTGAGTGCCGCGTTTTAAGGAGTTCATTCTATTGTTACTTTTGAATTACTTTTGGGGGGAGAAAAAGAGATTAGAAGATATTTGCTAGATCTAAACCTAATTTTTGGGAGATTATTGAATTGTTTTTGGAGATCTACTGTTCTTCGCGTTTTGGAATCTGTTGATATTTTTGGATTATTATTGCCTATTGTTTCTCTTCGCTTTCGGTACGTAAGTTATTCGATTCTCAATTGATTCATTTGCTGCGATGTTCTCTCTTATAAAAATCGTATTTTTATTCGCTAAAATCGCTATGTGTGAGTAGTCTCCTCTAGGGTTGATGGGTTAGCCCTAAGACTTTAAGGGGGGAAATGTAGATCTGGATCTCTAGGTTGAATTAGGAATAAAGGGGAGTATTTCGGTCGATCCTACCGGATCCCTAGGATAACTCGCACTGAGATCATGTCCACGGTCTGTGGAATTGATGAGCTTAAGGGGTATCCTTGGGATTTGAATAGGGAAATCGGTGGATCCAACCAAGGCTCGTGACCATGTCCGGCTCGTGCCTTGAGGGGATTCACCGACGAACTATATTGCTACCTCGACGGCTACCGCCATTGTGTCAATGAGAGCCACCTAAATACTTCGCAATTCTAACCCACGAGTGTGGTATGAATTGAGAGATTAATCTCCTAAACCTAATGCAACGTAAGGATCTTATTCCAACATCGATCTCCGACGGTCTTAGCGGTGATCCCTAAAACCCTAGTTCTTTTTATTGTCAAATCAACAACAAACACCACAACCAATCTTTCCCAACCGACAGCTATCTCACACCGAGATATAAAAAATAATCTGAGGTCGCAAATACACTGTCACCGTCCCTGTAGGATCCGACATCTTTTATACTAAAATTTGACACCGTCTGCTTGCGGATAGAGCCCGAAATTGACACCTAAGGGCCATACTATGCCTAGCAACCGTGACACCGCTAGGTGGATCCATGTGTAGGTTCCGGGTGCGTCATATATGCACAGACCAGAGTGCTTTCAAAGATTGACGAGCCACAGATTGAGATACAGACGTCAGATCGAGACACCGTTTGCGTCAGACTGGAGCTGACGACGTGCTGATTGACAGAGACGACTACACGGACATGAACTGAGCATTTCTAAACTCTTTACTCTTTATATTCGTGTATCAGCGTGTTGTTCTCTGTAGGAGAAACTTTACCGTTATTGTGTTCTTTTGGGACTTGTCTGGGTGGGGCTAGACAAGAGGGTCTTGATGTATTGTGCAGTCAAGATACGCATTTACTAGGTTGATAGGGTTCTGCACTTTGTTGAGTGTGGTACAGTCTAGGTGGGGAGTTGGAGCTAGGACCACATTGTAGGTGTACAGAAGGAACTTATTAATGCTAGTATTTGCTTGGGGACTGGACGTAGGTCGTTGATGCGACCGAACTAGGGTAAATCTGTGCGTACTCTGCGATTGCCTCTTATTTACTCTGCTTGTGCTTTTAATTACGTGTGATTTCTCGCGGGTTGCGCGAGAATTTTTATTAGCCTATTCACCCCCTAGGCTAGGATCCAGATCCAACAGCATGTCCCCATCAATGATGGAAATAAGGTCTCATCATGGCCCATTACAACAAGGGGGATGACTCGCCTATATGAAGGCGAGAGAGGCATCATCTCAAGGGGGCTCTCCGCGATCTACGATGAAGGTAGCACAATACAACTCTCACACCTTCTTCCACCTTACACATTTCTCCTTCTTAGCTCGGCTCGAGGATTCATGCTTGGTCTCTCCATGAACCAAGCTTGATCCCACCGAGCATCCTTTAGAATAGATCTGACTTTGGCATCGGAGGGGACTTGGTCGGAACCAAGGTCCGGCCCCCCTGAAGACTTCTTTGTTTTGTAGATCGGAGGAGACGTCACCATCACCGAGCTTCCCTTCGGCATCCCATCGCTCGGATCCAAACGCCCTCGTGCCAGAGCCCGTTCATCCGAACGAAACACCGGAGGTCACGTCCCACCGAAGCTACCCTTCAGTGCACCGAAGCACAGATCCACGTCTTCCCGCTCAAGTGAACACGCGGCCGACTGACTTCGAAGGTCGTCTCTGCCTTACGCGATAGCGACGACCTCCGGACTATCAACCTGTGGTGAGAAAACACCCCGAAACATCTGGTACCGTCTGTAGGAACGAGTCAATACCTACGTCGTCAACCACACTGACCATGACCTGTTCCATTGACCAAGATCTACCTCAACAAACAAAGAGTGGATCTTATCACACTCCCAAAGAGTGGTACAAAGGGAATCCATGTCCTTCTCCCCCCGCGGCCCACCGTTGAACATCCATCGCCTCCTCCGGATCTTTGATCTCTTCGACCGCAAGTCCAGTGGCAGAGCCAGGAAATTTTCATTTAGGGGGCAAATTATAAGTTAATACAAAGTAATTTCTACGTACAATAAAAACCAATAAGCAAAAGTACCAAGTTAAATAGAACTCTAATAAAAACCAGTAACCTAAGAACTCTATACAATAAAAAATTCTTAAAATAGAAACCTAATTTATATTCAAATTCGCAACACAATAAGAAGAGTAACATATTATATAGATGCATGTGTGCATGTGTTAGAGAAAGCAACATATCATAAACATCAAAGAATATATAAGAATGTAGATTAATGAGACATCGTGTATTGACCGAGCAACATCCTAAGAGCATATCGAATTTGTGACGGCCAACCATCATCTCTGTAATTGGATTGTCTGACCTTGATATTTTATGAACATATATTGAAATGATAATAAGACTCCAGGGCAACCCCACTTGAAAAAATTTCTCATGTTGCCTTGTTTTTTCATCTGTGTGCAATAAAGAAAGCTAGATAGAATGGAGGGATGCAAAGAAAGTACAATTAATGCCCAATCACAATGCCAGTATACCTCCCATGTGATTGTGCAGTAGCAGGACATCAAATCTCTCAGCCCTTCACTGGCCCCGTTTTCTTTCCCTTCCCGGTATCATCGCACTTGCTTCAGGGTCTGTGTAAAAACTACAAAAATATTCATTCCGTAATAAGTTAGAGAGAGAAAGACATACAAGGATCCGGGCGAGGGAGAGAGAGACTCTAACTGGAGTGACAAGAGTGCAGCTTCTCCCTCGTCCACAAGAGCACGAAACGGAGAGACGCACACACACACACGTATAAAAATTTCAAGATGAAGAAATCATGAGAATTCATGGAACATAACGAACAGAGAGAGTGTGAGTGTCGGGGCAGAGGGGGCAAAGGGCAAAGGGGGGTCTGAGGGGGCAAAAAAAACTTAGGGGCCAGTTGCCCCCTCAGGCCCCCCTTTGCCTCCGCCCATGACCGCAACTCCGACAACCTCTTCTCAACAGAGCTTTGCCATGCAAGGAGCATCATGGGATTTGGTGGAATTCCCAGTAGCTTGATCCCAGAAGCTAGGGACTCGGTGGAACTAGGCGAGGTGGGATATTGACCTCCTCTGTAACGGTCACTTTTGACCATACATATTTATAATGTGTATTTTGCTTCGTATGTGTATTTTTGTACTTGATTTTTAATATCGTTTTTCTTAGACCTAGCGCACGACCGGACCCCGTATTCATGATCCTCACGACGTCAGGGTCGTCCCGGTATTTTTCCGTTTATTTTTCGGACGCCGTTGGATCGACCCGCTTTACACCATTATTTTTAATATTAAAATTATCGTAAGGTTTGAAATTCAAATCTGAAAACAAACCTTTTAAAAATAAAAATCAAATCTAATCTAATAATATCCTAACTTAAACCATACCCTATCCCACGATTGCCTCACCTAATCCCAAGTTTTCCCCTCTCCAATCCCAAGTTTTCCCCTCTCTCTCCACGTACTTTTCTCTCCCCCTCTCTATTTAATAACTTAGGGTTATTATTTCCCCAGCCGACACACACAATAAGAAAAGTATTAAACCCTAGCCCTACTTTCTCTCACACCGACTTCCCGCGAGCTCTCTTCAACCCGATGGCAAGCCACAGCCGCCAGGGCCTCGCCCTCTCCTCTTCACCCAGTACGAGGCACACGCACATCACCGACCACCTCTCCCCATGTCAGTGCCTAACTCCGGAGGCACTCAGCCGACGCCTGCGATGCCAGCAGCCACACCGCATGGCCGCCTACCACCGTGATCCGTCCCTGCTGTCGCCCTCCGGTGTGACAGCCTCTAGCCCAGCAGCCACGCGCACTGCTGCTCTCTCTGCCGTGCAGACCCCGACGCTGCTCCCTCTCACTGCCTTACAGTCGACGGCGCCACCTCAGGCCGCAGTACCCCACTACAGTCAATGCTGCATCCCCCCATCTGTTTCCCTCCTTGCCACTGCCGCCAGCGCCCTCTTGTTACCACTGCTTGCTGCTGTCATCACACCTTTGTTGCTGTCGCTGCCCTGCTGCCGCAAGCTCTTGCTGCTGCCGCTGTTTGCTAATACCGTTGCTGCTGCCCCCACGCCGAGTTGCCTTGCTGTCGCTGCCTCTCCATTGCTGTGACCGTCTCGCTGCGCTACCCACAGCCGAGGCAACCCCGATGACCCCTCCTTACTGTGCTACCCGCAGTCGATGAACCGAAGCCGCGATACTATTCGTTGCTGCTTCCAGATCCACCGTCAGACTTGTGCGTGTTCATCGTACTAGGTTGGTGACCCTTACTCGTAGTAGCCCACACGTAACGACACTGAAAACCTAATTAAAAATCGACAACTTAATCACTAAGTTTATTTTATGCTCCTTTAAACTGCTGTGATAACCTAGGTCGTCTAGTGGACTTTTTGACTGTGCAGATAGGGTAGAATCGACGTAGAGAACCGTAGAATAAATCTGACTGGTGAACAACATGATTTGGAGCGGTTAGGATAGCCATGATCAACTAGAGACATGCCATAATAAGACTTCTAAAACGTGACCTAACATCGTCCCGTTTGACTTGTTACAGTGAATCGTAACCGACGCACTGCCAAGACGAGACGCTACTACAAATGCACTTCTCGCCACTTCAGGGAAGTGTGTTCACAGTTACGGCCACGTTTAGGCCATTACTTCTTTAAAATTGCAAAAGTACGAACAAGAGACCTATGCGTGAAATGATAGCGTCTATGACACACTCACGACCGCCTAGACTTGACGACGAAGTCTTGGCACAATTCAATAAAACTGTCGTGTTAACAATTATCTGTGTGTGTGTGGACATAAATGGAACATCTGGTCAACCTTGAACTTGTGCATTGATTTGGCTATTCCCGTCGGACATGTATGACCAGTCTGGCTCGTGTTCCATTAGGGTCATATATGACTAGTCTGGCTCGTGTTCCAGTATAGGGCGGTTCTTGATACACAACCTGCGGGGAATAGAGCACTCTCCAAGATAGAGAGAGTGGTCCCTTATACGGACTTGTCTTGTACAGTTGGGTTGGGGTTGGGTTGAGCGGTTACCCGGTTTAGAGGGGTTGGCTGCCCTCTAACCATAAGCCATGAATCCTGGAGTCACACTTGTCTTGTCTTGTCTTGTCTTGTTGCTGGTAGCACACGCTACGGCTATTACCATGCCACGTTTACTTTTCTTGCACCGTCTTTACTTTCTTGCCATGCTATATAAATTTGTCATGCTGTCGCATCTTACAAATTGCCATGTAAACAACATTTAAATATTTGTCTTTAAATTACATACACCTTGTAGTAGAGTATTTCTGACCTTTCACTTGTAAACTCTGCCTGACATACAACTCCTTTTCTCTTGGGTGTTTGTACGACAGGTACTGAAACAGAGTTCGCAGACGATCATTCAGTACCTGTGGACTTAGAGCAGGAGGACGTTGTTCAGGAGTATGATCCAGACGAGGACCAGTCTTAGAGTTCTCTTTTAGTTGCTGACTTGGTGTTTCCCGCTTTCTAGTTTGGGTGCGTAGCACCATTTTATGTTCTTGTATAAGTTGGGTGCGTAGCACCAGTAGTTTCCCTTTTCAGTTGTAGCCATGCTGAGGCTTTCTTTATTAGACTTCTTTTGTACTACTTGATTATATCTTAATGAATGAATGTTGTTTCTTTTGAGTACTTTTATTATTCCGAACTATAATGCAAGAACCGGTATATCGATTGGTGTATCCCTACAGACGCTTATTGGGTCTGAGCTTCACAGCTTCGGCCCATGCGGACCTTCGTCTCGTCCTCGCACCCGTATTATAGGAAGCGGTGCGTGACATCCTCAACGGCAAATCAAGGGGATTCAGTGGGAATAGCAGAAGCTTGCTTCCAATCACGGAGCTCCCTTTCTCGAGCTTGACTCGTCTCGTTGAGCCATCAGGCCAAGCTAGATTCTTCTTCGACATCGGAGCTTGGTTGATCACCAATTTCCATCAACCACTACCTAGCTCCACCCTGCTGAGCAACTGAGCCTCCCTCATACGGACGTCTGAACTCGGATCTGAGCCTCGAACGAGCTCAGGTCATCCAAAGCGACCAAGCTTCCACTATCTGAGCAAGGGGTTCCTTCGACCAAGCTCGTCAAACCAAATTCCAAGCTCGCCGACCCATGGCATCGATCAAACTCCACCGTCGATTCACCTCCGAGCTAGCGCATCGACCCATGCCCTTAATCGAGCTCCCCTCTGATCGAATTATCCTCGAATCGAAGATCGCCTGAGGGTCGAATAAGCTTTGACATAGCGTCTCCAAGATCAATCTGAGCTGGCAATGGCCGAATGAGCTTCGGCAAAGGCCCCCAAGATCGATCCGAGCTTGCGAAGGCCGTACAAACTTCTTGGGCACCTCCTTTAAACTCTGTCACCTCAGCGGCTTCGTCACCGACACCAACCTCGGCAGATACCTCACCATCACCATTTTCACCGCTGTCCAAGAATTTGGCGTGACGAGATTGACAATATCAATGGGACTGGCTGATCAGGAGCAGTGGCTACCGACTAAGCCGTCGATGCTTCGACAGAAAGGAGGTAGCTGCCGAGACGGAGGAGGAGCTCAGGCGGAAGAGCATTGGAAAGCAGAGGCCTCCCGACGAACCATGGCGATCTGATCCATCGACAACGGTTACTAATGATTAACTGATGGTTACGAACCGTGCTCCGTCAAAGCCATCGTCTTCTGTAACGACCCGCTGTCGGGGCCCGTTACTGTTTGGAACATGCGCAAGTCCTGCTAGGCACCAATGAAGTCAATACAGGCTCTGTTGCAGAAATACGCCAAAATACTCATACATGGAAGTGGTTTAAACCTTATTACAAACCAGCAGCGTACATGAAAGGAAATACATCTCGAAGTACAAATACACACCAAGCAAGCCACTCTATACATTAAATAATAAAAACACTCTCACACTCACACTTAGTAACCAGCGTCCTCCTGGTCAAGCTCTACAGCAAACTCAGCGTCTGCAGTCCCTGTTGCAACTTCTTCAACCTGTGCTGTATCTGGCGAGACCACCACAAAAAGAAGGGTCGTCAGGATCAGACGTAACTCAAAGTAACTCTAGCATGATATTTAAAACAATAAACGAGCATGGCAAAACGAGCATGGCAAAACTAAAGAGTAAAGTGCGTAACAAAAGAGCAGAAAAGTAACATAACAGATTTACAACTATTTCAATTCTATCAGCAATAAACAATATTAAAATGACCAGTTATGAGGTTTTTAGTGTGCCTGATCCTACGTGACTTATAAAGGGAAGTACGATATGCAACCAAGAGTCCACCTGATATCTCGGGTTATAACAATACGGTACGGTACAATCAAAACGGTACTATTCAATAAAACGATAATGTTCAATCAAAACGGTACTATTCACAGCAGATCGGACTGGTCGCTCCCGCACTTCCACAATTATAAGTTACCCCAAAAACCCTGTGTGTGTGCGCGCATGCGCGCAGGTTACCGTACTTACCATTTACGAGTCAATTACTATTCTCACTTTGCCAATTACATCTTTCGGTTAAGCATGTCACATAGTCCAATTCAATTTACGGTACGGTGCAATTACGATACTATGCAACTTATCAAGTTTAGCTAACTGTTCAAGTGAAACACTTTGCTAATAAAAAGAAACTAATTTTGGCATGCATCAATATTGTTTTTAAACCCCATAGCTACGGTACGATGAGTTACCGTTTCGCCCTGTAGTGAAAGGCGCGTTTTGAAAGGCGGTCGGTGCACCTGATTTACATGCGTTACATAACAAGTTAGCTACACAAATAAAACTTTTATAGGATAATATATAATTACGTCATTAGCTTATATAATAAACTAATTTAACTTATTAATAATTTAACTTATACAACTTATTAAGCTAATATAACTTTTAAATAACTTAACTCTTATAAAAAAATATAAATTACTTAACTTTTAACCTCACTTAAACTAAACTGACTAATACTTAGTTAAAATAACAGCTATGAATTCACATGGGTAAAGTTATATAAATATCTCACATTTATTACCTCCCTCTCTCTCTGTCTCTCCTCTCTTTCTCGTTTCTGTCTCTGTTCTTTCTTCTTCTTCTTTTTTTTTCCTTTCTTTGGTTGCAGGGGACACACGCGGCAAGGGGGCTTGAGGCGGCGCTGCGGGCGACGCGTGGGGAGGGGGCGGCGGCGCAGGGCCGGGGGCGGCCGGCCTGGGGTGGCGCGAGGCGTACGAGGCGGCGGCTGCGACGTATGGGGGTCCCGGGCGGCGGCCTAGGGCTCGGGTGCGCGCGCAAGGTGAGGGGCCGGCCTAGGGAAGGAGGAAAGGAGGAAGAAGGAGAAGAAGTTGGAGGGTTTCTTTGATTTTGGGTTTTAATATAATCTGAAATTATTTTCAGATCTGAAGTTGTTTGGATCTATGGAGTTTTTGTTGGTTTGAATCTGAAAATACTTTCAGAATTCCTTTCTTCAGGTTTTGATTTTTGGTGTGGATTTTGTTTGTGCTTGGCTGATTTTGGGATGAAGGAATTTGGTTGCCTGTTGTGGATGAACGGGAGAGGGGTTGATAATTTGTAATGGGGAATGAAGATGATGAAGTTGATGGGTTGTGATGGCTGTTGGTGGAGGGATGAAGATGAAGAACGTTGCAGGGGAGCATCTGCTGAGTTATACTTGAAGATGGAAGGGAGACATGTGTAATGCCCTGCTAAGCTACTGCACAAGTACTAAGGGAGGGTGAGTAGTACTTTAAAATAATTAAGAGGCTAATTCCTAATTACCTTGCCAACTCTACCAAACAATACGGAAATGCGGAAATGTAAATGTTAGACAACAAAGAAACAATCGCAAACAAACAATATTACTGGGTTCGGATCCACCCAAGTCTCCCCGACTTGTTCCCGGTGATCCTACGTCCCAAACACTCGGATCCCCTCCGGATACTCGAGTTAGAAACCCTAACTCAAGATTTCCACTATGAAATACTTGTGAAAAACCTTCACAAGTCAAATCATACACAAATGAAATTGTGACTCTCACAACCCGGGATCACAAACAAACTCTCACAACCGAGAGTGAATCACTTACAATATCAAAACAAATTGAAATAGAAATGCTTACCACAAAATACATATGGCTTGAGTAAACTTACGAATTAGGGCAAAGATGATTTTGGGGAAGATGAAGAGGCACCAAACCCTAGCTCCAAGATGTAGATCGGCGATGAAGAGCTATGAGGTTGTTGGTGACCTAGAATTAAGCACTTGGCTTGGAAGGCTCACAATCAATGAATCTCTCTTTTGAAATAAGAGTGAGGAGAGATTCAAGATTGGAAATGAATGAGCTTTGAATGAGATTGAATGCTTTTTATTTGATCTCTAAACTTCTCTTAATATCAGCCTTGAGTGCAATGAATGTAGCACTCCAAGTATTTATAGGTTAGAGGAAAGAGAGAGAGAAAAACGTTTCAATTAAAGCTCCAACGACTCTATTCTGAACCAAACTAGTCGGTCAAAGAACAACCACTGACCGACTAGTTCATCAACTAGTCGGTCAGTCAGACAGCAAGAACCGACTAACTGGTGAACAGGGAATAGATGAAGTTCAGACTAACAGAACTAGTCGGTCAAAGAACACTTGCCAACCGACTAGTTTCACAACTAGTCGGTCGGTGAGTGAACTTAGACCGACTAAGAGATAAAACAAATAGTCTGAGCACAAATTGATTTAGTCGGTCCAAGAACAAATGTTGACCGACTAGTTCATCAACTAGTCGGTCGCCAAATGAACATAGACCGACTACCGATAACCAGTAAGTTGGCATGTACAGTAGAAGCTCAACTAGTCGGTCCAAGAAGAAACACTGACCGACTAGTTTACAAAATAGTCGGTCGGTGAACCTTCTTTGACCGACTAACTGTAAACAGTAAAGGGCTTGGAATTGACTGACACAAACCAGTCGGTCCAAGAAGCTTTGCCGACCGACTAGATCACCATCTAGTCGGTTGGTTCTTCTTCTTGAACCAACTAACATGCACAAGAAGTCGCGAATCGAAGCGCGATGCTTCGGAAAAGTTCGTATGGACTTCTTACAAGATCCTAGCTCTAAGATAGGAACGTTATGAAGATTAAAACGTAAGACCTACTCAAGGCTTAACATTCTACGGAACGAAGCTAAAAGACTATAAATAAAACTTGACGAACCGTCTTCGAAAGCTTCGATCCAAATCTTCATGACTTCTAAAATGGTCCAAAAGCTTCAACGAAGCTTTAGGCATACGATCACGCGCTTTGAGAAGTCTTGAGACGTCGCTTTGGATGTTCATATGAATTTGGCGACGATCTCCATAACTGCGCTCACAAAGAGTTAGTTCACGATATATTTATGTTTGTTCATCATCCAAAACCAAATCCGGGGAGTCCAATATCCAACAACATGTTCATTAATCGTGGGAAATTTAGTCAAGAATTAGGTTTAAAATTAATGAAATTTGGTAGGGTTTTTGACTAAAGTTTTTAGGGGATGTATCTGGCTTGGAATGAGAAAAACGTGGGGGGAATTTTGACTAATTAACTAGCTAATTAACTAGCTAATTAATTAACCAAAGAAAAAAATTATTGGTAATTAGTAAAATAAAGTAATTACATTAATGATAGTAATTATTTTAGACGCGCAGGCAACTACGGTGAAAAGTTTAGACGCGCTCGCGTCGATTCTACGGATAGCAATACTCGAACGATCGGAAGTAAAATACTAGCACACACGCAATTAAACATACCTAAAAATACCGGCCATTACATCCTACCCTCCTTAGAATAATTCTGTCCTCGGAATTCTCTACAGGGCCTGGAAAAGATAGGGGTAACGTTCTCGCATCTCGTCCTCTCGCTCCCAGGTAGATTCACCAGGTGAGTCACGACGCCACATCACCCTGACTAAATCAATAGTCCTGTTCTTGAAGACCTTCTGACGTCGATCTAGGATCTCCACTGGTTGCTGCTCATATGTCAAGTCTGGACGAACTGCGATCTCCGAGTAGTCCACGATATGACTAGGGTCGCTAACATAGCGACGCAGCTGCGAGATGTGGAACACATTGTGCACTCCCTCTAAGACAGGGGGCAATACAAGTTTGTATGCCACCTCTCCTACTCGCTCCAGAATATCGAAAGGTCCAATGAATCATGGACTAAGCTTTCCTCTCCGTCCAAAACGAATCATCCCTCGGTTCGACGAGATCTTCAGAAAAACATGATCTCCGGACTGAAACTCTAAATGTCTGCATTTCGCATCTACCCAATGCTTGTACCTATCTTGAGCCAGCTGCAGCTTCTCTCTGATGGTTCGAACCACATCCACGGCTTCTGTGATTAGCTCAGGACCAACCAACTCTCGATCTCCTACATCGTCCCAGCTCAAGGGGATCGGCACTTCCTCCCATACAGTGCCGCAAAAGGCGCCATACCGATGCTAGACGGATAGCTGTTATTATATGCAAACTCCACTAAATGGAGATGGTCTTCCCATGCTCCTTTGAAGTCCAGCATACATGCCCGCAGCATATCTTCAAGTATCTGAATAGTACGCTCTGACTGGCCATCTGTCTACGGATGGTAAGCCGTACTAAAACTCAAGTGAGTTCCCAAGCTCTCCTGAAGGCTCCTCCAGAAACGAGATGTGAATCTGGTGTCTCTGTCTGAGACAATGCTGATAGGAACTCCATGCAGCTTCACAATCTCATTCATGTACTTCTTGGCCAAAACTTCTGTAGACTGGCCCATTAGGAAAGGAATGAAGTGCGCTGTCTTGGTCAATAGGTCTACGATCACCCATATAGCGTCATTCTGCTTCGTACTCTTGGGTAGTCCAGTCACGAAATCCATAGTGATGTGCTGCCACTTCCACTCCGGAATGGGCAATGGCTGTAATAAGCCGGCAGTCCTCTGGTGTTCAGCCTTCACCTGCTGGCACACAATACATTTCGCTACGCTCCGGGCGACGCTTCTCTTCATGCCATGCCACCAGTAATGCTGTCGCAGATCCTGATACATCTTGGTACCTCCAGGATGTATGGAGTATGGCGAACTGTGAGCTTCCTCCAATAGCTCCTCTCTGATGGCGCCAGACGGTACACAGATCCTGTCTTCAAACCTTACGGATCCATCTGCATGAATCTTAAAATCTGGCCTCTGGCCTGCTATCACCAGACCTTTGATCTTTCGCAGCTTCTCATCATCCATCCGAGCATTCTTGATCCTCTCTACCAAGGTCGACTGGATATGCATGCCCATCAAAGATGCAGACATCCCTGGTAGAACCACTTCTATACCCATGGCCCGGATCTCTTGCTGCAATCTCCATTGAGTCGTAAGGGTCATCACCGCTAGTAGACGACTCAATGCATCAGGTACGACATTGAATTTTCCAGGATGGTACTGAAGGTCAATGTCATAATCTGCCATGAGCTCTATCCATCTTCTCTGACGCATGTTGAGCTCCTTCTGAGTGAAGAGATATTTCAGACTTTTATGATCCGAGAACACCTTCACGTGCTCTCCCAATAGGAAATGCCTCCAAATCTTCAATGTAAAAATCACTGCCGCTAACTCAAGATCATGAGTGGGGTAGTTCTTCTCATGGATCTTCAACTGCCTGGATGCATATGCTACGACTCGACCGTGCTGATGTAACACGCATCCAAGTCCTTTACCAGATGCATCACAGAAGACTTCGAATCCTCCTGATCGGTCTGGAATGATCAAAACAGGTGCAGTCGTCAATCTCTTCTTCAGCTCCTGGAAAGCATCCTCACATGCTTTCGACCAAACAAACACCACATCCTTTCTAGTCAACCGCGTCAAGGCTCCTGCGATCTTCGAGAAGTCTTTGATGAACCTCCGGTAGTAGCCAGCGAGTCCCAAGAAACTTCGAATTTCGGTCACCGTTCGGAGAACTGGCCAGTTTTGAACAGCTGCTACTTTTTCAGGATCAACAACAATCCCTTCTCCAGACACTATGTGGCCTAGAAATGCCACCTTGTTCAACCAGAACTCACACTTGCTAAGTTTGGCATAAAGCTGGTGTCTTCTTAGGGTCTCGAGAACCTTCCTGAGATGCTCGGCATGCTCTACTGCATTCTTCGAGTAGATGAGAATGTCGTCGATGTAGACTACTACGAACTTGTCCAAGTATTCATACAATACTTGGTTCATGAGACTCATAAATACCGCGGGTGCATTAGTTACACCAAACTGCATTACTAAGAACTCATAATGTCCATATCTGGTCCTAAATGCAGTTTTGGGAACATCTTCGTCTTTCACCTTCACTTGATGGTATCCTGTCCTCAGATCCAGCTTCGAATAAACGCTTGACCCACCGAGCTGGTCGAAAAGATCATCGATGCACGGTAGAGGGTACTTATTCTTCACGGTGACTTTGTTCAGCTCACGGTAGTCAACGCACATACAAAGGGATCCATCTTTCTTCTTCACCAGCAATATAGGAGATCCCCAGGGAGATACACCGGGTCGTATCCATCCCTTCTTTAGGAGCTCATCCAGTTGGGTCCGCAATTCTTCTAGCTCAGATGGTGCTAAACGATATGGTCCCTTAGATATTGGTTGAGATCCTGGTATTAGTTCAATGGCAAATTTGAGAGTGCGATCCGGAGGCAAACCTGTAAGGTCGTCTGGAAACACATCCAAGAACTCTCAAACTACTTCTGGTATCTCAGGCTCAGCTTCCACTGCGGCTGCTACTGCTTCGGCCGATCTGGCTCTGTACTTTACTGGGCCTACCGATCTGCTTCCGCTAATGAACTCGAACTTTAGATGATCAGGAATCTCGAAGACTACCCTCCTTCGATTACAGTAGATGGTGGTATGGAAAGTTCCCAACCAATCCATCCCGAATACAGCATCAAAGTTCGGAATATCTATCATCAAGAAGTCAGCAAATAACGCTCGCCCACAAATAACTACTGGGCATTGAGGATACCCACGGGTCGTCTTTATCACTTTGCCACCCGTGTTGACGTTCCAACCGGATGCTAAAGGTTTGACAAGAATAGTGTGCGTGCAGACGAATCGACTCGCTAGAAAGCAATGTGATGCTCCCGAGTCGAACAAGGAGAGGGCGAGGTTTCCAACTACTAGTAAGACACCTAAGTTACAAATACTAATCTAAGCAACCAATGCTAACGAAAGAAATGAATTACGAATTATGCAAGAGATATACATGTGATCACTTCACTGGTTGCCTCAGCCTCTTCGACGGTCATGGTGTAAGCCTGGCGTTTCGGTGGTGGCTGCTGTCTTGCTTGCTGAAACTACCTCTGCTGTGGAGGTAGAGGTGGACCCTGTGGAGCGTTCCCAGTCGGGACAGCATGAGGAGCTGGGGCTAGAGCTGTAGTACGTGGCTTAGAATGTGGAAAATCCCTCGCCATGTGTCCTGACTCCCCACAAACCAGACAAAGGCCTAAAAGAATTCGACACTCAGACCTGATGTGTCCAGGCGTCCCACAAAAATGGCAGACCGGGAGGGCCTGCTGCTGTTGTCCTGGCTTCTTAAACTGAACCTGCTGAATAGGGCGGTGTATCTGTGGCCGTCTGCTTGGCCCGGCTTGGGTCGGTGGGGGCCTCACATGTGCTGTCAGCCTTCGTTCTTCCTTTGCTTCCGCTTCCACCATCTCATGGTTACGAGCAATGGCCAGTACTTCAGTATGTGTGGTCGGACTATCACCGACCATCATCCTCTGAATCTCAATGTTGAGCCCCTGCTGGAACTACTGGGCTCGAGTCAATGGATCTGCAACCATCTCCGGGGCAAACCTACTGAGCCTAGAGAACTCAGCGTCATACTGATCCACAGTCATCGAACCCTGCTTCAGGTTAATGAACTTCTTCCACATCAGGATCTTTGCTTGTGGGGGAAAGTACTGATCATTGGATGTTTTGGTGAAGACATCCCACGAAATCGGTAATCCCAAGCGGTCTTCTACCACCTGCCACCAGTCTCGAGCACCACCCGTTAGTTGCCTTTTGGCGGTTGCCACCCATACTTCCTCTCGAATCTGAGATGCTATCAGATCATCAGTGATGCTCCTGAGCCATTCTTCCGCTTGGAGATGATTCTCGGTCCCAGTGAAAGTCTTCGGGTTCATCCCTCGAAAGTGATAAGCACTTGGGTTAGCTTTCTGCTCTCTGCACAAGGCCTGCTCCAAAGCCTGTCCAAGCTACTGATGAAGGGCATACATGCCCCGCATGCAATCTTCTGTAGTCAATGGTGCAGTCGGAAATGTTGTTGCGTTCGGACCGGTGTTGGCTCCATTGCCAGCATCATTCTGGTTGGGCCCTTCATTTGGGTGATTAATCCCGGATCCAAACGCACTGTCCTCGCTTCCTGAAGTGTTCCTTTCCATTGCCTACCTGCGGTTCATAAGGTTTGATCAGTTCCTTGAGTATTTTATACGGCATATTCTGAACTTCCTGTACTGTTCATGTGGTATTTAGCGCGGACCTGCATGGGCCACCAAACCTGTAACGACCCACTCTCGGGGCCCGTTACTGTTTGGAACATGCGCAAGTCCTGCTAGGCACCAATGAAGTCAATACAGGCTCTGTTGCAGAAATACGCCAAAATACTCATACATGGAAGTGGTTTAAACCTTATTACAAACCAGCAGCGTACATGAAATGAAATACATCTCGAAGTACAAATACACACCAAGCAAGCCACTCTGATACATTAAATAATAAAAACACTCTCACACTCACACTTAGTAACCAGTGTCCTCCTGGTCAAGCTCTACAGCAAACTCAGCGTCTGCAGTCCCTGTTGCAACTTCTTCAACCTGTGCTGTATCTGGCGAGACCACCACAAAAAGAAGGGTCGCCAGGATCAGACGTAACTCAAAGTAACTCTAGCATGATATTTAAAACAATAACCGAGCATGGCAAAACTAGCATGGCAAAACTAAAGAGTAAAGTGCGTAACAAAAGAGCAGAAAAGTAACATAACAGATTTACAACTATTTCAATTCTATCAGCAATAAACAATATTAAAATGACCAGTTATGAGGTTTTTAGTGTGCCTGATCCTACGTGACTTATAAAGGGAAGTACGATATGCAACCAAGAGTCCACCTGATATCCCAGGTTACAACAATACGGTACGGTACGGTACGGTACAGTACGGTACACTCAAAACGGTACTATTCAACAAAACGATACTGTTCAATCAAAACGGTACTATTCACAGCAGATCGGACTGGTCGCTCCCGCACTTCCATAATTATAAGTTACCCCAAAACCCCTGTGTGTGTGTGTGTATGTTACCGTACTTACCATTTACGAGTCAATTACTATTCTCACTTTGCCAATTACATCTTTCGGTTAAGCATGTCACAGAGTCCAATTCAATTTACGGTACGGTGCAATTACGATACTATGCAACTTATCAAGTTTAGCTAACTGTTCAAGTGAAACACTTTGCTAATAAAAAGAAACTAATTTTGGCATGCATCAATATTGTTTTTAAACCCCATAGCTACGGTACGATGAGTTACCGTTTCGCCCTGTAGTGAAAGGCGCGTTTTGAAAGGCGGTCGGTGCACCTGATTTACATGCGTTACATAACAAGTTAGCTACACAAATAAAACTTTTATAGGATAATATATAATTACGTCATTAGCTTATATAATAAACTAATTTAACTTATTAATAATTTAACTTATACAACTTATTAAGCTAATATAACTTTTAAATAACTTAACTCTTATAAAAAATATAAATTACTTAACTTTTAACCTCACTTAAACTAAACTGACTAATACTTAGTTAAAATAACAGCTATGAATTCACATGGGTAAAGTTATATAAATATCTCACCTTTATTACCTCCCTCTCTCTCTCTCTCTCTCTCTCTCTCTCTCTCTCTCTCTCTCTCTCTCTCTCTCTCTCTCTCTCTCCTCTCTTTTAATATAATCTGAAATTATTTTCAGATCTGAAGTTGTTTGGATCTATGGAGTTTTTGTTGGTTTGAATCTGAAAATACTTTCAGAATTCATTTCTTCAGGTTTTGATTTTTAGTGTGGATTTTGTTTGTGCTTGGCTGATTTTGGGATGAAGGAATTTGGTTGCCTGTGGTGGATGAACAGGAGAGGGGTTGATAATTTGTAATGGGGAATGAAGATGATGAAGTTGAACGGTTGTGATGGCTGTTGGTGGAGGGATGAAGATGAAGAACGTTGTATGGGAGCATCTGCTGGGTTATACTTGAAGATGGAAGGGAGACATGTTCATTAATCGGGGGAAATTTAGTCAAGAATTAGGTTTAAAATTAATGAAATTTGGTAGGATTTTTGACTAAAGTTTTTAGGGGATGTATCTGGCTTGGAATGAGAAAAACGTGGGGGGAATTTTGACTAATTAACTAGCTAATTAACTAACTAATTAAGTAACTAATTAATTAACCAAAGAAAAAAATTATTGGTAATTAGTAAAATAAAGTAATTACATTAATGATATTAATTATTTTAGACGCGCAGGCAACTACGGTGAAAAGTTTAGACGCGCTCGCGTCGATTCTACGGATATCAATACTCGAACAATCGGAAGTAAAATACTAGCACACACGCAATTAAACATACCTAAAAATACCGGCTGTTACATCTTCTCCTCCGACCACCGCGTCTTCACCGTCCACCAGGATGGCACGATCCACATCTGACATGTCTCTCTGAAGAACCCCAAGGCCCACAAGCGCGTCGGCACGCTGCCAAGGCTGAAGGACTTCCTGAGAAGCTCCATGACACTGACAACTACGTCGAATCCTGACGCCGTAGCCAGAAGAGCGATATCTGGACTTGGCACACCGATGCATTCTCGACCCACACCTTGAGTAAAGACCAGGCGTAGATGTACTCGAGGGGTCAAGGAGCCAGACGTTGAAAGTGTGGAGGCTCATCGATTCTAAGTACTTCGAGTTTGTCGGCGCCCAGAAAGGGGTGAAGAGAGATGAACGTGGCATCTCCGATCGTACCGAACGCTCCCAGCCAAACTCTACCCCCGCCATGAAATGACCGGGCTCTGTTGCCACAATCTTTGACATTTTGTCGAGAACAAGCAAAGCACCGACTTGCCGAGCGTGTACGCTGACCGAGCCGCCGATGGAACCAGTCTGCTTTCGTTGCCCTGCCAAGGATGCCGAGGAGGACGATCTACGACCCTGTCGAGCTGAGGAGCATTCGAGGTGCACGTGATTATCTAAACGCTGCACTTGGAGCAGTTCCAGCACCGAACCAATTCTACCAGGCTCGACTAGAGCCTCAAGCTTTCGAAAGGTCCAAAAATGAACGAATCCTTCTGCATCAGTTTCGGTACTCCGCTCTTCATCTCCATTCGGATCAGGCCAATCTTGTACAGCCCCACTAAAGGCCAACTAGTCCAGGCCGCCCATGAGGAGGCCGACCAGTCTAGGTGGACCGGTCCAGGTCGACCAGACTAGGCCGATCCAGGGGAGGCCAACCAGTCCAGGCCGCCCAGGAGGAGGCTACCCAGTCGAGGCCACCCAGTCCAAGCCGCCCAGACCAAGCTGACCCAGGGGGAGGCCAACCAGTCCGGCCGACCAGACCAGGCCGACCAACCCAGGAGGAGGCCGACCAGACGACCAGTCCGGGCCGACCAATCTTGGCCGGCCAGTCCTGGCCGACCATAACTGACTGCATATGTTTTGCTCGATGCAAACATATGGCATTCAATGCGGCGATCTCCAGTCCTCATCATTGTTCCCCCAATCGAAGCAGACATCCCGATCTCATAACTCAAGGACCGGATCGGTCAGGGGGCCACCGACCAGACAAGAGCTGGAGCTGGAGCTGGAGCTGGAGCCGGAGCTGGAGCTAGTATCCAGACAAAATCTGGAGCCGAAGCGAGAGCTAGCATCCAGACGAAAGTTGGAGTCAGAGCAGGAGTTGGGATCCACACAACAGCTGGAGCCGGAGATGGAACTAGGATCCAGACGAAAGCTGGAATCAGAGCTGGAGCTAGGATCCAGACGATAGCTGGAGCTGGAACCGGAGCTAGAGCTAGGATCTAGACGATAGCTGGAGCTAGTAGATAGAACTGGGTCTAGATCGGGCCGACCAATCCAGGAAGAGGCCGACCAGACCCGGTCGACCAACCCAGGAGGAGGCCGACCATACCAGGCTGACTAACCCAGGGGATGACCGAGGCCAGGCCGAGCTTTCGACCATGACAAGCTGTCGATGGCACTTCATGCCAAACTTGCCACTGTCCAACCAGATGAGCTTGCAGACCCACCTCAGTTTGAGCTTGTCAACTAACCACGACATGATGAAATTTCTGACGACTCAAGTTTCCCATCTTTCAGGGCAAACCCGAGCTGCGGAGGGGGGAAGGATAACGTACATAGGAGGACCAATACTACCTCCACCTTCCAAGCTCCCTCAACAGTACAAAAACGCAGGCGGTGGCGCAAAACCTCCACTGACCAGATTGGAGCTGGAGCTAAAACTAGGATCCAGACAAGAGCTGGGATCAGTTGTGAGGCTGGGAACAACTCCCCCAGCAGGCTGACCTATACGGTTCGCCATAAGGCTGGGGGCAACTCCCCCAGCAGGTCGACCTACACAGTTCGCCATAAGGCTGGGGGCAACTCCCCCAGTAGGTCGACCCATCGGTTTGCCATAAGGCTGGAGGCAACTCCCCCAGCAAGTCGACCAAACCCAGATTGATTGTAAGGCTGGGGGTAACTCCCAAGCAGGCCGATTTTCGATCGACCATAAGAACGAGGGTATCTCCCCCAGCAGGCCTATCGACATGTCGATCGTAAGGATGGGGCAACTCCCCCAGCAGACCGACCACATCGACTGTAATGCTCTGACAACTCTCCCAGCAGGCTGATCACTCGATCGACCGACCGTAAGACTGAGGGTAGCTCCCCAGCAGGCCTATCGACCCGTCGATCATAAGGCCGGAGGCAACTCTTCTAGAAGAATGACCACATCAACTGTAAGGCTGGGGGTAACTCCCCCAGCAGGCCGATTACTCGATCGACCGTAAGACTGAGGGTAACTCCTCCAGCAGGCATATCGACTTGTCGATCGTAAGGCTGGAAGCAACTCCCCAAGCAGGCCGATCAATCGATCAACCGTAATATCGAGGGTAGCTCCCCCAGTAGGCTTATCAACATGTCGATTGTAAGGCTGGGGCACTCCTCCAGCAGACCGACCACATCGACCGTAAGCCAGAGGGCAATTCCCCCAATAGGCTGATCACTCGATCGACTGTAAGACTGAGGGTAGCTCCCCCAGCAGGCCTATTGACCGATCGATTGGGAGGCTGGGGTAACTCCCCTAGCAGACCGACCACATCAACCGTAATGCTGGGGGTAACTCTCCCAGCATGTTGATCACTCGATCGACCGTAAGACCGATGGTAGCTCCTCTAGTAGCCTATCGACTTGTCGATCATAAGGTTGGGGGCAACTCCCCCAGCAGACTGACCACATCGACCGTAAGGCTAGGGACAACTCTCCCAGCAGATCGATCACTCGATCGACCGTAAGGCTGGGGCAACTCCCCCAGCAGGCTGACCATCCGTCGACCGTAGGCATGGGGGCAACTCCCCCGACAGGCCGACCAACCTGTCGACCGTAAGGCTGGGGGCAACTCCCCCAGTAGGCTGACCCATCCGGGGTTGCCGTAAGGCTGGGGCCACTCCCCCAGCAGGCCGACATCTCCTTGTTGGCCGTAAGTCTTGGGGCCACTCCCCCAGCTGGTCGACCCACTCCTTCATCGACCGTAAGTCGAGAGGCCACTTCCCTCGCCACCGAGCGAATCTCGGACCAATTTTTCAAAAGGATCCACTTCTCTCCCTTTATACTACATCTCCCGACCTCAACCTCAACAGCGGTAGAGCTCGAAAGATGGGGAGCAATTGATACAACCATTTTGACCGGGCCCAGAGGAACCGAGCCAACCACGACTAGTCAACCGACCCACTATGGCCTTGGACACTGGCCCAAGATACTCATGGACGGGTCGCACTTCTCCACCCGAGATGAATGCCCAAAAGGTCGCCTACTTTCCGTAGTGGAGGAAATCGCTCCCCAAACCGAGGGAGCACTCGCCAATTATGGCAGCCACTCAAAGCCATCACTCCAGCAATCATGGCCCAATTTGATGGCAATTATCCCCTCATCAAATAGGTGCAATTATGGGGGTCAACATTTCCCAATTAGCACATCCCCATCAATGACGACAATAAGGTCTCATCATGGCCCATTACAACATGGGGGATGACTCGCCTATATGAAGGCGAGAGAGGCATCATCTCAGGGGGGGCTCTCCGCGATCTACGTTGGAGGTAGCACAATACAACTCTCACACCTTCTTCCACCTTACACATTTCTCCTCCATAGCTCGGCTCGAGGATTCGTGCTTGGTCTATCCGTGAACCAAGCTCGATCCCACCGAGCATCCTTCAGACTAGATCTGACTTTGGCATCAGAGGGGACTGGTCGGAACCAAGGTCCGCCCCCCCTGACGACTTCTTCGTTTTGCAGATCAGAGGAGACGTCACCATCGCCAAAGCTTCCCTTCGGCATCTCGTCGCTCGGCTCTGAACGCCCTCATGCCAGAGCCCGTTCGTCCCATCGAAACACCGGATGTCATCGTCCCACCGAAACTACCCTTCGGTGCACCGAAGCATGGATCCACGTCTTTCTGCTCAAGTGAACTCACGGCCGACTGACTCCGAAGGTCGTCTCTGCCTCACGCGACAACGACGACCTCCAGACCTCTGGACTATCAACATATGGTGAGAAAACACCGCGAAATAGGTCCGATTAGAAATTCGGAACCATTTATAATGGATCTGAGTGTGCAGATTCGGATTCGGATTCGGATTTGGCTAAAAAATTCGGGTTAACTCGATGCCCACCTCTATTCAGTCAGTATGGCATTAGGAGAAAGAGCATGCCCCTAATCTGATTGAGGGACAGACTGCATGGAATCAACTGTGATCGACTCTTTTAAGGTCTCGAAGCAAGGGGGAAGTAACTGAACTGACTCTCTATTGAAATAGATTGAGCCCAAACGTCGTTTTGTTTAAAAAGGCTACATCGATACGCCTTCTCCTCCATGGAGATTTGAGTTCCATTCAGCTGAGGAAGCCTAATGTGAATCCCGCTTTACCTTCATTGTGTGGAGCCTCCAATATGTTGGCGTTCTTACATATAATATGTTACATTTTTAATTTTTGCAAATTGCAAATTTATGCTGATAAAGTATTTTATGCTCATTCATACCATAAGCCGAATTAATTCCATCTCTTGCTAGCTGGATTGCTAGCTAGATTAGCCCAAATGGCACGATATGTTCTTTTTTGATGAAAATTCATATCTAGATCTTTTCATTAACAACGTGTTCATAAATTTTTCGAACTAATAATAGTGGTACAATTTCATCACATGTGCATAGTGACCCAAGAAAAAACATACACACATGATATGGTGCACATGCGCAACCGACAAAAGAGCGAGAAGAGTGAGTGTGTGTAACCCGTGCACAAAGTGTTTCAGAGTAAATCCACCAATCTCTCTCTCTCTCTCTCTCTGTGTGTGTGTGTGTGTGTGTGTGTGTGTGTGTGTGTGTGTGTGTGTGTGTGTGTGTGTGTGTGTGTGTGTGTGTGTTGTTGTTGTTGGGACCTTCGGTTGTAGCTGCTGATCCGAGCTATCTCGGAGTTACCCGCAACATAAATAGCTCGTGAGGGAGGGTCGAACATGTGGTCCGACCTAATCCCCTCTGATGCTTAAGCCATCACGTGACCCATATAAGTCTTAGGGGCAACTAAGGATTATCTATTAGGCAGACATGCCAGTAGTTGTCCGACCGAGCTAATATGTAGTGCTTATGTCAGAGAAGATTTGGTTTAGAAGATACATGACTAGTCTGAAGTTGTTTCAGACTATCTAACTATCATCGTTCTTATGAGCAGTTTGCAGTCATGTGATGCTCCTGCAAACCAAGCTTATCCAAGAGGTTGTTTGTCAGAGAAACCAAAGAGAGAAATTAACGTGCTAATGAGTAAATGTAGCCCCCATTCTCCCCCTCCGATTGTTGGGGAGACTTTTTATAAGTGTGGTGAGCCTTTATTACTGCTGAGCTATTGATTAAAGATGGGTTAATAGCCATCATAAATTGGAGAAAACGGTCACCATGAATGAAAGCCATAAGTGTTGTATTAATACCATGAATGCCAAGAATGTAAGCCATAATTGTTGTATCAATGGCCTCCATCTTCCGAGCTCAATCGATGCAAATGTTGAGTTCAAGCAATGTGGCATGCATTGAAAGAGAAGTGACCATGGTCGTATAAGTAGGACGGCTCGTGAGTGGGTCCCCCCGACCTACAACAAAGGCGGAGGTAGGTCGTCGTGTAAGTGGAGTGACCCCTAGCTACAGCCAAGGCCGATGTAGGTCGGCCAGCAAAGGGAGTGGCACTCGAGCTACAGCTGATCTAGAACTAGGTTTGCTTACGAGTAGGTCGGCCAGCAATGGGAGTGGCACCCGAGCTACAGCCAATCCAGAGCTAGGTTGACCTGCGAGAGGAGTGCCCACCCGACCAACAACCGAATAAGAGCTAGGTCGGCCATCTGATGGAGTGGCCCCCCAACCTACAGCCGACGAAGAGCTAGATCGACTCGTGAGTGGAGCAGCCCCTGACCTTCAGCAGACAGATAACTAGGTCGACAAGCGAGGGGAGTGGCCACCTGGCGTGCAGCTGACTAACCCGTGAATTCTTCTAACATATCCTGCACGCTCCAAAAAAAGTGAAATGGAAGAAGCCATCTATGGTCTTCTCGTTCGTATTCCTTGTGGAGCAATTAGGTTCGTGCTTGACCGCGGGGCATGCACAATCCAAGTAGGATGCACACGCTCGCCTCCCAAGAGAAGGAGTGTCAAATGCAATATAAACCAGTGAGTACGGGGTCGAATCCATAGAGACAATTCGTTTCACAATCACAATCTCAATTGGTTAAGCTAAAAGTGTTGGTATAACCAACTAAACTAACACATGTGTCGTGAGAGAGTGTGGGGTGACAATGTCGAGCCAAATCCAAGGTAGGTAGGGTGGAGATCTAGGAGCTAGTCAAGTAAGGAAGAGTGTGTGGAACGGGATGTCATTAAGATTGTGGGTTGATTGGCAATATGTTCATTCCGAATGAATCAACCCTCGCATCTATTCCAAGGTATGCGGGGTTGTGCACATAGGTAACGCCTTTAAGGCACACCACCGTTCTACGGCCCCACCAAGGGTAATGCACGACTCATTCGTGTGTTGACTAACGGATTGGAATCCCTAACAATAACTCGTGAATCGATCCTTTCATCGTGTCAATAGAATACAAGGATGGTGCACGTAGGTGTGACCCTTAAGGTACACCGCCGTTCTACGGCCCCACTAAGAGTAGCGCACAACTTAATCAAAACTAGGGCACAACCCATCAACACTAAGTTGTGGGAGATGAGATTGCCTCACTCATGTAGCTTATTATTTCATTTATTCATTCACTTTCACTTTTTTCTTTTCTTTTTTTCTCTTTTTTGTATTCTTTTTGTTTTTAGTATGTTTGTGTTTATGTTTTGCATTCACGCAATAATGATATGAAATGCAAACACAGCCACCTTTGCATACACACGATAAAGCTATATAGGCAAAGGGATGGAATGATCTCCTAAATCTCATCTTTGGCGTCCTCCCCAATGTTTCGTGGGGCACCGACTACTCAATTTGATCAGAAGAACCATTCACTAATATAGTCTCTCTTTCTCATTCTAAACGCGAGTTATCAACTCATCCACCCACTCCTTAGGAGGAAAACAAAGCATAAACCATTGACCACACCCTATCCAATTAAAAACTAAGCCATTCATCCCAATTCATACAAACACTTACACCAAACTATTCTCAAATTATTTCAAAGAGAATATCACAACATTTAAAATAGTTTCATACATGGCATATTAACATTTGACTCCAAAACGAAAAGAAAATTAAAACATGCCAATCAAACATCTATGAATTTGATACCAAAATAATAATCCGAAAAAATTGTTTGGCATTAAGCATGTATGGACTAAGCAGAAGAAATGTGATGGAGGCAAGGATGGAAGCATCAAAAAGATATGCTCAAAATGAATGAATGATGATGATGACGAATGAGAATTTTTTATTAACATCAAAATTTTCAAAACTACCCAAAACTAGCATCCAACTTCATAGTTCACTCCCCCAACTAGAAATGAGCATTGTCCTCAATGGTTGAAGTGAAACGAAATATTATTCAACGATGCTAGATGGAAAACACACATACTAAAGCAAACATGCAAAAACAAACTAAACTAACTTTTTTTATTTTACTTTATTTACACTAAGTAAATGAAGGAATACACCTTAGCAAAAGGCAGATCCCGAAAATGTAACGGTGGAGGCAGCTTCTCTATCATATCCTTTCATTCCTCAGCCAGCTGCTTTGGAAACGAAGCTCCTCCAGCTTCCTTGGATCCTAGCAACACAGCTCCCAGTATCTCCCTAGAATATGCTCCTGTAATGGCCCTGGTGCCATATACAATAGGGTGTATATGGTTGTGTTCCAGGATGTGTGTATGCGTATATACATGTGTGTATATATGTAGTGTGTATAGTAATTATCTATTGGTTGCTTACATGTATGCCTATATGGATGTATGCTTGCCTATAAGAATGTGTTATCAGGATATATATGGTTGCTTGAATGAGGATGTCTTGGGTGTATATGTGGTTGATAATATGTGTAGTAGTATGTATAGTAAATTAGTGCTATGGTTGTATGTCTTGTAGTAAATGTTGTTTGTATGTAATGTATGTGTGAACTAGTACTCTTTGTATACAATTATTAGTAGGATAGTATTATTAATGATGTGTGACCCTCTTGTATAAATGGCGTGTTTGTCAATTGTTATAAGTGGGTGTGCATAGAAAATTTGTAGTGTGTTTAGTAGTTATGGTATTTAATTATTGTATTATTTATAGTCGTGATGAAATTGGTTGTATTAGTTGTTTATTAATGGAGAGTGTGTAGGGTAAAATAGTGTTTGTATGAATATTAATGTAATGTGTGTGTGATTCGGATTTGTGAATTATTACTATTATGGATTATTATTAGTATGGATTATATTATGAATGATCCTCTTAAGTGATGGCACTATTGTATTTAAGTTGTAGTTTATGGGTATAGTAGATGGGTGTGTGTAGAGTGGTGGGTGTTTAGTAGATAAAGTAGTATGTGTGTAGAATAAGAGGGAGTGTATTAGGAAATGGGGTAGTGTAAGGAGGGGGCTTAGTGTGAATAGGGTTTGGTTTAATGGTATAGTTGTAATTAGTGGGGAGTGTGTGTGTATGGTAGAAGAGTGTGTAAAGTAATGTCACATATGTAATTAAGTATAGGTTTGTGCATAAAGGAATGGCAAACTTGTAAATAAAGAAGCTTCTAGAAGGGGAGATATTTATTTACTCAATTATTAAACCCTTCTACATTCTTCTCATTTCTTCTTCCTCTTTTTCGTTCATTTTTCTTTCTCCTCTTCTTTCTTTCTATTTTGGGCCGAATCCTCCTTCATTTTTAAAAAAGTAAAGGAAAAAAAAGTAAAGAAACAAAGGAGAGAATGGATGGAAGGAGTGATGAAGGGAGAAAATTAAGGAAAATCATTTAAAGGAAAGATAAAGAGATGAAAGGAGGAGTCATCCAATTTTAACGAGGTAGGAATTCATCTCTTTTTGGTATGTTAATCATTCTCAATTTAAAATGTCAAGGGTGCCATTTTTAGTTGGTTTTCATGCAAAAGGTGCCACCTTTATTTGGTATTCTTGCTAAAGGTGCTGTTTTTATCAAGTAACCATGTTAAATTTACCACCTTTTTGGTAGGATCCCTTACTTGTGCATGAAATATTAATTTAGGAATGTTGTTGCATTTGCTACGCTAATTAGTTAGAAAGTTGACATTTTTAGTTTAACTCAAAGTGAAAGCAAGTCACTTTCTTAAGTATTATGCCTCATTTGTGCAAAAGATGACAACTTCCATAGCTCTCTTATCTAAAGTTAGTATATTAATCAAGTTGCATGCCATATTTGAGCCAAAGGTGGCACATTTCTAATATAACATACTATATTATGCCAAGCTAGCAATTTGCTTAAAAATCCATGTTTCATTTAAAGGCTCTTTTGTAAATGGCAATAATATTTCTCACTAATTAGGATTTAATTGAACCTATGCCCTTGATTAGTTAGCATGTTAATTAGAATGGTACTAACTTCATGCAATTCCAATTAACTTTCATAAAGCTTGCATTTTAGTTGCTAAAGTTGTCAACCTTTCACATGCAAGTAAGAAATGTGAAGGGCATGTGCATGATGGGCTTGGAGGTTGGGGTTGATGTCATGATGTGGGAGCTATTGTTGTGTTTAAGTAGGTTTGGAATTATGGACGGCATGGATTCATGCAATATGTGGTGGATCAAATGAGAACTTTCATTTATGGCTTTTTCCTTCATGTCAATCAAATGCTACATGCTCACTTTGTTATTTAAATGCTATTAGAATTGTGGTTCTTCATGTTACCTCAATATAGTTACTTAATGTTGCTTCTCATCTCACCTTAATGTTGTTTCAATATAATTCCCTTAATGTTGTATTCTAGTTTGCTTATCATTAATGTTAATAAATAATAAGGTTGTCTCGTTCTGCCATATGGCGGGTGAGCACCCTAGAAAAGAGGTTAGGGGAGAACTGGATACTAGTAGGGTACGAGGACTGGACTATGTTGTGATGTGCCTTGATAAGTTTCGGGTACTTGTGGTGTTTGTCGTACCTTGCTCAGTTTCGGGTACGAGGTTTTATGTTGTTGTGGAGTTTTCCTCACTCGCACTCCGATATGGGAGGGTATGGGTGGAGTGAGAGGCCCCGTTAAGGAAATAGTGAATGTGTACCATTGGCAGGTGCTCCTTACCGCCCCACCTTTGGGGTGGAGTTCAGATCCTCATATTCAATAACATACACAGGTTTCCAAATGACATTTAATTAAATAAGTTATTAAATTTATAGTTCTTTGTAACTTTGCCTCTGTGCTGCGTTTGTTGTTCAATTAATAACTGTTGTGGCTCTTTATAGTTTTTGCCTTGTAGTTATGTTTAATTTCCTTATTTCCATTGCTTCCTTTATACATTGATGTATTGTCACGCCATGTTCCTGTAGCACTTCACTTGTGTCACGTGTTTATTCAGTAGTTCAATTTAGGATTGGCATACCAAAGGGAGTTTGGATATCCTACTGGAGTACGCGTTGACGTGATCCAATTTGTGGTTTTCAGGCGCATGGGAGTTGGAGCTGGAGTTGGAGTATTGGTTGTGGAGTTTGGGTTTAGGATTGGGTGGCGAGGGGAAAGGAGAGTGACACCTGTACTCTTGGGTTTGTTTCTGGGGTTGTGTTGAGATGTTATATATGTGATGATGTAGTTGTATAAAGATGTACATGGACATGATTGGGTTAAGTATAATATTAGGGTTCGTCTATTTGTCTCAGTGTTGGCTCTGAATGTTTTTGTACTATTTGTTGATCCTTCTTTGTGTTTGGATGCTTTGTATATGAAAACATTACATGTACTATCCCAGTAGTGCGTAGTGAACATGCATCATCTTGTTGTATTCTCTCTCTTTCCTCTACTTTCTTTTTCATACCCTCCTGTTCAGGAATACCTGGGACAGATTCGTACTGCCCGGGTATCCTGGGGAGCGGGGCGTTACAACTCCCGTGTCCTGCGGGAGACAATCTGTGGCAATCCAAGGAAAAGAAATTTGACTTCCAATGAAGGAAGTCCAAAAAGGATCGTCATAATAAAAATATAGATATGAATGTGTATGACGACAATCTGAATCTAAAATATATGAAAATGAAGCATGAGATTCAGAAATGAAGGAAAAAGTGTGATGAGAACTTCCCTAAATGGCGATGCTATCACCTGGCTGATGCGAATCCTCAGGTGGAGGGTGAAATGGCTGCAGGGGCAAGTTGGAGGAGCAGGCATCACAGGCTCAATGTAGATCATCTCGTAATCACTGTCGCTTGTCGCATCCTCATCATTGAAGTTAATGGCCTCTGCAGTCATCTCTGGACTCTGTGGTCCACCCTGAATATCATCGTCCTGGATGATGAGCTGATGCGTGTCCTGAGGTGTCTGAAGTGATGGCTGCTGAACTGAATCTGTAGGGAGGGAGGGCTTAGGCTCCAAAGTAGTCTGTAGGTTGTATCCCGTGCACTCATCCTCCTCAATACCACCGTAGTAAACCATCTCAGCAGTCCACCCAAGCTGCTCGCACACCTCCAGCTGTGGTAATGGATCAGCTAGGTAATATGACTCAGGCACTCCGATGTCATCTATCTCACTCTTGCCTGGACACATCTCCTTCTCATCACCACCACCAACCCAACAAAACTGAATCGTGTCTTCAACACGGGTGACACACACACTCCATCATCCATCTCCTCCTGGTCCTAAATATGCAATCGCTCAACATCCTCTACATGGCTCTCATGCAACCCAACACATTGCTCTGCTCTGTATCCCATGGGGTCGCAAGAAAAAGAGCCCAAAGGTGGCTCCTCAAACTGACACTGGACCTGCTGCTCTGTATCCTGAAGTGGAAGTGGGTATTGGCCATCATCCTCATATCCAAGTGACGGCTCTTCAAATGGCACAGTCTGCTCCCACTCTGCAAGGTCTCTCAGGTACAACCATGCATCATCTGTCGTGTATGCAAAGAAATCTCCACTGTTGCTCATCTGCACAAAGTCTCGCGTCGACAGCTGCAACCTTGTGTAGAAAATCCGAAGTAGATCCTCTGTGCTGAAAGCATGGCATGGACACCCATGCACTAACCCATCAAACCTCTCCAAAACCTGACAGTAAGTCTCACCGTCAAACTGGATAAAGCTCGCCATTTGTTGCTCACATCTGTACCCGATTCTTGTAATAAATAGGAAAGAAAGTTCGAAGGAAATCAGTCTTAAAAGAAAGCCAAGTATAAAAAGAATCTCGAGGAAAAGCATCAAACCAAATCTTAGCATCATCTCTCAAAGTATGTGGGAACACTTGAAAATAAATAAAATCTGCACAAATGTTCTCATCAAACAAATCCTCAAACTCTTTTCTACACCATTTTCAAACTTTTGCATAAATGAACTAGGATTTTCCAACCCCATACCGTGAAAGAACGGTGGTGGTTGGGAGTCCTCCACATAAGCATCGCTAAAGTTTGAAAATGAATCCATAAGAAAAAAATTTAATTTACAAAAGATTTTTTTAAAATAAAAGAAAGAAAGAAAGAAAGAAAAATGACTCAAAAAGGTATAAAATAAACAATCAAAAAGACTCAACACTAAGCTGGAAGTATTACACCTAAAGTGTCCAAAACCAACCAAAAATGTGAATGTGAAAACCGTTGTCCCCGGTAATGACGCCAAATGCTTGACCGCAGGGCGTGCACAATCCAAATAGGATGCACACGCTCGCCTCCCAAGAGAATGAGTGTCAAATGCAATATAAACCCGTAAATATGTTGTTGAATCCACATAGACAATTCGTTTCACAATTACAATCTCAATTGGTCAAGAAATGCTAAAAGTATTGGTACAACCAACTAAACTAACATGTGTGTCATGAGAGAATATGGGGTGACAATGTCGAGCCAAATCTAAGGTAGGTGGGGTGGAGATCAAGGTAGGAGCTAGTCAAGCAAGGAAGAGTGTGCGGAATGGGATGTCATTAAGGTTGTGGTTTGATTGGCAATAGGTTTATTCTAAATGAATCAACCCTCGCATCCATTTCAAGGTATGCGGGGTTGTGCACATAGGTAATGCTCTTAAGGCACACCATCGTTCTACGGCCACACCAAGGGTAATGCACGACTCATTTGTGTGTTGACTAACGGGTTGGAATCCCTAACAATAACTCGTGAATCGATCCTTGCATCCGTGTCAATAGAATGCAAGGATGGTGCACGTAGGTGTGACCCTTAAGGTATACTACCGTTCTACGGCTCCACCAAGAGTAGCGCACGACTCAATCAAAACTAGGGCATAACCCAGCAATCTACATTATTTAGCACCCATTTCAAGGCATGCTAAATCCATTAAATGCAAGGAATGACTAATTACTAATCAACCACACACCCCTAGTTAATCCCAATCCACACACAAATGGCTCTAGACCTTCATAATGAAAGAACTTGATAATCATTAAAGATAAGCAAATAAACATTCATTACAAGCCACTAAGTAAATGACTATCCAATGATTCTCGCCATCATTCAACAATCATTTACAAATTGATATTCAAAGCAAGAGAAACCAAATGTTACAAGAGAGGGGAAGAGATCACCAAATAAAGCCCTAAAAACCCAAGCTTTCCATCTCTTGCTCCTCCTCCAAGCTCCACCAAGCTCCAATAGCCTCCAACCCTAGCCCTAGCCATTGGGGAAGAAGATGGGGGTCTAAACCCCCCAATGGAACAGTAAAAACTGAAGATATCTTGATGGAAATCGAACCAGGCCTCTAAAAACCCCAAATTAGCAAATCGGGTCTGCAATTGGGCCTTGTGGGTCGGGTTTTGGTGGCCTGACTTGCGCGCACTCCAGCAAGTTTGGGCTGGGTCGAAGACCTGACCCGTTTCCGCCCACCCGCAGTAGCGGGCGGGCTTTCAGCCCGATTGGCTAAACCCGCGCGTGCCCCGCTTCCCAAATCCCGCCCGATTACGGGTGGCCATGACAGCGCCGTGTGGCGCTGCGTGATTGTGCAACGCGACGCCCATTAAAATTCATTTTCCCCCCTATTTGAATGCCATTTTCTCATCCAAAAATCCACAAAAATACCCAGAAATCCCAGAAAAATTCCAGAAAATTCTAGAAAATCCCCAAGACTCCTAGGAGTACCTAAAAAATATGAGAAGGAAAAATTAGTCCATATAACACTGTTTTGTGCAAAGAATACAAATAAGCTCTAATATAAACATACGGTGATAATACACTTTTAATACATCCGCGGATCAGTTAGCAAGATATAATATTTCTTTGAAGAAACATAGAAATCAAAATGAAAAACCAATGTATTTGTTTGCTTGATTCAATTGTTTGACACTGATAATACATCCGCGGACACTTTGGACAAGAATATTGTTGGGAATCTCTTCGGGCCAGAGTAACCTTGATAGATCTTATAAGTCAACATGTACGACCAGAGTGTCGATTGGAGCTCATCTGGCCAATGCTTTCTCTGTGGTAATTGGCAGTTCATGCCCTTGGTTGGTGGATGAGTCATCGTTTGTATGGTTGAAGACGTGGATGTTGACTCACTTCCCACAGATGGTGCCCATTATTTCTAAGTAAATATGACAATCTGAGGTGTGTGTGTGTGTATGTTGTTGGGACCTTCGGTTGTAGCTGCTGATCCGAGCTCTCCATCGGTCCAAGCTATCTCCGAGTTGCATGCAACAAAAACAGCCCGTGAGAGAGGGCCGAACATATGGTCCGACCTAATCCACTCTAATGTTTAAGTTAGCACGTGACCTAGATGAGGCTCGGGGGCAACCAAGGCTAATCTATTATGCAAACCCACCAATAGTTGTCGTGCCGATCTAAGGAGAGCATATAGTGCTTAGTTCGGAGAAGGTCCAGTTTAGAAGATACCTAAATAGTCTAAAGTTGTTTTAGACTATTTAACCTTAATTGTTCTTGTGAGCAGTCTGGAGTCATATGAGGCTCATGCAACCTGATCTTATCCAAGAGATTGCCTGTCAGAGGGACCAAAAGAAAAATCAGCGAGCTAAGGATAAAATGTAGCCCCATATGTCCCCCAGACGATTGTTGGTGAAAATTTTTATAGGTGTGGTGAGCCTTTATTACTACTGAGTTATTGCTATTAAAGACATGTTAATGGCCATAATAAATTGAAGAAAACGGTCGTCACAAATGCAAGTGGTAAGTGTTGTATTAAGGCCATAAATGCAAGGAATTTAAGCCATAATTGTTGTATCAGATACCTATTGAGCAAAAGAGTAGCAATAATGAATGAATACCTAGAAAATAATGTATGCCATCTTTGGAGGAATGGAAGTCTTGCCTTTTTGGTATGGCAATCATGCTTTGATGATATGAACTTGGTTGGCTCAACTGAAAGAGCCAATTAGGTAATCACTGTGATGATAATTCCATCGTCATTGAGGCATATATTACGAGGTTCGACACATGCAACATGCTTGTCAGCACGTGTAGCTTGAGAATCATCTTTTTCTTACAAGCATTTGAGAAAATAAGGTTTTTGGACTCTTCGGTCCTCAATAGTTTGCAAAGGCTACTGGTCTGATCTTGTTTGATCAATAGTTGTTCATATGTCAAATTAGTCATATAAAATGCAAATATTAAAATCATAGCGGTAAATTATCGGTACACAAGAAATAATCCATGCACACAGTGCATGGAGCCAAAGAAACCCCAGAACAGGATGCGGTGCACATGCACAAGTGAAAAGGAGTGAGAAGTGTGGGTGTACGTGTCAGTATCATCGAATTATAAAAGTATAAATGCAAAGACCTTAGAGGTTATATGGGAAAATCCCCTAGGGCAAAAATGTAAATAAGTTAGCTTGGGGTGGTGTTTTTCTCCTCAATGGCAACCAGGTAAATAAGTCCGGGGAGGGTTTTTTTTGTCATAGTGGCATCCCATGTGGCGATGTGACATGCCACATGGGACACCCATGCCTCCTAAGACAAAGTCATCTATTGTATAAACAAAACTCAAATCCCAAGCAAAAGGACAAACGACACGTCGATATCACCAATTTCAGACAATGCCTTTATGAGGATTAAGTGGGAAAACGAGTTCAGATCGGGCCGAAGATCATGTACACAAGTTTGTATATACGAAGACATGCAGATACAAATACAAATACAAACACCGATGATAAATACATATACTAATAATCTATTGCACATTTGAGTGGGCTTGATGGGACATTTGTCATGTGTGGCATAAAGATGTGTGCCGCATAGGATGACCCATCACCCCAAAAAAAACCATAAACAAAAAAAAACCCGAAAACCCCACCCGAACCCCCAAAACCAAAAAACCTAAAAACAAACCCATGTTATGAGTGAGGGAGGCCTTTGGCCTCCCCACCACTTTATCCCTCAATTACTCCCCATTTAGTTAGCATAATGGGGACCTTTGGAATTATATGCCCTTTGGTATTCCATATGAATGAATAAATAGAGGACCATGGCCTTGAGCTATGGTTACTCTTTCTTTTGAGTTCCAACACGTTATCAGCACGATTTCGCTTTAAGAGAAAATTTTTTGAGCCAACAAAATTTCCCCACAAAATTTCCCTCTTGCAAAGGAATCTTGTAGTTGTGGCAAAGCTTTTGCGACAACGATCGACTGATTTCTTTCACGGATTACGGGAGCGGGGATTTTTATCTACGGATTTTATTTGTTCTTCCCTAGATCTTTGATCTAGAGGTAAAATTCTAATCCCATATATATATATATATATATATATATATATATATATATATATATATATATATATATATATATATATATATATATATATATATATATATATATATATATATATATAATGGACCATATTCTATCACATATGTATGTTGATTGTTTTACACAAATCAATATATCAAATCAATAGGATAAGAATCAATACTGTTTTTCCTTAATTTTCCCTAATCTGGGTTTATAACATATTTTTTTATTAAAAAAAATTTCTTTCCCCCCCGAAGGGGGGACTTGTCCCCGAGCCACCCACCCACCCGTCGGGGGGGCTCGGTCGATACGTCGGGCCCCCCATAGTCGGGGGGCTCCTCCTGCGCACCGCCACCTGTTAGAGGGGCTCTCCGGCGCCGACACCCCCAGGTCGGGGGGCTCCTCTCTGCGGGCTTCATCGGTTGCCCCCTGTCGGGGGCTCTTCATTTCGCCGGCGCCCCCTGTGCGGGCTTCGTCGACGCCCCCTGT
Organism: Scilla litardierei; assembly: GCA_030789695.1. Lineage (NCBI taxonomy): Eukaryota > Viridiplantae > Streptophyta > Magnoliopsida > Asparagales > Asparagaceae > Scilla > Scilla litardierei. The sequence continues at coordinate 120,476,009 of CM061130.1, forward strand.
CGGGGGGGGGGGGGCTCTTCGGCTCGCCCGGTGCCCCCCGTGCGGGCTTCGTCGATGCCCCCTGTTAGGGGTGTACGGGTCCGGGTACCCTGTTTTTTTCATGTTATCCAGACCCTACCCGGTAAGGGACCGGTTCCTAAAATTTGGAACCGGAACCTACCCAGTTAAACCATATACCCGGACCCTACCCGGGCCCTATGGTTCCGGGTAGGTTCCGGGTACCCTGTAAAAAAATCTAATTTGTGAGGCATTACGAACAATGATTTCCAAATGATTTGTGCATGACAATTATCTCAAATACGCATGAATAAAAATCAATCTGGAAGTAAAATATTGTCTCTAGTCTCTTTCTTCGGTGATAAATGCATACTGACCAGTCATTTCTACTAGATAAAGCTAGACATATAGAAGAATGATTCACGTTTACCTATACTGCTCTTTTGAACGCATAGGATAACAATATGATCTTTGATTCAAATGCATTGTTTAATGAACTTACACGTTGCTCAAAACTTCAGAATGCAAATTGTACTCACTAATATTATAAGTTCAAATTAGATACAGCCAGGGTGAATCACTCTTATATATTTTGATCCTTAATATTATAATAAAAAATTATATATATATATATATATATATATATATATATATATATATATATATATATATATATATATATCGGTTCCGGTTCTGGGTACCCGTTTTCTATAGGCGGGAACCGGAACCGGACCCGATACCCGTCGGTTCCAAATTTTCCTACCCGGAACCTACTCGGAACCGATAACTATCTACCCAGAACCTACCCGTTAGGGTAGGTTCCGATCGGGTATCTGGGTACCCTGTACCCGTGCACACCCCTACCCCCTGTCGGGGGGCTCTTTGTTTCACCGACGCCCCCCTTGTGCGGGATTCGCCGGCGCCCCCCTGTCGGGGGGAGGGGGGAGGGGGAGGGGGAGGGGGGCTCTTCGAGGGCTCTTCGCTTCTGTCGGAGGGGGCTGATTTTCGGCGCCCCCCTCTATTAGTTCTTGGGTTCAAGACTAACGTTGTTTTGATGATGATTAATACATTATGTTAGTGTGCTAATCAATCTTATGTTTTAGTCTCAGTTTATTTTAATGATTATATGTTGATGAGACAAAGCATAATGCTTGGAGGATATTGCAAGGGATATCTTAAAGACCTCCAAGAGTGATGGAATGACAAATCTTGGAGCTTGATGAAGGGAAGATCATCAAGGGGTGCCAAAGCTTGGAGATGATTGGGGAGCATCAAGGTATCGTGAGCTTGAAGACTTATACTCTAGGAGATGCAATATGTAATCCATGTAATTTCAATTACTTGCATTTCTCTTTTTGAGTCTAGGATTATTGTAATCCCTTGATAGATGGTCATACTCTCATGCATATGCATTTCACCATCTTAGTGTGTCTTAGGATTATCATAGAATCCAACCCAGTAGGTTCATCTTGCCCAAAGATTCATTTGGAGTCTCTGGCTCTCCATCAGTCGCCTGCTGAAGGTTTTACAGTCGACTAGGTGATTCCAGTCGCCTGTCGAGCCTTCTAAAGTCGACTGTGGTGCACTGCTCAAGTCAACTTTTTTATTGACTCTACTTGAGCTTTTCGCATCAGTAAACGGATGTTCAATTTACATTCATATGTGAATTGCTCAACAGTCGTCTCAGCGTAACTTGCATTTTCCGGGCTTCATCCCAATTTGCAAGACAGTCGACTGATGAAGTATTTACAGTCGCCTGTGAAGTAGTCAACAGTCGTCCGAAAGGTGTAAGTGATAAAAATTACATCTCTCGGGTTTTCTCCGTCCCCTGCAGCAGTTGGCTGATGAAGGGTAAACAGTCGCATGTCTATTTTACAGTCAACTGTCATTTGTTCATCAGTCGCCTGTATGCATACTGGGAGCAAGAGTGCATCTCTCTGTTTTTCTCCATCCCCTGCAGCAGTCGCCTGATGAAGGATATACAGTCGACTGTCTGTTTTACAGTCGCCTGTGTAGTCTTCTACAGTCGACTGTCCTGGCTCAGATTATAGCCGTTAGGATTTTTCTAGCCATTGAACAGTCGACTGTCATTTGTTCATCAGTCGACTGTCTGTGCCATAAAATGCCAAAATCTAGCTGTTGCAGATTTCGTCCCTTTGGGTTTTTGGCTGGTTTTATGGGTTCCTTTGTGCTTCCTATATATAGGAGTTGGCTTAGTTCATTTAGAACTCTTGGTTAATATTGAATATCTTTGAGAATCAATAGCCACTCCTAATCTCTCCCATTTCCCTCTCATGAGCACATTCCTCTTCATGTATTGAAGCTAGCTCATAGGAAAATTCTCCAAGGGATCTAATTCTCATTCCTTTCTTGGAGATCATCTTTCTTCTCTTCATTTCATACACTCAAGTGAGAAGTGTTAGGATTCATTCCTAGAAGAGAGAAAGATCATCAAGTGCAATCAAAGCCTCATCTGAAGCACTTGAGTTTCACTTGCATGCCTTCTTCTTCACATTGGTAAGATCATATCAAGGCATATGTAAGTGTTGTTTCGTTTTGTTTTTGTTCAAAATACTAATTCTCTTTGTGGGAATTAGATACTCTCTTTGTGGAAGTTACTCTCTGTGTGAGAGTTTGGTTCTTTCTGTGTGAGAGAACAAATCCTATGTGTGAGGTCTCTCTGTGTGAGAGTAACTGAGTAAGGATTTCTCTGTGTGAGAATCTAAATCCTCTGTGTGAGTTATCTCTGTGTGAGATTGTATTCACGTCTCTTTGTGGGAATCATAGTAAATATTGGTGTGGCTGGACGTACCCAAGTTTTGGGGAACCAGGGTAAAATCCTTGTGTTTACGTTTGTTGTTATTGAGCACCCTGTTTATTTCCGCTGCTTATTGTGCTTTAATTTTAGTAACGTTTAATTAAGTACTTTGCTTTACATTATACTATTCAACCCCCTCTAGTGTGTGTGTAGCCCCGCAGGGTCCCTTACACCCTCCCCATTTTTCGGACAGAGGGGGGCTCCTCCCTCTGCTCCGCCCCCCTGTCGGGGGCGGGAGGAACGTCCAGAAGCTCCGCCTCTGGGTAGATGCCTAAATGATTAATTTCTGCGAAGTAGGACTCCTTGATGCCGGCGAAATTGGCAGAACGAAATTGGGGATTTGGGGGAGATGACGATTTTGAGGATTGGTGGAGATGAAATTAATTTCAATTTCATTATTTTGGGGGCTGTATCTAATTGGGGATTAGGAAATATTATTTTCAACACTAAACATTTGGGTTATTAGCCCATTAACCCTCTTATTATAAGTAATAATATAGATTCTAATTGGCGGTTGGGCCTGAAGCCCGCATAAACCAATTGCATATTTTAAATGGGCTGTTGGGTCTGAAGCCCGCAACAAGCATAATGACTTTTATTGAAATATTTGGGTCATGTTATTTTTTTGATTTAAATATAAATTTAAACTCAGAAAATTTCAATTAAATCTAGAAAAATATCAGAAAATACCGGGTTATTACTGGAAATTCTAGATAAATTGATGTGTTGCATTAATATTCATTTTGGAATGTTTTTTGGTCCATATAATCTCAATAACATCACTATCTGCATAATTTGGAATATTTAGATTTTTTATTTAATAATTATGAAAGGTCCTGAGATCGCTCTGCTGTTAGTTATCTAACCTAACGGTGCATGATATGTCTCCACGTGGCCCAATTAATTATTAAATATTTTATATTTCTCCAATATATTGTGTGTGATGTTGATTAAATTAAATTTGATATGCCTGTGTTTGTTGCATAATTTATAAATTGCATTGATGTTGTAAATAATTTAGCCTTGTGGTTTGGGATCAACCATTTTAAGATACACCTTGTTATATTCCTCGCTTTCTTTTTCTGTTTTGAGAGGAATTGTAGTGAGGTTATAATATAAAATGCAAAAAGACCGGAGCTCGGCCAAATTGAAGACGGAGATGAAATCTGCATTAAGCTGCGATCCAAAATGGGTTTCCAAGTTGTATTTTTCATTTCTTTTGTATTTCATTTTTATGGACTGTATTCAGACATTTTTGGACATTTTGTTTCTAAGGGTATCTGGCCGATCCCCACATGACTGTTTATTTACTTTGCGTGAATTTATTTTTTCAGAAATATTAATTCATGCGTATTTATTTGCATAGATAAATGGCAAAATTGGCTAGCATTAATTTCGAGGTCCTTGACGGAGCAAGAAAGAACTACCTGAGCTGGCGAGTGGACCTGAAGTTCCACTTGCGTTCAATGGAACTCCTTCACTCAATTCTGGCCCCCGCCGTGGCCGAGACAGCTACTAATAAGGCCCCTATAGCAGCCCAGCCATCTGGCAGTTCTACTACCATTATCTCCGACATGGATAATGCGAAAGCCATTATCTATATCAGGAGACACATAGATCAGACCTTAAAGGCCGAATACTTAACGGTAGAAGACCCTTTTGAGTTGTGGACAGCGCAGGAGGCACGTTATATGCATCAAATTGATGTCATACTACCACGTGCCAGTTATGAGTGGAAAAATCTCCGTATTCAGGGCTATAAGTCCGTTGCTGAGTACAACTCAGCACTTCATAATATCACCTCATGCCTGAAGTTGTGTGGTGAAGAAGTATCGGAGCATCGCATGTTGGAAAAGACATTTACCTCATTCCACGAGAAAGATGCAATCCTCATGCAACAGTATCATGAACGCAACTTCACGAAGTTCTCCGATTTGCTCTCTTGCCTTCTTAGGGCAGAGCAGAACAAAGACTTACTACTTGCCACTCATAATCTGCACCCTGCTGGTGCTGCCACTATCCCTGAAGCCCACCATGTTTCTCCCCATAAGTGGAAAAACAAGAAGAATGCTAGAAATAACAAATGGAAAGCTGCAATGAATCCAGCAAGAGCACCACCCCAGAACAACAACAACAAAGGGAAGAAAACTTTACATGGAAGCGTAAGAACACTGGTCCAGTGCCAATTTCAAAGAAGAACTGGGAGGACAAATGCCATAGATGTGGCATGACTGGACATTGGTCCAGAAACTGTCGCACTCCTCGACACCTCCAGGACCTGTATCAGGCGAGCCTGAAGCCTCCCCCTGAAACAAACCTGGCAGATGTTCAAGCTCCGACCAAGTTCACTGCACAAGACTTTGAGAATGATGATCTGCTCGATTGAGCCTTATCTTCTGTTTTTATGCATTTAAAATAAATGTAGCTTCATCTATAGTTTGCTTTGAATGAACTTTAATTTGAATGTCAATTTTCATTACTCAAATAAATTTTCACTTTGCTTAATATAGATGAAGTGTGAGTGCCTAATGGACAGTGCTTCGACGCACACCATCCTTCGCGATCCATGCTATTTTTATAGCTTAAACAAATATGACAGTCCTGTTATCACAATTTCAAGACTGTCCAATATAATCGAAAGATCTGGTGAAGCAATCATATTGCTCCCAAATAACACAAGACTCAAAATACAAAATGCACTTTTCTCTCCAAAATCCAATAGGAATCTCATAAGTTTCAAGGATATTCGTTTTAACGGGTATCACTTAGAAACTAGAGATGAAGAAAACATTGAATATATGTATGTGACTCGTCAAAAAGATGGCCAGAAGACCATCTACGAACGATTTAAGGGACTCCCGTTGGGTCTCTACCACACATATATTCACCCTATAGAAGCCAATATGACTGAGCACGAGAAGTACCTTTTATTGCCCGAATTTCAACTCTGGCACAATAGACTTGGTCACCCTGTATCAGCTATGTTGCGACGTATCATCACTGAATCCAGTGGACATAATTTAAAGAACCAGAGGATTCTTCAAAAGGGTAAGTTTCAGTGTCCCCCTTGTTTTAAGGAAAAACTAATAACGAGACCATCCCTCCTGAAAGTGGGATTAGAGTCTCCAGGCTTCCTAGAGAGAATTCATGGCGACATTTGCGGGCCTATTCTTCCTGCAAGTGGCCCATTTTAGTACTTCATGGTATTGATTGATGCATTCACAAAATGGTCTTATGTGTGCCTATTGTCCACCCGCAACCTAGCTTTTCCAAAGCTTTTGGCACAAATAATTAGGTTGCGGGCTCATTTCCCCGATAACCATACCAAGAAATTACATCTTGATAATGCAGGTGAATTCACTTCTCTAGTCTTTGAAGACTATTGCTGGGCAACGGGTATCGAAGTTGTACATCCTGTAGCACATGTTCATACCCAGAATGGATTAGCAGGGTCTCTTATAAAGAGACTCCAATGGATTGCACGTCCATTGCTCATGCAATCCTAGTTGCCTGTGAATGCTTGGGGGCATGCTATACTGCATGCAGCATCGCTTATTAAGATACGACCCTCTGGTGGCCATATATTATCTCCGATGCAACTAGCATATGGTGCACCACCAGATATCTCTCATTTGAAAGTGTTTGGTTGTGCGGTATATGTCCCAATAGCACCACCTTAGAGGACCAAAATGGGTCCTCAACGTCGTCTGGGTATCTATATTGGGTTTGATTCGCCCTCTATTATTATATACCTGGAACCTCTCACAGGGGACGCATTTGAGGCACGTTTTGATGACTGAATTCGATTAGAAAACTTTTCCAAACCTAGACAGGCAGTCTAAGATGCCTGACACTTCTGAGACCATTTCTTGGGACAACAAGTATTTGTCTCTATATGATCTGCGTACTAATCTGTGTGAAGATGAGATCCTGAAGATCCTTCACATTCAGAACACAATACATTTACTATCGGATAAATTTACGGACAACCAGAAGATTGTTCGTTCACACGTCCCTGCTGCCAACACGCCAACTAGGATTAACATCCCCAAAGATGGATACAATCCACCGACAGCAGAACTGGCTGTACCTCAATTGAAAAGAGAACGACCGCCAGGTTCAAAGATAAAGTTCCTTAAAATAGGAAGATTCCTGGAGATATTACGACGATCCCTCCATAGGATGCTGAGCTTAAACCAGCAACATCTTTCTTCCTTAGTTCCCATGCAGAGGAACCGATAGGAGAAACATCATTAAATTTTGTACGTACTGGAGAGGTACTGGACAGATGTAGCACAGTCTGTCGATGACGATTTTGCGTTCGATATTGCTGTTCACGTCGATGAATACGACGATGACGTCGAACCACGATCTCTAGCGGAATGTAAACGCAGAGTAGATTGGCCAAAATGGGACGAGGCAATAAGAGTAGAGCTGGACTCCCTCTTGAAACGTAGAGTCTTTGGACCAGTAGTACAAACACATGTAGGTGACTAGGTGTTAAACCTGTGGGATATAAGTGGGTCTTCAGTAGAAAAAGAAATGAAGAAAATGTGATCGTACTCTACAAGGCACGCCTTGTAGCACAAGGATTTTCCCAAAGGCCGGGGATTGATTATGAAGATACATATTCCCCGGTCATCGATGCGATCAATTTCCGATTCTTACTTAGCCTATCATCTCTGGAAAGCCTAGAAATGCAGCTCATGGACTTTGTGACTGCAGATCTATATGCCGATATAGATAAAGAAATCTATATGAGACTTCCAGATGAGTTTAATTTACCACCAGAGATGAAAGAGAGACCTCAGGACGTCTTCTCTGTAAGGATTCAAAGATCATTATATGGTCTTAAGCAATCAGGAAAAATGTGGTATAACAGACTAAGTGTTTTCCTTGCACATCAATGATTCACAAACAATGAAGTCTGCCCGTGTATCTTTATCAAAATAACGGGAACGGGATTTGTCATCGTCGCAGTATATATGGACGACTTAAATCGCATAGGATCTCCTGCAGAGATCAATGCGATATCTGAAAGCCTAAAGCATACCTTCGAAATGAAAGACCTAGGCAAAACGAGGTACTGTCTTGGCTTACAAATTGAACACCTACGAGGTGGAATCCTGTTACACAAATCAAACTATACAAGGAAACTTCTAAGCAAGTTTCGAATGGAACAATGTCATCCTTTAAGTACTCCTCTGGTCGTGAGATCACTGGATTTTTATAAGGACCCCTTCCGGCCGCTGGAAGAGGGGGATGAGTTATTCGGTCATGAAGTACCATACCTCAGTGCCATTGGAGCACTTCTATATCTGGCAAATTGCATGCGTCTCGATATAGCGTTCGCAGTTAATCTTCTTGCCAGACACAGTGCTGCGCCTACAAAGCGCCACTGGAACGGAGTCAAGCATCTTATACGCTACCTTCATGGTTCTATAGATCTGGGACTATACTACCAGAGAGGTGCCTCCTCCCAGTTACTTGGTTATGCTGATGCAGGTTACCTATCGGATCCCCATACAACAAAATCACAGACTGGTTTTGTGTTTACCTAAGGAGGAACTGCTATCTCATGGAGATCGGTAAAGCAAACCACAACAGCAACATCATCCAATCATTCTGAACTCATTGCGATCCACGAAGCAAGCAAAGAGTGTTCTTGGCTTCGCTCCGTCGTCCAACACATTCTTGATACCACTGGCCTGAAGGCTGGTGATCTTGAGCCCACTGTCTTGTTTGAAGACAACACTGCATGCATTGCACAACTCAAAAAGGGCTACATCAAAGGCGACGAAACACATATCTCCTAAATTCTTCTGGACGCACGATCTACAAAAGAACGAGGAGTCAAAGTTCAGCAGATCCAGTCCTGCAACAACTTAGCCGATTTATTTACTAAGTCTTTGCCGAGATGTATTTTGTAAAACTTGTAAAAGAAATCGGTATGAGACAGCTGAAAGACCTACAAGCCTGAAGCTTGTACGGATCAGGGGGAGTAACCTGTGGGTTGCACTCTTTTTCCTTAAGCTGTTGGTTTTTCCCGTTGGGTTTTCCACAGCTAAGGTTTTAACGAGATAAACACGATTACTCTGGATCCAGAAGTATCCACCCTCTTAGCTTTATACGCTAAGACCAAAGTAATAGATGGATAAGGGGGAGTGTTATGAGTGAGGGAGGTCTTTGGCCTCCTCACCACTTTATCCCTCCATTACTCCCCATTTAGTTAGCATAATAGGAATCTTTGGAATTACATGCCCTTTGGTATTTCATATGAATGAATAAATAGAAGACCATGGCATTGAGCCATGGTTACTCTTTCTTTTGAGTTCCAACAACCTACAATAAAAAAACCCAAAACTACAAGATAATACACACATTGACACACACTTTTTCCCCAATATTGCATCCATCGAAATACACGTGTAGGTTGTGTGTGCTTACTAAATGTGTAGGTTGGTTTTCTTGGATGCCCGTACACTTTGTAGTGCACACGATTTATTTTTAGGGTTTTTAGATATATGTCCCCCAAAAAATGGGTTATTTTAAAAGAGTCCACCAAATAATAGCTTTTACCATTTGGTCCCCTAATTTAACTAAATCACTAGAAAAGAGTCTCTAATTTTTAAAAACCCCATTTTGCCCCTCCACCTCTTCTTTCTCCTTCGATGGGCTGCGCGCGGCGGGCTTCGCCGGAGAAGATGGGGGAGCTCGCCGGAGAAGGGGGCGGTAGCACCCTCTTTTCACGGCTGGGGGGCGGCAGCCCTCCAGCCCCCTATTCGCATGGGAAAAGAGGGGGCAGCCGCCCCCCCTTCACCGGAGAAGCGGGGGGCAACCGCCCCCTTCGCCGGAGAAGAGAGGGCAGCACCCTCTTCTATGGAAAAGGGGGCGGCTTCCCCCCTCTTCTCTGGCGAACACAGGAGAAGAGGGGGCTGCCGCCCCCCTTCGCCGGAGAAAAGGGGGCAGCCACCTCTTCTTAGGCGAATGGGGCGGCTGCCCCCCTCTTCTTTGGTGAAGCCCCCCTCTTCTACGGCGAAGCTCGTCGCACACGTAGCCCATCAGAGGAGGAAGGAGATGTGGGAGGGCAAAATGGGTTTTTTAAAAATTAGGGACTCTTTTGTAGTGATTTAGTTAAATTAGAGGACCAAATGGTAAAAGCTATTATTTGAGGGACTATTTTGAAATAACCCATTTTTTGGGACATATATATGAAAAAACCCTTATTTTTAATATATGAATGAAATGAAACACGAATAAACGTGATAAGATTTGCCAACGTTCTTAGAGCATGTCCAGCGGTTGCATTTTTGGGGGGATTTTTGAGTGTTTTTTGCAAAAACCCCCCGGCCCAAAATGCACCCCCCCTCCAAGGCATTCCAACGAGAAGCCCCACTTAAAATGCGGGATTTTAAGGATTTTGGGTTTAAAATGAGGGATTATTGACACAATGGTTTTTTTCTTCAAAATTTGTATTTTTTTTGGAAAATTCGGCCAAAATCACCACCCCTGCATTTTGGAAAAAGCCCCCCCGCTGGATATAAAGCGCATTTTGGGAGGGGATTTTGGCCAAAATCCCCCCCCCCCCCCCCCCCCCCCCCCCATTTTGGCAAAAGCCCCCCATGCACATGCTCTTATGATTGCATCCTTTTTTTTTGGTGTTTTATGATTGCATCCTTCAATTACGCAGTAATGCGAATTTTCCACTGACTAGGTTCATTAACATATTTAGAAAGCAATTAATAATAATAATAATAATAACCAAAGTAATGAAATTTCACGAAATTCCATAACCAACGGCCTCCTCTCCCACTCCTCCCACGCAAGTCTTAAACGCACAGACTGCCCCCGCCCGCCCCACTCTTACGGGCCCCACAAAACGGGACTCGTTGCTTTCGGGTCATTTATGGGTGTCAGAGATCCTGGTCCCGTTTATTTTCAGTCTATTTTTAACCTTCTTCGTTGCTGCGTGCTTACATGTATAATAGGCGACAGCTTTACAATGGCCGCAGCCTCTAAAAGAAGTAGCAACAGAGAGAGGCCAAAACTCTCTCGTAACGGCTATTTTTTCTGCCATATATAAATATTAATTTATTTGATCATCGAGGAGGAGAGCTATGGAGTTTAATGGAAACGATGATATGTGAGTGTGATTCTTCACTTGTATTTTGATACTGACTATTGATTTCGAAGTTAATTTTGGGTTGATTAGTCGATCGGGTTTTTTGGGGGGTTTTGATGAATTTTCTCTTAGTAGCTATGGATGAATTTTTAGTATATAATGGAAGTGGAGACTGAATTCTGGCATTTGAGTGTTGCAATAGATATGGGGGTTCTCAATGTCGTAGAAATTGAGGAATTTTTGTGGATCAAATCAGTTTAGTAGAAATGCTCATTAAATTTTATATTATTCCATTTTGATAATTGTTTCCCCAACTTGTATGGGATTTTATCTCTATATGAGGTAAGGATCAAATCAGTTTGCAAGGATTATTGGATGCAGAACATTTTTCAAAAAGTTGCTGGCTTATTTGGATTTAAGTAGCTTGGGGGAAATTTTTTTAATCGATTCATATTTTATCATCAAGTCAAGCGTCCTTAAAATTTACTTGATTGATCATTTGTATTCAATTCATTGCTCTTAATTTGTCTATAGATGGGGATTGAGTTTGAAATTAGATGTAGGTAGGATTCTTTGGTTGTCGCTTGGCTGTTTTTGTTTATGACCATGGTTCCTAATTTGGGTCCTTCATAAGTTAAGGAAGCTCATGTAATTCTAGTATCAATCGTCAGACTCTGCACTCTATCTGCATTGCGTTGACTGATTGTCGAGTACCATCACACACGAATCGCCTTTGAAACTTTTGCTTTATTCAGTTACAATGCATTGCAAGTTGGGAAGACATTGATTCTTGATGTTGATTGTTTGGCAGTGAGATGTGGGATTGGCGAGGGGAAGATTTTTCTCTGCAGAAAGATTCAGAACTCGGTTAGTTCCTCTTTGTATGCTAGTCCCCCCCCCCCCCCCCCCCCCCCCCCCCCCCCCCCCCCCCCCCCCCCCGGGCAATGTATGTTGTTATGTAGTGCTTCGTTACTTAAACTCATGCAGCTTTGCATATTCAGATGTCCCTCATTGCCAATGGAATGACATGAACCATAATGACAATGGCTTCTTGTACACATGGGGAGATCACACTCCTACTAAGGACGTTGGAAATTTTGGCTATGATTTGCATTTTGGAGGTATGTTGTCATGCTCTATTTCCAGTTGTGATTGTTAGCGGATATGTATAATTAAAGGAAAGATCAACTCAGACAAGACGAGTAAAGGGCTGGAGGAATCCAGAGGGTCACAATTTAAAAGACGACGAATGCTGCAATTTACGCCGGATGCTAATGACATCTGCATAGGCAATGCGGAAACCTCTTTTGCCTCTGAAAGTTCTAAGGTTGGTATTAATGATATAATGAACTAGATAACAGTTTTCATTTTGGATTTAGTTCAGGCATTGATCTCATGCCTATATTTATTTATCTATAGGAATTGGAGAACTCTTTGCTATCAGATGAAATGCTGGAATGTTTAGAGTGGAATCCTGATGGGAACTCAAGTTTTTCAGGTTTGGTCTATTTCTCCATGGTTGTTTTTCCTTCAATGATGGTAGATTGTCGTATTTAGTGTGCATTAGATGGTAGGTATATGTTGGTAATGTAGGGCTGGATCTGTCTTCTGAAGGGTGGTTGGCCAATTGCTTAACTGAACATGAGATGAATCACAGTTCTGGTGAAACGTCGGTACCATTTCTAACATTGCTTTCCATCTACTTGCACATTCTCCACTGTAGTTTACCAAGTCTGAATGTCAATGTAGGTCTTCATGTATGAATGATTCTGTCATGTCAGACGACCAGATTGAATCATCAGGTGAGTCCACTTGGTGTTGCTTTCTGCATACTCTTAGTTTGCTTAGTTTTGTTTAAGAACTACAAGTCCATTAAATTAAGAACATAAAAGGTTGTTATCAATTTCTTGTTCAATATTCATGGCTAGAAGAAGCTGAACATGATGATATACATTTCCTTTTTTTTCCAGAGTCTATCAAGATACCATCTGAAACAGAAAGTGTTACCGGGAGAGAGAAACCAAGGCCCTCTATTTTAAGAATTTGGAGAGGTATGTGTTTTTCATCTGTGCAACCACATGCCATATTGTGCTCACCACCACCACAACCACCAAAAATATATAAAAACACCCCCCCCCCCCCCCCCCCCCCCCAACCCAAAAAAAAAAATCACACACACACACACAAAGAAAATAGAAAAAAAATCACCAGCCACACGACGTTCACACACACACACGTGCGTACAAACAAGCACGCACACATACATGTAGCATACACATGTGCATATATGAGAGTGTCAACTTGAGTGGGCTGTACTTGGAACCTGTTAGAAATTTTCAACAGAAATCAAAACAGATAAACATGTGATTTTATCCCTTGGGTTGCTACACCATTAATCAATAAAATAAGAATTTAATCTGTTAAATCACATAGAAGAAATAAAAGAAGTTTAAAATCTGGCATGAGGGTGTCAAATCAAGTAAACTTTGCCATATGAAAACCGAATTCTACCCCTCATGCGGGCTCCCAAAATTGCAATCCTGTAATGGTAAGATGACCCCAAGACAGTTGGAACTCAACATGCACGAACTACTAAGTCTCATACTCAAATCATGCTTTTGATTGCCTAAATACTATATAAATAATATTTTTGATAAATAGAAATGACTAAGAATGAGAGAAAGAAGAGAGAATTGTTGAGCCTTTTTTATGTTTGAGGTCAATTGTTGTTCTCATTATATAGGAGATGGAAACTAACTGAATTGAAAAGATCATCTCCAACAACATTTACCGATCAGTGAGATTTTCTCAACCAATTTGGAGAGCTCAACTAATCTGGAGAAATTTTCTCTAACATATTTGATTTTTCCAACTCTTAAAACTTAATCTTTATTTAATAAATAAAAAATCAAACAATCTCTCAAAATTAAATTGTAGGAAAATATATAATTGTAGGAAAATATATATGCAGGTTGGGACTGAGTTTGGAACAGGTAGCTTTCAGCTCGAAACCTATACTTAGTGACATTTGTTACAAATCAGAGATATATAATAGATTAGGCCTTGAATTAAACATATTTATCAGATTTTAATCAAAGCAAACATAGTATGCAATATTCATTGGATAGAGCGGGTTAGAGTATTAATGCCCGTGCTCATAATACCGTTTCATAAAAGTTATATAGGATCAGCTTTGTGTCCTTTAACCACAACCGTCACAGTTCCTTCATGCAGGTAAATCCTTAAAAGGTAACTGTGATCAGGACTTATTAAGAACATTAGCTCAACCTACCCGATCACACCATTTAAGCACTTTCACAATAGTATATGGGTGGTAATTGATATAGTTAACTAAATATATCTAGTATCATCAGAAAATAGATTTAACTCTAGGGTCAATGTTCTACAAGAATTACCCGTCTTTAAACGCATACCTTATGGAGTATTAACTGGGTCAAGCGGGTGAAAGTATAGTTAACTAAATATATCTAGTATCATCAGTAAATAGATTTAACTCTAGGGTCAATGTTCTACAAGAATTACCCGTCTTTAAACGCATACCTTATGGAGTATTAACTGGGTCAAGCGGGTGGGAGTATTAATTAGGTCACCATAGAGTATGCGATATTTATTAGGTCGAGCAGTTTGGAGTATTAATGGTTATGCTTACAATATCGTTTCATAAAAGTTAGCAAGGATCAGCTTCATGTCCTCTAACCACAACCATCACTGGTCCTTTCGTATCAGTAAATGCTTAAAAGGTTACTGAGATTGGTATGATACCTCCCACACAGGCCTTGTTTAACTATAAAGCATCTCAAGCGGCTGCTTTGGGCCTCTGATTTTTGGAGGCATCATATTTTCTCATCTTCTTAAGCCCAACAACATCCCTGACTGTTTAATTTTACCATCCCATTTTGGGAGGCCCAGCGTTGTGACTAAGTGACTTATGTGTGTTATGTACAGCCCGCAGCCCGCCCCCCGCCCCAAGGCCTACGAAGTTGAAAAACCCTAGCCCTCCACTACTCGGGCGCAGATTCAGTGCTTGAATCACTGCTGTTGTTTGTATTTTCTTTTAATTAAACTTTGATTGTTTCTTGCTGAGATGTGATCATTGCTGTTTGTTCTTGGCTGATCATTGCTTCAAAATTTGTTCTTGGCCTGGCTGTTTGTTCTTGGCTGATCATTGCTTCAAAATTTCAAAATTCTTTTTTATTTAAATTTTTTTCTTCAACATTGCGAAGGTGAATTTTTTTCACATCAATTCTTTTCTATCTTAACATATGTGAGATTTTCTATCTATGTTACATCAATTTTTTCACATCAATTTGTCTATCATAACATAAACAGCTTCAACTGAGAATAATACATTAAGAATGTTGGGCATGAATGTTGTGAAAAAATTGGACATTAAGAATTGATGTGAAAAAATTGATGTACACGTTAGCACTCTGAATGTTGGGCATTAAAATTTAAGAATTGACATTTTACCATACGTTAGTTAATTTTACTCCTTAATTGTTTGCTTTTCACTTCACACGTGTTTTATTAAACAATATCTACTTTAGAAGAAAATTCATGTCCTAAAAAAGTTTTTACAAGATGTCTTTCTCCTTACTGAAACCAGTTTGATATCGTGGATACCAATTATACTCTGTTTTTTCAAAGGAGTAGCGAATGCTTATATATTTTGTGTTTGCAGTTTAAGAAATACATTGATCAGATTGCATAGAAAGAGAGGAGATTGATTCAGACGGGTGACCTCATTCTTATATCTTAGGTCGTATCTTTCTAGACTAAAAGCTTTAAGTATTGATCTTTGTGCACCATCGATTATTTTATTATCTATTTATTGTGTTGTGTGTTGTTTAAATAATGTCTACTAGAAAATTTGCAAGTGGATATGAAAAACTAAATGAAAAAAGTTGAAAAATTAATTAAATCTCAAAAGGGAGCTCTTGCTAAGTTTAGTTTTAACTAGGAAAATACGACATATTCTTCAAGAGAAAAATAACAATTGAGGAAGAATTAATAGACATTATAGAAGATATTGTGGCTAAAGATGATCATATACAAAAATAAAAAATACTCCAACGTTTAATGAGGAAAACAAAGAGAACCCAAAAGAAGATGCGATAAATTTTATGACTAATAAATATATTTATGACCCAGGTAATTGGAGAAATATTGATGTGAAGTTTAGAGATATATTGTTAGAAAGAGGTGCTATTCGAGAGTGCAATTTAAATTTTCCAGTTGATGTGCTTAATAGACACTTCTCTACCACTTTTTATACTAGGAAATTTGCAAATGAAGAAACATATGATAGAAAATGACTTGTCTACTCTAAAGTAAATAATAGAGTATATTGTTTTTGTTGCAAGTTGTTTAGTTCAAAAATTTGTACTAACTAACTTTTGAATGAAGGAACAAACGATTGGAGAACCCTTAGTGCTAAGTTCAAAAACTCATGAAACAAGTCAAGAACATATAACTAACATGAGTAAATAGATTACTGTAGAGATGTGATTTAAGAAGAATAAGACAATTGACAAAAATATTCAAGAGAATATCAACAAAGAAAAGGAGCATTGGAAACAATTGTTATTGAGGATTATTTCTGTGGTTAAACATCTTGCGAAATATAATCTTGCATTTCGTGGGACGAATGAGAGGATCTAATAATAGGAACTTTTTCAGCATAATTGAGATGATTGCAGAATTTGATCCTGTGATGGAAGAACATGTTAGACGAATACAACATAGTGAGATTCATAATCATTATTTGAGTCATGTCATACAAAATTTATTGATAGAATTGTTAGCTTCTGAAGTTAAACAAGTAATAATCAAAACATTGAAACAATCAACATATTTTTCTGTCATACTTGATTATACTCCCGATGCAAGCCATTAAGAACAAATGACTCTTATCGTAAGATGTGTGAATACTTCGGTAAGTCCAACCAAAATTGAGGAGTACTTTTTAGAATTTTTGAAATTAGATGATACATCCGGAAACGGTCTTTTTGATATACTTATAGGTGTTTTAGAAATGCATACTCTTGATGTAAGAACCATAAGAGGTCAATTCTATGATAATGGATCTAACATGAAAGGAAAACACACATGCATGCAAACGATGTTTCTAGATATAAATTTCCGAGCATTTTATACACCATGATAATCTTAATCTTGTGCTATGTGATGTGGCTAATTCATGTGCTAGAGCTTTATCTTTTTTGGTGTGGTACAACATACATATTGTCTATTTTCTTCTACAAAAAGGTGGAAGGTCTTGCAAGACCATGTGCCTAAGTTTACTGTTAAACAACTATCTAATACTCGTTAGAAAAGTCAAATTGAAAGCGTAAAGGCCATTAAATGCCAAGCGCTGAACATAAGGGATGCTCTTCTTTAATTAGCAAATGTTAGTGATGATGCTTAAAACAAAAGGTGAAGCAAACTCTTTAGCCAAATATGAGATAAAATACTTTGAATTTCTTTTGTCCATGAATATTTGGTATGATATATTATTTGTAGTGAATGTTGGGAGTAAAAAGTTACAATCTAAAGATATGCATGTCATTGCTATTGATCAATTAAAAGGCCTTATTTCTTGCTTTGAAAAATATATGGAGAATGGGTTTAAGTCTGTCATGAATGATACAAAAGAAATTGCAAAAGAATTAAATGTTGAACTCAAGTTCCGTGAGAAACATGTGATTTATAGAAAGAAACAATTTGATGAGAATAATGATGATGATGTTAGACTTTCAATTGAAAAATCTTTTTGAATTGAGTTTTTCCTATATAGAGTTGATCAAGTTATTGTTTCAATTAAAACAAGGTTTAAACAATTTGTGGAGTATAAAAAGATATTTGGATTTTTATTTGATTTAGAAAAATGTTCAAATGAAAGTCATTGAAGAACCGTTGCATAAATCTTGAAATTCTTTTGAAAGTCGGCGAACATTTTGATATTGATGGGTGTGATCTTTTTTCAGAGTTAAGAGTCCTAAAAGAAGTTTTACATGCAAAAATTAATACTACAATTTTGATTTTAGATTATGTTAATAAGTCGGATTATTTTCCTAATACAAGCATTGCATATAGGATACTGTTGACCGTCCTAGTAACAGTTGCTTCAGCGGAAAGAAGTTTTTTCAAGTTGAAAAATACTAAAAACATATTTAAGATCAACCATGACTCAAGGTATGTTAAATTAGTTGAGTATTCCTTCTATTGAGAGAGATACTTGAAAGTCTTGATTATAAATCTTTGATATAAAACTTTGCTTCTGAAAAAGCTAGAAAAATGTTCGAACAACCTGATCTTTGTTTCCTTTAATTTTAAGATTGTAACATGCGTGGTTTGGGATGGGGTTCTGTCCTTCTAAATTCAGTTATATTAAGGCTCCTAAAAATTTTAATTTAATACTTAGGCCTCATTTTTGCTCGAGCCGGCCCTGTCCACCAGTAATGTTGGACCGAAATACTAAATTTGGATGGACCAGCCTACATCACGCTGCCTACTCTAGAATATCTACCTGATGTAGAAAAATAGCCTATACAGCTTGGTTCTAATTATAAGTTCCTTTATATGTGTGATTTTGAATTTTCCTTTTATGCAGTGTTTACTTGATAAAAAGAAGTGCTGTTGATAATTAATGATCACTTCCTAGGGTCTGTGATTAGATTGGTGAAATTTCACTCATAGGGTGTAGAAGCCCATACCTGGTTCTATACCTTGTTCATCTAATTTTTTTTCAAATGGTGGTGAGGTGCAATGGTCCTGGTACATAGCTATTTTCATTTTTCAAATGGTGGTAGGTGCAATGGTCCTGGATATGCTGGCAAGAAGATTAATATGTGCCTTTTGAGTAGATTCTCAAAAGGCATAAATTAAGCCCATACCTGGTTCCATGCCTAGTTCATATAATTTTTTTTCAAATGGTGGCGAGGTGCAATGGTCCTGGTACATAGCTATTTTCATTTTTCAAATGGTGGTAGGTGCAATGGTCCTGGATACAATGCTTGGCAAGAAGCTTAATATATGTCTTTTGATTAGATTCTCACCCAATTTAAAATACTCCATGTGGTACTGAAGTCATGCATACTTGAATTGTATACGCATATGAAGCAAGACAACCGGAAAGGGTCTAAAAGTCTAATTTACAAAACTGCATGCATGTATACCATATTATGTGATGATATGATTAATTTTATGAATTTTCCCATATTTTCAATGGTTATGTTTCTCTCGATAGTTTTGTAAAAGTCTAATTTACAAAACTGCACGCATGTATACCATATTTTCAATAGGGAGACTCTTGATAAGATGGTCTTTTATGCTTGCACCAGAGTATAATGCATAAATAGCTTTTAAGCTATCATTACACCCAAAATTTTATAAGATCCAACTTAATAAAGGGATCTTATAGGAGGGTTGTCATAGACTCATCGAGGGATATGGGAGGGTTGTCATAGACCCATTGAGGGGGTTTGGGGTTAAGCCCATATATGCTTTCACTGATTTGTGAGAACCCAACCTATCTGATTGGCATGCAATCCCCATGGTGAATGCTCCCTGCGATGGAAACAAACTGGAATTGTGACTCTCGTGGAGCATTGACCTATGGAGTTAATCTGGTTTATAATAGTACTAGATATAGTTATTTACATTATATCAACTACCAGCCAAACCCTATGGTGATAGTGCTTAAATGGTGTGATTAGGTAGGTTAAGCTAATATTTTTAACGCATGTGGGAGCAGGGCCGGTTCAAGCATAAATGGGGCCTAAAACGAAACAAAATATGCGGCCTAAGTATTAAAGCAAAATTTTTAGGAGCATTAATATAACTAAATTTAGAAGGACAGAACCCCCTCCCAAACCTAGCATGTTACAAATTAAAGAAAACAAAGATCGGATTATTTGAACATTTTTCTAGCTTTTTGAGAAGCAAAGTTATGTATCACAGATTTATATTCAAGACTTTCAAGTATCTCTCTCACAATAGAAAGAATACTCAACCCATTTAACATATCTTGAATCATGGTTGATCTTAAATATGTATTTAGTATTTTCAACTTGGAAAAACTTCTTTATGCCAAAGCAAATGTTACTGGAAGGGTCAACAGTATCCTATATGCAATGCTTGTATTAGGATCTGTCTTATAAACATAATCTAAAATCAAAATTGTAGTATAAATTTCTGCAGATAAAATATGATGCCTAAGTATTAAAGCAAAAATTTTAGGAGCCTTAATATAACTGAATTTAGAAGGACAGAACCCCCTTCCAAACCAAGCATGTTACAAATTAAAGGAAACAAAGATCCGGTTATCTGAACATTTTCTAGCTTTTTGAGAAGCATAGTTTTATATCAAATATTTATATTTAAGTCTTTCAAGTATCTCTATATCAATAGAAAGAATACTCAATCCATTTAGCATATCTTGAGTCATGGTTGATCTTACATATGTATTTAGTATTTTCAACTTGGAAAAATTTCTTTCCACCGAAGCAACTGTTACTGGGACAATCAACGTTATCTTATATGCAATGCTTGAATTAGGAAAATAATCAGTCTTATTAATATATTCTAAAATCAAAATTGTAGTATTAATTTCTGCAGATAAAACTTTTTCTTAGGACTCTTTAACTCTGAAAAAAGATCACACACATCAATATTAGAATGTTCGCTGACTTTCAAAAGAATTTCAAGGTTTATGCAACGGCTCTTCAAAGTACTTTCATTTGAACATTTTTCTAAATCAAATAAAAATCCAAATATTTTTTCATACTCCACAAATTGTTCAAACCTTGTTTTATTTGGAATAATAACTTGATCAACTATATGTAGGAAAAACTCGATTCGAAAAGATTTTTCAATTAAAAGTCTAACATCCTCATCATTATTCTCATCAAATCTTTTCTTTCTATAAACCACATTCTCACGGAAATTGGGTTCAAGATCTAATTATTTTGCAATTTCTTTTGTATCATTCATGGCAGACTTAAACCCAGTCTCCCTATATTTTTTAAAGTAAGAAATAAGGCCTTTAATTGATCAATAACAATGTCAAGATGCATATCTTTAGATTGTAACTTTTTGATCACAACATTCACTGCAAACAATATATCATACCAAATATTCATGGACAAAAGAAATTCAAAGTCTTCTATTTCATATTTGGCTAAAGCGTTTGCACTTTTAAGTTTGGAATTTGCTAATTCAAGAAGAGCATCCCTTATGTTTAGAGTTTGGAATTTAATGGCTTTTACACTTTTAATTCGACTTTCCTAACGAGTATTAGATAGTTGTTTAATAGTAAACTTAGGCACATGGTCTTGCAAAACCTTTCACCTTTTTGTAGATGAAGAAAACAGATAATATATACGTTGTACCACACCAAAAAAGATAAAGCTCTAGCACATGAATTAGCCACATCACATAGCACAAGATTAAGATTATGACAACCACATGATAAATAAAATGCTCTAGAATTTATATCGAGAAGCATCTTTTGTACGCCTGAGTGTTTTTCTTTCATGTTAGATCCATTATCATAGCATTGATACATCAAGAGTATGCATTTCTAAAACACATACAAGTACATCAAAAAGACCGTTTCCGGATGTATCATCTACTTTCAAAAATTCTAAAAAGTACTCAATTTTGATTGGACTTACCGAAATATTCAGACATCTTACAATAAGAGTCATTTGTTCTTGATGGCTTGCATCGGGAGTACAATCAAGTATGACACCAAAAGAAGTCACGAACATATTACTTGTTTAACTTCAGAAGCTAACAATTCTATCAGTTCATTTTGTATGACATGACTCAAATAATGATTATGAACCTCACTATGTTGTATTCGTCAAACGTGTTCTTCCATCACAAGATCAAATTCTGCAATCATCTCAATTATGCTGAAAAAGTTCCCATTATTAGATTCATAGATACTCTTCTAGATCCTCTCATTTGTTCCGCGAAATGCAAGATTATATTTCGCAATATATTTCACTACAAAAATAATCCTCAATAACAATTGTTTCCATTGCTCCTTTTCTTTGTTGATATTTTCTTGAATATTTTGTCAATTGTCTCATTCTTCTTAAATCGCATCTCTACATCAACCCATTTACTCATGTTAGTTATATGTTCGTGACCTGTTTCATGAGTTTCGAGCTTAGCACTAAGGGTTCTCCAATCATTTGTTCCTTCATTCAGAAGTTAGCTAGTACAATTTTTAAACTAAACAACTTGCAACAAAAACAATATACACTATTATTTACTTTAGAGTACACAAGCCATTTTCTATCATATGTTTCTTCACTTGCTAATTTCCTAGTATAAAAAGGGGTAGAGAAGTTTAAATTGCACTCTCGAATAACACCTCTTTCTATCAATATATCTCTAAACTTCACATCAATATTTCTCCAATTACCGGGGTCATAAATATCTTTATCAGTAATAAAATTTATCACATCTTCTCTTTGTTTTTCTCATTAAACGTTAGAGTATTTTTCATTTTTGTTATATGATCATCTTTAGGCATACTTTTTTTTCTACAATGTATACTAATTCTTCCTCAATTGTTATTTGTTCTCTTGAAGAAGATGTCGCATTTTCGTTGTTAAAAAATAAACTTAGTAAGAGCTCCCTTTTGATATTGAATTAATTTTTCAACTTTTTTCATTTAGTTTTTCATATTCACATGCAAAATTTCTAATAGACATTGTTTAATCAACACAACACAATAAATAGATAATAAAATAATAGATGATGCACAAAGATCAATACTTAAAGCCTTTGGTATAGAAAGATACGACTTGGGATATAAGAATGAGGTCTCCGGTCTGAATCAATTTCATCTTTTTCTAGCGGATCTGATCAATGTATTCTTAAACCGCAAACACAAAACATATAAGCGTTTGTTTCTCCTTTAATAAACAAAAAGCATAGTATAATTGGTATCAACGATATCAAACTTGTTTTAGTAAGCAGAAAGATATCTTGTAGAAACTTTTTTAGTACATGAATTTTCTTATAATGTAGATATTGTTTAATAAAACACATGTGAAATGAAAGAAAACAATTTAGGAGTAAAATTAACTAATGTATGAATAAAATGTATACATAGTTGCTGCCTACAACAATCCATTCTTAAATTTTAATGCCTAACATTCAGTTCTTAATACCTAACATAGTTACATAGTTGATAACATGTGATCTGTTAACAGGTACATTAATTTTTCACATCAATTCTTAATGCCTAATTTTTTCACAACATTCAGATTTTAGAATGCCCAACATTCTTAATGTATTATCCTCAGTTGAAGTTGTTTATGTTATGATAGATAAATTGATGTGAAAAAATTGATGTAACATAGATAAAAAATCTCATAGATGTTAGGATAGAAAAGAATTGATGTGAAATTTTTTTCACCTTCGCAATACTGAAGAAACAAATTTAAACGAAGAATTTTGAAAAATTGAAGCAATGATTAATAATCTCAGCCAAGAACAGCGAGGCCGGTTCAATCAAAGTTTGTTTGATTGATCACGTATCAACAACAAACAATCAAAGTTTAATTAAAAGAAAAAACAAACAACATCATCCCAGGAATCACCTCGTCACCGGACACCGGCGGTGACGATGAGATCAGGGTCAAGGCTGACCGACGAGCACGCGGGTGGGACTTGGGAGTTGGTCAGCGAAGGCAGGAGGAAGCTATCAACTTTGGCTATGGGTTGGAATCGTCGGATCACTGGATCGGATGATTCGGATTGCCGATCTGTGCACGCCGAGCGCCGAGCGCGTCTGTGCGAGACAGTGAGACTGAGAGAGATAGAGAGATACTGAGAGAGAGAGAGAGAGGTGGGGATAGATAGACTCAGACATCGAGTAATTCAAGCACTGAAGCAACGCCCGAGTAGTGGATGGCTAGGGTTTTTTTTTCAACTTCCTATGCCTGGGGACGGGCCGCGGTCTACGCAGCACATAGAATTCACTTAGTCACAACGCTGGGCCTCCTAAAATGGGCTGGTAAAATTAAATTTAAACATGCTAGGATGTTGTAGGGCATAAGAAGAAGAGAAAATATGAGGCCTCCAAAAATCAGAGGCCTAAAGCAGCCGCTTGAGTTGCTCTATACTAGAAACGGGCCTGCTGGTGGATCCACCAATGGTCCATCAGACTTAACTAAACAAAGAATTCATATAATCTAGTTGTTCATCATCAATCAACCAACATTCAATAACCGCTGCCTTTACTATGTGGATCATTGTCTTATAATGTAGATATTGTTTAATAAAACACATGTGAAGTGAAAGAAAACAATTAAGGAGTAATATTAACTATGTGGTATGTACACAGCACACAGAAGTCACTTAGTCACAACGTTGGGCCTCCCAAAATGGGCTGGTAAAATTAAATTTAAACATGCTGGAATGTTGTTGGGCATAAGAAGAAGAGAAAATATGAGGCCTCCAAAAATTAGAGACCTAAAGCAGCCGCGTGAGCTGCTTTATACTAGAACTGGGCATGCTGGTGGATCCACCAATGGTCCATCAGACTTAACTAAACAAAGAATTCATATAATCTAGTTGTTCATCATCAATCAACCAACATTCAATAACTGATGCCCTTTAAAGTACAAAACTATGTGGATCATTGTCTGCTCGGCTTAACGATTTATGCATCGGAGATGGTTACTAACATAGACACAATAAAATATAATGCTTCTGTCAAAGATCGAGAATATCAGTCAGTAGAAATAGGTATAGAGTTTTACGAGATAGATGCTTGCATATCAAGTTGGTGGCTAGTGGATGACAGAATACTCCTTAAAGAAATATCATGTTTTTTACAGAATATAAAGCAGCCGCGTGAGCTGCTTTATACTAGAACTGGGCATGCTGGTGGATCCACCAATGGTCCATCAGACTTAACTAAACAAAGAATTCATATAATCTAGTTGTTCATCATCAATCAACCAACATTCAATAACTGATGCCCTTTAAAGTACAAAACTATGTGGATCATTGTCGAGCAGGCTTAACGATTTATGCATCGGAGATGGTTACTAACATAGACACAATAAAATATAATGCTTCTGTCAAAGATCGAGAATATCAGTCAGTAGAAATAGATAGATGCTTGCATATCAAGTTGGTGGCTAGTTGATGACAGAATACTCCTTAAAGAAATATCATGTTTTTTACAGAATAATTTTTTTGGAAATAAACAAAAATTTATTATAGCACAAATATGAATATCAAATTGATCATTTCGGAAAGAAACGTTAACAACTTATGAATACAAAACAACTGATGAAAGAAACACAACTGGATGCCTCGCAGTGGTGGAGCCACATGGGGACAAAGGGGGGCAATTGCCCCCACTGACTTGAGTTGGAATGTATGCAGGGGCGTAGTCCAGGGGCAAGAACAAATAAAACTTATGCATATACTGTAACACGTTGGCTTACCCTCTCATTTGGTTAAGGCATAACCTTGAGAACTTCAAGGTCCCAGGATCGAATCCTGCTTGGGGCAAATTTTGGAGTTATTTAGTTTTTCTTTTGGTCATTAAATTCTAAATGCAAACAGACCTAATTGGTTGGTAAGCATACAATTTAATTTGTCAGTTAAAGGAGTTGCTATGCGATTTTTCGCAATTATCTAAATTGTTTAGGGTTTTTGTTTTATATTTTTTTTTCAAATTTTCCTGATAATTCTGGAAGATTTTGATATTGTAATTTGTTTTGAATTTGATAATATTTTTAGGGTTTTCACCTTCTAGTTCTACATCCAATTGACGACGTGACTAACTGCATATACTTCAATATATGATTATTTTGATTTACATGAATAAGGTTTTTTTCCCTATTCGGGTGTATTTTTTTTGGCTAAATCATTGATTTTTCAAAAACTTTCTTTCTTTATTTATTCGATCCGGTATTTAGCTCTAATTACATTTAGATTTTGGTTTGGCTGCATTACCATTCAATGTAACTTTAGTATTTTAGTTTTTAGCAGCAAAACTAGGTTTTGCATTGAATTTGGTATTTATTTTAATATATAATTAATGCTTTTAGATATCTTTCTATGATTTTAATAGAGATCTCATGTCTTTGTTTATATTTTGATCCAAGTAAAACATTTATTAGGAATGAATTTTTTCATTTTAATTTTTTAATATTACCATGGATTAATATTATATTTATTAGTATGACATCATTAGTATGCTAATTATTTCTCTGGAAAAAATTTCCAAAGCAACACCCAAAATAAGTATTTCCAAAGCAACACCCAAAATAAGTATGATTATTTTTTAATTAGTTACATAATTACCTAAAAACATATTCTTAGATGTAATAAACTTTCATCATTACAGAAATTGCAACATGGTGATCTATGTTTGACATGAAGCCCGTGATAGAAAGTCAATACTAATTTTAAATATTATTCTTTGTATCATCAAAAAGGAGATTTTTTCGTTAAATTTTTGCCCCCACTACGAATGTTTTCTGGGTCCGCCGCCACTGATGCCTCAGAAAAACTGACTTCTACAAAACGGATTCAGTTTTCATAGACCGTTAGAAATTTTCTACTGAAATCAAAACAGATAAACCTGTGATTTTTATCTGTTGATTTGCTAAGCAATTAATCAGTAAAATAAGAATTTAATCTGTAAACTACATATAAGAAATAAAAGTGAAGTTTCAAGTCCAACCTGTGGGTGTCAAATCGAGCATGCTCTGCGAAAACCAAACTCCACCCCTCGTGCGGGCTCCTAAAATTGCAGTCCCGTAGCAGTAAGATGACCCCACGAGGCTGGAACTCATTATGCATGAACTAGTGAACCTCAGACTCGAATCTTAATTTTGATTGTCCAATTACTATACATATATACTATAATATTTTTGATAAATAGAAAATGACTAAGAGTGAGAAAGAAAAGAGGGTTGAGTCTTTTTAATGTTTGTGGTGTTCTCATTATATAAGAGAGAGAATCTAACCGAATCGGAGTGATCATCTCCAGCGACATTAACCAATTAGAAGGATTTCCTCAACCGATCTGAAGAGATTCACTCAACCAATCTAGATAGATTTACTCACATCCATTAAACTTTTCCAACCCTTAAAACTTCATTTTTTATCTAATAAATAAAAAATCCAACATAAATAATCCAATCCGAAAAGTAAGGGGTTGGGAGCTTTCAATCCTGCCCAAAGCCCAAAGCCGAATTTTATTTATTTATTTCCAAGGCCTAGATTACCTGAATGCAATAAATCTCGCATGTATCTGCCATAACTCTCCATATATACATCGATTGAATAACTAGCCATATATGTTGACATGACAACATTATCCTGGGATCCTCCATGACATTAATCTACTGCGATAAGAAATCTTTAGGTAATAAGACTCAAACGAAGGTATCAAGTTATTTTCACGTTGATCATGGGGACAATGCTAACTGCCAACTTTATAAAAACCATTAGAGTAATGGAGAACTAAGAAACCCCTATATTTTGAAAAATATGGATACTACTTAATGTTTTGAATTGTAATCCAGTCAATTCATGGAACTGGCCCAGAACAAGAAAGCCCAAACCAAAATTTGGACATGTCAATATTTCTATCGGTAAATCACCCAAAACTACTAGCCATTTATGTTGACATGACAACATTATCCTGGGATCCTCCATGACATTAATCTACCGCGATAAGAAATCTTTAGGGTAATAAGACTCAAAACGAAGGTATCTTCAAGTTATTTTCACGTTAGTGATCATGGGGACAATGCTAACTGCCAACTTTATAAAAACCATTAGAGTAATGGAGAACTAAGAAACCCCTATATTTTGAAAAATATGGATACTACTTAATGTTTTGAATCGTAATCCAGTCAAGTCATGGAACTGGCCCAGAACAAGAAAGCCCAAACCAAAATTTGAACATGTCAATATTTCTATCGGTAAATCACCCAAAACTACTAGGGTTAAAATACAACGGTCCTCACCAACTTTGAGAGACGAATTACATGGTTTTCAATGAATCATTTATATTTTATCTTCTAATGAAAGTGATACATCTGTAGAAACCTGATAAATTATAGGAATTCTTGTCATTACCGAACCATTTATCCAGTTTTGTGACCTGTTCTTGTCTGCAGCCACCTTGATAGGACTCGCAGAATTGTGAGCACTGCTACCGACTTCATAACTTTGAGGTTTTGGACTTCAAGTTCATCCTTTGTTTGAGTCTGCATGCATGCTTGTCGCCAATTCACCAGATAGCAACGCAGGTGTTCGACGTTAGCCCTATATCAAAGAAATTTCTGAGAAATCTTATCAATCGTTTTTCCATAACCCAAGACAATTTTGGAGAATAATAGGAAATGAACGGGAGTAGTCCATAAAGAAGAGTTTAAAAGTGTGACTCTACCAACCATAGATGGAGCACGGCTTTTCCAACCTGAAAGTCTAGCCGTCATACAGACATTATATATTGTTCCGATGAATAATATGCAAAAAAATATTTTGTTAACATTTCAGCAAAGTTAACTCTGTACTTACATCTTTAGACCCCCCCTCCCCAAGAAAAATAAGGAAAAAAAAAGCATACGCAAGAAGAAGAAGAAGAAATAACACACACAGAGAGATCTTAAACGTCTCTCTCTCTAAAAGCAAAGGAAAGAACACACAATCACACGTATGCACGAATGAACGTGGAGACAAATATGTATTTCTTGTCCGAAATCCTGCACATTAAATGAATGTCGAACACATGCCTATGCAAACATTATTTTTTGAATGCATATTCTTTTTGATTTATCTCTTGTTGGGAAAATACTAGGTAGGAAATCTATTATGAACACGCTGACGAAGCCAACTACAACGGTTGCATATCCCTTTACCCTTGTCAAACCATGCAAGGATCAAGGAGATGTGACTCTAAAGGATATAAATCAACGGATTCATGCTCCCGTACTGCCAAGGTCAAAGCATAAGAAGGATGAGGCTCCTCCTCATTATCCCACTTCAGCGTTTTCTGGGAAGCCTGTAGTCGTGAAGACAACGATCCGCACTGAAGGCGGAAAAGGAAGCATTACAATTATGAGAACCAAAGGCTAAGATTCAGATACCGCAGCCATAAGCGCTAGGATCTCATTATCCCCATCCCATTGGATCCTTGTTTTATATTGGATCCCACTGTTGAGATTTGGTATCTGCTTGTGATGTTTCGGGTTCATGTATTTAAATTAACAGTTACTTTGAGTTGCTTGCAATTTTGAGGAAATGATGTCTAAAATGAGGGCAAAGTAGTATATAAACGATCGTGTTCCTTTTGATCATATCGGAACTTTTATAGGTTTATTTTTCTCTTACTACTTGCATTCGTACATAGATCGATAAAGTTGTGAGTTTTAGCATCGAGTTTTTAAGCAAAGAAATTGTTGCAACACTTCTTGCGATGGATGATGATCTTGTAAGGGAATTTGCTGCAATTTGCTTGCAACAAACATGAAAAAGTCTTGCACGCCACATGAATTCCAAATGTGTGCGTTCCAAGTCATAATCACATCTGTGGCTGGCTTCAGCCATCAAAGTTGCATCATATGCAGAAGCCCAAACAAAATTTAAGTAGATCTTTTTGACGTGCATGGTGTTTGAACATATCAGGATGAAGATAGAATTAGTTTAAGGAGAAAGAATTGAAGATAGAATTAGTTTAAGGAGAAAGAATTTATCGTGATCAAGGCGTGTTAGAAAATGTCCTTAGAGACAAATCCCGATGCAAGGTAGGATCGACTGAGTACCAGCGTTCAACGTGCACTCGCAGCAATTATAGAACTCCAGCGAGCAGTAGCATTTTGTGGTTCTTACAAAACAAAGATCTAAGAAACTGAACATAGAGGAAAACAGATTGTTAAGGGATGATAATTTTCAAACTTACCAACTCTAAGAAACTGAACATAGAGGAAAACAGATTGTTAAGGGATGATAATTTTCAAACTTACAAATCCCGATGCAAGGTAGGATCGACCGAGTACCAGCGTTCAACGTGCACTCACAGCAGTTATAGAACTCCAGCGAGCAGTAGCATTTTGTGGTTCTTACAAAACAAAGATCTAAGAAACTGAACATAGAGGAAAACAGATTGTTAAGGGTGTGTTTGGATTGAAAGAAAATGTATGAAAGAAAAGTGAAATGAAAAAGAAAAGGAAAGAAAAATGAAATGAAAATGAAATGCGATTCTTTCTCATGTTTGGTTGCCCAAGAAAATTTTGAATAAAGTTGAAATGAAAATAAGGAAATTTCTTCCATTATGTTATTAATTCAAAACGAAAAAAAATTAAGAGGTGTTTTTGATAAATAATTTAAGAGGTGTATTTGCTAACTTTAAAAACAGGTTGCTTAAAAAATTTAAGAGGTATTTTAGTCACATAATAAATTAAAAATTTGTTAGTTGTTCTGAATAATTCAGAAAGTTAGCAAATAATTTACGATTTCTAACAAATAATTCTCTAACCCTACAAATATCGTGATTCGTATATAATATGATATTAAATAGTACATAAATAATTTACAAATTATATGAAAACGTTGGAAATAATTTGCAAGCTATTAGAAAAATTCGTGCATAATGTGCGAATTTTTCAAGCAAAACGCGAAAATTACACGAATTATTCGCTAATTTTTTGAACAAGTTCATGAATAAAAATATTTTAAATATTCATGATTTTAAAAAAAATCCGAATTATTCACATACTATTTTGAAAAAATCGGGAAAAATTCGCAAATTTTGAATAATTTGCAAATTATAAATAATTCATGTGTAAAATTTTGATAATGATTCGTGGATTTTTTTGAAAAATTCATTCATAATTTTTTGAAAAAATTCACTAATTATTCATGAATTCATTAAAAATATCTACTAATTATATTTGTTAAAAAACACAAATCCATGAATGTGAGAATAATTAGTTTTGCTTTCTTTTCCCTCATTTTCCTTGGGTCAAGAGGAGGAAAACTTGAAAGAAAAGTTTTACTATTTATTTTCCACTCTTTTCCTTCATTTTCTTTTTCTTTTCACTTTTCTTTTAAGCCAAACAATGGAAAATCATTTTCCTTCTTAGTTTCTTTCCTTTTCTTTCCTTTTCCCACTAACCAAACACACTCAATGTTATCTTTTCATTGGATGAAAAGTAGTCGTTTTTGATTGTATCAGATTGGGTATTTTTTTTTGTTGTTGGGGGGGGGGGGGGGGGGTTTCTCATATTAGTCCCTTAAATCTTGCATAATTTGATATTAGTCCCTTAAATCTTCGAATTTTGAGTTTAATCCCTCAAATCATTAACTATAACCAAAATAGTCCCCCACTCTAATTTGCCGTTAAAAAACTCCGTTAACGCTGACGTGGCTGTTAGTGCGGATGTGTTAATTAACACTAATTGTTAATTAATCGTTAATTAATCTAACTATTTAACAGAATATAGGATGGTGGGACTATTTTGGTTAACGGCTTAAGATTTGAGGGATTAAACTCAAAATTCGAAGTTTTAAGGGACTAATATCAAAGTATGCAAGATTTAAGGGACTAATACGAGAAAAACCCTTTTTTGTGAGAAGATCAAAAGCTGGTTGATAAGACCAAGAGTCGGCATTTGTAGTTTTGTAGCATATATTTGGTTGTGTTTTAAACCCTTTTAAAAACTTTTTCAAACCTTCTATTTTTAAAAAAAGGGTTTGGAAATCTTGTTTGGATTATTAGCTCCAACTTTTGAATCAAATCCCAACATCAATTCACAAACAATAATCTACATTGCCGGCTGTTAGTCGACTAGTAAAACCATGCTAGGCGACTAATGACCAACAGAAGCAGCTCACGCATCCTGCGTCAAGTTACTCGACCAATGGCTAACCATTGGTCGACTAATCTGCATCAATTGAGTAATGATCCTTGATGGACATATAAATATAAGTGTAACTTATATTACGATGCATAATGGTTAAGATATAGCAATCGTTACCAAAACAGTCTGTATAACTATTTGGTATAGGAATGGGAAAAACCATCCAACCTAAACTAGTTGACATCAAACATCTTAAGTTTGACAATGAAATGCAAGTATTTGTCAAATCCTTGAAACCTAAAAAAATACAAATACCAGAATATTTCTCAGCATCAAGAAATACAATATCAACAATTGTTACTAGAGGAGAGAGTAATGGACCATCTACATCCTCGTTACAGACAAAACATTATCACCTATTGAAGGAAAACGAGTAAATTGATACAAAGACGACAAGAAAGAGACAGATAATGGATCAGAACA
The DNA here is from genome assembly GCA_030789695.1 of Scilla litardierei. Lineage (NCBI taxonomy): Eukaryota > Viridiplantae > Streptophyta > Magnoliopsida > Asparagales > Asparagaceae > Scilla > Scilla litardierei. The sequence continues at coordinate 120,508,311 of CM061130.1, forward strand.
CTTGGTAGTAATGGTTCCTTTATACAAATAAGATTAGAACTATTGACTTAAAAAAGAAAGATCACTTACACATTCCCATTAGCATACAAATCACAGAAATAAAAGAGTTTACTATACATGCTCTCATTGATTCATGTTGGAATCTGGGGGTTATATGAAGCAATTACACCTATTAATGTGATACCTAAGTTGATGACTTAGGAAATATCATAATTATATTAATTAATTCGTTATTGAGTGGTTCTATAACTACACAAAGTAGTTATGGGCAGAGATTGTAACTCCCACCATGTGGGAAGGCTATAAATAGGGCACCCTCTTATTGGAAAAAAGAACACTTGAAGTAGAGAGCAACTACTTGCATTTAGCCTTTATTTTCCAAGAGAGAGTGCACCAAAAGAGTGAGTTTTTCCAACCCAAATTTCTGCACCAAATAAGAGAGTTTTAGGTTGTGGAAATCCGTAGATTTTCCATCGTGTGCTCATCTACAACAACCGGTGTAGAGAAACTTTGGCTAATCGATTCTTCCGTTACGTATTTAAGGTAATTGGTAAGTTCTCCTTTGGGATATCCAATCCCGTCATTGGTATCGGAGCCATTGTGTTTCTTCTCCCGTTGCAATCATTCCCTTGCCATATGAGAAAAGATTGAGTGTTAGTTTATTTGATTCTTTTAATTCATTTTAATCATATGTGATTATTATGATTTGCGGCTATTTGATAGCCCTCTCAACAAGTGAGAAAACGCAAATAGAATCATAAAAATCGACTCAAAATGGCCAAGTTATGGCTGTGTGAAAAAACTGCCTGAAATCTGGCCAGAAAACTGTCCAGTCGCAAATTAGCAGGCTAACGAAAAAAAGTTAGTTGGCTAATTTTTTTCAGACTAGTTTTCTCTGAAAATTTTATTTTAAGGCTGTGATTAGTAGCCTAATAAAAGACATTAGTCAACCATCATTTATACTTATGATTTCATGTAATTTTAATTTTAGTTTGTGGCTCTACTCTATACGAGACTAGCTTTAATACTCTACTCGATAGAGACCAGCCTTAATAATATGCTCTACTCTATATGAGATTGGCCTTATAGCTCTACTCTATAGAGATTAGCATTTTTATTTCCGGCTCTACTCTATACGAGATTAGCTTAAATGCTCTACTCTATAGAGACTATCCTTAATTGTACTCTCACTGTGTGATGTTGACATTCATGCATATAGGTTGAGTTGTATGGTCTTAAATTCAAAGATCCTACCGCCGCTCTGCCCAGTCAACTAACCTGTGGATGCATGACGTGGTCAAGTGATCTTTGCAATTACCATACATATTTCAAATATATTGATTTGATGTTCGAGTATACTTTACATAAGTTATTTGGATTAGAGGCATATTAATTTGGTTGGTGCTTGCTTGGGTTGTGCCACATAATGTCAAAGGGGGAGATTGTTAGGGTTGAATTTCTGCTGATATTTGTTGGCATTAGTGGCACTACATCTAGAGAGCTCAGGTTGAGGAATCAGAAGTGTGTTGAGCAGGTTGAGCAGTAATGTTGAACATAATGTTGCAACATAATGTTCAACATTTGGGATCTGGATTACTGGTTCGTATGCAGAAACGCTGCTTTGGTCTGCAGATTTGTCTTGCGGATTCAGATCTGATTTGCTGCCTAGAATATCGAGGATTCCTGAATATGGTTGTCGAATATCTGCATGCGAGATATTTGGAAAGCCCTTCCTAAATCAGTTGCTAAATTGAAGGGATGTTGGGTTGAAATAGAAAGTGAATATCTCGCAGATTTGTTGGTTGGGAAGATTGATTGCTGCAGATCTTTTTATAGTATCTTCAACTTATTCTGGTATAGGTAGCTGTGATTGAGGAATCGCTGGAGATATATTTGGTAGCTCGCATTGATTCCCCTGATTTGGTTTTGATGATGAACAAATATAAATATTGGGTACTAATTATCTTTGAGCGCAGTTATGAAGATCATCGCTAAATTACTGTGTAGATCTAAAGCGACGTCCCAAGACTTCTTTAGAGTGCGTAAACGATGTGCCTGAAGCTTCATTGAAGCTCAAGGAGTATTATTGAAGTCGAGGGGTTCTGAATCTTCATATTGAAGCTTTTGAAGACGGTGTGCATTGTTTATTTTCATTGTCTTCTAGAATGTTAAGACTTGAGTATTACTTGCCTTCAATATCCTCTTATATTCGTATCTTATCTCTAGGATTGTCTTAGAAACCATTAGGAAGTTTTCCGTAGCTTATCGCTTCTTAGTTTGACTTTCTGTGCATCTTAGTTGGTTCAAGTAGAATGACCAACCGACTAGATGTCAATCTAATCGGTTGAGAATCCTTCTTGAACCGACTAATCATCCTTGTGAATTTTGGCATTCTTACTGTTGACCAATTAGTCAGTCTAAGAAGGCTCACCGACCGACTAGTTGTCAAACTAGTCGGTTGATGTTTCTTCTTAGACCGACTAGTTTATCCTCCTTTTTCACTATATTCTCTGTCAACCTTCTAGTCGGTCCAAGAAGGTTCACCGACCGACTAGTTGTCAAACTAATCGGTCAGTGGTCCTTCTTAGACCGATTAATCTGCTTTAATCCAGCCGTTGGAGAATTTATTTCCACGATTTTTCTTGATCTGTTTTGATTCTTTCCATATCTGTTTGACTCATTTCTTACATGGAAATATTTCTAATATGAGATGAAATTCAGATCTAATTAATAGTCATTGGGTTTATCAATCTCGCACGATCTCTCTCTCTCGAAAAATCTCTGGTTCTCTTTTGTGACCTAATTTATCCAAAGGGGTTTTCGAGATCTTGTGTTGTCATTCTCCTAAGAGGTTGAATCACGACCATCTTCATTGCCCTAGCCATCTCACGCTGTTCATCTTGGTGGTGCTAGGGTTTCGTGCTCATTCTTTCTCAAAATCCTTCCTTGCCCTAAATTCGTAAGTATTTTCTCAAGGCATAGGATTTTGTGGTAAGCGCTTTTCTATTTCATTAAATTTATTATATTGAGTTTATCTCTCGGTTTGTGAGAGAAGTTCGTGATCCCGGTTTGTGGGAGTCACGATCAAACCGTTGTATTGTTTGATCTTATAGTAGTTTATACAAGAAGTTATTTAGTGGAACCTTGAGTTAGTGGATTCTAACTCAAGTAGCCGGAGGGGATCCGGGTGTCTGGGACGTAGGATCACCGGGAACAAGTCGGGGAGACTTGGGTGGATCCAAACCCATTACATCGCTTGTTTGCGTTGATATTGTTCTGTTGTTATTACTTATTCCGCATAGTTGTATGTGTTTGCACAATAATTAGGAATTATAATCTTGATTATTTTTAAAGTACTATTCACCCTCCCTCTAGTACTTGTGTAGTAGCTACCAGAAAATTACATTTGGTATCAAAGCCAAGTTCATAGCTATGACAAACAACGACAACAAGGCCGTTCGACCACCTTCCGACTACAACACCTTCAAGAATCGTGAAGGAGCCTCTTCAGTGATGGAAGGACACTCCTCAACTAGGCCTCCTCACTTCAACGGAACCAACTATGGGTACTGGAAATGTCGGATGGAAACTTTCCTCCGGAGTGCATCACTCTGGAGAGTCACATTGACGGAGTATGTTGAGCCCACTGAAGAAGACTTCACGAAGTAGACTGCCGCGGAGGTCGCCGCGGAGGTGAACAATGCCAATGCAATGAATGCCTTACAATGTGCACTGGAGCCTGAAGACTTCAACAAGATATGCACCTGTAAGAGTGCATATCAGATTTGGAACCAACTCCTAATCTTGCACGAAGGAACGAGCAGTGTAAAACACTCCAAACTCACTGTTGCTAACAAAGAATTCGAGTTGTTTCACATGGAACAGGGTGAAAGGATCAAGGAGAACTTAATTTCAGGTGACATAGAAAGCTCAGGTGTCTATGACTATTATGGAAAAACATCGAGCAACCATAGATTTTTAGATACAGACATGTAGAATGATCTATCAAAATGTCCTATAGATTCCACAGAATCTGACACATCAGACTACCATATCACAAGTCCAAGATGAGTTTAAACATATATTATATATACCCCATAGACAGATAAGAACATATCTTAATGAATGGACTCAACATATTGAGGGAATGATATACCTTCTACTATCAGCTAACTTCCTACACTATGCTACTAGTTTATGGAAAGTACTTCCCACCTTGAAAAAATAAACCCCACAGAAATTCAAAATACAATAGCAAAACCTACAAGGGTTTTTTCTCATATTAGTCCTTTAAATTATGCGTAATTGGATATTAGTCCCTTAATTCTTCGTATTTTGAGTTTAATCCCTCAAATCTTAAGCTTTAACCTAAATAGTCTCCCCATCCTATATTCTGTTAAATAGTTAGATTAATTAACGATTAATTAACAATTAGTGTTAATTAACACGACAGCACTAACAGCCACATCAGCGTTAACGGAGCTTTTTAACGGAAAATTAGAGTGGGAAACTTTTTTGGTTATAGTTAATAATTTGAGAGATTAAACTCAAAATTCGAAGATTTAAGGTACTAATATCAAATTATGCAAGATGTAAGTGACTAATATGAGAAAACCCCAACCTACAAAGGCTGAAGCAGTTTCTTCATTGGTATCACTGCTTCCATTAGATACTCAAAACTCGTCCAGCTTATAATTAAAAGAAGCAGCAACCGAGAGAGAGACCAAATCTAGCCATGTCAATGAGTTTTGAGTATCTAATGGAAGTTGTGACTGAATGCTGACATTTGAGTATTGCAATAGAGATGTGGATTCTCAATTTAGGGCGTGTTCCTTTGCTGGGAAAAGAACGGAGAGAGTGGAATTTTCCACGGTTTTGACCATGTTCATTGTCAAATCAACCAACTTTCCCTGCGCCTTGTTCCAAACGAAATAAAATTGGCACCCCTTCAATTACTGCTTTGCGCCTACGTGGAGCGGAGAAGAGCAGCGAGCGAAATCCCCGCATTTTGCGTGGATTTCGCTTTCAAAGTTGAGAAAGTGCAATTTGCGGGTCCCACTTCCCTCTCTCTCCTTTGCTTTGTCCAATTACAGCAATTCCCGCCCATTTTTTCCTCTTTTTTAATTACAATTAATTAATTTGTGGACCCCACATCAAACTTTCCCATACAACTTTCTCAACAAAAGAAACACACTAAACACAAGAAAGTTGTGTGGAGCCCACAAACAATTCTCAAACCAACTTTCCAACCCGTAGGTCCCACATCAAGATTCCACCGAGATTTACTATTCACAACAGTAAATCCCAATCCAAAGTAAACCAAAGAAACATGCCCTTAGTGGAAACAGAGAATTTTTTTTTGGATCAAATCAATTTAATTAGTAGCCATGCTAATTGAATTTTATATTATTCCATTTTGCAAATTGTTTCCATGGAATTTTTCGCCACCGCCTACTTCGTGGCTAACGAGTGCTTTTTTCCACCGACGTCCATGGCTAATATTCCGTGGCTAATGTATACGTTATCAGACCATTTTTCATTTGACCCGGAATTTTCTGCATTAGCCACGCCACTTTCTGCCACATACTATTAGCCACGCAATTTCTAAAACTCCATGAACGATGCTAATTAGCCACGGATTTCATGGTATTAGCCACAGATTTGACTGTAGCTAATGTCTAATTTCTGTGTAGTTTAAGCGACACGACACAGGTCTCCTCCTAACTATCTCCAGGGTGACATACCCAAATTTTGTGTGTGTGGAGGGGTATCAGGATAGTCGGTTAGGGAATAGATATTTACATCCAAATATATATCTGATATAAAATAATTTACATCCAAATCCAACCAGAGGATGCATTATGGAAGCCTATGTTATTGGGCCAAAGTTTAGAATAATTTTTCACCGTCTTATCTGAGCTTTCATTTTGAGAGAGAGAGAGAGAGAGAAGGAAGCTGTGATTGAGGAGAGTTTGTCTCTGCATGGCATTGCATGGAATGGTGAGGGGCTCAATATTGATGCTGCTGCTGTTATCCTGTACCGCCATGATGGTGGCATGCAGGAGAGCATGGCCCCAAGATCGATTGATGGATTCCTTGTGACACAGCCTTTTCTTGATTTTGACTCTCCTAAAACCTCTGCCTCCCTTACGACCACAGGAATCATAATTTTGTTGAGTTTTGCAATGAGAATTGCTCTCTGCACCTCAAATTGAGGTGCAGGGAGGTGACCGGTGGTTTAAATTGGGAGGAATTGGAGGAGAGAGAATGTGAGATCTAACCCTACAATTTGATTTTCTTTCTATTTTAAGTAAAACATCCCTTCCAAGCACTTCAATTGAGATGTAAATAGCCCCTCTCTCTGCAATATACACCTCAAGATGGCAGGGATGCGATTTTTGCCCTAATTGACAAAAAAATTGGATGAGCCAGAAAGAGAAGTGATGGCATGTTTTTACCAATTATGAAAAATATCACATCTCTACCCCTCAACTTGATGTGTTTATAGTCCGAGCCATTTTGTTTTGGTTTGTTCCATCTAATTATAATGGATATCGCAGGAAAAGAAGAATCTGTAATATAGGAAGACTATATACACCTCTACACATAAGGGTGCATGTAATGATTATATGCCAAAAGGGGAAAAATGTAAGAAAGAGAGAGTGTGGAATGACTAATAACGTGATTATTTCCCTTTTTTTGACATTAATCATTACATGCGCACACCTATGTATAGGAGTGTTATATAGTCTCCCCAATATAATAATAAGCTGCCAGGAAAAACTTAGCCTCACAAGAAGACAAGTATCAGCAACATCTAAGGTTATGTAAAATTCTCAAATTCAACGCCACCAACTAATTATTACAAAATGTTGATGTATAGAATATAGGAGAGACGGAATCAGACTTGAGGAACCTGGATCCGACTGCGGGGGGACACGTATTCACGCAACAGAGAGCCCGGATATGGTTTTGCCGGGCCGAGAGAGATGCATTCGCCGCCGCCTAAATCGGATAGAAAACATGTTATAGGAAACGGAGGTGGATGGCCCTCCGATTTTCCTCCGACGCTTAAGCCAGTAACAAATAAGAGGAAGGATGCATGAGATTTTGCGTAAGTGTAGCCACTGCTAGGGTTTGATGGATGAGATTTCAGATACCCGATGAAGTGGCTGCTCTGATGGTTTTATAGGATTAGAGATGGCTACACCACGTCAGAAGATTCCACACTTTCCTGGTAACAAACTTGCCAGAGGATTTGTCGGGATCTAGGTTGCGTCCGTCGTAATTGCTCCACTGATAAAGCCGGTAGCGCACCCATTTGATAAAGCAGAACGTGCGCCCCTGATAAAGCTGGCCACGCGTTCCTCAGGGGGGTCACCGCTGAGGGGATGATCTCGTGGAGGTCGTCTCGATAGAGCTCTGTTGCTGCTGAGGGAGCCGATCTCACAGACGTCGTCCTTATAGAGCTGTACTACAAAAAGAGCCGACCTTGTGGAGGTCGTCCCTGCTGACTGCTGTCGGTGTCTGGTCAAGCTGACCCCTTAGGCCGAGCCCATGGGATGTTCGAGGATGCATATGATTCCCGATGGGTCGTATCTGTCCAGCTCAACCGGACCCCACCGACAGTAGGTCACAGCCAGAGCATAAGGTACACAAAATTTTCTTCTGGTTTAATGCAACGGTAGTTCAGCAATTGAGACTCTAGTTGCGGACACAAGGTGGTGACGTCGAAGATAAATGTGTTCAAAATTTGTAATTTTCCACCGAAAATAATTCTCCTCCGGAGTTTGATAAGTGAAAGCATAAACTGTATCCTTCAAATTATTGTTTATAACGTGATCACTAATCTAAGTTTTTTTATTTTTTATTTCCTCTCTTGTTGATGGGGAAAATTAGCGATCATAAACGCCTCCAGGTTCCAGTCATAGACCAATCACCAATTGTTTACAGGTGTTTTCTCATCACATTTCGTTGACCGTCGGCTGTATGGTCAACGTGGTCAAGGGGCCGACTTGGGGGTCCCTCGGGATCGCCGAACCCGCGTGCTCTCGACGTGGGTGGAAGGAGGGTCGGGCGCAGACGGGGGAGTCCCCGGGTTGCGTCGATCCTCTGCCTTCGGGGAGCTGAGGAGAAGCCTCGGCTCGGTAGATCGCGCTCGGCCTCGGTCGGATCCGCGTTGAGGGGTAGCCTCGGCGCCTTGCAAGAGGGTCGGTGCTTGAGCAGCCGTCCACCTGACGACTGCGATGGGGTTGGCCGCCCGACGCTGAGGGGTAGCCTCGGCGCCTCGGATAGCTTCTTCCTGGACAGATGAGGAAACTCGTCAGGGAGGCCGGACCTAGGTTCCGGCCAAATCCCCTCCGATGCCCAAGTCAGATCAAGGTCTGAATGGATACTCGGCGGGGAAGATCCGGCTTGTAAGGAAGCCGGAACGTCAACCCAGGCGGCGCGAGTTTGAGGGAGTGAGGAATTGAGATGGCGAATGCCTAGGTCGTTGATGGAGTACCTCTCTGTTGATTACCTGAGTCTCGATCTTTTCTCTCCGTCGCTTTGGCCTTCCCCTTATAGGGTTCTTCGTGATTGCCCCACGCCCCGCCTCCTCTCACGTCTCCACGATCCGCCTCCGCCTCCTCCAACTCGCGCGTAGTGGAGGGGTGGCCCATTAACGGGTCCGTTAATGGCCATTATGGGATCGCGGATTCCGAGTGGCGGTTAATCTGGCGGAATGGGGGCTAGTCGGGTGCCCCCGAGGATGGAGTGGCTGGGCCTTCAGCCCCGTCTGTGGGCCCTTCTGGGCGGACCCGTCTTCCCTAGTGGGCGTCCCCTTTGAGGCTGGGCCGTGGGCCGTTGTAATTCGGGCTGGTCCAAATTAGTCGTAACAATTGCCCCCATCGCCCGGGCCGTTCGGCTTCCGTCGGTTCGGCTCGGGTGATGTGACTCTTACATGATCCGATGGGTGCGTCAGTCGAGGTTCCGCTATTAAATGAATGCCATTATTACTGCTCCGTTTGAACTTCCGTTGGTGCAGTTTTCGAAGCATCGCCGCCGTCTTGATGTCGCCACGTGCTCTCCCCTGACGGTTCAGATCCAACCACCGTCCTCAATATATATGGCCTAATCCCTCGAGCTTCAACTCCTTCGCGCTCATTCCTTCTTGATCTCCGTTCTGCCAGCTTCTTCTTCCCGACATCTGCCTTCTTCCAAGCTCTTATTAAGGTAATCTTCCCACTCTTTAACTCGGCCGATGGCCATGCTTAGAATAGGTGATACATGTCCTGGCGGACCGACGTCTGGCCCCGATCGTGTCCATCCCCCGGGGCCCAAAGCTTCTTCGCCGCCCACGGGGGTCCCGGATAAGGGGAAAGGAAAACTTTTTCCGGATCCCGTTGGGGACGATGTGGCCTCGTCTTCCGAGCGATTGGGCATCCCTCCGTCGATCCTCCGGTCGTCATCTATGGCCCCTTTCTTAGTCGCTAGGGAAATACGGGAGAGGTACTTATGTCATCCCTATGACGTCCGGATTCCCTTTGGCGATGAACGGATCTGCTTCCCGCAGAGTAACGAGGATGGCGTCTACGTCGAGATGTTCCATCTGGGGCTCCGCTTCCCCCTCCACCCTTTTATCATTCTGTTTACGGATTCCTTGAGAGTCACCTTGTGTCAGCTGACGCCATCCTCTGTCGCGGTGCTGACCGGGTTCATTATGCTCTGTATCACTCACGGCCTCGAGCCATCTCTCCCCCTCCTCTTTCACTTTTACCGGATCCAGACGGTTGGCCTCGGGTCTTGGCTGCACCTCCGGGCCCGCGCGGGGCGAGTGTGCCTGCTCGGTCTGCCCCATTGGTCGGGGAACTGGGACTCCAGCTTCGTTTTCGTCGTCTTTCCCCGGGTCTCGGTGATCTTGACAGGTTGGGGGAGTCCGCAACAAACCGACGGGGCGGTAACCTTATCCGAGGCCGAGCGGTCCGCGGTCCGCCTCCTGTCGTCACTTTCTCTTGAGGAGAGGTCGGTCGGGCCTTTGCTGAACGACCTGCTTCTTAAGTGCACTCTGTGGTCCCCCGGTAGGTTGTCTCCCCTCTTTCCGTTTAACCTCTGGCTCACCCTGATTTCGCTTCCTCTCGCAGGGATGGCTGGTCACGAATTCACCCATGATGTTGATGAGCTTATTCGGCTGGGGTCTCGCCGAGGCCGCGTTCTTCCGGACGGGCGCCTCGCCGCACTGTAGATGAAGAGTTGCGTCGGTCCGAGCCTTCTTCGGGGAGGATTGAGGCCAAGTCTCCCCCACGGGTCGCATCGGGTCTCCCCGGAGGAGAGGTCACTGGGATCGACCCCCTCCCTGTTGAGGGTTCCGGATTGGCTCCTCGGCCGTCCGCGGGCGGGGGTCGCAAGCGCTCCCCCCAGTTACCGCTGGCCCCAACGGGAAGAAGCCGCGGAAGAATGGCGGGAGCACCGCTTCTCCGGCTCCCTCCGTCGCACCGACGGATCCCGGCCAGGCAATCGCGCTGACCGTTGCGGCCGCCCACGCCGTTGTCACTCCCTCGGCTACCCCTTCGGCCTTGGGGGCCGGCTGCGTCCTGCCGAGCGCCTTAGCGGGCCCCGCTGATCCTCCCGGGGGCTTGGTGTCCCTTGATATGGCCTTGGCGAATCGGCCGGCGGCGGATTCCATCTTTCCGGGGGACCATTCCCTCTTGGAGATGTCCCCCATGGACATATTGTCGGACTCTCTGGTCTGTCATCTCCAACACGTTCGAATTCATGTCTATTTCGGACAGTTGCCCTGCCCTTCGACCTTCCTTGGTATAACCCACCTCTCTTTTGTTTGCAGGCCACCGCGATGCCTGTTGAAGCGCAACGCCGGGCGACCCGATTGAGAAACTTCGAGGATTCCTTAAATCGGGAGCGCGCATGGGTTGGGGAGGCTGAGGTAGCCCTTCAAGGTGCCCGCATGGAAGCTCGGCATCTACGCCGTCGTGCCGACGAGCTCGAGTCTCAGGTGCATGATCTCAAAAGAGATCTTGTCGATGACCATGACTTGGGCCGAGAAGCGGAAGAAAAGTTCCGGCGGGAGAGGGAGGATCTCTGGGGCCAACTCGCCGAGCTGCGTCGGAGGCTCCGTTTCGCCGAGGAGGCTGAGAAGGGCGTCGACACAGCCAAGGCCGAGAATTGCGTCGGTCCTGAGGGAGGTCTTCGGGACCTATGAGGACCTCCTCGCCCCTCGCATAGTGGAGGTCGTCAGGGAGTCATTCCGGCAGTTCGCGGAGCTCGCTCGGGAGCCGGTCCCCCCTCCACCGGGACACGTCGATCCCCTCTGCTCGGAGCAAGGCGAGGCCCCGGATGACGCTATCTCTCGTGCTCCGGACCCCTGAAGAGCCCTTGTCCCTTGTCCCCCTTTTTCTTTTCTTGGGTGACAAATTTTGTTGTCAACAGCAGTGCTTGAGAGGATGTTGCTGAGTGATATGTATCACATACCATTAATGAGAACGATTTCTTCTAGTCAGTTTTTCTTGCGCCACTGGTCTCTTCTTCGGGGGTTCTCCCCTTGAAATAACCTTCCATGTTCCTAGACCGGACGGGCGTCGCCCATTTTTTCTGCCCGATCATCGTACGTCGCCCTCGTCTAGGGGTGTTGTCCCGGGCTCGTCTGGCTTGGGATGTCATTCTTCCCGCTGATTCTGTCCGTCGGGGTGATTGTCCTCAGCCTGGCGAGCGGGTGGGTCACTCGGTCCGCGATGGAGGTCTCCCCTCGGCTTGCGACCGGCCGCCATGCTCGTTGGCTGGGGGAGTTGCCCCCAGCCTTACGAGCGGGTGCTTCGCTCGGTCCGCGGGGGAGAGTACCCCTTGGCTTATGACCGGCCGTCGTGCCCGTCGGCTGGGGGAGTTGCCCCCAGCCTTACGAGCGGGCGGTTTGCTCGGTCCGCGGGGGTGAGTACCCCTCGGCTTATGACCGGCCGTCGTGCCCGTCTACTGGGGGAGTTGCTGTTGGATCCTGTGGATGGAAAACAACACTAGAAGGGGGGTTGAATAGTGTTGTGCAAATAGTATACTTTTTCGATTGTTAAGATTAGCACAAATAAAATCCTTCTAATGTTGCCTAAGAAGCCAAGTAGAGTGATCTACGCTAGGTTCTTAATCAACAAAGTAATCTTACAAATATAATAGAGAAAAGATTACAATCAGATATAAATCTTTACAGAGAGATCTTTTCACAGCGTAATTAAATAAACAATCTTTGCAACAATAAATAAACAAGGAATTACAAAGATATAAGATTAGTAAATGAAAAATGCTTGTACAAGAAATATAAACAATCACAGAAAAACAAACGCAGAGACAAGCCATTTTATCATGGTTCCCCGCAACCCGGGTACGTCCAGTCCCCGACCAATCCGGTACGAGATTTTTCACTATCTGCATTGGCAAATACAAGTACCTAACTTCACTCGTTAGGATTTCCAACGACCTAGTCTCAACCAGGATTTCCGACTGGCAACACCTAGACTTGTCTAGTGTTCCAACAACAACACAATGAAACTTATATCCAATACACCACAATAAATTGATGGAGATTGGTTTTTACACCCGATTCTATAGCCAATCAATGATAGACAAAATTGTGTAGTGGCTTGATAGAATAAGAGTCTAGATCACACAAAGATATGAGAGAATTCTTTGTGATCTAGATCCAATGCTTTTCAAAAATCCTTTAAACAAAAAAATAAAGAGAATAGCAATAAGGATTTTGAAAAACGTTTAGCCAATAAAACAAGAGTATGATCTTTAAAAAGTAATAACAGAATTTTTGCAAGATCACAATAAAAATAGAATTGGCTAGAGAGAATGAGAGCTTTGAATTAAAGAGCGTTTGCACGAGAGATTTGATTTTCAATAGATGTTGTGTTTTTCTCAAATGAAATTAGCTCTTATTTATAGGGAAAATTCTGAGATTTGAAATTCAAATTTTCTTTGACTTTTGTCCCAAAAATCTCGGAGAAAATCACTCAACGAATTTTCAAAATTCAAATCAAAACGTCAGAATTTTACAGCTGGTAGTCGACTCCCTCATGTAGGTAGTCGACTCCCAGAGTGTTTCAGGGAATCTCGAATCTCAGCTGGTAGTCGACTCCCTACTGTTGGTAGTCGACTCCCAGAGGAGTTTTTCCTGCAACACTTCTAGTCAGACAGGCAGTTAACTCCAGGGTGTGTGGAGTTTCACTACGGAAGTTATAGGATGACTAGAGAAAGCTCTTAAAACATTTTTTGAAGATATAAAAAAGATTTTAAAAAGTCTTTTCAAATTGTTTGTGTGCGTGTGTTTTGTCTATATGATTTGGCTTTGACAAATACCCTAAAGAGACACGACACACTCACTATAGACTTAGGACATGTCTTCGGAAGCTTGATCAATTTGATGAAGTGGATGCGAGCTTCACTTGAGCTTCTTGTTCTATTTGAGCTTGAACTTCATCATTTGACTTAGCCACGTTTGTCCTTGTCTTTGAGCGTAGATTTGTGTTTCTTTGAGTATGAGTGAAGCTTCGCATATTCTGCACACTTCAGTGTAGTGTAGTTAGTACACTTAAGCTTTCATTTGGTGTGCTCATCATCAAAATCACTTGGGGGTGGAATTCAATTTCCATCAGTTGCCCCCAGCCTTACGAGCGGGCGGTTCGCTCGGTCCGCGCGGGTAAGTACCCTTCGGCTTATGACCGGCCGTCGTGCCCGTCTGCTGGGGGAGTTGCCCCCAGACTTACGAGCGGGCGGTCCGCTCGGTCCGTGGGGGTAAGTACCCCTCGGCTTATGACCGGCCGTCGTGCCTGTCTGCTGGGGGAGTTGCCCCCAGCCTTACGAGCGGGCGGTTTGCTCGGTCCGCGGGGGTGAGTACCCCTTGGCTTATGACCGGCCGTCGTGCCCGTCTACTGGGGGAGTTGCCCCCAGCCTTACGAGCGGGCGGTTCGCTCGGTCTGCGCGGGTAAGTACCCCTCGGCTTATGACCGGCCGTCGTGCCCGTCTGCTGGGGGAGTTGCCCCCAGCCTTATGAGCGGGCGGTCCGCTCGGTCCGCGGGCTCGGCTGGCCAATTCTCTGGGGAGCGGCTTTCCTCCCACTTAATGGTTAACCGCGGTTGCCTTGATTGAGTCCTCCTATGTGTCCTGAATCGTCTGCTCAAAACAAGTGATTGAATCTGCACTGACAGAGTATGCCTTCATTTCCAGGAGACAGTACATTTGGAGTAATGAAAAAGAAAAAGGCGACAAAAGACAGGGGAGGTTCTGGCAGGATAGCCCTCCCCGGTGAAGCGGTGGCTGTTTACTCTATCCCCTCACTCGATGATACGCGTAACCGTCTGGACCGCGTTCACCCTTTTTCACTTGTCCTGCTGTTTGGACGTTCCTTCTCCCGAGGCGGGGTCGTTGGCGAAGTTCTTCAGGTGCCCTCGGCTCACAAGCTTCTCGATGTCTTTCTTCAGATGCCAACAGTCGTCGGTATCGTGGCCGTTGTCTTTGTGGTACTTGCAGTACTCCTCTTCGTCCCTCCCGCCTTTCTTCATTCTTGGGGGAGGTCGGCTCATATGTCCCTCCTTCTGGGCTTGCGCTAGGACCACGTCCGGGGCGACGGTCACCGAGGAGTGCCGGGGCTCTTCCCTCTGTTGTCTTCCTCTGGCCCTCTTCTCTTGTCGATGCTCCTCCGTGCCGCGACGCTCGTTCTCATCGCGCTTGGTTCCGCGCCTGGTCTCATCGACGGCCAGAGCCTCTTCTGTCAGCATTAAACGTTCCGATCGGGCCATAATTCCGACGAGGTCCTTCGGAGGGTCGCTGTGTAGCGATTTCTTCAAGCCCCTATGTCGCATGCCTTTCTTCAGGGCCACCTTCACAACCAGCTCGGGGCAGCTATCCACGCTCAATCGCTCCACATTGAAGCGACGTATGAAGTGTCTCAGAGATTCGGCCGGTCCCTGTACCACATCGAACAAGTGTTCCGAATCAGGTCTTACCTGCCGCCCGGCCATAAATTGCTTGCAGAACAACTGGGTGAGCTCCTCGAAGCTGTCTATCGACCGACCGGGCAGGCTGAGGTACCAGGTCCGGGTGGCCCCCGTAGGGTGGAGTAGAAACCCCTGCAGAGCAGGGTGTCATCGGCCCACTGGAACGCCATGACCCCCTCGTAGTCCATCACATGATCTGCAGGGTCGCTGATTCCGTTGCATTTCTCCAGTGTCGGCACCTTGAAGTTCGAGGGTATCCGTGCCTCAGTTATCCTCCGAGTCAGGGGGCATCGTTCTCCGCTGATTCACCCGGGTCGCTCCCCTTCGCCCGCCTCCTTCCCGTTCGGCTGCAACGAGGGGGGGGGGGGGGGGTGGAGGCTTGACCTCCTCTTGCGCCTTCGCTATCTTGGGTGCCGGACTCAATTGGCGCGAATGCTCCCTCCGGTTCTTTTGGTGGTGCGTCCTTGCTTGTCGGCTGCTTCCGCTCTGGTAAGACCGGGCGCTCACTGACCGGCGATCATCCCGCTTACGTTTGGACGATCCTGGACGCGGGGACGAGGCCGTCCTCGAGACGCCGTCCGTCCATTCCGAGTCCCTCCCCTTTCCTTCTTTGAATGAGGTGGGAGTGGGAGACCGTGCTGGGGAAAAACCGGGCATGGTGAACCTCCGCTCCATGTTGTGCACTCATTTTCCCTGGTCGGCAACCACGGCGGACCGAAGAGGTCGGGGATCTTCTTCCTGGCGGCAGGTCTGTCCCTCTCCACCCTCGGGGGCGGGAGTGCTGCTGACGAGCTGATGAATCGTCGCGACTAAAGTCCGGATGTTAGCGTTGGTCTCCTGCGCGTAGGTGCGGAGTTGTCCCTGTGTGGCTAGCCGGGCATCGTCGATCTCTCCGGCGGCGCAGTCGTGCAGGTTCTCGGCTGGGGCGTGGTACGCTCCTTCCTCCGGGATGGGTGGCATGCGCTCCTGGCCGTTACCGATGGATTCCATCTTGGTGGTTTGACGTGGGTGTTAGTTCGTTCTCACAGACGACGCCGGATGTTTACAGGTGTTTTCTCACCACAGTTCGTTGACCGTCGGCTGTGTGGTCAACGTGGTCAAGGGGCCGACTTGGGGGTCCCTTGGGATCGCCGAACCCGCGTGCTCTCGGCGTGGGTGGAAGGAGGGTCGGGCGCAGACGGGGGAGTCCCCGGGTTGCGTCGATCCTCTGCCTTCGGGGAGCTGAGGAGAAGCCTCGGCTCGGTGGATCGCGCTCGGCCTCGGCTGGGTCGCGCTCGGCCTCGGTCGGATCCGCGTCGAGGGGTAGCCTCGGCGCCTTGCAAGAGGGTCGGTGCTTGAGCAGCCGTCCACCTGACGACTGCGATGGGGGTGGCCGCCCGACGCTGAGGGGTAGCCTCGGCGCCTCGAATAGCTTCTTCCTGGACAGATGAGGAAACTCGTCAGGGAGGCCGGACATAGGTTCCGGCCAAATCTCATCCGATGCCTAAGTCAGATCAATGTCTGAAGGGATACTCGGCGGGGGAGATCCGGCTTGTAAGGAAGCCGAAACGTCAACCCAGGCGGCGCGAGTTTGGGGGAGGGAGGAATTGAGATGGGGAATGCCTAGGTCGTTGATGGAGTACCTCTCTGTTGATTACCTGAGTCTCGATCTTTTCTCTCCGTCGCCTTGGCCTTCCCCTTATAGGGTTCTTCGTGATAGCCCCACGCCCTGCCTCCTCTCACGTCCCCACGATCCGCCTCCTCTCACGTCCCCACGATCCACCTCCGCCTCCTCCCACTCGCGCGTAGTGGAGGGGTGGCCCATTAACGGGTCCGTTAATGGCCATTATGGGATCACGGATTCCAAGGGGCGGTTAATCTGGCGGAATGAGGGCTAGTCGGGTGCCCCCGAGGATGGAGTGGTTGGGCCTTCAGCCCCGTCCGTGGGCCCTTCTGGGCGGACCTGTCTTCCCTAGTGGGCGTCCCCTTTGAGGCTGGGCCGTGGACCGTTGTAATTCGGGCTGGTCCAAATTAGTCGTAACACCAACGTTGATACCCAATTTCTCAAAGTTGGACGCGTGCAAGTGTCTAGAGTTCGGAAAATATCCGCATAATTTGATAAGCATACTTCTCAATGGTTCGACTTATCCTATGGTAAAAACATTACCTTGATGCAGTTAATGATTTTTAGTAGGCGTCCGTCGTATCAGCTGCAACTAAGTGAAATATTTTGTTGTCCCATGACAAGCACACGAAAATTACGATAAACATATGACATATGTGACGTAACCATACATGAGTCTAAAAAATCTATTCTCCCTTATTTTTTCAAGAACAATCGAAGACAATCGTTTTGATTTCCATAATTTAAAACCCAAAATACCAAATATCATGTGAACCCATGTGGTTTTATCCCTTTATCTATCCATCCGTCCCAAATTTAACGATTTCGCATTGTAATAGATAGAAAATGAATCCGTATAACTCTTTGGATTCACCCAATACATCTAATACCCAAAACACCACATACACGTATATAGGTTGTGTATGCCTTCTAGAACAGATCTCCCAGTAGCCAATATTGGGTCGTCGTGTCCGTGTCTCGGCGTCCAAATCTAGGATTCCTGTATTTTAGCATATTCTAGCTAATTACACGATTGGGGCAAAAATCTAGCACACCTTGAGGGTTTTTGGTGCACTTTTCAATTTCAAAACAATTGAAAACGAGGAGAGAGGAAAAAACAAGAAGAGCAACTGACTAATAATTTGGTGGTCCAACAACTTCAAAAAATGAAAAAAAAAAAAGAACAATAATTTTTAACTCAAAATTAACAGAAAACGCAACTCCCAATGTTTACAAACCATCACTAATTAAACATAACAAGCTCAAAGAACAAAAGTATAAACTTTTTAAACGATAGCAGAAGATTTATATACCAGGAATCATGATTCGTTCATCATCACTACAGCAGTAATACCAGCACGAGTTTTTCTTTCCTTCATTTTTTTTTCTTTTTCTTTTAAAAAACCATAGAATCGGTCCGAATTTTTTTTTTTTTTTTGATTTAATCTCTAATGATCAGAAGATATCGAGAACCTCGAGAATGGTGGCGTTGCAGAGCGGGCAGTTGCCGCGCCCCATCAGCAGCTCTCGGGAGCAGATCCTGCAGAAAGTGTGGCCGCAGGGGATGAACGCCGCACCCTTCCTTCTCACCATGCACACGCAGCACACGTGCCTCTCCCTCTCTCCGATCATCTCCTCCTCCACGCCAGCATGGTCGCCGTCTGCCTCCTCCGCCGCCGCCATCACCGCAACCCTCCGGCTCTCCTCTTCTTCTCCTTCCTCTCTCTCCCTCAGCTCCATCAGCGTCATCAGCGAAACCCTAAGCGCCCCCGATCCGCTCCGATCGGCGTCGGACGTTGAAGGATCCGATCTCTCCCTCGCCGGAGTGGACGCCGATGAGGCCGTCGGCGTGACGGCCGGCCGGATCCGGAGACGCTCCGTCAGATCTCTCCACCTGGAGCTCCCGCCGACGCCGCCGATGCGAGATTCTTCGTCTTCACGGATGACGTCGAGCAGGGTCCGGCCGCCTCTGCTGCCGGCGGAGGCCGTGGTGGAGGAGCTGGCGGTGTTGGCGGCGTTCTTCTCGGCCTCGAGGATGGTAGCTAGCGTCACGCTGCTGGTGCTCCGGCGAGCGCCGGCGTCGACTGAAACATCGTCGTCTCTGACTTTGAGGAGGTCGCGGAGGTTGGAGGAGGACTGAATGGCGGAGAGCCGATCGGATAGCGTCATCCGCTGGCGGATCACCGGCGCTTCCATCGACGTCTTCGAAATTGAGCTCAAATCAAGCAAAATCGAGCTTAAAAAGCGCGAATTCGGTCGAAAACATCAATAAATTTGGGAGCTCAGGCGGAGGCATCGGATCCCTTTCTTGTTGAATTGTCGAGAGTTGTGCCTTTGAAAAATGGTCAATTAAATGTAAAAGAAACCCTGCTGCAATTAAAGCTGCTGCCAAAAATAAAGAAAGAAGAGAGAGAGACAGAGAATTTTCTCTCTCTGGACTCTTTACTCTCTCCTTTTTCTCTGTTTCTCTCTACGACGATCGCCGACAAATCGAGCGGAACTCTCGGGCCTCTCGTCTCCCTTCCCCCAAGTTTATAATGGCGGATGGCTTATCATAACTGACGGTGTGAAATTACGAAATGGTCTCGGGCCTGACAAAAGGGCTGAAGGGTAGTAATGCCATTTCAGTCTTAATTAGCAATTTGCATTTTAAGACCTTATTACAACTTATTACTTATGTCCTCAAAATGCTAATTTATTATTATTATTATCATTATCGTTAATATTATTTTTTAGAATTATTATTACTTAAAAATGCTGGCGTGCTCCGCCGGTGGTCAATAATACAAGCTGCCGCCTCAGGTAAGGACAAACATAGCACAATCATATCCACGAGATAAACACGCGATATGCTTAAAATAGACTATAATATTTATTATTTTGCAAATTCTGAACAAAACTGAAAAAAGTGCAAATAAAAAAGGTTATTGCTAAATACACCTCAAACATTGGGGTGTAATTAGTATTTTTGTCAAAATTGGTTAAAAATTGGGAGGAAGAGAGAGTGAAGGTGACTGTTTACGGGTGTTTTCTCACCACTGCATCGTTGATCGTCGACTGATCGGTCAACGAGGTCAAGGGATTGGATGTGATCCCTTGGTCACGCCTAGCACACGTGTACTCAGCGCGAGTTGAAGGAGCCGAGGGCGAGCGTCGATCATTGGTTGAAGTGGAGCTGAGGGGTGACCTCTGCTCTGTTCGATGGGCTCGGCCTTGGTAAGGCGGGCGACGAGAGGTAGCCTCGGCGCCTTACTTGGAGCTCGATCTCTGGTTGCCACACCCGCCAACCGCGAGAGTGGTCGTCGGGCGCTGAGGGATCGCCTCGGCGCCTCGGTCGGCTCCTTCCTGAACAGACGAGAAACTCGTCAGGGTGGCCGGACCTTGGTTCCGACCGTATCCCCTCCGATGCCTAAGTCAGGTTAGGATCTGAAACGTGCTCGGCGGGGTAGGTTCGACTCGAGAGGAGATCGATGCCCTGACCCGCGGCGCGAGCAGGAGGAGGGAGAAGTAATGGAGGAAAAACCAAGGTCGTTGATGGAATACCTCAGATTAGTATACCTGGGGTTCGATCCCATGCTCCGTTGTCCCTCCGATCCTTTTATAGGGTCCTCGCCGTGATTGCCCCCCGTCCACGCCGTCACGCCGTCCGCCCCCACTCGCGTCCTCGAGATCCGTCCCTACGATGTCGCCTGCCAGCGTCATGGGGGAGCCGATTGCGGGTTATGGGCATTTAGACCTTACACCCCGGGGGAGTGGTTTCTTCCGGGGATCGTGGGCTGGCTACGAGCGTGTCGAATCGGGGGTTTGAGATTTCTCGGGGGCCTCATCGATCGGGCAACGTTTTCTTCATGGCCCTCGTCTGTCGTGGCCCAATCTCGCTAGCAGGCTTCTCGTTCATAGCTAGATCTTGGGTTTCTAGCCTTTGGGCTTCAGCCACATCAGTCGTATCAGCGACATATGGATGTGACTTGATTCTTATTTTTTTCCCCAAAAAAGCCTATATATACACCGATCAATCGGTGTATGTAATAGTTTCCATAAAAAACTTTTACTAAATATAAGGTTAGTTTCACGTAATGGCATTATCATCCAAAACACTAAATACTGGAAAAAAAATTGAAATTTGTAAAAAATTCTACTGTCATAAAACAGTTGAATTTAAAACAATTAGATCAGTAGCCAAATAGCATCGAATTCATTTGATTTTTGAAATGTTGATCATCATGATCCACGATGTGTGGAACATATTTGAAAAAAAATTAAAAAAAAAAGTAAAGTTAAATATGTATATTGGTTGGAGTGCGGTTATTTACACCACAGTGTTTTATGAATACACAACAAAACTAATCAATATATTAGGGTTGAAATTTTTCTAGGCTGTAAGCACATGAATAGTTTCCTAATAATTAATCAATATATTAATAGAATGACTGTTTGTTAATTCCCAAAAAAAATTTAAGCCCGTTGGTGATAAAGAATAAGACATATACATTCAACTTTAATTTAATAAATAAGGTGGAAATTAGAGAGCTGAGATCACCTTTTGGATGACTGGCGCAACTAATAACATTTTTAGTTACGGATTCTCTTATATAAAAAAGTATGGTTATGGCGGCTTGTCATCCAAGTTTGACTTTCTAATTAAATGATTAATGAGGATTTTATTGATGACCTTCTTAGGTTAATGATGTAAGATATGAAAAGAGTGGTTTAGCTAACATGATAATAAAAAGGAAATAGGATTTGCAAAAGAAAAAATTAAATTTCTACGCACAACGATTAGAATTTTCCGAAAGTTCAGACAGCAAAGAAAAATTCATAGTCTTGAAAGAGGGCAGCCTGCTTCTTAGTTTGCCAGAAAATTGAATGAGTGGTGGACTAAAATTGCATAAAGAATAATTTTTGGTTTGCAGATAATGTGGGTGGATTTAGTTACACCCATAATGTTCCCATCACAGGGCAAGTGTGAGGAGATGGACCAAATCAGAGTGCGACTGTAGAGATGTGGCAATATGTGTGCCTAAATTTAATGTTATAATTTGCTATATGTGGCCCCTCCTTAGTGACTGCTCAAATTCAATGCTGGCACGGGAAACTATGTTCAAAGAGAAGTAATCCGAAAATTTCGACTAGTGACTATATGCAAAACTGTAACAAATGGCGGTAAAAAGCTTCAGTTTCCTGTGAGAAGTATGAAGCTCCCAATTTTATCGAAGATTTCGGACGAACCAATAAACTGACACATGCAAGTATACAAAATAACACTGCCCAAAAATTTTCTTCCATTTTCCTTTTTGTGGGAGTAAATTTACAAAAAATGGACGAGTATTACAACAGCCAAAACTTAAAAGACTGTTGCTGATATCAGAGCCCTATATATGGAGTCTTCAAAGCAAGTATGCAGCAAGGATTTAAAGGAGACGTACCTCAGTTCTCTAGCCTTTCATAAAAGAAAATATAGCCATCCCTTTTAAGGACTTCCCCCAATTTAATTTCCTCAACTTGAGTGTCATTAGCCTTGAACCATGCTTTACATCCTGGCCTTTTCTCTCGTTTCACATAAGCCACATAGTGACCATTGCACAGGGTGCTGCCCAAGTGCTCCACCACGCCTATCAGACGATATATATGCTGCTTGTTCTCCGCAGAACTGCAATCAAATGGGAAGAAGTTCATTCATGTTTCTAGTTTGCTTAGCAATATGGATGAATGACGAAAAAAAAGCATTGAACATGTACTACAACTCGGATTCATGACGATAGAAATTTCTGTTTGTTGATGCATCAATATACCCTTTAACAGAAAGGTTGCATCTATAAGACCAAAGTCCCATATAGCTGCCATGAAAGATTGTAACATTGAGACCCATCATTATCCAAGATTCTTTCCGTTTAAGATGGATCCAATATAGAATGCAGATGTAATCAATGGGGACCCATTGATTGGTTTTCAGCAGATGACTAATCATCCTGCTCACAACTCTTTCTAAGAACTGGAATGGCATTCTTAAAGAAGTGTAACATTGGGTTAGAAGGGGGCTTGCCACACAAAAAAAAACATTTGAAAATGGCAACTGGAGAGACCTATGAAAGAGGTAATTCGATTGAACCCCAAGCAATCGAGGGGACCCAATATCCTCTTGAACTACTAAAGAATTCCCATCACTAGATAAGATGATCAAAGAAATATGAATCGGTGATGGGAGGGAGATGAATTGCACGCTCCAATGACATATGCAAACAAGTCGCTTTGCTCTGTAATATGGCTTGAAAGACTCGGCTGATACCAATATGCATCGCTCATGTCGTATGCAATCCATTTGAAACCAGATGATACCACCAATAGGAACTATTTACTACAAGAGGAGGATTATGATTAAAATTACCAACTTATGAAGTTCTCGTTTATTCCCTACAATGGTCAAATAGATCTCATTTAACAATAAATATCAAGGTTCATAAAATAGCCTATTATGATGTATTTCGGCCAATTTTAGACTAGGTTGTATGCGGGGTGAAGGGGGTTAAAAACAGACCACTTTTTATCATCATCAAGTAAAAGTCGTAGAATTTCGCGAGAAACGTATAATGTTGTGCCATTTGATCAATATTGAAAATATCGAAAGTGTATAACATAGTGTTAGACTGATGGGCTCATCAGGTATCAGCGCCGACGCAAAAGAGGAGGGCCAGATCCAAGCATATAATCAATAGGCGTATTCGTAAACTTTTGGACCTTTTGTGATATTTCATTATGGTAGGGGGTTATGTGTGAATATGCAAAATAGGATTCTTATTTAAACACAAATGGCCGGCCGGCCCTAGGCATGCATTTTTAGAGTAAAATTGATAAAGAGAAGAGAGAGTTTCTCGTTCTTCGGGAGAGTGCGGACGTCCTCTTCAATCGGCGTCTTGTGAGAGAGATTACACCTACAATTGCAATCAACCTATCTTTATTATTTTTAGATTTTTATTAATAAACTTTATATCTTATCTAGTTCCTATCAATTTGGTATCCAAGCGACATCGATCCATGAAGGCGGCGACAAGATCCAAAGATCGAATCGACACGTTGGAGGAGAAATTCAATGGCGGGATTAAGGGCATCAAGCAAACCCCATCGAAGATGACGGACTCCATCTAGAAGCAAAACGAAACCCTAGTACAGATCCTGCAACAACTAGCTTCTCTCGCAACGAAAGGAGTAAACGACGGCGCAAACCATAAAACAGCGAAAAAGACGACAACTTTGGACAATGGCAAGGGCGTGGCAATGGAATACGAAAACGAACGACTCATGGATGTCAACAGGAGTTCATCAAAAGCAGAGGAAGGGATCCAGGGGGCCAGCAGCCCGAGCCGACCCCCCCAAAAGCATGCAGCAGAGCTGCGCAGGCCCTGGGGCACTTCCCCAGGGCCACGCGGAGCACGAACAGCCCTGACAGGGCTGTGCGGCCCCTCCCCAGGGCCGCCCTAGCCCTGTCGGCCACCGGAGGGCTCCGGTGGGCCCTACCGACCCTCGACAGGGTCGCACGGGGCCAAGAGATTATCGACAGGGACCTGCGGCCACTTTCCATGCTGCCAAATCCCTGCCGTGGCACTGCAGGGCTGCCACGGCCCTGCAAAACCCCGACGGCAGCAGTACGCCTCCGACCCCCTTTTTAGGCGTGCCGCAGACCTCCATCATACGTACATGACGATGGATATTACCCCTGAGAGTTTCATGGGTACGACAACGATGGTGATGGTTTTCAGAGGCTCCCAGACCCCCCGGTATAGGGCAGATAGACGACGACATCCGTCCTGGACTATGGGGTATCCAGGAGATGATGGGAGGGGCGGTGACTTCGAGGAGGAGGACCTGGGTTTTTATACAGGCGGCGAAGATTAGGAAGACTGGAGATCATGAGGGAGGCCCACAGAGGGGGGTTTGAGCGGCACAAGGAGAGGTGTTAGCGTTACCATCAGCCCAGACACGCATGCGGACGAGCAAACCATGGGGACCTTTGGGGTGGACAGCAGGATACAGAAGCTGAAGATACCCATATTTGAGGGAAAGTCCCTTGCGTGGTACCAGTGGAGGGAGCATAGGCGACCGTTTCGCTCATGGGAGGAGATTAAGGATGGCTTGGTAGAGAGATTCCGCGAGACTCATTTAGGAACTTGCGGGAGCAGTTACTTAAGGCAAGACGACACGGTGAGGGATTACAGGGACCGGTTCGAAGCACTGTCAGGGTGGATACATGGGATTTCTGATGAGATGCTGGAGAGCACCTTCATGAAGTGGATGAAGGCCACCATTCGCACAGAGCTTCGCATACAAAAGCCTCATGATGGGGAGCTACACTTCCCAACTTGCCTCATTACCAGGAGGTGGCCGCACTGATCGACAATGGGGCTACCCACAATTTTATCTCAAGGAGAGTGGTAGAGCAGCATGATCTTCAGCTGGTGGACGCATGCAGTTTTGGCATCATGATGGGGACGTGCCAGATGGAGAGCGTCCGAGGGGTGTGCCGCGAGCTAAATTCTGACACTGCATGGGATTCAGGTGGTGGACTTTTTGCCTTTAGATCTGGGGAGCACAGACGTGATCCTGTGTATGAGGTGGTTGCAGATAATGGGGATATGAAGGTGAACTAGAAGATGTTCAGGATATAGTTTCAGGAAGGCGTGAGGACGGTGACATTGCAGGGGGATTCCAGCTTATGCAGGACCATGGTCTCACTGAAGACCATAGCTAGAACCATCCAAACAGAGGGGGTGGATTTTTGGTGGAGCTACAAGGTGTCGTGCACGAGGAAGGAGTAGAGGGTCAGGCAATTCCAGAGGAGATGCATCAGTTATTGGGACAGTTCGAGGATGTTTTTCAGGAGTCTCGGAGTCTCCCACCTCCTATGGACCATGAGCACGCGATAATACTGCGGGAGGGCGTGTCTCATATCAGTGTGAGGCCTTATCGTCACCCTCAGGCTCAGAAGGAAGAGATAAAGCAGATTGTGATAGAGATGGTGCGGGCATGAATTATTCAGCCAAGTGTTAGTCCCTTTTCTAGTCCTGTGCTGTTGGTGAAGAAGAAGGATGTGAGTTGGCGTTTCTGCGTGGACTACATGGCACTAAATAAGGAGACGATCCAAGACAAGTTCCACATCCTTGTCATCGATGAGCTCATGGATGAGTTACACTGGTCTACTATCTTCACGAAGATTGATCTGAAGTCAACCTATCACCAGATCAGGATGCGGGCGAAGGACGTGGCCAAGACATCTTTCAGGACTCATAAGGGCCACTATGAGTTCCTGATCATACATTTTGGCTTAACCAATGTCCCAGCTACCTTCCAGGCCTTGATGAATAAGGTATTCCACCCCTTCCTCAGGCGATTTGTATTAGTTTTCTTCGATGATATTCGTGTTTACAGCCAATCCTGGGAGGAGCACTTGGACCATCTAAAGATAGTTTTTCAAGAGCTCCAATACCACCAGCTGAATACCAACAGGAAGAAGTGCTTATTTGGCCAGCCACAGGTGGAGTACGTGAGATATAAGGTATCTTCAGAGTGGGTGGCAATAGTCAGATCGAAGATATCAGCTATGTTGAACTGGCCGCGCCCTACTACTCTACAGTGACTGAGGAGATTCATGGGCTTGACAAGATACTACAGGAAGTTCGTGCAAGGGTATGGTACTATTACCTGGTGACTCAAAGAGCTGCTCAAGAAGGTCAGATTCCATTGGAGTGTCGAGGCAACACATGCATTTGAGGCCTTGAAGAAGGCCATGACTACAGTACCAGTATTGGCTCTGCCTGATTTTACCAGACCATTTATTGTGGAGTCAGATGCTTCGGGGCACGGGTTGGGGCAGTACTGATGCAGGACCAGAGGCCCACTGCGTATTTCAGCCAGGTCCTGATGGCGAGGACGAGGTTGAACTCCGTCTATGAAAGGGAGATGATGGCTATTGTCCTTGCGAAACAGAAGTGGTAGCCGTATCTGTTAGGGCGAAGTTTCGTGGTACGCACAGACCAGAGTATTCTTAAGTACTTGTTGAAACATCACATGGTGGCGGAGAAGCATCAGCAGTGGCTGAGGAAGCTGATTGGATACAAATTTGAGATACAGTACCGTCCTGGACTAGTGAACAAGGCTGCAGATGTACTATCGAAGCGCGATGAGGACATACGCTTGGCAGCCTTGTCGGTTCCTATACTGCAGGACTGTGAGCCACTTCTTCGGGTGGTTGAGAATGATTAGGAGTTAGCGGAGATACGGGCATCACTAATACAGGGGTCAGCAGATCACCCAGGATATTTCTTGTAGGATGGGAGTCTTTTATATCAGGGGCGTCTAGTGATACCGCACACCTCTACCCACATTCCTGTGATTTTGCAGGAGTTCTACAATAGCGCGATGGTGGTCATTCAGGAGTCCTCAAGACCTATAAGCGGCTGGCGAGGGAGGTCTATGGAAGGGGATGAAGAAGGATGTCGCGGCAATGGTAGCAGAGTGTGACGTTTGTCAACGTTATAAATACATGGTGATGACTCCAGGGGGTTCCTGCAGCCGCTCTCTTTACCTGAGCGGGTCTGGGAGGAGGTGTCCATGGATTTCAAAGAGGGGTTGTCCAAGTCTGGAGGATACACGGTCATACTTATTGTGGTGGACTATGCCCACTTTATACCACTTCGGCATCCCTACAGTGCAGTGTCTGTGGCAGAGGTGTTCATGCGGGAGATCATTTGTTTACATGGGCCGTTGAAGTCTATTCTCTCTGATAGGGACAAGGTCTTCCTAAGCAGATTCTAGCAGAAGCTTTTTCGAGTACAGAAGACAGCCTTGAAGAGGAGTACGTCGTACTATCCACAGATTGAGATCGTCAATAGGAGTATTGAGACCTACCTACGATACTTCATTTTAGAGACTCCGAAGTTGTGGGCATGGTGGCTAGCGTGGACAGAGTATTAGTACAACACTTCATATCACATAGCTGCTCAGACTATGTCCTTCAAAATATTGTATAGACGTGACCCTCCTCACTTGTTAAATTATAGGCATGAATCGACACCTGTTTCGGAGGTAGAGCTGTACTTGGCAAAGAGAGACATGATTTTGGAGTTGAAGCACCATTTGACCAGGGCCCAGCAGATCATGAAGGCTCGAGCAGACTCACACCGCAGAGACGTGCAATTTGAAGTGGGCAACATGGTTTATCTAAAATTGTGTCCTTATCGGTAGAAGTCTTTGACCCACAGAGGGAATGAGAAGCTATCCACTCGCTACTTTGGGCCTTATAAGGTAGATGCCAATGTTGGGCCGGTTGCTTATAGGCTAATGTTACCTCCAGGATCGGTCATCCATCCTGTTTTTCCATGTGTCCCAGCTACGACAGGCAATTGACGATCATACACCCTGATCATCACTACCCGAGACATTGACAGACGACATGGAGGTGATCTTAGAGCCTGAGGAGTCGAAAGGCATCTACAGGGGGAGTGCTAGAGAACGGGAGATGTTAGTGTATTGGAAGGGCTTGCCAGATCATGAGAGCACCTAGGAGTAGGTGGGCGTCATGGCACAACAGTTTCCTCCTGACTTCCACCTTGAGGACAATGTGGCTCTTTTGGAGAAAGCAGTGATGGGTTCATCACGTATCATGCCAACACAAGAGGGCCGGATTCAAACATATAACCTAGGGGCCGTATTCGTAAACTTTTGGGCCTTTTAATAATATTTCATTATGGTAGGGGGTTATGTGTAAATATGCAAAATATGATTCTTATTTAAACACATATGGCCGGCCGGCCCTAGGCATGCATTTTTTGAGAGTAAAATTGATAAAGAGAGGAGAGAGTTCCTCGTTCTTCGGGAGAGTGCGAACGTCCTCTTTAATCGGCGTCTTTGGAGAGAGATTACCTCTACAATTGTAATCAACATATCTTTATTATTTTCAAATTTTTTGTTAATAAATTTCAAATCTTTTCTAGTTCCTATCATAGACCTATCAATTGAGCAAAGCTCAAATAGCGTAATGCATATGGTAAAGTTGAACTATTTTGTATTAATTTTGAATTTAAATTGTTTTAGTAAATAGGATATATATGAAGTTACTTCTAATATTGTTTTGGTAAATAGGTATGATGTGTAGGACACTTTTCCTACCTAAAAATTACCATGTCTGGATGTGACACATCCAGACACGACACATGTCCATGCATGTCCGACATTTACAAGTATGTACATTGTTATCCACCTTCAGACTATGTACCGTATAAAGTATATTATGAGTTTATGACCTCTTTTGACAAAAGCTATCATTTAGATATTATTCTACTAAAATTAACTTTTTCATATCAATATTAATTCAAGTATGCATATATGCAGAAGAATATAAATATATAGCCATATTCTCGTGTCTAAAGTTTGGATGATTGCCATGTCCAACACCCCCGTGTCTTTGAAGATTGTGACAGTCGTGTCCAAGTCTCCATATCATCATTATGATACACAATATAAAAAATTTGTCAAAAACTCAACAGTTAATTAGCATTAGAACCACAAGTTTCCGGAATCTCTCAAGTCTCAACCTTCAGTACTCTCTCTGTAACCCCTTTTCTCGTTCTCTTAATCCCTTTGTTTTCTGTCTCTCCCTCTCCTCAACCCCTCAATCTATCCCTTCTAGATCTTGTTAGAGAAATTGAGAAAAAGAGTGTGACTGAGGAGAGGAAGAGAGAAACTTAGAAAAGAGAGACAAGAAAGGTTGAGAAGAGAGAGAGAGACAGAAATTAAATAGAGGGGAGAGAGACTTGTTTGAGATGTCATCAACTAGGTATCAAGAGATATCGTCGCAATTGGATTGCCATCGAGAGGCGGTCACTCTCATGAATCGCTTTCGCAGTTGTAATCCCCACGTTAACTTGCGTTCAAGAGTTGTAGTCCCCAATCACCTTAGATCAAGATCTAAGTAAAAGAAAATGAAAGGTCTTTGAAGTTGCTTCTCACCTCTGAAACAACAGATATTATGTTTAATATTTCTTTTAAAAGTTGTAGCAATGTTATATTTGTTAGAGTTTAAATATGGGTTGGATGATTCGATCTCCATATTGGTATGATATTGTCCGCTTTGGGCCCTTCACAAGGCAACCCTCACAGCTTTGCTCTTGGGCTCTTCCCAAAAGGTCTCATTCCAATGGAGATCCGAATCCATATTTAAACAAGCCCACTTCCCCTTGTCTAGTCAATGTGGGACTATGTTTGATATCTCACAATCTCCACCTCAAACATAGTCTCACATAGTCACCCTTGACTGATCAAGTCCAACTTGATCAGTCCAACTTGCTTATCAAGCCGATCCTATACTCCACTTGAGAGCACACTTGAAACCGTGCGGACTTTGGACACACATTTCACATCAACTAATCAATTCAGACTCGATCGAACAGAATGAGCCACATACAGGGCATGACACACATCTACTCGATCGAGTCACAACTTCACTGCGCGAAGCATGACGCCTTACGTGAAGTCAACCAACACTCGAGAGCCCAAGTCCACATGGCATACGGATCCAGTGGCACCACATTGGCAGCTCTCGTGCATTGATTACTCTACCCGATCCTATACTCCACTTGAGAGCACACTTGAAACCGTGCGGACTTTGGACACACATTTCACATCAACTGATCAATTCAAACTCGAACTGAATGAGCCACATACATGGCATGAGACACATCTACTCGATCGAGTCACAACTTCACTGCGCGAAGCATGGTGCCTTACGTGAAGTCAACCAACACTCGAGAGCCCAAGTCCACATGGCATACGGATCCAGTGGCACCACATTGGCAGCTCTCGTGCATTGATTACTCTACACCAGAGCTCCCCAAATTTCACATCGGCTAAGTTAGGGGTTTGGCTCTAAATACCACTTGTTAAGGTTTAAATATGGGTTGGACGATTCGATCTCCACATTGTTATGATATAATCCGCTTTGGGCCCTTCACAAGGCAACCCTCACGACTTTGCTCTTGGGCTCTTCCCAAAAAGCCTCATTCCAATGGAGATCCGAATCCATAATTAAACTCTCTCACTTCCTATTGTCTAGCCAATGTGGGACTATGTTTGATATCTCACAGCATAGCGAAGCATATACTATATTCAAAAAACGTTATAAAGCATCAGGGCCAAACTACGCTAAGAAGCATACCATCTTGCGCTAAGTTTTTTGTTCAACATTGGTTCGATTATAGCATGAGGTTAAGATGTTGAACCACAAAATGAAAACAAACTAAAATTAAGTTGATTGATTAGACTGTATCTTTCATGAAGGCGGCCCGTTAATGGAGTTAAGGGAACAGACTGTGTCCTGACGACAAATATAGTTTACGAATAAAGGAAGTTCTACTGCAGCCAACAATCATGTTGAGATGATAATGTTGAGCGAAGACAATCGATATCTAAAATCCAGTGCTTTTGGTACTATTGTTTAATACTTATGATTCAGCTGATACAAATACTTCCAAACACATGTTGAAACCAAGATTCCAGACATTGCTTGGTACACATTGCTAATGTATAAGATAGACTTAAGTTCTTTTTAGAGTCATCTGCACCTGTGATTTCATTGTTACTTATAGTTCTGTGAATGACAATCCTTTTGCAAACAACAAAAGCACATCAAACAACTCACGAGTTTGTATGTTAATTAACAAGAACATCATAAACTGTATATTTTACCATAAGTCTGATATGTTTGGTAACATCGTCTGATACTTCCGATCTAGCTGATGCCAAAACTACAAACTACCGGTTGATACCAAGACCGAAACTAAGATTTCAAACCTTGCCCACTACACATTTCTAATGTGTAATACAGACTTTAGTTCTTCTAATTGTGATCTACACCTATTAGTTACTGTAACTTATAGTTCTATGCTCGACATTCCTTTCACAAACAAAATAATAATAATATAAACTACTCACGAGGGGTAATATGATAATTAACCAGGGAATTATAAAATAGATAGTTACCCTCCATTTACTCTAATAAAACAATCTTCAAATAAGACAGCAATTAACTAAACCTTGAATGAGTCAAAAGGATCTCCTGTGACAGTATGCCTTATGGGTGTAAAGAACGGGCATTTCCGTTTATAACTCAGCAATATGCAGATAATAATAATATGAAATTCTTGCATTCATAACTGATATGATGATTTACAAGATTAAAAGGGGTAAAAAGCCTTTTCTCTGAAGAGCTTACATGTATAAGGCTCTGCTTTTAACAAGGTACAACCTCGAAGAAAACATCAGAATTTCACATTGCCCGAAATGTTATGTAAAAAGTTTGATGGTAAGTGGGTACATATCGAAAACATATTCTTAGTTCTGTTATAGAATTTTTTATTAATTATTTAATTGAATTTGAATGAAACAGTGTAAATTACTTGCAGCATCATTCGCATGAACGGCAGTTAAAACTGATTTCCAACATTTAATCTAGAAAGGAAAAAATGCAAGAGAACATGAACAAAAAATATGCATGGAAGAACTAATGTATAAAATTGGAATGTTGGATACTTATGTAAAAGTAAGAAGATTCGACTATGAAAAGCCACCCACACATATAATGCTTTCTGTTGGTTCTTGCAAATGTTTTTTTTATTTTGTTGGAGGCCTAAAGTAAATAACATGAAAAAAATGCTTTGCCAGCATCCATGTTAGAAACTGTGAAAGAAAATCTTCACATCTTTCAAGAATTTTGACTTTGTAAAAGAACTGAAACCGAGATAGTAACTTATATGCTACCCTTGGTTTACAAGCAAACTGTTCAACTTTTATGGCATCATGTTTAAGAGTGAAAAACTAATAATTTATATATAGTTTGACCGACGATGCCCTTTAGGCTCCAAAGCATGCAACTATATACATAATTACAGATCTTTTGCTTCATTATATCCTAGTGCAATTGTGCCATATCAGGCGTTCTTTACAAACTTAGAATTTCAAGTTACCCGAAAATGGTTCCGAATAAAGTTTATAAGCCATATTCCATAAGACCATACTGACGCAGGACGGATGCAGGAATGGATGTGGTGTAAATTCGGAGAATAAGAAAACTCGGAAGTTGATAACTTTTCGGATCTCGCACACCGAAAATCTGACGATCACCGACTCGCACGCCTCGCACACGGAGATTTTTTGGACATCTCGCCTATACAACCAAGCCCACTCTCGCAAACCAATACAAAAGAGTTGATTTTATGGAGAAACTAAAACTTTACACCAAAAATTTAATTCGCATCCATCTCTAAAAAAATAAATAAGTTTGTGGCCTTTAAATAGGCTGACAACTTGACTCTCAAAAACCCAATCTAATGTGGAACTAGAATTCTAGAATAACTAAAACATTCAAAATAAATAAAAGATTCAAAACAATTAAAAGACTCAAAGAACTCAAACTTTATAAAATAACCAAAAGACTCAAAATAACTAGAAGACACAAACTCTATCTTCATCGCACATATAAAATCAAAAGAACTCTGTTTGAAATTTAAAGTGGATCTTCATTCACCCCGACTTGACAACTTCACCACATAGTGAATGGTAACATGAATAGCACAAACAAACAGAAATCAGTAGTCCTTTGTAATTGGAGAAGATGCATCCATAAACTTTGAAATGTAAAAGGATGTAGACCTGCAAAGGAACATTTTTTGAAAAGTTCTCCCCAGTCACAAAAGATAATAAAGCATATAAAACATACTTGTTGGTAGGATGTGGAAGATCTGAGATGACAAACTCGATGGACTCAATTTCCATAAGTGGTGTCTCTAAACTAAGTGCCGGTATGTGATCAACGTGTGGCTTGAATTTTATCTCTGGCTGTAAATCCATCTCAGGTTCGGTCTCAAACTTACTTTTTGATATAGATATAGAGTCAGGTTCCTACTTGATCTTGGATTCAACATCTGACTTAGGCTCTTATTTGACCTTCAAATGACTCATCGTGCTCAGCTCATTGGAATTTAACTCATTTTGTTGAGCAACTCGAATCTTAAATTGGCAAGGTTTCAACGCAATTCTTTTTCCATTTAAATATGAATTTGTGTATTTAACCTTCCAGAACTTGTCACATCTAGATCGTACAACCAAGGTCTTCCTAGCAAAATGTGTGCTGCATCCATAGGTATAATATCGTACCAAATGTAAGCATGATAGCTCGCAAGTTGGACAGTCACTAAACATCGTTGGATACTGGATGAGCAGTCTTATCAATCCAAATGATATTATATGGCTGTGGACGAGGCTCAGCTGCTAGGTCCATTCTTTCTAAGGCTGCCTTGACGATAACATTAACACAACTACATTCATTAATTATTAATTTGTCAAGTATCATGATGTATGTAAAAACTGGTCCTTCACTAATCTTCCTCATCTTTAAATGTTATAT
The DNA here is from genome assembly GCA_030789695.1 of Scilla litardierei. Taxonomy (NCBI): domain Eukaryota; kingdom Viridiplantae; phylum Streptophyta; class Magnoliopsida; order Asparagales; family Asparagaceae; genus Scilla; species Scilla litardierei. The sequence goes on from CM061130.1 coordinate 120,542,344, forward strand.
GCAGACGCCTAATGATATTGGTATAAGCACCACATTCACAACGTGTCTCAGCATTAAAAAGACTTTCAATTGCATAAATTTCTTCAATCATTCCTTCAAATTGTACCACATTGAAGATGAGCATGTTTGGCGGTGACGAAGGCGGCGATGGACGTGGGGCTGGCGTAGCTCGGGTTTGTGGCGACGGGATAGTAAAAAGTTTTTTTTCTTCTTTTCTTTTTTAAAAAATAATTTTTTCTGTTTGTATTTTCCTTGAATTTTTTACCTTTTTTTGCTTTTTAATCTCTTATTTTGATTTTCTCTCTCTTTTTTATTTTTATATCTCTCTTTTTCTTTGATTTTTACCTCACTTTTTTTATTTTTGATCTCCTTTTAATTTTTATCTCTTTTTAATCCCTCTTTTTAAATTTTTTTAATCTCATTTTTTTAAAATCCAAATCTAAATAGAAGAAAGGATAAATAAAAATAAAAAAAGAAGGTTTTTAATGATGATGGAAAAAGATGAAGAAGTTACGGTTTTTAATCTAAAATCCTAATGATGAGAAGATGATAAAGAGAAAGAAGAAAAAGAGAAGATAAGGAAAAATGGATTTTTTTTTTAATACTTGATCTAAAACCTAACTAAAAGAAAAATATTTTTTTGATGAGGGAAAAGATATAAAATGAAATAAAAGGTAAGATTTTTTATTGATCTAAAACCTAACTAAAAAGATTTTTTTATGAGGGAAAAGGAACGAAAAGAAAACGAATCAGGTTTTGGCTCTGAAAGTTGGCACATGACGGCAGCAGGAAGGGAAGCAGTGGGAATTTGAAAAAGAATAAAACTCGAAAGCTGATAACTTTTAGGATCTCACACCCAGAAATCAAACGATCACTGACTCGAGCCCCTTGCACACTGAAATTTTTCAGACCTCTCACCCATGCAACCAAGCCCACTTGTGCACACCAATGCAAAAGATTTGATTTAATGGAGAAACTAAAAGTTTACACCAAAAATTTAATTCTCATTCATCTCTCAATAAATAAATAACTTTGTGGTCTTTAAATAGGCTTACAACTTGACTCTCAAAAATCATATCATCAATGTGGAACTAGAACTCTAGAATAACTAAAACACTCAAAATAAATAAAAACTCAAAACAGCTAAAAGACTCAAAGAACTCAAACCTTATAAAATAACCAAAATAATCAAAATAACTAGAATACTTAAGAGACTAAAACTCGATCGTCATCTCACATATAAAATCAAAAAGACCATTTGGAATTTAAATTGGATCGCTATCACATACCGATCTTTAATGGTCTCCAATTACTGAGCTGCACAAGACCTCATCATAGGGATGGCCAGATAAGGTTAGAGTGAAGGAAGAGCAATTCGGTAGAGGGATTAAGAAATCAGGCGGAGAATGGAGTCGAAGTGTTAGACATATGAGTTTTAAGAAACATATAAGATTTGGGTGGGTCTCTGTTTGGGATTCAGAAACAACAATAAACCAGAAAAACATCATGGTTCAAAATCAAATAACTCATGATCTCATTGAGGCTTAATTTATTAATCTGAATGCCCAGTCCACCATAACAGACAGAATTTGGAAAATGGGCAAATAACAAAATATTGATCTGATAATGCACTCCTCCTAATAGCCTCAGAATGGACCATAAGCAAATTTCTTGTCCAATTCGTTGATCTAAATTTCTAAATTTCCACTGAAGCAAAAGATTCAAGATATTGCCTCAAAATATACACCCTACATTTCTAAAATTTATTTATTTGATTTACTTATTACTCATAAAAAGACATTGTACACCGGACATGTGTAGACATGTGTAAACACACGTATGCACATACATGTACACAGGCTCATAAATAAGATAAAAGTTACCTCTACAAGCAATTAGGTTGGGCATAGAATCATCAGGTAGTTAGTATGCAACTTGAATGATTCAAAACAGTTCTACTAGCAAGATACAAATTAAGAATTAAAAGAAATTGTACAGAAAGCTTTAGCTTAGTACCTGCGCCTAATATATGGAGCAAGATCAAGCAGTTCTTTGAAGTCAATATACCCTTCTACTTTCTGAAAAGTTTTGGTGAATCTCTTCATATGAATGGTTAGGATAGGTGGGGGGTAATTGATAAAAAACTTCTTGGTAATTTTACTCTCAACCTGCTTGCATTTGATCTCCAAATCCTCATTCATGTTTAGCTGGTCAGTTTCTGTTTGGGTTTGTGAGCTTCCAATGCCATCGGCTAAATTGTTTTCAGCGCATTCATCCTTCTTTTGGTAAGTTTTATTGCTAGGCAATTCCAAAGCACTGTTTTCACTAGGTTTATCTGCATCCTTTCGGAAATCAGACGTTTCTGATGGCTGCTGCTGCTGCAGTTTAACTGAACAGCCATCACAGCTCATATCAGACAGTTCCTCTACTTGTGTGTATATGTCTAGGCACCTTTCAATTGATACAAGACCATGCACGTTGTCAACCTCATAAACCGCATCAAACATAGAAGCATTGCTGCTGTCACCACTCCACTTTCCAGCTTCAACAACTGTGTTTATATCCTTGACATCTTTTTCTAGTTTGGCATCAGGCTTGCCACTAGATGAGACTTCGCCTTTTTCAAATAAGTGTTCTGGTAACTTCGCAATGGTATTTTCTACATCTGAATGATCTGGAAAAACTGCCTCAACATTCTCCGATGCGACTTCCGGGATGTTCTCCATTGAGATTGGGACGGGTTCTTCAGAACCTGGCTCCATGTAGGATAATGGAACTGGTGTCAGTATGTCTCTCATTCCAAAAGGATCATCTGAGAAAAATGATTTGTATAATTTGGGGACTAAATTGGAATAGTCTAATGCCAGAAGATCATCTAGAAATGATTTTCCCACAGTTCCTTTGTGCTCGTATTTATCCCCTTTTCTTGCAGGAGGCACATTATCTTTAGGTCCAATATTTACACCCCTTCTAATTAAATGGCTAGTTGAAGGCACCGCAAGAGAAAGATCAAGAAAAGGCTCTTTCATCGTTGAAGTTCGTCCACATTGGGCACAATGTACACTGCTAGAGGATTCGCCTCCAAAAATCTTATCCACAAAATCCACGTTTTCTGATTTAAGCTCATCAAGCAAGAAGATAAACAACTCATGACTGTCCTGCTGAGTTCCGCACACAAATGGCTTATTCTGACGTACAAGACCGAGGAGGCATGTAGGCTGTATGGTATCTTTAGACTCATCACATGCTTCAGTAAAAAGGCACTTCATTTCTCGAGTAATATCCCTGACTGGCTGCTCCAACCTTGCAAGACATCCCCGCAGCTTATCCATGGCAAAAAGATTCTGCAAGAGCGAGTTAAAATAGCAAGTGTTCCCATAGTTAGGCAACTTCTTAACTATACACGAATTGTCATCTTCCCGTTCATCCCAGAAATCAGTTGCGGATTCCACCTCCTCTTTCACAGAACATAGTAAACACCATATCTCACTCATCTTATCTAATCGCACCCATAGCGGATGATCAGTTTCCAGTGAATGGTCAGCGAGATGGCCGTCTAGTATAATATCCGGTCTCTCATTTCCGCAGAAGATTTGTTCGCAATCCAAACAAGCCCAAAGAACGATTAGGTCTGGCATGACGTCCTCTCTCTTCTTTTGTGGCCCATCTAATTCGCCAAGACCACATATTTCACACTCGGCACCCCATGAAAAGAGCTTGATTCTATCAAGAATCTCCGTCAACTCAGTGGTCCTGCTAGTATAATGCTCGCACATGTATTCAAGATCAGCGACGTGTTCTTGCTTCATTCCTTTGTCTTCTTTCCTGACTCCAAGTCCTAATTCCTCCTGCACATCTATTGCACTCAGTCCTAGTGGCTTACTTGTACCACCTTGATGCTCCACTTTTGCCATTGGTTTTTGGTCAAGTACACAATGCTGTTCAAGAAAGTAAGCTATGAGATGAAAAGAAATAAAAAGTAAAATTTGAGGAAAACAGGCTAGTCACATTAGAGTTTTGAAAAGAACCCAGAAATAAAATTATGAATAAACTGTTAAGACACTAGCTTTCAACCTATCAATGAAGGAAACCGATTACAGTTCTTGAACACGCAAAGAGTGGTAAAAAGGAAACTAATTGAAATGCCTAGATACAATAATTTGAGATGAAATTTTGAAGGACATGATATTTTAATCAATTGGGTATTGTTGAATCTTTACTAAGAGACGAGGTACTAAGATTGGAGAAAACACACATGAGATATCAGAGATTTGAGAAGATTCAAAGAGCCAATCCCAATGAAACTTGACATCAACATTATATCAACCATTGGGAAGCAACGAATAAAACAAAGGACGATTGCAGAATTTCACCTGGAATTAGCAGAAATGGGTCCTGGTTCTTAATCAAAGAGCGGTTGATCTTGAAGATGGAGAGAGAGAGAGAGAGAGCGCGCGCGCGGGAAGAATGAAAGAGTGATGGGCTTCAGATGGAAGAAATAGGGAACTCCAAATAAAACACTAGTTAATTTTGTTTTTTACTTCACACTTCTTGCTTTTAGATATAGAAAACTAAAAAAAAATTTAAACATAAAAATCTCACATATAACGCTTTTTTTATAACCGAAAAAATGTTAAAACTTTACATGTTTGTAATTGCAATCCCTAGAGATGAACCTGTCTTCTTTTTTTTAAAAAAAAAACAATTTCAAAAAACAGTTAATTTTTCTGTTTAACGGGGTTACACATCTTCGGTTCCATCGAACTTCGAAACAATCCAGTGCCAACGTTTTGTTTATATTCAACAGTAAACCTAAGTAAAATTTTGACATGCAGAAAAAAAATACCTAGATAAAAAAAGTAAGTTACTAGCATTTGTTTGGTTCGAAAGATAACAAATATATGAAATACGAAGAACAAAACGGGGGAAATGTACGCATCATATCGAGCTGAGCTCTGGTTGAATCTAAGCCCTAGCTTTCTGATATGCCATTTAAATCCCTGATCCCCGAAATTCCTTGCTTCTGTGTTTCGTAGAGAAACCCTAATAATAGAAGAGAGCTCAGAGATCGTTTCTCTCATCTTCCCCAATTTATTATTTCTTTTCCTTTTTCCTTAGAAAACCCCAAGTTCGTTCGCTGCAGAGGAGAAATGGGAATTGGGAGTTTATTTGCGAGCGGGAATTGCTAGGCGCACCGGCCGTTTTACTCGAGCGCTCAACAGCTATTCACAAGTTTGCCATTCAAATTTTACCAGTGAGTGTTTCCAGAATTTGGAATGGGCAGTGGGAAACATGAAGAGTGGGCCGAGCAGTGAGTGAGTTGGGCAGGAAAGGTCAGAGGATGTGCGAAGGAGGGGACGTGAGAGGAGAAGGGGGCTGGGGAGGTCGGAGGATGGGTCGAAGGAGGGGGCTAGGGCGGAGGATGAGGTTGGGGAATAGGAAGAGGGGGTTAGGAAGGTCGGCAGATGGGGCGGCGGATGGAGCTGAGAAAGAGGAAGATGGGCATGTGGAGGTTGAAGGGAGCGGCAGAGGGGGCGGGGCTAGGGAGGTTAGAGGAGGGGGAGGGCTTGCCGTCGCCAGCAGTCGCGCCGGTTTTATTCACCGCACACAACCAGTGGCAGCTTTGGAATTTTTAAATGGTTGTGTGCATTGAGTAAATTTGTAATGATCCCAATGTTCATATACGCATATTAGTATGTATTTTGGGCGTATATGTGTGCGTATAATTTTTGGGAATCAAAAAATAATTTTCTTTAATTTTTGTGGTGAAGGAATTATTTTTTTAAAATGATTTCAACTCACCATTTGGAATTAGTAAATGAAGTATACATGAGTAAATACACGTATAATGGAAGATACCAAGTATTAATGCATGTATTCTTATTTATTAAAAAATTTAAATCCTAATTTGTCATGTCATGCCACCTCACTTTGATAGGTGTCATTTGGAAATTAATTCTTACCTAACTCATCCTTATGTGTCATTAGGAGGATGACTCCTACCTAACCCCAAGCTACATGGTAAGTATAGAGGATTTTAGGAAATGAATAAGCTTATGCTGTTATGAGTGGGGAGACTTATGGTCTCCCCCCACCATTATCCACCATTATCCACCATTACACCCCACTACATAGTAGTAGTGGGGTGAACCTTTCATCTACTTGAGACCTTTGGTCTCCCCCTTGAATATGATGATTTAATAAAATGGGGCCATTGGCCATTGCCATGGTCGATTCGATCTCCAACACGTTATCAGCATAACTTCGCTCTAGAGAAAAAAAATTTTGAGCCATAAAAATTTCATTTTCCCCATATAATTTCCCTCTTGCGAAGGAATCTTGTTTTTGTTGCGGCAAGTTGCGACGAACCTGCAAGGCGTTGCGGGAGCAGGGATATTATATTTCTATCTACGGATTCTATTGGTTCTTCCCTAGATTATTGATCTAGAGGTATATTCCTTGGCTCGTATATATGGATTATGCTAAATATTATCCATTTTTGATAAAAAGCTAGTACATACACCTCGTTTATTGAGGTGAGAAACAATCATAAGCAAACAAAATATGAACCTTTATCTGCACTAAAACCCCCACATTCTTGGGATGCGTTGGTTTGTAGCATCTATCTGCTTCTGTTATAAGATCTGGTGGTAAGCTTGCTTTGATGAAAAGCACCCTTGCTGCATCCATATCTCCAATATGACAGTAGCCCGTGTTCATGCTTATAAGAGCAATTTGTTCATAAGTTTTCGGAGGCAAGCTAAATTCATTCATCTTTTCACCAAATTCCGTTGCCATTCTGTTAAATTTCCTAGCCTATCTTTGCAAAAATATCAAACACCAATTCACAAGCCTGGGAAAATACTATCAATTTGATGAAACTGCAAGATTGAAACAAAAGGATAAAACAATAAACTTGGTGAAGAATATTTCCACTACTCAAATAGAAGAAGCATTCCCAAATCCCGACATGGGCCTCCTCTGTAGCGCCACCCCCCCCCCCCACCCACCCCCCCCCCCCCCCCCCCCCGCCGGCCGGGGCGGTTCTCCCCCCTGCCGCCCCCCTGTCGGGGGGCTCTCCGTCGTGCCGCCACCCCGGTCGGGGGGGTCTCCTTCCATGCCCCACCGTCGAGGGGTTCCCCTTCCCGGCGCCCCCCCCCCCCCCCCCCCCCGGCGGGGGTCTCCTTCTAGGCGCCCCCCCTGTCAGGGGGTTCTCCTTCTAGCCGTCGCCTCCCAGTCGGGGGGCTCATCGCTAGGCCCCCCCAGTCGGGGGCTACTCCCAGCACCACCCCCCTGTACGGGGGGCTCCTCCGCGGTGACATCCGAAGCGCCGCCTCCCCCTGTTGGGGGGCATGTCCGATGCGCAGCGGGAAGGGGGGCCCTCGATGCGCCTGTTGCGCTCCCACCTGATGCGCCTGATGTGCTTCCCCCCTCTGATGCGACTGATGCTCGGGGGCATTTCGGGAGAAGTGGGGTCATCCAGTAGAACGGCACGGCGGATTTCCCCTTGTTACGGGGAGTCCTCCTGCGTTTTTCTGTCTTGGAGCGGCAGATGGGAATTGAGACTATATAATCGTCTTTGTCGGCAAAATAGTGAAGGAGAGATGATGAAATTGTTTTCAATTTCATTTTTTTGGGGTTGAATATATTTGCAACACTAAACATATGTGCTTTTAGCCCATTAACCCATTTATTATATGTAAAAATAAAGATTTAAAATCGGATGTTGGGCCTGTAGCCCACATGAACATATTGCATAGTTTTTTTTTTAAATTGGCTGTTGGGCCTGAAGCCCGCAGCAAGCCTAAGGGCTTTTATTGAAATAATTGTGTTATGTTATTTTTCTGATTTAAATATATAATTTAAACTCAGAAAATTTCAATTAAATCTAGAAAAATATCAAAAAATACCGGGTTATTACTGGGAATTCTGAAAAATCTAGATAAATTGATGTGTTGCATTAATATTCATTTTGGGATGTTATTTATTTTTGGTCCATATAATATCAATAACATCAATATCTGCATAATTTGGATTAATTAAAATTTTTTATTTAATAATTATGAAAGGTCCTGAGATCGCTCTGTCGTTAGTTATCTAACCTAACGGTGCATGATTTGTCTCCACGTGGCCCAAGTAATTATTAAATATTTTATATTTCTCCAATAAATTGCCTGCGATGTTGAAAAACATGTATTGTTTATGCCTGTGATGTTGCATAATTATATTATTAAAACTGCCTGGAATGTTAGTAAAACTATGTTGTGGTTTTTGGATCGGCCGTTATTAGTCACCACCATTTATTTTTCCTCGTATTTTTTTGAGTGAAAATGTAGTGAGGAACTAAATGTAAAAGCCAAAGCCCGGAGAAAATTCCACTGAAGACGGAGGAAAATTTCTACTGCTGGGACCCCAAGGGTTTCCAAATTTTAATTTTAATTTTCTCGTAATTCAAAATGTATAAGGGCCTTTGGACTTTTATTATTTTTGGTTGTGACCGGCTGATCCCCACAACAGTCTTAGTTTTACTACTATGCATGTCTTAATTTCTGAAAAATTTAATTCATGCTTATTCCATGCTTAACTAATTGGCAAAGATTAAGAGCGTCGATTTTGAAGTTCTCGATGCGGCTGGAAAAAATTATTTGAGCTGGCAGCTGGACCTGAAGTTCCACCTGTGCTCACAGGGCATAAGTCACACAATTCAAGCTCCGGCTACGGCTGTGACAACTGATGAATGGACTTCTACGGATAAAGTCTCTGATATAGAGAAGGCGAAAGCCATTATCTATATCCGGAGACATATTGATCGGACCCTGAAGGCCGAATATCTAACAGTAGAAGACCCACATGAACTGTGGACAGCACTTGAGGACAGATACCCAGAAAGATGTAATCCTCCCTCGTGCACGTTATGAGTGGGAAAATCTCCGACTTCAGAACTTCAAGTCCGTAGCTGAGTATAACTCAGCTCTCCATAACATCACCTCACGCCTGAAGTTGTGTGGTGAACAAGTCTAGGAAACCCGAATGCTTGAGAAAACAGATACATCCTTCCATGAGAAGGATGCTATTCTCATGCAACAGTATCGTGAACGCAAGTTCACGAGGTACTCTGATTTACTCTCTTGCCTTCTTATGGTAGAGCAGAACAGAGACCTCCTACTGGCCACTCATAACATACGCCCATCTGGCTCTGCTCCTCTCCCTAAATCTCACACAGTTTCTTCCCTGAAGATGAAGAACAAGCATAGAGGAAGATTCAACATGGGGAAAGCTGCGAAGAAGCAGACCAGAGATCCTCCCTAGAACAACAGTAATGAGGGGAAGAAAAAGAATACGTGGAAGAGGAATACCTCTGACCAGACATCTGCTCCCAAGAAAAACTGGGAAGACAAATGCCACAAATGTGGCATGACTGGACATTGGTCCAGGGTCCGTCGTACTCCACGCCACCTCCAAGATTTGTATATGGCAAGCCTGAAGCCTTCCGCAGAAACAAATCTGGTGGACATACAGCCTCCAACTCGGTTCAACACCGAGGATTTCGAGAATAACGACCTCCTTGACTAAAACTAATTTAGTCATCTTTTAAGCCTTTATCATTAATGTTTTGATTATGTCCTTCTTTATCTTAATTATGAATCGAATATAGGTTTACTTTTTCAATAAAACTTTTTACATTCTTTTCTAGAGATAGAGATGAATTGTGACTGCCTAATGGATAGTGCCTCCACGCACAAGATCCTTCTTGATATATGTTATTTTAATAGCATCTTAATTATTATGGTCCCGTCACTACAATTTCGGGACTAAATTATATAATAGAAGGATCGGGTGAAGCAATTTTATTGCTCCCAAACCAAACACAACTTATAATAAAAGATGTTTTATTTTCTCCATAATCAAACAGAAATCTATTAAATTTCAAGGACATCCGTTTAAATGGATATTACTTGGAAACTGATGATTTCAATAGTGTTGAATAATTGTATGGTATTCGTAATATGGATGGTATTGAAACCATCCTAGAACGTTTTAAAGGACTCCCGTCGAGCCTTTAACAAACATACATTCAACCTATATAAGCTAATATGATAGAGCACCAGCAGTGGTCTACATCACCAGAATTTAATCTCTGGCACTTATAGACTAGGCCACCCATGATCGGAAATGATGTACCGCATCATAACCCACTCAAGTGGACAAAAATTGAGGAACATGAAGATTCTTCAAAAGGGTGATTTTCCTTGTCCCCCTGTTATAAGGGTAAAACTAATCAGGAGACCGTCCCACCTGAAAGTGGGGTTTTGAATCTCCTAGCTTCTTGGAGAAAATACAATGAGACATTTTTGTGCCATTCAGCCATCAAGTTCTCTATTTCGGTACTTTATGGTACTGATAGATGCATCTTCATAAAATTATTTTCTATACTGGGCTCACAAAACAAAAGCCTGAAGCTTCTGAGACCATTTCTTGGGACACTAAGTCTTTGTCTCAATATGATCCGTGTACTAAATTCTTGAAGATGAGATCCTGAAGATCCTTCACATTCAGAATACATTACATTTACTACCGGACAAATTTTCTGATAACCAGAAGACTATCAGATCACACGTCCCTGCTGCCAATACGCCAGCTAGGATTGATATCCCCAAAGATGGGTGCAATCCACCGACAGCAGAATCGGCCGTACCTTAAATAAAAAGAGGACGACCGCCTGGCTCCAAGGATATATTCCCTTGTAAAAGGAATATACCTGGAGAAATAAAGAATATCCCACCACATGATGCTGAGCTCGGACCAGTAACCTCTCCCCTCCTTCAGTCCCCCGAAGAGGACAATACAGGAGAAATATAATTAAAATGCGTACATACTGGGGAGGTACTGGACATAAAAAGCACTGTCGACGACGACGACTTCGCGTTTGATATTACTGTTCACGTCCCTAAAGGCGACGATGATATCAATCCACTATCTCTAGCTGAATACAAACGTAAAGATGATTGGCCAAAGTGGAACGAAGCAATAAGAGTAGAGTTGGACTCACTCTTGAAACGTAAAGTCTTTGGACCAATAGTCCAAACACCAAGAGGTGTAAAACCTGTGGGATACAATCGGATATTCGTAAGGAAAATAAATGAGAATAAATAGATCGTACGCTACAAATCACGACTTGTAGCTTAGGGATTTTCCCATCGACCGGGATGGATTATTGATATACATATTCCCCGGTTATGTATACGATCACATTTCGATTGATAATAAGCTTAAATGGAAGGCCTAGAAATGCAGCTCATGGACGTTGTGACTGCATATCTAAATGACAATATAAATTAAAATATCTATATGAACATTCCACATGGTTTTATAATACCAACAGAAATAAGAGATAGGCCTCTGGACGTCTATTCTGTTAAAGCTTCAAAGATCATTATATGGTCTTAAACAATCGGGAAAAATGTGGAATAACAGACTTAGTGATTTCCTTGTTCTACAAGGTTTCACAAATAATGAAGTCTATCCGTGTATTTTCATTAAAACCATGGGAACATGATTCGTATTAATAACCGTCTAAGTAGACGACTTAAACCTCATCGGATCTCCTGCAGAGATTGATGATATATTTGCAAGCCTTAAACTAACGTTTGAAATGAAAGACCTAAGCAAGACTAAATATAGTCTTGGCTTACTGATATAAAACCTCAGCGGAGGAATCCTGTTACACTAATCCACATACAAAAAATTTCCATATGGATAAGTGACATTCTCTAAGTACACTAATGGTTATTAAATCATTGGATGTACATAAAGACCCCTTCCGGCCGCTGGAAGAGGAGAAGGAAATATTAGGTCCTGAAGTACCTTAACTTAGTGCCTTTGGAGCACTACTATATCTGGCAAAATGCATGCGTCCCGACATAGCGTTCACAATCTTCCTACTAGCCAAACAGTTCAGCGCCCATAGCGCCACTGAAACGGAGTAAAGCAGCTTCTGCGCTACCTTCAAGGGTCAGTTGACCTGGGATTATACTTCCCGAAAGGTGGAACTCCCACCTTAATTGGTTATGCAGATGCAGGTTACATATCTGATCCTCACACCGAGAAATCACAAACTGGTTTTGTGTTCACCTACAGTGGTACAGCCATCTCTTGGAAATCTGTGAAGCAAACCACTACAGCTATCTCTTCCAACCATTTCAAGCTCCTCATGATCCATGAAGCAAGCAAAGAAAGTGTATGGCTTCGTTCAGTGATTCATCACATCTTAATTACTACCGGCCTTAAGACTGGTGACCTTGAACCAACCACGATTTTTGAGGACAATGCAGCATGCATATCTCAACTACAGACTGGTTTCATCAAGGGCGACAAGACGAAGCACATATCTCCTAAGTTATTCTGGACGTACGACCTACAAAAGGAGAAGCAAGTTGAAATACAACAGATTCAGTCTTGTAATAATTTAGCTGATTTGTTCACTAAGGCTTTGCCTAGATATATTTTTGTAAAACGTGTAAAAGGAATCGGGATGAGACAGCTGAGAGTTCTACAAGCCTGAAGCTTGTACGGATCAGGGGGAGTAACCTGTGGGTTGTACTCTTTTTCCTTAAGACTGTTGGTTTTTCCCACTGGGTTTTCCACAGCTAAGGTTTTAACGAGGCAAACACGTTTACTCTGGATCCAGAAGTATCCACCCCATTAGCATCATGAATCCTGAAGTATTCATATGTTCGGTCAAAGGTGATGGATGGATAAGGGGGAGTGTTATGAGTGGGGGAGACTTATGGTCTCCCCCCCTCCATTATCCAACATTACACCCCACTACATAGTAGTGGGGTGGACCTTTCATCTACTTGAGACCTTTGGTCTCCCCCCTTGAATATGATGATATAATAAAATGGGACCATTGGCCATTGCCATGGTCGATTCGATCTCCAACATATGCTAAGTTTTAAAAGGAGAAAAATTTTGAGAAAATAAAAGAAGATGGAAAAAAAAGGAAAACAAAACAATTCTCACTCTCCCTCCCCTAACCAGGCCGAACCAAACTCTCCATCTTTCTCCCCTTTGCACCACCACTCCCACCACCAAACTCTCCTCCTTTTACTCCCTTCTACCACCAAGATCACCGCCACACTCCTCCTTGCTTCTTTAATCAAATTTTATGCCTTTCTATCACCAAAACTCCATCTTTTCTCAAACTTTTGGAGCTAGGAGTTGAAGGGAAAGGAGTGTTGGGGGAGTAGGAGGAGATCAAGAAAAGCTTGAAGTTGTTCAAGGTGAAGAAGGGCCAATGTTCTTTTTAAGAAGGACAGAATAAGGTAGGAATTTTTAACATCCTAGTTATGATTCATTTTTAGATTGTGTAGGATTTCTAATAATCTAGTTAGTGTTAAGTTTTAATTTGGTGTAAAGTAATTAGTACAAATTATTTGCTTAATCTTTAGCTAAAAAAGAAAAAATGAAAGTGCATGACATGAGTTTTTGTGTAGGGTAATATGAAAGTTCTTGTTGTAAATTAAATGGTCTTTATGTCTCATTCCATGTTAGTTAGGCCATGTCAAAAAATGAGTAGATAATTGTTGCGGGGTAGAATCCGCTAACAATGAATTTGTATTGATGGGGGGAACCAATGGCACGGTGGTTACAAGTTTAGGGATAACGAGGCTAACTGCGGTCTGAGGACAATTTGAGGACGAGGATCTTGAGTACGCCCATCAGATGGAGTAGGTTGATTGCTGGATGATGAAGGATGAGGCAGGTCGCTCGTCAGATGGTAGCAAGGGCGAACTTCCAACAAGAAGAGCAACTCGTCAGAAAGGCTGGGCCGGCTGTCAGCCCGCAGCCCCTCCGATGCCTAAGTCAGTAGACGACTGAAGAAAAGATGTCGGACACGAAGGAATATCTTAGAGACAGATCGGCGCATGCGTGGCGAACTAGTGTGGATGGCGCAAATATGTGGAGGATATTCGGCCTTGAATATGAATAGATGTGTTAGGAGTTTCTTACAGATTTTTCTAACAAACCAACTAACCCCCCTCTTCCTCGTGGGATGAGAGGGGGTATTTATAGGGTCCAGAGGCGTTTGCTTGCCATCATGTCAGCTGTCGAATCAACCCAGCTGGCACTCGAGTGGTGAAGCGACAGGTGGCGAGCGGTGTCAGAGATATTTTCCACATTGATGGTGTCAGGTGCACTTTGGTCAGGATGTCAGAGCCGTAAACGTCAGGTGGTGCTTTTGTCAGGCCGTCAGAGCCATAAATGTCAGTCATGCTTTCGGCAGGCTGTCAGGCGGCGAAGCATCCAGGCCTGCTTTTGTCAGACTCTTGTCTGTAGTGCGACTGGCAGTGATGTTTGTGGCGGATCGCCTCCCTCCTTAGGCGGACTGCTTCTGGGCAGAAAGGTAGGCGAACTGCCTCCGGGGTGAGCTACTCTAGAGTAGGGCTGTTGACGAACGAGCTTGAACGAGCTTGAACATGGAGCTTGGTTTTGTTCATGAACAAAATCCATGTTCAAGCTCTGTTCGTTTACTAACCGAGCTCTAAAAATCTGTTCAAGCTTGTTCGTTAAGCTTACCGAACGAACGTAAATGAACGTAAATGAACATTTACCGGGCTTGTTCACGAGTAGTTAATCGAACGTTAACACGACTTATCGAGCTTATTCGTGAACATGTTCAGGAACATGTTTGTGAACACACATCAATCTTGTTCATGAACGGATTTTCAAACAAACGAACAAACGTCAATTTTTTAATCAAGAACAATAATATTTAAACATTATTGCCAATGACTAAATCAATTAAATAAAAGGATTAAATATTTGCAGGATAAAAGCAAACAAATCCAGCATAATAGCTCCATATATACCATTACAAGCATACATTCCAAGCATAATAAACAATATAGTATTTGTCTAAATTTACTATTTTTGGTACTTGTTCGTTCACGAACACTTAACGAACTTGTTCATGAACATCACTTAACGAGCTTGTTCACGAACACTTAACGAGGTTGTTCATGAACATAAATGAACGAACACGGTTATGTTCAAGCTCTGTTCGTTTACTAAGCGAACTCTAAAAATCTGTTCAAGCTTGTTCATTAAGCTTCCTAAACGAACGTAAACGAACTTGTACCGAGCTTGTTCACGAGTAGTTCGTCGAACGTTCTGTTCGTCAACAGCCCTACTCTGGAGCGAGCTAGCGTGTGCGGTCAACCAGAGGGATCTTCTCTTCGACTCGGAAGACGAGCCTGCCGCTCTGCTTTGGCAAGCTTGATCGGCCCCCGGATACACGCCCGGGGGGACACGATTGTAGTCTTACCGCAAGCGCACGGTGTAGTGGCAAGCGGGTATCGAACACGAGGAGGTGGTGTTGGCTCCAATCTGTCTTAGGTTGGTTTGACTACGAAGGTTTTATTGGTGGAGATGGTTATGGTATGATGTAATGGGAATGGTGATGGATTTCGGTGTCGATGATACAGAAGTCGGTCAAATATCGATTCAAATTCAATATAATAAAAGTGTCCAGGGTTAGGGAATCCCCACTACGGATCGTCATGCATCTCTGTGAATCGTGCAAGACTTGGATTGAGTTGAACTAGTCGTAACTAAATAGAGAACCAAGCTCACGCTCTCGCGCTATTGTCGGTCTATAGCAACCTAGATTAGGGCCCACTCTCGTGTAAACCCTAACCTAAGCCACTAGCATTAAGATCGACATCATCGTTCAATCGCTCCTCGAGCCAACTCTCGTGCAAACACGAGTTACAATCTAGGTTGTGATAGTTCGTATTCGTCCAATCTCTTGCAAACGAATATGAGTCTAGATTTATAATAAAAATCTTAGCTTTGGTCCAAACTCTTGCAAACCAAGTCTAGTGAATCTCGATTATAAACCTAAATCGAATATCTAGGTCTTCCCATCGATCGGAATCCAATGTCTTGCAAACCCCAAATTGATGGAAATTTCTAGATATCCGTGATAAATCAATCACAATCTAACCTTCTAGCAATTCCAGCAACATAAAAATTCATTCCTCACAAATCTGAAATTAGATCCATAGGGTTCATCCACATGCCTTAGAACAGCGAATCTATTCAAGCATAGCAAATACGATATGTGAATCAATAAAAAACATTGCTTGCATGTAAAAAGATATCAAATCAAAGATTCAAATAATAAGAACAAAGATACTTACCTTTGATGAAGAACTTCAATCCCAATACAAGCTTTTAGATCCAAGAGGGGGCCTAGGGCATGGCCTAACCTCTGAAAAAGTCTCTAAGAAAACATAATGGAACTTCTCTCTAATGACGGCTACAAACCTCTTATATAGCCCCCCAAAACCCTAGCAAATAACCATAGAAACCCTCTCAATTTCGTGCCCAAAGTCAACTTTAGCCGCAACTTAAAATCTGGGCCTGCACTCACTCGGGCCGAGTGGAAATATGACTCGACCGAGTAGAAATTCCAGCACTGCAACATCAACTTGCAGAAATTCTCCAGATTTCATCCGACCTCCGATTGGGACGTTCTTGGCAGTGTTGAAACTGTCATTAAGTCTACTATCCATAAAAAATGAGAAAAATACTTTGTCCGCTGGAATGATAGCAGATTTCAAAAGAGTGAGAAGCTGTCTGAAAATCTGGGCGCTCGTGTCATTCGCGTCATTCGGCCGAGTGGGATTCTTCACTCGGTCGAGTGGACTTCTCTACTCGGCCGAGTAGGGTCTTCTGCTGTTCTCCCAAAATTCCAGAGAGTCTGCTTCGAAGTTGGGGTTTGGGCACTCTGGCACTCTGCGTCACTCAGCCGAGTGAAATTCATCACTCGGTCGAGTTGGTCTTCTGCTGTGCTCCTCAGAATTCCAGAGAGTTCGCTTTGATTTCCTTCAGAAATTCTGACTCACTCGGGCGAGTGGAGTTCTCTACTCGGTCGAGTGAAATTTACCACTCGGCCGAGTGCATTGTGGCACTCAGGTCAGGCATATGTTCTTCGTATCAGTCGTACTCAGCCGAGTATGCTGCTTCACTCGGGCGAGTGACTAGCATGACTCGGCCGAGTGGCCTGTTTCTGGAATCCTTCCTTCTCCTCCTCGCCTCCTCGACGATTCTATCGATCTTTTTCTTCTCTCGCTCATCGTCCAGAGTCGTTAGCTCCTCACTAAGGCCATGAGCGATGCTCCGGTACGCGTACAAGTCCCTTAAGCTTATTTTTGCTTCCGATCGCTCCATATTTCCTGAAATCCAACAAAAACAAGAAATAGTGAAAAGTAACGTAATATTGTCGAATAATCGTGAAAAGCACGATATGGGCGATCGAAATGGCATACAAACATGCAGAAAAAAGGTGTAAAATATGGACCGATCAAAATCCCCCAAGCTTACCTCTTACTCGTCCACGAGGAAGATACGTAGAGAGACGAACTCGGGAGATGAAAACAAAGGAAATGAAATGAAAGAAAAAGAATACGAAGTTTAATGGGTCGCTAGATTATTCTCTCAGATATCAAGCCATAAGCTACACATCACGATAACTTGGAAAATGCGAATCACATGCTATAAAGATTTCATATCTTACTTAAACATGGTACTTGCAAGCTGGTAAGAACAACAAAAGTGACTCTCTAAATTCATACAATCAATTCATATCCACATCACGCATTTCATAGAATTTAATATACAAGTGTTGGCGATGCACTTTTCAATCAAGAGTTATAGCAGAAGCATATAAGAATCACACCAAGCATGCAATAGAGAATGGAATAAGAGACATGTCATTCACATTTTCATATCAATTCATAAGAAATCTCCATAGCTAAAGTAATTCACTAAGTCTCAGTATTATCAAACTTCCCCATTCGTGCACATCTCCACTCTAATGTCGTACTCACTCATATGGTCAAATGAATTCACCCCCCCAAAGCTTAGCTTGAGGCATCGCATCTAAAGGAATATGATAGTGGAAAATGGGATTTTTGCCTTGGGTTTTCCAAGTATTCTATGGATCCAATAATGAGATAGAGAAATATCTTTCTTTTCCTTTTTGAACTTTTTGTTTCTCATTTTTCTTTTTGGATTTTTGTAGGAGCTATTTGATTTGTATTTTTGGGGTTTGGCTCCTTTTTGGCTTTTTGGACTTTTTGGAGCTAACTTTTTCTTGTGTAGGGGTTTTTGGGAAATAGATGCGATATAAGTAACTTTAGGAGGTGAACTCAAGTGACATGTAGAGAATAAAAAGATATATGTGGAGAAGGAAATAATGTAACACTCGGTTCACTCTAAGATGTGCACGAACGGTTCAATAAGATAATACCTCAACTAAAGCTCATATGTAAGCATGGATATTCTTAATCATCTCAATAAAAAATGAAGTCAAGCGGTAAAGTGTACAATCATATCAAGCATGCAACAGAAGATGAGTGAGACAATAAAACTGATGCTTCAGATATACAATTGATGCGTGAATCTTGGTGCACTTCCAACAAAAGCATACTAAACACTAATCCATATATTCAGCTTCAATTAATATCATGCAATCACTTAGAGGAGTCATCAAAAGAAATAGATTTGCAAGCACATGTGAATAGCAAGACTATGGAATACTCTAAGTATCATGGCAAGGAATAATAAGTATCGTGATGATTGCTAAAGCAATAAGAGATATCATCATAAGGAACAAATCTAGCAAAAGAAGGAAAAGAAAATAAAGAAATAAAAATAAAAGAGAGGTAAGAAAAGAAAAATAAGCACACAATATGATGCATGAACACACATAAAAGAAAAATAAGATGGAAAAATAAAAAAGATGATGCAAATTTTTTGAAAAATTCTAAAAACCCTAAAATAAAGTAAAAATACAACTAATGCATCTAAATGGCATGGAAATGCACTCCCCAAGCTTAAACTTCACATTGTCCTCAATGTGGTCATAATGGAAGAATATGAGTAACAACGATAATAATAGGGATGCATGAGAGCGCCTTCCCCCAAGCTTATACTAAACAATTCTATTCAAATGACTTGATCAAAAATGTCACGGCTCTGCTAAGCGAGGTCGAGTCAAACGAATAAGAATGTGAGTATTCACTTGAAAGAGATGCTCGATGGGTGGTGAGCAAAAGGATGTGGCGTATCAAAATATGAAGAGGGCAATTAATATATAATGGGTTTGTGGTGTAAAAGATTTTTGTTGCCGTCATATGAGGTGATATTTATTCAATCAAATCTATACGGTCTTCTCGCTGTCGAGAGAATTCGTGATTATTTAAAGCATAAAGTTTTACACTACTGGATTGATATCACATATAGCAAAAGGCGGATCCAGTATATTTGACGGTGCAGGCAACTGCTCCAACTGCTCCTTCCGTGGCTCCGCCAGACGCGTGTGTCCACGGACTCCATCAGATTCCAGCAATGCGGCTTCTAGCATCTCTCCAAGGACTCCACCTGTACCCTACAAGAGATAAGCCGCATCAATCTGATGTGGATAATTCTTCCCAAAAATAAATATATTCCAAAGAGGGTCATCAACATAAGTATTTAAAATTACAGACGGTTGACAACACTTCACTGGAAATAAATCTCTACACTCGTGCACCACGTCGATCAACTCCTCGATGTTTGCCTCAGGTTGTTCAGGTAGCTTTGGCATATAAGTGTGGGTCTCATCAGGCAACTCCTCATCATCATCAGACTTATCCCATGGCACCTCCTGATCATATTCAATAGCATCCATGGGTGCTAACTCCTCGCTCTCCTCCTCGTATACGTCCCATCGTGCCTTTTGATCATATGTTTGTGTATCCTGCAAAAGGTATTAATAAGTCGTCAAAATCTGAATCATAGTAAACATCATACACGGGAGGGGAATCAAATGTAAGCAATGAGGGGGTAAAGAGATCTCCCTAAATGGGAGCCATAAACTCCATGTGATAGTCCTCAGCGTCAGTGGAAGGGTGGTTCTCTGAGGGATGCTCAGCCTCTGTAGAAGGTGGAGGAGGCTGCGGTAGCTCAAAAGGAGGAGGGTAGTGCTCGGGATCCTCATGAATGGCTGTGTCCTCGTCCCAATGCACGGCCTCCTCGGTGACAAGCTCTGGAACCACATGTAAGGCCCCCCCAAAGCATGCTCTGGCTCATGTGGGTGGCAAAGGGGAGCGATGATGGCACAAGCTGACTCCGCAGTACCGGGTGTTATGGTCTCGTCGGGGGTGGCAATATCAAAATGCATAATACCTCCCCCAAACTGAACGTGGGCATTGATCGCACCCCGGATACACGTCCCGGAGCGACGGTTGTAGTTTTACCGCAAGCGCACGGTATAGCAGCGAGCGGGTTATCGAACACAGGGAGGACGAATGACCGTGCTTGTTCCAATCAACCTGGCTATTTAAGAAGAGAGAAATTTGCCTTTGGCGATCCTGTCACAATCGTCAGACAAAGTACGGAAATATCAAATCAAATAAAGAACGTCTAGGAAATGGGGAATCCCCGCTACTCACCGTATCTCGTAAATGTGGTTCGTCGGTATCAAAATTGCTAGAATAAGATTTTGGATGAACTAGTCGCAACTGAATGTAGAACCAAGCTCACGCTCTCGCGCTGTTGCCGGTCTATAGCTATCCTAGGTTTGGGTCCAATCTCTTGCAAACCCTAGCCTAGGGAAGCTAGCATTAGGATCAACATCATCGTTCAATCGCGCACCGAGCCCAATCTCTTGCAAACTCGGATCGCGACCTAGGTTGGGATAGTTCCTACCCGTCCAATCTCTTGCAAACGGGTATAGGCACGGAATTGCAACCGGAAACCCTAGTATCGGTCCAATCTCTTGCAAACCGATACTACGGAAATTCGATTCCAACCCAATTCGGATTTCTAGGGTTTCCTACCGAATTGGGATCCAATCTCTTGCAAATCCCAATCGGTATGAACTCCTAGCTATCCGTAGTAAATTGATCCCAATCTAATCCCTAATAGCAATTCTAGCAAAATTTCTACCAATTCATCACAAATATGAAATTGGGCTTGTAGGGTTCATCCCCACGCCCCAAGACGTGGAGACTACTCACAATTCATAGCACAAAAACAAGAATAATCAATGAAATAAGCAATAGAATTCATCACAATATTGAGATATGCAATAAAAATAGAATTTTTAGAGAAGAGAGAGGCAAACCAATGGAGTTCTTCAATTAATCCAACAAAAATCAACTTTTGTCCTCTCTCAAATCACAAGAATAAAGCTAAAAAGTAAACCTAAAAAGCTGCAAAAATCTAAGAGAAAAAGCTCTCTAAACTAGGGTAAAAACAGGGGTTAAATACCCCCCAAAATCGTCCAAAAACTGTGACCAAAATACCCATGCGCAGCCTGTTTTCCGCAATTTTCGCTACAGGCAGCGCGTCGCACTCGGCCGAGTGACAAAAGTCGCTCGGCCGAGTGAGAAACCCTGTAATTTTCCAGTAAGTCTTGATCTTCAGGGGTCTTCAATTCGGGGGCGGCTCGGCCGAGTGAGTTGCCGTCACTCGGCCGATGGCTTCTTGGTACTCGGGCGGTTGGGATAATCCACTCGGCCGAGTGGGTCTTTTGAAGCTCAGGCAGCCGAAAAACAGTAACTTGGCGATTTTTGAACAGCTTCGTCTGGGCGCCCTTTCGGGCGGACGGGGTCTCGTCACTCGGCCGATGTGGTCTCCGTCGCTCGGCCGAGTGCACATATAAATCGTGTCTGATCTGGTCGGCCGAGCGGTGTCTCGCTGGTCGGCCGAGTGACTCCTTCACTCAGCCGAGTGGGACACTAAAAATGCCCAGATTGCTTGTTTTGGCCTCCTCGTCGCTCCTGCGACGTCCGTTCTTCTTCTGCTCCTCTCCAACAGCAAAATACCCCTCGGGGAGATCGTCGGTGACCCTCCGGAGTAAGCGCATCTCGAGATCACTCCAAATCGCGCCAAATCACCTGAAATGCGACAAAAACAACAAATCGTGAAAAGCATCGCAATATCGTCGATATATCGTGAAAAACATGATTTGGGCGATCAAAATGGTATGCAAACATGCGGGAAAAAAGTGTAAAATAAGGAGTGATCAAAATCCCTCAAGCTTACCTCTTACTCGTCCTCGAGGAAGATAAGTAAAAGGCGAACCCGGTGGATTCGAAAAACGAAAACGGCGAAAAAATAAAAAAAATGAAAAACGGAGAAGAATGAAAAATGAAATAAAAATAAAGAAGAAAGAAAGAAGCGAAGAGGTAAGTTGCTAGATCATTTTCTCAGGACGTGGGTTCCGCTTACTCGTATAGCATGCACTGAATGAAAAACACATGTCAAAGAGTTTTATTTTGATATCATAGTATAATGGTGCAAATAGAAATAGAAAACCCACGAACAACAATATAATCATGAAAAACGGAATAATCTTATAATTAACATCGTCTGAATCATTTAAAGCGGTATACAAATCACAGATCACACACTTTTCAATTTAATGCTTTCTGTCAGGAGTATAAGAGTATCACACAATAGAATAGAGAGAATAGAAAAGTATGGATTTCATGAAATGAGTGCTAGGCTTAGATTTCTGGACTTCGTAAAGCTAGAAACAATCTCACCGAGTATAGAATATTACTTAGCCTAGGTTATCGTGCAACGTCAAGTAGTCACTCTCTCACACATCAATGGATCCCCTCCCCCAAGCTTATCTATAAGCGTGGTGGCATAAAAAAAATATTTACATCCCCATTTCTGTAAAGCTCCAAAAGCAATAAAAATGAACACGAAAAGAGAGAAGAAAGAAAGAAAGTGAGATGGGATCTTTTATTGAGGATTTTTCCTCTTTTCTTTTTCTTTTTCTCTCTTTTTTTTGTTTGTTTGTTTTTTGATATAGCATATATACACAACGATCCCAACTCAAAGAGAGATAATGATATACAAGAATATTTTCTCTTTTTTTTTGAATAAGAAATTTGGAGCTAGGAATTAATAGCGGGGGAAATGCCATATAATAGAATCGCTAAGGGGAGATTCACCAATGATTTTAAAAGTAGAGAAATGATGTTCAAGATTTGTGGAGAAAGAAATAAATATATCCCTCGGTTCACTCTATAAGACATGCACGACAACTTCAGCAGGGTAATCTAATCTACTCAGTTTCGATCACAAAAAAGCTAACTAATCCAGATTTATCATAGCTAACATCATTCAATCATCCTGAAGTGAAATGTACAATTCATGCATATAGAAGTGATATAGGGAAAAGAAATCGGTACTCCAGATATAGGCATTCAGTGCGTGAATCTTGGTGTGTTTTCTGTGACAGCATACATATGAATATTCAGACTTAGCTAATAATAAAATTTCATCCATTTTCATGTGGAAAAAAGTGTGGGTTACTATCTCTAGATGCAAGGCAAGTTATAGCATATGATATCAGAAATAAAGTCTAAGACATGACAAATATAGCATGCATATAGAATAAGGTAGCTCCACGTCATCATCATCACAGAAAAGTCATCTCTAGCATGAGATGAAAAGGAAAGAAATAAAGATAAAGGAAAAATAGAACTATGCACAATGCGGCACACAGAAAAATAAGAAAAACGTGATGCATGGTAAAATAAAAAGAAAAATGATGAAAATAAGCGCAAAAGCGGAAAATGGCGTGAAAAACTAAAAATAAAGGTGGCAAATCGAAAAAGAACGTGAGAACTCACTCCCCCAAGCTAAATGGCACAGTGTCCTCAATGTGCAAAGTGTGGCACACCGAGAGACAAGTAATGTGAGGGGCAAGTGAGGATGCATGCATGATGAAAAATAAGAAAATAATGAAACGGAAAATATGATGCGGACATGATGCATGCAGAAATAGGAGTGATACAGATATATAGGTGTGGCACCAAAAACTCTCCCTCTCTCCCAAAAAAGATATATAAAGATACGATCAGAATGAGAATCCCAAAATAAGTGAGGGGAGGGGGGGGTGGTCAAAAATGCTACAGGACCCAGCAGAAACGGGCAGCACAACGACAAAAATAATCGACGGCATCAAGGGTGCCTAAGAAGGTGGTGCTGCGCCGTGTCCGTCCTGAGGCGGAAGTGGTGGTGGCTGGACAGGCTGCTGAGCGGGTGTGGGTGTGGAAGTGGTAGCAGGCTGAGTGTGGGTGGAAGTGTGGGTGGGAACCTGCTGGGTGGGCGGGGGTACGCGTGGGAGACGCTCTAGGACCTGGGTAAGGCAGTAGTGAATCTGCGGGAGCAGGTCGAAGCGGTGAGCCATATCGGTGACGGTGGCGGACAGGGTCCGAAGGTCGCCTCTGAGGCCACTCACCGCCCCCTCGAGAGCACGAATGCTCTGAAGTACAGTGTCAGGGGGAGGTGGTGCAGAGGGACGCACCGGTCAGGGCTGTGCAGGGCGGGGCTGGCGTACTCTGGTGGCGTAAGTGACGGGCTCAGCGGGTAGGGGAACAAAAGGTGCTGCGCTCGCGAAAGTGGGCCTGGCCTCAGTGCGAGGCTGGGCGGGACGGTGGGAAGTGGAGGCAGCAGCAACGAAGGAAGAATACAAAAGAGGCAGCGAGGCGGTCGGAGAGGTCGGTGGCACAGAAGTGTGGACAGACGCCACGACACTCTCGGAAAATACAGCAGCAGTGGGGACAGAGGGCTCTCCGCACTCAACTACGGTCGGTGGGCGCTCGGGTGGGGCAGAGGAAACGAGCTCAGCAGACAGAGGGCCAGTGGTGGTGGTGACAGGCGTGGAAGCAGCGGAAGTGGGCTCAGCTAAAGTACTCCCGACACCGACAGAGGTGTGGACAGAGGTGTCAGGAGCATCGGAAACATCAGGGATAGGCTGAGGGGCCACGTGGTCAACGGGGGCAGCAGGCTCGGCAGGTGCAACAGGGTCTGCGGGGGCAGCGTGGGCAGCGTGGGCCTGCTCAGCCTCCTCGGCCTCGAGCATGTAAGCAGCTGGGATCAGAACATCCATCGCAGGGAGCCAGTCCACATGGGCCGATGCAATCTGAGTCCGAGCGGGGCTCGGAAGAATCATGTAATCGGCACCGTAAGGGCCGTGCAACCAGACCCAGTGTCGCTCACCGTGCGGACGAAGCATCTTCATCCGGGCCATAACATCAATCGACAGAGAAGTGGGGCCCGGTGCTCGTCGCAGGTCGTCAGGGAAGACCTCGCCGGTCATAAGAGCACGCAAGGTGATCAGGCCGCCGTAGCATATCGGTGAGCGAGCGCCCACCGATACAATGATGCGGTCCAAAAACCAAGCCGCGACATCAATCACGACGGCGGGGACCAGCTCATCGCCATCCCTAGATAGAGCTCTGGGCCGTGTCATCGCGTAGAGCATGTAGAGCTCTGGCGTGGACATCGTGCCCGGCTCATATCTGGCCAAAAAGGTCGTCGCCATAAGGCGCTAAGCTATACGGAGGTAGGGGTGGACAATGGCCGAGGCCTTGGCCCTACTAGGGTCAAAGGCAGCGTGAAGACCCGTAATCCGGGCCCAGAAGGCACCGGCGTCGAAGGAAGGTGGGGGGATATGGGTGGGGGCGTAACCTAGATCGGCCCCGGGGACATCGGCCCACGAGAAAAATGCTCTCATCATACCGAGAGTGACCTGGCACTCCCGGTTCATGAACCGAAACGAGCATCCCTCGTCGGTCCGGGCGATCGAACTAAGTACCTCAAGTGTCGGACGGGTAAATGTGTCCGCCGACACCTGAAAGAAATCTCGCCAGCCCACGTTGTCGTACAACGTGAGCATCCCCTCTAGTAACCCCAGGCGTCCTAGGTCGGCAAGGTGTGCAAACCTGGAGGGTACGATCGAGCGCTGGGAGATACGCTCGAAGACGGCGCGGTGTGCGTCGTCTCGGAACGTAATCCCGAGCGGGCCGACAAGTGGAGCCGGAGGTGGTGGCTGTGGAGCGGCAGGGGGCGGCTGTGCGGGGTGTATGGGCTGTGCGGGCTCTGCAGGCTGTGCGGGGTGTGCGGGGCCTGCAGGCTGTGCGGGGTGTGTGGGATGTGGTGGGGAAGGTGGAGGAGAGTCCTCCAACTCGTGGGAGGGGCCGGCATCATCCGACCGCTTCCGCTTGGCGGAAGCTCTCTTCGACCGCGGCCGTGTCCGGGGCGGCATATCGGCCCCGAGCGCGCGCCGAAAAACGTGAAAAGTGCGGCGTGTGCAAAATAAAGGAAAGAGTATACCCCGACACGCCGCGAGTGCTAAGCAATGGAAGCGTGCGAAGACAGCGCCTCCGCGAAGCCCAAATCAGTCCCGAGAAGCTCCCCTGGGCTCCCCTAAGCTCCCAAAAACAACCTGCGCATGAAATGGAGATATCAGCGAGTAATATTCAAAACGTATGGAGCATTAGGGGTATAATAGATAGATATAGAAATCAATTTGGGTTTGGGGTTCGTTTAACGCATGGATCCTCGAAAAATACACAAAAAGAGGAGAAAAAGGCGAAATAGGCGATACCGGAGGTGGCCGGAGTGGTGGCCGCCGGCGGCGACTCGGGCGAGGCGCGGCGGGGCTCGGCCGGCGGTGGCTGGCCGAGCGGCGGCGCGAGGTGGCCGGTCGGGCGAGTGGGGGGGCGCGAGCGAGAGGAACGGGCGAGGGAGCTGAACAGTCGGGGGCGGTTGCGATTTTTTCGTTTCGAAAAACGTGCCCCCCCTCGGCCCTTTATATAGTAAAAGTTACGACTCGGCCGAGTGAATAGGTCACTCGGCCGAGTGGGATCAATGGAAAATTCCTCCCCGCTTACGCTTCGGCCAAGTGGCCTTGCCAGCCTCGGCCGAGTGGAGTAAGTCCATTCGGCCGAGTGGCTCAAGCTACTCGGCAAGACTCGCCCTAGGAGCGTATCCGTTTTACTCGGCCGAGTGAATATATAAACTCGGCCGAGTAGCAGTTATACTGAAATCAGGAAATTAAACAGAGAGTTGGGTACAACAGACTTCCCTCGTTCGTGAGCGGCTCGGCCGGACGAACTTGTGTACTCGGTCGAGTGACTAGTATACTCGGCCGAGTGAGCCTTGTGTTCTGCTATTTGTCTTCGTTTGGGCTCTAAACTCCGTCTTTCTTCCTCCAGTCGATTTCATCTTCCTCCTAAGCATCGAGCGCCTTCCTGGGGTGCTCCTTATCACCTCGTTCATCCTCCTCATGATGGATTTACCTATCTCCTCTCCTGTCAAGAAAAATAGGACCCGTTATCATAAAATTTTCGAACGAACGACTCAAAACACTAAAAATTTCTAAAACAAAAATAAAGAAAAAGTAAAAATAAAGCAATAACCGTCGGGTTGCCTCCCGACAAGCGCTTGTTTAAGGTCGTGAGCTCGACCCCCTATGATTTTCAATTAATGCGGGATGTTTGGTGCATATGAGATGCACCCATCAAACTTTCCGGGGAGAACGCTTGGATTCGGAAGTTGTGGCGGCGTGTTCTCCCTCGGTGGTCTCCCGTCTCGAATAGTGTTGGGGGGAGGCTCCCCCAAGCTAGCATTTGCTCCGGTCAACGGCTTCACCGGTGACGCCGATTTCCGTATCGGCAGAGCTTTCTTCGGAGACTTCAATTTCGAGAGCTTGCAGAGCTCTCGAATCCTTGCGACGTCAGTGTCGCCTTCATCATTTTCAGCGGAGAGGTCGGGGGAATCATCTATCTTCTCATCTTGGCCTAGATCCGGGCCTTCCTTAAAATCCTCATCGAAAAGAGCGCCAATTGAGTGGGGGATCGCTTCTTCAATTACCTCATCAAGGAGGTCCGAAAGATCATCCGCCCGTCCCTTAAGAAAATATATTCTATTGGTTTCGCCCGTCGGGACTCCCTCGGAATAGTGTTTGAGCCTCTGACCATTTACTTTGAATGTGGAACCGTCCTTGCTTTCCAACTCGAAAGCTCCTCCCGGTTGTATGTTCTTAATGGTAAAAGGTCCGGACCAACGTGACCTCAACTTACCGGGAAATAGTCGGAGCCGGGAATTGTAGAGCAAGACCTTGTCTCCTACTTTGAAGTCTGTGACGGTTATGCGGGCATCGTGGAGAATCTTGGTCCTTTCTTTGTAAATTCTTGAGCTTTCGTAGGCGTCTCTTCTTATCTCATCAAGCTCGTTGATGTCCAAGAGTCGCCTCACCGCCGCACTCTTGTAATCATAATTAAAGGTTTTGATGGCCCAATATGCGCGGTGTTCCAACTCTACCGGCAAGTGGCAAGCTTTCCCGTAAACGAGTCGGAACGGTGTGGTGCCTATGGGAGTGCGAAAGGCCGTGCGATATGCCCATAAAGCATCGTTTAGCTTCATTGACCAATCCTTTCTAGATCGGACCACCGTCTTCTCAAGAATTTGCTTAATTTCTCTATTTGAGACTTCCACTTGGCCGCTCGTCTGGGGGTGATATGACATGCCGACTCTATGGTTTACCCCGTACTTCTTTAGCATTGCTTCAAACTTGTTTTCTATGAAATGGCTTCCCCCGTCGCTTATCAAGGTACGAGGCACTCCGAAGCGTGGGAAGATATTTTGCTTGAAGAACTTGGAGACGACCCTTGCATCATTAGTTGGGGTGGCGATTGCTTCCACCCATTTGGAGACATAGTCAACGGCCAATAGGATGTATTTGTTACCATTGCTTGACAGAAATGGTCCCATGAAGTCTACTCCCCAACAATCAAAAAGCTCAATTTCTTGGATAGGTCTCATTGGCATCTCATTGCGCTTGGAGATATTCCCGGTCCGTTGGCATCGATCGCACCCCTTTACAAAAGCGTGGGCGTCCCTAAACATTGTTGGCCAGAAGAATCCGCTCTGCAAGATCTTAGCGGTCATTTTAGAGGCGGCATGATGTCCTCCGCATGGTAGACCATGGCAATGCAAAATGATAGACGTTGCCTCCTCTTTAGAAACACACCTACGAATTACACTATCTTTGCATATCTTGAAAAGGTATGGATCTTCCCAAAAATAGCTACGGACCTCATGCAGAAATCTCCTCTTTTGATGCGTGGGCATTCCATGCGGTTTAATTCCACAAGCCAAGTAGTTGACGAAGTCCGCGTACCAAGGTACTTCATCGGTCTTTATGGCATATAGCATCTCATCCACGAATGTGTCGTCGATAGGTAAACTCTCATCCTCCTTGTCGCGAATGAGCCTAGACAAATGATCCGCCACGACATTGTCCGTACCTTTCTTGTCTCTGATCTCCAAATCAAATTCTTGCAACAAGAGCATCCACCTAATCAACCGAGGTTTGGCCTCCTTCTTGTTTAAAAGATACTTCAACGCCGCATGGTCGGTGTGGACAATCACCTTGGAACCAAGGAGGTAGGAGCGAAACTTCTCTATGGAATAGACGACCGCTAGAAGCTCCTTTTCGGTAGTTGTGTAGTTTTTCTGCACGTCATCCAATGTCTTGCTCGTGTAGTATATCGCATGAAGCTTCCTATCTCTTCTTTGTCCCAATACCGCCCCAATGGCTTGGTCGCTAGCATCACACATTAGCTCAAAGGGAAGGCTCCAATCCGGTGGTTGAATAATGGGCGCGGAAACTAGTGCTTCCTTCAAGGTGTTGAAGGCTTGCAAGCATTCTCCTGAAAAAATAAAAGGAGTATCTTTAGCGAGCAAGGAAGTAAGTGGCCGGGCAATCGAGGCAAAATCCTTGATGAAGCGATGGTAAAACCCCGCATGACCAAGGAAACCTCTAATGCCCTTGACATAATAGGAGGAGGAAGTTTTTCGATTACCTCGATCTTTGCTTTATCTACCTCAATTCCTCTCGAGGAAACAAGGTGCCCGAGGACTATACCTTCCGTGACCATGAAGTGACACTTCTCCCAATTGAGAGTGAGATTGTTCTGTTGGCACCTTTTTAGGACTTTAGTAAGATTGGTCAAACAAGAGTCAAACTCACTCCCATAAACCGAAAAATCATCCATAAAAACTTCCATAATATTTTCAATGTAATCGGAAAATATGGATGTCATACACCTCTGAAAAGTGGCGGGAGCATTACAAAGACCAAACGGCATCCTACTGTAGGCATAGGTACCATAGGGACAAGTAAAAGTCGTCTTCTCTTGGTCATCTTCATGCAAAGAGATTTGGAAGAATCCCGAATACCCATCTAGATAGCAAAAGTATTTATGTTTTGCTAGGCGTTCAAGCAATTGATCAATGAAGGGTAATGGGTAATGGTCCTTTCGGGTGGCTTTATTGAGTTTCCTATAGTCGATGCACATTCGCCATCCCGTGACGGTGCGCGTAGATATGGTCTCACCTTTTTCATTTTTTATGACTGTCATCCCCCCTTTCTTGGGGACGACATGAACGGGGCTAACCCACCTACTGTCGGAGATAGGATAAATAATACCGGCGTCTAGCAATTTTAGGATTTCCTTTTTAACCACCTCCTTCATGTTCGGGTTTAACCGCCTTTGAGGCTCTATGGAGGTTGCGTTGATATCCTCCAAATGGATCCTATGCGTGCAAAGCCTAGGGCTTATCCCTTTTAGATCGGAGATAGTGTAGCCCAGGACATCTTTGTGGCTCCTAAGAACGTCTAGGAGTTTTTCAAGCTGATCTTGCGTGAGGTGAGAATTGACTATCACCGGGAAAGTTAATTTATTACCCAAAAAGACATACCTTAGATTCGGAGGTAATTGTTTAAGTTCTACCTCAAGAGGTGTTGCTCCTTCCACTTCATCAGCTCGCATGAGTTTGGCTTCTTCCTTGTCATCCGGGTTTAGCTCATGTTCAGGTGGTGCGCTCTCTTGTGACGAGTCAGACTCACTACTTAGTGAGGACGAGGCATCGAAATAGGCGCTCTCCGATTCAGTGCTAGCATCGTCAAAGCCTTCACTCTGTTCTGGTTCGTGCCTGGAATCAAGAAACACCTCAGACGATTCATAAAAGCAAGAGTGAGCGTCATAGGGTGCAACTCCCTGAATGTCGGTGTGCTCAAAGGATTCTTCGGGAGTATAGTGTTCTTCGACATTTGTTCTACCGTCTTCAAAATATAATTTGTCGTCGATCACGTCAACTTTGACATTGCCTCCGATAGTCCCCTCCGGGGAGACTTGGTCCATCACAAAACTAGCAAACAGTTGTTTGTCGGGGTCCTTGATATCGATAGCGAAAGCTCCGGTAGCGTGGACCTCGTTGACAAGCTCCTTAAGGAGGTCTGTGAAGGAGTCATAGTCTTCCTGACTGAGTTCTATTGTTGGCATTGCTTCCTCCATTCTCCCTGTTAAGATCTTTTGCAAAGTACGGGGAGAATATGCGAATAGGGCTGCGAACAAAGTTAGATCAAGATATAGAAGAGAGTAAAGAAAGAGAGAAAGAAGAAATAACCGGGTGGTCGATGCCGAACACCGTCAAAACGACCTCCCCGGCAACGGCGCCAAAAACTTGATCGCACCCCGGATACACGTCCCGGAGCGACGGTTGTAGTTTTACCGCAAGCGCACGGTATAGCAGCGAGCGGGTTATCGAACACAGGGAGGACGAATGACCGTGCTTGTTCCAATCAACCTGGCTATTTAAGAAGAGAGAAATTTGCCTTTGGCGATCCTGTCACAATCGTCAGACAAAGTACGGAAATATCAAATCAAATAAAGAACGTCTAGGAAATGGGGAATCCCCGCTACTCACCGTATCTCGTAAATGTGGTTCGTCGGTATCAAAATTGCTAGAATAAGATTTTGGATGAACTAGTCGCAACTGAATGTAGAACCAAGCTCACGCTCTCGCGCTGTTGCCGGTCTATAGCTATCCTAGGTTTGGGTCCAATCTCTTGCAAACCCTAGCCTAGGGAAGCTAGCATTAGGATCAACATCATCGTTCAATCGCGCACCGAGCCCAATCTCTTGCAAACTCGGATCGCGACCTAGGTTGGGATAGTTCCTACTCGTCCAATCTCTTGCAAACGGGTATAGGCACGGAATTGCAACCGGAAACCCTAGTATCGGTCCAATCTCTTGCAAACCGATACTACGGAAATTCGATTCCAACCCAATTCGGATTTCTAGGGTTTCCTACCGAATTGGGATCCAATCTCTTGCAAATCCCAATCGGTATGAACTCCTAGCTATCCGTAGTAAATTGATCCCAATCTAATCCCTAATAGCAATTCTAGCAAAATTTCTACCAATTCATCACAAATATGAAATTGGGCTTGTAGGGTTCATCCCCACGCCCCAAGACGTGGAGACTACTCACAATTCATAGCACAAAAACAAGAATAATCAATGAAATAAGCAATAGAATTCATCACAATATTAAGATATGCAATAAAAATAGAATTTTTAGAGAAGAGAGAGGCAAACCAAAGGAGTTCTTCAATTAATCCAACAAAAATCAACTTTTGTCCTCTCTCAAATCACAAGAATAAAGCTAAAAAGTAAACCTAAAAAGCTGCAAAAATCTAAGAGAAAAAGCTCTCTAAACTAGGGTAAAAACAGGGGTTAAATACCCCCCAAAATCGTCCAAAAACTGTGACCAAAATACCCCTGCGCAGCCTGTTTTCCCCAATTTTCGCTACAGGCAGCGCGTCGCACTCGGCCGAGTGACAAAAGTCGCTCGGCCGAGTGAGAAACCCTGTAATTTTCCAGTAAGTCTTGATCTTCAGGGGTCTTCAATTCGGGGGCGGCTCGGCCGAGTGAGTTGCCGTCACTCGGCCGATGGCTTCTTGGTACTCGGGCGGTTGGGATAATCCACTCGGCCGAGTGGGTCTTCTGAAGCTCAGGCAGCCGAAAAACAGTAACTTGGCGATTTTTGAACAGCTTCGTCTGGGCGCCTTTCGGGCGGACGGGGTCTCGTCACTCGGCCGATGTGGTCTCCGTCGCTCGGCCGAGTGCACATATAAATTGTGTCTGATCTGGTCGGCCGAGCGGTGTCTCGCTGGTCAGCCGAGTGACTCCTTCACTCGGCCGAGTGGGACACTAAAAAAGCCCAGATTGCTTGTTTTGGCCTCCTCGTCGCTTCTGCGACGTCCGTTCTTCTTCCGCTCCTCTCCAACAGCAAAATACCCCTCGGGGAGATCGTCGGTGACCCTCTGGAGTAAGCGCATCTCGAGATCACTCCAAATCGCGCCAAATCACCTGAAATGCGACAAAAACAACAAATCGTGAAAAGCATCGCAATATCGTCGATATATCGTGAAAAACATGATTTGGGCGATCAAAATGGTATGCAAACATGCGGGAAAAAAGTGTAAAATAAGGAGTGATCAGGCATCCTCCTCAGGCTCCTCAGGTATAGAAGGCACTATAAACGTCATCTTCTCCTCTTCATGCCTCCTTCTTCGTTTCTGTCCTGGAGCTCGAGGCACCCAATTGCATGGCTTGGCCTTCTCAATAGTGGGTGTAGGTGGCTTTATGGGCTCATGTATCTCGACTGTGGTATAAAAGTGGGTCTTGTGCCCCTCAACTAGAACGTAGACTCCATCACCAATTATGCCTGTGGGAGAGATACGATGAGTAATAAAGTTTTGAAATTCGAGCTCAAAAGGGTCACTTGCCGTTAGTGTTAATGGACCGGTTTCTCGAACTACGTCGACAATGTTTCTCAATAGGTCCAAATATGTGTCCTCCTTCGGCAGCTCAGATGTCTCTATTTGTAGAGTGTTAATGGTATAAAGGTGGATATGATCACCTTTAAGTGAAGCATACACTCCATCTATGATAGTACCTGCACCAGAGACATTAGTCATAACGAAATCGATGAATACTTGGTCGGATGGTTTACCTACCATAAAGGTTAGCGAACCGGTAGATCGAGCATCATCTATCATTTGCTCCAAGGTTGCTGCCAACTGTAGATCACTGAACTTTCCCACTTGCATCATCCTCATAAACTCACGTGATGGTCCCTTTAGCCCTCTAGCGAAGATATTGAATAGCCGGGAACCATCCCACACATAGTCTGACTCTGCCTGGAACATTCCTAACATTCTTTCGAACATGCACAAGTCTTCCCTGAAGGACTCTCCATCAGCCTGACAGAATGTAGCGAGATATATGTAGGATTGTATAGACCCCGGTCGCATATTCTTTGGAAGCACCATCGCTGCAACAACTGTACCTGATCAAGCAAAGTAAACAACCTGGAAAAGACGTCAGTGGTACAAAGAGAGATAAAGATAATAATAATAGCAGGTGGTGGGAAAAAAATTTCTTTCGCTGTTTTTTTTGTTTTTTTTGTTTTAACGTAATTTAATCACCTAATCGTAACAAATTGGCACCCAACGGGAAACACCTCCCCGGCAACGGCGCCAAAAACTTGATCGGCCCCCGGATACACACCCCGGGGGACATGATTGTAGTCTTACCGCAAGCGCACGATGTAGTGGCGAGCGGGTATCGAACACGAGGAGGTGGTGTTGGCTCCAATCTGTCTTAGGTTGGTTTGACTACGAATGTTTTATTGGTGGAGATGGTTATGGTATGATGTAAAGGGAATGGTGATGGATGTCGGTGTCGATGATACAGAAGTCGGTCAAATATCGATTCAAATTCAATATAATAAAAGTGTCCGGGGTTAGGGAATCCCCACTACGGATCGTCATGTATCTCTGTGAATCGCGAATCTCAATGTTGCAAGACTTGGATTGAGGTGAACTAGTCGTAACTAAATAGAGAACCAAGCTCATGCTCTCGCGCTATTGCCGATCTATATCAACTTAGATTAGGGCCCTCTCGTGCAAACCCTAACCTAAGCCACTAGCATTAAGATCGACATCATCGCTCAATCGCTCCTCGAGCCAACTCTCGTGCAAACATGAGTTACAATCTAGGTTGTGATAGTTCGTATTCGTCCAATCTCTTGCAAACGAATATGGGTATAGATTTATAAAAAAATCCTAGCTTTGGTCCAATCTCTTGCAAACCAAGTCTAGTGAATCTCGATTATAAACCTAAATCGAATATCTAGGTCTTCCCATCGATCGAAATCCAATCTCTTGCAAACCCCAAATCGATGGAAATTTCTAGCTATCCGTGATAAATCGATCACAACCTAACCTTCTAGCAATTCTAGCAACATAGAAATTCATTCCCCACAAATCTGAAATTAGATCCATAGGGTTCATCCCCATGCCCTAGAACAGCGAATCTACTCAAGCATAGCAAATACGATATACGAATCAATAAAAAACATTGCTTGCATGTAAAAATATATCAAATCAAAGATTCAAATAATAAGAACAAAGATACTTAGCTTTGATGAAGAACTTCAATCCCAATACAAGCTTTTAGATCCAAGAGGGGGCCTAGGGACATGGCCTAACCTCTGAGAAAGTCTCTAAGAAAACATAATGGAACTTCTCTCTAATGACGGCTACAAACCTCTTATATAGCCCCCCAAAACCCTAGCAAATAACCCTAGAAACCCTCTCAAGTTCGTGCCCAAAGTCGGCTCTGGCCGCAACTTAAAATCTGGGCCCGCACTTATCGGGCCGAGTGGAAATATGACTCGGCCGAGTAGAAATTCCAGCACTGCAGCATCAACTTGCAGAAATTCTCCAAATTTCATCCGACCTCCGATTGGCGCGTTCTTGGCGGCGTTGAAATCGTCATGAAGTCTACTATCCATAAAATGAGAAAAATACTTTGTCTGCTGGAATGATAGCAGATTTCAAAAGAGTGAGAGGCTGTCTGATAATCTGGGCGCTCGTGCCATTCGCGTCACTCGGCTGAGTGGGATTCTTCACTCGGTCGAGTGGACTTCTCTACTCGGCCGAGTAGGGTCTTCTGCTGTTCTTTCAAAATTCTAGAGAGTCTACTTTGAAGTTGGGGTTTGGGCACTCTGGCACTCTGCGTCACTGGGCCGAGTGGAATTCATCACTCGGCCGAGTGGGTCTCCTGCTGTGCTCCCCAGAATTCCAGAGAGTTCGCTTTGATTTCCTTCAGAAATTCTGACTCACTCGGGCGAGTGCAGTTCTCTACTCGGCCGAGTGGAATTCACCACTCGGCCGAGTGCATTGTGGCACTCAGGTCAGGCATATGTTCTTTGTATCAGTCGTACTCGGCCGAGTACGCTGCTTCACTCGGGCAAGTGACTAGTGTGACTCGGCCGAGTGGCATGTTTCTGGAATCCTTCCTTCTCATCCTCGCCTCCTCGACGATTCTATCGATCTTCTTCTTCTCCCGCTCATCGTCCAGCGCCGTTAGCTCCTCACTAAGGCTGTGAGCGATGCTCCGGTACGCGTACAAGTCCCTTAAGATCATTTTTGCTCCCGATCACTCCATATTTCCTGAAATCCGACAAAAACAAGAAATAGTGAAAAGTAACGTAATATCGTTGAATAATCGTGAAAAGCGCGTTATGGGCGATCGAAATGGCATACAAACATGCAGTAAAAAGGTGTAAAATATGGACCGATCAAAGCTTGGTACTCCGCAAGGGCGCACTGCTTTAAGTCTCGGCAAGCTCTTCTTAGTTTTGGCGAACTGGCCCTCATTGATTAGGATTGTTGATGGGCTATTTAAGTGGGCATTTATCAACTATGCTAGCTTTTAGGGCGTAACAATTGCCCACAACATTTGGTGTGGACGATCTTCGGCCAGAGGAGACACTGAATGGTGAGTGATTCGGAGTGATATTTGCATATTTAATCCCCCATTTAGCCCTATTTTGTGCTCATGTGATGCTATATTGTTCTCTTATACATACGTATTTTGTACACAATTATTTATTAGAGAAAACAGTCTATTTGAGCACAAAACAGCAATTAACGGAGTATTTCTGCACTTTTTATATTTTTCATAGCTTGGTCTCGATCTCACGATTCCAACGACTATTTATTTGTATTTTTCTGAGATTTGTGCTAATTACTGTGAATTTTTGAATGCAAAATACAGTTTAAATGGAGAAATACGGCCCAAAATACGAAAGTACGGGACACGTGGCAGAAATCGGAGCCGCTCCCGCCTTATCAGACGGAGGAAATGACTAGATCGACGCGGCAGAATCTGGACCGTTGGATGAAGATCCAACGGCCCGCATAGATCTCCAATGGATTCAAATCAAGCGAAGCGCAGCTGCATCTCGCGCCACGTGTCGCGATCCTGGAGTGTCCCGGCCAAATCGAACGGCGTACAACGAAGCGGGACTCAGATCGAAGCGGGCGACTTCGCAACCGTTCGATCGCAATCGAACGGTTGCGATCAGCCCCAATGAAGCGATGCGGAGCTGGCATTAGTGGGGCGACGTGGCATCGCTCCGTTCGTTCGATTGCGAATCAACGGTTCAGCTCGACTCCGATTTTGAATTCGAAGAGCCGCGGAGAGCGGAGACGTGGCAAGATCGCAGCCGTCTGCCGCTCGCGTGGACGATCGCGATGGAGTCATTTTGGATTCGGATGCGGATCCGGGCCGTGCACGAAAATTGGCGCACACGTGGCGGCCTACAATCAAATCCCGCAAGATCGGACGGCTCTAATCTGTGCCGGCTGAGTGGATCGGGTTCGGGCGTGATGTGGATGCGGTTTTGAACCCATTAAGCTCCCCAAACCCGCAATGCCTATTATTTAAGCGTATTCTAGGGATTTTTGGGCAATGACTGGCGTATTTTGGGCGTATTGGAGGCTCTAGGAGCGGTATTTCGCCAGGGAAAAATTCTGTAAAATTCCAGAGGCTGTTCTTAGTATTTCCAGAGAGTTTTGAGGCTTATA
The DNA here is from genome assembly GCA_030789695.1 of Scilla litardierei. Lineage (NCBI taxonomy): Eukaryota > Viridiplantae > Streptophyta > Magnoliopsida > Asparagales > Asparagaceae > Scilla > Scilla litardierei. Next base: position 120,579,998 of record CM061130.1, read on the forward strand.
TTGGAGATTTGGTGATAAATTCCTAAACTTCTATCTCGTATTTGATGCTTTTCTATTGTATTTGACTATTAAATTGATGTATTTTGCTATGAAACTTCATTATTCTTGCACCATGAGTAGCTAATTTCTTATTGTGCATGGTATGTCATAGTTAGGGGATATGATGCGTGTTTATTTGGTTGTATTCCTTGTGCTAAATCGTTAAACGTTGATAAAGTTGTAGTCTTTATTCGTAAATCATCTTTTTCATCTTCCAAAAGAAGTGATTGAGTTGATGATCGCCCCACAAGGGTGAGTTTTGATCTCCCCAAAAGGGAGTTTCATATCGTATTTTTGATCTCTCCAAAAGAGAGTTTCATATCGTATTATAACTTTAGCGACGATCTTATTGAATTTTGTGCTTGAACCCCCAAAAGGGTATCTTCCGATGAATTGCTCCCAAAAGGAGAATTCATTGAGTTATATTGAGTATTTTCCGGTGAATTGCTCTCAAAAAGAGAATTCATTGAGTTATATTCATCAACCAAATTAATACGAATTATTGATCCTAACGAACCCATACCATGTGCATACTTTTCGTCGATACTTTCATACACGACTCTTCTTTGTTCGTATTGTTCGCACATCACCATCACGCACTTTCACATCATCGCCATCATTATTGAAGTGGTTAGTTTTTTTTCGTCGGATTTCTATTTGATTTGAGCTGTGGTTGCAACAGATTTCCTCCCGAGGATTCGACATCTGGACTCCCAGATTATATTACTTGTACGGACTCTTGCGCTTGAGAGAAGCACCTCCTCCGGCCCACCAAGTTTTTGGCGCCGTTGCCGGGGAGGAATGGTTTGTTACCACAGTTTATTTCATTTAGAGGACCTTCGGTGAGATCTTTCCACTTTACTGTATATAAATTTTTGTTTAATTTTATTGTACATAAACTTTTGTTTATTTATTTTTTATATTTTTTAAAAATGGAGTATATGAATTTTTATTGCACAAACAATCTGTATGATGCAAGATATGCTAATGCACACAAACATAGGATGGAGAAGCTCAAGATCGTTAATTTTAATCAGACTGACTGTGAAACTTTCCTTCAGGCCTGGAGGAGGTTCACAGACATAATATCGAGCTATCCGCAGCATGGGTACACAAAGAACGAGCTTATGGAGTTCTTCCTCGAGGGACTACGACCACAGCTGCAGGAATTCTTGGGAGGCATGACGCCGATAGAGGCGTGGGAATACATGGAGTCTCTGCAAGAAAATGAAGAAACCATGGAAGAGACTTCAGAGAGCGATTCAACGGAGCCCTCGTGCCTTGATCAAGAAGAGCAAAGCGTAGACATACCTTTGCAATCCTTGAAAGAGGAAGTTTACCTGATTATTCAAACACAGGAGGCTACATCCCATCAATTCCAGGAGAATTTCCTTGCTCGGAGTCGTCAGATTTAGAAATCCTTTGATAATCTTACTCTGATTGCCACTTGCTTAGAAGAAAATAATTCTTTTGAAATTCAACTTCAAGAATCTAATACGAGTTTATCTTCTATTGCAGGTATATCGAGCGAGCCATGTCACGTTGAGGACATGAATAAAAATATCTACATGGCAAGAAGTGTGTGCAAAAGAGAGGACGAGCTAGCAATTCTGGATGAACGAGAGGAGGAGACAGCTAGGGACAAGGGTTTTGAGATTATCGCCATGGAGTCAGAACCATTCCCTCATCCAGTTTTTTCCCAAAATCATTTACCCCTCTCCCCAGTGATCGAGCATCATACCGAGAGTAGTGCATATCTTTCAGGGAGTAGTCGTCAACTTGCTTTAATTTATTTCAACTATTTTGATGACTACATTTGGAATATTTTTATCACGAAGAATCTTAGACTAAAATGGATTGACGTGACTCATCTCTTGCAGGATACAGGTGAACATCTTATAGAGATGCTGGGAGTTACGTTGCTGGGATCCAGCTTAGTCGTTGGAGGAAGATTACTCGCCGAGGAGCGCAAGGAGCAAATTGAACAACTTCCTCCACAATTAAAGATTCGGGATCCGCCATTTGATCACGGTGTGTTCTTTCCAGTAGCGTAGATTTTTATATGCTTTCTAGGTTGCTGGCTTGAATAAACTCGTACCCCTTTCGACATTGAGGACAATTTCCATCTTTAGTTGGGGGGTGTGTATGAGACCTTAGGATTTTTTTTGAGAAGAATAAATCACCAAATCTCATCTTTTAAAACTCCTTCATATACCACAAATACGGATGATTACGCATTAATTGAGTTCTAAAATTGTTTATGGCTTGAGTAAATTATTTTTCCTTCATGGAATTACCGTTAATATGCTATTCATGAAAACTTTCGATTGCCTTGATTAATATCTCGAAATAGTTTGAATTTATTTCATGCATGCTAATGTGATGAAAAAGCTTAAGTATACACGATTTATTAGAATAGTCTTCAAGTTGAAGAGGAATTTGGCTTTTGTTATTAATATTTTGTTCGAAGAATGGGCGTTGAGTTGCTTACAAAAAAACAGAAAAGAAAAAAAAATGAAGAAAAATGAAAGAAAAAAAATGAATGAATAAGCATGTCACTAATAAATAACTTTGTTGGCTCGAGTAGTACAGTCCGAGGGGTCCTTTTTGGCCTAATGCCCTATAATCGTCTGATTTGGGAGCCATTGACCGGAAACTCACTCATTTGATGGAGCGATCCAAGTTATACATTTTTCTGCGAATGTTGCTTGATGCGCGTTACGCAGAACTAATAAAAGAAAAGAAGTGGCGAATAAACTAAGCAACCTCAATGCCCATGACTTGAACGATCTTTGTGAGATGCCAATTCCTTGGAAACAAGAAAACTAGAGAAAAACGACGTGTTATACTTTCGCTTGCGCAAAACGATGCTTGCATGTTATTTATTCAAATTAAATTAGAGAAAATATCATGTGATTGATTTTGTTCATGGATGATGTATATTGATAGTCTAGATCATGTTGGAAAGCGCATTATTGATCCATGCCATAAGCGATTGATAGAATTTATTGTTTTATTAATCATCCGTATTAATCGCTCTTTTTGCTAGAGACTAGCAAATCGCTAGTTGGGGGGTGTGATTCGGAGTGATATTTGCATATTTAATCCCCCATTTAGCCATATTTTGTGCTCACGTGATGCTATATTGTTCTCTTATACTTACGTATTTTGTACACAATTATTTATTAGAGAAAACACTCTATTTGAGCACAAAACAGCAATTAACGGAGTATTTCTGCACTTTTTATATTTTTCATAGCTTGGTCTCGATCTCACGATTCCAACGACTATTTATTTGTATTTTTCTGAGATCTGTGCTAATTACTGTGAATTTTTGAATGCAGAATACAGTTTAAATGGAGAAATACGGCCCAAAATACGAAAGTACGGGACACGTGGCAGCAATCGGAGCCGCTCCCGCCTTATCAGACGGAGGAAATGACTAGATCGACGCGGCAGAATTTGGACTGTTGGATGAAGATCCAACGGCCTGCATCGATCTCCAATGGATTCAAATCAAGCGAAGCGCAGCTGCATCTCGCGCCACGTGTCGCGATCCTGGAGTGTCCCAGCCAGATCGAACGGCGTAGAACGAAGCGGGACTCAGATCGAAGCGGGCGACTTCGCACCCGTTCGATCGCAATCGAACGGTTGCGATCAGCCTCGATGAAGCGATGCGGAGCTGGCGTTACCGGGGCGACGTGGCATCGCTCCGTTCGTTCGATTGCGAATCGACGGTTCAGCTCGACTCCGATTTTGAATTCGAAGAGCCTTGGAGAGCGGAGACGTGGCAAGATCGAAGCCGTCTGTCGCTCGCGTGGACGGTCGCGATGGAGTCGTTTTGGATTCGGATGCGGATGCGGGCCGTGCACGAAAATTGGCGCACACGTGGCGGCCTACAATCAAATCCCGCAAGATCGGACGGCTCTAATCTGTGCCGGCTGAGTGGATCGGGTTCGGGCGCGATGTGGATGTGGTTTTGAACCCGTTAAGCTCCCCAAACCCGCAATGCCTATTATTTAAGCGTATTCTAGGGTTTTTGGGCAAAGACTGGCGTATTTTGGGCGTATTGGAGGCTCTAGGAGCCGTATTTCGCCAGGGAAAAATTCTGTAAAATTCCAGAGGATGTTCTTAGTATTTCCAGAGAGTTTTGAGGCTTATATTAGAGATTTGGTGATAAATTCCTAAACTTCTACCTCGTATTTGATGCTTTTCTATTGTATTTGGCTATTAAATTGATGTATTTTGCTATGAAACTTCATTATTCTTGCACCATGAGTAGCTAATTTCTTATTGTGCATGGTATGACGTAGTTAGGGGATATGATGCTTGTTTATTTGGTTGTATTCCTTGTGCTAAATCGTTAAACGTTGATAAAGTTGTAGTCTTTATTCGTAAATCATCTTTTTCATTTTCCAAAAGAAGTGGTTGAGTTGATGATCACCCCACAAGGGTGAGTTTTGATCTCCCCAAAAGGGAGTTTCATATCGTATTTTTGATCTCTCCAAAAGAGAGTTTCATATCGTATTATAACTTTAGCGACGATCTTATTGAATTTTGGGCTTAAACCCCCAAAAGGGTATCTTCCGATGAATTGCTCCCAAAAGGAGAATTCATTGAGTTATATTGAGTATTTTCCGGTGAATTGCTCTCAAAAAGAGAATTCATTGAGTTATATTCATCAACCAAATTAATACGAATTATTGATCCTAACGAACCCATACCATGTGCATACTTTTCGTCGATACTTTCATACGCGACTCTTCTTTGTTCGTATTGTTCGCACATCACCATCACACACTTTCACACCATCGCCATCATTATTGAAGTGGTTAGTTTCTTTTCGTCGGATTTCTATTTGATTTGAGCTGTGGTTGCAACAGATTTCCTCCCGAGGATTCGACATCTGGACTCCCAGATTATATTACTTGTACGGACTCTTGCGCTTGAGAGAAGCATCTTTTTGGGCCCACCAGTGAGTAGACACGTTAGCAAATTTTTAGAGGGTCTCTTCGTACCTTCTATTTGGTAGTGAGCTTCGTAAGCCCAGGCGACCTATCGGGGGCTCAGCTCGTAAGCCGGCCCCGTAAGCTGGCCCCGGAATCTGTGGAAGGGGAAGGGGCGAATCGTAGCTCCGCCTTAGCCCTTCAGAGCCTAACAAGGGCGTAGCTCGTAAGCTTTCCCCAGAGTTTAAGCGTGGCGAGATAGCCCATCCTTAGTGATCATGCTGATCTTGATCTAGGGTTCCTCATATCACAGAAATACAAAAAGTGCGTAAGTTGAAACATATTGACATATGTTGGAGATATGATGAAGACCTGTCAGGGTGTGGGCGCTGTCCAGAAACCTGCCCCGGACCCACGGGTGAACTGTCGGCAGCGCAGCTTGGAAGCCTGCCGCGGATCTTCTTAGGATGGGGGACGCCTCGGAGGCAATCTCCAAACCCTTAGGGCTCTTGGCGACCTATCGGGGGCGCAGCTCGGAAGCCTGCCCCGGACTTCCTTCGGGTGGGGTACGCTCCGGAGGCAATCCCCAGACCCTTAAGGCTCTTAAAGCGACCTATCGGGTGCGCAGTTCCGGTGCCCACCCTGGGTCTCTGAGAGGGGAGGATCGAGTTACGCAGCCTGACCCAAGCCCTTGGCGACCTTTCGGGGGCGCAGCTCGAAGGCCTGCCCCGGATCTTCGCTGCGAGGTAGCTCGCTCTCTTCTCCGGTTTGGGTAGCGAGGTCCGACCTGCTACGGGTAGCGAGGCCGCGACCTGCCCCGGAGGGCTTCGAGAGGGTGTGTGGGTCGTGGACCTTCCAGCACCCCTGGGGGGTCCTATGCCACTGGGGCCTTTCGGGGGCGCAGCATGTGGCCTGTCCCGGATCTTTGGTAGGGAAGGGTCGAGGTGCGTAGCTCATCTCCAGCCCTGGGAGACACTTCGGGCGCGCGACTCGGAAACCTGCACCGGAGGTGTGGTTTATGGCTAGTCAGCTCGCCTCCAAGGATCGAGCGATCTTGACCTGTGATTTATCGCATACAAGAGAAAACTCGAAGAGTGTGTAAGTTGAGACATGTCGACATAGGTCGGAGATAGAATAAAACCTGGTTGGGTGGGGGCACAGTCCGAAAACCTGCCCCAGACCCATGGGCGACCTGCCGGGGGAGGATGACCTTTGCCGAGGACAACCTTCTCCTAGGGCGACCTTTCGGGGGCGCAGTTCTGGTGCCCGCCCTGAGTCTCTGAGAGGAAAGGATTGAGTTACGCAGCCTGACCTAAGCCCTTGGCGACCTTTCGAGGGCGCAGCTCGGAAGCCTGCCCTGAATCTTTGCTGTGATGTAGCTCGATATCTTCTCCGGTTTGGGTAGCGAGGTCTGACCTGCTACGGGTAGCGAGGCCGTGACCTGCCCCGGCGGGCTTCGAGAGGGTGTGTATGGGTCGTGGACCTTCCAGTATCCCGGGGGGTCCTATGCCCCTGGCGCCTTTCAGGGGCGTAGCACATGGCCTGCCCCGGATCTTTGGTAGGGAAGGGTCGAGGTGCGTAGCCCGTCTCCAGCCCTGGGAGACCCTTCGGGCGCGCAACTCGAAAATCCGCCCCGGATCATTGCTTGCAACAAGGTGGCTCGCTTTTTGTGGTCAGGCCGACCCTGATCTGGGGATTTTTCTTACAAGGAAAGTTTGAAGAGGGTGTGAGTCGAAACTTTACAATAGAGAGAAGGAAGACCTGTGTTTTCACGTCCCAGGTCGTCCTGCGAGAGCTTACGCCCCAGGGTGCATAGTCGACCTACTCGGAGGAGCTTCGACTCTGGGTTGGAGCTTTATGGAAGTGCTGGTTGAATCAGCAGCTTTTTCATCGAGCCGCCTATGTCAAGCGCCCTCGATGTTCGTGTCGTGATGTCTTTGTTGGACCGCTATCTCTTCGCTGAGCTCCTCTTGCCGGGCGGTTGCCTCCTCTTTGATCCGGGGGTGAAAGCTGCGCCTCATGCTCTAGGGATGAAGGGGGGACGATGGACGTCCCGGCTCCACCCGTACCCCAATCATTCATCATCTTTGTAAAGGCTTCAAAGCCTTCGTGAACAGCACGGGTCGAGGCATGAATAGCCTCCGCCGTCCCCTCAGGGGGTACGTCTGCCAGGGATGCCCCGTCGAGATGACGTGGCTCGTCTTCCATGGGATGTTTGCCCCTGTCAGGGCTGGGATTGAACTGTGTAGGGTTAGACATGGGTGTGACCCTAAGTTTCCACAGACGGTGCCAACTGTTGCAGGGTAGAATCCGCTAACAATGAATTTGTATTGATGGACGGAACCAAGGGCACGATGGTTACAAGTTTAGGGGGGATGACGAGGCTAACTGCGGTCTGAGGACGATTTGAGGAAGAGGATCTCGAGTACGCCCGTCAGATGGAGTAGGTTGCTTGCTGGATGGTGAAGGATGAGACAGGTCGCTCGTCAGATGGCAGCAAGGGCGAACTTCCTACAAGAAGAGCAACTCGTCAGAAAGCCTGGGCCGGCTGTCAGCCCGCAGTCCCTCCGATGCCTAAGTCAGTAGATGACTGAAGAAAAGATGTCAGACACGAAGAGTGATCTTAGAGGCAGATCGGCGCATGTGTGGCGAACTAGTGTGGATGGCACGAATATGGGGAGGATATTCGACCTTGAATGTGAATAGATGTGTTAGCAGTTTCTTACATATTTTTCTAACAAACAAACCAACCAACCCCCCTCTTCCTCGTGGGAGGAGAGGGGGTATTTATAGGGTCCAGAGGCGGTTGATTGACATCCAGTCAGCTGTCGAATCAACCCAGCTGGCACTCGAGTAGTGAAGCGACATGTGACGAGAGGTGTCAGAGATATTTTTTGCATTGATGGTGTCAGGTGGTGTCAGGTGCGCTTTTGTCAGGCCGTCAGAGCTGTAAACGTCAGGTTGCACTTTTGTCAGGCCGTCAGAGCCATAAATGTTAGGCATGCTTTCGGCGAGCTGTCAGGCGGCGAAGCGGCCAGGCCTCCTTTTGTCAGAATCTTGTCTGTAGTGAGACTGGCAGTGATGTTTGCGGCGGGTCGCCTCCCTCCTTGGGCGGACTGCTTTTGGGCGGAAAGGTAGGCGAACTGCCTTCGAGGCGAGCTACTTTGGAGCGAGCTAGCGTGTGCGGTCAACCGGAGGGCTCTTCTCTTCGACTCGGAAGACGAGCCTGCCGCTCTACTTGGGCAAGCTTGGCAGTCTGCAAGGGCGCACTGCTATGAGTCTCGGCGAGCTCTCCTTAGCTTTGGCAAACTGGCCCTCATTAATGAGGATTGTTGAAGTGCTATTTGAGTGGACCTTTATCAACTAGGCCGGTTTTTAGGGCGTAACAATAATGAGTGGTATATTCAATTTTGCTAGTATGAGGATATGCTATTGTTGCGCTAATAAGTAGTAGGTTAAGGCTCATGTAATATATATGCTTAAGGCTATGCAAGTGAGTCAATTTTCATGCTAATTTTGACCATGTAAAAAAATTACTTCCTAGTTAGATTGATATGCTAGATTACTAAAAATCCACATATTATGTTAGTCATAAAATGTTGAGTTATATTAATAAAGAGCCAGTTGCCAATGTTGATATGATATAATTTATATTAGGTTAGTATGTGGATTTATACATGCAAGTGTGTTCTTATGCTATCACATGTCAATACACTAGCACTTGGCAAGTTAGTATTCAAGGATGGGTTATTTATCATTACAAGTCATTTTAGTAGCATGTAGCCACTAGTATGAAATGTTGATTCCATATTCATGTATATGATTGTTTTGTTGGTCCATGGTAATATTGAAGTATTATTAATGTCAAGTTAATAGTTCCATGTTCATACTTGTTATGTTAAACATTTACTATGTCATGACATACTTCTTGATGCGTAACCCATTTTAGTACCATATGCATGTTTCTAGGGTTATTAGCAATAATAATAAGTTTCATATTAAGAACGAAAGAATATTGTGTTTAATGTGTTAATTGGAAACATGAGTGGCTGTAAGGAATGTTGATGCGATGTTCGTAGTTGGAAAACACGACAACAATAATTTAATAAAATAAATGAGAAATTGTGAGTGCGGTAATTGAGACCGCCAAAATGAAAGTAACGAGAAATTGATTCATAAACTGAGAGTAAGGTAGAGTGATAAATGTCTGGGGCGCTCGATCCATTCTAAAATAGGTGAGACTCCAGATACGGGTTTGGGGGAAACACGTGTAAATTTTAGGAGTTAAGGAGCGGACAGATGATAGTTTCTTACTCGCTTTGTCACCCCATAAGGGGGAGTTGACTAGAGTTAGAGAGGCGGGTGGTGTACTCGTGATGCACCATTCGGTAATTGTTGGTTTTCTTCGTTTGTTCCGTTAGAAACCGAGATTTGTCTCACTCCCGTAAGGAGGAGTTACGAGAGGCCCCTCCAATACCCGTGTCGCTTGTTGAGGTACCACTTTTCACCCACCATGGGTGAAGTCCGGCTCCTTAGTGTCCTACGATTTACCCGAGTTTCCAAATATTAAATAATCACCTAAATTTTTAACTAAGTTAATCTAAAATGTCTGTTCCTCGGTTCCTTTTTATTTTCAGTACTTGTATGTCACATTTCTTTAAATTTATGCATTAATTCTGTGATTATGGTGTCACTAGTAATTAGATGACTAGTTAAAATGACCGGTTCTAAAACTGGATCCTACCAGTGATGTTAGGAGTACCTACTGGGTCACGCGTTGACATGCCCCGATTGTGGTTTTTAGGAGTAGGATTGGAGCAGCCTGTGCAGGTTTCGACGCCAGAGACTGTCTCCAGTTCAGAGGTAGAGCATGTGGGCGACTTTGTCCAGTTGGACTTCACCGAGGTAGATTAGTGGGTGCGTTGTACTGAGTGTGGACACCTTTTTGTACTTTTGGGTTGGGGTTTCTCTTTTTTGTTGTATCCCCACTTTTGTACCCCATTGTACAGACATGTATGTATAAAGTACTTTGTTTAATGTAATGCATGTTCAGTTCTGTATTTCTTTTCTCTCAGTACTTTGGACTTTAAATTCAGTTGGAGCACTTTACTTTACTTTTGTTGTACTATTCCCGTGTTATTGCAGTGGCCTGCATACTTGGTTAAATTTTATCACAATAATGCCTAGTAGTATTTAGATAAGGGCTCGAAGCCCAGAGTCTGAATACTACGGCGGCCTAGTCAGCTAAGTCTCTCCGTATTTGGGAGAGCGGGGCGTGACAAAATTTGAGTGGCAAACTTGTAAATAAGTGGTATGTGCGCGGGAGTAAATGACAAATTTGTAAATAGTGGTTGAGTGCACGAGTAAAACGGCCAGTGCGCAAAGCAACTCCCTTTGCGAACCCACCGTTTTAATCCGCGCACATACCACGTATTTACAAGTTTGCCATTCAAACTTTCTCCCCCATTTTCCTCTTGGGAATTGCTTAACGCAACCGGTTTTACTCTGCGCAGGATCGCTTATTACAAGTTTGCCATCCACTTATTTACCATCTATTCATCTTTTACCCTCGTCTGCCCCCCCTCCACCGCCACCCCTCCCCGCCGCCGTCGACGAGGACTCCAACGATGATTTACTAGGGTTTGGAAGAGGGGGACTGGGGAGGTAGGAGGAGGAAGAGTTGGGGCTGTGGAGGTTGGAGTAGGGGGCGACGTCGCCATTCGGTCGTCGCACACCCAAGGGCATTTTTGGAAATTTTCCACTGGTTGTGCGTGGTAAGAATTTCAGTGGAAAACTTGTAAATAAGTGAGTTGTGCGCTGGCGTAATGGCAAACTTGTAAATAAGTGGCTCATGGGCAGAGTAAAAACAATCGTGCGTAAAGCAATGTCTCTTTCCTCTTTTACCCTGGTCCGCCGCCGGACCCCGATGAGAAATGAGAAATTCCAGGCAATTGATGGACAGCTCCGAAGACGACTCCGAAGACTCCACGTGCCGACGTCGGCGAAGAAGAAGCCGATCCTCCAATGGGACCCGTCCTCATCCATCACCAACGATAGGATGTTGTCTGTGACACTGGCAATCGTGACGATGCCGATCGGTATCTAAGGGCCGTTAACGAGATCCGACGATCTTTCAGCGATCCTGTCACCGCCAGCCCGAAGCACCTCTCTTCTTCTTCATCCTCATTCTCAACGGCTAAGGCGATGCAGATCACCATGATGAGACTCGTGTACGAGTTTTGAAACATACCACTGAGAAATCCACAACAGAAAAAGACTAGGATTCCCGTCAGAGGGGGCTGTGGAGGGCGGAGGAGAGGGCGGGCATGACGGGGGGTCGAATGATGGGGTGTCATCATCGTCGCAGGGTTTCTCCGATCACCGTTCTACTTTGTGCACATACCCAGAGGTCTTTACGGAAATTTACACAATGAGTATACGCGTTGAGTAATTTTAATGGCAAGCTTGTACATGAACAATACGTGCATAGGAGTAATAGCAAACTTGTAAATAAGTGGTATGTGTGCATAGTAAAACGGTGGGTTCGCAAATCAATTCCCATGTGAATTAAAACATGTAAGAAGTGGACCCCACAGATTCAGAGGTCTGTTGACGTGGCTTAGTTGTGCTCCATAATTTAGCTGTTTGGCGAGTAAGCTAAATAGCTAACTATAAAATTCTAGCGCCACCGTTGTTTTATTATTATTACTTTGAGAGAGAGAGAGAGAGAGAGAGAGAGAGAGAGAGAGAGAGAGAGTGGCAACGCATAAATAATATGAAGTGAATATTTTAGATAACGGGGTTTCATCTATTCTATAAAACACAACCTTTTTTGAATTTTGTCCTACGTGGCAGTTTTGTCCCAGTCATATTTTGGTTTATTGACTAGACCGCTGACTAGGATAATGGAAACAATAATTTTCCAAAAAGGAGAAAATTAACAAATTAAAAGCACAAAAATTAATAGAAATACAATAATAACCGAACGTGGGTTCGATAATTAAGCCATATAAATGATTGAAAAAAGTAGAATAAATGCCGATTAACGACTTTTTTGAATTAACGTGGGAATCAAATGATACGAGTGAGTGAAACTAATCTGCCATTTCAAATGTCCGTTTGCCATTTCAAATGTATAATATAATCGTGAAGCTACCGGCATTTTATCCAGGATTTTTTTAAAAAAATAATATTATGTCAGGTTCCACAGAGGAGACTGTCTATTATACAATTAACGAATTTTCGGGAAACTAAGCTTTTGACAGTGGAATATCTTAAATGAACTCGAAGGCGCCCACGCCGAAGGCATCCGTTAAATTTTTGTTCTTTTAAATTGTGAAGTGGAATATTATATGTCCCAAAATTTTGGAGGGAAACATAATTTTTGGGGAAACAAAAATTTTAAATGGACCGGGTTATGACTAGTTGATTTGTTTTAGTCTGCTTACTCTTCTTTTCATAGGGGAAGTTTTATTTTATTTTTTTACATTGGATGCATTCTTCTCTTTTTTATTGGGAGTTTAGTTCTTCTCCGTATGAATCTAACGGAAATTTAACATGTTCTCAGATGTGTAGGACAAGGCGGCGATGTTGAATCCGAGGAGGGAGAGGCAGGATTCGAGGTTGATGATAAGGCTGGGCGGCCTTGGAGGGAGATCAACGAGCGGCGCTAGGGTTTCGATAAGGGCCTGTTCTTTTGTAGGAAAGTATAAAGTGGGAAAGTTGAGAAGTGTGGAATCTGATGAGAGAGAAATTTGGTGTAGTGTGTTCTTTTGTTGGAAAGTGGGGTTGGATTGTAGAGTTGGAAAGTTGACGTGGGGCCCACTCCGTGTAGTGTGTTCTTTTTGTTGAAGAAAGTTGGAGGTGGAAAGTGGTGTGGGGCCCACTCAAATTTAATTTGTCCTATATAAACCTAAACTAAATACTTAAAACTAAATTAATCAATTAATATACTAGCTAATTAATACTTAAATGTTGTAAACTTGGTGGCTACGGAGACCGTAACCCTGTATTTATAGTAATAGGGTTACATAATGGGTGAATACCCAATACACAGATGGGCCTCCAAAAGCCCGTTTATAACACTTCCCCTTATCCATCCATTGTTGTAAGCCGTAATGAGCGCTTCAGGGTTCATAGAGCTTATCTGACCATGGGTGTATGGATACTCCTGGATCCTAAGTTAAGAGTACTTGCCTCGTCAAAACCTTTGCCATGGAAAATCTAGTGGGAAAAACCAGTGGCTAAGGGAAAAGAGTACTAGTCTCTGTAACTTCCCCTGATCGATGGATATCATCAGAGGTGGATACTTCTGGATCCAGAGTTGATGTGGTTGCCTCGTTAAAACCTTTAGCTATGGAAAACCCAGTAGAAAAAACCAATAGCCAAGGGGAAAAGAGTACAACTCAACATTAACTCCCCCTGAAGTGTACAAGCTTCAGGCTTGTAGATCTTTCAACTGTCTCATCCCAATCCCTAATACAAGTTTTCTAAAGGTACAACGAGGTAAAGCTTTAGTAAATAAATCTGCCAGGTTATTGCAAGACTGGATCTGCTGGATGTCAATCTATTTGTCTACTTGTTGTTCATGCGTCCAGAAGAGCTTGGGGGAAATGTGCTTCGTCCTGTCACATTTGATGTAGCCACCTCGTAGTTGAGCTATGCAAGCAGCATTGTCTTCGTACATGGTGGTTGGTCCAAGATCTCCCGTCAGGCCGGTAGTCACGAGGATGTGGTGGATGACTGATCGAAGCCAAAAACATTCTCTGCTAGCTTCGTGGATCGCAATGAGCTCGGAGTGGTTGGATGAGGTCGCTGTTGAAGTCTGCTTCACAGATCTCCATGAGATGGATGTCCCACCATATGTGAATATGAAACCAGTCTGGGACTTTGCGGTGTGTGGGTCAGACCTGTATCATGCATCTGCATAACCAACTAAGTTGGAGGATACGCCTTTCTTGAAGTATAGTCCCAGATCCACAGACCCTTAGAGGTAGCGCAGAAGGTACTTCACTCCGTTCCAGTGGCGCTTTGAGGGCGCTGAACTGTATCTGGCTAGTAGGTTAACTGTGAACGCTATATCGGGACGCATGTAGTTTGCCAGGTATAGGAGTGCTTCAATTGCACTTAGGTAGGGTACTTCAGGACCCAGTGCTTCCTCCTCCTCTTCCAGCGGTCGGAAGGGGTCTGTATTAACATCCAATGATCTGACTACCATTGGTGTGCTAAGCGGATGACATTTGTCCATAAGAAAGTTTTTCAGTAACTTCTTTGTGTATGTCGATTGGTGTAACAGGATTCCTCCGCTCACGTGTTCAATTTGTAAGCCTAGGCAGAACTTCCTTTTGCCAAGGTTTTTCATCTCAAAAGTCTGTGTGAGACTCTTGGATATCCCATATATCTCTTCAGGAGATCCGATGATATTTAGGTCGTCTACGTAGACGGTAATGATTACGAATCATGTTCCCTTTGCTCTTATAAAGATGCAAGGGCAGACTTCATTAGTTGTGAATCCTTGTTGCACTAGGAATTCACTGAGTCTGTTGTACCACATTCTTCCCGACTGTTTTAGACCATACAGTGATCTTTGGAGTTTGACAGAATAGACGTCCCGATGTCTTTCTGTCATCTTCGTCGGTAGTTTATATCCGTCCGGGAGTCTCATATAGATATCCTTATCTATATTTCCGTATAGGTATGCAGTCACAACGTCCATGAGCTGCATATCTAGGCCTTCCTGAGTAGTTAGGCCAATAATGAAACGGAAAGTGATCCCATCCATGACCGGTGAATATGTATCATCATAGTCTATTCATGGTCGTTGGGAAAAGCCTTGTGCAACAAGGCGCGTTTTGTAGCGTACGATCTCATTATTTTCGTTTCTTTTTCTTACGAATACACATTTATATCCCACAGGTTTAACACCCTTTGGTGTTAGGACTACATGTCCAAAAACTTTGTGCTTCGAGAGTGAGTCCAGCTCTACTCCTATTGCCTAGTTCCACTTTGGCCAATCCTCTTTGCATTTACATTCTGCTAGAGAGCGTGAATCGGTCTCATCGTCATATTCAGTGACGTGATTGGCAATAATGAGCACGAAGTTATCATCGATGATTGTGCTTTTTCTGTCAAGTACCTCCCCAGTACGTACATAGTTTAATGATATTTCTTCTATATTTTCCTCTTCAGTGGTTTTTAGGAGGGGAGAGGTATCTGGGCTGAGCTCAGCATCCTGTGGTGATATCGTTATAATTGCTCCAGGATTTTTCCTCTTCCGAGGGTTTTTATCTTTGGAGCTTGGGGGTCGTCCTCTCTTTTGTTGAGGTACGGCCGCTCCTACTGCAGGTCGATTGCATCCATCTTTGGGTATGTCAATCCTAGCTGGCGTGTTTGCAGCAGGGACGTGTGATCTGACAATTTTCTGGTTATCAATAAATTTGTCCGGTAAAATGTGAGCTGTATTCTGTATTTGGAGGATCTTCAGGATCTCGTCTTCACATTGGTTTGTATGCAGATCAAAATGGGATAAAGTTTTGGTATCTCATGAAATGGTCTTTGAAGCTTCTGGCTTCTCTGTGTTAATGCCTAGTTTAGGAAAAGTGCTTTCATCAAACTCACAATCTGCTAGACGTGCCTTAAAAGCGTCCCCCGTTAGGGGTTCTAGGTATCTAATGATTGATGGTGATTCGAATCCTATGTAGATACCCAGTCGACGTTGAGGACCCATCTTGGTCCTCTGCGGTGGTGCTATGGGGACATAGACGGCGCATCCGAATATCCTCAGGTGAGAGATATCCGGTGGGTTCCCATATGCAAGTTGCATCGGAGAATAAGATTGACTCCCTGACGGTCGTAATCTTATTAGCAATGCAGCATGCAAGATGGTATGTGTTAGATCTTGGGTTCAAGACTAACGTTGTTTTGATGATGATCAATACATTATGTTAGTGTGCTAATCATTCTTATGTTTTAGTCTCAGTTTATCTTAATGATTATATGTTGATGAGACAAAGCATAATGCTTGGAGGATATTACAAGGGATATCTTCAAGACCTTCAAGAGTGATGGTGTGCTCAAGCTTGGATGAAGTCATGAAGATCATCTAATGAAGCCAAAGCTTGGAGCATGATGATGGATGGTCATCTAGAGGAGCATTGCCAAAACTTGGAGCTTGATGAAGGGAAGCTCATCAAGGAGTGCCAAAGCTTGGAGATGATAAGGAGCATCAAGGTATAGTGAGCTTGAAGACTTAGACTCTAGGAGATGCAATTTGTAATCCATGTAATTTCAATTACTTGCTTTTCTCTTTTTGAGTCTAGGATTATTGTAATGCCTTGATAGATGGTCATACTCTCATGCATTCGCATTTAACCATCTTAGTGAGACTTAGGATTATCATAGAATCCAACCCAATAGGTTCATCTTGCCCAAAGACTCAATTGGAGTCTCTGGCTCTCCTACAGTCGCCTGCTGAGGGTTTTACAGTGGGCTGGGTGATTTCCAGTCGCCTGTCGCGCCTTCTACAGTCGACTGTGATGCATAGCTAAAGTCAACTTTTCTATTGACTCATCTTGAGCTTTTCGCATCAGTCGACTGATGTTCAATTTACAGTCGCCTGTATTCTTACAGTCGACTGTGAATTGGTCGACAGTCGACTGTGCGCTTCTTGCATTTTCTGGGCTTCATCCCAATGTGCAAGACAGTCGCCTGATGAAGTTTTGCAGTCTATATTTACAGTCGCCTGTGAAATGGACATCAGTCGTCTGAAAGGCGTAAGTGCGAAATATGCATCTCTCTCTGTTTTACTTTCTCCTCTGCAGCAGTCAACTGATGAAGGATATACAGTCGCCTGTCTATTTTACAGTCGACTGTACTTTTGTCATCAGTCGCCTGTAAGCATACTAGGAGTAAGAGTGCAACTCTCTGTTTTTCTTCCATCACTGCTGCAGTCGCCTGATGAAGGATATACAGTCGACTGTCTGTTTTACAGTCGCCTGTGTAGTCTTCTACAGTCGACTGTCCTGGCTCAGATTATAGCCGTTGGGATTTTTCTAGCCGTTGAACAGTCGACTGTCATTTGTTCATCAGTCGACTGTCTGTGACGTAAACTGCCAAAATCTAGCCGTTGCAGATTTCTTCCCTTTGGGTTTTGGCTGGTTTTATGAGTTCCTTTGGGCTTCCTATATATATGAGTTGGCTTAGTTCATTTAGAACTCTTGGTCATTATTGAATATCTTAGAGAATCAATAGCCACTCCTAATCTCTCCCATTTTCCTCTCATGAGCATATTTCTCTTCATGCATTGAAGCTAGCTCATAGGGAAATTCTCCAAGGGATCTAATTCTCATTCCTTTCTTGGAGAACATCTTTCTTCTCTTCATTTCATACACTCAAGTGAGAAGTGTTAGGATTCATTCCTAGAAGAGAGAAAGATCATCAAGTGCAATCAAAGCCTCATCTCAAGCACTTGAGTTTCACTTGCATGCCTTCTTCATCGCATTGGTAAGATCATATCAAGGCATAGGTAAGTGTTATTTCGTTTCACCTTTGTGATACCCCTAATTCTCTTTGTGGGAATTAGATACTCTCTTTGTGGGAGTAACTCTCTTAGTGGGAGTTTGGTGTCCTAGTGTAGGGCTAACCCTAATTCTCTGAGTAGAAGTTAGTAATTCTCTAGGTGGGAGTTTGACCCTTGTGGAGGGTTGGTTGGGTCCTTGTGTAGGGCAAAATCCTCTTGGTGATGTCTCTCTCTTTGTGGGAGTGTATCCCTTTGTGGGATTTGTATTCACTTCTCTTTGTGGGAATATAGTGAATATTGGTGTGGCTGGACGTACCCACGTTTTGGGGAACCAGGGTAAAATCCTTGTGTTTGCGATTGTTGTTGTTGAGCACTCTGTTTATTTTCCGATGCTTATTGTGATTTAATTTTATTAACTTTTAATTAAGCACTTTGCTTGCTATTACACTATTCACCCCCCTCTAGTGTGTGTGTAGCCCCGCAGGGTCCATTACAGTATGTCCACATGCGTTCACCGGCAACTGGCATTGCATCAATAATGGACGAGCAATCCATTGTAGTCTCTTTATAAGAGGTTTGGCTAACCCGTTCTGGGTGTGAACATGAGCTATATGATGTTCAACGTCTATGCCAGTTGCTTGGCAGTAGTCTAGGAAGACTTGTGATGTGAATTCCCCAGCGTTGTCCAGACGCAATTTCTTGATCTGGTTGTCTGGAAAATGTGCCCGCAACTTTATGATTTGTGCCAGTAGCTTTGCAAAGGCTACGTTGCGGGTGGACATGAGGCACACATACGACCATTTGGAAGATGCGTCAATCAGTACCATGTAGTACCGAAATGGGCCACTTGCAGGGTGAATAGGCCCGCAAATGTCTCCATGTATTCTCTCTAGGAAGCTCGGAGACTCTGAGTCCACCTTCAGGGGGGGAGGTCTTATAATCAATTTCCCTTTGTGACAAGGGGGACAAGGGGATGCATCCTTTCGAAGTAGCTTCAGGCTTTTCGAGTTAATTCCACGGGATTGGGATATGATGCGACGCATCATGCTCCTTCCAGGGTGTCCGAGTCTATTGTGCCAGACTCCCAGAGTTGGAATTCTGGTTGATTATCGCACTTCTGGTGCTCAAGTGTGTTTGCATCCATTACTCTTATCTTTGTATGGTAGAGACCCGACGGGAGTCCCTCAAAACGCTCGACGGTGGGTTTAGCACCGTTTTTATGAGTCGTTACATACAAGAATTCTCTGTTTTGTTTGTTCACCGTCTCTAGGTGGTATTCGTTTAAACGGATATCTTTAAAACTTAACAGATTTCTATGAGAGCTAGGGGAGAAAAGCGCATCTTTTATTAGTAGTTGTGTTTTGTTGGGGAGCATAAAATGTGCTTCCCCTGATCCTTCAATAATTCCTGATGGACGGGAGATTGTATTCACGGTTCCATCGTATTTATGTATGCTTTGAAAAAAGCAAATATCTTGGAGGATTGTGTGGGTAGAGGCACTGTCCACTAGGCATTTATTGTCCATCTAAATTAAGAGAGAAAAAACATAGCAGTATAAGGCACAAAAAGATTACTAAAAATCATTCATTGTCTGAAAAAACATCCAGCATGCTAGAAATCAAACAACTAGAGAGTAAATTGTTTTCAAATTACAATGCATAGCAGAAAGTAGATAATGTTTCAGTCGAGCAGGTCATCATTTGAGAAGTACTCAGCGATGAACCTGATTGGTGCCAGGTCTTCGTGTTCCACCAGGTTTGTCTCGGCTGGCTTCTGGCTAGCTTTGTACAAGTCCTGGAGGTGGCGTGGAGTCCGACAATTCCTGGACCAGTGTCCAGTCATGCCACACCTGTGGAATTTATCTTCCCAGTCTTTTCTGGGAGCAGATGTCTGGTCGTTGTCTTTTCTCTTCCACACGTTGTTCTTCTTTCCCTCATTGTTGGACTTTGGAGGGGGTCCTCTAGCATGCTTCTTCATCGCCTTGCCCTTCTGGGGTTTGCCTTTGAAGTTGGTCTTCTTCTTCTGGGAGGAGCTGTGGTGCACTTCAGGCGCAGGAGCAGTGCCAGCAGGGCGCGAGTTATGGGTGGCCAGAAGGAGGTCTCTATTCTATTCTGCCATCAGAAGGCATGAGAGAAGCTCCGAGTATTTCGTGAACTTTCGTTCACGATACTGCTGCATAAGTATAACATCCTTCTCGTGGAAGGATGTATACGTCTTCTCTAACATGCCCTCCTCCGTCACTTTCTCACCACACAACTTCAGGCGTGGGGTGATACTGAAAAGTGCCGAGTTGTACTCAACGATAGACTTAAAGTCTTGGAGACGGAGGTTTTCCCATTTATATCGCGCTCGGGGAAGGATAACATCTCTTTGATGTTTGTATCTATCCTCGAGGGCGGTCCATAACTCATAAGAGTCTTCCACCGTGAGATACTCGGCCTTCAGGGTCCGATCGATATGGCGTCTGATATAGATAATTGCTTTCGCTTTATCTATGTCAGAAACCTTATCGCCTACAGTGATGGCATGGCTCAGTCCCTGTGAGCGCATGTTGAACTTTATATCCAACTGCCAGCTCAGATAATTTTTGCATGTAGCATCCAATACGTCAAAGTCGATGCTCGCAATTTTAGCCATTATCTCTAGCATGTTAAAAATGAGCAATAATTAGATATTTTTAAAGTAAAACAAATAATTATGCATTTCAGACACAGGTATTTGTTGTGTGAATCGGCTAATCACCATGTTAAATAAAGTCCATACAGTCCCATAAAATTGAAAATACAACTCGGAAACCCACGTGGGGCCCCTATTCTTCTGGAATAGATCTTCATCTTCGTGGGACGTCCGCCGGTCTTGGAAATTATACAATAATATCCTCACTACAATTTCTCTCAAAAAATAAAAAAACACGAAGAAAATAATGGTGATAGCTAGCCGATCCAAAACCACAACAAATATAAACATACGTCGCAGGAAGAAATGCAACATGCATTTTATTTCATTGCAGACAATTAATCATCACAGGCAATTAATCATCACATGCATTTTATAACGGAAATGAAAATTTTTCGTTTAATAATTATTGGACCACTAGGCAACGCCATGCACCATTAGGTTAGTTAACTAACGGCAGAGCGGTCGCAGGATCTTCCTAATTATTAAACGTATAATAATCAGATAATCCAAAAAAATGCGGTGAATTAAAAAGCGTGTACTAATCCAGAATTTAACGAAGAAAATCTTAATTAAATCTGGGAAAGAATTTGGAAAAAACAAAATTTTTGTGGACAAACCCTAGTTAGGGTTTTTAGATTCGATCTACCGTGTGATCCCGTGCAACCGATTAGGGCTTCAGTCACGTGTGTTGCCGCTTCTGGCGGGTAGGATCTCGGACGCGCGCACGGGGGGGGCGGGGGGGGGGGGTTGTCGCCGCCATCGCTTCTGGTGGAACGGCAGCGACTGGGGCCGCCCGCCGCTGCAGGCGGCTGCGGGGCTGCCGCTGCAGGCGACGGGGTCCGCCCGCTGCTGCAGGCGGCGGCGGGTGCCGCCGTTGCAGTCGACGGGATCTGCCCGCCGATGCGGGCGGCGGGATCTGCCCGCCGCTGCGGGCGGCGGGGGGGCGCCCGCCGCTGCAGCAGGCGGCGGGTGCCGCCGTTGCGGTCGGCGGGATCCGCCCGCCACGTTGGCCGCTGCTGTGGGCGGCGACGGGGGCCGCCGCTGCAGACGGCGGCCACGTTGGCCGCTGCTGCGGGCGGCGACGGGGGCCGCCGCTGTAAGCGGCGGCGACACAGTGATCGAGGGGGGTTTCGCGAGCGCGGCTTCTGGCCGTGTGGCGATGAAGAAATCCCTCTAGGGTTTGAAAATTTTTTGGGGAAGAAGATGATAAAAACATGATTTTTATCAGAAAAATCTATTTTTAGTCTTCAAAACGACGTTTTTATCGTAAAAAGTTGTTTTTTATTGATAAAAACGTCGATTTTTCATTTACGGGTTGATTTAGCATGCAGATCTGAGATAAAAAATCTGATTTATACTAATCAAAACATCAATCCAAACATATAGATCTGCTCATATGCGCATAAAAATTTAGATCTATGGAATAAAAATTACCTCTAGATCCTACCCGCCGGCTCTAGCGACGTTCGGTGAAGGATGCCCGTTCGCGTCGCGTTCGTCCGTCGGCAGAGGTTCGGCTCAGCTGACGAGCGTGCTGATAACGTGTTGTAAACTTGGTGGCTACGGAGACCGCAGCCCTATATTTATAGTAATATGGTTACATAATGGGTGGATACCCAATACACAAATGTGCTTCCAAAAGCCTGTTTATAATATTAAAATAATTAAATGAGTACGAAATGTTTAATCAGAAGTGCAAATAACACTTGGCCCCACACTTTTAACGGGTTGCACTGCAACGCAAAAGAAAAAAAAGAAAAAAAGGCAGGCGCTCTCATTGGCTGCAAGAGAGGGGGGCCCACATTTTTTGTGAGAATCCAGCGTAATCCTAGCTATTGGCAGAGAAAACAAAACCAAGTTGGGATTCCTACTTTTGCCTGCCAACGAAAATCCCCCAAAACACAAACCTCAAAAGAACAACCAGTGAGAAAGTGAGTTGGGATTCCAGAATAAAGTGGGTGAACAGTGCAATAAGTTGGGTTTCTCATTCACAATCTGAGAAAAGAACAGCCCCTAAGTGGCGCCAGGAAATCGACGAGCAGAGCGATGATAGGGTTTTGATGAGCGGCACTAGAAGAGGGAGTGGGAGCTACAGTTTCGACGAGCAAATGCTAGATGAGATGGTGCAGTTGGGTTTGGGTATCTATTTGAATTGCTATTGACACATACCGTGTTGCTGAGTTCGCATACCACAAGTTTGCCATTAAAAATGTTTTTGAGGAGAGAGATGAAAATCTGTTCAATTTCACCCAAAATAACACTTATCTTCTTCACTCATCTTCCCGAAAAACTCCGAGCGGTAGGGATGATAATGGGCATGCCCAAAGCCCGTTTGGGCTCCCATTTGGGCATGCCCTATACAACCCATTCATTACAAAGATGGAATAACCATCTTTCTTACATAATGTTTAATGAAGGATTTGTAGAGGGCATGCCCAAATGGGAACCCAAACGGGCTTTGGGCATGCCCATTATCATCCCTACCGAGCGGCGGCCACCCCGCCCTCCGCCGCCCCACTCCCCGTCTACCCCTCCCCTGCCTCATCTTCTTCCCAAAAACTCCCCTGCCACCCCCATCTCTCATTTCTTCTTCCCAAATTTTTTTTAAAAAAAAGTTTTTTGGTCTAAAATAATGGAATAGGCAGAGGCGGAGGATGTGACCGAGACTGGATGCCGCCCCCGCCCCTGCAGCCCCATCTCCCTCATCTTCTTCCCAAAAGCTTCCCCACCGCCCCATCTCCCCTTATCTTCTTCCCAAAAAATTCAAAAAAAAAAATCGTTTTTGGGCTAAAATGGGGCCCCCCTCCATCTGCCTCCTCTCCACCGCCGCCAACACCTCTACTCCCCCCCTTGCGTCGCCATCCCCCTCCCCAGCTGGCCTCTACTCCATTTTGCTTAGTTCACAGACCTAGGGGCATTTTCGAAAAATGGTCTGGGAACTCAGCAAAATATTTTAAATGGCAAACTTGTAAATAAGTGGTCTGTGAACTCAGCAAAAGGATGTCTGTGCAAATAGCAATTCCCATCTATTAAATCAAAGTGAGGTGTGCCAAATTTAAACCAACAGTAGACCGCCAAATCCTGGTAATTGAATCCAAAACATCAAGTACAATGATGGACCTTCAGTTCTCTACATTGAAGACAAAATATCAACTTCTGCAATGGATTGCTACGTCTCTAAAATTGGATACTAAATTGAAGCGAACATATCCAATTTAATAGTGAACCGCTAAGATCCTAAATATCAAATTCAACAACTGTTGAGCCTCTAAATTAGAGCCAAAATATCAAATTACACAGTAGATCTTAATCGTCCATATACTACCTTCCTACATACCGTAATGTCTCTAAACTGAAAGTGAAAATCAAGAACCATCGTATGGACACGGAAAAAAATCCTTTAAACTCAATAATCTAAACAACTCGAAGCACACAATACTACAGTCTACAGACCAGAAATTTCTTAGACTAAGATAGAAGAGTCAAAGTCCAAATAACAGACTGCAGTGTCTCTAAAGTTAACGTTACATCAAGTTCAAGCCAGAGATAGATCGAAATGTCAATAAACTAGAATTAAGCTTGAGACTGTAATGCATGACTTGATGTCAGAATTTTCCTCAGTTTTCCTCTTGTGGGAGTAACATGAACAAAGGGTGCTACAACAGCCACAACTTAAAGACTTTTACTGGTATCAGATATCAGGATTCAAAAACAGATTGGTTGAAAACACACACACAATGAAATCACAAACCATCTGCTTCTCTACCAAAAATTCCCAAAGGGAGCATATATCGCGACAACTGGAGTCATCAAAGCATACTGTCGTCTCTAATACACTGCCCGCGGTTGACTATGATGAAATGATTTAAAGGAGACATACCTCAGTTGTCTATTCTTTCATAGAAGAAAATATATCCATCCCTTTTAAGGACTTCCCTCAATTGAACTTCCTCAACTTGAGTGTCATTGGCCTTAAACCAGGCTTTGCATCCTGGCCTTTTCTCTCGTTTCACGTAAGCCACATAGTGACCACTGCACAGGGTGCTGCCCAAGTGCTCCACCACGCCTATCAGACGATACAGATACTGCTTATTCTCCGCATAACTGCAATCAAATGAAAGCAAGCATGTAACATATACACCGTCTGGATTCATCCCCTTGCCCCCCCTTTCTCACATCAATAAACGATGCATGCTTAAAAGAGAACATGCACATGTGGGAATCCCCATTTGATGAGTATGTGTGACAGGAATTTGGACCGGAAAACATCAGAAGATGCTTTAATACAAAGATTATGAACTACCTAGCATTCACACACGTCTTCTGTTTGTTTCATTCAGAATCTGGCATCAATGTACAATTTAAATAAGAAAAATATATCCATCAGACGAAATTCCAACATAGCTTCGTAACATTGAGACCCATCATTATTATCCAGGATTCTTTCTGTTCGAGATGGATTCAGCACAGAGTGCAAATGTAATCGATGGTGAATTATTGATTGAGTTTAAGCATATGACTGATAGTCCTGGTCACAACCCTTTCTATGAACTGGAATAACATTCCTAAGAAGTGTATCGTTGGGTGAGAAGGGGCTTGCCATAAAACCTTTAAAAAAGCAACCTTAGAGACCTATGAAAGAGGAAATTCAATTTAACCCCGTGTAATAAAGGGGACCCAATAGCATCTTGAACTACTAAAATATACGCATTACTAGGGAAGATGATCAGATAGATATGAATTGGATGATGGGAGAGACACAAATTGCACTCTTGACACAGGGTGGAAGATCTAAAGAAAAATAGAAAAAGTAATAGATATAATGTTCATTGGGAAAATTAGGGAAGAACGATTTGAGAAAATTAGAGATTCTAAATAAATAAAAGTTATTGAGAGTTTCTCACTCGGGCAATCCTCCGTCCACTCCAATAAGTCGGCATGCTAGAGATTTAGAGATATAGGCCTTTCACTTTCACCAAGGCTCTCGCGCGCGCTCTCTCAATCACATCTCTTTTAGAATTGTGGTGTGTGTGGCAAACTTGTAATTTTGGAGTTCAGTAACATTTTTGTAATTATGGACAAATTAGGCCATTATATATAGGAGGGGTTAGGGCTAGGTTATCATGTGAAATTTGGATAAGAATATTGAGAAGAGACAAGTTTAGGAGTAGATTAGTTTAGATCTTTGAAGATTTATTTAGGCTTTTATTTCGAATTAAAAGCTAGGTGAGCGGTCTCTTCTCGAATTGAGACCACTTATCTTTATATTTCTCATCTTCATCTATGGAAATCAGATTTTTACCACTTCAAAACCTAATGTTTCCTATCAAATTGGTATCAGAGCTCTTCGATCCGATGTCAGCAAGAAAATATGTCTTGGAGGAAAAATTAGGAAGCAATGTGAAAACCCTAAGGGAGCAACAACAAAAATTGGAAAGCGATATTGAAGACCTCAAGGAAAGTTTTTCTACGATGAAATCATAATGAATGAACTCTTGAAGATCGTTCGTTGTCCACGACGCAAGGAGGCGACGAAAGTTAACGACTTTGACGACAAAAATTCAAATCTAGAGCGAAAGGTGTAACCTTTGGCGAATGAGAAGGAGAAATTTGATGACTTTATGCAAGATCCACCTCCAAGTGGCATAGATCTGCGACGAAAGGTGAGATTTTTAGCCAACAACCAAGGGGAAGTCAACGTCTTTGAGAAAAAACAACAATCAACGTCAAATCTGATCAACGACAACTATTATGACACCGATCTTGGGCACCACGGCCCCTTGGCGACCCGTCGAAGGGCCGAAGGCCCCCAGATGAGACGTCAGGGTGCCAAAGGCACCTGGGCGAGAGCCGCCAAGGCTTGCAAGGTCTGGTGCGGGTCATCCTGGGGCCCGCAAACCCTAAGTAGGCCCTCATGGTCCGGCGACACTTTTAAGAGGCCACATGACCCCTGGTTTTCATATGGAAGACCACCCAAGTATCGGCGTCAGTGGAGGACCTTCAGCTGGGCTAGGTGATCACCGTGACGTCTATCCTGGCTTCATTGAGGGCAATGGAGACCTTGGATGGCTCGACAACAGCGGAGGAGGCCCACTAGGCTACATCTGGACCACAGGAGGCGCACGAGGAGTCGACGGCCCATGGGACAACGAATGGTAGGCCAAAGGGGACCGACGACTAGGGCTGTTGACGAACAGAATGTTCGACGAACTACTCGTGAACAAGCTTGGTACATGTTCGTTTACGTTCGTTTAGGAAGTTTAATGAACAAGCTTGGACAGATTTTTAGAGCTCGGTTAGTAAACAAACAGAGCTTGAACATAACCGTGTTCGTTCATTTATGTTCATGAACAAGCTTGTTAAGTGTTCGTGAACAAGCTCGTTAAGTGATGTTCATGAACAAGCTCGTTTAGTGTTCGTGAACGAACCTGTACCGAAAATAGTAAATTTAGATACATACTATATTTGTCATTATGTTTGGAACGGATGGTTGTAATGGGATATATGGAGCTATTATGCTGGATTTGTTTGTTTTTGTCCTGCAAATATTTAATCTTTTTATTTAATTGATTTAGTCATTGGCAATAATGTTTAAATATTATTATTCATGATTAAAAAATTGACATTCGTTTGTTTGTTTGAAAATCTGTTCATGAACAAGATTGATTTGTGTTCACGAACATGTTCCTAAACATGTTCACGAACAAGCTCGATTAGTCTTGTTAACGAACAGAATGTTCAATTAACTACCTGTGAACAAGCTCGGTAAATGTCCATTTATGTTCGTTTATGTTTGTTCGGTAAGCTTAACGAACAGGCTTGAACAGGTTTTTAGAGCTCGGTTATTAAACGAACAGAGCTTGAACATGGATTTTGTTCATGAACAAAACCAAGCTCCCTGTTCAAGCTCGTTCAAGCTCGTTCGTCAACAGCCCTACTGACGACCATCCACATGTAGCGGATATCCATTCGGATGCAACGATGACGGCTTGGAAGGTTACCGGGGTTTTAATGAAGAGTGAGGAAGATCCTGGAGGGGATGAGCATCCTTAGCGTGTCAATGGATTTTATGACACCACCTTGAGTATAACTAAAATATCAAATAAAATCAACTAAAATCCTAACAAATAAAACCAAATAAAAACAAATAAAATCATAACTAAATTTTAACTAAAAACCAAATAAAAATAAATAGAGTACTAAATCAAAATCAAAAAAATCTCAACTGACTCCAACTAATTAGAACTTGATCCACATCATTCTCCCAGGCTTTAAAAAATTCAACACTTGGTGAATAATGGTAATGAAACATAAACTGATAGTAACCAACAACTTCTTAAAGTTGGAAACTACTCGTCCTTAAACTTTGAAATGAATCAAAATATAAACGAATGGACACGGATATTTAGGAGAATGTACCAAGATCACTGATGAAAGAAGTATGCACAAAGTTGTTGAATGGTATGCTGTGATGGACTGAAAAGGACGAAATCGATGTGCTCAATCAGATTCAATGGTACTGCGATCTGCAGCTCTGATGCATGGTCAACAAATGGCTTAAGACAGGGCTCTATCATGGAATATGGTGCTAAAACATGATCAAACTATGGCTCTGGCTCTGGCTTTGTCTCTTGCTCCAACTCCAATGCTAGCTTAGTTTCCAATTCAAGCTTAGGCTCAAAATTTGTTGCAATCTTATATCAGAGATCTAGCTTGAGCTTATGTTCAATCTCAAACTCTGTCTTAGATTCTAGCTCAAAGTCTATCGTAGACTCTGGTTTGGGTTAATCTCTTACTTCCTCATTAATCGTTCGAGCATTTGAAGTTTCTCGTTGCTTTCACGTAACTCTTCTAGTGGATCATTCACTGCCTTTGGACTTGAAAATTGTTGGGATGATTGGTGGATTAATCGATACTTGGAAAGATACCGACATCAAAGAGTAATTTTGAATATTGACCAACATCGAAAAGAAACCTAAAATTGCTTAATCAAGATAGCGCTTCTTCACTTAACTTTTGATATACGTATACATATGTCTTTTCATTCAAAAAATCAAAAGGTGAGAAGAAATTTTCTAAATAAAACTCTCAATCATCATATTCATACCTTCATCGAAGCCATAAAAGAGTGGGACCCGTCTGAACATCGCATGTTCATAATTTGTTGGAAGAGGATATCACATGTAAATCATCGTAGTACCCCATAAAATTTGTTTCAATCCTGCAAAGAATGTTGGGAAAACTGAAGTAGTGGATGGGTTTGATGGGTTTCATTTGAGACTGTGATAAGGATATAGATTCGTGATTTGATTTTTTTAAACAACGCGTTGAAAGGCGAAAAAAAGATGAACAACAGGCATGGTATTTTTTTTGAAATTTTTTAACTAAATTTTTTGCCTTAATTGATTTTTTCTATCTTTTTTTGAAATTTTGATTTTTAAAAAAAAATTGATTTTTTTCTCTCTTTTTTTGCCTTAATTGCCTTAATTGCCTTAATTGATTTTTTGAAATTGCCATA
This sequence comes from Scilla litardierei, assembly GCA_030789695.1. Classification (NCBI taxonomy): domain Eukaryota; kingdom Viridiplantae; phylum Streptophyta; class Magnoliopsida; order Asparagales; family Asparagaceae; genus Scilla; species Scilla litardierei. The sequence goes on from CM061130.1 coordinate 120,608,697, forward strand.
TAATTTGATTTTTTTTTTGAAAATTTGAATATTTTCCCATCCTTTTCATTTTTTCTCTTTATAAAAAAATTCTCTCTTTTTTTTCCTTTCGATTGTTTTCCATTCTTGACAAAAAAAATAAATTTTTGATACTAAAGGGAAGAAGAAGATGGTGGTTAAGGTTAGGGTGAAATTTTATATTACCAATATTCTTAAGAAAAAGATGCCGAAGATAAAGAAGAAAAAGTGAAAGGATGCCAACGAGTAATTGCAAAGATGGCATTCTCTCCCCCTCACTCCTAGGAGGCACGGGATCGAAACCCGGCCGGTACACTGCTTTCCAATGAATCAAAAAAGTGAAAGAATCCAAATAATAAATAAAAACGACTTCGGCTCTGATACACATTTGCCACAAGACGAAAGATCTGATAAAAAATAAAAAATAATAGATCTAGTGTTCAAAATTGAAAAAATTAGGGAAGAACGAATTGAGAAAATTAGGGATTCTAAATAAATAAGGAATGTTAAGAGTTTTCACTCATGCAATCATCCACCCATTCCAACAAGTCAGTATGCCAAAAATTAAATATATAGGCCTCTCGCTAAGGCTCTTACGCACCCTCTCTCACATCTCACAAGAAAATTTTAAAAAGAATTTTTTTCTCAAAGTGTTGTGAATGGAAATACCAGAGTCGGTTAGGACTGCGGGTATCTTAGAGATACGCCCATATCTATGTATCATATATTTCTACTCTCCTATTCCGCCTATAAATAAAGGGCTGGGGGTTCCTTCCCCAGTAGTTGATTCATAACACGTTATCAGCACGAGCCTCTAAAAATTCCACAAATATCGATCGTTGAGAAGGCGAAGAGAGACGGGAGATCCACGTGTGCTGTGCAAGGCTTTCTCAAACGAGCGTCGTCATCTGCGTAGACTTCGTTCAACCGTCGCTATATCCGGAGGACGGATATAGAGGTAAAACCCGCTAAAACGTTGTTTTTATCATACGTATGATTGATCTACCCATAGATCTCGCAAGATCGATATGGGAATTGCTAATCGCCTAAAATCAACGATTTTATTCGTACAAAAATCATATTTTTAGGGTTTTTGATGAACCCTACCCCATGCCCGCCGACGGCCTTGCCGTCGGCTATCCCCCCACCCCTTGCGCCACATCCCCTCGAAGGGGGCGGCCGACGTCGCAGATCGGACCCCCCGAAGGGGGCGGCCGTCATCTGCGAGGCCGCGCCCCCTAGGGGGGCTGCCGTCGTCCACCGGTCGCGCCCCCCGTAGGATGGGCGGCCGTCGCCCTGAGCCCCCGCCCCTGCCGCCGTCCGGCGGCAATCCAGGGGCGGCGGCGGCTAACCCTAGCCGCCGCCCCTTAACCTATTGGGCCCGAAGCCCAATTTCTTAAAAAAACTTGGAAAAACAGCCTTGCGGGCATGAAGCCCGGAGGCAAACTGCGGGCCTCGGGCCCGCATGCTTGATTCACAAATTTTTTTAAGGATTGCGGGTCTGAAGCCCGGCTTCAGGCTCGTAGGTGATTTCTATTTTTCGAAAAAAACCAAGGGCGGCTTAGATATAAGCCTTAAAAGATCGTTGGGCTAAAAATTCATTAAAAACGGTGTTTTGGAGAACCTAAAATCCATGTAAAATCACGATAAATTATGGTGCAGAAATGGATATTTTGGGGGCATTTGGGGATAAATAAGAAAGGAAAACTTCTTCCTTTTTACAAAGAACATGTCTAATTGTTGGGCTCTTTTTCAATCTTTTTGGATAAACCCAACTAGCACAACCCTTGCATTAAATGATTTCCTCTGTAAAATCATTAATATATGCTTTGCATCATTTTGGCTTATTCTGCGGATAAACTGTGTATGGTTGTGCATATTTTTTAAAAAAAACTTAATAATTAGGAAGATCCTACAACCGCTCTGCCGTTAGTCAGCTAACCTAACACTGTATGATGTTGCCCAGTGGTCCAATAATTATTAAGTAATTAAATTGTTTATCCATCTCTACGAATATTAATGCATGGGATGCCTGTAATGAAAATGTCTGATGAAAATGTTTGATGAGCATAAATTTTCTGCATGGATGGCTAATTGCAGTTTTTGGATCGGCTGTTTAAGTCCCACATTTTATTTTCCTGCACTTTTCATTTACTTTTGAGAGAAATTGTAGTGAGGAAATTATGTAAATGTCCAAGTCCAAAGACCACTTTCCATGGAGACGGAGACCACAATTGAAGCTGGAGATCTTATATGGGACCCACGTGGTTTCCAAAGTTGTAATTTCTTTTTAAAGCTTTCATTTGTGTAATATGGACTGTAATGGGACTTTGGACGCTTATTTATGTGGGACTGGCCGGTCCACGCAATTAGCCCTTCATATTAAAATCGCCTCCGCATGAAAATGTTTATGTTTAAATTATTAATTCATGCAAATTTGTGCTCTGCTAAATAAAATGGCAAAAATTGCAAGTGTCAATTTCGAAGTGATGGATGCATCAGGAAGAAACTATTTGAGCTGGCAGCTCGATGTGAAGTTTCATCTGCGGGCAAAGTCCCTAATTTCTGCTGTGATTAATAATGAAAATGTAAGTAATATAGAAAAGCCGCAAGCCATTATCTACATTCGGCGTCATGTGGACAAGACCCTAAAGGCTGAATACCTTACGGTCGAAGATCCATATGAGCTGTGGATTGCCCTTGAGGATAGATATAAACATCAGAAAGATGTTAAACTACCAATGGCTCTATATGAGTGGGAGAACCTGAGACTGCAGGACTTCAAGTCCATAGCTGAGTACAACTCAGCTCTATTTAGCATCACCTCACGCCTGAAGTTGTGTGGTGAAAAAGTCTTAGAAGATCGCATGCTGGAAAAGACGTACACGTCTTTCCATGAGAAAGATGCGATACTAATGCAGCAATACCGTGAACGAAAGTTCACCAAGTATTCTGAGCTGCTGTCATGTTTACTCATGGCTGAACAAAACAGAGAGCTTCTCATCGTCACTCACAACATGCGTCCCCTGGCACTGTCCCCTCCCAGAAGCTCATAATGCCTCTTCTTCTCGAAAGAAGAGGGACAACAAAAGAAAAGAAAGATCACAAAAGGGGGGGCAGAACAAAAGGGCTAGGGGCTAAGTCCAACAACGAAGAAATGAAAGTAAGCGGAAGTTCACGTGGCGCAGAAATGACAAAAATAGAGATGATGCACCTCCTTATTTTCAACTCTCCTATTCTGCCTATAAATAAAGGGCTGGGGTTCCTCCCCCAGTAGTTGATTCATAACACAAAGAAATTTTTTTCATTCATTCACTGATTGCCCCATAAAATAAATTTTGGAGCCTATTGATAGGCTTCCAACTGGAAACAAATCTTCTCTCATCCGATGTGACATTAAACTAAATAACTAAAATAACAAATAAAATCAACTAAATTCCTAACAGACAAAATCAAATAGAAACAAATAAAATTCTAACTAAAATCCTAACTAAAAATTCTAACAGAAAAACCAAATAAAAACAAATATAATCCTAACCGAAAATCAAATAAATCCTCACTCCAACTAATTAGAACTTGATCCACATCAACTCTCCAGTAATATAAGCAAACAAATCGCTTTGCTCGGTGATATGGTTTGAAAATATACCAAAATGTAAAATACATGATCTCAAGCATGCTGATACAATCCATCCAAAATTGGTCGATACCATTGATAATAACTAATAACTAATACAATGGGAGGTTTTCAGTGTGAGTTACCAAAATTTAAAGTTCTATTTTATTTCATACAGTGGTCAAATACGTCTTATTTAACGGTGAATATCATGGTTTAAAAAAACTAGACAATAATGATACATACTGGCCATTGCAGATTGGATTGTAATTTCTATGAGAGTAAAAACAGACCTTTATCATCTTCAAGTGAAACTGTACAAGTTCTGCAAGAAACTTGTAATGTTGGGCAGTTGTGATTAATGTCAAAAATTGCGGAAGCATCTACTGTTGCATTAAATCTCTCAATTGAACAAAGCTTAAATAGGGTAGTGCATAGCATAAACAGCATTATTTTTTATATTTTCAATTTAAAAATACAAAATTATCTTTGATATCATTTTAGCAAATAGGACAACTATGAACTTCTCTTAACTGAAAATTGACGTGCCCAACACACCCCGGCTAGACATAGGTTTCCATCCATGTCCAACAGTTACAAGTATGTACATGGTTATTCACCTTTGAAATATGCACGTACGAGGTAAATTATGAGGTTACGACCCTTTTGACAAAAGCTACCATTTTATAGAGTATTCTACCAAAATTCATTTTTTAATTGAATATAAAGTCAAACATGCATATGTATAAGAAGAACTAATCAAAACCAGGAACAGATCATTTATAATATTCCTCCCAAAAATTTCAGATCCCTAAAAAAATTTCCCTCTAAAAATTTCTGCCGGCTCTTTTCATCCCAAAAAAAATTCCTCAAAAAATTTCAACCAATTTTTTTCCCCAAAAAAATTCAACCACAACCAATTTTTTCCCTCCAAAAAATTTTCCCCGATAAATTTCAGCATCTCAAAATAAATTCAACACACCAGAAATATTTATGACAATTCAAACTAAAAACCATTTACATAATCACAATTAGTGTTCACAAGAATACCATCACTACAAATTTACACCAACAACACTACAACAAGATCAAACTGAGCATGCATTCATCCTGCAGGCAAAAAGAAGGAAGAAAGTCCAAACTAACTACAATAATAGTGCAAAATTAAGCACAAATATATTATAGTGCAAAACATGCATTCAGTCTATCTACAAAAGTAAAATAATATTTGTAGCACTTAAAGTCGATTTAATCCAGATAACACAAACCCTTGCAAAATAGTAAAAGAACACACCAAAAAAATTTAATAAAAAGGAAACTATCTGTCACCCACCAAACAACCCTATATTAGTCTTATATCCTTGTTCTATAATTCCCACTGTAAATAAATATAAAAAACAAAAATAAAACAGTAATGTCTCTCTTTTTTAATTTGTAAGAGGAAAAATAGAAAAATAGAAAAAGCCCACATCATGACTCCCTTTCATCAACAATACCCCACCCAACTGTACATGCATGAGTTAGCTCAACAGAGGAGGCGATGGGCTTCAGTGACTTGGCTTGGTGGAGGAGGCCGTTGACTTGGATCGATAAAAAAGGTGACATGCTTTGATGATCTGGCTTAAGCGCAAGTGAGAGAGAAGGTTGCCGCATGCATGAGTTTTCAATAGAGGGAGCGGGAGGAGGCGACAGGCTTCGGCAACTTGGCTTATGCGCGAATGTGTGTGTGAGGGTTGCAAGACTGTGAGAGAAGAGAAAGGCGGTGGGGGTGAGGTGAGGGTTAAAATTTAAAGCAAAGAGATGTGCTTGTCTCTAAAGATGAAACGCCACATCCTTGAATCCAGCTCTTGAAAACTGATCTCGAAAAATGAAACACCAGGTGTTTATATTATTCATGTAAAGTGGGATGATGCGGGCAGAAGTAAAATTGGATACAAACTCTTTCATGTTTATATTATGCATGTTTTGTAACTATGTTTTTGCCATTATAATTATGGGACTGACTGCATGCATGACAAATATGTTTATGCATAATATAATTATGGGATTTGGATCCATGTTTTTTGTTTATAATTATGCATGTTTTGTAATGGTTTGTATGATCTCGAAAAATGAAACACCTGGTTTGAAAATCCCTATTCTTAATTATGGGGTGGTCTCGAGTGAGAGGAGGTGTCAATTATGCAAGGTTTGAATTTCAATTACAACATGAAGACACTTATTATTATTATTATTATTATTGCAACAGTTTCTGTGAAGTCACTAATTTTGTGTTTTAGCCTCTATTTTGTTCAGGCTTCATGATCCCTCCAAAAACTAACATAACATTTACGGCTAACCCTTGATATTTCAAAATTGAATCTGAACCATCTTTCTTCCCGCCAATTTGTACTAGTTAGCAAATCAATTCAAAATCTGTGTAATAAATGTGTGTGATTAATGGGAATCAAGTGGCCAAGGAGGAATTTCCTCCTTGGTCCACCCACGGCCAAGCCCTTCCTCAAATTTTTTTAGAAAAAATTTTCCAACATGCTCTACATCTCATGGATGATCACCACACCAAAAATCAAGTGAATTCAGAGCTTTTTGCCCATCGATCCACCTGTTGCAAAAAGTTCTATGTTATGTGACCGTTGATTTTGCAATGAGTGGATCGATGAGCAAAAAGCGATGGATTCGCTTGATTTTTGGTGTGGTGCTCATCCATGAGGTGTACCCAAAAAATATTGGAAAAAGCATATTGGAAAAAAAATTCAAAAAAATATGAGGGGGAGCTTGGCCGGTGGTGGACCAAGTAGGAAATTCCTCCTTGGCCACCTGCTTCCCATTAAACTTATATGTGTGTGTGTGTGAATAATGTGTATCATACGCCATATGAGAGGATCTCGCATATTCCCTCACATAAAGGGGGCAAGTACAACAAGTACAAGCCCATGTGAGCATGTACTTTCCCCTTTATGTGAGAGGGAATATGAGAGACCCTCTCATATGGCATATGATACCCATTATTCTATATATATATATATATAGGGAAAATGTGCCTGTGCACATGCGCAGGTAAGTTTTTTTCATTTCTTTGAAAAAATTTCATGATTTTGTTGTTCACATCATGGAGTTTCAACACACCAAAAAGCAAGTGATTCACATGCTTTTTGAGTCCCCATCTACCCCATACAACTTCAACGGACTGAAAACTTGCTTAAAACCCGTTGAAGTTGTAGGGGTATATGGATGCTCAAATAGCATTGGAATCACTTAATTTTTGGTGTTGAAAATCCATGATGTGAACAACAAAACCATGAAAAAAAATTCAAAAAATGAAAAAAATGAGGAAAACCTGTGCACATGCACGCACATTTTTTTTCCATATATGTATATATATGCACACACACACATCTATACATATATATACACACGTATGCATTTCTACCAGTATGACTATTGGACTACCTTCCCACATGTTACCAAGCGTGTTCTTGCCCTAGATGCTGCTACTTGGATTGTGTGTATGGTAACTAATGATGAGATTGGGAAGGCGCTCTTCTCCCTTGACAATGACAAGTCCACTGTGCCCGATGGTTTCTCTCCTCCATTATTTCAATACCTTTGGGGGATTGTGGGGTGTGATGTCATTTCTGTTGTCAGTTCTTTCTTCTCTTCCGGCCAACTTCTCCAACAAATAAATCATGCATTTCTTACTCTGGTCCCTAAGATCCCCTCGACGTCCTCTCTTACTGATTACATGCGCATTTCCTGCTGCAACATCATCTATAAAATCATCTCCAAAGTTCTCAGTCAGCACCTGGCACTTATTATCCCGAAGCTTATTTCATGGAACCAGTCTGCATTCATCAAGGACCATCTTATTTCTAATGCCTCTCTTTTGGCTCACGAGATCACCAAAGACTTCTTCAACTCTACAGAGGCTAGGGCTGGCATCCAGCTCGATCTTATAAGGCGTTTGATAGCATCAACCGTGAGTTTGTTTATTACGTTATGCATCATAATGGGTTCCCGGCCGTTTTTATTCATTGGAGCAAGGAGTGTCTTGCCTCTCCTTATTTCTCCATTCTTATCAATGGCTCTCTGGCGGGTCACTTCGGTGGAAATATGGGGTTTGCCAGAGGGACCCTTTATCCCCCTTCATCTTCGTCATCATCATGAAGTTCTTTACCTCTCTTATGGACATGGCCTCCCACTTCAAAGCCATCATCCCCCAAGTGGGGCATTTGGGTGATCCCATCCCATCTCTTATTCGCTGACGATGTCCTGGTTTTCTGCAAGACCGAACCTCACTCTTTTGGTGGCCTTAACCAACTTCTCTCTACATTCCATCTCTTCACCGGCCTCGAGGTGAATAAAGGCAAAAGCAAAATTATACTTAGTAAAGGTTGCACCTCAGGCGAAGTGTTGGCTCGTCACCTAAGCATCCCCCTTGTGACCCCCTGATCAAGTATCTCGGGCTTCCTCTTTCCTCCAACTATCCCACGACTAAGCTTTATTCCAGTCTCTTGGATAAGTGCAAGGTGAAACTCTCTTGGTGGTCCTCCAGACTTCTCTCCATCTCGGGCCGTGTGGAGCTCGTTCGTATGGTCATCCATGGCATTTGTTGAGATTGATCGCCTTTGTTGAGATTTCATTTGGGGGTCCAAGGTCCATCTTTGGAAGTGGGGGACATGTGTCAGCCTAAGTGGGAAGGGGGGATTGGGCTTCGTAACCTCTAAGAGGTCGGAGTGGCATCGGGCATAAAGCTCCTTTGGCGGCTTCTCCTTTCGCCTTTCCCGTGGGCCGTGTATATGAGGTCCACTTAACTTAACTGAGGCATACTCCTCTCTTCCAATGTAGCCCCAGCCTTCTTAATTCCGAAGGTGGAAGCATATTCTCCGTTGTCGAGGGAGGCCTCATCCTGCATTCTTCGTAATATGGTGGACGATGCCTCGACCTCTCTCTGGTTTGATCTCTGGCTTCCTTGCGGCCCCATTGGCGCGTCTTTGCCTCCTCCCCCCTCTCTGGCTCATCTCAGGGTTTATGATTGATGGGACGGTTCCTGCTGGCGCTTACCTGGCATCCTGGCTCATATGGCTAGCACGTTCAGCTCTATCTCCCTCAGGACGGGCCTTGACACCTAGGAGTGAGTGGCTCGGGAAGGTTGTACTCTTCGCTCTGCTTGGTCTTCCAATATACCCTCTTCGCCTTCTTATCGGCTTCATAGCTTGATCTGGTTCCCTGGGCACGTCCCGAAGTACGCACTCACCCTGCTCAGTGCCCTCATCAATAAGCTGCCTACCACCCAGCATCTTCTCTGCAGGGGCATCGAGGTGTCCCCCACTTGTGTTCTTTGTCCGTCCCACCAGGAGTTGTTGACACAAGAATGCGCACCCCCAAAAAAGGTATGCACGCCATCACCCCCGAGTGCAAGGGTGTCAATGCAATATAATTCCGATGAGTTCGGGGTCGAATCCACAGGGAGGTGGTGAATCTGAGTACCGACGAATCCTAGGCTGGTTTACTAGACTATGATTTTATTCGTGGAGATGGATTACGAAGGGAGTTGTAATCGTGATGGAAGTGAAATGCGAGGGTGTCACGTTAGCAAAACACGACCTATCTACTTCACAAAAGATGACTGTCACTAAAATAATGAATCACTAGGATGTCAGTCTTCCCATTACCACTTCGGGCGTGAAAAGCGATGTAGCGGTGCCAATCTCTTGGATCATATAGCTACGTAATGATGGTGCCACTCTCGTGGATCACCACGATGCCACTCTCGTGGATCATCTCACTACAAAAATCTAGATCGATGCCAATATCTTGGACCATCGTCTCTAGCACAAATATAGCCCTAAGCAATAAGATCAACCTAATCAAAGCAATAATTCTACTCAAGCAAAGCATAAATAAAATCAACACAAAGCAAAAGCCATCAACATAGAAATCATCAAAAGCAACAATAAACACTTAGCTTGAGAGAAGATACAAGTTCCACGGAGGGAGCGACGGCACAGCCTCCAAAATAGTCTTTAAAAACCAAAGAGTGACCCCCAATGACGGCTACAAGATTGTTTAAATACTCCTCCTCAAACCCTTGCAAAATCCTCGAGAAAACCCCACAATTTCGTGCCCAACCTAATAAAGGCTGCAAGTTAAGTGGTGGGCCCCAAACAGCTCGGCTGAGCTCATGTACAGTCTGGCCAAGCTCAATTTCCAGCACAGATATGTCAACTTGCAGAAATTCCCTAGGACTCATCCGACCTCCATTTCGCGCGTTCTTGACAGTGTTGGAACCGTCATGAAGTCTATTATCCATGCAAAAAATGAGAAAAATAATTTGCCAACTGGAATGATAACAGATCTTCAAAGTGTAGGAGGTTGTCCTGAATTCTGCAATTTCTACTACGCTCGGCCGAGCGCCTTAGTCGCTCGGTCGAGTGCCTTCTCGTGTGCTCAAAACCATCTTTAGGAATCGAGATCCGCTCAGCCGAGCGCTTAGTCGCTCGCCCGAGTTAGCGAGACAGAGAATTTGACGTTCAGTCAGGATGGGGCTGCTCGGCCCGAGTGCAAGTGCCGCTCGGCCGAGCGCCATTTGCTTCGCCCCTTTTCTTCTTATTTTCCCCTGGCTGTTGGTGTCACAGCTCGGCCGAGCGTGTGATGCTGCTCGGCCGAGCGTGTGATGCTGCTCGACCGAGCTGTCTAGGTTGAGTGCCCAGATCAGCTTCACTCTCCTTGTTCTTCTTCTCCTAACTTCTTTTCCAGCAGCCTTGGGTCGTCCTCAAGAGTATCATTGCTGCTCCAACATCGTCGCTCATGTCTCTAACTCCACATCGCTCCAAAAATGCTCCAAATTCCTGAAATACGACAAAACGCTCTCAAATTCAAATAGTTCCAATTATCAACATAAAAGCGTATAAAATCGGGATTTAAGCAATCAAATATGATGTGGATATGGAGTATAAAACATGTAAAATACAAACACATCAAAATCTCCTAATCTTACCTCTTACTCGTCCTCGAGGAAGACGAATAATTAGCAAACCCGGGAGAGGAGTGCAATGAAAAAGGAGGTGTTGAAGGTGGTGGAAGCAAGGAATCAATCTCAGAACTCATTGAATATATGAACATATGAATTCATGAACACACACCAATATAATCAAAACACACAATCACATAAAACACTTAAGTCTCGCTTAAATGAACATATTGTGGATTTCAATAAATGTAATGAACTCGATAAATAATAAAATGAGAGTAGAGCTACATCCTATCATAGTTTATCATGAAATATACTAAGTTCACAGAAACGAATCCAATGTCCACAACTCATTCTTTAAGCAGTATAAATATGTCATGATCTTTCAAGCATGCATGGTATTTTGTTAAGCTTCATGGAACGAGTTAATAAATTCAATTAAGGTAAGACGATCACCACACTACGCTCGTTTCATGACTCCTAAAACACATCAACTCTGTCATGTCCTTATGCTATATAGAAATTTGGGGTAAAGATATGGGATAATCCTATTTTTGGGCTTTTCGACTTTTTGTCTTGCAAATTTGCGTAAACGCAATGGAGTGCAAGGAGCGGTCTATGCATCCCAGATCAAATGATCTTAGGGCATCGGGTTACGAAGAACCCCAAAGGGCCTTTATTTAAGATTTTTGGATTTTTCTAGTTTTGTGATTTTTTGGGATTTTTGCAAACTTGCGTGAACGCAATGGGATGCAAAGCATGATCAAAGATCATTATTTGGCTATATACAAAAGAAAACAGCAAAATAGTAAACAAAATAAAATAACTTATAGACATGACTCGGTATCATGAATTCTAATTATCACTACTTTGGTTGTCGTGGGGTTACCTATCTCTTTTGACTTACTAAACATCCATGAAAATACGTCACGATCAAACAAGTCATGTAAATAATTCATTCAATCTTCAAATTAAATCATGCAAAATCAATGTTTCAACTGTTTCGAGAATTTGGTTGTGGAACTATGGATTCTCCTATGAAAAATCATATTAACAATGATATACTAATCAAGGAATTAAGCTTTAGCCCAAACGATATCAGAGTTCATAGAAAAATTAAATCCATAATATTCCATGATAAAATGAAGCATGTGAGACAGAAATAAAGAAGTGAATATGGTTCATCTGAAAATTTTAAGGTGTATTTCACGACAAAGCAAAGTGCGTGCATTGTGCACTCACCCAAGCTTAAATGTCACATTGTCCTCAATGTGTGTGATATGAATGGAGGACAACGACAAAATAAGGAGCTACACAACAAAATAATCTCTCTCCCCCAAGCTATATCAGATGGTGCCCGGTGTGGACGATGGGCACAAAAATTGGGGAGAGAAGCAAAGTAATTATCATAATATGAGGGTGGGCAATCAAATTATAGAATAGGGTGGGGTGCAAAAGATTATTGTTTTGTCGTCATATAAGGTGATATTTATTCTATTTAGGAAAGCATAAAATCTATACGGTCCTCTCGTTATTGAGAGGATTTGAGTTTATTTAAAGCATAAAACTATATTACTGGATCGGGTTCACCTGACTCAAAAGGCGGATCCAGTATCTTCAGCAGTGCATCCGGCTGTCATAGTAGCACCTTCCGTGGCTCTGCCAGCTCCATGTAGGCACTAATACCAACGAACTCCAGCAATGCAGCCGCTAGCATCTCCCCAAGGATTACACCTATACCCTGTAGGAGACGGGCTACATCAGTTCGTCGTCGAAATTTCCCCCCATGATATATGAATCCCAAAGAAAATCATCGACGAAAATAATGGAAATTAAATCTAGTTGATGATGCTTCCCTGAGATTGTATCTCTACCCTCTGCAATTGTGACGTCTCTCTTCATGGTGTTCTCTTCAAGTTCCTAAGGCGACTCCTCACTGTGCTCGTCAGGTTCTTTAAGCGGTGACACGTCCAAGCATACCTCAGATCCATAAGAGTATATGTGCTGCAAAAGGTACGACGTGTCAAATACATCTGAATCAAAATAAATATCAAACAAAGTACAGAATTCAGAGATGGAGTGGACAAAAAGGTCTTCCTGGGTGGGAGCAATAAGCTCTGGTGGATACTCCTCTGATGGATGCTCAGCCTCGAAAGAAGGTGGAGGTGATTGCTGAAGCTTGGCTGAAAGTTAACCAAATTCAGGCTCCATCTGTGTGCAGAGTCGTCCCAAGTCACGTCCTCGATGGCCTGCTCAAGCTTCGTATGCATGGCCTCCTCAATGATAAGCTTTAGTGGTGCAGACTGCTCTGTATCTTCAACCTGTAGAGAGGGGTCAAGAGCGAGAGACGACTCGAGCATGACATCATAGACAATGTCATCGTTGCCTTTGCTGGTCTCGTCCTTGGTGGCAATGTAGAAATGCAGAATGTCTTTCCCAAGCTGAACGTGAATATCATCCTCAATAGTACCTGCATCAGAGACATTAGCCATAACAAAATCGATGAATAATTGAACGGACGAGTCACATGCCAAAACGGTTAGCGAACCAATGGATCGAGCCTCATCTATCATCTGTTCCAAGGATACTGCCAACTGCAGATCACCGAACTTTCCCACGTGTATCCGCGATATGAACTCTCGCGAGGGTCCCTGTAGTCCCCTAGCGAAGAGACTGAGTAGCTCTCTATCCCTGAATGGACGATATGGCAACCCATATAATAGATCGGTATACCGCCCCCAAGCTTGACAAAAGCTCTCTCCGTCAGCTTGGGCAAAATTAACGACCGCTCTAAACGCTAGAGTTGACATCTTCGAATAATTAGGACCTGAACAATCACAGAAATGGACAACCTGAAAAAGAACGTCAATGGCACAAGAAAGAAATAAATATGATAATAGTGTGGTGGTGGGGGGTAAAAATCTCTTTTTATAAAAAAATTATTGTTTTTTTAATTTTTTTTAATCTAAACAACCTAATTGTGATAACCGGACTCAAACTAAACTACCTCCCTGGCAACGGCGCCATTTTGTTGACACAAGAATGTGCACCCCCAAAAAGGTATGCACACCCTCTCCCGAGTGCAAGGGTGTCAATGCAATATAATCCCGATGAGTTCGAGGTTGAATCCACAGGGTGGTGGTGAATCTGAGTACCGGCAAATCCTAGGCTGGTTTACTAGACTGCGGTTTTATTCGTGGAGATGGATTACGAAAGGAGTCGTAATGGTGATGGAAGTAAAATGCGAGGGTGTCACGTTAGCAAAACACGACCTATCTACTCCACAAAAGATGACTGTCACTAAAATGATGAATCACTAAGATGTCGGTCTTCCCATTACCGCTTCGAGCGTAAAAAACGATGTAGCGGTGCCCATCTCTTGGATCACCTAGCTACATAGTGATGGTGCCACTCTCGTGGATCACCACGATGCCACTCTCGTGGATCATCTCACTACAAAAATCTAAATCTGATGTCAATATCTTGGATCACCATCTCTAGCACAAATATAGCCCTAAGCAATAAGTTCAACCTAATCAAAGCAATAATTCTACTCAGGCAAAGCATAAATAAAATCAACACAAAGCAAAAGCCATCAACATAGAAATCATCAAAGGCAACAATAAACACTTAGCTTGAGAGCATATACAAGTTCCACGGAGGGAGCGACGGCCTAGCCTCCAAAATAGTCTCCAAAAATCAAAGAGGGGCCCCTCAACGACGGCTACAAGATTGTTTAAATACTACCCCTCAAACCTTAGCAAAACCCTCGAGAAAACCCCACAATTTCGTGCCCAAACCCAATAAGGGCTGCAAGTTAAGTGGTGGGCCCCAGACAGCTCGACCGAGCTCACAGTACAGTCTGGCCGAGCTTAATTTCCAGCACTGATACGTCAACTTGCAGAAATTCCCTTGGAATCATCCGGCCTCCATTTCGCGCGTTCTTGACGACGTTGGAACCGTCATGAAGTCTACTATCCATGAAAAATATAAGAAAAATACTTTGCCAACTGGAATGATAGCAGATCTTCAAAGTGTAAGAGGCTGTCATTTCTACTGCGCTCAGCCGAGCGCCTTGGTCGCTCAGCCGAGCGCCTTGGTCGCTCGGTCGAGTGCCTTCTCGTGTGCTCAAAACAATCTTCTGGAATTGGGATCCGCTCGGTCGAGCATTTAGTCGCTCGCTCGAGTTAGCGAGACAGAGAATTTGTCGTTCATTTAAGAGGTGGCAGCTAATGCAAGTACCACTCGGCCGAGCACCATTGGCTCCAGCTGCCAACTTTTCTTCTTGTTTTTCCCTGGCTGTTGGTGTCACAGCTCGGCTCGACCGAGCTGTCTAGGTTGAGTGCCCAGATCATCTTTCTCCTAACTTCTTTTCTAGTAGCCTTGGGTCGTCCTCAAGGGTATCCTTGCTGCTCCAACATCGTCGCTCATGTCTCTAACTTCAAATCGCTCCAAAAATGCTCCAAATCCCTGAAATACGACAAAACGCTCTCAAAGTCAAATAGTTCCAATTATCAACATAAAAGCGTATAAAAACGGGCTTTAAGTAATCAAATATGATGTGGATGTGGGGTATACAACATGTAAAATACAGACACATCAAGAGTATTCCCGTCATCTCTTCTTCCGTTGTGAGTGTATCAGCTATATATGGGCAGCTGCCAGGCTCAAGCTGGGGCTTCTCTCCTGCTGTAGATCGTTACATGTCAAGTCTCACCTTCTCCGGCGTCGGTTTGGATCAAAAGGGAAGCCATGTGATCTTGGTTGGCTTAGTAAGCTAGTGCTTTCCTCTGTGGTTTGGCATGTATGGAAGGAGCGAAACAACTGTCTTCCTCTCTAAGGCTCTCTCCAAAATCCAGCTCCTTGCGAGAGTCTCCCCAGATGTGGTGCTTGCCCTTCCCCCCTCTGGCATTGATGAGCTTAGCCTTGCTGATACCCAGCTTTTGCTAACTGGGGGTTAGCCCGGTATACTTGTCTCCCTACTTTTGTTATGGTCAGACCATGCTTCACGACTCTACTTGTACTTGGTGACTGCTTCCATGCCTCTCCTAAGTCTGCCTCTCCTAAGTCTGTATTTTCTAGATACATGGCCTTACGTGTCTCGTACACTTGTACATTTTACTCTTGTACATTTTTTACGATACATGAATATACTCACCTTTCAAAAAAATACACACATATACACGCGCACGCGCACACACGTGCGCGTGCGCACACATACATACATATATATATGAGATTAATATGTATCAGGAGACACCTAAGGGTTTTCCCTTAGGTCCAGTTGTTGTAACAGCATATGATTGAGTGGATCAAGAAGAAGTACATGGATGGACCAAAAGGAAGCACTTAATTTCCGCATTTTGTTTTATTTTGACCTTATGAAGGAACTAACCGATCTTCATTTCTTTTACAACAATTTTGACATGGCAGAAATGTAAAAAATTAAAATATGGGTACTAACTTATATACTACTTATGGTTTGCACGCTAGCTGCTGTCCACTTCAATCCTCATGGCACCATGCTTAAGAGTTAAAAATCCATAGTTTATCTGTAGCTTGACCTAACAATGTCTTACAGGTTCCAAATCATGCAAACATATACAAATTTACTTACTGTTGAAATAAATGCCTCGAACAAATTACATGTAGACTAACACCAACTACCCTTATGCTTTTCTTTATCTACCCAACTTTGTTGAATGGGTTACCTTTGTTAACAGTAAAGAAGCATCATTGGGCTGTATAACATAGGCAATGATGTTTTCTCTTTCAAAGCTCCTATAAGAAAAGTAATGCCGATGGTGGTGGAAGTGTCGCAACTGAGAAGCAAAGAAAAAGGTACTAAACATAGGGTTGAATGTAGAAAGGATGAGATCTGAGATTAAGTATTTTCTCTTGTATAAGAAACTTAAGTGTTTCTTCTGAAAGTTTTTAGCTGAGTTTTGACTTCTGTAAGAATAATGAGTACTCATTTTATTGTAATTTTTGATAACGCCTATCTGTAGACATAGGTCATAATATCGAATCATGTAAATCTTTATATCTCTTGTGTTGCTATTTTCTCTAATTTTCTGTTATATACAAGTTGTGACTTGCCTCAGTGTTCGGATTGCTTCCGGTGTCCCTAACATTTGCAAGTCTTTCGCTTCATTAAATCCTAGTGCAATTGTGACATATCAGACGTTCATTATAAACTTGATACAGAATTCAAATTTATCGAAAAATGGTTACGAATAAAACGCATATGCTGTATTCTATAAGACCATACTGATCTTTAGTGGCCTCTAACTACTGACTCGCACAAGGGTCTAGTATGTGGAGGGCTAAAGGCTAAAGTGAATAAAGAGCTATTCAGTAGGGATTAAGAAATAAAGTTAAGAATGAAGTTGAAATGGTTGGAATATGAGTTTCAAGAAACATAGAAGATGGATAAGTCTCTGTTTGGGATTCAGAAACTAAAATGAGTTTCAAGAAACATAGAAGATGGATAAGTCTCTGTTTGGGATTCAGAAACTAAAATAAACCAGATAAAACAATATGGTTCAAAATCAAATTAAGAATCAAACTCAATGATCTCATTAAGGCTGAAATTACCAAGCAAAATTCAATGTCCAATATGACAGATGATATTTGAAAATGGGGTAAATAACAAAATCTGGATTGGGTTTTTAGAAGAAGAAACAAAATCAAGATTTGAGAATCCACTCCTACTAATAGCCCTAAGAATAGACTGTGTGTGATGAAGATTAAGTTCTAATTAGTTGGAGTTAGTTGAGATTTTATTTGATTTTCAGTTAGGATTCTATTTGCTTTTATTTAGTGTTATCTATTATGATTTTTAGTTAGGATTTTCATTTGTTTTTAATTTGATTTTATGTGTTAAGATTTTATTTGATATTTTAGTTATTTGGTTTAGTCCTACATCAGATGTGAAAAGATTTGTACCAAATGGTAAGCTTATACATAGGCTCCAAACCTTATTTTATTTGGTAATCGATGAATGGATGAAAAGAAATTGCGTTGATGAAAAATATTTCTCTTTTAAATCTTTCTTCTGAGATACGAGGGAGTAGGCACAAGAGAGCTTTAGCGAGAGGCCTAGATCTATAAATTTACTGATTTGTTGGAACGGGCGGAGATTGGCCTGGATAAGAAACTCTCGACATCCATTATTTATTTAGAATCTCTAATGTTCTTAACTTGTTCTTCCCTAATTTTCCTAATTTAAAACCATAAATCTATTAGTTTTTTATTTTCCTCATTGGATCTTTCATCATGCGTCAAATTTGACATCAAAGTCGAAGTCTTAATTTTATTTTTTTTATCCTTGATCTTTTTCTTTTTCTTCTTTTTCTTCTTTATTTTTTAGAATATGGTTTTCAAAAATTCCACCGTAACTAACCGCATCTTCTTCATCCTTTTTTAGTTTTAGTATCAAAAAATTATTTCTTTTTCTATCAAAAGAGGAAAAAAAGGAAAGGAAAAAATGATTAAAAAATTAAAAGGAGAGAAAAACAAAAAAGAGAAAAAAAATAAAAAGAGAAAAAAAATCAAAAAGAGCTACAAAATTCAGAATTGAGTCAAAAAATTCAATTGATCTAAAAATATTAGTTAAAAAGTTTTTTAAAAATCCGACGTGGTTATCATTTATATTTTTCTTCATCCTCCTTTCAACATCTACTTTTTTAATAAAAACAAAATCATGGTTTTTCACACTCGTCACAATTTGAAATCAAAACCCATCAAACCATCCACTCCTTCAGCTTCCTCAATAAATATTCTTTTTGCTAAATTGAAGTTGATTTTATGAGTACTACAATGATAACTACTGCATATGTTATTCTTTTTCGAAAAATTATAAGCATGAGATGTTCAGACGAGCCATATTCTTTTATGGCTTCGATAATAGATATGAATATGGTGGTTGGAAGTATTATGTAGAAGACTTCTTCTCACGTTTTGACTTTTCAAATGAAAAAATATATGTACACATATCACAAGTTAGATGGAGAACGCTATCTTGGTATACGCAATTTCAGATTCCTGCACAACATTGGTCAGTATTCAAAATCACTCTTCAATGTCAGTATCTTTCCCAGCATCGATTAATCATCCCAACAATTCTTAAGTCCAAATCCGCTAAAAGAATTTTGTGATATCACCAATAAACTTCAAATGTTTGGACTATTAAATAGTAAGGAAGAAATCGAACCCAAACCAGAGATCATGATAAAGCTCGAGCCAAAACATGAGCCAGAGTGTGAACATGAGCATGAGCTCAAGCTAGTACTGAATATGAGATTAAGACAAAATTTGAGCCTGATCGCGAGTCAGTATTAGAGTTGGAGCCGAAGCCAAAGCCGGAGCCGGAGTCCCAGCTTGATCTTGATCCAACACCGTTATCCGAGATCGAGTCTTTTCTTGAGCCATTTATTGTTCTTGCTTCAAAACTACAGATAAAGGACAGGCCAACTGAATATAATTGAGCACATCAATTTTTGTTCTTTTCGATTCATCACAACCTACCAATCATCGAACTTTGTGCTTCATCATTTCTTCAGTGATTTTTATTCATTCTCCTAAATATTCGTGTCTATTCGTTTATGTTTTGATTCATTTCAAAGTTTGACGACAAGTTGTTTCTAATTTCAAAAGGTTGCTAGATATTGATCGGTTTATGTTCCATTACCATAATTCACCCAGTGGTGAATTTTTCAAAGACGGCGAGATTTATGAGGATCAAGTTCTAATTAGTTGAAGTTAATTGAGATTTTATTTGATTTTCAGTTAGGATTCTATTTATTTTCATTTAGTTTTATATATTAAAATTTTTGGTTAAAAATTTAGTTAGAATTTTTTTGTTTTATTTGATTTTATTTGCTAGGATTTTAGTTGATTTTGTTTGATATTTTAGCTATTTGATTTAGTCTCATAAAGATTTGTTTCCAGTTGTAAATCTATAAATAGGCTCTAAAACTTATTTTATTTGGCAATCAGTGAATGAATGAAAATAAACTGCTTTGAGGAAAAAAAGGGGTTTCTTCTAAATCTTTCTTGTAAGATATGAGGAAATGGGCAGACGAGAGCCTTGGCGAGAGGCCTAGAACTCTAATTCTCTGACATGGTGATTTATTGGAGTGGGTAGCGGATGGTATGGGTGAAAAACTCTTAACGTCCCGCATTTATTTAGAATATCTAATTTTTCCAATTTATTCTTCCCTAATTTTCTCCATTTTTTCAATTTAGAACCCTAGTTCTACTAATTTTTCTCTTTAGATCATTCACCCCACGTCAATGTGCAATTTTCTTGTGCAATTTGTTAATCCAATTTCAACATAAGCAAAAGATCTGTAACTTGAATGCAATTTTATATGCTTGTTGGTGCACAGAACATGTGTAGACACACTCGTATGCCCACACATATACACATATTCATGTATGATATAAAGGTTACCGCTACAAGCAATTAGATCGGGCAAACAATCATAAGTGTAAAAGTCTGCAACTTGAATGCTACAAAACAGTTCTGCTAGCAAAATACAATGAAAAATTAAAGGAAATCATACAAAAAGCTTTAGCTCGATACCTGCAACGGATATATGGAGTGAGATCAAGCAGTTCATTGAAGTCAATGTGCCCTTCTATTTTCTGAAATGTTTTCGTGAATCTCTTCAGATGAATGGTTAGAATATGTGGGGGGTTACTAATAAAAAGCTTCTTGGTAATTTTACTCTTGACCTGCTTGCATTTATTCTCCTCATTCATGTCGGCTTCTGTTTGGGTTTGTGAGCTTCTGGGGCCATCAGCTAAATTGTTTTCAGCACATTCATCCATATTTTGGTAACTTATCTTGCTAGGCAAATCCAAAGTAACCTCACTTCTGGATTTATCGACATTCTCTTGAAAATCAGACGTTTCTGATTGCTGCGGTTTACCTGAACATCCATCACAGTACGTATCAGACAGTTCCTCGGCTTGTGTGTACATGTCTAAGCACCTTTCAATTGATACAGGACCATTCGTGTTGTCGACCCCATAAACTTCTTCAAACATAGACGCACTGCTGCTGTCACCACTCCACTTTCCAGGTTCAACGTCCGTGTTTACATCCTCATTTACGTCCTCCTCATCAGAAACCATTTTAGGCATGTTTGCTACTTTTTTTTCTAACTTTGCGGCAGCCTCGAGAATTGATGAGACTCCACTTTTTCTTCCCACTAAGCGTTCTTGTACCTTCACAAGGGTAATGTTTTCATCTGAATGCTCTGGAAAATCTGGATCCATGTTGTTCAGTGGTACTTTTGGGATATTTTCCATTGAGAACGGCACTGGTTCTGAAGAACCTGGCATCATGTAGGCTAATGGGACTGGTGTCGAGATATCATCCATTCCAAAAGGATCTTCTGGAAAAACTGATTCATTACCTAGGGGGAATGAGCAGGAAGATTGTGATCCGAGAAATTCATCTAGTAATGATCTTCTGGCACTTCCATTGATGCTGTCTCTATCCCATTTTCTTGCATATGGCACATTATCCTGAAGTCCGGCATTGCCGCCCCTTCTGATTAAACGGCTAGTTGAAGGCACTGCTAGAGAAAGATCAAGAAATGGGTCACGCGTTGTCCAAGTGCGTCCACATCGATCACAGTGTAGACTACTAGAGGCTTCGCCACTAAATATCTTATTCGTAAACTTTGCTTCCTCGGATCCCAGCTCATCAACCAAGAAGATAAGCAATTCATGACTGTCCTGCTGGGTTCTGAACGCAAATTGCTTCTTCTCACAAACAAAGCCAATGAGACTAATAGGATGTATGATACAGTTAGAATCATCATATGCTTCAGTAAAAAGACTCTTCAGTTCTCGAGCAATATCACCAACTGGCTGCTCCAAGTTCACAAGACTTTCCCGCAGCTTATCCATGGCAAAAAGATTCTGCAAGAGCGAGTTAAAATAGCAAGTGTTCCCATAGTTAGGCAACTCCTTAACAATGCACGAATTATCCACTTCCAGTTCATCCCAGACAGTAGTGGTCGGTTTCACATCCTCTTTCACAAGACATATTAAACACCATATCTCACTTAGTTCATCCAATCGGACGCATATCGGATGATCATATTCCCTTGCATGGTCAATTAGATGGCCTTTTGAAGCCACATCCGGAATCTCATTTCCACAGAAGATTTGTTGGCAATCCAAACACGCCCAAAAGAAGACCATGTCTGGCAATGCGTACTTCTTCTTCTTTGGTGGCTTACCCAATTCACCCAGATAACATGTTTGACACGTGACGTCGATTGCATAGAGCTCGATACTTCGAAGAATATCCGTTAACTCAGCGATCCTACTAGTATAATGCTCGCATTTGCCTTTAAAATCGGTGACTTGTTCTTGTTTCGTTCTTTTAGCTTCATCCTTGACTTCCGCTGTTTCCTTTGGCTCCTCATGCTCCTCCTCATCTATTGTACTCAACCGAGGCACCTTATGTGTACCGCCTTGACGCATCGCTTTCGCCACCGTCGTTGATTTTTTACACTCGTAGTCAAGAGAGTGAAGCTATGAGATGAAAAACGAGCTTTGAGAAGAACCGAAATAAGTTTATCAGCGAACTATAAAGACACTAGCTTTCAACCAATCAATGAATGGAACATGTTACAGTCTCTTACCTAAGATAAAATCGGAAATTTGCCCACAGTTCTCGAACACATGAAGAGGGGGAACCAAAAAAATGAAATGAAACTGAAACTGAAACTGATTGAAATGCGAAGATACAACAACTTCAGATGAAACTTGAAGAACATGCCATTTAAACCAGTAGAAAAAGTACTGAGATCAGAGGAGACCCACTTGAGAGCAGACTGGAATCCCAATGTAACATAAAAGAACATAAATTTTTTAATTGATCGGGCATCAATATATCGACCAATGAGAGAGAAAGAGTAAGACAAAATTAAATGGTAATCTAGGAATTTACCTGGAATTAACATAAATCGGGTTCTTGATTTAAAAAAAGCTAGCGTTCTTGAAGGATGCCGTAGTTCAAATTTAGGAATTCTCTCATGGAAAAATTTGCTTTAAACTTTGCAGGGTGTTACAGCATAGTATCTCGTTACATCAAAGTTCTGAGAAGAACCCAGAAAATAAATTTATGACGCAACATTAAAGACACTAGCTTTTACCAAATCAATGATGGAACAGATTGAAACTAATTGAAATGCCTAGATACAATAATGAACCATTGAAGAGAACAAGGGATTTTAATCAATTGAGTATTAATGAACCAATACTAATAGACAAAGAACTAAGATTAGACAAAACCCATTTGATGTAACAGAGATTTGAGAAGACCCATAGAGCTAATCCCAACGAAACTTGAAAACAAATTATTTAAAAAGAATCAATTGGGCATCATTATATCAACCATTAAGAGATAAATAGTAAAACAAAATTATTGAAGATTACAGAATTTCACCTGGAAATTAGCAAAATGCGTTCTGGTTCTTGATCAGAGAGTTGTCGTTCTTGAAGTTAGAGAGAGAGAGAGAGGGAAGAATGGAAGAATACTGTGAATCATTATATCAACCATTAATATAAACCCTCAGTCTTTCTTAGTTCGCGCCAGAAAATTTCTCTTGTACAAAAATATGTTCCAAATTTTACAATTTGTTTTTTATATCTTAATACCGTGTTTTCTATTAAAACAATAAAAATTGGAAGTGCATCACAAAATTCCAATAAAATACTAGAATTTTGCCACCCAAAATTTCACCCAAACCGAAACCATTGGCACCGTTTCCACCTTGTATCTGAGAATTATTCACTAAATTTATGTTATTTGTTCGACATACGGAAAATCAGTATGAAAAAGGTCAGTCAAAAAAATCATGGAGTATGAAAGATGACAGAGATGGAGAATATGAAGGAAATAAGCGGGGGACATGGAGTCATCGTCGCTAGCCGAGAGACGTTTAAGCATCTGATCCTCGAAATTTCTTCCATTTGATTCTTGTGAAGAATCATCAACAATTGACGAGAGCCCAGCGGTCGTTCCTTCGTCTTCCCCATCGCAGTTTTAGGTTTTTTTCTCCCACTCCCTTGAAATCCCGTCCTTTCTCAGAATGGGAAGCGGTGTGTTTAAAGGGAGGGTCCTAGAGCTACGGTGCTCGTTTCAGTTGAATTATTCGGCTGTCTTGCTGGATGTTCGGGTTCGAATCACAACTTACCGTTTACTGAACAGCAACTTATAAAATGTTAAATTTCCAAAATGAGATAAAAATTAGGAATTGTTGTGAATGGTTATTTAATCGTAGTTGGGTGAGATTCTGGGCTATCCTAGAGATAGGCCCATATCATTGTAAGCCCATATCTGTATTCAGGGGCGGAGCTATGCTTGGGCTAAGGTGGGCTATAGCCCGGGTAAGTTTATAAAAGGTTACTGAAAATTTCTATAACATCAAGCAAGTAGTCCACTTGTAAGGGTGTTTGTTTCTAAAGTCAAAGGTCACGTGTTCGACTCCCGCCAGGCGCGCCATTAGCTATTTTCTGTTCTTTTTCTATTCATTAATCCTTGACTTGATAAACATTTCAATTAATAAAATGTTTTTCCATCCCAACACAACATCATCCAGCAGTTCGGTTGGTAGAGCATTTATTTCCTTAGCTAAGGTCCTAGGTTCGATTCCCAAATGGGTTAAGTTTTTTTTTAATTTATTAATTCATGATTAACGATGATTAATGTATTTTTGTTTGATATAATTCATAATTAAAGTGATTAACTGCAATTTTTTTAGTCAAAATCCTAAATTATATACTGTTAAATTCATATAGATTAATGGCCAATGTGTAATCTTTTCTAACAAATTGATATTGATATTACATATTAACTTATTGACCACTAACAATGTTGTTTTTGGTTGAATGGATATAGTGGATAATATTAACTATATCTGAATTGCGATCTAAAGAAGTCACTTTCATAGAATTGAGTTCAAGATTTCGACATATTTGCTTGCAATCAAACATAACCTTATCTCTACTTCTCCTTCAACACATAATAAGACACTATTCAAAAATAACCGATAATTAAATTTGTGTTTACATCTGTACCTATGCCCGAAAAGTCAAAAATAACTTGTGCCAGAAAGATTCATAACAAAAGAATATTAACAAAAAGAAAAGAAAAGGCAAAATCCCAATTATGACAAAAATCGCTCTTTTCCACGCAAAATCTCTTCAAAACGCTTACCATTAGGCATTGTAACCTAACAGCCGTCAAAATCACATGCCCCCAACTTAATCCACATCCCTTTTATATGCGATCAATAGCCCAGGATGGAAACAAATCCTGGCTCCGCCCTTGTCTGTATTCCCCAATTGCCTATAAATAAAGAGCTGGGGTCTCCTCCCCCAGTAGTTGATTCATAACACGTTATCAGCACGACTCTAAAAAAAATTTTTCCACAAAATTTTCTTTCCGTTCGTTGCGAAGGCGAAGGCGAAGGCGAGACGGGAGATCCACGAGCGCGGTGCAAGGCTTCCTCCATCAAGGGTCGTCATCCGCGTAGGGCTTCGAGCAACCGTCGCTATATCCGGAGGACGGATATAGAGGTAAAATACTAAAAACGATATTTTTAATCATACGTATGATTGCCCCTCCCCTAGATCTCGCAAGATCGTCATGGGGATTCATCGTCGCCTTGAAAACGACGGATTTTTCATCCCAAAAACACAATTTTTAGGGTAAAAACCCGAATTTTGAACCCTCCGGCGCTAGCCGTCGCCGGAAACCCCCCCACACACCTCGCCGGAATCCTCTCCCCCCCCTCCTTGGCCGCCTCCCCCTGCAGGGGGGCGGCCCCCGCCGCCGCCTCCCCCTGCAGGGGCGGCGGCCCCCCTTGGCCGCCTCCCCCTCCGGGGAGGGCGGCCCCCCTTGGCCGCCTCCCCCTGCAGGGGGGCGGCCCCCGCCGCCCCTCCTACAGGGGGCGGCGGCCACCGAGGCCGCGCCCCCCCTGCAGGGGGGCGGCCCCGGACGCTCCCCCCTGCAGGGGGGCGGCCCCCCCGCGGCCGCGCCCCCCCTGCAGGGGGGCGGCCCCGGACGCTCCCCCCTGCAGGGGGGCGGCCCCGGACGCTCCCCCCTGCAGGGGGGCGGCCCCCCCGCGGCCGCGCCCCCTGCAGGGGGCGGCGGTCCCGGCGGCCGCGCCCCCCTGCAGGGGGCGGCGGCGGCGCCGGCCCCCTTCCCTATGAAACCCTAATCACAAAAAAAAACTGGTATAGCCTGTGGGCCTGAAGCCCACAGGCCGGCTGTGGGCTTCAGGCCCACAGGCCAATTATTTCTTCAAAAAAAAACTGTGGGCCTGAAGCCCACAGGCCGGCTGTGGGCCTCAGGCCCACATGCCGATTTTTCCTTAATATATAAAAAAAATTCTATGGGCCTGAAGCCCATAGGCCGACTGCGGGCTTCAGACCCGCAGTCTGTTTTATCTAACAGAAAAAAAAAATTGGGGGATGCAAAGGCTATTAACAAGCCTTAAAAGGCAACTTGCTAGCCTAAAAATTTATTTTAAATGGGGTTTTAAGGGCAAAATATTCGTGAAAAATCACGGTAAATTACGGGACAAATATCGGGCAGGCGAGGACTTTTTGGGATCCTTGGGGGGGCTTTTGGGATGATGAGGGAAACTTTTTCCTCTGACAAAGAAAATGTTAATTTTGGGCTCTTAATCAATTTAATTGATTAAACCCATTCAAATTACAACCTTTGCATTGTAATGATTTTTTTTCTGCAAAAATCATATTTACATGCTGTGCATCTCTGGTATATTCTGTTGGATATTATATGCGTGGTTGTGCATTATATTTAAAACTTAATAATTAGGAAGATCATGCGACCGCTCTGTCGTTAGTAACCTAAACTAACGGTATATGACGTTGCCCAGTGGTCCAATAATTATTAAGTGTTTAAATTATTTATCCATCTCTGCGAATATAAAATGCCTGTGATGCTTGTGATGAAAATGTCTGATGAAAATGTTATGAGCACAATATTTCTGCATGAATTGCTAAATGTGGTTTTTGGATCGGCCGTTTAGTCCCACAGTTTATTTCCCGCACTTTTCTTTTATTTTTGAGAGAAATTGTAGTGAGGAATTTATGTAAATGTCAAAGAAAGAAGACCAACTTCCATGGAGACTGAGGCCACGCTTGAAGATGGAGATGTCATATGGGACCCACGGGGTTTCCAAAGTTGTATTTTCATTTTCTTTAAGCTGCAAATTTGTATAATTTGGACTGTTGGACTTTCTTTGGACTCTTTCTTGTGGGACTGGCCGATCCACACATTTAGTTTTTCGTTAAATATTGCATCCGCATGAAAATGTTTTCTCTGAATTAATTATTAATTCATGCATGTTTGTGCTCTGCTAGATAAATGGCTAATATTGCAAGCGTTAATTTCGAAGTACTGTAAGCATCAGGTAGAAACTATCTAAGCTGGCAGCTAGATGTAAAGTTTCAACTGCGGGCAAAGACCCTCATCGCTGCTGTGACTGAAAAAGAAAATGTTAGCAATATAGAGAAGGCGCAAGCCATCATCTATATTCGCCGTCATGTGGACAAGACCTTAAAGGCTGAATACCTTACGGTCGAAGATCCACTTGAGCTATGGACTGCCCTTGAGGACAGGTATAAACATCAGAAAGATGTTATACTCCCAAGGGCACGATACGAGTGGGAGAACCTGAGACTGCAGGACTTAAAGTCCGTTGCTGAGTACAACTCAGCACTTTTTAGCATCACCGCACGCCTGAAGTTGTGTGGTGAAAAAGTCTCAGAAAATCGCATGCTGGAAAAGACGTATACGTCCTTCCATGAAAAAAATGCGATACTCATGCAGCAATACCGTGAACGCAAGTTCACCAAGTATTCCGAGCTGCCGTCATGTTTACTCATGGCCGAGTAAAACAGAGAGCTTCTTCTCTCCACTCACAATATACGCTCCCCGGCACTGCCCCCACCACCAGAAGCTCACTATTCCTCTTCCTTCAAAAAGAAGAGAGATAATAAAAGAAAAGAAAGACCACAGAAGGGGAGTCAACAGAAAAATGCCAAGGGCCATGTATAGCAGCAGCGAAATAATGAAAGTAAGCGGAAGTTCACGAGGCATAGAAATAACAAAAATAGAAATGATATACCCCCACCCAAGAGGGAATGGGAAGACCAGTGCCAAAATTGTGGCATGAAAGGCCACTGGTCCAGAGTGTGCCGAACTCCGCATCATCTCCAGGATTTGTATAAAGAGAACAAGAAAAATAAAGCTGAAACAAACCTGATGACATCTGATACTCCAGTTAAGTTTTTCAGCTGGCAACTTCGAAAATAATGACATGCTTGACTAGCCTTTACTTTTATCTTGGCAAATTGTTTAGAACATCTCACGTTATGAGAGCCTTTGTATTACGCAATCTGTTTTGGTTGAAAAATTTTAGTAGACAATAAATGAACATGTCTATCTGAATATGCATGTGCCTTTATGTTTCATCTTTTGAAACTGCTCTCATAAATAATTAGTAGACAATAAACACGTACGATCTCTTTCAATACAAAGCCCAATATCAGGGCTATATTGAAGATCCAGGGAATGCAACACTGTTGCCCCCAAACGACACAAAAATAAAGGATGCACTAATCCCTCCGAATTCCAAAAGAAACTTTCTAAGTTTCTAGGACATCTGTTGCAACGGATTCCACTTGGAAACAGCAAATGTAAATGAAAAAAAAAAATTATTACCGTATGCAACGTCTCAAGAACAAGGAGTAAAATCCACACTTGAACGTTTTGAGAGCCTTATAGGCCTCCACCATACGAAGATTCGGAGAAAGGAAGCAGAATTTAAACGGAGCACCTGAAGTGCCCGACATCAGCCGAGTTTTTACTCCGGCATGATGGACTTGGCCACCCTGGATTTGTGATGATGCATCGCATCTTATCCTATGGGTATGACTTGAAGAACCAGAAGATTCTTCAGAAGGGAAAACATCCCTCGCATCCCTTACTATAAGGGAAAACTAATTGCAAGGCCATCTCCACAATAAGTTGAAAAAGAATCTCCACGCTTCCCCAAAAAGAATACAAGGAGATAGATGTGGATAAAATCCACCACCCCTAGTGGGCTATTTCAGTACTTCACTGTACTGATAAATGCATCCTCAGAATATCCGTACGTGTGTCTACTACAGACCCGCAACTGAGCTTTTCCAAAGCTATTGGCACAAAAATAAAAATGTTGCGGGCACATTTCCCAGACAATAAAATGTTGTAAATAAGTCTGGTTAATGTTGGGAAATATACCTCCCAGTCTTTTCAAGAGTACTGCCAATTAACGGGAATTGAAAATGAACATACAAGTGCCGCATGTTCATACCCAAAATGGGTCGGCAGAGTCACTGAAAAGTAGACTCCAATGGACTGAACGTCCATTAAATCCCGATTGCCTATGGATGCATGGGGACATGCAAACTATGCATGCTGCATCGTAAATGAAAATAAGACCCTCTGGAGGTCAGAGTCTCCAATGCAACTTGCATATGGAATGCCACCGAACATTCCTCATCTGAGAATCTTCGGTCACGCAGTCTTAAATCCCCATTGCACCACCAAAGAGGACCAAAACGGTACTCAACGTCGCCTAGGTATCCATGCAGGGTTTGACTCACCCTCACTTATAAGATACCTAGAACCCCAAACGGGGGACGCATTTAAGGCACATCTTGAAGACTGTGATTTCGATGAGACGAGTTTCCCAAAAATAGGCCCAGATACTAGAAAATCTGGCGCGAAGAAAATTATAACGTGGGATACAAAAAGTCTGACCCACTACGATCCGATAACAAAACAATGTGATGATAAGATCCTAAAGATCTTACACATCCAGAACACAGTTCATAAATTACCGGATTCGTTTACTGACAACCAGAAGATTGTCAGATCACACATCCCTGCTGCAAAAACTCCAGCTAGGATTGACATCCCCGAGAATGGATGCAACCCACTAGCAGCAGAAGTGGCTGATCCTCAACAGAAAAGAGGCAGACCACCAGGCTCTAAGGACAGAAACTCCTGGAGACCTTAAGACAATACTACCACAGGACAATGAGCTCCTGTCCACACCATCACCCTTCCCGGAATCCACTGCAGAGGAATTGCCGGGAAAAAGTGAAATTAAGTAAATGTTGTACGTACTGGGGAGGTGTTGGACAGATAGAACATAAATTGTCGACAATATATTCACGTATTATATTGTCATATACATCGCAATGGCGATGATGTTTGCAAATTATCGTTCCACACTCCGTTGCTAGAAGGCAAACGTAGAGATTGGCCAAAATGTGGAACGTGGCAATAGAAGATGAGCTGGACTCACTTATGAAACGTGAAATGTTCGGACCTGAAGTCCTGACACCAAAAAGGTGTCAAACCTGTGGATAAAACAAAGTATTGCAAACATAAGAAAAATAAATATAAAATCGTATACTATACGGTACAACCTATAGCCCAAGGAAAATTTCGCTGAAACTAGGGATCGAACAAATTCAAATGAGCATGTCTCATAAATGATGCATCAATCTCCCTAAGTTATCAAAAGCGAATCCCTTACGATTTGGCGAAGGGAAATTATGGATATGCCGTTATTGGATGTTGTGACGGCATACCTCCGTGGATATCTTGTAAAGATAATTTCCACATTTCCTTAAAATGCCTGAATAGACTTCGGGACGTCTATTCAAATGAAGAAATAGAAGTATAACAAATAAATGTACAACCAAGAGAATCACTTGACTAGTCGAAGATTCCTACTGAAGGTTGTCTTTGCATCTGTGCAAAGAACATGATTAGAGATCATAGTTGGAGACAACTAAAATCTCATCGGATCTCCTGAAGAGAAAACCGAACTACATGTACAAGCCTGACCTTTGAACATGAAAAGACCTAGGCAAATATAAAGTCATGGCTCATAGAATCCTGTTACAAACGCCCAGAAGTGCGTTGGAGAAATTAACAGGACCATAGTCATCCAAAGTACACCTACGGTGGTACACTTACTGGATGTATAAAAAGAACCCTTCCGATCGCTGGAAGAGGGGGAGGATATAACTGGTCCTAAAGTCCCTTATCTAAGTGCAATCATGCACTCCTGGCTAAACTGCACGCGTCCCGATATAGCAGTTGCAGTAAACTCATTAGCCAGAGATAGTTGGCACCTAAAAAGGGGCCATTAGATCTGAGTTAAGCCTTCTGCGCTTCCTCCAAGGGTCGAAATATTTGGACTTACAAAATGTAGTAGCATCCTCCAATGTTTATGCAAATGCAGGTTTCAGGTCCAATCCCTATGCTGAGAAATCACAGAACAGGTACCCACAGTAGGATGGCCATCCCCTGCAGATCTGCAAAGCAACTTATGAAGGCAACATCATCCTATCATTCCGAGATCCTCACCATCCCAGAATCACACAAATGGTGTATTTGAGGGCGCCTGGTGGTACATCACATCCCAGTGACGACTGGGATAGAGGCTGATTCTGTGGAGCTAACCATATAGTCTGAAGACCACATCAGAGGCGACGAAACTTAGCAACTTCTCCAGAGTTTCTGGATTCAGCAGCTGCTTAATGGTGACAAAATTTGTAATCTGTGTACATTTTCGGAATATTGTAAATAGGAGTGATGAGATAAGCCTAAGAGATCTGAAAGCCTAAGAGCTTTTACAGATCAGGGGGAGTTGAGGGAATTTGTACTCTTTTCCCTTAGCTATGGTTTTTCCCACTGGGTTTTCCATAGCCAAAGGTTTTAACGAGGCAAATCAAATCAACTCTGGATCCCGAAGTATCCACCCCTCTGTGACGCTCAGAATCCAGAAGTATTCATGAGCAGAGTCACTTGTACAAATCAGGGGGAGTTAAAGAACGTTTGCACTCTTTTTCCTTAACTATGGTTTTTCCCACTGGGTTTTCCATAGCTAGAGGTTTTAACGAGGCAAATCTCACCAACTCAGGATCCTGAAGTATCCACCCCATGTGAGACTCTTATACGCTCAGAATCCTGAAGCATTCACGAGCAGAGTCCACACCT
Source organism: Scilla litardierei (assembly GCA_030789695.1). Classification (NCBI taxonomy): domain Eukaryota; kingdom Viridiplantae; phylum Streptophyta; class Magnoliopsida; order Asparagales; family Asparagaceae; genus Scilla; species Scilla litardierei. Next base: position 120,640,407 of record CM061130.1, read on the forward strand.
ATGGCTGGATAAGGGGGAGTGTTGTGAACGGTTATTTAACCGTAGTTGGGTGAGATTTTGGGCTATCCTAGAGATAGGCCCATATCATTGTAAGCCCATATCTGTATTCCCCAATTGCCTATAAATAAAGAGCTGGGGGCTCCTCCCCCAGTAGTTGATTCATAACAGGAATGATTTTTAAAACGGGCCAAAATTAAATTTTAAAACAAAAACCGATCAACTCTACGTCGCATCGTATTTCTCTCGCAAAAAATAGTGTGAAACATGTCTAAGATTGGCAAACCAGTCGATTTAAACGACCGGGGTCGACATCCCTATTCAAATTGTATAGCCTCGAGATAGCTAGGGTTGTCAACCTGGCCATTTCGTTGTACTATCTATTGAGAAACCCTATAAAATGATCGAGGTTGCCAACCCCGATCGTTTTATAATGACTAATTCGTTGACGTGGTGAGAAGTTAGTCGGTTTTTGTAATTAAATTTGAATCTATTTGATTTTTAAAAAATATTTTTAATTTTCGGTCTATTTTGAAATTTTGTCCATTTAAAATTACAAACCTGTTATGAATAGGCCCATTGGGCCAATTGGGTATCCAACCCACTATTGAAAGTTATAAATACAAGGGTAGGGGGCTCTTAACCATCTACACATATTCTCCCTATATTTCCCTTCACAACACGTTATCGGCACGATCACGCTCGTTGGAGGAGACGGCGGCTCGCGGGGAAGGAGATCCATCAATCGCTCAGATTCAAGAAGACCGTAATCTTCTCAACAGGGAGCGAAAAGGGCATCCTTCACCAACCGTCGCCTAGATTCCTCGTCGAATCTAGAGGTAAAAATCCAAACTTTTTAGATCTAAACTTGCTTTTCTCATTAGATCTGCATGTTTTAGGATCAAAAAGTTTATAAACACGGTGAAATTCAACTTTTTTAATAGATCTGCATGCTTAAAACAATAAAAACTTGTTTTTTAGCGATCTAAATTGTTGAAAAATCCGATTTTTACCCCCCGCATTTGATCCAAAAATCCGCACGCCCGTAGGGCGGAACGGCGGCGCGCCTCTAGCGCCGCCGGTGGAAAACAAACGCCGCGGCCTGAAGCCGCGGCCAGCAGCCGCGGCCTGCAGGCCGCGGCCCGTCGCTGCGGCGGCCGCGACCCGTCGCCGCCACGGCGGCCGCGTCCTACGCGGCCAGCCGTCGCGGCGACACGCCACGGGCCCCCCTATGGTTTCCTGAAACCCTAACCCTAACGGGCTATTTTTCGGGGGAGGCCCAATATTAACCCTAATGGGTTGTTTTCATGGCCCAAAAGGCCAGAAAATTAGCCCATTCACATAAATTATTTTTCTTTTATTTATTTTTGGCCCTAAAAAGCCCAAAATAGTTAAAAGAAATTTTGATAGGGTTTAAAGCGGTAAAATAAAACATTAAAATATGTATCAAAAAGGCAAAAAGTTTTCAAAAAAAATGTTTTTGCACGTCGCACACAAATTTAAATTATTTTAAATGCCTGTGTTTTTGATTATCTGCGTGGTTGTATGTCTCGAATATATTATCTGCGTGGATGTGCAAATTTTAGGCTATGTTTTTAGGGATCAGCCAGGTTTCCGACACCGTTTTAAAATTCCTGCAATTTTTCTTTTTTTTGAGAGAAATTTTGTATGTGAGGATGAAAATGTAAAAAGAAGACCGAAGGACACCAAAAAGAAGCTGAAGGCGTTCGCTCAATGAAGATAGGGGCTTCTCTCCGAAGTTCCCGAGTTGTACTTTAATTTTCATGCATTTTATTTTTGATGTAACTTCGGACTGGACTTCTTTTTATTTTTTCGGTGTCGGCTGGCTGATCCCCATAGTCCTAAATTATTTTTCTGTTTCATTGCTTATGCATTAACTGCGTGGTTGTTACTTAGTTTAAATACCATGTTTAATGTCACAATGAAACCACTTAACAGCATGCGTGATTGTTAATTTTTAGTAATTAATTATTCACATTATCTGGAAAAAAAAGCATGTATGTTAAAATTACATTAATTAAATTCATGCTATGAAAATGTTTACATGCGTGGATGTCTATCTTACTCAGTTAAATGATACATGCTGTTTTTCTTTACATTGCTAGATCATAAAATGGCCAGACTCGCAAATGTCGACTTCTCGGTCCTGAAGGCCGATGGGTCAAACTACCTGAGTTGGCAGTTGGATCTGAAGTTCCATCTGCGCTCTCATGGTTTCAGTCTCACACAGACTGAAAAGTCAACAACAAGTACTGCCCCAGCAAACAAGGAGGCTTCAGTGGAAGCACCTCATACAGAGGAAGCTTCCGATATATTAAAGGCGAAAGCCATTATATATATCAGGAAACACTTAGACTCGACCTTAAAGGATGAGTACCTCACTGTAGAGGATCCTTACGAGCTGTGGGATGCACTCGAGGAGAGGTACAGACACCAGAGGGATGTCATACTCCCCCGTGCAAAGTACGAGTGGACTCACCTCCGCATACAGGATTTCAAATCCGTAGCGGAGTACAACTCAGCTCTCTGCCGCATCACCTCACGCCTGAAGTTGTGCGGTGAACCAGTGACGGAGAAGATGTTGCTGGAAAAGACGTTCACGTCTTTCCACGAAAGGACATGATCCTTATGCAACAATATAGAGAGAGGAAGTTCACAAAGTACTCTGACCTACTTTCATGCCTGCTTATGGCTGAACAGAACAGAGACTTGTTGGTTTCCACCCACAACCTGTGCCCTCCTGGCTCCGCTCCATTGCCACCTCCTGCAAAGGCTCACTTCCAGTCTTCCCTGAAGAAGAAGACGGATAAAAAGGCAAAATTCCAGAAATGGAAAGAACAGAAGCAGCGGAAGAAGGCCACTCCCCCAGCTCCTCCCCAGAACCAGAAGTTCATGGACAAGAAGCAGAAGAGGATTCCCAATAAAGGAGGCACTCCCAAGAAAGACTGGGAGGACAAATGCTCCAAATGCGGGATGACGGGCCACTGGTCCAGAATCTGCCGCACAGCAAAACACCTCCAGGACCTCTACCAGGCAAGCCTCAAGCCTCGAGCTGAGACAAACCTGATTGAGAGCGCAGCGTTGGCAGAGACCTCATGGACTCCTGAAGATTTCATGGGAGATGACACTCTCTAGATCTGGACCACTTTTATGCAATTAGCAATGTACCTTCAATTTTATGCATCGTATCTAGTTCTATTTTCCATGTCAAACAATATCTTTTTGAGCATTTATTTATGAAAGTGAATCTTTTATCTATATTTATTGCTTGGATGTCTTCCCCCCTTTTTTAGATATGGAACTTATCTGCCTAGTGGACAGTGCATCGACGCACTCGATCCTTCAAAACTTAGACTACTTCACGAGCATAAGTAGTTATTCTGGCCCACTGAGAACAATCTCAGGACCAGCAAACATAATCGAAGGATCAGGGGAAGCAATTATATTGCTCCCCGGCAACACACAAATAACACTTAAAAATGCGTTATACTCCCCTAAATCCATCCGAAACCTCCTAAGTTTTAAAGACATCCGTTTAAACGGATATTACTTAGAGACGGTCGAGGAAGATAAAAGGGAATACTTGCTTGTAACGGCTCTTACAAATGGTTCAAAAACCATTGTGGAACGTTTCAAGGGACTCCCCTCGGGACTCTACCAAACAAGTATACAAACTCCAGAAACATCCATGGTGGAGCACCTGCAGTGCCCCCAAACACCAGAATTCCAACTCTGGCACAGTCGACTGGGACACCCTGGTTCGGTTATGATGTACCGCATCATAAAGAACTCCAGGGGCATTGACCTGAAGAACCTGAAGATTCTTCAAAAAGGCAAATTCCCATGTCCACCCTGTTACAAGGGTAAACTGATCACGAGACCCTCTCCATTGAAAGTGAATGTGGAGTCTCCCAGTTTTCTGGAAAGAATCCACGGAGACATTTGTGGGCCGATTCACCCATCAAGTGGTCCGTTCAGGTACTTTATGGTCCTGATAGACGCATCTACTAAGTGGTCACATGTGTGCCTACTGTCCACCCGTAACCTAGCACTATCTAAGCTTTTAGCTCAGATAATAAAGTTACAGGCCCACTTCCCCGACCACCAGATAAAGAAACTTCGTCTGGACAATGCGGGGGAGTTTACGTCACAAGTCTTTCTAGACTATTGCCAAGCTCAGGGAATTGAAGTCGAACATCCTGTAGCACATGTTCACACCCAAAATGGGTTAGCAGAATCTCTAATTAAGAGACTGCAATGGATCGCTCGTCCATTATTACTTCAATCCCAGATGCCAGTGAATGCGTGTGGTCATGCAATTTTGCATGCTGCATCTTTAATAAAATTAAGACCATCTGGAGGTCAGTCATCTTCTCCAATGCAACTAGCACTTGGAGCCCCACCAATTGTCTCACATTTGAGATTATTTGGTTGTGCAGTATACGTCCCCATAGCACCACCACAAAGGACAAAGATGGGTCCACAACGTCGCCTAGGCATTTATGTTGGGTTTGACACCCCCTCCATAATTAGATTCCTAGAACCCCTTACGGGGGACGTCTTTAAGGCACGTCTAGAAGACTGTGAATTTGATGAAACATCGTTTCCAAGACTAGGCTCACAGACAAAGAAGCCCGAAGCTTCAGAAAGTATCACTTGGGATACAAAAACTTTATGTCACTTTGATCAGCCAACAAGCCAGTGTGAGGAGGAGGTCCTGAAGATTCTCCACATCCAAAACACTGTCCATCTCTTACCGGACAAATTTACTGACAACCAGAAGATTGTCAAACCACACGTCCCTGCTGCTAACACTCCAGCTAGGATTGACATACCGCAAAATGGATGCAACCCGCCTGCAGCAGAAATGGTTGGACCTCTCAAAAAGAGAGGACGACCACCGGGATCCAAGGACCAAGTCCCTCGAAAGAGTAGGACCCTTGGCAATGGTAAACAAATACCACTACAAGATGCTAATTTAAGCCCTGCTACCCCATCTCTCCCAAACTCTCATGAAGAGGAAAAACCGGGAGAAAATGAAGTATCGATACACTATGTACGAACTGGGGAGTATTGGGACAGAAAAAGCACAACAATAGATGACACATTTGCGTGTAATATTGCCATCAACGTCGCGTACTGCGACGATGATATTGAACCACGCTCTCTGACAGAATGTCAAAGCAGAGATGATTGGCCAAAGTGGAAAGCGGCAATAGGAGTGGAGTTGGATTCACTCACCAAACGCAAGGTCTTCGGACCAATAGTCCAGACACCAAAAGGTGTAAAACCTGTGGGTTATAAATGGGTATTTGTTAGAAAACGAAATGAACAGAATGAGATCGTACGCTACAAAGCAAGGCTTGTAGCGCAGGGTTTTACCCAACGTCCTGGGGTGGATTTTGAAGCCACATACTCCCCGGTCATGGACGCGATCACCTTCCGATTCCTCATTGGCATAACAGCACAAGAGGGTTTAGATATGCAACTCATGGACGTGGTTACTGCATACCTATATTGCAACCTAGACCGAGACATCTATATGAGATTGCCTGACGGTTATTCTTTGCCTGCAGCACTAAAAGAGAGAGAACGTGACATCTACTCAGTGAAACTGCAAAGATCATTATATGGTCTAAAAAATCTGGAAGGATGTGGTATAACAGACTGAGCGACTTCCTTGCACAACAATGATTTAAAAACGACCCAGTCTGTCCTTGCATCTTTATAAGAGCAAAGGCAACAGGATTTGTAATTATAGCCGCCTATGTAGACGACTTAAACCTCATCGGATCTCCTGAAGAGATCGCAAAGATTTCTAGAAGCCTGACAGAAACTTTCGAGATGAAAGACCTCAGAAAATCAAAATTCTGTTTAGGCCTTCAGATAGAGCATCTTAAAGATGGGATCCTGTTACACCAGTCAACTTACACATCGAACTTATTGAAAAAGTTTCAGATGGATAAGTGCCACCCCCTCAGCACTCCGATGGTCGTCAGATCATTGGATGTACACAAAGACCCCTTCCGGCCGCTGGAAGAGGGAGAGGAAGTACTAGGCCCCGAAGTGCCTTATTTAAGTGCTATCGGTGCACTCCTTTACCTGGCTAACTGCACTCGCCCTGACATAGCGTTTGCAGTAAACTTACTAGCCGGATATAGTGCTGCACCTACACAGCGGCACTGCGCCGGAGTTAAGCATCTTCTGCGCTACCTCCAAGGGTCCATAGACTTAGGTCTATTCTACAGGAAAGGGGCATCAACTGGTTTAGTTGGTTATGCTGACGCAGGTTACAGGTCCGATCCTCATTCAGAGAAGTCTCAGACCGGCTACATGTTCACATATGGCGGCACTGCCATATCCTGGAGATCTGTGAAGCAGACCATGACGACCGTCTCATCCACCCACTCAGAGCTACTAGCGATCTTCGAAGCAAGCAAGGAATGCTTCTGGCTACGCTCGGTGATCCAGCACATACTCACCTCCACCGACCTGTCGACCGGCGTTCTTGCACCCACTACACTCCATGAAGACAATGCAGCATGTATAGCCCAGCTACAGGACGGCTACATCAAAGGTGACAAGACGAAGCATATCTCCCCCAAGTTCTTCTGGACGCACGACCTTCAGAAGCAAAAGCAGATTGAGGTACAGAAGATCCAATCATGTAATAACTTGGCGGATTTGCTTACCAAATCCCTGCCTACTAGTATCTTTGAGAAACTTGTATATGGGATTGGGATGAGGAGAGTGAGTAAATGTAAACTGGGTCAGGATGAGAGAACTATGAACTCATAGATACATAGGAGACTGATGTATAGATTCATAGGAAATCTGCAAGCCTGAAGCTTGGTCAGATAAGGGGGAGTCAACTGCAGAGTTGTACTCTTTTCCCTTGGCTACAGGTTTTTTCCCACTGGGTTTTCCGTAGTCAAGGTTTTGACGAGGCAACCTCGTTGACTCTGGATCCTGAAGTATCCACCCCTAGACACATCCCCAAAACAGGGGAAGTTATGGGTTAACTGTTCTTTCTTTAACAAGACAGTTACCCTAACTCGGATCCTGAAGAATCCACCTCTTATTTCAATGTTGATTGGATAAGGGGAAGTGTTATGAATAGGCCCATTGGGCCAATTGGGTATCCAACCCACTATTGAAAGTTATAAATACAAGGGTAGGGGGCTCTTAACCCTCTACACCTATTCTCCCTATATTTCCCTTCACAACAAAACCCATCTTTTTTATTTATACTTTTTATTCCTTTTTAAATTTTTCCCTCCACCCCACATACATACATATTAGAGAAATGTAAATACGTTAGCGAGAGAATTTTATCAAGCTAGCATATAATCATGACAGCACGAAACGTTATTTCTTATAAATTTTTATCTCTAACAACATCATTATGCATAGAATCATGACTGCAGAAGGAAATTGTACTCAAACTAGCATTGCTCTTAAAATTACAAGCATGCTTGCTTAAAAATAAATCACTAAAGAGCATATCAATTCTAACATTAATATTCTTGCATTCATTTATAAGCAACGAATTTTCTGCAACTAATCTAGCGTTATCAAGTCTTACTTTTTGTAACGGCCTGTTTTTCTAGTCGTATTTTGACTGTTGTGTGCGTGTAATTTTACTTCGTTGATCCGGTTATTTTCATCCGAGTGGTTATCGTCCGCACGTTGACGCGAGCGCGTCTTTATTTTAGTTTTGCCGTAGCATAACTTTTGGGCCATTGCTTTTAGTTAAGAGTTGATTACTAATTAGCTAATTACTATTAACTATTTTAGTCACAGAAATTACTTTTTACTAATTAAAATCATTAATTAACTTATTATTAATATTATTTTTACTAACTTTTTTTTTCCTAAATTAATTTTCTAAATTTCTCTTACCATCTTACTTTAACCTAACCCTAACCCACCGAATTGAATCCCACCGAAAGAAATCGGTGAGATCCGACATCCCGCTTTTATTTCCCCCTACCATCAACCAACTCTTTTATTCTGTCTCTTCTCTCCTCTCATCGTCCTTAAAACAACATACAGGCAAAACGAACAGCAACTCATCCACAGTAAGAAACCATCGTCGTCGTCGACACAATCCTCCTTCACCCCCATTCAAATCACCCTTCTACAGTCTCAACAACCAGAGATCAATCCACCAGAAAACAATCAACAATTTCAATTCCAAAAATCAAACCCAAATTGGAACCCCCCAACTCTCGCTTCATCGCGCGAAGCTGCCACCCTCGAGGGCGCCTCAGCCGCCGTCCGATCTCACCACCGCCGCACCCCGAAGCAGCCCGGAGCCGTCGACCGCTGCTTCGCCCCGATCCGGCCTCCCCGACGCCCTAGGCCGCCTCGCACCGCCTCGCGACCGCCCTAGGCCGCCGATCCGAGCCGCCTGACCGCCGTCGCCGATCCCGATCAGCACCGCCGCGCTCCGAAGCAGCCCGGCGCCGTCCCCTCCCCCCGTGAGCCTCCCCCGCCTCCGATCCAACCGATCCGAGCCCGGATCCGCCTTGCGCCACCTCCGATCCGCAGTGCACCCCCGCCTCGATCGCGCCGTCCCGCCGCATCCGCCACCTAGTCGCCGTGCCCTAGCACCTCCCGCCGCCCGCCGTTCCCCTTTGGCCGCCGCCCTTGCCCAGTATCGCCCTGCATCAAAAAAAAAAAAGAAAATAAAAGAAACAGAAAGGAGAAGAAGAAGTGCCAGAGAGAGAGGGTGAGTAACAGAGGGGGGGGGGGGTTAAGTTATTATAAAGTTTTATTATTATTAATAATATTATTATTAATAAAGTTAAGTAATTGTAAAGTTTTTTTTTATATATATAAGTAATTTAAGATATGTAAGCAAGTTAAATATATACCTATGTTATTTAAGTTTAAGCTTTTAAAATATAAGTTAATTTTTAAGTTAGTTAATAAATTTGGGTTAAGATAAGTTTAATATAAGTGTTTGATATTAGTTATTTTATAAAGTTTTTGACATAAGTTTTATAAAAGTTATAATATAAGTTATTGATTAAATTTAAGTTAAGATTTTTAATAAAGTTAAGTTAAAGTTTTAATTGGGATATGTTATAAGTTATTAGTTATAAGTTAGAATAACTTGCCATCTTAACATGTTATTATCTCGTTAAGCTAACTCGTTCGTAACACGTGTGAACCAGGTACACCGACTGCCTTTCAAAACGTGCCTTTCACGACAAGACGATTTTGGTAACTCATCGTACCCTTGACATGGGTTCTTAAAACAATAACAATGCATGCCAACCTAGTTTTATTTCGTTATCACAGTGTTTCCATTTTTGAACTGTTAGCTAAAATTGCATGGTATCGTATCATAAATTGCACAGTATCGTAAAGGGAGAATTGGGCTACTTGACATGATTGACAGAAAATTGTGACTGGAAATGTAAAATTGCACTGACACTGGGTTTTGGGGTAACTTATAATGGCGAGGGTACGGGAGCGACTAGTCCAGACTTTGTTGTCACCGTGCGGGTTCTAGCAACCCATAACAGTGCCGGTGACAACCATCACAGATCACAGATCACAGATTATTGCACAGTACTCAGAGAATTGGTTCGCCCGGGTAGCACCCGCGGCAAGAGTTGGCCTCTTGGTTGCTTACTGTACCCCGCATTATAAGTCACGGTCTAGGTATAGGCACAATTAGACTCTTGTTACATGGTCACTTTTAATATTGCACTTTTAACTGCTAGAAATTGATGATGGATGTAAAACTGCAAAGTTACCTTTCTGCTCTCTTTTTCTCTTACTATTATTGTTCGCACTTTACCTCTTTTCTTTTAAATTGCCATGCTTGTACATTTGTTTCAATATCCATGTATAGAGATACTTTGAGTTACGTCTGATCCTGGCGACCCTTCTCTTTGTGGTGGACTCGCCAGATATCACCCAGGTCGAGGAGTTTGTACCAGAGGCCGCAGACGTTGAGTACGACCAGCAGGACCAGCAAGACCCTGTGTATTGAGAGTGAGTGTGAGAGAATTTGCTATGTTGTTTTCAGTGTGGATTGATGTATCTTTTGAATTCTGTTGTATTTTCCTTTCCTGTTAGCTACTGGGTTGTAATAAGGTTGTAAAACCACTTTCATTATCAGTATTTTGGCGTATTTCTGCAACGTAGCCTGTGTTGACTTCATTGGTGCCTAGCAGGACTTGTGCATGTTCCAAGCAGTAACGGGCCCCGTAAGTGGGTCGTTACAAGTTTGGTGGCCCATGCAGGTCCGCGCTAAAAGCCACATGAACAATACAGGAAGTTCAGAATATGTCGTATAACATACTCAATGAGACTGATCAAACCTTATTGAATGCAGATAAGCCATGGAAAGGAACACTTCGGGAAGCGAAGACAGTGCCTTTGGATCCGGGATCAACCACCCGAATGAGGGCCCCAACCAGAATGATGCTGGCAATGGAGCCAACAACGGTCCGGGTGCAACAGCATTCCCGACTGCACCGTTGTCTGCAGAAGATTGCATGCGGGGCATGTATGCCCTTCATCAGCAGCTTGGACAGGCCTTGGAACAGGCTTTGCACAGAGAGCAACGAGCTGACCCAAGTGCTTATCACTTTCGAGGGATGAGCCCGAAGACCTTCGCAGGGACTGAGAGCCATCTTCAGGCGGAAGAATGGCTCAAGCGCATCACTGATGATCTGAGAGCATCTCAGATTCGAGAAGAAGCCTGGGTGGCTGTCGTCAAGAGGCAACTGACAGATGGTGCTAGAGACTGGTGGCAGGCGGTTGAAGACCGCTTGGGATTGCCGATTTCGTGGGATGTATTTACAAGTACCTTCAACGCTCAGTACTTTCCCCCACACGCAACGATCAAGATGAGGAAAAAGTTCATCAACCTGAAGCAGGGTTCGATGACGGTGGATCAGTATGACGCTGAGTTCTCCAGGCTCAGCAGGTTTGCTCCAGAGATGGTTACAAATGCTTTGACTCGAGCCCAGCAGTTCCAGCAGGGGCTTAATATTGAGATTCGAAGGATGATGGTCGGTGCTAGCCCGACCACACATGCTGAAGTTCTGGCCATTGCTCGTAACCATGAGATGGTCGAAGAGGAGGAAAAGGAAGAACGCATGCTGGCAGCATCTGCGAGGCCCCCACCGACCCAAGCTGGGCCAAGCAGACGGCCACAGATGCACCGCCCTATTCAGCAGGTTCAGTTTAAGAGGCCAGGACCACAGAAGCAGGCCCTCCCGGTTTGCCACTTTTGCGGAAAGTCTGGACACTTCAAATCTGAGTGTCGAGGATTTTTAGGCCTTTGTTTGGTTTGTGGAGACCCTGCGCACGTGGCTAGGAATTGCCCACATCATAAACCACGTGCTCCAGCCCCAGTTCCAGCTACAGCTCCTCGTGCTGCCCCGACTGGGATCGCCCCACAGCGTCCACCACTACCTCCACAGCAGAGGGTGTTCCAGCAGGCAAGGCAGCCACCACCGAGACGCCAGGCTTACACCATGACTGTCGAAGAGGCCGAGGCCACCGGTGAAGTGATCACAGGTATAATTCTTGCATTATTAGTATATCTTTTCTTTCATTAGCATTGGTTGCTTAGATTAGTGTTTGAACCTAGGTGTCGTGCTAGTAGCTGGGAATCCCGCCCTCTCCTTGTTCGACTCGGGAGCATCACACTGCTTTCTAGCGAGTCGATTCGTTCGCACCCATACCGTTCCTGTTAAAACCCTATCTACCGGCTGGAACGTCAATACGGGTGGCGGTGTGATAAAGGCGACCAGTGGGTATCCTCAATGCCCTGTGGTGATTTGTGGGCGAGCTTTGTTCGCCGACTTTATGATGATTGATATCCCAAACTTTGATGCTGTATTCGGGATGGATTGGTTGGGAACTTTCCATGCCACCATCGACTGTTGTCGAAGGAGGGTAGCCTTCGACATTCCTGATCATCCGAAGTTCGAGTTCATTAGTGGGAGCAGATCTGTGGGACCGGTGAAGTACAAGGCCAAGTCGACCGAAGCAGTAGCAGCCGCGATGGACGCTGAGCCTGAGATACCAGAAGTGGTTCGAGAGTTCTTGGATGTGTTTCCAGACGACCTTACAGGTTTGCCTCCAGATCGTACCCTTAAATTTGCCATCGAACTAATGCCAGGAGCCCAGCCTATGTCCAAGGGACCGTATCGTCTAGCACCATCTGAGCTAGAAGAATTGCGGGTCCAACTTGATGATCTACTGAAGAAGGGATGGATACGACCCAGTGTATCTCCCTGGGGATCTCCTATATTGCTGGTGAAGAAGAAAGACGGATCCCTTCGTATGTGCGTTGACTACCGCGAGCTGAACAAAGTCACCGTGAAGAACAAGTACCCCCTACCGCGCATCGACGATCTTTTCGACCAGCTCGGTGGGTCAAGCGTTTATTCAAAGCTGGATCTGAGGACAGGGTACCATCAGGTGAAGGTGAAAGATGAAGATGTTCCCAAGACTGCATTCAGGACCAGATACGGACATTATGAGTACTTAGTGATGCCGTTTGGTGTGACTAATGCACCCGCGGTATTTATGAGTCTCATGAACCAAGTATTGTATGAATACTTGGACAAGTTCGTTGTAGTCTACATCGACGACATTCTCATCTACTCGAAGAATGCAGTGGAGCATGCAGAGCATCTCAGGAAAGTTCTCGAGACCCTGAGAAGACACCAGCTTTATGCCAAACTTAGCAAATGCGAGTTCTGGCTGAACGAGGTGGCATTTCTGGGCCACGTGGTGTCCGGAGCAGGGATTGCTGTTGATCCTGAAAAAGTAGCCGCCGTTCAAAACTGGCCAGTCCCCCGAACGGTGACCGAGATTCGAAGCTTCTTGGGACTAGCTGGCTACTACCGGAGGTTCATCAAAGACTTCTCGAAGATCGCGGGAGCCATGACGCGATTAACGAGAAAGGATGTGATGTTTGTTTGGTCGAAAGCATGTGAGGATGCTTTCCAGGAGCTGAAGAAGAGATTGACGACTGCACCCATCTTGATCATTCCAGATCGATCAGGAGGATTCGAAGTCTTCTGTGATGCATCTGGCAAAGGACTCGGATGCGTGCTACATCAGCATGGTCGAGTCGTAGCATATGCATCCAGGCAGTTGAAGATCCATGAGAAGAATTACCCCACTCATGATCTTGAGTTGGCGGCAGTGATTTTTGCATTGAAGATTTGGAGGCACTTCCTATTGGGTGAGCACGTGAAGGTGTTCTCGGATCATAAGAGTCTGAAGTATCTCTTCACTCAGAAGGAGCTCAACATGCGTCAAAGACGATGGGTCGAGCTCATGGCAGATTATGACATTGACCTTCAGTACCATCCTGGGAAAGTCAATGTTGTACCGGATGCATTGAGTCGTCTTCCAGCGGTGATGACCCTTACGACTCAGTGGAGATTGCAGCAAGAGATCCGAGACATGGGTATAGAAGTGATTCTACCGGGGATGACTGCATCTTTGATGGGCATGCATATCCAGTCGACCTTGGTAGAGAGAATCAAGTCTACTCAGATGGAGGATGAGAAGCTGCGGAGGATTAGAGATCTGGTGATAGCAGGCCAGAGACCAGAGTTCAAGATTCATGCAGATGGGTCCTTGAGGTTTGAGGACAGGATATGTGTACCGTCCGGTGCCATTAGGGAGGAGCTACTGGAGGAAGCTCACAGCTCCCCTTACTCTATACATCCTGGAGGTACCAAGATGTACCAGGATCTGCGACAACATTACTGGTGGCATGGCATGAAGAGAAGCGTCGCACGGAGCGTAGCGAAGTGTATTGTGTGCCAACAGGTGAAGGCTGAACACCAGAGGACTGCCGGCTTGTTGCAGCCATTGCCCATTCCGGAGTGGAAATGGCAGCACATCACGATGGACTTCGTGACTGGTCTACCCAAGAGTACAAAGCAGAATGACGCTGTCTGGGTGATCGTAGATCGATTGACCAAGTCAGCGCACTTCATTCCTTTCAGAGTGGGCCAGTCTACAGAAGTATTGGCCAAGAAGTACATGGATGAGATTGTGAAGCTGCATGGAGTTCCTATCAGCATTGTCTCAGACAGAGACACCAGGTTCACATCTCGATTCTGGAGGAGTCTTCAGGAAAGCTTGGGAACTCACTTGAGTTTTAGTACGGCTTACCATCCGCAGACCGATGGTCAGTCAGAGCGTACTATTCAGATACTGGAAGACATGCTGCGGGCATGTATGCTGGACTTCAAAGGATCGTGGGAAGATCATCTCCATTTGGTGGAGTTCGCATACAACAACAGCTACCAGTCTAGCATTGGTATGGCACCTTTCGCGGCACTGTATGGGAGAAAGTGCCGATCCCCCTTGAGCTGGGATGATGTAGGAGATCGAGAGTTGGTTGGTCCTGAGCTAATCACCGAAGCCGTGGATGTGGTTCGGATCATCAGAGAGAAGCTGCAGCTGGCTCAGGACAGGTACAAGCACTGGGCAGATGCGAAGCGTCGACATCTGGAGTTCCAGCCCGGTGATCATGTATTTCTGAAAATCTCACCTAATCGAGGATTGATTCGTTTTGGTCGGAGAGGAAAGCTCAGTCCCCGATTTATTGGGCCATTCGATATTTTGGAGCGAGTCGGAGAGGTGGCATACAAGCTTGCACTGCCCCCTGCCTTAGAGGGAGTGCATAATGTATTCCACATCTCGCAGTTGCGTCGCTATGTGAGCGACCCGAGTCATGTCGTGGACTACTCAGAGATCGCAGTTCGTCCAGACTTGACGTACGAGCAGCAACCCGTAGAGATCCTTGATCGACGCCAAAAAGTCTTCAGGAACAGGACTATTGATCTAGTCAGAGTGATGTGGCGTCGCGACTCGCCAGGAGAGTCTACCTGGGAGCGAGAGGACGAGATGCGAGGACGTTACCCCTACCTCTTCCCTACCCCGTAGAGAATTCCGAGGACGGAATTATTCTAAGGAGGGTAGGATGTAACGGCCTGTTTTTCTAGTCGTATTTTGACTGTTGTGTGCGTGTAATTTTACTTCGTTGATCCGGTTATTTTCATCCGAGTGGTTATCGTCCGCACGTTGACGCGAGCGCGTCTTTATTTTAGTTTTGCCGTAGCATAACTTTTGGGCCATTGCTTTTAGTTAAGAGTTGATTACTAATTAGCTAATTACTATTAACTATTTTAGTCACAGAAATTACTTTTTACTAATTAAAATCATTAATTAACTTATTATTAATATTATTTTTACTAACTTTTTTTTTCCTAAATTAATTTTCTAAATTTCTCTTACCATCTTACTTTAACCTAACCCTAACCCACCGAATTGAATCCCACCGAAAGAAATCGGTGAGATCCGACATCCCGCTTTTATTTCCCCCTACCATCAACCAACTCTTTTATTCTGTCTCTTCTCTCCTCTCATCGTCCTTAAAACAACATACAGGCAAAACGAACAGCAACTCATCCACAGTAAGAAACCATCGTCGTCGTCGACACAATCCTCCTTCACCCCCATTCAAATCACCCTTCTACAGTCTCAACAACCAGAGATCAATCCACCAGAAAACAATCAACAATTTCAATTCCAAAAATCAAACCCAAATTGGAACCCCCCAACTCTCGCTTCATCGCGCGAAGCTGCCACCCTCGAGGGCGCCTCAGCCGCCGTCCGATCTCACCACCGCCGCACCCCGAAGCAGCCCGGAGCCGTCGACCGCTGCTCCGCCCCGATCCGGCCTCCCCGACGCCCTAGGCCGCCTCGCACCGCCTCGCGACCGCCCTAGGCCGCCGATCCGAGCCGCCTGACCGCCGTCGCCGATCCCGATCAGCACCGCCGCGCTCCGAAGCAGCCCGGCGCCGTCCCCTCCCCCCGTGAGCCTCCCCCGCCTCCGATCCAACCGATCCGAGCCCGGATCCGCCTTGCGCCACCTCCGATCCGCAGTGCACCCCCGCCTCGATCGCGCCGTCCCGCCGCATCCGCCACCTAGTCGCCGTGCCCTAGCACCTCCCGCCGCCCGCCGTTCCCCTTTGGCCGCCGCCCTTGCCCAGTATCGCCCTGCATCAAAAAAAAAAAAGAAAATAAAAGAAACAGAAAGGAGAAGAAGAAGTGCCAGAGAGAGAGGGTGAGTAACAGAAGGGGGGGGGGGTTAAGTTATTATAAAGTTTTATTATTATTAATAATATTATTATTAATAAAGTTAAGTAATTGTAAAGTTTTTTTTTATATATATAAGTAATTTAAGATATGTAAGCAAGTTAAATATATACCTATGTTATTTAAGTTTAAGCTTTTAAAATATAAGTTAATTTTTAAGTTAGTTAATAAATTTGGGTTAAGATAAGTTTAATATAAGTGTTTGATATTAGTTATTTTATAAAGTTTTTGACATAAGTTTTATAAAAGTTATAATATAAGTTATTGATTAAATTTAAGTTAAGATTTTTAATAAAGTTAAGTTAAAGTTTTAATTGGGATATGTTATAAGTTATTAGTTATAAGTTAGAATAACTTGCCATCTTAACATGTTATTATCTCGTTAAGCTAACTCGTTCGTAACACGTGTGAACCAGGTACACCGACTGCCTTTCAAAACGTGCCTTTCACGACAAGACGATTTTGGTAACTCATCGTACCCTTGACATGGGTTCTTAAAACAATAACAATGCATGCCAACCTAGTTTTATTTCGTTATCACAGTGTTTCCATTTTTGAACTGTTAGCTAAAATTGCATGGTATCGTATCATAAATTGCACAGTATCGTAAAGGGAGAATTGGGCTACTTGACATGATTGACAGAAAATTGTGACTGGAAATGTAAAATTGCACTGACACTGGGTTTTGGGGTAACTTATAATGGCGAGGGTACGGGAGCGACTAGTCCAGACTTTGTTGTCACCGTGCGGGTTCTAGCAACCCATAACAGTGCCGGTGACAACCATCACAGATCACAGATCACAGATTATTGCACAGTACTCAGAGAATTGGTTCGCCCGGGTAGCACCCGCGGCAAGAGTTGGCCTCTTGGTTGCTTACTGTACCCCGCATTATAAGTCACGGTCTAGGTATAGGCACAATTAGACTCTTGTTACATGGTCACTTTTAATATTGCACTTTTAACTGCTAGAAATTGATGATGGATGTAAAACTGCAAAGTTACCTTTCTGCTCTCTTTTTCTCTTACTATTATTGTTCGCACTTTACCTCTTTTCTTTTAAATTGCCATGCTTGTACATTTGTTTCAATATCCATGTATAGAGATACTTTGAGTTACGTCTGATCCTGGCGACCCTTCTCTTTGTGGTGGACTCGCCAGATATCACCCAGGTCGAGGAGTTTGTACCAGAGGCCGCAGACGTTGAGTACGACCAGCAGGACCAGCAAGACCCTGTGTATTGAGAGTGAGTGTGAGAGAATTTGCTATGTTGTTTTCAGTGTGGATTGATGTATCTTTTGAATTCTGTTGTATTTTCCTTTCCTGTTAGCTACTGGGTTGTAATAAGGTTGTAAAACCACTTTCATTATCAGTATTTTGGCGTATTTCTGCAACGTAGCCTGTGTTGACTTCATTGGTGCCTAGCAGGACTTGTGCATGTTCCAAGCAGTAACGGGCCCCGTAAGTGGGTCGTTACACTTTTTTATCAACAAGTTAGCATTATTCAATTTTAAAATAGAAATAATATGCTCATTACGAAAAATATCATGATCATGCATTAAAGAAGCATACTTAACTTTTAAGCATTCATGTCCAAGCTCTAACGTACTAAATTTATTTTGTAATAACTTATATTTGTCTTCTAACCCATTATAATCATTAAGTGAGTTAGAGATTACATCATTTTCATTTCCTTGTGTCGTGGCACACAATAGCCCTTTCACTTAAGTGTTTCTCTTCTTCATTAGTTGAGACAATGTTGGATTCCTCAAAACCATCGAGCATGTGCCATATTTGATTTGCACTGATATGTGCTAACACATAACTCAAAAATTTGTGAGACAAAGAGGAAATCAAATTTTTCATTACCTCATCATGAAGAGTGGTCATTCTTTTCTCTTTATTTAACCATTTGGAGATTCATCTCATGGATTAGCGATAAGATTCCTCTACGAGACTACACATCACAATCAATGGATACATACATATACCCTCAAATATACATTTATAGTACAATACGCTGTAGAAAGTTCATCCTCAAACTTTCTAAAGCTAGTGGTTCAAGGGTGGATCACTTTAGGCTCTAAGGCCACTACCCACCATAGGACTCATCTACACCCAAACAGACCGGAGCATTACATGTACTAACCTTATGCACATCGCAGTGCGGTGACCTACGTGGGTCGCCAAATTTTGTCACGCGCTGCTCCCCAAGACACCTGGGATGTACAAATCAATCCCAAATATTTCTGAAGAGGCGGATGTGATAAAGATAGAGAAAGAAAGATAGAGTAAGAAGACAGCGGCAAGCCACTGTGCACAATCTGGGAGAGTACACGTAATGCTCCACAGTACAGAACCACAAATACAGAACATAAGAGACAAGTACAAAGGCCAAGACCTCTCACATATATCGACAAATATACACATATATATACACATAACTCCACCTCTCAAGGTACAACATACCCAGCACTACAACTCACTCTTTATACTACATCATGCTCCAACTGCTCCACGCCACACTCTGTTGCACCTGTTGTTACATGTGGGAAATATGGGAAGGCACGTCAAAGCGTGTCTAGTAGGATCTCCAACTCTTATGGCATATTATTCAATAATGCATGCAAATGACAATATGTGGCATTTTGGAAGAGATTATAAAAGGAAACATAAAGCTACAATGTGAGACATCACATGGCATAATTTAGATGAAATGTAATTAGGGAAACATAAAAGATACAAGATTGGCACAAAGGGATATAACGTGAAGGCATACATATGGGAACATAACACATATATGGCCAAGAACAACTACGATTATAACAAGTAAATGGAATATGTCACGCTAATTACAGTCGGCCTACGTGGCCACCTTCATGGCTCATAAATCTGACGATTAAGACCTGCATTTACTCATTCATCAAGGATAACGACAATCAGGGGTCAAACACTTCCTTATTAGCATGTCGTCATCAATGACGACATTAAAGCCTCTTCATTGCCTTGGAGATGAGATGGGTGATGGCTTGCCTATATGAAGGCCGGGAGGTAGCAGCTTCAAGGGGACTCTAAAATCTACAAGGGAGGTATCACAATACAAACCCTTACACCATCTTCGATCTAATATTTCTCATCCACAGCTCGGCCAAAGGATCCATGTATTGGTCTCCTCGTGAGCCATATTCGATCCCACCGAGCATCCTTCAGACTAAATCTGACTTAGGCATCGCATGGGACTTGGTCGAAACCAAGGTCCGACCTCCTTGACGAGCTCTTCGTTTTGTAGATTTGAAGTGACGTCACCATCGTCGAAGATTCCCTTCGGCGTCCCATCGCCCGGATCCGAATGCAATCTTTCCAAGAGTCTGTTTGGCTGGTCGATCCCGGAGGTTGTCGACCTGCCAAAGCTAACCTTCAGCACACCGATGCACGAATCCGTGCCTTCCAGCCCATTCGAATGTGCAGCCGACTGATCCCGATGGCCGTCCTCATCTCACGTGACAGCGACAACCTCCAGACCTCCAAACTATCAACATGTAGTGAGAAAACACCCCAAAACATCTGGCACCGTCTGTGGGAATGAGTCAACACCCATGTCATCAACCACATCGACAATGATTCGTTCCGCTAATCAAAGACCTGAAATGCAACTGCTGAAAACGAGAAGACTTGAAGCCCCGAATAGTGATTCGATATTGTCTCTTTGGATATATCCATCCGAGCTCCCCTTCACAAGTCAGAGTAGCTAATCGATTGAACCCCAGAAACAACATAGCTCATGACCGTTGGAAAGGACCGGATGACACATGCACACTCCCCGAGATCAAAGGTCACCGGTGTCAGTTCGTTATTTTCGAGCTCTCATCACCAGAAATCGTGTTCTCCTCAAACAAATTGGAAAAGATGATCGGATCAAAGCCATAGATCTGAGAAATCTATTCGAATTAAAGCACACATCCGATCCCGCACCGCCCGAGATCAAAGCCGATGTGCAGGCCATGCCAAGCCCTCTCCGTCGACCATGCTAAGCTACACACCATGCCAAACAGATCTTTGCAGGCCATGTCGAATAGATCTCTGTGGGCGATGAAGAGGAGAGTGCCTCCCTACCGACCGATCTGGCGAAGCTGAGATCCCGCTGCCGATAAGAAGTCGAAGCTTCTATCATCGGGGTTCAGATCTGATCCGATCGTAGAATTTCGAGAAGTTCGGTGGTGGCGACTTACTGGACGTCGACATGCCCCCCTTCTTCTTGATGTCTTCCCCAAAGCTTGGATGGATCATGATGTCTCCCTCAAGATGCCTCCCTGGGCTTCTACCCAAAGATCCTGATCACGCGCCTAGGCGAGAAAGGGCGACCGATGCAGCCCCCAGAGCGGCGACCTCCGCAGCTGGCCAAGGTCGATCGGCTCGATCAGATCTGGCAAGGGCGGCGTCCTGAACGCCATGCCCTCACCCTCAAAGCCCTCACAATTGGGGAAATATTTCAAAAAAGAAGCATGTTTCTTTCAGGTCTACTGAGATCTCTTCTCCAATGGATCCGTGTCCTTTCGTTCGGCTCCTCGTCGAAAACCTCTCACTGAAGATCCCTGTGGACACCCGCCCTGCCCGCTCCGTAGGGATGAGAATGGGCATGCCCAAAGCCCGATTGGGCTTTCAAATGGGCATGCCACATCATCATCTCTATAATTCCTTCACAAATTTTTCTAGAATTTGTGAATGAATTTTAGGGATGATGATGTGGCATGCCCATTTGAAAGCCCAATCGGGCTTTGGGCATGCCCATTCTCATCCCTACCGCTCCGATGTCTACCCCGCCTCTTCCCCCTGCTACTGCAAGATCCGCCTCAATAAGTTCCAATACCAGACGACGACGGTCCCTTTAATCCCCGTCGACTCCGCCGCCGGTGAGCAGACCCCCGCAAGCTTCCACCTTGGTCGCTCCGATCTCGACAAGGTCGTCTCCAAGTCAGACATTTTTGCTGGGAAGTCGAAGCTACAGGTCGCGACCTACACCAACCGTCTGGTTTCGATTTGCGGGATGAACTCCGAGAAGTTGCTTGGGAAGGTGACCGTGTCGCTGGATATGAAGGGGGTTGATGGGAAAGCTTGCGTCTTTCACAACGGAAGGGTTTCAGTCGGCAAGGGGAGCAAAGGATCGTCGGCGATGCTTCACATCACGGTGAGACCGGAGCTGGATCCGAGAGTTGTCTTCGAGTTTGATGGCGAGCCCGAGTGTAGCCCTCAGGTGTTTCAAGTTCAGGGGAGGATGAGGCAGCCTGTGTTTACTTGCAAGTTCAGCACATTCCGGCCCGGCGACTGAAATTTGGAAACAAGCTCTGCGACAAGAGAAGCTCCTGTAAGAATCAAACCTCCAATGGCTTCAAGACCGCCAAGTGCTCACTCCCAGAAACACATGAATAATTGCTGAGAGAAACGAAACTCAAAATTGAGTTTATTTTTCCAGATAAGTCTCTAATCGCAAATCTCCACACTTTAATACAATTTTCATAGATAATTTCTGTTGTAGCAGCTTCTCAATTTCTGTCATAACAACTATAATTGGTTGGCTAGGTGAAAGGGTCAACCTTACCTTCAACCAAGAAGAAGGGATCGAAGTGGCATGGAACCAGGTCCGCCTGTCGAGCATCTTCGACGGCCAGTAGATGCTTTGTCTCCTCTACTCGGAGGTTCGCCTCCTCTACTCCCTCTGCTACGACAACATCATCACAATGTACAACGTGTGGACTGACGTCAACAAAAACACGCTGAACTTTAGAATGGAGGTCTGTACGTCGGGGGACCTGAGGAAGCGTCTCCACACGTCGGTGAAGGCCGTCAAGAAGTAGTCATGGCAGCCACTAATGATCCTAATAGGCCTCGACTACCACGAGCCCTACATCATCCACCTTCTCAGCTGGCACTGCCAAGGAAGAAGACAATGTATGTGAGGACATCGGGAGCGGGTTGGGGCTTTGGGCTAATCGATCCCTTGCTCGATAGGTCGATCCTCAAAGGGCTCGTTCTTAAGGCTCTGAAGCGCTCCAGCTAAGGCTAAAGCACAGAGGACTAGAGTGGAGCGGGCTCCACTAGCATAGAGTTTGCTTCCTGTCGCATCAACGAACCTCCTGCCACCCGAGCAAACATGGTCGGGTCTGAGCACACGATAGCACCATCCGAGCTCCTTTTTGCCGAGCCCCTCCAGTTGAGCTCCTCCATGTTGAGTATTGATTCCCCGGATTTGGTTTTGATGATGAACAAACATAAATATCGTGAACTAACTCTTTGTGAGCGCAGTTATGGAGATCGTCGCCAAATTTCTATGAACATCAAAAGCGACGTCTCAAGACTTTTCAAAGCACGTGATCGTGTGCCTGAAGCTTCGTTGAAGTTCAAGGACCATTATTGAAGTCAAGAGATTCGGATTGAAGCTTTGAAGACGGTTCGTCTAGTTTAATTTATAGTCTTCTAGCTTCTTTTCGTAGAATGTTAAGCCTTGAGTAGGTCTTACGTTTTAATCATCATAACACTCATATCTTAGAGCTAGGATCTTCTTAGAAGCCCATACAAACTTTTCCGAAGCTTCACGCTTCATTTCATGGCTTCTAGTGCATCGTAGTTGGTTCAAGAAGAAGAACCAACCGACTAGATGGCAATCTAGTCGGTCGGCAATCCTTCTTGAACCGACTAGATATCCTTGTCCAATTCAGCTCATTCACTGTTTACAGTTAGTCGGTCTAAGAGGGTTCACCGACCGACTAGTTGTCAAACTAGTCGGTTAGGAATCCTTCTTAGACCGACTAGTTAAGCTTTCATTTTTCAGCCTGAGCTACTGTTTACAGTTAGTCGGTCCAAGAACAACTGTCGACCGACTAGTTGTGAAACTAGTCGGTTGGAATTTGTTATTAGACCGACTAGTTCACCTTGTATTCAGCCTATTTGATTTCAACTCTTAGTCGGTCAAAGAATACTCACCGACCGACTAGTTGTCAAACTAGTCGGTTGGCAAGTCTTCTCAGACCGACTTGTTCTATATTCCCTGAACTTTCTATATTGGCTGTGAACTATTTAGTCGGTCCATGTTGAATCACCGACCGACTAGTTGTGAATCTAGTCAGTCAGTGATCCTTCTTAGACCGATTAGACTGCTTCAGAAATAGATCCGTTGGAGCATTAAATGCACGAATTTTCTCTCTCTCTCTTCTCTATCCTATATAATCTTGAGATGCTTCTTCATAGCATTCAAGGCTGATATTTATTGTATTTTAGAGAATCAAAGAGAAGCATTTATTCTCATTTTCCAAGCTTTCATTTCTCACAAGAATCTCTCCTCACTCTTATTCCTCAAGAGAGATTCTCATTGATTGTGAGCCACTCAAGCCAAGAGCTTGATTCAAGGTCACCAACTCCACCCTAGGCTTCTATTGCCGGTCAACTTCTTGGAGCTAGGGTTTGGTGACTTCTTCTCCTTCAAAATCCTCCTTGTCCTAAAATCGTAAGTTTACTCAAGGCATAGGATTTTGTTGGTAAGCATTTCTTATTTCATTTACTTTGATATTGCAAGTTTTACTCTCGGTTGTGAGAGTTGTGTGTGATCCCGGTTTGTGGGAGTCACATTTTCATTTGTGTATGATTTGATCTTGTTGAGGTTTTCTACAAGAATTTCATAGTGCAAATTTGAGTTAGAGGATTCTAACTCAAGTAGCCGGAGGGGATCCGGGTGTTTGGGACGTAGGATCACCGGGAACAAGTCGGGGAGACTTGGGTTGATCCGAACCCGTTAATTCGTTTGTTTGCATTGATCATTTCTTTGTTGTCAATTTTCATTTCCGCATTGTTGGTTGAGTTTACAAGATAATTAGGAATTATCCTCTTGATTATTTTAAAGTACTATTCACCCCCCCTTAGTACTTGTGCAGTAGCTATCAGGGCATTACACTGTTGGATCCTGTCAAAACAGAGTTAGGATCGATAAATGAAGTTGAGACTTACGCTTGCGTATGCGGCACGGTAGTCTTGGAACTTCGCCTTCGGATTCGCCACGACAGATCGAGTCTTCTCACGAACGGAGTAAGGCTACTAAATCCACAATCTAAATCTCTACTTTTAGATTAAGAACTTGGATAAAGAGAGAGGAAGGATTTCGGCAGAGCTTCGCTAGAATGAAATGCAAGGCATGAATACCATGCAAAAAGTGTAAGGAAATGGCTAACCCTTGGGTCTTATTTATATCCCCCAAGATAGTTATTTTAGGAGTAATTGTTCCTTTGGAACAATTTAACTAAGGTGTACCATCATACATGGCACATTATAAGCTTAAGTTGTACCATATGCATGGTACAACATAAGCTTAAGATATTACCCCTTTATTAGCCATATGTCGCATGCACTTATGCACATATAATGCGACTTTCCCATTAATCTAGAGATCCTCTCCGCAAGGGAACAGATTCCCTTTGCACACGACTTTGTGTGTGCGACGTTCGAGGTCTGTGTTCCCTCGTACATCCCCTACAAGGGTGTACAAACGTCATCCATATCCAACATCTCCCACTCACACTTGAGGGGATTGTAAGAGAACGTCTTTCTCTTAGTTCTTTCATCTATCATACCGAGAAATAGACCGTGCGACCGTCATGCGCGTAGAGTCTGTTGTTGTGCACTTGTTAGAGATACACAACGACCTCGAAGGTGCAAAGTTGAGTAGTTCAACGCATGCTTTACCCTAGATTATTTCTTCACATTTCTTATAATTTATATTCAACAATTGAATCCCATCTGGATCACAATTGGCTGGCCAGCTTTGAATCATTAAAGTCCAAATGCGAATATGAAATCAATCTTCCTCTTCTTGCGAACCTTCTGATCTTGACTTGATTCGCTTTTCTAACGTGCCCCACCGAGCCGAATTATCATAGCCCATTAGCAACACGCTAAGATAGCGATCATCTCGTCAAATCTAAAGGAACCAATTGGAGTCCTTGAGGGTAAGAGTTAAGACCCATATGGCCTTTGAGTCTCACATAATAGCAAACTCTATTGCTACTAACTCAGTGGTCGAAATGCATACGTGGTATGAATACGTATTACAACATCACTCCTTTCCCAGGGAGAGTATGTCTTAATGATGTTGTACGGATGAAAGATCAGACACCACAGTGCCTATCTTTTGAGTCCCCTTACTACCCATGAAATATTCCCGGACTCTCATCCTGCATAAGACAGATAGGATTAAAAAATCTTATGAGATCTATTTTAAATATCCTTGTGATACAGATCTCAGATCTTTTGTAAGCATCCATATGATGCAGATCTTTCATTCGACTATCTTGTTTAAGTCACGACTCTAAATCATTCGTCTAATGATTTTGACTTTAAACTAGTCTCATCTCTATCTTATCCATCTGATAAGATAAGGCGGTTGCTCATGTGAGAGAGCCAACCTTAATCTGTCCGACATACACACAATAATATAGCTGAGACTTAAACACAAATGTATAAAATCATTTGTAAGAAACTTGTATGCAATATATAAAAGAACTTCTTTCTTTTATTAAACTTTGATCTTCTATAGACATGGGAAATATTACATGATACAGCTCAGCACCTACGCATTCCCATAGATGATAAGTGTTTGAAGAACACATCTCTGGGGATCGCCTTAGTAAGGGGATCCGCTATCATCACATGCGTGGATATGTATCCTATGTCTACTTCCTTCCGTTTGTCATAGTCCTTTGCAAACTTGAATCGAATATCAATGTGTTTGGTCTTACAATGAAATTTAGGATCTTTGACATAGGCAATCGAAGCTTGACTATCACTGTATATAGGAACAGTGCTCGAGTCAGGGGTATCCGTCAGCCTGTCTAAGAATTTCCTAAGCCAAACAGCTTCTTGGACCGCCATGCTGAATGCTACAAATTCGGCTTCCATGGTTGATAGGGCAATGCAGGTTTGCTTCTTGCTGCTCCAGGATATTGCACCATTCCTGAGCAAGAAAACAAAGCCTGAGGTAGATCTTCGCTCGTCGAGATCACCTGCCCAATCAGCATCGGTATAGCCTTCGAGTCTCAAGGTATTGCCTTGATAGCATAAC
The DNA here is from genome assembly GCA_030789695.1 of Scilla litardierei. Classification (NCBI taxonomy): domain Eukaryota; kingdom Viridiplantae; phylum Streptophyta; class Magnoliopsida; order Asparagales; family Asparagaceae; genus Scilla; species Scilla litardierei. Next base: position 120,666,690 of record CM061130.1, read on the forward strand.
GCATAGTCCGCAGTCCCTTTGAGGTACCTTAATATCCTCTTCACCGCTTTCCAGTGTGCCTGTCCAGGATTGGATTGGTAACGGCTTACCATACCAACAGCATAGCAAATGTCCGGTCTGGTACACATCATGGCGTACATCAGACTCCCGACAGCACTGGAGTATGGAACCTTTTCCATAGCTTTCTTTTCTTTTGGATCTTTGGGACACATTTCCAAACATAGACCCTCGCCTTTGCTTATTGGAGGTAAAACGCACGACAGGAGAGAAAGTCTCTTCGTAGTCTATTCCTTCCTGTTGCGTGAAACCTTTCGCAACAAGGCGAGCTTTATATTTCTCGATGGAGCCATCAGCCTTATGCTTGATTTTGAGAACCCATTTGTTCCCAATGGCTCTATGTCCCTTAGGTGACTTGGTTTGTTTTCATGGATTGAAGTTCTTCTTCCATCGCCGCTATCCATTTATGTTTAGCAGGGCATGTGACGGCCTGTTTGAAAATTTGCAGGTTCGTCATCATCTTGTAGTAATGTCATGAATGTTTGAGGAAATTCATCCTCAAATCTCAGAGGTGTTAGCCTCGTTCGATTACTACGTCTTGCTTGAGTTTGATCACTCCCACTTGGAATGACATCACTCCCACTCGGAATAGGATTGGTATCGTTCGTATCATCCATTGGTGAAGTTTGAAACGTATTTTCTTCTTCACCAAGGATTCTCCCACTCGAACGTTCCGATCCTTCTTGATCCCAAGTCTCAAACAAGGATAAGTCTTGACTTATCTCACCCTGTCTTGGAAACTCGTTTTCCAAGAAGACAACATTCCTCGATTCGAATTCTATTAGACCCCCATTGTCCTCTTGACCGACGAAAACATATCCTTTGGAGTTTTCAGCGTATCGGATGAAGATACACTTCCTCCCACGTGGCCCAAGTTTGCCATATTTGTGAGAGGATAAATGTGCGTAAGAGGCACAACCCCAAGGTTTTAGAATGCTTAAGTCTGGAGTTCTATTGTTCCACAACTCATAAGGAGTAGAACTTACCGACTTCGAGGGTACACGGTTTAAGATGAATGCTACCGTCAATAATGCATCACCCCAAAAGGTGATGGGCAAATTTGCCTGAGACATCATTGATCGGACCATTTCCATCAATGTCCCATTTCTTCTTTCCGCAACACCGTTTTGTTGCAGAGTATAAGGCATAGTTATTTGATGAACTATGCCTTTTTCATCACAGAGTTCCTTAAAACTCGTTGATTGATATTCTCCACCCCGATCGGTTCGCAAGACCTTTATCTTGCGATCTAGTTGATTTTCCACTAAACTCATATAGTTTTTTTGAAGCAAGATAAAGCTTCATGTTTGTGGGAAATCAAATAAATGTGACCGAAACGGGTGAAGTCATCAATGAAGGTGATGAAATAGGACTTCCCGCGTCTTGTCTTAACATTCATTGGACCGCAAATGTCCGAATGGATAAGCTGTAATGGAACTTCGGTAAGTTGACATTTCAACTTTTGAAACATTAGATAGCAAGCCACTTTTGGCAAGTCTATCCATTCTAGTTGGTCCAATGTGACCAAGTCTTGCATGCCAACAAATGATCTCAGATTCAGAATTAGAAGCATTTGTCAAATGGAAACTTTCATTAATAGAAGAAGAATCATCATACATAGTGTTCAAAACAATCAATCCATTACAAACATTACCCGACCCAATTAAAGAATTATTACAAACAAGGTCAACCTTTTGTTCATAGAACCTCCATTCATAACCTAAAGACATTAACATGACCACAGATACGATATTCCTTCGAATATCTGGAGCAAAGAGGACGTCGTGCAATAATAGAGTCCGGCCGTTGTCGAGAACTAGCTTGCATGTTCCGACGCCTTTGACTTCAACACGAGTGTTGTTGCCGACGTATATCCACTTTGTTCCTTGAGTTATCCTTCGATACTCTACGAAGAACCTTCTGTCCTTCGCTACGTGGTCCGTGGCCCCTGAATCAATCAACCAAAAATAGTTAGATTCAGCAAGAAACATGGAACTAGAAACACATATGTAACTAGCCCTACAAGTTACCTTATCACTTCCATCCGTACACGTACGGGCGAAGTGACCGTACTTGTTGCACTTAAAGCACTTGATCTTCTTCAAGTTTTTCTTCTTTGAGTGCACATTCTTTTGCCACTTTTTGTTCTTAGTCTTCTTTGAGGTTTCCGGTTCTTGCTTTCGTTCGTTCACAAACCTTAAGCGTTTATCCTTTCGCTTCTTTCCTCCATGTGAGGAACTAGCGGCCATGTGCACTTCGGCACTAGGTTTTGCGGCTTGAATCCGCTCTTCCTCGAGTTCGAGGTGTTTGGATACATCGCTTAAAGTTTTAATGCACTCATTATGAGTGAGGTGCATTTTCATGTTATCCCAGCTATCTGGGAGTGAACGAATGACTGCTTGGATCTGCTGTTCGTCAGACAGCGTAAGACCCACATCCTTCAATTCAGCTATGAGATTCGCCATGTGGCGAAGATGCTTTTTCATAGATTGATCTCGTCGCATTTTGTACGAGTCAAATTGAATATTTAAGGAGCGGAGTTTGGTTACCGAAGTTCCACCAAACTTTATTTCTAGCCCAGACCATATGTCTTTGGCTAGGTCAAATTCCTGAAATAGACGCATTATGTCATTGTCCATTGCGGACAGTAACGTAATACGTGCTATTTTGTTCTTTCGAGTCCAAGTCTCATAAGCTTCTCGGTCCCTCTTGTGTTGGGCCGTATTGCCCAACTCAGGTTCTTCCATTATGTTTTGGAGTGTTTCAAGCACATCTTGCTCCTCCAAAACATATTGGATTTTTATTGACCATAGTTTATAATTGTCGCCGTTGAGCTTCTCACCTTTGTTAAGCTCGGCGACAATGTTCTTAGAAGCGGTAGACATATTCGAATCAAAAAACTGCAAAGAAAATGAAAAACACGATCAAAATTCTATGCATAAAGTTTCGATTCTTTAAACACTTGATAAGTTCCTTGGATGCGCTGAAATGTTACTCTAGAATCGAGAAGTTCACTACGTTCCCAACTACCATCTAGAAGTAACTTTCAAAGTATCCCTCTTACTTATCTCATGTAAAAAGAAATCAGAAATGATACCCGTATGGTACCAACAGCGGAAAAAATACTTTTGAAAAACATATCTTTCAAAATGGAATAGGTGAGAGTTTGCGCAAAGAATTTTAGCGCAACAATTGCCAAGCCACGAGACCTGTTCTACACACCCATGGGTTAGATAACCATGGCCGGATCGTGGTAGGACTTGGAATTCTAAATTGCGCTATCCCGATTAAGGACGGGACATAACCTATTTGAAAACATCTTTTTCAAAAAATTTGAAATACATTGGCTAATCTCCGTAGAGTAGAGCACAACGTCATAAGTACATTGGCTAATCTCCGTAGAGTAGAGCACAATGACATGGCTAATCTCGCATGAAGTAGAGCACTATGGCTAATCTTCAAGGAGTAGAGCCCAAGAAAAAACTTTATAATATGTTAGCCCCGTATGGGCTAGTCGGCACATTCGTGTTTGACCAAGGCCTTTTGATACCCCGTATGGCCTAGTCGGCAAGTTCATGATCGACCAGACCTTATGTCGGATTGGTCGACCAAAACACACAAATTGGTCGACCAAAAATTGGTCTACATCACTCCCGGCCAGGGCCCCTGCCCTGGCCGAGGCTGGCCAAGGGCCGGCCAAGGGCCTCTGCCCTGGCCGGCCAGTGGCGGCCTGCGGCAGCCCTGGCCACTGCCAGGGCCGGCCAGGCCACTGGCCTGGCCTTGGCCAGAGGCAGGCCTGGCCTCGGCCAGAGGCCGGCCAGGCCTCTACCTGGCCTGGCCTAGGCCAGAGGCCTGCCAGGCCTCGGCCTGAGGCCGGCCAGGCCACTCTGGCCTGGCCTCGGCCAGGGCCCCTGGCCGGGGCCAGGGCCCCTGCTCTGGCCTCGGTCAGGGCGGCCAGGCCCTGGCCGGGGCCAGGGCCCCTGCCCTGGCCTCGGCCAGGGAGGCCAGACCCTGGCCTGGCCTGGCCTGGCCGCGGCCAGGGCTCTCTGGCCCTGGTCGTGGCCGGCCATGGCCGGCCGGCCATGGCCCGGCCATGGCTTATTGGCCTTGACCGGCCATGGCCCTTTGGCCATGGCCGGTCTCCCCCCTTTCATGGGGTGGCCACATGCCCCCGCCGGAGGGGGTTGCCGTGGTGGTTATTGGCCGTAGCCAACACCCTCCGCATGGGGAGGGGGGGTGCATGGCCTTCATAGCCCATTTAGCCATGGTGCACATGCACCAAAATTCATCTTCCCCGATGGAAATAACCACCATCTTCTTCTCCGGTGAAGCACCCGATCGTCGATGAAGCACCCGTTCATCGAGAAAGTAGTTATTTTCTAATGGCTGTGTGCCAAAAAATGAAAAATAACATACTACGTGAACGGTCGGTTCTTCCCGTCACAGAGAGTTCCTGCCATATCCGTAATGACAGAAGACCATAACGTGAAAAGAACAACCGCTGCGTTCTCTCCGTCACGAAGTGTTCCTACTATATCCGTAATGGTAGGATACCCATTCGTGAAAAAGACAACGCCTCGTTCATCGGTTCGACTTGGCGGTGGTTTTGACCGGGGCGAACCCGTATGGCTCTGATACCAATGTTGGATCCTGTCAAAACAGAGTTAGGATCGATAAATGAAGTTGAGACTTACGCTTGCGTATGCGGCACGGTAGTCTTGGAACTTCGCCTTCGGATTCGCCACGACGGATCGAGTCTTCTCACGAACGGAGTAAGGCTACTAAATCCACAATCTAAATCTTTACTTTTAGATTAAGAACTTGGATAAAGAGAGAGGAAGAATTTCGGCAGAGCTTCGCTAGAATGAAATGCAAGGCATGAATACCATGCAAAAAGTGTAAGGAAATGGCTAACCCTTGGGTCTTATTTATAGCCCCCCAAGGTAGTTATTTTAGGAGTAATTGTTCCTTTGGAACAATTTAACTAAGGTGTACCATCATACATGGCACATTATAAGCTTAAGTTGTACCATATGCATGGTACAACATAAGCTTAAGATATTACCCCTTTATTAGCCATATGTCGCATGCACTTATGCAAATATAATGCGACTTTCCCATTAATCTAGAGATCCTCTCCGCAAGGGAACAGATTCCCTTTGCACACGACTTTGTGTGTGCGACGTTCGAGGTCCGTGTTCCCTCGTACATCCCCTACAAGGGTGTACAAACGTCATCCATATCCAACATACACTCCCTTCGAGCTCAGGCCTTCTGTGTGAACTCATCCAACCTAGACGAGGCAGATCCAGGTGGAGGCCGACAAAACGAGGCCGACCCATCGAGGAGAAGGCCGACCAGTCCAGGCCGACCCAGGAGGAGACCGATTCAGGAGGAGGCCGACCATACCAAGCCGACCAATCCAGGAGGAGGCCGACCGACCCAAGAATGTGTAGACCAGTCCAGGCTGAGACAAGGCCAACCCATCTGACTGACCAGCGCCAGTATAATGAAACTTCCAATGATTCGGGTTTCCTACTTTCTGAGGAAAACCCGAGCTATGGAGCGGGACAAGATAACACACAGCGGGACCTGGACTACCTCCGCCTTCAAAGCTCACCCAACGGAAAGATAACACACGGTGGGACCCGGACTACCTCTCCCTTCCAAGATCACCCAACGGTGCCTTCCAAGTTTGCCCAATAGTGCAGAAACTGAGGTGGGGATGCAAAGCCTCCGCCGACTCCGCTTCTGAGGAGCAAGTAGAGCTGCCAGCCGAGCCCTGCCATGCATCCTTGCCTTTGTTCAAACTTGCCTATCGCCTCAGCGGGAGCTTGAGGATCGTATCAGCGACCACATAATGTCGTTCCATTGACATCGAACTCCGCATGCGATGCAAGCATATGGAATTTAATGCGACGATCTCCGGTCCTCATCATTGCTCACCCAATCAAAGCAGACCTCCCGATCTCGTAACTCATGGACCGGATTGGTTAGGGGGCCGCCGAGGAGTTGATATCTTGAGATCGAGCCAGAGCGGGAGCTAGTATCCAGACAATAGCTGCAGTTGGAGATGAGATCGGTCGTATGGCTGGGGCCACTCCCCCAGAAGGCTAACCAAACCCGAATCGGTTGTAAGGCTGGGAAAACTCCCTCAGCATGCCGATCATTCGATCGACCGTAAGGCTGGGGCAACTTCCCCAGCAGGATGTTCATTTGATCGACTGTAAGGCTGGGGGTAGCTCCCCCAGCAGGCTGATCGATCTGTCGACTGTAAGGCTGGGGGCAACTCCCCCAGCGAGGCGACCTGTCGAACGTAAGGCTAGGGACAACTCTCCCAGTGAGGGATCTAGGTTTTTCTTTTTGTTTCTTCGTTTCGTTTCTTTTTATATTCTCTTCTAAATGTTTCCTCTTCTTATCTCTAAGGTCAAAGGGTCAAAGGCCCTAGAATATGCCATATAAGGGTAAAATGACATAAACTCCCTCCCACATAAATACCCTCCAAATTGGGTATATAATTACAAGGGATGCCATCCCACTAATTCCTTCACAAAAGACCTCTAACATGGGACTATAATCAAAATTATGTCACAACAAAACAATCCCACATAAACACCCTCTAACACAGTGTCGGAGGCAAAGGGGGCAAAGGGGGGAAATCGCCCCCACTGACATGGAGAAAACTCAACAAAGTCCATGGAACAAAGTCACAAACTTAGCAGCGGTTACCCACTTGCCCCCCCATTTTTGTTTTGTTTGTACCGTCTTTTCAAAAGTTTTCAACTTGCTAAGGGTTAATGAAACCAATTATGCAAAGCCCACGTGATCAACTGATCACCCACATTCTAAGTGGCCCCCAACTTTTTAGCATGCAGACAATTGTAATACAACTGTGCAAACCTCATCCGGCCTCTTTTCATTTCAAAAAAAGAAAACGCTTCTTTCGTTCAGCCTTCATAGTTCGCAGCGGCGCTTCAGATTCGCAAACCATACCTTAGAAACGAAAGCCATTCGGTGGCTCGGCTGTTTGGCTCTTCGCAACCCCTTCGGCACTTCGCAAAGCCTCGTTCAGCCTTCGGTGCTTTCGCAAACCCTTCAGCCTTTGGTTCGGCGCTTCGCAAACCTGAAATTTGTACCTTTTTGGTGGATCATTTTTTTGATTATCACTCATTATTTATTTATTTTTTCAGGTGTTTGCTTGGGTTTTTTGGAGATAAACGGAACCAGAGTTCACGGATTCAAGGGTTTCTATCTTTTTCCCTCTATGGGCAGCAAGTTCTGTTTCTTTAAGTTGTTTAGTCAATTATTTCTTATGAGTTTCTTGCAAATCTTCATAAACTTCCCAGATGAGAACATACTATTTAGTCTGTGACTCTGTGTGAAGGAGCATTGCATAGCAACAAATACTATCTTAACATAAAAGCGTATAAAATCAGAATTTAAGCAGTCAAATATGATGTGGGTGTGGGGTATAAAACATGTAAAATACAGACATCACTCGTCCAGAGGTTCGAAATGCGGCTTCCTCAGTCTCTTACTCTGTGATCGACAAGATCAGGGCTGAATAACTCTCATATCCATACGGGATTCGGGTCCCCTTTTACGTCGAAATGATTTGTTTCCCCAAAAAGAGTGAAGTTAGAGTTTATACCAAAATTTTGGCCATTTTAATCATATTTTGTCCATTTTGATGGTTGGAGAATGTTTTATTTATGTTTCAGGTGATTTGTGGCCAAAACGATGCATTTCGGTGAAATAGAGACCGAAGGAGGAAAGATGGCGAAGAGGGAAGAAATTTGATAGAGCATGGATGCTAAGAAGAGTAGAAGAAGACTCAACATGGCCGTGTTGGTACACGCACGGCCGTGTCAATGTATCAGCTGGAGGAGAGGATATGGAGTTCAGCGGCACGGCTGTGCTACATGGCCGTGCTGGAATTAAAACAGTATGAAGAATGAAATATTGTCGTGTGGCGCAGCTGTGCACACGGAGCCGCTGAAACTGCTGAAGGCACGAGGGACTGACTGACACGACCATGCCGCTTTTTAACACTGCCGTGCATGACGATGACGGCGCTTTGTTAACCTAGGTTTTAGGTTTGTCACGGCCGTGCCGCTTTTTGGCATGGTTGTGTGCCAGTTATTTCTATATAAGCAAACTGATGTAACCTTGAAAACAAGCTTTATTCGGCTTTTTACCTTTTTGGTTGATTTTCTAGAGCTTTTTCTGCCCTCTTTTCTGCTGATATTTTGCTAGATATTGTAAGAACTTTAATTCTTCTTTTAATTATTTGTTTTAGCTATTGATTCTCTTGCTTTTGTGATTTTGATTTTTGTTGCCTTGGCTCTTTCCTAAAGTAGCTCATTATGAATGCTTATATGTTGATTTCATTTGTAAATCCCATGATTATTGAGTAGTCCTCTAGTCTAGGGCAATGTAGAGCCCTATTGTAGTGATTGAGCATGGTGGATCGCTCCAAATATCGATTCAAGTATATTAGAGTCATCAAATAGGATTGGATGAAAGCTTAATTCAACGCGTCCCATTATTGTGCTACACAATCTTAATCACCGACGACCCATCGAGGTTTTGATTTGATGCCCTTAGTAGAGGGTTGACTATCTAGTGCTAGGCGACGATGAACCATCGGGCACACTCACTAGAACCACATATATCGTAGTGACCGACGACCCATCGGGGCTTCGATAGGGGTCCACCATATTCTCCGAGTCGTCTCTCATGGCAAGATGTCAAGAGGACGACGATTGAGATTCAGACATCATCGATGACTATAATCCTTGAAATGAGAAGTTAGATCAACCCAGCTCAAGACCTACAATAGCGGTGATACGCTAGCCCTATCACCTTCACATAACTGAATTCTCCATTAATTCAATCTCTATATACCCTCGAGACATCACTTTGCATCTATACAAAACTTGACACTAATCCCTGATTGAGCCTTCGCCTCCTTGTGTTCTACACCCGCTGCATACGACACCGTACGCTTGCGGTAAATTTGTAACTTCTCTCGAACATTGAACAACTAGGCATCAGTTGACAGAGGGATAGCCCCATAACATTCAGCACTTGAGGAATGAAATGGTGCATGGGGAAGCAAAGTCCATAACGGAAAGCTCTGGTGTATAACCCCACCTCACACTCTCAGGAGAAACACACCCTTTCATTAGGCAAAGGAATCCGAACCAGGTAGGGAGGTCGATCATAATCTTCTTGGAGTGTATGAAGTTGATCAACCAATACTGTGGAAGCCTGATTGGTGACCACGTCTGGTACAGCGAGCCTTCCTTTGTTATCTCGTGAGATTGGGACCACCGGATCGATATCAACAAGGGCCAAGCTTTTCCCTTTATTTGTGACCCATTCTGAAGGATTCACGTCTATCGATGCTTCGTCCACATTCGAAGAACCTTCTAGGCGTGGGATCTGAGATATAGCCAATTCTGCCCTCTCCATCTCTTCTCATCGCTCTGCAGTTTTAGATGACGAAGAAGAAGGCATGGCAGAGAACCTCTAGGAAGATAGAATAATAACAACGAGGCAAAGTGCTTCTTTTTGAAAGTTCAAATAGGAAAGTTCGCCTCACCCCCTTATTTTTCTTAATAATACAGCGGGCTACCCCTTCACGATTGATCCCAGCCCTCTTGTCAGGGGGCATGTGTTGATGATCTATGGGTATCCTTACCTCGAGCCTCAAGCTGACGCTGCAGCTGAGTAGAAGGAATGTAAATTTTGGCGATCAAACATAAATACTTCATCTTCGACTGTCGTGCCCATTTAATGAGATATCACATCACTCGACCTCAACCGGCGTCCCGTCTGAGCTCAAATAATAGGGGCCATTATAACAACATTAGGCCGGCCTACGAAGCAGAGGAGAATATATCATGCCAAAAAGGGGCCCGCAAGGAACGCAATGACAAAGCCCCAAAGCCCAGGAAATACACGTTGAGGGCCAACGGCTTACCTACTCAAGACTCACTTCTGACCGTTGAGCTCCCGAATATCAGGGGATCAGTTGATAATGTGCTTGATATTAAGGCGTAATAATTGGACATCGGTTATGCCCATTTTCAGGAATGATCGTGCCACCATTAAAGCAAGACAGTTAGAACCGAGTGAACGTCCTCACCTATAAATAGTCTTAACGACAAAGACCGGGGAAGCTCCAATCCCCGAATCCTTAATGGATTTGGTTAACTTCCTTTGAACCGTGCAATTTGAAGGCTGTTGGGGGTCGGATCCATTCTTAATGGCTCCGGAATATTGGACCCATTTACCCAATTAATCAAACAAGAAGAAATAAAGATCTGTTGTGAAGTAGAAACAGGGTTAGAGAAGGTTGAGGCTAGGAAACCCTTAGCCCCCTTTATATAGTATTCATATTGGTTACTCATGTGGGTGGATACCCAATAGGCCCAATGTGTCCTATTCATAACACTTCCCCTTATCCAACCAACGTGGTATACTCTACTTATGAATACTGAATGATTCATTAGTACTAATGAGTATCGTAAAGGGTGGATACTTCTAAATCCAAGTTAGGGGTAACTGCCTCGTTAAAAACCCTTAGCTATGGAAAACCATATGGGAAAAAACCGATAGCAAAGGGAAAAGAGTACAACACTCTATAACTTCTCCTGATTTAGGGATGTGTCGAGGGGTGGATACTTCTAGATCTAGAATCAATGTGGTTGTCTCATTAAAACCTTGACTATGGAAAACTCTATGGGAAAAACCACTAGCCAAGGAAAAAGAGTGCAACTCTACAGTTGACTCCCCCTTATCTGATCAAGCTTCAGGCTTGCAGATATCCTATATATCTATACATTAATCTCCTATGCGTCTATACATCCATCTCATCTACAACATTCCGAAAGCAAATGTAAAGTACAAACATCACTCATCTATACAAGTTTCACTCATATAAGGCAGTAGCTGAAACTAAAGGAGCGCTGCAGACTTGGTAGACAGTACCACATCTCAATCGTCATTGTCTGCGAGGTACTTCAGGACTAGGCTTTGTATGTCCTTGAACTGCTTCTTGGGTGATGAGCTTCTCGGGATGGTAGGAGGATATAGACTTAGGAGGATTCTGTGTAGATCTTCAGGAGGTGGACGTCCCTTTTATGATATTCATCGCGATGAACTGTAACCTGCATATGCAAATACATTTAACAGGGAGGATTTTTCCTCGACCCTTGCAGATAGCGCAGAAGCTACATATCTCTGGTCCAGGGGTGCGCTGCACACGCTGCACTGTACCTGGCTAATAGCTATACTGTTAACGCTTAAAAGAGACGCATGTAGTTGGCCAGGTAAAAGAGTGTTTCAAAGACACTTAAGGTACTTTTGGACCATATATATTCTTCCCCTCTTCCAGCTAACGGAAAGAGGTCTTTTAATGTGTATCCATACAACCAAATAGGTGTATTTAGTGGAGAATGATTTTCATTTTTCCTTCATCAATCGTCATTGTATGAAGTTTTCATCTTCGGGATGATAAATAATAGTTCATCTTCAGGATGATTAATGTCATCTGCAGGATGATAGTTCATTTTCAGGATAATAGTTCATCTTCAGGATGATAGTTCATCTTCAGGATGATTAATGTCATCTTCAGGATGATAGTTCATCTTCAGGATGATTAATGTCATCTTCAGGATGATAGTTCATCTTCAGGATGATTGTATTCTGTAAGCCAAGAATTTATGCCTAGCTAGGACTTTCATATCATATCATATCTGATAGATAGGCTTTAACAGATATTTCGGTATTTTCTCTTCAAGAGATCCGATAATATTTTGAGTTATTAAAATAATCTCAATTCTTTTAATTTGCTCTCTTAAGAATAATACTATTTTAAGAGGTGCAAATAACAACCTTTTAGTATGAGTCCTTTAAGGATCTCTGTCTAGGTTATCTTTCCTTTAATCATATTTTTAATATATGTCCCAGAAAAAAGTAAAGTAAAGAAAAATATTATACATGCAATTGAAGAAATTTTATATAGGTAATGTTGTCACATCCAATAGCAACATCAACCAAAAATTTCCTCCTTTTGCCATTCATTGGGTTACGCCTTGACATAAACCAGTCGATGCATCAGATTCATCTTATAAGTGAGTTCAGCTCATCTTATTTGATTACTTCCTGGTTTGAGCGATTTATACCTCTAAAGCTATAGCAAATTAAAATGCTTATAGCTAACTATTTTATTATAATTCTCCTACAATACTCAGTTATCCCACAGGATTTGATATCATTTTTGATACCAGGACTTCAGGTCCAACACCCCATATTTCATAAGTGAGTCCAGCTCACCTTATTTTTGCCTCATTCCACATTATTATAATTTGGCCAAATCTCTATGTTTTGCTTCAGGCAAAGTAGAGTTTTAGAAACGATATTTTATATTTAACTGGAAAAATGAAATATGAGAGAATTTGTCGACAAAATGTGTTCTTTCTTGTCTAAAACTCACCCCGTACGTACTATAAACATTTAATTTCTCCCAGAGGTGTCTCATTCACAACGCGTTAAAGAAGTGAAGGTTCTGGGACGGGTAAAGAATATGGACAGATCCAGAATGGGTCCATAGCAACCAAGTTGCAATAAGGTTTTGGATTTGAGCTCACTTTCCTATGGTGGTATTGCTTTTTCGGTCTCCAGGAGTAGATTTCTCTCTTTGGAGCTTAGTCGTATGTCCTCTCATCTCTTAAGGACATCCACTTCTGCTACTGGTGGATTGCATCCATTATATTTGGTATGTCAATCCTAGCTGGATTTTTAGTAGCAGGGATGTGAAAATTTTGACAATATTTAAATTTTCAGTCTGATTATAATCAGATCATATGTATTTACTTTTTAAATGGTCAATTTGAGCTTCAGGCTTATAGATGATTTGAACCAAATAAGGAATTGAAGGATCTTCAGGATCCACACAATCTATAAGACGTGTACAAATGCCTTACTCATACGAGATTTTGGAATCTATTCATCAAAGTTGGTTAGTCCTGATGAATGTGTTCTCTTTATGGCATCATGACGTTTTATGTAGTGTTGCTTCAGGAACACATACACAGGTTGCGGACGTACCATCTTTAAGATGTGCTCTAAACCCATTCTTAGAAAATGTTTATATGGAGTTGATCAGACTCATATAAAAAGGTTCTAATGGTGTGTTTAGCTGAGTGTACGCAACCACTGTTGCTAATTATTTATGATTTCCCATTTTTATCCAAAGTTACCACTAATTTAAAAAAAATGTGGTTGGATAACGACCATTTTAGAGGATATATTGATGATTACACAAAAGGTACATCATCAGTCATATTAAGGGAGTGGACAAAACCTAATTATATCCCTTAAATACTCTCAAGAGACCTAAAGGTCTTCATTATCTTAAATGATGATAGTATATCATCTTAAATTCATTTGAGGAAGTGGGGAGAGTCAATGTCCATGTTAATGGAGATAATCTCATAATCATTTTTCCCTTTTGAATGGGACGATGAAAGTTTCACCCTTTTTGAAGAATCTTCGGGTTCTTTTGGTTGATGATGTCTTGCTTCATCAATCCAGGGTGATATCGATCCAAAGTTGGTCGATTCTGGACACTTCAGGTGTTCCAATTTTTCCTCCTTTTGAATTTATTTTGTGACAAAGTTTTAGGCTTTATTTATTTCGAGAGTAATAGACATCCTCTTTTTAGAGTATTCAGGCTTAAAAAGTCCTGAATTTTAAAAGAACAGGAATCACAAAAAAGATTTTCTAAATGACTTATACTGTAAACTACTTTTTAAAAGTATATATAAACACTTAAAAACTCACTAAGAAATATGTTATGGCAACAGATTAAAAATTGTGTTTATAAAGTTTATTTGTCTTCTAAGAGTGGCTAATTATACAATAAGTATGTCGACTTTCGTCGGTTTAGACTAGCAATGTATATATATTTCAATGGCATAAACTAATTACTTTTCATATTGCAAAAGCATTATGAGTACTTATCAGAGCTTCTGGTTCTGATCTTAGTTTGCCATTTTCTACTCCGTATCGAGTAATATTTTCCCTTATTTTTATTTCAGGTCATGTTTGATCCTGAACTTCCCCTGATTTCAATATTCCTTATTTATAAAGGACAATAAAAATTAGTCTTGCTCAGGAGACATAAGCAGCGGTTTGAGGAAATTATTTTATACTTCCACTTTTCTAATTAATTAGAGACTTTTAAAAGTCTATTTGAATGCTCGAGTATGGCTTCACGCCATTTTCTTGAGGCGTTCAAATTTTATGTGGATAGTTAATCATGCTCAAAAAGGGAACAAATACGCGGGTGCGTAATATATTTCTCACTTATTTATTAAGCCACGACTTCAGGCGTATGCTTATATTTAAGGCTAGATAAAAAATCTTTCCTTGTAAAAATACAGGAGAGTACTCTTTTAAAGAGTTTAGCGGTGTTATGGAAAACTTCTTGTGTCCATATTTGATTATATAGATCATAAATCTTACATATCTATTTACCGCAAAGTGTGCATCTTTTATAGAGATAGCAGTCATAATTTTCGCATAAACCATCGTATTTGTTTTGTTTTGACATTTAATATGATTTGAACTTCTGGTTCAATTTTCAACAACGGTATGATATTTGAACTTGTTGAAATATTATTTAATCTGTTTGTGCCATAATATTTAATCTTAGTATGAGTATTAACATGAAAAACAGTTATATAAGAAAATAGACTAAGTTTTAACATGCATACAAAATATTAAAACAATTGTGCATTAATCTAGTTGTTCATAAGATGTCTTAGATTTTTAGGACGCATATCCAAAAACTTCATGGGAATTTAACCCCAAAAAGGAAAATTTCATGGGTACGTGGCGGCGGTGGAGGCTTCTGGCCATCCGCGGTATGCGCCGTGTCCGTTAGATTATGTTCAAAAAAGTTTAAACTGAACAACATGTCATTCATCGTTAACGACAAATAACATTTTATCCCCCAAAATACTAATATTTATTGTAACCCCCTCCCAATTACTTTCCTGATGTTTCATGAATTTTCCAGAATTTTTTCCAAATTTTTAAGATTTTTCTGAACTTTTCTGGGATTTATTCGGTAGTTTCTGAATTTAATATATATTAAAAATGTTATAAACTGGCTTTGGGTGGCCCAACACGTTAGTCGGTATCCACCCATTATGTAACCCTATTACTATAAATACATGGCTGTGGATTTCATAGCCACCAAGTTTACAACACGTTATCAGCATGCTCGAGGCTGAGCCGAACCCCTGCCGACGGACGAACACGACGCGAACGTGCTTCCTTCACCGAACGTCGCTAGATCCGGTGGGTAGGATCTAGCGGTAACTTTTTCCCTAGATCTAAATTCATGTGCGCATATGTCTAGATCCAAATTTTTGGATCAATCGTTTAAATGAAAATCAACATTTTTATTGTTAAAAATCAACTTTTTACAATAAAAAACGATATTTTGGAGGTCAAAACTGAATTTTTTCCAACAAAAATTGGTTTTTTATCATCTTCTTCCCCATAATCATTAAACCCTAGGGGATCTTTTCACCGTCGAGCGAAACCCCCCAAACCCGCGCAAATTCCGCCGCCGCTCGAAGCGGCGTGCGGAAATCGCCGCCGCTCGCAGCGGCGGGCAAAACCCCTGCCGCTTGCAGCGGCGGGCAATCCCACCGCTGGGAGCGGCGGGCTGTTCCCGCCGCCGGCAGCGGCGGGGCTCCCCCCGCCGCCTGCAGACGGCGGGCAGAACCCGCCGCCGGCGACGGCGGGCAGAACCCACCGCCGGCAGCGGCGGGGCTCCCCCCGCCGCCTGCAGACGGCGGGCAGAACCAGCCGCCGGCGACGGCGGGCAGAACCCACCGCCGGCAGCAGCGGGACTCCCCCCGCAGCCTGCAGACGGCGGGCTGACCCCGCCGCTGCGACGGCGGGCTGTTTCTGCCGCCCGCAGCGGCGGACCCCCCGCCCCGCCGCCGCCAGTAGCGGCGGACGGGCCCAGCCGCCTGCAGCGGTCCCCCATTGCGCGCACGTGTCCCAAAACCCTAACTAGGGTTTCACCCCGAAAATTTCCTATTTTCAAATCTTTTTCAGATTTAATTACGATTTTTTTCGGTTAAAATATGGACAAATTACATGTGATTTTATTCATCGCATTTTATTCGGATTATATGATTTTTAAACGTTTTAAAATTAGGAAGATCCTGCGACCGCTCTGCCGTTAGTCAACTAACCTAACTGTGTATGACGTTGCCTAGTGGTCCAATAATTTTTAAACGAAAAAATTTCATTTTCCATTATAAACTTTCTGTGATGATTAATTGCCTGTAATGAATAAACTGCATGTGATGATTAAATGCCTGCTGCATTTTTTCTGCTTGCGACGAATGTTCATATTTGTTGTGGTTTTGGATCGGCTAGTTATCACCATTATTTCCCTTGCATTATTTTCCTTTTTTAAGAGAGAAAAATGTAGTGAGTATACTTTTGTAAAATTACAAGACCGACGGATGCCACAAGAAGATGAAGGACCATTCGAGAAGAATAGGGGCCCCACGGGGGTTCCCGAGTTGTACTTTCATTTCTTTTTGGGACTGTATGGACTGTAATTAATATGGTGATTAGCCGATCCACGCATCAAATATCTGTGTCTGAAAGCTTAATTATTTATTTTTCTGCGAAAATATCTAATTATTGCCTATTTTTATACATGCTAGAGAGATAAATGGCCAAAATTGCGAGCGTCGATTTCGACGTATTGGATGCTACAAGCAAGAACTACTTAAGCTTGCAGTTGGACATAAAATTCCATCTGCGAGCACAGGGACTGGGCCATGCCATTGCTGTAGGCGATAATGTTTCTGATATAGATAAAGCGAAAGCAATTATCTATATCAGACGCCATATCGATCGGACCCTGAAGGCCGAGTACCTCACGGTGGAAGACTCTTATGAGTTATGGACCGCCCTCGAGGACAGGTATTGTAACGACTGGTTTTCATGTATTTGGATTATCTATATTATATATATATGTTTTGGTGAATTTTCCCCTTATGCGTGGTTTTCGTCTCCGTAGCTTTCATTTTCGATCGTTTCGTGGTGATTTTCTAGCTTCTTCCTTAGAATCGTTGATCTTGGAGTAAGTCACTCATGACGAACTTCAAATCGCTCATATTTTAGAGTTAGAGTGATCCTAGAAGCCGTAGGAATCTTCCTAGAACTTCGCGCTTCAATTCGGCACTTTTAGTGCACTTTAGTTGGTTCAAGAAGGGGGACCAACCGACTAGATTGAGATCTAGTCGGTCAGGAACTCTACTGGAATCGACTAGTTCATTGAATCAAATGTACAGGAGTTACTGTTTACTTTTAGTCGGTCTAAGAACAACCACCAACCGACTAGATGTGAAACTAGTCGGTCAGAACTTGCTCTCAGACTGACTAGTTCCTTTGATACATTTTACCTAAGTTACTGTTTATCGTTAGTCGGTCCAAGAACAACCACCGACCGACTAGGTTGCAAACTAGTCGGTCAGCCATTATTCTTTAACCGACTAATTCTTTGACCATTTCGATAACCTGAGTTACTGTTTGGTTTTAGTCGGTCACAGTTGGTCGACCGACCGACTAGTTGTTAAACTAGTCAGTCAACAACCCTTCTTTGACCGACTAACTGCTGTCGTAAACCTAGGGTTTGCCCAGCCGCCGGGTGTGCCTATTTAAACCCCCAAACATTTTTCTTTCTTCTTTCATTTTCTCCTGAGCCTCCTTCTCCCCCAAATCATCATCCATCTTCCCCTAGCCTTCCTCCTTCTTCAAGAGCCTCTCCCCCTCTCCATTTAGGCCGGCCACCACCTCTAGGTCGCCGGAAAACCCCCAAAACCCCCAAAATCCCATTTCTCCAGAATTTCTCCCCATTTCCAGATCTGAACCCTAGTTTCCCGGATCGTTCTTCCGTCGCCGTGCTTGCTCGACATCGTTCTTCCGCTAACGATTCGGTAATAAATCGATCTCTTAATATTCTCATAACCTATTTGTGTTTTTGTGAAACCCTAATGAAAATGAATGTTGTTTTGATGATTGTTTCTCCATAACAGTGACTTCCCTGTAGATTAGCGTCCGTGAGACGAACCTTCGTGATCGTCATCCTCGGTGCTAGGCAAGTGAAACTTTCCACTTAGGGTTTTGGGCCATGTCTTAGGCCATTTGCTTGTTGTAGGCGTAAAAGAGACTAGGCGACGAAATGATACTCGCCTAGGCGCAATTTCAGGATCTAGCTTGACAACAAAGCTTGACCCGTCATTTATCATGTTGCATAAGTACTACCATGTCATGTTTAATTTTAATTAACGGTACACGAATTAATTGTCATCCATGCTATCCATGTTGAATGTCGCATTCGTAGCACACGCTACAATACTTGTGTTTCCTGGCTCGTGTTCCAGAACCGGGCCATGTGTGTTGGTTGATAGCCAATGCCCGATCTACTTGTTTCCGGCTAGGCACCTGCGTTGCAGGCATAACCCTACGCCATACGTGTTAAATACACTTCCTGGCTCGTGATCTAGAAGCGAGCATTCCGTGTTCGGGGTAATGCCCTGGCTCGATACACGTGGAGGGGTAGGGATAATCGGTCACCTGAGCTTACGAGTTGGCCCGATCAACCACTCTAGCCAGCAGACGAAATCTCTGTGCACAACTTGTTTACTTGACGTGTTTACTTGACGTGATCACTTGACGTGAACCACTTGACTTGTACTTGTCCGTGTTTTACTTGTAAAACTCGTTATCCATGACATACTTGCTACTTGCTACTTGTACTTCCCTTTACTTGTCACTTCCATACTATACTTGCCATGTCATGCATCATACTTTAACTGCTAGGTTGTTAGTGTACTCTCCTTTCAGTTTCCTTGCCCAAGTCTTTTAGACTTGCTGACATGTGCCCCTTTACTCTTTTGGGTGACACATGTTAGATCCCGAGCCTGAGGGTGCTGCTGAGGACGTGGTGTTTGCTGACGCTGAGTCAGAACCCGCGTTCATCGAGGAGTTTGAGGACACCGGAGACCAGTCTTAGTGTCTTCGTTGAGCTTTCCCTTTTATTTTAGACTGTTTTTGTTGTCGGTGCGTGGCACCAATACTCTGTTTATGTTGTGTTTGTTGGCCTTGTTCTGGGCCTTTAGACTCTTTCTTTTATCCTGGTGGCTTTTCTGAATGTTGAACTTAATTTTAATGTTGGACAATGCTGAGATTTGAGATTTTATTTCTGTCTCTCTTGTGTTATTATCTTGTTCTGTTCGTGGTTACAGGGACCTGCACTTGTTTTACTGACGCTTATCAGGCGTGTGGCTTCACAGCTCCACGTCTGTGCGGACCTTCTCACGTCTCGCCTCCATTTTAGGGAAGCGGGGCGTGACAGGTTTTGTTGGTGGCCCATGCAGGTCTTCTTCTGTAACTGCGAATTGTCGGAATAACGATAATAATATTAGAATGTCCAATAAACTAAGGTCGACATCCGAGTCATAAGCTATGAGTCTAATCTGCTTCGTTTTCTGTGTCATTAGATGGCAGGAAGGCGATTTACCCGTGGTGGTGGTAGTGTGCCCCCTCATGACGAGGAGCCTGAGCGGGAGCCCACCAGTGGGGAGATGATGCGGATGATGCTTCAGATGATACAGGTGCAGCAGGGCGTGCTCCTGCAAGTCCAGAATGCTCCAGTTGTTCGAGCTGGTCGGGCAATCCAGGATGCCCCTCGCTCCGAGCCGGGAGCGAAGCAATTTCGGGAGCTGGGTCCTGCTTATTTTGATGGGTCTGAGGGTCCTCTGGCTGCCGATGAGTGGATTCGGAACATTGAGGATAACTTGAAGATGGCCAAGATGAGCCCGGCTGGATGGGTTGGTTTGGCGAAGAGGCAGCTCAAGGATAATGCTCGGAACTGGTGGGATACGGAAGAGAAGATGCTGGTGGAGCCGATAGCTTGGGCTACCTTTAAGTCCAGGTTTGATGAGGAGTTCTTTCCGAAGGCTGCTAGGAAGGAGATGCTGCAGCGCTTTATTGATCTGAAGCAATGGAGCTTGACGGTGGACCAGTACCACCAAGAGTTCATTAGGCTGAGTCGGTTCGCACCGAAGATAGTGTAGAATGCTGATGAGAGGGCTCAGAGGTTCCTGCAGGGACTTGCTTTGGAGCTTTAGATTTTTGTGTCTTCCTCTGATCTGGACTGTTATCAGAAGGTTCTGGTCGCTGCAAGGAGGCAGGAGCTGAACCTGAGCCAGAGGAGGGGACATGTTTCTGGTGCTGGGAAGAGGCCTGTGGAGCAGGCCAGGGCTGTGGTCAGGCCGGGGTTCAGGCCCAACCAGACAGTTCAGTTCAAGAGGCCAGGAGGGCCTGTTCAGAAGACTTGCCATTTCTGCGGCAAGATCGGGCATATCAAGGATCAGTGTAGGAGATTCCTGGGTCAGTGTGTTGTCTGTGGAGATCCTACCCATACCATGAAGGATTGTTCGAGGCCGAAGCAGCCTTGGAAGGCACCTGTTGCAGCACAACCGTTGCAGTAGAGAGCGCCTGTTCCTGCTGGAAGTGGAGCAGCTCTTGTCCCAGAGAGGCAGGCTTTTCAGCAGGCTTTTCCGCCGAGGAGGCAGGCATTTCTGATGACCGCTGTGGAGAGCGAGGCTGTGGATGAGGTTATTGCAGGTAATCCTCAATCTAGCTGTTACTTTCCTAGCTAGATTTGATTGTTAGATTTTGTTGTTTGCTTGAACATGATTGTCTGCTAGACTAGGGTTTGATTGTTAAAATTGCTTGTTAGGTGTGGTTTTGGTGTGCACATTTCCTGCACGAGTCCTCTTTGACTCTGGTGCATCGATGTGCATTATTTCTCGGAGCTTCGTAGAGGAGCATTCCTTGTCGACGTCACCTCTTTCCAAGAGTTGGAATATCGTTACAGGGAATGGCGTGGTCTTGGTGCATCGTGGTTGCAATTCTTGCCCGTTGGTGGTTTGTGGACATGAGCTTTACGCTGATTTCATCGTCCAAGACATCATCAACTATGATGCGGTCCTTGGGATGGATTGGCTTGCGAGCTTCTATGCTACGATCGACTGCCGGAGGAAGAAGGTGGTGTTCGAGATTCCCGGACATCCAGTATTTGAGTTCAGCCGAGGTAGCAGTTCGCTTGGTCCTGTCAGATTTCGGGCCAGGCCGGTGGAGATTGTGGCTATGCAGATGGAGCTGGAGAGGCCAGCGGTTGTGCGGGACTTTGATGACGTCTTCCCCGAGGAGATGTCTGGATTGCCACCTTATCGAGCTTTAGAATTTTCTATTGATCTTATTCCGGGAGCGCAACCGATTTCGAAGGCGCCTTATCGTATGACACCCGCTGAGTTGGAGGAATTACAGAAGCAGCTGGACGAGCTTTTGCAGAAGGGTTATATCAATCCTAGTGTGTCTCCGTGGGGAGCACCGGTGCTGCTGGTGAGGAAGAAGGATGGTTCGCGTCGCATGTGCGTGGACTATCGGGAGCTGAATGCGGTGACCATTAAGAATAAATACCCATTGCCTCGTATCGATGATATTTTTGATCAGCTTGGAGGTTCGAGGGTGTTTTCGAAGTTGGATCTGAGGAGTGGTTATCATCAGCTGAAGGTGAAGAAGGAAGATGTTCCGAAGACAGCATTCAGGATGAAGTATGGACACTATGAGTTTGTGGTTATGCCCTTTGGTGTAACCAATGCGCCCGCAGTTTTCATGAATCTGATGAATCTGATTTTCTACGACTTTTTGGATAAGTTTGTCGTTATCTTTATTGACGACATTCTGATCTATTCTAAGTCGGAGAAGGAGCATGCCTCGCACTTGAGGACGGTGTTGGAGATTTTGAGGAAGCATCGGTTGTATGCTAAGTTTTCGAAGTGCGAGTTTTGGCTGGACAGAGTTGCTTTTCTCGGGCATGTGGTGACTGGAGATGGTATTTCAGTGGATCCCGAGAAGATCAGGGCCATCGGAGAGTGGCTTGTTCCACAGTCAGCGTCTGAGATTCGAAGTTTCCTTGGACTTGCTGGTTACTATCGGCGCTTCATCAAGGACTTTTCTCGTATTGCTGAGCCGATGACCAGATTGACGCGGAAGGATGTGCCTTTTGTTTGGTCGGGTGATTGTGAGAATGCTTTTGGTGTTCTGAGGGAGAGATTGACGACTGCCCCTATTCTTGTTGTGCCTGATCGCAGCGGTGGATTTGAGATCTTTTGCGATTCTTCTGGCAAGGGTCTCGGTTGTGTGTTGCATCAGCACAGGCATGTTGTGGCGTATGCTTCGCGTCAGCTCAAGACTCATGAGAAGAATTACCCGACGCACGATTTGGAGTTGGCTGCTGTTGTGTTTGCACTCAAGATTTGGAGGCACTTCCTGCTGAGTGAGAAAGTGAAGATCTTCACCGATCACAAAAGCTTGAAGTATATTTTTACTCAGAAGGAGCTCAACATGCGACAACGTCGATGGTTGGAGCTCATGGCGGATTATGAGATTGA
Organism: Scilla litardierei; assembly: GCA_030789695.1. NCBI lineage: Eukaryota > Viridiplantae > Streptophyta > Magnoliopsida > Asparagales > Asparagaceae > Scilla > Scilla litardierei. The sequence goes on from CM061130.1 coordinate 120,689,324, forward strand.
TTTGCAGTATCACCCTGGCAAGGTGAATGTGGTTTCGGATGCGCTGAGTAGGCTTCCAGCGGTGATGATGTTGACCTCGCAGTGGAGATTACAGCAGGATTTTTGCGAGTCTGGTGTTGAGGTCGTTCTTCCTGGAGAGGCCTCTTCGTTGATGACTATGCAGATTCGGTCGACGATCGTGGATCGGGTCAAGGCTGGCCAGGCTGAAGATCCGAAGCTGGTGAAGATTCGGGGGCAGGTGGAAGCCGGTCTGCGGACTGACTTTTTGATTCATGAGGATGGCTCGCTGAGGTTTGGAGCCAGGTTGTGTGTGCCAGCTGGGGATATTAGAGAGGAGTTGTTGGTGGAGGCACATAGTTCGCCGTATTCTGTGCATCCTGGTGGGACCAAGATGTACAAGGATCTTCGTCTGAATTTTTGGTGACATGGCATGAAGAGGAGTGTGGCTCGGAGTGTAGCCAAGTGCTTGGTTTGCCAGCAGGTAAAGGCGGAGCATCAGCGTACGACAGGGTTGCTACAACCGCTTCCGATTCCGGAGTGGAAATGGCAACACATCACTATGGATTTCGTGACTGGACTACCTCGGAGTCCGAAGCAGAATGACGCGATTTGGGTGATCGTAGATCGATTGACCAAATTCGCGCACTTTATTCCATTCCGAGTGGGACAGTCCACTGAGGCGCTAGCAAGGAGATACATGGAGGTAAATTCTTTTACTCTCCGCTTCTATTTCCTTTTTCCTAGTTTAGATAGTGATGTAACGTGAATCGTGCAGGAGGTCGTACGACTTCACGGAGTCCCCGTGAGTATCGTGTCAGACAGAGACACGAGGTTCACATCTCAGTTCTGGCAGAGTTTGCAGAAGAGTTTGGGTACGCGTCTGAGTTTCAGCACGGCGTACCATCCGCAGACGGATGGCCAGTCCGAGAGGACGATTCGGATCTTGGAGGACATGCTGAGGGCATGCATGTTGGATTTCAAGGGTTCGTGGGAGGACCATCTACATCTGGTAGAGTTTTCCTACAACAACAGCTTCCAGGCGAGTATTGGCATGGCGCCTTTCGCCGCTCTTTATGGGAGGAAATGTCGATCGCCATTGAGTTGGGATGACGTTGGTGATCGGGAGCTGTTGGGACCTGAGATGATTGTGGAGGCTGTGGATGTTGTCAGGAACATTCGGGAGAGGTTGAGGATTGCTCAGGACCGTTTTAAGCATTGGGCAGATGCTAAACGCCGTCCTTTGGAGTTTCAGTCGGGTGACCATGTGTTCTTGAAGATTTCCCCGAATCGTGGTGTGATTCGCTTTGGGAAGCGAGGGAAGTAGAGCCCGCGATACATTGGACCGTTTGACATTTTGGAGAAAGTTGGCGAGGTAGCCTACCGCTTAGTCTTTCCGCCATCTTTGGAAGGAGTTCACAATGTTTTCCATGTGTCGCAGCTTCGTCGATACATTAGCGACCCATCTCATGCTGTGGATTTCTCGGAGATTACCGTTCGCCCTGATATGACGTATGACCGGTAGCCATTGCAGATTCTGGACAGGCGTCAGAAGTCACTTCGGAACAAGGTTGTTAATCTTGTGAGGGTGATGTGGCGACACGGCTCGCTAGGAGAGTCTACTTGGGAGAATGAGGATGAGATGCGAGAGCGTTTCCCACTTTTGTTTCCGGACACGTGAGTGTTGGGAAATTCCGAGGACGGAATTCTTCTTAAGTTGGGGAGGATGTAACGACTGGTTTTCATGTATTTGGATTATCTATATTATATATATATGTGTTTTGGTGGATTTTCTCCTTATGCTGGGTTTTCGTCTCCGTAGCTTTCATTTTCGATCGTTTCGTCGTGATTTTCTAGATTCTTCCTTAGAATCGTTGATCTTGGAGTAAGTCACTCATGACGAACTTCAAATCGCTCATATTTTAGAGTTAGAGTGATCCTAGAAGCCGTAGGAATCTTCCTAGAACTTCGCGCTTCAATTCGGCACTTTTAGTGCACTTTAGTTGGTTCAAGAAGGGGGACCAACCGACTAGATTGATATCTAGTCGGTCAGGAACTCTACTGGAACCGACTAGTTCATTGAATCAAATGTACAGGAGTTACTGTTTACTTTTAGTCGGTCTAAGAACAACCACCGACCGACTAGATGTGAAACTAGTCGGTCAGAACTTGCTCTCAGACCGACTAGTTCCTTTGATACATTTTACCTAAGTTACTGTTTATCGTTAGTCGGTCCAAGAACAACCACCGACCGACTAGGTTGCAAACTAGTCGGTCAGCCATTGTTCTTTAACCGACTAATTCCTTGACCATTTCGATAACCTGAGTTACTGTTTGGTTTTTAGTCGGTCACAGTTGGTCGACCGACCGACTAGTTGTTAAACTAGTCGGTCAACAACCCTTCTTTGACTGACTAACTGCTGTCGTAAACCTAGGGTTTGCTCAGCCGCCGGCTGTGCCTATTTAAACCCCCAAACGTTTTTCCTTCTTCTTTCATTTTCTCCTGAGCCTCCTTCTCCCCCAAATCATCATCCATCTTCCCCTTGTTGGACGCAACGATCTAGGACCTTTGGTTTGATGATGACAAACGTGTGCAAACTATTTAACGTGCGTGCTAGTGTGTTTCAGGAATGGCAAAGTGGTAAATCCTCAAAGTGATGACTTAGTCAACCGGTGGAGGAATTGCTATCCACACAGCTAATGGACTTGGTCAAAGTGCTATACACAAGGCGATTTGACTTGGTCAATATGGAGGGAGATGGAATCTATTTAGGATTTGGCCAAATCAATTAGATATCTATTTCCAATTTCATATTCATTTTGAATTGCTAACAAATCCCAATTTGATCAAATCAAATCTCATATTTGAGGTGCAAAGTGATAGAACCAAATCTCTAATCTCCTATTCAAAATAGGATTCCCCGTAACCGCATCACCCCATCATCACCCTATAAAAACCCATCCTCTAGGGTTGAAAAGAGGCGCGGCTTAAACAAAAAAATCCCCTAGCAGTCGTATTATTTTCTCCCCAAAAGTTGCACATTTGTTTTGACTTTATGATTGCAGGCCGAAAACATTTTAGGAGGAGATAGCCGCAAGAAGGCCGAATTAATCAAGAGCAAGGCACAAAATTCCCAAGAGGACAAAGGCTACACGCATGAAGGAGAGCTCTGCCGAATTAAACAAACCCCAAGAGTTCATCATCAAAAGCACAGAGCCGCTTCATCAAAATTCTTAAAAGAGCACTGCTTTTGTTTTCCATATAAATTTTATTTGAAGAGCACTTGTCTCCCCTTGGAAAAAGATTCTTAAAGAACACATTTTTTCTTTGCAAAACTCAAAGCACAGTTTTTTATTGTTCTCTTTTGAAAATTTCTATCAACAGATCTTCGGTCAAGCATTTACTCGAACACCTTGGGCGCATGAATAAAATGACGTGACCCCTTGCTGATCCATGCACTGAGACGCCTTGCCGATCGAAGAGAGCTCCGCGGCATCAAGCTACCGACCGTGTCCCCTTGTGCGCCATCAGCTGCCGCCGAGTGCCTTGCCGACCGAGTCAATAACGCAAGCCTTCCTGTTGCCGACCAAAGGAGAGGAGTGCACATATTCCATTGCTGATCGACTTCATTGCTGTGCCGAGAGCTTTGCCAACCCACGATCAAGCAGCAGCAAGGAGCCGCCGACCTGTGCTTCTCTCACTACCGATTGCAACATCTCCATTGCTACCGACTCGAGCACAAGGCCTTGTCGACCGACCCTCTGCTGTGCCATTCCCTCAGCCGACTGTCGCTTCATAGTGCCATCAACAGGAGCTTGTCGCCATAGACTTCAGGTGCCGTGACTAGTCGATTCAGTCCGCATACATCTCGGTTGCTGGACGAAGGAGGAGTTCAATTATTTATGAGAAACACAACTGAGGATTGATTCAAAAGCTATTAAAGAAACCAAGGGGATAAGTTTAAATATGAGGTGAATCAAATATCAACAGGTGTCAGGTGGTGGAGCTTTCTTCAATCCCCTGTGATTAACGTGGGCTAAGGGTGATTAAAGGAGAAAGGTTTAATGGAAGAAGCCTTAACATTCCTTTGATTAAGTGAACAAAAAGTGGGCATTATTTGATTGACTGAATACATCCCCTCACGCACGCAAGGGAGCAGACCCACATGTGCTGACCATTGTGACAGACTGCACAATAAAAGTGAATCTCTTCTCCTGGCACGAAAAACGAGGCAAGCAACAGTGCGAAACTTTGCAGCAAAATACCAGGACAATTCAGAAATTTCAATTTCAGTCTAGAAGGCTATATCTTGAGATCCATACATCAGATCGAGACACCGTTTGCGTCAGATTGGAGCTGACGACGTGCTGATTGACAGAGACGCCTACACAGACACAAACTGAGCATTTCTAAACCCTAAACTCCTTTATTTGTATCTTTGTGTAACGTTCTCTGTAGGGGAAACTTTTACCTATTTTTGTGGACTATTTTGGGACTTGTCTAGTTGGGACTAGACAAGTGGGACCCAGCTAGTTTGGGACTAGCTGGTAGAAAGCTTTGCTAGGATTGATAGTGAGAGGAAACACTGTGTGTGGGGTACTGAGAGTCTGGCGAGTGTAGAGACGTAGAGGGTGCTCTGAGCGTGCTCTGACTTGTGACTTTGTACCTATTGCACTATTCAATCTAGTATTTGCTTTGGGGGCTGGAGTAGGTCGTTGGGACGACCGAACCAGGGTAAATCTGCTGTGTACTCTGTGTCTGCTTTTCATTACTCTGGTTGTGCTTTTAACTGCGTGTGATTTCTCGTGGGTTGCACGAGAATTTTTTATTAGCCTATTCACCCCCCCTCTAGGCTAGGATCCAGATCCAACAAGTGGTATCAGAGCCAGTTTAGTAGATCTAGCCTAGTTTGACCATGGACCACATTGATAGTGCTTTTGCTGAGGGTCAGTCTATTTCCCGACCACCTAGATTTAATGGAGTAGACTATGCTTATTGGAAAAATCGTATGAGAATCTACTTGATTTCTATTGATTATAAAGCTTGGCAAATTGTTGAAAAAGGCTATAAATCACCTGTTATTAAAATTGAAAATACTGAAATGCCTAAACCTGATGATAAGTGGGATGATAATGATTGGAAGCTTTATTCTCTTAATGCTAAAGCTATGAATGCTCTTATTTGTGCATTAGATAAATCTGAATTCAATCGTATCTCACATTGTCTAACTGCGCAGGAAATATGGCATACTTTGGAGGTGACGCATGAGGGAACGTCACAGGTGAAGGAGTCTAGACTTGCACTTCTGAGCACGGAATACGAGGGATTTCGCATGCTACCATCAGAGACGATATCAGAAATGTTTGCGAGGTTCACCAATATTGTCTACAAGTCTAGTTCACTCGGTAAGCCATATTCTAGCCTTGAGCAGGTGAGGAAGATATTAAGAGCTCTGCCAAGCTCTTTCAGGCCTAAAGTCACTGCCATCCAAGAAGCAAAATATCTGTCACAGATGAGGGTGGAGGACTTAATAGGTAATTTAATGTCCCACGAGCTTGAATTGCAAAACGTGGATAGAAGGGAGAAACCTGAGGAGAAGGAGAAAGCTACCAAGCCACTTGCTCTGAAAGCTGACGAAAGTGAAGAAGATGATGATGACATAGTGCTAATGGTCAGAAACTTCAGAAGGTTTGTCCAGACCAAGCAAGGAAGAGCAGAAATGGCACCCAGGTTTAATCGCTCTAACTTTTTTCAGTCGTCTAAGCAAAATTATGATCAGAATACTACTAATAGAATGACTTGTTTTAAATGCAAGAAAAGAGGACATCGAATGAGGGATTTCCCACATGAGACAGCTCAGGTAGCTAAAGAAAAGGGAAAATCCAAGGTGCTTACTTGGGACATGGATAGCGAAGCTGAGAGCGAGGAGGAGGAACACGAAGCCCATTCATGCATGGCATTGATGGGAATACACGATGAGGTAATTTCTGGGAGTAAAACTGAACTCCTTACTCTTTGTAAAGAAATGCAAGATAAAATAGTAGAGCTTGAATCCACTATAGATGATTATCAAAATGAGAACTTTGAAATGCAACAATCTGAATATGAAATGTCTAAAGAGATTGAAAAACTCAAAATTGATATTGTTGCACGTGACTCTACTATTGATATTCTGAAAAAGGAAAAATCCAGTTTTAATGATGAAGCACCTTGTCTCTCTTGCACTTCCTTGATGAATAATATTAGCATGCTTAAACTTGATTTGATTAAGCTCGAAACTGAAAAAGACTATGTTATTAGAGAGCTTAATGATAAATTCTGCATGTTGGATAATGATTTTAAAAGAAAAATGGTTGAATTTGAAAAGAAGGAAGAGGAAAACAAGAGAGCTTGTATAAGTAAATACACATTGCTTGTGGAAGAAAATAAATTGTTGAAAACCAAAGTCTCTAATCTTGAATTGGCCATTAAGAAATTCTCTACGGGAAAACAATCGTTGGACACTATTTTAGAGAATCAATTATATGGCAATAATAGAAGAGGACTTGGTTTTGGTCTGAAAAACGTTGAAAAGCAAAAATTCAAGAAATTCCACAATGCACCGTCTATTGCGAAGAACTTATATGCAAAGTGCTTTACTTGTGATAGTGTAGGCCATACTTCATACTATTGTAAATTTAGGAACACTAAAATCAAGTTTAAACAAGTGTGGGTTCCTAAAACAATTTTGGCTAACACTAGTGGACCTTGTTGGATTCCAAGGTCACACTTAGCATCTTTCATGTAGGTGTGATGGAGTTTTGGCGAGGAGCAATAAACTCAATGTTTCATTCTTTTAGCTCCCTCGTCAAAAAGCGACGAGAAGGTATACTTTTCTATCCCTCTTTGCATTGCATTGCATACCTTCATAGATTTTTTTTGTGTGCTTGATTTATTTTGTTTTTGTGTGCTTGCATAGATGATTTTTAATGTTTTTATTTCTGAAAAAAAAAATTTGAAAAAAAAAATCAAAAATAAAAAAAATGTGTGCTTATTGAACCCTCTTTTGAATCTCTTGAGTGATATTGTATGAATGATCAATTCTATCCCGTGTAGAAGTCAATTCATTATTGTCGTAGCTACATGAACATGATGTTATTCTTTTTAGTAGCCATGACATGTCTCATAAGTTTCAAACTTGACTTCTACACCTACATTTGCACTTTCACGATATTTGACTTTTTAGTGCTTTTGGAGATTCTTTTGAAGAATAATGGAAAGTGAATGTAGGAATGATTAATTTCTGAAATTTCTAAGGGATATGATGTGTTTAGCCATGAATTAAAATTGAGCACAAAAGCATTGACAAAAAAAAAAAATTTTGCTCCGTATGAAAAATGGATACACTTCAAGGCTAAAACACAACCCACGAGTATCCAACTTGTGCTACATGGGTAATCGTTGGTGTATATAACTCGTCAAGCAATGCCACCCCACATTTAAAAGTCCTTTTAGGCTATGTTTCGGGGTTCGGTAACTTGAACTCATCTTTGATGAGGTGGGAAAAGTCAATCCTAGTGATATTCATGAAAAATGGAAAATGTGGATTGTTTTGGTTGATTTTCTGATATTGAATCTCCTCTTGCACTTTATTGTCTTAATCTTTTCACTTACACAAAGGTGGAGAAGTCTTGGAATGAAATTCTATGAACTTGACTTGCCCATTATTTGGAATACTCATGCAAATTGCACGCTACATTTAATAATGGTTTATTTTTGCATGGAATATTTTTGTGATTTCATTAATCCACTTTTGGTGATTACAAAGGGGGAGAAAGAAAAGAAAGATTTGTCGGTATTATTTGTTGTCAGTATTATTTGGTGAAGGGGGAGCTTGAGAGAAGGGGGAGCATGTTTTTATATTTCCTAATTGTTGTGAATGCTTTGTAATGTTTGAATGACTCATCCATACATCATATCGCATTACACCCTTCAACACACTTCACACACCCATACTCATTGCTCAAATCTTTTATGGGTTTGTCATCACCAAAAGGGGGAGATTGTTGGACGCAACGATCTAGGACCTTTGGTTTGATGATGACAAACGTGTGCAAACTATTTAACGTGCGTGCTAGTGTGTTTCAGGAATGGCAAAGTGGTAAATCCTCAAAGTGATGACTTAGTCAACCGGTGGAGGAATTGCTATCCACACAGCTAATGGACTTGGTCAAAGTGCTATACACAAGGCGATTTGACTTGGTCAATATGGAGGGAGATGGAATCTATTTAGGATTTGGCCAAATCAATTAGATATCTATTTCCAATTTCATATTCATTTTGAATTGCTAACAAATCCCAATTTGATCAAATCAAATCTCATATTTGAGGTGCAAAGTGATAGAACCAAATCTCTAATCTCCTATTCAAAATAGGATTCCCCGTAACCGCATCACCCCATCATCACCCTATAAAAACCCATCCTCTAGGGTTGAAAAGAGGCGCGGCTTAAACAAAAAAATCCCCTAGCAGTCGTATTATTTTCTCCCCAAAAGTTGCACATTTGTTTTGACTTTGTGATTGCAGGCCGAAAACATTTTAGGAGGAGATAGCCGCAAGAAGGCCGAATTAATCAAGAGCAAGGCACAAAATTCCCAAGAGGACAAAGGCTACACGCATGAAGGAGAGCTCTGCCGAATTAAACAAACCCCAAGAGTTCATCATCAAAAGCACAGAGCCGCTTCATCAAAATTCTTAAAAGAGCACTGCTTTTGTTTTCCATATAAATTTTATTTGAAGAGCACTTGTCTCCCCTTGGAAAAAGATTCTTAAAGAACACATTTTTTCTTTGCAAAACTCAAAGCACAGTTTTTTATTGTTCTCTTTTGAAAATTTCTATCAACAGATCTTCGGTCAAGCATTCACTCGAACACCTTGGGCGCATGAATAAAATGATGTGACCCCTTGCTGATCCATGCGCTGAGAAGCCTTGCCGATCGAAGAGAGCTCCGCGACATCAAGCTACCGACCGTGTCCCCTTGTGCGCCATCAGCTGCCGCCGAGTGCCTTGCCGACCGAGTCAATAACGCAAGCCTTCCTGTTGCCGACCAAAGGAGAGGAGTGCACATATTCCATTGCTGATCGACTTCATTGCTGTGCCGAGAGCTTTGCCAACCCACGATCAAGCAGCAGCAAGGAGCCGCCGACCTGTGCTTCTCTCACTACCGATTGCAACATCTCCATTGCTACCGACTCGAGCACAAGGCCTTGTCGACCGACCCTCTGCTGTGCCATTCCCTCAGCCGACTGCCGCTTCATAGTGCCATCAACAGGAGCTTGTCGCCATAGACTTCAGGTGCCGTGACTAGTCGATTCAGTCCGCATACATCTCGGTTGCTGGACGAAGGAGGAGTTCAATTATTTATGAGAAACACAACTGAGGATTGATTCAAAAGCTATTAAAGAAACCAAGGGGATAAGTTTAAATATGAGGTGAATCAAATATCAACAGGTGTCAGGTGGTGGAGCTTTCTTCAATCCCCTGTGATTAACGTGGGCTAAGGGTGATTAAAGGAGAAAGGTTTAATGGAAGAAGCCTTAACATTCCTTTGATTAAGTGAACAAAAAGTGGGCATTATTTGATTGACTGAATACATCCCCTCACGCACGCAAGGGAGCAGACCCACATGTGCTGACCATTGTGACAGACTGCACAATAAAAGTGAATCTCTTCTCCTGGCACGGAAAACGAGGCAAGCAACAGTGCGAAACTTTGCAGCAAAATACCAGGACAATTCAGAAATTTCAATTTCAGTCTAGAAGGCTATATCTTGAGATCCATACATCAGATCGAGACACCGTTTGCGTCAGATTGGAGCTGACGACGTGCTGATTGACAGAGACGCCTACACAGACACAAACTGAGCATTTCTAAACCCTAAACTCCTTTATTTGTATCTTTGTGTAACGTTCTCTGTAGGGGAAACTTTTACCTATTTTTGTGGACTATTTTGGGACTTGTCTAGTTGGGACTAGACAAGTGGGACCCAGCTAGTTTGGGACTAGCTGGTAGAAAGCTTTGCTAGGATTGATAGTGAGAGGAAACACTGTGTGTGGGGTACTGAGAGTCTGGCGAGTGTAGAGACGTAGAGGGTGCTCTGAGCGTGCTCTGACTTGTGACTTTGTACCTATTGCACTATTCAATCTAGTATTTGCTTTGGGGGCTGGAGTAGGTCGTTGGGACGACCGAACCAGGGTAAATCTGCTGTGTACTCTGTGTCTGCTTTTCATTACTCTGGTTGTGCTTTTAACTGCGTGTGATTTCTCGTGGGTTGCACGAGAATTTTTTATTAGCCTATTCACCCCCCCTCTAGGCTAGGATCCAGATCCAACACCCCTAGCCTTCCTCCTTCTTCAAGAGCCTCTCCCCCTCTCCATTTAGGCCGGCCACCACCTCTAGGTCGCCGGAAAACCCCAAAAAACCCCCAAAATCCCATTTCTCCAGAATTTCTCCCCATTTCCAGATCTGAACCCTAGTTTCCCGGATCGTTCTTCCGTCGCCGTGCTTGCTCGACATCGTTCTTCCGCTAACGATTCGGTAATAAATCGATCTCTTTATATTGTCATAACCTATTTGTGTTTTTGTGAAACCCTAATGAAAATGAATGTTGTTTTGATGATTGTTTCTCCATAACAGCGACTTCCCCGTAGATTAGCGTCCGTGAGACGAACCTTCGTGATCGTCATCCTCGGTGCTAGGCAAGTGAAACTTGCCACTTAGGGTTTTGGGCCATGTCTTAGGCCATTTGCTTGTTGTAGGCGTAAAAGAGACTAGGCGACGAAATGCAGGGTTTTCTGGGACCCTTAGGGCACAAAAACTCTAGTCCCGTCCTAAGTCGGACGGAACATAGACAGAAATGCAGCGGAAAAATTTTATGTTAATCTAATTAACATGCAACCCTAAGGAATCAGACCATATTAGCCAGGATCTCTGCCAACTTGGGGTGGATCTGACCACCCCAAGAGGGATCTAACTACTGCGAATAATTAAATGAAAGTCTTAAACACATACCCGGAATCTCAGCCCTGGGGCAGGCGAGATGTTCCGCACCGTCTTCCGAGCTGCTCCCGTCCCACGCCGAGCCGCTCCTTGAACCGCTCCTCGAACTGCTCCTCGAACCGCTCCGCATCCCGAGGCGATCAATCCCATGTCGCCGAGCCAACCACGCGCCGAAGAAAGTTTCACGCGAGTGAAACCTCCGCCTAGATTTCAGATCTGAATCCGAACTCCTTTGCGGCTTTGCTAGAGCCCTCAGGAGCAAGGCAGAAATTTATAGGGAGAGGAGAAATATTAATTTAGCTTAGATCCGAGCGTGCTCCAACATTTACGAGAGCCGCTCAGAACTAGAGCTTGGGACCAGTTTTGAGGAAGGGGGGAGACCCCTATTTATATAGGCGGCGGACTCTCCCCTTTTCTCAAAATCCGATGTGGGACTAAATTTGGAGTTAATTAATTCACTTTAGTTTTGCCTTTCACAAAGGCTAAACTTCCGTGAATTTTAACTCCCTCACCGTTGAGTTTCAGGATTGATACAACCTATCAATTCGAAGGGAGTTCAACGGTGAACGCATAGGAAAAAACGGTTCGTCAATCGGAGTTCGTTTGACCCTCCAATTAAGTATCCAAAGATCAGCCCAAGGTTTGTATTTCGCAAATACAGGCAGCCGTCAAGAGAAAACGCACCAAGGGTTCGCAACCCTAGGTGTGGGGCCCACACAGGGGCCCCACGCGTCAGCACGCGCGCGTAGCCCGAGGGGCGCGTGCCTGGCACGCGCCCGCAGGCGCGTGCCAAGCACGCGCCTCAGCAGGCGCCAATCAAGGGGCGCCAGGTGGCGCCCCTATTCTCCTTTAATTTGCAAGGCTGGCGCCTTGCGCCAGCACTCAACGGCCTGGCCTTTTGGCCAGGCCAAAAAGGTTGCCCCACCTTTTTTTTAAATAATTTTTTTTCTTTCTTAAAAAAAAATCCGTTTTAAATATTAAAGCATGGGCTTTTCTTTTGGGCTTGACTTCTTTGGGCTTCTATTTAAACACTTTAAATAGACTTATTGGACTCGTTTGGACTCTGTTTTTAACGCGGTTTGAACCTGCGTCTAGAGCGGGACGATCCCGTCATGCAGGTGAACTTTTCCTTGCGTTTATTTTATTAAATATTGTTTTAAACAATTTAAAACACATTTAATCTATTTTGCATCATATGCAAATTAGTCCCCTATCAAGGCATAAATTATCATTTGCATCAAATACAAATGATCCGAGGGCATATTCCTCTACATCTCCCACTTGCACTCAGGATCATTTATCCCGGATGCAGGAGATAATTGCAAACATCTTTTGCAATATTTTATTCCCGGCATCAAATGCAAATTATTCTCCCTAACTAATTTCTACCCATTACTAGACGAAGATCGCACTCTGTGTGAGACCCTACAGCCTGACCCTTACAACAGGTTGGGCTCGAAGCCCTATACGGCAGTGACCACGAGTAGTGGCTGCCGTCCCCTGCTTCAGGAATCATCATTATGGGGTTAACTCATTGACATGAGTATTGTCGGGACCACCCTGACTGTTTCCGTGATGAATTCCGCAGTTATAGTCTCTTCGTCTAAACTATTTCGTGTAGATCAAGTCTAGGGTACGGTTAAACTGTCAACCCCAATAACTTAACTCCGATTAGTTTCTATAGATCTTTTAGTCAAAAATGTTGGACTTCTTCCAACATACTCTGGCCAGAGTTTTTACTAAAGACCGAACTAACCATACGACACTAACTCCCATTGACCGGGAGAGACGAATCCTCTCTTGGTCATTACTCTCCTCATACGCTTCAAGTGTCACCCAATCAAAGACCTTTCGACAGGCCTTGCCTCGAAGCTAGGTCATTTGATCTAAGTGGCACCGTTCACGCACAGGTTCGTCAAAATGACCTCAAGTCAAAAGACCAACTAGCCTATCATCACTCAGAGTCATCATTGACAGATTGGTCAATATAACCATATGATAACTCTTGTGGATCGTTCAGTGAACTCATTCTCTAATGAGCACCTGTGTCTCATCTACGACTTCGCCAAGTCAAGCGATCATGAGATCATCGCCACCGCTAAACGGTGAAGACTAAGACACAATGGTCTATCCGATGTTTCGATATCCTTGTCTCGAAACATCTACGACCACGAACCCTTTTAGACTTATGCTACAGACGGTCAAACATTTCTCCATGATCGAGATACTCATCTCGATACCTGTTTGACCTTGCATAAAGTCTCAGGACTTTACCTAAGTTAATGTCTAATGTTAACTACATTATAAAATAACTTAGATAAATTATTACCAAACAGCTTACTGTTATTTCGAACAAGATGTTTGTGTTATTCACACATGAAGATAGATAGCCTCGAGGGTATCATCTCTCAACATCTCCCACTTGCACTCAGGCCCATTTATCCCGGTATCTTATACCGTTTTACACATAAGTTTTCTCGACTTCATGTGGTAGAGCCTTCGTGAGTGGATCTGCTAAAACCGTCTACACTATAGACTCAAGGGTTTTTATGTTCATGTTAGACCAACCATTTGAATCTCATTCAAATAATTCACTTGGTCTATCGGAATCTGTAATATTTAATATACTTGGATCTTATCCAGCTCATCGTACATTACGATAATAATTTAAATTTGTTAATGGTCATTTCAAATGGCTCATATCTATTTCTGATAAAGTATCAAACTCTTTGATTACTTAATCAAAATATATGTTCCATCTCTTTGATGCCTTGCATGTAATTTATACGCTCCCACTGACCTTGAAAACTCTCTGGCTAATTCATATAAGTTGGTCCGTCTAAATCATATTTATAAAAACGAACTTATAAGTGAATGCTCCAATTTTCATGGTCAACATGAGCGTTTTACATCGGATTTGGTCCGAGTAGATCTGTACACATCTGTTGGCGAGACGATTTCAACTAATCCGTTTTAAAGAAATTAGGGTGAAAACCGTTTTCAATCAACAAGATTGTACTTTACTATTTTCTTTCTGCACCAATCTTTCAACTTAAAGATTTACTTGCAGAAAGTGAGGAAACATTTTCCTTGGATACGTAAACTAAATTCTCAAATTTATTTACGCACACGGACCTATTCTGATTGCATCAAATTTTAAATCAGAGTTACTACTCCGAATTTCATCCCGGAAGTTGACTAAGTCATCATCAGTTATGATGTCTAACTCGACAATTCGTCTCACAAAATTCGAGTAATTATACAACTTCTTTAATGATCGATTTAATGAATATCTTATTGACAATGTCCTCATAGGACATTATCAAAACCTAGGCATTACAATCTGGGACTTAACTCAGAGAGAGGACTTAACTCAGAGTTACTTACTATATATCGCACCAAGTCTCACTAAGTGTGATTCATACATTTTAACACACGGATGTGTTAACAGACTTGACCTGAGAGAAAATCACATTTTCTTTTAATTACACAAGATTTTATGTAGCTAAGTATTTGACCATTCGATCTAATCGAATCAGTTTAAATACTTTCTACTTTTCGTTCTTTATTTTATCAGGCTTGTGTTTCATCAAGAACACGTGTCTTAATAAAATATACGAATAACTTATTTTGGTTAAAATAGACTCGGGTACATCAGTATGTACGAGACTGAGTTCGACAACTCATTCTTCCACTGTCTTACAGATGGTTTTCAGCCATTATATCTGAGAGGATAAGATTCACAAGTGTCTGTAGACTTCATAATACGTGAGGTCAGACCCCTCTTTATGTGACTTGTGAAGCTTAGTCTCTCGACATGGCCTAGTCTATTTTATCATATAAGTTTGCTACTATCTTGTGTATTTATATATTAACATTTAATATATATATATATATAGTTATTACAAATTACTTAACACAAAACATTGCTTCTGAAGCAAGGTGACGACATTCGTCAAAAAATGTGTTAGACGTTTTTGTATAACTATTTATTCTGAAATCGTGACATCAAAATATATCACATTTTCATTTCCTCTTACTTATGCCTTTACTAATGATAAATTAAACTAACTTTCTCAATTGATTTTCTGGAGTGCCTTCTTCCTTTTCTAAATCACATTTAGATATTAATTAACCCAACATAAATAGCTATGCAAGCATCTTATGTATTCAAACGCTTGAGCTTTGCAATCTCGAGTTTAGCTCAAGAAGTTGCTTGTCTCAAGATCCGGTTGGGATACATAGTCTTGCACTGCTCATGCACTCGTATTCGACTCAAACGGTTTGATCGAATTCTCGAACTTTGCGGATCGGAATTGTTTGTCCATACAACCTTGAGGGTAGCTCGACAAGTTGTAGGGAGAAACATACTTCGAATATCCTATATGTTCAAGCTGCCTCATATAGAGAAGAGTGACATGTAGTTTTAATGTATTTGTTGGACCCAGAACTTAATGAAATCATATTTCTTAAGTCTGTTCTTTAGAAGGTCATTTAATGTCAACGAGAATATAGTTTAATTCCATCAATTAGAATTTAACTTGATATTCAATTAATCAACTATTTGACCAGTTAACTTATTCCAATATTATATTTTGATTCCTTCGGTAAACATAGTCTTGCCCTAGTTTTTGCATATGTTCAATATTAAATATAGGTAGATTGGCTTTCATCTATCTATAGCCTCCCACTATTTTTACGATCGTTTTAAAGCTTAATAACGAACGATTTAATCGAATTTAAAAATTAGTGAAAGAGGGATCCAATCATCCCGAACCTCACAACCTTGAGGAGACTCAACAAGTTGATTGGTTCCTTGATTGGTAGACTAACTCTTGGTCAATCACATCACATGTGATTCCCTGTCGATTTTTACCCACAGTCACTTATGATCTTGAGGAGACTCAACAAATCATAATGACTGGTCTAGTCAGACCCTTGATTTCGTGTCCAGATTTGACTTAGATCGATACTCGAGGAGACCCGACGCATCGATTTGGGTCAAGTCTAGACTACATCACATGTATGTTGGAGTTTGTTCCTTAAAGAAAAACAAGTCACAGCTTGAGGAGACTCAACAACTATAATTGTCTTCTTTAAGTTACCAAGCTCCAAAATCAAGGAGGGATACGAATTAATCTTTAATAAGATTTATAACGCATTGACTAGATATAGTCCAGGGTGTCATACAATCATGATTCACGACATTGCGGTCCAGCGGAACACAGCCAGGGAATTGACTAAGCCAGGATCACTACCCCTTGTACTAGCAAGGGTTGACCCAGAACTCTTAGCCAAGCACATTGACTGGATCATGGTCCATTGAATGAAGCTTGTCATTTTTGTATGTGTGCCATAGACTAAACAACTTTTATTAACAACTAATTAATCCTATCAACTAGTTGCGTCCTTAAATTCAAAATTTTAGGATTTGTTTAATAACTTTTATTAAGTCCTTATCAACTATAAGGTTAACGTGCTATTCTAATCGTTATTAGGATTTTAACAAAATTATTAACCACCGCTAAAAGCGAAGTCCTTTAATGAGAATTAATAATAACAATTAGAATTAAGAAATCATTAAAAGGACTACCCTAATCAAGAATTAGGTCTTAAAGGGTTGTTAATATTTTATTAAAACATAGCATGTCATTAAAATTCAAGTAAATAAATTTTAATCATTTTTAATGGCTAACCTAAATGGTTGTCTTGTGTTATCAAATAAGGGACAAGAAGACATAGCCATTAAAATTTACACTAATTTTATCGCATAAAAATGTACAACTATTTAACAATTAAATAGACTAAAGTTTATCACATAAACAATTTTAGCATGCACACTTAAATTTAACATTTAAATTTAAAAATACGATTTTTAAAACATTTTATTTTATCTCATAAAGTAAAAGCTTGTTTAAAAATCATAACATTTGCATGCTTCTTTAAAATATTTATCGCATAAAAATTTTAAACTTTTAAAATCAGTTTTTAAAATTATCTTATAAATTTAAAACATCATTTAAAAAATTCCATGTTTAAAATTTATCACATAAAATTTTAACCAACATTTTAAACTTATCACATAAAGTTTTAAAGCTTTAAAACAATTTTAAAATTTATCACATAAATTTAAAAATTCCATTTTAAAAATTTTCATGTTTAAATTTTATCATATAAAAATTTTAAACAAAAAAAAATTTAAATTTATCGCATAAATTTAAAGAAAACATTTTTCTGTAAAAGCATTCAAATAATAAATTCGCAGTCCTAGATCAGCATACAGACCTGGCTCTGATACCAATGCAGGGTTTTCTGGGACCCTTAGGGCACAAAAACTCTAGTCCCGTCCTAAGTCGGATGGAACATAGACAGAAATGCAGCGGAAAAATTTTATGTTAATCTAATTAACATGCAACCCTAAGGAATCAGACCCTATTAGCCAGGATCTCTGCCAACTTGGGGTGGATCTGACCACCCCAAGAGGGATCTAACTACTGCGAATAATTAAATGAAAAACTTAAACACATACCCGGAATCTCAGCCCTGGGGCAGGGGAGATGTTCCGCACCGTCTTCCGAGCTGCTCCCGTCCCACGCCGAGCCGCTCCTTGAACCGCTCCCCGAACTGCTCCTCGAACCGCTCCGCATCCCGAGGCGATCAATCCCATGTCGCCGAGCCAACCACGCGCCGAAGAAAGTTTCACGCGAGTGAAACCTCCGCCTAGATTTCGGATCTGAATCCGAACTCCTTTGCGGCTTTGCTAGAGCCCTCAGGAGCAAGGCAGAAATTTATAGGGAGAGGAGAAATATTAATTTAGCTTAGATCCGAGCGTGCTCCAACATTTACGAGAGCCGCTCAGATCTAGAGCTTGGGACCATTTTTGAGGAAGGGGGAGACCCCTATTTATATAGGCGGCGGACTCTCCCCTTTTCTCAAAATCCGATGTGGGACTAAATTTGGAGTTAATTAATTCACTTTAGTTTTGCCTTTCACAAAGGCTAAACTTCCGTGAATTTTAACTCCCTCACCGTTGAGTTTCAGGATTGATACAACCTATCAATTCGAAGGGCGTTCAACGGTGAACGCATAAGAAAAAACGGTTCGTCAATCGGAGTTCGTTTGACCCTCCAATTAAGTATCCAAAGATCAGCCCAAGGTTTGTATTTCGCAAATACAGGCAGCCGTCAAGAGAAAACGCACCAAGGGTTCGCAACCCTAGGTGTGGGGCCCACACATGGGCCCCACGCGTCAGCACGCGCACGCAGCCTGAGGGGCGCGTGCCAAGCATGCGCCTCAGCAGGCGCTAATCAAGGGGCGCCAGGTGGTGCCCCTGTTCTCCTTTAATTTGCAAGGCTGGCGCCTTGCGCCAGCACTCAACGGCCTGGCCTTTTGGCCAGGCCAAAAAGGTTGCCCCACCTTTTTTTTATAAATAATTTTTTTTTTCTTTCTTAAAAAAATCTGCTTTAAATATTAAAGCATGGGCTTTTCTTTTGGGCTTGACTTCTTTGGGCTTCTATTTAAACACTTTAAATAGACTTATTGGACTCGTTTGGACTCTATTTTAACGCGGTTTGAACCCGCGTCTAGAGCGGGATGATCCCGTCATGCAGGTGAACTTTTCCTTGCGTTTATTTTATTAAATATTGTTTTAAACAATTTAAAACACATTTAATCTATTTTGCATCATATGCAAATTAGTCCCCCTATCAAGGCATAAATTATCATTTGCATCAAATACAAATGATCCGAGGGCATATTCCTCTACACGAAATGATACTCGCCTAGGCGCAATTTCAGGATCTAGCTTGACAACAAAGCTTGACCCGTCATTTATCATGTTGCATAAGTACTACCATGTCATGTTTAATTTTAATTAACGGTACGCGAATTAATTGTCATCCATGCTATCCATGTTGAATGTCGCATTCGTAGCACACGCTACAATACTTGTGTTTCCTGGCTCGTGTTCCAGAACCGGGCCATGTGTGTTGGTTGATAGCCAATGCCCGATCTACTTGTTTCCGGCTAGGCACCTGCGTTGCAGGCATAACCCTACGCCATACGTGTTAAATACACTTCCTGGCTCGTGATCCAGAAGCAAGCATTCCGTGTTCGGGGTAATTCTGTGGCTCGATACACGTGGAGGGGTAGGGATAATCGGTCACCTGAGCTTACGAGTTGGCCCGATCAGCCACTCTAGCCAGCAGACGAAATCTCTGTGCACAACTTGTTTACTTGACGTGTTTACTTGACGTGATCACTTGACGTGAACCACTTGACTTGTACTTGTCCGTGTTTTACTTGTAAAACTCGTTATCCATGACATACTTGCTACTTGCTACTTGTACTTCCCTTTACTTGTCACTTCCATACTATACTTGCCATGTCATGCATCATACTTTAACTGCTAGGTTGTTAGTGTACTCTCCTTTCAGTTTCCTTGCCCAAGTCTTTTAGACTTGCTGACATGTGCCCCTTTACTCTTTTGGGTGACACATGTTAGATCCCGAGCCTGAGGGTGCTGCTGAGGACGTGGTGTTTGCTGACGCTGAGTCAGAACCCGCGTTCATCGAGGAGTTTGAGGACACCGGAGACCAGTCTTAGTGTCTTCGTTGAGCTTTCCCTTTTATTTTAGACTGTTTTTGTTGTCGGTGCGTGGCACCAATACTCTGTTTATGTTGTCTTTATTAGCCTTGTTCTGGGCCTTTAGACTCTTTCTTTTAGCCTGGTGGCTTTTCTGAATGTTGAACTTAATTTTATTGTTGGACAATGCTGAGATTTGAGATTTTATTTCTGTCTCTCTTGTGTTATTATCTTGTTCTGTTCGTGGTTACAGGGACCTGCACTTGTTTTACTGACGCTTATCAGGCGTGTGGCTTCACAGCTCCACGTCTGTGCGGACCTTCTCACGTCTCGCCTCCATTTTAGGGAAGCGGGGCATGACAGGTTTTGTTGGTGGCCCATGCAGGTCTTCTTCTGTAACTGCGAATTGTCGGAATAACGATAATAATATTAGAATGTCCAATAAACTAAGGTCGACATCCGAGTCATAAGCTATGAGTCTAATCTGCTTCGTTTTCTGTGTCATTAGATGGCAGGAAGGCGATTTACCCGTGGTGGTGGTAGTGTGCCCCCTCATGACGAGGAGCCTGAGCGGGAGCCCACCAGTGGGGAGATGATGCGTATGATGCTTCAGATGATGCAGGTGCAGCAGGGCGTGCTCCTGCAAGTCCAGAATGCTCCAGTTGTTCGAGCTGGTCGGGCAATCCAGGATGCCCCTCGCTCCGAGCCGGGAGCGAAGCAATTTCGGGAGCTGGGTCCTGCTTATTTTGATGGGTCTGAGGGTCCTCTGGCTACCGATGAGTGAATTCGGAACATTGAGGATAACTTGAAGATGGCCAAGATCAGCCTGGCTGGATGGGTTGATTTGGCGAAGAGGAAGCTCAAGGATAATGCTCGGAACTGGTGGGATGCGGAAGAGAAGATGCTGGTGGAGCCGATAGCTTGGGCTACCTTTAAGTCCAGGTTTGATGAGGAGTTCTTTCCGAAGGCTGCTAGGAAGGAGATGCTGCAGCGCTTTATTGATCTGAAGCAATGGAGCTTGACGGTGGACCAGTACCACCAAGAGTTCACTAGGCTGAGTCGGTTCGCACCGAAGATGGTGCAGGATGCTGATGAGAGGGCTCAGAGGTTCCTGCAGGGACTTGCTTTGGAGCTTCAGAGTTTTGTGTCTTCCTCTGATCTGGACTCTTATCAGAAGGTTCTGGTCGCTGCAAGGAGGCAGGAGCTGAACCTGAGCCAGAGGAGGGGACATGTTTCTGGTGCTGGGAAGAGGCCTGTGGAGCAGGCCAGGGCTGTGGTCAGGCCGGGGTTCAGGCCCAACCAGACAGTTCAGTTCAAGAGGCCAGGAGGGCCTGTTCAGAAGACTTGCCATTTGTGCGGCAAGATCGGGATATCAAGGATCAGTGTAGGAGATTCCTGGGCCAGTGTGTTGTCTGTGGAGATCCTACCCATACCATGAAGGATTGTCCGAGGTCGAAGCAGCCTTGGAAGGCACCTGTTGCAGCACAGCCGTTGCAGCAGAGAGCGCCTGTTCCTGCTGGAAGTGGAGCAGCTCTTGTCCCACAGAGGCAGGCTTTTCAACAGGCTTTTCCGCCGAGGAGGCAGGCATTTTTGATGACCGCTGTGGAGAGCGAGGCTGTGGATGAGGTTATTGCAGGTAATCCTCAATCTAGCTGTTACTTTCCTAGCTAGATTTGATTGTTAGATTTTGTTGTTTGCTTGAACATGATTGTCTGCTAGACTAGGGTTTGATTGTTAAAATTGCTTGTTAGGTGTGGTTTTGGTGTGCACATTTCCTGCACGAGTCCTCTTTGACTCTGGTGCATCGATGTGCATTATTTCTCGGAGCTTCGTAGAGGAGCATTCCTTGTCGACGTCACCTCTTTCCAAGAGTTGGAATATCGTTACATGGAATGGCATGGTCTCGATGCATCGTGGTTGCAATTCTTGCCCGTTGGTGGTTTGTGGACATGAGCTTTACGCTGATTTCATCGTCCATGACATCATCAACTATGATGCGGTCCTTGGGATGGATTGGCTTGCGAGCTTCTATGCTACGATCGACTACCGGAGGAAGAAGGTGGTGTTCGAGATTCCCGGACATCCAGTATTTGAGTTCAGCCGAGGTAGCAGTTCTCTTGGTCCTGTCAGATTTCGGGCCAGGCCGGTGGAGATTGTGGCTATGCAGATGGAGCTGGAGAGGCCAGCGGTTGTGTGGGACTTTGATGACGTCTTCCCCGAGGAGATGTCTGGATTGCCACCTGATCGAGCTTTAGAATTTTCTATTGATCTTATTCCGGGAGCGCAACCGATTTCGAAGGCGCCTTATCGTCTGGCACCCGCTGAGTTGGAGGAATTACAGAAGCATCTGGACGAGCTTTTGCAGAAGGGTTATATCAATCCTAGTGTGTCTCCGTGGGGAGCACCGGTGCTGCTGGTGAGGAAGAAGGATGGTTCGCGTCGCATGTGCGTGGACTATCGGGAGCTGAATGCGGTGACCATCAAGAATAAATACCCATTGCCTCGTATCGATGATATTTTTGATCAGCTTGGAGGTTCGAGGGTGTTTTCGAAGTTGGATCTGAGGAGTGGTTATCATCAGCTGAAGGTGAAGAAGGAAGATGTTCTGAAGACAGTATTCAGGACGAAGTATGGACACTATGAGTTTGTGGTTATGCCCTTCGGTGTAACCAATGCGCCCGCAGTTTTCATGAATCTGATGAATCTGATTTTCTACGACTTTTTGGATAAGTTTGTCTTTATCTTTATTGACGACATTCTGATCTATTCTAAGTCGGAGAAGGAGCATGCCTCGCACTTGAGGACGGTGTTGGAGATTTTGAGGAAGCATCGTTTGTATGCTAAGTTTTCGAAGTGCGAGTTTTGGCTGGACAGAGTTGCTTTTCTCGGGCATGTGGTGACTGGAGATGGTATTTCAGTGGATCCCGAGAAGATCAGGGCCATCGGAGAGTGGCCTGTTCCGCAGTCAGCGTCTGAGATCCGAAGTTTCCTTGGACTTGCTGGTTACTATCGGCACTTCATTAAGGACTTTTCTCGTATTGCTGAGCCGATGACCAGATTGACGCGGAAGGATGTGCCTTTTGTTTGGTCGGGTGATTGTGAGAATGCTTTTGGTGTTCTGAGGGAGAGATTGACGACTGCCCCTATTCTTGTTGTGCCTGATCGCAGCGGTGGATTTGAGATCTTTTGCGATTCTTCTGGCAAGGGTCTCGGTTGTGTGTTGTATCAGCACGGGCATGTTGTGGCGTATGCTTCGCATCAGCTCAAGACTCATGAGAAGAATTACCCGACGCACGATTTGGAGTTGGCTGCTGTTGTGTTTGCGCTCAAGATTTGGAGGCACTTCCTGCTGAGTGAGAAAGTGAAGATCTTCACCGATCACAAAAGCTTGAAGTATATTTTTACTCAGAAGGAGCTCAACATGCGACAGCGTCGATGGTTGGAGCTCCTGGCGGATTATGAGATTGATTTGCAGTATCACCCTGGCAAGGTGAATGTGGTTTCGGATGCGCTGAGTAGGCTTCCAGCGGTGATGATGTTGACCTCGCAGTGGAGATTACAGCAGGATTTTTGCGAGTCTGGTGTTGAGGTCGTTCTTCCTGGAGAGGCCTCTTCGTTGATGACTATGCAGATTCGGTCGACGATCGTGGATCGGGTCAAGGCTGGCCAGGCTGAAGATCCGAAGCTGGTGAAGATTCGGGGGCAGGTGGAAGCCGGTCTGCGGACTGACTTTTTGATTCATGAGGATGGCTCGCTGAGGTTTGGAGCCAGGTTGTGTGTGCCAGCTGGGGATATTAGAGAGGAGTTGTTGGTGGAGGCACATAGTTCGCCGTATTCTGTGCATCCTGGTGGGACCAAGATGTACAAGGATCTTCGTCTGAATTTTTGGTGGCATGGCATGAAGAGGAGTGTGGCTCGGAGTGTAGCCAAGTGCTTGGTTTGCCAGCAGGTAAAGGCGGAGCATCAGCGTACGACAGGGTTGCTACAACCGCTTCCGATTCCGGAGTGGAAATGGCAACACATCACTATGGATTTCGTGACTGGACTACCTCGGAGTCCGAAGCAGAATGACGCGATTTGGGTGATCGTAGATCGATTGACCAAATCCACGCACTTTATTCCATTCCGAGTGGGACAGTCCACTGAGGCGCTAGCAAGGAGATACATGGAGGTAAATTCTTTTACTCTCCGCTTCTATTTCCTTTTTCCTAGTTTAGATAGTGATGTAACGTGAATCGTGCAGGAGGTCATACGACTTCACGGAGTCCCCGTGAGTATCGTGTCGGACAGAGACACGAGGTTCACATCTCAGTTCTGGCAGAGTTTGCAGAAGAGTTTGGGTACGCGTCTGAGTTTCAGCACGGCGTACCATCCGCAGACGGATGGCCAGTCCGAGAGGACGATTCGGATCTTGGAGGACATGCTGAGGGCATGCATGTTGGATTTCAAGGGTTCGTGGGAGGACCATCTACATCTGGAAGAGTTTTCCTACAACAACAGCTTCCAGGCGAGTATTGGCATGGCGCCTTTCGTTGCTCTTTATGGGAGGAAATGTCGATCGCCATTGAGTTGGGATGACGTTGGTGATCGGGAGCTGTTGGGACCTGAGATGATTGTGGAGGCTGTGGATGTTGTCAGGAACATTCGGGAGAGGTCGAGGATTGCTCAGGACCGTTTTAAGCATTGGGTGGATGCTAAACGCCGTCCTTTGGAGTTTCAGCCGGGTGACCATGTGTTCTTGAAGATTTCCCCGAATCGTGGTGTGATTCGCTTTGGGAAGCGAGGGAAGTAGACCCCGCGATACATTTTGATCTGCGAACAAACCAATGTGAAGATGAGATCCTGAAGATCCTTCAAATTCAAAACACAGTTCACATTTTACCGGACAAATTCACTGACAACCAGAAGATTGTCAGATCACACGTCCCTGCTGCAAATACGCCAGCTAGGATTGACATACCCAAAGATGGATGCAATCCACCTGCAGCAGAAGCGGCCGTACCTCAACAAAAGAGAGGACGACCTCCAGGCTCCAAAGATAAGAACCCTCGAAAGAGGAAAAATCCTGGAGCAATAATAACGATACCACCACATGATGCTGAGCTCAGCCCAGCTACCTCTCCCCTGCTACCAACCCCTGAAGAGGAAAATATATGAGAAATATCATTAAATTACGTACATACTGGGGAGGTACTGGACAGAAAAAGCACAATCATCGATGATAACTTCGCGATCATTATTGCCACTCACGTCACTGAATACGACGATGAGATCGATCCACGCTCTCTAGCAGAATGTAAACGCAGAGAGGATTGGCCAAAGTGGAACGAGGCAATAGGAGTAGAGCTGGACTCACTCTCGAAGCGCAAAGTTTTTGGGCCTGTAGTCCTCACACCAAAGGGTGTTAAACCTGTGGGATATAAATGGGTATTCATGAGAAAAAGAAACGAGAATAATGAGATCGTTCACTACAAAGCACGCCTTGTTGCACAAGGCTTCTCCCAACGGCCAGGAATAGACTATGACGATACATATTCCCTGGTTATGGATGCGATCACCTTCCGTTTCATAATTGGCCTATCTACAAAGGAAGGCCTGGATATGCAGCTCATAGACGTTGTGACTGCATACCTATATGGAAATATAGATAAGGACATCTATATGAAAATCTCAGACGGATATAAACTACCGACAAAAATGACAGAAAGACCTCGGGACGTCTATTCTGTCAAACTCCAAAGATCACTGTATGGTCTAAAATAGTCAGGTAGAATGTGGTATAACAGACTCAGTGAATTCCTAGTGCAATAAGGATTCATAACAAATGAAGTCTGCCTTTGCATCTTCATAAGAGCAAAGGGAACATGATTCGTAATTATTGTCATCTACGTAGACGACCTGAACATCATCGGATCTCCTGAAGAGATAGGTGAGATATCCAAAAGTCTCACACAGACTTTTGAGATGAAAGACCTTGGTAAAACGAAGTTCTGCCTAGGCTTACAAATAGAACACTTAAGCGGAGGAATCCTGTTACACCAATCGACATACTCAAAGAAAGTGCTGAAAAACTTTCTTATGGACAAATGTCATCCGCTTAGCACACCAATGGTCGTCAGATCATTGGATGTTGATACAGACCCCTTCCGACCGCTGGAAGAGGGGGAGGAAACACTGGGTCCTGAAGTACCCTACCTAAGTGCAATTGGAGCACTCCTATACCTGGCAAACTGCACGCGTCCCGATAGAGCGTTCGTAGTTAACCTACTAGCCAGATACAGTTCAGCGCCCTTGTCACGCCCCGCTTCCCAAAAATATGGAGGCGAAGCGTGGGAAGGTCCGCTCAGACTTGAAGCTGCAAAGCTGCAAGTCCGATAAGCGTCAATCAACTTTAAAACTGCAGGTCCTTGCAACGCGAACGAAACAAAGATAATAATAATGAAATGAGACAAAAGAGATATTTCAGAATATCCATAAAATAAGTTTCAACATCACAGAAAAAGCCACCAGGCTGAAAAGAAAAAGAGTCTAAAGGCCCAAACATGGCCAACAAAAGTACAAAGTACAAAGCATAGGTGCCACACACCGACAACTAACAGATGGCCTAAAACAAAAGGAAGCTCAGCAAAGACTCAAAGAATGGTCACCGGGGTCCACAAAACTCCTCCTGGGCAGACATGGACTCAGGCTCAGCGTCAGCAAAACACCACGTACTGAGCAACGGTCTCTGGCTCAGGGTCTAACATGTGACACCCAAAAGAGCAAGGGGCACATGTCAGCAAGTCTATAAGATACTTGTGCAAGGAAACTGAAAGTATGTGAAGTAAAGCAATCTAGCAGTTCTAGCATGATGCAATGACATGGCAGTTAAGTAATGAGTGCAACAAGTAAAGTAAAGTACGAGCATGGCATTTAAACATGGCATGGATGACAAGTTTTACATGAATCATTCACAAAGACAAGTACAAGTCAAGTATGCACCTCGTGCACAGAGATTACGCCTTTTGGTTAGAGTGGCTGCGCGGCCAACTCCTAGCTCAAGTGATCGCTTATCCCTACCCCTCCACGTGTATCGAGCCAGGGCCTTACCCCCGACGCGTATGCTCGCTTCTGGATCACGAGCCAGGAAGTGTATTTCAATATGGCATAGGGGTGCACCTAGCCGGACAAGGAAATTGGGCATTGGTTTTTGACCAACACATGAGGCCCGCTTCTGGATCACGAGTCCAGAAGTATTGTTCATGATGGCGTAGGGGTGCACCTAGCCGGACAAGGAAGTACAAGTACAAGTATGTAGCGTGTGCTACGAATGCAACATTCAATGCATGGATGACATGACATGACAAGTAGTAAAGCGTACAGGTAAGGAAAGTAAACATGACAGTTTAGTATGCATGATCAACAGGTTTAAAGAGTTGGATCTAGCTTCGTTGTCAAGCTAGATCAATTAAGGTGACGGATCTAGTTTCGTTGTGAAACTAGATCAAATAGGCGTCTAGCCAGTTATCATTTCACTGACTAGTCTCTTTTACGCTAAAACAAGGAAGTGGCCTAAGAACATGGCCCTACACAAGAGTTGGCAAGTTTCACTTGCCTGCAAGTACAACGTCTGAGCACACCGTCCAACGAGTCCAAAGTCACAATTATCCTACGTGCACAAGTCCACCGGCCTAAAGTCCATATTATTAATCTTGATTAGTGAATTCTAAAACATTTAAAATACTTTAAAAACATCAATTTTAGTCTTGATTAGCAGGCAATTGGGTTGGGGGTCCTATGGGTGCAAAGCGTTACCTCGACACGACGCGAAAGGTACACTGGCGTCGGGTAGCGACGCCAGGGGTTGGAATAAAAGAACGCGCTCCAAGTCCTGATTCCAATATAGATTCCTCGTTGGAAAGTTCAGAGCAGCAACCTGAGCGACGATTTCAGATTCCAAAGCTAGCACGTGCGACGACGGGCTACGACATGTCGCAACGTCGTACACGGCATATCGTCGGAGAGAAAGCACCTAGGTGGGGCCCACAGTAGTCCTATGAACCATAGGGGACCCACAATACCTCTGGAGGACTTGGGGGGCCCACGGTGGCAAGTGGTGCGACGGATGCGGGGTTGTGACGAATGGCTCTCGGTCGTACACAGCCAATGCGGGGACTTGGCTCGGTCAGACACAGGGGAACGGGCTTGCACAGCTCAGCGGGTCGGTGCGGGGTCGGGGCTCTCGGTCGGTGCGGGGCAGGCAGTCGGTCGATGCGGGGGAACGAGAGTTGCAACGTCGCAACGTCGCAACGAAGCGGGGCTTCGGTCGGTGCGGGCGGGCGCCTCGGTCAGACACGGGGCTGAGCGGGTGACGGGAGTGGGGTCGGTGCGGTGCGGAGATGCGGGCCAAGCTCTCGGTCAAACCGAGGGCTCCTCTCGGTCAGAGCAGGAGAACGGAGCGGAGCGGTGCAGCGGCTGCGGTGCGGGGGCGGCTAGCGGTCTGAGCGGGGGAACGGGCCTAGTTTCTTCGGTCGTGCGGGGAGATGGCTGTCGCAACGTTGCGACGATTCGTCGCAACGTCAAATTTGGGTTTTGGAAGCGGCTAGGGTTATTCTCTTGCGAAAATAGGTCTTCCTAAAGGTTGTTTATATAGTGTGGATGTGTTGACTAGGTCTAGGGCTAATCCTAATGGGATTAGGAGTTTAAAATAATTTAAAATTCAAATCTCACCATCTCCAACTCACCCAATGCTTGGGTGCGGCCCAAATGAGCTGGAATTTGGCTCAAAAATTATTTAAAATGTTTTAAACTCAAATAAATTTTATTTGGCCGAAACTAATTTAAAACCTAGTTTTTAAAAATATTTAAAGCTTTGAAAAAAATGTAAAAGTGGTCAAATGAACTCCAAAAATTATAAAATAAATATCGTGGTAATCGTGGTGATGAAAGAAAGCTAACTAAGAAGACGGATCTCAATTTCGACGTCGGATGAAGAAACTAAAAATAGAAGCGTCTCCCGTCAAAAGTGAAAATCGCCACGTCTCATCGAATAAGATTAAATTGTGGGGAAACGACTCGAGAAAAGTCATTCCAAAATAGTGCCACTATTTACTACTCTCAGAGACGTTCGCAACGGCATATCACACGAAAGTGTTCACAAACAAATGAATTCTAAAATAAACACGTGCACGGCCAAAAGCACGTGCACGAACAAAGTACAACGAAGAGTGGTCGTTACATCCTCCCCACCTTAGAATAAAGTCCGTCCTCGGACTTTCTAACATATCTAGTCGTTCTAGTAACTACCCCAATCATGTCACGTTATACTCCAAACCAGGTATAGTCATTACAAGTGCTTATATATGCACTAGGTAGTCAAACATTAACACTACCAGTATGTATATATATATATATTCACGTACGTTATACACTTATGCCTATTATAGTCAGTCAATTTCATACATGTATTTCAATCATATATATATAAGCATACATCCCTTATATACCTAGCACAAAACAATAGTTCAGATACTCATATAAGTATAGTCTTACACTAGCAAATACAATCATTGCTCTACGTATAGGTAACTACCTATGCACAAACAAACATGGGCATACTACTCTCTAATACTTCCTAGTGTACATTCCATACCACACATCAACACATGTAGTCACACCATACCATTATTAAGTCAATTCTTACTATATCTAATATACGTTCACCGCTACTATAGTTTCACAATATATATGCATGCAATTATTTCACCATATATTCACATCACATACGGTCCTATAACTGAATTTACGTCACGCCACATATACCATAGTCACCAATACCTATAACTAAGCACATACTTACCCGTGCATGGTGCACACCCACGCACACTAACTTTTCATTCACGTATACCAATCGTATCATTACTAGCACATCCACACACCTAGTTTAGCTAGCACACATATGTTCACACGGCAAGTCCTTAATAATTAACTATACCACAAGACCAACACCTATAACTATATACTGGTGTAGCGACCAACAATCATGTGCGTTGCACGACCAGGCACAAACACTCCTATCACTATACATACATCAAACATCGCTATATTCAAACTACAGACATACATATCAATATACTTAGAGTATACCCACTCAAGTTTGAGTGAGACTCAATACACATATCAGGATATTCTATATACGTAACACGTCATTCATACCTATACCAATACCACTCCAATATATATATGTCTACCAATACAACCATATACATTCCATAAGTCAACCACACTTAATATTTAGTCAGATAACGCCCACATAGTTCAATCACTCTATATACCATAATAATAATACAGACATCAGCACACGTATAATTATAATACACTCCCTCATGCATACGCATTCATCGTATAGTCACACACATGTAACATATATATTCACACCATAGCCTACTACCTATAATTAGTATACTAACACATCTATACATACATAATTAAGATGTGCAATAGTCGTGTATACCTCACGGTATGCACGCATGCAACATCCCGTAAAAGCAAGCAGTACCAATCAAAATTATAACCATACTACCATATGTATACCACCTATATACTAATGCAACAAAACATAACTACTTACGTCTAAGCACAATACATACCTACATACGAGCACATACTCATACGTACTAACATATGAGTCACTCAATAGGCCTACTCACTTATCTATGCGTTCACCTATTATTATCACACCTAACATACACATAGCTTTACCAATCATTTTATTTCAACCATTACAAGTATCTCTAACTACATACACTCCATTAGATATTCCAACATTACTCTTATATACACAGGCATCCCTAGTATGGTATAACTAACCACACACAAGTCTATAAATACTAACACACAAACAACTTCATAATATCACGAATAACTCCGAGTATATATATATAGAATAATGGGTATCATACGTCATATGAGGCATTGCCTCATACTCCCTCTCACATAAAGCAACTAAGTACAACCAAGTACAAGCCCATGTGGGCTTGTCCTTGGTTGCTTTATGTGAGAGGGAGTATGAGGCAAAGCCTCATATGGCGTATGATACCCATTAATCCCATATATATATATATATATATATATATATATATATATATATATATATATATATATATATATATATATATATATATATATATATATATCACACAATAGGCAACCATTAATACACTATGGGGGAGCACACTCATTCAAGCCCACGTACACAACTTAGGTACATGCACCACAACAACATCACAAGGTCCAAGGGCCTACTAACAACTTAGAGTTGGCACAGACATTGACGTGCACTAAAGCCTAAGCAATAGAGGGAGGTCGAGGTCGAAAGTGTGACGAGGGAAGGATCGATAAGCACGAGCTCAGATAGGACGAATACAAGGAGACATCTTGGTTAGGTGTAACAGTGATTCACTGGTGGGTGTTTAGGTAGAGGAGAAGGGAGCTGTAGTGATACTTATATAGGATTGAGAAATGAAGTAACATAAGCTAAAATACGCGAAATTTGAAAACTGTTGTACTTCAAAAGTTGTAATCCTCGTCTGTATAAAAATATTTGGAGGTCGATAAAACGAGTTGTTCAAAATAAGTTTGAGTCGAATATACATAATAAGAGAAAATGGTTTATAGAAAGTCATTATAAAAGGAAGTAAATCATTCACACGAACATTAAGGACGTAGTTTTTAGAAAATATTATACGGCAGTAATTTAATGTAAGTTTGGCAAAAATTTTGGAAATTCAAAGAATGAAATTAAAGTAACTGAAGAATCGAAGCTCGTTTTAAACGCTTTCAAAGTCTTTAAGCCAGGGAAAGGAAATTTAAAATGATCAATATTGGAACTACTTTTAGAGGAACCAGGTTGTGCCAAAAATAAAACTGGTTTACACAAAGCTCTTAGCATACGAGCACAACGAGCCTGGTACGGGTATAAAAATAATTGAAATTCCATTTGGTCTAGAAATTTTTCTAAAAGCATGTATGGTGAGCGAAAAGATAATAATAATAAATTAGTAGTAGGATTATCAAAATTGATAGCAAAGCTTTAAAATCAAATCATGGAGGGTCTAAATCAGGAAGTGGTTATGAAATAGTAATTTTACAAAAATCTGAAGTAGAGAAAACGACGAGCATAAAATCGACTTGCTGAAAGCTGAAATTCCATGTGACTTGAAAAGTATATGAATGACATAAATCAGGGAGGAAAATTATAAATCGAATTGGGCAAAATAGAAGTACGGTTCACAATAAAATTAATATATGAAGGGACAAGGTATTTACATCGGTACGAAAGTATAGGCTGGAAAAATATAATAAGCTAGTATTCAAAAATTTCGACAAAAGTTTTAAGAATTTAAGTCAACGAAAGAGCACATAGTATAAGTATATATATTAAAATTTTGAATAAATTTAAACTTAATGAAAGAGGAAATCGAAAAATACCTTCAGCAGATTCAAGACTTGTAACGGAGAGATTCGAAAATTGACAACGATCGTCATGAGGCGATCTCGTGAATCGAGGCAAGGAAATTGGTCGGATGATCATACATACATACGCCTAGGATATGAACCAGGAAAGTCTACGGGGAACTCCTACAGTCGACCAACCAAAGATTAAGAAACTAAGCGCTAAGACTTTCTAAGGGGCTAGACGGTAATGAAATGCGTTCAGCTTGGTCCGAAATCGATGAACCCAAACGAACGACTACAGGAATTCTAGAAGTCTACTATGGTCAGAGTTAGACAAGAACCACTAAGGTAACTCCTACGACGATTAAATCAATTGCTAGCAGGGAGTCTAACTAACAATCAGGGCCTCTATCTAGCAAACACAGACGTCTAACTAAGTCTTCTTACCACCTAGTGTCATAAGAAAACGACTAGACTCAGGGCTTATGACTCGGATGTTGCAATTTATTTAATGGACATTCTGTTATTATCGTTGTTCCGTTAATTCACAATTGCAAGACTGGACCTGTATGGGCCACCAACAAAACCTGTCACGCCCCGCTTCCCAAAAATATGGAGGCGAAGCATGAGAAGGTCCGCTCAGACTTGAAGCTGCAAAGCTGCAAGTCCGATAAGCGTCAATCAACTTTAAAACTGCAGGTCCTTGCAACGCGAACGAAACAAAGATAATAATAATGAAATGAGACAAAAGAGATATCTCAGAATATCCATAAAATAAGTTTCAACATCACAGAAAAAGCCACCAGGCTGAAAAGAAAAAGAGTCTAAAGGCCCAAACATGGCCAACAAAAGTACAAAGTACAAAGCATAAGTGCCACACACCGACAACTAACAGATGGCCTAAAACAAAAGGAAGCTCAGCAAAGACTCAAAGAATGGTCACCGGGGTCCACAAAACTCCTCCTGGGCAGACATGGACTCAGGCTCAGCGTCAGTAAAACACCACGTACTCAGCAACGGTCTTTGGCTCAGGGTCTAACATGTGACACCCAAAAGAGCAAGGGGCACATGTCAGCAAGTCTATAAGAGACTTGTGCAAGGAAACTGAAAGTAGGTGAAGTAAAGCAATCTAGCAGTTCTAGCATGATGCAATGACATGGAAGTTAAAGTAATGAGTGCAACAAGTAAAGTAAAGTACGAGCATGGCATTTAAACATGGCATGGATGACAAGTTTTACATGAATCATTCACAAAGACAAGTACAAGTCAAGTAAGCACCTCGTGCACAGAGATTACGCCTTTTGGCTAGAGTGACTGCGCGGCCAACTCCTAGCTCAAGTGATCGCTTATCCCTACCCCTCCACGTGTATCGAGCCAGGGCCTTACCCCGGAACGCGTATGCTCGCTTCTGGATCATGAGCCAGGAAGTGTATTTCAATATGGCATAGGGGTGCACCTAGCCGGACAAGGAATTTGGGCATTGGTTTTTGACCAACACATGAGGCCCGCTTCTGGATCACGAGTCTAGAAGTATTGTTCATGATGACGTAGGGGTGCACCTAGCCGGACAAGGAAGTACAAGTACAAGTATGTAGCGTGTGCTACGAATGCAACATTCAATGCATGGATGACATGACATGACAAGTAGTAAAGCGTACAGGTAAGGAAAGTAAACATGACAGTTTAGTATGCATGATCAACAGGTTTAAAGAGTTGGATCTAGCTTCATTGTCAAGCTAGATCAATTAAGGTGACGGATCTAGTTTCGTTGTCAAACTAGATCAAATAGGCGTCTAGCCAGTTATCATTTCACTGACTAGTCTCTTTTACGCTAAAACAAGGAAGTGGCCTAAGAACATGGCCCTACACAAGAGTTGACAAGTTTCACTTGCCTGCAAGTACAACGTCTGAGCACACCGTCCAACGAGTCCAAAGTCACAATTATCCTACGTGCACAAGTCCACCGGCCTAAAGTCCATATTATTAATCTTGATTAGTGAATTCTAAAACATTTAAAATACTTTAAAAACATCAATTTTAGTCTTGATTAGCAGGCAATTGGGTTGGGGGTCCTATGGGTGCAAAGCGTTACCTCGACACGACGCGAAAGGTACACTGGCGTCGGGTAGCGACGCCAGGGGTTGGAATAAAAGAATGCGTTCCAAGTCCTGATTCCAATATAGATTCCTCGCTGGAAAGTTCAGAGCAGCAACCGGAGCGACGATTCAAGATTCCAAAGCTAGCACGTGCGACGACGGGCTACGACGTGTCGCAACGTCGTACGCGGCATATCGTCGGAGAGAAAGCACCTAGGTGGGGCCCACAGTAGTCCTAGGGACCAATAGGGGACCCACAATACCTCTGGAGGACTTGGGGGGGCCCACGGTGGCAAGTGGTACGACGGATGCGGGGTTGCGACGAATGGCTCTCGGTCGTACACAGCCAATGCGGGGACTTGGCTCGGTGAGACACAGGGGAACGGGCTTGCACAGCTCAGCGGGTCGGTGCGGGGTCGGGGATCTCGGTCGGTGTGGGGCAGGCCGTCGGTCGGTGCGGGGGAACGAGAGTTGCAACGTCGCAACGTTGCAACGAAGCGGTGCTTCGGTCGGTGCGGGCGGGCGCCTCGGTCAGACACGGGGCTGAGCGGGCGACGGGAGCGGGGTCGGTGCGGTGTGGAGATGCGGGCCAAGCTCTCGGTCAGACCGAGAGCTCCTCTCGGTCAGAGCGGGAGAACGGAGCGGAGCGGTGCAGCGGCTGCGGTGCGGGGGCGGCTAGCGGTTTGAGCGGGGGAACGGGCCTAGTTTCTTCGGTCGTGCGGGGAGATGGCTGTCGCAACGTTGCGACGATTCGTCGCAACGTCAAATTTGGGTTTTGGAAGCGGCTAGGGTTATTCTCTTGCGAAAATAGGTCTTTCTAAAGGTTGTCTATATAGTGTAGATGGGTTGACGAGGTCTAGGGCTAATCCTAATGGGATTAGGAGTTTAAAATAATTTAAAATTCAAATCTCACCATCTCCAACTCACCCAAGGCTTGGGTGCGGCCCAAATGAGCTGGAATTCAGCTCAAAAATTATTTAAAACGTTTTAAACTCAAATAAATTTTATTTGGCCAAAACTAATTTAAAACCTAGCTTTTAAAAATATTTAAAGCTTTGAAAAAAATGTAAAAGTGGTCAAATGAACTCCAAAAATTATAAAATAAATTTCGTGGTGATCGTGGTGACGAAAGAAAGCTAACTAAGAAGACGGATCTCAATTTCAACGTCGGACGACGAAACTAAAAATTGAAGCGTCTCCCGTCAAAAGTGAAAATCGCCACGTCTCATCGAATAAGATTAAATTGTGGGGAAACGACTCGAGAAAAGTTATTCCAAAATAGTGCCACTATTTACTACTCTCAGAGACGTTCGCAACGGCATATCACACGAAAGTGTTCACAAACAAATGAATTCTAAAATAAACACGTGCATTGCCAAAAGCACGTGCACGAACAAAGTACAACGAAGAGTGGTCGTTACAACCCTCAAAGCGCCACTGGAACGGAGTGAAGCAACTTCTGCGCTACCTCCAAGGGTCCGTAGACATGGGACTATACTTCAAGAAAGGTGTATCCTCCGACTTAGTCGGTTATGCAGATGCAGGATACAGGTCAGACCCACACACTGCAAAGTCCCAGACCGGTTTCATGTTCACGTACGGTGGGACGACCATCTCATGGAGATCCATGAAGCAGACATCGACAGCGACCTCATCCAACCACTCCGAGCTCATAGCGATCCACGAAGCTAGCAGAGAATGCTTTTGGCTTCGATCAGTCATCCACCATATCCTCAAGACCACCGGCCTGAAGACGGGAGATCTTGGACCAACCACCATGTATGAAGGCAATGCTACCTACATCGCTTAACTACGAGGTGGCTACATCAAATGTGACAGGACGAAGCACATTTCCCCCAAGCTCTTTTGGATGCATGAACAGCAAGTAGACAACCAGATCGACATCCAGCAGATCCAGTCTTGCAACAACCTGGCAGATCTATTTACTAAAGCTTTACCTCGCAGTACCTTTAGAAAACTTGTACTAGGAATTGGGATGAGGCAGTTGAGAGACTTACAAGCCTGAAGCTTGTACTTTTCAGGGGGAGTTAATGTAGTGCTGTACTCTTTTTTCTTGGCTATTGGTTTTTCCCACTGGGTTTTCCATAGCCAAAGGTTTTAACGAGGCAACCACATCAACTCTGGATCCAGGAGTATCCACCCCTGATGTTATCCATCGACCAGGGGAAGTTACATAGACTTGTACTCTTTTTCCTTAGCCATTGGTTTTTCCCACTGGGTTTTCCTTGGCAAAGGTTTTAACGAGGCACGTACTCTTAAACTTGGGATCCAGAAGTATCCATTGACCCATGATCAGATAAGCTCTGTGAACCCTGAAGTGTTCATCACGGCTTACAACAATGGATGGATAAGGGGAAGTGTTATAAACGGGCTTTGGGTGGCCCAACCCGTTAGTGGTATTCACCCATTATGTAACCCTATTGCTATAAATACAGGGCTATGGATTCTATAGTCACCAAGTTTACAACAAAAAATATATATATTATAAAGATTTCAGAAATGAATAATATCAGGCCAGCGGGCTTCGGGCCCGTTAAGCATATTTCCTCTTTATTTATGTATATTTTTACACTTTTTGTGGGCTACAGGCCCAACAAAATAAGAGGAAAATAAATTAATTTATGTCCGCAGGCTTCAGGCCCGTTAGGATACTTTTTATTGATTTTCAAGAAAATCTATGGGCTAAGCCCACTAAACAAGTTAAATTTAATTTAAATTTTAATTATATTTCCGTGTGGGCTTCAGGCCCATCAAGAAAATGGGGGAAACAATTTTAATATTATTACTTTTGTATTTATTTGGTGGGCTTCAGGCCCATTAGGGGGTTCTAACATAATATCAATCAACTAATCTGATTTTTTCTTATTGGGCTGCTGGCCCAAAAAAGGTCCATGAATGTAAGAATCTGAGAATTATTTTTGTTTGGGCTTCAGGCCCAAAACAATTTAATTTCAGATTTTTATTTTATTTTTATTTTTAGTTGGGCTTTTAGCCCAACAGCCCAAAATGGGCTTCCCCTAACCCTAACCCTAATGTTGGGTTAGGGTTTTGGGGAGGGGGAGCCGCCGCCGGTGGCCGACAGCCGCCGGCCGCTGGCAGGCGCGGCAGGGGGGCCGCGCCTGCGGGGCGCGACAGGGGGCCGCGCCTGCTGGGTGTGGCCGCCACTGCGCTCGGAGGCGCGACAGGCTTCTTTTTTCTTCTTTCATGCCGGATTTTGGGCCGGATTTTAGGCCGGATCTGTTTGATCTTTGACGGTGAGGGGCTATCGGCTTCAGGCCGTTCATGGGTTTATCAGATTTTGATTTATAAATTATGGGACATCATGAACAAGATTTTGCACAAAGAGATCTTATAAAGTCTACCACATAACAGATATATTGCATAAAAACTAAATTTTTAATCAGTTTTGCATACAAAACAATTAAGTTTTTGATCTAATAAGTTAGATCCATGCATAAACAATCAACTATTTTATCCTAGATCACGTAAAAATTGAATTTTTAATATGTTATCAGATCTAGAAAAACATTTAGGCTTACCCACTAAATCTGTCCGTCAGATCTAGCGAAATTTGATGTGGGATGCCCGAAAAGGAACTCTGCATCATCTCGCGAAGCTTTGCATCGCGAAAAAAATTGACGGAGCTTCTGTCGAGCGCCTCCCTCTCACGAGCCGTCGCTTCTTCCATCGAGCGTGATCGTGCTGATAACGTGTTGTGAAGTAGAAACAGGTTTGGAGAAGGTTGAGGCTACTTTATATAGTATTCATATTGGTTACTCATGTGGGTAGATACCCAATAGGCCCAATGGGTCCTATTCATAACAAGATCATTATTAAGCCTAAAGTGTTGTTTTTGTTGTTTATATCACTTGTGCGGCCCCTACAGTTCGTCTAAATTGGATGAAGGGGGTCTTCGTGAACAAATCAACGCGCCTGCAAGTGATCTTACCATTTGGTGCATGCATATGCATGCAATAATAAACATAAAAAGTAAATCACATTTATGAAAATTTGTCATTGGCTTCTGATCAGAGCCTTCAAAATACATGCTAACTTCATCCTAATTGGAAATGCGAAATTGAAAAAACTTATCAAACAGTTAACCAAGCCAGTATTGCAGACGGCACTGGCCGTCGACCGATCAAACGAGCATCTCGTGCCTACACAATGGGCAGTCTGGGCTCTGCTCCAGCCACTGGGCGATGCAGTGGTGATGAAAGATGTGAGAACAAGGCGTTCGGACCAAGTCCAGGCAGTCTTCGTTGTTGCTCTTCTTCTCCTTATCCTCCTCCTCCCCCTTGAACGCTTCCAAACAGATGGAGCATTGGTCATCCTCCGCAAACTCTGCTTCATTTACATCTACTTTCATCCTCTCCAACTTTGCCTTCACGTTGCCTACCGGCGAGGGCGAGGGTGATGGCGGCGGTGGCGATGGCGATGGCGTGGGCGTGGCCCAAATTATCTCACCCCGTTCATCCAAAGCGCCGAAGACTAGCCCTTCGTCAATTATCTCGCCCCGTTCGATACTAGTATCAGTACCCTCTACTAGTGGTGCTCCAAATTCTCTGCGACGACCTCTTGTGTTGCTGAATCTGACCCTAGGATTGTGAGGGCCTAGCATGGCAGTTTCGGAATAATCTTGATTATGGCGGACACGGAATAAATCTCTGCGACGGCGCACAATGCGGGATCTGACTCTTGGATTGTGAATGCCCAGCGTGCCATGTACGGAATAATTTCGAATATGGCGGCGGCGGGGACGGAAGAAGATACCCAGCTGCGGCGGTGCTTCAAATACTGAGTGCCAGTGAATATCGCGGAATCTGACCCCTGGATTGAGATGGCGGCCGTGGAGGAAGATACCATGCGGCGGTGCTCCGAATAGTACACGACGGCCTATATTACTTCGAGGGCCTAACATGCCGGCCACGTAGTGATTTCGAGGATGGCGGCCATTGAAGAAGATACCCGGCGGCGGGATACCGCCGAATGTTGGATTGCGAGGGCCAACTAGCATGCCTGGTACGGTGTACTGTTGAAGATGGGGGCCATGGTAGAAGAAGTCGACGGGTACTGGACCAAACGGGATGTATCCGGCTGCTGCGGGCCAACCTCCCGTGACCATGCGATGATGGTGGTACGCTGTTCTTGCATCGAATCTGAACCTGGCTGCACCTGCGTCGTTCGGGAACATTGCCATGTTGCTATATGTGGAAGGAAAAGAACCCCACGGCGTTCTTGGCGCCATTGCCTCAATTTTCTTGAGGAGGAGAGATTGGAATTTGGGATGCTAGCTCAAATAATGAATTCGGGCAGTGGCGATCTTTATTTATACGCAAGATTGATCAGTGGGTTGTTTCCGACTGCGATTAAGATTCTGAGTCGTAATATGTCTCGGTTTTAACTTTCCAATTGTGTAGGTTTGAGTTCAATTCATTGTTCAAAATGTTAGAGAAAGTTGTGTTCAAATTGTAAATGCCATATGCTCCCCCAAATGGTTGCATTCTACTTAATTACTCCTCTGAAAACAGAGCTAAAATTTCGGAGAGTACTACATTACTAAATTATTTGTCTTCTACGACTCTTAGGTTTCTAAATTACTAACGTGAGTTTAGCATTTTGTACTCACACAAATGAAGGGGGGCTTAACATGGTGCATTATAATTAGCACAGCACAAATGAGCTACTGCACATCTCCATATCTATTCCAAGAGACATGCAAGCGAGAGGCATTAAGGGATGCAGCATGGATGCATCAAGGTGACCGGGGGGCCGTGGGTGGTGCGGCGCAGCCGCGCAGGGGCCGCGACGGCAAGGAGAAGAGATTGTGGTGGTGCCCATCAGAACGGGGAAGAGAGGACAATCGCTTGCGGGAGACCAGGAGGCGGCTCGTCGCGGCGAAGATCTTTGAAGGGCTGCGTCGGCACTGCAACTACAAGCTTCCCAAGCACCCTGACCGGAACGACTTGCTCAAGGCATTGTGTGAGGATGCAGGATGGCATGTTGATGATGATGGAACCATCACCAGATGAAAGGTGCATTTTCTAGTAATATTGCATGCAGGAAAAATTAAATGCTATCTTTATTACATCTGCATCAAGCTATGCTCAGACTGTTCAAAAATCCTGAAAGAATCGTCGAGCTCCATCTGGTCGATGCAGCGCTCCGGCCGCACTGATTTCTTCGTCTGCAAAATGATTTTTATGGTGCAAGAGCTTCACAATTGCTTAACCAGCTTGCAAACTGACAACATGCAGCTACTGGAAGCTCTGCCTCTCATCACCACCGCCTCCCTAACGATCAAGATTGCGAAAAGAGTGAAATGTGTCATCTATGCTGTTGACAAGCTGGTGACCACGGCCAGGATCAAGGCAGCAAATGATGAGAAGCCAGCGAAAAGTGGCGTGGCGGCCAAGACCACGAAAAGCCTTCAAATTGAGCATGTATAAGAGACATGGTGATGATGATGGAGAATAAAGCTAAGGGAGCATGAGCTGAAAGAGATGAGATATGAGAGTGTTCTCTGTTCTCCTTATTCTCTGCTTGTTCCAGCAAAATCGGCATCACTATATGAGATTAACTCATATGTGCTAGATTTAGGATAAAGTACTCCATAATCTAGTGTTTGATTGAGATAACGAAATATTCGTTTAACCGCAATCAAATGTGATTTCTTAGGTTATGATTGATATATAGTGTTACGACCTAAAGATCGTAAGAGTCCGGCTCCCGCCCAGAACCACTAATATACCTCACTGACTCACCCTTTTGCAAACGGACTGCCGGCCCGGAGGTCCGAGGCTACATGGGAATGTGTGCACCTCGCAGTGCCCCTCTCCCGGCCGAGGCATATAACCGCTCTCGCTCGGCCCGCCAGGGGCAGTGTGCTCGGGGAACACCCAGACAGCGTAGCCTTGGATGCTGACAGAGGCACGTGCATACCCCTCCCTGCCAGCGGTCCATGATCCGCAACCGAAAAGGTGCGCGGCCGGGCCGAAGAACCCACGAACAGGTCGACCCGACGGTCCCACGCAAGCCCCGCCGTGGGGGATAGCACCGCCGGACCCTTGATTCATCACGCACGACAAACAACCTAGTATAAGGACACGACTGACACTAGCGCCGCCCGACCATCTGACAAAGCACCCCCTGGCCACTGCGCCCCCTGACACTTAATGCTTTCGGCCCTG
Source organism: Scilla litardierei (assembly GCA_030789695.1). NCBI lineage: Eukaryota > Viridiplantae > Streptophyta > Magnoliopsida > Asparagales > Asparagaceae > Scilla > Scilla litardierei. The sequence continues at coordinate 120,730,685 of CM061130.1, forward strand.
ACACCCTGATAAAAGCGCCACTGACCGTTGCGCCATCTGACAAAAGCGAGTCTGACACTCTTGTTCCTGACATCCTCGCTTCCGCTGACAGCCGGGCCAACTCAGCACGTCGAGTCAGTATGCCAGGTTAGCCCCACCTAATCGTCTCCCATCAGGTATAAATACCCCCTCACTTCTTACAGTGAGGGGGTTGGCAAATTCCCTCTCAATCCCATTATTCACACACGAGAGCAAAGGTCGTCCATATCTTTGTTCTCCCACTCATAGCTCGTCACGTACGGTCGACACACCCTCGGTCCGACCTGCATGCCCAGCCCCCGCTTTAAGTCCAGTTACTGACTTAGGCATCGGAGAGGCTAAGGGTTGGACCCCAACCTGGCCTTTCTGACGAGTTGCTCGTTGTGCAGGGTAGCTCGCCCCTTGGCCGAGATTCGCCTTCGGCTCCTGCCATCCGATCCTCCTCCACCGCGTCCGGTAGGATTCGACTCCGTGGTCTGCTCCGGTAGCAAGTTTAGCCTCTTCAACCCACTAATCACTTGTCAAAAAGGCTACCTAAATCCTCTTATCAATATAACCACCGTGCCCTTGGTTCCCCATAATACAAATTCATTGTACGCGAGTTCTACCCCGCAACAATTGGCGCCGTCTGTGGGAACGAAGGGTCACACCCATGTTAGACCCCATGCCGATCGCCCGGAACCCTGACCACGGCAAGGATCCCATGGGTCAGGAGCCACTCTCTTTACCAATCACTCCGGCGACTGACCCCCCTCTGGGGATAGAGGCCGAGACAGTCCAGGCCTCGGCCCGCGCGATCCAGAAGAGCTTTGAGGCCTTTACTAAGGCGATGGGAGGCTGCGCAGCGACAGGAACGGAGGCACCTCCCGGCCCCTCGGAGCCCCCGAACGTGAAACAGAATCTTCACCCTCAGTTCGAGAAGGAGGGGGGAGACCAGGGGCTCGCCAGGGAGATCGCGGCCCAGCGGAAGCTCTTGGACGAGGAAATGGAGGTCGCGCGGCTGCGGAGGCGCCGGGAGGAAGCGGCCGTCGCGCAGAGGCATTTGGACGAAGCGGTCGAAACCGCCCGACGGGCCTACCAGGACGAAGAAACCGCCCGGCACCAGCTCCGCTTCATCATCGCGGAACGTGAAAGGCTCCGAAGGGAGAACAAAGACAACCGGGAGATCCCGGAGGTGTAGACAATGGGCCGGTGGCCCCTGGATAGGCGCGGCCCGCCGTTGGCCAAATCCCCACCGGGAGGGGGGAGTCCGCCTCGACAGCGCCACTCCCCCGATCGTCTGAACGAGGAAGCTGTTTGTCGACAACTACGCTTCCTCACTGCCGAGCGCGAAAGGCTCCTGAGGGAGAATCAGGAGCGGAGGGGGATCCGGGAGGAGCCGGCCGGAGGGCGGTGGTACTGGGAGGACCGTAGCCCGCAACCCGTTGAATACTCTACCCGTGGAAGGAGTCCCCCTGGGCGACCGCTACGCTATTCCCCAGGGCGAGAAGACCATCGGTAGCCAAGGCGCGATCGGAGCCAGACCCCAGAATGGCGAAGGGGGCACGCGCCCGAGCGCTCTGCCTATCTGGAGGAGGCCACACCGTTGGCACAGTGGATCACGTCCGCCCCGAGGCCCGTAAGGTTCAAACCCCCCCACCTGGCCACCCACAACGGAAGAGGCGACCCTCTCACGCACGTGCAACAATACCGGGGGCCAATGGAGGCGCAGGATGTGGATGAGACGTTCCTATGCCGGCTCTTCGCGCAAAGTCTGAGAGACACAGCGTTGGATTGGTACTTTGGCCTACCCACGAGGTCAATTGGGAGATTTGGCGAACTGTCCCACAAGTTCTGCCAGGAGTTCCGGGCCGGGCGGATGAAGAAGAAGCCCCTGGACTATCTCAGCACGATAGTCCAAGGGGAAGGAGAGACGACAGGGAGATACCTGCGCCGCTTTCAAGATGAGAGACGGGCGGTGGTGACCTGCGACGATGAGGTGCTCATGCTGGCCTTCAAGACGGGATTGCGGACTCGGAGCCTCCACAAATCCCTGCTCTGAGATCCGCCGGCCGACTATGAGGCGCTGGTCGCTATGGCAGAGAGACATGCATTGGCCGAGGAGACCCTCGGCACGAAGAAGTTATTCCCCCCGGTAAAGCCGCCCCTGGACGAGCTTCGATCGTACCTACGACCGAGGGAAGAAGACGGGCGCTGGGGGTGCGACCTGCCGACCTAACCAAGGCGTGACCCGACGGGGCGTCGCCCGTTGGACCGCCCCGGCCCGGCCCGAGCGTTCGCCCCGGCCCAGGAGCCCGCCCGGGCTATCCCGAGGCTAAAGGGGCCCCCATGGGCTCTCTACACATAGCTCAATGTCCCCATGTTAGAGGTGCTGGCCGCGGCGACCAGGGCCAGACTGCTGCCGGAGCCTCCCCGGGGGATGAGGCCGGACCCGGCAAAGCGGGATCTCCAGAAGTACTGTCGGTATCACCGGGACCACGGCCACGATACCGACCATTGATACACTCTTAAGAGGGAAATCGAGCGGCTGATCCAGGCGGGCCACTTGGGAGGCTTCGTGGGAAACATGCAGGCAATCCAAGGAGAAAGAGCCCCCCGAGAGGCACGGAGGCCGGAGCCGCCAGCGGACCACGGTCAGGAGGAGCCGTGCCCCCCCTGGGGCGATCATGCGCATCGATGTGATAAGCGGGGGGCCACCCCCAGGTGAGGCGTCGCCCATGAGCACGGAGGAAGGTGTCCGACAGGTGATGGGTGCGGGCGCCAACAGCAAGTCGAAGCGGAGAAGGATAAATCGACCCCCTATCACCTTCGTCGAAGAAGATCTGAGAGAGGTTGAGTGTCCACGTGATGACGCCCTCGTCGTCGATGCTCAGATCGGGACGGTCATCGTCAGCCGGCTCCTGATCGACACCGGAAGCTCCTGCGACATCCTGTTTTTGTCAACGGTCGAGAAGATGGGGTGGAGGCGGGCGGACCTAAGGCCCTACACGGGGCCCATTGTTGGCTTCACCGGCCACATGATCTCCATGGTGGGGATGATCACCCTGCTGATGACTCTGGGGGAGGAACCGAGGGTCGTCACCCGGGGACACAATTCGTCGTCGTCGACATCGCGTCGGCGTACAACGGAATCATAGGGCGCCCATACATGACGTCCGTAGAGGCGCTCCCCAGCCTGCTACACCAGATGATGAAATTCTGGACTCCGCGGGGGGTGGGACTGGTGCGAGGAAACCAGGAGCTGCCTGGAAGCCGCGACGAGGGGCCAGTCAGGCGCCGAAGCCCGAAGCAGGCCTTGACGGTCCTCGTCCCCGATGAAAGGGAGGACTTCTGCGACCAGCGGTCGACCCCTGCCGAGGAAGTCGAAGAGGTACCCGTAGCCGCGGAGGAAGAAAAAACCGTCTCCATCGGGACGAAACTCCCGGCCGCCCTAAGGGCGGCCCTCGTCGGCTTGCTTCGGGAAAATGTGGACATATTCGCATGGTCGTCCGCAGACATGCCGGGGGTTGACCCGACGGTGATCTCCCATAGGTTGAATGCGGACCCAGGAGCCTGACCGGTCCGGCAGAAGAAGAGGAGCGCAGGGGGCGAGAAGAAGAGGGCGGCCGAGGAGGAGGTAGAGCGGATCCTCAAAGCCAAGTTTATCAGGCCAGTGGATTACCCGGACTGGCTCGCCAACGTCGTCTTGGTGAAGAAGCCCAGCGGAAAATGGCGCATGTGCGTTGACTTCACCGACTTTGACAAGGTGTGTTCGAAGGACAGTTTCTCCCTCCCGCGGATCGACCACTTGGTGGACCAGGCGTCTGGTTACGAGTTGTTAAGCTTTATGGACGCCTTCTCGGGCTACAACCAGATACCGATGGCGGCGGAGGACGAGGAGAAAACGTCCTTCGTCACCGATAAGGGCACCTTCTGTTACACTAAGATGCCCTTCGGACTGAAGAACGCCGGGGCGACCTATCAGCGGATGGTAGACCGGATATTCAGCCCACAGGTCGGACGGAACTTGGAGGTCTACATCGACGACATGCTGGTAAAGAGTAGGAGGGCCCCAGACCACCTCGCCGACTTACAGGAAACGTTCCAAAGGGTCCGCCAATACAACTTAAGACTAAACCCTGCAAAGTGCATTTTCGGCGTGCAGTCGGGGAAATTCCTAGGCTTCATGATAACGAAGCGGGGGATCGAGGCGAACCCCGATAAGGTGACGGCCCTCGTCAATATGGCGGAACCACGGACGATTCGGGATTTGCAACGACTGAACGGCCGGATCACCGCTCTAGGGCGATTCCTGTCAAAATCCGCGGAGAAATCGCTCCCCTTCTTCAGGGTCTTGCGCACTGCCTTTGGCGAAGCAAAGGACAAAAGGAAGGTGATCCCATGGGACGACGACTGCGCTCGAGCGTTCGTGGAGTTGAGGGCCTACCTACAAAGTCCGCCGCTCCTCGCACGGCCGGAAGAAGGCGAACCGCTAGGGTTGTACTTGGCAACCAATGAAGAGGCCGTTAGCTCCGTCTTAATCAAGGAGGAAGGGGGCGTGCAGCGCCCTGTATATTACGCCAGCCAGATTCTCCGGGAGGCGGAGACTCGCTACAGTCCCATCGAGAGGGCCGCCTATTGCCTGATCACAACGGCTAGGAAGCTCCGACCATACTTCCAGGCACATCCCATCGTCGTCCACACCGACATGCCCCTCGAGAAGAACCTGAAGAGGTTGGAGCGGTCGGGGAGGATGCTCAACTGGAGCGTCGAGCTCAGCGAGTTCGACATAATGTATAAGGCCCGGACGACGATCAAAGGCCAGGAGTTGGCGGATTTTATGGTAGAATGCACCACTAGGGACGCCCCGGGGGACCAACCAGAGCCACCATCGACGACCGCGTCCCCACGAACGACGGGGGTGGCGAAACCCTCAGAGCCCTCCCAGGGGGACATGGACGAATTATGGACCATCCACGTCGATGGCTCAACGACGGGATCTGGGACAGGGGCGGGTATCGTCATTCAAACCCCCGACGGATGCTCGTTGGAGTACGCCTTGCGCTTCAACTTCCTGGCAACCAACAATGTCGCGAAGTACGAGGCCGCGGTCAACGGGCTGAAGCTCAGTATGGCGGTGGGGGTGACGAACGTGTTGCTCCTTAGCGACTCACGGCTCGTCGTCCAACAAATCCAAGGAAGCTTCGAGGCCCGAGAGGAAACAATGAATCGCTACCTTAAGCGCATCCAGATCGAGCTCCGCAAGTTCAAGAGAGCGGATGTCCGGCACCTGCCCCGCTCCAACAACCTTCGGGCGGACGCCCTGTCCAAGCTGGCTTCCTCCTTCACGGCCGAGATCGGGAAGGCCATCTACGTCGAAAGCCTACTGACCACCACCATTGACGAAGAAGAACTAATGTGTGCGGGCTCGGTGACAACGTGGATGACCCCCATTATGAAGTACCTGGAGACAGGGGACCTGCCCGAGGAGCGGATGCTGGCTAAAAAGGTGGAGAGGCGGGCCCTATCATTCGTACTCCTCGACGGAGTGTTGTACCGCCGCCGCCGCGCCAACTTCGACGTCCTGCCCTATCTAAAGTGCTTGGGCCCGGAGCAGGCTGAGCAAGTCATCCGCGAAGTGCACGAAGGCTTCTACAGAAACCACCATGGCGGTCGCACCATTACCCACAAAATAATGCGCCAGGGGTATTACTGGCCGACAATGATCCAGGACGCGGTTCAGTATGTCAAAAGGTGCGAGGCGTGCCAGAAATTCTGCCGACGTACGACTGCACCTCCAGCTAACTTGGTGCCCATTGTGAGCCCGATCCCATTCGCCAAATGGGGACTCGACATCCTTGGGCCTTTCCCAAAGGCCTTCGGGGGAAGAAAATATCTAGTCGTCGCCGTGGACTATTTCACGAAGTGGGTGGAGGCTGAGCCGCTGGCGCGTATCACGTGGACGGACATGAAGGGCTTTATCTGGCAGTCCGTTATATGTCTCTTAGGGATACCCCGCTCGATAGTCACGGATAACGGAAGACAGTTCGATTGCGAAGGCTTCCGCGATTTCTGTTCGGGCTGGGGGATCAAGCTCCATTTCGCGTCAGTTGCCCACCCGCAGTGCAACGGAATGGCGGAGGCCGTGAACAAATGCATCTTGAATCCTATGAAGAAAAAGGTGGACGCCGCCCTTGGGGCACGGGTCCACGAGCTGCCGGGAATCCTCTGGTCCTACCGCACCACCCACAAGGCCTCGACCGGAGAAAGCCCATTCATGCTGGCATACGGATCGGAGGCGGTCGTTCCCGTGGAAATTGGAGAAGAGACGCTCCAGCTAAAACTCTTCGACGAAGATATCAATGCAGAGGGGCTCGGCCTGAGTCTCGAATTGGTGGACGAGATAAGAGACCGAGCCCTGACGAACCTCGTCAGGCACAGTCAGAGGATGGCACGACATTACGACTTCCGGGTGAAGAAGCGGATTTTCAGGATCGACGACCTGGTCCTCAGAGACGCCACCTTCAGACCCGAGACCGCCCTCCGGGGGAAGCTGGCCGCCAAATGGGAAGGGCCCTACAAGGTCATCGATATCATCGGACCGGCCACGTACATCTTGGCAACCCCAGACGGAAGCGAGCTAGCCCACCCTTGGAATGCGAAGCACCTGCTAAAGTTCTACCAATAGTTGTGAGTTTTTCTTTTTTATATACAAGATCTACGTCTGCCCACTTTCCCAAACTTTGTTGTTTCCACATGAGTGTTTCAGCGCAAACCCTCCGAACCTCTGGGGCAGGGCCAACCCTCGCCACCCAAACCAGAGAAGGGCACGGGCCGGGCTACGCGCCCGCTCCCCCCTCGAGACCTCTGGGGCAGGGCCAACCCTCGCCACCCAAACCAAAGAAGGGCACGGGCCGGGCTACGCGCCCGCTCCCCCCTCGAGACCTCTGGGGCAGGGCCAACCCTCACCACCCAAAGCAGAGAAGGGCACGGGCCGGGCAACGCGCCCGCTCCCCCCCCCTCGAGACCTCTGGGGCAGGGCCAACCCTCGCCACCCAAACCAGAGAAGGGCACGGGCCGGGCTAGCCACCCAAACCAGAGAAGGGCACGGGCCGGGCTACGCGCACGCTCCCCCCCTCGAGACCTCTGGGGCAGGGCCAACCCTCGCCACCCAAACCAGAGAAGGGCACGGACCGGGCTACGCGCCCGCTCCCCCCTCGAGACCTCTGGGGTAGGGCCAACCCTCGCCACCCAAACCAGAGAAGGGCACGGGCCGGGCTACGCGCCCACTCCCCCCCTCGAGACCTCTGGGACAGGGCCAACCCTCGCCACCCAAACCAGAGAAGGGCAGGGCCGGGCTACGCACCTGCTCCCCCCCTCGAGACCTCTGGGGCAGGGCCAACCCTCACCACCCAAACCAGAGAAGGGCACGGGCCGGGCTACGCACCCGCTCCCCCCTCGAGACCTCTGGGGCAGGGCCAACCCTCGCCACCCAAACCAGAGAAGGGCACGGGCCGGGCTACGCGCCCGCTCCCCCCTCGAGAACTCTGGGGCAGGGCCAACCCTCGCCACCCAAACCAGAGAAGGGAACGGGCCGGGCTACGCCCCCGCTCCCCCCCTCGAGACCTCTGGGGCAGGGCCAACCCTCGCCACCCAAACCAGAGAAGGGCACGGGCCGGGCTACGCGCCCGCTCCTCCCCTCGAGACCTCTGGGGCAGGGCCAACCCTCGCCACCCAAACCAGAGAAGGGCACAGGCCGGGCTATGCGCCCGCTCCTCCCCTCGAGACCTCTGGGGCAGGGCCAACCCTCGCCACCCAAACCAAAGAAGGGCACGTGCCGGGCTACGCGCCCGCTCCCCCCTCGAGACCTCTGGGGCAGGGCCAACACTCGCCACCCAAACCAGAGAAGGGCACGGGCCGGGCTACGCACCCGCTCCCCCCCTCGAGACCTCTGGGGCAGGGCCAACCCTCGCCACCCAAACCAGAGAAGGGCACGGGCCGGGCTACACGCCCGCTCCCCCCCTTGAGACCTCTGGGACAGGGCCAACCCTCGCCACCTAAACCAGAGAAGGGCAGGGTCGGGCTACGCAACCGCTCCCCCCTCGAGACCTCTGGGGCAGGGCCAACCCTCGCCACCCAAACCGGAGAAGGGCACGGGCCGGGCTACGCTCCCGCTCCCCCCCTCGACACCTCTGGGGTAGGGCCAACCCTCGCCACCCAAACCAGAGAAGGGCATGGGCCTCGCCACGTAGCCACACCCCCGCCCTGATAGACCCGGGCTCCTTGAAAACTCGAACCTGGGGAAGAGGACAAGGGCACGTAAACCGGGGCAAACCAGGCGCCAGGTCCTGATGAGGCAGCCCCCGATGCGACTCGACTAAATGAAAGGACGCTCGGGAAAAGCGCCACCAATAATGATACGCCCCAGAAGAGGCTTGGGTTGGCAAGTCGCCACAAGCGCCACCTGGCAAAAGCAGTTTCCAAGGGGCGTGATTTTGAGGAGTCCATTAATAATGCCAGCTCATCGCAGTAATTAGGGGGGAAACCGTTAACAAAATCCCCCTATAAAGGCGCCACTCACCCTCCCGAAAGAGAGAGGGACAAAGATTTGGAAGGTATGAGAAATCGGCCCCGACACCCTCCACCAACTGGGAAACGGGCCGAGATGCCTCGCCCAAACAAAAGGGAGGTCGCCGGCCACCAATGGTTCCCTCCTCCCCGGGCGGCGGTCGCTCTACCGCCACGACCTCCGATAGGATATTCCTCTTACAAACGGATCGCCAATAGGATATTCCCCTTACACAAGGGAAATCCACCTTTCACTCCTCCGTTTGCTCTAAACCAGATGAGACGGGGGAAGGTAGGCATCCGCTCCCCGCCGGCAGGAAAGGCAAAAGCCCCTCCGTGCTGGCAGGTCTACACCTACTCGCCTTCGACCTCCCGACGGGAGTCACAGCAAGGCTGCATCCCCGATGAATCCAAAAGGCGATTCATGGTGTGTCAGCTCGCCCCCGAACAATCGAGATCAGTACTCTGCCCTCAAACCCAAACCGCGAGGTGTGGAGGGAGATGACAAAGCAATGGAGGGGAGGGAAGGCGGCCCGGTCGTCAGGAGTTCGCTCACCCAGACAAACGCCACATCAAGACAGCTTCCCTAGTGCATCCACCCGGTCGAAAAGACCTTGCAACCCTTCAGCACGGAGGGAGGGCGCTCACCGAGGCGCCGCGAACAACTGAAGATAAAAAGGCCCACCCCGCAGATGGTAATCCATAAATCATGAGGTAGTTCACAGCAGGCGGGAACAGCTCCACAGCCCGCTCTCGGACCGGATCATACTCCCCCAACTTGCAATGATCTAAGTCCTCATGTACGAACCAAAGAAGAGTTCCTGTAAGTTTAAATGAAAAAGATTATCCCTATCAAAGTCACATCACCTATCTGAGAATGCTCTAGCTTGAAACGATCCCCCTGCCAATTGTCGGACAAGCTCACGAAACGGGGCCACCCCTCACGGCGGGGAAAGGAGGGACATAGCGTCGCACTCCCCCTGGACTAACTCAGGACGCCCAGGAAGTACATACCCGCAGTTCAAACCTCCCGATGCTAGGAAGGACCGACGCTTCAAAACGAGACCCATCGCGAACTAAAATCGCCGATACCTTTCAGACAAAGGGGAAGGGGGTGAGCTAAGGCCTGCTCTGCTGGGCCACTTCCGCCCGAGGCAAAATCCCCTCGCGACGGACACCGAGGAGTCAACCACACTATGGTTAGCCCCTACCCGTGATAGGGCGGCATGTCTCATCCCAATCCGAGCCGGTGATCCACCGTCCCGCCCAAAACTAACACGTCGATCATCAACATCCCCTTCCCCCCCAGACATTGCGCTCTCGGACAAGGGAATGTTGGGGGCAATAATCGTACTCACGCAAGAAGACAAAATAGGTAACACCAACGATACAACACGGCAAAGACCGGCTTCCTAGGGGCGACACGCTCACCTCGATAATGGCTACCCGGTTCGAACCGCACAGCGACTAACTACCCGGGGCTGGCCACCCAACCCGCATCAAGATTCCCCCGCCCCGATTAGGCCCATGGTCCTCGAGAACTCAAACCTGGGAATGAGGACAAGGGCACGTAAAACGGGGCGGATCGGTCACAAACCAGGAACCGCGAAACAATGCCTGTCGGATAAACGCCAGGTCCCGATAAAGCAGCGCCCCGATGCAACTCGACGAAACGAAAGGACGCTCGAGAAACACGCCATCAACAGTAACACGCCCCCCGAGAGGCCAGGGCTAACGAACCGCGTCAGATGCCGCCAGGCAAAAGCGGTTCCCAAAGCGTACGATTCGACGGAGCCCATTAATGGTGCCAGTCCCTCGCATTATCTAGGGCGAACCCGTCTGCAGAATCCCTCTATAAATACCCCCCTTCGGAGTTTAGGGAAAAGGAAAAATATATATGAGAAGGAATCGCATCCCTTTACACCAAGTATGAAAAAGCCCCGGACGCCCCATCCAACTACGGAGGAGGCTGATGTCCACCGACGGATATCACTTCCTCTACCGGTGACCGATTCCACTCGACGACCACTGATAGGATACTCCCCTTACAAGCGGATCGCCAATAGGGTATTCCCCTTACACACGGGAAGCCCCGCCTGCCAGCCTTCCTCATGCTCTAAACCAGATGAGACAGCTGGTCCGGAAGACTAGCAGCGGACCGCCATACCCCAATTAGCATCCACACCACGCCGATCCCCACGGGGTGTGAGGGTGGAAACCCCCAGTGGGTCTCCTAACGACCCACCTGCCTACCCCCGACCTTCCCCTCGAGGCCGGCCCGCCGGACTCCCCCCAGGAGGGCGACGCCTCCACCTCCACCTCGTCCACCGCCCCCTCCAGGGTTCCCCCTCGATGTACAGGATCCCCGGAGAGGCCGAGCAACCATCCAGCACGGCAACGGCGAGTCGGAATACGATGAAGCAAGGGAGGGGAAGGAGGTCCGCCCGACAAACGGAGGGTCGGTCCTCCCGAGGGGGGTCACATCAGGGCTGTATCCCCGATGAACACAAACGGTGATTCATGGCGCGTCAGCTGGCCCCCGGACAGAAAGGCCCCCGGATAGAAAGGCGGAAGGAGTTCATCGGTTAGCAGAAAAGAAGGAAGGCCGCCCCGCAAACAGGGACCCTCTCACCCCGATGCAACGGGCGACAAGTTAAAACAACCTCCTGACCTGACCACGGGTTTGGTCACACCTGCCCTATTGTTGTAGATATCATCAAGATCTCCTGTAAAGGCCAATGAAAAATATTCCTCCATGCGGACTCCTCACCCTAAGCCCAAGCACACAATAGCTAGGGATTTCACCAAACACAGGGCGGCTAGAACCCCGCAAAAATAGCACCCAAGTTTGGTAAACACATCACAACGAAAACCAGGGCCATCTCAATAATACCAGGTTCCCCCAAGGTCCGACCCGGCCGCCACATACAACGGCACGTCGTTAAGAGGCAACGCCCCTCCCCAAAGCGCCGGGTCACACCTCCTCGATTTTCCCCCCACGCGGGACGAGATCTCACGATCCCGTGACAGCAGGCAGTACTCCGCGGGAGCCGCGCCGCCACTCCTGAGCGCAGACCAAAGTCCGAACCATGTTAGAAGGAAGGTAGCGTTACGTCATCCGAGCCGAGCCGGGCTCCCGCCTCGTGCTCGAATGCCGGGGCAATTGTTACGACCTAAAGATCGTAGGAGTCCGGCTCCAGCCCAGAATCACTAATATACCTCACTGACTCACCCCTTTGCAAACGGACTGCCGGCCCGGAGGTCCGATGCTACATGGGAATGGGCGCACCTCGCAGCGCCCCTTTCCCGGCCGAGGCGTATAACCGCTCTCGCTCGGCCCGCCAGGGGCAGTGTGCTCGGGGAACACCCAGACAGTGCAGCCTTGGATGCTGACAGAGGCACGTGCATACCCCTCCCTGCCAGCGGTCCATGATCTGCAACCGAAAAGGTGCGCGGCCGGGCCGAACAACCCACGAACAGGTCGACCCGACGGTCCCACGCAAGCCCCGCCGTGAGGGATAGCACCGCTGGACCCTTGATTCATCATGCATGACAAACAACCTATTATAAGGACACGACTGATACTAGCGCCGCCCGACCATTTGACAAAGCACCCCCTGGCCGCTGCGCCCCCTGACACTTAATGCTTTCGGCCCTGACACCCTGACAAAAGCGCCCCTGGCCGTTGCGCCATCTGACAAAAGCGAGTCTGACACTCCTGTTCCTGACATCCTCGTCCGAAGCTTCCGCTGACAGCCGGGCCAACTCAGCACGTCGAGTCAGCATGCCATGTCAGCCCCACCTAATCGTCTCCCATCAGGTATAAATACCCCCCTCACTTCTTACGGTGAGGGGGTTGGAAAATTCCATCTCAATCCCATTATTCACACACGAGAGCAAAGGTCGTCCATATCTTTGTTCTCCCACTCATAGCTCGTCACATACGGTCGACACACCCTCGGTCTGACCTGCGTGCCCAGGCCCCGCTTTAAGTCCAGTTACTGACTTAGGCATCGGAGAGGCTAAGGGTTGGACCCCAACCCGGCCTTTCTGACGAGTTGCTCATTGTGCAGGGTAGCTCGCCCCTTGGCCGAGATTCGCCTTCAGCTCCCGCCATCCGATCCTCCTCCGCCGCGTCCGACGCGATTCGACTCCGTGGTCTGCTCCGGCAGCAGGTTTAGCCTCTTCACCCCACTAATCACTTGTCAAAAAGCCTACCTAAATCCTCTTATCAATATAACCACCGTGCCCTTGGTTCCCCATAATACAAATTCATTGTACGCGAGTTCTACCCCGCAACATATAGCATATAAACAAACAGAAAATATGATATCGGGCCAACTAACAGTTAAATAAAGTAAGCTACCAATCATACATCGATATAGACGAATGTCTACATCTTTCCCGTTTTCATCCTTGTGTAGATGTGTAGTTGTACTCATGGGAGTTCTCTTGCTAGAAGACGATTCCATCCCGAATCGCTTGATTAACTCCCATGTGTACTCGGTTTGATGTATGAAGATGCCATCCTTCAATTGCCAAATTTGAAGTTCTAGAAAATAGTTGAGATCACCCATGTGGCTCATTTCAAATTCATCCTTCATAGACTTAGAAAATTCTTGACAAAGATCATAGTTAGTAGATTCTATAATAATGTCATCTATATAAACTTGAATAAGAAGAATGTCATTTTCATAGTATTTGGTAAAAAAGAGTTGAATCAACTTCTCCCATTTTAAATTCCAAATCCAAAAGAAAGTTCTTAAGGCGATCAAACCAAGCTCTAGGATCTTGTCTCAACCCATATAAAGCTTTCTTAAGTTTAAAAACCTGGTTTGGAAATTTTTCATGAATAAATCCAGGAGGTTGTAAAACATGAACTTCTTCATTAACAAAACCATTTAAAAGTGCACTTTTAACATCCATTTGAAATAATTTGAAATTTTTATGAGATGCAAAAGACAATAATAATCTAATAGTTTCTAATCTAGCTACCGGAGCAAAAGATTCTTCGAAATCAATATCTTCTTCTTGCCGGTAGCCTTAAGCTACTAACCTTACTTTGTTCCTTGCGATGACTTCGTTCTCGTCCGTCTTGTTATTGAAAATCCATTTAATCTCAATGACTTGATGTCCACTTGGTAGAGGGACTAGCTCCCAAACTTCATTCCTTTCGAATTGGTTGAGTTCCTCTTCCATTTCCACGATACAAGAGCTATCTTCTCATGCTTCTTGGATGTTCTTTGGCTCAATAGTGGAGATAAAGGTACAATGAGAGAATTCATCAAACCTTGATCTTGTCCAGACACCCACTCCAATATCTCCAATAATTTGGTCAAGTGGTTGGTCACAAATGGTTCGATAAGCTTTGGAAACACTGGGATCGCTAGGAACAATATCAACATCTTCATCAGTTTTGTTAGTCTCAATAACATCATCAAGTTTAACATTATTAATAGAATCACAAAAAACATCTAAACTATCATCATCAACATGAGGCAAATCCAAGTCTTCTTTAAAAGAAACGTGAAGTGATTCCTCATTCGTTGAAGTGTTCTTGTTGTATATCCGGTAGATGTTGCTACATGTGGAATATCCAACAAAGATCCATTCATCGAATCTTGGATCAAATTTATCAATATTACCATACGTGTTCTTAACAAAAATTTTTGAACTGAAAACCCGAAAATATTTTACTTGAGGCTTTTTATTATAAAATAGTTCAGAACAAGTTTTGTTCGTACGTGGCCTCACTAGGATCTTATTGAGCACAGAACATGCCGTGTGCACCGCCTCTGCCTAAAATTGAAGTCCAAGATGACCATCATGGAGCATTGTGCGTTCACACTGAATAAGTGTCCTATTCTTTCTCTCAACAACACCATTTTGTGGTGGTGAGCGAGGAAATGAAAAATTGTGAGTTATACATATCACAAAACTTCGAGAAAAGCTCATTTTCAAATTCTCCTCCATGATCACTACGAATAGTGATAATGGTGGTTCCTAAGAGATTTTGAGTTTTCTTCGCAAACTTAGGAAGTTCTTCAAAAGCTTCATTTTTATTAGATGAAAATATACTCATGTAAATCTAGAAAAGTCAGCAACAATGACTATTCCATAATGTGTATTTCCTAAAGATGCAACTCTAGTAGGCCCAAATAAATCTAAATGAAGAAGTTCTAGGGGCCTCTTAGAAGTAATGACATCTTTAAGTTCAAATGACGATTTACAGAGTTTGCCACGTTGACAAGAATCACAAAAAATTTCTTATTAAAAGATATTTTTTGGAAAACCTTTAACTAAATCATGCTTAGACCATTTATAAAGATGTTTAAAATGAACATGTCCAAAAACGACGATGCCATAAAAGTTGTTCATTCGTGTGTGCTACTAAACAATAATATATAGATTGTGGTATTCTTAAAATATAAATATATTTATGTCGTGTGCCAGAAAATAACACATTAGATTTATCATCAATAATACTACACATACACTCTCCAAAGTTAACATTGTAACCTTTGTCACAAAGTTGACTTATAGAAATGAGGTTATGATTTAAGCCATCTACAAGATATACATTTTCAATTAAAGGTTTAGATAGATTACCGACTTTACTTACTCCAATGAGGGTTCCCTTTTCATCGCCTCCGAAGGTCACAGTTGCACCTTTCTTGATGCGGATCACTTCGAAAAGAAAAGAAGGATCTCCCATCATGTGCTTGGAGCAACCACTATCAAGAATCCATTCTTTCTTCTTAGAGCTAGTTTTGCTTTTCTTGCTCTTTTTATTTTTCTTAGGTAGCTACATATTATACCTTAAGCTCATGGTACCCAAGCTTATTGGGTCCAAGGGGATTAGCCCGTTGGAAATCAAGTCCAAGTGGACTTTGGCTTTCCAACATAATCATCATGATTAACCACATTCTTAAAATATGATTTTACATATGCATTCATATCATGAGTGCTAGTGTCCTTAGGACCACAAATGGTGCAAGTTTTGGGAGTCCTTTTCCTAGCTGCATGCACATAAGGTTGATTTCTACGTGGTGCATGAAACTTATGAGTATGTAGTCTAGCATATGAAAGTGGTGGTGGATATGCATGAGACATGTAACAGTCATGTGATAAATAAGGAGCATGCATATGATGTAATACATATGGATGAGCATGCATATGTGGATGAGGATATGAGCTTATGTATGTGGAGGAGCACATTCATGAGTATATATCATGTGTTGGTTTACACGTGTCCGTGGGTGTGGTGCATAAAAATCATCATTTGTGTTCACATGTGAAGTAAGAGTGTTCCTACGTAGGTGAGTGTTGGTGTATATGAAAGCATGTCCCTTCTTTTGATTTCCACCCTTAGTGGGTTTCTATGCAAAAGAGGAAGTGTGAGGAGTGGTGACATGCTTGGTAATTTTGCTACCCAATGTGTTTATGAACACCGCTTGTGGCTGCACCAGAGGATGGCCTCACAAAATCTATAGTGATACCACTATAGGTTGTACGTGCATTGGATGCACTTACCTTTGAATAACCAAGTCCAACATGATGGTTGGCCGGTAGTTGATTTGAGAGCAAATCATCCAATTTTCCTTTTCCTTTATTGAACCTTTCAACATTGGAGGAAATGAGCTCATATTTCTTCTCAATAGAAGAAATGATAGTGTCCTAGGTGGACACAAGCATGGTGAGCTCATGCACTTGGGTTTTGAAAGATTCATTTTCAATATCCAAACTTGTGTTTTGAGATTAAAGATTTTCAATCTCACGATCATTACAATCCACAATGGATACATGATCCAATTGAGATTTGAGAGATTCAACCTCATTTCTCATTGACCCATTTTGAGTAAGCAAAGTAGCTTTCTCAAGAGTTAATGTTTCAACAATGGTGTCATTGTTGGTGGTGGGTGGCATGGATGACTTACTAGCATTTATCTCCATAGACTTAATATATTTAAGCATGAGATTTTGATACTTAGAAAATAATTCTTCATTAGCAATTCTAAGTTCATCCATAGCTACCTCGGGTTCTTCGCTCTCACTAGAGCTCCCATCAGAGGGTAAACACATATGTGCACTCTCACCCTTCTCATCCTCAGATTCACTTGATGAATCTCTGCTCGAGTCATTGGAAGTGCCTACAAGTCCTTTCTTCTTGTTCTTCTTGTACTTGTTGGACTTGTTGTATTTTGGAACCTTCCACTTCTCCTTGTTCTTTAGCATTGGGCAATCCTTCTTAATGTGCTCGGGTTTGTTGCATTTATAACAAAGAGTACAAGAGTTAGTTGAATCAAATTTAGATTTAGAGGGAAATTTAGCTTTGCAGAAGAAGCGTTGGAACTTCTTCGCCATGAGCGCCATGGATTCCAAATCCATCTCATCATCGGACTCATCACTTTTGGAGGATGAAGAAGTAACTTTGAATGCTATTGTTTTCTTCTTTGCCTCTGTTAGCTTCATCATTCCCCTTATCTTCAATCAGTTCTCCCTTCTCACTTCATATGACATGAGTGTACCGATGAGGTTCACCACAGTGTAGCTTTTCATGTCATTGACCTCTTCAATCGCTTTTGTTCTTCTTTTCCATTTTGAGGTCATTGACATGATGCTTTTCCTCACCTTTTCTTGTTGAGTGTACATCTTTCCAAGAGCTTCAATTTAATTGGTGATCTCGGTAAAGTGAGCATACATTGAAGCAATATTCTCATCTTCCTGCATTTGAAACATATCGAAGTTTTGCACGGCAACATATAACTTCGACAATTTTACCTTGTTGGTCCCTTCGTGGGTGACGATGAGATGATTCCAAATTTGATGTGCACCCTTACATGTGCATATCTTATTGAACTCATCAGGCTCCAAAGCATAATGAAGAGAGTTCATTGCCTAGGCGTTGTTCACCTCTGCAGACTTCTCGGCAGGAGTCCATTTGTCATAGTGCTCTTCCGTAGGCTCTATGTATTCCTTGTGGAGGATTCTCCATAGAGAAGCAATCCTAATGAATGTCTCCATCCATCACTTCAAATATCCGAAATTTGTGCCATTGAAACGCGGAGGACGAACCGTAGATTGGCCTTCAAACATAGATGAAGTAACATCACGATCATGATTGTTGTATGAAGTAAATGGAGGAATGTTGTTGTTGGATGCCATAGCTTAACCTTGCGCTCTGATACCAATTGTAAGGACCCTGGGCTATGAGAAAAATACTAGAAGGGTGGTTGAATAGTGTTTATAAAATTAAATAAGAAATTATGCCTAATTAAAATCCTAACCAACAAACAATGCAGAAATAATATGAAACAACAAATTGAACAAGCAAACACAAGATGTTCAAGGGTTTGGATTACCCAAGTCAAAACCGACTTGTTCTCGGAAGCCTACGTCCCTACCACCTGGGATACCACCCGGATACTCAAGCTAAAACCCTAACTTGAGTTTTCCTTTCAACCCACTTGTAGCAACCCTACAAGTGTAATCAATACACAAGATTGATGACCTTGATTCCCACAACTTGGGATCAAGTAAACACTCTCACAAACCGAGAGCAAAAACCAATTTAACGAAAGTTATGAAATTGAAATACACACTTACAAATACCTATGCCTTGAAGTAGAACTTGAAGGAGCAAGAGTGTGGAGTGTGTTGATCTCTTATTAGAAGAGAGAATAGCCCTTGCACTTGTCTTTACCAAATGCATAGAAGATTTAAACTTTGATTCTAGGTTAGAGAGCAGGAGAGAATGCGGGCTTTGAAAGATTGAGCACTTGAGAGCTTGAGATGAAATCTGTGGAGTCTTAAGGGTTCCAAGAGTTCCTAATGGAATAGTAAAATGCTTATTTATAAGCTCTCTCAAAGCCCTCATACAATTACCCAAAAGCCCTATCAAAATCTGTCTCAAACAGAATGCACATATAAGGGTTTTAAGAATTAGAGTCCTAGGAAATGAATTCTAGTGGATTCCTAGGATAGATTGAGTGATGTATGAGTGCTCCAAGATAATTCTAATTCAAGGCTACATTCTAATGAGAAAGAAACTAGAAGAACAAAAGATTTACATTGTGTACATGCTTCTCTTCTTTCTCTTGAAAGATCTTGAAGTCCTTGAAGCTTCTTTCATTATCTTGATCACCTAATCATCTCTTTTGTCTTTGGTTGATCTTGATTGTCATTCATTGCAATTTGATCTTCATGATTTGATTAGTCAATGAATAAACTATATAGAAGGGATTGGTCACAATTATTTATGTTTGCTCATCATCAAAACCAAGCAGGAAGAAGTCAATACTCAACAGAACCAACGTATTCCTCGACGTCCATCTGGAGCTTGTTAGGACGGGTTTGTTAAGCTGTTGGGTGGTTGTAACCGTCACTCGATTGGGAGCCTATATAAGGAGATCGATTGTAATAGTGGAGGGCATCCTGAAAATTGAAGAATTCCTTAGATTTTCTGAACATTGTTCTCCCTTTTTGTTTTGCATTTGATTCTTTCCTTTGATTTTGGCTGAATCCATTGATGACTTGTAGAGCTCAATCCGATTCCAAGGAGCGACGATGGCAGTGACCAGAGTCGGGACTTCAACATTTGGTATCAGAGATCGACGATACTGAGGACGCTACCCACGTGTTCGACGATTTGATTCTGGGCTATACTCTTCCAAAGAAAGAGGCCGCGAGCACTAGGAGTCAATGGGAAGCGATGTTGGAGGAAGCGTCTGCGGTGAATGTCGTAATCAAAGCTCAGATTTCCTCGATCACCACACAGATTCAGCAATTTTTGATCAAGCTCAGATTAGATCAAGAAGAAGGAAAAGCTGGTAATCAAGCAATAGAGTCTTCTTCGTGACCTAATTTTTAGCCTCACTTATCATTCTAATTCATCCTTAAAAAAATACACACACATTATTTTAAAAACCTATACACATTTCTCATCCCTCATACTTCTCCACAAACACTCAAAACTCACAGCACTCACGCAGGGAAACAAAAAAAAAAAAACAAGTTAATTCCGAATTCACATATTCTCTCATTTCAAAAACCAAAGCCAAAAAATATATTAAACCAATACATCTTCGTCTCTCTCCCCTCCACAGTCCACGGCCACAAGGAGGCCGGGCCTCCTCCCCTTCGTAAGCGACGCGAACGGGAGCCGGTTCTCTTCCTCCTCTCGCGTGCAAGTAACCGCGACATTTTATATATGTTACCATGTTATTAAGTTCTTTAATTTAGCTATGAAACCACATTATCTGATAGCTTGGTAGCATTTTCAATTCCTTGTTGGTATGTTGTAAATTTCATTTCCTACTATGTTATTCTCCTGCTAAAACATAATTAAATGAAATATGTACTTGGAAACCTACATGAGAATTTCTCACTGGCAGACATTGTATTTGTTTTTCTTAATGCAATGTCTATCAGACCCCGAGGGTGAGCTTGCAGACCCCGCTACTGAGTCTCACGAGTTCTTGGAAGGACATTATTTTCCAGTGAATTAGATGTTGTTATTTGTGTGTTTGCTATGTATCGCATTTGTTGTGTGGTTTGGTTTGTAAGGGCCATAAGGCCCATTTATCTTCCTGGTATCTTGAGACATTCGATATGGTTGTATAAGACTTAAACTATTTCTGTGGCTTGGGATTGTAATAATGTAAGAATTATCCGTGTTGATTATTTGGGATTCTGCATCTTGTGATTTCACTAGACACTTATTGTAGCTGCATCAAAAGAGGAAAAAAAACAGAGAGGACAAAAAAAGAACACCATCTTTTGGCGTAGCTACGAGCGGCCTTGAAACGTCTTGCTTCCTAGTATACTTGGAAAGTGGGGAGTGACATATAAGAAGACGGCTTTGACGAGTGGTTGGTGAAGAAGTCCATCAGTGATGGCTGTTGATGCTCGGGAAGCTAATGTTCAGTTGAGCCCTGTGTGGAGAAGGATCTTCAAGTCGTTGTGGGGATGCCGACCAAGTTCCAGTGTCATGGAGTTCGAACAACCTAACGACGTCTGAGAGGAACTTGCATCCGAGCTATGCGACGACTAGGGTGGATTATGCCCAGCTGACACCTGCATACAAGAACTTGTTTAGATTATTAGGACCATACATTGAAGATGAGGAATTTTTGTTCCTCCAAGTTGATATGATCCTCAACTATTGGAGTCTCGCATCGACAAACAGAGAAAAAATGTGGATTCCCCAACCCCAAGCTTCAACATTTGCAAGTCTTGTAAACCTAATCGAAAAACTGGATATCCATCACAAGGTGGCCAATCTCCTATTCCTCCTAGCAATGGACTCTCTACAGAGGGAGGAGCTTTCAGTGATGGGAAAGGGAGGCATATCTCGACCTTGAGGACATGGTAAATTTTGACAGGGAGGGAATGTTGGAGACTCAGTCGATTTGAGCCATTCATCCAGCAGTGGAGGAATAATCCCGGTGTCGTAGTGAGGAGAGCCGCAAGCTCGATGCCAGCTCACCTTCTACATTGGCGGGAACCAACGTCTTCATCAACGTCCAGCTTGAGTTTGTTATGCCCAGAGCACATTCTCCGTTGGCGGGAATCAACATCTTCATCGACATCCAGCTGGAGTTTATTAGGCGAGTTTGTTAAGCCGTTGGGCGGTTTTAACCGTTAGTTGATTGAGTGCCTATATTAGGAGCTCGATTGTTGTCACGCCCCACTTCCCATTCTACCAGGAGCGAGGACGCGAGCGGGTCTGCTATGTGCTTAAAACAAGTAGCATCATTTTTTTATTTTCTTTAAAATCTTCTTCTTTTCTTCCTCATTGGTTTAAACACACTAAGCGTTTGTGTAAACTGCAGGTCCTTGCACGCAAATTTAAGAAGCAGCTCAAACAACATTATTACATATCCAACGTACAGAATTTAAGATACATTTTGGACCTAGCATGGTCAATACAAATAAAGTGCACAAATTACATTATTTCAAATATAAAGGTGCAGTCGTGAAGGTGGTCGTCTAATCTTCAGTGGGTAGATACTCCACGTATTCTTTGAGCACTGGCTCAACTCCTGCGGTATTGTCTTCAGAGAACTCACTATAGATACCTGACGGACATTTCGTAAAACAACAAAGTGAAATGTCCGTCAGCGAGGTTTACTCAGCAAGATGATCTCCAAAAACAAAAACGTTAGATATTTAAAATTGAACCACGCTGAACTTTAGAGACAAGCAATAAGTTTAATTTAAAAGAGTTAAAGACAAGCAATAAGTTTAATTTTAAAAGAGTTATAGCAGTTAAACATTTGCAACAATTTAATCATGCAGCAATTTAATCATTTAATAGCAATTTGCAATACTATTAGCAACATGTAACAATTTAACATTTAATAACGAAACTGTAACATTGTCAGCAATCTGTAGGAAAAGAGGTTAGAGAAATATTTAATAACCAATTTACTCTAGTGATAAGTCCATGTCCAAGAGTACGCGAGCTGACTAACAAGTGCCCTGTGATGGGAGCCAATCCGTGACGCTGCTCACCGACCCCATAGGGCGACAGTCAAGCTCTAACCTCTGTAATGTGTTGGAGGTATTCGATTGAGTGCATTCAGTCACTCCGTAACACTTGTGATCATAGACTACCCCAATCCCACAGGTCAAGTCAAGTGCCGGGTCAAAAGTACGTGTACTATTTATTTATATTGAAGTTCCATCTTCCATTCATGTATTGAAGTTCCATCTTCCATTCAGCCTATTCAGTTTATTTGCATTATAATAGATGCGTATGATGTCTCATCAGTCTATTCCACAATCTTGACTAATTACACAGTTTTGAGATTTAGTTACACAATTATCGAAGTATAGGAATGCACAATACTTTAAAGCAATGAGCATGGAAAACGGTTTTAACTAAGCAAATGAGGATAAATAAGTTTGAAATATTTTTCTAAGGCTAGTAGACATCTTTAAAGATCTTAAAATAATTAATGAGCATTTTTCTTAATTTATACGACCCAAAAACTAATTAGAAACGAGAAATTGATGTTTCATTGTATTTTTCAAAGATTTCTCTAGGAAAAACCATACGTCGGAATTCTTCCAACAAGGGGTCAAAACGACCGTATTAACTAGTACTACAACATATATTTTTCTCGTACGTTAGTGTACGTGAAAATCTCGTGATATGAATTTTAAAGCGAATTTAGCTTTATTAAGTTTTACCTTTGAAAAATTATTGTGTGAGATATACTTGCCTTTTAGTGATGAAACCAGCGCCAATGAGTCCGTTTCGTCGTTTCTGATTTTCTGGGAGGCCTGTACAATTTATAATGAATTTAAAAATGAATCAGCTATTAATATTGTAACGCCCCGCTCCTCGGGATACTCGAGAAGTACGAATCCGTCCCAGGTATTCCCAAGGTAGCGATTGTTACGAATGAAAATACAAAAACAAACACAAAGCAGCAGCAGGTCAACTGCACACTGCTGGGATAGTACCTGTAGCATTCCAATAAACACAGAAGCACAAAGAGAACCAACAATTGAAACACTGATATATACATATATTCAAACAGTTCATATACAACATCATTATACAATCTCATATACAACATAAAAATCAACATCTCACCTAAGGACAAGAACTCACACCCAAATCTCACACACACTCATCCAACTCTCAACTCCAACCAACTGAGCTAATAGGCCCTCAACTCCACGATCCAACACCTGAAAAATCAACATGGACACGTCATAGAGTGACCCAGTAGGATGTCCAAACCCAACTCACATGGTGCAATGAAATGCAATGCTCTTAGGCAACAACTATGAATTTACTCATATCATATCATGCATTATATAGCCTCAACACATATAAAAATGTAAATGACATCAATAATGGAAACACACACATGCGACAAGGAGAACCTGCAAGACAAAGTGAGTACTACTCAGAGAAATAAACTACAATGACAAGAAGTTGAAACCTGGCGTTATAATATGAAGCATGCCCAAAGATCCTAATAGCTATTTTAAGGGAATGAAACACAACATCAAACCCAAAAACAACCTACTAGCAACCACCAAAGAGGGAACCAAGTCACAACATTCATTTCACAACCACAATGATATGATGCTTATGATGACATGTCCCCCCCCCCCCCTCATGATGCAAATGATGCAATCACAAATGCAATGCAAGGCATGCCTAGGGATCCCATTTCTATGCCGGCGTGCAAGTGCAAGTGATTCTACTCCGTTATCAATATGGAGTCACCTAATGGATCAAGCGGTTGCCCAAGCAAATTCTCCTGCCTCCTACCACGGCAACTTTGTCCATGCCCGTGCACTCTACCTCCATGTCCCTAATAGCATCGTATCACACCCATTCCTTATTCCACATATAACCAACAACACATTTAGCCAACACACATAGCTAATTTCCCATCTCAATTCATTTTCGCGTAATGCCCATTTTCATACAAGGGAAATTTAATAATAAAGTTTCCAAATTTCCATTTGAGAGAATTTTTATATGAAATTAGAACTAGGCGTTCAAGGCATCTTCACCTAATTTACACAAATCACTTCAATCACACAATTCATGCAAGGGGAGTGAAAATTTAACTTCCAACATTGTAAATGAGAGCAATTTTACATGATAAATAAAACAAGAAAATCAAGCAACATGGATCCTCAACATGGCATCATATATTTTCAACATCTCATATAAACTAGACTGTAACGGCCAGTATTTTTAGGCGAATTTTTCGTTTGTACGTGCCAGTATTTTACTTCTGTTATCCAGTTAACTTTTCGTCCGTACGTGTCGACGCGAGCGCGTCACTGTTTTCGTTTTACCGTATCGTCAATATTTACCATCAAGCCTAAGTAAATTATTTAACTTAATTATCGTGTTAATTATCAATTGTTGAACACTTTAATTAGTTCACTAATCATTTTATTTACTAATTACTTCTTGATAAGTTAATTACATTTAAATCTTAATTACGTAAATGACTTAACCCTTAACTACACGACAACACACACGTTTTTTTTGACAACCAGATACATCTCCTAATTTTTGTCAAACTCTGCATTCTCTTTCGTTTAGGCAAAGCAACACGTCTCTACAAGTTTTGGTCTAAAAGTTGCAATAACTACCGTCTTAATCTAATTAAGATGGGTTTGACAAATCGTAGAGGATGTTCCCCCGTTCATCTTCTTAAGCCAAACATCTCCTCCCTACGAATTTTCAAGCCAGAAACAAAAGAAAACAAATCTGTTCTTCTTCTTCCTAAACCCTCAAACAAATCTTCCCCAAATCACACCAACATTAACCTGCAAAACCAAATCAAACCCAGAAACACACTTTCTAATTCTTCCCAAATCAAGCCATTACCCAAACCCATTCATCAAATCAGAAACCAACCAATCAACCACAATCAAAAACCCAAGAATCCTCACCAAGAATCCATTACCCAAACTCAAAACCAGATCTGAAAACCCAAAAACTCAGATCTAACAAACAATTTCAGATTCAGATTCAAAGAACAGAAATTAAAAAAAAACAAATAGGGTTTTGAAACCCTAACCAACTTCATCTCCTCCAAATCAACCCTCTACAAACCCTTGCTCCTCCCTCCTCCCTCAGCCCTAACCTCCTCCCCCACCCACGCCTGGAACCGCCGTCGCCGCCGTGGAGCTGGAGCCACGCCGCCATGCCGTCGGAAGAGACCCCCGCGCGCGCCTCCCGCCATCCTCACAGGCGCCGCCGTCGCCGGACCCGCCGCTCGCCGTCGGTGATCACCCAACGCCGTCGACCTTCATCTCCCCTAGGTGCTTGCGTTCCTTCCCCACTTCGAGAGCTCCTTGCGTAAGTTCTCTAGCTGCCTGCAAGTTTTTATAAACAAAAACAAATGAATAAGAAATAGATAGAGGCTGAGAATGTATAAGAAAGGAAGTGAGAAAGAAATAGACAGACAAGAGCCTAAGAATTGAGGAGGGCCTAGCTATTAAAGAGGGAGTAATTTAATATAGAAGAGAAAGGGGTGACAGTGAGAGAAATTAAAGGACATGCTATAGCTAATAATAATAATAATAATAATAAGTAAGAGACATGAGGACACCCTATGTTAATTTCAGGCATTGAAGAGTCAGAGAGATTAAGAAAGAAAGCCATCATCCTATAGTATAAGAGAAAAAGTTTTGGGTATTTAATAATGTATGAGTAGTTAGGGGTATTAAACGGAATGTTAACATGAAAATAAACCCTATCATTAGTTGGTATTAGGTTAATTAACAGGTTGCTAGTAATAGGTCTAATATCAGCTTATTAAATTAATTTCAGCATGTTAAGTGACTATTGATTAATGTTAGGTTAATAATATTAAATGAAATGAGGCATATCAGGTTAATGTGACACAACATCACCCTAGCCAATGAACCCGATAAAATTAGACGAACACAGTTTAGGAATTAACTCGATATTTTGATTATCTCGCAATAAATCTGATTCGGTGATTTGTTTAACTAAAACAGAGAACCGGAAATACCGACACGTAGTACCCGTTCAGACGAACCCACGACAACCGATACCACCGGAAACAGGCAAGTGATACTTGCCAGTAATTATTTAGGCCGTGTTTTAGGCCAATTTGTAAGATTGTGTAAAAGAGACTAGGCGGTGAAATGATAGTCGCCTAGACGCCCTATTTGATCTAGTCTGATAACACTACTACAAAAAGGACCTTTAATAGCACACCTTTAACGGCGCTTGTCAATTATAAGCGCTGTTAATTAGAGGCACATATAATAGACAGCGCTTCTTTCTGCAAGCGCTGTTAAAAGTCGGATAATAGATAGCGCTTTTTTCTTCAAGCGTTGTTAAAGGCCATATAATAGACAGCGCTTCTTTCTACAAGCGCTGTTTATTAGAGGCACAGATAATAGACAGCGCTTCTTTCTGCAAGCGCTGTTAAAAGTCGGACAATAGACAACGCTTCTTTCTACAAACGCTGTTAAAGATCAACTAATAGACAACGCTTGTTTTCTCCAAGCGCTGTTAAACATAACTAAATTTCCCATCCCCCGCTCCTCGCATTTTCCCCTCCAACAATTTTCATCCCCCACCAACGCAGCCATCGCAGCCTTGTTCTCGCCATCGCAGCTAAACCTCATCTCTGATCTTGTGGAGATAAAAAAATCCGTCCTCGAGGTAAACCTATCTCTCCGTCCTCTTCGAAGCCGATCAAACGATCTAAACCCTAGCGATCGAGAGGGAAGAAAGACAGAAAGGATCGATCGATCTAAACCCTAGCGATCGATCGATCGATCTATGGCCCTCGAGCTCTCCGTCTCGAAAAGGAAAAGGAAAAAATATCTTTCTTGTTTGCTTCAATTTTGTTTATTTTGATTGTTTTTTGAAGGCGGAGTTGAAGGAGAAACTGGCCAAGCTTTACGAGGTGAAGGATCAGAACTCGATCGATCTTCATGTTCAAGTTCAGGACCGCATTCGGAGGTGGCAAGTGTACTGGATTTGGATTGATCTATGACTCAGTTGAGAGCGCCAAGAAGTACGAGCCTAAATATCGCCTCATCAGGGTAAGCATGCAATCTCGAATGTTTTCTATTTTCTAGATTTTCGATCCTTTCATTGCGTGGATATTGATATAGTTAATTAGAAATTTTATCTTCAATTGTTCTAATCTAAAGATCTAATCTGAATGCTTCAAATGTTCTTGATTTGTTTTGCTGTATGATATGTTATGCATAATACTAAATGCATAGTCTAGAATTACTGAATTTGTAAATTTAATTGCAAATGTGGATTGCCTTTTTGTTGAATTGTTTATTATTCATTGTCCATTACATAATAGCCTCAGTTTGCGGCATCTCTCTGTTAGACTGCATGATTTCTTGAAATACTCTCTTTAAAAGAGATCCAATTTTCGTTACTTTGTAATATGCATTCGGCTAAGATTTGGTATGCGTCGAATTTCATGATTTTTATGATTCACCTTGTCTTATAGCTTTTCCTGATAGTCTTATCTTTTCTTGAGATTCACTTATGTTACAGCTTGTGTAACGAACACCTGGATAGATGACAAACGACATAGATGGGTCATTATAGTGGACAATGTTTGGTATATTGAAATCTACTAGGTTTTGGCTGCCTTTATTGCAGCAGACATCTCACTTCACAAATATTTCTTGTTACCATGTGATCACTTGTATGGCTCATTGTGGTAACCAAGAGCACATCTGAAATTTTTATTTGAGTGCTATGTCTTTGAAATTTTGATGCAATAATAATAACTACATTAAGATCCTGATGATGAAATTTGAGTTCCAGTTTTAATATAGAATGCACTATCAAGTGCAAATATTGTTCGAGAGAGTACTCGATTGAATTATCATTGTTTTCTTCATGGTTACTATGTAATGTATTCAAACATAATGGACATATTTGCTAGTGACTTTTCCTACTGCCCAAACAAGTGAGAGGAACTTATGCATATTGGGCATGGGTTGGATGTCGCATATCCAAACCCTTGTATCATCATCCCACAATGCCAAAGCTATGCAGGATATCATTTCCAGAAGCAATTGACTGTAAACTCTAATATATTATTCAGCTCTGGTTCTCGTCATCCCTTTTTTGTTTCAAACATAAAAACGTGCGATTTTTAATCGAAAGTTAGCTCAGATCCTTACAGTATACACACCGCTTCTTGCAACGTCACTGGATCTCTCCGGTGCAGCCTAAGGGGTCTCTATGTAAGATACTCTCCATCAGAAGTCACCGTAGGATTCAAAGTATTACCGTGAATCAACATGTATGCGTTTCTATCGTAGCCATGGACGCTGAGATTGTACGATCCATGCACCGAGAGCTACTCCAGGATATACTACAACCGTCCCAAGGTGCTGAAGCGTTACAGGGTTGAAGTATCGGTGGGATACATACAAGTGGATCAACTGATTGTATCTTGTAGTGTAGGAATATAAACCTTTTTTTATTCCTCACAAATTGTTGATCCCTTCATGGCAGCGATATCGTTGGGAACAAATGGGGGGATTCTCCCAAATTCATGATTCCCATCTACAAGGAGCTCATCGCAGGCGGCGCAAGGATATGTGTCTTCAGGTGAAGTGCGGTACTCCTGATATTTGCCTATCATTGTATCCATACTTATATATTGACTCTTTATGGCAGTGGAGATGCCGATGCTGTGGTGCATGTGACTGGGACTAGATACTCCATCGACGCTCTGAACCTCACAACCGTGGCCAATTGGTATCCGTGGTATGATCACGGCGAGGTAACGACAAATTCCCCACGATCATGTTTATCGGAAAATGGACAAGTTGCAAGCTATGTGCTTCCTATAAAACATGTTGCAGGTTGGAGGATGGAGTCAGGTTTACGAGGGCCTGACGTTCGTGACGGTCAGGGGGGCGGGGCACGAGGTTCCATTGCATCGCCCTCAGCAAGCACTGATACTCTTCTGGCATTTCTTGTTGGACAGGCCTATGTCGACTAGCTAGTTGGCCGGCACTTATTGAATCTCCGATGAAGAATAAACACCCGCCACATTCAATTTCAGAGGAAGAGTGACATTCTTTTCTTTTTGCAGCATGACACAAAATACTACTATGAGGTTGGGATTGATCATACATCAAGGAAGTTTTGGTTCATAACCCCTCCTGAAAGTGGCCCGGATGTTCCATATACATTTGGCCTTACAAGTAATTCCTTTTCATTTGTTATGCTGGCTATAATTTTCACTTTATATTATAAGTTCTCTTTTGTAGAAGACATCATATTACTATCTGTTAGTTTCATTATGGACTATCATATAATGAATCCGTGACCTTTCCATCACCATATTTTGCAACATCGTTCATCTTAATGTTTTCTTAAAATTGACTTCTAGTTTCATTTTGCCAATTCTTTGATTTAGATTTTTCAAATTTTGAATTTGTAGATATTAGGAGTGTCTTTCTACAAATTGCTAGTGGACTTGGTTATGTCACCTTGTACTCGAAGGGTATTTCTTGGTGTTATTTGAAATTGTGCTTTATCAAGTTTTAGAGGATTTGATTCAAATTATTTGCAAGGAACAATGTGTTCCAGGTTGACGCATTCTACTATCTTAATTAGTATTCAACTTAAATGTTACATGGAGCCTCCTGCCAACTCATGCTCCTGCTTAAGAAAAAAGTGAGAATTACAAAGGAGTGGCACTGCATCCCATTGATTTCATTGATATGAGTACAGGGAAACTTGTGGGAGAGGTGATTGATCCCAATATAACAACCATTAGCCCTGTTAATAAGCTACATCCTCGGGATGATGTCTTGGCTACAGGAAGCTCAAGGTATATCCTCTTGTCTATTCTTTTTAATGAGAATTACTATAACTATTTTCATAAACTCTCTTCGTGGAAGCAATCTCCTGCTTGCATGTATATGTTATATCATTAATTTTTATATCATGAACCCCCATCCATGGATGACATGACATTTTTATGCTCGTTGGGCGCTTAGATTACACTTGTTCTATGTATCCTGAACATATCTAGATAGTGTCATTTGTGAGTAGCCATATTTCTTCTCAAAACTGTCAACAAATTCTGCCAATTTTACTTTTATAATGACATAAAGCATCATGCAAACAGAAGGTGGAGAGAGAATTAATGGAGCAGACGCTTTTTTTGGGATAATTCGGAAACTGAGCAAACACTTTTCATCACCAAGAAGAGAGAACGAGATGTTTTTGCTTAGTTATATCTAGATAGATTCTTAATAAATAGATAGTTCTAACCACTCTGAATAATCTGAACTAGTTTTTAGCTAGCATGGGAAAAATGGGCAATTCATTTTCCTAAAAAGGGAAAATGCATGTTGTTGGATGGAGAACAGAATAAGGAAAAGATGAACCGGCATGCCAGGGTTTTCTAATTAATCACATTTGACCTAATTACTTAATTATCCATATCTTACATTTACATTAATTAAGTTTTCTGCAACAATGAAAAAATTAAATGGACAAATTTAACAGACGAAATCTTTTTTAAAAAAATATTCTGCTACATAAGTAGCATAGATATATAGATCAATTCTAAATGATGACTAACAATACAAAACGAAGCAAAAAAACGAAGGGGGGGAAAGTATACGAATTGCACAGTGTTGGCGTTAGTAGGGCTGTTCATCAGTGTCAACACACTATAACATGAAGTATCTGAAACTAGGATATGGAGTATGATGCTATAAGAATATGTTTCTAGAGTAATGCTTTTTGAGTTTGTTCCCATCTTGAATGTTAACAAAGCTTGACATTATGCCAGATTCGCATGCATAAACATTTTGAACGAACAAGTGCTGTTTAATACATCCCATTGCGAAAAAACATATTTTCACATACCTCGGATTGCTGACACCTACTATCAGAACTTTTATGCTTTGGTCTGCCAATCTGCAGGTACATATGAAAGAAGCTTTGGTACATACAAACAGACTTGCCAAATATAATTGCAACAATCTGCAGCTCAGATAGTGAGATAGCACTACGAAAGTCATTTTCTAATGGTGGGGAAGAATGTGCCATTATATGATCAAATTGAGGAAGGGGTCTGCGGTAGGGTTGGGGTAATGATCATCATGTATATATGGAAGATCATCTTAAGTTATCCATGCATGATGCTCCAACTGTTTGTGCATTCACACTTGACAAAATGGTTCTTGACGAAGAAAGTATAATCATACCTCAACATTTCAAATCAAAATGCAACTTTTACTTCCTTGCAATGATGCAATTAGTATCTAACAAAATAGGGATGAATTAGTTAAATCCTGATGAATATTTGAATTATTTTCCTTTCCTTTTTTTGAACTTCTTTGATTTGTTATCAATGGATCCTAAATATCATCACTTGTGGGCATGTTGACAGTTTGTGATCCAGTCAGATATCCTATATCAGCGAGCCCTGCCCTTTTATCATGCCAAGTATAGGGATGAGGATGGTATGATCAACATGGAATAGATATCCTATTCACACTGTTTGTGCATTCCCACTAGATCACCTTAATATTGTAGAAGCAGGGGATTTCATACCAAGTAGGATTTGAATAATTTTATTTGTATGAATTAGTGAATGTGTCTGGTTCAAGCAAGAGTTAGCACATAATTCAAGTATTTTGGATAAGTTTGAGAGTTGTCTTTCTGCAGTTCTAGCCCATGCCTTTTTACCCAACTGCATTAACTCTTTTACCCAGTTTATCCCAGATTCAACTGGCACAAAAATTAGGGGATAGTTCTAATTGTCTATGCCATTTTTTGTTATGACTTTGTATGCACCTTTTTTTGACTCCCTATTGATTTCATGCAAACTATCAGTTGAACTTGACTATCTAGAAGATGTTTAACGTTCATTTGATTTTCCGAACAGAGAGAAGGTATCGATCAATCAGAGACTGTCAAGCATACTTACCGCCAGTTGAAGGCACGGGAGCTGAATGCTGGCCTAAAGTTGCAGCACCCATCCTCTCCTTCCTCAGCCTGAGATCATCCAGCAGCTTCTGAGCGAAATCCGATCTCTTTGCCATCAGGCACCAGCAAACCAACTGATTTACAGAAATGAAGTAGGATGTTTCTCATCGGGTCTCTCTTTGCTGCGTCCAAATTTAGCAAGGAAAAGGCAGAGTCGATGTTTCATTCCATTGAAGTTGGCAGGTATATGTCTCTCTTTTCTTCTCTCTCTTTTCTTCTCTGTTCTTGCTTTAGGTCCTTGTGGTGTGAGGTAGGTTGTCCCCTCTGTTCAAATTTTGTGATCAACAGCATGTCCACATGTATATGAAAAGAAACTGGCCAATTTTTTAGGAAGCATGGAGAAGGTCGAGGCAGTAGTGGATTTCCCATTTGGTTTGTGATCAACAGCATGTCCGCAGATATGGGTTCAGTATCAATGCTCTTCTGGTGGTTTTGTTGCATGATTGTTAGCTAGGTCCATTTTTTCTAACATCCTTCATTTCACTGATAGATCATTAGTTAGATGCACTTATCTGTGTGCGAAGCAAATTATCTACATAATATTGTTTACCCTCTCGCTTGCTATTGGTTCCCCTTTCACATAATAATATCCTTAAATCGTTTAATTTCTATTTTCATTAAGTTATGTTAAAAGCAGTTGTTCGATTGACTTGTTTTCTCAGTCATTTGTTCTCTGCAGATCGTACAAGCTCGCTGGCATCTGGTCCTTATGGTCTAATTTTTGCCTCATTTGTGCCTTTTTTTCTCGATATTCCAGTTTTGTCCCGGTTAGGTATATTTGGAATAAACCTCACGGACAAGTCATTTATATATTTGGCTGGTTTTCAGGTTGCAGCAATTTCAGAGCAACTCATAGCTTTAAATGTTGTATGTTTTATATATCGTGCTAATTTGCTCATTCGTCTTTCGCTCATCATCTTCTTTTGTCATCCTGGAGGTATTCTCTTGTACCTGGCATGTGTGGTATACTTGCTGGCATCCTATATCGTGTCAATGCATTCCACATCCGGAGAATTAAGGTACTACCAAATATCTGCAATATGAAGAAATTCTTCTTGTTCATGTTGCAACTTTATGTGCTGTAATATTGATTTCTTCTAATGTTTAGTTCTAATATGAACAATCTGCGTCACAAAACTGACAAACCAGATTAGAACCTCCTGGGGAGAGCAAGACGATTGGCAGATGCACGAGCTCTTATGAGGGAGATGCCGATGGAAGCAGATGCCAGCATGTGTGGTGCTTTATTAGGAGCGAGCAGAATACACAAGAACATCAAATTAGTAGAAGAGGCAGCATAAAAGATTTTTGAGATGGAACCCGCTCTGGAATGTATATTACTGCTATCGGGAAATGAAATGTATTGTTCAAGGAGTGATTTAATGGATAATGTCTGATAAGTTTTATATGCGATAATGTTTCTTATTTGTATTACGGATCATCTTCCAATATCAATGCACATTGTCTAATTTATGTGATTGTTGAATAAAAGCAATTTAATTTGATTGTTTCTTGTAATGATTGTTTCTTGTAATTTAATGTTATTGGTGGTTTATTTAAGCATTTTGAACATTAAATAGATTTATTTAAATATAAAAGGCAGGGAGAAACAATAAAATGAATTGAAACAAGCGCTGTCTATTTTGGACCTTTAACAGCGCTTGTTTAGTACAAGCGCTGTCTATGGTGGACCTTTAACAGCGCTTGTACTAAAGAAGCGTTGTCTAAGGTCCCAATAGACGGCGCTTGTTTAGTACAAGCGCTGTGAAAGGTCCACCTTTAACAGCGCTTGTTTGTGCAAGCGCTGTTAAAGGCCCCCCTTTAACAGCGCTTGTTAGTGCAAGCGCTGTTAAAGGGGGGCCTTTAACAGCGCTTGCACAAACAAGCGCTGTTAAAGGCCCCCTTTAACAGCGCTTGCACAAACAAGCGCTGTTAAAGGCCCCCTTTAACAGCGCTTGCACAAACAAGCGCTGTTAAAGGCCCCCTTTAACAGCGCTTGTAAAGCGCTGTTAAAACCAGCCCCCCTTTAGCAGCGGCGAGATAGACAGCGCTTGTAAAGCGCTATTAAAGACCATATTTAAGCGCTGTTAAAGGTCCATTTTGTAGTAGTGTAACGAAACTAGATCCGACACTTTACCTGCTTTCATTCATGCTGCCATGCCATGTTTAAATTTCAATTAACGGTACGCAATTTATCTGCTCATTGCCATGTCATGTCATGCATCATATGTTCTTCATGATTGAGTAGCACACGCTACAAATGTTATTGCTAGTGAGGCTAGGTGCACCCCTACGCCAAATGAAAAACACTTCCTGGCTCGTGATCCAGAAGCGAGCACAGTGTTGTTGGGAAACCAACGCTCGATACACGTGGAGGGGTAGGGTTAAGCGATCACTTGAGCGTAGAAGTGCGCCCGTACAGCCACTTCAGCCAAAAGGCGTAAACCCTGTGCACATCGTGAATACAAGTTAATCGTGAAATCGTGAAATAGTGATTTGTAGCTTTCTGCTACGACGTGCTTAATTATTTTCGTCTTGTTAATTTAATTGTTGCACTCTCTTAATGTCATGCCATATCATCATTGTAGAACTGCTAGTTGCATTATTTTATTTGTATCCTTGCACAAAAGTTCTCCGCTTCCATTGGGAGACTTTTGCTGACATGTGCCCTTTTCTCTTTGGGTGTCACATGTCAGGATTTGAGACAGAGCAGGTTGTTGAGGACGAGCAGTTCGTTGACGCTGAGTTCGAGGTCCCTGCTGAGACCGAGTTCGAGGACACGGGTGACCAGTCCTAGACTCGTTTGGAGTCTCCCCTTAGTTGTTACCTTTCCTTAGTTGTTGTTAGGTTTCGGTGCGTAGCACCTATCTCTCTTGTTTTGTTTGGCCATGCTTTAGGCCTATTGTTCAGACTCGTACTTTTGTGACTATTCTGTGATGTAATATTTGTTGGATGTTGTTGGTGGATATTTTCTTATCTGTTTTATTATTGTTGTTGTTTCGTCGCAAATGCAAGGACCTGCTACTTTTCGAAATTTTTACAGACGCTTATCAGACTGCAGCTTCACAGCTCCACGTCTGAGCGGACCTCCTCACGTCTCGCCTTCCATATTAGGGAAGCGGGGCGTGACATAGACAATTTCACATCTCAACTCATTATCACACAATTTACATTTTTCATACAAAGAAAGTTGAATGATAAAGTTTCCAACATTCCCAAATGAGAGCAATTTCACAAAATAAATATAGCTTCCAACAAAATGAGAGCAATTCCACAAAAGAAGAGCAATTTTAGCTTAATTGAAACAAGTCATTCAAAGCATCATGAAACATAATTATTCCATCCAAAAATTCAAAACATCATCCCAATTCAACCATGAATGCTCTATGTCAAGAAATTTCAACAAAATCCCTAAAAATGCAAACTTTATTCTCAAAATGCAATGAAATTAAACATATGAGTAGGGTTGGACTCCTACCTCTTGGAGACTCAAATCCTCTACAATTACCAGAAATTCCCCCATGAATTCATCTTCAAGCTCAACCCCAAATTCTCTTTCAATATTCCCCCAAATCTCCATTGGATTTCCCCTCTTCTTTCTTCCCTTTCTTTTCCAATTTCTCTCTTTCCTTCCCTTTTTTGGCAGCTTGGGAGAAAACGTCCCATTTTCTCTTATTCATTTTGCTTGGCCTGGCACAATTCGGCAAGAAGGGGGCATGGGGTTTCGGCTGGAAGCAAATGGAGAGGGGAGAAGGTGAAATGAATAAAAGAAAATAAATGAAGAGAAGTGTAGAAGTTTGGAGAAGGAAAGATTAATTAAATTAGACCACTCTATTTACAAGTTTGCCATCCTCAATAATATATAACTCTCTTTTATCCTCTTACCAAACATCCAAACCCAACAATTAAGCCCAACTGTCAAGCCCAACCAACTCTAGCCACTAAAATTAGCTTAGGGCCCAAACAATAATAACAATAATAACAACATCATCAACCTTAACAACAATAGTAATACTAATGACAACAACAACAATAATAATGCCAATAACAACAACAACTATAATAAGACCAATACCGTTCACTAATACCAATAACATACTAGCACAACAGTAATACTCCTAACAATAATAAGCTTACTAGCACTACCAATAAGCAATAATAGCACTCACTACACCATATCCAATAGGGTTATTTAGTACCGACCCCCTGTGTTTTCTCCGAAATTAGCAACACCCCCCTATGGTTTCAATAATTAGTAAGACCCCCATATTGTATCCAATTTGGACTCCCCCGTCTATAGGAAGACCCCCCTAAACAGGGGGAGGGGGGGTCCAAAATTGGGTGCCATAGGGGGGTCTTACTAATTATTGAAACCATAGGGGGGTTGCTAATTTCGGAGAAAACACAGGGGGTCGGTACTAAATAACCCTATCCAATACAATCACACGCATTTACTTATACACCCAAATCATGTCATAGTCAACCATATAGCCATTTACGTAGGAAATTAATATGCACACAACAAAATTACTATACACACACACACTTAAATAGTATATCACACATACGGGCATTACAAATATCATTATTATATATATATATATATATATATATATATATATATATATATATATATATATATATATATATATATATATGCGTATAATACGCGTATACGTATATACATATATGTATAAAATCATGTTTTCTCTCACCCTCTCGCGTTTACGCTTCGCTGTCGGGGTTTGTGAGATCGGACGGCGGCGAGGGCGGACGGGGGTGGCAGTCAGCGACGATATCGAGGCAGTTGCCAGCGGCAGCGACGTATCGCGGCCGCGGCCGCAAGGAGCGGTGGAAGCAGCGGGGGAGCTGTCGTTGCTGGGTTCGGTGGCCTTCGTTCATCGATGGGGCGGCGGGGAGAGGGAGTGGACGGTGAGGCGAGTGGCGGAGCGTTGGAGGCGGGCGGTGATGTCGGAGAGGAGAGAAGAGGAGCAGCTCTCTGGGGGTGCTTCGGGCGGTGGCTTCACCGTTGCTATGTCGGAGGGGTTCGTCATGAGCGGAGGGAGGCGTCGTGGATCCGTTCGACGTCGGATGAGGGTGAAGCATGGAGGAGGCAGGGCAGTGGAGCATGAGAAGGGGAGCTACAGGCGAAGCAGGTGAGGTCGACACGGTGGTGGCAGAGGGGGAGCTGCAGGCGAGCGGGGGAGGAAGAGAGAAAGGGGCGCGGACAGGCGGAGGCGGAGGCGAAGTGGAGGAAGGCAGCACTCGGCGTGGGGTGTGTCAGAGTGAGGAGGGAGGGGCAGACAGGAGGGGAGAAGGGGTATGAGAACGATGGAGAGGGTTGTGTTGCTGTTGGGTTCAACGAGGGAGAGGAGCGCGACGTTTGAAGAGGAACGAGAGCAGGGGTGTGTTATATATAGGTTTAGTAAATATAGTTCACGATGATGATAATAATAATAGTAAAATTTATTAAGATGATTGGATCTGCCAACTTTAGGAGGTGGGTTAAATAGGGTGGGTTAGGGTATTAATTAAGTGGGGTTAAGGGTAAATGGTAATTAGTAATAGTTATTAGTAAAGATAGTGAAAGTAATTAATGGATGTAATTAGTAAAACAAATTAATACTATGTCATTTTCACATACGACTCCGAAAAATTACGAAAACTTAGCCACTGGTTCGTATCGTCGCGAGGATCGTGAATACGAGGTCTATTTCGAAGTTTGAGCTGCGGAGATACGAGTTTTGGGCCAAAACGTTTAGGATGCGGGTTTGCGGGTTATAGGTCGATTTGACTCCAGAAAATTACAAAAATAACATGGGGAGCACTACTCGACCATAGAATCATACTGTAGAAGTTTGAAATCATTTTGATAACGTTTATATAGAAAACTAATTGATACGGCTATATCGGTAATAATTAAGTAGAAAATATAATATAAACTATTTAAACTTTTTGACGACACTTAAACTTACGAATTCATGTTATAACTAGTATGATTATACGAAAATATTTTTATATAAGTGATTTGAAATTATTTTTGGTATAAAACTCCTGACAAATCATTTCAAAATATCTTCTAAGTATAAAAATACGTAGAATACGAATATACACATACGGATGAATACGGGTCACATCCTACCCTCCTTAAAATAATTCCGTCCTCGGAATTTAGAAGCCTGATCATTATCGAATTAATTTAAACGATCGAATGGAAGGCTTGATGAATGATTACGATACAGGAAAATAAGTTGTTAATAGCCTGAAATATAATGTGATATCATAGCATCAAGAAAAAAAGAGATATTACTAATAAATATATATTATTAATATCACCATAGCTTCCGTAATTAGTCCTGAGACCAGTATCGTTATAATAATTAACTTGACTTTTCAAGTAGCCAAAAGTTAATATGAGCTAATGGCGTTACATGAAAATGATAGCTATTGTGATAATACCTGTTTGACTTGGAACCTGAGGTGATAAACTAGTAGCAAGCTAATCAATCACATCAAAAAGGAAGATCATAAAATTTAAAGTTTCTACTCGTGCTAATTGTGACAAATGGGCATAGCTAAGGAAGTCATCAATAATATCGCATACAAAGATGTAATGACTAATCTATATGCGTTCACACTGTTATACCTAACCAGCCTAGCGCAAATGACATCAACTCCCATAAGTACCAACGACAAGTGAACGTCCAAAACAACACAAATAAACAAGTACAAGGCCAACTACTAAAGACCATACTTATCACTATACTCATCATTGCCACTGCTTGTATTAACTCCCATAACGCCTAATAACAATCAAACACCGAAACCATTATCCAAATCCAAGCACAAGATCGACATCCAACTTCAACACCTAAGGCTAACAACATTTCAATACCAATCGACAATGATACTCCTTGCCAACATCAATTGTCGATATCTACAGCTCTCATCATCAATCATAAACAAGCTAACAGCCAAAAACATACAATCCCGCAAACCCGAAGGAGCGGACTTGCAGAGCTGTCTAGGCAGGACATCAATAGTGGCAAGATCCAGAGCAATGAGCTCAAAAGAAGCCCACGAATCACGACTTGCCAAGATCTCAACCACACGGCGACGGTGAGGGTGGCGGAGAAGAGGATCATCGCTAATCTCAAAAATCCTAAAACAGAACGTCGGAGGGCCATCGTCGGTTATCGATCCATGTCGTGTAGCGACGGCGATTGCTTATTGGCGACGAGTGGCGTGGCAGAGCACTGGGCGAGGCCGGAGGAGCTTAAGGCGAGAGGGGTTGGGCTCACAAAAGGAAAGGCACGGTGAAGGGTGTTAGGAGATGTATGCACTCGAGGTAATTTATCTATGTGTAATTGTACAAACATCTTGTTCAAAATTACAGTAAGCTGTATGGTAAGAATTTATTTAAGTTAAATCATAATGAAGTTATCATTAGAAACTTAGGTAAAGTCCTGAGACTTAATGCAAGGTCAATCATATATCGAGATAAGGATCTCGATCATGTAGAAGTGCTTGACTGTCTGTAGCATAAGTCTAGAAACGTTCGTGGTCGTAGATGTTTCGAGAAAAGGATATCGAAACATCGGATAGACCATTGTGTCTTTGTCTTCACCATGTAGCGGTGACGATGATCTCATGGTCGTTCGACTTGGCGAAGTCGGAGACGAGACACATGTGCTCATTGGAGAAAGAGTTCACTGAACGACCCAACAAGAGTTATCATATGGTTATGATTGACCAATCTGTCAATGATAACGCTTAGTGATGATAGGCGAGTTCGTCTTTTAACTTGAGGTCATTATACGAACCTGTACGTGAACGGTGTCACTTAGATCTCTGACCTAGCTTCGAGGCAAGGCCTGTCGAAAGGTCTTTGGTTAGGTGACATTTGAAACGTGCGAGGAGAGTAATGACCAAGATAGGATTCGTCTCTCCCTGGTCAATGGGAGTTAGTGTCGTAGTGTTAGTTCGGTCTTTAGTGAAAACTCTGGCCAGAGTATGTTGGAAGATGTCCAACATTATTTGACTAAAGATCGATGGAGACTAACCGGCTTCGAGCTATTGGGGTTGATAGTTTGACCGTACCCTAGGATTGAGGTTAAATGACATAGTTTTGACGAAGAGACTATAACTGCAGTATTCATCACGAACACAATCAGGGTGGTCCCGACAACACTCATATATATGAGTTAACACATAAGTATGATACCAAAACAGGGACGCCACCTGCTGCTCGTGGTCACTGCCGTCTGGTGTTTCGAGCCCCACCTATAGTAGGGTCAGGCTATAGGGTCTCTGTAATGCCCGTATGGATGAAATACCGTTAGCGTGTGTGTGTATAGTAATTTTGTTGTGTGTATATTAAATTCCTACATGTAGGGCTATATATTTGGTTGTTATAATATCCATTATTATTATTGATGTTTGCAAATGCAACCATAATAACCATAACTCATGGGATATCATGACAAATTCATATGAAAATGTAAACGGCATCAATAACAAGGCACATACCTGCGGCAAGAGGAAAGCCTGCAAAACAAGTGAGTACCACAGATAGAGAAGTGAACTACAATATCAAGGAACTGAAACGTAGTATTACAACATCATCCCAAGTACAATTACTAATAACAACATCTGATGTTGGTCTAAGTAGGCTTGAACTTACTAATAGTTATAGGAAAACTTCAATTCTTATTTAAATTTGAGTGTTCACAAAAACTCCTTTACTAAGTTTATGGAAAAACACCTTTCTATTGAAACGGAACCAAATTGATATGGAAATCAAAGTTTGCATAAAGGGAGATTGTAGGAACTTGTAAGTGATGATAATTAAGGTTTCTACACTCTCTAATGTTTCCAACTTGAAAGTTATCAAAAACCCTCTTACTAACTTTTTTTAATACTAATTTTCAAATGGGTTTTCATTTAAACATGGAAGTTTAAGGGAGTTAGCAAGCGGCCTTTGTTTTGTATTCCTAACTGAAGTTTCTCATGCTTAGGATGCTATGAAAAATGCTTACAAAAATTTCGGCAGAGTTTCTCTTGTATTTATCAAAATTTCCAATTACAACATGAGTAATATTTAAAAGAGAAACATGCTATAATCATAAAAATATAACCTGGCTCAAAGAATCATAGGAGAAGTGCCATAAAGGAAGATAGGATTAGCATGCACTAAGATTAAGGACCAACATAATAAAAAAAGACAACACAATGAAAATCCAAGATTAAAGAAAACATCATGCTCCAAGTTCAAAAGCACATCATTGTCGGTTAAAGATCGGTTGGCAACATGAGCTAATCCCCTTACAACATTTAGTTACGAGCTTAAGCATGTCTATCTTAGTAGAATTTAAGTTAGGGATGCAACACCCACAAATAACTCACATTAGGATCTTTGATGTAAAACTAGCAAATTATTAACACGACATGCAAATTTTGGGCCATTTAGTATATTTTAAAGCATCTTCTAATAAATTTGGACAAGCTTTAGTAAAGTACATGTAACTGTACTGAATTTAGTGGGCTAGGTGGAAACCTCTCCTAAAGGCACAACTTATACAACATGTAACTCCTACAAATTAATGATGCTTTTATGTTTGCACATTACTTTAATCAAGATACTAACTTTAATTAGCAAAGCACGTAAAGACAACACCTTTGACACAACTACAACATGGAAATTAAGAAAGATGAAAGCTTGCATTAGGGTCTCAAGTAGAACTACAATTTTCTCAACAATTAGGGCTACTAGTAACTTAACAATCCAAATTACTTAAAAAGGAATTGGCTTTAGTTAAGGGAGGTATGGTTAATGTTATCTTGGGCTTAAGTTGAAACATTAATAATAACGCCAACAATAACACCAACAACAACTACTACTACGACAACAACAACAACAACACAACACCAACAACCACAACACCAACAATAACCACACCACCACGCCAAGAACAAACAAACAACAACAACAACATCATCAACAACACCATTTTAATTCAAGAGAAGGAAACACAACATCAACCCAAGTTCAAATTCTAGCAACCATCAAAACCCCACTTTCCAACATACAACCATTTCAACACTTAATGAGTTCATGGCAACATTCATCCTCATAAGGTAACAATTACACATAATGCCCAATGATGCCATGATGCATATGAGTCACAAGCAATGCGATGCAATGCGATGCAATGGGGATCCCATGAATGTGCCGGTGTGCACGTGCAAGTGAATCTACTCCGTTATCAACGTGGAGTCACCTACTGGATCAAGAGGTTGCCCACGGCGAATTCCCCCGCCTCATACCGCGGCAACTTTGTCCATGCCCGTGCACTCCACCTCCGTGTCCTATTCACATCATCATGTCACAACTCATGTGTATGGGTGTATCTTACATTCTTTGAGTAAAAGTTTCCAACATCAATAATGAGAGCAATTTGCATAATTATTGAAACAAGGCATTAAAGGCCTTCATCTCATGCTATTTCCAACTCTCTCCACCCCATAGCTAAATTAAAGCAATTTCATTTAATTAATACAACGAAATAAAAGCAATTTCTTTTAATCAAATAACTCCACACGTCAAAATGAGGGCAATTTCACCAAAATAAGAGCAATTTCATTATGAGAGCAACCCAACATAATTTATGAAATGCGATGAGGTAATCCAATATTTATCAATTGCATTCCAACTCATAAACATAAGATGAGGAAATCCAATACTCGTGAAATGCAATCTATAATCCCGGCTCACTTCTTAATTAAGCTTTTAATATTTTAACATGAGAGCATTTCAACTTAATTAATGAAAATTGAACTTAAAGAACAATTCAACAAGAACAATTCAACTTATTTCAACTAAAACATAGCATCAATAATGCCAATACGTAATATTACTTCAACTTAACATGGAAATTGGGTATTAAAGCAAAATTAATCCAACACATCATAGAATTTCAATGTCCCAAAATTGATGAAACCAATCAATCAAGACAATGGCTTCAAGCCCCCATTTTCATCATCTAATTATTGGTAATTGCCCTTCTCATATGATTAAGCTTCCGCCAATTCAAATGAGAACAATACCACACAATTAGTGAATCAAGACATTCATATGTATCTACTACATATCTGTGGCATCATATTACCCAACATATCATATTACATAGCATGAAACAGACTTACTACCCAAAATTAAAGACAACCTCATTAATATGTGATGTGTGCCACGCTGGCGATGACGACCGCGCGGCACACGGGGTTTAGATATTTGTAACCGCAAGCACACGGTGTTGTAGTGTGGCTTGGGGGTCGAACACAGGGAGGCTAGGATGTGCTTGTGTCAAGGAGGACCAAAATCACCCCGTGGGCGAGCTAGCCCGAATCGGTTGATGGGTTGTCACGGAAAGGAATGCAAGGTATGAACAATAAGAAAATAAACCCGGGACTTTGGTTTCCACTCTAACGAGCGACTCTCGCCGATGCGGCCTACGGGAAGGATGGCGATCAGAACTAGGGTCTAATGGTGAGACGTTGCCTCTGAAAGTGGTACCGGTATCCCATGGGCCCGATATTCCGGTCGGTGCCCAGGATGATACACCGGACTTCCCGGATTCGATCAGTGGGCACTCCCGTGTCCATTAACACTGATCGATTCCGGGAGCACTAAGCTCGCAACGATAACTCCCAACGTCTCATCCTGCCGCTCCCGCGCGCTAGGATTCGGCGTCTACGCTAAGGGCGTGAGCTATGGCTAGGGAGTCAACCGCCAAGTTTATTCCCCCTTGGCCCAACGGTCAAAGGCGGTCTTTTTCCCACCGATGACAATGAAACACCCCGCGTAACCGTTAGATTCCTAATCCCTATCGATTTCCTAACCCTATGGACGCATCGGGAAGAGCCCCCGAAGGGGTTTCCGCCAAAATCCAAGATTTGGGAACTACTCACAAAAATTCATTAAAAAGCGATCTAAACGAAAATGAACCGTTGAAATCATAATCAGACGATTGGAATGCGAAGGAAATAGAGCAATTAAGATAATACTAAAGTTTGAGAAAGATCTGAAAACTTACAATAAAAGAGTAATTACAGCCGTCACAAATAGGAGAAAACAGTAAAAACTGGCAGCTCCCCGTTTCTGGAACCCTAGGGGTCCTATTTATATGATCTCGTATCACCCGATCGGTTGAGAAGTCAACCGATCGGGTGATCCGTTACAGATAGTAAACAGAAAACGGCGAACTTTCACCCGGTCATATGAACCGGTCGGGTGAGTTCTTGGAGTGACCGGTTGGATCTTGGCGCCATCGGGTGAAGGGATCGGTTGGGTGCCCGTGTCTTCGG
Organism: Scilla litardierei; assembly: GCA_030789695.1. Classification (NCBI taxonomy): domain Eukaryota; kingdom Viridiplantae; phylum Streptophyta; class Magnoliopsida; order Asparagales; family Asparagaceae; genus Scilla; species Scilla litardierei. The sequence goes on from CM061130.1 coordinate 120,775,143, forward strand.
CTCCTCAGCATCAGCTACAGATGAACCGATCGGGTGAGAGTCACCCGATCGGTTGGAATTTGGCTTGAGAAGACAGAGAGTTGGCCCCCGTTGAACCGGCCTGTGAACCGGTCGGGTGACTTTCACTTGATCTCCGGCTGAGACCGGGTGGTGCACGCGTGCATCACCCGATCGGTTGGAGATGACCAACCGACCGGGTGAGGGGCTGAAAGATGTATTCTTTGTCGTTTGACCCCCTGGATCACGCGTGACTCCTCCCATTGCTCCGGGGACTTGAGATATCGTCGTTAAACGTCCCCTACGTGGGCAATCTCCTGCAAACATGGAGAAACAAAGAAAAGTGAAAGAAAACGAGAAAATACGAGAAAACGAATAAAAGACGGCGGAAACCACGGAGAAACACAAAAGAAAACGTGCGTGAATATATGAAATATAAACGCACGTCAAAATCCCCCAAGCTGAACTCTTCCTCGTCCTCGAGGAAGACGAGTGAGAGTAGGAGCTCGGAGGGGAAAAATAGAGAGAAAGAGAGAAAAAGAGAACTCTATATCCTAGATCGTCCGTCAGAGCCAACAAAATCAAAAACGACACACCAAGCAAGCAAACGTCAAATCACATCACTAAACCTAGGAAAACGAGTCCAAATAAGTGTCGTGGGCCCACGCGGTGAAGCGCGTGTGAGTGCGGTCATGTGCTAGCAAATGGTGTCGCTTTCTACAATGTGCTATGAGCTCATATATGCAAATCCAGGAAATGACCCAAATACCGATTCGAATTTGAAATTGCGGTGAATATTAGTTCAAGCATGCATGAGAAGAGTATAAGAAGTGAAACGTATCATGCATCGGGGACTCCACAACTAGGGTCAAGGAAATCACGCCACTATAGCCTAGATACTAGCTAAAAAGTTCCTAAGCCAAGTGTTTTTGAAAACGATGGGGGTTGAGATGATGTGGAGTAGAACACTCGGTGCAAATTCTCGCCTTCCCTTTATTCTCGGTAGATATGAAAAATATTCACACTAGCAATTTTTTTTGGGTTTTGGGTATTTGTATTTTTTTGGCTTTTTAGCTATACAAGATTTTTCTTTTCTTTTCTTTTTGGGTTTTTCTTTTCTTTTCTCTTTTTTTTTGGATTTTTGGGTTTTTGGCTATACACATGTGTACTCTCCCAAGTGGGAGAACGGTACACGACGAGGGGATCTGCACCAAGTAAAACAAAAAAGAAGTCGAAATCTAAACACTTGGGCAAAGGAAACTATTCTCGCTAAATAGAGCATAGGCTAAATGGGTTATCCTAGTCCTTAATTGTGGAATCCTGACGCATGCGAATTGAAATATACGATATAAATATAGCATGCATATAGTAGAAGCAAATACCGCATATTCAAATCGAAGCATGATAATCTAGGGGTCATTCCTGGACAGGTATATAAAGTAAAATCACAAAGTAGAAGCACACCAAACAACTAGGCACGACGCACGACTCACAAAAAGCTAAGTGGACCCACGATGCGTGAAATGCAAGAGGACTCGAAATCCTAGGGTCAGTGATTGTGATTATCGATGCCATGCTAGGTGTGTGTGATTTTATGGCGATTCATCATAGGGTTCATCTCTAGGAGAAAGAGATAAAAAGAAGAAAAGAAAAAGAAAAAATAAAAAATAAAAAACACGATGAAAACGACACAAAAACGAAAAAGAAGGACTCAAATGACGCACACAGTGCGACTCCCCCAAGCTGAAGCTTGCATTGCCCTCAATGCAATATGAGTGAGTACGGGAGGGCAATGAAGATGGGGGGAATACACACCGACACAAAAAGGAATAAAAACGAGAAAAACACAGAGATGAAACTGAAAATAAAGAAAGATCAAAATCAAAATTAAACGACACGAAAATAGAAATAAAACCACACGACACGACACTCAAAAGGGGAAAAACAAGCACACACACACAAAATGAGAAAAACAACAAAACACGACAACACACCAAAATAGACGTCCCCCAAGCTAGACATGACAGTGCTAGCAAATAAAATGTGACCGTGAAATGCAGAGGTATGCAAGGGGGAGTCAAAAACAAACAAGGTGAAATCAGAAAGCAGGAGAAGGTGAGTCCTCGTCCTCCTCGGAAGAGGGTGTGGCTGGGTGGTCGGGGGAGGCTGGGGGTGTGCGGAGAAGTGGGGAATGAGGTGGAGGAATGGGGGCAACGGTGGTGTGAACGATGGAAGGAGTGTCGGTGGAGGTGGGTGGTGGTGGTAGGACGGCGATCAAGGCGGTGGTGAGAGGAATAGAAATATGGGGATAAGATGTGGTGGTGACGGTAGTGGGTGGTGGTGGGAGAGATCTGGAGCGCACCGGCAATTTCCTCCGACGCACGTATGCAGTGATGGAGGAGGAGGGAGGAGGTAGCGTGGGTGCGATGGAAGTGGTCGGGAGGGGGGAAGTGGATACCGGGATGGGAATAGATGAGGGAGGAGAAGAATGTGGTGAGGGAGGTGATGGATGTGAGGATGTGTGGGAGGGTGGAGGAGAAGATCGTCGAGGTGGTGAAGGTGGAGGTGAAGATCGTCGAGGTGGTGAAGGTGGAGGTGGACCGTGGATGTGAGTGAGAAGGCGAAGAATGTCGGCCACGTTCCGCTCAAGTGCGAGGAAACGTGGGTGAGTGAGAAAAGAGGACGGTGGTGGGCCCGAGGAGGCAGAGGACATGGCGAGCTCACGGAGGGCAGTGACCTCCCTTTCAAGACCAAGACGGGCAGAGACCTGGCGGCGACCAAAAGACGTGGACTGACGTGAGGCAGAAGTGGTGCCGGCAGGTAAGGTGGAAGTGGTGCCGGCGGCGGTGGTCATGCCGGCACAGGAGACAAGGCCAGAAATGGTCGCTAAGAGGTGCTCAGACGTGATGGGCCCCGGAACAGAAACAGGACGACTCGGGCCAGCCCCCATATCTCCCCGAGACGCAGGGATATCCTGCTCGCCTAAGTGGGCGGTAGGGGACGGTGGTCTGCGTGTGTCCGCGGGAAGGAAAGGAAGGTTCAACCCCGCTAGGAAGTTGGGATCGGGTGGGAAGGTCCAATCTCCCACAAGAGCTATGGTCATGCGAGCGGGGTTGGGGAGAATGGTGTAAGGGGCTGGGGGTGGCCATAATTGAAGATGAAGCGGCCATCGGAGTGGGGTCTAATCATGTGAATGTGCCGCAGGACATCAATATCGAGCTGTGATGGTCCTGCGGCAGCGGGAAGATTATTGGGGATGGGAATATTAAATCGGGGGTAAGAGCAAATGATAGTAATGATGCTCCCATAACAAAACTTCCCCTTACCGGCCCGGCTGATCTTGAGAAGCTTGTAAACAAGCCAATCACCGCCATGGATGGGGACGGTAGGGGCCCTGAAGCTAATCCCATCATCGTCCCGGACAAAAGGGAAAGTCATGGCCCAGAGGATAAAAAGGTCAAGGATAGTCACGGTGCCGGACTCGTCCCTGGGAAAAAATGCAGATGATATGATCCTGTGGGCCAAGCAAAACACGGGATGAATGATGGAGGAGGCCTTGGCCCTTCCTCGGGGATAGTCATGGAGCAGTGTGAGGCGGAACCAGAATTGATCGACGTTAAACTCGGGCGTGTACCCGTAGTGTCGGATGGAGTCATCCCCAAGATTGGGGAAACCAAATATATCGTTAATGGTATTCAGATTTGTGGTGACACTCCTGTTACGCACCCGGAATTTTATGATCGACCCGGACTCCCAAACAAGTGTAGAGAGAAATTCGAGAGTGAGTGCCTGGTAGGATACGGCAGATGCATTAAGAAAGGCTAACCAACCTAAGTTAGCGAAAAGAGATTCGACTTCGGTGTAGACACCGAGATCGATCAGCGACTGTGTATGCGGGAACTTAGTTGATAGATGCCCCCGAGCATCGAGCCTACGATAAAAATCCTTGTGTTCCTGGTTCCTAAAGATATACCCATGCGGGCCCAACATTGGGTCCACTGGGGGGATAACAGGCGGGGGAGGGCCTAGTGTAAGTGCCCGTGTGCGGGAAGGGGGACGTGTTTGTTTTCGTCTCTTTCTAGACGGTTCCTCCTCCTGCAAAATCTCCTTCCCCTTGTCTTTATCCTTAGCCATGCGTGAGTGTGCGTGTATGAATGAGTGCAAAAGCAATGAATGCACACTAACACAAGGAAAATGAGCAAGCACAATTTATAGGGCAAAAATAGAAATATGAGCGTAGGAGCGAGTGTACCCAAGCGAAATTGCAAAGCTTGCTCGTAGATGTCCCCACACTGTGTAATGAGGGTAGCGTGGAGCCGCGGCGACCTCTTTCACCAAGAATTTTCGAAATGGGCGTTGTTTGCGGGGAATTAGGTCAGAAATTCGAAATGAAGGGGAGAGAGATTGAAATTGATGGAGAGATTGGTGGAGGAGGTGGAGAGAGGGAGTATTGGAGGAGTGGAGGAGGTGGGGAGAGGGAATCGGGCCGTTGGGGAGGAGAGGCAGGCGAAACGACGGCGGAAATGGCGATCGGGCGAGGGTGAATGCGAACGGGTGGTCGGGGGTTTTTATAGGGTTTTAAGTCGAACCGATCGGGTGACTTGTCACCCGATCGGTTGACGGTTAGGTCAAAAATTCTTGCCGAAGAAGTGCTACAGGCGAACCGGTCGGTTGACTTGTCAACCGATCGGTTGGCCGCTCCACTCATTTTCCCGAGAATTGGGGGTTGCTCACCCGGTCGCCTCAACCGATCACGCTCTAACTCAACCGATCGGTTGATTGTTCCCAAAAATTTCTCGAGAATCCACCCCAGATCACCCGGTCCGTCACACGGTCTCTCCATTCTTCAACCGATCGGTTCATTTGGGGACAGTTGCGGCTTGTATTTGATATATCCCAACCGATCGGTTGAGTTATCAACCGATCGGTTGGGACCTTGTTTCCTGCAAAAAACCAACAGATTGTCTAAGTCCCTGAACGGATGTTCTTGCTGCTGATTTTATTTATAAAAATCGATAAAATAAAGTAAAAAAATAACACTAAAAAGTGGGGCAAAAGTTTAGTGCATGGGTTGCCTCCCATGAAGCGCACTTGTTTAACGTCGTTGGCTCGACGCCCGCAAGTGATGTTCACGGTGGTTGATACGGGTGATGCCCGAAGTTCGGCATCTCTTCTTCATCGGAGCTTAAGGCCTTTGGAGTAGTCAGTGGCTGGAGAAAGATTTGCTCGACTACCCTCTCCTTGTTTTTGGGATCCGGGGGCTTCTCTTTCGTATTGGCGCTTACCGCCATCTTCTTTAGGATCCGGACCTCGTCTTTGGTGAGGTCCATAGGTTCTTTCCCCGATTTCCTCGCAGGAGGAGCTTTGAGGAACACGGGAGGGGTCGTACATGCTGCACTTGCTTTCCCAGCAGCATCATTGTTCTTGGGGCCGTATTGGTCTTCTGAATCCCCCAAGTCATCGTAGGGGTTTCTTAAGAGAATCTCCCAGGAGCTCTCTTCAGCAGCTTTATCTTCTTCCATCTCCAGCAAATTACACCGAGGGTCATCTGGGGGATCGGGGTACTTCATGGACAACCCCAGATCAAATTCAACCTTTTCTCCGCTGACGTTTAGCGAAAGTTTTCCGTTCTTCACATCAATCAAAACGCCAGCAGTGGCCATGAAAGGCCGCCCCAGGATGATGGGGGTGTGTGCGTCTTCAGGCATGTCCATGACTACGAAGTCCACTGGCACATGCACCCCTCTTACATTGACGGGGAGGTCATCCACAATCCCCACCGGATATTTGACCGACTGGTCAGCAAGTTGTAGGGTCATACCGGTGGGCTCCAGATCACCCATTCATATCCTCTTATACATCGATAAGGGCATCAAACTGACACTCGCTCCGAGGTCGACGAGTGCACGATGAATCTTTACTGCCCCGATCATGCAAGGGATTGAGAAGCTCCCCGGGTCTTTAAGTTTCGGCGGATTTGCCCTCTGGATGAGAGCGCTACACTCCGCCGTCAACACTACTTTCTCTTTTCTAGAACCTCTCGTCACCAAATCCTTCAGGAATTTCGCATAGGAGGGGATTGTTTCGATTGCTTCCAGGAAGGGGATTTGCAAGCTCAGGTCCTTGACCATGGCGAAGAACTTGCCATACTTCTCATCGATTTTTGCCTTGGCAAGCCGTTGTGGGAAAGTCACAACGGGCTTGAATGCTTTCAAATTCTCTTCCTCTTTCTTGTTCTCTTTTTCGGGGGTTCCCTCCGGAGCCACTAATTTTGGCGACGGGACACCGTCGTCATTAACCTTCTCAATTGGCCGCTCAACGGCCAGCGGTGCTTCCGGTTCTTTGGGTGGCGCTCTGGTAGGAATTTGTGTCCCGCTCCTCAAGACGATCGCGGACACGTTCTCATGCTCATGTGTGAGCGCCAAGGTTAGATTTACCCCCCTAGGGTTCACCTCAGGTTGTGGCGGCAATAAATTTTGTGACCTTGAAAGGTTCGCCACTTGTAACCCCAGCTGGGTTACTTGGTCCGTGAGGGCCCGCTGACCCATTTCCAGCTTTTGATTGATCTTCTCCTGGTTGGTTATATATTGAGTCAAGAGAGACTCAACCGGAGAGACGGCCATCTGTTGGCCATACTGCTAATGCTGCTAGGTTGGCTGCTGATTCCTGGGGGCGTAAAATTGTTGCTGAGGCTGCTGCTGATATTGTTGCTGCTGAAACTGACTCTGCTGTGGCCTAGCCGGCTGATATGTTTGTTGCTGCGGCTGCTGAGGCGGCGAGGGCTGGAATGGTGCCCGGTAACCAAAGTTAGGGTGGTTCCGGTTGTTTGGAGAGTAGGCCGGGTTGGAATTGGTTCTTGGTGGATACGGCGCATTTCCCGTGGGGTTGTAAAATAGTGCGCTCGCCTGATCCAACGGTGGTGAGACGTCACCACCGTCGAATTCCTCAAAAATTTCAGATTCTACCGCTGCAATCTGTTGTGCACCGGCCCCACCGGCTCCTACCATTAGTGCGGAGATCTGGGTCGAAAGCAAGTCGAACTTGCTTGAAAGTTTGTCGACGTCCTCGACTCTGTGTATACCCCCAGACCTGGGTGTGGCTCTCTCGTCACACCACCGATCATTGTTGGATGCCATATTTTCCAGAATATGTCTGGCATCTTCCTCGCTCCTTGACATGAAGGAACCCCCAGCCGCGGCGTCCATAGAAGATTTTAGGTCGTCCCTCAGCCCATTGTAGAACAGATTAATAATCTGCCACTTCGGAAGCTCATGGTGAGGGCATCTTCTCTGCATCTCCTTGTATCTCGTCCAAGCTTCATGCAAGGACTCGTGGCTGGCCTGGGAGAAGGAGGAGATCTCACTCCTTAACTTCATGGTCTTCCCCGGAGGAAAGAACTTCGTCAGAAAAGCGTTGGAGAGCTTCTCCCAGGTATTGAAACTGTTGGGGTCCTTCCCCCTAAGCCATTGCTTGGCTTTGTCTCGCAACGAGAAGGGGAACAGCTTCAGACGGATCGCCTCAGTCGTGACACCATTAATCCGGAAGGTGTCACATTTCTCCAAGAAGGAGTCTAGATGCTCGATCGGGCTCTCCATGGGTGCACCCGAAAACTGGTCCTGCTGGATCCATGTCACCAAAGACGGCTTTAGCTCAAAGTTTTGGGCCGTAATAGCCGGAGGACGGATGGCGGAAGTGGACTCGATAGATGGCATCGAGTACTCCAGCATGGACTTGCGAGGCGAGGTGTTCTCCTCCATGGATTCGGGATCCTCTCTTCTTCGCTTCTCAGCGGCCAAGCGCCTAAGGGTGGCGTTAATCTCTGGATCAACTGGGATCAAGTCGTCGAGACTTCTTGAACTCCTGCGCATGAAAAACAACAAACACCCGTGAAGCGACAAGTGGGAAATAAACAGATAAGATAAGAAATCGAAAAAATAAAGAAAAGAAAATAAAAAAGGAAAAAGGAGAATGCGAAAATTATCGCGAGGTAGGGATAAGAGCTAGACACTAGGGTTCAAAAGATCCTGAAATAACAAGCACGTTGTCTCCCCGGCAACGGCGCCATAAACTTGACGTGTGCCATACTGGCGGTGACGACCGTGCGGCACGTGGTTTAGATATTTGTAACCGCAAGCGCACGGTGTTGTAGTGTGGCTTGGGGGTCGAACACATGGAGGCTAGGATGTGCTTGTGTCAAGGAGGACCAAAATCACCCCGTGGGTGAGCTAGCACGAATCGGTTGATGGGTTGTCACGGAAAGGAATGCAAGGTATGAACAATAAGAAAATAAACCCGGGACTTTGGTTTCCACTCCAACGAGCGACTCTCGCCGATGCGGCCTACGGGAAGGATGGCGATCGGAACTAGGGTCTAATGGTGAGACGTTGCCTCTGAAAGTGGTACCGGCATCCCATGGGCCCGATATTCCGGTCGGTGCCCAGGATGATACACAGGACTTCCCGGATTCGATCAGTGGGCACTCCCGTGTCCATTAACACTGATCGATTCCGGGAGCACTCAGCTCGCAACGATAACTCCCAACGTCTCATCCTGCCGCTCCCGCGCGCTAGGATTCGGCGTCTACGCTAAGGGCGTGAGCTATGGCTAGGGAGTCAACCGCCAAGTTTATTCCCCCTTGGCCCAACGGTCAAAGGCGGTCTTTTTCCCGCCGATGACAATGAAACACCCCGCGTAACCGTTAGATTCCTAATCCCTATCGATTTTCTAACCCTATGGACGCATCGGGAAGACCCCGAAGGGGTTTCCGCTAAAATCCAAGATTTGGGAACTACTCACAAAAATTCATTAAAAAGCGATCTAAACGAAAATGAACCGTTGAAATCATAATCAGACGATTGGAATGCGAAGGAAATAGAGCAATTAAGATAATACTAAAGTTTGAGAAAGATCTGAAAACTTACAATAAAAGAGTAATTACAGCCGTCACAAATAGGAGAAAACAGTAAAAACTGGCAGCTCCCCGTTTCTGGAACCCTAGGGGTCCTATTTATATGATCTCGTATCACCCGATCGGTTGAGAAGTCAACCGATCGGGTGATCCGTTACAGATAGTAAACAGAAAACGGCGAACTTTCACCCGGTCATATGAACCGGTCGGGTGAGTTCTTGGAGTGACCGGTTGGATCTTGGCGCCATCGGGTGAAGGGATCGGTTGGGTGCCCGTGTCTTCGGCTCCTCAGCATCAGCTACAGATGAACCGATCGGGTGAGAGTCACCCGATCGGTTGGAATTTGGCTTGAGAAGACAGAGAGTTGGCCCCCGTTGAACCGGCCTGTGAACCGGTCGGGTGACTTTCACTTGATCTCCGGCTGAGACCGGGTGGTGCACACGTGCATCACCCGATCGGTTGGAGATGACCAACCGACCGGGTGAGGGGCTGAAAGATGTATTCTTTGTCGTTTGACCCCCTGGATCACGCGTGACTCCTCCCGTTGCTCCGGGGACTTGAGATATCGTCGTTAAACGTCCCCTACGCAGGCAATCTCCTGCAAACATGGAGAAACAAAGAAAAGTGAAAGAAAACGAGAAAATACGAGAAAACGAATAAAAGACGGCGGAAAACACGGAGAAACACAAAAGAAAACTTGCGTGAATATATGAAATATAAACGCACGTCAATATGATTGGTTGGACTTAGATTAACAAGCCATATAAAGATGGTTTCCCACTACCACATGTATGTAATTTCATACAAATGAACATCCCAACGATTGATAATTAGCAATTTGACTAGTAATTTTCCAATTCCCCAACATTTCAACATGTAAGAGCAACTTCAAAATAAGAGCAATTACTCCTAATTAATGAAACAAAACATATAAGGGCAACATGAAATGTAATTATAGCACCAAATAATTCATCATAACATCCCAATTCAAGTTAGAATGCATCAACCCAAAACTATTGCTACAAAACCTAAAAGATGCAAACTTGGAATTCAAAACAAAATGAAATAAAACATATGAATTGGGATTGGAATCCTACCATAAAAATGATGAGCTTTACCAAGAAATCATCCAAGAACCCACCAAGCTCCAAGAATCCTGTATTTGAGCATCGCCACTCCAAAATTCATCATCCCAGGCCTTGAAACCACCTCCTTCTAGCTCCAAACTCCCCCATATACATCTAGCAACCATTATGACTTAAAAGAAGCATGAAAAAAAAGGAATTTGAGCTAGAAATTGAAGGAAAAGAGCAAGAACAGAATTCGGCCAGCTTGGACAGATTTTTGGGTTAAGGGTTTGGCCATGGAGAGGAGAGGAAGAGGAGAAATTGAGAGAGGTAGAAGGGGGAAATGATTAGGGCTTCAATTCTCTCTTTTTCCTCTTCTTTTCTTCTTCTTTTTCCCATTTTCTCTCCATTTTTCCTCACAAAATTTCGGCAGCAAGGGGGGTTGAATTATGTCGGCCTGGGTTGGGGAGAACGGGGAGAAGAGGAAGGAAAACAAAAATTAAATAATGAGGAGGGGAGAAGTTTGTAGAAAAGGAAAAGAATTGGGTATTACAAGTTTGCCATTCCCAATTAAATCAAATCCTCTTCTATTCATCTAATAGTCTAGCCCAACCAGTAAAGCCCAATCAATATTAATTAACAATAATCCAAGCCCAACTCTAGCTACCAAAATTAACTAAGGCCTTCACAATAGTAATGATAATATTAATCAACATCAATAATAAGAAAAATACTAATACCATAAATAATACCAACATCACCAAAAATAATAACCCAACATCATTAATAATAATGTCTCGGCATCACCAATTATCATGAACATACCGTTTTACTATACACACTTACCAACGAAAATCGCTAAGCACGCTAATAAACACTAATCGCATGCTAACAATAATATCAACTTTCTATCCAACCACAGGCATTCACTTCTATATCCAAGGCATATCATAGTCACCTTATAGCTATACATGTAGGAAATTACTATACACACAATAAAATTACTTTACGCACACACGCAAATAGTATTTTACCCATACGGGCATTACACGTAGAAACGATTTTAACTAAGCAAATGAGGATAAATAAGTTAGAATATTTTTCTAAGGCTAGAATACATCTGTCAAGATCTTAAAATAATTAACGTGGATTTTTCTTAATTTATACGACCTAAAAACTAATTTAGAAAACGAGAAAATGATTTTTCATTATATTTCAAAGATATCTCTAGGGCAAACCATACGTCGGAATGCTTCCAACAAGGGGTCAAAACGACCGTCTCATCTAGTACTACGACATATATTTTTCTCGTACGTCAGTGTACGTGAAAATCTCTAGTTATAAATTTATAAGTGAAAGTGGCTATATAAATTTTATGTTTAAAAATTCGCCGCGAGAAATGTACTTGTCTTTTGGCGATGAAACTAGCACCAATGTATCCGCTTCGTCATTTCGGATTTTCGGGGCCTTCCCTCGTATTTTTCTGATGCATGTACAATTTATTATGAATTTAACCCAATAATATCATGTTTGTTAGAGAGTAATCAAACTCAAGAGGAAATAGAGATAAGTTTTCTTAGAGATAGAATGAGTAACCATGGCCATAGGCCATGGTTCTCTATATATTAAATTGGAGAGGAGGAGATGAAGGGCCTCAAGGAGACCAAGGGTCCCCATTACCCATAGTAATGGGGACCAATGAGTGGGTAATGAAGGAGGGGAGGCCAAAAGCCTCCCTCATTCATAACACTCCCCCTTACCCATTCATCACTTTGGTCTCAGCATCTGAGGCAAAGAGGGGTGGATACTTCTGGATCCAGAGTGAGTGTGTTTGCCTCGTTAAAAACATAGCTGTGGAAAACCCAGTGGGAAAACCCAACAGCTTAAGGAAAAAGAGTGCAACCCACAGGTTACTCCTCCTGATCCGTACAAGCTTCAGGCTTGCAGGTCTTTTAATTGTCGCATACCAATGTTCTTTACAAGATTTACAAAAGTACATTTAGGCAAATACTTAGTAAAAAGATCAGTTAAGTTGTTGCAGGACTGTATCTGCTGAACTTCGATCTACTTGTCCTCCTTTAGCTCATGTGTCAAAAAAACTTGGGAGATATGTGCTTCGTCCTGTCGCCCTTGATGTAGCCCTTTTGAAGTTGAGCAATGCATGCAGCGTTGTCTTCAAACAGGACGGTAGGCTCCAAATCACCGGTCTTCAGGCCAGTAGATTGAAGAATGTGTTGGACGACGGATCGTAGCCAATAACACTCTCTGCTTGCTTCATGGATCGTAATGAGCTCTGAATGGTTGGATGATGTAGCTGTTGTGGTTTGCTTTACCGATCTCCAGGAGATAGCAGTACCTCCGTAGGTAAAAACAAAACCCGTTTGGGATTTTGCCGTGTGCGGATCTGAGAGATAACCTGCATCAGGATAACCAAATAATTTGGGGGAGACGCCTCTCTGGTAGTAAAGTCCAAGATCAATGGAACCCTGGAGGTATCGCAGAAGATGCTTTACTCCGTTCCAGTGGCGCTTTGTGGGCGCTGTACTGTGTCTGGCTAGAAGATTAACTGTAAACGCTATATCGGGATGCGTACAGTTAGCCAGATATAGAAGTGCTCCAATGGCACTGAGGTAGGGTACTTCAGGACCCAGTATCTCCTCCCCCTCTTCCAGTGGCCGAAAGGGGTCCTTATGTACATCTAGTGATCTTACGACCATAGGAGTACCTAAAGGATGACATTTATCCATATGATACTTGCGAAGAAGTTTCTTTGTATAATTAGATTGGTGTAACAGGATTCCACCTCTTAGGTGTTCTATTTATAAGCCAAGACAATACTTTGTTTTGCCTAGGTCTTTTATTTCAAAAGTATGTTTTAGGCTTTCAGATATCTCATTGATCTCTGCAGGAGATCCTATGAGATTTAAGTCATCTACATATACAGCTATGATGACGAATCCTGTTCCCGTTCTTTTGATAAAGATACACAGGCAGACTTCATTATTCGTGAATCCTTGCTGTGCAAGGAAATCACTAAGTCTGTTATACCACATCTTGCCCGATTGTTTTAGACCATATAATGATCTATGTAACCTTACAGAGAATACGTCCCGAGGTATCTCTTTCATCTCTGGGGGTAGATTAAACCCATCAGGAAGTCTCATATAGATATTTTTATCTATATCGCCATATAGATATGCAGTCACAACGTCCATGAGCTGCATTTCTAGGCTTTCCAGAGAAGTTAGGCTTATTAAAAATCGGAATGTGATCGAATCCATGACCGGGGAATACGTATCTTCGTAATCAATCCCCGGTCTTTGGGAAAATCCCTGGGCTACAAGGCGTGCCTTATAGCGAACGATCACATTATTTTCATCTCTTTTTCTTATGAAAACCCACTTATATCACACAGGCTTTACACCTACTGGTGTTTGGACTACTGGTCCAAAGACTTTACGTTTCAAGAGTGAGTCCAGCTCTACTCTTATTGCCTCGTCCCACTTTGGCCAATCATCTCTGCGTTTACATTCCGCTAGAGATCGTGGTTCGACGTCATCGTCATATTCAGTGACGTGAACGGCAATATCGAACGCAAAATCGTCGTCGACGACTATGCTATTTCTGTCCAGTACTTCTCCAGTACGTACAAAATTTAATGATGTTTCTCCTATTGTTTCCTCTGCTGGGGAAATCAGGAGGGGAGAAGTAGCTGGTCTGAGCTCAGCATCCTGTGGAGGGATAATCTTAGTATCTCTAGGAGTCTTCCTCTTTCGAGGAACTTTATCTTTTAAACCTGGTGGGCGTCCTCTTTTCATTTGAGGTACAGCCAATTCTGCTGCCGGTGGATTGCATCCATCTATGGGGATATCAATCCTAGCTGGCGTATTGGCAGCAGGGACGTGTGAACGGACAATCTTCTGGCTGTCCGTGAACTTATCCGGCAAAAGATGTACTGTATTCTGGATGTGAAGGATCTTCAGGATCTCATCTTCACACAGATTAGTACGCGGATCATATAGGGACAAAGACTTCTGGTCCCAACTAATGGTCTCAGGAGCTTCTGGCTTCTTAGACTGTGTGCCCAGTTTAGGAAAAATTTTCTCATTAAATTCACAGTCAGCAAAACGTGCCTTGAATGTGTCACCCGTCAGGGGTTCAAGGTATCTAATAATAGAGGGCGAATCAAACCCAATATATATACCTAGACGACGCTAAGGACCCATTTTGGTCCTCTGAGGTGGTGCTATTGGAACATATACCGCACAACCAAACACTCTCAAATGAGAGATATCCGGAGGTGCGCCATATGCTAGTTGCATCGGGGATAAAGTATGACCTCCAGAGGGTCTTATCCGAATAAGTGATGCGGCATGTAAAATAGCATGCCCCCAAGCATCCACAGGCAACTGGGATTGCATAAGCAATGGACGTGCAATCCATTGGAGTCTCTTTATAAGGGACTCAGCTAATCCGTTTTGGGTGTGAACATGTGCTACAGGATGTTCAACTTCAATACCCGTTGCCCGGCAATAGTCTTCGAAGACTTGTGAAGTAAATTCTCCCGCATTATCAAGACGTAGTTTCTTGATATGGTTATCGGGGAAATGAGCACGCAACCTTATTATTTGTGCCAATAGCTTTGGAAAAGCTAGGTTGCGGGTGGACAAGAGGCACACATAAGACCATTTGGTTGATGCATCAATCAGTACCATGAAGTACCGAAATGGGCCATTTGCGCGGTGAATACGCCCGCAAATGTCACCATGAATTCTCTCAAGGAAGCCAGGAGACTCTAATCCCACTTTCAGTAGGGATTGTCTCGTTATAAGTTTTCCTTTGAAACAAGGAAGACATGGAAATTCATCCTTTTGAAGAATCTTCAGGTTCTTCAATTTGTGTCCACGGGATTCAGTGATGATGCATCGCATCATTGCTGTTCCAGGGTGACCAAGTCTATTGTGCCAGAGTTGGAACTCTGGCAGTGATTGGCACGTCTGGTGCTCAGTCATATTGGCTTCCATTGGTTGAATGTATGTTTGGTAGAGACCCGACGGGAGTCCCTTGAATCGTTCACAGATGATCTTCCGGTCATCTTTCTGACGAGTTACATATAGATATTCAACCGTATTTTCATCTCTGGTTTCTAAGTGATATCCGTTTAAATGGAAGCCCTTGAAACTTACAAGATTCCTATTTGATTTAGGAGAGAATAATGCATTATTTATTTGAAGTCTTGTGTTATTTGGGAGCAATATAATTGCTTCACCAGATCCTTCGATTATTTTGGATAGTCCTGAAATTGTGATAACAGGACCGTCATATTTATTTACGCTATTAAAATAGCAATGATCGCGAAGGATTGTGTGCGTTGAGGCACTGTCCACTAGGCACTCAGACATCATCTATATAAGCCAAAAACAAAATTTTATATGAACGAAAATGAAGACAACATTCGAAAATGAAAGTTCGTTTTAAAGCAAATAAAAGATGAAGATACATCGAATTCTAAATGCATAGATAAAGGGTGAAGCTCAATCGAGCAGGTCGTCGTTCTCGAAGTCTTTTTGCAGTAAAGACTGTTGGCGGCTGCACAGCCGCCAAGTTTGTTACAGGAAGAGACTTCTGGCTCGCCTGGTATAGATCCTGTAGGTGGCGAGGAGTGCGGCAGTTTCTGGACCAATGGCCAGTCATGCCGCATCTATGGCATTTATCCTCCCAGTTCTTCTTAGGAAGTGACACTTGCTCGGTGTTCTTTCGCTTCCAAGTGAAGTTTCGCTTTCCTTTATTGGTTTTGTTTGTCTGGGGAGCTGCACCTCTGGGTTGCTTCATTACAGCTTTCCCTTTAGTGTTTTTAGACTTCCTCTTGTTTTTCCACTTCTGGGGGAGAAACGTGGTGGGCTTCTAGGATAGGAGCAGTGCCAGCTGGACGTAAGTTATGAGTAGCAAGCAGTAAGTCTCGATTCTGCTCTGCCCTAAGTAGGCATGAGATCAGATCGGAGAATTTCGTGAAATTGCGTTCACGATACTGCTGCATGAGGATTGCATCTTTCTCGTGAAACGAGGTAAATGTCTTTTCCAACATGCGCTGTTCTGTCACTTCTTCACCGCACAACTTCAGGCGTGAGGTGATGTTATGAAGTGCAGAATTATACTCAGCGACGGACTTATAGTCCTGAAGTCTGAGGTTTTCCCACTCATAACTGGCACGCGGTAATATGACATCAATTTGATGTTTATACCGAGCTTCCAGCGCCGTCCACAGGTCCTTTGGGTCCTCAACCGTTAAGTATTCGGCCTTTAAGGTCCGATCTATATGTTTCCTAATGTAGATTATGGCTTTCGCCTTATCGACATCGGATACAGTGGTTGGAGGGCTGCTGCTAGATGAAACAGAAGCTTCGGCCGCTGCTGGGGCCGAGGAAGGAGCCAAAATGGACCCAAGTAGGGCCATCGAACGCAAGTGGAACTTCAGGTCCACTCGCCAACTCAGGTAATTCGTCCCTGCAGAGTCAAGGACTTCGAAATCGACGCTTGCCAATTTAGCCATTTATCTACGCAATTTAAAATAAGCATGAATTAATTAAAATTCAAAATTCATGCATAAAGAAATAAACAGGTAAAAATGCGGGGATCGGCCAGATACCCAAAAAAGTACACAATCCAAAGTTCGTTTACAGTCCATAAAAGAAAAGAAAAATACAACTTCGGAAACCCAAAGTGGGTCCCAATATCTTCGTCTTTATATGCTGTTGCACCGAGCTCTGGCTTTTAATACAAATTTCCTCACTTACAAATTCTCTCAAAAGAAAATAAAAGTGCAAGGAATGTAAATAGGTATTCAATGGCCGATCCCGAAAAACACATTTTTACTTAATTAAACATCCACGCAGTTCTAAAATATGCTACAGGCATAAAAATAAACAACCACGCATATATCTGAAGCATAACATATGTAAAGGAAACTAGAAAATATAATTATCTCGTAGACCACGTGGAAACGTCATACACCGTTAGGTTAGGTGACTAACGGCAGAGCGGTCTCAGGATCTTTAAGATATTTATATTTTGAAAAATAGAAACCTAGTATTCCAAATAATAATGCCAGAGTAATGTTTAATATAATATTTAGCAAAATGACAAATTTGGCGTAGAGTAAAGTAATATTATGATTGGGGCTCCAGGTCCATCAGAAAAATATTATTAAAATTAAGGAAATCTAGTCCAATAAGTCAATTCAATATGTGGACTTCAGGCCCATTAGTAAAATTTTAGTATTTTTTTTAAATTTTTTTAATTTTTTAATTTTTTATTTTTTTAGAGATAATTTGTAAGTGAGGAAATTTGTATTAAAAGCCAGAGCTCGGTGCAACAGCATATGAAGACGAAGATATTGGGACCCACTTTGGGTTTTCGAAGTTGTATTTTTCTTTTCTTTTATGGACTGTAAACGAACTTTGGACTGTGTACTTTTTTGGGGTATCTGGCCGATCCCCGCATTTTTACCTGTTTATAACGTGTTAGAGAGTAATCAAACTCAAGAGGAAATAGAGATAAGTTTTCTTAGAGATAGAATGAGTAACCATGGCCATAGGCCATGGTTCTCTATATATTAAATTGGAGAGGAGGAGATGAAGGGACTCAAGGAGACCAAGGGTCCCCATTACCCATAGTAATGGGGACCAATGAGTGGGTAATGAAGGAGGGGAGGCCAAAAGCCTCCCTCATTCATAACAATGTTATAAATATAATGAATATTTGAATATATGTAAATACGTGTATATAGTATATATATACGTACTCGTATATTCCTCACATCTCTTTCTCGCAGCAGCAAACGCGCGCGCGGTGTTGTGGCGGCGGGAGACGGCTGCAAGCGGCACCCGAGGTGGTGGGGGACCAGAGGGAGCTGAGGCGGGGTTAAGGCAGCGTCCACGGTGGCGAGGAGCGATGTAAGGCAGCGAGGAAGAGAAGGGAGGTAGCTGGGGGTCTCGCGTTCGGCGAAGTCGCTGCCGGCGTCTGGTGGGGCGGCGAGGGCGATGCGGACGCAGAGGATGGCACATCGAGGTCAGGGGAGCGGCGGCGTGATGGAATGCCGGCGAACGGCGAAGGAACGAGCGATGGAGACTCGGCGTGGAGCACCATGGGTTGCGGCATCGTTGGTGGGAGGTAGTGGCGAGGTGGCATGATGAAGGGGTGGAGACGAGAAGGAGGCAGGCAGAGGTGGATGGGGCAACTGCGGTGACTCCGGGGGAGCTCCGCCGTTGTGGAGGCGAGAGGGAGGGTGGCGCTTTTGATGGGTTCGACATGTTGAGTTGTGAGGGTGCTAGGGGTCGACACAGTAGAGCTGGCGGTGCGGGAGGCGACGTGAACGGCGGCCAGCGACGGTGGAACGACGAGACACGCCATGAGGTCGAGTGGCGGATGAGGAGGAGTAGCGGACGGGAGGGGAGCTGGGCGGGGTGTTGTGCTGTGAGGGAGAGAAGGAGGGCGAGCGGCAGCGACACAGGCAGAGGGGGAGCGCCGGCAGGCTAAGCAGAGCGGGGGAGGAGGAAGAGAAGGGGGAGAGGTTGGGCTGTGTGTGGGTTTGAAGGAGAGCAATGAGTTTTGCGTCGGAGTGGGGAGAGGATGAGTCTGCTGTGAAGATGAACGAGAGCAGGGTTGGTTCATTTTATAGGGTTATAATTTTATAAATAAAAATGTTTAGTAACTCCCAAATTTAAAAAATTGAGTGATGAATGAGGGGTTGAGATCCACAATTTTTGGATCTGAACCACTCATTCGGGTGGTTAGGGTAAAGTAACTAGTAATAGGGTAATTAGTAATAGTAAAACGTAATTAACAATTGTAATTAGTAAAAATGATGTAATATCATGTCGTTTTCGCACACGACTCCGAAAAATTCCCAAAATATAATGGTTCGTATCGTCGCGAGGATCACGAATACGAAGTCCATTTCAGAGTTTGAGTTACTAAAATACGTGTTTTGGGCCAAAACGTTTAGGGTACGGGTTTGCGGGTTCTAGGTCAATTTGATTCCAAAAAAATACGAAAATAATACTGGAAGTACTAATCGACCATAGAATCATACTGTATAAGTTTGAAATCGTTTTGATAACGTTTATATATAAAATTAATTGATACGGCTATATGAGTAATAATTAAGTGGAAAATATTATATAAATTATTTAAACTTTTTGACGACACTTAAACTTATGAGTACATGTTATAACTAGTATGATGCTACGAAAATATTTTTAAAAAAAATTGATTTGAAACTATTTTTGATATAAAACTTTTGACAAACCATTTTAAAATACTTTTAAATTATAAAATACATGAAATACGTAAATACTCGTATCGAAGAATACATGCCGTCACAATCCCAGCATATACGCAGTGGCCTGCATGTCTTGTTGTACTTCTGTCTCTCCCTTCCTTTTTCACTTCACCCTCGTATCTCTAGGAGGACATGTGACGGATTCGTACTTTTCGGGTATCCTGGGAAGCGGTGTCATCGAGCAAGGCATTAAGTGGCTGGAATGATAGACCTTTGTTTATCTATATGAGTTAGTTTGGGTTGGTTACATTACTCTCTTATGATGTTGTTGCGTTTTATTTATGGAGTCTTATGTGTACTATCCCAGCATATTCGCAGTGGTTTGCATGTCTTGTTGTACTTCTGTCTCTCCCTTCCTTCCCTTTTCTCTTCACCTTCGTATCTTTAGGAGGACCTTGGACGGATTCATACTTTTCGGGTATCCTGGGGAGCGAGGCGTGATAGTATATGTTTATGAACTATGTGGGTTGTTAACTGTAAGGTTAAACATACATACATACATACATACATACATACATACATACATACATACATTCTTCTGATGTGACTATGTTGCTTTTGTCTGGGCAGACTGCAAGCTCCCCCTAGGTCTTCCCTCCTGCTCCAAATTCATTACCGTTGATGCTCACATGCTGAGGCGGCGGTTTGGAGCAAAGGGGAAGCCTACTCTTCGCGGCAGGCTCTCCATGTTGGTCTTCTTGGCGACGGTTTGGCATATTTGACGCGAGAGGAACAACTGGGTATTCCGTTCTCGGTCGTACCCCGTGACCGCCCTCCTTGCAAAGAATATCTTGAAGACTACATAAATTAGAATACCTCATGATATTTTTAAAGCTACATGAAGTACATGAACAATTATGAATTCGAATATGCATTTCAACCCTATAAAAGGCTGACTTATATGGGTGAGCTTATGGATATATCATTCTTATGGTGTATTTAAAATTTGAAGACATGCCTGCTAACATCACATTGTAATGTTCTCTCCTCCTCAATATTAGGGCTAGCAAATCACAACATACACACTCCCCAAAGCCCATGCTTCAATCTTTCAGCCCCCCACCCACACACCAAAATCATCACCCCTCAACCACGCCCACTTCCTCCATCCATCATTTCCCATCATGTCGTTCGTTTGCCCTCCTTTTAATCAAACCTTCAAGTTCAAGAAATCCCAAAAAGAACAGACACAAAGAAAAGCAAAGCAAACAAGACTACCACCCTCTCTTCTGCCTATATTCCCCCCCTCTGATCCCCAAACTCAACTTACAGAGAGTACTACCACCACTGCAATGAACAGAGGCGCGCGCATATTTCTCTTCCTCGCCTTCATCATCTCAACTGCAACAAACCCCGCATCTGCAGACCCACCAGGCTTCTTGAGCCTCTTGTGCGGCGCGTTGGCCCCCTCGACCGACGCCAACAACATCTCATGGACCCCCGACAACTCCTACATTGCCACCGGCAGCGTCACCAACATCCCCTCTCGTTTCTTCCCAAACTCCGACCCCCAGACCCGCATTTGCTATCACCTTCCCGTTGCCAGCAACGCATCCTTGCTCCTCGTCCGGCCTACTTTCGTCTACCACGACTACGACGGGCTGCGCCGGCCTCCGGCATTCGCCGTATCTCTCGGGACCGCCACTGCGGCCGTCGTCAATCTCTCTCTCTCGGACCCTTTGGTGGAAGAGTTCGTTTGGAAGCAGGCTGCTGGGAAGAGCACTCTGCCGCTCTGCCTGCATTCAGTCGCCGGCGGTGGCGTTCCCGTGATCTCTTCCCTCGAAGTCCGCCCGCTCCCCGAAGGGGCTTACAATGTCACAGGCTTGTTGAGAAAGAGATACAGAATTGCTTGTGGCTACGTTGGCGATGTTCCACTAAGGTTACATCTATGTCGTCGACGATTCAAGTGTTTTTTTCTACTTCAATCCTAGGCTCTGTTAGCATTTGTTGCCCTACAACAGGTATCCGTTTGATGACCACGATCGGATTTGGGATGCGGATCAGCGCTTCTCCCCCTCCCGCCTGTCGACAGGGTTCAACATCCCTGTCCCTCTCGGTCGTCTGGACATCAGGGAGAGCCCCCCTGTAGGGATCCTTCAGACTGCTCGAGTTCTTGCGAGAGGAGACGTTCTGGCCTACCATTTCCCGCTCGGCAGGACTGGCGACTTCGACGTCGTGCTGTATTTCGCCGGCATCATGCCTGTTTCTCCTGCGTTCGACGTGCTTGTCAATGGCCGTGTGGCGAGATCCAACTACACGGTGAAGCACGGGGAGGCCGGCTCGATCTCTCTCTTCGAAAGGGGCGTGAACGGCCTGAGCATCATGCTCAGAAACGTTAGCTTCTACCCGCAAGTGAACGCCATCGAAATATACGAAGTAGTCGAGATTCCGATGGAGTGCTCGACAACCGCAGTTTCGGCGCTTCAGGTCATCCAGCAGTCGACTGGTTTTGATCTCGGATGGCAAGACGATCCCTGTTTTCCTACGCGATGGAAGCATGTCGATTGTGATGGGAATCGAGTTACATCACTGTAAGTAATGTAAGTTGAACGATGGAATTTCTTTTTCCTAGCAATTTGACTGTTGTGATTTTGAGGTTGATGGATTCAGGGAGATGCACGACATGGAGTTGAGGGTGATCAGTCCTACGTTTGGAGATTTGCTTGACCTCAAAATCCTGTTAAGTCCGTTGCTATTATCTTTCTTTCTTTTTTAACAATGTTTACCTTATTTTTTGACATTCTGGGTTGTCACCATTTTGCAGGGATTTGCACAACGCATCCCTTGGTGGAGGGATTATGAACTTGGGCAGCCTACAGAAATTGGAAATATTGTAAAAATCCCACTTCCATTCTGTTTAAATTTTCACCATGACTGCTATGTTTTGTGCAATTTCATCCATAGAGATACTTTAGAAATAGACTGTTCTTGCAGGAACCTAAGCTTCAACAAGCTAACTTCATTTGGTTCTGAGTTTGATACCATGGTCAGACTTCAGATACTGTAAGAGTTTGCACATCAATAACTTGCTTATGCTTCTTTGTTAAATTATTTATGGCTTAATTGAACATCAAACTTGATCTTCAATCTTTATCCAGACTATGATGTTTCTAACCTTGGTCATTGAATTTTTCTTCTTCTTACTGCTTTCCATGTAGGGATCTGCAGAACAATAGTTTAGCAGGAACAGTTCCGGCAAGTCTGGGAAATTTGAAGGATCTTCACTTGTTGTAAGTGAATTAAACTGATTTGTAAGTAGAATTTGATTCCTCCAAAACTTAAACAGGCGACTATCATTACGGCAGAAATTTGGAGAACAATAAACTCCGAGGAGTCTTGCCAGAGTCCTTGAAGAAGAGAAGCCTGGAAGTAAGGTAGTGATATCCATTTTGCCCATTCGAGCAAACGATGTCTGGTCCCTTAACCTCATTAACATCCAGCAGAACATCAGGCAACTTGTGCCTTTCTTCCACTCGTTTGGCATGCAATGGTGCAGCCGACCACTCTCCAGTTCAGATTCCACACGTCTCGGTCTTCAATGTGACGAAGCCTTCTGGCGGTGATCGCAGACACAGAACATCTATAATTGCTGCTGCAATCGGCGGTGTATGTTGTGCCGTCCTGCTTGTTGCAGTTGCCATCTTCATGCACACCAGGAGGAGAAAAACAAATGATTTGAGACCCACCAGCAAGGAGATCAAGGCCAGAGAGATAAAAGGCTGGAACATGGCCAGAGTTTTCACTTACAAGGAGATCAAGTATGCCACAAACAATTTCAAGGATGCCATAGGCAGCGGTGGGTTTGGATCGGTATATCTGGGAAAGCTTTCAGATGGAAAACTAGTTGCAGTGAAAGTGAGGTCCGACAGAACACAACTTGGGTCTGATTCATTCATCAATGAGGTATGTATCAGACCGTATCTTGTCCTAAGAAGTTTCAGTGAGATGCTTCTTGTGATGTTGACCGTATGAGACCTTGGGATCCAACTTTTATCTTGCAGGTTCATGTTCTATCTCAAGTTCGACATCAAAATCTTGTACAGTTGGAAGGATTTTGTTATGAGTCAAAGCAGCAAATCTTAGTTTACGAGTACCTGCCAGGTGGATCGTTGGCCGATAATCTATATGGTACGTTAATATCCGAAGAACTGAGACACAGCCTCGCAAGCGTTTCAGCCTCTTGTTCAACTAACCTCGATCCCAAGTGATTTTGTTTCAGGTTCAAACAGCAAAAAAGCGACACTTAATTGGGCTCTCAGGCTTAAGATTGCTGTTGATGCAGCTAAAGGTATCCTAGACTTCTAGATCCAAGCCAGAATTATCCATTATCGATGTTGATTTTAGTTTCTAAATGACAATGAATTGTCAAATGCCCCTCTGTCCACCTTTACCGTAGCTAGTGAACAGGATACGTTTTGCTTGAAGGGCAACCTATATTCAACAAGGTAAGGGAAGAACCAAGGATAAAACAAACAAATAAACAAGACGAGAGCTTGCGTTAGGAACCCTCATTAGATATTTCTAGGACTAAAACTTTACCATTGGCATCTAGAAATGGTCCTTAATCAACCCTCGACAGAACTCATCGAATTCTATAATCTTTAGTACTAGCAATGAGAGATGAGGATATGGGTTGTTGCACCAAGTTTTGCACTTACGCACAACACAACAGAATTTGTAGAGGGAATTGTTAGAAATAGTCTTTTGGACCCACTGAGCAAACGTAGGAGGAGGACGATCTAGAGGCCACTGTTGGGGTTTAAACATGGGCGCACAACTCATCAATCTACATACTGGTATGATATTGTCCACTTTGGGCCAAGGCCCGCATGGATTTGTTCTTGGGCAATCCCCAAAAGGCATCATATACCAATGGAGATCCAATTCCATATTTATACCCCTCAAATCCCCTTGTCTAACCGATGTGGGACTATGTGATATCTCACAAATCTCCACATCAAACATATTCTCACACAGTCATCACCCCTTGACTAATCAAGTTGATTCAACTATAGGATGGAGAGGTCGTGATCACATCATTTAACCGATCAATTTGATCTTTCAACGTGTGACACACATCTGCTCGATTGAGCCACATCTTCACTGCGCACGAGCGGACGCCTTATGTGAAGTTCAAATCATTACTCGAGAGCTCGATTCCACATGACAGCTCGGAACCATATGGCACCTTGGCAGCTCTCGATAGCTTCCTCTTTCTACACGAGAGGGCCTCAATTCCACATCAGCTAAGTTAGAGGTCTGGCTCTGATAACACATGTTGTGATTTAAATATGGACGCACAATTCATCAATCTCCACATGGGTATGATATTGTCCACTTTGGGCCAAGGCCCGCATGGTTTTGTTCTTGGGCTCTTCCCAAAAGGGACATCATACCAATAGAGATTCAATTCCATATTTATATCACTCAAATCCCCTTGTCTAACCGATGTGGGGACTATGTTTGATATCTCACAGGCACCACTTAGTGTGACTGCATGATCGAACAACACGTCAGGGGATATCAAAATGGCTCCCGACCTAAAAACATCTAACGCTTAAGTCAAATCTAAGCTCGGGGTAATGTAAAACATTAAGATATTGTATATGTTGATATTTGATTGTTACATGAGGACCATAAAAGTCTCAACATACATACAATTACCTAAGGGTAACATCAGTTATCCCTTTAATGAAACCCTTGCTTAGTGAGCAGGATTAGTGTTGTGCGGCCAACCTAGTTGAACACACCTGACACAGCAGAATACACAGGATCGTCGAAGAACCCTGGAACAAAGATATGCAGATAAACAAACAGAGCATAAAGAGAATTTCTTTTAGGCCATGGACCAGCCAAGGGGGAACACAGATGAGCTTTATTACGAAAGGAAAAGGACAATACAAATTTTCTCTTCGTCCAACGAAGAAGAACACAAATCTCTCCCAATATGACCGCTTCTCCTGCGCCGAATCGAGCCAACTTCTCCACAATTAGGAGCATTTCTTGTTGTAGAATTTCGCTTATAGTGTATTCACATACGTATTATGGAAGTCTTTTGGTCCATATGTATGGTATTCCTCATAGAGTCCGTATCTGATGTCAGTTGGTGGGTATGGATGAGAATGGGCATGCCCAAAGTCCGATTGGGCTTCCAATTATGTATGCCTTCAAGAATTAATGAAGGAATTGTAGGGATGAGAATGTGGCATGCATAATTGGAAGCCAGGCTTTGGGCATGCCCATTCTCATCCATTGGTGGGCTTGAGCTTTTAGCGTATTCAGCCTGAAGCCTCTGGCTTTTAGCATAAGCTGACATTTTGAGTCGTAACATGGGTCACAGAAGATCCTGATCCCGATTTGTAGGGAAATAATTCAAATATTCCTTGAACTCACATTATGTATTCAACAACTCAATCATTGACGACGCACACAGCCTCGGAGTTATGAGAAGTCATTATAGTTCTGTTCGGAGACATACATACTGCTGTACACCGCAAAATGCACATGATTGTCATTCATCATCTTACTTTCCAAAGTAATTCCATCCTTTTGTTTATGTTGTATGGTTTATGTAAAATAGACTATTCGGTCAGTATAGCATATGTATTATCTCTCAGGAATCCTCTTTCTTGAGTTACCCATACCATCCTAATGTGGCAGATGGAAGTAGCGTTGATTGTTATATTTTACAGTATTCTCGTCGTTTTTTCCCTTCTGTTTTATATTTTTACTCAATGTCCTTGGTAATGTGTCTGTTTCCTGCGATAAATTTGGAGACCAATATGCGATCTTAATTGTATTATTTCTGAAAGTACTTATCATTTTTTGAAAAAGGCCTTGATTATCTGCACAACGGTAGCAATCCAAGGATCATTCATCGCGATGTAAAGTGCAGCAACATTCTCCTAGACTCAGATATGAACGCAAAGGTTGGCGACTTTGGCCTCTCTAAGCAGTTGCCTCAAGCATATGCAACTCATGTGACTACTACTGTCAAGGGCACTGCTGGTTATCTTGACCCCGAGTAAATATCTCAAAACTCTTTTATGCACATATTCTCTGTTCTGCTTACAGTTAAATCGGTTCTAACCATGAATCTTGTTTCTGTAGATACTATGTCACTCAGCAGTTAATTGAGAAAAGCGATGTTTACAGTTTCGGTGTTGTTCTCTTGGAGTTGATTTGCGGGCGTGAACCCTTGAGCCACGCTGGAAATCCAGATTCCTACAATTTGGTGTTATGGGTACACTTGGCTACTCCTATTTCAGTCTCTACTTTTATAGCATCTCATGGCTGGAAACCAATATTAGTTTCAGATTCATTTTTGTTCGAGTTAGCTATTTGACATTCAAATAATCTTCAAGGATTTGTTCATGTCATGATAAGATCACATACTGGTTCTTATTGATATATTCATATGTGTTACATCTTTAATATCTTTTAAAATTTTCATTTTTACACAAAAATTTGTTCGGATTTTTTTAGAAAGCTATCTCAAACAGAAAATAATGATATCAAATGATTTTCATTATGGTCTTCTTCCATCCTCCACCCTACCATTTAGTTGGTTTTGGTTATTTTAAATTAATACCTTGTTCTTTTTATTGACTCTTTGCACAGGCAAAGCCATACCTGCAGGCATGTGCCTTTGAGATTGTGGATGAAAGCTTACAGGGAGGATTTGATGTGGAGAGCATGAAAAAGGCAGCATCAACCGCCGTAAGGTCAGTTGAGAGAGACGCATCAGAGAGGCCAACTATGGCTGAAGTACTGGTGGAGCTCAAAGAAGCTTATAGCATTCAGCTTACTTCCCTTTCATCTGGAAGTCACCTAAGCTGAAATTCTGCCCTTTCCTATATGCATATGCATGCAGTATTATTTACTTAAATATGTTATTAATCCCAGACAATCCTGAGTAATGCAAGTCGATATAGGTGAGTGTATATCATGTGATGGTGCTATGATAAGAGAGAATGAGGCAGTGCTATGGTAAGAGAATGAATGACAGCATGATTATAATTCCTCTAAATAGAATGGTAGCAAGAGCTTCACAGATGGGTACTCTCATGGATGCACAGGATGAAAGGTTATCAATTGCAAATGTTAACTCTACGATAAAGAAAATTCTCATTGGGAGATATTCTATTGATTTTAATTACGAGTACAGACAACAAACAGTTAGCAAGCAATTTAAGATCAAGCAACGCGACTGCAAGAGTATTAAGCGAAAGCTTAAAGATCAGTACGTGTAAATGTTGGATGTCTACTGTTCATCTCGCTAAACATCACTATATCATGCATTAGACTATTCGGTGCCAAGCAAAGGGCGTGATCTTTTCTTCAAAAGAAGCACCTTTCCTGGGCTCTCCGTCAATGTAAGGCAGCTATCCAACGAACATTCAGTGATCTGTGTCATGCCTCCAACTGCCATCGCTGATAGAAATGGCATCTTGAGATATTCACTTTGGAAATTTGCACGGCCATCAGATTCCCTGGTAGGCAGTTCAGTAGTGCCAAGGTTAGGATCAATGAGAATGCTACAGGCTCTTTCCAGAATGGACTGCAGATATTTGTCTTGTGCTTCCATTCGGACCTGTATATGCTTTTGAACCTGCACAAGAAAAAATTGCAAAAAATTGCAGGGAAGGGATCTAAATAAAGATTTTTTTGACAATGAATAGAAATGGATTAAATACACTCGAGCTTTGAATGCAGTGACTTGGATGTACATCCACATGAAAACTAAACTTGGTTGAAAGAGTTTTCAACCTAGAGAATGTATAAATAAAACAATGTCGCCAAACAAAATTGTACTATAAAAGAGGAAGATGTATAACTTCCTCCAAAGGTAACAGCTGGAAATTAGTTAAAGAAAGTAGAGGAAAAAATTAATTTAAAAAAAGAGATTAACACCTCATAGCAACCAGATAATGCTGTCATTTTTACAGCTTTCCTCAATAATATTTAACCTCCATTAACACACACACACCCCCCCCACCCCCCCCACCCCCCCCCCCCCCCCCCCCCCCCCCCCCCCCCCCGCGGGCGTAAATAATAAAGCAATGCAAGTGAGAGGAAAGGTTGCAGTACTGAACTAAATTTCATGATATCCACAATTATTTATAATACATCATCCCCATGGTTACCTTAAAATCAGCTTTTATTGGATTACCATATTTTTTCAAAAAAAATTTATCAAAATCACGAGATTCTTGTGTTATGTCGGTTATATCTGATCTAATATGGAATGTGAACCTACTAATCACTTGATTGTAACTCAGATTTCTATCTTCTACAACAATCATACGACAGAACTCCAAAGAAAGCAGATCGCAATGCTTCAAGAAAACGTGATGTGATAATGCTCAATACTAGTAATAGCAACTAGGAATTTAAAAACTCTGCACGGCTGAAGAAACAACTAACCTCTAATTGTTCATGAAGCCTTCTCTGAAGTTCCATCTGGACTCTCATTGCTTCATTACATCCACTGTTCAGGTACAGAAAAGTAAGGAAAGGGAGAAAAGGAAGGGGGACATAAGAAAAGGGTGAGGGTGAGACTGACTCATTCAATTCTGGAGCTATTAGAATTGATGTAGGGGTAGGTTCTGATGGTTCAGTGCTTCGACTTTCAGTGGAACAAGAAGCTGTAGCATTATGACATACTAAAATCAGATATAGCAGATATTATTAAAGCACTGGTTTTTGTGCTCTCTTATTCCAGGGCCAGAAAGTGCCCTTAGAGGAAAACTACTCAGTCAAAAAACTTCTTATGCCAATGTTGTAAGCAGCGTTTTGACATTAGACATTGGTGTCAGCCGTCCAAGTGTGCTATCCAACATGACAACTTTAAATTGTAAGATATGGGGACACACCATATATGAATGCACACAAACATAAACATACACATATATACACACATACATATGTACCATGTATACAGAAGTAATAGGCTCTTTAAATTTACAATTACCTACAAATTTGGGGTGGGGGGGGGAGCGCGAGGGAGAGAGAGGGAGAGGGAGAGGAAAAGAGATTGTTGGGCATTTTTGGAGATAGGCTGACAGGCATAAGATCAGGCAAAATTGTTGTCTATATGTTATGCAATGGTATGCATGTTTGGATTATGTGTTGCAGCACAATTCTATTGGAAAGATCCACATTTGTATTATACCCGTACAGTGCATGCATTATATTGGAAATGTTTGTATCTATCGAAATTAAGAAAGCCATGTTAGTCTAAGTGAGTCCCTTCCATGAGGGTAACCGACCACTGCAGAGCTTGGTTAAGATATCTTAGATGGGTGTAACAGTGGTGAGATCCAAGTCAAGGGATGGAAAGTTTGCCTACATCTGGACATGGCTACCAATTCCATTGCATAAATATCATTTAGAAATATATCATATCATAAAGTGATAATCTATCATTATCACAATATTATACGTGGATTTGAAATCTTTAACTTAATAATTGAGTGCATGGTTCATGTACTCGCGACATGTTAAGGTTATATGGGCTGTCTTTGGTTTTGTGTAGCCCAGGTGCTTCCTTTCTTGCTTTGGGAATTTAAAGAGTCAAAGAACTTGAGGGTACTTCTTAGAAGATATACCATTTGGGTAGTTAGTTTTTCAATATCAAATGCTATTTTAAAATCAAAATCTTTTGGACCTTGGAATTGCAGTTGAATTTTGGTTAGATATGTTTATTTTGATGATATGCAAAATCTTGGTTTGACAGAAAAAAGCTTTAGATTGTAATGCGTGGAAAACAAGTATCCGACATCACGATCCCACATTCTTTCCATTGAGTCCATGAAGCCGACCCCAATTTTTTGAGATGGAGGCTATGATGATGATGATGATGATTATTATTATTATTATTATTATTATTTTGACGATATAATGATATTCTGGACATACATGTAGAACTTATAGGTGTATGCATGTGTTCATAACTTTATGTATGCAGGTCTGTTTTTGTGTATGGTTTTTGTGTGCACACGGAAGCCAGAATAAGACAGATGTGTGGAAGGGCATCATTAGAGTTCTCGAGGGCTCTAATGTTGTGTGCGAGTGTGCGTGCGAAAGAAAGATACCACTACTAGTGCTGTCATGGATTTATATTTTTTATGTGGCACAATCACATGAGTGTGTGCAAGTGCTTTTGTGCGTGTTTGTGCGAGCACATGGGGTACGTCCACGTGTGAGTGGGGGGGGGGGGGGGGGATGGGGAGGGATATATACCAGCATTGGAGTTGTCAAGGAGCTCCTTGGATGATTGCTTTCCTAACCTGTATTTCTGGAAAGTGAGCAATGAGCCTCGTTACAAAATCCATATTTGAATTTGGTATACAGCTCAGAATCTATCTGATCTGAACATGTTGCATATAAAAGATCAATCATAGATAAGCATGAAATAGAAATTCTCAAAATAAGGGTTTCTATTTTTAAAGAGCTTTTGATGGCTTTTGTAAACTTTCTTTTTTGCCAATAATCTTTTTCTCAAGCCACCAAGATTATAGTTCACTACTGGATTCATTATTGACCATCTTTAACATCATTTTTCCCGATAAATTAAAAATAGAAATTAAAACTCATGCTTCAAAATAGCTATGATTTGGAGAGAAGGGCATGGATGTTGCACTTCGACATAGACATAAACATGGTGTTAGACACAGCAATCATCTAAACTCTAGACACAAGGACATTGCTAAATATGTATATTTATTATGCTTATATTCATATCTAAATCATATAAATGCATATAGGGTCTATATGCATATAAAAAGAACTAGATTTTTAGCAGTATGACCTATGAAATAATTGTTTTTGTCAAGGGCGTGAATAATACACTATATGTAACATATTCTTAAGCTGAATAACAATGTATACATTTGTAAGTGTCGAACATGGATGGATACACGTGTCTTGTCCGGCTGTGTCGGACACGGCAATTTTTGATGGGAAGAAGAGTCCTACATATCATAGAGAAATAGAGAACATATTAAAGTGCATGTTGAGAAATACACCTGAAGATGGCTCTTCAAATGATACAGCGTAAGACCCCTTATATTCATAATCCTTAGTATGCTTTTTGGTGTTGCTTCTGCAAAAGAAACCAAGTAAGGCTCAGGAAGTAAAAAAATTGATAATATGCTATTAAAGCAATGAAGTTAAAGTGACAGAACTTTAAAATCCAATAATTTAATTAACTAAATCAATGCTAAAGCATGCTCAACGATTAATTAATATATAGCTAAGTAGGCAAGCAAGGTGCTATAAGGGATTCTCCATAGCCATTGGATTTGTTTGAAAAACAAAAAGTGATAATCATAATAATAAAATCATATGTCCCAAAGCAATTAACTCCGTCATCTAAAGGTTAGCAATCAAGGTTCTAGGCTTCCAAAGCTTGTGGAAGAAGCTGTAAATTTCAGGCTTGGTGGAGAACAATCTGGCTTAATATTTCTAGGTTTCGAATTTATAGTAAGTTGAAAGGCTTGGTAAATGAAATTCAGTACGTATAGATTAATCAATCAAGCATAATGAGTAAACACAAAACCAAGCAACGACACGCAAAACTTAGTAACACAGTTCGGTGCGCACACCTACATCTGTGGGACCATGCCCAGAAAGATCAGATTACTCCACTAAAAATATCAATGAATACAAACACTAATACCGGATTTCTATTAGGAGGAACAAACTCACTCTCAATACAAACCATGATGGGTGGTCTCGATCTACCCCATGAAGTAATCTATGCAAGCTCACCTTACATACAAGATCCCCTTGTCAAACTGACTAGAATCAACTCCCTTAATCCCTACCTCGAAAACCGTCAGCCTCCCTACCGGAGTTCGACAAAAAACTTTCGCAAAAGTCATAACCCTAGCCGCAAAGCCGCACGCGCCTTAGATACTCCGCTCACCCTCAATCTCGGAGTAGATATGGAAGATTACTCGATAAATTCCGTGCAGATCAACAGCCCGCAAATAAATAAACCACTTTAGGCAGGTGGTTCCGCAATATCTTCAAAGATCTTTCAACCACTATTTGCGGGCTAATATCTCTCTAACAGATTCTTCAATCAAATCTAAGAAATAACAACTTCCAAATACATCTTCAACGATTCTTCAACATAACAGCATATAACAGAATACCTTGAAGAGACCACAATAAGAACTGAAGTAATCCACCTTCAACACTGCTGATGACCGTCATCCTTTTTCAAAGCCTCCGGCACAGCATGTTGGACCTCATGTTGCAATATAACATTCAACATGTCATACAACATGGCCAATAAACTAGATCTTTCATTTCAAGATAATTAAGAGCTACAGAAGACTAAATGTGTGCCACTAATGACAACACAGTCACACAGCGTATGACCTGCCAAACTCCCCATTTGGCATTTAGTGGCACAATCATAATAGGTCAAACCATGTTGGAAAAGAGCAAGAATGTCAATAAAAGCAGAAGGGCCGTTTTCATAAAAGATTGAGAAGGACAACAAACCAACATCAGACATATCCAACATGGTATCCAACATACCATCCAACATGGCATTCAACACCATAACCCATAACCACCAACACCATCAAGCCATACACAATCAAAACAATCACTCCAGCCCGACATTCATATCTCCCCCTTTGGGCCACAAAATCCAAAAGAAAACATACCTCACTTAGAGCCACTGCCAACATCATCATCCACAGACCCTGAAGGAAGAGGAAGCTTGGACTTTAGCAGACTAATCTTGTCCTCAGACATAGCTTTGAGAGCCTCAAACATAGCTTTTTGACCCTGAAGAAGCAACAGCTGATTGTCCACATTCTTCAGTGCATTCTCATATATTTTGATGTCCTCTAGAATAAGAGCGTGGGAGCCAACTGGACATGGAGGATCAGGTACAGAAGGATCAAGAACAGAAGGGACAGAGGATGGTTGCCTATCAGGAGAAGATGGTGATGAGGATACAGGACTAGTTCCAGGAAATGGAGAGGACAAACTAGAAATATCATCAGTCTTCCCAACTACAGACTTGACTGTGTAGCTAATGCCCTCAGAAGGAACAGATAATTCAGTTGCAGATGGCATAACTTTTTGAGACTGTAGC
Source organism: Scilla litardierei (assembly GCA_030789695.1). Classification (NCBI taxonomy): domain Eukaryota; kingdom Viridiplantae; phylum Streptophyta; class Magnoliopsida; order Asparagales; family Asparagaceae; genus Scilla; species Scilla litardierei. The sequence continues at coordinate 120,808,577 of CM061130.1, forward strand.
ATCATGGAGATAAGACAAGCATGTGCCAGAGAAGGAGAAGCTCCAGATGACTCTGACAGTGACAAAATATAGTCAAAGATGATTCTTCCAAGGTTGAGGGGCTGCTTAGTTCCAGCAGGATACATCAGTTTACACATCTCTTCAGTACAGAAACGTTGGATGTGGGAAGCCAATATCTAGTAGCAATCATATACATCAGAAAGAACTTTGCAGACAGTGAAGAGGAAGGAAAGGATGAGGACTTAGGCCAATTGACCAGCTTCCCAGCAATGACCACCTTTATGAAGGTGTCAATTATCTCCAACTGACTCCCCAAAAGCTGACAGAGAGGGAGGACAGGACCACTGTAAAATATTATTAAGAATGGAGGGAGAAAAAGAGATAATCTTCCCTCTAATAAAGACACGAAAGGCCCACCTAGATGAAGAATCTCCTGCAGCCCTAGACAAATTGCAGTACAATTCTCTGACCAATGCAAGGTTATAAGATTTGAAGCAAGTGGCAGCATGAAAGAGTTTGAGGTCATTTAAAATGGAGATAAATTTGGTCTTGGCAAAGGAGGAAACAGATCGGGACTTCTCAGCAAGAATGGTCCTTTCAGAGTAAAGGGACCATCTTCTTTTGCAAGCTTTATCAAAGAAAACCTTGCTCATAGCATCTGATGCAATAAAAAGAGGGAAAGATGAAGAACTTGAAGCAACGGGGATTTTAGCCCTTCTTTGAAGGTGATGGAGAAACATGGCTGGAATGAGCATCACGTTTCCTGGGACAGTCCTGGGCTTGCGAGCATGGGGGGACATGATCATGTCTAGGCAGAGCAGGCTGAGGTGAAGAATTAGCCTCTTCTTGCACAGCTGGGGTGCATGTTGCATCTGATGTTGCAACATCATGTGCAACATCATAGGAAATATCAGCAGCTTGAGCAGCATCAGATTCAGCACCACCACAAGCTGATGTGATACAACATCAGGAGCCTCCTCTAGAGCAACTTCAGGAGCTTCCTCTGACTGTGTTGCAACACAAGAATTAACACCTGCCCCCTGAACCAGATCTTCCTCAGGAATTTGAGGCATATGGGTATCAGAAGGTAGTCCAGAATCTTTCACTACATGGGGGTCCTCCATTTGAAGAACTTCTTCATTCCCAAACGGAACAACAAGGGTCATGGTTGTCATCTTGAACATCAACAGAGACAGGAGGGATTTGAGGCTGGACATCTACAGATGCAGGGCCAGAATTCACTTCAGCATCAGCATTGGCACCAACATCCTCAGCAGGGATGGACATCTCAGAATCAAAAATCTCCAGATCCACAATTTCAGATAATTTAACAGAAGACTTCCTTCGCCAACAGGTGATAAGTATAAATCTCATCATCATCAGGCACCTCAACACTCATCAATTTACCTCTCAACTTGTCCAATTTGTAAGGACCAAGGCGAACACCAATGAAGTCCATCCAAGATAGGTCCAATTTTTTTACCAATCCTCCTAAGATACCAGAACCAGTCCTGAATTGTGACTGGAGCCGAAAAATCTTTATCCAAATCAGAACCGAAAGACGAGGGTTTCTCATATTGAACTGAAATTGGGGAAAATGGAACCGTCTCCCAATTCGACACTACAGGGCAATGCATGTGTCGGGAAGACATCTGAGATGGAGAGGGAGGAGAAATGCCAAAAGATGAGACACATGGGGACCGAGGAGCCACCATTTTTCTCTTACCCTGTGGAGGAGAGGAAGAGGACGCTGCCCTTTTGAGGAGGAAGACCGACGAGAGGACCGGCGAGGGGCCTGAGGAGATTTTTGACTTTGATCACGAGTCATTTCAGCATAGGAGAGGGAGAATCACACAAGAAGGGATCAAGAAACCCTAGAAGAGCATACTTCAAGTCTTGAAAATTTTGGGAGAGAAAAGAGCGTCGTACGGAATAAATTAGGGGAAATCAAATATAACGGCCTGACCCTAAACATGCCCAACTTAAACACAGCCTAGCACCCCCTTATGTTGCAACATAAGATGCACCATCAGATACGACACAGCCCAAGTTCCTGTCGCAGCTCTTCAAATCTGCCTGAATCGAGGGGTTTAGTGAAAATGTCAGTCAATTGGCTAAAAGTTGCAACATATTCCATTACTAGAACTTTCTTCTCTACCAATTCTCTGATGAAATGGTGCCGGATATCTATATGTTTAGTTCTTGAGTGTTGAACTGGATTCTTGGAGATGTTGATTGTACTCTGGTTGTCACATAAAATAGTCAAAACATTTTGCTCTACCCCATAGTCAATCAGCATCTGCTTCATCCATAGAAGTTGAGTACAACAACTTCCTACTGCTATATATTCAGCCTCAGCCGTGAATAGAGAAATAGAATTTGGCTTCTTACTGTACAATGAGACAATTATTGTTTTCCACATAGGAACACCCACCTGTTGTACTCTTCCTATCATCAGCATTTCCTGCCCAATCAGCATCGTTGTAGCCAGACAGTAAGGTGTTTGTCTTTGGTATACCATATACCATATTTAGCTGTACCACTAACATATCTGATTATTCTTTTGACTGCCGTGATATGAGACTCCTTAAGACATGCTTGATAACGGGCACATACTCACACACTGAAACTGATGTCAGGCTTACTGGCTTTCAGATATAGAAGGCTCCCTATCATGCTCCTATACAACGTGACCACTGATTTTCCACCATCATCTGTGGAGAGCTTGTCACTTGTAGACATAAGAGTGCGGACTTGTATGGCATTCTCCAGCCCGAATCTCTTCACCAGATTTCTTGCATACTTGCTCTGAGAAATGAACAGACCTTCATTAGATTGCTTTACCGGAAGACCAAGGAACATATTCAGTTCTCCAAACATACTCATCTCAAACTCCTTCTGCATGAGAGCTATAAATTCACGAACAATCTGTTGAGAGGTGGATCCGAACACTATGTCATCAACGTAGATCTAAGCTACAATCAAACCGGCTTAGTTCTTTGACCAAACAGAGTCTCGTCAGCTCCCCCTCTCTCATAACCCTTCTGAAGAAGATATTTAGTCAGTCTCTCATACCAGGCCCTTAGATCTTGCTTCAAGCCATAGAGGGCCTTCTTCAGCTGATAAACATGATTAGGGAGAAATGGGTCTTCAAACCCTTTAGGCTGTTCGACATACACTTCCTCATTCAGTATTCCATTTAGAAAAGCACTCTTCACATCCATTTGATGAAGTTTGAAGTTGAAGCTACAGACCACGGCCAGTAAGAGCCTGATAAACTCCAGACGGGCAACAGGGGCAAATGTCTCATCAAAATCAATACCTTCTACCTGATTATACCCTTGAGCCACAAGACGAGCCTTGTTGCGAGTGACGTTGCCTTTCTCATCTATTTTATTCTTAAAAATCAATTTCGTACCAATGACATTTATCCCCTTAGGTCTTTCTACCAGTGTCCAGACATCATTTCGCTGAAACTGGTTCAGTTCTTCTAGCATTGCAGAAACCCAGTATTCATCAATCAGGGCCTCCTTCATATTTTTCGGTTCAGCTAAGAAGATGAAACAAACATACCCGGTAAAATCACGGTAGTTGACACAGCTCGTACCTCTCGTGCGACAACCGTTAAGAACATCACCTATAACCAGCTCTGGAGGATGATTCTGTATAACTCTGGTGATTCCTTCAGGAGCATGAGCATCACCCGAGCCGCTTTGAGGTTCCTCAACCGATGTTGTATCATGTGTTGCAACATTAGGTTCAACATGATCTTGTGTTGTATCGGATGTTGCAACAATAGGTTCAACATGGTCTTCTTCATCTGTGCAGGTCTTCCTAAGAATACCTTCCTTTAATAGTGACTACCTCCTTTTGATCAAAATCATCTACAACAACATTGATATATTCCATCATGGTATTTGCACACTTGTTGTAGACCCTAAATGCACGGCTGGTAGTAGAATAGCCAAGAAATATTCCTTCGTCGCTTTTTGCATCAAACTTCTCTCTTGGAGTACGGTTCTGTAGAATATAGCATTTGCTTCTGAAGATGTGAAAGTATGATACATCGGGTTTCCTTCCATTCCAGATTTCAGAAGGAGTTTTCTCAGTTCTAGGACGGAGATAAACTCTGTTACTAGTATAGCATGCAGTATTGATTGCTTCGGCACACCACCTTAAATTGACATCCCTAAAATTTAGCATCACACGAGCCATCTCTTGCAAGGTGTGGTTCTTTCTTTCAACAACTCTATTTTGTTGAGGGTTCATAGGAGCCGAGAATTCATGAGCAATTTCTCGGGACTCACATAAATCAGTAAATGAATGAGTTTCAAACTCCTTTCCATGGTCACTCGTGATTCTGACAATTTTTTGCAGATACCACCTCCCTTCCCAACTTGCAGACGAGTACTAGTTTCAGACGTTGGCCCGATCAAATCCATTGCAAAAGATTCAGTATCTTAGATGTAGAAATCGTCTGAAGTTGTTTGTGGCTGGTCTTCATTTGCTTTCCCAGTTGGCAAGTACCGCACACCCCCTCTTTCTTCTTGTTTAGAACCAGTATTCCTCTGACAGCTCCAACTTTAGATATCTTCATCAATGTCTTGAAGTTGAGATGCCCTAACTTTTGATGCCACTGTTCAGAAACATCAGTGGTAACATTAAGGCATGTGTTAGTTTCTTGGAGAAGGTAGCAGTTATCAGTAGATCTTTTCCCAGTAAGGATACAATCTTCATTTGCGTTGAATACTGAACACTTCTCTTTAGTAAACCGAACTAATATGCCTTGATCACATATTTAACTTATGCTGATAAGATTAGCTTTCATATCTTTGACATGCATAACATCCTTCAGGTTGAGAGAACCGGCCACATTTAGATTTCCCTTCCCAACGACTTTGCTTATTTGTCCATGCCAAAGGTTACATGACCCTTGTTACAGGTTGTATAATCACTAAGGAGATTCATGTTGCCGGTCATGTGCCGGGAGCACCTACTGTCAAAATACCACATGTTCTCGGAGAAAGCAATTAAAGAAGTGTAAGCCACCATGCTATACAGTTTGGATTTCCTTACCCATTTCTTCTTCATCTCTGTGTCAGAATATCTAATATTTCTCCCTTCAAACCAATGTCGCATGCGACTGAAGCAATTTCTTTCAGTATATCATATGAGCCTGCAGTAGCCACATACAGGACGCCCGGATGTGGTTTCTTTACTCAGTTTCTTCTTATGTTCATACCCCTTGGGCTGGCCCATCCTTTCCAGCTCTTTGGTCACAAGAATTTGTCTCTCCTTAGGGACATGATTATATCCTCCTCTGTTGTACCTCATTCCAGTGCGATCTCCTGAGGTCTTCCCCATACTTAGAATGTCATCTAGTTTTGACCTACCGGAGTTCCACTTGTTGAGAGTATTCTCAGCCTTCTCAGATCTGAGAAGAGTTTTTCTGACGCTGCTCTCAAGATTTCTGAGACTGAGCTCGGCCTTCAGAAGTCTAGCTTTGGCTTCTTCCTTCTCATTCTTCAATCTGACATTCTCATCCTTCAAAGTTTTGTTTGTTTCACAGATCTTCATCCACTTGTCAAACATGGTCTGATAGGCTGTTCGAATGTACTCTTCACTCATATCCTCATCACTATCAACTTCAGAATCAAATTCATTGATGGATGTTGTACTTGATATTGCAACACTCTGGCTGACATTGTCTAGTTTATTGTCAGATGTTGTACCTGATGTTGCAATATCCGATTCAACATGGCTATGAGTGTCGCAATCAGATTGTCTTTTCAGGATGGCTGTAAAGGCCACATAGTTGATGTTGATGTCCTCATCTCCAGCACTCCCTTCAGATTCATCATCGCTCCAGGTGCTTACTAAAGATTTCCCTTTTTGTTTCTTTATGGTGTTAGTACATTCAGCTTGTATGTGACCAAAACCCTCACATTCTCTGCACTGTATCCCTTTACCTTTGTTCTTCTGATCATGCCTCTGAGTAAGGCGACTGGTTTTTTTCCTGCAGTGGGAAGATTTTGTCGTAGCACATTGTTACCAGATCTGAAGTTCGGACCCTTGTTGCTGATCTTTTTCATCATTCTGCTAAAGTTCTTGGTCAGCAAGGCAATGTCATCATCTAACTCTGACTCATTATCTGATTTAGAGACTTCACAAGCTTCTGCCTTTAGGGCAACCCCTTTGTCCCTTTTATTCTGCTTCAGATTCATTTCATAGGTCTGAGGAGATTCCATGAGTTCATCCAGTCTCATGGTGGAAGTATTCTTGACTTCCTCAATGGCTGCAACTTTGGCAGAAAATTTGTCTGGAAGAGATCTCAATGTTTTCTCGACCAGTTTCTTTTGAGAGTATTTTTTCCCAAGTTGGAAGGCCCGATTGGCTATCTCTCAACCTCCCATTGAATTCTGATACAGTCTAATCATCATTCATCCTTAGATTTTCAAACTGAGAAGCAAGCATTTGGAGTTTAGAAGCTTTTACAGTACTAGTGCCTTCATGAACATTTAGAAAAATGTCACACGCTTCTTTGGCATACTCGCAAGTGGAGATCAACTTAAACTGCTCTTCATCATCTGTAAAGATGGAATTCACGGCCTTATAGTTTCCCAGAACCGATCGATCTTCTTCTTGGCTCCAATCTCTTACATGTTTGAGGTGTTCTTTGCCATCTTTGTCGACTTCGACCGGAGGAGTCCATCCTTCAATGGTGGCAATCCATGCCTTCTCATCAAGAGACTTGATGAAAGCACGCATCCGAGACTTCCGGTATGTATAGTTTGTACCGATGAACAGCGGAGGACGAGTAACGAAAGCGCCTTCTTTTGTATTTATGATTTGCGTGTTGAAAAACCAAAATCACAACCACTTTGACAACAAAGCAGCACAGATGACCAGCTCTGATACCAAATGAAATTCAGTACGTAGAGATTAATCAATCAAGTATAATGATTAAACACAAAATCAAGCAATGATAAGCAAAACTTGGTAACGCAGTTCGGTGCGCACACCTACATCTGCGGGGCCACGCCCAGAAAGATCAGATTACTCCACTAAAAATATCAATGAATACAAACACTAATACCAGATTTCTATTAGAAGGAACAAACTCCCACTCAATACAACCCGTGATGGATGGTATCTACCAACCCCATGGAGTAATTTATGCAAACTCCCCTTGCATGCAAAATCCACTTGCCAAACTGGCTAGAATCAACTCTCTTGATCCCTACCTCGGTAGTCGTCAGCCTCCCTCCGGAGTTCGACAAAAACTTTCGCAAAAGCCGTAACCTAGCCGCAAAGCCGCACGCGCCTTAGATACTCCGCTCCCCCTCAATCTCGGAGTAGATAGGGAAGATCGCTCGATAAATCCCGTGCAAATCGGCAGCCCGTAAATAAATGAACCACTTCAAGCAGGTGGTTCCACAGTATCTTCAAAGATCTTTCAACCATTATTTGCGGGCTAATATCTCTCCAACAGATTCTTCAATCAAATCTAAGAGATAACAACTTCCAAATGTATATTCAACAATTCTTTAACATAACAGCATATAACAAAATACCTTGAAGAGACCGCAATAAGATCTGAAGTAATCCACCTTCAATACTGCTGATGACCGTCATTCTTTTTCAAAGCCTCTGGCACAGCATGTTAGACATCATGTTGCAACATGAAATTCAACATGTCATACAACATGGTCAATAAACTAGATCTTTCATTTCAAGATAATTAAGAGCTACAGAAGACTAAATAGGTGTCACTAATGACAACACAGTCACACAGCGTATGACCTAACAGTAAAGACATCTCAAAGTTACATGCTTATGTTAGGAATCAACATAAAAAGATAATTTTTATAGAGAATTCAAAGAGATAACAAGATATTTGAGCACAAAATAGGTGTGCCCTCCTCCCAAGATGCCTAGAGGACGTCAGCACTTGTTTAATCTAAGACCTAAACCCAAGGACGCTCAATAAAAAATATCAATATCAAGCATGAAAATTACCCATGACTGCTAGCCCCTATAAATAGAACAAAACTAGGGTTCCTAGGCAATAGGTGCGCGCGGCAAAAAGGATGGGCCGGCGGCTATGGGCCGGCCCATGGCTGGATGCGGAAATAGACCCAGACCTGCGTCGTCGCCGAACTCTGCCTCGTAGCCACCTCTACCGTCAGAATAATAATCTCTCCCGCGTCCGTCGCCATATAGAGGGTCTTCTGCTGCTGGTCGCTGCTCGGGAGGGTCAAAATAGTCTCTCGAAAACTGCCCGTAGCCCTCCTCATTCGCTGTCCGGGTGGCTCAAAAAAATCATCTGGTGGCTGTCCGCACGTCCTCTGTCCGTCGGGAGGCTGCCAGGGGGGTTCCCGCCCCTGGCGGCCCCAACCGTGAGATCCCTCGCCCCCTGGCGGCTGCCAGGGGGCCTCCGGCCCTTCGCAGTCTGGAAACAGGCCCCTCCGGGGGCCCCGGAGGGGCGGCAGACCCTGCCGGGCCTCTGGCAGGGCTTGGCCACCCCTGCCGGGGTCCAACGAAGGCGGGGGAGGCCCCCCGCCTGTACCCCGCGCCGGCCGACCCCCTAGAGTGCTGTGGGGGTTCGACCGGCCCTCCTCATGGGCGTGGCCCCCCTCGTGGGGGCGGCTAGGGCCACCGCCCCTTCTTTGGCTCTCCAACGCCTTCCGACGTACCTCCTCGCGGTAGTCCACCTTCCATGTCTCGCCGTCGTCTTCATCATCCAATTCCTCCACCAAAAAGGGTTGATTTTGGGTCAAAAGCTCCTCTTTTTCCTTCTCTTTCTTCAAAGGTGCAGCCTTTTCCCCCTAATTAGGGTTTCCTTCCCCTTTGTTGTTCGCCGCCAATTGATTTAGGGTTGCCATCATTTGCGCGACTTGGTCGTCGTGCTTTGCTTGATTTGCCGTCAATTGGTTGATGGAAGCCGTCAACTTTGCCATGGATTCATCGTTCGTCGCCAATGATTTCTTGATCCCGTCGATTTCGCTCGTGAACTTGGCCTCCAAAGCCTCAAATTTGTCATGCGATCTTGTCGTAGTCGTCATGGATCGTCACGTGCTCTGATACCAAAATGTTAGGAATCAAGATAAAAAGATAATTTTTATAGAGAATTCAAAGAGATAACAAGATATTTGGGCACAAAAGAGGTGTGCCCTCCTCCCAAGACGCCTAGAGGACGTCAGCACTCATTTAATCTACGACCTAAACCTAAGGACGCTCAATAGAAAATATAAATATCAAGCATGAAAATTACCCATGACGGCTAGCCCCTATAAATAGAACAAAACTAGGGTTCTTAGGCAATAGGCGCGTGTGGCACAAAGGATGGGCCGGCGGCTATGGGCCGGCCCATGGCTGGATGCGGAAATAGACCCAGGCGGGTCTATCAGCTTATTGTAGCAGCTTAAAGGTTAATTGGTTTATAAAGACATTTTTAGGTCTCATGGTTATCATGGAAACTTCTAGGTTTAAAGGCTTATCAAGATATTTTTATGTTTTAAGCTTATTGTAGAAGATTTTAGTATTGAAGGCTTTATGAAGCTATTTACAGGGTTTCAAGCATATTGGAGAAGCTTTTAGGTTTAAAAGATTGTTGACGATGTTTATGTGTTCAAAGCCATTTGAGAAGTTTCTAGGTTTCAAAGCTCGATGGCTTCGCTTCTTTGATTTTAGGTTATTGTCAAAGATTCTTTGGGCTATTTTGTGCATGTTTGGTTATCTTGACAATTTTGAAACCGTTTGAAACAAAATTTCAAACTATTCAAACATGTCGCAAGCCAATTTTAGTCACTATATATCTTAAAAGTATTTTAATTATTTAAAGTATATTTTAATGAAATTTTCCAGTACAGTTCAGAATACCGGCAAATGTCCAAAACTGAGCATAAAAAATATTACACCCCACCCATTTTTGAAGAATGCCACGGACACTGTTGTTATGAAGAATAGGAGTGTGTTATGTAAGATTTTTGTTGTTGAGGATCCAATCCGGATTTGAAGTCAAGTTTTTTTAGATTTTTAATTTGAATGATTTAGGTCTTTTAATTTTTAGTTTAGTATTTTGTAGGAGTTTGTCTTAGTTATTTTCTTATTTTGGTTTTTTTAATCCCACATCAAGTGTGTTATCAGATGAGTCAAATTGTAACTCTATATAAAGGCCTCAAAATTAATTTATATTTAGACTGAATAAAATTTGAGAAAATTGATGAAAATTTTATGTTTGCTAATATTAAATTCTTTACATTGGAGTGTAAGTGGACTTGATTGCCTGAACATGATTGTCGAAAACTATCCATGTGCGAGACGTGAGCAAATGATCATCAAATCTTTAGTGTGCAATATCCAAAATTTCATCAAATCCTTAAATATTTCTCCAAAATTTTTAAATCCCAAATTTTGTTCTTCCTAAAATCCCTACCATAATTTTCTCTTTCATCTTGTATCATATTTGATATTAGAGCCAAATCCTCGCTCTTCTAATTTGTTTCTTTCTTTTTACATCATCATCTGTTTTTTCTTTTCTTTTAGTTAGGTTTGGATCAAAAATCAAAAAAAAGAGAGAAAAAGGGACAATTCAAAAAGAAGAATTTCAAACAAAAATGTTCCTCAAGCCAAATCCCCGCCCTTACGCACCCGTCCCCGCCCCTCCATCATCGCGCATGCCTTCAGTAACTATCGTCACCATCATATCCAGCTTCAAAAACCACCGAGCCGCCAACAACGATACAACTTGTCCAATTTTTGGAGGATTTTCTAAGGAATTTTCAGCCACTTTATGCATTGTTTGCTATTTGAAGATTTTGAAGCCATTTTAAGTCCAATTGCCAATCCGTTTAAGACATATGTAAGCCAGTTTAAGCTAGGATTAGGTTCGAGAATATTAATCAAATTTGAGCAGTTTGCCTACTTACTTGTATAAGACTTTTCTTAAGAATCACCCAGCTAAAGCAGAGTACAGTTTTAATGTCCTAGTTTTCTAAAAAAATTATTGTTTTGAAAAGTATGAAGATTAAGAGCATCATATTGAGAAAAGTTTTGCACGCTGTAACCTAATCGAGGATCAAAACTACCTTTATGCTCGAGTAGCTCAGAGAAAAGGCTTACTATTGATTGGAAAAATTATGATGAAGGATGTGAATAATAGGCAGAAATGATATCCGAACTTTGATATGAACATCTCCCCAAGCATCAGTCACTTCCACTAATATCAAATTCAAACGAAATCGAAGACTTGATAAGATTTTTGATGAAAATTTTCGAGAAATAAAGATGAGATTTCATGAGTTGTGCAATAAGCCTCGAAACCCAAAACAAAGACTACAAGCAAAACAAACAATCGAGAAAGATTTTAAGCCTAAGCCAGAATCCTAGCATATATCACGGGTCAAGCATGAGTCGGAACTTAAGCCATAGTCTAAACCAAAGCCTGAGTCTATCCATGCTGCCTATAATCGAGATTGAGCCTATGATCACGTCAAATCTCGAGCATGAGTTGGAGCATGTGATTGAGCATAAGTTGGAGCATGAGCTGCATGATAATCTATATCAGAGGTTAGCTTAGAGGTCCCCCAGCAACTCGTTGAGCACATTAACTGCATCATCCTTAATCTTTCTGAGCAAACCAACCAACAGGTTCTTTACATTTTCCTATCTTTTATGACATGTACACTTTTTAAAAGATAACCGTCTGTAAATTTACGTACTGCTACATTTCAAAATTCATAAACATGTCTTCAATAATTACAAGAGAGTATTGATTTTTTACTTGGGTATGCCATTTTTGTCATCATTCATTAGGTGGTGAAGTTATCAAAATGTGTATCCAATTCAAATTTAAAGTTTTTTAGATTTTTATTTGAATTATTTGAATCTTCTTTTAGTTTTTGGTTAAGTATTGTATAGGAGTTTGAGTCTTTGAGTTCTTTAGTTATTTTCTTATTTTAATAGTTTTAATCACACATCAGATGTGTTATGAGATAGTGAAGTTATAATCCTATATAAAGGCCTCAAACTTATTTTATTTTTAGATTGAATAGAAATTAAGAAAATTAGTGTAAACTGTGTTTACCAAAATTAAATCTTTTACATTGTGCGAAAGGGTGAGTGTGCTGGGATGACTTAGCGTGAGGTTTGAAAAATCTCCACTTGCGAGTATGAGTCATGATCATTAGATCTTTAGAGTGAGACCAAAATTTTAATCAAATTCCTAACTTTTCCCCAAAATTCCTAAATCTCAATTTTTATTCTTCCTCAAATCCCTACCATAATGTTTCTCTTCCTTCCAACATCAATTTTGTATCCTATTTCTATAATCTAACGAAGAATAAATTCTGATGTGTTGAACACAACATTGAAGAACTCTTTATTTTACGACGAAAACCTTGTTGGTCTTGGTTGAAGATGGGGCTTCAACGTTAGTATCTTCTCATACACCAACCAATTCGTCAATTGCCTCAACATTTATCAAATTTAAAACCTAAAAGAGAGTCATAAATAAACACTTGTGATGAGCTCAAAAAGATTTTTCGAGGACCTCAACAATCTTCTACAAATGGTGAAACTGAAAAAAAAAGTAAAAAGATAAGCAAGAACTCAAACTCAAGTTTGTCCAAAATAAAGCACGTGATTGAGCCCAGGCACCAGCACAAGCCAACATCTACGGTAGAGTACAAGCTCGAGCTAGATCTTAAGTATGAAATTGAGCATGAGCTCATATTGAAGCTAGAGATTGAGCCAAACCCAGAGCTAGAGCCTGGACTTGATCCTAATCCAACACCACAATTCAAGCTAGAACTCCATCTTGAACCATTTGCTGATCTTACGCTAGAGTTATAGATAAAAGTATCACTTAATCTGATTGAGCACATTGATTTTATCCGTCTTGATCCGTTAGAGATTACTAGTCATCAAGCTTAGCGCATTCTCCATTCTTTCACAATCTTGGTATATTCTTCTAAAGGTGCTTATTTATAATGTAACATTTTAGATTATTTCAAGCTACATGGATGAATATTCTCCAACAACAAGAGACTATTGACTACTGTCTATATACATTCGCTTATCATCATTCATCGGGTGATGAGTTTTTCAAAGCCGAAGAAAATGACATGTATCAAGTTTTATTTAGTTAAGATTTAGTTAAGATTTTATTTAATTTATTTTTTCATAATTTTAGCTGATTTATTTGCTATTTTTAATTTCTTATTTGGTTTTAGACCCACACTGGTTCAGAGATGATTTGTGTCAAGTTGTAAGCCTATAAACATGCTTCAAAATTATTTTAATTAGGCAATGAATGGCTATGAATTGTTTTGAGAAAAGACTTTTCTACGGAATCTTTCTTGTGAAATGTGAGCGAGCGAGCATGAGTCTTAGAGATAGGCCTAAATCTCTAAATCTCTAGCATGCTAATTTTGTTGTAGGCAGACGATAGCAAGGTGAAAAACTCTCAATATCCCTTATATGTTTAGAATCCCTAATTTTTTTCCAATTTAGAACACTAAATCTATTATTTTTCTCTCTTTTTTCACTTCCATACTTCATTAGTCACTTCGAAGACCACCTCATAGATCTAGGCGTGAGACAACCGAAACAATTACTACAAAAAATGTCAGAAGGAGCATATCAAGGAGCGGATCAGGTTAAGAACAATGCCCCAATAAGACTGTCTGTTTTAGGTTATATAGTTGTGATCATAGCAATGACAATGTGAATGAGGAGGGAAGGAGGGAGAACAATGAAAGAAGCAGAGAATAAGAGAGGTCGCGGAGGGGCGCAGAAAGAGAAGGGAAGAAAAGTCAAGACAACAGAAGGAAAGAGATGTGCGAGGAAAGAGAAGGAAAGCATAAAAGAGGAGGGAGGAAAATAAGGGAAGATCTGGTTGCTGCAGCAGTTCATGGTGATGAAGGTGAATGTCATCAATTAATGGCAACAGCCGTTGTGTAGGGGGAAAGAGGTCAGGAAGAAGAAGAAGAAAGCAGATGGATCGCCATCTTCCCGTGTTTCGTGTTGGCAAATATAGTAGGTGAAGTGCTCAAAATAAAGTACACCAAGCTATCAGCTATCTTCTACGTACATGGATTCTTCACTCAACGCGATGTATCGATGTTGTGCATCCATGTAATTACTCACATAGGGTTTTCTACTTTGCCTTATCATTATTACACCTATGGGGGAAAAGGAAGAAAACCAAAAAAGGTAAATTTCCTATTACTGCCTCTAAACTAGACAACCCAAGGAAAAGAAAAGTATGTCTTTGTCCTGATTTCTTCATGTGTTGATAAACCCTCTTCAACTGGATCAAACATGAAACAATTATGAGTTTTCCTGCAGAATCAGGATATGATTAACAGTCGCTGTTATTCTCGGGAAGTACTTGCCACAAATGAACTTTTGTCAAATTTTAACTGTTTGCAATTATTTGTTACCAATCTAACAGTATATTAGTAATAGACATTAACATATTAAAGGGTCTGCATTAAACACCTACCTGTAAATAGTACATAAAATTAACTATTGCAACAGAATTCTATAAAACATCAAGATAATAAACATAATTAACAAAGCCTTGTGGCAAAAACAGATTAGTCCATCTAACTCTAACTAAATGGAATAAATCTTTGTTTCTGTTGTAATCTAGTATCCCACAACAACAAAGTTGGTCAACTATTTTTCTTAAGAACTAAGCCCTTTTTACTTCAACGGGTAAAAAAAAGATCACATTTTTAAGCCAAAAACCCAAAATAAGAAAGAAAGAACTTTTCTGTTCCAGCATACATAATGAGCATATATTGTGAATTTAGAGAGCATTTTCAGTTCTAAAATTACAATATACATAATTGATTTATTCCCTATTATTGTCAACACCATCGGCTCGTTGCGTCCACATTTGCAACCATGCAAGATGGGCAAGGAACAGCTTACTGTTTAACTGAATATAAAAAATACTGGGATGCTACACGGAATTGACTAGAATTATTTTCGGCGGGGAGTCAAAGAAACACCCAAAATAGACTACTCCTAATAATTCCTTACTGTAGAACGGTCTTATTAAGAAATGATTAATGCATATACAAAAAACAAACGTCTTCTGGCTGCTAAAATTTTGCACAAATATTTTTAAGAGGCAGAACGGCAAGGCTGGCATCTTATATAAATACCAGATAGCATGCCTCATGCATGTCCTTTACAAAAGGCATTGTACCAGAAGCAATCATTGAAGTTTGAATAATGAATAAAATACCAAGCCCAATCAAGTAAACAAAACCCCCTTAGCAGAGGGCACGTATGAGTGACCACTCTAGGCTCCAAAACTCATATATAGGGCATGTAATATGAGAAACTGTCTTCTAAAGAGATAATAAAGGTAGGGATGAGAATGGGCATGCCCAAGGCCCGATTTGGCTTCCAATTGGGCATGCCACATCATCATCCCTACCAATCCTTCACTAGTTCTAGGAAGAATTAGTGAAGGATTGGTAGAGATGATGATGTGGCATGCCCAATTGGCAGCCCAATCGGGCCTTGGGCATGCCCATTCTCATCCCTAAATAAAGGCAATGAAGAATGCACATAACTAATTGAAATGACTGGAAATAAATGGTTTGGTCGTGGTGGTTGTTGTTGTTTTTCCCCCCATCATTGGTGGCACATGCGAACCAAGGCAGAAGCAAGTGGTTTCTAATAGAGAAACTTTAACGTGTAAGTTACGTTAAATTATACTTTAAAAATATATCAAACTTGCTAACCATATATGTCAATATAAAATATTTTTCCTGGTGCTCACTCTATGGATCAAATTTGATCAGAGTGTGGACATACATTAAGACAATTCACTACTATTGTCACCATCTCGGTGTGTCCCGCATTTGCAATCATGGAAGTGGGCAGTAAAAAATCGTAGGAATTTGACAAGATATAGAGAATGCTGACAAACCATCTCAAATATACTAACAACATATCAGTCGGCAGATTTGACATGCATCCAGAATAGCTGGCTGAATAAAAACAAGTTTCGGTCTGAAAACTACGAAGGAAATTAAATATTTATATAAATGAACTTCTTATGTCAAGGAACTTCTTATGTCAAGTTTGAAGAAATATCTAACTAAACAGCTCGTGTTTGCAAGAGCATTAGCATTGTTTCACGATACAAAAGGAGAAGGCACTGTGTGTTGAAGAGGAGAAAAGCAAATCCAGTTCTTAGGCCAGCAACACAAAAATGAGAAAAGCAAGCTTCAAACAAAACATGAACGATGTGCCGATTGAGCTCAAGCTCAGATGGCATCACAGGTCCTCCTCTTGTGGAAGGAGGTCATGGGTTTGAGTCTCCACATAAGGAGCAAATCCACTTCTTATACCAGCAACAGAAAAACGCGAAAAGCAAGCTTCAAACAAAACATGAACAATGTGCCGATTGAGCTAAAGCTCAGATGGCATCACATGTCCTCCTGTGCGAGGAGGTCATGGGTTTGAGTCTCCACATAAGCAATGTGGTAAGGGATTTCTTGAACCAGTAATTCTGAGCAGCTCGGGGTCGCGACCAGCAAAGGCTGCAACAGTTGGTGGAAATTCTTTATGTTCAGGCAGTGGGGGTTTCTATTGGGGAAAACGAACAACCAATAGACAGCGGAAGCGGCCCCTTCGGCGGATAGCTACCCAACAATCGCTACGCCGCGATCTTTCAGAGATACACCACAATAACACAATATCCAATCATGACAAGCAATACGAAAAGTAACAAGAGCAGGAAAGTAACAAGTCAAACGACACAGAGTTTACCCTGGTTTGGCCGCTAACGGCACCTATGTCCAGTTTCCCGGTGACGGTTTTCACCATATGATCATGGAGAACTACACCGACTCCTTCAGTCTTCTTCGATAAAAGAGAGCCCCAATAACTCCAAGCATGGACTTCAAACTCTTCTCACAAAACCCAACGGAGATCTCAAATCTCACCAAAAGAGAAGAAAATCAAAAGCTCTTACCAAAATCCCTCAACCCGAAAAAAGCGATAGCAAGAAGAAGATTACAATGAATTTCACAAAGAAATCTCAAGAATTCACTCAACCAATTCATGCCCCAAAGCTCTGAGATGTGCGAGGAAGAAGAAACTTGATAACTGCACGTGCTCTCTCCAAAATAAAACCTAGGAATGGTTTAAATAGCCCCACGGGTCGTGTGGAATCTCAGCCATCTAATTAGATTAGGTTTTAGATCAAAACCTAACCCAAAACCATGTGTATGGGTCGACTACAGGCAACACGGCCATGCAAGAAAGCGGCACGGCCGTGTTAGTCCTACAAGAAATTACTGATGACTCAATTTTTGGTGCACGGCCATGCTGCTCTGCACGGCCGTGTCACATTCTCTTCAAAAACTTCGCAGTCTCTGTAAAACAAGGCACGGCCGTGCTGACTGTGACACAGCCGTGGTCAGCACTGTCGCACGGCCGTGTCAAGCCCAAACTACAAATTTGAAGCACATATCAACAGTTTCTTCCCCCTCGTTGGGGCTTTGTAAGCTTATTAGTAATTCTTAAAAATGTATAGATAATGTGTTTTTCAAGCCCAATCACTTTATCAAGCCCCGGCTTACATTTGAAAGCAATGACATCAATCTTTTTGACGACTTCTACCAATACTCACCATTAAATCATGGGCAAATCGAGAAACCAACCACAAAAATAAAAAAAACCCATAAAGCTATAAATAATCACACTTTATACCCAAAATCAACACACATTGTCAACCACGTTCAAACTCCATTGAAGGCATACAACAGAGACGGAATGGTCAGAAAAAGGTGCTCCCTAAAAAAAAGCGACAAAAACGAAGCTTTGAAGTAGAGAAGAAGCTCACTATCGGGTCCTCCGAGCTGCGTGACGGCGTCGACGAATCGATCGTGGAGCTCGGCGGTCCAGCGAAGGCGAGGCCTCGGGTCAGAGCTCATCACAAGCCTCGCATCAGCAGCGGCATCAACTTCACCGCAGGCATACATTTCTTGATGTATGAAGGAGACGACGAATTGGGTCTCTCTCTCTCTCAATCTCTCTAACGTCAATGTCAATGGGTGGAAACTGGGAGGGGTTTGGTTGAGGGTTTAGGTTTGTTTGCAGGAAAACAAGCACTTAGGGGTTCGGTGGGATTCTTCCTTTGGTGTTAGGTTATAGGTTAGGAGGGAGGTAAGTTTACCGGTTCGGGGAGGGGAGCTGCTTTCATGGTTCAAGGAAGGCATGAATTTGGGGAGGGAAGGAAAATGACAAGAACAACAAGACAGGGAGGGAGAGGGTGAGGGGAGTCAAACTGTCAGGGGCAAAAAGGACAGCACCTTCCTTCTGCATGAAAATGTTCAGCAACTGACAGCATTGCCAATTGCTGTTCTGTTGACTGGCCTTGGCATTGCTAGCCCCTCTGTTTCTACCCTGTTGGCCCAGTATTTCAAGCTTCATATTATTTTTCCTTTCATTCTCTTTTACTTTTTGGGTAAATTAAAAAAGTAAATAAATTGGTATCATTATCCAAAAGAAAGCATTCTAGACTTTTATGCCATTGAGCTATCCAATCAAGTTTCATGTGAACTCTCTTTGAATTTAATCCTATTTAAATTCATTTTATTAAATTTTTTAATTCTAATCAAACCTTAATTATTCATCGTTCACCAGATCACCACCATCATCATCGTTGTCGGCATTGCCACGTCCTCGTTTCGCTTCATTATCATCTTCCTCCTCATAATCATCAACGCTCCTCATAGTCATCCACATGCTTATCACCACCATCCACTCATTGTCCTCGTCATAATCATCATAATCACTCCTCAATGCTACCCTCGTCTTCTCCATCGTCATCACCATCACTAACTCTAGTTAGCTAAACAAGTAATTATGCATGTTTAATGGTATGTTAGATCATGTGACAGTGAAATTCCGCCCGCACGTAGGGAGTAAACAAGTAATTGTGCATGTTTAATGGTATGTTAGGCCGTGTGATAGTAAAATTCCGCCCCCACGTGGGAAGGAAAAAAACAAGAGAATTGTTATATACACCTCAATTGAGATGTATTAAAAGTTGACACTTTTCCAAAAATGAAAAGAAAAATCACATCATGGATCACAATGCACCTCTTATTGAGATGTATATAGTCATTCTAAAAAACAATAGCTTATGGATGTACAGTCTAGTACACACAATCATTTAGAAGTGTTTTTCCATATGCCCTTCTTTTTTCAACATTACAGCAAGTTGGTGAGCGCATATTTGTTAAGCCACTCAAGATTCAAGAACATAACGGAGGGTAAGCGATAAATTAAAGGCAGAACTAAAAGCACAATTGCAGAAATCAAACATCCACAGTCGTTGAGCTTAGATGCACATTAATAGAAAAATCGAAGGTCGAGAACTCTGCTTTCAAGAAGGCCGACAAAATACTTCAGCAAAGATATGCAGGATTCATGCTATCAAAGATGAATTGTGATGGGAGGGGCGATGGAATGGGGGCTCGAGGGATGAAATGCCAAGCCCCAACTCTGCATTTTCTTTCTTTGAATTTGATCAGATGTAATGACTTTGTAGCGAGTTGTGCACATCCTAACCAACAACACAATGAAAAGCAGAATAGAGGAACAACAATACAATCACAAAGATTTCCACAGATCGGATTTTTAAAATTGACCATTAGAACTATATACATCCGCTAGACCAAGTCCCGTTAGATCACAATAATTACAAAGCCGGCAATTATAGAACATACAAATTGAACCAACCTTTCGTGACAGCCGCCACCCACCCACAAACTTGCATTTGCCATATCTCAAAACCAAAACCCTAGCTCGATATGCTCACGTTATCAGACATGCAAAATTGGCTGCCACGTGTCGGATGCCACGATACCAAGATCGCAAACGGCAAAAAGGCATCGAGGCCTAGTGGTTAGTTCTTAAACCTGAAATAGGTATCTGAGGTCGTCTACCGTCAGCTTCGTAGCATGGCCACCAGTTTGGTCTTCTCCAAAAGCAGATGAAACCATCTTTCTTTTCTCCTCCTGCGATGTAAGAGTAGAAGTACTTAAATCGCTAGATACTGAACGTTAAAAAAAGGAAAACTAATATTAAACACACAATCCCCTAGAGGTTTCTGCAATAGATTCAAGCTACCTAGTGAAAACAAGAATCAAAATAATCACCGATTAATTATTTGTCGCTCAATGGCTTTTTCCTGCGGTATTTAAAGCAGTAAATTTTTGGGTTACATGTGTTCTGCATAATCCTACTTCATGAGGTTGCAAGATGTCTGCAGGTCACAAGTTCCGGCCAACCTTCCTCCAGAATAAGGAGAGGAATTTTCTTTCCTATTTGGTAAAGGTCCAGACTGTCCAGTGCCTAAATCCACACTCCTATTGGTTGTTATCATGTCAGTATCCTGTGCCATCATGCTGTAGCAAAAAGACAATCTCCTCAGATGCAAACATATTGGCAACTTTGGTAACACATCACACGTGCATTATCAATCGAATGGTTGAGTTTCGCAAATGGGAGAAAGATAATCTAAAATTTAACATGTCCCTAGTATTCCCAATTTTGAAATTGAAACAATTAAACATATGATAAAGATGAGCATGATCTAGAGAAACTTTTATTCAACTACATTTTTTATTAGTTAATAATTGATAGGGTTATTTAGTACCGGCCCCCTATGGTTTCGTCGTATTTAGCAACACCCCCCTATGGTTTGAATTATTAGTAAGACCCCCTGATGTATCCAATTTGGACTCCCCCGCCCCCGCCCCCGCCCCCTCCCCCCTCCCCCTCCCCCTCCCCCTCAGGGGGCGGGGGAGTCCAAATTGGATACATCAGGGGGGTCTTACTAATAATTGAAACCATAGGAGGATGTTGCTAATTATGGAGAAAACACAGGGGGTCGGTACTAAATAATCCTAATTGATATTTCATCATTGTTAAATAGATGACGATTATGTAAGACACTTGAATTGGATGCCAAATTTCTCCATCCATGTAATCATCCCCTCCGACTATCTCACCCCCGATCTTTCTCCAAAGGATGTTTTTTTTCACTTACTGATCATTACACTGAAGACCATGGCACATTTCAGTACAAGTTAATGTTTTAAATAGCTAAAATCAAAATATTTCTTTTTTGTGAACAGTAATCATCTAAGCAATATTGACTTTTCATGTAAGCTTCAGGCAAAGGCCAGCTGGCAGAAAGAAGATTGGACCACTCAACTATTTGCCATTTAGACCATATATTATGAGTTGTATTTTTTGCAATAAAAGGAACTACTCTTTCATGTGGCTATGCAAGGATTCAACTAGCTGCGTTTACAAATGTATTATCAAAAAATATTACCTGAAGGGCTAGTATGCGATCTTCCACTGTATCTTTGACAGTAAGCCGTGAGACAATGACAGGACGAGTCTGTCCTATTCGATGAGCTCGATCAATGGCTTGATCTTCAGTGCTCGGATTCCACCAGAGATCAAGAAGAATAACATGACATGCTGCAACCATATTCAGGCCAAGGTTCCCAGCTTTAAGCGACATCAACATTACAGTCACCTGAAGTAAATATCAAATTTTCATTTTCAGTGACATAAACTGCCAGGGGACGTAAAATCTCAATGATGACAATAATATGGTTAGAAGTGACCATATCACAGTTAATGCGGCAATAAAGGCTAGATGCATGCTTAAATGAACTCGGACTTGGCAACTGAAAAGGAGGAGATGGTAGATAATTTAAGAGCATGACCCTGAACAGAGATGAACGTAATGCTTGAGCCCAAAAATATAAAAAAAAGTGGATAAAAGTTCTATTGTTACTGCTGCTGTTATTGTTGTTTCCTTCAGATAAAAAAGAGAGTTTAAATTTATGCACCTCTGGATCAGTGTTGAAGTCCCTCACAGATCTGTCTCTTGAAGCCAGGGTCATTGACCCATCCAATCTTCTATATTGAAGAAGCGACTGGTTTAGTGAAGCCTCAAGCAAGTCCAACATTCCAGTCCACTGGGAAAATACAATGGCCTTCACAGGAATTTCAGGGTTTGCACCATCTACATCAGCCATATAGCAACCACCATCTACACTGTAACTTGGACTACAAAGTGAGTTCAAGATTTCAAGTGTTGATTTAATTTTGGAGGAAACGTAACCTCGTTGAACTATTGAAGATTCCTCATTATGTGTCAATCCACTTGACGAAGTAATATTATCAAGTTGGTCAGAAATACAGATTTGCAGAGTTGCTTGGGAAAAAACCGAATCAATAGCAAGCGTCCCTTTACAACCAGCTGCAGGGCACAAATTCTCATCTCCAGTTAAACGTTCGGATACACACTGATAGCAGAATACATGTGCACACATTGTCACCACGGCATCCTCCGGTGGGTCCTGCAAAGATATCGTGCATTTGGAAATTGAGAACACTATCATTATAGCAATCTAAATTCCCCTTACAGTAATAAACTTAGCAACCATGCAATTCAAGCTAGATTTGTAGAATATCAAGTATTACAGGAAAACTGATTATGAAGGCCAAATACATTTTTAAGAGATAGTGCTACTGTGAACAACATAAAAAGACACAAGTCATAAGAAATGAACCATAGAATAAAAACTTAACCCCGTGTGGCTAAGATTGTCGCTAATATGATTCAGTGACAAATTTTTCCAGACATGTAACGCTGGATATATAAAGCATACTATACTTGAATCCATTGCTATTAAAGTGCCTGTCTATTTGATTCAACATTTAATTAACCCAAGGTTTGAGAACTCGGTTTTGGTTTCAGTTACTTCAAAAGGTAGTGGTTTCATATAGTTTTCGGTCGTCTCATTTTATTTTCAATTTTGCTCTATATTCATAAATTCATACATATAGGCAACTACATGTGCATAGATGTTACAGTTTGATTGAATAAACAATGTTATAAAAGCACTATTTTTAGTTCGCGTCAATACCTCTTCTTCTTTTATAGAACCAATCTTGTTATGCTAATTTCATTTTATAAGGTTTTTGAATTAAATTCTAAACAATTCTAATAATTTTAGATGCTACTTGTAAATAGAAAAACTTAAAACCACCATGTTAGAATGCCCAAGGGGTTAAATTATTTTTTTAAAATAGAGATAATATATATCAAATGGGTTCCGAGTTTGAATTCCCAAACCCATCTAACTTAAAAAATCTTAAGTTACAATATTGAAGTCAATTGAACATGAGTTTGGGTTTAAATAACAGAAACCCTTATAAAAGCAAACTATTGAATAATAACAATACCCCTCTGAAATGATCTCTTATCCGCCCAAACAAATTGAGGACACAAGCAGGAAGCAGTGCATCTCTCTCTCTCTCAAGCAGGAAGAGAGCATCTCTCTCTCTCTCTCTCTCTCTCTCTCTCTCTCTCTCTCTCTCTCTCTCTCTCTAGCATTCTACAGGTGTCCGAAATTTTCCTTAGGGTTTTTGCATATTTCATAGTCTATTTGTAGATTATATGATCAATATATATATATATATTTCTTTTTTGGGGTAATTGTCCCAAGTTTTAGTGCTAGTTATGAAATGGTTCTTGCTGAAACTGCTACGAAAATGGCCATAACCTCTACGAATGCTTGTCCCTCAGCTAGATTAATCGCTTCATGTGGGCGATCTCCATGTAAGATAACAAGCAATGTTGATAGAAATCAAGTTTAAATTTCTAATGGAATCTATCTTACAATTGAAGGAGTTTCACCACGGGCGGGACAAATCCGCGGGGAAAACGCACAAAAACGTTTGTCCGAGTCGGCCAAATGCGGATGGCAGGCAACGCTCGATCCCGCGATCCGACGGCGCTCGCAACGAGTGCTCCACACCCATGGCCCGCAACACTTCGCTGGCGCTTGCGTGGCGTCCGGGTTCGGCTTCCCGGGTGCGCCACCCACCCAGGGGGCCCGCAAACCATGTCCCCATTTAACAATGGGGCGGGCGGCTGCCTCTTATTTACAGCGATGCCACCGCCTGGGTGGGGTGGGGTTTTGGCATTTTGGCCCCCGGAGATCCCGAAATTTACGGTTTAGCCACATGTTCATCCACCTGGTTTTTTCTGGGTTCTGTGCCTCCTTTTTCGGTTTTTTTACTCCTTCACTTTTCCACCCCTGGAACGACTGACCCGTGGTTTCTTTTTGCCGTCGGTATTGCATACGGGAGACGACCGTCCCACTCTTTCTTGCACCTGTGAGACGACTGCCCCAGTCGGCATTTTGCACGTGAGCCGCCTTTTCCCATCGGGTTCGTGCCCGGGAGACCACCTTCGACGTGCCCTCCAGACATTGGCATTTGCTAGTCCTTTTTTATTTTGGATTTTATATTTGAGATGAAAATAGAGTTTGACCTTTGAGTCTTCTAGTTGTTTTACGTCTTTAAGTTACTTTATTTAGGATAGAGTTTGAGTCCTTTTAAGTCTTTTATTCTTTTTGAATATTTTTTTATTTAGGTACACGTTGCATGTGATTTTTGAAACCCAAGTTGTAAGACTATATAAGGCCACAAACTTATTTATTTTATATAGATCAATGAAAAATAGACATTTTGGTGTAAACTTTCAGTTTCTTCCTAAAGATTAAGTCTTTTACATTAGTGTACGAGAGTAGCGTTGGTAGCCTGGACGAGAAGTCTGAAAAATCCACATGCGAGGCATGCGAGTCGATGATCGTTAGATCACAGGGTGCGAGACCCGAAAAGTTATCAAATCCCTAAATATCTTTTTCCCCAAATTCCTACAACACCCCTTCCCGATTCCGTCCTGCATCAAACTTTGGTATCAGAGCCAACACCTACTTTTTTTCTTCTTTTTTTTCTTTTTCCTCGTCAAAAAAAATCTCTCCTTTCTTTAGTTAGGATTTTAGAATAAAGAGATAAAAAATCAAAAGAGAGATTTTCAAAAAAATCTTGAAAAAACTGAGAAGAAACAAAAAAATTCAAAAAGGATAGAAATTTTTTTAAAACAGAGAGAAGAAAAAAGGAAAAAAAGAGTAAAAAATAAAAAACCCCAGATCCTAACCCTAAATTGCTGGCGATGCGTCCGCCGCTATCCATGCCGCTCCCAAACCATTCCTATGTCACATACGCCTCTCCCGTAACCCTCGTGAACCCCGCAACCTCCTCTAGTTGACTATAACCACCTCCATTGCCGTCAAGCTTCCCATTCATTGACGCCATCGTTTCCTCCAATAACGGCATCCACCGTCGACCCCTGCATTAGGTGCACCACATCAAGGTAAATGCCCAACAGCCCGAGTCAACAAAGTACGATGAATTGGGATGAATTTGGATGGAAAATCATCCGTGCCAAATTTTTATAGTAACGGCTCTGTTGAGCCATTGTCGTTGTCGAGCATGCCAAACTCAATCGTCGAAATCGATCCAAAATTGGACCGACCAAGCCGTAATGTTCATCGGCTCAGTCGAGCCAACCGATCCAAAATTGGACCGACCAAGCCGTTGACCAGTCAACGGCTCAACCCAACCGTTGACTAACTGAGCCAAGCCATTGCAATATTGCGGCTTCTTCTTTTCTCGAGATTTTTGCGAATTTTTTAGTATTTCAACTGTATTTTAGCCATAATTTCAGCATATTTTAGCGATTTCTTAAGCTTTTCACGGTAGATTTTCGACCATGATCATCTAAACTAAAGCTCTACAAGTTCTAGAAGCCTTGCGTGAAACTACAAGATTGATTTTTACTCCAAATAACCACTAGTCTAATCAAATCTTTAATTATTAAATTTTGAAAAAATATATTTGATTTTGTTCAAATTGGTTGATATCACTAGCATTGCATCATTTTTACAGTCTTGATTTACACATATCTAGGATTTTATTTTGTCGTATAGGTTTGGACCCAAGAATTTTATGTAATTTGCATAATTAGCACATGCATCTAGTTGTTTAGGATCTTGTATTTGCATTTGTATGACTGATTGGCATTGCATGTTTTTACATAGTGACAAAACCTTAGGATCAGACATAAACGATAATGCTATTCAAAGGCTAGAAAATCAACTTCAAAAGATATACCTACAACTAAAAACTGACATAAATCGAACAAGAGATTGTCTAGAAGCCCTAGAAAGTAAATTAACTAAAGAACAAAATTTCAAGGATGAAGCATAGAGTACATTTGATGATGAGCTTAGGATAATCAAAAATAAAAATAATCGAAATAATAGGAGACAAGATGAGAACTTTGAAGATAACTTTGACAAGATATCATTACACATTGTATTAGGATAAATGCTCTCAATTTTGATGGAACTTATAATTCTCAGACATTCTCATATTGGCTAGCAAAGATGATGCATTTGTTCGAATGGTACCAGTTATCAAATGAGCGATAGTCTAATTTGCTAAGATAAAACTGTTAGTGTCTGCCAAAATCTCCTAGCCATTAATAGAAAGACAACGAGAGAGCGCATTTGAGACCTATACAAACTTGAAATGAAATGAAAATCAAGCTCAGAGAAATATTTACCTCCTACCTTTAAAGACCCCCTACTAAAAAAATAAAATGACATATGCCAAGGAAGCATGAGTGTGAAAGAATACATGACTAAGTTCAATGACATATTTGCTCGGAGTGATGTATGAGAGGACCCTTGATAGACCTTTACTAGGTTTCGTTCTGAATAGAGAGCATATATTTGGCGTGAGATGCTTCCTCGCACTGTATATAATATGCAACATGCATTTAACCTAGCCTTAAATTTGGAATTCATCAGAACACCCATAGACAGAAACCCTATTTTTAAAGTTGAGCAATATAAGCGGTCAAATGATAATATAACTAAATCAGAAACTAATACCGTGAAGGAGACAGATGAAAAGATTATGTTTAAAGAACCATTACAACAAAAACCCAAATGGGTGTAAGGTTTCAAATGTCACGTCTTTGAGCATTTTGTTAGTTAATGTCCTAATAGAAGTCTACTTCTAAGAGAGATCAATAATGATGATGAATTACTTGAAAAACACATTCCACTTGAGAAAACTGATGATAAAGATAATGATGTAGATGAATCTAGTACCCAATTACAAGTTATTGGGTGTCTACTTACTACACCTGGAGCTGATGATGATTAGCAAAGAACTAGTGTTTTCTTTACCTACGTCAAAATTGAAAATGGACCTTTCAAAGTGACGATTTGGAGGTAATTGTGTTAATGTAGTCACCAAATCAACTATTGAGAAGATGAGATTAAAAGCTAAACATCATCCACATCCTTATAAAATTACATGGGTCGATGATAAATCACATTCTGTTACCCAATGTTTAGTGCATATCCAGTTTTCGAGCTATCATGATAGCATCTGGTATAATGTCATACATATAGATATTATACATATATTGCTAGGTATGCCTTGACTGTATGACTTAGATGTGACATATTCTGGAAGAACCAATACATATACGTTTATATTTAGAAGAAAGAAAATTGTGTTGACTCTTTATATACCCAAGAGCACAACTGAAAATCAAAAGAATGTGTTAATCATTAATAAGCCACTAACTCCAATCTCTCATCATGTAAATCACAATTTCTTAGAATTCGACTTTCACTTTGTTCCTATTGCATTTCATGAGCATTTTGCATATAATTTGAGTGCTTTGCATATCAAGACTTATGAAATTTTTGTAACTTAATAACGATACTCACAAGTCTGTTACAAGGTCAAATAAAAATGTATAGAAATTTACAGTTATGGATG
Source organism: Scilla litardierei (assembly GCA_030789695.1). Lineage (NCBI taxonomy): Eukaryota > Viridiplantae > Streptophyta > Magnoliopsida > Asparagales > Asparagaceae > Scilla > Scilla litardierei. Next base: position 120,836,360 of record CM061130.1, read on the forward strand.
ACAAAATGATTAGAGTTTATCCAAAGCGGTTTGTAGTAGAACCAACACGGAAGACTTTGCATGTATCATACATGTTCTCGTCAAGCTTTGTCGAGTGATGATCCCGATATGACTGAGTCGAGTATTTCATGAAAACTAAAACTTGAGGAAATTAAGCACATCGAGTTGTCATCCCAGATACTCCACAGCCTACCAACAAGAAGGTTCTATATCTTTCATTTCTTTTGTCATTTAAGAGGACTTTTCAGAAGATATTCATTTGTAAATCTACATCATACCACACTTCAAAGTTCATGGGTACATTTTTCTAATTACAATGGACGGTTGATTTTTATCTGATTGTGCTATTCCAGTCATTATTCACCAGGTGGTGAAGTTTTCGAGCCGGGTGAAGTTTTCAAGCCGGAAAGAATGATAGAGATCGAGTTTAAGTTTCAGATGGAGTCATTTTCAATTGTGGATTTTATATTTGAGATGATGATAGAGTTTTTAGTCATTTGAGTCTTCTAGTTGTTTCAAGTCTTCTAGTAATTTTAGTTAGGATTTATATATTTTGAGAGTTCTAGTCATTTTAGAGTTTTAGTCCTACATTGGATTTGGTTTTTGAAACCCAATTTGTAAGCCTATACAAAGGCTGCAAACTTATTTATTTTATACAGATTAATGAAAAATATGTTGGAAAATGAGCAAGAATGAGTAACCATAGCACAAAACCATGGTTATCTATTTATTCATAATAGTAGAATATGAAAGGACATGGGATACCAAAGGTCTCCATTAGTAAGCTTGATGGGGATTAATAGGAGGATAAAGATGAGGGGAGGCCAAAGTCCTCCCGCATTCATAACACTCCCCCTTATCCATCCATTACTTTGGTTTTAGCGTTTAATGCTAAGGGGGTGGATACTTCTGGATCCAGAGTAATCGTGTTTGCCGCGTTAAAACCTTAGCTGTGGAAAACCCAGTGGGAAAAACCAACAGCTTAAGGAAAAAGAGTGCAACCCACAGGTTACTCCCCCTGATCCGTACAAGCTTCAGGTTTGGAGGTCTGTCAGCTTTCATTAGAGGTGGACACTTCAGGGTCCTGAGTTAAATGAGGTTGCTTCATTAAAATTTAAAACCTTTGGCTATGGAAAACCCAGTGGAAAACCCCATAGCTAAGGGAAAAGAGGACAACACTAATATTAACTCCCCTGATATGTACAAGATTCAGGCTTGCAGATCTCCTATGTATCTATACAATCATTTCCTATTCGTCTATACGTCCATCATGTTCTTTTATCCCCTAAAATCATCATTCATCTATACAAGTTTTCACTCATATCTAGCAGCTACTGGAAGATAGTGGCGCTCTAGAGTGGTGCGCTCTAAAGTGGTACGCTCTTCGAAGTCGGTAGATTACTCCACGAATGAATTCTTTTACTCAGTCTTCACTGAGTCTGCAAGGTACTGGTGGACCTGTATGAGCGTGTACTTTAGACTTGCTTCTTGGATGATGAGCTTCTCAGAAGATGTAGACTTTGGAGAATGATGTGAAGATCTTTAGGAGGTGGCCGACCATTTGTGCTTAGTCATCACGATGATCTGTAAACCTGCATATGCGATATATATTCATTGACCCTTGGAAGTAGCGCATGAGCAGCCTATCCTTGGTCCAGTGGTGCTCTCCAGGGCAGCACTGTACCTGGCTAACAACTTTATTGCAGACGTTCTAATAGAGACACGTGCAGTTGGCCAGATAAATTAGTGTATCTAGTACACTAAGAGATAGGCTGTTCAGGACCTAGGATGTCCTCTCCCTCTTTGAGCGACTGGAAGAGGTCATAAATAAGCATCCATTTTAAATAGATTGCAAATGTGCATCTTTCTTCATAAACTCCTGGTGTATGAAGAATATAAAAGAATTCCACTACAAAAGGTGTTTTAATCTGTAAACTGAGACAATACCCTCATTCATAACAAAATAGTAATTTTGTTGTAAAATTTCAGTTTCTCTATAAAAATTAAATCTTTTACATTGTTTTGCGAGAGTGCGATTGGTTCACTGGAAGAGAAGTCCGAAAAATCTATGCATGCAAGGCGTGTTAGTCGGTAATCATTAGATCACCGGAGTGTGAGGCCCGAAAAATAGCAAATCCTTAATTTCTTTCTTCCCCAAATCCACACCACGTCCCTTTCCGCTTCCGTCCTGCATCAAATGTTGTAAAATGATTTATGTCTGCCCAATCACCGACATATATATACATATGCTTACAACAATGAGGTTAACCAAACTATGTTTATGTGCATGTTTTTGTTTGTCAAAGTGAATATGCAATTGGTCCTACAAAGGTTAGGTCCCCATTTCCTAGAGTTGGTCCATCATGTCAACGTCATATTAAATTTAGATTCTAGGCCTGATTCTACTTTGATGCATTGACCAACAGTAGATGCCTTCTTGAAAGAAAAGAAAATTTTAAAGAAATGTAAGGGAAGAATAAGTCAATGAACTATGCCAAATGGAATGTGTGAATGCAACACAACTTTGGGCACATGCTACAGTGCTTCTACAATGCCCATTGTAGACCTCACTATCAGCCTAGGCGGGATGGCAACATAAAGAGAACAAGAACCCCACCACAACACATAATATCCTCGTGGTTACATCAGTCCATGATTCAGGGTCAAGCATTGGCGTAAGTCAGAAGTTATGGCTCAACACAATTGCAGCTGCATGCCTATACCCCGGTACAACGGTTCATTTTTTTAAAGCCCACTAAGGCCAACCGGCCCATTTTTCTTTATTAAAATCCCCCACTACCACCAACTCTAACACACTAATTCTCTCTCCCCCACTCATTTCACTCACCCGTTTGCAGCAAGCCCGCCTCCGTTCGTTCCTCTTTCTCTTCAACGCGGGACGAACAGCAGCGGACGACAGCGACGAAAGGGTTTTCGAAAACCCTAGCGACTTGAATCCTCATCCAACGATGCCGCAAATCTTTTGGGATTTCGAATTCGATAAGAATCCTAAACCCTAACTATTTACGTGTCTCTCTCTCTTCTATTTATACGCAATGATTTCTAGGATTTTATCCCATGCGAAAATTAATTTCACCTTCTCAAACTTTCCGATCGAGTTCGCTTTGGTTCCGATTCCTTTCTGATTTTTCTGCGTTACATCGGCTTGACTTTCTATGCTCACGGTAAACCTTCTTTACTTTAAATTTCAATTGTATTCATGTATGCTTTGTTTTTGTCGCGGAAGTTAGGGTTCTAATCTAGGAGATGATGATTCAAATATTTTATGAAAGGGAACTCGTCCCTTGTGTTACTTATGGCATCCCTAGGGCAAGGCGACAACTTTGTCGCAGCCCCGCACCACTGATTTAGGGTTTTGTGGTCCTGGGGTTGGCCACCGAGGGATTTTTCCCTCCCGACAACCTGTCGGCTTTTGTGGTTCTCTTTTACTTCTGAGTTCAGTCAGCTGGTTCTTTGCGGTTTTTAGTTTCCTGCGGTTGTACCTTACTTGTGCCTCTGTTTGTGTTCAGTTATTATTCTTTTACCTTGCAATGAAGGCAATTTGCTCCTGCGGTGTACAGTATACCGTTTGATGTTATTGGAGGGGTTCGGTTAACAATTATACTGTAGCACATGGGTTTATTTATTGCTCCTACTTTCTGATTTTGAGGAGCCATTTCCTCGAGCTGGTAAACCCTAGAAACCCAAATATGGCTGCCTAGATAAGAATCTGATCCTAATAATGTTTTAATCCTTTTTAAAAAGTGATTCGGTTTCAGTTTTAAATGTTTCGAAAGATCTGATTGCTTTGGAAATATTTTGGAATGCTATAAATAGAGTTTTACTTATCATAGAAATTTATTTATAGCATTGTTATGTTAGAAGATGATTTTTGTAATAATGATGGTGCAAATAAATGTATTAATTGAGGAATATTGACACGATGGAATAATTGCTATAGATATTACAGTTAAGTGCACTATTCATTTTACACAACTTAGAGAAAATAGAACTAGATGACAATTGTAGTCAGAATGACATGAGATTTTGGTAACTCATAACTAAAGTTAGAAAGAGTGGTGAAGACTACGTTCATTGACAGAATTGAATGACTTGACTGTGTCCTTTAATGATATCTTGGACCAATAAATTTAGGACACATAAGCTCGTCTGTGAAACCCGAGGTTGTTTTTTAGTCCTCTCTCTCTCTACAAGTATAAGAAAAGAATGGAATGCTCTAGTTAGATAGGCACAATCTAATGTTTAGTGTTATTGGCTTGTTTAGAACTAGGGTTGCATGAAAGTTATAGTTGTTGTTTATTGTAAATATCGTTTACTTTATCCTTTCAAATATTTTCTCAACTGAACCAGAGTAGAGGAGGCTCCATCTTTCGAAGAGTCGGGATTTCCTGTGGAGCGTGCTGATTTTTGAGTCCCAGAGTAGTAAGGAGAGTGTTTACTTTTGTTTACTTGCTTTCTTTATTGTTTAGAATGAAAGACTATTAGTTCTTGCTTAGTTGAGCTTTTGTACCTCTTTGAAGGATGAATAAAGTTATTACATTCATGAAATTTTCTATTTTCTGTTAGTTCTATTCTGCTTTCACTGGAACATTGCGAGACCTGCACAGATAATAATGAAATGTAATGGTACCCGGAAACGGGGCGTTACACCCGTTATCATCTATATGCTGACAAAACAGTGAAACCAACACCACCAAGCGACAATCGTCCCCAAACTGCAATCATCACTATACATAGGAAGCAATGTGCTTAACCTCAGTGTAACAACTCAATGTACATACACAGAAATGGATGTTGTTCATTGTACAATGTGGCTTTTCTACCATCAATAAGAATTTAAATAAATAAACAAACAAAAATAAAAGTCAGGGAACTCAACCATTGATAAAGCAGTCAATAACTCGGTTTAAACCTCAATTATACAAAATAAATATCATCATCACTCGGTAGTCTGATATTACTTACAAAACTTATATATAGATTCCAAGTAAAGAGTTCTAATTAAACAAAAATTGATAATCCGAAACGGATTCTGACAAAAAAATAAAAAATAAAAATGAACATCTAAAGAAGATAAATCATAGTCCTCATTAAACTAAACATAGTAACCCAAAAAGAGAGACATGAAAACCAAAAAGAATAAAAATGCATCCAAGTTCAACTGAATCTAAATTAGATAATTAAGCTATATAAAAAACAATCTAATCAGAATAACATCAGCTAATTCCAAAGTGGCTTCATGGATTTCAATGAAGCGTCTCAATGCAATGAATTACACGTCAATTCTCCCCTTGAAGAGAGATATCCATGTCAGCTAGAGCAAAGTTACCATAAGGAACGATGCAACAAGTATAGGGATGCATGAAAGCATTCTGATTGATGGCTTGAAGATGGTAATGCCAAATCCTTTGGTGGCTTACAGAATCTATACAAAGAAATTCTGCTAACGTTATGGTGACACATTTTCACTTATCCCAAACTTCAAGGATGGCGCACTTGCAACCACGTTAGACTATGTAGCAGATTCAGACTCCATACTTAAAGTGTGACTATTGATGCAATTTTTGAGACAGCTTCGAATATCATTGACTCTTTGAGTAGCATAATGACATGCTCCAAATATGTGTAACCATGTTGGCAGTAAGCTTTGGTTTGCAGTACAGGTAAGTGACCCGGATACACTACTTTGGATGGGATGCAGGAATGAACGGATAGGCCGAATCAACTAGGTATTCCCCATCATAATATATTTGGGAATGTTTTCTAGAGGCATAGGCATAGATACAATGAATTAACGATGCATGTATTATTTGTAAAATAAGTACAGAAACTTTTTATTCTTTTAAACCATCTATGCAGGCTTGATCTGTTCATCATCATCTTAGCCTTCATCCCAAAAATAGAGGTCGGCTTCATGGACTCAATGAAAGAAAGTCAGATCACGATCACATCGGATCATGATTCGTTTAAAAAAATGAAAAGTAAACTACTTCAACTGACAACAAGATTAAGATTCCAAAATAAATTGAGAAGTTCAAGCTTTAAAGCCATGATGTAAGTCCTGAAAACCACAAACAAATGTACTAATGTTATCATAAAACTAAACATAATATGAATGGGCTCACTGCATAAAGTTAATCATTAATTTTCTTTTATTTCTCAAGTAGACGCAGTTTTGGTTATCCGGATAGGCAGTGCACAACTGATTAGAATGCACGAATTGGATCATGATCCAAGCAAAGGCTATGAAAAGGTAACATTGCGGAAGATAGTAAAAATAACCCATTTTCAAAAATCTTGTAAGTTTGGTAATTTTGGACTTCATTGATGTTTTGGAAATTGTTGTGGCAGTCATCAAACGAACTATGGACCTTGTACTATACCCACAAGAGAAGGAACATTGATGAAGAACTGTTCGGTTAGATGTACTTCAAGCTGCAATAGCTACAACCACATGTAATTTTTATTCTTGCAGTTAAAACGGCGTGTGTTGCATTTGGTTGAAACTCAAGCTCAAAGTGATGTTATTACTGTGCATGAATTACTGGGTACAAAATCAATCAAATTTTCCTAATTTCTACATAAACTCAAATGACTAAGCAGAATGTTAATTGCATGCACATTGAACTCATGCTGAGCTAACACCTTAGATTGGCCCCCAAAAAGAGCAAACCAAGAGCTAAATACTAACAACAGGAAGCAAGTAATAGCATGCATGCATCCTTGAGAAGGTATAAGGAAATAAGCCGCATGTTGAATTATCTTACATTGCATACACGACATATTGCCAATGACCCTTCCAATTGACGTAGTAAATTGGATAGCATGTCTTTAGGCAGTTGTCTCGCAACATCTAAGGACTCTTTTCCAACAGTATCTGACTGATAACCTTTCACAAGGACTGGGTGGTCGCATGCCTGTCGGAGACGCAAAAGCATCAACAATATACTAGCATAGTTTTGCCTCACAGTCCCAGCAGCAGCAAATTTCTGTACCCAGAATTAGAACATCAGGTATGCTTCTAGATTAGGTTAAGTAAGAAAACCAACTCATGAGTTGAAATACATTATTAGCTTAGTTATTAATAACAATTAATCACATACCAGTGGTAATCTAAAATTTGCGGATATACAAAAATGATGACAGAAGCCGAATTTAAATAACATAATAGTCTTTCCGAAAATTACTTGATAATCAGTGACACACGGTTGAAAATTGAAAGTAAGAAAAATGGTTTCTACAATTAAAAAACTACTGGCAGTCTTCTCGGTGACTGTAACTTTCTCCTCTCAACTTATTAATACCAGTTTTGCGTTTTTTTATGCAAGTAAAAAAAGCCTTTTGGAACTAAATTTGAAGCAACGGAAAATGAACCTGGAAGTAAAAGCCTGTGTGTAATTGGAGACAAACATCTACACTGGATATAAATATGTACCTTTGTAAACGATATCTAGAACACCATACAAAGCAATGATATATGGCTGATACTTGAAAACTGGACTCGGGAAACCTGCAGCTACCAATCGGATGCCATAATTCTCAAATTTGGTGCTGCAGCAAGATTCACACATCCAATATATGCTTTGGTGCAATGCAGTAAGCAATCACAACAAAAACATCATTTTACAGACAAAATGTTTGCGTGAATTCTGCAGCCAAACCACAGCATATGGAATTTGAGGCCAATATGTCAGTGTCAGAACTTGCTCCTACTAGGCTTATACACCAATGTATTCTCTCAACTGTGGCCTCATATCATTGTATTCCCATTATCATTGCAAACCTAAGTCTAACACCGTCTGATATTATGCAGCCCCTCCCAAGCCCCAAATTTGCCTTGGAATGGAGAGCTTGGAAGGTGGAGGAATTGTTGGAGAATATAATTTGGTTTGCAAACTGTTGCATAACCTATTTTTGGGTCTAACACACTTAAAATATATCATATCTGCAGACAATGAATTGCAGTAACATATGGGACTTGGTCATTTTGTGTTGCAAGTCCACTTGTGTTGTCAATCAATTTGCTAGGCACCACTTTTAGCTTTGTACAGAAAGAATCGCTAGCGTACAAAAAGGATCACGACCCCTGATTAAAAGGCCAAATGCAACTGTCATAGAATAAGTAAACTATTACTGTAAAAAAACAGAATAAAATTTTGGGTCAAGTGTTTCCTTCAGAAACTGGATTCAGGGTTTCATCTAAAGTAGTGACCGTAGTGGAATGATAGGATTCCTGAAAATGTGTAAAATAAAAAAATAAATTTGCTTTTTGGCATCTAGGATATTCCAAGTATTCAATGATTGGATTGAGAAGAAAATGAGAAGAAATTTTTTTTTATCAAAGTTTCTTCTGTCAGAAACTAATTGGAAGAGCTGGGGGAACTTCGTAACTCGCACACCTCATTACAGTCCAAAACAAACACTGATGGCATATTCTTGGAGCTTGCACATCAAACGGGCATTCAACCAAACACCGGAATCGCAAACCATGCACCAAGGACTGCAAAGAACCAAACAACTGCATGTGGGATCTTTAACTCCAAGAAATGTGCCATTTCTACTGAAGCAGAACAAGCAGTGCCTAACAGTAGGCATTCCTGCCTTCAAACTCAGAATTAACATTTATCTCACTTCATAGCAACAAGCATTGGCGACTCAAGATCAAACTTCCATTTCTAAGATTAATTGGAAAAAGAATATGTAACTTGGAACTTAACTTCTAAGCAAACACATCAAGAGCATCTTATTCCAAACTAAAAAAGTTTTAAAAGATAACTCCAAAAATCAAAATAAATCGGACTATATACCGCTCTATACCAAAATCTTTACTTCTATTGGAAATCATATCAACCGCATGTAAAGACAATCAGAAGAATGTAAATCTCAATTCCACTTCTCCAGTGGATTCTTCCCATCCAAATGATGAAATATTTGGTTCTCATTTTTTGATCACATATACTAAGGATTAAAATGCCAAAAGTATTCTAACCCCTTGGATTGGAAGAGGGCAGTCTTGTTAATATGGCCGGCAAACACACATTTTGAATATAATCCAAAAGGATTTTCACACTTTGTGTTATAAGTGCAATCTAATGGATTCTCATTCAAGATGAAATCCCATGAACTAATTGGAAGAGCTGGGGGAACTTCGTAACTCGCACACCTCATTACAGTCCAAAACAAACACTGATGGCATATTCTTGGAGCTTGCACATCAAACGGGCATTCAACCAAACACCGGAATCGCAAACCATGCACCAAGGACTGCAAAGAACCAAACAACTGCATGTGGGATCTTTAACTCCAAGAAATGTGCCATTTCTACTGAAGCAGAACAAGCAGTGCCTAACAGTAGGCATTCCTGCCTTCAAACTCAGAATTAACATTTATCTCACTTCATAGCAACAAGCATTGGCGACTCAAGATCAAACTTCCATTTCTAAGATTAATTGGAAAAAGAATATGTAACTTGGAACTTAACTTCTAAGCAAACACATCAAGAGCATCTTATTCCAAACTAAAAAAGTTTTAAAAGATAACTCCAAAAATCAAAATAAATCGGACTATATACCGCTCTATACCAAAATCTTTACTTCTATTGGAAATCATATCAACCGCATGTAAAGACAATCAGAAGAATGTAAATCTCAATTCCACTTCTCCAGTGGATTCTTCCCATCCAAATGATGAAATATTTGGTTCTCATTTTTTGATCACATATACTAAGGATTAAAATGCCAAAAGTATTCTAACCCCTTGGATTGGAAGAGGGCAGTCTTGTTAATATGGCCGGCAAACACACATTTTGAATATAATCCAAAAGGATTTTCACACTTTGTGTTATAAGTGCAATCTAATGGATTCTCATTCAAGATGAAATCCCATGAACTTTCATCCTGAGAAGCCAAACAAGGTGTTAGTAGAAATTATAGCTAGACTATAACTAGAAATTTGAATATGAATAGAACTAGGAATTACAATAAGAATTACAATGTATTGCATTTTCTCAGCTACATAAACCACACCAATAACCCAAATTAGATGGTGTCATACCACCAATCTGTTGAGAATCTTTCACTGTCGTGCCGGAAGTATAAATGCTTAGGGATAAACATGTTGACACATTCCAATGGACCCTACCGTTCAGTTTGATCGGAATTTGGGATATCTTGCTAATCCTGGTAGATATACATTAAGTTGATTTTTTTATTTAATAATTACTGGTACATACATCACTTTTGTTGGGTTGTTAAGCTGATACATACAAAGGTTTAAGAATTCGGTTTCACTCCTTCCTTAAAAATATAGTTTCAATCAATTGAATTTGGTTCAATGATTTCTCTCTGGGTTTCGGTTTCGTTATATATGTTGAAAATTAATAAACTTATATGCTTAAATAGTACGCTTAGGGGGTAAAATTTCAGATAATTATTAATGAACAACAATTTTTTTGCTTCTATTAGGAAAACAAGCTATTTTGATTTAATTTTAATTTTTTGTGAATGTAAAACTTAATATTAATAGACATATTGTTTAAATCTCATCAGAAATGAGTATACACGTGAAAGTATTAAACTAGCCTCTAGGTGTTAAGTGCTAAAAACATGCAAAACATGTGGTGTGAAGTTATTGGGTCGGGTTTTGGGTCTATTTCACCTATAATCTAATTCATCTAACAATAACAATTAAAAATCATAATTTGGATTGACTTGTCCTAACAAACCCGACCTTATTAGACCAGTAATATATAAGGGATGCCAATCCATCTTTCAAACTCTAAATCTGATTTGAGAAGGGTTTAATGGTTGTTCTTTGAGGAGAGACCGAATGTGATGCTTGAACATGACGCTGGTGCTGAATCTGAAGCTTGTGTAGCAAGTACATTCGCTCTTACATCTCGCTCTTTCATCTCTCTTTGTCTTCCCCTGCTCTTTCTATTCATCTGTTTCATTTTGCTTTGCCAAAAAACTACCTTTTAATCTTTTTTGATGATTTTTACGGTTTTACCACAATTCTATGAGATAATGATACGATTTAAACCCTTTTTCACTTTTTTAAGATTTAGGCCATAATACAAGGATTTTGACCAAAACCAAGTTTTGCATCATATTTCAGATCAATACCCTCCGAAACCGATTTGAAACTATCGAAACTTTTTAATTTTGGCCAACCCCATGTGATCGAGATCGAATTTAAGGATGAGTTCAATTCGAGAAGGAATCTTTTATTTGATAGAGTTTGAATCCTTAAAGAATTCTAATTAGAAGAGTCCTTTTGTTATTTTGAAAGTTTTATTTATTTAATTTTTTTAGTAATTTGAGTCTTTTTTATTTAAGGGTTTTAGTTGATCTAAAAAATTTAGTCCTAATCAGTTTCATAGAGTCAAGTTGTAAAAGCCTATATAAAGACCACAAACTTATTAGTTTTTTAATATAAAGAATTCAATGAAAATCAATTTCTGGTGTAAATTTTTAGTTTCTCCACGAATTAAATCTTTTGCATTTGTGTGCGAGAGTGTGCTTGATTGCATGAGCGAGAGGTCCGTAAAATCTCCACGTGCGAGGTGTTCGAGTCGGTGAACGAAACTTTTCCGAGATGCGAGATCCGCAAATTTATCAAATCCCAAATGTACTTGTTCCCCAAATTCCCACCACATTCCTTCATGCTGTTGTCATGTGTAAAATTGGTATCAGAGCTAAATTTGGTTATTTAATCTTTCTTCTTATCTATCAAAAAATTAGTTAGATTCAAAAAAGAGATCAAAAGAGAGATAAAAAGAGTAGAACAAAAAAGAAAAAAGAAAAAAATTGAAAAAAAGAGCACGAATAAAAAGAACTAAGCAAAAAAAGTTTTCAAAAAAACAAAATAGAAAAAACCTCACAAAATTTCTCAAACCCTAAACCCTAATCCCACCACCACCCTCTTCTGCCAATCAAACCTTAACTTCAACCGAAAACCCATGCCGGCGACCAATTCCTCCCCTACAAACGACGTCGTCACTCCCACCAATCTCTGTCACCCTCGCCAACACCTTTGTAGCCTGTAAAGCTTCCGCCGTCGACGAAGAATCTATGCACCGACGTCCACAATACTTTCACAAGTCATTGCCACCCCAAAACAACATAGTCGAGCCAGGACATCCCTGCCACAAAGCCTTATTGCTCTCGCCAATCCCGTCAATACGCAACAACCCCATAGTCACCGAGTAAAATCGTCGGATCCGCTACTGCATCAATCGTCAGCGTTCGTTGGCACTGTCGCAAGCGTCGATTGGGGCCGTCAACCCCCATAATCTTTCCATTCTCAAGGCAAAACTCCAGTAACAGCTTCGACGATGAAACGACATCAAAATCATCGGAACACATCCCGACATTGTGAAAACAACCGATGCTACAATAACGGCTCAATCGAGCCGATCCGACTGAGCCGTTGACTGCTAGCCAAGCCGTTGAACCGCTGACCGAAGCCGTGGCTCAATAGTGCGGCTTGACTATTTTCGGATGAATTTCAGCGTTGTGTATTTCAATCGTATTTTTGCGTATTTTGACGCTTTCTCGTGCTTTGCAAGCAAAATTTTCGACCTTGATCATCTGAATTAAAGCTCTACAAGTTCTAGAGGCATTACATGATACAACAAAGCTAAGTTGTACTCTTGGTAACTTCTATTCTAATCAAATCCTTACTTGCTAATTTTAAAAAAATCCTTGATTTTGTTCAGATTAGTCGATATCATTACTATTGTATTTTTTGGTCTCGATCTGTGTGATGCATTAGCATATTTAGGATTGCAGTCTACCATATAGATTTGGACCTTTGGATTTTTTTTTTATTTGCATAATTAACGCACACATTTAGTTGGTATTTATGGTTTTGCGTCTGCATCTATATGATTGGTTGGCATTGCATGTTATTGCGTAGTGGCAAAACATTACGATCAAACATGGAAGATAATGTAATTCAAAAAAATTGTCTCCTACATATAGAGATCGCCTACTTGAAAAACTCAATGAGACACATCAAAAAAGCATGACTGTTGAGAAATACATAACCAAGTTCAATGACCAATTTGTTAGGAGTGAGCTACTAGAAGACCCACGATATACCCTTGCTAGGTTTCGTTCTGGATTGAGAGCAGACATTAGGTGTGAGATGCTTCCCACAACGTAGAGAATGTCCAACAAGCATTAAATCTATCCTTTAATTTAGAATCCATGAGAGCCCACATAAATAAGAAGCCTACTTTTAAAACCACAAAGCAATTTAAGCGGTCTAGTGACAACATGGCTAAATCAGAAACGAACGATGTTAAAGAGATGAATGTAAAGGCTAAACTTGAAGAATCATCACAACAAAAACTTAAAGGGGTGCAATGTTTTAAATGTCATAACTTTGGTCATTTTGCTGATCAGTGCCCTAATAAAACTTTATTTGTGGGAGAAAATAATAATTATAATGAAATTGAAAAAGAATATACTCTTGAGGTTACTGATATTACAGATAATGAGAAAGATAATTCTAGTGCACGATTACAAGTCATTAAATGTTTTGTTACCTAAGAGTGAGGTTGATTGGAGAATGACTAATGTTTTCTTTACTTAAGTCAAAATTAAGGATAAATTTTTCCAAGTGACAATTGACAAATGTAGTTGTACAAATTTAGTTGCCAACTCAGCTATTGAAAAGATGTGCCTAAAATCTGAACCTCATCCACAGCCTTATAAATTACATGGGGTTGATGATCAGTCACGTTCTGTTACCCAACATCATTTAGTGCCTATCCAGTTTTTGAGCTATCCCGGTGGTATTTTGTGTAATGTTATATCTATTTATACTTCACATACTTTGATAAGTAGGCTTTGGATGTATGACATAGATGTTGCATATTCTAGTAGATCCAACACATACACATTCATCATTCATGTTTAAAGGAAAGAAAATTGTTTTGACTCCTTGTAAACCCAAAAACATTATTGAAAATCAAAAGAATGGGTTATCCTTAGAAAGCCACTAATGCAAATATCTCATCATAAGAGTCCCAATTCTTTACAGTCTAGCTTTGACCTTATTCCTACCACATTCCATACGCATATTCCATATGATTTGAGTGTCTTGCATATCGGGACTTGTGAAATTTTGCATAAACAATACTCACAAATCTGCTATAGAATCAAATAAAAATTTGCAAAAATTTACAGTTATGGATGACGAAATGATTCGAGTTTGCTTAGAGATGTTCATACTAGAACCAGCGAAGAGGCTTTGCACGCATCACACGAGTTCTCGACGAGCTTTATTGAATTACAATCCTGATGTGACTGAGTCGATTATTTCACATAAACTTGAGGAGATTGAGCATGTTGAATTTGGCATCCCATATTCTTCACATCCTACAAGCAAGCAAGGTCTACAAGATTTTATCTCTTTTGATATTTGGGAAAATTTCACAAAAGATGTTGGTCTACAGATCAACATCATATTATACTTCAAAGCTCATGGATGCATCTTCTACCATAAAGGACTACTGACTATACTATTTCTATCATCGTTCACCAGGTGGTGAAGTCTTTAAGCCGGAGAAAACGATAGAGATCGAATTTGAGGAGTTTAATTCAAGAAGGAATCTTTTATTTGATATAGTTTGAGTCCTTAAAGAATTCTAATTAGTTGAGTCCTTCTGTTATTTTGAAAGTTTTAGTTATTTGAGTCTTTTTATTATTTGAGTCTTTTTTATTTGAGTGTTTTAGTTGATGTAGAATATCTAGTGCTATTCAGTTGCAAAGAGTCAAGTTGTAAACATATATAAAGGCCACAATCTTATTAGTTTTTTATAAAGAATTCAATGAAAATTAGTTTCTAGTGTAAACTTTTAGTGTCTCCCCGAATTAAATATTTTGCATGTGCGAGAATGGTCTTGACTGCCTAGGTAAAAGATCCGAATAATCTCCACATACGAGGTGTGTGTCAATGATCGAAAGATTTTCGGGGTGCGAGATCTGAAAATTTATCAAATCCCTAATCTATTTCTTTCCCAAATTCCCACATCCCTTCCCGCTTCCGTCATGCGTCATCATGCTCCTTAATTCAAACAAACTTCCCATCAATTACATTAGGATGATGCTTGTCGTATCTAACATAACTTAAAGAACCTTCAGGCAAAAGATGATGATGCTTTTCGTATCTAACATATCTTAAAGAACCTTCAGGCAAAAGATGGTACCCGCAAACTTCTTCTCATTTATGTCATTTATTATGATGTGATTAAGCCAGTAATCCTCTTGATCATAGATTTATCATCGGTTGTGCCCTTTCATTAGAGATAATCTAGTACCATGATGAAGTAAGAGTTGGGCGCTTGATCAGGAGTTAAAGATGTGCATCTATGAAGCCATGATACTTCAAATTAGGCATCGTATTCATCCTAATATGTGTCGGTTACCAATACTTAATGATACGTATACAGTATGTACCAAGAAGATGCATGAAAGGGATAATCTAGTACCAAGAAGACGCAGTTTAAAATGAGATATAGAAGAAACCTAATAACATTATATATGTACCGAAATCAGGCGGTGTATGAAAGGGAACAAAAGAAATTGATACATCCCAGATACGCATAGGACCGAAATCAGGCGGTGTATGAAAGGGAACAAAAGAAATTGATACATCACACATACGCACTATGCACGTGACATATCTGGTTCTATTTTTGGTCGGGTTAGTTCAATTGAAACCCAAAACCAACCTAACAATGTTAGGGAGTACGTGGCTCTCTTTTCTTATTTCGAATCTCTTTCACTCTCTCTTAGGTTGCAGTAATAAGACGACCAAAAGAAGTTGTAAAATGGTCAAAAGTTGCATGAAATGAGCAAAATAAGGTGACGGTGGCAAGATATCAAGGAGGTGTTAGCGATAAGGTTAGAAATGTATTCTCGAATCCTCTTTTCTTCTCCAGCATCTCTCTCTCTCTCCCCCATCTTTCATTTTTTTAAGTCTGAAGATTAGATGTGTGCTTGTGTTTTTATTGAAAAATTGAAACCAATTTGATCCGAATTGAATTTGGAGCAAACATACGCCTATGAATATTATATTATATAACGATTAGGGGGAAATCAGACTTGAAATTGAAATCGGTTAAAAATAATGTGTTCTACCAGCTAAAAGCTAAGCCCGCTCTCCATTGGATGTTATAAATGTACTCTATCATTATCATTAATGTCCCGTATTGGTATAAATATATATTGGCATATTTTAGCCATAAGCATATATGTCCTGTATTGGATGTTATAAATATATATTTACATATTTTAGCCATAAGCATATATGTCCCGTAATGGTATCCGTGCTTCATGGATGTGCATATATCATCATTACAATGCTGATGAGAACTAGTGGGGATTTGAGGAACAAAAAAGGGATTTTTTATATATATTGGTGGAAAATGAAGGGAACATATTATTGGATCTGGATCTAAGCCTAGAGGGGGGTGAATATGCTTATAAAAAATTCTCGCGCAACCCACGAGAAATCACACGCAGTTAATAATCACGAGCAGGGAAATTATGATGCAATCACAGAATACGCGCAGATATACCCTGGTTCAGTCGTCCCACGACCTACTCCAGCCCAAAGCAAATACTATCATTAATATATTCCTTTTGTACAACTATAATGGGTCCTGAGCTCCCTGCCACCCACCTAGAACGTATCACACTCTCCGAGTGCAGAACACTATCAACCTAGTCAATGCTCTATCTTGACAAGTCCCACTTGTCAAGACCCTCATGTCTAGTCCCAGACTAAACAAGTCCCAAAAGAACACAAAAGTGGTAAAGTTTCCCATACAGAGATCTACACACAATCACAAATATAATGGTAAAGTAAAGGGTTCAGAAATGCTCAGATTGTGATGGTGTGTTGTCTCTGTCGTTCAGCACGGCTTCAGCTCCAGTCTGGCGCAAACAGTGTCTCGATCTGACGTCTGGATATCAATCTGTGGCTCGACAAACTTGAATAGCACTCTGGTCTGTGCATATAGTAATTCCAGTTCAAACTCAATATGATGCGGTCTGTGCATATAGTAATTCCAAACTTTTCCACGTCAGATTATTTTCACGCAATCCCCTAACTTACGTTCGCCTGGGGCGCGATTTTCTCCAATAGCTCCACTTCGAAGGCGAAAGCACAACTCCAGCGATGGCGTTTTGAATCCGGCGGCGACTCAACTCCGGCGAGCGACTCGACGTCGGCAATCTCGACTCCGGCAACGAAAGCTTGAATCTTACGATAGCAGGGTTTGTTGAAGGTGTTGTTGCAAAACTCAGCAGATGGCTTCCCACGACAGCTAGGTCTTCACGCAAGGAGGTCGGTGATCAAAGATCACGACAGCAACAAGAGACAAACGTCGGTAACAAGGAGGTCGGTGGGTGATCGAAGATCATGACAGTAGCAAGAGAAAAACGTCGGTAACAAGGACAGGTTGAAGCACAGCGAAGGAGCAGTCGACGGTAACACCTACTCCACGACAACAACGTGGTCTTCGGCAGCAGATCGCCCTCTTGTTGGCTAGGGCATGCAGTAAGGTGAAGTCGGAGAGCTTGCACGCTTGCGAAGATGGCGAAGTCGGGGAGCTTGCACCCTTACGTGAGTTGTTGAGCTTTGAAGAGCATGTCTTGCGACAATGAGGATGATTAAGTTGAAGCTTGGTTTTTGGAGAGGATGATGTGCGATTGTTGGAGATCCCCTTGAATCAATGATGTTCGGCAATGAACCTTTGGCTCTCCTCTCTTAAAGATGAAGATGGAGATGCTTGGCAAGCTTTTTGGCTTTGGGACTTTGGATCTTGCGGCTTGCTTGAGGGAGAAAGTGCTTGCGGCAATGTAGTTTAGACTTTGAGGTTGAGGATGATGCCGCAATGGGTTTTTCCCTTGGAATTTAATATTGGCCGGCCCCTTTATCTCTTTTGTTGCCTCGCCCTCTAAGGTTCTTTGAAGAGGAGTATTTATAGGAGTGGGGGAGAGAGGGTTTGGCGAAAGGAAAATCCCTAGATGTTAGGAGTTTGAATATTGACGTTGATTTGAATCAATCACTAATGGGATTAGAGATAGGAATATGAGTTTGGATTCAAATTGGAATTGGTTGAAATGGTATTTGAATTGATGTAGGATTTGACTCCATCTCTCTCCATGTTAGACCTAGTCCACCTTGCTATATGAATAGCCATCTCTCTCTTCCAATTGCTATATGATTAGCAATTCCTCCATCTTTTGACTTGGTCAGCTCTTAGAAGAATTACCGATTTGACACTCCTTAAACACACTTAGCACACACGTTAAATAGTTCTTACACGTTTGTTATCATCAAACTAGAGATCCTAGATCGTTGTATCCAACAATCTCCCCCTTTTGATGATGACAAACCAATAAAAGATTTGAGCAATGAGACGTGTGTGTGTGAAGTGTGATGAAGGATGTGATGCATATGATTTGCACAATGAGATGTCCAAGCATTACTAGCATGCACAATATAGCAATAGTTATAAACATGCTCCCCCTATTTTCAAGCTCCCCCTTGAACATGTATTTCTAGTGCTCCCCCTTCAACAAATAATACCACATGTAGTGCCACTCAACAAATAATACCAAATCTTTCTTTTTTCGACTTTTCTCTCCCTTTGTTATCATCAAAAGCGTATTAATGAAGTCAATCAAATATCACATAAAAAATAAAGTATTATAAATTATAACTAGCACTTGCATGTCATTTTTCATAGAGTATGCAATTCAAGTTCAATGAAAATTGCAATTTAGACTCCAACACCATTGTGTAAGTGTGATAATTAAACATTGAAGTACAAAGGGAGATTCAATCAAGAACATCAACCAAAACCAATCCACATTTTCCAATTAACATGAATATCACCTAGGATTGATTTTTCCAACCTCATTAAAAATGAGTTCAAGGTACCAAACCCCAAAACATAGCCTATAAGGACTCTTAGATGTGGGGGTGGCATTGCTTGACGAGTAAAGAACATCAACGCTAAAGATTACCCATAAAGCTTATGTTGGATACTCGTGGGTAGTGTACTTGCCATGAATTGTATCCATTTTACATATGGAGCAATATTCATATTTTTTTGAATTTTTTTAGAATTAACATCAATTCTTTTTAGCTCAATTTTTATTCCTGGCAATACACATACATCATATCCCTTAGATTATTCCGGTATTATCAACCTACATTCACTTTCCAATATTCCTAAAAAGAATCTCCAAATGTACAACAAGTTTAATATTTGTGGAAATGAGCATGTGTAGAAATCAAATCATTCATTTCATGAAACATGTCATGGGTACTAAATAAAGTCTAGCATGTGCATGTAGCTATAACGATAATACAATGATTTCTACAAGGGTATGAATGAACATTCAATAATACCACTTATAAAGATTCATAAGGAGGTATTCATTAAGCACCATTTTTTTTATTTTTCAATTTTTTTCTTTTTATAATAAACTAAAACAAAAACTAGAATCAAACATGCAAGCACACAAACAAGAAATAAATCAAGCACTCACAAAAATCTATGAAGGTATGCAATGAATGCAAAGAGGAAAATAAATATACCTTCGCGTCGCCTTTTGACTAAGGAGCTAAAAATGAGACTTTCAATTCATTGCACCTCGCTAAATCCGCTAAATCTTCATCTCACCTACATGAAAGGTGTCGTGTGTGACCTTGGAATCCAACAAGGTCCACTAGTGTTAGTCATCAAAGTTTTAGGAACCCACACTTGTTTGAAATTTATGTTTGTGTTCCTAAACTTATAATAGGATGTGTGACCAACATTATCACAATTAAAGCACTTTGCATTCATATTTTTAACAATAGAAGGCACATTGTGAATTTTCTTAAATTTAAACTTTTCAACATTTTTCAAACCAAATCCAAGTCCACGTCTATTATTGCCATATAATTGATTTCCAAGAATGATATCTAAAGATTGTTTTCCTATGGAAAATTTCTTAATGGACAATTCAAGACTAGAGACTTTGGATTTCAACAATGCATTCTTATTCACAAGCAAAGTACATTCACTTATAAAAGCTTTCTTGTTTTCCTCTTCCTTCTTTTCAAATTCAACTATTTTTCTTTTAAGCTCATTATTTAGCATGCACAGTTTATCATTAAGCTCTCTAATCATATAATCCTTTTCAGTTTCAAGCTTAATTAAATCTTGCTTAAGCATGCTAATATTATTCAATAAGGAAGGACAAGAACGACAAGCAGCTTTTTCAGATGAACTAGATTTTTCCCTTTTTAACAAGTCAATGGTTGATTTGCATGCATCAAGTTCCTCTTTTAAATTTTTAGATTCTTCAAACATGTCGCAATTTTCTTTTTGCACTTCAAAGCAAGAATTTCTATAGCATTCAACAATATTATCTAGCTCATTAATTCTTGCATTTTCTTAAAGAGCTCTGCTTTACTATAAGATATTACATCATCATTCTTTGCCATTAAGCAGAGGGAGGAGTGTGCTTCATTCTTCTCGAGCTCATCTCCACTATTCATGTCCCAAGTTAGCACGACTTTTCCTTTCTCTTTTGCAACCTGAGCCGTCTCTTGTGGGCAATTCCTCGCATAATGTCCCTTTCTCCTGCATTTAAAACATTCAACTTTATCATTAGTAGTATTCTGTTCAGAAGTATTTCTCGCAGGATTATATTTATTGGAGCGATTAAACCTTTGCGACATCTCAGCTCTTCCTTACTTTGTATTGATGTATCTCTTGAATCCTCTTACCATAAGAGCATGCTCCTCGTTACCGTCGCCATCCTCGCTAGCTTGAAGAGCTAGTGGTTTTGGAGCTTTTTCCTTCGCCTCAGGTTCCTCTCTCTCCCCTATATTCAGCAATTCAAGCTCATGGGACATTAGGTTGCATATCAAGTCCTCCACCCTCATCTGTGAGACTGATAGATCTTTCGCTTCTTGGATGGTGGTGACTTTAGGCCTGAAAGAGCTTGGCAGTGCTCTTAATATTTTCCTCACATGTTCAAGGCTAAAATATGGCTTACCGAGCGAGCTAGACTTGTAGACGATGTTGGTGAACCTCGCAAACATCTCTGATATGGACTCTGATGGTAGCATGTGAAAGCTCTCCTCTGTGCTCAAAAGTGCAAGTCTACACTCCTTCACCTATGGCGTTCCCTCGTGCGTCACCTCCAATGTATGCTATATTTCCTGGGCAGTTAGACAATGTGAGATGCGATTGAATTCAGATTTATCTAATGAACAAATAAGCGCATTTATTACTTTAGCATTAAGAGCATAAAGTCTCCAATCATTGTCATCCCATTTATCATCAGGTTTAAGCATATCAACATCTCCAACTTTAATGACATGTGGCTTATAGCCTTTTTCAACAATTTACCAAGCTTTATAATCAACAGATATAAGGTAGATTCTCATTCTATTTTTCCAATATGTATAATCTACACCATTAAATCTAGGGGGACATGATATGGACTGACCCTCAGGGAAAGCACTATTAATGGGGTTCATGGTCAATCCTAGGCTAGATCCTAATAAACTGGCTCTGATACCACTTATTGGATCTGGATCTAAGCCTAGAGGGGGTGAATAGGCTTATAAAAAAATTCCCGCACAACCCACGAAAAATAACATGTAGTTAATAATCACGAGCAGGGAAAATATGAAGCAATCACAGAATACGAGAAGATATACACTAGTTCGGTCGTCCCACGACCTACTCCAGTCCCAAGCAAATACTAGCATTAATATGTTCCTGTTGTACAACTACAATGGGTCCTGAGCTCCCTGTCCCCCACCTAGAACGTACCACACTCTCCGAGTGCAGAACACTATCAACCTTGTAAATGCTCTATTTTGACAAGTCCCACTTGTCAAGACCCTCTTGTCTAGTCCCCGACTAAACAAGTCCCAAAAGAACACAAAAGTGGTAAAGTTTCCCCTACAGAGATCTACACACAATCACAAATATAATGGTAAAGTAAAGGGTTCAGAAATGCTCAGGTTGTGATGGTGTGTTGTCTTTGTCGTTCAGTACGGCGTCAGCTCCAGTCTGGCGCAAACAGTGTCTCGATCTGACGTCTGGATATCAATCTGTGGCTCGACAAACTCGAATAGTACTCTGGTCTGTGCATATAGTAATTCCAGTTCAAACTCAATATAATGCGGTCTGTGCATATAGTAATTCCAAACTTTTCCATGTCAGATTATTTTCACGCAATCCCCTAACTCACGCTCGCCTGGGGCGCGATTTTCTCCGATAGCTCCACTCCGACGGCGAAAGCACAACTCCAGCGACGGCGTTTTGAATCCGGAGGCAACTCAAGTTACTCAACTCCGACGACCGACTCTACGTCGGCAATCTCGACTCCGGCAACAAAAGCTCGAATCTTACGACAGCATGGTTCATTGAAGGTGTTGTTGCAAAACTCAGCAGATGGCTTCCCATGACAGCTAGGCCTTCACGCAAGGAGGTCGGTGCTCGAAGATCACGATAGCAGCAAGAGACAAATGTCGGTAACAAGGACAGGTTGAAGCACAGCGAAGGAGCAGTCGACGGCAACACCTACTCCACGACAACAACGTGGTCTTCAGCAGCAAATCGCCCTCTTATTGGCTAGGGCATGCAGTAGGGTGAAGTCGGAGAGCTAGCATGCTTGCGAAGATGGCAAAGTCGGAGAGCCTGCACCCTTACGTGAGTTGTTGAGCTTTGAAGAGCATATCTTGTGACAATGAGGATGATTAAGTTGAAGCTTGGTTTTTGGAGAGGATGATGTGCGACTGTTGGAGATCCCCTTGAATCAATGATGTTCGACAATGAACCTTTGGCTCTCCTCTCTTAAAGATGAAGATGGAGATGCTTGGTAAGCTTTTTGGCTTTGGGACTTTGGATCTTGCGGCTTGCTTGAGGGAGAAAGTGCTTGCGGCAATGTAGTTTAGACTTTGAGGTTGAGGATGATGCCGCAATGGGTTTTTCCCTTGGAATTTAATATTGGCCGGCCCCTTTATCTCTTTTGTTGCCTCACCCTCTAGGGTTCTTCGAAGAGGAGTATTTATAGGAGTGGGGAGAGAGGGTTTGGCTAAAGGATAATCCCTAGATGTTAGGAGTTTGAATATTGACGTTGATTTGAATCAATCACTAATGGGATTAGAGATAGGAAGAGGAGTTTGGATTCAAATTGGAATTGGTTGAAATGAGATTTGAATTGATGTAGAAGTTGACTCCATCTCTCTCCATGTTGGACCTAGTCCACCTTGCTATATGAATAGTCATTTCTCTCTCTTTCGATTGCTATATGATTAGCAATTCCTCCATCTTTTGACTTAGTCAGCTCTTTGAAAAATTACCGCTTTGCCACTCCTGTAACACACTTAGCACACACTTTAAATAGTTCTTACACGTTTGTTATCATCAAACTAGAGATCATATATCGTTGTATCCAACAAATACAAGATAAGGGTTTCAATTAGAGTGGAAACCACTATCCTAACCTCTGATGGGAAATAAATGGCCAACTCTCCAAGATCTAATCTATTCTCCACTCATATTCCCTCTTCTTCTTCTCCAAATTCAACATAACCCAAGCCCTAACTCTCCCTCTCAATATAAAGAATAGATTTGTCCAATATTACAAAAATGCCCTCATTCCCCAAAATTACAAGTTTGCCACTGAGGCCCAAAATCACAAAATTGCCACTAGGTGACCACGCCCCCCATTCCCATCAATACTCTGCCCCTGAAGAACCACATTATCCTCAAGGTGGTGCATGAAATCCACGAGTGCGCTTCTCCGAGTGTGGATGCTCGTCTCATCGCCTCCTCCCGGATCAAAAGGCCATCCACGAGCTCCGTCCTTCTCGAAATGTTGCCGCATGAGAGGTAACGCGTCCGCAGCTGAGTCGTCTACGCACTAGCACTTTTCATTCTGAATTTGGACTCCAAATGGGCCTAGAATCGTCAAAATACGAAAGCTGCACAGAAAATACTACAAAAATGGCCCCGAAATTCCCAGAAAATAAGACGACTCACTGTTCACCTGTTGACCGATCAACGGCTAAGCCGGCTCGGGCCGGCTCCAGCGGTTGGCTGCCCCTCAGGATCGGTTGGAACGAGCCGTCACTGTAGCGGTGGCTGCTCGCCGGCGCCGATCCCATTTTTCGGCGGCTCCAGTGGCCGATGGCCGCAAAAAACGTATGTTGGGTTCGTCAGGAGGAGAGGAAGGCGCTGGTGGTGGTGGCGGTCCCAGATCTCGCTAGCGGCATCGCCGGCAAAAGTCGAAGCATCCAAATCTTGCCCTCCTAGGGCTCACCCGGCTCGGGACGGCTCTTCGGGGGCTCGCCCGACACGGGGCGGGCCTCCCGGGGTCGTCAGAGCCGGGGCGGGTCTCCGGGGGCTCGCCCGACTCGGGGCAGGTATCCAGGGCCTCGCCGGAATCGGGGCGGCTACGACGGGGTCCGTCACCTCCGGTGGTTGGTCGTCGGAGTCGGATCTGCGTCGCCGATGCCTGTAGACTTTGGATCTGCGTCGTTGTCAGCCTTCTTCTCCAGACCTTGCAGATCTGATCATAAAATCTTCAGATCTAGCGTCAGAATCTTCTTCGGATGGCGGCAAATCTCCGACATCCTCTTTAACGACGCCAAAATGAACTTCATCATCTCCAAAATCGCTAGCATCTTTTCCTCTTCACCAGCTTCGAACTTTCTTGGTCCTGCCATGAGGATCTACGCTCTGATACCAATTGATGATAACTAGAGGGGATTTGCGGAACAAAAGAGGAATTTTTATATATATTGGTGGAAAACAAAGGAAAAATACAAGAAACGGGTTTCAATTAGAGAGTAAACCACTCTCCTACCCTTTAATTGAAGATAAAGACCTAACTCTCCAAGATCTAATCTATCCTTTACTCATATTCCCTCTTCTTCTTATCCAAATTCATCTAACCCAAGCCCTACCTCTTCCTCTCAACATAAAGGGCAGATTTGCCCATTATTACAAAAATGCCCTCATTCCCCCAAAATTACAAGTTTGCCACTAAGGCCTAAAACCACAAAATTCCCACTAGGTGGCCACACCGCCATTCCCATCAGATGCATACAGCTTGTAAGATATAACTGATACAGTATCTTTGATAAAGAATATGAAGACACTAAAGAATATGTGTATTCAAGGCTTTTCTCTGATGATGTATTTTTATGCAGATCACAAAACATTCCAACCTTACATGAGCACAACAGACATACTGAGAACATATAGAAGTTAGCTGCCAGTTTATTTAGAATATGATTATCACCAAGAAGAAAACTATCACTTACGTTAGTTCGACATTCAGAGGTTTTCACCAAAGCATTATCATGTAGAAGTTCACTTGGTACCAAACCATGCAAGATTCATATCTATATTTCAGCTTGAAGGGTGTGTTCATGAGTAGAAATTCTAGCTAGACCCTAGACCGTTACTAGAAATCATAGTATGAGTAAAACTATGAAGTAGAATAATTGTAACAGTTCTATATTTTTTTCAGCTATATAAGTAGGGTCAATAACTTATTTTGAGGTGTGCCCTAATTTCCTATTTCAACACAAGCCCTGAGAGAAATAATCAGAATATTAAAATTGATACTTTTACTTTTGCATGCTATTAATAATTTCGACACTGCATAACATTTTTGTTTCCTTGCACCTAAATTACAGTCAAATATCTTTGTAGACATGCTTCACGCCAATACTAGAGTTCTTTCTAAATATGCCAACACATTATTAAAGCTTTCAAACGAAACACTATCCAGAAGATCCAAACTTTTAAGTGTGGGGTTGGTCCAATTGTTTGTGCATGTACTAGTGTTCTCATTTGGTTACATAGTATTAGAAGTGGCAATGCTCCTGGCTTTTCAACTATACAATCGCAATCAACAAGAGTTCCGGGTTTTGGAACTTTAAAACCATGTGATAGCTTCGTTGCATATGGAATGGACTCTGAAAACGGTATACGATACTTATTGGATCAAATATGTATCACTAACAATTGGAGGCTATCCAGCTATATAAATAGTATAGTGTTTAGTTTGCTTAGTTCCATCTTAAATTCTTCATAATCAATTCCCATCCCAAATTTTAACATGGTTAGACATGGCTAATATTGAAGCCGGCTAGGAAAAAGATACATGTGATGAAGAAAATATAATCAATTTTTTATTGATTGTTAATGGTATTTCAGAATTTTAAACAAATTTCAATATTTTAAGATCTAAATCTTTTAAAAATGTAGAACCAAAAAGGGATCCCAGATAAATTAGCGGGTTTTGAATACCAAGCATATATAACATACTTATAATGGATTGATGGATCTAGAACGATCTGACCTAAATCCGAACGGTAGCAACCTCTACCATCATTGATGAACTTTAGCACACTGAACATAATTTGAAAGTAAAATAACAAAGCAGAATGACCAAATAAAGTATGATCTCGCCTAGTCATGTCTAATGGTAGGTAATAGTATTACTGTATGGAAATATTTTTTAAAAAAAATTCTGCTGGATCTGAGGTGCAAGAACTGAATGACCTGTCTACTCTTTTTTAATTAAGATAATTGGATCCTAGAAATTCTATAGAAGTTCAGAATCCATCATCTCGCCGTCAGGCTGATAGCCAGTCGGAAACCTTCATCAAATCCTTCATGGAGCATTCATTCTTATTATTAAACACTGGCATAGATTACTGACTAGAAATCCCTTCACAATGGTCATTGTCCAGAAAATAACAAATATACAAATTCTTCATAGAATAGGAGAATAGTACAACCACAATAATTACTAGCAGGAATTCTCTCCAACTCGTAGAATGGATTATACCATACTTAGCATACTGCCAACCTTACATATTGCATGTTTACCTAAATGACCTTAGATTTATGAACTATTTTGCAACTATGTCCTATCGGCCAAGAGTATATGGAAATCAAATTTACAACAAATCTTAGCAAACTAGGCAATGGTTATTTGCTTTTTACATGTTTAAAGAATAAATGTACCATCGATTCCATTACCTGATAACTATGTCAGTAATGAAAAAAATTCAAATTACCAATATCAATGCTAAGTTTAATGAGGAGTTCATATACATGCATGCTAAATTGCTAATATAGCGTTATATATTTAAGGATAATTTGTTTATTAATCTTTTAAAATAACTTAAATATTCGTTTGAAAATTAATTTTGATTCATTTAAACAAATGATAGTCGAAGAGAAGGGTGCATCTAACAAATCAAAACCACATGGTCTTATTGGAAAATATGCAAATAGAAAGATACCAAAAACATAGGCGTTTATACATAATATATTAAAACACTTCATCAAAATTCCAGCACATTAAAAACATGCAACAAACAAATTGACTGATTATTCATGATAACTCCCATTTTCAACAAATTCCCAACCAACAGCCACATCTATTAATACAATTCAGTTCATGAGCACCTTGAATTGTTGACGTGAATCTGCTTCCAGCTTTAAATAGAAAGCTCGCTCCTCTGGAGAAAAATCCACCTTTTTCAAGAAAACTGACTTTGGGGGTAATTTGACAATTGGCTCTCCATTTATTAGTGTGCCTATATAAATGTAGCAACTGGTCAATCAACCCTTAAAAGACACATGCAATCGAACAACAAAAGTACCTCATAAACTGAATGCAAATTCAGGCAAGCATATAAAGGACTGAAAGGAAAAGTGTTTAGCAAAAAAATGAAAACAGTGTCAACAGCATTCAAATGTCATGCATGGCACTGCGATGCCCCCCCCCCCCCCCCCCCCCCCCAAAAAAAAAAAAACAAAACAAAACAAAACAAAACAAAACAAAACAAAAAACAACAACAACAACCCCCACCTTTTGGCTCTGGCAACCAGGCTTGGTGGCCTACCACTATAGCTTGCAGTGGCAGGCGCCATGCCTGACTTGGCGAGTAAGGTGCCAGCAAAGGCAGGTCAGTCTGATGCCCCTTTTTTTCCTTTTTTTATAAAATTCAACCCTTTTATTTGGGTTTGGATTATTGGGTGAAGGGTTGAAGTTCAATGTTGGTAACTTGATAGTTGGAAAAATGTCTTTGTTGTCAAAAGCAAATGTGCATGATATGTTATTGTTGTGGGTAGTATGAGTTCATTATTCAAAGTTATCTGCATTCTTGTTTTACGTTAATTATTGTTTCTGACTGTATTTCATTTACATGTAGAAACGAACTGGATATGAATATTCCAAATGTGCACAGGGAACATGTAGAAACCGTTATCTGTACTAACAGAGTATAGAAATGAAAACACTTGCCACATACTCACTTTTATGACACAAGATAAAATCAAGATGGAATTTTCTTTCCATTTGATAGGGGTTCAAAGCAAGATCAAATAGATAACCACAACAGACTACGTTCAGACATGTGACTGCCTAGCACAGCACCAGGAACAGAGCTAGTGTTTCGGTGTAGGAGAAAGCAGTAAAAATGAAAATCTCAATTCAAATAAAGTAATCAGTCAGTACGCTTGCAAAGCCCAAAGTTAATGCCCCCATCACACATTTCCATCTACCTATATGTGCATACAGACACCAAAGGAGAAACGCAGATAACCAAAAATGTAACACATCATAAGCTTCCATGTAAAAGAAACGCTAAGACACAATCTGTTTCTATGATAAAATTACAGCTCCAACCCGTTCATTCTTTTTTAGCCTTGAAAATGGTAACATAGATACGAAAAAAGGGTGATGTATAACCCATCTAAGAAAGGTAACTGACTGCCTTGTAGCTAGGATGTAAACGGAGCAGGTATTACTATTTCTGCATTTGTACTTGTTTTTAACTTTCAGATGTAGACACGAATACGGGTGGTGTTTTCCAATACTGAACTCACTGATTATATTTGATGAAAATGAATCTGGACTCGAATCAGATCCGGCTCTAAATCAGATGTTAGTGATTGCAGATAAAAGAGCTTCATTTATATCATATATGTGAATGTAAATGTTCCTCATCTTACATTATGTAATTCTAAGGAAATTAAATTTGTGTGTTTTTTTGTGACTGTATGCATGCTAGGTTGTATTCAAATATCTATTAGGATATATCAGCTAATTAAGAATTATCTATACCACTTAAAACGAACTGGATATGAATATCCATAACAGCCTAAATATGCGTACATAATTAAATATGCATACATAATCAGATTTGGATTAAATTGTTTGCATTTGTTTACATCTCTAGTTATAGCAGTAAGTGTTTTAAATATCAGTCCAATATCCGATATATCGGCCGCAATATCAGATTTATCACTGGCCGATACGATATAGGCTTATATATTGCGGTTTCCGATATTTGGGGAAATATCTCTGCAATATCGGGTTGCAGCGGCCGATATTGCGGCTGATCTATCCCTTTGAAATATCAGCCACAATTCACAGGTTTTTAAAAATAAAGTGAGCTGATCGGTCCACTTAAAAGTGGATCCGACCTGAGTCACCCGACCTAATCATTTACTTAAAATGATGAGAGCCATCGGGATTTTTGAGAGATAATCGCTGCTTTGCCCTATTTCTAATCACGTCGATCCGCCCCTCTCATTGCTCCGCTTCTTACGCCGCTCCGCTCAGTTCCATCCAACGACAATCGATTGAGCTTCGACGTCTGACATTCAATCTTTGCAAGAGAGTGTTTTCCGATCAAGGTGAGTAGTCGATCCTTTTTTTCATTTTCCATATTTTCAGTTTTTTATTTTTTCCTTCTAGTTTTAGGTTTTTTCCGTCGATCGAGCTTTGACATCTGGTGTTCCATCTTTGCAAGGAATTTTCCGATCAAGATTAGTACTTACTACTTAGTATTCTTTAACTTTTTCATTTTTTTCATTTTCTGAATTTTTTTCAGTTTTTTCGGTTTTTTCAGTCCATCGTTCGTTCATCTCAAAAAAATAATATGGGAATTTGCTTATTTGAGCTATCACTATGTGTCCATTTGAATAATATTGATATGCATGAATAAAAATTTTCAATTTTTAAAATGTTTTCAGTATCAGCCTAGTGTAAATTCCCCACTTGCAGTTTTTTACATGTTCCAGACTTGAGGGGAATAGTTATTTTCTGGTTTGGCCTAATCATATCGTAAATGTTAAATTATTATCTTATGATCATGTTTATTGTTTATTAATTTTTAACGCATGCCTACTGATTTATTATCATATTTTGTATGAATTTAACTCGCTTGGTTCGTGACCACTTAAAGAAATATTCCACCAAGTGGAAGGCTAATATTCACGGTTAATGATGTATACTTAACCAAAACATACTTTTATATGAGTTTCTATAGTTTATATTTTCGTAGACACGTCTATGCTTTTATTTGACATCATTTTTAGCCTCTGATATGACACTCCGATATGTAGTCAATATTCCCGATATTCTTGTTTAACGAGAGAAATATAACCAAAACATACTTTTATCTGAGTTAGTATAATTTATATCTTCTTAGATACATCTATGCTTGCATATGTCATCATTTTTAAGCCTCCGATGTGACACTCCGATATTTAGTCAATATCCCTGATATATCCCCGATTTCAGCAATCCGATATCAAATTTCCTAGGCCGATACGTGACCGATATCCAATATTTATAACATTGATAGCAGTATATCCAACCAGTATATGATGCATTTGCTAAGTTTCAACAAGTACCATAATGTCCTAATATCTGATATCTACCTGCTTACACTGGATTCGGTATAACATATGCATTCTTCATATACAAAAAGTCTCCATCATGCCATGTCAAGATTAGTGTGAATAAAGAGGAAATTGTGACGTGCCAACTCATAAAAACCACTAACAATAATGTAATGACGATTCGGAAGCATCATGTGAGATCCAAAATAACCTAGAACATAACAACGATCAAAACAATTCAACTTCTAATTGTGGAGATGATTAATTGGAACAACGAGACTTGTGAAGCAAGAGTAACTTATCAAAACAAAGAAACACATCTGCCAGATAGACATATAAGGAGAAAGGAAAATACCATGCCACATGAATGGAAATAACAATCATTGATGAAGGAGCACTATCAAAGATCTTCATTGTAAGATTGGAATACATTTCAATAAAACAAGGCTTTGCTGCTTTTAGGGATATGTCTATAATGGGAATGGTGGCCACCTAGTGGTAATTTAGCGATTTTGGGCTTTAGTGGCAAACTTGTTATTTTGGGGGATGATGGCATTTTTGTAATATTGGGCAAATCTGCCATTTATATTGAGGAGAGTTAGGGCTTGGGTTATGTTGAATTTGGAGAAGAAGAAGAGGGAATATGAGTAGATGACAGATTAGATCTTGGAGAGTTAGCCATTTATCTTCAATTAAAGTGTAGGAGAATGATTTCCCCTCTAATTGAAACCATTATCTTGTATTTTCGTTTATTTTCCACCAAAATATATAAAAATCCCTCATTTGTTCCTCAAATTTCTTCTAGTTCTCATCAATTGGTATCAGAACGTAGACCTCGTGGCGGGACCAAGAAGGTTCGAAGCTGGGAAAAAGGAAAAGATGCTAGCTGTCTTGGAGACGATGAAGTCCATTTCGGCATCGTTAGAGAGGATGTCAGAGATTTGCCGCCATCCGCAGAAGATTCTGACGCCAGATCTGAAGATTTCAAGCTCAGATCTACCAGATCTGGAGAAGAAAGCGAACAACGATGCAGATCCAAAGTCTACAAGCATTGGCGACGCAGATCCGACTCCGGCAACCAGCGACGACCAACCACCAGAGGCAACGGCCCCCACCATGGCCGCCCCGACTCTAGCGAGTCCTAGGAGACCTGCCCCGACTCTGGCGAGGCCCTGGAGGGCTGTCCCGACTCTGGCTAGCTCCCGGAGGGCCGCCTCATGTCGGGCGAGCCCCCGGAGGGCCACCCCGTATTGGGCGAGCCCCTGGGGGGCAAGATCTGGATGCTTCGATTTTCACCGACGGCCTCACCGACGAGATCTGGGACTGTCGCCACCACCATCACCTTCCTCTCCTCCCGACGAATCCAACGGATGATTTTTTACGACCATTGGCTGCCGGAGCCACCGGAAAATGGGATCGGCATCAGTGAGCCGCCGCCGCTACAGTGGCGGCTCGACCCAGCCGTTCCCAAGGGGCAGCCGAACGCCGGCTGCGCCCGAGCCGGCTCAGCCGTTGACTGGTCAACGTCTGAACAGTGAACCGTCTTAGATTCTGGGAATTTCTGGGCCATTTTCGGAGTATTTTCTGCACAGCTTCCGTATTTTGACGATTTCGATTCTGTTTGGATTTCAAATTCAGAATGGAAAGCGTCGGTGTGTAAACGACTCGGCTACAACGTGTTACCCCTCATGCGACTAAATTTCGAGGAGGACGAAACTCGTGGGTGGCCTTTTAATGCAGGAGGAGGCGATGAGACGAGCACCCACACTTGGAAAAGTGCACTAGTGGACTTCATGCACCACCTTGTCTCCAAGGTGGTTCTTCGGGGGTAGAGTATTGATGGAAATAGGGGTGTGGCCACATAGTGGTAATTTTGTGATTTTGGGCCTTAGTGGAAAACTTGTAATTTTAGGGAATGAGTGCATTTTTGTAATATTGGGCAAATCTGCCCTTTATAATGAGAGAGAGGGTTAGGGCTTGGGTTATGATGAATTTGGAGAAGAAGAAAAGGAAATAGGAGTAGAGGATAGATTAGATCTTGGAGAGTTAGCACTTTATCTTCAATCAAAGGGTATGAGAGTGGTTTCCGCTCTAATTTAAACCCTTATCTTGTATTTTCCCTTCATATTCCACCAAAATATATATAAATCCATCTTTTGTTCCTCAAATCCCATCTAGTTATCATCAGTCTAATCATCAAAGCTGATGGGTAGGGTAATAAATGTTATAAAGAGAAACATAGCAATTTGAGAGTGTACATGGCTTTCTGATCAGATGTGAGACGAAACCTTAACTTGAACTTCAAGTACAAGACCATCTAGAAAGATCAAAAATGTCAATCTAGAAATTTGCCGATTGGGATAATTTGACTAGCATTAGAGAATGAACAAGGTCAGTTTTGGACACTGACATAAAGAAGCGCAACATTATGCCTGACATAAAGAGCTATTGCATGCAAAATGATACTCACACAGAGCTTCATTTAAATCCAGAAGTTGATTTTTAAGTGTTGTGCACTTCTAGCGTAAAGGTTGACCTTGTCATCTTAAACGTAACCTATGTAAGTCAAGTAGTCACCATGAACCATGCATAAGGTTCAGAATTTTTCATAAGATGAAATAGCCTAAGATTTTGATCCCGGCAACATTCAAACTAAGGTTCAGTTTGTTTGCACCATGTCATGAAAACAAAGGGCATAACCTACAGCACATTTCATACATAACACATTGTGTATGATTTTAGCAAGTTATCACTAATCATCCAAATACCCAATTAGAAAAAACAAAATTATCTGGAAACAATACTGACATTGCAGAACCAATTAAAGATGATAAATAACAATACCGACCTTTTGTGCGACGCAACAGTATAACCTTGAGAACTGCCTGAAGCTTCCTATACCCATCAACTGCGTTTCTAGATATTGGGAATTTTAATTTGCTACAGAAGGAACTATAGATAGAATAAGGGTCGTACTTAAGGAACCGAAAGTAGCTGTATAGATCATCAATTGAATTCTGTATAGGTGTTCCTGACAAACACCACCTTTTTTTAGCTCGAAGTCCACTACAAGCCTTAGCAACTTGAGTTCTATGGTTTTTTATGGTTTGTGCTTCATCTAGAATCACCCGATACCATCGAACTCTCGCAAGGGGGCCACTATCACAGTCAAAATGGGAATCCTTGACTCCTTTTTTCTTTTTCTTACCCTTCCTCTGAACATTATCTGTCTGTTTCCTTTTATTGCTGGAAAATTCTGAGGATATTTCACATTTATCCATATTCCTTTGCTCT
Source organism: Scilla litardierei (assembly GCA_030789695.1). Lineage (NCBI taxonomy): Eukaryota > Viridiplantae > Streptophyta > Magnoliopsida > Asparagales > Asparagaceae > Scilla > Scilla litardierei. Next base: position 120,870,435 of record CM061130.1, read on the forward strand.
GCATCATCATCGGCAGCACTGGACTGTTTCGGCACCTCATTGGTTACAATTGAATAAGTTGTAAGAACAACATCATATTTTGCAAGCTCGGAAGGATCTCTTGTCCGCGTACCACCATGATAGATTACAACAGAAAGCTTAGCATTGCTTGTAACCTTTTCATCTAGCTCACGAGCCCACTGTCGAAGAACACTAGCGGGGCAAACAACCAGAGTGCCTGCTGGTGGCTTCCGGTTGCCCGATGCGTGCATTGACGTGCTAGGGACTTTTTCCTTTTTGCGATCATCTTCTCCAAGCTGTTTATCTTTATCCAGTTCGGTAACACCCTCGTCGTCGTCGTCTAAGTTCAACAAAGCTTCAGGTTTTGTCTCGTGTGAATTATTAGAAGTAAATTTGGATTGTTGAGTCCTTTCCTTCTGTATAAGGGCTATCATCGATATGGTCTTACCAAGCCCCTGTTTCAATTTTTTTAAAAAAAGGAAACTTCTTTAGCCTTTACAAAATGTTGAACAATACCCTAAGAGAGATATGGCATACAAAATAAAATAATGCGAGATCAATTGGGTCCAACCTGATCGTCTGCAAGAATCCCACCTGTACAGTGAGCACTGTTCTCTTTCTGAACCATCCATGCCAAGGCAATTTTCTGCACAACATTATTGTCTCAGACAGCTTACATAAATATTTGGAAATATTGGGAAAAAATCAACATTTTTATACTTCCAGTACCTGATGCTTTAAAAGAGAAACAGATAAAAGCCCATCTGGTAGATCATCTTCTAATTTTGGCTGATTAAGATTCTGCAGATAATTCAAGAAAACACACCGTAAATATACATCCTTGGTTTGTGAGAGACAATCCAGTAGCATTTAATGAACTTTAATATTCCTTAAAATTACAAAAGAGACCATAACTGAAGCAAAATGAAGTTGCTACTTGATCCACTTCTTTCCACAATTTACAGGCAGAAGATGATAATTGATGATGTACCCCATAACAAAGTATAATTAAACAAATACATAAACATTTCTATCAGTGACATGCATATATTGATCCTACAGTGAAGAAGTTAGCAGGTTTCATTTTCTTGCATTAAACATTGAATATCACAAGATAACAAATATCAATTAACATTAAAAGAAGTAGATATAGAGGAACAAAAAAGGTACGAACCCCACTAGAGATTTATAAATTACCCAAAGGGAAAGAATCGAAATAAAAAGAAATAGATCCTTTTATAAGTTTAAAGAGAAAAATTAAAGAAGAAAAGAGAGAGAAAAAGAACAAAAGAAAACTCTCTACTATGAAACTAGAAGTGTTTCATGGTCATGTGCCATCTAGTTTTGGACAAGGTTTGGGTCATTTTTCCAATTTCCCTTGATTTGCATTAGATGCTTTAGTTCCTTGTTATAAATTAAATTTTTTTTTCCTACCCATATGTATACAAAGTTCATCATTTTTTTTTGGAAAAGGGTCAAGGTTTACAACTTGATTGCAAAGCCTTGTGGTTTAACTTTGAAAATATAAATAAGCATTGCAGTGAAAAGCCCAGTTAGCCCCACAACACCCCCCCCCCCCCCCCCCCCCGGGAAAAAAACAAAAAACAAAAAAAAACCCCAAAAAAATACATCCGCTTTGAGTAGGAGCTGCCACTTCAAGTTTTAGAAGAGTTAAATACATCCGCTTTGAGTAGGAGCTGCCACTTCAAGTTTTAGAAGAGTTAACCACTGCATCTTCTTATATAGATTTGTATTCTCATTTCCTTGGGGATAATTTCTTATTTCTTTACTTATCACGAATTTCGTAGCTTCCGATTCCTTTATTCTTATTCTTTTTTCCTCTCTTTATCTCTCAAAAATAGGCTTCATGCTTTTTGCTGCTATAGCCAAAGACCAGATATACCACTTCGCTCCCGCTTCCGCTCTCCATGACATTCTACATATGTATGAAACTTCAATAATAAATATTCTAAACAACTATGAAAGTTTATTATCAATGGTCTAAAGAAATTCTTTTAATTGATAAAATATAGCAAAAACAATTGTGTGTCAACACCTTGTTTCATTGAGTTAAAAACATCAACGAAAACCATTGTCATTCACTGCCCATTTTGAAAATAGAACTTGCCCACATTTAAAAAGCATAATATAAATTTTACTCGTTATTGTAACTGTAACTTATAAGTCATTGTTGACATAAAGTAGTAAACAATGAGGTACTCGGACATAATTATTGTGAGTTTTTTGTGAGCAATATGCAAATTCCACCAGTTCTTATTAGACTATCTGAGAACTAGCTTTATGTTCCACCAAATATTAAATATTTGTATCATCTTGCAAAGACAAGTCCAGTTATCATTATATGATTCAGACTGGATCAGATAATACCACGTCTAGCCCAACTGATGCACAACCGGCTGTCCAAAGACTTATTTTAAGGGTTTAAAAGTTTTAGTTGTCAGAAATGAGGTCGATATGCATTAGTTTCAGTTAGTCAGATCCAAGTCAATATAGGGTGCAATTTTTTTTTGAGTACTCTTTTGTATCAAGGGTCACAGCCTAAGTCAAGTTTTTATCGCCCACAACTGCAAGGATTATGGGTCTCGCAACCAGTTAAGAACATAATAAACAAATTCACATTTCTAGAAAACCAAGGGACAAGACTTATCTGGGCAGATGCCATGTGATTCCCAAGCAACGATGACTGATGAATAAGGCTACCTTCTATAAAGATTGTGAATTTCAGGTCTCTCCCCCTCATTCTATTTGTAACGACCCAAATATTTAAAAAAAATTATTGACATTGTGTTTCATATTTTTTTAATAAATTAAATCACTCGTCATTTCTTTTCCCTTCATCAACTTTTTATTTTTCTTCTTTATGCCTTTTTGTTTGTTTTCATTTGGCCCACATTTCTCCTCACCACTCAAAGTTAAGCCCAGCGACAACAACCAATTCCCTTTTATTTAGTTTCTTCTCTAAGTCAAAACAATCCAAATTCTCATTCTTCTCTTATTTACTCTTATCAGGCCGGCCCAGCCCATCATTTGGAATCAAACAATACAAAAGGGGCCCATCCCCTTCGCATTAAACCAAAGGCAAGGAGGCTGATGGGCGCATCACGTATCAGAGGAGGCACAAGCGTGGAGGAACGGCGGCTAGCCAAGGAGGGGCGGTTTCAATCAATTAAACCAGGGGCGTATTCATACTTTTGGGCCTTTTGTGATTATTTATTATTTTAGGGGGTTATATGCAATTGTGCAAAATAGAATTATTATATAAACATACATGGCCTGCCGGCCATAGAGTATGCTTATTTTGATAATAAAATTGATATAGAGTGGAGAGAGTTTCTCGTTCTTCGGGTGAGTGCGGACGTCGGCGGCTAGCCAAGGAGTGCCAGTTTCAATCCATTAAACCAAGGGCGTATTCGTATTTTTGGGCCTTTTGTGATTATTTATTTATTTTAGGGGGGTTATATGCAATTGTGCAAAATAGAATTATTATATAAACATACATGGCCGGCCGGCCCTAGAGTATGCTTATTTTGATAATAAAATTGATAAAGAGGGAAGAAAGTTTCTCGTTCTTCAGGAGAGTGCGGACGTCCTCTTCCATCAGAGTCTTTGGAGAGAGATTACATCTAGAATTGTAATCAACGGTATCTTTTATTTTCATTTTTATATTAATAAATCGGAGGGTCGGTTTCAATCAATTAAACCAGAGGTGTATCCGTAAACTTTTGTGCCTTGTGATATTTTATTATTTTTGGGAGTTATGTGCAATTGTGCAAAATAGAATTATTATATAAACATACATGGCCGGTCGGCCTTAAGGTATGCTTATTTTGATAATAAAATTGATAAAGAGGGAAGAGAGTTCCTTATTCTTCGGGAGAGCGTGGACATCATCTTCAATCGGCGTCTTGAGAGAGAGATTACATCTACAATTGTAATCAACGGCATCAGATTTTTCTTGTTCCTACAGAGGCCCAGCTCCATCCAAACCGGACTTCCTCTCTCTTTCTGCGATTCGAAGAAGCAAGAGCCTCCTCCGCATACTCAAACCCCGAGTCGACCGATTTCTCGACGCGGAAGCCCTTTTCGAAATGAACTCCTCATCCGCATGATCTATTCACGTGTTTTCCCCTCTATATAAACAACACTATTTTTTGGGTTTTATACAAATGAAACCCCTCTTCTTTTCTCCTCTAAATTTCTAATTTTGATCTGAGGTTTTCCGAGTTCTTCGGGTTTGGATTGTAGGGCTTTTTGATCCTTCAATTTCTTTACTGATGTAGATTATTTCTATTCTAAGTCTTACGGTTTATTTTTCTTTAATTTCTCTTCTTAATTTTCTGAATCCATTTGGTTTTCGATTGTTCGGAAATTGTTTCGCTACGTTTAGGATATGATGATTCATGTATCTCAAGGAGGTTCTTCCCCCATGCGAGAATACCCTCGACACTGTCTTTGTGGTGGCGGTTCTCGCCTTTTCCCACCATTTTCCTTTGTTCGGTTGTAATTGTCATGTGGTTGGCCGCTGGAGTAGGGGTGGCAAATGGGTCGGGTCGGGTCGGGTTCGGGTCGGGTCAGGTTTGACCCGACCCGAATAACGGTAAACCCGAACCTGACCCGAATTAAATTCGGGTCGGGGTATCGGTTCGGATACCCGAACCCGACCCGGCCGTAACCCGGGTGACCCGTACCCGACCTGGTTTGTCTTACGGGTCGGGTACGGGTCGGGTTCGGGTCGGGTTTAGTGTGAAAGAGTGATTATTTTACAAAAAGGTCGGGTTCGGGTCGGGTCCGGGTTGGGTTTGAGGTGAAAAGAGTAAAAATACGGGTCGAATTCGGATCAACCGGGTCGAGTGGTCAAACCCGTACCCGACCCGGATTTTTATCCGGGTCGGTCGGGTTGACCCGAATTCGACCCGACCCGGATTGGCCCCTACCCATACCCAGCCCAAGAGGCCGGGTTCGGGTCGGGTCGGGTCTAGTTTGCCACCCCTACGCTCGAGTCGTTGATGGCCGTGGCTATGAGATGGGGATTCGATGGTTGTAGTTTTACCGATGGTTGTTCTTTGTGTTGTGTTGTGTTGTGCCGATGGATTGTGTCTGTAGATAGCTATCGAGGCCTTGGGACTCTGCTGAGGAGTAGATGACTTAGAACATTAATTTTCATTGGGTATTCTTTTGTGCGATCGTTTGTGGGCCTTTTCCCTTCCTTAGGTTTTCCATTGGTTGTTTATTTGGACCTGTGGCTGTGGGTTTGCCAATGTTCCTATTCGTGGGCTGCGGCAACTCTGGCTCTAGGCTGGTAGACGTTGACTTGTTAATATACTGAGAATATGAATCCCCCGCTTATTTAAAATCTTTCAATTTCTTTTAAACAAATAATTTCTAAACTTATTTCGATATTTGGTCTACATATAAAATTTTTTCTTCACTCTTTACTTTTATGTATGGAATTTGATTGTTCATCATGTAATGATGAACTATTAAGTTGCCAACTAAATTATGTAGTAGTACTTATGCAAAATAATGATATTGATACTATTGTTGGACATTGTTAATTGACACATGATTTGCTCATACTGCTAACATCGCTGAGACACTGGTCTTTTGCATAGGGTCTCCCTAGCTACATAATTTAGGGTTTAGAATGTGAACACTTACTGAGAGCTCGAAGCACATTTGACATTGACGCTTCATAACACTAAACCAACAACTAGAATGTCATACACTTAGCTCACTATCTAAAGGGTGTGGATGTGATATTGGTTATTTTATTCATTTTTCCACTCTCCTGATGGAAGTGGGTCATATTACAAAAGTAATCATTTTTCCTCCTCCTTTTATGGAACAAGAGGTCATATACAATTTTCATCTTTCTTATGGAATGAGTGCTTACAATATTCAATTGTCTGCTATTCACACGAATAGCGAGGTTACAGAACCTGTTAATGTACATCACTCCATTGGACATGAGTCACGGCCTAGAATGGTTAGTTAAACTTTAACCAACAGCTAAGTTACATTTTCAATCCAATAGCTCCTTTTCTTACTTAGTGATATTGCAAATGTATTGTTTTGTATATAAACTGTTAGCTTGGTTTAGATGTAATCTACTTTTAATCATGTTGTAAATTTTTCTTCTCAGACTTAGTAGGAGATCTTTTAGCACCAGAGATTAGCTGTCGTGATGCATAAAGTTTCTAATATTGTTCGTACAGGTATGATTCCAATTTCGGTATTATTTTCTATTTTGTCCTATTCTGTTTTCACTTGTACCCAGCAGGATCTACATATTATTGTAAATTGTGATGACCCCTAAAAACCGGGTCATTACACTATCCGTCTGATGTTTTTATGTCTCTCTCCAAAAGAACAGTTTAATCCCTCTTACCGTTGCTAAAATCAAAAGACAACCCATGTTGTGATGTAGTAACATTAGATTAATACTGACTAGATGTTAACATTAGGGGAACTAGTATAGTAAACCTTCGGTCAAAGCAGACCCTTCCATCTAATCCAACTTATTACATACATGTAATCATAAAAATGGTTCATTTTGGAACTCGTATCTACTCCAAGAATCAGCTTGATACATCAATTCTATATAATTTAAATTAGCGATATATTTTGATCCTTTCAAAACCCTCACTTAAAAAGGAGAGTAAAGCAGTTGATGTCCCTCACAAAGGGTATGAGCTTACACGTAGGTCTCTATCCAATTAAAAAACTGGAAAAACATGACTCCCGACTAATTCTCCTATTTAAGTTGTCTTAAGGAAGCCAACTTATATTTCAGCTTGATTTCAGTGCTACAAGCCAAAATCAGCCTAACAGGAGTCAAGGTTGGTTCCAGATAAGTTTCAAAGGGATATATGACTAAACATTCTTGCCATTTGACCAGACACAAAAAGCCATTAAACCACTACAAGCAACAAGCACCTTCAAAAAAATACCTGCAACGCCTCTTGGTAGACCGCCCTTTCATCGTACTCGACAAGCCTTTGCTCTCCTAAGCCAGGAAAATTCCCCGTATCAGCAGGACCAACCAGCAGGGGATTGTCAACAGATTTTCCATTCATCAATGTTGGTGGCAAGACCCTGTGTGTACCGACACTTTTATATATGAGGACATCATCTGCAAAAAGGAAAAAGAAATAACAACAGAAGAACCATTACTTTCCCCACCTAACAGATTTTCCACAAAACTATTGGCAGCTATTTTTGCTTAAACACGAATGATAATGCCATGAATGACAAAGGTAGCATGCAAGCACCATCATCTGCATTTGCTACAACGGAACAGCATCTTGAATAAAACCAAGATGGACCATTCTTCTTGGAGTGCTTAGAAGCTTTTGTTCTCTATTATACTTACCATTTGTTGATGACGAATGTGGAATCCTGCATTTACCATCGGTTTCGTACTCATAAGCCATATTTTTCATCCCTGCATTTTTCACACAAATCTTATGATAAGATAAATTAGCATTTGTATAATCTTGGGTTATGCTAATAAAAGTCAGAAATAATAATCACTATTGGAGTCAGTTGGACCTTTTGGTGCAGTTTTATGCATTGTTTGCTGAACAGAAGGTGGAAGAACTCGCTTTTGAGTGTGCTGGGGCAGTTTGTTATCATCTTTACTCCTATAATCAGCCATGTTATTGAGGCCCACTTCAGAAAAATTATTTGGCTTCACTTGTATCGGTTCCTTCTGCTGACTAAGAGAAGGCCCTCCATGGTATCTTGTGCCATGCTCAGAAGAGGGTTTAGAATTAAATGACTGAAAAGAGGATGGAAGTGTCCTTTTTTGAGTGTGCTGCGATAAAGTTGTGAATCAGCAACCGACAAAGTAGATAGAGCATTGAATCCATATTTAGTTCGGGATGTTACCTCCAAATGTCCATTTGACTGTGGAGCATTGCTACCCCCTGCATGAGACACCGGTCTGTTCATAGAAGTTTCTGCATCTGAAACCGTATAATTAGTAGAACCGGGATATGTCTGAAAATTCATGTGTGAACTATGACTGTGGTCCGTGAAGCTTTCAAAATTATTCCTCCATTGGGTAGTCGTACTGGTGCCAATGCTGGATGACCTGTCTGGTGACTCTGGCCAATCAATATCATCATCACTGTCTGAAGAATCTATTTCTATAATGTCCATATCCAAAGAAACTGAACAATGTGGAGTTGATGGGGGAAAAGTAGGAATTGAGAGGGCAGCTAGCGTCCCAACCTGAGATAAGGATAGCGAAAACAACAGAAATAGATCATCACTCCATCTATATTGCTAATTTGACAGCATTTAAATTTCAAAATAAATGAATTAATTACTGTGAAAGACTTGAGAACAATGAAAGTTGGCCTGCAGAACCATCTCTAACAAACCTGCACCGCTTGCCATTAGCTTTAAAGAATTTTACACCACAACATGCATGATATAGCATATAAACACTATACAGAATAAAACAGAGGAGAAGAGGAACACCGTTTATAATTGCACAGCAATGAGAATAACTAAAGTTGTCAAATTTTCTCACATAATTAAAATTTCAGCAGTAGAGCAATTTCAATCAACTAAAGACACTTTTATCATTAGACTAGCATTATATTATTCTGTAGTGCATCCAGCTAAATTACATGCAGCGAAATACCAAACATTATTCATATGTTAGTTGCTGAACCACAATAGACCCATTAGTGAATCTTTTAACTACTAAATTCAATTAGCTCAATAAATCTGCCGCAGCAGAATTTCTTTTATTCAAGGTTACCTGTCATGTAAACACATCTGCTCTCAAAAAATCATATCATGTTACTGTAGGATTCTTCTATACCGCTACAGAAAGATCACTGCTAAAAATCATATTGCAAATGAATTAAAGCTTGGTAAAAAATCATACTGCTAAAAGTTTCGACTGCTGAAGTACTGGCAAATGGCAATGCAAGAAACCTCTAGTTTTGCCTAGACACGGATAGTAAAACCAACCCAAGGCATGAGATGAGACTATATATAATATTAGTCATCTTATTGAAGACAATAGAGGAATAAGAAGATAGATGCGTTGTTCTCAAAAGCAATTGAGGCATGTATAAGCAAGGCAGCTGACGTGTGCATCGCTGCTTTGCCCAAGGCAAAGGAAGCAGCCAGCCTCGCCAAGAGATTTAACAAATATTAGAGAGATTAATGACATGGTAATCATAGTAAAACTCAGTGCTGGTAATCACTGTCTGAAACTGTGGCCACATCTTGTGAACCTTTGGCAAGCATAGGACCGGGTGTGATGATGTCTTTTTTTTCTTTTTCCTCTTTGGAGGTTGCATTGGGGGAAGGGTTAAGGAGTAAATGACCCCGCTTATGACAAACTTGACCCACATAAAATAGGATAGCATCCTGCTTTAATTTGACAAATTAGAAGTGACCTAGATGGTAAATTTAAGACAAACCCTCAGTGGTTTCGAACCATTACTAGACTAGAATAAAGGGAATGGAGAAAATCTCCTTTAGCCATTTCTTTCACTCAAAATCTCGTGAGTCTGCACATCATAAGAACATTCGAATAAAAGGATGCCCTATTAGGATCCCATTAGTCCCACATCGGAAATGAGCAAAAGAAAAGAAATATTAAATTATTAGATTGCCTCTCCACCTAATACCAATTGGTTTTGGGTTGGATGCTAGCTAATACTTAATAATTGGGATGTGAGCCTAGTGTTATAGGCCTAGTATGTGATGGGTCCTTAGCAATGCTAGTGTTAGGGGCCTAGTATGGACTGGGTCTCTAACAAATGGACTAGGTTAGGGATCTAGTACGGGATGGGTTTCTAACAAATGGTATTAGAGCAAACCACGTGCTACAACTCACGTTGCGAAAGGGACAACCTGGAGAAGGAGCGACCTAAGTGTAGACACTTAGAGTGGGCCATCGTGAACAGCGGTTGTCGGAAGCGTAGTGGTATGTAAGGATCTCCTTTGTCCCACATCGAAAATGAGCAAAAGAAAAGAAATGTTTATTATTAGATGGCCTCTCCACCTAATACCAATTGGTTTTGGGTTGGATGCTAGCTAGTACTTAACAAATGGAGTATGAGTCCAGTGTTAGAGGCCTAGTATGGGATGGGTCTTTAGCAAGACCAGTGTTATGGGTCTAGTATGGGCTGTGTCTATAACAAATGGACTAGTTTATGGGCCTAGTATAGGCTGAGTCTCTACGACACGCACCCCCCTCTCTTGTTATTTCCTTTTCTTAAAGGATCCATTTCCTATGTCTGTGTCACTTAGTAGATGCCTAGTGATTAGATGTCAGGCAACCACCCCGGTATCCACCTACCTCGTCGACCTCCCCAAACCTTGGTGCTCTTAGTCGTATGTTGGTATTTGTAGCTGCTAAAATTAGATAACTTAGGTCAGAATAATCAATTAATCAATATGGTTAATAAGCTGAGAATATGTCCAGCCATAATTAAGAAACAATGAGATCTCATCACATGAATGACCGTGTTTGCAAGCTACCAAATCGGACAATACCAACTTCCTCCTCCGAAATATAATGTGAATCGATACAAAAGTGGTCCCTATTTCAAACAGATTTCTATAAGGATGAACCAAATTCCTCAAAGGTTACTATTTCAAACCTCCCTCCCCCCCCCCCCTCCAAAAAAAACCCCTAATCGCAATGATTGACAAATTATTCCAAATCATCCAATGTGTAATTCCTTGAAAGTAATCAATCCGACATGGGTAGAAGTGCAAAAAAGTAATGAAATGAAATGTTTGCAATGTACGGAAACTCGGATCTAAAGTGCGAGAATGTAACTATGGATATATTGTTAACCCCTTTGACATCAGCTCATAACCTACGAGGCGTCTAGAGGGACTCCCTACAACATATCTCTTAATGTCCTATTAAGAAAAAACAACAGAAAACAATGATATGGGAGTAAAGAATCAATAAATGAAATTTGAATAGCAACCAAAAGCTAGTTGTCCCAATTCTTTGTTCAGTTATACAAATCCTTTTTCTTCAATCAGTATTATAGAAGGCCCCTTCCACAAATAAATTAATGGCATTCATATCATTTTACTAGCATAAACAAATGATAACCATGTTAGCAGGTAACACACATGTATCTCTCAACTCAGATCACCTGGAGCATTCTCTTATCATCAATGAAAATAATACATGTTCTCACGAATGTACTCATCTACTATAAAGTACATCCACTGTTGCTCGGATGTAAATCCTCTAGAATAGAATCTTTGGGGGAAGATAGGAATTATTAAATAACGGCGCATTAATTAGTTCTTGTTATGCTTGGTATAACCAATTTCACAACCCATCAGAAAACGCCTAGGCAATTCTTCTTTCATATTTTGTATTATGCATGCATACATGTATAAACGTGAATCTAATAGATTTTATATGCATAAATGACAGCACCTAAGTCTTGGCCTAGGAAGTAGATTGAAGACTGCAATGTAATGCAATCAGACTCAAAGAGTCATAAAACGGCTGTAGATTTTAACTTGAGATCATTTTTTTACACAAAAACGCAGTACTTCAGTCGCATTGTGGTGGGCGAAGTTGACAGAAAACTCAACTCTCATATTAATAGAGTAATTTTCATTGGTCTTTTGACAGGGTAACAGGCAAACAAAAGCCAAGCATGCATGCAACCTAGTGAAAGAGAACACGGGCTAAAAATCTTTCCTAAACAAAAGCCAAGTAAACTTTGCCAAAGTTTAATTTTTGACAAAATTCGAGGGGATTTGATCAACAAAATTCTGCCTTTCACATATTTAGACATCAATCAACATCCATGGAAAAATCAACTCCCGCTCCCCCTCCCCCCCCCCAACAGAAAACAGACCGAAAAAAGACAGAAAATCAAGAATTAAAACTTCCAATCCCAACTAAAATCCTAATCACTTCAAATCAGAAACGAAGATCATCCCAAAGATCCAAAAACAAGAATGCCAAAAACAAACTAATCCTTCAAAAATACAAAGAGATCGAACTCAATTATAGATTCCGAGGCACACGAGAAACTTACTTGCTTCCAGATTTCAAGCACCGGTCGCCATTGAGATGGAAAGAGAGGGGATTGTACTCGAGCTAGGGTTTTTCTCGAAGTGGAGAGAACTCCGAGACGAATAGGAAGAGCGAGCTTGAACAAAAAACGGGAAAAAAAACAGAACCGTCCCAAGCCCGTGTGAAAATCTTTCCGTATGCAACACGAGCCGTTGATTCTCGTTTGATGGAGGGTTGACTGGAACGCTTTGGGATTGGCCACTTTAGTAAATACAATGAAGCTGAGGGTTCAGTATGAAAAATAAAATAAACTTGATATTCTATATTCATGTTCTTGGATCACATCGCATTGGATTCTCTTGTTTAAAGCCAACGAACCCCCACAACTCGATTAGGCGAAAAAACCGAAACGGGTTAGGAACAATTTGGTGGGTTCAAAGTGGGTCTTATAATCTTCAACCCGTGTAGATTATAATGTTGGGAAGAATAAAAATTTTTGCTTCTTTGGATGAGACATTGTTTGAAAAGTATGTGTTGGAGAAGTATGTTGTTGTGTATCCAGTAATTTTATATTTAAAAATAATTTAAATTTAAGCATCTTATTTAACTTGTAATTAACCAATAATTTGTCCTTAAAATATTAATTTATTTAAAAGAGAATGATGGGAAAAATATGTGTCACGCTGTACCATCTTTCCATTTTTTTTTCCAGAAGATCGGAACTATTCATTTTTGTTCTTCACACTCTAAACCCTCGATACACCAAATAACAAGTGAACACATGGGCTTTACATGTTCATCGACTCCAGGGCCGGTTCAAGCATAAATGAGGCCTAAAGCGAAACAAAATATGATGCCTAAGTATTAATGCAAAAAATTTAGGAGTCTTCATATAACTAAATTTAACGCAAGAACATAACGGAAGAAAGCAGCAACTTGTTGTGGTGTGAAAACACTAACAACAATGCAATCAAACGAGCAAGCAATTCACTAATTCAATAACCAGGGCTCCTTCGAAATTTCGAATCAATTCAATAAACTTTCTCAGTTTCTTGCAGATGACCTAAAAAATAAATTACCAAAGATATTATCATATTAAACATTAATCTATCGAAGAGTCGAAGACACTGTCACGAGACGAGGCCGGAGAGAGACTAGGAGAGCCGGAGAGATATGATTTGCTAATTTTGAAAAACATAATTTTGAAAAACATGCTAGTAACTTGCTCATTAGAACAACAGGCAAAATAAATTCACAAGAGATAAATAATAGCGGCTATACCCCAAATCAATAACCAGAGATTGAAAACCCATCAATTACATAATTAAAATAAAAAATAAAGATAAAAATTTACTGTATTGGCGACTTTGCGCCCTCCTTTGCTGGGTCAAGGCAGAGGAATAGTCTTTCCTAACAGCTTGATTACATGGTTCGTGTCCAAATCTCTGAGACTCCGAGGCCGAGACCGAGGCCAATTGGAGGCAATTGGAGCTGGAGAGAGACGGAGTGTCCGAGAGAATGAGAGAGAGGAAGGTCCGAGGCTGGAGGGCGAGAGACACGGGTGCCGAATCGGCCAATGGTGTCGATTGGAGCCGAAGGGAGACTATGATAGGCGCGGAGAGAGAGAGAGAGAGAGAGAGAGAGAGAGAGAGAGAGAGAGAGAGTAGTGAGAACAACGACACTTTGGCGTTGGAGGGGTAGGGTTGAGACTTGACTCTTGAAATTCCGTTAACCTCTCTTTCAATTTTATCCGTTGGACCTAAAGCGGACTGCACAGCACAACAATCCCCAAGCATTACAGCGGGCCCTGTTAGAGAAATAAGATCACAGGACAGCAAAAATGGTCTGGAAAATTTTAATTAAGCAGGCAGAAATATTGTTGGGCTTAGGAATAAAATGAAATGTGAGGCCTCTCAAAATTGGAGGCCTAAAGCGGCCGCCTAAGTGGCCTTGACATAGAACCGGCCCTGATCGACCCGTTGCAAAAGGTTATATTCGTACGAAACTGTTAAGTTTATGACTGAAGGATGAACGTGAAAACCCCCGTGCGTTCACTCGATATTTGAGGTTATAGAACATGAAGATCAAACTGAAAGGTTTCGATCATTCGAACAAATAGTGGTGGACTTTTACAGTCGCATATGTGGCTTAGCCATGCATGTCATATGTTTTCCATTATTCTCTATTTATAATCACCATTTTAATTATTAATTAATATAATTAACTAAGGTAAACAGTAAAAATGATTTTACTCTTCACCCCAAGTAATAGTGAAATAATCTTAACTACTCGCCGATCGAGTTGGATGGATGGAGAAGTAGAGAGGTCGGCGATCTGATCGTGATGACCGCAACATCAACAACGATAAAGATCGTGCCAAACATGCTGGAGACTACAACGATCGCACTAGAGACTACAAGGACGATGACGGGTTTGTTCTCGCCTATAAGGGGTAACAATGAATTCATAGCGAGATTGCAAATGAAGCCGACTTCGTTCTCATCGTTGACTACATGGTGTTTGTGATCAGATGCGCACTCGATATCGACTTTGACAATGAGTTCATTCCCATCGGCGTTGACCTCGACTTTCCTTCTCCTTTGCACGCATTCAATACTGGGTTTGAGATTAACATTCAAGGCAACAGGTGAGAGAGGCCTGAGCAATTCGATGGGTATAAGAGGCATGGGCCGACATTGGATTTATCCATAAATGAATAAGCTAATTGCGTGGATCGGTCAGTCCTACAAAAAATAAATAATGTCCAAAGTCCATATTACAGTTCATATCACACAAATGAAAGCAAAAAATCACAACTTTTGAACCCTCATGGGTCCCATTTTTAAATTCTTCAGCTTCAAGCGTGGCCTCCGCCTCCATGGAAAGTAGTAATCAGTCTTGAACATTACATAATTTCATCACTATAATTTCTCTCAAAAAGAAAAATAATGCACGAAAAGTAAAATGTGGGACTAAACAGCCGATCCAAAACCACAATTAGCCATCCAGACAAAAATTTGTGCTCATTCGACATTTTCTAACACATCACATGCATCACTGATTCACGATAAAATAAACATAATAAATTAAAATACTTAATAATTATTCAGACCACGAGGCGATGTCATACACCGTTAGGTTAGGTGACAAACGGCAGAGCGGTCGCATGATATTTACAATTATTAAGTTAATGTCGCACAACTTAGCATAAGTTTATCCCAGAAAATGAGCCATAAAATGAAATGTGATGCAATGCATATAAGTAGGAGCCTAAAAGGTATCATAATATGCAATTTGTTGTGCATTATGGGCTAGTTCAAAAGAATTTGAAAAGTGCCCAAATTACTTATTCTTCGTGAAAAAGGAAATGGTTTTCCTTTTTATATACCCCAAAACAATCCACATGAGCCCTAAATATCTCCACAAAGTTCCCATTTTAATCCCCAATTTTTATCGATTTTTCTGGAATTTTTAGGGCCCAAAAGACCCTTTTTATTAATATATTTGCTTCCACATATCCCCTTTTTCATATCCTTTTTTTCAATGATTTTCAGCCTGCGGGTCTGAGGCCCGCAGTATGGCTGTGGGCTTCAGGCCCGCAGCAACTTTCCTCCTTTTTTTATTAATTGCGAGACGAAGCCCGTAATATGTGCTGCGGGCTTCAGTCCCGCAGTGAGATTTTCGTATTTTTTTGATTAATTGCAGGCCGAAGCCCGCAATGTGTGCTGCGTGCTTCGGGCCCACAACACGCTTTTTTTTTAAAAAATTTTGGTTAGGCCTTCGGCACAAAGGGATTGCGAGGAAAGGGAGTGGGCGGTGGTTAGGGTTTGACGATAACGCCCCGTCAGCACTGATTACACGGTGGAGGGCGCCACCGCATAGGGGGCGGGCGAGGGGGCGCCTCTGCCTGCAGGGCGGGGAGAGTGAGGGTGACGTTGCCGCCTACACGGTGGGGCGAAGGGGAGCAGACCGCCGTTAGGCTGGGTTAGGGTGGGCATCCTGCCGTGAGGCGGAGTCGGTGGAGTCGGATCCGCCTTCGGGGCAGAGCGAGGGGGGTCGGTCCGCCTACGAGGCGGACAGTTGGTGGCCCACGGCGGCCGGCGACGAAGCCGGTGGCGAAGCCTTGGGTGGGGATAATATATATTATGTGTATTTTTTCGGTTTTGATTTCTAATATCATATGTATGAACGAACCCTAAGGGTATGGTTTATATGATATGAAAAACATGAATTGACAATTAAAATTAAAAATCGTCGTTTATAGACTATTAACCCAATTTCCACTCTGATCTTGCGAGATTAAATCATGATCATGATTTAAAAATAGAATTTTTAAGGATAGTATCTCTAGATCCCTCCTCCAGATCTAGGGACGGTTGACGAAGCCTACGCATGGAAAACGACGTTTGTTTTTAGTAGACGAAGCTGCGTGCGTGGATCTACCGCCTTTCCTACACTTTCGCACTGATCG
The DNA here is from genome assembly GCA_030789695.1 of Scilla litardierei. Taxonomy (NCBI): domain Eukaryota; kingdom Viridiplantae; phylum Streptophyta; class Magnoliopsida; order Asparagales; family Asparagaceae; genus Scilla; species Scilla litardierei. The sequence continues at coordinate 120,886,958 of CM061130.1, forward strand.
GGTTTTGTAGAAAAATTTTAGAGGCTCGTGTTGATAACGTGTTGTAAAGCATCAAATCTGGGGGAGACACCAGTCCTTTATTTATAGTAGAGAGAAGAGTCTACATGTATATGGTTACAATAGAGATGATCGTATCCTATGAATAAGATGTAATCCTCAATACAAACACCCATCATTATCCGTTTACAACAGATAAAAATTATTGTAGCCCCCCCCCCAAACAACACCCCCCAATTCAATTCATGTATCTAAGGGCGGAGCCAGGATTTTTTCTTGGGCTACCCTAATCTCTTTATCCCGTCACAAATCTCTCAAATTCACCGAAGTCCTCTGTTTCATATTAACTTGAAATGAAAATTAAAAAAAATCAAGAATCTCCTTGAAACCACTTAACTCCCTCCTGAGTGTTTCAAATCTAAACCCTAACTCCACATTCACTCTAAAGACAAAATCACTCCTTTTTTAAAAAAAGAAACAGCTCAAAATCCCAAGAAGCAGAGGAAAAAAGGTGAATTCACACCACCAAACAACAGAGAAATAATAATGTATCTCGAGAATGGAACCATATCTCTCCAAATCAACCCCAAACCTCTGGCGACAATCACGAGCATCACCACAATCACTGTGGAAGTTTCTTCCTCCCCATAGCTCACATATGATCTTGTTAACCTGTAAATTGGGAATCAAAGAGAATTGCAAGCAATTCTCAACAACAAAGAGATAGAAAACAATGAAAAGTAAACTGGAAACGAGAATCAAAATTAAAAGCAAAAGATTGTTCAGCAAAATACTGAGACAACTTCATTCCTTCAATCCAGATTCCTTCTAACAACTTGCCATTTATAGGCGGAACCTAAAGAGTTTGTTAGAGTAACAAACTCGTATCAAACGGACAGAAATTGATTCCACTTTTATCGGACGGTTGCAATCAAATCTAATTAGAAACTGCTCACATCAATTTCAGCAGATATCCCTTCGCAATCTGACGGCTACTCGCCTTTCTTCCCTACGGCTCCCTGCTCCTCCTCAATTGCCAGCTTCAGACAGCCCACGGTAGATGAGAGTTCCCTCCTCCGATGAAGATCGCCGACGCTTGCCCTAGCGTCGCCAACATTCACTTCCCCTAATTTTGACCTTGTCTCAAGGTCAAATGACGGAAATTTCTTAATAAGATCCCAGTAATTTTCTCAAGACGCTTGCTCCTTGTCCATCTGCCTCCACTTAATTAGAACTTGTGGTATGATGTTCTTCTTCCTCAATACAGACCTCTGTCCAATATAGCTTCATGTTCATCTATCACCTCCTCCACGTAGCAGGGCTGATTATCCTGCAACACACTCTTTTTACCCAATTTAGCCTTTAGTTGAGAGACATGAAACACTGAGTGGATCCTAGCTTCCTTGGGTAAACCCAGTTTGTAAGCAACCTCTCCCACCCTTTGAATTATAGGGTATGGCCCATAATACATTGGGGACAATTTGTGGGGCCTTGATGATGACACTGAGATCTGCATGTAAGGTTGGAGCCTTAAAAGGACCCGGTCCCCTACCTCAAAAACTCTCTCCGAACGATGATTATCTGCATATTTCTTCATCCTATCACATGCCTTGGCAAGATTGTCCTTCAGCAACTTCAAAACACCTCTCTTGCAAATAGTGCTTCATCCACCTCCAGCAGCTTAGAAGTTTTGGACACATAGGAAATCAAAGAGGGGGGTTTTCTTCCATAAATGACCTCATAAGGAGTCATCTTGGTGGAGCTGCGCCAAGTGGTATTATACCAATACTCAGCTAGGGTCAGCCACTTAGGCCATTCCTTGGGCTTGTGACTGCAAAAGCACCTCAGATAGCATTCGAGGCTTTTGTTTACAATTTCCGTTTTGCCCATCGAACTGAGGGTGATAAGCAGAGCTCAAAACCAGAGTTGTACCCTGCAAGTTGAATAATTCTTTCCAAAACAAGCTAGTAAAGATGGTGTCTCGATCACTTACTATAGCCTTCAGAAGCTGTGTAATTTGTAAACTCCATCAAAGAAAATCAAAGAGTGGGGTTTTCTTCCATAAACGACCTCATAAGGAGTCATCTTGGTGGAGCTGTGCCAAGTGGTATTATACCAATACTCAGCTAGGATCAGCCACTTAGGCCATTGCTTGGGCTTGTGGCTGCAAAAGCACCTCAGATAGCATTCGAGGCTTTTGTTTACAATTTCCGTTTGCCCATCGGACTGAGGGTGATAAGCAGAGCTCAAAGCCAGAGTTGTACCCTCTAAGTTGAATAATTCTTTCCAAAACAAGCTAGTAAATATGGCGTCTCGATCACTTACTATAGCCTTCGGAAGCCCGTGTAATTTGTAAACTCCATCAAAGAAAACTTGAGCCACCAACTTAGCAGTATAGGAGTGTTTGAGGGAGAAGAAATGCACATACTTTGATAGCTGGTCCACCACTACATAGATCACGCTGAGGTTGTTGTAGGCAGGCAGGCCCGATATGAAGTCCATTGAAATCTCTTACCAAATCTGATCTGGAACAGGTAGGGGGTTAAGCAGCCCCGGAGATGCAACACTTTCTGATTTGCTCCTTTGACGGACTTCACATTCCCTGACAAAAATCTTGACTCTGGCCTTCATCCCCTCCCAATGGAACGACTGTTTTAATTTGTACAGAGTTCTGTGGGAGTCTAAATGACCCCCATAGGTGTTCCATGGTGTTCATTCAATAGAATGTCAATAACAGCTTCAGCAGTAGGGCTAATTAAAATTCTGCCTTGTAATAATATAAGACATTCCCCGTCGAATAGTGTTGATTAGCCCGTGCATCATCTGTCAACTTCGCCTCTATAGTTTTATAATACTCATCCTCCATAGTCAACCTATTCAACTCTGTCAAGCAATCACATTGAATGGTTGAAATGGGACAAAGGTAAAAGTAATCTTCCTGTAACTCCCCATCCTCATCTTCCTTCATAGACAACCCGTCAGCAGCTTGGTTCACCCTACCCTGCTTGTACTCAACCCGGTAATCGAATTGTTGAAGCTTCATCAACCACTTGTTCTGAATGCATGTCTGTAATTTCTGCTCAAGTAAGAACCTCAAACTTTGATGATATATCCTGATTACAAATTTTCTCCCCATCAAGTATTGGTTCCACTTTGTAATTTGCTAATATGAGGGCTACCAATTCTTTCTTGTAAGTGGAAAGGAGCAAGTTGCAACCCCTCAGTTTAGCACTTAAAATGCAATGGACCTTCCCAACTGCATCAGTACAGCTCCAACCCCCTTCCCAGAAGCATCACACTCCACCACGAATTCTTTGTCAACGTCTGGCAAGGACAACACTGGAGCAGTTGTTAGAGCTCCCTTCAATTGCGCAAAGGCTTGTGTAGCCGCATCATTCCAACCAAACTCCCCCTTTTTAGCAGATCTGTAAGTGGAGCTGCAATTGATCCAAATCCTCTTGTGAACTTGCGGTAGTAGCCCGCAAGTCCTAGAAATCCTCTCAAGGCCTTCGGGCTTTTAGGAATACTCCAAGTCGTGATGGCTTCAATCTTTCTTGGATCGACGGCAACTCCCCTACCTGATATAACATGCCCCAAGTATTCCACAGTTGCTTTACTGAATTGACATTTAGACTCCTTAACAAACATTTGGTGCTTACGGAGCACTTGGAACACCTCTTCCAGATGAACGTGATGAACTTCTTGCCTGGATCTGTAGACGAGGATGTCATCAAAAAAACCAACACAAATCGACGTAGATGAGGTTTGAATATAGTATTCATTAAGGATTTAAATGTTGAGGGGGCATTAGTTAACCTAAACGGCATTACAACAAACTCAAAATGCCCGTCATGGGTACGAAATACTGTCTTGAAGATGTCTGGGGGAAAGAGCCTGATTTGATGATAGCCCGACCTCAAATCCAATTTAGAAAACACCACAGCACCATGCAGTTCATCCAAGAGTTCATCAATGATGGGTATAGGAAATTTGTCTTTGATAGTTTGTTGGTTGAGTGCACGGTAGTCAACACAAAGCCTCTAACTACCATCTGCCTTCTTTACAATCACAATGGGTGAACCATACGAACTATAACTAGGTCCCACCACTCCTGTCTCAAGCATCTCATTGACTTGCTTTTCAATTTATCCCTTAAGGAAGTGAGCATGACGATAGGGTCTCATACATATAGGTTTTGAAATTCAGTAGGCAGTTAAGAATATAACGAACAACGAAAAGACACGCAGCACGCAAGAACACACAAGGATTGGTATCGCAGTTCGGTGCGCACACCTACATCTGCGGGGCCACGCCCAGAAAATAGAATACTTCACTAAAAAGATCGGAGAATACAAATTCTACAATTCACGCTTTAATAAGGAAGAACACTCTCATCCTTAAAACAAACCGTGAGGGGATGAAAGCAATCAACCCCGTGAAGTATTCTTGGCAAGCTCCCCTTGCCTGCAAGCTCCCCTTGCACCACCGACTTGATCAACTCCCTTGATCCTGCGTGCGCAGCCGTCGGCCTCCCTCCCGGAGAATCTTCTTTTGCTTTCACAACAAAAGCCGCAACCACAGCCGCCAAACGCTCCAAGCCCTAAAAGGCCAAAGCCCCGCAATCTCCGATTCAATCTCGATGCGGGCAATCGAACCTGGATTCGATTCTATCAACAGCAACTACCGCAACGGCTTCAACAAGAAGGAGATCCCGAAGGATCCGTAAGGAAGTTGCTAGAGTAATGATTTGCCGAAAATCTCTCTCCAACCGTTTCGCAATATGGTAACAAGAGATTATACCCAATCAACTCTAAAACAGTTAATAACCATTATAAGGGCCAGATGTGCAAGATAGAGAATACCAGAATACCAGAACGCCAATTGCACATCCTACATTTGCAGCCAATTGATGCAAGTACACATATTCTGTTGAACATCCCAGTACAACAATCTGTTCAACAAAATGTCCAACATTCTCATCTTCATACGACATTGGTTCAGATGTGATAAGCCATACATCAACATAACCATCATTCTCCAGTGCCACATATGACAAGCCCGCAAACAAGAATATCCACAGGATAAATCCTAACAATCTCCCCTTTTGTCATTTGATGGCACAACATATGGTATGATAGAGAAGGAGGGCAATTGTGCAATTGTTAAACTTTCAGACCCTTGGAGACACAATGCATCAACAGTAGTCAACCAACAAACCATCCAACAAAACGTTCAACAAGACGGAAGACATCCAACAAAACGTCCAACGAGGTCATCCAACAAAACGTCCAACAAAACTTTCAACATAACATCAGATCACGGAAAAGAGAGAGAACAAATCATACCAGAGAACAAATCATACCACTTCTCCCCTTTTGCGCCACCAAAGGACAAATACTTCAGAGATCCGCAGAGGGGCCACTCCGTAGAGAAGACAGCTTGCTTTGCAGCAACTCCTTGTGGCGATTCAGAAGAACCCGCTGGCTGTCGAGAACCAGAATTTGATCATCAATATTCTGAAGAGCAGTCTCGAGAAACTGAATATCAACCGCACTCGCTGAGGAAGTAGTAGCATCAGTAGCTGGACAGGGTGAAGGAGATTGAGATGCTGGAGGCACTGTGGCAGAGGGTTCATTAGTAGAAGGTGGAGAGGATGTTGAAGAAACATTATGAAGAGAGGGCACCAAGTCAGAGATGTCATCCACTTTTCCGGCCACAGACTTTGCCGTATACGAAATACTCTCACAATATGAAGGAAGATCTGACGAGGATAGAGGCACCTTTTGAGCCAGGAGCAGCATAGATATAAGAGTCCCATGCGGTAAAGAAGTCCCGGCGGAGGATAACTCAGCAAACGACAAGATAGAGTCAAAAATAATCCGGCCCAAATTAAAAACCTGAGAGGTTCCTGCAGAGAACAGTAGCCTGCACATGTCTCGAGTAACCACAGACACATTTGAAGTAGGTAGCCAGTTCCTCGTGGCAATCCTGTAGAGAATAAAAAACTTGGCCGTAAGAGTAGATGAAGGGAAGACAGATGATTTCTTAGGCCAATTTTGGAGCTTCCCCGCAGTCACAACTCGAATCAGTCTATCAAACTCGACTCCTGTAGACTCTCCATAAGCAGGAGCAGATTGAGGGCATTTCCAATCCAGAAGTTTGTTCAGAGAGGAAGGAGAAAAAGTAATTATCTTGCCCCGAACATAATTTCTGCAATGCCAACGAGAGGAGCCCTCTCCAGCAGTTTTGGATAAATTACAGAAAAATTCACTGACTAACACAGGGTAGAAGGAACTGAAGCAAGTGGCAGCATGGTACAATCCGAGATTATTCAATATAGTGGCTATCTGGGTCTTGTCAAAAGATGCCATGTTCAGAATCTTTTCAGGAAGTAATGATCTCTCCGAGTAAGATGACCATCGGTTCTTGCGAGATTTGTCAAAGAAAATTCTGCTAAAGGCATCTGAAGAGGTAAATGACGGAGAATGTGAGGAACTTGAAGCTGAGAGTTTGGACCTCTTAGAAGGAGAACCATCAGTATTAGAAGAAGGAGCAGCGCGCTTCTTGGAGCACGATCGAGCCTTGTGCATAAATGAGGACAAGGGAGGTTCAGTAGGACCAGAGGCCTCAGGTGATGCACCCTGTGTTGCAACATTTTGTGCAACAATATGTTCAACACTTGCTTCCTTGAAGGAATCATGCTCGATATCAGTTTCAACATTTAGTCTCACATTGTCACCACCAACAGCAGAAGTATCTTGACTCAGGGTACATATTTCTACGATCACTTCATCATTTACCTCACAGCCAGCTGAGCCACCTCCAGACACAACATCTGCAGTGACCTTATCTGAAACAACATGCATCTCACCAACTCCAGTTTCAGAACTGTTGGGGAGATCCTGATGAATTTCAAAAGATCCTAAATCCATAGGAGTGGGGCCAGGTTCATCAGACTCATTTAGAGACTGAATTTTTTGAGACATATCATCAGCAAGTAGCATGTCTTCCTCAGTGTCTTTCAGAGACGACTCCTTACTACTGTCTGCACAATCGTGATCAAATTTCTCAGAATCTTTTCCAGGCTCAGAAGCATCTTGAGATGAGGAATTAGGCACATTTTGAGGACACATATTCACATCACAATTAGGGTCATTGATCACGTTCTGAGATCCTTCATCCACAGACCTGGGGGGTGCAGTGACAGATATCTCTTCCTGACGTGGAACAGCATACCTTTTCTCATCACTAGGATCACCTTTCTCCACATCTTCCTTGCTTCCCTGCACATCATCCTGCACAACAGGAGTCTCTGAAGGAATATTAGACGAAGACGTTCCTGTAGTCCCCCTAGACTTAGGTAAATCAGCAAACACAGGGGAGTCTTCAGAATCTGAGATGTCTATCACGTCAATTTCAGAGATTTTAACAAATGATTTCGGGTTCCAGGTTCGAATGACAACTTTTCTATCACGAGGAACTCTAACACTCATAACTTTCCCCAAAATCTTCTTTTGCATGAGACCTTTAAAATGAATATGAGATACATCCACATAAGAAAGATCCAATTCTTTTCCTGTTCTCCGCAAAAACCAGAACCAATCTTGAATAGTTACCGGATCAGGAAAACTTTCATCATCATCATACACATCATCTTCCACGGGATTTTTGGGAAGAGGAATTTCAAGAATTGGGGAAAAACTCACCAACTCTAAATTAGAGACATTAGAAGGATGCATGCCACCAAACGAGGGAGAGGAGAGAGATGGAGAGGGATTACCACAGAAGGATCTTTGCTCAGGACGAGAAAACACTCCTTTTCGTTTAACAGAAGACGACAAGGAAGGCGGAGCACTTTTCCGAGCGGATGTCGTTCGTCGAGAAGACCGACGAGGGGGCAGCGACGACTCTTCCGACTGATTTCTTGTCATTGAAGATAAACTGGGAGAGATTTCGACTAAGCCGATTTCAAGAACCCTAGATGAGAGGATAGGAGAATCTTGGAGAAAAATTTGAGTTGAGAGAAAAAGCGAAAATGCGCCTTGGGAACGGAAAGAATCAGAGGGTTATAAATATCGGGTAAGGATATAAAGGAAACCCAACCCGTCAGCAGAAATCAGTAGACCCTCATAATGTTGCAACATGATGTTGCAACAAAGTTCTCAACACAGGAAGCAACATTAGATACGACACAGCCCTAGGGCTTGCCGCAATTCTTCAAATCTGGCAGAATCAAGGGGCTTTGTAAAAATGTCCGCTAGTTGATTAGCTGTAGCAACATACTCCATGACTAGGGACTTCTTCTCAACCAGCTCTCTAATAAAGTGATGTCGGATGTCGATGTGCTTCGTTCTGGAATGCTGGACAGGATTCTTGGAGATATTTATAGCACTCTGGTTGTCGCATAAAATGGTCATAACTCCTTGTTCCAGTCCATAGTCTATCAACATTTGCTTCAACCATAGTAATTGAGTACAACAACTCCCTGCAGCAATATACTCAGCCTCTGCTGTAGATAACGATATGGAGTTCTGTTTTTTACTATACCATGACACCAGATTGTTCCCCACATAAAAACATCCTCCGGTGGTGCTTTTCCGATCATCTGTATTTCCTGCCCAGTCAGCATCACTATATCCTGAGACAAGAGTATTCGTATCCTTTGTATACCATATACCATAGTCTGCTGTTCCGCTTATATACCTGATAATCCTCTTTACGGCAGTAATATGAGATTCCTTAGGACTTGCTTGATAACGAGCACAGACTCCAACACTAAAGCTGATATCCGGTCGGCTAGCTGTTAAATATAACAGGCTGCCTATCATGCTTCTGTAGAGGGTGACTTCAACATCTCTTCCTCCTTCATCCTTAGAGAGTTTTTCAGATGTACTCATGGGAGTCCTAACATGTCTATCACTTTCTAAACCAAATCTTTAGACAAGATTTCTAGCATACTTGCTCTGCGAGATGAATAGACCATCTTGACACTGTTTAACTTGGAGCCCAAGAAATACATTCAACTCACCTACCATGCTCATTTCAAACTCCCTTTGCATGAGATTTATAAACTCATGCACAAGTTGTTGTGATGTTGAACCGAAGACTATGTCGTCAACATAGATCTGGGCAATCATCACACTTGATCTTGTCCTTTGAACAAATAAGGTCTTATCAGCTCCTCCTCTTTCGTATCCCTTCTTGAGAAGATATGTGGTCAATCTTTCATACCAGGCCCTTGGAGCTTGTTTCAGCCCATACAACACCTTCTTCAGCTTGTACACATGATTTGGAAGAAACGGATCAGCAAAGCCTTTGTGTTGTTCAACATACACTTCTTCATTCAACAACCGTTCAGAAAGGCACTTTTCACGTCCATTTGGTGCAGTTTGAAATTTAAACTACAGGCAACCGCAAGTAATAGTCTAATAGATTCCAACCGTGCTACAGGAGCAAATGTCTCATCGAAGTCAATGCCTTCCACTTGGGTATACCCTTGAGCAACAAGCCGGGCTTTATTCCGGGTAACATTTCCCTTCTCATCTGTCTTGTTTTTGAATATCCATTTTGTCCCGATGACATTAGTTCCTTTCGGTCTTTCCACAAGACTCCAGACGTCATTTCGTTGGAACTGGTTTAATTCCTCTTGCATAGCTGAGACCCAAAAGTCATCTCCAATTGCTTCCTTCACATTTTTTGGTTCGGTAGTAGAAAGAAAACAAGCATACCCAGCAAGATCTCTGTAATTAACACGACTGATGCCTCTGGTGCGACGACTGTCGTGAACGTCACCAATGATTAGCTCCGGTGGATGATCTCGTATAATCTTTGTAACTCCCTCAGCACCTTGTGCACTTTCAGCTTCTTCTTGAGTCGACTCCATGGTGGCAGTATCCTGTGTTGCAACAATTTGTTCAACATTGTTCTGTACGGACTTGTTTGTTGCAACATCTCTTTCAACATGAGCATCATCCTCATTTCTGTCTTCTGGAACTCCTTTATCACCAGTTAGAATACATTCTCCCTGATCAAAATCACCAACAACAACATTAATGGACTCCATCATGACATCAGTTCGTTCATTCAACACACGGAAATCACGACTCCTTGTTGAATACCCCAAGAAAATTCCTTTGTCACTCTTGGTGTCGAACTTCCGTCTTGGTGTCCGATCTTGCAGAATGTAGCACTTGCTTCCAAAAATATGAAAGTAGGAGACATCAGGCTTTCGACCTTTCCATATTTCATATGGAGTTTTCTCAGTCTGTGGTCGAAGATAAACCCTGTTGATGGTGTAGCATGCAGTATTAATTGCTTCAGCCCACCACTTAATATTCACTTTTCGGGCGTTCAGCATAACACGAGCCATTTCCTGAAGAGTTCGATTCTTCCTTTCAACAACTCCGTTTTGCTGAGGAGTCTTAGGAGCCGAGAATTCATGTCCTATACCTTGTGCCTCACAGAATTCAGAGAATGAGTGGTTCTCAAACTCTTTTCCGTGATCACTTCGGATCCGAATGACTTTCCCTATGTTGTCTCCTCTTTCTACTTGAAGACGAGTACACAGTTTTTTGAAAGCATCGAATGTGTCTGATTTCTCCTTCAGAAAATCCACCCAGGTGAATCGTGAAAAATCATCAACACAAACAAAAATGTACTTCTTACCTCCGACACTTGTTTCTGAAGTGGGTCCAATCAGATCCATATGCAGCAGCTCCAGAGTTTTTGACGTTGTGATATTCTGAATTTGTTTGTGACTAATTTTCTTCTGCTTACCCAGTTGGCAGGCTTCGCACACTCCTTCTTCCTTCTTGATTAACGTAGGCATTCCTCGGACAGCTCTTGCTTTGGAGATTTTCAATAAGGTCTTGAAGTTAACATGGCCTAACTTCTGATGCCACTGTTCAGACGCATCTGTGGTGATGCTCAGACATCTGTCAGGTTCTTGCAACAGGTAGCAGTTGTCACTAGATCTTTTTCCAGAAAGAATGCACACTTCATCACCATTAAACACAAGACATTCATTTTTGTTGAACCGAACCAGCAGGCCTTGATCGCACATCTGACTTATACTAATGAGATTAGCCTTTAAATTTTCAACATGCATCACATCTTTCAATTTCAGAGTTTCTGTCATATTCAGATTACCTTTCCCAATAACTCTGCTTCTCTGTCCATCCCCGAAGGTGACATGACCTTTATTCCCAGCAATGTACTCAGATAGAAGACCCTTGTTCCCTGTCATGTGCCGAGAGCACCCACTGTCAAAATACCACTGATTTTCCGCAAAGGTGGCCAAGGATGTGTATGCAACCATACTGAACAGTTCCGACTTCTTAATCCATTTCATGGTTGTCTGTTGTTGTGGATGAACAATATTTCTTCCTTCACTCACATGCTTCATACGCCTGAAACACCTCCAATCATTATGTCCCATTTGTTTGCAGTAACCGCATATAGGTTGCCTAAGAGTAGTACCTCTTCTGTTCTTTCCTCGTGACTTGGCCTTATCATGTGAGCTCCTTTTAACATGTTCCTTAGCATTGAGATTACTCCTGGTCTTGGGTGTGTGAAGATGACTTACTCTGTTGTAACCAACTCCTGTTCGATCTCCAGCAACTTTTCCCATGTTGAGGATGTCATCGAGTTTGGTTTTTCCAGAGTTCCATCTGTTAACAGTGCTTTCTGCCTTCTCAGCTCTCATTACGGCTCTCTTCATATTTCTCTCACAGTTTCGGAGACTTGCTTCAGTCTTCAGAAGTTTGACTTGATATGCATTCTTCTCACTTCTCAACTTAGAGCATTCATCTTTCAGTTTCTTGTTGACTTCACAGATTTCCATCCATTTGTAGAACATAGTTTGATAGGCTGTGCGGATTTCCTCATCATCAATATCTTCTTCACTCCCAACTTCTGATTCAACTTCACTGTCAGAATTAGCATCATTTGTTGCAACATTTTGTACAACATGTTCTCCCTTGTGCTTTGATGTTGCAGCACATGTTGCAACATTATGTTCAACAAGACTGATGGACTTGCCTTCAGATTTGTCACTCAGAATAGCTGTGAAAGCAACATAATTACTAGTTATGTCTTCATCTTCCTCGCTACCTCCAGAGTCTTCATCGCTCCAAGTGCTGGCGAGAGATTTCCCTTTTTGCTTCTTAAGAGTGTTTGCACACTCTGCCTGTATATGTCCGAAACCTTCACATTCTCTACACTGTATTTCCTTTCCTTTGTTTTTAGACTCATACCTTTGTATAGGACGACCAGCATTCCTTTCACCTGCAGGGGGTCCTGTCCGCACCTTTTATTAGTAGCTTTGAAATTCTGACCTTTATTGCTGATCTTTCTCATCATCTTGCTAAAGTTTTTGGTGAGAAGCGCGATATCATCTTCGAGTTCTGTCTCATCATCAGATTTTGACAGTTCACTGGCTTCAATCTTCAAGGCAACACCCTTCTCCTTTTTGTTATGTTTGAGATTCATCTCGTAGGTCTGAAGGGATCCCATGAGTTCGTCCAATCTCATGGTCGATGTGTTCCTCACCTCCTCTATAGCCGCAATCTTTGCTGAAAATTTATCTGGCAGGGACCTCAGAGTTTTTTCAACAAGCTTATTTTGTGAATACTTCTTACCCAGTTGGAATGCCTGATTAGCAATATCCCTCAATCTTCCATTGAACTCCGCAACCGTCTCGTTTTCGTTCATCCTCAGATTTTCAAACTGGCTGGCGAGCATTTGTAATTTTGAGGCCTTAACAGTGCTGGTTCCTTCATGCACGTTTTGAAGAATGTCCCAAGCTTCTTTAGCATGCTCACAAGTTGATATAAGCTTGAACTGCTCTTCATCAACGGCAGTAAAGATGGCGTTAACCGCCTTAGAGTTTCCTAAGGCAGCATGTTCTTCATCAGAACTCCAGTCTCTCACAGGTTTGAAGCTTTCCTTTCCTTCTTTGTTGACTTCAACCGGAGGGTTCCATCCTTCAACTGTAGCAACCCAGGCCTTTTCATCTAAGGACTTGATAAAAGCTCGCATACGAGACTTCCAATAGGTGTAGTTCGATCCAGTGAGCAAAGGAGGACGAGTGACCGAAGCACCTTCTTTTGTGTTCATGATCAGCGTACTGACCTACAGGATCACACCCACTTTGAAAGAAAGTCAAAGTATTGTGGATGACTAGCTCTGATACCAAATGAAATTCAGTACGCAGTTAAGAATATAACGAAAAACGAAAAGACACGCAGCACGCAAGAACACACAAGGATTGGTATCGCAGTTCGGTGCGCACACCTACATCTGCGGGGCCACGCCCAGAAAATAGAATACTTCACTAAAAAGATCAGAGAATACAAATTCTACAATTCACGCTTTAATAAGGAAGAACACTCTCATCCTTAAAACAAACCGTGAGGGGATGAAAGCAATCAACCACGTGAAGTATTCTTGGCAAGCTCCCCTTGCCTGCAAGCTCCCCTTACACCACCGACTTGATCAACTCCCTTGATCCTGCGTGCGCAGCCGTCGACCTCCCTCCCGGAGAATCTTCTTTTGCTTTCACAACAAAAGCCGCAACCACAGCCGCCAAACGCTCCAAGCCCTAAAAGGCCAAAGCCCCGCAATCTCCGATTCAATCTCGATGCGGGCAATCGAACCTGGATTCGATTCTATCAACAGCAACTACCGCAACGGCTTCAACAAGAAGGAGATCCCGAAGGATCCGTAAGGAAGTTGCTAGAGTAATGATTTGCCGAAAATCTCTCTCCAACCGTTTCGCAATATGGTAACAAGAGATTATACCCGATCAACTCTAAAACAGTTAATAACCATTATAAGGGCCAGATGTGCAAGATAGAGAATACCAGAATACCAGAACGCCAATTGCACATCCTACATTTGCAGCCAATTGATGCAAGTACACATATTCTGTTGAACATCCCAGTACAACAATCTGTTCAACAAAATGTCCAACATTCTCATCTTCATACGACATTGGTTCAGATGTGATAAGCCATACATCAACATAACCATCATTCTCCAGTGCCACATATGACAAGCCCGCAAACAAGAATATCCACAGGATAAATCCTAACATGTTTTACCCCCTCATGTAATGGAATACGATGGTCGCAGCTTCTCTGAGGGGGAAGTCCTTTGGGCTCTTGGAAGAGATCAGCGTACTGGTTCAAGAGCGTTTGGGTTCCAGGCTGCAACACCCCACCTTCAATTGTATTACACTGTGCTTCTTCCTCTTCCAGTGCTAAGGACTTAAGCTGTATGATATAACCCTCCCCCTGCGGCCTGTGGGCTTTGTAAAACTGCTACACATTAACAAGCTGTGACCTATGCTTAACACCCTGCCATAAACAATTCCTTCCCTGATATTGGAAAACCATCTTCAACTTCCTAAAATTAAGTACGATATCCTCCAATTGCTCCAGTCAGTGAGCCCCCAAAACTATTTGGTTCCCCCCATTGGCAGCACCAACAAATCCAGAGTTATCACCACTCCTTGACACTGCAACTGGACTCCTCTACACACTCCAGCTCCGGCCAATTTCTCACCACTTGCAACCCACACATCAAAAGATTTAGACTCCCTCACAACAAGTTTTAAGGATTTAGCCAATTGGGGGTGTATGAAACTATGGGTTGAGCCTGAATCCACAAGTATGCTGACTACAACCCCTTTGATACTTCACTCCAACCTTAGAGTATGAGCACCCGGAATACCACACATTGCCTGCAATGAAATAGAGGTCGGTGTCGGATCCACTCCCTCGCCGTCTGCACATGGAGTTTGTAAGTATTCAACCAACTTTTTCTCCTCTGGGTCACAGTCCCCACCATTCCATACCCCTTCCAAGTAAAACAAGTTCTTCTCTCTACACTTATGGTCTCGATTCCATTTTTCGTTGCACCAAAAACAAAGATTGTTTTATCTCCATTTTTGGATCTCCTCAGGGGTGAGCCGTTTAGCCTGACTCACATTGGAATTCATGGGGCTACACTGGGAAAAGCTTGTTGTCCCCCTGCCACTGAGCTCCCTACCGCAGATCATGTCTCCATTCTTCCCGAAGACCAAGTTTGCACTGTGTTTCGGCCGGTCTTCTTCATTTGTGTGGTTTCCTCCTCGTAGTTCCTGTCCAAATACACTGCATCCTTGAAGGTTCGTGGACGAGAAGCCTTCACTTCGTACTTAATTTCATCCTTCAAACCACCAATAAATTTGTCGAGGATATACTTTTCGGGAAGCTTATCCAACAACCCCATTATCTGCTCTAATTTCTCCAAATAATCCCTTACTGAGCATGTCTGTTTGGAATTAGCAAAAGAGGTAAATGGTTCTTCAATGTCAGTCGGTCCAAACCTCGCTAACAACTCCCGCTTGAACACTTACCAATTGAGAAAATTCTCTAAATTGATCACCCCCATTCGTACCATTGGAGGGCCTTCTCTTTGAAGTAGTAACCACAGATTTTAACCCACACATCACTACCCAGATTGTAATAATCAAAAAATTCCAAAACCTGGTAAATCCAGGGTATTACATCGTCAGACCCTTTGAAAATTGGGAAGTCTGGCTTCAAAATCTTAGCATTCCCAAATTTATCCCCCTGATTTCTACCACCAGCTCCATTCTTACTACAATTCCCACCAACACCCCCTTCAGAATTTAGTTCAAAGTTTGGTTGAAAATTGTTACCTTGCTCGATCATAGATCCATCGCCCACTGCTCCTTTGATTCGTGGATCGAACTGAGTTGCTTGGAGAGATACTGGAATTGGGCATTCATCAGGGCAAAATGAGTCCTAAACTCAGTATGCTCTCGAGCCAGCTGCATCTTGAAGTCCGATTGATCACGAACGAACTGCATCTTAAAATCAATCTGGTCTCTATCAAAATGAGCTTTCTATTCAGTGTAATCTTCCGCCATTCGAACCTGCGAAGCTACGTGCGTTTCGATCATAGATTCAATCCGCTTCGAGCTCGCCTCGATTCAATCGTCATGGCTATCTACTTCGTCACAGAAATCTTCATTCCCATAGCTCGTAGCTTGCTCTGATGCCATTTGTGGAAGTTTCTTCCTCCCCATAGCTCGCCTATGATCCTGTTAACATGTAAAATGGGAATCAAAGAGAATTGCAAGCAATTCTCAACAACAAAGAGAGAGAAAACAATGAAAAGTAAACTGGAAACGAGAATCAAAATTAAAAGCAAAAGATTGTTTAGCAAAATATTGAGACAACTTCATTCCTTCGATCCAGATTCCTTCTAACAACTTGCCATTTATAGGCGGAACCTAAAGAGTTTGTTAGAGTAACAAACTCGTATCAAACGGACAGAAATTAATTCCACTTTTATTGGACGGTTGCAATCAAATCTAATTAGCAACCGCTCAGATCAATTTCAAAAATACCCCTTTGCAATTTGACGGCTACCCGCCTTTCTTCCCAACGGCTCCCTGCTATTGCTCCTCCTCAATTGCCAGCTTCAGACAGCCCACGGTAGATGAGAGTTCCCTCCTCCGGCGAAGATCGCCGACGCTTGCTCTAGGGTCTCCAACAATCACCTCCGAGATCCACTGCAACGATGGCTTCGCCATTGCTCAAACCCGACGTTCCCCTGTTCTCCCTCACCTCCAAGGGCGGAGCCAAGAATATTCCAAGAACCACGCACTAATACGCCATTTAAAGTGATCCGAACCTGGACGAAAATGGCGAGGCTTAGCGGTGTTAGCCTGTTAGTGTTTGGAATTGGGGGGAATCGAGATGCCGAGAAAGTGAGCGGCAAAGACACTAAGTTGTTTTTCAGCCCGACCCCCCTGGGCATCTCTCTTTCTGTTTTTGATTTATAGCAGGGTCATTTTGAGCCTGGGCTACATCATGGGCATTTCAGCCTGGCTATGGGGCTAATTACTTGGGCTGGGCCGTGTGTTAAGTGAGCTTACAAACCTATAAACAAAGTTTTTCCAAAAATTGACCCGGGCTATGGCCCCGGTCAGCCCCCTAAGTGCTTCCACCCCTGATATATCCGTCACTGCAAAGAGGGGTATACAAACACAAAGCAAAGAAGATGAAGATTATATCTCGATCTGCAAGACTAAAACTGAAGCCAAGAAAGAAAAACGTGGGGAAGACCTAGTGTAAAAAACATGTGCTCATGTTGCACGGAGGATGCATATATTAATTATTATAATGTTGAAACCACGTGTTTAGAAAGCTGGTTACTGATTCAATCCGGGTCGGGTTAGGGTTTACCCCTATCCGGGTCGGGTCAAATCTGACCCGACCTAAACCCGAACCCACCCGATCCGTTTGCCACCCTAGTACTCATGTTGCACGAAGAATGAAAAAAGAAGTACGTATAGGTTTCGGACTCGATGTCCAAAGTCGATCCAAACATGTACGTAACGAACCGACTCGTAATCTTAATCGCAGTCGGAAATGATCACCCTTGCGTATAAATAAGGATCGCCACCCCCGAATTCATAATTCCACCCTCAGATCTCTCTCTCTCTCTCTCTCTCGCGATTCACGTAGTTCGAGCATCCCAAATTCCAGTCTCTTCTCCACTCTTTCTAATTCTCAAGAAAAGAGAAGCAATGGCGTCAAGAACGCCGTGGGGTTCTGTTCCGTACACATATAGCAACATGGCAATACTAATCCCAAACGACGCGGCAGCAGCCAGCTTCAACTTCGATGCAAGAACAGCGTATCACCATCATCGCATGGGCACGGGAGGTTGGCCTGCATTTGGTCCACCCGTGGACTTCTTCTACCATGGTCCAGGCGCCAGATTCAGCTACATCCCGCCACCGCCGGGTATCTTCTTCCATGGCCCTCAGAATTACTACGTGCCCGGCATGTCAGGCCCTCACATCCCCACCGTCAGATTCCGCAGCACTGTACTACAGGGTACCGATTCTAGTATTGAAGACGAGCTATTCTTCGGCGCTTTGCATGCTGCAGGGTCCTCTCGCCCGGCATCGCCGCCGCCGCCGCCGCCGCCGCCGCCGGGAGGCACCGTGATGGCAAAGTTGGAGAAGGTAGATGGAAACGAAGCAGAGTTTGGAGAGGATGACCAATGCTCCATCTGTTTGGAACCGTTCAAGGATGAGAAGAACAACGAAGACTGCCTGGACTTGGTTCGTACGCCTTGTTCTCATGTCTTTCATCACCACTGCATCGCTCGGTGGCTGGAGCAGAGCCCATACTGCCCATTGTGTAGGCGTCTGATTCTCGATCGATCGATCGACGGCCAATGACGTCTGCTAGATTGGCTTGGTTAACATGTATTTTGCAATTTTGCATATCCAGTTAGGAGGAAGTTAGCATGTATTTTGAATGTTCTCACGATCAAATGCCAATTATAACAAATTTTTCATACATGTGATTTTCTTGTATTTTCTTTTAAACTGGTATTTATTATTGCATGCACCAAGTGATGTAAACAACACTTTAGGCTTAATAATGATCTTTATTTCCTCTTGTTTGATTAATTGGGTAAATGGGTCCAATATTCCGGAGCCAGTACCTTCAAATTGCCCAGTTCAAGGAAGTAAACCAAATCCATCAAGGATTCGGGCTTGGGGCCGAATACGTAACGCACCCTAATACAACCAATGCACCCAATCGCGGGTCATTGGATCTAAATATGAACGATTTGATATCATTATTATAACATGCTTTAAATTTAAAAAAGTGATTTCTTCTCCTAATTATTTCGCTAAAAGGTTTCCCACAAATTTAAGAAATCTAATTAAACAAGGAAACCACGTCAAACAAATTAAATACACGCACCAATTCTATAATCCTCGGCATTCTACTCAAACCCCACAAAAACCCCAACCCATCTCTCTTCTTCTTCTTCTTCTTCCTCCTCCGTTGCGTTCTTCTTCTTCCTCCGTTGCGTTCTGTTGAATCCTGGGCCGGCACTCGAGAAGTGGAAAATATTGTCACCACGAAACCTACAGAAATAACATAAAGGCCCACTAGGCCCATGAAGCCCACATGGAGTGCTAACCATTAGGCTGGCCAAAACCCGCACATCATCTGCCTGTTGAGGTTCCGTGACTTGTGGAGGCGGTTGATAGTGGGCTCATAAATGACGGTAGTAGTGATAAACAGTTATGCCTGCTAATGAGAAATGATCGTGCCACCATAATTGGTGGCCGTTTTCACCAATGTCACTGAAGAGATGCTGCTATCTATAAATAAAGAAGAGAAAAATAGAAGAAATGACAAGCTCCAGAGATACACAATACTAGGTACTCTGACAAACTCATCTTCTTCCACTCTTAAATTTCTTCCTCCAAACGCTTGAGGTGACTGGATCAGGACGATTTCCATTGGGTCGATCTTGACATCCCCAAGCCATTCTTAAGTAACGACTAACTTAAGCATCATAGGGGACTTGGGTCGGAACCCAGTCTGACCCCCCTAACGACTATTTGTGGTGCAGGTCGTTCGAGCCGTGACCCAGTAGAAAGGTCGAACGGTCGTCGTGTTTGATCGTAAGACTGATCGAGCTCCAACCCAGCGCACTCAGCTCATCTTTCTCCGACCCATGTTCTACCAACCAAGGGTCCCACATCAACAGCTGACGAGGCTCACCTCATTGAAGGAGTCCATGTTAGCCTCAATCACTGTTAACCGGAACTGAGTTGTCAACGGCGGGCGTCGTCTGTGGGAAACCACAGTCTACATCCCAACGCAACCGTTAATCCATGTCGATTGGATCGAACAACACTGGACCAATCCTAGGTCCAAACGAGAATGCTCAAAACGAAGAATCCGAAGATTCTAGATCTTCGTCAAAGGTGCCAAGCGTACCAAGGAACAATTCGACAAGTTCGCTCAATCAGTCGAAAAAATCCTCGCAGTATTGGCCACTGCTGTTCAGCGAAACATCAAACATTCACATCATGTGGCCGAAGAGCAGCAAGCCCCCCAATCCCACGCAAGCACCAGTAGGGACGATTAAATCCTTTAAAGAGAATGACTATGGGGTGACAATCTATATAAAGAGCTCTCAACTCTCTCGCTTAACATATCAAAGTTGTTGATGGGTAAATTCGTCAAACAGTTAGGTGGAGCTGCCGAGGACGCCTCTTGTGACGTGGAGCTTTAGCTTGAATTCGGGTCAGGGGGAGTTAAGTCTGAGCTGTTGAGGGGAAGCCTCGACCTACTCTGAGCTGTTCTGAGTTATCTGCATCATCGACAAATCGTCAAGGGTGTCAGATCTAGGTTCCAACTCAAATCTCATCCGATGCTTAAGTCAATAAGAGACTTAGAGAATGTTTGGGACGGCAAGGTTTGACCTATTAGGAGATCGTACTGTCACTATCACACCGGGCTATGGAGAAAGAAATGTAAAGTGGAAGAAGTATTGAGTTGTCAGAGTACATTGGTGCTTAGTATCTCTGGAGCTTCCCCCTGTCTTTTCGTCGTTAAGACTATTTATAGGTGAGGGCATCCACTCAGTGATGTTAGTGTATATGTGTCTTGCTTTAATAGTGGCACGATCATTCCTGAAAATGGGCATAACCGATGTCCTTTTTCAACTGATCCCATGGTATTCGAGAGCTTAACAGGCAGAAGTGGCTTAGTCTTGAGTAGGTAAGCGGTTGGCCCTCAACATGTATTTCCTGGGCTTTGTGGGCTTTGTCATCGCATTCCTTGCGGGCCCCTTTATTGGGATAATATATTCCTCTCTGCTTTGTGGGCTGGCCCAATGTTGTCATAATGGCCCCATTATTTGAGCTCAGTCGGGACGCCGGTTGAGGTCGAGTGATGTGATATCTCATTAAACAGGCACGGCAGTCGAAGCTAGAGTATTTACTTTTTGCCACCAAAATTTACATTCCTTTGACTCGACTGTAGTGTCAGCTTGAGACTCGAGGTATGGATACCCATAGATCATCGACACATTCCTACTGACAAGAGGGCTGGGCTCGATCGCGAAGGGATAGCCCGCTGTATAAATAAGAAAAATAGGGGGTAAGGCAAACTTTCCTGTTTGAACTTTCAAAAAGAAGCACTCTGCCTCTTTGGTATTCTTCTCTCTTCCTAGAGGTTCTACGCCATGGCTTCTTCTTCGTCATCTAAAATCGCTGAGCGATGTGAATAGATGGAGAGGGAAGAATTGGCTCTGTCTCAGATCCCTTCCCTAGAAGGTTCTTCAAATGTCTCAGATCCCTTGCCTAGCAGTGTGATGCTCCCAAGTCAAACAAGTAGAGGGCGTGTTTTCCGGCTACTAGTATGACATCTAGGTTACAAACATGTAATGGCCCAGAGTGCCATATACGTATGGACTATCTTTTTGTGTGAAAATGGAGTGTATATCTGTGTACAGATTGTATCTATGTGTGTTTAGATACGTGTATATTAGGGGTGGCAAAATGAACCCGACCCGACCCGACCCGATCCGAACCCGGCCTCTATAACCGGGTATGGGTATAGGCCTATTCGGGTCGGGTGGAATTCGGGTCGACCCGGCTGACCCGGATAAAATCCGGGTCGGGTCCGGGTCAACCCGTATAACCCGAATTCTACCCGGTTTAGTATACCTATATATAAATAATTAATCTATAGTACTAACGTAGTCAGCGTTGGAGACTTCGGTTACCCGCTGGGTTGGGTCGCTACCTTCAAACAAAAGGTTCTGGCTTTGAATCCCCTTGTATGCGTTCTTTTTTATGAATTTTTTAACATGAGTTTTGAATGTAAATAAATAAATGATTGCAGTGGAAGTTTCACATGAGCATCTTAGCTCAGATGGTTGGCTTGAAATCCTCTTTCCACGCGGTCTCTGCTTCGAATCTCGCTTCCAGCAATTGATTTACAACATTTTTTAAAAGCTTAAGGGGAATGCGGGTCGGGTTCGGGTGACCCGCCAACCCGCCGAGTCGGGTTCGGGTCTTGTGTTCCCGACCCGGATTAAATCCGGGTCGGGTTTGGGTCCACCCTTAAACGGGTCGGGTAGGATCTGACCCGACCCGAATCCCGCTTCAGCAATTGATTTACAACATTTTTTAAAAGCTTAAGGGGAATGCGGGTCTGGTTCGGGTGACCCGCCAACCCGTCGGGTCTAGTTCGGGTCTTGTGTTCCCGATCCGGATTAAATCCGGGTCGGGTATGGGTCAACCCCTAAACGGGTCGTGTAGGATCTGACCCGACCCGACCCGACCCGTTTGCCACCCCTATGTATATGTATGTATCACTGGTTCATTCTAAGTATTATTGCCTTCTATGTGTAATAGGAAAGGGGGTTATATAATGAGGCTAGTGTGAAAGGGGGGTTGGGCTAGTGGTATTTTTGTAATTAGTGGGGAGTGAGTGTGTATAGTAGAAGAGTGTGTTAAGTAATGGCACTCCTATAATTAAGTTATGTGCATGTGTGTAGTAAGGTAACATGTGTAAGGAATGACCGACTTGTAATTAAGAATGGGTTGTGTGTATATAAAAATGAAGAGTGTAGAGAATGACAAACTTGTAAATACATGGAACCTTAACCTTTGAAGAGATATTTTTATCTCATCTCCTTCTACAAACTTCTCATCCCTTCTTTCTCTTTTCCTTTTTCTTTTCATTTATTTGCTCTTTTTCTCCCTTTATGGCCGAAATTATCTCATCAAAAAAGAAGAGAAAGGTAAAAAAGAAAGAAGAGAAAGAAAGAAAGAGGAAGATTGAAGAGAAAAAAAAAAGAGAAGGAGAAATCAATGGGGAAACTAAGAAAAGGAGAGGAGAAGAGGAAGAAGAAGGAGAAGAGAGGAAGCTTTCATGGAGGTAGGATTCCCCTCTCCAACTTGTATTTTATTTGCATGCATGCTTCCTTGTGAAGTAACTTAGCTTTTGTGTTAATGGAGCTATTCTGGAAATTTTCAACAGTTTAAGCTTCAGTTAAAACGTGCATATCTCCTAACCTAGATCAAAATAGAATCTGAAAAAAAAAATATTCATATAGTTCACGAAATCCTACCCCAAAATCATATAAAATTTGACATAGGGTCAATTCAATAAGTAGGAGCAAAAATTCAATCTTTACAACATGTCTGAATTTCTGTCAAACTGGACACAGTTTCGTAAAACGAAGATCAGTACCTGCACACACAATGGAATTTTATGTTCTTGGTCTCGTTGCAAAGCTAACAAGGTTTTCTATAATTTCATCTCAGTTTATATTTTTCGAAATTTTGACTGTAACATGTCCAAAATCAGAAATCAAGACAGACCCTAAAATCTGTCTGAAAAACAGATCTGACAGGCTTCACAAGATAATTCACCATAAATCTATAATTCATATTTTTGCATGACATTTTATCTGTAAATCCAAAACTACCATACCTACAACTTTTATTTACATTGTATTGTTATGTTCCATACAAATATATGGAGTAAAATGTCATTCAACCTGACTGTTGTGCAATTTCCAGCAAGATGAATCATTGGATGTTGATTTTACTTTTTATTTGTGGTTATTTTCCCTGGCTTTGTTGGGGGTTTGATGTTGTTTGGTTGGTATTGTCACGCCCCGCCTCCCAAAACGACGGAAGCGAAACGTGATAAGGCCCGCTTAGGCCGGAGCTGTGAAGCTCGGACCCAATAAACGTCTGTGTGGTACTCCAAGACGAAGGAACAGGTCCCTGCAGGTTAGTATGGAACAACAAAAGTACTAAAATAGATGCATTCATTTTATTCAACAGATATCCAGAAAAGTACAGAGAGTCTAAACAAAAGCCAACACGGCTACAAAACAGCTGAAGTAAACTAATGGTGCAAACACCCAACCTAGACAGAAAGTAAACGGTGCTACGCACCCAACTAAACTGCAGTGAAACCTCTGAATCAGCAACGTGAAGATCCCTAGCTCTGGTCCTCCTCGGGCACGTAATCTGGGTCTGGGTCCTCCGGCTCTACGTACTCTGGCTCCACACCTGACGTACATCATCAAAAGAAAGGAACTGTACGTCAGGTAAAGTCTACAAAAGAGGTCAGACTCTACTGCAAGTGTACCGAACTATTAAACATCAGTTTACTGGTTGATTAGCATGCTAGAGTTATAACAGTGTAACAAAAAAGTAACGCAGCAGGAAAGTAAAGCGTAGCAAGCAGTAGTCGTAGCGTGTGCTACCGACTACGAGACTAACCTAAACGGGTCGTGACAAGACGTGGCAAGACCAGCAAGATAGGACAAGACACGACAAGGAGACGCGTGTGACTCGAAGGGTTCACGCCTTACTGTTCGAGGGGGATCAGACCCTTTCCCCGTGCGCACGCTCAACCCTACTCCAAACCCAAGTGCTCAAGACAAGACAAATATAGGGCCACTCACTCTGCTAGGCGAGTGCCTCTATCCCCACGATCGGTAGCGTATCTCTCACTCTTCTAGGTGAGTGACGGATGCCTCGTAGGTGAAACTGTATTACTGTATAGGACCACTCACTCTGCTAGGTGAGAGTCTCTATCCTCTCGGTCTGCTGGGACACTCACTCTGCTAGGTGGGTGCCGAGCTTCCCGTAGGTGTTCCGTAACAAAGATCACCAACTCTGCTAGGTGAGCGTCTCATTGCCCACAAGTTACACAAGACACGACGTGCAAGATGTTCATGACATGGCAAGGGCAAAGTTGTTCTAGGGTGTCCACACACACGCACACGCAGATGAAACCTATAATAGCAGTTGTTGTTGATTCTAGGGGTCCGCACACACTCACACACAAGATAACCCTACGGTGTTAAAAGTTGTTGTTGTTACGCCTAGACTTCGTCGTCAAGTCTAGGTCATTGGGGCGTCCCGGACGCTATCATTTCACGTCCGGTTCTATACACTCATAGTCTAACAGTTCTAACAATTTAGGACCAAGACGCGGTCAAAAATGCAAGTGGGTACACTTGCCTGTGATGGCGAGTGTGTCGTCTGTCCGGGGCGTCTCGTCCAGTCGTCGCGTCCGCGGTAGTCCGTCTGAAAAAGGGTCACGGCGACGGTGTCAGGTCGCGATTTTCAATAAATCCTATTTAGGTTCATTTCTAGGTTGGACGTGGCTACCATAACAGTCACATGTCAAAATATTCGTTCAGCCTATCCGACGATTCTATCCTATGTGCACAGTCAAAAAGTCAAATCATCGATCTACGGTTCCACATCGTTTTAAGGGAGCAGAAGTAAATTTACCGTGTTAAGTTGCCGATTTTAGTTAGGTTTTGATGGCGTAAAGTTTGGGTTGCTACGAGTAAAAGGGGACCGACCTCTCCGGTGTCTGGAGTAGTGCGGACGTAGAGTCTGGACTGCCGGAGATCTGCGGCGTCTCGACTATGGGTAGCGTAGTGAGACTCGTCCGGGTAGTGGACGAAGTGCGGCAGCGGGCACGATCAGTCTGACGGCAAAAAACAGCGAGCTACGGAGCGTAACGGCAATGAAAAAACCCGTTGGAACGCTAGTTGTAACGACTGCTTTTCTTGTATCTGATTATAATATAATATAATATATGTTTTGGTGGATTTTCTCCTCTTGTGTGGTTTTCGTCTCAGTAGATTTCATTTTCGATCGATTCGTCGTATTTTCTCGCTTCTTCCTTAGGATCGTCGATTTCGAAGTGTGTCACTCGTGACGGACTTCATAACGGTCGTATCTAACTGTTAGATCAAGCCTAGGAGTCTTAGGAATCGATTCCGGGGCCCCGCGCTCCGTATCGGTACTTTCTGTGCTCATTAGCCGGTGTAAGAAGGGCCACCGACCGACTAGATGACGATCCAGTCGGTCGGCAATCCTTCTTGGACCGACTAGTTAGCTTTCTAAATTTCTCAGGAGTTACTGTTTATCGTTAGTCGGTCTAAGAACGTTGGTTGACCGACTAGGTTGCAAACTAGTCGGTCAGCAATGCTTCTTGAACCGACTAACTCATCAAATTATTTTTGTATCAGTTACTGTTCACTCTTAGTCGGTCTAAGAACGTTAATCGACCGACTAGATGCCAAACTAGTCGGTCAGTATTTGTTCATGGACCGACTAACTCTAAAATCCTATTTTCATTCAGGAGTTACTGTTTGCACTTAGTCAGTCTGCGTTGGTCGACCGACCGACTAGTTGCCAAACTAGTCGGTCAGTGGTTGCTCTTTGACCGACTAACCAGTGTTAAAACCCTAATTTCTGGGCAGCCGCCAGCCTAGCCTATTTAAACCCAACCCATTCGACTTCTTCTTCTCCAACACGACCCAAAACCCTAAAAACTTCCCCCTTCAGCCCCCATCTTCCTCCAAGCTCCATTTCTCCATTCCAAGCCCTAAATCCATCATCCAATCCATCTATTCACTCATTCCACCTCTCATCTTTCCTAAAATCTCACTCAAATCCATCAAATCCCCAAATCCCCCAAAACCCTAGTTTCCCCAAACTTCTCCAATCTCTTCCAGGTCTGATCCTAGGGTTCCCCGGAGTGTTCCTTCCGTCTTCTCTCGGTAAGAAATCGATCTACCGTTGTTTTCATAACTTATTTATATTTTGGTGAAACCCTAATTAATTTCATGTTGTTTGTTGATTGTCCCCCAAAACAGCGATTACCCCCGTAGATAGCATCCGAGTGACGAAGTGATCGTCGATCCCCGGTGCTAGGCAAGTGAAACTTGCCACTTAGGGTTTAGGCCATGTTTTAGGCCATTTGCATGTTGTAGGCGTAAAAGAGGCTAGACGACGAAATGATACTCGCCTAGGCGCAAATTGGAGAACTAGCTTGACAACGAAGCTAGTTCCAACACATATAGCATGTTGCACAACTCCCATGTCATGTTTACTTTCAATTAACGGTACGCGAATATGTCATGTCATTGCATTTCGCCTGTCACGTTTAATTCAATTAACTGTACGCAAATAAATTGTCATGATCTCGCATTCTTTAGATATTGCTGTGATTGCGTAGCTTCGCTACAATGTTGTGTTCCTGGCTCGTGTTCCAGAAGCGGGCCATGTGTTGGTTGATAGCCAATGCCCGAATTGCGTGTTCCGGCTAGGTGTTCCCTACGCCATACTAGTGTTCCTGGCTCGTGACCAGAAGCGAGCATAATGAGTTGCTAACCCCAACGCTCGATACATTGAATTGTGAACTAAGAATGCGAGCTCAATGTGCGGGGCAACCCTAGGCTCACTAGATGAGCTCAATGTGCAGGGACCCCAGGCTCCATGTCGTGTGAATATTGGGTAGTGTTTAGTGCCGATCGGAAATGCTATGCCATTCAGCGAATGGCGTAAACACCTACAAAATGTGAATGTATTGAATTGATAGTAGCTTGGCTACTCTTGTCTTGTCCCGATGATTGTTCTCTTGTACAAATTGTCTTGCCATGTTTTAATTGTGCACTCATGTTATAACTGCCATGTCATGCATACTAAACTGCTAGGTTGCTAGATGCCTCACTTTCAGTTTCCTTGCCCAAGTCTTTTTAGACTTGCTGACATGTGCCCCTTTACTCTTTTGGGTGACACATGTTAGATCCTGAGCCCGAGTACCTCGTTGAGGACGAGGTGTTTGCTGACGCCGAGCCCGAGCTTGTGTTTGGCGGGGAGTACGTGGACACTGGGGACCAGTTCTAGTGTCTTCGTGTGTTTTACTTTTGTTAGACAGTTGTTTTGTTATCGGTGCGTGGCACCTATACTTTGCTTGGTTGTTGTCGTTTCTTTTGTTGGCCTTGTTCTGGGCCTTTAGACTCTTTTCTTTTAGCCTGGTGGCTTTTCTGGATGTTGAACTTATTTGTGATGTTGGACAATATTTGAGATGTGGAATTTTATTTCAGTCTCGCCTCGTGTTATTATTGTTATTCTGTTGTGGTTACAGGGACCTGTTTATGTATTGTGGACGCTTATCGGGTTTGGGGCTTCACAGCTCCACTCTCGCGCGGACCTTTTCACGTCTCGCCTCCATTTTAGGGAAGCGGGTCGTGACAGGTTTTAGTGGTGGCCCATGCAGGTCGTCTTCTGTAACTACGATTTTTGGAATAGCGATAATAATATTAGAATGTCCAATAAACTAAGTTCGACGCCCGATGTCATAGGCTATGAGTCTAATCTGATTTGTTCTCCGTGTCATTAGATGGCAGGAAGGCGTTTCACCCGTGGTGGGGGCAGTGGTGCGCTCCCTCATGATAAGGAGCCTGAGCGGGAACCCACCAGCGGTGAGATGATGCGGATGATGATCCAGATGATGCAAGTGCAGCAGGGCGTGCTTTTGCAAGTCCAGAATGCTCCACCTGCTCGAGCTGCCCGGGCTCTTCCGGGTGTTCCTCGCTCTGAGCCAGGAGCGAAGCAATTTCGGGAGCTGGGTCCCGCATATTTTGATGGTTCTGAGGGTCCTCTGGCTGCCGATGAGTGGATTCGGAACGTCGAGGACAATCTGAAGATGGCCAAGATCACCCCGGCTGGATGGGTTGATTTGGCGAAGAGGCAGCTCAAGGATAACGCCAGGAATTGGTGGGATGCAGAAGAGAAGTTGTTGGTGGAGCCGATAGCTTGGGCTACCTTCAAAGCCAGATTTGAGGGTGAGTTCTTCCCGAAGGCTGCCAAGGAGGAGATGCTGCAGCGTTTCATCGATTTGAAGCAGGGGAACTCGTCGGTGGACTTGTATCACCAAGAGTTCATGAGGCTGAGTCGGTTTGCACCAAAGATGGTGCAGGACGCTGAGGAGAGAGCTCAGAGGTTTCTGCAGGGGCTTGCTTCAGAGCTCCAGAGTTTTGTGACCTCCTCTGATCGGGAATCTTATCAGAAGGTTCTGGTCGCTGCCAAGAGGCAGGAGCTGCTCGTGAACCAGAGGAAGGGATCTGTTGTTGGTGCTGGGAAGAGGCCTGTGGAACAGGCGAGAGCTGTGGTTAGACCTGGATTCAGGCCTAATCAGTCCGCTCAGTTTAAGAGGCTAGGAGGGTCTATTCCGAAGATCTGCCATTTCTGCGGCAAGCCTGGTCACGTCAAGGATCAGTGTCGGAAGTTTCTGGGCCAGTGTCTGGTTTGCGGTGATGTTTCTCATGTCGCGAAGGATTGTCGGCATGCAGATCCGCTGCGGAGGGCTCCTGTTGCAGCTCAGCCGTTGCAGCAGCGAGCGCCTGTTCCTGCTGGACGTGGAGCAGCTCTTGTTCCGCAGAGGCAGGCTTTTCGGCAGGTTGTTCCGCCGAGAAGGCAGGCTTTTCTGATGACCGCTGCGGAGAGCGCGGCTGTGGATGAGGTTATCGCAGGTAATCCTCATTCTAGCTATTACTTTCCTATTTGGTCTTGATTGCTAGATTATGTTGTTTGCTTGAACTTGTTTGTTTGCTAGACTAGGGTTTGATTGTTAATTGATTGATTAGGTGTGATTTTGGTTTGCACATTTCCTGCACGAGTCCTCTTTGACTCTGGTGCATCGATGTGCATTATTTCTCGGAGCTTCGTGGAGAGGCATTCCTTGTCGACGTCCCCTCTCCCCAAGAGTTGGAATATCGTTACAGGGAATGGCGTGGTCTCGGTGCATCGTGGTTGCAATTCTTGCTCGTTGGTGGTCTGTGGACATGAGCTTTTCGCTGATTTCATTGTCCACGACATCATCAACTATGATGCAGTTCTTGGGATGGACTGGCTTGCGAGCTTCTATGCTACGATCGACTGTCGGAGGAAGAAGGTGGTGTTCGAGATTCCCGGACATCCAGTGTTTGAGTTCAGTCGTGGTAGCAGTTCGCTTGGTCCTGTCAGATTTCGGGCCAGGCCGGTGGAGGCTGTGGCTATGCAGATGGAGCTGGAGTGGCCAGCTGTGGTGCGTGATTTTGGCGATGTCTTCCCCGAGGAGATGTCTGGTTTGCCGCCTGATCGAGCTCTGGAATTTTCTATCGATCTCATTCCAGGTGCGCAGCCGATTTCGAAGGCGCCGTATCGTATGGCACCAGCAGAATTGGAAGAGTTGCGGAAGCAGTTGGATGAGCTTTTGCAGAAGGGTTATATTAATCCTAGCGTGTCTCCGTGGGGAGCACCGGTGCTATTGGTTAAGAAGAAGGATGGTTCGCGTCGCATGTGCGTGGACTATCGGGAGTTGAATGCGGTAACCATTAAGAATAAATACCCGTTGCCTCGCATCGATGATATTTTTGATCAGCTTGGAGGTTCGAGGGTGTTTTCTAAATTGGATTTGAGGAGTGGTTACCATCAGTTGAAGGTGAAGAAGGGAGATGTTCCGAAGACAGCGTTCAGGACGAAGTATGGACACTATGAGTTCGTGGTTATGCCTTTCGGCGTAACTAACGCGCCCGCAGTTTTCATGAATCTGATGAACCTGATTTTCTACGACTTTTTGGATAAGTTTGTCGTTATCTTTATTGACGACATTCTGATCTATTCGAAGTCGGAGGAAGAGCATGCCTCGCACTTGAGGACGGTGTTGGAGATTTGGAGGAAGCATCGTTTGTATGCTAAGTTTTCGAAGTGCGAGTTTTGGCTGGATCGAGTTGCTTTTCTCGGGCATGTGGTGACTGGAGATGGTATTTCGGTGGATCCCGAGAAGATTCGGGCCATCAGGGAGTGGCCTGTTCCGTCGTCAGCGTCTGAGATTCGGAGTTTCCTTGGACTTGCCGGTTATTATCGGCGATTCATTAAGGATTTTTCTCGTATTGCTGAGCCGATGACCAGGTTGACGCGGAAGGATGTTGCTTATGTTTGGTCGGGTGATTGTGAGAGTGCTTTTGGTGTTCTGAAGGAGAGGTTGACGAGTGCCCCTATTCTTGTTGTGCCTGATCGCAGCGGTGGATTTGAGATCTTTTGCGATGCTTCTGGCAAGGGTCTCGGTTGTGTGTTGCATCAGCACGGGTATGTTGTGGCGTATGCGTCTCATCAGCTTAAGGTTCATGAGAAGAATTATCCGACGCATGATTTGGAGTTGGCTGCCGTTGTGTTTGCTCTTAAGATTTGGAGGCACTTCATGCTGAGTGAGAAAGTGAAGATTTTCACCGATCACAAAAGCTTGAAGTATATTTTCACTCAGAAGGAGCTCAACATGCGACAGCGTCGATGGTTGGAGCTTATGGCGGATTATGATATTGATTTGCAGTTTCACCCTGGCAAAGTGAATGTGGTTCCGGATGCTTTGAGTAGGCTTCCGGCGGTGATGATTTTGACCTCGCAGTGGAGATTGCAGCAGGATTTTTGTGAGTCTGGCGTGGATATTGTTCTTCCTGGCGTGGCTTCGTCGTTGATGTACATGCAGGTACAGTCGACGATCGTGGATCGGATTAAGGCTGGCCAGGCTGAGGATCCGAAGCTGGTAAGGATTCGGGAGATGGTGGAAGCCGGTCTGCGGACTGACTTTTTGATTCATGAGGATGGCTCGCTGAGGTTTGGAGCCAGGTTGTGTGTGCCCGCTGGGGATATCAGAGAGGAGCTGATAGTGGAGGCACACAGTTCGCCGTATTCTGTGCATCCTGGTGGCACCAAGATGTACCAGGATCTTCGTCTGATTTATTGGTGGCATGGTATGAAGAGGAGCGTGGCTCGGAGTGTAGCCAAGTGCTTGGTTTGTCAGCAAGTGAAGGCGGAGCATCAGCGTTCGGCCGGGTTGCTACAACCGCTTCCAATTCTGGAGTGGAAGTGGCAGCACATCACTATGGATTTCGTGACTGGACTACCTCGGAGTCCGAAGCAGAATGACGCGATTTGGGTGGTCGTAGATCGATTGACCAAATCTGCGCACTTTATTCCGTTCCGAGTGGGACAGTCCACTGAGGCGCTAGCGAGGAGATATATGGAGGTAAAATTCTTTTTACTCTCCGTTTTATTTCCTTTTCCTAGTTCGGATAGTGATGTATCGTGAATCGTGCAGGAGGTTGTGCGACTTCACGGAGTCCCCGTGAGTATCGTGTCTGACAGAGACACGAGGTTCACATCTCAGTTCTGGCAGAGTTTGCAGAAGAGCTTAGGTACGCGTCTGAGTTTCAGCACGGCGTACCATCCACAGACGGATGGCCAGTCCGAGAGGACGATTCAGATTTTGGAAGACATGCTGAGGGCGTGCATGTTGGATTTCAAGGGTTCGTGGGAGGACCATCTACATTTGGTGGAGTTTTCCTACAACAACAGCTTCCAGGCGAGTATTGGCATGGCGCCTTTCGCCGCTCTTTATGGGAGGAAATGTCGATCGCCATTGAGTTGGGATGACGTTGGTGATCGGGAGTTGTTGGGACCTGAGATGATCGTGGAGGCCGTGGATATCGTCAGGAATATTCGTGAGAGGTTGAGAATTGCTCAGGACCGTTTTAAGCATTGGGCGGATGCTAAACGTCGTCCTTTGGAGTTTCAGCCGGGCGACCATGTGTTCTTGAAGATTTCCCCAAATCGTGGTGTGATTCGTTTCGGGAAGCGTGGAAAGTTGAGCCCGCGATACATTGGACCATTTGACATTTTGGAGAGGGTTAGCGAGGTAGCTTATCGCTTGGCCTTGCCGCCATCTTTGGAAGGAGTTCACAATGTTTTCCATGTGTCGCAGCTTCGTCGATACATTAGCGATCCGTCTCATGCGGTGGATTTTTCGGAGATTACCGTTCGCCCCGATATGACGTATGACCAGTATCCAGTGCAGATTCTGGACAGGCGTCAGAAATCGCTTCGGAACAAGATTGTCAATCTTGTGAGGGTGATGTGGCGACACGGTTCACCTGGAGAGTCTACTTGGGAGAATGAGGATGAGATGCGAGAGCGTTTCCCACTTTTGTTTCCGGACTCGTGAGTTTTTGGAAATTCCGAGGACGGAATTTTTCTTAAGTTGGGGAGGATGTAACGACTGCTTTTCTTGTATCTGATTATAATATAATATAATATATGTTTTGGTGGATTTTCTCCTCTTGTGTGGTTTTCGTCTCAGTAGATTTCATTTTCGATCGATTCGTCGTATTTTCTCGCTTCTTCCTTAGGATCGTCGATTTCGAAGTGTGTCACTCGTGACGGACTTCATAACGGTCGTATCTAACTGTTAGATCAAGCCTAGGAGTCTTAGGAATCGATTCCGGGGCCCCGCGCTCCGTATCGGTACTTTCTGTGCTCATTAGCCGGTGTAAGAAGGGCCACCGACCGACTAGATGACGATCCAGTCGGTCGGCAATCCTTCTTGGACCGACTAGTTAGCTTTCTAAATTTCTCAGGAGTTACTGTTTATCGTTAGTCGGTCTAAGAACGTTGGTTGACCGACTAGGTTGCAAACTAGTCGGTCAGCAATGCTTCTTGAACCGACTAACTCATCAAATTATTTTTGTATCAGTTACTGTTCACTCTTAGTCGGTCTAAGAACGTTCATCGACCGACTAGATGCCAAACTAGTCGGTCAGTATTTGTTCATGGACCGACTAACTCTAAAATCCTATTTTCATTCAGGAGTTACTGTTTGCACTTAGTCGGTCTGCGTTGGTCGACCGACCGACTAGTTGCCAAACTAGTCGGTCAGTGGTTGCTCTTTGACCGACTAACCAGTGTTAAAACCCTAATTTCTGGGCAGCCGCCAGCCTAGCCTATTTAAACCCAACCCATTCGACTTCTTCTTCTCCAACACGACCCAAAACCCTAAAAACTTCCCCCTTCAGCCCCCATCTTCCTCCAAGCTCCATTTCTCCATTCCAAGCCCTAAATCCATCATCCAATCCATCTATTCACTCATTCCACCTCTCATCTTTCCTAAAATCTCACTCAAATCCATCAATCCCCAAATCCCCCAAAACCCTAGTTTCCCCAAACTTCTCCAATCTCTTCCAGGTCTGATCCTAGGGTTCCCCGGAGTGTTCCTTCCGTCTTCTCTCGGTAAGAAATCGATCTACCGTTGTTTTCATAACTTATTTATATTTTGGTGAAACCCTAATTAATTTCATGTTGTTTGTTGATTGTCCCCCAAAACAGCGATTACCCCCGTAGATAGCATCCGAGTGACGAAGTGATCGTCGATCCCCGGTGCTAGGCAAGTGAAACTTGCCACTTAGGGTTTAGGCCATGTTTTAGGCCATTTGCATGTTGTAGGCGTAAAAGAGGCTAGGCGACGAAATGATACTCGCCTAGGCGCAAATTGGAGAACTAGCTTGACAACGAAGCTAGTTCCAACACATATAGCATGTTGCACAACTCCCATGTCATGTTTACTTTCAATTAACGGTACGCGAATATGTCATGTCATTGCATTTCGCCTGTCACGTTTAATTCAATTAACTGTACGCAAATAAATTGTCATGATCTCGCATTCTTTAGATATTGCTGTGATTGCGTAGCTTCGCTACAATGTTGTGTTCCTGGCTCGTGTTCCAGAAGCGGGCCATGTGTTGGTTGATAGCCAATGCCCGAATTGCGTGTTCCGGCTAGGTGTTCCCTACGCCATACTAGTGTTCCTGGCTCGTGACCAGAAGCGAGCATAATGAGTTGCTAACCCCAACGCTCGATACATTGAATTGTGAACTAAGAATGCGAGCTCAATGTGCGGGGCAACCCTAGGCTCACTAGATGAGCTCAATGTGCAGGGACCCCAGGCTCCATGTCGTGTGAATATTGGGTAGTGTTTAGTGCCGATCGGTCTGAAATGCTATGCCATTCAGTGAATGGCGTAAACACATACAAAATGTGAATGTATTGAATTGATAGTAGCTTGGCTACTCTTGTCTTGTCCCGATGATTGTTCTCTTGTACAAATTGTCTTGCCATGTTTTAATTGTGCACTCATGTTATAACTGCCATGTCATGCATACTAAACTGCTAGGTTGCTAGATGCCTCACTTTTAGTTTCCTTGCCCAAGTCTTTTTAGACTTGCTGACATGTGCCCCTTTACTCTTTTGGGTGACACATGTTAGATCCTGAGCCCGAGTACCTCGTTGAGGACGAGGTGTTTGCTGACGCCGAGCCCGAGCTTGTGTTTGGCGGGGAGTACGTGGACACTGGGGACCAGTTCTAGTGTCTTCGTGTGTTTTACTTTTGTTAGACAGTTGTTTTGTTATCGGTGCGTGGCACCTATACTTTGCTTGGTTGTTGTCGTTTCTTTTGTTGGCCTTGTTCTGGGCCTTTAGACTCTTTTCTTTTAGCCTGGTGGCTTTTCTGGATGTTGAACTTATTTGTGATGTTGGACAATATTTGAGATGTGGAATTTTATTTCAGTCTCGCCTCGTGTTATTATTGTTATTCTGTTGTAGTTACAGGGACCTGTTTATGTATTGTGGATGCTTATCGGGTTTGGGGCTTCACAGCTCCACTCTCGTGCGGACCTTTTCACGTCTCGCCTCCATTTTAGGGAAGCGGGTCGTGACACTAGTCCAAGGGCCGTTCGGCCTAGAAGTCGTCGCGGGGTGCCTCCGGCCTAGGGGGTGCTCGGCCAGATCTGCGAGGGCCGCTGACAACATCGCGACAGGCGGCGGTTGTCGCTGGTGCTGCGGCGGCGTGAAGATCGGGGAGGCTGCGGCACGGCGAGGAGCGAAGGTGGTGGAGACGCGCGGAAGAGGGCGGCGCGGCGTCGGGAACTGCTGCGGCGGCAGCGCGGGACACCGGCAAGAAACGCTGTGCAGGCGGCGCGTGCGGCGGAGATCGAGGCGGCGAAGATCGGAGAGCGGGGTCTGGCAGCCGAGAGGGGAGAGGAGCAAGCGGCCGTCGGCGGAGAGAGGGAGAGACGCGCGGCAACGGGGTTGCGCAGGGGAGGCGCGGGGGTGCTCGGGATGGCGCAGCGGAGGCGGGCGGCGCTGTGGATCGCGGAGCGGCGGCGGCGTGCTGTGGATCGCGGAGCGGCGGCGTACGGCGGGAGGGGCGTCGCGGGCGGCTGTGGATCGCGACGGGGGCGCCGTGGTCGAGAGGGGAGGAGGCGCCAGAGAGAGGATGCAGCGGTGGCGGGCGGAAGAGGGGCGCGGCGGCGCTCGGGCTGAGAACGAGGGGAGGCCGCCAGGGAGAGGAAAAAAGAGATCGGGGGGATTTTTGTGTGGCCGACGGCTGAGGAAAATCTAGGGTTAGGGTTAAGTTAGGGTTAGGGTTTATTATTGATAGAGTAATAGGTTAGCTAAATAGACCTAAGTTTAGGGTTACATGTGTTAGGGGTAGAGGGATGGAGGAGTGTGCAGATTGGGGTAAGTTTAGGGGAGAAATGCGAAACAGTTTAGGAAAGGTTTTAAAACAGATTAATAGTCAGATATTGCCAGATTTGGCAACAATTTGAATTTGAACTGATTTGCTAATCGACGGTCGAGATTTATCCGATCGATATCTCTCAACCCGGGCATCAGAAAAATAATCCGAAAATACCGGGGCGATCGTGGAGACGAGACGCACAGATCTATGGAGCCTGATCGTGCGCTACGCCCACCAAAAATAAATGTAAAATTGGAAACGGCGTTTTGAGTCAAATGACTAAAACGCCCCTATCGTTCAAAGTCGTTTTACGAGAAAACGAGCCGTGAAACGAAGTTCCCAAAAATTACAATAAAATCCTACACTCCCAAACAATCATAACGGCATATCACATCGCATATTTCGGAATCCAGAAATAGCCAAATAAAATACGTGCACGATAAAGCACGTGCACGTAAAAAATACGAACGGTCGGAAAGCGGCCGTTACATTCTACCCACCTTAGAAATGATTCCGTCCTCAGAATCACTTATACTAAGAATAATTATAAAATCTATAAATACTTAAGCTTATAACTCCCATCTTCCACACCATGATCTCTAATCTTATAACTTCAATATCGTTTCTCAAATAATCCATCATAACACTTATTTTCACTGGATAATGCCACGACTAATCTCACATCCTAACACTTAACTATAGATCCATCACTGTTGTTCAAATTTCCAACCCCAAGTTCTCATAAAAGAATAATAATCATATTCTCATACCATACCACTCTATTAAACATCATCGCTCCATAACATCTATAAATTTCTCAATCTCTCCCCAATATTAATCAATCGCTAAACTTATGTTCTAGTCGATCACCAATCCAAGACGAAAATTTTGTCTATCTCATAACACCTTTCGCAAATCAACAATCGACATGTCCTTAATACATTCCTTGTCATATCTTCCCATAAATTTATCCGCCAAATAATTTAACTATCAAAATCACATCTTATCATACTCACTATAACTAATCCCAACCAATATTATGTCCGCCTACCTAACCCTCCATTCATCTCAACACGTCATGTTATTCCTAATGTCTTCTCACGTTAACTTAATAATCAAGTCTTGATGCTTTAAATGTTCTACTTATTCTCATGACCACTCTAAATTATACTATATCTCCATAGCTACTCCTATCTACCACTCGTCCAAGTTTCAGGTCGATTAAGTACTCATCTCACTGTGTATAATTTCATTCATCCAGAGTCCCCACCGAGTCCGTTGCACATTGGTATCATTAATAAGTCTTGGACACCTCATTCTTTTCATCCAAAGTAATCTGATCTAATATCCTTGTTATTCAAAACCAACTAATCACCGATACAACATATCTCATCTCACTCTGAGCCTTCCCGTAAACATAACCCTATAACAAAATATCTAGTACTAACAACATCATAACAATAAAATAACACTCCCGAAGAGGGAAATAAAGAAAGTTTAAGGCCTAAGACATATTGTAAAACATTGGGAAAAACGTGTGGAGTGGTGATATTGGATGAGGGAAGATAGGTGGGTTGTGATCTTTGTGGGCTAATCCCAAAACATTAAAGGTTTGATTTGAAAGGAACAAAAAGTTTTGAAACATACATGAGCAGCCAAAAATAAGCTAAACTATAATATGAAAGATTAAAACTATGGAGTTACCTGCAACGACGCCATCCGCTGCTGTCATGATATATGCTCCACGGACAACAGCTCCTCTCTGGGTAGGGGCAGGTGCTCCGCCCTCAGTATGGCGATACCTCGGGCAATCTATAAAGGCTTGTGTGGCAGCTCCACATGCCAGACACTAACCCAGCTTCTTCCTGCAAGTGTTCTGCTGATGCCCTGGCTTGCTGTAGAAAAAACATGGGCCCTTCATCTGATGCTGAGCAGGTGCTCCTGACCTCTTGAAAGGCACTGACTGAACTGGTCCCACTATAGACCCAGCAGAAGGCCTATGCTGCTCCTTCTGTCACTTTCTTCCATCATCAGAAGGATCAGGCGACGCGATATGGTCTCATGGTTTCTCGCGGCATTCAGCACCGCTCCCATGGTCGTGAAATCTGCCGAAGACATAGAAGCCTGAATCTTCGGACGCAATCCCTGACGAAAACGATCAGCTCGTTTCTCCTCCTTCCTCACCATATGGGGGGCAAACCGACTCAGCATCTCGAACTCTGTCTCGTACTCGTCGACGGTTGTCACGCCCCGCTTCCCTAAAATGGAGGCGAGACGTGAAAAGGTCCGCACGAGAGTGGAGCTGTGAAGCCCTAAACCCGATAAGCGTCAATAAAACATAAGCAGGTCCCTCTAACCACAAACGGAACAACAATAATAACACAAGGAGAGACAGAAATAAAATCTCAAATCTCAGAATTTGTCCAACATTAAAATTAAGTTCAACATCCAGAAAAGCCACCAGGCTAAAAGAAAGAGTCTAAAGACCCAGAACAAGGCCAACAAGAGGGACAACATAACAAAGTATAGGTGCTGTGCACCGACAACTACAGCAGTCTAAAACAAAAGGGAAAAGCTCAACGAAGACACTAGGACTGGTCCCCAGTGTCCACGTACTCCTCGCCAAACACAGGCTTGGGCTCGGCATCCGCAAACACCTCGTCCTCAACAATGAACTCAGGCTCAGGATCTAACATGTGTCACCCAAAAGAGTAAAGGGGCACATGTCAGCAAGTCTAAAAAGACTTGGGCAAGGAAACTGAAAGTAAGGTAAACTAACAACCTAGCAGTTATAGTATGATGCATGACATGACAAGTATAGTATGGAAGTGACAAGTAAAGGAAAGTACAAGTAGCAAGTATGTCATGGATAACAAGTTTTACAAGTGAAACACGGACAAGTACAAGTCAAGTGGTTCACGTCAAGTGATCACGTCAAGTAAACACGTCAAGTAAACACGTCAAGTAAACAAGTTGTGCACAGAGATTCCTCCTGTTGGCTAGAGTGGCTGATCGGGCCAACTCCTAAGCTCAAGTGACCGTTTATCTCTACCCCTCCATGTGTATCGAGCCAGGGCGTTACCCCGCACATGGAATGCTCGCTTCTGGAACACGAGCCAGGAAGTGTATTTAACACGTTTGGTGTAGGGTTATGCCTGCAACGCAGGTGCCTAGCCGGAAACAAGTAGATCGGGCATTGGCTATCAACCAACTCACGTAGCCCGCTTCTGGAACACGAGCCAGGAAACACAAGTATGGTAGCGTGTGCTACGAATGCGACATTCAACATGGATAGCATGGATGACAATTAATTAACGTACCGTTAATTAACATTAAACATGACATGGTAGTTATGCAACATGATAAATAACGGGTCTAACTTCGTTGTCAAGCTAGTTCCTGAAATTGCGCCTAGGCGAGTATCATTTCGTCGCCTAGCCTCTTTTACGCCTACAACAAGCAATCGGCCTAAGACATGGCCCAAAACCCTAAGTGGCAAGTTTCACTTGCCTAGCTCCAAGGATGACGCTCACGAAGGTTCGTCTCACGGACGCTAATCTACGGGGAAGAGGTCGCTGCCATGGCAAAACAACATTAGAACAACATCCAACCTAGTTTTATTAGGGTTTCACAAAAACACAAATGGGTTATGAGGATATTAAGAGATCGAGTTATTACCGAATCATTAGCGGAAGAACGATGCCGAGCAAGCACGGCGACAGAAGAAACGATCCGAGGAACCTACGGTTCAGATCTGGAAATGGGGAGAAAATCTGGAGGAATGGGGTTTTGGGGATTTTTGGGGGTTTTCCGGCGACCTAGAGGTGGTGGCTGGCCAAGATGGAG
Source organism: Scilla litardierei (assembly GCA_030789695.1). Lineage (NCBI taxonomy): Eukaryota > Viridiplantae > Streptophyta > Magnoliopsida > Asparagales > Asparagaceae > Scilla > Scilla litardierei. Next base: position 120,926,872 of record CM061130.1, read on the forward strand.
AGGGGAGCTCCAAGGGAGGAAGGAATGGCTTGGGGAAATGTTGGAGAGTGATTTGGGGGAGAAAATGGCTCAGGAGAATGAAAGAGGGATGAAAGAAATCGTGGGTGGAGTTTAAATAGGAAGGGCTGGCGGCTGTCCAGAAATTAGGGTTTTAACACTGATTAGTCGGTCAAAGAGCAACCTCTGACCGACTAGTTTGTGAACTAGTCGGTTGGTTGACCAACGCAGACCGACTAAGTGTAAACAGTAACTCCTGTACAAAAATAGGATTTAGATTTAGTCGGTCAGAGAACAACTACTGACCGACTAGTTTCTCATCTAGTCGGTCGATGAACATTCTTAGACCGACTAAGAATGAATAGTACTTGGTATCAAAAATGATCATAGAGCTAGTCGGTTAAAGAACGATTGCTGACCAACTAGTTTGCAACCTAGTCGGTCGACAAATGTTCTTAGACCGACTAACGATAAACAGTAACTCCTGAGTAATTAACAAAGCCAACTAGTCGGTACATGAAGGTTTGTCGACCGACTAAATCGTCATCTAGTCGGTCGGTTCCCCTTCTTGTACCGGCTAACGTGCACAGAAAGTTCCGAAATGGAGCGCGAAGCTCCGGGATCGATTCCTAAGACTCCTAGGCTTGATCTAACAATAAGATATGATCGATATGAAGCCCGTCACGAATGACTTACTCCAAAATCGACGATTCCAAGGAAGAAGCTTGAAAATCACGACGAAACGATCGAAAATGAAAGCTACGGAGACGAAAACCACACATGAGGAGAAAATCCACCAAAACATATATATATAATATAATTAATCCAGATACATGAAAACCAGTCGTTACATTCTCCCCAACTTAAGAAAAAATTCTGTCCTCGGAATTTCCCAATACTCACGTGTCCGGGAACAAAAGTGGGAAACGCTCTCACATCTCCTCCTCATTCTCCCAAGTAAACTCTCCAGGCGAGCCGTGTCGCCACATCACACTCACAAGATTGACAACCTTGTTCCGGAGCGACTTCTGACGCCTGTCCAGAATCTGCACTGGCTGCTGGTCATACGTCATATCAGGGCGAACGGTAATCTCCGAGAAATCCATAGCATGAGATGGATCGCTAATGTATCGACGAAGCTGCGACACATGGAAAACATTGTGAACTCCCTCCAAAGATGGCGGCAAGGCTAAGCGGTAGGCTACCTCGCCAACTTTCTCCAGAATGTCAAACGGTCCAATGTATCGCGGGCTCAACTTCCCTCGCTTCCCAAAGCGAATCACACCACGATTCGGGGAAATCTTCAAGAACACATGGTCGCCCGGCTGAAACTCCAAAGGACGACGTTTAGCATCCGCCCAATGCTTAAAACGGTCCTGAGCAATCTTCAACCTCTCCCGAATGTTCCTGACAACATCCACGGCCTCCACAATCATCTCAGGTCCCAACAGCTCCCGATCATCAACGTCATCCCAACTCAATGGCGATCGACATTTCCTCCCATAAAGAGCGGTGAAAGGCGCCATGCCAATACTCGCCTGGAAGCTGTTGTTGTAGGAAAACTCTACCAGATGTAGATGGTCCTCCCACGAACCCTTGAAACCCAACATGCACGCCCTCAGCATGTCCTCCAAGATCTGAATCGTCCTCTCGGACTGGCCATCCTTCTGCGGGTGGTACGCCGTGCTGAAACTCAGACGCGTACCCAAACGCTTCTGCAAACTCTGCCAGAACTGAGATGTGAACCTCGTGTCTCTGTCCGACATGATACTCACGGGGACTCCGTGAAGTCGTACGACCTCCTGCACGATTCACGTTACATCACTATCTAAACTAGGAAAAGGAAATAAAAACGGAGAGTAAAAGAATTTACCTCCATATACCTCCTCGCTAGCACCTTAGTGGACTGTCCCACTCGGAACAGAATAAAGTGTGCGAATTTGGTCAATAGATCTACGATCACCCAAATCGCGTCATTCTGCTTCGGACTCCGAGGTAGTACAGTCACGAAATCCATAGTGATGTGTTGCCACTTCCACTCCGGAATCGGAAGCGGTTGTAGCAACCTTGCCGTACGCTGATGCTCCGCCTTTACCTGCTGGCAAACCAAGCAATTTGCTACACTCCGAGCCACACTCCTCTTCATACCATGCCACCAATAGTTCAGACGAAGATCCTTGTACATCTTGGTCCTACCAGGATGCACAGAATACGGCGAACTATGTGCCTCCACCATCAACTCCTCTCTAATATCCCCAGCTGGCACACACAACTTAGCTCCAAACCTCAGCGAGCCATCCTCATGAATCAAAAAGTCAGTCCGCAGACCAGCTTCCACCTGCTCCCGAATCTTCACCAGCTTCGGATCTCTGGCCTGGCCAGCCTTGATCCGATCCACGATCGTCGACTGAATCTGCATACTCATCAACGAAGAAGCCTCCCTAGGAAGAACAATCTCCACACCAGACTCGCAAAAATCCCGCTGCAATCTCCACTGTGAAGTCAAAATCATCACCGCTGGAAGCCTACTCAGCGCATCAGGAACCACATTCACCTTGCCAGGGTGATACTGCAAATCAATCTCATAATCCGCCATGAGCTCCAACCATCGACGCTGTTGCATGTTGAGCTCATTCTGTGTAAAAATATACTTCAAGCTTTTGTGATCGGTGAAGATCTTCACTTTCTCACTCAGCAAGAAGTGCCTCCAAATCTTAAGAGCAAACACAACGGCAGCCAACTCCAAATCATGCGTCGGGTAATTCTTCTCATGAACCTTGAGCTGACGAGATACATACGCCACAACATGCCCGTGCTGATGCAACACACAACCGAGACCATTGCCAGAAGCATTGCAAAAGATCTCAAATCCACCGCTGCGATCAGGCACAACCAGCATAGGGGCAGTCGTCAATCTCTCCCTCAGAACACCAAAGGCATTCTCACAATCACCCGACCAAACAAAAGGTACATCCTTCCGCGTCAATCTGGTCATCGGCTCAGCAATACTGGAAAAGTCCTTAATGAAGCACCGATAGTAACCAGCAAGCCCAAGAAAACTCCGAATCTCAGACGCTGACTGCGGAACATGCCACTCTCTGATGGCCCTGATCTTCTCGGGATCCACTGAAATACCATCTCCAGTCACCACATGCCCGAGAAAAGCAACTCTGTCCAGCCAAAACTCGCACTTCGAAAACTTAGCATACAACCGATGCTTCCTCAAAATCTCCAACACCGTCCTCAAGTGTGAGGCATGCTCCTCCTCCGTCTTCGAATAGATCAGAATGTCGTCAATAAAGATAACGACAAACTTATCTAAAAAGTCATAGAAGATCAGATTCATCAGATTCATAAAAACTGCGGGTGCATTGGTTACACCGAAAGGTATAACCACAAACTCGTAGTGTCCATACTTCGTCCTGAAAGCTGTCTTCGAAACATCATCCTTCTTCACCTTCAACTGATGATAACCACTCCTCAGATCCAACTTCGAAAACACCCTCGAACCTCCAAGCTGATCAAAATATCATCGATGCGAGGCAACGTGTATTTATTCTTGATGGTCACCGCATTCAACTCCCGATAGTCCACGCACATGCGACGCAAACCATCATTCTTCTTCACCAGCAAGACCGGTGCTCCCCACGGAGACACACTAGGATTGATATAACCCTTCTGCAAAAGCTCATCCAGCTGCTTCCGCAACTCCTCTAACTCAGCGGGTGCCATACGATATGGCGCCTTCGAAATCGGCTGCGCTCCCGGAATAAGATCAATAGAAAATTCCAGAGCTCGATCAGGTGGCAAACCAGACATCTCCTCGGGGAAGACATCATCAAAGTCCCGCACAACCGCCGGCCTCTCCAGCTCCATCTGCATAGCCACAATCTGTAGGAATATGGTGCCCTCGAGGCCATTTATTCCTGTGTGAATAGCACAAACATCTTGTTCGAAATAACAGTAAGCTGTTTGGTAATAATTTATCTAAGCTATATTGTAATGTAGTCAACATTAGATGTCAACTTAGGTAAAGTCCTGAGACTTTATGCAAGGTCAAACGGGTATCAAGATGAGTATCTTGATCATGGAGAAACGTTTGACCGTCTGTAGCATAAGTCTGAAATGGTTCGTGGTCGTAGATGTTTCGAGACAAGGATATCGAAACATCGGATAGACCATTGTGTCTTAGTCTTCACCGTTTAGCGGTGGCGATGATCTCATGATCGCTTGACTTAGCGAAGTCGAAGACGAGACACGGGTGCTCATTAGAATGAGTTCACTGAACGATCCACTAGAGTTATCATATGGTTACATTGACCAATCTGTCAGTGATAACTCTGAGTGATGATAGGATAGTTGGTCTTTTGACTTGAGGTCATTTTGACGGACCTGTGCGTGAACGGTGCCACTTAGATCAACTGACCTAGCTTCGAGGCAAGGCCTGTCGAAAGGTCTTTTGATTGGGTGTCACTTGAAACGTACGAGGCGAGTAATGACCAAGAGAGGATTCGTCTCTCCCGGTCAATGGGAGTTAGTGTCGTAGAGTTAGTTCGGTCTTTAGTAAAAACTCTGCGCAGAGTATGTTGGAAGAAGTCCAACATTTATTGACTAAAGATTGATCGAAACTAACCGGAGTCAAGTTATTGGGGTTGACAGTTTTGACCGTACCCCAGACTTGATCTACATGACACAGTTTAGACGAAAAGACTATAACTACGGAATTCATCACGGAAACAGTCAGATGGTCCCGACAATACTCATGTCAATGAGTCAACCACATAATGATGATTCCTGAAGCAGGGACGGCAACCACTGCTCGTGGTCACTGCCGTATAGGGCTTCGAGCCCAACCTGTTGTAAGGGTCAGGCTGTAGGGTCTCACACAGAGTGCAACGCTTCGTCTAGTAATAGGTAGAAATTAGTTAGGGAGAATATTTGCATTTAGTGCAAAAGAAGAAATAATTGCATTTGATGCAATATGATAATTTAAGCTTAGATAGGGACTATTTTGCATTTGATGCAAAAGCGATTAAATGTGTATTAAATTGTTTAATACAATATTTAATAATATAAACGCAAGGAAAAGTTCACGGGTAAGACGGGAATGTCCCGGTCTAGACCCAGGTTCGAACGGCGTCCAAATCGGACGCCGGATGATCAAGAAAAAGCCAAAACAGCCCAAAATATCAGACCAGGCCAGACCCAGGCAGAACAGGCTGCCTGGGCTAGCCCAGGCGCGGCCTGGGCTAGCCAGGCACAAGCCTGGGCTAAGCCCAGGCGCGCCTGGGCTCTGCCCAGGCGCGGGCCTGGGCTCGCCCAGGCCGCCTGGGCGAGCCCAGGCGCGACCAGGGCTCTGCCCAGGCGCGATTTGGGCAGTTTTGGCTTGCGTGGGGCCCACCCATGGGCCCCACCTCTAGGGTTTTGAACCCTAAGTGTGCTGAATCAAATGACGGCTCAGTTTTTGCGAAAAACTAGCCTAGGGCTGATCTTTGGACACTCAATTGGAGGGTCAAACGAACTCCGATTGACGAACCGTTTTTTCCTATGCGTTCACCGTTGAACGCTTGTCGTATTGATAGGTTGTATCGATCTTGAAGCTCAACGGTGAGTGAGTTAAAATTCACGGAAGTTTGCACTTTGTGAAGTGCAAACTAACTTGATTTTAATTAACCCATTATTTAGTCCCACATCGGATTTTGAGAAAAGGGGAGAGTCCGCCGCCTATATAAATAGGGGTCTCCCCCCTTTCTCAAAACTCGTCCCAAGCTCTAGATCTGAGCGGCTCTCGTAAATGTTGGAGCACGCTCGGATCTAAGCTTAAATTAAATATTTCTCTATCTCCCTAAAATTTCTGCCTTACTCCTGCGGGCTCTAGCAAAGCCTCAAAGGAGTTCGGATTCTGGATCCGAAATCTTGGCGGAGGTTTCACTCGCGTGAAACTTTCTTCGGCGGTTGGTTGGCTCGGCGGCACGGGGATTGATCGCCTCGGGATGCGGAGCGGTTCGGGGAGCGGTTCAAGGAGCGGCTCGGCGTGGGACGGGAGCAGCTCGGAAGACGGCGCGGAACATCTCGCCTGCTCCAGGGCTGAGATTCCGGGTATGTGGTTAAAGTATTATTAGCATTAGTTTAGTTTAATCGCAGTAGGCTAGATCCTTCTTGGGATGGTCAGACCCATCCCAAGTCGGCATAGATCTTGGCATAGGGTCTTGGACCTTAGGGCCAAGTTAAAATTGTTTTAACTTGCATGTTAATTTAGATTAACTGTTTTTCCTTCCGCTGCTATGTTTTTCTGTCTATGTTCCGTCCGACTTAGGACGGGACTAGAATTTTGTGCCTTAAGGGAACGCCCAATTCCCAACAGTGGTATCAGAGCCTAGGTTTGCGTAGCGATCTAGGTACTGCGATTTTATTAAACGTGTTAATGCTTTTAAATTCTTTTCAAATGTTTTTAAAAAAAAGGTTATGAGATAAAATTTTTAAAAATGTTTTAGATGTTCAAAATTCTTTTTGATATTTTTTGAACATGGAAAATTTTAAAGTGACGTTTTAAAATTTATGTGATAATTTTAAAACTAATTTTAAATGTTTAAAAGTTTAAAATTATTTTGGATGCCTAAAATTTTTTATGTGATAAATTTTTTTTAAGCATGAAAGTTTTTTAAAATGATGTTTTAATTTATGAGATATTTTAAAACTGTTTTAAAAGTTAAAAAAAAATTTTATGCGATAAATTTTTTTTTACGTAGCATGCAAATTAGTGATTTTAATATTAAGTTTTTTTATGAGATAAAAAAATAAAATAATTTTAAAATCATATTTTAAATTTAAATGTTAAATTTATGTATGCATGCTAAAAATTGTTTATGCGATAAACTTAGTTTATTTAATTGTTAAATAGATATACACTTTCATTTTATGTTGATAAAATTAGTGTAGCTTTATTTCAATGGCTTGTACTATCTTGTCCCTTATTTGATAACACAAGACAACCCTTTAGGTTAGCCATTAAAAATGATTAAAATTTATTACTTGAATTTTAATGACATGCTATGTTTTAATAAATCATTAACAACAATATTAAGACCTAATTCCTGATTAGGGTAGTCCTTTTAATGAATTTTCAAATTCTAATTGTTATAATTAATTTTCATTAAAGGACTTCGCTTCTAGCGTTGTTAATAATTTATTAAAATCCTAATAACGATTAGGGTAGCACGTGAACCTTATAGTTGATAAGGACTTAATAAAAGTTATTAAACAAATCCTAAAAATTTTGAATTTAAGGATCCAACTAGTTGATAGGATTAATTAGTTGTTAATAAAAGCTGTTTAGTCTATGGCATACATACAAAAATGACAAGCTTCATTCAATGGACCATGATCCAGTCAATGTGCTTGGCTAAGAGTTCTGGGTCAACCCTTGCTAGTCCAAGGGGTAGTGATCCTGGCTTAGTCAATTCCCTGGCTGAGTTCCGCTGGACCGCAATGTCGCGAATCATGATTGTATGACACCCTGGACTATATCTAAGTCAAATACGTTAATGATCTTTTTCAAGATTAGCCGTAGCCCTCCTTGTTTTAGGGGTTAGCAACTATAGGGCCCGTGTTATAGTTGTTGAGATACACTCAAGCTGTGACATGGCAACCCTGTAGAAACCAACTCCTTAAATACATAAGATGAAATCTTGACTGACCCTAACCGTCGTCTCGTACCCCGAGCGTCGGCGTAAGTTAAGTCAACGATGTAGTCTGACTAGATGTAGTCTAAGACCTGACCCAAACGACGTGTCGTGCATACACCGAGCTGAGGGGCAAGTCAGGCTAGACATGAAAACAAGGGTCCGACTAGACTAGACATTGTGATTTGGATGAGCACACTCATGATCACGAATGGCTAGGGGCAAAAACCGATTAAGAGAGTCATATCCGATATGATCGATGAAGAGTCATCTTCCGATCGCAGAGTCAATCAACTTGTTGAGCTACACTCAAGGTTGTTTAGACTCAAGGTGATTGGAACTCTTACCCATTATTTTTAATTCGATTAAATCGTTCGTTATTAAGCTTTAAAACGTTCGTAAAAATAGTGGGAGGATATAGATAGATAAAAGCCAATCTACCTATATTTAATATTGAACATATGCTAAATCTAGGGCAAGAATATGTTTACCGAAAGAATCAATTGATAATATTGAAATTAGTTAATTGGTCATAAAGTTGATTAATTGAATATCAAGTTAAATTCTAATTGATGTAATCAAACTATATTCTCATTGACATTAAATGACCTTCTAAAGAACAGACTTAAGAAATATGATTTCATTAAGTTTTGGGTCCAACAAATAAATTAAAGCTACATGTCACTCGTCTCTATATGAGGCAGCTTGAACATATAGGACATTCAAAGTATGTTTCTCCCTACAACTTGTCGAGTTACCCTCAAGGTTGTATGGACAAACAATTTTGATCCGCAAAGTTCAAAAATTCGATCAAACCGTTTGAGTCGAATACGAGTGCATGAGCGATGCAAGACTATGTATCCCAACCGGATCTTGAGACAAGCAACTTCTTGAGCTACACTCAAGATTGCAAAGCTCAAGCGTTTGGATACATAAGTTGCTTGCATAGCTATTTATTTATGTTGATATCTAAATGTGATTTAGAAAAGGAAGAAGGCACTTCGGAAAGTCAATTGAGAAAGTTAGTTTAATTTATCATTAGTAGAGGCATAAGTAGGAGGAAATGAAAACGTGACATATTTTCATGTCACATTTCGGAATAAGTTGTTATACAAAAGACGTTTAACACATTTTGACGAATGTCGTCACATTGCTTCTGAAGTAATGTTTTGTGTTAAGTAATTTGTAAATAAATATATATATTAAATGTTAATGTATAAATACACAAGATAGTAGCTAACTTATATGGTAAAATTAGACTAGGCCGTATCAAGAGATTAAGCTTCACAAGTCACATAAAGAGGGGTCTGACCTCTCGTATTATGAAGTCTACGGACACTTGTGAGTCTTAGCCTCTTTGATACAATGGCCGAAACCCATCTGTGAGACAGTGGGAGAATGAGTTGTCGAACTCAGTCTCGTACATACTGATGTACCCGAGTCTATTTTAACAAAATAAGTTATTCGTATATTTTACTAAGACACGTGTTCTTGATGAAACGCAAGTCTGATAAAATAAAATGACTAAAGTATTTAAACTGATTCGATTAGATCGAATGGTCAAATACTTAGCCAAATAAAATCTTGTGTAATTAAAAGAAAATGTGATTTTCTCTCAGATCAAGTCTGTTAACACATCGGTGTGTTAAAAGGTATGAATCACACTTAATTAGATTTAGTGTGATCCATTGTAAGTGACTCTGAGTTAAGTCCTCCCTCTGGGTTAAGTCCCAGATATTAATGCCTAGGTTTTGATATTGTTCTATAAGGACATTATCAATAATATATTCAATAAATCAATCGTAAGGAAGTTGTAAAAATACTCGAATCTCGTGAGACGAATTGTCGAGTTAGACATCATAACTGATGATGACTTAGTCAACTTCTAGGATGAAATTCGGAGTAGTAACTCCGATTTAAAACTTGATGTAGGTCCGTGTGCGTAAATAAATTGAGAATTTAGTTCACGTGCCCAAAGAAAATGTTTCCTCACTTTCTGCAAGTAAATCTTTAAGTTGAAAGATTGGTGCAGAAAAGAAAATAGTGAAGTACAATAATGTTGGACGGGAACGGTTTTCATCCTAATTTCTTTAAAACGGATTATGATGAAACCGGTTTCGCCAACAGATGTGTACAGATCTACTCGGACCAAAGCCAATGTAAAACGCTTAAGTTGACCATGAAAATTTGCGGATTCACTTATAAGTTCGTTTTTCTAAATATGATTTAGACGAACCAACTTATATGAATTAGCCAGATAGTTTTCAAGGTCAGTGGGAGCGTATAAATTACATGCGAATCATCAAAGGGATGGAACATATATTTTGACTAAGTAATCAAAGAGTTTGATACTTTATCAGAAAGAGATATGAACCATTTGAAATGACCAATAACTAATTTGAAATTATTATCGTAAGATACGACGAACTGGATAAGATCCAGGGAAATAAAATATTATAGATTCTGATAGACCAAATGAATTATTTGAATGAGATTCAAATGGTTGGTCTAACATAAACATAGAAACCCCTTAAGTCTATAGTGTAGACGGTTTTAGCAGATCCACTCACGAAGGCTCTATCACATGAAGTCGGGAAAACTTATGTGTAAAAATGATATTAGATATCGAGATAAATGGGCCTGAGTGCAAGTGGGAGATGTAGGAATATGGTGCCCTCGAGGCCATTTATTCCTGTGTGAATAGCACAAACATCTTGTTCGAAATAACAGTAAGCTGTTTGGTAATAATTTATCTAAGCTATATTGTAATGTAGTCAACATTAGATGTCAACTTAGGTAAAGTCCTGAGACTTTATGCAAGGTCAAACGGGTATCAAGATGAGTATCTTGATCATGGAGAAACGTTTGACCGTCTGTAGCATAAGTCTGAAATGGTTCGTGGTCGTAGATGTTTCGAGACAAGGATATCGAAACATCGGATAGACCATTGTGTCTTAGTCTTCACCGTTTAGCGGTGGCGATGATCTCATGATCGCTTGACTTAGCGAAGTCGAAGACGAGACACAGGTGCTCATTAGAATGAGTTCACTGAACGATCCACTAGAGTTATCATATGGTTACATTGACCAATCTGTCAGTGATAACTCTGAGTGATGATAGGATAGTTGGTCTTTTGACTTGAGGTCATTTTGACGGACCTGTGCGTGAACGGTGCCACTTAGATCAACTGACCTAGCTTCGAGGCAAGGCCTGTCGAAAGGTCTTTTGATTGGGTGTCACTTGAAACGTACGAGGCGAGTAATGACCAAGAGAGGATTCGTCTCTCCCGGTCAATGGGAGTTAGTGTCGTAGAGTTAGTTCGGTCTTTAGTAAAAACTCTGCGCAGAGTATGTTGGAAGAAGTCCAACATTTATTGACTAAAGATTGATCGAAACTAACCGGAGTCAAGTTATTGGGGTTGACAGTTTTGACCGTACCCCAGACTTGATCTACATGACACAGTTTAGACGAAAAGACTATAACTACGGAATTCATCACGGAAACAGTCAGGTGGTCCCGACAATACTCATGTCAATGAGTCAACCACATAATGATGATTCCTGAAGCAGGGACGGCAACCACTGCTCGTGGTCACTGCCGTATAGGGCTTCGAGCCCAACCTGTTGTAAGGGTCAGGCTGTAGGGTCTCACACAGAGTGCAACGCTTCGTCTAGTAATAGGTAGAAATTAGTTAGGGAGAATATTTGCATTTAGTGCAAAAGAAGAAATAATTGCATTTGATGCAATATGATAATTTAAGCTTAGATAGGGACTATTTTGCATTTGATGCAAAAGCGATTAAATGTGTATTAAATTGTTTAATACAATATTTAATAATATAAACGCAAGGAAAAGTTCACGGGTAAGACGGGAATGTCCCGGTCTAGACCCAGGTTCGAACGGCGTCCAAATCGGACGCCGGATGATCAAGAAAAAGCCAAAACAGCCCAAAATATCAGACCAGGCCAGACCCAGGCAGAACAGGCTGCCTGGGCTAACCCAGGCGCTGCCTGGGCTAAGCCCAGGCCCGGCCTGGGCTAGCCAGGCACAAGCCTGGGCTAAGCCCAGGCGCGCCTGGGCTCTGCCCAGGCGCGGGCCTGGGCAAGCCCAGGCCCGCCTGGGCGCGGGCCTGGGCAAGCCCAGGCCCGCCTGGGCTCTGCCCAGCGCCTGGGCAGAGCCCAGGCGCGGGCCTGGGCTCGCCCAGGCGGCTGGGCGAGCCCAGGCGCGAACAGGGCTCTGCCCAGGCGCGATTTGGGCAGTTTTGGCTTGCGTGGGGCCCACCCATGGGCCCCACCTCTAGGGTTTTGAACCCTAAGTGTGCTGAATCAAATGACGGCTCAGTTTTTGCGAAAAACTAGCCTAGGGCTGATCTTTGGACACTCAATTGGAGGGTCAAACGAACTCCGATTGACGAACCGTTTTTTCCTATGCGTTCACCGTTGAACGCTTGTCGTATTGATAGGTTGTATCGATCTTGAAGCTCAACGGTGAGTGAGTTAAAATTCACGGAAGTTTGCACTTTGTGAAGTGCAAACTAACTTGATTTTAATTAACCCATTATTTAGTCCCACATCGGATTTTGAGAAAAGGGGAGAGTCCGCCGCCTATATAAATAGGGGTCTCCCCCCTTTCTCAAAACTCGTCCCAAGCTCTAGATCTGAGCGGCTCTCGTAAATGTTGGAGCACGCTCGGATCTAAGCTTAAATTAAATATTTCTCTATCTCCCTAAAATTTCTGCCTTACTCCTGCGGGCTCTAGCAAAGCCTCAAAGGAGTTCGGATTCTGGATCCGAAATCTTGGCGGAGGTTTCACTCGCGTGAAACTTTCTTCGGCGGTTGGTTGGCTCGGCGGCACGTGGATTGATCGCCTCAGGATGCGGAGCGGTTCGGGGAGCGGTTCAAGGAGCGGCTCGGCGTGGGACGGGAGCAGCTCGGAAGACGGCGCGGAACATCTCGCCTGCTCCAGGGCTGAGATTCCGGGTATGTGGTTAAAGTATTATTAGCATTAGTTTAGTTTAATCGCAGTAGGCTAGATCCTTCTTGGGATGGTCAGACCCATCCCAAGTCGGCATAGATCTTGGCATAGGGTCTTGGACCTTAGGGCCAAGTTAAAATTGTTTTAACTTGCATGTTAATTTAGATTAACTGTTTTTCCTTCCGCTGCTATGTTTTTCTGTCTATGTTCCGTCCGACTTAGGACGGGACTAGAATTTTGTGCCTTAAGGGAACGCCCAATTCCCAACACAATCTCCGCCGGCCTGGCCCGAAATCTGACAGGACCAAGCGAGCTGCTACCTCGGCTGAACTCAAATACTGGATGTCCGGGAATCTCGAACACTACCTTCTTCCTCCGACAGTCGATCGTAGCATAGAAGTTCGTAAGCCAATCCATCCCAAGGACCGCATCATAGTTGATGATGTCGTGGACAATGAAATCAGCGTAAAGCTCATGTCCACAAACCACCAACGAGCAAGAATTGCAACCACGATGCACCGAGACCACGCCATTTCCTGTGACGATATTCCAACTCTTGGAAAGAGGGGACGTCGACAAGGAATGCTTCTCCACGAAGCTCCGAGAAATAATGCACATCGATGCACCTGAGTCAAAGAGGACTCGTGCAGGAAATGTGCACACCAAAACCACACCTAACAAGCAATTTAACAATCAAACCCTAGTCTAGCAAACAATCATGTTCAAGGAAACAACGTGTCTAACAATCAAAATTAGCTAGGAAAGTAACAGCTAGATTGAGGATTACCTGCAATAACCTCATCCACAGCCTCGCTCTCCACATCGGTCATCAGAAAAGCATGCCTCCTCGGCGGAAAAGCCTACTGAAAAGCCTGCCTCTGTGGAACAAGAGCTGCTCCACGTCCAGCAGGAACAGACGCTCTCTGCTGCAACGGCTGTGCTGCAACAAGTGCCCTCCAAGGCTGCTTCGACCTCGGACAATCCTTCATGGTATGGGTAGGATCCCCACAGACAACGCACTGACCCAGGAATCTCCTACACTGATCCTTGACATGCCCGATATTACCGCAGAAATGGCAAGTCTTCTGAATAGGCCCTCCTGGCCTCTTGAACTTAGCTGGCTGATTAGGCTTGAAACCAGGCCTAACCACCGCTCTGGCATGCTCCATAGGCCTCTTCCCAGCACCAGAAACATGTCCCCTCCTCTGGCTCAGGTTCAGCTCCTGCCTCCTCGCAGCGACCAGAACCTTCTGATAAGAGTCCAGATCAGAGGAAGACACAAAACTCTGAAGCTCCAAAGCAAGTCCCTGTAGGAACCTCTGAGCCCTCTCATCTGCATCCTGCACCATCTTCGGTGCGAACCGACTCAGCCTAGTGAACTCTTGGTGGTACAGGTCCACCGTCAAGCTCCCTTGCTTCAGATCAATAAAGCGCTGCAGCATCTCCTTCCTAGCAGCCTTCGGAAAGAACTCCTCATCGAACCTGCACTTAAAGGTAGCCCAAGCTATCGGCTCCACCAGCATCTTCTCTTCCGCATCCCACCAGTTCCGAGCATTATCCTTGAGTTGCCTCTTCGCCAAATCAACCCATCCAGCCGGGGTGATCTTGGCCATCTTCAAGTTATCCTCAATGTTTCGAATCCACTCATCGGCAGCCAGAGGACCCTCAGATCCATCAAAATAAGCAGGACCCAGCTCCCGAAATTGCTTCGCTCCCGGCTCGGAGCGAGGGGCATCCTGGATTGCCCGACCAGCTCAAACAACTGGAGCATTCTGGACTTGCAGGAGCACGCCCTGCTGCACTTGCATCATCTAAAGCATCAGCCGCATCATCTCTCCATTGGTGGGCTCCCGCTCAGGCTCCTCGTCATAAGGGGGCGCACCACTACCTCCACCACGGGTGAATCGCCTTCCTGCCATCTAATGACACAGAAAACGAAGCAGATTAGACTCATAGATTATGACTCGGATGTCGAACTTAGTTTATTGGACATTCTAATATTATTATCGTCATTCCGATAATCGCAGTTACAGTAGGACCTGCATGGGCCACCAACAAAACCTGTCACGCACCGCTTCCCTAAAATGGAGGCGAGACGTGAAAAGTTCCGCACGAGAGAGGAGCTGTGAAGCCCCAAATCTGATAAGCGTCAATAAAACATAAGCAGGTCCCTCTAACCACAAACGGAACAACAATAATAACACAAGGAGAGACAGAAATAAAATCTGAAATCTCAGAATTTGTCCAACATTAAAATTAAGTTCAACATCCAGAAAAGCCACCAGGCTAAAAGAAAGAGTCTAAAGGCCCAGAACAAGGCCAACAAGAGGGACAACATAACAAAGTATAGGTGCTGCACACCGACAACTACAGCAGTCTAAAACAAAAGGAAAAAGCTCAACGAAGACACTAGGACTGGTCCCCAGTGTCCACGTACTCCTCTCCAAACACAGGCTCGGGCTCGGCGTCCGCAAACACCTCGTCCTCAACAATGAACTCAGGCTCAGGATCTAACATGTGTCACCCAAAAGAGTAAAGGGGCACATGTCAGCAAGTCTAAAAAGACTTGGGCAAGGAAACTGAAAGTAAGGTAAACTAACAACCTAGCAGTTATAGTATGATGCATGACATGGCAAGTATAGTATGGAAGTGACAAGTAAAGGAAAGTACAAGTAGCAAGTATGTCATTGATAACAAGTTTTACAAGTGAAACCCGGACAAGTACAAGTCAAGTGGTTCACGTCAAGTGATCACGTCAAGTAAACACGTCAAGTAAAAAAGTTGTGCACAGAGATTCCGCCTGTTGGCTAGAGTGGCTGATCGGGCCAACTCCTAAGCTCAAGTGACCGTTTATCTCTACCCCTCCACGTGTATCGAGCCAGGGCGTTACCCCGCACACGGAATGCTCGCTTTTGGAACACGAGCCAGGAAGTGTATTTAACACGTATGGTGTAGGGTTATGCCTGCAACGCAGGTGCCTAGCCGGAAACAAGTAGATCGGGCATTGGCTATCAACCAACTCACGTAGCCCGCTTCTGGAACACGAGCCAGGAAACACAAGTATGGTAGCGTGTGCTACGAATGCGACATTCAACATGGATAGCATGGATGACAATTAATTAACGTACCGTTAATTAAAATTAAACATGACATGGTAGTTATGCAACATGATAAATAACGGGTCTAACTTCGTTGTCAAGCTAGTTCCTGAAATTGCGCCTAGGCGAGTATCATTTCGTCGCCTAGCCACTTTTACGCCTACAACAAGCAATCGGCCTAAGACATGGCCCAAAACCCTAAGTGGCAAGTTTCACTTGCCTAGCTCCGAGGATGACGATCACGAAGGTTCGTCTCACGGACGCTAATCTACGGGGAAGAGGTCGCTGCCATGGCAAAACAACATTAGAACAACATCCAACCTAGTTTTATTAGGGTTTCATAAAAACACAAATGGGTTATGAGGATATTAAGAGATCGAGTTATTACCGAATCGTTAGCAGAAGAACGATGCCGAGCAAGCACGGCGACGGAAGAAACGATCCGAGGAACCTACGGTTCAGATCTGGAAATGGGGAGAAAATCTGGAGGAATGGGGGTTTGGGGATTTTTGGGGGTTTTCCGGCGACCTAGAGGTGGTGGCCGGCCAAGATGGAGAGGGGAGCTCCAAGGGAGGAAGGAATGGCTTGGGGAAATGTTGGAGAGTGATTTGGGGGAGAAAATGGCTCAGGAGAATGAAAGAGGGATGAAAGAAATCGTGGGTGGGGTTTAAATAGGAAGGGCTGGCGGCTGCCCAGAAATTAGGGTTTTAACACTGATTAGTCGGTCAAAGAGCAACCTCTGACCGACTAGTTTGTGAACTAGTCGGTTGGTTGACCAACACAGACCGACTAAGTGTAAACAGTAACTACTGTACAAAAATAGGATTTAGATTTAGTCGGTCAGAGAACAACTACTGACCGACTAGTTTCTCATCTAGTCGGTCGGTGAACGTTCTTCGACCGACTAAGAATGAATAGTACTTGGTATCAAAAATGATCATAGAGCTAGTCGGTTAAAGAACGATTGCGGACCGACTAGTTTGCAACCTAGTCGGTTGACAAATGTTCTTAGACCGACTAACGATAAACAGTAACTCCTGAGTAATTAACAAAGCCAAATAGTCGGTACATGAAGGTTTGCCGACCGACTAAATCGTCATCTAGTCGGTCGGTTCCCCTTCTTGTACCGGCTAACGTGCACAGAAAGTTCCGAAATGGAGCGCGAAGCTCCGGGATCGATTCCTAAGACTCCTAGGCTTGATCTAACAATAAGATATGACCGATATGAAGCCCGTCACGAATGACTTACTCCAAAATCGACGATTCCAAGGAAGAAGCTAGAAAATCACGACGAAACGATCGAAAATGAAAGCTACAGAGACGAAAACCACACATGAGGAGAAAATCCACCAAAACACATATATATATATATATAATATAATTAATCCAGGTACATGAAAACCAGTCGTTACATCGGTCATATCCCCCTGCTTCAGATCTACAAATCTGCTCAACAGCTCCCTCCTAGCAGCTTTGGTGAAGTACTTCTCCTTGAACATCGATCGGAAAGTCTTCCACTCCACTGGCTTCTACAGGTGCCTCTCCTCAATGCGCCACCAGTTCCTAGCGTTTTCGATCAGATGCATCTTCGCTATCTCAACTCGGGTATCATCAGGAATCTTCGCTTGCATTAAAATTATGTATCTACGTCTTCTCTTGCATGCTATGGCACTGTACGTCATATTCCTTGCATAGTAGCTCTTGCCTGTAAATGATATACTACGTGGAGTTGGGATATCCTACTGGGACACGCGATGACGTGTCCCTGTTGACTTTTCAGGTGTTGGCTTTTGGAGTTGGTAGCAAGTGGAGCAGTGGAGCTGTAACGACCCGCTTTCGGGGGCCCGTTACTTATTTGATATTTGCGCAGGTTCTGCAGTTAACCAGTGAAATCAAAATAGCCACGATGCAGAGATGTACAAAAATACCCAAATAGTGTCCAATATTACAATCCAACCGTACAAATATTCCAACGATACCTGAAAGAAAGAAAATACAGTACACAACTGAAAATAGCTCTGAAAGCTGCGGTCTCATGGTCGAAGTCTGGCGCTATTAACTCAAGAGCATCTGCCTCCAAATGTATGTCGTCTGCGGTGCCACGGAGATGGAACCGTAGGTAAGTCACAACAATTCTAAATAAAGAAATAGAGGTACTGTACAAGTATGACAAAGCAGACCAAAGTGAAAGTAAAGTACGGTGCAGTGTCTGTACAAGTAACGTACATGGAATGCGTAAAGTAAATGTGACTGTAATGGCAAGTAAAGTGAGGCAAGTATGGTAACTGTGCTGGTAAGGAAAGTAAAGTGCAAGTACTGTAAAGAAAGTAACTGTGCAAGTTACACTAAAACTACGTGACTCAAGTAGGAGAGTATGATATGCAACCATAAAGTTCATCTATTGCCAGGGACCGTTTTGCCGACGCAGGCAGACCTTGTAGTTTTGCCGACCAGGCAGACCTTGTAGTTTTGCCGACCAGGCAGACCTTGTAGACACAGACATGCAAGTAGATGAACCCCCGGTCATAGCTCCCACACTCTCACTACAATGAGTTACCCCAAACCCCAGTGATGTGTATCCATTACGAGATGTTCCACAAGATGTTCCACGAGATGTTCCACCAGATATTCCACACATGATGTTCCACACGATGTTCCACATGTTAGTCACACCAGGTTAACTGGTTGACTTCCTCATTGAAAACCAGCAAGTAGGATAAAAACAAGTCCAACACCAAAAGCTGTTACTTCCGTGCTTTGAGCACGTGGTAGTGTGGCTTAGCACACAATTTACCCAAGTTGGTAGTTGTGAGCTACAACCACCCAAGTTGAAAATTGGCAAAGTAATCTTTGGTAGATTACTTTCATTTAGTTCTCTAGTTTGGTTTAACTTGAATAGCCGTTCTGAGGCTATAAGTGAAGTGTCACAAGTTCATACAAGCACAGTAGACAAGTTTTCTAAAGTTAGAATGTGTCGTGACTTACGATTTTAGAGCTCGTCGTGGCAAGACGAGATTGGAGCTGGAAGAGCTGGTGCACGAAGATTGGTACCTGAAATCACAAGAACAATTGGTTAAAGCGTACCCTATTTTCTATTTATTAAACTCGATCGTTTTGATTTTTAAAACCGGTTAAAACGTTGTCGAAAAGCGTTCTAAATTTTTATATAGACTATATATGGTGAAAATAATTTTACTGCAAGAAGGAATATTTTTCTGATGCTTATAGTAATTTCTATAATTTTTAAAAGCTTAAAAACAATTTAAAAACTATTTTTCAATAAGTGAGGTATTTATTCAGGAATTTATTCTGGATGCAATGTACATCGGAATGTTGCAAATGAGGTGTCAAAATGACCGTCTCAGAGAGCTCTTTAACATATATTTTTCTCACATATTAGTTTACGTAAAAATAAGAAGATACGAATTTTTGAACGAAAATCATGTATTTAACTTTTAGGGTTAAAAATTAATTCTGGAAAAACTAAGCGTCGGATTGAGATGAAACTAGCGCCATTGGGTCCAGAATGTCATTTCTGATTTTCTGGAGCTAGTCTCACATTTTTCTGTGTCCTATATAATTACTTATGGATTTAAAACCAATAAACTCATTTATTAATAATTAAAAAAACGAATTCACGAAAATATTACGATATTTACAAGTTTGCCATTCGAAAGTTACGCTGCTATTCGTTCGTCGTTGCACGGGGAGGACGACGGCGAGGGTGTCGGCGTGGGCGGAGGGGGCCTCGGCGGTGAGAGGGGGCGGCAAGGGCAATGACGGCCGGTGGCGGAGCTCCGGTGGCGGCAGCGGGGAGGTCTTGCAGACGGTGACGAGGCGGGGGTGGGGCGATCGCCGTGGAGCATGGCTGAGGGAGGATGCAGCGGGAGGCGGGGGCTTACGGCGGCGTCGTTGGGCGTCGGGCGCTGACGGCGGAGATCATCGGTGGAGGCGGACGATCGAAGCGACGGCGAGGCGTTCGTGGGAGCTCGTCGGAAGGCGGTGATGGGCTCAGTCGAGCTGTTGCTCGACGGCAGGAGAAGTGAGCTCACGGTGGAGGGTGCATGCGGAGCGTGGTGGCGCCGGTCTCTCCGGAGCGAGAGGGAGGGAGAGAGGAAACGGAAGAGGGAGAGAGATGACTGTGTGTTTGTGTTTCGGGGAGAGAGGCTACGGGTTTAAAAAAAACCCTGGGTTAGTGTGGGCTGAGGGAGATGAGGGTAGGAGAGACTGGGTGATGGGGGTTAGTATTTATAGGGTTAGAGAAATAGGGTAGATGGGTGCTGGGTTGATGCGGGGGTTAGCTGGGGAAAACAAATGGGTAGTTGTAGGATTAGATTAGGTGAAGTTAATAGGTAATTAGAAAGGTAATTAAGAAGGTAAAACCCCATTAACGAAAGTCATTAGTGAAAATACAAAAGGCGAAAATTACGAAAATGTCACTACTAGTAAACGTGTCCGAAAAATTACGAAAACATACCCACGGGATCGTATCGTCACGAGGATGACGAATACGATGACCGTTCCAGGGTTTGAGCTACGGAAATACTAGTTTTTGGCCAAAATGTTTAGAAAGCGGGTTTGCGGGTTCTCTATTGAAACGATATCAGAAAATTACGAAATTAATGTGGGAAGCCCCAAATGATCATAGGATGCTACTGCAGAAGTTTGAAATCGTTTTGAAGACGTTTGAATAGAAAATAAATTCATTGACCCAAAACTGCAATATCTGAAAACGAATTTTTATCAGATCTTTTAGAGGTATTTGACGAAATCCGATTTTACCAAAATACTCCATAACTAGTCTGATACTTTAAAATATTTTTATAGGAAATTTTTGAAATCAGTTTAAGACTCCTAACAAACCATTATAAAATACAATTAAAATTGAATTTCTTTTAAATACTTAATTTGAAAGTATTGGAAAAATACAGGCCGTTACATTCTACCCTCCTTAAAAATAATTCCGTCCTCGGAATTTAAAAATATTTTTTTGAAACAAATAATTGATATTATAAAGAAGCTCAAGCAAATAAATGATAGAAGAGATAATAATCTTTATAAATCAGATTGTAAATAACATGAAATGTGATAAGAAAATATGGGATGTCACTAATATATTTTATCACAATAGCTACTTCAGATTCATCAAGTAGGCAAAACATAAAATAATGGCATTACTCGGAAATGATAATGAGGATGATGATGACATCCGATCGAACTTGGGACATAAGGTGATAAGCCAGTAGCAAGCTATTTAAACCACATAAAATGGAAGAACATAAGGTTTATTCGTGCTACTGGGTCTTAATCAAAGATGTCGCTCATAATATAGCACGTATCGACTAATCCACGGGTACCAACACCATCAGTTTCCATAATGCCCAACCACATGCTAATGTCCAAATCACCGCCCAAAGGTAAGTACAAGGCCAACACTCTAAGTCAGTACTCACTGCCAGCATTTCTTCCGTCAATCTCCATACTATCACACAATAAGGCAGGATCCATGCTCTCATCCAGAGCCAAGCACGTTGACCGGTATCATGGTCCATTGAAGGAAGCTTATCATTTAAATGCGTGCCATCATCAACTGAAGGAAAGGTGATGAAGTGGGTAGATAGTTCAACCTATGGAAAAATCACTATAACTGCTAGCAAAAGAGGGTACTAGAGAGGTATAATCAAGAATGGAACACGAATTCCTAAGCAAGGGTTAAGAGTTCAAAGGAAGTGATGAGGATCAAGGAGGACCTAATGAAGATGGTAATAAGGACACTTTACCCGTATATCCAATACAGGTGAACACTCAAGACAATCAGTACTCGAGAGTTCAATTTGAGTATTTTATATTATACATCCTGATCTTGCTATAATGTTCACGAGGTAGTTAGCGAGGACCTGCGTGGGCCACCAAACTTGTAACGACCCGCTTTCGGGGGCCCGTTACTTATTTGATATTTGCGCAGGTTCTGCAGTTAACCAGTGAAATCAAAATAGCCACGATGCAGAGATGTACAAAAATACCCAAATAGTGTCCAATATTACAATCCAACCGTACAAATATTCCAACGATACCTGAAAGAAAGAAAATACAGTACACAACTGAAAATAGCTCTGAAAGCTGCGGTCTCATGGTCGAAGTCTGGCGCTATTAACTCAAGAGCATCTGCCTCCAAATGTATGTCGTCTGCGGTGCCACTGAGATGGAACCGTAGGTAAGTCACAACAATTCTAAATAAAGAAATAGAGGTACTGTACAAGTATGACAAAGCAGACCAAAGTGAAAGTAAAGTACGGTGCAGTGTCTGTACAAGTAACGTACATGGAATGCGTAAAGTAAATGTGACTGTAATGGCAAGTAAAGTGAGGCAAGTATGGTAACTGTACTGGTAAGGAAAGTAAAGTGCAAGTACTGTAAAGAAAGTAACTGTGCAAGTTACACTAAAACTACGTGACTCAAGTAGGAGAGTATGATATGCAACCATAAAGTTCATCTATTGCCAGGGACCGTTTTGCCGACGCAGGCAGACCTTGTAGTTTTGCCGACCAGGCAGACCTTGTAGTTTTGCCGACGCAGGCAGACCTTGTAGTTTTGCCGACCAGGCAGACCTTGTAGTTTTGCCGACCAGGCAGACCTTGTAGACACAGACATGCAAGTAGATGAACCCCCGGTCATAGCTCCCACACTCTCACTACAATGAGTTACCCCAAACCCCAGTGATGTGTATCCATTACGAGATGTTCCACAAGATGTTCCACGAGATGTTCCACCAGATATTCCACACATGATGTTCCACACGATGTTCCACATGTTAGTCACACCAGGTTAACTGGTTGACTTCCTCATTGAAAACCAGCAAGTAGGATAAAAACAAGTCCAACACCAAAAGCTGTTACTTCCGTGCTTTGAGCACGTGGTAGTGTGGCTTAGCACACAATTTACCCAAGTTGGTAGTTGTGAGCTACAACCACCCAAGTTGAAAATTGGCAAAGTAATCTTTGGTAGATTACTTTCATTTAGTTCTCTAGTTTGGTTTAACTTGAATAGCCGTTCTGAGGCTATAAGTGAAGTGTCACAAGTTCATACAAGCACAGTAGACAAGTTTTCTAAAGTTAGAATGTGTCGTGACTTACGATTTTAGAGCTCGTCGTGGCACGACGAGATTGGAGCTGGAAGAGCTGGTGCACGAAGATTGGTACCTGAAATCACAAGAACAATTGGTTAAAGCGTACCCTATTTTCTATTTATTAAACTCGATCGTTTTGATTTTTAAAACCGGTTAAAACGTTGTCGAAAAGCGTTCTAAATTTTTATATAGACTATATATGGTGAAAATAATTTTACTGCAAGAAGGAATATTTTTCTGAGGCTTATAGTAATTTCTATAATTTTTAAAAGCTTAAAAACAATTTAAAAACTATTTTTCAATAAGTGAGGTATTTATTCAGGAATTTATTCTGGATGCAATGTACATCGGAATGTTGCAAATGAGGTGTCAAAATGACCGTCTCAGAGAGCTCTTTAACATATATTTTTCTCACATATTAGTTTACGTAAAAATAAGAAGATACGGATTTTTGAACGAAAATCATGTATTTAACTTTTAGGGTTAAAAATTAATTCTGGAAAAACTAAGCGTCGGATTGAGATGAAACTAGCGCCATTGGGTCCAGAATGTCATTTCTGATTTTCTGGAGCTAGTCTCACATTTTTCTGTGTCCTATATAATTACTTATGGATTTAAAACCAATAAACTCATTTATTAATAATTAAAAAAACGAATTCACGAAAATATTACGATATTTACAAGTTTGCCATTCGAAAGTTACGCTGCTATTCGTTCGTCGTTGCACGGGGAGGACGACGGCGAGGGTGTCGGCGTGGGCGGAGGGGGCCTCGGCGGTGAGCGGGGGCGGCAAGGGCAATGACGGTCGGTGGCGGAGCTCCGGTGGCGGCAGCGGGGAGGTCTTGCAGGCGGTGACGAGGCGGGGGTGGGGCGATCGCCGTGGAGCATGGCTGAGGGAGGATGCAGCGGGAGGCGGGGGCTTACGGCGGCGTCGTTGGGCGTCGGGCGCTGACGGCGGAGATCATCGGTGGAGGCGGACGATCGAAGCGACGGCGAGGCGTTCGTGGGAGCTCGTCGGAAGGCGGTGATGGGCTCAGTCGAGCTGTTGCTCGACGGCAGGAGAAGTGAGCTCACGGTGGAGGGTGCATGCGGAGCGTGGTGGCGCCGGTCTCTCCGGAGCGAGAGGGAGGGAGAGAGGAAACAGAAGAGGGAGAGAGATGACTGTGTGTTTGTGTTTCGGGGAGAGAGGCTACGGGTTTAAAAAAAACCCTGGGTTAGTGTGGGCTGAGGGAGATGAGGGTAGGAGAGACTGGGTGATGGGGGTTAGTATTTATAGGGTTAGAGAAATAGGGTAGATGGGTGCTGGGTTGATGCGGGGGTTAGCTGGGGAAAACAAATGGGTAGCTGTAGGATTAGATTAGGTGAAGTTAATAGGTAATTAGAAAGGTAATTAAGAAGGTAAAACCCCATTAACGAAAGTCATTAGTGAAAATACAAAAGGCGAAAATTACGAAAATGTCACTACTAGTAAACGTGTCCGAAAAATTACGAAAACATACCCACGGGATCGTATCGTCACGAGGATGACGAATACGATGACCGTTCCAGGGTTTGAGCTACGGAAATACTAGTTTTTGGCCAAAATGTTTAGAAAGCGGGTTTGCGGGTTCTCTATTGAAACGATATCAGAAAATTACGAAATTAATGTGGGAAGCCCCAAATGATCATAGGATGCTACTGCAGAAGTTTGAAATCGTTTTGAAGACGTTTGAATAGAAAATAAATTCATTGACCCAAAACTGCAATATCTGAAAACGAATTTTTATCAGATCTTTTAGAGGTATTTGACGAAATCCGATTTTACCAAAATACTCCATAACTAGTCTGATACTTTAAAATATTTTTATAGGAAATTTTTGAAATCAGTTTAAGACTCCTAACAAACCATTATAAAATACAATTAAAATTGAATTTCTTTTAAATACTTAATTTGAAAGTATTGGAAAAATACAGGCCGTTACATTCTACCCTCCTTAAAAATAATTCCGTCCTCGGAATTTAAAAATATTTTTTTGAAACAAATAATTGATATTATAAAGAAGCTCAAGCAAATAAATGATAGAAGAGATAATAATCTTTATAAATCAGATTGTAAATAACATGAAATGTGATAAGAAAATATGGGATGTCACTAATATATTTTATCACAATAGCTACTTCAGATTCATCAAGTAGGCAAAACATAAAATAATGGCATTACTCGGAAATGATAATGAGGATGATGATGACATCCGATCGAACTTGGGACATAAGGTGATAAGCCAGTAGCAAGCTATTTAAACCACATAAAATGGAAGAACATAAGGTTTATTCGTGCTACTGGGTCTTAATCAAAGATGTCGCTCATAATATAGCACGTATCGACTAATCCACGGGTACCAACACCATCAGTTTCCATAATGCCCAACCACATGCTAATGTCCAAATCACCGCCCAAAGGTAAGTACAAGGCCAACACTCTAAGTCAGTACTCACTGCCAGCATTTCTTCCGTCAATCTCCATACTATCACACAATAAGGCAGGATCCATGCTCTCATCCAGAGCCAAGCACATTGACCGGTATCATGGTCCATTGAAGGAAGCTTATCATTTAAATGCGTGCCATCATCAACTGAAGGAAAGGTGATGAAGTGGGTAGATAGTTCAACCTATGGAAACTGCTAGCAAAAGAGGGTACTAGAGAGGTATAATCAAGAATGGAACACGAATTCCTAAGCAAGGGTTAAGAGTTCAAAGGAAGTGATGAGGATCAAGGAGGACCTAATGAAGATGGTAATAAGGACACTTTACCCGTATATCCAATACAGGTGAACACTCGAGACAATCAGTACTCGAGAGTTCAATTTGAGTATTTTATATTATACATCCTGATCTTGCTATAATGTTCACGAGGTAGTTAGCGAGGACCTGCGTGGGCCACCAAACTTGTAACGACCCGCTTTCGGGGGCCCGTTACTTATTTGATATTTGCGCAGGTTCTGCAGTTAACCAGTGAAATCAAAATAGCCACGATGCAGAGATGTACAAAAATACCCAAATAGTGTCCAATATTACAATCCAACCGTACAAATATTCCAACGATACCTGAAAGAAAGAAAATACAGTACACAACTGAAAATAGCTCTGAAAGCTGCGGTCTCATGGTCGAAGTCTGGCGCTATTAACTCAAGAGCATCTGCCTCCAAATGTATGTCGTCTGCGGTGCCACGGAGATGGAACCGTAGGTAAGTCACAACAATTCTAAATAAAGAAATAGAGGTACTGTACAAGTATGACAAAGCAGACCAAAGTGAAAGTAAAGTACGGTGCAGTGTCTGTACAAGTAACGTACATGGAATGCGTAAAGTAAATGTGACTGTAATGGCAAGTAAAGTGAGGCAAGTATGGTAACTGTGCTGGTAAGGAAAGTAAAGTGCAAGTACTGTAAAGAAAGTAACTGTGCAAGTTACACTAAAACTACGTGACTCAAGTAGGAGAGTATGATATGCAACCATAAAGTTCATCTATTGCCAGGGACCGTTTTGCCGACGCAGGCAGACCTTGTAGTTTTGCCGACCAGGCAGACCTTGTAGTTTTGCCGACGCAGGCAGACCTTGTAGTTTTGCCGACCAGGCAGACCTTGTAGTTTTGCCGACCAGGCAGACCTTGTAGACACAGACATGCAAGTAGATGAACCCCCGGTCATAGCTCCCACACTCTCACTACAATGAGTTACCCCAAACCCCAGTGATGTGTATCCATTACGAGATGTTCCACAAGATGTTCCACGAGATGTTCCACCAGATATTCCACACATGATGTTCCACACGATGTTCCACATGTTAGTCACACCAGGTTAACTGGTTGACTTCCTCATTGAAAACCAGCAAGTAGGATAAAAACAAGTCCAACACCAAAAGCTGTTACTTCCGTGCTTTGAGCACGTGGTAGTGTGGCTTAGCACACAATTTACCCAAGTTGGTAGTTGTGAGCTACAACCACCCAAGTTGAAAATTGGCAAAGTAATCTTTGGTAGATTACTTTCATTTAGTTCTCTAGTTTGGTTTAACTTGAATAGCCGTTCTGAGGCTATAAGTGAAGTGTCACAAGTTCATACAAGCACAGTAGACAAGTTTTCTAAAGTTAGAATGTGTCGTGACTTACGATTTTAGAGCTCGTCGTGGCACGACGAGATTGGAGCTGGAAGAGCTGGTGCACGAAGATTGGTACTTGAAATCACAAGAACAATTGGTTAAAGCGTACCCTATTTTCTATTTATTAAACTCGATCGTTTTGATTTTTAAAACCGGTTAAAACGTTGTCGAAAAGCGTTCTAAATTTTTATATAGACTATATATGGTGAAAATAATTTTACTGCAAGAAGGAATATTTTTCTGAGGCTTATAGTAATTTCTATAATTTTTAAAAGCTTAAAAACAATTTAAAAACTATTTTTCAATAAGTGAGGTATTTATTCAGGAATTTATTCTGGATGCAATGTACATCGGAATTTGCAAATGAGGTGTCAAAATGACCGTCTCAGAGAGCTCTTTAACATATATTTTTCTCACATATTAGTTTACGTAAAAATAAGAAGATACGGATTTTTGAACGAAAATCATGTATTTAACTTTTAGGGTTAAAAATTAATTCTGGAAAAACTAAGCGTCGGATTGAGATGAAACTAGCGCCATTGGGTCCAGAATGTCATTTCTGATTTTCTGGAGCTAGTCTCACATTTTTCTGTGTCCTATATAATTACTTATGGATTTAAAACCAATAAACTCATTTATTAATAATTAAAAAAACGAATTCACGAAAATATTACGATATTTACAAGTTTGCCATTCGAAAGTTACGCTGCTATTCGTTCGTCGTTGCACGGGGAGGACGACGGCGAGGGTGTCGGCGTGGGCGGAGGGGGCCTCGGCGGTGAGAGGGGGCGGCAAGGGCAATGACGGCCGGTGGCGGAGCTCCGGTGGCGGCAGCGGGGAGGTCTTGCAGGCGGTGACGAGGCGGGGGTGGGGCGATCGCCGTGGAGCATGGCTGAGGGAGGATGCAGCGGGAGGCGGGGGCTTACGGCGGCGTCGTTGGGCGTCGGGCGCTGACGGCGGAGATCATCGGTGGAGGCGGACGATCGAAGCGACGGCGAGGCGTTCGTGGGAGCTCGTCGGAAGGCGGTGATGGGCTCAGTCGAGCTGTTGCTCGGCAGGAGAAGTGAGCTCACGGTGGAGGGTGCATGCGGAGCGTGGTGGCGCCGGTCTCTCCGGAGCGAGAGGGAGGGAGAGAGGAAACGGAAGAGGGAGAGAGATGACTGTGTGTTTGTGTTTCGGGGAGAGAGGCTACGGGTTTAAAAAAAACCCTGGGTTAGTGTGGGCTGAGGGAGATGAGGGTAGGAGAGACTGGGTGATGGGGGTTAGTATTTATAGGGTTAGAGAAATAGGGTAGATGGGTGCTGGGTTGATGCGGGGGTTAGCTGGGGAAAACAAATGGGTAGCTGTAGGATTAGATTAGGTGAAGTTAATAGGTAATTAGAAAGGTAATTAAGAAGGTAAAACCCCATTAACGAAAGTCATTAGTGAAAATACAAAAGGCGAAAATTACGAAAATGTCACTACTAGTAAACGTGTCCGAAAAATTACGAAAACATACCCACGGGATCGTATCGTCACGAGGATGACGAATACGATGACCGTTCCAGGGTTTGAGCTACGGAAATACTAGTTTTTGGCCAAAATGTTTAGAAAGCGGGTTTGCGGGTTCTCTATTGAAACGATATCAGAAAATTACGAAATTAATGTGGGAAGCCCCAAATGATCATAGAATGCTACTGCAGAAGTTTGAAATCGTTTTGAAGACGTTTGAATAGAAAATAAATTCATTGACCCAAAACTGCAATATCTGAAAACGAATTTTTATCAGATCTTTTAGAGGTATTTGACGAAATCCGATTTTACCAAAATACTCCATAACTAGTCTGATACTTTAAAATATTTTTATAGGAAATTTTTGAAATCAGTTTAAGACTCCTAACAAACCATTATAAAATACAATTAAAATTGAATTTCTTTTAAATACTTAATTTGAAAGTATTGGAAAAATACATGCCGTTACAGGAGCCCAGTGGCAGAGTTGAGAGTGTGGGGTGGGGAGAGGTGATAAGATAGAGAGTTGTTGTACTTGGGGTTTACTTGAGGGGTAGAACTGAGATGGTGTATTACTTAGTGCAGTATGTACATGTGATTGATGTCCTTTTAGTATTGTGCTCCGGTTGGTGTTGTTGTTATTCTGTGTTGTTTTTTTGGTTATTTGTTGTCGGTGTTTGGGAACATTACAGGTGCTACCCCAGCAGTGCGCAGTGGACCTGCTGATTATTGTGTTTCTTTTCTTCCTTTCTTCGTAACACTCGCTACTCTGGGATCACATGGGACGGATTCGTACTTTTCAGGTATCCTGGGGAGCGGAGCGTTACAAGTTGGTGGCCCATGCAGGTCACCGCACTGCGGCTGTGCAAGGGTAGTGCGTGTAGGGTTTCGAGGGTAGTTTCGTCTTAAGGTGGGTAGGGGTCCTGCCTTGAGATAGAGCTCTGATGTTAGAAGCCGAGGTGTAGAGTCCCTGAGGATAGACATGGGTTGTTGGTTGGATATATATGTGTGTGTATGCGGTTATGTGTTTGCATGGATATACAAGTATTGTATGCCGGTTGTCAAGTATATTTGTGTGCTTTACTCATGTGTGTATATGTAGTTATACATATAGGTAATAGGTATATGCTACTACCTTAGCTAATTGCGTGACTATATGTCGGTGTGTGATATTAGGAGTATATGTGTTAATAAATGGTTGACATATGAGTAGTGTGTAGAATTGAATGAAAACCTAAATTAGACTCGCACATGTTAAACCGGATATTGAATGAATGCGGTACTATTATTGTTCCAAACTTTTTACAGGACTTGCATGGGCCACCACTAAAACCTGTCACGCCCTGTTTCCCAAAATGACGGAAGCAAAACGTGACTAAGGTCCGCATGGGCCAGAGCTGTGAGGCTCGGGCCCAATAAGCGTCTGTAGGGATACCATTTACAGAAACATGTTCTTGCATATATAAATTCCAGAACAACAGAAAGTACTGAAAGAAAAGTTGCATTCATTTTATTCAAAAGAGATATCCAGAAGTACAATAGTCTAAAAAGGAAAATAATGCCCAGCATGGCAACAACTGCAGAAAGGAAAACTAACGGTGCGACACACCTAACCTAGGCAAAAGTAAAGTGGTGCTACTCACCCAAACTAGAAAGTAGTAACCTATGAAAGTCCGCAACGGTGGGGAACGTCTAAGTCTGGTTCTTGTCAGAAAAGTACTCTGGTCAACGTCCTCCGGTAGGTCCGGCTCGTCCACGTACTCTGGCTCAACACTGACGTACAACACCCAAGAGAAAAAGAACTGTACGTCAGGTAAAGTCTACAATGAGAGGTTAGACTCTACTGCAAGTGTAAGGTAATTAAGAGCAACATTTTACTGATTGATTACATGCTGTTGTTATGACATGACAGTTATACTATGCAGAAAGTAAAGCGGTGCAGGAAAGAAAACGTGACAGGCAGTAGCCGTAGCGTATGCTACCGACTACTGGACTAAGCTAGACGGGGCAGGACAAGACAAGAAGTATCGTATGTGTCACGAAGGGTTCACGCCTTACGGTTCGAGGGGGATCAAACCCTCTCCTCGTGCGACCGCTCAACCCTACCCCAAACCCAAGTGCTCAAGACAAGACAATATATGACCACTCGCTCTATCTTGACGAGTGCCTCTATCCCCATAGTCGATAGCATATCCCTCACTCCCTTGGTGAGCGACGAACGTTCCGTAGGTGAAACTGTAACAAAGATCGCTCCCTCTAGCTTGGAGAGCATCTGAAACGCCCAAAGGCTTTTTGTAACATGACATGATAGATGTTGAGGAGTTGTTCATTCTAGGGGGTCCACACGCACGTACACACAGAATAACCCTAAGGTGTCAGTTGTTGTTGTTTGTACTTTAGACTTCGTCGTCAAGTCTAAGCTGTCAAGGGGGTTCCAGACCCTATCATTTCACGTTCGGTTCTCTTTAAATATACTTTTACAGTTTAAGAGGTGATGGCCTAAACGTGGCCAAAAGTACGCAAGTGGAAACACTTGCCTGCGATGGCGAGTGCGTCGTCGGTCTGGAGCGTCTCGTCGAAGCGGCGCGTCAGCGAGGGTCCGTCTGAAACGGGTCAACGGCGATGTCAGGATACATTTTTCATTATTCCTATTAGAGTTAATTTCTAAGTTCAACGGAGCTATCCTAGCAGTCAAAGTCACGTTTTTGTTTTGGTTCAGCCTAATCGACGATCTATTCTATGTGCACAGATATTCAAGTCCTTCGTCGATGTCTAAGATTCAACAACGTTTTAAAGGAGCAGAAATGAAATTTAATTATTGTTGATGATTTTTAGATTAATTTTTCGATTTGCTCCGGTGTGGGTTCTTACTACGCGTTAGAGGGCTAACCTTTTTGACGTTTGATCGAAGAGCGGACGTCGGGTCTAAACGGCGATGGATCTGTGTCGTCTACAATGTCTAGGCCGTAGATAGCACAGTGAGACACTTTCAGACAGCGAGGTGGAGACACAAACAGCGAGCAAACGTCGAGATCTCCCTTCCGTTGCAGGTAGCACAACGGATCTACACGGCAGCGACAACGTCGGGGAAAAACATGCGAGTTCGGTGATGCGCGTGAACTCCTAGGATCAAAGGATGCTGCCGGGGATTGAAGGAGATCAGTGGGGATTGCTTGGCGTCGACGGCGTCAGTACACGGCGGTGGGCGGCCGTGAAAAGATGAAGAGGACAGATTTGCGCAACGGTCGTTGTCGTACGTCGCAACAGAAAAGCGGCAACCAGATGGGTCAAAGGGGACTTACAGTAGGTAAATGGGTTTAAGGGGGATCTAACGGTGGTGGAGTGGTTGCCGGAAGTGGTCGGAGGTGGCCGGGCGGTAGCGTTGAACGACAGGGCACAGATCTGTCAAAAACTGCCGTTAGGGCTTGGTTTCAAGGAGATTTCGAGGAGATAGAGATGAGAGAAGTGAGCAAGGAGGGGTGCAAATGATAGGGAGACTCAAGGGGAGTCGAGTGGGGGCAGCGACAGCCGGAGGGGGTGGCCGGAGGGCGGCGGCTGGCCAGTTTTTCGGCGGCTGTGCAGACTGTGCAAAACTGTCGGCCAAGGGCTTTTTAAGGGGGTTTTTGAGAGGAGGGAGAGAGGAGAGGGGAGAGGGGAGAGGGGAGGAGGAGAGAGGTTGTTGGAGGTTAGGGGAGGCCGGTGGCTCACCGGTGGTGGCCATGGTGGGATGGCCGGAGGATGGCCGGAGGTGAGATGGCCAGAGGATGGCCGGAGTCCTCGCTGGTGACGAGAGAGGAAGGAGGGCGTAAGATCTGGTGGCAGCTGGGAGAAATGCACGCCTTAGGGCTCATGCGTTAGGTTAGTTGATATAAGAGGAAGTTTGCTAAAATGTTATGAAACGGGGTGTACTTAGGGATGACTAGGAGAGAGGGTGTGGGAGAGGGGGAGTGCAAGGAGGAGAAAAGGAAGGTGTGAGTAGCAATGAAATCCCACATGATACGTAGGGATCTCATTAAGACTTGATTAATTTTTCATTAAGACTTGATTAATCCCACATGTAACATATGTGATGCGAATCAATCATTCAAGAGGGATTAAAACAACGTTTTAATGTGGAAAATATAAAAAGAGGAAATTAATAGAGAAATCTGCGAAGAACGATGATAATATATTGATAATTGGATCTCTTTCAAGATGAAATCCTATCTCCTAGCAATGAAATCCCACATGATACGTAGGGATCTCATTAAGACTTGATTAATTTTGAATTTTGAAATTTGATTAGGGCTAAATGGGCTCGATTTTGGATTAGTGATTTGGTTGGGTTAGGGGTGTCCGAAAATTATGAAAAAAATATCAGGACGACCGTGACGACGAGAAGGGGTACAATGATCGATCGCGCATTGGATCTACAGAAAACGAACTAAAAATAAAATGCTCCGGTGTCGAAGTCTAAAGCTACGGCGTCTCTACAATCAAAGCTGATTTGTGGGAGAACGACCCGTGAAATGATGTTCACTAAAATCTTACAAATAACTACTCTTTCATACGGTCACAACGACATATAACGTCGCGTATTTTGGATAGAAGAAAGAGCAAAGAAAAATACGCGTACGAAAGAGGGAAGTACACGCAAAAATACGAACGGTTGGAAAGCGGCCGTTACAGCAATCAAAGCCTCATCTCAAGCACTTGAGTTTCACTTGCATGCATTCTTCTTCACATTGGTAAGCTCATATCAAGACATAGTTAAGTGTTATTTCGTTTCACCTTTATGTTACCCCTAATTCTCTTTGTGGGAATTAGTTACTCTCTTTGTGGGAGTTACTTTCTTTGTGAGAGTTTGGTTTTTTTGTATGAAAGAACAAATCCTCTGTGTGAGGTCTCTATGTGTGAGAGTAAGGATTTTTCTGTGTGAGAATCCAAATCCTCTGTGTGAGATTTGTATTCACTTCTCTTTGTGGAAAATATAGTGAATATTGGTGTGGCTGGACGTACCTAAGTTTTGGGGAACCAGGTTAAAATCCTTGTGTTTGCGATTGTTGTTGTTGATCACTCTGTTTAATTTCCGCTGCTTATTGTGATTTAATTTTAGTAACTTTTAATTAGGTACTTTGCTTGCCATTACACTATTTACCCCCCTCTAGTGTGTGTGTAGCCCCGCAGGGTCCCTTTCTTTCTCAACCTCTGTCTTCTTCCATGTTTTTTCTTTCTTTTTCTTTTTTTTGATGCAGAGAGGGGGAGATCAGGGGGGCACGGACAGGTGGGGGAGGGACTCAGCCAGGTGGGAGGGCGCAGGGCACATCTGGGCGGCAGGGCAGAGGCGCGGGGACAGGCAGGGTGGAGGCGCACACACGGCAGTGACAACACAAGGTTTTGGTAGGGCAGAGCCGCGTGTAGGGCAGCGGTGGTGCAGGGTTCTGGCAGGGCAAAGGTGCGTGTGCGGGGGTAGGGCGGCGGCTAGGTGGGAGGGCACAATAGGAGGAGGGGGAGGGAAACGAGAAAGAGGAGGGGAGGGGCACGATGAGGATGATTCTGATGATTCAGATCTGGTTTCTCTGTTTTCTTTCGTTTAATTTCTGATTTGTTTTTTTATTTGCGTGTTTGATTTGAAGGAGGTTGTAAGTTGATTTGGGTGTTTGATTTAAAGAATGATGTATGTTGATGATGATGGTAGGGTTTTCTGTTAAGAAGTTGCATGGAGGATGGAGGAGAGTTGTTTGCTCAGGTTTTGGCTCCCTACTCTCAAAATGGGAGAGATGATGAAATGGGGTTTATAAAACAGTATGTTAATGGGGATTGGTTATGGGGTTAAACGATTGAAGATGATGAGTTGTATGTGGGTTGAGATGTTGGATCTCACCCAACTATAACGATGGGTTAATGGTGTGAGGTTAGGGATTAATTAGGATAGGTGGATATGGTTAGGGTTAATAGTAATTAGTTAAGCTAGGGTGAAAAATTAAAACAAAAAATAGAGGCGCGCTCGCGTAGACGTGCAGAAGAAAAGAACACTCGGACGAAAAACACTCGGATGACTAAAATAAAATACATGCATACAAGAAAACAAACACGCCTAAGATACAGGCCGTTACAACTAAGTATGATATTTGCCAAGAATTTTCTAAGTCTATGAAGGATGAATTTGAGATGAGCCACATGGGTGAGCTCAACTATTTTCTAGGACTTCAAATTTGGCAATTGAATGATGGCATATTCATACATCAAACCAAGTACACAGTGGAGTTAATCAAGCGATTTGGGATGGAATCGTCTTCTACCAACAGAACTCCCATTAGTACAACTACACATCTACACAAGGATGAAAACGGAAAAGATGTAGACATTCGTCTATATCGAGGTATGGTAGCTTACTTTATTTAACTGCTAGTAGGTCCGATATCATGTTTTTCGTTTGTTTATGTGCTAGATATCAATCACAATCTATGGAATCACATTTTATAGTGGTTAAACGAATATTTCATTATCTCAATCTAACACTAGATTATGGATTACTTTATCCTAAATCTAGCACATATAAGATAATCTCAAATAGTGATGCCGATTTTACTGGAACAAGCAGAGAATATGGAGAACAGAAAACACTCTCATATCTCATCACTTTCAGCTCTTGCTCCCTTAGCTTTATTCTCCATCATCATCACCATGTCTCTCATACATGCTCAATTTGAAGGCTTTTGGTGGTCTCAGCAGCCACACCACTTTTCGTTGACTTCTCATCATTTGTTGCCTTGATACTGGCCGCGGTCGCCAGCTTGTCAACCGCATAGATGACACTTTCCACTCTTTTCGCGATCTCGATTAGTAGGGAGGCGGTCGTGATGAGAGGCAGAGCTTCTAGTAGTTGTATGTTGTTGTTGTGAGTTTGCAGGCTTGGTAAGCAATTGTGAAGCTCTTGCACCGTAGAAATCATTTTGCAGACGAAGAAATCAATGCTGCTGGAGCGCTGCATCGACCAGATGGAGCTCGACAATTCTTTCAGGATTTTTGAACAGTCTAAGCATAGTTTGATGCAGATGTAATAAAGATATCATTTATTTTCTTTTTCATTTTAATAACAAACCATTATAATTTTTCATAGGTTCTTCTTTTGAACTCACTTGGTCCTGTTACAATTACAAGAATTCACTTGGTCCTGTTACAATTACAACTGATTGATTCGTCTATATATGTACAATATATATGTTGAGTGCAATGTGGAAGCATACCCTGAAGGAAGAGCCAAAGTGAGCTCAAAATCAAGTTCTTGTAAATCTTTTCCATTTCTTCTTCATGTGAGCTGGGTGATCCAAAGGGCTCAATTTCAAGATGAGGCTGTCCACAAACACACAAAAAAGCCTCCATTAGTATTATTATATGTGCGGTCTCTAATTAATTTTCATCAAACTTATTAGTGTTAATGTAAACACTTGCATAATCCCTATGCACCAATTAGTAAATATGTGGCCAATAAGCATTTGAATGTTGCCAAAGTTTAGATACTAGCTAAATAATTATAATATACATTCTCCGTTACATCATATACTTCAGTTCTTTGTATTCACAGCCACTAAAAGCTTGTTATAAGGATCAATCAGATTTTACCGTGGTGATTGCAATTAATTCATGATTTCTGTTTACTAAATCATGCAAGGCTGCCAAACTTGCAATTTTAGCATTTGGGTCAGTGAAAAACACACACAAGAGGATGCAGGACCTGCATATGCAATATGATGGGCCTCTGGCCCATCAGCCGCCCCCGCGGGTTTACACCAGCAGGGCCCTGCACAAGGGGACGCCCATGCCGCATTCCCCCTCCAAAGCCGAGTCCTACTCGCATTCCCCTTCCTAGGCCGAGTCCTCCTTGGAGTAGGATTGGCCGGCCAAGTCCCCTTTGGACTAGGATTGCCCTAGTTTCTATTATAAATAGGGGGTAGCCTTCTCTTGTTTACCTATGCTATTTTGATGATTGTTATTTGGTGATTCCTTAGGTAGACGAGTGCGGACGTCCTCTAGGCGTCTTGGGAGGAGAGCACACCTCTTTTGTGCTCATTTATCTTTCTATTTTGCTATTGTTTTCTAATAAAAATTCCATCTTTGTTAGATCCTAACAATTTGGTATCAGAGCACGTGACAATCCATGGCAGCTTCAACAAGATCGCAAGACAAATTTGAGGCGTTGGAGGCGAAATTCACGGGCGAAATTGAGGCAATCAAAAAGTCCTTGGCGGGAAACGACGAATCCATGGCGAAACTAACTACATCCATCTCCCAATTGGCGTCAAATTAAGCAAATCACGACGATCAATTCGCGCAATTGATGGGAGCCCTAAATCAATTGGCAACGAACTCCAAAGGCGAAGGAAACCCTAATCCGACACCAAAGGCGGCACCTTTGAAGAAGGAGAATGAGAAATAGGAGATTCTTCCCCAAAAATCAACCCTACTACGTGGAGGAATTGGATGATGAAGACGACGGCGAGCCGTGGAGGGTGGACTACCGTGAGGAGGTACGGCGGAAAGCGGTGGAGAGCCAAAGAGGGGGCGGCGGCCCTAGCCGCCCAAATTGGGAGCGCTATTGCCAAGGGGAGATCCGACCGAACCCCCTTAGCCATCGGGAGCCGCGGGCAGCACAGGAGAGAGGCAGGGGGCCTTCCCCCGCCTGTGTCGGGCCCCGACAGGGGGGGCCAGGCCCTGTCGAGGCTCGACAGGGTCTGGCGACCCTGCCGGACCTCCGACAGGGCCCGCCGGCCCTGCCAGAGGCCCGGCAGGGCCTGCCGCCCCTCTGGCAGCCCTGGAGGAGCCCGACAGAACACTACAGGGGGCCAGAGCCCCCCTGGCAGCCGCCAGGGGGAGGGGAACAGCACGACAGGGCTGGCCAGGGGTAGGGACCCCCTGGCAGCAGCCCGAAGGAGGGGGAGCGCGCGGACAGCCACCCGACGTAGTTTTTGAGCCCCCGGACGATGGACAACGAGTGAGGAGGGTTACAGACGGTTTTCGGGAGGATTTTGTGACCCTCCGGAGCATCGACCAGCAGCTGATGATCCTTTCTACGGCGACGGACACGGGAGAGACTATTATTCTGACGGCAGGGGTGGCTACGAGGCGGAGTTCGGCGATGACGCAAGATGGGACGATTTTGAGGGCCGACGAGGAGGTTACCGTGGAGACTACGGGGGGCGCGGAGGAGGACCACCTAGGCGCTTCGAGACCCTGGACGAGAGGAAACAGCATTACCGACCGCCGCACAGAGAGGAAGGGAGACCTGAGCAGGGACGTTTTGGAGGAGACTGCAGAGTCCGGAAGTTGAAGATGCCGCTATTTTCAGGGGAGGATCCACACGCCTGGTTGTTTACCGCAGAGAAATACTTCACGGCACATCACATAACCGAGGCCCAGAAACTGGAGGCGGTGGCGATCTGCATGGAGGGGCGTGCCTTGGGATGGTTCCAGTGGAAAGAGAGGCAGTAGCAGATTAGGAGCTGGGAGGAGCTAAAGGACCGGGTGTTGGAGAAATTCAGAGACCCCCGTCTGGGGAACTTACACGAGCAGCTGTACGCCCTCAGGCAGGAGGGGCCAGTGCGGGACTACATTGAGAGATTTGAGACACTGGCAGGCCGTGTTCATGGCGTGTCGGATGAGTCACTGGAGGGCACCTTTCTGAAGGGGGTTGCGCCCCAGTCTGCGAGCAGCGGTGAGACCCTACAAGCCCAGGGGGCTTTCAGAGGTATTAGAGATGCCCAGATGGTGGATGATGCACAAACCGAGGATAGGCGGGTCCGGAGCAGCTACAGTAGTCAGACTTCGAGGGGCACCCCATCTGGGGCTGGAGGAGCAGGTACCCTCGCGGGGGTGTTCCAGACGAGCCGGGAGAAGACTAGAGAGAAGAGCAGTGCGCCAGTGACTGGAGGGTAGTTTAGACGCATGACGGACGCGGAGATGAGGGAAAAAAGGCAGAAAGGCTTGTGTTTCCGGTACGATGAGCGGTCGCCAGGCCATCGGTGCGCAGGGCGCAAGCTCCAGGTGATTCTGTTGGAGGACGAGGACGATGATGCTGATGTCGAGGAGGAGGCCGCTGAGGCAGAGGAGGAGCTGGAGGGCCAGCAGCTGGACATGGCGGAGGTGTCCCTCAACTCCGTGGTAGGGTTCACACCAAACCATACCATGAAGCTGAGGGGGGAGATCGGTGACCAGGAGGTGACTGTGCTTATTGACAGTGGGGCTACCCACAATTTCATTTCTCGGAGGGTGGTGTGTAATGCCCTACAAGCTACTGCACAAGTACTAGAGGGGGGGGGGGGGGGGTGAATAGTACTTTAAAATAATAAGGAGTATAATTCCAAATTAAATTGCAAACAACTACCAAATCAATTTGCGGAAGCTTAAATTGAATGACAACAACAAAATTAACAATGCAAACAAATGATGTTAATGGGTTCGGATCCACCCACGTCTCCCCGACTTGTTCCCGGTGATCCTACGTCCCAACCACCCGGATCCCCTCCGGATACTTGAGTTAGAAACCCTAACTCAAGATTTCTACTATGAATATCTTGTGAAAAACCTTCACAAGATCAAATCATACAACAACGGCAATAGTGAATCCCACAACCCAGGATCACAACCTTCTCTCACAACCGAGAGAATCAACAAGCAATATAAATGAGTTATATTGAAATAAGCAAACTTACCACAAAATCTTATACCTTGAGTTTTTCTTACCCAATAGGTGAAATGAAGGATTTGAGGAAGATGAAGTCACCAAGACCTAGCACCAAGGAAATGACCAGCAATAGGTGCCTAGGAAAGATTTGGAGACTTGGATCAAGCAATAGCTTGAAGAGCTCACCAAGAACAAGCTTCTCTCTAGATGGATTCTAGATCTAGAAATGAGAGATAATGGGTTTCTTGTGAGGAAGAGAGCTTTTTAATTTGAGTGAGAATGGCTATCTCTTTTGATCTCAATGAATCTCTGAATGGAAGCTCTAACCTAGATAGAAATGACCTAGGTTCGTATTTATATGATCCCATAAAAACAACTTAGGTCATTCTCCAACGGATAGAAATCTGGGAGAATTAGTCGGTCAAAGAACAATCACTGACCGACTAGTTCATCAACTAGTCGGTCAGTCAAACAACATGGACCGACTAAGAGAGGAACTGAGAAGAAAGAGAGTTTCAGACCTAGAAATCTAGTCGGTCCAAGAAGACTTTCTGACCGACTAGTTTCACAACTAGTCGGTCAGTCAGTGAACGTAGACCGACTAAGAGGCAAAATGAAATAGTCTGAACACAAGTTGACTTAGTCGGTCCAAGAACAAAAGTTGACCGACTAGATTATCAACTAGTCGGTCACCAAACGTTCTTAGACCGACTAACGATAAACAGTAGCTAAGGAGAAATTTAGCATGAACAGTAAGTCACAACTAGTCGGTTAAAGAAGCATCACTGACCGACTAGTTCACAAACTAGTCGGTCGGTGAGTCAACGTAGACCGACTAACTGTAAACAGTAAAGTCCAAGAAATTAAGGAATCAAACTAGTCGGTCCAAGAAGAGTTGCTGACCGACTAGATCACCATCTAGTCGGTCAGTACTTCTTCTTGTACCAACTAACATGCACAAACAAGTCCGAATCGAAGCGCGACGCTTCGAGGAAGTTAGAATGAACTTGTGCTAAGATCCTAGAGCTACGATATGAGCGTTATGAAGTTAGAATGGTAAGATATACTCAAGGCTTAACATTCTATATATCGAAGCTAAAAAGACTATAAATAAAACCTTAATAAACGGTCTTCGAGAGCTTCGATTGAATCTTCATAACTTCCAAAACGGCGCAAGAGCTTCAACGAAGCTTTGGGCAAGAATACGAGTTTTGTGAAGTGTTGAGATGTCGCTTTGAATGTTCTCGTGAATTTGGCGACGATCTCCAATACTGCGCTCACAAATTGTTAGTTCATGGATTATTTATGTTTGCTCATCATCAAAACCAAATCCGGGGAGTCCAATATTCAACATTCTCCCCCTTTTTGGTGATGACAAACCAACATAAATAATAGTCAAAAATAATGATTCAAATGTAAAATACTTACTCCCCCTGCATTGATGACACGTTAATTCCAAAATGAATATATATGAATTGCATCAATCAGATGAGTAAGATAAATAAAGAGAATCAATTTTCGAAATATCGGATTTTGAAAATCCTTATATGTATCTTAACTCCCCCTGAATCTAACATATCAAACTAGATTCTTGGAAATTGAGTTAAATTTTCATTTGCGCTATTTATTATCATTATCTCTCTCCCTTTGGCATTATCCCAAAAATGGGGGGCATACAACGACAAAAACTAGGAAATGGAAAATCCAACATCGGGAGTCGTAGACAATGACGATGGAACTAATTGACACCAAAGGAAAAATGATGAAATCAAATCAAGGTGTGCCAAATTGTCCATTATCAAAAAGCGAGAAACAAAATCATCAAAAATAATATTTGGTAAATTTTTTCATTTAATGAATAATGAAACATACTCTCCAATATTCAATATTCTTGGTTAAATATGTGCATGGAAAACAATTCTATACAAATATAGAAATATAATCTATTTAACCAAGATTTTCAATCGTCGAGCGACGATTTTACATAGCATGGACATATTAATGAGAATTAATGTGTATGACGAAATTAATATCACAACAATTACATCGATGAACGAAGAAATCACATTTCATAAGCGTTGAACGAAGAAATTACATTTCATACCATGTAGACAAAGAGAACGACGATGTATAAATATATGAAAATACCATGAGTACATCCAAAAAGATATCGATACATCAAATGCAACATACCCATCATAACAACATTGATACAACATCATCATCTACATCAAAATATAATATCAACATCAACATTATCCAAAGTACATCAAAATATCCAACACAGACATCCAGAAAACGCAAAAATACATCAAAACAACTCTCAAACCCCATCCAAACCCAAAATACTCTCAATAAGGTATATCATCCAAAGCGTAGTGGAGAGTCCTCGAAACAGACAATCACGAGGAAGTGGCTGGATCTGCAGTCTCCGTGGGTCCAGTCGACGGAGTGGACTCAGGCTCTGCAGGGAGGAGAGGTGTCTCAACAGACGGGATCGTCAGGGTAGGAGTGGAAACGACTGGCTCAACAGCAGGGGTCTCAACAGCAGCAGGCTCAGAAGTCTGAAGTGCTGAAGCAGAAGTCTCTGGAGCACCGGAAGTGGTGCCATCTCCAGGAGCTGAAGTGGTAGCAGCAGCAGCAGTGGCCGTGGCCTCATCGCCACGAGCCAAGGAAGTGACAAGGTCGTCAATCTCCTCATCGTCCATCTCCTCGGCCTCAGAAACTGAAGGAGGAAGATCAATCCCCATCATCTGAGCCATACGGCAGACGACCTCCTCGGTACGAGCCAAACGCGACTCGTGCCGACGAAGAAGGCGTACGACATCATCTAATGTAGCAGGAGGAGTGGAGGCTGCAGCAGCTGAGGGAGTAGACTGGGAAGCAGATGCGGTAGACCTCTGCATGTGACGAAGCGCTGCTAGAGATTTCTTAACGGCCGTCGCGTTCAGAGGAGTACCCAAGGGACGCTCATCGTCAGGAGGGAGAGGGACTCGGAAATGACGAAAGACAAGGGTCAGCAGACACGGATATGGAATATGCGCAGATTTATTGGTCTTGCGTATACACTCAAAAGAGTCCATCTTATCGAGTATAACGCGAGCCCAATTAATCTCGCAACCCAAGAAAAGAGCGTAGATAAGCTTCAAGAATGGCTGGGAAGGAAGTGAAGATGAGCCGTACTTGGGAAGCAAGCACGACTTCAGAATGAGATTCAAAACCCAGGCATTTGGCTTGAACGACTTAGAAGGAACTCCAATAAAGGCAGGAGGGATCACATGGAAGATGTCAGAAAGAACGGACTGATC
Source organism: Scilla litardierei (assembly GCA_030789695.1). Lineage (NCBI taxonomy): Eukaryota > Viridiplantae > Streptophyta > Magnoliopsida > Asparagales > Asparagaceae > Scilla > Scilla litardierei. Next base: position 120,969,345 of record CM061130.1, read on the forward strand.
CAAGGAAGATATATCATCGACGGAAATGTCAGAAGGAAGGAGACCAGAAGATGAGCAGCCAAGAATCTCCCCCAAGATTTCTGCCGTGAGAACTATAGGAGTTCCCAAGACAGTAGTCTCGATGGAGTGACTAGCATCATACTGGCCTCGAACACGATTGGCATAGAGCAATTTCACAAGGCGAGGATATGGTTTAGGATTCGCCTTGGGGTCAAAGCGAAGATAATCAAGAAGGCCACTATAGGAGAGAAGATCAGCAAGGCCGAGAAAATCAGAAAACTGAACGTAATGCTCTAACAACAGTGGACAGTGCTCTATATGGTTGTACGCTGCGAGACACTGAGGGTCATCGCGGCACAACGATATGTCTACACCGCCGACTGGCATAGGAGCTTTACCCTTAGCCTTACGGGTCTTCGGAGGAGGAGTAGGTTCCCTAGGGCCAGACTCGTCCTCAGGCACAAACTCAGAGTCGGAATCTGGAGGAGTGGCAGGAGAGTGGAGAGTGGGATTTTTGGTCTTAGATTTTCTGGGTTTGACTGTCGCCGTCCTCGGCTTCTTTAGAGGAGGCGAAGATGGAGAAGCTTGGGTTGATTTGGCACGACGCTTAGGCTTAGGTGGATTCCTAGGGTCTGAAGGCTCTACAGTCATGGGAGAAGCCCCAGAAGAGGTGATAGGGATCCGCGTCTTTGCCATGGTCGTGGCACGACGAGGACAAGCAAATGACGGAGATCAAATACCCTAGCACACAGCCCTAAGAAAAGAGAATCCGAAATACACAAGCCCTAGGTTAAATTTGAAACCCTAGCAACTAGAAGTTGAAATCAAGGAGAGCAAACCCTAGAATAGGAAATGAGACCTAGGAGGAGGGGGGTTTTACCTAGGAGGAGGAGTCGACGGCGGCGGACGGTGGCGATGGCCGGAGAGAAGGCCGTAGTCGACGGGAATACGAAGGGGCTCGAGAGGGTTTGAGGGATTTTTCGGGCTGGAGCTTAAAAGAGACCGACTAGAAAGAGCTTTAGTCGAATGAAAAGAGATATAAGTCGGTCGAAATCTGGAAAAGACACATTTGCCCTAACCCACTTAGTCGGTCACAGTTCAAGCACTGACCGACTAGATTACGATCTAGTCGGTCGGTCAATGAGCTTGAACCGACTAAGTCGAAACAGAGGCAAACAGGGATTTTGAGGGCTAGATTTAGTCGGTCGCAGTATACTCACTGACCGACTAGTTTTCAATCTAGTCGGTCGGTAAGTGTACTGAGACCGACTAAAGAAAGAAAAAGATAAGAGTAAGATACAAGCTTGATCTAGTCGGTCTGAGTTCACTTGCTGACCGACTAGATGAGCATCTAGTCGGTTGGCAAATGAACTGAAACCGACTAGAAGAGTCCAAAAATTGATAATTGATTTCTCTTCACAAACCACTTGGATGAAACATCTTAACACTCTCATTAGTCATCTAAATTACCCCATAAAACGTCGAAATCTTAAATACGACATCGAAATACGAATTCGATCATAAATTCAAACATATCACATAAAATTCCCAAAAATTCAATAAATCTAGCATGAACGAAATATCGCAAAATATAATAGCATGCAAGATAATTGAATGAAATATGAATCCTATATCTCGGATTCACCCATAATCCCCAATTCTCGACGCAACCGCACAAAGGAGTCCTCCTTTAGGGGTTTCGTGAAAATATCGGCGATTTGCTTTTAGGTTTCAACGTACACTAAAATGATGTCCTTTTTAGCAACATGATCATCTAAGAAATGGTGTCGGACATCTATGTGTTTTGATCGGGAATGGTGCACCGGATTCTTTGAAAGACAGATAGCACTTTGGTTATCCACCATGATAGGGCTAGTATCACAGTGAATACCAAAATCCTTCAAAGTGTGTCTCATCCAAAGAACCTGGGCACAAGCGGCACCGGCGGCAATATATTCCGCCTCGGTGGTTGAAAGTGATACCGAATTTTGCTTCTTGGAAAACCAAGAGACAAGAGAATTTCCTAGAAAATGGCAAGTGCCACTAGTACTTTTCCTGTCGGATTTGCATCCCGCATAATCGGCATCACTGTATGAGACTAACTCATACGTGCTAGATTTTGGATAAAGTAATCCAAAATCAAGTGTATAACTTAGATAACGGAAAATACGTTTTACCGCTACTAAGTGAGACTCCTTAGGTTGAGACTGATAACGAGCACATATGCATACGGCAAACATAATATCGGGCCTACTTGCGGTAAGATAAAGTAAACTACCTATCATACCTCGATATAGATGAATGTCTACATCCTTACCGCCCGTATCCTTGTCGAGATGCGTAGTCGTGCTCATTGGAGTCTTTTTCCCGGAAGCACTTTCCATTCCAAATCGCTTAAGCAACTCCACCGTATACTTCGTTTGGTGGATGAAGATTGCATCGTTCATTTGGGGAATTTGGAGACCTAAGAAATATTTGAGTTCGCCCATGTGGCTCATCTCAAATTGGTCCTTCATAACATTAGAAAACTCTTCGCAAAGAGTGAAGTTAGTAGCACCGAAAATAATATCATCAACATAAATTTGAACTAATAAAATATCATTATTCGCATGCTTAACAAAAAGTGTAGAATCGGCTTCGCCCATTTTAAAATTCAAATCCAAAAGAAAATTCTTTAGGCGATCATACCAAGCTCGAGGAGCTTGTCTCAAACCATAAAGAGCTTTCTTTAGTTTAAAAACATGATTTGGAAATTTTTCATTTATGAAGCCCGGAGGTTGAGAAACGTAAACTTCCTCAATAACATCTCCGTTTAAAAATGCACTTTTAACATCCATTTGAAATAACTTAAAATGTTTATGGCATGCAAAAGACAATAAGAGTCTAATTGATTCTAATCTAGCTACCGGAGCGAAGGATTCTTCGAAATCGATACCTTCCTCTTGGCGATAGCCTTGAGCAACTAACCGAGCTTTGTTCAGGATGACGACTTGATTTTCGTCGGATTTGTTCTTGAAGATCCACTTTGTCCCTATGACGGTGTGGTTCTTCGATGGCAAAGGAACAAGCTCCCATACCTCATTCCTCTCGAATTGAATGAGTTCCTCCTCCATGGCAAGGATCCAAGCTCTATCTTCGCATGCTTCAACTATATTCTTTGGCTCTATTGATGAGACAAAGGCACTATTGGCGAAGTGGTTGACTTGAGATCTCGTCTTGACACTATCATGAATATTACCAATGACTTGCTCATGGGGATGGTCGCGAACGGTATGAAGCCGCTTGGGAATACCTTGATCACTAGGCACATTCTCAACAACTTCATTAGTCGGGTTAGTCTCAATAGAATCAATTGAATCAATAGACTTAGAATTTTCAAACGAATCACATAAAACATCCATAGAATCATTATCATTTGAAATTCTAGATGTAGTAAAATTCTCATTAAAAGAGACATGAAGTGATTCCTCGATCGTAGAGGATCTTTTGTTGTATATCCGGTAGGCTTTGCTACGTGAGGAATACCCAACAAATATCCCCTCATCCGATCTCGGATCAAACTTGTCCAAATTATCATATGTGTTTTTAATGAAACATTTTGCGCCGAAAACACGAAAATGTTTAACTTGAGGCAATCTACCAAACAACAATTCATAGCAAGTTTGTTTGGTGCTGGGCCTCAAAAGTATTCTATTAAACACATAGCAAGCGGTGTGTACCGCTTCCGCCCAAAATTGATAACCAAGTTGACTATCTTCGAGCATAGTGCGAGCACACTCCACAAGCGTTCTATTCTTCCTCTCAACAACACCATTTTGAGGAGGTGCGCGAGGGAAAGAAAACGTGTGAGTAATTCCAAGATCATCACAAAAATTTGAGAAAGACTCATTCTCAAATTCACCCCCATGATCACTACGAACAGTGACAATGGTGGTTCCGATGAGATTTTGTACTTTCTTCACAAATATTGTGAAGTTTTCAAAAGCTTCATTTTTATTACTTAAGAAAAATACCCATGTAAATCTTGAATAATCATCAACGATGACTAGTCAATATCTTGCATTTCCTAAGGAAGCAACTCTAGTTGGCCCAAATAAATCTAGATATAATAGCTCTAGTGGCCGTTTCGTAGAAATACTTTTCTTAGGTTTAAATGAAGATTTAGGAAGCTTGCCACGTTGACAAGAATCACAAAAACTTTTCTTTTCAAAAACGAGCTTCGGAAAACCTTTAATGGAATTTAATTTCGAAAGCTTATAAAGTGTTCCAAAGTTCACATGTCCAAAGCGTCGATGCCATAAGTGTTGTTCACTTGTGTTGGCAACGAGACATTGTTCATATGACTTAGGAAGATCCAAAATATAAATATCTTTATGGCGTGTGCCGGAAAATAATAATTTATTATTATCATTTGAAATATGACACAATCCTTTCGCAAAGCTAACTTTGTAACCTTTGTCACAAAGTTGACTTATTGAAATAAGATTATGATTTAAACCATCAACTAGATAAACATCACTAATTAAGGGTTTAGAAGGGTTACCCACTTTACCAACACCGACGATTGTTCCGCTCTCATTGCCTCCAAATTCGACGCGATTTCCATTTGCAATGGGAACCACTCCGGAGAGCAATTGAGCGTCACCCGTCATGTGTTTTGAACACCCGCTATCGAGTATCCAATTCCCTTTGGAGCTAAATTTAAATTTGTTGCTCCTTTTCTTTTTCTTTTCCTTGAGTACCAAAAGATAGAAACTTTCATATCATGGTACCCAAGGTCATTGTGTCCTCAAAAGTTAGACCTTTGGAATCCAAGTCCAATTGGACTTAGACTTCCCCACATAATTTCTACTATGCACAACATCTGAAAAATAAGCATTCATATACATTTGTTTTTCGTCCATGCTTGTGTCCTTTGGGCTCCAAATAGTGAAAATTTTGGGAGCCATCATCCTATTAGGTGCATGCATGCGTTGTTGGTTTCTACGTGATGCATGTCGTGGATAGACATAAGGAACATGATGGAATGGTGCACGACGAGAATTATTTATATGATGTTGTGGGTGAACATATGCATGTGTGGGAACACGTGCGTGAGGGTGTCTCACATGGTGTGCACGTGCCCGAGAATGTGTTGCATAAAAATCATAATATGTGTGAGGTGGTGGAGTAGGACGTGTGTTCCTACGTGGCATGATATTTGTGTACATATAAGCATGCCCCTTCTTTGGAGGTCCACCCAAAGTGGGTTTCTTTCCAAAAGAGGGTGTGGACGAGGTGGAAGCACCATTGGTAGATGAACTACCTATAGAGTGTTTGCTACCACTCGTAGAGTCACCGGAAGTTGGCCTAACAAAAGTAGTGGCCGCTTTGGACGAACATCCCATCGTATACCCCAAACCAATGTGGTGATTGGCAGGAAGTAAGTCACTTAGGATTTTATCCAAATGATCCTTACCCTTATTGAATCTATTGATTCGGCCTAATGTGTTCTCATATTTCTCTTTGAGAGAACGCATAGAAATATCCAAAGTGGATACTTGCGATGTGAGCACATAAACACGAGATTTAAGATTCTCGTTCTCAATACTCAAAGTCGAGTTTTGAGAAGTTAAATCCGCTATCCTATGTTCTTCCGGATCATCAATGCTAACATGTTCAAGTTTAGATTTGAGATTAACAATCTCATTTTTTAACTCTTCAACAACGGTGTCGTTGTTGGTGACGATAGTCTTAGGCGAGGTTTGAATGCTAGCTAGGTCATCTTTTACTTTAGTATATCTATTTACTAACTGACGTGCGTCTATATTTCATATATTCGCGCACGTTTTCTTTTGTGTTTTTCCGTGTTTTCCGCCGTCTCTTGTTCGTTTTCGTATGTTTTCCCGTTTTCTTTCACTTTTCTTTGTTTGTCCGTGATTGCAGGAGTTCGACCACGTAGGGGACCTTTTACGATGATATCCCAAGTCCCCGGAGCAACGGGAGAAGTCACGCGTGATCCAGGGGGTCAAACGGCGAAGTACTCATCTTTCTGCCCCTCACCCGGTCGGTTGGTCATCTCCAACCGATCGGGTGATGCACGCGTGCACCAACCGACCGCTACCGCAGCTCACGAAGAAGTCACCCGACCGGTTCACAGACCGGTTCTGCGGGCGGCTGTTCTCTGTCTTTTCGAGCAGAATTCCAACCGATCGGGTGACTCTCACCCGATCGGTTCATCTGTAGCTGAGAAAAAGAGCTGAAGACACGGGCGTCGAACCGACCGGTTCACCCGACTCCTCCAAGATCCAACCGGTCGCTCAAGAACTCACCCGATCGGTTCATGAGATCGGGTGAAAACTCGCCGTTTTCTGTGATTTATCTGTAACGGATCAACCGATCGGTTGACTTGTCACCCGATCGGTTGATCCGAAAATCTATATATAGGACCCCTAGGGTTCCAGAAACGGGAGAGTTGTATTTTTTTACTGTTTTATTTCCTTGTGACGGCTGTAATTGTTACTCTTAAGTAAGTTTTCAGATCTTTCTAATTTTTTAGTATTGTCTTTACTACTCATTTACTTCCGCATTGCAATTGTCAGATTATGATTCTAACGGTTAAATTTCATTTAGATTGCTTTTTCATGAATTTTTGTGAGTAGTTCCCAAATCTGGGATTTTGGTGGAAACCCCTTCGGGGGCTCTTCCCGATGCGTCCATAGGGTTAGGAAATCGATAGGGAGTAGGAATCTAACGGTTACGCGGGGTGTTTCATTGTCATCGGCGGGAAAAAGACCGCCTTTGACCGTCGGGCCAAGGGGGAATAAACTTGGCGGTTGACTCCCTAGCCAAAGCTCACGCCTTTAGCGTAGACGCCGAATCCTAGCACGCGGGAGCGGCAGGATGAGACGTCGGGAGATATCGTTGCGGACTTAGTGCTCCCGGGATCGATCAGTGTTTATGGACACGGGAGTGCCCACTGATCGAATCCGGGAAGTCCGGTGTATCATCCTGGGCACCGACCGGAATATCGGGCCCATGGGACGCCGGTACCACTTTCAGAGGCAACGTCTCACCATTAGACCCTAATCCCGATCGCTATCCATACCCGTAGGCCGTAGCGGCGAGAGTCTCTCGTCGGGTCGGAAACCAAAGTCCCGGGTTTACTTTCTTTTTGTTCATACGCTTTCATTTCCTTTCGTGACAACCAACCACCGATTCGGGCTAGCTCGCCCCTCGGGGTGATTTAGGTCCTACCTGACCCAAGCACAACCTCGCCTCCCTGAGTTCGATATTCCCGCACCCTACACTAACCGTGAAACTTGCGGTAAACGACACCGCGCCGCCGCGCACATCACGCGGGGCGCCGGTCAAGTTTATGGCGCCGTTGCCGGGGAGGCAACGTGCTTGATATCTTAGGATCTCTTGAACCCTCGTGTCTAGCTCACATCCCTACCTCGCGATAATTTTCGCATTCTTGTTTTTCTTTTTCTTATTTGTTTTTCTTATTTTTATTTCTTATTTTATCTGTTTCTTTCCCACTTGTCGCTTCACGGGTGTCTGTTGTTTTTCATGCGCAGGAGTTCAAGGAGTCTTGACGACTTGATCCCCCTCAATCCAGAGATTAACGCCACCCTCAGGCGTTTGGCCGCCGAGAAGCGAAGAAGGGAAGATCCCGAATCCATGGAGGAGAACACCCCACCTCACAAGTCTCTGCTGGAGTACTCGATGCCATCCATCGAGTCGACTTCTGCCATCCGATCTCCAGCTATTGCGGCCCAAAGCTTTGAGCTGAAGCCGTCTCTAGTGACATGGATCCAGCAGGACCAGTTTGCGGGTGCGCCCATGGAGAGCCCGATAGAGCACTTGGACTCCTTCTTGGAGAAGTGTGACACCTTCAGAATTAATGGTGTCACTACAGAGGCTATCCGTCTGAAGCTGTTCCCTTTCTCTTTGCGGGACAAGGCCAAGCAGTGGTTAAGGGGGAAGGACCCCAATACTTTCAACACCTGGGAGAAACTCTCCAATGCTTTCCTGACGAAGTTCTTTCCTCCGGGGAAGACCATGAAGTTGAGGAGTGAGATCTCCTCCTTCTCCCAGGCCAGCCACGAGTCCTTGCATGAGGCTTGGACGAGATATAAAGAGATGCAAAGAAGATGCCCTCATCATGAGCTTCCGAAGTGGCAGATTATCAATCTGTTCTACAATGGGCTGAGGGATGACCTTAAATCTTCTATGGACGCCGCGGCTGGGGGTTCCTTCATGTCCCGAAGCGAGGAAGATGCCGGGAATATTCTGGAAAACATGGCATCAAACAATGAGCGGTGGTGTGACGAGAGAGCCACACCAAGAACTGGGGGTATGCACAGAGTCGAGGACGTCGACAAACTTTCGAGCAAGTTTGACTTGCTTTCGACCCAGATCTCCGCACTGATGGTTGGAGCCAGTGGAGCCGGTACACAGCAAGTTTCTGCAGTAGAGTCCGAATTCCTTGGGGAATTCGACGGTGGTGACATCTCACCACCGTTGGATCAGGCGAGCGCACTATTTTACAACCCCACGGGGAATGCGCCATATCCGCCAAGGACAAATTCCAACCCGGCCTACTCTCCCAACAACCGGAACCACCCGAATTTCAGTTACCGGCCACCATTTCAGCCCTCGCCGCCTCAGCAGCCGCAGCAACAAATCTATCAGCCGGCTAGACCACCGCAGAATCAGGGTCAGCTGCAACCATTTCAGCAGCAACCTCAGCAACAAACGTACGCTCCCAGGAATCAGCAGCCGTTCCAGCAGCGGCAGTATGGCCAGCAGAGGGCCGTCTCTCCGGTTGAGTCTCTCTTGACTCAATATATTACCAACCAGGAGAGGATCAACCAAAAGCTGGAAATGGGCCAACGGACCCTCACGGACCAAGTAACCCAGCTGGGGTTACAGGTGGCGAACCTCGCAAGGTCACAAAACCAATTGCCGCCACAACCGGAGGTGAACCCTCGAGGAGCAACACAAACATCGGCACTCGTGCACGAGCACACGAATGTGTCCGCTATCATTCTGAGAAGCGGGACACAAATTCCTACTAGAGTGCCCCCTAGCAACCCGGAAGCACCATTGGTCGTTGAGAGACCGACTGAAAAATTAAACGACATCGGTGCTTCGTCATCAAATCCCACGACTCCGGAGGGAGCGTCCGAAGAAGAGAAGAAGAAGGAGGAGGAGAGCCCAAAAGTTTATAAACCCGTTGTGCCATTTCCCCAACGGTTGGCTCAAGCAAAAATTGATGAGAAATATGGGAAGTTCTTCGCCATGGTCAAGGACCTAAGCCTGCAAATCCCCTTCTTGGAGGCAATTGAGACAATCCCCTCCTATGCAAAATTCTTGAAAGATTTGGTGACGAAAGGGTCGAGAAAAGAGAAAGTGGTGCTGACGGCAGAATGTAGCGCTCTTATCCAGAGGGATAACCCGCCAATGCTCAAGGACCCGGGGAGCTTCTCTATCCCTTGCACGATCGGGGCTGTGAAGATTAATCGTGCACTCGTCGATCTAGGAGCGAGTGTTAGCTTGATGCCCTTGTCAATGTATAGAAGGATAGGAATGGGTGATTTGGAGCCCACCGGGATGACCCTACAACTAGCTGACCGGTCGGTCAAATATCCGGTGGGAATTGTTGATGATCTCCCCGTGAATGTGAGAGGGGTGCATGTGCCTGTGGACTTTATAGTCATGGACATGCCCGAAGACGCACACACCCCCATCATCCTGGGACGGCCTTTCATGGCCACTGCTGGCGTTCTTATAGATGTGAAGAACGGAAAACTCTCCTTGAACGTCAGCGGAGAGAAAGTTGAGTTTGACCTGGGACTATCCATGAAGCACCCCGACCCTCCTGATGACCTCCGGTGTAATCTGCTTGAGATAGAAGAAGAAAAAGCTGTAGAGGAGAACTCCTGGGAGATTCTCCTGAGAAACCCCCCCGATGAATTGGGGAATTCTGAAGATGAAGAAGGCCCCGAAGACGAAGAAGCTGCTGGAAAACCAAGTGCAGCGAGAACAACCCCTCCCGGGTTCCCCAAGTTTCCTCCTGTGAAGAGAACGGGGAAAGAGCTCACGGACCTCACTAAAGACGAGGTCCGAATTCTGAAGAAGATGGCGGGAAGCGCCAACACCAAGGAAAAGCCCCCGGATCTCAAGAACAAAGGGAGGGTGGTCGAGCAAGTATTTTTCCAGCCGCTGACTACCCCGAGCGCCTTCAGCTCCAACAAGGAAGAGATGCCTAAGTTTGGGCATCACCCGTATCAGCCACCATGAGCATCTCTTGCGGGCGTCGAGCCAACGACGTTAAACAAGTGCGCTTCATGGGAGGCAACCCATGTTCTAAACTTTTTCTCTAATTTTTAGCGTTATTTTTTTACTTTACTTTATCTATTTCTATAAATAAATTCAGCCGCGGGAACATCCGTTAGGGGACTTAATCAAATTTCTTGGTTTTTGCAGGAAACAAGCCCCAACCGATCGGGTGATAACTCACCCGATCGGTTGGGATGATCAGATACATGCCGAGATCTGTCCCGAGTGAACTGATCGGTTGAGTAATGAAGAGACCGGGTGGCAGACCGGGTGAGCTGGGGAGAACTCTCGGAAAATTTTGAGGAATATCAACCGATCGGTTGAGTTTGAGCGCGATCGGTTGACCTGACCGGGTGAGAAGCCCTAAGTTCTCGGGAAAATTGTGTGGAGCGGCCAACCGGTCGGTTGAAAAGTCAACCGATCGGTTCGCCTGTAGCATCTCTTCGGCAAGATTTTCGACCCAACCGTCAACCGATCGGGTGACAAGTCACCCGGTCGGTTCGACTTAAAATCCTATATAACCACCCCCGACACCCGTTCGTTTTCTCCCTCGCCCGATCGCCCGACCCTCTGCCGTTCCGTCTCCCATCGTGCGCCTTCCTGCTTTCTTCCCCAAGATCAGCCTCGATCTTCTTCCCCAACCATTTCCCTACCCATCCACCATCACTTCTCTCCATTCTCCCGCCATCTCCCTACACACAAACCCTAGATTTCCCCCATTCCCCCCCGTTTCGGAACTTGTCGAAGAGATCGCTGCGGCTTCCAATCAAGCAGCATCGGGACATCCACGAGCAGCTATCTTCATCTAATTTTGGGTAACCTCGCTCCTTTACTTAATTTTAATCTTTTCCCAAATATTCTGTCTGCTTGTTGTTCGTATTTTGTGTTTGTGTTGAATTCGCTGTATTCTCACACACCCACGCGCACAAACAACACCGACACAATGCCTCCCCGCCGTATTAAACCTACCGACGCTAGCTCTTCGAACCCTAGGCCCACCCGTCGTACCCGTCGCACACAACCTACCACCTCCAACCCATCCACCACACCACGCACCACTTCCCCACCTCCAGATTACGACCCCGAATATGGGATGCAATTCCAATCCGATGACCATGCCGACCGATTCACGGCCATGGTCCTCCTTGCTGGTCAGGGTGGTAGGATAACCCAAGAATCCGTCGACTGTGACCTCCCCTTCCTTCAAAGCTTCGTTCGCCACATCCGCGAAGACCCACCCGACGTCTCCGAGCTCCACACTCCACCCCCCACGACCCCTGGTCCCCAGCGCAGGCCCCCGTCACCACCCCCAGAGGGTGGTGCCCCTGCTTGATTTTTCTCTTCCGCTTTTGCCCCCCTCACTTTTGTGCCAATCTGTCTTTTCGGGGCCCTACTTTGTCTCTATCGGAGGGAGTGGACTATTTGCGTGATTGTTTTCTTGATTTACCTTTTTCTTTGTTTTGTTTTTGACTCCCCCTTGCACTTATCTGGATTTCATTGATCATATCATTTCGCTAGCACTTTCTGGTCTAGCTTGGGGGACGTCTGTTTTGGTGTGCTGTCGTGTTTTGTTTGTTTTAATCATTTTTGTGTGTGTGCTTGTTTTTCACTTTTTGAGTGTCGTGTCGTGTGATTTTATCTTTACTTTTCTTTTCGTATTGTTTGATTTTGTTCTCAATTTTCCTCTCTTTTTCATTTTCATCTATGTTTTTTTTCCTGGTTTTCATTTCTTTTCGTGTCTGTGCGTATTCCCCCCCCATTTTCATTGCCCTCCCGTACTCACTCTTATTGCATTGAGGGCAATGCAAGTTTCAGCTTGGGGGAGTCGCACTTCGTGCGTCATTTGTGTTGTTTTTCTACGTTATTCGAGTCATTTTCCATCGTGTTTTTCTTTTTTTTCTTTTTCCTTCTTTCTTTAGCTCTTTCTCCTAGAAATGAATCCTATGATGAATCGCCACAAAATCACACACACCTAGCATTGCATCGATAATCACACTCACTAACCCTAGGATTTCGAGTCCTCTTGCATTTCACGCATCGTGGGTCCACTTAGCTTTTTGTGAGTCGTGTGTCGTGACTAGCAATTGGTGTGCTTCTGCCTTGTGATTTTACTTTATATACCTGTCCAGGAATGACCCCTAGATTATCATGCTCCGATATTGAATATGCAGTATTTGCTTCTATATGCATGCTATATATATATCGTATACTTCATTTCACATGCGTCGGGATTCCACAACTAAGGACTAGGATAACCCAATTAGCCTGAGCTCTATTTAGCGAGAATAGTTCCCTTTGCCCAAGTGTTTAGATTTCGACTTCTTTTTTGTTTTACTTGGTGCAAATCCCCTCGTCGTGTACCGTTCTCCCACTTGGGAGAGTACACAAGTGTATAGCCAAAAACCCAAAAATCCAAAAAAATGGGAGAAAAGAAATGAAAAACCCAGAAAGAAAAGAAAAAAATTGTATAGCCAACAAGCCAAAAAAATATGCAAATACCCAAAACCCAAAAAAATTCCCGTGTGAATATTTTCATACTTGCCAAGAATAAAGGGAAGGCGAGAATTTGCACCGAGTGTTCTTCTCCACATCATCTCAACCCCCGTCGTTATCAAAGACACTTGGCTTAGGAGCTATTTAGCTAGTATCTAGGCTATAGTGGCGTGATTTCCTTAACCCTAGTTGTGGAGTCCCCGATGCATGATACGCTCCTATTCTCTCTATTCTCATGCATGCTCGAACTTATATTCGCCGCTTAATTCAATTCGATTCGATATTTGGGTCATATCTTGGATTTGTGTATATCGAGCCTCGTAGCACATCATAGAAAGCATCACCATTTGCTAGCACACGACCACGCTCACTCGCGCTTCACTGCGTGGACCCACGACACTTATTTGGACTCGCTTTCCTAGGTTTAGTGGTGTGATTTGGCGTTTGCTTGCTGGGGTGTGTCGTTTTTGATTTTGATGGCTCTGATGGACGATCTAGGGCTTAGAGTTTTCTTTTTCTTTCTTCCTCTCTATGTTTCCCTTCCGAGCTCCCACTCTCACTCGTCTTCCTCGAGGACGAGGAAGAGTTCAGCTTGGGGGATTTTGACGTACGTCTATATTTCATATATTCGCGCACGTGTTCTTTTGTGTTTTTCCGTGATTTCCGCCGTCTCTTGTTCGTTTTCGTATGTTTTCCCGTTTTCTTTCACTTTTCTTTGTTTGTCCGTGATTGCAGGAGTTCGACCACGTAGGGGACCTTTTACAATGATATCCCAAGTCCCCGGAGCAACGGGAGAAGTCACGCGTGATCCAGGGGGTCAAACGGCGAAGTACTCATCTTTCTGCCCCTCACCCGGTCGGTTGGTCATCTCCAACCGATCGGGTGATGCACGCGTGCACCAACCGACCGCTACCGCAGCTCACGAAGAAGTCACCCGACCGGTTCACAGACCGGTTCTGCGGGCGGCTGTTCTCTGTCTTTTCGAGCAGAATTCCAACCGATCGGGTGACTCTCACCCGATCGGTTCATCTGTAGCTGAGAAAAAGAGCTGAAGACACGGGCGTCGAACCGACCGGTTCACCCGACTCCTCCAAGATCCAACCGGTCGCTCAAGAACTCACCCGATCGGTTCATGAGATCGGGTGAAAACTCGCCGTTTTCTGTGATTTATCTGTAACGGATCAACCGATCGGTTGACTTGTCACCCGATCGGTTGATCCGAAAATCTATATATAGGACCCCTAGGGTTCCAGAAACGGGAGAGTTGTATTTTTTTACTGTTTTATTTCCTTGTGACGGCTGTAATTGTTACTCTTAAGTAAGTTTTCAGATCTTTCTAATTTTTTAGTATTGTCTTTACTACTCCTTTACTTCCGCATTGCAATTGTCGGATTATGATTCTAACGGTTAAATTTCATTTAGATTGCTTTTTCATGAATTTTTGTGAGTAGTTCCCAAATCTGGGATTTTGGTGAAAACCCCTTCGGGGGCTCTTCCCGATGCGTCCATAGGGTTAGGAAATCGATAGGGAGTAGGAATCTAACGGTTACGCGGGGTGTTTCATTGTCATCGGCGGGAAAAAGACCGCCTTTGACCGTCGGGCCAAGGGGGAATAAACTTGGCGGTTGACTCCCTAGCCAAAGCTCACGCCTTTAGCGTAGACGCCGAATCCTAGCACGCGGGAGCGGCAGGATGAGACGTCGGGAGATATCGTTGCGGACTTAGTGCTCCCGGGATCGATCAGTGTTTATGGACACGGGAGTGCCCACTGATCGAATCCGGGAAGTCCGGTGTATCATCCTGGGCACCGACCGGAATATCGGGCCCATGGGACGCCGGTACCACTTTCAGAGGCAACGTCTCACCATTAGACCCTAATCCCGATCGCTATCCATACCCGTAGGCCGTAGCGGCGAGAGTCTCTCGTCGGGTCGGAAACCAAAGTCCCGGGTTTACTTTCTTTTTGTTCATACGCTTTCATTTCCTTTCGTGACAACCAACCACCGATTCGGGCTAGCTCGCCCCTCGGGGTGATTTAGGTCCTACCTGACCCAAGCACAACCTCGCCTCCCTGAGTTCGATATTCCCGCACCCTACACTAACCGTGAAACTTGCGGTAAACGACACCGCGCCGCCGCGCACATCACGCGGGGCGCCGGTCACTAACTTAGTGTATTTAGACCATAAATGAGAGTTAGCATCCCTAAGGTCATCCATAGTTACCTCATCGCCTTCGTCGTCGCTATCATCGGAGGAGGAAGATCCTTGATCATGCTCCTCTCTTGCCATGAAGCACATGTGCGCTTGCTCCACTTTCTCATCATCCGACTCTCCGCTTGAGGAATCCTCGGAGTCGGTGAATGTTGTTCCGACAAGTCCCTTTTTGTACCCCTTTTTGTACTTCTTTGACTTGTCGAACTTCGGCGCCTTCCACTTCTCCTTTTGCTTGTTTTGAGGACAATCCGCTTTGATGTGTCCTGGCTTATTGCATTTAAAGCACAAAGGTGGAGAGGCGTTAGTAGAGGTAAACTTAGATTTTTGTTTGAATTTACCCTTTCGGAAGAAGCGATTGAACTTCTTTGCCATGAGAGCTACGGATTCCATGTCCATTTCTTCTTCCGAGTCCTCATCATCGGTAAAGGTGGATGAAGCCGCCTTGAATGCAATCGCCTTTTTCTTAGGCACGTCTTGGTTCAAATAGGACTTCATCTTTTCTTGTAACTTCACCTTGCTATCTTTGCGTACCTCGTATGACATCAAAGTACCCATTAATTGAACTACGGTATATTTATTCATGTCATTACCTTCCTCGATGGCGAAGGTACGTTTTTCCCAAGAAGAGGGAAGTCCTTCAATAAGCTTTGAGCACTTCTCCTTTTGAGTGTAGGACTTGCCGAGGGCCTCTAACTCGTTTATTATGTCAACGAAGCGAGCGTAATATTCCTTCATCTTCTCGCCCTGTTGCATATGAAACATTTCGTAATCTTTGTTTACGACTACGAGTTTAGAGTCTCTTACCCTACTCGTCCCTTCATGAAGAATGAGGAGAGAGTTCCAAATTTGATATGCACTCTTACATGTGCATATCTTATTGAAGTCCTCGGGCTCCAATGCGCATTGCAAGGCGTTCATTGCCTTGGCATTGCTTACCTCCGCGGCGACCTCCGCGGTAGTCCATTTCTCAAAGTCTTCTTCTTCGGGCTCTATGTATTCCTTCATTGTGGTCCTCCATAAGGATGCACTCCGGAGGAAGGTTTCCATCCGGCATTTCCAGTACCCGTAGTTGGTACCGTTGAAGAATGGAGGCCTCGTAGAGGAATGTCCTTCCATCACCGAAGATGCTCCTTCTCGGTTCCTGAAGGTGTCATAGTTGGAAGGTGGACGCACGGTCTTGTTGTCGTTGGCAGACATAGCTAAGTATCTGGCTCTGATACCAAATGTAATGCCCTACAAGCTACTGCACAAGTACTAGAGGGGGGGGGGGGGGGGGTGAATAGTACTTTAAAATAATAAGGAGTATAATTCCAAATTAAATTGCAAACAACTACCAAATCAATTTGCGGAAGCTTAAATTGAATGACAACAACAAAATTAACAATGCAAACAAATGATGTTAATGGGTTCGGATCCACCCAAGTCTCCCCGACTTGTTCCCGGTGATCCTACGTCCCAACCACCCGGATCCCCTCTGGATACTTGAGTTAGAAACCCTAACTCAAGATTTCTACTATGAATATCTTGTGAAAAACCTTCACAAGATCAAATCATACAACAACGGCAATAGTGAATCCCACAACCCGGGATCACAACCTTCTCTCACAACCGAGAGAATCAACAAGCAATATAAATGAGTTATATTGAAATAAGCAAACTTACCACAAAATCCTATACCTTGAGTTTTTCTTACACAATAGGTGAAATGAAGGATTTGAGGAAGATGAAGTCACCAAGACCCAGCACCAAGGAAATGACCAGCAATAGGTGCCTAGGAAAGATTTGGAGACTTGGATCAAGCAATAGCTTGAAGAGCTCACCAAGAACAAGCTTCTCTCTAGATGGATTCTAGATTTAGAAATGAGAGAGAATGGGTTTCTTGTGAGGAAGAGAGCTTTTTAATTTGAGTGAGAATGGCTATCTCTTTTGATCTCAATGAATCTCTGAATGGAAGCTCTAACCTAGATAGAAATGACCTAGGTTCGTATTTATAGGGTCCCATAAAAACAACTTAGGTCATTCTCCAACGGATAGAAATCTGGGAGAATTAGTCGGTCAAAGAACAATCACTGACCGACTAGTTCATCAACTAGTCGGTCAGTCAAACAGCATGGACCGACTAAGAGAGGAACTGAGAAGAAAGAGAGTTTCAGACCTAGAAATTTAGTCGGTCCAAGAAGACTTTCTGACCGACTAGTTTCACAACTAGTCGGTCAGTCAGTGAACGTAGACCGACTAAGAGGCAAAATGAAATAGTCTGAACACAAGTTGACTTAGTCGGTCCAAGAACAAAAGTTGACCGACTAGATTATCAACTAGTCGGTCACCAAACGTTCTTAGACCGACTAACGATAAACAGTAGCTAAGGAGAAATTTAGCATGAACAGTAAGTCACAACTAGTCGGTCAAAGAAGCATCACTGACCGACTAGTTCACAAACTAGTCGGTCGGTGAGTCAACGTAGACCGACTAACTGTAAACAGTAAAGTCCAAGAAATTAAGGAATCAAACTAGTCGGTCCAAGAAGAGTTGCTGACCGACTAGATCACCATCTAGTCGGTCAGTACTTCTTCTTGTACCAACTAACATGCACAAACAAGTCCGAATCGAAGCGCGACGCTTCGAGGAAGTTAGAATGAACTTGTGCTAAGATCCTAGAGCTACGATATGAGCGTTATGAAGTTAGAATGGTAAGATATACTCAAGGCTTAACATTCTATATATCGAAGCTAAAAAGACTATAAATAAAACCTTAATAAACGGTCTTCGAGAGCTTCGATTGAATCTTCATAACTTCCAAAACGGCGCAAGAGCTTCAACGAAGCTTTGGGCAAGAATACGAGTTTTGTGAAGTGTTGAGATGTCGCTTTGAATGTTCTCGTGAATTTGGCAACGATCTCCAATACTGCGCTCACAAATTGTTAGTTCATGGATTATTTATGTTTGCTCATCATCAAAACCAAACCGGGGAGTCCAATATTCAGCATGGTGGCACAGCAGGGGCTTCAGCTGACAGACTACGGCAGCTTCAGCGTGATGATGGGGACATGGAAGAAGGAGAGCAGCCGAGGAGTTTGCAGGGGACTGGTGCTGACCATGCAGGGAATACAGATTATTGCAGATTTTTTACCTCTCGACCTCGGGAGCACCGAAGTCATCTTGGGCATGACCTGGCTACAGACATTAGGAGAGATGACCATAAATTGGAAGCTACTACGGATGGATTTTCAGGAGGCAGGGAGAGCAGTGATACTCCAGGGAGACCCAAGCCTCTGCAGAGTTTTGGTCTCTCTGAAGACCATGTTTAGGACCATCCAGACAGAGGGAGGAGGATACCTAGTAGAGCTGCACTCTTTGACAGGTGAGGGAGGCGCAGAGGCCAGTACAGAGCAGCCCATTCCAGGAAAGGTTCAGCAGCTGATGGACCAGTTTGGGGAGATCTTCCAGGAGCCTCGGGTTCTTCCACCACCGCGGGGCCACGAGCACGCCATTGTTCTATGAGAGGGTGTTTCCCCCATTAGCGTACGGCCCTACCGCTACCCTCAGCATCAGAAGGACGAGATAGAGAGGATGGTTTCAGAGATGGTTCAGGCAGGGGTGATCCAGTCGAGCGTGAGTCCGTTCTCCAGTCCAGTGTTATTAGTGAAGAAGAAGGATGGTAGCTGGCGGTTCTGCGTGGACTACAGGGCGCTGAACAAGGAGACGGTCCCTGATAAATTCCCTATACCTGTGATTGATGAGCTCTTGGACGAGCTACACGGAGCAGCCTGGTTCAGCAAGCTAGATCTTAAGTCAGGCTATCACCAGATACGGATGCGACGGGAGGATGTGCCCAAGACGACGTTCAGGACGCATGAGGGCCACTACGAGTTCCTGGTCATGCCCTTTGGGTTGACCAATGCCCCGGCCACCTTTCAGGCTCTCATGAATAAGGTATTCCGTCCCTTTCTCAGGCGATTTGTACTAGTCTTTTTCGAAGATATTTTGGTGTACAGTCGTACTCTGGAGGAGCATTTGGACCACCTGCAGGTGGGTTTTCAGGAGCTACAGTACCACAAGCTATATTTGAACAGGAAGACGTGTCTATTCGGGCAGCCGCAGGTGGAGTATCTGGGGCACATGGTATCAACAGTAGGGGTAGCCGCCGATAGAGCGAAGATAGCAGCCATGCTGGACTGGCCTCGCCCTACTACTCTTAGAGGGCTACGGGGCTTCTTGGGCCTTACAGGTTACTACCGCAGATTCGTAGAGGGATATGGGACGATTGCCTGGCCATTGACAGAGTTATTGAAGAAGGATCAGTTCCACTGGGGGGAGGAGGCGACGACAGCTTTTGAGGCCCTGGAAAGGGCAATGACCACTGTGCCAGTATTGGCGTTGCCCGATTTCACCAGACCATTCGTAGTAGAGGCGGAAGCATCAGGACATGGGCTGGGAGCAGTATTGATGCAGGAGCAGCGTCTCATAGCTTACTACAGCCAGGTGTTGACCACGAGGGCCCAATTGCGATCGATCTACGAGAGGGAGCTGATGGCGATAGTGTTGTCCATACAGAAGTGGAGACCATATTTATTGGGACGGAGCTTCATAGTGCGCACGGATCAGCGGAGCTTAAAGTACCTGTTAGAGCAGCGGATGGTAGCGGAGGAATATCAGAAGTGGCTGCGAAAGCTGATGTGTTACAGGTTCGAGATCGAGTACCGCCCGGGATTGGAGAACAAGGCAGCTGATGCGTTATCTCGGCGGGAGGAGGAGGCAGAGTTAGCGGTACTTATGGTGTCGATCCTCGAGGATTGGGGCCCACTGTAGCATGAGGTAGAGCATGACCCGGAGTTGGCGGCTATACGAGAGGCCCTTTTACAGGGGGCGACTGAGTACCCGGGATATTCTTTGTAGATGGACGGCTACTTTACTGGGGGCGGCTGGTGATACCGAGGACTTCTACTTTTATACCGACCATCTTCAGGGAGTTCCACGACAGTGCTATAGGAGGACATTCTAGAGTCCTCAAGACCTACCAGCAGCTATCACGGGAGGTCTACTGGAAGGGGCAGAGGAAGAATGTCGCCAGGATGGTGGCAGAGTGTGACATGTGCCAGCATCACAAATATCAGGCCATGTCCCCAGGAGGACTACTACAGCCGCTATCTTTACCAGACAGAGTTTGGAAGGACCTCTCTATGGACTTCATCATTGGATTGCCAAAGTCGGGTGGTTACAGCGTCATTTTTGTTGTGGTAGACCGCCTCAGCAAATATGCATATTTTATCCCGCTTAAGCATCCTTACAACGCCGTTTCAGTGGCAGAGATTTTTGTGAGAGAGGTCATTCGTTTGCATGGCCCGCCAAAGTCCATAGTCTCAGATAGAGACAAGGTATTTCAGAGCAAATTCTGGCAGGAGCTTTTCAGATTGCAGGGGACGGCCTTGAAGCAGAGCACAGCTTATCATCCCCAGACCGACGGTCAGATAGAGGTGGTAAATAGGAGTGTGGATACTTACATGCGCTGCTTCATCTCAGAGAATCCGAAGGAGTGGGCACGTTGGCTACCGTGGGCGGAATACTGGTACAACACTTCATACCACACGGCGGCACAAACTACACCCTTCCAGATTTTTTATGGCAGAGACCCTCCGCACTTACTTCATTACGGTCATAAGACGACTCCGGTGTCTGATGTGGAGCAGTACCTGGCAGAGCGGGACCGGATTCTAGAGGAGCTGAAGCTCCATTTGGCACGGGCTCAGCAGGTGATGAAGGCACGTGCAGACCTCCACCGTCGATACGTACACTTTGAGATTGGTAATATGGTATATCTGAAGCTGAGGCCCTACAGGCAGAGGTCGGTAGCTCATAAGAAGAATGAAAAGTTAGCACCGCGGTATTTTGGTCCTTTTGAGGTCGAGACGAGGATAGGACCGGTGGCTTACAGGTTGCGTTTACCCCTAGGATCTACCATTCACTCAGTCTTCCATGTCTCACAGTTGCGTCAGGTCATTGGCAACCACACCTCTTCCCCTACATTACCAGAGACCCTTACTGCTGATATGGAGGTGAGGATGGAGCCCGAGTTGCTGAAAGGGGTTCGATAGAGCGACACTGGCAGTCGACGGGTGCTATTACAGTGGAGAGGCTTACCAGAGCACGATAGCACGTGGGAGGACATGAATGATATGGTGGCACGTTTTCCAGACTTCCACCTTGAGGACAAGGTGGCTCTTTGGGGGGGGAGTATTGATGGGCCTCTGGCCCATCAGCCGCCCCCGCGGGTTTATGTAATGCCCTACAAGCTGCTGCACAAGTACTAGAGGGGGGGGGGTGAATAGTACTTTAAAAATAACAAGGAGAATAATTCCAAATTATAGTGCAAACAACTACCAAAACAATTTGCGGAAGCTTAAATTGAATGACAACAACAAAATTAACAATGCTAACAAGAGATGTTAATGGGTTCGGATCCACCCAAGTCTCCCCGACTTGTTCCCGGTGATCCTACGTCCCAACCACCCGGATCCCCTCCGGATACTTAGGTTAGAAACCCTAACCCAAGATTTCCACTATGATATCTTGTGAAAAACCTTCACAAGATCAAATCATACATGCAATGGCAATAGTGAATCCCACAACCCGGGATCACAACCTTCTCTCACAACCGAGAGAATCAACAAGCAATATAAACAAGTTTATAATGAAATAAACAATCTTACCACAAAATCCTATACCTTGAGTTTTCTTACCAAATAGGTGCAAGGAGGGATTTGAGGAAGATGAAGTCACCAAGACCTAGCACCAAGGAAACGACCAACAATAGGTGCATAGGAGTGATTTGGAGACTTGAATCAAGCTAGAGCTTGAAGGGCTCACCAAGAACAAACTTCTCTCAAGATGGATTCTAGATCTAGAAAGTGAGAGAATGGATTTCTTGTGAGGAAGAGAGCTTTAGAAATGAGTGAGAATGGCTATCTCTTTCTATCTCAATGAATCTCTTAATGGCAGCTCTAACCTAGAGAGAAATGACCATGGTTCGTATTTATAGGGTCCCATAAAAACAACTTAGGTCAAGTCACAACGGATAGAAATCCGAGGCAACTAGTCGGTCAAAGAACAACCACTGACCGACTAGTTCATCAACTAGTCGGTCAGTCAAACAACATGGCCCGACTAAGTGAAGAACAGAGAAGAGATAGAAATTCAGACCTAGAAATCTAGTCGGTCCAAGAAGACTTTCTGACCGACTAGTTTCACAACTAGTCGGTCAGTCAGTGAACGTAGACCGACTAAGAGGCAAAAACAAATAGTCTGAATACAAATTGACTTAGTCGGTCCAAGAACAAAAGTTGACCGACTAGATTATCAACTAGTCGGTCACCAAACTTTCTTAGACCGACTAACGATAAACAATAGCTTAGGAGAAATTTGGCATGTACAGTAAATCACAACTAGTCGGTCAAAGAAGCATCACTGACCGACTAGTTCACAAACTAGTCGGTCGGTGAGTCAACGTAGACCGACTAACTGTAAACAGTACTGAACAAGAAAAGATGAACACAAACTAGTCGGTTCAAGAAGCTCTGCTGACCGACTAGATCACCATCTAGTCGGTCAGTACTTCTTCTTGTACCAACTAATATGCACAAACAAGTCCGAATCGAAGCGCGACGCTTCGAGGAAATTAGAGTGGACTTGTACTAAGATCCTAGAGCTACGATATGAGCGCTATGAAGATAGAATCGTAAGATATACTCAAGGCTTAACATTCTATAGATCGAAGCTAAAAGACTATAAATAAAACCTTAATGAATGGTCTTCGAGAGCTTCGATTAATTCTTCATGACTTCCAAAACGGCGCAAGAGCTTCAACGAAGCTTTAGGCATGAATACGAGCTTTGAGAAGTGTTGAGATGTCGCTTTGATTGTTCTCGTGATTTTGGCGACGATCTCCAATACTACGCTCACAAATTGTTAGTTCATGAATTATTTATGTTTGCTCATCGTCAAAACCAAATCCGGGGAGTCCAATATTCAACATTCTCCCCCTTTTTGGTGATGACAGACCAACATAAATAATAATAAAAAATAATGATTCAAATGTAAAATACTTACTCCCCCTGCATTGATGACACGTTAATTCCAAAATGAATATATATATAAATTGCATCAATCAGACGAGTAAGATATATAACGAGAATCGATTTTTGAAATATCGGATTTTGAAAAATCCTTATATATATCTTAACTCCCACTGAATCTAACACATCAAATTAGATTCTTGGAAATTGAGTTAAATTTTCATTTGACCTATTTATTATCATTATCTCTCCCCCTTTGGCATTATCCCAAAAATGGGGGGCATACAACGACAACAACTAGGAAATGTAAAATCCAACAACGGGAGTCGTAGAAAATGACGATGGAACTAATTGACACCAAGGGAAAAGTGATGAAATCAAATAAAGGTGTGTCAAATTGTCCATTATCAAAAAAGCGATAATTAAAATCATCAAAAATACCAAATTTTTATTCATTTCTTGAATAAAGAAACATACTCTTCAATATTCAATATTCTTGGTTAAATTTGTGCATGGAAAACAATTCTATACAATTATAGAATTTCAATCTATTTAACCAATTTTTTTAAGCGACGAATGACGAATTCACATGTCAAAGGTATTGAATGAAAATTAAATGTGCACGACGAAATAATACAAAGAGAAGATCGATGTATATATATAAAAACATCATGAGTACATCCAAAAAGATATCGACTACATCAAATGCAACATACCATGCATGTCAACATCAAAAAGAAATACATCATACATCATCGATACACCATCAACAATCATCCAAAGTACATCAAAATACAACACCGACATCCATAAAACCAAAATACATCAAATCCAACACTCAAACTCCATCCCATCCTAACCCAAAACACTCTCAAAAGGTGTATCATCCAAAGAGCAGTGGAGAGTCCTCGGAATAGACGATCACGAGGAAGTGGCAGGATCTGCAGTCTCCGGAGGTCCAGTCGAGGGAGTGGACTCAGGCTCTGCAGGGAGGAGAGGCGTGTGAACAGAAGGGATCGTCGGGGCAGGGGTGGAGACATCGACGACAGGCTCAATGGCTGGGGTCTCAACAGGAACAACAGCAGGTAAAACAGGAGCAGGGTCGTCAGCAGGAGCAGCAGCAGCATCAGAAGGCTGATCCACTGGAGCAGAAGTCTCAGGAGCACCGGAAGAGGTGCCAGCAACAGGAGCAGAGGTGGTAGCAGCAGCAGCAGTGGCCTCATCACCACGAGCCAAGGAGGTGAAAAGATCATCAATATCCTCATCGTCCATCTCCTCATCCTCAGAAACGGAAGGAGGAAGCTCAATGCCCATCAAACGAGCCATACGGCAGACGACCTCCTCGGTACGAGCCAAACGTAACTCGTGCCGACGAAGTAACCGTACGACATCATCAAGAGAGGCGGAGGGAGGAGGGACTGAAGCAGCTGAGGGAGGAGGAACTGAAGCAGCTGAGGGAGTGACCTGAGATGCAGAAGGTGTCGACCGCTGCACGTGACGGAGTGCCGCAAGAGATTTCTTAACGGCCGTCGCGTTCAGAGGAGGACCAAGGGGACGCTCATCATCAGGGGGCAAGGGGACACCGAAACGACGGAATACCAAGGTCAGGAGACATGGATATGGGATATGCGCAGATTTAGTGGTCTTGCGAATACACTCGAAAGAATCCATCTTATCGAGTATAATGCGAGCCCAATTAATCTCGCTACCCATAAACAGAGCGTAAATCAATTTCAGAAACGGCGGAGATGGTAGAGAAGAGGATCCATACTTGGGAAGAAGGCAAGATTTCAAGATCAGGTTAATCACCCAAGCATTCGGCTTGAATGATTTCGAAGGTACTCTTATGAATGCAGGGGGGATAACCTGGAAGATTTTGCCTAGGGTCCGCTGATCGAGGAGGAGATATCATCGACAGAGATGTCAGAAGGGAGGAGGCCATACGACGAGCAACCTATCAACTCCCCCAAGATTTCTGTCGTGAGGACTATAGGAGTCCCCAAAACAGAAGTCTCGATGGAGTGAGACTCGTCGTACTGGCCCCGGACACGATTGGCATAGAATAATTTGACCAGGCGAGGATATGGTCTGGGGTTCGCCTTGGGGTCATATCTAAGATAGTCCAATAGGCCACTATAGGAGAGAAGATCCGCAAGGCCAAGAAAATCAGAAAACTGAACGTAATGCTCTAACAGCAGTGGGCAGTGCTCTATACGGTTGTACGCTGCGAGACACTGAGGGTCGTCGCGGCACAACGATATATCTACACCGCCGACTGGCATAGGAGCTTTACCCTTAGACTTACGGGACTTAGGAGGAGGTGGAGGAGGGGGTGGAGTAGGTGCCTTCTCGGGATGTTCAGGGGTGTATTCGTCATCGGTATCATCCTCGGAATCACTATCTGAACGCTCACCGGGAGGTGTGGGTGCACGAAACTTTTTAGGTTTAGGTTTTAGCTTGGATGATTGGCCGGTAGGTTTAGGCTTGGACGTCCTCTTCCTCTTCAACAGAGTTGAAGACGAAGAGGGGGGTCGAGTGGTCTTGGCCCTACGCTTGGGAGGGGTCGAAGCAGTAGCACCCTCTACGGTCATAGGGGATGCCCCAGAAGAGGTAATCGGGATTCTCGTTCGTGCCATGATCGCGGCACAACGAGTACAACCAAGCGACGGGATAAGATCAAAGACACTAAGCACAAACACCAGATCCTAACACACAAGCCCTAAGAATGAAAATCGAAACCCTAGCTCAAACCCTAGAAGATGAAAACAAGATCAAGATCTAACCCTAGGGTAGGAAAACGACCTAGGAGGAGGAGGGAGATACCTAGGGGAGTGGTCGACGGCGTCGGACGGCGGAGATGGCCGGAAAGGTGGCCGGAAACGACGGGAATACGAAGAGGCTTGATCGGGTTTAGGGGGATATCGAGCTGGAGGAGAGAAGAATACCGACTAAAACGCAAAATAGTCGGATGGAAGTGATGTAAGTCAGTCGAGAATGCGAAAAGACGCATTTGCCCTAATGCGCTTAGTCGGTCACAGTTCAAGCACTGACCGACTAGATTACGATCTAGTCGGTCGGTCAATGAGCTTGAACCGACTAAGTCGAAACAGAGGCAAACAGAAATTTCTAGGGCTAGAGTTAGTCGGTCGCAGTATAATCACTGACCGACTAGTTTTCAATCTAGTTGGTCGGTAAGAGTACTATGACCGGCTAAAAGAAGTAAATGACAATAGAAAGTTAAAGCTTGAACTAGTCGGTCTGAGTTCACTAGCTGACCGACTAGATGAGCATCTAGTCGGTTGGCTGATGAACTGAAACCGACTAGAAGAGTCCAAAAATTGATAAATGAGTTCTCTTCATAAACCACTTGGATGAAACATCTTAACCCGCTCATTAGTCATCTAAACTACCCCATAAAACATCGAAATCTTAAATATGACGTTCAAATAAGAATTCGAGCAATAATTCAATCATATCACATAAAATCCCCAAAAATCCAATAAATCTAGCATGAACGTAATATCGCGAAATATAATAGCATGCAAGATAAATGAATGAGACATGAATCCTATATCTCGGATTCACCCATAATCCCCAATTCTCGACGCAACCGCACAAAGGAGTCCTCCTTTAGGGGTTTCGTGAAAATATCGGCGATTTGCTTTTGGGTTTCAACGTACACTAAAATGATGTCCTTTTTAGCAACATGATCATCTAAAAAATGGTGTCGGACATCTATGTGTTTTGATCGGGAATGGTGCACCGGATTCTTTGAAAGACAAATAGCACTTTGGTTATCCACCATGATAGGGCTAGTATCACAATGAATACCAAAATCCTTCAGTGTGTGTCTCATCCAAAGAACCTGGGCACAAGCGGCACCGGCAGCAATATATTCCGCCTCGGTGGTTGAAAGTGATACCGAATTTTGCTTCTTGGAAAACCAAGAGACAAGGGAATTTCCTAGAAAATGGCAAGTGCCACTAGTACTTTTCCTGTCGGATTTGCATCCCGCATAATCAGCATCACTGTATGAGACTAACTCATACGTGCTAGATTTTGGATAAAGTAATCCAAAATCAAGTGTATAACTTAGATAACGGAAAATACGTTTTACCGCTACTAAGTGAGACTCCTTAGGTTGAGACTGATAACGAGCACATATGCATACGGCAAACATAATATCGGGCCTACTTGCGGTAAGATAAAGTAAACTACCTATCATACCTCGATATAGACGAATGTCTACATCCTTACCGCCCGTATCCTTGTCAAGATGCGTAGTCGTGCTCATTGGAGTCTTTTTCCCGGAAGCACTCTCCATTCCAAATCGCTTAAGCAACTCCACCGTATATTTCGTTTGGTGGATGAAGATTGCATCGTTCAATTGGCGAATTTGGAGACCTAAGAAATATTTGAGTTCGCCCATGTGGCTCATCTCAAATTGTTCCTTCATAACATTAGAAAACTCTTCGCAAAGAGTGAAGTTAGTAGCACCGAAAATGATATCATCAACATAAATTTGAACTAATAAAATATCATTATTCACATGCTTAACAAAAAGTGTAGAATCGGCTTCGCCCATTTTAAAATTCAAATCCAAAAGAAAATTCTTTAGGCGATCATACCAAGCTCGAGGAGCTTGTCTCAAACCATAAAGAGCTTTCTTTAGTTTAAAAACATGATTTGGAAATTTTTCATTTATGAAGCCCGGAGGTTGAGAAACGTAAACTTCCTCAACAACATCTTCGTTTAAAAATGCACTTTTAACATCCATTTGAAATAATTTAAAATTTTTATGGCATGCAAAAGACAATAATAGTCTAATTGATTCTAATCTAGCTACCGGAGCGAAGGATTCTTCGAAATCGATACCTTCCTCTTGGCGATAGCCTTGAGCAACTAACCGAGCTTTGTTCCGGATGACGACTTGGTTTTCGTCGGTTTTGTTCTTGAAGATCCACTTTGTCCCTATGACGGTGTGGTTCTTCGATGGCAAAGGAACAAGCTCCCATACCTCATTCCTCTCGAATTGAATGAGTTCCTCCTCCATGGCAAGGATCCAAGCATTATCTTCGCAAGCTTCAACTATATTCTTTGGCTCTATCGATGAGGCAAAGGCACAATTGGCGAAGTGGTGGACTTGCGATCTTGTCTTGACACTATCATGAATATTGCCAATGACTTGCTCATGAGGATGATCGCGGACGGTATGAAGCTGCTTGGGAATACCTTGATCACTAGGCACATTCTCAACAACTTCATTAGTCGGGTTAGTATCAATAGAATCAATTGAATCAATAGACTTAGAATTTTCAAACGAATCACATAAAATACCCATAGAATCATCATTATTTGAAATTCTAGAAGTAGTAAAATTCTCATTAAAAGAGACATGAAGTGATTCCTCGATCGTAGAGGATCTTTTGTTGTATATCTGGTAGGCTTTGCTACGTGAGGAATACCCAACAAATATCCCCTCATCCGATCTCGGATCAAACTTGTTCAAATTATCATATGTGTTTTTAATAAAACATTTTGCGCCGAAAACACGAAAATGTTTAACTTGAGGCAATCTACCAAACAACAATTCATAGCAAGTTTGTTTGGTGCCGGGCCTCAAAAGTATTCTATTAAACACATAACAAGCGGTGTGTACCGCTTCCGCCCAAAATTGATAACCAAGTTGAC
The DNA here is from genome assembly GCA_030789695.1 of Scilla litardierei. Classification (NCBI taxonomy): domain Eukaryota; kingdom Viridiplantae; phylum Streptophyta; class Magnoliopsida; order Asparagales; family Asparagaceae; genus Scilla; species Scilla litardierei. The sequence continues at coordinate 120,998,138 of CM061130.1, forward strand.
TATCTTCGAGCATAGTGCGAGCACACTCCACAAGCGTTCTATTCTTCCTCTCAACAACACCATTTTGAGGAGGTGCGCGAGGGAAAGAAAACGTGTGAGTAATTCCAAGATCATCACAAAAATTTGAGAAAGACTCATTCTCAAATTCACCCCCATGATCACTACGAACAGTGACAATGGGTTTCTTTCCAAAAGAGGGTGTGGACGAGGTGGAAGCACCATTGGTAGATGAACTACCAATAGAGTGTTTGCTACCACTCGTAGAGTCACCGGAAGTTGGCCTAACAAAAGTAGTGGCCGCTTTGGATGGACATCCCATCGTATACCCCAAACCAATGTGGTGATTGGCCGGAAGTAAGTCACTTAGGATTTTATCCAAATGGTCCTTACCCTTATTGAATTTATTAATTCGGCCTAATGTGTTCTCATATTTCTCTTTGAGAGAACGCATAGAAGTATCCAAATTGGATACTTGCGATGTGAGCACATAAACACGAGATTTAAGATTCTCATTCTCAATACTCAAAGTCGAGTTTTGAGAAGTTAAATCCGCTATCCTATGTTCTTCCGGATCATCAATGCTAACATGTTCAAATTTAGATTTGAGATTAACAATCTCATTTCTTAACTCTTCAACAATGGTGTCGTTGTTGGTGATGATAGTCTTAGGCGAGGTTTGAATGCTAGCTAGGTCATCTTTTACTTTAGTATATCTATTTACTAATTTAGTGTATTTTGACCATAAATGAGAGTTAGCATCCCTAAGATCATCCATAGTTACCTCATCGCCTTCGTCGTCGCTATCATCGGAGGAGGAAGATCCTTGATTATGCTCCTCTCTTACCATGAAGCACATGTGCGCTTGCTCCACTTTCTCATCGTCTGACTCTCCGCTTGAGGACTCCTCGGAGTCGGTGAATGTTGCTCCGACAAGTCCCTTTTTGTACCCCTTTTTGTACTTCTTCGACTTGTCGAACTTCGGCGCCTTCCACTTCTCCTTTTGCTTGTTTTGAGGACAATCCGCTTTGATGTGTCCTGGCTTATTGCATTTAAAGCACAAAGGTGGAGAGGCGTTAGTAGAAGTAAATTTAGATTTTTGTTTGAAGTTACCCTTTCGGAAGAAGCGATTGAACTTCTTTGCCATGAGTGCAATGGATTCCATGTCCATTTCTTCTTCCGAGTCCTCATCATCGGTAAAGGTGGATGAAGCCGCCTTGAATGCAATTGCCTTTTTCTTAGGCACGTCTTGGTTCAAATAGGACTTCATCTTTTCTTGTAACTTCACCTTGCTATCTTTGCGTACCTCGTATGACATCAAAGTACCCATCAATTGAACTACGGTATACTTATTCATGTCATTACCTTCCTCGATGGCGAAGGTACGTTTCTCCCAAGAAGAAGGAAGTCCTTCGATAAGCTTCGAGCACTTCTCCTTTTGGGTGTAGGATTTGCCGAGGGCCTCTAACTCGTTTATTATGTCAACGAAGCGAGCGTAATATTCCTTCATCTTCTCGCCCTGTTGCATATGAAACATTTCGTAATCTTTGTTTACAACTACGAGTTTAGAGTCTCTTACCCTACTCGTCCCTTCATGAAGAATGAGGAGGGAGTTCCAAATTTGATATGCACTCTTACATGTGCATATCTTATTGAAGTCCTCGGGCTCCAATGCGCATTGCAAGGCGTTCATTGCCTTGGCATTGCTTACCTCCGCGGCGACCTCCGCGGTAGTCCATTTCTCAAAGTCTTCTTCTTCGGGTTCGATGTATTCTTTCATTGTGGTCCTCAATAGAGATGCACTCCGGAGGAAGGTTTCCATCCGGCATTTCCAGTACCCGTAGTTGGTACCGTTGAAGAATGGAGGCCTCGTAGAGGAATGTCCTTCCATCACCGAAGATGCTCCTTCACGGTTCCTGAAGGTGTCATAGTTGGAAGGTGGACGCACAGTCTTGTTGTCGTTGGCAGACATAGCTAAGTATCTGGCTCTGATACCAAATGTAATGCCCTACAAGCTACTGCACAAGTACTAGAGGGGGGGGGGGGGTGAATAGTACTTTAAAAATAACAAGGAGTATAATTCCAAATTATAGTGCAAACAACTACCAAAACAATTTGCGGAAGCTTAAATTGAATGACAACAACAAAATTAACAATGCTAACAAGAGATGTTAATGGGTTCGGATCCACCCAAGTCTCCCCGACTTGTTCCCGGTGATCATACGTCCCAACCACCCGGATCCCCTCCGGATACTTAGGTTAGAAACCATAACCCAAGATTTCCACTATGATATCTTGTGAAAAACCTTCACAAGATCAAATCATACATGCAATGGCAATAGTGAATCCCACAACCCGGGATCACAACCTTCTCTCACAACCGAGAGAATCAATAAGCAATATAAACAAGTTTATAATGAAATAAACAATCTTACCACAAAATCCTATACCTTGAGTTTTCTTACCAAATAGGTGCAAGGAGGGATTTGAGGAAGATGAAGTCACCAAGACCTAGCACCAAGGAAACGACCAGCAATAGGTTCCTAGGAGTGATTTGGAGACTTGAATCAAGCTAGAGCTTGAAGGGCTCACCAAGAACAAACTTCTCTCAAGATGGATTCTAGATCTAGAAAGTGAGAGAATGGATTTCTTGTGAGGAAGAGAGCTTTAGAAATGAGTGAGAATGGCTATCTCTTTCTATCTCAATGAATCTCTTAATGGCAGCTCTAACCTAGAGAGAAATGACCATGGTTCGTATTTATAGGGTCCCATAAAAACAACTTAGGTCAAGTCACAACGGATAGAAATCTGAGGCAACTAGTCGGTCAAAGATCAACCACTGACCGACTAGTTCATCAACTAGTCGGTCAGTCAAACAACATGGACCGACTAAGTGAAGAACAGAGAAGAGATAGAAATTCAGACCTAGAAATCTAGTCGGTCCAAGAAGACTTTCTGACCGACTAGTTTCACAACTAGTCGGTCAGTCAGTGAACGTAGACCGACTAAGAGGCAAAAACAAATAGTCTGAATACAAATTGACTTAGTCGGTCCAAGAACAAAAGTTGACCGACTAGATTATCAACTAGTCGGTCACCAAACTTTCTTAGACCGACTAACGATAAACAGTAGCTTAGGAGAAATTTGGCATGTACAGTAAATCACAACTAGTCGGTCAAAGAAGCATCACTGACCGACTAGTTCACAAACTAGTCGGTCGGTGAGTCAACGTAGACCGACTAACTGTAAACAGTACTGAACAAGAAAAGATGAACACAAACTAGTCGGTCCAAGAAGCTCTGCTGACCGACTAGATCACCATCTAGTCGGTCAGTACTTCTTCTTGTACCAACTAATATGCACAAACAAGTCCGAATCGAAGCGCGACGCTTCGAGGAAATTAGAGTGGACTTGTACTAAGATTCTAGAGCTACGATATGAGCGCTATAAAGATAGAATCGTAAGATATACTCAAGGCTTAACATTCTATAGATCGAAGCTAAAAGACTATAAATAAAACCTTAATGAATGGTCTTCGAGAGCTTCGATTAATTCTTCATGACTTCCAAAACGGCGCAAGAGCTTCAACGAAGCTTTAGGCATGAATACGAGCTTTGAGAAGTGTTGAGATGTCGCTTTGATTGTTCTCGTGATTTTGGCGACGATCTCCAATACTGTGCTCACAAATTGTTAGTTCATGAATTATTTATGTTTGCTCATCATCAAAACCAAATCCGGGGAGTCCAATATTCAACAGTTTACACCCGCAGGGCCCTGCGCAAGGGGAGGCCCATGCCGCATTCCCCCTCCAAAAGCCGAGTCATACTCGCATTCCCCTTCCTAGGCCGAGTCCTCCTTGGAGTAGGATTGGCCGGCCAAGTCCCTTTTGGAGTAGGATTGGCCGGCCAAGTCCCTTTTGGAGTAGGATTGGCCGGCCAAGTCCCTTTTGGACTAGGATTGCCCTAGTTTCTATTATAAATAGGGGGTAGCCTTCTCTTGTTTACCTATGCTATTTTGATGATTGTTATTTGGTGATTCCTTAGGTAGACGAGTACAGACGTCCTCTAGGCGTCATGGGAGGAGAGCACACCTCTTTTGTGCTTATTTATCTTTCTATTTTGCTATTGTTTTCTAATAAAAATTCCATCTTTGTTAGATCCTAACACAATATTACTAGAAAATGCACCTTTGATCTGGTGATTGATCTGGTGATGCTTCTATCATCATCAACATGCCATCATGCCTCCTCACACAATGCCTTGAGCAAGTCGTTCCTGTCAGGGTGCTTGGGAAGCTTGTAGTTGTCGTGCCGACGCAGCCCTTCAAAGATCTTCGCCACAACGAGCCGCCTCCTGGTCTCCCGCAAGCGGTTGTCCTCTCTTCCCCGTTCTGATGGGCACCGCCACAATCTCCTCCTTGCCGTCGCGGCCCCTGCGCGGCTGCGCCGCACCACCCACGGCCCCCCGGTCACCTTGATGCATCCATGCTGCATCCCTTAATGCCTCTCGCTTGCATGTCTCTTGGAATAGATATGGAGATGTGCAGTAGCTCATTTGTGCTGTGCTAATTATAATGCACCATGTTAAGCCCCCCTTCATTTGTGTGAGTACAAAATGCTAAACTCAGTTAGTAATTTAGAAACCTAAGAGTCGTAGAAGACAAATAATTTAGTAATGTAGTACTCTCCAAAATTTTAGCTCTGTTTTCAGAGGAGTAATTAAGTAGAATGCAACCATTTGGGGGAGCATATGGCATTTACAATTTGAACACAACTTTCTCTAACATTTTGAACAATGAATTGAACTCAAACCTACAAAATTGGAAACTTAAACCGAGACCTATTACAACTCATAATCTTAATCGCAGTCGGAAACAACCCCCGATCACTATTGCTTATAAAAAGTGATCGCCACTGCCCGAATTCACGTAGTTCGAGCCACCCAAATTCCAATCTCTTCTCCACTCTTCTTATTAAGCAAAATTGAGGCAATGGCGCCAAGAACGCCGTGGGGTTCTTTTCCTTCCACATATAGCAACATGGCAATGTTCCCGAACGACGCAGGTGCAGCCAGGTTCAGATTCGATGCAAGAACATCGTACCACCATCATCGCATGGTCACGGGAGGTTGGCCTGCAGCAGCCGGATACATCCCGTTTGATTCACCCGTCGACTTCTTCTACCATTGCCACCATCTTCAACGTTACACCGTACCCAGCATGCTAGTTGGCCCTCGCAATCCAACATTCGGCGGTATCCCGCCGCCGGGTATCTTCTTCAATGGCCGCCATCCTCGAAATCACTACGTGCCCGGCATGTTAGGCCCTCGCAGTAATTTAGGCCGTCGCGTACGATTCGGAGCAGCGCCGCATGGTGTCTTCCTCCACGGCCGCCCTCTCAATCAAGGGGTCAGATTCCGCGATATTCACTGGCACTCAGTATTTGAAGCACCGCCGCAGCTGGGTATCTTCTTCCGTCCCCGCCGCCGCCATGTTCGAAATTATTCCGTACATGGCACGCTGGGCATTCACAATCCAAGAGTCAGATCCCGCAATGTGCGCCGTCGCAGAGATTTATTCCGTGTCCGCCATAATCAAGATTATTCCGAAACTGCCATGCTAGACAATCCAAGGGTCAGATCCAGCAACACAAGAGGTCGTCGCAGAGAATTTGTAGCACCACTAGTAGAGGGTACCGATGCTGGTATCGAACGGGGCGAGATGATTGACGAAGGGCTAGTCTTCGGCGCTTTGGATGAACGGGGTGAGATAATTTGGGCCACGCCCACGCCATCGCCATCGCCACCGCCGCCCTCACCCTCGCCCTCGCCGGGAGGCAACGTGAAGGCAAAGTTGGAGAGGATGAAAGTAGATGTAAATGAAGCAGAGTTTGCGGAGGATGACCAATGCTCCATCTGTTTGGAAGCGTTCAAGGGGGAGGAGGAGGACAAGGAGAAGGAGAAGAAAAGCAACAACGAAGACTGCCTGTACTTGGTCCGAACGCCTTGTTCTCACATCTTTCATCACCACTGCATCGCCCAGTGGCTGGAGCAGAGCCCAGACTGCCCATTGTGTAGGCACGAGATGCTCGTTTGATCGGTCGACGGCCAATGCCGTCTGCAAGACTGGCTTGGTTAACTGTTTGATATGTTTTTTCAATTTCGCATTTCCAATTAGGATGAAGTTAGCATGTATTTTGAAGGTTCTGACGATCAAATGCCAATAACAAATTTGTCATAAATGTGATTTTCTTCTATTTTCATAAGCCAATAATGATCTTTTCATAGATGATCTTAACTTATTGTTGGATTAATTGGGTAAATGGGTCCAATATTCCGGAGCCACTAAGACTGGATCCGACCCCTTCAAATTGCGCGGCTCAAGGAAGTAAACCAAATCCATTAAGGATTCGGGCTTGGGGCGGGTCATTGGATCTCGTCCTACTAGGGATGATTAAATCCTGTAAGGAGAATGACGATGGGGTGACAATCTTACATAAAGAAATCTAACGAAACAAGGAAACCGCATCAAACAAAATACACGTCTCAATACTAACAAAATACCCCAACTCGTCTCTCTTCTTCTTTCGTCCTTTGCGCTCAAAATAACAACCCACCATGAAGCGCATGGAGGTCCGAGGCCTCGCACATCTCAACGTCGTCATGAACCTCCGAGCCTCTGCAACATCGACCCACAACGGAAACGGATCCGTCGCCGGAGAGCTCCAAGACTTCACAACCACCCTTCGAGTTGCGGAGTTATGCCACCACCGGGAGGCCCCCGCGGAGCATCGCGCCATCGTGCGTCCGCCGAGGGAGATGAGGTTCTCCATCCCCCTCGGGATCTTCCTGCATGACCGTGCCCGGGACCAGCACGTTTCTTACATGCTCTCTCAGGCGAGGGGGATGGAAGAGAAGGGGGACGCATTCGAGTTCTGGAAGAAGACGCTCTCCGACTTCTCGTCCGAGGTGGCGGAGGCCGCGGCGGCGCACGCCGGATGCGGCGGGGTTTCGATGCTGGTGGAGATGTTTATCTATGGGTGCGGTGGAGACGGAATCTGATGAATTCTTGATTTGGTCTTGTGACGTTGCATGGCTTCTTGAAGCGAAATCAAATGAGCCCCTATTATGAACATTTCAAAAGGTTTAAATTTTTTTTTCTTACGCTCACAGCACAGTGCCGTTAACACCTCACCCATACACGTTTCTCCACACGTTTCTTGGCTTTTGAGTTTAACACCATGTACTATTTTGACATGTATTTAACAGCTCAAACATTTTCAAGAAGGGAGTTGCCATGCCCACAGATCTAATTGCTCATTGTACAGACCTACTTCACACAGACCTAAAATTTTGAAAATTGATATTTCTACCTTGCACGTATACATGCATTTACCCAATTTTCGAAAAAAAGCCCTTAGGTTTGGGCGCACAAACTCTCTTCATCCATCCATCCAACGGACGAGTAGAGTGGGTAAGGGGGGCGACGAACAAGGGGATGGGCAGACAAGGGGAGGGCAACGGCAAACAAGGGGAGGGGGGACGATGGATGTGGGTTGGGGAGGGGCGGACGAGGGGGGAGGGCGGGGCTAGGGAGGAGGCAGGGGAGTGGGGCAGAGGGCGGCGGGAGCGGACGGGGGAGATGGGGAGGCGACTGACTAGGGAAGCTTGGGATGTGTTGAATCATTGGGCCGACACTCGAAGTGACTGGACCGATGGGTGACCAAGGCCCACAAGGGAAGCCTGATATCGACTCGGTCAAAACCCACCAGCCAGTCGCCTGTTGCAATCCCACATATCGAACGTGGAATTGAATATGGGCTCATAAATAGTGGGAAAGTGGGCAACATTTACTCCTAATAAAGGGAGAGGATCATGGCACCATAATGTGCAACCGTTATCTTTCCAACGTCACTGAAAGGACCCAAGAGGCCTATAAATACCAAAAGGTTTCCAATTCCCAAGGTACGAGATCTAAGACATAGATTCTACATACTTCTTACATTTCATCCACTAAAGAGCTTGAGACACCAGATCTGAGACGAACATCCGTAGGTCGATCTCAGCTGCTCCAAGCTTCTTCTCTTCCTTAAGTTCCCATTCTAACTTAAGCATCGGAGAGGATCTGGGTTGGGACCCAGAGACGTTTCCTTGTGGTGTAGATCGTCGAGTCTCGATCTCCTGTGAGGGTCACCGCAGAGCTTCCCAGCCTCGATACATCGACGTACAAGCTGCTCGACGGTCGATCCAGCATCGCAAGCCAACCATCATTCATCAACCGACCCTGGTTCTTCCAACCTAGGGTCCTTTCACCCAGCTGACGAGGCTCCGACTCAGCACGAAGCATCCACGTCAGCAACACAATTGTTTCGGACATTTTTGGCCTTAACAGTTTGGTGCCGTCTGTAGGAAAAGTTAACCAGTTCGACATACCAAAGCAACCAAAAGTTATGTCGGCTGGGCCCATCAACATCAGACCGAGTCAAGGTCCGAAGGAGAAACAAAAAGCAAATAGCATCATGGTGGCGGATGCCTCGGACTCTACATCCACATCAAAGCGACCAGCGAATGCCACCAAAGAACCTAAGGTGACCCAGAATCAATTCAACCAATTCGCAGAGCGGGTCGACAAGAGTCTCGGCGTTTTGGCGACCCTGATACGCCAAATCATGGGAGATCCTCTGCTCACAAATGAGCAACTACTGCCTCCAAACCTAACCCTGATGCCAACGAGAGGCACGGTCGTGCTCGGGGATTCGAGAGATCCGAGAATGGATCGACATGAGAACGCAAACACGGTACAACCCCCACATCTCACCAATACGGTGAAGGGGGGAATGAGCATCGTTCTTTTGGTTTTCTGGGAGGACCCACCCCCTCAAACTATAAGGAGGCGACCTGCAACATTCTGGATCAGGTAATATACGGGGTCCCCCAGGTTACAACTCACTCAATCTTGCAGGTGGATATGGGAGAAGGGAGAAAATCCCAAACCTGTCCTCAGGAGCCACGAACACGCAAGACGGGAAGGGCAATCTCTACTCATCCAATCTGCACCTCGGCAAACCCCACTAAAGGAGAATATCACCTCCACACCTTCTCTTCCGAAGTTCAAACCCCATGCCTTGCCAGCTTATGATGGCAGAGGCGACCCATGGTCGCACATCCGCAAATATCTAAACGTGATGATGCTTCATGAGGCCGATGAGCCGTACCTCTGCCGAGCTTTTCACGCTACCCTTTTCAAGAGGCAGAAGGCTGGTACGACGGGTTACCTGACAGCTGTATCGGGTCCTTCGATGAATTGGTCGATTTGTTCTGCAAACAATTCGTCACAGGACGACGCCCCAAGATGAAGTCCTCCCACCTATTTACTTTCAAGTAGAATGATAAGGAATCAATCTGAGCCTTCGTCCAATGATTCAACGACGAAAGGCTCGAAATCGAGGAGACACCAGATGTGACCGTCATCGTGGCTTTCACTAAAGCGGTGCGGGACAAACACTTGCAAAGGACGCTCCACCAGTTCCCGCCTAACAGCCTCGCGGAGATGTTCAATATATCAGATCGGTTCATTATCTCCAAAGAAGCGGAGGAACCGACTGAAGCTACTGGGAAAGGCACCCCTACCGCCGTGGAGATACCAAGCAGGAAAGACCAACTCAGGGAACCCCTTGCCAGGAATCTCGGGACAAGTGTCGAGAGAGAAGCCCTCGGAGCAAGAAACACCCAACTTATGCGAGGCCAAGCGCACTCAAGACAGAGGTCCTCGCTTATTCCCCATGGGAAGAGCTGGTCCCAGAATCTGCCAAGAAAGGAAAATACGAGTAAAGAGACGACCTTAAGTTCTGCAAGTACCACAACGACTATGGACACGATACCAACGACTGCTGGACACTCAAGAAGGAGATCGATGCACTGGTCAAGCGTGGACATCCCAAGAACCTGGTCGCTGATCAACCCAGTAAAGAGGGGCCCTCGAAGCAGAAGGGTAAGATGACAGGGTCACCTGTCACTAAGGTGGTGGACTAACGAGATTCAAAAGTTCAAGGACAAATAAAAAGCGTGGGATAAAAGCAACTCCTGACGAAACTCGGAAATACATGTACGCTTTTTTATTTTCTTCAAATAAAACGTGTTTTGCATCAAATAAATTCGGCTTCCTTTTCGAATCAACTTTCTTCGATAGAGCATTTATGAATTTAATGAAAAGAGTCCCATCAGACTCCCCACAAAAAGGATCATATCCTTGGGGAAACCTAGATGAGCCAAATGTTTATTGATGGAACCCTCGTAGACCATAACTTGTCATCAGCCGTAAGTCGAAGGGCCACCCCTTCGCCACTGAACGACCCGACCGTGCCGTCGGCCGTAAGTCGAAAGGCCACCCCTTCACCACTGAACGACCCTACCGTGTCGTCAGTCGTAAGTCGAAGGTCCACCCCTTTGCCACTGTACAACCCTACTGTATGATCCTGTCAAAACAACGACGTTAGGATCGAATAAAGTAGAGACTTACGTTTGCGTACACGACACCGTAATCTCTGAACTTTGCCCTCGGATTCGCCACAACGGTCGATACTTCGTCACGGAGGATCGACGCAGAGTTTCACCGTCTAAATCTCTATTTAGAAGAGGATTTTAATGGAAGGGAGAAGAAGAACATAAGATGCCTTTTGCAAACTTATGGCATGGAAAGTGTAGTATGAATGCCTTACCCTTGGGTCTTATTTATAGGCTTTAGGGGTAGTTATTGTAGGAAATAACTAAATATAAGCTTATTAGCCTATATTAGCAGTTTAGTACATTCATTTATCCTCTTCTTCATTCACTTATCAAGTGCCTTTATGCACTTATAAAGTGACTTTTTCCACTTATCGAGTGGCTTTTTCCACTTATCGAGTGGTCCTTTTCACACGAGAAAAGGTTCCCTTCGCGCACGCTTTCGTGCACGCGACATCTGAGGTCCGTATACCCTCATACATCCCCTCTTGGGTGTATTCATGTCGTCCATATCCAACATCTCCCACTCACACTTGAGGGGATTGTAAGGAAACATCTTTCCTTTAACTCTTCTGTTTATCATACCGAGAAATAGACCGTGTGACCGTCATGTGCATAGAGTCCGCTGTTGTGCACTTGTTAGAGATACACAACACTCCTCGAGGTGCAAAGTTGAGTAGATCAACGCATGCTTTACCCTAGATTATTTCTTCACATTTCTTATACTTTATATTCAACAATTGAATCCCATCTGGATTACAATTGGCTGGCCAGCTTTGAATCTCTAATGTCCAAATGTGAATATGAAATTAATCTTCATCTTCTTGCGATCCTTTTGATCTTGACTTGACTTGCTTTTCTAACATGCCCCGCCGGACCGAATTGACCATAGTCCATAAGCAACATGCTAAGATAGCAATCACCCAGTCAAATCTAAAGGAACCAAATTAGAGTCCATAATGGTAATGAGTTAAGACCCATGTGGTCTTTGGGTCTCACATAATAGTAAACACAATTACTATTCTAACCCAATGGTCAAAATGCATACGTAGTATGAATACGTATTACAACATCACTCCTTTCCCAGGGAGCGTATGTCTTAATGATGTTGTAAGGATGATAACCAGACACCACAATGTCCGACTTTGAGTCCCTTTTACTACTCAAATAATCTTCTGGACCCACATCCCACATAAGACAGATAGGATTTCAAAAATCCTCTTAGATCTTTTGAAAGCATCCATATGATGCAGATCTTTCATACGACCATTTTGTTTAAGTCATGACTCTAAATCATCCGTCTGACGATTTTGACTTTAAACAGGTCTCATCTTTATTTTATCCGTCTGATATAATAAAGGCGGTTGCTCATGTGAGAGAGCCAACCTCAATCTGTTCGACATACTAGAAAACCAGCTGAGATTTAAAAAATATACACAAACATTTTCAAGAAATTCATATGCAATGTTGAAAAAAGAACTTATTCTTTTATTAAATTTGATCTTTTACAGACATGGGAATTTACATTGGTACAACTCAGCTCTTACGCAATCCTTGAGATGACAAGTGTTTGTAAAACACATCTCTGGAGATCGCCTTCGTAAGCGGATCCGCTATCATCTCATGCGTAGATATGTACCTTATGTCTACCTTCTTGGTCTTATCATAGTATTTTGCAAATTTGTAGCGGATATCTATGGTTTGGTCTTACAATGGAATTTAGGATCTTTGACATAGGCTATAGATGCTTGACTGTCGCTGTGTATAGGTACAGCACCTGAGTCACTTGCATCAATTAGCCAGTCTAAGAACTTCCTAAGCCAAACAGCCTCTTGAACTGCTATGCTAAATGCTACAAACTGGGCTTACATAGTTGAAAGTGCGATGCAGGATTGTTTCTTGCTACTCCAGGATATTGCACCAGATCCGAGTAGAAAAACATATCCTGAGGTCGATCGTCGCTCATCGAGATCACCCGCCCAATCAGCATCAGTGTAGCCTTCGAGCCTCAAGGCATCTCCTTGATAGCATAAAGCATTGTCCGCAGTTCCTTTAAGATACCGCATTATCATCTTAACCGCTTTCCAGTGTACTTACCCTGGGTTGGATTGGTAACGACTTACCATTCCAACGGCAAAACAAATGTCCGGTCTTGTACACATCATAGCGTACATAAGACTACCAACCCTTGTTAGCAGTACGTAATACGGAAAATATTTGAGACGTGAATAAAACGTGTTTAATTCGGTCAATTTCAAAAGACGTTTGGTCAAAAATTCGGTCAAATATGCGTAATACGGGAATAATACGTAAACGTGTTAAATCGTGTATAATTCGTTAAACCAGTTAAAAAACGCGACGAAAAATACGAATACTGTTAAGATATCATTCATCCAAATGAACCTAAAAATCAATAATATCCATATGAAATAAGAGTAAACTGAGTTCTATATTCATGATTTAAATTGTATTCATAGTTTTTTTAACCAAAATGACATGATCATACTATTATATTCCATGGAGTATGCACTAAACCAAAGTATGATCACTGAATCATAGTTCAAAATGATTTAAAAGGGCCCCTAAAAACGAGTTTAAAACACATAAAATGCGCAATACGGGAATAAAACGTGTTTTGTTCGTCAACCCCTAAAAAAGCGTGTATTTTTCCGAATAATTCAAATGGACGGTCGTTTAATACGGGAACCATTTTAGACGGATTTTAAACGTAAAAAACATAAAAAATCGCGTTTTTTACTAACAAGGCTACCAACTGCACTGGAATATGGAACTTTTTCCATAATTTCCTTTTCCTTTTGGTTCTTTGGACACGATTTCAGACATAAATTGTCGCACTTGCTTATAGGAGTATCAATGGACTTGCAGTCCTGCATATTAAAACGTTCTAGAACCTTCTTTATATAAGTCTCTTGTGAAAGAGAAAGAAGTTTCTTCGAACGATTCCTTGAAATCTTCCCATGTCTTTCATCTCAAAAACTGATGAAAGCCAAGCCTTGATATCCATCACAAAGCCCTTGTCATTTCCGGCTATTAAAATGTCATCTACATATAGAGACATAATAACGTACTTGCTCTTAATCCTCTTGATATATACACAGTTATCTTCATCAAGCATGGAAAAACCATTTGATAAGACAACTTCTTGAAATCGTATATACCATTGCCTCGAGGATTGTTTAAGACCATATATGGAATACGAAGTTTACAAACCTTATGTTCGTTTCCTTCTTTTACAAACCCTGTTGGTTGTTCCATATAGATCTCCTCGTCCAATTCTCCATTGAGAAAGGCAGTCTTTACATCCATCTGATGTAATTCGAGGTCTAAGCAAGCTACCATAGCCAGAATCAGGCGAATCGAGGTAAAACGAACAACAGGTGAGAAGGTCTCTTCGTAGTCTATCCCTTCCTGTTGCGTAAAACCTTTTGCGACAAGGCGAGCTTTATATCTGTCTATAGAGCCATCAGCCTTATGCTTGATCTTGAGAACCCATTTGTTCCCAATAGCTCTACGTCCTCTGGGTAAGTCAACTAAGTCCTAGACTTGGTTAACTTTCATGGATTCCAACTCTTCCTTCATCGCTTCCATCCATTTGTCTTTTGCAGGGCATGATACGGCCTGTTTGAAAGTAGCAGGCTCGTCATCATCTTGTAGTAAAGTCATAAAGGTTTGCGGAAATTCATCCTCAAATATTAGAGGAGCCAACCTTGTACGACTACTACGTCGTATTTGAGATTCTTCAAGTCCTTGTTGACTCGAATTTAGATCAATTCTAATATCACTCCCACTTGGAATGTCGTTAGAAATGCTCCCACTTGGATCATTATTCCCGTATGGAATAGGATTTGCGTCATTCGTATCATCCATTGGTGAAGTTTGAAACATATTTTCGTCTTCACCAAGAATTCTCCCACTCGAATGAGGTAATCCTTCTTGATCATTAATCTCAAATAGAGATAAGTCCTGAGTTATCTCGCCCTGTCTTGGAAACTCATTTTCCAAGAAAGTGACATCCCTCGACTCAAATTCAATTAGACCTCCATTGTCTTCCTGACTAACGAAAACATAACCTTTGGAGTTTTCTGTGTATCGTATAAAGATACATTTCCTTCCCCTTGGCCCAAGTTTGCCATACTTATGGGAGGAAATATGTGCGTAGGATGCACATCCCCAAGGTTTTAAAATGTTTAAGTCAGGAGACTTTTGGTTCCACAACTCATAAGGAGTGGAGCTAACTGATTTCGAGGGTACGCGGTTCAAAATGAAAGTGGCCGTTAATAATGCATCACCCCAAAAGGTGATTGGCAAGTTAGCTTGAGCCATCATTGAACGGACCATTTCCATTAAAGTCTTATTTCTTCTTTCTGCAACACCATTTTGTTGAGGAGTATAAGGCATAGTTACCTGATGTACTATGCCCTTTTCATCACAAAGTCCTTAAAACTTGTTGATTGATATTCACCGTCCCTATCGGTTCGCAAGACCTTAATCTTGCGATCTAATTGATTCTCCACTAAACTCATATAGTTTTTAAAGCAGGTTAATGCTTCACTTTTGTGGGATATCAAATAGATATGTCCGAATCGGGTGAAATCATCAATAAAAGTGATGAAATAGGACTTCCCGTGCCTTGTCTTGACATTCATCGGACCACATATGTCCAAATGGATGAGCTGTAATGAAACCTCGGCCCTTGTGCCGGTTCCAAACGGCTTGCGACAAGATTTCCTTACAAGGCAATGTTCGCAGGTCGACATTTCAACCTTTGAAACATTGGATAGAAGGCCACGTTTGGCAAGTCTATCCATTCGTGTTGGTCCAATGTGACCAAGCCTTGCATGCCAACAAATTATATCAGACTCATAAGTCGAAGAATTTGTAACAAGGAAATTTTCATTACAAAATGAAGAGTCATACATTGTATTTAATACAATAAATCCTTTGAATACATACCCAATACCAATTAAGGAATTATTACAAAATAAGTCCACTTTACAATTTTGAAAGAACCAGCTATAACCAAGACCCATTAACACGACCACAGATATTATATTCCTTCGAATATCTGGAGCGAAGATAACATCATGAAGTAGGAGGGTGCGGCCGTTGTCCAAGACTAGCTTGCAAGTCCCAACGCCTTTCACTTCAACACGTGTGTTGTTTCCTACATAGATCCACTTCGTTCCTTGGGGTATCCGGTGATACTCCACGAAGGACCGTCTGTCCCTTGCTATGTGGTCGGTGGCACCTGAATCAATTATCCAAAATGGATTAGATTCTACAAGAAATATTGAACTAGGAACACATATGTAACTAGTCTAATTACAAGTTACCTCGTCGCCTCCACTTGTACACGAACGAGCATAGTGACCAGCTTGTTGCACTTGAAACACTTAATCTTCTTCAAGTCTTTCTTCTTGTGCCATTTCTTGTGCCCACCCTTATGTGTGGGTTTCTTGGAAGACTCAGGTTGCTTATTACGTTCATTAGTAGACTTCGAACGATCTTTCTGTTTCTTTCCCACGTGTGAGGAACTAGCAACCATGTGCACTTCTGCACTTGGCTTGGCAGCCGCAAGCCGCTCTTCCTCTAACTCGAGGTGATTGGAAACATCGCTGAAGGTCTTGATGCTCTCATTATGAGTTAGATGCATCTTCATTTGGTCCCACCCATTTGGTAGGGAACGTATGACTGCTTGGATTTGTTGCTCATCTGTGAGCACATGACCTGCATCCTTTAACTCTGAGATTAGATTCGCCATATGTCGCAGATGTTTCCCCATGGAATAATATGGACGTTTCTTGTATGAATCGAATCTTATAGTTAAGGCGCGAAGTTTGGACACCGATGTGCCACCAAACTTCTCCTCTAGCTTGGACCATATGTCCATGGCTAGGTCATGCTCTCGGAAGATGCGCATTATGTCATCGGCCATACTGCTCAATAACGTAATGCGAGCTATCTTGTTCTTCCGAGACCAAGCATCAAATCTTCCTTGTCTCGTCTGTGTTGGGCCGTAGTGCCCAACTCGGGTTCAATCATTACGTTCTTTAGAGTTTCGAGCACTTCTTGCTCCTCTAGAACGTATTGTATCTTGATGGACCAAAGTTTGTAATTATCGCCGTTGAGTTTTTCACCTCTGTTTAACTCAGCGACGATATTCTTTGAAGCGAAAGACATTTTACTTTTAAAATGCTGCAAAAGACACAAAACCGAAGGTTTGATCAAAAAACATTGCATTAAAAATTCATAAAATATAATTCCCACTTGAAATGATAATAGAATATCCCATTTGGATAGTTCTAATTTAAACTCCCACTTGGAATGATATTTATAATTTGATAAGTTACTTTCGAAAAATATTGAAGATGTTGTTATAGAATCGGAAAGGTTTCTACGATTCCAATCACAATCTAGAACAATCCTTCAATATTTCCCCCTCACTTATCAAAAGATAGTATTCTTATAGTACTTCGCAGCGGAAAAGCGTTTTTGAAAACGTATTTTTCAAAACGTGTATTTTAATCTAGTACCCTTATGATACTAGCGAAATATTCGGCAATCCCTGGCCATTGCCGGGGTTGAGCCGTAGCCGTGCCAAGGTCGGATCCCCCCTGAGGGGATTTTTCTGCAAGCCATTATCGCCGGCTCCCGTATGGATCCAGGCGCTTCCCCCTGTATAGGAGAATTTTGCCGCAGACGACTGTCGTCGGCCCCGTATGGGCTAGCCATGCATGTCACATTCATGCAAGCCCCCCCAAAAACAGGGTCAACCGTGGCTCGGCACTGGCCGAGGCCAGCCAATGCCGGCCAAAAGTTCCTTACTAGTCGGCCAGGGCCTCTGCCCTGGCCGATGCCCGTCAGGGCCGACAGGGCCCTGGCTCCCGGCCAGGGCCGGCCAGGGCCGGCCAGGGCCCCCTGGCTCTGGCCGACCAGAGCCGGCCGGGGCCGGCCAGGCCCGGCCATGGCCGGGGCCGGTCATGGCCCTTTGGCCATGGCCGGGGCCGGCCACCCCCTTGTATGGGGTTGCCACACACACTGCCGCCCCGACGGGGTGGTTTTTCGTTGTCATTTGGCCGTAGCCAACCCCCTCCGCATGGGGAGGGGGGATGCATAGCCTCCATGGCCCATATGGCCATGGTGATCATGCACCAAAAGTCATCTTCTCCGATGAGAATAACCACCATCTTCTTCTCCAATGAAGCACCCGTTCGTCGAGAAAGTAGTTATCCTTCAATGGCCATGTGCCAAAATAAAAAAAATAACATACTTTAAAGTTTGTAAACTACACGATCCACATGAAGAGAGCACCCATTCCCTTTTGAATGGAGACTCAGCATCCATGAAGAGTGCGAGTTTGGCGATATGAACGGTCGGTTCTTCCCGTCACGGAGAGTTCCTGCCATATCTGTAATGACAGAAGACCCTAACGTGAAAAGAACAACCGCTGTGTTCTCTCCGTCACGAAGCGTTCCTACCATATCCATAATGGTAGGATACCCATTCGTGAAAAAGACAACGCCTCGTTCATCGGTTCGACGGGGTGACGATTTGACCGGGGCGAACCTGTATGGCTCTGATACCAATGTAGGATCCTGTCAAAACAACGACGTTAGGATCGAATAAAGTAGAGACTTACGTTTGCGTATGCGGCACCGTAATCTCTGAACTTTGCCCTCGGATTCGCCACAACGGTCGATACTTCGTCACGGAGGATCGAAGCAGAGTTTCACCGTCTAAATCTCTATTTAGAAGAGGATTTTAATGGAATGGAGAAGAAGAACATAAGATGCCTTTTGCAAACTTATGGCATGGAAAGTGTAGTATGAATGCCTTACCCTTGGGTCTTATTTATAGGCTTTAGGGGTAGTTATTGTAGGAAATAACTAAATATAAGCTTATTAGCCTATATTAGCACATTCATTTATCCTCTTCTTCATTCACTTATCAAGTGCCTTTATGCACTTATAAAGTGACTTTTTCCACTTATCGAGTGGCTTTTTCACTTATCGAGTGGTCCTTTTCACACGAGAAAAGGTTCCCTCCGCGCACGCTTTCGTGCACGCGACATCTGAGGTCCGTATACCCTCATACATCCCCTCATGGGTGTATTCATGTCGTCCATATCCAACACCTACCGTATCGTCAACCTAAGTCGAAGGTCCACCCCTTTGCCACTGAACGACCCTACCGTGCTGTCAGCCGTAAGTCGAAGGGCCACCCCTTCGCCACTGAACGACCCTACCATGTCGTCAGCTGTAAGTCGAAGGACCACCCCTTCGCCACTGAACGACCCTACCATGTCGTCAGCCACAAGTCGAAGGGCCACCCCTTCATTACTGGACGACACTACCAAGTCGTCAGCCGTAAGTCGAAGGGCCACCCCTTCGTCGCTGGACGACCTTAACGTGTCGTCAGCCGTAAGTCGAAAGGGACACCCCTTCGCCGCTAGACAACCCTAACGTGTCGTCAGCCGTAATTTAACAGGGTCATCCCTTTGCCACTGAATGACCCTAACGAGTCGCCAGCCGCAATTCGAAGGGCCACCCCTTTGCCACTGAATGATCCTACCGTGTCGTCAGCCGTAAGTTAAAGGGCCACCCCTTCTCCATTGGACGACCCTAATGTGTCGTCAGCCATAAGTCGAAAGGGCGACCCCTTCACCGCTGGATGACCCTATCGTGTCTTCAGCCGTAAGTCGAAAGAGACTCCCCTTCGCCACTGAATGACCCTAACGAGTTGATAGTAATAAGTCGAAGGGCCACCCTTTCGCCACTGGACGACCCTAACGAGTCGTCAGTCGTAAGTCGAAGGGGCCACCCCTTCGCCACTGAATGACCATCTTGCGTCACTAGCCGTGAATCGAGTGAACCACTCCCTCACCCTCGAACGAAATGGCCTACTTCCAACATGGTTCGACGGCTTAACTCTGACCATCTTGAGCAAGGATCTATCTCATCGAAAGGGACCAATAGGCTTTATAGCCACATGGCTTAAGCGAACGACA